>CM075433.1:0-5080000 GCA_037832385.1 Rhizophora apiculata | reverse complement strand
GCATCAAGGAACTAGCTGAGCAAATAGCAAAAGATCCAGCATTCAACCAAATGGCAGAGCAGCTGCAGAAAACATTTCAAGGTGCAGCAGTTGAAGATGGCATCCCTCAGTTTGACTCACAACAATATTATTCCACCATGCAACAGGTTATGCAGAATCCCCAATTCATGACTATGGCTGAACACCTTGGCAATGCATTGATTCAGGTATTAGTGGCTTTATTCCATCAGCAGTTGTAGTTTGCTCTTTCTTTTACTTGTATTTCTTGTTTTTAGGTGCATGAATTTATCTGCCTGTATGGTGCCCTTATATACCCCATTTAACATCAATCTAGTGTGGATGTTTGCATTTTGAGGGCTCCCGTGTGTCTGTCTTGCTGTCTCTTTGTCTTTGTCAGTATGTGCATTATCTAGATTGTGTCTGCTGGGTGAAAATTTTAGTGCCATGTTTCTTCAGGATCCTTCAATGTCTCAAATGCTTGAGAGTTTTTCAAACCCTTCACATAAAGATCAGACTGAAGAACGAATGGCTCGGGTCAGAGAAGATCCTTCCTTAAAGCCTATTCTGGAAGAAATAGAAACCGGTGGTCCAGCTGCCATGGTGAGGTTGGTATTCCATTTACTTAGATATCACTATATATTGGTGACAGTATAGAAGGGAGAAACAAAATTGCAGCTTCAAAATACCTAGATGCCAATATGTAATGATAACAAGCATGACGAGGTGGAAAATTGTCAGCTTGTTGCTGTGATGCTTCCTGCCTCAAGGTGTTAGCAAAGGCGGAAACTTATGTTCTCAACAAATTTAGTTCTATTTTCCTTACTCATCAACAGACAAATTTGGCTCATTTAGGTACTGGAATGACAAGGAGGTCCTGCAGAAATTGGGCGAAGCAATGGGACTTGCAATTCCTGGAGAAGCAGCCACTTCTGCAGACAATTCTGTGCAAGAAGAAACAGATGAAGTAGGAAATGAGGATGAATCAATTGTTCATCACTGTGCCAGTGTTGGTGATGTTGAGGTAGGGTAAAACTTGTAGGTTACTCTCTTTTTGGGGGGTGTGTAGGGGGTGTGGTGAGAAAGCCCGTTAGGTCGTAAGCTACATAATGGGAGTAGCTTTCCCCATTCCCATAAGTGTCACACCTTCTTCCCAGGATTGGAACTGGAGACCCCTGAAATAAAGGTTTAAGTTTTTAACAACTAGAGTATCCCTGAGGGACAAACTTGTATGTTTCTTACTGGTTTCCTGGTTGATACATTTGTATATGTTTTCATTGGCTCAATTTTTGTATCCAAGTATGATCTCATCACTGCTTTCCCTAGTGCACCCACCAATTATGAGTCTGTTTTAGAGCAATGTACAAGATAATTTGTAAATTGCTGTTTTTCAGGTGACATTGCAAGCCTGGTGCTTTTATGTTTCACTACACACACCTTATAAATTGAATTTTCTTTCTTTTGATAGCTACATTATTTTTCGATTAGGGGTTGAAAAATGCACTAGCTTCTGGTGCTGACAATGATGAAGAAGATTCGGAGGGAAGAACAGCATTGCATTTTTCTTGTGGATATGGGGAGGTATGATCATTACTTTAAGCCATCTTGCATTCAATTGTAGCATTTGAGAATGAGTGGGTACTATCTTGGGGTTTGGGTTAGGGTTGGAATTTCTCTACTTTTGATTGATGATTTCACTTGAAATTTATCGCCATCATGCTAATTTGGGGTACTTGCAGTCACTACCAAGATTGCTGCTCAATAGGATGATAAAAAGTATGAGTATTTGTAGTTGTTATTTGTTATAGGATATAGATGGAAGATGATTAAGCATTTTGTTCTCACCCATTAAGAGTAGAATGCTTATCTCCGTGCACCCAAGCATTTTTAAATAAGTGCCAAGGAACTGAGTTTAACCGAGCTTGTTGGTCCGCACCACTGTTATGTGCATGATTGTAAGCAGATGCACTTGAATTTGTTTCAGGTGAAGTGTGCTCAAATTCTTCTGGAGGCTGGAGCTACTGTTGATGCACTCGATAAAAATAAGAACACTGCACTTCATTATGCAGCTGGTTATGGAAGAAAGGAGTGTGTAGCCCTTCTCCTGGAAAATGGTGCTGCTGTGTAAGTCCATAGCTTTTGGTTAAATGAACCTCATCTATGAGCTTCCCTTAATACAAGTTTGTCACCTCTAACATAATCTATTTTTTGCTCTTACTCCAGCACCCTCCAGAACATGGATGGCAAGACTCCAATTGATGTTGCAAAGTTGAACAACCAGCATGGGGTACTGAAATTGCTTGAGAAGGATGCATTTCTGTAACTTGAGGTGTAAAGTCCCATATCCACGCCGGGTTCTGCCATATTGTTGTCACTTCAGTGTGTTGGCCCGATATGTGGTCTCTGCTGTGCTTGCTGTTGCCTGACTGCTACATCTTTATGATTTTACAGTTGTTAATATAATCAGTATGCTTTTCATGGACTTGGGATTAAATGGACATGCTACAACTTGTTTTTACCATGTGATTTAGAACCAAAGTTAACAGGCCTGCAATTTTCAGTCTAGTTTTACTGATTGTCTGTTTCTTGATTGTCTTAGTTTTCGACACTTTGCTTTCCAAACCTATTTATGGTGTGCCCTCCGAATGAGAACCTGCGAAACAGGGTTCATACATAAATCTCTGGCAAAACAAGGAAAGAGTTTGGGAAGGGCAAGTAAAATTTGACGTAGACTATTGGATTTTAGTTACAATAGACGAAGCCAGCAGTGTCGGACCACTGAACCATGATTCATATAAATTTTGAGTCTCTGTTGTTCGGGACGAGCATCTGTTGAATATGGGAGAATCGGAATATTGTTGATGATGTTGTGTGGGTACACACGATTGCCAATGCAGCTGAGCATAAAGAGGAAGCAGTCAAAGGTCTGGGCTGATGTTATACACTTACACGGTCAATTATGCCATCTCTAATCGACCGTCTGTGGTTTTGGATCAGAGACGTGTATGGAAAAATATTGGATCGTATGAATTTAGACACTGGATGCTATGCAGGTGAAGTGTTAACCGAGGACTATATATATATATATATATGAGAGCATCTCGTTGATCTCTCACACGCGCACGCGCACGCGCACACGCACGCAGAGGCTAGGACTTTCCACTCGAGGTGAAAGATCCACGTAGTAATTGTGGCATATGGCAGATCTTGGGACGGGGTGGATTGGCACTATTCTTCATGCAACCTCATCGCCCCTGTACTGGTACATTACCTAACGTTTAATAAATAAATAATTTGACTAACTGATTAAAAAGAAAATAAAAATATTTTTTTATATTATATATAAAATATTAGTATTATATAAAATAATAAATATATAATATAAAAATTAAACATATTCATTTAAATTTATTATTTTAAAAATTTACTTAAATTTTTTCCCTGATAAAATTGTTTTGTTACTTTTGTTATTTTTAAAACTATAATACCTTAAAAAAATAATAAAATAAATTAAAAAAAAAAAAGAGAGGAAGAAGGAGAAGGTGAGTTTTGGAAACCTTGCACCATCTTTGATTTGAGTAAATTTACTTGATTGAGATTCAATTTGAACGACATGAATTGAAGTGTGGAAATTTTAAAATTTTGTTTATTATTATTTAAAAAAAAAAAAAGGAATCCAAGGTCATATCTTTCTCTTGAATGGAAAATGCAGACATTGTATTGAGATACATCGCTGGCTTTTTCGGTGTTCGCTTTCTCTTTTAACGGAAGAGGAGACGGGCACCAGATTCAAATGGCGTATAAGAAGTAGAAGAATAGAATGGAATGGCAGAGCCAGACCCAGTCATCTGTGTTATCGTTGGAGCCTCAGTCTCATCGTCAGCCTCTGATTTCCGTGGCTTTCTGTTTTTCCAAGAAACACAGATTATTTTCTTCTTCTTCTTCTTCTTCTTCTTCCTCCAAATGGAAGCAATTGTCCTTCTCCCCCTCTTCCTCCTCATCACCACTGCTACTTTCGTCTTTGTCCTCAAATTCCCCTGCAATTGATGCGGTGATAAGTAAAGGAATATCTCGTACAGCTGCCTTGCCACAATGAAGTCAATCTTTGTATGACAATGAAAAAAATGACAACGGTGAAGAACCAGAACAAGGGCAAGGGCAAGTGCACGAACAAGAACAGAAAGCAGGGCAAGAAGAAGAAGAAGAAATAGAGCAACGGCAACAGCTAAGGTGGTGGCAGTGGTGGAGGGATGTAGACGAGGATGGGGGATTCATTAGCGTCAGTGGGAATTCCGGAACCATCATATCGTCGTGCGCGGTAGGGTTACTCACCGGCTTCGCCGTGATTCTCTTCAACACAGCAGTGCAAGAGATACGCGACTTCTTCTGGGATGGAATTCCCTATCGAGGTGCATCCTGGTTGAGAGAGGAGCCCCTCGATTCTACCAGGACTCGGGTCGTCCTGGTGCCTGTCTTTGGTGGCTTTATTGTTAGCATCCTCAACACACTTCGATCTGCCCTCCCTGCACGGGACCACAACTCCAACCTCAAGGCTGCATTGGTCCCCTTCCTTAAAGCAACGGCTGCTCGTTTGACCCTCGGCACTGGTAATTCTCTGGGCCCTGAAGGCCCTAGCGTTGAGATTGGAACATCCATTGCCAAGGGCCTTTCCTTTCTCTCCTTATTTGATCAAAACTCCCCATCAAAGATTACCCTTCTGGCTGCTGGTTCCGCCGCCGGCATCTCTTCTGGTTTGTTCTTACATAAGCAAATACCAATACATCCCTTTGATCTCCTTCTCCATTCATTCGCTACACCAAGATTAAATTTAACAATTTTTGACTCATTCCCCTTATCTCCCAGGATTCAATGCTGCTGTTGCTGGTTTGTTTTTTGGCTGTTGAGTCAGTGTTATGGCCATCTCAAACGGAATCATCCATCTCCCTTTCCAACACGACTTCTATGGTTATACTAAGTGCTGTTATAGCTTCTGTTGTTTCAGAAGTTGGTCTTGGTTCTGAACCTGCTTTTAAGGTCCCAGAATATGACTTCTGCTCCCCTGGTGGTAAAATCAATAATACTGAAAGTTCTTTTGCATGTATTCGTTCCCTACTGCAGATCAACATGTCAGATTTTCTTGGTGATTTACTTCATATCATGACCTTTTACAACGTTGGACATCATGGTCAGTCTTTGACAAGGGCACACACGCACTTCTCTCTCAGTGTCTCCCATCGATTTGCTTACCTCCATCTCTTTCGAAGTGAAGCATGTTCATGTGTATGGTAATGAAAGAAAGATCTTTTCTGCCTCTATAATTGCTGTTACTGACAAAGCATGGTGTTCTTGCTTCAAATCTCGTGCCAAGCTTCGCTTGTGTGTTCATTGCTATTTCCCTTTCTACCTTCTTGTATTACCTCATTCTTTGATATTGTTATGGCTTTTGTTGCCATAGCAGTTCAAGCTTGATATTATTGTTAAACAAATTTGTTTCCATTTTCAGAACTTCCACTGTATCTGTTGCTGGGCATCCTATGTGGCTTGGTCTCATTGACCTTATCAAGATGCACATCATTCATGTCGTCAACTGTCAACAAGCTTCACCAGGCTGTTGGAATACCAAGGGCTGTAATTCCTGTACTAGGTGCCTTAGCTGTTGGAACCATTGCTTTGGCATATCCCGAAATCCGCATATCCCGAAATCCTTTATTGGGGTTTTGAGAATGTTGACATTTTGTTGGAATCCAGGCTATTTGTGAGAGCCATCTCAGCTGACTTATTACTTCAGCCGGTGGGAGCCAAGATAATGGCAACCTCTTTGTGTCGGGCCTCTGGATTGGTAGGAGGATATTATGCCCCTGCCCTTTTTATTGGTGCAGCAACAGGAATGGCATGTGGGAAGTTTATTGGTTTTGCAGTTGCTCAAGCTGATCCAACAATTTGATTTCTTATCTTGGAAGGAGCATCGCCACAAGCATATGGCCTGGTACTTTCTTTACACAATTGTCAAAGTTCTGTTGTTTCCCAATATTTGAATTTCAAGGTCCACAACATTCAAAATTGAAGATTCTTTTCATGGTACACTCTATTTTTTATTAGTTGGAAACATCTATCATAGTCACCAGTTGAAAATCTTCTTCATGATATGTTTCTTCTCTAATATCCAGGCTGACAGGTACAGATAGCTCTAAATTGCTCCGACACTTTCTTGTTTTTTCAAAAGCAAATGTGTTATTACAAACTTACTGTCTGGTGTGGATTAAATAGAATAAGCACTAAGGTGTTGACAAGACAAAGACTAAACCAATAAACATAAATTTTATTTACTTTTCTAAGCTACATTATGCAAGTCTGTCCATGTTTTTTTGGCCTCAGCCTATTCTAGAAGAAAAGATGTCAGTGGTAAACGATATCAGTTAGCTAACAGATTCTCCACTTCTATCTACTATGATTTTTTTGAAACAAACTCATGAAATAGTGCACAATACAGGAAATGCCTAAAGGCCATATAGCCACTATTAAATGTAAGTTGTCAATTTTCACTGTTGCTGCTAATGCATTGCATCCATTTTTCCGGATTCCCTTCAAATGGTTTCATGATGTTCTTTGTGTGTCATGTCATTGCTCAGGATCTATCATGAAACTTTGCCTTCATTAGCCTATTCCTTCTTCCTATTGATGCTGGTTAGCACAAAAGAGTCAGAAGTTATGTACATTGTGTGTCTGTGTGTGGAACTGTTTTTTTGTGGGGGGTATGGGGGTGTTTACTTTCTATTCTACAACTACAAAGAAAAACTGAAATTCCACTTGCAGGTTGGAATGGCTGCAACTCTTGCAGGGGTGTGTCAGGTACCCCTTACTGCTGTGTTGCTGTTATTTGAACTGACACAAGACTATCGTATAGTTCTACCACTACTGGCAGCTGTAGGATTGTCCTCATGGATTACATCTGGACAGACAAGAAGATATGTCAAAGAGGCTGAAAAACTATATGAGGGAAACACTCTTATGGCTCAACAGCTTGAAACAGTTTCCTCTGATGCAAGCTGCCTATCTTCTGGTCATGTACTTTCTGGGAAAGAACTTTTTGTAAATAATCTTTGTGAAGTTGAAGGTTTTCTGTGCATAGAAGACTCTAGTATTGAAATGGAAGTGTTGAAGAAAATTTTTGTCTCCGATGCCATAATAACAAGATATGTAACTGTTCTGATGAACACCTCACTTACTGAAGCAATGACCCTCATGCTTGCAGAGAAGCAATCATGTGCAATGATAGTTGATGATGAAAATATTTTGATTGGTTTGCTGACTCTTGCAAATTTTGAACAATTCAGCAAAATTGCAAAAGGAAAAAACAGGAGACTCAAGGTACAGAATCCTTCCATCAAGAATTATTAAAGATCACATGTTTTTAAATGTTTCCTTTGTTCTGTAAAGGAGATTGCTTTAGATATGGAAAATTCCAGGAATGAAAAATACTCTTTGTTAAAGATTGTTAAAGAAAATTATGGAGGAATGGAGAAGAAAAAAATGGGGATGTAATTGGTGTGTTGCTTACTTCGAGCAATTCCCTGGTCATGTTATTCCATCCCATACACTAATATTGAGTAGTTATAGATCATAGGCATTCTTCCTTTATGCTTAAGGAACCAGATAATTTCAATCACAGGGTATACCTTTGGATTTCTAGAATATTTGAAGGTTCATTTCTCCCTAGCCTAGCTGAGGCCTTCTTTTCTTAGAGTGGCTGTGTTGTTTCAGGAGCTTTTAGTATCTGAATTGTGTGCTGTGGATGGTGAAAAATGTTGAGTATCATGGACTGCTAAGCCTGAGATGGCCCTTCTCTCCATTCAAATTGCCATGGATAGGCACGGTGTGAGCCAAGTTCCAGTAGTTTCAGACCATGTTGAAGGCCAGAGAGGGCACCCAGTTGGCCTTTTAGACCAACAATGTATCAGTGTAGCTTACAGGTTTCTCCAAGCTTCTCATCCTAAAATTTTTAATGCTGCTGTAAACTAGTTGCTAGATTTTCTTGCCTCCTAGCTGTTACATGCTTAATTGGTTATTTATTACTTGGCTAATGTCATGTTTGTTTATGGTTTTTCATATTTATGATCACAGCATGCTTTCTTGGATCCATTCTCTTATGTGTGATTTTTTAACTCTGCACACAGAAGAGGCCACCCACCCTTTTTCTCTCTATACCCACATACACCCATATATACACATTCACATATATATAGGGACATGGATACCTTACTTCATTAGACAATTTTTTTTTTCCCAAAACAATATTAAGAATATTGAAAGACGAGCTTCAGTGTAACAGTAAGGTTACTCCATTATGACATGGAAATCACATTTTGAGTCGCAGAAATACCCTCTGTGTAAAAACAAGGGTAAAGTTGTTGACATTTGACCCTTTATAGACCTGATAATGTGGGAGTCTAATGCACTGCAATGCCCTTATTTAGTGTTAAGAATATTGATACTACAAAATAATTATAACTTCTGGGCCATTCATGAACTACATTTAGCTTGTAATTTAACTGCTAATGCAACACTTCTATCCCTTATGAGATTTAAATTTGCAAAGAAGATTATTGTTGTTTGGCCCTTAATGTAAGACCTAATAATCTGTAAATGAGATCTGCATTCTTGTTCAATTACCTAATTTACTCCCAAAATGGATTTGCTCAAGTTTTCCATCTTTTTGGTGGATGGATGCAGGGCTGTAGCAACAAGAGAATCCCTCAGAAAAATTTCCCTCTAGAAGCAAAGGCCTAAATTAAGATGACAGTTCTGTTTCTGTGCAGTATTTGCTTTGATAGATCAGAAATTTACAGTTATTCTACTTGCCCCAATTATGTCGTCATCTCCACAGGTAAAGGTCAATAGAAGCTTTGTCTTGTGATTATGTTCTTAGCAGTAGCCAGGCACCTATAGCACCGAATGGCTTGTTAAAAAAACTGGCATGGGCAGCTACAACGTATCTTTACCAAGACGAATGCAACACAAAGATAATTGGGTACTTTTTAAATATTTTCCTTATGGTAGCTAATGATGGATTCTTGACTGGTCAAACTCAAAGAGGTATGGAACCATGTCCAAGGCTTACATTTTATGTTGTTTACTAACCTATTTTCTTCTATGCCAGTTAGGTTGAAATTTTTCTAATGTAGTTGCTGAGCAGAGCTTCTAAAATTAAGCCTAATTCCATCAGGCACAAAATTAAGCATTGGCTACGGTTGAAGAACACGTTTGTTGATGACCTAAGCTTGGCAAATGCTTCAGCTTTTCCACATCAATTGGATTTCGGCGGTTATGAATCGGGTATTGGACTGTGAATCCCCTGCGCACTAAATGGCTAATGGATCTAAGCTTGTCTGACCAATCCGTCCCATGACCACATTTTATGCAACTCTGACTTAGAAGTTGAATGATTTGAGGTCAAGTTTGGTTCAAGAAACACAATGCCATCAACATGAAATTTCTACAATTGGCTTATGTTTTGAGTAAGTTTACAATTGGCTTATGTTTTGAGTAAGTTTTGCTCCCCAGCCATGGTGTACAAGCTGTTTGTGGATATGGCTCTTATAGCCTAGCCTTCATTCTTATTTTAGTCACCCCCCCCCCCGGGGTTCAGGAGCCAATATGGTAAAGTCAGCTTTTTAATTAAATGGGCTCCCTTGATAGAGGTTAATAACTCTGTACCGACAGTTCAACAACCGACTTTGGAGTTAATTGGTATTGAAACAGTAAAAAATTGCGGCCATGAACGAAGTTCACACAATTACTACCTGATTTACTCAGGAAAGTTGTTTGGAAGTTAATCACCGCTCAGTTTCCATTTGTTACGAACTTGAACAGTCACCTTTGTTCCAGAGTCACCCTTTTGGCCCTACCGGAGGAACAAAGCTAAAGGATCTTGAGGCGAAAAAAAAAAATCAAATATTGGGATGAGATCAACAAAAGGATTTGCACTTTGACATCTAGAATACAAACTGAGCACATGTGTTTAGCGTGTGGGACACCAAAGTCCAAACTGTTTTTGGTTGTTTGGGTTCGACAAGCCAAAATTAGGAGTTCTTTGACAATTTTTTATGCAGAATTTGGTAGGTACGACCAACTGCCCAAGTTTCTCCATAAACGATTTCCAGGTGTCTAGTCATGCACTTACAAGTAAAGTGAAGATCCATATTTGAAGGGAAAGACTGGTAGGTTACAAGGGTAAGTTTGAAAAGTAGTTGAGCAAACGGTCGTACCCAATTTATGCGTTCTGTTTGAGAGTGCATAATTACAATTGAGTTTCTCGTTACAAGGCAACCATGCGCTTAGTGACAAGTATAGACGTTGGAAAATGAGGGACAACGAAGATTGATTGAAACCCGTAGGAGTTAGGACGATGATCATGAGCTGTTCTGTTGTCAAGTGCCACCAAACGGTCATAGGCATAGCCACCAAAAGGGTGGCCTCAGCTATTTAGTAATGTTAGCAACACTATTTCTTTGTATACATCCAAAGCTTGCTTCTCGTACTCTTTGCAACACCAGGCAGGGAGCAGGTGAAAGAAACTGGAGGCCCCCCTCTTCACCACCTAGAACACCACTAACTTTATTTTGGTAGTGTTCTTGAATTGATTCCTCTCGATTTCCCTGGTTTCGTCACATTTTAAGTAAAGTAAGTTTTCATCTTTGATTAAACTCCTCGAATACGTATATTATATGAAATATGCAATTATAATGCACATGGTTTTCATGCGAGTCCCAAGGATGCATCCAAGTATGTTACAAGGTGCAGGGGAAGCCTGGATAAACTCCGTGGCTTTCTTTTCAGCAGAACAGAATTGCATTATTCAACTTGGATAAACTCTTTCATTGCTTGTGAATCTTTCATTGCATGTTGCAAATCCTTCAACGCTTTCTGAGATTCCTTCATTCACACCATACCTCGAGTCAGAGTCTTCAATCTTTCTTCAATGTATCGGACATCCAAAGGTCAAGCCTTCAAACTCTAAACCTGTGCCATTTGAATGCATTTTCGCTCCAGGTTTTGAGGGTTTTATTGCATCATGGCTGACGAATTGGGAAAGCCGTTGCTTAATCCCGAGAACTTCGACCGAGAAGGAATTGATTTGGTGAGTTGCTCATCAACATCCACTAGAAAATTTAACTTTTTACCATTGTTTGATACATATGCATCTAAATCTAGTTTTATAAAATGAACTCTGAACATGGTAAATTTTGTAGGAACGCTTGCCATTGGAAGAAGTCTTCGAGCAACTTAGGACATCACCAAGAGGACTTTCCTCTGAAGATGCAGAAGCTCGACTGGTGATTTTTGGCCCAAACAAGCTAGAGGAGAAGCCAGTAAGCAAATCATTGATTGAGAATCTTTATTTTTGACTGCGAGTATTAACCCCTTTAATAGTTAGCTTCAAACTCACATCATGCGGAAGATCCTATTCCAGTGGAGCCACAGAGCAGAAGGAAAAACGGAAAACTTGACCGGTTTTTTCAAAAAGCCCACTTGTTACCGAAATCCTAGCGTGCAGCATGCAGGAATAAGACACACTAGACTTTTCAATCAAGAGTTGATGCATCATTCTGTAGTTATTTACTCTGTTCAATTGTTTACAAATGAGTGCTTATCATGGTCGAAGAATGGATTTTGCTTCAGTTTTAAGTGTGAACATGCACTTAAATATCACACACGGGGAAATCTAGCATAACTATGTGCAGAAGTGCTACTTTAAGGGACCCTATCGTCCACAATACTCATGCTGTGCCCATATAAGTTTGTTTTCTTTGGTGCTCTTGCTTACATGGGAGAGAATAATCAATTGACTCTATTTGTGGAAAAAGCGTTTAAGCCGAAGTATTCACAGAATTCAACGTTATTAGTATTACCCTGCATTATGTGTGGCAGGAAAACAAGTTTTTGAAGTTCCTTAGTTTTATGTGGAATCCCTTGTCATGGGTCATGGAAGCCGCAGCAGTAATGGCAATTGTCCTAGCCAATGGCGGAGTAAGTGGTTGTTTACTAGAGCTACTTTTGCCTATTTTACAGGCATCTCCTCCAAATTCTATTAATTTACAAAGTGCAACAGAAAAGCTTTCTTGCATTGCATGTCTGTTTATAGTTATGCGTGTACTGTGTTAATCCTTGGGTCTGGATTATGCAATGGCGTTTCAGGGGCAAGGACCCGACTGGCAGGATTTTGTAGGGATTATTTGCCTACTTTTTATCAATTCAACCATCAGTTTCATAGAGGAAAATAATGCAGGAAACGCTGCAGCTGCACTCATGGCCCGTTTGGCTCCCAAAACAAAGGTAACGTTAATGTTATGTATGTCATTAATAGGAAAGCATTTTAAAATATAAAAGAAGAAAATATACTATGACTGGTGGCCCCTAGACAAGCATGGCATGAGATTGTAAAAAGACATCTCTACCTCTTTTTTATTTTTTTGTCAAAATTTATAACGCTTCAGAAAAAAAAAAAAAAAAAAAAAAAAAGATAACTCTAACAATTAACAGATTTAAATAAACAAAAAATTACATTACTAAAATGTCTAGTACAACAAAATCCTTAATATACTTTATTATATGTTAAAACATAATGTTAATCTAAATTCAAATTGCAGTATGTTACGTGTAAATTTATTATTATTATCATTATTATTATTATTATTATTAAAAAGGTTAGTATGCAAGCATTGGCGACCAAAGTTCAGACATGTTGCCCAACAAAATTATAATGCTTCTTCTGCACATGGATTGACCTTCTTAGTCTGCTCTCGGTAATGGCCTCCACTTCGAGTCTCAGGTCAGCCCAGTGTTAGTGGTGGGTCTTCGCTTAATCCACTCTCTGGTTTCCTGGTCTAGCAAATCTAGAGAGAGAGAGAGAGAGAGAGAGAGAGATTAACTCATTTCAAGATGATGCTGATGGATTCCTAAGACGGGTTAGAGAAAGCGGCTAATATTCTCAGATTCATTTATGTCTCTATGCAGGTGCTCAGAGATGGCCAGTGGCAAGAGCAGGACGCAGCCATTTTGGTGCCAGGAGATATCATTAGCATCAAGCTTGGGGATATCATTCCCGCTGATGCTCGACTGCTGGAAGGGGATCCCTTAAAAGTTGACCAGGCAACAATCATTTTTCTTCTTTCTTCTTCTTCTTCTTCAACAACTTTTCGAATGCTTGGACTGAGAGAGAGTTCCTTATCCTATGTTGGATTGGATTGCTAATATGATTACATCATTCGTGTAACTCGAAGAAGATTTTCTGTGCAGTCAGCTCTCACTGGAGAATCTCTCCCCATCACCAAGAAGACTGGAGATGAGGTTTTCTCCGGTTCCACATGTAAGCACGGTGAAATTGAAGCTGTTGTCATAGCCACCGGAGTTCACTCCTTTTTCGGGAAAGCAGCACACCTTGTCGACTCCACTGAAGTCGTTGGACATTTCCAGCAGGTATTTCTCATGAAACAATTACCACCTTTCAGCCAGGTAGTCTCCGCCTGGAAACTGTGTCCCTGATTATATCTGGGCCTTTTTCAGATTCACTTGTTAGATATTAACTTTCTTCCTCTGTGGTTGGAACTGAGATTGAATCTAACACATTATTATTTGAATGTGCAATGGATGATTCAAAATGTCTTGTGGCAGGTCCTTACCTCCATCGGGAACTTCTGCATTTGCTCTATTGCTGTAGGAATGGTTCTTGAAATTATTGTCATGTTCCCAATACAAAATCGCTCGTATAGGGATGGAATCAACAATCTCCTTGTTCTCTTAATCGGAGGAATACCCATAGCTATGCCAACCGTGTTGTCTGTTACACTTGCAATTGGTTCTCATCGATTATCTCAACAGGTGCAAATTCTAATAGCTGCAAGCACAGAGATAGCTGTAGTTTGTGTGGTACCAAGTGCTTGTGTTTTGAATTCTGATCAATACAATGTTTGAGTTGAAGTGGAAACAAGTGTAGATGGGAATGCATATTGTCACAATTGCAGAACACATCTTTAAGATCATCGACTTGATGTTCTATGCTTCTAGCAAAGTCCCCCATTAAAGCATGTTTCACAAATGGAATCCTGATTCTGACATTCTGGAAATCTCTTGCACATGTTTTCATTTTTTGCAGGGCGCCATCACAAAGAGGATGACTGCAATTGAAGAAATGGCAGGAATGGATGTCCTCTGCAGTGATAAAACTGGAACACTTACCCTGAATCGCCTCACCGTTGATCGAACTCTTATTGAGGTACAAAGGTTCATGTCATGTTAATTAAATCCTCTTACAATTTATTTAATAAATTGTTAAAAGACAAGGAAAAATAAATATTTGCTGGTTTTCATTCATATCTTGCTTCAAAAAACTAATGAACAAGACTGACTGATCAACATCATGGTCAGTCTATTTGTTATGTGTAATGTTTGAGACTTTGATCTGGGCAATTTTCCAAACAAGGCCCAAAACTTGAAACAACATGAGTGAAGCTGATGCATATAATGGGTAATTGCATGTCAAATTGATTTTATTTTTGTTGGAGTTTAATATGTGATCCATTGTTGGACCTTACCCAACAACTTAAGCCTTTGGATTTAATGATTTTTCATTATGGTTTTAGAGCCTTTATGACCACAAGCATGAGTTTAAACCATATTATATTGTAAATTTTTGAATAAGTTAAGAGGGTTCATGCTTTGTCCACATGTTTTGCCACTAGGCTTGCATGAAGGGGGCATGTCAAAGTTTAATATATGATCTATTCTTGACTGTCACCCAACAATTTAAACTTTTGGGTTGAAAAAAACTACTTGTCAATTTTATTATTCCTCAGGAATTGTATTTGTTGAAGGAAGCATGCTTGCTACTATTCCCATAAAGAACTCCATGCATGCTGAGGAATGTGCTGTTCAAAAATTATTTGGTTCCTTGTTACCACATGGTGGCTTCCACTATTTTTCTTGTATCATGTTAAACAAGACTGTCCTGGATCAACTCATCATCCTTACTTTCCAATTGTCAAATTTTATATTCTTCAGGTTTTTAATGAAGACATGGACAAAGATAAAATCGTTTTGCTTGCTGCAAGAGCAGCCAGACAGGAGAATCAAGATGCTATCGATGCAGCTATTGTTAACATGCTTGCAGATCCAAAGGAGGTAGAGGCAGAATATGTTTTCAATTCTCTATTTTTCTCTGTCTGCATAATTGCACCAAAATTAAATTCTCCCTTATTCCTACAGGCACGTGCAAATATCACAGAAGTTCATTTTTTGCCCTTCAATCCGGTAGACAAACGTACTGCCATTACATATATTGATTCTGATGGTAACTGGTACCGGGCCAGCAAAGGAGCTCCTGAACAGGTATATGCATCTTTTCCTCAAGTTTTTTTCTGCCCTGTTTTAATTCAAATATATTGGAAAATGTTTGAGACTGCAATGAGGATAAGATCACATTTAATCTGTAGTTGCAGTATCTTCAAGACACTAATGTCATACAGAAGAAATATGTTCCCCACCCTACTTTTGATAGATATTCATAGTTTTTTCAGTAGTCATTGGTGTGTATCAAAGTTCCAAGAAGTCTGACCACCACATGTGGTGGTATTAAGCTAAAATCTTATATGCCAGGCATTATAAGCAGGCTAGAAAAATTGTTTTGCATTTTACTCATGCTTGTATGATAATGGAGAGCAAAAGCTAAGTGAGTACTCTTCTATTTTTATTGTCCTTAATATCAGATTCTAAATCTATGCCAAGAGAAGGAAGTGATAGCTGGAAAGGTTCACACCATCATTGACAAATTTGCAGAAAGGGGCTTGCGATCTCTTGGTGTTGCATATCAGGTACACAATTCACTTTCCTCTTCTTCATTCTTGTTGACTGAAGGCCAGTTAAACCTACCACACATCCATTTATTGGTTTTTGAAAAATCAAATCATTGAAATCCCATGACATGGAAAGGACTTGATTTTCAGTTAGAACAGAAACATTGTAACAGATGAACAAAGACTTTCTTGATCTTTTTGTTTTCGTATAAATGTTCTTGCAGGAGATTCCTGAGAAAACTAAGGAGAGTCCAGGAGCTCCCTGGAAATTTTGTGGGTTGCTGCCCTTGTTTGATCCTCCAAGACATGATAGTGCTGAGACAATCCGTAGAGCACTCAACCTGGGAGTATGTGTTAAGATGATTACAGGTAGACACAATATTCTGTTTCTATCTCTAGAGCTATCATGTTTTTGGTGACTGATAAATTCATTCATGTTGTGAGATTCATTGAATTGATGATACGTTTTTTCTTCAAATTGTTTATTGCAAATTAACTTTACTTGCTTGAAAGGAACTAGAAGCATATTTTATTAAATCAGTTCCCGTCATGTGATAAAAGCAATAGGTTTTGTAGCTTCATAGGATTAAGAATCCAGCTAAAGTAGATAATTCCTATGCTCAATTAATTATCAATCATCTATCAAATGTAAAATAGAAGCCAGCACAAAATGATGTCATTAATTTGGGTTAAAATCTTATGCTTCGCTTACATCAATTTGCTAATCTAGGTGATCAGTTGGCTATTGCAAAGGAAACAGGAAGACGCCTTGGCATGGGGACAAACATGTACCCCTCCTCTTCACTGCTGGGCCGTGATAAGGATGAATATGAAGCTCTTCCAGTGGACGAGCTCATTGAAAAGGCAGATGGCTTTGCTGGTGTATTTCCTGGTACTTGAGTTAGATGCAGAAACTCAAAAGCTTGTACTTTCCCTTCACAATGTTTTTATTGGATATAACTAAATGGAACAACAGCCTGCGCTATCAAAACAATAACATGACAAGGAAACTCAAAAAAAATGTTGGCAATATAACAGTTCAACCTTTTATTAGAACTGGCTTGTGAATTATGCACTAAGATTTTGAGTTAAAGACATTCATTACAAAGAAAGACAGGTTCTATGGAGTTTTTATCATCCTTTATCAGTACAAATATGAGGTTTGTTAAGTTATCATTTCCAAATTTTTTTCAGTATTTATTATCTCACATCAGAATCTTTTCATTGATCCCCTCAGCATACCCTAAATTAGCTGAAATGTTTGTATCTCTACTAAAAGTTTTAGAGATGAGATGTTGCATCAAATATGAATCTCTCCTATAATTTTATTGGGTCATAGGCATATTGAAAGGTACAATTCTTAGAGCTTTTAAATTGTCTTCCTGCTAATTGCTGTTCCACACTTGATGATTAATGATCAAAATGGCTAAGATAATTCTTCAGTAGAAATTTGTGCATTTAAACTGTCTTGTTTTGTTCACCAAATACTGATTCCATGTATTGCTATACAATCTTCAGAGCACAAGTATGAAATCGTCAAAATTTTACAAGAAAAAAAGCATGTGGTTGGAATGACTGGGGATGGTGTGAATGATGCACCTGCTCTGAAGAAAGCAGACATTGGAATAGCTGTGGCAGATTCTACAGATGCCGCAAGAAGTGCTGCAGATATAGTCTTAACTGAGCCTGGCTTGAGTGTGATTGTTAGTGCTGTCTTAACTAGCAGAGCCATTTTCCAAAGAATGAAGAACTATACAGTTGAGTACTATCCTTTGCTTCTGCTTATGCCTATGAGTTGAATGCTATTGTGTACTTTGGCATCTACAAACATGGCATGCCTGTTACGGAAAAATCAAAATTTGGCCTCAGATACAAGACCCACTCAGGTTGCCAGTTTACTAATTATCAACCTGTTTGAATGAGCCATAGATATTAAAGCAGAGACTTGGTCGTCAGCTAATTTTTGAGGTAAAAAGACATCTAGGTCCATGTAGTTTTTGAGGCCTATGTCCACAGGCATGCAAGGTACATCAGTGATCTTGGTATATGAGGATTTTAGTCTTTTTGTTAGTGCACAATATGCCTTTTATTTCCTCTCATATCTAGCTTCTGAATTTTTTGACTTGAAAACTGATACTCCTGCCTATATGTGCAGATATATGCTGTCTCCATAACCATTAGGATTGTGGTAAGCTGGTTTTTTTGTACCCAACTTTATTGTCCAATTTCACAAACTCATGCAGTAAATTCTGAACATCTATTTTGACTTTCACTCTTCATAAAATTTCATTGAATTTTTTTTTGCAGCTTGGTTTTGTGCTTCTAGCGTTGATATGGGAATATGACTTTCCACCTTTCATGGTTCTAATTATAGCAATACTTAATGATGGTAATGATGTAGACCTGGACATCTTTTCCATTATCTTTCCTTCCATGGTCACTTAGATTAACTTTCATAAATCAATGCCTTGGTTGCTTAATACCTTGGTTGTTAACAGCAAATTCGCCTGACAAAATATCCAAATCTGTAGCCTATTATTCATAACAGTATTAGCACATCATCTTCAAATGTGTCAAACAGATGCTAAAGATTCAAAGGAAAGACTGAGTGATAACTGCCATGATATAAGGCCTTTTATACTGTTTGTATTCCAATGGAAAAGGTGTAGTTACAACAGCCAGGAAAGAGTTTATGTTGTGTCCACAAACTTACATCATGGATGGACTTGTGTGTTTGTAATTAGGGACTATAATGACTATCTCCAAAGACCGGGTAAAGCCATCTCCAAGGCCTGACAGTTGGAAGCTCAATGAGATATTTGCAACAGGCATTGTCATTGGCACATATCTTGCTTTGGTTACTGTGTTGTTTTACTGGATTGTTGTGTCAACTACTTTTTTTGAGGTACTAAACTTGCATTCCTTTATCTTACATTTTGTCTATTGGTTTATTTCAATCCATATTACTTGTGTCTTGTGCAACTGATTCTTGTTTATTGACCATCTAATGGGTGCAGACTCATTTCGATGTAAAGTCTATATCCAGCAACACTGAGGAAGTTTCCTCTGCTATATATCTGCAAGTGAGCATCATCAGCCAGGCCCTCATATTTGTTACACGCAGTCAAAGTTGGTCATTTTTAGAGAGGCCTGGAGTACTCTTGATGTGTGCTTTTGTAGTTGCTCAACTGGTAAATATTTATAACTGCATACATTGGAAGGCTCCACTTCACATTCCTGTCTTGATTTTTCAAATATTTGTCCATTTGAAACTGCATGTTGCTGTTTTCCAATATTGGCATTGGGCCCTTTGATCATTTTCTAGTCTTCTTTCTTCAAATTTTACTGTTGTTTTTATTTTATTTTATTTTATTTTTAAAAAGAAAAGGGAAAAAGAAAAAAAATGCAGAGGTTCAAACTGTTTCTGAGATAGTTGAGTTCATGATGTTTAGGTGGCTACCTTAATCGCTGTGTATGCACACATCAGCTTTGCTTACATTAGTGGCATTGGATGGGGATGGGCGGGTGTCATATGGCTATACAGTTTAATATTCTACATACCACTGGACATTATTAAGTTCACAGTTCGTTACGCATTGAGTGGCGAGGCCTGGAACCTTCTATTTGATAGAAAGGTGAGAACTGACAGTGTTGATTTCGGTGTTATTACTATTATTTTTGTTACCTCTGTGTTAATAAACCTTGTTCTGAACTGGCTTTTTGTACTTTTTTTGGCTTTCCGACAGACTGCTTTCACTTCAAAGAAAGATTATGGGAAGGAAGACAGAGCCGCGCAGTGGGTTCTGTCTCAGAGAAGTCTACAAGGGTTGATGGCTACGGACCTCGAGTTCAAAGGGCGGAGATCTTCTATGATTGCTGAACAGGCCAGGAGGCGTGCTGAAATAGCCAGGTACAAGGGAACTTAAAACCAGTCGATGATTCTTATTAGGAACTTCTACATTAGATTCTCAGAAAATGGGTCCGCTTCCACCCAATATGTTTCCTTTTCTACAATCCAAAGTTTAAATTGCTAACTCACCCGTGATCTTTGCAGACTAGGGGAGATTCACACTTTGAGAGGACATGTGGAATCCGTAGTGAGGCTTAAAAAATTGGACTTGAATATGATTCAGGCAGCTCACACTGTTTGAAGCTATGGCATGACATTGTTGTCTTTTAATTTTCCTGCTATGCAAACTTGGCAGCTGTTGCACCGTCGATGGTATTTGTGATTTGCTGAAGGCTGAAGCAATGGGATCTGTTGTTCGAGAATCATGTGAAACAAACGGCTTAGACCAGCTTCATCCATATTTTTCCGATTCTTTCGGCACATTGCTCAATTCAGTTTTTTTTTTTGTCTTTTTTTTTTTTTATTTTGGGGGGGGAAGGGGTGGTTGTGTACGAGGAGAACTCCATTAAATTCAGTTATGCCGACTGTGGTGGACCTTTTTACTGCTAAGAGGACGGAATCCGAAGTGAAGTGAAGAGCATTTGATTAGTTTCATTCCAGAAATACGCAGATGTAACACACCAACACAATTATTGCAGCCGGGACACTGTGTTCTGCTCACAAGTTAATCTGATGAGAACAGTATTGGTTTATGCCTACCAGCACCCAAAGAGTTCTTTTTCTTTTTTGAATAAAAGTTCCAAAAAAAAAAACAACCCTTTTTGGCAAATCCAGCGTTTAATTATATCCTAGACAATCGGCTTTTTATCGGATTCACGAAGTAAAATTTTTACCGGGGACACAGATTCATAAAAAATATATATTAATTTTTAAAAAAATGAAAAAAAAAAGAAAATATTGTTTCTGTTATCTTCTCGCCTCCTTCTTCCTCCCTTCCCCCCCTCCAAAAGGAGAAAAAGAACCATAAAAAGCCCGGGAAAAGTTTGAATCTGGCAAAGAGAAAAAGAAAAACACCCAGCGAGGAGGGGAAAGGAGAGAGTGGATGAGAAGAACGACTGAAGAGTGGGGCCACGGTCAAACTGGAGAAAGAAAGGAGGGTACTCTAGTGCAAATAAGGTGGGAACTCGCATTGGTCTTGTCTCGTGGATGATATTCAACAAAGAGTAGTTTTCATTACGACTTATGGAACTGTGATCCAGAGAGGCTCAGGCGATGGCGCTAACTGTTGATCTGCAATTCTTCTTAGAGTGCGTATAAGATTAGCATCCAAAACCAAATAACGGTGAGTGAGTGTTGAAAAGTTAGGGTTTAATAATTAAGAATTTGAAATAAAAATTAGGAAATGAGAATTGAAAATAAGAATTTTGTAAGTGTAGAATTTATTTTTTTAAGAAATTAATTTTTAATAATTATTTTGAAAGATTTTAAAATATGAATATTATAATTTAATTTTTTAAAAAATTAATTCTTTATACTTATTTCAATCAAATGTCAATTTTTTAGTTTAAATTTTTTTCATGAAATTTCTTCTAAATAGTGTTTAAGTGTTGTATTGATTTTATCAAATAAGTCCTACATAATAAACTTCTGTCCTATTTCCTATATGACTCATTCTATTCAGTGATTAGTAATAATAATTTTTTTATCACTGTTTCTCTCATTTATATATCTATTCAATACAAATTTTATTTTTAATTTGAAAAAATTCCAACTAATCAATATCAAAATAATTTTATAATTTTCTAAAGTTAATTAAAAAAAATTAATATAAACAAATTGACCCTATAACCAAAGTTTTACTTTTGTGCACTTTATTTGGCATGTTAGATTTCTTCTTTCTGCAACCTTTACATCAAACTTATTATAGTCCTCTATTAGCAAAACAAGTTTTTTGACAATTTTATCATCTATAAAATTGTTGGTACTACTTAAATCAACTAACATTATTATTGATCGTCCTTTAAAGGATCTTTCAATTCCCATAGTTTGTGGATTATAATATCTTATCAGAGCATGCATTGTGAGTTTAACTGTATATTTAACAAAAATGTCACCAGTATCTAAATATTTGTTGTCATCGTCTACCTCTTCAACTTTCTCCACAAGCTCAATCATTAAGAGTTTCCCTTACTTACATCGGTGCTTTTTGTGTCACTTTTCATCGCAATGCCAACATAATTTTTTTGTCATCCGCTCTTTTAATTGTTCTTAAGTCAAACGTCTAATGGTAAAAGGACGTATAAAAGCGTGTAAGTTGATGTTACCTTCAGTAAATTTGCTGAAACCTTTTGTAGTTGGGTGATAAATTTATGCACCCAACTTTTCCTCTTAAATGCAAGTAAAGGAAATTGCTGTTACCATTGTTCGTGGTTGTCAAGCATTGACTTCACATCAAATGTTGGGAGTAAACCCTTCAATAAAAGTTCCTACCAATTTCCTTTTAGACCAATATTTAGCTCGATTGGCAAGTCGTTCAAATCGATTATGATATTTTAAAATGGTGGACTTTTGACAAATCTTTGCAAGTTTTCCATCAACATTGTAATATTTTAAGGATCCAAAACGCACAAGAAGACCTTTAGTGAATTCAGCCCACGTTGGAATTTCACCACATGTTTTGACTCGTATCATTAAATTGCATTACCTTCTAATTGAATAGAAATAATTTCAACTTTAAAGAGTTATGACGTACGATGTGGAAGCGAAAATATTTTTCAAACCAAGAAATCCAACCTGCAGGATCACTCTTGTCTTAGTGAGGAAAATCTACCTTATGTGTGGTTAGGTATAATCACGATTGGTGACTCCACAGAACTCCACGGGTTCTCTTTGCTTGCTGGTAGATTTGAAAATATTGTCTCTTAATTGATTCAATGATTTAGAAAGAACTATATGCTCGAACCTCTTAAAAGACTCTTATACATGTTCGAGTTTCTTATACGAGAGATAATAATTCTTTAACTCGAAATACTCTAACGTTTGAATTAAAAAAATTATGTGAAAAATATTATAAAATTGTAAATTTGTGATATTTAGAATTTTTTTCTATTATCGGGTAAAGAATATAAACAATTTTTTTTTTAAGAGAGTAGAAGTGAAATTCTTCTAATACTAAATATTAAAAATTTATAATTTAAAAATTAGAAATTTAAAATAGAGATTAAGGGTTGGGAATTAAAAATAAAAATTTTGAGAAAATAAAATAGATAAAATTAATCTTTTCGAGGGATCAGTTTTTAATGATGGTTCAAAGGAATTAACTTCTAATAAATTAAATATTTTAATAATATTATTAATTATTTAATTTTAAAAATTATAAATTATTATAATTATATAAATTTAATAAATTATTATTATAAATATAATTTTATCATTTAATTTTAAAATAATAAAAAATAAATATTAAATAAAATAATTATTAATAATAATTTATTAACTAAAAAATTAATTGATTATTTATCAAAATACGATATGACAATTTTTTTTAATGGTCCAACCTTTCTCTTCTTTGCTTTTTCGTGCCGTTTGGATTGGAGAGCGAACGGAGAGAGGAAATTTTGCGGGTGGATGCAGGAGGATGAGTGGGGATATACGGTGTTGGTTTAAAGGTGGAGGGCTTTGCCTTGAGAGGGTGGGGTTGTTATTATTGTTACCTTTCTCCCAAATCAAATATCAAATTGTGGTGGAGGATGGAGTTTGGAAAATGGGATGGGATTTTTTAATAATTTTGGACCCTTTCGGTCTTCGGCTGTCTCACACGCTTGCTTACTTGCTGTGGACATTTTGGTCATATGTCCAATCATGACCATAGAAAAAAGTCCAAAACCACACCACCACCACCACCACCACCAGCCAGCCAGCCACTCGGCCGCCCCTCCACACACAAACTCTCTCACACACACACACACACCCCCAACAAAAGTAAACGCTCTATAGATATTCATATTTTCCATCATGCTCTCCATTAGTGGCATTTTCTTTATTCCCATACATATTATTATGTAGTTAGTGGCATTATAATATCAACGGCACAGGCGTCACGCACGCACATTCTGCCTTTTTTATTTTCCATTTTCCTTCTCTCTCTTTCTCTCTCTCGGCGTAGTTACATAGCAATATAATTTTCTATTCTTTTCCATTTGGTCAATGGGGAGTTCACCGCAATATCTGATTCCTTGTAATTCTACCACTACTACAAGGTCTCCCAGTAACCCTCTGGATAATGTCGTATTCGGCTTTTGGTTTTTCTTTGATCCTTCTCTATCTCTCTCCCGCCCGTTCCCCCCTCCCCCTCACTTCAATGTCTTTGTTCTTCTTGATTTTCCACTGATTATTGTGTTGTCCCAGTCCCAAATAATGGCGGCGTTGATGATGATTGATGAGAAAGTCTAAATCTTTTGCTGGACCTGCTCGTTTGAGCTTGACATATTCTATAATTCCAAGACCCAAAAAAAAAAAAAGCAGCTCCTTTTTCTTCCTCTTCCTCGTCTTGTATTTCTTCCTCCTTGGTGATGGTCCTGTCTGTTGCTGCACTAATAGTACTGCTACTATTAGTGCCTCCTTGCCGCGCCGCATCTTCCTGCAATCAAGATGATCGCAACTCTCTGTTGACCTTCTTCTTGGACATAACTTATCCTTCTTCTTTGCCTCCTCTGAATTGGTCTACTTCCATCGATTGCTGCCTCTGGGATGGAGTTGAGTGCGATGTAACAGATGGCCGAGTGACCCGTCTTTCGCTACCCTCCAGAGGCCTCACCGGCACCCTCTCCCCTTCTCTTGCAGATCTCACCCGCCTCTCTCACCTCAATCTCTCCGCTAATTGTCTCTACGGGCCTCTGCCCTCGGGATTCTTCTCCTCCCTTATTAACCTCCTGGTACTCGATCTCAGCTACAATCGTCTGGAAGGCGAATTACCATCACCATCCAGTTCCAGCGTTACTAATGCCACGACCAGTGTCCAGATGGTGGACTTGTCCAGCAACGCCTTCCATGGATTGATCATGCCCTCTAAATTATTCTTACAATCAGCCTGGAATTTGACCAGCTTCAATGTCAGCAACAATAGCTTCTCAGGCCCAATTCCCTCTGATATCTGCCTCTTTTCTTCTAGCTCTTTGGCGATCCTTGACTTCTCCTACAACCATTTCAGCGGCCAAATTCCTTCGGGACTTGGGAAATGTTCTAGACTGCGTATTTTCTCTGCGGGTTTCAACAATCTATCGGAAATAATTCCTGATGATATTTACGAAGCTATCTCACTGGAGCAACTCTCTTTGCCTCTCAACCGCCTCTCTGGTCCCATTAGTAATGCCATCGCCAATCTCAATAACCTTAAGGTCCTTGAGCTCTTCTCAAATCAACTTAGTGGGCAAATATCCAGGGATATCGGAAACCTCTCCGGTTTGGAACAGTTGCTTCTTCACATCAACAATCTCACGGGCCCTCTACCTCCATCTCTTATGAATTGTTCCAACCTGATCGAATTGAATTTGCGGGTCAACCAATTGGAAGGAGAACTCTCTGCCTTTGATTTCTCCAAGTTCCTCCAGCTTAGCACCCTGGATCTTGGTAATAATAACTTTACGGGTAACTTGCCTCAAAGCCTTTACTCTTGCACGTCCCTAACTGCTGTTAGACTTGCCTTTAATCAGCTAGAAGGTCAGATCTCTCCAAACATATTAGCACTGCAATCATTGTCTTTCCTTTCAATTTCTAGCAATAGATTGATCAATATTACTGGGGCGCTTCGAATTCTGACGAGATGCAAGAATCTCACCACTCTTGTTCTTTCTGTCAATTTTATCAATGAAACTATGCCGGATG
Organism: Rhizophora apiculata; assembly: GCA_037832385.1. Taxonomy (NCBI): domain Eukaryota; kingdom Viridiplantae; phylum Streptophyta; class Magnoliopsida; order Malpighiales; family Rhizophoraceae; genus Rhizophora; species Rhizophora apiculata. The sequence continues at coordinate 5,054,422 of CM075433.1, read as the reverse complement.
ATGAAAATGGAATAGACTTGAATGGATTCCAAAATCTCCAGGTGTTGGGCCTAGGTAGTTGCCAATTATTTGGTCGAGTGCCTGCCTGGCTGGCTAGGCTGAGGTACTTAGAGGTATTGGATCTGTCTCTTAATCAGCTCACAGGCTCTATTCCTGGTTGGCTGGGTCGTCTGCCAAACCTATTCTACATAGACTTATCAAGTAACAAGCTTTCAGGAGAATTTCCTAAGCTACTCACACAACTGCCAGCTCTAGCATCTCTGGAGGCTGATGAGCAAGTTAATCGCAGCTATCTAGAGCTGCCTGTTTTTGTCATGCCTAATAATGCTACTAATCAGCAGTACAATCAGCTTTCTAACCTACCTCCAGCTATATATTTGGGAAATAACAGCCTCAGTGGCAATATCCCTGTAGAGATTGGCCAACTGAAGACCCTTCATGTGCTAGATCTCAGCCATAATGACTTTACCGGTAACATTCCAGAACAGATTTCCAATCTCACTAATTTGGAGAGGTTGGATCTTTCTGGAAATAACTTGTCTGGGGGAATCCCTGCATCACTCAAAGGTCTTCATTTCTTATCTTGGTTCAGTGTTGCAAATAACAGTCTTCAAGGACCTATACCATCTGGAGGTCAGTTTGATACTTTCCCCAGTTCCAGTTTTGTTGGGAACCCAGGGCTGTGTGGTACAATGTTACAGCATTCATGCAACACTCCATCAGGAACTAGCCATTCTACTGTACCTCAAAAGGGCACAAACACAAAACTTGTTGTTGGACTTGTGCTTGGTTTATGCTTTGGTACTGGATTATTTGTTGCTATGCTTGCGCTATGGATATTGTCCAAGAGAAGGATCATTCCTGGAGGGGACACTGACAAGACTGAGCTGGATATAATTTCCAGCAACTCCTATTCTGGAGTTTCTGCCGAGGTTGACAAAGATACTTGCCTTGTTATAGTGTTTGCAAACAATACTAATGAGATAAAGGATCTAACCATATCTGAGCTCTTGAAAGCGACTGACCATTTCAATCAAGCAAACATTGTGGGTTGTGGTGGTTTTGGTTTGGTTTACAAAGCAACTTTAGCAAATGGGACAAAGCTGGCTGTCAAGAAGCTATCAGGAGACTTTGGCCTGATGGAGAGGGAATTCAAAGCAGAGGTGGAGGCTCTGTCCACAGCGCAACATGAGAACCTGGTTTCCCTCCGAGGTTACTGTGTGTATGAGGGCTTTCGGCTACTTATATATTCCTACATGGAGAATGGAAGTCTGGATTGCTGGTTGCATGAAAAAGTAGATGGTGCATCCCAACTGGATTGGCCAACCAGATTGAAGATTGCACAAGGAGCAAGTTGTGGTCTCGCTTACATGCACCGGATATGTGAGCCTCACATTGTGCACCGTGACATTAAGTCTAGCAACATCCTTCTTGATGAAAAGTTTGAAGCACATGTGGCAGATTTTGGATTGTCGCGGCTGATACTTCCTTATCACACTCATGTTACAACAGAGCTTGTTGGCACACTGGGTTACATCCCTCCAGAATATGGGCAAGCATGGGTAGCTACTCTGAGAGGAGATATCTACAGCTTTGGCGTTGTTATGCTCGAGCTGCTCACTGGAAAGAGACCTGTGGAGGTATTCAAGCCAAAGATGTCAAGGGAATTGGTAGGCTGGGTTCAGCAAATGAGAAGTGAAGGCAAGCAAGACCAAGTCTTCGATTCTCTCCTGAGAGGAAAGGGCTTTGACGAAGAAATGTTGCAAGTGCTGGATGTGGCCTGTATGTGTGTCAACCAGAACCCTTTCAAGAGACCAACCATCAAGGAAGTTGTTGATTGGCTCCAGAACATAGGTTCACGCAGAGACCAAAACAAGGGTTAGTTCGAAATATGTTGAGCACAAACATTAAGCTTGCCCAATCCTTGGATTTATAAATGCACATTTTTATACTAATGTAAATTGAAATTTGCTACGATGTATAAATATCAAAGAAGAAATAACAAACAAATGATTTTAGTTGTTAGCCCAGGAATTCCAGAGTCAATTCCAGATATCCACTATATATGCTGTTACGGCTGTAATCTCATTCAGGGGCCTGAGTACTGTCATCTGCACTTACTGGAAAACACAGCTTCCTGGCTTCTAAAGGGAGGCAAACTTAAATTCAAGGGTCATTCCATTTTTCAGGAAAATAATACAAGATTGCCGGATGAAAAAAGGGACAAAAGTTTTATTGCAATCTGCTAAAATTTGAAAAGCCAAGAACTAGGGCAATTTGTATGCATCTGAGCTGCCTCTGCAAGATTCTGTAGATAAATGAGAATAGTGGTATTACACTCACCAAAGTGATGTTAAATTGAAAATCGCGTGGAAATAAACCTCGCTTATTATCTTAAAAGTTGCTTCTCCAAACCAAACACCACCCAAACACAGATGAGCTTGCAACGGTTACTAGTTGGAGAAGAAGCCGTGCCATGCCATTTCGTGCCTATTTTTGAGCTGTAAAAGTAGCCGTGCACGTCAACAGGCATCAGGTTTTCCTCGTTAACACGAGTAAAGAAACGGGTGCCATTTTGTACCTGTTTCCCGTTTTAATCCAGGTTTGAGAACATTTCCATCTTATTTCCCGAGATTTTTGTACAATTCTGGGAAATTTCTAAATTAATAAAGCTACCTGAAACAGTGGAATGTTGATTTCTTCCGTTTCAAATACCTACTAGAGTTTTTGGAGCTGCACGCTTTGATCTGCAGCCAAAATTACTCTATTTTTGCGCCATATATTTCTTGCATTTAAGTGGCCATCTCGCTTCCCGTTCTCCTGTCACAAGCCAAGGACATAAAGATAATGACAGCTACAAATGCCTCCAGAAAGCCACGACACATATGGTAGAGGACAGTTGCCTGGCCTAGTAAGCGAAAAGTTGGAAGATTCACAGCAGATTTTAGAGAACAGTCAGGCACTTCGAAATTCTCATCAACAAAATCATCTATCTGCATGGCAAGTGTGACAACCCACTAAAACAATACTGAACACCATTATTTCTTTTTCTCAGAATACAATGTTTTGTCCTGATAGAAACCTCTCTTCCTTTTTCGGGGTCTAATCCAAGTAGACACCATTATTCAACATACACACCCTGTGGGAGGGAAGAAGAACAGGGCAATTTCAAGTGAAAATGCAGATCAAATAAACAAAAAGCACTTAAAGTGCTCAGCCAATAACATAGGCGAATAAGCTGGATAATGGCACATTATGTGCCCATATATCTGCAAAAGAAGCTTTTCAATTCCATTCCCTTCCAAGCCTCGCCGAATTTACATAATCAGTGGGACAATATGCAGAAATCCCTGGGAGTGCCAATCCCACTACCCCGAGCAGCAGAGAAAACCATCCTTCCTTGTATTCTGGCCCACAAGTGTAGCCCATCGTCAAACTTCTAATTAGCTCCCATGCAGCATTCATGTGCTCTGGAATAAAATATGTCAACCCAAAGAAAATTCTGTTTGGCTCCTCGTCCATTTTCTACAACATAAGATGACTCAAAAAAATAATAATAATAAAATAAATAAAATAAAAACAAAAATTAAAAATCACTGCGAGAAGGAAGATGAAAGTGTTTAGCAAAAGGCATACTCCACGATGGTTCAAGGTGGAAGAGCAGAGAACACGCCGCAACATGCTTCATGCCCCGTAAGGTCAATTTTACAAAATTTTGGCAGATCACAAGATATCAACCATGATCGAAAGTGACAAAGATGCTTGTAACTCGTGATTTTAGCAGTAAATATATGTAACTGAAGTAAGGAAGGCCATTAATTGACATAATGGTAGAAGGATTTAAGATTTGTCATGGGAAGGCCATTAAAGATACCGTCAAGCAGATTAAACAGAAATGCCAAAAAAAAAAAAAAAAAAAACATACCTGCTCAATGTAGCAGCCGTCGTAGTAAAGGCACACTCCAAAATGCTTGTACAGAAAAGTTTTGTCAAATTAGGCACATTCAAATGACGATCAACAATATGCTGAACAACTTTGGCGTTCCCATAAGCTAGTTTGGATGCCATCATACAGAGGTCCATGGGAGCTCTGTTCCCGATTTCCGTAGAAAGAGATTCGTGGCCTCTTTGGACCGGGCTTTTAGCACTGTGCAAGTCTCTATTCATCCATCCAAGTGCCCAGTGGTGCTCAGAAAATGCTCCGTTCCTCTCCGTGGTATCACTACCTGTCCTGCATTCCCCACAAAAAGCGGAAGGCATATAAACTTTTAAGACAAGGATTTTATTTTTCTTTAAAATAAAAAAAAAAAAGGGGGAGGGGGAGGGGAGAGGCATTCATTCTTGGAATGCAATGTAATCAAAGTTAATTTCTTTTCCGATTAAATTGAACCGAGTTTTAAAGCTAGTGTTTAGCATGTTAACTACGTACCATGGAGAAAGGTTGTAAAGTAAGCGGAGGAGATCTGCCGTCGGCAGAGAGGAGATTTGAGTAATACTCCATGGGCTTGCGAAACAAAGGCAACCATCTTGCGGACTATAAATTATAATAGACACCAAAATTAGCCCCACCCGTCGCCTCCAGACCGGTGGTGTCGCTCTCGTCATCTCTCCCCAGCTCGGAGCTCTCCAAGAACTTCATTCCACCTTTTTACGTCAACCCAGACAAACAGTGTACCTCCACAGGTCCCCTAGTCCTCCATTCTCCGGTCTCACTATCAGATATCTTAGCAATGCGCTGCCGCCACTCCAATCACGAGCACGGTGATCATATCCATAGCCTTTGTTTTCTTCAAATATTTCGCGGTAACTAGTAGTAGCAGCAGGAGGAGCCGTTTTCTGTCGTTGTTGTTGTTTTTATTTTTTATTTCTTTTTTGGGTTTTCTTTTGGTGATATGGTATGTGGTAGTGGTGGTCGCAACGGCTGTGATGCGATGCCTCTCTAAATGACGAATGTTCACCCTTCTTCTTTTTCAGGTAATATAGATATGCGTGTGCGTGTGCGCGTGCGCGTGAGGCCCATTCAATTCTCTTGTGGTTGGGGGCTCAGACAATATTAAATATAATATATGATCTTGACAGACAAAACAGGTTCTATTTCGACCGGGAAGGCAGAGGAAGTGGTCTGCAGGCAAGCGAAATGCCGTCAATTTCTGAGGGTACGACGAAGAAGGGCTGTAACGACAAATAGTGATTCAGCAAAGGAGATGTCATCCACGTCATGTGGCCCTGCCCCAGCCCAGCCAAGTACAGCCCCTGGCATTGCAACCGGCCTGTAGCTACAGTAACAACGCTACCGATGCTGCCGATGCTCAGCATTTTCCTCCCTCTCTCTCTCTCTCTCTCTCTCTCTATCTCTCTTTCTTCGCAGTAATGACGGTTGCATTTAGATGTCTAGTGGTGATGTGGTGATGTCCTAGGTTCTATCTAGCTAAGGTCATAAGACATATATATATATATATATATAATTTCACAAACCAATTAGCACAGCGTTTACGATTACGCACTTGCTTGTGCGACTCTGTCAATTTCAGTGTCGCTACTTTTGCTTCTCCATGCCAACTTAACCTTTTGCACGCAATCATCAACCCTCTCCGTTAACTTCAATGGTCAAAATTAATTTGCTTGGTCATCTCAAAAACGTTGCTGAAGAAAAAAAATGAAACCCAATAATTATCTTCATCTTGATCTATTTGAAGTAATATCAACAAAAAAAAAAAAAAAAACTTAGCCAAGTCTTTTTTCCCAAATTAATCCGGACAAGTCCCACAACAACCATCCATATAGCACGCAATTTATAATTCCTGCCATAGCATTAGATCGGAGAACAATAGTTAGACATATCTGTCCATGCGCATGAAATTGGTTAATTTGTTTAATTTTCAAAAGTTTCAGATTTAGATGAACAAAAATTGAATTCGGGAGCGAAATTGCACACTTCAGTGAAAAGATTTGAGGCCTCAACAAGGGAAGGAGGCGGGGTTGGCGCATGGGGTTCTCTTTTAGTACCCGAGAAAGGATGTTTGTGCTGGTTGGTCTCAGTGAGAATATTTGTTTGTATTTGATGAGTTCCGTTATATTATTTGTATTTGATGAGTTCCGTCCAACGTACATGCATAGATGTGTCGCGGTCTTTGTACAGGGATAAAAAATATATTGAATTTAAATATTTTAAAAAATATATATATATTAAATGTAAATATTATTTTAAAAAAAATATTAAAAATAAATAATATAATAAATATAAATAAAAAAAATTAAAAAAATATAATATTTATCGTTAAATTAAAAAAGAATTTAACGGTGGTATTTTATTCAAAATTTATATGGAAAGGGACATCTTACCCTTTATTTGTATACACATTCACTGTTTAAGTGAAATATATTTTTAAAATTAATTTTCAAAAAGGTTCTTGTGAGTTGAGTGTGAGAAGGCTGCTTGTAAAGTATTCTCAAGGCTGCACAGCTAGGACGCGATAAATCTATATGCCTATAATAGTTGGTATCAAAGTAGGTTTATTCCAAGTGCTATGGCAGACCTACGTTCTGAGGAGGTGCTCATCATGGGTGATGACCACAATGATCGTGGGAGGAAGGCCAATAAAGATACTGCCAAGGGAAAGAAAAATCATGTTGTTTCGAGTTCGAGGGATCCAATAGGAGACCTGACACATCATATGACGAAAATTGAATCGTTCGTCACTGATGTCCAAGGTTCGGTTGATGACCTGACTCAGTCCGTCCAAGGTGTAAATGCTGAAAGGGAGGAGCTCGTGGCTGAGATGCAGGAGCTCAAAGTCAGCATGGGAGAACTTTAAGGAGAGTTGCTGGGGACCTTAAGGGCAAAACTACATCAGCGGGATGAGTCCTTGGAGACCATAATGGCGGCCATGCGCGCGGAGATTGTGGAGCTCAAGGGAAAGCTCACAGAATCAAAGGCAGCACGCATGAACGGGATGATCACCGTGCAAGCACCATGTACAGACGCATCCAAGCCAAAGGAGTTCAGGGGTTCTCGGGTGGCAAAGGACGTGGACAACTTTCTATGGTACATGGAACGATACTTCTAAGCCATGAGGATCAACGACAGCCAATTACGAGTAAAAGAGTTCCAATAGAGTTACTATCCCACATATGCAGAGGAAGAAGCTCGCAACGAGCTAAAGCACCTTATGCAAAAGGGTGCAGTACGTGACTATGTGAAGCGATTTTTGAAATTGCTACTCCAAATCCCTTCAATAAATGAGACAGAGGCGTTCCACCAGTTCATGAGTGGTCTTAAGCCGTGGACCAAACAGGAGCTAAAGCGATTCCAAGTGGGGACCTTACAACAGCAATTATAGTGGCCGAATCTCTTGTGGAGTATAAGACACCTTCCACCTCTCAATCAGACTCCCGTCCAAAGGATAAGGCCAATGGTGGGGGAGATCGGAGCAGATTCAATCGCCCAAATGGAGGTAGACCGTAGGCTGGTCCTTCAAAGACTCATGCAGAATCCAACAATGGAGGTCATAGGAAGGTACGTACTTACAAGTGTTATTTCTGTGATGGTCCACATATGGCGTGAAATTGCCCCAACAAAGCCAAGTTGGCTGCCCTCTGCAAAGAAGATGAACCAAAAGAGGAGGCATGATTAGGTTCGTTGCGGATCCTCAGTTCAATCAAGTTCAAGAAGGCGAAGGAGCCAAAGAGACTTATGTTTGCAGATGTGAAGATCGGAGAAACCATGATGAGTGTGCTTGTGGATACTGGGGTGTCTAATCTCTTCATATCGGAAGAAACTGTCAAGAAACTTAACCCTCGAGTTGAGAAAGGAGTCGGGTGGTTTAAGATTGTCAACTCTAAGGAAGTCCCTGTCGTAGGGGTCGCTAGGGACGTGGAGTTACAAATTAGGCAATGGAGAAGTCAGGAGACCCTTGAGGTAATTCCTCTTAATGATTATGACTTTGTCATTGGGTTGAAATTTTTGAACAGGATCTATGCAGTAATATTACCCTTTACCGAGTGTCTTTGTGTGCTAGACAAACGGTGCCAATGCATGATTCCGGTTCATTATAAGTCGGACGGTGATCAGAAAATAATTTCGACAATGCAACTCAACAAAGGAGTAAAGAAGGGTGAGGTAACCATTCTAACAACCTTAAAAACTGAGGACAATAAGAGCGAAGGGAGCAAAGTCCCAACTGAAGTGAGCCAAGTCCTCGATTCGTTCAAGAACATCATGCCTCCTGAGTTGCCCAAGAAGCTTCCGCCTCGTAGAGAAGTAGATCATCAGATCGAGCTGGTACCTGACGCTCGACCACCTGCCATGGCACCATATTGCATGGCGCTCCCCGAATTGGAAGAATTGAGGAAACAGCTGAAGGAGTTCCTCAATGCGAGGTACATTCAACCATCTAAGGCTACGTTCGGTGCATTTGTCCTATTCCAGAAGAAGCATGATGGGTCACTCCGGATGTACATAGATTACCGGGTATTAAACAAATTAACCATCAAGAACAAGTACCTAATCCAACTCATTGCGGATCTCTTCGATCAGCTTGGAGGTGCACAGTGGTTCACCAAGTTTGATCTTCGTTTAGGTTACTATCAAGTTCAGATTGCTGAAGGGAACGAGCCGAAGACAACCTGTGTGACTTGTTATGGTTCGTACGAGTTCCTCGTCATGCCATTCGGCTTAACTAATGCTCTGGTCACATTCTGCACTCTTATGAACAAGGTATTACACCCGTTCTTAGATCGGTTTGTAGTGGTTTACCTTGACGATATTGTAGTGTACAACCGAACGCTTGAGGAGCACATCGAGCACCTTAAACAGGTTTTCCAAGTCCTGCACGAGAATGACTTATACATCAAGTGCGAGAAGTGTGCCTTTGCTCAAGAGGAGGTACCATTTTTGGGGCACATTGTCGGGGGAGGACAAGTAAAAATGGAAGCAACGAAGATCTGAGCCATCGTTGAATGGGAGCCACTGATGAAAGTGACGGAATTAAGATCATTCCTTGGTCTCACCAACTACTACCGATGTTTCGTTAGAAACTACTCAAATATCACCGTGCCACTCACGAACATGCTGAAGAAGGAGACACCATGGGAATGGACGGATCAATGGCAGAAAGCGTTTGATTGGTTGAAGCAAGCCATGACCAAGGAGCCGGTGCTAATGTTGCCCGATCACACCAAGCCTTTTGAATTAGAGACTGACGCATTAAAATTTTGCTATTGGTGGTGTTCTTATGCAGAAAGGACATCCAGTGGCATATGAGTCGTGGAAGTTGAACGATACCGAGTGACGGTATACCGTTCAAGAGAAGGAGATGACTGCAATAGTCCATTGCCTAAGAACGTGGAGGCACTGTCTCCTAAGGTCTAAGTTCATTGTAAAGATGGACAACGTGGCCATGAGTTATTTTCAAACTTAGAAGAAGCTGAGTCCGAAGCAAGCTCGATGGCTGGATTTCCTAACAGAGTTCAACTATGTGATGGAGTACAAGTCAGGGAAGGTTAACTCCGTAGCTGATGCTCTTAGCTGGAAGATGGGGCTGGCAAACATAGTGAGTTGACCTAACTGTCCATGGATCGACCGCATCGAGGAAGGGCTCAAACATCATCAGAAGGCTCAAGCCCTCATTGGAAATGCACAAGACGGCAAGACTCGACAGTTTTGGTGCGAGGATGATCTTTTATATACAAAAAGGCGACGACTATATGTGTCACTCCATGAGAAGTTGAGGAAAGAAGTGTTGCATGAGTGCCATGATTCGAAGTGGGCGGGTCATATAGGGATCCACCGCACTTTAGCTCTTATCAAAGATCAATACTACTGGCCTCAAATGTGGGATGACATTGAAGCCTACGTAAAGACTTGTCTTGTTTGCCAACAAGACAAGATCGAACAACGTTCATCGCCAGGACTGCTAGAGCCACTTCCCATCCCAACTCGTCCATGGGAGAGTGTTTCCATGGACTTCATAGTAAACCTGCCTAAGTCCGAAGAATATTGGACTCTCATGGTCATGGTGGATAGATTCCCCAAATATGCAACCTTTGTGCCAGCAACCAAGGATTGCCCAACTGAAGAGGCGGCCAAGTTATTCATGAAGTATATGGTAAAGTACTAAAGAGTCTCACGAACGATTGTGAGCGATCGCGACCCTCGATTCATAGGGCGTTTCTGGTCCAAATTGTTCAAGCTGTTAGGGTTGGAGTTGAATTTCTCTACAAGCTTACACCCCCAAACTGACGGTTAAACTGAGAGGGTCAATGCACTCATGGAGATTTATCTTCGGCACTACGTGAGCACAGCGCAAACAAATTGGGCAAAGTTGATCGATGTAGCCCAATTCTCCTTAAACTTGCAGCGGAGTGAGTCTACTAATTAGAATCCATTCGAGATCGTGAATAGCCAACAACCACAAACTCCAAGTGCGGTTACATCTGGCTATCAGGGGAATAACCCACCTGCATACAAGTTTGCCAAGGATTGGCAGGAGCAAGTAGACTTGGCAAGGGCGTGTTTTCATAAAACCTCCAAACGCATGAAGAAGTGGGCTGACAAAAAGCGACGACATGTGGAGTTCCAAGTTAGGGACTTGGTGTTAGCCAAACTACACGTCATTCTTCGGTACAAGGATGTGCACAAGGGTCTAATTCGTCGCTACAAAGGGCCATTTCGAGTGATACAATGGGTCGGGAAGGTCATATACAAGCTGGAGTTGCCACCAAAATTAAAGGTACATCCTGTTTTCCATGTGAGTATACTTAAACCTTACCATAAAAACAAGGAAGATCCAGATCGAGGAGAGTCACAGCGAGCACCACTTGGAGCAAAAACTTCATATAATCGAAAAATCGAATCCACAGTGGTAAATCGGGTCATACGAAAGTGGTATTACACACCGAGGCGTGAATACTTTATCCGATGGAAGGGTCTTCCAGAAAGTGAAGCTAGTTGGGAATATGCTGAAATATTTTGGCAGTTCAAAAAGGAGATTGACACCTACCACGCTGAAAAAGCGACGAGGGCGTCGCCTGATTAAGTGGAGGAGAATGTTACGGTCCTTACCTAGAGATAGACAATATATTGAATTTAGATACCTCCTAAAAAAAGATAATACGTTGAATATATACACTACCTAGGAAAGGGAAATATATTGGAAATAAGTAATATAATAAATGTAAATAAGTAAGAAGTTGAAAGGATATAATATTCATCGTTAGATCAAGGAGGGATCTAATAATTATAGTTTGTCCAAAACTTGTATAAAAGGAAACCTCTTACCCCTCATTTGTACGCACACTCACTATTTAACTGAAATATATTTTTAAAATTAATTTTTAAAAAAATTTTTATAAATTGAGTATGAGAAAATTACTTAAAAAATATTTTCAAAACCGCAATATGCCCGTCATGACACATAGATGTGGAGTCCCGTGTTGATCAGAGAACGGTGAATTGGACACTTAAGTGGGTCAAGAGAAGCCACAGTTAGAGGTTTGCGGGCGCAGGTAATTGGGCCCCAACTATGGGCCTAATAGTGATAGATCTTCACGAACAATAATGTTAATTGATTGTTGGCCCAGAATCCTAAAGCTTTTTTCAATGGTACATGCAAAAACCGCAATTGAAAGCATTGAAATCAAACAATGTAGATTGTCGGTCTAAGTGTATTTATCTTGAACTTGATCGTTGTCCACCGACCTTTTAAGTTGCTAATTTAAAAGCTCGAGCTCATCGAGTGGCTTGTTAGTATAAATTTTGCGGTACTACAGAATTGATGAGGCACCATAATTTTGTAAATTCCAAGAATGAATTTTACACAGACGGTTAATTAAAAATCTAAAGATGACCATATATATGTAAAAAGGTTTTTAAAAAACAATGGGACTTTGTGATAGGTTGATTAAAGAAAAATCATTGTCGACAGGAGAAAAAAAAAAAAAAAAGGAGGGGGGGATATCTTTCATAAAAATATAGAAAAGATGATAAACCGCGAAATGAAGAGCTGTCAACGAAAATGTGCCACCGACTGAAAGCTACAATACGAAGTGAACAAGCCGTCATCTTTAATCTTCAAAAATTATTAAAAAAAAAAAGAAAAGAAAAGAAAAGAAAAACAAAACATAACGTAACAAAAGGCGCAATCTTTGTAGTCTATGGACGTAATGGTCACAATATAAGTACCAAGTGTTCCTTCCCTCCCGGTTGTTATTGTTTCATGCAGGACCCCAGAGAAATTTTGATACTTGTTTTCAAAACTCAACAAAAAAATAATTAACCAAATTGAAACGGGATTACTTGAATTTTGCAAAACGATCTCGAACGAGATTTGATCATTTGGCGTCGCTACTATTATTTTGGAAATGGAAAGACAAAGGAATGCCCCAGACAATAACTGATTGGAAACAATAATTTAAAAGACAAAAATAAAAAGGAAAATAAATATCCGTGAAATCTGGACTGTCACATAAAATCTTAAATCTTGAATGCCACGCGCGCTTTTACTTGAGTCTGCAAAGCGTGATCTGACGAAGAATCTAAACCTAACACCAATGACACGAATACATTATTATTATTATTATTATTATGCTTACAGTTAGTGTGTCCGCGTCCCAACCAGATCGATGGATATATATAGAGAGAGAGAGAGAGAGCGTGAGGGAAGGGTGGATGAAAATATGAAAAGGGGGTGCGTGAAGAGTGGGGGTAAAACAAAGAAAGGGTTTTTCTACAGCCATGCATACTTTCAAAGGGCCTGTCTCTTCTCGTGACCCTTTCCGTCAAGTTAGGCCAAAGTGAGATGTTGAAAAGTGACATTCTGATCCAACACCCGCTGCTTTTGCCAACTGCCAATGACAGCTACGTTGGTTTGTTGGTTTTATTTTTCTTTTCAATTCAATTTTGTACATTCTGTGGGATGCGCATTGCGAGTCCTTTATTTGATATTAGTCGGGTTTATATTTACCATCTATATATCTCTATCTATCGATCTACCTACTCAATCATTCAATCTTGGAAACAATATTCCTTTCTTCCCGCATTACCATATTATTGAATAGCTAGAAACAAGAACAAGGAAGTCGAGGGGTAATATATCCCTTCAAAATCCTCGTGAAAAAGCTATACTCCTTCCCATTCGAATGTGTCCTATTGGCTTTAACTGAGACCAATAATGATTGGTCTCGGTAAAAAAAAAAAAAAAAAGGTTCTTTACGTTAAGCAAGGAGCTATGCGAGGCGCAAAGGAATGATAATTATACCATGCAAAAATGCAAAAATAGTTACCCCAACCAGAAAGAGGCCACACATCCCTTCTTTTTAAGTTAAAAAAAAAAAAAAAAAACCGTAAACAAAAAAGGGACCCCTTAAAAAACAAAGGATACAGTCTTTCCCTCGTTAGAAGAGGTCCATCCTCCTAATGAAATCCAAATAGCTAAATACATGGTAGATGTGTACTTACCAAAAATTCTTTCTTTCCTCATTCCTGTTTCTTAATCCGCCACTCCCATTCTCATTCCCATCCCCACTTAATAACATCATCTAGATTTTTTGTTTTTTTGTTTTTTTTAAAAGAGAGAGACAAAACAACATTTTCATTAAATTAAAATAAATAAATAAATAAATGAGAAGGAAGAGAATAGGGAAAGGAGGAATGCGATAAAAGGAAGAGAATAAAATGAAAAATGAGAAACAAGACAAAAAGTGAGCTGCAGTTGTTATTGCGGTGCATTCTCGTTCTTAATTTTTCTGTCGCCTTGGATTCTTCTGGCAAATCGTGCCTGCCAGCTTTACCCTTTAGGAGGGGGGAGGGGTGACGGCATAGTCGGTCAGATGCTAAACTAGAGGCTCAGAGGTATTACTATTACCATCTCCCCCACCCCCGACCCCCACTCAAAAAGACCAAAAATAAATAAATAAATAAATAAAAGGAAAAGAAAAGAAAATCAAAAAGAGAAGAGAAAAGAGCTGCAGGGCAGGGGCTGAAGCGCTTGAAGAAGATGGGATTGATGAAGGAGAATTGGAGAAAGATTGAGCTGATAGTGACACTGATAATCTGCATTTCCCGATGCATCAATGGCGCTACAGATGCAAATGATTGTCAGCCACCCTCCTACTCTCTCTCTCTCTCTCTCCTCTGTCTTTTTGCTTTTGCTTTCTCTTCTCATCTCATCACTAGAGATTTGCATTTTGCTTTCTCTTCTCGTTGTTACACCCCATTTGCTGATTCCTTTGTGGTTTTTTAATTTGTTTGTGCTTCTTCTTTACTCTTTTCTTTGGAGCTGGTCTTTTTAGCTGGCTTGCTTACTTGTTATGACCAAAAGCAGCCAAAATATTCAATTTTCATTTTCTTTTGTTTGCTAAAACGCATTTCAACTCTAGTTTCATCGAAGTTCATGATGTTTTTGCACCGCGGAGCTGAGTTCCAGAGATTGGGCAATGAATAGATGATGCCTGCCATACAAATGCTTGCGATAAGTTTTGTGCGCTTCATAATGCTAATTTCTTTTCTACAGCTACGGATCTGGTTAGTTTGAAGCAAGCGACTCTTGTGTTTTTCTGTGTGCTTTTGATTTAGGCCATTATTATCAGCTTTTTTGTTTTCTTTTGTTTTTTTGTTTTTTTTTTCTTTCTTTCAACATTAGTGACTGAGTGTTTTCAGGGTTCTGTTCAGTGTTTTCAAAGGATCTTTGATTTACCTTTACAATCTTTCTTTTTTTTTTCAAAAAAAATTATCCTGTAACACCTGGAATTATTGCAGAATGTTCCGTCACTTTGGCATCATTTGTTTTCTTTACACAGTTTCCAGTAATAGCTTTTTTTTATTTTTATTTTTTCATTGAATGGCCAGTGCAATTGGCTTGCACTGTCTTCTTCATCTTCTTCTTTGTTTTGAAAATTAAGAAATATATCCATTAATGAAAACCAAAATTGCAGAAACCTCCAACCGGGGTTAGCAATCTTCTGGGATCTAGTAAGCAAAAATGTTTTGCAGAAAACAAGACTTGGTCTTTCCATTACAAGCAGCCTGTTGAGATTAGCAGAACCCCCTATATCTACAAAGTATAAAGAGTCTTCTCATCACAATGTTGGGCCTGCATTGTCATTATAACACAGGAAAACTTAATAATTATGTCATCCTTGGATTGAAGATGCACTCATTTCAGACATGCATGAGACCAGGGTAGCATTCCCAAAAAAGCACCGGATAAACATGTCCTTTGGAATTTGCATGATTCTTTAACATCGACATTCATCCAATTTTACGTCCCAAAATGCTTCATTTCAGATATGCATGAGCCTTATTAGTTATGACTTTTCACAACCTATTGTTACACAGGACCCTAGTCATAAATCAGACAGTTCCCTTGGGGATATGACTAATGTTCCCGTGCACTTCAATATATGCATATATAAGTTTCGGATTCTTCAAGCACATCAAGATGTCCCTTTGCTGATTACTTGCCTGAAAGGAACTTAAACTGTACAGAATTTCTGGTGATAAGAACTTTCCCTGAAGATTTTTGCCTTGCAAGATGCAGACAAGCAGGATTTGAAATGATGGGAAAGACTCATTCTATATCCAACAGATCAATATTCTAAGTGTTGCACTCCCCAGTCATTTCATTAAAATATTGTTGTTTGCATGCTATAGTTAATGGGACACTCATAGACGATTCCAGTCTGTAAATGTGTTGGTGATATTGCTATTAAATGATATAGTATCTTGCTGGTTACTTGGTTCATGTACAGCTTCTGCTCTAAAGATGATGTACAGCAGTTTAAACTCACCACCACAACTAACACAATGGAGCTCAACTGGTGACGATCCATGTGGACAGTCCTGGAAAGGCATTACTTGCTCAGGCTCAAGAATCATAGAGATGTGATTTTCTATGAAACCTTTTTGCTTTTTGGCCTTTTACCATTGGGCATGTCAGTGGAACTTCTTTTTTGTTTGCTCTATTTACTCTTCACTTTATATATTGTTTTTTCCCCAGTAATTTATCTGGTCTTGGACTTTCTGGTTCAATGGGTTTCCAGCTCGACAGTTTGAACTCATTAACAAACCTGTGAGATAATTCTTTTCTTACGCATTCTATTGATCTGTGTCATATGGCTTATTGTTTTGACATGGTGGTATGATGAAATTTCTCAGAGACATGAGTAATAACAATCTGGGAGGCAATATACCTTATCAACTTCCTCCAAACTTGCAACGATTGTAAGCTTATCACTTTGTTTTTCATATTGCTGTATTCCCTGTATTTTGGTGTTAAATTACATCAATTGTTGTTTTGTATGCAGAAATCTTGCTAATAACCAATTTAATGGAGTAATCCCTTATTCTATTTCTCAGATGACCTCTCTTAAATACTTGTGAGTGGCCACTAGTCCATTCTCTGGTGCAGCTTTTTCCTAGTTGAAATTTACTATTACTTTTATCCAATTTTCTAGCTTATTTTTCCTTCTTGTTTTGGGAGGGTAGGAATCTTGGCCATAATCAGCTTCAGAATCAACTTAACGACATGTTTGGACAGCTTTCTTCGCTCTCCACATTGTAAGATCTTTGTAGTAGCCATATGGAGTGAGAAAATAGTTTAATATGTCTATTTTAGTTTGGTTAAGGGTTTTTAAAGGTTATTCTTCACCGAATTTGACATATCTCTGGTAATGTCACTATCTTTTCCATCTTTGATGAGGTAGCCATGCTGATTCTTGATCAGATTAAAGTATTGTTAAATGTCTAGTAAATCAGATTAATCCAATAGTACCCAAGCATGTGCTGATTCTGCTTTTAAGTGCTTATTCTTGCTACATTAGATTTTTTTTCTCCCTCTTTCTGCTGAATGAATCTCAGTCATTTTACCATCCTTTGTTTGTTACCCTGTGAATGCCAATATATAGAAGATTAGACTGCAGACCTCTGATAACATTCACTGCTACAGGGACATCTCCTTCAATTCACTAACGGGTAGTCTGCCTGTGAGTTTTAGCTCCCTGTCTAGTGTGGACACTATGTAAGTACTAGGAAGAGCATGTAGCCTTGTAGTTGTGGCAAGTTGCTGTTAGAGTATGGTCTGACTGGCTTTTCCTTGGTTGTGTTAATTCTTTCACAGGTATCTGCAAAACAATCAGTTTACAGGCACTATTGATGTCCTTTCCAATCTTCCTCTTGAGAACCTGTGGGTGACAGACATTTCAGTCAATTTGAGTAGGACTGGCATACTTGCATTCATCCCATTTGACTTAACATATGTTTGTGCTTCTGTTTGTCAGGAATGTAGCAAACAATCATTTCACTGGCTGGATCCCTCAAGTTTTGGCCAACATTAATATGCAGTAAGAACTTTACAAATGACTGTCACAGTTATGATACTGTAAGCTTTCTACAAATTGAAATTGGCCAATCATCATTACAGGTCTGGAGGTAACAACTGGAATTCAGGGCCTGCACCACCTCCTCCACCTGGTACACCTCCAGCCCAAAAGCCCCGAAGTCATAAATCTGGCAGCAATAACAACCCATCAGGAAGTGGAGCTGATGGTGGCAGTAAAAAATCAGGAATAGGAGGTGGTGGCATAGCTGGGATAATTATATCCATATTTGTTGTTGGGGCAATAGCAGCATTCTTTTTGCTAAAAAGAAGACCCAGGAGGTCCTCCACAGATGTAGAGAAGATTGATAATCAGCCATTTGCCCCTCTTTCTTCCAGTGAAGTACAAGGTAACCCATAATTTACATGCATGTTAAGTCAGTGAAAAATTTCTCGTTGAATCATCTGTTTCTCTGGTGAACCAACCAGTGAAGGGCAAAGGTCAAACTTATTCTCGGTCACTTTACAGGCTATTGTTTTGCTTGTCTGTTTCTCCTGAAATGAGGAGTTCTACATTATTTCGTCTTTAGCATTAATCCATTTAATTAATTCATCTGTCTTTGATAAGTTGGCTCTAAAAAATTTTTTCAAGTTGGCTCTAAAAAATTTTTTCACATTTGCTGCTAAAAGCCTGAAGGAATGCAATTAAGGAAGACTTCTGAGCTCAAAGTTGAATTATCCGAGATGTCAATAAATAAGTTTCTCAATAATGTTGTTCTGGAAAATACTGTATTATAGAAACTAATTTCTCAACTTCAAAGTTTGTTGGATACCTCATAAACTATTTTGCTTACTTTATCTGATCCTTCTTGAGGTTTAATGTAATCATGATTGAAATTTTCAATTGCTTTCACCCCTTCTGTATTTAACCATAAAATTTATTGCAGAATCAAAGTCCATACAAGCTTCATCCACAATGGTCACAAAGATGTTGGATACATCAGCCTCAATAAATCTTAGACCCCCGCCTGTTGATCGTCATAAATCATTTGATGAGGATGATTTTTCAAAGATGCCTGTTGTTGTGAAGAAAGCTGTCACAGCTCCTATAAATGTGACCTCCTACTCAATAGCCGACCTGCAGATGGCTACTGGCAGTTTCACTGTTGAGAATCTCCTCGGCGAAGGGTCTTTTGGACGCGTTTATCGAGCCCACTTTGATGATGGAAAGGTGCACTTGTCAAATTCACTCTGCTATTCAACTAAGGCTGCAAAATGGGTCTTTGGGTTCTAGTTTTCTCCTTTGAATACATGCTTTATGTTGATGAATAGCATATCTGCTGATAAATCTGCTGATAAAGTAAATGCGATGGCCAGTGCAATCATACCATGTCTAAGAAATTGAATAGGGGTAATGATGTACTTATATGTTACTTTCCCCTTTTGTGTGATGTGGGTTAGGGGCTATTAGTTCCTCATTCAATTGACCTCATGCATGAAATTTGTTTCCGGAAATTTTACTTCACACTTTGCTTTTGTCTATTTTGTGGACAACGCTTTAGGTTCTTGCTGTGAAGAAAATAGACTCAACCAGTCTAGCCAGTGACTTGTCCGATGATTTTACTGAGATAGTTTCAAAAATCTCCCTGTTGCATCACCCAAATGTGACAGAGCTAGTGGGCTATTGTTCAGAGCATGGACACCACCTCTTGGTATATGAGTTCCATAAGAATGGCTCACTGAATGACTTCTTGCATCTATCTGATGAATTCAGCAAGCCTCTGATTTGGAATTCCCGTGTCAAGATAGCTTTGGGGACTGCCCGTGCATTGGAGTAAGTTCACAGTGTATACATGAAACATACAAAACCTGTATTTCCATCTTTTCCACATATAGAAACAAGGTGCAAGGGGTATATGATATTGTCCCTCCGGTGGATTCCTTCCCAATTATTCCTACTTTGATGCTAGTAAATTGAAGGAGATGGGCTTGCTTTACTGGAAAAAATAGAAACTATTACGCTCCACTGCATAATTTCCTAGACTTTTGTTGAAAGGTTCTGATTTTATAATTCAGAAGCTGCATTAGAGATTCAACTGGTATTTATGATGTTTTCCAAAGCTGCCACAGAGTTCAGTGGGTATTTAGATATAGAATGTGTTTAGCTATGTATTCCAGATCATAAACATAAATCATTATTGTCATTCTTTTGGTGATATGTATGAATGGCCTTCCAGGTATCTTCATGAAGTTTGCTCACCTTCAATTATTCACAAGAACATCAAGTCAGCAAACATACTACTGGACACTGAGCTCAATCCTCACCTTTCAGATTCTGGCCTGGCAAGCTTTCTACCAAATGCAGATCAGGTGCTCTTTTTGGTCAAATTTTGCTTGCATCTATTATTGTGTCTTCTGATGTTGCCCACCAGAGAGCATAACTACCTCCAACATGTTCTTATTTTTTTAAGTTCTAATTCTCCCATACATCCTACATTAGCCATTCTGAATAGCCTCTTGTGGTAGCTGGTTTTCCTTTCCATGCATTTATCTTGGCCTTGAAATATGTTACTTCCTGTGCCTGACATTTGACACACCTGTTTAATCTCTCCAACTTTTTTTATCATATGGGGAGAGAGAGGGCAATCAGTTATTGTTTGTCAATGTTACGTAATATTCTGGTTGAGTTTAAGTTTGGTACTGGAATCAAATGCTGGTTAGATGGCTGAATGCTGAAATTTGTGTCTTCCCATGTGTAGGCACTGAGCCACAATGCAGGTTCTGGATATGGTGCACCTGAGGTTGTCATGTCTGGCCTTTATACTCTTAAAAGTGATGTATACAGTTTTGGAGTGGCCATGTTGGAGCTTCTGACTGGCCGTAAACCATTTGATAGGTGAATGATCACAGTACTAGCCATTTTCTATTAACAAAATAAGTAATAGAAATAATCTCAAAATAGGTAACATAAATAATCTCATTACTATCAAAGATAAGACATTCAGTTATATTCACATACTTCTTGTTCTACTTGCACTTTTCTGCAGCTCAAGACCAAGATTGGAGCAATCTTTAGTTCGATGGGCCACACCTCAGCTGCATGATATCGATGCTTTATCAAAAATGGTTGATCCAGCACTTAAGGGCCTTTACCCTGTTAAATCTCTCTCCCGGTTTGCGGATGTTATTGCACTTTGCGTCCAGGTAATTTTGTGGCCTGGGAAAGTTTTTGCAGTTATGAGTGGGGATAACTTAGAAACACAAATGTAATCACAATATTTAACTGCCTATCAAAGTTCAAAACAGATTAACCATGTGATACAATTACGCAAGCCACTAACAATACAAGTCTTGCTATGTTCTTTGATCACTTGAAAGACTTGGAACTGCAGGGTATGCTAATTTTTTAATTCAAATGCAATTTCTGATGACCATTTTGGGTTGTTTCATTGCAGCCGGAGCCAGAGTTTCGACCACCTATGTCAGAAGTGGTTCAGGCATTGGTTCGTCTAGTGCAGCGAGCTAATATGAGCAAGAGAACAATTGGAAATGACCAAGGAAGGCCGGAACAAACCGAAACCCCCGATGCACATGACTACATGTCTTAGATGGCCAAAAAGGCTATTGGTCGGCTCCATGTCAATGAAACCACACAGAAGCATAATAATAAACCCTGTACCTGTCGCAGTCATCGCTGTTTATATCACTCCTGCTAAAATCAATCTCATATGCATCAAGTATGGCGTTTTTGGTTGGGTCCAATCGGCTCCCAGGACATGAATCCTAGGATTAGTAACTTTCTGGTATTAATCATCACATCTCATGAAACGAAGTTGATTATCTTTTGTCAATTTTTTGAACTGCATGTCAAGTCGAATTCTTACTGCTCGTCAAATCAAATCTAAATTTTAATTCTAAAAACAAATAATCTGCGCTGACAATTCCCTCTTGAAAACCTGGTTTAAGCGTGACTGCTATCAGCATGAGCCTTTGAAGTATGACTCATCTTCTGCTGATGGAGACTGTTTTAATTTTCTTATTGATTTTCGGCGGACACAAGACTTCAGGTTAGAATTCTACCACGTCGCAAGATAATAGATCATCAGCAGAATTAGGTTGACTACTGCAAGCGAGTCGAACATCCTTGTATTAGAGTATGATACTTGGAAATATTTAGAAGCACTAACATGTTTTTCGTTCCTAACATGACCAATATACTCAGTTGTTGACCATGTATTTCAGTGTTGCACCGAACTTTTGATACCCCTCGATTGATTTGTTCACTGCTCAAGGAAGTTATTCTCTGACTTGTTCATCAAAGCAAACGCATTCATCACAATTGTGCTGGCAGAGCTTTCTCCGAACCTGTTTTGCAGCTCCAGTGGCACTCCTTATTTCATAACTTCCAAAATGGCAAATTCACAAATGCTAAGTATCATTCAACTACATCGTATGTCTAAACTTTAGAACATCATTCATGTCCAAATTATAGGTCTTGCATATGCTCGAAAAAGCTGAGTAACTGAGGCCATCCCTCTCATCTCCATGCTGAAGAATTTCCTCAAGCTCCTTTGATGGCTGCAATTCCTATTTGCACAATTTCAGAAGAAGTACTGTAAAACTCTTTATTTGGATATCATCAAATCTCAACTGATGACAGTACCCATAAGTGGTACTTACCTGGATAATTTCACAACTCCAGATTGTCAGCCCATGAGCCGCAAAGAAAATAAAGAAAAAAAAATTTCAAAAAAAGAACATTGTAATGTAGGATATTTGAAAATCACAAATCACACAGTGCAACACTGCCCTTCCCATAAGGTTATCTGATGCCTGTTCCACATGATTCTGTACATAGGAAAGGGGAAAATTGGTGCCCCAGGATGAATATCCAACCTTCCGAAGAGTTTTGAAGCATGGGACAAAGAGAAATATGGCTCATGTGACGTCAACGTGTTCTAGCATTGAACACCTCCACTTTTCTTTTTTTTTTTGGGGGGGCGGGGGGGGGGGGTAATTTGGGGGGAGGATCCTGTCTAGCATGGACATAGGCCTACAATTATTTTGTAAGACTAAATGCATCGTATGACCAAAGGGTGCATTATCTCAAAAAGTAAAGAATTTGTACCTCATCCCAGAATGTACACTCCAATTAGGTTTAAAAATGAGGTGCATCCTTATAAGCTTAGTAGATGGAATTTTCATGGAAAATCCATCTTAAAGTACAATTGCAATAACATAGCATACAATGAGGGAATTCAAGATTCAACCCTAAAGAAATCTTTGAATCAGTATCCCATATCAGCATAAATTTCAGATCATCTACAGAAAGGCTTACCCAAGGAAAATGTTGTGAATTGCGCCTTTTACATCCAGTCTTGTTGCTCTCAGTGTTGCTTATGCCAACATCTGAGACATCTTTGTTCTCAGTATCTGAGCCATCAGACACTAGCTGAAGGAGCTTCTCACTTCCCTATGATGGCAATGAAGACGAGAAAAAAACTTTGAACTGATGTATGCATGATATAGTGTAGAAAACTGACATAGAAAGACAAACTTTTGCTATGTTTATTAGGATTCTGGGGTTGGTTTTATTGCATTGAATATATCAAGAACCAAGTTCCAACATGTTTATTGCAAAGTTACATCTCATATTATGCGATCAACTTCAATTCTAACTTTTTCAAATCATACCAAGAATTTCTCACCGACCTGGAGAGCACGCCAATGGGAATAAGTGCGAAATAAGACCCAGAAGAAAGGGATGTTGGGCAGAGGTAAAATCTACATGAGAATAGGAAAAGTAAGAACACAGCACAGGATATCTGGCAAACAACAGGAAAAAAGAATTAATATATGGTAAAAGCTTAAAAAATTAATTTCAAAATTGATAATATATACATCATAATGAAAGTTGAAATTCTAAAACTAAGCACATACGTACTGCAAATGCAGCTGTCAGTGGGAGCAATGAAACTGAACCATAGAGATATTTCCTGTGGATGACAACACCCCTGAGAGTCAGACAGCAATTGTTTTAGTAAAATGAAAATGCCCACACAACTAAATTGGTATGACCAATGAAAACAAATGTAAGGGCCAAGTGATATAAGAGTAAGTTCAAAACCATCCAGGGTATAATTACAGAAGGCAACCAAAACAGAGAGCTTTAAAATATTAAATCATTTCCATGAACCATCCAGGGTACGATTACAGAAGGCAACTAAAACTGAGAACTTTAAAATATTGAATCCTTTCAGTGAGGAGCTTGTTGCTGTCCATATGAAGCTTAGAACACACAATATTCAACATTTAACATCCTTCAATGCAAGGAAGGCTGGGCTACCAGCAACAGCCTTGTGCATTACCTGTTCTTTTAGCTTGTATACTTAACTTATTCCTGCATCTTTTAAAACAAATATATCTCTCTGCCATACAATGTAGACTTAAGTATTATATAATCTAGGCTTTAAAGCTATGAAAGTGCATCAACAATTGGGCTTTGTATTCTACTATGACATAACAAGCTCCCAAGAAGATTATGCTAATTCCAGAACCAGAAAAAATGACTCCAAGATGAAGAATATACCATATTTATTCCCTAATCTAGAAGCAAACATTGGGATAAACAATTACCTTGTGGCAATATGCCGTAACCTTCGGCGCACAAGCCGTGGATTTAAACTGCAATGATATAAAAGATAATTGCACAACTAAATAACATAAGAGCATTAAAACAAGAATATTCATCCAAAATGAACGAATATAAACAGAAAGATTCATGTTAAGGTACAAATTATGGAACAGTAGAATATAACTGCTGATAACTTCAGAGAAAAAACAATAAGTGGGTATGTCTTTACAAATGTTTCACCAAGTGAGTTTAGGTACAATTGTTTGAAAACGAATTGTGTTAGACAAACTCTGACTTGACAAAGTAAGTGAAGTCAAGCTAACTAATGGAATAAGCTGAAAAAGTCAAGGAAACACGACAAATAAAGATAATGTCCATGATAGTAGTATGTTTATGGCGGCTGTAATGGAAGAGACGAAATTTATGATGATTGACACAGTTAAAGTAATGAAGCTAAAGTAAAGCTGAAGCGAGCACTATTTGATTAGAAATGAAGGAAGAAACCTGGAGGGGTAGGTAATTTCAACGCAAGAGACCTCCTTGGAAATAGATTTTAAGAAAATCTCAGATGGCTTGAGCCGTGTCAAGAGCTTCAGTCCCAACCTACACACAAACCCCATCAGGTAATTAATTTCAATCAACAACAATCCAGTCCATGTAATGTATTGTTGCAGTAGCTCAGAGTCAAGGCAACAAGTGAGGAAAGCAGCTGCAGTGGTACTTGTCTATTTGCCAATAGAGGGGGAGGGGAGGCGCAAAATCTTAAGAACACAAATAAAAATAAAGGCAAAAGAAGCGAAGAAGGGAGAATATACATATATATATATATATATATATATATATATATATATATATATATATATAAAAGAAAGAAAGAAAAGGGAAGGGGATAAAGAATAAGTACCCATGAAGCTTATTCTTAAAGGAGCCCTCTGGAGCCTTCTCTAGACGCATCCATGCTCTATTCATCTGTCACATGTGTTTTTTTTTTTTTTATTGGGGGAAGGGGGGGTGTCCCATAATATATAATTAGAAAGAAGACAAACGAGAAAAAAGAAATAAAAAAGAAAAAAAGAAGGGAGGGGGGTGGGAGAGCAGAGGATGAATACCTTGGTGGACAAGAAGTCGATGCAAAGTTCGGCATTGTGGGAATTGGAGTTGTTGGGGGAAGTGGAGAGATTGGTCCAGAGGTCTCTGAAAGTGGAGGGTGTGTTGGCAGCGGCTGCAGCTGCCTCCGCAACAGATGGATCCATGCATCTCCCAAAGCACCAATTCCTACCTCTCACTGGAAACACCACCAGTCTCGCTCTCATGTTGATCCCCTCGCCTTTCCTTCTCTTTCTGATTCTCTCTCTCTCTCTTTTTTCTCCTCTTCTTACCTAATTGTATCATAGCAACTATGAATCAGCGTCTGTCTATCTGTCTATCTAGGTTTGCCATTCGTATTCTTTCTTTCTTATTTTTAGCGAACGCGGAACCTCGTAAATCTCTTCTTTTCTCTTTTTCTTTTAAAAAAAAAACAAAAAACAAAAATGAAAAAAAATGAACGTTAATCCATCAGAATCAATCAACCAATAGAAGGGAAGAAAGGGAAAGAAAGGGGAAAGAAAGAGAGTGGGCTTGGAAAGAACCCGGGGGGGGGGGGAAAGGGAATAAAAAGATCTCTCTCTCTCTCACACACACACACACACACACACATGCGCAGAGACACACACAGTTCGCACTTTGATGGATTTGGTAGCTAAAGCCAACATA
Source organism: Rhizophora apiculata (assembly GCA_037832385.1). Classification (NCBI taxonomy): domain Eukaryota; kingdom Viridiplantae; phylum Streptophyta; class Magnoliopsida; order Malpighiales; family Rhizophoraceae; genus Rhizophora; species Rhizophora apiculata. The sequence goes on along the minus strand of CM075433.1, from coordinate 5,028,721 downwards.
TATCAAATATTCCTACAAAATAGAATCTGCGGCAGAACACTACTCATTTTGATCAACTTATTAACCGCTAAATTCTCAGGGCCCCCAACTAACCTTTTAGATACGATACCCAGGAGAGGTGAATGCCATGACGGGTAAGCGGCGCATCGTCAAAGGTAGAGCCTGCCTTCCTTCATTTTTCTTTTTGTTTTTTCCCCCCACACCGACTCGGTTTGCCGTTCCTCCCCCCCCCCCCCCCCTCTCTCTTCTTCCTCTCCTCTCCTCTTAAATCATCCCTTCCCCACGTACACCCCTCCCCCCTTACCAAAAAAGAAATAAAAAATCTCTTTTATTTTTCAATTTTTTTTTTTTTTTGGTCAAATATCTAGCAATTCACACTAATACAGGACTCCTATCTCAAATTTCAATTAGCTAATAATAATTGCTTGAGTTTTTTTTTTTTCTTCTTGTTAAATACCCCACTAATGGGATCTGAATCGGAATCTAACGGTGGGAGCGGCACATAATCAAATCCTCATATTCATTCATCGGTCAATCAGTGCGTTGTTGATTCCTTTTCTTTCTTAATAATAGGGTACTGCTTTTCCCCCAGCTAGCTTTGGCTACCACTCTTGTAAAAGACAAAGCCTGCCATTGATTTGGAAAAATAATGATTGCTGCAGGAAGCCATGTGCAATACATCAAATATTACTACTCATCCCTAAAACCATGACGAAAAGATAAAACAAATGTTATCATCGTCATCATCATCAGCATCATGGTAAAACAAATGTTATGTGCAGCCACGGAACCGTATCATCGTCGTCGTCGTCGTCATGGTTACCATGATGCTGATGAACTTCAGCACCAATCATCATCGCTTGAGTTGAGTGATCGTCCCTCGTAAAAATTATATATAATTAAAAAAGAAAAAAAAAAAGACGAAAATAAAACACAGCCTTTTTCTTTTTCTTTTTTTTTTTGGGCTCCAAGAACAAAATCTCACCGGGATCAAACAATACACACACATATGGTCCAATCTCACTCATCATCCGCTAAGAAGTTAGGCAGTTCCCCTTGGCACAGGTACTCATCACAAACAGAAGCCGAATCCCAGTCCTTCCGCAGCCACAAGATATCCTCTGTAAAAGTGGATCCGGACGCTCCAATGAACACGGTAGACAGGGCACAGATCGTCTTATCCAGCATGGCTTCCACCTTCAACATCAATATTCAACCCAAAAACAAAAAACACAAAAAAAAAAAAAAAAAAAAAAACCAATGAATACACGGCCTTTTGTGCCACGAGTTGACATAGCCCGCCCTAGATGGCAACAAAACTTGCATCGCCCAACTGATTCCCTGCTTCTTACAAATTCTAAAGTTCCAAATAGGTGTCTTTCCACTGTCCAAAAGCAGCAAAGCTAAATCGAATGCCTCCAAAGAATTTAACTATTTCCTCGGTATAAGCACAACACAATGCCTCCAAAGAGCAAATATGGGACAAGTATATATTCACCTGAGGATCGTCATTAAGGCCATGTCTGTGCAGCAAAGCATCCCATTTTTCAGCGGAATTATGAGGTGGACGTGTAACAAGCGGTACAGTCTTGCCGTTCAGTACAATTAATGACTGGAGCAGAGCAGTTTCGCTTTCTGCTGCATCAGTGGAAAGATATATGAGAGGGGTATATGCTCTTTCGACCACCCGAGTGATGCAATCCGCAGCTTGGGGAATGGGGTAAAAGCAGCTTGGCTTCTTAGCATTGCTGGCAAAACAGTCTATAATCATTAGAGGCATTGCAATGTCAAACCACAGCAGAAACTTTCCCTATTCATGATAGAAGATTTTAAATGTGCAGAGAACTGGGATGTGGAGCACACGATGAGTATGATCAAAAAGGCAAGATGAGGAATGAAAAGAAAAAATAGAAGGGAGAGGCAGTAGAAAGGAAGTAAAAGAGAAACAAACCAGAACTTCAAAAAGCCGTGGCGTCGAAAGTGGAGTGCAATGAAGTTGTTCCCTAAGAAAGTTTGAATAAAACGCTGGGCAGTAAGCAAGACAAGCTTACTCGGTTCGATCAAAGTCTTGCACTTGTGAGCAAGAGGACCACCAGGCTGCAATAACCAGTCCTTCTCCACATCGGCATAGAACACATCTCCAATAGCAATAACATCATCGTCAGACTTGAACCTGGACTCAACATCCTTGACAGTTCGTTTAGTGGGATTCCTAATGTCCTCCTTCCAAGGAGATTCAAGCTTTCCCATGGAAATTCCCGAAGCTTTCAGCTTCTTCACATGATCATCATCCACATAACAAGGCGTCGGAGAGGAGAAGTAACAGAAAAAGCGATCAATATGGACGACTCTTCTTCGATTCCAGGAGCTCCTCGAAAGTGACCACAGCCTTCTTTCCCAAGCACTCATTGATATGTTGAACATCCAAGACCCTACCATACTGGTAATCAAATTTGGAACTGGGAATAACCAAAACCCGATTGAGAAAGGCAGCGAAAAACATGTGCTTCTCCAAGCAGATCAAATGGTTACTCATCTGGCCAGAAAGACAGATAGCAAACAAGAATTTATCGGATCTGGGGTTCCAGTCAATGGTTCTCCTATGGGAGCGTCTCTGATCCACCTTAGCACAGCTTAAGCTCGAATCAGCCTGGAAATAATCTGAAGTGGCATTGGCATTGGCATTGGCATTGCCCAATTTGTCTTTGGATTGGCGAGAAGACAATAGGAGCTGCTGAATTTCTTTATTCAAAGAGATCTGCTTGAGCAAGACAGATTTGGAGAAATCTTGGTATAGGGGATTATTGAAATAATTATCATCATTGCTGCTGTTGGTGTTGCTACTAGATTTAGAATTAGAATGATTCCAGAGAGAGAAGAGAGAGAGCTGCTGTTGCCTGAGTAAGTAGAGAGCGCGTAACTCAGACTGGAGCATGCGGTCGGAAGAACGAGAAGGAGGGAGGCTGAGAATGGTGGCGGAGGAGAAGAGGCTGCGGACGTCGGTAGAGAAGAAGAGGAGCACGAAGAAGAGAGGGAGGAATATAGCCAACATGATGTAAGTCTTGTTGTGGTTGTTGTTGTTATTGGGGTTGTTGAATTTGAAGAATTTAAGGACATTAGCAGTAGTACCAGGGCGTTGGCCGCGGGAGAGGCGGCGTCGTGGGGTGGAATTGAGATCGAGATCGAGATCTCCATCTTCATCAATGTGGAAAGCAGCGGGGGAACTGCGGGGAGAGGAGGAGGTGGACGAATGGGATCGTTGTTGTTGTGGTTGTTGGGGACTAGGATGATTGTGGTGATTCCTCTCCTGGTGCTGCCGCTGCTGCTGCAGATGGTTCTGAGGTAATAGCTTCTCGCGGTCCTCTTCCTCCTCCAACGAATCCCGCCTTCTGTCCATATTATTATATTATTTCCTCTACTCCGAAAAGAACAAAAAAAAAAAAAAAATCGATTCACATACTGCAGAGCAACTGTCAGAGCAGGCGTTCCCTTTGCTGATTAAAAAAAAACAACCGAAGAAAAAAAAAAAAAAAGAAATCGGGATGGAAGAAGGTGTGTGGGGGTGTGTGTGTGGGCGAGAGAGAGAGAGAGAGAGAGAGAGAGAGAGAAGGGTCAGCAACTGAGAGTAACTTTGGAGTTGCGGGGAAAAAAAAAATAGATATGAATAACATTATTGTGTTATTTAATTATTAAGAATGGGAGAAGAAAGGAAGGAAGGAAGGAAAGAAGGAAGCAAGCAAGGGCTCAAAAAGGGTAGGAAGGAATAGGCCGAGTCTGTATTTCCATCCAGGCCGGGCCCATACCACACAGTGATCCTAAATTCATTTGATTTTGCTTCCCCGGCCTTCCCGATTCCGAGTGTATAGTTAGTTAGACTCACCATTTATTCCCTGTCAGCTTTTCAGAGTGTACGCATATGATATGCGGAGGCCACGATAGGAGTCAAAATACGGAACAACATTCTGCAGTACGCGCGCGTCCATCTCTTTGTCTTTCTCTTCTTCGTCCGCATACTGCAGCCTTCACTCTCGGCAAATTAATTGCAAGTGAGACAAGGTCCGTGTCTGATGTTTATCGAGGTCCCCAAAGTTGATTCAGTAATTCTTACTTCTTTTTAAGTTTTAACTAATTGCCTTCTCAAAAAACGCTTAATTACCATTTCTTTGCATTCCTCGTTAATTTTCAATATTTGATTCCTCTTTCGTATAAAAAAAAAAAAAAGGAAATATTTAATTGCTCATTCTGCTGCTCCCAACCCCTTTATCCGCGTCTCATGGCCATTATCAAAAGAGAGATTCAAAACCTTACTATATGCGCTTTGTTGGACCCACAAGCAATCTCAAATGTAACAAGTCTATTTTCGCCTCTTGCTCCGTTCTCCACAAACTTCTCATCCTCTTCTCACCCCACTCATTCTGGGTTTTTATTTTCATTTTATCGAGAATTTAAAATTTTGAGAATTAAAAATTTGGAAGTAAAAATTTTATTAAAAATTTAAAATTTTAAAAATTAAAAATTTAAAAGTAAAAATTAAAATTTAAAAATTTAAAATAAAAAAAAAAAGATAAAATTAATCTTTTAAAAAAAATTAATTTTTAATAATTATTTCGAGAGATCACTTTTTAATAAATTAAATATTTTAATAATATTATTAATTATTTAATTCTAAAAAATATAATACATTACAATTATATATATTTCGTAAATATAATCTTATATATTAATTTAAAATAATAAAAAATAAATATTAAATAAAATAATTAATAATAATAATTTCTTAACTACAAAAATCTCATCATTTTCTCGCTCTTCAAATTAATCTTATTTTTAAAACTTATCTCATTTAACTCTTTTTTTTTTAATCTGACCTTCTTCCATGAAATTTCTTCTAAAAATTTGTCTCGATCAATAGTCTTTTTCAATCTCATCTTTTTCCATGGAACTTCTCTCATATGATAATTGAGTCATTTTCAATCTCACCTTTTTTCATAAAACTTCTCTCATATGCATTGCTTTTAACATAATAATTTCTCTTTAAAAATATCATAAAATATCAACTGTTACTTGTATATTGAGTTTGTTACACATTCTCAAAAGAATAAGTTGTTTGGTCAGTTTCTCATCCATGAACTCATTAGTTCTATTTAATTCAACCACAATGACTTGTTCTTCCTTGAAAAATTCAAAGATCTCCACGGATTCATTAATTTTCATAGATGACAAATTAGAATATTCAATTAAAGGTATGATAAGTTTATCAAAATTTTTGTCATCCATAATTTCATACTCTAAGTTGATATCATCACCAAAACTTTGGCATTTCACAACTTTTAACTCTAAATTAATGTCATCAGAATATTTTGTCTTCCACATCATCATACTTTGAATTAATATCATCACCAAAATCTTTGTCAGCACCATACTTTAAATCAATATCATCACCAAAATCTTGCCTTCTACAGTGTGATGCTTTATCTCTTTAACTTTCTCAACCTTAAGGGGTTTATTGATTTTTTTAGCAATTGGGTGATGAATTTTAACACCCAGCCTCTCTTGATATAGTCAAGTAAAGGAGATAGTAGTTACCATCGTCCGTGGGGAACGAGTTTTAATTTCATATCGAATGTCAGAAATAAATCCTTCAATGAAGGTTTTCACCAATTGCCTTTCTGACCAATTTTTAGATCGATTGATCAGTTACTCAAATCGACTCTGATATTTTAGGATGGTGAATGTCTGATGAATTGTTGTGAGCTCTCCTTCAATATGGTCTTTTGATCGATTCTATATTATAAAAAAAATTACTTGTTCAATCCACTTAAAAGACTCGCATATGAGACAATGATTCTTTAATTAGAGATATTTTAGCATCAGAATCGGATAACGCTGCTCTGATACTAGATGTTGATAATCTAAGGTTTTGAGAATTAGGAATTTGAAAGTAGAGATTGAGATTTGGGGATTTGAAATAAGAAAATGAATAGAATTAATCTTTTCGAGGGGATTAACCTCTAATGATCGTTTGGAGAGATTGATCTCCAATGATCTCTTCGAAGGATAAACTTTCAAAAAGTTAAATATTTTAATAATATTATTAATTATTTAATTTAAAAAATCATATGACATTTATAAATATAATTTTACATATTAATTAAAAAATAATAAAAAATAAATATTAAATAAAATAATTAATAATAATAATTTTTTAACTAAAATAATTTCAAATACATATAAATCAATCTGATTCATCATTGTTACTTTTGTGTCTGTTTGTAATAAGCAGCCATGAATTGAACGCAGTGATACGCATAACACTCCCGTTCTTGGTGGTTGTCCTTGCCATGGTTCTTCATCTCTATACAAAATGGTTTTTGTGGGGCATTGAAGAACCTCCTCTGTCAACCACCGCCAGCTTCACCACGGCCATAATGGCCTCCATCTGGTCTTCACCCTTGCCGAGGATTCAACACAAGTGGGGTTAGACCCCCACTGTTCCAAGATCCCTACCCGTAGTGATTTTTGACCCCAAAGACTTTGAAGATGGCCTGGATTGTGCGGTATGCTTATCTGAAGTTGAACCTGGCGAAAAGGCAAGGTTGCGGCCCCACTGCAAACACGGATTCCACGTTGACTGCATTAACATGTGGTTCAAATCCCAATCTACCTGTCCTCTCTGCAGCAACTCTGTGGCATCACAGAACATTCAATCCCCAGGGGAAATTTCTGTTTCGTTTGTGCATTTGGCAGAATCTCTGAACATTCCAACCAATGTCTTGTTCTGGGGACACCAGACTCAACTAAGCAGTAATGAGCATAATAATTGTGCTTGCTTGCGAGACGAATCTTCTTCTACTCAATAACCTCCATCACCATCATCTTCACCGCATCCAGTAGCACAATCATCATCATCATCTTCTTCTTCCTCTTCTACTGATACGAGGCAAGAAATATCAGTTATTGATCTTCCTGTACCATTGAGTGATAACATTGCCGAGGAAGAATCCAGGTCAACTATGCTAACAACATTGAGGTCATCGAAGAAGCATTTTATACACACAAAAATGGTTCCTCCTAATAGTACTAATACTCCTGTTGACGTAAAACCACTGAGGTTATGATTGGGGTATCAGCAGCAATGGTCGTTAAAGAACCTGAATCACACTTATTAGTCTCCTCCCTGTCCCTTTTTTCCTAGACCGGAAGGCAATGATCAGTCTGATGTTGTTGGTGGCATGGCTGCTTCGAAGGGACATTTTACAGGGAACTCTTTTGCTTCCCATTTTTTAGGGACAAAAGAGCACGGAGAGAGAGGTGGATTGTCAATGTCTATTGTGTAAGACACAGGACTTTCTTCTTTAGGAAGTGAATAGAGCAGAATTTTTGTTCTGTTACATTCCTGTTTCTCTTATTTGATCAATTGTGGAGCTGTCAATATAATGCATTTTAAACTGTTGAGTTTATGATTTATGCCTAGACTGGATGTAATGCAATGGATAGTGTTGAGTGTGGAGCTAGCTTAAAACCAGAGTTATTTATAGAGCGATGAACTTTAGTACCAATAGAAAATCATGAATCAATGTAGATAGATATTGCTATTGTTCAATGGTTGGTCAAGTGATTTGAGGTCATTCAAGTTTACACTGACACGCAAGCGTACTGCAGTTTGGAGAAAGGAACAATAAGAACCAGGTCATTCCTATGAGACAGGATGGTCCAGTGGCTCCTTGAGTAATTTTTCTGAAATTCTACATGCGGGGTTCCAACTCACACTTCACACAAGACAGATGCTCTCGAGATCTTATCCAAAAACACAAGATTAACAGCGTCGTTCCAGGGGGGTTTACTGGTGCTGAAGGATCAAGGGCTGGTCCCATTGCGTTTACTCTTTGTCTGCCGTGACAGGCGTGGGTTTGTCCTTTCTTTCGTTATAGCTTTACAGATGGGCGGGGCCAACAACCATTTAAAAGTCCTTTCATAGGAGCATGAAAAAGTTTCCAACTTTATAACTTCAGAACATTGACTAGGCACCTGTCAATCTTTAGCCAGTAGACCCAAAAGTTTGGGCATTAACGTCTATACAAAAACTGCTAAATACAACGCAAACCTAGGAGACAATTGGAGAAAGAGTCGCCTTCAAAACCTTGCACGCCTTCTAAAACCTCCATTCAGACAAACTTCATGTCAAAGTTGAAGTAATGGTAATGCCATAACAACACCTAAGATGGAAACCAGCAGCAGCATCATCCAGGTTGGGAATGTTTGCTTCCTGTTTCTCCTTGCATCCTTTAGTGTATCTACATTTTTCTCATCTCCTGGAGAATTGCCAAGGTTTTCCAACCTGGATCTTGATTTTTCTTCTTGGGGCACATCTGATGACATTTGCTCTACCTGCTCAGACTGCTGCTGCTGATTATATTTCTCCACATACTCGGGGAACAATTTCCTAAATGTTGCACTGTTGTCAGAAAGAAACACTGGATGCAATTAGAAGTCGAACTTCCACCAAAGATTATGGAAACCATAGCAGCTAAGAACAGGGAATGAGTATTCAACACCACCAATTACAACAAAATGTTTATGCTGTGCAATCACATTCATGAACTTCCAGCTTCAAGTAGACTAACCATACCAACGAAAACAAGAAAACCATCCATGCATATTCATCATAACAGAGAACTTACGATGTCTCTTGGAAAGAAAACAGTAATGACAAAAGAAAGTTAAACTGTGGCAATGGCTTGAATGCAATCACAGAGACATATCTAAAATAATTATGTGAGGATGATTCCCAAACAGGAAGAAGTTAAGCAGTATTCTGCAAAGGAGGTCCAGTGACTTACTTCTTACAGTTAAAAGCTAGAGAAGCTTTTGCAAGACGTTGCTTTTCAGCAGCAGTGGTGTTCACACTGCCTGTGGTAGGACTGTTGTCCATCTGCACAACAATTGCAAATCCTAAATGAAGAGAAATTCTTGACAGAAAGAAATACAAGCATTGGGGATTCTTCAAAGGCAGAATTTTTCATTAAGGAAATTAATACTTAAGTTAAATACTGTGTGAAGAACTCAACCAGAGTGATACTATAAGCAATATGTCCACCAAAAAGGGATCTTGTTTTCAAATATATACATATAGGCATATGTGAATTGACCATAGGCTTCAGCTGACGAATAAAAACAAATGGCACTGTAAAAGACAAAAGAAGAAAAAAAAAAAAAAAAGAGCCTCGGCACCTGAAAGCAATGAGCAAATCCAGGAGTCACAGTGAACTTACCATGAAAGAAAGGAGCCCTGTCAGTATGCTGCATTATTGAAATGAATGTTAGAACAGGGATATATGCAAACAAATCTTCATAAATGTCAAACAGCAAAGCGAAGAACAAACAATAATGCAAATAAAGTATAATCTGGATATAAAAACAGCTTCAGTGCCCAAAGCGTGTTAATTTGGACCTTGTTCAATTTTAACATAGATAATCTTTCAGACTATTTATTTTCAACCCGCTGATGAAATTTTTCACCTATGTTTTCCTTGCCATACATGATGAGTTCACACAATTCACTGGTTCTTTCTTCTTTGCTAAGTTTATTTGTTGGTTATTATGATTAGTTTATTCATCAACACATGTGTTTTTATATTTTATAAAAATTAATATATTTTTTATCTATTGTAATATGTAAAAATAGCAGGTTGATATGTGACAGAACCCAATTGATAAAATAAAAATTAGTAGAAAAACAAAAAATACATGATCCACTTAGTTTAACATTATGGTTCATTTGTTATCAAAATATCTTATGGCATCTAAATTGTTAATTTTTTAAAATCATGATACATTTATCAATTTATGCAAAGGTGGTGATTTTTTTTTTTATATTAACCCAAAAGATAATTATGCTTCTTTTTTGGTATGCTGCATTATTGAAATGAATGTTAGAACAGGGATATATGCTACCTGCTCTTCAAAATGTCAAACAGCAAACAGAAGAACAAATAATAATGTACAGAAAAGCATAAAATCACACTCAAAAACACTACAAAATAGATCTATTTTACCTTGATACAGACCACATTGGATTCCAACTTTCAGGATGAACTGCACGATTAAGGTAACAAAAATATTAGTCATTGAAGATGAAGCTTGTCTAATAATCTAGGGGGTACAGTCTATGTTACTTACAATCACTCATGGATAAGCAAATTTTCTTTTGAGTCATGAATCTTCCATTGGGAGTGATCATGCTACAGATATTAGAAATTACTAAAATGAGAACGGAGCTCCTTATAAATATGCTGAATAATGAAATTTCATATATTGCTTTAAAAAGTTGAAATTATAAAGGAACTATACGTGATTCCTGGAGGTTTATATGGATACTCTGGAGGAAACTTGATCTTTCCATAGTAATATCCACCTTATCATAACAAAAATCAGAGATCAAAGGTGAAACTGATAAATAATATTAAATGGAGCTAGAAATTTAAAAAAAAAAAAAATCAAAACATTGAGAGAAGGGGAAAAAAAAGTGCTAAACAAACCCGCAAAAGGTGTTCCTTCGCTTCCCTCCAAAACATAATCTGGAAAATCAAAGTCGTTGATATTTAGAAAACATGGATTATTATTATTTCTGTAATACCAAGAAGAGCAAGATAGAGAAGCCCTGATCAGAGCACAGAAAGCATAGACACAAGCATACACATGGATGCACAAATGTTGAATGAGAAGACAAATATGAAGGACCAACTGAGAACTTACGCCATTCAAGTATGTCACTTGGGGAAGGACGAGCAACAACATGAGATACAGGTTCCTACAAGGTTATAATAGAGCATTGTCAAGTCAAAAGGCAGTAGAACAAAACTACCTTGAATAATAAAATTTGAAGGACATATCGGATTCTCTAACATGATTACCTCACAGCACCAAGTCAAAGAAGTGATGGGAAATTCTCTCTAGGATATTACTAAAACAGATCCTATAAAAGATCATTAAAATCGCAGAACAACATACAGCCTATATCATGCCCAGGAAATTTTTTGGTAAAGTCTCAAAATGCAGTTGAATGGATCACCAAAGAAAAAGTCATTGTCAGCAAAGACAGGTGTTAGAAATCCACCTTGAGCAATATTGAAGTGAAAAGCATTGTAAGCTAAATGCAGCAAGGTGTGAAATAGGAGGAGAAGAGGAGTAATAGAACAACATACTTTACAGAGTGCTCTATATTCCTTCTGAAGTCTCCTGACGCATGATTTCTCTGCCATCCTCTGAGTTGTAAAAGATAAACACACCAGCTGATTCCTTTTATTTCTTGAAAGCTGAAACTCTACCAACCAGGTATGGTATGGTTAGTTTAGATGTTGGACTCCATGATACCCCCCCCCCCCAATAAAAAAGAAAAAAAATAAAACTAGGAAATAGAATTATAGAAATAAGAAATGAATAAGAAGGATGAAGTTTAGTGAGTGAACAACAACAACAACAACAACATCAAAGAAGTGAAATAAATAATAAGCCATGTATCAAGCAACAGTCAAAAAGAATTCATTGATGAAGTATGGTCGAAGGTTTCAATTCAAGTTAGATTTTCATTTAATAAATGACCATAAACCATCCAACCGGTTAAGAGTCTCATTTACAAGGCTAATAAACAAAAATCAGCTTGGAAAAACCCATTAAAAAAAAAAAAGAAAAAGGAAAAAGTTGGGGAGGGGAAGGGTTAAATGGAATTTCCACGATTAAAATTCTATTTTTGAGGGCAAAAATTGCAGCTGTGGAATAAATGGAAGTAAGAAATATGTCTTGTCTCATCATTATCATCATCTATCATTTCTATTGAAACCAGCAAGCAGGTGGAGCGGCACGGGGAAGATTGCATGAGGATCTCAGAAACGGAATACAAACAGTAAGAGGAAGAAGAAGATAAAGATAATTCCACAACGAAGCAAATAAGAACCCTAATCTAATCTAACCTAACCTAAACTAACCTAATTGAAGACTAACATTTCAATAAACAAATAAATTAATTAAAAAGAAATACAGATGACGAGGGCGGAGGGAGTAATGCAATTCTATTCAATTGTAATGATCATAAAGATAAAGATAAAAAGATTAGATAGATCTCAAGAAGCAGCGAGAGATAGAGAGATAATGAGAGAGCATACAGATTGCATATTATAACAATTACTTCTACTCGGAAGAGCATACAGACCGTTACAACAAATTGTTTTTTTTTTTAAAAAAAAAAAAATCGGGAGAAATTAAGAGGACGAATCAGGTAGGCATAGCCCCCAATCCAACCACCCAAAAGCAAAATTAAGAGAAAGAGCAGTTAAAAAAAAAAACACACATGAACACACAAACACCTAAAAATGCATACCTCTAGTAGTAGTTCATCGTCGGACAGAATTGGAATGGAATCGAAAACAGAAAAGAAAAGAAAAGAAAGAATCAATTAAAAGATTGAAGTGACGATTGCGATGATTACATATATATATATATATATATATATATATAGCTTTCGACAACCAAGTCGACGACGGGTACGGATATATTTAAGATTTTCAAGATTTTAGATACCAGGAAGACTGTGCAAGAAGAGGCATATAGGCTTTGGACACCCCCCCCCCACCCCGGCCGGAGGACTTTCCTCTTTCTTTCTTTCTTTTTTTTTTTTTTTTTTTATTTAAGAAAAAATAATTATAATTATAAACACCCGCTCCACCCCCGCCCCACCCCAACACCCCCAATATTATTCATTCGTTTTCATCATGGGCCTGGGCTCGATGCCAGGCTAGCACGAGGAAGGGCTTGCTTATTATGGGTTTAGCTAAGAGTCCAGTCGCTGTTCCGTAATATTTTTCGTGGGCATAACCCATTAAATTCATTTGGGAAATGGAAGGCCCTTTTCTCGACGATAATGCATTGGTCTTGCTTGCTAAGGTTAGGAGTTCCAGGGCCTGATAGTCACAACAGCAACACCCATCAATGCAACTATTTCTTTTTCTTTCCTTTGCCCCCCGTCTACCTTGTTTATTGTTGTTGTTCTTAACTGAAACATTTTAGAAAATTCTTTCAATTTATTTGATTTTTCTTGTTTTTTTTAAAGAAGAAGAAGAAGAAGAAGAAGAAGAATCATACGAACCAGACAAATCGATACTAAACACAGGCAAGGTTAAATGTATGGGGTCATATCCTACGCTGCAAATGCATGCATCGAAATCCGATCAAGCAAGACCGATGTTCTAGGTTGTTTGGTTAGCCGTTTGCCTGATAGACGTTTAACACTACTATTAGGCTACTTCTACTGTCCTCTCCTCACCTATCCTAGTGACTGAGAGCGCTTGTTGCTATTTGCCTTTGCCTGCCGCCATTCTTACCTTGGCTTACCTCCCTGTCAGTTGGCTACTTTTGCATATTCAAATGAAGCAAAAAATAATACTTTCAACTATCGTCTCAGGTTTGCTTGCAGTCTTTTCTTCTTCTTCTTCTTCTTCTTCTCCCAGCCCCAAGACTAGAGATTAATCATAAATAAACAGCACCCTCTTGTAACCTTATTACATAACCCCCTCTCTTAAAAAAAAATAATAATAATGTTACAATGATATCGCCATCGCCACCACCCCCACCCCAACCCCCAACCAGTAAATCCAATATCTCAAAGCTCAGTCTTAGTAACCAAGTTGCTATAACGACCCAGTCCAAACTAAAACTAAAACTAAAAGTACATGATCCCCCACCACCCCCCCCCCCCCCCGGGGACACTTCATTGGATCCCTCCCAAGCTGTTTAGCCTTGTGCTCCACCACCCCGTACACCGCCCCCACCCCCCGGGCCCAACCCACTCTGGGCTTTTCTTTTTCCACTGGCCTTTCCGTTGATGTTCCTCAATATCTGGCCCTAAAGCGGGGTACTGTGCATGCACTTCAAGGGCCAAATTTAAGTGCCCTCCATAATCCATCTAAAATTTTCGCTCCCTAAAACCTACTTGGTCTCTGATGTAAAATGTAAGCTTTTTGGGTTCTTGCATGCAAAGTTTATGCCAATTGCATAAGGCAATTCAAAGTGGGTCATCCTTTATTTATTCTCGTCCGAGACAAAATTCTCAGCCCCAAGCAAGTGCTTCTGATTCTGCAGCCACAAGCACAAACAAAATAGTCATGGAACAACAAAAGCCATATGCTCTGCTCTACTGCTTTACTTATCTGTTGAAGCAAGAGTCAGTGTACCTTGACATATAAGAAAACTATAAAACAACAAATTTTGAAATGGTCATCATAATACTTGTAACTAGTACACCAGCTTTTGACTGCCTAAACATTTCTGTGCCGTTTCTTCTCCTTCATGTCAACAGATAAGAATGGTCGTTTGATTCCGTGTTCTGCTGCTTCCTCAGATACACCAGCAACGCCATTCCTTCTCACTTTCTTGCTTTTCACATTATCAACCATGGCATGTTTGGCATATTTTTCAGAAACCAAAAGATGATCAATCTCTTCCCTCATTTTCTTTACATCTTTTACGTGTGACGTGTTCTTGGAAGCATTGGAAAGGAACTTGCTTTTTGGTGATTTGGTTTTACTGGAACCAAATGCAGCATAAAATTCTTTGTAAGTTGACTGTTTTGATGCTTGCTTGGACCTCCATTGATCAGGCCATTTAGCATATCTGTTGCAGTAAGAATGCAGTCAACATTAATAATAGTTACTCACAATCTCAAATCTAGCACCAAATAAACTGGAAACGAAATTGTGAAATGAAAATCACCCATTTTATCAAGAGGTCACACAATAGGCCAGTAAAAACAATATGATAGTTTGGCCACCAGGAATGAAGTGCATTTTAAAAAATACATTACATTAAAGTCTCAATATTCCAATACAAAGTGCACCAAGTGGCTTACCCATCAATATCTAGTTTCCTTAACAGATAAGGACCTTGCTTTGCTTTAGAAAGCTCAGCTTGCACAGCTAATAAGTCTGATGCTATGGCCTCTCTTAGTGACATGTTGCTGGCAGCGAAGCATTTTTCAACAGTAAATGACCCAGATGCGTGCATTGCAAGCTCTCCAAAATGTCCTCGTAGCCTTCAGAGGTTCAGAGTAAACATAAATGTATTTACTGTTAATAACCGGTACATAGGAAATGCTGGGCATCCTAATTGTTTTCCATACTGAATGCATACAAAAACAACAAGCCTTAATCTTAAATTTAATTGGTCTAAAATTTGAATTCTTAAAGGCACAAAACATTATGTTGTGCATATCACAAATTGCTTCTCAAAAGAAGATTAGTATTTTCAAAGCTGACTTGGGGTTAACATGAAGGAGATCAGCCAAATCAACTATTAAATTCTTGCAATAACTATATTGTTAAATGAGGTGAGTATTTTATAATAAATTACATAGCATAGTAATATCACAGTTAAATTATACAGAAACAGAGTTGCTCTCATTTCAAAGCAGTCCCACTGGCTATCATTCAAACAGAACTGTGCATTAAGATTAACTTCTGAAAAATCAGAACTACCAAATATTAGAGCATTGCATACTTTGCCGTCAGTCTCTGCTTCTGTTTCCTAGAGGCATTAGAATCTAGGAAAGCTTCAATAACACGTGCTCCTCCTGTATCTTTTGCAGCTTCAAAGACACAATCAACTTCCATGGATGTAAGACTCTCAATGTAGGGCTGTATGAGCTCCTGTCCAATGGAAAAACGAATTCTACAATGTTAGCATGGACAGAAACCAAATTACTTTGATTCCATAAAAAATTTGGAGTATTATACAACCAAAACATCTCAATGAGATAGAAGATTTTGTTTGAATACTGGTAGTTAGATGTGCACATAAATAACTATAGAAATGGTTAAACTGCCACTAGTATCTTCATTGGAAAGTTAAGACTCATGAACCATAATGCCTCTCCTAGAAAGAGAGGGATGGAGAGAGAAGGGGGGGAAGAGAGAGAGAGAGGGGGGCTGAGAAGGAGAATTCCCTTTGAGCAACATTGGCAATGATCCTTAAGAGACCAAACAATATCTTTGTTATACTAGCACCTTGACTTCTCTATTGCCATTAATGCAAATTACAGTTGGTCACAAATATTATTTAGATTGCATTCTCCCCATCATTAACCAGAAATATATATCCTATAAAACAGGGCAAAACAAACATAAATGCACAAAAACAAATGGCAACATACACTTTGAAATTTGAAAACTAACTGTAGAATCAGAGAACCCAGAACATGCATCTTAACACCATTTGGCCAGCTCCAGTTAGACCTGTCCCCACAGTTGAAATAACTATCCAGAAACAGCATTCGAGGAACAATGCATCTAGGAGACTCACTTTGCAAACATACAGAAGCAGAAAGGGCCTGACAGCACTGTCAAACAAGTATGAACACAGATTAAACATAGTGTCAGGCTGTGAGAATTTGAAAATGTATATAATTCATTCCTTCTTAATCCATTACAAAAATTGAACTTGCAGTTCTTTAATAAAAACAGTATAGTATTTAAGTGTTGAACCTGATGTTCATGAGTGTGAAGCCTTTGGCTAGCAGCAACAATAGATGCAACAACTCCTGGCCTCCCCATTTCAAGAAGATCTTTAAATTTTGGGCCAAGTTCTTCCCAAATCAACTCCATCTAGCAGTCAAAATGAGAAAAGGATACTCTGAGAACTCAAAAACACTCTCTGCAATACTATATTCCAGAACAAGTTTCTATTATAGTAAAAAAACCAAGCTTAACCAAACACAGAGCATGACCTTGTTATATGTGTGTTAAACAAGATGAATCATGAAACATCTACCCGCATTATTGCATCCATATAGTAATCAGTACAACTAGTAACACACACTTTTTTCACTTTGCTAAGTATGCAATGTTGCAATACGTACTTGTTCTCTATCTCTTGCATGAGATATCAATGCCTGAACAACAAAGTTACCACAGGAATGGGATGAAAGCTCAAACAATGAATTCCTGAAGATTGTTCTGAAAATTCCATCATACAAGCTTTCAGGAGCTACATCCAAGATAACCTGCACAGTTTGCAAAAAATTTGAATGATGAAGAACATCTCCATCTCAAAGCAAATGACATAATCCAAAAAGTTGACCCATGACAGATTCATCAGCAATTTATGGTATCCAATTAAAAAACACAGACATGAACAAACAAAAACTTACATGAGAGAGAGAGAGGGAATGCAAAGGACTTGTTATGGTACAGCAAAATTACAGCAAAAAAGGATAAGAAATAGCTGTGAGTAAAATTTTACACCCAACCCAAAGCTAAGAAGCTTTTCTTTTACCTTTTTAGAATAAGTAAAAGTGTTCTCAACAACAAATAAGAAAATCAAGATAAATCACTTTTTATAGTAATTTGCATCTGCCAGAAAGCTTGTCTAGTATTTTAGGTCATACACATAGAACTAGTAGCATAAATCTTGCATCATGATGCACTATCATATATGTATGATGTAACAGAAAAAAGAAGCATCATACTATTAAGTGGCTTTTGCAATCAAAACATTGAATATAAAAATCTTAGGGAATCACTTTGACAAATCATTCACCTCCATTAGATGGCTAAATGCAGGTTCTTTCATGAGATCCACAATGTTGCTAACCGCTTTCTTTTCTACAAAAGAACCTTCAATTAAATTTTCCTTTTTGCAGCAAAGGACAATGGGAATTACTTGCAACAACTCTTGATTGTGTCCAGCCAACAACTTCAAAGCCGTCTGTGAAGAGAAAAGTTTGATTAACAAGGAAAAGAATAAGAATAGGAGAGTATACATGGGAATCAATGAAAACAGCAGAAGTAGGGAAGGAAAGTCATGACAAAGAGAAGTTTTACTAAAAGTTAGAGGGACAGAGAGAGAAGGGAGCTTCTGAGCACCATCATGGGGACTTCACATCCAAATATTAAACGTAATAAAGAATATGTTTCTGAATATCTCCTTCTCTTTCTATTCAAACAATCAAATGTCAGCATCAGGCTATGCAATATAGTCAAATATTAAACTGAAGATTAGTGTTAAGTAGAAATAACAGACTAGAGGCCGCCATAGGCAGGGTGTTTGGGAATGCAAGATTACAAAATGGAAAGAAAATACAGGACTTGCCTGCAAAACTAAACTGCTATACTGATCAACCTGCATGATTTTAATTTCTTCACTGGCACATTTCAGCATTTCTGACACAAGGAATTTCAATAAACCAGGAAATTTCTGCTGTAGTCGAGGTGAATCATTCCCTCCCATTTGAGATATCTTAAAGTTCAGACGCTCTGCCAGAATTGTTGAAGGCTTTCCTCCATGAAACTCAGGAGAATTGATTGGTACTCCTCCACAAAGACAGAGCAGACTACGGAGAACATGAGATCCATAACAGTTGCACATCAGATCAATCGGATGGACTACAATCACCTGTCAAATATCACATAATCATACTCATCTCAAGCAAATACTTCTCTAGTTTGCAAGTTAAAGATAAGGAAATTTCTCTTGCCATTAACATCCACCTATGATTTAGTTACAGTCGTAGAATCTTGTGCCTTCATTCACATGGGATCCAAAATGGAAAACAACAAAGAGAGCACAATGCTGTTGAGTAGGAAAAACATCAACGGATTTTGTTTGCTGACACCCAAAATCAAACTCATTTTGTGGTGAGGATGAAAACATAAATGACTCAAAATACCTTGCACAAGGCAGTTAGAGTATCTTCAATAACAGAAAAGACTTCAATGTCCTGAAGCTGCGTAGCTAAGGACTTGAGTGCTGTCTCGGCTACGTGTGAACCAGACCTGTCCATTGCAATTGAAGGGAAGACCTTTGCACAGCCATTGAGGAAACCACAGAGATGGTGCACATCACAGCCCTCAAGGAGGGTTTGCAACGTGTGACTGATTATATAATCAGTGGCCAGCTCGAACTCTTTCCCTCTAGCTTCTTCAAGAGCATTGTCACATACAACTGACCGCTCCTCCAAGTCAACCCCACCACTTTCAAAAAGATTTGAAATCTCTGAAAAATATTTTGCTGTTTCTGGATCAACCTGTTTCCTACAAATAACATTCAAGTCACGGACATTTCCAAAAAGAGAGGAAACCAAAAAAAAAAAAAAGAAGGAACTGTCAAAGAAAAAAGAAAAAAACCAAAAAATGTATAAATATTCTTAAAATTGAAAGGTTCTTCCTAATACCTGATAATTGATGGTTGAGAATCTGATAATGTTTGATGCTTGGAGGAACTTTTGTCTCTAACAGCTTCATCACGAGTCATCCAAGCAGAGAGCTTTTTGTTGGAAATGTCTGTATCAAAACCAAAACCTTCTTTCTTGGGTTTCCTGGTTATGCCCTTCTTCTTGTTTTTCCCCTGTCTAGGCGATTTAGACTCTTCCTTCATTGAAATACACTCCAACAAAATAAGGGCTTTTTATAGGTACTGTTGACAATAATTAATAAAAGCTTTGAACCCAGCAGGAAGAAACCACAAGCACTCGCACCCAGCAGCAGCAACTACACTTCCTCCCGAGGTATGCGTATGTCAATGCTCGACAATGTTAGCTATCATAAATAAATAAATAAACACCAATAACACCAATACCAATAGATATTCTTTAAAAAAAAAAAAAAAAAAAAAACAGAAACAAAAAAAAAAAAGAAAAAAAAAAAGAAAAAAAGAGAGAAAATAAAAAAGGAGGGGAGGGGAGGGGAATTTTTGGTTACCGGGGAAGTTTATGGTAAAGCTGGAAGTTGAAATTCACAAATACAGGTAGTCAGCCAAATACGTGCGAGTCTAATAAGCAGCCAGAGAAGAAGAAGAAGAAGAAGAAGAAGGCTGAAACCACCAAATTAAATTAAATTAAATTTGGGAACAAAAGAAGAAGCTTGAGAATGAACAGCAACACGGATAATAATAATAATAATGAAAGAATAATTTTTTTTTTTAAGTAAAAAAGTGGAGTCGCTTAATACTTGATTAATAGCTGTGCAATGGCGAATCGAAGTTGAAGATAAATAATAATAATACACAGCAACCCGTCGTCGGCACCGCAAAGCGAAGAAGAAGAAGAAGAAGAAGAAACCGCAGGGGAAGCTATCAAAGTAAAGGGGAAAGACGGCGGGAAAGGGCTTAAGGTTTGCGCACATAATAAGAGAGGGGGCCCATTACTATTAATTGGGCCAACAGAGCCCATTTCCTAGGGCTTTAAGGGATTATTAGCGGTTAGACTAGACTTGCTAGTAACGCATCGCCCGTTAGAATGAGATTGTCCAGAAACCTAAAAGAAAGGTGAGGAAGAAACAGACGGTAGAAATATATACAAACCATTTATATTTCTGTTTTTGTTATTTTCTTTGGATCCTTTGTTGTCCAAACCAATCTTCTAAAACTTTAGTCAGTTGTTGAAGATTGAGCGTTTGTACCAATATTCGACATGCTACAAATTATTCTAATACGGCTATTATCCTATCAATTAAAATTACCCAAAACTAAATTTAATTAACATTTCATTTCAAAATTCATTAGCTAGTGCATACGTCAATTAAAAATAATTTCCTTCGCTTTGCTCTAATTAATTTGTACATTCATTTGATTTTTTTTTATTAATTAAAAATATGAGAATTTTAATTTTAATTATATATATATATATATATAAATATAACTCACTTATAGTCTTATAATACATGATAAATATGACTTATTTTTTAAAAATAAAATAAAATAAAATAAATTTATATAATATAAATTTACGTATGAATTACATTAATAAAAAATATAAATAAACATAAAAAATAACTACGTAAGAATAACAATTGTCGCCGTAATTATAGGCGCAGCGGTCAACATTAATCTAATACTGACAACTCGCACGCACATGGTGGTGGGCCGTCGTCGTTCTTATTATTAAAATTAACGAGAATGGAATTTTGGGAGTCACACTTTCTTCTTTCTTCCATTCCATTGCCAAGTCGTCCTTTCATCAATTTGCCCACAAAAAAAGAAAAAAAAAAGGCCAGTCACAACTTTGCGGGAAATTAAATGTTTTTTTCTTTTTCTTTTTTTTTTTTTTTTTGGTTATAAATTCCTTTGAAAGCAAAATATACAAAATTTTGAACCCAATTTCTGATACATTTCAAGTTGTCTTCGTACATACATCATTTCCCATTTTCCTATATTCGCGGGCTTGTTGGGGCTACACTCCCGAGAGCGCTTTACGAGACACGGAGGGCCTCAATGATATGTCGGCGGCGAGCGCCCATTGAGAAAGTTGCTGATGGATTGGCTAAGCAAGCTTTCACTATGGGTTAAGAATTCAGCAGTTGAATAGAAATTTAACGCGCACGGTTTTTTTTTTTTCTTCTTTTTTTATTAGCAACTGGATTAATCTAAAGCTAATCATCCTGAACACTACACCCTAAGGAGGCGGCCGCAATATGAGGAAGGCGCGATCTAACTGCAAATGCAATGATGATCAATCCATACATTAGGCTTGCCGCGTTTGGTGGCTTTGGCTGGAAAGGTCAAACACAACATGTACAGCACTTGTTAGGATCCGCGTCCTAAGAAATAGACCCTCCACCACCACAAGTCTTATTTATTAAAGTTGTAACATAGAAGATGACAGTTGTTTTTTTAACCTGGCGGGTCCCATGAAGCATTGAAAATAAAGGAAAGAAGAACCATCGCAGACCTCCCCCCCCCGCCCCCCCTATTGTCATTCAGTTTCTTTCCATCGTATTACAGATAACTGTACAGGTTATTCTTCCTAGTGAATTTTAAAAATAAATTATACAAATATTTATATAATTTTTTTCCTAAAAACAAATTTTAGTTGATATCGAATTCAGATAATCACTAATTATAAATATAAATATCATAAATCTAAACACAGTTGGTGAGTATAATAACACAATTGTGGTTGGTGTCATATCATTTGATCCTTTTAATGTTTATAAAAAGACAACCCACACAGCTGCAATTGCAAAAGCCGAAGCCGAAACTTCATCCTTCGTGTAAAAGTCCGTCGTCTATATATATTACAAACGCACCTTCTCACGGAACCCCACCATACAAAACACGCCAGTAAAAGCTAATCGAATCGCACAAGGCTACTGTTTCTGCAAAAATTAGAATATAGAATGGACCATATCAGTTCCTTTAAGGGCTACGGCAAGGTAGATGAGGCAGAAGAGCGAGCATTCCGTCGAAGGACACGGAGGCGAGCCATCATTCTCATTGTCTCCTCCATCCTCTTGTTAGCCGCGATCATTGGCGCCGTTGTCGGAATCGTGGTGCACAAGCGAAACAACAAGTACAGCAGCTCCAGTGATCCGGCGCCACCAGAGTTGACTCCGTCCGCCTCCCTCAAAGCCGTCTGCGGAGTCACTCTGTACCCAACCTCCTGCTTTTCCAGCATCTCTGCACTCGGAACCGCTAACATCACCGACCCAGAAGTTCTCTTCAAGCTCTCTTTGCGCGTGGCTCTCAACGAGCTCTCCACACTCAAGCACTATCCCTCCAAGCTCATTCAAAGCACCGACGATCCTTCACTCCAAAAGGCTCTGAACGTTTGCCAGACCTCCTTTGAAGATGCCCTGGATCGAGTCAATGACTGCATAGCAGGGTCAATGGTTGTGGGACAAGGCGGGAAGATACTATCAACGGCCAAGATTAGCGATATCAAGACTTGGCTGAGCACTGCCCTCACTGATCAAGAGACATGTTTAGATGCTCTTGAAGAGTTGAATGGCACAGATCATTTCGACAATTCAATTGTGGAAAAAGTGCGGACGGCAATGGAGAACTCTACCGAGTTTGTCAGCAATAGTTTGGCAATTGGGGCAAAGATCATGGGCTTGCTCTCTGACTTCAATATCCCAATTCACAGAAGGTTACTGGGGGAGTTTGAGCAAGGATCAGCCAAATCGGGTTTCCCTGGTTGGGTTAGTGCGGGAGTTAGGAGGCTTTTACAGGAGTCGAATCCTCCGCCCAATGTGACGGTGGCTAAGGATGGAAGTGGGAATTACAGGAACATCGGCGAAGCAGTGGAAGCCATTCCAAAGAAGAGTAAATACAGATTCATCATACATGTGAAAGCCGGTTTGTACGAGGAGAATGTGATTTTGGACAAGAACAAGTGGAACGTGATGATGTACGGCGACGGCAAGAACCAGACTATTGTTTCGGGTTCTCTTAATTTCGTCGACGGTACTCCCACATTTGCCACAGCCACCGTTGGTAAGCAGTGTCCATTAATTTACTGCCTCACATTTTCATTTAATTTACTGTCAATATATTTCCGTTTAGTTTCTCAGTTTCACACACAAAATGCTCGACGGTTAGATGGCAGGGCGGCATAGTGTCTTCCCCGCCGAAGGGCTTAGGGTTACGGGCTGGTTGGTCCGTCAATTCATACAATTCTACTTTAATTATGATCAATTCATTATAAATGTAGGATTCACTAACATAACTAAATTACTATCCTTCCTTAATTTGAATGTTTGGTAAAATTGTTTGTCAACTTATTAAAGTAGGTTGAAGTGACTAATTACCATGATTAAGCTGTCCTTCGGTTGTGTGAGGTCACATATGCTTACGTGCAATGAGCCATATTTTTGAAAACTCCATTGGGATACACAGATTAATTGAACCCAGTGGGCAATGTGATCATGTGAAGTCCTTTCTCATCAGCTTGGAGGAGAGCATGGGGTAAGTAGGGCTTTGAGTGACCAATCTTTCTAAAACAGCGACTGGATCAAGAAACACGTGGACGATGCTTCCCTCCATGTGAATGTGAATGGACGTGCGACTCTCGCCTAAGATTCTGTTATTCCCCATTATAAAAACTAGATTGCGTGTTGGAACCGGTCATGTGCTTCTTGTCTGCTTTATATTCCAAGTGGTTGTGTTCCCAACATTTAATTTAATTTAGAAATGCAACTAAAGTAAGGCTTTTCATTGCAAAGCCAGAGCAATTTTAATAGACTATGTCAGTGCATTTGGGTTGCTTAATTGGCATGTCTAGGGGCCCTGATTGCCATATTGACCTAGCCTGCCTAGCAATTGCTATCAGTGCATCCATTTATTTTTATTTATTTGTTCTCATACTTATCTTGGTTTGTTGTCCATATCTCTACACCTGGGGTCCTATTTCTTAACAGTTAAGTTGACCACTCATCAACGATGTAGTTTTAGTTAGTGGTCCCTCGTTGGTCAAGAAACCAACTGCCTTGTGCTTGTTTTTTTTTTTTTGGCTTAAAATTTATCTTCAACATTTTCTTCTGCAAATTAATGTTCTGCACAGTAGATGAGTATGGATAAATTGGACTCATTAGGTAGAAGGATCTTCTGGTTAGGTTTTAGCCTCAACTTGTGATACCATCCCGACCAATTTAATGTTGCAGATTAGATACACGTGCTCTTCTTGTTTATTTTTATTTATTCGATGAAATGAATATTGACGATGACGATATGGATGCAATCAAAATCATCAGCTGCTGTGGGAAAGGGGTTTATTGCAAAAGACATGAAATTCGTCAACAAGGCAGGCGCAGCAAAGCATCAAGCAGTGGCCTTTCGATCCGGCTCAGACATGTCTGTATTTTATCGGTGTGCATTTGATGCATTTCAGGACACACTTTACGCACATTCCAATCGGCAGTTCTACCGGGAATGTGACATTACCGGCACCATTGACTTCATCTTTGGCAATGCCGCAGTTATTTTCCAGAACTGTAATATCCAGCCGAGGCAACCCTTGGCCAAGCAGTTCAACACCATCACAGCTCAGGGCAAGAAGGACCCCAACCAAAATACTGGTATCTCAATTCAGAAGTGCACATTATCTGCTTTTGATGAACTCACTGCTCCTACCTACCTAGGTAGGCCCTGGAAAGTTTATTCCACTACTGTCATTATGCAATCAGAAATTGGGGGCTTCTTGAACCCATTGGGCTGGACACCTTGGGTCACCGGTGTTGATCCGCCCAGCACCATATTTTATGCAGAATATCAGAACTCTGGGCGTGGTTCAGATGTGGCCCAAAGGGTCAAGTGGGCTGGTTACAAGTCTGCTCTCACTCAAGATGAGGCAAGCAGATTCACTGTTGGATCGTTTATTCAGGGCAGCCAGTGGTTGCCAACAGCGACTGTGACATTCGACGAAACCCTATGATTAGAAGATTGAAGTTTGAAGCAAATATAGGTTGTCCTAAAAAAAAAAAAAAAAGCAGAGAGAGATTTGAATATTTTTTGTGTTACCGTCTTTTCTTTGTCCATTATCTAAAAGGGTTTTATGTCCACGAAAATATTGGATTTTTTTTTTTTTTTTTGGGTACATAGCAAATATTGCATGTTAGTTATTCTTTTTTTTTTGTTTTTTCCGCGCGGGGGGGGGGGAATGAGAAAAAGCAATCAACCGGGGAGTTGCGAACTCAAAAGTCCTGACAAAATGACAATGCCCAAATAAACTGGACGAGATAAGTTTTATTTTAGAGTCTAAATCTAGGTAGCTAACTAAAAAAAAAAAGGAAAAATTCCAATTAAGTTAGTTTCTTAAAAAAAAAAAAGTCACGAAGACAGGTATAACTTAAAATCTCTCAAATGCTCCGTTATCCGATTAAGAGAACCTTAGGTGACTGCGCATGTGACAAGTCAACTTGTCAAATCATCTCTCCGTGCTTATTTGGCAAATTCACTCCAGATTCCACGCTGGTGGCGTTCAAACATAAGTCGCCGAGGGTTTGCTGTCCAAACTTAGGAATAATCAAAGAGAAAAAAAGAAATGTGCCGCCATTATCACGCCGGACCACCGCTGCTGCCACCACACGCCCCGCCTCCGTGGGCCACCGTTGGCGAAGCCTACAATCTCGACCACCACCACCACCGGTCCTCTCTCTTCCAGCACCAGTGCACTCCCCCCCCCTCCATCTGTCCATTCACCTGTACCACCAGTGCACTCCCCACCAATGACCAGTTCACTCCCCACTACCCTCAGTCCACTCCACCCCCTCACTCCACGCCACAAGTCCATTCCCAATCACCACAGGTCCAAAACCCAAGCCTATAGACCCTCTTCTCTCTCCACCATACTTCTAGCGACTGTTCCTGGTACTTGCCACCACCATTATCACCATGCCCATGCCCATGTCGATCCAATTATTTCTGCAATCTCCAGGGCCATAAAAAACAGCCAAACAAGGCCACTTCACATGTTCTAGCAAACCTACTTAACATCTCTCTCAAGAATATCATTCCTTCAGCCTCAAGGACACTTCACATGATGTTGTCAAATGAACATCATTTCGTCTCTTCGCCCATTTGATGTACCCAAGCGGGAGCCGGACAGCTCCTGGTGGCTCCGGGAGGTGTTTCTGCCACGTAAATAAGAGGAGATAGATGGGTTGGCAAGTTGAGGTTGCTGCATATGTCGCCACATAAGTAAGAATGGGTGATTAGATAGCCTGGACTTTTGCCACATGCACAACCACATCAACATCACCCAATCAGATAACGAAACATTGGGCAGATTCCGAATTGTAGGCCTTAGAAAGTTACTGAAACTGCGCTGTTTTTACTTAATTTAAAGCTCTGAAGATGTAATCACCGAGTTGAGCTGGGGGGCTTGGAGGAGTGAGTGAGGGGGGGGGGGGGGGACCTGCCCAGCCCAGTTCATCCATCCATCTAGTCTAGGCTTGTTTACACTTGAAACGTTCTTAGTTTTACTAAACTTCTTTGAGTGTTTTTACTTTTCAACTTTGAGCAGGGCCATGGACTCCTTCGGCCATTACAGTAACGGACCTCCAGTAGTCCCAATGCTGCTAATAAATGGCCTTTGCAAATTTGTTACTTAAAAATAACACAAAAAGAAGGTCACCGCCTGTTTTCTGTTTTCTGTTTTCGTGACTCGTATTATTATAATAAGTGACGCGTTTTAACTCGTAATATAATAAATAAAAATATTTTTAAATTTAAATAAAATTTAAAAATTATTTAATTATATTTTTTAAAATTAAATTTTCTCACTTTAACTACTCTTAAAAATTACAATTATATCTCTTTCTTAAAAATATTTTAATTCATAATTTTTTTTACCAGAATTATAATTGTAAATTTTTAATTTAATTTTTTATATAAAATTAATGTATTTTTTATAATATTTGATAATTATAATATTTATATTTATTTTATTTTAAATAAATAATTATTTTTTAAAAAATTACTTTATTTATTATCAATTTAAATAATATTTTTAATTTTTCATTCAAATTAATTAAATAAAATAAAATAAAAATTAATATTTATTATTAAATATATAATTTAAAAAATTAAAATATTATTTATATTTTAAAAATAAAATGAAATAAAATTTTTATTATATTTTCTATAATTAATTTATATACTAATAATTATTTTAATAATTTTTATTAAATATTTATAATTATATTATTATTATTATTAAGTAACATATAATTTTTAATAATAAGATATTTATTTTTAATACCTTTATTTACATATCTCGTACGAATATTTCCAAATATGCCTTTAAGCCGCCATTTGGCAGTTTGGGAGTTCGTCTACTTTACATCGTCTGTCGTCGCTCCTTCTGTCCATGGTTCTTTCTTTCTTTCGGCGGTTTGTTAGCCGGAAAAGGCAACATTTTTGAGTTTTCGTCCCCTTCGTTGATGTTCATTTGCTTTTTCTTGCGTTTTTTTTTTTCTTTCGTTCCTTATGTTCTCCGAACCGCAACTAAAGTAGCATTGGCTTCTTGTTGAGCCGAAAAGACAGCGGTACAATATTTTTAATTAATATACGTAGCATTTTGGGCTTTCCAATGTTTAATTAATATAATTAATTAGAGTAGTTGATCGATGGCCAAGCTCGTCCATGTTTTTATTATTATTATTATTATTATTTTTCAAAGTTTGACAATCTATGTATATGGATCACGCCTATTATTAGTATCTTGGAAAATGTTTGAGTGGACGGGGTGGGTGGAGAGAAGAGGGACAAACGAAAGGTGCGGATTCCATGTGAATTTTATGATTTTTTTTTTTTGGATTTTTTAAAAATATATAATATGTATATATAATTAACATAATATATACAAGTATATAAAGTAGGATGTACATATACACAAAATTAATATTTATTTATTTATTTATATATTTTAATTATATGCATATTATATATTTTTATTTTTATTTAAAAAAAAAAAACAAACAAACAAACAAACCGAAAGAACTACCTGTATGGGGGTTGCCCATGACACTTCCAACACCGAGTAGTCCTTTTCAAAAGTTGTTTTTTAATTTCTCATTCGATCGACCCGACCGGACCCCGACGTAGAATTGAGGAAAACAAGAGGCTACTTGGGAAAAGATGGGATTCGCAGTCGCAGTCTGTGGGCGGGCGCAAACAAAATGTGAGCGAGAGAGAGAGAGAGAGTTAGAAATCAAAGAAGCAATAGCATTCTGTTTTCTTATTTCTAAATAATTTTCTTTTTTAAAAAGTCCGTTTCCGAAAAATCCGTCTTTGCCTCCCGTTCCACGTCACCTCTCTCTATCTTTCTCTTTCTCTACCTCTACCTCCATCTCTCTAATATCTAATATCTAGAGAGAGATGTTGAGCGGCAACAAATTGAAAACCCTACGCAGTTGTGTCCGCATCGAATAAAAATCGAATGGTATGTTAAAAAGCATCTATAAATAAAGGACAAAGGAGGAAGCAGAGGGATGCGGAAAACGGTGCTCGCAAAAGCTAGAATCCTCCTCTCAAACGCTCACTGCTGCAACTCCCCTCGTCAAGCTCACAACTTGTCTCCTTTCCCCTCTTCCCTCTCCAGATTCCTGTCTTCCTCTTCTCCTTCTCCCTCCCCTTCCATGGCTCCTCCTGTCTCCCTCCATACTATTAATCCTAAGGTCTCTCTCTCTCTCTTTCCTTTCTTTAATCCCGAGTTGTTATTTTTTTTGGCCATGTTATTGTTAATCTGGTAGCTGCTTTCAATTGTTTCTTCACTGTTTGATTTCTTCCTCCTTTTAATAAATCTTGAACCTCTCTTATTCTTATAAACTATTCATTTTTGGGCTTCATAATCTTCATTTCCATCTCCCTGCCCCCGCCACCACCCCTTATATATATATATATATATATATTTGTGTTTCGTTTTCCAATTCGTTTGGAGGGGTTCACTTTGATTTTCACTGCTTCCATCTTTTGTTTGCTCGACTTGAATGTGTTTTCTATTTTTTTTTTTTAAATAATAATAAATTGATTAATATGAGCCTGTAATGTTCTACTCTGCAATTCTGCCTGAGACAAACCAGAAAGAAAGTTCTAATTTGCTTTTCCCTTTTTGTTTCTTAAATATTCACAGGTCTTGAAATGTGAATATGCTGTCCGTGGCGAGATTGTCAGCCTCGCTCAGGTAGGCAATCCATACACGTAACTGTGGACGTATCACCTGGAGGGGGGGGTGGGGGAGGGGTTCTGTCTAGATCATTGTGTTTCTCTTGCTTCTAATTTCGGAGAGAAACAACATATGCTTTCTCTTTGGAGTTTTGCACTTTGAAGCAATTAACCGTCTTTACTGATCATGGTCGTTCAACAATGTTACACAGCGGTTACAACAAGAATTGGAGGTCAAGCCAGGATTTCATCCATTTGATGAGGTATCCCTGTATTTCCCCCCCAACCTTGTCTTTATTGTTATT
Organism: Rhizophora apiculata; assembly: GCA_037832385.1. Taxonomy (NCBI): domain Eukaryota; kingdom Viridiplantae; phylum Streptophyta; class Magnoliopsida; order Malpighiales; family Rhizophoraceae; genus Rhizophora; species Rhizophora apiculata. The sequence continues at coordinate 4,998,992 of CM075433.1, read as the reverse complement.
ATTTTTCCAAAAGGAGTGTAAATAAAATGGATTTGGGTTATTCATCTGGGAACGAACCTGACTGACTTAATCACTATTTTTTTTCCCTCACCGCAAAGTAACATTCTATTCTTTAATTATCTATGATGCTTTGGTAAAATAATATTGATTATACTCCATTATCTTCTGACCAAAGTGAAAGGTCTATACACTGTAAGCTTCAACACGAAGAAAATTCTGCTGCCCCGAATTTTTGACGGGCCTGTACTCTTTGTCATTTCATTCTGGTTTTGAGAATTAGAGCCAACCTCCAAAGTTAGCTTTCCCTTATTAAAAAGCACGTGAATTGGGGGTGGGGGTTTGGCATGCAAATTTCCTCTCAAGAAAAATACTCTTTAAAACCACTCATGGTTTTCACTCACCTATTGATACCGAAGTCTTCTTATAACAGATACTATACTGCAACATTGGTAATCCTCAGTCTCTTGGTCAACAACCAATAACATTTTTCCGAGAGGTTAGAAAGCTACAACTTCTTGAAGGAAATTACCATAATAATATACCATGTCTTGGTCGACTCTTACAGATGTTTTATCTTTTCTAGGTTCTCGCACTTTGTGACCATCCTGCCCTTCTTGATATTTCTGAAACACATGGTTTGTTCAGGTACTTCATTTTCCGTTTTTAGTCACTCAACTTCTTTCTCTGCCTGCGTGTTGCTCTTAGTGAATATTGCAGTAGATTATAGCTCTTGCTGCCTTGTGAGCCTTCTTAAGCTTTCAGCTTAGGAATATGTCTTACCCTTTATGGTTAAGTTCACGTGGAGACAGCATATATAGGCTTGCCTTGAATCAGTTTATGATTGAAACACGACTCTGATTGGTGCATATGTCATTTTTTAGCACACTGATGTATTTCTTTTAAGCATTCATTTAATCTCTGTTATTCATGCCCTATCCAAAGTGCCCCTTTGATTGGGCTGGTTAATAGTGAAAATGAAATGATTACCCTTGCTTCATCATTACACAATGCCTTATTTTACTATCCTTGTGACTTGCTACAGTGCTGATGCAATACAACGAGCTTGGCAGATTCTTGATCAAATTCCTGGAAGAGCAACTGGTGCTTACAGTCACAGTCAAGTTAGTATTTTGTCCACATGAGCAAACATTGAAGATAAGGAGTTTAATTTGGCAATAACAATCTTTGTTCGTATTTGCCTCAATAGGGTATCAAGGGATTACGTGATAAAATTGCTGCTGGAATTGAAGCTCGTGACGGTTATCCTGCTGACCCAAATGATATTTTCTTGACAGATGGTGCAAGTCCAGCTGTAAGTAGATTCCATTTGCTTTGTCTGGAAATCACTTACCATACTGTGGACAATATATATAACCAAAGACTCAACCCCGCATATGTTATCCAATGTATGTCCAGCTGATGATGCTTTCTTTATTGCCAGGTCCACATGATGATGCAGTTACTGATAAGATCAGAAAAAGATGGTATACTTTGCCCAATTCCTCAGTATCCACTGTACTCAGCTTCAATTGCTCTGCATGGTGGCACTCTGGTATGATCTTCTACATGAAAGTGTTGTTGAACTCATGTCAATTTTGTTGGCTTAGCTCTCCCTAGTTGTCATTTTTTACCTGTTTGTGAGCCCATCAACATGTTGAAGTAGCTATATGTTGACTTTTCTTGTAGCATAGAATTGAAATATGTTGGCATGATAGAGACTTTGGTAATTAGGTGTCATATAATTCTTTAAATGAATTTTTCCCTTGCATTTCAAAGTAGATAACTATGGTTTTCTACAGGTCCCTTACTATCTTGATGAAGCAAATGGATGGGGATTGGAAGTTTCTGAGCTCAAAAAGCAATTGGAAAATGCTAAGTCTAAAGGCATTGCAGTTAGGGCCTTGGTTGTGATAAATCCAGGAAATCCAACAGGACAGGTTAGTGACTAGCGTGTTAATTCCAATAAGGAAATTTTTTTAGAATTTCTGCAACATAATACATCGGTAGAGGATGCACTGGGATGACATTGTTGAGTTTGATTTTTTGGTCTGTTCTGTAGGTTCTTGCTGAGTACAACCAGCGACAAATTGTGGACTTCTGCAAGCAAGAGGGTCTTGTTCTTTTGGCAGATGAGGTAGGAGATGGGAATAGTATGGATATAAATTTGCTTTCTGGTCTATGGACCTGAGTCAAAGTGTTGAGTGATCTGAATAAATTTCCTATGTTCGTACAGGTTTACCAGGAGAATGTTTATGTCCCTGAGAAGCAGTTCCACTCATTCAAGAAGATTTCCCGGTCCATGGGGTATGGCAAAAAGGATATATCTCTGGTGTCTTTCCAGTCTGTCTCTAAAGGTAAAATAACTTTGAGTTATGGCAATCAGGTTGACAGAAACTTCTTAGCTCTCTGCAATTTTGTGAATTCAAAGTTTGGATCATGTGTCATTTTCAAAAATTTTCAGGATATCATGGAGAGTGTGGAAAGAGAGGAGGTTACATGGAGGTCACAGGTTTTGGTCCTGATGTAAGGGAGCAAATATACAAAGTTGCCTCTGTGAATCTTTGTTCGAACATTTCTGGACAAATTCTTGCAAGTCTTGTCATGAACCCACCAAAGGTTTGTTGATATTCGTCTTGACTGGTTTGGCTGAGATTCTAGGCTACTGCTGTTGGTTATTTAAGTCAGCTTAAGCTTAACAAGTTTGGGACCACATCTACTGCCATGGTAGACAAGATGAAAAACCTTCTAATACTACCTATTTGCTACACAACTGAGGCCCATAGATGCATGCATGCAGGTTGGAGATGAATCATATGAGTCATATATTGCAGAGAGAGATGGGATTCTTTCATCCCTGGCAAGGCGTGCAAAGGTCAGTTGTAATGACATGGCTATTTTTTGAATACAGCAGTTAAACATTTGGGTGTCTGAAATGACGGCGGTTCTGGCTATGTGCTATACATTATCTTCTTGAATGTGGTGGAGAGTGCACATATTTCTTCGAGCTCTCTCAATTAGGTCCTTCTATTTGAATGCAACCATTTGAGCTACTTATCCTTTCTGTACTTTGAGACAATGATATGGAATGATGTTTGGTTAACCAATGCTAGACATTGGAAGAAGCATTCAACCGCTTAGAGGGGGTAACATGCAATAAAGCAGAAGGGGCCATGTACCTCTTTCCTCGTATTTCCCTACCTGAAAAGGCAATTAAGGCTGCGCAAGATGCAAAGACAGCCCCAGATGCATTCTACTGTCGTCGACTTCTCAATGCCACTGGAATTGTTGTTGTTCCTGGTTCTGGCTTTGGGCAGGTGAGTCATCATTTACTTGGTTAAATGGGGCTGGGAATTGTAGAGTTCAAATGCTCTTGTATTAGCTCAATAATGTTGTTGACGCAACAACTCAAAGCTCACGAGCAGACATGAGCAAAATGTGAAAAAGGAATGGATCGTGATCAGCTTTACTTTCCTAAATCTCTTAAAAAGATTTAATGCGGAACATGGTGTGTGAGACGCTAGCGTGCTTAGCTTTGCCTTCCCCCTGTTGATCAGAGTTTAAACTCATTCTTTGTGTTCTTGATTCTTTTTGGAAGGTTCCGGGCACGTGGCATTTTAGGTGCACCATACTGCCACAAGAAGATAAGATTCCAGCTGTGGTTTCTCGTCTTACAGACTTTCACAAAAGTTTCATGGATGAGTTTCGTGACTGAAGACTGAGCCAGTCCTTGTGGAACCCCTGTGGAATAAGCTGTGGCCGGTTGGCTTAAGATAGGCGCAAGGAAACTGCCTTTCTCACTTTGATCTTTTACCCCAAGGATATTTATTCATTCGCTGTTCCTCTTTTTCCGCGGCCACATAGTTGTTTTCGCCTCCATGAGTTCTTATACAGAGTACTGTCCTTTTTTCTTTGTACACCTTCCTTTATATTTATGGAACTGTTGCTAAAGATCATTTCTTTTAATCTCCAACTGTGCTCTGTTCTCCATCAATCATCTGAACTTGGGGTTAGATTGACTCTGACTCAAAGCTGAACTCTGAAAAACTCCCGACAAAGGCGAGCAAGTAGGCAGTCCAACTGTGTAGGAGTTTAAACTGGTATAGCAGGAAGAATTAATAGCATCAACGGTTTAAAAGCACATAATATGTATTTTTTATAATTTAATTTTATTTAATAATTTAAATTTTTATATAAAATAATTTTTAATATTGTATTTATAATTAAGTGATTATTAAATTAAATTATATTATTTTTATATTTAATTATAAATTTTTAATTTATTTGTTTATGCTGTAGTTCAAATAAATTTAGTTTATTTATATTTTTAATTGGAAGTTTTTTTTTTTTTTTAATAAAGAAATGAGTTAATACATAATTTATTAAATAGTTAAAATTTTTAAGCGTAGGTGTAAGGTAGATGGGAGAAAGTAGCGACACACGTCAACCAATCCTAAAAAAGATCTCGCTCTTTCGTTCGTGGGGCGGCGTGACACAGCGAGGCGGGTAGTTTATCCGGTGCGGATGCCTCCAAAAAGAGTAACGGAGGCATGCGAAAAAGCCATTTTTTGTGGGATGGCCTGTTGATTGGGTATTCTCGGCCCTTTTTGTTGCCGGGAGAAACTTACAGAACATGATGTTCGGATGCGAGGAATACCCTTGCCCTCGATGCACAGAAGGACTTTGAGAACCGTGAGCGGAACAGATCTCCACCTCACAAATCTTTCCACGAATTCCCATCGTGAAGTTTTTAAGCCATTTAAAAAACAAAAAAAATTTTAATGAAAATTTTTTTATTAAAAAATTATTATTATTATTATTTAATATTTATTTTTATTATTTTTAAATTAATAAATATAATTATTTTTATATAAATATAATAATAATACATTAAATTTATATATTTATAATATTTTATAATTTTTATTTAAATAATATTTATCAAAACTTTTAATCCATCTAATCAATTATAATATTTTTATAAAATAATAATATTTATAATTTTATCTTTATTTTTATAATATTTTTTTTATTTTCAATCTTTAATTTTTAATTTTTATTTCAAATTTCGTCCGTAAGCACGCCACTTTCGGCTCGGATTATAATTAGTACTACAAATTTTGTCAGGAGCGGGCAAGCAATTCTCGTGGTTATCATGTTTCGGATGAGACCTGGCAAACCAGCCAGAATAATCAAATGCCACCTTCCCGGACGTGGAATTGCTGACGGATGGCAAAGGCATTCTTCCGCCACAACCAAAGTCCAGACGGCTTTCTGAAACCCATTTGACTAAAATATATAATCACCCGGTACAAAATATATCACAGGATGGCCATACAAATACAAGAGCCTAAATTAAAGCCAGCCTCTTCTTCTCTTATGCATCCAGACATTACATTTTAATTGACTAACCCAAATTCAATTGAGTTGTATCTACGCATTTTAGTATACATGCCCAGCAATCACAACGTACTGCTGCCCCGTGGGGAATTGGGTGTCTATAGTATAGTCGAAGGAAGTCTCTAACACTGCCGATGTCAAGAAAGTGAAGATTTTGCTTGCTGAATCAAAAGGAGGGTCTGTGGTAAAGGTGGCGGATTTCTGTTTGTTCTTGGTTCTTTGTTGCTGATCAATGCTTGATATAATCTTATTACAGGGACCTAATCAACAAACATAGAAACTCCATTGAAGAGCTGATCAAGTCTGAGCCGTCGTAACTGCCTGTCATCCGAGATCACCGAGTGTCCCATCTTTCTTTTCCCCAGGATTGATGGCGGGAAGGTAAAAACAGTGAAGTTCTACGGACTATGAAAGGACAGGCGAGACTCACAAGGCCCCTCATCTCATCCCCTATAGCTATAGAGTCTATAGACTACAGCTTGCTTCTGCTTCTGTGCATTTAGTTTCGTTCATACAATACAACAAGTTCAGTTCATTTGGAATGAGACACGCTCCAAGTCAGTCCTATATTCCAACGGGGACGAGATTGATTCACCCGAAAAAGGGAAAAAAATCCCTTCAGGACAAACAAAGCACAGAATAATGAGGGAGGGGATTAAACCAACCAACCAGCCAACCACCTCAGGAGTACTACTTCTTTCTTTTGGTCTAAGCATCGCTCCAAGCCTGGAAGATTGGAAGTCGAAATATCACATCCTCAAAAATCTTGACTCTTGTGATGTCCCTAATTGAAAAAGGAGAAAAAAGAAAAAAAAAAAACAAAAACAAAAGGGTAGAAAAATGCAAAGAGAAAAAGGCCTGGCCATGATTGCCAAGTTTAGTTTCCGAGTTTAATAAGCATAGCAAATGTTGCCTCCTAGTCCTAGTTACTGTTAGAAATGGACTGACGCGAGATGCTTTTAGAAAAATAGACACATTTTGGTGTAGCTGTTGAAAGTCTCCTTAATGCACAACCCCCCCGCGTCCAACCCCCACTTTACAAGGATCATTTGTGACCAACGAAATTTCATTTGATATGTCTCACAAATGTACGTACTACTACTGCACAGTGATTTAACACCTGGACTAGTGCACTCATAATTGTTATTAAAAAAAAAGAGTAAAATTGGAGCTTGTAAGTCTAAAAGGAGCGAGAAGAAGTAAAAACCTCCCTTAAAGATGTCATGTCACGTCATTCTCGCGAACTTAATGACAAAAAATGAAGTCGACGACCAAGTAACGCAGAAGCTTATTGTGAGATCATGAATAGACCCAGCAACCAATTGAATTGATAAAAAAAGAGGCAGGGGGCAAAAAGATGAACCCACTCAACGACGTGACATTGTGGAGTCAGGGAGGGTTCACCGGCAACGCAACAGAGCGAAGATAAGCAACTTGGGTCCCACTTGTTACCTAGTAATTATTCATGTAAATTGTAATCTAATGCTGCATGACAAGACACACACTTGACAATACCAATAATTGAACTATTAAATTCATTAGAAGCTCGCAGAAGACTCGTAATTCGTTTTAACAAACCAGCCCCATTATTCTATTCCCCTTGATTCTGCTGCGGCCCCCTCCCCCCCACCCCCTTAAAGCTGAATAACAAAGCAGCAAATACTATTCTATCTACTTTTCCTTTTCTTCTTCTTCTTCCTTCTTCCTTCTTTTAGCATGTGCTCAATGACTGCAGCATGTTTCTCTTCTCCTGCAGCCATCCCAGTTCAAAAGTCTGGTCGAGCAGTTAAGCCTGCAGGCAAAAGAATGGTGCTTAAGCACAGTCAAATTTCAGTCAAGAAACCAGCACCTGCCCTTCTAGTCAGATCCTCCTTCAAGAACGACAAGGTACTCTTTCGGCAAACAGTACACTTAATCAATCTGTCTTCTGTGTTTCTGTGTGACCGGTTAAAAATACATGCATATGTTTCTTATATGCAATAAATCAACGCAGTTGGTGTCAGCAATTTCCATTAAAGAGTCATTGGCGGCTGATTATTGTCTTCTACACTGCAGGTCTTCGAGAACCGATCAGAGGGTATAATTTGTTACATAGATGACAGCGGGGAGATAGTCTGTGAAGGGTACGATGAAGGGCCTCGCATTCACCAACAGTTTCCAACAAGAACATATAATTCAAGGTTAAAATACATATATTTTTTCTTCTCACAAGTCAAAAAGTAGAATGAATAACGATGCATCAACATTTTGCCCCGTCTCTCTCGTTTATATACTTTTACGTTTCATTTTAATGCAAAAATGAAAAAGCAGTAACGGAGATTTTGTTTTTTCGCCAATCTCTGATATCGAATTGCAGAGATGCAGAGATCATGAATCTGCTTCAACAAAGATTGCTTCAGATTGCCCATGGTGGTGGAGAACATAACAATGCAGCTGACAACAACGTTATCCCTGCGAAAGAGGACTTCTTTTAATGATAAGTAAATTCTGCTAGCTGATTAATTGACCTTTTGACTCCTCGTCCAATCATATATGTAATTTGAGTAATAATGTGGATTAAAATAGCACAATGTGAGTGGCAATACTGAATCTGGGCATAAAAAACAGTGTCATCCCCCCCGCCCTCCCCCCAACTCCATCTCTTTTCCTCGCAGAGTATGGCATTTCCATCATCCCGCCCATCAAATAAAAATACTTCAAATTTCAGAAATGAAGGCCGCTTCCACTTTAACCAAAACATTCCGTAGCACTGAATCAGCAACCATTCGTGTGTGTTTTGTTCACCATCCTTATGGAACAATTGGCTATTTTAAGTTCCCTTGGAAGAAGGGATTATGTTTCCAACATGGCCAGTGCCACGAGGAAAATCTTATCAGCGGTTTGGGGGCTGGGGGTAGAAGGGAGTCCAAACGCACAGAGACACACAGAATATCAAGGGCAAAGATATTAAAATAGGAAAAGATGATAACCTGGCTACAAGGTGAAGGTAAAAAAAAAAAAAAAAAAAACCAAAAGAGAATCGGAGACCGATACAATTACTATTTACTTGCCTTACATGTTGCACAAATAGGTATTCTGGTACAAAAGATTCACAGAGAGGTGTGATCCAATATTAACCCCTCTGCTTTATATTTCCCCAGGCTTTTCAGCCTTGTTCTACATCTTCCAACAATTTACTATATATCTTCCCTTTAGAGCTAAGAATAGAAATCAATACCTATCAAAAGAATGAAATGTAAGAATATGAACAAGAAAAAAAAAATAATGCAGGATGACTTCCCTAACGTGCACATTTAAATGTACAAGCACACTAATTTGCAGTATCATTCAACTGAAGTCCCGCCTTGAATGCTTTCTTCGAAAAAATCAGATTGAGATGTGGAAGTAACTATCGATGGAGGGGACCACGAATCTGGGACCATCAGGAAATAAGTAGTCATTGCTTTCCTGAACCTTTTCTTGTATTGCTTGGGAGAGATCACCGTTGGAGATGCATTCTTTGGCCCCCCGAGTATGCCTGAAGCCTTTACCCATGTTTCCAGGTGCTTGTCCCATGTATACTGTCTCATGAAATCAATGATCCCAAGAACCAACTCACGCTTCTCTTCATCCACTCCAACCAATAACGAATAATCCATTACATCGATTGACTGTGTCAGCACAAGCATACCAGCAACTTAAAATGGAAAGCATTGATTTTCTATTACTTTAACGCATAAAGAAGACATTTAGGAAGAAGAAAGGAAAGAGAGATATGGGAAGAAAAGGAGATATTAGTGCATAAAGAATCATACACGAGCCCTATCACTTACTGCAAGAAAAGAAGTATCATTCCAGATAGCTCTTTCTAGCAACCGCTTTGCCTTGTTTCCCACAAAGATTGGAGAAGTTGGCATTGCTTCAATCAAGTTCTGATCTAGAAGAACTTTGTTGCTACCACTAGAATCAGGATTGTACCGTGATCGTACAGATCCCTTCAGATCATAAAGCCGGGTCACATTCCTTCCAAACAGGAGATTCTCCATAACCAGAACATCCATTTTGGTTTCTTTTCCACCTCTCAGATGCTTCGATGTCACCTAGCAATATAAAAGCCAGAGAACAATCAAGTTCCGTTCAACACATGCAATCCTGTTGGAAGAAGCTGAAAATGAATATGTGTCATTAGCTTACAAGTATTTCACATATTATACTGTCTCTTTAGTTTTTTCCCATTTCCATGTCAAGTTTAATCACCTGTGGAGCTATTTCCACAGAAAATGTATGGTAACCAGCATGAGACTGCTGCATCCATCTTGTACATTTACTTAAGAAATGTTGACAAGAAGAAATTTAGGAAGACAACAATTAAAAAAGTGCCACTATATTGAGCAACTTCTGTTCAGTTTTATTCCACCCTCAATGCCTCCAAACAACTTTCTTTTTGCCCTTCTTTCTCCCTTAGGCAAATGCCATTATACATTATTCAAGTAACAATAGATAGACTAATAGATAAATGATGGAGAACATTTACATCAGCTAACAGCCTTGACACCTGCAGTTGCCTTTGTTGGATGAATAGCAGACACTTGATCTTAGAAAAGCTTAAACCTGCTTAGAGCTTAAGCAAATGCCACACGGTGACAAGCTTCTCTTTTAACCAATATGAAATGATTGTGTACTTACAATAAAATTAAAGTTGTTGGCAATTGAATATCACGGCATAAAATGTAAAGTTTTTTTTTTTTTCTTAACCCAAAAGCAGAAGCAGAAAATGTTCTTCCTATTTTTTGTTGATTACCATGACAGCCAGCAGTTTGTTGAAAATATAAAAGCCATCAAGATAGACAGCAGCCAATTAGTGAATGGACTTGGCTAATTGTCACATTAAACTGTAAGAATACTATTCATAACTAGCTTAGCTTGCACTTAAGGTCTTAGGAATAAGCACCTGATATATCCCCAGAATCTTTGCCAGGCATGTTGGACTTCTTGAGCTAATTGATTCAGATAGGTACTTGAAGTATCCAGGACCAAATTTTATAAATGATTCCAATTCTGTCTTTGTGACTTGTTTGATAATAAACCGATCATCCAAGGTTTTTGCAAAGAAGACATTGCTCTTGCCACCTTGAGCTCCCCACTTCTTACAACGACTAAGAGACCTTATAAAATCAAGCTCAGAAGGACAACATATCCTCCTCAAGGCATCAAACCGCTTTCCATAGTAACAAGTCACAGTGTATTTCACCTTGCCAATAGGTCCATCATCTCCAAATGAAACTCTCATGTGCATAGCCTTTGTATAAGCAAGTGGGTCTAAGATCAAAGAGCTACGAGATCCTGACTTGAATAAGATGCCCTCATCTGAAGACCCAAGACCTCTATAAGGTTCAATTGCCACTTCATCAACAGAATGAAATGACTGAGAGGCTATTACATCCAACAAATTCAAGGAAGAACTGAAATCTCCACTGCCTTTTCTTCTTTCCCCCTCATCAGTCAGTTGCCTATGATATTCTGGAGATGCTAAAGCATAAGCTATAATGCTTGTAGGCTCATCATCATATACAGGAATTACAGTGTCATTTACACCCACAGGGAGAAGCAGCCTAGCACCACCTTCAATTTCTAACTCCCCGAAGGATGAAACGTAGACTGGATTATACTCTCCCAGTGTAACCAGCTTCTCAGAGCTTGCCAAAAAGTTATGGTTGAAAGTACGATAGAAATTAAAGGGCATGCTTAACCAACTTGTAGAATCTTCCATGTTATCAGGGCCCTTCGTGGACAATGAGGGTAAAGTGTCTTCGACATCGCCTTCCAAATCAAACCTCTGTGGCTCTTCAACCATTATTGAAGAATCTGCCATGGCTGAATCAGAATGCACACTGGCATCATCCACTGATGGTATTATTCCTGACTGATAATCACCTGTCCACGCAGCATCAAGTGTATCAGACAAAGATTTCATGATAGGAGCATGACCCTTAGAAAGAGACTCACAAACATTTCTGCTTGATTCCAGACAGTCAGATTGATGACAGGTGGCAGTAACATTAGGTTGCTCTTCTGTTCCCTGGTTGACATTTTGAGCCATTTCTGTTTTTTGATCAACCATGTCTGACAAGTCAGTATTGCTATGAAATCTCCCTTGCTGATCACATGTATTAAACAGCTTTGGATCCTCAGAGACAGAGTCCCCAATAGTATTATCTAATCTTGGCTTATTGATTACATTCACCTCTGCAAGCTTCTCAGTGTTAGCAGGGTGTTTCTCCTCATGTCCTGAGGTCAAGTTGTTCAAACTATCCTGAAGGTTGTTATCCAACTTGACTGCATAAATAAGGCGGTGGTCCCACACGTAGGATTGGAAAAGTAACTGTCTCCGTAATCTGTTGATCTCAAGAATGTCTACAACAGGTCGCTCATTTTTCACTTCCCTGTTTAAAATTTTTTGGAGCAACACCTAAACAACATCAAGAATGGTTAGGGCCTAGATAGTGAAAGTAACAAATAAAAAGAGAAATGTTTTTCTCCCTGTTTTCCACTTTAGTTCAATACAAGTTTAAAATGCACAAGTATTGGTGGTAAAAAATTGCCAGAGAAGATAATTATGTTGGGCCAGAAAGAAACTTGTATGGTCAACAAAATTGCTGTATATGAAGCTGATGGAAAGTAGTTTAACATTATGGTGAGGCCTGCATGCTAATGCAACAAAATTTAAACATGAAAATGTGATATATTGTGCTGATCAAAGTTCCAAGTGTCTTAAATTTCAAACGGTAAAATGCCTCACCTCAAATTCCACTTTCTCCTTTTGTAACATTGCTTCAAGTTCTGCAATCTGACGTCTTGTTTCAGGTTTCATGCCACTGTTAACTGGCCTCGCACCTGGTCTATTATCTGCAACTTGACTTAGAGCGTTGAGGACATCAGAAAATAGAAGCTCAGCTTGGTTGACCACCTGTGATGATCAAATAAAACAAATTATCCACAAACATAAGAAAACATTTTCAAATATCTAAAATGGACTACATTCACCTCCTCTGTCTCTTTCTGCACCCATTCCTGGTTCTCAAAGTTGAAATCCAGCTTTTGGGGTGGAAGATATACTGAAAGAACATCAATTGATGCATAACGAAAGCAAGCAACCATTTTCCCAAATCTGCACAAGGGAGTTGGTGGGGGGAAGAGATGTGAGCTTTTTTGCTCTCAATATCACAATCCTTGTTTAGATCGACGCAATCAATAGTGAATTTGATAATCAGCTACATACACTCAACAGACTCAAGATCATTTAATAACCCATAAAAGTGTCTACACTTTCCAAAAACAAGCATTGTGGCTCACCTCGCCCAACAGTCTCAAGCTAAAATGCTGATTCTAAAAATTGCTAACAAAAACAAATGAGAATCAGGGACTTGCAGGAGCTCTACAATCATTATTCCCCATGAGAAAGCAACAGCATATCAACTTATTCATTGACAACTTAGCAAGATAAAGAGACAAGAGTACCCATAGAAACGAAGGCAATCCCTATGCAGAGAATGACCGCAACTTGCTACCCTGCTTGCAGCTGCATGGTTAGAAAAACTGAGCTCCAAAAACTTTCCAAGTGATAAGCCCCAAGCAGCATCAGACATTACAACTCTTCGGGTAGCTGGAGGAAACCCATTTATTCGGGGACACTTCAGGCATCTATGCCACATCCAGATCTTTCCATCCTTTTCACCAGGCAAAAGTATTTCAGGTAGCTTTTTAACAGATATAGTGAGACTCCCTTGTAGATGGGTATAACAATGAACATGTGCCTCTGATGGCATCTCACAAGAGCGGCATCTGTAATTCTATAGAACATTAAGTTTGTTCAGTTGTGGAATCCATATCCCATGACTCTAGAAACAAGCATATAAGTATATTTGAGAAACAGAGATCCTACCTGATCAAATAAATGATCTCGCAAAAACCAACCCAAAGGTTTGTCAAAGCTACCATAGTATTTGATCCGAAAGAGATGAGACCTCTCACAAACAGTCCCTTTCCACACGCACCGAGAAGATAAGGAAACCAGTATGCTCTGATGGTCTGAAGGAGATGGAGAAAATTCCTCCTTTGGTGGACCTACCTCCTCAAAATTATTACTACCATCTGATTGTACAGCTAACACCTCTGAACTGTGTTGCTGAATTGCAGTCATTTCACTGTCACCATTTTGGGAATGGTTTGCCACAACTTCTTCCCAATGTCCTGAACCCTTAACAGCAAGATGATTGCTCATGGCAGCAATGCCATTGTTAGCTGCAGAAATTTCTTCAGCTAGAGAACTTTCAGATGTGATTTTTTTTTCCTCCTCAAGAGTTGTATGAGAATCTGAAACAGTTTTCACTCTAGAAGGAACAGAGGAGAGAGAATGTGTCAAATCAGTACAAGATGAAGTAAGTTCTGAGGCTTGCAAGCTGGGGCTATCAGTTAGCACTTTCCCTTCAAGACTGGCAATTCTTGAGGCCAGATATGCAGTAGGAACACTGTTGCCTCTTTGTGGTTCACCACATGTTTGCAATCCTTGATGCTTCTCATTGGCAGGGACCATAAAACCAGGCACAATTGATATGGATCTTTCAACGGTTGACAATTTATCTGGTAATGCAACAGTTATTGGAGCTTTCAGTGGCAGTTCTGGTAGAGATGCTCCTTCATCAGCAAGAAAAGACGTCTCCACAGCCAAGTGATATGCTGCAAAAACCCCATATTGGACCACATGTTTCACTTTTTTCAACTCATCCCCATTGGCACCTCTAAGCAAAATCTGAAGCAAATACAAATAAAAAAGACCTAAATGAAATTGCAAAGCAGACTTATCTAACCAAATTTACACAAGTCCTCAAAATAAGCAAACACATATAAGAATATGTACATATAAGTGCTATTAGGACCACCGATCATTCCATAGGCCAACCAGAAAGATAACTCCTAAACATTATCAATCATGGTAAACTGCAGAACATTTCCCCCAAACTTGATAAGTATGGATTACCATAAAAATATGCAACTGATAAACACAATCATGTATTTGCCAAACTTTCAAATTCATCTACTTGTTATGAAGTGAAACTGGACACCCTATTGTCATTGTCACAATTAATTTTTGGACATCACAATTGTTAAGAAACCATTCAACTTAAAAGCTTAAGCTGTTAAGTGAGGCCCAGGAGAAGCTCAGGTCACTTAGGTTGGAAGCATGAACAAGCCATGGTCACTTGGGCCTAAAGCATGAACAAACTAGAAATCATAATTGATTCACAATTAAATGTGAGGGTAGCATGATTCAAACTCATAATCACTTGGTCATGAAAACTCTCTACCATACCAAGAAGTCACTCAACTTAAAAGTTTAAACTATCAGGAGAGGTACATGATATAAATCATGTATTATACTTCGACAACAATTTTGTTTTTTTGGACAAATCCTCAGGATATTATAAAGTCCAAATTTTAACTTTCAAGGGCTTACAGTGAAACCCAATGGCTTTGGGCAGCCTTCAAAATACATCAATGTCTTTACTGTTTTTTTCCCTCCCTGAGCAGCAGTACTGAGATCTTCAAAGAACTTCTCCACATGAAACCTCTCGCAGTAGCCCAATTTTGGAGAGGAGAGATGATCAATTGAAGGGACTATCTGAGCACCTGTACAGTCAGATATTCGCTCTAAAAGTGGCCTCTTGATATTGAGAACAAGAGATATGTCCTTAGCAAGAAGGTACTCCTGTGCAAATCGTGAAACCGACTTCTCTACTAAAAGGACATTAGGATGGTGTGCATCAATCTTTGCTACTGCCATCTTCAAATGGTCCATTTCCTATAGAACAAAACCCATAAGAAAGGAAGGAAAAGAAGTGAAAAGAATCCATGAAAAATTATCACCCACAAAGAAAGAAGTAGGCGGCGAACATTAGCATTACAACTGTAGCATTGTTATTTTTAGGCATGAAGATGAGTATTTGTCATCCCAACCTGCTGTAACAAGGTATCAAAACTCGATAGGTAGTTAGAAACTCGCTGGTACTCGAGAGCCCCTCCAAGGATCAACAGTCGAGGTTTCTCTATTTTTGCCATCATTCGACGATGGGCCACATTTTTCTTACAAACAACACCTTTGACCACCACACTAGAAGAAAAACAATCAAAATCAACTGAAGAAAATGAATATGTAGAAAGACTGAAAAGGGAAGAGCAGACGAAAATTCATTCTAATAGAAAAAGGTTGTGCTAGACTCTATAATGTGGAGTTTCACAAATATAAGTTAGTTAACATACAGAAACAATTTTAACTTCTTACCTCAACATGTCATATGATAAAAGAGAAGAAATCATTCTAATATGGGTTCTAACCAGAGTTTTCACCAAAGCAACTAGGGTTTTCTATGTCTAATCAGTAGGGTTTTCTCTGTTATGGTGAAAGTCATAAGGTTGTGGGACATGCTTTGTTTTCTTCATAAATTTCTCAATACTGTTGGTTATTTGTGCACAAAGTTCTAAACTGCTTTCACAGGTTACTAACTTGGGGACTTTGTTACAAGCAATCAAATTAAATGGTCTGAACCCTGAAATTTGTCTCATGTTTACCAGGTAACTCGAAAGATTTCTCAATTTGTCTGTCAATTTTTGAGAAATCTGGTTTGGATATTGTGCCTGAAAGTATTGAACAAAGTAATAAATCATGTAATCTAGCACAAACTAAATTGCAGTAGCAATTACCTGTCACAAGGGTGTCCAGAAGCTATACATTTTACCTTCACGTATCCACCAGGGTCCATTCCTCCACTTTTGCTCATATCTGGCTTTAATAGGGTAGCAGCCTCCCATGATAGAGATGTGACAATCTCCAACCAGCTTTCTTTGTGATTTTCATCACCCAGGGGAACATTCTCTACCTGCAGTAACTGTGCTATCAAGGCCCTAAAATGTCCATCAACCACATTCTTCATGGCGTTCTTGTGCTCTTCACTTGATCTATCTCTGTTACGAATTTCTCCACTTCCAAAACTGCCAGAGGCATGAAAACACCCCCACTCTCCTGCAGCATCCCCCTCATCATCGTCGTTATCGTCAAATAAACCACTTTCCTTTTCATCTTCTTCATCTTCTGGCTCAGGTGGGAGCCAGAGCAGTCCATTGTTCTCAAAATCTACCAGTTCAGTGTTCCCTTCTTCACCAGGATACATAGAAGTAGATGCTTCACATGCATCATCCACATTACTCTCATCATTTTTCCCAATGGGCAGCACTTCTCCCAAATCTTGGGAGTTACAATTATCATTTAATGGCAAGCTGCTTAAGATTGTTGACTTGATAGCTTCTCCTTCAAGACAAGCTCTTTGTGGTCCATCATCATTGGTCAAGTCAAACTCAACTTGAGGATAATAATGACTGATTTGAGGACAATTCCTTGTTTCAGAATCAGAATTATATATGCCATAATCATCCTCATCATCATCATCACTCCTGCCATCAGGAAGAACCATGTAATAAGTAGCTAGTATTCATATGCCAGGCCCTATGCATTTATTTTGAACTATGATAGAACTACGTACTAAGTAACTAGTATTGATATGCCAAGCCCAATACATTTATTTTGAACTATTGTTTCCCATAAACATACAAGCATCAATTTGCAGAATAAGGAAACCCCCCCCCCCCCCCCAACACACAAAAATTACTTATGTTATTAAATGGAATTGCAAGAAGCATTGTTGCTTTGCAAAAAAGAAACAACCTACTATCCTGTAAAAAGAAGGCCTAGCTCATAATATTTGGAAAATTACCACTGGATAGTTGCTGAAAAATTACATAAGAGCTCTTCAGCACAAATCCATCAATAGACGTTGTCAGTTGTTATCTTGCTACTCATTTCTTATGCATACACCAAGTAACAAAAAAGCATACTTACTTAAGAGAAGAAATTTATCACACCTGTTCATCATAAATGTGTATTGACCTGGAGATTGATATCGTGCATCAGCAACAAGGTCATTACTTCTTCTCAATACAACTTCCCCTTCCTTAACTAAATTCGTGTCCATTTCAGATGTTTGAGCCAAGCCGGGAACTGAACTACTATGAGCTCGCTGATAAGGCCCAACAGCGTATGGCATTGAGCCAATGGTGAAGCTACTATTGCTGCTAGCAGTGCAGCTAGATTTGGTACTGGCCGAACTTGCTGCCAATGGTGAACTGGAATGATCTGAGATGGGAACCTGAATTACGTTATTAAAATTAGATACACCTTGATGCCATTGCTTGAAACAGTAGTTACAAACCCGAATCTTCTCCCACTCATCCTGGGTTTTCCTCAAATCAGTACATGGAACAGGAACTGAGTTGGCAGTACACTTGGCACAGAAAATGCGGCCACAGAGTCGACAATGGTGCCTACGGTTGAATACAGTGAACTGGGAGTCACAGTCATAGCATACTCTACAACTCTGATCAGGCATCCAAAAAGTCCTTGACACACTAGGCAGCTCAGACTGCCAAGGAATCCAGGACTTCAATGCACCAACTATGTCAGAAAATGTCTTGTCAGGAGAATCCATCTAAGCACACTCCTTTTGTAGGCACATAATTAAGCACACTCCTTACCAGTGTGTTCATTGTGCAGTACTCATTTGGCAATCCTAGCAAACCATATCAAGGGTCCAGCTTGAATAAAGCAAAAACAATTCTTAGAAACCAGAAAATTCACGGGGGAGCTTTTTCCTATTTTCATCCAGAATGACCTTTAGAATTGGGTATCATCTCTTGAACATAACTCAATCGTGCCCTTTCGAGTACACATCAAAAAAATTCCTTCAGGATGACTCCATGGACAAAGACCACAGCAGAATTCAGCTACAAGAATCCAAGTTACACACCTTAACACTTGCACGCAGAAACACCAAAAATGCAAATCTCAAAAACTACCCAGAAGCTCAAAACTGTATAAAACTGTGTAGAACCATCTCAACCACCAGAAATGACACAGAAAATTTGTTTATCGCAAGGAAGCAAATGGCATCCACCTACTCTCCACAATTAATATTAACAGAAACCAAATCCAACAAACAGCTGTACGTATCTTTGACAACAGACGCAAAAATAATAATAATTATAACAAAAAAAAAAAGAAAAAAACAAATAATCTGATTCTGAACAGGTTTTTTGTTGCAGGATTCTGATAAAAGAAGCAATCTTTACCTAGAAAAGGCGATCAACAAGAAGAATAAGATTCACGCCCAATAACACCGGCAATCAAGATCTTCATCTCCAAAAGAATGGTGCCACGTAGAGAATGCGGTCCGTGACAAAAGGGTCGGTGGCAATGATTCTTGCAGCAGCGCAGCCAACCCAGATAAGAGATTCATGAAAAAGGCCAATGATTCTAATAAGCCTTGATCATACTTTTCTTTTTTTGTTTTTTTTTTCTTTTTCCTCTTCCTTTTTTATGATCCTTTATTTCTCCGCCTGCCCTTCAAATGCAAAAGAAAGAGCCGCTCCGTTTATTGCTTTGCGTAGAGTAACTCGAGGAAAATTCATAAAGCAATGAGACCAAGGGGGGCTACGTAGCCCATCAAATGGCACCTGAGGCTGAGGGAGGACAAAAATTAAAATCCTCCAAAAACAAGTCCAAACCTTTCTAATCCAGTTTTCATGTAAGAACTTTGAAAAACGACTCTTCTCCCATCCACACCCCCCCAACCGAAAAAAAAATGAAGAAACAAACAAAAGAAGAAAATTAATGGCTGCCCATTTATTTAGTTTATCATCGTGGGGATTATCATATCAGATTATTGTACAGGAGAGAGAGAGAGAGAGAGAGAGGAGGAACCCCTTTTGGTTTAGCGTGGGAAGATGACCTGAATGTGATTCAGAGAAGAGAAAACAAGAACCAGCTTGCTCTGGGTCTCTACTGTATTTATTATTTCATTAGTTGGTTTAGCCAGTTAATTAAATGATACACAAAAGAAACTGTTAATCAATCAATATTTAATTAATCACTGTGAGCTATAAGAGAGGGAGAGAGAGAGAGTTTTGATCCTTGGAACGACAACATGACAAATAAACAATTAAATAAGGGGGAGATATGAACAACGAAGTCAACAAACAAAGCAGGACAAAGCTTCTGAATTGAAACCCCAAATGAAATGGAAAGAGCAATCGCGTACAGAATTTTTGCAACGCCGAACACCCTCTCATCCACATCCATGGAATCAGATTTGAGTATTATTATTATTATTATTATTATTGGGTTTGGCCTTTGTATTTCTTGCTCACGTTTGTACCATGTACGTATGTATGGATGATCAAAGGTATATGTTGTGTTGTAGCATTAGAATGATTGTGGTCTCTCCTTGTGCGTATTGGCTTGTCGCTTCAAGTTTTGACTGTTGACCTTTTGCCAACGGCCCCGCGCCACCATGTCATGCACCGGTCACCAACAATCTACGCGGTTGTTCTTTTGTTTTTTTTTCTTTTCTTTTCTTTTCTTGGTTCTCGTGTCCGTTGCGTAGCCAGCTAGGCAGCTTGCACACCACTTCTCAAATCCATGTTTCCAAGAATTTTCATTTAAATTGTCATATCTTTTATTACAAATAAAAAAAAAAAATTTCCCGAAACTGCGCATGCAGTGCAATTGTATACGTGCTTCTATATGGTTATATACATCTTCATTCAACCCAGTAACACATTACGCAGGCAAAAACCAAAAAGAAAATGATGCAGTTTTCTTTATTTTTATTTTTACTTTTTTTTTTTTTTTTTTCAAGTTGAGTAATATATCAATAGCTAGTTGTATTCGTAAGTAGACCGAGTTTTATTACGGAGGAAATACACACAGAGCCCTTGTAATTTCAGTACAGCCATTGTTTAATGAGTGTTAAGAGATGTGAAAATTGAAACTAAATCATTATATTGAAATATTTGTAAACCCGTGTTTTTAGTCGTGTATATTTCTGTCTCGGTAAAAATGCTTTTGTGTGAGACAGATGAGTCATTCCAACCCATTTTGATGAGTGTGAAAAGAGGAGAGGAGAGGAGAGGAGACTCTCACGCCGTGTTTTGAACCCGAGACGGTGTCTCTCCCCCCAAAAGGCTTCAAAAGTCTTTTTATGGATGTGGCTTCAATAGGTTGAACCCGGCGCTCGTTTATGGTACGACACGTTTCTCTAACCAAAAATTAAAATTGATGTTTAAGTCTATCACAAGACCACAGCTTTGCTGGAACCCTACCCTCGATAGCCGGATATACGAGATGTGCCAGCACAGCACAGCTCTCCTCAATCACTACTTTTTCTTTCAATTTCTGCGGTTAGACAGAAGACGCATGCCCGTTTTAGACCAGTTGTCGTTCATTTTGCGGCCGGCCTGGTCAAAGGCGCGCAACTAAGTCATAATTAATCCCCCTGGACACCAAATTTTATTTGTGAGCATTAAATGCGACCCTGTTGGCTTGTCGAGAACTTGGTCTTAGACTGGGATGGAAACCAACCCACCGCAAATGGGAAAACACAAAAATAATAAAAAAAGGACGCCCAACGCATGCCATATATGTTGGATATGTCAGACGGCGTCAATATCTTGGAACTTTTTGAATCTTCCACGGGCGTCCACCAAGGTCTATTGCTGAGCGCTGATCCCAATGGATATCTCCCGTGAAAGTGGCCGACTTTCTGGTAATCTTTACGTGATTTTAGAGGGATCAGTCTGCCGAATTTTGATTGATTTTAATCTTCCCATCATAACAATGGGAACAAAAAAGAAAAATCATGAATAATCATCGATCACATAAATCCGGTGATAGAGTAACTAGTCTTTTAATTTTAATAGTCACGATTCAAATCTTACTACTAAATGACCCAAATTAAAAAAGAAGAAAAAAAAAAAAAACAAAGAAAAAGAAGTGCACGGTTTGCTGCTTATGCCCCTTGCAAATTCCAAGCAAAGAATGAATCAATTAATTGTGAACAAGATGTTCATCGGTGAGTTTTGTTCCCAAGAGAAGTGGTTGATCAGGCAGCAGGTGCACATTCATCCCTCGGTATTATTTTGCCTCCAAAGCATTGTAGTTATACAAATTGTCTAAGCTCGTTCTTTTGCAGATTGAACTCAATAATTGGATTCATTTCCTGTTGATAGATGAACTTGGTTCACACACCACCATCAGATGCACGAGGCATCAAAAGACCACGCCGAGACAAGGAACGCACCGAGACATACACGCCACTTGGGATATGATTGCGTCTATCCGATGCCAATGGTCTCACGCATATTGCCAAAAACAAAAAAACAAAACAAAACAAAACAAATAATACAGTTAAGCTCCTATAAGTCGATGCTTAGTCGTGTAGTCTCAACTAGTTACATCGGGTGATAATCTGATGAAATCTCCACCTTGGAACAGCAAAAGCCCCCCCCCCCCCCCCCCCCCCCCCCACACACACATGACATAGGGCAGGGAATCACTGCTTAAAAGAGGGGACAATCTCCCATTTGTCTCTTGCGGAAAAGAGCGCGGTTCCATGGCATTAAATTTGCTTGTGATCATCCCCTCGTGATCCTTTGTTTAATGCACGAGGATAAAGAGTCCAGAAACAAGTTCTCAAAGATTAAACAAAGCCCCCTGCCAGGTAGCTCAAGCTATATGTATAATTCCCTACAATCAATGCTTTAAACTTTTGCTTTACATGCAAATTTGTTTTATACATATCATCCTCAATCAATAATCAAATGTTATATTTGCTTTAACAGGACTAATATATTGATATAAGCCTGCCTAATACCAAGGTGTCGTATAATATTATCATCTTCAACCTTTTCCTATCCATAGTTCTTAGTCGGTTTATATGCGATGTTTTTCAGAAGGTGGGTCCAGGCTCAAGACCTGTTGCTATGGCAAACATCCTTCCACGAGAGCATCTCAACAATCCACAGACAACCCAGCTAAACGCTACTCGGCATCCCAAAGAGAGAACTTCTACAATTATGGACGAAGTCTCTAATTACTGAATGACAATGGCGGCATCGTCTTCGGTGGCAGTGGTCACATTGTATATCGTGTAGACAACTACAACTGCAAGCGCAGCAACGAAGTCCACCTCGCGGACGTGAAAAGGAAGGTGTTTTTTCACCGTACTCACGAGGAAGGCAACCATATATAACTAATGAATGATATATTTATTACCTTTTCTTTTTTTTTCTTTGCACTGTTTGTTTTCCAATCAATGGGAGTTGGACAAACTCTGTGTCCTTCAATAAAAATATTTAATAATTCTCCTGCTAACGCAGAAATTGAAGTTGGTCTTCAAGTTGCGGGAAGGCCATAGATCGACTTGTGCAGAAATTGACAAGGGCTAATTAAAAGCCTCGCTTTCAATTAATAATGTGCAAAATAAAATGACAGGTGAAGAAGAAATCAATGCCATCGGATTGCGTTAGGAGAAGACGTGGTGTGGACGATGGGGAGGGAGCCATCTATTGATCATTCCCTCCGCACAGGGGACTCGTCATGGCCAATGGTCCTATCAATTGGAGAATGTAAATATTTTTTTATTCGGGAGTAATACGCTAGACTAAACCTCATTTCCCTGACTTATAGTTGCACCAAAAAGCGCAAATATTTACTCCAATCAATGCTTATCAAACTGACGCTGCTTCTCCAAACCCCTCTAGGAATTAGGCCAAGGCAGGGGACCATGGGGTTGCTTCAACTGGCTAATTCTGTCTATAGATATGCCAAAAGTTGTTTAATTTAGCCATGTATTCATTTAGGAGCGGAGCAGAACCACGGTTGAATCTTGAAAGTATTTATAAACAATTGAGTTCAATAGATTGCGAAGGGTACTTCACTTCAACGAGTGTTCTTCTTGTTTGTTTTTTTTGTTTTTTTTTAAGCACTATTGACACTGTAGATCAATATAGTGGACAGACTGAATGCGGTGTCGTCTTTGTAGATGAAAGAGAACACTATACGTGAAATACATCATGCTTACTTTTATCGACTTTCTCGTTCAATTTATCGACTTTTACTTTCTCTCCGGGCAACAGTAT
Source organism: Rhizophora apiculata (assembly GCA_037832385.1). Taxonomy (NCBI): domain Eukaryota; kingdom Viridiplantae; phylum Streptophyta; class Magnoliopsida; order Malpighiales; family Rhizophoraceae; genus Rhizophora; species Rhizophora apiculata. The sequence goes on along the minus strand of CM075433.1, from coordinate 4,975,532 downwards.
ACCACATTATTTCAATTCCATGAAATACATGGCGTCCACATAACAATGAATATACGGTGTTTAGAAGAGCAAAGACCTCCGGCTAGTGGCCTATGGGAGTTAGATTTGTGGGGAGCAATAAAAGGTGAGATTTATTAGTCACCGTTTTATTAAATAAATAAGAGAGGCTGCGGCAGGAACATCTCAACTCTAAGACGGCTGCCGACTCTGGGAAATCAAAAACAAAAACAAAAACAAAAACGCAGCACACACACTTTCCCGAGAAAGTGACAAGGCCACAGCCACAAAACACAGCATCTATCAGAAACAAAACAAAGACGACGACGACGACGACGACGACAATATCAACGACAAAACGAAAAAAGATATATAACTAAATGTGGGGGCGATCGGCGTCTTTCATCCTCGACAAGCAGAAAAACGACGTCGCACAAAATCCCAACCATACCCAACCCCCTGACACCTTCACCCTTCTTTCCTCGTCGCCTCCCCCAGTTTCAATGGCCGACGCCTTGCACCACCACGCCAACCCTAACCCTGAACCTCCCGGCATCTCCGCTTATTACCAGGCTCGGGCCGCCCACTACGGCGTCGTCACCAGCGACTGGCTGGCTGACGCCCAGGCCGCCGTCGCCCGACGCCCCGATGACGACGATGGTCCGTTCAGCCCCCCTGCTGCTGGGAAGCCGTTTTCTGTGATCGACGAGTTTAATAGCTGGAGGATGCAGCCGGACTTGGCGGAGGCCGTTGCCGCCATTAGGGCTCTCGCTGCCGTCATCCGCAATAGTCAGGCAACTACCATGATGGAGCTTGAAATCGAGCTCAAGAAGGCCTCTGATTCCCTTAAAGTTTGTTCCTTTTCCTCTTCTTCCATTTTCATCTTTCGTGATTTTATTGGAGTGTTTGATTGTTTTAATTCAACTGGTGAAACTGGTCTGCTTAAAATTCTATACTTTGATAATTTCTACCAAAATTAGGATATAAAATTTTTGTTTTTTTTTTTTTTTATCCTTTTTGTGTGACTGTGATTACTGCTGATTGTTTGCTTTCAAGTCATTGGAATCTGTTCATTACCATAATTTTGTTTGGAAGAGAGATTCATTGATTTGAGTAGCTCTGCGTCAAGAGGATATTTTGGTGATAGCTATGTTTGGAATTGGAAACATAACATTGCAAGCAATAGGGAATGTTAAATACTAATCAGCAAGAATCATTTTGAGTTGCAAGAAGAAATTGCTTGACTTGACTTGACTTGCCTTGCCTTGCTCCATCAGTTTAGGGTTGAGATGGTTGTCCTGCCCTTGTATGATTTGATTGGTATTGTCTTTTCTCAAGTGTTTGGTTTACCCAAAAGCTCACGATTGGTGCTGGTTGTCATGTTGTTGAAGAGCTGAATAGTTGTTGAATCTATTAGAAGTTAGCTCGATTGTCAGTCAAGATGATGAGCCTTTTCTTTGCTGCCTCAGTCATGGGACACGACCTCCATCTCTTTGACAGCTGGCTGTGATCTGTTCATGCGCTATGTAACCAGAACTTCTGCTTTGGAATATGAGGACTTCAATTCAGCTAAATCTCGCTTGATTGAACGTGCCGAGAAGTTTGGGGAGATATCTTGTAAAGTACTTACTAGGGCCTTTTAGACCTCTGTTGAACAATTGTTTGATTTCAATTCAGTTCTTCAGCATTTCACAGTACTTGCTTGCTTTGCATGGCAGGCACGGAGGATAATTGCAATGCTTAGTCAAGATTTTATCTTTGATGGCTGCACTATTTTGGTGCATGGGTTCTCTAGAGTTGTTCTCGAAGTTCTGACGACAGCAGCTCAAAATAAGAAACTGTTTCGAGTTTTCTGCACAGGTTTGTTTAACATTGCCTGTCATCTGCATTGATAATTGCCGCAGCCAGTAATTTGCCTTAGCTATTGCTTTCTGGGTGGCAGTGTATTACTTTATATCAGCTTGAAAGCTTTTTCCATATAGAAGATTTTTACAACTATGTGATATGTGCATTTTCTTGTTTTGATTTGATCAGTTAAATTGTAATGGCACGTTAGATCTTTTTAGCATTTTTGTTAATAGAAATGACTCAGTATGATTCAGGACCTTTTATCATAATTCCCTTTGATCCACTTTCCTTTCTCCTTCCATGGGGAGAAATTGACATCCATTTTACTTTTGGGGAAGTTGCTTTGGCAAAATCTAGCTTCCAATCTTTGCTTGACATTGAGCTGTATTTTTTAGTCTGCATCTGCTCTTTGCATTTTTTCTTCTTTCTTCGGACTTGATCAGATTCATCTAATTACAGAAGGAAGGCCTGATAGGACAGGACTACGTTTGTCCAATGAGCTGGCCAAGCTTGATATTCCTGTGAAACTTCTTATAGACTCAGCTGCAGCATATACCATGGATGAGGTAGACATGGTATTTGTTGGTGCTGATGGAGTGGTTGAAAGCGGGGGTATAATTAACATGATGGGAACTTACCAGATTGCATTGGTGGCACACAGCATGAGCAAACCTGTTTATGTGGCTGCAGAAAGTTATAAGGTTAGCGCAATTGGGAACACTTGGTATACAGTATAAAATAAAAGAATATTATGAATATGGTATTGTAATATGGTATTTTGATTTCCCTTTTCTTTTCTCTACACATATTTAAGTGTTGGTACTCTGCTCTGCAGTTTGCTCGTCTATATCCCTTGGACCAAAAAGACATGGCTCCTGCCTTGCGTCCCATTGACTTTGGGGTGCCTATCCCATCAAAGGTCGAGGTAGAAACATCTGCTCGGGATTATACTCCTCCGCAATACCTTACTCTGCTTTTAACTGATCTCGGTGTACTTACTCCATCTGTAGTCAGCGACGAGCTCATTCAACTATACCTGTAGAGTTACCACACTGCTAAATTAGTACACTAGTTGGGTAGAGTAATGGGGATGTTTATCTTGTTGGGGACTATCAATTCTGCGAATAACTTCGGACTTGAGTTTTGATATTGCAGGCAAATTCATGACTGAGAAACTTGTGTTGGATGGAGGGTATTGTGAGTTATGGGTGATTATTGCGTTCTGCTCTTGAATTGAAACGGGGATATGATATGATTCTTTTATCTTAAAGCTTGCGCAAGTCAAATACCTACATATTGCCGGAGTAAGGGTGTAATGAGAATGTTAAAAAACAGTTATAGATTGTTGGTAACAATTTGCCTAGCAAATTAAAGAGGTGAAGAAGGTTTATCTTTGTGATGTAACTGAAAAACTAAAGAATAGGAATGTCACAACCTCAACTTTCAGGCAATTAGTGATTGGAAGCGACTCTTTAACTAAATTTATGATACGGAAAACCTTAGTTTTATGAATTGTATGAGGAGGGGTTCGAAAATAAATTTCTGTTTCAGGCAATTGAAAATGAGAATAACAAATATGAGGGGGGGAAAAAAAGAGATGTTGTCACGCTCAGGATTAAAATTTCTATTTCATTGAATTGCTCAAGTCAGGCTTCAAACACGGTTTTGTACAACTGTTTTGGTAAGTATCATTGCAATCGGTGACTTCTGGCTTTAGTGTCTCTGAACATTTACAATTGGGGTCTACCTGATGCCCTTAATCAAAAACAATACACAACTTGTTGGTTGGCTTACCCTCCCACTACTCCCAAGGACCGATAAAAAACAATCCTGATTTGGGATATTTTATGCGAGTTGCGTATTAAAAAAAAAAAAAAAAATTGGAACACTTTGCGGTTAAATACGTCAACATTCAACAGGGAAAAGGAGTATGATTCCCTACGACACAGAGCTTGCATGCGAACGTTTGTCAATAGCAAACAATATCATAACTAGGCAGCAGCAACTTGTAGGTCAATAATATATATTCCCAACTTCGTTAATATTCAATAATTTTTGTTTTTTCCGATATTAATCACCCATCTCTATTGCGAGAGTTCTGTGAAATAAATATATCTCGTTAGAGATTTTATAAATTACATAAAGTTAAATTTAATCAAACTCAGACAAAAACTTAACAAATATATAATATGATGATTAATATTTAAAATAATTTAACATTTAAATAGATAAAGTTTGATTTGACTCAAACCTAATTCAATTCAACTCAAAATAATCTAATAATTGAAAATAACCACAATCCAAATGACTAGAAGTGACTTGCATATGTAGACTAGCTTGAAGCCGACCCGTTTGCCATCCAAGGAGTTTGAGCTCGAGGGGATAGAACTTTTGTTTTGTTACATATATGTAGCCAAAGACTAGAATCTATGCCGATATCCAAGCCAAGCCTCGTATATAAGGTTGGCAACACTAAATCGTATTTAAGGAATTATTCCCAGAAAAAAAAAAAAAAAGAGAATTATAAAGTTAATTATAAAACGTGTTTACAAAATTACATACATGGTATTTAAAAATTCGTACAAATTAATTTGTGTGACACTTAAATCCCGGGACTCTGGAACTGCGCAGCAGCAACAACAACAACAACAGGAGCACACTATTATTATTGGACATCCTTTTCAGAAGTGAAAGAAGACGGAACCAAAACAAAAAAAATACTCCACTCAATCAAATTGTGATCATCAAATCTAATGGTAAGGGAAACAAATTATTAAGAAACACGACATATCTTTTGATTTAGTGCCCAAAAAGTCACGAAAAGGGGAGAAAGCAACGAAAGAAGGCACATCATAGATGCCCCCCCACCACACCCCTTCAGGATATAATAGAACTGCCTAGCCTAGCTAGGTAGCTAGCTGGCTAGCTGGCCAGGACCCCCCCCCCCCCACCATTATTTCCAGCGATGGTGTCGAATAGAATTAGGTTAACAAACAAGTTGGGCAAGTCGCATTTGCCACTAACAAGCATCTTGTTAATAAAATAATAATTTATCTGTAAAATCAATCAAAACTGTACAGCCATTTATGCCTGCTGTTCCCCTGGAAAAGAAAATCGACCAAAACTCCCAACTTGCCTTCTGTTTTCTCTGATATTTTCTTCCTCTTCTCACCCTCCATCTTCTCCCTTCTACTAGGGGGCCTTTGGAATCTGATGAACAATATTTTAATTTTATTACTTCCACGGTTAACGGCAGATACTAATTCTGGCGCAGGAACCTCAAATCTGTATCCTTTTTTTTATCTTTTGTTGTTTTCAAGTAGGTGGGACCCTGCATGGGCGTTTTATTTGATATGTGAATTTACCTCCAAGGCTCCTAAACTGCAAAATTTCAAAAGGAATGTCTTCATCCGCCTTCTTTTACCCTTTCCTCTTCCCAGTTCTACTATTTTCCTTTCTTTAGATTTACAAATTTACCATTTTTCATTGTTTAGATTTAACTCTATATATATATATTGGAAAATAACCAAAATGACCCTCCGTTCTTTTAATGCAAAACTCACAATTTTGTTATCAAGATAGCGTATAAACTCAAAAAGAAGAAATGAGACCAAAAACATCAATAAACAGAATCCCGGGTCATCGCTTTGTTTAACTAGCCAAAAAAAGATTAAAAAAAAAGAGAGAGATAAGAGAAATAACGAAGCTTCCTCATATAATTTTGACCCCACCCCCCTCGCCCCCACTTTTTTATGTTTTGGAGGCCGTATGAATTAATTTACAAACAAGACCTCTTAGTTATAATTATCATCGTGACTACTGTTAAACTAATAAGGTTGAGATCTGTGAAACCCACGTGTTGAGATTAGTGCCAAGCAAGAGGGCAGCTCGGAGAGTCGCGAACTGGTCATAATCACGGTGGGAAGAGTAGTTTTGGGGTGCACGTCGAAGGTCAAAAGAATGCGTGTGCGGAACATAAGCCGAACTAGAACCAGAACTAGCAGTAGTAGTACTGTTGTCTTTGGAATATCTTGGGGGTGGGGATTATTAGGCGATTCAACGGACCATTTTGCCTGGTCCAGTTGGGTCGAGACCACTCCTCCGTCATGAAAACCTACGTTAGGTAAAGAATCGAATTGGTAGATTTCGATGTGCTACATTAACACTTCCCTCTTGATAAGTCCCCCCTCTAATAGAAGACCCGACTGATGTGATTAGATTAACAATGTGAATGTGCCCCTTTTTTTCACTGATCGTGAGTTTTTAATTTATGTCAAGATGGACTTCATATACAGTACACGCAAACTTGTTTTGATGTCGTTTGATCCATTGCTTAAAAAGAAAAAGAAAAAAGAAGAGTGACAATTTGAAGGCTCAGAGAAACTTTCGTTTTCTCAACCTACCCCCAATTTATCTAAAGCCCACGAGATGGATGAGAGAGAGAGAGAGAGACTTTGATTTGCAGCCACCGTCCCGAGTTAGGTTTAATGTTCAAGCCACGTTTAATGTTAATTTTGTTTTTTCTTTTCCTTTTTTTTTTTTTTAAGTGCCGTACGCGCGTTGGTTGCCAATATTTACCTAACTCGTGTTCACATGGAGTGGAGAAGTGGGGGGGGAGCTCTTTTTAGTTGGAAGGCACGTATTAATAAATCTTACAAATGTAAAGGCTTGTTGCGTATATTAAAATGTCAATCAAACTCCCACCCCAGCAAATGCACGTTATCACCCAGAGCGAATGACTCAGTGGTATTTCAGTATCACACATTCAGATAGGATTTTAATCTTTTTCTTTTATTTTTTTTATATATAAAAATTACAGCAAAAGAAAATGACTGATTACTAATGCGTGAGAAATTTGTATAATAAAATTGAATCAGCAGGTGAATTTACACGGAAGATGATTATATCCCTTATTATTATTATTATTTTGTTCAAGGTAAAAAAAAAAAAAAAAAACCGAAAACGAAAACAAAACAAAATCCGCACGCATTTAACGTATAGGATATGGGAGGATTTTCGCCAAAATCCCAAAAAGGTGCCTGCGTAATACTTTTTGAAAAGGGCAAATTAGTAAATTCACAACTCCCTCTCTTTTGTCGTTTTACTCCTCCAAAGAGGCAGCAGAGATATAAGCCTCTGCCCAACAACAACAGCCCCCACATTTGCCATTGCCCAAACAATTTCTCTCAGAGGACGCAATCAAACAAACAAACGGAAAAAAAAAAAAAAAAAAAAACAAAACAAAAGAAAAGGGAAAACAATAATCACCTTAGATTCCATCCTTCCTGACGTAACCCCCGCCCACTCAATCATCAACCACCATGTGTGGCGGTGCTATCATCTCCGACCTCATCCCTCCAACTGCCACCGCGGCCGGTGCCACCAACGCTCGATCTTTACGGCGTCTGACGGCCGACTTCCTGTGGCCTGATCTGAAGAAACCGGCCGGCAAGCAGTATTCGAAGCCAGTGGTTGTGGATCCTGTTGACCATGACTTCGAAGCTGATTTCCAGGAGTTTAAGGATGACACCGATGTCGATGAGGACGAAGATGTCAAGCCCTTTGCTTTCTCTGCTGCTGGTCCTCTTCCTCCTCGCAAATCTGGTCTCTCCCGATGTATTTTGTGTCTCTCCATTTATTTTTTTTTTCCAATTTGGCTTTCCTTGAGTTAAATTATGTGGGGTTTTTTTTTTTTTATTAAACAAAAAGTGCCTATTTTGTCTTGTGCACTTTTTCTTTCATTCCCGTTTTACCTGATTTTTATTAGGAAATGGCTTTTTCTTTTTTTTACTTTAATTTATTTTTGTCCGAATTCAAGTTTATTATTTTAGAGTACATGATTAAGGTGATTGTGATTCCTGATTCATGCAAGAATCGTCCTTTTCAATTGGAAATAATTGGGGTTTTGGATTTTTTTTTTTTTTAAGTTTTCTTGTTTGAAATGGATCTCATCTCACTGTCCCACGCTTTGATCAGGATTAAAAAATATTGATTTATGGAAATAATAGTATTCTTAATCTCTGCATAAAAAAGTTCTGTTCTTTTTCAAATCTGCCGACCCTTTCAATCCTGATCGCAAATAAGTTGAGAGTGACCAAATCTAGGTGTTTCATGAGAGGGGAGAGAGAGGATGACCTGTGTTGACCTGGAAATCTTTGGTTAAGAAGGATTTAGAACAATCAGATCTTACACCAAACTTAGTTTTGAATAGAAGGGAATGAGAAGACGAGAAATTAGGGATTAAAAATAAGAAAATTGCAAAATCATGGATAAGAATTGATCTCTTTTTCCGAGGGGATCAGTCTCTAATGATTGTTTTGAGGAGATATACATGGACGCCAGAGTCTAATTTAACAACCTACGAACATGGAAGTAATTATGTATTTTAATTTAAAAATAATAAAAGATAAATATTAAATGATATAATTGATGATAATAATTTTCTAATTAAGAAGTTTCTGTCCAACAAAAGATTGACCAAAGATTTACCAATTAAATTTGTGATTACCTAAGATTTACCAATTAAATTTGTGACTAGGACTTTGTTATTGTTGTTCTTTTTGAATCAAATAACCCACCTTACCGCGTATTGAATTTTATGTGAAATTACTGATAACTATGTTTGGAATGCTCTATGGATAGTTAAAATGGAAAAACTAAAAAAGTGATGACAAAACAATATGTTCTATGCCTAAATCTAATGTTGTTCTTTTCTTTCTTCTGGGATCTCAGCAACCAAAGAAGAAAATACTGATGTCGAATAGCAAATGGAGACATGAAATGACAACTACTTATTCACGCATCTTTTAGCTCTATTGGTGTTATTCTAAGATTGTCTTTGTTGCATTTTTTGTGACTACTCTGATCCTTTGTGGTGAATGGATATGTGAATGCTGTATGAGATCCATTTTATTCTTTATAAAATTCTTTTGGTAGTGGGTTTGATCTTGTGTCAGGGAAAATGTGACTGAATGCTTCTTTTGATAAAGGCTCTCCACAGCTAACTTAATCTTGGGGTTTTTGCTCTTATTTTACTTACTGAGTTCCATGTTGCCAAATAGAATAGTTTTCAGAGGACATATTTTGTTCAATGTTAAGTCTTGTATTAAAATCTGGGTTTTTGGCTGCAGGATTTTGGGCCCTTAGGGAATTTTGTGTGTGAGTTAACTCCTGCTTCACCAATAAAAATCAGAAATTATTGATCATGCATGTAATAACTCCTGTCTTTATCTTTTTCCAAAATTTTGAAGGTGCCACAACTGTAAAATCCGTGGAATTCAATGGACAGGCTGAGAAGTCAGCCAAGAGAAAGAGAAAGAACCTTTACAGAGGAATCCGGCAGCGCCCATGGGGTAAATGGGCTGCTGAGATTCGTGACCCCAGGAAAGGTGTGCGTGTCTGGCTGGGAACTTTTAATACTGCAGAAGAGGCTGCAAGGGCATATGATGCCGAGGCACGTAGAATTCGTGGGAAGAAAGCTAAGGTGAACTTTCCTGGTGAAGCTCCACATGCTTCGTCTAAGCATTCAGTTAAGCCTAAGGTGCAAAAACCAGTTGTCAAGGCAAATCTCAACAAAAATTTCAGTTATGCGAACAAACTGGAAGATGACTACTTCAATACAACTGGCTTTGTTGAAGAAAAGCCATTAATGAATCAATTTGGAGTAATGGGCTCTTTCCCTGCCAACAGAAATGCAGGGTTCGAGGCCTACACTTCAAGTGACAGTGGCCCCCTATTTTTCAATTCTGACCAGGGGAGTAACTCATTTGACTGTTCCGACTTTGGCTGGGGAGAAGAGGCTGCAAAGACCCCTGAAATCTCATCTGTTCTTTCTGCAACAGCAGAAGCTGATGAATCTGTGTTTGTGGAGAGCGTTAGTCCTAAGAAGAAGCTCAAGTCTGACTCTGAGATTGCGTCTCCTGTTGAAGAAAGCAATGGAAAATCTCTGTCCGAGGAGCTGTTGGCATTTGACAACCAGATAAATGTCCAGATGCCATATCCTGAAGGGAGCTGGGAGGCTTCACTTGATAGCTTCCTTAATGGAGATGCAACTCAGGATGGTGGGAACTTAATGGATTTCTGGAACTTTGATGACCTCGCCACTATGGTTGGGTGTGCTTATTGAAGAACTCATCTGCTGCTATCTTTAAGTAAATGAAGGTTACATGTGTGTGTGAGTTTTATATCTCTTTGTTTGCTTGTTAAAGTTGAGTCATTCATCGTTCAGTTTGCTGTTGGAATGTAGCTGAAGCTACGTTGACTGGCTTTTGGCTTCTCTGTTTCATTGCATTGCAGTGATGGTTGCATCCATTCAGGAAGGAAATGCAGCATGAGCACAGCCGATCGTATGATGCTTAGGCCTTTGTGTGGCAGCTTTTGTATGAGTGTACTGTACTTTATATGGGTACTTTAGATTTGCTTTTAATCTTGTAAGACATTGGACTTTGGGATATGTTTTAAGTTATGATGCATGTAATTAGACAGTGTCGTTTGATTTGCGTTAAAAACTGCGAAAACCTGAGAAAAATTATCAAACCTACTGATATGGGTTTTGATTTCTATCGTTGATGGTCTTCACTTCTTTTTTGATCCATGTATATATATATATGGGAAGGAATTGATCTCTTATAGATGCTTTTTTGTGACATCTCAAATGGCATTATGGGCGCATCTCCTAAACGAAGCCCTATGTGGCATCTTCCAAGCCGAGTTGTATTGGTAGGTCTGCTCGTTAGAGCTGCCGAGAGCGACCAGCGACCAGGGGAGCCATCCCCAAATGCCTTAATTATTTCAATCTTATGCTCTCGTACTAGGAAAAATGATTAATATCAAGTTCGATAAGTGAGAGAATTGTCAAGCTTGCTAGGGTTAAAGGTTTATTTCAAAAGACTAATAAATCAAATTCCAAAAATCAAATTATTTTAATTAAAATTAGACCCCAAAATAAAAAAAAATTAAAAATACATGCAGCAGTAATTTAATAATCACCAAGCAGGCAAGCAGCTGCTGCTTAACTGCAATTCAAACCGGTGGTTGGTTGCGTTTGACGGGAAGAACATTCATGTGAGGTCCAACAAACTCACCAAAAGCCCGAGTGTGTCGAATGGCAAGCTGGCAACCACATTGGTTAGGTTGATAATATGATAATCAATAATTGCCGGGACTCATGGGCCTCGTCGGTATGACTATGATTCCTTCCGTGGGAAGAAAAAAGTGAGGTCTCCTCCACGAAAAGGGAGCCCTGCACAGAGAAAATCTGGCCTCCCAGCTAAGCCCATATGATATACACACCATGTATTACTTTGAGATGATGTCAAAATGCAAGTGTATGTATCAGTCTACCAGCTCCCTCCCTTAAATGGGCCTTCCCCATGAACCTATGCCTTCAAAGCCAGCTGCTTCATGTACTTATCCCCGTACTTGCAGCCACCCCCGAACAAGCCTACTCCTTCCTTGTCCTACAACAATTAATTATTTTTTTGACTTCAGTTATCGTTATTGTTATTATTATTATTAACGTAACAGCATGTAGCTAGCTGCTTTGCATTTCTTTTTGTAAAGCTTCCTTGTAGTTATAGGACAACACGTACGAGCTAGATTAACTGCTAAGTTGTCTTGATTAACGTAAGAACACAAGGGCAAGCCATGTCTTCCGTGTTTCCTTTCTTAATGCGGCCTTCCTCGCAACAACTGTCAGGGAGACAGCTGGAGGGAGACGCCGCCCTTCTTATCCTTGGCGACTCTTATCTCGATGCCGGCAACAATAACTACATCGACACTTCAGAGCTTCAAAGCGCAGGTTCCTGGCCTTATGGAAGAACCCATTTCAAGATGCCGACTGGGCGTTTCTCAGATGGTCGCGTAGCCGGAGACTTCATCGGTGAGACGTGACTAAGCAAGTCTTTGGTACATATCTGCATGTTTCGTTTGTGTTTTGTATTAACATTTGTATGCTTCTTCCTTGCTTTTATATATAAATATAGAAAGAATTGTTATCAAAGTTCGTTCACTTTTAATTAACATGTTGCTCCAAATCTTTTTGTGCTAATTTATCCATGTAATAGCTGAATACGCAAACCTTCCACCAATCCCACTTTTATTACAACCGGAGATTGAATACTTCGATGGAGTGAATTTTGCGTCTGGTGGAGCAGGTGAAACGTTTCAGGAGGACCATCTGAGTACAATTTAAATTTGATTTTCTTCGATTGAAATTTCTTAGTTATTAGTAGTTGCTAATTATATGGTATTTTTGCTTGATTATTGCTCCTTGTATTTTTCTCTTTTGTTTTTTTTTTTTTTTTAGACCGCTTTACTTGTCCTTGGCCATAAGCATAGATTTTCAACTTTCCAATATGCTTTTCATTTAAATAAGGAGGGTTGTTACATTTAATTGGTGGTGGGGTGACACTCAAAAAGAGTTATGGATGTAGTGATACTGAATATCAACTGAAAAAAAAATGTCATACAACTACAAATTTTCAAGGGGGGAAAAAAAGGATAAAAAGGTGACGATGGGGGTTGCTCAAAATTACTTAAGAGTTTTGCCAAAAGTTAAAAAAAAAAAAAAAAAGGGTGATTGAGACTTAATAGTATGTTTTGTTTTGTTGTTATATATATATATTTAAATATTGTGTTTTCTTTTCCTTTTTGTGTTCAATCTTTTTGAAAAGCATTTTCAAAAAAACAAAAAAAAAAAAAAAAGAAGGATGATTTTTAATTTAGCCTCCGAGGCATAATCTAATTTGAGTCGTTATCTATTCATCTTGTCATATCATGTCCTTTGCTATTCTTACAGATAATTCCACTACGGACACAATTGGAAAACTACGAGAAAGTGACTTGTCGGTTGACCCAAAAAGCTGGGCAGGGCAATGATGAAGCCAAGAGGACAATTCGGAATGGTGTTCGCTTGTTTAGCATTGGAATCAATAAAAAAAAAAAATTCAGCCGTGCTGTAGATGTTGATCCATACTTTGACTCTGAAGACGTTGCGACGGTGGTTGGCAACTTGACAGATCACCTAACCGTAAGTTTCTTTGATTCATTTATTTATTTATTTATTTATTATGATTAATGGCGACTAACTAGGGTTTGAGTTAATTACTTGGAACTTAATTTTGTGTCACCCATCGTCGTAATATGCTAAAATATGCTCTGGGGTCAATAAATTTCTGGCAGGAAATGTATTGAGTTAGGGGGTAGGAAACTTACGTTCATGACTGAGAATATTCGTGTCAGAGAATAGCGGCGGCGGCTGCTTTGAACAAAGCACTCTCCAAACTCTTATTTGATGTTGAACAGAAACTAGAGGGATTCGAGTACACAATTTTTGACATGCATCGAGCAATTGAAGGCAGAATGACCCATCCCACCAAGTACGGTATGCCATTAAGCGAAGGAAATTGATCTACCGATAAGTTGATGACATATTTTGAGGCTTGGATTTTATTAGTGTCCCACTGACCCAATCGATGATTGTTGCGGCAAAAAAGTTTTCAAAAGGCTTCGAGGATGGAGAGTCGGCATGCTGTGTGGGGGGGTGGGGGGGGGGGGGGGGGGGGGGGGGGGAGGAATTGGAGGATACAAGCAAGAGCTTTGAGTTGTGTGACGGTCCGGGCAATTTGCAGATGAGATGTGGCGCGGGGCTGATAGTAGTCATGGTGTTATTGGCCCCGACACGCTGAAGCAACTATTTGAGGCCATAGATTCAGAAACTCACCGTGCCTCCCGCGGCACGACGAAATGATCATCTTCCACGGTCAGTCGATTTTATGCATGGTTAGTGCCCACGCTGCGTTGTCTCGTCTCCGTGTACTTGTATTATTACGAGTTTCAAAGGCATGCTTGCGGCCATAGGGCCCGGATTTAGGCTCCCAATTTGAGACTCTTAGCTCCGAAACAATTTCAATACTTGGTAGCCAGTGGTCATTGGAGGATACGATCCCCATGTTCAACATTGTAATTTGTTTGCCTGCACAAATCACATAGTCCATAAATTTATCTTATAACACATATGTTATCTTTGTCACAATAATTTAAGAGTTTATATTTTTATTCTCGAGAGTATAGGTTTTAATCTTGAAAAGGGTATTTGAATTTATGGATATGAAACATAAAAGAAAATTACTTAGATTATGCAATTTGATGGATTAATAAAGGAAGAGAGAAAAAGAGAATGATTTTTTTTGCTTTTTTTTTTTTTGACCGTAAGGAAAAGAGAAACGAGCAAAAGTGAGGAAAAAGAATCTTGCGCATTACATTCGCATCATAAAATCTATTCAGAGAATTTTTAAATAAATTCCATTATAAAAAAACCTATTCAAAATCGAATATAAGTTAATTATAAAAATTAGTTACAATTGACAATTTTTTTTATAAATAATAATTAATTATAATCAATACTTATGATAATTTTGTATTTATTTCACGTGATTTTGTTTTTTTGTTTTTTTTTCCCCTAGATCAGCCACACACACACACTCTAAACAAAATTTTATTATTATGAGATATATAGGCTGGCTATAATTATTTATTATTTTTACTTTTTAAATGAACAGTATACAATCTCATGGACCACGGGCCTGCTCGTCCCCAGTAACTACTAACAACAAGTTTCTCATTAATTTACAATCCAGTTTTTTTTTTTTTTTTAAATAAAAATCACAACCACCAGGCCTTTAAAATTGATTTTTCTTTTTCAAGAAACAGGAAAATTGATTTTTTTTTTCTATAAAAGCAAAAAATATTTTGGGAATATTTTAATTATTATATTTGTAAATTGATGTCAAAATTTAATTATTTTTTTTATTAAAAAAAATACTGCTCTTAAATTTAAGTAAGTCTTTTTTTTTTTTGTTTATGAATTTAATTTAATTTAATTTGAAGGAATTCAAAACCTGACTAATACAAATTGCTCATATCTGAGGTGTATGTAAAATTGAATTCACAACAAGCTCCAAAAATTTTTTACATTTTTCTTTAAAACTCGCCACGTGCTTTCTATATTATACTGGAATTTTTTTCACTGTTGCTTTTAACAGCATTAATCAATAAAATCAACTGTTTCCAGGTGAAAAGTCACCCAAAACAAAGGGGCTAATGTGGCGCCTCTTGAATCACAAAATATTTGAGAGGCTGAGATGTAAATAACTGGGACGACGAGGCACTTTCCTCCAGCGGCACCAGCAGGCGTGTCCCCGTCCCACACAATGCGGTTCAGCTTTAGCATCTTTCCTCTTTTTTTTTTTTTTTGGGGGGGGGGGTCTCCCTCTGTAAAAGAACCATAACATCCCATATTTTTAGGTCATCAAACTTTATCAAAAGCTAAAGTTTGAGGGTTTTGCTTCTCTAAGAGTGCTCTGCGCTGTTTCTGGATATACCTCTCCCCTTTTCCTTTTTGACACCCAACAAACTAATGAATGACAATTACTATATTATTAAAATTAAAAATGAAAAAAAAAAAAGAACTTCCGCAAAAGTGGCCTTGGGAAAAGCGAAAGAGAGGAAGCATCTGTGTGGCATCTCTCCCGTATTGATGATATACATCATTATCGATCGCAGTTGGTTTGATTGAATTGAAAAATGAAAGGGGGAGTCTCATTATGCCTTTCTTCTCTGTTTGACCGAGGCTAACGTCCGTAAGTAGTAACTTATAAAATTACTACTCATCGGCCTAGCCATGGCAAGAAGGCTGAGCCATGTCTTCTTTGCTCTCTTTCTTCCTGCATCCCTCGTCTCAGCGGGTTGCACAGCCGGACACTGCGGGAAGAAGCAGCCAATCCCAGGTGGACACGTTGCACTCTTCGTCTTCGGGGACTCCTACGTTGATTCCGGCAACAACAACTACATTGACTGCGCCACAGAAGACAAAGCAGACTTCTGGCCTTACGGTGAGACCTATTTCAACTTCCCAACAGGACGCTTCTCCGACGGTCGTCAGATACCGGACTTCATTGGTCAGATTTATTTATTTAATTAATTAAACCTCCCCTCCCCCCCGCCCCTCCAACTTTTTATTTTTTATTGTTTAGGTGCATCATCCATTCTTTCTTTGATCAATAAATTAATTCCTGCCGGCCTGCCTGCTTGCATGTATGTATATATTGTGTTAATCTTTGGCTTAATTGTAAAGATAATTTATATGTTTCGCATGTATGCATACATGCATATGCAGCTGAATACGCAAGCCTTCCATTTCTCCCGCCCCTTCTGCAGCCTGGAATTGAGTATTACAATGGAGTGAACTTTGCATCCGGTGGAGCGGGTTATTTGGTCGAAACATACGACGAAGATCATGTCAGTATATAATTTCCTTCTTCATATGATTGATTGATATGCTTAAACTCATTTTACAATATGACTACTGTGGTGGGGCTGTAGTAGCATGTTCTCCGTTCTATTTTCTTTGAATTTCTTGACGTAAGTTAATATTAATTACTTCCAGCTATGGGTTCCTCTCATGTGTATTGCGCATAATAACGTGACTAATCATACATATATATACATGTATATATAGAAAAGCTATGTCTCTGGACCAGAGGGAGAGAGGGCGGAGGGGCGGTTCGTAGCAACACACAATGATATATCCATTGTCTATATATTATGTATCCGTGCAGGTGATTACCATCAGGGAACAGTTGAGAAACTACGAGAAGGTGACTCGTTGGTTGAAGCACAAGTTAGGAGAAGACGAAGGCACCAGGATGATCTCTAATGCTGTACAAGTCATTAGCCTTGGAAGCAATGATTACCTTTATAGACTCATCTTTAATACTTCGGATATGCTATACCCGAACTCCGACTTTGTCGCCATGGTAATTGGCAATCTGACAAATATTTTCCAGGTAAATATCACATACGGCCGCTTAAATTCATATTTGAGTTTCATTACTTACACACGCATGCAGTGCAGTCAACTTTACAAATGTCAAACATGTAATCGCATTATACTATTATTATTGTTGTTAAACGCACGTTAATGATTTATATCATTAATTAGAATCATGTATCGAAAAGAACAAGAGTCATAATACGTAATTCTTACATATGAGAGGTCTCAATTTAACTAGACAAAGCAGACTTACTTCATGTTTTATAACCATGGGAACAGTATGAATCTTCTGTTTGAAAAGATTTTGTATTGACTGCCGTCTCGTCCAAGGGTTATTATCAAGTACAGGCAAGTGCTATAGATGCTTGTCCCAGTACACATCCATAATAACTTTTAACTTAGAGGTTGAAATCTTGACAAATTGATTTGGATATGCAGCAAATGTATGAGTTAGGGAGCCGAAAAATTGCGATCATGAATCTACCAGAACTAGGCTGTCTACCGGCTACAAGATTACCCGATGATAGCTGTGTTGAAGAATTGAATGAAGTAACAAGAATGCATAATGAGGCTCTGGCCAGGGCTCTGTCTGAGCTCGTGAATGATCTTGAAGGATTCAAGTATACCATCTTGGACATGCATGGGCATATTCAAGAAGTAATGGATCATCCTTTGAAGCATGGTATGTCTGCAATAAGCGCTAATTTACTAAACAATCATTAATTAATTGCCATTTTTTGAAAATTAATTTTATTGGAAAAAACCAATCCCATTTGTACATGTGTTTGGTGTTATGAAGGTTTCAAGGTTGGAAAGTCAGCATGCTGTGGAGAAGGAAAGTACAGAGGATTATACAACTGCGGAGGAATGGTGGAACCGGATAAGGGCTATGAGTTGTGTGAAAATCCAAGTGATTATGTGTTCTGGGATGCTTATCATAACACCGAACACTATTACAAGCAATTCACGGACGAACTGTGGAATGCGGATGGCAATGTTACCCGTTGCATAGGGCCTTACAGCCTGAAGCACTTATTCCAGATCCAGCAGGTAGAACAAGAAGAAAGCAAAGGAGGCGGCATATTGTCCGTGGCTTCTAGCTAGCTAGTGATACTCTCCAAAGAAAGCTGAAGCTGAAGCTGATGTTGCAGTATATGAATGAACAAAGTCCTTCCCGGGATATGATTGTATGCCTCAATGTAACACTGAGCTTCAATGTTAGGTGATCATGTTTCTAGTATCTGTCTTATGTTTTTGTGGTTGTTGTGGTTGCTGTTGTTGTTGTTGTAGGGGAAAGTGAAAGTGTCCCCCCCTGTCTTTCCTTTTCATTTTTGTTTCTTTTTCATTCAGCTTTCTGCTATGCGTGACTAGGTGGTGGAACCTACTGTTCTTGAAAAAAGAAACAAAAATGCAAAGTGTGGCCAACAAACAATAATGAATTTGGGTGAAGATTTTTTACAGCAACAAGCCACCAAAAGTTAATGTTTTCTATGGTACAAACAACAGATGATCAATGTCCTTCACTCTAAATGTCAGTCGTCTTCTGCCTAGCTCTCATTTATGCTCCAAATACATCTTGTGGTCCCGCCTACAGGGAAAAAAACAAAACCTTGCAGAAATGATCACATGCATTTCTTTTTGAAAAGAAAAAAAATGATTTCATCCTATGAAAAGAAGATCCACCGGAAAGAAAACAAAAAAAAAAAAAAAAATGCTCGAAAGATCTTTGCTCCTGGAATGCTAAGAACAATATTGTCTGCGGTGTACAGTCCATACAATATTTCACCTTGTTAGCGTGACCCATTGCTCTTGCCGGTATTGACCATAAGACCCTCTCTTTATTCATGCAAAAATTTGCAGTTGTCTCCATAATGGCATCTTCCTTGAGCATAATATTGGCACAGTTGTACTCCCTGGTAGGCCATTGGATGGGGATGGTTTATCCTTGTTAATGGCTGTCTATGGGGGAAACTCGTTGAAGAATGAGGGTTGATGGCCTTCACTTGCTGTTCATGCCAGTTCCTCTTAGACAACCCATTCTTCCAACCAGTTGGGTGCTTGTGTAAATGAGAAAGATGGTCATCCCTGTAGTAGAAGCCATCATCTTTTCTATGGCTTTTCTCTACCCTGGTTTGAAGGGCCAACTTCCTAGACTCAACCAAGTAACCTGACTGTTGAACTGGAACAAACTGCTGCTGAGATGCTGTTGTTTCTTTGAGACTGAACTGGTGGTTTTCCTTCATCAATGTGTGTTTGAATTGCCTTCTCTGCTGATCCAACACAGATATCTGACTACTTTTGAGGTTGGGGAGCTGCTGAGGCTGGGGAACTGCCTTTCCCATATTCACAAAGGAACATGCTTGCTGAGCTCGAATTCCCACATTCACTGTTGGATTCAGCTGAGGCAGATTCTTGTTCAGTTCCTCCTTTTTTAAGGCCCTAACAGATGGGAAATGTAAGGAATGTAAACGCAATTGAATGGGCCTAGCACTTGTAACAAAAGATGGTCTAATGTAAAATTAATCAAAGCACCTCATTTTCCTCAGGATTTTCCTGCCCTCTTTCTTCTGGATTCTGCTTTCTCTATCAGTTCTAGCTAGGGTGCCCCTTGAGTGCTTTTCCATCAAAACTTTATGCCTTTCACGCTCATCTTCCCATTTCTACAATGAAAATAGAAATTCCCTTTGGATTATTGGTATTTGCAGCAATAAGCACGCATATAACGCAGACAATGAAACATCTTGTGCTTTGTATGAACCTGTCTCAAAGTCCTCAATCTGTAGAGGTTCCTACCCTTTATCAGGAGGGGATGGAGGGGAGGGACTGGTTTTTCCCCTTTGCTCCAAAGGACTTCTATCTGACAGTTTTAGTCAAAAGTCAGCAACCATCTCAAGAGAATGTCTCATTTTCAGTTTGACGTATTAAACTGGAAAAAAATGATTTAACAAATCAGAATGACACTTGCCAGCTTCCATGGCAGTGCCATCATTGACCTCTTTCAAGTGATTATAAAACAGCGAACCAAAACGACATCCAGAATGTTATTTGTGTGAAGAAGAAAAACATCATCACTCTCAATGGTCTCAAAGAAAAGCTTTCCACATGAGCACAGTCCCACCACTTGATCTATGGTACTGAGATCTCATGAACATCAGAAACTTGAGGGTTAAATAAACTTTTCTTTCTACTGTACTTTGTATGTATGATCATTGATCTATTTGAAATGACTGGACAATTCTTCAACCAAATTTGTGTCAATTAACAGTTTTACTATGCTCACCATTTTAGTCTGCTTAAGTGAAAGACTATATAAAACTGTTTTTTACTCACTGTAAATGTGTGCTGTTGCTTGGCAGCACCGTAGCTTTCCTTCACAATGCGGCCTGCAACCAGTCTCTTGCCACATGGGGGACCACTGGCGCTTCTTGATGCTATGCTGTACCTAAAGGGGACCAGAAACAGACAAGGACAATGAGAATTTTCGGCTTAAAAGAAAAGGGTCAAAGTGGGATGACGGTCCTATATGCATAGTGATCATTATCTCTTTCCCAGAAGATTAGGTCATTATTCATGTAAAGGACTATTACAAACACATGCTTTTTGGTCATTGCACAACAGAAAATGGCTCAAAGGCTTACATCTTGTAAACATTCTGTTCGAAGAGAACAACATCACCTGTACATGCATCCCCTGCATTGAATCCTTATTTTAGAGCCTAAACCCAGAAAGAGAAACAAGTAACAATTGATAAAATTGAATCAACAACAGAGACAGAACACATAAGAAAGTTGAGAAGAAAACTTGGAGGAATTTTGTTTTATATCCTATGCCATATTGAACTCAACGAAGATGTGTGGCCATCCATAACATTCATAAAATGAACCGCAATGGCCGGTCATTGCCACAGAAAAACAAGCTTATGATCATGAACCGCATTGACCATTGGACTGTGACTCTTTCTTTTGATCCGATCATATCAATAGTTCAATGGAGGCTTAGGTTCTTATCTTGTATGGCATGTTCTTAAAGTTCAAGCATTTCATATTTCAAACAACCAACTCCACATTTTCATGCTTACCTTTGCAATTTAAAACAAAGCTAGACACTGGGTACATTTGCTCCCCTTTACCGTCCAAAATCCTAGATATAACAAAAACAGAACTTAACAAGAAGGGAAAAGAAACCTAGTTCCATAGAAGTAGACAAATGATGTTAATCTCTCAAGAACTTGCAAACTTACTCTCGATGCTCATTGATGCGATGAGTAAGTGTGCCTTTATTGCCTGTTAATCTCAATCCATTCCTCCTCAAATAGACCTTACATTGCTCCACTTTCAGCTTCTCTAGCTGCCCGGCTGCCACAACAACATAAGAACATGTCAAGAAACCAATCTACCCAAAAGCTTAAGCCATTTGATAAATCACATTTTTAACGCATCTCCTCATGCACAAGTTCAATGGATTGAATGGGTGAACAAAGCACAATATTTACCTATATAAATTCACAATTAAATGAAAAGAATGAGGGCAATGCGATTGGATTGACTGTTTGTTGACAGAACACAGAAAATCACAAAATTTCCCCGAAACACACCAGACCCATGCAGACCTATCATGGTTATTTGGTATGTTTCAAAGATCAAATTCCCTCTAGAATCCAAGAAAAATGGGTAAATAAAATAAGAACAAGAAATACATATAGAAAGCACCGACCTTTTATAATCTTCTGAACCATCTCGAAACTGTTATCATCAAACTCTGTGTCTTCCATTCCCATCTTTTGTGGGACTTGCTCAAAACTTGCATCCAAATCTTTAGCACTACCACACCAAGTTAACTTTATCACTTATCTATCAACAGACACCCATGATCCAAATACAACCAAAAAAGAAAAGAAATCTCTGCTTTAACGCTTCCTTTGTTTTATGTTGACAATCTTAAATATGGCGCTAACCCTGATTTTGATGTTGATTTCTTCTTTAAGGGGATAGAGATTGAGAAATCTTCTTCGGTCTCATCTGGATGGTATTCACTTCCACTGCAATCATCATCATCATCTTCTTCTTCTTCCTCCTTTTCTTCTTGTTCTGCTTCTGTTTCGGTTTCTTGGTGTTCTTGTTGATAGTTGTGCATCGTTTCTTGTTGTTTTGATCTTTCCATGGTTTGCCTCTCCGATTTTGATTGTGGAGGTCTCTTGTTTTTCGGTGTAGGCCTTTGCCAACCTTTCCTTGAACACGAGGGGGGTGGGGGTGGTGTTGCGGTGTGGGAGCGAGGGAAGATTTTCGAAAAAATAAAATAAATAATTAAATAAATAAAAACGTTACCGTTGCTTTGCTTGCTCTTGAGGGGATACGGACACCAATACTAACGGTCATGTATATTAAATTCAGTTAAAAAATTCATGCCATTCGGCACAATGGTCCATTCCATTTTTCATTGCATAATCAACCCGTAACGAGTTCATATCTTTATTATTATTATTATTATAAAAGAGTAGTTTTTGTAAGGAAACTCAAATCATGCTATTGCTACTGTGCCACATCAAGTGGCCGATAGCTCAACTCTCTTTTTTCCATCTATAAAATAAGAAAATAAGAATAATATTTATAATTTCATCCAAAAAAAAAAAAAATACATTCCATAAATAAAATAAATTTTAAAAACAGACTCTTAATCTTACTAAATAAAGAGAAGAGTTTAAATCTAGGGTTACCTCGACTCAAATTACGGAACGGTGTCATGTAGGAGAATATTTTGGTGCATGAGCCTTTAACCGTGGCAAAAACTACCTCGAGTCCATCGACAGTCTTAAGTAAGTGATAAATGGTTAGGTAAAAGCCGTGACGGGGTAGGCGACTTCTCAGGATTCACAATGATGGCCCCTTCTGGAAATGAGGCAAACGTGAAAAAGGCCACTTGAACCATTATAACCATTCCACAAACGTTTACTACAACTTACAAAGCTTCTCGCAAGAAACGATTTAGAAATCTAAGCCAGGATAACAATCCATCCTCTGACGCCCTTCCAGTCCATTGTCAACCTCGAAACTGCTCGTCATCCGCCCCCCTTGGAAAACTGAATACGCCGCGAATACGTCCCCCCATATACTGATATTTCATTGTCTCCTCGCCTTCAAATTTCAAGAGGTCCACTTCTTACCAAATGA
This sequence comes from Rhizophora apiculata, assembly GCA_037832385.1. NCBI lineage: Eukaryota > Viridiplantae > Streptophyta > Magnoliopsida > Malpighiales > Rhizophoraceae > Rhizophora > Rhizophora apiculata. The sequence continues at coordinate 4,952,687 of CM075433.1, read as the reverse complement.
TTATCATTATTATTATTATTTTAATTTAAAAAAAACAAACAAACAAACAAACAAACAAAAACCAGGTGATCCAAAGTACAAAACCAAGGTCAGGTCAGGTCAGGTCAGGTGAGTGCGTTAGGCAGGTCATGTCTGTGGGCACAGGTACCCAGTAGCAGCACAGATAAAGGGAGCATGCAGAAATCAGAAAAGATATAAAATGATAATGCGTCGGGAGTATATGGCTATGTGATTCCAGATTGAATCATTGTCGATGCTACTGATGAACACGTAAATAAATATGGCCTCTATAAAAGCATTAAGCATTTAAAATTCTTCTATTACTGGTCTCCCACACACTTCTGCTCCTCCACCTGTCCGTTAAAGAAAGGATCCCCCACACTCCCACACGCTAGTCCTCTCAGTGTGCCTAAAAGACCAAAAAACTAAACCCCACCTCGAAACATGATCGAGTCTTTGGGTATGTCTGGAAACACAACTGTCTTTTACCTCGTTAACTACTCCTTGAAACAAGATGATAAAGTCTACGAAGTTTGGACAATTGTCCACGACGACCATCAAACCGGTGGTGGCAATGCAGAGAAACCCAGAGAAATGATGAATTTCCATAACCACAAAAGAAACTGGATCACCAGATCTTTGTTTTAACCCAGAAGAGGAGGAAAACAACTCCCAACACAATAGCAACTGGTGCCCATTTACGAATCAATGCCTACATTCAAGAGGAGCAGAAGAGATAATCGGTGAAAAGAGTTCATCATCAATCACTATTCATCGTGCATAAGATTAACAATTTACAATAAAACAGGCACAATTCAAATTGAAGTATTCCTAGAGGCATCACCGTCTGCCACTTTGAAGAGGCTAGACTAGAAAGAAATTATCAACCAGGGAATCTGCCTATAAAGAAAAAACCAACTTAACAGAAGTGTGTTTCTATCAACTTCATGGCAATATCATGGTTGTGAAATTTTAATTACATGAAACCTAAGGGAACTTTTGTGGTCACAGACTGAAAGGATAAATTGGGCTTCCTCGTATATTGGTATTGTGACAAAAAGAGATATCATCCTTGTTTTTCATCCTCTATTTTGACATGGAGGTCACAAGTCTGAATAGCAGAAATAAGCTCTATGTGAAAAATAATAGGTTGTGGACATCTATTCCTTCCCCAGACTGCACAAGTGTTAGAGCTAATGCACTCAGAAGACTTTTCTGAAGGGCAGGCCTAGTGTAATAGTAAGATTATTGCATTATAACATAAACGTCATGGGTTCATGTCATGAAAACAACCTCTTTGTAGAAAGACAGGTAAGGCTATAACCATTGAACCAGCCCGAGACTTCACAGTGTGGAAGCCCTTTGCACTGGGATACCCTTTTTTAATGCTTGCTTTTCATCAATTCTTTTTTGGATAGATATATGCTTCCATCTTTGAGAGAAAAAAATTCAGTCTTTCACTTAAGGAAAGATCATAGTCTATTGTTATGTCAAATAAAAGTATAGTGGGTGACATTCTCAATTACCTAAACAAATAGAATACACGCCAGCTAGTCAGAATATAATAAATCCACTTGTGACACAAAACTATATGCTGTGCTCAGAGGTAATATAAGCTAGAGTGTGAGAGAGAGAGAGAGAGCAATTCTTATAAGAGATTTTATTTCTTGAGACAATTTTTAAAGGTTAGATTGGTGATGAAAGTGTTGTGAATTTGGTGATACACAGCTTTTCTCTTTTATGGGCAAATTCAAATAGATGCAAAACGAGATAAATAAGATCAAATTTTAAAATTGGATGCCAACAACAAATAAAATGCCACCAACCTGCCGATTCAAATCTCTGGCCTTGTCAGCATAGATGCGAGATTCCGATGTTAATCGACTTGACATTTCACTGACCTCTGTAATGCCAAAAGAATATGAAAAAATTTCAGCCCAATGGGGAAACAATGAAAGAAAAGAACAAAATGGTAATCCTTCCTTCGGGTGTGTGTGTGTGTGTGTGTGTGTGTATGTGACTGACTGGCAAAGATATACATGTACAGCATCTGTCAAGAGGAATATGTTCATCAAATGATAATCTTTTTCAAGTAAACCCTATGAGGTGGCATGGCACCTTAATTTCCACCCACCGGCAAGCCCCACAGGGTAACTCCACCTACAAGTTAAATCTAACAAAAGAATCCATTTTAATGCCTCAAGCAAGACTAAGGTATATTCTCTTTTGCTCGAAAGACAACAGAGTTGTTCGAATATCCAACATAGTTACAAGCACCAACCACTTAATTTGTAACAAATTTGACCCATATTTACACTTCAAAACATATTATAGTAAATAAGTCAAACATATTTTGCAACCAAGTCATACGACATTGTGAAAGATGATAATCAAGTATGTGAAATTGACAATGGCATATATTATTTTTCCAACTGGCTCAAACAAAAACAACAAAAATACATTAAAATGAAATACAAGCATTTTGGGAATAAGGGAAAAAGAAGTTCTCTTACGGTCAAGCTTTTCACCAACACCAAGCACTTCCTGCACATTGCGAGTCATAATTTGGTGTACTTCATAAAGTTCATCATTCAGCTTTGCAATGTTCCGCTGAGTACGGGTATCCTGGTACAATTTCTTGGTTTTCTGTATGAAAGTATCTTGAAAACATGAACATAGAAAACAATATCAAACCTAGCAGACAGACCAGAAATAAAATCAACAGAACATGAAATCACTGGAAAACCAAAATCAAATGAGAAAAAAAAGCACCTACCAAATTTAATGAAGGCATAAGGTCTAGCAGCAGTTTCAATTTGAACTCCATTGACACGCTCAAATTCATTCTTGAGATCCTCCAGGTATTGGAACGCTAGTTTCTTTGGATATGAACGGTCACACATGGTAAGGTAACACACGCGTCCTTCAATGATATAACTGAAGTCTCATGTCAAGGACAGACTGAGAATATTTAACATGTAGACGGAAAAATATGATAACAGCCACCAGGGAATCGATTTGATAAGATATAAAATGTATTCAAATTAGAAAAAAAGAACTTAAAACAGTAAAAGCAACTTTGAGCATGGAATCAACCAATCATGCCTAGCAATATCAAGTGGCCAAAGATGAACATTAAACTAGCTATCTTCAATATCAATGTTATAGGAATGAGTTAATATCATCAGTTTTTCCAGAGCTGTAGTTCACTATTCTCTTCAGGTTTAGAAAATCCATCATTACATTTACAACTATATTTAACAGCACTTAGAAATCAGCAACATATGCTACTTTAGTTCAACCAATTTCTCTGACCTGCATTAAGCAGTCTGTATTGGTAGGACAAAAACACAAAATGTACACAAGCCAACAATAAATGGAATAAACAGAGCAAGGAAAACAGTTAACAAGTGCACTAAGTGAAGAACCAAAGACCTGATAATAGTATGACAGACATAAAACCAAACATGACTAGGATACTGGAAGACATAAGGGCCAGTTTCAATGGACATCCTTGAAGGCTCATTCTGGCGTGTTGCAAGGTTCTTAAACAGTGCCTTGACTTGCTGTTTGTACATCTCAGCATCCTTGATATCACGACCATCATCCAGTCCCTCAGCCAGAGGTAGCCCATCAGTGACACGAGCAATCATAGTCAACTTCACCATCTTTATGTCTGCACTTCCTCAGATTTGCAGGATAACTGCATTGTATTCATCACAGATAATGAGAACCCCAAGAAAGAGATCAACCAAATACAATTGGAAAATGCCAGTACGGTTATCATCTCATTGAAAGCTCACAACAGAGTCCTACCCACTAAAATCTATAAGATGAAACCAAAACCCCGGGTCTTAATTTTTCATAATTGGCTACTACTTGCTTACAGAACCTTTGCTGCAGAACCCAAGTTTCTTCTTTCCACAATAATCGAAAATATAAAAACCACAAGATGTGTAAAATTCAAACATTTAGCATATCGTAAGTTTAATATTAATCCAGTTGAATAAATTGGGGGTTTTAAATTTCAACTGTCATCAATGTGATGCAAAAAATTTGGAGGGGGTGGGGACAAAGACAATATTGGATAAAGTTAAGTCCTTTTGATCTATCTACAAGAACCAAGACAAACCCATTTAAGCCAAAGAAATCATCGAATTGAATGCTCACCGAAGCACCCATTAAAGACGATGCACCAACATGAGCGGCACGATCCAATTACAAAAAGAACAAAAGCATATAATTTGAGAGAAGTACCTGATTATAGCATCTGGGTCTTTTCCCTCTGGCTCTGTGCTTCAAGGATCCGAGGAAGAAACACGGTGATGATGATGGCCAAATCTGTGTGTGCGTGAGAGGAGAGAGAGGTAGAGAGAGAGAGTGAGAGAGAGAGAGAGAATAGACAAAAAAAAAAAGAGGGTATGCAGGGGTCGTCGGTCAAAGGAAAAATCACAAGAAAAATCAATAGGGTAAAAATAACAAAACGGCTAAAGATTTTAAACAAAATCAATCAAAATTGAAACGAATCAACTAATCAAGAGAGTTAAAAAGAAAATAAAAATATTAAACTTTATTAAAGATTGAATAACCTTTTTTTTATTATTTTTGGTTTCTATAAAAGAACAACAAGAACATTGAATTTTAGAGTTGTGCATGTAAAGTAGTTCAATTGCAAGGCAAACTCTGTGATGTTGAAATAATCAGATTCAACCACCAACTAAAATTGGATTTTGTGTGTGTGTGTGTGTGTGAACACTTGTTTTCCCAAAGCTAAAAACTATGGATCAAATACCACCCCCCCCCCCCCCCAAAAAAAAAAAAAACACTCCGCATTTACCTCAAAAAAATCAAGACGTCCCTTAGAATTTAGAAGGCACAGGTACAACACAAGCAAGCAAGTCCTACTCGTCTACAAACCTCAAGTTAGTATTGGATTGGATCAGAATCTGAAAGCCCAAAATAAATAAGATGTTGGACTTTGACCGACCGTACCCTGCTTCCAATTCCAATTTCGAAGGAGAAGGCCGCTCCATCTTCTGTTTTGGCATTAAAATTTCAATTCATCTTGTTGCATTTTATTATTTATGCTTTTACTTAACCACCACCATCACCCCCGCTGTCTCATTAACCTCTGCTCTCTAGCGGTCTTCCTCAACAACGCATGATGAAGAATCACGGCCGTCATCAAAGCAGAGGTGATGGAAGCTCTTCCCGGCGTCCTAGAGCCACCTTTCATTCCTCCCCTCGTAACCTTCTTGTAATGTTATCGCTTCCTTTCTTTGTCTTACCTTCTCTCTCTCCCCCCTTCTCCTCTCCTCTGTGTGTTTGTTTATGTCTTGTAGTCCTGCGTGTACTTGTTCTTGAATTATTTTTTATGGACAAGGTTTTTTTTTATGTGATTTAATCTGCCAATCCTGTAGATTCAATCTGATGATGGGCCGTTTTCTGATAGTACTGAAGAGTCCATTTCACGCGAAAGATATGAACTTTCCCACCAGAGGCATTTTTCACATAACAATGCAAATGATACCTCCGGGAAGAATGAGTGTCAGCAGATGCCATTGCAATCTGGTTCTGTTTCTGGTGCCAACGAGCAGGCTTCCTTTCCAGAGAGACACCGGAAAAAGGGAAACAATTCTTTAGAGAAGCAAGTGGCAAAGATTGAGCCTTTTGATATTTGTCCACAGCCTTCCAAGACTCGAACTCCTGTCATGCTCAAACCTTCTTTGCTTGTAAAGAACAGAGAAAAGCGCAATGAATTTAAGCGGGCTACAGAAGAATCCAATGCAGTTATACTAAGACCTGGAATGGTTCTTCTCAAAGGCTACTTATCCATTCTTGATCAGGTGCTGCTCTTTATTTATTTGCATAACAAAATTTGAAATTTTAAAGCTATTCTGTGTCAAATGAAATTTTGTGCCGCCAAATCCAAAGATTCCATCTTGTGTCGTTGTTGTTGGTTTCATTGCTTATTATTGTGTTCTGACTTGTGTTGCTAGATCAAAATAGTAAAGCTATGCCGAGACCTTGGTTTGGGCTCCGGAGGCTTCTATCAACCTGGCTACCGCGATGGTGCAAGGCTGCATTTGAAAATGATGTGCCTTGGCAGAAATTGGGACCCTGAAACTCGCCAGTATGGAGAATATCGATCAGTTGATGGTGCTATGCCACCTAGTATTCCTAATGAATTCTGTCGATTGGTTGAGAAAGCTATCAAAGATTCTCAAGCTCTTATTGAAAGAAATTCTAAAGCAAGCAATGTAGAAGACAATCTGCCATGGATGTCACCAAACCTGTGCATTGTAAACTTTTATTCTGCAAGTGGGAAATTGGGTCTCCATCAGGTTTGCAGCTATAATTGTTGTATCTTCATTGTTTGAAGTTGCCACATAGGAAAATGTTTGACCTTTCTCATCAGCATTCAACACTCATTATGTTTTGATGAATGAAACAATTTCATTATTAAGAATTATTATTATGTAGGATGGCCACTTCCTGCTACAGGCCAATTAACATTTTATTATTTCCTCAACTTCATTAACTAGCAATATGGAGGATATATATGCTGTGAACCTTTACCCACTCTGTAACACTAGGCCTATTTATATTCTTGCTTTGAAATCAAATTTTGCTAGTTTAGCTATGCTGCTATGACTGGTTTTAGACACCAATTGTGCAACCAAGAGTTCCTCTCCTTACATGTATAACATGCAGTATCAGTGGTAACCAAATGTTAAGACAACAGAAGCAATAGCGCTGGAGGAGATTTTTGGGTTGGCTTGAATACTGACAGATTTATGACTTGTGGTGCATGCAGGATAAAAATGAAAGCCAAGAGAGTCTCCAGAAAGGATTACCTGTAGTTTCATTTTCCATTGGGGATTCGGGAGAATTCTTTTATGGTGATCACAGAGATGTTGAGAAGGCAAAGAAAGTTGTATTAGATTCAGGAGATGTTCTCATATTCGGTGGAACATCTAGACTTGTTTTTCATGGTGTAGCTTCTATCCTCCCAAACACTGCCCCTAAGGCCTTGCTTGACGAAACAATTCTCCGCCCTGGACGTCTAAATCTTACTTTTAGGGAGTATTGAGAGCCTTTGGGTTTGGATTGTTTCAGCATTTTATATAAATGATAGTTCAGAGTTTTCGTGGTTTCCTCTCCAGCTTTATAGTGAAGCAGCAAGGAAGTCCAAAGCACTTCCTTTTTTGGCACATCACAAGCTTGTAAAGATATTAAGATGCATTAGGTTGTTAGATGTGGACTTCCATGCTTTACAATGAAGACTGATCTTTGTATTTTATTGTTGTTGTTGTTGTCATCCTATATCTGATTAAACAAAACTTTTGTCTCTTAAAACTTGTTGATAATCAGGATGGTGCCTTATGATACACTCATTTTCAAATTCCAGTACACATTTTTATTAGCAAAGTAATTGAATTTGTTTTCAATAAGCACCAAAATTTTTTTCAACATTCAGCGAATAATGCTGGGCGTGGATTTCAAACCAGGCTGTAAACTTCTGTGAAACAGAGTAGCCTTGGTCACAAAAGTCCATATAGCTAATAAAGCTATGCATTGAACCAAAATTTACATGATAGTAGTGCTGAATACTCTTATGATGATGTCCAATCTGGTAGAGTGAATTTTATCTGCATTGGCTGACCAAAAATCAAATTTTTCTGAAGTTTATACCCCAATCTGAAGGCTCCCCTATTATTCTTTTTGGTGTCCCTGCTTGAGCATGGTGGGACGGCCGCCAATAGTGTTGGCATTTCTTACTGTAGCTAGCCTATGAGCAATGATAATGGTTGTTCTTGTGGCAGATATCTTGTCAATGGCTGCCTGGACAACAGACTCGGACTCTGGGTCCAAGGCACTGGTGGGGTCATCTAAAAGAAGGATTCTGAGATCCTTAATCATGCCTTGGGCTAATGCAATTCTCTGTTTCTGTCCACCAGAGAGTAAGGTCCCCTTATCTTCAACCTGCATATGAGCGGCAATCCTGTCAAAAATTGAAGCCAACATGTTCGAACTTCAAGCAACATGCATGCCATTTATAGGAGTGTACATGGTAGTGCACCTGTGTATCATAACCTAATGGGAGACCTAATATAAAGCTGTGGGCATTTACAGCAATGCAAGCATTGGCTGCTTCTTTCTTGGTTACATTCTTATTCCCCATCACATTTTCTAGCATGCTGGTGGCAAAGAGAATTGGTTCTTGTCCCACCATGCCTCTTTGATCTCTTAGCCACCTGACTTGTAATTCCCTCAAGTCATGACCATCCAAAGTAATCGATCCTGTGCAATAGAGTAGAAAAATCAATCTTAGTAACAATAAATGACTAGGTTAAGGCAAATTGTAACGATTGTGAAGATGGGAGCTCACCATTGATGGGATCATAGAACCTCTCTATGAGTGCAAAAATGGTGGACTTGCCTCCTCCATTAGCACCAACCAATGCAAGAGTCTTTAAAGATCAAACAACAAGACTGAGAGAGCAAAGAATAATGATATCAGGATGAGATGGATAAGCAAAAGTAACTCCTTTGAATTCAACTTTTCTGCGAACATTGGACAGTTTCCCACCCTGAAGACTGTGAAGATCTATTTCTGGAACTCTATTTATAATCTCATACACCCGGCTAGATGCTACAGTGCCTTGAGCGAATTGTGCAAAATATGATAATGACAATGCCAACCCCCTACGAGCAAACAATGCAGATGATTAATGCAATTCATCCCATCAAAATCTGGGAGAGCACAGTTCATTTATCGAAGTGGGCCCAGACGTGTGCTAAGTGCTCATTACCTTCCCCCAACATTGACACCGAAGAAACAAGTAATGGCTTCACCTCCTGTGATCTCTTCCTCACAACCAAGATAGCTCCATAGCAAAATGCCATAGCCCATGTTGCATAAGTAACCAGGTAGATAACTCCAATACCCGCACCTTTTGCAAACCCAGTCCTAGCCCCAATAGGAACCAAGTTCGCTAGCATGTTACTGTATTTTTCTGCAAGGTGGTCCTCGGCAACAAAAGACAGCATAGTTCTGATCGATCCAACCACTTGTTCTGCAACACTACCATATGAAGCCTGCAATTATTTAGAGCAGTAGAGGAAATGCTAAACCATCAATCTTTGGAGCAATATATACACAGCACACTGAAATATTGTTAGTCAGTGTATTACCTCCTCCTTCATAGCTAGACCAACATAAATGGCCTTTATAAGCAATGCCACAGAACATCATCAGCGGAGTGACTGAGAAAACCACCAGAGATATCTTCCACGACCTTCAGCACCCAACTGTATAACCGCAGATGAAGTGCCATCTGCAGCAGTTGGGCAGCAAAAGTTCATTATAGATTAGTGCTAATTGTACAGCACAATCTTATTCACAAACTTGCTGATCTACAAACTTACAGAAAATTAAAAGTGCAGGCTTGAACCATGGAAAGAGAGTGAAACAGTCACATATGAGCTAGTTTTTTAAGAATGCCACTACACTTCTTAAGTGCCAAAATAGCTTCATGCCTTGAACTCTGCATCTAGATTCTAGGTTCCACATCAAAAGGAGAAAGCAAGCTAAAACAGCGAGGAATAACCTTCTCTCCCATGGCTTCCTGAATTTGTGCGACATCACTTGAAATTCCATTCATGATATCACTTGTGCTAACATGAGTATCAAAGAAACTTATGTCCTGCCGCAGAATTGCTCTTAAGTACTTGGTTCTTATTCGATGAGCAGACAATGCCCCCACCAATCTCCAACATGTGATCTCTGTTTCATTCAGTCAGATCCTTTTAAAATACAGTAATTTATAGGCTGGTATTGATGATCATCGTCAAATTTGGCATCTCTAAGAATTAGTGAAACTTATCAAATGTGATGATATTGAGGAAATACAATCATCGTAGGATCTAGACATTACCTAAGTATGCTCCAACAACCACTACTGCGGCTAGTCCAACCATCATTAGAGATATCTGAAATTGCAAGTAGATAAAAAATAGAAACATTAACAAAAACAGAAATCTACATTGTCGAAAACTTAAGAAATCTCAAGAATCAAGGCTTTCGAATTAGGAGTCAACATACGTGCAAGACAAAATGTCGTCCTTTTCATGTTAGGCTTATCTTTCTCCATATGGAAGTGCTGTGGGCACATAGATGAAATGACAGAATCCATAAAAATTATTCAATGGGCTCTGGAAAGTTTTGCAAACACAAAATGAGAATTTTGTACCTTCTGTACTTCCTTTAACACCTGATCCTTGTTGGATTCACTAGCAAGCTTGTTGATACAATTCCCAAAAAGAAAAGAATACCACGGAAGAGATCCTCCATTTATAAGAGCTCCTAAGCAGCCCAAGATCACAAGAACCATATCTCAGTTTGTTGAATACTTGAACAGACCTTAAAGACCAACCTGCTTTCAGGGTTCTTCCTCATCATAATCTTTGTTCTCATATTCTGAATCATCCTGATGCTTGCTCATTCCATGTGGTGTCCCACTTTGATAAAGTCCATGACTTACTTGACTTACACGATCATTCTCAACATCAACGTAATCATGAGAGACCAAGTGCTGACGAGATTCATTGCGTCCATGGAGGTAAAGGTCAGTCTTTACCAACCCAAACTGTTTCTTAACATCCTCAGGTGTACTGTCTGTGTCAATTTGACTGAGCACATCTTGATCAGTACTCCTCAAAGGATTTCCATTCTGGTAGACCCTTCCTGGATAATTGCCAAGCTTGAACTCCTGCCATGGGATTTACCATAGCCACCCATGGAATGATAATCTTTAACACAGACAACTGGAATATCATCATCTCTAGCAGCATAGATTCTTAGTTCAATCCTGCCAGCAGCCGCTACTGCACTGTAGCTAGAGTACTCATGACTATATAAATTTGTTAAGCTTCGAAACCCACTATGAGTATGTGAAATGCTGTAGCCGTTGGCTGTTCTTCTGAAAAATTGATTAGTTGAAGGTGATGTGATCCATGGGCTGAGAGCTGCACTCAAGTTCTGGCTATCCTGCCAACCTGGGATCGAGGCTGAGGGCTGCAAATGCTATGAAACTTCACCTTCCAAGATGTATCATCGTCCATGTCAAATGGTGTGGATGGATAAGTCCTGCGAGGCCTGCGCGGAAGGAAATTCTGAGATGTCCGGGAATAGCTCAAGTCTGCAGTAAAAGAAGGTGAATCATACGCTGAATTAGAGATTGCTGAAGTGTGTCTTTGGTGCCTGTGGCAATTGTAGCCCTGTGATTGGTCACTGAAGGAGTGACTAACATCAATGGAGTGATCAGCCATGGCTGATGCAATACAATGGCCTTGAGAATATGAGAAAATCTAGAGAGTGATGGAGAAAGAAGATTTAAGAGATGTAGAAGAGAGGTGAGCAAGCCATGATCAAGAAACAATAAGGTTAAACTTTGTAAGCAAAGATAGTCATCCTATGAATATGACTTTAGTTATGAAAATCAACGAACATTTTAATTATGTGACCTGAATTAGTGAATGGCCTTTTTTTGGTTCATAGGATCCAAAGTTGTTACATTTGAAGCAAAATCATTAACAATAGCCAAGGATCTTTATCAATGTTACCATTAATATATCATTCATTTCTTAAACCTCGCTCATCACCTTAGACTTTTGAGATAAAAAAAACTTTTTTGATACAATATCGGAACCTTGCATTCATTCTTCTAGTTAATTGTGGATTTGAGCGCAAAGTCATGCTTTGTCCATGTTTTCGGCCTAATTGGCCTGCATGCCGCAAATAGCTTAAACTTTTTGATTGAATATTTTCTTCATCAAAACTCAAGAAATCACGCTTAATTGTAAAACATCTTTAAAAACTTTTAGCAGAAATTTTAATCTCTAACATTAATCACCCTGAAATTCAAGAGGCAATAGCTTTCGCTCTTGTCCATTGCCCTTGTCTTCTTCCCCTCGTGTTGTTATATAACACGAAAAAGCTACATGTAAGCCAAGAAGACCCTGTACACATTTACGTGGTCAACAAGAACTATGATGAGGTGAGATTTGAAGATTTACGCACATCAAATACAACCCACGTCGGAAAAGTGGCAGGTCTCCATCAACAAAGAAAGAAAGCAAAAAAAAAAAAAAAAAACAGTGTGGCAGGTGCACCAATTGAATGGCTTGGTCTTTTACATTTGAGTGGGATGGCGATTAGACAGCCGGCAGGGCCAGCCCCAGTTGTCTAATGCAGGCCCCTGGCACTTACGTGTACTGCCATTTGACTGTGTGGTGAATGATATTCCATCTGATGATGAGCGAGCCCCTCTCAGTAATTAAACTAAGAAGTGGGAAAGAGGCAGATTGAAAGTTTTGTCCCCACTCTTGTCACAGCCATTAACAATCAAACATTTGACAAGTTTGCTCCATTTGTCATCAATCACAGAGGCTAACGAAACCGCACCACCAACCAAAAAAGGCTGGCTTTGTTGATTAATCCAACACGGTATCACCATTTTGGTACAGTTTGCACCTTCTGGAGTATAGCTACGTTCATAGTTACTTTAAAAAAGTTTCGGTTGCACCATCCACTTAGCCGTGACATGGAGTCTGGTCCTGCTTAGAGAGGTACGGTCCTTTTTTTTGAAGACTCTAAAGTACAAAAGAAACCAATCCATTTCAGAAATCAACCGTGACCGCTGAGAATATAAGCAACAGGGATTCCCAAGCAAGCTGATTCTTGGTTAATATGCATCCTCTAATTCTCTAATCCCTCTGTCTCTCAAAATATGGCCGACTTACAAAAAGAAAAATAAAGAAAATTGAGTCTCCAAGATTTTTTTTTTTTTTTTTTCAGATTAGACAACAACTAAGAAAGAGAAAATGGTGGGGCACTTTACGTCTAGAAGAAATCATAATCTTTTTTGAACGGATGGTAGGAAAATATTTGAACTTGTATTAGCGCCTTATGACCCAAAAAAAAAAAAATTTATACCTTGAACAGGTCCCAGCAATATGTACGCAACAGGCATGCAAAAGCTGTTGGTTCCAGCGATAACATCCGAATGAAAGCCTGTGAGGGCCACGGACACTACATACAAGAAATAAAACAATATGATAAAAAGTGCTAAATTCAATGGTATAGATGGTTTTGGGAAGTTGATAGAATAAAGTAGTCAGCCATTGATTACAAGCTATTACTCTGCATAATCACGTCACTCTTCTTAGACTGACAGCAGCTCTAGCTAGTTTCTACCAGGAGTTGGATCCCATTTACATCACACAATAGCTAGAGCAAATGACAGAAGTTTAAAAAGAAAAAAAATGCTTGCTAGACTACCAAAATCACAGCAACACCAACAGGTGGTATTTTTTTTGGATAGAATATACAAGTAGTTTCTGCACGGGCTTGTTTTGTTCTATATGAATTCCTTTGCACCCTAACACTTGGGATGATTCCAAACAGTAGCTCCAAAGTTCTATCATGTGTAGTCATCTGAGCTTTGAGTCACTTCCCTTGCTTCGGAATGACGAGAGTGAGAAGAATGACCTTGGCGCTGTAAAATGAACACCTAAAAACATAAGTTTACCATATCAATCTGGAAGGCCCTAAAAACCAGGTAAAATTATAATGGTTGGTTGGCCGGTAGTGCAACAGGGTTTAACACATGAAACCAGGATCTTCCCCAGCATGTTTCTGATGAGGGACTTCCAATATGCTAACCTCTATAGTATTGCAAACCCCGTTACCCCCATATGGGCCACCCTCCATGGTTTAATTCCCTATTACACAAGTTTTGTAGCTTTTAACAATCAATCCCATCTCTAATAGAAATAAAAGCTTTCCAATCTGTCCTCCCTCACTCCTTACATCCAAAATGATCTGAAACCCTTGCAAGCTCACAATAAGATGGGTATGCAGAATCATTTTGATGTGCAAGATTCATGTTCTTTTATCCCCACATCAAGGAGGATGATACAACGATGTCTTCCCTCTCCAAAAAAACCCATATCATCAATCCAATTGATGGAAATTTTTAATTGCCACACAGCTCTAACATGGTTTAGTGTGGTGAGTTCGAGTTAGGCGTGCTATATCAAATATAGCAACTAAAGCCATAAGGCATAGTACTTGGTTTCGCCTTTTTGCTCAAGCTAAGGCTTTCAATTTGAACAACCTAGATAATTGGTTTTTTGTAGCAGGCGGCAGCCAGGTGATTGACATTAGCAAAATAAAGCTTCTAGTTTCTTTTTATATCCCTTAAATTCCTAATCATCCAAGCTACTACAGCATACAATCTGCAAGACCAAGCAGTCAGGAGACATCAGAAACAGTCAGAAAGTCAACAATATTATTGTAGAATTTCTGCAGCCTAATATGTTGGTAATTTACTTCCAAGAAAAATAAGGCAGACAGACAAAGGTTATATTGGCATGACAGGGAGAAAGAAATTCACCTTTAATAGAGCTTCCTGACACATGATCATCCCTTAGTTTGAAGTTTGCTGGAGGTGCTGGTATAGAGCTATGCAAGGCTTGAACTGCAATGAAAGCACGGTCAAAACTCGAAAATATCATGGAATTCCTACAAACCAAAAACATAGGCCAAAAAATCCCCCAAGCACACCCTCCTGCAGCACCCCAATAAGCAAACAAAAATATAGAGATGAGAACTAGTGAAAATGGAATATGTTTTATCTATGAAGATTATTTGCAGACAATTGCCACATGTTTAGTCTTAGCCCCTGTTGAACAATATTGCACATCATGCCAATTAATAAGTTCTCACATGCTGCTGTCTACAAATCAGGTGGACCAAATAGCTAAACCTATTAACCTAGTCACTGAGATACATAGAAGTTAGGATAGCTAAATATTTGACATCAAATTCATATGCAGGCACCCAGAAAAATCAACAAATTTATATTAAAAAAAAAAATGTATATAGGTTACCATGTTCATTGAACAATTCACTTTCATTGAAGCTATCATCAGAAGGATGACCCTGTGAGAATCCCATTCGTGATTTCCTCAAGTCTTCTGATGACCGATTGGCAGGATCTCGCCCATCCTCTGTGTCATCATCACCTTCAGAAGTTGTAGCTGAAATCCAATCAACCAGATTATCTGTTCCTCGGCTCTTCCTTCCAAATTTTAACAGCCGTTTGAACCCTTTTGTCACATCCTTGCGAGACTGATTATGAGATGAATTGGCAACAAGGATAGGCTTCTGAGCACTTCCCCACTTCTTCCGCATCCGAGTTGCATCAGCTTCAGCTAGGGATAGTGAGTGGGAGTTACACGATGCAGGGCTCCCTATTGGAGAGTCCAAGGAAGCATCTATATCTGAAGTCTCAGGTTGGTAGGAAAATGGATGGCGCAATTGTGAGTTCCATGACATAGGGCTTTCTCCCGGTGACTCTTGCAAAGACCTTACTGCATGGTATGTAGAAGGCACAGAAGAAGGCAGTTCAGCAACCAAAGAGGGATCAATGTGAGAAAGAGATCTCAAGGAATCACCATTCTCAGATCCAGACAGACCCATCTTATCAAAATCCTGGCTTAATCTTGATTTGTCATTATTCACGTTAGCAGAATCTTCAACTTGTGTTGTTTCTGGTTCTTCTTCCTCTTCCCTTGTTGCCACATCAATTGAATCATCCATCTCAATGGGTGATTCAAATTCTTCTCCATTTGTCATAGTCTCGGATACCACAGAGGCTTTTTGTTTGGCAACAATGGCATCACCCTTCCTGAGGAAGGGCTTTGATTCCACATTTTTTGATGATTTCTCATAAAAGCCTTGTTCAATTTGCTCTTCATCAAACTTCAACGGTGCCAAAATAACACTATCAGAGTTGAGCAGTGACACATCCTTTAACTCACCAGGATTAGCAGTGCTCTTCCTCAAAGACAGAGAACGTTTCTGCTTTTCTTCCTTGGCATGAGAGATCTCCTCATTGGCACTCTTGCTGCGGGAATAGGTTCTCATCTGTGACCGATTTGCTATTTTGCTGACAGCAGAAGATGGCTTTGTATTCTCTTTCCTCAAATCAGAAAAGTTAGGAACTGACTGTGCAAGAGGATTTTCTGATTGCCCTCTCCGCCTCCCAGAATTGGAGTATGAGACTTTGGCTGATGATCGTGGAAGTGGTACTGCTGTGGAGCGAGGGGTAGATGAAGCTGAATTTCTGTTTGGCAAAGGCTTCTTGTTTTGGGAGCTTTTAGAAGAATTATCCACAGAAGATACCTCACTGAATGACCTATCTTGTCCATAACATTTCTCTTCTGACAATTCAGAAAATTCTTCATCCTCTTCACTTTGAGTGGAATCCACTGGCTGCTGTCGGAAGAAAAACTTTATGAAAAGGGGAAGTATTTGAGATTTTAATAATCAAATATTAAAACAAAGATCCATGTCCAGAACAATACTTATTCCTTACAGACATCAAATTAACAATGGAATACCTGTTCCTTCTTCATGATTGAACGGATATTAGACTTTCTGAGATGATCTAAACGTCTACCAGTACTAGTTAATGACTCTTTTTTGTCTGCGGAAGCAGCAGATCTGGCCTTCAACTCAGCTCTACTCCGCTCAAGACTATCTTGCATGGCCTTCAATTTGGCTTCCTTCTCCGCTCTTTTTGCACCCCCCTCCTCCCTTAGTTTTGCATCTCTTTTCTGCATATACTTCTCATAGAATTTTCCTCTAGAATCATCTGAAGAACTGAGTTCAGAAATATTCTTCTTGAGAGAATTTCCAAATTCCTGATGGTTTACTTTCTTCTTTTGCGGAGTATTAAACTCTGAGATATCATTAGCACTCCCAGTAGGTTCAATTACTGTCTTCTTGTCCTGGATATGTGCTGGAGATATCTCCACTGTTTCTGATTTCTTGTACAGTGAACTTGTTGCCTGTTTTTGTGTAGAACTGGATTGATCCCCAGGAACCCGAAGCTTGTGTTCTGCAAAAAGCTTCTCAAGCTCATTTGCTTTCATTTTCAGCTCATCATTGAGCTCTTGATTGCCCTTAGACAGCCTCACCCTTTGTGTTTGCTCCATCAATGGTGCTTGTGTAGTACCAGAGCCCTGTTGGCTTTCAGAAGCCTTTTTGCCAGCCAAAGCAGTCTTGTTAGTGCCCAAAACAGAACGAACCTCTTCCCTCCTTCCACGCATCTTCTTTCTCTGTTCTGGACCAGTGGAAAGAGAATTCTGTACCTTCATTCTTGAAACTTGGAGATCATCCACTTTTATCGCATCTTTTCCAGAAAATACAAAATCCTTCTTCCCATCATGTTCAACCTCTCCAGTAGACAAACTCCACTCCAGGGAAGAAGCTGACTGGTCACCCAGGATCTCTTTTGGTGACACTTCCTTGACTTTCATTGCAAAACCACCTTCAAGCTTTTCTGAAAGGGACCTAGCATGGGACTGAGAACCTGTAAACTTCATCTTATTCCGTAACTGATCCCTTACTTCAACATTCTCCACCCTCTGTCCTAATTGAACATCTCCCACCCGGCCCACAGGACTTCCAACCTGGCTCTGCAAACTAGGCCAGTTCTTCCGTGCTATGCTCTCCACCATATCCTGAAGATCCCTTGACTTTTCCTCAGAACTCCCTAGATCCCTTGCTCCCAAAGTCCTTTCTTCCACACCCTTAACCTTAAACTTCTCTGTCGCTGACTGATCAGCCACACCAACTGGCTCCCCTTTAGACTTCAATTGGCCCTGATGCTCAGCTTGAACTTTCCAATTGCTTTTCCCTTTCGACCCCACCTCCTCACCCTTCACCTCAAAATCAACAGGATATGCCTGCAATTCATCCTGACCTTTTACTCCAAAAACATTATTGGCCTCAATCTTAGCTGAACTGACTGTATCTCTCAACCCCTTTTGATCCTTATTATCATCTGATGAGCCAGTAAATGCATTACTTCTGCTTTGGGATGGAGAAGATGAAGAGGCTATACACAAAGGGCTATCTATACTGTTGGTATCCTTCTTTTCATTGCCCAAGTCAATGCTCATATCACTGGTGCCACTCCATCTCCTCAGCACAGATTTTTCAGGTGCAGATGACACATCTGATGATAGTCTCCTCAGCTCAGCAGATCTACCTATAACCACAGGCTTGCCACCAGAATTCTCCTTCTGCTTATTCTCAAAGAGGTTGATACGGTCCTGAACACTGAGCCTCCTAGCAGTTTGACCAGGTTGATTGGTCAAAAACTCAGTGACACCCTCTTCCTTTTTCTCTGCTACCTTGTTCTCATTTTGGTTGCTATGCTGGTGCCCATTGAGAGAGGAACCGGACTCTTCAGAAGTGGACAATTTGGGTTGGCTGGAAAAGTCTTGGTTTTCTGCTGAAATTTGTTGCTGTTCTTGGCCAGCATGCAGATATTGGGATTCATCTTGGAACGAGTATTGTTGAGGCCTGTTGAGGGACGTACCTGGCTCTTCAACAGGGCCTTCAATTGACATGTCAGATCCCCATGAGGAACGGACCACTTGGTCTTCAACACCTGGCTTCCATGGACTGATTAGGTCTGGTCTTCTCTGACACAGTGATATAAACCTTGTGCAAGCCTCACTGCAATTAATGCTCTGTAATTAATATAGGGACCACAAAGAGAGACTAACTGGGGATTGTGGGTAGAAAAAAAGATGCGCAACACCTATTAAACAAAGATGTGTGAGAAGTACAAGGAATTTGAGATCTTGAGAAGAGCATAAAATAACCCTGTAACTACTGAACCTTTCATATAGTGACAGGTAACGTTGTGAGGAAATTATTTTTTATTTTCTTGGTACATGTAATGAAAAAGTACAGGCCTTCTAAATTATGAGAACTAAGTATGAAAGTTTTGTGTATTTATACCAATACAGGATCACAAACATGAACTTTAGACGGTTTCCTTTGCAACTGTTTCCAGAATGATACCCTATGTCCCTTAACAATTGATAAACAAACTTAGGCTCAATTTTGATGCACACACAAAAAGGAGAGGGGGTGGGGAGAGGCAGCATGGAATATATGCAAAAGAAACATTTAAAGAATGCAGTCAAGAGACATTTTATAGTTAGTAACAACTGACACTATGGTTCATCAAGGACAGCACTCACACAATCAAGAAAATTTCTCCCAGTATTCAACTGCCCTAGATATCACAAACTATAACCAACTGCGACCCATATGGCAGAGTCCAAGTACTTGAACACAAAAGTATCAGGTCAACCAAAGGAAAATAAGAACCAAGTAATAGGAAGCCGTAATCTGGAGTGCAGTAGACACATATCAAATATGAATTTGAGTTCACTGGATCTTAATACTTCCAACATAACTTAAGAGAGAACTAAACATGCAATGGTTAAGTTACATCTTCATATTCCAAAACCATATGTCATTTGTGGCCAACATTAGCAGGGCCTGACTCAAGGATGAACCTCCTTCAGCAATTAGAATGCTGAACATGGCTCCTTTTCACAAGCTCAACAGTGTCTGGTGTACAATAATTCACCATGACTCAAAAGGAAACTGAATGAGCAATTAATATCTGTGGAACATGAAGCTACACAATGCCAGGCTATGTTCTCACTTACAAAGCTGTATGATGCTCACCAATGTCCCCTTTTACGAATCATAATCACTTGTCATGATTCAGTGTGTCTATCACAATCTATTAGGTCTAAAATCTATTGAAGGTTACAAATTATTATTTAAGTTGGAGATATTTCATTTTCTGACTAGCTAAACAGTCAGAGAATGTTCAATATGGTGATATTTTAGCCATGCTGACTGTGGCTGCTAATGCATAAAGAAAAATCAAGAAAAGCACCTGAAAATCCTCAATAGAAAGAACCACTACTTGGGTTTTTGGATCTATTTTGTTAAGACACCTATTTGGTTAAGGAAGAAAGAACCACTACTTGGGTTTTTGGATCTGTGCCCTCCCCCTCCTCATTCTCAAAAGCCATGCAACCATGTAAAAAATGTGCTTCAGCTTGGAGAAACACATAACAATCAGTAGCTAGTGGCAGAAAATTTGAAATCCTAGGTTGCTTAAATTCTGGTTTGAGAGCCATAAAGCAGTGCATTGGACTACATAGTAGTTAAAGGAGTCTCTGAAATCAGTCGAGTACTGTAGACCTAGACTTGGCCCTTTGACTATAAATCCAAGACTTTGCTCAAGGAGAAGGAAGCTTAAAACAACAATTGCTTCTACTTTATCTAGTTGCATCACTGACTTCCAGATGAGAATGTGTGAGAGAGAGAGAGTGAGAAGGGGGGGGGGGGAGGGAGGGAGAGCTCCTGGAGGCAACTGAATAAAATGACCCCTATGATACTTACTTCAAGCGGTTGGCACCAAAGCAACCTGAAAAGAACTGGAGTTCTGACACACTGTCAGGGTTGAAGCCAGCTGCTGAGGCATAAGCACAGGCAGCAATTAGATCCTGCTTGACTGTGGCAAGCCGTACATCCATTGCCCTTAGAAGCTCCTTCCTGAATAGTTAAACATATCACAATAAGAAAGCAACTTCATAAGAAGGAAATTAAGCAAAAAATCATTGACTTAAGCACAATAGATGGATGCAGCTAGCAGCAATATTATTGCCGTTTCCATTACTACCAAGAAAAGTGTTACATATATCCCCATCCCTATCATACATGTTTACCATAAGCCATTGTGAAAATTGCACTGCAACTACTTAAAAGAATAGATGAATAAGTCAGCATATCCCTGTCACCATCTTCAACCTTCAGGGACTGAATCTCACAGCTAGATCCATTATAAACTTAGAAACTGTAACTGACAATTCCCACATGGTCAAAATATCTGAGATCAATCACCAACAAAATTTAGGTTTGCATTTCCATAACTTTTAAATGTGTGATTGGCAATTATTGATGCCCACTTATATCATTTTACTTATACTGCAGAAAATTCAAAGCATGGAAGCACACAAGTTTGAGGTCTTGAATGGAAGATGAAAGAACTTTACTTTGTTGCATCAGCTCCTGTCATGGCTCCACCCCCACCTGAAGCACATTATTCAAAATAATTACCAGCGTATTGCATACTTTTTTCAAATTTAGGAAGTAGAGTTCCACTCAAATATTTGATGCAAATTCATATGTCTTGAACCAAATGAGCAAAACTCATTTATTTTCTGACTAAAAGGACAATAAGACCTCAAAATTTCCTTCACTATTTAATCAAAGCAATGCCATGGAGTTATATGAGCATTAATATAAAAGGCAATATTACTAGCATTATCAAACAGCTGATCCTGGAAAAATCACTGCGATTTCTTTGGCTTGTTTTACATTTGTTTTCCTGTTTGTGCTTTCATTATTGACAAGTTGGAAAAGATGGGTAGCTACAGTCATAGTTGATAAATAATTCATGCAATATCTTACAGAAACTGAGAATGTGACATAATACAAAGAACTAATTACAGAATCTGTTAATGAGTCTAGAGATATTGGGTGGGTTTGAGGGAAATGAATCACATGAACACAAGACAAGAGATTTGCTTTAAGGTAGTTATACATAAATGTGCATGTGAAATGGAGTTCCTTCAGTTCTCAAGCACCAATGTATATCAAGAAAGAAACAGCCTAAGTTTTGAGACCTTTAGGCATGAACACAAAAAAATAGAAAATGACAAAATAGAATAACTTTATAGTAGCAATAAGTCAAAAGGAGGGGGGGGGGGAGAGCTCAGAGGGCAAGGAAGATGGAGAGAGAGAGAGAGAGAGAGAGAGAGAGAGAGAGGGAGAGAGAGAGCACACCCAAAGCACCAGAAATATGATCTTCTTCCCCCTGAAAGGACGAGAAACCCAATTCAGTGGAAATACATCTTTGAATTCTCATCGTAAAAGATCTCAGCCAGATAAAATGGTATTTACCTGAGAGTAGATTCTCCGGGCTGCTTCCAGTTGAGACATCTCCGCATCAAATGTATTAACCATCTCCAAAATCTCAGGTGTACTGACAAACCGCACAAACCTGCAAACAAGTAGAGTGTTAATCAGACCAAAAGATTTACCACAATTATTTTACTCTACAATAGCAATGAACCATCCATTCAGCAATGCATGTAACCTCTCTAGTGTTCCTTTCGTAAACCATGTGTCAGTGTTGCTCTGTCTTTCAACTTCAAGTTTAATTGAATGGACTGCTCGTGCAACCTGCTCTTCTGCAACCTTCAAATGAGTCACAAATGGCTTCACTAGTCCAGAAGCAAGCTTCTCTGTGTTTCCATTACTTGAAACAAACAGTTCACATCTGCCAAAAATGGAAAACAAAATATAAACCAAGAACCATGCATAGAAAGACAACCTCAAAATGGAACTCCAGCAACAATTTTCCTCACCGTGAATGCTTTGGTGATAGTTGAAACACCGCATAGTCAAGAATTGTATCAGACTTCATTTTCTCAGTTCTGATTTTACACTACGTGTTTGTTCTCGAACCCCCTCATCTAC
Source organism: Rhizophora apiculata (assembly GCA_037832385.1). NCBI lineage: Eukaryota > Viridiplantae > Streptophyta > Magnoliopsida > Malpighiales > Rhizophoraceae > Rhizophora > Rhizophora apiculata. Next base: position 4,930,186 of record CM075433.1, on the reverse strand, counting down.
ACAAATATGTTCCTCTACTCGTAAGTCAATTGAGCCTCAGAGACAGAAGAAGTTCAAGCCAAGAACCCTAAACCCACTCAGCAAATTATGTGCAACAAAATAAATGGAATATCATCCAAAAGGAAGAGTCAAAATATCCTGTATTTATCCATACCATTATCCATTACAATTATATTAGATGCCAAAATTGATACTGATTTCATGATTTGAAGTCCAATAAAATGCCAGCTGAACTCCAAATATGGAAATCAAAGAAGAAACTCAATAACTTATGATTCATATTGCAAATCCAAATGATGAAAAGAAAATGGAAAATTTAAGCATACATACACGAAGCATTTAAGAATCTACTTACTTTAGAGTCTCAATGCTCATCCATCAACACAAACAACCCCCCCCCCCCCCCAAAAAAAGAGGAATAAGAATATGGATCTCCCTCAAACCCAACTTCAAAACAGAAATGCACCTACACTCATATTCAACTCAAAATAGAAACAAGTATTTCACAAAGACTGAGCAGCACCCAGATCTGATTCTACAAAAAAAATCAGCATCAAATGCTTCAATAAAACCAAACCCAGTTACAAAACATACACACAAAAAAACACATAACCAAATGCCAGATAGAGAGAAAAAAAAAAAATTCCCCATAAAATGCAATAAAATTGCAAGTGAAGATTTCAAAAATAAAAATAATAAAAAAATACTTTCCATTTCACCTGAAAAGTCAAGAGAAATGCAGTTCAGCTAGATCACACCAAAGAGACCAATGGGGTGAGATCTTGTGGAATCCTATGTTTTGGGGTTCATCAACAGCAAACAGACATTTGGGTTATTATCCACTCTTTTCTTCTCATGTATACATATTCTGCTTTTGTCACCTTCAAGAGACTGTCTTTTCTTTTCTTTTTCTTTTTTTTTCTTTTGAGTCTCTTGGCAAAGTTTTTTTCTTTTTTCACGTTCTAAGAAACATCAAACAGGGAGAAGAACGCGTTTGCTTTACTCATTTCTCAAATGCCCATTTCTTCTTTTTCTTTTTTTTTCTCTCTCTGTGTTTGGCTTTGCTTGCTTTCTCTCTCTACTCTGCACAGTGGAGAGAGAGTGAATGGGCAAAATATGTGTGAGACTGTTTTCTTTGTTCAGACAAAAACTTTGTTTTGTTTTGTTTTTTTAAAATGCAACCAAAAAAAAAAAGAAGTTCGCAAGACAAAGACCATGTCATCAAATTACTAAAACAGGCTTGAGTCTGTTTGAAGTGAAATCACCGTGATGTCCATGAGCACTCTTAACTCTTTTTTCCTGTAATACTGTATTCTTAAAGAGTTATTATCATTGGTATGATCGTGTCTATGCATAATAAATAACTGTTATTTAGAGTCAATTTTTAAATTAAAGTTTCAATTTTAACTCTCAGCCAACTTAGAATTAGACAAAATAATAGTAAAAAAAAAATTGTAATGTTACATTGTTATTTTTGCTTTATACACAAAAAATATATACATATATATATTATCTTAAATGTAAAAATTGTTGTCTTTAATTCATATCACAACGGTTTTGAACATATAGAGAAAACATTTAAGTGTATTTAGATTTTTCCCAAGATATGCTTTTTAATTATTTACTCATATAAATTGTGTGTAATGTAATCAAAAATCTAAGTTTGGCCACGTCCAAATGCTTTTCAAACAAAAGAGAAGGGTATAGTAGTAAAATGCAAATATGCCAAAAATCGAAATGATGGACCAGCGTTTCAGAAAGAGTGGGGGGGGGGGGCTATTCTGGTACTTCAACGGGAAAATCAAAGCGAGGTCGAGCGTCGACGTTTTAATCAGAGGATTGATTCTGATAATTTGAACGGACCCCTTTTTAATACGAAATTTGAAAGTGACCGTAGTGCCCCAGATTATGGGGGCATAATAGTACCACCGACGCCGCGTTCCAGTCTACTCACAAATTAGAATATTCGTCGAGTTATATGGTAAAATTAAAAATATATTCAATTTTATAAAATATTAAAATAATCAATAATTTTTATTAATTCGATAATTTATTTTTTTATTTTTTCTATATTCTAATGCAATAACCTGATTTATCGAATAGTGTGTATCTAACATAATTTTTTTAGACAAAATTATAAAATATAATCTTTATTTTTTTATTTTAAGGAAAAAAAAAAAAGATTATGAGACATAATAATAATTTGGAATTCAATTCAAGTTGTCACTCGCTCTCTTTTATTTTGTTTTGTGTAAGAAATTTTAAAAAATAATAATAAAAAGTGTATTTATAATTTCGTTTTTTTATTTTTATTTTTTAAAAAAAAGGTGCTCATCAAAATAATAATTGTTTAGTATATATTTAATCTCATGAACTGAAGAATAAACAAATTATTTAATACTAAACCACAACGTATAGTAATCTCCTCCTCACACACTCTTTAAAACTTTTGGCTAACGGATTCTCCAACCCCCTACGAGAAAGAAGTTCCAACTTCCTCACTGACGTGCCTATTTCCCTGTCCACAACAAACTGTCTTCTTCTATTCCCATTTGTTACGAGCCATTACAAATTTGAGACGCCACACTTTTATTTATGTTCTTTCACGTATCGTATTTGGTTTTGAGTTAGAGGGAACAATAACGACCTAACGAGATTGTGAAATACTAACGGTGATTTTGAAGTTCTGGAGGATTGCAATCCTTGTCATGTGTAACAACATTAATTGAGTCGTTTATTGAAGAGGTGGCGGGTGGAGATTCAATTACAGCAGTTGCTTTGTATAATGGTAACTCTGATGTGCAAACCATCAAAAATAAGTTGACCCCCGTGTGATTCAGAAAGGAAATAATAATAATAATAATAATAATACTTTGAAAATGAGGTAGAAATAGAAATAGAGTATTGCTTGCACAAGAACAATAGTTCCCCATGCATCCATCGTCTAAGCTCCCGATGAAAGGGCACGTGGATGAACTTCTCCAGCAGATCTCAGCCCCCTCCACCATTTCCCTCTCACTCCCCGTGTGTGTGTGTGGGTATTTGGATGCCGATGATGGGGATGATGTAATTTGCCATAAAATTCCTCGGTCACCTGCTCTTCTCCTTCTGCTGACCAAAACAAGGGGTACTCCTACAAATACAAACATTGCACGTTAACGTTATAAATAGCCAAGCGTTGCTTTCCTCCCCCACTTCACATGGTAGGACCATTTTAATATGCTTAGCGTTTTTGACTTCTGCCCTCTCGCATTGCACGCATACCCTTCTTTTCCCTTTTTTCTTTTTTCTTTTTTTATTTATATATTTGAGCGAAATTGTTTTTCCCCTTGCACCACTTACACCAATCACCAACAAATCCATCTCAAGATTAAAACAAGACCAAAAAAAAAAACAAAAAAAAACCAAAAATATGATTATTTGGTTAAGTAATTTTTTAATATAATATTAGAGTGCTTTGTATAGGTCTCAGATTAACAAGATTGAGTGTAAAGAGGTTGTTAGAGTTATTATTATTATTATTTTTATTTGATTTATTTATAAAATTCACATAACTTAATAGTTCAAACTTCAAGATAAATGATTTTTATTTTTATTTTTTTTAACAATATTTAAGCCCTTCCGGTAATTGGCGTTTGTGTTAATTCTTGCCTTGGAAAGAAGGAAATGCCAATAACGATAATTCGGCGTTATTTATTTGGGGTAATTGGAATTTTGGATCATCGACCAATGACTTTAAATCCAACCAAAGCTGAAAGGGAGTGGAAATGTGAGGGCCTACGCCTTTCTCTTAATTGCTTCATCTAGGTTTAGGTGACCTGCTGCCTTTAAAACTGAAATGGACGTCTAAATTTGACATTAGAGCAAAGTGCTACGCCCGCCGACCGCTACATTTATACGTCAGATACTTACAGGTGGCTTTGCCGCGAGAATTAGAGACAACAAGGATTAATTACTTAATTATTCTTATAATTAACCATAAGATATAATTTGCTGATCATTTATAATAATTAAATTCCCTTCGTCAGATTAACTGAATATATATATACATATATATAATTTCCATTGTTTGTTTGGGATCGATTTTAACATTTTCCATCAGCCCCTTCCTAACGGTAGCAGTGTCGGGAAATTTCCACGTCACGAATCATGGCTTTTAAGCAAAACATTCAAATGCAGTAAAGTAAGAAAACGATATAATTAATTATTACCAATCATGAAGAGGGTAGGGCCTGTCGACTGTGGCCGGCAGACAGTACGGCAAAAAGCTTGGATTTGCCCATGAAAAGTTCGGTATATACATTAATTATCACCCTTTTTTTTTTTTTTTTTTTTTTTTGAGGAGGCAATTATTACTGGCTTATGTCTCTTTTGCTTTCAAACACACTGTTAACCAAATTCTTTGTTATCATGAGGTGATTATCACCATCTGATTGCAGTAATTATCCCGTTAACAAAACACATAAAGAGGAACCCTTTTTGACGATGTTAAGGTTAACCCCAAACCCATAGCCGTAAGCTCTTTCCCTGCATCATAAGCAAATTGGAAGTGCGCCTCTTTGTTTCTTTTTGGGTGCGTGTTTTTAATGGGTTCCGTGTGTTTAACATCCACTGAATCCCACCAATACCGTCCACAAAGCCTCCGCTTTATGTCACCGGAAAACAGTGAAAAAAAAAAAGAAAACTATTTCTATATTATTGTATAGTTGTGTTGCCCCGCACTCCTCATCAAGTTTAGGTTGCTATTGGTCCGTTGAAACCCATTTTGAATCCAAAGCGTCCTCTAATTGGATCGGCGACCAAACTATATATTTTCGGTCTTATTATAATAATGATACAGCAACCTTGTTTTCGATTTTAGAGTTAAGGCCTCGGATCACCACTTCAATGGCCCTGGGGCACACGACTTCTGTTTACTAGCCAAGATACCTCATTTCTTGTATCATTTAAATTATAATTTTGTTTATGTAACTTATAGAGTTTATTCAAATTAAGAAAAATTTTACTTTTTTTTTGGCTTATTTTTGCGGTAAAAATGTCTAGTAATAAGCATTAATTAATTCTTAATTTAAATGTGGAAAATACAAATTAAAAGAATAATAAAACCTAAAGTAAAGAATGTCTATCTTATCTATCTTTTTATTTATCCTCGTGCCTTTTCTCTGATCTTCCTCTCTTTTGTCTCTATCTCTTATTATCACACCATGGGGGGGCATTGAGGAATGCCAACAAATATGGCGTGCTTTTCTAGCCATATGGGCACAACAAAACACAAAACAAAGATCAACGTTGAAAGCATGAATGCACAAAATGGATCTCCATTCTCTAACGTGCAGATGGCATTACCTGCGTTTCAGTCCTCGTGGGAGCCACTCTTAATCAATGGTTTGGACCCCAGGTAGTTATCGAACCATTTTGGGCCCATTCTTGTTAGTGGATTAAGATTACTTCATTGGGGCATGTACTCTTTAAGTGAGAAAGGATTGTGAGGAATGATCTATACTTTCTGTTAATTCCGGGGTCGGACAATCATATTTACATCTTTTTTGTTTTTTCTTTGTGTGTGTCCTCCATTGATGACGCACTTCATGACCCCTTCTAATCCCGTATTGGCATCATTTTCTTGCAATTCAAAACAATTTTTATTTTTTGAAAAGGCATGCACTAATTGTTAGATAGAATCAAAATCTGTGCAAAGTTTCTGATCCAACAAAAAAAAAGGTGGGGGGGGGGGGGTTCTTTGTAAGATTTATGGCAAGAGTGGAAATGGTCCTTGTAATATTTTAACGTTGTATCTTTTGTTAATGGGCTTTTACCGACTTCACTCCTGAAAACAACTCTAATACTATTATTAAACTAGTAGATGTATCTATGTACACGTTTGGTTCTCTGGACTTTCCTGTAAAGTAAATGGCTGAATGGGTGATCTTTTCATTTAGTGAAGGAATAGATTTCACCTTCAACAAGGAAGATCCAATAGTCATACGACATTTTACCTTGAACAATGGCCAACGTATGGTCCATCCCATCAATCAATGGACTCAAGCTGACTAAGCGGCGTTGTGTAGATTTGCTTATTTTTCTCACTAATTAACCCAAAAGATTTATAAAAATAAAATAACAATAAGTTATTGGTCAGATTTTTGTCCCAGCCGCACCATTTTCTTCACAGCAAAAATTAGTTCCCTACCTTTTGCCATCTCTTCAAGTCAGAGCTACTTAAAGTGGTGTCTGCATGCACAGCTTCTGCCTTTTTCAGATCTCGTTCATTACAGTCAATCATGTCTGTCTCCATTTCTACGTGAAAGCAGCTGTAGCTAACTGAAGTTGCGTACTTTAACCTAGACAAGCACTCAAAAAACAGGTTTTATTCCTGATTGAACAGATTGCGCTTATTGCAAGTCCGTGATCCCTGACTAGCCATCTAAGCCAGGACACCCCAGCATTCCAAAGAGGGATTGATCTTTGCTCATGCGATTCTTTAGTAGGCATGTCTGAAAAGTAGAATAAGCTGTTCTGATAACGTTCTAGTTGATCATGTGATACTCTTAGCGGCAGATCGACCGTAACAGAATCAAGCTATGAAGCTTTGAATATAAATCCAATTGAAGATGGCATCAGGAGATCTAAAAACATTATCCATTACTGGTAGCAAGATGACCTTAAAGAAGTAATTGTATATTCCCTCAATTCACAGGCATTGAGCTGTTCCCTCATTATGGGATTTTTGCCAGGAACACCACCAATAATCTAGAATATGCCACTGACATTCTACCACAATGATGAGAAAAACTGTTACAGAGTATCTAAATGTAAAATTTAACTAAACAAGCGGTCACTGACTTCCAGAAGTCAAAAACTGTGATAAATTAAGCATGTCAAACAGACAGACCCAACACTAGAAATCCCCAATACAAAAGCTAAATCACGGTAGCAAGGAAATGGGGTTTATTCTGTGAAACCCCACCCCCCCCCTTCCCTTCTTTCCCCTGCCCAACACACACACACACAACATAGACAAACCTAAGAATTAATATAAATCTAAAGCTCTAAACATCAACTCTAACCACACAAATCTAATCACAGTTATCACTATCACTATTGTTGCTGTTATTATTATTGTTGTGGACATTGTTGTTACCACCAGGATGTTTGCTAGTGGGAGCACTGCCACCTCCACTCCTCCCATGTTTCAACTGGGAAATCTCCATCTGGGTCTTCATGAAGAACTGCATTCTCTGCAATTCCAGCTCCTTGGCAAACTTCATTCTCGCCTTCTCCATCTCCACCACTTGCTGCAACTTGGCGCTCTCGGCTTGCTCGTAGGCTTCACCGAATTTCAGTATTGCTTGTGTAAGCATCCTAACCGAATTCCCCCACCACCCTTTCCTTTCTTTCCCTCCTTTCGCATTCCCCACGTTCACTTCCCTCTTCACCACTCTTCGCCTCTTCTCCGGCGGAAAGCTGTCGTCAGAATCCGCCTCCGCCTCCTCCTCCTCCTCCTCCTCCTCTTCCTCCTCCTCCTGCTCCTCCTCGGAAGACGACTCCGTTTCCCGCCTTCGGAGCTGCATCTTCCAATTCTGATGATTCTTAGTCGTCAGATTGTTCCCTGATAACTTCACTGGAACAAAACGATGCCGTTTTAACTGACCACCGCCACTCCCACTACGGATTCCAACCGGGATTCCCACCGGAACTTTAGCATTGGACGGAATTGAAGTTGGAATCTTGGCCGTGGGACCGATCAGCTCGTCTAACTGATGAAAAAATGGCCAGTGACTGGGGCCACCGCCGGCAGCAATCCTGGCCTTCTCTAACTTGTACTTCTTCTTGACCGTGTCGATCCGATTCTTGCACTGAATATCGGTCTTGGCCGACTTGGAGTAGTCCTCCCGGCTGCTGACAACATCGGCAACTTCCTTCCAGTGCTTCTGCTTCAGATTCCCTCTGCTCAGCTCCAAGTACCGCTCCCCCCACGCGTCAATCAGCACCCCCGTCGCCCCCTCGCTCCAGCAGTCCTCTCTCCCTCCTCCTCCTCCTCCTCCACCACCGTTCGTCTTCGACACCTGATTGTTGTTATTGTTATTGCTACCCTGAGCTGCAGAAGGGTGAGCAATCGTCGTTGTCGGCGGCGGCAGCAGCGTAGGTAGATGCCCTGAGGGGAGCGTCACGGTGATTCTGCCGCCGTTGGGTTCGGGAGATCCGGTGGCCGCCGACAGGGAATGAACGTCGTCGTCGTCGTCCATGGAAAAACAGTCGGATAGATAGATCTGACGACTTCTTTAATTAATCAAGAGAGAGAAAAATAGAAAGTAAGAAAGAGAACTTAGAGAGAGAAACATAGAGACAATTTTGTTCTGTTCGTCTGTTGTCTTCGGACGAATTTAGCAGGTGGTGGGTTTGGGGGGATGGGTTGGATTGACGAACTCGGTGAAGACAGTGGAGACACGTGGAGGGATGTGATTGAGGAATTCCGTCACCGGCGTGATGGGGTTGGGGCTGGGAGGACTATGGCCGGCAGAGTGTTGTTTTTTTTTTTTTTTTGGGTCCAACAAACGAACCCAATTGACCGAATTGCACGTTACAATCCGGTGGCAATTTCCTTGCCGTTCTTTTTAATGTTTTTAATTTTTAGCTAATCAGAATTTCATTTCATGAAGTCTACTTAGTTCTCTCCCCTAATACTAGTCAGAATGGAATTACAATCATCAGCTCATATTCTCTATCTATTGATTGACGAGGGTTGGTTTGAACTTTTTTAGGAGCGCCCCTCGCTCAATTCAGCAGGCAGTGGGAGAAGATGATCCTGATTTGACATATAAATCTTTCATTCTGTGCTCTTTCAAATAAACAACACAACATATTAAGGATGAAAGACATGTATTAGTCAGTGACCAACCCATTACTTTTTATTTTTTTTATTTCAAATAAACAAGGAAAATATTAAAGATGGGAAAAGGGGTACATGAAAATGAGGGGAAAGTACATGTTTGAGGATGAAAGGACCGTATTTGCTGTATAAAATCATGGCTACGTTGTTGGAATTGATGGCCATGGAGTCGGTGACCGTAGTTTTGGCACGAGAATGAGTGCAGCTATAGACTGGATGAGGAGGGGGCGGTGAATTCTTGCAAGCAATCATATGCGGAGACCAAAACAGAGGGCTGCTAAGGGTGGAAATCCGGCACCCCTGGCACTGTACTGCACACCTTGCACTACATTGCAACGTGGAGGGTCCCTCGTCTTGTTGTTTTGTTGCCACTGCTGCCCCAGCAATCATCAACAAAATTCCCATGGCTTCTGCCTTCGTCCCCGTGTCACTCAAATTCATTCCCCCTCCCCCCTCCCCCGCTCACACACTCGATCACCGCGCCTCTCTCTCTGCTTCTTGAAATTTTTGCGGGTGAAATATGAAACCAACACTACTCTGCGAGCGTTTCACTAACTGCAGTGATTTACAGGTTGATGACCCGCACAAGACTAGCCAAATTCTTATAACATTATTTTTTTGAACTAATTTCGTCGAAGCAATGCACAACAAATCCCAATGATAGAATTTATGTGGCAACAATTCTATATAAAAGGCACTTCTCCCTGTTTTGATATCACTTGTATATAGTAAGTATCGTTGATTGATATTCTCAATTGATTTTATTATCTTAAACTATTGAAAATTTATTAATATGTCCATAATTCTCTCAGTTTTTTCTTAATGCCAGTTCCTTAATTAAAGGGATTTTGATTTAAGAATTCAATTTAAAAAAAAAAAAAAAAACTTGTGGATCGTGTGATATTACTTGTATACAATAAATGTTAATTCCTCAATTCATTTGATATAAAAATACAAGTATTGATGTCCCTTTGTTAATTTGATTTTGACGTGATTGTAATTGTTGAAAATTTCACTATAATGCCCAAAATTCTCTCTATCTTTCATTGAGGCAAATTCCTTAATGAAAGGGATTTCGATGTAAACAACAATCCAATTATATACATACATATATATATATATATAGAGAGAGAGAGAGAGAGAGAGAGAGAGAGAGAGAGAGAGAGGGGGGGGGGGTGAAGAACAATCCACTTATATTGATATTGATATTAGGCCATCAATGATATTGGAGCAATTGGGGTCGTTGTTATGAGTTCTAAATTTGGGTCGTCAATGACATGATTGGAGCAAAGCAATTGGGCTGCGGAGAGCACAAAGTAACCTTTTAAGTTTGAGTAGGCCTGTAGCCAACTGGGCCCTGATGGATAAATGATTGATCCTTCCTCCTCCTCCTCCATCAGGGTTCCATTTTGAATCAACATAACGAAAACTGATGAACTTGGAACCCAATATCCATCCTTAAAAGCATGCAAGTTACCAATTATGATGGCACGCAAATAGTTGGCTCTAAAATCTTCGTTTAACAAAATAATTTGGGGCGTATATTAAATTAATCAAAGCCAAATGATTATCTGTCACGATGGGATCTTTCTCAATCTCAGTAACCAAGTTCAAGTCATCGTGCACATGAGAAAATAAAAGATTAAATAAATGAGAATAACATTATCTCAAAAAAGATCACTTAGGCTTGATTGCGGGATTGAGCAGAAAAAGGAAACGAAAATCAAATTTGCATCCATTTGATGATTTCTTCTCTTTATTCTATTATCAAATTGTCACCAAATATGGCATTCAAAAATTCCGATTTGGCCTAACAAGAGCAACATATATATATTTTTTTAATTTTTGATGAAAAAATCTCGTCAAAAACAAAATTAACCACTCGAGTTTATATGGGTGGTCACATGATCAAGAGAAAAAATAAAAAATAAAAAAGGAAGTTGAGAAAGTGGGAAGAGCTTAAGCAAGAACATCAACTAGGTGTGTTAGTGTGCGATAATACATTTCTGAACGATGACCCCATTATTTTTTGTCCACTCTACTCTATGCTCCACGTTGAGCTGCTCACTTCCTCGACGCTATATCCAAAACAAGGTATGCCTCGAAGAGTCCATTCGTAGAGGTCATTCAACGATTAATACTAAGATAGATTATGACCTTCTTTACATACACTTTTAGACCAAAAAAACAAAAAAAAAAAATCAACTTAAAATAAGTGCAAATGACAGCATCTTATTCTACAGGGCAGTTAGGTGATTGTAATCAAAGGTTCGATTCAAAGTGTTGGAAAAAGATGACCACTCTTTTTTTTTTTTTTTTTGGAAAATTCAACTTTTTGTCAATGCCAAGGTCTCTTTTTCTATGCTCTATTTTTTTTACTCTTTTTTTTTTTTGAATTCTTGTATGCATTTATCTAAATTAATTTCGCTTCTTCTTTTTATTTCACGGGAGGTGGGATTTTTTTTTTGGTTTGTTTGATTACTCCCTAGTCTCTTGTTTTTTGTGGCAAAATTTTCTAATAATTATTTTAAAAGCAAAATTTCTTATTGAAAAAAAATGTATTCCAATAATATACCAAAACAAATCCTCAAATTACACATTATTTTTTACACAGAGAAAATAATTTCCATTTTATAAACACCAATTTTCTATCTCTACTTACTCTTTACATCAAAATAAAAAAAAATTAATATTACATTTAATTTTTTTCCAACAAATTTTTAATTTATCCAAACAACCATAAAAAAAAAAAATTTTTTTTTTCTTTTTCTTTATTTTCTTTCTCACAAATTTCTTTCACACATCCCTTTAAATCCAAACAAAATTTAATTCTTTTATCTTTTTTATTTGTGTGTGTTTTTATTTATTTATTTATTCAATGTGTACAGTATAATAAGATACATATTAGGCAACACACACACACATTATATATATATATATATATAAATTTTTGAGTAAATAAAAACTAAAGTCTAAATACCGTTTAATTTTTCATTATTAGGGTGTCACTTAAATTTCTAATAATGAGTTTCAAGCTCGTCAATAAAGTTCTAATACCAACTCAACTACAAGTCACATCTCCCTTCTCATCGCAAGAGGACAACAATCAAATCAAGACAATATGTGATTTGCGGAAAGGGCAACCCTTTTTGATTCCCCACTTCCTCACTTCTGCGATGGACGAGACTCCTTGGAGTCTCGATGGTTGCTGGAAAAAAAACCCACCAAAATGACCAAGTCCAAGTGTCCAGCTAAAAGCAAAACGAGTGTATTCTATGTTGTTGTTGTAACGTTATCTAACTGTGCATGCTTCATTTCTGGACATTTGAAAGTTGAGACTGGATCCGCCTAGTTACCTTGCCAAAGCCCAAAAAGTGTGCAATGCCTAACCCAGCTAACGTCACCGGGCGGTTGTCGAAACAGATTCTTAAGACAATCCGAGAATTTTAAGTAGTCATGTATGCACTATCAACGCTTAACGGGCTTGCATGATTGGGTTTTTTTTTCTAAATTTCAAAATCTACGGATCTAATGAACAGTTTTATTATTTCTTTGCCAGAACTTGTTGAAACCCACTTTCTGTCGCCAGCCCAGGCTGAGCTCATCGGCGCCAATAGACTGGCTTCTTGGTGTCAAAAAGTTAAATGGTCCTTTTGATTTCAAAGATCAATAAAAGCATCGACAAGGCCGTCGCGTTGTCTTGGCTGCGCAAAGGGCAAGTACCGTATTTCAAGGAACAAAAGAATCATCAACAGGGGTTGGATTGAACAGGCGGAGTCTTGAGTTTTACCCATTTGGTTTTACTTGTCTGCTGTTAACGCTTACTGGGATATTAAATTTTGGGCTTGAGGCCCAACGAATCAGTTGATGTGGCCCGTATGGACTTATAACGTCATTGTTTTCGTTTGGGATGTCAAGTAACGCTATTATTTGGTGGAACGAGACATCGCTCCTACCTCCTGGATGACATTGTTTCGGGGACGGAGGCACAGTCGGTTACCGACCGTAATCAATGTTTGTTTTGGAGTACCCCCTTCAATAATAATGCCAGAGAAAAACAAAGGAAAAAGGGAATCCTCCTTGGATGGGAAATTCATTAGAAGGCTAAGGATCCTCGGTGCTGTCCAGCTTGCATCGGAATGTACTTATATTTTGGATAACACCATTTATAATTTATATATATATATATAAACACACTTAAATAAGTACATGAAAAATGTAAAACATATAAATTAATTATAATTTGTTATATCAGAATAAATATAATTATATAATAAATTTTATAATATGTGTTAGCTCGCATAATACTTTAGACTATTTTCGCGTAATGTACGAGAGGAGTCTCAACCAATCATCGTCGTCTAGGTCAACGACAACGGCTCAAAGGAAAAACAAAACGTGCACCAAAAAAAACAAAAATGGCGCTAAGATTTCTGGAAATTTTCATTCAATATTTTATTAAGTAATTGACCCTACACCTTTTGTAAACAGACATATCAATTGTCAAACCAAAATCCACGCGTCATGCAATTATTAAAATAATAATAATAATGAGGACGTTGTTGCTCAAAGCAAAAGTAATTCCGCAAGGCGCAAAATTAAATTATTCAAAGCGAGAATGCCAAAAAAAAAAAAAAAAAAAACGTTGTTGGGTGGCTAAAATAATCAGTCATACCTACCCACATGTACATTCCCCGGCAATTGAAATTGCATCTTCTTTGTTCAATTATCGGAAGAAAAAGCAAATCAATTAGTAATTAATCAGACGGGAAACGAGCATCCAGATGAACAAAACTCATTATCAACCCAAAGTTAGAATCAAGCGGCGGCGGGAGAAAAAAAGAACCAAAAAAAAAAATCTGATTATGGACAAGAAGGAAAATCGAGAAAAGAGGAAAGAAAAGAAAACCTGAAAAAATTCAAAATCATGAAAACAAGTCAAAGTGATCATTTTTCCCAAATGCCTTGTCCTCTCCTCAGGGGATCATCACCTGTGCAGCCTTGGCGGCCGAGAATTGACACCGTGTGGTGGCGGAGTCACAGGCGGAGGAGCTGGAGGGCCCAAAAGTTCAGCGTACATGTCCATGAAGAACTTGTCAACAATTTCGAGATACGCAGGGCATGTAAGGCGAGAGTAGTAATGGAGAACCTCTTCTATGTCCAGTACGTGATCCACGTTGCTTAAATCCAACCTCTCCAGTTCCTTGAGCTTCTCCGCCACCAAATAAATCCTTGTCTCTCTTGCACTCTTTCCTCTGGAACTTGAGTTGCCTTTCTTTGGAGATCTCTTGAATATTCCTTCTTCGAGGCTCTTTGATCCGTTGACCTGCTCGCGGGAAATTACCATCTTCTGCTTGTTTCTCCCCGTTGCTTTCTGTTGATCGGCGTCCCATCGGTCGGCGAAATCATTGTAGAAATAGTCTAGTTCTTTTTTGTTGAAGCTTGATTGTGCACTCATGATGTTGTTGTAGGGCGGGGTGGGATCGGCCCTTTTGTGTAGCCTTTGGTAGTGGTCACCGCGGCCGCCGCCGGAGAACAAAGACTTGATGTTTTGAAGGGTTCTTTGGAAGAACTTTTTGGTGTTGGAAATGGGGTTTCTGAGCAGCATTGTTGGTGTAATTTTTTGACCGGATTCTGGCTAGCCTTCCAGGTTGGTGGAAGAGATGTGCTTGGTCGCTATGCTGAGCTTACGACAGAAGAGACAACATATGACCTCTTCTTGGCGGCTTCTAGCGTTGAGATGATGATCACAGCGCACGTTTCTTTATACCGAAGGGAGAGAGAGAGAGGTGGAGGAGCCATTCGAAGATAGCGAAGTATATTCGAACAGGCCACAGCTTTCTATGGTTTCCACCTTTTTGTTTCTTTGTCTTTACACGCTCCTATTGCCATCTTTGTGTCTCCTTCTTTCCATTCCATCCAACGAGTTCCCACTCTCTCTCTCTCTCTCTCTCTCTCTCTTTCTCTCTCTCACGCACACACAGACACAGAGACAGAATATAAGGGTATTCAAAGATATGGCGAAGAGTCTTTGCATTTCCTCATTGACTTATTATGATAAGATGTAGTTTAGTTACTTTTACTTTTACTTTTGATGATGGAGTTGGTGTGTCGCCTCTTTTGGAGAATCAAGGAAGAAGGAAGGAGCGGGTAGAGTTGTTGGGCTGGGTCTTTCTTTCCATCCTTTCTAACTGCTTATTGGTACGATTCTTACTTGGCTTTGACGTGGTTGTGGGGTGCCCATACTTACTGATGTACATGTCCATTTGCATGAAGGTGTTCCTTTCACTAATGTAATTTCTAAGAAAGATGGTTTAAAATGATTCCCATGTAGCTTATATACGCAATTTCCCGAATTGACTTGCTCAGATTAGCAACCAGCTCCTTCCAATTTCAGTTGGCTGAAAATGCTACCTTTTACTGACTATAATAACTATAAGATAAATAAATATATTTATTTATTTCTACAGACATTTTTTTTCTAAATATAATGTGCATATTAATTATTTTTTAAAATTTGAATTGGATCCCATTTTAATTTTCTTTTTACTCGGATTTAAAATTAAGTTAAAAATTTCCGTATAAGTTAGGGTTTAGTAGGAGACTTTTTTTCCTTAAATGTGCGTTTTTCTTCGATTCGACCCCCCTCCTTTGTTTTGTTTTGTTTTTTGTTTTTTGTTTTTTTTTTTGGTACTTTTCAAGTGAAAACTAGGGGACCACTGCTCCCCTGTATATATATATATATATATATATATATATATATATATTCGTATAAAATTGAAGGGGTTCGCAGAGAAAGACAATGGTCCCGTGAATCACGGAATGTGTGGTTATAATGCACAATTCATACAAGTACCATGCTTATCTCTTTTAATTGAACTGGACCGTGTTTTTTAAACTTTGTTTTTATTATCATTATTCTTGATTTGGGTCCTACATTTAATTGGATTGGGTTCTTTTTTGTTAGCAAGTCTATATTTATGCTAAAAAAAAAAAAGAAGAAAAGAATGTATTAGTTGGCAACGAGTACAGAACTGATGTCGATCGATTTCTTATTTAGGTTTAGCGCGAAGGGTTGAAGTCTCCTTTTCAGCATCGTCGTTAACGGGATGCAATTTCAATTTCACCCATCGGCCTTTCCTGGTCGTCTCGCAAATGGGCCCAAGCCCGCCCCCTCCCCAACGGAGCTCTCCATGCCCGAATAATGAAGGAATCGGATTTCTTTTTTTTTTTTCCGGACACGTGAATGCCTTGGTGGACTATCACCTCGTTCATAGTAAATATGTTGAACAAGAGTGTTCTCCCTCTTTTTTTGGTTTTCACGTAATATCACTATTTTCACTTCTTTTTTTCCTTTTCCTTTATGAGTGAATCACTATTTTCAAATTACAATATCACAAAATGTATATCCAGGCCTAATCCTTAAGCGGTGGTCACTTGCCTAAAAAAAAACAGGGAAAAGAAATGAATCCACCTAGCTTTCAATGCAAGGCGAGATAATCTCTCCCATCAACAATTATACATGCAAGTTCTCGAAGTGACTCCCTACCCTACTCTCATTTTCTCCTTCTTTTGTTTCGGTTTCAATGATAGAAGAAGATCAATGAGATAAAAAAAAAAAAAAAAAAGCTGGGCGCACCCTTTTGCTTAGAGACGACCCAACCACCGGATGAGAACAGTTTTTTTGTCACTTTTCTCTCTCTCTCTCCCCCCGCCCCTCACCTTAACTACGCTGTTCTTTGGGCCTGCGACAAGATTTGTCCACTTTAGATGATAGGTAGGTAGAATCCACTCTTTAATTAGCCCTAAAAGCCCAATTGAATTGGATTACTAGCACTCGGTTCAAAGCAAAAGTTGGGGGCCCGGTAACCCAGTAAATGTGAGCAGCGCACTGCTACAAGACACAGACATTCTCTTCTCAAACTTGCTTCCTGTATGGGGACTGCCCTGTCAACTTCACCCGTCAATTAGCTGGTCATCAATGCAAAAGGGGCTTCCTGGATTAATTACAGAGCGCCTCTCTTATGATGCCTGGAAGGAAACATTGCTATCTAGCGCAGATACGAGCAGTAAAAATTCACATTGCACATTACCCAACATGTTGTTATCTGGACTTTTGGCTCTCACATTCTCTCCATACGATCCTTAACAATTATCGACCGACTAGTTACTAAGTTCCACTCTCTCTTCTCTCACATTATAATCTTGAAACAACATCAAACCCCCCACAAAACCTTCTCGCTTGAAATGGACGCATCAACGTTCGTGGAGGAGAATCGTACATGTCAACAGGTTCAGCTCGGCAGGCAATTATTTGGGGCTGGGAATATGAGCAGGCAGAGGGGAAGGTGGCCTCCGTTGGCCCTAGTAAATAGGCCGACCCCACATGCTTCGTTAAATAAATATTTACCACAACACGAAAATTTGTCCTGTCATTATGGGACACACCGTGGAAATTTGGTGATAGATTGACGTATTTGTCTTTTTCATTCGACCAAATTTCAACTCTGACATAAAGGTCATCTTTAAATAAATAAAATTTATGAGTGAATGTATTAATAAATTAACATTATATATAAAAAATTTGCTCGTATTAATTATTATTTAAATAATAAATAATTTTTAATTTAAATTTTAAAAAATAACAATTGATAATCATATAATACAATTTTTTTTTTTTTTTTGGGTTAAAAAACTGATGTGGTACATATTCCATATACTTGAATTAATTAAAGTCCCTTCGTTTCAGATGTTTAATTTTGAAGAAGGAACCTACGTCACGAATCATTGTCCTACCATGATGGATGATTAATTCCTTTTTTTTTTTTTTGTTAGTCCTATCACGAATCTTTAAAATAATAAATTTTTTAAATAAATAAAAATTTATAGATAAATATATTAATAAATTTTAAATTTAATATATTGTGACCAAATATAAGAGATACTTACTTGAAATTATTATTATTTAAGTGATAAAATTTATTTATGGAAAAAATTAAATCATAATGTTAATTGATGATCCCTCACAAAAAAATTACAGTGACAACAACATAATTTTATAATATTTTTTATAGTTAAAAAAAAAATAATGATGGGACATATTCCATATACTTGAATTAATTGAAACCCTTTTGGTTCAAATGTTCAATTTTGAAGGTGGAACCTATATTAATATTGCATATGCATGACACTGCCCTGCGAGAAGCAAAACTCTTTTCGATGCAGGCCTTTTTGTCTTGTTGTTTACCGTGCAATGGAAACAAGCGAATGATGATAATTTATTTGACTTCGGTTGGTACATAATAATACAACAAAATGAGAATGGACGTATCTAAAACGATTTCGTGACATATTTTGTCATTTTTTTTTTTTAATTTTTTTATCTGCTGAGCAGATTAAAAATTGCCCATTTCAACGACTCATTAATTATATAATTTTTTGGGCACTTTGTCTGGGGGGTAATAATGCCATCGTAGGGGTATATCTTAAAAACGACATTCCTTGTATTTCTGGTTAAGTTTGTTCTTTCGTGCTAGTTTATAGATCTCGTATGGGCTTGTTATATATGAATACAGCCGAGGATCCTCCATTTTATGGCGTGAAATATGGGGCTAAAGGGTTTCCTGACGAAGAAGGCAAGCGTCTATACTCTATTTATTCAACCTTACCGGTGAAGCTTTGCCTGCAGCTTTTCCCGTTGGTGTAGGTCGTGCATCCAATAATTTGGACACGAGAGGAAACTAGGGGCTATACATGTATGGGTAATTTTATGGTAACTGTTATAATTACTTCTTTTTTTTTTTTTTTCTAAGTATAATAAATTTATAAATCTTAATTATACTTTTTTTTTTATAATTTTAGTTAAATTTTTTATTTGTTTATACATAAAAATAAAATTAACTTAACATACTCTTTAAGTGAGTTAAATTAAAAATTTTCATGAATTATCGGTTGGTATGAACATAGACTATAAAATATTTAATTTAATCGAGTTTTATTAGATGATCACAGGTTAACTTGGGACTAATGATGCTAAAAACAAAAGGTTTAAACCGATGTCTCCTGAACAAAGAACAAGGACCCGAAATTATTATCAAGATATATATATATATATATATATATATTTGATAAATAAAACTGATGTCAAGATATTAAAGCGTCAATGATCTACATGTGCACTTTTACAGAGTCCCGTTTCAAGCTAATCGTTGACGCCCATTTTTCCCTGCCCCTTGCGTTTTGGACAAATCATTAAACAGCTTTTCATCTTGCCCGTCTATTCTTTTTGTGCATAAGAAATCCGAAAAGTTCTTTTCAACTTCAATATCATAAAAGATTGAGGCAACTTTTTCGAAGAAGAAAAAGCCTTTTTTTTCCATTCCCCAATTCCCCGTCTCTCGGGTTTCAGGCCGTAAATCTCTCGGCACAAGAAAAAGCATGAAAAGAGGCTCGTTGTTCCCCTGTTCCGTTTCCCCCCCAACAAGTTCCTTTTTTGATAAGACTTGAGGATCTGCTTCTTCGGGGGGGGGGGAAGAAAAAAAAAAAAAGGTAAACAATTTTTTCTTTTCCTTTTTTTTTTTTGCTATCAAAATCAAAGAACTGTTCATCTGCCTCTCCTTCCACTGCACCACCTTGTCATGCACAGTTCACCCAGCTTACCATCAAACAAGTGACTTATTCAGATCCACAAACGAACAACAAAAATCCCAATGTAGCTTCACACACAATAACTAAATTTCATAGCAGGAAACTAAGAAAGGCAAAGAACAAATGGTCCATCGGCACAGTCAATCCAAGTTAATTAGGACTTTAACAGTGAGCTAACACGTACGGATAAGCAAACTAAAACAACAAGTACAGTTTATCTGCTTAATACATTGGTTAAGACTTAAGTAGCTGTTAGGTAGAGAACAAGGTATCCAAAATCTCTGCAAAAACCTCGACGATAATCCCATGATGATGATAAGAGTTCAGAGACAAGAAGCATTGCAAGAGCTGCTCAAGGTCTTTGGCTGCATATATCCTCTTTTCAACGATCATCTCCACCATGGATATCTTAAAATCGTTGTAAGGATCCCTGGAACTCTTCACCAGCGCAAAGCTTCCTTGGACTTTGCCATCCAACGGCAGAACACCCATTTGTTCACGAGAAGAAGAACCCTTATGAGCTGCAGCCTTATTCCGGCGAGAACGGCGGCGTCGGCGGGATTTGGATGAGTCTGAGGAGAGACTTCTTGAAGAAAAGAGCGTGGCTGTCTCGTCGTCTTCTCTCTCGTATTCATTTCCGCCATCTTCGTCGCTGCTGAACCAGTAGCTACCTCCACAATAATATTGACCATCTTCCCGGGAAGATGAGCTGAAAACACTCTTCGTATGTGCGTTGCTTCTCTTCTTCTTTTTCTTCTTGTTTTTCGCTGGGATCGAACCCTTCTGTGCCTCTTTGAATCTGTGGCCTTTATAGAAATTTTTGGAAGGAGAAACGGGCGATGCAGGAGGGCAGGTTTGCCCGTTGGCGTTGGCCACCGATACAAAAGCAGAAGGATATCGGGCCGATACTTTTAGCCTGGAGTTGATGCCGGGCGACAGGGTGGAAGCATCGGGGCATCTGGGCCTGCAAATTGAAGGAAAAGGTCGAGTCTTGCGAGGGGACAAAGGCTCGATGATCTGGAAATTGAAGTTCTTTTGGTTTTGAGGGATGAAGATAGCTTTTTCGATCACGTCCGATAAGTTTCGAGTCCGACACGACCCGAAAGAGCCGCTACACGCCCGAGAGATTCCCATCTTCAATCGATGTTCCGTCGCAGAACACAGCGAGGGGTGAAAGAGAGAAATTGCTCGTATGGTTTCCGAAGAGCAAATATAAAGAACACAGAGAAGCCAAAAGCCGAGCGTTTTTGTTTTTTTTTGTTTTCATTATTATTGTTAGTATTTTTTTTTGATTTAGTAACAAAAATCAAGGTGGTCGGAGTGACAATTTTTCCTGCTTTCGTCGTTTTCTTTGTCTGGATTAGGAAAAGTGGACTCAAGAGGCGACTTTCAATCAACTGGCTAATTATTAATTTTGGCCCAAAAAGATGATTAATTAATGATGACATCGATGGTCAATAAAAAAGCCACACACGCATCGCCTCTGTTCTGAGCTCAACTCTTTGACAAGAAGACGACGTTCCATGACTTCAATGAGACAGGTTCTGTTTAAGTCACATTCAATATTTATTTCGATTTTCCCCGAACATAAACATAAATAATTGAATGAGATAAACAAGAATTTGGAAAATACTATTATATATTAAATAATTTTTTAAAGATCAATTCCAGATTAACATCCGCAGTCACTAAGAGCACGATAAATTACAAAAACTCAGGTCGTATTATTATGATCGTTATTTTTATATTTAAATATGATTATTAATTATAATACAATATAATATATAAATTTACGCGTAGAATCGCGTTTAACTCACTTCATTTATGCAACTGTTCTTCAAGTCTTATTGGTTGTTCTTTACCTTTTTCTCTACTGGAATGCAGATTTTCCTCTCTCTTTTTTTACACCACAAAATCTTTGAACAAAGATTTAGAAGAGGCACAGCGCTGCCCCGTGAGCCTTCTCTATTCTCAAACGGTTCGTTTTCTTTTAGTCACCGCAGACGAGCTGGAATTGGATGGATATATGTGCATACCTATTCTAGGACTAGGCTCGTCATGAAAGCCGAAAACTGCCACGGGTCAATGGACTTGCCTGATTTAGGAAACCCCGTCCAGCAGTTCGGTTATCTAGTAGACGCCGACCAGCCCAGCCCAGCCCAGCACTAAGGTATATTTGTGGGTAGGCGGGGGACCAGACCGGGGAGTTGAGACAATGCTTCTTTGGTGATGTGCCATTCGAAATTCAAATTGAAGATAATTAGTCAGTAAGGCACTGGCTGCTGCAGTGTGGACTCAATGATCTTAAGATGTGTCTTTTTTCGAAAAGATCGGGATAGTAAGAATTTTCTACCAATTAATGTGATACATCACAACATGTTAATCAACGATCTTACTCACCAGAAAAAAAAGAAAAAAACTGTAAAATGTCTCTCGATACCCTGTTGTATCATCAGTCACCTTTTCCATATTTCTTGCCGGCAATGTCTCTTATATCATGACCCACTCGGATCTAAACCTCTGAAAACCCAGTTAGTCTGTACTTGCTTGCCTACGACATTGAGCCAAACTGATTTTGCCTGAGCCATAGTCAGTTACTACAAAGTAATCTCCGCCCTATACGCCTGTCAAAAGTGGATCAAATCAAGACACTCTAATACCCATCTCAATTGTCTGTGTATTTGTGGTTGGGAAACTCAAAATTTTATTTATTCGCAGTAATCACGATGCCGTGCATGAGGACCTTAAGCCCCGGGATTTTATGGCTTGGGGCTAGAAAACGAGCCCCAAAATTCGCCTTTCAATGCTCCATATTTTTTATTTCCGCACTAAGGCAAAAAGGAGGAAGAAGATTGCAGTGATAGAGAGTGAGAGCTTTGAAATGTGGTCTAAAGTGGTGGACAAAGGTAATTTTGTCACCTTTTCCATGTTTCTTGCGGGCAAGGTCTCTATAGCCACCTTCTCCATGTCCGAATTTGTATAAATTTTATGTTACTTCGCCAGTATGCTTATGTCTGGTTTGAATTTTGTATACCTTTCATGAAAGAAAAATGAAGGGGTCTATGTATTTGGCTTCACCAGGAAGTTGAATCTTAGAGAGCACACCAATCCCCATTGCCAACGAAAATAAGACAGTTTTTAAGCCATTGTGCTCTTGAAATCAAGGCCTTCTAGTCTCTCAAGGTGCTCCCAATAACAAGAAAACAAACACATCAAAGGATGCAGTTGTTATACTTCGAATCTGCCTGCCGCCAACACCAAGAGCTAACAGACAATTCTGGGTGACTTGGATTCATCTTTTCGAAGTTTGAGAAGTTAGCTCAGTGACGGGAAGATTAGAGATTGCCCCCATTGACATACATGGATTTCCCGAGCCCAATACTCTTGCCTTGACACGTGGATTATGAGTTCCCTCTGCGAAATCATTTTGGGTTTCGTTTAGTCCCTTTTCATATGCGGTTGTCCTTGGCATTGACTACTGCATTCATCAGGCATTAAAAAAACAGCTGTTAACCAATAGACTTAAAATTAAGAGCCTTGAATTTGAATCTCAATCCGTTTCAACTAAACTTATGAAAAAGAAGAAAACAGTTGTTGCAAAGGAGGCCTGCGAGGGTCCTCCACAAAATTATCGTGACTTGTGTCAATTGAAATTCAAAATTTCGTCTTGTGTTCTCGTTATTGTTTTACACCTGATCCACTAAAATTTCTATTTGAGCAGCACCATGATGAAACCCGTCGACTGTGAAACCTTTGTCTCACGTTATTCACATTTAATTCCTCCTCTGCCATCCTTGTTTCAATGTATGTTTATGTACGTCGCGAACCCACTCCTAGCTACATTTGTCAACGAAGCACTACACAAAATATGGGCTACACAGTAAGGCTCTGCCACATTCACTGTTCCAAATTCCTCCCAACAGTCGGGGTAGGGGTAGTGTCTAATTCTGGAGTGGGGTTTCTTTTGAGACGATGATGCCATTTGATAAAACGTAATAAATAAAAGGGGATAGAGCTATGGGGGCATAGAGCTCTCGTGTAAATTTATGTTTGAATTTCGAACACATTGCCTCGAAACCAAACTCACTGAACCATAGCTAGGCATGAAAAGAAAAGGGATAGCCTCCCAAAATCATGTGACAAGCTTCATTTCATTTTATTCATTTTTTGAAACCTACGTTTCTACATACACAAATTTTGTGTAGAAAAACTATAATACGATAATGGGACAAGGCAGCATACAGAAATCACGCAGGACGCAACCGATAATCTCCGTAAACCAAGTTTGCCTGCTCTTTCCCGTTCTCCTTTATTTTAAAGAAGGATGAAAATTGAAAAAATATTTTGTGCCGTGAACACAGAACATCACCAGCTTTCCCAAAGCAGAAGAGAAATATTTGGAAACAGCGGAATAGTGAAACTAGAGAGTACAAAATTAATATACACACACACCCACACAAAAACAATTGGCAGGTATACGATAATACTAAGAAGCCCTTAACAACTGGCCCATTCGATCAACTTCCAAACGCATAAATACATAAAATTTAATGCCCCATTAATTCGTTTAGCGAGTCGGGGAGTTATTAGGCAAGTTTCTCCCTGAAATTCATGTAGTGTATATATTGCCAAAATCATCCTGAACCATGTTTGAATCACCGGTAGAAAATGATAATAGACCACAGATTGTAAGGCCTTGGCAGGCTCATATTTTTACTTCTACGCTTGTCTCGTTTCCTTCCCATTGTCAGCAGTTGCATGCTTAGCCTCGAAGAGAGACCCAATCTCTTCCAAGGTCAACCCTTTGGTCTCCAGAATGAAGAAATAAAAGAAAACCGTACCAGCCACCATTATACCAGCAAGCACAAAAAAGACACCCCCAAATGTTATTTTATGTGCAATGGTCAGGAATGTCATTGAAACCACGCCACTCACCAGCCGGTTCACTGATATGGCCAAAGCAGAGCCTTGGGCCCGTAACCTCAACGGGAAAATCTCTGACGAGTAGACCCATGTGATGGGCCCAAGCCCAATAGAAAAGGAAGAAACAAACACGCACACCGCCACTATGCACGTGACGATGGCCCAAGTAGGCTTGATGCTGGAATGCTCGAGAAACTTGGAGCCCGTACCCAACAAGACCAACGAGAGCGACATTACAGATGAGCCCAACAACAAAAGGGGCCGCCGCCCAAACTTGTCCAAGTAAAAGGCCGACAACAGCACAAACAAAGTCTTGGAAAGTCCCATGATGACATTGATACCGAAGAGCTTTTTCTTATTGTGAATTCCAGCACCCCTGAAAACTTCAGGAAGGTAGTATATAACTGCATCATTACCTGAAGCTTGCATGAAGAAATTGATCCCTACAGCAGCAACAAGCATCCGGCGAATGGGTCGCGACGGCCGTAACAAAAGCTCCTTCCACACACCTTGTCCTTTCCACCCAGCATCTGAAGAACCCGAATTGTCTAAACCTGAAGCTGCCTTGGTTATATCATTAAGCCTGAACTCAGCTTCCTCCTCAGTATCTGATATCTTAATCAAAACCCGCTTTGCCTCCGCTAACCTACCTTTCATTACAAGCCAACGAGGCGATTCTGGCATTGTTATAATACCAAAACCAATGAGTAATGAAGGCACTGATGCAATCCCCAACATTAGCCTCCAGTTAATTTGCTGCGGGAGACCTGATAACGCAAAATTGACCATGTAGCCCAAGAGAATGCCGAAAACAATGAAGACCTCAGGAAGGGAAGTGAGGAGGCCGCGTTTCGTTGCCGGAGAGATCTCCGCAGTGTAAACCGGAGCGATCATTAGGGAGTAACCGACGCCAATGCCGGCAACAACACGACCCGCCAAGAGGAAAGAAAATGATGGCGCTAGGCTCATTAGAAGAGCCCCAATTAGAAACGTTGCAGCGGCTAGGACGATCGTGTAACGCCTGCCAATGTAATCCGAGGTTTTGCCGGAAGCCAATGAGCCGATTAAGGAACACACGTTTAGGACACCCACCAAAATTTCCGTTTGGATCGCCGAGATTTTAAGGTCTTCTTCGATGAGAACCTTTGCTCCACTCATCACACCAATATCTGCTCACACCCACCAACTCCCAAAACATTAAAAAGCCAAAATTTTGAGAATTATACCCATATATCTTTATATATATATATTATATATATATATATATTATATATATATATCAATTCCAATGTTGTGAGATTAAACAAAAAGGTTTGCAAAGGCTTACCCGGAAATTAAATTCAGAAATTTAACTCAGATGCATTGCTGAAGGGAATAAAATTCAATTACTTACCATAGCCTAAAAGTAGAGAGTTTGTAGAGGCAAAAAGAGCACAGGCAAGAGCGCAACTGTTGAAACCAGTCTTTCCAGGAGAAACAGCAACACCATTCTCTGTCGAGGGCCTCTGAGAACAGTCAATTTCAAGAGACTCGGGTTGATCCACAGCATTTACAGACACAACCATTTCCGTCCCCTTCTTCATCTCTTCTTCTTTTTGTTGGTTCCTGTTTTCTTTTTGTTGTTTTGTTCGGTGTTTTGATAAGGCCAACATCAATTCTCCCACAGCCACAAAGATGTTAGCTTGCCTTTCTGTGGGCAGGGAGGGAGTGAGATATAGAGAGAGAGAGAGAGAGAGTCAAAGTGAAAGCGACAGTGTGGAATTATGTGCGCAAGAGCCTGCAAATGCACAGAGATTTCAGAATGAGGGGACTCTGGAGCACACGCCCTTTGTACGTTCTTCCGTTCTATTTTCTTCCGTTTCTGCTTTATTATAATTTTTGATAAGGTTAAAAGCTACGTGACCACATAATCTTTTGAAAGGTGAAGGTTTGACGACAAATACAGTGGTTACGTATTGTAAACCAAAATTTTATTAAAAATACACGGGAAATAAATATAATATATATATGTATAAATTTATAATAACTTTTAGTTACAATTAATATATTTTTTATATGAGAATTAATTAATTACAAATAAAAATCTTTTGGCGATCGACTTATAAATGAATTGGTTTAGTGGTTGTGATAATGCCATAACTGATCATTCTGTCTCGTACACTCTTTATCAATGAATTAAATCGTCGTTGGCTTATGAAGAAAACTAGAAAGCAAAAAAGAGCAGAGACAAGAAAAGAGAGAGAGGGAGAGAGAGAACGCACCGCGCCGCACAAGGAGAATTTTGACTGTGGAGGGCACCTAGCTCGAAATTAATTTGCGCACAATAAATCGCGCTTGCAAATACACGTAACATCATTTACCCAGTTTTTGGTTTTGCGATAGCCCCCAAGCAGTTAGGCCGAGAATTATTGGAATAGCCTTTAATCAGTGGGACCACTTCCCCCAGTGCTTCGGTTTGGAGAGTCCCAACGGGGGATCAAAGCCACGTGATTGACTTTTTCCCAAGAAAAAAGAAAAACACGGGAAGAGCTTGTAAGAATACATAATAAAAAAAAAAATTAAAGGAAAAATAGAGATATCGTCCAATTCGACCCGCCACCAACCATACGCAGACTTTGAGCTTGAAAATTGCAAAGTTCCCAAAGTCATACAGAACTAGAACGCGCTTTAAATGAGGCACACATAAAAATGCTAAAACTTCATAGACCATTTTCCATTGAAGTCATTGTGCAATGAATAAAGACGCGTGCGTCACAATTTTCAAAGTGCATTAAACTCCAAAGAGATTTCCTGAATCAAGTATGAATAACTTGATACTAAATGCGAGGAAAAGGAAATAGAGAGAAAAAAGGTGGAATTCGTTGAAAAAAAAACCATAAAATCCAAGTGTGTACTACACTTGTTAAAAATAATAATAATAGTAGAGTGAATAAACGTATATGCATGAACTAGGTAAATCAATGACCCGCGAGCCTGAAGGTGTTTCAAGCAAGTTCTTCGTCCAAAGTCCATTGGAAATATCTCTGACGAGCAAACTCATGTGATTGATTCTGTCCCAAATCTACCGTTTTAGGATAGACTGAAAATTTACACTTAAAAATACAACAATAATATCATGAAATTATTTCACATATTCGATTGAAAAAGAATCGAGACATCAGCACACACACACACACACACACACCAGCACATACAGCGACAGTGCACAGTTCAATAGTTCGCGCAGGCTTGGTGACACCTGTATGGCCGTCACATACTTTGACCCGAGGCCCAGCAGCTTAGCCGATGATACGGCCATTACTGCCGAGTCCAACTGCAGCAGGGGCCACCTGCCGAAGTTGTCCAAGAAAAAAATGGCCGACGCCAGAAGGAAGAATTTCTTGGTTTTTCCCATGATTATGGTAATTCCCAACAAGCTGCGCCCTGCCTGCCTTGCATGAAGAAGTTCATTCCAACAGCAACAATTAATGAGAATGCGGCGGACCGAGCGAGATGATCTGAGGAATTTCTCTTTCCAAAAACACGGTCACCGCCAGTTGCCCCCATTGGCCCCATAATAACGAAGTAGCTTCCTTCTGCCGTTTTACAGTTTGTCTCAATTCTGCTTCCGCTTCACTGTCTCATATTTTCACTTTTGTTCTTCCCCTATAATTAGGCAGTAACACTCACTCGTTGCGGCTTGTTGTACTACCACTACCCCTCAAGATCCACCATTCTGTAGAATGACTACTTTTTTCATGCTCACGAGCATTGGAGTTTTGAACTCTGCCAGAGAGGGTTCCAAATAACTCTAGCTAGCATGGGAGTTGAGCACAAGTTTTAAGCAAATGCAGGAAAAAAAACACAAGCCAGAATAAGACACGCGGTAATTTCCAATAAATAATTTACATTTCAGGCGTTACAAAAGACAATCACAAATCAAACATCTATTGACCTTGTGTGGCTACTCGCTATCTACAAGCCAAGTAGTCAAATGAATGAATCGATGAAGAAGAACAGCAGAAAACCCATCATACTAGGGTACACTGATGCTAAAGAATCCCCTGATTATTAAACTGACTTCCCCTTCAAAATGATGAAATCCTATGAGACTACCAAAAATAGTGTTCCAGTATTTATTTTTTCTCTTGCATTTAGCCCTTCCTCTTCACTATGACAACAGCCGAAGGCCTGCTTCCAGGTCCTCTAAAGTGATGGTACACAATTCTCGAGTATCTATACAGTCAAAACTGAGCCTGAGGTCCAAATTCTCCCGAGCATTAACTAGCATTGTATCCACTAAACCTCCATTCATTTCCCTACGCTGCTTTTCTGTCGTAACTCTCTGTATTGACATTGCGATTGCATCTAAAGTGCAAGACGGATGCAGATTAAATCCATAGAGCAAACCGTTCATTTCTTGATTATTCATTTTGATATGTGTGATCATTGCTAAATCTTCAGAAGTAAAATCATTAAAATAGAAGAATTTAGTAACCCTTCTGTTGAAGCCTTCATTCGAAGTTATGACACGCTTCATTGGCTCACTGTACCCAGCAAATATTACTACGATTCTTCCACTATCCATGACAGACATGATCTCCTCTAAGGCCTCTATACCAAAATCCTTGTCATCTGATTTCTGCATTGGTATAAGCCGATACGCTTCATCCACAAAAAGAATTCCTCCATCTGCTTCCTGAATCTGCACATAGGAGAAATAAATTAATAAAATCTTCACATCCTTTCTACAAAGAAAAATATAACACTTAGTTGCAGTAACAGTGGCAACATACCATTCTTCTAGTCTTTGGTCCAGTATGACCAACAAATTCACCAACCAAATCTGTGCGCTGTACTTCTTTTACCTTGTCAGTTGGTAAGATTCCCACCATGTGCAGTAGTCTTCCAAGTATTCGAGCTACCATGGTCTTGCCTGGAGCATATGATAACTGTCTTTCTTAATGACTTTATCAAACTTGGAAATTGAAAAGCTACATTTTGTTGCCAAAAATGAAAGGATAAAAATGAATGACAATTGATCTAAAGTAAATGCTTACATCTCTTCAACGAGAATAAAGATTGGACAACTAGAGAAAAACCACTGAGCATAAAGAGCAAATGATTGAACCAAGTTACTGAAGAGACAGCAGGTTACTCTAAAAGCATCACTACTTGCAATTACTTCTTCTGTTTGCCTAAAAAGGTGGAAAGCCTACCAGCAATTGAAATTGGAGGTGCATCATGAATTAAGAAAATTATCAGAGGAGGTGCCTGTTTAGGGTGCAACAAGGACTACTCAAAAATTAAAGGATTAAGAAGCAAGCAAGGAAGGCACACCTAAAATGGTATTAAGGCAGAATATAATGGTCCAGGTTAAAAGGGTCTGATTCTAGAATACTTGATTGAACTGGTGTATTTAACTAGTATTAATGTCATATTAGTAGCTAGCTGTGGCTACCTGAGGTTGGTCTTACCTCCAGTGGAGGCATCAAAATTCAAGACCAGCCAATTATACAACCATTTGAATACATCCAACCAATTACATAGCCACTAGAATGTGACCAAGTAAATAGCAATTAAAAAAGGACAGAGAAAAACACTGGCATCTTGCAAGATTGTCTTCTGCAATATCAAGCATATTGTGGATAATAAGGATCATAACCCCCAAACTCTCAGACTGAAATTACCTGTGCCAGGATTGCCTAGAAAAGCCATATGAGGAGGTCTTCTCTCTCCCACTTTTAGCCCAAAGGCCCTACGCTTCTCATCCAAAAGCATTCCCTTTGCCCATTTCTTTAGTTGTAACTTGAGTTCATGCAACCCAACTATGTTTGACAATGCAACTTCAAGTTCTTCCATCCTAGCATTTGCTTTGCAGCATGCTTCAAGTGCTTTCCTCTTTCTCTGTTCTTCTAAATACAAGAGCAATAGTTCACGCAACTTCTCGCTTCCAGGAACTTGCAAGAGATGGTTCAAGGGAGTCATGTTATCCTGCAAATTCATGATCCCACAAATTATCACCACCCCACGAGATAGGAAATAGAATAAAATGAAAAAAACTTGAGCAGGGGATATCTGAAGTACATTATCCTTAGCACTGCAATCAGCATTATATTCTAACAATGTCCTGATGGTAGATGTGCCTTCTGCATTGTTTGAGTACCAAACAGCAAGATGTAATGGTGTCATCCCATTCTGCATGTACAAGAACAATGAACAAATGTGGGTCAAATGAAAAATCATTTTTAGGGTCGCTAATCTTAATTTTTAACCAAACTTAAAGTGGAAAAAAGACTGCCACGAAAAATGCACATTTGCTTTGGCTTCAATAAAGGCACCATGAGCCAGAAGTAGTTGTGTAGCTTCATTGCACCCATTCTTTGCAGCCATGTGCAAGGGAGTTTCTCCATACTGCAATTTTCAGCATTTTAACAACCAAAATTAGACATATAAACAAGAGAAGCTGATGCAAAATTAACAATCAATAGAAAGCAAATATTCTAAATAACTGCATAGAATATGAAAATTCAGCTTGCCATGTTCTTAGCTTCAAGTTCAACTTTCTCCACTCCTTGCCAATTGAGCAAAACCTTAATTATCTCAACTCTGTTGTTACCAGCAGAAACATGAAGTGGAGTCTGTGCCATCTGCAATTAAAACAAATCAAATCAAACATAAAATAAAACGACTCGATGGAAATAGGTATACGCTTTCATTAACAGCTGCTATGTGTATCAACTTTTGCATTGAATTCTAGTTGTAAATTTTCAAGTAATGCATTCTGCTTTTAGATTCTTTGTCACTGCCAAAAATTTAAAAAAAGAATTGCAACTGAAAAGTCAGAGATAATAGCAAAATAATTGAAAAGTGAGATCCAACTCTTTAGTGATACAACTCTACCCAAAAATGCCAACTGCACTAACTTACAGTTTAAATACAAACTGCTCAAATGGTTTGCGCCCATAAAATGAAGTCATGATAAGATTAAAATAATGTAACTGAAGCAATTTAAATTCAATTGGTTTTCCTTATTTTACCGAACAAATGCTCAGTTCCTCTAGTTTCTATCATTCTTCTTGCCAACATTAAAGCAAACTATAATGCCTAGAATGGATACCTGGTATGTATAAAACATGTGTGCCCTTATGATCCCAATAAAATAAAGGAAATAGACAACTGAATGTTACAGTGAATGAGGACATCAACTTTTGAAATCAATCAAATTAGTCAAACAAACCAAAATGCATTATTGTAATAAACCAGAACAATTATGAGATAGCAAAAGGACACAATCATTGCACCAAGAATAGCGAGCTCAGAAGCAGAAATACAACTATTGGCAGAAGCGGGCTCTTTTTGAGTGTCATTGGCAACAAGTTGCACAAAACAAGCAGAAATGCAAAGATTGACACAAGCAGTCTCTTTGAGTGTCATTGGCAACCAAGTTGCAAAAAAAATTCAACTCAATTCAAGAAAGCCTATTCCTCTCATTTAAAGTCAGTCATGACAAATCCTCTTTTACCTCTCCACTCTAGGTGAGAGCACCTACTGTGTTACAGGTGATAATCATATTACCATTTTGCTTTTACCACAAATGGGCCTAGACAGAACATCTTAACCGATTCATTAGTGATAGAGTCATTACATGCCTCTTTACATGACTATGATGGAAACTAAAGATACAGACAATGATGTTAATAGGCCAAAAACGTCTCTCCTCACCATTATTGGCAACATTATAACACAGCTCTCAACTCCTAAACACAACTTGCCTGTCCCACCAACCCCTTTATACTAAATAACAGACTGCTCTTGCCCTTAACAATAAGCTAAGAAAATGAATTTTATCTGAACAGGTGTTGCATTTTGTTGCAACCCTTCTTTTGACCATGATTCCAATGAAGCCGTGGTTCACAAGTACCACCTTCATCATGATAGTCCATAAATCCTTATTAACTACCACCCTGTCTCATCAGCATAAAGACAATTCATGGGAACTTCTCCTTAATATGTCAAGTCAGGTCCTATTTATCATTTGTACAGAGATGTGAAATGCATAATCCTGATGTCCTGTGTGACCGAAAGAATCGAGCAAAAAGAATGAACACAGTGAAAACAAATTGTATTAATCGTGCATACGCTAGATCTGACTTGTTCATCCATCCCGGATCATAGATGTATCAAGAGTTCAGTTCTTGTTCTTCTTGTCTTTTTCTTTGGGCCGTTGGGGAGGTGGGTGAGAGGGAGACAGAAAGAGGGAAGAAGGTCTTTGATTAATTGATTACAGGCAACTAAACTGAAATGGATGTAAAGCAACTAAAATTCAGCGGATACGAGGTTATCCAAACGCAATCAAGAAACGAACGGGTTACACAAGAAAGTAAATTGACCTAAATTCAAACATGCCACAAACCAAATCAAAAACAAGTAGACGGTGACGAAAACAAAAGCATAAAACCAATTAAACTTCAACCAGAACCATAAAGATCCCTTCTTTCTTCAGCCAGAACCATAAAGATCTCTTCTTTACAAAGAAATCCATCTGGGAATAGACAAATACTTGAAAACAGAAGAACCCCACATTCAAGAAACCAAATCTTTAAACAAATTCATGCAACGGCTGGGATCTTACGACGGGGTTTCTTTCATTGAGGAGAGACGGGTTGCCGGAGAGCAATTTCTGGAATCCAATGAGATCTCCGGAATGGGCGCAGTCGTGAATGGTGGCGGGCCTGGATGACCTCGACCGTTGATCTTGATTAGGCCTCTGCATTTTTCCTTTCTCTCTCTCTTTCTCTTTCCCACAAAGAAAGAATAAAAACCAATATAGAGATCGAGAAAGAAAGAGAGACCGGGGGAGGGCCGCTTTTTCTAAGAGACTCCTCTGGCCGGTCTTTGGCGGTACGGTCAGTCTGGAGATGAAGGGAAACAACGTCGGATGCTGCTGTCTCGGCCGCCAGTTTCTCACTTATCCTTTTATAGCGTTGTTTTTTTGCTTTCACGTTTGTTAGTTAGGTATAAAAAGACTCAAATGCCCCTCCACGTCAACAATGGATTGCGGTGGATGGCCTCTCTCTCCCTCCATTCCGTAAATAACAATGTTTATTTTTGGTACATGAAGATTATGACTCAACAATGGCGTGTTAATGGAAACAAAATAAAAAATCAATAATTATCGTGTCCAATCCAAAATTTTGATTTTATTTCATCCCAAAAATGAAACGACCACCGAAGTATGAAAAAGAAGGATGACAGCCGGATTGAAAGATAAAATAAGAAAAAAAAGAAGAAGGGAAGCATTGGGGGATGAGCTGTTGCTTAATAGCTGCTAGCTAATGTCCTCTGGCGATCGTGACAATTGATAAAATCTGATAGAGGCCATTAAGTGGTAGGCGCAGCAACACCACCAATAATGCAAATGCAAGAGCAAAGCTGGCACGTACATATTTGCGAGTGATCTTCAGCCTTTCCAAACGCGGGTTCCTGGCTGTCGATTTTCATGCAACAATGCAAAGCCAGGTGTTTCGCAATGGTATCATTTCCTCGGCGAAGGGCATGTGGCCACGATTGCCAAGATGTACTTTATTATTATTATTTTGGATGGAAGGGGGTTGGGATCCGTATAAAATTTGATAGTTGACTATGATTTCTATCGTTGAGATCAAAACCTATTCAAGCGAAACATTGACAAGACAAGTAGAATTTCAGATGTTGAGGCAGCTGCACCGACACTGTCACTTTGATGCTATGGATAGTATTATTATACATGGTAAATATATATATATATATATATATACATACATATATGGAGAAAAATGAAACCACGGTTAAAAAGAAAAGATACTATGAATAAAGTCCAATCAATACTCAACTTTCCCTTACCCGAAACAGCAAATGTTGCCAAACCCAAAAAAAAAAAACCCCATGCTTTTGAATTTTTTGTCCTTTTTTTTTTTCGGTTTAATTGGCGCTGACCGTTGACATTTTTCTTGGGACATCGAAAATCAACGCTTTGAAATTCAAGTTCAATACCACGGAAGGAGACAGAAAGCAGACCAATCTTACATGCAATTCAATAAATAATAAGGCCCCACCGTGTAATCAACATGGTGATAGGCCCAAGATCCATTCAACAATTAATTTTGTTAGTTTCGCAATTACATGTACAAACTATTTATAAAACTCGCTTATGTTGTTCAAGATTCAAGGGTCAGGATGCAAATAGAGATAAACTTATAATTAAAAAATGCTGTAAATAAAAATGTTATTTATCAAAACAATATGCAAATTTATTATTGAAGTTACAATAAACTTAAGAAATGCTAAAAAAAATTATTTATAAACAAATAAGAATTTTATAATGTGATAACATTAGATAATTTTTTAAATTATTAAAATTCTTTTTATCTATGTAATTTAAAACTAGTTGCAATTCTTAATTTTTTTCAAAAACATCTCTATTTTGAAATTATGATTTTAAAAAACATCATGATTGGAAGATACATTTTTAAAAAAAATTATTAAATATCACAAAAATTATTTTTAAGTTAAAAGCACAATTTTCATATCTTAACATAATTTTTATTACAAAACCAAACAAAACCATATTTATTTTAAGTTCAAAACAAAATTTTTATACGTAAACACAGTTTTTACCCTAATACCAAATAAGCATATATAGTCATTTTGATCAAAACGAAGAGAACTCAACAATCTATCTGTTTACCCCCCAAAACCTCGTAGTTGCCGAATCCATTACTCAAATCTAATAGGTTACCACCGCAGCCTTCTCTACCAAGAGACACGATAATACAGACCCACAAAGCCACGTGTCGGGTAGAACAGCTCGAACGTGGGGCCAACACACCTGCCTTCCATTAAAGCACCGAATCTTTTCCCTTTTCCCTCCCTCTCAGATATTTTTAAAAACAATTTTTTTCCTCGACACCTACGTTATATTTTTCACTGGCAAGATACAATAACTGAGCTTCACGTATGCCCACAACGAAGCACCAAAGAAGCAGACTGTCTAGACCGGATGTTTTGCGGTCCCGGTCGGGTTTTAGGGCGGACAAGGGGATTCACGGGTTGTTTGTGCGTCATTGCAGGTCTTTTAACCGTGGAGATGAAGGGGAAGTGGAAGAACAGTGGGGGAAAGCATGGGACTTTGAAGGAAAATGAGGTTAATTTGGG
Source organism: Rhizophora apiculata (assembly GCA_037832385.1). Taxonomy (NCBI): domain Eukaryota; kingdom Viridiplantae; phylum Streptophyta; class Magnoliopsida; order Malpighiales; family Rhizophoraceae; genus Rhizophora; species Rhizophora apiculata. The sequence continues at coordinate 4,894,551 of CM075433.1, read as the reverse complement.
AAAGGGAAGTGGGTTTTGGAGTAACCAGAAGGTTGCTGTTTACGGGTTTTGTAGGGTCGGTTCACTCTCAAATGAAGATTTTAGTAAGGCAACAGGTGAATTGGAGGAGGTTTTCTCTTCGGTAAGTTGTAATTAATTAGTCGTTTATTCCTGTGAAATAGTTCAGTGATATGTCATGGTTTGTTTATGCTTATGAGGGATTAAGCAATTTGACATAGGTTCAATTGGGTTTTGTTGTGAGAATTAGTTAAGATGGGAAATATCCAAGCTTTGAACTTTGGTTTCTTATGAAGTTTTTCTGCTCATGAAATATTTGTTGTCGGAGTTTAATTTTGTGATTGTATTCTCCGCAAACATGTTTTCAGAACTTTTTAAGTCTTGTCTCATTGTCCAGATTGCCATCCAAATTGGAAGATACATTGTAACCATGATGAGCACTGGAGTGATTCTTGCAATTGGTTTTCAGTTGTTTTTATATTGAGGATATTTTCGTGACCCTGCATTCACAATGTTGAGTTGATGCTCTGTCTAAATTTCAATTTTCTTCAAATCTTGGCGAAGGTGGAGATATTGAGATGAATATGCTGATTTGGTATAGTTGGCTTGGGGGAATTGTTATTGGGACAATCATTGGAGCTAACGTGGTTTTAGATGAACATTGCAGAGCTGGTCCACGCAACGTTGTCATAACTGGCAGGCAATCTCTCCATATGCAGGCTTTTGGAAATAGTGTTACGAGTTTACACCATCAAACCAAAGGAAATTATGTGTGCTGTTTAATATTGATCAACTGCAAATACATCATTTGATGCTTAAACAAAATCCAACATGTGAACCTGGAACTTGGTAGTAATGTGCTTGCCAATAAGATTCTGTTGGTTGGATATGGGACTTCCATGATGGATTTGGGATATGCTGAACTATATTTTTGTGTTCTGACACAAGTTTATACTGGCCGATGTGGTACAAGGAGGCTTGGAAAAGCACTTGCTCGAGAATTTCTTCTTTCCGGCGATCGTGTGGTTGTTGCTTCATGCAGGTTGTATAAAGACTTTTGAAGCGTGTTAAATTCATTCTCTATGGAATTTGTACTCACAATCCATCATCCGTGATTGTCTGAGGCAGACCTGAGTCTGTAGATATGACAGATAGGAAGCTAGAGTAGAACCTCAAGGAAGGAATGATGACTGCAGGTGGCTCATCTAAAACAAATCTGGCACAGGCAAGGGTCATGGGAATAGTTTGTGATGTTTGTGAACTTTCTGATGTACAAAAATTGGCAAATTTTGCTGTCAACAAAGTTGGTTCCATTGACGTATGGGTAAGTGATTCGGCCCTTTCTGCTCATTTTATTAATTTGCAGATTAACAGTTGTTTCAATGATCGCCATCTCTATCATTCATGTTCTAATTCTTACCTAATTTTTTCCATTTTCAATATCATGTCTCAACACTGGAACAGATAAACAATGCTGGCACAAGTAAGGGCTTTAGACCTTTGTTGCAGTTGTGATGGAGACATTAAACAGGTACTGAGGATATGCTTTGGTATTTGGTATGAGGGCAGTGTCATTTTCCTTACGGAGTGCAATTAAATCTGAAGTCCTTTTAGTAGTACTGAAAGTTATGGCATAATAGTACTGAAAGTTTGACCAAGAAACTGTATGTAATTTTTTTTCTTTCTTTTTGCATCCCTGTTATAGCCCCTCTTATTTAAATAAGCATTGGGCTTGTATATTGGGATGTGATGTTCCCCTTTTCTCCCTCCACGAGAGCTTTCTTTTCTTTGGGTCCTGCAGGAAATGATTATCTCTGTACTCATTTTAGCAAGATTGTCTCAACAAAGTTGGTTGGATGCGTGTGATGATAAGCCAGCCTAAGTGGGGCCACATTTTTAACATGGATGGGGCAGGTTCTGGGGGGATCAAGTACCCCTCTCACAGCTGTGTAAGTTTATCATTGTTTGCTTTAGTGGAAACTCATTTGTAATTCCTGGATGCCGAATCTTTTTTTATTGGATTTTCTAATTATTCTCGAACCATTGATGGTCTTATAATGGTCAAATATTCTTGGATGCCCTAATGATGCTTACTCTTTTTGCCTTCTCAAACATGTAGTTATGGATCAACAAAGTGTGGTCTTAGACTGCTTCAAGCATCACTTTTGAAGGAGTCTAAGTAACCTAAAGTTGGAGTTCACACAGCATCTCCAGGGATGGTTCTTACAGATTTACTCCTGAGGTATATTGATTGCATCCTTAACCGATATTTGCTCTGCCTTTCTGCTAAGAAGCTCATTGTTTTAGAAGTAATTGCATGCTCATGACTTGTGCTAGTTTGATTAACACCTGGAACTAACATTCTGTCTCCCCCAGGCCCTGACCATTTTAATATTTGGAGATGCTTCTGGCCCGAGAATCTGTGAGATGAAAATTTACTTTTTCTAAAAATTTTAATCAGATGTCTGCAGAATTTGCACTTTCCTTTGCATTTCTTCTTATATGCTCGGTGGGATTCTTACCCTATTAATACATTTTCTTACAGTGGATTGTTTGTGCTTAATTTTTGCGGTGGCTCTACACTTAAGAACAAACAGATGTTTAACATCGTCTGTGAGCTTCCAGACATAAAAGGCACAGGGAAGGCCATTAATTGCTTGACTCCTCCCAGGATATTACTTGCATTGGTCACTGCATGGCTGCGGTGAGGTCGCTGTTTTGATGACTGGGTAATCTTAGCATCCCGAGGATGATCTTCTGGGTAACTTGACTACAGCGGGCCAGCAAATCTTTTTCCTTGTGAACCGTTTAGTTAATTCCTTGGAATACTCTCTCTCTCTCTCTCTCGTTCTCTCTCTTTCTCGTATTCTCCTTAAGTAAACGTTGGATGTGATTTTCCCAAAATTGTGATTTAGAATAGGATGTATCCCTCCTATTATGCAGGGAAGGGCATTATATGCAGCACAGGCAGACGGGCTTCGTGATTGGGCAGAAAACTGTGCTCGGTTTTCGTTTACAGATGCAATGGAAATGTACACTGAGAATACATGGGTTATCTGTGTTTTCGCTTTCAGTTGTTTGTGCCTTTATAATACTCTCCAGCACAGCCAGCTCATTTCCTGGAACCTGAGTCAAGTTACTGTTGTAATCACCATAAAGCATTAGCAAACTTTCAGTGGATGGAGCCTCTGCTAAAGCATCGGTTGCCAACAGAGATAATGTCATTCCACAACGCAAACCAGCGGAGTATGGCTTCTGTATGCTACTGTAGGCTCCTTACGTCATTCGCAAGTGCTCAGCTGTTTTAGAACGTGAGCCAAGGTCTTTGACCGACTTCAGGTCTCAGTCCCGCATAAACCCTGTAGGTTCTGCCTGAGAAGCAGCGCGTGTACTTTGATTTTTTTTTTTTTATTTAGCTTTAATATTTCAATGATGCATTCTCCGTTGAGATGCGTATAAATGTCGTTGAAATTTACCTTCAACATTATGGGTCCACGCAATACTGTTAATTGAGATTCATTCTAACAAATGCAACATCTTCTGCTGTCAAACGCTTCCTAGATACGGACTTTTCTATCTAGATTTGGGTCTATTTCGATACGGATGAAACATTGGCAGTACAAGCGTGTGGTGGAGATGTTCTGTTGATTGGGACCTCGGTGGGGTCTAAATCCATAAATCGGACGAGTTGTCAGACTCCAAAATCAAGTGTAAATTATGTCTGCTTCGAAGCTAGTTGTGCTAGAAGTAGAGGTGCGACCGACAATTTCTTGCCCCGTCAACATCGATGTCCTTCGCATTGCATGAGCACCGATTAAGGCTGGCGTGTCGGGAAATTCACGGTGCGTGCGCCATTTGCGCGAGTCCACTTCCGATCATCCGAAACTAATTTCCGGAAAAATGTTTTCGGATGGACAAAAGCTATGCTGTGCTGAAACGGTAGCAACTGCACCGTGCAAATACTTTACTTGGAACATGACTTGTAACCGGGCTAGGCAACAACATACAATTGCTACATCTTGAAAGCGTTGTCTCATTTACATCCAATCTAACGTACCAACAAACCGAAAGTTTGGTGAAATGCTTTAATTACCAATAACCCAAAACAAAAAACCCGTCACAATTTCAGTTATAATCAGCTGCATATACACTTACTCGAGATTTCCCAGCAAATTTCGCGCGCATTTTGCGCTTGGTCGCCCCAAAGTGACAGATTTTTCATTGGGGCACTAAAATCATATGATTAAAATAATTGAATGACGAATCGCCTATTTTCTTTTGTAATTCCTCTGTCGTTGGATTTCCTTTATTCAATTAATCTCCACTAAGATTCCAATTTCTTTTTTTTTAAAAAAAAAAAAATTTTCCATAAAAACAAAAACGACATTATTAGGACATCTAAATACTCATTGTGCCGCAGGGAGAGATAAAATGGATTCCATTTCACTTGATGGTTGTCCGACCCGGCCCAAATTTTGTCGGGTTGTTGAAAGGGGGCTCCGACCAATGAGCGTGAAAGGAGCAGTGCGTAAAAAAATAATAGTTAAGCATTGGGTCGTGGATATCACGGCGAAAGAGAATCTGTCAACCTCTGTATCTCTATTTTTCCCCCACAAGTTAATGCGAGACTGGATAGCTGGATGGATTTGAACGGAATATTTGTCCCTGTTTCAGACTGCCGAGTGTTACGCCACTAATTACGAGGTCCTGCACAAAAATAAATCATGGAAATAGTACCAACCCCCATGTGATCTGGTGCGTGAGTGGACCCACCCCACCCCACCAGGAGGAAACCCACTGCTCATAACTTCAACTCTATTTCTATTATTATTTTTATTTTCTGATTTGTATTTAATTTAAAACTCAATCACTGTGAATACGGAGGTAAATAAATAAATGGTAGCCCGAAATAGCCACATCCCGCGAATTGAGGCCAACTGGGAAACATACCGTGGAGTCTGCTATCTCCTATCCTATTCTTTTCCCTGCCAGGCAAAAAAATTTGAGGGAATTGAAAGGAATGCATCAGACATGGGAAGTCAATCTCTTAAAATAGAATTGATAAAATAAATAAATTTCTTAATATTTAAAATCTTGATTTGATTTCCCAATTAATTAATTAAAAGGAATCCTTTGGGGAAAATGCTGTCAAAAAGCAAAACAGACTGTTTATTCGCTCCACTGTCAGGGCCCACCTAACAATCTGCCGGAACCTGGTATACGCTGTCCCACCCAAGAATAAACAGTTTATTATTATTATTATTATTATTATTATTATTATTGTAATTCAAATAACATTATTAGTCTCTTGATATATCGCAAGTAGACCTCTAATTTAATATATGATAATACAATATAAATTTATGTATTGAATGTGTTAAATTAACTGACATAACGAAACTCTAAACCATTTGAGCAAGCATTATGTTGCAATAATACTCTTTTTGTCCCATCTATTATTTATTTATTATTATTGTCAATGTTTTTTTTCTTTTTTAAATAAAGAAAAGGGCAAATCAAATAAGTCTGCAGCCTCACGGCATTGACTTTCACTGCACCGGCTTCTAGAACCACTGCCCGGTTGGCTTAGACGAGACTGTGGCAAATAGAACAAAAAATACACACACAATTTTGAGGACCATCATTTGTTTTCCTTTTTTTTTTTTTTTTGGTTCTTTTTCTGAGTGGATTGATTGGCTGGGTGGGAGGGGAGAAGAGAGAAAATCTGTGTCTCATAACATAAGGAGAAAATTTCATTGAATGTGGAAAGGATATAAATGCATGGAAATGATGATTTTGCTTTATTTACCTTATATAGATAAATGCGACATTTGATGAGGCCACGCCCAACCAATTCGATTCCCATCCTCGCGTTACTTTATATCAAAACTTATGATATAGTCTTATCCCCAATGTAATAGCCAATTGTTGATAGCATCAGAAGGATTACATTTTTTGGTTTAAATTATCACAAGTGGGCATTTTCAAAGTGGGTTTGCCGTTTACGGCCATTGGGGTCCATCTGGGTCCCCTTTCGTTTCCAGTGACAGCCAAAGCTATGAGGCAATTAAATTGACAATAGATTAAATGGATACATTACCTAATTCTTATTAACAAGGTAGTTGTTCAACCGTCCAAAAAGAAAAAAAAAACTAGCTAGTTCATGGCGAACTCGTTTATACAGTCAGCCCCGTGTTAAAAAAAAATTGTTCATACAGAAATCTATTTTGCAATGATTATTGATCTCCCGTTGTTTTTTTCTTTTTTTTTGGGTTGCTTCGCCAAGCAAAATGAAAGGAAAATGCAATGTAAAGGCTTGCGTTCAGATCAAGTTTTTCTTTCACCAATCTGTAAAAACCGTGACCAACATATTGTCTATCGGAGACATAAGCATTGGATTGGATCTAATTTTTAATTATCAAAAAGAAAAAAAAAAAAAGTTTTAGTTGTATTCGGCTGCAGCATTGGTGCTCGGGGCCAAAGGCTTATTGACTGTTAAAATAAAAAAAAAAACTGCCAGGTTTATTGACCGTTAAGATTGATGAAGAAATTGGAAAATGAATCAATTAATTTTTTTCTTTTTTTTATAAAAAAGAAGGAAAACTCGGCATAGACGCGCATGTGGCAGTTGTCAAAAATAATGTAAGGAAATAAGTTGAGATATATTCTTAAAATTCTAATAAAAAAGGATTCCTTAGACTAGAATTCTTCTGTTCGAGTTGAGTTGAGTTGAGCTGAACCCTTCAATACCATGTAAAAAAGCTGGCACTTGCCAGTTGGGATCTCTCTCTCTCTCTCGCTCTCTGCCTCTTTCTCCTCAGCTGTTCGATTTCCTGACCAAACCCAAGTTTCTTTCTCGGATGTTGTCATTTCCTTCAAACTTGCCAAAAACGTTGTCTGTCCCTAGCTGCTTTCCGTTTTGAGATTAGTTGTGAGAAAGGAAGTATAGAAAAGAGGGAGAGCAAGAGCCAGAGATAAACGCATCAGTTCTGTCACAATGTCAGCGCCGGCTCCCACGTCGCCGCCTCCTGGAACCAGCACTACGTCTCCACCACCTCCTACCCCTTCTGCGCCTCCTCCTTCCTCTCCGCCACCGCCCAACGCAACAGCTCCTCCTCCCTCTACATCATCCCCGCCTTCCACTTCACCGCCCCCGCCAGCAACCCCTTCCGTCGCTCCTCCGCCAGCGACGCCGTCTGTCTCTCCTCCGCCACCGTCCACATCTGGCTCTCCCCCACCGCCCCCTTCGTCCTCCTCGCCCCCGTCTTCTCCAACGCCCAGCACCCCGTCTCCTCCTTCGGGATCGGGGACAACCCCAACAACCCCCAGTGGCGGGCGTACGCCTTCGCTGCAACCGCCGCCACCGTCCAGTGCTGGGACTACGACGTCATCGAGTTCTTCGGGGATATCTACAGGGGTCGTTGTGGGGATAGCAATTGGGGGACTGGCGATTCTGTTAGTGCTGACTTTGCTGTGCCTTTTTTGCAAGAAAAAGAAGAGACGCGACCATGAGGCTGCTTACTATGTGCCTCCTCCGCCTCCTACTGGCCCTAAAGGTTTCATATTTTTCCTTTTCCTGAAAAGATATTTGGTAATTTTTAAAAAATGTTTTTGGACGCCGTGAATGCATCGGTCTGGTCAAGGCTGCCAGTTTTCTTTCATTTTATTTTATTTTAATTTTTATTGTCATCGCTTTTGTTAATAGTAGCGAATCAAGGCTTGGTAAATGGGGAATATGACTGTCTGGACAGATCCAGTTGCTAGTTTATGGGATATGAGATGGGAACTGAAGTCTTGTGTAATATTTTCTCTTTTGTGAGTTCTTGGCAAATTAACAATTATATGCATTTGAGAGCTTGAATCAAAAAGAGGATAATGAATGGTCGAATTCGCTTGCAAAATTCACTTTCGGACTTTATATTTCTGATCTGGAGTTTGGTAGCTCATTTCTAGCGTTTGATGGTTATTGGCAGATGACCCTTATGGTGGACGGCAGCAGAATTGGCAACACAATGTTCCTCCGCCTCCACATCGTGTTGTCATGCCAACGCCAAAGCCTAATCCTCCTCCTCCTCCTGGGTCTCATCCTCCAGAACGTTTCCCTTCTCCTTCACCCCCACCTCCTCTGCCTTTCATCAGCAGCAGCGGTGGCTCTGGTTCCAATTATTCTGGATCTGAAAACCCACTGCCACCATCCTCTCCAGGCATTGCTTTGGGCTTCTCCAAGAGCACATTTACTTATGAGGAATTAGCAAGGGCAACAGATGGCTTCTCTAATGCCAACCTCCTTGGTCAAGGTGGTTTTGGGTATGTGCATAAAGGTGTCCTCCCAAATGGGAAAGAAGTCGCTATTAAACAGCTTAAAGCTGGAAGTGGGCAAGGAGAGCGTGAATTTCAGGCAGAAGTTGAGATTATTAGCCGAGTGCACCACAAACATCTTGTTTCTTTGGTTGGATACTGCATCACTGGGTCACAGAGATTGCTTGTTTATGAGTTTGTTCCGAACAACACTTTGGAGTTTCACTTACATGGTACATGATCAAATTTGCAGCAACATTTTTTTCTTTCTTTTTTTTCCTTTTTCCTTTTTTTGCATGGTTTTCTTTAGTAAATGCTTCTCATCTTTTAGATTTTATAAATTCGGCATTAACTGTCATCTTATTGTTGATTATTTGTGGCTTTACTGATTTGGTGGAAGCATTATCAATCAACCGTCATATGTTTCATTGACATGTATCTGATATGGAAATCATGTTGCAGGAAAGGGACGACCTACAATGGATTGGCCTGCCAGGCTGAAAATTGCATTGGGATCTGCAAAAGGACTTGCTTATCTTCATGAAGATTGTATGTTTTATTATATTTCTTCTTTACTATCCTCATTCCATAAACCCCTTCTATTTTCCTTTCTCATGTTATTAGCATTGCTATTATTATTATTATTGATATTTCATTTTTTCAGGTCATCCTAAGATCATTCATCGTGACATCAAGGCAGCTAATATACTTTTGGATTTCAAGTTTGAGGCTAAGGTGCAGATTTTAACATTGAGTTCACGTGATTTCAGAGTTGTATTTGAAACATACAGAATTTCATCTCATTCATCAGATGCAGTTCCTTAAATCTGGTTGATTCTAGGCAAAGTAATTAATCCACTTATTTGTAGTCTGACAGGAAATCATAATTTTTGGTTACCTGTCATTATTGCTGTTGCCTGATATTTATGTCTGATCTTCCACTTCTTTGTAATCAGGTTGCTGATTTTGGACTGGCAAAGTTCACTTCTGATGTTAATACTCATGTCTCTACGCGGGTGATGGGAACTTTTGGGTAAGAACAATTTCTCTTTTATCCTAGTTCTTTAGGATGGTTTTTATCCAAGGTCAACCAGAGCACGCCCTTTCCTTTGCTTCATTCAAGAGCATGATATTGAGAGGTGGTTCTGATTTCATTGTTGTTTTGTGTTTAACCCTATGGTAGCCTTTTACCAAGATGACCAATTTTGTTCCATTAGTTTATTTTGGTTTCAAGTATGAACTATTTTACTTTAATGGGTTATTCATGTACTTACATGCCCTTGTTTCCAGGTATCTGGCTCCAGAATATGCTTCAAGTGGGAAATTGACAGACAAATCGGATGTTTTCTCCTTTGGGGTTATGCTTCTTGAGTTGATCACTGGACGTCGACCCGTTGACTCAACTCAGTCTTACATGGAGGACAGTTTGGTGGACTGGGTGAGTTTTAAATTTGCCTAGGTGGCAAATGGATACATGCAAGCATGAAAGCATTCAAGTGCACACATATAGGGATCTCCTCTGAATGCAAGCTAGCACACACAAATCATGCCTTAAATATTGTTGGCTATATTTGAAACTGTTTCTGTGTGTATGCTATAGGCAAGACCTTTACTCACACGGGCTCTGGAAGAAGGAAATTTTGATTCTTTAGTAGATCCAAAGTTGCAAAATAGTTATGACCATAGTGAGATGGCTTGCATGCTTGCCTGTGCTGCTTCTTGTGTGCGTCATTCAGCACGGCGTCGACCTCGTATGAGTCAGGTGATCTGTTTTTTAAGTCATACTAAAGTTTTCATTTTCAATAGCAGATCTTGAACTTTTTAGGCAAATCATTATCGGTGTAGATTGAATTTGAGCTTATAAATGTGTCGAATCAATTTTGTGATATTTGCCTCAAATTCTGTATATATATTTTGTGCAAGTTCAGATGAACATCATCTCTGGCTTTTCCTTAAACTAATTGATCTAATGCTCTAGGCCAAACTCTGAAGTTTGATTTGATATATCATGTGGAAACAATGCTAATTTTTATTATAAACTTCTAATCAAGCAGGTAGTCCGAGCCTTAGAAGGGGATGTGTCTCTGTCTGATCTTAATGAAGGAATCAAACCCGGACACAGCAGCATATATTCTTATGGTAGTTCAGATTATGACACAAGCCAATACAAGGAGGACATGAAGAAGTTCAGGAAGATGGCACTGGGAAGCCAGGAGTATGGTGCCAGTAGTGAGTATAGTGGACCGACCAGTGAATATGGCTTGTATCCTTCTGGCTCAAGCAGTGAGGGTCATACTACCAGAGAAATGGAAATGGGAAAGCTTAAGAAAAGAAGCCAAGGCTTTAATGGAAGCTCCTGACAGACTTGATGCCTAATTTTCCTGTAAAGACCCCGAGTCCTTGTCTAATTTAATCTCTTGGGTGTCCACTGATGGCAAGAATGACATGTTTTGGATATGATGGCATACAGATTGTTTTGTTTTTTTTTTTTAAAAACTTTTCCTCTGAGTTAATGGTTTTCATAATTTGTATTTAGTAGAGGTCATATACAAGACATAATTATCAAAAGGCAGTGTTCGATTCTTTCATTCATTGCTCAAATCTTTATTCTGCTTTGGTTGATGAAATTTGTTGCAATGTTCCTTGTTTCTTGTACGAAGTTGTCTCCGCCGCCTTGCTATGCTTGTGTTCCGGCAAATAAGGTTCTGGTTCGGCAAAAAGTTGACGACAAAAGTATTATAGGTGTGCCTGTGGATTTCCGTTGCAAGTAACCATTCCAGGCTGTTTGTTGCAAGAAGAGCCCGGTTTTTCTCTAGCTGTGTGGGATAGGTGGGACGTCCCGGTTGCATCAAATTACGAGCTGGCGATGGTCGTCAAAAGTCAAAACCGATGATCACCGAAACCATTGTCAAATATGGTCCTCTCTCTGACCTTGGACCAAGTCACGGCGACGCACGCGCGATCCTATAGCGACTGACACCATGCGGGGGGAGGTATTGGTTTCCCGTAGGAATTGTGCCCTGGCAACATGTGGCGGGTGCTCATGCGGTGTCGACGTCAAACTCGGCTAAAACATGAAGGCCTCCTGACAGAAAAAGGCAATATAAATTGTATCCGGGTGTCCCTCTCCCGGAAGTCAAAACAAAGAGCATTTGTTAATAGGGATATCAAATCGTTGAATCATGAAATTGACAAACTCGCCACCCCAAATCTGATTGATCTGCCCTCCCTGCCTACCGTGTACTATAGCGTGACAAAATGAGAATGACAGACAGCATTTGGGCTGTGAAGTGTGTGGACCATTCAATCTTCATTCATGTTAAAATATAATATAATAACTTAAAAAAGTTTTTAAGTGATATATATCTATATATATATTTGAAGCATCTTCAAGGTTAGGTATTGTTCCTCCAGTGATCGTAGTACACAGCACTTCTTGGCGAGGTCTAACATCATCAGATTTATAAGGAGGCATTTCTTGTAAAAATATGAGAAAACACCCAATCCCTCCAGAGCCGAAACTTCCATTTCCCTTACCTGTCGGCCTCTTGTTTACACGGGCCAGTCTCCTACGGGACGGAAGCCTGACGGCGTACAGTCCTGTCTTATAATTAAATAATTTTATATTTAAAATATATTTATAATTATTTTTATAAAAAATAAATAAAATTTTGAGGGTCAATTATTAATTATGAGGCCGAATCAAGTCAAATTGGGAATTTTTGAGCCGAATACACGTGGAATAATGTATTTTCGATGAGCCAAAAATATTTTTCATTACATTATGAAAAATTTATTTCTTTCTTAACGGTCTCTTTCTAAAAGCGACGTCGTTTCATTCTCGTCTACTCGTTAACCGGAGAGGAATAGAGAGAGAGCGGGGGAGAGAGAGAGGTCCCTGCGGAGCGCAACATGGCGCGAGGGCTTATCCAGACGGCGAAAGGCAGAGTCGCTGCCATGGCTTCGTTCGTTTCTAGGGTTACGCTGTCGTGCGAAAAGCTAACACTGGCGTCCTATCATCAATATCGTGGGCCTTGTCGCCTAAGCGTGGCTTTTCCTCAGCCTGATTCATCGAGAAGGTTGTTTTGCAGCAAAGGTTGTTGTGTTGTCCGCCAAGACGCCGTCGACATGGCCAATTACAAGGAGGCTTTCTTCAGGCGAATGGCTATGGCTGGACTCAAATCCCACCACCGTATCGGTCAGTAATAGTATTCACTTTCCTCTTCTCTTCCTTTTCCCTTTTTTTTGGTTTTCTTTTTATGAAGCAGGGCGAGTTTTACCTAGATTGAGTAGCGAAAACAGCTTCTTTTTATTGTTAAAAAAAAAAAAAAAAGACTGAGATATTCATGGTTCTTTAGTTTTGAAATTCAGCTTTGGGAGTGTCTGGCGGCCCTGACAGCATGGCACTTTGTTATCTCACTGCTTGTTGGAAAATGGAGGATCCTAATGCTGTCGGCAAGACCGACGGGTTCATTGATGGGCTCTTGGCTATTATTGTGGACCACGGGCTACGTGCCGAGAGCAAAGACGAGGCACAAATGGTTTCATCTTGGGTTTCTCAAATGGGTACACGAAATTTGGAAAATATTATTGTTCAATAGGTTGAGCTAATGAATGCTTTAGATTTTGATGGCTAACACGGACTCTGTGTAGGAATCAGATATGAGATTTCTCACTGTACTTGGTCAGATGGGAGGCCTGAACAGGGTCACTTGCAAGTAGCAGCTCGAGAGATGAGGTTACTTTTCCCTTCCTCCCAACTCGTTAGGGAAAATATTCATTGAGTTTCTCTGTCTCCGTGTTTTCTGCTTCCTTTGTTTTTTGGTACTTTTGCTTTTGGCTTTCTCTTCTTTTTCTTAAAAGGGGGGGAGGTGGTGGTGGTGGTAGGAGTTGATTGAATGGATGCTTTAAATTAAGTATCAAATAATTAGATATTTTTGTTTGTGATTTAACTTCAGGTATCAACTATTTCAGAACGTTTGCATTCAACATCAGATTAATGTATTACTCATTGCCCATCACGCAGATGACCAGGTTTAGACTGGGAGTTAGTTTACCATATAAATGCTCTTATTTTTGAGAATACATTTGCTATTTTGTTGATATCAATTCAAAATTGAAAGCAAAAAACTTGTGTGATAATGATTGTGTGGCTAGAATTGAGGCCTAGCTAAAGTTTTCCAACATTTGGCTACCTACACTGTTAGAAGACTTGCTTAAGTTTACTGTATATCCTGAAGTATAAAATACTATTATTTGGCCACGCGAGATATACTGATTTTCTTCTGGGAACATGCAGGCTGAGTTGTTCATCCTCCGACTATCTCGCAACAGCGGTGTGCTTGGCCTGGCTTGCATGGCATTTACTTCTCAAATATTCTTTACAAGCATGAATACATATCTTGAATCTGCACAGAAAGAAGGCATACTCCTTGTTCGACCACTATTGCATTTCTCTAAGGGAGATATGTACAAGGTTTGGTTACAAGAAGATCTATAACAGAAGAGAATTCTTGATTTTAAGCTAAAGAACTTGCTGAGAGATTTTCCTATTCTTTTTATATATATTCACTATCACTTATTTTCTATTTTTCAGATATGTGAAGGTGGTGACATTAAATGGGTGGAAGATCCAACAAATCAAAGCCCATTATATGCTCGGAATAGGATTCGAATGACATTAGGAAACTTGTCATCATGTGAGTTCTCTATGGTCCAGTAGGTGAGATGTGTCGTTGAACATGCATTTGACTTTAAAATTCTTTCTGTTTGAATGTAATTTTAAGATGGCTTAAGATTGGGCTTTGTGCTTCTTTCATGTTTATGAAGTCCATATCACTGCATTATACATTCTATTGCAATTGAGTCTTTGTGTTGGATTTTCTTCATATGCAAGTACAAACTTAACCTTCTCAATTTCAGATGCCTTCCGGTCTGAATTGCAGGCTGTTATCTCTGCCTGCCGTAAAACACGTGCATATGTTGATCAAATTTGTTGTAAATTGATCAAGCAGGCTGTGACCGTCATGGAGGTAAGTATGCTTTTGACCATTGAACACCTTTCTAGACCTTCAATGCCTGGTTTCATGTTCTTAGGTAATCTTATTTTCAAGAAATTTGCAGTGCACCGTTATGGTCATATAATTCACAATTTCTGTGTTTCCTCCTCTTCTGTTATGATGTTATCTGCGGGTTACAATTATTGCATCTGCAGAAGGGGTATGCTATTGTTGATCTAGAGATGCTTAATCCATCAGAAGTTGAGGATATGTGCTTGTCAAAGTTCGTTGCATTGGTCTTGCAGGTAGTAGTTTCTTCCTAGGTTTCCAAGTAACTTGTCATTTTCCTGGAGGATTGATCTAAATAGAACTGTCAGGATAGTCTTGTTTTATCTGAATTTTTCAGTTCATCTCTCAAAGGCAGAGGCCTGTTAGAGGTAGTGCTTCAAGGTTGTTGTTGGATTACATCCGTACATTTCCTTGCAAGGTACACTTATTTTCACCACCGTTGGACTCATGTTTCTTACTCTCAAGTGCATTTGTGACAAATATCATACATCAACCTTAATATTTTTCATAACATGGCTGCTTGCTAAAAAATGTGTAATGGACTGCATTTGGTTGTCCCATCCCTCTCAGACAAAGCACTAGAAATGTCTTAATGATCAATGGAGGAAGGAGAATAATATTGGGCATGGGGCACTCTTCTTTTTATCAAGTTTATTATTCTGAATACCCACAGAGGGAAAAAGAAAAGCAAAGGAAGGAATTTCAGTCATTCTTCTTGCCAAATCTATTGCATTCAATATTCTTTATTCACAAATTTTAATTCTTTCCCTTCTAAATATTTCTCTACAATTATTCAGACCTCTGTTACAGCAGCTGGATGTTACCTTTGTCCAGCTCCAGGGTCCAGGGGAACAAAAATCTTAGTTTGCTCTTCTGTTGATTGTCCTCTGCCTTCAGAAATGGAATTAGTTTGCACACATCCTAAGGGAGAAATGAAGCAATATTTCCCATGTGATTTGGAGCAGATTATCACTGATGGAAAATCATATTCAGATTTGGATAGGGCAGATGTGCATTTTGTAGGCATATCATCTGAATCTGTACTAACTGAAGCCAAGAGGCTTGATATTATTAGTGAGTCAACCTATAGGAATATTCTCCTATTGCAGAGGGATGAAAGAAAACATTTTCAGCCTAAAACTAAGGGCAATGGTGACAGTGTTTTTAAGAATGGTGTTGAATCTGTCAGTGCACCTTCAAATAAAATGCTTCAGCCCATGCAAGTTGGTTACTTTATGAACAGATTCTTGGTCACATGGAAAAGAAGCAAGTGTTATTCTGACAGTTCAGTTCCTGAGAAAGTAAGTAGTGATCAGGATGTGAGCAGGGAGAGTGATCATCACCATTTCTGGTCTTGCAAAATTTGCCATGATTTGGTTGTGGAGGTGCGGCACATGATTGAATCTGACTGGCTTGACCTTTCCAAGTTGTCAAAATGTATGAATTTGGATGATTTACAGCAACACAAAGTTTATATAGATGATAACAATGAGCAAATAATAGAGAAAAGAAACCAATGTTTGGATCATTTGAGGTTGTCAGCACAAAGGGCTCTCCAGTTGTTGAAATCTGTTCCAGTAGCTGCCAGAAGAAGTCTACCTGTGCTAGTCAATAGTCAAGGACTCTTGCTGAGCATTCCAGTAAGTTGTCTTTCTTCAAACTTTTCCTTTCACACTGCTACATGTTGGGTTTGTCACTAAAATTGTGGTGTGTATGCTTTTTCCTACTGGCTTCCATCTCTCACCATCTCACTTCTCATATCTTTTTTTCTTATCTGCCTCTTTGCATTTGGAAATTATTGCCACTTTCTGTCTAGTTGCTAATTGTTGCTTGATAGGCATTAAAAAATGAATTA
The DNA here is from genome assembly GCA_037832385.1 of Rhizophora apiculata. Lineage (NCBI taxonomy): Eukaryota > Viridiplantae > Streptophyta > Magnoliopsida > Malpighiales > Rhizophoraceae > Rhizophora > Rhizophora apiculata. Next base: position 4,878,333 of record CM075433.1, on the reverse strand, counting down.
ATTATCAGCAGAAGGTTAGACGGTTGGTTTTATTTGAGTTTTATGAAGAAAAATGAGTCATGTAGTCAAATCAGACTAATGTAGGATTGAAGCTCAGTGAGTAGACTTTAGAGATTATTTTTCAGACTCAACAATGTCATTAACTTTGTTGTTTCAGAGCATTGGCTTCACTTGTTGCCCTTGTTTGGAGGTTTCTTGTGTATTCAAGCCAAGAGTGCCACTTGGAGGAGGTCACAGTTCATTTTTGTAATCTCAATTGTTTAGGTTCTGTGGATATATGACAGGGACTTCATGATTTTTCGGTTCCTATCAGGCCATCTTCAAAACACATTGTGAAAAATGGCATAAATTCTTAAGCCTCATTGTGGTGTAAAAACTATTTGTTTCATCAAAATATCATGTAAATTCCCTTTTATTTAATAAGTCATCAGAATGGTGTCACCACATTGAAACTGGTTTTCATAAGTCTGATCTGTTATGAGCGGGGTAACGTGAAAGGAAATGTGATGTAACTAGTGCTTGTTTGCTTCCTGTGGGTGTCTGGGTTAAGATGATGGGTCATGCTGTCATTGAAACCCTTTCGGCTCAAGCAGTTCATCCTGGGTCTCTATCTCATTCGGTCCGACTTCAGAGCTTGATCAAATCGCATGCAGTTCTTGGGTCCGACCAGCTGGGCAGGGCTTGCGCAGTTCTTGCCATGTTTGTGGAACAAAGTTTGGCATTGCTTACTGTGTTGCTTAGTCACAAGAATAAATTTGCTGAACTTTAATGATCAAAGTTCTATGTAATCAGTTGTACTTGTTTATAGCCCGGTTAAAGGACGCGAAACTTGGTGTTGCAGAGTGGGGCGCTGTTTAATAGCGCGACGGATTAGTAACAGATTAGATGATGCAGAAAACTGAATTCATGGATGTTCAGTGAGGTTCGTCAGTCTATGTAAGGTACATCTACCTTCGACTGACACAATCAACTTGCTCACCCAATTAAATGAGAACACGCTTAAGGTAGGAGAAACCAAGATTTGAAAAATGACTTGAAATCGAGGCCTCTAGGTGTCTCATTTTGCACGGTAATCTAAATAAATTTTTGCAGAATAGACATACAAGTTGAGAAATCACTCGGGAGTTCCACTGTTCATTCACGGAAACAAGTTATGAACCTCTTGCACATGCTCCATTGGGGAGGCAATTCTTGCAGTACAACAAGAGACAAGGATGGCTCCAAGGCTAAATAAACTGCCCCATCAGACATAATGCTGTCTGTCCACGGCAGTGCGGATGAAAAATTGCCCCCACGCTTACTAGCAAAAGCAACGAATTTACTCCTGATATCCCTATTCCAAAAATCCCAGTTGGCAGCTTCTCTGTAAATTTTTTGGGTGTTGCAAGAAGCTTCTTGCTGCTTATTGGGGTAATACACAAAAGGGGAAGGTTCTGTCATAGTCTACCCTGGCCTTCTCGTTCCTTCAAAGGCTGAAAAGACTTGAACCATTGCTTCCAGGGAGCATCTTTTTGTTGCTCAATCCATGATAAGAAGGCACTGTCTAAGAGGCAGAAGATGTTGACATAGAGGAGTTGGTACCTCACAGGCACGTATCGGAAATTAGCAACCTGAAGTATGGGCCAAGCTCCACCCTCCAGAACCAAGGCTGGAAGGAAGTCCCTCTTCAGATCTTCCTTCACTTGAGCAACATTCTTGCCAGTGGCAAATCCCACATAAGTGAAGAATGTAAACAAATCAAATGGGCCAAATATTAGGCCATCAGCTGCCACTTTAGCAGCAACAAATCGCACCGACTTTGGCTGCAGTTGAAGCCTCAGCCTTATGAATCTGTCCAGGCCTTCGTACCTATGAGAGAATTTATTTGGATGACACAGAATTTAGTTTATTTAACACTTGCTTATGCAGGAATTATATGCCATTAAGGAACTGGCCTCCTGATTCTAAATACCATTTTTTTTTTTTTTAAAATTTGATTGATCCCAAATTTATGGAATGATGCAGTTTGCTCAAAGATGATATTGTGAAAATTATTTGGCATTCAAAATCTAAACATATTCATTCATTGACAGATATTCTAATACACAAGTTTCCTTCCATGATTCACTAGCCAGTAATTTCCAGTAGCCCTGCAAAGCCCAACAAAAGGCCTAGCATGTGGGCAACAACAATGGTATCATTATTGGATGACAGTTTTGACACCGTGTTAAAGCCTCCAATTCATAGGGCTAAACAAGTTAGCAGAAGAGCCCACATGCATAATCAATACGGACTTTCTTCTTATATATTTTACATTAAATGCAATGCATGAAGGGTGAGTCTTGGTATAACAGAAAAGTTGCTTCGTTGTGACCTAGTGGTTACTGTTTTGAGTCCTGGAAATATCTGATCTTTCCCCAGACCCCACAAACACAAATCTGGGAACCTCATGCACTAGGGCACCCTATTAAATGCAAGTGCATGGCATAAAATATGCATGCAGGCATTCTCTTGAGTTCAGCTCGAAAATTGCGCCCAGTCAAAAGGCTAGGGTAGATTGGTACTCTCTACTTCCAATATGATGACAGAGTATTGATTCAACAGCATTTTGTTGCATATATTGTGCAAGCCTAGCATAGCACCATTAACAAACAGTACATTGGCCTGAACACTTGGCTATATGACCCAAAATCAGATTGTGTGTTGTGTGTGTGAGAGAGAGAGACCACACACACACACACACACACACACACACACACACACACACACACACATATATGACAGAACAAGATCAGATTGTATCTAGGTATAACTATTACAAGTAATATTAGCAAACAAAAAGCAGACTAGAAACCAAGGTAATAAGACAATAATACATACCAGAAGTGGCCAACTGGACCAACAAAGCCAAAACCGAACATACTCATGATGGCTACACGTCTCCATTCAATTTTGAATCCGGCATCCGCATCCTGCATTATGTAGTAGAGGATATAGAGTTACTGGGCAGAAAACAGCTAACTAATAGAGGAAATGGAACTAGCTTTGGAATAAATACTCTTCAACTTGCAAAAAAGAAACAACAATGACAATGCTGTAACCTCCTTCACAAAATGCCAAAGGAAAACAAATGAAGAAGATGCCAAATTTAAAACTCGAGATTGTTAACAGAAAAAGGGGACAACAGAGTTGAAGGGATAAATTTGGCTATGAAAACTAAAATTGGTTTGGTGGATCCACACTATGATAATTTTGTTTGACAAAAGATCAAACTTACGCACAGATTTTGCCCCGTGACTTAGGCTAAAAGGATATAAGCAAACACAGAGATGCAAGACCCTTTCTCTCTCATACGGGCACAAACACATCCACACAAAACTATGCCACTTTATATCAATTTCCTCAGACATGAATCATCTTGCAAATGTTTCTGGGATTTTATCTAGTTCCTGCACACAACTAAAACGATGGCATGACCACTGACACATGTTTGGAATAACACACATAAGCATCACTGCATTCATTGTGATTGTCAAACTTTGGATCCCTCCTCCACCCACAAAAAAAATAAAGAAATAAAATTACTGTTATGCAGCCACACCATAGGATGCCAAACCATAAGAAACAACAGGCATCTACAATGGGGGAGGAACCAGAACATAGGTGAACAGCCCCCACCACCCCATGGCACATGTCCAGATCTCCCCATTTCCATGCCCTAGTAATGTCCTCTGGTGTGCTGCCATCAGCAGACAAAGAAGTTATCATCACTTGCAAAGCTGTATTTTAAAGGCACTAACTTCATCTGCTAGCTTCCACAGCATCAGTGAGATTTTACAGAATGATTGGGTGTAGTTTATATAGGTTATTCACATGTACTATAACACTCCCAGTGCTGACTCAATCTTCTCCAATGATTAATTTGTAGATGACAGAATCTTTAAATTAATACAGATATTGGATACCCAATTTTATTTTAAAGCATGCAACAAGAAAGAAGATAGTGAAAATTTCAAGAAGAGAACTTTCTCCCAAAGAACAAACAAAAGGTAAAACCTTCATACTGATAATAAGCAGCGGCACATAATCAAAAAAGAATCTATATTCATAAAGCAAGTGCATACACAGGAAATTGAGAAATGGTAGCCAGACGAGTCCAAATTCAATAAGTTAGACGGAGACCCGAGATCACAATAGGATGAATATCTTTCAAATCAAGGATAACCAATTCATCAAACTATGTAAAAAAGATGTGACAAGCACAAAAGTAGTGGAATATTCCAAGAAAAGAAGGGAAATTTCTCTCAAAGAACAAACAAAAGGTGAAATCTTGGTACTGATAATGAGCACCGGCACTTAATCAAAAGAATCCGTGTTGATAAAGCAAGTGTACACACAGAAAATAAGAAAGGTAGCCCCAGATGGGTTCAACTTCAATAAGTTAGACGAAGACCCAGATCACAATAGGATGAATATCGTTCAAATCAAGGATACCCAATTCATCAAACAATGTAAAAAAGCAATTCAGAGTGAGAAGCATAGAGTTTACGTGATTTTTCAGATGCTTGATTGCTGTTGAATGGGTGACGTACTGAGCACCAACGTCACCAATGCCCCAAAGTATTCCAGAGCTGATGACCTGGGTTTTCACTGGATGAGATGATAGGCACTGTTGGTACCATTTCCATACCTTGAGCATCTTATCGCATCAGATACAAAGAGACAGGGAGAGAATTCAGGGGGCCATTGATGGCTGGATTACCAGTCCCTGACCTTCGAAGATAATACTTTGTGCCTTCAGCTGAATTTAAGACCGCTACCAGACTACAGTCTTTTGAAGTTTGGAATTAGGGGTGGATTTAATTATTCAATAGAAGGTTTGTCATTATTATTGAGGAACAATGGAAACCACTCTACTTAGTACCTACCTACACATGCCCATATTATGTAAATAACAAATTGAAAAATGTTAATGGTGAAATTTCAATTTGTTCGTCAGTCATAAAAGGTGGAATGATATTAAATATAAAAGAAATATTTTTGAAGCCTTTCTGAAAAAGGAATTTTCAATGCTATTAACTAAAATAACGAGGGTGGATTAAATTCACTCGTATTTGGCAATTATTGATTTCTATAATCACAACTGGTCGGGGGCACCACCAGGCTTGCCAATGTGGCAGCTGTGTCTCCACCTGGTCCGCTGGCTCTAAGTGGCATTGGAAGAGTGGGTAGCATCCAATTTTCTCCATGCAGTACAGGCTGCATTTCTGTGTCATACTTTAGTGAATGATTTTCTAGGAGAACTAAGGCGGATTTATGAAATCGGCCATCCCGAACCCATTATACGATACCACTGTTACAAATAACAAGATAATATTAGCTAATTTGATCAAATATTATATACCAAACACCTTGTTATAATCACTTCACTTTTAACCAACAAATGGAGTTGCCCTTGCGTTTTATGCTGGTTTGGTTTTTACTCTCTACGGGCCCATTCTAGGGGGCCCACAAGTGTTTTTTTTTTTTGGTTTTTTCATGTTGTCTGAGCCACAGCAGGGGAATCGGATTGGATGATAGCGGGTGCCCATTATCATACAAGCAAATCTCATATAGAAACCCGAACAGAAATCTGCGAAAGTTGTTAGAGAGGATGGTGTCTCTTCAACCATCACCACTTCCACCTTCTCTACAATTCTCCAATTCTCATCTCAAACCCACCATAATTCCTAATTCTCTCTCCCCCCACATCTTCTCACTTTCCAGAAACCCAAATTTCACCTCTAAATCCTTCTCCAAACCCAACAAAACCCATATTCTTTCGATTCTAAATTCAAAGCTCATTCCTTTCTCGAACACCCACTCGGCTTATCTCCTCAAAGGTCCTAGCTTTAATGTCAAATTCCCTCAAAGTCAAAACTCTACGGCCAAATTTTACAGGCTAAATTGTTATGGGGTTAAAGATTCCGGGGAAGAGACCAACGCAGTGGTGGATTCCGGCGGCGGTGGCGGTGGCAGTGGTGGAGATGGGGGTGGAGACGACGGCGATGGGGAGGTGGAAAAGAGGCCTGGAATACTTCCGGAGTGGTTAAATTTCACTACTGATGACGCAAAGACTGTGTTCGCTGCCTTGGCCGTTTCGCTTGCTTTTCGAACCTTTGTAGCTGAGCCAAGGTACATTCCTTCCTTGTCGATGTATCCCACGTTTGATGTCGGTGATCGAGTTGTTGCAGAGAAGGTACAGTGGCTTTCTTGGTTCTTTTCCGCAAAATGTTTTGTTCACGTTATGCTTCATTTTATTGTTGTTGATCTTTCTCATGGAATTTCAGAATTGAATGTTTTGTGTAAGTTGGGGTCTTGATGTGAGATAGAGAAAACTTTAATTTGAACAATTAAGATTATGTGAAGTACATTGATGTCTAGGATTGTGGGTGCCGTGGATTTTTAGGGTTGCTTTTGATAGGAGATTACTAATCAACGGTTATGTCTTGTCTTTTCTGTGAATGCTTATCTTGAAGTGTTACTATGAGTTTGGATGTTTTGTGGTGAAGGGTACATAAAACTTGAAATGAATGCATACTTGTATTTACTTTATATGTTGGAATTAGTTTTAAGTTCCTCATGAAGGCTTATCGAGTGTACCTGACTATTGAATTGAATTCAGCAGGTTACTTACTATTTCAGAAAACCTTGTGCTAATGATATAGTGATTTTTAAAAGCCCACCGGTCCTTCAGGAAGTTGGATACACTGATGATGATGTCTTCATAAAACGTGTAATTGCTAAGGAAGGTGATGTTGTAGAGGTTAGATTGCCTTGAAAGTCTTTTGTTCAGTAATTCTTGGAAAATTTTCAGTTCTTGGAACCTTCTGATGGTATTTAAGCATTGGTGATGTAATCTAATAGGTTCATGACGGGAAGCTTATGGTAAATGGGATTGTGAGGAACGAAAATTTTATACTCGAACCACCTTCTTATAAAATGGCACCACTAGTAAGTAGCAACTCATTCTCTCTATTTTGATATTCACTTTTATTTTTTATCTCAAGCCAGAAGTGTAAGGTAGGTTGCAAGTATAAACTATTAACATTAATCAGATATGAACTGCATATGCTGCACTTGCCCAATGGTGCTTTTTGCCTGGGCATAATAAGGTTCTATCCTTTTCATCACTTTTTCACCAAGTGTCTGCTGTCCAATGCAGCATGTGCCTGAGAACTCAGTTTTTGTGATGGGGGACAATCGCAATAACAGTTATGACTCACACGTATGGTAATGTTTCTTGAACCTTTATGTGCAAGATTGTGCATGTTTGTTATGCATCTTACTATTATATGCTGATATCAAAGATTACTCCTGTTAGGGGTGCCCTTCCTACAAAGAACATCATAGGAAGATCAATTTTCCGCTATTGGCCCCCTTACAGGATTGGTGGCACGGTTTGGGAGAATGTCTGTGCTATGGACAAGCAAAAAGGAAATTCAGTGTCTGAATAGTTCATCCTGTCATTCTACCGAGAGAAAGAAAACTAGGTGACCAAGGCCTTCCTTTTTTATTCTTTAGGCCTCCCTATCTGCTTTTCTTTTGTTTTTTCCTCATAGCATTTCCTTCCGAAGTCTTTGTAGCATCATTCTTCACGAGATAGAGAGGCGATTATGGGGGAAGACATGGACTCTTCTAGGCGACCATCTTGTGATTGTTGCATCGTACCTTGTATGGATTTATACGATTTAATGATATACGAAGCTCAAAACCACTCATTTTCTCTCCGACAAGGGAGGGTTAGTTGTGCCTGTGCTTGCAACCTAAAAACACTTGTGAATTTACAGGGAAGCTGAACTTCCTCAAAAGGAATTTTTAAGTAGGTATCTACACACCAACCGACCTTATCTGTGGGCCCAATGAGGTGTCTGATGCCCGAATAATGATCATCAAAAGCTACCAGATTAATTGATTTATTTGAAAGCGCATATCATAGTTTTCACAATCACCATAGATGAGTTTACTTCCACACATGTTTAGAACTCAAAGCGTCTGGCTTGTTGTCATGCGATCTCTGAGCATGTTAGGACATGCAAAGCATAATCATGGCACCACGGTGCTAGCTGGTACCCATCGCCAACAGAACAGCCTAGCAGTTCTTCGAGGGAGCACTGCAGACTTCGACGTGCTTTAGAACTTACCAACTTAATTAAGAAGAGAGGTTTTCCGGAGAAGGTAGCCAAGCTCCACTCTACAAACCAGAATAAAAATATAAAAATTAAAAAATAAAGCCATTTTCTTTTACTGACTTCAAAGTGGCCTGACCGAGCCCAAAGAAGGCTCACAGGCAACCTCATTATTGTTGGCTGCGGGGGTTCACGGACTTCTTGCATTTGAGAATCAGTAGAGCTGACATGAATTTCAAAGAATGTTGCAGGGTTATACAGATAAGCAGTTCATGGTCAGCATTAATGTCAATGCCAAACCAAAATGGCAAGGATACTCGGCTTCCTTTTCAGGTGAAGTATTTTCTATATATTCGTTGCCGAGAAGGAGCCGTCCGTGATAACATCCAACTGTCAGATGCCAGTCACATTGGTTTGTGTCCTGTGAGCATGCACAACACCACATGAGAAAACCTTTGTTCGTCTTCTTTACAAATATTACCACGAAAAGGTCATTGATTAAGAGTCGAACAATATTCACACAAGAAAAGGATCCAGAATCGAATTCGAATTCTACCATCTATACAGTTATGTTGCTACAATCTCAATTTGATTGATTTGTCCTAAGAATATTCTTTCCGCTAGCCAATTTCGCACCATCATACAACCTCAAGAAAATTTAAAGCCCTTTCGAAATGGGAATGTCAACAGTCCAAAGAGCTACAAGTTCTCCATTGAGAACAAAGCTTCAAACAGGTCTCAATATCTTCAGATACGTTTCAAATGTCGATGGACCTCCACATTTTCAGCAAAATAAAAGTCAATGGACGTACGTCGCGCAAAATGGTCAGAACAAAGCCAATTCTCAGAATTCCAGAACTTCCCATTGATGACAGATGACAAGCATACAAAAGGGTCATCAGATAGGAGCGAAAGACTGCGCATTTTTAATAATCACACCGACTATCAGTTGAACTATGCTGTCAATCATCATCTGACCTCAAATTGCAGACACCCCAAAAGAGCATAAAAATAAAAAAAGAAGAAAGAAACATATAAAAAGAATTGACATTAAAACTGCAAAAATTAGATTTCCCTATAATTTTTGGCAGTTGGAACGGAAACCAGAAGCCTCAGAAGGAAGGCAGTAGTGGTACGTATGTAATCAGAGATTATCATTACGTTACACATATACCATTATCTTCGTCACTGGCCCATATGTAACAAAAGATGACGCATTACACACCAGGATGCTTAACAATTTTACGGCATGATACACTATGAAACCATAATTAACCTAATCAAAAATTGAAAGGGACAAAAAAAAAAGATAATTCAAAAACAATTACCATCTGCGCTCAACTCGAAGCCCTGTTCAAACAAACAAGAGAAATGGGCGTCCTGTTATTTCATTAATTTTCAGATTGAAAAAACCATACGAAAAGAGAAGAAATTAAACCGGCCTCATAGAGAAGATTAGATTAGTTCAACACGCATACATTCAGACATATGCTTGTCAATTTTTAACGTTGTTTAATCATCGGCCGACACCCTGGGAATCAGGTTCAAGAAACAAGAAAATAACATAAAAGCAAAAAGAACCCTAAAAGTAAAATCTAAAATAATTTGAAATAAAAATTATATATATTAAAAAAAAACAAAACAAAGGGAAATGATATTATAGGGACTCAGAATATGGGTGGTGATATATCAGGATGGTCGTCAAGGCCTTCTTCAGGGGCCAATTACGACGAACGAGACCTTTCACGTTGAGATCGTCACCGTCCCTTACTTCACAAGCTTCTTTGATTTCATTCGCAAACAAAACCGGAAAAATAGAGAGAATATATATATATATAAAGAAAATAATCAGCAGAAAATTACTCAAAACATTGAAAGACGATTAAAAACAAACTGTTAAGGTAGAATAAAGCCTACAAGACAGCGGAAGAACGAAGCACTCAAGAGGGGCCTCGCGGCTTAATTATAAATAAGAGAGTAAAAAGGAGGGTTCTGATATGAGGCGGCTGGGGCTTCTCCGTCTGTCTGGGTAACGGGCTAAATATTGGGTTTGACTCCAAACGGGCGGGTCCAGTGGGTTATTGATTTGCGGATCTTTTTAGATTGCTTGAATGCCAAAACGAGCCCCTAAACTCTGCCTAATTTTAATTCGCGTGCAATTAGACCCTCAGAGTAAAACGTGCGATAATTCAAAGTAATATTTATTTATTTCTTTTTTCGTATCAGAATAAGTCTTTTCACTCTATAAAATAAAAATTTATTATTTTAAAGGTACATTATTAATTTTATACTTGCTAACAATAAGATCCACCAGCATTTATACGTTGTAAGGACTTTCCTGTAGTGCACAATATTAATTCTATATTTGTTGAGCAAAACAGCGGCCTCCACATCATGCGTAATCCAGGGCTAAATGCTTGCTGAATTAAGAAATTCTAAGAGTAACTTTATTTAACTAGAGTGAGTTCGTTACCCAAACTGAAGGCGGGGTGCTCTTGCCCGTTACTAAATTTATTGCTAGTCGTGACTTCTACTTCACGTTCTGCCCTGGCGTGTACCATGTTCCATGGTTACTGCTACGGCTAATGTAGAGATGATTGAATGCGAATGTCGCGCGGTCAGGGTCACCCGAACATGTGGCGATCAGACCTGAGCTAACAATCGTGTGCAGTTGCATCTGTTAATGTGATTGCAATACGTAGGCAGTCGTTCCAACCCACAGCAAATCCTTGAACAGAGAGCGTACACACAGGGTGAAAGAAATAGATGTGTACCAAACGCTGCTTTCTTTCTTTTTTTTTTTTTTTTTTTTTTTTTTACCTTTCTTTCTAAGAAAACAGCAATGGAACGGTTTTACCACGTATCTACAAGACAAATGTGCACGAGGATGAAGACAATTAAGATACATTTCAGTATGGATAGGATTACCACCAAAAAAGATGAGAAAACCTAACTAGTGGGATTAAAAAGAAAAACCCAAAGCCAACAAGCCCATCTCTGCCTGTATTATCAAATCATACTCCCAAGCAAAACTATAAATCTACTCTAGCCAGAAATAATGTTACATATGCCACCAGAACCGGATCCATTCAAGCACCAAATATTTGATCTAGACCTCAAATCCAGCACCATCCAGCCCCATCCATTCAAATCTAATCGTGTGACCATTCAGATGGTTTAATCTGGAAGCAATGGAAGTCATAAAATTTGGACTTCTACCACTATTGTCTTCAATTTCAGCTCCTGTCGGCTGTACTTCTGTCCAATAGCACACACGAATCCAGCGTTGACAGGATCCGGGGCATTGACATCCCTCCCGATACAACGATTTCTACAAGCATTGAACAAAATAATCATTTTGGCCATCTAATTTAGTCACGATGCACTAATGCAAAACAAATGGAAAATTGTCAATTCATTTTCAGCATGTTTTGGCATCAGAATCATGACCCAATGAGGACCCCAATATCAGGATTCAAACCAACATCAAAAAGGAGGTGCTATACTTTTATTAAAGTCGTCTGTTCCCAGACAAAGGACAATAGTAATGCCACACATGCACTCATATGTTTGGCAGTTAACAAGTGAGGGAATAGTTGAATCTCACCAATTCCTTCTCTGACTGACAGATTGGGTCTAATGACATCATTAGAATTAACGAGGAAAATATCACCGATGTACAGATGATTTGTGGGGACATAAACACAACAAAGCTCCTCATCTCCAGAATAGTTCTGCACACAAGATTTTGCAAGCACTGTTCAACTGCATAGCTTGATAAAACCATTTCCGACCACAGTTTCACAATATCTACTCAACCCCCCATATAAAAGAACGCAAAAATGGGGGGAAAAAGAAAAAACAAAAGAGAGGGGAAAAGAAACCATCCTGAAACTGTAATCATATGCAGCTGAAGACCCATGACTCTGACAAGCATATAAAATTGGTAAATATGAGCTATTTCAACTTCTCATGGTGTTTTGCACATCAATAAATAAATACAACTTCCCTCCACCCCCTCCCCCTTCTCCCTACCCCCCCTCTCTCTCTCAATGTTTGAAGTCAGGAACCAATGCAACAATCATGGTTACATTAGAGAATAATCAATTGCACACCTGAAGGACAACAGATGAAGTGATGAACCCAAATGCATATTCACCAATGCGTGGATGCCTTATGATGGCCACTTCCTTGAATGCTTGTGTATTTTGATCTGCAAGTATGACAAGATAAAATAAGCATGAAAAACACCTAGGCATATATATCAACATGAAGACCTCAGGAAACAAGGAAGAACATACCTGGTGAAATAGCAGCACTAATTTGCTTGGAAGCATTGTAGATGTGGCGAACAAATGGCATCCTCTTGATAAACCACTCCCCAAGACCAAGGACAGAAGCTCCCAACCAAGATGACATGAAGACCCCAATCAAGAAAATAAATGTTATGGAAGTTACAAATCCAAGACCTAGCCAAGAAATAAAAGCAAGTCAAATCATCATGAAGGAAAATGGATGAACTCAGGAACAGATGAAGTATAACATATCATAAGGCAGGTCACATGAAAATTACTGTTCCCAGAACAAGTTTTCATGTAAAAGATTAAGCATTATCTCACAATGCACTAAACTAAAGGCCAAAGTTCTGGAAAAAAATTTACTTTCTTCCTCCAATATTGGTGAAAAAATTCAAGGGATACTCTTGCCTCACAAGAGGCAAATCATCCTTTCAACTGATGATCGCCTCCTGGGGAAAAGAGAAGAGATTTAGGATGCAAGAGAGGCCTTTTGGTATCCGAAGATAAAGAAAATCATGATACTAGGACAGCAGTTCTGCTACTGGAGGACAAACAGCTGAAGGAAGGTTCACCAAAGCAGTGGTTCGAAAAAATGAATGAAATGCGACAAGCCAAATTTAAACAAAAAGATAGACAATAAATGGCTTGGCAGGACATGTAATAAAGATAGCATTTCACATACAAGATATGAAAACTAAACATCAGCTCCATGAGCAGCAACTGTTATAAGAAAAACAAGTGTGCATTTCGATCTTATTGTGAATCAGCAATGTTAAGGTTTTTTCAGCATGCCACAACAGAGAAGAAGTGGCCTTATAAAGCTTTGGATGGACATGATTTCACCACTGTAGCTAGTGATGGAATTATTAGTTTCTGTTACCTCTCACTTTCAGTCATCTATTCAAAAGTTCTCAGCAGAAAGGATTAAGTCAAGAAACTCAAAATTTTTGTAACAAGATCATAGTCATAAATTCAAGTCACTCAATGTTCATATGAAACATATTGTAAAATAAGCAAGCTTACCAAAGAAATCAATTCCAAGTTGGGCATAGATTGGAGAGAAGAAGCTATCCACAAAGTGAATAAACCACCACGTTATGTAAAAAGTGACAGCAATTGGAAACAAGATGACACTGCAAAACAATCAAGAGTCAGATTTTTAATGGCATGGAGCATAATAAGCATGGCCATACAGAGTACAACATCTCAAGCAGATGCATTCTTCAATGAGTTCAAAGAAAGACAGAAAATATATTCCGATATCTACTATACTAATAATTTCACCTAGGAAAAAAAAAAAAAAAAGAAGGGAAAAGCCGCAACAAAAGTAAAGCTTCTAGCTTCATCAGGTAAGAATGCAGTAGCAATAATGAAGAGGAAGGAGTAATGATCAATAAAATACATTTCACAAGACAAATATTTCTGAATATGAGCCTAGGAGATGCAAAGTCCTTGATTTTTTAATTTCAGTAATTGATAACTCAATTACAAAGATAATTATCCAAAGATGCAAAACAAGTGCTTGTAAATTCAAAGCAATAGAAGATAGAATTCCAGACCATCCTGTCATGAACTTTTTTGAAGCCCAGCTCCTAAAAACTTTGTAAAATGTCTGCACAGTATAAATGACATGCAGAAAATGTTAGATGATATTTCAATTGAAAATAGAAGTCAAAAACATCCAGATATTGCTTGAGAGAACTTCATGTAATAGGTTTAATAAGAATTAGAAATTCACAATGAGATGCTTTTTTTTTTAGAAGAGTTTCAAGCTTCATGACAAAAAAAACATCAAGAATACACAGTGAATGTCAAACGTGCCATGATAGCTTTACTCATGGAACTATTCACTATAGCTTAGAGATTGAACAATAGATCCATCCATCAGAACACAGTCAGCAAGCAGACACACACGTGCAGGAGTTGGGAGAAGGATTGAAGGAGGAAGAGAAACTGGGGAGGGGAGGGAGCAATTATAGTGGACAAAAGTTTCCCTATGGACAAAATACAGAGCCATGTTAAATGAAAGAACTGCTAAAACAGCCATATTATCTGGTTAGCTACATCTTCGCACGGTAAACCACATTTTGATTTGGTACTTCATTGTCATGAATAGTACAAGTTTGAGATTCCACAAAGAAGAAAACAGCTATAACAATGCATCAAAAGACATAAATGACATAACCAGGTAGGAGTATTAAAGCACCAAACTGGGGCCACATAACATTAACAAGGCCTTGTAATACGCAACAACTACTACGAACTGAAAAACCAGAAACAATCTTTGAAGACAGCGCATTACAATCAACCATCAAGTTTAACAGGCCAACGCAGATATATCAACTAAATTCAAAGTTTGATTCCAGAAAATCCTTCAAGTTCCATCACATAAACAATTCAAATTCCAAAGTTACAAAGCCAGTTAAAGCAGAACAAAGCCGCTCCTCCCTCTAGCCATGATGCTCCGTTTAATCAAATTTACTGCAAATATCACATAAAAAGAAAAACTAATACAAGTCTTAGTCTCCCAAAAACCACTCAATTCAATCAAATCTGAAATTCTATCATCTAAGGAGGTTTAAAGCAATATAAAGGCACAACATAACGAACTCATATAAAGCAATCCACAATAGTCAATCATAAAATAAAATTTAATGTTTAAATGGTTAAATAAATGGGTAACCCTAAAAAATGAAAAGAAATTAAAACCTCGCGGCCCGAGTGATGGAAGGAGGAAGAAGAGGACGAAGGCTTTGACTCGGGGTCATCGTGGGCGGCGGAGTCAGCGACGGGGATGAGAAGCTCCCGATCTCTCTCTCGGTCTCTAGTCGCCATCACCATAGTCGATTTCTCATCGCCCATTACTTAAAACAACACGGTTTTAACCGAATTCAGAAGTTCCCCCCCCCCCCAAAGTCCCACTTAGCGGCCTGTTGGTTTTTGAAGAAGACCTCACTTTTAGGTCTGCAGCAATTTCTATCTATCTATGCCTCCTGTCTTCACTGTTTGTTTTTGTATACTAAAGACTCGGAAAACAACCATCGTAATTGAATCTTTGTTGTGAATATTGGTAAATCCTCTTTATATATATATATATATTATATTGGTTGATATTTGATAATTAAAAAATAATTAAAGGGAGATGGATCCACCATTCACGTGGGACTTCGAGGAAAAGATGTTCCTGTTGCAATCTTTTTTTTTTTTTTTGTCAGTATCGGCTGAAATATATATAAATTATTATATTTATAAGTATAATCATGATTTTATTTAATATTTTTATTAAAAAATATGTTATTGAATATTATTAAATATATATCAAATTATTACTTTAATAATTATTATTATACGTCAACCATTATACTAACTACGACGTTGATAAGGGGGGACTATATCTTTTTTTTTTTTTTTTTTTTTTTTGCAGTCTGGTCAAAGCAGGACGTTTGACATTTAGTCATCAAATCCGTCTCTCACGCGCCCCGCTGACAATTTTGCAACCGTTGGGAGTTGTGTTTAGTGATAAAACAATTGTTTATTTTATATATTATTACAAGTTTAAATTTTTATTAAAAATATTTAATTTAATTAAATTTACATGTTAAATATATATAATTTTAAAAATGACAAACTAATTAAATTTATGAAATGTGATTTATTTAATTAATTAATTTTATATTATATTTAATTGATATAATTTTATATTAAAATTATGAGTAATATTTTTATTTTGTATTTTTTAAAAGAAGAGAGACATTTTGCGGTTATCATAATACTTTTGTCTTTTGATTCGGTAATCACTTTTGACGCGGAGAGAAGATACCGAAGATATCTTTTGTTGTCTTGATTTTAATTTGCTCCAGAGCTTCTCTTAAATCAATTTTTTTTTTTTTTTTTCATTTGGAATTCTTTTTAGTCCTATCCTTACAACCCGTTGGACACAAAATACATCTAGAGAACTACTTTTTATAATTACCAGTTATTATTATACAATAATCTTCACCCCACAAGTTTTATTTGTATTAACAATGGTCGCACAGGGTTTGTAATTTGAAGAACTTAGTTGAACTTTGTTACTGCGTTAATGAATATAAGGGTCACACCTAATAATTTTTTACTGAACCAGTAATTAGTTTACAAATTTAAGTATCTTATCAACGAATCGACTCTCAATTTTCTTTAAAAAAAAAAAAGAAAGTTATATTAATTGAATGCAAATGGTGTAATTTGCAATGAATTGATATATTCTTCTTCGATATTCAAAGCATCCCAGTAGGTGAAAAACTCTTTAAAGAGCTTTTTGCCGGTTTAGTGCTCCGTTGAATTTCAATCAAGGTTTTTTTTTTGGGGGGGGGGGGGGGGTAATAATTAAGTTTTATTATTGTACACCGAGTCGCTGACGGACTTGGTTTGAAGGAGTCAAAATCCTGGCAAAATAATAATAGTCAAACTCAACCCAATGGGACTGATAGAGAGTGAGGGTGACCGTAAACCACCGTCCATTCATCGCAAGCCACGTATATATTCTCGTACAAAACGATAAAGACTTCCCACATGGTTCAAATTAAAACTCGAAGGGCCTGCGCCGCTTGATCTCTCGCCCAAGTAGCAGATGATTCTGACCATGTTTGGTATTTGCTCTTTTTTGTATTGATTAGATCCCAGTTTATATACTGACACTCATCCGGATAAAAAATAAATTTAAATAATTTGAGATGTAATATAAGTGATTTTAAATAGATTCATTTTTAGAAATAATTAATTTTTTTATAAAGAAAGTTAAACATCGATAATAATGAATAATAATCTTAGTTTCGGTCACAAAGGTAATAATTAATATATATGTGTTGTACTGTTTTTGTTTAAAAAGAATAAAGGAAAAATCACAGTTCATTATGTGGGGAAAAGAAAAAATCATATCGTTAAATGCAGTGAGATACTGAAGGCGGGGGCGGATGGAAAAAAAAAAAAAAAAATTACTCAAAAAGTTCGGCCTACGTGCCAACCTGAAAGCCTTCCAAGTAAAGAGATCAATCATTCATCGCTAGTACATGATCGCCATTAATTTTAACGAATTAAACACATAAATATATATATATATATATATATAATATAATATTATGATTATTAGATAAAAATAGAAGAATTTGAGTGCTCTGTATCGTGCTCAAAGACGACAATTAACATTGATGGAGTTGGGGTCACATCGACACCATGTCGAGTATTTTTCCTACAGAAACATACAACTTGCGTATTGACAAACTAGGTCTATCCAAGACTTTCCTTTGCAGTACGGGTTAGAAACTTTTTTTGTATAACAAAAGGGACCAAAGGCCCACATTGTCAGCAAAGTAGGTCTATCATCCCTGCACGTATGCCTCTATCTGTGTATTCAACGAATTTGAGAGTCTCTGCAATGTGGTGAAGCGATTGCTTTTGTCAGTTGATCTCACAACTTGTCTCTTATTGATCAATATGATCATGGGCTGAATTTTCACTAATTTTTTAAAAATATTTTATTAATTTTTGAAATTTCCGCGGCTATGAGATACCCTCTTCTCCGTTGGCCTTTGTGTGTTCTAAGAAAAATGTAATTCCACTAAATCTGAGTACCAACAACCCGAGAATGTATTTATAAAAGTCTCAACTTCGATAATATAAATAATCTGAACAACAGTATGCATTTTGATCACTCTCTCCCGAAAGAGTGAAAACTTTGTGTTAATTTCAGTCAAATAGCTTTTGATCTCCCTTCTCATATCAATATAAGTTGCTTATTTAGACACGAGGGAAACAAAAAAAAAAAAAAGGCAATTAACGTACAGTTAAATTTATGCAAGAATCTCCTCAATCAAGTCACCTAAGAGCAATTTCTCTATATGAGTCACAGCTTCCTCAGCTTCTTCCACGGAGAACTCATCGTTCCACCCCAAGTTCCATGCTCCGGTCACCACTCTTTTGCAACTTATATCTTTCTCCAACATTGCAAACAAACTGTGACTACAAAGGCCATTTCCATCGGGCGTACAGTAGCTACTAAGTGTCTCGATGCCATCACAGATTTCGTCCACCAACTGATCTAAAGACACAGACACTCCCGAGTTTCCCGCATTGTTGTTTGGAAGCAAAGGATGCCTTATTGGAGAGTATGCTACAGTTCTGTGCCCAACGAATTCATGGGCATAATTGAGGTAGAGTTTGGTATCGGTCGGTTCAAGATTGCGGATGTGAGATGCCGGCAAGAGATCGAGACTGCCTGCATTGAGATGAATAGACTCATCAGCAAGAGTGAGAAACAAGGGACTGCTCAAAAGGAAAGCTTTCAAACTGGTTCTGGTTCGGAAGCTCGTGATGTCTGTTCTGATGTTGCGATTGATTTGACCACCATCATCCTTTGAAGATTCAGACATTGCATCATTTTCATGTTGCAAGTTCCGCAATGTGACATTCTTGTCACTGCAATCATCTACAAGGAGTGGAGAAAAAAAGAGCATTAGAACCAGGCTAACGGAACATGCACAAGACAAGCGAGATTAACTGAACATGCAAATTTGTACTGATTCAAGTCTCTCATTTGAAGTACGAACCATTAATCTAATCACATCCCTATGAATTTCCAGAGTGAATGGCATTGTGAAAAGTGATGTACCTTTGCTTTGGGTTTTGAAGACATCAGCTTCCTTCTCCGTGGGTAGATTGTCCACAATCATGCCCTTGGTTCCTTCCGGGATGGAGTTATCATTTAAACTGACACGATTCCTCATATCATCATCTCCTTTGCACCCTGAATTCTCAGTCTGCATAAAGATTTTAGCAAGGAAATGATAACTCAAAATTTTGTGGTACATAATAATAACTTAAATTTCACAAATTACCACGTACCAATTTGCAACTTTTATTTTCACGATTCTAGATCCTCGTGATAGAGATATAGATCAGCAAGCCATATACAGATTTAACAACAAAGAATGTGGGAGAATTGAAGGAAGACTCACAATCACTTTAGCTGATCTATCCTCATCGGGCAGCCTTTCTTTTGTCCCCTGATATTTGCATTTATTATTTCCAGCCTGTGCTGTACGTCTTGAGATGGTTTTTGAAGTTGTTCTGTGCTCCTGTGGAAGTTCATTCTGTGTTTGCAGCTTTGTAGAGGTCACTTTGGCTTGATCCTGAGAACTCTTGACTATCTCCCTTTCCAATGGTTTCCTATTGTTTTCCACAATCTTCTGTATATTGCTCACTTTCTTATGAGTTGTCTTAAAAGAGTTCGTCAGATTTGTCTCAACTCCTTTCTCTTTTGTTCTATTAACAACTTCTTTATGGTCCTTAGATCTTACTTCCTGTCTAAGCCTTTTCTTCAGACTCTCTTCTGTTACCAATTTCCTCTCCAAAGAGCTAGCATTCAAAGCCTCGTCTTTCTGGTCTACTAGTTTCACATCTCTTTCCCTTGGTTTTTCAGCTTTAGCTCCTTCCTCCTTAGTCAGACTTTTGTTGCTGCAAGACAAAGAAGACTTTTGACACTTTATTGATCCAGAAGCAATGCTTTCTTTCACTTTCACCAATCCCTGCATCATATCTGTAGTCAAGACTCCCTTCTCACCAATAGTTCGTGGAAGAGCCTCTTCTGATTTCAAGCAAGAAACATGCAGAGGCTTTATAAGTACAATAGGCTGACTATTATTGACCAACGTCTGTTTGGAATTGGAATCACTAGACCGATGAGAATCGGAAGTAAACTCATCGACAGAAGAACATTTCAAGAGTCCCTTTAACCGCTTTTTCTCGAGCATTTCCTTCAATGTCCTTTTCTCATGCTCAGTCTTCTGCATCATTGTTTCGCGCTTCCTTGCCTTCGGCATTTCAGTAGCAAAGATCGGCCATTTCCAACTCAAATATTGGTCGCCACCCAACTGTTTCCGTGAAACTGGCTCCGTTGGCATTGCAGGGATGTCTTCCAAACCCATCATCTTGGCAATCAAATTTGGACCTTTTGTCTTTTTCTGCGAATCTCTCTGTAATGTGGAATCAGTTGATTGGCTATCTTTGGACTGAACCTCTGATAATTTGCTTGAGCTTGTGGAAGGAGCATCAGAATTTGAGCTCAGTTCTCTGCTACCAAATTCTATCACCTCTTTGGTTGTTCTGTTCGGAAGACTTTTCCTAGCAAGGCTATCTCTGTTCGCTTCCCCAAGCTCCCCAACACAGTCCCTTGAAGACCCATCAGCCCAAAGCCGTGGCTTTTGCAATGCCATCTCGCAAATTTGATCCCCAGATCGAAACGAGCTGATTCTTCCTCTTTCCATTTCATCACTTCTTCCTTTTTCTAACTTCTCCTTCTGCTTTTTCTTCGACTGAACCATATACTTTGATGCTTCTTGCAACTTTCCGAGCATGATTAGAGACTCTTGCAGATCAAGAGCTCCTTTTAGCATATCTTCGGTGATGTCTTTAGGCTTGCCATCATAGCTCAGTCCCCTAGACCATGATTCAATCACTTGGTTCAGCTTCTGAGTTCCTCTGGACACCCCCAGGAGCTGAAATGAAGGCGCATTACAAGGCCCTTCTGCAGTCCGTCTGGCAATCATCCTCTCTTTCTCTGCCTGGTTAGACGAAGTAGAGTTCTTCGGTTTTGTGCGGCTCTCAATCTTTTGCTTTATTTTCTGGGATCCGCTCTTGCACTTTCTGATCGCCCCACATTCTACAACCCCTTTCGAGTCGTCACATAGGATAAACGGTCTGTACATCCTCTGTCACAGAATCATCCATTGAGATAATTCAGATGCCAAAGACGGCCTTTTCGCAGTTGAAAGCATATAATTAGTTGCCGCCTCAATAAATAAAGAAAATAAACGTTGAAAATTGGATAATTCCAAAAGATCAAGTCAAAATTTCTTTTTGGAAATCGTTGTTTGAAGATGACCTTAGGAGCTGCAGTCATCAAGTGAAGGATTTCAACATTAAAACCGTTAACTTCCATCTCTACAATACGTAAACATCATTGAATTGCAGGGATCATAACCATTTGAAAAGCTAGTTTAATACGTACCTGAACTTTCTAACCGATCTTTCTCGGCAACTATCAAAATAATTCTCTCTCCTTGACCTTGTACTCAAAAATGCAAGCTAAGACTGCAAAGCAAGAAAAGATCCCAAATAGAGAGAGAGAGAGAGAGAGAGTGAGAGAAAACCCAAGTGAGAAAATGCATTCTGGACGATATTCAAGCAACATTGATCAAAGAACCCAAGAACACTCTCACAGAATTCCCCACCTGCAAACGATCAACCAAACACCCAGATCCAGAAAAGTGAAGTCTAACAGTCTTTGCATTGACCTTGTGAAGGTGTCTCTGTATGGGTGTTGCTCACTTGGATTCTTTTTGTCCAAACCGAGAAAGTTCAAGTTCAGGTACTCTTTTTTATTTTCCTCTTCTTGCTTTCTTTTTACTAGTTTTAATGGGGATGGATTTCCACAAGACAATAAGATCATTGACACATTATTAAGCTTCGCAATTTGGTGTCTTGTCGTACGCCTTATGTGCAGAGAATCTGTTAAAAATACGAGGAGGCAAGGTGACAAACATCTCTCATAATCGGTGGAGTGGTTCAGTTCTGTGGACCTGATGGGATCGTGGAGGACAGCAGTAAACTACCACTTGTCATGGTAGTTTTTTTAACTTTTTCTTCTTTTATTTATTATGCTACCTTATCTTGATTTTATTACAGCCATCTCTGCCAGGACCACATTTGGAACACGATAGTTTTAACACCTAAAACAACCTCTACATCGTACACAGTTCTGACTTGAGCCTGTGAAATTCAAATAACAATAGAAGATTCTCATCATTACTGCAATGCTTGCTCTTGATTTACAATTTATTGTCACCTCCCTCCAGTTTCCTTGACAAATGAAACAATTCGTACCTCAACTTTTAAACATTAAAGGGTCCTTGTCTAGTTTTTAACTTGAACGACTAGATTTCACCTAAAAAGTATAACAATGGGGAAAAAAAATTTATGTAATTCTTCCAATTTGATTTAAAGCAATCACACTCATTGAAAGCATTAAAATTTTGGCATATCTGAGAACCCAACAGGCCCCCCAGACGTAAACCCACAAAACGTATGCACTCATCACACATATAACGGGAAAGAAAGCAACACTTGCAGGCGAAATTTTATTTATTATGCCAGCTGTTATTATTATATATATATATTTTCTATTTTCGTACCCACATCCGCAACGCTTATAGTCTCTGTCAACATGGGTTGTCATTTTTCGTATAAAAATTTTAAATGACTATTAAATATAATAGCACTATTATTGACTCAAAATCATTCCTTTTCACCTAAGCTAGCTTTAACGAGGCATGGCGGTAGCACCAAAATCTGCCAAGTTACCTAAATGATTATAGTAATTAAATACAGTCACAGGTCTCTTGCATTGTGCGGACGAGTCTGCGGTCTGAATTAGCGCTTTTTGGTGCCCATCATAAATTTCATGAACTTCGCACCACCCTTTTGTCGGCCTTCTTTTTAACCTTTGACGTAGACATGGGTACAGGCCGCGTTTAGTTTGAATTATAAACATGATCAGGCCGACGTACTGTAAAAAAAAAAAAAAAACGAAGGAAGGTCCATTATTATCACACAATAGCCCATAACAACCCATGTCTCTCTCTCTCTCCCTCTTTGAGAAGATACGGTGCCGTTTTGAAATTCCAGAATCGGCCTTTACTACCCCCCATTATGATCATGTCGAAGTCCACAATAGCCCGGTGTAGAAAAAGGTACCATAAACCATGGTTTCATTTTTTCAGCTTTTCACCCTAGAATTATTGTTTGAATTTCCCCATATTAAGACAAGGCTCTGTGTACCCTTCAAAAAAAAAAAAAAAAAAAAGGCTTAATTGGGAATCTCAAATGGTCATAGAGTCCACTGTTGCCTTATTGCTAAATATACCGCCGCGGAATGGTTTTTAACTGCATTTCTTTTTCTAGAACTTCATCAGATTGTGGTCCTGGTCAATCAAATAAACAATAGCAGCAATCCGAGAAATGCCCGTACTTGGTGTTCTTGTTTTGTAATCTTATAATTAGGAGGAGGGAAAATTGGAGTGGGGGAAGCCCAAACAGAGGCAAAAGTCAGTTTTAGCTTTGTGGCGTTTCCCGGGGGGGGGGGGGGGGGGTTTCATTATAACCGGCGTTGACCCCTCAGCCATCCATTTGTCCTGCCAAAATAAAACAATACAAATATCCGTTTTATTTTCACTCAATTGTCCCCAAACCTGTTCTCTTTTATATAAAACATGCACCCCACATTTTGTTGCTTTAGAAACAGAAAAATGTGAAGACCCTTAAAAAAGAAAAAAGAAACAGAAATTTGTACTAAAAGAAACAAACCTCCCTTCAATTCTCTGCAATTTGAAAAAGAAAAAAAAAATTTCTTTCAGTCAATCTATATGTAAGCCTCTCATTCTTGTCAAAAGTTCTCCCTTCTTTCTCCCATTCTCTCTATCTAAAACAACAGCAAGCCACCAAGCAACGTACAGTGTTGCATAAGTTTTGGGGTGTTGTATGCGCAGCTGTGCTTGTTTTTTTTCCCTTCCTTTATTGGCGAACAAAGGGAGAGGCAATAAACCAGAAAACACAAAGCTTGGTTTCATGATGGTACTCGCGTTCCAACGTGAACAAATCATTCAGAAAACGAAATCCTTCCCTTTGAAAAGAATGTTTGAGGTTCCAGGGCGGCAGGTTCAGAGTTTGATCCTTGATAGTGGAAACGATGAAGACAATACTGTTGCTGACGATAAGGTGCAATCAAGAAGTTATGTTACAAGGGCTGTTGGAGATCGGCTGCTTGATTACCAATATTTAGGAAGTCCATTCGATCGTGAAAGGGTTCGCACAAATGCTGCTGAGTCTAAGGCAGCAAGTGCAGGGAGCAAGGTTCCCTCAGGTAAACCAATTACATTGTTTTCCTCTTCTTATGTTGATTACCTTTTGTTCTCCACATTTATGGAATGAAAAGGTTTTCATTACTATGCTATAATAATGTAAATAACAATAATGACAATTGCGTCTGTGGATTTGGTGTATGCAGATATGGAACTGATGAAGGAGAAGTTTGCTAAATTGCTTCTGGGGGAGGATATGTCAGGGGGTGGAAAAGGGGTTTCCTCAGCATTGGCTTTGTCAAATGCAATTACAAACCTTGCTGGTAATTTTCTCTTCCTTTCTGGGGCACGTTACAAACTTACACATATAGGTTCTGGTATAATTGTTTGACTTAAAATCCTGCTGTTTTGATTTCTCTGTTATCCCATGATTCTAATGATTCGGAGAACAATCAAGCAGTAAACACAGAAATGTTGATTGAAAGCAAGAATATGCTATCCTGTCAAAAATTTTTTCTGCTTCATTTCACCCTCTTTGACTCTATGTAATGCAGCATCTGTATTTGGAGAACAAAAGAAATTAGAGCCTATGTCTCCGGAGACAAAAGCAAGGTGGAGAAAGGAGATTGATTGGCTTTTGTCTGTCACCGATCAAGTTGTTGAATTGGTTCCTTCGCAACAATCAAATAATGGAGTCAATATGGAGGTAAGGAACAATCTGAGTATATTTATGCTTGGCCAAGCAACTTCATGGGCACTTACAGTTCAACAAAAGCTCAATTTGTTCTATATACTGCAATCCTTAATATTTTTCCTCCTGGTTTTGATAGATAATGGTGACGAGGCAAAGAAATGATCTGCTCATGAACATCCCCGCTCTGAGGAAGCTTGATGCCATTCTCGTTGTAAGTTGCTCATTTCTCTTGCTTTTCCCTCGTTGGAGAAGATCATTCCATAGTCTTTCCTGATCAAAATGAATTAACAGGACCACTTAGATCAATTTGCAAACCAAAATGAGTTCTGGTACGTGTCCAAAGACAGTGAAGATTCAGAACAAGAAACCCCACCAAGAAATGATGACAAATGGTGGATCCCAACGGCTAAAGTTCCCCCTAATGGACTATCAGATGTGGTAAGGAGATGGCTACAATTTCAGAAAGATTCTGTAAACCAAGTACTTAAAGCAGCCATGGCCATAAATGCTCAAGTGCTGTCAGAAATGGCGGTTCCTGAAAACTACATTGAATCTCTTCCCAAGGTATGAAAATGGAAACTTCATCAGTTGGTCTGTTGAACTTACAATTATTCCATTTAATCTTCTTGGTTATGCTATCCACAGAATGGTAGAGCAAGCCTTGGGGATTCAATCTATAAGTGCATAACGGTAGAATATTTTGATCCTGAACAATTCCTGTCAACTTTGGACTTGTCATCTGAGCACAAAGTTCTTGATATCAAGAACAGGATTGAGGCTTCCATCGTTATCTGGAAAAGAAAGATGCACCACAAGGATGGAAAGTCTTCCTGGGGTTCAGCTGTCAGCTTAGAGAAAAGGGAACTCTTTGAAGAGAGAGCAGAAACCATCTTACTACTCCTAAAGCAGCGGTTCCCAGGAATTCCCCAATCTGCACTAGATATAAGCAAGATCCAATATAACAAGGCAAGGGCAACATTGCCACTAAATCCCTCTTTTCCTTTTCTCTATTTCCATCTAAATTTACGGTGACTAACATTTGAATACTATACACAGGATGTAGGACAGGCAATCTTAGAGAGCTATTCAAGAATAATAGAAAGCCTGGCTTTCACAATCTTGTCTAGGATTGAGGATGTCACGTATGCAGACTCTCTTGTCCAAAAGCCAGATCCCAATGAGAAATCTGATGAAGACATGGATGGCGACTCTGCAGAGACACCATCTTCAATGACACTGTCGGATTTCATGGGATGGAATGTGGAACAGAAATGTAGCACAGACAAGATCATGGTCAAAACCACTGTAACCCCAAAGAAATCTTCATACGTAGAGAAGCTTGAGAACCTAAGTGGACTAAGAAGCCCAACGGCTCGACACTAACATCACAAGGTATAGAAGAAAAGGAAGAAACAAGAATGTAAGAAGGACAAAGGAGTCAAGGTGAGAGACAGGATACATAAACATAATTACATACAGTCTGTGTACATAGGAAGCTTGATTTATCAAATGTAGATAATCAGACCCGGGTGAGAGTCTGTGGGATTAGTAACTTAGAGATTGTAATCACCCTTCCAACTGGGGATATTGTCCCTACTGAGTTTGATTCATTTATCATGGTCACTCGCGGTCACTGGCGTTGTTAACCCAGCTTTGTATATCCTTACCTCTGGCGTGTCACTTTTGCAAGTTTTTGTCCTTATAGGCTTTATCTATCTAAATAATGCTTCCAGTGTATTTTGGCCTAAAGATAGAGCTTATATTATTAGAAAATTGTTTTTTGATGGTTACGATAAAGCAATTATATAAACCAGAGTTCTTTAAAAAATTAAATAAACCAAAGTTACAGATGCATCAGGTAGTGACTTTAAGTTGCAAGCTTCAATTATTTTAAGCGTATGCAGTATTAAGGAGCAGAGTGCCTTACAATGCTGAGAGAGCCAACACGTTCCCCATAAAGTCCCGTGTCTTTTGTACAACTCAGTGCTAAAAGACACTCACGGCCATCTGCAACAAACACGTGAACAGATTATGCATCTTCATCTAGGCTACCACCTGGAAAACCCAAGAGTGCCAATGGTTTAGAGTTTTCCAGTGAGAGGGCTTAAATTTATCAGCATAATAAAAACTGAGCACTATAGTAACCATTATCTACTATCATAATCGGAAAGCGTAGCAAAAGGTTTATACATTATCTCCCATTTACCCGATAAGAACTGCCAAGGAAAGGTGACAGCCCTTTTGATCTTATCAGCTGTCTGATCTGCTCCCACTGCTCAGGGCTTGGGTTGACGCCAGCTGGATTATGAGAAGAATCATAAGGTGCAGCTCTATGATTCCCAACCAACTCTTTTTACCACAAAGATACAAATAAATAGCATTTGGGGAGTTGAAAAGCAGCGCATAAATGGAGCAACGCAAACTATTTTGCACATGACTCGGTGACGTCAAAGAAGAGTGGACCGAGCACCAATGCAGAAAGGTGACAAGACATTGTGTAATTACGATATGCAATCAAAGCAACAATATTACAAGCACATTATCAGGAACTAAATATCGGAAGAGCTCTTGAATACATGTTATTAAAGGCAAACAAATACAATCGAATAAAAGCACTATTTAATGGTAAATGACGACACCTTGACGATGAAGCATGAAGCAGAGGGTCGAACCTTGAAGGTCCACACCACATGTCGTTGAATCACAGCAACGGTACGTCGTTACAGACAGCACTGCAAGAGTGAAGACCATGGGATGATTTCCCCATGTTGGGTGAGGGATGTCAACCATGCACGAATCGGTCAAAATGTGACAACTTCTTACAACAAATCATGTTCCAGGTGAAGTATGGCTAGGCTGTGGAAAACCATTGCAATAATCTACTTGAAAAACTACAATCATTGAACTCCTGCAGGGGTCCCCAGGTATAAAAAGAAGCAGGAAACAATCAGAAAGTTTAATCACACTGGACGCAGTCTAAATTGATATGCCCCATAGTCATTTCTCAACCAAATTTATTTATGTGAAGTCTCTTACAACTTATCTCATTTACCTATCAGCACTATGAATAATCCTCGCGCTCAATTTATTAAACTCTGCAAGTCCAACAATGCAAAACCCGGAATGACATCCGTAGTTTAGTGTTGAATATGCACATAGATTGTTGGATCAGTTATAATCAAGTACATCTATAAAAATACATATGTATTTTATTAAAGTGTATCGAATTCTTTGTATTCTTTTCAGATTTATTTTTCTCTACCGGTAATTTCTTTCTAATTTAAAGTTTCATTTTTAATTTTATGTTTTTATTGTTATTCACAAAATTTCTGACTTTATCGATGTTAGTATTTCAAGACCAAAACTGAGCAAAAGCAAAATGAAATGATCGATTCAAGAACCAACCGAACCTCAGTTCTGTAAGCACTAACACCCAAGTTCAACTTGTCAGTTACCTGTTGGTTCGAACAAAGCAATCCCTGAAGGCCGGAGCCAACAACTAACAAAAGGAAAAAAAAAAAAAAAAGGTTGAAACTAAAACAAAAAAGGAAAAGAAAAGAAAAGCAAAGAAGAGAAAGAGAGGGAAAACATGATCGCTAGACCAGCAGCCGCAGGCAAGCCCCAAGAACAAGCATAAAGGTTTCAAAATAATTAGTAAAAAAAATGATACCCAAATCTTGTTTTTCCTTCGAATTTTCTTGACCGTTTATCAAGTCCAAGCAAAAAGATCAAGCTTAGTTGAAGGGGATCTCCGGAATCATGGACGACGACGTGGGCGAACACAAAATCCGGAGAAGCAAATTTTTATTTTTTTTTAATTTTTTGACCTATCTTTCTATGATCTGAATCTTGATTTCTTGAATGTTAATCGAATTTTTATAGGGCGACGCGGTTTCAAGGATCGTGGGGATTGCGATGTAATGACACGAAGGCGCGCATGTATAAATGAAATGAATTTATTGACCGTTGGAATTAAAGTATTTTTACAACGAATGCCACTCCAACCCACATGGGGATTTGGATTACTACTAATAAATAATGAGTTTCAATTTAACACAATAATTGCAATCATGCGAGTCTGCCTATACTCATTTGATGAGTTAAATAGTTCTTTTATACAATTATTTTTTTAATATTGATAATATTATATCCTAAAAAAGCAAAAAAAAAAAAAAAAATAAAATCAAATAAATATCTTTGATTGAGCTCAAGGCGATTTTGGTTCGACGATGAATGAACGCATGCCACCGATACTATATTAAGGGGCATCTTTAGGGGTT
This sequence comes from Rhizophora apiculata, assembly GCA_037832385.1. Lineage (NCBI taxonomy): Eukaryota > Viridiplantae > Streptophyta > Magnoliopsida > Malpighiales > Rhizophoraceae > Rhizophora > Rhizophora apiculata. The sequence continues at coordinate 4,849,023 of CM075433.1, read as the reverse complement.
CAGCCTATCTCTCTTCAATATTTACCATATAATAAATGTGTACAAATATTAATGATTTAACAAATATATATATATAATTATGAATTAGACAATAAAAATATCTCTTTATTCTCATAAATTTTATATGTTATTCTTCATAATAGAATTTAAAACTTCTAAAAAAAATCTAAACCTTTAAGTAGAAGTAAAGAAATTTTTATATCCGAGTAAATGCTCCAAGCCTATGAGGAGAAAATGATGGTGGCCTGGCCCCGTAGGTCACTGATCCATGATTTTCTTTGAAGTTTGATTTTAGGCTTACGATTCCAAGAGTGTTGATACTTTTATACTAGGTCCATGTCGAGCTGGCCTGACCACCTCGATTCCAAGCCCGATTATTTCAAAATATGTTGGGCCGCACTCCTTCTAAATTTTTTTGTACTTCTAAACAAACCACAAAAAAAAGGACCAAAAAAATGGTTGTCCTGTCCTTTAAAATTTTTTGGTTTTGTTCTAATGCTTCACATATCGTCCTTTCTTATAATAATAATAATAAAAGAGATAATTTTCCAAGTAAAATTACTAATTAAAGATAAGTAAAATTAAAAAAAAAAAAACAAAGAAAGAAAGAAAGAAAGAAAGAGAGAGAGAACATTTTCGATGTACCCAGAAAAAAAAAAAAAAAAAAAGAGAGATAAACCAATTACAATCACAAACAAAAACATAAGAAAGAAGGCATATAATGATATGGGTAGTTGTAGATAAGAGTCCCCAAAAAAAAAAAAAAAAAGGGTGAAGTAAAGAAGAAAGTTATAAAGAAGAGAAGACACAGAATGGTCGGTCAGAGCATGAGGCAGGAGTCTAAAAATGTGCAAGGCAGAGAGGAATAATACTGTCGGTTGTACACAATACGCACACGTGCGAGAAAGAGAGAAACAATACAGGCAGGCACTACATTTCCCAAAATCATCCAAAGATGATGTCCCAGATTCACTTTGATGTTCTTTTGGTCCGCCGAATGAGTGACAATATGTCATTGCCATGTGCCAATTTTCTGACAACCGCGCGGTGTCCATGCTTCTAATTATTAATTTGCCACACCCAAAAAAAAAAAAAAAGGAAAAAAAGGATTAAAGTCACATTTGTTAGTTTAATTAAGAAATTAATGCCACAATCAGGGAACGCCTTTTGCAACTCACCTGAAAATGAAAAATGGGGTTTGGAGCTTTCGATGGCATTGGAAAGCCATCACAAACAGGCACTACACAAAGCCAAGAATGACTGACATCAATATTGGAGAACACCAAATTGTATTCCCAAGTTACGTGAATGTCCACAACATAAACACGCAACACAATTTACCTAAAGCATTGCTGGAATCCCCCTTTCTCTTAGATATGTCCGAGGATTTCATCTTAGTTGATGGTGATGCTGGCGTGCACGTGTATAGAAAGAGTGGCAAGTCCCCTGCATCAAATCCTCGCTTGCTGAAAATCTTTGCAGGAGCTGGAGATTTGGAGTCCCTCGCATCCCCACTTGATTTCTCATGCCTTGTGAGTTCTGGTGGAGGCCAAATTTTGAATCGTGTTACAATTTTGTAACGTGGGTGTAGCAGAGATAGGTAAAAGGAAAACAAGAAGGCAAGAGGTGATTTACGCGTGGATATATAGCGTCGTGGAAGCTTTGGCAAACTTGTATTCCACCTTACTCTTGTTAAAGCAAGCTTGTGCGCATATTGTTCACATGAAAAAAGTCTCTGGAAACAGCATGTCCAATGACACGCAGTGACCATGTAATCTCTGAATTACGAAAAACAGAATTGTAGAACTAGGCAAGGTAAAGACGAGTATATATAGCATGTACCGACTTGTTTTAGGCAGTTGATTCTAAAGTCGGCCTCAGAGAATGCATTGGTCTTGGAAATGCCGGAATTCAAAGTAGTGGATAAGTGTCCCAGATGATCAACAACAGCAACGACGGCGCTGCATAGATAGTCCTTTGTGCCTTCTACAACTCTGCAAAACATGTGAGGTTGATTTTGCAGGAAGATCTAATGTGAGCTGTTGAGCTTTCGACTCCAATCTCAGCAACAAAAAGTGTGAAATGGGTGGGTGGGGGACTTACATTTTCTTTTCTGCTGAATTCAAGAATGATTTTTCCCAGTAATCTGCAGCATAATGGAGCTGAGAACTTAACTCTCTGAGTTCCTGAAAAACCAGAAAATAGAAACAGATTGTAATTTTAATTGCAGGAAATTGAGTACTGGAAGAAAAGAAGAGGGCATGAGGAAAGGATAAGAACTTGGCGAGACTTGTGAAAGCGAGCAACTTCTTCTGATTCACTTTCTGAACTTGGATGGGCAGATGATTTAGATATTTGCATATCGGAAATTTCAAAGTTGCACTACGAAAGTAGATAATGCAAAAGGCGAAAATTTGAGCGAAGGGTAGTGCAAAACGGTTCTGCTTACCTTCCTCTTTCTTTCTTTTTGAAAAGGGTGGTATAGATGCTGAAATACAGGACAAAGGGGAAATAAAAAAAAAAAAAAAAACAAAACTGCAGGCTCGTGATATTTCCATTGTTGTCAACGGGTGAAAGAAACAACCAAAAGTCACCAGGAACAGGTCGGTTTTGGACTATGTGGAGAAGGCGCAAAATACGACGGAAAACATCGCAACACCCGTGACCTCATGTCACTTTTCTGTTCTTTCAGAAGTTCAATCGCTTCCGCTCAATGACAGAGAGGTCTCGTATAATGGAAAGGAAAAGATGATGACATTTGGCAAAGTTTCTTGATAGAGTTAGAATCAGCACCGGTGGAGCCTGAAATTTTTAGCAACTTTCTTTGCATGATTGATATGAGTGAGAAGAAACTGAATTTCTGTGGGTTGGCCAAACCCATCAGAAGCACAACTCACAGAAACCAAAGAAAAAAAAAAGAAAAAAATTCCGTGAGCGGTGCAAATTTGGATCAACTTTCAACCCTACTCTTTACATCAAACACTATTATGTAGTCATGGAATCCCTTGTTTTTGCAAGGAAAATGACAGAACATTAGCATATACACTCAAGTACAACAACATTAAACACTCCTCATTTCAAAAATTTTGGAGTGTCTATAAATATTATTGTATTAGAGAAGGATGAAAGTGACTTTTCTCCATGTGTGTCACATATCTTACAATGGGAATGTCAAAAATTGCTTTACAGCGCAGACTCTGCAGTAGTTTTGTTTTGTCCTTAATGTAGATGACGTCCATTAATACTCTATCAGTATAGGCAGAAAACCTTAACGACATTAACTAAAAACCTATGCTAATAAAGCCAAATCCATAAGGGATGAATTCTTTGTCCTTCAATCTTCATCTTTTTAGCCTTCGGCTACGATCAGGAACTGCGCTTTCGACGGGGCGCATCCTTTTGACATCATTGACTGGTTCGTACACAGGCAACCTCGGTGGAGAAATCACAAAGCAGAGGTTGCCAGTTTTACAGTTTCGAAACATCCACACGGTAACAAAGTCTTCGTGATGCTTCTTCAGTTCATGCTCAGTCTTAAAAAGCTTTCCACCCAGCAGTAAGGACGTAAAATCTTGTTCTCCACCAAAAGTCTTGAACTGCATCTTGAATTCCTTGCCATCGATATCATAGGTTAATCACATTAATTCCCTTTATAGGATCCTCACCATTACCTTCCCCTCACCAAAGGCATCCGTTGTTCCTCCTCTGCATAAGCCTTGTTCAGTGACATCCTACTTTGATCACATTAATTCCCTGACGTCGCTCACTGTAAGCTGCTTCTCAAGGGGCGGACTGCAAATATCGCCAATTAGACCATCCAGAGCCGAGAATGGAGGCTTACTCTGAGGCCTATAATTATCCATATTTGCAGGTGGGTTCTCTCTTGGTGTTCAGGACCCTCTCGAACCACGAAGACTCTTTCAAACAAATTTGTTCTTTTTTTTTTTTTTGTCTGGTTTATTAGTAGAAACACTAGAGTTAAATTTTGGTTTTACATAATGAAATGAGAGCTTAAGCGAGAGGGAGATTGGACATATAAAAAAAAATTAGTTTTAAATTTTTATAATTGAGTTTTATTTTTATTTTAATTTTTATTTAAATTCATTCAAAATTTAGTTTTCTGAAAATGAAAAAAAAAAAAAGGGTCAAAATGTCTTCATGTATAATAAATTTCAAAAATATATATAACTTAAATAAAAATATAAAATAATTAAAAATTTAATTATAAAAATTTACAAAAATTTAAAACTAATTTTTCTGCGTATCTCATGGGGGAGATGTCTCGTCGAGTCGTCGGTCGTTAGCCAAGAAAAGTCGGAGAACCTACATGTCGTCGGTCATCTGGAGAAGGCAAGCAGAACTGCTAAAAACCTATTGTAATTACCTAAGTAGTCCTCGTACACCAAAGTGAGAAAGCCCTCTTTTTCATTTCCTTCGACAGCCAACAAAAATTTTAAAAAAAAAAAAAAAAAGAAAAGATGGCAGCCTCAAAGGCTGTTTACAGATTATCGTCTCGGTTACAGGCCTTAGCTAACAGTCTGAACAAGAAACCGTCGTGTCCCCAACTCTCTCCTCTCCAATCGTCCCCCCCATCTCTTGTCTCTGTTTCTGCAAGACGCCTCTCGCGCCGCCCGTCAAGGTTAACCATTTTTCATTAATTAATTAATTATTTATTTTTGCATTATGTGGGTTCGTTCAATTCTCTCAGTAAGAATATAAATTCTCTGATTTCCATTTTCACTGTCTGATTTTCTTTTTTTTTTTTTTGTGGGTTATTTTGCTTTTTCTTGATGATGGGTTTTTAAATGGATAGATTACCGCTGCACTTGAGTTGCATTGTGGAATCCATGATGCCATTTCACTGCGCGATAGCTTCGGCGAGGTTGATATCGAGCTTGTCTAGTGAGTCTGATAGCTGGGGTTTAGTGCCTCAAGGTTGGTTTCTAATCCCGGTTGAGATTATCATATGTAGCTGCTTGAACACTGGCAATCCATTCTTGATGTACGTCAACTGTATTTGATGCAATGCAAACGATTTTTGAAAGTGTTGTATTTAGGATACAACTAATGCTCACCACCTGCACTGTTTATTTTCTGAGAAAAAAGCCATTTATGCTGTACTTTGATCGCATACTTAGGATTATTTGCCCTGATATAGTGGAATGCAACATGTTGTCGGAAATGTGAGAGCCGACTAATTGCAATATGAATGTCGCGCAGGTCTCAAATCTGTAATCTGGGAGTTCATAATTAACAATGATTCTTTAAGAGACATATGTTCCCCCATTCTGAATGGCATGCTTCCTCAAACTGATTCATTTACTAGGTGAAAATTTTGGCTTCAAATTGTGATATTGCAGGTATTTTGATGCCTTTATGACAGTCTTTGTGGAAGCAATTTTACAAAGGAAAATGGATGAGAATGTAGTTTACTTATTAGCATTTTGTTTGGTTCTGATTCTGGTTTTTGAAGTCTAATTCGGGAAGATCATCGGCTATAAGTGACATCAAACCAGACTGTTTATCTTTCTTGTTTGAACCTTTATTGTGTCTATGTTCACAATGCCATATACATTTTTGTTCAGTTATGACACAATTTAGTGACAAATGCTGGGAGCCTCCTCTGCAACATGCTTGCCTCAAAATTAGTTTCATTTTTGTTGACAAATTGTGCTTCCACTGCTTGTCTACCGTTAAAAAATGTTGATTTTGTCAGCGGTGCATTCCATTGAGCATTTGAGCAGCATGTTAACATGTTGCCAATTGATCCTTAAATGACTGTTTTTTTTTCTGATAACCAAGTGTCGAGAACCAAACCCTGTAATCTTTCGGGAGGTCTTGGATTTCTCTTTTAGCTTCTGCTGTTGATATAAAGTTATCAACCATTGGTTGCTAAAGCAACTACTGACATTTTTCTGCTGGATTTCGGCCTTCTATGGCTAATGCTAGCAGAAAGTTAACAAGATATGCTGCTGAGTGCTGGTGGCTGTTGTGCTACAATGCAGGGTGCCAAAATGGTATAGGTTATGTAGTAACGTGCTTCTGTTTCTTGATACTTAACAGTGTAATCAGTTCTGTGGTGGCAGGAGAATATTGAGATTTGATTATGTTACGTCTGTGCGAGTATGATGGACTCAATTGATCACCCGTAAGGTCGTAGGATCCAAGTTTACAATGAGTCCTCTAGGCCCAAAGTGATCAGTAACTACCCTTCCTTACTTTGATTAAGACGAATTTTCCCATTAAGCTACCTACCAAAAAAATAAAAAATAAATTTCCTCCTTGGACTATCTCAAGGGAAACGAAGGCGTTAGTTTTTAATGTTTGTGGGAGGGTCATCTTTGATGTTGTGCCTACTTCGGAATTTGAGTTGCCACCACGTCACGATCTCAAACTTGTATGCAAACCTTAGAACTAATAATAACAGTAGGTACAATAATATTAATCAATATTGAAAGATTTTTTTTTTTTTTTTTTGGCAGGAGTTACGTGATTTCTTTGGGTAAACAAGTGGAAGGACCTGCCGACAAACAGTTATATGGGTAAGAGGGATTCGAGTACAGGGGAGTAATGATTATTTTGGTAAACAGGGACCAGTTGTATGGGCTACGTAGGAGGGATTAGAGTCCAGGCGACTTCCTCCAAAATTAATTTCGCTGAATCCCATCCCAACGGATAGATAGCGGTTCCAAACCAAGCCAGCGCGCCGAATTATTCGGCCAGCGCAGCCCCAAGCATTTAGGGGGACCCATCCGTCCAGATGGGTCCCAATTCGCTCTAACCAACAAAACGTAATTGATTAGAATTCGAATTCATCCCCTCATTTAAAATTTCTGATAATTAGAGTAATTAGTGGTCATTGTTGGTTTTTTAATTAACAAGAGAATCAAAAACACAAAAATTATCTACAATAACACTGAATTCTTTTACAAACAAATATATATTTAAGAAAATAAATAGCTACGAAAGTTATATATATATATATATATATAAATATAAAAGTAAGCATAATTAATAAAATAATAAAAATATTATTATTTAAATATAAAATAATTATTTATAAAAATTATTTTATTTTATTTTATTAATTATGTCTAATATATATTTTTATTTAATTTTATTAATAAATATAATTAAATAAAAATTATTTTATTATCATTTTATACTTATTGAATAAATATTATTGTGGAGCAGTGTCCTTTTTGAATAAATATTATATATCCCGTAACTTCTGGAAGATGTCGAGTTTGCTTCCCGTAGCGGACAATGAAATAGACTGGAGGTACGTTCACATTTATGAATCGGATAGCGATACATTCCACGAATCATTTTGCTTCCGCCATGTTGCCTATTTATAAGGCCTCGTCCCTCTCTCACTCTTTACCACTCTCTCTATCTCTCTGTCTCCTTGCTGCTTCTCTTGATCCCATTTCGTTCTTCATTTGCCAATCCGCAGCGAGCGATTAAAAGTAGGTCTCGAAAACGATAATGGAAAGGCCGCACGTCACCCTCGAGGTCGGATACGATGGCGTTGCGGTCATCACCATGTCCAATCCTCCAGTTAACGCCTTGGCCCTTGCAGGTGTTTGTGATGGATACTCACTCTCTCTTTTCTTTTTTTTTTAAAATTATTATCGTATTATTTGTGAATAAATTTATCTCTGTTTTTATTTTTTAACGGTGCCGAATTTGGGCTGTGCGCAGTGATGGCGGGATTGCAGGAGAAGTTCGACGAGGCCGTCAGGAGAAACGACGTTAAGGCTATCGTTTTGACTAGTGATTTTCATGCTTCATCTTTTTTATTTTTGCACATGCTTAATACTCATTTTGATGATTATTTTTTAAGTTATTTTAAGTTCAATTTTAGAGGCTGCTGCTGGATAAACTAATAATAATGATAATAATTTAGTAGCCGAACATGAATTTGCTGACCGATGTGAGTTGGTTATGATTTTGAAGGCAAGGGTGGGAAGTTTTCTGGTGGTTTTGACATCAATGTTTTCCGCAAGGTTCACGAGACTGGTAAGGAGTTGTTTGATCTAATTGAATCTATTTGGACCAACGCTTGTGGTTGTTTAAAAGTTGGTTGCAGACTGTAACTGAACCGCACAGTGTTGCTTGGCAGGGAACGCTTCACTTCTGCCCGATGTATCTGTTGATCTTTTGGTCAACATTATTGGAGGTATTTTCCTCTAAATTCTATTTAGAATGTGTTTCTGCATGTAATTGCATGATATGAACTTTAAGAACTCTTTGGAAGTCGCTCTGTTTGGTAGATTGCTTAACAGTTATGTTTTTCTGGGTTGACCTCTTGTTTGACTTGTTTTTGTGTCTCATGGATTAATGTAGATTGCAAGAAGCCTGTTGTTGCTGCTGTGGAAGGACTGGCTCTTGGGGGTGGTTTGGAATTGGCAATGGTGTGTGTTTTCTTTTTATTAGTTTCACTTATGGATTTTGTTTTTGTTCTCTTTCAATGACCGATAAGGCATAGTAACCTCTTATAGGGATGCCATGCACGCGTTGCTGCACCGAAAACTCAACTTGCCTTGCCAGAGTTGACCCTTGGATTGATTCCTGGATTTGGAGGTGCGTTTATATTTTTTATGTTGGGAGTGTATGAGCCGATGCATGTGATTTAAAAGTTCTGTTGTTATTTTTTATTTTGTTTGTTGTGCTGTTTTTGGACTAAAACTTTTGAAACTGTTGTTGTACTCTCAAGGAACTCAATGTCTTCCAAGGCTTTTAGGACTTTCAAAGGCCATTGAAATGATGCTGGTATGTACTCACTCTATTTTAGATCTAATGGCTTATCACGTGGACTCTGCTATTGTGCTTATACTATGTGATACAAATGAGAGAGAATTGGGAAAGCTAACTCAGTGATGATCTACATTTCTTCTTCTAAAGTTCAAATTTGAGAGTTTTGTTTTAAATCAATGTACTTTAGAGTTGTTACCACTTTTCTTTTTGTTTCATCATGGTTTTAGTAGATTACCACATAATTTTTTTGTTTTTTTTTGGTTTCAATGGTGGAGTTGAATTGCAGACATGTTTTCTCTGACAAAGATATAATGCTTATGATATTAAGCAAATTTGATAGTGATTTTCTCTTTACATATCCGCCATGATTATTGTACTGTTCTCCTGAAAAAGTGAGAGTTATGGTTATGTGAGTTATTCACTTCAACTAATTGCTATTACCATTATATTCATTTTAGTGATGCACACATTCTTTACATTATGGACTAACTTTTAAGGCCTTGTCTTTGTTGTCCATGGGAGGAGAATCATTGAGTAGGCTTTGACAGATCTAACATGTCATCAGTACTGATATAATTTTTAATTTTTGTAGTTATCCAAAACCATTATGTCTGAAGAAGGGAAGAAGCTTGGTCTAATTGATGCTGTTGTGCCTCCTTTTGAGCTGCTGAAGGTAGCTCGGAAATGGTCTTTAGAAATTGCAGACAAGCGAAAACCATGGCTCCGTTCTCTTCACCGGACAGAGAAGCTTGGCTCTCTGTCTGAAGCACGTGAAATATTGGAGGCTGCAAGGCAACAGGCAAAGAAGATTGCCCCAAATTTGCCCCAGCATCAAGCATGTCTTGATGTGATTGAAGCAGGCATTATTCATGGAGGATACAATGGGGTTTTAAAGGTACCATTATGTTTGTGATTTACTTTTTTTTTCCTCGATGGTCTATTTCCTGCAGGGTGAAGTGCATGTGTCTTCCCATTCTCAGTGGTTTGTAGGTATCCTCCAGGGTTTATTGTTTGATTTTGCTTTGAGGTGTCAATAAACACAGTTCTAGGATTAGGCATGGACATGCATGGATGTTATTACTGCAACCATGTTTGGTTAGAAATATTTGCTAATGATTGACTAATATTGCAGGAGGCAGAAGCATTTAAGAAGCTAGTCTTAGCTGACACAACAAAAGGGCTTGTTCATGTCTTTTTGGCCCAGCGTGCAACCTTAAAGGTATAATGCATTAATCAAGTCTAGATCTTGGTTCTAAAATGAAGTTCTATATGTCTGTTAGTCCTTGCCTGACAAAATTTGTGCTTTTGAAAAAGAAATATGGGCATTTCATACTCCATGTTTATGTCTCTAGTATTATAATTTTTATGTCCTGGAGAGATATTCCTAACCTTCATATGCTTGGCATTTCTGTGATATGTTTTTTTTTCCTACCTTTTTCTGTTGTTCTATTTTTTTCCCCTTGAATGGGAAGTTGTTGCTAAAGGATTATTGTCCCATCAGGTTGAGCTTGTGATGGTTAAAATCTCATTCATTGGGATCTCAATTCAATGTTACATTACATTCTATCTGGCTACATCTACTTGTGACATTCGATTCTAGCATTGTCAATTGCTTTTGCTACTGTAACTCTCCTAACCATTATTTTTTTCTAAGTGAAACTCAACACACTTCCTTGTAAAGATTGTTAATTATGTGGTAGCTTTTGGGGTGCTCCAATCATTAAGCAGATTAGAAGAAATATCTTGCACATTTTCATAGATCTTTATTCTGCATCCTCCTTTTTTTTGTAGGGATAACGTGACACATTTTATACCATTATGGTTGTGTGTGTCATTCCATGTGTGCATGTGTGAGATTGAGTGTGCATTTCTTTGTCAAATTGTCTTTTGGTTATTTGAAATAAGCTAGAAGTGCAGATCACTTTCTTAAATGATCTAATCCATAGTTTCTGACTTTCTCAGGTACCTAATGTCTCTGACATTGGGCTCAAGCCAAGGCACATAAAGAAAGTTGCTGTTATTGGTGGGGGGCTAATGGGTTCTGGGATAGCTACTGCTCTCATTGTGAGCAACATTTATGTTGTACTCAAAGAAATCAATTCTGAATATCTTCAGAAGGGAATAAAAACAATAGAAGGTGGTCATATGTTGCTTAGATTGACAATTAAATTACTGATTTTGAGAATATATACCTCCCTTTGTGTTTGCAGTATGTAATGAAATCGATTCATGCTGTTGACTGAATTTAGTTAATTATAGATTCTCAGATTATGCAAAGAAGCTTACTGCTAATTGGCAGCAGTTTGTGATTGATTTCCCACTAACTGTCTTATTCCCAATAGTTGATGTAATAAATTGTCTGTGTCATAGATTTTTGACACAGAAATGCAAGAAAAGAAATAACAATACAAATTAATAGCAGTACACATGCCGTTGTATATGTATTGCAGCTATCATAAACCCAATTTATTTTTCGGACACTATAGACTAATCTGCATTTTTGTAGATTTAATATTTCACCACCTATCCCACCTACTATCCTGCTGTTAGACAATGACATTGCTTGCTACAAATCTAAATCTTTTTTGACTCAACTTGTGATTTTTCATGTGGCAGCCAATGTTAGAAGCCTAGTAACTAGAGGCAAGTTGACACAGGACAAGGCAAATAAAGCTCTCTCAATCCTTAAGGGTGCATTTGACTACTCAGACTTTAAAGATGTGGATATGGTCATTGAGGTAGGCAGACTGGTCTTAAGTATAAGGCTTGTCTACTGTTACAATGGTAGTCTTTTGGAAGCTATTAGTTCCATTAGCATTACATTATGTTTAGTCTATCATATTTCTTTATCAAAGTCTGTTACTCCTTGGTGTGCCCTTTTCATGATATCAACATGAATTACATAACTCATGGTCTCTGTTAAAAGTTTGTTGATACAGATTTTCCATGCTGCAGGCTGTTATTGAAAGTATTCCCTTGAAACAAAAGATTTTTAGTGAAATTGAGAAAGTCTGTCCTCCTCATTGTATTTTGGCAACAAATACATCGACCATTGACCTCAATTTAGTTGGAGAAAAGACCAGTTCTCAAGATCGAATCATAGGTGCACATTTCTTCAGGTTAGACATTAGCAAAACCCAGTGGAATAATCATGACTTTCTTTCCAGAGTCATGTCCTGTCGTAACTAAGTACTTTTGTAGACTAATGGTTTTATGTATCATTCCCATTACTTGATCCTTCCACAAATAGTCCTGCCCATATGATGCCTCTTTTGGAGATTGTACGGTCAGACAAGACATCGGCACAAGTGATACTCGATCTCATGACAGTTGGAAAATCCATAAAGAAGATTCCAGTTGCTGTGGGTAACTGCACTGGCTTTGCAGTCAATCGGACCTTTTTTCCATATTCACAAGCTGCACACCTTTTGATCCATTTAGGTGTGGATCCATTCAGAATTGACAGGCTGATCAGAGGCTTTGGCCTCCCTCTGGGCCCTTTCCAGTAATTCTTTCCCTTCATGTTTACTTTCATATTACTTTATGTGCATATATGATGTGCTTAATCATATGTTTGATATTTTTGGCTGAATTTGGGGTTTTTTCTTTATTCAATTTGAAGCATAATTTTTCTTTCTTTTTTTTTTTGGATGTAAAAGGGCAGTTCTAGGTTACCTTGAGAACTGATTTTTTTTTCCCCCCTGTTGAGGAAAATTATCTAATAAAACCAAAATCATTGAAAATGGAAGGTCTAGATTTAATTCTTTGACAGCATTTTACTGATATTTGTCGTATTGAATTATATGACCATTCTTATGTTAGTTTTACTGACTTTTGAGTGAATTGACACAAGCTCATTCTGTAATTGTGATGTAGTGTATCTCTTACCCTGTAGCTAGTCATATGATTGTCTCAAAGAAGTTGAGTAATTTGACACTTAAGTTATACATGGTCTACTCTATCGGTTTTCCTTGTGGCTATTGCATCTCTCTGCATACATGAATGTGTGACATGCTTAATTACTGTACTGGGACAGAAACCAAGCTGGTTAGCATTTTTTTTTTTTTTTTGGGTTGTTGTTTGAACATTATCTAGCTCCCAGGATTTAATCCTTGTATGCTCAACTTACACAAATATCAACTAACTAGAGTTTAATAGTAAGATGATGTCTTCTAGAGTTGTAATGAACGTTCAGGGTTCATTTTATCTACTTGTCTATGTCTTATGTCCTTAACTTTAACTTTGGCATGATCTGCAACTAATATGGATGGACTTGCTTTCTGGAAATTTTTTATATTAGAGAAATTGAAGTTTTGATTTGGAGTAATAATGAAAGCATTTAGTAGGTTGAATTGGAATTATGTGATCCAGTAACTAATGCTAGTATCAAAATATGTCCCAATCTAGAAAGGAATACTTTTTGATGTCATAAGGAAAAATTTTTGAACCATGAGATGATAGCTATTGAATTTCAAGTCTTACCATAGCCGACTTGCATCCTTAGCCACTGTCTTGAATCTGGGAAAGCAAAAACATGAGTTTGTTGAATCCAGTGACTTTGTTAAATAAGCAAAAGCTATGGGGAAACAATTCTTTGGCATGTGGAAGTATTAAGGACTTGTTCTTGAAAGCAAATTTGAAATTGCAATTCTTAAAAGGTTTTATTTCAGTATGTGCATTTACATACACTTGTGTGTGTTTTTTATGTGATGTGTGGCTATGTGTTGTACGGCTGCACTGCAGGCTTCAGGATTTGGCTGGATACGGAGTTGCCATCGCAGCTGGGAAAGAATTTACTAATGCATTTCCTGATCGTACATTCCGGTCTCCACTAGTTGACCTGTTGATAAAAGATGGAAGAAATGGTAAATTGAAAATTTTATTACCCTTTAAACTATATTGGCTCCTCTACTGATGGTGATGCTTTTTTTCTGTTATTTGGACTTCATATGCGCCTTGGTGTTACAGGTAAAAATAATGGAAGAGGGTACTATATTTATGAGAAAGGAAGCAAGCCAATACCTGACCCTTCGGTGCTACCAGTTATTGAGGAGTCCAGACGACTTGCTAATATTATGCCTAATGGAAAGGTACTTTGCTCTCAATGTGAAAATAGCCATTATGTTGGCATGCGATTGCTGCTTAAATCAGTGTTTTTAATTTATGCATTCTGCAAATTACATCACAATTACTTTTCTGTAGCTTTGGCCAAAGAAATTTATATTAGTTGATTTATGTGGCAGGCTATAGATGTTACTGACCACGAGATTGTGGAGATGATCCTGTTTCCCGTGGTGAATGAGGCATGCCGTGTTCTAGATGAGGGAGTGGTGATTAGAGCATCAGACCTCGATATTGCTTCTGTTCTTGGAATGGGTTTTCCCTCTTACCGGTGGGTGCTATTTTTGCAACACACTTGGGGCCTAGTCGAGCTCTTTAACAGCTATATTTCATCTTAATAAGTTGTTGGGCTTCTTGTACTTTGTTTTGTTTAACTGAGTTTTGTCCTACATTTACCAACTTATTCACCTGACTGTTTAAACCCAATATCCAACAAGCAAGATTCATCGGGTATCATCATCTCTTTTAAAGACAAACTCGCATTCTCATCATGGGAACCATTCTTCTTTTGCAGTGGTGGCATTGTTTTCTGGGCAGACTTAGTCGGCCTAAAACGTGTGTATTCAAGCTTGAAGAAATGGTCTGAAGCATATGGGGACTTCTTCAAACCTACTAAGTGTTTGGAAGAAAGGGCAACAAAAGGCGTACTTTTGGTAAGAACAATATCCTTCTTGCTGTTTCTCCTCCAATTTTTGGGTTCAATGATCCTATTATGTTGGAAGTTTCAAAAATTGAAGGGTTTTCTTTTCTCATTCTCTAAGTTGGCATCAACACCAATTATACTCGGGTATTCTCTCTCATCATATTTGAACCTTTCTTGCTTTTTAAATTTTTCTGGAAGGCATTTAATTACTACTGTATCCTGAGAATTAGAGTAACTTAGATCTGAACCGCGGATGCTACTTATCCGCATGCATGTGCAAGGGCATGAATGCGAAGTATGCATGCAAAGATTCTAGACAGAAGGCTAGTACATGCGTGAAATGTTATTTTTCTTTTCTGCAGAGTGCACCTGCATCATCATCTCGTGGGGCAAGGTCACGAATGTAGGCGAACAGCAGTATCAGTATGAAAAGAGCAGCGGGAGACTTGATGAGATTGTCAGGTTTGTTGTACCAGACGGAGTTCAAAAGTAAGAACCTTCTTATTTTCCCCAGCCGTTTCCCGTTTTGTCAATGTCTCGGAATTCCTTGCCGAGGGTCACATCCCGGGGTAAATTTAATGGAATCGAGGCGCGTTATGCGCACAATTGAATATCGTGAATAAATTAGCTTTCTACTTTCAGCTATCTATAGATGTGCTTGGGAAAGCACCGAAGGATCTGTTGTTTTCTGTTTAACAGAAGGACCCGATGTCCCTAAATTTCTGTAGTTTAGAAACTGAGATGAACATAAAGAACTGAAGTATCCCTGAGAAGTACACAATGGAAATGCACATCTGTTTGCATAAATGAAATGGGTGAGAGAAAAACCATCGCAGAAGTCGGTACGCAGACAAAAAATAATAAATTATAATTGTCAATTATTATTGAGCCCCTCGGCTCTTTGGGTTCTTCGTCTTTTTCTGGGTACCCTAGTCAAATGAAGCATAAAAGAAAAGAGCGAAGGAAATAATAATAATAATTTGTGCAAATGCAAGCCAACGGTGCATAGATCTGTCCGAGTGATGCGCAAGAAACATTAAGACATGTAATTAATGTTTGCAAATTGTGCTTGAAATCAAATACTATTGTAGAAAAATCTTACTTGCTAGGGAGAGCGAAACTGTTTACACCCCCGTAACAACACACAGTGCTAAAGCGCTATAAATGCTTGCGTGGCTTTGACGCAGCCTTTTTCTTCTTCTTCTTCTTCTTCTTCTTTTTTTTTAATTTAAATTTTTTTAAAAGAACATTCGCGACGCTGCGTTAAATAACCAACGACAATATGTAAGCAATGCGTGGCGGTAAGAAACGGGTGAGCTTCCGATAACCGACGAGTGAACTTGTACTGAATATTAGTAATTATACCATTAACCCCCTCTCGGTTGTTTCATTAAAATTGCATCATCTTAGTTATTTTTCATGAGATGCGTCATTAAATATTGTCGAAACTTGAGAGACTGGCAAAAAAGCTGTTAAATAGTAATTAAAAAGCTCAAGAAAGAAATACCGAGTTCGATCTTTCAAATGGGAAATAATGGGACAAATCTCCACAATCAGACTTGCTTGGGACCTCAAAAAGACACGCTCCGGTTATGAACAATGCCCATATTCAGTATTTAATTCATCCCCAACAAGTTCTCTTAGCATCTGATGTGCCAGGCTATAACTGTATGTAAATGTAACTTTATTATTATTATTATTTTTTTTTTCTTAAAAAAGAAATGGACAAAAAAGAAATAAATCAAAGACCCTTGTGGCATTTACCGCAGTAATGGATCAATCGGGGTTTCATATGCCATTAAAAATCCTAAATTAGCCCTTCGTTTCTAACCGTACAAATAAAAGGCTTCCTACTGTGTAACCATACAATCGACGATGGTCATTGGCATGGAATAAACATGTGTGTCATCCTGTGCAATTTTAAGACCTCAATAAATAGGAGATACTTGGCCGATTCCAAGGAGGTCTGTACCACCTACACTACCATCAGGGACGAAGCCGGAATGAGCAGTGTACATGTAGCATCAAGGAAACTCGGGGGGCATACCTGCGGCCGGTGTTCTTCAAAGCTACAGGTTCTTTGGAGTTTCTTTTCAAGACTTTTGTCTGTTAGCCCCACTTTGAGGAACAGCTGGAGCTTTTGGAAGACCAGTTGCGGTGGTCCCGGTGGAAACCATAGTATTGACCATTTGAGATGGCTTGGACATTGAAGGAAGAACAGATTTCACCACCCCATTGCTCAAGTGCCCATGCAGGTTACCTGGTCCAGTTTTAGCAGTCATGGTGCCATTGCTAGTCGGTTCCTTCCGCTTCCCCAATTCATTTCTAGCTAATGATGAACATTCAGTCTCTGTTAAAACAAGAAAGCTTTTAATCAAACCAAGCAAACCATGAAATTAAAATGATTATAGCACAGATAATCACAAATGATGAGCTGAAATTAAAGTAGCCTAAGCTCTACCACAATCAGAGTGTTGGAATACATTTTTATTGACAGGCCCCATAAAAGAAAAAGAATGACACAAATGAACTATAGTGAGCCTGTTGGTGTTGACTTACATTCTCTGAATGCACAGAAGTCTATCATTGACAAAAGACCAAAATTGTCTGTGCCACTACTGTATCCCCTTCCCAAGATCAATCAAATTAACAGCAACTTTCAGTTTCAGATATACACTATGCCCCTTTGGTTCGGCAGCCAAAAAAAGAAAAAGAAAAAGGCAAATAAACCAATTAAAGATAGGTGCCTTCTTATTTGGCTCACTGCAATACTGTCTCTTGGGGGAAAATGATGAAATTGACAACAGATAATCTGAGCTATTGGAGGACTTCGTCCAACATTTATTTCTCCGAAGTTCAGATTATCATCAAGAAACTTTTGATGTGGCATTTTTGTGTTTATAGAAGTATTTATGCAAAAGAGACAGATACTTGCCTTTTATTTCTCCAAAGGTGATAAGCCTATTAAGACAATCTCGAAACTTGGTTAGGATGACTCTTTCTTGCTCTGCATAAACCTCAGACACACTTTGTCCATCAGGCATTAATGAAGTTGTGCTGCAGCCATGAACTGTTGACCTATTTGGAGAAGCAGATGCCATGAACATTGTATCTTGTTCATCGCACATCAATGCCAAAGTTCCAGGAGACATTGGCCTATTTTTTGGTGCATCAACACCATCTGGACTGGATTCACCAGGGCCTGCTTCATCAGCTTGGTTTGCACTTGAACAATCATCAGCAACACTTTTTTCTGCACCAGATTCTTTCTGGATCTGCAACCTTTCTTGGGTTGCTGAGGCAGGGGATTTTTCTGTCTCATCTTCTACCTGCTTTTCTTGTGCATTTCTTTGATCTGTATGTATGAAACATTTGAAAGGAAATCTGGTTGGTCAAACACTGGCAGCAATGAGTACCTTGTTCTGTTCAAACTACTCTTCACATATGTATAACTGCAGCATTCCTAAGCAAACTGAACCACCCAAACTCAATCGTGAATGTTTCACAAATGGTTAACATCAGCTAAAGAGACTATGCACCTAAAAGAACTAGTCCCATGAATTCATATAATCAGGAGATTCTAATTAAAAATAGGAATCACATATTCCAAGCAATTCTTTCCCACATATGACAAGAATTATTATCATAGGAAACCACACAGACATTAAGGACAGACAAAAGAGTATCATAAAAATGCAATGATCTTGGACATTCCGAGTCAAAAACTTTAAGCTCTTACGCACAACTTTTGAAAAAATACCTGCAAGTGTCTTCGCAGTAACAACCAAAACTGAGCAAAGCTCTTTCAAATCCTGTGGTTGAATAATGTCTGCCAAGAGAGACCTTCAAAATGAAATTAATGTGAGCTATGTATCAACGTGCAGATTAGCAAAAACTTTCTGAAGATTACAATTCTACCTATAAGGGAATTTTGAAGGGCCCAAGGTTGTTGTGGCACCAGTACGAGCAGCAGGATTAGGCAACA
This sequence comes from Rhizophora apiculata, assembly GCA_037832385.1. NCBI lineage: Eukaryota > Viridiplantae > Streptophyta > Magnoliopsida > Malpighiales > Rhizophoraceae > Rhizophora > Rhizophora apiculata. The sequence continues at coordinate 4,830,514 of CM075433.1, read as the reverse complement.
AGGAAGAAGGTGGTGGAGAAGGCCTGATATGGCTTACCTGTTAGAGAGGGAAATCAAATATCAATTAACACTGCCATGGGTTATGAAGCATTAAAAAATATCCTAATTCAGTGAAGTATCATAGAAACCAATATCAAGAAGCAACAAAATTTAAGGAAACATAATCTTTCATCCATTGACTAAAGAGAGAACAGATAACAAATTAGCTCAGGTGATTAAGACATCATGTTTTCAGGAATAATAAAAGATCTATGCAACACCAGAAGGGATTAGCACATATGCACACTGAAAGAATCTTTACCTGCTGAAAATTCCCAACTTTTTGGAAGGATGGATCCTTGACACCAGGTGCAAAGGCAAACTCATGACCTTTTCTTTTCTTTGATACTGGAGGGGATACATAACCAGAAGATCCAACAGCTCCAGTTATTGCAGCATTTGCAGCCTGTTGAATATATGCCATGTTATTGGTATCACCATGAAAAAGAGCCTGTCTCTCTTCACTTCCTTCAAAATTTTTGCAATCCATGCATTTGCAATTTTCAGAGCAGAGGATGTTGGCTTGAAAACATTCACAGTACTTTTTTAGGCACCCAGACTTTTTGCAGTGGCATCCCTTGTTGTGCTTACCCAGCACCAACCCATCTCTAGTATCCTCCTGCATGTATTTTGGTCAAGTTCGTAAACTTCTCAGCAACACCTGACACAATATGCCTCACAAAACAGCTCAACACAACCATATTGATGCACTCATTTCGACTTCATACCAACTCAACATCTAATCATTCCTCGTTCATGCTTTTTGTCCTGTGGGTACTTTCTAAGAAAATTAAATTCAGAGATCCACATTGAAATGTTTACCACATACTAATTGTTTTGGTGAACTAACACTTACAATTGGCATCATGGAAAGTTCTACTTTTAGACAGAATTGTTTTCTCCAGTGCACTTGCATCCAGCAATTGTCTTCCAAAGCAAAAATGTGACAAGAAAGTGAAAATCAACTTTTGATTAATTAAGATGCATTAAATCCCAAGAAGCACAAGACAATCATGCTCAAATTACAACAATGCCTGGGAAACCTTCCACCAGAAAGCTACACTCTGACCATGGCTAATGGATTTGCACTCAAATTTCTAATTTCAGATTAAAAGTTTATTACTGTGGTTGCCTTGAATGCCAAAAGCTGCCTCACACAATAACAGAAGTAGATGATAAAAGCCATGTCTAGTTTGCCAAACCCAAGAGAACTGCAATGCCACTAATTTATTTTCCTCCTTTGAGTAAAATTTAAATTATATTTCCAAAAGAGTGCAAATATATCTCCATAAGTTTAACCAGCATACCTGACTATCCCGTGCTGCATGAGGGCTGCTAGCAATTTTAGGCCTAAATGCATTAGGGTTACGTTCTAATGTTGCTTCAACAGCCTCTTGCCTTTCAGCTTCATGTTCTACATTGTTAAAACAATTTGCACAATTGCATCCATCACAATATGTTCCAGAGGCAAAGCACTCGCAGTACCTGATCAGAACATAAGGATTTGCCTATCAATGGACATCTCAAACCAGCTTGTAATTTCCAGAATTGACGATAAATGGTATCTTGGGTCAAAAAATGTTGTAGTTAATGAAAACTAGGAACACAACACAGTTCATGATCAAAAACCCGCCACCCATTTCAAGTAAGTTTCAAAGATGCCAACATCTTGGAGCTGAACAAAAATATTATGCATATTTGCATAACTTTTCATGCATCAAAAAACTCATAAAATATACTTAAATAACATTAAACAATACAGTGATTCTCTCAACAATTTCCTATGCCGAAAACATGTTCTTGCAAGTGGAAATAAGGTATTAACTAATGAAGTCCATTACTTCTGATGGGGAAGCAAAGTTGCATATAAACATGCGGCTTCCTAGAAGAGGGATGGAAGGAGTAAAACAAAACTTGGTCATTTTATCACCAACTGAAACTATGTACAATGTACCATCAAGCCTCTTATGACAATTCAATAAAGAACAGCAACAAGCAGTAAAACCCACCACCAAATAAATAGAGCTGTATGAAATGAACTGAAACAGAAAAACATGGCAGCTACCAATCGAAAAGCAGAACTGAGAGTCATGTACTTACAGCTTCAAGCACCGTGAATGTTTGCAGTTACACTGCTTTTGCTTCCTTGGAGTGCTATCTTTCACTTCATTGGTTCTTGATCTTGATTTTGGGGACTCTGGCTTTCTGAGAAAACAAGAGCATTGTTAGCAGCACTGACCAGGAGAAATTCCCAACCATTGCCATAGTGGATATACTGTCAGGTAGCACAGTTACTTATATTAGTGAATCCACCAAAGATTTGAGAAAACCAGCAATCATACATACAATCATTAATCTTCACTAATAAAGGGAAAGGAAATTAATTACATTTATAAGAGCAAACACTCATGTTTGCTCCTTCTCTAACAGAAGAAAAAAAGCAACAATTTAAAAGGAAAATAAAAGTACTTCCTTAAAAGACTAAAAACTTAAATTAAAATCATTGCCTAGACCTCCTTATGAAGGGCAAGCCTCAGTGCAACAATAAAGGTTATTCCATTATGACCTAACGATCATGGGTTCAAGTCAAGAAAACAACCTCTTTGTATAAAAACAAGGGCAAGACTACGTACATTTAACCCTTTTCTAGACCCCATGATATGAGAGCCTCATGCTGGAAATGCCTTTATTGTCTAGACTTCCTTTTAAGCAGTTAGTTTGGAAAGACAGTCTTCATTTGATTTTTAATAGTTTGTTGGGGGAAGCAAAACCTGCCTTCTCTTTTGGATAATTTTACACACCACCATGGAAGTTAAGTCCATATTACTTGGCCAGATGTACATTAAAGAAAGTTAGTCCACCATTCTATGATAAAAATGCTACCAATTATAAGATAAAAGTATATCTTCCACAGAAAAAAATAAAAATAAAAATACCAAAGCTATTCAAAATCAGAAATCGAATGGCTCCAATTGATCCGATCATAATTTTCTTTCTCTCTCTCTCTCTCTCTCTTTCTTTCTTTTGCACAATTTTCCCGCAAATTGTCGCAAAGTTACCAAAGATGATAAACTCACATCCCGAAGCTTAATCTTTCAAACAAAAAAGCAGGAATTTCGAGAGGAAATCCCGAAGAAACTTTTTCGCATACATCAAAATCGTAACTTCGCGAAACAACTAAGCCATAAAAAAAAAAAAAAATCTCACTTAAGGAGAAGAATCACTTTCTTTGCAACAGAAATAAACTTACACAACCGTGACAGGCGGCTGCTGCTGCTGATTATTCTGCGTATGCGGCGGTTGTGCGACAACGACCTGAGACTGGCTAGTTACAGGGAGCGGCGCCGCCACAGGCTTCGGAGGCAACGGCGGCTGAGCGGCGTGTGATTGAGTGTGGTCGGGAGGCAACACAGTCCTCTGCGTGAAATCGAGCTGCCTAGCTAGCTTCTTCGCCGGAATCTCCGCTTCCGATTTTGGAGGGAATTCGCTTCCCTCACCTTCCCCCATCCAAATTCAAATTTCCCCAAAACTGATATTAATAAAAATAAATAAAGAAATTTCCTTTCTTTCGAACAAGCCACCGGAAAAGAAAATTAAAAACAAAAATTGAATCTTTATGGTTTCAGTTTCAATTTCAATTCTCCAACTCTCAGATCCAAAATCTCAACAAAACATCCAAAAACAGCCTAATTAATATCAAGCCTCAAGGTCAATCAGCTCAATGTTCGGACAAGACCGCCAAAAATCCCAAAACGAAACGAAGCACAAATTCTAGAGAGAGAAACTGGGGCTAGCTTTGGTATTTGCGCTTCTTTCTCCTGTCTTTGCTCCCTCTCTCTAAACTCGATTTTGAATTTCAATTTCTCTGAATTTTATTTAATGGCCAGATTTCTGTATCTCTCCATCTAACGGTATGAATTGGAAGATACGATCGGACGGAGGCCATTCATAGGTGGAGAATCTAAGGTTTGTGATTAATTGTTCGTTATTCCTGCTTAAAACGGGAAAACTCAATAAGTAGGTGTGAGTGAATTGGAAAAGAATAACGGTGAGAATTTTCCGTGGGTTGGAATGACAGCCATTCTATTAGTGCCACGTGGAATATGCTGTCGCTGTGAAATTTGGCTATCTGTAACTGGACGCGGCAAAAAGAGGTGAAAAGTGAAAAGTAAAATAAAATAAAAATAAAATGAGGGATTTGGCGCTAAATAGAATTAAAAGAGAGAGAGAGAGAGAGAGAGAGAGAGTAGAATTAAAAATTATTTTTTAAAATTTTTAAAAATATATTAATTATTATACTTATAATTAAAATAATCACTTATTATTATATTTATTTATTTATTATAACAAAATAAATATTTAAATAATATTAAATTTAAATAATTATTTAAATATTAATATATTCATAATATTATATTATATTCTCAATATAAATTTTATTGATAAAAATTTAATTATTTAAATATTATTAATTTCACATCAATCTTTTAACACTTAATTTTAATATTAATAAATTTAAAATTATTGCGTAATTTGGACATAAGTTTTTTGTTTTTAACTGTGTTTGGTCTCTCCTGGACTGCCTGCCTCCTGCCGGAGAAATCCTGAGGCAGATTTTATAGTTTGTTTGATTCTATTATTTAGCACGACAAGGCAGGCGAGCAATCAACCAACCGACCAAGAAATCAGCAAGGTGCTTTTCCTTTCTTTTATTTTCTTTTGTTACATGGAAAAAGGGCTAAATTTATTTATAAGGACGAGTGGCCTGGCCTACCACGTCTTCGCAACTTGTATGCAGAACTCGTCCATTTACATTAGATTTGTTAAAAAAGTAGTATGCTTGGGTTGACAATTGAATCACGTGCCGAATTTTCACCTCCTTTTTGCCCAATTCTTGATTGGTAGATCGATCAGATTACTACAAAAAAAAAAAAAGCAAAGACGACATTGCTGAGCTTCAAGCAATTATAATCCTAATAATTTGCTTAAGATAAATACAAATTCAGATGGCAAAGTAGTCCCGCCCCGTCGACTGCATTGAGGGGGACGTGGCATGGAGAGACGAGGTGGAGAGGATAGCCACCTCTCAAACCACTTCCTTTCATTGGAAAAGTCGTCCCTTTCATGGTATCTATGACTCCCGATCCAAGGGCAATGGCTTATCAAATTTGTTACTTCCCCGCTAGTCATCATCTGGATAATTAGGTTGATCTGTCTCATCAGAAAACCTAGCTCCATACCCAAGTGACGGGCCCCCACCAAGCCCAAAATCTCTAGGGACATCTCTAGCAGTGTCACCATGAAGAGACTTATATCCACCTATGTGCCTGCCAGGAGAAAGATCCAATGGAGAGGACCAGAGAAACGCCTAGGAGGAGCATATGGAGGCTGAGGGTCAGGATAGGCCCCTCTGAGGACTTCCTCCAGGTCCAAAGGGAGGCTTTTTGCAGTTATTGCATTACACTCTCCTTGCAAAGTTCAGGTAGGCACATCTGAAACATGGTAAAAGTACTTTAAATATGCGCAAAAATGTACTACCAGAGGCCTCAGACAACAAAAGTACATACAAAAACCAGATTAAAATACCAAAACCTTAGAAATGACCAAGAAAAGACCAGGTGGTCAACACCTTCAAAAAATGTTACAACTGAGAATAGCAAACTACAAAACCTTTCAAAAACACAACCAAAAGAACACACTTCTGGCAAGATAAAATTTCACTTCCAGAATTCATAACCCTGACTCAGACATTATGGTCAATAACCAGATCACTAAATGCTTCAAAAAGGCATTAGCGCAGTTTATATGAAGAAACCAAAAAAGCCTCCAGGAAAACAAAAAAACTTGCTTAATGCTTTTCACAGTTAGAAGTCATAACCAAATAAAATTTTATTGTTTATGAGGGAGGTATTCAGAATTCCCTTCTTTTTCCTTCTTCCTTTTTTTTTTTTTTTTTCCTTTTGGGTGTTGAAGGAGTTCAAGGTTCCAGAATGAAACCATAGAAGGACTTAAGAAGGATCAGGGGAGATCCAGTTTCCTTCCCTTGGACACACATTTGGATTATTCCAACTTGAGCCTTCTTTAAAAGTACCTGGACCAAATCCAGACCCATCAAAGCTTCTGCTGAGTGGTCGCCACCACCCCTTCCTTGAGTAAAAGTAGGTTAAGCATCTTGAAATCCACGAGGATCCTTCTGTCCACTCAATTCACGACCTTGAGGCAGACTACTTGAATGATCAAAATGGGAACCGCATGGGTGATCTGTATCCCTACGATGCACAGGAGAAGAACCTGAACCTGCATGATCCCTATATCCTGGAGCAAAACCAGAGAAGTCTAATGATGAGCTTAGCCCATGACAAGGTAGAAAATTTGCTAGTAGTAGTATTAGCTTCCAAAAACTGAATATCAAGGCTTTTGCATTCTCAAAATTTTTCTCCTCGGTTCTGGAGGATTTTACTCTGCACTACAACATGATGGATCTCAATCAATGTTCCACATTTTTTAAATTTCAATTCACAAAAAGAAAAGGAGCATGACAAGCAAATTTAACACATTGCTTTTCTAAACCAACCAACCGTCCTAGTCAATCCCTAGGATAATCAAGCAAAAATATCACCTGTATGACATCGAAAAAACTACTGAAGCAAACGACCAACCGTCTCCGGTTCAGAACCGCAAGATATCAAGACAAAGACGTATGAACAACACAAAGCACTACCACAGTTTCTCAGATCCCATCAAGTTCTTAATTGAACATTGCAATGCAGCTGAGAGAATATAAAGGAAAGAAACGGATTCTGAGGACTGTTATACGTCACAAAAAAGATTCAAAATGCAGAGATAGAGGAAGTGGGGACGAACCAGGATCGTCCCAATTAGGGACGAGGCTCGTGGGGCACCTCGCCAGGCTCGTAGTAGCTGCCATCTGCGCAACCTCCACCTCCTCCTCCCCCACCGTCGCCGCACCGGACTCCGTCGTCGCTGACGGATAGCCGTACGAAGAGGCTGGTTAAGAGCGGCGATTGATGCCACGTCCAGCGTTCCTTGTCCCTCGAACCCATCTTTTTCGGCTTACTATTCCCGGCCCGGTCCCGTCGCCCATCGTTGATTGCTAGGCAAATATTGACCCTTTTTTTTTTAATTATTTTTTCTGTCTTTCTGCTCCTTTGGGGCGAAATTACAAGAAAGGGTAAATGTTTTTTGTTATATTACCGTTAAGATTTAAGAGGACATTCATATTCGCTGCGTTGGCATCTTGTTTGAAATTCTGATTTTACGCTTTCGCCCCCCCCCCAACTGCCTAGTGACAGCAGAAAAGATCATATTCATTTTTTTTTTTAGCAAAAAATTTATAATTTTGGTGCCTAAAAACATCTATATTCAAAGGTAAATTTATGAGTAAACAAATATAGTGCACAATTATTAATTATTTTTTATTTTTTATCATAAAAAGATAAATTATTTTCAGATTAAAATTTAAAGTTATGTATTTAGAAAAAAAAGAAAAGAAAAGAAAAGAAATCGGCTGGTGCTTGGTTTCCGGACAGAGGCATGTGAGAAGGGGCCCACATCTAAGAGCGGCAAATTCCGACGTTTCGCAAAGAGTACGGCAACGAAGGATCTGGAGACTAAAGAGGGGGGGCCAACCGGGTAGCAAAAGGCCAGATTACCACGTTTGGCAAAGAGAACCGCCGCGATACAGCTCAATTCATATTGAAGAGACCAAATTACCCTTCATAATAATTTTCTAATTACAGATAAACCCCTCGAACTTACAACTTGTCACCTTCTGAATGGCTCCAACATGTTTTGAGAGTAAGAATGAAGCAATTTACTTATTATTACGGATTAATGAAGACACGTGTCTATCCTTCTCCGGACAGTCCAATAATTGCAACCCATAGTATAATAAATAACAAGAAAAAGTAAAGCAAGAAAACAAGAAAACAATAAATATTGCCGTGTTTTTAACTGTACGTAAAAAGCAAGGAAACAGTTTAACGACGGCGCCAGGATAGCGCTCGCAGCAAGGGTAACTTTAACTCCATCTTCTGTTTTCTGCGTACGCGTTATTGAGCTTAAAAGCGACTTACCATACCTTTTCCCCGGGGATTTTATTTTCTTTTCCTATTGCAGTAAAAGGAGATTTTTCTCTACTGAAATCTCTTCTCAGATCGTTTTAGCATTCTCTCGATGATCATAGGTAACGCGTCCTATTATATACCAATCGATTTTTTTTTTTAATTTTATTTCTTGATATTATTCTGTTTGAACGTAATCGACTGTCGTTCATTTGATTCGAAATTGAGTTTCTTGATTTTTATTTATTTATTATTTGTTCTTTTTCTTTTTAGTATACTTTTTGTGAAAGGATTAATCGGAGCGAGTTGATCTACTCAGGCGTCTATTAGAATCTCTGTTTTCATGACTATTTTTCTGCTTCGTTCTTTTTTTTTTTTTTTTCTCCATTTGTTTCCCGAGGAACTAAACAGCGGTGAAGTTTGTTTGGTTACGGAAGTATAAGCTGCTTGAGAGCGGTGATGAGCGACTGAAGTTCGGGATTTTTTTTATTTTTTCTATTTTTTCTCGACCAAGCGTAGCCCTCAGCGGTGAATTGAACAGCGAAGTTTTTGATATTGACTTGTTTGCCTGTTACTGTTTTCCTCATAAATTCTATCGTTTATTTGTGTGACGTTTTCTTTTCGTTTCTTTGCCTATATCTTATATCAAGACCTGGTTTCCGATTGCAAGGGACAGCAACGGAGTGGCTTAAGTGGGAAGCTAATCTAAATCTTGGATGCTTTTAACAAGTTTTGTTTGAAATTTTGAATTGATTGTAGTAAAGTGGAGTTTTTTGAGAAACCGTGAAGAATTTAAATCTCCTACAAAGGATATGGAACTTAATGGTATATTGGAATTCCACAGTAATTTTGTGATTGTACTTTGGTCTTAAACTTGCAATTTTTGTGTTTTGGAAGGATAGGGTAACTGAAATTTTGGCATGTGGGGACGTCAGCGAGAAGCATTCTCAACGTACAAAAGAATGTCATCAAGAGATTACAGTGATTCACTAGATGTAGAAGATAACTCCGGTAATTCACTTTAAGCTATGGATGTGGAATTGTCAGAATCAAGTGGATTGGATTTTTTGGTTTTTCTTTTCACTCTTTATTCAAACCAGAAGCCGGGGGATAATCTCAGATATGGTGCATGATGACCCTGTCATTCTTGTTATGTGAAATGTTTTCAATTCACAGGATGTTGTATTATACTTCTCCATGGTTATTTCAAATTTGCATGAATTTGAGTGAGGCTAGGGATTTATTCTTGAATATTCTTTTAGCTCTTTTACAGGACAATCTTGAAGTTGAAACTTCAAATCCTTCATGGAAGCTCTCTTTCCCACATGTGATTGTGGCAACTATATCATCCTTCTTGTTCGGCTACCATCTTGCGTATGTGAATTTCTTCAATTTATGTTTTTAGTTTTTCTTCTTATGATGGTGTCGTTCTTGGTAGTTCCATAAAGATTGCTAGATACTCTGTAATTTATTTGCTTTTACAGAGTGGTAAATGAACCTCTTGAAAGCATCTCCTTGGATCTTGGATTCAGTGGCAACACCCTTGAAGAAGGTGACACATAGTGAAGATTCTATAATTTCGTGTGCAGCTTCTTTCCAGATGGGAACTAATTGTTAACATTTAATGAAGGCTTGGTGGTCAGTACATGTCTTGGAGGTGCCCTGATTGGATGTTTATTCAGTGGTTGGATTGCTGATGGAGTCGGAAGGCGTAGGGCTTTTCAGTTGTGTGCTTTGCCCATGATTGTTGGCGCATCTGTGAGGTAATTTCTGCAGCATGTAAATGCTTGAGACTTTGAGAGATGATCAACTCTCACTATGCATTTAATTTTATTGCATGTTAGGGTAGGTCTCATTCCAAACTTAGTTCAATGTAGAACCAAATGATGAGAAAAGATCTTTATGTTGACCCCAATGAAATTTAGAATTAATGCTTCATTGCTTTTTTTTTTTTTTTCCATTTTGTTTTTGTTGGTGGTGTTGTTTTTGTTGTTTCTATGCTTGTCATTATCATATGGGACCTCTTGGTCATAGAAGCTTGTCATTTCTCAGTCAAATTCTTGTTTACATTTGTATAACTTGAAGTAAATTTTATTTTCAACACTATTATCAGACATAGTACAGGGAAAAATCAACCTGTTGTTTACAGTTAAACATTGATTATCTTATTGGCATGGATGATTTGTCTGAAATGGCAATGTGAGGCTGTACTTTTTTAGCTCTCTTTTCTTCTTCTTCTTCCTCTGCTTGGTCTCTATCTGTCCTTCTAGGAAACTACTACCTTCAACAATGTCCAAGAACTTTTTTGAGAAAAGTTAAAAGTTCATGGACAGGCAGGCAGCCCACTGCTGTAGAGAACCTGATGCCGAAAAAAAGGGTCCTAATCTGAACACTAAAATAATGTCCAAGCAATGTCCAAGCTGTATGAATCTGTTGAGAATTTTTCAAAGGTCAAATGCAAGTAATCTGCTTACATTGTTTATGTGTTTCACTTACAGCCTCTTTTAATTTTCATGGTATTTTACTTCTTTTGTCTCTCAATATTTTTTGTAACATATCAACTGCTTCTCTGCTTTCAACCAATCACTCTTTTCCTGATATCCTCTGATCACTCCAATACTGATCAAATGATATCTATTTTCAGTGCAACAGCCAAAAGTTTGGCTGTTATGCTCCTAGGAAGATTTTTGGTGGGGACTGGGATGGGCCTTGGTCCCCCTGTTGCAGCTCTCTATGTGACAGAGGTATGGTAATCAATATATATGTGGTGCACTCATGCTGTATCTTCTCTTTTTTGGATAGTCATATTGTATTGTCATTTTTGCATCATGAAGCTCATCCTTTTATCTTCATCTGAGTTGCCATTGCTGATCCATGCAGGTTTCACCTGCCTCTGTGAGGGGCACATACGGTAGCCTCATCCAAATTGCGACGTGTATAGGACTCATGGGGGCTCTGTTTATTGGAATCCCTGCCAGAGAGATAGCTGGGTGGTAAGAAACATACACTGCAACCATGTTTGTGAGGATGTTAAATTCAAGCTCACCAATAGGAACATGTATGCTCTTAGGTGGCGCATTTGTTTCTGGGTATCTGCCATTCCTGCTGGAATACTTGCTTTTGCCATGTTGTTTTGTGCAGAGTCTCCACACTGGTTGTACAAGGTTTGCTCCCATTTAAAATTCTTCTCTCTCTTAAATTTATATAGTTGTTTTGCATGTCAGAGAATTGTTGCACCTAAGATGTCTACTCTCTCTTCTGGACTTCCTAAGTCAAGGCATGCATCATTGCAGCAACTATACTTTGATTACATTAGCTATATTCTGTTCAAATTAGAAAGATAAAATATTGATAATGTTGAAAAACATTGAATGAATTGCTTTGCAGGGACTGCATTATACCATACTATCAGCACATTACTATGACATGTCCATGATTTTTAAAGCTGTTAGGATTTTAAGTATCACTATTTTTAGATTTTTGCTCACTTGACAAGAGCTTCATGTGTCATCCTTGGATGCTGCTGATCCTGAAGTGCTCCAGTAGAAATATCACAAAGTATTCATGTCAGGCATAGGAATTTATCCCTTCAAAGACATCCATTGCTGTTTTGGTCTTTACATTAATGGCAGATGAAAAAAGTTTGTTAATTTTGTTATGCAGCAAGGAAGAAGTGCTGAAGCTGAAGCTGAATTTGAGAGGCTTTTAGGTGGAGCACATGTAAAATTTGCATTGTATGAGTTATCCAGATTAGACAGAGGGGATGATATGGATTCTGTGAAGTTCTCAGATTTGTTTTATGGTCACTATTTCAGAGGTAGACATATTTTCAATTCTTGGGTATAATTTAGTGGGCTTTGTCAGTATGGTTTAGTTTCATGTTCTAGAGCAGTCTCTGCGGTCATCATTTTGTATTGTTGTTAATCTTCTTCTTCCTCTTCTTTTGGTATTTGTTTGGCTTTGTTGTTCACATGTTCCTTTTGCAGTTGTTTTTATTGGGTCAACCCTATTTGCTTTACAACAGCTCTCTGGCATAAATGCTGTATTTTATTTCTCCTCAACTGTATTTAAAAGTGCGGGAGTACCATCGGACCTTGCCAATATCTTTGTTGGTATTTCAAATCTATCGGGTACTGCTGCTTTCACCACTCATTTTCATCTTCAGATTGATAGTTGATAACTGCAATTGTTCCCTTGAATCCACGAATTTAATTGCCCTCAGGATCTTCTATTGCAATGGCTTTGATGGATAATCTAGGAAGGAAGGTGCTACTCCTTTGGAGCTTTGTTGGAATGGTAAACTTGTACATTTTCTTGGAAGTTTCATATAAATTGTTCTGCTGCCATCATGCCATACATAGGGAAGTAGTATGATTTTGAAGAACATACAAAGGTTAATTTTCAGTTCTTGAACATAAAGTCTCAGATAAATGATCAATAGGGCATGAATTTGAATTTGTCCAAATCAATGCTTCCAATGTACATGACTTGGATGTCATCAATACCAAGGGGAACTAGTAAGGTCATTTAACATATCTCTATACTCACGTTTGTATATTTTAGCAAAAGACATTTTGTTATAAACGGCATAATCCTTTAATCAGAGGAATTGGCCAGCTAATGAAGCTTCTTATAATCATTGTTTCTATTTTTCCCTCCTCAGCCTCCTTTGTACAAAAGGCAGGTTTATCAATTTATGTTCCTCTATGAGGCCCTTAGCGGCTTAGCCTACCCACAAGCAATTGTCTGTTTCATTTTTGAATGAAATGAACAAAGCACACCATCTTAGAAGCCTGACCTTTTTACAACTTATCTTTCCTGTGCAGGCAGTCTCCATGGGCCTTCAAGTTGCTGCAGCAAGCTTTCACTCTACAAGCTCTGCAGCGCTGTACCTTTCTGTTGGTGGCATGTTAATGTAAGTGGCCATGATAGTTCTTATTCTTGAATCTAAAACATGTTATGCTTGTAATTTGGTGACTTTTTTACTTGTGAACCTAGCTATGTAGCAACTATGTTTGGCTTTTCAAGGCTTCAGTTGCCAGTTTGATGAAAAGAAAAATTTTTCCATTCAAAACTTACAAATGATATCATATACAAATAGAAAGTGTCAGTTAGGTGTCTAAGAATGACCAGTCCCTAGTTATCCTCACCTGCCATATCCAGCTTTCCAGGCAGAGGTATGGATTCCAATTTTCTGTTGATTCAGTTTGAGCAGTGAGGATTTGCAAAGAAAGAAGCCCTCACTTGGCAGGCATTTAGACTTGGTTGCAAATTGTTTAATTTTTAACTAGAGCAATTTACAAGGGATGGAATGTTCGGCTCTTTAGACTAGCAATAGCCTGATATGGAGACATAATTGGGAACTTATCTTTCCAGGTTTGTATTTACATTTGCATTGGGAGCTGGTCCAGTTCCAGGTCTCCTCTTGCCAGAAATCTTCCCTGGTCGAATCAGGGCAAAAGCCATGGCAGTCTGCATGTCAGTGCACTGGGTAATTTTCTGCCTAATTCCCTTTATTTGCAAATTCTCTTACTTGATTAATATCATATTTAACATTTTGCCAACTCTCACAATTTGGTATTCTGTAGTGTGCTATGGCAAACTGCACGTTTTCCTCTTATGAACCTGAAATCAGTTTCTATCTTTTCCTGAAATCTGTACATTGGCTTCCTGTGCTCTCTTTACGCAGGTGATAAATTTCTTTGTGGGCTTGCTATTCTTGCGTTTGCTGGAGCAACTTGGGCCAAGACTCTTGTACACTGTATTTGCAAGCTTCTGCTTGTTGGCAGTGGTTTTTGTCAAGAGGAATATAATGGAAACAAAAGGAAAATCACTCCAAGAAATTGAGATAGCTCTTCTCCCCCCAGAATAGAGGTATCATCCTTTCTGAAATTCTGGCACCTGAATTTATTCAGGTTGATGGAAACAACTGTTTTAAAGGTTTTAGCTAATGTAGCTTGCAAGAAACAAAACCCCTGGAAAGGTGGGGAAGAGAGGAAGGGGCTAGGCGAGGTGTTTAGTTCAATATTCTTGTTATCATCAAACATACTTACACGGGATTAGAGAATGGAAACATAATTTCCTGTTTCATAGAAAAGTAGTCCTATGGGGAACGATGCCAATGGTTGAGAGTGGGAGCAATTATTGTCCGTTACAGTGACTAGGCATGGAATTTTATATTGAACAAACATTGTTTAACGGTCTCCAGCGATGCGATGCGATGCTCCTAGGGACTAGGCTCCGTGTTCGTCATTAATTTTACATTTTTATGCCATTTAGTTGCTTACCAAGGCCTGTTACATTCAATTAGTTTCCGCACAGATGCTTCAGTTTTCAAATTTCTCCAATGTGTAGCAGTGAAACCCAAAAGCTCTGGTTCCCAGCCACCGACTATACAGGCTGCCGCTGTTTGCCAAGAAACCTAACCAATTGAAGGACGAAACTCATCCATCGTAGCAATGCTAGAGGGGTTCGGTCAATGAGTCACCTTTGGGGAAATAGTAGCGCCTCCTAAGAGACCACATTAAAGAAGCAAAGAAACGGAATTCTCACATTTATTGAAAGGGACTGTGTGATCCATGCCAAGGTCTGCAGTGTATTGCAAATTATAAAATTTATAATGATTATATACGCGTAGCTGATGTCGGTGTCAGCCACGGGCATCTGTCCACGCAAATAACGAAGCCGTCAAATTGAATCGGAGCTCTAAAAGAAACTCAAAATAGAAAGTATGGAAACTGATTAGAAGAGAAAAAAGATGCTAAGAGATAAATAAGCTACGCCATTAACGTGATACTTTCTTCTTATAACTATGCACCCATTTTTAACCTGCAACCACAAGATTTTCACCCAAGCAAAACAAAACGTTAATCATATAGAAAATGAATCCCAATTGGATATGGTCGCTAGCCTCCACTTCTTACCGTTTCAAGAGGGCAAATAATGACTGGCTTTGTTGGTAGTCTTATAGAGAGCATGGCAATACAAAACGACATAAATAATAAATAAAAATGATCAAAGAAGAAGAAAGACAGGTCTATACCGCATAGAGAAGCCCAATACCAAACTTCTTAAACCACTAATTTGGTTAGGTTAAAGTTTTTAACTTGGAAATTCTCCAGTCGAGGGGGGGGAATCAGATCAAGAGATAAAAAGGAGAGAATGATCTAAGTTGATTTCAAAGTTATTAGTTAGAAAGGATTTATACCTATATCTCAAACCAAAATTAGTTTATAGGAAAACAAAACGATTAGATAAAGTTCATGCTGTAGAATCCAAATAAATTTGAGTTAGAGCTCTGCAGTTGACGTTGTTGAAATCCCCGAATGCTCCTCTTTTTCCTTTTTATTTTTATTTTTATTTTTATTTTTATTTTCATTTTTCCTAGGCCAAAGACAGATATTCGTTGATTAAATAAATGACGACTGGATTGGCTCCTTACCCCTCATCAACTAAAGAACTCATACTCGAGGGCCTTTGCTCAATTTCATTTTGCCTAAGGCAAACTTTTTATTGAAGTATGATATTACAACACGACTGCTCAGGTACAACACTTTGACATTGGATGAGAATAAAAATAATCTCGATATTGCGATCTCGGTGTGTTTTACAAACAATATAAAGTTCGGTATAGTATTCTTGATTACGGATATCCAAAACTTTCTGATTAAATTATGGACGCATGACACTCCTCAAGAAGCACAGAATTTTGAAATTCAAGGTACCTCAATGCTCTTTAAATCCTCCAAGCTCAGGAGAACCGTATGGAAAAACCAGTGCTGGTGGTTGTAACGTTCATGGGGCCAAAATCGTCAAAGTCAGAATCTGATCCCATATCATTGTAGTCATACCAGCCTCCAGGAGAATCGTCATCTTGCCCACTACCTGTTAAAGGAACTTGAAGCTCAGAGATGGGCACAGGAAGAGGCTCCTTGCTGAAGTATTCATCATGGAGCAATTCCATTGCCATAGCTCTGCTAGCTGGGTCATAACATAGAAGCTTCTTGACTAGAGAAATTTCATCAGGGGAACAGTTAGAAAGGCACCCCTCTATACCGGTGGGATTTTCCACCTTGGCAAAGGAAATTGTTCCATAGTCTGGAAGTTTTAAACAGCCTGGCCACACTTCCTCTGTCAAGTTGCCCAAGATACTGATGATTCTGCTGAGTTGATCAATATCAGAAGCCCCTGGAAAAAGGGGCTCAAGTGTCAAAAGCTCAGCAAAAATGCAACCTAAGGACCACAAATCAACCTCCAGCCCATAGTTTGTAGACCCATAGAGCAGTTCAGGGGCCCTGAACCAGCGAGTTCCAACACATGAAGTGAGAGAACCAAGCCTATTATTCTCCCCCTCATCAACCTCATAAGAACAAGGACTCTTTAGAATATCATCTCCTATGTCACTTGCTGTGCCAGTGGCAAGACAGGATGTGTTTCCATCATAAACACTTGTTTCCTTGTCCATTTCATCCATGGAATCTTGAGCCTTGGACTTGCCAATATCTCTAAAAGACTCTTCTCTTCCCTTGGTTCCTTGGTCTTGGTTTCCACATCCTTGCTGAGATGAGTTCTCTATTGCATGAACAACTTCAACCGGCATTGCAATATGTTCCTGATTTAGAGTGTTGGGTTCATACAACTGAGGATTCTCATCAGTGGCAACAAATCCGGGTTCCATGAGTATCCTTGCCTGAGAAAAAGAAAATACATATTTTACCCCTTTTTTCATACATTCTCACAGTTTTCACAAGTCTCTTGTTGCGATAAACTATATAAGTCCCTGAATCAGTCAAGAACAATCCACTTATCAAGAATGCACATAGACATGAACATTTCCAATACCCCTTTGTTCATACAACTAATCAGAAACGAAGTTTCGTTCAAAGAGACAAAGACTACATGGAAATTAACACAAACATATAATTTCTGCTTCAACTTCGCAATAGAACTCCAATTAACCACCAGACAAGGTAATTCAACGCAGCAATACACCATACTTTCTTTTACCACTGAATGAACAACTGACTCGTCAATTGGTACTTTGTCTGCTACTTGATCAAAGCCAGCCGTCACTTCTTTAACACACAATGGCCGTAAAAAGAATAACAAAGGAAGTTTGTTCTTGACATTGGCCGTCAACGCATGATTAAAAGCTAGCCCAAACAGCAAATGACGATCCATTTACAAGCTAGCCATGTCCTCAAAATAAGGCTGATAAAATTCAATAAGTACTTAGATAGATCAAGCAATTTACCTGACCAAAATCAGCTAACTTGAGGAACCCATCATCAGAAATCAGCAAATTACCCGGTTTCAAATCACGATGGGCGATCATATTCCTATGGCACGCATCAACCCCACACAAAATCTGGACCATCCAACTCTTGACCTGCCCAGCACTGACCCCGGCACCACCATTCCTCTTGCCGCCTCTGATCACCGCCGATAGGTCCGTCCTCAAGAACTCCAAGACCAGCACGGCGTCCTCGTCCTCCCTCCAGAAGTATTCGTGCAAAACGACGACGTTGGGGCAATTTTGGAGGACCTGCAAGGCCTCGATTTCGCGGAATGCGGCCTGGTAGTCGTGGACTTCCTTGAGGGCCACAGTCCGATTGTCAGAGAGACGGCGGGCCTTGTAGACGTCAGAGTAAGCGCCCGAGCCGACCAGTCCTTGGATTTCGTACCTGGCGACAATCTCGGGTCGGCTGTGGATGCTCCAGCTCTTGGGCGGCGGCGAGTGGTCCATGGTGGCGGTGATAAATTGCCAATTAATTTGGTATAAAACAGCCCTGGCTGGAGCCCTCTTTTCCTCTGGGGTCTGTCACTTTGATATTTTTCTGTTTTTTTTTTTGTCCGTTGGTAAGATGTCCCTTTGATCTCTCAATCTCTTCTTTTAGAGATGATTAGGGCTATATTTCCTTAATTTTTTCATTTATAATTTTGAGCAAATAACTTATTACTTTAATTTTATAAAAAAGAAATTACACTTAATAAGATATAAATATTCTTTTATTAAGAGATACGTAACAACAAGAAAAAATTTAAACTCAAATTAATGCAAAAACAATTACACCAATTCTTAGTTATTAGTTAGGCTAGATCACTTTGGATGGTCGAATAACTTATTTCGAAGGTCTTACTTGATACGTGCAAATAGATTGTTGGGAAAGAGATTGTGAACAGCGGTTTTTCCCCTCTAACCGGACTTTCCATGATTTTCCTCCATGTGTGTAGGGGTCCTTGATCACATAACCCCATGGACAAAAGAAAAAGACAAAGGATTATCACGAGTCATTCTCGATATAGACAACAAGAAAAAAAAGAAGTTTCTGTCATATTCCTCGTGCAATGCACTAGTAGCCTTTCGGAATCAAAGAAGAAATCCTTTGTGAATTCCTCGGCCTCCCGAGCAACCATTCGTACTTGATTTCACACCGGCGGAGGAAAAGGTGTAAAAGAGACTCTTGTCATTATGGCATACAAAATCCCACTTTCCGTTTACGATTGACTGACTTTTCCTTTTGGGTGAATTATTGCAATTAAAGATCACATTTGGTGGAAAGAGTTCAGGCAGAAGACATTCAAACCCTCAAAATCTCTTCTGCGGCCAACCGGGCTGGCTTGGTTAATGACTTTTTTTCCTTTTGAAAAAATGAATGACATTGATGCTATGGATAAGGAGACAAGATGACACATAGCATCATAGGCATTTACTCTAGCATACAATGAAACAGACCTGAAGCGAGGATACAGAGATGCTCTTCTTTTTACATAGGTGGTGGCTACGCAATTCATGATTTGTAAAAAGATTAAAGACCTACTACTTTATCAAAATAGTACACGAACTCGAACTCAGATTCACACAAAGCAACAACATACAGAAGATAAAGAGAGAATGAACAATTCCCTCTACGTTCTCTCTAATCGGTTTGTGAGAAGAAAATAAGTACTTCTAAAATTGAGGATCTGTCTGGAGGTTACGCGACAGACAGACAGACGGATGGGATGCAAGAAAATGGCTGTCATTTTTGGACATTCATCCTTCAAGTCAAAAAGCTGGGGAAACACTTTCAACTCGACCATCACCATGCTCTCTCCTAAGCAACGCAACCTCCACACATGATGCTCCTGCAGTTGATAAATTGTAAGGGTACTCGCAAATTAATCACAGATGTACATCAGTTTACAAGTAATAGAAATGAAAATACTTTCTCAACAGGAAGTATCCTGAAGTTCCTAAAGGCGAAGGATTCAACACTAGATTTGAGCTTGATGATGAAAATATGAGAGCATCATAGATATTTTACGTCCACATAAAGACAAGCCAAAGAGACATCAGGCAGGATAATTAGTTTACTATATGTTTGGACATAAGGAAGCTCGTTCCATCCCTCCCCACCCCTTCCCCCCCCCCCCCCCACCCAACAAAACCTTTGACTCTACATTTCTTTTTTCTCTTTGTTCCAAAGAATTTTAAAGCATAAACCACGGAGACAAACAGTTTGGTAAATACATCTGTCTGTTAGTCATTTGTTGTCATAGAGGTTACCGTTAGAGCTAAATTGGTTTTATAGGAGCCCCAACTACCACAAAGTTGGGAACTCCACCTTGTGGGAGAAGGTCAACTATGTGATGAAACAGCCAGCAGCTTTATTAATTCCTTGGAAAGCACCATGGCAGATTAAAAATACATAGATTGGCAAGAAAACACCAAATCAAAAGAAAAGAACAAAGAACTAACGCAATTGCACGTGCAGGACTTTGGCGCCTTTTCTTCCTTGCCATCTCCCTCCTCCTTGGAGGTTGAAGAACAACCTTGATTGCAGTATCAAAGACAGCCTTGACATTCTGAACAATCAGCATGAAATCCTTATTGGTGTCATTTAGCAAAATACAATGAGAAACACAAATAGAGATTGACCTTACAGATGACGCATAAAAGATTCCTAAACTTTCTAGTTGCCAAGAGTATTCTACCTGCTGAGTCTTTGAGCTGCATTCTATATATGCTGCCGCACCAATCTGTTTCCTCAGCTCCTCTCCCTATTCATTACCCTTAGAATTTTAGCCACTTTTATATTCATCAAATAAACTCAAAGTTTGGAATGAATATCACAAATGCAGACCAGTGCAGATGTTATGACATTAGGATTCATGTGATCAGCTAGATATCCTCTGTCTTCACGAAGATCTGTGACAGATAAAGGAATGTATCTCAGCAGACAACACAACCTTGGCCAACAGACATTCCAATAAGCATTGTCCCAACGTCAGCGATGCAAGTTGCTTACCTAATTTTGTTCCAACAAGAACAATTGGAACGTTTGGTGCAAACCTACGAAGTTCAGGCATCCACTGAGAAAATATTGAAAAATAAAATTTCAGTTACTGATCTCCTTTGCATGCAAATTCAGAATCACAAGCTATCTACTAAAAGAGAAGGATCCCATTTTTCACAAATGATCTGAAAGAGAAAAAATGTTTGTCAGATGCAAGCTTAACAGTCAGATCGGACTTTATAATTTAACATGATAAGTTTAAGCCACCCATTTCACAAAATAGGATCCAAGGCTGGCGATAACAAAAGGAAAAACAAAGTCGAAAAGGCGAAAGGAGGTGTTTCTGGATACCTTTTTGAGGACATTTTCATAGCTTGCCCTACTAATCAATGAGAAAGCCAACACAAATATATCTGCACCCCTGTAACTCAGTGGCCTCAACCTGCTATAATCCTCCTGACCTTTATTTGGGGACCAAGAGTTTGAAATTAAAGTCATTAGTCGTAATAAGAGTACCGCCAAAACACCAAACATCAACCCATGAAACTGCAAGCAGCATTAAAACATATAAGAACTTGGGTGATGAATGAAAATCCAAATATATACCTGCAGTGTCCCATAGCCCCAAATTGACAATATTCCCATCCACAGACACATTAGCGCTGAAATTGTCAAACACTGTGGGAATATAATCCTGCCAACAACAAGCATTTGCAAAATAAAGCTCTAACTGAAAGCCCATCTCTTGCAAAGGGAAAAAAGTTACCAAAAACCAACAAAAATGCAATCTTTTTCTTGGATCCACTTAGAGGGTGAAAAACCCTTATGGGGAAATACCATTAAAATTCATAAATAGAATTAAAAATGTAGCCAAAGCAGGGGAGGAGGTAAGAAAAAAATATAAAGGAAGGAGTTGAGAGAGAATTACAGTGGGAAATTTGTTGCTGGTATAACAAATGAGCATGCAGGTCTTGCCAACAGCTCCATCTCCAACAGTAACACATTTAATGAACTTGGAAGCGCTCATCCTCTTTGAATTCTCAAGTACCGCAACTTGCTTGCACAGCAGCAGCAGCAGTCGATAGCACTGAATAGTAGTAATTGCTCTTCCTTTTAGCTCAACCCCTTCAACAGATACACGTACAGAGGGAAACTAAAAAACACAAAACCACAAAAAAAGACGGATGCTTGTTGCAAGAAAAGGTTGAACAAAGGAAGTTAAAGAGAAGAAGAAGAGGAGAGCAAGAGAGAGTACGGTGCGCATATAATGCCACACATAGTTGGATTTTACATAAATACAAAAATAAAAATAAAAGGGAGGGTGGGGGTAATTACTTAATTGCCTATCAAACAAAACTAGCCAATAACTTGTCCGTAGTCAAAGGGGTCCACTCCACTGCAACTTTTTCTGGTTCCGCCCTGCCACTGCCCTCTCACCATATTTCAAAAATCCAACGGAAACGTGTTTTTGAAACTCGGAAAACATGGGTCCCATCCTCCCAAACGGGCAAATATGTCATTGTCCTCCTACGCCATCTACGCACTCGCAGTTTTGGTTTCCAACCAGGCAATCTCCTCGCGTGTCCTCCTCCTCTATTAGATAAGACTAAATATTCCAAAGAAATTAACAAAATAATAAAACTATTACATTTGGTGATTGGGATGAATAATTTATGTAATGGGGCAGACAAAAAAAGATTTGAATCATAGAGGCTCAGATGTAAAACGATTTTAAAAAGTATAAAAATTCTAAATGCTTCTAACTAATCACAAACTTTCTGGGTAAGTTCATCAATAGGCCAGGAATTTGGAGCAGCTGGAGAAAGCGTTGTCCCCTGATTGTTTGACAAAATTTGCAAAAGCATCACGTGATACTCTTTTGAATTTGAGCTACCGTCCAGCTGCAGTGTTACCCCCATTGAATTGCCGTGAATGTGGCTGTTAAACTAAAATGAAATTTGATATTGTTAAAATAAAAATCAGGTGCTAACAAATTCTAAGACACGAAAACACCAAAGATTAGAAAAAAAAAAAAAAAGGTGTCCATATGTACTAAAAAACAGGAGACATTTCGAAAGAATAAGTCATTAATTCTAAAATAGCTAATTTAGATTAATAATCTTTTCAATCAATACAAAAACCGAAAAAACAAAAATCTACGAAGCTCTCGATTTTTAGACATTTTGAAATAATGTGACCGTTAGATGTTGTTATTTGGCTATGTATACATATGCACACACCAATGTCCGTATCAAATGTAGACATACAAAGGAGGCATGAGTGAAGATGGGGCCGCCTGCGCACTGCCGACCCTGCGATTTAACTTGGGCACAAATGTCTTAAAAATTTTCAGAACTTTCTGGTTTCGCAATAAGAGACTCCCCCAATAAAATTACAATTTTACAGAGCATTTTAAGCAGACTGCCCATGTGTTTTTTCTTTTTGACCAAAGTGACCCATGTTTGGTATGTCAAAGAAAAGCCATCGCTAAACAGTAAGACTGGAACCTACTTTTCACGAGTTTATAGCCAGCGTGCCTCGTATATATTATGCAGCTAAAAAATATTCATAATTAATTTTGGAAGTTGAGAGCAACTAACCCGTGGCAAGTGGCAACCTGTGCCCCCTCTTTTGCGTGGTTCAGGCGATAAAGAAGAACATCCAAGATCTAGCCGTCTCCCTGGCCAATCTTTTAGCCTTGGGAGCTGACAGTCCAGTGCATGTTCTCTCACACTTGCTTAAATAGATATTGACAATTTTTTTTTTAAAAAAAAAAAAAAAAAGGCTTGGTTGGGGTTTCAGAAGCATTAACTAAGAGCTCCACTCTTTTAAAAACTCATATTAAATAGTTGACTTGAGTCTTGATATCTATCTCCCTCGGTTAGTTAGGTTTATTGAGTTCAACTAGAGGTATTTGTAGGCTTGTAATCTTTATCATGGGCACTCTACAGTGAAATTTACTCAATTGAGTGCTCTTTTTTTCTTTTTTCTTTTATAAATGAAAAAATATATATATATCCTTTAAAACGTAAACCTTTCATTTTTTTTTTTTTTAAAATTTTTTTATCAACTTAAATATTGAAGTACTAACACTTTAATTATAGCCCAACATCTCTTTGTCTTTCAAGCACCGAGTCTCGAGCCTTTGCATGAAATCTCATTATCAGGGGGTAAATAAAATTCATGCGCATCGTTTGAAGGAAAAGATGTGAATCTTGTGAGGAGAATTTGCGTTTACATTGAGACACACTACCGTGGGAAAATGGGCAACTCTATCCTTTTTGCTCTCCAAAGCACAAAACGTGAAACTCCCGTCGTTCCGTGTTTTGCTTCTCCCAAGTAACGATTTGGGTCTCAATGTGTTCAGCTTAAAAAGCCTTACGAGCCGCTGGGAGCTGCCCGATGGTAAATAATTCATCGTCATAAGCTTCGGTTCAAACGACGAGATAAATTGGCCGATTCCCATTATTGAAGTCTGTTTTCTTTAACAAAAATTCATGTTTTATTGGTTGAATATGAAATTTCCAATATACCGACTCGGTGTCGCGTGGCCAATGGCGTTGAATGGCCATTGCTAAGTTAGTGTTAAATATCAAGTGTAAGTTATTCACTGAGGTACAAATTATATATTTTTATAACTTTTTTAGAGTCTATATAATATTAAAAGGTTATGCTTATTAGAGGAGTATTGATCAAACTATTGAAATCATAATCCAAAAAAAAAAACAAAAAAACAAAAACGTTGACATATTTTAATTGGCAACCACTTTCTCGAAGTCATTTAAGAATCTAAATTCATTTCTTTACTCTATTTTGATATTAATTGTTATGATCAAATATCTAATATCTATCATTATATTACAAATTTAAGTTAAAAATGATGGATGTCGGAGTCACATTTATTATTAAAAGAGTACATCTATTATAAGCATCATGGCAGAACTGCCGAACTCATAATCCCAAGAGAACGTCCACACATCTAGTCCAGAATTGGCTCGTGAGAATGTGTCCAAAAAAGGAAAACAAGAGAAAAAGAAAATTATCTTATGGGGACGAATGGAAGATATAGCCCTGTAGTGGTTGATTAATATTAGTTTAAACACTCGCCGATTTTAAAGTTTGGAGCTTAGTCGCATTTGGTATCCGACCACCCACCACGACTGTGCTCTATCAGCACAACGGTATCAACTATGAAACTTCAATAAAGACAAGTGCCCCGTAATCGGCCCAATATATTTTTGGGTTTTATGAATCGGTCGAATCAAGGGATACAAATAAAATTATTATTACATTTTGATACATTTTTCCAATTAAAATTTTGATTTTTAAATATTTTCATTTAAATTTTTATCTTATAATTTTTGAACAAAAAAAGTAAAGTTATTAATAATTTTTTCGATATATATAAATTTTAATCATATTTTATCAAAAAAAATTAATTTTAAAATATATAACTTAAATAAAAATAAAATATTAAAAATTTAAGATTAATTTTTAAAAATATCTTATCGAATAAATTATATACGACTACTTTAGTAGACGACGGGGGTGGATGCCAGTGCAGACATATCACACCGACAAAAAGAGAAGAGTATCACGTGAGTTTGCCTTAGAAGTAATAATCAGACAAAAAACGAGTTTGCCTTTTTTTTTATAAAAAAAAAAAATAAAGATTTTTGCCTTGAAATACTAAAAATAATCACAGCAACATTTTTTTATGTTATAATTATTTTTGTATTTTCAAACGAAATAATAATTACTTTTGTTAGTCTGTAGCATAGCATGGTCTGTATAGTAATTAGCTAAAGATAGATTGAATTTGTCCGACGACAATCAACGACGTGCGAACTCTCAAACATTCGGCTCATCACGATCTGGTCCATGTTGCCATCATTGATTTCTTAATGGCTAACACGCCATTATTGACGCCCCTTCCGCTTTATTATGGTTAAATACAATCAATTAGCCCCCCAATATCTCTCATCTGGGTACTATTTTCCCCTTTCAAAGCATGGGAATTATCTATAATTACTTTTGTTATTATAGCACGCTCACTCTGCATCACTGACGGAATTATGAATCATTAAAAATGCACTAAGAAAAGCATGCCATCTTAGATTATGAGCGGAACTTAATGTGCAGAGTTTGGTACACCAAACTGAACAACTTCAGAATGCAGAGTTTTAGGGGAAAAACGCGATTTAAATTAGAGTGAACAGCACTAGTACATTCTACATTGACTCGGCAACGGCAGTTCATGTCTTAATGAGTGGAGTGAATTTATGTCAACCTTCTTGAGCCCAGCCCACCAACTGAGTGTCTGGGAAGGAGCTCATCCGTTGAAACGATCGGCCCCTAGCACCGGGAGACCAGCAGTTGAGGGAAAGCTAAAAGCTTATCAATGGTGGAAACCAAACATCCTTGGTAGAGGCAATTTATGATTTTCCACGGAAGCATTGAGATTTCTTTGCTTCTTAGGCTCTTTGGATCTTAATGGTTTGTGCACCCATAGTCCAAACTATTTTAACAGCCTGCATTGTGCTTCTAGTCGTCATTGATCAAGATAACAAACACAGTTCCATAATACCTTCACATCACATTGTTATTAAAACAAACAAAAAGCAAAGACTTCAAATTTTCTCCAACACACGGTACAGGCATTTGGATCCACAAAGAGGTCAAAAGTATCAGCAACCCAAAGACTGATAGCAGGAGGGATTGAAGAGCATCTGAAGATTTAGAAAGCCTTGAGGATCTCATCAACACTGGAGACAGTAAAATTTCCACCTTCTTCAAGATTTGCAACCTTCACCTCAAGGTCATCGACCAAGAGAGCAAACCTCCTGGATCGAATGCCTAGACCCTTCTCCTTGAGGTCAAGCTCAAGACCAAGAGCATGGGTGTATGTTGCAGAGCCATCAGCAAGGAACTTGACGTGCTTGTTCTCTGGGTAACTTTTGGACCATGCCTTCATTACAAAGGGGTCATTAACTGCAAATGAGATCAGAAAACTATTTAGTTTGATTTAGGTAAAATGACATCAGAACACATCGTGTATCTTGGTCTTTAAAAACATAGTACCAAAAGACAATGCAAACATATCATAAATTCTTAGTTGGTTCAAAAGTACTGGAAAAGCATTGTTGACTCGATTGCCATATTACTACTTGTGCTTGATCCCCCTAATAAAAAAAAAATATATGCATCTTGATCTTATAGACCAGAAAAGAGAGAAAGCAATCCAAGGAAAAACACTTTAAACAAACGAGAAGAAAAAACTGAACCTAGACCCCAATCTCGACAACACCTTCTTATCACTGGCCATCATTTGCACTCAAATAAGAAAGCAACCCATACCATCAAATGGGATCCAGTTATTAGGAACCATACAAGGGTGACTAATGATAAACATACTGCCCTACTATGAATTGTCCTTTGGTTGAGTGGTAGTAAGGGTTGTCTCTCAGTCAGGTCAGAACAAGTTTGAACAACAAATATATATATATATATAAAGATACAGCTCTACTTGATGATTTTCAAACGGGTTGAAACCATGGGCATAAAATGTAATAATACTCTCTGAAACAGATTCGTGGCGTTATCATTCAAAAGGTTTGCAATCCAAACTTTTGAAACCATGCTGACTGCCGAGACAAATCAGTAGGCAATGCATATTATTCCACTTAAAGTAAAAAACCAAGACAGTGTCCCAAACAATTCAAAACGGTCAAAAAAAACAAAAAAAAAAAACGAATGGAATTTTGGATCATCAGGTCCTCGTTTCACTTAAAATAAGGAACAGCTTTTCTCTGTCTTCCTTTTCTCCTTTCCTCGAGTGGGTGAGCAAAGAAACGGAATTACAGAGTAACTTTTGCAATTAATCTACTCTAAAGTGGACAATCCAACAACATGATCACCAAATAAATAATAATAACCATCATTTATTCATAAAGACTCGCTCGATTTACCGCTAACACAGAGAATTTCAGCGATTCCCTTCGATTTCAGCTCATCTGCTTTCTCGATGAACCCTGGCACGTGCTTCAAGCTACACATAAACCCCACCAAAACATCACATAGCCCACAAAAATAAATAAATAATTTAATAGAAAGCACAAAATTCCTTTTCAAAGCAGAGATTTAAGGGTGGATCCCCGACGGGAATAGAAAGATGAGATACGACTTTGACCTGCAAGTGGGAGTGAAAGCACCGGGAACACCGATGACGACGACCTTCTTGCCAGCGGCGAGAGAGTGAATTGAAACCTGCTGCAGCTCGTCGTCCTCGTCGAAGTAAGCCAGGGTTCCCTCCGGCAACTTCTCGCCCACAGCAATCGGAGCCATAGTTTGGTTCACCAACGGTCCTGATTTTTTTCACTTCGTCTTTGATCTGATGGTCCTGCGGCAAGCGAGGGAGCTAATGGTGCGCAAGCCGCATAAATAGAGTTTCCAGACTCAAATAACCTTCGATTTTTATTTAGCTACATTTTGGCGTCCATCTCCGGGATGAATTTACGGAATCACCCTTTGGCCGGCGTTGACTTGGTTGTTTTTTTAATTTTACGCCGCATGTCCAGAGATGCAAATTAAAATCCCTGGTCAAAGAAAATATGTGCCGGTCTTCTTTCGACGAATAATAAAACGTTACGCAAGCGCAGGGACTGAAAATCAGAACGAGTAATTGATAGATTAAACGACTAGTAACTATTACCAAGGGACAAAAAAAAAGAATCAAAGAAAGTTGACATTGTGGGTCTAATTAATATACAATACCTTGGTTGGAAAAAAAAAAAGAAGAAGAAAAATACAACTTGGAAATAAATTTTATTTAATATATATATACCGGAGGCCATGTCTGCCATCAGCAATATGCCAGACTTAGATCTTAGCAAATGTATTCTTCTGTCATGAGAGCTTTGGTATCTGCTCCATTTTTTTGAGCGCCAATGCATCATTCATTGCTTGCTGTGGAATGTGCAGATTAGAAATTAAAGTCACGTAGAACTAATAAAGTGGAAGAATTTTCACATCGATTCTATTAGCTGTTGCACAGGTAAAAACTAATAAGCAAGTCCAAGCGACAGCAAGCGTTTTGTTTTAGCTCGAAATATTACCCGAGAGAGAGAGAGAGCCCTGATTTTCATCCAATGTAGGCCGTTGGCCCAGCAGTGCTTTTAAGAAAAATTGAACATAGTATTTCACTAATAACTCCGTCTTTTATAATAGATTGTAGTTATATTTAAAAAGCAACAGATATATTATTAAGAATCCAAATTTTAGCTTACCATATGGCTGCAGATGTCTTGGATAAATCTATTAATGATTCCTAACACTAATTAAGTAGCGGCTGTAATCAAAAGATTAAAAAAAAAATAAAAAAAATAAAACAGCAGCTGCAGGCAAATGTGATTCTGTATATTGATGCAATTCTCGATCTTCTTTATCATTCTCTCTAACAGCATCCACCATCATCCCAAATCTTTCTATCATCACTACCATAGCCCTTGTTACATATCAAATAGTAGAAGAAATTCGCCGTGCTCAAAACACCCAGGAGCCAGTGGTAGTAGTCATGGTGAGCTCTGTTGAGATTATTTGAAACACCCAACTGACATGGCCTTCTTTTTTGGAGACATTACCAAGGATCGCTGCAATAATCGCCCCCACCCCGTTTCCCGCCGCCATGCCAAGCGAGAAGAGGGAGACTCCAATCGGGGACATTGATTTTGGAAACTGGGAGTACCAGAACTCTATTTGGCCTAACGCATTCAGACCTTCTGCTATTCCGACGAGGCAATGCTGTGGCACTAAACACGTTGCCGACATGTTGACAACGTCGTCAGGTTTGTCTTCCTGTCCTGCTCTGATTGCCATTTCTCGCCTCCTGTGCTCTACTGCCCCTGCCACGAAAGTGGCTATAGCGGAAACGAATAGTCCAATGCCCATCCTCTGTTTATTGCTCAGCAATGGAACCAAAACTAGATCGTAAAATGCAACCCAAATGATCAAAGTGAGGATTGAGAACGCGCCGTATGAGGCTGCCGGATTTCCACTTTCCCTATGAAGTGCCTGTTCATGGTCCCTGCCTGCAGGACAGGAAAACTGTTTTGGCCCAGAGTCGCGGCGATCATGATTCCAGTGGACCAAATTGGAAGGACTTTGACCAATGCTTTGAATTCTTCTACTCGTTTGACCGTGGAAAGATTCCATGAAACTGTAGCCAACCCGTAGCAATCCCAATCTTTGTCGGGGTTTTTGATGAAGCAAGATTTGTTCAGAAACCTGCAAAGAAGCGGACACACCTTTGCATATCAGCGATTTTACATCTTTCTTGGCGCCGCGCTTTGTTTATATTATATGGTGGCAAGTACAATAACGTAAACGGGGGAATATTGATCAGAATTAGTATACCGAAGATCTTCTGTAGGCTTGTCAAACTTTGATCCTCTTTGATGGTACCAATGGAGAGAGCCCAATGGCGACAACGTCACGTTCTTGTTCTTCCAGGCTGAAGCTACGACTTGCGCAAGGCCAATAAGTAAGCTATTATTCTTCTTCAACTTGACATGGAACGGAGAGCCCAAGAGAAACATGGCAGCCGAACAGAACGTGAACGCTATGGGTATCCCAAAGTCTACAATCCAACCCGCTGTAACTAGGATACCAACGAGGATACCAACTGAAGACACTCTGCAAGACCCTCTCGTTTTTGGGTTTCTTGGGATCGTCGAACTGATCGGCACCAAAGGCCATGGAACACGCTCGAATGCCTCCAGCCCCTATGGCCGTTAGGACAAATGTCAAGAAGAGAAACAAGAGCTGTAATGGTTTTGCGGATTCACAGACCTTTACTTGCTCGTTGATTTTCCTGCAATGAGGAGGCGTAGCGCCTGGAATAATTGCTATTAACCACAGCACCACAAGTCCCTGTTAGATAAGAATGAAACAACAGATTTGCCAAAAAACCAAATTAGAATAGCCATTGATCATCTTATATAACATGGGACCCAGAATTTGACATCCAGACAAAATTTCCAGATTGTGACATCAAATGGAAGTACGAAGAAAATGAATTTGCCTTACACAAAAGCCGATGAATGATCCGATTACAATCACCCGAAAACAGCCCAACCAAGAATCAGAAACCAATGCCCCCAAGGTTGGTGTGGCATTGGATATGGCAGTCCAAAGAAACAACATGGTAGTTGCAGTAGCGTTGCTCAAGTGATACACATTTTTCAGGTATATGATCATATTTGCATGAGACCCAACACTAGCAACCTTCACAGACACCTCATTAGCTGCACCAAACAAAATTTAACAAGGAGGTAGTCTGATACATTAATTGGGATGCTGTGGTGACGGCGGCCGTTGCGGTGGCTGCGGACAGGACGGTGGACGAGTAAGACAGGGGAGGAGAGGGGTCCAGAGCAAGTCTTTTTGAAGTGGTTTGGATTTTGGAGTAGAGGGGGAGGACAGATGAAAGACAGAATTAAATGCATACAGATAATGTCATTTAATTATTAATTACGCATTAAAAATAATAATTATAACTACTAATAATTATTATAGACTTGTGTCACGGGTCCATTACTCTCTTCCAAAAGACTAACCTATTGGGGTGTGCAGCGCCCACGCTTATAAGGCTCAAGGATCCCCTTCTCCTTTCCGATGTGGGACTCTGTCACATTCTCCCCCACCGATTCCATCGATGTCCTCGTCGTGGACTCCGTCACACTTGCCTGTAACTTGTGTTTTTTCAAAATGTATCGTGCCTGATTCTAACAACTTTCTTGATATTTATATAAAATGAAAACGTGACCTTCACGCTGAGACATTTGGCCTCAGGATTAGCCGAAGGGAAACAAAATAGCAAAACGGTGGTTTCCGCATCTGTGCATCTGTCTGACTCTGTCCCTATGGTCTGCGTTCTCCATTTGTCATGTCATCTCTGTTTTGATCGGCAAGTTGCAAGTGTGAGAAGGGCGACATCTAAGATTACGCGCGATTCGCCTGTGTTTTTTTATCTCTCGAAATTTAAAAAGAATAGAGCACGCCGTATGTATCTACAAAAATTTTAAATTTTATTTTATTGTCCAGTTTCATGGAATATTTGCGACCATCCACTTATGTACAGACGCACCATCCAATCGATATATTTTTCCCTTAAAAAAAATGTTGCAGAAAAAAAAAAAAAAGAGGATAAGAATTCTAGGAAAACACGTGGCAATACGAGTAAAGAGACGGGTGGTTACTCGAAATTGTTATAAAGCGCGTAGAAAAGAATTGTGTCTATTTTTTTTATTATTTGAATTATAATAACGGATTAATTTTAGAATGCAGCTCGTAACGTGAAAATATATATATATATATAATTTAAAAAGATATGAATTATATTTAAAAAATTAATTAATTAAATACTTTTATTTTTTTTTTAATAAATCTCACTAATTCTCTCTCTTCTTCTCTGCTTTTTTCTTTTAAATTTTTTTTCTCTATTTAAGGTCAAACTCGAAATTAGTTCTCCGTTAATCTTTGATTTTATGTGTAACTTTTCCCTACACCTCAAGGCCGCACCAAGAAATTGAATCTTATATATTTTTATTATTTTACATATAAATTAAATTTAAAATTATATGGTAACATTTTTATTTAATATTTTTTATAGATAAAACTCAATAATTAAATATTATCAAATTAAATGAGTCTAATTTGAAATTTAACACTACGTACTTAAAATAAATTCTTATTTATTATAAAATAAACAATAATAAAAAGACATAAATTAAAATTAATACAAAAAGAAAAAAACACACCAAATCACCAAGTAATCGATTTCCAAGGCTACAAAAGTTGCATTTCACATTACGTTAATCTAAAATACGAATGTTGCGCACAAAGGCGCCATGTGACTTTAACAATCCGCAGCAATCCAAGCTGTGTGGAGCATTGGAAATTTTATTAGCAACAAATCAACGCAGGCTAATACCGTGTTTGAAATAATGCTGTGACAGAGACTGCCACTATGAAAACAGCAAATCGATGAATTTGAGTAAAGCTTGGACGGCATTTTGAGCAGCCAATGAGCCGAAGATGTCTGCCTCATTAGAAATCTCAGAACCACCACCAGCCAAATCTGACAGAGCCCTTATGGTAATGAAAGGCATCCGCTGCTGGTGACAGACCAGGGCAATTGCAGCACTTTCCATGTCAATCGGAGTTGCATTGAACTTGGAGTTCAAAAATTCTCTGTAAGCTCTGTTGTCAACAAAAACATTGGCGCTGACACCCCTTTTAACTCTTGCTACAACTGGTGCTCTCGGTAAACAAGTTGTGTTCACACATCTTGCCAACTGGAACTCCGAATCCTATATAACGTAGCATTGATACCAAAGTTCCATGTACTGTTTATTAATGAGCTTCATTGGAAATGCAGAGCAAAGAAATAAAATGCTGAAAACAGGCAACTATGACTACCTCGAGTTTCTTTGCAACTTTAAAATAGTCCCTGTCGACAGGAACCCAGAAGGCATGCTGCCTTTGTTCAGGAACTCCATTTACTAGAAATATCTCTTCTGGTTGATACCACACCCTGTTTAAGCTGTTTTCTACTACCTCCCCGCTGGTATTCTGATTGTTATAAGTGGAAAATCGAAGATAACCAATTTTTCTGGTGTAATCTCCATTGGACTCTAATGCTAGTTTGTCATCAGGTCCGGCTCCATCCCTCTATACATGATGCATTTAAAATCAGAAAGAGGGGACGGAAGTTAATTAATTGAAGAATATATTTTGCAATGGCTCGTGTTCCCAGTTTCCAGCCATTGTTCCTAATGACAAGGATGTTTAAATGTATTTCAAAATTCCAGGCAAGTAGATATGTTTTTGCTTCCTCAATTCTTGAAAGCCTTGAATGCCCAATGGAATCCATATACAACCTGATAAATGATGCTCAATCTCATCTCACATAGGACTCAACTCCTTTTTATCGCAAAAGCAACCAGAGAACAATTTTATATTTCAGCGTTTTACCTGCCAATTCCAAAGGCCCGAATGAGCCCAGTACTGAGGGATGGTTACATCTCCAATTTGGAATTCAGGATTTGCATTTCCAGCTATTCCATAGTGCACAATACCTTTCACCTTAAATAGGCTTAGCAGTAATTGTGTGGTTATACCTGCATTAAGCTGCACCTTAAATAGGTTTAATCTCTAGGGATTCAGCAAAGACAAATAGAGAGGATATAAGCAGGCACACGCACCATACTCAAACCGGTCATAACTATTATAACCTTTTCATTTTCAACCTTTCCAATCCTAAATCTTCTGCCTGTGAGAGGAAAAAGAAACTGTGCATGAGTGATTAACGGATTTTTCCCTTCACGGAGATGATCAATAAGAGCCAATTGAGAATTCTGTTAAGTCCAGCTTAGAGTCTGTCCCCCAAAGTAACCAGAATTTATAATGTCCAGCAAGGAGCTATTTACTGAGAGTCAATCACATAGTTCAGCTGCACACAGCCCAAGACATTAGTGGGAATATCGGCAATTCCACCTAGAGGTATAAACTATCTGCAAGCGTACAGAATAATCAAGATACCAAAGAAGCATAGGCTGGTTTACTTATGCAGGGATGAATTCAAGTGCTTCATGATTAACAGGATTACGATGTGTCAAAATGTAGGATTTTTAGTCATTTGAAAAAAAAAAAACCAAAAAGGAAGACAGGAGGATCTAATAACCCAGAGAAAAAAAACACGAAGATGATCGCCTCTACGTCATCGCCATTATGTCAATATCAAGGTTCATTACACTAAGCAAACTAGAGAACTTACGCCAATACTTTGTAGATATGCTAACCTGAGAAGTCGATGAAGGGAAAGTTTGGATCGGCCACAAAACTTTGAGACTGAAGAAGAGGGTTCATCTCAAAGGCATTTGGAGCCACAATTCCTAGGTAAGGACCCTCCTCATTTATTTTGTTGAACTTTTCCAGGGCAACTTCAGAAACTTCAGCACTGACTCTAATGTTACCAGTCTCTAACACCAAAATTACTAAACTCAATACCAACATCACCATACAAGGACTCTTCATCATTCTGTTTCCTGGAGTAACAAGATCGCATACCCTTTCAACGATTTCAACATCCACATCTTCTCGTTTTTTATAGCTATAGACATGCTTTTCAGTCAAGAAATGCGGGGTCACAGATCACACTTGATAAGAAAGGTAGGGTCGTTGAGAGCCCGCCATTTTTGACGTGGACCAGGGAGAATACACTTGCTCCTTGTCCTCTTTTGTGTCATCGTTACAGTATATCAATATTAAAAGTCAAATAAAATGAGATTTCGTGCACGAAAAAAGAGAACAATTTAATTCTAGGATATAGACCACGTTCATACCTGGGGACTGGATGACATTAATTATTGTAAGGGTGATTTTAGCAATTCTCTGCGTTTAACAGCAAAGATATGTCCGGCAGGGTCCCACTGGCCTTTGTTGCTTTTGTGAGGCCTGGTTGGGAATCCTTTAATGTTTGGCCGCCACGCTTTGATATGAAGTGATGGACAATCATTTTAGTTTGTTTATGCAAATAAATAAATAAGGAGATGGGAAATATGAATTAAATATAAATTCATATAAATATAATTATAGTTTTTAATTGATTTTTTTTTTTTTTTTCATTTATCTATGCATAATATGAATGCACGAATGATTCTATCTCATTCTTGTAGTCTCTCCTAATTTTGCCAACTTTAGGTTTGAAAGGAAAGCAATTCCGTACCCGGAAAGGCCGTTTCTATTGACCGGAGAGAGACCTACATTGTACAACATTCATCAACAGCAATACCTCGTAAAGGTCTACGGCCGTGTGTATTTTTGGATTGAAATGGAATCCCGTGTTTCACACACAAATTGAATTGCGAATGTATTTCTCGAAATTCTTGGATTCCTACTTAGCTTAGCTACTACTTTTTTTTATATTTGGTATTTTCATTTTGCAGTAGAATTAGAATCGTTTTTACAATCCTGTACAGATATTAAAAAAAAAAAGAGAAAACAAAAAAAAAAACACCAAAAGATCTTTTTTCGGCACATAAGATCCTTTTCTTGCTCGATCTTTTTTTTTTTTTTTTTTTCTCCCTTATAACATTCAGAATCTTGCATGACTCACGTGCAAAACTTAAACATCCTGAAAATGGGAAATCTGCCCCACAATCCATGGGCCTCTTGGGTTCAGCTTCATCGAAATATTATATGACGGGCCGTTGTCATCTGGAAAGGCTGGGTCCATCTAAAATTTCTTCTCAATATAATTGTTAGACATGGGCTCGATTTTTCCTTCATGTGCTTTCCGGCAATCTAATGAGACTGAACAGCCCAAAGCCCCAGAACTTAAACGTCATGCAAAAGGACCCAAAGTAATGCTTAAATGAAAAAGTTCCATCGATTATTACCTCCAAGCGGTTTTAAATAACTGACATATGGCTTCCGATCTATCTTGTCAGAGCTAGATTTCTTGCTGGCATTACAAAATATTTTTAAGAAGGTTGCTCAAACGCACTCGCATACAAATCTCATTTGAAATTGTTAAAATCGATTTTATGAGAATGACATATCAGATTATCATATGTACTTGAAGATAGAAACTAAATTGCTGGATAATTGACAAGTTCCGCTTTTCAGCACAATTCTCTACTAGGTTAGATTAGTTGCTACTGTCACATAATATGGGGAATTAACGACTCCCGTCAAACATCATTGTAGATAATTCTATTAGCAAATCTTAAACCATTCATGTTGGAAACAAAAAAAAAAAAAGGAAAAAAAAAAACAACTGAGGGTGATTAGAAAAGGCATCGATGGAGATACTGTCAACTTGAACATCATTTGATCCGTAAAGCTAGAATCATCACTAAGGGTCACGCTAGATAATCGGAAAAACGAAAAAAAGCGTACTTAATTGCAATTACCAAAAACCAAGAATTTGGGCTTTGGCTTGTTCAAGCTACGAAACCGTCGTTTTTTTTTTTTTGTGGTTTCTTGTACGTAAGTTAAGGCGTTATTGCTGGATTGCTGAAAACAAAATATTTTAGTAGTGATCAATGTAGTGTTCACAAATGCTGCTCCCCCTATGCAGCATTCAAATGATAAACCATACTAGTAGGTACTACAAGCGAATGTACATGAAATTAATAACCAGCGTCTTGCTAGCCGCTAAATTAAGGAATGACACAGACAAGTTTATTATCATAAACTGAAAAGTTCTTGAGGACATCCACGCCAGAGCACACATGTATAGCCATATATTCTATAGCATCAAGAGCAATCAGCCTTTGATTTTAGCAGAGTGACTGCTCATGATGTTATATCATTTTTAGTAGCTAGGCTCTATTCTAGTGTGCTGCTGACAGGATATCTAACATCTACCGGAACTCTCCTCCAAGAGCAGGAGCCCAGTAATCTGCCCCATTGTCGCTTCCAACATCAAGTGTGCATGCCACAGGAACCAAGCACAACCCTCTGCTCCTCAAGTCCTTCTTGGGTTCTCCAGGCGAGTCCTGTGAAATACATTCAAGCGAAAAACTTCATGGAGTCGAAAGTTTAGAGTAAATAGATAAGGACAAGTACCATACATAGTTGAGGTTCATGTCAAAAATTTTCAAATGTTTCATGGAAGAAGAAAATGAAGAAGAAGAAGAAGGAAGTACCTGCTCGGGAGTTCCTTTCCTCTTTATTTGGTTATCATTCAACAGCTAGTCAAGTAAACAAAAACATCAGCATTTCTGTTTTGGAATTATTTTAATAATCTTTGAAGATGCAAACCAGTTGAGACGGTCTTTAAACAGTCATAAAGCTGAAAAGATTAGTGTTTTAGCCAGTGCTCTTTTGTTGTCAGTTTAATTAAGTTAAATTGAAGCAGAGGCTTTTTCATTTTCTAAGTTCAGGTACCCATATGCCCCTTTAGAGAGGAAATAGATCCAAGAAAGCATACCTGACCAGGGTCCTCCGGAAATATACAATTCCTTTCCGCTTGAAACTGCCCAAGAAATTACATCCATCAATCACTTAGTGCCAAATAAAGATGTATTAAAGACCTATGGATATAACGTCGGAAGAGAGAGAGAGAGATTCAATATGTGCGTTGGGAATTGAGAAATTATCGGACTACATGGCTTCTTACAAGTCGTTGCTGTCTCATGTTAGCAGAACCACTACCCAGGTACGGCAAGCTGAGAGCCTGCATTCAGGATGGGAATAGCAGAAGGGAATATTTAAGGACTTCAATAACTAGAAGAATGTTTAAGAGACCATTATACGAAATTGAAAAAACAACATTTTAGCTTCCAACAGTTTGTCATCACCGTTACATGGTTGTTTGGGAAAATAAAAGGCAAAGAGACGTCACCTCAATTTGGTTTTGGAGGAATCTAATGTATCCTATGGCTTCTAACAAGACAGAAGCTGTGTCAGTCTGCAGAAAACAGAAAAAACACCACGCCACAAAAACCCAAAGTCATATTCTCGTCTTCGTTATAGGATAAAGAGAAAACCCTCGTTCTAATATTTAACCAAGAAAAGAAAATTCAAGAGGAAAAAAAAGGAACCTTCTATTAGTGGAAAGACTATTCTTTTTTTATACAGCTGTAAGGTTGTTTTGTTAACCCTTTTCACCCTTCTTCATATACCTCAAGGCTTTATTAATTATGAGTTGAGATATAAGAATAGTACTAATTATTCAAGATCCAAAAAGAAAGAATAGTACTGATCATTAATGCCATACCTTGCCGAATGGAGAAACTAGTTGGTGAAGGGCAGTGATTCGATCACCCAATTTCTCTTTCCTTACCTGGTAAAATAAAAGACAAAAAATTAATTTGATGAGGTATTCTTGCAATTATATGCAAAGATTTATATCCCTTTAACGTAGGTGGTAAAAGAATCGTCGTGCCTCAAGAAATGGCCATTCAAGAAAGACAACGGTGGCCAACGCTACAGATGCTTGTATGTATTTGTGCCTATGTGCGTGCATGTGCGTATATTTGTGGCAGAAAATTCTACAAAGCTGGGCATGGTACATTACCTTAAAGGTGGATTGGGTTGTTGATGGTTGAACCCTAGCTTTCTTGGGTGCCCCACCAGTGCCGTTGCTGTTACACTTCATCAAAAGAAGGAGGATCGGTAATTAAGGACTATGAATGAACACAACCAATTCCATTTAAGGCGTGCCTAAAAGATATTAGCGGATTAGCCTAAGTTAAAGAATGAGATTCATCAAATATCAATGGAATTCATTATTATTTGACCATAGAATCAAAACACATAAATAAATCTTGAAACCCTATAATGTTTTAGATCGAGAATTTTTTTGTGGGGTATGTAGCAGTCTTCCCATTCCTCACTCGCACGATTACCTCAGGAGATCGATCTGGAGGTGGATGCCTCCCATCTCCTTTGCTTGCTGAAAAATCCAACATGTTACTGCTGATTGTAACGCATGATGACATGGGAGAGGAAGCAGGCATCAGGTGAGACCAAGACGGCGGCTTTGCTCCTCGGAAATCTTCGCTTGCATGTCCATACATATAGCTGCTTGCAAAGTTTTCTTGTTCGACATCAACCAAAGAAGCACTTGAAGCCTGATGCAAAACCTGTTCCCCCCAGTTCTCCAACGTCGTGGCCCTGGCTTGGAAATTGTTTAAATTGACCTTGTCTTCTTCACCGACCACCAATCCACCCCTTCGAAAAATTACATCATACACCCAAGTAAGTTTAACTCGTCATATAGATCATAATTAAACAGCCTCAAAGATCCGTGAAAGAGAAAAATAATACATCAATATTCTCTTTAAGGTTTTTTTTTTTCTTACAAGGTATTGTCAAAAAAAAAAAAAAGGGAGAGAGAGAGAGAGAGAGATACAAGTGTAGTTGGCTCCATGACTCTGGAAACTTATCATGGCTGTCATGCCAAGAAGTAACAGGAAGTGAAGAAGAAGAAGAAGATGGCGATGAAGGTGACGATGAAGATGGTGTGAACTGAGGGAAGAGAGTAGAAGGAAGCAGGAAAGAAGAGGTTTGTTGATGGGTTGGTGGCCTCATGTTATTGATGCTCCACAAGTTAGGGTTTCCGGCTATGATTTGCTGCACCGGTGAACCCTGTAAAAGGCCGCCATTCATTCTCTTGCAATATTGTTTTCACTTAGTTCAACTCTGTCCCTTTCTTTTCTTTTTTTCTGCCCCTTGATCAGGGTCCCCCCCCAGAGAGGTCTTGCAGAAAGTTTGAGAGGTCCTCTTATTGTGGAATAAGAAGAGTAAAAACTAGCTCCTTTAGGTGGAAGCATTTAAATCATCGTGGAGAGCTCAGAACCTTTCTCTTTCTCCTTTTCCTTTTCCTTTTCCTTTCTTTTCTTTGTTTCTTTATTGCCGTTTGTCTTTTTCTGTTTTCCCCACTCTCTTTCTCCTTTATTTTCTCTTCTTTCTTGCTTTTTTTTTTTTTTCCCCGCTTTTGCTTTATCTCAAAGTGGACAGAAAAAAGGTAGAAAGAATTTTTTTTATTAAAATTGAAAATCCCCATAATTAAGGGAAAAAAATTAACTACAAGGTATAGAACATTGCCATGACTTGTGCCACGTGTCCAATTTTTGTGGTACTAAGATCTACCGCCGCGATGAAGTAGCGTGGTTCCAAACAAAGGTGGTCGTCTGGTCCATTATGGTAGCGGTCCCGTTTGCAACCACAGTCATCGCCATGGCGTTGCGGGAAAGACACCCCTTCGTTATATTTCTTCATATGCATGGTCGTCGTTGCGGCACCGATTGAATAAAAAAAAAGCATATCAAACTAACAAGATTTCCAAAAAAAAGGTAAAATAATATAGCTATTAGATATCAGTCTTAATCCTCAAAATAAATAAATAATAATAATAATAATAATAATAATAATAATAATAATAATAATAATAATAATATAGATAGATGTTAGTCATAAAATTGACCATCATTTTTTGCATTAAGGAAAGGAATTGTAAGACCAGCATACAGAAAATTAAAGAGCAAGGATAATAATAATAATAATAGTAATAATGTAACGAAAAATATTCTCCTCGGACTTAGAGTAACTATTAGTGGTGCATTATTCCAGGACAGACATTCCCTTAATTCGCATTTCAATGTTAGGAACCAACAAGCCCTCTCAAATCTCGGAGGGGAGGATATCAAAAGAATGCGAAGAAGAAGGTGGGGGCGCTGTGTCTTTTCCTAGACATTCCCTTTTTCGATTTCCCATTCCCTTTTATTTACTCCATTACTTTGTATTCTTTTGGCTGTTCTGTTTTCTCTCTACAAAAGAAACGACAAATTAGGAACCAACAGCTCTCTCTTGTCTTCAGTCTTTTTGGTATATTCCCCCGAATTTACCCTTTTATTTTATGGGCTAGTTGGTTGGGAAATGGACTAATTAGAATGTTTAGAGAAGACCAGAACAAAAATTATAAGCGGTTGCATGACAAATGATTTTTGAACGCCATTAATTACTTTATATATTCGCATTCCAAATCTAGGAATTAATTAATTTCCTTTCACAAAATCGATGTATGTTTTTGAAACTTATTATGTCGTCGTTTTCTTGGATTGGAATATTGCAAATCAAAGAATGTTTTCTTTTTTTTTTTTTCTAAACTTGTTTCGTGCTTTGATCATTGGATTCCTCGTCGCGTGCTTCATTATTTCATGAAATTACCCAAAAAAACATGATCCCAAGGGTACTGATTCCACGAACCTAAGCAGCCTACTCCCTGTCTCTATAAATGCCCCTGCAAGGAAATGCTACCTACATACATATATATATATATATATATATATATATATATATTGGCTTTACTGTGATATAAGTTAGAGATAGAAATCACATTTAATGTCTTAATTAAATTGTGTTGAGTGTGGTCTGAATTTTAGTTTGTTCTTTTTAGATCATTTTCCATCGTACCACCTTTTTTTATTATTTTATATATATCAAAACGAAAATTTGTCTTTTCAACCGTTTTTATTTCATTCTTATTATTGGCATGCCACAAAAAAAAAGAAGAAAAAAAAAAAAAGAAAAAGCCTGAACGACACTAGCCCCTTTGTTTTTTCTGTTGTTTGTCCATCGATAGAATCATTATGTCATGAATCATACAATAAAAGTATATATATTTTTTCTATTTTTATAAACTATATACCTTTTCTTAAAGGTAAGATTGGAGAGTTTGAATTTTAGTTTCCCTTCTTTAATCTACTTTTTTTTTATATAAAAAAAAATTGAAAAGGCAAATTTAACTATATCCAACTAAAAGAAATAAAATCCTTAATTGAGTAATTTTGGATATTGGCATGCAAGCAAAGGACCATATCTCAGTAGATAATAAAAAACTCCTCCAGTCTCCAAAATGTAATAAATAATCTAATTTCTCTTTCGCCCGATTAATGTAATTTAAAAATTGATCCCAGTACCTCAACATCATCCTTTTCTATGCCTTAATCCTTTTATATCCATATATATATTGTAAATATTTTTATGATCATCGCACTATTAAAGGGAAGGCGAAGTTCCATGTTATTCATCTCCTATAAAAAATATTATTTAAATATTTATACATTCGAGCATTTATTTTTTATATTTAATTTTAATATTAATAAATTTAAAATTTAATATTATATTTAATATAAATTTTTACTTTATATTTAAATATAAATAACAACAAAGTAACTTTTGTGACACTGAAAATACCCTAATGTTTTATTCTTTTGTCTTATGTATCACATGGGAATAAATTAGAATGCCGACTTTGTCGTTTTTTCCTCCCATTAACGCAAGCTTATTGTTCTCTAGTACCCAACTAAAAATATAATCCATACCATTGGCAATAAATCGAGGGTAATCATTCCCATGCCAACTTTTGTTATATACCATGTAACAAAAGCGAATTTGATGGACAGCATAAGTCAAAGGAGACGGAATGGATTTCTTAGCACCAAGTAGATGTACAATCAAATTCACTTCATGAACAGCAAACCTATTCAACAATCGAAGAAGGCGGCACATCCCGGCTTCCTCTTGAACGCGCCCCCCCCCCCCCCCCAAAACAAAAAAAAAAAAAAAGCATATGTGAGCTGAAGTTTACCAACTTTTCATGATCCTTTTGTGATTATACAGTCTTAGTGGTCGGTCGAGGACAGAATAATTGACTATTGATTAACCCATACACCGTATTCCTCACGTGCAATATCACGTGACTTCGGCCAATTACTTAAACAGAACTTTGTGGCCAAATTGCCAGAGACGAATCGAAACTACTCCTCGTGTGACATCTTCCTTTCCATGAAAATAGAGATAAGTTTAAGACCCAAGAAAAGCATAATGATTTTACCTAGAGCCGTAGCTATTTCACGTGTGAGCAGTCACTCGCATGGCAACTTGCGCCATTATTTACGGTTGGATTAAGTACGGCTTGTCAACTTCGACTAATGACGCATGGGAAACAATATAAGAGTAAAAAGCAGAATTAGATTTCATTTGTCTGCTAATGAATAAAGCTGTCACGACTGCACTTACTTTCTTTTTCATCCACCGGTTTTATGCACCCTTTTTTTTAAACCTTCCAAAACTTGGTAGGCCCCTAACTCAATATCCATCCCATTGGATTACTAACATCAACATGCGTTAATTTTAATTTTCTTTTTCATTTTCTTATACTTTCTTTTTCAGTCTTGAAAAATTTAGTTTGATTTCACGAATCAATTTGGAGCAATGAGGCCATGTGTACGAAGCCTAAGATTGACACAAAATTTAACTATTTTCATGCATAAATGAGAGAAGAGAGAACTTTAACATAATGATAAATTCACCCCATTACATTAAAAATTTAAGTTATAAAACAATATCTTTGTGGAAATAAAGATACTCATTTTACTTTTTCTTAAATTTTACAATGTAAAATTTTATAAGCTAAAACCTTTATTTTTCAAAAATTTAATCATTTAATTGAAAGAAGTTAAATTATTAAAATAAAC
Source organism: Rhizophora apiculata (assembly GCA_037832385.1). Taxonomy (NCBI): domain Eukaryota; kingdom Viridiplantae; phylum Streptophyta; class Magnoliopsida; order Malpighiales; family Rhizophoraceae; genus Rhizophora; species Rhizophora apiculata. The sequence continues at coordinate 4,787,062 of CM075433.1, read as the reverse complement.
TTTTAATTTAACTCACTTAAAAAATAAATTAAGTGTAACGAGTACCTTAAATTAAATGAAATCGTCCACGTATTGAAAATTTGTTTACTATTAAGCAAAAAAGTGAGCGGGTCAATTAAAGGGGTTATTTTGAGTTGACGCGGGGGAAAGAAAGGTGATGGCCTTAAAGTTTGTGGGGGCCGGGGGCAGCAGGGGAAAATGAATGAAACAAGATCAATATGTATGTAAATCTTTTTGGGCTTTTCCGTGTATTGGTGAGAGTGACTTAAAGTTTTCCGCGCGTACTGCCAAAACCATGGGGTGGGCCCTGCTGTAGGGTCCCACTTTCGTCTTGCCAAGCCCAAGCCCGCCCGCCCGCCCGCCCGCCCGGCACAAAGAAAGGAGAAGACTGTCTTTAGACATGGACTTCTAACAACTTTTTCATTTCTTTGTTGTCTTTTTTTTTTTTTATAATCAGTATTTCTTTGTTTTCTTTAACAAACGTTTTGTCACTCCCACGATCAACTTTGGGCCCACGCCCATCATGTAATGTAATAGTAAGTTATAATTTCTCTTCGTCTTTTTTTCTTCTTTTTTTTTTTTTTGGTTTAAATTTATTTCCTTGACAATTTTTTTTCTAGAGTATTCTATTGTATGAATATTACGTCATGATTACATCACGTATGGCACTTCTTAACTCATCCCATTCGTTAATCCGATCCATATTCACTTGATTTCTCAATTTTCTTTGGTAACTAAAACGGACTTAATGCCTGTTTTCTTGTGGGAAATATGGATGTTTAAGTTTAACGCATTTAAATATTACTTCATCACTGCATCAACTTGCATTCTTTTGCGCCAAAGTCAACAGTAATATGCAATTTCTTGTTTCTTACTTTACCTTTTTCCAGGGAGAGTCTTTTTTTTCTTACCTAACACGACATGCTTAATGGGGGCAAACAAAAACCGCGGTTGACCTATTTCTTCGGTCCTCGGCAGTTGGGATGTCGAAAGAGAATGCAAACCGACGACTATCAATGCGCATTTCTATTCGAAAATTACAACAAAGAAGATCTATTCGTTCATTCCCTAATATACATACATATATATATATATATCTCAAACAACGCAATCATGACATCTTTTGGTGTTATATGGCACTCTTTTACCCAATTACAAACCTAACATTTTATACTTGGGTCAATAGCGCAATGAGAGTGTCTTTTATTTTTCCTAGGGCATGGCCTCTCTGTTGGTGGTCTTTTTTTTTTCTTTCTCAGCTCATAATCATCTTCTTTGGTCGTGGACAAACCTAAATGATTGCTTTCTTGTTACTCAAGTTTATCTAGACTCTTGCACCGAGCTTGTGTAATGAATGTAGCAAGCAAACGATCAATACGAGCCTTACTGCATATTATTGCACCTGAAGACCATCAATTTCGTCCAAAACAATCCCTTTACACCCGCGCGCGCGCGCACGCACACGTGTCTTGGCACATTTCTTTCGGAAAAGCGGAAGGAAAAAAAAAATAAAAATGGAAGGCATTTAAGTGGGCCTTAAGCAACGCTACACGCTCCACCAGCTTGCTGGAGGCCCAAATTGGCCTAATCACATCAAACATTATCCATATGTCCCCTGCGGCTGAAGCCCAACTAGGGTTTCAGGTTGGGTTAGGCCCAGCTCATGCCACGGAAAGATCTTCATCCTTGTGTCCTGGTTTTAACCTTCCCGGTCGGGTGCAGAAATATATCTCGGCCAGTTTTTAAGAATCGAATTGCAGATAGGCTTTCCCATTTATTCTAAGTGTAAATTAAAAGATGGCTAAGGTCAAATGAGTCAGTAAGCCTAAATGGGAACAGATTTGGAATACTTCAGTGACAACAGGGTTTAACAGCACACAAAATAGTATGAGGATTTCGTTGCATAATACTAAAGAATTTAGGGGTCGGTCTAGAATTTTCCCCTAAATGTAATTATTTCTGCGTCTGAAGGCCTTACCCAAAATTCTCTCTTAAAGCCTCAAAAAAAAAAAAAAGCTAGAAAAAGAAGCAGAGAATAAAAACTTGAGGCCCAAAGGAAAAAAAAAAAAAAAAAGAAGAAGAAGAAGTAAAGACGAGAGAAGAAATGGCGATCCATCAAGCAAGGGCATGGTTATCCAGAAGCGGAAGCTTATCTACTTTGGCTTCACGTCCCCTCCGCGTCTGCGTTGTTGGCAGCGGACCCGCTGGCTTCTACACCGCCGAGAAGGTAACAGCCTAGGCGTATGAACAAGTCCCTATTAGTACAAAGTCTCCAATTGTTACGTATATTTTGATGTTCTGGTTTGAAATTTTGTGTGTGTGTGTGTGTGTGTGTGTGCGCGTGCGTGTGTGAATTCGAGATTATAGTTGCTGAAGGCGCATGAAGGAGCAGAAGTTGATGTGGTTGATCGATTGCCCACGCCGTACGGATTAGTACGCTCAGGCGTCGCACCTGACCATCAGGAAACAAAGGTCGGCTTATCGGTCTCATTTTCTATAACAATTATGCAGGGTACTAAATTTAGGCTCGGTTGTGGACAAAAATTAGAACTTTCATTTGTTGAATTACTTTAGGATGTGAATGTTATTTACGCTGCACGTTTTTTGGTGCGTTGTGTGGCGGTAGTTTCACATTTCCTGTAGATTCTGAGTTTTTTAGTTTTTAGGTTTGCAAAACAGTTAACTTAATTGAACTTAGTTTACCAGAAAACTTGCAACAGATTGTGATAAACCAGTATTCGAGGGTTGCACAACGTGAACGGTGCTCATTCTTTGGGAATGTCACTCTTGGATCGTCCATTTCTCTCTCTGAGCTCCGCGAGCTATATCATGCTGTAAGTGTGGTGCTCTACTTTGTAATTGTGCTGATAATATCTCTCTGTGCACATATTCTTGTCTCATAAGTTTGTTACTTTAGCTAACTTTTCATGTGTAGGTAGTGCTTGCCTATGGAGCTGAAAGTGACAGATCTCTGGGTATTCCAGGAGAAGTATGTAGACTTGAAAGTGAAATAAATTATCTACAATATCATCTTTTTCTACTTCTCAGTTCCCTTTTTGGTTATATTGGTGCTAAATGCATGGTTTTGCTCTTACCAAATGCATGCTTTTGATTACATGTTTATTGAAGCTGCAGATACAATTGAAATTCTGCTTATTTTTGCTTTGTGTATTTATCTTTCTTTTTACAGGATTTAGCAGGGATACTATCAGCGAGAGAATTTGTCTGGTGGTATAATGGACACCCAGATTGTAGAAACCTAAATCCTGATTTGAAGGGCACTGATACTGCTGTTATTCTGGGCCAGGTGTGTTATGGAGTTTAAAGAAGCTAGCCTAACAAACTTAACAGATTCTTTTTGAAGAGACTTGGCTATAGAAGATTGGGAACTCTGACTTACATTTCCCATCACATATGTTTCATTGGTTGAACTTGGGATGAGATTTGCAATGTTTGCTAGTGCTATGTTGTAGCAAGAGTGGGAAAATTTTCAAGGTCATTATTTATGGAGTTATTTTTTCAATTAATCCCTTGTGATGTATAAGTTTTTGTTCAATAGAATAGAGTATAGTTGGGAAATGAAGATGGTAATCTGAAAAAAAAAAAAAAAAAAATGAAGGGAATGCTACATTTGTATTGCTTTAAAGGTGTTTATATCTGCATGTTCTTTACTGTTGAAGATCATTTGAGTTTTCTTTATGGTCTGGATAAAATTCAGTTTGTACTGTGTTTACAGGTGACTTGTATTCTTTTTATTTTTACAACTCAATTCTCTAATGGGTTGATGGATGCCAAGTTTGGGTGTCACTTGGTTCCATGGATTCTGATCACTTTGTTACGATGGAGATGTCATTTTCTGTTCCTGTCATATGACTAATGTGATCATCTGTCTGTTTAAAAATCGCATGCAACGCAGGCATTTATATGGACCTTCTCTCTGTATGAACTTTGTGATGAAAATTATCATTTTGCATTTGTCAGGGCAATGTAGCACTTGATGTTGCTCGTATCCTTCTCAGACCAACCACTGAATTGGCAACAACAGATATTGCCAGCCATGCTTTGGCTGCCCTGGAGCAGAGCTGTATAAGGTTATTGTCCTAATATTTTAACTGCGACATATAAAACTCTTTCTGGGCTATGTGGTTCTGAACTAAAAAATGTTAACATTATTACAGGAAAGTGTATCTTGTTGGGAGACGTGGACCTGTACAAGCAGCCTGTACTGCAAAAGAGCTACGTGAACTTCTTGGTAATTTGCAATACTGTAAAATACATAAACACATGTATGTGCATATGCACAAACAGCAGCTAGTGTTGTGATGTGCAGTGGAGACAAATTAGCAATGGTTTGCATGTTTCATTAGTTGCTAGTAGTGCTACGATTTACTTAACTTTTAATTTTTTCTTTTTTATGAACCTCAAATACTTCATTGCTTGATCACTGAATTTACCTTTGTCCATGTGTATGCCTGAATCTCAATACATTCGTATGTCTGCTCATTCTTCATTACACAGCTGGCCAAGTATTCATGACCCCAGATCATTTAAATGGTTCAGTCACTGTTGCTGCATTGTATTCATGGCTCCTGAGTCTTTGCACTGTTGTTCTGTGACTGTCTGTTCATATTTTTCCTTTTTTTTTTTTTTATTTTTTTCTTATTTTATTGCTTTCAGAACATCATTTGATTAAGTGTCTTACAGGTAGCAAAAATTTGTATGTTCAAATAAATGAAGTTGATTTAAAGAAAAGCCCTGAAGATGAGGTACATCCTAGCCTCATTTATTTTATTTCTTGCTTTTGCAGTTTGTGAACCTGATTCATTTTTCCATTATGTCTTTATTTAAAACCTTTCCAGTTTTCATACAGTTTGGTATTTTTTTTCCTGGGTGAATGTTAGGCTGTTTAGGCGACCTGTGAACAAACTGATCCTGATCAAATCCCAATAAGATTTTCGGGAATTCTGTTTTGGTTTTAAAGTCTTGGAACCAATTAGATTGATTCTTAGTCCCAGGTTATTGATGGTGAACAGAAGCAGCCTAATTGGCACATCACTTTTTAGTGTTAGAAATCTGTGGTGCTCTTGGACTCTGATTGCCACATTGTGAACCCCTTGGCAGTTGGAATGACAAGTATGAAGTTTAGGTACCAGCTACTGAATCCAGGAGGCACAGGAGAGCTAGTAAAAGGATTTGTTTGAATAAGTTGGGATGACATTCTGTGAGAAAATGCTCTAGAAAATTTTTAATGTCCTGCAATCATCTGTGTTTATTTTAAATTTTTGGTGGCCTATCCATTTTATCTTCAACGTCTTAACGAGACAACCTCCTATTGGATTCCTGTTGCATTTCATTTGTGTCTCCATGGGATATTCCAAATGTGATGGAAGAATAACTTGGGCATTAGTTGAGGAGATGTGAATTCTACTGTTCTTTGGTTTCTGTGTAGTGGATTGTAGTTGTAACATTTTACTGATGTTTTCTGCTTATTTATTTCATCTTTTGTGAAAGGAAGAGCTAAAGAACAACCGAATTCAGAGGAGAGTTTATGAGTTGCTCTCTAAGGCAGCCACATCAAGGTCTGGGCACCCTAGTTCGGGTCAACGTGAACTTCACTTTGTATTCTTCAGGAAACCTGATAGGTTTTTTGATTCAGTTGACAGTCATGGCCATGTCACTGCTGTGCGCTTTGAGAAGACAGTCCTTAAAGGTATTTTTCTCTCAATAAGTGCATCTTGCGGATCAGTCTCTATGATCTTCACCATCTGCTGTTGAATTATGGTGTCTTCCAATGCATGGTCCTACTAAACATGTCTTATAAATTGAAGCATTATGTGCATCAATTGACCTCAAAAATCAACATAATAGCCCATGGTGATGAGACCCTGTTACAACCAGAGAATAAGTTGTATTGTCCTACATTCAGCTGGTTATTAGTGCACAGAATCATGAGAATTAAAGAACAATACTTGTTAAAAGGCTTTCAAAACCTAAGGATATGACAATTCTATTTGCAATTTGATTTCCACATGCCAGTACCAAATGCCTTCACCTAATTTTGCAGCTGCGGGATCTGGGAAACAGGTTGCAGTGGGTGCAGGACAATTTGAGGATGTTGACTGCGGGTAAGTTTCTTGGAATTTCAAGTTTGGACTAATTAGAATTTACGCATTTAGGACTTAACTTTTTGATGATGCTTTATAAGGGTCCATTTCTTGATATGCATAACATTGTCTAGTACCCAAATTACCAATATAAGGAGGAAGCATTTGGCCATGACTTCACGGAAAAAAAAAAAAAAAAAAAAGTGAAGGGTGTTGATTGTAGGCTATATTTTTTAAGTTTTTGCTGGCAAAAAGTGGTGTACTACTACATATATATGGAATTGAAATGGGTAAGGAATTCTATGAGCCTCTAGCATGGCTTCATTTAGATGTGTGCCTTCAAATTTTCAAAACTCTTAATTTGGATCCCTTGACGTTCAATACTTTTATTTTTTCCTATTTCTTCTATTTCATCCAATTAAAAATTGCCGTGTGTATCGTCTGGCTACATTCATCGACGTGAAGCTTTTAATGTGCATTTTAATAAGCCTAGGAAACCTGTATGAATGAGTAGCTTTTGTGTTGCTTTTCTATTGAACCAGCTAATAGCATGAAATTCTGATCATGTTGTTGCAATATGCTTTCTTTTTCATAGGATGGTGCTAAAGAGCATTGGTTACAAATCTGTGCCTGTCAATGGTTTGCCATTCGACCATAAGAAAGGTAATAAGAGAAGAGAAAGAACAGAATTTTGTGCTCTCTGCATTGGGGTTTGAACTTATTGCATGTTTGTTTATCTGAGAAAGCTGCATAAACTGTTTTTGAGACTTGATTTATGTATTCAACTTAATTATTTTTTTTTACCCAATTTCTAGAAGAAACGTTTGATAGCTTATCTATCCAATCCATAGTGTTGGTCTTAAGATTCTCCCATTTGAATCAATGTGTGCAATTGAGCCATGCCTAACTTGGTAAATGATTATTTTTATAAACTGTTGATTGAGATAAGCTACAAGAGTGATGTTTGCATTGGTCTGGACATGTTCAACAGACCTAGAAATGCTCTAATTGAGTGGGGGGTTCAAATCCAAGTGGATGGTGAGAGGTGAGGGAGATGATAGCCCAAGTTGAGTTGGAAATTTTTATTTGGAAATGGTTTACTACAATTACAGCTCACATTAAACTCAGTTCATAAAAGAAAGGGACGATTCGAAATTCATTTGACCAGCCCCAATTAAATTTGAGATTTAAACTTTGTTGTTATTGTATTGTTGTTGTGGACGGAGACTTTGAACTTTAGTTCATTGGGACTCGTGCATATTGTGTTTGCACTCATGCATTGCATGCAAACATGCATCCAACTAATTCAGAAGTCCCTGGGATCCTCTTCTGGAAACTTTTTCTTTAGTGATTATGAATTTGCCACATTGAAATGCTTAATGCTTAAAATTTCTCATGGCTGCTTTCCAGGCATTGTTCCTAATGTAGCAGGTCGAGTTCTTGCTAATACTACCGGGGATTCTGCTACAATTGAGAGTGGCTTGTATGTAAGTGGGTGGTTGAAGAGAGGACCAACTGGAATTATTGGTACAAATCTCTATTGTGCTGAAGAAACTGTAAGTTGTTTCCTGCATCCCATAAGTCAAGCATCGGCTAGTTGAAAGATTCATTATCATCAGCAGCCTCACAAACGACCTGGCCACATGATAGGTTGCAAGCATAATGCAAGACCATGAACAAGGAGTGATAGCATCAGAATCCAGCTCACCAAAGCCTGGCAGAGGGGGGCTCCTCCAGTTACTAGACGACAGAAACGTTAATTTTTTGCCATTTAGTGCATGGGAAAAGATTGATGCTGAGGAGAAGAAGCTGGGGAATCTTAAAAACAAACCCAGAGATAAATTAGCTACATGGGAGGACTTGCTGAAAGTTGCCTCTGCGTGATGCTCTTTGTTGCCCTTTGCAGTCACAGTTTTACCTTCGCTTCTTTTTCGGAGAATGATTTCCATTTGCCTCCCATAGTTCAATAATATTGGGTTTCAAACCCTCTTTGATTTACTTCGTACCACATGTCAAAATTGGATCAGTCAAAGAACCGGAAAAAGGGATAAAGGTCGAGGGGTCAAAGGTTCAACCATTGTTGAACCGTAAAAAATTTCCTGATGGTTTGATCCCTATTTTAAGTTAGGTTCGTGTTTTCTGTCAAAAATTACGGTTTCTCAATAGCTCAGTTTAAAATAATAAATGATTATCTGCGATTCCATGTTTGATTAATAGATGTTATTGTTGTTTTCCTTGTAGGATTTCTCATATCTGCTCTCTCTAATTCTCAACGCCTAAATTGTATTTTATTTTATTTTTGAACTTTTATTGTTTTCGTTAATATTATCATTATGCGTCCATTTAATTTCAATTTGAGTATTCATATTAAAAAAAAAAAAAAAAGGATTCCCGTACTGCTGTTCCAAGTTGGATTTTACAATTTAGGTATTCATCACAAAAGATCTTCCGTATTCGCTGGCCTGATTGTATTTTTTTTATAATTTTTTTCAATGCTGCTATTCGTATTATTTTATTAATGTGTTTTATTATCTATTTCGCTTAGTTTTATTTTAGTCGGATCTCGCAATTGAAAAAAAAAAAAAAAAAAAACAGGTTCACGATAATATTTTTATGAAAAGAAAATGTCATTATAATTTTTTATTTTGGTAAGAAATTCTTAGCGAATTGCCGCACTAACGTCCCCCGTTAAAGGCCGCTTCTCACGTAGCGAAAGCCCTACTCTGTCTCTCTTTCCACTGCTTCTCTCACAGCCGCCGTCCGCCCAAAAACCTAAGATCCCCGAGAATCCGTACGTTATAAATTATTATATCCGAGGCTGTCTTTTTCTACTGGTTTGCCGAAGTTTGAACTTAATTTAGGGTTCCTTTTGTTAAAAGATGGCTCTGTCGGAAGAAGAAATCAAGAGGCTCTACAGAATCAGGAAGACAGTGATGCAAATGTTGAGGGATCGGGGTTATATGGTTGCTGACTCCGAGATCAACATGACAAAAGATCAATTCATCTCCAAAGTCGGTGACAATGCGAAAAGGGAAGACCTTGTTATCTGTAAACATAAGCGAGATAACGAGAGAGATAAGGTAACTAACTTATCAAAAAATAGTACTCCCGTTTACAATTATTGGCCGCTTATATTTTGTCTTCTGGTCTTTTTTTATTTTTATTTTTGATGGTGTTGAGGTTTATGGGGTTTTGTTGTGTATTAGATTTATGTTTTCTTTCCCGAGGAGCAGAAGGTTGGTGTGAAGACAATGAAGACTTATACCAATCGCATGAAAGCAGAGGATGTTCACACCGCGATTTTGGTTGTTCAGCAGAATCTGACTCCCTTTGCTCGTACTTGCATAAATGAAATATCTGCAAAATTCAAATTAGAGGTCTTTCAGGTGTAATATTGTTTCCTTTCGTTGCTATGAATTGAGATAGAGATTGGTTGCCCAATCCGTCGCATTTGAGAATGTTACTAGACTAAAGTATTTTCCGTGATTTTATTTTTCTGTTGATTATCCCCTCGTTGTACGGTGAGCACATCAGATAAAGTTAGTGTCTTTCAAATTCGTTTATGCAGGAGACGGAGCTTTTAGTCAACATCAAAGAGCATGTTCTTGTTCCTGAGCATCAGGTGCTCACAAGTGCAGAGAAGAAAACTTTGTTGGAGAGATACACTGTAAAAGAAACACAGGTCAGATCAATCCTCACGTTGCATTCTATAAAATTTAAACTGAAAAAAAATTCTTGGGCTTCAGTTTTAATTGTTCTCTGGGTCAATAGGGATTTTAATTGTTCTTAGGCTAATCATCAGATTATACATGGTTGAACATTCTTCTCCTTAACCACCAATTAATAATCACGTGAATAATTGGTTTTCCAGAAGATTAGGTGTAATTGATCATTGACGTGTTTGTAATCAAGTGTGACATCTATCTATGCAAGCTCAATCAAGAGATGGTGAGTGAGGGAGTACTTGTACTAAGATGGTTTACAAGCAGAGCTAAGCAAATTTAGTGGCTCTGTTTTGTTTACTTATCTTTAGGCAGCTGCAACTTGCTAGTGTACTATTATTATATGTTATATGCTTGTGTTCTATGCCTACTGCCACTGGATGGAGTGTGATGTGATACCTTTTCAACGAAGGATTGAAGATAAAACTACTTGTAGTTACTGGAATCTGTGTCTTATTTCAAGCTATAAGAGGCTGCCACTGTTGGGGATGGTGATTTGCCTGCTAACAAATGGACTTTTTTTATCCTCCTTTGGAAGTACTTTAATTGTGTGCTATTATGGTGAAATTTTGTATTTGGGGGGCATGTTATTGAGGCCTTTTGTTGCAAATACAATGCTAATCAATGCGCAAATGTGTTTTTTTATTTCCTGTTTTTTGATTAGTGCAACCAATAAGCTAATTGTAAACCTCACTGGTCACGGCATATTTTTTCTTGCATAGCCTTTCCCCTATTTTAAATGGTACTGGTTTCTGACTATTATGTTGCTGTTTGATCTGTGGAATGGGTTCAGTTGCCTCGGATTCAAGTGAGTGATCCCATTGCAAGATATTTCGGGCTTCATCGTGGACAGATTGTAAAAATCATCAGGCCAAGTGAGACTGCAGGAAGATATGTCACCTACCGATATGTTGTATAGACACTTATTGTCAGCAAAGAATTTGCTTGAAGCAGCATTGCAACCTGTGCTCCATTTAAACTTGCTGCACAAAAGGGCAAAAAATTTCAGGACAGGCACTTAGAAGCTGGGATTTGGGACAATTTTTGTGGTCTTTCTGGACGTCACATACTTAGTGACCTTGACTATTGTTCGTTGATGTCACTTTCATACCGAAAAAACCAAGTTAAATATTCCCAAAGATATTATTGGTATATTTTCTTGTATTCGGGCATTATCTTGATCTTGAGCTATGGTGGTTACTAGAAGTCTGTTTGGTTTACAGATGACTCTACTTTGGTTTAGCCCTTGACCAAATGGAACGGTTGCAGCATTTTAGCCCAATGCTTTAACTAGATTGTTCTGCAACACCAAAAGTCAAATTATTTTCACGAAAAAAAAAAAGAAAAAAGTGAAGCTCTAAGTGCTCTGTAAATTAGGCCTTTTGAAGAACTAGTAACCTCAGTTATGTTGTTTATGGTAGATAGATTTATATTTGACTTCTGGATCCGCCAACAGGGACATCTGCTCCCCGCTACTTTCATTGCTCCAGTACCATATTTTACCGTCAAATGAAGGAATTAAAGCAAATATCGAATCCGTGTATGAATTTTTTCTACCAGAAAATTGGAAGGAAGTGGAAATTAAAAGCATAGGGGCCCAATGGGTGTCAGATCCTCAGAAGCAAAAGCTGAGCCCAAGTGGCAAAACAAAGGGCTAAGTTTTTGGTATCTGTTAAAGTCGTTTCCGTTGGGCTAGTGACATAGACTTATGAGATGCCATCCGTCTTTCTTCTCCTGGGTTCCCCCATACGTTGTTGAACTATCCAAAACCCTAACAATTCTCAAAAAGCAAACGTATCCCAATAATGAAGCTGAAGCAATTAGAAAGCCTCTTGGGTGATCTTCAACAATTCTCCAACCCCAAGGTTTCTCTCTCTCTCTCTCTCTCTCTCTCTCTCTCTCTCTCTTTTCTATTAACCTTTGCTCTAATAGTTGAAAAAACAGGGGATTCAATTAGAATGTTGTGCGTGTGTTTGAATGCAGGTGGAGCTTGAGCAGTATCCAACGGGATCTCACATTGCTTCTCGCATGCTCTACACCGTACCTTTCTTTGCCTCCCTTTTCTTTTTCTGCTCATTCCACTTACTTATCATCATTTGAACTCTTATTTCTTTACAGCATTTCGTCTGCATATCAATTTCTATTCTTTGTTCGTTCATCTGGGTTCCTTTCAATTTCGTGGGGGTGTGATTTGATAGATGGATAAAGTTAGTGCTGCTTCGCGGATGTCTCTAAGTCTAAGTTTTTGATGGTATATTTCACCCTGAGAGAGTTCAATCCCAACTTCTTAGTGCTTTTGGAAATTCTTAAGTGCATTTTCCGCTTTGAAATATTATTTTTATCTCTCGAGTTTACTTCATTTTTTTTCCTCAATTTGAGTCAGTTTGGGAAACGTGTTTATGTCTCAAAGATTTGGGTTCTCTATCAAATATGATTATAGGCTTATGTATTCATGTTCTCAAAAAGTTGTCAAGTTGTTGTGGTTTCTTGTTAACAACAGTGTTTTGTATTGAACAGGCAGAGAATTCATTTGGGGATGTGGAAAGCAGGGTGGTGGCAGATTTTGGCTGTGGTTGTGGCACATTGGGTGCTGCAGCTGCTCTAATGGGTGCAGAGTAAGAGTCAGCACCTGTGTTATTTTGGTTGCTACATTTTCTTCTTTCACTTTAGCTATTGATTTTTGGAGATTTGTGATAAATTTAGTAAATTGACTCGTATCTCAAAGATATCATATTTATGTTGGGTTACCTTGAATTTGGAACAGACAGGTTATTGCAATTGATGTCGATCCTGAATCACTTTTCATAGCGACACAAAATGCAGATGATCTTGAGGTGCTCTCCTTCTTTACTTTGAGAGATAGTGGTATTAACTCTGTGTGTGTGTGTGTGTGTTTTTTTTTTTTTTTTTGGATAGATTAACTGCATGCAAAATTGTTTCTTGGAATTTGCTTTGTCAGGTGGGAAATGATTTGATATGAGTTATTGCATTGAGTGCTGCTTATTGATGGTTATCTAATGCATTCTTGAATTGTTAAATGCTTGAAACTGCAGTTGAACATAGATTTTGTTCAATGTGACATCAAGAACTTAGGATGGAGAGGTATTAAAAACTTTGTTTCATTGTTATACTTTGCATGAGTTGAATAGTTCATATCTGGGATGGTGAAAAAGGTGTTTTCAAATCATCTGTTATTTCTCAATGCCACCAGATATTGGCTTTGGAACCCTTGCTTCGACCAACTGCCTCAATTTCCTTTCAGGTCATATTGTCGATACTGTGGTGATGAATCCTCCATTTGGAACTCGGAAAAAGGGTGCTGACATGGATTTTCTCATGATGGCATTAAAGGTAAACTGGAGAATTGTTATCTGATTTGAATTATGTGGTTGTATCATACTTGATATAATTGTTACTGTTTTTCCTGTACCAGATTTCTTCCCAGGCAGTTTATTCCTTGCACAAGACGTCAACAAGAGAGGTATTTATTTATTTATATGTTTCTAATATTGAGACTGGACTCTTGATATCTTTACTTTATCAAGGCATGTTTTCATCTGCCCCTCACTGTCCAACAGCAGAAGTTGGGGTTCTGTTATGATATGGCTTCTCAATATAATTTCTCGCACATTTTTCATGTTGAACCTTATACTCTTATGTTTGGGCATAATTGAGTGAGAACTGCAGATATAACATAACATGTTATTTCTGTTCATTCTTCAAATTTCCTTTACTTGTTCCTGCAACAGTCTCATTATCGGTTTCAGGATTTTTTCTGGAAAAATATTAGCTTTGCTTTGGAGCTCAAGCCCTAGGTTACTGTTAGGTGGCTTAAATGCATGTGTGGAAACTTAGGTTTGTAAGACCCTGTAACTGGGCGGCTAGAGGAAAATGTCCATTATTGTGGGCCACATCTTTTCGAGACTATACTTTCTTTCATTCTATGTGATGCAATTACATGTTTTTGGCATGTTTTAGAATTTGTTTACCTCACCTGAGATTGTAGATTTCTGCAATTTCTACTGGGATCTGTGTGGTTGTCTCCATGATAGATCATTTTCTTTCCTCAATATTTATTGCAGCATGTGAAAAGGGCAGCCTTGTGGGACTTGGGTGCTAGCAGTGCAGAGGTGTTATGTGAGGTGAGTAAAGTTTGACCTTCTATCTACTTCGGGATCCAATCACATCTGTAACTTGCTGGGGAGCATGTGTAAGGGTGGTACAGTGAGTTGTTGACGAGCATGCTTCAATTTTCCAGCAAAGGGAGGATGTTCTGGCTGCTGTAAATCTCTTCTTATGCATTTTCCTTCCCTGGTCAGCTTAGGTTTGATCTGCCGCAACTGTACAAATTTCACAAGAAAAGAGAGGTGGATGTTGCTGTAGACCTTTGGCGGTTTGTACCAAAAAATAATGATGGAAACAGTTTTTGATGCAATTTCATCATTGTGCACAAAGGGAGGAGCTTCACATCAAACCATGCATATCACGCATGTAGTGAATGGGTAAATATCAGAATCGTGTGCCTGTGAATCTCAATTGAAAGGAAGTTGTCTCATTGCATGTATCAATCTCAGGTTCGTGATCAGGATGAATACAATCAGAATATTCTGTCATCTAAAATTAGTTTTGAAGATGCTTCCAACCTGAGCTGTGTCATGTGTTGGAAGTCCATCCTAATTTTGCTTCAAACGCACGTTTGTTCCTGAGTGCCTTTTCTTAATTTATCTTTTTCCAGTTTTATTTTTAGCATTTTTTCCGTGGTCTCTCCAAGAGTCAATTGACAATCCTTCGAACTTTTATGTTTTTCCCAAGAGTAGCAACGTTCCGCGTTTCCAACTCTTTCATCAAAGCACACTATCATTCTTAGTGACAAAACCGAGCTCTCCCAGCCTCCGAGATCCTACCCTCCACATCCTTGTTCACCATGTTCTCTGGAATGTCCTCGACAGACACAAACCGAACCTCAGGTGTCTTGAGATACTTGCGTGGAAGATTTAACTCTAAAGAGTTTGTTGTGTGGAATATTATGTTATATTATATATGGTACATTATTATATATACATATATATATATATATATATAATTATCTTTAAACTATTCTTAATCAAGGTGAGCAAGTAGCAATGGCATGCCTGTGGAAGTGTGATTGATGGGGTCTTCGGTAATTGCATGGGTTCACATGTCTTGTGAGAAATTGGAGGATTCTCACTTTCCACCACATAACAACTCATAAAATATGACCCACAAAACGTGCGTTAAACAGCTAAATCAGATTTGGTTCTGGCTAATTCATTGCACGGTATCTACTCCGCCAACCTCTCGTGATCTTTTGGTCAAAGTAGACAATTAGTTGGCATTAATAATATTTGCGAATGAATTTTTTAAATGATATTCAAGTCAGCGGATATCCTTGAGTGACATGTATATTGCGTTCAAGATTCCTGCAAGCAACATAGAATTAAAATTCAATTTTGGTACTTGGGGAGAACAACATTCAATTAATTATTCACTTTGGTTGCACAGCCGAGAAATTTTCCTCTCTCATTGGGAAGCCAATGTCTGAGAAGCAGCAAACAAAGATTACTAGAATCTGCAATTATCAATGTGATTTGCGTTACTTTATTAACACATTTACAACGTCCATTTTATGAGCTTGCCATTTCTTTATGTACTCATTATAGAATTTTTTTGTTGCTGGCGCTGGGGGACGTCAATTGGACATGGATACTGAGAAAACCACGTGCAAAGTGGGACCGCTTCTTCAGTTCTTCCAAAAAGAAATTCTCACAATCTAAAATGATAAAAATTAAAGCGAAAAAAGGGGAAAAAGTTTGGCCTGTATAGTAATATTGGGTGGCACTCGATATTCCCATACATATGGCCAGTTTTTTTTTTTTTTTTTTGATAAATGAGAGATGAGGAATCCTAACTTTTTGAAACTATATATCCGGGAGAAAGAAACGCAATTTGCTACTAGAAATGCACGCTTATCAATTTTATATAGTAGTAGTTGGGACGCCTTAACGTGGCGCATGTAACATCAGTTTCTTCTTCAATAAGACAATAATTTAATACATCAAAACAATGACAGTAGCTTTCAAGTCAGAGACTTAAGGAGCACCATGATCAAAGGAAACCGTATAATATATATCTACTATATATCATAATCGTATATTATGAATAATTTATAGAAGTTCTTAAAATGACGTAAAAGGGCAGCTAAAGAAAGAGACATAAGTGGTAATAGTCTGTTTTGCTATTTTGATATATATTTTTTTATATTAATTTAGATTTGAATTCTTCTATATTTATTATCTAATAAATAATAATTTATTTTAAGAATACAAAATTTAGTTTTAAATTTATTAAATTGAAATTATATATAATGAAATTTATTTGAATTTAATATTATTTTTTATAGGTGAAATTCAATGGTAATTAAAATTTTTAAATATAAGTACAATTATTAATATATTTGTGATACACCTACGGTTTAGATGTTAAAAAATAATAATAATAACAAGACATAAGCAAAAGATCTAGGAGTAAAAAGCTACTAAATCTGCACACAATCGGATCCAGCGATACCCCATTAGTGGGAGTGCAGATTAGCTTATAAAGAATCTTGTAGATCTCTTATTTTCTCGGCAATTATTTGCTAGAAAATTTGTGTCGGGAGGGAACTAAAGCCTGGGATTTGGAAAGAAAGCTGGCCTTATCTTTCTTAATTTCTTTCGTTCGCTCAAACAAAATCACCTGAAGAAAATACAAGATGAGTGGCGGTTATTTTGGAGAGCCAAACTTAGGCAATGAAAGAGGAGGTGGGTCTTCAAGGAAAAGCAAAAAAGGCAGTTCAGACAAGCCTAGGCAGCCCCAGAGAGGCCTTGGAGTTGCTCAGTTAGAAAAGATCAGACTAAATGGCCAAATTGGCAGCTACCACCCTTCTCTTCACGGTGCTTACCCTAGTAATTTCAGCCAGGTTTCTCTCTCTCTCTCTCATGTCCTCCCTACTTTGTATTGTAGGAAGGGTTTGTACTTTTTTTTTTGTTTTTGGAACTTGTATAAATTTATTGAAAACATGAAATACATGCAGGACGATAAAAAAATGCAAACAGCTTATTCATCACTACCGTCATCTTCTTTTGCATATTCTTCTTCATCGTCAGCATCCTCGGCTTCCTATAATTTACCGCCAAACCTCATGGTATGTTGCTTTCATATTGTCAATGTAAGTCGGGTGCTTAATTGTAACACGAAATCATTTGTTTCACTGACTTGATCTCGCATATTATCACAGTTATTTCACTGTGAAATTTTATGGAAAAAATTGATGGTTGTATTTTGGTTCCTACTCCCCTTAATTATTGTTTTCATAATACAATCCTCAAAAAAAAAAAAAAAAAAAAGCCTCAATCAGAGGTAAATTCACAAAAGTTCAAAGAAGCATCTTTTCCTTAAGAATGATTTCTATCTTTATGTTCCCTTTCCCCTTGAGAATGTTATAGATTAGAATGATTCTCTCTACTTTAAAAGACCTTTGATTCAGTTTCCTTTAAAGTAAAAAAGAGCTTATTTTCTGACTTGCTTCTCACTAACCCTAGCTACTTTCTTGCTCATGAAAGATGAATTCACATCAGTGGAACATTACCATTGTACTAACGCAGACTGAACACATTGTTGCAAGGAGGACTTTGGAAATAATTGTATACATTTCTTCCTTTGTTGTTGTATCGGCATAAAGACCATTAATTTACCCTCTCTTGCAGATGGGGCTTCGTGATTACGAAACAACAAACATTAGATATGGTGACTCCCAAACCTTCACTGCAGCAAGGTACTATATTTTTGCTATATTTCAAATTCTTCAGAT
Organism: Rhizophora apiculata; assembly: GCA_037832385.1. Taxonomy (NCBI): domain Eukaryota; kingdom Viridiplantae; phylum Streptophyta; class Magnoliopsida; order Malpighiales; family Rhizophoraceae; genus Rhizophora; species Rhizophora apiculata. The sequence goes on along the minus strand of CM075433.1, from coordinate 4,769,366 downwards.
ACCATCTTACCAAAGAGTTTTTTGGGTAGAAAAAAAAATCATTTTGTTCCTAGAATTTCGTTGTAAGTTGTGAAATGCCTCTATTTGATCATAATTTCTTTAACCAGTTGGAACCCCAGCAACTGCATCCTGGAGGCTCCACATTTTGCCCAGCCAAGCTCAACTCAGCAGCCTCCAATTCCACAAGTTGAGGTAGTTTTCTGATTTGCTATACATATCATAGGCTACGGCAATGATTAAGTATCTCAAAACTATAAATTTATCATGACGATGAATTGATCAAGCTTTGATATGCTGGCACATTGTAGTACACGCAGAGAAAGAAGAACAAAAAAGACCATGATCAGTCAATGGGCTCAAGCAGTCAGAATTCTGAATCAAGCGGTAAACAAGTGGAACTAGACTTGGAGCTCAGATTGTCAATCTAGTACCGCAAACCTCCTCATTTTAAGCTTTTATTTGTATTTGGAAGTTCTCCATGGAGGGTTGGTTTTGGAACTGCCAACAAGTTGGGGGATGGTGATGTATTTGTTTGGTGAAAAAGGGATCTTGTCTTGTGAAATGCAGATACCTTGACTTCCTGCATGAGGACAGTTGTCGAAGAAATGAGAAATTCATGTATAGTTCTTTCAAATTCTTGCTTTCGCTAGAGTCCAGTGGCTATGGACAGCATCTAAGAAATTTATTCCTTTTTGGTACATCGAAAATTATCTAACCTATTAGATATACTCCCTTTTGTGATCTCTCTCTCGATTCTCGACAGTAGAGGGTACGTCAAAGAGAATCATAGGCAGAATAATTAAAAAATGTATAACCTTACAACGGGGAAAAACTAGTAGAGGAAGCAAAGGGAGCCACAAAAATAAAATAATTAATAAGAATTTCATTATTATTATTTTCTTAAAAGTAATCAATTAAAATTATTGAAATATTGTTATTTCTACTTGTGTCGCTCGTATTGACACTCACATAATAATGCTCTGTTACTAAAGCATGTCAAAGGAAGTGATAAACCTTGCACTAATTAATCGAGTGGCTATTCACCTTTTGAAACTGATAAATCATATCTTAGGAAGCAATCAATGGACAAGATCCAAAGCCTGCCACATTTCCACCTTCACCCTCTCGCTCAATAATCTACCCCCATTCCATACCTCCATAATCAAATTCTTTTTGAAGGAATCGAACCAAGAATCTTGGTTCTGATATTAACTATTTTTTATTCATTAAAAGAAAAATTCAATTAAATCTTAAATTATATAATGAAAATAATTTATTATTATTATTTTTATAAATTTCACATCCTTTTATGGAATTAAATTCGAAATTAAGGTATTTACTCTTGAGACTAATTATTAAGATGCTTTATTTATATAAATTGTGTAGAAAATCTACTGTCTATACGGTGTTGTTGTCCAATTTGTTCCTTTCTTCAGGTTTAAGGGATATAATTCCGAATTCAATCGTGTATCAGTTGATTTATGCTTGGCGTGCGTAACGTTAAACTTGTTTTAATTATACCTTGACGATTTTCTTAATACTTCTGAAGTTCAGTTGTCGTTTCGATGTTACGATGGTTAACAAAACGTTTCTAATCAATCCCCTTGTTAAGGGTCAAGAGCACTCAGTGCAATCGGGATTCATTGCAAGCCAATTTTACTAGAAGCCAAAAACATCAGTTCCGTGAAGGCATCCACATATTCTGCCTACACAAACCACGTAAAAACATATGGGAATATACCCAAAAAGATGTGCCTTCAAAGGTTATAGAAGCTCGTTTAAAGTTGGTGACAGCCATCAACATCATATCGTCGATTGCATTTGGGCGGTGATTAAACTTTGCTTGGCTTTATATATATGCTCACATACCTCGCTGGGTTGATTCTTTGTTTCACGCAAAAAAAAAGTCAAGGAAAAAACTACATGGACGCGTCATTCAGACGCGTTCACGACGAGTGGGCTCCCCCTAAAAACATTTTTATTCTTAACCCAATCCCCTGTTTAATGAAAATAAATAAATAAATAAATAAAACTAAACTAGATGCCCGTCAGACAACGTTAAAATGTCGCGTTCCTGAAGTGGGAGCCAAAAAAAAAGTAATCATTAGTCAAAGCTCAATAAATAAATGTAATCTCGTCAAAGTGTAACAGATGGGTCCCACGTTCTAATAATTAACAGCAAGAGCGGCCGCTAACCGTGGAGCTCATGAATAGGCGAGAAAGTTCAACCTTTATGCGCGTCCTCTTCCCTTTGGTCGGTGTCAGTGTGACACCGTTAAAAACTAAAACTGGTCAAATTAAGTTAATGGTATCGGTAGGTGTGGACAAAAATAAAAATAAAAAAACAAAAAACGGAGGAATTTTTCTGCGAGGGTCGGGCTTCCTGCAAGGTTTTAAAAAGTAAATCAATCAAATTAAAAGTTATAACATAATTTGATTTAATATATTCTAAAATTAATAAATTTATTAATTAAATTATAAATTAATAAATTAATTATATTTTTTATTAATTTTAAAAAATTTATAAATAATTTTAAAAAATAATTTTTTATATTTAAATTTTTTTAAAAAATAAAAATTATATTATTAATTTTTATTTAATATTAAATATTAAATTTATTTTTTTAATTTTAATTAAAATAATTAAACTGATTAAATTTTAAATTTTAAAATTTAATAATTAATTTAATTTTTATAATTTTACTTATTGGTCATAAATATAAGTAATTATAATTAAACTTATTGATCAATTTTATAAAAAAAAAAAAAATTGCTTATTAGTTAACTTATACTCATTAAATTAGTTTGTAAATTAATATATATTTATTAATTGATGAAATTTAATTTGAAATCTATTAAATAATAAAAATTTAAATTTTTGTTACTATTTATTATGAAAGATTTCGATTATTTTAACCTTAATTATGCAATAAACAACTTGTGTTTCGTTCGGGGAGATGAACTTAGTTAAGATAAGAAGAGTCAACATACCTAACTATATCCTTAAAAGTTGAGAAGCATTCGTTATCATTGGCTGGCTAGAGAAATGTTGAATTTTACTATAGGTGACCTCGACGACGACGGGCTTCACCGCTTCTCAGTATAGTTGCAAGGTTTGCTCGATCCTCATGTTACTATTATATTCAAGTTTGTCAAGAATTGATTTCAGGTGTTTGCTCATACTGCGTTGAACACTCTTATCGAGGGACTAACATCTGCGCAGATAACTTGGCGAGAATCATCGTTCAATGCCCTTGAGGACTCATTTTTTAGGTGCTCCTCCCCATGCTATGTTTACCGATGTAACAAAAAAATTTGTAAAAGGGTCTCTGTAATACAATGTGAATCAATGGAAAAACTAGTGTGAGACCCGTTTTGGGTTTTTACACTTTTTTTTTTTAACTGCATTTCCGTAATCTCTCATATGCTGTATTATTGTTAATGAAAAAGATATTTAAATGATAAAAAAAAAAAGAGGACAAATAGACCTGTGTATGACAAAAAGAACGTTGACCATAAATAACTATGTCTTTTTTATAAATAGAGAACAAAAATGGCAAAAGCAAAATAAAAAAAAAAAAAAAAAGTGCGGACCGCCATCCACAACTTCTATCTCATTTACCCCTTAAAGATTTTTTTTTTTTTCTTTTTCTGGACCCTAGCGGCTGTAACCACATATCATTACCATCTTTTAGCACCACACAAATTAATTTGGCTTCTATTGCAATGAATTTGCTTAAAACCAATGGAACACCCCCATTTTCTTACCAGCTATATAAATAGCGAACCTCCTATACTCCAGGGACAAAGACCCCCTCTATTCTTTGCATGCCGTCCACCCGCAGACAAACTTCTTGCATGCACCTATAAAATCCTAGGCGCGTAAGTCATGCATACTTCCGCAGACTTGGATTCGCGGAAGAAAACTCTTAGATATTTAAATGGCGACATTTTTGAGACCCCTTTGCATTTTACCACTCTTGTTTGCTACCGGCTACGCACATTTCCTGTTTGCACCCTGGAACTATAAATGGCTCAGCCAGAAGAAGATTTTGGGACCTCACGAAATGTTTGGGAACCCTTTTGGCAACCCTGAGGATTACAAATACCGAGACATACCTAATGATTTTGATGTCCCTGAGGATCTTATTGATGCTTTGATTCCTGGTGCTAATAATGGCCTGGGAAGTGCAAATGCGGGGGCCGATGATGGTCAGGGAATTGGAAATGCAGGTGCCAATGATGGCCAGGGAAGTGGAAATGCAGGTGCCAATATTGGCCAAGGAAGTGGAATTGCAGGTGCCAATAATGGCCAAGGAAGTGGAAATGCAGGTGCCACTACCCAGGCTCCAAGGAACTTCAGAGGGAAATGGGAGCTAGTTTCTATGAATTCTGGCGTCTCGGCCATGCACGCAATGTTGCTTCCAAAAGTTAACAAGGTCTTAATGTATGATGCCACCATTTGGAAGATATCCAATGTACAATTGCCTGCTGGGAAGTGCCGTGTTCTTAATGAAACTACCAATGAACAGGATTGTTATTCTCATTCAGTCCTTTTTGATATTGAAACCTCGGAATTAAAACCACTTCAGGTAAACAATTTAAGGCACCAGAACCCTTCCATTTCTGCTATTTCTATTAATAATTCCTTGCCTCTCATTCAGTCTGATATATAACAATTGGATTAATTGATCTTACAGCTCCACACGGATACGTGGTGCTCATCAGGAGGCCTGACCGTGGATGGAAATTTTGTGAGCACTGGCGGTTTTCAGAAGGGTGCAAACACGGTTCGATACCTGGAGACATGCCAAGATTGCACTTGGAGAGAATACCCTAATGCACTTGCAGCCCCAAGATGGTATAACGTTTTAAACAATCACAATCTCTCATAGTTTATTCCACCTTCTGTCATGTGTTTGCACATTCTGTGAATTTTAACGAAAAAGTGTAGATTTCAAAATTTTGATTTTTTAATGTACCAATCAGAATTCACAAATTGACTTGGTGTTGTTTCCTTGACAATCTGATTAAGGTACTCAACGCAAGCAGAATTGGCTGATGGTAGCTTTATCGTGGTTGGTGGCCGTGACGCATTCAGTTATGAATACATTCCCCCGGAAGGCAAAACCAATGCCAAGCCATTCTACTTCGATTTCCTTCGTCAAACCTCCATGAAAGAAGAGAATAATCTGTACCCTTTCGTCCACCTTTCCACCGACGGAAATGTCTTCATTTTTGCCAACGACCGCGCTGTGATGGTCAACCCAAAATCTAATACAATCGTCCGTGAATACCCACAACTTCCCGGTGGGCACCGCAACTATCCTGCCTCCGCTATGTCTATTCTCCTCCCAATTACACTTACCTCCAGGAATCCAACAAACATCCCAGCGGAAGTGCTAATATGCGGTGGGTCGGGACATGAAGATGCATATTCCAAGGCCGAGAAGCAAATCTTCTTCAACGCACTCAGGGACTGCGGAAGAATTAAAATTACAGAGAAGAACCCCGTTTGGGAAAGGGAACTCATGCCATCACCCCGCATTATGGGCGACATGTTGATTCTTCCAAATGGACAAGTCATAGCACTCAATGGTGCTGTAAGAGGAGCTTCAGGATGGGGTTTTGCTAGAGAACCAAACTTCACTCCAGTTTTGTACACGCCTAATGCCAACGCAGGAAAAAGGTTCAGGAAATTAGCACCCTCCAATATTGCAAGAATGTACCATTCATCAAGTGTGGTGCTACCAGACGGTAAAATCCTTGTGGGTGGCAGCAACACAAACAATGGTTACATTTATGATGCCATGTTCCCAACTGAACTGAGAATTGAGAAATTCTCCCCACCTTACCTGGATCCTTCCCAGGCAGGGAACCGACCAGAGATTGTCCTTGACCAATCTGATGACAAGCTTGCCTACGGGGAAGGTTTCAAGCTCCAAGTCAAATTGAATGTTGACAAAATGGAAAGGAATGATACAATGGTTACAATGTACGCACCTGCTTTTACAACTCATGGTGTCTCCATGAACCAGAGACTCATTATCTTGAATATAGGGGATGTGAGGCCACAAGGAGGGAAACATGAAATCCTCACCGTGGCACCACCGAGCGGTGCTATTGCTCCCCGGGGATACTACATGCTCTTCGTTGTTTACAAGGGGGTGCCCAGTGTGTCCTCTTGGGTGCAGATCAAGTGAAGCTAAGAATCCGGGCTCAAGCTGCCTTTGCTTCTGTCCACTGGCGAAAAATTTGTTCTTTAGCAATCCACCCTTGGCGGAATACATGTGTTGGCTATGGGAGAGCGAATGAACTCTTAGATTTCTTTAGTTCTTTTTGTTTTATCCTTTTCCGCTTATTTCCACATTTTGGAGTGGAGTTTGTTACCTTATTCATGGTCTCAATTAATTCCACGTACAGGAGTTGGGAGGGATTTATCGGATGAGGCTAAACAATAGTTTATATGTTAATTATGCCCTATACATATACATCAACATTGTGCAGTGTACAGCCAAGTTTTAGCCAAAGCCAAATTGATAGATTGAAGCTAATGATCGATGACATTACTTCTCTCTTCATAAAATCTTAAGGCAGGCCCAGAATGTTCCCATTATCAATGAGTAATGGGCCTGTCACTGCCTCTGTGGCTTATCTGTTTTGAAGTGGGAAAGTGCCATTCTCCCTAGGAAAAAATACTTCAACGCCCTAGGTTAACGGGGTTATGTATACAGAAGCCGCATCTAGGAGGCCGGTGAACCATTGCTTTTGCTGACTTTGAAGAGCCAAACAAGGAGAATGGAGATTTTGAGGGCATCCAAGAAACGCAGGCCTCCACTTTACAACACAAATTAGCGGGGACTAATTTTGCTTATGTGGAACCCATATATAAACCGAAACTGGGTCTTCCATCATCATAAGCAAAAACGTCAAAGAAGCGGGAAAAATGGGTTACAAGCATCCGCCTACGAAATACCTGACTCTTCACAAATATGATCAAGGCAGATCCTCCGCCCTAGAGAACTACCGTAGATTAAGTCTCAGATGAAGTTCCAACGAAACACAAGCACGCAAACTAAAGTGCTTAGTCTCCGTTCGAAATTTGTGCAGGTATACTCTACCGGAATCAGGCATGACCAAATGTACTTCCGAGTTCTCAGGAAATGTCTTAGGGCAGCCATAGATTATCTATACAAGCATCTACACTCAAGGCAAATGGAAATCACACTTCCACCCCTGGTTTGACCCAACAGAACTGCTGATTACCACAACTATACCATACATTGGAATCCTCCTCCTGGAATTGTGCTTTTACGTTATACCATAACAGAGTCCTCAATCTGTCGTTAATACCATTACAATTGGATCAAAATTTCTAAATAGCAAAGAGGGGAGGAAATCTATTCATATGCATCAGTACTCTTGTCAAGTTAGTGGCTATCAGCCACCGCGTGAACCTCAAAGATGTATTGACTTTTCCCGAAGGAACCCTACAGACGCTGGCTCATAATGTTCCATTACAGAAAAGGCGCAAATAAAAAAAGAAATAATGAATATTTGCTAAAAATGAAGATAAAATCAAATATTTAAAAAAAAAAAAAATCACGCGATGCAAAGCCAAACACCGATCACAATAAAAGCCGTACCCAGCAAAGCGAATCCGATCCGGGTCTCTTCCCCTAAAAGCAAGCCGAACACGGCTGTGGCAGCAAACGTCGTCGCATTGGTCACGGGAACAGCCAGAGATATGGGAGCGTCGCTTAAGATAGCGAAGAAAGTTGCTGAGGCTGAGAGATTGATCAAGAAAGGAACAGAGTATTGCCAGAATAAGAGAAGGCTAAGCCAGTTTTTGACTGAAGAGAGGAGTTTCTGACGTAGAGTGGGAGAGGAGGAGGTCGTCGTCGATTGGACAGATCGGCGGTCCCAGAGGAGCGCGCCACGGCGAATTAAGGCATTCGTAGAACCCCAAACTAGGCCTACTGCAACCAGCTTTTCTATGTCCCCGACCATCGCGGCCCTGCAGTAGCTCGAGACGACGGTACTTGGCGGGCAGTGATGGCGTTATAGCTTTGTCCCGCCCTACACGGGATCGATATGGTATGCAACGACTTCGTTTTCCTACTCCGCGCTTACGTGGGATTTGGGTACAGACGTTAAAACTAAGTCTATTTTTTTTGTCTTTTTCTTTTTACCTAATTAATGATAAATTTCATTTCGATCGAATGAATTATTAAAACAAATAGAGAAATAAAAAATAAAAAATACTTACCCGTTGCTCTATGTAAAAACGAGTCACCACGTCGACTCACACCTACATAAAAGTAAATTTCCAAAACTACCCTTCTTCACCGCGCTCCTCGTCAATCCAAAGTCAATTCCTCCTTCGTTTGTCTTTCTCTCTATCTCTCTCTCCATCATCTGTCTCGTGTCTGTCGTCCAATTGCCAATGTTCTTGTCTGTGTGGTGTCAGTTTTTCGCTGATTCCCAAAAAACCCCCCGCAGTCCGTCTTTTTCTTCTCTTTTTTTTTTCCATTTCTGGTAAACCTCTGCGATTTCGGTTACTCTATCTAGAATCTGGTTAAAGAAAAGGTCATTCAAATCTGTTTCTTCTTGTTTTTAAAGAATCGACTCATCCACTTGTATTAATTTAAAGGGAAAAGAAAAGGAAAGAGAGCTGCATGGACAGGGTAGTCGGCGGTAGGTATAAGCTCGGCCGCAAGATCGGCAGCGGATCATTCGGCGAAATCTTCCTTGGTCAGTCTATTTGTGCCTTCGCACGCATCGACATGTAAATTAATTTTCGCTGAATCTTCACATGTAGAGCTGATCGATGTTCGCGATTCTTTTTTTGTTTTTTCCTTTCGATTTTTTGTTTGGCAGCTACGCATATCGACACGTTTGAGATCGTCGCTGTAAAGATCGTGAGTTACTGTCATCTTCCTTAGGTTTTTTTTTTTTTTTTTTTATAATTTGAATTCAAGCCATGTTTTCGTGTCTTTTCAGCTATAGTTAGGACTCTTTAGTTATTGTGTTTTTCTTGACTGATATTCTGTCGCGTGTTTTGATGTGTAGGAAAGCGGTAAAACAAAGCATCCGCAACTGCTATACGAGGCGAAGTGGTACAATATTCTACGTGGAGGCAGTACGTATCAGAATTTCGTAATTTTGTAGATTCTTCCCAGTTAATGGTAGTTTAGCTTTGAATTATCTAATTTTTGTAGGTGGAATTCCTAGCATAAAATGGTCCGGTGTTGATGCGGAGGACAACATATTGGTCCTTGATCTGCTAGGACCAAGCCTCGAAGACCTGTTTGTGTACTGCGGGAGGAAGTTTTCACTGAAGACCGTGTTAATGTTGGCTGATCAGATGGTAAATGCTACTTCTTCACCTTGTGGCTGGTTTTGAATTCAGCCTCGATTGACAATGTCAGTTTGTTGGTCCTCTCTGATATCTTCCTGTTCAAAGTATAGGTGTACTCGTTGTGATTGATTTTAATTATTGTCATGCCTATTGTGACGTTACTTTGCTGCTCATGTAATTATTGATTTGTAATTGTGTCTGTCCTTATTTTTATTGTTCGAACTGATTTCTGAGGCTTCCTCATTGGTGATGGTGACTTTTTTTTTTCTTGTTTTTTTATCCCTCTGCATGTTTGCACTGTTGTGTTATGTTCTTGTGATTTGGGAGAAATATCTAGCTTGAGTATGTCCCTGCAGAAAAGTTTCATAGTTACTTTCCAACTCTTTGTTTTTCAGATTACAAGAATAGAATATGTGCACTCCAAGGGTTTTCTGCATAGAGACATAAAACCTGATAACTTCCTGATGGGTCTTGGTCGGCAAGCAAATCAGGTAACACGTCCTACCTTATTTTGCCAACAGACTGGTCCTTTTGCGCACTTGGTTATTGAATGCATACTTTTCTGCTTACTGTATCATGTACATCAGGTTTACATTATAGACTTTGGACTTGCAAAACGATACCGAGATGCCACAACCAATCGCCATATTCCTTACAGGTAATTTCCCTGCTAACTTTTCATCTTACTCATTGAGATGTTCTTTTCTCTCATTTGAGAAAACTAGTTTTGCATATCCATTGTTTTAGGCTTCAGTTGAAAGGTTGAAGATAAGAGAAAAATAATGTATCAGATTTTGATTACATCCCAGGAATACTTTTATGTTCTGCTTCTAATTATATACATATGCAGGGAGAACAAAAATTTAACAGGAACGGCACGCTATGCCAGTTGCAATACTCATCTTGGAATTGGTAAGCTAGGAGGCATTATGTTCTTTGCCTATTTAATGTTATCATGCCAATCTACATACTTGCTTTTTGTTTCTAGAAGTGCTTATCTATCTTCATCTTCTTTGTGGTAGAGCAAAGTCGCCGGGATGATTTGGAGTCACTTGGTTATGTATTGTTATATTTTCTGAGGGGAAGGTATATCTTCCTTTTTGTTTCCTTGTGCTAGATCTCATCATTTTTTTTTCCTCCTAAACTTGAAATTTGGATTTTTATTTCTTTTTCTTTTTATAATTTTGTGTTGAGGTGTTGGAATTTTTAAGGTGATGGACTTCAATCTGCTTCTGCCATGGTGTGTACAGGATGACTTCCTTTAGCTAATTATTATTATTTTATTTTATTTTATTTTTTGGTAGCCTTCCATGGCAGGGTTTAAAAGGTGTCACAAAGAAGCAAAAATATGATAAAATATGTGAAAAGAAATTATCAACTCCTACTGAGGTATGAATCTGACCCTTCCTCAAACCTCACTGTGTGGGAGCCTTTGTATTGAGACTCTCATTTTCTCTTTCATTGAGGCCTAAATCTACTTTTAAGGTATTCTAGAAAAGTTCAATAATCAGATTTCATTCCTTCTAATATCTATGGTTTTCCAGGTTTTGTGCAAATCTCACTCCGTAGAGTTTGCTTCTTACCTCCATTATTGCCACTCGCTAACATTTGATCAGAGACCTGATTATGGATTCCTGAAGCGCCTGTTCCGGGATCTGCTCATCCGTGAAGGTATTGGTGCATTCTATCTATCCAACAATACATTAAAACAAATAATTTCCCTAGTATGTGAAGTCAGCATTGCTAAAACTTATAGATGCTTTGATTTCACATGGAGCATAGGGAGAAAAAGGACCTATGCAGCTAATACTATTTGGTTTTTGGGTAAGGCTCTGTCAAAAGTAGTCAATGATGCTTGCCAACATCTTGATGACAGTGAAATGGTAGTAGCCATACTATGAAACTCAAATTTGACAATTCATGTTCCATAGTCATTATTTGAGGTGATATTGAGAAGGACTTGTTTCTCAATCCACACATTTGTATTCTAGTCACAAGGAATTTTATCTCGGTTTATGACCCATATTTCCTTTTGGGTTAGAACCTCGAATGAAGCTGTACAAAGAGTGAGTATGGTAAGGGCCTGATTGTGTTCAAAAGGATAAAAGCATTTTTGCTTTTAATTGTCAAATGGAATTAGTAGTAATGATTGCCACATTTCTTTATTGTTCAGACCTTGCAATCCTCCTGAAATGATAGTTCTCATAACTGCTTTGAAATTTTTCACCTGATATATCTATATTATTGAAATTATTTTTTTATGTGTCATGCTAGGATACGAGTTTGATTATGTATTTGATTGGACCATCATAAAGTACCAGCAGTCACGAAAGAACAGAACTCAACCCCAGATGTCTGTTAGTATCTTTTCTACTTTAGTCTTTTACACCTCCGAACCTCTGAATTGCTTCTCTGAATAGCTTTCTGATCACTAGGCATGCATGGATAAGGCATCTAATTTGGTAACTGCATGAAGAAATATTGTCTATTTATTAGTTTGAAATTGGGATATTGACTTGCTTATAACAAAGATAAATCCATGTGATCTTGCACGTTGCAGCCAGTTCCTGCAGCAAGTAGTAGTCATGCTGTGCCCAAAGATACAGAGAATCATCAAGGTTAGTGCCTGCAATGCACTCTATGCACCTTGTTGACTGAATCATGTAGTTTCAGTTGTTTATCAAAGACTATAAGTTGAGCATGAGTTTTATTACTCAATTGTAGTGATGATGTTGTTAGGAATTTAAATGTCCCTCCTACTTTCTGTTTTTTGACTGTAAAAAACTCAACTAATAAAGCTAATGTATGTCACAGTTTAGGTACTGAAGTGTTAGAAGGATACTTTTGAGGATAAAATACCTGGGGTTATTTATTTCATTTGGCTCTGAGGCTGAGTAACATTTGTAGGTTAGGTTAACCCTGGTGGAGAACTAAAGAATTTGTATGTTTAAGGGTTATGATTCATAGAAGTCATTAATGGGACAGCTAGAAGAGAGAGGTTGTTGTGCTTGGTTTTATGTAAGCTTATTCAACAATGTCAATTCTGGGAAAGAACATGTAAATATTCCAGATCAGACATCCACAGATCTTCTGCCAAATCTTAAATTTGACTGTTAAAACACGGCTGATCAAAAATTTACAGGTCATGTTCATTTGGTTATTTATTTACTGTTATTTCTAAGTAATTGTAATGTAAGGCTTACTCCAACTACCAGGAAATAGTAATGCACCATATTCTTCTGAAGGCATGCGAGCTGCTGATGTTGGTGTACGTATGGATTTGAAATTGGTTGGGGGCAAGCATTTGATTTCTGATAGTAATCTTGAAGAGCATGTGAGTCTTAGCGAAGGATGTAACATTTATTCTTTACAAATGACAAATTTTGCTCTCCTTTTTACTTTAATAATACATTCATGAGTAGTTTTTGCTTAAATAAAGGTTTATGCCACGACAGAGGTTCTGCTACATGCTTTTTTATCTATACAGTCAATTTTCTTTTTAGGACCATGAACCTGTCCAAGGTACAATTATTTGATCACTTAAACCTTTTTTTTTTTTGTTTTCTCCCCTAGATTCCAAGTCATGCACACATGCCTTCCACTTCATACTCACTCTTGGGCACTACAAAAAGAAATGTTGCAAAGCCCATTTTGACAACTGAAGCTGCAAATTCTGGTCAAGGAAACAATCACAAAATTGGTCCTTCAAGTAGCTGGATCTCATCACTGCAACGCGTTCATTCTGCAAAGTGATCAATTGGGAACTTAATTGTCGATAGAACACTTTTGAATGAAGTCAGATACTTCCTTTTTGCTGGGAATGCTGTTAAACAAGTTGCATTTTACAAAATGGTTTGGGGGATAATATGAATCATGATAAATATGTGATCCTGGCCAAGCAGATTCTAGTCAGATGCCTGTTGGAGTCATGAGGCTACCATGATCTGGTTTTGTGCATTCAGCCATGTTTCTTTTTAAGAAGTTGCCAATGTTGGATTTACAGGCCTTCAGTGTGCATTTTTACTAAATCAAAGCAGATTGCTGTTATGTTGTTCAAGGTGACTACAACACACTGGTTGTCATAGGATACCAGTTTCCAAAATCTTGGTTCCTGTGTTGTAAATAGATGTCATAAATGATTTAGAAACACTGTATTTATGGCGTATTATACCATGGATTAAATTTGATGCTTTTGTCCTTTTTTTTGTTCTTTTTTTTGTTTCTTTCCTTTCTTATTGATGATATGGTTTCCTTTTTGCTTTTTGCCAAATATGTCCTGTTAGCAGCATCTGTAAACTCGCTTCATTATTGGTTCTTCTTTGTTGGTGTACTTTCACATTTTTGGTATCATGTATAGCAGATTGGACATCTTGAAGAGCTTTTTCGAACTTGATTTCCATGTATTTCTTATCATGATTTAGAATGTCATTTATGAGGTGCTCCATGATTGTGTTTAATAATGAAATGATATCTGAATCATTTTGGCAATGTTTTGTTTAGTTGGGATTATTTGTAGTTGTGAGACACATTATTGGTGAGTGACCATTCCAAAGTTGACCAAACTCTCATATGTTTTGAAATTCATTTTCAAGGGAAATATGTGGCTTTAATGACATGTGGGATATGTTATACTCTTAAGGGAAATGTTCTGACTGGATCATACCGATTTACATCTAGACAGTAGCTCACCACGCTGCTTCTGTATTGTTATGCAGTTTTCATGAAACTGATTTCTTTTGCGCATTTGTTTATACCTCAATTAGCATTCTATTTTTTCAGAATGATATTTCCTTTACGCGCTAGAAAGGCATTGTGTTTTGCATTTTTGTGTATCTATTCATGCTAAACTTACTTTAGTGTAGCTTAATTTTCCAACGATTTGTATCCAAATAACACCTGTCTTTGTTCATTATTGCAATGAAGGTCTCTCGGTGTATTTTCTCTCTGTCCTATATACCTGAAATTATTGGTTCCATTTTTCAGTTTTTGACTGTGATGAATTACTTGTTCTTGTTAAACCCACTTTTTATTTATGGTTCTCAGCAAATAATTTTGGAGAATCTTGTTTTTCCCTTTTTGTTGTGTATTTGCATTTCTGATTTTCACTTGGCTTTCAACTCAAGCAGTGCCTGGAATGTACTCTAGTTTTACTATCGAAGTAGGGTTTACTTTAATTTTCTAAGGTTGTGAGTGCTGTTCAGTTGGAGTTTTCTAAGAGTTTGTAGTATATTGGTAGTCCTCTTGAAAACAGTTCTACATGTCCTTGAAATTACAAATTCATACTCTTTAACTTGCAGGATTTTTCCCAACTATGGCATTGTGCACAGAACGGGTACAACAGGGAACCAGTGAATAAAGGATGAAATATGAAGACTATGTAACATTTGACTTTGGATGTTTACTGTTGGTTGTGTAGGATGATGAGGGTGCCTATGCTGGTATTCACTTTCTTGCTATTATTTTTCTGGATCTGGGACTGCTGTTGTTTGCTACAGCTGGCTTGTGCAGTTGAGTTTAAATCCTATAAGAAAGAATTCAGGCATTTCCCTCTTGGGTAGAAATAAGTGTGTCTGATGTGGCCAGGAGCTACTGGCTCAAGAATCATTGCTCATGACTGACTGAGAATGATGATAAGGCCAACTTACTCAGCTGATTCTTCTCCTAATAGTATATTAAAATGCAGCTCCCTGTGAAAGCTACGGAATAAAGGCTGAGATGGATAATCTTTCATCCCCAACAGACCAAAGCAATTTCCTGCTGTCGGGTCATGTTTGAAGATGTTGGTTGTAATAGAAAAATTCTATGAGTAGGGAGATCAAACACTCAATCTTGTGAACCTGTTTAGTTATTATTGCAGTTGTTCTCGAAGATTCCTTTCATAATTAGAATTGCCAGGTAAAGCTAATGTCTGCAGAATTCAGAAACATAGGAATGAGGGATTTGCTTTGGTTCTTTTACAGCAGATCTTGATTCTCATGCCTTCAGGCATTCCTTTTGTTTGGCATGGGGGCAATTTCAGACCCAAAATCTATGACTGCTCTGTAATGAATGTTGCACGCTACTCTGTGGTGATTTCAGAACTTATTGGCCGGTTACCTATTCATTGTTGCACGAGAAAGATCGAGGTATGTCCGTGTTAGTCTCTACCAGCAATAATGTACATTTCAGAAGGCTCTTTATTTGGTTGGAAAGTTTAGAAAGAATTTTCTTTTTATTTTTAATTACATTTCATGTGTCTTGTAGAGTTAAGTTTTCCTCTTTCTCTAGGCCTCAATCGAATTTAGTAAGTAGTGGAATACAGGAGGCCTTTACCGAGAGCCTTTTTGATTCAGGATTTCGCTGAGAAGGATATGCCTAATTCACCTGTGGGCCAGTAGTGAAATACAGGAGGCCTTTACTGAGAGCCTCTTCGATTAAGGATTTCTCTGAGAAGGATAGCTAATTAACCTGTGGGCCTTTTTCCATTTTTCTTTTCATTTCTTTCAAATTTTCATAAAAAGATCTTTCTTTGTCTTTTCTAACTCCTCTTCCTGTTTGTTTTTATATCTTTTTGGGCGATGATAAGTATTTTGCTTCCACTTTCTTTTGCGTTTTACGTTTGAGCTTTATGTATAATTTATATGTTGGACTCCGTACCACCCACCATCTTGTGCAATCTGGTTGAGCTTTATGTGTAATTTATATGTTGGACTCTGTACCACCCACCATTTTGTGCACTCTGGTTGATTGGAATGGTCTGGAAAAATGGTAGCGGCTAGAAATATAATCTGGTCGAAGAAATTACGCTTTTAACAGAATGCAGAGTTGGGGCTTAGGCGCGCGCGTGTACACGTGCAGAACGGATGAAGATTGCTTTAAGAATTTCACCTTTTTCCCTTTATTTTTTTTTTTTGAAGTCTTTTGTGTTCTGATGCATAGAAAAATGCTTAATTGTTACTGACAGCAAAAATGTTACGCAGGCATGAGAGGAGTGGCATTCAACCTGACCCCGGGTTTCGTAGAAAACTGAACTTATGTCCGAGGATTACATCTTCATTTCTTCCCGAGCGAGTGTCCACGGTTAATAGTAACGAGTACTTCATACTCACACGCTGCAAAAAGATTCTTCATCTAGTTCTTTCAAAAGATCATTATATATATTCTGATACGTAGCAATCCACTGAGTGAAACAATACAAGGAACTGCAAAATTGCGAATTAGCGATGCCTAATGATAAATAGATATGACATTCGAATTCAAATCCTTGTTCTCATCATTGACGACTGGTTTGTGACCATTAACTAAACGAAAATGGGAATAATAGGCATCACAATGATGAAACCCGAATAAAATTCCAGATGCAAAGCTGCACCCTTCATTTAGAGATAATTGCATATAAATAAGCTGTCTAGGACAGATTTGAAGGCAAATTCTCCTTTGATAATGAATACTCTTACCTCTTCGGGCAACAGCAATGCAAGGATTTCATTACCCCTCCACTTATGGCAAATGCAACGTTGTTTGTCTCCTCGCAAGAAAGGCAGTATTCTTGTAGCACCCAAACCTGTGAAGCACAAAATTCGTAGAAAGATGCTTTAACCTCACCTCATTCACGGTTTCGTTGTAATCGATGTGTCCATCCCATAGGAACATATTTAGACCTGATTCTGCTTGCTAAGTGTAACTCCCCGGCCCGCAAACAAGTTTGGTGGCAGCCACTATATATTTTAGGCCACTCTGCCTGATACACTGTACTGTAACTATCCCCTAGATGAGTCATTTGTGAAATACAAAAATGGGCCTATCAAATCCTGTTTTGCTCCCTGACAAGCCTGATGTGATGTCCTCTACCATTCTAAACCCAATCTGCACGTGTTAATTTTTCAATTAAACCATCTGAGGATCTTAAAGAGGAATTGATGTAAAAGAGCACCCCACCCCACGTGCACACAGCACACACACCTTATCTAGAAGAATTTCCTGAAAGCACTCTGGTCGAAACATGATTGCCCGATAATTCATCGCAGCCGTCTGCATAAATGGAAAATTCACCTCAGCAAATCAAAGCTGAGTGATAAAAATCCCCAGGATAACCAAAATAATGAAATGCGTACAGCCAATGAGAATCATTTTGGTCATGGTAAGTAGATGTGCACTTGTAAACAGACACAAAGTCTAAAGCATCAGTGTTTCTCTGCACTCAGAATAAAACTTTCAATTATCAAACAAGAAACAACTAGCCTAATCAGAAAATTTAGCTCTCTAACACCATCACTGATGCATGGGTTTTCACCATGATAACTTTTTACAGTGTTTCCAGTTACGTTAAGAGTAGTTGAAATAATGAAAAAAGTAATAAATGAATTTAGCAGCAATAATCTTAGGAGTGTAAAATAGATTATACCTCAGAAACAAGATGTTTACTTTCATATGATCGCCAAGGTTGAGGTTCTAGCACTAGAATGCCCCCCTGCTTGATAACAAAAAGAAATAAATGCTATAAAACTAAACAAAATTTTTAAAAAAGCTATAGTCAGCTGATGATGGAGAATCATGCAACATAAGACAAGGAGATATGGCAATTACTGGGCGAAGAAGCGTCCATATCTTGGAGAATAAAGTAAGCACTCCATCATCCCCCCAGTTCAGGTGAATCCACTTTGTCACGCTCAAACTGCAAGAGGCAAGCACATCCACCACATGATTACATCAGGTCAAACACTTGGAACCTGGAAAACACATCCAAATGCTTTATGTGGGATCAGATTCTGGCCATGAATACCTACTACTTGTGGCACAGTCCAATCCACATGAAATGAAATGTATTCATGTAAATGAAAAATGGAAATTCAGTATAACATATTACGACACTCTGACCCTTTTTAGATGGCATAATGCTAAAAGAACTGAAATGCCTAGCATGTTAATGAACACACAAAGAAATATGCACGGATAAGGTCTGCAAAATAACAATTTCATCAACTGTTTTTGACAGAGCAAGCCTTGATTCAGAAAACATTGTTTCCAGCAAAAGATGCTGCAGCCAAATTCTACTGAGATCAAGTGGATCAGCTATTGAAGAAATTCCTCCTTTGAAAAATTTTAGGAGGAAAATCATTGCAAACTAATTGTGCTAATCAACCAAGGGGAAGGAAAAGTAAAGGCAAGAACAAGGTATCTTGAATGATTAAAATATACTTCATCTCAGATTTCCACCCTATCCCATTGATTGAAGAGAAGTTTGATCCACTCAATGCAAAACTAATTCATTTTCCTTGTCGGCTTTTGATGAAAAATACATGCCCTTGACCCACCAAAATTGGAACCAGTGGGGAACAAATGATTTAAATGAGAGGAAAAGAGATTGATTTCATTATCCTCTGTTCAGTTTGGTTGCGAGGTAAAGGAACAAGAAAAATCATGTTTTTCTTTGTTTGATTAGAGGGAAGATGAAGAGGAAGATAAAAAATAGTAGCAAATTCCTATTTTATCCTCTTGTCACATAAAAGTAATGCTTCTGTTCATTTACCATTAATCAAGGGAAAAATTGTAAAACAAAAAGAAAACCAATTATTTCTTCCCTACAAAATCCTCCAACCTTGAAGGGAATAATATATTCCTTTCATGTTTTCCTACCAAACTTGTACATCAACATTCTTCCCACCCAAACAAGCACAGCTTTAAGGGCAGATCTTGTAATATCAGTAAGGTTCTTTCAATGAAACACAGGGGACAAGGCAGCTTACCAAAGAATTGTGTCATAATGCTCCTTTGGTGGACACGGACTGTCAACAAAATTTTCTTTTCGGAATGAAACTATAGCAGACAGTTCTCTACCTGGAGGTATACCATTACTTGCAGTCTCCTTTTGTTCAAGTGATGCAGTTTCTTTCTGCTCAGGACAATTTTCTTTCTCTGAGAGACCCAATGTAGAAGACTTTATACTAATTTTTCCAGAATTTTCTTTTCTCACGATGTTTCTCAAGTTCCAGTATGCTTCCTGAATCAGATCTAGAAGATCACAAAAATCACATTAGCATAGCATCACAAAATTCCAGAACAGAGAACATATAACCTGCCAAAAAAGTATGACATCGGATGAACAAAAACTACAATCATTGCATTTCATAGTCATCCTTGCAAAGAAACTCAAACATCTGAAGGCATTGGCCCTCAAAGGTATGCATATTTCCTATTCTGAACATCATTTTTCTGAAACCAAAGATACACATTTGCACACAGCATATGCTCACAGAAGCAAATATCTTTCAAACTAATGGAGTTGCTAATCCTACAAATGATTATTTATTATATTTAAATAGGTGGCAACTGAATTACCATGCCAAAATCACATTATGAACATTATTTGTGCTTTTTAACATATCATTACATAACATGAAACCACAACAGGGGATGCCAAAAATTATAAGCGTCTCTGTGGGTGTCCTGCAAGACAATAAGGGGCAAAATGTATCATCACAAGCAAGTGATTTTTGGCATATGAGCAGGCATGCCTTTGGGAGACATTAATAACATGTGTCAACCAGCACAATGTATTAAAATGTTATTTAATCATTTAAAGCAATGGCTCTCTGCCTTTTCTTCCAATATTCTTAATCATGGCAAGGAGTGGAAACATATGCTAGAGAGCAAAATATGCCAATTTATATTGGAGTTGTAGCAAGGAAGTACCACAACTGTAAATACTCTCACCATTATCAATATCAATTCCACATATGCTGTGGCAGTGAAACTTCTTTGCTGCAGGATAATGAAGAGAAACTGTATTCAGCATTACATCAATTAGAAGCTCAAAAAGTTGTAAGACCAAAAAGAAACCAGAACATGCAAATTCCTTAAGAATTTTTTATAAACCATCAATATGAAGAGCAATGCCTAGTCACAGGTTGAGCTAAGTCCTAAAGGATTAAAAATTTCCCCCAATTTCAATCTCTATCATTTATTAGCACAAAAAACAAAAAAGTTTAAAACGCCATCTTTCACAATCTCAAGGGCCACTTAAATCCATTTAAGTTATTAAATAATTGTCTCCATTACTATTAAAAAAAAAAAACTAAGCACTGCTAACGCTACTAGTATGGAATTTCTAAGCAACTTTAATTTAAGAAAAAAAGAAAGAAAAGAAAAGAAACAGAATAGAGTTACCAATGTGAAGGGTGATAATGCCACTGTTGCAACCAATGTCAAGACAATCCTTGCCCTGAAACCACTCCCTCTTCAAAACCCTAAGACGAGGATCCTCTTCCATCTCTTTACCAATCTGATCAGAGTTACACCAAACAAACAAACAGTCAATTCACAAACACACAAAACGTTAATTACTGAAATCTTGCAATAAGCAGACGCGAAACAAAATAAAACGGAACGAAGCATTTGTATTCAAAGAGAAAGGCCAAGTTACACGATAGCCGTAGTAGTTCCTGTAATTTCCGTAAGGAAAGACTCCTTTGCGTTTCTTTTTGTTATTACTGATGTTTTCTTGTTGCCGCTGCGCCGTTTTGATTTGGCTTTTGTCCATCTTTAAGCTTTTCTTCTCTTTGTCTCCGTTATCTTCCTCTTCTTCTGCTGTGATTTCAGGCTTCGTCTTCTCCGCTACTTTCCGTTTCTTCTTTTCCTTCTTCTTATTCTTCTTTTTCTCCTCCTTTTCAAATTCTACCATCGTATCGGATATTCCAGTAGGAAGGTTTCCGCGTTTTCAGATGAGAGGACGACGGCGCCCGGCGGCAGTGGCGGTGATCGTGATTTGCAAGTTCTATTTGAATTGAGACAAGACGTTAGGGCTTAGGGTTTGCCTTTTATAATTCTCTGCTTCTTTCTTCAGGTTTCCGTTAACAATGGATGACATTAGCTTCACATGCGAAAACTAGACTCTCGCGATGTACTCTTTGTTTTACGAATAATAATAATTATTATTATTATTTATCCTTTGTCAAACTACAAGAGCGAATTATTGAATTTTTAGGCCATATTAATGAGATATAGCGTAAATTTTATTAATTGGGACTTGCGATATTCTTGTTTCTCACGTTGATTTGCGAATTATATACTCCACATTTTCAAACGTGAAATTCTTCTTGATCGAGCAGAGGAATGTAATTGGAACGCTAGGGGCAGCTTGGATTGGCAGATCAAACAGCTTGTCGGTCTTTGGTCAACTTGTATGTAAATATTGTTAATAGCCATTTAAGATATTCGTTTGAATGCATACTGTACCTATTTCCTAAAATCTATATATATAAATACTTGATTTTTCTCAAACTAATGTAATACGAGATATTCTTTTATTTTGTACGAATTATTTGGTTAAGCAAGTCATGTTAATAATAAAATATTTAGAAAATTGTTGAAAATGTAGTTGAAAAATTATTTGGTTCATCCTCTATAAGAGTAGCTCGATACAAACCAATACAAACGGAACAGAAAGGAGCACAAATAGAAATAAAAAAAAAATAAAAATGACGGAGGCGCTCAGGTACGCGTAGAATTGTACTACTCGACAAAAACCAGCAATTTCTTTTGGAACAAGTACCTCAAAACTTGGCATTTGACAAATACACACGGTAGATATTGTAATGGATGCATACAGAACTTCAACCAAGGTGATTAGGGGTTACTTCTTGGCAGGGATTTACAGTTTTTCCTGGGAGAAAACGCAATCTAAGTAAACAGATAGATAGGCAAATCTATCTCCTCCACCGCTACAAAATTACTGGGCAAGATGACTATTGCTATGGTCACTATGGGAGAGAGAGACTATACATTTTTACAAAATGAGATACGTAATGAAGAAGGAGTAACATGTGGTCCCAGAAATCCAATTTTGGTTTCGCTAATACTCTTTATGGAAACTCACTCCAATTCCTTGAGAAAATCTATGTTGTCTACAAAAACCTGCATGATATGGATAAAATTGTTCAAACAACAGACAGTGCAAGTGTAAGCATGTGAATTCATTATGTAAATAACTTTTCTTCCTTGAGGCCTTGCTTAGCACTTAGTGATCATTCCACGGAAGGAAGAGGAAAAACATTTGAATGAGAAAGAAAAATGGACAGGCAAATTGTAGAAGAAAAAAAAAAAACACAAATCAAGTTGTCCAAAATTTTCATATTTTTTCCTTGAAGTCCAGCTTTGAACTCATTTTAGGCCTTACGGTTGCCCCCATCACCAAACCCTTTTTATTTTCCACTCTTGAGCCCCAAGGTTCTTTTAACTTTCATTGATATCCTAACAAGATCCTATATATATATATATTGACTTTCCCCATGGTTTGACATAAAGACCCATAGTATCAACGTAAAGATTCTTGAGGGCAAGAGATTTCTACCTGAAGACAAGTTCTATTTCCTTGTACGCACACAAAAGGGATTGGATCACACTACTCAACTCTCAACAATTATAGCAGCCATATCAAAAATTTTGAGAGCTTGCATGGCCCCTTGCATTTTGAAAAGTGAAAAATAAGGCAAAAATGATTGAAAGCATACCGTCTTCCATCCATCTGGATCCAAGCATGCAGTAATCTTTGTGTTGATGCCAGGTAATGGGCCAGGTTCCCGAGTAACCTTTCCACCAAAGAGTTTTACTGCTTCTGCAGTTCTATAGACATCATCTGTGCCAATTGCAATCTGTTGTGATAAACAAAATGAATTCAGAACAATCAAAAGTTAATACCATGTAATCATCTTCATTAGTATAATGACTACATTTGTTAAAAAACATGATATCAAAAAAGAGCATAGCATTGTGAGAAAGGAAGCACAAGAGTTTCATCACCAATGCAAGAAAAAGTCCCAACCTGAGCATAAGCATTTCCTTTGTCATATTCACTGACTCCATAATTATATGTCAATTCCAGCACAGTACTTTTGTCTTCAGGACCATAGCCCATCATTGCAATTGTATACTAAGTCACAAATATTGGACAAAATGAGTTGACACCATAAACAAGAGATCAAAAAACAGTTGCAAATTTCAGGAGCTATGTCCAATCAGTATTTTGTTTCACATCAGTTTAAAGATAGATGAACAAGATGAAATGAGAGTTTCATTGGAAATGCATGAAACCAAAATTTGATGCAGAAAAGACTTAATAAAATAGTGGGGAAATTCTCCAGGGTAGTCTCTTGTGCGAAAAGATATTGCAGCTAATGACAGTTGCTCCAGTAAATTTATTTGGTCATGTAAGCCTCTCTTTGAGAAATTAGGCTTAAATAGAAAGTGTTTGTGAAACCAATTGGTTGAAAAGGATGAAACATACAGAATTGGGACCTGTAAGATGGAACATTTAGGTAATTCTTCCAACAAATCCCACTGTTTCTCTTAATTCTATCCTTGAGTCACAAGTTCAAACGGCTAGGTTATGCTCTTCCAAAGTAATAGATACACATATCAATTGCAGTCACCCCACTAGAGTTTAGATGTTTTTTAATAAAATAATGAAGTTTGTCTACAAATAAGAATATTATTTTTCAGCAAAAGCAACCATACTTTGGCAATTCACAAAACATTCATATCAAATGTCTCCAATTTTATCACTAAACAGGTCCTACATTTATATACAACCACATCATATGCATCAAAATCTTACTCAAGAATCTCATATGTGCCATGAAATCAAGAAACTAATGAATTTACAAGGAATTCCCCCACTGATCTAAATTCAAATCAAGGTTCTGGTCAGGCAAACAAACTAGCATAAAATGAACCTAAAATAAACCCTTGAAAGCTTAAAAGAAGCTTATTGTCTGTGCCAGGGAGTGTTATTGCATCAAAATGGCATGTGTGCCTATGTGGTGCTTGTCCAACACCTGGGTCAAGTAATGTTATCCTGCACTTCCATTCTTCAATCATCTGGTAAAATTGGGGCAAAGTTGCTATTATTTCCCATTTCTCATTCCTTTGGCAAAAAGAGGCTTGTCAATGAGATTGTTAAAGTATCTGATAATTTTGCCACGTATTGTTGGCTATGATGAATGTATTCAGTATGCATTCATGCATATTATTTATGAATATGCAATGGTTATTTGCTAAGAATGCTCAATTACCTTATACTCTGCATTATCCCGTTTGCGAAGAAGCTCCATGCCAAATGCCTAATCCATAAAAGGGATTCAAATTAAAATCTATATATAGCATTTAATACACACAAACACCATGGGAGGTATTAGTATTATATAAAACTGTTTGATTAAGTGAAAAATAAATCTCACCTTTTCATAGAAATTTATGGACCGATCAAGATCACCAACTCGAAGCATCACCTGACAAAGGGGTTCAGGTGTAGGCCCCCTTTCCAAAAGTTCAAACTTGTAACCATCAGGATCTTCAATAAATGCAATTACCGTGCTGCCACCTTTAACAGGACCAGGTTCTCTGGTCACTTTACCACCCTTAGCCTTTATGAGCTCCACGGTTTTGGCAACCTGATCAAAGTTCACCATTTAGTACTAGTAGACAATGGTATAAAGAAATGCTGGGTTTCAAACATATTCAATGCAATACACCAAAAATTGCAACATGTTCAATAGAAAAGTGAAATGAAGAGAAGGGGGAGTGGAGAAGGGGGAGTGGAGAAGAGGGAGTGGAGAAGAGGGAGTGGGAAAGGGGACATGGCAGTATACTGAAACAAACTTGAAAGCTGCAAACATACATCCTCAACTGCAATCCCAAAATGTCCAAATCCAGTGCCAATGTCATACTTATCAACTCCATAATCTGTCCATAGGATGCGGCAAAAAGGAAAAGTGCATCTCAATATCAGTAATAGAGAAGTTCTAGTGATCATCAGAATAGAACTAGATAGTAACCATATTACTTACTATATGTGAGTTCTATAACAAAGTGAGAATCCTCTGGCCCATATCCAAGAAAGGCATTCGTATATCTCTCCTCTGGTATATCACGTTTCCTTAATACTTTCATGCCCAAACATTCTGTATAGAATCTATGTATAACAGGCATTTGTATCTCATATTTAGTCACATGTTATTGAAAAAAGAAGAGCAAACAAAAGAGATGTCAGATTTCACATACTTTATCGTCCTGTCCAAATCTCCAACACGATAAACCACATGTAGCATTCTTCGATTGTCCTTTTTAACCCACTCTAAGGCATTGTCTTGGGTGGTGGTTGTGCCTGATTGTGCCATATTTCTAACTGCAGCCACCCTGGCCCTATTGCCATCGCCTCTCCAGAGCTTAGAAGATTTCAAACTGAAGAATTTTGATTCTGCAACACCTAACAACAAAGCAAAAAAAAAAAAAAAAAAAAAATTCTAATGTTATTAGGGAGAGAAGGATGCCATAGCACAATCAATCCAGTGAACCAAACACCAAAATTTTTGGCCTGCAATTAGAAAAGATTGAAATGCATTCAAAGCCACATCGTTTAATCTGAAATAACTTCCATTGTTCCATCAGAAGAAGGTCCGCCAATACCACCTTCCAAATTGGTCAAGTGGAATTTTCATTCTTGTTCCCCCCCTTTTTTTTTTTACATAACATTTGTTTAAATTAATTAAAATCAGACAACATGTAAACATACACCACAAACCAGAAACAAAACCCCTTAATTGTCTGTTAATTACAATATACCGAAATTCTAGTCATTCAAAATTCTTAGCTCAGCCAAGACAGAATCAAAATCAACACCCCAAAAAAATTATAAAAAATAATAAAAATACCAGAGGTAGTGAGCGATGAAGTTTATACCTCTTGCAAGATAAGCGCGAGCAGGATTAAAGGCAGACAAAGTGGCGCAAAAGCGGGAGTTATTGCACAACCTGAAAGAGGTTAAAGAAGGACGAATTGAAGACGCCATGGGCATTATCCTCACCATTTATTTAACTTCAATTTTCAGTACCTCTCTCTCTCTCTGCTCTTTTTTTTTTTTCTTTTTCACTTTTAAGTGAAGGAGGGAGAGAAAGCCAGAGTATATTGTGCCTGAAGAGGAGAATGAGCTTAGAGGGAGAAAAAAAAAGGCTATTATTTTTTTAAATAGAAATTTTGGGTACTAAGCTGCGAAGCGAAGCGAAGCGAAGTAAGAGAGAGAGAGAGCTGAGGTTGTTTTGCTCTAGATTCGAGTGGCCATCATGGCAATGGACGATGTTCACGAGTTGTCGGTCTCTTTGTTTTGTCTCACTCGCCCTCTTCCACTTGCCAGCAGTCATTGTGTTTGTTTTCGGGGTTTTTCTTATCCACGAATGTCCCGTCCAAAACAAAATTACACGACACACGAGCAAATGACGGATGAGTAATTGATTTTAATATATAAGATAAATATTACGATAACGAGGAGAGTTTTAATTTGAACAATAATACACATAATTGATTCATCGACTATATCCATTTTTATGCATTCAAGTCTTGTTTTCATTTGAGATCTGGTGGCCAATTCGGACATTTTCTTTCTTTCTTGTTTTGTTTTTTGAAAAATTTACGATTCTAACATTTTACAATTATTTTACCTGATTATGTATCGTCCTAATCTAAATCAATAAACCCACTGAGTTGTGTTAGCTTGTATCTATCAAACTACCCGGGCCCATGTTTTGAACTGGGCCTCCATGATGCACACAACCCATTATGGTTATAAGTAGAGTCTGAATTTGGACTTACGTGAAAGAAAATAAAATGAACACTCGGCAACACAAAGGAAGATCAGAAAGCAAATTAATGGGCCATAAGGGGCAACTACATCTTATCCCGAAGAGATAGGTCCAATTAACAAATTGAAAAATTTATTGCACTTGCTCCAGGTCAAAAAACCCTATGTGACTAGAAGACTGGAAAAATATGATTAATGCAGCGCCCTTATCGAGATTAGCAGAGTTGTAGCTGGCGAGACAATTTGGGTTGCAATGAGATGTACTCCAGGGAACTTCTATGCTGTGTTGGATCGGCAATGGCCCATTGAGGTAACCTTGGATGGAGTTGTGTTTTCATTCTTTTGGGCCATTTCTGTATTTGGGCCCAACCTTGCAAAACTGTCAAGAGTCAAACCGAGAGATGTTTTTGTTTTTTTTTTTTTTCTTTTCTTTTTCTTTTTGCCTTTTCAGAGGGAGGGCTGCGAGCCCAAAAAAAAAAAAAACGATTGTTTAAAAATCATTCGGGTGGACCGGAGAATATGGTCCCGATACTGAAGCAAGACGTAATGGGGTCATACATGAAATTATCGTAGAATCTTATTCTAAGTTCCTTTTAGAACTTTCTCGTAGCATATATAGGATTTTTTTCTCCTTTTTTTTTTTTTTTTTGGTATGTTAGCATAATCTGTTAATTTGAGATATTGATAATATTATAGTTGATTGAGCTAGAGAGAGAGATGCTCTTCTCTGGTTCATAATTAAAGAAAATACACTTTCTTCGGTGGGTCTTAAGGTTGGAACCATCAAGCATTCAAATCTTATATCTACCAAGTAAAATAAGTTGAAAACTGGGAACACACCCAAACTTACTTCACAAAACTAGTTGGATAATTAAATCTAACAATACATAACTTTAATTTGAATGAATAAGAATTTTTTTTAAGTACAATATATTTTTACAAAAGTGATACTTTTTTTTTTTTTTTTTGAGATTTATGAAGTTAAAACATGTTTGTAGATAATAATTATCATATCAAAATCTCCTCCTTCTTTTTTTTTTTTTTTTTTCATATATGTCAAAATCCAGTGGCATGCTGCACAAATAAATTATATAATACGATTTACCAGTACAATACATTCTGCAAAGAAGATTAATGGATCCCTTTACTCAGGACAAGGGAGCTCACTCAGCCCCAATACAAGCTCAGGAAACAATTAAATGGAACAAAAATATTAACTCCTAGGCCATTCAATGGCGCCATACAATCTTACTACTTAACGCATGAATGGTTCAGGAAATACACGAGATCGCCTTAATAGATCAAAAAAAAAAAAAAAAAAAAAAAATCATCCTGTTGTTTCGCATTCATATCGCAGGTAAGCTATATCACCTCCGAAGGGAAAAAACGGTGAGCTGAATAAAATAAGAGACTGGTATTTTATTATTTCAAAATCTAATTTTTTTGGAGTTACATCACATAAGTTTGATCTTTTTATAATTTTGTAATCTAATTTAATAACTTTCCCTTTTTTTTTACAATTTAATGACACTAAATTAAAGAGATAAACTTAATTGAATTTTTTATTTTAACTTTTTTTATATTTATAACTTATTGAAGTTAGCAAGCTATTTTGGGCCACATAATTATAGTCATTTTCCACTTATAAAAAAAATAATAAAAAATAATTTTATGTGGTTACTGTGTGCCGGACTTTTACTTTGAATATTAGGAACCTTTGAATTTGTATCCAATAGATCGTCATCCTGTCTTTTTTATTCGAGAAGAAAATTAGGTGTCAATTAAGTTTGTTTCTTCGATTAAGTTTTTTTCCTTTTTTTTTTTTTTTTAAATAATTTCAAGTGGACTCCCTCTTTGATTTTTCTATCAGTATTCGTTTTGTGTCGCAATACCAGTGGTCTGACTTCAGCAATGAAATCTGACCATCAAAGCAAGTCTCACTGGCCCACTTCCATGAAACCATGGCCCTTCGATCTGAGCTAGCTTGAGTATGGTATTGATCTTATTTCATGACAGGGCTTTCGGGACAAAACTTAGTTTCTTACGAATTTTTCTTTTTTTTTTTTTTCGTGGTCTCCCAATTGAAAAGTACCCAAAGCAATCAGTTTTACGTTTAAAGGTGATGCTGAGAGAGGCGGTTTCTAATTTGACGTACTTTTAAGGGAAGTTAAGGTAAGTCAATACCAAATGTAATAGGAAAAAAAAAAGAAAAAAATAACAAAGAATCCAATTGAACTTCAAAAAAAAAAAAAAAAAATCAATCAACAAAAGATTAAAAAAAAAAATAGGTAAGCAAAAATGAATACTAATTGAGGTAGCAAATATGGATCGCGATGATGGTACTTTGTGGCTTTGGTACTAAAGATTTCATTGCCATGCCCTAAGCTTTAAAGGTGAAAAATTTATTAAAATTTTTAGGAAAAACGAGAGTCCTTTATTGATCCACTAATCGCTTTCAGTACAAATTAAAATTTGTCAATGATTGCAACATCAACGGTGTTAATTGGCATGCAAACTAATATGTGAATTCACCGAAAGGAAAAAAGTACACGCATCGAACACAAGCTCAGTGCGTGTATCATGCAAATTAAGAAATTAATTTTCTTTTTCAATCTTTAACTCAATTCTTATATTATTGGAGAAAAAAAAAAAAAAGGGAAAAAACACTAAATCCTATTCCCTGAATTTGTGGAGCAAGCAAAGCTCGGTACAAGAACCCAGACCCATCATGAAATGGAGGAACAGGGATTGCATATTTAATACCCTTCTCGTTAAGATTGCACAACTCCTCCAGAAAATAATAATAATAATAATAATGCTATAGAAGAAGTAGTAATTAAACTCAATATCTGCAAATAACCACTTTTTTCAAAACTTTGAGATATGTAAGATACAGTGGGAAAAAATCCTAAAAAAAAAAAGGGAGACAGAGAAATTAAAGATCAATCTTTTTACACATCTAATGTCTGTCGAGTGATTTGTGTTTGAACATGAGACCTTTCTCTGTTAGCAAACCACTGAACTGTCTTTCTGGCGATCGGCAACCAAAGCTGCCTTTGTCTTTCCTCCTTCATAATAATTCTACTTGAAGAAGATTCGCTGATTTTGCTTCCGATACCAAGGCTTCTAAATCTTGAGAAACCAATAATTTCAGATACTGATCTTCTTTCAGATGAATCTACAATCTTTGGTGTGTTAGGAATTGAATTCCCTTTTGAATCTGATGTGGAAGGGAGACTTGGAATTGAACTCGGAGAATCTTTGTTGATTGTACTCATCTTGCTTTCAAACAACCTCTTTATCTCCAGCTCTTCCCTAATCTTCATAACTTTGTCATCTTCTGTAGTCCTTGTGTTGATGAATTGCCCCTTGTTCATATCCAGAGATGAGAATCTGTTGCTTGACAGATCATTAAGCACCTCGGAATTCAAGAACATCAAGTCAGAAGAACTAACGTTGCTCCATCTATTCTTGAAGACAACATCGGAGACAATGATCTTGTGATTGAACTTATGCAAGTGGTCAGCTGCTGCTTCTTGGATTAATGATTCTTCTTCCCTTTTAGCCTTCTCAACTTTCCGAGAGCTGCTCCCGATGCTAAATCTTGAAGACCCTTGACGGGTTTCCTCTCTCTGCAGGAATAGCTCTATGTTTGAGTCCTGCCTTGGCTCTGATGGATTCCACAAGGATCGCATACTGTTTGAGTAAGTGAAGATTGTTGGGTCGTCGGCGTTGACCTTGTGCCTGCAAAGAGGGCAGCTCGAGTGTTTCTCAAGCCACTGATCTACACAGTTAATGTGAAAGGCATGTTTGCATTTAGGCAGCAACCTCAGAACTTCAATATCTTCGAATTTTGACAGGCAGACCGCGCATTCAAGCCCTTCCCTTGACCCTTTAAGGGAAGAGAATCTGAAGAAAGGGAGTGACTCTATCACTGTCTTATCAATTCCAGAGAATCTTGATGCTGATCGAACTAGTCCAGGACGATTTTGCGAATCGCCAAGGTCGGAAGTTCTCCGGTAGCAGAATCTTGCACAGATTAATAGGAAAAAGGTTGCCGAAAACAGGATGCAGAGAACTCCTACAACAACGGCAAGACTTGGTTGAAATTTCGAGCCGCCATCATGGGAATTTACATAGCCCGAGTTAGGCTGTGCCGAGGCATGGACGAGTGCTAAAAAGAGATGTACAATGATAAAACTTAATGGATTCATGGGATATCCAACAAATTGAAACTTTCCCAGTACTTCAATCCTCTTCACTCTTCTTCCAGCATTATGCTAGAAATTCAGTATATTAGTCCTGGAAAACCGTTCCAGGGTTGACAACGGGGGTAGGAGGAAAGTGGGGCCTGCCGTGCGGGGGCCATTTAATGCATCACTTCGCCCCGTCATTTCATTAACTATTTTTTATAACATATTGCAAGATTTTAGACTTTTAAAATTTGGTGATGATGAAAATTCTAATTCGTGCAACAAACCGGTTTATCAGTTACCGACTTGGTACGTAATTTTCTCACAATATCTTATAAAAATAATAAAGGCGATGCTATCCAAACTACAAAATTGTACGTCTTCGTTAGATCGTGACAGAACCAATAGTTTATTGGTGTTGTTGAAATGTAAAATTTCACCCCCCCCTTACAACTATTGTCACGCTTTATTTATTGCATGCATTTGACATTTTCGGTTTGAACTACTTACCGTTTTCTGCACTTGTTTATGTCCTATCTTATGGTAAATGGTAAATCTTTTACGGAATTGAGTGATTTCTATTATTATATGTTTCTGCAATTGTTTTTGTCCTATCTCATGGTAAACGGTAAATCTTTTACGGCATTGAATGGATTATATTATTATGTGTGCTGATATCTTCATGCTTTGAAAAGCAATTTGAAAGTGATTATCTCAGCTATTGTCCAAGGAGAAATCTAGACAGACAGCAGTCACAACAAACCTGTCGAAGGAAATTTAAATAGGGTTGAAATAATCAACAGACTTATACATTATATTATACTTTTAATTCAAAATTTTAAAATATTAATTTTTATTATTTATATATTACTTTTTTTTAATATAAAATTTTTTAATCATATAACACACACACACACGAGATAATACTTAAAATTCTATCAATTATGTCATTGTTACTGCAATAAAGTCAATGTTAGCTGCTAAAGAAATCCAAGAAAATCCAAGCAGCTGGGCGTTGGTAGGTGACCTCGGTGCAGAGGCCATCGCCCACGCGGCCACGCCTGCATACGGTAATATAACTAGGCCAATAGCTAACCGAGATGTTCCCCTTGACAAGTTTGCAACTAATTATGGCCACAAGCATCACAATCGTGAGTTCTACTCTGAGCAAAGGTCGCGCATGGTCCCGAGGTACAAATCTTTGTTCGGTTATTCTTTTGTTTCAAACTGAAAGAGGAGAAAACCTTCGTCTATCTTATCGCCGCTGCAACGATTGCCGGCAATGATGACGCATGCTAGCTAGGATCATAAAAGGTATTGAAATGGTAATCTGCTAATGTCAGTCTCACACACGGCGACGCAAGCCAATATTGGCTTTAATGGGAAAATTTGAAAAATGAGATGACATAAGATAACACCATAGCAGAGGTGTCACGGTTAATCAACAAGGCATTTATTTTAATTGCATTGACATGATTCATTCAGAAACAAAGCTGTCCGGAATAAACACGCGTCAACACACAAGACTCCGGCAGGTTTTCCTACGGATGCACGTGGTGGACGATAACATATTTTCTCTCAAACCAATGACACTCGGCGAGCGTTACAGGTAACGCAATTACTGTATCTGAGTAGCAGTGTCCTATGGGTGAAACTCGAGAGCGCCAGAAAAACTCCATATGAATAACTTTCCTGTTGCCTCCTGTCAACTACATTTATTTCCCTGAAATGGGATCATTTCGATTGCCCGTTAAAACACCGGAAACCTCCATAAAGCTGAGAGTTATCCAGTCAGTTGCCACGTCCCTTCCCTGGTGAGAAGCTCCCCAAATCCTATTGCTCCCAGTCATAAATTCACATAAACCGGTTTGTAACTACAAATGTGGCAAGTGAAAAACGCCCCCATTTACCCCCACCAGTAGGAAGCAATATTTGGTGAATTTACGCGCATCACCAAAACATCATCATCAAGCACAACTATTCACAATTGAACATCTTTCCAGCAGAAACGTCAAAAGATTCTGATCCCACCACCTCGAGCGATGTAGTGATAAGCTCGAGTCAGATTATTATATTATTATATTACACGTAGAACAAACATCTGGCGCGTAGAACAAATATAGTCCACGGCTGGATTAGATTATCTAAGAGCTGAGAATCTATGGCAGCAAGTAAAACGGCTTAGAAAAGCAAATAAATATAAGCAAGCAGAAATGCAAAATTAAGGAAGGACCTCAGTCAGAAATGGCATACAAAATAATATTATTTCATCTTTGCCAGACATCAGCAGAGAACTTCAACTCTGAGCGGAGGCAGCAGGATTGGTACTTGGAAACGTTCCTAAATCATTGCCATTTTCTGGATCCGAGTTCTCTTCACTTGCATGCCGAACAAACTCCTCTGGGGACATGTGAGAACCGTGGCAAGCACAGACAATCTTTATTTGGTTTGCACTGAATCTGTAAGTAACACCAGAGATCGTCTTGCCATTTGGGCCAGGAGCCGTAGTGGAGACCCATGGCAGATTTGGAAACGAGCCACAACCCCCAAATTTCACAACTGCATCCATACCTTGCTTTATTCCTGAAAAATCATGAAAGAAACCTTCTGCTGTCGATCGTTCAGAAACATCTTTTGCCCTAGGGTTCAAGCTACTTCCTTTTACATTATCTTCAGGTTGGGATGAGGAGCCTTCTTCTGTGATGTGCTGCCTGCCATCAACTTTAACCTTTTCTAATGTTCTTGTGTCATATTGTGTGGCTCCTATGTAAATAATGGAAATAAAGAAAATTTAATTCAAATCATAAACAAAAGGGCAAAAGACAAAATAAAAACATTAAGCTATGCTGGGCAAAGGTAATAGGCTCATATATCAATGCAAATAGCCACTGAATGTGGGTTACAAAAAGCATCCAAAATCAGCAACAATTCTTCTGTAGCCCATTTTCTGAGAAAGAAAAAAAAAAGCAGGTTATGCTTGCAGTACCAGCAGCTCTCACGTAAAGATGGTATGCATCAGCCAGTAAAACCTTGCTCCATACCACACATAGGCTGATTTATAATTTTTCTCTATTTCTTTTGGTGTCCTTAATTCCGCTAACAATCTTTCCTCTTGGAGCCAAAAGAACATCATTTGGGCAAAATCCTAAATCAAAGAAGTCCACATTCTAATGGTGCACCAGATTGGACAAATTGGTGAATGCAACTAGAAGGGAAAACAGTAGGACATTTTTATTTATCATATTTCTATCTCTTAGAAATATATGTCCTTTTAATACTTCAGCAAATTCATCAAAATTTCATAGCAGTGACAGAAGATGACCTTGAGGAATCTTCAGTTCATCATTATGCTTGTCTGAGTTTGGTGGACTTCTGCCAGAAAAAGAAGGGTGGAAATGTTGAAGATGAGAGACCAAGCCCCATGCATTTTCTTTATCCAAGGTTGGAAGTTGGGCAGGTGAATAGCCAAACATTACTGGCAAATTTCCTGAATTTACAGATTGATCCCCTTTTTGTTGCTCACAATTTGAAGTAGGCATCACTGGCACCATGCCTTTTATCTGATACCCAGAATTACTGGATGCACCAAGAGAGTTAAACTCCTTACCAGGAAATGAATAAGATACAACTGGTTGGACTGGGAAAGGAACGCCATATTTCAAGTTCCCATGTTTAAGTTCAGTTTCTGGTGAAACAGGAAGCTTTTTTTGTCCTTGTAAGTCAACAGCACTTGAGTTAGAATACCCATGAACCTCCTTTGGAACATCAGGACCACCCACCCCGATGAATGGTTTGGAGCCATGCAGGGACACCAGCATTGAGGTTGAACCCTCAACCTCCGAATCTGCAACATCTTCATTTTCTGCAATGGAGTCATCTTCTGTTGTTACCGAAATATGTGATGTTTTCTTGTCATGCAAATCATTATGGTGAGCATCCCTCTGATGCTTCTTCTGGCTGTTGATCTCATCAGATGATATTTTGCGTTTGCTGCCCACTTCTGGCCTTTTTTCTTCTTCAATGTCAATAGATCTTTTACCGCTTGAAACCCACAACCTATTATTTTTCAAGTTTGCAGAAGCATCTTCATCTGTATTGGCCTTTGAAAGGTCACTAAAAAAGCTTCCCTGAGGTTTTGCCGAATTTTGAGGGCCAGTCCCTGAATTCTGCTTCTCAGTGCATGAATGAAGAAAGTTTTTTAAATGATCTACCATTTTGCTGCCTCTATCACTATCTTCTGTCTTATTATCTGAAGAGCTGCAAATTTTACCTTTGGGTTTGGCAGATGATCCACCGCAACCTAGACCCAAGCTAAGTTCAAGGCCATTCTCATCCTCCATATTTAGCAGGAATTGAAACAGTATCTTAAGTCAGATATAGCCTCTCCCAATACCCTTTTCTGCCAAGATAATCCTCACATTGAACCCCAAATGAAACAGATACTCATTACATATCAAACCTACCCAGAGAAAGGTTCACATCATTAGAAGTAAAGAAGATAGAAACAGAGAAAACAAAGGAACAATAATAAAGTCATCACAGGAAACTAAACTGTAAATTAAAACAGAGGAAATAACACCCAACGCAGTTCGCAGAAGTGCCCCTCCACATTTCCAAGAAAGCAAATCGAGCTTACTTAAATCTAAAACCAAAGAACCAGATCAAGAGGGGCTTCGGATTGCTGAGGAAGAGTTTGATCAATCCAAGGAAATCAGATCAGTCCTCGTGATATCTCACATATATACGAACCCAGAAACTTAAATCCCAAAAGCAACCGTATAGAACATAGCTTGATGGCTTACTTTAAGTAAATTGAAAATTTTGAAGGACAAGAATGGTTAAAAAGGTCAAAAGAAAAAACCCAAAATTTATTTTGCTTCATCTTCCTTCTCCTTCTTCCTCAGCAATCAAAGAGGAAAAATGAGATCCACATGCAAGCCCCAGATTTGATGAAATTACAAATACCCATTAAAGCTAGTCCATGAACAGCCAAAAAGATTAAAAAAAAAAAAAAAAAACAGACTTTAAAAATCAAATCGAAACATCCACTGAAATTCCCAAAGATCCAATCAAGAAACAGAGAGGAAAAAGGAAATTGAAAGTGCTATACTTTTTCTAAAGATACAAAGGCCGAAACGAAACAAAACACAGAGTAATAGAGAGTACCTGAACGAAGACACAGAGGATTTAACCTTAACCCTAAACTTAAAAGTCGAGGTTTCTTCGGAAGACACAGAGAGATGCGGAAAAGAAGGCGAGGAGCTATTATGAGTTAGAAAGATACTGCTCGGTGAGATTTTCAGATCAAGCCTCCTTCCCTGTTTTTTTTTTTCATATGATTTTCGTGTAGATTCCTTTTATCCGCTTTCACGTTATATTTTCTTTCTATTTGTATGTTTTTCTAAACTTCACCGAAATAAATAAACTATTCTTCTTTGATCCCAAAAAAATAAAATAAAAAAAACGTTTATCCCATGACAACAAGAAAATATGTATTTGCTCTATTTTATCTAGAGTCGACACTTGTCCATGTTTTTTAATTTTTTTCCTTTTTTTCTCAGCCTTTTTATTTTCTCTCTCTCTTTTCGAAATTATTTTCAATAGTCCTAATTTTCTAATTAAAAATTTCCATCGTCTTTCTCCGCATGATTTGCTTAAAAATATGACCCACGTGGTTTTTACCTTCTTGTCAGCTACTCCGTTGCCGCCAGTGTTGCGTTTCTCGCAACGCCTCTCTCTCTCTCTCTCTCTCTTTTTTTTTTTCTCTTCTTGTCATATGAGTTATTAACCCAAAATGAAGTGGCTGCGAGCCCTGCCCCTTTTAAACCGATTAACAAGCAATTAGAGTTTTAATCCGATTACAAAGATATTCTTTCTTGATTTATGGAGGTAGCAAGTGATTTTTTTTGGAAACAAATTGAATCAAGAGACACATCAAAGACTAAAAGACAATTACAAAGATACTCTTACAATTGCAAAGACGCTTTTTATGTGCATGTGTTGCGACACTGCGCGATCGATTACGTGGTTGTCCTGTCATGCAAATAGGCCATCCATAACTCTAGCTTTGGAATTTGGAGAGGAAGGAGGAATGCAAGGGGGGACCTCTGTTGCGTAGATTTTAAATCTATTCATTTTCATTGTTCTGCCTGAAAATTTGTATACTTATATACCCATGTTCATGATCATAATAAGTTGTTACACGTTTTAACAAGTATTTTTTTTTTTTTACCTTGTTATCAAGATAATGCTTCTAAGAGTGTTAGTTGCACGTTACTATTGATCTCATCAAATGTATGAACATTATTGTTAGATGCAAGTTGCCGTGTCACTGTATTCTAGTGAGAGAAGTAAAAACCACGTGGCTGTAACTTTCCACGTGATTATCACTTCTCTATTTTTCTTGGCCCATTGGAGTCCTTGGTGACCTCGCCACTTCCAAGGATATCGAGATCTTTCCGAGGGGCCTAACAAATCCATTTTAAATTTCACTTCAGTGGTAGTGAAATAAGTTTCAAAGGGATAACAATCGCAGTTTTTAACGAGCCAGCACCTCTTGGAAGGCCCAGTGGCTTCCCTAGAAGGAGAAGAAAGAGCTGGTAGAATGGAGGTACCCCACTTTTCATAAATTGACTTAAAATCAAATTGGGAATAGACGGCCCAGGATGAAATTTTCATTGCAACTAAAACAATAATACCTGAATACAGAACGTTAAGGCCGACCCAATGCAAAATGGAAATGGCGGCAGGGATGATTTGAATAGTATTAAAAGCGAATTGTCGAGCAATTGTTAGAATCACAACATAAGTAATTTCCTACGTCAAAAGTTCAGCGAGTTCATCTATTCTTAAGCCCCCATGTGGCATCGCGTCTATAACATGTTCA
This sequence comes from Rhizophora apiculata, assembly GCA_037832385.1. Taxonomy (NCBI): domain Eukaryota; kingdom Viridiplantae; phylum Streptophyta; class Magnoliopsida; order Malpighiales; family Rhizophoraceae; genus Rhizophora; species Rhizophora apiculata. Next base: position 4,731,318 of record CM075433.1, on the reverse strand, counting down.
TTTAATTCTCTTGCTTTTCTGAGCGCCGGATCCTTTCTCTGACCATCGCCTTTCTTGGAAATAGTCCTGCCCTTTCTAACTTTTACATCCCTGCTCTCTTGCTGCTCATTCTTTTGAACAACCACCGTTTTGGGTTGATGCCCAAAAACAGGCCCAGGGGTAGCAGACTGACCAAAGGCAAGGGCCTTTTGGTATACAGTGTCAGCATCCAAATCTGTATCAGCCAAGACAACCGCAATTCCTTCCTCGACAGCTTGTTTCAATAAGCGTAAAACTTCGTCTGTTTGAGGCACACACAAGTTTACTGGTTCATTGGAACCTTCTGAGCCTTCTAACACACCTGGCAGCTCTTCCATGGTCCTAACAGTTCCTGGAGTGGTGTGGAATTTCATCGATGTAGCTGCCAGCATTTCAGCATTATCTATATCATTTGATATGGTCCCACTGACATATACTCCCTCAACAGCTTCAGACTCATTAGCAGTAGTGCTACTAGCATTATTCAATGCAGTTTTACTTTCATAGATCCCTCCTGGAGTTGAAAGGGCATCCATAGCTGCATACTTCTCTTCCGTTTCTTCAGAAGAAAAATCCTGCATTTGCACTTGAGTGCCAGTAGATGATGTATCTGGACTCAGTATGCTGGGAGTCGCGTCCTTAACTGAACACATTTCATCTTTGTTTTCTAGAGGTGGTCCAGCAGAAGTAGCGACTCCAGACCCTTTAGCTTCTTGGCATTTATTCACTGGTTTTCCATTGGAATGTGCATCAATAGCCACATATGGATCATCTGTTTCTAGTGGTAACAGATCCTTTCCTTGCTCTTCAGGGCCCAGTGAGGGCATATTCTCATCCAGTGCACTAAGACTCGCATCTTTAGTAGAAAGCACTTCCATTTCTTGGTTTTCTAGAGGTGGTCCAGTAGAAGTTGCATCATCAATGCCAGATACCTTATACTCCTCGCTTTCATTTACTAGTTTTGGGAAGGAAGGCTTCCAATTCCTTCCTCTCCACATAAGTACATGTTCATCTTCAAATGAGATAAGCACACATGGGACAAGTTCCTGCCATTCATCAAAGAAAGGTTTTGTTGTTTCAAAAATCTTTGAACTAGTTTAATGATGCGGGAGAATAAGCAACAATGATCAAGATATAAGTGTATTGGACCTTGAGTTTGGCTCCAATCTTGCGGTAATCACTTGGATTTAGCCCTCGACAATTTATCCGTACTACTTCGCACTCTTCAAATGCCTCTCTAACATTCTTTACTAGGTTACAGTATATGCCATTCCTTCCTGTAACACATGGAAACCACCCAAACTTTATTAGTTTGCTCATGGACAAATAACATATTGGTCAATCCTCAGCATCAACCTTGGAAAATGGCTCTGTGCACACTACCTAATTTGCATATTGGTATGAGTTTCTGGCCCTTCTTACGCATTTCAGTTGCTTCTTCCAGTGTTAATCCCTCTGGAGCCCGTTTAATCAACCTTGGATAAACAGGTGTGATAGGTTTCCACAACATAAGAGGAAAACGGGGGCGGGTCCTGTAGTTGTAATTTCTTCCTCGAAAAAGGTACAGCACCCCACCTTTTCTGTAGATGACTTTTCCCCCAGTTTTCTCCTATCAAATGTGAACACAAAGGAGAAAATCGATAAGATTTGAAAATAACACCCAGAACAATACTGCCAAACAGCATACACCAGCGTTGAGCAGGTAACCAATTTTAAGTCAGGAAGCTTTGATGATTGATACTCTCCGTAAAACTGGACAAATGCCACAGTAAAGTTTGGGCATGTGCAAATGTGTATGAAGAAAGAATAATTGCTCACTCAAGTGTTAGTTAGAAAAAACCACCTCTAATTGCTGGCAAACATTGTGCATATCAACCGTACATACTCCCTTGCATTTAATCTTGCACACCCTCCGCCGCTTCCAATGAGCATGTATGTTATCCAACATGTTGTGCGTCAAACCATCTCTACCTACAAAAAGGAAGAGACAACAAAAAAATCCGGCCAGATTCATCATCAAAGACCACAAGCTGTTCATTGAAGTAGCCTTCACAAAACCTCTATATTCAACTACAGAATGCTTCACCAAGATACAAATGAACACACTTAATTGCTTCTGTAACTTCATTTTTCAATACGTACGAGAAGTAAACTCAATAGCTTTTCACATTTCAATACGCAACATAGATGAGACTAAAACATACCCATATTCAACTGCCGCCTCCACTTCAAGCAGCTATCAACCAACTCCTTAACCTCCTCCTGCGTTAATGGCTCCCCGAGAATCTCCTCCCTCGTTTTCACATGCCTCGGACCCGAACCGGGAAGAAACGGACCCGGAGATTGAACTGGTTTCACCCCTTTTTTATTTGGTGGTGGCAACACGAAGGAATCGAACTCTTTTAGCTTCTTCTTACTTGACGGAAGCGGGGGCCGCCCAGTCCATGGCCGGGGCATGGTAGTCGGCCCGAACGGGACGAACGGAGCCTCCCGTAGTTTCAGGGGCTTCACCTTCGGTGCCTCGGTGTAGCTGTACTTGTACTCAAACGGCGCGCCGTCTACAACATAAGAGAGACCGTCTTCACTGACCTTGATCTCCGCCTTTCTTTCGATGATTTCCCTCTCGTTATCTTTCGGCTGGGGAAGTTTCGTAATTCTCGAGAATCGGCGAAACGCCGGATGGGATACTTGGTTCTCAAGTTTGGAGTATTTGGATTTCCCGCCCGGGATTGAGGGTTTCGAAGCAGAGGAGGGTGTGCCAATGGATTTGAAAGCTTCGGCGCTCGTGCTCGCTGCAGTGAAATCGTTCTTATCAAAGATGTTGGTGACGGCATCAAAACGGCGGCGGCAGCCGAGGATATCCGCTTCGACTTCCTCCTGGGCGCGTCGGCGTCGTTTGAATCTCTCGGCATTGGCGTTGTTCCACCGCGAGAAGCGGACCTCTGTGAGCGGCCGCAGTTGGGGCAAGGAAGGGCTAGGGCTCGGGTTTGGTGGTGACGCGAAAATTGGAAATGGTATCGGAAACAATTTCAGCGCCATGGCTGAAAATTGTGTGCCAACATTACTCTCAAATAGCCATTATCACAGCAACAGAAACATGTTCCAAACGGTGCCGTTTCTTCGTTGTCAGAAATCTTGATAAGTTTTATATGTTTAGTATCTGTAGAACATTGAGGGCAAAATGGTCTAGATGTATGAAGCGAAGACTGAAGTGAAAATGGCAGCTGGTAACTATAACCGACAAAGGTCAAAACACCGACAAAGCGTGGGACTGGTCAACGCTTTCTCCGGACAACAACAGAAATCAACGCTTTCTCCGGACAACAACAGAATTTGCAGGTACTTTCGTACTGTTTTCAACTTCTTAGATGGCTCGAGCTACGGATTTGTATTTTCGTTCTGCTTTCTCAAAGAATGAGAAGCTTAAGTTACATTTTTTTTATTTTTTTAAGAAAGAGGCTTCTGAAAAATTTATTTATTTTTTTAGGAAGTACTTATATCCTTAGCTTCCTGCTTAATTGTTTTTTTTTTTTTTTTTTTCATAAATTTTCCAGCTTGATCCAATTTTCTTGGTTGCGAGTGGTAACGCAATGCAGAACTTAATGCTTGGTTATTCATAATACACTCTCTGGTTAATCTCAATTCTCCATTTGTGAATTCGGCTATGGTTGCAAGCCTACTGATTTTCAAGGGAAACTGTGATCGTGCAGCACTTTGATTTCAATTTGGTTCAGATTTTCCTTTTCTGTTTAGTTCGCTTTTTCAGTCCCAAACCAGGGGTTGGGCTGATGATAGTTTTTTTATGAGAATGCAGCTAGATGACTGAACTATTAGCTCAAATAATTGGTGATCATTGTGATTCTAGCTTATGGATGTTGGTGCAATATCACATAGGTTATGTCTCACTGAAATTTGGAGACTGCTGGCGATCATTTGTCTGGCAGCTGTTGGCATCTTTATTTTTCAGTGTTCTGCAATTTCTTATGGGAAAGAATGGTCTGCATCACCCACAAACAAGAGTCTGATAAAAAATGACACCTTTTCAAAAACTTTAAAATCCAGTAGAATCGAAGAAGGTAGTATCATTGGCATCGATTCATATTCCTCTGATTTGGGGGGAGAAGTTCAAGGTGAGAACGTTACAGCAAATACTACCTTCAGTTTGGCATCAGAGAAGAAGGAAAATGATGTGTTCGTGTTGGAGATGGGTGTCACTTCCGGCAAAAGTCTGATGAGAAAAGGCAAAGCTGATTATTCCACTCAAACAAAAGGTGTCATCATTGGACATGGCCACTTAGGGCAGGTTGAGGAAGCAGAAAACATGAAACCGGTGCAAAGTTCATTGGTTGGCAAAGTTCCAAGAAATTATGATGCATTTCTCCCTTCCAATCTACCCTTAGAAGATAATGCGACCCGAATATTTGGAACAAACTCCAAGAATGCCAACTTATTGCCAGCTCCTTCACTCACCTTCAGCAATAATTCAAAAAGAGCCAGCTTGTCTTCATTGAAGAGGTCAGGGATTCACCTGACGTCAATATCCCAGATGAATTTGCTATTGCTTCATCATTTGGTTTCTTCTCGTTCCATGGTAAGGTATTGACTTTTCGAGATCCTTTGAGCAACAGAAAATGGGATGTGATTTGTGGAATTTTGACTTATTATATGCATTAATGACAGAGGCCGCGTTGGTCTTCAGCCCGTGATCGTGAACTTTTATCTGCAAAATTGCAAATAGAGAATGCACCTTTTGTCAAGAGCACCCGAGAACTTAATGCCATTGTGTTTCGAAATGTCTCCAGGTTCAAAAGGTAGGCCTCTTTTCCATTTCAGTTTCCATATCTATTTTCTATTTTATATCTAAGTTGCAGGGGCATGTAATATGATAGGAAATTTGGCAAGGCTACCACATATAGGACAATTACCCCCTGTAATTGGCATCAGAGGGCCATTTTGCTATAGCTGAAAAACGTCTTGGACTGAACTTGGCTAAGCAAATTACTGACCATGGAATTCTTGGAAATGCAAGGAAATTTTTTATGTTTGATTTTTTTTTTTTCATATTTGGCCATACACAACTAGTTGGTTTCATTGAACGAGTCTAAGAGTTTCAGTCCTTTTTTTATATACTTTTTAAAGATGTGAAAGCATTCTCAATTGCAAAAATTCCATGGTATCTCCTGATCCCCGAATGTACAAAACCTTCAGGAGGTTGCTTTTTTTCTTATAGTGACTTCCTAGCTTTTGTGTGTGTGTGTGCTGGTCAGGAGCTATGAGTTGATGGAACGCATGCTCAAAGTTTATATCTACGAAGAAGGAGAGAAGCCCATATTTCATCAGCCAAAGATGAGAGGAATATATGCATCAGAAGGATGGTTTATGAAACTGATAGAAGGGAATAAAAAATTTGTGGTGAAGGACCCCAGAAAAGCTCACTTGTTCTACTTGCCATTTAGTTCAAATATGTTGAGGACTGCACTATTTGCAGAAAACTTTAAGAGTCGGAAAGACCTTGAAGGACACCTGAAGAATTATGTTGTTTTAATTGCCAAAAAATACAGATTTTGGACGAGGACAGCTGGAGCCGATCATTTCTTCGTTGGCTGTCATGACTGGGTATGCCTTCCCATTTCACTTGTCATTCAAATTTGGTCTGATGATCGCATGTTTGCTAAATGCCAATCCTCTGAATTTTTTAGTTTGGTGGTTAGAAATAGTCAGCAGCTCATATTCCTTGTTAAACATTGTGGATTTTGCTGCTGTTGCTTGCCCATACCGATTTCCAGCAACTCAAAACAGAATTCCAATATGTAGCCAATTTACCTAGCTTTTTTGTTATGCTTACATCGGTGCTCAGTTTACAGTACACAAGTGACTCTGTCAAATCTAATTTATTTCCTCTGATAGTGCAGACGTCTGGGTTTGATGACTTACAGGCAAAAACTGTATCTATGTGCCATGATGTGGTGTAACCTGTTGCTGATAAGCCAAGCATAGAACCTAATCCAGCTTTGATTTTTCCATGCCCTAGCTCAGTTGATGTAATGTTGAATTTCAGGCGCTAAAGCTCACAAGGCACCACATGAGCAACTGCATCAGGGTTCTCTGCAATGCCAATGTTGCTTCAGGCTTCAAAATAGGCAAGGACACTACTCTGCCGGTTACATACATACGCTCTGCCGAGACCCCCTCAGAAAATCTTGGAGGGAAGTCTCCTTCGGAAAGGCACATACTAGCCTTCTTTGCCGGAAGCATGCATGGTTATCTTCGACCAATCCTTCTACAGTACTGGGAGAATAAACAATCCGACATGAAAATCCTCGGTCCCATGTCTCTTGATGTTGCAGGCAAAAGAATGTACAGGGATTATATGAAGAGCAGCAAGTACTGCATATGCGCCAGGGGTTACGAAGTTCACACACCTCGGGTGGTTGAAGCTATTTTCTACGAGTGTGTGCCGGTCATCATATCAGACAACTATGTGCCCCCTTTTTTTGAAGTATTGAACTGGGAGTCATTTGCTGTGTTTGTTCCAGAGAAAGATATTCCAAATCTGAGGAACATCCTGCTGTCAATCCCAGAGGAGAAGTACCTTGCAATGCAGTTGAGAGTTAAAATGGTGCAAAAACATTTCCTCTGGCACAAAAAGCCTGTGAAATACGATTTGTTTCATATGATCCTTCACTCCGTATGGTACACCAGAGTGTTTCAGATGAAAAGCTGATGAAGCTGTAATACAAAATTTTCTCTAATTCATTGTTGTTAATTTCATTTTAAATAATGCTAGGTATACTAAGATTTTCACATTATTTTTTCTATTAATCCCTAAATCTCACCTAATATAGAAAATTAAGATTCAATTACTTCATGCACGACGTACATTGGCAGACAAGGGTACGCCAAACGCGGTAAATTTGGATAGAATTTCATAACACGTGTTTTTCTTAGGCGGATTGTATTTTGTCCACTGTCGCCAAATCATGAAATTCCAACAGGCCACGTGTATTTCTTCTGAAAAAGAAATTAAAAAAGGTTATCCACAGTCTCCCTACTCTGCTATCGTGGGTCCCATCTGCCCATTTTCCGGTACTCAGACTTAATCGTGATCCTATGGGGGGACCCACAGTTGCAACCCTGCTTTCGGGTTCGACCAAATTCGTGGCACCACGTGCACCTTGAATCTTAATTCTCCGAACGTTGAGTAATAAATGGAAAAGTCCCGGTCAAAATAAATCTCGTAAAAATATATTATATTATATTATACATTATACCAATAACCGTTTATATAATATAAAAAAAATATAAAAATTCATGTTAAATCGGTTTCTATGGTATAAAATGATATTCGTGTAATATATAATATGGCAAGTCTTGCGCAGGTACGGTAGTTTTGACATTTTCCCTTCCACCCGCAGTATTGTGCATTGAAAGTTATTAAGACAAAGCAGTGCGAAAGAAATTGGCCAGCCCTGCCTTGTGAGCATCTTTGTTACTGTGTCTGCTGTTTGAATTTTCTTGCCCGTTGGGGCTTGGGGCGGAGAGAGTGCGGGTTAGTGAAACTTGGAAAAGGGGAAGGATGAAGGACTTGTGTGAGTGAGAAATTTGCAATGCGTTAAGAACAATCAGTTGAGTTTGATGTGAAAGCTTTGTTTCCAGGGTCTAACAAAGGCACTCTTTTCAGGTTCATTGTGATTCCGTGAGTAGTACAAATATCTTGCTTGATTATTTTAGGCTGCACTTGTCAGTGGACGATATTTTCACCCGTCTATTGACACTGACTACTGATATAAGCCATCGATTTATTTGCTTTGTAGGTAAGTTTTCCTCTGTGATTACGAGCTATTTGCTGGTATTACTCTTTTGTTGCACTGACCTTGACATAGTGTTGATGTTACGGGGTATCTTGCATCTCAAGATGTTTATGAATATCTCAACAATTTGGTGTCCAGCTCTCCTGGACCTTGTTCAAGATCTTCGGGCCACAATGGTGAAGGTTGTTCGCCTTCTTCCACATATTGTTTTGAGGATTCAAACCCTTCAATCTGTGGCAAACGAGCCTTGGACGATGGGGAAAACTTGCATGTAAATACAAGATATTGAGTTAGACAAAGCAGTTGCAGCCATGGAAGTGTCTCCTTCATTATTCAACGGTACAGCTCTTTTGCACTGAACTTCGGTATGATGCTGCATAATAGAGCTTTAATTAAGGACCAAGCTAAGGCGTTACAGTTGTTGGAGAATACTCATAATGGTGCCTTTCACTTATCCTCGTACAAAAAGGAAAGAGCAATTTTTTAATGGTAGTTTTATCATTTGCATGTGTTGGGATTCTCCAGTGGACAAGTGTTGGACACGGTGTGGGATACAACTGTTTGCTCCTCTATGATATCTAGATTCCTATTACAGTCTTCCTTCTCAGCCTCTTCTTTTTTTTATTAATTTTTTGTCGTTCCTTCATTTCTTTGCTGAACTTGTGATTTTTTCCTCTTTGAGTGGATGCAGGCTGATGCTCCCATTGTGTGGTTTTCAGCTTGCTTGGAGTTTTGCATTGGCCTCCTGGAGATGTACACTCTACTGCATCAGAGGCTTGCAAGTTGAAGTTCGTAGGTAATAGAGGTTGGTTTTAAATTTGCAAACTGTTGCAATTACTAAAAAAAAAAAAAGAAATGCATGCTGTTGGGTTCATTTTGCCATAGAAGAGTCTATGAAGGTTTCTTTTAGTTAGAATTTCAGGTGCATGAAGTTTTGTGGATTCCATCTGCAGCCAAATTTGGCTATACACTTATGTTTTTATATCACAATAGTCTTCTTTTGGCCCATCAGCATTACTTCTCGAGTGTATAAAACTCTGAATGGTTCATCTGGTGACATTGGATGGTTGCAACGCACACCTGGAATGGCTCCTGTGGACAATGGTACACCTAGATTTATGGGGCTGCTTACAAAGATAAGGTACTGGTTGATATGTTCACCGTCTTAAATTGGACAAACTTGCCTTTTATGGCTCATATTTATTGGGTCTGATGCAGCTGGAATTGTATGATCAGTTTACAATTTCTAAGTCACTGCACTTTTCAACTTTATTATTAGTTTTATGCAGTGTTGTTCAATTCAATAAAGCCGTAAGTATGCTTTAGGTGCTATGCAGAAATTTAAATTTTTAATTCCCATACGATAGCTGTAGATTCATGGGTATTGTCACTTTGTCGCGTTTTATTCTTCAGGAATGGAGAGCATATACTTCCTTACTTATTTGTTTATCTATTAATACTAGGTTTGAGAATATCCCTTCTCTGATGTTTAATTCTGGTTGCCTTTTCTTTCTCCTTTTTCCAGGCCTTTTTAGTAATCATGGTCCATTGTATTTTGTGGGCACTAAAAGATTCTTTTCTAAAAATGGGTCTAGCCTGTCACATTGCTAAAATTCACAGTGACGTAACCGTGATTACTTGGCGATTATTTAGACTGTTCATTATGCAACCAGGACTTTGCCACAAAATTGATTGCTCGAGGAATTTGTTTGTTCTTTTCTTAAATATAGATATCTTTTATTTGGTATCTTCTTACTTGCACCCATGCTATGCCATGTTATCATTTCTAAACGTTTCACCTCTATTCGTATGAAGGCATTTAGTGGAGCACAGTGCATGGGAACAGAAGCAAAACATTGAGGAGCTTTATTGGGGTTCAAGCAAGCGAGGATGTTGCTTGGGCACAGCCAGGCTGGGGTTGATGCTGCAGCTGCATTGTCAATCTACTGGTGCCGCTTGAAAGACAAAGTTGCTGGTCTTGCGATGGTGCAGAGCCCATATGGTGGCACGTCTTTAGCTTCTGATATTCTACGTGCCAAGTCGCTGACAAAGAAACACGTAGGATCATGGAACTTTCAAAATGCAAGCTAATTAAGGTAGTCTTCTATACTCTGCTTAGTGACTGGCACTCCATGTATTTGTTTGTCTGAGGGGCAAAGCTGCACGTGTGTCAACGACTTGCATGGAAAATTACCAGAGTAATGATTATTTTCAGTCATGCATTTCTTATTCTTCCTGTAACTCTACCATTTTTTATCATTAGGCTTTTCTGCCGGCTCCCTCTTTGTTTTCGATCTATTGCCTTGCATCTCACATCCACTGTTCTGGATGGATTTATGCCTGGGTGTTTTCTTAGCTATGGCTTGTTTTAGCCTTTTTTTTTTTTTTTTTTTTTTTTGTTGGCCGTTGCTGCTTCTCAATTTTATTCCTATTGTGAATAACCAAACATTTATCGTTGGATGATATTCGAGCACTTGAAGATCTCACATATGATAAGCGTAGGGAATTTATCATGAAGCATCAGCTCCCAAAGCAAATTCCTGTAATCTCCTTCTACTCCCAAGCAAGTATTACTCCCAATGTCCTTGCCACAATGACCCACATAGCTCAAGCAGAACTTCCTTCGCTCCCACTTCCAAAATTTGGGAGTGAGGAACCCGAAGATGTTGTTCAAGAAGGATGTCAGGTGCCGGTAGTAATTCCCTTATCTGCTGTAATGGCTGTTTGTGCACTTCACTTGCAGCTTAGATGTGGAGAGAAGAGGAATGGGTTAGTGACATGCCGTGATGCTGAAGTTCCAGGATCAGTTGCCGTGAGACCAGATGGGAGGCTCAACCAAGCATGGATGGTTTACTCTTCTAGTAAGAAGGATCCTAGGGAGCCTGAGTCCAATGAAATGTGTGAGGCTCTCTTGACTATGCTTGTCAAGCTTGACAAGAGTAAGCAAGAAAGTAATGTCTATGCATGATCTTGCACGCCCATATCTTGAACAGAAATTCCTTTTTTTTGGACCCACTTTTTGATTCTTCAAGCTAAGCTTTTGTGTTAAAGTTCCTGTTGTGGAAGTTGAGAGTTATTCGAGGGTGAAAATATATGTACTGCTACTTTTCTTTTCTTCTCTTTTTCTTCTGTTTAGTAACAGATCCGTATGGGGTCATGGGTCATAAACTCTCCCCTTATCCTATATATGCCCTGGCCCATCCCAAATAATGCTCTACACGTTCCAATCTGCTTCGTTAGAGCTTCTTAATAGCTTTAAGTGGGAAGCCAATTGATGCCCCCAAAAAGGGATCCAAAGAATGGTCGGTGGGAGAAGAAAAACAAAGAAACTAGTTGTAGTTTCCATCTCAAAATGCAAATGGCAATGCGGGTAAGAATGATTTTGCAGATTCGGACAGTGGAGGGTATTCATGTTACAGGGCTTACGTATATGGCATTCATTAGTCGTGGGTTGTATTTTTCTAACAGCAGCGCCAATGATATACATAGCTTACCCCATAACAACCCCACCACCATTGTGCAACCCGAGGAAGCTGGGATTGCAATGGCTGATCTTACCAATTCTACCAAATGCGGCTATGCCGCTGCCTGGCTCATTTGTACGCCACATCCTTTGCAGCTTCCCAGCACAGGGTCCTTGCCAGGTGGGCCGATACCCAGTTCATGGCACATGGAACGAGTCCATGGGCCATAGAGGCCCACTTTCATTGATAACATTATTTGTGTGCACAACAATCGTTAACTGTGGGCAATTTTTGGGGCCCCGTAATTATAGCTAAGTATCAAGCCCATCGGACGTCAGCTGGGAATCCGAGTACAATAAATTTTAGTAGGCCCAAAGAAACCCAAGCGAGGAATTACTGCCTCAGAATTTCTTCCCAGCAGTAAACCAGAAAAATAAAAAACATTTATTGTATTTCTTCCCAGCCAACTGCTCAGATACCTCATTTATTCACAAAATGACCAAATAAAACACTGGGCAGCGTCAGCACCGCAGGCACGTTGCAATTACGCCCCAACTGCTCGAATGCTCCTTGGCAACGCATAATTTTATTTCTGTTAATTTTCAGGTTCTCACTTGCTCCAATAAAAAGAGAGAGAGAGAGAGAGAAGGGGGGGGGGGAATAGGTAAATCTGCTTGCTATATAGCCCATGAAAATTGAACATAAATGTTATCCAATGTAACGATAATAAAAAAATGTGCTATACATTGATAACGTGCACTTCTGAAAAGAATTCTTTATTTCTCAAATAACATGGCCCATGGCGTCAAATGATTTGGACCAATATTGAAGAAGTATGGTGCCCAGTTACAAATTAAGGAACGGCTCACCAACCCCTTTTGGGTATGGGTGGCACATGAGTGGCACGTGAACGAACCACCTCACTAACGAAGCTAAGGTCCGGCCGGATCACGTTCGTGATCAATTGCGTTTGTGCTCGTCAACTCTCTCAATTTTCTGTACTTGCGTGGCAAAACCGATTTGCCCTGCGACTGTAATGCCTTTTTTGTCTTTGGCAGGTTGTCTACTGCCAACACATGGAACGGAGATGTGAGCCTTAAAGTGGTGATAAACGTGATAGAGACATGATATTTGAAGGCTGTAGATGCATTATTGTCAAACAAAAAAAAAAAAAAAAATATAAATAAATTATCAATATATATAATAATTATTTTGTTAAAAAATATAATATATTTTTTTACTAGTATATAACTCACAGACGAGTTAATAAAAATAATATAAATTTAGTAAATTGAAAAATGTTTTATAAATAAAATTAAGAAAAAAAATTTAAGAATTTTGAAAAAAATTAATTTAAATTTAAAATTTTATAAATAAAAATAAAAAAAATTATAAAATTATAAAAAAAATTATTAATATAAATATTAAAATAACTAATTTTTAATTATTAAAAAATATAAAATTATTAATTTAAATAAAAATAATATAATAAATTTAAAATATAATCACAAAATATTTAATTTAATTAATAATATGATAAATTTAAAATATAATTTTAAAAATCAACCAATTAAGATATTCACTATATAAATTTTTTAAAATATTTTTATTTTCAAAAAAAAAAAAAAAAAGAGAAAACGAGAAAGAAAAATCCCATTCCTCGTCATCCATTCATCACGTCAAATCATTCAGTAGCAGAAGATCAATAACGAACATCAAAGCAATTGGATGAATTTATTTAATCGCAAAGCAAGGAATTCTACTGAGCGAGGGATAACATCACATCAAAAGTACATATTAAACAGAAAAATAATGTAATTACCATATAATTTTTCTCGTTTGAAAAAGCAACCGAAGATGACCACGGGTCTCAATGCGAACAATTTTCAATCCAAATGCCCTGGCAGGTAAACTGAACAGTGGCTTGAAACAAAATTATCATTTCTCATCATTCAAATGCGGGGTACGAATTCAATTTGTTGCTTTCGAATATTCGCAGGGTGCATCTTTTTGTGTTAAAAAAAAAAAAAGAAAAAAAAGAAAATCGCAGTTAATAATTTTGTTGGTAAAATACCAAATTTGCTCAGACGACATGTAAGAAAGGTAAGTCAAGCTGGCATGTCGGTTGATAGGCCGCGTCCTCATGTTCTTACAACTTAATGCCCCGTTTTCGCAAGTGAGCAATGCAAGTAAGGTCAATCAATATTTGACGTATGAATTTTATATCTCATATTTTATCCATTATTTCAATATTTAATATGAGATATTCTGTCTGAACTAATTAATTAGTCTATCGTGTATGGCATGAAGCCCGCCCTACCTCCAAAAACGCACCGTAACCACGCCAACTCTAATTTCATATTTCCAATACCACCGCCCCATGTTCATCTCTTTATGTCTGGGGAAAGAATGAGTAAGACCCCGAAAAGAGAGCCAAAAGACAAGACTGCACTTTGATAAGCTTATCTAGATTAACAAAAGACCAAACTGGCACAAATTAACATGCAAGAAAGCATTTGTAAAGTTTGCATGCAAATAACTACAAATTTGAGCATTATTTATTTATTTATTTTTAATCCAAATTTGGAGCACTATTAATTGCGGCTTATTGTATGGCTCTATCTTGAGAGCAATCGAAGGAAAGATGAGACGGGAACCGAGTAGGCCAGAGGTGAAGCTCAGAGGCCCTGGCCCATTCTGCAAAGGAAGGAATTCTACTTCCACAGACGGCTATGCCAGCTGTGAGTCTGACCCTCGCTGTCTTAAGTATTTACCCCCCCCCCCTTGTCGGCCAATGATTCTGCGAATACGAGCTGACGGCATTAACATTCACTCCAACGTTGGATCGCGTGATCGTTAATTTCATTTAATGATCCAATTCGCGTTCACACGTTTGACTGTCTGCACCAAATTTCAAACCCTTCAAAACATTTTTTTTATTAAAAAATTGCTTGGTTTATAAATAAAATTTTTTATTCTTATAAATATATATAAAATTTAAGACCTTAAATATTTAAATAAGAATTTGAGCTCTCATTTATTAGAAGACTTTAACTGCTTCACTTCTTCACATCTCTCTTTATATGCACGTTATACCAATAACTAATCATAAAATTTCTCAAAACTTAAGAAGTGGGACAGAAGATGATGTATAATTACACAATTATCAATAAAAAAAAAAGTTAATGGCGGTGATAATACAATTTATAATCTATTTCTATCCCGTGTCAATTCGTCAACATCCCTATTGCTGTATCTCCTCTCTTAACCATAATCAGAGAAAATAAAGAGACCACCTATCTATGTACGGATAATGACTTTCTCTCATAAGTTGCACGTTTTCCTCATATTTTGACCGTGCACTTGTCCTTCCTACTTTCTCTCTGGCGTGGCTTGCCTCCCTTCCTTTCACCCTCAATTCTAACCTTTCTACAAAGCCCCGCGTTACCGCCATTCACTGTTCACTCAATTAGTAAAGCAATGCAAATGTTTCCTCTATATATAGCCTTCGTATAAAAGTCACTCCATTTGTCTTTGTGAGTTTTATGCTTCAGTCCATATACATCGTTATTTCTCGGGAGAAAGCAATTTAAAACGTCGTCGCTTTTAGAAGTGACCACCAAACCATGACGGACCTGCCAAGCTTAAACGCCAGCTCGGTCTCCGAGGCGGAGTCAAGTGTTAACTCCTCAATTACTCCGGCATCGCCATCTTCACCCGGGTTGTCTCAAAACCCGGGTGGTAGCCCCGACCCCGAGCAGCGGAACCAGAGGAAGCCCAAGAGGGGTCGAGAAAACAGCAAGCATCCGGTTTATAGTGGGGTCCGAATGCGGGCGTGGGGCAAATGGGTTTCAGAGATCCGGGAGCCCCGAAAGAAGAACCGGATTTGGCTAGGCACTTTCTCCACCCCTGAAATGGCGGCACGTGCCCATGACGTGGCTGCCAGGAGCATAAAAGGCAGCTCCGCCATTCTCAACTTCCCTGAACTTGCCGGGATTCTGCCCCGGCCAGCCTCCAACTCTCCCTGTGACGTCCAAGCCGCCGCCGCTAAGGCCGCCTCAATCAACTTCAACATTACCGACAGCAGCAGCAGCGACAACGAGACTAACAATAATACCAACAACAATAATGCGCCGTCACCGTCCACGTTGACACAATCATCATCCTTTTCGTCATCAACGGTGGAGGAGACATCGTCGCCGGAAGACGTGGCGACGCCGGAAGAGTTGAGCGAGATAGTGGAGTTGCCGAGTCTTGGAACGTGTTTGGAGGAGTCTCCAGAGTTTAGGGACGAGTTCGTGTTCGCCGACTCGTGGCTGTATAATCCGCCTTGGTACGATGATCACTGCGGTGTCGGCGGCGGCAGCAGCGGCGGTGGGTATTTAATTGATCAGCTACCAATAATGCTGCCAGAAAGTGTCAGCACCGGTGGTTTCGAGACTTTTTTCTTAATGTGACTCCTTGGCTCTTTCTTTCTTCTCTTTTTTTAACCTCCTGGGTTTAAATATTGTTGGGGCAGCTCCTTTACAATTTTTCTCTTTAAGGACCAAGACAATACTTTCGGTAAGTGGTACAATAAGCCTTGTTTTTTCTTTTTTTTTTTTTTTGGAACTGTGTCAATCTCTTCAGTTTCAAAACTGGGCTAGTCTTCTTTTCTGTCTGAAGTTTGGCAGCCCCTTGTTTTTATCCCAGTGATATAGCTGAAAAAGGTACCGAAAAGCATGGTAAATAGCATTTGGTAAAAAGAATGTTTCGATTTGTTTGTATCATACAAGTACCTTTCGTTATACACACTGGAATAGGCCTCTTTCTTCCTTTTGCTGCCTTTTCTTTTGAAACTGTGCTAAGAATCGAGGAATGTCTTCAGTTCATCAACGCCTTCCCTTTTCTCAAATCGGGAAATCAATGGCAAAGCATATCAGATGATTTCATGTTTTTAGCACTTGGGCACTTCTTGCGTGTTTGGTTTCCTTATTGTTCACAAATGTATAAGTTTGCACCTCCAGTCTTTACTGTCATGAGAATGAAATCTTTGCCTTATTTTAAAATCTCTGTCTTTTTTTTTATTATTATTATTTTTTTGAAGGTTTACTTGGAAGATAAGAGAAAACCCAGAACACAGAGTCATAAAAAACAGAGTTAAGGTGGCTTATCCCAAACAGATCTCGGCCACATAACTCCACCGTGCCCTGTATAAGCAACGTTTTGTCTTCATAACTGTATAGATGCGTTGACGTGGCCGTGTCTCATGTGTAGTGCTAATTAGGAAACAGTAATGACGTGTTAATGCACGGGTTCCAGGGCAATGGGTACGGGCAAAAATGCGGGACAGAGAAGTTATATTTTAAAGCCTAAACACAGTGTCCCATATAGAAAAAATAATATCCAGGTTAAATACCTCCATGTTATATACCTTCTTGTTTATTCCAACGAATTAATTAGTATAGACTAAAATGACAAAAAAAAAAAAAAAGAATTTATATGAATGCAAAGGATTGCATCAGCTTTTCAATTTATAGATATTATATTTAAAAAACCATCCAACTCAATTTAGAAGCTATAGATACAAAAATCAAATTATCAACATGAGATTATGTGCGGAAATAATATGAAACTATAATAAGTGGGTCGTTGAAATGTCATTTTTGCACTCTTTTTTTTTGTTATTTTTCTTTTCACCAAAGTGGGTTGTGCTTTCAACGCAGACAGCCGTAGAAACAGTAATATTTACGTGTATTACTATTACTATATAACATATATATTTTTATTTTTTAAGTGCATCGGCAAATACATAGTTTTTCATTTTGTGTGAAACGCAAATTAAACCGAGCAAAGCTGATGTGCAACTAGGCTAAACGGATTTGAGAAAACAGTTTTCAATAGTCTCCTCCATGTGTTAATGGCCAGACGGGCGATCCTGTATGTACCTGTACAAGTAGACTTTTCACTTCTTTCGGAGATACCAAAATTTTAGATGACATTAACGTAAATATCAAATAATGCAACCAAAACATCCAACCCGATTTGCCAAATTCGACTTATGCTTGAAAACTGCGTGAGATGGTACTTGTTATTCCATTTTCAGGAAAGCTCCCGGAAAAACTCCAAATGAAAATTGGTACCAGCTAATATCGCATCTTTTGCCCAAAATATTTCTTTGACCATTTGCAGATCAATACAAAACCCCAGGTTACCCCACGCATCTGCTTTCACTAGTTCCCATTAGCAAGCCATCCCTACCTGCTCAAAATCTAGCACACAGCTTGGATTTTGGATGATCCTGAATCCTGATAACATTTTGTATTTTCTTACTTACTTCTAATCCCAATATTATACCCATAAGACGTATAATATAAGGTCTAGAGTTTGTAGATTCGGGTACAATATGGAACAAACGTACAAAGTCCAAAACCCACTTTTGGTGGATTGTGGCTCTTGCACGCTTCCAATTAAAAATTATGTGAGAAATATATGATGAAAGAATGAGCAATAATTTTCTTTTTAAGTCACATTAGCTATAGGTTTTTTTTTTAAGGCGGCACCAAGGTACATGAAGGCGAACCTTGCGTGACCCCATTGCGTAGCTGTAAAGATGTGAAAGCTAAGAACATGAAGGACCCCAGTTCTTTGCGTCACAAGTTGCTTTGTCTTCTTGTTAAAGATCTTTCATTCTACAATCATTATTCTATTCGATTTTCCAAAATGCTATTTTATGTGGTTGGAAATTGGGAGGTCTCTAATCTAGCAATATTTCTATTTTCATACCCTCTACCCAACTTAGTGCAGTAGCAGGACTGAGGAATGAGGCATTAAATTTTATCTTCATGCAGTTTAATTGACTTAATTATATTTAGTTTTGTACCTCAAAGAGCGAGGCATTTTGACTCCGTCGCATTAAAAAAAAAAAAATGCTTTATAAATTGTCCATTGTAACTTGTCTTCTAATCAGTCACACGCACCTTTAATTCAGATGTCGGTGACAACTAATTCTAAATAGAACTTACTCGAGAATCTCAATTTTAAGGTAGACGATATTTTTCTTTTCTTAATAACTGCGCTTTCCACTTTCTCCACACAAAAAGCACGTTATACTTTCTCTTAAAATATATATATATATCTAATTACTCGGAATTAATATAGTGGAGGATCAGGGACACCACTAGTCAATTTCTCACAATCCGAAAAGTGCTCAAGTGAGAAATTACTCCATTTCACATCTCCCAATTAAGCCTGCAGTTCCCCACATGACTTCTTTGCGCAATATTTATTACATTATGAGTTACAAGCTTTGGACGAGTGATGGGACTGTATTGGCAATAACGTTTTTTCTGACAAAAAGATTTTTTTTCTTTTTTTTCTTTTTTTAAAAAAAAAGCCTCTTATGGTATATAGACAGAATCAAATCCAACGGAGAACTCTGTTTTTTCTACAATGATAATCTTATTCATTAGGATCTTTCTAATTGTCATGATCCTGAATGTAATCAATCATCGTCCGATCATTCCTCCTTGTTGATTTAATGAATATATGATCATAGTGTATTGATCTGATAATTCTGCCCTGCCGACTTCATTCTAATTAATTAATTTCCCTTCATGATTCATAGTCAACACCAAGGCTTTCATCAGGGGTATTATAATTTATTGAAAGGGATTCCATTGCAGCGTGGAGCTTTATAATCGTAATGCCTGCACACAGACCATGTCCAGTAACTTGCTCTGGTAAAAAGAATTTTAACGTCACAAGGGTATAAGAAAAAAAAAAAAAAAAAAGAGCTATTGAACAAGAGAAAGGGGGCAAAGAAGAACTACTGAAAGGTGGGGAAAAACAAGAAGAATTGAAACCCCAGCTAGGTCTTCACCTTGGATAACGACAAGTCAAGAACGTCTACCCCACAACCATTAATTTAACAATACTCGACTCAGCGAGAGAAAACTCCCTATAGCAGTTTATAGGTCACATATCAGCAAGCAAACTGGCAACTTAGTGAGTGTGGTACCTACGGGTCTAGATATTATACCGGGGTTAGCGTACCGGATATTACTAGACCTTCGAGATTTCATTCCTGAGGGCGCGGTCCAAAACAATTTAACTTCCTATAATTGATGAAATTTAGGATGCCGTCCAAAAAATCACATTAATGCGGCCCGAAAAAACTGACATTTAGTTGAATTCTCCGAATATTTTATTATTTGAGGAGTTGGGGACTCGGGCGTCGTTTTCTTAGCTAAGGTTCCAACATTTTAATGATTGTATCCTTTCGACGCACATCTATTTATTTTAGCACATATCCTCAAATTTAACTTATATTATATTATTTTAGAATTTACAACTTAGTTCAGGGCCCAGGTCGAGCTAATAATTAAAGCTGCCTTGTCTACATTACATGATAAATATAAATGCTTCGTTACTGGTTAGACTACACAGTATTTAGTATACATCAAACAACTCCCGTACGTGAGGCAAAAAGTGACTATTCTAGATATCCAATGTAATTCAACTTAAATGGAGGTCTTTTCAGTTATTATTGTATATAGCTAATTAAGGGCAAACTCTAAATGTACATACTTTCCTCTTTATTTAAAATTAACTTGATCGAAAAAAGCTATAAAACTTCTATTTTTCTTCCACCATTATATTCTACATACAT
Organism: Rhizophora apiculata; assembly: GCA_037832385.1. Lineage (NCBI taxonomy): Eukaryota > Viridiplantae > Streptophyta > Magnoliopsida > Malpighiales > Rhizophoraceae > Rhizophora > Rhizophora apiculata. The sequence goes on along the minus strand of CM075433.1, from coordinate 4,711,375 downwards.
TTCCCAGTATTTGTGATTTCAATTTCCGTTCATAAATTTCACTTTTGAGCTTTGCATCAATCCTTTCATATATACCCATTTCAACGACGATACCTGGAAAATGTCTTTAGGATGTTGGAGTGAAAGCTAAAACAGAAACGTTATTAGGCTGTCAAGGCGTTTCCTCTTGACGGCATTTAAAATTTTTTCATATATATTTCACTTATATATATGCCACAGGACGCGGCAAAAATCTATATATTCAGTTGACCGCTTTGTCGTGGATTGGAAAGCAATTAAAATCAGAGAGGGTACCAGGCTTTTAATTAACTAGCTTGGTATGAAAAATCGTGGCGCCAATGATAAAAAATATAGTTGATATGCCTCGACGCAGCTTGCAGCCATAGAATTGCCATCCAAGCTTCATACAAATAGCGAGACAGGCCTTAAAAACTTTGACAAGGACAATCTGCTCCTTCGGTGAATGTTTTGGTAGAAGATATAAAGTTTTAAAACTGAGATTTATTCGTTTTTAAGTAAGTACGTAACTTAACAAGAAATTTCCTTACTTGTGAAATTTCGAATGAATGAAAATAACCATTCGTTAATTAAGATAATTATTTGGGTGGCTAAACAAAATTAGAAAATGAAAGTTGTGGAATGATGAGAATTGGAGATCTTTAATTCCATTATATATTTTTGTTTTTTCTTTAGAATAGCTATTCTTCCTTTTCAAAGAAAATGGAATCATTAGCTTGTAATCATAATGTTTTGTCTTGACTGTGGGCCAATTATTAATTGTAATGTCTCTTTTAATAGAGAGACCTTTATTTTGCCCGTTCGTTTGATCAAAATAAATGTACTGTTGCTTTTAGACACACGTTCCCTGTAGAAATAACATATATATATATATATATAAAATATGATTACATTGTCGGTAACCTTAGGATTGCTATTCACCGTCAATAGAAGATTAATACTAATTATTTTTTTCAATCGCTTATTCTAGCTCTTGTGGCCACTACTTCGAACAAGAAGAGAGGGTGAGGCTAGGGGTTCCAGTTGTTAGGTCTCATTAATTCAACGTGTAAGTTCGAAAATGTAAGGTTTAAATTGTATTACACACCTCTCATCTCAAATGAACACAAAGTTCACTATGAGATTTCATGGGGCAATATCAAAAACTATTTTTTCTAATTGATAAGATAATAATGTTACCCTAGTCCGTGTAATAAAGTCATTTCTTTTATTACGGTGGAGGTCAAAACTCATAATATCGTGCTAATAAAAGAAAGTCCAATTAAATCCGGAAGCCATACGACGTTTTTTAATATTAATCCTTAAAAGCTTGACACGTCAATGCTTACGAAATGTTTAGTTAGAGTTCTATAAGTGATTATGATTGTAATTATTATTAATATTATTACTCTCGCTGTAACGCAGTTTTTGTTTCCCTGTGGATTACCAGCTGTTAGATTAATTAGCTGGCGATGAACGTGATTCTCATTTTCAATTAAGCAGTTGCTATCTCGCTTTTGTGTGGATCACCAGCTTACTTTTCCAACCATGATTAATCTTCCATGAACAGGTATTAGCTTATCCAGTTGTCCCATATCAAGGGAAAAGCCAAGCAAAAGGTCTGAATAACCCAAGTGAATTACAGAGGAAAAATTTAATCTGGGTCACTTTATATATATCGAGTCAAATGGAGTCATCATGCATAAAGAATAGCATTCATGCAACAGCTACAGCACTAGCAGTCTAAATTATTGAGAGCTCCCCAACGTCATGCTTAGATGTCGTAAAAGAGAGAGAGAGAAAGAGAGAGAAGGAGGAGGGGGGGGGGGCGAGAATATGAAGAAAAACTTTCCATGCTGAAATCATTGAAAATTGAAAGTAGAAAAAATTGGGTCTAGATGCTGCTTGGGTACATTTGCTAGAGGGGATTTAGAGGTTGATAAGCAAAAAGGCTCTTTGTCTTTTTATCCTATTCTTCCGAGAGAAAGCAAAAAGGCTCCAAAGGAACACAATCGCGAGATTTAAAATGTTTATTTGGTTGATGACCATCATCATTGATAACTTGAAGAGAACTAAAAGATTACGTTCGCGTGATGTATTTTATTATTTTTTATTTTTTTCCACCGTCGAGTTTGCATGTTGCTGTCTTTGTGCCATTTAAATTGGTGCCACCCACTGATTTTCGCAAGTACAGTACCTGCATGATTTTTAACATTTTGTACAGCCTAGAATAATTCATGCAGCACCACAGCCACCTACGTGTTTCACGATTATGACAAGTTGTTATCGTCTAAAAAGTACCACCAAAATCAATTCATGTCCTTTTGCTTTCTTATTGCCAGAAAACCATGCAATTTGTCACACACATTATTAATTGGAGAAAAAAAAAAAAAACACGTAAGTATTCAGGAACACCAATGATTGCATTGACCTTTCAATTGAATTACGCCAGAATTTTTTTTTTTTTTACACTATTGGTGTACCATTTGGCGTGAACGAATTATAAAGGAAAACGAGGCGTGCACGTGAGGAGGCACGTGATCTATCAAGACGTGGAGCATCAGGGCGAAGCAGCGCCGGAGGCGGAGGAAGAGGAACCGTGCTGCGCGTGAGTGACCGACTTTATACATCAGGAGGCCAGCAAAGCGGGTTTTTGGCCAATGGGTAAATGGCCGGTGAAACGCTGGGCGCTGAACAGCGGCAGTCGCAACTCCCAGATCATTGCGCGTGCCAGTTGTGCCGAGCCCGCGTCTACCCTTCGGCTTCTCCGCGTTTTCTAGGCCAGAGAGTCAGCGAGCCAGCCTGGCACTGGGCCCCATGCGGCTGCATCGACAAAAGTTGACGTCGGCCCGGTACGGGCTCATGGGCCCACGTTGTCTGATGGTGCTTTGCTTAGATTGTATTGGGTTTTTCCAAGGCAGACTATGAATGCAAAGCCCCATCACCTTCCTTCTTTTTTGGGGTTCATCGCTTACTTTTGCCGTGCCTTATTGGTTTGCAGTTTTTCATACGGTTTTTTGTTTTGTCAGCCAGATCATGCCTAAAGGGCCTCCCTACCTCCCCTAAGTTTGACTAGGACGTTTCAAATAATTGTTTTTTTAAAGAAAGGACTTAGACACGTGCTACTAAGGTCCTATACCAACCTCTTCATGAACTAGCCATTAATTAGCATGCATTTTAAGATTAAAATAATCCACCAAGTTTCTGGGTCATTATTAATGTCGTATTTTGTGCCCTTTTTTTTTTTTTTTTTTTATTCGTGAATTTAGGCTTGGCAGCTCTATCTCCTAATTATTATATATTTCCATGTTACATAAAATTTGATGCACGCACGTATGTAATCAATTTCAACTGCTATACCAAATAAATCACCATAGGGCATAGTAAAATGAGAATGTGTGAGTGAGCCACCCATATGCCAGTTGAAACTTTTACATAACAGTTATACATTTTCCTACGGAGGTACCCTAACAATTAAAAATCCGGACATCTATCTAAATGTAAAGGATATAATGTATTTGGATGATTAGTGAGACCTTGGGGTCTAGATTCTTCCGTTACAAATTTATAAAGGAAAAGCGTACCTCAAGATTGAATTTGATCATCATTATTTGAAGCTTAAACAGGGGCAATTTTGTAAGACATGAAGATGGACAAAGAATTTCTTGCTTTAAGCGCACGGACCACCTACATTTTTGTAATTTGGTAGGGCCAGTGCAGCATGAGGTAGTCCGGCAAGAAAAGCGTAGCTTGCCTGGCGGTGGAAAAGTGGGAGCGGAAGAGGTGAGTACTTCCGCTATGCCTCAAATCTAGCTTAGTCGGCCTATATTGGATACCATTTTTTTCAATGTCAATTTGCTTGGTCAAGAAAATCATCAACAAAATATTGTGAGTGCCCCATTTTCTGATGTCCCATGGAACCGGAGAAAATGTGTAGTTTTTGGCTTTCGAGGGGGCTGTTGATATAAGAAGACGCATGAAAATTGTCTCAGATTGAGCTTCCAGCAGGATCAGATTTTCTGGGCTACATATTGGATCATTTGTTTCTTTCCTTTGGCCTTTTCCCTGATTGTTATCATGTGGCCTAATCTTTATAGCCTAATTTAATTACGAGATAACAAGTGAAAATAATAATAATAATAATCGTTGTTATCAAATTGTTTAGCAAAAATATGTTGGCAATCACTATAAATTATTAAAAATATTTAAGATTTTCATTCAAACACAAAAACATAAAAACAAGAAGTAAATTTGAGATATTACGAGTTAATATTATAAAAAGCTTGAGATTCAGTTCACATTTATGATTGGGATTCACACTTTTGATGACCAATATCATTTTTATGTACATTTTTTTGAGTTTTTATTTTATTTTATTTTAAATAAAATGTTTCCTTAGAGTTTGTAGCCTCCAGTATTAGAGTTTGTTAATATATTCTTTGGAAAAATGATTCATAAAATAGTCTTCAAATTATCAAAATACCTATCTCAGATTTGGAAAACAAGGCACTTTCGTTTGACATTGGAAATTTCTGAGTGGAATGAGGTGAAATTGAAAGTGAAATACAGTCGAGCGGACTGTCGACTGTCGGCACAAAAGGCAAAAGCCAAACTCACGATACGCGAAACAGCCAAGATGTTGTCGAACTGATGACGATGTCGGCAGGTCCCCTTGATGAATCTCTAGCAATGTGCCGACGGGAATCAGATCTCAGAATCCCAACACTATATTGACGATCATGAAATCAATGGATCACAGACCATCAGATTTATTGTTTATGACACGTATGGACAAAGATTTGACTGTACCATTAAAAAGAAAGGAAAAAAATTAGTTGGCTGAAGGGTCACTAGAGCCACAAATATAATATAATCAATCAGATTTTTTTTTTCTATTTTTCTTAAAATAACCAATCAAAAATCTTGAAAATTTTGTACCTTTCTAACCTACAACCACGTGGTGGCAGTAGTCTAAAAAGAAATGGGAGCAGAGAAGAGTGGGGCGGTGTCAATTGAGGACCAGCGAGAGGGGCAGGGCCTCTGCAGATTTGTGGCGTCTACGGGGTCTCCGACAGAATTTATCCGCAGAAAGTGATGGCATTCGCACATGTATGATGCCAGAACCGCACGTGTGAAGCTTTTTTGTCGGGGGCCTTTCTTTCTTTTTCGCTAGTGAAAGCGAAAAAGGAGATGTGTATGTATGCATGCATGCATTGCATGCATGTGATGTACAAAAAATTGCGATCTTCGTGTCCAGTCCTCCAAGGTGGAGCCGAGCTTGGAAAGGGTATCATGTTCTTTTATTGCTTGGAGCTTTTGCTGGGAGTTTTGGTTTTGATTCACCAGTCATTTTATATATGTTGTTCAATAATAATGTTGTAATGATGCGCTTTGGCCTTTGCCTCTTTTAACCTTATTGAGCACCACAGATGGGGTCATTTAATAGACATTATGCATGTACGTGCATACATACATACAAACATACACATGCACATGCATCGGATGCATATAATTACTCACAATGAAAATTCTCGAATCAAATTACTAACATTGGAGGCTGATTTATTAGGGGTTGCATTTAAAATTCCTGTATATGTTTACAGCTATTTCACCGAGAGTTCCGTTGTTGTTCAGAGAAATAAATTAAAAACAATTTCTCGAACCAAATTACTAACATTGGAGGCTGATTTATTACGGGGTGCATTTAAAATCCCTGCATATGGTTTACAGCTGCAGCTATTTCACCCGTGCTGATCAACAAGAGAGTACCGTGGTTGTTCAGAGAAATAAATAGGATCCCCATGTATACACATAGATATGTTGTTCACCAGTGAATTAAATACTCGAGTATATATGCCGTAGACATGATTATCACAGGACTATGAAAAACGAGGGCCGGGGCCTGTTCACTGATAAAAACAATTTGTCTATTTTATGTTTCCAATTTCCATCTCCGATATATAAATTTAAAAATAATAAAGAAAATAATTTTCCTGGGAATCAGAAAATTTGGAAAACATAGTTAGGAAAATTCCTAAAATCAACACAAAGTTAGAAAATTAGAAAATCCTGCTTTTCATCATTTTTCTATTCTTCAAAATATAAAATTGTGTGAATTGAACGGTTTTGTTTTTCATTTGCCATGGAAAAATTTTCTGAAAATGTACCTATTTTCCCCGTAGCTGAAAACAACCCGAGCTTTCATAGCTCTAAACAACCCATAGTTTTGAACGGTTGGAGCCCAAAGAGGCATGTTGTGTGCTTCGGGCCTGACTCTTGGCCCAGAATTTGACAAGCCAAATTATGGGCCTCAGGCAAGCAGGCCGACCAGCATGGGGATAAGTCATCAAGCCTGCCTGAGTTTTTCTTTTCGTCTTTTTTTTTTTTCTTTTTTTTGTCATTTTATCCCACGGGAGCCCTCCAGGTCCAGGCTCCATCTAAACCAGTGAAGGCCAAGCCCAATGTGCAATTAGTGATAATCACAATGCACTAGTTCCAAAATCCAGCAATTTTTTTGGGTCCATCCAAAATCCAGGATTATTATTGCGAGATGAGAGGGAAAGTAGATGTTTCACCTTGATCGATTGGCAAACAAACTATACCCTAACTCTACCCTTGGGCTTCCAAGGGTTATAGCGCCCAGCCCCCGACAACAGGAGTACAGGAGTGTTTCAGTGTTTTGCTTGTCGCTGAACACTGAAGGCATCCAAAGAATTGAAGATTTCCCATGCTACCTTTCACGGGAAAACATTGCAGTGCCAACAGTTGCAATGTGGGTGTTATTCCATGTGTTATTGTCAACAATGGCAGCGCGATTGGCCATAGCAGCTGTTTGGTAACCATAATCCCACCATGTTGCACCCTGCAAACTTCAAAAACACGCTTCTCTTTATTTGGTGAAAGCAAGCAAGTTGAAAAGTTCAAAAAAAAATAAAAGCCACAAGCTCCACACAAGCGGCAAATAAAGGCTGGTAAGTCAACATGCTTCAAAATAATCAGTACATTCCACTAATACGGGTGACCTAGTTGACTTTCTGCCACCAAGAAGCTGTCTGACGAGCTCTTACATACTTATATGTCCACTGTTGTCAGGCAAGCAGTAAAAAATTTTTTTCTTCTACGTACTTTTTTCTTCCACCACAAGAAAAGGGGTCGCATGTTTAGATATCTCACAAAAATGGCACGATGTCATAATGTCCAAGCTCTCCATGGCCAGAAATCCTGGAATTGAGGAAACACAGGCCAATGCTGTAGCATTTACAAGCATGTTCAAGTTGTAGCATTCTAATCTAGGAAAAATGGAGAGAGCAGTATTCCTATTATCAGGATACTTATAAACACTACATTAACCATTAATTTATCAAACCAAAACTTTCACTTGCAAACCAAAATATGCCTGTAATAACAAATATGCTCACATATTCCTATTTTAAGATATGCAGAAAAATAAAGTAGAAAGCTTTATGCACGCAATATGTAAAAAGCATAATAGTATAATCTTGGCCACAAAAGACCAGACATATATCACCGGAGGATATGTCAGTGTGAAATCAAATTAATATTAACCGGAGTGTCACATGGAGGAGTGGATTTACTTTATCATCCACATCATTGTTGTAGCGTAACCATGCATAAGCTCTCTGAAATCATAAAAAATGCATAGACCACCATCAGGTGAACATGACAAAACAATTGAAGGTGCCAAATAAGCTTCTGCTGCAGTGAATCTGCAAGGAGACAGGTCACTTTGACAAAACATGTAGACCACCCCTCCTATACACTTCACACAAGCTTCAGTCCTGTTACCCACGGTGAAAACTTACTAGCTTCCCTCTCAACACACAAGACGCGGGTTATCTTTCCAATTCATGCATTCACCAGGAAACATCCAACTTGCCTCGCTGGTCTTGATTGCCAGATGCATAAACTGATTCCACATTTACCATGTCTACAATGAATGCTGACAAGCTGCTGAATCTTGATGTATGGGATATGACCAAACTGTAGTCTGATTGACAATTTTTGATAAATCTCCTTTAAGATATGCGTGACTATATTGGATTACCATAGAATGCTGAAAGCATGAGTTAAAAATGCAGGGGAGAAAAAGAACCGAGAAAAAGACCTAAATTACAGTATATTCCAGGTACTACTGTTTACACGATAATGTTACGAATGATTGGTCTCAAGAATTATTTGTTGCTGTTCTAAAAGACAAAGACTATCACATTCAAAGAACCCAATTTGTCAAATTACATCTATCTATTGCATGATTTACCATCACCAAAAGAGCTGCTGCTGTCAGTCTAGCCCCAGCATCCTTAGCTTCCTACCATAAAGCAATCAAAAGTCATCAGCAAAACTAATATCGGTATGCAATAGGAAGGGCATCAACATATAATACAAACCTTAGTCAAAAGGTAAGTTGCCCATGAAGCAAATACAGAGAAGATTGGTACAGTAAAGACCCAAATTTTCTCAACAGACAGAGGAATGTTTAGAGAATTTAAAGTCCTGACATCAAAAAGTTAAGTATCTAGAAATTGGTCCAACGTCAGACTTATTAAAACATACTACAAATGATTTTAAATGGTGGAAACCACGTAAAGAGCAAGTATACAAAAAGATAAGTAACCAATGTTATGCAAGAAAATTATGGAAAGTACATGTAACTGTTAATTTTAAGATACCACCACATTGTGCCTGCTGTCAAGGTCAGCCCACAGGATAAACAGCTCCACCAATCACATGGCCATGGGGTTACCTTAGGTAAATTCAACGAAACATTCGCCTTAGATGATTCATGTATGCAACATAAAAGACCAAGAACTCTGCAATTAGCATATAACATGTTGATCCTCAAACCAATTCCAAAAGTTCATATTTTCTTTGTTCTGTTAAGAACCGAAACAGGAAAACAACAAAACTTGTCATCTTTTGCACATTAATATAGTACGGAGTCGAAGTACTTTATAATTGAGAAAAAAAAAAAAAAAAGAAAATCTAATCTTCGTACAACAATTAAATCAAGGATATGGGTGAACTCATGAATAACGCTCTCACACTTTATAACCTGCAAATCAATTTTAAAGGTCAATAAAATGGATGCACTAATAGTACACATAAATGAACACCTACACAGGCGATCAGTATAATTCAAATACCATACATATAACGTTTAAAGAAACACGCATACCGCAAGAAAGAGAAGCCAAGCCAAATCATGGAATTCAAAAAGTTCAAAATAAAAGTTAAGAATTCGACAAGAAATCTCAAGCATTTTTAAAAAATAATAAAATATATATATATATGTATGTATACATACTTATCCATTTCTACTCCTATTTAGACAATTTTGTAAGTATTGACCCATTTTTAAACTAATTAAAATTTACTGATCCAATTATAAAATTATCCCGTTATCTTTTGAATTTTACAGAAATCAAAGCCTGCATTCCCATATAGGTTTATCTTTGACCAATTGGCTTGTTCGCTAACTTGGCCACTGGTCTCAGTAGTTGTACCTTCAGGCTTCTAATGCGATGTCATATAAATTTTTACATTTTTAATAATTATCTTATTATCACAATATCGAGTTTTATCAAGAATGTTATCTGAAGCTCTGTTCACTGCAATTGTGGAAACTCAAGACATGAGTCGTGAAAAATGTTTGGCAGCATTGAAATGATTGGATTTTTATTTTTATTTTTTGTTGAATATCACCATTTTAGAATATCAAACTATTACAGACCAAATAAACAAAAAGAATATCGAACTCTCCGTGAGTAGGAGTCAGACAAGCCCATGATCCAGCCCAGTCAGTTTACCGTAAATCAAACTCTCACGATTCTAATCACTCAAAATTTAGTTGGTTTTTCTGTATTTTTTTTATTTTTTTTATATTAACTTAAATTTAAATTTTTATATTTATAGTAATATTTATTGAATAAAAATAAATTATTATTTTTATTTTTTTAAAAAAGTCTGTCCTCTCCGTTCTCCCTCGATACATAGGTCATAGGCCAAGCTTATCTTCTCTCTTTCTACGCCGCCATTTTTACCTTCTTGTAGCTTTTCGGCACGCAATTCCTTCTCCAGTTGGCTTAGAGTTGTTTCAGATTTGTGATATGAGCGCCAATTAAACTCCATCCAGGTGCGCCTCTGTTCTCTTTCTTCCTTTGTTTTTTTGGGCATCCTTTAATCTTATTTTTAGGGTTTTATCATAACGAGATAGATCTGAAGTTCAATTGAATTTTGAATTGTTATTCCATTTCATCCCACCGAATACGAGCACAATTTGGTACAAAGCAACATCCTTATCGATATAACAAGAAGAAGGGTTTTATAAAATTTACGCCGTTTGCACTGATTTGGTTGTTCGTTTTCTTGTTCTTTCCCCTTAGGTCGATAGCTTTTTCACCCAGAAGTAAGTTGGGGCCTTAAATTGGTAGCATAGCTCTTTGGGATGACGACTCTGAAGGATCTCCTGCCTCCGGCGAAGTCAACTACTACGTCCTATTACGATCATTCAAATGATCCGTGGTTCAAGCAGAGATTCACCACATCTGAGGCCGAGCAAGCCTCTGTGGTTAAATATAATCCTGTGCCTCCTTACCTGAAGCGTGCTGGTTTTGTTCCCAGGAAAATAGAGGATTTTGGAGATGGGGGTGCTTTTCCTGAGATTCATATTGCTCAGTATCCTCTTGATATGGGCAGGGATAAATCTGCAAAGCCAGGATCAAAGATTTTGCCTGTGACTGTTGATGCCAATGGCAACATAGCTTATGATGCGATTGTCAAGCAAAATGAGAATGCGAAGAAGATTGTTTATTCGCAGCACAAGGATCTTATTCCAAAGATTTTGAAGAATGAGGAAGAGGAAGATGAGGATGAGGATTTGCAGAAAGAGATTGAGGAGACAACACTCGAAACAAAAACTGCACTTGAAAAGATTGTGAATGTTAGGTTGAGTGCGGCACAACCAAAGAATGTTCCTAAACAGTCTTCGGATTCAAAGTATATCAAATATAAGCCATCGCAACAATCGGCAGCGTTCAACTCTGGTGCAAAAGAAAGGATTATCAGAATGGTAGAGATGCCAGTGGACCCGCTGGAGCCACCTAAATTCAAGCACAAAAGGGTTCCCAAGGCTTCTGGATCACCACCTGTGCCAGTCATGCACTCCCCACCTCGACCTGTGACTGTGAAAGATCAGCAGGATTGGAAAATCCCTCCTTGTATCTCCAATTGGAAAAATCCAAAAGGTTACACGATTCCTCTTGATAAGCGTTTAGCAGCTGATGGAAGAGGTCTGCAGGATGTTCAGATTAATGATAATTTTGCCAAGCTGTCAGAAGCACTTTATATTGCTGAACAGAAGGCCAGAGAAGCTGTTGCCGTGAGATCCAAAGTTCAAAAAGAGATTTTGATGAAGGAGAAAGAAAGAAAAGAGCAGGAACTGCGCGCATTAGCTCAGAAAGCACGTTCTGAAAGAACAGGTGTGGCACCTCCAGCTTCCATTCCACTCCCATCTGAAAAGACTACAATGGATGATGCTGATATGAGAGATGATTATGAGTCATTGAAAGCCAGTGAGAAACATGTCCCTAGGGAGACAAAAGGGGAAAGGGAGGAAAGGCTGCAGCGGGAGAAAATTCGTGAGGAGCGACGTCGGGAGAGGGAGAGGGAAAGAAGGTTGGAATCAAAAGATGCTGCGATGGGCAAGAAGAGCAAGATCACAAGAGATAGAGATCGTGACATTAGTGAGAAAATTGCTCTTAATATGGCTTCCACTGGAGCTGCAAGAGGAGGAGAGGTTATGTATGACCAAAGGCTGTTCAACCAGGACAAAGGAATGGATTCTGGTTTTGCAACTGATGACCAGTATAACATATATGATAAGGGCCTGTTTACGGCTCAGAACACGCTTTCAACAATCTACCGTCCCAAGAAAGATACTGATGCTGATATGTATGGAGGTGCAGATGAACAGTTGGAGAAAATCATGAAGACAGATCGATTCAAACCTGACAAGGCTTTTGCTGGCACTTCTGAGAAGGCTGGTCCCCGAGACAGGCCAGTTGAGTTTGAGAAGGTTGCAGAAGAAGCTGATCCTTTTGGTCTGGATCGGTTTTTGACTGAAGTGAAGAAGGGTAAGAAAGCCGTGGACAACATTGGCACTGGGGGGACCATGAAAGCGAGTGCTGGATCATCAATGAACGAGGGAGGATCTGGTAGAACTCGCATTGGATTTGAGAGAGGGCGTTAAGTATCTTTGCCCCCGCATTGTATTTGATGTTGGTTCTTGTTTTGATTTTATGATGCTGGAGCTCGTATTTGTACTCGTAGTGGTGCTTTAAAACCTCTGATGTGCCGTCATTCTGGGGAAGAAACTACTTCAATTTTCTCGTCTGCTGTATGGAAATAAGTTGAGCTTTTTGGACTTGTGCTCCTTGTTTACTTCAGAAGCATTTATTTTCTTGTCACGGTACTGCTAAGCTCCTATTGTACTTCCAAGGTGAATGCACGAAGTCTTCATTAGTTCTTGGGCGAATTGAAATTCACACTCCGAGAAATCGATTATAATTATTTTACGTAATTTTGTTACGGTCAACAATTTTTTATCTCCAATGGCCCTTAGCTTATAAGCTATTTTCACAGACTTTTTTCTGTGATGTTGCGGGTTAAGGCAATATTGTTGTTGACAATTTGACGACTGACGAAGGTTAAAGCCAATAATGTTGACGTAAAAAGGGATGATCAATGGTATTATTGTCAATGATGCCAAAGACTGACGGTTATCATAACAAATTTTAACAAAATTGTAAATTCAAATGTTTATTTTTATTTTTATATCATAACACTGGAAATTATAGTTCTAATTTGAATTCCGTAATCGTTAGGATTGAGATGGATTGGAATAAAAACAAATTACTTCCAATTTCGACTTTGAGCAGGCAACAAGACAAATCTTTAGTGAAAATGTAACAATTATGAATTGAAACTAATACTTTATTAATCTTGCCATCATTCATGCTGCAGGCCTTTGCGTTCCTATTAACTACGCCAGAAGCTCTCACGGTGAAATTATAGGCTGGATGGCGCGGAGGATGCCTTGCGCTATGTTTGCTCATCGTTTTGTGAAGAGCAATTTTCTATCTTGTCATTTCACCTGCCTTTAATGGTACTGGCTTCAACTTTTTCTAGGATAAAGATTTGTTTCCAGAGATAGGCCTGATTTAGAAATATCATGGATAGGAATAAAATAGAGAATTAAAATAAAGAAAATATCCTCTGTTTGTCATCGTTTAACAATGCACGTATCTTTGCTTAAAAAAGTAATCTCTACAGAGGATAACCATAAATCCTCTTTCTCTCCTCTTTGCTATTTTTTTAGGCCTTTTCCTCGTTCAATTGGAGAAACGAGGCCCGACATAAAATTGCTTTACATCGTTGAAGCCCAGCTTGATGTCCAGAACATAATTAGTGAAATTTCACCAAGCTTTTTGGTTAAATTATACATGTCATAAAACATATTTACTTCAATCAAATTATTTTGGGGCCTTTTTTTCCCTTTTTAACAACCAGGTGAGGTCCCAAATTTCTCATCAGTTGGACAACACTACTTTTTGGTTTCAAAAGAGAGTTAAATCAATGATTGTCTTTTTAAATTGTCGGTTTATTTTCAAACTTAGTTATAAAAAATGAAGCAGTAAAAATTGAGCTTCTTCGTCCTTGGAATATTTTTAAAACAGAAATATCCTACAGTGGAACTCCGGACGAACAAAAAGGCGGAAATAAAAAAGGGGGTTGTGAGACCAGTGGGCAATAAAACCATAAAGCAGAACCCAGTTCTTTCTATTTTTTTTGAGTCGTTGGAAATTATGAATAGTTTCAATATTTTAAGCTACAGCAATGCCGAACTCTTTGTATCAATACCATTCTTCCAAGAGCAGGGTCAGATAAGTGATTAACATTACCTACAAACATGCTTGATTCCTGGGCAAAACTCTCATGCCACACAGAACTATCACTGGTAAAAACTTCTAAGCGAACACATTGGAATCAATCTGCTGAATGTTCGGAAAAACACACCGCAAAGTAGCAGTATAGCTGGGAGATTTTGCCTGCAACAAAAGAAGTATAATCATGCATGGAACAACAAGGAAACAAGGCAAAAATGCCAAAAAGCGTTAAAAGAAGCATAGCAACTGTCATATTTTTTCTCCCACTAGTTAAAATGGATAACTAGACCAACTTGGGCACAGGCAATCTATTCTAGTTACTGTTGTGAGTGAATATTGCAGACAAACAAAAAGAAAACAACACATCACATGCCACAACCTTTCATAATATCCCTTTAAACAACAGTAACCTAAGCCATGAATTCTAATCCAAATATGCTTATTGGTTGCTCTTAAACTGCCTTTTGTACAGATTTCAATATGAAAATGCCGGGGAAATTCATGTTGCAAAAATGCCAGGCCACAAGGAGGCTTCATTATCAGCAACACTTTCATTCATTACTGATGCTAAAATAGGCTCAAGCTCTCCTCACTAAATTATAAGATTGCAAAAAGGGAAATTGTTACAGTATTTTCACTATTTTTCAAATCCCTTTCGAGCCTACAATGATCTTGGATGCCCAGGGGAAAAATGGAAAAAATGCTTTAAGCTAATTAGCGTGTAACTCCTTGGCATAGAAGAAGCACAACCAAAGCTTGCACATTATAGTAATTAATGGGACCAAAATGCATAGCTAACTGCTATCTTTCTAGCTATTCAACTGCAAAATGGGCGTCAACATCTATGCTCCTGAAAGGGAATGTGCCCTCTTTGAACTGAGAATGTTGGTCAGGGTTCATGTATGAAGGCAACCTAAAAGATAGGACTTGTTACTGGTGAGTATTGATAACCCATACAATGAGGAGTCCTCTGATTGAGATATTATGACAATTTTCAACAACTAATAGAAACACCATAACTACTACACACAATTTGGACGTAAGCAATCAATCAATATAATTTTTTAATCCGTAGCATCCTCTATTTTCACAGATTCATCATCTATCCCAATAGATCTCAATGAATTGATAATCAAAGATCTGGGAAACAAATTCTCAGGCAATAGATCAGATTGCTGTCATTAAGAACATATCATGTGACAAGGAGAGATCATGCTGACCCTAAGAAGATATCATTGTATTGCATTTTTCTATTAAAAGGATCACCAACATTCGACTTGACATAGTCTCACATCACAAAGCTCAGACTGTTGGGGCCTTTTGCAGTTATGTATGACCACCATTAAAATCACACTATATCTAAGCATTAAACAACTGTGAAATGTCACCGATCAACTATAGCCTGGCTTATTGGCATAACGAAATAGTGAGGCTTAGGACAATTTAAGGCTCCAAGTTGAAGAATTTCATACGCATGGATTATTTTCAAAGTAGATTGTGGTTATTGTCTGTCTTGAACCAGCAACAGCCTCAACAATGCCTTCAAGTGACTCTATTCGGTTGTCATTGAGCCATAGATCTTCCAATCTGCAAATAGAGTTTGAGACAATAAGTGTAATCATTTGGTATTAGATGACATAATAACCCTGGTTGGGAAGAGGTTTATACATACTGGGTCAGGTTCTGAATATCGTTAATTGAGGTTAGCTTGTTAGATGATACATCCAATACACGGAGGTTAACCAAGGTTGACAAGCCTTCCATTTGTTCAATACCATTATGGCTCAAGTACAGTTCTTCTAAGGCAGCACATTCCTAGAATTGAATAAACATCAACAGGAAAAGATCAATTAGAATCACAAATTGACATGAAACAAAATGCCACATTAAGCCCTGTATCACTGAGACATGAATACAATTATTTACATACCTCAAATCCTTTCATTGAAGTTAAACGATTACTTTGCAAGCTAAGCTTCTTTATGCACTTCAGCCCACAGAGATTTACTATTTTGATTCGATTCCGTCCCAGCCACAGCTCCTGCAAATTCGTTAAATTTTGCAAGTTTTCCATCACCTACAACACAAAAGCCAGTGCATTAGGATCCAGATATCTCACAACTCTTTTCCCCGAGATCCATAGCATAAAATCAGTCCATTCGCATGCATATTAAACAGTGATACTTTTGGGGTACTGACCCTTAACCTGTTCGACCCAAGTTCAAGAATTTGCAAGTGATGGAAATGGTCAATCTCCTCCATCACAGGAACCTCGTTTTTAGACACGTAGAGTTCCTTCAGCGTATCGGAGACATTTGACAATCCATGCAACGAAGTGATTTCGTTGAATGAAACATCGAAAACCAACAGGCTCTTGAATATGCCGACATCTGGTATTCTCATTAGCTTATTATCCCTCAGCACCAGCTCCTGCCAAATTATTATTTTTTTAAATAATAAAAATAAAATAAAAAAAAGCTTAACGATAAATACAATAATAGAAAAAAAAAAAAACTGTAATTTAAGAGTGTGACATTTGAAAAACCTCGAGACCGGATAATTCATTCCAATGGGAGAAAGGCTCCATGGCAACATCGTCGATGAGGTTCTGGCGAAGAGAGAGCTTCTTGAGGCTCAAGAGATGCGCGATTCTTGGGTCCAGCCTCGATAACCGATTCGCAGTCAGGTCTAACTCGGTGAGACTCGGAGATAACTCGACCGAGTCTAGATGGTGGAGCTGAAAGCTGGTGAGGTCGAGCACTGTACTCGTTGGATCCATTTCGACCGTCTGATTATCGTCGACCTCGGGGGCGTCCGATCCCCGTCGTTCTTTTGGATCGTCGTCCATTTTGACGGATGCTTTTCGCTTTCTCCCTTTTCTGCCTTCTGCTGTGATAGGACGAGTTTTAACCCTTATTTTTGGATTTTGGACCTTAAAAGTCAGCACCTTGTTTTTTTTTTATCGTTTTTGAAAATTACAACGAGAAAAATAAAACCAAAGAGGAGGAATCACAATAAACTCAATTTACCACCTGTGGAGTGGGTACACCAACCAGCCTGCTTACAGAAGTGCACTAATATTGGGAGGCAGATTATCCACCAGAAAGGAGGTATGTTTTCTTTAAATCTGAGATTCAACAATCAATCTGTGGTCTAATAATTAAAAACTGTTCGTTTTAAACAAAATTTTGGGTTTGAAAGCAAAATCTCGGATTTGACCCACAGATAAAATAAATTTTGAAATTAAAAATACATTTAAATGTATATAATTATGAGAGTGGGTAGATTCTCATTTTATATTATAATTTTTTTATGAATTTACTGATAATTGGCTTATTATGTAGTATGAGACATAATTTTTTTTTTTAAATCATAGAATATTACCTTATTTTTTATTTTACAATTAAATAATAATAATAATAATAATATTGAATTTTAAAGAAACTTCGATTAAAACAAAAATCATTCGTGTTATATATATATATATATATGAAATTTAAATTTTAATTGATGCCAATTAAACTTTAAAAAAATTCAATTAAAATCTTCTTGAGACGGCTCAGAAAATGGCTCGCCAATGCAACATTCCTCTATTGTCTTTGGATTTGTCTTGGATTATAGTTAAATTTTGTTATTGTGGTTGGAAAATTGGTGGTGGTAATATTTGTTGAAGATAAACATGATTATTTATATTTTTAAAGAATAAATAATTAATTAATAAAATAAACAATAATTTCAAAATATTTATATGTTTAAATTATAATTATTTTATCTAATAATGAAAATTAATATATTAAAAATTATAAAAATGTAGTGCACTTTTTGTATATATATTTTTTATGATATCAAATCTTTGTCTTTTTTAAAAATAAATTTAAACTATGATTTTTCATTAAAAATATAATTTATAATTTATTAAATATTAATAAAATTATATTTAATTCAAAATGCATATTTTTTAACTATAACTATAACTTCAAATATGCCCTTTATACGATTGGTGGAACTCAACGTTAAATTACTTTAGGAATATCCCATATGCTTTTCAATTGGGAACAACCTTGGAGCCTAATAATGTAACCTAAGGTCAAAAGTCGTAATTGTCTCCGTCAGGCTTTTATCCTGCAGGCCCTATTGTACTGGAACAACGTAATAGACAACAAATAATGAGCGTACGAAAAAAATAATTTGAATTAATCAAAGTGGTAATGTAAGACAAGACAGGTTGCTAAATTTTCTTGGGAATCAATTACAAATTACTGAATTCAAGTTCCTAAAATTATTTAGTCGGCAATCTGCAACAACCAATTACACTAAAAAAAAAAAAAAAAAGACAGAAGAAGAAGAAGTAAGAAAAGGGTAAAATGAGCGAGATGGACTTATGGTGGGTGGGCCTTCTGGCTGTCATGATCGGCAATACGTGGGATTTGGATGAGGTGGAAATTAGTAAAAGTAGCGCTATGGTAAATTGGTTACAATAATGGAAACCGAGTCATTTATTGTTAGTTACCATATCTGATAAGAAGTTTACTAGAATTACTCAACAATAAGATAAATTTTTTTTTATATATTTTTATAAAAATTTAAATTTTTAATTAAAGATAATGTGAAAAGTCAGCTTTAATATCAGCGAAGATATAAATCAGCGTTAAATGGGATAGCGTAGCAGAGGCCTGAGACTTTTGAGGGGAACGCTGAAAGAAAGTTGGGTTCTTGGAATGCCATCACAGCCAGGCCTTTTCTCATGGTGGGCACACGAGGGAAGTTTGGGTCGTTCTTTTATAATTTTTTTCTCTCGCGCAGGGGCCTGGGAGAGTAAAATCCTAATCCCTGCAGTCTAGAGGCTCAAAATGGGTCCAAACGAACTCACTCATAAGGGTCTGAAAAGCCTCTCAACTTCCAAACTGGAATTGACGATGTTTTCTATAATAATAATAATATGAATTACAGGACAAAAAAAAAAAAAAAAAGAATCAAGTTGATGAAAACGGATTCAAAATATTCTTTTAAATGTATATTTAAAAAAACTCAATGAATGTGGATTTGACGAGGGTGATATAGTACGTCTAAATTATTTTGAATTTCTTTCTGAATAAGTTTTCAAAGGCGAATTTTTTTCTTTTTTGGAAAATGGATTCAATGGTTTTTTCACTAACAAAAGTGAACTTTTTTTCTTTTTTTTTTGTAATTTTTTCTACAGAAATAGGGGAAAGTTTGGGGATAGTTTAAACTTTGGAGTATTCATTTAAAATTTTCCAAGAATTTCGACGAAATGTAATTAAGAATATTAGTATCGCAAATTGTTAATTTTTCCGGTGGACCGTCGGTGATCAAGAAGAGGAGGCGAATCCTTTTCAAAGTTTTCCGGGCGGGTTAAAAGTTGAAAACGGGTGATCCACCAATTCCCATCACGTGACGCGTTTTTTGAAACAAAGCAACACGTGCTGTCCCGGCGGATTTGAACCTAGAGAAAACCTCAACAGCCAGAAAATCCCTCTCTCCTTCTCTCTGTCTCTCTGTCTCTCTCTGAATCGAAGAAGAAGCCAGAAGCCATGGAAGCGATACTAACCGACTGCGTAAACAAAAGTCTTCGCCATTTCATGTACCGAAACTCCATTTTCATGTGCGAACGACTCTGCGCTGAATTTCCTTCCGAGGTACCAAACATCTCTCTCTCTCTCTCTCTCTCTCTGGCCACTTTACAACTTTGGGGCCATTCTGTTTTGTAACCGAGAAACGTCGGGAAACCACTAAGATATAATTTGCACTGGAATATTTAGGCATATTTTTTAATTTCTCCGACTTTTCGTACTTAACTGTTTCTAGGGATATTTTAACGTTTTCTATTTAAATCCTCAACATTAATTGTTATTGAAATTTTAATGATGTGCGCTACTACTTAGTTTTACGCTTCTAGTTATATATTTCCATTTTTTTATAAATTAATAGTTTTTTCTGTTGTTGCATCAACTTAGATTACAGTTTACAAGTGTTAATTTAAGTGGGCGGATCTTAGTTCAGTGGAACAGTTGTTGGACGCTAGGCACTTTATATTTATTTATTTATTTATTTTGTTCTTGTGGAGAAATAAAGAAAAAGGTCGAGCAAACCAAGTAATACTTGTAGCTATGGGAGCCTAGCAGTCTTGTTGTTGTTTCTGTAAAATTGACGTTATATTGGAGCTCTGGGAGACTATACTACCTCTGTACTGGCACCTTGTTTTCTTGAACATTGGTTTATTTTGTGAATATTTAACGTTTAAAGTGCTTGGTCTGTATGATGAAGTCATGATGGTGATAGTGCATTGACAATTCAGAGGTCACTGAGGTTACCATTATGTCTCTGAATTGCTCCAAACCCTCCTTCATTCTAGGTTTCTTTTTTTCTTTTGCTTGTTATGATAGTGTTATCCTAGTGATTGATGCAACTGTTTTTGTTGCATCCTATGCACTGAGCTTTTACTTAAATGACTTTCTTGTTTATCTTACTTTGTTTACTTGATTCCTAAATGATTGCTTTTCTCAAATGCAGGCAAATTTGCAATTGCTAGCTGGATGTTATTTACAAAACAACCAAGCTTACTCAGCATATCATATTCTAAAAGGTAGCATACCTAATTTTTTGTTTTTCTATTTTTGTAGATCTTAGTTCGTTGGTAGATTGCAATGATCTATATATATATATATTCAATTTTACTCTATTCCCTTGTTGTATATTAACCTATTAATGTTCAAAATTCTTTTGAAAGTGTTGCTTAATCATGTATCTGTCTTCTTTTCTCTGCTCATTATTATTTGAAGGAACACAAATGGCTCAATCCCGCTACTTGTTTGCGATATCATGCTTTCAGATGGATCTTCTAGATGAAGCTGAAGCAGCACTAAGCCCTGCACATGAGCCTAGTGCAGAGGTATGTATGAGATTTCACACAAACAACTTCTATCTTCATTGTTGAAATTAGCTTCATCCAGATGAGTAACAAAATCTCTGTGGTTAATCTCTAGAAAGCATGTTCTCAACATGCTTTATGATGCTATTTTAAAAATTGCCATTCAATAGTAGCATTTTGTTTCTAATTTCTAAGAAACAGAATGGGGCAAAAAAGTTCTTTTTAAATGAACAGTTGATGTGAATTTGAGTTATCATGTATTGGATGTCTTAAATTTAGATGCTGGGTGTGCTTGATGACATAGAATAGCTTTGATTATAAATGTCCGTTTCCTCCATGCAGGTCCCAAATGGCGCAGCAGGGCATTACCTACTGGGGTTAATTTACAGGTAGCTTAACATCTGCCAACTATTGGGTTATTAACTCCTGCAAAACCAATGTAATGCTGTTTTGCCAAGATATGTTTGAAATGAAACAGTGTTTACTGTTAACTATATATTTCCTTGTGGAATATATCTTCCAGCACAATGGCTTTTATCATAAATTTGTAATTTATCCAGGACCTTCCTAAAGTGTGCATCCTCGTCATATATAAATTCCCTGTACATTTATGTTTAGCTAAATCATATTTTGTTATATTGTTTACTTATCCATTAAACTTCACATGGCTGTAGGTATACTGATAGAAGGAAAAATGCTGTCCAGCACTTTAAGCAGGCTTTGTCTCTAGATCCCTTATTCTGGGCTGCATTTGAGGAGCTTTGCATATTAGGTCTGTTCAATGAACATCCAGATGGTTGTATTCTTTTGCAGTGTTTTGCTACCAACATTGCAGCAAATTTTTTTCTTTCGTTTTGAGTTTTACCAATTTATTTTCACTATCTTAGCATGGAGGTTTTCTTTTCTTATTTTCCTTTTTAATCAAGTAAAATCCTTTTTGGAATGTTTAGGTGCTGCTGAAGAGGCAACTGCTTTTTTTGGTGAAGCAGCTGCTCTTTGCATTCAAAAGCAGTATATGCATCAAGCATCAGCTTCCCAAAATTTGCACATGTCCAATGAAGAACGTCATTCTGCAAGAAGAATCAGTTCAGAAGATGGTAGTCCAAGGCAGTTAAAAAATGTTCCAGGCAATAACTTAAAAGATATCCCTGGAAATTATCACACAGGCACTGTGTTAGGAGGAGCTGCCAATCAGCCTTCCAATGGTGGGCCTGCAAACTTGTCATTTTTTAATACCCCATCACCAATGGCAACTCAGGTATGATAATGCAAAGTTTGCATTGCTTTAGGCAGTGTGGATAACTGGGTTATTTCTAATGTCAGATTTAAAACACTGAAGCTGAAGCAAATTAGTTGATCTTTCCTTTTTTGGGGAAAGATAGCCGATGGTTGAATGTCCTGTTTGTCATCATACGAGATAATACCACTTCTAATTTCCTGGTTGATTAACTTTGTTCCATGAATTTCTATATCCTTTTATGATCACTTGCATACCAGCTTATCCTAACTGTTCTCTTGCAGTGGTTGTTCTCTGTTTGTGTATAAATCTGCAATATCTTCTGTTGCTGATTCCTCACTTGTTTACCAAGTCAATAAAGTGTCATATTTTGAATTCCACAAATTCTCTAGGAAGATATGCTTTTCACCCTATGAAGTATTGTTTCTATCTTAGTTGGGGGGATGCCTTTGTGGTTAGTTCTAAGGCAGGGGGTTGATTCTTTAATTTCTATGCCAATGTTTTGTTTTGTAAAATCTTTTAGAAATGCTCATATTTTTATCTTCTCTTTTGTGATCTGGCTTCCCCACAAGCAGTGAGGCTGTTTAGCTATTTGATTGACATCATAATATTTATTGAAATCTCACTTTGGTTTGGTGCCTGGGGCTTGTTCAAGTGCCATCTCTTGTTGTCTGCCTATGGCACATTTCCAGCTCCTCTTTTATTTGTGGACATATTTGGGACCTTATGGTCAATTTTGTTGCATACAAAAGCTAAGTCAGGCACCTAGGAACTCTTATTTTATCCGTTCTGATTCTTGCTTATTGATTCTTATACTGGTAATAGTGCTGCTTTTATTGCTCAAAAGCTTGTATTTTAAAATGTTTTTTGTGTAACAGAAGTTACTCCATCTTGTTCATATTTTCTATTTTTATGAACCTGAGGATATGCTACTACTCGTCCCTTATGAATATGAGCATTTGCTTATTTGAATTTTTCTTTTTGAAGTATGTAACAATTTTTCCACTTTATTGCAATGCCCCAGATGTCTCCCTAGTCAGAATGCAAAGCTTAAGCATTGAGCTGATATCCTCTATTTCTGCAGTTGTCAGGTGTCGCCCCACCGCCTTTGTGTAGAAATGTACAGCCTAATGGTCCTAACATCATCATGCTTGGTGCTGATAATTCTCCAAGATCAACTGTAAACTCTAATATTCAAGCCCCTCGAAGAAAATTTGTTGATGAGGGGAAGTTACGGAAGGTCGGAACTTGTATAGTGATTTGTGATCCTTTTGTTTTATTTGGTTACCTTATTCCAAATTTTTCTGGTTGTACTTGTGTGAATTTATTAAACTATGGATGGAACAAGCAATGTCCAGGCTGTTATCAGGTGAATTTTTAGTTCATTTGTAATTTGAATGGGATATTGGTTGGTCGTAAATGATAAATGAAACTGTACCGCTGCTTCTGGAAGAATTGGTTTCTTTTGGTCTTTATAAACTGGCATCAGTGTTTTTTCAGTTGAGTAGGTTGATTGTGCCATGAAATTTCTGTGAATTTGTAGGCCGTGCTCCTTCATTTCTGTATATGTTTCAGCTTATTAAATTTTTAGTTAGTAAATCACTAATTTTTCCTTTAGATTGCATGTTAGCATTTTGTTTTGGTCAAGCAGTTGTGTATATATTTTATAAAGTCTGATATTTCACTTGTTAGCATTATCTTTTGACGGATTTGTGAATCAATGCATGGTTGGGAAGCTTGCCTTTTGTATATCCATTTTCTTTATTTAATGAAACTTCCATTTATTTGCTTAATATTAGCTTCATTTATTCGCTCTCAGATTTCTGGGAGGTTATTTTCTGATTCTGGACCTCGGCGAAGTAATCGACTCGTAGCAGAAGCTGCAGCCCACTCAAATGCAAATGGTACACTGGCAGCGGCAAATGGAATTAGCAACTCTTCTAAATATCTTGGAGTCTCTAAGTTGAGCTCCATGACACTACGTCCTGTGACAGTTCGCAAAGGACAGTCTTGGGCAAATGAGAACTATGATGAAGGTGATGAGTCTCTTTATATTTCATCTGTTTGCTAAGCTAGGTGAGGTTGAAATTACTTGGAATGGGTCTGTTCCCATATTGATAAATGGATATCTGTGGCACCAATACATGAGTGGCCAACTTGGAAGTTTTAGGATAACTTGTAGATGACCTTTTAAGCAACTGGGTTACCCTGAAGATCTTTCCCTGGGATTGTAATTTCTGAGATGCTTTCTCGCTGAGGCAAGGTGAATCCATTAGTGCCTTGCTTGTTAGTTCTTTAAAATGATCATTTATGCTCATTTATGATCTCTGGTTAGGAGGAAATGAGCACACAAATGCATGCATGCACACACACACTTCTGAAAGCACTCACCCTTGTCTGAGTATTGAAGTGAGTGAAGTATTGGAAAGCTTACTCTTTTCTTTTGTGTTGCATTGCTACCTTTCGACATGGTTTTGCTACTCACAACTAATTATATCTGATACGAAGCATGGGTTTATTTCTGTGACATTTGAGAAATTGCATGTAGAATGTGTTATGCGATTGTTAAGCACAATATTGGACAAGAGAAAAGAATAGTCAATGGATGAGAAAATCAGGCAACTGTTCTGATATTTGGAGCACAATAGTGGGATTAAATGGTAGGAGTTGGTTTATCTTGTGTTTTTAAGGATTTGTATCACTGGGTCTATAAGGAAGAGCATATTTTTTATTGCAAAATTGACATGAGAGAATTCTTTCCTGGAACACAAATGTTGTCCTTTGATGCTTCCATATGATAAGAAAGTTTTTAATAATACACCATGTAGTACGGACTTATTCAAGACATAAGCTTGGCTACTTAAATCCTATATGGAGAAAGAGGTGCAATTTGTTGTTCATGTGCAGCACATATTAGAGCTTCTGCAGCTACACCTGGGTGCAACACACATGATGCATCCCTCCATATGGGTAGTATCCTTTGGTCAGTGGTTTATCTCCATGTTGAGACATCAATGTGAATAAAGCGCTTATAAGTCATTTGCACTTATGAATTAAATGGACTTTGATAGTAACCAGCTAATGTTGCCATATCTGTTGCATGGTTCTAAGTTGAAATATCAAGTTATCTTCTTCATTGTAATTGTTAGTGGATTTCTTTTTGCCCCCAGTTTTTAGCTCTTCAGTGGCCACCATCAATTACTCTAAATATTTGATTTTGGTTATTTTAAGGTGTAAGGAATGAGGCTTTTGATGATTCACAAGCACATGTAACATCAACAAATCTTAGCTCCTTACCCTCTGTGGATGCTAAATCTGTTGAGCCAGAAGGAGCAATTATGTCAGTCGGTGGTGTTGTAATGAATGCTTCAAGCATATTAAGTGGTGCTTCAGAAATATTAGGCCTTTTGAGAATTATTGGTGAAGGCTATAGACTCTCATCCATGTACCATTGCCAGGTATGAAGTGGGTGCTGAAACAAGCAGCATTTGCTGTCTTATTTCTTGACTATGTTTAACAAAGCTGCTTCTTGGCAGTACAGGATGCATTGGAGGCCTTCATCAAGCTACCACAGAAGCACTATAATACAGGCTGGGTGCTTTCTCAGGTAAACATCAGTTGCTCAATGATGATATCCTTTGTTTCAATGTGAACTATGTTTCTCCCTGTATCTCCATTTTGACGTGTTATTGATGTGTAGCAGGGCCTTCATAATTTCTTGTTGTTGTTGAACTATGTGAACTATGTCTCTCCTCTTCCTTCTGCTCTCTCTATTCTCTCTCTCTCACACACACACCAGTGTGCACATGCTTGCACACCATCATTCACAGACCAATCAAAACCATTAATGATTTTCTTTTCATCTGAATAATTACTGTGCTATAACTTCATTTCATATGGCATTTTATGCACCAGCCAAAGTTTCCTTCGCATGTCTTCATGCAGGTCAGAAAATTGTACGCTACTCACAAAACAAAATCATCAAAGAAAGTTTTTCCATCTGTACTATTGCTGCATGTATAATTATGCTGCTATGAGTTCATATTATACAGCCTATCATCCACTGGTAAAGTTTCCTTTGTATGTCTCAATGCAGGTTGGAAAAGTGTATTTTGAACTAGTGGACTATATGGAAGCCAATCGGGCCTTCAGTCTTGCCCGTCAAGTATCACCTTACAGTTTGGAAGGATTGGATATATATTCTACTGTTCTTTATGTGCGTATATTTAATCTGCATGATGTTATATTTTTGTATCATTATTGTGCTGCCCATATACAAGTTCTACAAATAGATTAAGAAATGCATATATATATGTTTTATGTATCTGTACTTATTTTTTTGGTGCACAAATTGTTATTTAATGCAGTATGCTTACAGTAGAAAGTTGTATCTGCTACTTCATTGCAAAATAAGTGTTGAAAGTAATTACCTAGAATAATGTTCAGTATTCTTTGAACTATAGCCATAAGAGCACAAGTGTTTTCTGTACCCGTTTTTGGTGCTTCTCTAGGATTTATTTTCACCTTTGTTGCAGCATTTAAAAGAAGACATGAAGCTTAGTTACCTTGCACAGGAATTGATATCAACAGATCGCTTAGCCCCTCAATCCTGGTAGTGCTATCAAACTTTCATGTTTTTATTGGTGCATATCATCTGTTGCTTAACTTACACATGAGATTTAGCAGTCTTACATCAGAGTTGTGTCACTGAACATTTCACTGTGTTAATCTCAGGAAGCTCAAGCTAATCAGGTTAATCTTTATTTGCAAGTTGGACATGATGAAAACTCTATCTCAATCACATGATTAACTTTCTGCAACAAGTGCATTTTGATCATTTCTTGCTCATGCTATGCTGCCTAAACTCCTAGTTTAAGGAATCCTCACCATCACCTTATGCCCCATCATTTTAATCATTGCAGGATAAAGCTCTGGAATCTTGAGAATTGGTTGTGATTATATATTGATTTATGTTACATTATCCTGTCTTACATTCTGGTGGAGTGAATCCATGTCTGCTCATATTTTAAATTCTTCTCATTCTGTGGCTCTTTATGGGATGGATGTGCTGTTGTCTGTGAAGTCTAGTGATCCATCCTCTGCATGGTGCCTTAACATTTCTAGGGATGTGCACCAAAGAAATTTGGGAATATCATGAAACATATTTTTCTTTAATGATCACAGAGTGTATAGATTTTTGTCTTCATTCTAATGTTTTTATGCACATGCAGGTGTGCCATGGGAAATTGCTACAGTTTGCAGAAAGACCATGAAACTGCTTTGAAAAATTTCCAGAGGGCTGTGCAACTTGATCCAAGATTTGCATATGCACGCACTCTTTGTGGTCATGAGTATGTTGCTTGGTTCCTCTGTTTCTTCCGCATGACTTGCTATTAGCTTGAATAATCAATTTGAAATTTTGAAGAGTAATGCAGGGAGTGAGGATTGATTTAGTGTTGAACAAATTTAAGTCGCAATTCATTTTTACCTGCAGATATGTAGCTTTGGAGGATTTTGAGAATGGAATTAAGAGTTACCATAGTGCCCTGAGGATTGATGCCAGACATTACAATGCCTGGTATGGTCTGGGGATGGTCTACCTTCGGCAAGAGAAGTTTGAGTTTTCTGAGCATCACTTCCAAATGGCTTTCCAAATAAATCCACGTTCTTCTGTGATAATGTCATATCTTGGGACAGCTTTACATGCCTTAAAGGTCAACCCACTTTCTGTGTTGACTGGTATATTGTGGATCCTGGATTGAATTTTCTGCACCTGTCTGAAACTGTTTCTGTAAATATTTATCAGAGGAGTGAGGAAGCTCTGGAGATGATGGAGAGTGCAATTTTGGCAGATAAAAAGAATCCTCTTCCCATGTACCAGAAGGCTAACATTCTTGTGAGCTTGGAAAGTTTTGATGAAGCTCTAGAAGTCCTTGAAGAGCTCAAAGAGTATGCTCCTCGAGAAAGCAGCGTCTATGCTTTGATGGGTAAGATATACAAAAGGCGTAACATGCATGAGAAGGCAATGATTCATTTTGGTATTGCCTTGGATTTGAAACCACCGGCAACAGATGTTGCTACCATTAAGGTAAAAGGCTTATGCCACTTAAAATCTCACTTTGAGAAGTTAGATGCCATATGCAATAGATACTACAGTTGATTTAATTTCTAATCCAAATGTCTGGCTTTATGCATTGGTCAAAGATTGAACTTTCAATACTGGATCGTGCCTATCTTGTGTGCACACACAATCACATAGCATAGATGAATGCCTCGTTTGCATTTGATGTATTTACTTATTCATCTTATCTTGTGCTTTGCTTTCTATGGATCACAAATGCATGGTATGTCAGAACGCATATCTCTAGTTTGCTCTGAAAAGCATAGAGTTTTATATTATGTTCCCTAACCTCATCTTTTTCTTCCCAAATATCGACAGGCTGCCATTGAAAAGCTGCATGTACCAGATGAAATAGAAGACGACTTGTAGATCTGTTGTCATTTGTAAATTTTGGAAACACAGAATCCGCTTCAGTTACGTGGCTCAGAAATATTGGCCCCAAGGAGATTGGCTGGCTTGTGCTTTCGACCAACGGTGAATTAAGTGGCTTCGTCCTTGATTAATCTTTTCTCCATGGTGTCCCTTACGATCAGCAAGTCTACAACAGTGGCCGACCTTTCCCGGGCCATTAACATCCTTAACAATAGATTTGAGATGGCAAATGGCCTAGAAGCTGCCCCGCTTGTACCAATAGTTGTATAATCAAGTGTAAGAAATGGTAATATCATTCTTTTGTAGTTTGTGGTTCTACTTAATTTTAGCCTATCTACTGAAGTTTGACTTGAAACCTGAGTTGGATTACTGAAGGCACGGATTAGTTCTATGAAATCTGAGTTGGGTTACAATTGTGAAAACGTTACGATTAGCTCCAACTTTCGAGGCATTTGTACTTACGCACGCACGCGTACCATTCCCCCACTCTCGCCAATAAAGACCAAGCCCTTCCTTTTTGAGCTGCCTGCATGTGGCTTGTGGGCCACTGAAAGCAGCCCTCAAGAATGCCATGAAGTGTCTGCTGTCTACACAAGAGTGTTCGAACAAACCGCAAAGTGAATTATATCCGAGTATTACCGACTAAAATGATTTTTTTCGCTGAGTTGCGAATTTTTTATATATGAGTTCACTTAGAAATAGAAGATCCAAGTCCATCTGTCTCTGTGTGGTATGGGGACCTGCTTTGATGCGCTTTTCCACGATTTGTATAGCAGAATTGTAAAGCGAAATCAGATCGCCAAGTCTACGTCTTTACATTGGCCGCACGGTAAATTACCGAGTCATTCAACAGCCATCCCCTTCTGGACTCTCTGAGAGCAACAATCTCATCGTTCCCATGAGTAGTTTAAACCCTGTGTTGTTCTCCAGTCTTTCGTTACATGACACTTTTTAATCAGGTCGATTGGTCGCAGCTTCTTGTGTGCTCATCTAGTGACAATGTCTACGGGGCAATCGGGGGAGCCAGATGTATAGGAACAGTATCGGTGCAGTCTTGGTTCACTTGAAACCCCAACTCCGTAACGGGTATCTATCGTAGGTGTGCAGCTACAATTCCCAAAACATTTTGAGCTCAAAATTTTTACTGGAACACATATTAGAAAAAGGACGTACGAAAATTCATAAGTAGAATACATTTTTGCAAATAAAAAAAAATGTATTGGAAACATTTTTTTTATTACATAGAAAAATTTTCAAAATTTTTTTCAAAAAGTAAACTACATTTATTAGAAATATATATATATATATATATATATATATATATATATATATATTTTTTTTTTTTTACCTTTAACATTTTGCGCCGCTTCACCCACCACCTAATCAATAAAAGACATTCAATGTACGCGTACAGCTCATCTATTTCTGCGTTGTTGCTACGTAGGTTTTCTATTTTAATTATTTCCTTAAAAGTCCAAGAAGTAAAAATTGCAATAGTACTTCCCTGAACCTAGACCAGTAAGATTCCCTCATTTCCCTTTTTTTTTTTTTAATTCCTATTTTGGGCGATCTTACCGCGCTTCCCTATGCGGTACATCATGTGTAATTACATTTATACTCTCAGAACAGACTGAACTATTAACGACGCTCCTGGAACTTTCAATTCCAGAAAAATTCCTTTCATACGATACCCTGGCAATCACTTCCGTCAGGGTGCAGTGCCGGCTAGTGGGAGTAGCCGAACAAAACCGACGATATCCTTTTTTGGAATTGCCTGTCAGTTGACACGGTTCACGCGCCATTTCTTTATGGCATCATCTCCATACTTTTTTTTTTTTTTTTCCCAAATTTATCCGCATTTTAAGAATTTGTAAGACTAGGAACTCCAAATTCAAGAGGTTTTGAATTTGAGTAGGTCCCTTTGTATTTAATTTTATTGAATTTGATTTATGTCTAAAATTAAGTTTGAAACACAATATTAAATGTCAAATTATCTAAACTGATTTTTGTTAGCTGCGCTAATATTGAGTACCAAACTATATAAATTAATTTTTTTTTAAGGGTTAACATTAATACAGAGACTCGAATTTAAATTAATAAAAAAATGTTAAATCATCAATTATGCTAGTATATCGGATGGTATGTTTAGTTATGGATAAATAGCTAATATTATTTATGATAACAACAGCATAGGATTGGGAAAGGAACAACGATTACAGGCACTTGCGTCCTAAGCTAAGTGGATCCAAAAAGAAAAAAGAGAAAAACATTAAAGAAAAGGGAAAGAGTGCAAGAATCTGGGTGGCATTGGACAGAAGCTGATACGAAATTTTCTTTCTGCTAATCGCGAGGGAAAAAGGAATTTCCTTTCAACCACTTGTAGATATACCAAAACTTCGTTTATTGTACAAGTAAACCCAAAGCTATGGTTCGTAACGCTAGGACTTAGTTGTAAATATCTGTCAATACAATCTGCAAGAAAAGAAGTTAATAAATAATTCTGTCAGAAACCGCCAATTTGTTTTTTCCATCAAAACAAGAAACCAAGACTAAATGGGTAGGAATAGGTTGATGACCGCAGAGATGTCAAGTTCCAGTGTTTCGTGGGGTTGCACGATCATGACCCATTTCTAAGCATCATGAAAAGAATAAAACTTGGTGAAACGTGGGGAAGAGCAACCTGAAGAGACAAGAGTTACTACCATGCGATAGTAGTTTGCTGAATTTAGAGGAGATAAGCGTACGGAAATTTTTGGGAACCTTGATTTAATCCATTGTATCAACATCTTCTTTAACGTGGACAGTGTCACTGGCATACTGATTATGTCTGCCATCAAACACAGATTCAGAGACCGTCCCTTCCTTGGGCATACGGATTTTTTTGGCCTAGAATTCCTAAAATCGGAACGTTATTTTCGGATTTTTCATTTTTTCGTCGTCGTGGCTGTTCTTCGTAATTTTATTTTTAATAATAACCCAATTTTCATAACTCCTTTCCACTTCTCCTTAACAATTATGTAGATCGACGTCATATTTTGACCACTCGTGTGTGAAAACCTATGTTCGAAAATTGTTTAAGAAAAAAATTAAAGGACAAGATATGGGATCTCTTTTATGTATATATATGTATGTTGCAATGCATCATGAAATTGGCGATAACGATTCATGGGCCGTGGAAGATAGAAATAATAGAGATGGAGAACATGCATGCCCATATGGAAAACAAAGTGCATTATAAACAAATAAATGCCCACCATAAGTTATGACGTGAAAATGAAAATTCAAGCTAAGCCGGAAAGTCCTAGAGAAAGATGAGTCCGAAATGAGATAATCAAGTTTGGCCAGTTGACAAGTTAAGCTAGGGAAAGATGGGCAAAAGCTAAAGTTGGTTGAAAGGAAGACTCGATAAAACAAAGACAATGACATGATTATTACAGCTTTCAATACATGTTTCTTTGGTCCGACCACCAATAATTTAGAACTCAAACATCTTTATTTTAATGAGCAATGAATTATCATGCAGTTGGGTGGGGGCGATTGGAACAATGAGTGGCTGGCACCTCTGGCTGTCTGGGTCTCATTGCGGAACGCTTGTATAGATACACGCCAATTGAATCATTTGGCTCTGAACAACGACACAAAACATGCAACTGGTTAAGCTCGATCTTTGATGCTTCCCCTTGAGGGATGCTTTTCGTTTTCTGCTGGGTTCAAAATTTCTGTATTGTTTAATGCGTAGTGGCCACTTTGTATTGAAATCTAGTTTGATGTGCATGGTGTCCTTGTTCTTTGCATCCAAACGGGAAATTATTTGCCATTAATGATCACTTGACGTGACAATTTAAAATGAGATTTCAATTCTACATGCTATTAATTTTGATAACCACCCTTACTGACCAGAAGAAATTCAAAACACACACACACACACGCGTCCAGTAACCCGATCCTTGTGCCTCGTAATAATTTTGTTGTCTTTCTTCAATTTTCGGGATTATTGCAAGGCACTCAATGGTGCTAGGCTCGCCTCCCTCCGGAACCAGCCTTGTTAAAACAATGCCAATCAAGCAATTAAGTATACTAGTACTTTTCTAATTCTTTTATTTATAGGTAACATGTTGTCTAATTTTTTCATGACTGATCAATATTTCATCCATTAATTTTTATAAGCAAAATTTATAAATTGATTTATGGTATGCACAACTTATAAATTAATAGACAAAAAATGTTGAGTACTCCTATTAATTTACTTATAAAAAATAGTGCATCTGCAATCTATTATTGATGATTTGCAGTAAGAAGGAATTCAAAGTTATAAATAACACATGATTGCTCGTTCTCTTCAGTTTCGACACACCTACACGTGCCATTTTCGTTCTCTTCGGTTTCAAACAAATTGATTCGTGATTGCACGCAACAAAGAAAAAGCACCCAGAAATCTGCCAAGACATTTCGTATTTTCCAGCGTAGCGTTGGAAGTATATATTACTAGTTTTGCCGGCCGTGTTCTCTTTAAAGCACGGATGTGTGCGTGGGTGAGAGAGAGTGAGAGAAAGAGAGAGAGAGAGAGAGAGAGAGAGAGAGAGAGAGGGGGGGGTCAAAAGAGAAGAAACCCATGAGTCTCAAATGGTGGATTCCACGAAATGGCCAGTTGAATGTATATATATATATATATATATTATGTAGTTCGTGTTGCAAAATTTTCTGCTTTCCCTGTGGTTCATGGGGCAATCAAGTGGCATACAGGTTGGCCGTTTGTCTAGTCGATTTCACACAATAATTAACTGAAAGAGAGACGAGGGTTGAAGAAGGGAAAAGCTGCTTTCACGTCCTCGCACGCTGCACACGCTCCCCTAAACTTCAATTTTCTATTCGAGCCACAGCTTAAAAAAAGGAATTGGCAGCCATTCGGTAAAAATCTAAGTTCAACCGACTGCAATAATACAAACAAGAACAATACGTCCCTTCTTTGAGACACGTCCAATCAAAAAGCGAAAATAACATATCATTAAAGGAAAACCAGAGGCCCTCAAAATTTTTGTCCTTTGTTTTTCAGTCATATAAAGAGATGGCTTCCCTAACTCCAAAATTTGATGGATTATGGACTCAGGTGATTACTACATTTAATTATTTTTAATAAATATAATCAAATTATCTTTTTGTTATTATATATTTTTTTATTTTCATTAAATTTAACTTAAGTTTTTAATTTCCTCTCTTATATAGTATTAAATTATTTTTACTTTTTAAAAATGAATTAAATTAAAATTTTGCATGAATTTATTAACAGAATAAAATTGAGGTAACAATTGATGAATTTATTATTATTTTTTTTTCATAAGTTAGGGTACTGTTTATATTGTGTCTGCCCGTCACCTGTCATTACAATTGACACACTTTTTAAATATTTTGTCTTGTTTTGATCCACGGGAAATACCTTTTTTTTTTAGAAGGAAATACGAAAAAGTCAGAAATATCGATCACCCTTTAGATAAAATATTACATGTGGTGCGAAATTTTTCATGTGGGAGAGAGATTTAGATAAATATTGGTTTTTTTTTTTTTTTTTTTTTTTAAAGAGAGTGAATAGTGAGACTTCGACTTTTAACTTCTGAAGCTTAAATTTTAGCTTTAACCATTAGATTAAAACTCAGAGTAATCTTGTATTATTGAAAATCCAATGGAAGGCATTATTCAATTTAATTAGCTCAAAACTTTTTCTGCTCTTAAATATAAATATTACACGGAGAAATATTGGAAACAAGTGAGATACAATACCAAAAACCTTGTTTATCATTTCACAACGATTTTCCATAACATGGCAATGGTAGAGAAATGTAAAAGCCTTATATAATCTAAAAATAATAATAAATTTATAAAATTAATACTTATATATTAATTTAAAATTATAAAACATTAAATTTATGAATTCTTTTTTTTATAAAATGAGCTTAAAATCAAAACATTCAAATAGAATTAAAGTAATTAATAAATTTATAAACTTAACGCATAAAATTTATGAATAAAAAATTTAATAAATATATATTTATTTAAAATTTAAAATATTTAATTTATAAAATTAATATTTATATATTAATTTAAAATTATAAAATATTAAATTTATAAATTTTTTTTTATAAAAAGAGATTAAAATCAAAATATTCAAATCGAATTAATATGGTTAATAAATTTATAAACTTAACACATACAATTTATGAATACAAAATTTAATGAATATATATTTATTTAAAATTTAAAATATTTAATTTATAATATTTTTGTGAGATAATAGTCATTAATAAATATATTTTGTTTGTATTCATTTATTTAACAAATTATTATATAAAAAATGTAAAAAAGTTGAAATCATAAAAAAATTAGAGTAAATTTTAAATAAATAATAAATTTGTGTGACTAATTTCTTAATTTAAGTTAAAATTTATAACATTATATATATTATTTATTTATATATATTTGATAAAATTCTTAATACATATTCACACACACATGCCCCCAACATCTTAACGAAAAACACTGATTGTCGGCCCAAGCCGTCAGGTTTTAGAGTCAGCGAATAGACAAAGCATAATTAATTACCAACCGGAGATAGAGTATTTTTGGTTGTTTTGTTTTGTTCTGGGTTATATTTTGCCAACCCCTTTCTTTTTAGGGGGAAAAAAAAAAACCGAGAAAAAGAAGTTGTGGGCTCTACCTTTTTGACGACTGGTTCTGACTGATAACTTTTTTTTGTAAGAATATTATTATGTAATGATATTTATTGGTGTGTATAAATGCGTGAACTTGCATTTTCTCTTTCCGTAGTGGACTGATGCCGGTTCTATCACGCTTTTTTTAAATGAACGGTCGTGATGTCCCTCCCAAAAGGTGCATACGATCGCCTACGGCTACAGATTCATGCGGACCATGACTTGGATGCCACGTGTCCGTAGAGGGTACTATTATTCATTCCGGTCAATGATGTATGGAGGCTGGAGCATTCAACGCAACAGCGTGAAGTTACGTTACTGAGCACGAGATATATCCGTGGATCGGACGTTCTTTCGCGGACCTCAGAGGGGACCGGGACTTTGTGATGTAGATATCTCCCAGAAATAATTTAATGCTTTTAATGAAAAAAGAAAAATAAAAAAAGGGGTTAAAAAATAACAGGAATATTCATCATTTGTAGTGAGGGAAACCTAATTATTTTACAAACCCAAGTATTAATTTTTATATATATATATATATATATATACTTCTTTTTTGAGAGAATAATATCCTTAGCCCTTCGAATTCTATATCAAATGCACAGTGATCTTTGAGATTTGATGTTTGAAATTCTTATGCTTTGAAATTTTCAGTTGATTGCTTGAATAATGTACATCAACTCGTTCTTCTTAACGGTAAAGGTTGTTATTTCCTACATTAATTTATGCACTCCATATTAAATTTATCCCTCAAGTTTAATTAAAAAAATAGATTATATTATACTGATATTTAATAAATTTATAATTTTCATTTTAATAATGTGATTTAAAATTTAAATATCTATCACAAATATGATATAAAGGATAAATCTGTACAATAATATCCTTTGGAGATTCAAAACACATTTGAGCCCTTAGGCTAAAAATGTTAGGCATTATATATGATACGATTTAAACCCCAGACATGTTGTATACTAGCTTTAAATGTTATGTAAGTACAAAAGAGGTTGATTATTATTATTATTATTATTTTCTTAAAGAAGGACCTCAGATATTCTGAGCTGAACTATCTTGGTGTTGCAAAATTGTCCTTATGTCATAGATTAAACACATTGATATTAAATTTTATAATGAAGAAAAATTTTTGGTGAAGACAAAAACAAGGAGCCTGAAGGGTTGGAAAGAAAAGTTAATAACAACTTAAGAAGACATTTTCAAATAGATTAATGAATTCACAATCAGCTTGGTATATTTTATATGCATATAAACGTGTATCTCTCTCCCTTTCGCAAACTAGGTCAATATCACAGCCTCAATAATTGTGAAATTAACAGTGACTTGCTCGCATCTATTTAAAAAAATGCTACTTTGGGAGACCATCAAGTTACATTGCACGCACTTACCCTTCAACGTCATTTAATTTATATTAAAATTCAGCAGAGTTTGAATTTCCAGAACTAGATTTGCCATCTTTTACGTAACTCTCTGTTTTTATGCAACGCTCAAAAAACAGGAAAAAAAAAAGGGGGGGGGTCGTAGAATCTTGTCACATAATGTTATCAGTCAAGAGCGCAGAGTCCATTTATCTTATATAATTTCCCAAACAAATAAATGCTGCAATCGGGTTATATTTGACTTTCGTATAGATGGTAAACTAAATTTATATTTACATTTCTATAAATAACAAATCATTTATACACTAGTTGATAGCACCAATTCGTGGCCAGATCAACAAGAGTGATGAGAATTGATCACCGACAAGGCTATTTCGGACAAATCACGGGTGGGTGGGCCTACGGCGTCCCTAATCATTGAGCAAGAACGGGCATAAAGCCGACAGGCTCCATCGGAGGGACTTTCTAGTAATCTCTCAAATGGATTTGCCAAGGTGTGACGCCGAATTATCAACCAGTCTGAACTTCCAACCACTGTTTTAATTTATGACCCCACTACAGGTACGGAACACTATAAACAAAGCCTAGACGAAGGGAGAAAGGGGATGGGTCTCACTTCTTATTATTATTATTATTATTATTTGTTAAAATAACACGTGGGTTTGATTTTTTTTTTAGAATGAAAAATATGTGATGTGTAAATAGATAAGATAAATGTATAGATAATATATATATATATATATAATGTATATTAAAATCATAATAATGTTATAGCATGACATAATTTTGTAAGCAATGTGTATATTTTATTTGAGTATGTGCATGTTATATCAAAAAAATAAAAAAACAGGACGCGAACAATCCCAGCTTGCCACTCCAAGCAGTCTTTCCTGGCTTTTTTCTCCAATGTAAGTGGAGAGTCTCCGTACTTGCAGCGCGTGAAGTCACGATCCCCCAAGTTAACCTGTTCTTGTGCCTATTAACGCCAAACCCGACTTTTTGTTGCCAATTTTAATTGCTTCTAAATAACCATGCCTATCCAATTTTCGTATTAATTTAATTTAATAATAATAATTTTCTTGCCCTTTAAATGCCTCCTCTCTCTCCTTCTCCACCACAAACCAATAAAATTCTGCTCTCTAATCCCTTCCTCCTTCTCTCTTTATTTCTCGCTCTTTCTCTAAAATTTCACAAAAAAAAAAAAAAAAGAAAAAAAAATTCAATATATTTAAGAACTCTCAGCTATACAAATGGAAACGGAGTCAAGAGCACAAGAAATGGCCAAGAAACTATGGCACATAAAACGAGCGGTGTTGTACATGATAAGAAAAGGCATATCAAAGAACAGAATAATGGTGAATCTCCATTTGATGCTCAAACGCGGCAACAGGCTTGCAGGAAAGGCCATAGGCAACCTCATCACCTACCACCACCACTTCGCGGCCCTCAGCTGCCGCTCCGACGATGCCCTCTCCTTCGTTTCCCCCCGAGAGTACGAGTTCAGTTGCAGCAACAGCCCCGCTGATGGTTTCTATTCTTTTTATGCCCACCACCACAATTACCGGCGGAAGTACCACCACTTTGCCAAGGCTTACAAATATGACGACGCCACCACAGTGGGCGCAATGCAAAGGATGCTCGAAATGTTAAATAATAAGGATGTGATGGTGGAAGCGGTTGCGCCGTCGCCGCTGACTGCGCTGCCGGGGTTCGGAAAGAGCCCCATGGTGAGGCAGCTTAGAATAACGGACTCGCCCTTCTCGTCGAAAGAGGAGGAAGATAATAATGGCCTTGTAGACAAAGCAGCCGAGGAGTTTATCAAGAAGTTCTATAAAGACTTGAGATTGCAATAGAGTTCCGCGGCTGCCCTTGAATCGGCCTATCATGGTCTCTGGGGCAGATGATGCGGTTCTGATCAATGAAGTTTCATGATTTTCTTTTGTATTTGATCAAATCAAGGGTTAATCAATGCATTTTCAAAAGGCCACATCAAAGTTAAGTGCACTCTCTATACTTGATCCGGATCTAGACTATTTGTCATGTATAAAAATCACAAATTTTAAGTAACAAATAGCTTCTGCGAGTCACTATTCGACAGAGATGATCGGGACTGGATGCGAATCTTTTGCCTAATCAGGAGGTTTACCAGTGATTAATCATTAGTTTGAGATCTTAAATCTAGTGCTTTTCTTTTTTGTCCTCGTGTCTTCCTTTCTTTTGTTGTCTTACTTGGTGTTTCTTCTTCTGTAGTTATTTCTCTCTTTATATCTTTCACTTACACTTTCCTTTTTATTTTTCCTGGAAAAAGAAAAGAACACAAAGAAATGAGCTTGTAATTAATTTATCACCTTTTTCAATTGTCGAAAGCCTACATCTTTAGCTGTATATGTCTGCGCTGGCTGATACTTTACTTCCCCGGGTTGAATGGTAAAAGTGACGCTAAAAAATTCAAGTATTTGTTGCTGGCGTTGGGCAGGGTGGAATTTTCAGCCCGATATACCTTACGAGGCTGGGGGGTCGGCGAGTGCTTTCATTCACTTACAGCTCATCGGGAAGGCTTTTGTCTCTATGTTACTGTATGCAGTTTTAGATGTCTGGCCCAAATGGATTTTGGTGGTTCTGTCATCATTTCAGCGGTTGAGAGGTCACCTGTCATGCACGAGTAGCAGAGAATCGGCAACCAAAGTGTCTGCCATTTATTTATCATTTGAACCAAAAAAAAAAAAAAGTACTGCCAGATCGAACAACTTAGCAAGTTGATGTACTAGTTCTCTGCAACCTTATTCCCTAATGACGTAGCGCCAACACAGACACACAAGCACACGCACACGCACACGCGCGCACGCGTGATGCAATTCAATTAAAAAAAAAAAAAAAGGCGGTCCCTGCCTCTCCATTGGTCCGGACCCGAAAAGAAAAAAAAAAAAAAAAATTATTGTCATTTCTTGGCACATATAATGAACTGTTTACCGGGATGATAAATCAAAATGACAATTGCGAAGAATGGCTTTGACGTTTGTGTCATTGTTTATTAGAGAGTTCATATAAAACTTCTACCACTCGTATACGAATTGGTTGTAGTTGAATGTACCAGATCGAGGACACATCGGTTTCATTATTGATTAAATAGCGGCTGTTCTTTGTTGAGCAATGCAATTTCGTGACTGCTTTGATTTAATATCTTGAAATCTGCAATGTCATAACAAATGTACATTTTCCTCTGTCGTGCTGGCGAATTCGGTTATTTTGCTAGAGTTGGTCGCTGAGAAATTAAGCCCTCAACAGCCGACTTCAATCAACCATCGTCTATACACGATTAGTTTCGAACTACCTCCAAAAAAAATTAATTATGTTTCACGCTTGCACCATATTACAATTTTATTTAAAGTACCCACCAAAAATGCAGGAACTTATATCTGTGCCTAACGGGTTGGTCTTGTCAGAAGACATGTTGGGCATATGCGGACTGTGTTTGATACACACAATGAAAATCAAAGTATATTTTTTAAAAATTGTATTTATTTGTATTAATAAAAAATATAACTAATCAATATCTTTTGCATCTATTATGTAATCATTTAAGTGTGTCCAGTCAATTTTTTTTTAATTTAATATGTAGCAAACAGCGTTGCATTCATATAGCCCCAGCGCTTTACGTATTTTTGGCAGTGGTGTTTTAAAATGGTGAATTTGGGATTAAATTAATGATTCAAAGCAAAAAAAAAACAAAATCAAGAGGAAGCTTTATAACATTTGAAAAAGAAGAACATTGAAGGCACTGACGCTGGTAAAGATTGGGTAACGAAGGATTGTGATGGAAGAGTGCAGTCTGTCTCAGGCAGTTAATAAGGGCAACTTCATTTCCGTCTGTGATTAGGGTTATAGAGGGGAGATACCCATCAATCAAAAGTACTTGAGTATATTAAATTTGTAAAAATTGTCATCTGTCACTTTCTTCAATTTTCATGTTGGAATTAGTGCTTGTATGTCCGACCAAGTGGATAACTACTGTGCATTTTTATTTCTGTACATTCAAATGCATATATGATGCGGATCGCATAAATCAAAATTTTGTTTTTTATCATTAAACGTTGTCTGTTCAGATTCTTGTGTTAGCGATGTATCGCACTGCAGGAACTTTTATGAAAGCCGAATTAAACTAGAAAAAATCGAAGATATATATAAAATGAAGGCTTTTCAATCTGTACTTTAGCTCCACTTTATTTAAAGAAACCTCGACAGAAGCTCCCTAGCTCTTCACCGGTCAGAAAAAGGATACGGGACATATAAAAATAGAAAAAATTACTCCCAGTTTATAATTTAATGAACCTCTTAACATACAATAAATAAATAATTAATTAAATCTATTACCTAATACTTGGGGGTTTTTTCAGCCT
Organism: Rhizophora apiculata; assembly: GCA_037832385.1. Taxonomy (NCBI): domain Eukaryota; kingdom Viridiplantae; phylum Streptophyta; class Magnoliopsida; order Malpighiales; family Rhizophoraceae; genus Rhizophora; species Rhizophora apiculata. The sequence continues at coordinate 4,670,300 of CM075433.1, read as the reverse complement.
ACGAAAAAGATAAAAATTTGCAGGGTGCTTCAATTCGAACTGAGGCTTTGTATCAAGTCCGGCGAGTCGATTGGACAAGCTTTACTGGCTTTATAGTTACCGCTGATTTGCTGGGCACATAACCTTCAATTAGAACTTAGAATGGGCTAGAGCTCGGGCCAAACTGGAATATGGGCCGGAGGCCCAACAGCTCTGTAATTTCGTCGACGGACCCAAAATATTTTGTGATTGTGTTGATATGACCGTTCGGGTGGATGCAAAAACCGAGTCGGGACCGCCACGTCATCAAAATCTAGCAGCTTGATTGGCCGAACCAGAGTATACACCATGGTCTCCACGAGCCCAATTTCTTCAATTTCAATACTGGTCTAACGTTTTAAAGAACTGTGATCGATCTTAATTGCGTTCACATTCTAAAGAAACAGCAACCATTTGCATTTCCCAAAAGACCGCTGAGATCGATCAAGCCAAGAATTGTAACGGAGAGATTTGATTCAAGAAAGTAGGGCCTAGTGGTGTTTGTATGGAAGCTCTATCGATCGTTATTTAGGGATTTAAATTTATTGGAGATTTTCATCTTTTTATAATTAATGGAGTCGTGGCTCAAGGCCGCAGAAGGTGATCAACGGATCTCAATACACCAACCTCCGCATCATTTATTTTCTTTGTTCAACTTATGTCTATTTTTTTTGGTTCTTTTTTATATTCAATTTGGGATGCGATTCTTCTTTTTTTTTTTTTAATTGTAACCGACGATTCTTGAAGTTTTTCCTTTGATAAGCGATAATTCTTGAAATTTCTTGGAGTTTATTGTTATTGACTGGCTGGTAATGCATTCGGAACATAGCGTGGGCACTTGGTTTGAGTTTCCAATGCTGGCTTGTTTGTCATCACATTAGTCATTGCAAGAATCTGATACTCTCAAAATTTTTCTCTTTCATGGCTAAGACTTGAAATATCAGTATGATTAGTCTTTTGCTATTTATTTCTCAAGCAATGCGAAACTTTATATAATATGGGTCCTAAATTGTCCTTTTATCCTTTGCTTGGGGAAGCTTAAAGTCCATTTCTCTTCTGGATTAGGTTTACTTGAAGTTGTGGATAGGAAAGCAAAGCAGGTTGTTGGTGAGAAGCCAGATGAGTATTCTGATTCTCAATCACCTGGTATCTTTCAGATTTTTCTTGTATGGATGTCTGGGTGTCATTTTATCTTACATTTGTTACTTGATCAACTGTTTGTTTGTCTGCTTAAGATTAAAATATGGTATCATCGGCCTGGTATTTGCCTGTTGCTTATCAACAATCAGAGTGACTAGCATGCGTATGGTTGCTTTGGTTCAAAATTTTTCAGGAGCTGAAAAATCTTGAAACACTGATGGCATGCAATTCAAATGTCCAGACTGATCTTTACTTTCAATAGAATTCCTACCTATGAAAGAAATTTATTGAATCTAAGTAACATTATATTTTGTCACCTCAAATTCATTAGCCAATCAAATTAAATTTTTTTTTTTTTTTTTTTTTATAATTTGAAAATGATTGAAATACACCTGTTAGCTTGAGTGGATTGAATTCTAATTAAGCTGTTGGCCTAACATAATATCCTTATTTTTCAGTAAATGTATAGTTTCCTAATCCCTGTATCTATCTTTTTGATTCTATAAATTTAAGCTTCTAATGGACAAGGATCTCGACCTAAGAGGACAAAGCCAAGGAAAAAGGTAAACATTGACATATCTCTGGCCTCAGGGCATGGCTTAAATATGTCTATTTTAATAAGATGTGCCCATGTCTACCCATGTGGTTTAACAATCTGGCTCATTTATAGATTGGTTATTTGCTCAAAAGAAGCTCCCTAAAAACAAAATCTCTTAAAGTGGTTGATGCCACGCAGGCACTAAATTCTACTAAAACGATAAAGTTGGATGTGTCATCTGACAAGGATGGGGCTATTGCTTCAGTAGAAAATGATTGGACCCATTCTAGTAAATCCTTTGACCCAATTAGTGATCAACAGCAACAGGACGCTGGCAAAGATCCTTCTACTACTGCATCATCAGAGACACTGGCAAATGAAATGGTGAAACATGATGCTGAACATGTAGAAGTTCCTGCAATTCTCTATGATTCTGATCCAGAAAAATTGACTACAAATGGTGAGGTTCTGAATGAGAAGGCTTCAGACTCTCCTATAGATCATCCTTCTTTGGTGCTACCTGTCAAAGAGATAGAGCTACCTGTCAAAGAGATAGAGATCATCAATGAAGACAATACTGGTCAAAATAACAAGTTAAAAGGTTCTAATGGTGTTTCAGAGGTTGGCGAAGAGGAATCCCAATTAGCAAGAAATGGATTGCCCACTAGTACAGAGACTTCTTTGAAAGATGGTGACCATAGGGCTGAATCTCTTGTTGATCAAAAGAAGCCACTGGAGCATAAAGCTGATAGTTCTCCCATAAAATTACAGGACCAGCTTGATGAGGTAAATTAATTTTAGTGGGGATTAAAATGTTGATTGGAGCTAATGCAGTATGTCCATTTTATTGATTGGTCCATTTAGTTGGTCTGCAGGCTCAAGGGCTGCTTAAGACTGCAATTTCCACTGGTCAGTCTAAAGAGGCAAGACTAGCACGGGTAAGTTTGAGTTGACATGCCCATTTGTACTTGTAGACCGTGGTTTGAAATTATTTCTAATTATAATTTGAGCCTCTGCTTGAACTTTATAGGTACATATCTTTTTTGGTGCATAAAATAAACTTAGATTAGTTAAATATCTAGCTTTTTTCTACCCAAACAAGTTGTCAAAGACTCTGGGAACAGGGTTCCAATTTGGTCCATGTTGCATGAAATGATTTGTCTGTCTCAAATGTGTACCAGAAGAAGACTGCTGGTTAAATTATGTTGATTCATGCAGTCATCTTGTGTCCTGCATGCCAGCGGGAGTGTTATCTGAGAACAGCTTCAACTTCTCTTCCATTTCTATTGCAACCCCAAAAGTTTTTTAGAGAGAGAGAGAGAGAGAAAGAGAACCTCGCAGGGTTGGTTTGCTGGCTGTTAGATTGCATTAGCTTAATTTCTTCATTGGATCAAATTAACGAATTTGTACAACAATCATTAAAAAATTTGGAATAGAATATGAGCATAGTTTTGAATAATTCCTCTGTTAGATGGCTTCTTCAGATGCGTTATTTATCTTTTCAATGTGACTGTTCAGATCTGTACTGGTCTCCAGACTCGCATTCAAGAATACAAATATGAAAATGCTCAGCTGGAGGAGCTTCTCAGTGCAGAGGTGAATAAAATTTTACTTTCTATTCAAATATTGCTTAGAATTTACCTTTACAATCATATGATGAAGCGCTGTTGTTGCAGTTGTATTGACCATTTTGGATGCTGCCTTAACAGAGAGAGCTAACTAAATCATATGAGGCTCGCATAAAGCAGCTGCAGCAAGATTTATCTGTATCCAAAAGTGAGGTGACACGAGTAGAGTCAAATATGGTTGGGGCCCTGGCCACAAAAAACTCTGAGATCGAGGCACTTGTTAGCTCGTTGGAGGCACTTAAAAAACAGGCTGCTTTATCTGAAGGAAATCTGGCTTCTTTGCAGGTTGTGTATATTTACATTTGCAAAATTACATAGCAATATGTAAAGAATATTTGTGAAAATTATAGATGAATTAACATAAAATTATGAACTCTTACATTTAAGTCACTTTTGTTTTTGAGGATATAAATGTTCTTGATGATATAATACAACATCACAAGGAACTGCATCATAAATTATTGGACAAAATAAAAAAGGGGCTTATTAGTGCACAAGGCTCCTACACAGTGGAGACTCTATAAAAAGCTATGGGCCTCCCACTTTTTCCTTCAGTTAGTCATATAACACTCTTTGATAAACTTGTATGATCTGCTGCCAATATTACATCCTTTCTTCTGAACTATCTAAAATCATTTTCACTTGGCTTTTCATTGGTTTACTCCTGTGGACCTTTTTCATGTTCCTTTTTGTTGGAAATCAGTTCATGGTGCTTAAAAAGTTGGTCATTATCTGAGATTGTATTGCTCGATCATTTTCCAGGCAAACATAGAATCTATGATGAGAAATAGGGAACTAACAGAGACAAGGATGATCCAGGTATATTAGCTAGTCCTTTCTTGATTCTAATCTTTTCTTTTTGTCGGCATATCCTTGGGATATGGTCTTATCATGAGGACCTGAGATCATTAGATGTACTTCTTGACCAGGCTCTACGAGAAGAGCTGGCTTCTGTGGAACGAAGAGCTGAAGAAGAACATGCAGCACACAATGCTACCAAAATGGTTTGTGCCTGGAGTTATTCAAGCATTTTAAACATCTATGTACTTCTAGTTGTTAATTGTGATGTGCTAATCTTCATTCCTGAAATAGGCAGCAATGGAAAGACAGGCAGAACTGGAACATAGAGCTGTTGAGGCATCTGTGGCCCTTGCTAGGGTTCAGGTATGTAAGGGCATTCCATATTTGTTAACTGCTTAAGCATTAACTTCCTTGTATAGACTCTGGAGAAGTACATAGTGAAATGAATAAAATGTCCGTCTCTAACTGCTTTGCTGTTGAATATCCTAAACTGTAATGAAAACCTTAATTTTGCGATTTTGTCAATGCAATTATGTTATCTGTAATAATGTAATTCTGGTTGGTGTCACTTACCTGGAAAACAACACAAATATGGTTGTTATCTTGAGTCCACCGTATTAATGATATATTTAATTACCTCAAGTATGCAGAATTTTTACCATAAAGCTCATAGTCTTAGATGATGATTGAATGTAGTTGTTTGTCTCCCTCTTCAGAGAATTGCTGACGAGAGGACAGCCAAGGCAACAGAACTTGAGCAGAAGTTGGCACTGTTGGAGGTGCAAGAAATATACAGATATTGCTTTGTGTCATTTCCTGAAATAAATTCTCTCCAATGTTAGGCCAAAGACAATAATTTAACATATTTATCTTAATGGTGTGTATCAGGTTGAATATGCATCACTAAACCAAGAACTTCAGGACATGGAAGCCCGTGCTCGTCTTGGACAAAAGAAGTCCTCAGAAGAGGCAAATCAAGTAATTCGGGTATAACTATGAGGCTACATGCTTATCATCATGAAAAGACATTTCCCCTTAAAAGCTGGTATAATCGGAGTGTAGTAATACTAGAAACCTTAGGTTTGATAACTTCCGTGTGACAATTATTTTTAATGTTTGTTTCAGAATTTTACAAATTAAACATTTTCATGTCTTTATTCTTGCAAAGGAAGAATACTTGTCACTATAATTCAATGTTTAGATGCAGGCATGGCAACAAGAAGTGGATCGTGCACACCAAGGTCAGAGAGATGCTGAAAGCAAGCTTTCTACTATGGAGGCAAGCTTCGCTTGCTTTTATCCTGTACTATTGAGTGGTCATTTCCTAAGCAATCTGAAATTATGTAAGAAATGTGTGTTAATGTTGTGGACATAGTTAACAGGTGAGCATGTATCCTTACCATGGAGATAAAAATCACTTTTAAGAATTTTTTGGACTGTTTAGTTTATTTCTTAGTATGAACTGTCTGTTTGTTTGATGCAGGCTGAAGCTCAAAAAATGAGAGTTGAAATGGCTGCCATGAAGAGGGATGCTGAGCACTATTCGTGCCAGGTAATGCAATCTTAAATTAACTGCAGACTTAAAGTTGTGAGGCCATCTAAGTGTGTGCAAATATTGAACTTTTTGCTGTTTCTTAGTTTCAATGCTGTAAAGAGGAGATACTTAAAGTCTTGTGATGAAAAGTTTGTCTATATGTGTCTTTGTAATTCTTTCCTCTTTTGGATTTCATCAACAATTGATTCATGGTTCTTTTGGATCAATTCCTGGTCTTGACTAGCCCTCCTTTTTTTTTTTTTTCGTCGTTCTTTTAATCTGTGTCTCTGTGTGAAGGTAACAAAAGTCTCTGATGTAATTGCTTCCTGAAATCATATATGCTCTTCAATCAATATTAGCTGGTTGTAGGATGTTCACACTCCATAGTACGTCTATCCACTATGAAATTCTTAGAGAAGTTGTATAATTGTCAGCATGTTGAAAGCAAAATGGCAATGGTGTCTACAAAGTGGAAACGTCGTTTTTCTTTTGTTTTTTTTTCTTTTTTGTTCTATTCTCTATTTTATGTTTATTAAAAATTAATGATATTTATTAACCCCCAAAATAGGTTTTGTATTGAATGGAGCACTGAGTCTGAAGTGGCTATGCAATCTTTGATTGGTTCAACAAATTATATGAATTTACTTGCATTTTCTATAAAGAAATACAAAGCATGATTGGTTATTATTTAGGACTCCTCAAGCTTTGTCTTACTGGTTATAATTGTCTTTTACAGGAACACATGGAGCTAGAGAAACGGTATCGTGAACTGACTGATCTATTGGTAATATTAAAATAAGATATAGGTCTGGATCATTCTTAGATTATTCTCTTAGCTCACAGCATCTGTAATTATTATATATGGCTATGCAGTACTATAAGCAAACACAGTTAGAGGCCATGGCTAGTGAAAAAGCTGCAGCAGAATTCCAGTTAGAAAAGGAACTAAATCGTCTTCAAGAAGCTCAGGTCTTTCACTAGGCCATAAAATGGTGCTTGAATAATGGAAGCAATAAATGTTGATGTAATTGATATATCTGCCTTGCTTAAAGTGTTGTTGCTTTCAATCAGGTTGATGCAGAAAGAAGTAGAGTTTCCCGTCGGCCATCTTCAACTTGGGAAGAAGACACTGAAATAAGGGCACTGGAGTATGTTATTTCATTTTTACTTTACTGGACATTCTCTTGTGCACAGAATGAGTCACATAAGACCTAGTGAAGCCATGCTGCATGTGTTCATTCATTGTTAAGCAACGAAAGCTTGGTATAGAAGTCTTTCAAAAGGGAGAAATTCTTATGTATTTATAGTTTGTTCAGTTGTAGTTTCACTCTGGACAACTTTTTCTTATAAAGTGAAAATTGCAGGCCTCTCCCCTTACATCACCGTCATATGGTGGCAGCAAGCATACAGGTATTTACTTCCATGAATTTATCGAAATTTGCAGTTTATTTGTTTTGATTTTGGTGTTCTGACTTCGATTGTCCAGTTGCAAAAGGCAGCAAAGCTATTGGATTCAGGGGCTGCCAGAGCCACAAGGTTTCTTTGGCGATATCCAACAGCTCGACTTATCCTGCTCTTCTATCTGGTAAAAGAGTGTACATTATATTTTAATTTCTTGCAAGGTATTAATAACGTGGAAATGTAAATCAGTGTGATTACTGTGAGAGATTGTTTGCAGGTTTTTGTACATCTTTTCTTGATGTATTTGTTGCATCGCCTTCAGGTATTTATTTATTCATGTCCGCCCAGTATTTATTTTAGGTTCCTACAGCTACATTTTGCTTCATGGGTGGAAATTTGTTTTAGACTGTTGCCCGGCAGTATTACATGCTTGTTATCATTCTTTATTTTGTTAAAAGCGTGTTTTGCCAACGTGTAGGAGCAAGCGGACGATTTTTCCGCCAGGGAAGTTGCACAATCTATGGGGTTGGCCACCTCCAATTTACCATGACAAGATGCCAGGGAGTTGCTTTGTCCCTGATTTTTATTTATGTCTGTAAATGTGTTTCTACATGTATTCTACAACCAAACAACTGGCAAATCAAAGGTACACGAGGGAATCGAGTGCCGTGGTTGTCATCCAAATGAGGCTCTTGCACATAACTTCATGTTTGTTTCGAGGAGGATTGTCACGCAGAAGGACCCTAGTCGCGTGGCAGATTACTTTGGGTGAAGACATACTGTTACAATCAGGCCACTGACGGCATGTTCTAAGTTCAGTTTTTTGGCCCACTTCGAATGCTAGAATGGTGATTAACATTTGTAGCCGGACTTGATAAAATGGGAAATATTCTTTTATTTGTGATGGATTAAGCTAATTAGATTTCATCATGGATTTGCTTGTGAGTTCACGTGACGTGGGTTGTACTCGTAAGCCTGAGCGGCTTTGTAAATTGATTGGATGGATATTTTAATTACAATCAATGCATACAGGTTTTATTTACTTTGTTTATATTCAGTGATGGTTTCTTCGTGCTTAAGTAGATGATTTAGATTAATTAGTTAAATTAATAAAATTAAAAATTAAATTATAGTTTAATTTAATTTATTTTAAGAATTAATAATTAAATTAAAAAATTTATTAATTAAATTATAAATTATTAAATAGATTAAGATTTTTTGATTTAATTAATTTTAAGAATTTATAAAATATTAAAATATAATTTTTTATATATTTAATTTTTTTAAAATAAAATTTTTAAAATTTTTTGATATAATTAATATTAATTATTAATTTTATAAATTTAATTTAATTTAAATTAATTAAGTTTTTAAATTTAATAGTTAATTTAATTTTTAAAACTTTTGTTTATGTTGACTTACAAACAATGGGATTGGGTCACAGCATGCTCTGCCGAAGAGAATCGGACAATAAAATTGAAAAGATAATAAAAAAAAATTGCGATCAACCCGATTTATCGAAAAGGGAGGGAAAGGTCCTTCCATTTTAAGTCGTCCGAAGCCCCCGCTAAATGGAACACACAGCTTAACGCGTGTCCTTATTTGGAAGTGAGAGAAAAGAAGCAGAAAGAAAGGCGATGGAATGAGATTTGTTAACTTCTACGCGAAGGAAAAGATTCCCTACGCAGATTTGAAAAGAAGTGGCCCTGGGAAGCAACTTTCGGTTGAGGGTTAAAAGGTAGTAAGGTGATGAAAAAGACCTTGGACATCTGACTGCAATCTGTGTGGAAACGAAAGACTTATTAATATCGCATCATGAATTCAGTATAAAGTAAATGTTATTCATTTCAATACTAAAATGTCATAATTTACCTACACTGAGGGTCAAGAAATGTTAAATACGCTTGGTTTTTTAACAAAACTTACGGGGCGCCTAATCCTAAACTGCGTTTCTATTTTTTTGTCCTAGCTGACAACGATCAGTGCCACGCGGTCCTGTCGAGAATTGAATTCGACTTGATTGATGCTATCGTACGATCCTCTGTCTGTTCACAATCTACTTTCTGTTCACAGATTGAAAACACACTGTGTATACACCTTTCGGCGAAAAGTGAGGAAACCAAAACAGAGAGAGAGAGAGAGAGAGAGAGATGCCGAGAGTACAAATTCGTTTGAGAGGCCAAAATCAGCGTCGAAGGAGCTGATGGTTGAACGAGAAGCGTGTTGTGGACGAAAAAAAAAACATTTATCTATAATTTATTTTTAAATTTTTATATTTAAATATATATATATATATATATAATATTTTTAATAAATATAATAAATTTATACATTATAAATTTAATATTATATATATTAAAAACAGATTGTGAGAGATTTTTTTTTTTTTTTTTTTTTTCTGTTTAGGCTTCATACTCTCTCGAATGTGTTGTGAGGTTTGTATATTTTATGGAAATAGGGTGAGTGACAATTTAGATGTATCAAACTTTTAAATATTGTAAACTTTTCATTTATCGCTATAATATTTTTATTTGCTTTGATAATAAATTTTTAATCCGTTTTGGTCCGGAAATATAGGTTTAAAAACGGAATTTTATGTGTTTATTATTTCTTTTCTTCTCACATTTTAATTTTATTGGTGTCTATTTAGGCCCGTTTTTTTTATTATATATTATTCAGTTTCAGCCCGTTAATTTTTTAAACTGGAATCCAAATTTCAAAAATAACAGCAGACGTTCCCCTCACTCCCTCTCTTTTCTTTTCCCTCCGGCATAAGGAAATGACAGATTCATGTGCACAGCGGCAGAACCAACCGCCTTTGCCTCCTGCGGTCGAGGAATGGATAAGGAGAATCTGCACTGAGCAGAACCAACCGCCACTGGGAGTCGACGCCAGGAAGCGGCTGGCCACGCTGGGTGAAGCAACTGCCATTGGCATTCTTCGGACAATCTCTCGGACCGAGATTAAGTATTCCTTTGATGGATTCGTTCTATACTTGGCATCATCAGCACAGGGCAACCATGGTTCTTCTCCTTCTCGCTCTCCTACTCTTTCTGCTTCTCCCAGTAAGAGCCTCTGCTCAGCTTTACTAGAAAATCGCAATCCCGCCCCAACGGTGACGCCCGTTTTGTTCGACTCTCAAGGTTTTCTTCTTTTAAATCACTCTATTCTCATTGTTCTTTTGAATTTATTATTATTTTATTTTTCTTCGCTCATATCTCTCTTTATTTTTCTTTTGTTGGTGGAGAATAGTCGAACATAATAGTCAATCTGTGACTCCAATGCAACTGGAAACATATGACAATAATCCGGGAATAGTCGGAAAGCCAGCTATTAGTCCTCAGTTGGAGGCCTTGGGAGAATTGGAATTCAGAAAGGCGTTTCTTATTCTGAGTTACATTGGAGGGTAAGTTCACGGAGTTTTGCTTCTATCTTTGTTGCCATTTCTCTTTCTGCCGCAAGATTTGAACCGCTCATTAACATTGATAACCAAAAGTAACAGAGCGCCCCTTGAGAAGGTTATTTCTGTGGATGAAATTCAAGGGCTAAAAGATTTGCCGATGTATAAATTTGAAGAAGAAGTATGGACAAGTCTGGGTTCCAGGTGTGGGTATATCAAAACAAATGAGCGTACAAAGGTAATTTTAGCTTTTTTCTTGGAATTGGAGATCGTGTCTTTGTTTGCTTGATCTTTTTTAATACTGGAGTTCAAGTTTTCTTTGCAGTCTTTGTCTTCAGTTTAGTAATCAAGAAACTCAAGTGGAGATTTTATTGGTTCAACAAATTATTCATGCCTCCGAGTAGATCAATGTTTATGTGGGAGCAAGATGGCTCTGACGTTTATACCAATTTCGTTTTCAAATTGGTTTGCCGTGAATGCTTTGCTGTATTAACATTACTGAGTTTGATTCCAAGTTATCACATCATAGTTATGTCTCAGGAGATTTTTCTAACAGTAAGCTGTGTTTTTTTTCTGTGAATTTCTTTGCTGGCTCTTGAAGTTTGATTAGTCCTATCAGGTCAGAAGCATTGTTGACCAAAACTAGTTGATGTCTATGCCTTTCCATGCACCTTAGATGAAAACACAAATCCATTTATTTATTATTTGAGTGCATAACATATGCTGAAGTGGATTGATGTCTAAGGTCAACTGATTATTAAGTTTTTCTATTTTCTTGTGCCTTGCAGTCTATTCACTGGGATTCTGGAAAAACCCTCACATATCACTGTCACATTAATCTGAATGGAAGTTACAGGTTTAAGGTTTGCTCTCCTGTCAGTCTTTGTTTTCTCTTGTATGTTATGGTTGCTTACTGTGATCCTACAAAATGTACTTTTGTCAATGTCTTGTCTAGCCATGTGGAACTTATAGGTCCAAGGTTTGCACATTGTTAACGAAGGGTTCTGGATATTGAATCCCATTCTTCTTCTTGAAAGGGGGTTTGATAATATGAATAAGTGAGCATTTGAAAACAACCATTAATGGTTTACTTTGCGATTTTATTTCAGTCCAAAAGGTGATGGTGATTCACTTTCAGAAGTTGCCTCTAGTTAGAGGTTTCCAGTTCAAATGTTCTATTACAGTCAGTTTGTATTGTATTACTGTTGGTTGATATCTGTTTTCTCTAGTGGTAGGTAATTATTTTCCACCTTGATCTTTATCTTTTCTTTTTAAAGTCCACAACAGTAGATGAAAACATTGTTGTATATGCCCACCTTTAGTTGATCCCACTATGCATGCTCTGACATTTAGTAATAACTACATGTTGCTACTGCTTGCTGGAAAAAAAAAGTGTCAGTGGTTACCTGCTTGAAGAAACTTTAATTGGTGGGCATATTCATTGAGTCCATTTCAGGGTCCTTATCTAACCCCAACAAAAAATGTTCTTCAATGGGTAGTAGGCGATGATAATATATTAAGCGTACAGTTTGAAGAAGAAAAGATGGATGATAGAAATCTAGCTGGTTGTTCTCGTGATTATTTTGCTACATATGGTAGATTTGCCAGAGAGGGGATTTTTGTTGGTTTACGCTGCTACCACTTTTTTGGTGAGCCAATGTAGTTCTGATTTTTCAAGAATTGCTGTGGTTTCAATTTTTCTCTCAAGATTTATTGGAATTATTAGATAAGGGCTTTTTTTTGCACTCTGTTATCATTGACTACTGACCAGTATATAAAGACGGGGGCAAGGAAGAAAAGAAGAAAAATCCGACTTCTTCACCTGTGAAGTGCTTTTTTGTCCGGATGGAATCTGAAGCAAAGATTGATTGCAAGGACTATGTTTTCTCTCATAAAACAGTTCGTGAAGCAAGAGCTCTTTTCATGCATGAGGAGAGTTTGTCTAGTTTGTCAAAATATATGGTCAGGTATGTGATATTAAGATCCTCACCAACCCTGAAAGTGAATTTCAATGGCATTTTTATTGATAACATGGAAGTCTTTTCTTTGTTGAAACTACAGGTTGTCACTTCTTTTGTCAAAAACTGTAAATATGCAAGTTAATTTATCTGAAGTAAACATTGAGACAATACCTGATGTGCAATGCAAGGTCTGATTTATGGTTAATTTTAAGTGCAAGCCTACACTTTGGTGGAGTTTTCCAAAATTGCTTTGAGAAATTTAACATGCAAGATCTTTTTTTTTTTACCATTTCCTTTTTTTCCTTTTTCCTTTGTTTTTAAATTGCAGGATGAAGATGGGAACATTGTGCTTGATAAGGATGGGCAAATCTGTATCCATACAGATGGAACTGGATTTATATCAGAAGATTTGGCTTTGAAATGTCCCAGGAACATATTCAAGGGACAGGGCACCAACCCTAACATTGTTAAGGTTTGTGGTTTGGGTGGAAAACTTACCAGTTACTAAAAGATTATTTTTTTAGGCAAGCTTCAATTCTAATGGCTTTTTGATAATTTTTGATATCACAATGTGATGCCTGTACTTGTTTTTACAGGAGATAAAAACTCTCCTAAGATGTGTTGTCTCAAACTTAAGATAAAATATTGAAAGAAAATGGGTTGTGTGTGTTTGTGTGTGTGTGTGTGTGTGCATATGAAGTTTTGCTTCTCATAAAGTTTCTAATTTAAGGGTTCAATATCCTACATTTCTGTTGCATTTTACCCTATTGATGATTCTCTTTTCTCTTCCAATGTGTTTTTTGGATTGGCAGACAGCACTTTGTCTTGAGGAATCTCAAGAGAAATGCATGGAAATGAGGTCCTCAAAGCCCCATGGTGGGTTGTGGGTATGCAGATCACACCCTATTGCCTCTGTATTTTTTGTTTTTATTAATTTTTTTATTCAAGGGTTTGGCCTGAATTCATTCTGTTTCCATGTTTCTAGCCTTTGCTGATCCAGTTCCGTCTCTTTCACAATGGTTGTGCTGTGAAGGGAACTCTTCTTGTGAATAGAAAGGTATGGCTTTTGGCTTTTGGCTTCTTTCACCATAGAGAAACAATGATTTGACTTTTCTTTTTTCGTAATATCTAACATTGCCACATTTTCCAATAAGGATAGTGAAAACTTATTTGAAATATATGCTTACAAGGTTCTTCACTTTTGAGTTGCCACATTTGCGTCATATCTAGAGTTCAGGACCTTAAGACTGTTTAGAAGGTAAAGAGGAAAGATGGATGGTTAAGGAAAGAATTGATAGTAAGGTGGTGTTAATGCCTCGTGTGTTTGCAAGGGATGGTAGCAAGGAATGGAATGATGGGTGTTTTCTTTCTTCCCAACATTTCCCCTTGTTATCAAAAACAGAAGATATTTTTCTTTTCTTTTCCCTGCTCCCAACCAAACAATGCAAAGGAAGCATTTCTTTTTTTTCTTTTTCCCTTCTTTTCCCTTTCCTTTCCTCTTATCCCTCCCTTACTTCGTGTTTCCATCCTCCAAAAGAGAGTGAGAGTGTGGGAAGGTCACTGATAATCTAAATTTTAGCATATTAAAGATTACTAAGTCCTATCATGTCCTTTTAAGGGAAGTTCTTGTTTTTTTGATACTCTTTTGTCATATGTTTAGACTTCATTGAACAAAATCAGTAATGTTGCAGCTCTTTAGCCTTTTATTTTCTCCAAAGTGTAGATAATCCCTTGTGTCGTTGCAACTCTTATTTAGTGATGTTTTATAATTTACATAAACATTCAAGTTGTCCTACTAAAAAGCCATAACTACAGTTTCAACCAGTGAAAATGTTTGCAAAACAAAAAAGGGTAGTTAGAGGATTAAAATTAATTTTTTATTTAGAAAATTTTGCAAAAGGTAAAATTTACTCCTGTGGTGCTAGTATTCAAAATTCTGAAGTGTAGTCTAGAAGGCATAAATAATTTTGAAACTTTTCCTGAGAACTTTTTGAAAGATAGGCTTATTAGTTTTGCAAAGATAAAGACAGCACTTAATGACCTTTCAGCTAATTAAATTGAATGTATGGTCTTTATCCCTAAAATGCAGTCTCTTAGGTCTCGGCTAATCAATATTTTATTGGCTTTGGCTTTTCAAATGCTGGGATTCGGTTGGGAGCAATTACATATTGAATATAGTTTCTTAAGGTGGACTGAAACTGAACTGTCTGAATGGTGGACTTTTTGAAAGGAATTTGTAAGCAAATAAATAAAAAATTAGACTAGTAGCTATCATTTCCAAGCCCTGCCTTTGGTTAATAATTTTGCCAATATTTTGGCTGAATTATTGTTGAAGTGTTGGCTTGAATATTTTTGCAAATGTGGCAAATTTTTCCTAGAATGCCACCTCTTTGAATTGTTCAACCTATGTTGCTTGGACTTGATTTTATTCTTTCCAACCTCAGTCTTTTGTTCCATATGGAGTCTACAATTTAGGATGATATGACCTTTAAATTAAATGGGTTGATTTGTACAACAGTCTCAACTCTTACACTGAATTTAGCAAAGATATTGTGAGCTTTTAATGTAGGGTCACTAAATAAATGTGTTACTTTATGAAGCTCTTGATACAATCTTTGGTTTTATAAGATCTTGATTGCAGCTATGGGCATCAGCATTCCTTTTCACTGGTTAGTTACTTTCTTCATTGTGTGTGGTGTCCTCATATTTTGTACTGATGCCAAATTCCTTTGTAGCTTCCTGTAAAGACAATCTGTGTTCGGCCCTCAATGATTAAAGCTAAGACAGATCCACAATTAGTGGGTAAATCAACAAAAAGCTCACTTGAGATAGTTGGAACAAGGTAGCTATTGCTCTTGGATTTATTTCCATACTCTTTCATCCTTTTAAGCTTCCTACAGTTGATGCAATATATATGTTTGTCCATGTAGCCCATTGGTTGTGCATCTTTCATTCTCTGTGTCCACCCTCCCCTTTGCCCTGTTTTAAGTGGCATCTTCCCTTAAAGAAAGCATCAAATGCAATGCTTTCTTGGTTATAACTCTATGAAAGGTGACTTAGACGACTTTGACATTATTGTGGAGATATATGAAGAGTGGAATCCAATATCATCTGTTAGATATGAGTTCTTGTAAGTGTGTTCAAGAAGAAGCCTGCCTTCTTATTGCAGTTCATTGACTTGATGCTTATTGCCTGCATTAATTTGCCATGAAGCCATAATATTGGCTTTTTTTCAATTGAATGTACTCAGAGTGCTTCATAATGCTGCGTATGCTATCTTAAGTTTTCTCATTTATTTCGAAAAAGAAGAGTATTATCATTTCTCATGTTCCATCTTCCAGCAATCAGCCCAAAAGAGCATATCTCTCTAGGAATTTGATTGCCCTTCTTAGCTACGGTGGGGTTCCACAGGAAGTTTTTATGGATTTATTAAGTAAGGCCTTAGAAGATGCTCGGAATTTTCTCTCAAGCAGGCGTGCAGCACTGCAAGGTTGTTTCCTAGATAACCACCAAAATATGTTCAATTTTTATAAGAATAGGTTTACTTTTACTGTCATTGTCACTTAATTTCATTGTTGACTTCACTAATGATTTAGATTTTTTATATTGGTACTCTTAAATTTACAACACTTTTTAATGCCTTTTTTATTAAGAAATTTTGTATTCTAACCAATTATGTTTCTTTATATGCAGTTGCTCTTAACTATGGTGAAAAAGGTGATTTTGATGTCGTTCGCATGATTTGTGCGGGGATTCCCCTTGATGAATCATACTTGAGACATCGTCTATTTCAGCTAATGGATAAGGAAAGAAGTGGTCTCAGAGCAGGGAAAATTTTTGTTCCTGAATCATATTATTTAATGGGGACAGCTGATCCCACTGGTGTCTTAAAGAGTGATGAAGTTTGTGTAATACTGTAAGTGTGACGGGACATCTTTCCATATGTTATTGGCAATCTCTTCTATTATGTGTACCATATGACATTGTTGGCAAGCTATTTAATAAATGGTAGAAAATTTAGTCTCTACTTTTTCAACTTGCTTCTAGTTCCATTTGAGTCTCAATATTTCTTATAAAAGAGACTTTAATGATCCAAATGATTATGTGTATGTAGGGCACAATGTGTGATTAAAATAAGTTGCCTTTGCCTTTGTGTTATAATTGTGCCGAACTTTTTGTTAATCAAGGAACTGTTTGAAATGTGAGAATAAATATGTTTAATATATCATTTCTTATTGTTGTATAGCTTCTTTCATTAATATAACTGTTCAGTGCTTAGAATTTAGTTTGAAATTTCTGAAAGGGTCTCAAATTATCGCTTTAGTGGACCTTCAATAACACTTTAT
Source organism: Rhizophora apiculata (assembly GCA_037832385.1). NCBI lineage: Eukaryota > Viridiplantae > Streptophyta > Magnoliopsida > Malpighiales > Rhizophoraceae > Rhizophora > Rhizophora apiculata. The sequence goes on along the minus strand of CM075433.1, from coordinate 4,653,533 downwards.
TTAATAGTCAATGATATCTAGTTCTGTGAAGATGAGATCATCCAAAGTTGCTATTAGCACACCATTCTCATCGTAGTGTCATATTGTCTAAATGAAGAAACCATTCCACTTAAAAGCTTAAGTTGTTAGGTGAAGTCTAAAATATGAATCATATATTATACTTTAACACGCTTCCTCACACGAAAACCCAACTCACTTGGGCTGGAAGCATAAATAAACTAGGCTCACTTGGGCTAGAGGCATGAATAAATCAGAAATTTATGATCAATTTATATTTAAATGTGAGGACAGTGAGATTTGAACTCATGATCACTTGGTCATTAAGGCTATCGTACTAGGTGGAATAGTTTCTTGAAATTCTGAAAATTAGCTTAAATATAGAGTTTGAAAAGAAGAAAGTATAATACAAATGATAATTTTGCATTATTTGATGCGACTAGAGAAGTTGGTAAACAATCGCCAAACTAGTTCCATCACTTAAGCATTGCTGCTACTTCCTGATGCCAACACTTAAAGTTTCCAATCTTGGTTGCTAAATGAATTTGTAGAGTGCCAAAATGGAGAACATAGTGCTAGGATGTTTTCTTCCTTACTGATCATTAAAATATACAATAAGCAGACCACTGTGCCGGAATGGGATTTGGTCATTTGGCAGGTCATGTTGGCATCAGCACATTGTTTTTGATGTCATTTGGCAGTGTAATGTTAGTATTATTCTTGTTATATAGTGGATGGGAAAGAATCTGAGAAACTGAAAATCAGGGAACACAAATGCTTTTTGTTTCACCTTTCTTGTTTCTTACTGTAGCAACTGGATTTTGATCAACTTAGGGTGAAAGCTATACTCTGATATGAATTATATCCATCATAACCCTTCTTTTCCCTTGTTATGTTGTATGCATTGATGCTGAGCTTTCTGTTTGTCACACCAAAGCAGTCATTTGTCAAAAATATTTTTTGGCTCCCAAACTGTCCATCCTTGTGACTAGAAAATGGCTATGGTTCCTGATAATTGTCTCTGATGCCCAAGAAAAAAAGGCTTGAGAGGAAAAAGAAAACATGGATGATGCCCTTCAGGTCATTGATTTAGTAAATGACTCTTTTGTCTAGCAAATGCACCTCTGTTGGTCTGTTCAGCCCACGCTATCTTGTTAACAGTAAATAACTGTTAAGCGGAAATCAGTGAGATTTTCAGAGTTGTCATTGTACCTAAATTTTCTTTCTTGATTGTATATTGTATATGCAGGGATAACGGGCAGTTGTCAGGGAAAGTACTAGTGTACCGGAATCCAGGGTTACATTTTGGAGATATACATGTGTTAAAGGCTACATATGTGAAGGAGATGGAAGATTTTGTTGGAAATGCCAAGTATGGTATATTCTTTTCTTCCAGGGGGCCTAGGTCTGTTGCAGATGAAATGGCTGGGGGCGACTATGATGGGGACATGTACTTTGTTTCACAAAATTCCCAGGTCACTGTTAATCTCTCTGCATTCTTATCAAATGTCTCTTTCTTTAATTATACCATTTATGGGTTGTCTCATTGTAGTCATTGGGAAAACTACTACTGTTTTGGGGAATGTTTGCCATAAACAAACAGACAGACTAGGAACTTTTTCCTTCATCTTTTGGGCATGAGCCTCAATTTCAAGGTCCTCATGCAAGGTTGTAGATTTTTCTATTACTCAGGCTTTATATACTGCTTCTCACTGCTAGTTTTGCTTTATCAAAGAGAATGATTTTCCCCTGTCATATTCCCTTCTCACCATCTTAGTTACAACATCATTCTGTCATTCCTCTTATTCTTGAGTGCTTTCACCAATATAGTTAGTCAATTTGCGAGCTTCTGGTGCTAAAACTTTGGTGGCAAAATGTTCACGTTAATATTGGGCTGAAAGTATTTCTTAAGGGAATGAAACATTGATTTCATTCATGAAGAACCTTATTTACACCTTATGGAATTTTGTGTCATTGAACGTTTTTTTTAAGCTATGGTCCCATTGCTGGTATTTGATGGTTTGATTTCAATGCTTATGGTGAATGATCGTCTGCATAGCTTTATAAGTACAGGCTTCTGGCAAATTCTAGGTTCCTTTCCTTCTCTAAATGATATTTTGTAGTGATTGTTAATGAGGATGAAAAGAGATGGAAAACCAAAAATGTCAGAAGTGCAAAAGGACAGAATTTTTTTTCCTTTAGCTATTGCAACTTTCCTTCACTTCTCTTTTCAATCCTGTCTTTTTTTAATAGGACAATCATCCTTAGCTAACATAGCCTTACAATTCATAAATTTAGCCAGTGTTTTTGTTCTCTTTTCAGCTACTGGAAACATTCAAACAAAGTGACCCTTGGACATCTGCTTCATCGACATTCATTGTTAATACCCCAGAAAGAAGACCTTCTGAATTTTCTGATAGTGAGTTAGAGGATGAGCTTTTCAAACTATTTTTGGCTACTAGATTTAAGCCAAGGTATGCTTTTGTTTGCCTACCATGATACCATCTCACTACTTTAATGCTTCAACTGAGGCCATTGCATTTCTGTTGTGTGTTCTCCAGTAAAGGGAAATTTAGTAATTTATTTTGCCTGCTGTTTGTAGCACAAGTCATAATTTTTAATACCATAACCAAGATGCATCTGATTATTGAATTACATTAAGTTTATCACAATCTATTACTTGTAAAATAATTCTCTGGGGTTTTAAGGTGTCTGCCATTATGGGTGTCAGAGCTGAAAAAGAGTGACTCATTCTTTGAATTTGGCTTTCTCTCATGATTGAAATGTTACATACTTTTGCATATTGTCAGTTACAATGTGGGAATGGCAGCTGAGAGCTGGCAGGTTGGGATGGATCGATTACTGACATTAGGAGATGATTGTACTGTTGAGAAGGATCTATTGAAGAAGAATATGTGCAAATTGATTGAGATATACTATGAAGCACTGGATGCGCCAAAGAAGAGTGGAAAAAAGGTTATTTGAGCAGCTTTTCCACCTCTCATTTACAAATCTTCAAATTCTTCTGTTTTAGTTTTTGTTTCCTTGCGGTTAACGGAACTTTGAATTTGGGCTTAATTTGGGAAAATCTCTTCTTCCAATTGAGTGAAGCAATCTGATTGGTTGTCCTTAAGTCATGTGCTGTTCACTAGCTTCTTTTGCATTTAAAATGCATGCTGCTCTGGGTGTTTGATGAGTGTTAGCTTTATTAATTTTGCATCATAGATTAAAATTATTCTGAGAGCAATTGAGCCATCCATTCACATTTCAGGAAAGCAGTCTTGGACCTGGAAGACAGAATATGGCCGTAAGATTGGATCAATAATGGGCTTTGACACATGAGCTTTGTACATCTTGGACCAAGCTGTCTTATCTATATATAAATTGCTTAGTGGGTCTTCTTATCATGAAAACCAGCATACAATTCTTGAAGAGCCTTAATTACACGGAAGAAGAAAATTTAGACCAATGTCTTGAACTCTGGATTGTTGGGTAGAATTCTTTTTGGTTTCTCCCTATTCCAAATCTCCAAGCATTAATTGTTAGTGTCTTGTGTTTCAAGGTTTCTTTTTGTTGACAGAATATCAGAGAGAGAGAGAGAGAGAGAACAGATGGAGCTTTCTTCTCTTTTTTAAATAGTTTTACTTCTTTCATTGCTTATCATTCTCTTTTATACATGTTTCTTGGTCACGTCACAAATTTCAAATTGAAATTTGAAAATGTCATGCAGACAGATACAATATAGAGCCTAAATTCAAACTTAAAATTGAAATACAAGAGTGGCTTAGTTTTAATCCAAATTTTTAGTTAGTGAAGTTGGCTAACATAGGCTGAGATTATGCTTCAGCAAGCATGTTAATTAATGTAACTAACTTTAAAAACCTAGGAGAAAGCTAGAAACCAAAAGGGACAGCTGCAGCGGCTCAATGACAAAGCAGCTGCACCAATACTTTCTAACATCTTCATTGTTTATCCCATTCTTTTCTGGGTACTTTATTGATAGCATTTCATGTAATGCTTAATGCTTATGCACTTTGTGACAGCTCAATTTTCAACTGTTTGAGGAGTCACATCGTTTTGTGCACTTGGACTTCTAGAGTCTGCAACTAGTCAGGAGCCTGAGTGCTCTGCATCAACCTCTTGCTTCTACATTGTTTGACTTTCATGATCCTGGAGGCTGCCCTGGTTGATGCGACTAAATGTTGTTGTCCTAGCACTTTAAGAATGGGGACATTTAGTCTTGAGCCTGTCTTTTGTTCTGTCCCTTGTCATTCTGTGGAATAAGATTTTTATCATCATTTTAAACCAGCATGAACGAACTCATTTCCACACATCAACATAAGCAACATGATTCTTGACCTTTCTCATTTTGATTAATGTTTTTATCTTATTGCTCCTATATGAAGCTAATGAGGTGTTTCTTTGCTTTAAAACAGATTGAAATTCCAGATGAATTGAAAGCAGAACTGTTCCCACATTACATGGAAAAGAAAGACTTTTCTTCTTACAATTCTTCCTCTATTTTGGGAAAAATTTTTGATACAGTGAATTCTTATGAAGAAGATGACAGCTTCACTATTAGTAAGGGTTTAGGTTTAACTTCTGTTAGACATTGATTTTTCTTCATTTTTTGAAAAAAATGCCTTTTCTGGGTATGATTGTCCTGGACTTAAATAATGTCTGTTTTCAATATGCTTAGAAGTTGGGAAATTACAGTGGCTTGACTCTGAAGTACCGGAATCTTGTCGACTGAAATGGGACAACCTGTATCATGAGTACAGGCAAGAAATGTCCGCCGCTTGTAACGTGGAGAAATATAATAATGGCAAGGATGACGCAGCAGATGCAGTAATAAAGAAATATAAGCAGGTGATTGTTCACTCTAGCTGAGTGGTTCTTGAGGTCCTTTTATCCTAAGTTGAACTTGAAATGTCTGTTGAGCATTATCTCTTTTCCATCTTCTGCTGACTTTGTCATCTTTGTTACAGATACTATATGGTGCTGCAGAATTTGATGAGAGCAAGAGGGCAGAGAATGACATCTTCAATGATGCTCTCTCCATTTATGAGGCAAGTTATGATTATGCTAGTTTGAGAAACGATGCTGCAAAATGTGGCTTTGCTTGGAGAGTTGCCGGTTCAGCGCTTTGCAAACTCTACTTGAAGAGACAGGATGTGCATCCTCGGACATTGTTCACTTCAGTGTCTGCCATGCGGGACATATATGGTTAGACAGTGTTGCGTGCATGAACAGATGGGACTGTGAAGGATCAGAACCAGAATTAGTCCTAGTCTATTTTATTAGGTTGTGCTTATTGTGAGCCGCCGGCCATTGCGGATAACTATATCTTTGTATATATAACCATCCCCCTCCCTCTGAGCAATCTAGACAGCAAGGGAATAGCTAGTGAGCTTTTTCTCTCTTTGAAAGAGCTAAGGGTAAGCCGTATCGAACCGCTTTCCTTGCCCTGGTGTGCCCTACCAGGGGGTGTGTGTATATATATATATATGTACACACATTGTATAACTATGTGTGTAATATAGCGTATGGCGAGCGTGTAAAGTAAATTATGGTGCGTCTGCGCTATATGAATGTGTTGACCATGTTGAACTGGGCAATATGAACCAAGTTTACGTTAATAAGAACATCCCATTGTTATTATCCAGTTTAGTCGAAGTGATGACAACTAATTGAACAAAACGTGGCCTTTCTTCTTGGCTTGCTTTGGATCCCCATGTGCGTGCATTCATTGGGACAACGAGTGGTCCGCTGGTGATTAGTAGGTCTCATAGGCTCATAGCTGTACGTTTTTTAAATTTAAAAAAAGGTGGAAAAAGAGATTAATAATCGCCGCTATGTCGTGGATTTTACCATTTCCCTACGGACTTCATCCATATACAAACAAGGGAAGCTGTTTTTTTTTGTTTTTTTGTTTTTTTCATTTTCTTTTTTTATTAATTAAGTTTCCCTTTCGGCCGAATCTTTTTCCCTCCCATTTTGTTTTTTTCGGCTCTTCCTGTTTACGCTAAGGAGGGAAATTTTTGGCTAGCCCAATAATGGGCCTTGCTGAGATTCAAAACCCAACTATAAAAATTTACTGTGTGTGTCCAGGGCTTCAGCCCGGTCCATATATCATTGCAAAAAGTAACATTTTTCTTACGGCAATACATTTTAAGTAAACAAAACTTATTTTTCCAGGCCCAATCAGGTCATTTAAAAAGTTTTTACCTCAGCGATTAGGCTTATGGAGCGTATTTTATCCATGATATAAATAAAAGGGTCGAGACGTCTAGTCCAAAATTGAAATAAGTATATCCTCTGCACTCTTCTCCAGCCAAAATGGGGTCCCCAGAAAAGGGGCCAAAGCATTCAGTCTCCTGATTTCCTGGCGAGATTCGTTGTGATTTGTAATAATGATGATGTGTAAATTGACTGTTACCCCAAAAAAAGACAATATGTAAGTTGACAAACTGCCGGGAATTTATTGACATTTGTCTCCTTTCATTCAGCGAGTTTATGTGTTGTAGCCACTCGCGCGAGTTGGCCTGTGAATTTACCGACACTCCAGGGTGTTGCACCGTCTCTCTCCGCCACCAATCTCATTTGACGCCGAACCATGAAGAAAATCTCGCTCTACCAACTTTTCAAGTCTACGGATTAAAAGACTGGCTATGTCCTTAGGTTAATTATATTGGCCACTGAATCGTAAAGCTATTATATCTTTCAACCCTCTTAATCTTGATTATACCTAAAGTTGAAAATAAAAAAAAAAGAGGACAATGAAAGAGATAATTTTCACACAAAATTCGTTCAGGTGACCTCATTTAAAATAATATTATAATATATATAAAAATTTTTAAAAATACTTTTGTATTGACTTTTTTTTTTTTTTTTTAATAACAAAACTCAATGGGACGACGTTTAGACAGAGGCGATTTTCTCCGTCCGGCACTGTTTTCATTTTTTTTTTTCCCTCCTCTTATCCACTAGTCCGGGTCTACCATTGTTATTTTCTTTAATATTTGTACCAAAAAACGCAAATCAGCAAAGGTGTGCTGATCAACAAGTTGTCCTAAAGAAAGGTGTGCTGATCATGCGGTTACATGAAGCTCCTTTGTATGCTATTTTGTGCACTCGATTTGATTGCGGAGAATATTGATATAATAGAACTGTGTCCTATGTATCAGACTGTTTAGGCGGCATTTTGCTGGATCGAAGTTCAACGGCAGCCAGTGCGAACTGAGGAGGAGAACCAGGCTAAAGATTCATCAATTGTAGAATCAAGAATGGAGAGCACGATGAAGAATCTTGGAGACGAAGCGTCGGTGCTGGACATGGATTCCAAATCCACCGTCGGTGGTGGCGTTGAGGACCTCTACGGCGAGGACAGCGCCACCGAGGACCAGCTCGTCACTCCATGGACTATCTCCGTTGCCAGGTCTCTCTCTCTGTGTCTAACAATAAACTTGGCAGTTTTTGCTCTCTTTATCGGCGATCAGGAACTCAACTCAATTTAAGTTTGTTTCTAATTTTATATATACTTTTCATCTTTTCCTTTTCGATACCCGATCGATTGCCTGTTCGTGTGTATTGAATTGTTCATGGCCGTAGCTGATCAGATCGCATTTTTTCTTTTTTATTTTTAATTTCCGTTTCATATACTTCCGATTTTCTTTTTCTTTTTTTAAAAAAAATTTCTCCGTATAATGCTCTTTTGTGTTCTTACTCTCGCTTTCCAAGTTTGTTTTCAATCAGGCTTCAGTTTATGACGTTTGACCTTTCTTTGGCTCTCGGGTTTATTAACTAACGTATTGTATGCGAAACGACCAGTCGACTTGCATATCGTCGTTCCGCGTTAATTTTTGCTGATACGCGTACGTGATACCTTGCCACGTCATCAAATTATTTGACTATTCTTGTAGTGAGTCTCGCGACACTAAAAATGATTTTTTTTTAAGATGAAAAAAAAAAGAGAGAGAGAGAAAAATAGAAAGGAGATATCGGTTCACTGTTTCTGATATTGCAACTACATCATTATTGGTAATATCTTATGTGTCATACTCTAAGATGCAAATGAAATAGATTTATAGTTTTTTTTTTTCCTCTCTCTCTTCTTCCTTCTTTTATCTATTATTTTTTGAAAATTTCATTTGAGTTATGTTATCCTTGTCCGGTTGTCCTTTGCTATGAATGCTTCTAATTAATGACTAACAATGAACTTCCTGGTTAGTTTGCATGGTCCTTTTTCTGGTGAAATAATCCCAAAGTTCGAGATTAAATAAACGAACATTTGATTAACTTGAATTATCATCGGACTGCAGTGGATACTCTTTGTTGAGGGACCCACACCACAACAAAGGCCTTGCTTTCACTGAGAAAGAGAGGGATGCGCACTATCTGCGTGGCCTCTTGCCTCCAATATGTATCAGTCAACAGCTTCAGGAGAAGAAACTGATGAACAGTATTAGACAGTATCAAGTCCCCCTTCAGAAGTACACTGCCATGATGGAACTTCAGGTACATTAATGTGCACCATTTCATCCTTAATTAATACTAATTGGGCCCCTCTGGAAGGACCCTTTTTGCCTGAAACCATGGGCTACATGTTGGACGTATTAACTCTCTTATATGGCGTTAAAAATCTTTGTGTTCAGATGAGAGGGGAAATATGGGGAATGTTGTAATTTTGTCTTCTTTGTTTTCTTGGGGTTAACAGGAGAGGAATGAAAGACTTTTTTACAAGCTTCTCATTGACAATGTTGAAGAATTGCTTCCCGTTGTTTACACTCCAACAGTCGGAGAAGCTTGCCAGAAATATGGAAGTATCTTTAGGCGTCCTCAGGGTCTATACATAAGCCTGAAGGAGAAGTATGCACTAACACGTGCTCTTTTTTGTGGGCATATATTATGTCTACTTAAGATTTTGATGTATTTACATTTATGACCTTTAATTCACAGTTTAAATGGGCTGGTTCTACAGGGGAAAAATTCTTGATGTTCTGAAAAACTGGCCTGAAAGGACTATTCAAGTCATTGTTGTGACTGATGGTGAGCGAATTCTGGGACTTGGTGATCTTGGCTGTCAGGTAAGAACTGCATCTGTGTACATAGAAAAGGAAGAGACAGAGAAATGAGTATTACCCTTTTATTTTGTATGTATTTAACAGTGTACTATTGATAAATAACTAAAGATAGGATTTATATCATCATATTGAAAATGCTACAGGGGATGGGTATTCCTGTTGGGAAATTATCTCTTTACACAGCACTTGGAGGAGTTCGTCCTTCGACAGTAAGCATTTGCACAGTCTTAGCAATACTCTCCTTGATACATTTTTCTTCGTGCCTGTGGTAACAGCCTCACACTTTCTGGTTGATATATTGCTCACTCTCTGTTTTAGTGTTTGCCTATAACCATCGATGTGGGTACAAACAATGAGCAATTACTGAAGGATGAGTTCTACATTGGGCTCAGACAGAGGAGGGCAACTGGCCAGGTTTCATAATTACCATATTACCTTGATCAAGTTGGTGCGGAAGTGTCAATCCACTGATTACATTTATTTATGGTTTTTGTGATATATAATATTTCAGGAATATGCAGAACTTCTACATGAGTTCATGACTGCTGTGAAGCAAAACTATGGGGAAAAAGTTCTTATACAGGTTAGAAACATGTTAAAACTTAAAATTACAGATCTCAACATTTTGGATTTCAGAGCTCAAAGATCTCATACAGGCTCTATTGAATTCTGCAGTTTGAGGATTTTGCTAACCACAATGCTTTTGAGCTTCTTGCCAAGTATCGTACAACTCATCTTGTTTTCAATGATGACATACAGGTATCAGGTTGCCTAATTGTGAGCTGTTACTTTAGTCAATGTTATATTCTTCTCTAATTTGCTGCATCTTGTTTGTTGCAGGGGACAGCATCTGTTGTCCTTGCCGGAGTTGTTGCTGCACTGAAGCTGCTTGGAGGATCTCTGGTTGACCAGACTTTCTTGTTCCTTGGTGCTGGGGAAGTAAGATTTCATTTTTCTTTTCCCTTCTGGTGTATGCCGTGTCTTGGAAATTGATCTTGAAGACTCTGCTAGGAAAAAGATTTGTTTACATGTGTACTGGCAAATGTGCATCGCCATTTGGCTTTTATTATTATTTTTCTTAGGTAGTGTTCATTTGAAAGACTTTTTCAAATTTTCTAGCTATTGTTCTTTTTTCCATTGTAAGTGTTTTGTAGCTGTTATTGAACTTGGTCATTTTGTAGGCTGGAACTGGTATAGCTGAGCTTATAGCTCTTGAGATGTCAAAACAGGTATTGCTGAGCAATCATATTCTTGAAATGCTACCACAATGTGCATATATAATGTTTTCAACATGTGATCTCTTAGCTTGTCTTTGTGTAATTCATTATCCTGCTTAGACAAAAGCTCCTTTGGAAGAGACTCGCAAGAAGGTCTGGCTGGTGGATTCAAAGGTAGCATTGAGATAGAAAGCTTATGCAAAATCGCTTTCCAAATTTCTGGTATGAGATCCCTTATTTCCTATATTAAAAGGCGCATGATTTTTCTGCCAGGGTTTGATTGTTAGCTCTCGTAAGGACTCACTTCAACAATTCAAGAAGCCCTGGGCTCATGAACATGAACCTGTCAAAGATCTCTTAAATGCTGTTAAGGTGGGAATATAGTGTTTAATTTGTTATTGATCCTTTTCAAGTTTCCCTTGGGTTTTCATTATATTTACTTACTTCCTCAGGCAATCAAACCAACATTTTTGATTGGGTCATCTGGAGTTGGGAAGACATTTACAAAAGAAGTGATTGAGGCCATGGCTTCTTTCAATGAGGTTTGTTCTTTCCCTTTTGCTTTTGATGGAGCTTGCACATGCACATTTATTTTTAAAAACAACATCAACGTGAAAATTGCTTACTATTATTGTTGAAATGGTGTGCAGAAACCTGTTATCATGGCTCTCTCCAACCCAACCTCACAATCCGAGTGTACAGCTGATGAAGCTTACACATGGACTAAGGTAAATCTGGTGGCTATAATGTTATATACTGGGGGAAATAACTCTTCTGATGCAGCTGAAGCCACCTGTAAACTTATGTCCTTGCTTCTTTTCAAATTGAAGGGCCGAGCAATTTTTGCCAGTGGAAGTCCTTTTGATCCTTTTGAATTTGAGGGCCAAGTCTTTATTCCTGGCCAGGTTATATAACACAGCTCTTCTGTATTTAGTGTTTGAGATGAAAATCAAAGACTCAACTTGTGTTTTCATTGTCAATTCAGGCCAATAATGCTTACATTTTCCCTGGGTTTGGCTTGGGTTTGGTTATCTCTGGTGCAATACGTGTGCATGATGATATGCTTCTGGCGGCCTGTAAGTATACACACATACATATATGTAGGAATCCATCATATCGAGAAGGTTGTGTTCTGGCTGCATTTTTGTATTAGGTTTTCCAAGTAGTCTTTCAAAGGGATGCAATTAGCAATATTTATTGATAATCTGCATTCTATTTCTAACCTTTATGAAAGGACAAGCCAAGCAAAAGGATGAGTTCATGTTTTATCTTATTTGTCAACAATTTATTTACTGTGATTTGAAGTTAAAACATATGAAACATGGATTTTGATGATCCCGCAATTACATCATCTGTCATCCATCTCTTACTCTAGCGGAAGCGTTAGCTGCTCAAGTTACGAAGGAGAACTTTGACAAGGGGCTCATCTACCCACCATTCTCCAACATCAGAAAGATTTCAGCCCATATTGCTGCTAACGTAGCTGCTAAAGCGTATGAACTTGGTGAGTTTGGCCTTCCTTGGAAGTTGCAACATATACTTGCAGTGCAGGTATTAGTACTTATCTTCATTTTATGCTTTTGTAGGCTTGGCTACACGTCTACCGCGTCCGGAGAACCTGGTGAAGTATGCAGAAAGCTGCATGTATAGTCCTGTCTATAGAATGTATCGGTAAATGGGCTACTCGTCTGTAAGACTGCTTCCTTTTGTTGTCTTGAGCTGGATGCTGCTGCCTAAATCGTGCGTTTGAAGTTAGTAGCTCCGAGCAAAATAAGAGTTGGTCAAACGGTATCGAATTTCCAATCTCTGTTATTGTTGTAATTTCCATTTGCTTTATCCTATGTACTTGCAACTTCGGAGGGAAGAAATAAAGGCACCATTAGCCCAAAACCAAAACCTATGATACTGCTCAACTTCGAAACTGAAAAAGTGGCCTATGAAGATAATTATTTAATCCAAATCCATTGAAGATAAACCGAACTCTGGAAGTAAATTTTCCAGGGCCACCAAAGTGGGAAAAATAATAGTTAGGAACGAAGGAATCGAAGTGATAATGTAATCATTCTCCGATTCAAATCGGCTGAACAAGGCGGAAATCAGAAAGCGTGTATGAGAGAGAGTGGAAACCTGGGGGAAGAGTATGGGGAAAAACAAAATTATTTTTTGTTAAATATCATTGAGAACGTTGTCAAGGTACATTATTTTTATTGATTTTTTATTAAAAAAAATTATTGAGACTGAGCCCCCCGTGCTGCCACGCGTGAGGAGCAAGAATTTTCCTGCTACAAAAAATTATTTTGAGCTAATCCAACCAATCTTGCTCGCATCATTCACTGAAAACGCCTGATGGCAATCCGTTGTGGAGCTAAAGCAGCTTTTGAGAAACTCAAGTTCGATGTTGGTGGTATAAATTCAAATCGGCATGTGTATCCCCGTACCGTTGGCTCAAATAAGTCTCACATTTGATTGGAGGAAACCTGACCACAGATATATGAGAAGCAGTTCAACAGTAAAATTCATCTCAGTTAAAAATGAATGCATAATTTCACTTGTTTAATCCTATCCTTTAAAAAAAAAAACAAAACAAAACAAAACAACCAAAAACTCCTATTGCACCGGAAAAAAAAAAAAAAAAAAACTTATAATTTTGACCCAGTTGTCTATACAGGTCAAGGATGCCAACTTTGACATTTGTGCTTCTATGCCATAATGTTATGATCTCACAATTTACATTTGGATTTTCGGACAACCGTGTGAATAAAGATCTCCATATGCCTGAAGCATTCTAAAAATTTTTGCCCCTCTTGAAGATCAAGATTTAGCTTGGCCACTGATTAAAGACTAATTTATGATTTAATCCTAGTGAATATGCAATGACCACACAATTTCAACTCCGATACTTACTTGGGAGGATTTTTCTCTGACCTGCAAGTTGGTAAGCATTCAACAACACAATCATGGCTTGGTTCCACAAAAAATGCGATCTGTCTCAAGAAGGAAATGCAAAGGCAGATGACTTTTGACCCTTAATCTTTTTTTTTTTTGTTGAGAATGCAAGAATGCTGAATAAATCAAGCAAATTTATTCAAAAAGGAAAAACTAAAGGAACTATACCAGATACACAGAATGTTATCAAATCACACAAAGGGTAACATGCAGAGGTCTGAAAATAGCCTTGGCAGGGGGTCTATTATCACCACGAAATAAATTCAATTGGTCTATGCCACCAACTACAGTTGTTAAGACTTACAAGATGGTCTTCTTAAACATAAGTTGAAAATGTGGTCATGTTTCTCTGTTCAAATGTCTAAAATGCCATTATAAACAATATTTCCACAAAAGAAAGAAATCACTAAGTTGATTGCTAGAACAATTATAAAATGAGATTTGAGACATTACAGGCACAAGATCAAAGACTGAATTGGCAAAAGGCAAGGAACAGATACAATCAATTCAAACAAAAAGCAGCTGCCAGGTGTCCAGAACCAACACTCTAAGCTATTATTAATGGTGTAGGTAATGGAGAACCAATACACTAAAACTTGAAACAGTTGAAAATTTTCAGCTAGCCATTTCTGTTTCACACCATGCTTCCAACACATGGAATGCAAAGAGCAACAATCATATATGTGCCAAAAAGGGTCAAATATTTGCATAGAAATCAATTTAGAAAATTTGAGGTGTCCTGCATGACAAAGTGATAACGTGGATCATGGTCATGCAAATAAAATCATAAAAGAGACAAGGACACTGCAGAAACTGAAATCAAAAAGCTTGTGAAGTGCGCAAGGTAACAGAAAATGGCACTTACAGAATATCTCTCTTGACCATTCCCTAAAACTCTATGCAAAGTGGACCTGAGTATGTTCAGAGATCGAAGATATGGGTTATGCAAAGCAAAAAGGAGGTAAGTGCCAGTGCTCATGAAAATTAATGAAGAACAGGAAATTGTAAGGTCCTGCTGTGGTATGTCAAACAAAGTTAACAAAAATAACTAGAGAAAGATAACTACATTATACCAATGATCTTGAAGGGTCCCCTTTAATCCAGTTGTCATCTCTCATTCTCACATGAAATGAAAATGCAATTAATTGGAAATATTTGTATCACTGAGGTAAGACGTTACTTGAATATACAGTTACTCCAACGCTCCAGCATATCACCAAGGTTCACTATGAATGCTCTATTTAAGATGAAACAAAAAGAAAGATATCAGCATCCCAGAATTAATAAAAGCATTCAAATTATATCATTTGAGTAACTTGCACACTGCCCTGAATATATAGTAAGAAAAAGAACTGAACAAAAAAGGCTTAGAAGGGGTTTTGTATTGCTCAAATAGTCAAAAGGAAAAAAGCAACATAACAGACAAATACAGAGTATAATTTTTCCTCTGTTACTACTTAAATTTATCCACTGGTCCAAATCATCCTGCTGGCAGCAATAAGTAATAGACCTAGGTTTGAGTGTTTGACAATCAATTGTATTCTTTTCCTGTGTTGTACTGAGGTAGGTTTCAAGTTCCAATATCACAGTTAAATCCTGATGCCTTTTCATAAATACTAATTTTGGAGTTTTAAGGCCCAAATGTTCCGAGGTAACAGTAAAACTTGAATTTATTTCTGCCAGCCAGTCCTTAAATACTTCAAAACCCAACTATATCTGGTTCATTACATGTTGGAAAAGATAGCATCCGGAAATGATTATCAAGTAATCCACCAAGTACTTATGCTGCCTTAACTGTAGATATAAAACTAAATAAGGTTCCTATCCATTAAGGACATTTATCCACTTCATTGTGCTCAACATATATATATATATAATATATATATATATATATATATATATCCAATGAATGAGTTGCATACCTTAAATAACAAAATGCCATACAACAATAGCACATGTAAATATAACAGCTAGCAGAATCAGTCAATTTCTAAACCAGATATTAAAGAATGTTATCTATATTAGTCGCATCCAGTCTCACCCTTTCAGAGGTGCAACATATTCCCATACTCGAGGCTGAGCATCCTTATCCTTGCATATCTGCAAGAACATTAGAAACACTGTAATAAACAATAAGATTGTGAGGATAAAAATAGAGTAAAAGACAACCAAAAAAAACATGTTCTATAGCTAAAATTTAAGCCTATGTCCCTACTTGGAGGCCAAACACGTCGTCTGTGGCTAGTAGGGTAATCAAACCATAGTCAGAGTGTGCTCCAGCTCCATATATTCCCTTTGAAGGATCCGAAATCTGACCTGAACCACCAAACCCAGCCCATCCAAAGAGGGAAAAGGGAAAACAAAAACAAACAAACAAGATATCAGCTTTATTGATCAGACAACTATACGTAAAGTTGGCAATGACGCCATGTAACCTCGAATTAAAATTCAACCTCCATAGCATAGCAAGCGCAAAATTGCGATTGGATGACCAAGCATTTCTGGCTTATCAAAGAAGTCAATCTCTAGATCAAGCGCAAGTGCCATGATCCTTGCAACTGCTCTTGCCACTTCTCTGCACGAAGTAAAGTTTAATAAGATGTCAGCTAAATACCCCATCAAGGAAGATCAACAAAAATAAGAAGGAAAACCATAGAAAAGTAAGTACTGCAAGGGCTTACAATGCTTTTTGATGAAACTTCTCCATAGTTTCTCTCCAACCAGGCAAAATATCTAAGACGCCACATTTTTTTTTTTTTAAATAAATACATAAAGCCAAAAAATCATAAAAAAAATTTGAAAGTACGTGCAGGTTTAATCAGTTAACAAACGGATAACAGGATATGAATTAGAATTTACCTGAGGGCGGCCAGACATTAGGCCCATAAAAAGGCTTGTCAGCTTCAGCGTCATCTTCGGGAACTTCAACTCCAATGTAGTATCCCTCCTTGTAATCTCCTACTAACCATTTAACAAGTTCAAAGCAAAATAGAAAGACATAAAATATACATAAATTTAATACCAAAAATTTTATTAAAATAAAAATGGAACAAAAAACAAAAGAAAGTAGCAAATAACCGTGTAATTGATTGCCAGGATCGAGAAGCTCGTCGAGGACAGGAGTGTAGCCGCGATGCTTCTCGTTCCTCAAAAACTTCATCTTCTCAATTAACGGCAACTCGAAGAACTTCTTGCTCTCCGCGAAAACGTCTTCCATGAATTCCTGGCTTATTCCGTGATTCACCACGTAAAAGAATCCGCAATCCAAGCATGCCTTTTCATTTTCAAATAATAATAATAATAATAACAATAAGTTTTAAAATGAAATTATTCAAGAAATTGGTTGGCGTAACCTAAAAGCGATTCGATTCCGATAATTTCAATAAAAACAGCCGTTCTTTTCTTAATCAGAAGCTAAGAGACCTGTTTGACTAAAGAAACTGATTGGCGAATATCGGCTGAGGATAGATCGATGCAATTGAGAGCGGAGACTTGGATTGGCGCCGGAATTGCCTCTTCCTTGCCATGCTCATGCTCTCGCTGCGGCTTCTCCATCGTTTGCAAATTCAACCACTCCAACAACTATTAATGTTTTAATTTCGATGCAAATTCCCAAACGTTCTTTTTGATTATATACAACGCGACAACTCCTGAGCCAAGAAATTTCCCGACGGCACGTTTCCTTTTGCTTTCCCTTCCTTTCCTTCCTGTTTTTATACGGTGTGGCTGTAGGTGCGGGGCCTGCATATTAATGAACTGCCGTTTTCTCTTCGCCCAAAAAATTACTTTTGGGTTCTTTTCTTGATTTTATCCCATTGCCTTTATTTTTTCCAAAAATAAAAAATAAAACGCTTTCGAGTGTTAAAATCAACCATTTCACTCGTTTTTCCGTCATCTGTTGCCACGCGTTAAACATCCGACTATTACATTTCTATTTTGCTGATGAATAGGATGCCACGTCATCAAAATTTCGAAATTTAAATAATAAAATTTCTTTATTTTTATTTTCAGACGTGCAGCTCTAAAATTCTCAAAATAGTTAAATGAACAATAAAAACAAAATTTGAAAAAGAAAGTCTCCGCAGTGCAGCCTTGCATTCACCTACATGCATGCGCAATCCAAGAGTATCAAAGATTATCCATATTTAGAGTAAGAGCACATTGTTTCTCACCGTTATTGAAGTTAATTGAAATTTATCATCAATTATAAACTAGTGTTTTAATAAAATTTAGATAATTAAATTTTATTTATTATAATTTTTATATTAAATTAAGGATAAATTGATTTTTTTAGTTGTTGAGTAAGATTTTGTATTTATATATATAATTTTTACGATATTTTTATCAAATTATATAATCTTTTAATTGTAATATAAAATTTAATATATCCTATCAGTCGCTTGATACTCTAAACACGCTTTGCTTTTTCATTATCATTAGGCGTGTATCATTTCGTCTATGTGGTGTTTTAATTTTATACTGTATTTTACTTTGTAATACCTCCAGTCACTTGTAAAACTCAATAAAATAAAATAAAGCTCCCTATGGCTACACCGCTCTCTCCACATTCTCGAGGACAACTGAAGAAATAAGTCCGACTCCAAATTGGCCACCAAACTTGACGAGGAATTCGAATTTCCCAATTCATAAGCCAACCCATTCCCAACTGAGAGGCACCGTTCGGACGACCGCCTGACCTCTGGGGCCCGAGGACCGACCAGTTTCGCGAATTGAAAGCTCTCATTTTTTACTACTTGAATTTTATTTTATTTTATTTTATTTTTTGGGCTTGTTCTGTGTTCAAAGACTTGTTAGTCTTTATGTTTTTGCGTTCGATGTAATTTTTGAAAATGGGCTGCATGATAAATCTCAATGGGTGGAGAATACATACGGGCCGTTTGTACAATTGGTTGTTGAGCTGAAATTCCAGAATGAAGTTTTGGACTTTGAATTTTGTGTTTTTGCTTTCTTTAATTTCTCGATCGTGTACCCAATCGGGAGGAGGCAGCCCATCAGGCTAATCTCGTGGATCGCCCGAAGGAGCAGGCCTACCGATATTTCAAGATTTATGTGGAGTTACCGACTTGGTCTCCCCTCGTACGTTGAACGTGTGGCGTAGGTGTCTTTTCCTTAATGGGCTTTAAGCCCTCCAATTGACAGGAAAAAGAAGAAGAAACAAGAAGGAAAAATCCTTCGATCTTCATGAAAAATCTGGACCGCGTGATGGTCGGAAATATTATGATCGCAGGATTAAATACCTGAACGTGGCCACTGTTTTGTTAATGGTTTGACCAACAGATGGCCAAGTTGGCCTGCCTTTTTCTGGCAAATCTAAACGTCACAACTCGGAGCCAACAAAATATTGAATATCTTATCCTCCAGCGCCGAGGGGACCAAAAAAAAAAAATCTTGGGCTTCTGCTTTCCTTTCATCCTTTCGGAATTTTTATTGAAGATGGCACCGCTACCCTCCCCCCGATTCACGGAAAGCCTCAGAGTGAAATTTAGACCCCACCTTGGCCCTTGTTAAGTGTTAATTAAAGATTGCATCTATCCATAGCCCCTTAACCACAAACAGTAATTAATATTACAAAACCAGAACAGAAGTCACTTGGATCTTCAGATGAAATAAACAACAAAAATCGATTGCAAGCATATGCCATACCCACGTCAAAATCATGCCCAAGGCTAAAGTACAAGTAAGTCTCCTCCATCTATGCCAAACACATACACATCTACGGAAATAAAAGGCGTTATTGGTGGTGACAACCGAATTGGTATCACTGGCTGAAGTGGCACTAAACAAATGGTGTTACCGTTTAGTGACGCTTATTACCAAAATTTTTTGCTCATTGACGGTCGCCGGAGATGTGGTGCCGACACAGAGGACAAGAGCTACGATGGGAGAGCCAGACGGAGATGCAAGCTGCGCGGTAAACGTGGCCACATGGGACTTGCTTACCCTTTTCACGTCCCGCCGGAAAACTCTCCATACAAACGGCACAAACATCACCGGCAGCGGTTGGCATACGGGCTACCAGAGAGTCTGATTCTGCGATTTGATGCCCAAGATTCACCGGAAAAGTCAGAGCCTCGTCTAGGTCAAAACTTTGATCGATTACATAGCTCGAAAGAGGGTTGGATAAGGAAGAGAGAGTGGTCATTTTTATGACACCGAGGGACGATGGCTATCAGGTATCAAGGGCAGTGAGAGACACAGAGCTTATAGCAATGGTCTCGAGTTTTTCCTATTTATAGACACTTGATTAACACCTGAAATTTGCCATTGGTCAAAGTTCATGTTTCCTATGCTTCTTTGAATATGGGAAAAAGGAAAAAGTGATGGTTAAAAAAGGGGTGAGTTGTTGAAAAATAATGGCAGTGTTATTATGGAAATTTTTAAGGAGTAATTTATACACTATTAAATAAGTACATCTCATAGATTACAGACAACTTTCACAAAAACGTGCTATATTGTTTAGAGTTGAACGAACCCACAATTTAATCAAATCCGAAGATTAACAAGTTCTCACAGATTTAAGGTGTATCTCATTGTCGAAAAAAAAAAGGGCGAAACCTTCGTTAAACAAACGTCGACGATGACAATTCAGCCACACGCATCTGTCATTCTCTAATCCTTTCATGCCCACTCGCCAACCAAGTGAGCGGAAACTTTTTGGATAACGTCAGTGTCCATTAGGAAACTAGTAGTTAGCTAGAATACTCAATTCAGAAAAGGTTAAAACTATCGTTATTTGTGGCCATAGCCTCTCGTGGAATATAAAGTAATTCAAACAAGCGTTTCTCGACGATTGGTTAAAATCCACCGCTTAATCAAATCCACGGATTCGAAAGTTTCTTGCTGATTTAAAGTTTCTAAATATCGAAAATAAATGAACGAAGCTTCTTTTGGCAAGACTTGATGGCCACATTTGTCCTTCTCTAATCCTTCCATGCCTACTCGAAGCCAAGCGTGGACAAACCCTTCGAAAGAACGTGTGTCCATTAGAAACTGGTGACCACCAACAATCCAAGTTATGGATTTGAATTTTGTTTAAGTATTTAGTACAACTAAATAGATGTTTAAACGTGTATAATTGTGGAATTGATTGAGTTTTATTACTAAATATCATAAGTTTTGTATATCTAGGAGGCTCAATAAAATTATCGAACTCATTTCGTATTATGAGGAGGTAATCCAGGTTACCTGTGACGGCTTTTTTTTTTTTTTTTTCTCCCCTTAAAACTGTAATATATTTTTTGAACAAATACAATATATTTTTTGGACAAATTAATATAAATTTAAAAAAAAAATGTAGTCCAAGCTATCCGATAATATCGGATTATTATTATTACTATTTGATGAGTAGCAATTACATTATCATTAATATCGTATTACTTTTTGTTTAAAAAAGGTTAAAATCATATATTCAGCTTTTGCTAAATACATCTGCCAGTAATTAAAGGGAAACAATTGCTAAACATAAAAAATAAAAAATAAACAGAGAGAGAGAGAGAGAGAGAGAAATTACCACGAGGTTTGGGGCCATGGGCTAAATGCGAGCCATAAAGCCCATCATAAGCCATGTCAAAATGCGAAGACGAAGCAAGGAATATCTGCAGAGTCTTACAAGACAAAAGTCCGATCTAGGCCTTGTTTCAAGACTTGAGCCCAATTTCCTTCAAGAAATGGGATCATTGCGAATGGGGCCACGACGGTGAAGGCTGCGGCTCGAGGCCGAACACCACCGAGCGCTCTTAAGACTCGGAACTTCCCGCATAATCCCCAACGTCACTAAATCAGTGGCCGAACGCGTTTCGAAGAATGAAGCAATAGTTGGGCACAGAATTTTTCAAGCACCAGATACCATATTTCAGGTCCGAGCTTCCCAAAGACAATCAGTCAAGTCAGGTTCAGCGTCTCTGTTTCTGAAAAGTATCGTAAACCATTTTTTCAGAACATCGTACCGACTTGA
Source organism: Rhizophora apiculata (assembly GCA_037832385.1). Taxonomy (NCBI): domain Eukaryota; kingdom Viridiplantae; phylum Streptophyta; class Magnoliopsida; order Malpighiales; family Rhizophoraceae; genus Rhizophora; species Rhizophora apiculata. Next base: position 4,632,315 of record CM075433.1, on the reverse strand, counting down.
GTGTCACTGCGACCTCATTAGAACGTTTTCGCGTTGCCAAAAACATTAGTTATCATCAATTAAGTCCATAATATTAAGATACAACTGTTGAAAAAAGATCCTGAATATGTTCTGCCGACTTTTCCAGAATTTTTCTAATCAATCATCTCTCCCAACCTTAGAGGGATGTTGAAGTCATTCCTGCAAGTTAGCATCTATACCAGGTGATGGCAATGAGGGAGATCTTCCAGTTAAACCAGCTCTGCCTCCAGTAAGAAAACCAAATACTTGTCTCAAATTTCCCCTTGATGGTCGAGCTGTAATTGCAAATTGGCAAATGAATACAAGTCTCCGCCGCATCTCTAACTTAGTAATCTGTTTTTCTCTAAAGGATTTGCCATGGTCAAAAGTCCCTAATTGAAGATTAAACGCTCAAACAATGATCAAGAAAACAAAAGGCCAATCTCAAAAAATTAATTGGCTAAAAAAGTTATCCCCGTAAAATTTGACAATCTGTTAGCTTTAATCAAATGAGCAAGCTAATGTTGTGTTTTGTACCTTCCTCGTCGAATAATGAATTCAAAATTGCTAGGCAAACGCACACACTGATATCTTCTCCTGAAACAGAAGTTCATATAATGTATTATTCACTGCCACGTCAACAGGCAAGCCAAAATTTATCAGCACTTACCACTACGACAACAAATAAGAATTCTGTTCCCTCTGCTGAGATTCAACTTTGCAAAGTTCACTGCAGCGGGGAGATTTCTTAGTATAGAAAACCGGTCCATTTTTGAACTCTGGGAAGCAAAACTAAATACAGTGTAAGAATGACAACTTTAAATGAAAAAATGTTGCATAAGTGAAATGCCACAATAATAATATCATTTTGTGTTTTATTTCATACAGACCACCATAGGAAGATGTAGATATGCTTGGTTATCCGGATGACCGATGGAGATAGAATCTTGAACACAGTTCAATATGCAATCCACATTAGACATATTTGCAACTGCAGCAGACCAAAAATAAAAGGAAAAGGAAAAAAGTAAATGATCCCCCTAAATTACAATTTTTTTGAATGCTCTATTAAAACAATGTCAACATTCCTGTTTATTCCAATTATTTAAGACCAACAATATGCAATCAATTAATTGTACCCCAGAATTAATCACTCCAATATCATAAGTTGAAATTTATGGAAATGAAAAAATCTTCTGTGCAATTATTCTGTCAAACAAACAATTATGCATACCTAATTGTGTTGTGCCAACAGCAAGATTAGTGGAACCAAGCCAATAGACAGCATGGTCTTCATCTGGAGACTTCACAGTATTGCCACTGTCAACCATGTCCAATGAAAATGATGGTTCTTTGTGAGAGGGGTCAGGAATGTTGTCTAATATCTTTGGGGCCTTGACAGTAACTTGAGGAGCAATTTGTCCTCTTTGGGCACGGTAAACTCTTTCTTTTTCAACAATGTCAGCTACCTTCTGGTTACACAAACAAGGGCCAGCAGCGATAAGATCATGGGCATGATTCCAGAAAAGACTGGGTGAAAGACCTCTTGCCCAACTTTCTTCATCATCTCCAGCTCCTGCTATGTAACTCCAGCTAAACTCTGAGGTTGTTCTACGTCGATATACATCACTTGGGGAAGAGGCAGAAACAAGTATAATTGGGGTGAAATTCCAGGAATCATGATCAGGCACTTCATTAAGCCAGATGACTGTCTTTTGAGATATCCATAGAGGCCGTAAAGGCTTTTTCAAGCATGATGAAAGGGAGGCAATATCAGCTCCACTTGCTTCCAACTGATTAGTCCATTCTTCTAATCGTTCCTCAATAGCTGCTTTCTCTATTTCAGGAACCCAAAGGGGAAGGTGCAGTGAACAATCCCATGAAGATGAGGAAATTCTTGCATTTTCAGCATGATCAGAGATAACTGCTTCCTGTTTTTGCGCAAAAGAGACAAGTGCTTATGTTTCTGACTGCAGATGCAACAACATGAATCCTATTGGTTTATGATTAACAGACCTCATAAAATTATGGATACCAAATTATAACCCTGTTCATCACTTAATGGATAATAACGGAATTGCCTCTTCTATTTTCACATCAAAAACCACAAGCAAAATAATTACAAACACTCACCCTCTGCATCACTGATTCACAATCACCTATTCTGTTCAAATGATTGAAAATGGCCCTGTTCAGAACACATGTCCAAATAGGTATTGTCTTGGACATACTGTCAGGAAACCGCTTTCCCTTCCTTGTCGAATCAACAACAATGCACCCTCCCTTCTGTCCTACCCAAATTAACAAATTCATCAAGAAAAAAAAAAAATCCCTTAACACGCTTATTAATTATTATATATATATATAAACTATTCTTAGTAAAAAAATAATAATAATTTCCTAGAATTGTTTCATTTAGGAGAAAAGCAGAAAAAAAAAAGAAAAAAAAAATTTACCAGCAAGCAAAGCGACGTGGATGTTGAGGCGGGTGGTGCTGAAGGACCAGTTGTTCTGGTGGCCGTCGGTGGACTTGAAGTAACAGGTGGAGTGGAATTTGGGGGAATACCAGAGGCCACAGCGGAGGTTTGCGAGAAGAGGGAGATCGGGCCATAGCTGAGAGATTTCCCCCACAAAAATGGAGTCCTCGTATATTGATCTCAGCGCGTTGTATAAGCTATTGTCCCTCCGTTTTATGCTTCTTGCCGCTCTGTATATGCTTAGCTTCCCGCCGGCGTCCATCGGACCCGGAGGTTATGCTCTTAACCTTAGGGTTAGTAGATTACTTGAGTCCTTGCTGCCGTTGCCGCCTTTTGGTATGTTAAGAGATTGAAATGAAATTGTAAAAGCGGGCGGAAGAGTTACGAAAGGCAAATTGTCAAATTTCCAAATTTTACCGTTGAAAATTACCGTGGAAGGAATAAAGAATCTGGTTCTTAACGATTTTTTGTTTTTTTTATTTACCTGATCTGTGATCTGTCAATTTTTAATGCTTTTCTTTTTCTTTTGTCAATGTTCATTCAGAAGTCAAATTTCAAGACGTTTGAGTCAAAGATTTTTCGTGCAGTTTGAGGAGTTGTTTTGGAACCAAAAAGGCCAAAGGCTTTCCGGTGGAGATACTCATGAACTGCTTAAATTGTTGCACAGCTCACAACGCCGATAAGTAATCCAAACAAACTAAGGGCTTTTTTTTCTTGGGGGGGGGGGGGGGGGGCGGGGGGAGATAAAGTAAACATCACAGATCTCTCACATGGCTTAAGATTAAGACCGCCTATTTTCTACTTTTGGCTGCATTTTTCAGCATTCCTTTGGACACCGAGGATGCTGGATTGATGGCCTTGCGTATCTTGAATATATTCCAAGCAGTGCAAGCACAGTGTCCTGCAGTTGCAAACACATCCTCAGCGGCCTCCCCTGCACGTTCCCCAAACCTGGCACTCAGACATTGTAATGGAGTCAGCAAAAGATACTAACTTGAAAATATCTATAATCTATCATAATCCGTACAATATATAAAAATTAGGATTTGGGGGAAAAAAAAAAAAGACATTAAGGATTTTCCTGAAGAAATCTGATGTGCAGTGTAAAGTATGGTTGGCTATTACCTGTTACTGACCATTCTGGTGGCAGCCCTTGATGTTGCAGATACAGCTTGTTTCTCGGCAGCTTCAGCTGCGTCTAGAATCTTGTCTGTAGTTTGCAGAGACATAAATTTCCCTTGTTGGAAGCAGGGCAAAAATGGACAACACACAAATTTTATATAAGCAACATCCAAGGTTTTGCTTGACTTACTGACGGCATCTAGCGAAGCCACGAGGACTTCTCCAGGAACCATGGCTAAGAATGCCTTTCCTGCTTGAGACTTAACCACAGGTGCCATTACTGACCCAGTGGCAATTCCAACACCATTAAGCATAGTTTTGCTCAGCTTTTCTGTCATTTTGGACAGCTTTCTCACACTACGTTCCACAGTGAAAAGCAGCAATCATGAGTTTTAATTGAAAAAAAGAGCCCATATGCATTTGTTTTATGTGGAAAAAAAAAAATTGTTTCCTGTCATGGGATACCGTTTCAAGCTTTTGTTGAACTTGCTCTTCTTTGTGGACCCGGCACCACTTCTGTTGCTGCTAACTTCTGTAGTTTTGGTACCATTTTTCTCCTCTGCTACACGAGCTAAAATCATTTCCCCTCCCCTGTTGACCTGCTTAATTTCCATCTTTACATCGCACATCACTTAAATTCAATTGCCAATAATTTTTTCATAAAGCGATAAAATGTAGCTTAATGCTTGACTAAAATTTCCAACACTTTAACCGTCTAAAACAAACCTGGACAGTGTAAGCATTACTGCATTTAAAGATGCCCTTAACAATCTGCCCAGTCCCTCCAGCAATAGCCTTGGCCAAAACACTATTATAATCTTCAACGCATGGAGCAAACTGTTTCCACTCAAGCTTGTTATTTCCTCTCCTAGTTGATGTTGTTGCGGACCCAGAGAAGCACGAGTGCTCGGAAAGAAAGGAATCCAGTAAGGCCAAACTGCTGCCGTACTGCTCTACAAAACTCACTCCATAGCTCAGGGGATCGCCATCTTTCATTGGCAAAGAGAACAAGTAGTGTAAAGCATCAAGTTTAACCACTGGCTCATCTTTTGTTAAAGGCCACTGAAGATCATTGCCAACTTTGACGATCGTAGCTAGAGAAACATTGTCGTCCAATATTTGATACAAAGTGAACTCTCCCTTGGCGAATTCTTGAGCTTCTCCTCCTTCAAGCAGATGAACTGTGCATCCTGGAATCCGCAAAAGAAGTTCTTGTTTGAGATTTTTGGGTTCTAGGTATTCTTGTTGAGATGGAAAAGTAGACTCAGGTGAAGCAGTTTGCATGGTTGAGGCTGTTTTGTAACTTCTTGCCCTGAAACAACCCATCCTTTTTTTTCCCTTTGCTCTTGGCTTCCCCGACAACAACCCCCCCCCCCAACACACACACACACTCTTTCGGGTCTTGGGAACAGATGCTTGTGGATATTGTTATGTTAAAATTGCAGGAACAAATGAAAAGATGAAGAGAGATTGGCTGACAGATAGAGATGGGCTGTAACTGATTCTTTGTTCCTTTATGACTTTACTGATATAGTCCTGATTGACAATTTTGCTGCTTTATTTTTATGGACCTTTCGGTGGAAGTGGGGAAAAAAGCATCATTTTATTGTACAAATTACGAAGATTGGTTCTGTGGAAGCAAGGCATTTTCCTTTTTTTTTTTTTTTGGAACAAAAGTAAAAACTAAACAAGGGTCGGCATCTGCGATCAATACGTACCATTGGATTTGACATTGACTTACATTCTGCTTCATCGGTGCAAAACAGACCATTGTCCGGCCCATATGATGTGGAAGCCCAGTGTTTTTTTAGATTGAAAATGAACCCGATCAAGCCAATCGGACCCATTTGGACTTAAATTGGTTAATCGGATTATTCAAAAACGCCAGTCACTCACTGACTAGCGGAGGCACGGTCCGGGTGTAAAAGATTCTCCGGGGACGAGATCTGAAAGAACGAGGCAGACTGCAGAAACAAAACAGGTCACCTTTCTTTATCTTTATTATTCATTTTCATCATTAATCATTAACCATTGCATTTGGATTAAAATCCGAAAGCCTTTCTCAGAGGAAAGAAAAGTCTTTCTCAAACTAAGCTGCAATGTTTTGTGACAGTCTACTCTGAAAAAGGCATCCGCTTGTTTTTCATTTGCCCATTCTGCTATAATTTCTGGAAAATTTAAACATTGAGTTTTCAACTCGCTTTGGTTTCTTGGCAACAAAACGGGGGAGTTTTGTAGAAAAAAGACACGAGTCAGTAGTGGTGCTTCTTGTTTAAAGAGGAGGTAAAAAGTTGACCGGTCTGCCTAAAACAAATTAGCAGCTTTTGATCTGTCCGAAACTCTGTTAATAATCTGAAAGATATCAAACTGCTGGAACATTCACTTCCAAGTTCCTCTATTACCAGCAAGCAATGCCCGATCTGAACTTCTCCAAAGTTCTATATTTGGGTCACCCAGGCAAAATGGGTGAAACAAGAAACAATCAAAAGATGGGATTTTACCTTTGACATTTCTCTTTTGAATGATTCCTTTTTAGCCTCTGTACTAAATTTGCTTTTGGAATGGATGAAATTCATAAATATCACAATATTGATGTTACATTCTTTCCAATTTCTGTCGAGAAAATGCCTTATCTTTTCCAGTAAGAGGTGCCAAGGTGAGATATGATTGTGGCTGTGGTGGCACTGTTCTTGGGGGTGCTGTTAGGTGGACTGATCTTGATTCCTCGGATCCATAAATCGGGTAATAATTTTTCCTTATTCTCGTTTCTTTCCTAAGAATTTTTGGCTATATGTTGTTAAGGATGTCAAGGAAATCCATAAAAAAGATGGATTATATTGCTATGTCTGATTAGTAACAATTTGTTCAATGCAGCTGTAGTAGACAAGAATCATTCAAATGCTAGTGACAGTAAGGTGGGTGTAATCTGGAAACCTTTAAAGCATCCCTATTAATAGAGCTAATGGATGCTCTGATCAATCTCATTTATTCCTGTGACTATGTCCAAGTGTCATGTGATCTCAATGATGTTGTTAATGAAGTGTTATTGCTATTAGGCATCGAAAAGTTACACTAAAGCAGAAGTCTCATTGCATAATAAGAGAACTGATTGTTGGATCATTATCAAGGAAAAGGTATCCTCTTAGTTTCAGATCTAGTTGATCCTCTGTGGCTTAGAACTCTCTCCAATTTTATATGTGTTATATGATAATTTCTTCTTGCAATGATCCTCTTAGTTTCTGTTTTCTGCACTAAAGGTGTATGATGTTACCCCATATGTGGAAGAACACCCAGGTGGTGATGCCATCCTAGCACATGCCGGGGATGATTCAACTAAAGGGTTTTATGGGTATGCATTTGTCAGCTGATAACATATTCCTTCTTGCCTTTGATCTGGCCAGATAATACTTTATTTAGGTCTACTCATTCAAATTTCAAAGAAATGGGAAGTACTGGCTTGGAATTGTAAGCAATAGCTGTTGGAAAACAAGTATATTTTAAAAGGCTTGTATCCCACAGTAAAAATGAGAGGTTTTGTTATACTTTTTTGCAAGATAACATTTATTTATATCTTACAAAATCAAAATGACCCAAGAAAAGTCTTGCTCATAAGAGAATGACCATATAAATTATGCTATACATATATAACAATTTCATACATATTTTTTTTCATCAGTTGCTTGACATTCTTTTGTCCACCTGTGAATAATGATTGGTGCTTTCATATCGTTCACTGAGATCTGAATCTTTTCTTCCTGCCTGTTTCAGATGGGGGTTTTTTGTTTTAATCAGACTACTGAAGTTTTGATGCCTTAACTACCTTTGTTAAGCCATTCTAATCATACTTCTATTGGTGGAGTATTGCCTCAACTTTCTCATGTTTTATTCTGTGCACAGGCCACAGCATGCTACCCGAGTCTTTGACATGATTGATGAATTCTACATAGGAGATCTACGGTAGTAACCAATTACAGCCCTTGGTTCATCCCAAAATTGAGAGAAGTGTACTTCAAGAATCCAGTTTTTGGCTAGTTTTCTGCCATTTTGTCTATCGACACTCTTTGCAATGACATCTCATAGGTAACTCTTCTTTAATGGACCATCAAGCTGTTTTTTTTTGTCTGTCATTGTTTTCATATGAATTGTTCTGGTAGAAGGAAGTGGACACCAGGATTCTAATGAGATGACCCTAACCTGCAGCATTTAGCTAAATTTCTGACCACCAAACTATAACAACTTCATTCACTTAGATGCTGAAGCCCATAGGACAGTGAATGAGCCACTCATTCCCAGGTGATTCTATCAAAAGCTCTTAAAATAGGCGTGTGCTGTTAGTTACAATAGTAAGGTGTCGTGTAGTTTACTGAAAAGGTCACCCAGGAATCAAAATGAGAATGTGCTATTCGTTTTCCTTCTGTAAGTGATAATCTCGTTTTCATTTCCCTGGGTAAGATTTCTCCACCTATGAGATGTACTAATTCACTACTTTATCTTGACAATCTCTTTCTTCTTCTGTCTTTCAACACACGAATGCCATCAACAATATCTAGACATACAATGATAACGCTTGTCATAATTATATTGGATATATAGTAGTATAAAAAGTGGATATACTAAATATGTGAATGAGATGCATGTATGTGACCGCATGGAACGTCCAGTCTTGCTGCACAAACAGTTTATCTGATTTTCATCACTTGGGTATGTAGAACCGTGGAGACACCAGACAACACAGAATGTAAATGACTTTCTTCTTCATTGTTATGAAGACAACGGAGGACTGGCGACTTCTCACAAGATTGACTTTTCACCGTACAAAAGTTCTATAGATTACATAACAAATTGAAGATTCACATTTGAATGATTGAATGGGTCTAATCCTAAGTCACTGAAATCAATGAATAGTGGGCCAGCAAACCTATCCAAGAGTATCATCCTATCCAAAAAGAATTTTTGCTTCCCAAATATCATCGGCCCACCGAGTCTTAAAGATTGAACCACGCAATCGCTGGAGTTTGGTCGTCCACGTTCGTTTTTACGTATCATGCGTTTTCGGTTGTCTCCCCTGCGCCAAACTTCTTGCTAGGGAGCCCAGCAATGAGGCTTCTGGTGGAGCTCCTTTCTTCCCTAAATGCTTCCCTCCCAAGTCAGTGTACATTGGACCCATATCATACCTTCTCTCGATCTGCATGATTGTTAACCCAAAACCAGAAAGAAAAAAAAAAAAAAAAAGAAGTAAAAAAGGCTGCTGATGTCAAAAGCGATACAAGCAGACGGTGGTACGAATAACAACCAACCAAAGGAAAAGTTTTTCAGGCTTCCTCCATCATAACGTGGGAGGTTTCAAAAGATACACGATGGCATACCTTGCTTATCTTCCCTTCCTTCAAATGGTATCTTATACCAGACCAATTGATAGACTGAGAAAAATGTGAACGGACCGCCGATATCGGATACAAAGAGTTATCCACCAACATTGCAATGAATACCTGCTCCACGGCAAATCGCATTCTCATCACCGGCAAGTCACTATTCAGCATCATGATATCCCACCCCCCTGACTCAAAAGATCTTTGGACTTCTAATTAGAAATCTAGTCCAAAAAAAGCTAGTGGGAACTGCTTATTTATTTCTAAAACCTATTGCATTCATAATTCTATTGCATACCTTACTAGTCTATTGGCATCTCAAGGAAGTGGTTTTATTATCTGGAAACAAAGAATTTTCATGGACAATTGATGGGATGCAACTCAATGTTAATGACCAGCAGAACTGCCTGAGAGGATGCAGCTTACAAATTCTTTTGCAGCCATATATAGTAGTGTCAGAAACAATAGGAAACACTTACAAGGACCCAGTTATAAGTAGCTAGAGACAGTCGAGGTGCCTCGGGGGATAGCATGTTGCATAACCGAACCTCTATCCTTGTCAAATTCCACATTGAGAAAAGTTCTGCAAAGGTGCATGTGGCTAGGCAGGTAACCAGTAACAACCCTGTGTCAAAATATTTTGCTAAGCTCTAAGAATGAACATCTTAATGATTCAAAAGAATGCCAACTCTTGAAATTAATAGTGAGCTTTATCTTCTCATTCCAAATATAAGTGGCACTGATATTGTGATCTGCACATGAAGGCAAAGTGCTTAGCTCTTGGTTCTGTCAATTGCCGATGGATGGACGAGTATTTGCTTACTATGTCATCATCAAGTGAGAAAAGGAACATGCTATATCAGTCAAAGTCTGTCAACATTTCAGGTTTCCATGTTACCGCAACCACCCCGTCCATGGGGTAGTCATGTCCACATAACTGACATATATCAGATAGGGAGGGGTGCATGAGCTGATCATAATTAAACATTAACATTGTGTACTCAAAATGATCACGTAAAAAATATACTGAAGAGGGCACGAGATATGTTTCCAATGTGATGGGAGACACCAAAATTCCTCTGCTGACCGAACACATATTGACAATTTCCACATGAAAAGAACATTGTAATTCTCGATCCTGTGCCCATAAAAGAGAAATGAAGGGCTCCATCTAATCATAAATAGAACATAGAATAAGGAAAGGAGAAGGTTCACCATTGGAAACAAAGGTTGTCTCCTCAAGTGCATATCCTCGTATGCATATACGTAATGCTGCTGCAACATGAATCATAGCCATACAGTAGGGTGCTACAAATCCCCATGATAGGTAGCAGTGCGAACAGAATAATGCTCGATTCATCATCCAATTAACCTTTGATATGTATGATTCCAAAACAAAGGTTTGCTTCCTCAAGTAATTCCAATATCTAAAAAGACGTATATAAGTTTTTCTTTTGATAGTAAAGAAGTCCATAAGTTGGAATGGGAAAAATTGTAGATAGCCAGTCAAAACAAGTACCACAAACCTTGAAAAATTAAGGTCACTAGCAAGGGGATGTGGAAAAACAGCAACTGGAGGTGATGTAATGAGTTTCTTATAATCCCCTGGACAAAATGATAAAGGTGAAATTTTAAAAAATTGACAGCTTATGACCCGGAAAAGATGAAATACATAGAGATGAAGAAAGAAGTTTCTTATAAGTCTAGTATAATCAGGTTACAAATCATATAATGATAAGTGCAATTACCAGCTATGGCTGCAAGGGTCATATCATCAGAGTATCCACCATCTCGAAGTCCTGAGACCACACCACACCGGTCATATCTAAAATCATCAGCGTGCATCTGGAGGCAAAAAGGGTAAGCACAATTGAGACAATAATTGAATCTTGTGTGTGGGATCAGAAGCATAGTAGGGAATACTTGCCATCATGCACCCTCCCCACAGAAAGAATGTTTTCCCGCCAGTGGCAAAACCCATGGAACAAGGCTGTTGATAGAAAAATTTAAACATGTTCACTTGTTAGAGATGTGCTAACTGAGTGTAGCAAGCTTATATGCAATACCTGCAATCTAGCAATTTAGATGCCATAAAAATGGCAGCAAACAAATTCACAACTCCAAAAAGACTTTGAAAAGTTTTCTTCATAAACTTGACTTTATGCACTACTAGATAAAGCTTAATTTCAATTGTCAGGAAACAAAACTCCTGCAACCACTTCAAGTCAACTGACTAATTTCAGAAAAACAAAATCTGAAAACAAAAAAGGCAAACCCGCAAAGCAGATCATCTATGGTAGTACTGTAACTCAAACATTGTACCATAAGTTCTGCATTATTCAATTGTTGGTGCTTTGAATTTTCAATAATGCCATAAAATATTAGCGCATTTGCAATGGTGCTTAGACACCACTGTTGCAGAAACCATCAATCATGTAATCCTCTCAAGCAAAGTGAAGCAAATTTAATGTCACAATTTAATATACTGTTGTTGTTACATCTACAGGCAGACTGGAAAAACGAAGGAAACAGCACATAGCAAAACAAGCAGCCATTTTTGCACAGAGCAAAAGAATGATATAGGAAATGTTACATAAAGATATAGGGAAGGTCATTGAGGGTGCTGTACCATATGATATTCATAGATACAGTAACTTCCTAAGCTTCCAGAAGGCAGATCAAGAGGATATCCAGTTTGAATAAATATCTGCATGCATAATTGGGAACTTAAGACCATAAAATTGAACCAGAATTTTTTACCACCATAATTGTTAGGGCCAGCAGACAATAAGAATAACCTGACCTCAGGATTTTTTTCCATCTCAGCAGTGAGGGCTCCGATTGAACCAGGATGCAACTTAACATCATCATCTAAAAACAATACGTACTTGCTGTCTTTATGAATTTGCTCCACCCCAGTCTTGACAAAAACATCGGAAAGCATATGTTAATGTATAATAAAAGCATGCTTCTAAACAAGACAATACAGACACAACACATGCAATGAATAATGGGGATCCCGAGAAAATGTGCAAGTTTACGAAAAGAAGCTAGCACAATTTCACACTGCAATCCATGTAGAAACTTTGTGCAAAGATAAAGTGTATCCAGCATGTAGGCTAAAGTAGAGAATGTTAACTGACGAGGATTAAAATATTCACCTAGTTGATTCCTAAAAGCATAAGCAAGCCATCGCGTGGCTCCATTAACATGGTAATGAAGGAATCAGACTAAAGTTGGAGATAATACTACAGATGGAGAAAACCACTAAGCCAGTTGCATACCAATTGATTATGGATTTTTTGACTACAAGTTGTTGACAGACCAGCTATTATAATTCTAGCTTCAATATGGCCCTGCAAAGTAAATGGTACTCATAATTCAGTAATAGGCAATACAAAAAAGATCCTTCAAACAGCACAAGACATTTCAAGGTCAGTACATGAAGATGCTCTAGTTACAGCATTCTTAGATTTCATGACATTCAAAGTTTCAGGCATGTATCCAAATTTGTTTGTCAAAATAGCAGCAGTTATTACAATGGCAGCAAAACAACTGATGTTGCTCCATTTAAGAGTCAAAGCTTCCAGAAGAGACAAGAAATTTTATAGTATTTTATGCTTGGTTGCCAAAATATTCATGACTTACAGTGATAGATATCTTCCAAGAGTGATATCAAAAAGCCTCTGATTTTAAGCACAAAACTAAGTTAGTCAAATAACATGTACCTTAAAATCTGATAACAAGCGAGATACAGCATGATAAGCAGGGTCTTCTTTACTTTCCACCACAAAAATAAATTCTACAGGACCGCCATAGAGAGATGTGATCTGCATACATATGAACCAAAAGGATAGTTGACAATACCAAAAACAACATACATAATCTACAACAACATTTCTTCCAACCAACGTAGTGAGACACTTTCTAATCCTATTAAAACTCCAACAAATTGGATGACAGAAAAAGTTTCAAGATCATAAGTAACGGCATGAAGACAAAAATCAGCCCATCATCCAAGGGTCTATAGACATAGGAAACAAATAAGACTTATGGAACGTTATTCACCAATGGCTAGAATGGGATGCCAAAAATTCAATTGGAAGTCGTAGACAAATAGCATATACTCGTCCAACTCTCCTCCTCTTTGCCCCAAGGCCAGAGCAGCCAAAAACGATAGTAATAATAAATGCAGCAAACATTCTCAGGCGAACAGAAAAGGCTTGGTCACATGTAGAAAAAAATGATGAGAAATAGTTCATAACTGGGTTACCTGACTTCTCCAATTATGTAGATTGTGTTCTCCAAACCCCTTTAAGGGCATAACAACAGACACTCTGGGCAGATTGACCTGATGAGAGTGCTCCAGGTCATTAATATCACGATAAAGAAATGCAAAGCTATTGCCATCTCTCGTACTATTCTTGATCCGTTTTCTTTCTCTGTTCCTGTGAAAGAGAACAAAACCAAGGGTATTATCTCAATAAGAAAATGCAGGTTATATCAAAGGAATAGCCCATAGAAAAAAATATTCATTTGAACTCATATCACTAGACCTTGATACCTCACAAAGGCAGCAAGACACCACCCCAAAGCAAGACATAAGCAGATCATGCATCCCTGCAGCACAAACTTAAGATTCTGAGTTACAACAACATCTTCCTCATAATGCATCAGAAAAGGGTGAAGAATGTGGAAGGAACATAGGCAACAGATGAAAGTAAAAACATGATGCTATTCAGAGAAATGGTCAGATGATAAGCACCCTCAAGTGGAAAATCCACCACTACTAACAATACAAAATCAATTGGCTGCCACAATTGAAATCACTATCTCTCAGAAAAGCCAAAAGAATTATGTGTGCAAACATATGGTAAACAGGTTTGCTATGTAGCTTTCTACCTAAAAAGCTGACTGGTCTGAATTAACAGATGCTTATATGATGTCACCAAAAACTATGCTAGCCATGTTAATTTTATATGCAGAAGAGTTTGGTGTAAAACTAAGTTCTTCAAACATTTCTCAATCTTTTCACTACATTATCCTCTTGACTTGCCATTAGCAATTGCTCTTTGCTACCCAGTGAAACTTATCTCTACAATTAAAACTGAAGCACATTTAAAGACAACAAGAGCTGCATCAGGTAACAATTGCCTTCCATGGTGCCAATAGATGGAAGAACCAAAAACTGACCCCTAGTACATGGCCATCCAAGAGAGATACGAGGCCATTGAAGCAACAAATAGTCGTTGCAGAGAAGGAAAACAACGTCAGCGCAATCTATGATTTCTCTCCTTATAAATCATTCATTGGCTTTAAGAGATTATTCAAACATCACAAGCATTATTGGACATCACTAATATGACTGTCGCTAACTTTATTGAAGCAACATCATGGCAGTCCAAAATTTCAACGCAACTGAAATAAAACCCAAGATTTGAAGAAGTACGCTGTCATCTAAGATTCAGATATATAGGCAAAAATCTTCCAATATAATTGTTTACAAATGACCTCTGTGACATAGCAAATAGCTTGTCTACACTTAGTCAATGTGATTCTACTAAGAACAACAATTCAAGTGAAAAAGGAGAGAAAAGTCGCCTTTCAGGAATTCATGCCTACATGCACCATTCAATCATTTGAAATACAATAACTATCATTTTCTCTCCCTCCATATACAGAATTCCATTATGAAAGTCAAATATTTGAACTGCCTTTCCCCACAAAATATAAATTTTACACTCATAAATAACAAAGTCAGAGACTGCAAGGAGTTTGAAAACAAAAGAGAATTGAGTTGCAGCCTTCTTGAATGGATGCGTTATCTCTATTTTCAAGATTCCACATTTCGTACACAAACAAAGTATCCTGATTTCCGACAGACCATAGCCAGATAAAAAGAATCGAATTTCAAGAATCACGAAGAGAGCATGCAAAACAGACAGAAGGCTCCAAGCACAAAACAGCTAGCAGAGAACATTCCAATTTTTTCATTCCTAGCAACAATTTCCACGCACATCAGAGGAAGCCAAACACATGACGGCAAAGGAAAACACAAAGAAAGAAGAACGAAAAAAGAAATCATATCGCTCGAATCTTGCGTGGACTTTCCGGGCAACCAAACAGACATGGATCTGAAGCACGTAAGCAATAACTACAAAAGAAGAAGAACAAGAAGGGAACGTCGACCTGGATCTGAATAAAAACGGCGAAAGGACTACAGAAGGCT
The DNA here is from genome assembly GCA_037832385.1 of Rhizophora apiculata. Taxonomy (NCBI): domain Eukaryota; kingdom Viridiplantae; phylum Streptophyta; class Magnoliopsida; order Malpighiales; family Rhizophoraceae; genus Rhizophora; species Rhizophora apiculata. The sequence continues at coordinate 4,617,118 of CM075433.1, read as the reverse complement.
CTGCTCAAGGAGAAGAGAAACCGATCAATGGAATCCAATGACGACATTGCCTTCCCCTTCCCTCTCTTTCTTTCTTTCTCTGGGAAGCCCCAGAAATTTATTTCTTGTCCCAAAATCAAAATCCAAGAATCAAGCGCATCGCATTACATCGAACGTGATTCCGCAGAATTACAATAATAATGACAATAATGAGAGAGAGAGAGAGAGAGAGAAGGGTATGGAAAAGGAATGGATGTTGAGGACAAATGCGAGAAGAGGGAGAGACCGTTAGTTATGGGAGTTTGGTTATTTATAGTTATGCACAGGAGACAGTGACCGTGTGGTAAAAAAAAAAAAGAAAACGAAGAGAGCGATGCGACTGTAGGGAGAGTTTATTACTCGAAACGCAGGCGATAATAACAGTAGACCCATAATCAATGCAGATAATCAGCACAAAATTTCTTGCGCTTCAGCACATAATTCCAAATCAATTGCTCTTCTTGACTCTGATTTTTATCAGTAGTGCCTGTCTGAGAGAAATAGATTACCGAATCAAAGATCCTCGTTTACTAATCAGCGAGGTTTTTGATCATGACTTTGTTAATATAAGATTTCAAACACGGTCGCCTGGGATCGACGGATCAATTTGAATCTTTTGTAGAAGATATGCCGAACGAATTTTCTTAAAGAATCTCTAATGAGCCGGCCTTTGCATGTGAAATTTGCAGGAAAGTAAATTAGAAAATTTCCATACATGGGGGTGCCACGATCACGATTTCTAATTTTCTAATTTTCTACCATACGATTATCTACCATAATAGTTTCAGTTTCTTTATTATGCACCCTGAATGCAGCATTTGCACCTGGTTCTGTCAAGCACTCCCTTGAAGACCCAGTTCAGGACTTCTCCCAGGACGAGAAACCAGTACTTGGCACCGGTCATTTCTCTAAATGTTTCAATGTTTGCTCCCAGGATAAGCAGCCACCACTGATGTTCTCCAACCTTTTTGCATACACGTAATTATGCAAATGTAAGAAATTGTTTACTAGTTAGGTTTTTTTTTTTTTCTTTATTTATACTCAAGCTGGCCCAAAAATTTTAATTCCAATGAATTTCAATCTCAAACCAAGTTCTAGACTAATGCTTTATTTTGTACGAGTCGGATTTGAGCTCTTTGAAAAAAAAAAAAAAAATCCGAATTTTGGACTGGGTAAAAATTGCCCACGAGAAGTAACAAGGTTATAAATGTCATTCCAGGAGCTCAATTTCGGCACGCTCGCCGAACTGAGGTTGTTAATAAGAAGAGATATTCGAATTTGTAGAAGGGCATTGTCGTAAATGCAGCTATATACGTTCTGGACTGTCCTCCAGGCCAACAAAACCTAGTTTCCATCTTAAGACGACAAGACAATTCCCGAGAAAAAGTTAAATTGTGTGAGAGAGAGAGAGAGAGATAGAAAGAGATTATAGTTGCGGATGGGGACGCCGGAGACGTCTAGGGAGCCCTGTCCTGACCGTATTCTGGATGACATTGGCGGCGCTTTCGGTATGGGAGCGGTTGGCGGCTCGGCCTTCCACTTCATAAAAGGAATTTACAATTCTCCCAGCGGGACGCGTCTCATCGGCGGCACCCAGGCTGTCCGGATGAACGCGCCGCGTGTTGGCGGAAGCTTTGCCGTATGGGGTGGCCTTTTTTCTGCCTTCGATTGTTCCATGGTGTACATGCGCCAGAAAGAGGACCCCTGGAATTCCATCATTGCCGGCGCCGCCACCGGTGGCTTCCTCTCTATGCGTCAAGGGCTCGGTGCTTCGACTCGCGCAGCTGTTTTCGGTGGAGTCCTTCTTGCTTTGATAGAAGGAGCCGGGATCATGCTGAATAAGTTAATGAGTGCTCAACAGAACATGCCTGTCATGATCGAAGACTCTGTCCCAGCCATGGCTGGTGGGCCCGGGTTCCCAACGGGCATTCCGGGTCATGCCCAAGCGCAGTCCGCTCAAGAGTCGGCTGCGACGAATGAATCTGAATCGAGTTCGTGGTTTGGCGGCTGGCTCGGTGGAGGGAAGAAGAAGGAATCGGCAGCAAGCAGCGATAGCAAGACGGAGATTTTGGAGAGTTTTGATGCGCCACCGGTGCCAAGTTTTGAATACAAGTGACTTGTTAAAAGGTGCCTTTTAAGAGCCTAGTTAAAAAATTTAATACTTCATAATTTTGGGGGTATAATTTTAACTGTGGGCCTTTGAAGCTCTTAACTTGATCAGTTTGTATGTATGATTTACTGCCATATATACTTCTTTACATTCTTAATCGTTTGTCTATTTTTTTATTTCCACTTTGGTTGCTGAATGAAGTGCTGGATATGGTAGTATGAGTTGTCTGCAATGTTGGCATCAGGAATTGCTAGACAGCGGTATTCTGGTTATATTGTAATGCGTCTGCCTTTTGATTTGTATCATCTCAATGTCATAAGTATTTCGTGTTGTTTTATGGTACATGTAGTTTTAATTGTTGTTTCTGTGTTCATTTCTATGGATGCATCCTCCATGTGTGTATTCACCGACTAGTTTTCCTTCAAAAGGTTCAAACAAGGCCAACGAAATGACAACACCCTGAAATACTGCCCCTTTCTTTTGCTTTCCTTACTGCAATTGAAGATTGTGTGCTTGATATGACTCCTTTCATTGATTATTTACATTGTATTGCTACTTAATTGCTATTAGATACATCTATTGCTTTAATGACAAGTTGGTTTTGTTAACCTTCTAGTCTTACCATTGTAAGTCATCGAAGAATTTATTTGCTGATGAAACCAACTAATGATTTCATTATTAGAAGTGCTTCTATCTCATCGAAAGTTATGTGAAAAAACAGAGTTGTTTTACTGGTTTCCTGGTCATTGCTACTATTAGAAGGATAAGTTTTGTTCTCACTTCCTTTTCTCTTTGTTGATGGTTTGATTTAATTCTAGACAACAAAGAGTTTCAAGGATATTGCTTTTATGTGCATTTGGCTAACATATGTTGGATGAATTTGTTCTTTGAAGAGTACTAAAGATATTGATCATAAAGGAGGCATGCCTTTTGCATTTTACTTTTTTGTTTGGTTACTACATATTTTTTTTTTACTCTATGTGATGATTATGACGTCCTCTACATCCTTCTTCATTAGAGCAAGGAATGTCAGTTGAGAATGTTGCTGAAGCTGTCTTACTCTGTTTTACATGGTCATTAGTTTAACTGAATAATGTTAAGAATCTTTCATGGAAGTTATAGTCCTCACCTTGGGAGATGTTAAGGCCAGAAGGCTCACAAACAATGCCAGTGCTGTTAATTTGGTGGCATTTGTGTTTGGATGATTTTTTGATTCATGAACACAATGTTGATCTAATGTGTGATGGAAGATTTGACTGGTTTCCTTTTGTTGGAGTCCAATGTCTTTGATGGGAGGTTGATGATTAAACCTGCTAATGAATCAAATGTTTGCATCCTATACTTGGTTCCCAACTACCAAGGTGGAATATGATGGAGGAGCTTGTGTTCATGAAGCTCAGAGGTCTTTTTGGAGTTAGAAGCATAAATTTATGTTTGTTTGCCGTCTGAATTCAAGAAATGGATCTAGGGACTCTCTTGATTATGTCCTACTTTGGAAGTGAAGGTGAGCGCATGATATGATCAGCTGGGCTAGCCATTTTGTTGCATACCTTTTCCTTTTTGGCCTTTGTTTGAAAGAGAGCCACGGTTCTATTCTGGGTTACACTTCATTCTAGAGACTCTACTTCTACTCGACATTGTTGCACCAATTGACACGAGTTGGGACTCGATCGGTCCAGGGTAAGAAAAGGAAGCCGAAGGCCAATGACACTATTAGTTATGAATCTATTTAACTATGTTTCTGATCCCTTTCAAATGCAGGTCACGTCTCTTCCCGGAATTTTAAATTGTACGTTATAGGTACCTATAATTTGGCAACCAGGTGGTAGGTTTTTCCTCTCGGTTAAGTTTGCCGTGATCCATGCTATTTCACCCTGTCAAGCAAATTAGTACTTTGTCAAAGCATATTTGTTAGTCCGAAGCAGTGGAGTTAAACCATGTCCCTGGAAGCAAGTCTGAGTTAAGGGTTTATAACGAGGTTAGTAAATGGAGCGTTGCGCTTTATTTCAATTGTTGAAGCCGCCGCCATCGGTAGCAAAAAAAAAAACAAGGAAATGGCAAAGATCAACATTGTCGCTAATTGAAAAAATAAAAAAATTAAAAAATAAAAAAACTTTAACCGACATCCGGCGTTTGAATTTAGGTCTTGCGCAGTATGTGGCTCTCACTGCTTGGTCTTGGTCGCTCACTGCTAAGCCACTCCCAAAAGAGCGCTCGCGCCCTTCCTCTCGCTTTCTCATCCTCTATTCTCCCTCGCTCCATGGCCGCCGCAGCCACTACCCCTGCCGAGCATGTTAGTTCATCAAACACCCGGGTTGGTTGGATAGGCACGGGCGTGATGGGGCGCTCCATGTGTGGCCACCTAATCAAAGCCGGCTACAGGGTCACCGTCTTCAACCGGACCCTCACCAAAGCCCAACCTCTCATCGACATGGGAGCCCACCTCGCCGATTCTCCTCTAGCCGTCGCCTCTCAATCGGACGTCGTCTTTTCCATCGTCGGCTTCCCCTCTGATGTTCACCAAGTCCTCCTCGACCCCAGCTTAGGCGCCTGTCAGGGCCTCCGTCCCGGCGGAGTCCTCGTTGACATGACCACATCTGATCCTTCCCTCGCCTCTGAGATATCCGCCACCGCATCCGCCAAGAACTGCTACTCCATCGATGCCCCCGTTTCCGGCGGTGACCGCGGTGCCAAAAACGCAACGCTGGCAATATTCGCCGGAGGAGATGAGGCAGTGATCGAGCGCCTCAGTCCTCTCTTTGCCCTCCTGGGGAAGGTTAATTACATGGGTGGCCCTGGCAAAGGCCAATTTGCCAAGCTAGCAAATCAAGTAACTATAGCATCTACAATGGTAGGCCTAGTAGAAGGCATCGTATACGCTCACAAAGCTGGACTTGACGTGGGATTGTACTTGAACGCCATATCCACGGGAGCGGCAGGATCAAAGTCCCTTGATTTGTACGGAAGTAGGATATTGAAAAGGGACTTCGATGCAGGATTTTATGTTAACCATTTTATAAAGGATTTGGGAATTTGTTTAAAGGAGTGTCAAAACATGGGTCTTGCATTGCCAGGGCTGGCCTTGGCTCAACAGCTTTATTTGTCTCTTAAGGCTCACGGGGAAGGCAATTTGGGTACCCAAGCGCTTATTTTGTCTCTCGAGAGGCTTAACAATATTTCTCTTGAAAATGCAGCTTAGGCTGGTAAAATGATACTTCTATATTTGCAGTTTGCAGGTGTAATATTGTCTACTTTATGATTTTGAGTGTATGGACTATCATTTACAAAACTGGATGTTGATGCTGTTGCATTTTATGTCTCCTCACTTGAGAATTTGTGTTTTTTCTTAGTGCTCTAATGCTTTATATCAGAAAGTTGATACGGCTTTTGGTTTTTCTTAGTTCTCTGCTGTGCTATGAGTTTGCCGAAGTTCTTTCATTGTGTGGGTCAAGAATTGTTGTGCTTTTTGATTCCTAAGTTGCTGCAACATTGTGAGGCAATCGTTTTCCCAATTTTGAGGACTTCCTTTTGATATTCTTGAATGAGAAGTTGTGTTGGAGTGCTTGGTTCAACAACCGTGTCTGTGCTTATGCACATAGATGTTGAACATTGCAATGAACGGAAAAGAAACTATGAAACTGTAATCTTTGCATGTCATGTCTGTAGGGCATTGAGAAAACTGTAAAACACTTTAATGAGTTAACTTAATAAAGCTCTTTACAAGACGATATGGGTATATTCCACTTCATTTGGAGTTGCATGTGTCTATTGATATTCAGCTTTCTATCACACAGAGCAATTGGGATGATTTGTATGCCCTCCGAGGAGGTGCTCAACCCTTTTTCTACATAAATGGTTATTGTCACCTTAAGAGTCTGTCGGCTTCCCTCTGAATAGGCAGTGATCTTTACCATCTTATCGGCTGTCATCACTTCCTAGTTGGCTCTTTAGTTTTCAAACATAAGCAGGATAGCATTCGTTTTCTTTCCTTCGTGTTTACTTGTTCAAGTTTTTGAATGGAAAGGAATAAAGAGGTGGCAAAGTAAAGCCTTTGTGCAACAACACTGCATGGTCCTTGATTTAATCAAGCCAGATCAGAGGGCGTGGAATGGCGGTATGCTCTGCTGATCATTCTCTAAAGCGGATGCCTTTGAGACGATATCAACAGGAAGTGAGGATGGGCGAGGAAATGATTCGGCACTTAAATAAATTTGGAAAGCGGTCTAAGAGGGATAAGAATTGATTTGGCAGAAAACAAGAGAAAGGCAATGATTTGGGAGCGGGAGAATTGGTGGAAGAGAGACTTTTTGAAGAAAGTGTCAGCGCTGGTGAGAGAAGCCGAAGCAGACGGGGAAGCAACAATAAGGCCAACAAAGGGTGCCACCACACATGGTTAGGTAATATTGGCCCAAACTACAGTAACCAGTCCAGTCATCGTACGAGATGCAAGATCAATGGTCATGAACCATTACAACCATGCAAATGCAATCGTTTCTTGGTAAATAACAGCCACCGGCAGTCTTCACATTACAAATGAAGACCTTCGCGTGATGGTAAATCCACAGAAAACTCGTACTAGTCTGATAGACATAAATTCCCTTCTCATTTCCACCTTAAAAAAGAGATAATAAAGATATTCTACCGGATGTAGCAACTCAGACACAAATAACATTTTACGAACCCTGATTTTATTCTATAATTGTACCAGATTATTTGGTCCACGGCTCAATTTTAAAAGCCCCAAACGGACGGTACACTCTCATCAAGTAGGAGCCATAAATAGCTATGGTTGACATGAAGTCAGAAAGAAGGGAGAGGGCTAATATACAACGGTAGAAAAGTCTCACACTCCTTTCATTGCCAACAAATTTTCAAGATTCCTCAGCCTCCAGGTACTGGGAGTGAGAAGCTGCCAGCAGAGCAGCTCCAATGCCCGAGCCATCGTTTGAATGAGTGAGCACAATGTTTTCATAAACTTCAACTCCCAGCAACTCTTTCAGAGTGCTTCCCATGCACGCCCTAAATTTGCTGTAGTGCTCAAACAACCCACCGTCTAATGCTATCACTGATTTCTGCCTTTCCCCATCCATTAATGTGTCTTTTCCTAATTTCTTTAAAATTGCCACAATACCAGCAGCAGACATCCGAGCACCACGAATAGCAACAATGTCACAAAGCTCAACAATAGCTTTTCTCATTGGCAGAGATGTACTCGGTATCTGTACAAAAATGAAATTCAATAACAACAATCAAACAGTAACATGTGAATCCTTCGAAAAAAGAAATTGTTGTCAAAAGTTGCAGACATGCAAAGTTTCGAACTATATTAATGTTCTTTTTATTCCCATTAAGAAACATGATATCATAAGGTAGAAAAAGTACAAATGATAAGGAAGGCAATTAGTATGTACAGAGCACCAAACCTCTAAGATATCCTTTAATTTGTTCCCAACAACTCTCAAATCTGAAGATGAATCATGGTGCATTGCAGACATGTCTGGAGTCCTGCACATTTAGTTGACAACATTTTAACAGCGCAACCTAGTATCAGCAATTGTAAGTACGGTACCACTAAACTGAAGCATAAGCTGGCAGGTGTTTCATGAAAGGGCAGAATTATAACACTTTTAATGTGCTCAAATGCCTAGACATTCTGATCATTGCATTTGGGTCAGTACAATGCATGGGTTCAATGTGCATAATAAAGCATAAGGCATGAAGAAACAGGTCACCTGTTACAAGCTCTATCTTAATGGTTTCCTATCGTCAGATTACCACAGTAATTCTCATTAAACCTCATCATTTCCTCAGTTTTTCTTTTGCTATTTTCACTTTTGAGGTTAAACACAAGATAAAGAGTGGAAAGAAAGAAAGATGAAATTTCAAATCCCATGCCTGTCTTCTACAGAGAGAGAGAGAGAGAGAGAGAGAGAGAATCATTAGTTTTCTTAAACATAGAAGAGATCTTCCAATCAACAACTAAACATGAAGAATCTGCTGCACAAGAAAATGAGGCATGGTTACGGAAGATAAATGTAATAGTGCATAGCCAACCTCAAGATGAATGGAATCTTCAGTTTCGGTGGAACAATATCGCCAAAAAAGTCAGCTTCTTTAGCCATTTTCAATAAAACTCTACGTACAATTTCTCCCAAATACATGCCAGAAATAATCTTTTCAAAAATCTGCAATCAACAATTACAGAGATCCTAAGAATACATTTATAAAAAAGACACTCCAATAAGATAAAGTCTGATAACTAAAAGTACAGACAGAATCACCTGTTCTCCAGGGTTTAGAGACTCAGCATCCAGAGCTTGATCATATTCTGTTAGCGGAAGGTGTGATGATCGAAAGTTACCCCACTCCATATTGATCACCTTCAGTAATAAAGATGGCTTTAACATTGTGATAACATTCAGATGTCACAAAATGAAAGGTTAAGCTTCATTAATAGAAATAATAAATACTAATGATCATTAACAAAGCAACCATTTCCCCAGATTTGGGTAGAAGACCATGCCACTTGGGAATTGCATGTGCTCGCTCTACATACGCTGCATTTGTTCCAGTACCCAAGATAACTGCAGCAATGACATCTGGGTTGTAGTATCTACCGCCAGCCAATGTTCCAATTGTATCATTGACCTACATCAGATAACTAAGTTGAGATATTCACTTCATTACTTTATCAACTGATTGCAATAGGCAAAAACCTCACTTAGTAACAAATTGTACTGGCAGTTGATAGGAATAAGACATCATCAGTCCTTTGTATTAAAAAACATATCTATCATACCAAGGCTGCCACACGCATGTCAAGACCAATTCTTTCCATGGCTTTTGTCAATTCTCCAACCACATCTTGTCCAACCTATACGAGGATAAAAGATGAAATAAAATAGTGAAGGCTTATAATATCAACAGGCAGGACATTGTATTTAATTCAATAAAGCCATTGCAATAATGTCCAAAATCTAAGTAGTAGCAACAGCAAAACAAAATTCTCCACACCTGGGATCCAACTTTGTGAGGCTATTTGTGCTTGCTTATTACCAAAAACTTAAATGTCAAGTAATTGAAGTAGAATCATAGCGTTTCAAACAAGTAAGGGTGCCATAGTACAGCTTGGGGACCAGATATGTACTGCTTTGAGCCAAGGCAGACTCATGATGTACCCAACAATTTTAAATCAACAAGGCAGTAAAAGCTTCAACAATCAATGAGGTAAATGTGCCAAAAATTGAAAAAAAAAAAAAAAAAAAAACTGTTTAACTGCAGACTGCAGGACAATCAAAGCAAAACAAGCATCCAAGAAATGGGGCTAACCGCATCTTCTATAGCGAAGCCTTTCGTCCATTTTATAAGGGTTCCTGATGCTATTGACACTTGCCTCACTGGAAATGAAAAGGTAAAGCCCAACTCCCTTGGTCTACCAGGCAAAGGATGCAGACCTTCACTTTCTGTAGCAACAAATTTAGCAAGTGCTAAAGCAATAAAATCGAATAACTCCTGCAATTAACACCGACCACAAAGCTTCAGATTATAAACTAATTTAAGGAAGGTTAAGTAGGTTAAATTTATCAGGCTAGGATGAATGATACTCACATTTGAAGATCTGGTCATCAAGTGTGGTGGGATAGAAACTTCCTCAAACTCTTGTTTAACAACAGCACCTTCTTTCCCACCCAACAGTACCCGAATTACACGGAAGTTTGTGCCACCAAGATCCAATGCATAGAATAACCCTTTCTCATCCCTGGTAAAATAAGGGCAGACAATTTTTCTTGTTAAAACCAACAAGCCAGAGTTATAAAGTTGCACCTAATCAGATATGTGTCCATTCAAAATTTGATTTTACTATTCCTTTTGTTCAATTTCCTAGAGTTTTCTTGTTAAGGCAGTCCTTTTTCCTCCCACCTTCCCCCCCCCCCCTTTTTTTTTCCAGTTTTCCACCTTCAATTTTTGTATAGAACTTTTCCAGAATATTGGTTTAGAAGGCAGTAGTTAAAGCACCCAAACAAACATGATTCCAACAACCATCACTCAAAGCACTGCATGGACCATGACTGAATAGCTTTGTGATGAGGAAATGACAAATTACTAAAGTTTCTGCCCATCTAGCCATGTTGACTACTAAAGGTTATCCAAATTTTCAGACCTAAAATAAGCAAATCTTACCCACTGAAGCAACTAGCAAGTCTTAATCTCTAGCACAGTACTGCTACTGATCATGAAACAGCCATTTTCCAAAAAATGAAAGCAAAGATGGAATATAGAATTAAAAAAACAACCAAAGGAGTTATCCGCTCAATCTGGAATGAGCTATATTTGCTTATCCAATAAAAAGGCTGGATTTTTATTCTAATCCAAAAACTCAAACTGAATACAGAAAGTCATCATGATGAACAGAATCCCCTATAACAGGTATAGGGCATCTGCATTGCACCAGACTTCCTATACCACAAGAGTTGGAGGAGGGTCTTCCCACACAAGAGATGTCATTGCCAAAAATTCTCATTATAAAAGTTATATGATGAGTGAGAAAAACAATGTCAAGATTAAAAATTTGAGGAATATTCATAACTTCTAAAAGGAAAAAACGGAAAGATTTAGATTTTATATCATGTCAGATAACAAACAATATAAAAGTGCAGCTTAAAGGAAGCAGGGAAAAAAGAATCTATGAACTAATAAAGCAAGGGGACAGAGATCTTTATCCTAAAAGGCACACCAACTATAGCCTACAGATCACGCAAGAACTGAAGTGAAAAAAAAAACACACACAGACAAAAAGCTAGACAACTTGAAAAAAAGTATATGCCTGAAAATAACAAAGCCCTTAGGATTCATACAAAGCACATGACATAAAACTGCAATCAGCAAAAAAGTGTCATTCTGAGTTAGAAAAAGCAAATTCCTTTTTAGATAGAAAGTTTCAATAAGGAAGCAGATAGAAATCAAATTCAAGCTGAGCACAAACAAGACAGGCCAAGAAGATTGAAACAAGATTCTGTTATACTTACTGGATTTGAGACTAAACCCAGCCCTAGAGAATCTTGTTTATACAATGATCTAAGAGACATAAAAGAAAAGTAATTTCCCTGCCAAATGTAATGAACTTTGACAAACACCGAGAAAGGACAAAAAAAATAACAAAATTAAAGAAATATAAATAAAATAAATTAGGAACAATGAAAGGAGAAAACCCAGGAGAATAATGAAAAAATGGTAAGAACCAGGAAAAAATCGCCAAAAAAAAAAATTATAATGTTACTTTGAAATCAAAAGGAAGCTCATGAAAGCAATCAGAGTTACAGAAAGTCAATGGAACCATGAGTTGGTGATGGGTCACCTTAAACCCACAGTTCAAAGGCCAACCATGAACCTTGAATCAATACATCTTCTTTAAGAAACCATAAAAAAATAAAAATAAAAATTCACAAATCACCAAACGAATCCAGCAGTTGACATATAATCAAATTAAAGAGATGAGAAATTGAAAGCAGAATTTTAAAAAAATTGTATCTATAATAATAATAACAATAATTTACCCGGTGGGCAGATTATCGACGTAGCTGATGAGCATCTTGAGCTTGCTGCCACCTTCCGATGCGAGGCCCGCGTGCATCTCAACAGTCATGGCATCCGCCACCTGGCGTAGCTTCCTCATTGGGGTCCCACACTTCTCCTCGAACTCCTTCAATATCGCCATGGCCCTGGACCACTTCCCCGAGGTCCGCATCCTGTGTCGCACCACCAGCGCCGCCGCTGCACACACGGCAGCTGCGCACACCACTGCCGCCCCGACCGCCACCTTCCCCATGGCTAGCCCCGCCGATAGTCTACAGAACCATCCTGTCCACGCTTCCAACGCCCCTTTGGTTTTCAATTCTACTACGCATATGCATTTTTATAAACGATTTCCTTAAAAGAAAAAAAAGGTAATAATTGAATTTAAGTGTAATAATGTTATTTCCTTGCCTGATATTTGGCGTCTTTTATTACCGTTATGTTTTTCTTTTTCCATTTTTATCCTTTTTGTTGTTGACCTTTTTGGCTATGACCGAAAGAATTTACTGTTTCTTTTTTTTCTCGAAAAAATCAAATTTGGCCAACCCAACTTTGCCCAATAATACGACGCCGTCGCTTTCAAGCTGAGCAGAGATCTGATGGTAATCAGTGAGTTGTTTATGGACTGTGGATCTTGCCTGCCCTTCTGTCCTTTGGGTGATTATCAAAACTACAAAATGATACATATAACCGTTTTTAATTACAGGAATTAATTCGTAAATCCTCATTCAAAAGTCGTGAGCATACCAAAATATGTTATTAACGGATATAAATATAAATATGTTCAATATATATATACACTTTTTAAGTAAAAATTTGAAATAATTAAATATAAAATAAATAATTATTGATGATATAAGTAAATCTAAAATTTTAAAAAAAGATATGAATTTATCAAACAGTGTCTTAATTTCTGTTTCCATGTGATAAAAGATTGGCATTGTAAATAACTTTTTATAGTTATCTCCTCGGGCGGATGTACCGCAATTTAAATTCCTGTTTACGAGTGAGAAGAGGTCTCCGTCAAACCCTACAGCCATCAATTATTATTATTATTATTATGGCTGAATCTTGTCTCCAAAAGGCGGGAATTAATGATAATCAGATAATTAATAGCCTTCCACACGCGGCTTGACTTTGTACATATTCCCGTTAAGTCATTGGCTCCCAATTTTCTCGAGTTTCTTGATTATCGGCGTCCCCCAAAGCCAAAACCGAGAACCTGTCGCTTTGCGCCGCCCAGTTTTTGCGTTAAAAGTGGATATATTCTTTTTTCTTCTTTTTTTTCCGTATATGAGGTAAACGACACAAAAATTCAAACTCATTTTTGCGTGTTTTAAGAAACGAGTATCAATAGTACATCAAAAGTGCATCTATGTTACGAGTGGATATATTCGCCTTCGTTTTCTAAGCCGATGTGTCTTTGCATGTCGTCCCATCGTGGACTAGAATCTCTCTCTCAATGCTCTCGTTAAAATAGGCGGTTTTGATTTAAGATTCACGACACAACCCGAAGAATGGAATCAGATTCAAAAAGAACTAGTTATAGAATGGCCTGCTTTGTGTTCTGTCTTTAACATAAAATCGAATTTTTTGGACAAAATGCTTTATTCCAACTTGTTTCGAGTCCAAGAAATGTTAAAGAAAGATAATGTTATCACACGTTAATTTTATATGCTCCCCAATTGCCATCATTAGGCACGCAATCAGGACTCACAACTTCTTTTTCTTTTTTTTTTTTTCTATTTCAATCAAGAATTCAAAATTAATTTTTGCTTTTACTTTTTATTACAGGCATTTGTTAGACTATAAATTACGCAACATATAGTATCCTTCTTCCTTGCAAAATCCCACGTCTCAACATAAAGACTTTAACTATGTAAGTAAAATAATTGACACTTATTTTTCAAAAATTTTATACAAAATATATAAGGGGTGAGGGAAAGGGGCAATTGTCCCCACCAACCCCCCCCCTCTGTCTCCGCCCCTACTTGACGAGCACTAAAGTTCAACTAGGAACAGATTAAAAATTATCCCTTGTGAGATCTAAAGAAAGGACAAATGTATGTAACTAGCTTGTTTTTACTAGAAGTTGCTTTCACGACTCATTCGTAAAACGGAACAACTTTATACCAATTCGACTGAGAAAGAAATTGTCAAGATAATTCTGAGCGAGTTGGAATTGCGGGAATGAGAAAGTTCCCATACGAAGAATCACAAATTCTGAAATTTCCCATACACCCCTCTTGCTGCGCTTGTGCCACTGCAAAACTTTTTGCTTGCTGAGTCCTGTAGTCCGCTCCACTAGATTGGGCCGCCGTAACCTAGATATCCAATCAGATAATAATTCGAAAGCACGGTGCATGGCCCCGAGAAATGGAAAACATTAATGAGAGAATGCCGAGGAAAAACTTACCGCCGCACTGCTCGTGGAGGCCACATCTCCGATATTCTCTGCCGAAACCTACCAATGGAGTCAGCCGATGAGCACATAATCTACGTGATATATACATATAAAAAAGGTTTTATATTATGAGAATTGCATTTTCTTACACTCGAAATACTCATTGGAGTTGCATCCCTGAGCTTCTTTGCTGCAGGTGAGGAGACAATCCTGCAGAGAACACACAATGTTATCACGATTGTGAGAAAATTTCGATGTGGCAACCCCACATGAAGATATAATAATAATAATGAGAATTGCGAAGCAAAGTCTCATTGCGGCGATAAATCAAACAGCATGTGAACAGAACTGAAAATGCATCGCACGAACAAATTGAACTTCTCCAGGTTGGCGTAGTCATCAATTCAGGCTCTTTGTAGCAAACCAAACATGCTAACTCTGATAATACTGAAATGTAAAATCTTTGTTTAAGAGAGAAAAAAAAATATTCATGTAGATTACCGGCGAGATGGCGGCTTGAATTTTCTCTTCGTCGGGTCAGGATCCATATTCGTTATTTAGGCTCCGTTTAGATTCGCTAGACAGCCACCTTCAAAAGTACGAGGTTAAACAATAAAAGGATTAAGTTCAAACGTTATATATGGTTCAATTTATTTGTCAATGGGCCTGGAGGTGTTGCCCATACAACCTTTGGACTTCCTCCATAGTCCAAACATGTTTCAGCGGGTCGTACAGTAAACCGGAATTGTTCTTCTCATCTTACGCGTTGATTTGTTAATTATAATTGATATGTATATTTGGACATAAACATCAATTACATTATAATGAGCTTGTGTTCACATTCGTTTCTATTTTTTATTTTTCGTTAATTTTTTTGTTCTTTTAATTGTGTTCACATTCACTTATATTTTCTATGTTTCTTGGACCATATATTTTATATGTCAAAAATATTTTTTGGGACGTGATGATTGGTGGACACCAGGAAAATTGAAAATTCCATCGACTAAAAACCTTTAAAAGAAATGGGTTCGGAAAAATGAAAAAATATGGTTCCTTTTCTTTGTCGGTACAAGAGATTTCCATAGGTGACTTATTATTTGTTAGAAGGAATTAATGAAAAAAAAACAAAAAACAAGTCAACGATATTGAGCTCATAAATCGTCTCCTTGCGTTGGGCAGAACTCGAAAAAAAGCAAGTCAATTACAAAAGTTGAAGCAGCACGTTTTCGACTTGACATATTATGATTGCCATGGGTTTGGTGGAGGTGGTGGCACGGTCGTGGTGGGATCTACGTGCAGATTCAACGAAATTGATGCTGTCGGTGACTTTAGATCTTCATATCCAAAACATCAACTCTTTTTTTCTCGGAAGAAAAATCAAAGCTCTCTTTTTTCTCTCCATCATTATCCAAAGTAATAATTCCTCTCCGGCATTATTTCTGGTCGAGGCAACCTGGACCCCATAGATCCTGTCATATCCGATTTCCCCATTGCACAATTTCATGAGGATCAATGGGAACATACATTCTCTGCATTCAATTTCCCTGCCATTTATTTCATTCGATTGTCAACGCAAATGCAAGAAGTAGTTGAAGGACGAAAAACGCCTTTGTGGGAGGGGTGGGGACAAGAGTACTAGAATTAAATGTTCGTAAATTTCGGTTACTCCTTGCATTCTTGCACTGATAAAGGAATCAATAAAAATAATGTGCTTGCTTTGTGAAAAAAGCCCATTTTGACTGCTTGCCCTTCCAAGACACATTTCGCCCAGTGGATGCTCCCTGATGCTTTTCATATCAGCTTCTTCGTCAAATAATAATTTATACTATAAATGGGTCAAAGATACCATGGATCATGGATTGAGCGGTGGGGGCCCATCCCAATCTATGGAGACGTGGTGTGTTCCTTAAGACGGCAAGTGTCTTTCATCCCCAGCATGCAACACGGGGAGTCAGGCCACGGTATTTGGGCTTGAATTCGACACCAGAAGCTCAAATGGTCCACCTGCAAGCCGCGACTCCTAATCGAGCATTGTCATTTTAGACAACAAAAAGGTGTCTTTTTAGAGTAGCTAGAATTTATATTTTTATGTAAAAGTCTTGTTTTTAATATAAAATTTATACAAATAAAAAAAAATTATCTTAATTGTGTAATTTACAATTCAATTGACTTTTTGATAAACAAAAAAATAAATAGACAAATTAAAAAGTTGTCAATTGTCATTCATAATAGACAAATTTTTTTTTTTTTTTTGTATCTATTTTCCATGTTTTTGTAATTAAATTCTTTAAATAATATTGGACCAATAAATTATGTGGATGCCATCGATTGGCCACGGCAAAGCACAGAGTAGTCTTTCACTTTCCAAGTTTTCTATATATTACCCCACAAGAGTTAAATAATTATGTCTCACTAATAAGAGTAAAACTAGTACTCAATGGATTTGTGTCCATGTACCTTTTTTCATTCTTTTGATGATCTTATCTTTTGATCTGGGTGGAATAATGAGGTCCATAATATATTCTTGAAAAGTTCGTTCGAGACTCGATGATGTTCCCAACAAAATGGAGTCGTTCAGATCGTTTTCTCGCCACGCTTTACCGTTTCCGTATATTTCATATTCAGGGCCTGCAGATTTCTGTTGATTTTAAATCGTATTCAAATGGTTTCAGTCGCATTTTGATTTTTAGAATGATTTTTCCTAATTTTCTTGTTTGACGAGACAAGGGTTTGAACCCTAAATAGTGTGGATTTTTTTTTCGAATTCTCCAGGGGTATTTCCAATAATTAAGAACTTCGAATTTCTGAGGTAAAAGTCATAAATTAGATACGATAATAGTGTTATACATTGTTACTGTATAGGCCATAAATGAATATCTTGTCTAACCGTAAAGAAACAAGAATGCCTCGCAAATCACGTGCAGCATTGCGCCCCACGTGGAATATGGCATGCCTTGCTGGTCCTTTCCATTCCGATTACCATTTCAGGAAAGTACAGCCAGCCAGCAAATCTATATATATCAGGCTGTGTGTGCGTTGATCATACAGATACGTAAACTTTTCACGTTAAAATAGTCCTTTTATTTTTTTTCTGTACTTTATCGGGTTGAAACTTGAAACCTTGGAAGTGGAGTCATGGGGGATGATGACCTGTGCGTGTGAGGCCAAGTAGCTGGCTTCATGTAAATCTCCTCCAACACTTTCTCATATTTCACGTGCCCATATTTCTTCTTTATTCTTTCCTCCTTTGTTTTCCATTTTTCCCCCCAATTCTTAACTTTCACACTATAATGGCACCAGTTCACTATTTATCAAAGTCAATTCCCTATTTATTATTTTTTTTTTCTCTGTGAGGAAAATGTGGCTGAACTGAAAAATCGATCTCTCGTCAAACAGGATTTTAACAGTGTCCCTCAATATATATATATATTTAATTAAAAGAAATCCTTTGCGAACAAACCCTGGTTTGCTAAAATTGCTCCCACATGCTTCAAATTTACATTACCACTAGGCTAACTTGGTTGCTCAATATATTGGCTAATTTTCTTCAAAGTTCGCCGAGCAATTGTTTAGAAAGCTGCATGTGTACACCACTGGCAGCAGTGGATCAACGTAACTTCTTCAATGACTTACTCGATGAGCAACAGCAACATTGGCACTTGTCTCGTTTATTTCAGTCTCGACGATAATATTTATCAATTGAATAAAGGGCGATGCTAGTTAGCACGCCAAGACTTCGGAGTTACGCATTTGCCATACAGATTACATCTGGTTCCTTCTTGCCAATGGAAATATAAATTATAAATTATAAATTAAAGGACAAGGAAACAAAAAGGAGCTAGAGTTGGTGAATCCTGGGTCGAGCCCCGTACACAAAATGCCCCCTCTCCGGCTTCTACGCCCATCTAAAGACCCCCCTTCCCCCAAAAAAAAAAAAAGAAAAAAGGAAGAAGAAGAAGAAGAAGAAGCTAGATTTGTGAATCCTTGTAGCCTTCTACACATGCCACATTGATTATTCAAAAGGCAAATAAAGCAACCATTTAAATCCCGCTCAAGCTAGTTCAACTATCTTTATATTGAAGAAGATCTAAGAAAAAGGCACCCTCAACATCATAATTCAACTAATAAAGATTGCTGGCAAGAAATAAAGCTCCGAGTAGGAGCTGAGTAGGGTGTTTTTTGTGACAATGTGTGCTACTGTGCTCGTATCATTTTGGCTACTTGAGCTTTTTGTCAAAAGTAGCCTCCCATGCGTGTCAAAGGAGAAGCTATAAAAAGTATTTGATTATTCCCTCTTGTTACATATTTGGGGCACCGCCACATGTCCCAATGGTAACATGGGAATTCTGACATCCGTTTGAACGCCAAGGGAAAGCAAATAGCCATACATTAAAGTTGTATGGATGTGCAGAATTGGACCCATTGTACCCACAAACTTATACGTTGTAATATTAGAATTGTTAGTTGTATACTTTTAGTTTTCCGCTGCTCAGACCAATATTCCACATGCATAATCGTGATAATTGTTGGTGAAATACTGAAGTGAAGTCATGTTCAACTAAATAAAGTTACACCCACAAAAAGTGAGTTGTTAATGGTTCTCTATAATATTTAAGGCCACCAGGAAAGAAGAAAAAAGAGAGAGTCAATTTAAAACATTTCAAGTAATTCTTTAAGTTATCTAGTAAGCAAATAATTCGTAATAGACCCTGTGCACCTAAGTTGGGAGAATAAATTATTTAGTATTGTTCAAAAACGAGGAATCTAAATATTTGAAATTAATGTCCCAAGGTGGAGAAAAGGGTAACAGTACTAAATGCAGTCAACCCTCAACCCCAACAACTAATGTTTTCGGTTAATGTGGCATCTAGCTGGTTGCTTGAAGTTGACTGAGAACTTATTTCAATTATATACAGGCTTTAAACTAGTTGATCGACTTCAAACCAAACCGAATTGATTTTTCTGCAATTTATAATTGTCTCTGAAGTTTGCAATCCTATAAGCATTTATTTTTTTACGTACAATATTACTGTAATTACTTCTTTTTTTTATGCGCGATGGCATGTTTAGCTGCCCACTGTTGATTACTTGACAACCATCGTGATTCGAAATTGCATAAACTAGTCCATATATGGACTACTAAATATAAAAGTCCAATTGTCAATGTCGTGGAATCGGGATGCATTCATTTAAACTCTATCCTTACGAGGAACATGTTTAGACCCACAAGCAGCAACTTTTTTTTTTTTTTTTTTTTGAAATTTTGAGCCCACACTCGCTGGACATTACCTCGACAAAGTACTAACCTCCGGAAACAACAAATTTACGCTGTTTTTGTTGAGTACCACCCCTTTTCTACATTATATTTATTGCCAATTTTACTCTCATGAGATAGTTCATCCGCGCCTCTAACTTGGCAAACATTTGATTTCGAACCATGTGTGTTAAATTCTTATAAATATAATGTTATGACCACGGAGACATTTTTATTGGCATCCCGTTTCTCTTCTTAAAAATAATGTTCTTGGAATATTTGTTCTTGTTTTCCTTCCTTGCTCTTTGCATTTCGCCCCTCATAAGTTTACTCCTGACTATTGTGCTGAATTGCGAAGCAGAGAGCAACTCTTATGACAGTTTGTGGGAACTTGTCACCAACGACTCGCTAAAACTACTCAGTCCAGACACAACCTCCTCATCATGATCACTTGTTGGGAGGAAGCAAAAGTAACAAAGAAAAAGAAAAGGAAAATAGAACTTCATTTCAAAGACATCATGTCAGAGGCCCTCATTACCAAGTACCAACTCAGGTAAAGCAGAAGCCCTTCCAACTAATCATGTGCCCACCATTAAATGGCGCCTATTAGCTGCTCATCACCTGGAAACAAAAGACGGTAAGATACCTCAACGATGTTTTGACGTGGACCCCGCCGTCCAACCAACTAGAATGCAAATATATTCCTTATGCCATGCATATAATTGTCTAGTTTTACTTTCCCAGGCTATTTATCAACCAAGACAAAAAAAATAATAAATAACCCTCTGGTTGCCCTAGCCCAATGCATCTCAACTTTGTGGGTTTTGGTTATATGTCGGTATTGGTGTGGAGAAGACGCTTAGATTATGGAAGAGTGACAGCGGATGAAGGCGAGCACTACTTACGCTTAGATTATGGAAGAAGTTAGAGAGTGTATACAAGTTAAAATATCCTCAAGTTAAATAAGATTTGTAAATTTGAGACTATATATTAATTTAATATATTAATATATTAAATTTATTAATTTTTTTACATATACACTATTTATTTTTTATATAATTTTTTTAATTATCTAATTTACAAATACTTATTTAAATATTAATTCATATAAAAGAAATAAGTATTTGATATGACTTAAAGTAACAAAAGTAGCGTCAGTGATTTAATTAGAAACAAACTTCTTAAACTGTTCAATTAAAAAATAGAGTAAACAAAAAAGCAATGTAATCATTTAATAAAATTATTAATGCAATTATATTATTTATATCTAATATATTTGTATGAATACCATTCTCTTTTTTTAAGTTAGAAAAATCCTGACAAGAGAAAATGTTTTTATAGCGGGGTCCAGAAAGACGGCCCGGACGACGAGATCGGCAACGCGAGGGAGATGGAGGACAGGAGGTGGTGTCGGGGTTGCCGAGAGTTTAGCGCCAGAGTGCAAGTGTTTGTGTCTATGTATGGGTCACATTCATTCACAAGACTGAAAGATTGGCTCTGTCTCACTCACACAGCTACTGGACTGGCAGCTGCAGCGGCAGCAACCCACAGTCTCTAACCCACTGTTTTGATAGTTTTTTTAGGACATTTAGCTTGGAGAGAGAACGAGGGAGAGGATAGAGAGGCCAGCCTGCCCTTGACCTTTAAGTTAGGCAGCCACTCGAGGAATCCAAGCGGTTTCTCACACACACACTATCGCACGCACAGGCGCGCACAAAGGACATTCGAAACGACAATATTGACACCTCCCCCACACTTGGAAACGACAACAACAGTTAATTACGCCCAACTCAACAAGAAAGAGAGAGAGATGCTGCGCGTATTGTGGGTTGGCAAAAACTGGTGACAAAGACATGTCTCCTTTCTTCCCATCTGTTTTCGAAAATCCTAGTCATCCTGAGTCGTGTCCCTCCGAGTTCCCCTTTGATCGCGTAACGCATCTATCTTGATTGTCATGGTTGCCAACCAACAGTGTGTCTGACCTCTTATTTGTGCAAGCAACGTATTTGAACTAATAAAAACATTCAATATGGGCCTTCATTACATAATATGTTGCAGAAAAAAGAAAGTTACACATGAAGGAATTTCAAATTTAACTTCGATACATTAAGGCAGTTCACTCGTACCACTTATTGATTCGTTTACAACTGCTATTTTACGAATGTAGTTAACTTTTTATTGAATTATTTCATCGTGTCAGTATCAAAAAATAAAAATTCTACTTATGGTTACTAATACAGTATACCTATTATTTTTCTGTATATTTTGACTCTCTATCATGTGACTGTCCCTATCAGCAAGTGTCTTTCTCAACTGTGTCCGGGTCATCGGCCCCTTTATATTTTGTCAATAAGGGTGGGGGCTTATTCAATTTCATTGATCAAATTTCAAAAAAGACCAAACTTGAGAGCGTCCCCACGTCTAATTGATATTTTATATCAGTACATATTAATACCTAAACATTCCATAAAAAAAAAAAAAAAAAAAATGATCATGGCTGATTGGCAACGACCATTTTATCTTTGGAGATAGATATATATTTTTGGGATCCTTGTAATTTTTGCAGTGGGATGTCAATGACGTAGAGGAAGCCCTTCTAATAGCGGCAGCAGTAGCGCTTCAATAATAAGCTTCTGTGATGAACAAAAAAATATAATAAGCATTTGTGCTGATGTGTGGAGTCTGAGTTTGACCACCAGTTGGGCGTAGACACATTTCAGCACATATTGGCCTAACAAAACAGTTACGGAAATAGAAGTAAGATTATGTATAAATCTATCTTACTTGTTAGTTGTAATTAATTATTATGTATAAAAAAAATATTAATTATAATTAAAAGTTATGATAATTTATATTTAATTTTATATTCATTTTACCTGTCCTTGAAAAACCTATTTAAGTCGCATATCACCGAAACTGCCGCCGGTGTCAGCTGCACCTCCTCTGCTTCCTTTCTTCTTCTCCCGGTGCCCTCATGTTTTTTGTACGTGGAGACTACTGAAAGCAGTGACAGAAGAGAGCTAATCAGACGGGCCTAAATGCTCCAATTGCGGGTCTAGCCCCTCACGCGTGCTTAACTTCACAATTTCCGATCAACAGGGTCTTGCCCTCTGCCTCTTTAACTTATTATTACTTTTTTGATAATTTTTCTGTTCGTTGGCGTCGAGTTTGAAGCCTAGCGCTAGACCAAGAGACCAGCTATTCTATCATCACACTACTTATTTGATGGACTCTTTCGGCAATTTTTAAAAGTTTTAAAAGATACTCTATAATTTTTTAATATATGCATGTGGGATACACGCCATGCTTTTTACTTTCTAATTAACAATATATTATATTGGAGAATTAACATCATTACCATACCAATGATATTAAGATGAAAGAAAGAAAAAAAAAAAAAAAGGAGGGAGGGGGCAAGAGCATGTCAACAACTGCATCAAAACATTGTATCAGTGTTTGTAAAGTCGGACGATCCCTTAGTTTAAAACCTTTTTACTGATGAAATGTAAATTTTAAGGTTGCCGTAATTATGAATACGTCGAGCAAAATTGAAAGCCAGTATCAGAATCCAATTCTTCATTTAAAGTCGTGAAACCCTAAATAGAATGTTGCATTTGTGGTAAGGGGCTTTTGGCGTGCATCTTTGAAATCTTAAGCTTTGTCCTGATAAGATTTAATTGATCACTTCTTTTTCAATCGCCATTCGAGCATAAGCAGGTGCCCTCGCCCCTCTCATACATATACGCTCTTTTAGTTTCTTGGCATAGTATAATTGTGCAGAATCTTGCGTAGCCTTTTTAAACAAGCATAATCTGAACAAAGTTCAAAAAATAATTTTTTTTCGTAATGTCCGAAAAGATGTTAAAATTTTTAGAAAAATGGTTATTGTGCATAGCTCGATTTCAAACTGGGGATCGATGATTATTAGAACATAAGGAACCGCTGTAGTAAGCGAACATCGATGGGCCAAGAGCATAATATTCCACGAGATGTGCATATGTAAATCGGTGCTTCAGTCATACGGACCACTTGGACCATGAATTGATTTGCGTGGACAAATGACTACCCATAAAAGATACAGTCATTGATCTTTAATTTTGTATTGCTTATACGGAATTGTTATTGACAATGTGATCGAGAAATTTCGACTAGCCCTATCCCTACTTTTCTAGCACACTGAAGGGTCACTCTCTTACATTTTATTCCAAGTTACATCCTTAAATGTTGAATAATCTAAGGAAATTTAGCCAACATTTTATATAAAAAAGTGTTGACTTAAACACAACAACAAATAAATAAATAAATAAAAGAAAAGAATACTTTTCTCGAAATTAAAATATAATTCAAAGAGCATTTAATACATGCATTCATTTTTTCAACTTTTTGATAAACATTTAATGTTCATAGGAAAATTAAACACCCTTACTCTTAAAAGTCATTCCAACTAATTAACCTATCTAAAACTAATAAATTTCAAATCTTGACATTTCCTTTGAAAGTATTGCTTATGCGGAATTGATATTCACAAAGCGATTGAGAATTTCAAGTAGGTTTATTCCTACCTTTCTTTCACACTGAAGGTTCACTCTCTTACATTTTTATTCCATGTTAGATCCCCAGGTGTTGAATACTCTAAGGAAATTTAGCCTATATTTTATAACACAACAAAATATATTGTCGTAACAAACACTAAATTTTTCATTTTCCATTTTATTATTAGTTCATTTTTTTATAAATAAGATTATGAATTCAAAAATTAAAAAGTATAAATTAATTGCATATAGAAAATTAATAATAATATAATGTTACACATTTTTTTTCTTATAAATATGAAGCTTATTAATATCATAGCTAAATTAAATATATCTTGAAGTGATTATGAAAAGAAAAAAAAAATTAAAATGAGCATTTAATAAGCCACCTTTTTAATAAACATGTAACATTCAGAGGAAAATTCAATATCCTTACCCTTAAAAGTCATTCCAACTAATTAACATACCTGAAAATGATAACTTTCGAATGTTAACATTTCCCTCTTACATAATGTAAGTATATAACCCTCCCACCTTTTTTTTGGCTTTATCTGCGTGGGGGTTTTGCTAACCTTTTGGAGGTTTTGGTCACTGGTCACCGGTCGTTGATACTGTTTGCAAAGAAATAAAAGGGTTTGTTAATTGTAAAATAAGATTTTACACCGAGAAAAAACAACAGCAGAAAAGGGAAGCCCCACATTAGCTTCTCTATTTATACCTTTTCCTTCCTCAGACCTCATCTAAGGCCAAAAGCACTCCACCTATCCATCCTCTACCATCCACAATTCCGCACAGATATATCTCTTTGCTAAAAAGAGAGATACAGCTAATTCAGAAAGAGGAAGGAGGAAAGAGTGCTGCTCTTCATGAGGGTTATCTCTGGAAGTGGAACAGAAAAGTGAAGACAACAAGGGTACATACGTACTTCTATCATCGTCATAATCATCATCATCGTCATCGTCCTCGTCAACTATATCAGCATCATCAGCAGCAGCAGCATCAGCATCATGTGTAATCTCAAGCCTGGCAATAGCCTTCCTGTCTTGCCCGTGAGCGAGAAACCAGAACAAAAGCCGCAATATTTCCAAGCCATACCACAACTATCCAATGGCGCCATTAAAGACCCAGATAATCCCAATGCAAATCCATCATCATCCCCAGATATATCAAGCATATTTTATTTATATCCCACCATTCTTTCAGGTATCATCTCAGAGACGCACTCGCTCTTCAAACTCGCCTTTCCAATAGCCCTAACGGCCCTTATTTTCTACTCACGCTCCATCACCTCCATGCTCTTCCTCGGCCATCTCGGTGACCTCGAGCTCGCCGCTGGCTCTCTCGCTATTGCCTTTGCAAACATCACTGGCTACTCTGTCCTCTCGGGCCTTGCTCTGGGCATGGAGCCACTCTGTTCCCAGGCTTTCGGCGCCCAACGTCCAAAGCTTCTCTCATTAACCCTGCAGCGCTCTGTGATTTTCCTCTTATTTTCTTCGATACCCATTTCTCTTCTTTGGATTAACATGTCCAAAGTCCTTCTCTATCTTGGCCAAGATCCCAACATCGTACCTCTCGCTCATACCTATTTGCTCTTCTCTCTACCTGACCTTCTATCCAACTCTTTTGTCCACCCAATCCGCATATACCTTCGCGCTCAAGGCATCACCCATCCTTTAACTTTAGCATCCCTCAACAGCGCTATTCTCCATTTGCCTATCAATTTCTTACTAGTCATTCACTTCAAGCTCGGGGTTGCTGGAGTCGCTGCCGCAGCTGCCGCTTCCAACCTCTTTCTGCTCTTGTTTCTGGTTTCGTACGTGTGGGCTTCTGGCTTGCACGAGCCTACCTGGACTAAGCCGAGTCGAGAATGTCTCTCCGGCTGGATGCCTCTCATCCGGCTGGCGGCGCCCAGCTGCGTATCGGTTTGTTTGGAGTGGTGGTGGTACGAGATCATGATAGTTCTTTGTGGGCTTTTGGCGAACCCCAAATCGACGGTTGCCTCCATGGGGATATTGATTCAAACGACGTCGTTGATTTACATTTTCCCGAGTTCGCTCGGGTTCGCGGTTTCGACCCGGGTGGGCAATGAGCTCGGGGGAAATAGCCCGAAAAGGGCCAAATTGGCCGCTTTGGTGGCTGTGTTCATTTCGACCATGATGGGCCTATCAGCTTCAATTTTCGCGACGGGGATGAAGCACCGGTGGGGCCAAATGTTCACGAGGGACGCTGAGATCTTGCGGCTGACGTCGGCTGCTCTGCCCATCGTAGGACTGTGCGAGCTCGGTAACTGCCCACAAACGGTAGGGTGTGGGGTCCTCAGAGGAAGTGCGCGGCCAACCAATGCAGCTAACATTAACCTTGGGGCGTTCTATCTAGTAGGCATGCCCGTGGCAGTTGGGCTTGGATTCTGGGCCGAGGTTGGATTTTGTGGGCTGTGGATGGGCCTGTTGTCGGCCCAGGTATCTTGTGCTGTGTTCATGCTGTATGTAGTGGGGACCACCGACTGGGAATTCCAAGCCAAGCGGGCCCAGTGGCTGACGCGCTCCGAATGCAGCGATGGAGGCATCGGGTTACCCCGTGAACGTAAGAACAGTAAAGAAGAAGAGCTGACCCCAATTATTGCGGTGTCCTCTTTGCCTTGACAGCCTGAAAATTGTAATTTAATTGCCTTCCCCGTTTTGTTTCCTTCTTCTTTTCTTGATTTTTCTCCTCTCTGCCCTTTTGTTTTTTCTTTTTCTTTTTCTTTTTTTTTTAATTTAATTGTGCCTTTTTTGGGGTTAAGTTTGATGTATTACCGATTTATGGGATTGCTACATATGGCAGTTGCGTAAAGAACATAAATGAGCAATTCTTTTCCAGTTGTCCTCTTAGTTGTAACCACACAAGCAGTTATTATATTCCATCTTTATCATAATTATTAGATGGACCCAGAGACCATCTTGTAACTTTGTTGAAAATATAAAAATGATAAAAAATAATAAATAAATAACAAGAAAAAATCTGGATCCTATGCTTGGGACTTCTCCGCCGAGGAACAATCCATATGAGGTAGAAGTAGGATTTTTCAAAAGAGCCAATGGGAGGTTCTAGGCACTTGTGGGTAAAAGAAGTACAATTTTAATGATGCAGCACGCAAAGAGCACTAGGATTTTTACATCGGCTGACTGTAATCACGGGGACAAACAATTTTTCCAGTTACTCCGGCATTGATTGCTGGGAGGGAAGTGTCTCAAAGATTCAGACATGTCTAGTTTTTGGCTCTTTTGTTGACCTTTCATGGTGGGTATGAGAAAAAGTAGGGAACTCTTCTAAAAGGCTCCAATCTAGCCCCAATCAGCACCCCAACACGTGGCACATTCCATCAACTTTCGGCTGCAGCTACAGCTCGCTTAACTGGTAAACAACTTGCTTTGTGGGGGCATGACATTCTTTTCAAGTTGTATGATAAAATCTAGCAAGTTCTCCATTTGGGGACCGCACATAACTTAGCCAGATGATAGAGTAGGGGTCCTACCCACGAATAAAGATCTGGATTTAAACGGTCCAGGATACATGGTTGGCGAATCGCATGTGGTTACGGAATTCTCAACGGGGTACACAACTTGGGGATCATCGATCCCTCATCTGGGGACGTATAAACAAATTTTAACTCGTCAACCGTTGAAGAAATGCTCACGACCCATCATCACGAGTTGGCACCAACATATAAAACACACATTTGTATTCGTGAACTTATTAATTGGCATGTTCGGTTGTTATTATTAGTAAAGCTTTTAGAAAAATTAAATTTTCTCAATTCGATGATGGCGTGATTTGAACGGAGGGGCATTACTACAGTCTCTTCCGCATGGTACTTGTACTTGGGTAATAGTTAGAATAATTTATGTTAAGAATGACAAAATTGTTATTAGAAGTTCTTTTAGAATTTAGATCCATAAAAAGCTCGAATGAGAAATTAAAAATTATTTGTGCATCACTTAAAAATAACGGCCTTTATAAAAAATCCCAGTGAGCTTAGCTTTACCTACAGTGAAATTTATGATATTATCTTCTACGGAACGAGTTTAGGGCAAAAACATAAAGATTTACCAAACTATATATAAATAATCCCTCGAGTGAGGCTCGCTGACATTTACGGTAAGCGGCAGCGCGGTGTCATCCAAGGAATTCTAGAGTTTGCGTATTAAAAAAAATAATAATAATAAATAAATGACCATTTACGCGCCATAACATATACTCGTCACATGTCCTGCCGGAGCCCAGAATTCCAAATAAGACATTTTCTTTTTCTTTTTCTTTTAGCATTTTTCTGAGCTATTATTTATTGGGAAGGGGCCCGGCGGACTTTTAGGGAATCCAAATTCCCACACCCTGAATTCCGTGATTGAGACGAAGAGCACTGATGTTCGTGGAAATGCTAGATATTTTCATTCTATTTATTTAAAAAAAATAAAATAAAATTCGTTAACGTGGATGGATCCATCCACGGGTTGTAATTCGGACAGGCAAAAAAGGTATCTCCCAAATAGTACGGCCAGAAAGAAAACGTACGCAATTTCAGGTTGGTTCGATTCGGTCCCCATGATACGGATAAGGACTCAATGAAAAAATGGCAACGATGAAAAGAAGGCCCTCCTGGAGAAGAAGAGAGAAACAACACGCCATCAGCCATGGCAGCACACAGAGTCTCCGAGTGAGTTCAAACAAAATAGAGTTTTGTCTGTATTGATTAAATCAGGAGGTTTCTTTCTTTCTTCCTTTCTTTTCTTTTTTTTTGCAGAAAGTGCACGAGGGGGGTTATCAGCCATTTTCGGATCAGTACATCAGTCACCCATTGTGTTGTTTTGCCCATTTCAAACTCGAAAACAGCCTTTCAGGCTATGAGCTATCTGTCTGTCACACTCTCATGTGGAGTGTAGCTGGCATGAAAGCTGCCGAATTGGACTTTCTGGACTGTGGGATCCTTGCCATCAAATCATCAGATATGCCTATCAACTTTTGATCCAAAACCGAGCAATGCGACACATCTACCATTTTCAATCAGAGAAATTCCCCGCGTATTTTGCCAAGAGATAGACTTGGGCTATCGTGGATAGTAATATCTCAGTTTAATAGGTTATGCAAAGGTCAACTTGACCATTCCCCATTCAAATGTTGCATAACAAATCCGGTTATGTTTATGCAAAAGGAAAATAACACATTATATGGATAGATTAGACATAGACATGGATGCAACAATGAAAAAACTTGGCGATTAAGACTTGCTGGATGAGAAGCGTTTTGCTTTCATGATTTTTTTATTTTCCTTCATATTGTTTGCGTGTAGTCAAACTCTATTTTAATTCATTGCTCTCTTTTCCCATTTCAAACTCAAGTCAATCTTTAATTTCTAGCGCGCCACCTTTATGTCTCACTCAGATATACACACTCGGGTGTAATAGTTTTTTCTTACACTTACCACCTCGAGCCCACAACAATAGCTAGAAAGCATCTTGAACGTGATTGATTTGGAGATTGTTGATTAATAAAAAGCAAGTAGGATGAAGATAAGATTATGGATTTACTTATCCGGTATCTTCATGTGTATGTTTGACAATTTGTAGGCAAGGAATTCGATTGTACAATTAGACGTCAGCAAAGTTGCCATCAATCACATAAGATAATTCCGACGTGGTTTCTTTTCCTGATTTCTTCTGTAAGGATGGAGACGAAAAACGTCACGGGCAAGCAGGTTTTTAAACCATGTACCCCATACGTTGTACATTATTGGGATTTTTTGGTCATAATCATCTACATTATATGAGGTTTGGATACTTCCGCACTGACATTATTATAGCACCGAAAGCCATTCCACTGGCTTCAATTATGTCATAATGCAATTGTGTCAAGCTATAAACCAACCGATTAGTAAAAATCCACTCGGACATCGAATCCGTAGAAAGGAAACTAGGAACACTACACGTCCTTGTTATCGCCTTGCAACAAACCATTATTGCTATTGTGATCTTGAAAGACGAGACCCCGTCGTAAACTTCGCGATGCGGACAAACACGTGGAAACAGAAAAATAGATGGGAAACGTTGGAGGGCATGCACTTGTTTGGTTACAGTTTTATTCCTTAGTCCGCTAGATGCGTGGGCAACATTTTGGGTGTATAGGTGCATGCATACCCACACTGGATCCAGACAAACGTTAATTGACACTTCCTCTAAAGAATAAGGGTAAACGATAGATTTCACAAATGGGAGCAAGCGGAATCAACGAGACGTTTGTTCTCCAATACAGTATGCAAATTCCGCTGCATATAATAAGCAATATACATTTCACATACAGGCATATAGCTCAAGCCACATGTACCCCAGGAAGCCCTAGTCCAGATGTTTTTAGGCATTTCGGCGGTAGTGTATGCATCCGAAATCAAATTCTAGATAGGATATTGTCACTTAATTAGTCCCCACAATTGCCTCGCCGATGCAACGAGGAGTCATGGCTGCCATCCCATAATTAGCTTATAGTAAATTAAATAGAAGAGGAGAGACCATATAGAAAGGAAACTGATCAAAGGCA
This sequence comes from Rhizophora apiculata, assembly GCA_037832385.1. Taxonomy (NCBI): domain Eukaryota; kingdom Viridiplantae; phylum Streptophyta; class Magnoliopsida; order Malpighiales; family Rhizophoraceae; genus Rhizophora; species Rhizophora apiculata. The sequence goes on along the minus strand of CM075433.1, from coordinate 4,586,660 downwards.
ACATCATTCTAGAGCATGATGTTTCTCATATGGCTACCATCTAGTGCAATTACCAATTTCCAACAACTTCTTCCCATTGTTTTAGATCCCTAACTTTGTGCCATCATCGCTCAAACCTTTCATATCACGCCTGTCTTTATACAAACAATTGTAATTAACCCTCTCTTGCTGTTATCTTACAACTTACAAATGGAGGGGTGTATACCATACGCAATTAGGCATGTTATATGGGATTGGGGTTTTTGACTTTAGAGCCCTGTGACCGTAACTTGCAACAACTATGCACAACATGTACACCTTTGAATATTGTTCTCGTCAATCAGCTAGCAACAGTGATGTGCATTGAGTAGGATTAGTTCCATAATTTGACTTCCAACTTGCAATTCTTTATTTCTTCGATTGGCATGACATGTTCCCCTCGGGAGGAGCTACCATCTCCCACACATAGCTCAAAGTGCGGCACTTTCTCTAAAAAATTATACTCCCTTTCCATTCTTCATTAGCTCAGCCATCATTCCCTGCCCCCTAACGGACTGACACGTGGACCCGCTCTATGTGGGTTAACAAATATATCTTGGAAATTTGTTTGTGATGAAGACTTAAGAAACATGCATTATGTTCATGCCCGTATTCTGTGAACAAATCCATGGATAATCTTTATATTTCTTTCAAATCATGGTAAGAATGATAGTGTATATTTATATATATGAATTTTCTAGTGATATGTTTGATGGTTCAGTTCAAAAGATGATGTAGGCAGTGATGTGATATGCTCTAGAACTAATCTTATGTGAGTTGGTATGGCTGAAACTGCAGAAACATGCATACATATATACGCCGGTGCCTACTTATTATATTTCTTTGTATTTTGTAGTCATGGTGCTGAATTTGTTTTTATTATTTCTAGATATGCGATGTGTTTCGGCTCAAAAAAAAAAAAAAAAAACGCTGTTGACACCAAGCATTGAGTCGGCGACAATTTTAGGGGAGCATGGAAATAATAAAATAAGCTGCGAGTCAAAACCCAAATTGATGCCTCGGCATGCACCAAAGTCCGCAAAGATAATGGGCCTATTTGGCCCAAATTTTCGACTTGACTTATGTCAGACTTTGATGTTATTCTGGCCCATCTTTGATCCCAAAATATTTTGCAAGGGCCGCGGGTCTTGGCCCAATGTGTAAATGATTCATACCCTAGCATGGGAAGCTAATTAAAAACACAGCCCAGGAAAAATGAACTCGCGCAGGCTACGCATGAAAATGCCACATGGTCTACCTAGAAATTACTCGGAGAAAAAAAAAAAAAATCTCGGCTCTATTACTTTGAGCCTTTTTTAGATTTTTGTTTTTTTGGTCTTCCAAACAAAGTACTGCCTTTTTTCCACCAAACGTCGTTGTTTAAATCGATTGAACTCATTGCTACGGATTTTAAGCATTCTTTCTCTTTCTTGACCGACAGCTTCTCTCCATTTTCCAAAGCGGGAGATAGTGTAGTTTATGCGACGGGTGTTTTTCCCAAGTGGAATTTGATGCGGGAAAAATAAAACAGGCCGAATGTGAGGCCCAGGACCATTCCATACGTGTAAAAGCCCATAACCTTTACCGCAGCATTGCTTTTCTCCATGAAAAATAGGAAACGTCGGCGTTTTCCTCTATAACTTTATTGCAACGCTGTAGGCTCCAGTTCCTTGATGGTGTGAATTTTGTTTGAGCGCACTTACTGTATGTTATTCAAGTTAATTTGTAATTGATTGAGTATTGTTACGCCCTAATTAGGGAATTGAATTCTACACGGCTCCGACCCCCAGAAAATTATATGTGAAAGGAAAAAAAAAAAAAAATTATTGAGGAAAATATTATTATGCATTACAAGTGTATGATATTGTGTCATAATTTGATCCACTCAGACCCATCAATGAAGCCAAGTGAAATAAAGGGCTTAGCTTCCTCGTCGGTTAGTTCTCTTGACCACGAGACTCTTCCTGCAAAGCTGGCTCCTGGTCCCGTGCATTTGTATTGCCCATAGAACACAGTCCTGCAATCCAACCACCACCGCCACCAACCAGAAAAGGCAAAAAAAAAAAAAGGGGAATGATTCCAATATCACTACAGTACATGAATTGAAAATTATCAAGAACATGCTGTGCCGTGTATATTATATTAATGTGAGTTTGAATTCGGTATACTTTTTAAACGCACCACAGCGTGCTTGGCCTTTTAAAATGGTCACACCACACACTATTCTTATACATATCGTTATCGGTGGGTTACAGGCTATGCGGTGCACTATTTGGAGGAGGTGCGTTACACGTGAATCTTACAGTAAAAGAGATGGAAGAGGTCCTTTAAACAAATTCCCATATCTAACAACACAATATCTGCACTTAGCTTCCAAGATTGCGACGGTTCCTTTTATCGGCATGTACCAAGAATGCCCATTCAATAACCGTTTGTATGACTAATATAATAAAAGAGGATACATGGGGCATTTACGTCATTTAGCTGCAAAGTGCACGGTATAGTCCACGACAAAAGCTGTGTACGCTTTTGAGTTCGTGCTGGGGTGGGCAGGTTGAGGTCTGGGTAGTGGACAACGTTCACCTACCGACTTATATAGTAAGCCTGTTGTGCTAAAAAGGGGTTGGCATGCATTTGGGGCTGCCCACATGTCCAATAGGCCGACATACATACATGCTTATGTTCATATGTGTGTGTGAATCAATATACATGATGCATCAATCACATGCGTATATAAGAAAAAATGGCAAACATGCATTGGTGCATTGATGCAATGAGATATATATATATTCCGAAAAAAGGGAAGTTTTTCTTGCACACAACATCATAAACACAGTGGCAAATGAGTGTATAATTATGGGTTGTTCCTGTATGCACAAAACCGCGATCATGTTCTAACACTTTTCTTGATATGCAACATAAATATGATGATATCTAATGGAACAAAAAAAGTCAAAAGATAGAGAGAAGAGACATTACAATTCACGGCTAGGGTCGCCCCAGTTATACCAGCCCTTGGGGATGATAATTTTGTCCATGTAAGTGTAAGCAAAGACGACGCGAGAGAAGGGGCCCCAGGCTCTTCCAAGGTAGAGGGCTCCTGAGCCCGTGACCTTACAGTTTACAAATGAGAAGCCCGTGTCTTCCATCAGGCTGCTCCTCCCCTGTGCTGTTAGTGACCCTATGTTCTGTGCTATTGCATGCACGTGACATCTCTGCACCCCCCCCATTTCTAATCACTGTTAATTGCTACTCCCAGCCAATAATACTACTTTAAAAAGTCAAAACCTATTATAATTAAAAGCAGGGATACATAGACACGAGTTTTTGAGTCAGTGGTGACGTGAGTCTGAAAAATGCAATTAGAATAATTTGTTATAAATGTGTAATTTAACAATCATGGTTGCACTTTTAACAGTGCCTATTATTTTTATATTGAGAATTCACATTTATCTAATATTTTAATATAAATAACTTGGAGAACAGAGCCCCAGAGAATTAACATATGCCATTTTTAAATCGGTTTGATTTATTAGCCTCCTACTAATCTTGTCATATAGCTATGCATACCATTTCTTCGACAATTTTTTATCTTCCTTTTGCCTAATTTGAAGTCTAGAGGATTCCAGTCTACAGAGCAAATGTGTATGTATGTGCACGTTAAGGCAGACGATCAATACAAGGACACGGATGAGATAACCAGAGGGACGAAATTAGTGGTTACCTCAAAAAGGGAAAGCCCATTGCCAAAGATGAAATCCACGGAACCTTCAAAGTAACAATCCTTGTAATAATGCCTACCCACATGATCATACAATGTGTCCTGTGCTCCCAAGAATCTGCAACCCAAGAAAGCTGCTGTATCTCCTGATATTCTAAATGCCACTGCTTGCTTTCCCACGGCTCCTGGCGCTGGCACCGGTGCTGTATTCTGCATCACACCCACATGGATTTTAGTTTCAGAGAGAGAGAGAGAGAGAGAGAGAGAGAGAGAGAGTAGTTGATCACCTTGAAGGTAATGTTCTTGGCGATGAAATAAAGAGAATTGACAGCAAACGTTGCAGAATCGTAGGTCCCCATGGGGCGTCCTTTTCGCCCAGGTGTTTGTGCAGTGTCTCCCCATTGAACAATGGTTTTATCTGCACCTGCGCCTTCAATGGTTACGAAGGATTTGAATGCAGGTATATTAACCTTCTCTCTGCAAAGATCATAATTCACATATTGATTGAAATTGAAAGTCATGACAAAAAGGCAACGTAATTAGCAATTCCACAGCTTCTGTTTGTATCAGATACCAATTCCTGGAGCATTTTTTTGTAGAAGGAAAAAGAAAAAGGCAATTGCAAACACAAAGTGTAATGACTTTCCAATCAGTTACAGTGAGCAGGCACTGGCATGCAAGTGAACATGGACAAACTGCTTCAACAGAACCAGACCAATCTAGTGAAGACAAAAGCAAGAGGACCCAGCATAACAAGGACAAGAACATAAGTGACTAACTCAAGCAATTTCACGTGGTATCCAATCCCCGAGCAAGTATTGGAGGCAGAAAAGAAAAAGGCTCACTTGTAAACTCCCGCTTGGACCTTGATGACCACTCTCACAAGATTGACGGAAGGAAGAGAATCAATGGCCCCTTGAATTGATGTAAAATCACCAGCAGCCGGGCTCTTATCCACAGTAAGAGTGTTAGAAGGGAAGAGCTTATTCTTTGCGGTTTTGAAAAGTGAGTGCTTAAGGCTACCGACAAATTTGACCCACTTCAGGAATTGCTGCTCTGAGAATTGGACTCTCGTCATATTTATCGTTGGATGCATTGCCGATGGGTTTGGCGGTCGAAGTCCTTTTGTGTGGCATAGCGTCCTGTCTGAATAAAGAAGAAGATTTAGAAGGACGAAGATTGCAAGACTGTGTTGAGAATTTGGCATTTTAATTTCTAACCAGGAAGAATGAGAATGGGACATAAAAGGGAATGTTGTTCACAAGATGGGTCGCTCAAACTGGTTGGCATTTCTATATATACATGTGGTTCATGTATTAGTTCATCAGAACTTGTTTTCGGTGAAAATTGACGTTGGGAAAAGAGAGCTCACGGGTGCTTCTACTGGCATATCCACGTAGACAGAGAGAGACAGAGAGAGAGCCAAACAATCGAGACCACAAAGATAGGCTGCACTTTCGGGTCATAATAAAGTTTTGGGCAAAGGGAAAAGGTGGCTTGCCAAACATGAAAGGGTTTGGTTTTTGGCTGCTGTTGCCCGTGAGTGGAGTATGAAGTTGAACATAATCTGCGAGGACGAGATAAGGTTTCTGTTCCGCCCCGCAGCCAGGCAATCTAATATTAACGATAAAAAAAATTTCATAGAGATTAGATATAAAGACTAAATGTAAATTTATATTATTAAATATATATTTTTTAACAAATAAATACACTAATTGTAATTAATAATTAACATTAAATAATTTGTACTTGTATTCAATTTTTGCGAATATATAATAGAAGAACTCTATTGATGAATCCATCTTTCCCGTGGGACAACTCAGCTGTCCTTGAGATCATAATACGTTTACATCAATCAAAGAAGAATTGAAATCCTACGACAGGTGTGATCTGGTTGCTCGCGATCACGATTGGTTGAAGTTGACTGGCGTTGTTCAGATATGAACCAGTCGCTGGTTAAACCTCGGAGAATGGCCTTTCTAGCTAGGCCCGCTTGGCCATTTTCTTGGCGGACTGGATCAACCAATGTGGAGGATTTAGCGTGTTGTGATCCTCAAGACGCTCTTGAATGTGTTTTGGATTTGACAAATTGCAAATGTTAAGGCGAACGTGGGTTTTTGACCACAATTTATCAACAAGTCACTCATTATCATTAAATTAGATATCTTATTTTGTGCAACTTTATAATTGTATAGAGTCATATTACTCTTAATTAAAAAATTTCACATTTATATAATAAAATTCTATAATCTACCCGTATGTAATTTTATTTTATTTTTTTTAAATTTATGCTACGTATATTAATAGAGTTATATCTCTTTGTACAAGCAAGCATCAAGTCGAGATCTATTATTATTATTATTATTTTAATTTTTTTTTTGTTTTACCTTCCTCTTTTGTGCATATTGTTATGCCCGATGTGACAACAGACAATGAACCGGTATGAACAAAGCAAGTCAATTGCGACTCCTACACGGGACTGGGATACCTCTTTCTTTGCTGTATTATACTACTATTTTATGTACTCACATGTTCAGATTGTTAAAGCCACTAGGCAACATCGTGCCTAATAATTAGTGAGTGGTCGAACAGAGGCAATTAGAATAATAAGCGCCGGAATCTTTTTCCCCGGTTTAGCAACGAAGTTTTTTTTTTTTTATAATAAGCGCCAGAATCATTTTCCTCAGTTTAGCAACGAAATTACCCAGCAAGAGTGTCCTAGAGGAACAATCAAAGCACTATTTGTTCTACAATTCCAGACCATTTCTCTGGCAGAAGAAGAATCCTAGAATAGAAAGGTCCACTTTGAGCACTGGAACGGCCGTCGAGAAGAATTTCATATTTTACGTATATTGCAATTTAAACCCTAATTTCTAATAGACGACAATTAAATTATGAACTTTTCACTGTCTTTTAGTTTTTTTTTTTTTTAAAAAAATTTTATTATTCATTGTGAGTCAGTTTGAATGATACCATTAATTTTTTATTTTTTGGATAGAGACAATCCAAAACGAGATATAAAATGAGGCAGGAAAAGGTTATAATGGCATGCACCAAACATGATCCATGCCTTGAACACGGCACCACAGATGAACAAAACTGATTACAAAAAACCCGATTTTGTACCCCAAAAAAGAAAACACACACGCACACTCCCGCAGAGATTTTTAGACAGCCAATTGGAGATGTGCTTAGATTTTAATCAATTGGGAGGCCCCATCGATCATGGGTTAAACAGTTCTATCCTATGAGCCCAATGGCCCTTCCAAAACAATATGTATTCAACCGAAGTGGCCCATGACTTTGGAGTTTCTACAGTGACTAGTGTGTAAATATCAGGTAACTAAGCAAACCGGATCAAGCAAATGGGCTCCGCTCATCTGGGTTTGAGCAACTCAACGAGAGAAATAACACAAGTGGCAGGGCATTTTGACCCGCATAGACAGTCTCGCTAACCCAACCTAACCCAGCATGAAAAACAAGAACCCTTCCAGTTCTGCCCAAGCAAAAGCACGTTTTGACGCGGATTATGTTTGACCTACTTCTAATTAGAGTAGTTCTATAGTGTGGTTGACCATAAATTTCAGGTCCTTTGAGGCCGAGAAAAAGCTGAGCCCAAACCCTCAATACAAGAGTTTAAGTCCAATGGTAATTAAAATATTAAATATAAAATGTTAATATAATATAATATATTTTATATGTTGTTCATTAATTCTTTATTCACCCAAATTTTTTCTAATCAAAATTCTAAAATTAACGAAAAAACACATCAATTATCAACTTACATAAGAAGCAATTGGGCGGTGAAGAGGATCAATTTAACCACAACCTATTCTTCTATTTTCACTTCCCCTGCGGCAGTTGGGCTTCAAGTTTCTGAATATAAGAGGACAGGCTTCTCTAGAAAAGCGAGCAGCATTAAATATTTTCGCCACTTCGTCATAGCACTGTCTGTGTTCACATTTCTTTGTCAATCACGAATATACCACACTTGCATGGTTGGGGTGGCCAAACCCACTTTTAATCACTCCAAAAAAAAAACAAAAAGAAAAAGAAAACGCGTAAGTCTCGACAAAAACGTCAGCCTCAAAGCGGCAATAAAACCATCGAAACCGAAAAAGAGCAATACGAAGATGATAATATCTATTTTAATTTTTTTTAATATAATTTATTTATAATTTTATATTATATAATAAATATAATATATTTAATAAAAAATAAATATAATAAATTTATATAATATAAAATTATAAATAAATTATACTAAAAAAATAAAATAAATATAATAAAATACTTATAAAACAGATATAATAGGATTAAGGATTGAGAACGAAGACCCGTGGATGCCAATTAAATCAAAAACCCCTTTTATCTTCTCTTTCTTTTGTTGTAGAAGGATAAAGCATCTCTTTCCTCTCTCCGCCCCTGTCCCTTGAGTTGCCAGAGAAGTCTGTGCTATATTTTTTTGTTTTTTTTGGCAAAATCATTGGAAACTCCAAAATCGATCAGGAGGGTATCAGTAGGTTCATGTCACTGACTAAATAAATTAAGTGAAACCCCATGATCAACGCAGCCACTACGACCTTCATCGCCATAGCAGCCTCTTTCTCCATCCTACTATTTTCTTGCCCTCCAAAATCTTACTACCACTGCCTCTTTGTATCCAATTCCTTATCAGACAATGCCTCCATATCAAGCCACCTCTACATGCTCACCCGCAGGCCTCATGTTGCGGGCACCGAAGCCAACGCTGAAGCTGCAGCCTACGTTCTATCAACTTTCACTTCCTACAACATTAAGTCCTACATCAACTCCTATGATGTGACCTTGACTTATCCTGTTTCACGCTCCTTAACACTGAGCTGGCCATCCCTGAACCAGCCAATCACTTTCGATCTTCTCGAAGAGGTTTACGATGGGGACCCATATTCGGACGTGGCAGGTGAAGTTATGCCGACCTTTCACGCATATGCCAAATCAGGCAACATCTCTGGACCTGTGGTTTATGTGAACTATGGTCGTGTTGCCGACTATGTGACATTAAAAGCAATGGGGGTGAATGTATCCAGAACAGTAGTGTTGGCTAGGTACGGAAAAATTTACAGGGGAGACATCGTGCACAATGCATATGAGGCAGGTGCTATAGGGGCAATCATCTATACAGATAGGAAGGACTATTGTGGTGGAGACACCGGGGATGGATGGTTTCCAGATGCCAAGTGGATGCCACCGAGCGGGGTCCAGGTGGGATCTGTTTATGATGGGGCTGGCGATCCTGCCACGCCTGGGTGGGCAAGCATCCAAGAGTGTGAGAGGCTGTCGGACGAAGAGGTGGAGAAGGAAGGCTATGTTCCATTGATACCTTCGTTACCAGTATCAGCAGCTGATGGCGAAACAATCCTTAGATCAATTGGCGGAAAAGTTGCTGATGAAGATTGGGGAGGAAGCAAAGATGCATCGCCTTACAGGGTGGGACCAGGGCCCGGGGTTGTAACTCTAAATTATACGGTAAGCTAGCAAACCTTGTTTATGTCAAGGAAAAGGTGCATATTCTAGTTCCAAGGCTGCATATGACTTCGTTTGTTTGGATCAATTTTCAGGGAAAACAAGTCATAGCATCAATTCAGAATGTTATAGCAGTAATAGAAGGCATAGAGGAGCCGGATCGGTAAGAATACTTTGATATTTCCCCTTTAGAAAGCCATAAAAACAATAGATAGCAAAGCACAGCCTAGGACTTATGCTGCATCTATCTCTAGATTTGTCATTCTAGGTAATCATCGGGATGCATGGAGGTTTGGAGCTGTTGATCCAAACAGCGGCACAGCAGCGCTGCTAGAGGTGGTCACGTTTTCACTATATGGCTCCCTATTATACGAAAGAAACTAATGGTGGAATTAGTGGCCCTGACCATGATTTCCACTTCAATATAGGTTGCTGAAAGACTGAGAAAGCTGCAGAAAAGAGGGTGGAAACCTAGAAGAACTATTGTCTTGTGCAACTGGGATGCAGAGGAGTATGGCCTGGTATGTAATGCTACCCCTGTTCCTGTATATTTACTTGTTTGGAGGAGAATATAAATCAACTGCTATTTGCAGATAGGATCAACCGAGTGGGTAGAAGACAACAGAGAAATGCTCACTTCAAGGACTGTTGCCTACCTAAATGTTGACTCTGCAGTATACGGAGCAGGATTCCATGCCTCTGCAACTCCACAGCTTGATGAACTCCTCAAACAGGCAGCTCAACAGGTATCACAATATGTAGCAGTTAACATTATCAGTAGGAGGCATGAGGAATAAAGTAGCAAATGCATTAAAGTGCCCAGATAGATCCCATGTCTAATTAACGAGACATGGATAAGTGAAACAGTTACAGAAGCAACAAACCACACAGACAAGTTGTCATTCTTGACACTATTTGAATTAATATTTATTTTCATTTTGAAGGTTAAAGACCCGGATAACTCATCACAGACCATTTATGATTCGTGGTCTGGTTCAAACAACTCTCCTGCGGTAAGCATGATGAACTGTGCCACCTATTTTCTTGATATGATCTCGATAGAATATTTGAGGAATGTAATTTGCATGCATATTAAGGATGAGCAAATAAGTTTTGCCTCATAAACCTGTGAAACAAATTACAAGACAGAAGAAGGCTTTAATCATATCTAAGGCCAATATGTGTTTTACTCATGAATCTACACCTTGTAAGTCAAGATTGGCAGATTAGGTGGCGCTGGATCAGATTATGCAGCTTTTGTACAGCATATTGGTGTTGCATCAGCCGACATGTCTTATGGAGCAGGTAATGAACATATTGCATTCGAGACTTCTCTTGTTCTTTTGTTCTTTTCTTTACTTTATAAATGCGCAAAGCACCTACATACGCTGAAACACCCAGCAATTTTATGGACAGGAACATACTGATCGGAGAACTTAATGGACAAGTAAAAGTATGGAAAGAACTTAAAAATGAGGTTTCAACACAACATGAAGTAGGTGGTGCTAAAAACCCGATGATTGTGTATGTGGCCTTAATACTCGAGCAGTAATAAAAGTATTGAGCCTCACATAGGTCACAAATTCCAATCCAAACCAAATTTTAACCAAAGCCAATGAAAGGACATTAAGTCAAATCAGCAGCAGACCTCAATTCCCTCCAATGGTAGCTGAAACCTGGTCCTCAAACCAAAATTATGGAGGCATTATGGCCACCCAAGTTAAATAAACACACAAAAAGGGAACAAAGACAAACTGGGGTGAGGAAGGATTAGAAGCCATAGCCTGGACAACATGGAAAAACCTTCTTGTCAAGATATGAGCAGCGCTCACAGTGGATCATCACCTGAGATAAATCTTGAATAACGCCAAGAAAATGATGGACTGCTAAAATTAAGAACACCTTTCATAAAGGCTGCAGACTATCATACCATGTTTCCTAATCCAAAATCATATCACCTCTGTAGTTGCAGAATTCACAAGGAAGAACAAATATGTAAAACTTTCAAGTACAACATATTCTTGTTGACATAAATGCCCAAGTATGCATTACATGCATAAGCATTGGGAACACACCATACCTTCTTCAGCACCATCCATATTATATACAAATTTATCACCATCAATATCAAACCTTAAGTCATAACCTCTTTATCTGCCCTTTTTTCGTTCTTCCTTTATGCATCTCCCAAACACATACACATACCTTGCATGACCTGCATGTAGCAATTTTCTGGAAATATGATGCTTACCACTGTAGAAAGACTTCCTTGATCTCTAGCCTAAACTTTAATCCTCAATAGTTGGGAAAACTTTTACACTGTCTGATCTCTTACTCTTTTCAATGTAGTAACAGACATTTGAGAAAGGATTCAATGGTTATTTATGTTCTCATTCCTTGCTCATGGCAATGACTAACACAGGATACCCAGTATATCACTCAATGTATGATGACTTTGTATGGATGGAAAAGTTTGGAGATCCCATGTTCCAGAGACATATTGCAGGTTTGCTGTCAAGCATTTATCTAAGATCTAAAACATAAACATTGCTTCACAAAAAGGTTGTCCACAGCAATTTTTGCTTATCAATATTTTAGTTATGAAGATGTTACATAAAAATCAAGGATTGTTGAGTCCTCAATCAGTCAGGAGTAAAGAGTTTTATCAAGAACTGTAAAGGAATTAGAAAAGAACTGACAAACATTAAGTTCACTTGTGTATGCTGAATTGTGTAACAAGATTAACATACTAATTCTACATACTAATTCTACTGTTGCAACTAGTGCAATTCACTCTCTGTTTTTATTATCTTTGTTCCCTACATTAAACAGTGGCTAGCATTTGGGGTTTGGTGGCTCTTCGCCTAGCAGATGAAGAGATCTTGCCCTTTAATTATTTAAATTATGCTTATGAGCTCCAGGTGTGTCAAACTGAACTGATACACAACCAGTAAATACAGTTTATGTCACATTATTATGGAAAAGTCAGAGCAACTAACCAAAGCCAAGAATGATAGGAAAGTGCAAAGGACTTGGAAGATGAGATCTTGGGTAAAGGCATAAGCCTTACTCCCTTGTTCAAGTCCATTGAGGACCTTAAAAAAGCAGCCATCAAAGTAAATGAAGAAAGAAAGGTACAGACAAAGTTTAAGTGAAATTCATGATTTGCATAAACATATTCTATATTGAATGAACTCACAGAAGCACAAATGTAAAGGCAATGGAAAAAGGCAGAGGTTGGTCAATGTGGAAGAAAGATAAATTCAAAGTAAGGGAACTCAATGACCGGCTCATGATGGCAGAGCGAGCATTTACAGACAGAGATGGACTCAATGGGAGGCATTGGTATAAGCATTTGGTATGTTGGGTGAATTTTAAATTTAGGTTATTTTGATGCCTTTCAGATTCTTAATGGAAACATCAAATTATGAAGCATAAAAAAGAATAAAAAAAAACAAAAAAGAAGAGCCAACAAGATTATTGCATAACTATAACTATTGTGAAGGCAGTTGGGCTTGTTAATGTTGTCTTATTCTGCAGATATTTGCACCCTCAAAGAACAATGATTATGGATCCAAGTCGTTCCCTGGAATAGATGATGCCACTGAAAAGGCAAAGAGACTGAAGACTGCAGAGTCATGGCATTTTGTACAACATGAAGTTTGGAGAGTTTCTAGAGCCATTAGACATGTCTCATTGCTCCTCAATGGTGCACTAACATGAATAATTCAATATAATCACCTTATATTGCTTACAGAGACATATATTGTAGGGATCTTAGACTTCCACTTGAAGTTTATTTTGTCAAATCTCTTTGTAACAGCTATTTTGTGATCTTAGTTCATCAAATTTACTAACAGATTTTCCCAAAGACATCACAGGTGAATCATCCAGCAAGGTTCTAATTCAATCCAAAGTTTAGTAACTGTCTCTAGCTATCTCATAAGTAAACAGATTGATAACACCAACACCAATACCAAAGTCAAAGACCACAAGAAGTGAAAGACCCAGTTAAAAGCACATAACCCATCAAATCCCTGGGAATATTATCTTCGGTTGAATCATAAATAGTTAACATGAATTCTTAAGCCTCTTAACACATTGATCCATAGTCAAATTTGACCATCTGTATTCCTTGTACCTCCATCTAGTCAATATTGTCCTCCTTGCCAAATGCTTTCCAAGCTCCAGATGAGCGAATCATCTAATCATATTAAACCTGTACTACATCCACATTCTAATGTATGCTAAATTACTACCTGCAAATTGGACTTGTAGCAGTGTAACTGTCCACCCTCTTTTTAGTCTCCTGTTTTATCTAGGGCAAACAGGCTTGGTAGTTTAGATCTAAATGTATTGATTAGTCTTGAGTTTGGCAGTCTTTATTTGTGTTTTCCGAATCTCAATAGCAAAACATGAATTTTTCCTATTTAAGAATTCAAAGTCTACAGACAAAGCATATAGATTTTTAAACGTTTAATACCTTAGGATTAAATTAACTTGAGAAGACAGGCAAGAGAAGATACTGAAACTTTTCAAGATGGTGGCTGGGATCATATTGTCTCTATGATAAGCAGGAAGATGAGAGAGTCCAAACAGTTGCTGACCCTCAAGAAAAAGCTCCGCAATAACACATCTAAATGAAAATGTAGCAAATTAAAATAGTTATTATATAAGAAAAGAATGCAAGATAGAACAAAGACAACCATCTGTTAGCTTAGACAGGAAAAGACCAGCACATTCTCACACTTAGTGTCACCTGTGCCAAAGGAAAGAACATGAATGGAACCAACCACACAAATTGACATCCGAAGTATAAGAAGATCATTCTGTACTCATTTCACTCATCAGGGAGAATACCCTTCTAATGACATTGTTTCACTGGAATGAGCAGCTGCACAAGCACCAGTGTATAATAAGTCAAAACAAAGTTTGACTCGTCGAACATGTATCACTCAAATATAGAAGCAGAAAGATAAACACATACCTGAAAAGCCAACCATTTTTTATCCACAAGGCTTAGGAAGGGCTGAATACTCGATTGATCATGAAGATTGTTGAACAAGTACTGTCTTGAAAGATAAGCTGCTTGGTCAATTTCTTGCCAAAACTGCCACAGTCGGCTACCTTGTTAGAATATTCTTATAAGTAAACTCTGTCCCATTTTTCATCTATATGGAATGCTCAATAGCCACTTTTTAGCTATAAGAACACAATTTTACTGACCTTCTTTTGCCATACAGCCAAATCACACTCAAATCCTCACTTCATATCCTTCCGTTTCCTTCAACTAAATAGCATGGTTCTGCACAATCCCTACCGATCTCCATTTGTCTTTCAAGAAACCACATGGCAAAGAACTCTCAATTTACACTCAGAATCCAACCCAATGTTTAACAGCATTCCACCCCAGAAAAACACAAGGTACAGAGCAAAATACTAGAGATTGAATTCTCTCCTTTCCCACCATTCCAAATCAAAATCCCTTACTGGCACAGTGACCAAATTATACTCAACCCGGTCTAAAATCTGAATTCTTTTTTTCTTGTTTAACTTTCTTGCGTTTTCTCAGGAATCGAGCAAGAACAACCAAAAAAATAACTTTAAAAAATTGAAAGCAGAGGGTAAGAGTACGTTCTTGAAACAAAAAGGACCTGGAAAGACCAGACATAGGGGTGGTCTAGGGAAAGAAAGGTGTCCTTGAAGTACTGGAGGCGAGGAAGTTTAAAGTAATATTATTATGATATAATATAATGAATTCACGATTTAATACAAAACAACAATCCATCCATAATCTTCAATAGAAAATAAAGTTTAATTGCCAAACAAATGGGGAATGTGAGGAGGAGGAAGAAGGGGACGAAGGCTTTCACTCAGCATCATCGTGCTAGCTAGAGTCAGCGAGGAGACGAGAAGCTCTCATCTCTCTGTCTCTAGTCACCATATTGTCCGTCACTTGAAACGACACAGTTTCGACCGAATTTAAAAGCCCAGTTCCAGTTGGGCTAATGGCTTTTGAATAAATACCTAGGTTTTGTTTCTTTAGAACAATCTCGATCTATAATGGCTGCGTCATAAAAAACACAAAAATCATAATATTTAAAATTGGAAAATTAGTTTTATATGATTCTTGTTTTATACCTTGTGTAAATTGGTTAATATTTGATAATTGAAAAAATAATTCAAATTAAAGTTTTTACTTGGATGCTGCATTTCCTTACCCTTTCGGATATATTTTTGTTTCTTTTAAACAAACCAAAAATGGAAATAAAAGTACCAATTACTAAGGCTTTATTCTAAATAATATATATATATATATATAAAGCAAATTGTGAAATTTTATTTTTTCAAAAAAATATTTTGGCCTAACTAGATATTTTTAGTAAAATATCCAAAATATTATTTCAGGGCCATTTGTGCTGACTTGTCAAACATTAATAGGGCGCAAAATTAACGCACTTTAAAAATAAAACAAAATAAAAATTATTATAAAAACAACTTGGGTACCGTTAAAGGGGCGAAAAGTGGGAGCGAGGACGAGGGTTTCGGGTTAGGGTATTATTGTAATTAAAAAAAAAAAAAAGAAGAAATAAATAGAGAAAGAAAGCGTTATGATAAGCTGCTGCTCCGTCTCTTCAACCCTCGTGCTGGCGCCGGTGTCTGCGTCTCCTTTTGTCAACTTCAATCGCTTTTCTCAAATCAACTCTTCTACTCTTTCTGCTGCCGCTTCTGGTTGGTTCTTCTTTTTATTTATTTTTAATTTTTTTTTAAAAAAGGAATTTAATTTACCTTTTATTGCTGGTTCATGTTTTTTCATTGGTCTTAAGCTGGATTTAGTGCAAAAGAAGCTAAAGTTTTTTGACGAAATTGTTTAGGTTCCTAGTCGATAATTGTGCTTTCTTTTGATGGAAGGAGGGAATTGGGTTTAAAATCCTCTTTTTCTTTTTTTCTGCATTTTTATTCATTGTTTTTCTTTTAAATTTAATTTGTGTATTATTGTATGGTTTGATTTTGGTATTGTGAAACTAGACAGATTTGTTGAGGGGAACATCTAGAAGATTTGCTTCATCAGCGAAGCTTCAGGCGGTATCGACCATGGCAGAGGTATATCTGCTTACCTTGATGATATAAAACTGTTAGTGATGAATTAGTTGTTTATAGTTTCATTATTTGAACATTATGATACAGGATGAGGAGTGTGGGGGCAATGTAAAGCAATTGCTATCAAAACTGTTTGGAGTGTCACTCAGGGCAACAGTGCCTGGCGAGCCAGATGTTGAGCCTTTGATTGCTGCTTGTACTGCAAAATTTGGTGACTACCAGTGGTATGGCATAAGCTGAAAGTTCTTATCAACTAAATTTAATTTTTATGTTCTAAATAGTGTTATATTTACTTTAAGCTGAGATGTGAACTCTTCATTTCTGTTTACTATTAATGTCTTTGTGATGCTATTGCAACTTCTTTTTCTTGTTCTTTTTTATTTTATTTACTGCAGTAATAATGCCATGGGATTGTGGTCAAAAATAAAAGGAAAACATAGTGATTTTAAAGGCCCCCCAGCAGTTGGACAGGTATGGCTAGCTCTCATGGTAAAATTCATTTGATTGTGTAGGACTTAGCTTCTGTTGTTCCTTTCATTGATGGCCTGAATAGTGAGTTTCAAGTTTCTTGTTTTTGTTTCTTTTAATGGCAGGCTATCATGAAAAATCTTCCTCCGTCTGAAATGATAGAGTCATGCTCAGTAGCTGGGCCTGGATTTGTGAATGTTGTATTGTCAAAGAACTGGATTGCTAAGGTGTTCTGTCTTTCCCAGCTTTTAGTGTGTTGAATTTTGCTACCTGATTAATTCTTACTTTTCTTCTCTTATAATTCTTTTCTGCCCTTTGTGTCCATGATTAATGTATTGCAGTGTTTGATTTCAATTTATATGGCTGCAGATTTTACAAAAGATGCTAATTGGTGGTATTGACTCCTGGGCACCAAGGCTCCCAGTCAAAAGGGCTGTAGTAGACTTTTCCTCACCAAATATTGCCAAAGAAATGCATGTGGGCCATTTAAGATCTACTATTATTGGTGACACACTAGCTCGCATGCTTGAATTTTCAAAGGTTGATGTTCTTCGGCGGAACCATGTTGGTGACTGGGGGACACAGGTAACTCTGGTTTCTGATAATTATGATTTGCTGCATTTTTCATGTTGGATGCTTAAAAAGAGTGGAAATTTTCATTCATCTTTGTTCTGTGGTTATTCTCGCTTTGTTATGTTGATGGTGTTGGATCAAACTGGTACCTGGGTTATTTCTTTTTCATTCAACAGGCCCTTCATAGTCCTCTTTTCCTCGATCACTTCAATTTTAAATTTGTTCCTTTACCTTTGAAAACTAATTACAGGTTTCCCCTTCGCAATAATATTTCATTGTATCTTGTCAATGGGTTGAAATGATGAGGACACTTTTTTAGCCACTTCTTTTGACACAGGCAACTTTATAGTTTCATGTCCTTAGGTAAAGACTTTACATGTAATTTATCAAGGATGTGTGATGTTAATAGGTCACTCTTATCATATAGCCACAGTGAAACAACTTGAATAGCCTGCGGTAAATTCTGTTTAAAGTATAAGGCGTTAACAGATAGCTTTATGTCCTTACCAGCTAAAAACTAAGATAGTCTGTACAGCTACTGACTTTTTTCCCTTTGCTATTTTCTTCACAGTTTGGTATGTCGATTGAATTCCTCTTTGAAAGGTTTCCAAATTTAGAAGGCATTAATGAGCAAGCCATTGGAGATCTACAGGTGATTTATAGGTCATAACTCCTGGAATCACAAAATTAGATATTTGAACTGAAACTTACAATATTTTGGTGTTTCATAATTCATCGTGGTTGATCCTTTCGTGTGTAAGACTACTGTATTGCATGTTGAACAGAACTAACTTTGACAGCATTATTTAATTTCAGCAAAGAATCGACATCATTCAGTTAGGGAAAACCTATGATTGAGTAATCTAGTCTACATTTCATGCAGAGGGTCACTTTTGAAGGTTCATTAATGCTACTAGGATTTCTGTAGAATAGTAGTATACAATTCTTTTCTTCAGAGACTTAAACTAGTAAAGTTAAATCTCAGAGAAAAAAGAATAAAAAATGGCAGTAGACCCTGAGCATTCCCTTTTTGGGTATTCTATCTTGTTGGGCTGTTGTTGGCCTTTTCTTTTTTCATTCAAGTCCTTTGACATCTCCTTTCTGGCTCATGTGATACTTTGTATAGGCATTCTACAAGGCATCAAAACAGAGGTTTGATACCGACCCTGAATTCAAGGAAAGGGCACAGAAAGCAGTCGTTTGCCTGCAGGTTTAATTTGCCCTTTATTTGAAGGATCCTTGTGATTAATATTCGGTAAAAAGTAGGTCTTGCCAAAGCTTTGGAAATGGATAGCAGTGACATTCTTCTTGTACATAGGGTGGAGATACCAAGTACCGTCAAGCATGGGCACAGATTTGTGAAATCAGCCGAAAGGAATTTGATAAGGTCTATAAACGCCTCGGAGTTCAGCTTGAGGAGAAGGTAGATATAAAGATTTTCCTCTATAGCTTGTCACTGTTGACATTATTTAGAGTTGTGCATACCTTTCCTTCTTTCATGTTCAGGCCCTTTCAATGAGGCGAAAGTTTGTTCCTTATAGTCATTATGCATACCATATTTGAGAAAGATAAGTATTGCATTTGTAAATGTTTCCTTACACTCAGTAGTGTGGATATCATTTTACTGCCATTTTTAAAAGTGAAAACAGACCCATTGCTGAGGATCTGATTAATATTATTTTATGATTTCTACAGTTCTACTGGACACTGGGTAGATTTCTTCACTTTTAACTCAAGAAATTGAAATGGAACAAATGGGGGATTTATGGACATTGCTTGAAATGTGAAATGATTTCATGGATGCATCTCAACTACACCAATCTGATGTGTTTGAAGGACATAGTATGTAACACAAAAGCAAGTAGATAGTTCACACACACTTTTCCTTGTCAGGGAGAAAGTTTTTACAATCCGTACATTCCTGGGATTATAGAAGCATTGGACAATCAAGGATTAATCGAGGAAAGTGAAGGCGCTCGTGTTATCGTTGTTGAGGGGCATAACATACCTCTTATTGTTGTGAAAAAAGATGGCGGTTACAACTATGCTTCGACTGATGTGACTGCTCTTTGGTTAGTTCCACATTTTATATGGAAACTAGACTGGTTACAAATGACTTGATTTTATGATTCTCAAGTAGTGTTTTTGTGCAGCATTTTCATGTTGAGTCCCTTTTCTCACCTTGTGATTTGTCTGATTGGGTGAATTAATTAATTGGAACTTTGCTTTTGGCAAAGAATCAGGCTTTGTGGCTTTAAGCCATTAATACTAAAATGACAACAGTGAAATGTATGGCATAGGGAACTTCCATGACTTTTTTATAATTTCATGTCTAGTTGTTGTTTGTGTGTATGAGGAGGTGGGCTACTAAAAAAGATCAATTTGATGATTCCATGTGGTTGTGAAATTTGGAATTGAATCTTCAATTCATATTGAAATATTACTTGCAATGTATAGGTATCGGCTTAATGAAGAAAAAGCTGAGTGGATTATATATGTTACTGATGTTGGCCAGCAGGACCATTTTCACATGGTATTCAAAGTATGTATCCATTCCTGTATCTACTGGTGCTGCTTGCATGATATGATTGCTGCCATTTTTTTTTTTATGTTTTCCTTTATAAGGTTTACTGTTTTCTTCATGCATAACTGGTCATTCCTTAAAAATCTTGCCTTCTTTTAAATCTGACATGTTGTCATCTGTTTTAAATTCAGGCTGCCAAACGTGCAGGTTGGCTCCCAGATGGCGAGAGTATGTACCCTAAAGCTAATCATGTTGGTTTTGGCCTTGTTCTTGGTGAGGATGGCAAACGCTTCAGGACTCGAGCCACTGAAGTGGTGCGGTTAGTTGATTTACTCGATGAAGCCAAGTCTCGCAGTAAAAAAGAGTTAGTTGGCCGCGGTATAGTCTTTTACCAATTTTGTTTGATATGCTTTGTCTTTTTAAATTCCTAATGTGAACAAAGAAATCTTGCGATGTAGCTTCTATTCACAGTGAAATGCTTTTTTTTTTTTATGCATAGCCTTCCCACTTTCAGTTTATAGAGCTATACTCGTTTCTGCTGCACAGGTAGGGCTAATGAGTGGACAGAAGAGGAACTGGAGCAAACTGCTGAGGCAGTTGGCTATGGTGCCGTGAAGTAAGCCATCTGTGCTATGTGACCTTTTTTTTCTAGCTGTTTCGTTGTCATAATCTTCACATCACTGATTAATTGGAGTTGTTGGAGTTATTTGGAGATTGTTATGACTTGAGAAATAATTTAAAATAAAAGAAATTAAAAACTCTCTGGCAGTAGGAAATGCTAGGGCCAGGTTACTTTTGTAAAAGCTTTCAGTTTTCTGAGAAACTTATCAAGAAAGACTTGTCAATAACCTTTTTTCCTATTAAAAGGTCAAAATTGTTCCTGACTTGGAAAACCACATTTTAATAGTTGTACAAGTTTCCATTTGAAATTTATGGATGGAAAAAGTTGCTTCAGTATGCTTTTAATTTGCCAGCCTTTTAGAGACAGCTTCCTTAATTCACTGATTGATTGTAATTTTTTAATGAAGAAACAAACTGTGGAATTGAAGTGTGAAAATGAAAGTAAAAATAGGGTAACTGTTGTTGTTAATTAAAAATGCAACTTTAGGCCATGCAATGAAGGTAAAGGTGTCCTTTTTGATGGTTTGAAGGAAGAAGGCTTCGAAAATTATTAGGTGTTAAGCTTCTGAATGCGAAGCAGTGTGGCATCATGGAAAGTTGAATTTAGCTAGAACAGAACATTTTTATGGGCTAGGTGAATGCTAACAGTAAGAACTTTGGTAATTCTGGTGCTGCTTGACAAAGAAACAGACCAGATTCTGAGCAGCTTATAAAGAAGTTGCATAGGAAGAAGAAAAAGAAAAACTTGTTAAGCACGTGTGCTCCTTTAAACTTCAATCGAAATGTCCATTACTCCATTTTTAAAAGTCTAAGAGGATATTTACAACTCAAAGTGCCATGCCCTCAAATGTGGGGAGTTGTGGGTTCTGTTGTTCTTACACAAACATCCATGACATAGAAATGAAACCCTTGGTTAAATTAATTTATTTGTGACTTGACCTATTATATTCGTAGCTTTTTTAACAGAGCACAAAAACCAATTTAACGTGCCAAGGTGCCAATTTGGAAATTACGTAGTAGATAGCGAATGTTAGGTGCAATGATGACTTGTTGATTTGTCTTGACAGATATGCAGACCTGAAGAACAACAGGTTGACAAATTACACATTCAACTTTGATCAAATGCTTGACATTAAGGTGCATTTGCTATTTCCTGCTTTTAGAGCGTACATCACAAGAAGTTTCTGAATCCAAACTTTATAAGAATAGGAAATGCTGTCCTGAAGTTTGCATGTTCTCTCTCCTTCTCTTCTGGTACTGTTTTTTCATTTCATACTTTCCAAAATTTCTGAACAGGGAAATACTGCTGTTTATTTGTTGTATGCGCATGCTCGGATCTGTTCAATTATCAGGAAGTCTGGTAACGATGAAGATGAGTTGATAAGAGTGAGTTATCTGCCTAATTGCTGTGGTTGCCGATTATATTAATTTGCATTTGTGATGCATAAATATCTCTGTGACTTAAAATGCTCCTATGTTGATTATGGTCAGAGTGTCTGTGAGAATATCTACTGTCATGATCCTTAGTTAATGAGAAATCTTTTTGATTGTGATGGCACTTGATTTTTTTGGCCTGCTCTTCTCCTATTTATCTCCCTGACATTTTTTCATCGTCCATTTTTATGATTATAATTTTTAACTATAAATTAGGAATAGTTGCAAACTTGTTTCGTGATTCCAAGTACCTCCATCTGAGCTTGAACTTTTTGTGTGTTGCCCACGTTATTCCAGATGATTATGCCCATGCCATTGGTTACTTTTTCCTTTCTTTTTTTTTTTTTTTTTTTTTCTCTTTTTGGCACAATGATGGAGATTGCAGTTAGATCACCTATCACTGTTCCAGCAGCAGTTAGAAGTCTTGAAAAGTTTGATGTAACATCTCTTTTCTCATATCTATCTCTGAATACAGATGGGGAATGTAGTCTTGGATCACCCGGATGAGCGTGTGCTAGGCCTTCATTTGCTACGATTTGCCGAGGTAAAATCTTGAGGATTGTTTCTTGTCCTGGACTTGCATTTTAATTTATTAGCTAGCTAATTAAATCGGATGCATTTTTCAGACTGTTGAGGAGGCTTGCACTAATCTGCTGCCAAATGTTTTGTGTGAATACCTATACAATCTGTCTGAACACTTTACGAGGTTCTATTCTAATTGCCAGGTATGGAGCAATTTCCCCTTTCATTCATATGATAAATTCCATTGCTTAGGCACACAATTTGGTTGGAAAGCAACTGGACTGGTTCACCTTTGATGTTTAATCCTATGGCATAGGATTAGCTATCCATTTCTGCATCCATACATTAGTTCTGAGTTGATATCCAACGTGTCATTAATTGTTGCTTTCGTTATCTTTTAATATTGTACCTGAACTGCACGCGAATTGTTGATTTCTTATCTGAATAATTGAAGATGCACGCGAATTCTTATTGGATACAAGGTTAAATGCCTTCTCATCTAATAACGTTAAAATGGAAACTTGTGCAGGTTGTTGGTTCAGCCGAAGAAACAAGTAGGCTTTTGCTGTGCGTAGCAACAGCTGTGGTTATGAGGAAATGTTTTTTTCTTCTGGGAATTGAGCCTGTTTACAAACTATGATAATACCTGGCCACGTCATTAAATACATTTTTAATTTTTTTTTTCCTCTTGCATTTCAGAGCAAGTGTATGCAGCTCATATCTCTATTGAAAACATTTGATAGAAAATTCTGTGAAACATGAAATGATTATTCTTCTTGTTATTGGCAGTTTGGAAGGATTCATATGTACTTACGTTGTATGAGCTGTTGAGCGCGACACAATCATAATATAAAATATTTAATCTCCAATTGTTTTCATATTATCTTGATTTTCATCCCGGCAACAAACGCCTGATTGATTTACCTTATCAGCTGAGGAACCAGGATTTCTCTCTGTTGGCCAAAACTTTTTTCTTCAAAAAGAAAAAATAAATCTATAGGAAGGCGTCGAATGGACTAAACCTCAATTGCTCAACAACTTTATCATAGAAATTTTAAAATGTGAACGGAGAACAGTGTCTATAATTGTTTTAAGTGTTCTCTCTTCCTTCCCAAGTCTTTTGTTTCCGTTTCTCCAGTCGACGCAGTTTCCACACAATTCAACCAAATTTTTATACATGGAATTTGTGTTGGTATTTGTAAAAATGCAATTTTCCTGTTTGAATTATAAGACTGTCTTCGCGAAAGGATTTAATTTTCCGAGAACAATTTGTAGCATTTCAATTTCATACAAATCGAGTCATTACAGGATGAAAGAAAAGATACATACCAAGGTATGAGGATAAGCGGGAAGCAGCCTCTTGGACATTTCATTGCCTTGCCAGAGGGTAAACAACAAACATTACACCTTGTTGATTATTGTGGATATTAGCCTATTGAAAGATGCCAGATCACAGTTCAAAACGTCCAAGGAAATGACAGTGATTCTAATATGGAATTTCACATCAGGTATGTCTGGAAGACCTGGACTTGAAAAACAATGGCGAAGAACCCTTAAAAGATAAAAAAAAAAAAAGAGGCCTATCCCCGTAAAAACGAACCATCCCATAACATCTGGTACCATAATGTGGAAAACCAAGTCGAAAACCTTAAAATGAATGCCAAAACAAAGCTCCGAGTTTTTGCCCATCAAAAGTTACCCCGTACAGGGATAGGTCATAGAAGTCCTACAGCCACCCACTAAACTACCGTTCTTTCCTAAAAGAGGGTAATAAGGACCCTCTTGAGACCATTTTACATATGGTAGGTCTAGGACCATATAGCCTGTTGTGCCCGTCCATATCCCCGTCATAGCTTTTGCATAACCTCATTTTAGATCTGTATGGGGTCCCCTTCTTTGGAAGATCTTCTATGCTGTTCACACTTGCAAGAGACGTATAGGACTGTGACTTGCCTTGATAAAACTTGGAAAGATCTCTCCTGATCATCATCAAAGCAAAGAACAAATATTTTAGCCTCTATGATTTTTCAGGATCTACGATCAAATTAAATCTCAGCAACAGAAAGTGAAGAGGGATTGCTATACTCACTTCATAGGAAGTTGGGCCAGAAGGTCTAATAAATCATATAGAGGTCCATTTGCACGTGATACCAATGTTGATGATGAAGAAGATGTTGGAAGGAATGATGCATCTTCTACCAAATCTGACGAAGAGGAAGATGCAATAGAGTTTGTTGAATCTTCCACGGAGGAGAACTCAATTGATGTTGACTCATAATCACCATCAACATCATCATCTTCCATGCCTCCCCAGTGATGATGCTGTGCTTCTTTTGGATGTTTCTTTTCCATAGTCAGATCCAAAAAGATATGATCATTTGCTGCCCCAGCCATTTTCTGCATCAACAAGAGTAAGTGGGAAGGAAAGAAGAGGGAGAGGACAAAAGATCCAATTCCTGGAGCCGCTTTTTACCTAAGTGGTCTTCTTCGAGGAAGCATATGTCTACACATGCTTGGTTGCACCATAGTATTGTGGAGGTAGAGCAATATTTAATAACAAGAAAATGATTGTATGGAAAGGGAGAAATGGAGGGTGCTGATTTATGCTGTTTTTTGATGCTTATTTATCCTGTTCCCTGTCATCACGATCTATTGGGGCTTTTATTTTTGTCCTTAGATAGATTTGGCTTTCCCATAGTACTAGGAAAGTGGATAAGGCCTAAATTTGAAGACACCCAATCTGAGTCACCACCCTCTTTTATGGGTAAAACCCAAGGTTACTATCTTTGGCACCTTTGCCGCACAAGGCAATGACATTTTTACACGGTGTTTTCTCTAGGCAACCTCATAGACAGAACCTTAACGAAAAGTCTAGAGAACTATCTTTTGGCGGACATAGGCTATTCCCCAGCTAATCTCTGTTTACCTGAAATTGAAACATAATTAGTAAAAACTACTTGATTGACCATATATGTATAAATCAACCGTCAGTTAATATGTTGACCAACAGGCGGCCTTTTTCATTAATGTGACTACATATGTTGAGCCATAAACTCTTTTTATATTGAGCTAGAAATGTGCAAATGTTGCTAATAGAACTTTAAAACTAAAATCTATGACGATTAAGTATAATTTAAATGTTTGTTATTTGGGCTCTTTTTTTTTTTTTTTAAAGTGAGCCAAAATAATTTTCATAAAAATATCAATTATTTTTTATAATTTTTTTTAAATTTTTTGTTGAGTTATTTTGACTTACTATAAAAAAAATAAATCAAATATAATGTGCTATTTGTAAAATGCATTAAATCATTTAAATTTAATATAATTTGTGTAATTAAGAAATTAAATTTAACTGTATTTAAATAATTAAATTAAAAAATTTTGTGAAGCAATCTAAAGATTTTGAAAAAGTAAGTAACTATGTATCTCTCGATAAGTAAAGGGCTTAATCCTCTTAAGTTTCCACTTAGCCGGATCGGTAAAGCACAAAAAGGCAACTACTTTACATATATATTTTATTTATTCTCTTCTTTTTTGGTACACACTGATTTTCTTTCTTTTGACATCGACAAATTTATCAGGATCTTCAACGATGCCAAAATGACTGTTTGGTAGCTTAAACGTAATTTGAAGAGCCAACCCGCTGTGGTCGTGACACCGTCCAAACGTTGGAATCCGATGATGTAATCTTACATGGATATATTCCATACTCGATGACGATTATGAATATTGTCCAACAGAGCAGGCGGGGCGATAAGGCTGACTTTTGAAGCAAGTCATGGTTGATAGGGCTAGTCGATGAGCCACAGAACTATCACCACGCGCCCTTTCTGGTAGGCCCTACTTGTTTTGGACTACGATTCTTATCTAGTGTCCACAGGTTTACTTCCGCTTGCCTCGCTTGTAAGATCATTAATGGTTTTCTACCCACAGGATCCTTACTCTCTGGACCCATCCATCGACCCACCTGTATGCCAGTGCAATCAGTATGGAGCAATATTGTCATGAGGCCCATGATGTATTTTGAAAGGAAATTATTGGGTGCAGTGTCAGACCGGGCATTAAAGGAATTAAACCCACTGGGCAGTCATTGATAGTGTCGACTGCCCTTATTCGCACTTGACCACAAAATGATATTATACAATTGCCGCCAAGGCAATGGTGCTTCTCTTTCTCCCTTTGCCGCGGCAGTCTCACTCTTTTGTTTAAGTTACGAAGTTCAAGAACACGTCCTCCCACCTCCCGTAACTGCATTCTTTTGTTAAATTCCAGTACCAGTCTTGTTAAAAGTGGCCTGTTCACTTCGAGACAACTGGACATCCAGGTCATTAATCACTTGCATCGAAGTGGCCGCATTATTATTACGATACAAATATTAGAAAAACCACGCGTCAAAAGCTAATTATTAAAGAGAAAAATATTATAAATATTAAAATTTTATATTTTTGGTATAAAATTTAATTCTCATATTTTATAACTAAGATCCTAGTATTCTACCATGCTCGGCAGTCCCCACATCCACGAAAAGGCCGTCGCATCTAGTCTCAAGAAAATAATGGACATCACCTTCCTTGCCTTTGCATTATATCGGGCTGTACATTAGATCAGTTTCAGGGCACCACCTACAGAAAGAATAGTGAATGACTCTAAATACCGATTGATACCAGTTGTAAGATATCCACACTTCAAAACTGGCTATTGAGATAAAGAAAAAAGTCCAATTTTCATATAAAGTCTCCATTAAAATTTCATATTTTTTCGTATAAAACTTAAAGTCTCTTCCCTTACAATTAAAATCCTAACTCAATAGAAAATGTGTTCCAATTCTTGGGGTCATACTAATCACCCAGAGTCCCAGAGATAGCTTTAAAAATTGATGGAGCAGTCATTAAAATCAGAGCTGAAACCTCAAAATTGATTCCAGGACTAGGGAGATGGGAGAAATTGAACCTGACCTCCCTCTCCCAATGGAGAGCAGCCATTCCAGCTAGTGAGCAGCATGGTTTTAGAAAATGCAATGCCAATGGAGTTAGTCTGTGATATTTTCTTTCATCATTATATTAAAAAAATAATAATAATAAACAAAGAAATGAGTTAGTCTGTGTTTTCAGTTTCAACCTTGTTCATCTTGGCTTTAATGTATGAAAATTTCTATAAAGAGTTGCTTTAACAAAATGTAAATAGGTAACTATGACAAAGGTCCAAGCTGATATAGGAGTAAAATCTACGTACTTGGAATACATTTCAGTATAAGCTGAATTTTGCCCAATAGGCCTTAGGTGACCTTACAAAACAAATAATCTTGGGTAATTCACAGGAGGTTCCAAGCTGCTTACCAGAATTCCAACATCAATGTCTCCTCGAACCTTTTGATGAAAAGGTTACTCTGAAAGCAGGAAAGAGAACAAGCGATTAGAATTTGGCACAACTCTGTTGTTTTCATCGGTGCAAAGCATTGAGAAGACAAATCCCACAGACAGAAAACTATAGTAGAAAGTCACTAACCAAGAGGTCCAAAGATAAAGAACTGCCTGGAGGATCCTTGTGTTCACTGCAGATGCCATAAAAACATATCAAAAGCATTGTTAGTGAATACATCATGATAATCACTGAAGACATCCTCGACAAATCAAAATAAAACTAGGTCACTTAATCAAGCCATCTGAACTCCACAGATAATGTAATAGAGTAACTTTAAGTGTCTCTAAACTCCAGCAGCTGAACTGTGGAAAAAACCAGAATAAGAAGCTGAAAGAGAACCAGTTGACAAACATTTAAGCCAGCCCTATCATGTACTTAGATAATGCTTTAAATTAGGCGAAAAAAATGCATCAGGTAATTACAAGGATGATACAAATGAACTGAAGCTCAGGAGAGAACTAATGTGGTGGAGCAAATGGTGGTGGCCTCCCATGGATGGCTTCCAAAAGCTTGGCCAGCTTTGCTAATCTTCAGATTGCTTGTAAGGAAAACGCCTTATAGCACAATTAAGTACTACCAAGCCTAAACGTCAAATACAGCCGCTGTTATCATAGGTGCTGCTACTAATTCTCTCTGAATAAAACAGATAATAAAAAACTATTAACTAAAGGTCATATGTTATAAAAGCCTGAAAGAGTGGAAGAACTCATTTCAGAGATGGACAAAAAAATCAGAATAACCTAAGACTCTGCTCTGTAGTGAGAGAAAGAAATAACATCCTTGATCAAAAAAACAAAAATTGAAATAATATTCACACACACTGACATGTAATTGTAAGTTCCAACAAATGAAACCCTTTGACCCATAGAGCTAGCCAGCATTGCACCCACACCTAAGTCAGTGATCTTCACCTCCCCTTGTGGTTTACCAAAAGATTGAATAGTTTAATGTCCCTATTTATGTCATGTCATGCATGGCACAGATACACTAGACCCTGTAAAACCTGGAATAGATATAAAAGTTTAGTGGGAGAAACATAAATTAAAAAATAATGAGGGTGCCTCAGTTGCCATCTGAAATCAAGAAATATGCCAAAAACCTGCTTACACACAACTGCTAGAAAAGGTTCAAATTTGTCTGATTACATCTAAAAGAGACCCATGGTCCATGTATTGTAATACAAGAGAGACTGCACCACTGTGATAGAATGGATGGCAGAAAATGACAACATGCAAACATGTGAGGCCTGGTTTATTTTCAGCTCCTACACAATTTGTTTCCAAATACCCTCTAGTATATTCATCTGGATGACCTGCTAGGTAAACTTCCTACCTACAAATATGATTAATGAAGTTACGGTGGCAATGTCCAAATTATTTAAAGTGATTTACATTTTTTACAGAATTCAACTTAAATAAGATCCATTTTGTACATGTCAAGAGCCAAGGTGGTGAAGGTAAAGTGGAATGCATCTGCCACACTGCACTAATAGGTCATACAAACCATATGCTTCAAAGGAATTCAAAGAAAAGTTTTCATCAACCCCTCTCAAAGCTTTAGCATTTTTGCCTTTCATTTTGAGTGAAAATTACATGCAAACATTAACAATGAGGTTGAGAAATACATGAAGCAGCCAACAAGATATCATCCTTGCAAGTCCAAATAACAATGAAGCAATAGAAAAAAGATTCCCTTATGTTATTATGATCACATTCAAAGCAAACAACTATCCCACACATTTATGATAAACAAGTTGTCCATACAGCACCTCCACTCCCCTTTCCAATGAAATCAATTGTCCACACAAACAAGCTCCTCGCTGTCTGAAGGCTGAACAAAAAAGAACAAGATATAACGAGTTTTCATACCTGTACTCTTTATTCCATAAGAGAAATTCAATAGTTTCTTTTGAAACATGAATATAATATTCATTTTTTGGACAGTTTTTACTTTTTAGCAAAGAGAATGGACAGAAATGCAAATGCACGTGCATTCCCAAGCTGGCCAGAAACATAACAGAATAGGTCAAAAGATGACGTGTAACAAAGTTGAAGGAGGATGAGAAAATCAATAATCAGAACCCAGTAAGTTATAAAATACCAGATCTATTTTGTTTGAGTATGCTTTGAGCAGAACTGAACCTGGGAGCTTGAAAGGCTTGTAAGGTGTTTGAAGTTTAATCAACAATAACGAAGAGTTGACAAACCATTTAATTTGCAATTAGCTGAAAACTGAAAGGGGATATGGACCAGCTAGACCACAAAATGGGAAGCACAAATCAAACAGAAAGGCCTGAAGAAGTCCACAATTAAGAACCATTACATTTTCCATAGCAACCCAAGAAACAAGGACTAAAATACCGGGCAGAGAGGTTTTTACTGCAAATATATTAGTCTGAAAATCAGTGGTATCAAGGTGCCTGAATGCATTGACAAGTCACAAGGTTAATGGATAACAAAACATGCATAAAGTACATCACAACGGGATTTTTTTAGAGAACAAATTAAACCCTATGGTCTATCAGTTACAATTGGCTAAAGAATATGAGAAATGTTTATAAGATGACGAGTTCTGAAAGGGTTGCTTGAACCAGAATGTATAATGAACTCAACACATGTTTTAGGCACAATTCATGATCAGCTTGCGAAGGATACATAAAAGCCCATATATGTTGATACATAGACAATGGAGGGCAACATATACTTACCCAGGATTCCTTCTTGTCGGAAATGAGCTGCATCATGAAATGTGTCACTCGCTGTCCTGAGAAATCAGATCCCGTCACATTAACCGATTCCTTGATTCATTTTTTCTAAAAACAAATAAAAAGGAAAAAAAAAAGAAACTAATCTTAAATATAGCATCCATCAAAGAGAAAAAAAGGCAAAAATTATACGCAATACGCTGGCTATTCCAATCTTAGTTTCCAAAACAAGCCAAATAGAGCATATCTGAGTAGCAAAACACGGAAATATGCTCTTTTTTTTTTTTTGGATGATAAGTACGAATTATGCAAATTTTTAAAAAGAGAAAGAATATTGAGAAATTATCAAATTAAGAAAAAACAATCTAGAGATAAACAAGGACCGGTGGTCCGATTCATCTACACAAATACCTACAGAAAGCAGTGTAAGTACAGATTAAGAGAGAAACGAAACAGATAAGAAACTTACATGAAGGAACTTCAGTTTCCTTAATGGCTTCATGCTCTTCATGCTTCCCTCTGTTCCTTCTTCTCCTTTGATTTAGGGTTTTGTAAATCCTTCTTAGGAATTTTCAGATTGAAAGGTTGAATTCTAATGAAAAGGCAGAGAGCGACAGTGAGTTTGCAACCATGCGCTTTTTCATACGTTTTTTGTTTTGTACAGGAGAATGTGATCAATTCAAACGAGGAGGACCGCGCATTAACCTTTATTAGCGTATAATATATTATTCTGAATTTTATTTAATAATTTAATTTTTTAAATGATTTTTTTTTTTTTCCTTTTTGATAGCATTGAATCAAGGAAGGGATTCAATCGGATGCAACCGTTATTATCGTCTCATCATCGCAAGGTGAATAATAATCGGCTATAACGTAGGAAAGTAAAATGTTTGAAAGAGGAACGGAACTTTGTTTTTAAAAACTTCTTATTGACTAAAATAACTTCAGTAAATAACTGTGTAATTTGTAAGACAAGACAGGACAAGCAAGAAACATATAGCGGAAATGGAAAGAGGTTACCGTTTTCTCAACACGTAGGCCAGACAATCCGCAATTCCAGAGACAGTTTATACCGCTAACGCGGAAGAGCTTGGAAATTCATGAAGCAGAGTGTTTTAGTAAATTTGTTAATCACTGAAATTAGTGAACGTCGAGTTCAAATAGCAAATAAAAGATCATAATGGATTGTTACCTTCACATATGAATGCCAACCAATTTGTAAACAGATCATACACCAACTTCGGTCACACTTACCATTTACTGGGTGGGTTGTTCCAAGAAAGATTGATAACCAAAGAAGCAGGAATACAAAACACTCATCAATAGATGTCATTTCAAGCTCATCGTACGTACGATCATTCATCCGCAAATAGAGTTAATGGGAGAAAGTGATTTATGTACCCAAACAGAATTAGTTTAAGAAAAGAAAAAACGCCAAGTCTAGTTATCTACTAAATACTCAATTGCAGAATGAAGAAAAGAATGCACCAAAAAAAAAAAAAAAAAAGAAAGAAAGAATCGCCTAAGAGGTCCAAAAAAAAAAAAAAAAAAATCAAGAAAAAAGAAAGAAGATTAAATTATAAACCCAAGATTCAAGAAGACCTGTAAATACCGATCAAGAACATTGATGATTCCAAGTTTCTTATCCAAGGCCTCCTTTAATCCAGCAGTCCAGGCTCAACTCTAGAATCCAAGATTTGGGTAATTCTTGCATCAAATATCAAAGTATGGATATCAAAATAACTTGTTTTAAACACTGAATCGCCAAAAGCTATATTTTAGCCCAAGATTGTCCGTCAGGTTCCCAATTTTTCAAGATTGAAACGCAAGATTTACAATTAGCAAAGATAACGAAGGGATCTCGGCGATCATGTAGCCGAGATTAGAATGCACGGAGAGCCATCTCCGACAGGAAAAGTTTATTCGTTTACTATGAAACTGCAGGGATAACCATTGTTGTCTCCGCCACCAACAATAAAGAGGAAAAGGCATTGCCGACCTAATTCACCGGTTCTATTGCCGATATCTTCCCCTCTTTTCTCGCTCCCTACCCTTCCCTTTCTTGTCTTTCTCGTTTCCTAAACTCTTGGGTCTTTTATGCGGGCGAACGAGAGAAGGGAAGAAATAGCGTTCGATTGCAGTTTATATAACGATACCATGAGGGGTATGTTTCGTAATTTGAAGTAAGCAATGACTTATATTAACAATCCTAATAAGAACATAACGGTCGTTGAGCCCTTCCAAAAAAAAGAAAAAACTAATTGACTTAATTTGAGTAGTCACAAGAGCACAAAAATAAAATAATTAGTCGAATTTTTTTTATTTTTAAAAATAATTAATCTGATAATAAATACATATTTTCTTTGTGCCTACTTAACTTATGTCCAGTAGTCTCAAAAAAAAAAAAAAAAAAGAAAGAAAGAAAAAGAAAAAAATGATGAAAAGGAGGGCGTTATCCCTACGCCGGGTTGCAATGACTACTTTACCTTTTTTCCTTCGTATAACAACTCACTAATCAAAAGATACTTCTGTCATTTGATGCAATTGTCCCACTTTTCTACCAAGGCTGGGCAATAATTCTTGTAGTTTTTATTTTGTTAAAATAAAGACTTTGTGCCCTTTTAGCGCTAATTTCATGATCTTGCAGTTACATTTTATTAAAATAAATCTCTAGAAAGGTAATAAATTTCTAGACTATTGAATTGAAAAGAAAACAAACACCCCATCATGATGTTCTAGAAAGAGGAGAAGCGCACTCCAAATTTATCATGAGATCCATCATAAAACTCATACACGGTCCCTCAAGAAGATGGCACATTGCAATCATAGTTATGCCAGAAAGAAGCATAACATGGAAGACTCGAGGAGA
Source organism: Rhizophora apiculata (assembly GCA_037832385.1). NCBI lineage: Eukaryota > Viridiplantae > Streptophyta > Magnoliopsida > Malpighiales > Rhizophoraceae > Rhizophora > Rhizophora apiculata. Next base: position 4,553,179 of record CM075433.1, on the reverse strand, counting down.
AGCCCGTGGTGTTTGAATCCACATTCCTTTTATTATATTAGCTAGTCGTAGTCTCCAAGAAACAAGGCCTTTAATCATATATTCAAGTGATTTTAAAGAAATCGAACCAGCAATCTGTAACTCCTTTTTTTGTTGGTAGCAAGTGGGATTTCAAGATGTATAAATCGAACTTTGAACTTCACTGCTCCTTCCAGCCATTTCTACACGTTAAATTCTTCATTTGGGAGTTGCTTATGGAAGGTCAAGAAAGATTCAACCTTTGCAACTCTCTCCCTTTTGGCCAAATGTTCATCGAATAAGGGGGATTGATTATCTTCAATTGATATCGAAAGTGCAGAATTGATAATCTTCTCCTCTTATAAATTGGTTGTCTGCTAATAAATGTCATTTTTCGAACAAAGCGTGCTAACAGCGAGATGGCTTATACTCCTCTTGAAAACTTAAAAAAGAAAAAAAAAAAAAACAGAGAGAGATGGCTTATGGCTAGTAAAGTTATGGCGGGTGAGAACACCACCAAAGCTCAAGACAACTTCGCACTTCATTGTCAGATTGTTGGTGAAGCAGAGAAAGATGAAGCCATGAAAACCAACGTATGGCAAATCATTTTCTAATAATGATAACCGACACCTCGGTTGACAGAGATATCACTCCTTTCATCACCACCAACGGTTCTTATTCACCTCCAAGCCACAAGTCCACTAATATCATCTACTTGGCGTCATATTGATAAACATCATTGCTAATGATTCTCCATGGTTTAATAAAATTACATATTCCTAAGACAATATGGGCAAGCCCCTATAATATTTTTTATCTATGAGTTAAAATACTGCTACCCCACGCCCCAGGAAACAAGGAACTTTTATTTGCCACGTTTGAGCCGGAGGGTTGTAAGCACCTAGTCCAACCGGTTAGACCAGTGAGCCAGTGACTCGAACCCCAGATTGATAAGGTTCACCAAAAGACTCAATTGGGCTATTAATTTGGATCTCTTCAACTCGATGCCCAGACTGGGTCTAATAACAATGATTGTAAGATATTCAGATCGCCAAAATGACAACTGAAAAGGGAAGAAACCCAACCACAAAAATAAAAAGACTAATTTAAATTCATGCCAATAAAGTTACAAGACCCATTTTCTGAGATTCATTGTAATAAATATAAAGACGACTCACTTGACAACAGGAAAATACACCAATCCGATAGTACAAACAAAGCAGAGAGATCATATCCATCAGTTTGTCAAGCACCAAACCCTTCCCTTCCACAAAGTGTTTTCAATGACTTTCAATACTTCAACAAAATTATTTAACTGCATTCAGCCAATCCAACAGGAGGAGGTAGACAGACCCTAAGATGGTCTAGAAGCCAAGAAAAATGCAATCATAACAAGACATACAAAGCTATTAAAGTCCCTGATCAACGAGATAATCCCCAAGCCTTTCAACAATCATGTTGCACTGGCCTCCAGTCATTGGCTCATCATAAATACCGATGATTAAGGCCAGATTGGTCTTCTTGACGGTAGCACCACCAGGTCCCTGAAAATATAAGTGATGTAATGCTAAGAAGCCAACTATGAGAAAGATCCAACCAAAACAAGCCTTCGGTTTCTAAAGAAAACCAACAATGAATCTACAGATGTATGTTAAGAAAGTGAGGAGACTAAAGAAGACATGGGTCATCACCTTCTTCCCACGAATGACGGCTCCTGGCTCCCCTTGGATTACCATATATTTAGTGCCACCAATGTACAGTCCAGTCGGTGCAAGTGACCCAGGTTCATTGAAGTCATTCACAATCGCGGTAATTTCCTCAGGCTTGAACTGAAAGAAACATCAACATAACAGAAATGAGCGATCGCAAATCCGACAAAGATGCCATCAGATAAGTCCATCCGCAAGCTACATATTTGCTTTAGAGAGCGAATCAAAGCACTGTGGAAGATTGCAATTGCTACAAATACTTTTCTCCTCAGGACTAGCCAACTAAGCCAATCCAATTTTTGATCTGCTTTCCAGAACACCAGTGTCGGTGTAATTTGTTTTTAAGTACACGGTTGTGAGCTTCGAACTTTGAACAGAAAGGTAGCAATTTTCAAAACTGAAACGTATGGGCTCCGAATCTTAGCTAAACAGAGACACCAAAAAAAAAAAAAAACTAAGTAGAAATGAAGCTAACCGAAGGATCAGATACACCCATCAACCATTTCAGCCAATTAAGCAGACCATAAAAGAGAAATCCCAATCTCGATCAGCTAATCAATCAGATCAAAAGAAGCAAGGCAGGATCACAAGAATCAGCTAATGAATCAACTTAAGAATTAAAAGCATAAGGCAAAAGAAAAAAGAATAGCAAATAGTTAGGCTAAAAGAAGAAAAGCAAACAAGAAGAAGATGAAGTCAGATCAGACATGAAGCACCAACCCTATTCAATAATTAACTTTACTAACCAAGAAAGAGAAAGCGGGCTGCCTGTATCTTTGAAAAAAACTTGTAGATAGAGAGAAGAGAAAACAAGAGGAGGAAGACCTGAGGGAAGGTGGAGCTCTGGGCCCAGACGCTGCCGTCTTGGCCGATGATGGCGGCGGCAGTGAGATGATTGCCGTCGATTTCGCACATAAGGTGCTCATCCACATATGTTTGCCACGACATCGTTTCTTCTTCTTACAGCTCCGTGTCTTGGCTGTTCTTTTTTGGATTCGGTTCTGCGTGCGTAAGTGTGCGTTGTGGGGGTGGATAGACACTGCGTTGAAATAACGAGACCTCGCCCTGTTGGTGAATAAATAATATTTTCTGTACCAAAGAAAGAAAGTAATTTTTTCCAATAATTGGTAAATAAAAAATTTCCTGATATTTCTTACAAAAGCACGTTTCTGAAAATTTACCACATCGCGTGCGTGATATGCACGCGCAGTGCAACGGACTTTCCTGACTCCAGTTCAGGCATTAAACTGATCATCTCATTACCCAAGAGAATCAGGTAAAGGAAGGCAGTTCTCAAAGCTCATACAATTACAAACTACAAATTGTACATACTTATTTCTGTTCTACCTTATATTTAAAATTATTCTATAGATTACACTAATATCAAATATTTTCCTTTTAACGTTATATCACCTTGGCCCATTGCTTTCCCGAAAGGGCGATTAGACAGCACATTCTTTCACGACTTGTGAGATATGTTGAATAATCCTGGCCCTCAAAAGCTTTAAAATTTAAAATTTAACCCTTTTAAAAGCAGCTCTTGTCCAAATGAGTATATAGGACCCAGCTTTGGTTTTTCTTTTGGAGATGGCCTCGATCTCTTAAGCATTTCGGAGATGATTTTCTTTGTTATTAAGAGTCAGTTTCTTCCTTCATCTATTGGGACCAAACCAAGTGTTGAATTGGTTGATTAAGCCTCTTATATCTAGGGAATTTCCTTCTCACAAGGTGACAAGAGATATACTGGCACCGGTGCCTTTAGCACCTTTCAAAAAATATGCATCCTTTCCTCAAAAACTGGCGTTTAGCAATTTCCCTTGTGTCGGCAATTTATATCGTACAATAAGTGGTCGCAAGGCATCTCCAGTTTCCAATTATCCACCGCACCGAGGTACAATTGACTACTCTCCACAACCAACGAACTTCTACGCCATGAGGATATGCAGTGTTGTGCTTACCACTGGAATACTATCGTGAACTGCTGTCTATGACGACTCCGAGCTATATTTTAGCATGTGTTCACAGGGGAAATTCATAAACATTGCACCAAGAAATCACGACAACAAAATTGCAAGAAGACACATCAATCAAGACACACGTCATGGCAACAGCCAGTAACTTAATAACCAACTTAGTTGTCGCATAATTATTGTCCGCAGCATCTTTGACTGTGAGTTAAATTGGTTCGGCAATTGTCTCTAAGAGTGAAGGTTTTCTCCTAGTCAGAGCCAATCGACCAAAAAATAAAGAAACAGAAGTGAAAACAGTACTAATACTCTCAAAAATGGAATATTATGAAAATGGGAGACCAGGCCTACAGCCCCTGATCAACAAGGTAATCTCCCAGCCTCTCGACTACCAAGTTGCATTGTCCGGGCGTGACGGGTTCTTCATAGATACCAAAAACAAGAGCTTGACCAGTCTTCTTTATGGTAACCCCTCCAGATCCCTGCCAAAACAAAAGTGTAAAGTTTGTTACTGAATACACAAGGTAAATGATTTCATCCCAACAACTTCAAGCATGACCAATAATTAAATATTTACCAACAAAAATGCACCAAAGAAAGTTATGATTCTATAATAGTCGATGTTAAAAAATAAAAGATTAGTGATGAAAGCATTAATCTCACTGTTACAGTATTTAAAACCTTCGGAAAATAAATCACAAGTCAAGAAAAAAGCCCAAAGGTAGACGAAGGATTCCAGCCCATCCACCATCATATAATAAAAGACAGTATGGTTGTGAATAGCAAGGTCGATAAGGTTGAGCATATCCGGTAGCATCCATCACCTTCTTTCCACGAATTACAGCTCCTGGCTCTCCCTGAATAACCATGTACTTTGTTCCGCCTAGGTGTAAGCCTGCAGGTGCAAGGTGACCTGGCTCGTCGAAATCTTTCATGATGCCAGTGATCTCCGCGGGCTTCAACTGCAGACGAAGAAACAAACACGCAAGGTTCTTCAAGGTTGATATATGGGAACATAAAGGAACATAAGGTCAATAATCGTTCCTTTTGTAGTGATCGCAACGCGCAGCTCATGATAAACAAACAGATGTAGTTGAATGCAAGGGTTGCTGTGAAGAAAAAAGAGTTATAGATGATTCTAGACATAAGAGTCGTGGATAGAATGCATGCCTCGATCGAGTCAGAACGAGACTTACTCCGCCAAAGATGTCGTGTATCTCATCTTATAACTCGCTCTAACTAAAGGAAGAGCAACATAATAGCTTAAGATGAACATGTAATCAACAAATCAAACCACATTCCTCCAGATTTAATAGAAACAGACACATAATAGCAAATCAGCAAGTGATGAACCAGAAACACAACCACATTGTCAAGGAGGCTATAGATTTAAGCTTATTGATATCAGATAAACCCAACAACTAAGGAATCTTCGCTACGAGGACAATCAGATCACGTCTTGACTCTTGGTCGTCGACCAGGCCAGAATATTAAAAAGAAAGGGGAATCACCTGAGGGAAGGAGGAGCTTTGCGCCCAGACACTGCCGTCATGGCCAACAATGGCAGCGGCGGTCAGGTGGTGGCCTTGGACTTCCATGTCGCACATCAAATGATCGTCGACGTAAGTTTGCCAAGACATCCTTTAATTATTTTCTCTTTTTTCTTTCCCTTATTTTCTTCAAACTTCCTCTCGGCAGCTCCTCTCTTCTTAATCTTCGGTTCTGCCTCTTTTCCTTTCTTTTGTTAATGGCTGCTTCTTCTACTTCGTTTTATTATTTTCTTCTCTAATGATACTAACACTAATGGCATGCGGTTACAGAATGTTTGGTTTTTTTTCTCTTTTTCTGTTGGTGCGGAGGCCGGGAGGAATTAATGGGGAAATTGAATATTAATTTTTAGATCTTAACATGAATATAGAAGCGATGAATGCGGCGAGAAGGGTTTGAATAAAATTTCTGGGGATGAGATCTGGTGATTGATGCTTTACAGGCCGTCCGTTTTGCGCGGGTTTTAATTAGTGCCGCCTAAGCACACGTCTTTCGCCTCCTTTCAGGCTACATTTTAGGTTGTGTTTTATCGCATAGACAGGAGAATTTAAAAGGGAGATTTAACGCAAATTTATATTAGTAAATTTTAATTATTAATTAAATTAATAAATTCATTAAAATAATCATTAAAATTAAATGATACAGACGTCCATTTCTGCATTTATGTAATTTTTTTGATTTTCCTAAATCGTTATGATCTCACTAGCGTGTCGTGCCTACTCCTCTTGGTATGACCTCGCTACGCTTTCAAGACGTTAGCAGTCCAGCAGAGCCCGGCCATACGAATGGTCTGTGGATTCCCTGAACTATTAATGCCGTGAAGCTGTGACGTACATTTTTGTCTCACAAACTCATGTCCTGCATCTGTTGATCGTACCGGAAAAGGAGGCATGTTCTCTATTTTAAAGAAAGGCAAAGAAGCACAGCTGTGATGCATTTTATGTTCCTAAACGACGCAAAATCTCAGTAGCGTAGGGCCGCCATTAAAAAAAGGACTTTTCCTTGGCCTTGGACAACGTTGGATGTGTTACTATTAACCAGGACAAAAATAAAATGACGAATTCAGTCATTCCAAAAATTAAAATGGAATAGTCCAAGAAACTTATAAATTCCATTAGAATTGGAACAACTAGGCATAATTCCTGTTGCAATGCCCTTCATTTTAGTAGTCATAGTCTGCGTTTCTTGACCACCCTTCGTGAATGTTAGGCTACTTAATAGAGTTGTCATCACATCCCAGCAGTTTCTCCATGGAGATTTTCTACTAATTTTAATTTCGCTTCTTATTTCCTTAAACAGCCATTACTACCTTGTTTAATTTTTTTGTTTTACATTTTTTCATTTTCGCCCGTCCCCTGCTTTATTAATGCCTCCGATAGATCGTGCAACCCTTCACTTTTTGCAAGTAACATGGAGTGTCCCTCTATGCGAATGATTGGGTATGGTGCCATGTCCATCATTCATTGTGAAAAATCGGAAACTTATTACGAAAAAATATGAAGGTAACATTTCAAGCAAGCGCGTGCAACAGTGATGCCTGATTATCGTTGCTGGACGGCAGCTAGCTTCCATGATGACCGCTCTTTATAAGGTATTTACTAACCAAAAACGGAAAGAGCGGAAGAAACAAGAACAATACGTAGGACTTGTCAAATAATATTATAAGATAAAATATTATTTAATATAATTATTAATATTTAATAAAAATATATGTTAATATATAAAATAATTATAAAAATATAATTTATTTTTAAAAAAATAATTATTTTTATATTTTAAATTATATATTTAATGTTAAATATATTATTTATGATTTATAATAATTATTTTATTATATTTATTAATTTAAATAAATAATAAAAAATATATTATTTTAATTAATAAAATTTTAAATAATTAAATTAAAATAATATTTATTTTAAAATAAAAATTAAAAAATAAATATTATATTTATTAAATATTAAAGATTATATTAATTTTATATTTAAAAATTAAGAATAATTTATTAATAAAATAAAAATACATTGTAATTTTTATTTTTTTATAATTTTAAAAATATATTATTATTATTATTTTAAAATATAAATTTAAAAATTAAATAAAAATATAAATTTAAAAAATATAAATAAATATTTTTTATTTTAAAAATATTTCTAATTAATGAAGACGCTAATAAATATTATCGTAAGTTACATGCTCGTTTCTCAAGGCAGTCAAAAGTGGCCTTTGAAGTGACTGACGAGTACTTTTTGATGGGTCGACCCACATCAACTTAATGGAGCCCAATCAAGCCTTAACTTCTCTTTAGATTCGTTCGAGTTGGGCCGACCGATTTCCCATTGGAATGCATGTAAGATTTTAATGACCACGATTTCTTTTGTGGAACGATTGCAACCCTCCTTGCCCAATTATTGGAATGTTCTGGAGACTTAAATCAAAGGCATTTATTGATTTTTTATGTCCAATTATTATTATTTTATTTAATTAATAATTATAATATATTTTTTGTAATCGAGTAGTTTTTTTGACATGCTTATATTAAAAAAAAAAATTCTAGTGAGGAAAAAAAAAAGAAATTTATGTTTAATTTTTGACTTGGTGGATAAGAGGCAACCATATTGTAAACTTTATTTATTACATTTGTTGGAATAATTTTAATTAGTTAAGGTTGTCTAATGCATGTCGAGGCAATATATTAAGAACATACAATCATGATCCGTAAAGTACTAGAATACAACATAACTTATATTTATGAGTTTCACTAGGATTATTTGATAATTGTAATGGAAAATAGACTATTAAATCAAAAGGAAAAAACAACATGATTCTGTAGTCAAACGTATTAGAATAATAATAAATATAAAATAATATTAATTATTTTTTATTTTTAATTTTATTTATTTATAATAAAAAAAATAATTTACATATCTTATTATGACTACGTGTTTCTTTAGTGGATCTAACATTTTTTTTTTTTTTTTAAGAAAGAGAGAGACTGGACTATTTAAAAGAATAAAGTTGTCCAGGGGACAAAGAGAAATGATTTCGGCGTGGCCTCAACGCCAACCTAGTTTTGTCCCGTGGGCCCTCAGCCAGAAGGGTCCGATCAAGACTCAACTGGAATAAGGGAAAATTACCCACCAAATTTTGAAATTAAAAAAGAAAAAAAACTTATCGCAGGATTCAATCCCGACCCGCTAAAATCCTCCATTTTTATTTCCAAGATACAAATCATTATTGAACTGAAATTATTTAATCTGTTCGGATCACAAATTACTAACAATTTGATTACAATCGAATTTGGGGACCGAATTCATTTAGTTGGTTTACGTTGAGATGAAGGTGGAGGAGTTAGATGGGGAGGAGTGCGATCGAGGAAAGAACGACAGCGTTTACGGGAAGCAGATGGTGAAGCTAAACGCGAAGAGAGCGCTGGTGGAAGCTGGTGCTCGGATCCTCTTCTACCCAACTCTTTTGTACAATGTTCTTAGGAACAAAGTCGAACCTGAGTTCCGATGGTGGGACCAAGTTGACCAGGTGCTTTTCGGAGTTTTTGAGAATTTTGGTTCGTTAATGTTCTTGTTTGTTAATTTTGGGATTCGTTCGTATGTTTTTAATTCTACACTGGGTATAGCTATTTGGTTTAGTATGATCCAGTTTCACTTATCTGAAAATGGTTTCCACCCAGTTACTTAGCTTCATTAAGCAGCGAATTTGACGTTAATTATTATTTGAGACTGTGAATTCGTTGGGACATGAAAGGCTGTTTGTGTGGTGGCTCTTCGCAAGCTCTTTTGATTGTTTTGATCTTTTAATGTCATGTCCTGCAGCATCTTTTGCTGGGTGCGGTTCCATTCCGCAGGGACGTTCCGCGTCTGAAGCAGTTGGGTGTTGGTGCTGTCATTACCCTCAATGAACCATATGAAACTCTGGTTCCGTCGTCTTTGTATCGTGTGGGTCATTTTCTATGCCTCTTGATTCATTTTGTATCTTTTGTTTGAAACTGAAATGTTAAATTTTGTTCTTGCTATTCAGTTTTCCCATTTCGGAAGTCTTAAAATTGCTGATTTTCTGGTTCAACTTTCTGTGTTAAATCAATGATTGATTTTCCGCTGTTATTGGTTGACTTATTATCTCATGAGTTAACAGCAGCCCTCAGTCTTTTCTTTGCCTGCTTTTTTTTTTTTTTTTTGGGTATTTCTGAAAGATAATGGCTGTGACATTTTCCATTTACGTTAATTAAAAGAAAACAATTTAGTTTCATTTCTAGTTGCAAGGTTTCCTTGCAACATTAATAGGTCCTTGAATGGCATTTCATTTTTTAAGTTTGATATTTTTATTACTATTGAAAAATTCACTTGTTGGAATTGGTTATATTCTGGTTTGCAGGCTCATGGGATCGAGCATTTGGCAATCCCCACAAGAGACTACCTCTTTGCTCCTTCTTTTGCAGATATCAGCAAAGCTGTGAACTTCATTCACAGTGAGTAGAAATATGCACTTGAATTATCTCTGTACAAGTACTATTTCAGCTTTCTTCTGGCTACTTGACATGGAAGAATGAATGGTTGATTATTATTCTTTTGTCTACGTGGGTCACAGAGAGCGCATCTTGTGGTAGAACTACTTATGTTCATTGTAAAGCTGGGCGGGGAAGGAGCACAACTATTGTGCTTTGCTATCTGGTATTTTTTTTTTTAATATTATTTTTTAATTTTTTAAATGGCTTACATATGTCTTCTTGGTCTGTTGAAAAATTATTGTTTGGTCCCAAAGGTAAAACTGAGAATCCGGTTTAGTCATTATTTGATATTGTAAGATTATGTCAATTGACATTTTGCAGGTAAAGTATAAGCACATGCCACCAATGGCTGCCCTGGAATATGTCCGGTCCATAAGACCTCGAGTTTTGCTAGCCCCATCACAGTTGAAGGTAATTGATAGGATAGCTTGGAAACAAATTTTATTGTGATGTGAAATATTTGTTAGATGTTCTGCAAATTCTTGTCATGGGTTCCCCATTTCTCTCTATATGGAAGATCCTCTTGGTGAAAATTTTAAAATATTATGTGGGCTTGCCATTTCTTTCCAATGGGTTTAATATTTATGGATTGGTATTGTGTAAGCCAGTTGCTTTTGATGTCCCTTTGTTTATATAATTGATGACATTTTTAGTGAAAAATTATCAATCTGCTTTTCAATGTTTTTAAATCTGATTTCCCTTGCTTTTGTCTTAAGGAACTGCTCAATTACAATTTTCAAAATTATGTCTCTTTCAAGATACATGTTGACCTATGATTCCCTTTTAGAATCTTGCTACAACATCTCTACTTTGTGCTTACTTTTCTGTAATAAGCAGGCTGTTCGGGAATACAGTAGTCGTCAACAAACTACTGCCGTAAACTCTGCCTCAGGGGATGTGGTTTTGATTACAAAAGCAGACCTTGAAGGATATCATGCCACATGTGATAACCATGGTGCTAGCAAGGAACTGTTCTTTTTCCCTCGAATTAAGGTCAGACCACCCATGATGGGCAGGTTGTCCTGCCTGTTTGCATGCTTGAAAGTTTGTGGTGTCGGGGGACCTGTTATTGGGCGGCTGCCTGAGGCGCGAGCATTCTAAAGCATTGAAATTCTTGGTGAAAAGTTATTGGTGGTATCACTGTATATTGAAGTAAATTTATAAATTGAACGGTTAACTGTACGGAAAAGAGAAATGGTGGAAAAGTCTATGTTGCAGGGCAGCCACAGTTGACTGCGTATCTCCCCAGCTTGTACATGGCGTACGCATCACTCTTAACTTGTATTTATTTGTAAATGATTCCCTTGCTTGCCAAGATGGGCTTGGCAGCATTGTCCGAAAGACTGGCAGTTTTCTGTTGTTCTCGCCTGAAGCAGTTTATTTTTAGAGTGTTTTGGCTCCCCATTGTCCGTCCTTTGCTAAAGCTACACCACGAAAACAGCTGGACATTTGATGCATATGAATCTAAAGGGCATATACTCCATGAAGCAAACAATTTCTGGTAATTAAATGCAGCCAGTCTTTTATATCGGATGATCCCTTGTTGTCGTAAATGGAGGTAGGTCCCTGGGCTTGTTTTGATTTCAATGTAATAGAGCAAGAATTAGTGTGTGTATCAAGGTAAGACATCAAGTTGGTAGTGCATTGCTAGCAATCAATTTGATATTCTTAGGTGGGTTCCTTCCCGGCGTTCCGGTGTTATTAAATTGCGCTCGTTCTCTGTTTTCCTTTCATTGGTCTTTTGTCATTTTTCCCCGCCTACACTGTAGCGCCAAGACTAACGTATATTTTTACCATCTGGCCTCTTCATCCAGAAGTCTCAACTAAGCGAGCTCTCCATTGGGCTTCCATTGGGCAACATGCTGCAAAGCCCGAGGGGTTCGGGGAAATCACAGTTGAAATCACACTTTTAAAGCTTCCTGTGCAGCCGACATCGTAACTAGAGGAAAAGGTTCCTCTCATTACTGCGTTTAAACTTCCACAATCAAAACAACTTTCCTACAATGTCAAACCTTCACCAATATGTGCAAAGAAGAGAAGAAAAGGACGGGCAGGAATGTGGAATTTTGTTCAGGTTAAATTTCTGCTAAGTTATCATTACCTATGGTAAAACTGCCTTTTGCTTCTCTTTATCAGCGTTGGGAACTTGGCCAGTTGATGCTAGAATTATTATCACTCATTCACACGTATAATATGATAGAAAAACTATGACCCCATCCCCATCCACGTCTTGCGTTGAAACTTAAAACACGAAAATCTTCCTTTCCTACGCTGCTGTCTTTTGGTAAAGTATCTGTTACCCTGTTATCAAAAGCGAGCATTCATTGGTGTATATATATATATAATCTTATTCTATGCACTTTCGGCCCAACTACTAAAACAATAAACTTTATTTTATCTATTACTTATTTGTTATTAATTCCCCTTAAAGGAAAAGAATATTTCTGTCGTTCTGGTTTGGTTACACTTTTGTACCCTTAACCAGTCGAGCGACCAATTATTTGGTTGCTTACACGGCTACAACGTCAATGGAATGCTAACCAACTCTCCTAACCTAACCAACTTCATAATTGCCCTGTCATGATGTAGAACGCGAAGGCGTACTAGGCTTATTTCAAGGAATTATGCAATTTGATTGTCGAGCAGCCAGCATTGTGTGATGGTCGGTTACTACAAAATTCTTGATGGACTTTGCGACACAGTAGGACAGCGGCCGAAGTGAATACATAAAGCGAGAATCAGAACTGAAGACCCCATGTAATTAGGCTCCGAATTGAAGCGAGGATTGACCTAGAAAAGAGGTGGGCCGGCTACCTACTGTCTGGAAAGTAGCTTGAGCCCTGATAGAAGAATCCCAAAAAGTTGGTTTGCCCCATGTTGTGATATTCCTCCTTGCACTAACAATTCTTCCTGCAACTACTTTATGGGACCAAATCTCGGGCACACCCAGAAACCCTTGCAATTTTGCCACTACAAAAAAGCATCCCAAATCCTCCATAAAGCGGAAGAATTGAATATCACCTTTTTAGGATGAACTAGACATTTCATCCCTTTATTATTATTATTATTATTATTATTATTATGAATTGCGTGTGGAAAGAGACACTTCTGCTACCGAACGTAGATAGGATCTGGCCTTTATGTTGATTTCGGAAAATTACTGGCTAGCTGCAAATTAGGCATCCACTGCCGCTTTCGGTAGTAATTTAATTCTTTACCACCTAATTGTGATTATTCCGAAGTTGCCCAAACCTTCTTAAGTTCTAATTTTAGGCACCCCCATCATGCAAGGAATGACAAGTTTTGTATCAAATACATGATTTATTACTTTAAAGCCTCTGGCATCTAAACAAATTACATTATTTTAATCATACCCCTGATTTTGTTCTTTTTCCTATTAATGGAAAATGAAATAACCGCGTATGCCGTGTGAGAAAATGCATAATATTGATCCTTTTTTTTTTTTTCCGGGAACCCTTTTTGGACTACAATTATTAAAAGCCCAACGATAGTTGAATACTTGAATTAAACATTTCTAAAACATTTAATTAGTAACTGATAAATAGCGGAGTCCTCCAAGTAGAAACTTGTGAAATGTTAAGATGATATGTAACAGTTTCAGAACGCATTGCGCCAGCTAGTAATTCAAAAGAAATAGTCAAATAATGTTAGTGGCACGTAACAGCGTTTTTATAAATTCACATTTTGACCTGATATATAAGTCATTAACATTTCATTTTGATGACTAAGATCCAAATTAATATTAAGTCACAAAATAGATTTGTACTTTCTATCTTGGACTTGATTAATTTGAGAGGTATTTAACATAGTGCATCTTTGTCGTAAAATCTTTGATATTATATCAAGAAATTATTTAATTTAAAAATTGAATCATATATTAAATTTTAACAGAAAGTGAATGTACTTAAATTTTCACCATGCAATTTGAATTCTAGAGAATTCTCCCAAGTAATTTTTCTTTCCGAGCTTCAAGAAATACAAATCTCGTATGCTCAAACGAAATAAGTGATCAGGAAGTTCTGCTTTGGAATGAAATGTCACGGTGAACTGAAAAGGAAGAACTAGAGGGGAATTACAATATATTTTCCAATCACGAGAAAGGGTCATGTCAAAGTTAAAGGTTATTCTTGTCTCAGCTCACTCTTTCGTTCCCTCTTTATTCCCTGAGAAACTGCGATGAAGGTGCCTAGCTCCATGTTCATTTAACTTTATCTCATGCAAGTCCCATAAATGAAAAAGATACCATGCACGTTACCCTCTGTCTCTCTCTCTCTCTCTCTCTCTCTATCTTAAATGGATAATAAGCACATTTTCTACTCTGTGATAATGATGCAAGAAAGCTCGAATATGGAATAAGAATAAAGCTGCCAAGAAGTTTCCCAAGTAACAAAAAACAAAAAAGGGAAACAGACTTTAAATGTGTTTTCTGCCATTCACTACGTTACAAAGGTTGCGGATTTTCAAGCCAACCCCTAATTCACAACTCCCCTCTTTTTAACTATTAGCTCCACGCACAAACAGATAATGCCTGGCTCGTTTAAACTTTAAAGGGTGCAGTGACAAAACCGCTTCAATCACAAGACTATGCATTCCATTATGTGAAGTTTGAGGGGAAAAAGAAAAAAAAAAAACAGCGGAGATTCAACAGTATTCTATATTATTTATAAGTCTATCAAACTCACCCTTGCCCCATAGATGATATTATATTACCAAATTCAGGTAAATGGTGAGAAAAGATTATGCTATAAGTTTATTTGGGAATCATATAGAATAGAATGATAAGTAAAAATTCATGTATTTATTTCTAATTAAATTTGAGATAAATATTTTGTTTTTAGATTTTTAGTTTTTGTTTTTTTTTTTTCGTATCCTATTATCATTACCCCATTAGTTCAAAAGCTAAGTGCCAGCCGATAAAAAGTTGCCAAAGCTTACAGGCTTTAATGAGTCATAGACAAAAAGCAACGTTGGTGAGAAAATGGAAAGGACATCTTGGGTTGGGTAGTGGGCAAGCATCAAATTGAAAGTAGAGAATTTTTCTTTCACCATTCCTAAAGTAAATTCACTTTTTATATTCATACACTCATACGTCAATGTCAATGCCAATGCCAATACCATATATTCAATATTGAATCATTCCCATTTATTAACCTTGTTTGCTTGTGCTTTCTAGATTGTCGGGGTAATATAAATTTCGAACGTCGATTCAATATTTCTCGAGTGAGATGAATGATTTCGTTACAGGGTCATCACATCATGACAAGTGACCTAAGATCGCCGTGTTTATCAATTGGTCGACTTTATCCCGTCTCTCAGAATGAAAATAATAACAATAAGAAAACCCAATGCGTTTAGCTTGCGACGTGAGGATCAAGAGTAGTTATCAAACGGAGAGATCACCTTGACTGGGTGGGCTATCACATATTAAATGTACTCCCAGAACCTTTTCTTTTTTTCTTGACACGTCTCAGGATAGTAAAAGTAAAATCTAGTGAGTTTTATATTCACCAAGCCTGTCTCCCTATCTAATAAGACCAGGTGAGGAGGATGTTGATGTTCTTTTAAAGTCTAAATGGTTGGTTTCTCTAAAATAATGAAAAAGGCCACACTGCGACCACTCAACATCAATTAACCATACAATCATTTATTAATTTTGTAATTAAAAGTAATTAGGAAAAGTTTGGTAGACATAAAAGATGAAGATATTCGTTGACTCGAGAATAAAAAAAATAATAAACAGAATTAAATATTTGATTCCGCAATTCAATTTTGAAGATTTTATATTTTTGTTTCTTTACTCTTTATTCTTATTCCTTGTGCATGCAACTCAAAATAATTACTCTTGAATTGATGAACATTTATTTTATTGTATCATTACAAAATAAAAGCAAGGTGGCATTAATTAATAATGATGCACATACTATATTTTGACTGCAGCGTGCATGTTGTCTCAGGAAAAGCTTGGAAATCAGGCGAGTTTTCCGAAAAAGAGTTGGTCGGTTTAATTCAAAGACCGAATAATGACGGGAAAATTTTCTTTTTCCTCTAAGCGTCCTAAGTCGTGATTGATGCATGCCAGCATACGTGCAGATCATTAAGCATGAAACAATCAAATAATAGGAGTTGGCTGACTAAGCTCACGTAATTAGAGCGTTAGATCAAGTTTAAATATTCGTTGAATGATTTCTCTTCCCCTCCAATTGGGCAACTTCGTCATACTTTCTTTTTTAAGTCAATTTTTTGGAATGCCATGCATTATAGAATTTGTACCAATAGTCGAGATTCCATTTATTTACGGTTGCGTCTCCAGAGTTTTCAATATGACCCTAAACCGAAATCTCAACTTGAAAATAACGTGAAAAACCAACTGATTTTATCACACCAACTTTTATTTCTGGTTTGGGTTAATATCTTAGCCCAAGAAGAAGGATATATACCTGGTGACCTAACACACACACACACACACACACACAAATATCTTTATATTTGTAAATGTATCGAACTCTGTATATATTTTGGAAAACAGAAAGTCAACTCATCCTTTTGCTTCTTCTTCTTCTTCTTCTTCTTCTTCTTCTTCTTCTTCTTTTTTTCAATTGTTATTTGATTTTGGCATTTAGCCCTCAAATTTAGGGGGAAATGATATAAGTTTGATTGGATTTGGATGACTTTAAATCCAAGTGATAACTGTAAATTGGGACCCTATGATGCATACCTGTCTCTAAAAAATTTATTTCAACTTCTTTTGCTTTCTCAAAAATTTATTTCCCTCTTTTATCTCGAACCACGCTTCCCAACTCTCATCTCTCCCAATATTGGTATTTTTTTTTTTTGACTCTCTAAATTTGGAAACATAATTAAATAAAAATAATACATAAGCAGTAAAAACGAGTTTTTGATTGCAATTCATAACCGTGACTGCGATCGTATTATTTTGACAATAATTCTTACGACAACAAATACATTGGATAGTAAACTATACAATAAAGTAATTAAGTTCTTTTTATAAATTATATTACGCACCCTTTTGTAGAATTTAAATATGAGAGCTCCAAAATGAATGTCTAGACTCGGCTCAAATCTACAACAACTTAATGAAAATGATTTAGACTTGTATTTTTAAAAAAAAAAAAAAATTAAAAGACCTATTAAATCATGAGTTACACAATAACTTTCTCTATTTCCACAAACACTATATTTGTCCTGAGGATTAGAATTTAATATTTTAAAAATAAAAATTTAAATTCATTAATCTATTTGGTTGGCACCTCTGGTAGTGAAAACCGGAAAGGATGCTGGCTTGACATGTTTTAATTAGGGATTAGGATGTGGCATTTAAACACCCGATATGTTATATGTAAGCATATCAAAAGATCTTTAAAAGCAAAGATAACTTCCTGGCGACCAGAATTTGGGAATCTAACATTGACAAATAGAGTAAAGAACATATTCCTCCCCGTTTGCCAACTATGATTTCTCTTGGTACAACTCTGTCAACTTCATATCAACCTATAGAATTAACCACTGATGCGAGATTGATGCCATTGATCATCTTTTTTAGTAGCCCCACAATGTAAACTCATTTAACCTGTACACTTATATTCGCGCCAAAACCATATAATAATCAAAGAATTTTGTTAATTCGACTATCCAAGATATAAATATATATAGAAAAATCAGTCAAATTTCCGGTCCGGAGGTCAAAAGAAGCTTAAAAAGCGACACACCAACGAAATAAAATGATAATCAATTTCCACAAGGCCTTTCCATTTCTGAAAAGTGAGATATTTCATATCATACAAGTTTCTATTCGTATTTCACCTAAAAGAGGGCTAAGCACAACAAATTAGCAAAGATTTTCCCGAAATTTGGACAAACTATTTGGTATTTTTCCAAAGAACCCAAGGAAAAAAAAAAAAAGAAAAAAAAAAGAAAGGGAACTTATACAGATGCCTTAAAAATAATAAAAAATAACAAGAATAGCGATATAAAGATGATACTGTAATCATAATGGTGATGATTTTCATGCGCGGAGAGATTTTGCTTTGGAGTCTTTGGTTCCCCTTCTAGTGTCAGTAGAGAGCAGCCTTTCTTGGGTTTCTTTTCTTTTTCTTTGATTTTCTTTCTTTTTCCTTTTGTTGTTCCTTTCTTTCTTTCCAACATGGACTGTTGTGCAGTTAGTTCAGTTGAGGGGCATCAGACCTTAGGCACGTCCCCAACCCCAAAAGAGAAAACAAAGAAAGACAGCAAGAGGAATATATATACATATATGGCTTCTTGGCCTCTGCTTGAAAATCAAGAAACTTCAAGCTAGGCAGCCTCAAGTACTGATCATGACGATGAGAATGATGGTGTCCATATATATAAGTAGTTTGCTGTTAATTTTATTCTTCTGTATAAATTTTTTACTCCTACCCATGATGATCCTGGTTGTCAGGGTCTGGCCAGAAAGAAGAGTACTTCAACCATTCTGCCTCTTGCGGGTTTGCAATGGATGACTCCTGTATGCAGGCATGTGAAAAACAGAGTTAGGGTTTCAATAGAAGATTTTCACATAAGAACGAAGCCAAATGAATGAAGCTGCCTCTTTTGTCCTTTTCAATCTCCTCCACAATCAGGCTGTCTATGTGTTGAGAGGACAACGCATGTTAGAAGTTTTCAAGTCGCTATCATCCACCTTTTAAGTAATTAATTAAAAAAATTATATATATATATATATAAACAGTGCATGTTTGGAGAAAACATGTTTTCTATTTCTACAAGTACTTTTTGTTTAACATATAGTTTATCCCAAAAAAAACAAAACCTTTCATTTCATAGATCAAATTTTCAATTAAGTGAAAGCAGTTCAATTTTTTACAATCTCTTTTACGAAGTAATAATTTAACTTAAAAATATATAAATGTGTACTATTAGTTAGTTAATTAGGGCTAATTTTGGTTACAATTACTGCTTAAAAGAAGATTTTTCAATTTACTTTACACTTTGATAGTTCTTCGACGTGATGAACTCTTTACAGTGAGGTAATAATTACCCATAATCCAAAAAAGAAAGAAATAATTAATTATATAAACCAGAAGGCACTAGAGTCTCTAGTGATAATAGCGAGGCCTACAATTCTTTACCGAACAGTGATGCTGTTACCGTACACAATGTAAGAAAAAAAAAAATGAAATGAAATGAAATGAAAATCTTCAAGACATGATGGAAATGAAAAGGGTGAAAACAAACAAAAGAGATAAAGAGGAAAAGAAAAGGCTTCGGGTTTCCATCTTTAATTTAAAATAGTAGAATAGAAGGAATAAATTTTCTTTCTTTTGTCTTCTTTTTAATCCCCCCCCCCCCCACCCTTTTCTTTCTTTCTCTTCTTTAATTGGAATAATGAGAAACACAATGCTCATTGATTTCAGGGTCAAAAAGTTCATACTCACTTCTTTGATATCGTTTGAAGTGCAACCCATGATGAGTTCCTCCAATCCGGATGCAGACCTTCCTCCCAGTTTATGATGTTGCTGATGCTGCTGATTCTGCTGTTGCTGCTGCTGTATTCATTGAAAGATATCAACACAAAAGGATTACTTTTCGTGCTTGGTCATCATATATATCTTCAAACTAGAAAAGTTAGTCAAAAGCAGCATGAGTCACTGAGTCTCCACATGTATTACAATACAAAACCTAGGCCCAGTTGAATTCACACCGTCAATCAGTCACACTACTTGGTTTCAGAACTTCCTTTTACAATATATGTTACTATCTCGTATGCTATCACGAGAGAGAGAGAGAGAGAGAGAGAGAGAGAGAGGGTGTTTTTGAAATAAAGAAATATATATATATTCTCTTCACGATCATGGCGCTATTGATTGCATGTGACTCGAACAAGGAACATTAGACTTTGTTGAGTAAATTACCTGTATTTCGTTTTGAAGCATTATTCTGGAGACATGGTAGGGGTCTTCATCAAGAATGATAGAGGTGTGATGGAAGGGAGGTGGAGAGATGATGGTGGAGATGGGATGTGAAGGCCTGCTGATGTGGAAAGCGGCAGTCGCCATTTGATGTTGTACAGGAGGATGGTGAGGATGAAGGTGTTGTTGTTGTTGTTGTGGCTGCTGTTGTTGTTGTTGATGATGATCGTGGGTCATATTGTGCGGCCTCTGCTGGTGCTGCTCCCGAATCTCATCGCACGTGCCTGATGATGCTTGGGGTGCTTCCCTTATTGTGGAAGCCTGTCCTATCCCCACCTGAAAATGGACACAATTTGATCACCATGAACCAGTTTGCTCGCATGTCGATTTTTAGTACACCCTTCAATTCACCTTTTCTGAAGTCATTTTCTCTCTGGATTTGTCTTTGTTAGTGAATTTTGGAGAACAATAGTTTCATTTCCGCTGTTACTTGCACATTAATTTGGGGGGTATATATAAATTAACAAAGCATGGTTAGCTGACAAATATAATCAAGTGAGGTCCATGAAGTTCATTCATGCTGAACTTGCAAGCAATGGATTTGAGAAAAGTAACCCTAGAGCTTTTCTGATCTCCACCCTTTACTTTTATCCTACGTGATATTTTGACTAATTTGATGTTGAGAGTAGCATGAAATCGTGAACAAAATTGAATTAAAAGAAAAACAAAAAAATGGGCCAAGGGAAAGCATGAGATTTAAAGATAAAACTCAATGTTGACAAGCATGATTTTATTCTTTTAGAATAGAAGATCACTGGACTCACTAATTATATATTTTCTAGAAAATATTACTTGATGAATGACATGTACAAACCTCTTCAAAGCTTTTCCTGAATGGGGGGAATCCAAAATGATCTGATTTCAATTGCTGAATGTCAATACCACTATAACTGGATATTGCAGCTGCAACCGCATCTCCAGATATTTCATCTCCCTGCGTAACTATTTCCTTGGAAGAAAAATTCCCACTACCAATGTCTCTTCTGCCATTAGGATCGCTGCTTCCTTCACCAGTTGTTGCACTTTTATCAGTCCAGTTACACTGCCTGGGCTGTGTCTGATAGAATATCTTCGAAACCACTAGCTCTCCTTCTCTCTCTTCCTCGTGCTGGCCCAGGTGGTATTGGTGCATCACCCAATTAGTCTTCTCAGGTTTTCGATTCTTTCCAAAATTTGTGTACAAAACTAGGATCTTCTTGCAACCTTTTTGCTTGCCGTTCACCATGACAGGCCTTGTCTTTCCTGTCTTGTGCCACCTTGTTTCTCCGCCTTGCAAGTCGCATTCGTTCTGAATTTTCCTTCGCTTTCTTGTTCCCGTCGTGTAAGCCTTGGAGGGTCTGTGGAAGAAGTGCCTGCTCAAGCCATCTCTAGTCACTCCTGCAAGAAAACCATGATCTTGAAGCAACGTTTCCAAAATCAAAGTTAGGTTGACTTAGGTGTAACAAACAAAACCGTCAGCATGTGACACCTTGAAATTTTATAAGTCGCACCAAACATGAGCAGAAAATACAGAAGAAAATCAAGGGAGAAATCAAAGAAGATATCATAATAATAATTGAAAATAATTCTGACCTGGAAGTTTCTCAGGATGGGTATAACAAATCCCATCTTCTCCTTCAATAGTGGGGATGAACTCGTCTATCAAAGGGTGAGACTTCATGCCTTTAGCTTCTACTTTTGCTTCAAGGTGTTCTATTAGTTCTTGGTCTGTTGGATCAAATTTAACCCCTGCCGGTAGACCAACCCAATCCTGCAAACAAACTCCATTCAAATCCAAGCTAAAACAAAACAAATATTTAAAATTGTAAAAAAATAATAATAATAAATTAAATTTAATTATAATATAGAATAAACGCACAGGCTTTCCTTCAAGCTTGTGTCCGCAGGCTGGACACTGCTTGGATCCACACAGCTGATGTTCTTCGAGCTTTGCATCGATGAGATCGGAGCTGCTGAAGGAGCCCAGATTGCTTCTACTCATTGCTATTTTTCGACACCCAGAACACAGGCACAGCTACAACTACTACTACTGCTATTTTCTTTCTCTCATGGACTTAAAATTTTCAATGAAATAATCAGGTTTATCCGACAGCCCGCTACACATGTCCCCCGTTGGATATCTATACGGCAAAAATCATCAATCTGAAGATCCAATTATACATAAACCAATAAGAAATGGAGAGTACAATAAACAGATGTGTAAAAAGTGGGGAAATTTGTGGTCTTTAGTGGATTGAAAATTAAATTAAAAAAAAAAAAAAAGGCTCAAGAACAGATACTGTGCACTTAAAACTAGATGCAGTTATGCAATACCCAGATGAGAATTGATGAGAAAACCCCTACCAAAGAAAAGAAAATATGAATAATTTTTTTTTCTACCAAAAACAAAAAAAAAAAAAAGAAGAAGAAAGGAAAGCCGTGTAAGCGAGAGAAGTGAAGGTGGAGCAAGGGACGGTGGGAAGAAGAAAAAGGGAAACTGTCACAGTAGAATTGAGCTATAAACCTTCTGCTTTAACCATTGAGAACATCAGGAATCCCTCCCTCTCTCCAGTCTCCCAACTTTAACTGAAGCCAGTGAGCAAAAAGGAAAAGGTTGCCCTCAAGGCTAAGACACCCCCAACTTTAAGCCTTTGCTAATTTAAGCGGCGCATGTAAGCGGTTTATGAGAGAGAAAGAAGGGCTAATGAGAGGGAAAGAGACAGAAAACAGGACAGAAAGAGAGAGACAGTGATAAAGAAATTCCCCAAAAAAATCCAAAAAAAAAAAAAAAAGAAAAAGAAAAACAGTTGGTTTATCTAAAGCATGAGGACTCTCTCGTCTGCACCTTTGTTCCGAGGGCCTTGACTAGTAAAGCAAAAGGCAAGAAACGGCCTTCACGTTCAAAAGCAAATTAAGCAAGCGGCTGGCAACACAAAACCTCATCTCCTCATTCTGATTTTTGTATTATAGCAAACAAAACCCATAGAATAAAATATTTTTAGTTATTTCTTTCGTTTTTCTTTTCTATGGTAAAGAGCGTATGCTGTCTCAACCATCAAAAAAGCTATAGCTTGAACTTAATTAGTTGAGAGGAAAAAGAAAAACTTAGAAATATAGTGAAGTACAGGTCCGTGGCTGTATACTTTGAGTAACAAAGACGGTATCAATTTGATTACTTTTTTTGACATACAGACAGAGTTTAGTTAACCACTTGGTCTTAATAAAAACTGTGATAAAGCAAAAATATTTATAAAGAGAAAAAGGGAGATTATATATGGTATAGAGGGATAGAAATATAAACCAAAAAAATACGGTCAGAACTCACAAGGGTTTTGAGCTGGAGTGCTGGTCATGATTCTCTGGCCATGAATGTTGCACAGAGAGAGAAAGATACACAGAGAGAGAGAGAGAGAGAGAGAGAGAGAGAGAGAGGAATTACAAGTTGCTTGATATACAAGGCAAATGAGCAGTGTACTTGATGGACCACCATCACACTTTCTTCTAAGAAGCATTATAAAATAATATTAAAAAAACTCCGAGTCTTCAAGAAGAAGCAGACATTGACATTCACATCTATACCTAAACTAATTACCCTACCCAGATACACATACAAACGACAAGTTAAACAGTACCCATCTCTCCAGTCTCTTTTATAAGCTCTTTCTTTATGGTCTTGTGTTTTTCATAACCAGGGAAAATATCAAGTGCAAAACACTCGTACAATATAATGCAGTGGCCCCGCGATTACCGGGAGCCCATGTCAGAAGTCTAACGTGCGCCTAAAGTATGTTACGATTAGACGATGGTGTTAGCGATTCACGTTTATAACATTCTCTGTTTTATATATTTTATTTTTATTTTTTATGTTTTGGGGCATTTAGGGATAAATGAGGAAAGGACCAGAGCGCTGTTATGATTAGCCAACAAACGGATGGTCATGATTGCTCCTTTGTCTAATATCTTTTCTTTTTTTTCTGTTTTCTTCCTTCCTTTCTGTGCTGTTTTAAGCGGTGTTTAATTTATAACATTTTTATGAAATCTACCGATATCATGTTAAATGTGAATTTTTTTGGGGGGGGGGGGTGGTGGGTGGGGAGCCTGTTTTGAATTCATTATTCTAATATCACGTTATGAAACTAATTAATATAAAAATTTAAAATTTTGAGTGATGCTCAAAAATATATTACATACTAAATTTTAATGAAAAAAAAAACAAGAGAGAGAGAAGAATAATAGAATACATGCTAAGGGTCATAATTGTGTACACAAAGAAAGCAAGAATTTTCCGCTTAGTGAGTTACCCAACCTTTGATTAGGCTACCCTTTTTCGTGCAAAGGGAAGAGAGAATCGTTGACCTTTGACTAAGGTCCCAATGGCCCATGGAGCTGGACAGCGTTTCTTATTCTCCGTGCTCTTTGATCCGTGCCATTTTCCTTCCTTTAAAAAATAAAAATAAAAATAAAAAACAGACACTTTTGCACCAAAATTGATCCACAACATCCAAAAAAGCATCAACTAATTCTGTACAGCAAAGAATTTGGAACTCTAACACATCTCCTGTAGATTGGATACTCTGCATCTTCTAACACCAATTGATATATTCTTTATCAAAATAATATATAAATTGATATGTTATTTTTTTTTTAGTTTATAATTAAATTAATTGCTTGAAACATCGCGCGTGCCCAGGAATACCAACGAGCGAAATTCTGCACGGAACCGGAGATATTCCCTGAGCTCTCAAAGTTGCAAATGGGCGCATATTTGTGGAAGATTTTTTTTTTTTTTATTTTTTTTTATTGTGCATAAGAATATGTGTTACAATGAGAACGATCATCAAATGCAATTACTATTATAGATTTTATATACTCAAGTGACCAAGAGGAAGCGCCATTGTTTTCAAATGGGCCGAGTGGCTCTGTTTCGTTTTGTAGATGCAGATGTCACCTCATTCCAATCCAGTCAGTTTCGAACTCAAGATCTCAAGTCTTCTTGGACTTGGAGACACAAGAGCGAACGAATGAACAAGTGTATGGATTTTGAAACAAAGGAACAAGGGAATAAAATGCGGAAAATCGATGAGGTTGAATATCCCCACATTAGGAATTTCTCTCACTATAGAATGTTGTGGTATAAAATACACAAAGAACCAACCTTCACTTGAGATTATTCTCACACGTGCAAGAGAATGGTGATGCCAAGGCTAATAATTAAGAGTTTTATTCAGAAATATTAGGACTAGTTGATGCAGTGGATATATTCCACACATCATTGATGAATATTAGCAGACCAACAGATTGGTGTTAAGAAGACAATTCTTTGTGGATTCTTTTAGTTTTGGCATAATCACGGAATTGCATAAACTTCCCGATCCTATGCAAAGTGATACCCTTTACAAGCTTGTTTAAAAAACACCAGTGGGCTTCTCTTAAAAAAAAAAGAGGATATGACCGCTAATCTCCTTAATAGAAGCGGCTAGCCTGGCCTACATGATGAGCAAAAAGAGCAATCGTTCGTATTGAAGGTGATTTTTTTTTTTTTTTCTTTTTTTCACAATAAGCTACGTGTGTTTCATGTGTCAAGGGGCATAGAAATACAAATATTTCAATAATTGATCGAGAAAGAGATGGCTGAAGAATTTGTGAATTCCATTCACATGTATTAACTCTGCGCTGCCCTGCTGAATTTTTGTCCTGCATGGAACAGACCAAGAGGGGTGGGGACCAAAAATGAAAAAGAGAATGGATCATCATTTTTCTTTTCTAAATTTTTCGTAGAGGTTTTCCCTTTATTCCTGTAATCTTCAACCACATGTTGTCTCCCAATGTAGAGGATCCTTCTCCCACGTATGAAACACTCCATATCCGGGAAGGGGGCGGGGGGAGAAACCGCCCCCATCAACAAATCAGAAGGCGATGTGTGTCCATTAAGTCTGTAGGTTGTTGGTTCGGCTTAGTTGTCCCGAAAAAATGCGAGTCTTTATCGATTGGTACACAATAATCAACCACAAATTCTTAGAATTAGCGAATTACAAAGGCCCTTTCGGGATCGCAATGAATAGGTGTCTGATGTGATGCTTGGTGGGTGACCAGAATCTCGGGTTGCGTGGAAGGCTACTCTGCGTTGTACGGTTTAGGCTGAGAACGTGACATTTAAATTGGAAACTTCATTTAGTATATACATAATGTTCATCCGGTCATCCCCACCCGAAAATGCCAATACGTGAAACGTAGTACTTCAGCTTTTTCTTGTTTCTTGTTTCTTATTTCTTATTTTTCTAAGGGTTTCTGTATGTCGTTCCGTCTACCATAAACTTCAACTTGAAGCACAGGGAGTCATACCCAACCCCGTTTCAGACCTTTCATTTTCACCTTGTCTATTCTTCCGCGGAAATATATATATATATATATATAAACTGGTTTAATATCGATCTGTGGAGGATTTGGGTATTTCCCATTTACGTACCTCATGTCTATATCTATTATTTCAACTTGGTTTGTTCTAACATATTAGCAAAAACCTTCCCACAAGCTGAGAGCTTCCAAAAAAAATAAAAATAAAATAAAATAAGGTTATAAAAGGCTCATTAGCAAGCATCAATTCATCTAAGGCAATCTATAGATTGATCCAGACCAGGGCAATGATAGGAATAGGATTAAATCTCAGCAACCTTTTGAGCTCGTCCAGTTCCAGAAACTAGATAGGAAATGTGAATCACACAAACAATGCAGGGGGATGACTGCTAAAACACGAAGATCTGATCATCAAGCCAAACAAATATGATAACCAAATCCATTGCAAACAAACAAGTCTGCACTTCTGTCATGAACTTTCGATAAAAGAAAATCCAAACGCGGTAGCTCCGTTAACTACACACGCACACACATGCATACATTAAAAGAAGCACGGAAAGGCATGAATGGCCGTGAGGCTGCGGGAGGCGTTTTCCTTTTTTTCTTTTTTATTATTTTTTCTTACAGGAGAAATTGCAAGACTTGTTCAGTGTTCTGTCATCTTAGGTTTCTCCATCCTCGGCTTCAGATCAGACCCCAAATTGGGCTTGGGCGGCCACGAGGGGCGGTGAGTCGGTGAACACCGACAGGAGTGTCTGGTCAAAGGCAAGTATGATGTGATTTGATCCCACTCGTCTGATGGGCAGGATCGGTGTCCTCTCGTTAAACTTCTCCCCTTTGGCTTGATTTGACTTGAAGGACCCACGTTAACTGAAAGGGATAATGTATAATAATTGCCCTGTCACTTCCAAAACATGTTGTTTCCGCAACGCTTGCGATATGGTACAGTATAAATAATGACAAAATTGCTTATGAACCCTTAATAGCCCAAAAAAAAAAGAAAAAAAAAAATATATATATATATATATCAATTGAGCATAATTTTAAATTGCTAAAAACTTACAGGACTCGAATGTGTGCCCATTTTAGCGTCGGTTTACATGATGTGCACTTGCTGCAAAAACTTATTCAATAATGATCTTATGATTTGATTGCATTAATCAAACTTTATCTCTCAACAGTTTTTTTTATTTTTTCAAACAAAAGAAACTGAAGAAAATGAATTGGATGGAAGTCAAATGAATTCCATAAATTTTAATCATTCCAAACAGCTATTACATTCTTTTCAAGTATAACAGGTTGTAGCAATGGATTGAGCATCAGACTAACCGTGGAATATTCTCATCCTGCGAAGGGCAGAATATTTACAAAGTTGAGAGTCACACTTGCAACTTTCTTGTCAGGGTCACTGGCTACACCACCGTGTCAAATTGTTTAAAATTTTTGAGCTACCATCTATGTCTTCAACTTGTCCTACAGAATGCTATTCCCCAAAATATACATCTCCCTTTTTGTTTTGTGCGGATTTTTTTTTCTCTTTAGTTTTATTTTTAGTTCCTCTGATGCATTCCTTCTAGGAGATGGCTATATATTTACTAATGCAATGGAAAGTTCAGAATACTCATAACTTATTCCCTCCTATTTTGGTAATAATGGCAGCAATGGTTCATGGTTGGCGATGATCACAGGACAGCAATGTTGCCGGCAGCCTAAGGAGGTGCCTAAAACTTCTGGGACAAAAGGCTATAGAATTCAACGGTTGTCAAGCGGGAAGTGGTATTAAAATAAAATGACAGCAAAATTATAGGAAGCAAAAAAAAAAAAAAAGGATAAAATTTGTTAATTGTGTGATGTAGGTTTCTCCGGAGACAAACATTTTTTGAAAAGCTCCACCGCTGTGCCAAACATGTATATCAGACCGTATCTTCGAAGTGGCCATCTGCACAAAAATGGAGAACTTGTGTTATGTTCCCGGATATATGGTCTCCAAGCTTCACACTGGAATTTCTCGATGCGTGGGATGATGTAATGGGGTCATAATTGATCCAAGTGGTTTACCCGCAAGTACTAATGCCTTTGCATCTGCCCTCCGGGCTTCCTTGTACAATTGGAAGTTTAAGGTTTGACACAAAATTGCATCCGCATTTTGTAAATGCACAGATTGAAACATTTGCAAACAATTCACACTGATTGTACACTGTGAAAACTTGAACAAGTAATTCTCTCATGAAATTTTCATTCTAAAAGAGGCTTAATATTCACAATATATGAGATTTGCAGGGGAAAAAGGGAATATGGCTGAAGATGCCACTGGAACAAAGTTGCCCTCCAATTGCAATTAAGGTAATAAAAATTGAAGCGTTATGGTGTTCCGAGTGCAAGAAGAGCTTCTTATCCCACTGCTCAGTATTTTATGTTTTTCTGTTGGCTTGGCATTTCAGGAGGGCTTCGACTACCGCAATGCAGAGCCCCGGGGATGTGATGCTAACCTATTGGATTCCGGACGAACCCTGCATGCTTCCTGCTGGCCCTTCTCATCAAATTGGTGTTGAGGGTTTTTGCTCAGTGACAAAATGGAGGTTATAATACACAAGTATTGATTCTTATTCATTTTTTTGTATCTTCTCATACTTTCACAGCTTATGCATGCTTCCAAATTGCAAATTACGACAATATTAAGGTCCTAGTGGTGAAAGAGAGATGCCCTTGTACTTGCTTAGATGTGTGGAAGATGCCTAAAGGATACATTAACACGGTGCTAACTTCAGCTACTCGATATTTTTTTGGTTAACCTTATAATATCATAGGTTTTAGTACTCCAACTTAATTATGCAGTCCGAAGACATATTCTCAGGAGCAATAAGAGATGTTCAAGAAGAAACCGGTGTAAGGACAATCTTTCTGTGTGCATGTTAATTCCTAAAAGAGCTATTTGGTTAATACTTACAATTTGGTTACCCTTTACCAGATTGATAACAATATTCCAGAAGATGATTGCTATAAGGTGACTTTTCTTTTTCAGGATTGTTTATTTATTTGCTGAAACCTCTTCGTTTCCCTCGGCAGAAACATACTAACGAACCATTTTTCTTGTGCATGTTCTGCGGCGTAATCCACCAGACGTGCTCACCTTGTTTCATTCCAGAAGTCGGATTTGCTCTTTGTGTGCATGCTTAAGCCATTGTCTTACCCAATCAAAATTGACAGGAAAGAAATTCAAGCTGCCAAGGTAAACAGTCACTGGCTAAATTTTGACAATCTGCCAAAAGCACTTTTTTTAACTTTTGACAAACCCTTTGTTTCGGTGAACTAGATTTGTTGGTACTCATGTTGCAGCTTATGAAGATCGTTACAATGGGTTTATTGCTCATCAGTTGAGCTCAAAACTTTACGGGAAATTATCGTACCTGTAATATGATAATTCAAGCAATTTTTAAAAATCCAAGCCTCTAACCAAATCACTTTAGGTTTTGCTCATGCAATGAAATCCTTTTCAAATACCTAACCAAAAACAACGTGTGATGACAAGATATGCACTGCATCCAGTTTTTGTGCAATTTTCTTTAGAATTTAATGACATACCTGTATAATTAACACAAAAGGCCACAAAAGATAAAAAAAAAAAAAAAAAAGCAACATACGTTATTACTTCAGTTTAGAAGTATACCTTGGGTCATGGAAATTTTGTGTTCTTGCTTCGATTTATACTTGATGGGCAATACTTGAAGATTGTTTATGCTCTGGATCTCAATAAGAACTACCTTGACCTGGCAGAGAAATTGAGCTAGTCTGTCACAATGTGGAAAACAGTGCCTCTTGTCAATAGATAAGTTCAAAATTGTAAGCCATGTTGCTTATGAGAAAAACAATCAATCAGCTCGTTTGCAGATTAATGAAGTCAGCCATAAAACAACAGTGCATTTGAGAACCTTCTGCACAAGCAGCT
Source organism: Rhizophora apiculata (assembly GCA_037832385.1). NCBI lineage: Eukaryota > Viridiplantae > Streptophyta > Magnoliopsida > Malpighiales > Rhizophoraceae > Rhizophora > Rhizophora apiculata. Next base: position 4,523,171 of record CM075433.1, on the reverse strand, counting down.
ATGCCAAGCTCAACTGATTTACTCAACTAAATGCTGTCAGAGAAATAAGTAGTACAAGGATGATCAAGCAGGCTAATATATTTAAGGCCAGGAGGAAGTGAATGGATCAGATATCCTTTCCCAAGTCATCATGCTGCTGTTGTCCCACAGAAATCCTGATCACTAGAGCAATAAGATGCCATCGTTTTGTCCTTTGTTAATGAAAGTAGTCTGGGTCGGATTTGTTAGTGAGTGGGGATAAGGCTTGAGGAACAAATACAAGAAATGGTTTGCATTTTCATGCAGATCACCATGGGTCCTTGTGCCATTAAGACACAAATGATACACGAACATTGCATCCAAGTTACATAAATGAGAAGAAAGCCAAGGTGAATTCTAATGTAGTAGTAAGCTCTACATATGTGAGCTTCCTTGGACAAAGTGAACATAAACAGCCTTACAAATTTGAACTCGGAATCTTCTACTCAGCTGTAAACCAAGCAATTGGTAAGAACCTCAACAGAAGCCAGTAGCAAAGCCAGTATATAATTGGAATTCTTCTTTTTGAAACGAGAGAGAGAGAGAGAGAGAGAGAGAGAGAGAGGAAGAAGTAAAATACTGAAAAAGCTCATACCTTTTACCTTGGCAGAGGAGACATTGGAATTTACCACCACTGCACAGGCCAGGAATTTGTCAGTAGATAACAGGACAGTGACATGAGAGAGAGAAAGAGAGAGAGAGAAAGAGAGAGAGAGAGAGAGAGAGAGAGAGAGTGGAGGAAGGAGCAAAATACTGAACAAGCTCATACATTTTACCTTGGCAGAGGAAACGTTGGAATTTACCACCACCGCAGAGAGAGAGAGAGAGGAAGAAGTAAAATACTGAACAAGCTCATACTTTTTACTTTGGCAGAGGAGACGTTGGAATTTACCACCACCGCACAGGCCAGCAGTTTGTCAGTAGAAAACAGGATAGTGACATGAGAGAGAGAGAAGTAAAATACTGAACAAGCTCGTACATTTCATTTTGGCAGAAGACAGAAATTTTCTGCACAGGCCAGAAACTTGTCAGTAGAAAACAGGACGGTGATATCCATGTAAATCATGCACTTTTTGTTGGTTAGAGAACTATCTCTCTTCAGCTGGCAACACAAGATATTGAGTGGTCAGCCTCATCGAAAGGCAGTGAAGGCCTTTTGGTGAAGTTCTAGCATCATTATTAACCTAAAAGCCTGCTTACTCGTTCTGTGCTTGGACTTTTTCATCTGCATTGTAAAACATAGCACGAATCTTCTTGGCCATGGAGAGGCAGTCTCGGAAAATGTGACCGGCTTTGTTCAGTGATGCATCAATGGATCTCATTTTCCATATCATGCTGCAAGAGGTACTAGTGTTCAGATTATAAACAAACTTTCTTCTTTCTAAATCAGAGTTATGCAAGATGTTCCATTTCATATTCACCGTCACAATCTTGAGTTCTCAATAGCATTTAACAATACATTTTACCTTTTACATTTCATATGTCCATAGATCCGCACAAGAATAGCAAGAGTGAAGGACACTGGTGATGAAGTAACTCCTCGACAAATCTGAGAACCTGTCAGCTTCACTCGCACCTCATTCTAATTCTTTTATTTGCTGTCTCAAGTCCTTTACCAAATGAGAATTACTGGTCGGTGGTGAAAAATTCAGGTATACTTCCATCTCTAATCAGCTAATCTTTCATCTCCTTTACCTTCTCATCTCTAGCTTTCCTTGCTGGAGGCCGTACATTCTGATCACACAACTATTTTTTGATGAAATTCCCCTTACAGCTGAAACCTATCACATAATATGTGAACTACAAGAGTGTTCCAAGCCTTATCACTGAGTGTATAATAGAATACTTACATCCATCGTATGCTACTCCTGAATTATGTGGACAAAGAAAGGAAGAAAGAAAGAAAGAAACAACATTCCATTTCACTATATGACAAAAATCTCGATTTGAAATTCTGATGTGATTGGCACTTTGAATATATGTTGCTCCATAGAGAAGTGCGGTTGTTTTCTATCTTACACTACTCTGGTGATATTCCCTTTCTGCATACTAACCATCAACAAAAATTATTGCCCAGGTATTTATTTGCCTACATAATTAACCTTCCCTATTTGTGGAAGGTCCTTAAATATAATTACCACAAGACTTTCCCTAAAAAATCTTCAGGTTCTTCAGGAGCAATACTAATAACCCCTGACCTACAGCTGCTTTGATCTTCCAGCCCTAATGCCCCATAATAGTGTGACCAGCAGAAGAGACCAATCCATCCAACTCTCCAGCTACCGCTGAGTGGCCATAACAACATCAATGTATATACTATTGATTAAAACCAAAGTTAAAAAGAAACTGCATTGTGTCGGTAATTGGTACAGTTACTGGGTCAAATCCAACAGTTGTCTCTTATTTTACGCACCTATCCATGTCACACACCTATGCATAATAGGATGTTCCTTGGGGAACTTGTTTATCCACAACAACCATCGACCATCTCTAGCATTATCCTTTTTTAGGTGTTCATCTCTTTAATGCCTAACCTGAACCAAAAGCATGTAAACAGACAAAAAGCTTGTAAACAAACAAAAAGCTGTCCATCAACACTCAAGGCAAGCAGACGAAGTAAAGCAAAGCAATAAGATGGCCTACCATCTACAAGTTCCATTTTGCTAGTTGGAGGTATTGAATGCATTTGCAGACATGAAACCTGATACCATTTAGAAAATTAGGTTTTCCCATTGTGTATTATTGTATTTCTATTCTGAATATCTAATTCCATGAAATAGTTTCCCATTTCCTAGGCAATGATCCTGTAGAACTACAAAAGAAACTGGCTTTTCCTTATCTAAGTCTCAAAAGGATGTGAAAATATGATCACACAAAAGTAAAATGTGATGAGATGATTATAGAATAAGAATATTCCTACTTTTCTCCTAACGTGGATGATGTTGTTTCTTGCAGAGTCTGCTGACTTTTGTGTTTTATTTAATTATTAGCACAAACCAGGATCTGTATCCCCAATAGTTCCAAGGTCCAAGGTTCACAATCATTGAAATATGAAAGGGTCAAAGCCAAAGCAAATACTACTAACCATTGCTCTCCAAACCAGCTGTGTATCTGGCCTTTTCAGATTGCCTAAAACCAGGATCTGTATCCCCAATAGTTCCTGATCCCTTGCAATCTTTTTTTCCATCAGAAGAACCGTAACTCACAATGGAACTGATATCCTTCTCCCTTTAGGCTCTTCTAAGCCTTCAACTGCTTCCTGAAACAAGAGTATCAACATTGAAAACATAATTAGCTTAAAAAAACTTTAAAACTGGAAGTAGGACACAATATGCAAAATTGGACCCAAAAAAGGCAATAATCTGAAGCTGCCTGCTCAAGCGCATTGAGTTTTACAACATCTGTCCTGTATTTCTGCTCCAAATGAACAGAGTCAACACAAATAATTAGTATGACCTTCCAGCATCAAAATAGAAGAGAAGAATATAACTAGCCTACATAGTGAAGAAAAGAGTACTCCAGAGTTGAGAGAACAATATCTGATATGGACAGCTGTCCAACTCTCATTTTGTTTAAACAAAAAGACAGAAGAATGCATAAAGGCTACATGTAAAAGGATTATGATGACAAGGCAAACTAAGGGAAAGCTAAACAATTAATGATGGAGCAGGTGACTATGCCTCGGACATGTCACAGTTGTAGGTACAGCAGCAATTGCTGTAATGAATTGCAGCTCCTGTGACATGAATCATGTCAGGCATATCATTGAAGACAACTTCATTGCCACTCACAAGATTCTGAAGTCCTATAAACAACAATCCCTTCCGTTCTGGAAGAACAAAAGAAATTAAAGTTGCTGCATCATCATGAGCAAGAGGAACCTTGCAAACATATCCAGAAAGGATTTAAGGAAATATAGAACAATTATGATTTCACTCATGGAAAGAATTGGAAAAGAAATTTGATATGATGTGAGTATTAGGACAGCACAGCTTCAGAAGGCCTTTTTTCTTTCAACTTTTTATCAGAAATGAAGGTACTGGCGAATATTTAGAATCTCGTGTAAAGCCAAACGATTCTTAAGCGGAAGTATAACCAGTTCTGTTAGCATCCATCCTCTGCCATGTTCCACAAGAATTTACTAGAACTTCCAAACTACATCAACAAGATGAGAACTTGCCACTTCAAGGTTGAAATTAATACTTTGGCTACTTAACAGATCTCAATTTTCATGCAGTATGAAGTGCCAAGGTCATATAATCAGAAAAGTGGGAGGGAGAACAAAACACGGCACTAATATAGTGGGAAAAATATGAGAAAGCTTACTAGCAAATGTTATCGGAGAGATCAGGTGACTAATCTAGGCAGTTCTTTCATCAAAATCTTTCATTGTCCCAAAATTTGCTCTTTCTTGAGGGAAAATTGACAGGAAACAAAAAACTCAATTTAGACAGTTATCATGCAAGACAACCATTAGTGCACCCTTCTCTCCAGGCCCCCTCTCTGCCGCACCTATACAGAACCTAAAAACACGGTATGAAGTTAGGAAGGTGATAATTGAAGAATATGGTGGCCTATTACTCAAAAAACGGAAAAAGCAAATAAAAACCAAATGGCTCAAACCCCATTGGCAAAATGTTGGGCAAACAACTATATGCACACCCTTAGAGATGTATGTGGATCCTTCAAAATAAAATGCAAGGCTAATGTAATTGTGCCTACCTTGATCATATGATCAAAGTGCCAGAAACTGAAATCAGAATGGGTGACTTCTTTTCAGGAAAGGAAACATCAGATGCACTCAATAAAGGACTTAACAGTGAGGAAAGAGTTTGTGTCAGTCAATTACCTTTAGCTTCCTCCCTGCTGGAGTAGTAAACCAAATGAAGCGGCCATATCGATGTGATGGTACAAGGAAATGAAACTGATACTACTTCAGTGGCTAAAAATGAGACAGAGAAAAAGGAAAAGACTAATGAGTTGAAGTCCAGAAGACAATTAAACAAATTGGACGAGCCAAAGACCTTACACCACAAGCAAATATACAGTTGTGGATAGGTTGACATCCAAGTTGCATCAACAGACATTAACAAGTAAACTAAGTAATGAATACAGTAGAAAGGTTGCATACTCCCGTTTGGTATGTAAATTGCATTGCAGTTCCAGCACCTGTGGCAACTAGTTCTAACTTTGCCAATGCCAACTTCCCAAAGCAGCGGCATCTGACTAGCCAATAAAGGTAGCTAAAGATCTTGTTCAAATACTTTTCAACTGCAATATTTCCCTTATCTTCAAAATATAATGCATAATTTTGAATAGTGAAGAGCAGAGTGATAGAAAATGGATGCTATTGGCACATAAGAACTCCACAAGAGGGAAATGGAGGCAATTATATCAGGACCAAAAAAAAAGAGAAAAAAACCAGTCCCAAATGGAAAACAATTGCTCCATCTGCATCAACATATTAGCATGGAACGAATAGCAACCTGCTTAGCCATTATGACATATATTGTTAGAGAGTTAATTTGTAGGTTAGAAAGCCAACTTCAGACATATAACCAGGTGACACCAGATGAAGTGTTTACAAAAAGAAATTCAGGCTGTGAAATGAAGGATATTCAGCAGCATATCACCATGTCAATAAACTACTTTTTACTTTGTGGCCCAATCCGTTATCAAAGCTCATCGACTTATCTTCGCTTAGAGTGTTTGAGGAACTTAAATATGAACAAGGCATCATCGAAAACACTAATGTTTCAAAGCCAAATGTGTGGCTAAGAAGATTGAAACAATTTAAGGTCTCTGTAGTCACTGAATCTAATAAGAACAATAAGTTTACGTGAGCACATCACCCGGCTATAGAAGAAGTCCGAATTTGACGATGTCAAAGCATCTATAGCACATTTTCCTTCAATTTTAAGAGCGTCGGTATCGTTAAAAAACCATCTGCTACGTCTGAACCAACACAATTTGACACATAGCTCACAAAATCGGAAAAAAAATCTCAAAAATAAGAAAGTGCTTTCCGTTCCAAGAAAAAGGGGAAACAAAGAAAAGAAGATTGAGTATAAACCAGATTCTTGAAATTATATCGATCAAAAATCACACAATTGAAAACACCATTTATTTCCAAGGAAATTCGAAAACAAAGACATTTGGAGAAAGAACAGACGGTTCTTCAATGAAATAAATAGAGACAACAGATAGCACGAATGGAATTCTTGAAATAATATCTGAGAACAAATAAAAAACGGAAGTCAAAATAAATTTGTAGAAAGAAGAGGAAATTCCTAAAAAAAGAAAGAATAATAATTTATTATATTTCAATGATTTACGGTAAGTTCAAGAAAAAACAGATTTTAAATTAAAAATTTTTTTCCCAAACACAGCACAACATTGGAGGCAGAGATCCAAGAAAATTTAGACAGGGTTTTCATGATCACCGCTCTCTTTTGTCTCTTAATCCTTGGTTTTGACCGTTTTGGCTTAAATCTGTGCTTCCCCTCGGAAGAAAACGTGAGCCGCGAAGCGTTTTTTCGAAGCTTTAGAAGCCCTTGTTTCTTGGAATCTGGGCTCAACGTAATTGTTGAAGGGAAATTATATAAAAACGCAAAGCTGTTGCAGAGTAGCTCAAAAAGATGCTCTACAGCAAACCAGAATCTTGAAATCTCTCAAAATGGAGAAGCCATTCAGTAACGAGAAAAGGCGAAAATAAACAAGAATTTCAAGGAAAAGCAAAAGGCCTAAGTCAAAATAAAATATTACAAATTTAGAGATTCTCAAATTATTGAAAATATAAAGAGAACCGAGAGAAAATGTTATTTTCCTTAAGAAAGAAATCCTTGAAATCACGTCAGCCTCCAACACACCTCCTCTGGTTTTAGAAACCCTAATCTCTCAAGATCTTGGTTCAACGTTCATTGGTTGAATGTTGGAGAGAAATGGACATCTGCTTCCGAGTATATACATAGAGAGAGCGCAACGCCACCGCCTTCTTTTAGTCACCGCTTTCGCCCTTTTTTTTGTCATATATTCAAATTCAAATCGACAAGGTTTCTCCCATTTTGCGCGTGAAATTTTACCCATTTAATCGCATGGTCGAAGTTTGGAAAATAAATAAATAAATAAATAAAATATATATATATACACACACACACTCTCTCTCCGCGTAAAATTTACGCAGTGCATCTGAGAAAATTACGAAAATAATAATCGCGGGAAATTTACGCAGCTCTAGTCGAATTACCAAATTTATATCATATTTTTATAAAGATAAAAATGTAATATAAATGTTTTCTTTTATCTATTGGAATATATTAAAATTGTGTCGGTGCAGCAATTTTTTTCCTTTTTTTTTTCTTTTTTGGGTTTCAGTAGAAGGCTTGCACTTATAAATTATAGATCTTTAAGACTGTCAGGCAAGGCCATTGTATCCCGACCTGGTATTGCGGTAGAGGTAGACAAAATTCAAGCAATCTAATAGAAAGCTTCGTGTCTAGGTTGGCCGGTCGGCGGCTGGGTTTCTTTTTAAGAATTAATTAACAATAACTATCGCATGTTTGAGATCTGCATGGGCCCAATTTTTATATCGCACGGTTTTCGCTTTAAATCTCTTGGGCTTTGCAATCATTGCACCGTGTGGGCTTCCCTCTGGGCTTAACTTCCTCCGAAATATTTTGGCAGCTAAACTAGTAGTACCTTCTCTACCCAAAAAGAAAAAAAAAAAAATCAAGGGGCGAATAGAAGTTAAAAAAAGTCTATTTTCTTGTTCTTGTTTCACAAGGTGACTTAATAGTCCACGCTTTCACGTCACATGAAATGTCAAGGCTTTCTGGAACGGTGGCCGCACAGTTTGGCAAATCTAGACAATGGCATGACCTCAAACTCCATGTGCCTCGTGCTATTGTTCCGTGGACCTCGTGCCGTTGTTCCACGTACCTCGCTCCATTTTTCCTACTTCTTTTCTAGAAAGAAAGAAAGAAAATTTTCTGTCCTCAGGTCATCATCCCGCAATGCCCGTGACTTTTGAAGTTGTTTGATGGCTGCCAGTCTTTTTAGGTTTCCTCTCTCTCTCTCTCTCTCTGTCTTAATCCAATGCCAAACAGTTTGTTAGGTTACCCTTTCAGGTTTCACAAGATCTCCGACAGCTTCTCTGATAATTTAAATTACAGCCTCTGTTACCTGGAAAATGACTTCCCCCTCTAGTTTGAAAAAATAGACAAATTTTTGGTTAAAAAAATTCCTTCTTTTGGAAAGTTCTGCTAGCATTCTCCGATGAATTTAAAAAATATTTTTAACAATAAATACCAATTCCACCTTAAGTAATAGATATCAATTATGACTGTCAAAAATTCCTTCTTTTGGAAAGTTCTGCTAGCTTTCTCCGATGAATTTAAAAAATATCTTTAACAATAAATACCAATTCCACCTTAGGGAATAGATATCAATTATGACTGTCAAAATACTATTTTCTATAAAGTTTGATTGCCCATCGAATGGAATTAACTAACATAAAGTATTAATTGACATAAACGACACAATGGCTCGACTCACAAGAAACAAAATTTTTAATATTTAAATTAAAAATTACTTTCATGAATTACATTTTTTTTAATTCAATTTAAAAAAATTTATTCTTCACATTAATATCATTAATTAAAAATATTTTATTTTTATTTTTATCATATAATTTTTAATAAAATTAAGAATATTAATTAACAGTAATTTTTATATTAAATTATTTTTTTAAAAAATTATATTACTCATAGTTTAAAAATAAATAAATATATATATAATTATTTTTTATAATATTTTTTTTTAAAAAATAAATTTAATAATTAAAAATACATTTTTTAAAAAAATTTAAATTTTTTTCATTAATAATTCAATTAACATTTTAAATTTTACTTGACATTCCATTGAAAATTAAGTTAAGAGTTTAATAAAAAAAAAAAAAGTAAAAGCGTAATTTTTTAATTAATGGGATTAAAATAAAAAATAATTTAAAAAGAAAAATTTATGAATAAAAAAATATAGTAACGAATAAGAATAATTCCCCAAAGTGATGTTATGGAATAATGTATACAGTGACGAGTGTAACCTGATATTTTGGTCACACAACCGATCTTTGTTCATAAGTCATAATAGTTGAAAGTACGCCATTGCTGTACAAAACTGAAAAAAATTCCAGCTTTTCCAGCTTCGAGCCCTGGCCCATCCTCGAACTCCGGCATTCCAACAAAAGCAGAGGCTGGATCTATTCGCCTGATGATTACGGAACGTCAACGTTCACAAATTAAATCCCGCGAATTTAACTTGACTTCTTCCCGTATACAAACGCCCACTTTCTCTGTGTGCGCAACAAGCCCTTTCACTATAGGAAACTTCCTTGCTTCCTGCGTATTGCAAGAAAAAAAAAGCAAAAGACACTGTTTGCACGGAATCATTTCGAATATTCTTTCTAGAACTACTCTTTAATTTGGGTTCCCAAAAAGCCGCCCCAACCCCTCTCTCTCTCTCTCTCTCTCTCTATCTCCTCCCAAACTGAAAGGTCCAAAATGCTGCGAGTCAAAATTCTCGGTTGTAATAATATATTTTTTTTTTTGGTCAAATATTTTAAAAGACTAAAATTATTATGAAACGTCAAAACTCAAAACCCACGGTAAAAGGAGCAAAACAGGTTATGAACCACCTGTTTTGTTTCTCCTATAAATACCCTTTCAAAAAGGAACGTGTAACCAGAAAAGCAACATCGGAAAAATTAAGAACCAAAGACACACAAACTTATTGTTTCTCTTTTGTCTGGTGGCGCTCTCATTTGGTCAACGCGGTGGCTCCTATAATTATGGGTTTCTGTTCGCCATCAATTCAAAGCTAGCGTTTTGCATGCATTCGCCTTTGGCTCCTAATTATTTGCCCCTTTCCCGCTTCACGAAATCACGATTCCTGGAATCTTCCGGTCCGGAGGCATCTAGTTTGAGAATTTTCTCGTCCGTAGGTCTTGGTTGTTCTGGTGCGGGTAGTTTCGCGATCGGATCCTTTGAGAAGCTCTATGGCTTCCGACAAAGACGGCAGCTCCAGACCAAAGATCGTCACCGGGGATTACGGTTACGTTCTTGAAGATGTTCCTCATTTGACTGATTACTTGTCCGATCTTCCCGTACGTTGATTGATTTATTTTTTTTTCTTTTTCTGTTTGAATTATTCCTTTTGTCTGGCTACGGCAAACGCTCGTCTCTGTTTTGTTGTTTTCCAGACATATTCCAATCCTCTGCAAGACAATCCTGCGTACTCGGTTGTCAAGTGAGCTGGCTTTTACTTTCTCTGCAGCTTCTCATTTTGTCTCCATGTATTTAATGCAACCACATTCTTTTTAAGGATTTAATGTTTATTTTATTTATTTTTTTGTTTTTTTTTTTGTCTTTTTTGTGATTTTTGAATTGATTGCCGGTTTCTTTTTCAGGCAGTACTTTGTCCATGTGGACGACACTGTTCCACAAAAGGTTAGGCTTCCTGTACGACGAAGCTTCTTTTTTCTTTTTCCTTTGGCTCTAATCTAATTGTTATTTACGATGCCATCTTGCATTTGAGGTTGTGGTTAATTTGTCTCCAATTGTGGACTCACGGGTGATGAATTAGTAAACCGTAATTTTGGTTTTTTTTTTTTTTTTGTTGCTTAATTATGGGTTAATTTTGCATTCTTTTGCTTGTTAGGTCGTCGTTCACAAGGACGGTCCGAGAGGGGTGCATTTTCGACGTGCTGGGCCTCGCCAAAAGGTGTGCTTCGATTACTAGTGCGCATAAGACGTGTGCATGGAATGATGAAACTCTTATCATGTTGTCTGGTTATGCAAAACTTTACCTGTTTTTGTTATTTTGCAGGTCTATTTTAATTCAGATGAAGTTCGCGCTTGTATTGTGACATGTGGGGGTCTCTGCCCTGGACTCAACACCGTGATTAGAGAATTAGTATGTGGCTTGAACTATATGTATGGTGTGAGGAAAGTTCTGGGGATAGAGGTAAAGTAGTTATTATCACATCTGCTTTTGTGTGTTTTCTTATGCATTCCCAAGTTCTATCAGTGCTCTGTCATTATGTGTATGTGTGCTGTATTCACTTTGCCTTTTGGTTTTGAACTCGTGTTGCAGTGCAAAGATTATTTGTAGGAGTAACTTGAATCTGATAATTCCATCATAATAAAGGTTATCACATTTCCTAATTGGATAGCAATAAAAGGAGAATTCTAACTTAGCTGTTGCTTTTATGTTGCAATTAATAAAATTCTCTGGTTTAGAAAACATGCTGAAACATTGGGGTTTCCAATTTCCAATCCCCTTTGTATGAGTTGTTTATGTTTGCAAGGAGCAGTGTTGCGATGCTGTTAAGAATATTCGTGTGAACCAATGAAATCGCTGATTGACAATTTAATGGAATCTGCAGGGGGGATACAAGGGTTTTTATGCTAAAAATACTATTTCACTGACGCCCAAGGTGGTGAATGATATTCATAAACGTGGTGGAACTATTCTTGGGACATCAAGAGGTGGTCATGACACTAAAAAAATAGTGGACAGTATTCAGGATCGAGGAATTAATCAGGTTTGAGGAAGACAATATTTAGCATCGCATTCTCTGTAGTGCAATGATTGCTGACCTGTCAACTAATGAATTCTCATTTCTACCCTTTTTGCAACTCAGGTTTATATAATTGGAGGAGATGGAACTCAGAAAGGAGCCTCAGCAGTATTTGAGGTAATTGCACTTTTGGCATGCACATAAATTGTGCAGAACTTTTATGCTAATATCAAATGCATTAGAAGAAAAGGAAAATTTGTGGTGAAAGCGAAGAACAAACGGCATAACTATCAGAGCATGTTGAAACTATAGGTTTTTGTGCCTTTTCTTCAGCAAATCATTAAATTGTGGGATCTTGCAGGAAATTAGAAGAAGAAAACTCAAAGTCGCAGTTGCTGGAATCCCTAAAACCATTGATAATGACATTATGGTAATTCCTTTGTCTTGTCAAACCACTGGAGCTTTGCTGAGTTAAATAGTTTAGGCCATATTATACTGCACCTTATATAACAAAGATGTTACAAAAAATGGATAATATAAAATTTTAAATGTCCTTTAAAATGATATGCACTACAGGTTATTGACAAGTCATTTGGCTTTGACACTGCTGTTGAGGAGGCTCAACGGGCTATTAATGCTGCACATGTTGAATCTGAAAGTATTGAGAATGGTATTGGCCTTGTGAAGTTAATGGGCCGCTACAGTGGTGAGTTCCTATCCATATCTTTATTTCACCTGTGCTCTTGCCATAGCCCAGCATCTTCTAATGGTAACCTGTGTTCTTTGCCTTCAAGACCATTTTGTTGTTTTGTTGGAACTAGGGTGACTATCTGTCTTGCGGGCAGCTTCCCCTGTTTTCTTATCCTTGTCAATGCAGCTCCTGACTTTGAGATTTTTTATTTCATTATTGATTGATTAAAACTGGTTCGGTATGATTGTTCCTCCACAATAGAAATCTAATTGTAATTATGGTGCAGGATTTATTGCAATGTATGCTACTCTTGCAAGTCGAGATGTTGACTGTTGCTTGATTCCTGAGTCACCCTTTTATCTGGAAGGGCAAGGTGGACTTTTTGAGTATGTCGAGAGGCGACTTAAAGAAAATGGGCATATGGTTATTGTGATAGCTGAAGGTGCTGGACAAGAGCTTCTGTCCCAGAGCATGATGTCAATGGTCCAGCAGGATGCTTCAGGAAACAAGCGTCTGCAGGATGTTGGGCTGTGGCTGTCACAGAATATCAAAGTAATTGTAAATTAATTGCTGCTTCTTTGTATTTGAGGACAAAGAGCATGTGTCATACTAAGATTTTTCCTAGCAAATTGATTGGTCTGTGTCCTTTTGCAGGACCACTTTTCAAAAAAGAAGAAGACAATAAACCTGAAATATATAGGTTGGGTCTCATGCTTCTAACTTATATGCAACCAATAAATTACATTGGTAAAATCTTTCTTAGGCAAGTATCAAGCTTGACAATTTAACTTTTGCTGGCAGATCCCACATATATGATTCGTGCTGTTCCAAGCAATGCATCTGACAATGTCTACTGTACTCTTCTTGCTCAAAGTGTTGTTCATGGAGCAATGGCTGGTTACACTGGCTTTACTAGTGGCCTTGTAAATGGGCGGCAAACTTACATCCCCTTCTACGTGAGTCAATGCCTTATGATTTCTTGTACCCTCTCTCCTTCACTTCTGTTCTTCTGATAATTGACATGCAGAAACCTCATTTTGAGGTTGTACAGCTGAACTTTTCTCGACTTCTTCCCTTGGTCTAAGAAATGTGCATTGGATTTCACGTGCTCAACCATGCACAGACTGATATACATTGACACAACCATAAGATTTGTTCGGTTCACAAGAATTTATTTTTTTTCCGGGAAGCAAACTTAAAGTGATATCAATTCAATAATGTTTTGATTGTAGCAACTTCTCTTTTGTGCCCAAGATTTACATAGGATGGTGGAACAATAGCCATCGATAACTTCTTGGCATTTTCTACTGTAATTGGAAGTTGAAGTTTCATGTCTAGATTTGTTAATTGTTGTGTTGTTGGTCTGCAGCGGATCACTGAGAGCCAGAACAAGGTGGTCATAACAGATAGGATGTGGGCTAGGCTCTTGTCTTCAACAAACCAGCCTAGCTTTTGGTGTCCCAAAGACGTCATCGAGGAGAAGAAAGATGATATCATTAAAGAGAATGTAGGAGCAGAGCCAGCTAACCAGCTGTTGGACAATGGAAATTGTGGAGAGGAAGTCTTGCAGAACAAAGAGGTCAGCTGCAAATGAATGAGGATGAAACCATCATGCTCCATATCATTACTTAGGTGACAGTTGTGTTCGCCTATTTTCTCATGGCACGCTTCTAGGTTCCGTGGTTCATTAGGCTTATAGCATAAGAAGAAAAACACAAAGAGAAAAGCTATTGTTTAACAAGCTCTCGTGTTGTATCAATCAGTTCTGAGAGTATAAAATTTTGTTTGCTTTGGAAATTTCCCTATAGATATCTTCATAAATCCAGGGTTTTTCCTGCTTCATTATTATTTTTTTTAATTCTTTGCTTTTACAGAGGGCCGCTCATGTGTTAGAGAAATGTCGATCCGGAAAACGTAGTTTGACTCAAAGGTGGTTCGACCTGACCATATGTTGCCACATACCCGACAAAGGTTAGGCACATTGGCGTCCTAAAACCAGTAGGGCGTGATTAATGAAGTCTTTAACCCAGCGGCCAAAGGAGCACGTCACTAATGTCCTCCGGACAATCTATTCAGACTTCTGTTCTAACAAAATGTAGGTAGTTTTTTAGTTGCTGACTTCTCCTCACCTCAACAAAGCCGTTTGTTGTCATTTTGTCGGCGTATTATTATTCTCTATGCAACTCAAGCGATTAAAATTAGCACTTTTCTTTACTGTTTATTGGATCCAGTTGGCACAAGAAAGACTAAAATCGAATAGCCGGCCGCCCCACGACAAAGCTTTTAAATCAGATAAAAACCAGAGTTGGTACAACTGACTTGGCACTTGGCATGACACTCCTTTTCCGTTTTGAAAACTGATGTAATATTCCACCAGTTCCTAAAAAGCTTACGGTAAAACAATTATAAATTAGAACGCCTATCCTATCAATGGGCAGCCCTAACAACGTTGCTTTTCAAAAACAGATTCTTCCCACCGCTTTGTTCAATAAGACAGAAAGAAAATTGCTTGCTTTTTTACGCATTACAGCCATCCATACTATATATATAATGAAAAGAAAAGGCATAACCGAGAGCTACCGTGATGCACAACCCAAAAAAGAAAGACCGAAAAAAGAAAGAAATAAACAGGGATTCACTCACGAAATTGAAAATAAAGCTTCCTTCACTCAAGAGATAAGGAGAAAGCTAACACCAACCAAACAAAGCTTGCTTCCCTAACCAGAAAGGAGATCAAGGCAGGCGTATACAGCTTTGCATCAACGGGGAGAACGACACACCATAACCTCGCTTTAACAGGTTAAATCCTGCAAAATTAATACCAAAATTCCCAAATTTGCAACTATTTTTTTCTTTATTCTATAAAATAATTCTCTCCGTTCTTATAAATTTTGTAACTTATTTTTAAATATTAAATTCTAAAATTTCGAATATAAAAATATACATTTTTAATTATTGAGTGTCCCCCAAGAAAAGGTTCCACATTTTTAAAAATCTACATTTTGCTAACCTTTACGTTAGAAAAGGTTCCAAAACACCAACAAAAAAGGATCACCTCACGCGTTGTTCCTCCGACAATATGCCATTGTTGAGGGGGCGGTCCATTGGATGATGAATCAGATTCCAAAACACCAAAAACGAGATCGCCTCACACGTTGTTCCTCGGACAGTATGCTGTTGAGGAGCGGTCCATTGTATGATGAATCAGATTCCAAAACATTCCCGATCTAGTTTCGGGAAATTTAGCAATTTTTATTGCAGTTTTCCGTTTCTTATGCATTATATATATATATATATAGGAGGAGTATGGGATAAAGAAGACAGAATTTAAATTTCTGTCTTGTATCTTATTGTAAAGTTTATCGATTATGCATTAAATTTTAATCGATACCAGTTTGTCAATTCTCGTGGCTCGTAACAATGTGCTAGAAAAAAAGAAATTAGCGATTTTGGTCCTTAATGGCGTATGAATGACATGTCGTTGACGACCCAAACGACTTACTCGTATATGGCTCGATTAATAAGGGGCCCAGCCCAATCACTCATGAGCCTTGTGAAACTTTGCCCAAACAATAGCCATCTCTTTGGAAATCAGAATTTCGGATTAATTAAAATTATTATTTAAAAAAAAAAGAAGAAGAAGAAGCAAGAGTACGAGGAATAGAGAAGGGAAAAGAGGAAGGGGGACAGTGGGGTGGTGGTAGGAGAAGATGGGAATCAGATTCATATTGATGGTGAACAAGCAAGGGCAGACCCGTCTGGCCCAATACTACGAGTGGCTCACTCTCGAGGAACGCCGTGCCCTTGAGGGCGAAATCGTCCGCAAATGCCTCGCTCGCACCGAGCTCCAGGTTCCTCTCTTTTTTTTTGGTTTTTTGATAATTTTTCTGAATTGTTGTAAAGAAAAATTGATCCGATTATTGGTTGCAATCAACAAGGCCAACCATTTCAATTTTTTTGCTTGTTTTTCCAGATAATTCTATTCTTATTAATAGATTTAGCTTGAATTCCTATCTTTAGCTGGAGCCCTATATAGATGATTTTTCTTTCTCTCTCTCTGTTTTTTTTTTTGGATCGTTCTACTGGATAACAGTGCTCATTTGTGGCGCATCGTAACTACAAAATTGTATACCGGCGCTACGCCTCTTTGTTCTTCTTGGTTGGAGTTGATAACGATGAGGTACTATTTTCTTCCTTTTTTTTTTTTTTTTTTCTTTTATTTTGTTTTTGTGTTACGAGTTTTCTGATCCGAGCACGAGCACGAGCACGACAGCAATTTTGAGTCTGTATGGGGCAATCATGACTCTCCACACACCTTTCTCTAAAGATCTAATTATAGAGTTTTGAGTGTGCTTAAATGTTATCAATTCAATAGGCAGAAAAAATGGAGCGGGGGGGCACTTATTTGCCTCGCTAAAGATCATAACTTTATGATTCTTCTTGCTGTCTTTGTGATGTGGCTATTGCAAGTGGGTGATCATTTAATACGTCGATCTTGTATGAAAAGAAGATGATCCCAACTCCTTATTTTTGTGTATTTCTCAATATTCTTAGTCGTTACTGGCTGCAGAACGAGCTTGCAATTTTGGAGTTCATACACCTCTTAGTTGAAACCATGGATCGGCATTTTGGCAATGTGGTGAGTCATCTTGTGCTAAGCATGAACAAATATATTGACCCAACGCCTCTCTCACGTTACCAACGTTGTCTCCTGTAATTTCATGGTTTAGCTTGTTTAAGAAAAAGAAATCTCTCTTCCCCTTTTCTTAATTTGGTTTCTTTTCGTCAGTGTGAGCTAGATATTATGTTCCATCTGGAAAAAGCACATTTCATGCTGGAGGAGATGGTCATGAATGGTTGCATCGTTGAGACGAGCAAGTCTAACATATTGAACCCGATACAGCTGATGGAGAAAACATCGTGAAAAGATCGACCACGCCTTATCCATATACTCTTCTTGCATTGATGATGAGTTTGTGTTCTTATTTATGTACAATAAGCCAATGAAACATCCAAATTCCTTCACTTGATAAATGAAAGACTTGGCAATTCTTCTGTTTACCTAACAGTGAGTGAGTATTGAAGATCTTCAGTCTTCATGGTACCTCCTCCAATGTGGATCTCATGCTAGGTGATTCAATTTTTTCTTTGCCCTGCTTATGAACCTGTAACGATCGCTCAGACTACTCGAAATAATTTCTTTTTAAAAAACAGAATGTCAACCTATTGTATGTCACCCTCCACTTTTGTTCTCGTATCAAAAGCTAGAAGACTGGCTGACTAATCATTTAATTTCCGAAAGATTCCATGTACAATCAACTTTCCTATACAACAGAACAATGTTTTTGCATCAACCGTGCATATCCATCCAGGGATCCTTGTGTTCCTACGGTGTCTCATCAAACTGGAATTACAGACTAAACACCAGCTGGCCTTACATCCTTGTCGCTTACTGCAGTTAATATCACTGCCATTTTTGCTAGATATTTTGAACAAGCTGCACTAGATGATCCTTTTCTTTCAACTCACCCCTACTGCCCAGGACCCAGCTAGCTGACAATCCTCTGAGGTTTATTAAAATGAGAATATATCAAATACAAGAATTTAGAATAGCTGATTCCTCGATATTTCATCTACCAAACGACCCATAAAAATGTGGCTAAGCCAATTGTTGAAGAGACGCAATAACTGCAACTAAGATTGTCAATTCAATAGTTCATACCCTCCTAAAGATAATTGGGGTCATTGAATAATGGTCCCCATTTTTCGCAATAAGATTCGCTGGATCTTGAGGCAGTCACCTCTGTGGGTGCCAAGCAGTCGCCCATCTGATTGTTGAGCACAGAACCAGTAGAACGAGAGAGTACTCCGGCTCCATAATCATAATTAATGTAGTTGTAATTGATAGCATTGTGTTCAGCACCAATAACACAGAAATGGCTTGTTGCATGATCTCTAAGCTGATTCCACCTGAAATTTAGGACTAGAGTACACATAATCATGACTTATCGGCAATAACACTAATACACTGGTGGAAACATTCTCTCTTTTTGGTTCCCAGAGACTCTTAAATATGAAACTCAATACAATGACTAAAACCACAAAATATGAAAAGCATTTTATAGTATAAAAGAAGATGTACATGGTTCAGGTAAGAAACAAAAAATGAGGAAGAAGAAGAAATGCATAGCCCTTTGGTTACATATCTATCTTCTGAAATTTTCCTGTACAAGAACAGCAGGACTTGGAACAACAGAAACCTAAAGCAATCACTTGTCTTAATAAAGGTTAGAAACCTGAAAACTATGCTTAGTTGAACACCCTTAACACAAACATCTACACACACCATTCCCACCTGCGATATATGCAAAAGTAAGATTCTGACTGGTCTGCACCAAATGAGCAAGTTCCACTAAAACTAGGCACACACAGATTCAAGATTCTGTTCCAATCCATGGTTTACTTGCTCAAACCACTCTCGTGGAACACATGAATAGCACAAGCACAAAACATCTAACTTGACTTACAATGATGCCAGAAACTCTTTCATGACTGCCAGAACACCTCGGGGTCATTACTATACAAGGAGTGGTCTTGAATTTCTTGGTTAGCTACATGTCGATTGATAAGATAGGCTTGAATAATTTTACACAGCATTAATCCAGTAGGAAGCATCCACCATTCACTTTCATCCCTGCACCACCCATCACACCATATGAAAAGTTCAGGTCAATGGTAACTGCCAACGATTACTTACAGCTAGCATGAAGTATAAAATGAACAGCTGCTACTTACATGCTAAAATTCCAGGACTGAAAGTTCAAATGCTTTCTACTTGAGTAGGCCTTATAATGAATAAATCCACATACAAAGGCAACTACCTATAAAAAGAGAAATTTATTAATCAAAATAGCAGAATGTAAAATGATGGGGGGGGGGGGGAGGAGGGGGAAATGCTTTAAATGTGCCTACATGTGTCAACTGCCAGCAAGATACGTGAGCCATAAGAAATTTAACTAATGAGTTACTAGGGATGGACACTTCACCATTTTTGAGCTCCACAAAACTCTTGGCATTTCATAAACTAAACCCCTAGCCCTTGGATGAACACATGCATCCCAGCACATGCTTTATGTTTTAAAAAAGAGTAAACCCTCTACAACTGATCATAAATTTCACAATTTATCTCGCTGTTATTGTCACAAGTAAATTGATAATAGTAACAACTAACGGACAAATTGTTCAAATTCTTCCAGTAATTGCTTCATATTTGAAACAACTAGTGTTTACATATTACTTCCTAGTTATGTATGGCATATGGATACCCAAAAAAAAGTCATATAATCAACTTACAACATTGACCAAGGAAGTTACGTTCCACAAAGCATAAACACGTGCCAGACCTGCCGATCGCCTGGGTCCATGACTAAACAAAGCACTAATTCCAGCAGGGAAAGGGAACAATATGCCAAGAGGAAGAATTAAGAAAACCAATAGGAAGTTTAGTAGTGAAATAGAATACATCTGCAGCAAAGTAAGCAGAACTAAGCTAATGTCTCCTAGCAGTAGTATAGACATGAGCAGACCTACAAGATCCTGCAACAAAGGATAGGAGAAATATCAACTGAATTTCAGATCCATCAAAGTATCAGAGAGATAGAAAGGGAAATGAGATCCAAAAGGTGCAATACAGGCATTTCAACTACCTGGTGACCAACAGGTTTAGTGTTATGAAGTATTAGAGAGAAGGGGTAACATATTGCCCTCCTCATTTTAAGTGTCTTCAAACTCTTTAAATGTAAAATCCCTCCAGAAATCTTTTTGTGTGGCATTGGATGTTCACTGGCTTTCAAATACTCCTGTTGCTCCCACTTATGAACCATGGACAAACTGATATTTATAGAGGAAAAGTTCAGGATTAGCAAGTTGGAAGGGCGAAAGTATGCCAACATATATATATATATGTAACCAATAGATGACAAACACTGACCATGACTGCTGCTGAGGAAGCAAAAGTCCATCTTGAGTTTCATTTGACTCTGACACATTCTCATTGTCAATGGCACATACAGCTAGCCCAAACTGGCAGTATCCTGAAGATGTGGGCTGAAACCAAGCAAGATCGACTCGCACACCATATGTACTCAAAGCAGGGTTTGCATGAGTTTCAAGCCAGCTAATGACACGACCAAAAGTAACTTTTAAATGTCCACTTCTAACCAATCGAAGTTGAGCATTTAGACCAGCTACTAATCGATACCAAAGGGTTGGGGTAACAGACTGAAAAGCAGCAAGATATACTATCAACAACCAATACTTCCAACAAGCATCAGGAACAGCAAAAGAAACACATATCTGTGTGAATGAGAGGATGAAACAAAGAGGAATGACTTGGGAATTCACAGAAAGAAAAACTTCAGTCTAATAAACAGCAAACCTGGTTCATGAGGCTTGTGAGTATATTATCACTTTGAAAGTAGAAGGGAGTCATGTAACTTCCATCTCCTCCAAAAATCAAAGGCATGGGAAATCTCTGATGAAGACGAGGAGGGAGATCAGCTCTCTTTTCATCTCCGCCAAGAAAAAAGTCTACATATGCTAGCATTAGGTCTGAATTTGCAGCCACCTACAGCATAATGACATGCACAGTAATGTTAAAACTATAGCTTAAATTAAGATCTGCCCTTTAAGCATGGATCAAATATGAACACAGGGCAGCAAAGATAAACACAAAAGTAAAGCCCATTAATCAAGATTTCCTACAATTTCCAATTTCTGAGTTAGTAAGACAACTTCAAAATATAAAGCTGGTGCAGGTATCTAAATACAAAGACACATTTGAGGCTGTTAAGTCCATCAATATACCCACAATTATGTTAGTAAGGGTAGCATCATAAGTGATCAAGTAACTGTGAGTATGAGTTTGGAAGTTATACTATCTATATTTTGGGTTTTTGAGAGTTCCCACCCCACCACCATTAGCCACCTTTAAGAAATTCGTGCAAAATTATTAGGCAAATGTATGATTCCAATATTTATGCTTCTGCACAAAGTCCAACTTCAATTTAAGATGAATTGACAAGTGTGTTCCTTATTCCCCTGCAAAGAAGGTGGCAATGTAAAATGTTTGACACAAAAAAAAGCAGCTGGGGCACATCCAAATTCTCCCAATTTGCAAAGATATTTTGTAACCTCCAAAAAAAAAAAAAGTGTTGCTTCTACAATTATTGTCCTTCACTCTCCACCATAGTGGGCTTTTGGCTCCCCATTTCTTTCAATCCCAATGCAATGTCCATGGATGCCCCAAGAAAGACAAAAAAAAAATCATTGACTTCAATTAATGCCAGGACATAGCCATCACATTGACACCCTCAACCCAAGAATTTTATGAGGAAAATATGTAAAGAATCCACGTGCCAACACATTTTCACTTCAGTCACAAATGGATATGAGAAATCTAAACCAGCAACCAAAACCAAAAATTACAATAAAAAAGGAAAATTGAAGCTTTGCAATTTATATGTCAATTTGGAGAAATCACCAAATTCCAAGAATGAAAACATCAAATGCCAGCACACTAGACACTTGACATGTTGCAACTGTGTATAACATGTTGCATGTGAAAACTGACTCAAATGTGTAAATCTACCTCACAGCAGAATTTAAATATATAAAAAAGCCTATATTGCAAAAGGAAGTGAAACGCAACATCAATTTAGGGAAATATAGAAATGTCCAAGTAGACAATTGAAAAACTTCTAAAGAGAAATGAACCTTCAGCCCTTCATAAAGAGCACGTGAACGGCAAGAGCGTAAGCAAGCATGATCATATTCTGATCGAACAAAATTGCGAAGCTGTTGCAATTTCTTTTTCCGACACTGCTGAAGCCAGGACCATGCAACTGGACATGCAAGAACAGAGAAAATGCTGTAGATCAATCCTTCCCACCATTGATAAGCAGCTAAGCCATTGATCTCGTCCACAAACCTACTGAATGCATCCTCATATCTGCCATTCAAGTGTCATATTACAAAGATTTTTACATATTTTCTGTTCACAAGAGCAACTAATCCAATTCAGCAGAGTAACTAATCCAATTCAGCAGAGTAACTAATCCAATTCAGCTTCACAAGCATAATTATGCCATAGAACACCAACCATTAGAGCAATGGGCATTTAAGGACCAAATACTACTAAGAGAAAGGAGGCTTACACAATTTCAATTATTTGGTCCGGAGGAGAGTGGGGTAGATGCCAAGGTTCACTAAAAGTATTTGGTCCCATAAAATACATCCTATGGACATGACTCTGGGATTCCTCTGTTCTACTTGTTTCTAAAACCTGAAAGACAACAAGATCAACACCTCATAACAACATGAAAATCATAGCAGTGGGCCACAAATATTGGGGATTATTTTGGTCTTCAAGGAAATAGCGGAAATTTACCTCATTCAATGACTCCAGGAAAGGGAAGGAGTGATCTATTCGTGAGCCACACTGAGGAGGTAAAGGGGCTGGCAATTCATCATCCCCACCAACATATTTCATACGTGCAACACTAAGTATGAGAGCTAGCATGATGAGGAGACCCAAGAGAATAAGACTGAATAACCATGGACCACCAAAAGTGTATACTAACTCTTCAAAGGTAGTATAACAGTTTGGCATGTGATATCTATCAGAGACACACTTGTATGGACATGGTCTTTCAGTGACACCACCTATTGAAAACATTGGGATGAAAATAAATGACATTCAGAAAAGCAATTACCAACCAGGAAAAAATCTTCAAAATAGTAAGCCTTGTTACATAATAAAAATCACAGTACTAATTGAAAAGGTACGACAAGTAACCAGAAAAATTTAAGCAAGAATAATTGGTGGCAAAAAACAAAAGCAGAGAAAAGGGAAAAAGAACACTGCATAATAGCCATCACTTCACACACAGAATCAACCAGAAGGTAAATTCTGTAAGTACCTCGAACAGGAAGATAAATGGCACGACTTGGAAGTTCATATGGTGGGCAATTATGACAAAGGACCGCATCAGATCCACTAAAATTCTTGAAAGTCCCAATGGGGCATTCCTGTAGTGCATTTGCTTGACGGTAAGACAGCAAGAATTCACAGGCCAAGAAGTATATGTTAAAGCAGTGCCATTCATTGATAAGAAAACTTGTTTCACTGATATCAATGAACTGTAAGATCTTAAGATGTCGCCACTGAGTAATCCATAGATGTGGCTGTGAAAATTCCTTTTCAGAAAAGAAAGAATAAGTTTCCATGCCACAAAGATTTTTAAATAGTGATGAACCAGAGCACTCTAAGACTGGTTGTTTGCCCGCAAGATTACACTTTTACTCCAATGCACCCTTTGGAAATAATAGAGTTCCTTTGAGCCATTAAGACTTGTTAAAACACAAAGGTGCATGACACATTTCACATTTGCAAAATTACCTCACAAAAGATTCCATAAAGCCCCTTTGGGCATGCCTTTCCAGTAACAGTCCCATCTTCTCCAGTGTGGCCCTGGCCTTTACCAAATCCTCCCCTGGCATTAGAGAAACAAGGGGCTCATTATTCAAATGACTTCAGAAAGTATCAACATAAGCAACTTCTATAAGAAATAGAAGGGACATAAGGATGAGGAAAACATATCAGCATACTGTCTGAGAGCGTGATGAACAGTTATTTGTTGATAACAAGAAAGATGTGTTTTGTCTTTTATGAGAGTGAATGTAATCAGCAAAAGTTGAGAAGGTCCTTAGTGCTCAAGAAAAAATGGAACCCTTGTTCATCATCCTGCCCTCCCAATATAGGAGGACAGGATGTGCCAATTGTTAGTTCTCTAGCTGGTTAGGTTCAGAGAAATTGAAGCAACATCAACAGAAAGCTGTTTTAGCAAATCTTAGGTTTTAGACTCCTTTCTTTGTGCTCTAGAAAACTCAAATTAATTATATATATAGACCATAGAGCCCAAAGAACAGTAGATATCTATGCATGTCTACTGCAGCATATGTGCCGAATGCCCTACCAGGGAAACCTGGGGAAAGACTCCTTCTGTGAGAAAAATCTTTAAGGGCATTTGGGGTGGAAAAAACACAGAACTTTTTTCTGTGCTATTCAAAATCATCAGAATTGTTATTCTCAAAGAGCTAAGGAATAAAACAAACTGAGATACCCAAATCATCATAACTGTTCAATGCAAATCACAAACCTTGTCTGGATGCTTCCATTTGCAGTTGCTATGGGCTGATACTCATCTCCTGCTGGAATATCTGCCCAGTGAAAGTGAACCCTCCCACCACCTCCACCTCCACCACCCACAGGACTGCCATGCCCACCTATTGTGGAGATGGTGGAAGAATTACCAAGCACAACTGTATGGATAAATAACAGAATGGTTCCACCAGAACCACCACCGGGACCTGTATTTGAAATAATTCTACTATCTGTTTTTCTAATATCTTCTCCAAAGCTTTCTCCATCAGCTCTAAGTGAACCGTAGATAGACAAACTTGACAGAGCATGCTCCATTGAACCCATCACTGTTTAAGAGGATAAAAACAATTACTCCAGAAAACCTAAAACACGTCAATGCCAAAAAGATAATTTGGAGATCATCATGACAAGAGATCAAATAATTGCTTAATTTAACGACCAAGGAAATATAATAATGAAAATGCATCTTATATTGCATCTGAAATCAGTAAAAAGGCATCATGCAAACATATCCATAGCATGGCATAACAAGAACATAAAATGACTGTATACAGCACAATAGTTGGACAAAATACAAAGATTTAACAGACACAAGATATAAATTACACGTAACTCATTAGCATAATTGCAGAGCTGTTTTGTCAGGATCATAGATCAAATTTAAGCACTAAATAAGCAAAATTCAGTGGACTCAGCAAATGCATTAAACAAATCCATAAAAAACATGCAACTATGAACAGCAGTGAAGACAATATTGAAAAGGCATCATTAATGGAAGAAAAGTGAACCATTTCCTCAATTGATCCAGGCACATTCAAATCTGAACTATTTGCAATTAACATTCCTCAACTCACTTAGTGATATTAAATTGAAGGTAGGATTATAAAAACTATTGGGATAAACACAGCTACAGCAGGATTGAAAGTAGCACCAAGACTCTCATAACAAAGACAGCCATCAACAGTGTCTGCCTGTTAGCTAAAGAGGATGCATTGCAGGAGACATGGTTTTACTAGAAAGCAGATGGAGGGAAAAGTTTAGTCTCCAAAAGACATTTAAGCAAATCATTAAAAATTTTTACTGTAGAAAATGTAGCAAGAAGCCTCATAACAATAGACATGAAACCAATTAAAAGAAATTTTGTGAGTAAAACATCTGACTGCTCAGCCCCAGTATTGCAGCAATGGATTTGATAAAAAAATATGAAAATCCATGAGGATAAATGACGTAAATGCTTAAACTAACACATGATATGCAAGCTTACCTATTATGCCACCACCAGCAGTTGCTCCAGCTAGGCTATTATTTCCACTGCCACTGCCCAGTTCACAAGGCATTTCAGCATCTCCATATCTAATACCACCCCCAAAATAACTGCCATTGTAATATCCATCCCCACCTTTGCCACCATGCCCACCACCGCCCCCAAGACCATTGTTAAAAACTTTCCCTCTACCAACACCACCAATGCAGCCTACACAAGATTTATGGTGAACATTTGATAAAACATAACATAATTCCAGAAGGAATTTC
This sequence comes from Rhizophora apiculata, assembly GCA_037832385.1. Classification (NCBI taxonomy): domain Eukaryota; kingdom Viridiplantae; phylum Streptophyta; class Magnoliopsida; order Malpighiales; family Rhizophoraceae; genus Rhizophora; species Rhizophora apiculata. The sequence goes on along the minus strand of CM075433.1, from coordinate 4,497,131 downwards.
CATTCTCCAGTACACAATTAAGCAGCCTCTACAAGATGAACCACAAGAAGATATGTTTTAAGAGGAAAATTTCACACAGTTGCTTCAATTTAATGCCAACAAACTAAAAATTGATGGTATGGAACTATTTTTTCATTGAAAAAATACAGCAGCCTGGATACCTAACCCAGATGCACTGACTTTCCCAGAAGAAAGCACAGCTACAGTTTTCACCCAGTGGAAATGAACAACAGACCCAGTTATCAGGCCGTCAATGTTGACATCTTCAACACGACAGATCTGCAGCAACAACACAGTCAACAATTTATTAAAAAATAATGCAAAATAAAAAGGTCTTTCATACCATGATTATCAATTCAATAATTTGACCAGGAAACGAATCATTCTCATTTTAGCAAATAGAACACCTGAAGGGTGAAAGGCAATGAAGAGTTCACATTACAATCTTCAGGTGGATGAATTAGTTCCCTTGGGCAGTATTGCGATTCACAGTAGAGCTGGGGCATCCTATCATTACAGAAATCAGATTAACTGTTGAGCAAAATAAGTGATGCTGGGGATTGTCCATTCTCTACCATCATTTAGTTGTAACTCACACAACATTGTCACTGGCATTCTCCAAGGGACCACGTAAAACAGATCCAGGTCCAACCTTCACATTAAAAAGAGAGTCCTAATGATGAAAATTCATGGAAAAAGTACGAGACTAGTGCTAATTCATAATGATACAAAACATCTATTCCTCAAGTCTGAGATGGGATGGAATTGACTAATAGCTGTGAACGTCTATGTACTCCATTCTTTGCAAATAACTTCAATTATATAATTTTAAAACATGAAGACTAGCATCATTAAACAATGAGGCTTCATACGACCAACCAAATGGCATGCTTTTCAGTTTAGAATGCATGTTGTCACAAGTTATTGCACTCACAATTCAGTGACCACAGTTCATGGGCTATTTGGAGAAATTTGAAAGCTATCTCAGTGACACAGCTTAGTTTCCTAAGGAGCTGTGTAGGTAAGAAGTTTTGGCACCAAAAGCTTTCTCTGAAGACAGCACTTCCATTAAAATTGATTTCCTGTAGACTTCCTAATGTTTTCGTCTCTACTGATTTTCTCAAGAAGAATTATCTGGTCTAATCACTGTTGATATTTTCATTTGTCAATTAATATATCTTACCTAATAGGTTACTGAAACAGCAGTTTGTTGATCAATTTCTCTCTCTCTCTCTCTCTCTCTCTCTCCCCCTCTGCCCCCTCTCTCTACCCCACCCCCCATCCAGCCCCTTCCTTTTTCTCATTTCTTTGGGATTTCATGCCAAATAGATTGGTCTCTTGATCTGTTCACTGCCAGCATAGGATGAGTAATCAGAAAATAGTATAAGTTGATTCAGGGATGTACTGAAAAATCATAGTGGACTTTCTTCCAGAGGCAAAAGTACAAAAGGATCAGTCAGCTTACTTTGATACTGTAAAACAATGATAAAATCAGGCGCTGTGCTTCAATCATATCACCTGGCCCAGATAAATTTAGAAAACCTTGCCCATGAACCCCCAAATTTCCATTAGAACGTATCATAGATGATCCCTGAAGAGCAAACATGTCAATATTATCTGACATTGGAGAAACACAAATCAAGAATTTGCAGCCAATGAGAGGCAAAATACCTTGAGAATGACTAAATTGCTGGCCTCAAGCCAGGATGTTGCCAAAGTTGCATCACCACCTCCATCAATAAGCATTTTGGAATTCCACATCAAGTGCATTTTGACAGACATACGAAGAGCACCATATATCTAATTCAATGGCAGGTATACCAGTGAAGACTATAATCAACATGAAAATAGCATAAGTACATTGTGTATATCAACTGGGCAAAAAACTCTACAATACAATGGAGTGAAGAAAGGTGTCGAGCAGATTTTGTAATTCAGCAGCACAGTTTAAAAAACTATTGCACAGAAAAGATTCAGGACATTGTAGCTTTACAAGGACACGCAGCACATGGAAACTAAAAGATACCAATCAACCCCTGTTTTTGTTCTGTTTTTGGAAAGTAAATGAATGCCAATCAACCAAAGCACAAAAATGCATATATGAACACTGTGAGCCAACTATGCATTATACAAAATTGAACACAGAATCTGAAATATAGTACTCTTGCAAAACAAAATTATTGGCTTTTCCGTACTACAACACACAGCATTGTCCTCAGTCTCAAATAGGTTATGGTATTAGCTATTATGGGCATAAGGTGCCCTAATAATGGAATAATGAATAGATAAAGGGACAAAAGCCCAATAAAAAATAAATAGAGAGTGAGATCATATAGGGGAAAAGCTATTGGGATAATGAGAACAGCGACTAGCTAAGAAGATATAAGGCCAATAAAATGTATATAGAGAGATCGTACAGCACAAACCTTTCCACCAGACTACAGAGAGAGAAAGAGAGAGAGAGAGAGAGAGAGAGAGAGGGTGCCAATCACTTGCCTTGACAGTTGAGTCACTCATTAGAAGCTCTTCTGCCATCAGTTCAAACTCTGATGAGGCATAATGTGCAAGGCCAAAGCTCAAAACTGCACCAGATGACAAACTAATCTGTCCCTGAACCTGCAGAGCACACAAGGACACCAATATGTGCCAGAAAGAAATATAAGCATGTTGTACAAAGTTAAAAACTGGAGACACATAATAGTCAAAAGAGCTGAATGCAGATTAAAAAGAGAAGGGAAGAAAAAGAACATGGAACACAATAGACAATGACCTTATAGGATAATTCCAGACCTTGAAACTCAAATATGGTATAGGAAAAACAGAGGCCACTAGGTAAATCCCCCTTCCCGAAAAAAAAAAGTTTCAATAGCTTTGATATTTGGCTTCAGCACCTTGTGCAATGAAATAATGTTTAATCTTCAAAAATACCCAATTCATCATAAACAGCCCCTCCCCACACCCCCCCCCCAAAAAAAGGTTCAATAGCTTTGATACTTGGCTTCAGCACCTTGCACAATGAAATAATGTTGAATCTTCAAACAATACCCAATTCATCATAAACAGCCCCTCCCCCCCCCCCCCCCCCAAAAAAAAGCACATGGTGCTGCATTAAAATTCTCCAAAACACAGTTTCCCAACCAAGCTTTTGCAAAACTTTTATGCCCATAGGGACAGGTTTTCCACAGAGGCTTGTGCTTCAACAAGATCAACTATAATGCTGCCACATTTTGCTGTTTTATTTATCAGAAGAACCACAGTTGTCCAACTCATATATGGAACACTGCCATATGGGCTTTTGCTCATAGCAAGGAATGCCCATAACAGGACAATTATATACTAATGAGTTTGACAGGAAAAAATTGCCATGGTGTAATATGGGTTCTTGGATGTCAATGTATCCATAATTCTGTCCCTATATATTTAAACAGCTTTAGATGTAATTAACTACATCATATTCCACATAGATGCATGCATACATACATATCACATGTGTGTACAAACACATATTCAAGAGTGAGTGTGTGTGTGTGTGTGGGTGTGTGTCTTCAGAGAGAGAAGCAGAGTGCTTAAATTGGGCCAACAGTTATCCATTCAAAATTGTCATTGAAGAGGTAAAACATCCAAGGTACTACAAAAACAATATCAAAATTGAGTTACTGCATCTGGTCTGACAGATAGAACACCAGAAGGATCTGGTTTGATGCCCCAAGGAGGAAGTAGTTTTTTTGTTAACAAATAAAAAGGAGATGCACATAAAATCTGTTCAAGTTACAGAGAAGAATTTGTCACATGAAGGCAATAGTAGTACGAAAGCATCAACTAGAAAGGCATAAACATGTTCAGTTAGGAGTGGCAAGTTAATTGTCAATAACCTGAACTCGACTCCAAAAGAGAGGCACAGAGGCCTTGGCATTATTCTGAACATGAACATTAGTCCAAAGAGGCTGTTTAGGGAAGTCTAACAGGAGTGTGTCTGTATTAGTGGACATGTTGTCATTCTTAATTATGAGACTCCGAGGAACAGCATCATAATATGTCCCTGCAGCACCTGAGTTTTCAGGACACCCAAAACTCCTTCCACCTGTAAACAAAGCAGTTGTGCTTATAAGTTATAAATAAAGACTCTGGTTATATTTACAAGAAAGAAAATTTCACAAAACAGGACCAATATTCCTAGGGCAGAGAGAGACAGAGAAGGCCACTAGGACCAACCCTTAGGAATTGTCCTGTGTATAGATGATAACACCACAACCATCTTGAAAATTTCACAGAACAGGACCAAGATTCCTGGGGCAGAGAGAGACAGACAAGGCCACTAGGACCAACCATTAGGAATCGTCCTGTGGATAGATGATAAAACCACAACCATCTTTCAGACCCCTATAAAAGATAATGCACCACAAGTAGTTTAAAATTATAAAAGAATACAGGGACAGTGAACCAATATGAACTCAACACATTTGGAGGAAATGCTTAAACCCAAATAAAAGATCCCAGATAATTACTCCAGAGAAAAACTTCTAGGTCTAAGCTACCTCACCAGTGAGTAAGCACATTCATATTGAATGTCCACTGGGCCAAACAGTGCTGGATTCTTTTCATTCACAATTGTGATAGTAGATCACAAGAGATGTAATCTCAAAAACAATAAACAACAAAGCCCTCCCTTCTCCTCCCCCCAATAGACTAAGCCAAGCATGTTGTTGTTCAGTGAATGATATCAATGACAGCAGGAGCAACAGAAATGACAAAAACAAGACAACAACAATGGCAATAAAGACTGTTGATAGCAACGGCAGCACCACAACAACCAGGAAAACAAGAAGAAAAATACTAATCATACCATGGACAAAGAATTTTGTCTCATCGTGTCTGCTGAAAACATCAATAGAAACTCTTCCACCACCACCTCCAGCAAATCCATTACCCCCAGAAGCACTTATCTTACCACTTCCAGTCCTGTTCATCAAATAAGAATATGTTGATTAGGAATATTTATGCACCATTTCTAAAAGTAAAATTTGGTAAAATATTTCTAAGATAAATTACAGTGAACGACTTAGCTATGTTGTCATAAAAATTTGAAAAAACAAAGAAAATAGTGAGGGTAAGAATCCCAAGAAATATGTCAGCAAATCCAAATTTTATGCAGGAACTTCCTAATGTGCTATTACTCCTCCAACCTGATGTTCTACAAGAGCACAAAATTTATTTTTCAAAACCTATAACAATTCTGGTAAAGCATGCTTGAGAAATGTTATCATCATGTTATCACTGCCTACAATTATACCTGGAAAGCACCAGTTCCATTACATCTCCAAAAAAAACAAAAAGAGAAAATGATATAAACACTTAGAAAATGCCCTGCGCTTGGTTGCAAAATGTTTCACTGAACAGTCACTGTCTCACAGAGAGTAGTAAAAATAGTAAAAACCAATCCGACTGCATTGAATTGAAACAATCGAACTAAAAAGGGGAATCAAAAAAGAATCTACATTCTATAGGCCTTGATATAGATGCTGCCACCGGAACCCCCACCACCCTTGACACCACCATCCCCGCCATCCGCCAACAAACTCCCGCCAACCTCAATTGAGCTCGTGACGTTGAAGCCAATCCTCCCGCCTCCCTCCCCTCCAAAATTCGCTTCCTTACTCGTCGTCCCTCCTTTACTTCCGTAACTCCAAGGCCTCTCCAACGCCGACCACGAATAAGTGTCCCCTCCCCAAACATCATCTGGCAATTTTGTATTATCCGTCACACAACTCGCCCCTCTTCCCCCATGACCCCCGCCCGCCCCCTGAAATCCGGTCGGCGTCCCGCTGGTCTGCGGCGGAGGATCACCGGCCAAACCAGTCACATTTATGACCGAACCTTTATCCAAACTCACGTTGCAAGCAGTCACCGAAACGGTTGCCGCAATTATCGTTGCACTTTGGCCTAAAGTGAAGTCCCCACTCATGTTGACCAGAATCGAACAGCTGCTGATGGCACAGCTCAAAACGACACCGGGAAGCACGTCCAGGTTACCGTTTCCTTCAATGTACACATCATCGGTGAAATTCAAGTTAGAATCGAGCTTGCAAACGGTGTTGAGATCGCCGATTCCTCGGAGATCCTCCTCGCATGACAGTGTCGGAGGATGCGGCGGCGGAGCCGGCCGTTCCGGAGCCGGCGGAATATAATCTCCGTGAAACGAAAGGACATCGGAGCCGAGGATCAAAAACTCGTCGTTTGGATCAGTACTTTCACTTAGGCAAGGATCAATAGCTGTATAAAAGTAGAAAATGAAATTACAGAGAAAGAACAAAGATAAAGAAGTCCTATACATTTTCTTTTATGCAAGCAACACAACAACGACGAGTCGTATGAATTGAAAAATATAAAACCCTAAAGATTTCGAAAGAGAGACTGGTTCTTGCAGGCAGTGAGTGTAAAAGTGAAACTTCAATTCAGGCGGAGAGTGACAATTCAATTGGAGGCTTTTGGAGGGGGTCACGAACGGGTAAGTAACAGAAAGTTTCGAGGGTTTTATTAGAAGAGAAGCGAATTAGTGGAGAAAAAGTGGATAGGCGTTGAAAAAGGAAGCGCAAGATGGAGGCGAGGTGGCAGTGGCAGGGAGGGGGACGCAGGATCTGTACGGAGGAGCGGGTTGAGAGTACCACGTGTACAGCTTTTTCTACGTTGCGCTCCATTATTCTATTCAACAATAAATTATATATATATATATATATATATATATATAAAAAATAAATAACAATGCTTGTGAGCGATTAAGGCCTAAACCGTCTCGAGAATCCGCCGTTAGAATTTTCATGTTCTCGATCGTACAGAACGCCCGTTAAGACTAAATTAAAGAAAATGCCGATCTTCGTTCAAAAAGAGAAAGGAAAAAACAAGAAAGAAAAGAAAAGAAGAAAATGCCAATCGAATACGAACCTGAGAAATACAAGTGAAAATTTCAAAAGAAGCGACTAAAGAAGAGGAGGTGAACACGAGAAAGAAGAAAAAGACTAAAGAAAATTTCATTCAAACAAAAAGGAAAGGAAAAGAAAAGAAGAAAATGGCCAATCAAATACGAACCTAAGAATACAAATGAAAATTTCAAAAGAAGCGATTAAAGATGGAGACAAGAAGGAAGAAAGAGGCTTGCAATTTAATAGCCTAAAAGAAGCCGTTGCGCTCGCTGCCTTCAGGTTTTCAAAAACATACACAAATAGATAGATGGGCTGGCTTAGGCGACCGGCTCTCTCTTTATAATATTAGGCCCAGCTGTCGGCCGAACTGCTAGGCGTAAAAGTTTCGCTGTGACTTTTTAAAGACCCAACTGCTTCAAGGTGACGCGACTCGAGTCCTGACTTAAGGAGGACTTAATTCAAATTAGGCCCATTATGAACCCCAGGTTTAATGATTGATGACCCAGGGTCAAAATGACATTTAAGAGCCAAGAATATTTCATTTTCTTCCATATATATATATATATTTCACTGACCGATTTCTAATCTCTATGTTTTTCTTTTAAATTTTAATATATATATATATATATATTACTCTTTTAGTTCATTTAAAAGCCTTTTTTTTAAATTAATAAAAATTCAACATATATTCTAAAATTAAAAACTCATATAATTAATATAATAAATAAATAAATAAATTTAAATTTGTGAATCTTTTATTATACGGGAATTATTTACAGCCAAACTAAATGATTATAAAAGTGGTGACCACCCGTGACTATAAAAAGAATTTTATAATATATATATATATAATATTTTATATATTTATAAAATATAAATATTATATAAAATATCTTTTATATAATATAAAAAAAATTTGTAACCTAACAAACAAACACCGCATATATCTCTAATAACAAACTAGGAAACCCTAATAGAATCTGCAACGCCTGCGGAGAAGTTCCTTGGGTCAGGGCTAAGAGGGGCCGAAAGTGAAACGCTCTGTTGCCTTCTCTTCTCGGTTGCACGGGTTGAACTCTAACTTCCCATCCCCGCTGCAAAAGATCACAACACCCATTGATCATGTTAGCCTGCGAATGCGTGCTTGGAGCTTACAACTGGGTAGCCTCAAACGCAGCCTTTGAGCCAGCTTCCAGGATAATCCGGCGGTACCCTGCTTCCAACTCTAAAGCTCAGCAATGAAAGCAATACAAATTGCAACATATAATGCACGAAACCCTTCATCCAAGATCACGCGTGGTCTCACCACACGCCTCCCGGGGCTGCCTTCCTTGGATTCCATCCCGCGGAACATAATATGTATGCCCTTTAGTAGCATAATTCTATTAATTGAGATGATGTTATCATTTAAAGGGCATCTACGATTGTTAACGATTTCTTTCTTCAGTTGGTCAGTATCATTGGATGTGTGGTTACTCAGCCTAAGTACGTTCACACACGTACAATAGCTGCCTCCAAGTTGTACATAGTTCGGCAATATCTTAATACTGTAGACCGGCGTCAATTGTAATTATTTAAGACGGGCCCCCTCAAACTGTGCACGTCTTCCCCACTAGGTTGCCGTGAATCCATCGTTGTCGATTGGATCGATGCTCGCCAAAGTGCACCACTCACTATCTTGGGGCTTGTGTCATTAGACATAGAACAAATCAAGATAGAGGATAGACTGGTAGCTTTAACACGTTTCTCTTTCGCTTTCAATTGAACATGTCACAGATACTCCCAATCTCATCCATGTTGACAATCTGCTTAATAAAGTACCGTTTATGTTGGTAATTTCTGAATTGTCCAGTAGCTTGCTGCCCGGCTCAAAGTCTAAACTTTAGAAATGGCGATGACTGTGGGTAATAAAATTTGCCCCTTCATTTTGTGGCAAAATATAGGATTTGCCACTACCTTAGGGAGAGTCATCATCTTCTCATGCTTTCATTTTCAGCCAAAGTCCCTTTTAAACCTTACAGGGTTACAGGAAAAGCGGAGCATGGTGAATAATGAGACAGCACCCTCCATTTATGTAAAAGCCATCTGTTTTTTTTAATCAATCGAGATGACCCAAATGTCGTGGCCTTTGGAGGAGTCCGAGAGTTCACTTCTTGAATTTTTTATTTTTTTTTTTAAATTTCTACAAAATGTTACCCATACAAATATAGGAAAGAGTGCTAAGCATTTTTTGTGATGTCTTTAGACCTGCAATTTTGTTTTTTTCTTTGACTTATAAACAAGTTAGTCGTTAATTATCACTGTATTAAAAAAGAAGTTGATAGCAATCTGTGTCGGTGAACTGGTAGAGAAGCCCAGTTTCTTTGAAAGATTTAATTAATCACCGTTTGCCCAACGAGACATTAGTTTTCGCATCCAGCGGTTATAAGTTTTAGTCTAAGAATTCATGTTTTAGTTGTTTTTAAGACCAAAACGATTTCAAAAGACAAGTATTAAGTTGAAAAAACAAAAAAAAAAAATGCCGGGCTAGCTCAAGTGATGAAGAGGCGTTTGTGTCTGGGGACTCCAACCTCCCTTTCAAACACTTAAAAAAAAAAAAAAAAAAAAGGACAAGTGTTATGTCTAACTGCCTTATTTAATAATAAAATCAACTAAAGCTGTTGAAGTTGAACATACATAAATTGCCGTCTAAAATTTTACGACAGATTTTTTTCGAGAGAGCTGGGTATTAGCTGTGCGGAAAATAGGGAAAATATGGAAAAGAGAACACAAGTAACTTTGAAAAATTAATACATGACTACACGACCTGAATTAAGTGTTCAGCCCACTGGGTAGTGTTAGGTCAGGGAAAACAAAAACTCACCGTTAAGAAAAGTTGAAAGCCCAAAGAAAACAAAAATTCATTCTGAAGTAGAATTGTAAATTCCGTCACAAGATTTAGATCTAGACTTTATCAAAATTCTAAATTTGACTTCCAGTGTAATTACTGATTAGGGTCGCTGTGCTCATGGAAGAGCTTGTGATCACGATCTTAACAATCTTAAAGAGTCCGTTTCAAGGTGGAAGCCTTTAAAAGTCGAACTCTAACCTCCTCTTTTTGCGTCAAAATCACATGGAAAGTGCCTGCATATCTACCTTCCGTGCAAGGGAAATTTTGAATATTTGAAGCCGGATCAACACGCATAATAACAAATTATACCTGACCGCCATTCGGCACAAAACGAAATTATTAAGGACAATGTTTTTAATATTTAGTTGGTTAGATGCATGTTTAAAATTTTAATCTGAATGGCAACCATACCTTAATTAAAAGGACAATTTTAATTTCAAGTGCAAATTTTGATTAATTACTCTAAATGCTAATTTACATATTTCTTAAAAATATATATATATATAATTATGTGTACTTACAATTGATTGTGTACATGAAAATGCTCATTTGCCTTTGTATTTATATATTATGTCCATTTTAATGTTATTTTTTTATTAAGATTAAGTGTATTAAATGTTATTATAAATTAATTTATATAAAATATATTAATTTTTTTATAATTTAATAAAAATATTAATAAAATTTTATGTATTTAAAATATTAATATATTATAAAAAGATCTATTATATATATATATATATTTCTTAATATAATTTATTATTATTTTATATTATATAAATTTATCGTATTATTTTTATTTAAAATAAATTTTATTTATTATATAATGTAATATAATAAATAAATTATATTAAAAAAAAAAAGAGATAAAATAAAAATATCCTGTGTAGATCTTGATTAAGTGCTCCCAGCCATTCGCTGATTTCGGGCCCCGTCAAACAGTATTCTTATGGGGTCAAAGTCAAAACTCCAAAAAGCTATGAGTAGATTAATTATGCGATTTATGAGGAGCGAGTGTGAGGCAGCGTCCAAGTCACGGGAATCTCGAAACCCAGGAACATGCAGATTTTGCCACGCGTATAACCTAAAGCCGTCGATTATCACGCAGAGCAGCATCGCGTCTCTGTTGGGAAAGGAGGAAGCCACGTGCACAGTACCCAGGACAAAGGCTAGGGACACGCGGAGATTATCCGTACAACATCGCATTCCAAATCGTACAATGAGCTCATCTGTTTTGTCGGCTTGCTGAGGCCCCTTGGCCATGGTCCGTGAATTGGAGGTCACGCGTCCCTCGGCATCTTTATTTGTGGCACCTTGTTAGCCTTAGCCGGTTAGCCCATGTTGGTCCACTACATGGGGACCACTCAACTTAAATTGTTACCGACTTTGTCAGGATATATTGTCCAAAAATTTTATATAATATAAATAAGTTATTGCTTATAAAATTTGCGTATTGAATGCATTTTCAATATTCACTACTAGCAAAACTCGTTAATTAGTGGCATAAAGTACGCCTCATCACCGGAAAAACCTTAGGCCTCTGGTAAAAGTGGAGGCGTGGGTTTGGATACGAGTCTCTTCAAAATGCAAAATGGAGGTATTGTTGTCTGTCCACTCCAGGCCATATTTTAAAGGCCCGCACGTGTCGCTTTTCTAATTAACAACAAACTACTTGTTTATTTGTAGGATTTCTTAAGAATTAAAACCAAACAATGACACGTATTCCCCACGTATATTTTTGTCTTGTGTTCTGGGACAAAGACACGTATTCCCTACGTATATATTTGTCTTGTGTTCTGGGTTTTCACCCTCTCTCTGTAAACCCAAAAAAAAAAAAAAAAAAAACCAAAAAAGGCAAAGAGACATCGACAATTAAGATTTACCATACAAATAACTTTTTTGAAGAAATTACGATAAATAGATAAAGTCGTCGATCATGAATTGCTAAAAACGTTTTACTCATAGATCATCAATCAATGGCCTTGCATGCCATTGACTAAAGTTTTCACTTAATTAATTAAAAAAATTAGAAGAATTTGAAAATAATAAATTCAAATGAATATAATTAATTTTTATATTATATATAAAATATTATATGACATTGACTAAATTTTCACTTAATTAATTAAAAAAATTAAGTAAATTTAAAATAATAAACTTAAATTGATATAATTAATTTTTATATTACATATAAAATATTTTATATTATATATTATAAAAATTAATTACATTCATTTAAATATACTATTTTTAGTCAATTTAGTCAAATCTATTGATTAATTTGTCTGTCATCATGATTAATTATAGAAACTTACTTTGCCAATTTTCGAATAATATTGTCTAATGACCACCAAGCCATCAATTACATATATTTCGACATTTTTTCCCTTTGTAAGATGTTGTTTATTCTCGTCGTCAAGACACTGGCAAATAAGGTTTATAAAGTTCATTTTAGATTGGGCCCGAAAAGGCAGTTTGGGAATCCCGAAAATTCCAATGATAGAATAAGAATAATATTAGGTTTAGTTTCTTTTTTTCTTTTTTTTGTTTCTTGAAAATAACTCAATAAAATGTATCCTTGTATCAAAATTGTGAAGTCTTGACTAAGAATGTGCTGAAATTAAAGGCCGCGCCAACCCAAAGCTAGACAATTTTTTTTCAGAAATAAATTGCAAGCCCAAAGAGGCTTTTACTTGCCTGCAAAAGGAAAGCTGTCGCGTTAACCGGAACCAGCTAAGCGTCTAAGCCAAGTGAGCAGGCGACAGGAGACAGGAGACAAGAGACAAAGGGCGCTATCCATCTCTTTCTCTTGAATTTGGTTTATTCTGAATTAAATGCGGTAGAATCGTAGAAGATTTATTTTCAGGGAGAGTTGGCAGAGTCTCTGTTGCCTTCGATCGCACATGGGGGCATTTCTTAACCCTAGATTAACCTCCACGTGTTGCGTAATACTCTTACATGCCTTAGTGAATATTTTTTCCTTTTTTAAAAAATAAAAATACCCTCCACTAAACTATACTTGTTTTATTAAAAAAAATTTTATAAAAAAATATTATTAAATTTAAATAAATATTTTTTATGCCCAATTGCAGTACGAATTTTTCTCACACTTTAATTCATACACTGTTTTTCTTACGTTTGAATTTAATTAATAAAAATTTCTTTAAATTCAGACTAAAAAAAAAAATTATTATTCGAATAGTGCCTTCGTGAGTACTATCATTCAATTCAACGCCCAATGGAGGGCTACAAAACCTACCTAACATGGCCCCGAATAAAGCTTGTGGATAAGGATGGAACGGGGAAGATTTATTACTAAAGGAACCATCTATTATGACAAAAAAGAAAAAAGGGACCATCTATTCTTTACGTCCTCGCATTTTGGGTTTTCCTATTGAAGACAGGCGATGTCATTTACCTTCTGACGGGTTAATTATTTTTATTTTGGGTTTTCCTATGTTTATTTTGGATAAATCCCAAGAATTTTCATTCGTTACATACGAGTCTTAAATTATATAAAAAAAAAAAAAAAAAGTCTAATTAGAATCCCAAATGTTACTCCTCAATTAAACGTTATCATTGTATGGGAAATTATGATATTCACGTCGGCTAGATTGCAACCTAAGATAAGTGGTTCCACCCTAAAAATGGGTGGTTCCTATTAAGGGAACACAACTGTTATTGGAAGTAATGGGGGCCAGGTCGCTTGGCTCAATATGGAAAACGATCATTCATATTTTCCGGAGAGATGATCATAAGCAATGAGTAGCTAATGGCAAAAGTATTGTGTCAATCCCTAAATGGATGAAGCCTAAATGTGTGGTTAGAACTCACTTCATTGGTTTAGTATCGTAAGTGCAAACAATTCTCTGTTAGGCATGCGTATTCGGATTTTCATTAATTTAAATATCATGCATATTGTCCCCAAAAAAAATCATGCATGTTGAATTTTCTTTAATTTTTCGCCTTATTCAAATTAATTCATTGTCATCTTGATTGATTTGAGTTTATCGTTTTTAAGATGACGTAAAGGCCTCAGACAAGAGAAATAATTTGCATACAAAACCATAATTTTACAAGTAAATCAGAAAAATCATTTATTTTCGTAAGTTACACAATCATCATTACTACGCAAGTTTGCCATTCTGTAATTTAATTTTATTAATGGTTAGGATTCGTTTATGAACGTCTTGCAAATAAGATTAACACTATCTTTTTATATTTACAATTATAAAAATGAAATTTATTTTGTTCTTAAAAAGCAACACATGTTCATTAATCAAATTAAAAAAAAAAAGGGAGAATGATTATCGGTGCTTTCGATTGCATTTTGTCCCCAGCTCTGAACGAACGAGAGGAAGTGATACTCCAAAGATAATTTTCCGGCCTTATGCATTCTTGTAACTGGGTTTCCATAAACGATAGCAGAGCCCAAAACGCTCATGCCTGCGAGCTTAGCAAGCAACGCCAGACTCCATCGATGAAAACTACCAGAACATCTAACCTTTTATAAAACCACGCCATCACTTTAATCTCCTTTGTAAAATAACGTTCTTTTCCCGGTTGAAAGCGTTTGAAGCGTTTAGGAAGCAAGGTTATATTAGTCTTTCAAATTGGAGTAAACTGCTGACCTGGTGACCACTGTTTTCTCGGGGTAGAAAAAGCCAATTAAATGCAATATTGAAAGTGACAAAAGGTAAAATAAGACGCTTTGTTTGCGCGACAATAAAATTTTAGATTGTTTAATATTAATATTAATATAATATAATAATTTTTAAAAATATTATAATATTTATTAAATAATAATATTTTCTCTTTCTTTTTTTTTAATGTTATTTTACAATAGTGGAGACTCATTATCTGTTATATTTGTTCTATAGAGATAAAAATTTACATTTATTTAGGCATATAAAAAATCAACAATTAAATTAAAATTTAAACATGCATAAAATTTTATAATTTATATGAGTGTTCTTAATTTTTAAGTGAGAGATAATTGTGTTATTGTTATTTATTAATTGGTAGAATATGAGTAATGACAATGAAAATATATGAATTTTAAATTATATAATGCATTTGTTTTTATCAATAAATTACATCTAGCTTTACGTCCCAAAACTGTGATAATGTTATAATAGAAACATACATAAAATACTTGTTGCACTTCTGAGCTAGGTTAAGATTTTTAGGATCTTAAATATTAGCTCAGTATATATGAATATAAATATCAGGAAAAAAAATAAAATATTTCTAAAAGAAACGGGGAAAAAGTAAAAAGTAAGGCCTATTATTTTTCATCTTTATCTTGTGCGTCTCGGGGTCCACTGCTTTGGAACACTGGGGGCTTCGTTCACCATCATTTGGAAGTAGCCACGTGGACGAAGAATCCCAAAACTCAACACGTTTTGAACCCTCATTCGACTTTGAGATACGCTATCTGAGCGGGTCCGTAGATTTAAGATTGTCGAATAAATTAACCGTGGTGGAAAATATAGCCAAGAGGATTTAACCTAACCAGGGTTAGCCGGAACAGAACCAGAGTTAAACAACCCACTTCCTAGAGCAATTTATATACAAACCAAAGCAAGCTAAGGAATGCCGGTGATTCTGTATACAAAACCAAAGACAACACAGCCAGATGATCCTTTGAAAGGAAGATGATGCTGGGCGAACAACACCGTCCCAGTCCAACGATTAACGTGCCGCCGTGGACCATAGTTGATGAACCAAATCCAGAGCTTTTCTCTCCCTACTCTGGCGATGCTTCCTCCGTCTCCGATTACAGTCGTTACTATCTCCAAGAAGCATTGGCGGCGCTGCAGCGTTATCTGCCGTCCAATGATCCGGAAATGGATTCCGACGGAGAGATTTTGGACTCTCCGGTGGATGCTTACTCCTGCGATCACTTCCGTATGTACGAGTTCAAGGTGAGGCGGTGCGCACGCGGCAGGTCACATGACTGGACCGAGTGTCCGTACGCTCACCCAGGGGAGAAAGCTCGAAGGAGAGACCCGAGGAAGTATCATTACTCGGGTACTGCTTGTCCCGATTTTCGAAAGGGGAGTTGCAAGAAAGGCGACGCCTGTGAGTTCGCTCATGGCGTGTTCGAGTGCTGGCTGCATCCTGCTCGTTACCGGACGCAGCCGTGTAAGGATGGGCCCAACTGCAGGAGGAGAGTCTGCTTTTTCGCTCACACGCCGGAGCAGCTGCGGGTCTTGACTCACCATAGTCCGACGAGCCTTAGTTCGGCTGAGTCTTGCGAAGCATTGCCGTTAAGGCAGGCGATCGAGGCCTCGTGCACCAAATCTCTGCCTTTTTTGTCCTCACCTGTGTCCGTTTCGCCTCCTGCTTCTCCGTTGGTGGAGTCGCCGCCGATTACTCCATCATTGAGTCGTTCCCTTGGTTCCAATTCGATCAATGAAATGGTGACTTCTATGAGGAAACTGCAGATGGGTAGGTTCAAGTCCCTGCCTTCGTCTTGGAATATACAGGTTGGTGGATCCGGGTTCGGGTCTGTGAAAGGGTCAATGATCGGACCCGGTTTCTGTAGTTTGCCCACAACCCCAACGGCCCCCTTGCTGACTCGATCTGGACGGGGTTACCCGGATTTCTGGGACAAGGCTTTGGAAGAGGAGCCTGCTATGGAGAGGGTCGAGTCGGGGAGAGACTTGCGTGCTAAGATGTTAGAGAAGCTGAGCATGGAGAACTCGCTGGATCGGGTCGATCAGGATCCGGGTGAATCCATTGGTGCGCCGGATCTTGGGTGGGTGTCAGACCTCCTGAAGTGAATTTTAGGTTAAGATTCATTTTCAATATCTACGGTTGAGCAAGGCTTTTGGTTGGGTTCTATTTTAGCCGCTCCGAACTTTGGTGTATATAGTCTCTGAAGATAGAGAGCGAACATGGCATTTGAAGCAATTTCATTTAGATGTGTGTATATGTAGTTATATACTGAAAATTGCTGGACTGGAATATGTTTCGGGGTTAATTTAAGTTAAGAATTCGGTAGCCCGATTAAACATGAAGGTGTGAGTAATTGGCGCCACTCTTTTGTGTGGATATATAACCAGTAAGCAGAGTGGGCCATTTCCTCCCTGATTTGTTGTTTAATGGCCGATCTAAGCTTTTGTTTCTGTAATTATTATGTGATTTGGTGATGAATCAGTGTAAAAGAAATTTCTGGGGATTTATGTAATTGCTCTGTAGTGCTGCTGCAAATTGATTTAAACGCATCTTGAGATCTCAGTTTCTCTCTGTTCTCTGTCGGGTCTGCCATATTTTGCTTGTTTTCGTTTATTTCTGATGCCTTGTGGTGTTGAGCTCCATATTCTTGCACATTTCTAGTTTCCGGACGTGCTTTATTTGGGTTTTGGTCCCGATCTAACTTGTTTTTCCTTTTTCCTTTTATTTTGTACCTTTTTAAATCCCCTTTGGAACCACATGTATTTGGTTTAAGCATTAGAAGAGGATAGACATCAAACCCCTTTCAAAGGTAAGATTCGTTGGAGTCAAAAGTGTCTGCATCCGAGGGTACAGGGGCTGGGGTCTAAAGCAGGAAAACTGTGCAAGGTTGTTCAGAGATATCGGGAATATTGTATTCTATTTTCTCCCCTCCCTGGTTCTGGTACTTTTTTTTCATAGAAAAAAAAAACTTCTTTTTGGTTTTAGTCCTTCACAAATTTCAGTTGCTTTCATCGTCAAGCCCTCTGGCTTTAGCTAATCTCGTTCGACAAGATATTTTCGCTAGAGCGATTCTTGTTTGCGATCGCATCCGTTCTCACTATCCTTCTTTCTGGCTTTGGCTACATCAATGGCTAGATTATAATATATCTACCCCTGACCCAAAAAAAAAAGAAGAAGTTATAATATATAGATATATATAAGGATGGCATTGAAAGGGGAAAAGAAAGTACCTATCAGCCATAGCCTCGTTGGTGTTTCCGACTTTATTTGTTCTTGTCAGATCCCCCACCCCCCAACAAAAAATATATAACCTTTATTTGATCTTATTGAACCCCTTCCAAGACGCCAACATCATTAGTACCCAAAAGTCTCCGTGGCCTCTGTTAAGATGTGCCTCATCCCACTTTCATGAAGTCCTCCCGCCTGCCTTTCACCGTTCGATCACCGACTTAGCTACCTTGGCGATGCAAATTTTAGGAGGACCACGTTAAAGCGTGAAGGTGCTCAGGACTTAAAAATCCTGTGATAGACCGGGGCATGCTAGTTGATTTAGACGTTGAAAATTATTGATATAGATTTGCTTAGATTATTTGTCTGCGATTTGTTGCCGGTATTTATCCTGAAAGGCAAGTTTGAGTAGATTTTTCCTTATTGTTCAATGTGGATGTCGCCTCTTATTTTTGTTGGTTTTGTTGCAAATAGTCTGGTGCCCATGGCTGCACAATTATTTTCGATTCAGATATATCGACCGGGTATTTTAAGGGTATTTTAGGGGGCCAATTTTAACGTGTGCGAATCGTGAGAGTTATTAAGCTTTGCCCAATCTAGCCAATGGGTAAATGGAACTCTATATTGATCCGAATTTTTTGAAGAATCCTAGGCTGAGATTTGATTTCCTCGGTTATTTTAAATTTCATATCAAAATATTCTGCGAGTAAAAATGCAAAAAAAAAAAAAAAAAAAACCTAAAATTTGATTTTTTTTACAAAAAACAAAAATCAATTGAAACTGTGTATTACGCCCACCTTGTTATGCTTTAAGCCCATAGGAGATGCAAATTCACAAAAAACCAATATTTTGTTTAAAGTATACGTAATATTGTTAATAAGATTTTTTTTTTTTTTTACAAATAAATTATTACAATACAACAAATTATAATTATTATCTTTTTATAATACATATATTCTTTTATTAATATATGTTTTAAAAATAAAGTAATAAAAACAACTTATCATTATAAATTTTTTTCAAATATGATATAAAAAATATCTTATTAAATCTCTCTTAACATTTTTCTGAAAAGATGAAAAAATAATTCTTAAAAAATATATTTAAATTTATTATTTACTAATAAAAATTATATAAAAAATAAATAATTTATATTATTATGATATATAATAATTAATAATAAATACATAATAAGTAATTTTTAGTAAAAATTGACTGCAGTAAAACCCATGGCTTGAACAATTCAAAAATACAGATTAAGAATTCTTATATGGAGGCCATTTTCAGTCGGGGTCCATCAAACGTTCCAAGCAGAAGACTTAGTTTGTATATTTATGTCAAATAGTTTTCACATTGTCTTCAATCTCTTTCTGTGGTTTATGTATGAGTTAACCATTTTCAGTTGGCCTACATCAAACGGTCAACGCAAAAGACTTGGTATGTTTGCTCCAGTGGTTTTCGATTGTATTGGATCTCTCCCCTTTCGTTGATCTATCAAGTCTTAAGTCTCATACGACTGGCTTAGTCGCAATATAGGAGTCATGGATGGGGTTACCATGTCGTCCAAGACGGACGAGGTGGGCATGAATAAAAGATGAGTTGAAGTAAGAAACCAATGTGAATATCTTTTAGGAAAAAGTTACAGGATGGAAGTTGATGGACCGGATGAGACGGGTGAAGTGACTTACAAATTTTACACTCAAATAATTTTTTTAAAAAATATAATATATAAAATATATAAATAAATATCTTATAAAGTACAACAATCTATTAAAATGTACTAATTGCACATTATACAATTTTGATTTATATATTTTATTTTACTTTGTACTTCTTATATTTAATTAAAAAAAAAAAAACTTTTAAAGCGTAGGACCCCGTCTGCTTCGCTCACCTTCTCCGTCCACCCAACTGAGCTCCATTTTATATTGACGCGGGGATTAAATTTCCCTGAACTCCAGGGTCCGCCCGATCAATAGGCCGCGTCCCACTCGCAACGGCGTCTAGGCATTGCATGCATGCCATCCGTGTTTTTATTCTATTCAGAATCTTACTCCATCCGTGGTCCCAGTTCTTGAAGTTTCTGAATTGGCGAAGTTCCCGAAGCCATCAAGGAAGATCTTCTTGGCCACGTGTATGGGGAAATGCCCGTCAATGCTACATTATTATTGATTTCTATCCAGGCCCGAAGGGTACCCCGCCAATCAAAGCGACATTGCTCCCTTAACCAACAATACACCTAAAGTTATAACATCGCATGTGCTGCTTTGTCTGATAACTTGGATACATGGGAAAATAACATGAGAAACGGAATCACAGGATAATTTTTCGGATATTAAGATTATATTGGATGTAAGGCTTTCAAATTATTTTATCGAAATTATACTTCGTCGCCAGCAGTTTATGTTATGCCCCTTTGTATTATCTTTGCGAAGAGGACAGATATTTGTTGACTTTACGGAGATAAAAGGTAAAGGGGTGGCCACAGCTTTGTTCAGAGTACAAGTCGATATAGACAAGGATGGTAAAACCCTTCTTTGACAAGATTTGTAGCTAATTATCACATGCGAGGGCCATATCTTGCATACGAGATTTTTTTATTTTAATTCACTTATAATCTTATATTATATAATAAATAAATTTTATTTAAAATAAATTTATATTATATAAAATTATGAATAAATTATATAAATAGAAAAGATAAATAAATATAACAAATAATTTTGAATATACTTATAATGATTAAATCTTGCTTTTTTTTTTTGTAAAAAAAAAAAAATCAGATTTAAGATATTTGAGGTGTCCAAGAGGGCCAACGCCATTGTGATTCCGAAATTCAATAATATTCTTGGGAATGCTAATCGTGGACAATAATGTCTTGCTTATTTTATATTTTCTCCACTTGAATTGTGGAGGTGAATATTTACGGGAGCCCATGTGTCCATTCGCATTGAGCGGGGATGAGGGGCACCGGAGTGCGTTTTGTCAAATGATAAGCCTAGTGATAGCGAGCGTGGGCTTTGATGTACCGTGACTTCGCGATTACCGTCAGTGAAATCTACAAGATACGATTAATGCTGAGTGCATTAGTCGTCGGGTCGCTGTCTAAAGGCCTCATTAATAGCCCAACTTTTTACTCAGTCGTATCGTTTCCCTTGGTTCAAGGTAGAAAGTTGGGATTCTTCTTCTTTTTCCGTCGTCATTATTATTATTTAATTTTTTCATCTTTTAACTTATTAAAAAGTTTATTAAATTTAATTTGTAAACTAAATGCTAATGGATTACTTTTCTTTTTATCAATCTTACACCCTCTTTTAAGAATTCAAACATAAGTCGTTCAAAATAAATTTTATACACACACGCGCACATATATATTTATATTAGACTTATATCATATATGAATTTTTTTTTTGTCTTTTATTTGAATATAAAATTAAAAATTTTAATTATGATTTTTATCTGTAAAAAATAAAAATAAAATTGTAAATTATTTTTTTTTTAAGAAAACAAAAAAGATTAAGAAAAAATAAAAATTAATTTTGAGTATTTATTTTTAAGAAAAAATAAATTTTTTAATTTTTTTCTAAAAAAATGAGATTTAAAATTATTTTTTCAAAAATTATATTTTTTTATTTTTTTTAATTATAAATATTTATATCACATAAATTTTAAATATATATAAATAATTATTAATATGAATTAGTTAAATTATAATATATATTAAATTATAATTAAATTAAGTAAATATATATTTAGAATTTAATTATATTAAATTATTAAATAATTTTAAATTAATATAAAATATTATAAATTGTAAAATAAAATTTAAATTAAGTACTTAAATATTTTTAACATTAAATAATATTTTGTTAAATAATTTTTTTTATTTTTTTTTTTTTCAATTTTGATTATATATATATATATATATATATACTGAGGCATTTCCTCGTAACGAAGGTTGCTGATTTTCATTACAATACAGTTGGCTATATTTTGACATGGATAATTAAATTAAGCACTTTGGGTCAAATGGAACGGACACGGTGCTGCTTGTAATGCAAATGTGATTTATGCCCATTGTACAGGGCCGCAGGAAATCGAGCTTGTCAAAGGCCCGTGGCCCAAAGACCATTTCCATAGGGAATCCTGGATATTTGATTGAGCACTGAACACCCGACCAAAAAATTTATTTTTCACTTTTGATTGCTTTTCTCATATGTACCAAACAAAAATTAAAAAATAAAAATAAAAAATATATTTTGTTGAGACGAAGTACCTCGGATCCTTAGTCTTCATCGGTCAAACATAGCTGGGGGAATTGTATGTGCCAAAATCATACAAATGATGTGGAAATTCGAATCGTCAAACGAGGCGTGTGAGAGGAATCGAGTATTTTTGAGTTTTGAAGTTTCGACGATGAGGACGGGAAATTTGAAGACTAAAATGCACCCATGTTATAAGTCAGCTAGCTTCTTTAATAAAGAAATCAAAATTCAATTCACATGATTTATAACTCGCTACTTTCGAGTTTGCAGCTTTCCAGTGAATTAATAGGACAAATTAATTGCGTCGCACATCGTCAATGCCTGGTTGGAACCGTCGGAGTCGGTTAATTAAAACCAATAATATTTGTGATCCTTAAAAAAAGTAATCAACTCACTTACTTTCAATTTAATTTTACACGGCTTTACGTATCCTAGTTTCCTCTTTTTCCCCTTTTTCGTTTTTCTTTTTTAATTCCTAGTACATTAAAATGAACAAATTATTATATACATAATGTAAAAAATAAAAATAAAAATACCTAATTTATTTAATTATATGCTATTTAATTTTTATTTCAATAAAACTTTTATTTTCCATTATCTTATCACCATTTTTTTTTTGTTAAGTAGAAAACACGTTATAGAAAATTGAAACAACGCGGGTAGAATAAAACCGTAGATGTATCAGAAGAAAATAGAGGATAGAACGGTGAGAAAGCAACTTAGTTTACACCGGTTAAGCTGTGTGCACGCAGGAAAATCTGCGACGCGTCTGGTTGGCATCAAAATCATGAAAGCTTCGTGCTTTCGCATTGATTGCATGTTAGAGACTTCCTGTCTCTTTTCTCAAAAACAATATATATGTATAGAGAACTAGATTGAGGTAATTCTTTCAGACAAAGTCAGCCGTTTTAAACTTCTTATATATCCACCCTTAAGATAACCATAACAAACAGGCATTCGGTTTGCCCTCGAAAAGGTATTATTCCCTCCACGTCTGTGTCTGTGGAAGAGGAGCTTGGTAGTGGCATCATAGTTCAAGACAACAGTTTCCGAGACTAAAAGCTATGGGAAGAGCTCCATGCTGTGACCCCGCTAACACTAAGAAAGGATCTTGGTCCCCCGAAGAAGATGTCTCCCTCAAAAACTATATTCAAAAGCATGGCATCGGAGGCAGTTGGATTGCTTTACCTCGCAAAGCAGGTCCTTGATTTATTTTCACGCTTTATTTGTTGGTTCTCAATGTTTGCTGGTCTCCAGGGGTGAAAAGGGGGTCTTGTTTCTTGTCCTTCCGTTTGGAATAAATACAATATAGTGATAATTTGATTCCATAGTAAATATGAGAGAATTCTGTTCATCTGCAAAGAATTCTAGTAAGTGAAAATACTGAGAAAAAGGGCTGATCTTTGAATAGGAAAAAGAGTGGATCTGCATTTATGCTTTGTGAAACCAACGTCCTTGATTTATTGTTCTTCCGCCGTCCCGACGCCCTTTGCTTTGACAATATTTATCTTCCCTTTTTTATGATGGTTCGATTTGCTTTGATGCACTAGAAAATTCTTAGCACTCTGGCCATCTCAGTCTAACAATTTATCTAGACGATTTTGTTCTGATAAATATTGTAGGTCTTAAGCGATGTGGCAAGAGTTGTCGTTTAAGATGGTTGAATTATCTGAGACCAGGCATTAAGCATGGACGATTTACTGAAGAAGAAGACAATATCATATACACCCTCTACGGTAGCATGGGGAGTAGGCAAGTCTCTATCCGCATAACCGTTTATATTGGCTTCACCATTGCTGTTAAATTTGTATTGTTTATGGTATAAATCTTTAATTATTTTCATATAAGCTTCATTTTGTTGCATTAGGTGGTCTTTTATAGCTTCCCAACTGCCGGGAAGAACAGACAATGATGTGAAGAACTACTGGAACACCAGATTAAAGAAAAAGCTATTGGATGGAAAGATTGCTGCCAAGGGAAGCAACAACGGTAATCATAATGATACCCGCGACTGCAATAACAATAATCGGATGTCCACTAGCAGAGCAAACGTTTCCAATTTGGTGGAATTCCCTGTTTCTGTTCCTGAATTTGATTGCTACAATACTGGATTTTCCCCTTGCTTGGTTGCAAGTTCTGATGGATTGCCACCGTTGATGGAAGTGATCAGTTCCCAGCAGCGTTGTGATCTGCAACAGCTAATTTGTGACCAAACTAAATTCCCAGTTTCAGATGTTGTAGAAAATCCAAACTTAGGCGCAAGTGGGTTCAAAAGTTGCAGTCTATCATCTTCTTCTCAAGAAATTCCAAGTCTTTCAGCTTCCTCTTCTATAGCCTTGGAGGAGAGCAGGTTTGGTTCATGGCCCGGAAATGGAAGCATGGGCCAGGAGGATGAAAATTCATTGGAATTGGGATCCGAGTCCTTTTATGAGATGTTAGCTAACTTTGATTCTCAAGGAAAAAGCGGTGAAATTGCTTCATATGTAGCTAAACCATCCTCTATTACCTAGCAGTTCAGCTCTCTAGCTATAACTATTATGAATATATTCCAAACGCGCGATGTTTATGTGGGCGCTGTTAATAAAAAACAAGATAGGATCAAGTAATCAGAATAAGAAGCAGAGATGGTTACTAGTTTTAGAATCATAGATACTAGGTTAGGTATCCATTATGATGATAATTATTTCTACATAATGTACAAGTTGCCTAGACTGCTACTGGAAACTTGGCTACATGTAGCCTAGTTGGTAAATTTGTTTTAATGTTCCATGGACGCGAGGGAAGCAGCCGGCAGCATTTGTTTGCTTCATGACTAAGTCATTGGTCACGAGTCAGTTGGATTACGTTTTGCTGTCCCATTCAAAGATGAAGAAAATATGTCACCTTCTGACAACAGCCATCAGTTGAGTTTGTTGATTCTTGCAGACTTTGTTCACTCTTTTCTTCGAGATTCCTCATTATAACTGCGCACTGATATAGTTCCCACACGCCACTTACAGATTCATCGCAAACCCCTTGCTTTTAGCTCATCATGCATCAATATTTGGGTAAATGCTCAGTCAATACCCTCTAATTGGGAAAATAATTCTTACCAATTCAACATCTGTGTCATGAAACGGCTTCGCAGAAAATACAATCGATCCTGCTCAGTGAATTTGTGTGCGCTGTGTTCATACTTTCTCTCGCTGACTTCGCATCCCTTCATAGCAGTCACCCTTCGGAGCCATCATTCTGATTTACATTAAAGTCGCCGATGGGACAAGCCATTAGATCAATTACGGTTCTGGGAACCAAAAAAGAATTTGCAGTTTGCGATATGCTTTTGAATAAGATTTTTCCAAGATCCCATCAATCTCATCGTTTATTGGTTGCTTTTAGGACTGCCTTTGATTAATCAGCCATCTTTCTGACATAAAATCAAAGATGCAAGCAACTATTACACAGAAGAAGTGTTTGACATAATTAGAACAAAGTAAAATAATACAATTTTTTTTATACTTTTATGATTAACTCTTTTTTATTATCATTATTATTATAGTAATATCTTCACTCTTTTTTTTTTCTTTTATCAATTCATTTTTTAAATTGTCATAATAATATCTGTATTATATTATTAATTATGTTTATTTATGTCTATCATTCTTATGTTTACAAGTATTTTTGAATTGATTGATTATTAAATCTTTTAGAACTCTTTCGAGAAGTAAGTTAAGAATAATGGAGTGGTGGTGGTGTTGTCATTGATTACAACACTCTTGTAGAACAATGAATTGTCCCGTGTGGTTGACATGTTGGGGGCGGCGGCATAATCAGACTTCTGCAAAAGAGTGGCATGGTGAAGGATCAGAAAGTTGCATCAAACATTGCCAAGTAACCTTTTTTCTTTTTTTCTTTTTTTCTTTTTTGTTTTTTTTTTAAATAATTTTTTAATTAAGAAAAATTGAATAATACTCAATAATTTTGTTAAAAAAATTTTGCTCAGATTTAATTCACTGATTGTTTTAATAGAAAATGAGATTTGTAACTTTTCACATGATAATAAACAATTTTTTAATTATTAAATCAACGTTCTTTTCAAGGTATCAGTGGAAAACTTTTCTGCAAGAAACAAAGATTATTAAATCTTCATCAATGGTCCTCTATCCTACGTCGTTCTCCATCTAATTCCAAGATAGCGCAATTTTGTGTTACTTGTCAAAGCGCACTCTTTGTTTTTCCAGACAAATAGCAATAGCAATGTTGACAAAATGCAAAGAAGATTTGTCTTTGCTTCCTCAAACTTTCCTCACCCCCAAGCTATTCTTCCTTGTCGTTTAAGCTCTTCGTTATGATTGGCCACAGCATACGCAAAATAGAAGAAAGTGGCCTATCACATATAGACTTCTTGTGATTGGTACAAAAAAATGAGATCTCTAATAATGCACAATGATACATGGGTCCTAATTTTCCATTGACTTTACTGTTAAACAATGGGAAATTATGAATTTTCAGAAAAGCAGAAAAATGTGTGACTTTGATTTTTTAGGTATTATTTCGTAATTACTAAATTTAAAATTTGAAGTAAGACCTGTAATTTGAATATGAAGCATTATTAATAATTAAATCATCTATCTTACTCTTATTGGACCGAACAAAAACACGCTAAGCACAAGTCCTTGTAGAGGCATTTGAGCAGCGGTGTCCTGGCGAGGTAGCGAAGGCAGATCAAGAGGTCTGCCGGATCGAACCATTTTCTTTACTCGATCTTAATTTTTGTACTCAGCAAAATCTAGCAAATTATTTCGACTTTCTATGAAATTTGAGTTGCAGTTTAAGTGATTCATAAATTTAACAAAATTTTCAAAAATAAATAAAAAAAATTGAAGAATTTCGACATTTCAAAATAACTCTATTTCTGAGTATCATTTTATTTATCTTCATGTTTATATCATATAATAACAAAAAAAATACTAAATTTACTTCTTAGATTAACAAATTTTTGTAATTATACTTTTTTATATTTTTTAAAATTTACTTATCATATTAATTTTGTTAATTAAATTTAACATACATAAAATACTTTTTCTTGAGGACAACCATAAATTTATGCACTATGTAACAAATGTATTTTTATTTTTTTATAATTTGATTATTAAATTTATTGATATGTTAAAATAAGTTAAAATTTTAATAAAATAATATTTTTAAATATTATAAAAATTAAAATATTTTTTTAAAAATAAAATTTATATTCTATTAATAAATTGTAAATAATTGTTATATAGTTGCATTTACCCAAAAAAAATTAATGTAACTTAAATTTAATTAATAAAATTAATATAATAAATAAATTTTAAAAAATTAGAAATATAGTCTTTCTTCCGGAAACGACAGAAGCCGAGCTAATGGATTCTATACGTTGTTATTAAAAAAATTGGCTTATCTATTTTGCACCGACCGTCAAAAGTTTCACGGAGGGTAAATTTAGCCCCTTCCATTTTGCTGACGGTATACCCGGAAATCTAGCCGTTGAAAAACCAGAGCACGTGAAAGGGGACAGAGACATTTGATTTCTGAATTAAAAAAAAAGAAAAAATCGTACCCGAATAAATTTGAAAATACAAGACGAACAAGAAAAATTTTCCCGCCAAATCGCACCGTGTTTATCTGGAGGCTTCTCCCACGATTTCTTGGCTAGGTTTTGGCCGGTGGAAAGAGAGAGGTCATTGCATAATCTGCTTTTGCTTATCTTCTTCGATAACGCGAGAAACGATATTCCTCGATGGTAATCAAGTCTCTTTATCCTAATTCATGTACAAATTTCCCCTTTATTTTTATTTTTAGTTTTATTTTTTGTAGTTTGTATCATATGGTCGCCTGGCCAATTTTCATTGCTTTGTTCGTCGATTCATATGTTTCGTCTCATTCGCTTTTTATGCAAATTTTGAATTCTCTGCTTTAGTTATTAATACGATTAGATTTGTCGTCTTCAAATTCCATTTTGTGAACCCTAAAACGGATTATTTTCGCTGTCTCTACACGAACTTTCGTTTTGGTCGCGGAGAAAATGCAGGAAAACCTTTGATAAAAATATTGATATTCTCCGATCCGAGTTCTTCCAACCGATTAGGTTATCTAAACGAATTTCAATTTTCTGTTCGTTTATTTAGATTTATCGGCGACCAAATGGTACTTACAGCAGAATCTGTGCAGATTTTTTATTTGCATGCCTTTTGATCAATTTAAGTCTAGAAATGCAATTAATTTATGGATTTAAGTTGCTTGAAGAAACGCCTAGCTGCCAAAGCATCGAGTTGTTTTGAACTTAACGATGGAGCCTTTCTTTCTAATTTACTGGCCGTTGTTGCTTCAAATCAATTTCAAGCAATTGTTAAATCCAGTATTGAAGCTTTGGTTATGAAGAAAGTAAAGAAAAATTTTGCAAGAAGATAAGACATGGAAATCTGTTCAATATCTGTTTGGTATGGAGTGAAAGTTGCAGTGCTGGAGTAAGACACCTAGCTAGCACCTTGCTGGTGCTTTTAGATACTTTACACTTTGAACTCATGCTTGTTGCTTCCTCTCTCTCTCTCTCTCTCTTTTTTCCAAAGATGGAGTAAGGGGTTTGCGACTTTGAACACCTAGTGTCTTGACTTAGTTGTCATTGCTTTTACAGTCTAAGAAACGAGGTCTTTCGTTGGAAGAAAAGCGCGAGAAGATGCTTCAGATATTTTATGAATCACAAGACTTCTTCCTTGTAAGTACAGTGGTTGTTACTCTAGATGGCTATTTTTCCTATTAGTATGCAGAACTTTGAGCTCATATTGGTAATATGAGTAGCTGTTGAAAGAGGGGAAGAGTTTCTCCTTGGGAGAGTTGCTCTGTATGGCTTATGATTATGTCCCAATGGCTTAAACAGAAATTTTTTGCAGAAGTTCTTGGCTTCCAACTAATGAATTAAAAATAGTGGAGAATTTCTTTGTACAGTTCCTTTATGAGTACAAGCTCTTTTATGTTGATTTTTCATTCTTGCTGTGTTAGATTGTTCAATTCATTTATTTAAGTGCCTCATTTTGGAATTTTGAATTCTGGAAAATGTTCGAGTACTAAAGTTATCTATTTCAGCTCAAGGACCTGGAGAAGTTGGGCCCTAAAAAGGGTGTAATTACTCAGTCTGTGAAAGATGTTGTCCAGAGCCTAGTGGATGACGACCTTGTTTCTAAAGACAAGATAGGAACTTCTGTGAGCAATTTCTTCCTCTTAGGTGCTTTTGTTTAAATTTCTGCCAACGAGATAGATAGTGTAACATTCTGGGTTGCTCATATGAAATTTGCAAGCAGCCACCAGAGCTCACGTGCAACTTCTCATGAAATTGTTTTTGAAGCACCTAAAAGAGTTTATTATTTCAAAATTTCAGGTATACTTTTGGAGTCTCCCTAGCTGTGCTGGAAATCAGGTGTAGTTTCAATTTTTTTCTTGTGCACTGGAGTTTTGCAAATTTGGCTTGGAATAAATGTGCTGATCTATTTTTTTAACAGATGAGGAATGTTTGTCGCAAACTTGAATCTGATCTACAAAGTGGAAAAAAGAGGTATGCAGAACTTGTTGATCGGTGTAGGACATTAAAGAAGGGACGTGAAGAATCAGTGAGTATTGCAAGTTCCATTTCTTATTGAATTCAGGTCATAATTTGTTAGCATGGATGTTGCCATTTATTTAAGGTTTTAACAGGATGAACGAGAGGAGGCCTTAGCCAGACTCGGGACCATTGAAGTAAAGTATAATGAACTGAAGGTAAACCCCAGATCTTTATTGCACATCAAGCAATATGAACAGGTTGTTCAGGTTACTAACAGCTCTATTTTGACCAGGAAGAGATGGCCCAGTACGCAGACAATGATCCTGCTGCCTTTGAAACAATGAGTTAATGAACACACACATATGCTTTTATGCTTTAGACGCTCTATCATGTCGTTAAAATATATCTCATTTGAGAAGGGCTATTATTAATGCTTGATAATCTGTAGTGGGGTTTAGAAATCCTGATTGTCTCCTTCATTGTTGCAGAGAAAGCTATTGAAGTTGCCCACGGGGCAGCAAACCGGTGGACTGGTAATTATCCATTTTTCATAAATATTTTTTTAAGGCCCCTTCCCCGAAGTTTTGAAACTCCATTTTCTTTTTATAAATATTTGTCATAATGGTGAAAACCACACAGACAACATCTTCACATTGCGACAATGGTGTTCAAATAACTTTCCTGAGTCCAAAGAGCAGCTTGAAAACTTGTATAAAGAGGTATACTTCTAGGTTCCTTCCATTCTGCTAGTGCCCATAATTATAATGCCTGAACAACATTAATCAAGCAACCAATGACAATTTACCATAATGATGCCTGAACAATACATGTTTGTTCATCTTGTCATGTTATCAAGGTCCTATATATTTTAGCAACCATGTGCTCCCAATTTGAATTTTACTTTTTTGTAGAAGCTCTGCGCTTGTGTACACGAGTTCTCTTGGACACAAGTGGCAGCCAGTTTATGATAAAAGTTTTGGTTATGTCAATTTGTTCTGCATATCAACCTTGTGAGCGTTAAAAATATGTCTACATCTTGAAATGGAAATTTGGTTTGGCAGTCATTCCTGTTTCATTAGAGTGGATTGCATATGAACCTTATTATCTCCTGAAAGCAGCACTAGATTCCTTTTGTCCAAGAAATCTTCTGGTGGTTATTGTATCAGCAAGTTCATGCGTGTGTCACTCGTAGACACTTGTTTTTACTGGTTTGCTGGTGTCCTGATATTAAGTATTTATCGAACTGCAGGTTGGAATAACAGATGACTTCGACTATTTGGAGCTTTCACTTCCGGTTACCCCCTCGGGCACAATCGCTGATGAGTAGATGTCATATAATTTGCTCTACATCAAACCAAGCCGTTCAAGAATGGCAGTTCACGTTCTTGCTCTCTTCTGCGAGACCTTTGTGTTACCATAGAGCCAAAACTTAGCTGTTGCATTTCATTAATAGCAAATTGTCAAAATCATGATGCGCATCTTAGATTAATTTTGTTTAAACTTCGCTCATCTGAACTCTTTGGCATCAGTTAAACAATTGATTCTTTTGGCTACATTGTGACATTTCCATTAACAAGTTAACTGGTAAAACTGAAAAAATTATAATCATGGAACTAGCATTTTGACGAGAGACTGCAAAAGTAAAGACAGCAGCATCCCCTGACATAGAACAAAAGCTCAAATTGGCTCCCAAGGCGCCACTGAAAAAATATGTTATTTGTTACAAGTGACAAAGAAAAAAGTACAGCAAACTGAGCCCAGAGGTCCTGGGACATGATACAGATTTTAAAAGGGAATTTGCTTAGTTTATGCAATCTTTATATACATTGTAAGTTCAGCATTCAATGCACACAGGACCCATGCATTGAGTAGCACATGCTCCATAATACAACAGTGCAAATCTTTAACTAAGTTCTTCTTCCTTCTGGATAACAGTACCTGCAATATTTCAGCCAATAAAATAACCTCTAGGTGCCCAAACAGCGAACATAACATCTGCACTTGGAACATTCTTACAAGGTACAACATTTTTCCAAATGGTCAACTTGGCAAATGGAAGGAAAAAACCACAGTTCTCACTAACATTTCACTAATCACCTACTAGCTCTATCATGCGTCAACAAACCAGATGACAACCATAAACTACAAAGTCCAATAAACAGAGACAAATTACCTGTGCTCAGAGTGCCATCTCAGCCTGTAAGGCAGCAAGTTCATCTTCCTCAGCTTTATGCTTTTGAGGAGCAGGACGAACTGGTTGCCTGCCAGCGGGGACCTGCACAGGAGCTGTTGTTGCAGGCTGAAGAAGTTGTTCCTCCAATTCAGCACCTTCCAATTCTTCAAGTTCTGCTTCCAAATCATCCTGAAAATATCAACAATGTCTCAACATTTAGTAAAGGTATAATTATGCAAGATCTAAAATTTATATTCATCTGCACACCAACCTCATCATATTCCATTCCAGCACCAATGGGGGCTGATAATGCTTCTTGAATTTGTCTCATTTTCTCAGTTTGTTCATTGATCTCATCCATAGTCTTGTCCACATCATCAATATTCCTGTAATAGATAGACATTTTTCACATGAATAAGTGTATTTATATATTTCTTATGACTCAGATGAAAAAAAAAATAAAAGTTAGTTTACGCACATTTCACAGGTTCACTGGTTAACATATGTCATGGGAAGGCATAACTTACAAAGTTAAAGATGTACTAGTGATATGGATGGCACATCCAGCAAGAGTCACTCAAACAAAAACTTGGATCATACAAATTATGTAAGAATTTGTAGAATCCAAATACTGTTGGAGCTTCAAAATCTCCACAATCAATGCGTCAACAACAACACACACACACAAAAGCACATCATTATGGAAAAAATTGTTTAAAAAAATAAAGAAATAATGGCACATAGAATAAGAAAGGCAGATGTTAAATTAAAGTTGTTACATACGTTGCCTTCTGCATTGCCTTCATAGCATCAGCTCCTGTTCTTAATGCATCTACAGTTTCTGTAGTGGCTTTTGCACCTTCTAATGTTATCATCTGTTTTGTTGAAATTCACAGCTCAATACAAATCTTATATATTCAACCAATATGGCTGCAAGCATTACTAATTGAGAAAACACATGCTCACCTGATCATGAATGCGCAATTGGAAATTTCCGAGTTGTTCTATCTGTTGTTCATACATTCGCTTCCTCTTTAAACATTGAATGGCAACTGTATGAAGATAGCATCAATCAGCATTTAGTTGGCAAAAGATCCTTAATTTATATGAATAATAATGCACCAGATTCAGATTAGAGACATACACTAATAAAGTAGTTAGCGGAACAATTTTTGTAGTGGTTTTCACACTACCATGGCATTAAAAGGAATTATCACATCTACCTCACATGTTCAAAATTGAAAACAAACCATACAAGATAGAAAGGAATCTTTTATTATTGCTAATTGGACTCATGGATTATCAAGACAATGACGACAAAGAAGAGAAGATTAAAGAGATCATAAAATGATGCCATCCCTAGTCATTTAAGAATAAGGAATCCGTAAGATGCTAAAGTTTCGTAGCCTTTTAATTACAAAAGAATTGTCGAGGAAGAGCGATAAAAAATTGATGAACAAAAAAAATTTTACCTTTTCAACCATAGCATTACGATTAAAATTGGCCACAATAAATTCCCCGAGAATCATTGCATTATAGGAACATACCCTTTTTGTTCTTTCCCCGCGCAAATTCCCTGGCCTTCTCAACTTCTGCAGATGCCTTTTTCTGGAGCACGCTTTCCTTTTTCTCAAGCATTTCAAGTGTCTAGCCAACCAGATAATCAGAACCTCAGTCAAAAACGAAACATAAACAAGCAAAGAAATAAAGTCAATGGTGACAACGGCTAGTAAAAGGTATAATTCAGGAGTCAAACGCCTGTAACTGATAACCCATATCGTTACCGCATCATCAATCAGCCAACAAAACAATATTACGGGATAGGATTATTTTCTTCCATGATAAAAGGCGATTGTACCTCATTTAATTTGTCTATCGTGTTTAGGGCGTTAGGTTGCTGCTCGGGTCTGCCGAAAAGCCGTTTAAACATGGTTGCTTATTGAAACGCCACTCGGTCTCCTAAATCAAAAACAGAGTCAAACGTTATGAGGTTTTTGTGATAGACCCCATTCCTCCCACTCATAAAGAGCGAAGAACGACCCATCGACAACGACCCACCCAACGACTGAGCTCAAGATCAGATGATATATATCACCCACCTGTTAAAATTATATTTGCTTTCAGAATTTGAGAGGATGAGAGACCCGACTGATAGATTACTAGGGCTTTCGATGAGAATCCGGAGAGAGAGAAATTGAAAGTAGCGAGAGAGACAGAGGTAGAGAGAGAGAGAGAGGCGCGGAATCAAGGTTAAATTGGGGATTTTATTTTAGCTCGTCAACGCTGTGCTCAGAGTCGGAGAGAGAGAGTGGGGAGGAAGAAGACAGAGAGGGTGCCTCGCTTTTCTCGGAGGGGTGGAACCCATTTTCCGATGTACGTGGCATGATGTAATTGGGCATGCGGCGCGGGTCTTAGATTTTTGGTTCTGACTCCAAAACGCCGCCGCCTGTGCGTCAGTCTACCCTGCCTTTTCTCTCTCGAAATATTGTATTTTCTGTTTCCCCCAGAGATTTTATTATCTGGTTGCGAGGATATCATAATATTCAATTATATTATCATTTATTTATCAAAAAAATACTGTCCATCGAACATCATAATACGAAAAAAAGCTATAAATAATGATACAAGGAAATGGAGCCTTGATGACTGAGTCAACAGTCTGACTATCAACGCTATTCCATCGTCAGAAAAACAAGACCCAGCACTAAGCCAGGTTGGCTAGGCGAGTTTTCATCGCGCTACTTCACATGTTTCTGTCCAAAGTCCGTCGCATCGCATCGCAGCAACACGAACAATGGCCAATGGGCATCAATGATGCTGCATTGAATTGCAGTGGGCGATTGTACTAGAGGCCATGCAAGCAGTAATTCTCCACTGCAAGAATATTTTAATATGCTACCCATGAACCATAATTGATATCGTCTCCGAAATTAAAAATCTTCAAGTTCGAAACTCAATTAGAGCCAGTTGGGTCTTCAACATTGCATTATGTTCAAAACTTTGTTTAATTTATTGCATCTTGCAACAATGATCTCATGCTAGTGTACAAAATGCACCATTCCCGGTGCTTAATGCCACTCTTAATAGCATCATCCCACTTCCTATACAATGCATAAACTTTTACAAGCCACTGTTGTTCTAATTGCGGGTACATAAAGAATCATGGACTTATGAAGGATCATCTTTTTCATCTACTACACACTGGAAAAGAATTTTTCTTTTTAAGGAAACACCGGATTTCAGCAACCAGATTTGTTGCCCATTTGACATTGAATATCGTTATGTTCAAATTGTGAAAATGGTGGGTGAATATTTTTGACAATCCTTTCACCTGTGATCATCTCCTAATACTTTTGCTACTCAACAATACCGAGTCCCATAAAACAGGCCGAGGGGATAGAGGAGGCAAAACTCAATCGGGCCTCACAACACCTGCTCTCACCGTCTCGCAAACAAGGACCAGGCGATCGACCCCGTCGTTCGAGAACAGAAGATAACCGACTCCAAGACGGTATTACACCCAACGTTGCCTCATATTAGTGCTTCTTTTCCTGACTTAACCATTTTTTTTTTTTCCTCTTTCTGTTTATAAAGTAAGGCATGTGACTGAAATGTACACATAAGATTTACTTCTCAAACAAACATCTCCAATTTCACGAGATCAAGATGGTGGAAACTCACACGCACTTAGTTATAGGTCGAAAAATAATCTAGCTAACAAGAACACCACAAGATTTTCAGGAGCAAACACCCTCAAGAGGCTAAAAATAAGAAATCTGCAAGCAAAATCACATCATACTTCGTTAAGAAAAAGTACAGATGTTCAACATGGATTGATACATTAATACAAGCAACTTAAAACCAACAGAAGACTTGAAACAGAAATCACATAAGAGTTTCCTCTAAATAACTATTAAATTCTCATCCCCGCAAGCTTTACTTCTCAGATGAGTTGGGTCCCCTCTTCTTGCCAAATCCCACCACTGTAATGCATTTACAAAATCCAGCAGAACAGGTTATGCAAACGGTAATTCATCACTGAATCAAACAAACTGAGTATCTTTGTTTTTTTTTTTTTTTTTCCCTTAGAAAAATAGGCAGAAGAAAAAGCTAAAAACATCCATCAGCATTGCATTTCATCAACTCCTCTGATTCCATATTTAAAAAAAAAAAACCCACCATTGACAGTAATGCCTCGGCTTACAAAGTATCAGTATATACAACTAGCAAAACAAAAATGTTATAACTCAATGAAACTATACAATTTCACCATTGAACCAAAAAGCTGATCGGTTCACGGTTTAACCGATTCAACTGGTTTAATTGGATTTAAATTGATAAAATTAATATATATATATATATAATTTAATAATATAATTTTTTAGAAAATTAAAATATTTTAAAAATTATTTATTTTAATGGAATTGATTGAAAAATCTAAAGTAAGACACAAAGGCTTCTTTATCAATAATCAACAAGAAGGAAACTCAAAATATTAAAGGGGAAACAATCAAAACACTTAAAACGGAAAGAATTGCTCAGTAATTCAGGAGTAAGAGAAAAGCAAGAAGTTACAAATCTAGAGCTAACTCAGTTCGAAACTCTAATAAGAAAGAATGGAATACCTGCGGTGACGAAACGGCGGTTGTATTGCATCCTCTTGTAAGCGCGGCCGCGTGGCTTCTTCTTCTTGTCCTGCTTGTCCACTTTGGGAGTTTGGCCTCTCACCTTACCGGCACGAGCCAGAGATCCATGCACCTTCCCTGCACAAACACATATCCACCCTTAGCAACGGTGATCAGCTTAAACGCCGGAAAATCACCGTTAGGCAGAAGCGAAACAAGGCAACAAGGATCGAGCTTTACCCATGGCGGCCTGTGGAGTTCTGGTGGCTGCTGCGAGAAGCTGTTGCTCTCTCTGGTTTCGCTTCGAGCGGCGATGTGATTGGCACAACGAAAGAGAGCAATTCGGAGCTAGGGTTTTGAAGGTTCTTTTATAGGCATAGCATATTTCATTATGTTATATGTAGGGAGGACGGCGAGGTGGACCGGACTATTAGGTATCGGGTCTATTCAGTTTGGGCCGGCCGCGTGCATTTGCTTGATGGACCTAATTACTAAGCACATTAAAAGCGGCCTTGTACGATATATTGTTGACTACCCGTTGAGAACGCTATGAGTTGTTACATTCTTGTAGGTGAACGACGGGTCGTGTCCGGCAAATCTCCAGATAATAGTGGACGCGGCCGTGGCGGACCTCGGTCCGCTGGTGCACGCGGGAACTGGACAAGGCCCAAGTACAACATTTGTTTCTTCTCATTATTATCAAGAAATTCAGGTATGTGGTTCCAGTATTTTTTTTTCGTTCTTTTTTGGTAATGAATTGGTCAATATTCACTCTTTGCATCTCCTAATTTCCAAATTTCTTGAGCAGATGTAATGACGGGTTTAATTATCTGTTTATGAATGAATGATTAGAACCAACATGATTGTGGCCAAGGAAATAAACTCTAAGGTGTCCAGGAAGACTACAGATTCGAAGACCATTTTT
The DNA here is from genome assembly GCA_037832385.1 of Rhizophora apiculata. Lineage (NCBI taxonomy): Eukaryota > Viridiplantae > Streptophyta > Magnoliopsida > Malpighiales > Rhizophoraceae > Rhizophora > Rhizophora apiculata. The sequence goes on along the minus strand of CM075433.1, from coordinate 4,459,867 downwards.
GCAGAGCATACAACTATATGCCAATTGCAATAACAAGATAATTTAAAAAATGTCGTTATAAATATTTTAAAGAGAATTAATTATCTTTTATCTTATTAGAATATGAACAAAATTATTTTGAAATCGAATTTTTGGATAGTATTACTTTTTGGGTTAACTCTTTTAATTATAATATTATTGTTGGATATTTTAATTAAATAAATTCCTTTATATGTATATTTTTTTTAAGCAATTGTTTAATTACGAGAATTATTTTTTGAAGCATTATAAATTTGTTAAAAGAAAAGTGTACATACTTGTTTTTACAAATTTTGTTAAATTTAGTCATTGTGTTTTTTGTTCGTTAATAATCGTATGTTTTGCATTATATCTTAAAATATAGGATGTTAATTGTCATCTAAAGCAAAAGACGATTGTTAAGTATACATTTTGGAAGAATTAAGCGGCCAACATCTTGCAACAACGATTGTAAGTTCAGAACACTCATTTTTACCGTTATGGTATTTGAAACACATAATCTTTTTTTTAAAAAAAAAAAAACTCTAAATTGTTCAGCTTTCACAGTAACGTTAATATACCATCGTTCTTGAAAATGATTAACTCTTGAATAGATGAAGAACTAGCAGTAAATAAATCAGTTCCTCTTCAATGGTAGTTTACCTTAGAAATGAATAGACAACTCAAGACCTAACTCAGAATTGGCTAGCAGCACAACACGTCTAATAGATAAAGTTTCGAGGTTCTGCAAGTTAATATTTTCCTGAAGACAGATTTCTACCGAATTCAAAGAAAGAGTTTGAAGGGACGATGATTGAAAAATGAAACTCAACATATATCAAGAATGATTCAAAGAAAGAGTTTGAAGGGGTCAAGAAGTCATAACCCAAAACTTCAAGATTTTGGATAAAAAACCACTCCATTCTTTTGGCTGAACTTGCATTGCTCTAAAAACAGATTGGGAAAGGCGATTGCGTAGGATTTATTGAGGAATCTGACTCTCTTTTGGCCCTCCAGAAAATTACTAGAATTTTAATGTAACACGAGTTATCTTATTGAAACATTATTTTTAAACACGAGAAAACTTCATTTATAACCAAAACAAAGCGAAGGAAGCTCCGTAGACAAGAAGAGAGTAGCCGACGGCAGCCCATCTATTAATTGGAAGAGAACGAACTTGGGGTCGGCGCTGAGAGTTAACTTGAGAAGCGTAAATTCAATTCAAATTAATTTGGCATGTGTATCTTGCGAAAGCTCTGAATATCTCTAGTACTATTCTATTTAAGATGCACAGTGTTCAAAAAATAAATTATTTTTACTCTTCTGAATTGGCATAACAACATAAATCACCTGGCTGTAAGGACCTATGGCCGCCGTTACATTTGCACCGTACTACTAACGGTCCTTTTTACTCGTTGCTCTGATTGATGGCTGTGCACATTTTGTGCATAAGGGAACTTTTTCCCGCAATAATTGCTATCTCCTCTCCCCATTCGCTCCCTTTCTCATGCCCTGTGCGCATGCGTGTTTGCTCACTATGTTCTCTCCCTGCAGATCTTTCCCTCCTACCCTCTGCGTTGCTTGCTCACAATGTTCTGATGGAGAGGGGTGTATTGTTCAATCTCAAATCTATATTGTTAATAGTTCCATGAGTATAGCTATCATTTTTGCCACTTTTGGTGTTCAATCCTTTGGAAAGAATTTCAGACAGAGACTCATGGATGCAGTTCAACTTCTGCAGGTCGGTTAAAAAGGATAAGCAGTTTAACAACGAAGTGGTACGGGAGAAAAGACTGAAAATCTCAGTGTTCAATTTAAGCACATGTAAAAGCACTGTCTGAAAGTCTGACTAACGAGAAAGTTTGACCAAAACTAATCTGTCCAAGGCATTCAGCATTTAACAAAACTTAATTTTGGCTTATGAGTAACATACTTTAAGGTAAAACCGAATACTCAATCATCATCTTCAATGACCTTGGTTCCCAACCCCTTCAGCCCTTCTGGTGGGATCTCTGCAACAGTGACCAGAGAATAGAGCTCTTCCTTAGCATCTTCATCATCATTCCTCTTGCGAGCAACGCGAACCCTGATCCTCCTTGGGACACTTCGGATCCCCCTGCTCCAAACATGTTTGTTGAGCTTCACATCCACCCTCACATCCTTGGTTCCCATAGCTTTCTGCGCAAACTTCCTGATCTCCTTGATTGCTTTAGGAGCCTTCTTTTTGAAGGTGCTGTTTAAATCAATGTCAAATATAATTCAGAAATGAATTGTGGAATCCTAAATTATCTTGTATAACCAGGAAATTACACATGAGAACAATATAGGGACCTCACTTACAAAAAGGGCAAAGAATGGATGCATACCCTCAGTTAAGGGCTCGAACATTAGACAATAAACAGCCATGACAAAACTCAAACTTCATTAGCTTTTTTTTAGTACAAGTAACAGTGCTCTCTTACACTTCATGAGTCCCATTGAGCTCCAGTAGAACCATAAACAACAATTAGAGGTGCAAATGCCCCCTAAAGGTGAGATTGGTAAAGGAAATCCTCCAAAGCAGATAAGAATATATTAGTGGATATTGCCACTCATGGGCCTTCCAATAAATGGCAAACATTGTAGCACTATTTTGCACGTGCCTATTTATGCAAGAGAAAAAGTCATCAACAAGACAGAAGGCGATCCAAACGGCCATAAAAAACTCTGGTTCCACCTTCCCCACTGGGCGGGCAAGTTTGAAGACATTACTCAAACTAACTTGCACTGTTGTAGAATTGCTATGGTGCTGCATCCGTAATACGCTAAACACCCACTGCACCCCCCCAGGCAGCGGTGGCGGGATCTGGAGCGCACACAATTTTGGAACAAATACCCAGCACCTTTCCACTTCCATTCCAGCAGTAAAACAACCTCTAATAAATCCATTTAAATTTTGTACCTAATAGTGTATTCTGGATCATAGCGTTACACAGGAGAATATAACAGAAAAATAAATACGAAAACCTTAAGTTCATCGCTTAATATCAATTGAATAAACTCTAATAACCAAACTCAGTAACAGAGTTAAGTAAATCAAAAAAAAAATCATATCCAATGTACTACATGGATTAAAAAAAACAAAAAAGAGAGAGAGAGAGAGCAAATAGTGAAGTGAAAAAACAGAGGAATGAATAAAGAAGCAAAAGGGGGAAGCATCATGTACCAGCCATGAAGACGCTTGTGGAGGTTGATCGTGTACTCTCTCGTGACCACCTCCTCTTTTCTTCCCTTTGCCTTCTCCACCATTTTTGCTCTCTATCTTTCTCTTTACTTACCTGCGTTCCAATTCAAATTTGTTAAATCGAAATTCGTAAAGATCATGCTGATAATGATAAGTTACTAGCATGAAGATACCTAAAATTCAGAAATTAAAAAACCAAAAATATACATATATATATTGAACGGAGAGACCTTGGGGTTTGCAGAGGGGCGCAGAGCGTGACAGACCAGAGAGAGACGGCTCGGCGCCTAGGCTTAACCGAAAACCCTAGTAAGTAAGTATCCTCGTGTGTCTCACGTAGTCACGTGTGTAGCGGCAACTAATGCGTTCTTGTAAAGTTGGGCTTGGGCTTTTCTCTTTGTGGGCATGTCGGCTTCGGCATTTCTCGGTAAGTGGTGAACCAGAGATGATAACGCCATGTTTATAAATGAAGAAAGGCTTGATCCAAAAAAAAAAAGAAAGAAAGAAAGAAAGAAAGAAAGAAAGAGTTATAGGGCCGATGCCCGTGAAAGCATTTTATCAATTCGCTAATCAAAAGGTATTGTTTGAAACAAAGTATTGTGTTAAAAGCGCGCAGGCGAACAGAGTGCACTTCAACCTTTATTTTAATAAAACATTCAAATGCGTGTATAACACACAAATTTTGTACCGTTACGTGACGTAGCTCTTTGCACGCGCTCCAGCAGTGGCTGCTTTCGAAATCTAAACTCACGACGTAAATCCCATTTTCAGGAGGAAAGCATCCGTCACCATCAACAGATTCATCGGCCAAATCAAAAGCAGAACCATGTGCTACTTCCCCCAATTCTCCAAGCACCAATATTGTCCAGTGTCACTACTTCGACTGTCGAAACATTTGCGATCTTTATGTTCCTCGACCAAGATCCACTCGACATAATCTCGCTCCTTTCCGATTCGTCCGAGACCTGTGTTCATGTTTTTGTTTCAGAATATGGTCGTTCTTTATTCTTTTGCGATTCCTTTTCTACAATAATAGTTGAGCTAACGGCATGATAAATGCATAAACACTCAACATATTTAAGGCAGGAGATCGAAGCAGTGCTGTGAGATTGAATCACCATCACCTGTGAGGACCCAAAGAGCTTTTGACACTGAAAACAAATCTCCATTTTCATGTCAAAAAGAAGTTTTCAGATTGGTTTGCCGACATTTCATTACCACAATTGCTTTCAACGGAAGGGCCGTAGTCTCCCGGCCATCCTGTTCTTTATACACCCTATTAGATACAGGGCGTCAACAATTAAGTCTATGATGAGAATCAATAACGAATGTTACACATATACAAGGAATTCATTTCCACTTTTCTGACAATTTTCAAGAGCACAGCGTGGCAGACCAGAGATATCTAGCTGCTTCTATTCGTTTTAAGATCCAATTTTTTCATTTGCTAGTGCGCATGGAGCTCCGGCGAGCAAGACTCCTAAGATCTCAATGTACTCCTTGAATATCTCCAAAAACTTAGGGCCACCACAGTCAACCCAGCAATGCTTGCTATGATCTGTCACCAGAAATAATAAAAATGTGATGCAACACATCTATGACAAAGACAAATGAATAACAGCATTGGTTTTCCCTATGTTGCTGTTGTCAGGGAGGGAAGGGCTGCTGGGACTCACCACAAACTTAATGGTAACTTTTAGCGTAAATCATTGGCATATTTTATAACTATGCACAACAAAGACAACGACATGATGCAATAACCACATTTTGTGAAAGAGTTGCACCATGCATGTCGAGAAGTTATACTTTCTACAAAGATGTAACAATTCATGAGATCTTCAATTCACCATGTAGGGCGCCTAGTCCAAGTCCATATTATTTTTAAAATACAGTGGAAATAAGAAAATGACAGAACAGAAATACAAACTGACCTTGGCATCTCTAGCATAATTGTTTCTACGTGATCTAAAGAATGACTTCAGCAATTGAAAGCAAGATATCTTGGGCATTAAAATGACAGCAGTGTATTGTTTGCTGCAAGGATAAGGCAGTATCCTTTGTAATTCCAATTGCACTGATGATGGCGTAAGAGATTCTCTTAGTTTAGTACGCCCTTTATCTTGAATCTGCACCAGAAAGTAAAATTTCTAATTCTAGGCCCTGAGGGAAGAGGACAAGACAAATGCATTCAGTATTTCCTCCATGACTGTAAATTGGTACTATTATTGCCTTCACTGGCTACGTTGTACAAATTCAGGAACCATCAAACAATTATATACTTTGCTGTGTGAAACTATCAGCAGACGCTTAAATCACCACTTGTTCCTTAGTGAAATCACCACAATATGGGTAACCACATTGAATAACTGAATGTACTGCTATGCATGTATTATTGAAAATGTACTGTTTTTAGAATCATATAACCCATGCATAGGACACAGTGAATAGGAAGAGAGTGAAAGAGAGTGAGGCAGATTTCTTATTAAATATTGTCTATGAACAAGAGAAAAGTATAAAATCAAAGCAAGCGTCCTCTTACAACTACATTGTTAATGCTAGCCAACACCTTTAGAGATCAATAAAGAGTATCAACAGGATGGTATTTCTTATACAGATTCGAACAAAACTGATGGCAATAAAATAGAGGGTCTAAAGTCTAAATAGGAGAACATGGCTTGAAAACCCAACCTCAAAAGTGGTGCCCACATCACCATCATAGATCCTTGACTGGTAGCTCCACAATATCCTTTCCAACCAGTGGTAATTCTCCTGAAAGAGGAACGGCACAATCAACACAGGACTGAAAACTTAGCAAAGTTTCTTGCATCAATTATGTAATGCCATATTGTTACCTATGACACATAAGATAAAAAATTTATAAGTTGGACAACTACTTCGAGCAGGGATTATAAAACATAAAACCCCAACATTGACCCTTTCCCCAGTAGAAATCTGCTTGATATAAGAGTTAACAAAGAAAACCTGCAATCCATTTTCATGTGCTCTTTGCTCAAGCTCAAGTATGGTTAAAATGTCCTCATCTGAGGGTCCGTCCTCTTGAAGTCGTAATATTTCATTCAAAGCAAGATCAACCTGTCGCCAGAAACATCAACTGATAGAATACATAATTTATTTATTTATTTTTTTTCTTTCCAAAGAATAAGATACAATCAAAAGGCAGGTACCAGCTTTGAGGAGATCCCAGGATCACAAGAAAAATTTATGCCCATGTCACCACGAATATCACCAGTTCTTGAAGGTTTATTACCACCAAGGAATACTGAGACACTGGCAGAGTAGATCTGGAGCACAAAGGAAACTGGAAATTTATGCCTACCACTAAGCAACAAGTAATATCAAGAGTATATATGCAACATACCTGGCCATGCTTGAAACGGAGAACCTGCAAGATTTTAGTTTCAAGGAGTTTACTCAAGAACCCAACGGAGTGTATCTCTTCTGCCTGCCAGTTGATTTTCAAAAGAAACAATGCCATTGATTGCTGATAATATGGAAGTTATAAATATTCACTATATGTCTGTTGATTAATAGATAATGAAGAGCAGCAAACCATTTTCCCATTCTTCAGCAACACAGGAAAGCTTAGCTTAACCAAGCATTGTGCTTCCACCATAGGGCTCCAGACCACTTCTCTAAAACAACATCAAATGCATTAGAAGGGCTTTCATATTTCAATCATATTGTTTAGAAATATAGAGAGACAAGTTCTTGCAATCAAATGAAGCAACGCTAGGCGGTGCCTATATCTAAAGAAAAAGAGGAAGTAGGAAAGAAAACATTTAAGCAACAGAGACAAGGGCATCTCAGTGAATGAGACTCCCACAGTGGGGGTTTGGACTCTAGGAAAGAGTCAGACATATGCAATAAGGACAAGTGAACAAAATGAATTGCAGAGAGGGGGAGTGTGAATGAATGGTCATTTTCTCAGGACAGAAAAACCAGATCTCCAAACACAATGTTTCAGCACAACTGCAGCTATAAAATTGTCTGATTAAACATCTTCAATGTTGCATATATGGATATACTTTTTCCACCATTACTAATACAAGAAAAGTTCACCTAATTATCCCTGTGGGATAACTAAATGGCAACCCTTTGATGTCATCCCAGTTGAAATGGAGGACCGGTTCAGGAGGCTTTGGAATTCCACCCTGCAAGGAAAGATGTAGTACCAGTCAATGGAATATTGATGTTTCCAAAACCATGATTATGTACATGATTAAAAATTAAAAAACTACAATTATATAGGACTTGTAACTTACCAAATATTGCAATATCAAAGGAAGTGTAATATCAGGGTCAAGATTCCCAACAATTACAACAGTAAAAGTTGAGGGATCCTTGAAACACTGATTAAAATATTCACAAGCTTTTATTGGATCAACACTTGGCAGGTCATTTATTCTGATAGGCTGTACAATTGTAAACAAACCTGAGTTGTGAGCACACAGTCCATTTTGAGAGTATGACAAAGATGAAAAAATGGAAATCTAGTATACCCTAAAAAAATATGATTTGCCATAGTTGAGCTCTTTCACCCGATCAGCAAATGCAGTGTAAGGATCCCTCTCCCGAGCACGAACTTCTTCCTCTGCCATTTGCATCACTATTGTGACATCTTCTTCTCCAGGAGTTAAACTAGTTGTAAATAGCTGATAAACAAGCTGCATGAGCAGTTGGAAAATTGATGGGTTAAGACATAATTGGGCTTATGTAAAAGATGATAAACTCAAGCAGCATCTATTTAACTCTTAAAATAAAGTATTGTGGTAAAATGGAAAGCCAAAGCATGATCAGAAATAAGATAGTGCTTCAAGCTTGTGAGTGCAATGTAGAAAGGCAAAGCACTGCCTCTGAATCTTTTAAAAAAGAGGCACAATGGTCTTCCAAGCTTGGACTGTAAGAGAGATAAGTAAAAATATACTTTATGAATCATAGAATCAAACCCCTATATCTTTCAGTAAAGTTATCTGCCCATGGTGCCATAAGGTACAGGCATTTAGCCAATAGTCACTGCCTTTACTCATCCCAAAACCAGAATGAATGACACAATAACTTCCTTACTTAGAGATCAGCCTCATGTCCAACAGAGTATAATAACACCTTCAGTTGAAGACAGAGCAATAAAGTGATTTCATAGTTCCAAGTGATCAGAAGGCACCCATCTAGTTTCATTTCATAAAGGAAAACTATATGTTTATGAGTCTATTTATGAAGCATATTGAGCAATAGGTGAAAAAATTGGGAAATTTGGTTTGTCCATTTAATGCTTCGTGACACATACAAAAAATTCAGAGTCCACAAATAATAGTGAATGAAATAGATCGGAACAAAATCAGCTCTCGGAATGAGAAGTTTTGATAAAATTCTGATCAAGAATTCTATTAACACGAATATAATTATGATAAATTTTTCTATCAATCCAAAGATCCACAAAGCATACCTGCAAAGCAGTTTCCAGATCTGAGGGTGAACAATCACCAGAAAAAGTTCTCATGTAGGCTCCAATTTTTGTACCAACTTCAACTCTCTTACCAGCAAGCATATCCATTAGCACTGATGGTCTATAACCAAACACGCCAATTTCTCCAGCAATAATTGAACCCATTGAGCAAGAAATATAATCCATCTCCAGGATTTCAGACAGACCACCATATGAGAATCCTGTAAATATAACCTGTTGAAAAATAGAAGCTTATAAAAATTTTATAACCTCAACAAATGTATACTTCCATTCCAACATCCCGTCAAATAAAAATGCCTTTGTTTTGGGACAAAAATACCGGTTGCCACGAAGTGCATGAAAGACTTACAATTCTAGTGAAGCTGAGAAAGATAAGACATATGTCCCTCCAACTTATTTAAACTACTGTGATTCTGTGAATCACACTCAATTCCAAAGTTTCCTAAGCCATGATAAAAGAATTTCCGTAGCTGCTTCTTACCAATGGGTATGACAAACTTATCTGGATTTGTACCTGATCATTAAGAAAGTCGGTACACTTGTAGCAAACTCTCATGCCATTTGATAGGACAAATTCAGAAGCTCCAATGCTTGAGTATTCAACTTGATGCACAATATTCCTGCAGATATTCTTGATCAAGTTCAGAATAATGCCATAACAAATTATTTGCAGTGTAGTTCATGCAAGATATTGCAGGGGCAATGAATTTAAAAAAGGATCAAAGTCCTAAACTTGAGTATCAAACACTTGGAGGATTTTTATATTCCCAAATGTGGTTGGTTAACTGCTAAATAATTGTTTTGAAGGGGCACACTTCTCCCGTGGGAACAGTGCAGAAGGTGATTATTTTTGTGGGTGTTGGGGATAGAAAGTATTGACAAGGAAACAGTAAAGTTGACTTTACCCTGGGTTTGCCTTTGTGGTCACAATTTCTTCTGGAATATTTTCATCATTCCAAGGGCACAGGTTTCTTTCCGACTCAAGAGTATTGACTTTCAATATCAAATTTTTCAGATCATCAACTGTTGCAAATCCTTGAGGTTCAATTGCTTTTATGACACAGCTGCATGATGTTTGTAATTTTTCTGAGTACTTTGATACTTCTAATGCTGATATCTCTGTGCAAGGAAAAATAATGGTGAGACTAATTACAGAATAATGATACCTTATGAATTCGTTAAGCCGGCATACTGAAATTCCAGTAGTGCTCACTCACGAGGCAGAATTGTTTTCTGAAGTTGAGCCTCATACTCAATCCCAACAACAGGTTCATTCTGAAGAAAATGCTGCAAAAGAGGTGACACAGATTATTTGGTAGCCTACATTAACAAACAAATTAAACACAGGAAATTACAGTTACAATATACTTGTAAATACTCGTCTCGCAAGTTTGACGATTGCATTTGATCACGCTCAAGATAGGCTGATTCAATCTCTGCCATTAATAGAGCTCGAACAATAGATATCTCACGCTCTGAGAATCCATGTAACCGTACCCTTGCAACCTGAAACAAAAATGTGCAAGTGATTCCAATGACTAAACAACTAACACCAAAAAAGGTCAAAATGGAATGCATACCTCGACTAGCATAGATTCCAGGGCCTCCAAAGTGCCTTTTTCCTTGCAAGCTGAAGTAATTATGCAAGCTTTTAATGGACGAACTAGAACATCAGCAACAGCTGAGCACGAGAAATAGGGTGGGTCCTTTCTGCGAGACAATTTAAAGAATCTCTGGTTTAAAGCATACATAAACATCGATTCAGCAAGCATATCCCTATAGTCCTGCACTGTTTTCAGGTCATGTACTGGCATCTTGTAGCCAATCATCACTGCAGACTGTTGCAAACCAATAAAGGTATCAGCACTAAAATTGATAATTTTAACATTAAAGCTTGCATATTGACTTTCACACAATAGATTAAGATCCAGAGTGTACAAACCCCAGTAGCTTCCGATTCAACAAAATATGAGAAACATGGCTCATCATGGACTGGAACTGAAAAGCTTGATATATGCGGAGGGTTAGGTACCGAGCATTTCTGCCCAAATTGCTCCTTTATCAAATCAACTACAACCTAGAAAAAAACATACATGCAAATGGGATGTTAAGAAATGTCGAGCTCAAAGCCTACTTAATTGTCATACAACATCTGTAAATAAACAGATCCAACCTTGGTATCAGAAAAATCTCCAACAGCTACCACAGCCATGTTGTGCAATTGGTACCAATTCTTATAGAATTGTTTTACTGTCTCAGAAGAAACTGTCCGAATTACCTTCTCCAGTCCTATGGGTAAGCGTTCAGCATACTGCAATGAGGCAAGGTTTCTGAACTAACATTAACATAATACAAAACCAAGTTTTTTGAATCACTGGTAGTTAGGCAAAATTATCCAGCCTGCATTCACTAAACATTTAAAAACCTCAGTGGATTTGCTTGTATCAAGAACAATCAAACAAATACTTTGCTCAAAAAAGAAAAAAAAAAAAACGAATAACCAAACAAATACAGTTCACATCCTCATCTACAACGAGTCAATGACCAATAACAACAGATGCAAGATAACAAACGAAAAAAAAAATTATCGAAAAGAAGTATTATTAATTACCTTTGAGCCTTCCATCAGCAGAGCCCAATGAGCGTCCTGCATCCTTCCACTAGCATTCCGGTGTCCTCGGTACTCCTCCATAACCGCTCCTCTTTCCTTCTCCAAATCATCTTTCGAAACCCTAATCTGCACAACATGCAGATCAGATACGTGCCAAACAGTAAACTAAAAGAAAAATCAAAAAGCAAAGAAAGAAACTATACCTCAGAACTAAACTCGGCCAAGACGGAGATGGCCTGAGACAACAACTCAGGCTTGTCGACGGGAACAAACAACTCATACACAGTGTCATCGGCAGACGTAACGGCATTCTGGCAGGCTCCGAACTCCGCGCCAATGCTTTCCAAGAACTTAACAATGTCGTGATTCGTGTATTTCTTAGTTGCGCTGAAGGCAAGATGCTCCACAATGTGCGCAACTCCTCGCTCTTCCTCCTCTTCCAAGACTGAGCTGCCCAGCCACAAACCAAAAGCATAAAAAAAAAATAAAAAAATCTCAATCACTCAGCTTCTAATTAAAAAGAGAAAACAAACCAAAAAAAAGGAAATCCTTAAACAGAAGAAATACATATTTGGAAAATTACCCGGCCTTGACGGCGAGGGAGAGGGCGGCGCGCATTTTAGGCTTGGAATTGCAGCGGACGTAGTAAACGAGGCCGTTGTCGAGGCGACCGTAGTCCGCACCGTATGGTTGTTCCTCTAGGACCTCGTCCATGTCCACGTCGACCAGTTTCAGAGACCGAAATCCTTGCTTTTTGGCTCCCTGCGAGCTCTCCCCCGGAAGCAAATCCATCATTCTTTTTTTCTTTCTTTCTTTCTTTCTTTCTTTCTTTGAAATTTTCACTTGGTTACTTTTCAGTTTTATCTTCTTTTATTAAGTCGTCGACACGACGATTGGTTGGTTTACTTGTATCGTATACGATGATTTCAGCTTTTATTTGTTAATATTTTCATTTTTGTTTCTTTTACCTTTTTTTTTTTTTTTAATTTATCTTTTCTACTGGTGAGATTTTTTTTTTTCTTTCTGCTTTAGTTTTTTTTGTCTCCTTTTCCTTTAATAATTATGGTTTGGAGATCTGTGGGCAGTTGAGGAAAGTATCTCGTAATTAATGCCACCCCCTTCCGCAAGTGCAAACGAACAAACAAAGAAAAATACAGCAAAAATCCTAGAGGATGTTAAATTTCACTCTAACGTTAAATTCAAACTATTTGATGAAATGTACAATTTAAAATTGCAAATAAAAATTATAATTACTTACTAGCCAAGACAAGACGTGAGTTATTCCGTATGCAAATTTTTGAGTAAAAAAAAAAAAAATGACAGAAATTATCGAATATAAAAAATGCAACCGACTTAAAAAAAATATATTAGCCCGGAAAGAGCATAAACCCTCACAGCTGTTGTAATTCCTCCTAGTCATACCCTTGAGAGAAAACGGAAAAAAAGGAAAAAATCAAATGCTTGCTTTCCACCGTTCCGCCTGGGCGTCCATTCTTAATCCCCGTCCCATTGCAAACTCTCAACTTTCGCAACACACTGACTCAGTCGCACCATTTCCGATAGTTGCAGTCCGGAGACACAGGTATGGTCGAACCAATGCTTCCCCTGTTGCTGTTAGACAGGCTCGTGGCCGTAAAAGTGGCCCTCAAGTTGTGGATGTAGAGATTCAAGGAAACAAGGAGAATTGTGATAAAGAAGAAGAAGAAGAAGAAGAAGAAGAAGAAGAAGAAGAAGAAGAAGAAGTACCAGAACAAGAACAAGGATATTCATGGCAGGCGAAATTCGGGGGCAGAGAAGAGGAAATGAATTACGACAAAGACCCAGAATTTGCTGAAATTCTTGGGAGTTGTCTTGATGACCCACAAAAAGCTCGGTCCAAAGTACGTTTTTTTATAAAAAGATAAGGATATACCCCATATATATCCCATGTGCCTCTCTGGAAGTCTCCCCTTGCGGGTTTCGGTTTTCCTATTAGATAGAACATATATGTGTAAAAGGCTATGTTAAGTCTCCTTTCCAGTTTTATCCTATGGACATTAATTAAGGGTGAAATGGTGATTCTGATTAGATGGAAGAGAGATTGAGGAGGAAAAGGAACAAAATTTTGCACACAAAGACAGGTTTAGCTACACCCATGAAGGTTACGTTCAACGGGTAAGTTGTTATTTATGGAAAAAAAATATGCATGCAACTAGATGTTACATTCTGTAAAACGTTGTTTGCTGCATAACAGCAACATGAATTGATATGAGAAGGCTAGGCATAGGTGACGGTTTTTACCATGTTGATTGCCATGAGTTTTCATGTTTACAAATGAAGATAGGTGCTTGCCATAACATTGATATGGTAAAAATCATGGGATTGCACTGCAATGATAGTTTTTTTTTTCCCATGATGTTGATTTTGAAATGTTGTAATTAGTCTATTCAATTAAGCATATTGCATTTTATTCAAAAGTTTTATTCAAACACTGAACGCAAATTCTTACTGCAGGAAGAATAGTGTTTCTTCCATTTAAGATTCAATATGAGACATAATGACTTTAATGCCAATAGTTCATTGAGTGGATCTTACCAGCATATGTGTATATTATCAATAAATATTGTGAGTCAATGCTGAATCTGTCAACTGCCCAGCATATATATTGTTGTCTGTTGTTGCCGGTTTCACCTTGTTCACCAATTAATTTTAGAATGAGATCTAGTTTTTGCTCTGTTCACCAACTGATTTTTGACTACTTGAGATCTATGAGTTTTTGCTTGTCTTTTTTAGTTATTCTTTTTGGAGGCTTTAAGTTGCGGCCCTTTTTCCTGAATGAGAATTAGTATGATTTCTTGTACCCTCCTATCTTGCCATGCTTGCCTTCTCTTATCAAAATGCCTTGTGGCCTGCTTCTGTTTTGTTAACTTGTTCTGTGCTGGCATCACCAGATTTGATTTCTCAAATTCATACATATGGTTTGAATTCTATAATGCTCCGCTGGAGAAGGACATTTCATTAATTTGTGATGTAAGTATCCTATCTAATCTAAACAATGACTTTTTGAGACCCTGATAATTCAACCACTTAGATGATGTAGCTTGTTTGCAGACAATTCGTTCATGGCACATCATTGGACGCCTTGGTGGATGCAATTCCATGAATATGCAAGTAATTTTTATTCAAGCTATGATGCTGTCTTTTTACACTAATTTTCTACTGCTTGTATCTACTTATTGAGCATCATTGGGTTTAATTTTCTGGCAGGATAACATATAGAATCGTAGAAACATTAGACTGTGATGCTTGCAAAGTCTCTTTGTTCATGGAACTAACAGAAAGATAAAAGAATGTTGTTGATTTTCAAGCACTTATGTTCTTGCAGTTATCACAATCAGCAATGGATAAAAGACCCAGTTATGATGCTAGTCAGGGAGCAAATGTGAACCCAACCACATTTTACAACATCGGAGATTTGGAGATTCAAGACAATTTGGCACGTATATGGTATTGGTTTGTTTGGTATTCTAGCTAATGTGTTTTGTTTTGACTATTTTATGACACTTAGTTCATGTCTGCTGCCCACTGGTGAAAATTGTACAGGGTGGACATTGGTACCAGTGAGCCCTTGCTTCTGGATGTTCTAGTGAATGCATTGACACAGATAAGCTCTGAGTAAGCTACCCACTCTCTTTGTCTCTCTCCCCCTCTTGCTTCCCAACTCCACGGCAGTCTTTAAATTACTGAATTTAGATAGTAATATCAGTGCACTAGGATTTGAACTTACTGTAGACATGTCCTTTGCATTTAGAAACATTAAAGATATCATATTAGTGGTGCCTTGCCTATGTCATGATACCAAGACCCAAAAACCTGAGCATGGATTTGTGTAATTTTCTCGTGGGGACAACATTGAGCTAGGCTACAATATAACTCCCTTTCTTCCTCTGCTCTTAGCCATACTTCTTTTGCTTTTGTTTCGCATTGTTGCATTTGCTTGACCCCTGGCCCTATTTTTGTGGACCTTCTACATCTGTATGCTTATCATCACCCATGGCTTTCATGTGACAGCTATGTTGGAATCAAGCAGTTGGTGTTTGGAGGATCTGAATTTGAGAACTGGAAAGAGAACTTGACATCCGAGTATGCAGGTTCTGGTGTCCACAAGATTTAGCATGGCATTGGGCTTTGCATGACAGGAAATCAGAAAATGAGTTATTTAATTTCTTCTGCCAAGTTGTACATCTGGCAGGATGAAGGCAGAAAAATCAAACGAGGCAAGAACTAAAATTTAAGTTACACTTTTAAAAATCTTTAAGATGGTGTATGGCCCTTTTGCTGCTATGGATGTAGATTAAAGGTTGTGCATGGCTCGTCTCCAAGGGGACACCCCAATAATAAACAGCATGTACGTCTATCTTGGAAGTACGAATGTCAATTTGAGGAAAAGGGTTATGAGATTTATAGAAATGAGTTTTGGGACTCACTGTCCAATGGATCTAAAAAGAAATTAAATATAAGATATTAAGAGTGTATATTTAATTTGGAAGAGCATCGTAGAAAGGATCTGCCCGGACGGCCAATTTCATGAATAAGCCATCTGTCTGAGTAACCATTTGATAAATAAGAAGTGTTGAAGTTCCAACTCTGTTGGACAAATTGTACGCAATTCATTGGTAACGATCGCTCTGGTTTATAAATCCAACGGAACGCAAGAGCTCTGCCGATGTTTCGTATTTGAAGAAGTTAACCAGCTTATTTCCTTCACTGCCAAAGAACCGAGCTGGGAGAATTTGAGGACAAATGTAAAGCACGCCTTTGCAGAGTAACATAAAATAAAACGCGAAGAGCAGCAGTATGCTTTTCTCTACATAAAGAGGCAATTATTGCGCCGCTTGATTCCGATGATTTGACGTGTTACTGCAAGGTAACGAACAACAACAGCACTGATCTCCCCAAGAAAAACTCGTCGAGAATTATCCCTCCTCACCTCTTTCCCAAGATAAAAGCGAAGTTCAGTGCAAAACTTAGCACAAAGTTTCAGCCATGAATATTTATTATCAGAAAAGAAATGGACCACTCATGAAGGTTTCTATCCATCTCGTTTATTCCCGGCAACAGACAGATTGGTTAATTTCAACACGGGGGGGCCTTGTTTTTAAAGGAGCTCCAGTGGATTGAGTTTTGCTCTCCTTTCTTCGTAGTACCAGAAGTAGCCAATTACACGCCATGGCACGACCAACCAAGTGACATCCATCCTTTCCTAACAAATTCCTCATCTCCGGTTAGCCATTGGTCCATAAGATGTACACCGCAAGATGAGGTTGCTGGCAACGGTGGGTTCCACCTCGTGATGGATAACCAATGTGAAATTACAGCATTAGATGATACTCTTGCCCTACTTTTGCGACAGCTAGTGTCCAAAATAAATGAAAAACATGAAGATGTTACTGAACAACAAAACGGAGGAAAAGAAAAATGGTATCACATGGCTACCTATCTCCATAACACCGGGAAAGAGGAAGAATAAGCAGAGGATAAATTTTCAGAGCAAATATAACCAGTGAACTGCATTACACTCTTCATTCACGAGTCTTGTTATCACACTGCACAGGGTAAAAAAATAAGATACTGTAAGAATATTACAAGAGAAGTGAGTGCCTTATCCAGTAACCGATTTTATTTCCGATTCCGCCGAAGAGACAATAGATGTGCAGCAAAAGAGTCATAATCAGGAAGTTTTGGGTGTACATGACTCGCTTTCGTAGAGGCATTCTGACTAGATGGAGGCTCACCAAAGCTGCTGGAACTATTTAAATTTTCTGCACTTCCCAATGCTACCCTTACAGGAGGATTGGATGGTTGCTTGGTAATTGCTGATTTCTGACTTTTGTCATGTGGAAGCCCTTGGGATTCTGCAATTGGCCTGTAAATTGCTGGTTCTGCTGATCTAGGCTGCTCGGTACCACAAAATTCCGAGCTCTTTGCCTCAAAAGGAGGCATTTTTGGAGCACCCACAGTATGGGAACTCATCAAAGTTGACTCCTTGTGCGATGAACCCTTTGACCGAATTGGCTTAGAAGGTGCTTGTTCTTCTGATTTGTGCTCACCAGAGCGTCCTGGGTAAACTGAGGTTTTGGTTGGAGACTTGGTCTTTAAATGAGTTTCATTAGCATAGGAAATATTGGACATCTTTCTTCCCACAGCATTGTGTTCTGACCTCTTTGGCCTAGAAGGGGATATTTGTCGTGCATCTGCAGCATAGGAACTCCTTGAGTATGACTCCTCATGTGATGAACTCTTCAATTGAACTGATTTAGAAGCTGCTCCTTCTGCTGATCTGTGCTGGCCAGACCTCAATGTGTATGCTGAGCTCTTGGTTGGAGACTGGAGCTTTGGATGAGTTTCATCAGCATTGGAAATATTTGACATCTTTCTTCCCTCAACATCGCCTGTAGTTACGGCAGAACTGGATGACACTGAAGAATTTGAATAAGAACTTCTAGCAGAAATCAGTGGAGAGGGCTTTGTCCGTAGAGAAAATCCCACACCTGAACGATTTTTATCTGCTCGAGTCTGCCTGGGAATATCTTCTTCAGAATCACTACTATCTGAGTCAAAATATGTTATTGTGCTTGCCTTTTCCTTTCTTCCAACTCCTGCTTTTCCAGGCTTCAGCAGACTACTGGTAGATGTCCTTCGTGGGAGCTCCTCATCTGATTCATCAACAGCATAATGAAAGCCTGTGCTTGAGTCTGTACTTGCATCATGTGTCTGGTGCACTGTCTGATTATATGACTCTTGGTTGCCATTTACAGAAATAATATCAACCTTAAGGGGAGAAGCAAACTGCTCAATCCTAACAGAAGTATCCTCCAAAGTTTGTTTGGATAACACAGGATTATCTGATGGATTCCTGTGATACGTTGGATGCCTATAGCCTTTATTTCTACGACCGCCAGTCAATGTTCCATAGTTTAACTCTATACCACTCCCAACACTGGAATTTGTTGCATTTTCTGTATCATTTGAGTTCAAGGTGGACAACAATTGTCCTGAGACATGATCTTTGACCGAAGAAAGTCTAGAGGGTTGCAAGCTATCAGGCAGATCCTTTGTCCTTGATTGGGATTTTGCAAGTCTAGGAGAAGGCTGACTGCTGTGCGAGTCAACATGACTAAATTTTCTGTCAGTTACTTCAAATCCCTGGTTTCTCTTGGTCTGCAAACCTGTAACCCCCAATAACAGTGAAGATGCCTCCAAATGTGTCGTCCTATTCAGTCCCACATCTTCTTTTTCTGCTGGAGGAGATCCCATTGAGCCAGGACTCTTATCTTGGGTTGACTCAGCATTTCTGGAGTAAAAACTCTCGTTAGGATGGGGAATATGACTGCTTGGACTGCCTAAAAGCTTAGATTCATCAAGCTCCTCTTTGCCATCAGAACCTGGGCCATCCGAGTCATCAAAATTTGTGGGCAATAAGTCACCTGGTTGTGAAGGAACTTCATTACTTGTCAAACTCTCCAAAAACACACCACCAGGGTGCCACTCTGAGTCAAAAACTGTTTGAGAACCGTGTGTTCCTGAAGACTCATCCATGGCTTGCACAGGGCTCCAGGCATGGGCATTTGCAAACAAATGGGATGATGAGTTTCTACCTTCTGATGGATAAAACCCGGGCTCTGGGCTTTTCCATTGACCCTCTAAATGAGACTCATTTTCATCTTCTGATGCAGAATCATCAAAAATTGCAGTAGCATTGTTGCATGAACCTGTTTCTTTTGTGTCACTGGGGAGCTTTCCTCCATCAAAGATAAAAGGGTTCTCAAAAGCTTCCTCGAGTTTGCTTCGGCTGTTGAAATTTGGATCCACAATGTGATCATCCCTGAGGTTTTGTGAATGAGAAAGTGAGGAAACACCACTAGACTGTTTGCTAATTCTTTCTTCTTCATCAAACCTAACATTTTCAGATTTTACTCCATCTTGTACTTTTTGTACAATCTCTGCCTCAGATTCACTAGATTCTCTCTTTATACCCGTTTTACGTAAAGCACTGCTCTCATCAAAATCCAATGAGCTCTTTTGAGAATGCCTATCTGCTGTTTTGAGCTCTTTTATCGATGACATGTAATCACCCATGGAATCATTATTGTAATTTGATGAAGCAGACTGGGCACCATTATTATGATACTTGAGATTGTAAAGCCTCTCAGTCAATCCAGCAAGATCATCATCTTGTTGATTAGCATCACTTTGCTCATAATGGGACTTCAACTTCAATTTGTTTATCGTGTTACTGACTGGATCTGCATCAAGATGTTCAACCCGCAACTCTGGGCCAGAAGAGTCAGGAAGTCCTTCATCTCTTGATCCAAATGCGGAAGCCACTCT
Source organism: Rhizophora apiculata (assembly GCA_037832385.1). NCBI lineage: Eukaryota > Viridiplantae > Streptophyta > Magnoliopsida > Malpighiales > Rhizophoraceae > Rhizophora > Rhizophora apiculata. The sequence goes on along the minus strand of CM075433.1, from coordinate 4,440,181 downwards.
TGATTCTGTTGAATGCTGCCTGTGTATCCTCCCTTTGCTTGAAAGTTCTGCAGCTGCCCTGGCAGCCATGCTTGCTCTTTCTGCAGACTCTGCAGCTGCCTGAGCAGCAGCAGTGGCATCCTCAAATTCCATATTCCAGTTCTGCCTACCCAATGAAAATCCACTGCCCTCCTGACCATATGGATGCCTAAAGTCCATCTTTTCAGGTCCAGCCCCTGTTAGAAATTCAGCACATGCGTTTAAGGACCAGAAAAGAACCAAGACAAAGACATGTTTTCAAGTACATCATCTCAAACAAACCAGTTTACAGTTGGCATACCCAAAGGTCTTGAGTCCGTATTAGAAGTGCCTGATGGCATTGTCTTATTGATATCAGTATCTGAAGAAGGAAAATTATGTGAATGAGGTGATGAACTTGAGTTGGGGCCATATGAGCTTGTAGTTATGTCATGCTTCTCATAGTGTCCAGAAGGAACATGTAAATCAGGCCCCTTATTGATGCTATTAGGTGCCTGTTGGATATTAGGAAATTCCACGTGCATTTTGCTGGCTTGCTCAAAAGTGTTTGGTCCACTCTGTTCAAACAAAGTTTATAAACATGCAAGAATTAGGCAAGAATGTTTGCTCTGAAAATTTAGCTATATTGCCACAAATATTATCAAGCATAACCAATTCAAAACAGTTGATCTTACCAGCAAATCCTCTGGGGGTTTCATAACATTTTCTTCAAATGACTCAGGCTCCCATTTAACATTATGTTCCTCTGCAATTGCACTTAAAATTTTCATTTTGGTAGGACCATCAGGTGCCTTGGCGGATAATTTTTCCACTAACTGAAATTTGAAAAAAGCAAAGATTATCACCAACAGCAAATTGTTTTTTCTTACCCTTAAACTCATAGAGTAAACACATACCAGACGGCTCACACCACAATCTGGACGAAGCTCAACTGCTGCAGAGACAAATTCTTTCCCATATTTTGCCGTAAAAAGTTTACGGACATCCATTAGTTCTGGGACATCTGAACATCTTGGAGACGCAAATATTAAGCTTGAAATTGCTTCCTTTAAGTCAATGGGACAGGCCCTGAAAGGATCCAAACAAAATACACAAAAGGGACAACATCTGAGCAAATAGAAAGGAAAAGATATAGTTTCATCGATAGAAAAATCAACGGCACAGTCTATTGTAAATGGGGATGATTCGTAAGCACCAGAAGAATACAATAATAACCAATTATTCTCCCAACAAAATATATCTTGACCAATCACATGATAAACAGTGACAGAAGCAAGCAGAATTTAATCACCATTAAATCTATCAGTTAGAATAAATATAAGCAAATTCCCACTAATGAATAGACAGCCTTTCAGGCTGCTGACCCAAGCAAAAGATTCAATAATTGCACACTCATAAGACTAGCTTTTACATTCAATGAGCAGGATGAAGGTGTGCCTCATGATAATCAAACATCTCTCATTTGACAAAGAACCATTTTAAGCAAACACAGAATCAGCAAGAAAGCTACTCTCTCCTTTAGACAATAAAATACATATTACAATCATGTTTTATATCAGTTGAGCACCCATACACATTGGATGAATGGTATGCTCTAAAGCATCAAAACTGCCTACAAGAAAATGTTATGTAGAATTACATACTTCTGTGACTCAATGATTGACAAACGTGCAACAAGAAGTTCACAGTATATCTCAATAAGATCATATGCTGCCATTGTCTTCTCTTCCCTAACCAAATGTTCAACCTGCAAAAAACCGAAACAGATACATAGTAGTAAGTATCGTCCCAAAATAAACCCATACAACTTGTAACCCAGACCAAAAATTGCAAAGATTGTGCTAACATTTCATTGCTAAGCTCATCAATCACATAAAGAAAAAAACATTGCACTAGAAGGTGCATAAAGACAAAAGGAAATACCCCCAGGCTAGCAACTAGCCAAACAGGAAATTAACTTAGCACACAGAAAGGAAAATTCCTCCTAAAATCAACAGCAGCCGAGCATGAAACCAATGAATTCTACCCATATTGATTCTTTTTCCTAATTTATTCAGGCTATATTTCATTGAAAACTAATCAGGCTTAGGTATGAAAGTTCCATCAAGTAATAGCCTTTTTCTTTTTTTCTTTTTTTTCTTTTTTTTTTTTTATAATTGAAAATAGGGAAAGCAAATGCTGAAGTCACTGTGGACAAACAAAACGTTAATTCAAAAACTTGCACGGATCTAAAAGACATACTCGAATTCTGGCAGTCCGGTCCTGGCCAGCCTCGAGCAACTGAGCCAATTCCCTCTTCAGCTGCTTCACCTGTGCCTCTCTCTTATTCTTCAATAGCTTTATACGTGACGCCGCTAGCTTCAAAGCCGTTTTGCTGCGTCAAATTCCAAAACCAATAGTCATCGTATTAATAGACAAAAAAATTCAAAAACAGAATTACGACAGTAATGAAAAATAAACAAAACAATAAAGTCATTGCTTCGATAAAAATAAAAAAAAAAAAAAAAACCCGAGATTGATTGCTGCAAACGGCAAATCAAGATTAGAACTGAAATTAAGTCAAGAAATTCTAAAATTCTCATCTGCGCTCGCCTTCTACAGACCACAAAGATCACACAGACTATCGTAACACGGGAAGAAATCCATATAAATAAATAAGAATTTGGATTTACCATTTCGTAGACTTGAAGCTCTTGTGCAACATGGCTCCGAAACTGATATCTGGTTGTCCCGCTTTCTTTATTCCTTTTTCCTCCCAGAGATCAAGAGAGATTGAAATTTGGATTTGGAGACCAAAGAACGTGAGGGATTTTAGTTGATTTGTGGGAATTTATTTTTGGGAGATTTTTTCTTTTTTTAATAATATATCTTCAAGAAGAAGAAAAGGAAAAAAAAAACAGAAGACAAAGAGATTGATTGAAATTTTCGCGGAATCTCATGCGAACGCGTAAGTCAATTAATTTCGGTTATTTAAGAAACCGAGTCGCTCAAAATATTTTGGTGTGGGAAGGACCAGGAGAATCTATCCTGAATATTTTCATGAAAAATCTTTCAATTGACCATATTACCCTTTGAGTCTGCCTTCTGTTTTTTGAAATACATTGTGTTGACTTCTTTCCGCTTACAAATCGAGAAAGGCGAGAAATAAAAAGTTACGTTAGAATTTTGAAGTTAGAAACCAGTGGGAAAAAAAAAAATCCTGAATAAATATAATCTACCAACATGATTTGATTTGTGTACTTACTTATTATTTTTTAAAAAAAGAAATTTCTTATTGTGGTTTATATGTGCTTTTAGATATAAATATTATTAGGTTTAATAAATGAGAAAGGAAAGGGTCATAAAACTCAAACCTACTAGAGCTTTCGCGTCGGCAGGTTAGAAAAATACCTGACCAGATGAAAAAATTAATAAAAAATAAGCCAGGCCATTGCTCTAACTATGACGGCTAAAACACTGGTTCGATATTTCAAATCCTTGCAATTTTGGCACATGACACTTTGAGCTCCCATTCCCAAACATGCAAACTGTAGAAATGGAGAACAGTCTTCAATTTTTATCTGTTTGCACTCTCTGTTACAGCCTTCGGAGCAGAATTTTGAGGAGGTTTGCCCAACAAAGTTACCGCCTAAAGCCTGATGTCAACACGCAGAATAGTCAGACTGTCCGCTATTATGCCGTTTTTATCAAAAATTATACTCGGGTTTACTAGTCGGTAAGATCCCAATTTAATAACCCTAGACGTGAAAAGTGAACCGGTCAAGTTTGGCATGCCTTTCGTATGCCCACGTTATTGTTGAACGGATCATTTTCAGGGCCCCGCTACACTAAACAAAAGAAATGCAACTTGTTCATTTTTTAAAACATACCAAACCGAGCAGGGCCGCCGGTGCATTGCATGAAGCTTGAAGCTTGGGGCCAGAATTATGTTCTCCCCAGCGGAACAGACAGAAGTGTACAAACAAAATAAATCCTGCAATAAATTACATTCTATCTAGAAATTGGAAAAGAGAGAACGAAGGCAGAAGGTTTTTGTCACCAAAAATCCCGGCTACTAAATGTGTGACCAGCAAAAGGGAATTAATTTACTTCACGCAGTTCTATTTCCTTTCTCTTATCATATCCACAATCCAGTTAGTCCCTAAAAAGGGCGTTCCTCTTGCTTCTTTGTATATTCCGTTGGAAAGCTTTCAACGACAAGAAATGCACCCTCCATTTGTAGCATTCATGAAAATAAAGAAAGCAACATACCAAGCATATGGCTGACAACCATCCCTATACCGACTAGTTATCGTTGCCTCATGGATTTACGGGATTTCAATCACCTCTGTAAGATACTTGCTGGTGGTGGCATCAGACGCTCAGATGGTATAAATACACAATAAAAGTCTAAAGATGAGAGGACACTTGATAGATGAGCTATATAGGGGAAAAATAATATCAAGATTCAATCAACAAAAATTTACAACAATGTGGCTTTAGAAATGAAATATATTGGAGCAAGTAAAATTAATTTAGAGACTTTAGAAACAAGAAACCATTCAAAAAATTCCTATAGGTTCCTTTCTTTTCCCTGTTTCTTTAATAAATTGTAATGTATACAAAATCGAGGAGGATCTCTTAATGTTCATAACTTCACACAACACATCGTTCAAAAGAACCACATATTTGCTGGCCTATTTCTTCCAATACTAGAATACAATAAATCAAGGATTTGCACCCTTCTAAACTTGGGAAGTCAGAGCTCAACCCTGGAGCTGCCTAATTGGCTAAACAAAATGGCCATATCCATACCCTGTGTCATTGTAGGGACAGCTGTTTCATAAGGACAATCCAGGGAAAATCCAACCTTTCCAGACTTATGCACTTTCTTGATGCAGGTCTTGAACTTCTCATGGCATTTAATGTCAGCCAACCCTGGAAAAAAGAAAGCTAGTATTGGTTTCTAAAAATTTGCAACAGAAAGTACAACTCAACAGAGCTAATCCAAAAGTCAGCATTCATTATAGGCAATATCAACATGAAGAAATTAATAACAGATAAAAGAAGAGTAAAAAAGGAAGGGAAATTCGTTTTCCTTTCCTAAAAAAAAAATTCGACATAACAGTGTGGACACACTGCCATTTCTATCATCTACTTGCAACTGATAACTGTATGAGAGGGCTAAGAATGTGCAACCTATATAAGCACCCTGCAGAGTACAGTCTTTGCTGAATTACTCTTAGCTAACACAGAAGGAAAACCAACCAATCCACCACCTACACAGGGCCCCTAAGCTTTCCGATACCTTCCAACAAAGTTTTTGGTTATTTGATTTTCTCCCTTCCATCTTAGAATATCATGGATAATGGAATCAAGCAGAACCATACCAATTCACCAGGCAGGAATTTAGAATTCAAAGTTGCAGTTCATCATTTGAAACAAGATGCAGAGAATACAATAATAGCATGTAGGATGCAACAAATTGCAAAGAGTAAGGTAGATTAGAAGCCAACCAGAATTAGAAGAATTGCTAACCTACTAAATTAGCTGAACCCTATCCATCAGACCAAAATGCTAACTGAGACAATCCCAAAAATCAAAGACAAATTTAATTTGAGATTCCCACCTATAGATAAATGGAATGCTAACAACTAGATAACTTCAGTAACAAGAAGCTTATTCAGAAAATATTGAATTATTTGATACCTTTCTTCTCGACACATTCATCGTGAATCTTACAACAGGCATCAAGATCGTCGCACGGTTTCTCGCCGGGACAACCAGTCCACCCTACCCCACAATACTTGCCGTATCTAATCCCAATCGCTGAATTTCCATGTAATAAAAGTTTTCCAAGAAAGAAAATTACATTGACTATAAAAACTTTTAAAAGAAAAATACGGAAGAATATTAGGGTTTGGCGACTTACAATTACAGTTCATCGCAACACAAGTTCGGCTACATTTCACCTGCAAGTGCAATCCATTCGATCATTTTCAATTTCATTTTACCCTTCGATTGGGAAACAAAAAGCAGATCGTAGGGAACCTGAGAATCGTTGCCGGAGCAGTCGGCGATGGCGGCAAGGAAGATGAAGGCGAAAGCGAACGCTGCAGCGACGCGCGAACTAAATGAAGAGCGCGCGCCGAGCAGCATTCTTTGAGGCTAATCCTTCCCTTCCTCTCTGCGTCTCTTTCTCCCCTTCTCGTTTCTCCTTCTTCTTCTCCGTCTAATGGTCTTATTCCCGTTGCTCTGTCTCCGCAACCTGTTATTCGCTTTTTGTTTCTATATGCTAGGACGATTTGGTCTCGTTCTTTATAGGAATACCCAAAATGCCCTTTCATATCCTGCCAAGTTACGTGCCGACGTGGATTTTTCTTCCCAATATCTCCCTGGAATTGAATCATTACTGAATGGTGAGATGAGGAGAAGAGCCCGTGCGCATGGAACCCAACGGCTCAAAGCCCGGCCGCCATTCACTTGTTTTCGTTGTTATCCCCTTCTCATATTTACACCTTTTTTGGTAATTGGAATCAATTATTTTTATTGAATTCAGTTAAATTAATTTTTTTGGGGTATAAATAAACAAATATTTTTAACATAAGAGTACGTTTAGGCAATATGATGAGTTAAATTAAATAATTATAAATTATATCATATTAGTACATTTTTAAGGTGCAACGATTAAATTAAATTCTTTATTAAACTTAAAAAAAAAAAAAAAAAAGAGCAATCTGTACAAATTTAAGTGAATCCAAACAAGCTATTACTTTGCTTTACATTACAACGAAATTAAAATTTCAACTCCATTATGCTAGATTGCTTGTACATACTGAGTAGCCAACCATGTAACATTAAACTCGAATCATTCTTCGAGAAAGGGGCTTGAATACATTCAGGGATCATTAAAGATCTACGAACTGGTTCGGATCTATACCAGAAACGCCCACCTCAGGCCAATCAGAGTTTGGTTTTCAAGAAAGTGATGAGAAATTGTTTGGCAGATTCGATTTATAACACCGTTAGTGGAATGTCCTGATCTGTTATCGATGATGGCAGACAAGAATCCACAACGGTACAGCACCACATAAGATAACTTGTCAGGTCAACACTGAGTTCTACTGTAATTATTAACCAAAATACCAGTTTTGACGTCACCAGATTGGCTTCAGCCAAAACAGATCGACCAATATACTGTTATAAGACTTCGACAATAACATTGAAAAAGCTGAGACATTGGGGGTCGAACAATAAGAGAATGAGCAAGAAGAAAAACTCCCTGTTATCATCATTCATGGGCAGCAGCTACTCTCAACAAAGATAATGAAAAAATGCAGGTTGTCCTGAGCTGCTTTGAATGTAAAATTATTTATCTCACTGTATTCACTGATTCCTCAGCTTCAAAAATTTTGGAGAAAAACAAAATTTGCAGGTAAAGCGCTCGTCATTTAATCACGCAAATGATAACAGATGATTACACATTCCGGACCCTGAAAGGCATTGTCTCAGGGATAGTAACCAGTGATAGTAAACCCTCTTCCCACGATCTCACCAGCACAATACCAAGCAAAGCATTCCAGCCCAAACAAAGCAGCGATGCCAGCATCCTCAATCTTCAGTTCCTGCCTGTTCTTCCATAAATGCTTCACATAATCAAGTTCCTTCCAGAATGACTCATAACGGCTAGGAATACTGCACAAAAGGACCACACAGGAGCACTGTCAAACACCAATTCCAGAATTAAAAAAAAAAAAAGAAATTGCAAATTTATTATCTGATCAGAATGATTCTGAATAAAAATAAACATTAACTACATGTCCAGAAGACAAAACTTTAATTACTTGGCATTCCCACATAAGTCCAGCAAAAGGAAGAAGATATGAAACCTACCATGGTTAATGCAATGCTAAAATACTGAAAAATAAATGACATCAACTGCAAATATCCAATGAACGGCAAGAAAATTATCTTTTCCTCTGATCTTATCATACAGAAGTTGCAAAGCTGAAAGTGTTCCTTCTTTGATCATTATAGCTACTTAAGAACACAGCATTGGTTTCCTTTACTTCAAAAGAGATCATGATCTCAGGTAAGTATGACAAAACGAAACTACATCTGACAATATTGCAATCCACAGTATCATTCACCATGAAAAATGCTAACCCCAAACTCAGAGGCCAAATCTGAAACATCCATGTAATACCCAACTACCTCAAGAATATTGAATTTGGAAAAATTTATCTTGCAATAAGTATGATCTAGCAAGCAACAACAGAGAACAGACACAGCTAAAGAATAGGTTGCTTTGTTAAGGGGAACATTTTGAAGAAATGACATCATTAGTAGATTTTTTGGTCCCTCTGCACTTCATAAATTAAGTCATGCAAAAACTTGAGCATCTTATTGGCAACCAGTGGTCTTCAACTTAATTATTAAATTGACTCTACATCTGCTCAAAATAATAATTCATCAGCATTTTCACACAAACAAAATGCAAATCAGCAATGTAGAAACCCAAATCTTTGCCTCCTGAGAAATGGAAGTTCAAGATCCAACATCTAAACATTTATGACTTGACCGTAGTTCAATTCAGTTCTATCACACACATCATATATTGTGCATGAAATTGGTCACAACTTCCAATTAAGTGTTATTTCACGCTCAGATCATATAAGATCTAGCTCACTGTTATTAAAATCATCTCTAGGGTTGAAAATCTCAAGTTTGAGTCATAATCAGAGCCAATTAATTAAAAAGAAAAAAACTTTTATGTACTCCATGCATCCATATGTTGTTAAGGTGAATGAGCTTTCAGTCACAAGTTGATGCATAAACACACTCCACAAAGACTTCTACCACTGCAGGTGGATACTAACTAATTGATTAAGCACCGCACAAAAGCAAAAAATGGATGCAGATAAACAAACCAACCATTATCAAAAGAGTACTGGAATTCTACTCACAAGATGCCAACCAACATGTAATAAGACTCCCTTTTTTAGTTGCACAATAGCAGTTGAGAAATTTGGCAGCCATGTTGGTAAAAACTATCATGAATCTCAATGCTGAGATTATACACGAATTAGTTCTGTAAATAGCATGCAAAAGTCTAACATAATTAGGAAGAAAGAAAAACAAGCAGATAGATTAATAGTCTACAGATGGAATTCCGTCAACCAACTTAAAACACAAGCTTTTAATACCATAAAATGGTATGGTATCTCCAAGAAAACCCAAGATCCAGGCATTGCAAAAAAAATGCAAGGTTCCATTTAACTCACATCACAGTAACTATTAAAGAGGGTGTCCCAGTACACAGGGATCCCAAACTAGGGGGTCAGGGTCAGATTTGTACACAACCTTACCTATGATTTTAAGAGAGACATTGTTTCCACATCACAACCATTCATGAGTAAAATAAAAAACTAGATGAAAAGTTTCAAAAAGTAAGACCTAGCAAGACGAGTGTAAAGCAATTGCTTGGCCAAGAGGTTGCATTTCTCCACTGTTGGCGGCTCTTGAACGTATTGCTTGTTCTGCTCCAACAGCTGCTTGTAGTAGACATTCCCATGCTTCGCCAGAAACTGTGATGCTCGAAATGCCTTGGACTGCAACTGCTGCAACTTGGATGCCATATCTCTCTCTAAACTAAGCCTAAATGCAAACGAAATAAAATAATAATAATAATAATAATAATAAAACCACTTCAGCAACAGCACTTATCTCGGACCAAGCCAAAAATCAAAGGTTGAACAATTAAGTACAACCAGACGGGACTCGATCTAAAGAAAAGAGAAACGTCGGCGCTGACCCAATTTAGCTGATTCCATAAAAATAGCACATCCATTAGATTCGTGCACACAGAGAAATCACATCAAAAAAGGAGCTCCAAGTTCCACTCGAAACCTCCAAAATAATCAACCGCAAGTAACACAACAGGGAAGAAAATACAGACAACAGTCAATTGAAACCCTAATCGTCAAGCAAAAGACCCTAACTATAAGCATCGAAAAAGAAAGGCACGAGAAGAACATAGTCGATATCAATAATCTTGCGATCTTTGAACGAGTGAAATCGATGCGGAGACAGCGAATCGAAAGCATTTTTACCTTCACCGAATGAAATGGTTGGGGAAGAGACGGGGCGGTTCGATAATAATAATCGTTTCTCTCGCCGCTACCTTTGCTATGTAGTGCGAGAGGCTTGAGCTGGGCAATGAAAATTCTTAGTGGCTCCTGCCTTTAGGTTTTTACTCTGGGTAAATGGAAAACAGCTGCTTAGAAATCTGGAGTTGTAATTTTTTACGACAGAATTTTACTCAATTCTACTTTGAGGGTGAATCTTTTATGCATTTACTCAATATGATAAATAAATATCATTTAAAATAAAAACTTAATATTAAATTATTGTAAATCTTTAGATTGTAGGTTCGTTATTTTTTCATTCTGTTTTGATATAAATTTTTTATGAAAAGTAAATAAATAAAAATATGTAAAAATAATTCTTAATTTTTACAATAATTAATATTTTAATTTTTTTTTGAAAAAATAATTATATTAATTTTATCGTAATTAACTTGTAAAAATAAAATTTGATCTTTTTTTTTTTTTAATAAAGCAGTATTTTCACAGCACAATATTCTCTCTTCACCCTTCATCACGAATTACGATTTTACAGGTTGCTCCAAATATACTTCTGTTTGTATTTTGTAGAGTGATAATATTTGAGCCTTTTAATCCAAAGATTTGTTTGGGCCTGTTTGGGCTGTATTAGCTCATTTCCTCCAAAAACATTAAACAGGCCTGAGAAACATTAATCTATCCGGTCAGCTCAACCCCATGTATGAAAATGGTCATGCTGCTCAAGTTCGTCCCATTTTCTGGCCCAAATGTTGGGCCCATTCTCTTCACGGAACAGCCCTTTTTATTTTTTATTTTTTTTTCCCTCTTTTTAGTGGCAGTGGCTCTATGCTCCATATCATAATAAAAAAAATATATGTATCATTTAAAGCATGAAATAAAAAAATTAAATAGCAAAATTTTATATTAAATATTTTCAAATTTTGATTGGTTCAAGCTATAAGAATAATCACACAGATAGAAAAAATTAATAAAATTTGTAATTAAGTAATTTTTTTTCATGTTTTTCAAAATTAATATTATATTAATTTATATATTTCCTGAAAAGCGATCACTCAAACACATAAAAAATTTTCTAAAAGATATCAATTTCACTTTAAGAAGATGATGTGTATAAAAAAAAATTTAAAAGTTAAAACATATATATGTAAAATAAATATAAACTCATTATAATCATCAAATATAATTAATATATTTTTTTATAATTATAATTTGAGACTATAATTAATCAATATTTATTTTACCTGTAGAACTCAAAATTTGAAACCCTTATGGTGATCTTGATGATCATGCAAACCAGTGGCGGAACATGCATGCGATCAGAATGTGATCAAAATTGTGGGTCTATCCCTCCATTGGTAGCGGAGATCAAGCGACAATAAAAGCTCATGGCACTCGGTGATTCTAACACCTGTTGTGATACGCCACCAACTTCAAAGAGCCAGCGTACTGGCCAAATAAAATTTCTTCAGAAATATAAGCTTGTGCGGCAGCTTACGTGCCACGTTGGGCCACCTTGACTGCTAATCTCTCTGTTTTTCGGGGACTGCTGATTCGAATCGCGCAGCACGGTTGGAAGTGGAACGGTTGATTTGTAAGAGAGTTTTGGCGTGGGCAAAAGGGCATTGAGAATTTTCCAAACACAAAGCTTAAAAAGAATAAACAATTCACGTTCACACATCCGAAAGCAAGGATGTTGTTGCCTTTAATTTTTATCAGTGTACTTCTATAGGAAAGAATCAAGGTTGCGTTTTACGGACGAAAATTGTCGAAGCGACAACTTGTTAAAGCTTTCGTCTGTTTCGAAAGCAAGTCTTAACCGGAGGAGTGAAGGGGTCAGGTCATCTTCGGTAATGTTTTTCATATTTCTAATTATTAAAATTTGAAGTATTTTAAATTTTAAATAGATTAATTTTTTAATTTATAGTGTTTCAGCTATTTTCAATTATGAATATATTGTGTTTGGAATACTTCACATTTTAGGTGATTTTAAATTATTTGGATTTTAAACATTTCAAATTAAAAAAAAAAATAACTTTATGAAATAGAGAATATGTGAACTAAAGCAAACATTTTTATTTAATAATTTTTATAAATTACAATTAATTTTTTTTATAATTTTTGGTACACACTTTTTGTGTCTTTTTTTTTTTTCTTTACTTGATTAGAAGATCTATTATATCATAATTTATATATCATAATTTATATGATAAATAATTTTTTTATTTTAATAAATTTTATATTTCTTTTTGAAATTAAGACGTGAGATTCCTAAAATAGAAGTTGAGGCTATTAATTATTGAGGGTATTATGAGGAATCCGTTTCTTTATCTTTTTGCAAGCTCGCGCGACACCCGAAAAGCCCATACTTTTCTCAAACGGTAAGACGCAAATCATATAGGCCCATCCTTTTTTTTTTTTTTTTCAAAACGGTGCGTAAAAGGGCCATTGTTCCTTATTCCTATCAGGAAGGAACGGCGAAACCAAGAAAAGGAAGCCGTTTCCATGGCTTTCTCGTCGTCTCCGTCGTCTCTATCGCCACCCAGAGTCCCTAAGGAGCTCCACCTTACCAACCGCGAGAAGCTCCTCAAGTCACTCCGTCAACACCTCTCCGAGTCCTTCCGTCCCCTCCACGGCTTCGTCTTTCTTCAGGTACGTACTTATACATTCTCGAGAGAGAGAGAGAGGGGGGGAGATATGTGCAATAAAGATGTATTATTGATTGGGTATGGCGAATTCGTGTCAAAAATTGACAGGGAGGAGAGGAAAAAACTCGCTACTGCACCGATCACATTGAACTCTTCAGGTACTGGACCAACCAACCAAGCGATCACGTGTTGCATTGTGATTTTATATCTTTGTGATTGGTGGTTATTTTGATTCGTAGACAGGAGAGTTATTTCTCTTATCTCTTTGGAGTGAAAGAACCTGGATTCTATGGAGCTATTGTAAGTTTTTCTCCTTTTACTTGTTCCCCTATTGCTTTACTTGAAAAGAAAGAAAAAGAAAAAAAAAAAATCGATAGCTGTGATGTTCTGTACCAGTTTGCTGGATGATGCTTATAGCCTTATTAGTAATATTCTGTAGGCTATGTGAGACTTTATCTCATTCTATGGTTCCAAGCTATTTTATGTTCCTACTGAAAAATGAACTGGAGTTTGCATGTATCGATTATGAAACTTTGGGTCAGTGACTGGCTCGATGGATGGTGAATTTTATCATGGCTAAATAGTCTTTGTTTAGTCTACATGTATGACTAATCTTGTTATAATCCAGCTTTCTTTGCATGGATTGGGCTGCTTGAATCCTTCAGGTCTGATTTAAAGCTATGGGCTATATCCTCTTCTGCATTTCTTCGGAAATTATTAGTTGTTTTCATGGGTATTTGTATTTTGTGCATATGAGTTGTAGCATGTTTAGTTCTTATAATTAAGTTTTCTGATTCTTATTTTTCTTTTGGTTTTTTTCCCCTCTGAAGGACATCGCAACAGGGAAATCTTTTCTCTTTGCACCAAGATTGTCCGAGGATTATGCTGTTTGGTTGGGAGAGATAAAGCCGTTGTCATTCTTTAAGGTATCCCATATTTAATTTTTCCTGTTTGGTGATTTAACACATCATATATTATTGTCATGCCTGCATATTCCATTTGCAGGAAGAATATATGGTTAGCATGGTCCACTACACGGATGAGATTGAAGAAGCTCTCTGTGAGCATGACAAAGGTGTTGAGAGGCCTTTGCTGTTTCTCTTGCATGGACTTAACACTGACAGCAATAACTATTCAAAACCAGCAGAATTTGAGGTTCATACACGTTATGATTATTGTCTTTACCATATCACTTGTTACTTCATCACATACACCTACATCTTAGTCTTGAATAAAATACTGCCGTTCAATTTCTGGTCAGGGAATAGAGAAGTTTGAGACAGATTTGACTACTTTGCATCCTATTTTGACTGAATGTCGTGTTTGCAAGTCAGACCTTGAGCTGTCTCTCATTCAGTTTGCCAATGATATAAGCTCTGAAGCCCATGTTGAGGTAAAAGTGTGAAAATACTAACAGACTCTATCTGCCTACATACTGTTTCACTGACATCCTTCTTTTTTTCTTTTTTTCTTTTTTTTCTTCGTATTTCACATAAACAAATGCTAATAGATAAATTTTCATAGTTTGCATGCTTTGAAATTTCTCTATGATCAATTGCCTGTGCTTGCAGTTGGAGTTCCTATTCTATGATGATGACTAGACATGTGTATCACTTGTAGCTTTACACATATAATACATATGAAAACATTATATGTAATATTTTGTATGTAGTTTGTAACTTGTTTACATTTTGGAAGTCATTTTTCATTTTAGTTTCTTATTGAATATTGCCAATAGGAATATTGTTGGATTTTTCATGGTGATTAATTTGCAATTTCACTAGGTTATGAGGAAAACTAGAGTTGGCATGAAAGAGTATCAGTTGGAAAGTATATTTCTCCACCACACCTACATGTATGGTGGCTGTAGGCATTGCTCTTACACATGTATTTGTGCTACTGGTGAAAATAGGTGAGGTTTTTGTTTTTGCATTAATTATTAGTAAATCCTGGTTGGTTATTGGCAAGTGACTTAGTTTTTTCACTGAACTACGTGGAGAAATCAACTGGCCTTCAGCTGAATGGCTTAAACAATGTATGTCCACTGAGATATATAGAAAGGTATTCTAGGGGAAGATACACTTGAACCCATTTTTGGTATAAGATTTTGTCTCTTAACTTCATTGTGAAGATGGGAGACGTAAGACTGTACAACATAGCAGTCTATCAACATGATACAGTGTTAACTAACAGCTTAATGACTCAATAATACAGTGCTGTTCTTCACTATGGGCATGCAGCAGCTCCAAATGACAGGGTATGGTTTTTCAGCACATTCTTTTAAGTTATGATTTATCTTGTTTCTGAAGTAATTTTGTCCAGATATGCAATGAATATTTTTCCGTAATTTGTCATTGAGATTGGCAATTGGAAGTTGCACCATGAGATGCTCATGGATGTGCCTGCAAAAGTTAAATGAGACTAGAAATCTGTCCATTTCAAAGTGTGCTGTCTGGCCACCCATTTTCCTGTCATGCTAGTGGCTGAATGTCTTTATCTTGTGCAATGCATAAATTGGTTCCTGCAAACAAACAACCCTTGTTGGAAGTGTACATAGATGTTGGTGTGTTGATTTTTTGGAGGGGCAAGTTTATGATTGAAAGAGTAAATGATATCAGTTTGAGTTGCAAATGTTAGGCTTTCCAGTACTTATTTCACATCTTAAATAATTTGGATGCTGGATTTTCCTGTAGCCTAAAAAGTTTGTGAAAAGCTGAGAAGGAGAAGCTAGATTACCTGATGAATTGACAAACCTGTCCTGCTTAGATATGTTTACAGAAGTTGTCTGATAAATATCTCAAGTTGGAAGAACTCTCTATCCGGTGTACAAAATTTTTATTGAGATCTTTATGCAGACTTTGCTAGATGGAGACATGGCATTGTTTGATATGGGAGCTGAATACCAATTTTATGGATCTGACATAACCTGTTCTTTTCCTGTGAGTACAACTTCTCTCTCTCTCTCTCTCTCTCTCTCTCTCTCTCTGGGGGATTGGTTTTTTCAGGGTTTTTTTTTTGTCTTTTTGGGGGGGTGAGAATGGGCGTTATTTTAAAACTTGGATCTGCACGTGACACAATAGTGTAGACAGTCCCCTGCTAGTGTGATGGGTAATTTCTTTTTCATATTTTTTCTTTCTTTTTTAGTGCTATCTTTTTCTGTTAGTGATTACCTTTATAAACCCATTGTTCCATCAAAAGTTTGGGCCTTTGTGTATCTAATTGCTCTCGCTAAGATTCATACCCTCCTGATTTTGCCACTACTCTTGACCAAATGTATGGCTTCATAAAAGTGCCACAGCATGAGCCATAGCTAAGACCAAGGAGGAGAAAATTTTCATTACTGGCTTGTCCTATTTGTTTCTGGCTTTTCCCTTTTCTTTTGTTCTAAAAACATATTCTTTGTCCAGGTAAATGGCAAATTTACAAGTGATCAAGCTCTTGTATACAACGTAAGTAGTTCCTGGTGAATATAATCTCCTTTTGAAGAGAAAAACCTAGTGAGGCACATTAACAGCACTTATACAGATGTCAATTATGTGCTTTTCCATTGTTTTGGGTTAAATATTTGTAGCAATGAAATTGCCCAGGTTTCCTGTTTCTTAATGCCTCATTTGACAGGCTGTCCTTGATGCTCATAATGCAGTCATATCTGCAATGAAACCTGGTGTTAGCTGGGTAAATATGCACAAGTAAGACCAGATAAGCAAAACTCGTTTCCTTATGATCAAAAAATACTTTAATATTGTGCTGTTGTATATCAGTTTTTATAGGATAATCAACTTTACTTTGTGGGATAGATACTTGTTGGGGTATTGCTTTCTTTGATTTTTTTTTTTTTTCCCCTCATTAAAATCTCTGGAAGGAACTTTTTCCATTTGAAAATATATTTACTGCTAAGAAATGTTAAATCGATCTTTATCTGATGGCTAGATCCTAAGCTGTATTATTGTGGTTAGAAACTTGGGTGGGATGGGTCATGATTGGTTTTGCTAATAATTAAAATGAGGTTTATTTGAATTTCTTTTTCATTTCAGGGCTAAATTTTCCTTCTTATTCTGCTTATGTAGAATTTTTCATTTTAGTTTCTTGGTGACAGTAGTGTGTTTATTTATTCTTTTATTCTTTACTATTTGCAGATTGGCAGAGAAAATAATTCTCGAGTCATTGAAGAAAGGATGCATTCTAGTCGGGTGAACACGTGCTTACCAATGGCATATTCTCTCTTTTTTGCAATTTTAATCATCTCCAAGAGGTGAAACAGCAGCCAAATTTAATTATGAGATGATTTTTTGATTCTAGCAATGTTGATGATATGATGGCTGAGCGATTGGGTGCTGTTTTCATGCCTCATGGTCTGGGGCATTTCCTGGGGATCGACACTCATGATCCTGGTGGTTATTTAAAGGTGTGATTATGGCATTTATCTGCCTTGTTTTCTTCATCAGAGTTGTGCATCTCTTTCAACTATTAGATTTGATGGATTTTTAAAAAAAAAATGTGACATGAATTCAGGGGCAGAGTAGATTGCAAGAGCCAGGATTGAGAGCTTTACGTACGACCCAGGAGCTTCAGGAAGGAATGGTTAGTAATAGCCTTTTTGCTTAAATCATGATAGGAATAATATGTGCATTTTTAGTCAGTTTGATTATGTTGTTCAAGCTCTGGAACTCCAAAAGGGTATGAGAGAGCACTGCACAACCCAATTTTCATCTGGTGCACATCATGCTAAGAAACTTCTATTTTATGCATGTCGCTAGAATGAGAATCAGAGGTGAATTTGTGTAATGAGTTCCAAAAAGCGTGCCTTTCTTTTTCTTAGTAAACACATGTTCTGGTTGTTGGGCCAGAAGGGTTGGGGGTTGGCTAAGTTGCTGCACACTGAGGTACTTGTGTTCTTGTTATTAAGCACTCATAGGCTTGAGTTAATCTGAATATTGATCATTTTTACGATCTTTATGTGAGCATTGGCTTTGAGAATTGAATCAATCAAATGTCATACTAAGATTTGGGTCCTTCTTGTAGGTTATCACAGTGGAGCCTGGTTGCTACTTCATTGAAGCTTTGTTGGCCCCAGCCATGGAAAGCCCAATAACTGATAAATTTTTCAACCGTGAAACAATTGCAAGATTTAAGGGATTTGGTGGGATCCGAATTGAAAGTGATGTGGTATTTATTTCCTGAAGCCCAGAATGTCAATAGACTTTTCCGCCATATGTTTTTCATAATCCCAGCATTGTTTGTGCTTCTTTTATTTTATTTTATGCTGTTCTTAATAGATGAACACATGATCTGTGCTTCTTTTCGTAACTGTAATCAAACCTCACGAAAATGTGGTTCCACTTACAATTCTTCCTATCTTTTTCCATCTCCTTGTTGATGTTTGCAGCATGTTACCGCCAATGGGTGCAAGAACATGACTAAGGTTCCCCGAGATACCTGGGAAATTGAAGCAGTAATGGCAGGAGCACCGTGGCCACTTAAATAAGGCCTTGGAAAATTCAGCGAGCAAGTTCAACAATGTTTTCGCTTATTCATCAATGTGGGTCAAGAAAGAGCTAGGGGAAAAAGTTTCGCGTCCGCTGCTGTACTTCTTGTGAAGTAAGTGTGCTTTGAAACGGTGACTGTAATGTTGAACGACTCAGAAAAATAACTCTACATTGATGGAAGATGGCATCAAATTTTACAACTAGTTTGTTCGTCCTCTGCCCCGACGTTAAAAGGAAAAATTTTTAGATAATTGACAAAAGATTAAATTGAATTTGAGGCAATTGTTTTATGATTAGTTGAGAATGTTACATTTTATACGGATCTCAAAACAAAATGATTAAATTGAACAACACAACGAAAAGAGATATATATTGATTTGGACATATAATAATTCTAGTAATTATTTACTAAAAAGAATTCTCGTTACTGAATCTCAGAAATGGGGCCCAATTTAATGGGGGAAAAAAACAAGCCTCCAATCTCAATTTATGGCCGTTATGATGGATTCTTACGGTAGATATTTTCGTTACATTGATTTACTCTATACTCCTAACATTTTCTGTTTGGACTGCAGCCGTTATTTCCGGCAAAAATCCAATCGCCTTTCGCATAGAATACAAAATAATAATAATAATAATATTATTATTATTATTATCATCATCATTATTATTACAATTATAATAAAGGCTACCAAAAACCCTAACAAAAGCCTTAGATTTCTCTATTTCTCTCGCTCTTCGTCCCGCCTCCAACTGTAAAAGAAAACCCTAATTTATCGTAAATGGGCCGCAGAAAGGACGGCAGCAGCAACAACACCGAGAGCCCAGGAAGCTTCAGTGGCACGCAGCACCAGGGCACGAAGACCCGTTTCCATTACAATGATGATGAGCCTACCACGGAGATCTCTAAACTCGAGGACTCGATGGCGGCCAGCGACAAAGCCATGGCCGCTGAGGACGACTCCATGATGGGCGATCCTGATGTGTCCTTCGTGGATGGCGATGATGGTCAAACCAGCGCCGATTATTACTTCGATTCCTACTCCCACTTCGGTATTTAACTCCCTTGCTTTTGGCTTCTTTCTTTTCGATTTACTGGCTTTTCAATTCTTGCACCAACGTGTAGGCCTTTGTTTTTTGTTTTTCGTTTTTTTTCCTATTTCTCTTTTTTGAATCTTCTTTGGAATAGAAGAAGTGAACTTTCTTTGGCTTTGTTGTGCTTTGGACTTCATGACATGAACTTTATATCATTCCAATTTTCAACTTTAAAGGTTATGGTTTATTGTTTTTCCTGGAAATTCATTCTGGATTGCATCTTCATAGATCTTTACTTTCGATTAATACCACTTTAAAACTTATCTTTTATTTTGTTTCTCCTTGTTTTTGCAGGTATTCATGAAGTAAGTGTCAAGCAACAAATCATTTCTTCACCGTCTTTGTATATTCCTCTTGCTATTGGTACCTGATTTGGCACATTGTGAATCGAAATTTACTCATAATTTGATTAATATGAACATATTTGTTTGATCTCTTCACTGATTAACAATCCAGTTTTCCTTTTCTTTATGCCTTGAAGAAATTTCTTCATAGTTGCTCCTTTTTCTTATTTCTATAAATGACTTATTTGCTACGTAGGATCTTGCTGAGTTCCTCACTCGATTGTATCAAGATACTTTGACTTCATCTTCCTGTGTCCATAAATTTATTATTTTATCTTCTTGCAACTGAATTACTCTACAGATAGTGATCTCTATAATCCTAAACTCTGTTTCTGCTGCAGGAAATGCTTAAAGATGCAGTGAGAACTAAAACTTACCAAAATGTTATTTATCAGAATACGTTTCTATTTAAGGATAAAGTAGTACTGGATGTTGGCGCTGGCACTGGAATTTTATCCTTATTTTGTGCAAAAGCTGGTGCAGCACATGTTTATGCGGTATGAGTTTCACTTCCAGCATTTTTTTTCTTGTTGGTCATGTTGTCTGTTTTTCATGCTAAATATGGTGGTTTACTATTGCATTTTCAGGTTGAGTGTGCCCATGTGGCTGACATGGCAAAAGAGATTGTTGAATCAAATGGATTCTCCAATGGTAATGCTATACATGTTCATAATGTTCAACTAATTTTCTTTTTGCATTAATTCTGTTCAGACTATTCAGACTTCACAGGTTCTTTACTGACTTACCCTTTGATTGGTGCAGTAATAACCGTTCTGAAGGGAAAGATTGAAGAGATTGAGTTACCAGTTGCTAAAGTGGACATAATCATTTCAGAGTGGATGGGTTACTTTTTGTTGTTTGAGAATATGTTAAACACAGTCCTGTATGCACGGGATAAATGGCTTGTGAGTTGCACTCTTATCTCATGCAGTTCCAAAAGTCGTCTGAGTTGACCTCATAAACTGCTTGGTTACATGAAGCATGATCCATGTGTCTTGCTTTTACAACTTTTAGATTTGGAGTTTTCTGGTTATTGAGTTATACCTGTTTAGTACGCTGTTAGACAAACTTACAGACATTGAAACTATGTCAAGTGACTGCCTCAGGATCACAGTGAGAGTACCAGGGTACTCATGGTATGCTTGTGCTGTAATGTGCGTCCTGAGAGAAGCTGGTTAGTTCCATGGGCTTTAGCTTTAATGACAAGGGATACAACTCAAGTCTTGTATTATTCCTTACAAATTTAAAACTTGATCACATACCAAATTACTTACATTTGTGCTCTGTAACTCTGTTAACATGTAACTGCAAACAAAGGCTCGAGATTAGTCAGAACCAATTGTTTCCTTTCTGTGAATGTAGATTTAATATTCTTGCCATGATTGTCACTCTATAGTACAAGCCTTTATATCAGTGATAATGCCTCTGCATGTTAAAGCCTGTAGGGGGAATTCACATTTCATGCTCTTTACTTGTCTTCACTTTTCAGGTTGACGATGGTATTATGCTACCAGACAAAGCTTCTCTCTATTTAACAGCCATTGAGGATGCAGATTACAAAGATGAAAAAATTGAATGTTAGTCAACTAAGATTTTTGGATACAAGAGAAACAATTTGTGTTTGCTTTCATGTGTTTGGTTTGTAATTTTGCCTTGAAATCAGTATGTATGTGTCTTTGGGACCCATTTACATGGGGCTTCAGCTGCTGTTGTCAGGCATTTCTGTTAGTTTTGGTATTTCTGTTAGTTTTGGTGTTTCGTAGATTGGCTATTTATTGGTTATTGGTTGACTTTTTTTGTGTCCCTTGGCCGCTGGGCTATTTCAGTTTGGAATAATGTATATGGCTTTGACATGAGTTGCATCAAGAAGCAAGCCATGATGGAACCTCTTGTTGACACAGTTGACCAGCATCAAATTGTTACAAACTGCCAGCTGCTTAAGGTGGGATAAGCATGCATTTGTGCACATTATAAATACATTAATATATATTGTATGCGTCCGTGTTCTTTTGTGGGAATATATGCTTTTATTTTTTCACTGCTTTATCTGTTCTTTGCTTCCTGACTCATGTTCGCTGATTTACCTGGCTTCATTTCAGACTATGAACATCTCGAAAATGATTTCAGGGGATGTCTCTTTCACATCTCCGTTTAAGCTTGTGGCATATCGGGATGATTTCATCCATGCTTTGGTAGCTTACTTTGATGTGTCATTTACAAAATGTCACAAGTTGATGGGTTTTTCTACAGGTCGGTCTCCTTATTCTCAGTTGTCTTTTGGGGTGTATTTCTTGGTCACTGGATTAGATTGCTGAGTAAACAACTTGTTTTAACCTTGCATTTCAACCATGCGCTAACTTGTGCTGCAATAGGAACTAATTTGCTTTAATATAAAACATACATTATTTATGCAAAACTTGAACATGATGATGTGCCTTATGGTGATAAGACTAATTAGACTTGAAGGTAACCAACCCACTGCTGAGTTTCACATATAGAGAGCCGGTAATTTGGTAACTGAATGTTAGTGTGGTCCTCTCTCTATCTTCTAATGCCATTGAATATGATTATAATCAGACAAACCTTCAACCAGAAAGATAACATGAAGTCACATATATGTCACCATGTGCGGCAGAGGAAAAACCATCTTTTGGGTACCTTTGGAATTAAACATATTACTAACTGAAACCAATTTACTAGGATGATCTTGGTTGAGGGCTGACCTAGGCCACTAGACCTTTTGTGAGAATCTGCACTCTTTCCTGGATCAAGGTCTTATGCTTCTAATGATCTTATGTTATTAATGCAGGGCCGCGCTCAAGGGCTACGCACTGGAAGCAAACAGTCTTGTACCTAGAAGATGTCCTAACCATTTGTGAAGGAGAGGCGGTTACTGGAAGCATGACTGTGGCACCAAACAAAAAAAATCCCCGTGATATTGACATAATGGTCAAATATTCATTGAATGGTCGGCGATGCGCGGTCTCAAGAACTCAGCATTTCAAGATGAGATAACAGTATCTTTTGCGGTCCCTAGATTTTGGCAGAAATTGCGACGAAACTGTCTCCTTATTGCCGCTTCCATTTGCAGAAAGACTTTTTTGCTTTTTAATTTCTTGTCTTTTTGAGGAGATGTTTTGATTTCCAAGAATTGTCTTTAACGAAATCCAAGTCATGTAATTTAATGTTTATGTTGCAAAAGTAAAGGAATTGAAATTGTAAAATGTATGATTTATTTGTATTCTAACTTGGTGTTCTCTCGCATGTTCTCACATGCCGAGATGGGTTCCTTAAGACTTGCTCGAGTCATGCTGCTTCGTTCGTTAACCATGAGTGGATTCTGAGGTATTTCTCGCTCTGATTTGATTAAATATGTTTAAATATCGAGTAGCGCTTCTCGTTTTATGGAATTCCACTATTTATTTATGATTTAAGTGATGTGGCATGTTCTAGCAAAAGTGTAATTATATTGTAATATTTATTGAGTAATATGGTAAATATAAGAGAATATTTAAATAAGTTTATTATATTTAATTTTATTCATTTATGGAATTAAATAATATGTCATTTGTTTACAATTTTTTGTTGTTTTTATGTTATTGTAAAAATGTTATTATTTAATTTTCTGTCTTTTATCCAAATGGGTTAATGTTAATATTATGTGACAGATAGGGGCAACATAAATTGAGAGTTTAGCAAAGGGGACCCACCCCAAATTTCGTATCGGAGTACTACTGTTCCTACCCCTGGCGAGGATACAATCGTGTGAAATAAGTAATGACGGTGAACTTCTTCGGACACAGAATCTATTGATATTACCCGAAAAACGAAAACAGCTCCTCCCTCCTACGTCTATCCTATCCCATCACGCCCACACGCACGAATACAGCGTCTCCCTTTACCTCCCTTTCTCTGAATTCCAAGGAACTCAATTCAAGCTGTGTGGGATGTGAACAACACAACTCCAGTTTGGTCCGGATCCTTAAATCCTAAAATATATATATTTCTTGGGTAATTTTTTGTTTAGCAATATTAAATCTTAAAAATCTATTCATGAGTGAGTATTTAGTGAGGCATATACACATTTAAAAAAATATATTTTATTATTTTCATGCATCTCGTGCTATACAAAGTTGTAATTACATAAAGAGGGTTATTTTAAACTAAATTTTAATTAATTACTTTTTTTAAAAAAATAAAAATTAGTTTATTATTATTATTATTATTATTATTCTTTTTTTGGGACTTTCGGTGCCCACAAAGTTGAACTAACTAGATTTTCACTTATATAGTTCAATGCAAAGTAATCCAAGAGATCGGTGTTTTGATATTTCTGATTGGTTGCTTGATTGTGGGCCTAGATTTCCTGAACCAATAGGATTCAATTTACAAGGTGCGATTTTCTCCACCTCATGTTCTAACAGAAATTACGGGTATTTTCATTTGCATACCACTGTGTGACTCTGAGAACAAAAGGCGACGTCGTTTATCATGCTAACGCGCCAAACACTTGGGCCAAATGACTAAAACCCTAAAAACCGGAACTCGATTTGCAGTGCGACCAAAAGGTAGGGTTATTGCAACCTCGACCAGTTGTTGTCCAAGATTGTTACACACACACTAATTTGATCTTCCATTTACTTGAAAAATTGAAGATTCCTCAATTTTTTTATCAGGAATCACGATGGCGTCTGTGGTGGAACCATCTATTAACCCTCTAACGAGCAATGTTCCAATCGTCGACAAATACGAGCTTACCCTGACTCAAGCCATACAAAATGTTGTAGCCGAAATCCACAAAGAAAATCCAAATCTGGCTCAATATAACGATGTTTTCTACAATTTAATGCAGTCCCGAATCGACCCATCTCTGGAAACGATCTGGGTCTTCTCTGCTTTATCGTTTCGTAGCCGTGAAATCACAAGCAACGATCTTTCGGATCGAGTTTTAATCATAAGGGAATTATTTCAGCTTATATCCGGATGTGCAGGTCCGTGCGGTCCCTCAAAGAGCACTGCATTGCTAGCCCCAGTTGCTTTTCAGGTGTATAAATTGGTTGCTGAGTTACTAGGCACAGATTTGGGCGCCAAGAGATTGAAAAAATTGACTAAAGAAATAAAATCTTTGATTGGATCTATTCTTGGGTATGCGAGCGTGCGTTCTGGCAAGGATTTGAATGAGGAGAGTGACTCACATTTGCTTGCACCGTTTGTCCATTTGGTTAGCGTCTGGTTGAGCAAGGGAGGGAGATTAGAGTCATTTTTACCTCTTGTCAGTAATGAGATATTTAGAGATGTTAGCGATGGAAAGTGCAGCGTTAATTACTTGGCCAGAGTGGTTATCACTGAGATGTTATTGTTGAAGTTGTGCTTGGATTTGCGGACTAGCAATAGAGGAGTGGAGCTGGAGAAGGATCTGAGAAGTTGGGTTGTTGGGTCTGTAACTGCCTTTCAGAACTTCTATTTACATGGTTAGTGTATTTTTTTAATCATTACCAACATGATTCGTGTTGCTTACTGTTTAGATTACTTTCAGGTTACATGTCACAGCTAATGGAATATAAGATCCATCCGAGCTTGAACTTTTAGCTTTTAGTATGACATAGAGTTGAGATCATACTAAATCCATTGAGTAGGCAAATTTGGTGGCTAAAAAGGCAAACTTGGTGTCAATTTTAGTATGGAATAGAGTTGTGATCATAATTCTTATATTATTGGTGTAAGCAGTGCAATGGATGAATAAATGTCAGCGAATTTCTTGTATTTTGGTGTTTAGATCATGTGCTTATGTCCTGAGAAACCTTTGTCTTCAGATACACTAGTGAACATGCTGCTGGAGAAGATCTTACCTGTGGCTCCGCTACTGGTTTGTAATTTTTCCTTATAACTCATTTATTTTGGCTGCATGGATATCATATTGATGGAATGCATTTGTGATGAAAGGATAGACATGCAAGAGTCGAAATCTCTGGTAAAGCTGTAGTTCTATATCATGCTCGAAATTTTAAGGTGCCTTTGTCATCAAAAGTTGTAACATTTGGTTGGTTAAATGGTTGGAGACCTAGGATCATGCTATCCCTGAATAAATGTATTAGATACTCTGCCAGTTTAGGCTCATGACTTTATGTGCTGCAGTTTTATACATAAACAGATGGTAAGTGACCACCATTTCATTCTGATTAAGTTTAAGGTGATTTGATTAGTGTGAACTGATCTTTGGAAGTGTTATACTGTAATAAAATAATAAAATTGTTTGATACATATCTTTCCGATATACTAGCTTGTGTTTAGAAGTTTGTTGTGCCTTCCTTTGCCTTATTGCATGGAATATTGGATTTGAGCATCTGCCCATTGATTTTTATCTCAAGCACTCCACGGAATATACCTATGCAGAGTCCTGAGGATGAAATTTTCTTGAGGAAAATTTTGTATGATGCTGCAATATTGGCTGAATATTCTTTCCTCAGTCCTCAGAGAACTATGTACCTACCAGCAATGCATGTAAAAAGTCTTGCCTTGAAAAGATTGATTATTACACATGAAGCCATAGAGTTTTCCAGGTAGGAATCTTTTACACAGATTGAAACTTAGAGGAGATGCTTTTTGCAAAATCTCATGATCTGGGTTGCTACAGGAAAATTGGAGACCAAAAGAAAGCCTTGTTGTATACTACGTCCTTCTCTGCCTCTCAGTTGTCTTCTCAAGTAATTAAGATGGTCACAAGCCAGATTGGCACGGAGGCTGCAGCTAGTAAATTAAATGGATCATCACCCAAAGCACTTATAAGTAAGGGGTTCCTCCATCTTTTCATTATTATTGTGATCTGTGCCTTGTACTGTGCTAAGCACCAAACAGATACAAACAATTTGCTCTCTTCTATGTTTGCATCTCTTACATCGAACTAGGCTGACCCCAATAGTAACATTATACCTGTTCTTCTCCAGATTCCTTGCTAGTTCTTGAGGGTCAAGGCTTAAGAATGTTTGATGATAGCATCTCCAAATACCGAGCCAAATTAGCTCTTGGTGACTACACAACTGATTATGACCAGCCATCTTATAAGCCAGAGACCAAGAGTGCAGATCCTGATCTTCTGTTTTACATTGATAACGAAGGAGAAGGGAAGGGGAACGACAATGATGCACAGAAAAATGAATCCACAAGTGTTGCCTTTGTAGCTGCTGCCAAAACAATGAGATTGCCTGAAAATGGAGGCAGAAAAAGGAAAGGAGGACAAGCTGGTAAAAAAAAAAGGACTAAAATTTTCAAGCATGACCTCTCTGACAATTCTGACTCTGATAGGGAGAGCTACTCATCTATCAGCAATGATGATTCATCTAGTGGTAGTGAAGTCGAGAATCCATCATCTGATGAAAATGCGTGAGCAGAGGGTGGTGTTATTTCAGGTGAATGTCATCACAATCATCCTGTGCTTCCCAAATCAAGTATAAGAAAATGCTCAACTTTTTGCAAGCCAGTTTACATATGCAACCTTCTGCTCAAGGGTAATTGGGCCCTTATCCAGAGGGTAGTGGATATGCATTTTGTCATCTGCTTCATACATCTATGTGTTAAGCTGCAATTATGATTAGTTCACCAATCCTAGTGAGTGTTCTTAATAGTCCCATGTCATGAACTAAGTTGCACCAAAATGCGAGTGTTATGTAGACACAGGTAAGTACACGGTGTATCCTGTATTACTTTCTTCTTTGGTAGGCAAATGCTATGATTTTCCTTGCAGTCACACTAATTGGTCTTGATTAAAGAAGATGATGTGATCAGTTTAATGGGTTTAAAAAGATGCCTATGCTTATGGTTTGGTTGATGGATCAATGTAATGGGTTGTTTAATATAAGTGGGTTTGTGGGCCTTAATGTCATCGGGTTAATGGGCTCATCGTTAATGTACACAAGTATCTAGAATACATTGGGCCTGCATACACCAATGACCTGATGGTCGCCATACGTGAGATGCGCTTGAGCAGCTGGCCCAAGTGCCCATGTTCTTTTCTTTCCATGTCCTCGAGGAGTTTTATTGGACTAAATTTTATGAGATTAAATTTGAAATTTTAAAAATAAAAATTCATATTTATAAAAATATTGAAAGGTTCATTAAAACATCCACGTTCTTGAATTATCCATTTGTTCAATCCACGTTTCCGACCCAGTGGCTGTTGGCCGAAGTCTAATGATAAGAATAGGGAGAAGTAAATACGCTCGAACGGCTACTCTGATTGCTAGACAGTGATGGCGTACTGTGTATTTTATTACCCGAAGAAAATTGGAAATTGACGTTCAAGTCTCCAAAAAAAGGTGTCCTTCTCGTACAGCTGAAATTGCTTAAGCGATCCAACTCATGCTGGAAGAGACGGGAAGGGAATAACCATGACTGTTTTAAAATTTTGTTAATCAGAATGCAATAAATTACTGAAATAGTCTATGCATTAAAAACTTTTTGGATGGATAATATCAAATTTTTCGGCTGGTCACCAACTAGACGTAAAAACTATTTTTTTTTTTTTTTTTTTAAAAAGGAGGAAAACTCTTCTTGTTGTGAAGACAAGATTTTGGAAGGTTTTCAGGCATGTCGAGGATGAGAACATGTCTTATAAAATCACCTTTTGGGCATGATTAGGATGACATGATATATCAATTGAGTCAAATGAAAGGCAAGCAACATTTCTTTTTTTTTTTTGTGTTTTTTGGTTAAATTCTAAGACTATTAAGGATGAGATGTGTGTGCCTTCCACGATATGTCCTTGTCAAAAAGAAAATGGGAAGAAGAAGAAGAGATTTAGGACCATTGGCTCGATAGAGTTTTGGCCAATTTCTACTCTTTATTATAAATAGAAGGTTAAATTAAATACAATCTATTTTTTTCCCATTAATATTTTAATGAACACTTATTTGGTCAAGAATAATCGACACCATTAATCTAAAAGGAGCTTAGCTTTTTCTTCTTCTTCTTTTTTTTTTTTTTAATCGAAGATAAAATGATATGGTTCAACCCTGCAATCTTATTTTAAATTTTTAAACCTCTAAATCACTAGATTGTACTTAATATAATTAAAGACACATTCAAATTTAGAAAAAGTAAATAACATCGTATCTTGTTTTCGACCAATCTCTGGCTCCTCAAGAGAGTTCAGTCCATCTACTTTCAAATATTCTTGCTTTTGTCTCCAGTAACGGATGGATAAGGTGGCAATAGAAATGGAAAGTTTCCGTGTGTACCAAGGATGTGAAAAAAGATTTTTTTTTTTTTTTAAAAACAAGTCTTTTACGTAGTAAGAAACTTGAATGTAACGACGAATTAACAATGAAAGAGAAACAAAAAAAATAATAATAATCATAATTGTCTATTGATGATACAAGGTAATATTTGGCTAGCATGTCTGTCTCTAATAAGAGGAATACAGGAATTGACAGCAGTCTGGTCCCAACAATATCAACCCATAAAAGTGGTCAAAAGGAAAAGACAAAAAAAAAATAAAAAAATCAAAACCCATAAAAGGACATCCAATGAGTCAATGACAGCTGCACGCGTTAAAACATCAAAAAGGACATTATTGGTCAATTTGATGCCCTTTCTTGTCGTGTGATCAATAAAGTTGGTGTGTAAACGGAAAAAATTACATTTTACACTAAAAAAAGGTTATTAAAATGATTTAAAAGGATTAAAATATCTTTACAATCATAATTCTCTCAAATTTTTTTTTATTATCATTAACCCTTTTTTTAGTTTATTAAAAAAAACTTAAAAAAATCATGGTTGGCCGGATGAAACTCCCATATTTCTCAGCCATAAGCTCTCAAAACTTCCATGAAAGTCTTTTCTCTCCCCCCCATTGAAATTTGAAGAAAGATTCAATCTTTGATAACCTTTTTGCAAGAAGAGTAAAAAAGGAGTTTGTAAATTTTGGCAAGGGACCGTATTTGTATTTTTGATAGGGAAAGAGATCGCGGCTGCCATAAGCAAGCAAGGAGGAGCGGAAGGATGAGAGCACGGGGAAAGCCGTTCTTGAAGTGAGTTGTGAAAGACTCATTTATTACTTTTTACGTTATATATGAGGTAAAAATGACATTTAACAATTTTCATTCAATTTTACTGATAATTATTAGTGATCCTTTACTTTTTTTTTATGATTTCTTAAAATTTGAAATGCAAAGTGTAATTATACCATAAATTTATTTTTTTTTGGGTCCACATTGAACCCTCCTTTAAACCAAAAGAGCATCAACTTAAAAAGTAAAACCAATTATTACTTTAATGGTATAGTTTCATAAAGATATGGATTTTATATATTACAAATTAATTTTTTAAAATTTTATTTTTTAAAATAATAATTTTTTATTTTATTAAATTGATACGTGAACTCGTTCGAGGTCTCTCTTTTTTAATTTGTTTGGTTTGTCTGTCCATCAATCATTTTTATTATTATAAATAAAGAAAGAAAACAAAAGGGAGGAAACGACGACGTGATGGATAATAGCAGGACGAAAAATGGCAGCTGGGGCGGGCGGGCGGGCGGGCGAGTGGGTTTTGACTGCGCTTAAAATATTTTGATCAATAACCTTACATAAAAAGACGACGAGAGGTTAAAAGAAAAAATGGAAAAAAAGGCAGTTGGTACGGGAATTGACAGGTAAGCGTCGGTGGGGAGCTGTGAAGGTGATAATAACCGCAAGACTCCTATTTTGACAGTTGAGAAGGGAGAGATTTGAAAAAAAAGTGAGAGAGAAAGAGAGAGACGAGGGGAAGCCAAGAGGGCCTAAATTTCTGTGAAACATATAAATAGGAGAGAGAGAGAGAGAGAGAGAGAGAGAGAGAGAGGGGTAAATGAGATAAACAGAGTGGTGGTGATAGAGAAGAGAGAGAGAGAGAGAGAGAGAGAGAGAGAGAGAGAGAGAGCCGCGGCCATGGCGGAGTCGAGCGATTCTTTTGCGGTCGATATGGAGACGATCTATCTCGGCGGAAAGGTAAAGGTTCTTTTACAACTCACAAAGATTCAGTGCATTTTTCTGTACCTCTTTGCCTTTTGTTAATTTTTATTTTTGTTTATTTTTTCCCTTTCTTGCAAATAAAAAAAGAAAGCGTTTTTCTTTCTTCCTTCCTTTCTTTCTTTCTTTTCTTTTTTGACTTGGAAATTTAATTGCATTTGAATTGTTGGTTCCTTTTATTATTATTATTATTATTATTATTATCTTGAGTTTATATTTTCTGGCCAAAGAACGATTAGTTGGGTGTGGTTTATTTGGAAACTGAAAATTGTTATCAGATCTGCAGATTTTTCTTGCATTATTACAGAGACCCATTAAGAGTTCTTTGTAATTTCCTTTCTTTTTTTTTCTCTTTCCAGCCTTCCAGTAATTGATCATCTCTATTTGAATAGACGATGATTGTGCTGGGTTCACACTATCCAGCTTTATATTTATAGGTTTCTGTTGGCTTCTTTTGGATTTTATGTGAATTAGTTGGTCAAAAGAACTTAGTGTTTTCTGATTCTCTTTTGTTGTTCTTGTCGTTGGTTTTGTCCGTTTGACTGTTCTTATCAACACCAATTTCTTTTTGTTTTTCCTTTTGGCTACTTGTCCCTTTTTTCTAAGATATTGAATCTCGCAGAAAATTCTTTACTCCAGTCTTATCTAAAGTTGCTTGCTGTTGATTGAAGAAACCTTACCCATACCTTCCTTTGTTACTCCATTCTCTTTATGAAAAAAAGATTTGAATTAAGATATTAAGGTCTCTGGCTGCTAGCTTCTGTGTGTGTGTGTGTATTTTTTTTTTAAATGGGTTTGATTCTTTAGTTATTTTCTACTCAACGATCTCTGTTAGTATATAAGACTCTATTCTGTCTTTTTTTTAACCATCATTGCTTTTCACTAATACCATGATTGGAACCGGGAAACATCTTCATTTTTTTTAAGAAGTGGCATGGATATGATGCTCCAATTTAGTTTGGCATAAACAAGAAAGAATTTGCACTTGGGAAACTTTTTATCGGAAATAAATTAATCTGGGCAGAGTTGTTCTTTTTATATAAAGGGAGTGGGACAATAAGAAGCAATTGCATGTTCTTGTTTGACAAAATTTTTTTCTTGCTAAACAGGTGAGTCCTTTGATTGATAATGATACGATGGTGAAGCACTATAGCTGCGCTTTTTCAAATTTTGGAAATAATGTTACCTTTTGATTTCTCTTTTCTTGCTAAATTCATTTGTTGTTTCTGCAAAATTCTCAGGAACACCATGTAAGGACTGGCCGTGGTTCTGTCTCTGTTATCGTCCATGGGGACCTGGACAAACCAGCATTAATTACATATCCTGATTTGGCCCTAAACCGTAAGTGTACAGATTCAAGTCCTTCTTAATCTCTTTTTTGGCTCCCTTTTTTCTAAGAAGCTTTTGTATAACTTGGCGCTTGCTTCTCAGTATCAGAAACTTAGAAGTTCAATTTTCTTAGGCAGTTCTTCATCATAGTTCAAACACTAGCTTAAATATCAGATTTCATTTTAGCATGATTTTCTGCTGTGTGGCATCCTTTTCTTTCAGATGCCCATTCTTCTGCAGCTAAATGCTTTGTTAAATGCTTTACACATATAGTTAATACCTGAAGAGAAAAATATTGCCTTTTTAAAATTCCCAATTGGTATATTGTTACACTAACAATGGTTGCTCTCTCTCTCATCAGATATGTCTTGTTTCCAAGGGTTATATTTTTGCCCTGAAGCAGCTTCATTGTTGCTACATAACTTTTGCATTTACCACATTAATCCACCTGGGCATGAGGTCAGTCCCCTAGTTTACTTAGTTGCATTTGTTTTTTAGTCATCATTTTCGTGAATTGTTCACTTCTTGCTTGACTGATTGAATTCTGTTACAGCAAATTATTCACATAATGTCTTTTCTGGCACTTTCACAAGAGTTCTTGCAGTTGGGAGCTGCTCCAATTTGTCTCAGTGATCCTTTCCTTTCAGTTGATGACTTAGCTGATCAAATTATAGAGGTTCTCAACTACTTTGGGTAAGCAGAGGCATATTTCTGTTTCATTGTGGAATAATGGTATTCAGATCTTTTA
Source organism: Rhizophora apiculata (assembly GCA_037832385.1). Classification (NCBI taxonomy): domain Eukaryota; kingdom Viridiplantae; phylum Streptophyta; class Magnoliopsida; order Malpighiales; family Rhizophoraceae; genus Rhizophora; species Rhizophora apiculata. The sequence goes on along the minus strand of CM075433.1, from coordinate 4,407,392 downwards.
TAGAATCGAAGTTGTGCAAGTTGTCCTTACTCTATTTGAAACAATTTGGCATAAATAATTCTTTTCCCCTCAGGCTTGGTGCAGTTATGTGCATGGGGGTGACAGCAGGTGCCTATGTTCTCACCCTATTTGCTGTAAGTTCCTTTTTGGAATGGTGTGATGCCATATCTTTCGGATGAATTCCACCTTTAACTGATCAAGATTTTGCATTATTACAGATGAAATATAGGGAACGCGTTTGTGGTTTGATACTTATATCCCCTTTATGTAGAGCACCCTCTTGGGCAGAATGGTTTTGTAACAAGGTTTCTTTTTTGAGTGCTGCTGTTTTATCTTCTCAGATTATCTATATCTGTAATACCATGACTAAGATGATTGTATTTTGCAGTTGATTTCAAATCTGCTGTATTTCTATGGTATGTGTGGTTTGGTTAAGGAGTACTTGCTGCAGCGGTACTTCAGCAAGGTATTCTACAACATCATTCTAAGAAAATAGCAATTATAATTATTTAGTGGTATAGTTTAGTTACAAGATAGCTGCACATTGTAACAGGAAGTTCGTGGTAGCGCAGAAGTTCTGGAGTCAGACATAGTTCATGCATGCAGAAGAGTTAGTGCTTGATCTTTTATCAATTTGTTTGTTTCTTCTTTGAAGAATAGCCCTTAGCTTAATCCTGTTTTTCCTTGTTCCCTTGCTCCTAAATAGTGGATTTAGAAGGACGACACACATTTGATTCATGTGCTTTGTTTGTTTCTTCAGCTGCTTGATGAGAGGCAGAGTGCAAATGTTTTCTGGTTTCTTCAAGCCCTTAATAGGTACAATTTGTTTCAGATTAATTGCCGCGTTCTTCTTTTGTCTCCATAAAACATTCTGTGGTAAAGTTGGACTCAGATGTTTGAAGTTTTCAGATTTTGTTTTGCCAATCTGCAGGAGACCAGACATTACAAGTGGGTTGAAGAGACTAAGATGTCGCACCCTTGTGTTCGTTGGAGATAGCTCTCCTTTCTACTCTGAGGCTCTCCACATGATCTCAAAGTTGGATAGAAGATATAGTGCCTTAGTTGAGGTGTGTAGCTAATAATCTCCAATTTCCTAAGACTGCTTTGTGTTGTAACAAGGACACAAGAGATTCTTTATGCTTGTATTGTTTTTATTTCTGAATATGTGATGAAAGTTGCATGTTGAACCGATATTTGAATTAATTCTTGGTCTTGAAGTGAGGAAATATTTTCGAATATTACAGGTCCAGGCTTGTGGATCGATGGTAACGGAAGAACAGCCACATGCAATGTTAATACCTTTGGAATGCTTCTTATTAGGGTATGGATTATACAGGCCATGCCATCTCAGTAACAGTCCAAGGAGCCCACTCAGTCCATCTTGCATCTCACCGGAGCTTCTCTCTCCTCAAAGCATGGGTTTGAAGCTTAAACCAATAAAGACCCGTGTTACGCTTGAAGTTTAAGTGGAAGACTTGTAGTGTGTAACTTTTGTTATTCAAAATAATTTCATTGATTCTTTTTCCTTCTTCTTTTTTTTAAGAAAGGCTGCGACGGGGGGGTTGGGGGAGGTGGAGTGGGTGGGGGATTTCGGGCTTCTTTTTGATTCCTAAAGATCGGTAGAAACAGTCGGAGGTGATGTAGATAAAAGAGGAAGAATTGCAACTGGTATAGGAAATTTGGTGCATTCATTGACAACAAGGACCAATGGATACGGGGAGGAGTTCAGTAATAATTTCATGCGTTTATTCCTCCTTTTTCTTCGTCTGATTGTTCACTCTTGTTGAGCTATCCTTTTGGTTCTTTTTGTTATCTCTTTCATCCTCAGAACTGGCGATTTATACTTGTTTGTTTTTTGTGCTGTGCTGTAGTTGCATGAAGGCTAACCACTGACGTGGGCCATTCCCCAAGTCCGGAGATCGGCTGTCTCTGTACGAGAGTTTTCTGATGGAATGGAGTCAATAGTTCTACAAAATGAACACAATGCCTTTCATTTCATTCATGCTCCCCAACTACATATGACCAACAAGGGAAAAAATAAAAAGAAAACTCCACAACTACGCATGTTAAATTAAAGTCGATTTGAAAATTACAAAACTAATAATAATAATAAAAAAAGTAATGTATAATCTCTGGGAAAGGTCTCCTCTTTTATTTATGTAAGCACAGGTTCTGTCTGCTGAAACTGAGAGTAGTGATGTGAATATTTAGAGCTATGTTATAAACATTTTTACCAAGTGATTTTGAAATGATATTTTTTAATCTTTTATGTGAGTTCAGTTTATGAGAGAATCATGATTCGGGTGTCAAATGTGAAATGTCCATTGATAAAATATTTTAGCTATAATTTTTGGTTTCCTTATTCGAGGAATGGCCTTTGTATATCAAAGATTTTTCCTATTAAATAATTAGTATCAAATCTAGCATATAATTCTTTCAATCTTTATTTTTTTTTTTTTTAAAAAAAAAAAAACCATTTCTTACAGCATCGAGAAAGAATTTTTGACCCCAAAAACTAATTCAAAGGAAGATATCAACTGGAAAATCCTAATATTTTGTTTATGGTTTATGTGCAAAACACATTAATCAGTCGCACAATTGTACATGTCCATGCAATTGAGTTTGAAACAAAAGGCTACCGAGTAAGTTGGGATACAACTAAAATAACTTAACAAGATACATAATATGGCCCAATCTCTGACGTTAAACATGTCTCAGTAGTTCAAAAGTTTAGTAGGCCCCAATGCAACCCAAAACATTAAGCTTTTCTCTAATTGGCCTCCCAACCCATTTTCAGGCAGTGACTCTCATTCCCTTATGCTGCTCGCATCTCTTCCTTCCACGAGGAGGAGCTCTCATACAGACGGAACCATTCTGCAAGGTCACACCACAAGTGAATGAATCAAACTTCATGAAAGAACTACTGATTTCAGAAAAGGTACTATCAACCCTCTTGCCCTTGTGCTGCCAGCACCTTTTATTTCCTCGAATTGGTTGCCTTTGGCAGAATGATCCATTTCCCAACGTTGCTCCACATACGGTAAAACACTGTTCATTTCCATGATCTCTGTATGCGTTTGTACTTGATGAGGCAGTTCCTTTCACGCAAGCATCAGAAGTAGTAAATATCGAACTAAAGGCAGGCATATGACACTTTTCTTCTGGTATTGTCTTTGACATGGAGCTGTTAACCCTCATCCCTCTGTGCTCCTCACATCTTTTCCGTCCGGGCACTGGTTGCTTCCCACAGAATGTCCTGTCAGCTAACTTTACTCCACAAGCAGTATAGGGAGTGCTGCAATCTTGGTCATCGTGAGAGCTGGATTCCCAATAAATGTCATACGGATTAGATGAACTTCCTGTTGTAGATTTATCCCGGGATCCATAAATTCTCCTCCCTCTATGTTCCTCACACCTCTTTCTCCCGGGAACAGGTGGATTTCCACACGTGATACCGTCATTTGTGATAAATCCACATATATGAATGGAGTTCTCATCAATGACACGTTTATCGGAAACTAGTCTAGGCTGTGATCTGCTAAGTTTGAATATTCCAGAAAGGAAGTTTTTACTATCTTCTTCAGTAGAAACAGCAGAGTCTGGCAAGGTTGGCATGCTCCCCTTGATTTTAATACCCACTTGACCCTCCCTGAAAAATAGGAGCTTGTTGGCTATTTTGGGGAATCTGTTGATGCTTGAAGCAATTTTTTCAAGTTTCTGAATGATATCACCAGGACGGCGTATGCCATTGCTACCTTTGTTCCATGCGTAATCAAAAGTATCAAGCAACCGAGCTTCTGTTTTCACGGCATCTTTCTTGTCTTTCATCTGCATATTGCTTCAAGATTGCAATTAGAACCATGAAAGAAGTAATATCCAAAGCAAAATGCCAAAATTTTCAGGCATCTGTAATATTCAAAGCGAAATGCTTATGTTCAGAAAAAATTTACCAGTCTGATACTTACAGGAGCCCATCGAAACACAATGGAAAAGCCTCTGGAGAAGAACTCCTCGAACAAGCCATGGCCTTTGTTGGGAGAATCAGTTTTGGAGTCGTGATCGCCAGTCCAGTAGCCACTAGAGAAGCTGCTGCTCAAATGAGCACCCGAACGGCCATAGTGCTGGATGCGGGTCCTAACATTATCCGCTTGTCCAAGGTAAACCACCACTATATCATCTGGATCAAGCTTACCAACATCACGCCCCGATTTGGATCGGGGCAAAGCTATGCCGAGCTCGTATAGTCCCGAACCCGAATAGGGAGGAAGGTTGTGGGTCCTGTATCTCGACGCTCCTTCCTTCCCCTGGGAATGGTCTTCCCAATCAGTAGGTCCGATTAGCACCTAAAATAGAGAAGCACATACAAAACTTGCAATCACTATAAACTAATTCCAAACAATTTAGGCATGAATTTAGCTTAATCAAATCATGAACTGGGTCTTTAAGGAACCCAAAATCTAAAATTGGGGAAGCTAATATACAATATAAGCGCGGGCAGTAAAGGTTACTCTACTGTAAGAAACATAAAGTTGCGTGCATCAGATTCTTCTCCCTCTTTTAGAGAGATTGCAGAAGACAAAAACGCCAAAAATAGTTTGCAGAAGTAAAAGTTAAATGAAGAATCGAGTGAATGCCTAAAGAAAATCTCGCATGAGAGAGAGAGGCTGAACCTGCCACTTGGAGAACTCGGAGTCGTGCTTGGTTCGAGTGCAGTTTTCCCTCTTGAATCTAGCGGCGGCGGCGGCGGACTTACCGCCGGCCGCTTCCATTTTTGCTACAAACGAGAGAGGATCGGAGCTCTCATTTGTCTTCTCGCACAATCTTCTTTCCATCACACCCAAAAAGGCACAAACAAATAAAAAAAGTGGGAATTTACCGTTAAAACGACGTCCTAGGTAGGGGATGGAGCGGGGAGAATTGCAAATATTTGCGAATTTGAAGTGGACCCACCAGTAGGATTATCCATGATCCAAAAACGGCGACGCCGTGACCCTGGCCAGCTTGAGCTCTCCATTTCTGCATTCAATCGGACGGACATGAAAGGGGTGGGTCCCGTCCCATTTTGTTCACGCTGCGGGTGATATTTGAGAATGCCTTACCGGACCTACTTTTACTTTAAAAATTGAGCGTTGATTGTGTAGGGAGCTTCTCCGGAAACTTGGTGGCCCAGCTCTCGGCCCATAATGGTTCATTGCCGAGCTAGCTTTACTTTTGTTATATCTGGGCTTATTTCCATTGGACCCTAATGGTTGAGCAGCTCTCTTGAGCTGCACCTTAACAACCAGCCTTTTATGGGCCCTTTGTTAAAGTGTGTATATATATATATATATATTATTTTTTTTTATATTTAATTTTATTTATTCGTAAAATTGAATAAAATATAATTAATTTACGTTTTGTTCCTCATCTACTTTTGCTACCTATTTCATTCAGTGGGATAAATATTAGAATGAATGCAGTTTGCTCTTCTTGCAAGTTGTGAGCTTGAGACGGTATTAACACGGTGCTCATCAATGGCACGGGAAGCCATGGCGCAGAATATTACGTTGAATAAGCTGGAGACTTTGAACGTTGTCCATACAATGCTAAATCAATTTCTTCTGGTCATACCACGCAACTCGATAACCGTTCTTTGCACGGACATCGTCTAGTTGACTTTGAAGTGCGCAGTTGTGGAATTTGATTAATTCCTGGGGGCTCTATTTTGACCATCTTGCTGTTTTCTTGGTATGCGTTACCTTCGGGGTCGTACATCTTTGCCAAACCTACCGCGTTAGGTATACTTGATCCTTGCTGCTTCCTCCAAATCACCTCGGATTCTTTCACCTACCGTGCTTTCCTTGACCCCGTTTGATTATCTTAATTCCTTACACAGGTGTCAACCAATTTAGATTTCCTAACAAGAAACATTGAATGGCAAGTTTCAAGTCAGGAATGGACTACAACTTTCCTTTTGAATAACTTATTTTGTTTTTGAGTTGATGAAATAAATATATTATACGTAATGTTATCATTCATTTAATTTTAATTAAATAATTTTTTATTAAAATTAACTTAAATTTATTACAAAATAAAAATTAAATAACTAAATTTTATTTATTAAATTATCGTATTTTTGATAATATTATTAATATAAATTAAACTTTACTTTTAGCATTAATATTAGAATTACCGTACTTATTTTATTTATTTATTTTTTAATGTTCGGTAGAGTTGAATTTCCTTATGAAGTGTAAGCTCGCCCAAGTTTCCTCTGGTCAAACCTACGTCTAATTCACTATCTTCAATTTACGCTTTTATTTATAAAGAAACGTATAAATTCGCCATAGAAAACATGTAAAACACACACCATCAGCCCGCATCCATAAAAAAAAAAAAAAAAGAAGCCTGGGAGAATAATTTCCATAAAAATTATCTAAATTGCTCGTACCATTAATTGGACACTCGGGGTCTTTTTACCGTTCATGATCCATGATGTAACTCTTAACTCTTTTCCTTTTTCATTTCTTATTTTAGTGGCATTAATGTCCACGGTAAGACTCTAATTATTAGCTTTGATACGATCAATCATACATGAAAGTGGGGGGATAAAGAGGCACATGCCATTAATGTCATTGGTGGTCGAGAAACTTTACCTGAAAATGACCTGTTCGGTGGCGTGATGTAGCATGTTCGTTGCCCCATTATTTTCCCCAAAGATGCGAATCGATTCGCTACCCTTTCCGTTTTACGCAAAGCACAATTGTTTAGTCGTAAGCATTTGCACGTACTGTCTATTCCAATTTTAAATGGCGTTGCCTTTTTTTTTTTTTTTTGGCGAGAGAAGTTATCAAATATGCTGCTCATCTTCTTTTTGTTTACAAAATTCGGCAACAAGACGCCATATATCCTTGTGGGGTTTTTTTTTTTTATTATTATTATTATTTTTTATTTCTAATGGGTGACGTGTTTATAGTTCAATGTCACATTTTTTTCACTTATTTAATCTGTCTCGTTTAACCATCCCATAACAAAGATGCACCACCTTATCATTACTTTTAATTTTGTTTTCAGCTAAGTTGTGTGAGACAGATCTAGATCTGAACTTGAGATATGCCATCCAAGCCTCCGTTGGACAGCCGCTGAGCAATTATTAGCCCTATTGAACAAGCGGACGAACTCTGAAACCAGCCTTTTGAGTGAGTTTCTCTGTTTAGTTTTTTCCGTAACATGCGGGTAAAGCGCCAATCCACTAATTAATGGGAAAATTAGATATGATTTCACCTCTACACTCTAACGTCGTTTCCTTTAGAGGTGATTCCGTTTGGAATTTCTACGGGACCACTTGTGTGGGAGAATGATTTTCTAACCTCAATCTTTACGTCAGAAACTTTCGTTCAGTATGCATTTAGACACTCATTCATCGTGAAAAAAAGGTAGTTGGATACTTCATTGCATCCTCTAAACCATCCTTAGGAAATATATATATTTAACTTAATTTTAAAAAATTAAAGAAAACCACAAATACGAAGTAATCAATCATAATTTATTAAAAAAAGATTGATTAAAATTACTAAAAAATTCTGGTTCTCCCACTTGTTTCTATTGAACCTACGTCCATGCGGTAATTTCAAAAAAACAAAACAATAAAAAAATCATCTTTAAAGATCTGATTTGCTTTTCTCTCCGCTCCTTTTTGTCAAGCCGTAGCCGTTAATATCTTCCTTGGAAGTCGAACCCTAACCCAACAAGGCATGATGCCTTATTTGCCAGAACGCGAGCTTGCTTTTTACATTATTAGAGAACGAAGAAAAAAAACACAAAAAGGTGGTTTTCCTGATTGGCGATAATGCGTACATCCTATGTTTTTTCAAAGAGAGATGACTCCTTGCTATTATGCTGCCAAATGGGTCCAACCGGGAATAGCAAATGGAGAGTTTACCTAGATTCAACTAGCTAGATGGGGAAGGGCCTCAGGTTCAACATTGAAACAAACTTGAATAGTGAACTCTTTAATTAATTAGCTCTAGATTAGCATTGAACAAGCTTGTCCTCGTAATTAAAAATGATGGAAATATTCATGGATTGTACGTGGAGGGGAAAGGTGAGCCAAGGAGCATAATATAATATTTTATGTCCTCAGTCTCTACCTATTAGTCTGTATTCCATAAACCTAATTTTTCTGTATTTTCCCTTTTTCTTTTTTTAATTCATTTTTGTGTGTGCATATAATGGAAACCCATGAATTGGATTTACTTACGAGGAAACTCAAATATGTGCTGTTCTCTTTCCCAATTTAGGTCTATAGATCCAGATAATAGACAACGCAAGACGCTTTTATAAAAAAATATGGATGTCAAATAGTCAGAAATTGGTTGTTGATGCCCATATATGTGATACTTATTTGACAAAAGTCAAGAGTAAAGAAGAAGGTTGGCTTTGATTAGCCACCTGCTTCCCCTCAGAAAATAAAAAGTGAAACTATAAACAATTACAATTATATGTATTAGGAGTTCAAAGGGACAAAATGCTGGGATATCAATCGTAAGTAAAGATGAGTCCTTCAACCATTTTTCCCAAAGACATGCAATATGGTATTAGCCACAAACGGACTTTGGTGTCTGCAATCTGATAGCTGAAACAATCAAGGTCAATCCTGTTCAAAGAATCTACTCCCCTAAATACTCCCCCACGTCCCTCCTACAAAGGTATACTAATTAACAGGCCTCAAATTCAAAGGTATCTAGCAACCCTCACTCACCTTCCAATCGTAAATGACGATCTTTGAAAGCATAAACCTTCTCTATTCGTATCTCCTGTCAATGTTAGTACGTATGGAAATCATTCAATTGTGCAATTCAGGAATGAAATGGTGAACTGAAACTCTCATCGGCTTGGTTTTTTATTGATAAAATGAAAGGCAGACTTTGCCCCGGGATAGTAGTTAGACCTTTGATCGGTTCGTTTTCAATTTAATTTTTTTACTTAACAAAAAAATTTGAAAATTTGTTCTGTTACTAATAGAAGTTGAATGTCTTCAGTTGAGTACATAAGCATCAAACTAATTACTTGTAAATTCAATTAAAAACCATTTTATTCTAGTCAATGATATTTCTTAATTTTATCATGCAGTCTGCTGTGACCACGTAATAATTTTAGCTGCAAAGTTTGTTTACCATTAAGAGCTTCCTTTTTCAGTGGGAAAGAAATTCAATGCATTGTTTATGTATAACATCTTGTCCTTTCTACATTTTTTTTTTTCTTATTTCAATTGAATCCTACTTAAATTTGTTTTTTTTTTTTTTTATTACATATATAAATGAGTTAACTGGACTCCATTAACAATCTCCTGATAAAGTAATAGACATAAACACAAACATTGGTTAGCATATAGATAGGAACCAAACAAGGCAGATTATGCCAGTTCCCTGTCATTGTCTGGCCACAAGGGTTTACAAGACTAGCCAATGGCAATCCATCTCCAAGAAAACAAAATTAATATGGCCGGCCTTGACATTGCAGTTTGATTATCAATGATTTGTAAATTCTAAGAATTGGTTCAACCGTTGGGGGCGTATTTAACATAAAGCAGTATTATATGGTTTTTTTTGTATCAACTGCACATTTACTAACTGGATCTCGTAAGATATTCATTACTTGCTCCCGTTTTATACTTTCGTGTGGTTTGTAGGGTCAATGGCTTAATTGACGGTCAATAGTTGACCAGAAGGGTTGCTAGATAGATGGGTCTCCAGTTTCATGGTAAAAACCCAGAAGTTTCAAGAAAATCCGTCACAGTTTGATATCGTTGAACTTCTGTAAGTTATACATTTTATTTTTTTTCATAAAAGATCAGAATTAAATATAGGACACTCATGGTATAAAATTATAAATTCATATCTGTAACACAACTTTTGTGCTCACATGGTGGAATTAAAAATTTGCGTTCCGGTTTTTTAATTAAAGAATTTTAGAACTCTATTTTTATAATATAGAATTTATAAAAATAGAAAAAATTACTCTATATTATTTATGCCTTTCATAATTAAAAAAAAAAAAAAGGTTTCGGCTTGAGGACTGCTTTACCGGCTCCAACCGAGAGGCTCGGTACCCAAAACTGTCACTATAAGATGAGCCTCTCTAGAGTTTGTCCATTTAGAATCCAAGTTGCCAAATATCCAAGAAAAACAATGTCCATCCAATCATCCTCTCTTGGTGTTCATCCATTTTCATAAACCCACCTTACCCCATGATGCTCTACATTACCAACACCTAGCTATTAGTTATTAATTCTTTCTCTCTCTTTCTCTCTGAGTTTGTTATTGTGGATGTTACTATTCGTTCTTAGGCTAAGAAATTGAGTTTGCTGTTTGGGGAGAAAATGGGCAGGAGGTGCTCACATTGTGGGAACATAGGCCACAATTCAAGAACTTGCAACTCCACCTCTTTCGGAGGAGTAGTGGTTGCCGGGGGGCTAAGGCTTTTTGGAGTGCGACTTGACATACCTTCTTCATCCGGTGTCCCCATTCAAAAGAGCGTTAGCATGGACTCTTTGTCCTTATCTTCTTCCGCATCCCCATCTTCCTCTTCTTTGTGTTCTTCTCGAGTTTCCATCGACGACAATTCTGATAAACTGTCCATTGGGTATCTTTCTGATAGTCTCTTAGGACCTGTCCAAGAGAGAAAGAAGGGTGAGAAGTAGTACTTTTGCTTGTTCTACTAAATTGACTATTTGTGCATTTAAATTTTATCCACTTAAATATATTTCGATACTAATTTGCAATGCTAGTTTTCGGTGAATGTACAGGAGTCCCCTGGACAGAAGAGGAGCACCGAATGTTCTTGATTGGGCTTGAAAGGCTAGGAAAGGGAGACTGGAGAGGCATCTCCAGAAACTTTGTGACCACAAGAACTCCGACTCAAGTTGCTAGTCATGCTCAGAAATATTTCCTTCGCCAGGCTACCTTGAACAAGAAGCGTCGTTCAAGCCTCTTTGACATGGTACCATGACACCCTCTTATCTCAATCTTTTACTTTTGGTCCACTTCAATTAAGGATGGGGTGTTAAACTAGGGGTGTCCTACCAGATCTCACCTTTAATGTTTAAGTTTGGTGGCTTTTAAGCTATACCTAGAGTTTTCCTTAGCTCAATCTTTGTTCGTACCATGATTCATTAGCTATGACCAGTTTATCAATCACAGATCGAATTTATGAATTTTTTTTTTTTCGATTCTTGATTTTTGATAAAAGCAGGTTCGGAGCAGCAATTATCGAGCCAACCCCTCTGATTCGAACCCAACAAATCCTGCTTACAATCAATCTTCCTGCACAGCGAACCGTGGCACCAATATGACCCTCCTGAGCCTGAATTCCTCCCAAGAAAGTACTAAATCAGATGTTCGCGGAACTGACATTCCCCAGTTAGCTTCATCCCACGAACCTCATTCCAAGCCCTTTTGGCTACATAAGGTCAATGGTTCCAGGCCAAAAGCTTCATATAATCTAGAGAACCCAATTTCTACAAGCTTGGCGCCTGATCTAGAGCTCACTCTTGCCATTCCAACAACATTGGAAGGAAGCAAACCATCTTCATCAAATCCTCTCCTTCATAGACCCATTAGAGTTATCTAGTTATATCCAAGATGAAGCCCCAATCAACAAGTCAAAAATTAAACTTTGATTTATCAATCTAAGACCCTAAGTTGAAGAGGAATAAGTAGCAGATTGGTCATCTGCAATTTTAGGCAGTGTAGTCAGCAAATGTTATTTTTAGAGGGTTCAATCATTTCTTGTTTCTCTTTTTTGTATTTTCTTCTACAAATTGACATGAACATGCAGATGTGTTAAACGATGCAAATATACAAGGATTTAACTATTATCAGTTGTGAAACTGAAATGCTATTGTTTTTCTCTGTTACATATGTGCACTTATGTATGTAAGATGACTGACATTGACCCCCCCCCCCCAAAAAAAAAACAGGAAAAAAAAAAACTCAAATAATTCCTCCTGACCCGTATCATCGCCATCTCCGACTGGCCAGTTTACTTACAGAAAATTTTCAATTTCAATGCCTGATTACTTACATGACTTGTCGGCAATTAGTCATTTTTATATTCGGATGCCCCAAGAAGCAGCGTTGCAATTCCGAAGAGCTTTTACTTTCTATTGTGACTACTGCCTAACTACGTGAATAATCACACAAGAGATTAGTTGGTTAATAGTTAGTGACAGGGGACATGTACGTGTCTTTGAACCCTAAAAATGTATATCAAGTTGGAATAGAAAGACTCAAAATCTCACGAGATTGCCTGGTGACCTGAACGCTTCAAGGAAAGCAGCAAATGTTCCTGACAGGAATTATACGCCTTGTTTTTAATTTTATGTGCATGAAAGGCGTACGCATCCGCAATGATGTGGGTGGAGGCAGCATAATAAATATAGATACAGACATTTCTGAGCCTAATTTGTCGTTGCACGAACACGTTGGGACCCTATTGTACGTTGCTTTAAAGAGTTGAGTTCAATGTCCCGTATTTGTCATCCAGTTGGAGGGATTCCAGGCAATGAGTATGTTTACTCTGAGTTGGAGATTGGGATGGCCTTTCATCTTTTTACATTGTACCATGAAGGAATCCATGAATCCAAAAAGAGATCTTTTACAATGAAAAAAATACGAACAAATTACAAATATTTATGAGTGAATTTTGTTACTAGGTCAGCCAATGAGAGTATCCTATCCAATAAAAATTCATAAAAGAGAACTGAATTTACACAAGTGCATGAAAATTAAATCAAGGCTGCTACTTGAATTCTGCTTTGTTTGGTCTTTTTCTATTTACATTGACAAATATTATATTTGTTCTTTCGGATCCTTGAAACCAACTTTCCTATTTTTGCCTGCTCATGCGACCAAAGACATTTGTATTTCTATCATAAGAAAGGAAAGTTTTTAACACAATCTCGATAGAATGTGTGACTCGAAAGCTGGCACATCGCCATGCTTTCTAGCTTTTTTTTGAAGAAAAGGAAGAAAAGAAATAAATGAAGCTTGTCCGCAAGCTTCTTGCTAGTTCTTTCTCTAGCGTTATTATCTCTACTTTATTATTATTATTATTATTATTATTATTTTTCTATTTGTTGCCTTCCTATCGAACCATTTGGGGGACCTCTATGTGACTAATTGACTAAAGTGGTCCATGCATGCACGAAAAAGGACAAAAAAAAAAAAAAAAAAGTGAATCCTGCAGCCTTATTCAGAAGATTGCGTCTTAACCCAAAAAAAAAAAAAAAATTATATATATATATATAAGTACTATTAAACGCCTAATTAACTCTTTTTATTATTAAATCACAAAGTTGGGTGATAATCAAAAAGTTTCTATACTATTTTCCGAGGAGTATGTAACATCCCTCCCAGTACTGCAGATGACTTGAATTCTTATGATTGGCCACGTTTGTCATCACTTTTAAGCAAAAGTGACCTCTCAACCAACATGGTCTGATTCGCTAGCTGTTGCTCTCACCTGAGGTGTCGAATAATACCCATCCTTCTTTCATTATCCAATTTGGCCGTTCCCCACACATATCTTGTGGAGGATGTAACTTTGGATTCTACCAACACATTTATTCCTTTCTACGTGCAACGATACCTTCGAGCTTGATACTTTCTATTAAGAATCTTTGTCTTTTTTTTTTGGGTTTTTTCTGGGGGGTTGGGGGGTCGATTTTTTTTATTTCTTTTATTACCGTTTCTTTCTTACTTCTCCAATTTGTAAGCAGGGACCAGGAAAGAGAACTGGGTGCTGGTTTTTTGAAATTGACAGTGGTGGAAGAGTTAATCGCCCATGATTTTTCTGCAAAGATAAGTAATAATTTATCCTTCCTCTTCTTACTTTACAGTCAGACAATTGGGAAACACTGACTATTTGCATTGAACAAATGCTTGAGCTTTGTGTTTGAATCTCAATTACCAAACAAATTTCCCTCTTGTTGAGTAGTTCAAAGTTTATCTTCTCGGTGTTCCAAGAGCTCAGAAGTAAATGCTCCCATCTGCAATTGAAAGTTGGCCACACGACCATTTGAGGCAGCATTTTTTACCATCATCACCGTTTCCGGTCGGGGGCTCCCCCATTAACGCTCATCTCTCGGGGCAACGATTTTTCATTTAAAAAAAAAACAGGGTTAATTAATAAATATAAATTCAATTAATCTGGCTCTTAAAACAAGAAAACGTAACTTATTAATTGTTATTCTATTTTCAAATTTCATTTTTAAGGATAATCGCGTCATTTTAATGAGCAATAATAATTACAATACAATGATCTGGCATTCTTAACCAAACAAAATAACTGAACAATAATTACTTATTACCATTAGTTAAGTAAGCAACCCTGGCCAACCCACCGTCGATGCGCTTCATTTACAATCTTTTTTAATTGAAAAATTAAGAATATAGGATTGATTAACATTTTAAGTTTCGCAATTAAAATTTTTTTCAGCCCAGATCAATGAAAGAGTCGGCTTTTGGTTTGAGGAGGATAATTCAAAATGCTCCTGTTTATGGGGAGCGCGTATCAACTCAAAACAGCTCCAGGCTTGGAGACTACAGCGCTCTCTATAGTCCGGCTTGACTGTTGTAGTTAGCTAACAAAAACCTTGGAATGACTCACCGACCGCCGCCATGACTCTCTGAGAAGGAGAGAACGGAAAACGCCGATGAATGTCAAACGCCGTAACGGCCGCCGGCGGTTGGCTAACTTACGCCGGTGACGCTCCACTTATAGCTCCTCCGTCCGCTGCGTTCTTTTTCTTTTCTCTGGAAATTTTCGTTTCCGTAAAACCTAATGCAAATGGTATTGATCTCAACTGTGGTTTTCGCTTTTGCTTTCCTCCTCTGTCTCGCTGCCACCGAGAGCCCGACTCGGTGACGGAGACCAATGCTAGTTAGTCGAACGCCACGCTTCCTAGATCCAAAGAGGATACCATAATAGCCGAAATGCTTGATCGGGCACTGGAGAAAGAGTTCAATGAGACTGAGCAGAGTCAAGGTCCGGACTAGATCCCTCTCGGTGAATCTGCATTTGGTTTATTTTGGCTGCTCATCTCGGGTTCCATTCCGAAAGTAGGGTTTCCAGTTTCTGGATTCCTTGCTTTCTTTTATCTCAACATACTAGTGAATTTTCTGACTACATTTTGATTTCAAGTTTTGGTGGTTAACCTTTTTTGAGATTACATTTTCTGTAAATAATATTTGTGTGTTTTAATTTCCATTTTCTTGTTGTTATTTAGAAGAAAATGTGAATGTATTTTGATAATCTTACTTTAAAAACCTTCAATGTACTCAGTAGTCGGTTCAAGCTATTGATGGGTTATCGCTGCTATTAGTTGCAAATTTTCGGCTAAAGCAGCTTGCTAGGGAAGTTCCCGAGTCACACAATTAATTAGGAATTTTGATCACTTGTCCTTTTTTTTGGTCTTGCAGCTACTGACCCAGGTAGCTTCAGTAACAGTGTCGCTGGTGAGCAGGTTAGTAATTACCTTAAATTGCTGCACATTGCAATTTCAAATTGACTGTGTCCTCTGAATTTCTGGGTACAACTCATTAACAAGTTGGCAATCATTTCAAATGCCCAAAATATCTGATACGGAATTATTTTTTTTATTTTTTTGGTGTTTTAGTGGATGTGAGTTTTTAATATTGAAATTGGAAGCTAATGGATAGAATTTAGCTTCATTTTCAATCAAGCTTGAAACCGCCAGGATGTGTCTGTTGGGTTAATTTTCTGTATATGTGCTTCATTGGATCAACCAGTAATATTTTGGGAAGGCCTATGTGAGCTATTAGTGGGTGGGTTTTACCTTATTAAAGCACTCAGCAAGTAAATGTAAAAATCAACTCATATAGAAAATCATGATGCCAAAACCAACTCAAGGAGTAAGAAATGCAAAACTGAATTCAATTATCTTTTAACATGCTTCTGCCATTGTTTCAGTAAGCCCGTGGTTTGATATGAGATCTGAATGGACATTTTTAATTTTGCCAGGCAGTTTTGGAAACAGTCGCTGGAGTGAGGTCCAAGAAAAATGAGAGCAAGGAGGAGAAGTATCCGGGTGTCCTTTAATAAGAGTTTCAAATGGTGTTTTCATTAGATTTGGAGAAAGGAAACTTTTGAACCTCGAATTGGAAACTGCTAAATCATGTGTGAATCCTAGGTCTTTTCACATTCATCTTGTTTTCAACTTGGACAATGATAAGGGAGCAGAAGATACACCAACATTAATTGATTGAAAGGTAGTTCTAAAATACACTAATGGAAAACTCTTACTCACCCTGCTTGAGCAATTTATAACAGATCTGTGTCCAGTTATTTGATTCTGACAAAATCTTGAATACTGTCAGGACAAAGTCTTTATCATGTCAAATCCAAAATCCAAGTACCCCATGCTACAACTAGACTTTAGGTGGGTTCAATTGCTTCTCTCTACTTTTCCTTTATTTCATTTCACGTGTGAGTCAAGAAAGTTGGTGGTTAATCCTGTTCGATCCTATACTGGCAGATTGATATCAGATCTGGTAGGTGTTCTTGTGTCGGCAGCATGTGGTGGAATTGCATTTGCCTGTGCCGGACAACCGGTCAGAATAATAATGTTTTTCTAACCTTTGACATCCATGACTAAATCGTAAGCATATGGAAGTTACTCCTTTTACGAGTTTCATGTGGCATAAGTCATTGATAGTATTAGAAACTTAAATCAATCTGTGCAATTGATATAATTAGGTTTTCCTAATCCAGATCTTTCTTTTTTCTATTTTATCTGTCATAGTGTTGATTCTTGATCGGTGATCTATCAACTGCTCGCATTTGCTCAACCCAGTTTAACTCAATACAACCTAATCCAAACTGTTTGGGGCATATGGAATCTTTCTCTTCATCGGACATTGGTCTCCTTAATATTAGCATGAAAGTGTAAAATATTTATACCGGAACAATGTGAAGAGTAATATCTTGGGCATGCCAGCATTATTGATCAGCATAAAGATTATGCAAGAGCAGAATGCCTATCAGGCACATTCATGTCACTCCACAAAATAAAAAAAAAAAAAGACAATCTTCATAGTGTTATCATCGGTTGTTCATGTATTGTGTTTCTTGTTACATTTTTAGTAATCTTGACCATAGTATCTCGAACTTGTGTACTGTGGTTTCTGAAACTCATGATAAGGTTATCATCACAGGTAAAACTGGTTTGTTTGTTTCATGTGCTTTAGGTATTTGTGGCAACATTTGACCGTGTCCTTTATTCACGCAGACTAATGAACTGTATCAATTGGCATCAGTGGCATTCTGCCTGCTTGTCGCCTGGGTTAGCCTCATTCCTCTCTTGATTGTTTTTTCAAGTTACATACCCATTATATATGCTGGACATCTAGACGAGTTGATTCACTTTGGTTGATATGTAATTTGTTGACAAAGTCAATCATAAGGAAAAAAAAAAAAAAAAAAGAACAATATTGCGTCTTAGCCTGGATATCTTGTCAGCTAATATGCATGCATGCTCCATCCAGATGCATGAACACATGCAAACAAGTATAATATAATTTGAACATTTCAGTGTAGTGATAAGTTAGGCCTAAGCCTTGAACTGGGATCTTTTGCTGCGGGAGTGATGATATCAACATCTGATCTTGCTCAACATGCACTCAAATAAGTAAGGTTTCTTTTTTATGTTATGGAAGTTGCATGGTTCATTAGTCGACTAACATCATATATTTCATTGGAACATAAGAGCATGAAATTTGTACCGTTAGCTTATTGTTTAAAGAGTTTGACATACATGTTAGCTTATTGTTTTATTTGAAAATTCAAACTCCAAAACTTGAATCCACGGAAAATTTTCTTCTTCTTCTTTCTCCTCTGTTGCCAGTGTAAACAAACAATGGAATGGAACAGAGTGGAGGTTTTTTCTAAACACAATTGGTTATGTTTCAACTGCTTGATAATCTCCATATAACTGTGCAACTGAAGATTTCTAATTTTCATTGCAGGGTAAATTGTATCTGCTGCTTCTTGGCACAACAGTTCTCAGTCTGGTATGTACATAGGCATATGTTATGTGTTTCAATTCAAGTAGAGATGTAAAGTAATATCCTATAAATTTTAACACTATTTCATGTTGGACATTGTTTGATTTTTGCCTATGTTATCAATGAGATTGGCAAGAAAATGGAGGGGAGTCCTGTGAAGTGAAGTTGTTTGCAACTTTCGCCCTGTAGTGAAAGGGTTGCAGTCACACTATGCCAATATTAGTGTATAGCTTCCTTGAAATACAACTTAGGTAAGTTATTAATTGTTTGTCCCTAGTTCTCATAGACTTAATGAATAAATATTAATTCTATTTTTCCTATGAAAAGAATGGCTGTACTTACTCACATTGCTATGGTACAGGTGACCACACCATTGCTTTTTAAGCTCGGTCCCGCCGTTGTGCATCTTGGTGTGCTGTTGCGGTGGTTTTTTCCCAGTCCTGGTGAGGTAGTTGCATGCTCCTTTTGTAGAAATATTTATCCAAATTCTCTAGGCAAGTGGTTCATTATTTTGCTTAATTCCTGTTGTAGCAAGCTTTTTGAGGTATTTTGCATATGATTTCTCCGTCAAGATTGGATATAAAGGAGATGGCATTCGGGCAGAGACTGCAAAGTGTGTTAGTTTGATGGTCCAAGGCTCTCTTGATTCGTGATATTAAATAAAACATGAATCAGAAATTTGCAAATTTCAGTATTTACCTGATGGCGTTCTTGTACTCTGGAGGACGGGTGCTTAAGAGCACAAAGGAAATGGACTGATCTCGCACTGCAAAGCTGTTGCGTTGCCTACTTCACACTTGAACTTCCCAATACCAGCTCAAGCGGAAAGACTTCACCAATTGAGGCAAAGAAATCAAAATCTCAATGGTTTTGATCCGCGTCCAGCATTAGATTTCTGATGCAGGCCTTCTCCCACTTTCCAAGATGGCCTACTTTGTGGAACATGGTGTACATTTTGTGCTATAATTCTTTTTTCCACTTTCAATTTATTTCTTATATTTTCATTTATTCTTGACGACGTAAATCCTGAACTGTTCATGATTGTCTCCCCCCTCCCCCCACTGCCACCCAAAAAAAAAAAAAAAAACACCCAAACGTTATGGGCTTATTTCTCTTCCAAATCACAAGTTTTAGTCAGGGAAATCCCCAGATGTATGAGCGCATCCTTGTTATCCCGTAATGACGCCACGCCGAGTGAGTTGGATTTTGTTACACTTGGAAGGGGTGGGTGTACCGCGTGTTGGTGGCGTTGTGATGTTATCGATTTTGCAAACTGGATTCTGTGTAAATAGACAAGTTGTGAGCAATGCAAAGAGTTCACTTCTGTATGCGGCCAGCATAGTCCTAAACACTTTTATGAATGCATCTGTTAATCATAAAGAAAAAGAAAACAAAAGAGAAAACATTTGTGACCGGACTAAAACGTTCCTCTATTTCATTTTTAAAGAGTGTACGGGGCCAAACAAAGGAAAAGACAGATTTAGGTTTTTGATCGGAGTGGGCCCAGAAGGCCTTCTCGATCATCGGTCATCCATGGCATTGAGATCTCCGCAATCGATTGCTTTAACTGAACATTACCCAACTAAATGCTCAAAGTTTTCTCTCTCTCCTTTTTTTTTTAAACAATAAATAAATGCTCGATATTCAGGATCCACGCCGCATCACATAAATAGTTATTTATTTAAAAAATAATAATATTAATTAACAATGTGCTATTTTCTTTGGATGGAAGCTAGCTATTGCATTAAATTAAAAAGAAAGGAGTAACGTCGCATATACCGAATAGATCTTACAAAATCTTTTCGGATACGTAAAAAGATCTTGTAAAATCATTTTGTGACAACGTTCTTCAAATTACCGTCACATCTCGCACGTCTCAAAAAAAGAAAAAAGAAAAAAACAAAATACCGTCACATCTCGTAAAATAATAATTCGTACCTTTTAAATTTCGAATAGGCCCCACCTCATCATAACCATTCATTTCATGCCAGCGTCCAGCTCCACCACCACAATCCGACGATTCCACATGCATCAATCAACACCCAACCCATTTGCTTTCATTTCGGTCCAAAAGAGATCGGCTGGCCTCTCTATCGAACCCAGCAAATCACAAATGCAATCGAAAAATGAATTGGGTGAAATAGATAAGTACTATCAGGGCAAAATGAGACTATTGAAACTTTTTATGGGTAAAATAAAGAAAGCACAAAGCAACTGCTGCAAAACGAATTACTGAGCAATGCGTAAAGCACAAAGTATTTTTAAAACACTTTTATTAATTAAAATGTTTTAACTATAAGTTTTTAGTTAATAATTATTAATTATTAACTATCAATTGTATTAAAAAAAAAAAAAGAAGGTGGTATTTATTTATTAAGAAACTTTAGTTGAATTTTATTCTATTAAGACACGTCTCTTAAATTTCATTGCCATATTTGCCTACTACTCCTCTTTCTAACATAAGATATTAAAAAATCAAAAAAAAAAAAAGTATTTTATTAAAAAAAAAAAGGAAAAAAAAATCAAAGTTTGTCCCACATTTTTTCACGTTAAATTAGATGTGATGTTTCGAATTGGTAACATTAGCAAGTGTTTGAAGAGCTATTTTGGAGCGAAGATCGCCAAACTCTATACAAATAAACTAATACAACAGAGTACCCAAAGAGCCCGGCACAGAGCTGACCAGCCAAACGCCTACAAGGTGAGAAAATCAAGTTTTCTTCAAGATATTGGAAGCTTTAATCAGCAACCAATATAAATCAAAAGCTGATTTCCCACGTCCAAGTCATTTGGCCCCCATCCTGCACTAAAAGGGGGGGAAGAAGGAAATAATAAAAGTTGATTTCGCACTAAATGGAAAAACGATGTAATCAATGGGAAGAAACTAAATCAGGGAATCAGCTTAACATAAATCCGGGGATTGTGGTGGAAATTAAGAACGACACAGAAATGGGAAAACGCACATGTTGTCCCCCTAGATGCTAGAAGTCAAATTAGATTTCCAACGTTCTTTGTCTCACAGACGTACCGGACTTGGCAACTTGAGATCAGGGTTTTCTTCTTGAAGACAATGACGAGACAAATATACAAACTTTGTGGTCAACTTTGGCCTAACAATCGCAATGGATGACAAACGACAATCGGGTCAAAATTGCCCATGGTTACCATTTCCTGCCACATTGCCGCCCACAGGTTGGTTGTTGTTTAAAATCCAATAGACGAATAAATAAAAGTGATGAAAGTCTATCAGCTGGGACGGGTTGTTTGAGAAAAGTTTTTTCTAATCACGAAAGGTTTACCTTTCAGCGACGAAAATGAGTCCACGTTTTGAAAATTCAATCCTAGTTAGTTGGTTAGTTAGTTAGATTAATAAAATTAAAATTTAATTTTAATTTTAAAATTATTAATTTTAAAAAATAAAGAAAAAATTAATAAATTATACAGTTACACTATAAATTAATAAAAAAATTATAATTATTTTTATTTAATTAAAAATTTTATAAAAAATTTTAAAAAAATATTTTTTTATATTTTAATTTTTTTAAAAAATAAAAATTATATTATTAATTTTTATAAATTTAATATTAAATATCAATTTATTAATTAAAATAATTAAATGAATTGAATTTTAAACCTTTTAATTTAATTAATTCGGGTGGAGTGATCCCCAACCTTCCTCCGCAAGCTAGAGTGATTGACCCATTAATTGAAAATTGGTGGAAATAAAGGGGAGCGAATCAGATCACGTGGTGGTGGAGATGGACGAATCTGCACCCATTGCGTCATCTTGACTAATATTGATTTTCCTGGCTGGCGTGCAATAAACTAACTACGTTAAGACATGAGTCAAAT
This sequence comes from Rhizophora apiculata, assembly GCA_037832385.1. Taxonomy (NCBI): domain Eukaryota; kingdom Viridiplantae; phylum Streptophyta; class Magnoliopsida; order Malpighiales; family Rhizophoraceae; genus Rhizophora; species Rhizophora apiculata. The sequence goes on along the minus strand of CM075433.1, from coordinate 4,385,475 downwards.
TCAGAACCCCCTGCCTGCCCCTTTGGGCCTATAAATACTCCTCTTAGGTTGCTTGTTTTGTGCAATCTCGATAGGCAACGATGGAGATTCCAGTGATTAGATTAAATGAAGTTGACGGTGAGAACAGGAGCACAACGAGGTCACTTCTGCATCAAGCATGCGAGAAATGGGGTTTCTTTATGGTAAAAATCGTAGAAATGATGCTGATTTCTTCTTTGTCTATCTTGACGTTTCTTGCCTCCTGATCCCATTATTGTGTGAACTTTTCCAGGTTGATAACCATGGAATTGACAAAGAGTTGATGGAGAAGGTGAAACAATTGGTCAATTACCACTACGAGGAAAACCTGAAGGAAAGCTTTTATGAATCAGGGGTAGCTAAGAGATTGAATAACAATGAAATTGCATCTGACATAGACTGGGAAAGCACCTTCTTCATTTGGCATCGCCCAAAGTCCAACATCCATGAAATTCCTAACCTCCCTGGCAATCTTTGGTGAGTTAAGAAAAATGCCGTTAACATAAATCTACTTCATTTCAAAAATTCACACACCGCTTAAAGTTATCTGATCAATATGCATGTACACGTGCAGCAAAGCAATGGATGAGTACATTGCTCAACTGATTAAGCTAGCAGAGAAGCTATCTGAGCTCATGTGCGAGAATCTTGGTTTAGAGAAATGCCACATAAAGGAGGCATTCTCAGGGAGTAAAGGTCCTTCCGTGGGGACGAAAGTGGCAAAGTACCCTCAATGTCCGCAGCCAGAGCAAGTGAGAGGACTCAGAGAGCACACCGATGCAGGTGGGATTATACTCTTGCTGCAGGACGATCAAGTCCCAGGTCTTGAATTCTTGAAAGATGGGGAGTGGGTAGAGATCCCTCCGTCAAAGAACAACACCATTTTTGTGAACATTGGTGACCAAGTTGAAGTCTTGAGCAATGGAAGGTATAAAAGTGCTTTGCACCGTGTTATGGCTGACAAAAATGGAAGCAGACTGTCCATTGCCACATTCTACAATCCTGCCGGTGACGCCATTATCTCTCCTGCTCCCAAACTCTTGTACCCAAATAACTATAGCTTTCAAGAATACCTGAAGCATTATGCGACAACCAAGTTCGCAGATAAGGAACCCAGATTTGAACACATGAAGAAAATGGCCAACGGCTACCATACCCTCCCGGCCTAAACTTACCACACAATTTTAACGTTTTTGGTTTGTTTTTTTTTTGGGTGTCAACTCTGTTTAAAAATGTCCAATGCAAATTGCATTGCAATAGCCATGGCCAATGGCCATCATGTGTGGAGCGTTCTATCGTAATGCTGCTAATTTATGGGTTCGCTGTGTCAGTTGATTTGTACTTTGTACTACTACACGATAGATTTTCCCTTGAATGTAGCTTGGATTGCCTTGAGCTAGTGGTTTTCTGGTATCTTGGAGAAACTAGCATATAATCAACTGCCGATGGCCAGTGCTAACAAGATATTAAAACTAATTCCTTGACATGATTACTTATGAAAAATTAATTCCATCACAAAAATTAATCTGTTTCAAATAACTTAATTTAATTGGAATCTGATTTACATTAAATATTAAAAAAAAAAAAAAGTCAATGATTCTTGATCCAAAACAACCCGATGAATCCTCATGTTTGCCAGGTTCGGTTGAGTTCCGTTAATGAGATCCATTCAATCAGAATGGATTAATCAAAGAAAGGAATAAATTAATAATTTCGTCGGTGATGGAAATTCTGATACCTTTTTGGACACAATAAAAACAGACTTACTTTTTCCAGGCATCTATGGCAGAAGCAATTGGCTGCATGCTAATTAATTCAAGAGTATTCCTCCTTTGCTCGTGAGCTTGGAGTGCACATATCAGTTCAGCTAGAGAGATTGTATTCAAGTCTCTAGAATCTTCTGAAGATGAAATCTTGGCTTCAAACCTTTCAGGTATGGAGACCAGGACTTTCTGAACAACCACTTTATTAGGGGAGTTCTCGCCAAGGACCCTGATTTGGTTGACAATGCTGGGTAAAGAAAGTACTTTAATCAAAAACAGCTGCGTTTTTTACCAACCCGCAAATGGTTTCTAGTAGATGACCAAAAATATAGAAATGTTGGCAAAGAAAGTGCTTTAATAAAAAACGGCTCCGTTTTCTAGTAGCAAAACAAAGTGCTATATTGTTGTGTTTTTTTTTTTTTTTGTTTTTTGGGTTCATTTGTCAGTCATTGCTTGTGGCTCATGTACAAAAGTTACTCATCGCTTAATCACTCTAATCACATTTAAAGTTTTACTTCATTATAGTTTTGCCTTTGATTATGGAAACACACATTTCCTCACCTTAGAAGGTGTTGGATTGAAGGCTGCATCTGTTTCTGCAACAACAACACTAACTATTGAAGCCTAGTGATTTTAAACATAAACAGGAAGGATTGCGTACACATTAGAAACTGTTCTATTTTTTTTCTAAGTTGTATGGTTGTCCTGGATTCTTCAACAATTTGTGTCAAGGGATTTTATGGTACATTTCTTCGACAGGTTGAAAGAATAAGGGAGTATGCTTGCGGAGAGATCTGTTTAGTGGAAATCCGCCATAGCTTGATCAAGTTCAAAAATGCCTATGATAATGACAAATCCCTAGGCCTCGGTGGATCCATGTATGCTCTAGTCATGTTTACTAATGTACACCCATAAAAGTGTTCTTTTTTACTCTGTTTAGATACAAAGTCATGGGGTGAATCTGAATGTTCTTAGAGGAAAGTACTCTCCAAAATGCAGTCTTCTTGGTAGTCTGTGTGATACCTTACTGTTTCCATCAGTCAGATCATTATCTTGGAATCTGAATTTTACAGAAACTTGGATTCAGTTCCAAGCATTACCTGTGGACTGTACAGTTCATGCTGGATATGTTCCTCCAATGAAGGACCCTTATGTTGTAATACCTGCTATACCCGTATCAAGTGAGATACAAGATGTTGATCATATTCACCGATGCAGATATTGATGGTGAATGTTGTGATTTCGCTTTTACATATGGATGAGATCTCTGTCAATTTGGCACATCGTCCTTCACCGGAGAGCAACTCTGAGTCACCTTCCTACGCGTGCCTGGCAGCATGCTGATGTTACTTCATGTGAAGGGAGAAACGAAATGAAGCTTAAGATAGAGGTCCCCTCCATCTTTTCAAAATTTAAGGTTTGGATTGAAACTCAAACCAGCCTGAAGATCAAAGCCCTCAGATCAGATAATGGTTTTGAGTATATCTTAGAATCATTTAAGAGTATTTGTGCAGCTGCAGGGATTCAAAACTAGGACATAGTCCCCTTTTTTAACAGAAATTGCAAATTATATCAGGCCTCCTCCGGCAGAACTTAGCCAAGTGGTTGGTTCTGCTGGGTGTTCACATAGTGGGTATTCTTCCTTCAGTCTTTGCATCTGTTGCCTTCTTTCCTTACTTTGATCCCTGTTTTTTCTTGGGCAAATGAAAACTGCCAACGGAAGCCCAGCCCAAGTAGAACATTGGGCTCAACGGCAGCCTTCATTTCAGGACAAATGGTGACGTGTGTAGCGAGTGGGAAAGCAAACAAGAATCCAAGCATTATTTTGTGATGATGGAAGCAAATAAACAGTCATTCTCTTCTGACTCACTGTTAACTTTCCCCAAAGCAAAGGCATTAACAAGTTCACACCCACACACACAGAGGCAGACCAGACAACAAGTAGTGCTTCGTATCAAAGTCCCAAAGAAAAAAATTAAAGAGAACCCCACCGCTTGAGAGTTGAGAGGCATTTATATTTTCAGGGTCCCAAAAACTTAACCTCGTGACTCCTCCCATTCTTTCTTCGTTTCCTCAGGAAAAGTACACAAATGACCTTCGCACAATTCCCCTTATCTACCCCAGCGAAGAGAAACTGCACGGTGACTCATTCAGTCTTTGTCTGAATTCAGAAGCCAAAAACTCAGGAAAGGAACTCCAAGAAAAAAAGAAAAAGACCATGGCAGTGGCCAACAACATAACGGCAGTCCTCAATTTTATAGCCTTCCTCTGTTCAATCCCGATAATCGCCGCGGGCATCTGGCTGGCCTCCAAGCCGGACAACGAGTGCATCCACTTGTTCCGGTGGCCGGTGGTCATCCTGGGATTCCTGATTCTCATTGTTTCCCTTGCGGGCTTCGTGGGCGCCTACTGGTACAAAGAGACACTCCTGGCATTCTACCTCTGCTGCATGGCAATTCTCATCGCCGTTCTCTTGATCCTGCTAGTCTTCGCGTTTGTTGTCACGCGCAACGACGGTGGGTACGATGTGCCGGGGAGGAGTTACAAAGAGTACAGGCTTGAAGGATTCTCGTCTTGGCTGAGGGATCATGTGGTGAATTCCAAGAATTGGCAGAAGATCAGCGCTTGTCTTGCTGAAAGCGATGTTTGTGCTAAGATGAATCAGAATTATATTACTGCTGATCAGTTCTTTATGTCTGATATCTCTCCTCTCCAGGCAAGTTCTTTCCTTTCCTTCGCTTTCTTTCTCTAGTCTAGTTTTTCTTTTTCTCTCTTCTCTCTCTCTTTTTTTTTTCTTAATTTCCTTCTGACAAGAAATTGGGCATTTTTTTCTTAATTTCCTTCTGACAAGAAATTGGACATTTTTCTGTATTTTGTAAATTGATCATATTACTTGCTCATCGCGTTTGGGTTTTGCGCTAAGACACTGGGAAGTTAGCTTGTCAGTTTGTGTTCGCCCATTTCATAAGTCCTCCTGACGTTGACAATGGACGGTCCCATGTGACAACGCATCTGTGCTCCACGGTCCATAAGGCTTTATTGCAAATAACTTTTCTGGTTTTCTATTACCCATTACTTAAAATGTCATGTCACGCTTTTTCATGCATTAGACCTGTCTAGGGCGTATAGACTCGAGCAAAGGTAAGAGACCATGCGGCGTGGTGTTATTGATGGCCACAAGGACTTTAATAGAATCTGCCAGCTAAATGATCAACACACTTTACCAACCATTCGTTACCCTACATATTCTTCGACGGGACCAGATGGGGAGGACGTTGAAAGAGAACGATGCTTTTCTCCTCTTGTTTTCAGGAGATAAAAAAAAAAAGAGATGCTTTTCTATAACGGAAATTGTAAATATAATTCCAACAGTGTAAGCCCCGGAAAGTCTGTGCCCTTAGACTACCTACCTACCAATCTAATTGTCCGCGTTAAAGGGTTCGACCTTGCACTATAGAGGCCAACGGCTTTGTCCTTATTCCAAAAGTAAAAAAATGCGTGTCATGGAGTTTCTATTGCTGCCAGCTTTTGGCCTGTAATGGCATATAGTTTAATTTGCTGGGGTTCTTCGTTTTTATTGTATTTTTTTGGTTTGTACTGGAAATTATGGACTTTTAGGCAGGGTGCTGTCAGCCCCCAGCAGCATGTGGATACAGTTATGTGAACCCAACACAATGGATAAACCCAACGAATCCAACGGCAGACCCAGACTGCTACTTATGGAATAATGACCAGAACCGACTCTGCTACAATTGTGATTCTTGCAAAGCCGGCCTGTTAGGCAACTTGAGAAAAGAATGGAGGAAGGCCAATATAATCCTGATTGTTGCGGTGGTGGTGCTCATATGGGTCTATATCATCGCCTGCAGTGCTTTCAGAAATGCCCAAACGGAGGACCTGTTCAGCCGGTACAAGCGGGGTTGGGCTTGATCTTGTTGCCCAACAAAACACGTCCCGCTCCCCCATTTTGTTTGTTGATTTCGATTTTTCAATTTCTGTCCTATGTGGTCTTGTGGTATTTGTGTAGATGTGTTGACTACTTGTAGTTTTTTTTCTTTTTTCATCCTCAACATGGGAAACATCAGGACAATGTGGAAGTGTGTATCAGGAGGCTTGTGAAAATTGACAGTGGAATCTCAATTATCAACTTTCCTGAGAATTTGATTCTTCTGTTCGAGTTTCTAACTTTCGTGGAGCACAATATGCATATTTTGACAATTTGTTCAAAACATCTTTCCAGTGGCGCATGCTGTTCCAAGAAAGTTTCTAAAGTTCTTATGATGCGCAAACGGAAATCTAGATAGATTGTACCTTAAAAAAAGTTACAAAGAAGCACCGACATCACCGACTAGATTAATATAACTTAAAAAAAGATTTTATTAATCTCGCACACAATCGTTTTTCCTAGCTTTTTCCATTTTGGCATGGCCCTTCTAGGCCCTCCGCTTTTCCGCTCTCCAAATGGCCTTCAATTAGTGCCTAAAACACCAAGGAACTGGGTAACTAATAAACCAATATAATACGACCAAATCATCTGATTTAAAGATAATAAAATGATTCATTACCAAGTTAAAGTTTTGAATTCAAATTTTTGTTAAGATTTTTAGTGAAATTAAATTAGATTCAAATCTTTTTCAACACATTCGGTAAAACTATATGTGCACTTATAGAAATCTGTTCCTCTAATAGTTCATAGTCGTCCTTGATGAAAATGCAAAATATTACCCAATTTTTTAAATCTTCTCTCTTTATTAATTCACTTTTTACATTAATATAATAGTTATTTTATGAATTGTATTCCATCTTTTCTTGTCCGGCAACTAGTTTTCAATTACAAGTATCATCCTCACACGAGACAGAAGCTCAGTACTACACAAGTTTGCGTCGCCAGGTTGGGGAGATTGACCATTGCCAGTGAATCTGTCGGCCTGTCCTCTGATATTTAAGTACAACAAAGTTTCTCGAAGCAAAAGAATGTACAGAATGATTAGTTCGTGTTCATGCAAATGCAACACCTTTCTTGTTTTGTTGGCCCAAAAAAAGATAAATAAACACCTTTTTTTTTTTTTATTCTCCGTGGCCAAACTGCCTGCCCAACGATCTGTAAATTGATTCAGCCTTCTGCACGACAAAATCGATACCATTTCAAAGAACGAAGTGTCATTTATACTGATGTTCAAGTATAGATATCCAAATCTCTGTTAAGCTTATTGACGCCTTCCTTGGTCACAAGAACCACCAATCCGTAAATCACCCGCTAATCTGTAGGTTGCCTTTATATATGCTACTTTCTTCTTAAGGTATGATTCAGTTTGCAATGATGGGGCACAGTGTCTAATGTTCAAACTGCAATAACTATAACTTAAGGACGATGAAAAAACCATGTTGAGAGCCCTTTTTAAGATCATTCCAAGCCCATCTGACAACCCTATATAGCAGATGTTGAAGAGGTACAACAAACGATGGCATCTGAAGCTTCCATTTAGAAGCAAAGATTAATGAAAAGGAGAAACTAAAGTGCCATTAGGCAGATGAATATTTGCAATCTAAGCTTGAACCACAACGAGTACACAAAATATATGTAGCTCAGCTGCAGGCATAGAACTTTTAAATACTCAAGACACAGGACGGGACAAGCACATACCACATTAGTTCTGAAATCCAAGGAAACATTTCCAAATGGGAACTTCGGATTTAAATTTACGTCTTGCACATTATATTCTGTCAGTACCCATATAGAAGAAAATAAATAATATAAATGTCTACCCGAAAAAGGACCAACCTACGTCTACCAGCTAGGCTTAGGAAAGCTGACGTTCAGACAAGTAAAACATAGTATCAGACAAGATAGCAAGTCAAATTTAGCAAAGAAAGGAAAAATGATGGGGGAATTTCAAAGCTAGCAATCAAAGCAGATTCCGCATGGAATTTTTCAGAAACTCTTGCCGCCTCTTCTGTTGATTAGCCGTCAATTTTCTATTTGCCTCACTAATTCAAGTGGCATAGACATCCATTCGTGTCCGCTATCTCATTGTCTATTGGCAGCATCCTTGGATTTGCACTACATAAGGACTAGCTAACTATTTTGACTCTTCCAGAGAAGACTAAATAATATGTGGTTTAATCATCTAAGTAAGTTAAAATGTGTTGCAAAAATTTTTAATCTTGGAAAGCTTTTTTCCCAGAAGAGTATTATCAGAGCAAGTAAATGAAGAAAATTCACAAGTAAAAATTAAAAACTTACTGGATTTCACTCGAGCTCTCATTCCTTCTCGCCTAACCAACAAAACGATCGTGCTTGTATCCTCTTGGAAAATGGCTGACCTAAACATGAAGGAGGATTCTGTCAACACAATAATTAATATACACAAGTCTCGCACAGGATGCTTACTTCTGGAGTGTCACTGGGAGGAAAAGCCTCTGCATGGTACCATGCGAGTGCGGAAGTCGCAGGAGCATCAATCTGCATCACAAATCTTGGAAGTTCACCAAACAATGAATCTGGTGCCCTGAAAGTACCAGACTTTCAGGTTTTCAGATTTAAAAGATTCAGCTCAAAATTTAAAGCTAAATTTCAATTCCAAGCCAGAACAGCTGGAGCTGCTATAAGAAACTAAATAACTTTCAAATTGAGCTTGACAGGTGAACCGATGGCCTTATGAGCTAAACTAAAGTCTGCTCAGTTGACTGCAGTTGGCATTAAGCTGAAGTATTTTATGTTTCTCATAAATTATCTCTTGTATGATTTTATGACAATGTGTGAACAACAAATCATCAGCTTCCAGCAGCTGGTCGTGGATGCAAAACAGTTCAAGGGAAAATTTTCATTTAAAACAGGATTGTCAGTGAACACAACTAAAAGAGTTATGGGTGAAATTGTATGAAAAATTCTCATCCAGCAGAATAGAAATACAAACTGGTGTAAATGTGACCATCAAAGGGATGGGGAGGGTGGATGATCTTAGCTGGAATTACAGCGACAATCCAAGAAAGAGGTTTTTTCCTATTTCCATCTCTCATCATCCCAGTCAGACCTACCCACAAGATCATATATAAATATTAAAATGAAAAAAAAAAAAAGAAAAGAAAAAAAGAAAAATACTAACGGAATGGGAGACCAAAATGTACCAAGATGAGTCTAAGCTAAAAACACGTCCTAAATTATCGTTCCTTTCCATCTCTTTGGAATGGGATGATGGGAGGTTGACAAGAAAGTGGGCTCCATAATATTCATTGCTCTTCATATATGCTTATTAGAGAGAGTAGTTTCCTACACTAAGGCACCTAAATTTTGGTAAGCTCAAAATGCTAACTACAAATCTGTTCGTGGGCTTTTCTTTCATGATACCATGGAAAGTAGCCTCTTGCCTTCAATGTAAATTAGACAGACATTACTTCATATTGGTCTCCACACCCTTGACATGAATAATTTTTGTTGCACAATAACAGGCTTCAACACCCTAAAAGAAGACATCATCTGTCAACAAGGTTACTGTTCAAATTGATACATTAATAAGGAACATTGGAAAACTGGATGAAGCATCTCATTTCTTACCTTTTATCACACTTATTGAATGTGGATAAATCAAGGTCACATGCTCATAAAGCAAGTCTTCACATACTAGTAACTTCTGTCCTCACCAAAAATGGTGCAAAAAGATGAAACACAATTCAAATGTTACCCAGACAAACTGCTCATAAATAAAAAGGAAAGGTTTATGTAAAAGTCGAGATGCTGAGTATGCATGCCATCATACAAATTTCTGGTCCATTTTTCAATATCTCCTTACCAAAACAGATGGAAGAAAAGATAGGGTTATGACCCATTTCCATAATTCTCAGTGTTTGCTAATAATACAGGGATTAAATTCTCATAATAAAATGATATTTGTAATGTTGTGTGTGTGTGTGTGTGTGTGTGAGAGAGAGAGAGAGAGAGAGAGAGAGAGAGAGAGAGCAAGGGAACATGTAAAGCTTATGGACTATGAAAGAAGAGGTTTGGTCAAACTGTTTCACCAGCATAGCATCATCAGAACCTCGTCTCAACCACTTTACAGACAGAAGTTATGATATTAATTTACATGTCCACATTTTCCAAAATTATTCTCATAGCAGTCTGGAATCATACTTGGGAAGTGAGATGTTTACAGATGACTTCACAACCTGAAACCATAAAAAGCAAATGACAAAAAAGGAATTATTAAGTTTAAAAAAAAAAAAAAACAGAGCAGGCTGACAAGACACAAACACAAAAGGAGGAAAGAAATTATCGGTACATAAACACTGGTAAATGAGATAATAAATAAAACACAGGGAATTCAATGACCTGTTGTGAATAGATATTTTCAAGAGTATAATGGAATGCTACTGTACCTTTGAGAGAGATGAATTATAACTCAACATCAGCAAGATATGATGGTGTAAGTGATGTAGGAACCTCGACAACTGTAAGCGCCTCTTCACTGACCCCAGTACCAAACGCAAATCAGTAACCATGTCTGGATATGCATCATTTAGTCAAGCATTACACCCTGTTTCTTTTTGTTTCATTTGCATGATACTTCAAGAGGCAGAATTATGTATTCGTAAATTGCAATTTGATTAGGATGAATTAGGGATGCAAAGAGCATAAAAAGCTATGAATAGGAGATATAAAGGAAGTGAAAGGTGCGCTTTAGATACTACAGCAGAAAGGAGCAAAAATCAGAGCCACCTGAACACAAGAAAGATAAAGAACGAAGCAAACACTCAGTATCCTAATTGTTTGTTGATCAATAAGTCTTTGCACATAGATATGCTTGTTGCTCGATAGGATTGCACAGATGATCTTGGCCAAGTAAATTTTGTAGAAGTAACCTCACCAATGCATTCAACCAAAACATGGCCAACAAACCTTAATAGTCCAAGATATTGACACTGTGCAACATTTATTAAAAAATAACCATCCTAGCAAGGTGAGCAAAAATCAATGTTAAGCAGTAAAAATGTACATAACATAGATGGAAATCAAAACAGAAGTTCTGAACCTACATAAGCAGGAACTGCAAGGCCTGATGTAAAGTGCTCCTGAACAGAATAGATTGTAATCATGTTACTAAATATTTTCTTCCTGGAAGAGATCAGTAGAACCCTTGTGATTATGCCTTTTATTATCATCAAATTAGTTACTTAATAAAAAAGGGGATAATGCAAATTAATGACACCAGAAAAGAATCATATGATTTACTGGTAACTCTTAAAAAAGGATGGCAGGGGAGATACTTTTTTACTTATTCTCCACGAATAGATCCTCATGTGTGATCTTATCAACATATTGAATTCTGTTTATATCATCAGCTCCCTGCCAATTTGCTTGAGCAGCAATTACAGACATAACAGTGTAGCATAAAGGAAAGATATTACCTGATCTGTAGGAACGAAAGGACACTCCCAAGTCCAACTAGTATCTTCAAAGAATTCACAAATGATTGAAGATCTCCTCCCGAAAGTGAAAGAAAAACAAACAGTATTTACAAGCTAAACAGCTGAGAACATGAAAATTGGAACTTTGATCTCTTTTTTCACTTGACTTAGGAAAAGTGAACCATGCCAACAGCCAAATGGAAATAATAAAAGCAATAAGCTACAGTGGAAAATGTCAGATCCTCGATCAATACAAATCAACTTTAAAAAGAACTGCCAAAAACCATAATAACCATGACTCCCCTATGGTGTGCTCCCTATATTGCCTCTGACAACTGAGAGATCTTGTTTTCTCACAGCAATGTTAGTCAAGCATAAAGCTAGCAATTTTTCAACCACCAAAAATGCAGGAACCAATGCTGATGAAAGCTATGAAACACAAAAAGTATCATCCCAAATGTGTCATTATTGACCACCGTGCCAAAAACATAAGTTACATTCCTTCTTATGGTAGCATGCTTAAGTCAATTAACATGAAGTAACAATTGTCACTACACTACGTATTTAACCCTATAATTTCATCCTCTCAGTTGCAGACAAAAAAGCCAAAGAAAATCAAAGGAAAATTAGTTCATAAATCGAGAAACAAAGATAATTCACCTCATTGGAAATCCTGTAAGTAAAATTTTCTACTTTGTAACAGCAGCAGAGGGAGTAACCTCAAAGAACAAGTTGAACCAACTGGGACACGATCTCTGCAATAAACCAAAAAAAAAAAAAACAAGAGACTTAAATCACCATGCCAACAAAAGCATGACGCGAGGATTTCTTTTCCAAAAAAAGAATCAATCTAAAAAATAAAAATAATTGAATTTAAATTTTTTCACTAACCTTAGGGAAAAGAAGCATAATTGTGAAATTTAATCAGAGAATGGATGGATGCATTACTAGGGGTGCCAATTTCAAAAGGATAGTGCTCAATTATCCCTTCAACAATGTGCCAATCATTCTACAACAAAATCAAAAATGAAAAATAGCAACCAACAAATTTCAAAAGGTGCATAGTCGACTTATCATATTGTAATTGACCATGCACCTAGCAGACACCCAAGGTGTAGGATATGAAGTTGAGCATCACTGAGATTGAAAAATAAGGCCAAGAGTCAAACGCATACACCAGCATATTCTAAGTAACTAAAGCTTGAAGAATCATTTTAGATCAAACAAAAGAGAGCAGTCCATTGAAAATAAATTTATAGGCATCGAGAATAACATCAATCTATTATGATGTACGATTGTATCTTCCACAATACACAGTGACCACAATAAGCAATCAGTCTGAAATGATATAAATTTCTCGTTCTGCCGCTTCTCACTTTCTAAAATCATCACTGCTGTGAAATTTTGAATTCAATCAAGATTCTATAAGAATGAAGTTCCCACCATTCAGGTATCTACTTCCTACGTGCTTGTGGCCAAAAAAAAAAAAAAAAAAAAGCTCCAAATTTGACAAATTCAAGTGGATATATAATTTGATTTTAAAAATTGGACATAAAACAAGAATTTCCATTCCTTCATGACGCAGATATAACTATTAAAGGCACAACCACACGAACTAAAGAAAACCAAGAAACTGAAGAAGGAAACTGAATGAGTCAAACAGCACCAGTATTGAAGAAATTGATAAAGGAAAACCAAGAGACTGAACAACACCAGTTTCTACGACGAGAAAACTGATTCACTGAATAAGAATACTAAAAAAAAAAACTGAAAAAAGAAACTCAACAAGAAAGACCAAGATACTGAACAAGAAAACCCAAAAAAACTGTGGAATAAAATTCAAAAAACTCAAGAAGCAAACCCAAGAAATTTAACAAGGAAAATTAAGAAGCTGAACCAGAAAACTCAAGAAACTGAAGAAGAAAATGGAAGAAATTGAAAAACTAAATCCAAAGAAACCTAAAAAGGATTCTCATAAAAAAGAAATAATAGGTAGAAAAAGAAAACCAATCTGCATAGGCAAAAAGAAATCAAGTGAAACCAAGAACGATGAGAAAAGAAAAAGGAGCGATCTCGAGAACCAAGAAACAAAACGGCAAATCGTTGTCATGTTTAATTCGAATCCCTAACAGTTACCCTAAATGCAGTTAATCTTGGAAAGAATCGGAACCCCAAAAAAAAAAAAGCAAAATAAAAAAGGCCAACAATGAAGAAAATCAAAGAATCAAAAGTTGCCAAGATGTGGATTAAACCCTGGCGATGATCTTGCTGTTCCATATCTACAGATTAAGGGAATTTCCATATTTTCTTAGAGTTTTTGAAACAATCGAAAGTCTGAAAAACCCTAAGCACGGATGGCAGTGAAGCGAACTAGAATTGTCGAAAGAAGAGTTAGGGCTTCTGGCAGGGAGAATCGGTGGTTGGGAAAGGAAAATTGGAACGTTGGAGAGAGGAGACGCTCTCCGCGCCATAGCGTGCAGTTTTGTTTTTACGTTCTGGGCCTCATGAACTGTCAAGGAGGCCTTTATATAGCTGAATGGATTGAGTACGGTGCCGTTTTATTACATTGGGCCCGCCGCCGACTTGACTGCAACTTGTGTAAATAAGATTTTTATTTTTATTTTATTATTTTTTATGGGGAAATTTTCAGTCCGTGGGCCCAAGAATAATCCCAGCACAAGGCCACGGATGGCAAGGCAACACAACGCGGGCTCAGAACTTACCGGTCAATTTTTCGAAAACGATTCACATGTACGACGTCGTTTGCGAATATGTTTTGGTTGGTTTTGTAAAGTGAGCATTCCCATTTTTATTAATCAATATCCAATTTTAAATTCAAATTGCAATTAAATAATTAATTTTTAATGCTGGCATATTGTGTCTTTCAATTTTTATCATTTTTTTAAGAAAAAGAACAAAAAGAAAAAAAGTTTAGTTAAAAAAAAAAAAAAAACATTACGTAATCGTATCATTTTATAATATGTGATTTTCTAGTCAAACAGTAGTGGATGTTGGACAAGGACTTCTTGTGCACTTGTTTTGGTTGCGTCTCTCACGCAGGAAGCTGACTAGCACCTTGTCTAACTCTAATACGAACATACCAGGAGCAAAGCCGCCACGAACTCCTACCGAACATGTTTGACAAAGTGTATTTCCATTTTTCGCCGAGGTTATTGCTTGTGTCTCAGTCCATAAGCCCAATGATAATCCTCAATGGGCAATGTATCATGCTTTCACTCAACAAATCCTTTTGTCTGTTCTGTTTTTAAGGTTTATTCGAACATTTTTTCCCCGAAAAAATCTCTTTACAAAACCACTAGACACCTCTGATCGTGTCAGAAATAAAAGGCCCTGATAATAAAGTTCGAATTTCATTCTGTGCTCTGTGGACCCACGTTTTAACGCGGCATGTGTTTGCCTGTAAAAAGTACCTGCTGTCCAAATAATTTGTTCTCTCGATTATACGGATGTTGGTGGACTAACGCAGAAACATGTGATTTGCGTATTGCATGTGATTGATTATGCATCTGTAATTTTTGTTATTACTAATAATTATTATTCTCTCTCCTGTTTTTTTACAATGAAAAAATATTACTCATTTTAGACCCAAAAGAAATTCATATATATGAGTCTTGAGCAAGATTTTTCGGCGTTGGGCCAGCATCTGGAATCCCAGGAGCCGAAAGAAGACACTACCAAAGAATTCGAATAAATTGTTACCAAACCCTCTAAAAAATTTAAAATGTGCCACCAAGGAGTATATACAAACAAAAAGTTTTTTTTTTTTTTTTAAATAATAATAATAATAAAAAAGGAAAGAAGGAATTACCTGAAACACGAGATTGTCCCTACATATGAAGCTCTTTCTCCAGCTCACCCCACAACACAACACGCCCTCCTTCCTCATTTCCAGGAACGTTTCCCCTCTCTGTTTCGCGTTCCTCATTTTCTTTCTTCTCTGAGCGGTTTCCCCTATAATAAAAAAAGGTAATAAAAAAGCCAAAAAGATAAAAAAGGGAGAGGAGAAAATCAGAACCAAAAGGAACCGAAGAAGGAGAAAATGGAGCAGCAGCCCAGATTCGTAATAGAGGCATCCGAATCCGAATCATTGGCCAAGGAATCGGGCCTGACGGTGCTCCAGCTCTTCCCTTCTCTTGTTAAATCAGCACAGGCCCTGGCCCGTCCCCCAATCTCCAACTACCGAGTCGGCGCCGTCGCTCTCGGTTCCTCCGGTCGTATCTTCTTGGGAGTCAACCTCGAATTTCCTGGCCTCCCTCTCCACCACTCCGTCCACGCCGAACAATTCCTCGTCACCAATCTCGCCCTCAATGCCGAGCCCAACATCAAGTACATCGCTCTCTCCGCTGCCCCCTGCGGCCACTGCCGCCAGTTCTTTCAGGAAATCCGCCACGCTCCCGATATCCAGATCCTCATCACTGACGACGGCAACAAGAACAGCGCCACCGCCGATGATGGCTGTCTGATTGAGAGTAATGCAGGAGGAGACAGCAACATCAAATTCCAATCTTTGTCTTACTTTTTGCCTCAGAGGTTCGGTCCTGACGACCTTTTGGATAAGGATATACCTCTGGTTCTAGAACCGCACCGCAATGACCTGTCGTTTTTATGCACTGCCAATGGTAAAAATAACGTTGTACCTAATCGTTTTAACTCTGTTTGCGATGTTTTGAAAGACGAGGCATTAGATGCTGCCAACAAGTCCCACGCGCCTTACAGCGGGTGCCCATCTGGGGTGGCGTTGATGGACTGTGAGGGGAAGATGTACAGAGGATCTTACATTGAGTCCGCCGCGTATAATCCGAGCCTTGGGCCAGTACAGGTGGCGTTGGTGGCATATTTGGTCAGGGGAGGCGGCGGCGACTATGACAGGATTGTGGCCGCCGTGTTGGTGGAGAAAGAGGGGGCTGCGGTGAGGCAGGAGTGCACGGCGAGATTGCTTTTGCAGGTGATTGCACCCAGGTGTGAGTTTAAGGTGTTTTATTGTGGTTCTAGTTTGAACGGGTGTAAGAAGAAGATGGAAACTCGAAAATAAATGAAGTTGAACCAAACCTGTGAAGCTTTTAAATGTCTCCTGTTCCATCAGAAGGAAAATGTTTCTACTCACTCTTGAATTGAAGTCTTGACCGTGAAAAATGAAGCAAAGCTTATTACCGACCAATCTTAATTAGCATACACATCGTTTTCTCTTCTTCCTTCTTTTTATTAGTCTATAAGTCGATTCTTGTCTTTTCACTTCAAAGGCTTTAGTGGTAGTCATTTTGGTCGGTTAAAAGATGCTATTTGTTAGTTTTGGCCACAGACGTGCATGGATTTGTTACTGTGATACTAGTTTTTGTTTTCAAGTTTTTCCCTTTTTTTCCATGTTTATCCCCCCTCCCCAAACTCCCCCACTCCCCCAACCACCACCCCCCCAATTTGTTAAGGTGTGTGCCCCCATCGAATTCTCAAACCAATGGAGTAATGGCAATTGCTTGACGTAAGAAAGTTCTTGCACCGACAGAGTAATGGACTAATGGCTAGTAACATACGGGTTCCTTCAAACATCTTTTCAATCCGTCAGCCCGATGACATTGTGTGTGCAACAATTGAGACTCTTTTGAAGCTTCTGATTCTAGTTTAAATTTAGAAGAATTTTATCTTGATGATATCTCACACTTTTAATCAACTAACTACAATTATGCTTAAAAAATTTTTAGAAGCCTATGAGGGGTTCTAAAGTAGGTCAGTCTCTTAGAACTCACAATACATACTCAACTGATATCAATCCAGTGGTTGAGTATTATATGGGAAACCATTTTTATCACCAGGCATCACAGTTACTCCCCCCAAGATATCTCCAGAGTGCAAACCCTGCTCTTGACCATTCAGCACTACCAAGCTCACAGTGGAGGTCTGCACGGTCAGGGTCGAAAGGGCAAAGACTACCCGTGAAGTGAGACCAGCCGAAAAAAAAAAAAAAAAACCGTACGCTCAGCAAAGAAATGGGTGCAGCGGCCAGTAGGATTAAGTTACATTTGGGATGTTAAATCTTAGTTCCAATCGAGTGTTTAAGTTGCAAACATTGCACCAGAAGAATTTACAAAGAATGAAAGCAGGATTGCAACTACCTGCTTAGTATTCTTTCGACGGGAGAAGCAACATATGCACAAAGAAAGCGAATAGCTCAATGCAAATCTTTTAGAGAGAAATGAACCACCCCATTGCATGGCATAAATATATACCATAGAAGCTTCAACAAAGAATACTATGTTTATGTTGATCCAGGTGACTTCTCCTTCGGGGATGTGATAGATTCAAGAGAAATTTCTCCAACTCCCTTGGGTGGACCAATGCTGCAACGTGCAGTGTTGTGCAATTCAATAGCATCTTTTATTTTTTGAAACTGCATACGAGTTTCAAGCAGTAAAAGGCAAAACACAATCAACATCAGTAGCTCAAGGCAACTGTTTATCTATATGTCAAAGGAAGCCACAAGCTTACAGGTTGTGCAGTCGTCTAATGCTCCAATCAACAATTCCCTAGTTATATTCTTCTTTACACCAAAAAGCATAAAATTTCTTTTCACAATTTTTTGACTACCATTCCGTTCAGAATCATCAATCAGAGCATGCTATCTCAGCAAAACATCTGAATCAGCAAAGTTTTTCACACCATGTTCCCTTTTACAATGCCTTCCCCAATTGTTTGCACAGGTTAAGAAAAACGAAGATATAGAAGTTTAATAGTTTCTGTACAACAATAATTCTTTTTTTTTTCTTTTTCACCTGAATCCCCACCTACCCATAGGTGACTAAGCTCTTTGTTCCTAGTATTAAGCACTGACAATGAAAACATGCATCTTCCAAAATGCATCAACTGTTTGCAGAATCGGGGCTAGAAAAAGCTAACCTTAGCAAGTGAACATGAAAATGATTCCAATTGCCCATCAGCTCCACGATAAAAGTGGAAGAAAGGAAGCACCTTAACATTCAAACTTTTGCACATAGGCTTGTTTTCATCAAAATTGACTTTCAGGAATAAAATTTCCGGATGATCTACAGCTGTCCTGCAGAGCTGACAGATATATTCCAATACAAGAGACATGAAAATCATTATTGTGAAAAAGTATGACCTATGAGTAGATATTTGCATTGGTTGTGTTAAAAATAAATAAATAATTAAATAATTAAATAAATAACATGAATGATCTGCAGAATGGGTTCTTCATGCTATTATTTGCAAGTGATGGGCCAAAAATTTCACAATAACATGAAAGAACAGGCAGAGCTACCATAATATCTCATGGATCTTCAAAAGATTACACTAACAATTTCAGAGGCATCTTTGACATCAAGACCATTTGTCCTAGTATACACTCTTTTAAATAGTTGGGTTTCTGGGGATAAATTAGCATGCACAGCTTTTCTTTGCATCCCATATGTGTCTTGTAGTCAGGGCTTCCACTAGCCTGTAAAAATTCCCATCCTAAAACTGCAATAGGCTTGGTGCCTTTGATACTGGAATTAATATGATTGACTGCAGCGTTGACCAGGGGTGGTACCGTGGTAGGAATGTATACTTCTAGTAGGGTAACAAATATTTTCACCCGCAACACAACAGCCTCGATAAAAAAGAAAAATAAACTACAAAAAATGTTGATGAAAGATTTATATGCAACCATATTCTATAGCAGCTATTCCCTTCCTATATGCTGCAAAGACAAAGCAGAACTCACACCACAATTAGTTCCAGTTCTAGTATGTACAGCGCCAAAAATATATTTGGACTGACATTCATGGACAAAATGTCAATTAGTGAAACAGAATTACCCTGGGAAATAATGCTCGACAAGAAGCACACCAGGTTCCATAAAATTCGACAATAACTAATCTATCTCCAGCTTGACTTAAGGCACTCAAAAATTCTTCTGTGGAACGAATGTCAATCATATTTGGCGTATTCTTTTCCCACCATTTTGGAGGGTCAGTTTCCGCAACTGTTGCATGTAACTGTAGCAGAGAATGGAAACAATATTATCATTAGTGAGGGAAACTCAAACAAGGTGCGTTTTCTCAACCAAACACAAAGCACTTTCAAAATGGCGTGTCAAGGATTCTCAGGTATTTAAACCTTAAGTGTAAAAAATTGAAGGTGGACTTCACAGACTGATACAACTGTGGAACTGGTTCTGTTAAAGCATTATTAGCCGACCAAAATAACCACACTGATGATTATGTTAAAAATAAATAAATAAATAATCTCACTCCACAAGACGTAGTGTGAAAGAATCCCAATTACTGGAAACTTATTCTTCAAGATTCAATGACACCCACAATTCTAATTCTTAAGAACAGTAAAGACGTTGCTGAACTGTTCTAAATGATAAACTTCCAGATATGTTTTGTCTATTGACACGAAAGAAAAGAAGGTCGCAAGTCCTCCGGAATTTTCATCACAAATTAACACACAACCGTGATAAACAGCTTCTTGAGTCAAATAAACTCGTTATAATTAAATCTAAACTGTAAATAGATAAATAACAAAAAAAAAAAAAACAAAAGAAAAAACCCAGGAATCATAAAGTCCAGAGGAAAAACAAAGTGGGTACCTTGAAAGAGAGGGATGGCTTTCTGGGAGAGAAATGCAACCAAGAAACACCTCCGGAAGTCGAACGCACGACAGGTTCAATCCTCTTGTAATATAAACAACTGGGATTGAGTGGCAGAAAATTGAACTTGGAGGAAAAGGAGGTGATCAACAACAAAGACGATGAAAGAGAGAAGGGTAATCGAACAGCATCAGCCATAAATTTAAAATCAAAGTGTCAGTAAATTACATAAAAAGACTGAAATTATATCAATAAATCAAAAATCTAAATGAGGGCCACAGCCATAAGAAGAAACAGAAAGGCAAGTAGAGTGAAATCTTTATCGTAGGCGGTGGCTTCACTTTCTGCCGAGTCTCCGTCTACGCGCATTTTTGTTTATAGTTGGCTTGTGCCTCAATCTCTTGAATTTTTTCTAGGGATTTATTATATCGACGGCCCTTTTTAGAAATATATTATTGAATATTCTACACACATTTAATAAAAACATGTGCCAAAACATAACGATAATTAAAAATTAATTTTTTTTATTATATATCATGACACATGTTATTATTTATCAATAAAATAATTATTTTATTAATTATATATAATGATTCATAAAATTAAAAAAAAAAATAAAGAGTACTGACGACAAATATATTATTTTACAGCTGCTTGAGTTAACATTTGTTTCGATAACTAGAGCACCGATATGTATGTTAATTCCACGCGCCGGCAATCTTACATATTTTATGCGAACCTGATCGTACGGAGCAGATACGTCCACATATGCTTTCCTTTCGACATGCGGACCGTATTACGAGCTTTTTCGCTTGCGAGTGGTTGGCCGATTATCAGTACGGTTCAACCACGTGGGGCTATTACCAAGAAAAGCAAACCCCAAAACTTTACAATTATTGTTGTTAAAATATTGGCCACACACACACACACACAAACCGAAAGTATTGGCAGCACATTCCAAATATCCTCTCGGGGGGTTTCAGGCAGACACCTATCAATCGGTAATGATAGTTTAGCATCATCAGCAAAGAGAGAAAAACAAGATCACCAGGCATTTGACCTTGAGAAGGATTTGACAATATGGGGTAAGCGGCATAAATTTGGAAAGGGCCCTGCAAAGGGTGTGCAGCTCGTCTCTGGTTTGCAAGTCACCAAGCACTTACCTTGTTTGCCCCATGCGTCTGAGGGCACGTTTAATTCCATGCCTGCAAGCTTTCTGCAGGGCCACCTGGAAATCAATGTTCAACAAAAGCAAGATGTAATAATTTCAATTCCCAGGGAACTTAAAATGAACATAAGATTAGGGAAATGAAACAGAAAGAAGCAACCTCAGCTGCTGCGCTGAAGCCTTTGATGACAATATTACTTTGTTTGGAGTGGAAGGAGGAAGAGCCATAGAAGCCCCCGTGTACTTGGTATAACAAAACAAGTGAGACGATTGTGCCTGTCCTTCGACCGCAACCAATAATGATAACTCAAGTCAATTCTTATTGCTCTGAATAAAAGAAATTTTGCCAGCTGTTCTGTATCAACAAGTCTTCTTTTTCATAGTTCTCCAATAACCTTAAACTGATTCTATATTGCTCTGGACTAAAACAACTGGACAATGCAACAAAGGAATTTGGTCTCACGCGAAAGTAATCTTCTCTAAAAGGTTAATCCCAACAAGCAGCTGGATATCAAACTTATTCTCACAGCATGGGAAGTAAACATGTCAAACATGTTTTATAAATACCATTACTACTTTGTTATCCACTCACAACTGGACATTAATCCACAAACTGCACAGAAGAGGTCAAAAGAAGGAGGGAATAAGGAGAAAATGAAAAAGCATATGCAATAAGAAAACTCACTTTGCCGTCAGAAATAAGGACTGCAAACAAACAAGACAAAGTCTTTGATAAAAATATCACCCTCTGCTTTGTCATAACAATTTTATAGGCCCAAATATAACAAAGAGCAATTGTTGTTCCAATAAACTACATATTGAGCAAACATAATGACTTGATCAGTACAAGAAGACCTCAAATTTGTCAACATAAATACTGAGAAAGAAAATAGTCAGAATGTAAATTAAGCAGGATGCCAATTCCGAGAATGCAAGTTCTGTAACATACATGAGGAACATGTTGAATCAATGATTTGAGTCAAGAGATCAAAAGAAAATGAAGAGTTGGCCTCCATTATCTACAGCCAACATCAAACTGCAAAAATTCACATCAAGGTTCCAATTCAGTCATTGAATATTCTGGGGTGAAGCCAAACTTTAAAATTTATTGAAAATCAAACATCAAACTGTTGATGCAAGGCATATGTGACATAAAATTACATTTGCTTCCTAGAAACAATCAAAGAGAAAGATAAGTCATCTAAATGCTTCTTAATTCTGCCTTAAGATGTCCATAGCGTCACAATACAAAATAAAGAGTGGAAGTGAAGCACTAATGTCCTCAGAAATGACTTGAAACAATCTCAAGGATCAATGGAAAACATAGTTACTTTGCATGCTGCCACACATTAATTCACAGCCAACCATATTGGGGGCATATAATATTGTGCCTTTCCAGTGGAATCATATGGAATACTCAACCTTCATCCTTGGACACTTCAACCTCTGGAGACATGCTTAAGATGTAATTTATTGAGGACTAGGCAAAAGAACAGTTGATGGGAATGATATAGATCCATTATTTGGAGCACCCTGAATCTGGAGAATAGAAGTAACCATATTGTATATCTGAACATTCTCAAAGGATGGCACCTTTCGCCCCCTAGCAAACTGATGACCATGAGCAATGAAAATTGTCCTCATGGAGAAAAATGCATTATCATATCCATGTGCCCCTCCACACTCTTGGTGCTTTGTTCGCTTCAGCTCCACCTTATAACCTTCTTCAACAATCCCTATTATCGGTGGAATTCTCTCACTATCCACATAATGAAGCCTACTAGGCAGCTCTTCCTTGAGATACAGCTGCAAATTATTACCATTTTCAATTTGTCCAGACTTTAATGCTTCATTCATCTTAGCAACAACATCGGATGGTGCAAAACCTGGGGGTGGACGAATTGCAAGCACTGGTGTATAGGACTGCACCCATTCAGCTGGAATTTTAATCCACGAAGACAAATCATTCAGAAATATCAACTTTTTATCACAAGTACCAACCATGCCATGATCGCCAACCAATATTATATTCACATCCTCAAAAACCCCTCTTTTCTCCAGTCCGTCAATCAATCTCCCGATCATCCCATCAATTCTAGCAACAGCTTCAGTTATCAGCGGATCATCAGGTCCCACCTGGTGACCCTGATGATCCGGGTCCTCAAAGTAGAGCGTCATAAAGGAAGGAATTTCATCGCCAGGCAAATCAAAATAACTCAAAACAGTATCAACTCGTTCCTCAAACGGAACCGAACCATTATAGAACATGCAAAAACCTTTGGGACAGTTCCACGAACCTTTGTGAACCTCAGAGCCAGGCCAAAAATAGGTAGCAGCCTTCAGACCATGGTTGGACACGGTCTCCCAAAGAGGCTCACCCAGCCACCACTTGGGCTCATGGCTTCGCATGGTAAAGACCTCACCGGTTCGGGGATCCACAAAGTGGTTATTGATAATCCCATGGTAAGCCGGATAAAGACCCGTAACAATAGAATAATGATTAGGAAAAGTAAGAGTAGGAAATACAGAAATCAAACCCGTCTCGGCCTCGGTCCCGTTGGCGATCAAACGGTGAATATTGGGGGTCGGAGTCTTGAATTGGTAACCGAAACGGAACCCATCTGAAGAAATCAAGAGAACCACCGGATGGTTGAGTTTGGTCAACGGACGGGCCGTTTCCTGCAGAGAAGGAGCTGATTGGATAGACTTGGACGAGGCAGAGGAAGAAGAAGGGGAGGAGAAGAAGAGAAAAGCGAAGGCGGCAGCGGCGGAGAGGGCGATGCAAGTGATGAGCGTGAGGGAGATGAAGAGGACGGTGATAGTGGTGGCTTTGCGAGGGTGATCGGAGGAGTCGGTGTCGAAAGAGAGAAGAGCCGTGGATGGGCTCGGCTGGTCAACGTCTTGACTCGGCAATGATGCTGATTTTGTGACAGTCAACGCAGAATC
Source organism: Rhizophora apiculata (assembly GCA_037832385.1). Taxonomy (NCBI): domain Eukaryota; kingdom Viridiplantae; phylum Streptophyta; class Magnoliopsida; order Malpighiales; family Rhizophoraceae; genus Rhizophora; species Rhizophora apiculata. Next base: position 4,361,570 of record CM075433.1, on the reverse strand, counting down.
GGCCATGACTCCCGTTAATCCTGCAAAGAAAACCGATCTTCCTCTAGTTCTGGTTCTATGGTATTACTAATCACCAGTCAACAAAGTACAAGGTTTTGCTTTGGGGTGGGTTGGCTGCAAATTACAAGAAGAAAGGATGCCTGGCTGTAGTTGGAGGGTTGCTGTCCGGTCCGACAGACGCGATGGGTCACCTGCCAGGCTCTTGCTGCTGGCGGACGCATTGGCGGGGAGGCGACAGGGGCTCGACTTTTTTTCTTTTTTATTTTTATTTTTTAAAATAAGAATACCTCTTATGTACTGACATAATAAATATTAAAAAACAATAAAATAATTCTTTATGTTTAATTTTATTTATTTATAAAATTAAATAAAATATAATTATTTTATATTTTTTTATTGTTTTTTGTCTTATTCTCTAATTTTTCTGATAAAACAAAAATGAGAGAAGGAAAGGACAAAGGTGGCTCCATAGAGGAGTTTCTTTCCCCTGGTCCCCGGCTTTGTTGTCGCTTATCTACTGGGAGTTGGTTGATCGGACGGTCACTGTTTCAACAGTTAATTTTGTTTGGATGAGGGCTCTCCGTAACTCGATAAAATGAATCGTACCTAACACAGATATTTCCTGCCTTTAGCTTTTCCTTTTTGGTTTTATCTTTTAATTTTAAAATTAATTTTTAATTCTCTATTTCGTCTGAGTCATTTTTTTCTGGTGTCATGAGACCGTATAACTTTGTCTTCGGCCCAATAAATGAAATTTTGCTTTTGTAATCCGCGGGCGGAAGCCCAATCAAGAAGTGGCCCAATAACTGCATTAATCAACAACTAAGCTTTTCTCGCTAAAGGTTACTTTGCTCACAAGAGCAAGGTGTTAGCATTGAGCAAAGCAAAGATCTTTTTTCCCAAGTTAAGAGGCAAGCCCGTTGATTCACACAGAGACCATGGAGATGACATTGGTAAAATGAACCCGAAGCTGGCGAATTGATAGAAATGGACATGCAAGTTGCATAGACAAAAGCCACTTTATTTGGCAAATCTGTTACAAATGTGATTCTATCATTTTTGCTTTGCTTCTGTTGTATTATATGGTAATCTGGGGGCGTAGGTCTAGGGATGCAAGTATCAACAGAGATCATGATGTGGGTGTCTGAGATGAACTTACAATCTAGACGACAAGAAGGGCCTGCTCATTTACAATTACTTACATTCAGTGAAAGTAATTCGAATAGTTCCAAAACAATTGACAGTTACACAAACTAAATAAGATTTCCTTTGGTTTGTTTCAGACATTACCGCGGTTGTGCCGCCCTCATCAACAGCATAACATCTATCTGCCTGGAAGAACACAAGTAGGCATTTTATCAGCAAATGCACAAATGCAGATGGGATTGTGCTGCAAAATTATGTGTAGGAATTTCAGTCTGCATTTTCAATATAAAATGACCGTAGTTTGTTATGGGCTGATCCTACGAGTTGTTCAAATGTAAGAGGTAGGTTGAAGCCTCGTTACTATGTATGAGACAACATTGATTCCCAGAACAAGATCTCATCTTCAAATTTCATGTGGAAAAAGTTTCTCAAAAGCACATCCCACTTGACTGTTTTCAATGAATATTTTAGAGGTGTACCTGGGTTTCTTTGTCTGGTAAAGAGAACAAGGGTTGCGAACCCAACCATGATTGCAACTTTCACCACCTGAGCAAAACAGATAGTAGCGCATATATCTTTACCACTGTGAACTTTCATAAATCTTGTTCTGTTTGTTTCCAACAGTGGGATGAAACTATCAGTGAGAATGAGAGGAATTAATTTAAACATTTTTGGAAGAATGCTCAATATTGGCTGTTGATCAGCACAGAGAAAATTAGGATGAACTGGTACAGAACACGTTTTGTTTACTCTTAAATACTGAACAAAGCTTTTCTATACAAGACTCCTACAAGTTATCAACTGAGCTAAGTCTGATATTGAGAAGGGAAAAAGGGGCGACCTGTCCAAGTGGACCTGTAGAAGTTTCGGAATCAGTTGAATCCCCAGACTTTCTTTTTTGTGGTCCCTGAGAAGTTTCTTCACTTCCTTTTGGCTCGAGTCGGGTTGTACCAGGCACGTTACACTGGAATACTTACAGAAAGGCAACATAAGGGTTTTCTCATCATAAAAATGCTTGCAAAGTGTATCGAGCCATTAGCATGTCCAATAACTTCAACTCATGTGACGGACTACCTTTTTCATATTTTCTGCTTCAGAAAAATTTGTCTTTCCTGTTGGGCTTTTATTGTCGGTCGAGAGATCTCCCATTAGATTCGTCATTCGTTTCCCACCAGCCGTGAGACACGGGCGTTTTCCTCCTCCATCAGGGAATGTCCATCCGCCCGAGCTTTCCAAAAGATAATTGCTATCTCCCGAAGCCCCTCGAATGTCTAAGTACCCTTGCGAACCTTTGATGTGAGTTTCCTTTGCATTCTCCTTTAGGAGCAAATTGCTACCTTGTCCTCTCATGTAATACAAGTTACCAGAAACACTGACGTGTTCATGGAGTGTTCTTCCCCTAGCAGAAGCTCTTTCACTTGTGGATGCTCTGGTCAATTTTTCAGAAGACATTTTCTCTTTTTCTATGTCAACTTCGTGATCCATTGTTGTGTAATTATTCTTGAAATATACATATTTCTCTTTGGTTAGAAGATGTTCAGCTCTCGATTCTGATTTCTTTGTGTACTGAGATGGTGTAGAGCTAAGCACATCATCGTCTGTATGAAGCAGACTCCTGAAGTTTCCTGAAAGTGACCGTACTGGTATATTCTTCTTTGTCCTCTCTTCATTTAATTGTGAACTATTCTGGTCAGCTTCCACCCAAGTCTTTCTCGACTGAGACCTTATTGATGATGGTCTAGTCTGTGGTTTCATGTCCTGCTTCACAAGGTCCCCAGATTCTATGTTTTATGAGAATACAAGTCTTAGCCGGTGGCACGGCAACATGTAGAAGATTTTATGTATCGTAACAGGTCGAGTGTACCTGATTTAGGCTACTTTCAAAGGCAGTTATCATCTTTCTTACGTTGGTTGGAGTTTTATTCTGTGAATTCTGCTTGTTAGGATTGTTAGCTCGGTCTCCATTAGGCTTCTCTGGAGCTTCACTTTTTGGAGAGTCTACAGATCCTATGATCCTAGAACACAGAGGAGGCAGAGATCCAACAGTTTCGTTCTTCTCAACTGCACATGATGGGCTTACTTCTTTCGAAAGGAAATTAGAGTTTTGTGACAGAGCTTCTGCGTCTCCTGGCCTATCTCTATTGTTCTAATACAGATGGAATGCTGTCAGTTTATCTTGAAAGTTAACCATCTACTATGTCAAAGAAAGAGTAAAACGTTTACACCCAATTTGTTACTAACCCTTAATTGGGCTTACTTGCATTTGATCAGAACAACTTCGTTCTACATCCTCAGGACCTACTTTCCCTTTATTCGTAAGGGTGAGATGAGACATGGATGCTATATCAGCTTGAGCCGTTTGAGTAGGCAAAATGGTAAGAACTACAAGAAAAATCTTTTCAGATATGGTAGATGAAAGACCACACAAAGTGTTTGTTTCATTTGTAATTACACCTGTTATTAATTAAGCAAGATCAAACCTGAGGCCTCACTGCTGAGTTTTGAAGGTGATGCAACATTGCTACTAGTAGTGATATTATGTTCTGGACTTTCAAGTACACTGTTGGAAAATTCATCATGTTTATTCTGCAATGCTGATTCTCTCTGCACAAATGCTTTAAACATAACTATTTGATAGTGACAAGAAAAATAAGAGAATTGGCATCATGTTCTTCCTAAAAGGGTTCCTAGTGCATGAGATTCAACTTTGTAGAGTCAAGGGAAGGTCATATGTATGCAATCCAATGGACTAAAGGGCACAGCATATTTGCAAATTATGACACAAAAAGAGAAAAATCACCATGTTACGGATGCGCTGCCTGTCGTCTTCACTGAGGAGAAATTGCAGCTTCATATGCACATGGCCACCTCCTTCTAGGGGAAAAATGTCATCCCAGATACCTTTCTCAATCACCAACCTGGTCTCAATTCCTGCAACCAAACACAATCACCTCTGTCAGCCTCATACATTCAACAAAGTCAAATTAACCGTTTACTGATATAAAATGAACAAAAAAAAAAATCATTCTAAACCTGTATTTGATATTTCATTTCCCTCAGCATCCTGAAGAGCAACAACCAATTTGTCCCGAAGGGTTGTTAGTGGGCTGTACCAATAAACACAACTTGTAGCATGAAACCAAACTTCCAAGGTGCAAACAAGATTAGACAAAGTGAAAATAGAATCCAGATTGTCCAATAAAGGAAACATGTCAGAATCATTACAAAGAAAACTCCCCCTTGTCTGAGGTATTGTACTCTTTCTTCCCCATGGAGACTGCATATCATGAAATAGGGGTGTCCTGTAAAATTCCACTTCTCTTCTCATAAAAGTAAAAGATATTTGCAGAAAAAAGAAAGTTATTGGTGATTGCATACCCTTTACAGATACTTGTAAAGGAGCCGATGATGACTGAAGACCCATGAAATCCAGGACTGAATTGGAGTTGGTTGTTATTTAGAGAAAATTAGTATCAACAACAACAACCTCCAACTTTGAATGACAGGTAAGAAAGTATATTAACGTAGTTCCTTGGTACCTGAAACTTGGATAGTTCCTGGCATTGGAGATAAGACCTTTTATGCTTCGAAGTTGACCAATGGCCCGAGTATGTAACAGAAAGCCTAGATATTGAACTGAATATCTATGTAGCAGAATGGTTGAAGCCACCAGAATGGTTGAGGCCAAAAAGACTGGCCTTGTAGTTGAACTGGAGGGAGTTGAAATATGGGGTATGGATAGAAAAGCGTGGATGTGGCTGTACATCAAAGAACTCAAGTTGGTGGGGTCCTCAGCTAGCTGCTGACCGCTAGTTGCCAGGAAACCCAGTTTCCTGGTTTGTCTTGCTTATTGATGCAAAGGTTACCGTTAGGTCCGGCTTAAAAATAGAAAACAAACACAAACGTAAAAAAATTGCTGAAAGCAGGTTTCACTCGGACTTCATTCTGAATAATTTAACGCACATATGATCAACATGAGTCGTATTACGACCAAATTCTATCAATTTAAGCAAGTGCCTCCAGGAAAGACAATTGTAGATTCAAGTTATATGCCACATCATTTAGTTCTTTGTAGAGTTTCGGTTGATCCTTTCATTATTTGTGGTTGATTGTCCTCTTTCTGCATTTTCTTTTCTTTTTTAATGCTTGGGTTACTATTTCTGTGGTCAAAACGTTCATGTAAGGGCTTCCAGTAATGCAGTAGAAGAACAATCAAATTGTCCTGGGCATGCTCTCATGGGCTCAAGCAGTAGAGTACCAACACCTTTCATTACTTCTGATTAAAACCCGTCTTGACGCGTTGATCAGAAGAGGCCCAGTTACTACAGTACCAATTTAGCATTGTAATGAGATGAAAACAAATATGTTACCACCGTGGCAACGTCCATATTACTATGAATGGATCCACTAAACATTAAGGAGGAATGAGGCCAATCCATATTCTTCCGCTCCATATAAGCCTATGGGTAGTGAAAAGATTTCCCACCATGTCTGATCCCTCCGTCATGGTTTCTTCCAAATCAATCGTCAACACCATAAATGTTGGCAAACAATCTCACTTGTGGACAAGGTTTTAGGGTTATTATTGGCCAACGCCAAACTGATCTCTCCTGAGGCTTTCCTTGAGGTAAAACTGATATTATGTGGCCCATTCCAAAACACTGGAGACGAATGTATAGTCACATAAATGGGATTCTAAGATCTAAAGGGAGTTGGAAGTAATGAGGGCCAAAATACAAAAGCCCTTGTTATGTCAGGAGCATCGACTAAATGCTTGGAAAGGACTTTGCACGTATATACCGTTTGAGAATTGCCTTTTCTTCATCAATTCGTTTCTTCTCTTCAGGATCCTTGGGCTTCAATTTTCTTTTCTCTTCCAATATCCACTTGAAAAGTTCACGCTGTTGATCTTCAGGTATAGGTTCTTTTGGCTTCGAGACAGCCTGAGGGGATAACAGTGCCTCGGGAATTGGGTTGGTTGTTATATTCTCTGAGGGATCCTCCACAGAAGCTTTACCTTCTGTGCCTTTCTTTTCAACTTTCCTATGTTCCAGTTGTACATTTTTTTTTCTTGCCCGTGCAAACATATAAGCTGCAAATGATAGGGAAAAAATAAAAACCAGAGGGTGATTTATTTGGCAATTGAAAGTACCATCTGGTAGTGCTTGAGCCCGAAAGCTGTTTTTGATCATTGATTCAGCATCCAAAATCATATGGAAAGCAAGCATCACAAAGGAAGCCAGACTTTACACGTAACTCACAAAATTTACAGTTAACCGCACAAATAACATTCATAGGCCAAGGTAGAGCTGGTTATTGCCCTACCGTTTCAATTTTGGAAACAAGGAAATTTCAGCTTAAACAATATTCGGTGTGATCTGCATCTATTGGAAGAGCAGTGACAATGATTCAGGTTGCTTTTGGCACAGCCAGTGGACATGAAACAAATAGTCCATGTCTTTTACGCCTCTGGGGCTAGAGATGTTTTTGGCTTTTGGAAGAAAACTCTGGTCATAAGAGTAAAGGCCAATAAACTAGTAATAAACTTTCAATGATTACCAATGCCACTCCAATCAACACTTCAAACGCCTCAAATTTATGAGCCAAGTTCCATAGAGTCATACTTAAGTTTTATCTCCAACAGAAAGAAGGCAAAAATGCCCAAAACAATGGGAAGAATTGAAAAGAAGGCACCCCATAACTAATCAGATCGCAACTAATTAGTAAGTTAATGTCCTAAAGGACAAAACTGATTCATGCCTTAAGTAGCTTCCGTCAAACAAATTCAAGAACAACTTCACATACGTTTCTTCAAAAATAGCCAACAAGATCTCAAGTTCAATAGACTAGTAAGGAACAAGAGCCAAAGCTCCAGCAGGCAAAAAGTATCTCCAAATACCAGGCAACCATTTCCACCTTCAGGACAACAACGTATGAATTTGATAACTTCAGTTTACAGTGGCAAATTGTACAAGAAAGAAAGATCCTGTAATCAAGATTTCTCAGGAACCAAGCTATGACTTGATTGGAATGATCAAATTGGCAAGTGTGGCATTTGTTGATCAGCCGCTGCAAACCCATGATTCTAAATGCTCGTTATAGCGTTTCATAGCATGAAAACCAAAACCCATAATTCCCACTAGTCAATAAATCAAACACATTATACGCAAGGCTCAAAACACAACAATGCCTAAACAATTATAGATCGAATCTTAGATAAAACCCCAAATGCAAGACCCCAATCGCGCGAATAAAAAAGAAAACAGCAAAACAGGTGCGTCGTATTGACCATAAGGGTGTGTGTGTGTGTGTGTTAGTTAGAAGGCTGACCGACCTCCCAGAGCGAGATTAGAGATCAAGAGAATGCGCCAGATGGGCTTGTAACGTTGTGTCAGCGATTCCTTTGAGCTTGAAGAGGACAATGGCGATGATGGTGACGGATATTCTGACTGCGGCGGAGGTTTAGGAGGTTCCATTTCAAGAACGACGACGGTGACAAGTGATGTGAAAATAAGCAATCCAAAATTATTATTACTCCATTTCCTTTGATTTCTTTATATTTTTTCTTCCAAGTTCTTTCCAGTTCCGTTCTTCTTGTAATAAACTTCCAACTCAAATTTAATTAGCAGTGAGTGATTTCGTTGGTTGAAGAAAGTCCGTAGGGTTTTGACTTTTTTCATCATCTTCTTCTTCTTTCACGGTTTTGGTTTTACGAAATGCGAAAATGGGCTAAGAGCCCTGAATCACATACAAAGCCGTGGCCCGTGATATTGGCCCATTTATTGGGGTTTTGGGCCTTCTCTCAAGTCTAGTACCACTGCTGACCAAATGCCCAGCTGATACTTTTGTCTTTTTGCCATTTTTCCTTCACGAAACAAAGCAAATAATATAGAACTTGAGATGATCGGTGGTCTGTTTTTTTTTTTGGGGGGGGGGGGGGGGGGGGGAGAGAGGGGAGATTCGGAAAAAATTTTAAAAAAAATAACAGAGATTGAGAGAGAATATGATGATCAGAGGGTTGTAACCGAAAGCAACAAGTAATTAATGCTTATGAAATACTTTGATCCATTAAAAATAAGTTTTATTTTTTGAAAATTTTAGTCCTTAGATCTAAATGTTAACAGAAGTTCTAACACATTCATAAAAGAAATTAGATAGATCAATCAAAGTGTATAAGTTTCTTTTTTTTTTTTTTTCCTCACATGTAATCTTTTTGAATTTGACTTAACATAGATATTTTTAAAAAATGTAATAGTATGCAAAAAAACAAAATTTTGGACAAAAGTATTTCAAATTAAATATTTTGTAATTATCCGAAGAAAATAATCAATGGGTTGTATCGATGTATTGCATAGACAACCAAAGGAGTCATGAGATCCATAGAAAGAGAATGCGTGCACGATTTAATGTATTTTATAAAGGAAAGTGGACTATCCATGGTACGTTCTAACAACTCCTGACACAGGATAGGCTTTCGGTTAATAAGCTTCAATTTTTTTATTTTTTTTGTTTTTTTTTTTTTTTCTGATTGCAAGCTTCAATTTCAAATAAGCCGTATCATTTGAGGGCAATCAAGCTCAGTTGTCAATGTTTAATTTCTGAAGTTCTTACATCGAACCAGACATTTGCCACCATGAATGCTGAAGGATGATAGGCCTACTCACGTCCACTAGTTCTCGTCCATTCAGAACCATGTCAAGGCTAATCATTTTGGTGTGGATGCAGGCAAACCTCTTAAACCAAAATACCATTTCTCCAGGCAATGTCTAATCATAATCCACGCAAAAAGCTGCAAACCGAGGGTGCGTGTCATCGCCATCGTGGTTTGATCATGGTCAGAAAAAGGAGAATGCATGCACAATTTTATTCTTTTTCAAACCCCAGGAGATTTTTCTTACATCTCCATACATCCATAACAATCTCTGGGGTCTGGACCATTCAAGATAAAGTACGTATGCCCCCTCCTCTGGAAATGTTGTTCTCGTGACTCTGATGTCCCGTAGTATATCTTTATCTCATTTGATTTCAAATGCCCTCGAAGTCTTTTTGAGTGATTGTCGTGGTTATCGAAGATAATGTAGCGCTAAATATTTTTTGTTTGTGGCCAAGACAGTAAGAACTGAGAGTGTTATAATGAAAAGTTTTTAATTAGAAAAGATAAATTCAACTGGGATATTTTATTAGTGAAGCTTAATATATCAATATCAGGGTATAGACATTAACGGCGGCTCGATCCTTCTTTCGGTTATCAACCGGTTCACACAAACCTTAGATTCTAAGATCTAATAATAATAATAAAAGATCACAATGCTACGTAATTTGCTCTTACTGCTTTTTGTTAGCACACTAGATTTCATGTTGCGGCTAGCCGCTGAACTAATAAAGAAAACTCATCGTCAAACATCGACTAAAACAGATTATTCGAGAAACCCCATCAGCCATGGACAAGGCCGTACGATAGAGCCATCAGTAGGATCGCCGCTTCCTTCTCATCTTGAGGGAAAACTCGTTGAAACGCCGATGAATTGTTTTTCAAGACGAGAGTTAAGTCCTCGAAACAAGGCTTCTTTGAACTTCCATCTTGGGCTGTAAATTTACAGCGTTTCTTGAATGGAAGATGGCTATTGAGCTTGATTTTTCTTTCCTTGTATTGAGCCTCCTTCTTCTTGGTTGGTGTGTTGTTGGCAGCAACAAGAGTTCCATTTACACCAGCTGCAGCTGCAGCTGCAGCCATGGCAGCTCGCCTCGCCTTCCTTTGCCGAATTCCACAAGCGTTGCAAAGTGACTGCCCCCACCCCACCCCCCAAATACACAAAATTAACTAAGTAAGCTTGGAAAATCGATTGTATAATTTGATTAAGGATCTAGAACAAGAGAGGGAGATACCTTGGGACCTCTTGGCCCACTCCTCCAAAGAGGGGTCTTAGTCGTGTTACAATCAGCACAAACCCTAACTGTGTTGCTACTGCCGTTAGGGGAATCCTGGCTGCTACGATCATTATGCGTGGACCTTTCTGGGATATCCGTAGCGGCTTGATCCGAGCTCATCGTCTTCCTCGTCAACCTCATCTTTGAAGACATCCACTTAACTGAAACGTTCTTGCTTTTTTTCTCTTGTTTACCTTCTCTCTTGGAAGAAACAGATATCCTCAAAACATTACGATTCTCATTTTTGAGTGGGGCGCTCCTATGATCACACGATCCCCCATGCGAGGTGTATATGCTAACCTGTATTTATCAGGACAAAATAATAATAATAAACGTAAACGGTTCGTTCGAATCGAATGCTAGAATTACATGGAATAAGCACTGGATAGTGACACAGTGTATACCTCTCTTTCATGTCCTAAGGATAGTGATTCGGATTCAGTATGATAATATCGTCCTGCTTCTTGTGATATCAAAGCTAATTGCGCTATATCTGAGCTAATTGTGCTCTGATACACTTCTGGGTATGGTTGAGAGGAAGACGAAGCTGCAGCTTCAGGCGCAGCATGATGATAACTGAAAAGCTGCTGGTTTCGATCTTCGTTAAAGGGAGCGAATGACCAATTGTGGTTAGGAGTCATGAAGAGAGATTGACAGAGTTGGACTCAGTGGACAATGAGAAAAAAAGGGTAAAGGGGCCGAAGGTGTATTGTGGTAAAAGTGTTTTAAAGCTGATGAGGATCAGTCGATCAGGGCATGGAGATGCAGAGCCCTTACAAAGCAATCATATATAAGATAGTTCACGTGATGACTTCTTCCCAATCAAACAAAAAACGTAAGGAGACAAACCAAAAAAAAATGAGTATGGGCTGTTGCTACTGCGCTTGCTGCTTGCTGCACAGCCTCACATGACAAAACCCCATCCGCCCAAAAAACAAAAAAGTTTACTGCTATAAAGTACTCGACTTTACAGCTGCTGTAAATAACAGTACATGGAGAGAACCAATCGACCGATGACTTATAACCATACAAATTGAGATAAGTGACCAATTGATCACCTGATGTCATTCAAATGTGTAGCACATGCCGGCTGCTTCGCACTTTCTTTTTTGGGCAAATATTTGGTAAGAGTCTCGTTATAGGGACATGGAGAGGTGGACGGAGGATCATAAAGGAGAGACAGCTTTTATTTATTTATTTATTTATTATGTTTTAAAGGGATTTAGCTTCAAGTATGGCCGCCCATGACCCTGTTCTGGAGGGAGTCTATAGCCCCCAAACTTTTCCGATTTGGAAATTAACATGGTTTAATGTTTAAACAATCATATGACTCATCCAAATCATTGCAATTGTTCGGTTCACTATCAAAAATGGAAATCTAATCAGTATTATCAGCAGAGTCCAAAACTGCCACTATAGGGAACATATCCTAACCACAAAATAATTATTTGACCTCTTAATTTTGTGATGTTTTGATCACTTCATTTTATTTTTATTGAGAGCACAACTTTGATGCCCTAGCTAGGTTTTTTTTTTTTTTTTCTCTTCTTTTCCCCTTTTTGATTATTGAAACTAATTAGCACTAATTTAACACGCAAACGTAAATTACAATTCCTTGTATAATTATTTAAATCCCTTTTGAATTAAACTATGAAAATATTATTGAAGTAAATCTAGTTCAACAATTTAAATTTTTAATTTAAAATACAAATTTGACATTTGTATTAGAGTTTTTATAATTAAAAAAAATCACAAGTTTAAATTACGAACCTTATGTAATGAACTTACACTTGAAATGATATGTTAAAGTTTTATATATAAATTTTTTATAAATTTTACTTTACAATTTAAAATTTTTAAATTAAGTAATTTTTTAAAAGATAAAATACCCCACAAAAGTTTTAGCTACTCAAATTGTCATTTAAATTAAGAAGAGGTTTTTCTCCATCAACACAAAGAAATAATTATTCTTGGAGAGACTTGGGTACATATTATACGGATTAGTAGCCCTGTTACAATGATAAATCATATATTATTTTTTTTCCGACCATAAATTCTAAAATGGCGGTGCATGGATACCAATGCTGGTGATTCCGTCTTCTCAAATTTTTCTAGTTGAAACTTATTTTTATTAACACTTTTTATGGAAATAAAAAATCTTGTATTTCTGACTGTCCTAAGAAAATAGTACGAAATCAAGTACCAGAGCTAAATTAAGTCCCAATTTTTAAAAGTTGCAAATTGCCCTTTCAGTTTCATCAGCAAATACACAAAGGTCTGTCCGTTAACATATGTTCACTCATGAATTTCTTATCAGAAGACAATAACGTAGCTTTGCTGAACTACCGTGGGCGCCAAATCCATTAGCAGTTTAAGATTGTCTCGTAAAATAAAATGTTTGAGAAGGCAAGTTTCCAACTGTACGTACATGTGTGTGCGCGTGTGATCCCTTTGCGGCTCTTTCCATAAGCGTTTGGATATGGGAGCCGCCTGTACACATTTGTTAACCTAGCAAGAGACCTAATTCGTTGATTTGCGTGTGAAATTATGATGAAACCATTGCAATTGTAAATTAAGGTAAAAAAATTAATTTGTACTTCTTCTCCTAGCCTACCTTGACTCGGTCAATGATATTGCAAATAGGGAAAATAAAAATTGTTACTGTCCACACGGCTAGTTACCAAGCTAAATTTACAAATAAATACGATAATAATATAGTTTCAACGCAAAAAGTTATAATATTATATTAAAAAATAATTTTACTTAAAAGTTTAAATTTGTATATAAAATTCATGACATAGAGTAAATACATAACCTAAATTAGTAAGCATCCAATAGCCAAAGATCGATACTTTTTTCGGGGTCCAGTGGAATGAAATTGCAGAATTGCTTGGCCAGCGTATCCCCAAATTGAAAAGTAGTTGCCAAAAGCATTTGGCACTCCTTTTTCCCCCTGTAATTAATTTGAATATACCGGATCTATTGCACTGTCACACTGAGTAATAATTACATCTATTTCTGGCAAGACTTACCCTCTATTTCAGGCAGAATTTTGGTGCGGACCACTTGGCGCTAACTTGAGCATACTCTGCCATTGGCCCTTACGTTTACATTGCTCCAGAATTTTTGCGTCCATGGTGGAGCAATCTAAATATCAGGGCCAAGAGCCTGGTACGCTCAAGTGGAGCTTGAAGCAAATTAATACATATCCATTTGTAGTGACAGTCATAAATATGAAGCAGCATACACTAGACAGGAAGCATGCAACTGGGAACATTTAGGTTTCTTGTCTTTGTTATCACTAAAGGTTGATATTACCCATGGAACTTAAGCTACGATAATAATATAAGCGTATAAAATTTGTATGATCGCGAAGCAGGCTACGTATGTTGCTTATTTATCACTCCTGTACATACTGTTTGGAGGTAGAGGCATGGATTGAGACATCGTGAAAATATTATCTTCTTTTGCTTTCAGTTAGAATATATACAAGCATAGGTAGTTTTCATTGGCGCTTGCAAATCCAGAAGGGACCGTGGCCTCCATTGCTTGATCGTTACTTGTTCTCGAATGGCAGAAAGTCCCATGTCTCCTTCTGTCTCCTAGAGCGTTTGCAAAAACATTTATGGGCATCCAAGGTTCTTTTTATGGGCATGAAGATGTTTTGGATGCAAAGATCTTGTAAGATATGGGCATGAACTCGTTCAGGGATTACGTGTTTGTGTAGAAAAAGGGACAATTTTCTGGAAATCGATCCATTTCATCAGCAAAACTTAGTTTTGACGTTGAAGAACATCATGATTGATTATTAATTGGATAGGTAACTTAGTGGTTATGGGGTGACGGGTTGCTCCCATGACAGAGAGAAGCTAAAGATAAATTTTAAAAGTTGGTTGACCATTATTTTTCTGTGGGCCATACCCGTAAATTAGAATTTAAAAAAAAAAAAAAAAGGCTAAGAAGACGCCTGAAACAGATTGTGACCATTAATTAAAGTTAATTATTTTATAAAACAAATGTATTAATTATCACAAACAGTCATGGTAATTCACTGTCCTTTTGTTTCCATTTTACCCTCTTTGTAATAGAACTAAAAATAAATAACAGCTGTTAAGCATATTTGATATTTGTATGCATAAAAAAAAATAAAAAATAAAAAAGATATTTGTATACACAACAACAGCTGGAGCCAAAAATAAATGTAAGGATTGCTTGGGGAGAAAAATACGGGAACCACGGGCCATTGTCGATTGGAAATGGGCTTTCCGTTTGCCCGTGGCGAGCAACCGGATGAGCTATAAGAGCCTCAGGCATGAGAGTAGGCTTTTCCAGCGGTGGTTTTGGAACACCGCTTAAATTCACAAGAGGAAATTGGACTTGGCTTCCGATTTAGCCCATATTGCCAATGCCTGTCGACTTTGAGAGTATACGCAGCAATAACGCAGTAGCGGCGAGGTCGCTCAAGCGAATGCTTTTAGCATTCCTCGTGATTCGTGAGTCAAAACTCGAAACTCCAGGCATTAAAAAAGGAACTGTTTCATTTTATTTGTTTATTATTTTTACTCTTTTTTTTTTTTGTAGTTAATAAGAATTTTATATCACACCAAATCAGTTTATTTTCTTGTTTTTTAACATAATATTAAATTAATTTATCTTTTTAAAAGAGGTGTTAAATTAAAAGATTTCTGAATTAAGGGATATATACCTCCATCATCCGTTTCGTTAGAGAAGGCATTAATTATTTCAACGGCAATCTAAATTTACACCCATTCGACAGCAACGCAGCACCAATCTTCCAAGTTATAGATACAACTTCCTTTCATTTTTTAATTTTCCTGACAGCCGGTCTCTTTCTCATTATGAGCAACATTATTTGAACTTTGATTATATCTCTAATCAAGTAGGGTTTCCGCTTAATTCACTTGATAGAATCAAAACTTTTTGATAGTATTTTATAAAAGACACTCTAGTAATCAAAATTTTAATTTTTTATATTTAAAATAATAATTTTTAATCATGAGAAGAGCAATAAATTTTATTAAAATAAAAAATTATTTTTATTATGCGGTCTCCACCTTAACGACCTTCGTAATGAAAAAAGAAAATTCTCTGACAGCTAGCTTCGCGCATAGCCTGGCCTCGCCTCTCAAAAAGGGTCTGGTCCCACTCTCAACTCACAGGAGCATTGTGGCTTCTGTGTGTTATCCAACTTCTTCTACACGGAAAAATTATGAATGCAGTTGAGTAGTAGTTGGTGGAGGATTTCCCAAAAAAAGAAAAAAAGTGAGCAAATTTGTCAAAGGAACCCCAGAACTTCTTTTAGACATTTTTGCGTAAATGCAATGGATGGGGGGTTGTTGAACAAATCAAAACTCGAAATGGAATGGTTTCAATGTCAAGCAAAGCCTTACCGGTTCATAACTAACCAAAGATACATCGCAACATCGGAGTCACGCAGGAGTCTTGGTTTTTATAAAAAAAAAAAAAAAAAATGGAGTTAACATTTATTATCGAAATAAGGATTCCAAGAAGAAGAGAGGCAACAAGCGGCAAATACCTTCCATGCGGACGAACTTGTTTTGAGTAGTAATAAGTTTTCAGCAACATTGGAGTTAAGGACCCCTACTGGACATTTAAAAAATATTTATACTACTTTAGTATTTTTTTTTTCTCACTTAATAGATGAATTAGTTTTGTATCTCTATTTTATGAATATTTATATAAATATATTTTTTTTTTAAAAAATAACTCTTCAATAATTTTTTTTCACTCCAAAATTTCATTAATATTAATACTTATAATAAATATCTCAAATTCTATATTTTTTATTATCTTATAAACTTTAATAATTTTTAAAAAAAATTTAAATTAAGTAAAAAAAAAAGTCTTAATATTATTTATAGAATATTTATTCTAAAAATAAAAATTATAAAATATAAAATTAATTTTATTAATATCATATATTAATAAATCATAAATATCTAAATCAATCATTTTACCATTCAACTTAAAAAATTTACACAAATTAATCAAACAATTCATTAAAATTTCCAACAATCAATAACAAGAATTAATAATTAACAATTAATAATCAATAATCACAGTCAACAATAACAATATTAAAGAGGTAAACCAAATAGGACGTAAGAGTTCGTTAATTAGGATGATCGAATGAGTACAAATGTGTTCCAGTCAAAGCACGATGCTGTTGATTTATTAAGGAAACCGTACTCAATGCTTGGTGACTGCAAGCTAGGGAATGGGGATAATCAGTATGCGTTTATAAGCCAACCGTCTCTGGCCGGCTTAGCCCAATTAGCAACGCATGGTGCCGCAAAATCTCACCGTCGTTCGATTTTGGACCTTTGATTTTCTAAGTAACAAAAAAGTTGTCGTCTCCATGGACTTCTGTGCCAGACATAGACAAATGTCGTTTGATGTACCAATGCATTTCAATAAAATCGGCAAGATTCCTATAAAGATACCGACATATTGACGATACAAACATATATAGGTAAAGTCTATTTGAATTAATTAAATTAATTAAATTAATTAAATATTATTTTTTAATAAAAAATATAAAATAAAAATATTTTTATTAAAATAATTCATCACTCAATCATTATCTCAATATTATTAAATTTAAATAATTTTTTTACGTTTAATTTTAATATTAATAAACATAATTTATTATTATTATTTATATAAATTCTCAATATTTATAATATTTAAAATAATATAAAAAAATACACTAAAATGTTATCAAATTCTCACCTTAAATAATATCAAATATCAAATGTTAGTTTTAGGTATATCATAATAGAATTAGGGACCAATCCAACATCAAGGCACCTACCACCATCTCCTTTTTGATTATGTTCTTTCTTTTCATTTTTTTTTTTTAATAATTATTTCCTTTCTTTTCTCAATAAATCAAATCGCATCGGTGTCACTTTAGACACCGGGCTGTGAGTGCCAGTTTGATTGGTGTTAGCTAAACGTTGCTTGAGGGAAACAAACTCACATCATTAACATGGACCCACATGAACACATGCCAGTCGAACAGGGCCCACTTATTCAAATGATAATCTATATAGGATCAACGTAACGTGGCACACTCATCCACTAAAAGCTATGCTCCCCTGTAGTGCCGGGGAACGACCATTTGATGAGAAATATGTATGACGTAGAACAGAAAATGTGCTTCACCAATTAGATTGAATAATTTCATTCTTATCACATACAGTTGTTGATAATATTTCATTCATAACAAAATGAAACGAAGATGCATCACTGAGACAGAACATCAGCGAAAAAATGAAAATTCTCCGATCCTTCTTTTCTTTTTTTTTCCCTCTCATTGTGAAATCAAATCGCGCGAATTAACGGGTTAAAATTCCTTTTGTCATTCTTATCCAAAAGATAAAGCTCTACGGATGACAGGCACTGGAGAGAGAGGGACTAATCTGACAAGACTTTTCTTCAATGATGGCCCCACAACGAGACAAAGTACCCCTGGGCGGTCAGATAAGTTAGGTGGGACCCGCTTTTTCTGGCTGTACACGTAAGCTTTGATTGGAAAATAGATGCATAACAAGCCCGTCCTATCCTGTCACGTCAGGAGAGACTTTAACGGTGATTCGGCCTATCTCTACTTACTTATCCTATACTCGAATCAGTAGCGAATTTAATGTTGACACGTCTTATTTAAAATTATTATTATTTAAATATAATTTTTTTTATAAAAAATAAATTAAAATTTCCATAAATAATCTCAATCTCGGCAGCAGAAATAATTACTAATATATTTATGATTTTTTATTTCAGATTAAAAAAAAAAAAAAGATCCGTCTTGCCTTAAACTGATTCAACCAAAGGACTGTTTGAATCAACTTCAGCTAATGTCGTCAGCACTTCAATTCAGATCTTTTCATTTCTTTTGAGATTGGGAACAATTGTTGTGGGAAGTAACATAAAATCAAATAACCTCAATCACCTTCGGTCCAAAAAAAAAAAAAAACACGTTTGTGGGTTCTACTATATATATATATATTTATATTTTTTTTTTTTTTACTTGTTTACCAAAACAGTTGTCGAGAGCCCAGGAGCTTTTTTTTTTTTTGTTTGAAAAAGAAAAACAATAAAAGAATGACACACTTTGGTTAGTCTGTAACTCGGATGATTAATTTTAGTTCCAACTTCAAATTTGATTCTAATTTCAGTTCTAACTTTAATTATAGTTTTAATTTTAATTTTTATTTTATTCTCAATATCATTGTGTCTAACCACGTCATCGACAACACCAACGGCCAGCCACATCCCTACCATAGTAGTCAGTGATTAATCGCATGGACGACATGTTGTTAATGGTTGAACGTGTCGTTGACGTGTTTGTCAAGGGTCGACCACGTCGTTGACGATGGTTGCTGGTGATCCATTTTTTGAGAATTGGAGAATGGTATAAAACAAACATGAATCTTTTTTTTTTTTTTTAATTCAATTTCAGAATTATAATTGTAATTCTTTTGTCGGTTGTATATTTAGAATTAGAATGGGAAGCTGAAATTGTAATTTTACCATTCGGTATCAAACAACAGAATTGGCGTTTGAACATTTTGAATTAACTAGCAAACGAGGAAAAAAAATTTGAAATTCTAACTTCCAATTTCAATTTTTAATTTTTTTAAAAATTAATACCAATTAAGACTTGAGGTCCTAAGAATGATTTTAGTATTGTTGAACTAAATACGCCAATATCTAATCCAAGAAAAGCAAATGTTTAAGACGTTGGAAAAAATTAAAAAAAAAAAAAAACCAAACTAACCCGAATGACTTTGGATCATGAAAGAAAAAAGGATCAAATTCCCTCGTCTCTTTACATCTGGATCGTCTCTTTGCGTGTACGTTAAGTAGATTTAACTGGGCCGTAAAGATAAATGACGATAAATGGCTCCAGTTTCCAATCCAAGAAAAGCAAAAATGCATAGGCCCACCCAATAAAAGCAAGAAACGTGTACGGCTTAGCATTGGGTCGATCATGGTTTTGGTGCATCTTTCATCTTTTCTAGAATGGGGGAAAACATAATGCTAAAAAGTGGCCTCCAAGCAAGGACTCCCCAACTACTTCAACAATGGAACTTCACTTGATTGAGCCTTCAAATGAAAAATTAAGATAAATGTAATTAAATCATGAAAATGTCGAAAATTTTGTACTAAATTAGTTGAAAAAAAAAAGGTTTAATAAATTATTGATTAAGCATACGAATTTTTTTTTTTTTTTTTTTTGTAAAGAAAAGGAAAGGAATGTATACTTTGACACCATCCGATCTGCTGCCGTACTAGGATGTTTGACGACCAGCTAAGAAGGCGAGAGTTCAAATTTCTTTTCTTTTCTTTTTTTCATAGACTATAACCTTCTCTTAAAATCAAATCAACAAAAATGATACCCGTGTTTCCATTTGTATGTCTCGTACCCATGAAACACATCACTGTATCTGTTTTGTCAAGAAACAATCTAAGCCCATAAAGTGAACCTCCTAACTAGGTTAAGTTCATAAAAACGGCGCGTATATCAATCGTTAATACACTTTCTCACGTGCAAACTAGTTAGAAACTAACGTACTAAGAACACCGTAAGTTCAATTAAACATAATTGACAACACAACCAATTGAACTCAACCCTCCCCGTGTATCATAAAGTCTAGTAATAGTATTTTTAAAATTTTTAATTTCAATTGTAAGGTTTCAAACGTGAAAAAAAAGAAAAAATCCAACCACAAAAAAATTATTATTGGTGCAATTAATGGGGGAATAAATCAAAGATAATAGAAACAAGGAAGTTGCCTTCGCTTATGCAAAATTCGGAAAAGTGGAGTAGAGAAAAGGAGGGTTCTAATTAAGGGAAATAATAAAAGAACTATGGTAAAAGGACACAAAGAGTGGGCACATACGATGAAATAAAAATAAAAAATTATTAAAACATAATATAATTGCGTAGTATATGTATCAAATCTGATTTAATTATGTGTAATATTTTTTAGTTCCATATCTATTTTTTAATTTTTTATATTTGTTAAATTTTTCTTAAAAGAAAATAGATGGTGGAAAGTGGAACCCCAACCAATTAATTATGTTGACTAATTACAACGTTTAATGATAAAATTATCTTGAATTCTGAATTTCTAATACAAGATTAGATTCATAATTTTTACAAATTAAAAAAAAAAATGTTAACAAACTTTTTGTAATTGTAGGAGCTGGATCACCTAATCTTGGGATTGTCAATCATCAGGGCGACTCCTTTCCACTAAAACTGCATTACATCATCGAGTATGATTACCCTGATAGACAACCATCGACGGATCCTCTAAGTTATTCGGGTTGTGCTACTTGCTTGTTTTCTAAGTGATGTATTGATGGGCCGTTTATTATTGAATGAGAATTTAGGAAAAGTGGTTTTAACATCTAATATTCTCCCAAAAATGTTTCTCTTTGTAACTTGATCGGTTGGTTGTTTTGTATATTATTATTATTATTATTATTATTATTATTTTGTTTTCCTTCTCGTAATTGCATTGAAACTCGTTGATGCTTAATTTTATGGCAACTCGATGGACCTTCAATCATCTTTGCCTCGATCCCCACTTGCCTTGAAATCTTCAATGCCTGCAATCATCATTGAAGTGAGGGATTTAATGTCAATGGATTTTACTTTTCCTCGTTTTCCTGCAAGCCAAGGAGAAGGAAAAAATAACATATAAAAGAAAAAAATGATATTGGCAGCATTAGTTAAAGTTTGACGACTGGCCTTCTATGATTGGTGCTCCTGGCAACGAACCAAGCTGGACAGTGCTTAGAGTCAGAGAAGCCACGTCATACTTGACCAACAACCAGCCAAACAAAAGAAAGAAAGAAATAAAATAATATGAATGAATGAAAGTCATTGTGCACGCACCTGTGGACGCGGCAACTTGACTTTCACCTCTCGTTGGTTAGTTGAGTGTTGACCAAACGCCAAAAACAAAGAAAAATGGAGAACAAGAAGAAGGAGAAAAAACAGTAGGCCGAGAAATGTTGCCAAAATAATAAATAGGCAGCCCCCTATCTTATGTAGTATGGATTACCGAATAAATGCGCGGCCATATATTTAATTTATTTTATTTTATGCCCTAATTACAACTCTTTTTTCTCAAAAAAAAATAATAATTATTATTTATTTTTCTACTGCGCGTTCTTTGACATCAAATTAACTACGCATAAAATCACTTGTAACGCACTCAAGCATATTATCGTGGGGCCGACTCTAAATATATTGCATAGATACGTAGCATCATTTTATTATACACATTAATATAAATGGCAGCGATGGAGAGATTTGACTTTGAATATTTATTTACTAAATTAATAATTTTATTTTATTTTTTGAAAAAAAAAAAAGGTAGCTATAACAAAAACAAAAGACTAAGACATAACTCGATTAGTAGCTCCATGTCTCCAACATTGAAGGAATAACTTCGCGGGCATAGAAACCATGTAAGTTTCCAGGTGACCTGCGGAATATTCTGAGAATTATTAATTCATTCGTCAAATTATAATGAATGCTTGTGCTGTGTCTGGGTCCGACCACGTAATTCATTTTTATAATAACCCAATTTGTTTCAACTATAATATTATATATATATATATATATATATATATATAATTACAGACATACAAATTAATATGATGAAAGGAGCGTTTTTATTTTGTTCTGGCAATTGTTTCTTACTTTTCGCATCTTTTCTGATGTAGTAAAATACCAGGGAAACTGAAAAAATTAAACTAAAAATTCTAAAAATTTTTTTTAAAATTTTACTTCTGGTTTTTGGATTTTATTTATGAGTATTTTAATTTTTGATTTTTTTTGAATTTTCAATTTTCTAAACATATTAATTTTTTTGAAATATTTTCAAATTTTGATGAATTTTCAGATTTTATTTTCATTTTTTGGATTTTTTTTTTAAAAAATCTTTTCTGCTTCTTTTTTGAATTTATAATTTTTTAAAAAATTTAACAAATAACAACGTTACAGACAGAAATTAAAAAATTAGACCAACATTAAAGGTCAAATTAGATTTTTTTTTTTTTACCTTTATTTAATGCAGTATTTAATGACTTTCGAGCCATAGGCTGGCTTGACTAAATGACAAGTCCATCCACACGTTTTTCCCTTGGGATTGCTGAAATCTTCGGCCGTCAAAATGGGTCCCAAGTCTTTTTCCATGGGCCCACAACCCGCCTAATCTCTGAGCTCTTAGTCGAAAACAATATTAACAGAAAACAAATTCCCCGCCTAATCTCTGAGTTCTTAGCCGAAAACAATATTAACAGAAAACGAATTCTTGAAAAGGAACTTAAAATTATAAATCGCAATTTCCTTCTCGGGGAAAGTGGTGTTGAAGGACAGTAAATATATTTTAAAATATTTATATTTTATTGAAAATAAATAATTTTTTATTTTTATTTATAAAATAATATTATTTTATATTTTATAAAATTTAAAATAAAAAAAAATTTCTCACATATATATATATATAGAGGAAATAAAAAACTTAATTTTGATATAAAAAAATTCAATGAAACTAAGACAATTTAAATTTTTTAAAAATTTTTAAATTATATTAATTAAATTAATTTTTTATTAATTATATTAATAAATTAATTATAATAATAATAAAATTATAATAATTATTAATTAATATTTTTATTTTTATATTTATTTTTTTAAAAAAATAAATTAAAAATAATATAAAATAATTTTTTTAAAAAAAAATTATATTTTTATATTTTAAAATTTGTTAAATTAATTATATTAATATTATTTTTATTATTTTATTATTTATAGTACATACAATTAAATTAATTTTTAATTAATTATTTTTTATAATTATAATTAATTATTATTATTTTTTATAAAATAAAAATAATATAATTTTTTTAAAAAAATTATATTATTTATATTTAATTTTTTATATTTTAAAATTTATTAAATTAATCTTATATATTATTATTATAATTTAATAAAAAAAATAATTATAAAAAAATAATTATTATAATATAATATATTAAAATATTATTTATAAAAATAAAAATTATCTTTAATCAAAATGTCAAAGTTACCTTAAGTATTAATTTTTTTTAATATTACAACTGTATTTAAAATATTTTCTTCTGCTTTTGCTAACAAAAGTGATCGTCATTCACACGAAGTGTTATAAAAGCATTAGCTGAGCTTCCCCATCCAAACCCACTCCCTCTCTTCAAGAAACCAAACTCCATTCCACAACCCATCAAAATCCATACAAAAACTTGCATACATTTACTCACAGCGTCTTCAAAGTCCGGTACATCTGTTCTTTTTGTTCTCAAAAGAATAAAAAAACAAAAAAAGCAGCTTTGGCACAGGAGAAAAACAAGGTGAAATTTTTTCTTGAAATGCCTGCAAAGCATTTAAAGTGAGAAACACAAAAAAAAAAAAAAAAAATTGCAACAAGTAAAAGCCATTCGTTTGAGCAACAGAGAAAGAAACAGCGAAGGAATTCCACTGTGGAATATGTTAAGGAGCAGCGTGTTCCTGTTGCTTCTATTTTTTGCTTCGTTGGTTTGTTCTGTTACAGCTTCTGTGTCCTATGACCACAAAGCTATAAAAGTCAATGGGCAGAGAAGGATTCTTATTTCTGGGTCCATTCACTACCCAAGAAGCACCCCTGAGGTACCAACAAGTCCAATGCGGTTCACGGGTTTCACTTCTGATTTTTTTTTTTTTAATCCAATTTTTAAAGTTTGATTCTTTGACGTAATTTTGGTGGGTTCTGTGGTGTTTGCAGATGTGGCCGGATCTTATTCAGAAGGCCAAGGATGGAGGTTTGGACGTCATACAAACTTATGTCTTCTGGAATGGGCACGAGCCTTCTCCTGGAAATGTAAATTCAAAATTGTCAATTATCTTTTTATTTGCTCGTCAATTCTGGATTCCAAACTCATTTCAATTTTACTCTTTCTTTTTTGGCGAAAAACCAACATTGCCAGTATTACTTTGAGGATAGGTATGATTTGGTTAAGTTCATCAAGCTGGTACAGCAAGCAGGCCTCTATGTTCATCTCCGGATTGGCCCATATGTTTGTGCTGAATGGAACTTCGGGTAAAGTAAAGTAAAGGTTCATTTCATTCATAGAGCGTGTTTCTTTCTATTTCTATTCATGCGCTCTGCTCTTCTTGCTCTGTTTAATGGTTCAGGGGATTTCCAGTCTGGCTCAAATATGTTCCAGGAATTGCCTTTAGAACTGATAATGGGCCTTTTAAGGTTGCTATTTTCATAATGTTTCTTTTTGGTTGCCAAAGAAAAT
Source organism: Rhizophora apiculata (assembly GCA_037832385.1). Classification (NCBI taxonomy): domain Eukaryota; kingdom Viridiplantae; phylum Streptophyta; class Magnoliopsida; order Malpighiales; family Rhizophoraceae; genus Rhizophora; species Rhizophora apiculata. The sequence continues at coordinate 4,337,111 of CM075433.1, read as the reverse complement.
TGATCAAATATCAATTAACGTGGTTTCGTGAAACTGTAAATGAAGGCGGCAATGCAGAAGTTCACAGAGAAGATTGTAAGCCTCATGAAGTCGGAGAAATTATTTGAAAGTCAAGGAGGCCCAATAATTCTTTCCCAGGTGCGAAAATTAGCCCACTCTTTTGTTTTTTTTTTGTTTTTTGGGAAAGGAGATGGGCTGATTTTTTTCCATTTCCCTTTTCTTGTGAAGTGGTCCCTTGTTTGACAGAATTATCGATTGCTCTATAACAGATAGAAAATGAGTATCAAGGCGTGGAGATTGGTGCACCTGGTAAAGCCTATGCAAAATGGGCAGCCGAGATGGCAGTGGGGCTTGGCACAGGAGTGCCATGGGTCATGTGCAAGCAAGAAGACGCTCCTGATCCTGTGGTAGGTAATTTTACAATTTATTTTATTTTATTTTATTTCTACTTATGGATATCATTGATTTGGTTTGATAGCTTCAGTCACTGTGAACCTCCTTTCGTGTTACGCTTTGTAATAATGTGTTCATTTCCTTATGTGACCCCTTAAATGCAATGTCGTTATTGCCATATGTTTTTCTTTTACGTTGTTGCTTTCCCTATTCAACGTAGTCCTACGCGGTCCTACTCGTCTCCTTTTTATCTTCCATCTGTGATTCTCTGCAACTGTGGAGCCACAGTAATGGAAAATGATGAGCGTATATTCTCCCTGTTGCTTGAAGATATTAGATGTACTCCATCTTTTGTTAGGGAATGTCTAAGTCAAGCATCAAGATGTTATTCTTAAGGATTAAGGAAGTAATTGAAATTTAATTTGTGGGCTCTTTTCAATATATTGAAACCCTTTCCATCTTTATGGTTTTCAGATAAACACCTGCAATGCATATTACTGCACAGATTTCAAGCCAAACAAGGACTACAAACCCAAAATGTGGACAGAAAACTGGACTGGCTGGTAGGTTACTTTCTTTTGGACCCTTTTTGTTTACCCTTCTCCCTTTCCTGTTGTCTTCAGTGTCATCGTTTCTTCTATTTTGTATTTGTTAGTACCTCTTTCTGAGACTAATTGTACTTTTTTCATTCTCCTATTGGTTTTACCTTGCCCTTAGGTACACAGAATTTGGAGGAGCAATTCCTCATAGGCCAGCAGAAGATTTGGCATTTTCTGTAGCAAGATTCATACAAAATGGTGGTTCGTTTGTTAATTACTATATGGTAAGTTAAACCCTTTAAGAAAAATTTATCCACACGGTCATGTTGGCATATAAGTGGAAGAACTTGCTAATTGCAATGTCTCATTTGGGTTTTTGCTTCTGCTTAGTACCATGGTGGAACCAACTTTGGCAGGACTGCTGGCGGTCCCTTCATAGCAACCAGTTACGATTATGATGCACCAATTGACGAATTTGGTACGTGTCCAATAGTAGGTTTGGCGAAGTGGCTTACTGGCCTCATGATCATTAGTCTTATGTATTTCAGAATCTAACAACCAAATTTGAATGCAATATGCATGTCTAAGATTTCTGCTGTCAAAGAGCAATTTGTAACCAAGCCGATAACAGCTATGATCATATAGAAGAAAATTTATGAGCACTGTCTTGCCTTACCCTTTAGAACATGCTTATTTGCAAACATGTATGTATTCCACATGAGAAAAGGAGTCTGCTTGTTTTTATACCAGGATTGCCAAGGGAGCCAAAGTGGGGACATTTGAGAGACCTGCATAAAGCCATCAAGCTCTGTGAACCTGCTTTAGTTTCAGTGGATCCCACCGTAACAAAATTGGGAAATAATAACCAAGAGGTAAAGATCATTCTTGAGTAATGCATTCCCAATTTTAGGCACACAGCCAAAGTCATACATGCAAATTCGCATGTATATGCACAGTTTCTATTTTGCTTTTTTTCTTGGACTCCATTCATCCATCCATCTCTATGTTGTTTTAGGCTCATGTTTTCAAATCAAATTCGGCGTGTGCTGCATTTCTTGCAAACTATGACACACAATCCACTGTGAGAGTGACCTTTGGCAATGCACAATACAGCTTGCCACCTTGGTCTATCAGCATTCTTCCTGATTGCAAGACCGAAGTTTATAACACAGCAAGGGTCAGGAATAGCCTCTTGATTACTAAAGGCTTCTCAATTTATCTCCTGTTTCATTTTCATTTCAAAATGTTAGCTGGTTTTCCACTTCAGTTTCAGCTAATCATATATCTCTGCACAATGTCTGATAAAATGTGGTAATTAACATGCAGCTTGGTGCCCAGAGCTCAAAGATGAAGATGGCACCGATAGGTAGTGCTTTTTCTTGGCAGTCATACATCGAAGAAATTGCCTCTTCTGACGACAAGGATTCAACTACAACAAATGGCTTGTGGGAACAAATAAATGTCACCAGGGATGCTACAGACTATCTTTGGTACATGACAGAGTGAGTATATGACTACTCATGGTCTCACCTTCTTTCAGGTGTCTTAGTGCACCTTTTGTGCTCACAATTCTTCACCATTTGTTTGGTCATTCAGTGTGAAGATCGATCCTGATGAAGCATTTCTGAAGAATGGACAGAATCCTCTCTTGACAATTTTTTCAGCTGGGCATGCATTGAATGTGTTCATAAATGGTCAAGTAGCAGGTGGAGGATAGAGATTGCCATCTTAGTATCAGCTACTTACTACTGCCTCATTCTTTGGTTAACATCTCAATTTATTTGTACTGTAGGAATGGTGTATGGAGGATTAGGGAATCCAAAGTTAACATTTAGCCAGAATGTTAAGCTGGTAGCTGGCGTTAACAAGATTTCTTTTTTAAGTGTTGCTATGGGCCTCCCGGTTGGTGCCCTTACTTCTTTAATTCATAGTCTCGGTTGTGCTGTTGATTATTATATCTAAACTTATTCTGCTTTCATGGTCATTTGTTTCAGAATGTTGGTCTTCATTTTGAGACATGGAATGCCGGGGTTTTAGGTCCAGTCACTTTGAAGGGTTTGAATGAGGGGACAAGAGAACTGTCAGGCCAGAAATGGTCTTACGAGGTTCGTTACAGCACTATGCTTAGCTTGTATTCCATATTCTTCATTGCTCCGCTCCACTGTATAGTAATAGTAACAAATTGGGTGTTGACAGGTTAGCCACATCATAGAAAAAACATTATCTTTAAGAAACAGAAAATTTTATTGTCAAACAAGTAACTGTTACACTTACATTACTAGTGATGTAAAATGCTGTGGCATTATCCAGAGTCCATGCTTGTGTGAATATATTCTGACCGTCTTTCTGATGCTATAAGCCATAGGTGATATTGAATCTAAAATAGGCTGGGCAATAACTTTATCTGTGCCCTTGAGCAGATAGGTCTGAAAGGTGAAACAATAAGCCTTTATACGTTTAGTGGGAGTTCATCTGTTGAATGGATGGAAGGATCATCATTGGCACAGAAACAACCTCTAACTTGGTACAAGGTATGAGCAACTTTAATGCCCAACAGCAACTTATCTTGTTTCCTATTTTTCAGCAAGCAACAAACGTACATGACTGTCATTGTTGTAACATTCCTAAACGAACGTGCATGACTGTCTTTGTTATGATATTCTAGACAACCTTTGATGAACCACAAGGCAACTATCCATTGGCCTTGGATATGAGTAGCATGGGAAAAGGTCAGATATGGATAAATGGTCAAAGTATAGGACGTCACTGGCCTGGATATATCGCCCATGGTAATTGTGGCAATTGCAACTATGCTGGACAATTTACTGACAAAAAATGTCGAAGTAATTGTGGAAAGCCCACGCAGAAGCGGTAAGCAAATGCTATTGTTGTCAACAAAATTCACTGCACTTCGAATATCATTCCTTGAGAGATGAGAAATTCTTGATAAGCCATTAATTTCAGGTACCATGTTCCACGTTCATGGCTTAAACCAAAAGGCAATTTATTGGTCGTGTTTGAAGAATGGGGAGGTGATCCATCTAGAATTTCTTTGGTTGGGAGGACTACAAGCAGTGTGTGCACTGATATATTTGAAGGCCAGCCAATGCTAAAGAACTGGCACATCATTTCCAGTGGGAAGGTTGAGAGCATGCAACCCAAAGCCCATTTGTGGTGCCCTCCAGGTCAGAAGATCACTCAGATTAAGTTTGCTAGCTATGGAATGCCTCAGGGGACATGTGGAAGCTACAGAGAGGGGAGCTGTCATGCTCACAAGTCATATGATGCTCTTGAAAGGGTATTCTTCAGATTGAACTTAATAATTTCATGTTGTTTAGCCAATAGTTTATGCAACTAACTCAAAGGAACCACTTGTAGAATTGTGCTGGGAAGCAGTCCTGTTCTGTAACGGTAGCTTCTGAAGTCTTTGGAGGAGATCCATGTCCAGATAGCCAAAAGAAGCTCTCCGTTGAGGCTGTCTGCAGCTAAAATGGCCTTCATAAGATATTGCTGACTGCCAAGGTGCCAGGTTTCTCTCTTACGGGCGAGAATATAATAAGTTTAAAACCATATCATGCAAATTGGGCAAAGCCAAGTGTAGATCAGGAAGTTATTGCAAAGAAACCGCGTACATATAGAGAAGTTATTATTTATTAAATCCATACATCATATTAGGCTTTAGTAGCTTTACATGAGCCTTGTGCAAATGTTCTAGTCCACAGGCATTCTCATAAGTGAGCATTTAGCTTGCAATTTCAATATACTTGTTTGCAAGGGAAAATTTTTTGTGGCAGCTGCTTTCCAAGAACAAAGTGGTAAGGACTAAACAATTATACTTTTTGCATTATGGATTGTCTCCTGTGGTAAAAATTAGCATGCAACAACAACAAATTTTAACGAAGAAAAATGTTCAGCCTTAGAATAACTGGGAGACCTATGATCTTGACAGAGTTTTCTCACATTGAAATAATTTATGCTTAAAGCCCTTCAGGGCATCATCTACACCACTGTGAAGCTGTAACACTTCCCGGCCTTGATGCTTCCACTGCTCTAATCTATCATGGAGATCCATCAGCATCAGAACTCCATCTCCATCGATATTGAGCTGGATTAGTGTATTGATACACCTGAACAAGTACCCGCCCACCCTTAGTTTCACCCTACAAATAGTATCAAGTGCACTTTCTTCAGTTTTAAATAATGAAGCAGACACGCTCTCAACACTATCAGTTAAGCTGAACACAAGACGGGCGCCTGCTACAGCTTCATTTCTGTGGCATTCATTGCTCTCTATAACCTGGCTGTCTGGCCATTCAGAATTTTGGTTTACCTGTTTGAAACAAACATTCTTAGCTTCCAATGAGTGAAGTACCCTACCAGTTGCAGCATAGTGCAACAGGAGTTGACATCCATTTTCATTTGAGAAACTGGGGCATCCAATTATGATGCCTAATGGGATTCTCCTGAGCAGTGTATCATGTTGTGGGATACTAACACATGAATTTCCATCAGAAGATGCTGACTTATCAATGGGATTGTAATCATACTTCATGATATTTTGGTATTTTTCAAGCCAGAGGCCAATCACTTTGTCATCATAATCATTTCCATGTACAAAGTCCTCCTTGCTTTCAACAAACCTGGGTTTCTTAAGTTTCTTCCTGTGGCCAGATGTTCCTTTGGAACAAGAACCTGAGTCAATTTGTTTCAGGATCCAAGATTCTGATATTTTAGTCAAATTATCATACAGCAGATCCTGCCGAGATTTATTATCAGGACTCAAAATCCAAGCAATGTATGTTGCAGCAGCAGCACTTGGAAATTCGATACCATGTCTTTGCCCTTCTTTGGGCCTTTGTGTTGCAGTTTCTGATTGAGAGTCTTTCAGGAAACTCTTTTCAGCAAAAAGTGAAACCGAAGCAAAAAGGAACCAATCTGGGAAACTGATAGCCAAAGCCCTGCAATGCAACATTTCAAGAAGCTTTTGAAAAAGGAAAAAACAAATGTGATTTCAAACTCAACTGTTTCCTGCCAACATGGCGTAAGCATTACCAGATAGATTTGTGATCTATTGACTGAGCCTTCAGAGATGATGCCCCAATGTCATCATGAAATTGTCTTATAAGAGAACATGCTGGTTCACTGCTCCCATGAACTAACTGAATAAAACTTTCATATGAGAGAGGTCCAGCTAAGGTTCTTAGCACCTGGTTCTCATATGGAAAATATGCATTGGAAAAAGCCAGCTTTGATCCCAATTCCAAAGACATGCCCCACCATGTTGGTCTGGAAATCACGTCTAGTATCATTGAAACTAGTCCAATCACAAGCTCTAGTATACAAGTGAGACCCCTGTTTCATAAGAAAATTTACACAATGGACATCAAACACCTGTTAATTCTCTTCTCAAAAAAGAAAAAAACACCTGTCAATCCAGTAAGACAGGTCTGAATAAGTGTCAGTCACATGAATGTCTTCTATTGTTTTAAGCACAAAAATGTAGGATGGTAAAAACATCAAGCTTATATAAGCTTCAACTGAAATATAGATATTCTTCGTCAAGAACATTTTCATTATGCCTGCATAACTTAGTTGATTCATACAGAAAGCCAATGAAGCAGCCAAAACAAGAAGTGGCATCCAAATATAGAGAAATTTAGTTTAGAGTAAACAAGAATAGTAAGCAGCCAGAAGTTATGCATCGGATGCTAACAATGGGGTAGAGCTGCCAAAGATTGCTTGTACCCATGTAAACTGCAAATGTAGGCAGCCAATTGAGAGTCCAAAAATAGCTAGGGTTGTGGTTCTGGATCCTATGCTTGAAAGGATGAAGCAAAAATGTAGAAATGCCTTGAATAGGCAAGTGAAGCACAGATGCAATTGTTTGGGCCTTTGGAGTGTGGTTATTGTTTGGGATGCCACACCAACCAAATGAACTTATTTGGCCACAATGCAACTAAGGACAAAGTCAAATCGCAGAACTGCAATGATAAAGAGGAAGGGACTCACGTAAGCAGAAACCATTCATGTAATAGAGCTCGAGTATCAATGAACATGATTGGAGAAAGTACCAAGCATAAAAGAATCTCACGCCAATCTCTTCTATCATAAAACTCCTTGCTCAGACAAAGGAAAGGTCTTTTGATAGCATCTTGCAAGACGCTTAAAATATCATGCTTTAGAGTTAAGGGGTCCAGATACCAGAACGATAACCTGAAAGAGGTGACACAAACGAATTGGTAAGAACTACAAGCACATGAATAAACAAAACAACAGAAGGATAACAGCAAACCTCCAGAAGAAGCATTCTTGAAACAACCACATCAAGTTTCAATGTTCCACCATTACTAATACGAAAAGGCTAGAACATTTATGTGGGGAATAGAAATTGCAACGAACCTTAGAGGTATTTCACGGTTCTTAAGGGGGAATTCCGCGGGCAAGTTGCTGAGCAACTTTGAGAAGTCAGTACTTCTTCCACACAGTGAATTAACATCACATACACGCATTGATGGTACCAAATATTTGCAGCAATGCGCCGAAACCGCGACTCTTATAACAGCTCGTAATAGAAGATGAATATCCATCCCTACAACATTTCAAATAACATACTTAAAATTCCTTGAACCAAAAACAAATTGCATCAAAAATAAAATCGACGACCGACTCACCGTGTCTCTCCAATGTGGAGATAGAACTGTTAAGAAGTTCAATCAATTCGACACAGTCGGTTCGAGAAATGGAGCTACCGATCTGCAAAACCTCTTCTTTATCAAACCGAAACACCCGACAATTTACTGAAGAAGACAATACAGTCACGATCGTCGATATCAGGTACTCGGTCAACGAATCGAAGACCTGAATCAAACCACAAAAGCCCAAGAAAATCAATTTTTTTAGAAAAAGAGAAGGAAAGAAAAAATAAAACTTAAAAATAACACCCTCGCCGGAGAAATTTAAATTTGAAGGTGGTGAACTAGCCTGGGGTGCCTTAAAGCCCATGAGGGAGAGAGCAGTGTCCAAAACCCTATCCCTAGGAACCTCCGTGAGGTTGAGAGATTGGTTAAGACTTGAAAGCGACAGCTCGAGAGAAGAATCTCGTTCTTGCTGTTGTTGATTGTTTAGGGTTCCGACTTGAAGAGCTAGCTTCGAGAATAGATCGGTTATCTCCGGAAAGCTCGCCATGACGGTAAGAAAAAGAATCAAAGGAACGGCAGTGCCGGCGTTAGCGATGGCCGACGGTGCTTGATTGGTTAAATTGCCGATCTTGCCGGCTACGATGAGTTTCCCGCCAAAATGGCTGTGAGATGAGATGACGACTCGCTAGTCCAGTCCCATTAAAAACAAGCGGGCTCGTACTTTTGCCAACTATGAAAGCCCAGTCTCAAGGCCCAATTAAATTGGGCCTCTGATCTGCGTAGCCGTTTTCTCATTTGTGTTCCAAAGAATTATTGACCGTCTCCCCCTTTTCCAAAGGAAAAAAAAAAAAAAAAGAATTACTGAGATGACCGTTGGGAAATTTTATTGCATGCGCACGGGCTCATACTTTGTTGTGTGCAGCGTTTTCTTTCTGTTTGTTTTTTTTTTTTTTCTTCCTTTACTTTTCTTTTTTTTTTTTTTTCTAATTACGCTTTATTGAGCTGTGTGAAGGAAAAGTTAAAATTATCTTGAAAATTTTATGTCATTTTCAGACATAACTGAGGCAAATTTCTTTTCAATTTATCAAAACATTTTTTATTTATCGCTGACAAAATGATTATGTATTATTTTCGTTCACTCCGCTTTTTAATGATGCTAATAAATAGTAATTCTTCACAACAATTTTTTGTTTTATTATTTATTTATTTTAATAATGTAGCATCTCATATGTTTGAAAACCTAATTTGTCAAAGATGGAAGGTCTCACCACCTTAGATTACCTAGCTAGAAAAGACCTGCTACCTGGTGGGTTGAATCTAAGTGCCTGGAAAAGACTGATAATAATTGAGTTCATAATCACAAATTTCCCCTCAAAAAATTATTTTAGTTTATTAGGAGATTATTAAACATTATGAATTATATAATAGATGATAACCTTTCTTTTTTTTTTTTTTGATTTTATAAATTTTATGATTTTTTTATTTATAATTATAACTCAATATCTTGAAAATAAAAACCTTAAATTTTTGTGAAATTAGGGAGACAACCTGGTGTCCCCATAAACAGACACTTAGATTCTTTCCCATAAATGTTTTGGGATAACAACGTTGGAGCAGAGTTTGTATTGATTATTATTTAATGCAGTCCTAAAGTTCTTACGAATTTTAAGGTAATCGCATACCTAATAAACGTGCCAATTAACTTTAGCATCTATAGAGATTATGTTAATCTCCTTTCCTGCCTACAGCCCTATTCGATTTAATTTGTCTTTTTTTTTTTTTCCCCTTTTTTCTGACAAAAAAGAAAGGGGTCGAAAGAAAGACGTAAAGACTTAATTCAAAGCGATGAACTTTCATGCCTACATTACAAATAAATAAGTAAAATTATAAAAGTTGTGGACCGTCTTTTGGTCCAATCCCTAAATATTTTAGACATCGTGCTTCAGCCTTTTTGCTAAAGGGGGATGTGTTAGATCATGGCAATCCTATCAAGGCCTTTATAAAGCAAAACAAGAGATACCAATACGATAAGTTAAATTAGTTAACGCATGAATGCTCTTTCGGTATCATTGGCTTCCACCAACAAAGAAAAAGTTAGTTTTCATTCAGAAAGAATACAGAAAACAGCACCCAATGAATCATCGAGACTTTCGATTAAAGATTTTGAAGAAAGCAATTGTGTGTCACGAAGTCTATAGGTTCATCATATATATATATATATGTATGTAGGCTCCTGAGAGAAAAGGAAACGTTGTCATGAAGTGGTGGCATTATGATTGAGTTCCGCTTATACGATCCGATGAGAGGCAGGATCATCAAACCCATCCAACTGAATAACTGAAAGTATGATAAAGGCTTCTGATGATACGTACGCCCACAGATTACAGGAAGACATGCCAGTCCATTGGTATCCTCCTTTTTGGCGTGAGAACTATTCTACTCTGGGTTTGAAGATTGCTTATATCTGATTCATTAATTCCCTTAAATATTAGATAAACTATGTAGGAATTGTATAATAATTATAGTGCTTTTTTTCTTTTATCTATTTATTTATAAACGCCTCACTCTCTCCTCAAAGAGTTCTAAAGTATAATAGATATCTAGAACATTAACAACTGTAGTGTGCCAGCTAGCTATATTTATTGTGTGGTAGAATATTATATCAATCAGTTGTGAATGTATTAATTTTGAATTTCATACTTCTTTTTTTTTTAATCATTTTAACATTTAATGTCTCCTATCTTAAGCAATATGAATCTAAATTATCTAATACTCTTTTTCAATAGTTGCCTATTGCAATCGTGAATGGATATCATTGGATTGTTTGATGACTCCGATTGCTCAACAGCATGAATTGATTAACCTGGGATTATTTTTTTATATTGTCATAGGCCAAATCAATGATTTCTCATTGGACCAATGCTTGAAAATGAAACCCCCGTCACTTTTACATCGCTTTAAATATACGTACGCATTATTATAGTTATTTTAGTAGCCCAAAGTGGTAAAGATTTTGGTACAAATTTGTTAAAAGAAAAGGGTGTAAACTGCTGACGATGTCAAGAAATGAGATTTAACCTCTCGCACTTCTGACCCATTTTGAACGTGGCGCCAATTCAGTGGTCCTACGTACTCTACTGTTTGCCGTAACTAAAAGGCTCCAAAAAATGGCTCGATCGAATCAGAGAACCAATGGTCATGGGTTTTCGCTTTTCTGTGGGAAAAGGTTTAGGACCATGATCAGGTTTTTGATTTGGTTGAAAGCAAATCATGTTCGATATAAGCAGTAGGCAATCCCCTCAAGTAAATAATGACTTGATAATCAATTAAACCAAGATAACGCTAATCATGATTAGAGGCCAAAAAGAGGGGCCCAGTGCAGTAATTAACATGTTAAGATAGAGTGTAGTAATTGAGGCCGGATGAGGGATGGAGATTCTCCTTTTTTTTTTTTCTTTTTTTTTTTTGGGGGGGTTTTGAGGAATCAGACAAGGACACGGTGACAGATTGGTGTACGACATGCACAATCGTGAAAGGGTGATTGAAGGCCACAGAGGGCAAAACGAGACAGCATGTGGGCCATGACAGTTTTTTTTTTTTCTGGGCAAATCTTGCAATAATGGAGTCCTCCTCCTGGTGAATATCTCCTTTGATTTGACCACACAATGCCCTCAAACAAACGCTAGACAGAATAGCCATCCAAGGAAAATAAAGCTGTTATCATATTCTGGTGTCCCTCCTCCAACCATTGGCTCGATTCAATGCGTTTGGGTCTTTGTGTTTGCAAATACACTAATTAAAGGTAACAGAATTGCAAAACAACAAAGCATGTGGACCATTCTCGAAGGCCAATTGTGATCTAGAGCCACTCATTGCTATTTGTTTTCCATTCTGAAAGATGGGGATTGATTTTTGCATGCCACATGAACAGACAGAAAAGAAAAACTTGTGCTATTTAGGCTGAAATTGTTTGCTTGTGGACACCGGGCAGTCAATTTCTGTCTGTAGCGTGTAGAATAAGGATTTGGTGTTTGCAGATAGATTTCATGGACACCAAGCGGGCAGTTAAACTGTCTTACTGTATTTTTTTCTTTTTTTCTTTTCCTTGCATGCTGCGTTTGCATGGAATAAGGGTGATCATTCTTAGGGGGGTTCACCTATAGGAGATCAATCAGATGTCCATAAAGCATCGTAGCATCTCTGTTTAGGTCTCATTGTTAAGAACATTTTGGCAGGCAGTCCCCTTTGACTCCTACTGGCTCAATCGAGGAAGCAATTTGATACAGGAAGTGGTACTGTATGGGACACATGCAATGCTTGGATTTGTATTCATATTTATTAATACTTGTGACTCGGCCTAACCCATAATTTGGTTAACGTTTATTAAATAATATAGTGAATATATAAAAGTTTTAAAGTAATTTTATGGCACTCAATTTTATTTATTTATAAAATTGAAATAGATGTAATTAGTCTTTTTTTTTTTTTTTGTTATTCTCGTATTGTCTATTGAATGTTGTTACCTTTTTTTTTTTATTATTGAATTCATCTTCAATTTTTCATTAAATATTTCAAAATTTAAAATTTTCAATTCAATCCTTATCTTCTATTCAAGATACTAAAATAATCATTCATGCTTTTTGAAAGTAAACTTTGTTTTTAATATATGTTTTATTTATTTTTTTTCTGTATTATGTTAAATATTAACGACACTCAATCACTGTTTTAATACCTTGAATGAAAGTTGAGGATGAAGAAAAGCGAGAACTAAGATAACAATAAAGGTTGATTTTTATAGTTGTAGATACTTTAAATATAAATCCTGTAATTAAAAAATTTTATATTTGAAATAAAAGAGAAAAATAAATAACATATAATTGGTATAACTCCAAAAACTCTAAATGATGGGGTTTTCCGTCTCAAGTATAAGCTTATATCCAGCTGATTATTTGTCCCAAAGTAGTCTAATGTACAACAACAATTGCAAGGGCTTGCTTGGATTTGTGAGAACAATATCATGGGCAGAGAGGAGCAAGCCAAAGGGCAAAGAAAGGAACTGAGAAAAGAGATTCCCAGCTGGCAAGAGCCGGGTTTGCCGGATCCTGTCCTTTGAAAACAGATTTAAAAAAATAAAAATAAAAAATAAAACGAGCTGCTCGAGGCGAAGCTTTTTGGCCTCTTTTGGACCGATAAACAGTCAACCCCAACCAAGCATAATCTTAATTGGCTTGCTAATTTTTGCTTGAAGATCAAATATACTTAACTGGATAAACCATACCATGGCAATCCATCTAAAAAGAAATAGTAAAGAGAAGGAAGCTTCTTTAAATCATGCAATACATATAAAAATGTCCCCATCTATCTGTTTCATCCCCTCTTGATTCCACTCTCAATTTGAGTAATTTTTATACTAATAGGAAGAAAGATTTTCTTGGTGGAAAATTCAGAAATGATATCATGGAAAGATGAGTTGTCCCAAAGAATAGTAGAGCAGTAAAAGTCTAAACCCCAATACAATTATAATGCTGAAGAAGCCTATTGGCTTCTCTAAGACCGCTGAAATAAGCACCGTGGGTGGTGGAATAGTGGGTTCTATGAGTGGCCTCCCCTGCAAATAGAATTTGAAGTGGAGGAGGACTAGCGGACTCAAGACTACCGATTCTGGGTAGTGGCTCTGCCAATGAGTCCATATCGTCCCCGCTTGATCCAACTGCAATGTAACTGTATGATCCCAAGAACAGTGGATCATTACCCCATTTGCTCTTCAAGACCTTGGTGAATAAAACCTCACTTCCGTTTGAGGTCCCCGCAAGGCTGCTAGCATTCCGGTTGTGCTGCAATTCACAAGCATTGGAATCCGCCTGTTTGATGGGTGGATGTAAGAAGGCAGTCAATGTTGTTGAAACCCCATTAACGATGTCTTGATCACTAAGGGATTCAAGCTCAAGAGCTTCTTTTCCGGCAAACCAAGACAGCAATACACTCGAATTCTTATAAATTGGACGGATTGAGGCTGTCCTTCTCATCCACCATGGTATGCTTTTGTGCCTCAATTCAGAATCCGGTCGGTGAAAGGCCATTTGCAAGAACGAGAAATTTTCCCTGGAATCGTTTCTCCAATCTTGCCTTGAACTCAATTGCAAAAACAGCTTGTTAACAACACCATATCCTAGCCTTGATATAGCATCAGTCTTGAAATATGGTAGAGGGGGGCTGAACAAACCTGGATCTTGGTCAACTCCAGCCTTAAGAACCCCAAGTGAGACTGTGACTATAACATGATCAGCCAACATAACCGAACCATCGCTGAAATGTAGCTTCACGGCCATATTAGCATGACCATTTTCCATTGCCGACGGCTGTGCTGTTGCAGGTTGCCACTCTATTCTTGTGACCTTGCGATCCAACTGGATTAGACCATCAGGTAGAGCAGAAGCTAGTGATTCAATTATGCTGGTGTAGCCTTTGGCAATCGTGATTTCTTCACCTGGAAACAAACGATACTCCCTTTCCGCATCAAAATCTAGAGTTGAAAGATCACCTGCAGATGTGTAAGTCCTTTGAGTATTCTCATGCATAGCAAAGATGGCTTCTTCAAGCGACCTTTTACCCCAGCCACCACACACTTCGATCCGTTCTTGATTTTCCACAGAATTCCAATACGCATCAAGACCTTGTCTAAGGAATGAACCAACACTAAGCTTACCAGAGCCACTGCTATTTATTGTGCCAATCTTGAAAGCTTTAGCTGCAAGTTTGTGGAAATCAACTTCTTCATTGCTTTTATCAACTTCCCTCAATTTTCCGTGAGCATAGTCCATCAACTTCTTGAAAAGAGTGGATACGGACTCCACAAGAGATGGGTCAGCGTGGAAACCACCTTCAGCATTGGTCTTTGGCTCGTCCAGGAATCCATCCATGCATTCCCATGGCTGCTCAGAATCCAGTGAATGGATTTCTTGAGCAATTTTGTGAATTGGGCTGCCTCCAATTCCATGGATCCACGTTGCACCCATCTCTATCCGCTCGCCACCAAATTCTGAAGTGTTAATTCTGCCACCAATTCTTTCGCCAGCTTCCAGAACACAGAGCTCAAAAATGTCTCTTGATCTGGTGGAAGTGTAGAGCTTGTTTGCAGCAGTGAGACCTGCCATTCCTGCTCCAATAATCACAATTCTTGGCTTCTTGGCCACCATTGTTGCTAGTTTACTAGATTCACTGGCACAAAAACAAGAGATACGACGAAAAACGCAAGAACCCAAAAAAAGCGGAAGAAAAGCTGTGAACTGGGATTGAAATTGAATGGCTGATATAAACAACTTATAGGGTTAGTACTCTCTATGTGGTTATAGATTCTTCAGAGTTCTTTTTTACATTATTATTATTATTATTATTATTATTTTCCGCTGCTAAAGACAGAGCTCTACTTTCTTTTGATTTCTCCAAAGCACCATTCTCCCTTTAAATCAATATCCCTATAGCCTATCTCAAAGTCTCAACCCCACACCCCCTCACCCGTACTGGCCTGGCCTCTGTCACTGTGTACCAAGGTGTGTACCAGACTGAAAGTGTAACTTTGTATGCCATTTTTTACTGCCTTGCAAAAATCCCAACATGTACTGATTACCAAATATAAAAAAAAAAATCATGGGATGGCCATGAACAATAAAAAGGTTGACAGTGCCTTTCACCAACCCGCACATGTAGTTTGGGTTTAGAGACGGCCCACCAACTCAACAAGCCACTGGTCCTCATCTGTCGTTGGATGGCTGCTCAGGAGAATAGGTCAAAACAAATGAGGTCATGATGAGACCGCATCCACTTGGTTATATTAACCATTGTATATTTATCAGAAGTTGGATGTTCTTTTTATCTTAATTAAATATTTTTATTTTTTTGGTGTTTATCCAAGGTTTTTTTTTTTTCCTTGTTTTTTAATTACACCTTTCGGCTGCAAGCACAATAATTTTGCGAACAGCCACCCGCACGTGGCCAACGTGAGATTTAAGAATTCCGATTGGCCATTCTCCAATCCAGCCTTCTATACGTAAGACTACAGAACTTTGTACATGAAAATTCCATTCTTTTGGATATTGATTGCTTAACTAAATAATAGCAATTTTGTTTCGTTTTTCTTTCTTTCTTTTCTTTTCTTTTTTTTCAGTGGCTGCTCTGCAGAATTCAATGCGGTGCGTTGTTCCTTATTAATCTAACTCATCAATTCGAACTAAAATTGGAGAGTTTTGGTAATATAAAGAAAAAACAAGAACCCTAGTGGCGATAGGCACCATCATAGCTTGAGTTAATACTTTTATTTGGGACTATTGGTGTTTTTGTTCTTCTTCGTCTTCTTGTTTTTTCTTTTTCGTTTGGACAGGAGATTCTCAAATATCTTTAGTAAAGGTTTCTTGTTTTTCTAAGCAAAGCTATCATTGCAACTTTTTTTACGATATCCAAGTTGGGTCTTAACTTTCATCTAAATCTTCATTAAAGGTAGTGCGGATACATGAGCATCAGGTCATATCGTAGCTTCAAATATAGATAATTGTGAAAAGGGTGTGCGCCGTGCTATTCTTCTCCACCTGAGCTAATTTTTGCCTTGAATACCGAGCATTTTTGTTCGTGCATGCAACGGGATTGACTCTTGTTTCAGTCGTTCAGTTGAGCTTGTCAACCTTAAAATGCATAATTAATCAATGATTTGGAATCACTTGCAAGAAAAGTATGGAACACTTTCTTTTATTTTCTTTTTCAATTCTATAATATAAAATATTTTATATTTAATATAAAAATTAATAATTTATTATTTTTGGGTCTACTTATTTTATTTATTTTTATCTTTTAAGTTTCAAAATGTAGGAAACATTGTGATCGGGATAGGATTCAACGGGCCGCCTAGTACATGGGCCCAATCTGTTCCTGGACCATTATGATTATGGTTCTACCCCAGCAATAAATTTCTATGCTCTGAAGCCCATTCCGGAAGACAATGCCCTTTTCCCCAACCCATAATCTTAGTTCTTACCAATTTTCCAAGGCCCACAGGTTTGCATATTAAAACTAGCCCCGCTGCTTAGCTTGAGCAAATGCAGAGACTCCAAAATAGTAAGAGCGAGTCTGGGAATTCATTAAGAAAACAAGATGTAGCCTTTCATGAGACATTTTGACGATTAAAAATTCATATTTCAATTCTTGTGTATTATTTATAGTTCAGTACAACCTTTTAATAAAAAGAAGAAAAAAGTAACAGCCAAACAAAGCCGTAAAAAAATGGGAAAGAAAAATGGACAAAGCAATTTGACAATTGCAATGCTAAGTTTGACGTTCTTAAACCTTGAATACCTTTCGATACGACATTTGAA
The DNA here is from genome assembly GCA_037832385.1 of Rhizophora apiculata. Lineage (NCBI taxonomy): Eukaryota > Viridiplantae > Streptophyta > Magnoliopsida > Malpighiales > Rhizophoraceae > Rhizophora > Rhizophora apiculata. The sequence continues at coordinate 4,320,179 of CM075433.1, read as the reverse complement.
AGACAAATTCAACATTGCCATTGAGGCCTGAGGAAGGTTCGGTTATAACTTCTACGTCCAACAACCATCACTTTGATTCAATTCCTTGACAACTCACGTATACCACAAACGTTTGTATCATACTACACCCGCAACACTTTTTAACTTTTCCCTTCTTTTTACTAGCAAACAGTAGAGTGGTTGTGAGAAAGTACATGCCTCGTATGGTTTATACGAAAGAACAAGAACCATATTTGAATAACTAAACCATAGCACATTGTGCTCCACAACGTCACGTATTATGTTCTGAATTCTGACGGAAAAGAAAAAGAGAAACAAGAAAAGAGAAGATGGAATTTTGATTTCATTCAGACTGCAAAATTATAAATGAGAGAATACCGTAGGAAAGAAAAAAAAAAAATATATATATATATAGAGAGAGAGAGGGAGAGAAAGAGAGAAATATAAGCCAACTGAGAACTGTACAATTAACGAGCCCCTTGTAAACAGTGAAAATAAACAAACTATTTTCAGAAGCCAAAGCTGCATCGGCATAAGCAAAAATAAACAGAAGTGGTCTGTGCGACCGAGCCAACCTGCAGTAACCACCAACTATTTTCATATCCAATTTACAATTCCGTGAAAGAGGGCCGCAGAAAGAACAAGAAAAAGGAGAATGAAAGAAAGATGCCGAAAGCAACTACAGAAACCCCCGCGCCAGTGGCATGCAATGCACCCGCACACTTTCCAAAACAGACAGGACAAAATGGCCTGCTCGAACCCCCCACCTGCTGCTGAACCGGCGCATGTATATCTATTTTAAACTTACTAATATATATATATATAATTTCTTAATGGCGGATTTGGGACGAGGTGTAAAAATCTTCGTTGACCACCACCGCATATGACTCAACCCACCACCTACCCCATCCGCACGGCAGGCAAAATGCCCCCAGAAAGCCCAAATTTCCGAGCATATTCTGATTTTATAATATTAATTTATTTACACGAGAAATATATTTTTTTCACTTAATGGTCAAAAAAGTCCTCCCCCAGAAACTTCACCACACAATCCTCATCCCATTCCCAACCCACTACCGCGTGATCGCCGCCGTCACCGTCCAATAACCATCCCTCAATCAAAAACTCAAAACCCCCGTCCTCCTCCACCATCAACCCACGCGAGGGTACGTCCTCATTTGAAGACCACGCGCCACGTGCATTCTCCCCGTGAAAGCCACCAGCAGTATTTCTCGCAATCCCAATCCCATTCCCACCCATGTCCACGCTAGCCATCACAGAAGACTCGCTGTCCGAGAAAGAAGAACCGCAGCTCTCCTCGTTGCCGTTGATGGTGACGTAAGACGAATAGCACTGAAACAGCAGCGACGATGAGTACGGGTTGTCGGTGAACCTAACCCTTGCTGCCGTCGCCGCTTCGGAGTCCGTCTCCAGACACTTCATGAGCTCAGCCACTGTATCGTCCTCCATTGAAAACCACGCCGTTCTATCCTCCTCAAGATCGCCGGCGGCCTCGGTAATCGCCACTGTCCTGGACCGTTTCGTGGATACCACCGTCGGCGCCTCAGCCACGCCGCCGCTATGCCTCTTTCTCGTTTCTTCCATTATATTTTTTGAACTCCGAATAGAGAGAGAAGGAGAGGAGGCTCTTTGCGCGAAGTGTAGGGAAAGGTGGTGAGGGCTTTAAAATAGTGACAAGTCGTACAGCCTTGCTGTATGATAAATAGTGTCGTCAGCAGCGTGAAGGAGAAGGATCCCGAATTTCCATTTTCTTTTGTCTTTCTTTCTTTCTCGTGTGTCTTTACTTGTGAATTCTTGGGGCAACGAGGAGGTGGGTCCTACCCCAGATACGTTGTCTTTTCCCTTCCATTAGAAGGCGAATTGTTGGGCCTAGGATTTAAGTGAGCGATGACACGGAGGCACATTTCGCCACGTGGAATGGGCGACGTGGCCTCGGAGGAAAATGGCGGGAATTGTTTGTCAAGTTCAGTGGCTCGGAACGGCTTGGCCCATGCTGGAGAAGACGAGTATTAAAAAAAAAGAAAAAAGATGAGAGAGAAAGAGAAAAGCAGTTTGTACGTTACAACAAATATGTCAGTTTGACCCGCTTGCAAACTTTAATTACAATCGTACCCCATCCTTGGTTTTTTCGTTGGTCACATTTACCACTCTCTCTCTCTTTAGACACGTTTGCCACCGTGGTCTGTACTCCAGCTCTGCATCTCCTGATTTTACCTTTTTTTTTTTTTTCTTTCTTTCTTTGCCCTCTCATGGCATTTCGCTATTAGGTTGTCCTTTTTCTTGCTCCTAATTCACTTTTTGCCGCAGACCTGTGTTGGTACTTGCCACCATTAATAATAAATTACAACTAGCGGGCGAAAAGCCTGTTAATTTTCCAAAGTAACATAAATGGAGCAGGAAACCCAGCCTTAGGCCTGGCATTTTTCATCATTAAGCCAACCGTAACGTTGGAATGCCTAATTCAGTAAAGCATTTGCACAGTGGATGTGCATTTTTGCGACTCGCATAAAAAACAAGGCAAGTGCGTAATCCACTTATGACTCGTTCGACGTTACACAATAATCCACGCAAACTTTGTATCATGAGAAATCCTAAAAATTTTTCATGCCGAGACTTGTAATCCCCTTCTTTTTTTTTTTTTAAACAGACGAAATCCATGAATCTAGTAAATGTTATGACCCACCTTTAACTTTTGGATAAGTGACAGTTATTGCATGTATAATTATTTAGCTTAATCTTGGTTGTTTAATTCGTAGTAATCTTTGATTTGGGTCGAAAACTTGCGGTCTTCCTCATGAAAAGGCAAAACAAACAAACAGGGCATCTTTATCGTTCATAATCCCTCTAAAACGAGGGCAATGGTCTTCCTTCAGAGAAGCGAAACCCCAACACAACCGCATGTAAGCAATAGCCTCAAGACAGTTCACCTACATGGATGGACGGACGTCCCCACCTATTCCTATCTATCTTTAAGAACAGAAAGGACGACACATCTAAGTCCATGAACTAGAACTATTCTTATCATCTTAACTTGTCTCTGGTTTTGCATCCCTCAAGGCTTTCCGCATTCAGCCACGTGCGACTTGAACTTCTCGAGCTCCGCAAGAACCTCATCTTCTGGTCTGTAGATCAAGTCACTCATGCGCCATATCTGCACGGACCATCAAAACATTTTACGATTTGATTGTTACATTGATTTTCTACTGCAATTCATAACATCACTGAGCTAAGGTTGCCGGTAAACAACGCATATTCATGGCAAAACACAAAGACACAAAAGAACATTGCGGAAGAAGGGAGATATATTTTACCGATACCTGCAATGTGCCCCCTCCACCAGTGGTGTCACAGTCATCAGACACACTAACCACCGTCCAAGGATCATATGAATTCCAGTGGAAGTCAACAACTTTGTCCCTGCATATAAATTATGGGAAAAGTGAATCTACATGAAGAATTTACTCGGGAGAGAGTAGAGAGAAAAAAAGAATACTAAAACTAAAGAATCTGCCTCATGATCTAAATTCCATAAGATGGCCTTACTTTACTGAACCTAAATTAGTCTGCAAAACATGTTGTAATTTGTTACTGAGCACTTTCCAAAAACAGCTCTTGTAACAGAAATTTTTCGTGGTCTGACCTGTATTTACAATGCCCCATAAAGGAATTACTTTTTTGTTCTCAAATATCCAACTACATTTAGGTCTTGCGGAGATTAAAATACTTTGGTGCATGTGAAACAAGGGATCTATAAGATAAGAAAAAATGTGAAAGAGAATTCATAGGTCTAATGGAAACAGCTCAGACTCACATTGCAGAACAAGAATTGACTGTGCAATCAAATAACCTTTTCTTCCTGCTTCTAAGTTTAAGAACTCGGATACAAACCTGTGCCCTGCATGCTGAAAAAACAATCCAGTAGATGCCCTAGTAGCACGCTCTGTCTTTTTACCAACCTGCAGGCATTAAACGTCAAAACCGATAATGTGTCAGTAAAACTGCAACATGGCTGACCCTGAACCAACCCAGAATTAAGTTTTAAGTTGAACCATATAATTATGTCAAAAAAAAAGTTGACTGCACAAAGTTTTGGCAATCACAATTGAGTCAAACGAGCAAATCAGCTGATTAGGCCTTCTGATGGTTCATACGCAATGGTGAGGAACACAAGTTTCTATTGGTATTGCAAAAATCCACCATCCTATCTACAAAACAACATTCGAAGAACAATATCCATATATTTTCATTACTTGTATTGAAAATATCTAACAGTTTGTAGGAAATTTCTGTGAAAACCATAAAACAAATACATGTCTCTCCACAAACTAATAATAGACATGCCATTCACTTCTTGAGGTATAATTTGAACCTAAGTCTTCAATTTCAAAGAGATATCTACCATGCTCTGCATCTAGATGTACACATTACGACCCACAACATGCACAAATGATCAAGCTCAATGAGAAAGATATTAAACATCCACACCTTCTCATAGTCCCAAATGTTCAAGAGACCATCTTCTGCAGAACTACCAAACACAGATGACTTGTCGGGACACCACTGAAAAAGAATGAAGAGAAATTATAAAGAAATGCCCATACATAGTGCTTTTGGGCCAGGAGTACTTTCAAAAGAGCATAATATGCAACTGGGAGTTTATGATTAATACCTGTACACAAAGAACAGCTGCCTTGTGACCCTCAAATTTATGGACAGGTGACCCAACTCCATCAGAAGCAAGGTTCCGTCGGTCAAACATGCGAATAGAATTATCGGCTGACCTGGAGTTGAATCAAAGAGATGAAAAATAAGGATATTAATGTTTGAAATAAAATCACAAAAGACAAAGTGGCACAAACAAACTGTGAAGTGCCTTACAAAAACAGTGACACCTAGAACAATATAAAATTAGTGTGTACCCAGTTAAAATAAGGTTATTGTCATGGGGGTTCCAGTCAACGCAATGAAGATCAGCATCATGTGCTTTGTCAACCTGTAAACCAGAAATAAGAGTGTGTTGATAGCTCTTAAATGACAAACATGCACCCACAAATACATTTTTTTTTCTTCAAATGAAAGATGGATTGTTACAGAACATGAGTGGAACATGTCATTGCAATGATCAAAGAAAGTGGGGATATCAAGAGGAAGCAAATGGTTAATTCGTAACTCTAACACCATAATACTGCCTCCAATCAAAACCAACCAATTACAGTCAAAACAAGAAAGCCATTATAGTCAGGTGCAAATCATCAATGAAAATTTGAATCAGAAACTGAGCTCTCTACTGCATCCACTGGACCAGTGTACTAGAAAATAGTATTTTTGTTCACTCAAAGGTAGCAGTTTACAGTTAAAGAAAGGGGACTTCTACTTTCTTGTACCCAAGGGCCAAATGAGGGAAAAAGAGAATCCCCATGAAGTTTACATCTAGCTCCTGTTCTTTTCTCCTTAATTTATGAGGCAGACTTCCCAAAGTCATAGCACATGAGCTAAAAAAACATATTGCACCAGTCTTTCATGTCAGTTATGTGAAAGAAATTAATGCTTATTGACTATTGGAACATTTCTGCCATTTGTCATCCACAGTTCAACAATTAATTTCAGCTAAAAAAACATGCAGACTAAAGAAATAGACGGTATATGACCTTGATAACAGGGCTAGAGCCTATTCGAGCATCCCATAATATGAGGCAAGAATCATCTCCTACACTACAGAACTCCTGCGCACTTCAGCAGTCATACAAATTTTATCAGAAATAAAGCACCTCTAAAACCTTCAAAGAAATTAGTTCTAGAACAGCAATTTACTAAGTGAGAGAAAATAAATTGTTGCAGCCAACTTTGCTGTTTTATACAACATGACTATTATTATCATGAGCCTTTAGACAAGAAAAGATAACTTACAGGAAATATGACTGATATCCTAGGGTGAGCAATGCACTTAAACAATAAATTTTGTGCATTGTATCACATGAAAGACAGTAACCAGCAAATAACAAAATGATCCAAAAGCCATGCAAGATACCTTGATGGACAGAAAGTCACGTCTTCAACTGTATCCTTGTGTCCCTGGTAAACACCTCGTGGTCCGACAGAAGGGCTATCAGCTGCTTTATCATTGCCATCCCCAGTCTTTTTAATAATTGATCCAAATGATCCTGGAGACTTGGCTGCAGCCTTGTCAGCAGCAGATGATGTTATATGGTCCTGAATGCTCCATATAACTACAGACCTATCCTTTCCTGCAATGGAGACCTTGCCATCAAGAAAAGACTTAAAGAAGATAAATGTGTCCAACAAGATTACACATTTCCAGTGATGAAGGATATGAGAGGTTATACAAAACACATTAAAAAGCTATAATATTCAACACAACTCAAATACTCACAAGTAGCATATTGTATGATACACTTTCTGGCAGAAGGAAATCACAGTTTTTTATGCACAAGAGAAATAAGCTGTTTGATACATTCCATTATCCACACAAGACAAGGGTAACCTAACTCCCCCACACGGCCAACCATTTATTACAATTGAAGCTGAAGATTGAGGAAATGGCAGGTTTTGTATGCCACCAAGGATTTCATAACTCAAATCTATCCACAGAATCACTTCTTAAACCAAAATCTCTCACCTCCAGAGAGTACAAAGGGTTCAGTTGGGCACATTGCAAGAGCAAACTCTGCATTATCTTGATGTCCTGTCAAAATCTGCACAAAGAATTGCAGATCAATTGATTAAAATCATTTGATGTCATAGAAGAAGCACAACAGCTACAGATCTTTCCAACAGATTTCCATCCATGAACATGTCCAGAAGGGGTGCAAAGCATATTTAATTGAGATATCTAAGATGTAAATTCCTGGCAAGATGCCCTATGCAAGGTGGATCTATCTCAAAAAGAACACTGAGTAAGTTCAGGAAATTCAGGAAAATTGTAGGGCCGAACACCAACCCAGGACAAAGAATCCCACTGCATTTGAGAAATGAAAATTGTACCAAATCTGGACGAGAATTTGTAGCTCCAAGGACAGCGTGGCGGTTAGGCTGTGCTTCAATATCCCATATGAGAACCTGAATTTTTGGAAATTTACAATGTAAGCAACATTACCTTCTCAAAAATTAAAACAATCTGAATAAATATATTGTAGCAAAGACACTCACATCAGGGCTGTCAGTATGAGTGGCCACTATCCTGCTATTTTGAGGAAGTTCACGGATTCTGTTCACCTACAAAATTATTTTGAGTTATTATTTTTTTTTGGGGGGGGGGGTACCTTGAGGAACTTCCATGTTTTATAAGAGGAAAACCTTTGAGCATGCAACAGAGTTAAACTTTTTACTATTGTCTAACACATCCAAAATGTAAGAATGATCAAACAAAGATATCCAAGGTGACAAAAGTACATAAACTATACAGAAGGAAACATCAATGCTGAATGGGGACATTTGTGTCACCAGAAACAGGAAAACGTACTGCACAATTTTTCCATGAAGTTTTACCTCTCCAGGATGTATGATGGTCTTGTACTTCCTAACAAATGGAGAACGTGCTTCTTCATTGAACTGAAGTACAAAACACAAGACCCCAATTTAAGAACCATGCCACATAGGATCTTTACATAAATTTTGAAGCAAAGAGCTAGATGAGAAGAGTGAAACATGTGAGATCATAGGTGAATCACCTGAGATATGTGCTCTGCAGCAGCTACTCTAGGCTTGACAACCTCACAATTTGCAATGACCAGAGTATTTGGAACGCTACCATCAGTCTGCAAATGTAACGGAAGATAAGTAAACAAGTAACTGCAAAACTTTTCACTATATTATCAGGTAAACCATCATCCATTGAAAAAAAGATAAAACAGTTATCTACAGGAGAAATAAGCACAAATATACATTGTTTACCATGCGCAATTGCAATTTCAAGGCTCAGAACAAGGAAATCGGTTTAGAGCAAATTGAACTTCACAGGCCTCCAATTTTAGCTTCGAAAATAACTCAATAACAGCTATATGTTTAACAGGACATTAAAGTTTTCCCAAGAACTAAAGTAAAAAATTGTGACGTCCACGCAGTGCACCTCAAAGATACATACCCAACAAAAAGAACAAGATAAGATCACAAAAGGCGTTACATAGAACATATTCTAAGAAACTTACCTGTTCGGAAAGGTAGAGCCGTTGTTTGTTCTTGTAAGTAGATTGCTCAAGCTGCGGGCCCCACCTGTCCACAAACAATTGCATTAATCAGATACCCATTACAAATAAAATAAAACTTAAGCCAAAGTAACACAGAACTCTACTCAAAATGGATTTTAAAAAACTAAAGAAAAAGAAAATGAGCCGTTCATTCAGACGAAGCTACTAATAGATAATATGCAACAACTCATTATCTGGATGCCAACCATCAAACCGATGCCCCACCATTTACTAGTTGAACACATCACAGATCCCAAACAAAAAAAGAAATCGCTGAAAAGGAAGGTTTAGGGGTCCGAAATTGGAACTCCAAAAAAAAATAAACCTTAGAAGGGAGAGGCGACGGTTTTACCGGCAAGATAGAGAGGGCCAAACGAGGTTGTGATTGGCCAGCCAGTCGTACAGAACAGGGACCAAAGCCTTCCACTGAGTGTACTTATCGTCAATGGAAGGCTGCTGCGACTTCTTTCCCTCTTTCATTTTAGCTACGCTCTGTTGTTGCTGTTGTTGATCTTTCTCTTCCTTAGGCTTTGGCTTCCGCCCTCTCTTCTTGGCTACTGGAGCTTCCATTTCTCCTTCCCACTTATAGAAATACTTTTTTTAAAAATAAAAAAAAAAAGTGTACAGGAAGGAAATTTGAGGAAAAAAATAAAAAACTAAAAACAAAGACTAAAACCCTAACTCTCCTCAGACCACACCCTACCTACCAGACAAGAAGAATACTGTGATTGTTATTCGAAGAGGGGAGCATTACAGATGCGGGGAAAGACTGACGGGAGCGTTGGGCGAATGCACTCTCTTTATCGATTGGGTGATGGACACGCGCTTGCTGTGGACTACCAGACTTTGTGTAATGTAGAGAATGCGAAGGGAACTGGGAATGTCTTTTTCGTAGTTGGCGTTTTAAAAAGAAGAAGTTAACCCCCAATTTCCCCTTGGAAGGTCACTATGGTAATTAACACTGTCACTTTTAGCAAGTCAAATAATTATAAGAAAAAAATGTTTAAAAAAAAGATAACTATTTTTTAAATTTATTAATATTAAAATTATATTTAATAATACTTAAATAATAAATAAAATTATTATTGTGTAAATTTAAGAAAAATTTATAAAGGCAGGCGCATGATGGCTTCACTGCATAGTGACCAACAACGAAGGATAAGGTACAAAAGTTACTGTTATACAGGACGTAATGGGCCTCAAGGCCCGATGACAGAATAGATGGTAGCTATCAAAAGCCTTATGGGCTTCAACCAAACAGACCTATTGTAAATTTTTTAGCTCCTAAATGCTCTTGGACTCTGCTTTCATATTTTGTTTGGCAATTGGATTACACGTACACCAGGACTCATCCAGAGCATGTTGCAGTTAATCTATAGCATGCCCGTTCTTTCGCAGGGATTCTATAATGTTCTCCGGAGCAGAAGCGGTAATGGAGCAATGGGTTCCACTGTTCGACATTTTCCTCAATTCCCCAACACCAGAGACCGAAGCGTCTCTCTGGTTTGCACAATCTTTCAATGCCGCTTCCTCAAACTCGATCACCACGTCCTCCTTCCTCTCTTTGCTCACCAATCCCATTGATTCGGTCGATGCCATTATCACCAGCTCATCTCCTCCTACCACCAAGAGGTAATTAATTTGCTTCTTTGGTCTAAAAGTTTCCGAGTGTATTCGAGTTTGCTCTAAAATTGGGTTGCATTTCGACCTTTGACCTTGCTTTTGGTTAATAGGGTCATTTTTATAGAGACACTGCCCCATATGGTACAGTCGAGAATTTTGTCGTTTCTTGCTTACGACCACGACCGGTTTTGCAAGCGGGATGTGTCTAGGTTGGCCAGGAGAATGTTGGCGGAGAGTGGGGACGCTGATTTCTGGGTCGAGAGAGCCGCCCGCAGTCTGCTCGATAAAATGTCCGAGGGAAATTACAAGCTGGTTCACGGGTCGTGTCTGCATTCTTCAGAAGAGAGCGATGAGAAAGAGTTTTGGTTGGTGCCAGATTGGCTTAAGGATGCTGCGAACACGAATGAATTGTTTCTCCCTTGGCTTCCTTTGTCTCATCATCAACTGTGTTCAAGAGAATTGTTTGGTGGCTATGAGAGTGAACAAGAGTTACTGGATGAAGCTGCGGAGGTTGGAGTAGAGAATTTGAAGGGAGATGCTGAGGAAATGGAGATTGATGGTCAAGTGATTGCTCCTATTCAAGATGAAATTCAAAATATGGCAACTTGTCTGAGAGCAAGAGTCATGAATTTTGAGTCTATTTCTAAAACCGTAGAATTAGCAACTGAAATTCGTCGGCTTTGTTTAGAGACTGGAGGAGATTCTTTGGCAATTTTGGGTATGATTGAACCTTGGAAAGCAGATGATGAGGTTGCTTCGGTTCTAATTTCTCATCTTTCGGGTGGAAAGGAAGAAAATCTTGCTTGGCCAAGCCAAGTTCTGTGCACGATTGTTCTTCCAAAGATGTTGGTGCTTGAGGAGCCAGTATCTCGTGTGCTACTGACTGCAACCATAGAGTTCTGCAAGCCTCATCAGAGAGCTGCCGAATATGCACTACTGTTTCCAGTTATAATGCGAAAGGGAGGCATTAATAACCCCATTAGCGAGGTTGTCACTAAGATTATTAAGGAATGCTTGCATCCAGTTCATGTTTCTGCCTTGTGTCAGAAGCTGCTATGTGGAGAAGGTGAGAAAAGATTCATTTCTCTTCCTTGCCACCAATGTCTTGTATCCAATGAACTGGTGTGGACAGAATCATTGTTTAGTTTGTTCCATAACATCTTGAACCTCCATATCCAGTTGACTCCGGATTCAGTTGATCCACTTGTTTTCCGAATCTCGGAATCCCCTGACAGGTTCTCCAAGTCTCTAAAGTTTGGGAACTTTTTGTTATGTTTTGTCAGCAAATGTTCCTCGCTGCCAAAAACTCACAAGCCTTTGTTGATTGAAGCTGCCAAGAAGACCAATACTGTTGTCACTAAATCTATATTGTCAAAACTCGGTGACATCTAGCTGTTTCGTTGATGACTTTTTGCTGTTGCGAAGCTTTACTTTTCAACCAAGTTCAAGATGAAGAATCCTTTGAACCTTGTAGTCTACTTGGAGTTTTACAAAATTGCTTCTCTAACCCCGTTGTGAAAATAAGGGGAAGACTGCACATATTATCTTTTCCGAAACCCTGCAGAGATGCCTCTTTGTTGTCCAGGACTAACTCATGCGAAAAAGAACACCAGTGCTGGTCATTGATATTGACATAAGTGGTTATGTTAATGACAGTAGAGAAGTCAAAATTGCCAAGTTTCTATCGAAAAATGGTAGTTTTTGAAAGGGCTTGTTAGTAACAAGGATTGCCACCCTGCCTGCCACTTTTCCACCTTAAATAAAAACCTCATCTGGAAGCTTTGACCCTAGTAAAAGATAGAGGTATGAGCTCAGCGGCCACTGCTCAGCCCTCGTGGCCCGTTGAAGTTCGCAAGCAGAAGTAGAATTTCAGTTGTTAGGAGAAAAAAAAGGGTTCATATTTCGTTTTTCAGTTCATCACCAAGTTCAGCTGTTACGTTATGCTTTTCATAACGGAAGATTCGATTCGATAAAAAGAATAACGGAAGAAGAGACAGAAATTGAAAGACCTTGCTTTTGGATCTCGTTTGCGTTGCGGCTCGGAGACTGGATGCACATTCGTTTACCATGCGCCGCACGAGTCGTCGGAAGGGTAATAATGGAACGAGATAAAACGAGCTTTTTAAGTTTAAACTCAACGGATTTATAAGGGCAATAACGGAAATTAGCTTTAAGTTCTACCTATGGCTACCCTCCAACTCCAACGTTTTAATTTTTGTAACCAAGCAATTTTGTGCCTTTCTTTTTCTTCTTCGTCTGTCTTCCGGATCTTGAAGGTTCGTTTCTTTACTTTTCCTTTATCGTTTTTCTTCGTGAATTTATATTACTGTTCTTTATCTTCGTCTTTTTCTTCTTCCGGATTTCGAGGGTTTTAAGAAACTGTTCTTGGCCTTTATCGTTTTCTCTTCATATTCCGGATGTCGAAGTTTCAAGAAACTGTTCTTGTTCCTTTCTTTTTCGTTATTCGTTTTCTTTTTTCTTTTTCTTTTTTTTTTTTTTAAGATTTGATATTAAATTTATTGCTTCGTAATAAACTGGCAATCTTGTTGTGTTTTGTTGCTTAAATTTTGTCTGCATTCTTTTCTTGTCCAGATTAAGGTTATTTATTTGGGTTTGCCATAAGAAGAATTCGAAACCGAAAATATTTGTCTCTAGGGCAGGAGTACCCGTATTATTATTTTGTTTTTTCCTCTCTCTGTGCAAGTTTTCTTTTCTACGGTGCTTTGTATTGCAATTATTTTCCACATTCCGGTCTAAAGAACCGTCATCAAGGTCATCAAAGACTATGACAATGTTCTTCCTTTACTAAACGATGAGGAGAACGAAGGAAAGAAAAAAGAACAGATGCAAATTGGGATCCTCTTGCCCATAATTGCTGCATCATTTAGTATGAAACCGATTGTCAGATTTTATTTTTTAACCTCTTTTTTTTTTTATTAAAGTTTCTCTGGTCAACTCTCTTTTGGTTTCTCTCTTTTGGTGCAAGTTATTTTTAATCTATTTTGTTTCCTACTCGTGATTTTGTTTTGCAATTTCATGCCCAATTAATGCTAGGTTAACCAAGAACTTCGCCATATATTTTCTGTAATTATCAATGGCATTATTCTTCCCTTTTGCTCCCCCTCTTCTGGTCCACACCTTTCTCAACTCTTTGGTTTTCTCGCTTTTGCAATTACTTTTGAATGATCCTTTAGAAGGACAAGCACAGTGACATCAAGACTTTGCAATATGTTCTGTTTAAATGATGCAGCAAGCAGAGAATTGAATCAAGAACAGATACATGCCAGATCATCATATGCTTTGGTTGGTCCATCATTTATCTGGAATGTGTTTGTTAAAGTCTTGGTATCAGCAGCACCATTTTTGTTTCTTAGCTATTTTTTTCCTCTTTTGGTGCAAATTGGTGCAAAATGCTCTTTTGCATCGCTACTTTTTGGTATTGATAGCACCATTCTTGCCCATTGATATTCCTCCTTTCTGTCCAAAATTTTGCAACTTTTTGGTTTTCTACTCAGCTTCGCTTTGCAATTATGTTTGAATGATCCTGTAAGGATAAGTGCAGCATCATCAAGACTTTGCAATATGTTCCATTTAACTGATGCAACAACCAGAGAATTGAATCAAGAATAGATACATGCCGGATCCTAAAATGCTTTGGTTGCTGCATCATTTAGCTGGAACATGTTTGTTAGAATCATGGTATTGGCAGCACTATTCTCTTGTCTCATCTATTTTTTTCTCTTTTGGTGCAAATTTTTGCTCCTGTTCTGTTCTCACGTGCTAATCTGCTAAGAACTAGTGCAACGTTCATCGAGACTTTTTATGACATATTTCTCTACTGAATGATGCAAGAAATAAAATGTGATACAGCCAACAGAGGGCTACACCAAGGACAGGTACACACTGGGATCATGATTACTTATGGTTAGTGCATCATTTAGTGGGAATATGTTTGTCTAAGTCTTGGTATTGTTAGCATTATCTTTACATGCCTTTTGCTTTGGTGCAAAAACTTTTTACCAGTTTTTTTTTTTTCTTTTTTTTTGCCCTGAGATTCTCTTTTGCAATTATTTATGGAACAGTATTTTTTGCAATATTTAAATTACGAAAGAAACTTTCTTTTGAAAAGAAACCAAAAAGGATTGCTGTTGAAACCAACACTGCATTAGAACAAGGACAGGTACATGTTGGAACAGAATTATGTTAGAAAGACATTCTCGATTTCTTTCTTACTGGATGGTGCAGAGAGTAAGTGATGGGACAGATACATACAGGAGCAAAATTCAGTTTCTGCATCATTCAATAGGAATTGATTTATGAAAGTCTTGTGGTTAGTAACATTATTCTTACCTATTTTGTTATATTTGGTGCAAAATTTTGTTTGTCTACATATTTCTAACTCCCAAGGATTAGTGCTATGGCTGTCTAGACTTTTTCAACATCTTTTCTTTACTAAATGGTACAATGAGTAAAAATTTATGGAATCAATGGGGCAGTGATCAAGGACAGATACATACAGGAATTGCAATTACTCTACAATTGCTGCATCATTCAGTAGGAATTTATTTGAAAATTCTCGCTACAGCTAGCATTATTCTTACCTATTTTTGTTTTTCTTTTTGGTAGATAATTCGTTTTACCTCTTGTATGTCCTATGAGGCTTTTCTTTTGCAATTATGTTTCCATGGAATGATTTTTTCAAGGAAGTGATAGTGCCTGGATCAATATTTATGAAATTTTTCATGTCCTGTCTGATGTTAGACTGCCTGGCAGAATAAATCTTTTGGTTCTCCTTTGTGCTTTTGCAAGTTATACTCTTGCTATACATGCTTACACCTCCCCCTTTTAGCTTTGGTTTATCTGTAATCAGAATACAAGTTTTATTGCATGTTTTTGTTAGCTTCTCCCTTTCAGTTGTATCACTTTCTCTTTTGATTCAAGTATGTCTCATCTATTTTGTTTTATATGGGGCCTCCATTTTGCAATTACATTTCCAGAGAGAGAGTTCGAGGCTGGATTCATTGTATCTGAATTAGTTCAGCTTGATGACTGAGTGAGTCTTTTTGCACAGTTAGAGGTTCTAAACTTTATAATATCAGTCAAATGACCACAAAAGTTTAGCATTAGTAGGTTGTATTTTTGAACTGAATGTGTTCTATCTGCTCCTAAGATGTAATTACCACTGACTGCATACTATTGTGGAAAGTGATTCTTAATTGGAAGCTGGTAATGTTGTGGAATCAAGAATTCATGACCATATAAGAAATTTCAAGTTTGTGATCTCCCTGACTGCATTTTCCAGGTTGGTTCCTCAGATTTTTTTTATTTTTTTATCTAAGTACATACAATTTGTTGTTAATATCACATCACATTTACAACTATGCTATATGTCAACTCCCTTGCTGTAAGGAAACTATATTTGGTTGTTAGATAGGGTAGTTTGGATCCTGAGACCTTGCCCTTTGATGTAATTATGGCATTAGAATGGTATCTGGTTCACTCCAGTAGTATTGGTATGGTTGCTGTTATCTGCTTCTTGTTCTTGGCAATGCTATAATGCCTAGACCTATTGACTAACTTTTATAATCAATGAGGCATTGTATTTTGATGAAACTTAGTCTTGTGCTGAGAAGGTTGTTGTGCTAGAGAGAAAAATTTTTTAATCTTCTTATTAAGGTTTCAATTAGATTTGACAACAATGTGACAAACATAAAGACTCTTTCTCACTCCTCCTCTCACTCTCTCACACCTGATGGATTCTTCAGCAAATGATTGGGCCTGTTTAATTTTGAAATATCCCTAGGCTGATGGAATTGAAATGAATGCTTCTCCCATTTCAGATACTTATTATAATGCTTAGTGTAACCTAACATCATTTCTTTAGAAAATGCTTGGGAATTCTGTAGCAGCTGATTGGGTTTGTTTGATTTTGAAACATCTCTAAGTTGATGACATTGAAATGAATTCTTCTGCTGTTTCAGATGCTCATTATAACGCTCAAATTTAATGGTTTAATATGATTTTTTTTTAGCAAATGCTTGGGCCTGTTCAATTTTGAAATATCTGTAGACTGGTGTCATTGAAATAAAGCTTCTGCTGTTTTGGATGCTTGTGATAAAGCTCCATGTTAATGGCATGATTGGGCCTGTTTATTTGAAATATCTCCAGGCTGTTGGCATTGAATTGAATGCTTCTGTTGTTTCAGATGCTTATATGATCATCAATTTTATAGCATAAGGAACTCTACATTTTTGCCTGTGCAAATAGCCTCTATTTTTTTTTCTTTTTCCATACAAGTTGGTTGCTATGGTCAATGTGAATGAAATGTACAAGACTGTTACAGTGGGTCAAGTAATTTTACAAATAGGCTGGCCTATGACAATTTTGTTCTTTTAACTGTCTTTGATTGCTTTTTTATAGGTCTGCGAAGCCTGTTGCAACAAACAATTATTGAAGGGAATGTCATGCCTCAGAAATAAGATGAATACTGAATCCATCTGAACGTTGTAATAGAAATACTACAGCTACTGAAGAGGAATGATACTTCCATGGACAGTGTTTCAAACATTACTCAGCTAATTTTCTAGAACACTCTTTTTTCTTGAATTATTATTGTTTTGATTTCACATAACTATGTTCTGCATAGGAAAATGTTGGAAAATTCACGGCAATAAAGTTGCCAGCAAGAAGCAACTGTAACTGGAATGGGAACAAAAGAGTTTACTTCAGACTTTTGGATGGATGGGAGGTAAGAAACCATGTCTTTTAATGCCAGCTAATGTGTCTTCAGATCTAAAAGTTGACTCTTTTCTAGTTTTGCTCTTTAGCCTATGCTTATGCTTCTCTTGGAACTTCAAAATATCCCGCTTTTAAAAATGGAAAAGAAGAAAAAAAAAAAAAAAGGATTTTTATCGTTTTCAATCTACTTGGAACCGATAGCTGAGGATTTCTCAAGAAAAGCATCTTCAAACAAGTTTCAATCTTGTTTTCCAGGACGAAAAAAAAAAAGTTATTTTTAAACATTATTGTAACCTTACCACTAACGGTTTATGGACCCAACAGTTGTCACGGGGCTTCTTGTCACTTCACTTTTGCCAAACGAAAACAATGGTGCATTCTGACTCGGAAAGGGGGGGGGGCGGGTTTGCGTGCTGGCGTAAGGGTAATAATATGAGCGATAAAATTAGCATTTTAAGTTCTCGGCCAACTCATAAGGGCAATAATGGAAAGAGGTACAAATACAATGAGCATCGAGGTTAAGCTCAACAGACCCATAATGGCTAAGCCACAACAACCCAATTCTAGCACTTACGTTTCCGTGCCGTTCCTCTAATTTTTTGTCTCCGTCCTAGTCTTGTAGGTTTCTTTTGTTTTTTTATCCTTTTTCTTTTCTTTATCGTTTTTCTTTGGTATTTTATATCACTGTTCTTTTATCTTCCTTCCAAATCTTGACGATTTTATGGAATAGATGATAGGCATGCACATCTTCCTGAGGAAAAAAAGAACCAAACATGTTTCTAAGTTCTGTAATACCAATACATGAGATGGCAAGACCAAGAGGAACATAAAAGCTGAGAGTTGGATTATTTTAGGGGTGCATAACAATAGGGATTTCGCTTTTGTTTTCCCACATTTTTGTTCTTTCACCGTAAAACCAATAAAAAAAGGGGGCATTTATCAGGGTGTAGTTTTTGGAATATTTTAGGAAAAAAAATGTCGAAGTCGTCTCCCAAGTCCCCAAGGATGAAAAACAAAGGCGAGTCTCAGCGAGTTTATCCAATGCAAAGGCGACCCCTGAACCTATTTGCTACGATGGCCCAAAATCCTTATTGCTGTAAAAAAACAGAATGTCAAATTCAACCACAAAAGCTCTACTGAACGTTACAATCACATCATCCTTGTATATCAAGGTTCCTGCTTAGCAAAACATTAACTGGTTCAAAATCAAGATATTAAACATAGACACCAGATGCAAGTAGCAAGAACAACGACCCAAAACCCTGCATCAGAGATATAAAGATCAATTTTCAGCGATTAACTAAGAACATAATAGATTATAGACGAAGCAAACCAAAACAGTGTATGAAAAGAGAAAAGAAAAGAAAGGGCCATACCAGAAAGAAAGATGCCAAAGCTCCTGTTGTAAGCTCTTTGGCAAGACTGCGATTTCGCCTAGAAGAGGTTGCTTCATAGCTTCACAAGATAACAGTACGATTGCATACAAGTTATGCATGAACTCATAGACATAAAAGGAAACAATCATATGCCCTTGACTCAACAAGGCCAATGCTTGACATTGGAGTGCACAATATGATGAGTTTAAGTGAGTAACGACTTCTTAAGACATCAAAAGAGAACCCAGTATTATCCATTTGAGGTCATCCAAATCATTACAGTCTCAAACAAAGTTTATCGATTTGCAAACTCTAGTTTACGTGCATACAAACACGATCCTCTGGGAAAGTACAAATCAAACGGACAAAAAAGGCATGCTGGATAAACATTTCAAACTTGAACAAGAACTCAGAAACAGCAAGTGGAAGAGTCAAAAGGTATCGATAAAATTAACAGGCACCCCTGGCAAATATCTAGGACAATATCAGGTTTGCAGAATAACTTGAAAAATTCTACCCGGGCGAACAAGAAAGTACATCAGATGCATTATGAATATCTTAGATGAACATTTTACCACGGCAATCACATACATTCAAAATGAGAGAACTCAATCAGACATGCGAAGAATATCTCAGACGATCCTTTTGCTATCACAGACACATTGCAGAACAACATTTCTATTTCTATCATCAATTTCATAGTCTCAATAGAACCATATTTCAAATTTGTGATATATCTTCTGAGACACAAATTGGATAAATCAAAAGAAACTTCAGCATTAATGGATCTCTTAGAATAATACCTAAAAAAACAACAAGTATTATTATACATTAGGCCTTTTAATAAAATCTCAACAAAATAGCGCCAGGCAGTGTTGCAGAGTTGAAACGGTAGCAACTTGAAAATGACTTTCAAAACAGATAAGAATCTAAGAGTGACTCCGTACATCACATCAACCCTCAACAAGAAACACGAGACATGCCCAATTTTTAAGATCGTAACGGGCCGAGCAAAGGGAAACAACAAAGGGATTTCAACGTTCGCAATGAAAACCTGATCGATTCACTGCACTACAAATCTACATCTACCAACCAAACAAAACAATAATAAATGAAATTGGTTACGAGGAAGTGTTAAAAATGGAGATCGAGCTCACATGAAGAAGGAGGCAGTGACAACGAGTCCAATCGCGACCATTAAGACCGATAGTGCTGGATACCACGATTCGGGGACTGGACTTGCGATCGGTTTTGGACCCTTCAAAAAAATTTTAAAAAGAAAAAAAAAAACGAAAAAACATAAAACACGACTCGGAAGATACGAAAAAAACCTAACAGTGTTAACAGTGTCCAGGGATCTACCATTGCTGGTGGCGCTGTTTGCTTCGGCTTCGGTTTCGATTGAGCAGTGTGAAGCCACGCGCCGCTAATTGCAAAGGATTGATTTACGGCGAGACGAAGAAGACGAAGACCAAAAGAGAGTTCACCTTAGAAAACGGCCTTGTGTGCAGGGTATTATTCCGTGCCTCGTCATCACATGAAAGATCATGGATCGCTTTTTTGGAGAAAATCTTGGCCCTTTATTTCTCTAGTACGGATGGGGACAAAAGACTGTGTCCTGATGTTGGGCCAATACGGAGATTCAACCGTCCGCTTTGAGGCCATTACGAGGGCCTGGTTTTAACCGTTAACTCGGTTTGGGCCAGCTTTACACGGTCCAAAAGCCAGGGAAACGTTGACAAAGTCTCATGACACGTGTTACAAAGAGACCGTACGTTGTCTCTTCGTTCTGCATGCACCAAACGCCATCTGCATGAGATTTCCTATTCACAAAACGGCGTACGATCAAGGTGGAGTTGTTGCCCCCTGCCATGGCTCGGGATTGGAGCATTCCCTTCCATTTACTCAACTTGCAAATTCGATTTCCGTTTTTTCACCTGTATTGATCACGGTAGCCGAGTACATCTGACTCGTTCAAATATCGAAGTATTGACTTAAAATTAATTTTTTATATTAAAAAAATTGATAAGAATAAATAATATATAAATAAAAAAATTTATATTTTAAAATTTTGAATAATATATAGAAGTCTTACTAAATTTTGTTACTTGCTTCCGTCTCATAATGGATGCATTGAAATGCTTTTTTTTTTTTTTTTTTTTGGTGGGTCACCTTGTTTTTGTTCCCCTCCTCTTTGAATTGCGCTTTTGGTGTGTGTGTGTGTTTTTTTTTTTTTTTTAATACAACTTGAAAGTCTTCAAAGAGCTCCTTCCAGTGAGATGCCATGTAAAACTGCCAGTTTATACCCCCGTAGATGTAAAAGTTATTTTATTTTATTTTTTTAATATAACTTATTTGTAATTTGATATTATATAATAAATAAAATTATTTTAAAAATAATAAAATAGATTTATATAAATATAAAATTATGAATAATTTGTATTAAAAAGAATAATCATAACAAACACATAAAGTTAGAGCATGAAGGGAAAGTTGAGATATTTAACCAACAGAATTGAGAGAAAATGGCAGAATAAACAATTGCTATAATTTAGATGCTGAGCAAGCAGTAATTGCCGGGGTATTCCTCGGGGATATGGGATGGATGCAACGATGTAGATTACCTTAAAAGTGTCTGGATTTTACAGAACATTTAGAGAACAAATAAAAATCGAACCAAAAGGATTCTATACGTTTGGGTAAATAGGCCTGCCTCTGTCTATACATGGACAGCGTGGACAAAGATTCATCCAGTAATTACGTGATTAGTTACCCTACAAGTCTGTCTAGCTGAGTCAAAGTCTTTGGACGCACCACTTTAAAAGATTCGCACCGCATGTGGAATCTTGAACAGTAATCCGCCAGCTGAATTCATATGAGCTCGCATTCGACGGGGGAAAAAAAACACTCCATAGTTGAAATAAAAAACAAATTTATTAATTTTTATATTACGTTTCATTTTAAAATGATGCTAACGAGTAATGGCTAGATGTCACTGCAGATCGGGGCATGAGGAGCAAAGCCAGCACCCCTTCAACCCGAAACAGAATTAAATAATGGGTTGTTAGGCAAATAGGCTGTGGGACGTCGTTAGTCTTTTGAGTCTCTTCCGCCCCCCACCCCCCACCCCCCGGTATGCAGACTCGTCAGAGGGACAATGAAATTAATTTACTCCAAGCGATGCCAAGAGAAAAATCCAATTTTGTAGTTGGTAAGACTTGATGAGCAGCTGTCTCCCCAACTTTACCCAAAGTCGTACGGTGGGACAGGGTTTAGTATTAATCGTTCTGACGATCTAACGTGATTGGCACGTGGGTATCGTTCCCACCACAAAACATAGTCTTATCCACTAAATCAATCAATCAATAAATGAAAATTCCCATTCGAACCTCATGGCATCAAATGCTATATTAACAATCTTTAGGTCTGGCAATTCGACCCTCACTCGTTAATATCATATACCTTGGACCCTTAAGATGAAATGAACATTTTTTTCAATAAAAAAAGACCGTCTAGACCCAGCTCGCAATTGTTGGCGGTCGTTTATTGACAAAAAAGGCATTTCCTCTCGCCCCCGTTGGGCCTAGGAAAATAATTAAAGGTCAAAAAACCGATCATTTTATCATAGTTTATCTATCACTAACATAAAATACCACGCGCGCAATGGAATTTCGCAATTCTATTTATCAATCATTTCGTTTCTGACTAAATAGAAAAATAAAACTTTTTTCCCATATTTTTTTTTTAAAGGAAAACCCTTTTTTCTTTTGTTTAACCAGAGCAGGTCATCAACTATAAAGCAAGCAAAACGCACCACGTGAAACCACGACTCGTCTCTCAGACACTTAAATAAGTAACCACGGAGACAGAGGAGGAAAGAAGGAAAGAAACGAAAGCAAAACGCCACTTCATCCCAAAGAAAGCTTTTCCCGATCGGTCAAGACGGGCCGACACGGTAATAATCAAAGGAGGCACACGCCGTTATATCCAGCTTCTATGTCCATGTTGGCTCTCGTGTCAAGCTGGTTTACACCAACCTCTCTCTTCCTCTTCGTCAATGTCGTGATCGGCACCATCGCCGTCACTTCTCGTTTCGCCTCCCACAAGAAACAACCACATGAACCAGAAAACTACCACCAGCAGCTCGTCCGAGCCCCCTCCTTGCTGCAACGGGTCAGGTCCATCGACCTCTACAGTTACAAAGTCTCGCCTTTCTACTCAGAATCTGGAACACAAACGGCAACAGCAACGGAAATCCGTGATCCGCCACCGCAGCTGGAAAGAGTACCTTCTCTGTTAGAACGGGTCAAGTCCATCAAGTTCCCTTCTTTTCACAGATCCGATCCGGAAACGGAACATTATGCCCAAACGGACACGGATCCGGTTCCGGATATGGGTCATATAGCGGACTCTGGTGCAGAGCATCACGGGAAGAGGAGCAAATCAGAATCCACAGTTGTTCCAAATAAGCACGCGCAGGAGAAGATGAAGAAGTCGGCTAGCGAGAAGGCGGTGGCCGTGGAGGACGAGAAGCAAGATGAGGACTGGGAGAAAGTGGAGCGGAGGCGCCCTGCGACTGCGAGGATTGAGAAAACGGGGTCATTTGGAGACGAGGGAGTAGATGCAAAAGCTGACGACTTTATCAACAAGTTCAGGCAGCAATTAAGGCTGCAGAGACTGGACTCTCTGCTGCGTTACGGGGACATTCTCAGAGGAAAGCAGTACTGAGGAAGCAATTTAAACGAAAAAGGAAAAGGGGGAAATTCAGAATAATTATCAATGTTGCTCTGTCCCTTTCCCCTTTTCCTATGCCTCTGTGTGCCATCTTTTTCTTTCTTTCTTTCGTTCTGGGTTTGGTTGTTTTCTGTCGTTAGCATTTCAGTGGGAACGTGACTTCCACTTTTGGTTTCATGTAACCAGGGAGCGATGGTATCTTTCTTTCTTTCTTTCTTTCTTGTGCTGGTCGGGTGAAAAATTATCAGCCTAATTAAAATCACATCCGTAGCTTTGATTTCCTTCGTATTTTCACGGATACAATGTACGACAAAGGTTGTAGTATTTCGTCTTCTTTCCAAAATCCCGAATCCAAGTCTAAATAAAAAGATGTTTTTACTTTTGACGTTGTCAAAAAAGACTTCCATCTCCTTTTACTCGCCTCTTTCTCTCTCTCTCTCTCTCTCTATCCCCACCCTCTGCCGATTCTTCACTCCAGGCCTTTCGTCCTCTCTGCAAATTCTGCGCAACCTCATCTCTTCCGACCGTCCTCTGACCCCAATGTCGTCGCCACCCCCACGCCCGTGGCGTCCTTGACAACTCCTAGTTGGTTTAATCAATAAGTAATTTTTCTTTTCCCATCTTGCCTATTCACAAATTTTTGATTTGTTATATATGTTATTTATTTATTTACCTTGTTCTTTTAAATGTGGCGTCGTTATCGTAAAAGAAAGAAGATTACAAAAATACCCCATAAGACTTCCTGATATTTCGTTAGCATTGCTAGGTGTTGGATGAACAGATTCTTAAATTAAATTGCTATGTGCTGTAAATGGGCGGTTGGACTCAAAGAAAAATAGCACAAAACAATACTGTGCAGCCGATTGACGGGAGTCGCGCTTTTGCTCATGCTTTTGTGCTTTATATATAAAGTGGAATCACTGCTTTTGCTGACTCATTTTGGGCTTTAGCGCCTTCTTGCATGCTTGCTTGAGTGCCTTTCTAATTCTCCTTTGCTCTGTGTTTCTGTTTTTGTTTTTGTTTTTTTTTTTTTTTATGAAGTTCCTTAATTTTGATGGGAACTTTTAGTGTGAACATTTAACATAATTAGTGCACGTTGTAAAAACCATGAACTTTTTTCTATTAATGTGTAATTTTAAAATTCCTATTCAAAATTAAAATACTATGCGTAGTTTATTTACTATTAATACATATGATTTGTAATTTTTAAAATTTTAATCCAAATCCAAATATAATGGACTTCCTTACGAACAAATTAACATATTAATAATGATTTTTTTAAAAATCTTATTCAAAATAAAAAATATTTATTGCTTGCAAAAATTAGAAGTGGACATAAATATCATTAAAATACAATAAACAGTAAAATTAAAATATCAAATAACAAAAATTCAAAAACATAACCAAATAATCCATAAAGTCACATAGTCTATGGTCGTATTTATTTGTTTATATATTTTTAAAAAGTTGCTAATGATAAACAAATCCAGCCTTCGTGAATTTAGCAGCTCACTTCGGTTTTTGGTCGCAGAAGTGTCGTTTTGTTATTATTACATCCGTACGGAAGAGCATGAAATATCAATTGGGATTGATATGCTCGCAACTAGTCTTTGACGTTGACATGTTGCTCTTAGAAAACAAGTTTTCTAACTACAGCAGAGTCTATGAGTCCGCATCGCTGGCGGGCCTGTGCGTGTGCGTCATCGTCCATGTGAACATAAATAAAAAACCGAAAAGCCTTGGTAGACTCCCAAACGACTACAAAAAACGACAAGATACTGGCAATTTTCATTGCTTGGCAACTTGTCTAAGTCATGACGTGTATGCCACTTTGTTGGATGACATCATGACATTATAGGTCAGAAACCTCGTCACTGGGTCGCTGTATTCTTTAAGCAATGTGATATATATTGTTGAAATTAATAAAAATTTCATTATTTTTTATTGTATCGTTAATTCTAATTATATAGTAAGATTTCTTTAATTTAAAAATAATATTAAATTATTTTTTTTTAAATTAAATTTATTTTAAAAAACTCTTAATTTAATTTAATTTTTATTTTTTATTAAAAAATATCAAATTTATTTTTTATTCTTTTAAAAAATATTTATATTTTAAATATACTTTATTATATTCATTTAAATAAAATACAAACAAAAATTCATACCTAAATGAATATCAATGCTTCTTTCTTGACTGTCCCTTGAATGGTGGTTCGAGGCTTTTGCGCGCGACTTAGCCTGACCTTGAATTGTAGAGAGGCTAGAGTGTAACGGCGGGCCCCGTGGCCCATTGATTTGGTGGGCAGATTGTTGAACCCATTTCTCTCTCCTTTTGATGACTGACGTGACCGAGTGAAGACAGACGATCCAGCAGGCAGGCGGGTCCGAAACAGACACTGTGCATGTTGTTTTGGGTTATTAGAGCTGGGCTATTAACACGCGGCCGAACTTTAGATTAAGATTTATTATTATTATTTTTTTAAAATTGTTACTTTTTTATTTTTTTAAATAAAAGTTAAAAGGACGCAAAAAGAGTGAACAGAGTAGTCGCCAGAGTGGTTATGAGCGTGCGTCTCCGTTCACCAGGTCCATGATTTTTCTAAGATTTAAGGCGACAAAAATTTATGGTTGTGGACCCCACGCAAAGCGATTAGGAAATGACGACTTGGAATATCTCTCTCGCGTCAAAGGTTTCAACTAACCACCTGCGGTTGACCAGTGTTCGGTCCAAAGAGATGGACTAACGTTGATGGCTTCCTTATTTCTTTATAGCGTTTATTTGGTAATTAACATGATGAGATTTTGAAAGAATGACAAAAGGAGAAGGCTTGGCTAGATCCTGGGACCGTGAAAGGAAAAACCACTCCCAATTCAAGCAAGCATTTGGCCATTTGTTATGGCAAGGAAAGCGTCCCATTATTGCAACAACGGAAATCCAGACAACTAATGAGAAAAAGGACGGAATACTTTGCTTCCTTGGCGAATTTATTCCCCACAAATTTCCTTCCTTTTTGGGGAAAGTCCAGCCTCATCTTGGGCCTCTCTGCCAGCATCACCGGAGTTCATCATCGTTTGCTTCCTCGTGTCCCTGGAAAGGGTGCTGCACGTCCTGCATCAAATTTCATTCATGCTCATTTAAATCATACGGGTTAACATATTTCCATAGAAATTAATAAGCGCCTGTTTGGAATATAATGCTATTGCTACAACAATTATAATCCATTTATTCTTTTTTTCTTTTTTTTCCAGCCTACATGAAATATGCAAAATAGGTAATACACAAACACTAATAATGAGATACGCGCACAGACAAATTTGCATATTATGGTAGAAGTTAAATGAATCAATTAATTACCTGAAATCTCCCGGTGCATCGAAGTTTGAAAAAGCATGCTGACCAAATTGAGACGAATAATCCATTATGGGATTGAAGGATCGGATCTTGAAGGGCTGAAAATCATCAGCACTGCCTTCTTCCCTAGTTGACTGATAATGATATCCATCGTCGGCCACTTTCTTCTCTTTCTAAAATCACAAAAAAAATAATAATAATAATTAAGAAGCCTTGTCATATTCCTGCAATTAAAATTAAAATTAGACATCCCAGGTGACTCACAAGATCATCAGAGAGGACTAGCTGCTGTAGCTCTTGCGGCTGGTCCTGGTGTTGCTTTCCCCTTCCCCTGAAAAAAGCAAGTTTTTGATTGACAAGTTGGAGTTCTCTCTCGTGGTCATGTATTTGTGACGTAAGGTCACGAACAATGCCCAAGGAGCCATGCACAGGATCCGCACGTCTAGCGTTGGCTTCCATGAGGATCGATTCAGCAGCATCTCTTCTCTCACGTGGCTCCAACGATCTGATTAGCTTTATGATGTTGCTCATGCCATAAAGCTTCTGGGCACGTTGGATCTCCGCGTACCTGTTGCCTGGCAAATAAGGGGCCATGTCGCAGTTCTCATCGCACCTTTTCCTCTGCTGCCTGCACACGGCACAAGACTGGCTCTGCGTGGAGTTTTTTGTGTGTGCTGCAGCACCATCCCCATCCCCATTCATTGTATATTGCTGAATCCCAACGAGATGGATGATGATTGTGAGTAGTGGCCACTAAATGTATGCGAGCCAGTTTATATATGGAAACTTGAACAATGCTTACATGAAATAGTGTAGCTTTCGGGTTTAGTTCACCCGACCAATATTTGATTTTGGTAATAAATTGAAGAAGCGACGTTGGATTAGATTTAAACATATCTAAAATAAAATTATAAATGCTCTAATTAAGAAATTTAATCAATTACAAGCGGAAATAAAAAAAGTAAGGCGTAGAATAACTTGAGAATTATTAATTTAATAAGATGGAGGATAATTAAATTTTGTTCTAAACTTAATGTATAATAAACTAGATTAGGAAAGAAAAATGTGTTTTTGTATCTTATCCGAACTAAATTTGATATTAAGACTGTCTCGTTCTTATAATGTCAATTAAAGAATGGGATATTGTTGGTAGGTTTGACTGTCACAATGGATTCACATATTTGTATGCTTATTCAGCCATACCTAGATTGGACGACAGCATCCTTTTTTTTTTTTTTTTTTTTTTTTAATTTGATAAGTACATCTAGATGTACTTTTTGGGGCCGATGCTATTACCTTATTTGGGTTAATGGTAGCTTTCAAAGGTATGAATCGTACGATAACATTGTAAATGTAAAGAAAATAAACACTGTAGCCACTAACCTTTTTTCTATAAAAAAAAAAAAAAACAACAAAAGACAAATGTAAATGATATAAATTCATCTAATTATTATACCGTATCGTTAGTCTAACACTCTCTGATTGAATGAACACATTTACTAACTTGTCCATAAGTGGCCAGTTAACAAATACCTCCCTATATAAATATAAATATAAATAAATAAATGAGAAAATTTTTTAATATATATATATATATATATATAGAGGTGAGCCGTAAAATTAAGAATGCCCAAAAACGGTCATCCTCGACTTACATTATGTTTGAAAAAGGAGAAAAGTGAGAGAGAGAGAAAAATAAAAGTAAAAGAGTTAATACTTAGTTTAAAAAATGTGTTTGGAGAAAGGAAATTGGGAACAAGAAAACTTATTTTTTCCTTTGATCGACTAAATTTATTTTTTAATTGAAAAAAATTATTAATTTTTTATTTATATATATATATAGCAGAATGTAAAATTAACATTTTTATGCATATTATTTTCGTTTTTTCTTCACTCTTTACCTTCTCTTTTAAAAAATAATTTTCTTTTCTCTATTATCTTTTTTCCAAATTAAAAAAATTCTTCACCTCTAATTTTTTTCTTACTCTTTTTTCTCTCTCTTACTTTTCTCTATTCGTATTTTCTTATCCAAACACAGTGTTGGGTTATATAGCGTCATCAAAACGCACGTTTTAGAGTCAATAAAGATAACCCTTCGAACTATCTATGGCTTTGAAGTTCAAAGGTTGAACCTGGGGCGCCGTTTAGACAGAGATGGCCGTGGCAGGTGAGGGAAAGGGAATAGAATTTTTTTTTTTTTTTTTTTTAAGCTGTCTCTAACTTTCTTTCTTTCTTTGGAAAAATAGGTAATTTTTATCACATGCATATAAAAATTTAACAAGTCGTTAATACAAGCGGCACACTATTAATTAAATACACATTGTTTTTACTCATAAGTATTTATATATTTGATGTTATATACGAATTTTCAATCTCGTAGTAAAAAGATATACATTTTATGTACACAACTATGAATATTAATTATAATAATACTTTTAAATTCGCTTATTATTAAGATTAATGCAAATTAAAAAGTACACAATCACATTACTGCTTCGTGTGGTATGCACGTGTCCTTCTGCCTCTCTCGAACGCTTGACTTGAGGCTCTTGGCTTAAAGCCAAACCTAAAAATCAACAATGAGGGCCGGTTTATGTTGCCGTGTGTAGCATAACATTTCCCACTTATTTAAGCCGTTGAAAGGCAACATAACTTCATCAAAACGCACCGTTTCCGTTGCTTTGCGCAAACAAAGAAACAAAGAATCTCGGGGTGAGTGGGACTTCAGCAAGAAGGGCTCTAATGGCAGAGAAACCCCAACCGGTGCGAGTACTATACTGTGCAGTGTGCAGTTTACCTGCGGAATACTGTGAATTTGGCCCCAATTTCGAGAAATGCAAACCCTGGTTGATCGAAAACGCTCCCGACCTTTATCCCGATCTCCTCAAAGGTCTCTCTCTCTCTCTCACTCTCTCACTCTTTCTCTATAAATCGTCTCTTTATATGCAATTGTTACATTCTTGATCCCTCTTTTCTGTTTTCTTGATTCAGAGGCGAACGCCAAGGATGCTGATAAAGTCGCTGACCAGTTCCAATCCACCGGTATCTTCTCAACCGCCGGCGACGCTGCTGCTCCTTCCGGTGAGGTTTTTTTTTTTTTTTTTTGACATATAAGTATACGTGCGATTCGTATGGATATAGCTCGTATCTTGTATATCTGTATTATGCATTCGTCCGTACGTTTTTATGCAATGAGAATGGAAAAAATATGTGTCCTTTTTTTCCCCAATTTTTTTCTGGAAAAAGGTCTATTGGGTTAGGGTTTACGAGGGAACGTTATCTTATGAATTGGTTATGGAATGAGACTAATTGGTTATGGTTGGTGTTCTTGTTTTATTCCTTGATGAGGATTTCTGTTTTGCAATTGAAATCGGCTATTTGGTTACTTTTTTTTCATCTCTCGGCCTTGTAGGAACTGCAGCGGGTACCTCAGCACCACAACAAGAAGTAAAACGTCTGCCTGGTGGGAAGATAAAGAAGAAAGTAAGAGTTCTGAGAGTTTTCTCTTTTGATTTTATTGAATGAATAGGATTTGGAGAAGGTAGGACTTTTGATTATTATGATGGATTTAGGCAATGAATTTTTGTAGGAGAAGCCAGAAGTTGTTATTGAAAAGGTCACACGCAACAAGCGAAAAAGTATTACCACTGTAAAAGGGCTGGAGCTTTTTGGTGCGCATTCTGCTCAATTGCATCTTTTTCATTGTCCCTTTTGTTTTAGAATTTATCAGCACATTGTTATGGATTGCTTTTCAGGTGTCAAACTTAGTGATGCTTCAAAGAAACTCGGGAAAAAGTTTGCTACAGGAGCCTCTGTTGTCAAGGTTTTGCAATTTTCTTGGGCAACATTTCTCTCTCTTTCTCTTTCTCTCCTTTTTTTTTTCCTTGCAACTGCAGATTTTTTTTTTGTTTTTCAACATTTCTGGGTAACTGGCATCAGGGACCAACTGAGAAGGAGCAGATTGATGTTCAAGGAGACATAGCTTATGACATTGTGGACTTCCTAACAGAGACCTGGCCTGAGGTAGCGTACTCATTCTTGTATCTCTTGTGAATATCATGTGATCAGTGAATCCCTTTGTTTCTTTTAGTACCCTGTCAAAAGTGAATGTCAAATTTGTTGTTTACAATTACCTGGCAGAGCATGTAATTTTTTGGTTAAGAACTTCTACCTCAACTGATGATTCTCCTGCATGTTGTGCATGAGTTTTCATGAACTTGATTTTTCATTTGTCCATTGAGGCATGAATAAACTTAAAACATAGATCAGACCTGGCATGGGCAAAATTTGGCATTCAGGTGAACTGACTTTATAGCTATAGATTCTTTGGTATTTTGCTCTTCTTGTTTGATGCTGATGATTGAATTTGTCAGTTATTCCTCATGATGTTTGACTTCTATGCAAATTGTTTGGATTTACAAATTGTTGAGGTGCCTAACAGGGGAATTGAGCCATTTTTCTCTCTCTTGGGGGATGGTAACTTAGAGGCATAGAATTTTGTTTTCAATAAGGTCATTTGATAGGTAACTGGGTTGAAGCTATTCAAAAGATTCTCCTTTATTTTTCACAGATATCCGAGACTGCAATTTATTTCATCGAAGATGGGAAAAAGGTCCCAGCTGTGTGACTCTGAATCATGAATATAAGGATGGTATAGAGTGTGGTGTCTTTTTCAAACTTGAAAAGGCCCTTGATGAGTCTAAAGCAGCCTCAAGGTAAGGGGACTGCTCAACAAAGCCAAAGTGTCAGACATTTTGCCCCTCTTTGCATTCTACCTTTTTTATTTGCTTAATTTATCAGTGGTTTTTCCAAGTGATGTCATCAGATATCAATGGCTCTGATTTGTATGGGTCCATATCTATGTGGTGTTTCCCTTGGTTTAGTTTCCGTGTTTGTTGTAGAAGCTGCTGAGTCAAGAGATTTATAAGCTTTGCTTCTTACAGTGTTTTAAATAGGCAATCTCAATGATGAAGCTGCAGCAGCAGCCTGGAATATTATGCTTTCAGTATGCATGCTGTTGTGGATAGTAATCTATACACTAGATTCCACACCAACCCCAAAAACCCACTAAAAAATGAAAAAGAAACATTGTATATTAAGTCCATTTGCCTAATTTTATGTGTTCTTATTTGGATATAGCTAATCGAGGACCATAATTTTTCTTCTTATCTAAGTTCTTAATTTCTAGTGTGGGAGAGCGAGCAACTGGAAGTGAAGATCACTGGGTCTGTTTCATGTCATGTAACCCAACTTAGGTATTGTATGGGCAATTGCAAGTAATATTCTTGCAGCAAAGATTCCTAGTTGACTGAACAGTTGTTGATCACAATGTAGTGACGAGCCCTTCTGACAACAATACTACTTTTCATATTCACTTCTGTTCCCTTGGATTCTCATTTTATGTTTCTTTGTGAAATTTTCCATTCAAAACCTAGGTTGAGCAACAAAGGATTTAGTTCTACCATACCTTGTATAAAGCAACGCATGCTAGGGCATAACCTTTGTGTCCTGTGGTTGCCTTGCCTTGTCAACTTTTCTAGATGGTGATTAGAGGCTACCAGGATTTTGCTGGGTTCTATAGATCATCCCTTTTGCATTTCATTGAGTCCACATTTTATGCATTGAGATGTTGTCTTCCTTGTATCTGGCTTAAATAATTTACTTAAACCTACTAGTCTGATGAGAAATTCTGAACTGCACAGGGATGAAAACATAGAGCATAATCAGCCCAGAAATTAAAATTCATCCCCTTTCGTCCAGATGGTGCTCAAAATCAAGAGAAATGAGACATTCCAGTGTTTTCTGAGGACAATTAATTAGAAAATAACAAAATTACTTGGGAAGGTATCGCACAAAGGGTTCAATAATGATGCGAACGAGTGTCTGCTGGTGGGAATAATTAGAGAACCGCCGTTGCAATGTGGAACTGAAATAATGAAAAATATCTAACAAGAAGGATACCAATAGGAGATTTAAGATTTTAGTGCCTGCTTCAAGCTATCTTGTTACTTGTGATTGGTTGTACAACTTTTTAGCTTTTGATGCTTTCCGGGTAGTTTGGGTGAAGTTTACCTGAAGACGGAATGTTTAGGGACCGGACCCCTCATCATTTTCTGTTTCTGGAGTCGCGATAGTTATAGGCAACCTGCTTGACAAAATACGTCAACAGGCATTCATGTTGTAAGGACTTCCAGAATATTGAATTAATTGTTTCTTAAAAAACAGTGTTTTCGGTTTGAAGCTTTTTGGACGAACTGTCGACAAATGGATCATCAGCGTGTTCAAATCGGCACGGCTTTTCCCTAAAGGAATCTCTCGTATCCTGCTTATATATTTTCCCATCTTGGCCTACACTGGTAACATTAACACGACAAACTAGTCCTTCAGGAATCCTCAAGTCATTTCTATGGAAATCCAGAGTTGATATTGGCCGTGCACTGCCTGATGTGCAGATGGGTTCTTTTTTCCGATTTGGAAATCCTCGTGTTTTCAACTTTTCATGGGCAGCTTGCTTTCACATCTTACGATGCCTAACCATGGCTGCTTCTTTCGGGCACAGGACTGTCCCGCTCATCATTTTTGTTTTATTCTGCATGTTCGACCAGTGTCTCCATCCGTAGAATTTGGTCCACACACACATGCAGCCACGCACGCACGCCTGCCCGCCCGCCCGCCCGCCCGCCCGCCCGCTTGCTTACTGAATGCCCTCTAGCCATGCAATGATCTCATGGCGGCATATTAAGATTTATTCTCTGGTGTTAAAACAAAAATTGAAAACAGACAAAGAGATTTATGCTCTGCGCATTTTGTTGGCCAATTAGGAAGTGGTACATTGCTTGTAAAGTGTACAAACACGAGCGAAATTGTCAATCAACCATAATGATAGCTGGCATCATGATAGCTGCCTTACGGTGACGAGTGGGCAAGGGGAGGGCGTGCGAGTGTATGTGCATGTGAATCCGGTTTTTGTGATTAAATCCATGTGAAAGCTCCGTCAGCTCCTACTTTTGTGGGTTTTTTTTGTTTTTTTCTTTGTTTTAGGAGACTTTTAAGTTTGCTAACGTCTAACAAGTAACAACGAGTTCAATTTCCACCTAGAGTAAAAAAAAAAAAAAAAAAAAAAAATTCTATCAAAACTGAATTTGCGCGAATCAGTCTACGTATAGAGTGTCCTCATTAGCTATGGAATCAATTGTCGTATTGTACGCTTTTCTAATCCAGTGAATGTAGAGCGTTCCTACATGGACACGTCCACATCAATAAAAGGCTACTGTCCAAGGGACAACATAAGCTTCAATATAAAGCAGAAGCAAGTACGGTTACGCGTAGACAACAAAGATGGCGAGCAAAGGAAGAGACATTAATTGTGTACTCCACTGCCCAGAGGCAGAGGGTATCGAAAGGAAAGCGCTTTCTCGCTTAAGAGGAATCGATCGTCGATCGTTCTCTCGTGGTGTGGGACCCTGCCGTGGTTCGTACTCGTAGAACTTTGATTGATTGATTGAATGGATGACGATCATATGGAATATCTAGGTTCAACCTCGCAAGTGGGCACGGTTTCCAAGTTTCACATGATGGGTTTGTCAGGCTCCAGACATTTCCCAACTCCTAAACTGGCTTTGTAGTCGAGTATCTTTGCTAAGGTAAATTACAGTGCTAAGAATTGAGCCTCTTTTCTCGTTTCCTTTGTTGCACAAAATTAAACGTGACCATCGACGATGAAAATCGTGTTAGCAACTCAGAATTTACTTGAAATGAATTATATCGAGCTTTTTTATTAACAGATGAGTTGACAGTCATATAGCTTTTTGTTTTTTTAACATCTTTTACGACACATAATTCCAATATTGATCCACATTTTCATCATAGATTAAAATTTATAATACCATGGATCAAAAGTTTCATGCGAGCATGCTGCACATGAAAGAAAGAAACTACAAATGAACGCGTCCGACGGGCTCTTTTTAAAGGGTGTGGGGTTATCACGATCAATGGAGGAGAAGTATGAACTGCCTTTGAGGGAATTTTATGACTAGTTAATTATGAGGGCGAATCCTCTTTTGTGTCCGCTAGGAATCTGTCTGTAGAGGCTATGATCCGCAGACAGCTAGGGCTGTGAATCACCAGGCTATGTAAGACTAGGCAAGTTGGTTCTTTGGCAACCTTGTTGGTTCGCCAAGGGTGCTAGTTTGGGCAGCTTCCCAACGCCCTTTGTCCGCAGGCATCGTCAACAGCAACCCCCAGAAGGACCAAAACCCTAGCCCCACCATAGTTAAACGCTGGCCCCAATCCCATCTTAATGTATCTCGTGCTGCTCAACATGAGCATTTTAATCCCAAACTTAGTCCATAGAAGACCAAAATAGAAAGAAAAAGATTCGTGTATCCGACCGACCTCAATTATGAAATTAAAGAGTTGTTGTTGTTGTTGGAGGGTTCGTGTACCGTTTTATTGGATCTGTTTTTCTTGGAAATGTTGGTGAGCCGTTCTGATCCTTCAGACAAAAGCATGGAGCCAAGAACCGGTCCATCAAAATTTAAAGTTAAGAACGATTGATGGACTTGGGATTGTCTAAAAATTTTGTGGTCCATCCCAACTTTCCAGAGAAAACAGATCTAGTCAAATTGGCAGAAAATGAATGACAAAAAGAGGACAAAGCATTAGTCTCTTTCAAAAATCAAGAACACGTTCGATGTTTTCTAGCTAT
This sequence comes from Rhizophora apiculata, assembly GCA_037832385.1. NCBI lineage: Eukaryota > Viridiplantae > Streptophyta > Magnoliopsida > Malpighiales > Rhizophoraceae > Rhizophora > Rhizophora apiculata. The sequence continues at coordinate 4,285,421 of CM075433.1, read as the reverse complement.
CTTCAAAGTCCTCTTGCTTAAAAATATGATTAAAGAATAGTGGGTGAAGTACGAAGTGCAAACACGAGAAGAGAGAGCTCATTTTATTCTTCGTGTGGCTGTGATTCATGCAAGCAAAAGCAAATGATCAAAGCGAGATACTAGAAGTACGTCAGCAATCAAATGGACATGGATTTTGGCGGTGGATGGTGGTGGTGGTGTAATGTTGTTTTGGACCACGTACGTGATCTTGTGGGTTTGCTCGGATCCCATGAAGATTTCCAGTATCTTACAGTAGTCCCCTCCCGGTGTCCCTACCCATGTTTTCCTGCAACCATGCTCTCCCTCCCGCCCTCTCTTTTTCTCTCTCTCACTGTGTCAGTAATTCCCTTAGAATCGTGCATATGCATATAACCTAACATCTTTAATGGCATTATAAATGCTTTTTATCTACTTTTAGTTAGATTCTGTACCCTTTGTTTTTTTCTCTTTTTTCCAAGTTTCCTAACCTGAGCCTTTCGAATCAAAACAAGCATAGTTACAAGGGAGTGTTTCGAGTAATTTTTCCATTATCTCTAGGTTTCATTTTCAATAATTTGACCCACATAGCATTCTCATGACGATTCGGATTGCAATTTTGTGAATCTAGAAACTCACCCCCACCTAACATTTTCCAAAGCATTTATATATATATATATATAGTGTTTTTTTTTTTTTTTTCTCCATCTCAAGATGGTGCTAATTTTCCTAAATAAAGTTCAATTCCAAATGGGAACGGCAATCAATGGGAGAGCAAAGACTTCGGTCAGTTAACCACTATAGATTGAAATTTCAAAATACACTTTTCTTGTTCAGTAATACGTCACTTGATAACCCCCCCCCTCTCTCTCTCTATCTCTCTATGCATATCTCTCTTGTTAGGTATAATAAACCTAACTATCACTGTTTCGGCATGTGGGAAGAATGGCGTGGTTAGTTGTTTTCATGAAGCTTCCCTATGCTGTGTCGCAATAACATAAAATCAGACGAACGTCGTTGCTTGGAATTCTATGGCAAATTCTGGACAAACCAACTGATCAATTATGTTTTGTAGTTTCTCAGCGTGCCGACGAGCAATAGATTTAAAACATAAACGCATGATGCACATGCGTCTCGAGGATTACAATTTTCCAATTATTCACTAATAGCAGAGGGCCAGACCGCGCCGTACCGTGGAATACTAATGGGTGCCGTAAATTCGCCAGGCCATCCACACCGGCAAATCTTTGGGTCAAAGATCATCCGTTGAAAGATCAAATTTGCTGGTCCAACTTTGACTTCTATACCCAAATTCCTTGCTTAGGATCTTAAATTTTCTGCTTAATTAGATATCTTTAATTAATAATGGCCAAGACTAGACTGTAGAGTACGGGCAAAGGATGAGGCAACTTTTTATGTGATTCGCACTCTTTCCGTGGGGAGAATGTTTGGACCTTTTACAACTTGCAAGCATCGAAACGAAATCTATCGGTCCTGCAGAAGCAAGTAGCGAGAAGTATAATTTTCCCATCTCAAAAAAAAAAAAAGAAAAAAAAGAAAAAAAAAAAGGGCAAGTTGAGAAATTATACGTTGTTGTTGATCCATGTTAATATATATATATATATTATAATTGCGAGGAAAAAAACAGCTCAAAATTTTAATTTAGGCGTGTCTGGGTCTCTCATAAAGTAGATTTGTCTCTTTCATTTTAGACAAACCTTTTCCGAGTCACTTTTAGACAAACCTTGAAAGTTTAGATTCAAGACAAACCTGGAAATCATAGATTTTCCTCAACGACCCGTATGCAAGACATGCTCGTTTAATAAAAATAAACGTCCCGATTATTTTATTTTATTTTATTTCATTTCAGTGCACGATACTCCAGGTCATGAGTTTTGTAGACGGGTTAGATGGAAACATCCTGCTCATTTCCTGGAAACTAATTGGCGAGTTCATTGAGACAACACACATTGGGCAGGAAATTATTATGTGCTTCCAATTTGACTTTACCGATTAAGATGTAGCCTTGGGTACAAACAAACCAAATCTCTGAACCAGAAAGTCCAGGTTGATGTTCCGTTCAAGTCTCCTTTCACATCTACATTGAATTTGAAGATGATGATCGTTTTGATGATTGCCTAATTTTGACCTCCATTCACATCTAATAATAGATAACTGTACAATATGATTAGATTCTATTAGACACATATCAAATACGAAAGATCTAAATAAAGAATTGCAGAATTGGGGCACTGGGTAGGCTGCAAATTGACCATACAAGATGGATCTTGACCATTAGATTACAATGATCCAACGACCCCGACTCAATCTGTTTGGCACCCTGCAAAACGGCGACCCACAAGAAAGGGAAGCAAAACGGTGGGTTGCACACTTGGGCATGGAAGATCACTATCATTCTTCACCAACATCATGATCACCCAAAAGTACATGAAACACGAAAGATTATATTATATACATGAAGCACATCTAATAATAGAGACATATATCAAATAAGAAAGGTCTATAGTAAGAATGGCAGAATTGTGGAATTGGGTGGCTTACAAATTGACCATACTCGATGAATCTTGACCATTAGATCGCAATGATCCAACGACCCCAACTCAATCTGTTTGGCACCTTGCAAACGGTGACTCGCCAGAAAGGGACGGTTGGACAATTGGGTATGGAAGATCACTATCATTCATCATCATCACCATGATCACCCAAAGGTATATGAAACACGTAGCAAGTCATGAAGATGCAAATCTAAGATCCTGTCCTCTGCGTATCTTTGACAAAGATAATGCCTCCAAAACGATGCCGTTTCATTTCTTCCCTGTCATGCCCATCATTGCTGCATTCTCGTTTCCATGCAAGTATATATATATATATATCTGTATGTATCCTCTTTCCTATCTCTCAATTTCTCTGCATATATCAGAACCCTTCTTTTCCCTCCCATCTGCCACTGCCAGAAAATACAACAACGACTTCTCCTTCTTTCACTCTCCTAGAAAATGGCTCGGAGCTTTACAAATCGAGCTTATTTCTTGGTTATATTTTTCTCAACTCATTTGATGTCCTGCACAGGAAAATCAAAGTCCTGGACAAGTTTGCTGACCCCTTGCGATAATCTCCAAACAGTAGATTTCTCTGGTAGGCTTCGTGCTGATCCAGAGGCTATCGAATCAGCCTCCGGCGACTACGGCAACATTGTCCATCAAAAGCCTGCTGCAGTACTTTATCCTTCATCAGTAGAAGATATAGTAGGCTTAGTCAAATTTGCATACAACAATGATTCAGCCCCATTTACTATAGCCGCCAAGGGCCGTGGCCACTCTGTCCGTGGACAGGCCATGGCTTACAAAGGGGTGGTCGTTGACATGATGAGCCTTAAAAAGGGTGGGGTTTCAATATCTGTCACTGTCTCAAAAAGCCCTTCAATCGGGTCTTACGCCGATGTCGGAGGCGGGCAGCTGTGGATCGATGTGTTGCATGCCACAATGGAACATGGACTTGCACCGGTTTCGTGGACAGACTATTTGTACCTGAGCGTTGGAGGGACTCTTTCTAATGCCGGAATCAGCGGCCAAACTTTTCGCTATGGTCCTCAGATCAGCAATGTCTATGAAATGGATGTTCTCACCGGTACGTCTAAAGATTCCTTTAGTGATTAATTTCAGAAAGCTTATGTTTGAAAATGGATCGTTGTTGAACAATTTGGAAGTTGGAACAGTCACTTTCGTCCAATTTATGAGGGCTGCTTGAAATAGGTTCACGGGGTCCCACACGGAATACAAACAAAAATGTGCAAACACTTAACATTGTGGTTCCTTACCATAACCATCAATTTCGTGCACTCGTGCCTCATGCCCATGACAACGACGTCGGAAAACTCAACATCATTCGGCAACATTTACATGTTCATTTCCCTTTTTGCCCTGTGTGGGCAAATGGTTCATTCAGCATCAACAAAAGTTTCAGGAGTCCTTGGGTGGTCTCTTGCATTGTTGTATCAGACACGGGAAAGGTTAATGAGAATTTTAATTCTACTGATAGTTTTTATGTCTTTTTTTTTTTTTTTGTGGTTTTTTTCTTCACACAGGAAAAGGGGAGCTCGTGACCTGCTCTGCACTCAAGAATTCAGAGCTCTTTTACGCTGTTTTGGGAGGTTTAGGCCAGTTTGGAATCATAACCAGAGCAAGAATACCTCTTGAACCGGCGCCAAAGAGGGTACCTATACATTAATTCTACGAAAACAAAATCATATTTATTGACTTGGATTTCATATCATATTGATATTATACTTTCAAATGTCTGATGTTTTATTAGGATATATATATATATATAAATGGTCATATCTTTATAATTTTATACAATTAAATTCTTTTTCTTTTTCTTTTTTGTAATTTTTATTTAAATTTTATATTTTTAAAAATTATTTTAAATTAATCTAAAAAAAATAAATTTGTTAATAATTTTCGTTTAATCAATATATTATTTATAAATATTTTGACCACTTTTTTTTTTTTTTTTTTAAGATTGATATAGAATGAATTAGAAAAATATAAAATTTAAATAAAAGAGTAAAAAAAATTAGAAATTAATTTAAAAAATTTATAAAAGTTTAGATTTTTTGTTTTTGTTTGTATATTCTATATTTTATTAACTTCTCCCCTTTGCTCTTTCTTTCTTGGTATGTTGATTATTTTGTTTCTAGCTTAAATGGGTGCGAATGCTCTACGATGATTTCTCTGCTTTCACCACGGATCAAGAACGCTTAATTGCAATCAATGGAAGAAAACAAAAGAACGCGCTTGATTATTTGGAAGGCTCACTTCTCCTGGATAAGGGTTCTCCAAACAACTGGAGATCCTCCTTTTTGCCATCATCAGAAATCCAAAGAGTAATGTCCCTAGTAACACAACATGGCATCATCTACTGTTTAGAAGTGGCTAAGTATTATGACGATCTAACCCAGCATACCGTCGACGAGGTACATCATCAATACTATCATCATTACAATTAACAAATATTCCCAATAGCTAGCTAGATTCTGTTGTAACGATTTGAACACATTTCCCTTTGGTTTTTTTCTTTTTTTAAAACAAAATAGGAACTGCAACAAATGTTCAAAGGTTTACGCTTCATTGACGGCTTACTGTTTGAGAAAGATGTCTCCTTTGTCGATTTTTTAGATAGAGTTCGGAGTGGAGAACTAAAGCTTCAGTCTCGGGGACTATGGGAGGTTCCTCATCCATGGTTAAACCTCTTTATACCAAAATCTCGTATCTCCGACTTCAATTCAGGTGTTTTCAGGGACATTGTCCTTAAACGAAACATTACCACAGGGCCTGTCCTTGTCTATCCCGTGAACCGAGACAAGTAAGCAAATTTGAATTTATCTCATGCAATGTGAAACAGAAAGACGAATCAATGTTGTTGGCGATGATGAGTAAATGGTAATTAAATTTGCAGGTGGGATGATAGGACGTCTGCAGTGATACCAGATGAAGACATTTTCTATACGGTGGGGTTTTTGCACTCAGGTGGGTTTGATGACTGGACGGCATTTGATGATCAAAATGAAGAGCTGCTGAAGTGGTGTGACAAAGCTGGTATTGAGGTCAAGCAATATTTTCCTCATTATACAACTAAAGAAGAATGGATTGGTCACTTTGGTTCGAAATGGGGAACTTTCCGAGAAAGAAAAGCTCAGTTTGATCCAAGAATGATGTTATCTCCAGGGCAAAGGATTTTCAGGGACTTCTAAATTTGTATCAATGAGTTGTTATTGCAGATGCGTTGTGTTTTCTCTAAGTGTTTCAGTTTGTACGTGGGAGATCGCGAGGAAGGAAAAAGGAGTACGATTAATGACTAAAATCAGCCTAAGATGGCTGTGCAATCGGAAGTCGACAAAATTATGTATGACCCAGCAACATACAGTTGAGGAGAACTTTTGTATTGCAATTGGTCCTACGTGCATTTCTAATTGTTTGTTTTTGGTTTTCATTGTAGTTGCTACCAGAAGCACTACGAAGATTTTTACCGCATCGAGTTATTCCATCGTCTTCGAATGATAAAAATGAAGACCCAAGAATCGACCCAAATTCAAAAAACATAACAAAGAGATCTGACTAATTGAACTTCACCGTTGATGTCATCACACTTCTCTCCTAATTTTACAGCCAGAAGAGTGAAAACGACTTGCATTGACGCTCAACCCCGTCGCCAACGTTATAATTCCAATGCATTCTTAATTATCGTCCTTTTCTGCACCGTTTGAGCCCCAAAAGTCAAGATTCCGGATTCGCATCGGTCAGATTATGTGTGATTTTGGAACGCTAAAAACAAAAAGGGGGGTTGTTCCTGCAACTCACATCTCGCACGGCACGTTTTGCAACTTTATTTTGCAGATTGCAGGCTACTAGGAGACATCAAATTATTGAGGCTTCAAAAAGCAGGCGGCCACGACCAACAAGAGGCAAAAGCTTGGAAAGATGCTGTTCGGCATATGCTCCCCTTTTAGGCGTTCCTGCTTTCTAGGTAGATCATCGTGATTTTGGCTCGTGAATCAATGAAGTCACAGGCCACCTCATTTTCATCAATGAAGCAAAGCCTACACTTTATTCCAATGCAAGATTTAATTTTTCTTTTTCCTTTAAAAGGCACTCCTTCTGTTAAATATTATTTAATTTTCCTTAGAAGTCAATATTCAATTTTCAACAAAAGGACTGTTAGAATTTATTTTACATTACACCTTTTTTTAAAATAAAATATATATATATATATTTTTTTATCCTCATTAGCTTACCAGGACTGTAAGGAGAAAACAGTTAGAAATCAAATGTTAATGGACAAAAATGTTATTTATGATAAACCCCAAAAATATTTTTGTAATTATATATCTCTTCATTTAATGTCAGCCTGTCTACTATAAACAAAATTGCCCCACTCTCTCAACTTGTTGCCCTGCTTGACATGTGAAATGCAATGGAGCACAGAGAAAAAAAAAATAAAATCGTATTGTATTATGCCTATATATATATATATATATATATATATATATATATATATATATATATTGTGAAGCATCGCTTTATTTACATTTTTTAAAATTTTTTGTCATTCAAAATAAAAATATTCTTAAGGATCAACCCTAAATTCCTCCCTATGTGCTAGCCCAGGAAAAAACAAAAAATATTTTTTTATGACTATAGTATTACATTTATTATTATTATTATTATTATTATTTGATGTCATAATTTATAAATGTTTATAGTGATGTTGTGTTCCTATTTTGATTCTGGCCACTGTAGGGCTTTGAAACGAGACCTTCCAAACATCGCAATGGGCCTTGACTTCACGCAAAGGAAAACGGCAAGACAATATCAAGACCCAATCCAAAATGGGTCGGCTCATTTCGTTTTGAGTTCTGTCCCGCCGTAACGCCCGTCTGTCATAACTCCATGGACTCGTGGCATCTGATCATTGGGACAAAAAATGCATTAACTCTCACCCCTACCTTTGCCGAGCCATTGGTAGCCTGACACGTCATTTTCGTAAATAAAGCTCACGAGAAAATGCTCGTGAGTTTAGCATTTCCCCACTTTTTAATTAAAAAACATAATTTCATTATTTTTCCCCCTTATTTTTTTGGCTTTTGGAAAAATAAAGCCGTTATGCCTTGTGCTTGTGGCCAAGCTCCTTAGACAGGGTATTAAGGTAAATTTGCTTCTCCTTCCTTAACTGGAAATCCAGGCTCCTGCTCACACAGGAATATTTAAAATACCGTACAGGTCTTTTAGTGTTCTGTTCATCACGGTGGGAGAGCAAAGAATGGCTTTTATGTTTATGTTTTCTTTTCATTTTTCTTTCTCTCTGTTTTATTTTATTTTTTTATTCTGCAATTTCAATTCTTGATGTTTTTCCTTCTATGGACATTAAGTTTTTCTTTTTAAGCTTAAATAATTGGAATCTTGGAGTTTTGTCTCCATTACAGAAACACATAACGTTAATCTTGGGTTTCCTCCTTTCTCAAGGCAAGATCGGTCAGTTTATGCATCTCTTTACATTTCACTTTTCTTTTTTCTTTTCCTTTATATTGCAATATGAGTTTTCTTTATAATTGTAAATTCTTACCAATAATGATGTTTCCGTGGTGAAACTATCCGCACATATTGAAACAGCCGCGGGAACAGCATTAAAAAAAAGAAAAAAAAAATCAACAGTTCATGGAAACAGCAATTTGTCATTAATTTTTATTTCTATTAAGAAAGATATTTAAAATGTTGTACTGATTTGAAAGTCTGTTCTATGTAGGAACACTTAATTTTAATCTTGACTTTCTTGTTTTCTTTTCTTTTTCTATTTTTTTTTATACTTTTTTCTTTTTGACTTTTTGGGTTCTGCGGCCCCACTTTCTCTTGGAAATATTGGTATGTATTTGTGGCGAAAATATACTTATTGGAACCATCCTGGAAGATTAAGAGGCAATAGTTAAAGCATTGACAATTTCTTTCTTTTCTCTCTGTTTTTTTTTTTTTTTTTTACCTTTTTTATATATTTTTTTCCCCTCCCTCTGCTTTTGAGGAATCAAAAAGATTCCATGTTGTCCATATTTATTTATTTTAGTCAATGTCTTGGATTTCTTTTTAAAAAGATATTGATTTGTAGTTCTGTGTCGCAAAGTTAATGTTTTTTTTTTTTTTTTTTTGATCTTCTCTTTTTATTGCCTTTTTTTTTTTTAAAAAAAAAAGAAAATTCTTTTTAGTCTTCAGTTTTTCTATATATAACTACTCCCAGAAGTGCTAATAAGCTTCATAGAATTTTTTTAAAACAAATAGATATCATCTGCCTAAATTGCACTCAAAGAATGGGAAAAAGAACATGAGATTCTGATTCCTTGGACCAAAAATAGATAAAAAGAATTACATAACACTACAATGGAGCGACCCAGTCAAGTGAGCTAATTTGAACTTTCTTAAAGGATAAACACATTGAGTTCTTTATATTTGAATGTGCTTTTATGAAAAATTGCAGATGGGTTGAAAGGATGAAGTTGGTGTTTGTTGCAGAACTGAAAGGAGGAAGCAGAGTTAGACTCTGTTTTGCAGGATTACTCCAATTTGGTTTTGAGGCAACACGCCTGTAATTCTTGAGAAGTGCAACGAATTTGGATTTACATTGAGAAAAACATTGATGAAAATGTTGCCTTTTATTTAAGCTCAATGCCTCTTTTCATCTTTTTTCTATTTTTGGGGGGGAGGGGGGCGCATGTGGGGGGGGGGGGGGTTTCTGTTTCCCTTCTTATCTAAACTTTGCAACTAAAATTTTCAGTATGCTACCTCTGAGGAACCGAGATAAAGGATGCTTGCAGGTGTAGTAAGTCATTCTTCTAACTATGTAGTAAGGTTTAATGTTTTTGCAGGAAAAATTTACAGAATATTAGAGGTCTTCCATCACTTCAAAATGCAGCTGTCATGAGGCTTATGATTTTGAAGTTGTTGTGTAAGTTGGGGAAGTTCTACATGTATGTGTCATGCTTCTCAATTTTTTGTCAAATGTGTTCTCAAGTCGTTCCATTCTACTCGATAGTTTAGAAGATTATCTGGCTTTTTGGCCAATATCTAAAGCATTTCAGTCTGTCCATACTGTTCAGCTCATTCATGGCAGATGATGCACGGTTGATCTTTTATCAATGTAGGTAAATGGTTAATCCGGTAATCAGAGGAGCAGTGGAAATAGATATTAAATGAAGCATTCTTATTTCAAGTGAAGCTCAGTACGTATTGCAACAGTCTGGTCAACCATAAATAAAAGGAAAGAAAAAAGTTTTCAAACAAATTGGATCAGTAGATTATTTGTTTAAATGTGTAATTGATACTTCATTGATATGCAGCTGCATGGAAGTCATTGCTTGTGATACTGACAGTGTGGACGTTGAAGAAGGTATTTTGCTTTTTAAGTGAACAAAATGGTGCATGTCTTTAACATACAATGCATAACTTGGTTTATTACTATGTTCCTTATCTTTTTCATCCATTGTTAAAGAATTGCGGACAGAATGTGGGCAACCACGTGAGTTTGATTGTCCCACAAACCATTACATGAAGTGCCGCAGGTAAATATTACAGTTTTTGTACTACTTGACGTTGTTGTTCAGAGTCTCGTTGAATCTTCTTAGGCCCCCATAGTAATGTCTGCCAAAAATGCATGGGACTTGGAAGGTCAGATTGATAGAGAAAAAACTCGTTAGAGAAGCATCACTGTACTACTTCATTTGGTGAGTAACCTTCACTACCATTTTTACTTCACTTTGTTGCTGTACACATACAGAAATTTAATTGTCTGGTAGTTCAAATGTATATATTTCTTGGGACATACGCTGTGTGAAAGTTTATGCTATAGTTGGTTCGGTGATAAGACTTAGAAAAAGCTCTGATGGGCTGACAATTCATAGCAGTTATCTCCTACCTTTCCGGATTGTGCCACAAAGGTTTTTAATTGGATGCTTACTTTTTATGCTTATTATTAATCTAGTTTTGATTAACGCAATTAAATGTGCCAGTGACTATATTGGAAGGTGAGAGAGCCATTATTTTTGTTTACATAACAGCCACATTGCTTTTCTTGTTGTAGCCTGACATTTGTTGGTTTATTTGTTTTTTTTTTCTTTTTTTTTTTTCCATTAATAGGCCTATTAAGCAGTGAACTACAAAATGGGGTGGCTCTCCCCATTCTTATGAACCTCGTATCCCTTTTCAGGACCTTGACTTTTGTTTTTTTTTTTGGATGGATTGTCGTAACTGACTTTTGCTTGGGAGTACTTTGATGTCTCACGGAGTAGCATTCCCTTTCCAAACATGTAAGATCCACAAATCCTACAAGCTTTTTGAGTAAAAAAATTGCAGACTATGATTCAGAGATGGTAACTAATTTTGGAACTTAAGAATTGGTAATTAATTTGAAAAACACGAGGACATGTATAAATCATCCAAGATCTTCTATGCCAGGAAGCTGTCACCATTCCTTCCAAACTCTGAATAAGACTGCACATGTATCCCACCCCGTCCTTACCTTTGCTCTTAGTCAATGCATTGTGAAGAATACATTTTTTCTTTTTTTTTTCTTTCTTTTTTTTTTAACAGGTGCGTGCACTGGTGTGCTTGCAGGACCTCCAACATGCACAGGCAAACTGGTGCTCCTATTTTCTTGTCAATTGCTCCCTTCTCTCTCCGCCTTTACTGTAAGTAACCATTTCACACAGGTCACTTCTCTTCAACTTTATTGTTTCAAAAAGTCTTTCTAAGTGCATCCATATCTTGTTCACTCTTTTTATTTAGTCGTATATTTTCATAAAACAGCATTTTGAGTACAATAATCTGCTAGTAACTAAGCTTTACGGGCGTGGTTTAGGTTATTTAATAAATAACAACACATTCATGCCCGCTATTTATTATGCTGGTGGCCATTCTAGCCAATGGCAACCACCTTCCCGCGATGACATTGTGGCAGGGAGGCCTTTTTCAAAGGAGGCTATATGCCAACTATCATCCGACTCAGTACGAAGCAGAAGAAGCATATCCTGTGGCATATGGCAATAGCAATGAAGATGCCTAATCAAAGCTAGAACATGATGGAATTCTCTAATGCCAACTGACTGACATATGGGGCGTTGAAAAGAACCCTGACTGCTGATTCAAACTCCGCAAGATATATGCAAGACAAGAGCCTGAAATAAGACTCTGGGATTGAGTGATGTTGGGTGCTTACACAGCGGAAATTTCCACTGGAGTTCATTGATGAGCTAAGCATCGTTTGCGTGGCCCCTCTTGGTATCATCTCGACCAAGCGTGGTTATACGACCTATAGCCGTCAGGCAGCTGGAAAAAACGAAAAAAGGTTAGACCACGATAAGCTTTTACTCATAAAGGTGCGCTGTTCCACATGATAAAATTTAGGGATGCAGTACAAAAGTTTATAAACGTGGTTTTAACACTTCCATGATTTCGGCTATAGGAGCGGATACAATTAACCTGTTAGGCCAGGCAATTAGCCAATTCTTATGAGTTGGGGATAATCAGTGAGCAATACGAGCGTGCTACTCACCCTTCTCCTGCCGCAAGATTTCCTTGATGATGTTCAAAACCACAGACGTCACCTCAGCTTGATGAGATGAGAAGTGTATGAATGATTTGCCCCTGCCATGATGTGCAATTTGTGATTTGGCATGACCTTGGCGAATTCATACGCATCTTCGACGGGGATGATTTCGTCTGCGGAACCATGGACAGTCAACACCCAACGCATAAGTCATGTTGGTCAGTCTAGTGTCATGTATACTTGAATTGGTTGCACTACCAAGCCATTAGCATTCGGCAATATGAACAAACTCTCAAGTTTAGATAAGGCAACGGGCATTTATAAAAAGAAAGAATCCTTCCCTTCCGCTAATTTGAATTTGAACTTCCCCTAACCAAATTTTCTGTCGGGTTAGAAACAGATCAGCGAATGCTCTTCTCAAACCCATGAGAAGAGAAAAAAAAAAAAAAAACAAATTGTTATGATTCATCCTCATGGGGCAAATATCAAGCTCTTTGTCCTCCATCATTCGACATTTTCTAGTCACAAATCATTAACAATCAAAGACAGACTTAGTCTAGGAAAGTCACCTTTAAATATCAAAGCTAAGACAGTGTCATAAACTCATGACACGAGAAGAACTTATCCAGGTAAAAACACAAGGCTAATATTTTTGCTCTAAATCTGCAATCTCTGTTAATCTGAAGGCATGCTTTATTCATATCAGCGTTCAGCCGACCCACCAAAGCCTCCTCAACGACACAATAATTAGGACTTCCTAATGAAATTAAGATGTCAAAAACTATCTCGACCTTCCATATGCATCCACACTTGCGCGTTGATGTGTGTGTGTGTGTGTGTGTGAGGGAGGGAGGGACAGAAAGAGAGAGAGAGAGAGAGAGAGATTGTTGAACATGAATTGGTTTTCCTTTTTCTTTTCCAACTAATCAGTACAAGACATTTTAGTAAAGAAAAATTCACCTGCCTTACTCTCGACCTCAATACAGCCATTTTGCTTGATCTTTTCCGAAAAATCACTTCCAATTCGTTCTTCAATGCCTTTATTCATATCGTAAGGGCCAGAAACAATTGACAACCGTGCTGGTATCTTGATATTTTGAAGCATGTAAGAGCATCACATCCCCTCCCACAATTTCCAACATCACGTTCAGCAATTTGCCTCTCAAAACGGAAGTAAATAATGTCCCACATGACATGATTGTCAAAGTAGAACTTCAAAATGGATAATCGATAACAAAAGCAATGTGAAAAAACCTGTGCAAACAAAATTTCCATAAAGAAGAAGATGTCCCTATTTTTTCAACGAATGACCCGACTGGCCCCCTTTCATTTTTGTCTTTGACCTTTTCTCCTCGAATAACAGTACTTGGCATGCGACTCATTGAGGCCACAACCTTTTTTTTTTTTATTTTTCTTTTCTCTTTTTCGAACTATTGTACATGATGCCCATCACAGAATTGTAATCTAGAGATTTTGAACTCGAACATCTTGTTTATACGGTAACTTACTAAACGATTCGAGATGCGAAGGTAAACTAAACGCAGGAATATCCTGCCAAAGAAAGCATTACGTTGCGGAGATGCTTTACAAAACTAAATGTAAGCAAAACATTGATGGACCGTGGCAGGAGAAATGACACTCTGTCTTGCTAATTGATACGCAAGCTGACAGAGATAACCTAACATCAACCATCTAGCAATGGTCGAGATTTGCTTGATCCTTTTGTTTTCACCACTTGGATCTACCTGAAATGATAAAATTTCAATTGAGAAAACTGCTAGCGGCCAAAAGAATGTGATTTTGAAATCATGGTATGGTTCAAATGTAATAAATGACATCTTATGGCAGACCAGATTGTCCAAAAATATCACATCATTTTCTCTGTATAGCTCTTTACATGCCTGATAGTAACAGCTACAATGATGCGTTACATTTGGAGCACAATCATACCCACATTTGCTGTGTCCAAGGATTGCACTTGTCACTCGGTTTGCTCCAATGAAGTGTTCAATTACAGCATGTAAACCATCCCGTGGGAAAAAGAACCTCCACTTTCCCTATAAAAAAAAAAAATGAACCTTTTCTACCGTAAATCTAATTGACCAAAATATGTAAATTTAATATCTTTATTTGATTTTTTTTAATAAATTTTTTGTTATTTTCTTTAATAACTATAATTCAGAATTTATTTTTTTAACAACCTCAAACAATTAACATGAAATTTCAATATCACGATTGACTAGACCACCCGCCATATGCAGTCAAAATCAAATATTATGTGTTTACTGAAGATCCAACTACAAATCCACAATCATGTGATACGAAACCCGGGCACCTATGGTGTGGCCTCTTTCTATGAGGCATTTTCTGTCTGGAGAAACCATTTTTCCTATGTAATCCTTTTTCTATGATCTTGTCCTGCCTTGAAAGTTCAATCCAGCAACTTCCAGAAAATATAATACCTGCATGGCATATATACACGTAACATGTAGCTATATGCTTATTGTCAAGGACAACAGTAAAGGCAATTATTATACCCACTACGACTTAAACAAGCAATTGGCTAATTTTCTGTACCTAAAGCATTTGTTCAGCCTTAAACATGCACTTTGTTGTGATTTTTTGTACTATGGAAAAGGCAAAAAATGATTAGGCATGCTATTTTCAAACCAGTGATTTGAGTGATGTACACCCCGAATGCATCCCATATCCGTCCATGATACTTGAAACTCAACCCATTTCCAGAAAAATCAAAACGTAGGGCACTGATACCCTCATTTTCTAGTGCAAGAGCAGGGTTCACCATCATAGCCTGTTCCTGGAGATAATTTTTCTCTTTTTTAAAAAAGAAGAAAAAACAAAAACGCAAAAGTGGGCTACTTTACTTTTTCCACGAGGGATTATTGATGGATGAGTCAGCAAAATCTAGAGAGTGCCCGTGAATTCTCTCAACATGTAACACAAACTACAGAGCAATATTGAATCCAAAATATCACAGCGGACAAGGCAATCTTTGTGGAACGGAAACCGTGGCACAGGGCAACAATGTCCTTGGATCCAGTATGATGCAACAAGCCGACAAGATTTTCACCATTTTTCTTTGATGTTGACTTTCTGCTGGGGAGCAGCTGAAACCCAACAATTGCGCAAGCCAATGCTAGGCAAGTCAAACATTGTCATTGAGAAAAAGGCACTACAAAATCAAAATCAATCGCCACTGCAACAAGTCCTCATAACCTCATTTTGTTAGTGGAATTTAGGAGCAATTGACTGTGAGAAAACTCTAAACTTGAGTAAATTAAAAAAAAAAAAAAAAAGTACGTTAAATCACTGATTGATTTATCATACAGTAAAATTCTGAGAATGCAAGAAATGAGAATTTAAAAGCCCAAATTGTCCCCTATGGTGGTCTGGTCCCATATGCCTCCATTCCAGTTTCGGTTTCCAAGAAAAGATGTTACTGAGAATGGAATCGCCATTGAATTGTCGCCATTCCCTCTACCCAACTTCCATACACGAAAAGTGTTTTTTTTTTTTTTTTTAAAATATATAATTATACAATTTATTATGATTTTTTTAAAAAGTTGAATAAATTTCTTATAATTTCTTAATTGTAATTGACACATTTTTATCGACTAAATGGGGTTTGAGTTAATACAATTTGTTATTATTTAGGCAAGTTTATGCTAACGGAGCAATCTACAAGATATGGATTTGATGCAAAACATAGCAGAGACTCATTTTCACAAACTCTAAAACCACATAGCACAAAAATTAATTTTATCTTATATTTTATGTGCGAAATTGATTTTATATGTCAGTTTCTGTCCATTGATTTTACCCAGTAAGATGCCTCCTCGTAAACTTAGTCTAAATTTATTGAACAAGAAAATGTCAATTAATTTGATCATGTGTAGTATTCTGGGGAGCACAAGTGGGATTTTCTTTTTTTTTTTTTTTTTCTTTTAATTGTTAGTCATATTGGATGTACAAATTGTCGGCTTCCATTTATGGAGGAGAATCAACGTATTATAGAATGCTTCTTTCTGATGCTTCACTCAATGATTTATTGGTCTTTCCAACGGTCCCGAGGTAACTGTAACGGACCATTCCACTGGAAGCCTGCAATTGACCAGACAAGCTATAACAAGGAATTGATCTTGTTCCAAGGCCCCAGAACGACGATTGAAAATCATTTCATCGATCACCCGCCATGCGTTGTCCCACCAAAGCCTTTGGCACGGTTGTCCTAATTTTCATGCACATGTCACATGTTCGGTCCAATGTTTATGAAAGTCCATGATCATCGCGGACAAAGAACAGTCAGATGTGATACTACCTTCTAACCAATCACGGCACTTAGGATAGGTGTGATTGCCTCTTGAAGGATGGCAAGTATGACAAGCTTGGCGCACAAATGTTAAATCAAATTTCATAAAGATGAAGGATCCAACAATCCTTGTCTACGATGGGAACAAGTTGCCCCTTGTTCATTCCTTCTACTAACCTCTCACTGTTTTTTTTTTTTTTTTTTTTTTTTTTGAGCAAATACAAAGCTCTCATTTTAGAATCAAACAATTATAATTTTATAAATAATTCAAGGCATTAAAAAATTGTTTCATTCTCTTAGGCTGTGTATGAACTATATGAAACACAAATGCTACGGTTAGATTGTAAGTTGTCCCACCAAAGCCTTTGTTACGGTTGCACGACTTCCGCCAACTTGGCTCTCATTCACAACAAGCCTTTATAGTATCTACCTTCCTTAAAGATCTTTTACCAGAAAAGAATGAGAGAGAGAGAGAGCTTGAATCTGATATCAATTGTTAATAGAAGTTCAAGTTGTTAATAAAAGCGGAAATTTGCTTTTGAAACTGCGTAACATGCCAAATTAAAGTGATTCCATTGTCACTTGGTCCATTCTGACCTTTTAAAAAACAGTCTGCCCCGACTTCCGTTGTATTGGATGTTGGATTCTACTAACACACCCTGGTCTCGGCCCTCCGTTGAAATCACAGCCACCCACTTTGAAATGAAATCTGAACCTTTTATCCAAAGAAAAAAAAATTAATGTATGATGTAAATAATTAAATGATTAAACAAATATTCTATAATAGCCCATTTGAATTCCTGCTTTTTTAGTTCGCCACCCTTAAATTGGGATAAAAAAAAAAAGGGGGGGTGAAAAAACGAATGTGAAAACAATATTCAAGGAGAGGTCAATTCATCACAAGGTGCCTGATGGAAAACCGGACAAAATAATATATTTAGAAAACGATATATTATTCTCAACTCTATTTTTGAGATGTCATACGAAAAAATCTGAAAAAACAAAAAATAATGATCAATAAATAAAATAGAATATCATGCAAATTAGTAACTCTGGTATATTGAGAAATTATTTATTAAACAACACGAATTAAAACACAAATAAATAAAGAGGAAAGAAGAAAGGAATGCCCGGCCTCCACCCTTGACTTGGTTTCAAATTAGTGGACTTTGACTGTTACCTTCAAACCTTTCCCTTGGTGGGCTGCAAGACCCTTCCCCTCTCTCTCTCTCTCTCTCTCTCACCACTCCCAGGTCCCAACCCACCAACCACAGAGCCAGCATCCGATATTCATATGCCAGCGCTCTCTGCCTAGCCAAACATGAAGCGTCCATCTTCGTTTTCTTTGGCCATCAAAGGCAGATAGACATAATGAACAAATGATGAGAGGATCAAAAAGAGAGCAACATAAAAGGGATTCTAAATCATTGATGGGGGATCTCTTTTATGGCGCGGTAGAATTAGCTTAGCCAAAGCTTCCTTGCGCCATGGACACCATCTTTTCCATGGCCCAAGCGGAGAGATCCAATTATCTCCAAATGCTAATGCAGTCCGTTGGGAGCACTTACGTTTGCCTTTGGTCGTACTTGCCGTCCAACCTTTCCAAGTAAGCTTGGAAATGCAATTTCTAGCCTACCCATAAGTCTGTATAGTTTATAAACAAAATTCTACATACCCAATTGCTTATTTTATTTCTTACCAGCTGTTTAATCTCCTGGGATGGATATTACCAAGGAGAAGTCTATCAACCCGAAATTCAGGCGCTTTTTGATGAATATCGGCAAGGAGTGTTTTCTCTTCACGATGAGTAAGAAACTGATAACAACTTTAGCTGCAGAAATATAAACATAGATTGGCTTCGTTTCTCAAGTGCCGACATGTCTTCTGTATTTCTGCTCTGACTGCAGCCGTGTTCCGGGGCATGCTTTCCTCACCAATTCTCCCTGCATAGAGCTAAATGAATTGGTTCTCCAGAGGAAGGCGTCTATTCATGCACAGCGGCAATTCTACCAGGTAATTAAAAGCTTAATGATGAATAAAATATATAACAAGGAAAAAGTTGCATCCTTTATGAATTCAAAATCAGCCAGGTTTTTGTTTGTGTATCTGACTCAATGTTTCTGTGTCTTCATCTGTTCCAGGAAGCAAGGATTAAGGTTTGTTCATATTTTGATGCTGTCCGAGAAAAATAACTTTTCTCTATACTTCTATTTCTCTCTCTCTCTCTCTCTCTCACACACACACTCATTCTCTCTCTTAATTTATATGGCTGCAGACTGCGATTTTCATGGGGTGCAGAAGCGGAGAAATTGAATTAGGCTGGTCCAGAGCCCCTGGAGTAAGAAATCTATCCACTTTACCTTCAATTAATCTTTCTTGCCGTGATGTTAAAAAAAAAAAAAAAGCCGTACCTTTGTTAAATTTCAATTTCTTCTTCATTCATCAGACGAACATAAAAAATGAAATGAAGAACTGGTTTCCGGAGGACTTTCCTCGGCATTCTCCTCCATTAAGAGCAGTTGATCCCGGCCGGCACTCTTCGTCTTCATCCTCAGTGAGATCACTATCCATGGATAGCCCAGACAGCTCTTCTTTTCTCTTTAACATTCCAGGCACATCACAGGTAGCAGAATCCCTCCAGGACACTCCGACATTGCAGCCCCTAATCCGCACAACCACCAGTGCGCCACTCCAACAAGTTATGCCATCGCAGCCAATGGCAAGCGCGACTGCTGCGCTTCAACAAGCCTTGCAATCTTTGCAACCAATGGCCAGCACGAGTAATCTATTTCAACACGCAATGCAAGCAATTCCAAGCACAGGAATAGCTAATCGAGGTCAGCAAGCCTTGCAAGCACTTGCCCTAACCCCAGAGAGTGTAGATGCCACGATGACAAGAGCCATTATCGCCGTTTTAACTTCTCCGCCTTCTTCTTCCTCTCCTTCTTCGACACCAAATTTACCAAAATTTTCTCAAATAAGCCAGAGAGCAACTGCTTTCAGGAGTTACCGCTCTGGTTTAAACCCCACAACAAGGCCACCAAAGACCAATTTACAAAGGCGAAGTATGCTTAAACGGGCAATTACTTATTACAGAAGTTTAAATATAGTAAGACGTGAACATATGCTGGTTGGCCGCCCCAAAAGCACCCAGTTGCACCACATGATATCGGAGCGCAAAAGGCGTGAAAAGCTTAACGAAAACTTTCAAGCACTGAGATCACTTCTTCCTCGAGAGACTAAGGTACGGCAAAGAGTTTTCTGCTAGAACATTTTCTCAGCCACAACTGTCATTGAACTTTTACATGCCAATTACCTGTTACTTGTTGCTATGAACACTTTATGTTAGATTCAGGAATTTTATTTTCTTGATATAGATGGTGTCAATTTTTATTAAGGAGATGAGAGTCATAGTACATATAAAATGCTACGCGGAACAAGGCTTAATGTCAGACAATGAGATCAAGATTGTCTAGTGGTGCGTTGGTTTCCCAAGTCATCAGTAATAAAATTAGAATTCATCTTAATGTGCTCAAAACACCGATTATCAGTAATACAAAGAATAGATTCAGGAATTTATATGTGCGTGCCTTCATCTTGGATGATACAGAGAGACAAAGCATCAGTTCTTATTCGCACAAGGGAGTACTTGAACTCTTTGGAAGCCCAAATTGAGGATCTCAGTCGAAGAAACCAACGGTTGGAAGCACAGCTTTTGCCTGCCAAAGAAACAGCCGAAGAAGCAAGTGAATCCTCAACAGCAAGAAACGAACCGATTCACGTTCAGCTTAGACATGTACCTGAATCGACTTCGTCAGTACACCGCGTCGTCGACTTGAACGTGACTGTAAGAGGACAATCTCCCATCTTGACCATCGTGATTCGGATATTGGAGTTCCTGAAGCAAGATGAGAATGTGAACTTGATGTCCGTTCAAGCCAGCCAGCATACACTAGAATCGAATTCTTCCAGCCATATTGTGTTGAGACTCACAATTGAGGTACGCCTCTAGCCCTATCTACTGCAGGATTGCATTTCACACTTCCACAATTCAGAATGAATTAGCGATCCATCCATCAAGAAACATATACAGTTAATGTTTACCAGTCTTGGACACAACTCTTTCATTGTACTAATCTAATCTTTTACCGGTGTGTGTTTCAATCTTGTTTGTATGATCACAATTATTGAGTACTAACAAAATAATCTATGTTTGTGTTAAATTGAAAGCTCGCTTGTAATAAAATTGTAAATTATAAATGCACAATATACCATTAATCATTGTAATCTATGAGAGAATTTTAGGTTAATAGCCATAAGATCTAGTGGTACCCGACGATTCACCTCAACTTTGAATTTTAAGTTCAAAATTCGATCTTTAGTCTGAAGTAGTTACTTTACATGAATCAGTTTTAAGTATTAACACTAGTTTATCTCTAACCAAAAGCTTATTTAATGGATTGAAGGGATTGATCGGTTGGCGGACAAGGAAGTTGCAGTGCAAATTATGCAAGATTTTGTTTCTTTTCACCTTAATCAAATTGTGACAATCGATTTATGAACTTGTGCCCCTCTCTCTCTCTAGCCTCAACTTTGCAAATAAAGAGTGAATTGCGGATCTAATTGGTTGATGAATGTAATTGAATTGATCACGTTTGCATGACTAGTTAATTTGCGCTGTTGACTGTGTACAGGGAAGCGAATGGGACGAGTCTGCCTTCCAGGAAGCAGTTAAAAGGCTCGTTTCCGACTTGGCAAATTGACAGCTGCATGACGTTTTAAACAGCGGTCGGGTTCTGATATTCTGACGGCCCCACATCCTAGGCGATGCTGCTCTCACCTCTCCTTTCCCACTGATCGTAGCCTTTCATTCTTACACCACACACAGTTCAGATTACATTCTGTATCCAAGCACTGCGTCTCCATACGCAGGTTCACAATTTTGATGACCATTCGAATAGTGAAAGCAATTTAAACAGTGCTTTTCCTTTTAGCACTCTCATTTACCGTAAACAGCGTTATTTTTAATTCTTCAAGTTTCAGAATTTTACATTATATATGTAATTTTCTGAGCAGATGTCATAACCGTGCAAAACAAATACAAATTGTAATGATCATTACATCTTTTAAATTTTAACGTCTATTTTTAATAAAATTACAACTAAATTACCGTAATGAACGAGGAGTTGGTAGAAGCGACACCCGACAATTATGTAGGAACAATGAACATCTTACAAATTTGAGTTTGACTCGTCATACCGTAATAGACCGTAGAACGTCCGCCTTCTCGTCCACACAAGAATCGAAATAAATGGTTGAACTGGACATCCAACCTTTTCCTCTTAAGAATTGGAATATTTCAACGTGTCGCCCAAATTGACTGCCACTGTTGGAGAGAGAGAGACCCCAATCCGAAAACGATTGATAAATGCACTAAAAAGTAGTCCAGCGTCAAGACTGGAGATTTTTGTGAGTATTAGGACCATGGCTAATAATAAATCCCCGGAGGCTATCCAAAGAAAGGATCCCCATCTGAGGTGGCTCCCCCTTTTAGCCACCACGCAATGGTGTTAGGAATCTACAAATAAAAGTCAGCCTTTTCGTTTTCCAAAATGTGGAAATCAAACAACGCCTTCCAAGACGGCGATATTGACCATCGTTTTCTCATTTGGTAATAGAATAGTCTAGTAGAATCTATATGTAGCAAAGTTTATAATTTCTTTTTTTTTTTTTCATAAATATTTAACGGACAGATTTTAGCGAACACTTCATAATTCAAATTCTGAATACATTAGGCCATGATTTTTCCTTTTTCAAAAAAAAAAAAAAATCGAAATGAAATAATAATCATTGTATCCGCCGTAGAGAGAATGCAGCCTGTAGGGTTTCATTTTTCCTGTGCTTTTTCTGAGGGTGGTGGTTTCGGGGAATAAGGCATATTGAGACCTCATGCCAGAGGAAGAGTTTATTTAATTCAGATTTTTGCAAAAGTTAAAAAACAGTATAATATTGGCCAGTGTAGCCTAGGTATTAACCGCGTCAATTTGACTCAATCAGATGGTGACTTGAGTGCTACTACGCATGTGGATCTTTTCCGAGTTTTTAATTATATTGTCGAAATGCACCTGCCATGTTGGATATAGATATTTAAAAATAGAATTGCTTCTCAATCTCTCTGTTCTACAAGGTTCAGAACCATGGTAGACCATTTCCTGGCGACAATTACAGGTTAAAAAAAGAAAGAAAGAAAAAGTCACCGATTAAGAGACGCACGGTTTGGTTGAACAATTCAATGGTCAATTTTGAGCCAACTGATGGAACCAATATCTTCCAATTACTATTATAAATCATGACGAGAAAGAAATGAATCCATAGGGACCTGTGACATTGCAATATGCAAAGAGCTTAGCTTATAATTCAAAATGGGTTAATAGTGCTTCAGCGTGCGAAGAATTGGTTCCAGTAAATTCAAAATATTTACTAACCATACTCTTTCCTAGAACAGAGAACAGCAGCTAGATCAAAGATGGCATGACTTATTTTATTGATACGGAAAAACGAAAAATCAGAAAAAGGGACATATAATATCCTGAATTACGACGGAGGTGGGGATGGAAAAAATCAAACTTAAAAAAAAAAAAAAAAAAAAAGCAAAAATTAACCTTTATATTATACAAATCTAGAAATTTAAAATCTAAGTTGCATAGTCTCATGATTAAGAATCTAATCCCATATTAATGGACTATACATTTAACCTAAAATTTAGTTTGGCGATGTCTCATTCACCGATACTTCAAGCTCCAGCTGTTTTTTTGTCAAGTGCTCGTAGAAATTAATTAGAAGCCAGGCCCGCCCCTTGGGCTGCCTATCAACCAGCAGCCTCCTGAAATTGAGCAAGGAAATAACCCCGAAGCTCGCAATTCAGTCCACTTCAACTTTTTCTTGGGAAAGAAGGTCCCGAATATCCACATGCACCTTCCACATTTCGTCACTTTCAGTTTCCTGGAATCTAAGTGCCGCTGGATCCCACTTCTGGAAACTTTGATAATGCCATTATTCAAATTTCGAACTTTGTGAGCTCGGTACATGCACCTTTTCCGTTAATAAATCTAATAAAACAACCCTAGTCTCTGTCGAAAGAGAGCCGTAGATGACTCACGGGGAAGAGGGACAGAACTTGCTAAAAGCTGTCTGAAATTAAGAAGCAATCAGTTTAAAACATGGGAAAATACCCATAAATTCGCTTAGCAACTTGCAGGGAGGGTGCTGATCACACGTTCACAATTCCAATTATTGGAAAATTATGCCGATTAAGAACTAAGAAGTCGAGTCGTGGCCATTTCCTTTTCCCAAGTCCAACAATCCAGAAAGCAAGACCCGTATTATAAGATCGATGTTGGGACATTTCATCTACAAGTATGTTGAAAATAACCAATTAATTAACTATGTACCTTTCATGAAGACAATATAACTAAGAGCTTCGTTACATGAACTCAAAAAATTTGACGCAAGACAGACGCAAACCCACATTGCATGATTATAATTTTTAGTTATATATTTGAAATTTTCATAGTTAATTATATATTAAAAGGTTGTAAATGTTCATGAAAATGTAATGTGTGGAATTGCATTAACCATCGTGGCATGTAACATTTCCAGCAATGAACAACAAGTGCTTAATTTCCATTCCAATCACAGGCTAGCAGGACTTTTTTTTTTTTATTTAAACATGGCATTCAGTTGGCTCCCGTTCTATGGTGAATTGTGGTGATATACAAAATTTAAGTTGATTATTCTTCTATCTTAACCTTATCCTGCGTTTTAGTAGTAAAAAGGACAGGATGAATGTGACGGGAATTTTGCTGAGCGAATTCCATCCTAAAATTAGGGCAGGCATCCCGAAATATTGGGAAGGAACTTAAATAATGTTCACTAACTACACAACACGTGGTCGTGACACTTCGGCAAGCCGAAGTATTTGAACAATAATTTTATTCGTTGTCTATCTCGACAACATTCTGTTGCCAACTTTAGTTTCCGTCAATCATTTGGAATTTTATAGGACCACGTGACATGGGAGGTTTTATTTTTGTCTGTTTTTTTTTTTTTTTGGGGGGGGGGGGAGTTGTTGGGCAAGGGTCTTATACCCATAACTCCTGTTCCGATACATATAAGCTATGTAAATCTTGGGTAAAAGTTTAATATATATGTGTATATATATGTTAAAGATGAAAAGGATTTCTGTTAATAATGAATCATCAATAAAGATAATGAAACATTTACTAAAGCCCAAATTAAAATTCTGAAGCCCAAGCCTGATAGGCCCACTTGGTTGACCTGTTCATGACATCCACGAAAATGCCCACTCACATGAATGGCCCAATCATGTTACCATGACGTTGATTTCATCCCAGTAGCATTGGAAAAGAGCGACATTCTTCGAGCCGGGCCGGGTCGTGTCGGTTGTGGCTCTTAATTTTCCTCCCTTTACCGAAGTTTCTGGTAGTGTTGAACTGGTCCATAAAGTGATGGTTTCGTTTTCCTCCAGCCTCATAATTATTAGCAAGCAGCCGTGTTCAAACGCTGCTCTTCTTCTCCGAATGAATCTTCTCTCCTGATGACCCTTCCCTCCACAGTCAAGCAAAGTCTGGTTGCATTCAACAGTTAGCAATTCAATGTACGTCCAATCGGTTTTTCTATGTCCCCAGTAGGCTCTCTAACTAACAGGAGTCTGATTCCTCTAGTCAGGTCCCAGAGTAAAATGGGGCCCACATTGGAGCCTTTTTCTTCGATCAATAGTGTCTGTCTTAATTAAAACCAGACCACATGTACCAAATGGTTAGGGTCTCATCTACAAGCCAGGCCCCCCCCCCCCTCCTCCAAAACAAAACCCCCAAAAGTACAAAAAGAGCTTGAAAACACTCCAATAATTATTACGTATTGCTGCAATATCTTTTAAAATAAAAAAATACAATAGTAGAGTGAAACGGCAGCCAGTCGCCACGGCGAAACCTTTCTGGGGATGGCAGCGACCAGCAACCCATAAATGCTTGCCGCAATATTTACACCCACAAAGGCTGTATATAAGTAAGTTAAAAGACAGTTTTCAGTCATCAATAAAATCAAGAAAAATAAATAATGGCGATATTCTAAATTGCAAACGAATACGCTCTAGTTACAATCAATTACGGTCATTCTTCTAACTAATCAATGCACTATAGTTGCAGTTAATGCAGCCTAATTGCAATTAACGCATAATGGCGGTAGTCATTATTACAGCAATATTGTCAATAGAAATAACGTTACATGCACACAGTCAATTTAACATATATCGAATATGGGTTTACATATTACAACATTGTAATTATTTGTCTATAAACACAAATGTGGTCGTGAACTTTAACATTCCCATTTAGCGTATCCAACAAATTAAATAGTTGAAAAAGTAGAGTGATTCGGCACGTATAACAAACTAAAAGGAATTGGCCTGTTTCTTAGTGTCCAAAATTGCAGGGATTTGATGCAGAAAGAATGGAATATCAGGATCACGCATGTTTCCAGAGAAAGCAACAGTGTAGTGGATTGGCTAGCAAACTGTACATAATTGCTGCCGTGGGGGATCCATGTCTTCCATGACCCCCTGGGGTCCTATGGCCCCGTTTGGTTCCATTGTAAAGCGCTGTTCAATCCTCCAGGTTTCGACCTTCCAGTTAGACCCAGCAAAAAAATAAAAGTAAAATGCTTCTCCGTCGGCATCAAAAAGCTTCTCCCTCAGCATTAGTGAAGTGCCCGTCACATCCTGCTCCTGCTTCTTTGTTTTTCCTTTCCATTTTTCTTTAATTATTTTTCGGCGGCAGGCTGGGCTGGCTATGATAACCACGGCCGCAACAAACACTAACACAGTTCTAAACTAATCCATTGCCTCGCACCCTTGCTTTCTGTCTCCTTCTCCAAAGGATAGTCTACCCAATACGAATATCCAAGAAATAAAAAAAGAAAATAATAGATAAAGAATTTCCAATCCTTCTACTGCAAAAAAGCTAAAGGTTAGAAGCTGTGAGTAAGAAAGTTGCTGGCTTTACATCAACAAATACAAAGTTGATCACATTTACGCACACAATGTCGTTGGATGCTTACAGGAATCAATATTAGTAATCCTGAGCCCTTTTCCGGAGCTGGCCCGTTTGGAACCCACAAAATTTCAGCCCCTACAGCCCAAAAAAACAGATAATAATGCCAGAGAGGGATAAACTTACAAAGCATTATACCAGATTTTAAGCACAGGTGGGATCCAATTGCATAACAAAAAAGTCCTTCCAACCATTCCATCTTGTCCACTGAATACTCATGCAACTGATGCGTAGGCCTTAACGACTGCAGGATTCCATTCAAAAGTGGACCACACCATGAAATGTTTCGGGTTAAATGTCCACCTTGTCTTTCACGTCATTTTCACACTATGCATGAGCTGCAGTGACAGGTTCTTCATCAGTTGAATCAGGTGAGATGACCTCTTCCTTGGTTCCTTCATTTATACATTCTGTTCCAAGTTCTTTCTCTACTGTAGTATCAAGAAGCTTTTCCCTCAGCATCATCATGAGCTCTTCCCTCACGCCATCATTCTCAGCTAGGAACTTTTTCAAGCCTTCCTTGCCACGAAAACTTTCTTCTTTAAAATAGAAGTATGCACCAGCCTTACTGATGAATTTGTGTTTCACCCCCAAGTCTATTAGCTCTGATTCCTTACATATTCCCTTGCCAAACTCAAGTTCAAATTCTGCAGTTTTAAATGGAGGGGCAAGTTTATTCTTCAAAATTTTCACTTGAACCTGACTTCCAATAGTCTGCAGAACAGACAAGTATCAAAACAACAAATTAAGAATTGGAACTACTGTTTTACATGTTAATTTGAAGCTGAAAATTGACTAGTGTCAATTAATCCCACCCGTTTGTCACTTGTGATGAAGCAAATGAAACTTAACCTTCTTTTCATGCATGTGGGTCAAAAGAACAGAAAAAAGGAGAGGACAGCAACCAAATCTTATAGGGAAATGGGAACAGAAAAAAGGAGAGTTCAAGCCAAGTGTATTTTGAAGCATTATTAGAGACCAGCCAAACAGCATTCAGTAGCTCAAGCAGAATTGGACCACCTCATAGATAGGCATTGAAAATATCCCAAAAGTTCCTTATATTCCTGTAAACACACTATTAGAGGAAAGATCAAATCTCATACCTCTTCTCCTTTCTTGATAAGTCCAACCCTTCTTATGTTTAGGCGTACTGAAGCATAAAACTTTAAGGCATTACCACCACAGGTAACTTCAGTAGGTCCACCAAAACCAAAAGTGGAGAGCTTTGCTCTTACCTGTACATTGTAAGCAATTAAATTACATTTTCTGAAAAAGCTACAAGAATAAACTTCCACGTACTAGACCAAAATTACAGACCAGCTGAAAGCATTTTAAAGATAAAATAAACTTGATATCTAGATGCAACACTAACATTGGGATTGCTTATTATGTAAGACTTACTATTACCTCTACTTAGCTGAGTTTCTCCCAAGACAAGTACAGAATTCAAGATATTAAATTGGATGATAGAGGCAAAATATCAAAACATGCCAGCACAAAGAACATAAGAAAGAAAATAACTAACAAAGCATCTCATGGCAAAAGGGCATCCAAGTGCACAAATTTCCCACACTGTGAGGTCTAGAAAAGCATTAGATGTAAACAGCCTTGTCCTTGTTTTCATGAAGAAATTGTTTTTGCAACTCCAACCTGTGACTTTCAAGTCACAACAGAGTAACCTTACAAGGTTTGCCCTTAACTGACAGCAAAAGGCAAGGGATTAACTGTAATTTAAGAATTTTCTTTTCAGGAGTGCCCGAGGGTGGATGGGATAAGATTGTGTTGAGATAGGGCCAATTGCATTCAACTTGTGGCTGCTCCATCAAAAGCATAAAGCTCCTCCCAAACTAAATAAGATAACCTAGCCCTGTAATGCTATTACTTTCTAAACAAAAACCATTGTTTCTGGCATAAAGGCCTAATTAATAGGTTTTCTTTTCAAAAAATAATCATCTTAAATGCATACAGAGGAGAAATAGAATGGGAACTCCTATCCACATTGGGACAGGATTTTGACCAACCATTACTTGGCTGGGTTGAAGCTCAAGCAAGGTTCACAACCTGGGAGCAGCCCCCATGAGATTGCCCTCCAATTGACAGTACTGATGCAAAGGAAGAAAATTCTTGAGCAGTGTCAAAAGACTATATTCTGGATAACATCTAGACCATCAATGGTAATTGTTCAAAATTTTGACTTTATTGGTTCCAAGAACTTCAGTCTAAGCAAAAAAAAAAACAGAAAATTCATCAACACAACCAAAATAAAAATTCACAACCCAGACTGAAGAGATCCATACCTGATTTATAAAGATCAAAATTGCCTGTGACAGAGATAAAGAGTGGCTTAATTTGCGAAGTGCCTGGCTCATCAATCTTGCTTGCATTGCCATGTGAGCATCACCCATCTCACCATCAAGTTCACTTTTAGGCACAAGTGCAGCAACCTGTCAATAATTAGAATCATGAGATAACAGAGAAAGATGCCCACACTATCAGTTGAAGAACACTAATTGCAGAAACAAGAAACTATAAACCAATGAAGCACCTTACTTACACTGTCAACAACAACTACATCAACAGAACCACTCCGAATCAAAGTGTCCACAAGACTGAGAGCTTGTTCGCCACAATCAGGTTGCGAAAGAAGCAAATTTTCAGTGTTTACCCCAATAGCCTGAGCCAATGACGAATCAAGAGCATGCTCAGCATCAACGAAAACACAATAACCTGCAAACAAATTGGCATCACTATCATCCAAAAAGTGACAGCCAGTCCTCAAGAGCTCAGAAATTTCTTTCAAATGGAGATCCTCCGAAATGTATACCAGAGAACATTAAAAATGATGTATATCAATTCCTATTAAGTCTTCAAAAGCTGGAGAATGTGCCAACAATACTAATAGTGACAGGTCAATAAAGGATGTGAAGCACATTGACATAATTGCCCTAATTTTTTCTTTTCTTTCTTCCACCTAAGCATGCCATCAACAGGATTCAAGCCCCAGAAACCAATAGGTGGCAATTGAAGGTCAAGTCAATCCTAACTAATAACTGCTATTAACTAATGGAGTTGGAGAGATTCTATAGATCTAAAAAAACCTCCTTGCTTTTGTGCTTCAGCAATTACGTGCAGGGCAAGAGTTGTTTTCCCAGAAGCCTCTGGACCATATATCTCCACAACACGCCCCTGTAAAAATCCAAAATACAGCTGTTGTAAGCAGCCAATAAAATACACACACTAAAATCCAAGGTTCATTCGTACTCACAATCAAACATGGTATAACTTTCGAGTCAAAGCCATTGACTCATAATATAATTATTTGCAGCAGTTGAGATACTTTTACTTAGTAACATGGAAAACATGACAGTCAACGAGCAACCAGCAACATGGACAAGAAGCACCATAGACCAGAAGTTTCAGAAAATTCACTTGGTCTTATTTACACTTCACATGTTTTTTTTTTTAATTATTTTTTTTTATTAAGATTTAACAAATGCAATGCCTGTACTTCTTTTCCAGGCAGCACAATCAAATATTCACACACCAAAAAAAAAAAAAAAATTTCAACATACCTTTGGAAGTCCTCCTGTTCCAAGTGCTATATCAAGAGCAAAAGAACCTGTGGACACAACGGGAACATCTTTTGGAGCAATTGATCGGCCAAACCACATAATCGATCCCTTCCCATATTGGCTGGTAATCTGATTGAGAGCTTGTTCTAATGCCAGTTCCTTCTTGGACATACCATCCTCAGCAGAGTCACTGCTGTCTGACTTTGATCTCCTTCTACCTTTAAAAAGACACAAACTGATGGTTATTGCAAAAGGGTATTTCCAAGTAAACAAACAGCAAAAACACAGAATCTGCACATTCACAAGAAGGCATATTCAAATGCGAAACTAAATGACCCAACACTTAAGTGAAATTTTTTCCGGCCAAAACTATCTCAATACTTGGAACAACCACTCACACACATGCAATACAACGATAGAATGCCCTTTTCAACAAGACATTTCGGTCTTCAACTTGGGTTTCTACAAGAAACATGAATGTGCAAGGCCTGAACATAATGGGGCAACATTTGACAAGTTAAGAATTGACACAAAAAAATGTATTTTCCAGCACCTTTAGTAGCATAGTTGCTAACGTGAGAAGATGTCCCCACTCGCCCTCTCCTCAAACCCTGTAAAAGTGAAATTCAACATTACATAAAAACGCAACATTTAATTCAAAAGATTGAAATTTTTGTATCCTACAAGGATTGAGTAAGGATTACCTGTATTCAGGAACATTAAAAATTCAACTATATAGTATAGTGTACTAAAATTTTCTCCAACGCTCTCATGGCAAACACAAAAGAGCTTCCAGTCATAAAAAATTCAACCAAAAGAAAAAAAAAAAAAAACTAAAAAAAAGACTTTAAAAAAAAAAAAGCAGATTATTAGGTGAAATTAAGGAGACAGAAAGCGTTACCTGTGGTGCAAGCAGAGCGCGTTTCAGAAAAGAAGAATTTTTAAGAAGCCTCGCCATAGAAAGCACTTTCAAACTCGAAAAAATGGAAAAGGAGCCAAAGGGAAAAAAAATAGAATTAGCTTAAGATAATATTCTACGGCACGCGCAGACAGACAGACGGACGGACGGACAGATGGACGGAGAGACGGACCGACAGAGGTGAGTTCTGTATCTGTATGCTCTGTTAGGGCTTTTTTTTTTTTGGGTGTATGTTTCCCTCCCTTTTGTGCTGACCGAAGAGTTGAGCGCTGGAGAGGAAACAGTGGGAGAGAAAAATGAAATTCGCGATTTATGGGCCGTTGGGGCTTATAGTGTATGGATATTGTTAGGGTTAGAGACAACGCTTTCATTTCAACACCAACTGGGGGCCTGTTCTAACATAAAGAGTATCAGAGTTTCGCACTTCGACCAAGCCCATCCCCTGTAGCCTGCGGATATGGAGATACTGGGTTTTATTACACTACCCAAAAGGGGTATTCTTGCTTTTTTCTAATCCTTCAATGTTTTTAACTCCGTTAATATTATCTTTCTTTACCGCCACATTTTCTTCTCAAAAATTTTTATTTCACTCTTACTCTATTTTCATTTTTATTTCATGATTCTCCATTTAGATAATTTTCTATGTTGCTTTTAAAAAAAAATAAGAAATAAAAAATAAAAATTACAAGTTTTGTCAATAGCATATTAAAGTACTTTATTGATCGTGATTGACAGAGTCAATCAAATATGCGTCTTTTATCACCCTATATAAGCACAATTAACTACTTGTATTATAAGCAAGCATGTTGGGTCATCATGATGACTGCATCATTTGAACAACTGAGTTGAGAATAAAATGTAAACATAATTACACCCCCCCCCCCCCGGATGTAAATGTACCCAAACGAAAAAGAAAACAACTGGCTCGCAGCCCAAACAAGCGAATGATAAAGGCGGCAGAGTGATACGGCAACGATCATATGAAGCCATCGCCAGATTCCAACAATCAATTTATCATTCAATTTCGCATTTTGGAACAATGAGATACGCGAACACGAGAGTGAGCACACCACTAAAACTACAACGCACCGGGAAAAAGACTTCGTAACACATACACACTATGGAAATCCCATCCCGGCGTACATTAACCAACCAAAAGCGCCCCTTTTTTAACTATTGGACCCATTCTCTCCAAACCACGAGGGAAAACAGAATGAGGAAAATTCCATAACTGTAGACTCTAGCTCATAATATGACACGGGAAAAGGGGGGTTGAGGGGAGGGGGGGTTGTGAAGCAAATCAATTCGAAGCCTTTCAATTCTCCTCTGCCAAACAACATTGCATCAACCACTCCACAGGTACTCCTGCAATCAAGTATTACTGTTGTTTGCATTCTGGAGGTTGCTCACTCGGCTGACCATCTCCAACTCGTGTCCTCCCACTCTTCTGTATTATGCAATGTTACAGGCAGAAATAGAATCTTAAAAATTGTCAGCACATCTAAAGAAGGATGATGGTTGAAAAAGGAAACAAGGATAACATGGTGGGAACTCCAAGTAGGGAGAATACCTTGCTTCCAGCAGATGACTGCAGCAACAAGTAAACCCGATTGTGAAAGGCCCAAGAAAAAAAAAAGGATCAGCAGCTTTAGCTTAAAGAGTCAAGGAAATGTTAAATCAAAGATTCAGATCTTTAGAAGAACACACCTTTTTTGTCTTGCCTTCGTCTTCATCATCCTCATCCTCATCCTCATCCTCATCCTCATCCTCATCTTCATCCTCGTTATTATCAATGTCTTCATCCTCATCGTTGTCATCATCTGAATCGAGCTCCCCTCCCTGAATAGCTTCCCCAGTAAACCATGATACTGCATGTGGGATGATCTTATCTCGGATAATTGACCTAAATCATGATTCCAACAACAAAAAGGGTATGTGAGTGGAGACCCAATTACTTGAACAAGCTAGTCAGGGAAATTGGACAAATAAAGGCTGAGGAAATGTTAAAATTGTGTAACATCAGTATTGCTGCACAAAAGAATCAGACCAGGATTTCTAATTAAGGAAGCTGTCCACATTTAATTTTACAGCAAGGAATACTCACCCAATCTCATAATCTTGCTCCATTTGATTTTGGAGCACCTCCTCCTGTGCAGAAGATAACAAAGATAAAAGAAAAAAAAAAAAAAAAGAAACAAATAACACTGAAGTAAAAAAAATAGTTAACAATCATCATCTTAAGATATAACAGCACTGGTCATACCGTTTCTCTGTCAAGAATGGCCTTTTCATTGGGGACTTCAGGTGGGCAAAAGAAGTTAAAAAAACTTTCACACTCCTCAATTTTAGTCATTGGCTTCATATTCTTTGATCCTTTCTTTGGCTTCTTCTTGAGGAGTTTCTGTGTGAGGCATTTACCAGGATACCATTCAATTTCCGTCCTTCAACAAACCAGGAACAACCACATTTTAGCACATGAAAGTAGCAGCAGCAAATTAGAAAAATGTTAAGAAGCACTGCAGTTACCCGATTGCTTTCTCAAGAATAGGTTCATCTTCATCAATCAAATAATAGGTCTTTGTCAAGACACTGTTTTTGAAATAAGGATTTGTGTCAAAGAAAAACTCCAGCTTAAATCCCTTTGGTTCCTCTATCCTACACCACTTAATATCCTTAAGGTATGAAAGAGCTCCTTCATCACGCTCAGTAATCTGATTCACATAAAAAATTAAATAAATAAATGTGCATGTTTTCAAGTATAGAAGGAGACTATGAATTGACAAGAAAACTCATTGTCATTATATAATAAAAAGAAGCATCACAGTCCAAATGACCCACCTCATCAACTAGCACTTCATTGTTCTTCATTGCAATCAGCCAAAAATCAGGAACACCTTTCTCTACATTAAAGGTATTTAAATATCAGCTGCACACAATTCCAAGAGAAAATGTACCCTCAAATAATATTCAGACAGTACCTTCATCACCTTTATCCCCCTCCTGCTCCATTTCAACCTCATTTTTAGTTACATCAACTTCAACCATGCCATTCACAATCTCATATCGCTGCACAAAATCCATTAAATTTCATCATCTCAGAAATAGAAACATACATAATTAAAGAAAGGGGAATTACAAGCACAGCACATTCTCAGTACATTACATGGATCAGACAGATACCTTGGTATACATTGGTTGGTACAATTTTTGATATTTAGCTTCAAGTACTGCTCTTTCTTCAAAGAATTTAGCCGCTAATTCATCATGTTGGCTCTGCACATTAAAAGATTGTTATAGAGCAAAATCAGCAATAGTTTTTCCATCAATCATTCAATCCAGTATGAGAAAAAAAAAAAAATACATGAGAAAAATACACAATAAAGCATGACCAGAACTAACATGAATAATTTTTGCAAACTAGGCAGCATGAAAAACTCAATATGTTACACATTCTTCAATCAATGACAAGGGTTGAATGTCATTCCTTTACATTAAGAATCAGACAAATTGATGATATTGCAAATTATATGTCAAATTAAAAAACATACATCTTGTCTCCATATAATAGTATCAAGAGCTCAGCTGCAACTGGGCTATCATTATTTAACCAGCAGTACCTATCTGAAATAGGTAGGTTGATGCAGTTCCACATAAGAAATTGGATATATCAAAATCCATGCACAACTAAAGTATTTATCATCCCCATTTAGTAGCATCAAACGCTCAGCTCCAAAATAGGACATAATTACCTAGATAACAATATGTACACATCAAGCACAGACATTAGCATGCTTGAGGTAGCAATAAAGCCATGTCAACAGAGCAGCCAACAGAATGAGGCCCGATACAAACACCACTAAACTAAAGTACAGGACAAAGAATAGTCAAGCACGGAAGCAAGGTACATGCCTGGATCTCTCTGAGCGCCTCCACGCGCTTCCACACAATGGGAGACAGATTCTCCATCACACTAGCATGCTCCCCAGCCAAGTTTTCCAACTTATTCTGCACAATCAAGAGCCAAATGATTCCTTATCAGCCACAAAATTCGAAAAATTAAAAAACAGCATGATGAAACTTTTTGCATGCTTCATTTTCCAGTTTCTCGTATACCAAACAGAGATTACGAACCTTCAGAGCGTTAACCAGAACTGCCCGAGAATCTTCATTGAGAGCTACCAACCATCCAGAAAACAAAGTTGAAATTAGCAGCAAATAAACAAAATTAGGGGGAAAAAATGGAACATAAATGGACTTAGAGCTTTGCAGGAAGCAGAAAACTAACCGCCGCCGAGATCGCTCACGTTGAAGCTATCGTTCTCGTTACTCATATTTGAACAATTGGAGATAACCCTAGATTGGCTACACACAGAGAGAGCGCGAGAGAAACGGCAAAGAAGCGGAAAGGGGTCGAGCCAGTAGCGTCTATCACGCTCTGTTGCTCTTGCCTAAGACCTACTTCCAGGCCTTCCCTTTTATAACTGCGTAGCGGCAGTGAATTTTGGAAATTACAACGTGGAGCGATTTGTTACCTGCTAATTAACTTAAGCCGGTCACGCTGTGTTTGCTAACAATGCTTTTTTTTTTTTTTTCCTTTTTTCTTTGATTTTTTTGTTTTTTTTGTGTGTTTTATTTCTTCTTTTTTATTATTATTTTTGAAATTTAGGGGGGAAAAATTTTAAATTCATCCGCTACTATGATGGCAAGAAAAATTGTAATGTTAGGTTCTAACAAAATTCGGTTCGTTCCTGCGCTTTATAATCGGGCTCTGATATGGATAATTTAAAAAATAACTATCTAATGTACTTAACTTATTCTTTATCCATAAAATTTATCTTCATTTTTTTTTTTTTTATAATAAATATAGTTAAATCCTCCTTGCGAATCTTCAGTGAATATCCTCCAATGTATGACCAGTTTTCCTTTGCGAAAATGTCGTAGAGACGGACGACACGTTCCCAAACATCCAACATCAATTGTATCACCTACGTCAAGCGAGACGACTCTTGAAACTCGAAAGGGAAAAGGACGAGAGAGCAGTGAACTCAGGCAAAAACTAACGCAAGATAAATCTAGAATCCATTCAAAAATGTCCGAGAACAATCAACCTGGTCTGGCATGATCATGCTTGAGGGAATCATTGTCCAAAACATTCTCTCTTCATGTAGTCAGAACAGTAGTTCAGAATATTACACTATGATTGCTCTTCCACGGCCACCTGTGGATTCTTCTCACACGGAAGAACTGAAAGTTTTATATGGTAGCTGCTCCGGTTTCATCATCACCTTCACCAACATTTGATGGAGCGGTACCAGTTGGCTTCTCTGGATCCAAGATACGCCCAGTCATTGGATCAACTGGACGTGTGTCGCGAGGTCCACCTTTATGCCCCATTGCAACCATCGGTGGTGGAGGTAGTAACCCTGCTCTAAAAAGAATGCGTTGGACAGGCTCAGATGGCTGAGCACCAACTGACAGCCAGTACCTATAGAAACCAATGAAAAGCAAGTAAAAACAAACAGAAACCAGCGATAACACAAATGGTGGCAAAGGCTTTACCAAACTTCTCATTTGATTATTTTCTACAAAGAAAAGTGATTGATGACAATAATCAGGCGCAACATAAACAAGAGAACGATGTGAACATGCATTCAATCAAATGATTGCATTGTAGGGACAACTAGTCAAAAAATTGAGAGTATGGTTGAGACCATTCACACCCAACTGGAAACCAAAAAATTAAGTCAACAGCTAAAGACGTGAATATATCAGTTTTCAGCCACTTAAGAACAATAGACCAACCCACCCCTCAGAAGCCAAGAGCCTAATATATGAAACAACAATGGAGAAATTAAAAAAGAAATTGAACCTTAAAATCCCCATAAACCATCTCAAAAATCTTTGATTAGAGCAAAGTACTTTTTTATAGTTAGTTTGACTCTGCATAAGCATCACAAGATGATTCGATGACCATTCACAGAGAATACAAGACAATGACAAGGATGAAAGCATATGCTAAAAATAGACTAGGTAACAAATCAAGCAAGTTAGTCAAGCAACAATGTCCAATTGCATATCAACTATTGCTAAGAAAATTAACAATCATGGTCTCCTGAGTCATTATACTCCTTCACAATGATCAGCAACTGCAAACTTTGAAGCAAGATCAGCTTTTGAAGGACAAGCACCAGAAATTTAACATTTCTGCATGTATGTGGGCATGTGTGTGCACACGCCTTTCATATCCTTATTCAAGAATCTTTCTCCCACTCCATTCTTTGAAGTTTTCCATCAACAGATTTTTATTAGCCATCTATTTCCCTCTCTCTTGCTACTCTCGCACATCCTTTTTCAAGACACTTTTTTTTTTTTAAATTCTTTCTTCATAGTTCACAATGCATCAAGCCAGCAAAAATTTCTCAACTCACTTCTACCTTCATCTTCCTCTTGCATCATCTCTTCCAACCCCCACAACCCACTCCAAAAAGGCCCCTAGGAATTGATCAGTAACTGTCCTTGAAGCATAGGATGCCTCCCTCTTCTACCTTCCTCATACTTCCATACAAAACTAAAGAATATCTTATGTCTCCCAACCAAACAGTTGTACACATAAATTGGTTAGTCGCACAACAGGACTAACACTTTAATCAAATCATTCAAATAGAAACCAATTTGATCAGTAACATATTCAGGAAATGTTTGCGCTTTTATCCTTGAAATGAATATTCGAAGAAATAAGAAAACATATACCTCAGCCAGAAAACTCTAAATTGCAAGTAGAAACTGCTCAAAAACGTCACAATGCAACAATTCTATTAAACACGGACATTCATATAAGATTCTTGGGGAAAATTAACTGAGACACAAATTGCTTTAACATCCAATCAACAAGGACAAATGCGACATTGAATTCTCGATACAGAAGAGAGTGTGAGAGAGAGAGCGACAGAGAAAGAGAGAGAGAGAGAGTTACTTCACTCTTTCAAAATTAAGGCCCATACGTTTGCCCCCATCTTGGCCTGTCAAAATCAAGACAATATGAAAAGAATTAGCAACCTACAAATCTGAACTCCGAAACTCCAGGATGACTAAACCGAAGTCGTTTCTCTTGATTTGGGTGGATGAGGAGAGAGAAAGAGAGATATATACCTGGCAAGGGATTGTAGTAACCAAGTACTTCGAGGTGTTTGCCATCCCTTGGGGATCTGCTATCGGCGGCCATCACTCGATAAAATGGCTTGTTTCTGCACCCGA
Source organism: Rhizophora apiculata (assembly GCA_037832385.1). Lineage (NCBI taxonomy): Eukaryota > Viridiplantae > Streptophyta > Magnoliopsida > Malpighiales > Rhizophoraceae > Rhizophora > Rhizophora apiculata. The sequence continues at coordinate 4,247,114 of CM075433.1, read as the reverse complement.
ATCTCGACAGCCGTAGCCTCACCACCATCTTCTCCGCCTTTTTTCCTCTTCTTTTTCGCACTAATTTTGCCAAGATACTCGCAATCGCTAGCGATAGCTCCCGCTCCCAATGGTGGCGGATCGCTTGGGTTCTGGGTTTTATTCTCGTCCTGACCTCCTTTCCATTTTATTTCACCTTCGACCGGAGCGGTCCAATCTATGGGTTTTCTCTCTCTTTTATTTTTATTTTTATTTTTTTAACATTTCATAAAAATTCATTAAATTCATAAATTCTAATATTTAAATATGTCCCTTACTCCTTAATATGTTTTTTCCTCGCATAGTTTTATAATGTGATTTATTTGAAGGATGGATGTCTTGTCTGGAACTAATTTTTTTTTGATAAAATTTAGTTTTATTATAGGAATATAATTTAATTAAATTAATTTAATAATTAAATTTTTTAAATTTAAATATTTATTTATTTTTTTTTAACTAAAATTATAAATTTTAAAAAATATAAATTAAATTATTTTATCCCGTATAAAAAATTTTAAAATCTTATGGAATCTTGATCTTAGGTAATTTAATTTTGATATAGATTATATAAAATGTATGTATTTTAAATGAGTAAAAGTAAATAATTAAAAGCTTAAACTTTAATTTTAATATTTTAATCATTAATTATAAAAATATGTAAGATTTATTAAAAAAAATATTTTAATTATATAATTTATAATTTATTAATTTTTAAAAAAAAAATTTTTCCAAAAAAAAACCTTGCCCTATAATTTATTAATTTCTAACGGGTGGAAGCAGTTTTATAACGCACCGCGTACACTGCATATGAGGAATTTGAAGAAGAAGAGTTAAAGAAAGAAAACCCAACGACAACAGATGGAGGAGGCATCCAAATCCGCAGCCGCCTTCGCGTTCCGGCGTCACTGCAAATCGCACCTCAAAAGCCAAACATATCTGACACTGGTTCGAATTATATCCCAGTGCCATGCCCATCCTCACCTTCTTGAAGTCTCTCGGCCTACGCCGCCAGGTCCCGGTATATGCCGCCGACAATGCTTTCTACTGCACTCTTCTTTATCTTTTTAGTTATTTTTTTCGGAAAAATAAAAACTATTATCTTTGATATTTGATTGACATGGCACAACTTCCGCTTTTTTTTTTTATTTTTTTGAAATAAAATTACAAGGTTACGCTTATACTCGTTACTGTGAAATTGCCTCTAATGTTTAATTGCTTATTTAGTTAAAGTGCATAGAGAATTCTGTTTTCAATATTGTTTATTTCTAGCATTTTAAGAGCGCGTCAATTTGCTGCTTTGCAATGTAAGGTAATGATGTTTAATCTTATTGCCGTTCCTGATTTTGTTTTTTTTTTCTCTTCTTCTCGATACTGCTGTTTCTTCTTGAAGAGAACTGTAGCAATGAATTGCAACAAGTGCCCGAAAATGAACTGTCCAAGCAATTTAACTTGGCTGGTCCAGATGAAATGAATCACGAAAGTGATTCCCTTACTCAAAAAGGTATTCCAGTTGATGAAAATTTTGGGGCTATTGGTTTCCAAGATAGAGGGTTTAGTGACACACAAATGGTGATTGATGAAATAGAGAATTTGCTGAAAGTAGAAGAGGAGGGTGTCATATCAAAAAATAAGTGTGACATTGTCAATAATAGTTTTAGTGGAACTGGCTTACAGGATACACACATTGGCAAGTCACAGCAAGTGTTAATAGGAGAGCTAGAGGATGCCATGGAGGGAAATGAACAAGATGTACAGAATAAACATTGTAACCTGGAAAACATGCCATCAGAAATGAACCATGCTGGTGGTGGCATGGTTGAATTTTCAAATAACCAGGAAGAACATCTTGATTTTCAGTCATATACTGCAAAGGAAAGTAGAAGATTGGGTGAGCAACATGTTGATTCAGAACATTATGACCAGAATGCTTCTGAAGTGTTTAATTCTTCTTTAGAGAAGATCATTATGAGTGAAACTTCAAATCCAGGTGGTGAAAACAAAAGTTTATTGTCAAGGACTAGTGTACTGGCAATAGATCATAAAGCACAGCCAAAAGAGGTGGAATTGGTAAATTTAGTGCATGCTAGTGGTGGAATAAGTTCATTTGGTCATGTGATTGGAGAGGGTGCGCTAGATGAGGGAGAAATTTCTGGTGAATCTGTAGTGAATGATGGATTAATTGGTGCACTGTATGATGATGCTTTGTTCTCAAACAAGACAAAAGCTGGTCAGAAGCAAGGTCCTGATGTTATTGATGATGGCAAGTTTCTTCTCAATGAGAAAAAAGAAGCAAATGGAAAAGGGTCTGCACCTGACACAGTGGATACTGCTGGCAATACTAGAGAAGCAGGGGCCAATATAAGCATTAGAAATGAGATGGCAAGTAAACGCAAAGTACTTGTTTATGAAGATCCCATACTAGCTGAAGGAGCAGCATGGGATAAGGAAGGAAATAAAGGTCACAGATCCGAGGAACAAAGGATAGTTTGTGCAACCAAAGAACAAAAGAAAGGTAGTGAACAAAAGAAACATATTAAGGATGGTGCTACTTGTCCAGTGGCTTTTCCTGATAATCTTAGGTTGAATGGAGAAAATTTGGTTTCAAATGCAAATGGAAACATGGTAGCTACATCTAAAGAAGAAAAGGTAAAATTCTTCTTGTGTTTTCCCCTCTGGTTCAATTTAATTTTAGGGTGGCTGTTTGTCTCACTATGAGTTAGGTAAATATGTTCGCATAGACTTTTGTTCGCACATTGGATACATGATACACTTCTTTTGTTGCTGTTCCGTATTTACCCCTTTTCTCCTCCTTTTGAATTTTTCTAGGCAGGGGGATGGGTTGGCTTAAATATCTCAGTCCTGAGCTCTAAACTGATACAAAGTTTTCTGATGATTATTTGACACTAAATGATTACCTACTGAAACCAACATTTGCTGCTGCACGCTTATCTGCTTATCCTTACTCCCTCTTTTTTGCTCATAGAGTCTTGTATATATCTGCATGCAGTGTGCTGTTGATGAATATGTAGCTAAAAATGCTTAATGGAGTTCTGAAATTTAGGTGACTTATTATTTGTTTCTGCAGCAGGAAGCTGGTGTATCCAAGAAGAGAAAGCGGGGTCCTCTTTCTGAAGATAAAAAGGAAAAGAAAAAGGTTTTGGATTTGTCCTTTATGTTGAATGGGTTATTCTTTCTCTACTGATTACTGGTTTTTTATTAGAACAAAGACAAAATCTTTTTGGTCAAGGGATTCTGCATTCTTCCATCGGGATGAAAATTTGAATTGCTGCCCAGTTACATCTGACATCTGTAAGTGGTAACTATTAATTCACTTTATGATTTTCTGCAGGAAAAGAAACGAAAGAAACGAGCAGAGAAGAACCGAAAGCTTGGTGTTAGAAGGCTGAAACTACGCCCTGTACTAAATCCTAAACCTGTGCCAATCTGTCGTCACTACCTCAAGGGAAGATGCCATGAGGTAATTATTTTCTTCCTACACTTTTGATTCTTTGATTCTTATATGCCTCCCAGACTTCTTTTCCAAATTGTCTGATGTTTCACAATATCCTCATCCTTTATCAGAGATATTTTAATCACTAGCAATTTTTTTTTTTTATTTGTTATTTTGCTGTCAGTTTGTGCTGCTGATGAACTAAGGATTCAGATGAAGTAATTTGAATGCCTGAATTAACCTTTTCAGGTCAGATGGTGTTTGTTAGCTCTTTTACTTCTTTCTTTTGCAGGGTGAAAAGTGTAAATTTTCACATGATACAATACCTTTAACAAAATCCAAGGTATGGTCTTTCCTTTGTATCATGGAATGCAAGTATCATGGTAAGTTTTGTGTTTTAGTTTCAGAAATTTCTGTTTTGTCTCTTCTTAGCAATGGTGGGAACAAATTGTCATTTGACTGGACTCCTGCAGAAAAGAGATTGACGATTATGCCTCAGCAATATTGCTGACCTTTTTAGTTCCTATTTGACCTGATCAAGCAATTTTGTCTTGATGAATATATGCAATATTATTGAATTAGAATCTCTCCAGACCTGATGCCCTTTGTTTCTACCACTGTAAACATTTGAAACTGGTGATAGGTTTCTTATGACACCAAAGAAAGATGGTGGTCCATTAATGTAAGAAGTCAGAACCTTCCACACCTTGTAAATGTTGGGAACCATGTTTTCAACTGAATTGGATCCATACCCTTCTTTGCCTTTCTTATTGTTAAAAATGCATTTGATTTTAACCTTTAGGGACATGAGCTACACCCTTCATATTAGATAATTAGTTGTTTTTCCATTCACTCGATAGCTGTTGCTAATCAGTACTTAATAGTGGCTAAGCATCTGCTGTCAATTATTCTGGTGTCGCAGCCCTGCTGTCATTATGCACGTCACTCCTGCATGAAAGGGGAAGACTGTCCATTTGATCATCAGCTCTCCAAGTATCCCTGTACGAATTATGCGTCCAAAGGTTCTTGCAGCAGAGGTCAAGAGTGCATGTTTTCACACACAGTAAATTCTCGCCTTCATAACAATACGTTCTCTTCGGCAACTTTTGCGTTATAATGCACAGTACCAGAAACTTGTTATTGACTATTTTCCTGACTATTTGATGTCAATGATTTGTTGATGTTGGTATCTAATTGACTTTAATCGTCTCAGCTGCCTATGAAAGGAGACATTCCTTCTACTTCAAATGCTACTGCTTCTGAATTGAGGCCTCTGCCCTCGCTGGGTGCTTCAAACTCAAAGAGGCAAACAGATACTAGCGAAACATTGCATCAGATTGTCAAGGCCTTACCTGACTCTGTGGCAGTCATTTCTCACCACAATTCAGGAAAAAGTGTGCCAAATGCAACATGGAATGTTCCTGCAGTTGTACCCAAAGGCATTAGCTTTCTTTCTGCTAGGAAGTCACCAGCAGTTGACTCAAGTCATCCAATTATTGGGGACCAATCTCTGATTAAGGAGGGTTTCAAAGGTGGGAAGCAGACAGAGCAAAGTACATCTGGCATAGACAGTGTCAAAGTTGGCCATCAGACTGATAAAGTTGCATCAGGCACAGTTCCTATCTTAAATGAGATTCCGAAGGGTACTCCTGTGGCACTGAAGGGGATTAATTTCCTTTCATACTTTAGATCTCCAATGAAATGTTCCAGTGTTAACAAAATATCTTGCTTGCCTATTAACATGGATGATGGTGTGAAGTTATCTTTATCAAGCACTTTGGAGAAAACTGAACCTGCAGTTGCACGTCAGAAACCTAGCCTGTTCTCATTTGGAGAAGCTTTATCAGATGGTTCTAGAAATAATAAACATGATAGGTTGCCTTCCAGTGTATGTACCGAGGCTGATGCATCAGCTCAAACAAGAAGCATAGGATCTTTTAAGCATCAAAATTCAAGTGCAATCCCTGCACAGCTGTCAGGCTCTCCGATCAGCTCAGCTCAACTTTCAGATCACTTGGCATATGCATGCTTAAAGAACACACCAAGCTCAACACAGAAAGCATTGATGTCAACGCTAGCATTTGCATCAAGAGTTGGAGCTGAAATGAAGATGAATAGTTCCAGCATTCATGCTCATACTGGCAGTAGTGGGGTCAAGGAGAGGCCTGGGCCTAGTAGTACTTCTGATGGTTCACAAAATGTGTCAGCAAAGACATAAAAGATTTTGGATTTGATGTCTGATGTGGACAAAGGAAAACGAAGAGTTGGAATATTTGTTCTGCTAGTTAATGAGAACAAGACCCGCAAGGAAGTGCAGGAGGTAGAATCAGAGCAAATTTTAGAGACTTCTTGGGGCTGCAAGAACTAATTAACAATATAACAAGTGTTTTATTTTTTCAGATCCTTGGTCTCTTGTAGATGCAGCCACTTTGTTTCATGTGCCTTATCCATATTTGGATATCATAGGGTGCATGCGCTGCCTAAACTCACGAAGGAAATATGTGGGGATTGAATCTGTTACTACAACTGGAAATATCAATGCCCAACAAACACTGAAGTGGTGCTGCTTCGAGGTGAAAAAACAAATGACATTGCCAATAATTAAGCTGAACAGGGAAAGAACAGCTAAGAAACAGAAACGTAATTCAATGGACTTTTGTTGAACTAGTTTTCTATTTTGTTCTATATCTTACCTTTTTTCTTTCATCATTTTTGCATTAGTTCCACAAAAATGATATGTTGGCAGCTTGAACATTGCCATCATTATCTCTCATCTTTGTTTATTTCCCTTTTGTATTTCATTTATGGCAGGTTTACAAAGCGCCTTTTCTTCTGCCAGCATTGTATGGCCAAATCGATAACCAGGACAGTACTTGGGAACAGGGAAGGGGGTAATTTTGCATGGTTATCATGAATCGTGAATTTTTCTGATTATTATTAAGCTGTGGTGTTGTTAAAATACGTAACTTCGACACTCTAGTCGCTGGCATCTTAGTGCACTAATTTAACTGCATCAGGAAACTAATCTGCTTGAGAGTTTCCTTGCAAGTTCCTTTTTCTTAGGCTAGAAGTGTCTACTATTTTTTTTTTTTCCCGATACATCGACGTTGAAAATAAATGAAATTCGTTGCATTTATTTGACCCTTTAAGCTCGGCCCACAGAACACACGCCCGAAATGTCTGGGGCTGAGCCATGGCCCAGTTAGTTGTTATCATGGGCCATCATTTAACAACGATTTGCCAGGAATACATTCATCGTCCAGCCGTCCACGCTCGAGTAAAGTTTCCTTAGAAGGATCTTTGCGAATTGTAATGTTAAAAAAAAACATATATATGCCTAGCTAATTAAGAGCAGCAATGGACAGGGCCATTAACGCAAGCAAAATGACATTTTTGTCCACTGTCTTAGTAAGTTCAACTAGCTGGATGGTTTAATTTTGTAGTGTATCGTGGATGGGACAGCTATTTCTTCCCTCATTTTCCTCAAAATTCTCTATAATTTACATTGCGCCATGGGGTTCTGGAAAGGGGAATTGTATTACATTTGTTCTTTTGGTTCTAGTTAGACACTGGAATTTTGGTTTCCAGGGTTGTTCTACTTCTCCTTCACTCACAAGTCTTTGTCCATTTGTAAGAGACAAAAGCCACTCTACCAAGACCTGTAAGTTTTTTGGTTCCTCGCGTTATATTTGAACGCAAGGGTTTAAAAGTAAATTCATTATATTGGACCTGTATGCCTCTCATTGGTTTCTTGCCCTAACCCTGTAACAAAAGCCACTCTTGCTTAGGCTATGTTTGGTATAGTGATAAACTCCGGCTGTCAAAATTGCTATTATTTTTTGTTGATTAGGTACTAGTAAGTTAGAGTGTTTCAACGTCGGTTATCAAATTGTAGAGAAGATAAATCTCTGTAGAGGCAATCATCGTTTTATGGACCCTTAGCACGAAGAAAAAGCGATCACGATACTCTTAGCCTGGGCCCAGACAGTTTCACGTAACCCAGAAGTAAAGCACAAACCCAACAACAGTTCACACCATTAACTCGCCGCCGAGTTTCGGAATGACAACTCTCACAATTTGTACGGTCACGTTCTTTTTGAATAACGACATGCATTTTGGTCGTTCCGTGCCGCCACCGACTCCAAAATGCACGAGTTAGTTAAGGAACCTGAGATATATATACAAACTGGAAAAATAATTAATAAAAGTGGCCATACTGATCGTGGGCGAGCTCATGGCCACTCATTTCATGTTTTCTTTGGGAATTTTTTATTTTTCTTTTTAATTTTTTGTCCTTTTCGAAAATTGTTGGGAGGTGGGGACCTCTGAAGAGAGAGCTTACACTTTGGCGGATATAGATCTAACACGTGGGACGCATGCAGGTGTGGACCGACGGCGGCGAGATCTCGTCCTTTGAAATTTCTCACCAGGACATCTGCCGTTGATTTTAATTGTCTTTTGCCGATAGGATCGAGTTTTTGACGTTAGACCATCACTTAGGAAACGACAAACGAATTCAACGTAGACGGACAAAACCTTACTGAAATAAAATCCCATTTGCAAGACGACAACTGTTTCACCGCTTGCCGCTTGTTTGTTAGTCGGGGCCGTTTGGGGGCATTGAGTGACATTGCTAACTCACCACTCTGGGACTAGCTGCGTGGCGGTCATAAGCACAATGGTCCGCAAAATCAATTATGAAGTTTCTCCATAGAAGTGACTCAGGGAGGTGCTTCAATGAAAAGAGAGCCAAGAGCTGGGAAAACACAATAATAAAAATATGTTTGTAGAAATATTTATATTTAAATATTTTCGAGAGTAAAAAGGAACTTATCCAATATATAATGTAAAATTATAAAAAAAATTAAAAAAATACATTTATAAGTTACATGTCTATCCATTAAATTTTATTTAATTTAATATAGAATGGATATTAGCTAGAAAGAGACAAAAAAGAGGTAAGGACGCGATGATACGTGGCGACCCTGGTCCACCCCTTTCCTCATAAGGCAATGATATAATGCACACACTTCTTGTGACACTTGTTCCCACTCACTCTCTCTCTCCCCCCCCTCTCTCTCTCTCTCTCTCTCTCTCTCTCTCTATATCTGTGTGCTGAGTTACGGCTAAAGAAAACACGATGGTTACTGAAGTTTTCGACGCCGGCGGATTTGCTGGTCCCGGAGGTTCATCTCCGTCATCCGTCTCATCTTCAATCATTGTGTTGCGAAATCCAGTAGGAGTATCAGCGGAACTCACGGAGTTGGTTGCCGTTAAGGGAGAAAAAATGCGACCTGCAGTGGACACCACTTCCGCCATTTGCTGCGAGGCTTGTGGAGGTTGCGGCGGCGGTGATGGCGGAGTTGTCGCCGCTTCGTCTTCCTCGTTTCTGAAGATGGAGGAAAAAACTGATCAGGAGACGTTCAAATTCGTGACAATCAAAGAAGAAGAGGAAGGGGATAGAGGAGCCGTAGATGGGATCGACGGCGGTGGTTATGGCGGCAATAAATACTATAATAATAATTATTATTATAATAATAATAATGGAGGGTCCTATAATTCTTCATCTTCGTCTGTGGTTGATCTGCCTTTGCCCGTCGAGGGTTTACACGAGTCCTGCCCACCGCCTTTTCTGAAGAAGACATTTGAGATGGTGGAGAGTCCGGAGACCGACCCAATAGTGTCTTGGAGCAAGAATCGCGACAGCTTCATAGTTTGGGACTACCACGAGTTATCTAGACGTCTGCTTCCCAAATACTTCAAGCATAGCAATTTCTCCAGCTTCATTCGCCAGCTCAACACCTATGTAAGTTTTCATTTCTTGTCTTTTTATTTTATTTATTTTTTTTGTGGGGTTTAATCTGATACATCTATTCTCCTTTGTTCTTTTTGTGGCATACTTTTATAATTACTAATTATTAATAATTTAGTATTTAATTAAAATTGACTTAATTTTATATTTATATATGAATTTTTTTAATTATTAATATGTGATATGAGAATTATCAACCACTAATACATATAAGCATACTTACTCAACAAAATAATACAACATGACAGTGCTTGTTTCGCTTGTTCTATAGTTGTTCTGTTTTTTATATTTGACCTTTAATGTCTTCGAACCCGAAATAACGAGACATTAATTCGAGCATCATATATCGATTTCAGTATCATTAAACTAAAATTTGGTATATTTCGTATTGTACTTTATGTGTGCGTTTATATAATATCATCAGAATGGATTGGTATTGATTGAATTTTTAGTGTAGAACATGTCGTTTGGTGTACACACTGTTGTCATCATTGGTTACATTACTAAGGGAGTAAACTGGTTAATTATCAGGGATTCAGGAAGATTGATTCAGACAGATGGGAATTTGCAAATGAAGGGTTTCAAGGAGGGAAGAAGCATCTGCTCAAGAATATCAAACGAAGAAGTAGGTACAACAAGAAGCGTAATGAAGCAACGGGTGGTATTGATTCAGCAAAACTCGGAATCGAAGCCGAACTTGAGAATTTGAAACATGACAAATACGGGTTGAAGGTGGAAATCCTGAAACTCAGACGCCAACAAGAGGTCTCCCGAAAAAAGCTGAGTACAGTTGAAGAGCGCATCCGAGCTGCCGAGTGTAAGCAGATGCAGATGTTTATTTTCTTTACCAAAGCAGCCAAAAACCATGGAATCATTAAAAATCTAATCCAGAAGAGAAAGAAACAAGAAGAGCTAGATGGAAGCGAATTTAGCAAGAAACAAAAGCAGCCTCCAACCCAAGTCACAGAATGCTTGCATGATGCCGTGGATGCCTGCCAAACGATAAATTGTGGAAAGCAGGCTCAAGATCAAATAACCATGATGCAAACTGAACCTATTGAGATACTACCAGAGACTGTGGCCTGCAGTCCTATATCAAAACTATTCAGGGCTTCCATAAATGATGAGTACTGCAGTCCTATTCAGGATCACAAGGGCAACTTGATGTGTGGCACAAGTGCTCAGGATGTGTCATCTGTTTACAATCTGATGTTAGAGAAACTGATGGACGACAATTCGGTGGTCCAGAATTCCATGGATGATGAGGACATGGATTTGCATGACTCAAAGTTTTACCTTGAATTGAAGGATTTGGTTGGAAGGCCACGAAATTGGGGTGGATTTGTGGCAGAGTTGGTGGAGCAAGCAGATTGCGTTGAATAATTCCCTCAACCTTTAACAGTATTAAATAACAATCCTAATGTACATTTCGCTTTTCTTGCGAAACTTGTTATGATCTATGTGTATGTATCCAGTTGATGATGTTTATGATAAACTTTAAAGCACATATCCCTGTTCTATTTGCGAAACTTGTTATGATCTATGTGTATGTATCTAGTTGATGATGTTTATGATAAACTTTAAAGCACATATCCCTGTTCTATTTGCCCATCTAACATACGTTGATTTAAGCTCAATACAGAATACATTCACAGGCTGGACAAATGCGCGTGGAGGCTGGACTTTTCTTCATAGAGATGCCAACTACTGCTGCAAGAGTGAAGAGCAGAAAAAGAAATGGCCACTCCATTTAGTTTGTATACGGATACAAGCCATGGCAGGAACTCCCCGCGCACCGAAATTGCATATGCTATTGATTGATCTCACAAATGTTCATAGTTCCTGCTTCTCTTTTCACCAAAGTGTAGATCGTCCAAATCTGTATTGTACAAATTGCTACTCTCCTGTGCATACCAGTAGGATCCTACAAAGTAACAAGTTCTGTAGTTTTAACTTTTCGTGGAATGAAACTTATTTAAGGGGTACATTGCATTTTAAGATCAGTTCATGGCTCGCTGGATGCTAGGATTTTGGGTTTTTCTCGCAAAAGCTCTCGCACGGATACTGTGCTATCTCCTACAGCTTCCTTTGACCCTGCCTGGCTTCACTCATCATCAAACTCATGAGTGAGAATTCCCCACCTAAAGTGTTCTTAAGACGAAATGTGGTTGCCTAAAGAAAAGAAAGGATTTCGACGAGATCTCAAAGAGTCTCTCAGAGATTTAAAAAAAAAAAAAAGTTATTTTTCAAAATATTAATATATTTTAATTTTTATTAAAAAATATAGCGTATCTTCACTTTTTCACTTAATATTTTCTTTATTAATCTTGTTTATTACTTAATTAATAAAATATGTGATGAGATTTCAATACTTATAATATATATATATATTTAAATTTTCTTTTTCTTTAAACATTGCGCGATAGAGTCTGGTCCACCACATTACCCAAAAAAGGATGAAAGTCCAAGCCCACTTTAAGAAGCAAGAAAGTGGGGCGCAAGCCCATTGTCATGGCTACACACGTGGGACACGTTAGGATACTATATATATATATTTTTATTATTATTTTTTTAAAATATTCTTTTTCTTTAAACATTGCGCGATAGAGTCTGGTCCACCACATTACCCAAAAAAGAATGAAAGCCCAAGCCCATTTTAACAAGCAAGAAAGTGGGGCGGAAGCCCATTGTCATGGCTACGCACGTGGGACACGTTAGGATACTCTCTAGGGTTTCACTGTATTTACCCTTTCTTAAGTTAAGCCTAGGCGCGGATCCGTTTCTCTTCTTCCTCGTCAGCCAAGCATCTACCTCCCCGCGAGCACAAGGTTTAAGTCTCTTGCTTGAATCTTTATTTCTATCTTTTCCACTGGTTTGGAGGTTTCTTGAAATTAATAAGTCAGCATTATCAGCTGGATCTTTTAAATTTTAGGTTTTAACAAATTGGAATTGGTACGCAGGTAAGTAAAAAGAGGAAGAGAAAGAGAAAAAAATGGTGGAGAAGGCAAAGGGAAGAAAGGAGGAGGTGGTCAGCAGAGAGTATACCATCAACCTCCACAAGCGCCTTCATGGCTGGTATATCCATCCTCTTTGCTTCTTTATTCATTCCTCTGTTTTTTTCACTTTGGTTTTTTTTACATCTATGGATTATATTGGATGGCATTATTATTATTATTATTATTTACTGATACTGTTACTGAGTTTAGTTTTCGTATTGATTTTTGTGTAACATTCTTCGCTGTAATGCTAAGATGCGGAATATTCTTCGCTTATATACACGTTTATATGGATTTTTTGGAGGTTGTTTTCTGCCGGAATGGAAGTTGAAATGCACTGGCGTTAACATAAGATCTAGTTTATTACGGATGCTTCAGCATAGAAATTGCCAGTTAGATTGAATTCTGCATTGAAATTCTCCCCTCCCCCAAAACTCCCGTGGGGGAGTTAGAACCAATCTTTTTATGGCTGTTTGGATTACCGTCTGTTTTGTTGATGAGTTGGTCACTTGCATGAATGAGGAGTTAGTGCTATTGCTTTATCACATTGAAATAGGCCGACACAAAATATTGCTAAAACTTTTTCTGTTTATTGGAAAGCCCGTGAGTGTTAATAACACAAATATTCTTACTCAATTTGGAGGATTTCCTTTACCATTCTTGTGGTTAGGGGCCATGTGCACCTCTAATTGTAAGTGTTGTTTATGGCTCTACTGAAGCTCAGCTGGCTCATGAGTGTAAGAAAACCCATTTAATTGTACTAAGAAAAGTTTACCAAGTTTGAGTTATGGCGTGCTTGTTTATTGCCTAATTTTTTGTGCCTCTAAGTGAGGGTATGTATCTTTTTTTTTTTTTTCTCTGTTTCATAAGTGAGGATTGTAGCTTTTTCTAGTGTGTTATTTACTGATTATCCAAGACAATAATTTAGAATTCAACAATTCATTGCTGGATTTTACTTGACATTGTGTAAAACAGCACCTTCAAAAAGAAGGCTCCTAAGGCAATAAAGGAGATTAGGAAGTTTGCCCAGAAAGCCATGGGAACAAAGGATGTGAGGGTTGATGTGAAGCTAAACAAACATGTTTGGAGCAGGGGGATTCGAAGTGTCCCAAGGAGGATCAGGGTTCGCATTGCTCGCAAGAGGAACGATGATGAAGATGCTAAGGAAGAACTCTATTCCTTAGTCACTGTTGCAGAAATCCCACCAGAAGGGCTGAAGGGTTTGGGCACCAAGGTCATTGAAGATGATGATTGATTATTCAGTTGTAGTTTTAAAAGAATGCCACTGGCAAATGTTGAATGTTTTTCAGACAGATTAGTTTTTGACCTTACTTCCTTGCCGCTGTCTAGATTGTTAGAGAGCGATTTGCCATTTGGCCATCTTGATTCTTGAACCTGGTATTTGACGCATTATGTAGGATTTTTGTCTCTTCTTCTTCTTTTTCTTCCGCGTATCTTTCTCACAACTCCTTGCGCCTATCATTTAGGAACGAAATTGTCTTCTTTTTATTTCTTTATTTTTTTAAGTAATCGGCACTGCCTATGACTTGAATTTGGGACATTCCATTCTTTGCCCGTCTTCCATGCTTTACCATGGAAATCCGCAGCGGCCGACTATGTCTTTCGATACCATCACAAGCGACTTCTATCATCTTTGAATTAATTTCTTTGTGCATTTATTAGCACTTATTTTTCTAGAGTCTTCTCTGTAATTAGATGTAGAGTGTCGGAAATCCGAAACTTGATGATTCATTTTTCCTTCTCGCAAGCTATGTGATTAGGGATTTTGACTTTTTCAAACTAGATTTTGGTACTTAGATGTATAGAGCCTTTGGTGTGCACCAGCGCTTGATTCATTTGGGGTTACCATGTTGACTCCAAGGATATTAGTGGGCACAACAGGGATCAATTTACGGGCTAGAATTAGAAACATTTTCTTTCTTTCTTTCTTTCTTTTTTTTATTAATAGCTTCGTCCCCATCATCAAATAGGGGGAATGAATCGAGCAGCATGGTCGAAATAAGGTTGACTCTCTTTTATCTGGGTCTTCAATATATATAGTTTTTAGCCCTCGACGGTTTCTCAACGGAACCGAGGTGGGGGCGGGGGGTGCGGGGCGTAATTTAGCCTGAGATGCAAGTGGGCTTTAAATCTTTCCGATAACTTGGGCAAGCACAAGTTGCGCAGATTTAAAAGTCCCTGTAAAAGAACGGCCCCAGCCCCCATTAATGAAGTGGAAATGGAGAAGGGCGGCGTTTGATCTGATTGTAAGTTTTATGCAAGTTTGATAGGAGAGGAAACTAAAAAAAAAAAAAGGGTAAGCATTAAAATTTATAATCTGAAGCATGGGGCATATAAGTAGCCACTGACCATATTGGAAACAAAAAATGAACACGATCGGAGATAATAATTAGAAGTTATAATTAAATAAAATGAATTCATATTCATATTGTTTTTTTTTTTTTTTTTTTTTGTCTCTATGATAAAATTCTTTAACCTATAGCTAAAACTTTTGTTTTTGTCGTCTCTCTTTTTTATTTTCCTTTATTATTTTTTTTAAATGTTGAAGTGGGGCCTTTTCTCTCTCTCTCTTCATTAGACACCGTAGAGTGGCGATACCCAGCAATATTTATGTAAGCGATGGTGACGGTGATGATTTGGCAGTGGGTGCGTGGCTGCTGTGACAGTCATGGTGGTACGGGAGCTTGAAGTAACATAATTCATGCAGAACGGTAGTGACGGTGGTCGTACTCCTACTAAAAGAGGTCTTTATGGATGTAGGGATTGCCCCCCGTGAGATGACAGCCGACTATTTTCCGCTGAGACGGGTGTGATGGTAACAGTATAAACAGTTTTTTTATTTTTTAATCATACAGTATATACACTATTTCTTAAGAAGTATTCCGCCGTAGACTTCACGGCCATGATATATATGATGCAACAGGTAGAGAAAATAGTCAAATACCGAGTCAATAATACTTGCATTTATTGACCATACAGACGTGCCCCTCAAAATTGGAAGAAGGAATAAAGATCAAGCTTAACCCTGATTATAGAGTCTCATTATTCGTGCAAATGCAATGTCATAAATCAACCAACTCTTTCGAGGATTTAAAAACGTTTAATATATATAATAACAGTGCACAGTAATTCATTGCAAAATTCTAATTTGTTGTTTTTGGTAAATTGCGAGGTGCTTGCAGTGTTTGGAAATTGGACCCAGCCACGAGGGCTGACCTGAATATGTCAACCAAAATGTTCGTTTCCTTGGTGTCCTTTCCTCTTTCTTATATTTAATCGACGTTATTTTAATTGACATTCTCACCCGTTGCATTCACTTTTCGCTTTCTTAGGAGCTGGTGCACCACCACAGCAGCATTTGTCAAAAACTGTTAATGGAAAATTGACCGGGGGAAAAGACGTATTCTGTCCGTGCCAATACCTTTGCAATTGCAGCAAGAAGTTGAGAACATGGACCCGGCAGCTAAATGTCAAAGGGAGGACTTGACTGTAAAGGATCGAGCGGTCTAAATTATAACCCAGCTAATTGTAACCAAACCAAATGCATATGGCTTTTCTTGGTATTTTCCGCAGACTTGCAGCGCCATTACGATCCCTGGGTGTTTTATGGGGTCTCGTGGAAAGTGAAAACTCCATGTTAGTCTTGGAGCGTTAGCGTTCTTTCTGGGCATGGCGGGTCAACTGGGGCCGAAAGCCAAGGAGCAGTCCATCCTAAAATTTCATCTTGAGCGAATAATTGGAAATCGTCAAAATAGTTCGCATAATATTCTAGTTAGCTCTTGAAAATTGAACAGATGCCCAACGAGGAGGCTAATCGGAAAATTAGAAACTATAGAAATTTCTAATAACAAATTAAAATCGCGGGACGTTTATAAAAAATTAAACTACCTGAGGGTGTTCATAAAAAAATTAATTACTTGTGAATGTCACAGTAAGCAAGGGGATTAAGCCCTTAATTAAAGGGCCAGCGCCAGTACCAGGGATTTGAGAGTTGAAGCTTCCACATTATTTGATAAAATGCCCATAAAGAAATGGAACTAAATACAGTACTAAACAACAGGCAATTAAACCTACAATTAATTTTGTATCAAAAGAACCAATAAATATTTTAAATGGATGCTTGACAATAAAAAGAAATAAAACAACTATGAATGGAAATTTGAGAAGCGCGTGCACGGGCGAAGCCACGACCATTGACCAGAACAGTTGCTGTTTGTTAAGAAGCACAGGGCAGTGAGTCAGCCACAATGCAGGGCCAACTGCAAAGAGACACATCGAAAGGCCAAAGATCAAATTTCCACGAACGCGGAGATTTCTAGCGATTTCGTGTTTTTAAAGGAACCCCAACAAAGAGTGCCCTGTTTGACCGCCATTCTCTCTCTCTCTCTCTCTCTCTCTCTCTTCTCCCAATTGGGCACAGCAATGGCCCCGGCTGCCAAGGTTACAGAAGGCAAAAAATGGTCATAGGTCTTACTTAACATCCTTTAAAGTGTTATTGATTTCTCGTCATAAGGTTTAAAATTGCAGAGAAGAGTATTCGAAGTATCGAGCTTTGAATCCATCAAGCAATTCGTGGCTTTGAAACTTGGAAAAAGATAACCGTTGAATCAGACCCACAAGTAGATTTCAATTCAACGCCTCTATCTCTCTCCTTTTCTCTCTCAAAGTTGGTTTTTTACGACAACTCCACGTCTGCTGTCTGCCTTTTAGGCACTTAAAAGACGCAGTTGAAAGGCAATGGTGGGACCTACTTCTTTATTGTGTATATATAAGCAAGGAGATGTCAAGAGTCTCAAAATTATCCTTCATGCGTAATTAGCCACATCTTTGCCTTCCGCACTTTGTTCTCTGTTTTCTTTTAAAGATATTATCTTGAATCTCTGGTTCTTGATTACAGGTAATTAAAACAAGGGAATGAAAATATAAAGAAACGCAAAGCATTCTTGTCTTTTCAAACTCAAAGTGTCCTAGGTTGAGTTCGGTTCTTCGTGGACTAAAAAGGTTCTTGCTTAAATTTGTGTTCTGTTGCTCTGGCTTTTTGCGGTGATGTGTTTGGCCTTTTAGTTATTTTCGTTGGCAGATTCCTGGGTTTTGACCATCTGACACATCTTGCACGTTCAGTTTTGTTATTACTTGGGCTATTTTGCCAGCTGGGTCCGCCCCTTCTGCTATCAGAAAAGGAGAGGTCGTTCTTTTGCCTGCGTCAAAGGGCAAAACACCCCACCAGTTTTACCTTAGTTACGCAAATCGGGACTACAAAGTTCGTCGTCTATTTGTTAACTTGGTTTGAATGTAATATGAACATTATCTGCTCACATTCTTTGTTCAAATATCAGAAACTTGCATTGAGTGATATCATTTTGTAAACTAATCGGTTATCTTAATCATTCTGACAGGTTTCAGCAGCTTGCTGTTGTTGGCATACTTGAAGCTGCTGATTGTTGCTTTGAAATCAATGGGACTATCGCTTTCGTTATTCTATTCAGCCTGGGAAGAAATTATTAGACACAGCTTTTTTGGGTTGGCTCATAACATTAGTTTCAGTCCTCAACGTGGTGGTGTACCCTTGAGAATAAATAGCTTTAATAAAACAGATGCAGAATCCGTGAAGAATGCGGTCCAGTCCAACAGCAGGGGTCGTAAAAATTCAATAAACCTGAAGAAATGTAAGCCCGAGAACATATTGCTTGAGAGGAACTTGTCATTCACTGATCTGGTTCAAGACAAAGGGAGCTTGGTGAAAGAGAGCTTCAATGGCGGGAAAGATGGACGCAAGCCAATGCCAGCACTATCCCTTCCTGAACCGGCAATTCTATTTTCACCAAGGCCTGTTAGTGAGCTTGATAATGCAGCGATTAAACTTCAAAAGGTGTATAAGAGCTACCGGACTAGAAGAAACCTTGCAGATTGTGCAGTCCTGGTTGAAGAACTCTGGTTAGTTTTATATGTTCTGCTTTTGTTTTCAAGTTTTTGCTTCAAAGTTAATGCTGGAATTTCCGTTAACTTGCAAGTTGACTTATTGCTCTAAATATCCCAGGTGGAAGGCCTTAGATTTTGCAGCTCTAAAGCGAAGTTCTGTATCGTTCTTCAATGTTGAGAAGCCAGAGACTGCTGTTTCAAGATGGGCCAGAGCCAGAACCAGGGCAGCCAAGGTAAACTCTCAATATTTTTCATCTTTCAATCCATTTTCTTTTTCACAATCATTTGGATGTTGAGGGATGGGAGTCGCAACTAGTAATTCCTTATTGCAGGTGGGGAAAGGTTTATCTAAGGATGAGAAGGCTCAGAAATTGGCCCTACAGCACTGGCTTGAAGCTGTGAGAAGAACTCTTTACATCTTTATCCGTAAAAATAGCCCGAATTGCTCTTGTGACCACCTGTCAACAAATCTGTATTTGCCATACGCACTAGAGAGAGGTAGAGGCACTTTTCTGATAGTTTTCTTATGATTGATGCAGATTGATCCTCGCCATAGGTACGGTCACAATTTACATATGTTTTACGATCTCTGGTTTGAAAGCCAGAGCAGCCAACCTTTCTTTTACTGGTAAGCTTTTTGCTCGAATTGTTGTTTGGAAACTGTCAAACTTCCAAAAGATAATATCATAATCAGTTACATATTATGCTCATTTAGTATTCTTTTGCTTGCTTATTAAATGGTTGTTCTATTGAATATCGAAGGTTGGATGTTGGAGATGGAAAAGAGGTGAATCTTGAGAAATGTTCGAGGACTGTCCTACAACAGCAATGCATCCAATACCTTGGACCGGTGAGTTTACGACTTCCCTGCTTTCATTTAAACTCTCTATCCCTCAAAAGTCAATCACATCCAATAAGTCTATGCAAGCCTGATTTATACAAGCAATTGATGTTTTTCTTCCCTTTTGTTGCTCTTTTAGAAGGAAAGGCAAGCATATGAAGCGATAGTCGAAAATGGGAAGCTTGTTTACAAGCAGAGTGGAATGCTTTTGGACACGGTTGAGGGTTCTAAGTGGATATTTGTGCTTAGCACGACCAGGGCTTTGTATGTTGGGCAGAAGAAGAAGGGTATGTTTCAACATTCTAGTTTTCTAGCTGGTGGAGCCACCAGTGCGGCTGGGAGATTGGTTGCCCACGGTGGAATTCTCGAGGTAAAAATATGCGCATTCATGCTAAGCTTTTCATGCACAAATGTATAATTGGAAGAGTGTCACGCTCATCCACTGGCTAACCATTCAATTTTACCCCGACCATTTCAGGCTATATGGCCTTATAGTGGTCATTATCGCCCAACAGAAGAGAATTTCAGGGAATTAATTAGTTTTCTCCAGGACAACCATGTTGATCTCACCGATGTTAAGGTATAAGCTTGCATCTGCAATTAATGTTTTATTTATGCTGACCATTAGTCAAGTAATTGAGAATTTGCCATGGTGGTGACGGTTTTATTGCTGTCTATTCAGACGCATGCAATTGATGATGACTGTCCTCCAGTTATTAAGGCCGCCGAAGAGGAACAAAAATCAGAGTCAATTCTGGGTTCTGCCCATGTTTCGCAACTAAATGATGCAAATGCAACTGACAAAGAGGACACCACGAAGGAGTCTGCAATAACTAATGCTAATAAAGAACAAAACGCTGACACCAACAATGCCAATGTGGAAGGACCAGTCTTTGACTTGGCTGACGCCAAAAATGCCAATGTGGAAGAACCAGTCTTTGACTTGGCTAAACCCTTGCCCTGCAAGTGGGTAACAGGGGCTGGACCCCGAATTGGGTGTGTCAGGGACTACCCTGCAGAGCTACAATCGCGAGCCTTGGAACAGGTCAATCTATCGCCGAGGGTTGCGCCTGGGACCTTATGCAAATATGGGCCAGTCCCATCTCCACGACCCAGCCCAAAGGTCAGGGTCTCCCCTAGGCTTGCATATATGGGACTCCCTAGTCCACGGACCCCAATTGCTCAAGCCACCAACTAAGCCACTTTACTACATTACCCAATAACCTGTTCCATGACTCACAGGCTGAGATTGGCGCAAACTGATGCACTGCTGGTGCTCAAGTTGATGGTTTTTCTATGAAACAATAGAGGGGACTATCTGCCGACCAGATTTTTTTTTTTTTCCAGTTCGCCTAGATTTGCAAATTTTTCCTTCATTTTTTCATATGACTCATGTGTTTCAATTCTTTTTTAGGCTTATTTTCTCAAATCTAGGCCCTCTTTTTAGTGCTGTTCTTTTTTTCTTTTCTTTTCTTTTTTGTATATCATTCTTGTATACAAAAGGCAACAACAACGCTTGTTCAGCAAATAAAATTCCTTGCTAATGGTTTTATACAAACAGGCATCCATGCACACTTGCACTTGTCAAGCATACCAATAATAACACCAAAATTATATGATTAAATATGATGCAAGCCAAATGCCTGAGAGTTTGCCGACGCGATTATATCATCGCTGATGAGCATTGCCAGGTCACCAATCATCGCCAAGTACTCTTCCCGATGAATGGTTGAGATTGAAGGAGTTATGAACCAAAAGGACTGCTTCCCATCAACCAACTCTCACGAAGTCGACCTCACATTGTGTACTAACCACGACAAGTGTCCTACTTCCTTGGCCCTCTTCGGGCCCTTGAATTTGGGGACTGAAGCCAAGTGTCTCCATCTTTTTCAGTCCTCAGAGACCACAAAAAGCCACCATTATTCAGAGACATTATTTCTTTTGTATAAATAAAGATAAATCTTAAAAATTTAAAAGTTTTTTGAGATTATAGGTAAGTTTTGTTATTTTAATTAATAAATAAAAATAAAAAAAATTATGGTTAGTAATTATTTGATAATTATTATCATATTTTTAAATAATTTTTTTAATAAAATAAAAAATTATAATATTTTATATGATAAAAAAATAATTATCATAAAAATTACTAAAATACTCTTCCCTATTGTTTACTTTGAAAAAAAAAAAAGAAAGCCTGCGTGTAGTTCCTTTGGCTGAGAGTTTTCGAAACCACGCGCAGTTAACACGCGTGTAAAACGCTCATTTTTGTCAAATTACTCTCTTTCATCTCACACGCCACAATCCACGTGGACATGTCTGTTGTTTCCCATTGGATCAATATGATGAACAGGGAGACCTGAAAAATGCGTGAAAGAAAGTGTGTTTCTACTTTAGAGAGAGATGATAATACCCCCGCGAGAGCACGAGGACGACACACCGTTTTCTTTTTATTTTCCCATTAATTTGTAATATTTCAACCGTAATTATTCTAAAAACCTAGAGGTTGAGTTTGGGAAACTCTTAAAAAAAAATTGAGGGGGGATTGGAGGGGAGAGGGGGGAGGGGAAGGGAAGGGAAGGGAAGGGAAGGGAAGGGGTGGGGTTGTTCTTGAATCGTGTCTAGGGTTTCGGTTTTGGAGTTTGCGTGCGGTGGTGGCGGATTGTATGCGAGATGGAGCCGCGGGTTGCTAATAAGTTTCGAATGGGTAGAAAGATCGGCAGCGGGTCGTTCGGCGAGATCTATCTCGGTTTGTCAATATATCTTCGCGTTATTTTGTTCTTATATATATATATAAAGAAATTGTTTTATCGAGTGAGATTGTTGGTTGGAACTGAATTGTCCAGGTACTAACATCCAGAATAATGAAGAAGTTGCAATTAAGCTTGTGAGTGCTCATTCTTTATTTTCACTGGGATTTCAAGAATTTGGTTTAATTTTTTTCACTTTCGATTAAGCTATGCTCAAATATGTTTGCTGTTCTTCTCGGCTACTTGTTATGGTCTGTTAGATGCTTGAAGTTGTGAACATTTGAGTCCAATATCATAACTTAATCGTTCAATTCCCTTTTGTATTTGAGTCGGTACTGCAATTGGAACCCTTTTTTTTTTTTTTTTTCTCTGTGGATTAGCCTGGGATTTAATAAATTATAGTGATGCTACTTTTAACGTGAATATCTAAAGTTGGATTGCTTGAAATTCAATCAAGTATGCTCCACTGTAACTGATTGGATGGTCCAATGCACAAAACTGCTTGGATGTTTTGAGCAAATTAGATGTTTTGTAGTTGTAGATGTTAAGTTGGCCTTCGTCTGTAGAGGTTGAACTGCATTACTTGAAATTTTCTGAAGGTTGTCTATGATTTGAAGAACTTGTGTGTTTATTCTCTATGCTTTCAAGTGTTTGCGTCGGTAAATAGATAAATGAAGAACAGTAGGGATGTTTTTGCAAGTCAACTGGATTTGGAAATGTTCGTCCTAACTCAGAATGCCACCGATTGTTTTCACCTTTGAGTAACAGTGGGGAGTGAGCATGCTTAGAGTCAGATATATTGCTGTGGCAGGTGTTTTTAGTTACATAATCTGTTTTTCAATATTATGCTGAATGTTAGGTTTGTTGGCTTCGGTACTTTCCCTGTGGAACTGTTATGGAAATTAAATTGCAGAAATTCGTTTATAATATTCATCAACAACTATTGAGCTGTTTTCTGGTTGTTGTTTTTTGAATTCTTTGTGCTCTGTGATTGAATATTTTAGTCATATGTGATGAACAATTAAACCCTAACATGTTATGTTTTCTCAGCCTAATTTCCTTTCTATTCAAGATGTTGATATTGTCACCTTACATGCAGGAAAACGTCAAGACAAAGCATCCACAGTTGTTGTATGAATCAAAATTATACAGGATCCTACAGGGAGGCAGTAAGCTAAACCTATGAGCTTTATTAGTTGATTTCCTAATGTTGTTGATTTGAAGAAAGTGATTACCTTTTAAACTATCCTGATCATTTTTCTCATCATTATTGATGGTGATAGCTGGGATTCCAAATGTGAAATGGTTTGGTGTTGAAGGAGACTACAATGTTCTAGTGATGGATCTGCTTGGACCTAGTCTGGAAGATCTATTTAACTTCTGCAGTAGGAAACTGACTCTGAAGTCAGTTCTCATGCTTGCAGACCAGATGGTAGGTCTCTTATATTTCTGTATTTGCTGTGTTCTTACATTGGTTCTGGAAATTATATTTTTATGGTGTCTTCTACTTTTGTTTAAGATCAATCGAGTTGAGTTCATTCATTCCAAATCATTCCTACATCGAGATATCAAACCTGACAATTTTCTTATGGGCTTGGGAAGGCGTGCAAATCAGGTTTTGGCTTAAAGCAAATGTCATATATCTGCTTTTATCTTTGTTATCTATGGGAGTCTTTATGAACATTGATTGTTATTATTTACTGGCATTTAGGTTTACATCATTGACTTTGGACTGGCAAAGAAGTACAGGGATAGTTCAACCCATCAACACATTCCTTATAGGTGGGAGATTGCTTTTACCTCTGGTTATTGTCCTCATAGTATGGTGATAATTGCTGTATAATAGCCACTGCCTTGCGGTAGAACAGGGGTGTATAGATAGTTTATGGTATCTCTGTCCTAAGTATATTTTTGTGTCTATGTAACTGCAAAAACCTTTGTGCAGCTGCTTGATGTAGTCTTTGTTCATTATTTGCTTCTTTGTGGATGGCATGTTGCAACTGGGACAGCTTATTGCTTACTGTATTTCATGCTAAACACTGCAGGGAAAACAAAAATTTGACTGGAACTGCTAGATATGCGAGCATGAATACTCACTTGGGTATTGGTATGCATTCCAGCCTTTTGTGGTTGCCATTCATTTCTACCTGTTAGCCCTCCGATCAAGTTTGTTCCAAGTTATTGATTCACTTTTTTCTGACATTATGTATTGCATAGAACAAAGCCGGAGGGATGACCTTGAATCTCTTGGTTATGTCCTCGTATACTTCTTAAGAGGAAGGTATTTTTAAGTGCCCAGCAACCCTATGTTATCTCTTTGCATGCTCTTTGTTGGTAGCTTACTGTTGCCTCTTGTTTTTGTAGCCTTCCTTGGCAGGGCCTTAAAGCAGGAACTAAGAAGCAGAAATATGAAAAAATTAGTGAGAAGAAAGTTTCTACATCAATAGAGGTAAGGTATTCCTGATCACAGAGGTTCCATTTGCAAACATTGTTATGATTATTTAATGCTGACTAGAGATTATATGCTTTTTCAGGCCTTGTGTCGGGGTTATCCTACCGAATTTGCTTCTTATTTTCATTACTGTAGGTCTCTGAGATTTGACGATAAGCCAGATTATGCTTACCTGAAAAGATTATTTCGTGATCTCTTTATTCGTGAAGGTATGGATGGAGTGGTGTCTTAAGGGCTTCAAATCAATGTCTATTTGTCTATAATTTGTAGCTTGAAAGTTTAATACACCATCACTTGTTCTTCTTTTAATTGGTCTTTGCTTCAGGTTTTCAGTTTGATTATGTATTTGACTGGACAATATTGAAGTATCAGCAATCCCAGATGACTAATCCTCCAGCTCGTGGCCTTGTAAGTGCTATGCCAAACATGTTGCTTTTATTGCTTGTTGACGCAGAATGCACTTGAATAGTTGTTTCTGCCAGGGCCCTGGAGTTGGAACTAGTTCTGGAATGCCTCCTTCTTTTGCCAATGCAGACAGATACACAGGTGTGGTTTCTATGAAGTTCTGTATTTTCCAGTTTGATTTTGCCCTGTGTGTTTTTGGTGTTTTAGCTGGTGTTCAACTTGTCAGGTAATTAGGTTTGCTGTTTATATTACTTTGCTTTGAAGATACTGAACCTAGGATATCACTAACCGAACTTACTGTCAACAACAGTGTTGTACAAGAATTGATAGCTGGTCTTTGTCATTTAACCAGTGGAGCATTCAATTTCTTTAATATGTTCTAGGAGTTGATGCTATTTACTTCTACTCTTGCAGGTGGAGAAGAAGGACGACCAGCTGCTCAATTGATGGATTCTGCTCGGCGGAGACTATCAGGACCAATCCTTGGTAGTGGTGCAAAGCAGAAAAGCCCAGTTTTAAATGATTCACCAGTTACAAAGGATCCCATGGTACCAGAGAAGAGATTTTTTACCCATTTTTTGGTTACTAATTTTTGTCAAGCTTGAGTGATTTTCTTGTGGTACATGATAAAGTTTACCAATGCACGTGCATCAGCCCTGGTTTCCATTTTTTTTTTTTGGTTCTCTGGAATTTGTAATTAGGCTATTGAAGAATAATTAAGCGGTTCATTAATCTGAAACAATGCTTGATGGTTGGTCTTATGCAGTCTGTTTTAGATCTAATTTGCATTATGTTTGGACAATGCAGTTACCAAGCTCCACATTTTTGGGGCGTTCAAGTGGATCCTCAAGGCGAGCTGCTGCTGTTTCTAGCAGTCATGAAGTGTTTGTAGGAAGTGAGACTGATCCCCAACGCACTCGGACAACTGAAACAAGCTCTGGAGCAATGCAGAGAATATCAAGTGGGCAACGTAGTCCCCCTCTTCGATCTTCAGATCCTCGGCGCGCATCATCAGCCAGAAACACATCTCACATGAAGACTTATGAGTCCAACATTAAGGGCATCGAGAACCTTAGTTTTGACACTGATGAGAAAGTTCATTATTAGGTGCTTGGCGTTGTGGCTTGCTGTGGATCTTGAATATGCTGGTGTATGGTTGCACACATGGCGAAAGAATAGTTCATTGTGATGGAGTTGAGTTGTGGAAGGTGTGGCCAGGTGCCGTGCTAGGTAGCTATTGGTCTTGATGTTGTGTGGTGAAAGCACCGGCTGATTACAAATAAAATGGACAGAAGCTGAATTTGAGTGCAAAATGTAGTGAAAGCACATCTATAAATGTTGGGTGTGCTGCATGGAGTCAACACATCTTTTACCATGTCTTCCATCGATCTTCTGTCATTCAATTGAGCTGGGTGTTTTTATTCGTCTGTTCTTTGATCTGGTCAGTTTTAGGACTTGATGTTGCTGTGAATTGGCCATGGAACCGGCATGCCTTTCTAGTTTTTCAAAACGTTCTAGCGTTAGACAGCTCAGTGGATCAAGTGTCTCTGGGGTTTCCAATTACTGTTGTAGCCTAAATGTGATTTGAACCAACTCTCCTCGGATTAACTGTCGGATGTGATTTACACGGTCGTTTGCCTCTAAAGGAATAATGCTTAAAATCTACTTGTATAACAATTGATGCGATCTGTCTGTAATATTTGTTGTTTCTTTTTTGGTGTACATATAAAATGGGTCTGAAGAGGGGATTAATCTCATGCCCGACAGGAAATATTAAGGCCATTACATTCAGTCACTTCTGGAGATACATTCTCATCGTATCTATTACGGAGCCGAAGCTTAGGGCACCTACTCGAAATGGGGCATTGGAGCGTAGACGTGCCACCTCGACGGGGACCGATAGTTAGCCTGAGCAGAACACGAACCTGTAACTTGTTAGATGGAGGTCTCGTTAGATGACTATCTGAGCCTACCCCGGAGGGCGAGATTTGTTGTTTTGAGGTGACACTAGACTGGAAATGTCACCTCATCGACAATCGATCATCTATGTTCCATGAAAGAGATCTATCAACAGTTGAAAAAAAAAGATTTTTAAGATTCTGATTTGTGTACTTTCGAAGATGAGACCGCTGGAACTTGAACTTTGTGGAAGTTATCAAAAGGTAGTTCTCTTTGTGCTTAACTAACCTTATTAAAAAAATGTCAGGGATTAGTTATTTTCAAATTATCGTCATGTTTTGCAAACAAAAATATCATTATATTTATTTCGCCCACGAAGACAAAAAAATATCCATGAAATATCTGAAGGGCGGATGGAATCAGATGCAAGTAACACAGGCAACTACCTTTCTACTGTAAATAACAGAATATAATCTCGCCTTCTTTGAAGCAAGGGATAAGAAGAGCAAAGTACAATTAAGAGGAAATTGTCATCCCCTCAGGAAGTATAGAAGAAAAAATGTGATCACTTTAACCCCGTTGGAATAAACTACCGGCATCGGGCACCACAAGGCTTGTCTCCTGAGTCCTTTAGCCATAAGCTTGTCTAGGCCACTTGGAGCATTGTGCGCCTTCTTGAATTCATTACTGCCCGAACAATTAGACATCCAATCCGTAATCACAACTCGCCAATTGCAGACCAACTGACCAAATGACATCCGGGAGTCAGATTAGAATTTAGTGAACAAGTGGGTATCAACTTCGATTAGCTTTCAGCCAAGACCATTAGCACTAGCTTTGAGAAAAGTTTTTGGGCATCAACAGATACCCCAAGTCAACTGGGCCAGTACCCAAGAAATTATTGGGATGGAAACCTAGCCTGACCTACATGAATCAAGTACTCACCCGACAAAGTATCTGCAAAAAGTTTCACGATCCAAAAATCCTCCTATGATTATTAACAACCGCCCACATTAAGACAAAAGATGAAATTGTCGCAACTAGCTGTCACTAAATTTTTTTTATAAGGCCCACCTGCCTATTGATTGAATCAAGCAAATTACTAGAAGACACCCTCGTGATCATCAACTGTATTTGGAACAGAAATTATGGCCTTTCGAGCTCCTATAGAGACCATGATCAGATGAAAGTCCATCAAAGTGAACCGCTCAAATTTGTCCCAAAACCTAAAATCTCCTCAAGTCCCAAGCATTCTTACAAGGCAGAGACAACTGAGCAATTGGACTGATGACACAGCTTCTATGATAAGGGATGCCCCCCCTTTGTCTATGTCAAGGTTGCAAGATTGAACATCAAAATTGTTTATCTAATCTATGCAATTACCAACATATACTTGTGAACCTGGCAAACCATTTGGGGGGGGGGGGGGAAACAAAGATGCTAAATGCCTTGTCCATTTTACTGGAAGAGCGGCCAGGAATGCAGCCACGAGGAAATAGCGACTGATAGATACGGACAGTAAGCGATGGGAATTAACCAGGGTAACTTTCCAAGACAAAGAGAGCACAATTACAATGCAAACATCAAGACAACATCTTCTGAGCCAATCGCTGAAATATCAGCATCGCTCCAGTTAGCTTACGCCCCAAGCAGATTCCCAATTCTATAATAATACAAAATTGACCCATCAACAATCTTTCTAGAAACAGTAACTCATTGGAGTCCCCTGGTCTACACATAACGCAGAGGTCAAAATCCAACATATTGCATCACAAAATTTAAGAAATACCTCTCTGAAATGTATGATTGATCATATACCATAAAGTTGGCAATAATAGCAATACACAACCTTTATAACAGCCCAACAGCTTAAAAAGAGGAAAGAGCAACGACATATGTGAATGTGATGGTTATACAGAATCCACCATTGATTTAGTTTTAGCCAAGGCATTTGCCAAAGTACCACCACTAGCCATAGACAGCTCTAGAGCACCTGTCCTTAATCCATCTGAAGGACTTCTTGAAAGACCCTTTAACTTTACCTTCAACAGAGTAAACCTTATAGCTAGCAACTCTCCTCTTCCTCTGCAACTCGGGATCGTTGAAACTCCAGCTCTTAGAAGAAGGAGCTGATAACCCATTTGAAGTGGACCTGCTGCTGCTGCTGCTGCCTTTCTCGAGCTGGAAATCGTTACCATTGCCTGCTTCTGCCATCTGGGTCTGTGTTGTTAGGTACACAGAGGAAGCATAGGAGGCGCTGTAGCACCTTAGATCTTGCATACTCGCAGCACCTGATCCTGATGGGGTGGGTCCCATTGTTCCTCCTCCTCCTCCTCCTCCTCCTCCAGAGTAGTAGCTCTGTATCTGAAGGTTTCTTCCATCGCCACATGACTTGGATCTGAAATATTCCATCTCTCCTTCTCTAGAATGGCGTTTGTGCCTGTCAGCCTGTGTTGTCATTTTATTCTCTCTTTCATTTAAAACTCAGATACAAAGAGAAAAAGGAAACACTCTAACAATGTGCTGATTGATAGGCTTTATATATGCATTCGGGTGGCGTCGGTGCGAGAGCACTACCGCGCAAGGCCAAAGCAGTAAACCCCCTCAATTGATTTGAAAAATGGAAAGTAACTCCCTTCCCTTTTGGACAAAAATGGAATAAAGACGGACGGAGTCTCGTCTGGCTAGGTGCTTAATCTACGTCTCTTGATTAAGGAATCAAATCTGAAAATTGTCTAACCCATTAAGCTTCAGCAAAGCATGTATTTATAATCTACATTAATTAAAGACGCAAATTGCCAGCCTAACTACCTAGTGCATGAACTTTAAATTTTCAATCGAAGCGTTTGGTTTCTAGATTATGCCGCTAACATGAACCATTTCAACCAAAAATCTGGAGGAAATTCTCGTGTGCTGCACCGTGGACGCACATCTTGTTTTGCGTTTTGGTAAATAAAATTGGTTCAAAATTATGGAGTTAATTAACACAACAACGGGCGACAGCCAATTACTAGTGTACAAACACTGGATGTCTTCACAGGCAAAATGGCTGTCCACGTAAGTTTACTCGCCGCTTGTCGCGGCGTACAAGTCTCTCTCGCCATTCATCGACGGCTTCCCAGACATGGCGATTGGTCAAAGTGCAACAAATTTGTAATAGTGCGCGGTTGTGTTTTGACGATGCACCCTACAGCCGCAGCTAGAATTTAAACACTTAAAGGAAAAAAAAAATTCATTAGTAATTTCGAGTTCTCCACTATTGCAATTGACCGATACCACAGTGGTACTACTCAATGACTGTATTTATCCTTTCAAAATTGCTTTGTACATTGATGAAATTGCGACCCGCTTGAGCAGCTAAAGCGGGGTATTATTCGAAAATCCCAGCCTGATGATGCCCAGAGGGAATGAAGTGGTAGAAGTCGTTGGAAGCAACCAGTATGTACATAACTATATTTCGAGAACGACACCTATCGCACACGGTTTATTGGCTCATATTGGTTCAGTTTTCCCTTTCCGGTTCATCCAGTCATGGTAGTAAAGAAGCACGCACATAGGCTGACCAAGAATGCAGAAAATGGACCAGAAGATCATATTCCCTACCTGTAAATTAGAAAGCCACGTCATGTTGTACTGAAAAATCGACAGAACTCGACTTAATTACCTAATTGAAGTTCATTAGTGTTTGTAACATGCAAAAACTACACTCAACTACTTGGATTCTTATCATTAAATTTCTGCTGACCGTGCCAAGCCCCCAAAAGACAGCAGATGAAAAGTTGCTCAGAAACTTGGGAAACTCTAGAGGCATGGCAGATGAATTTTTCCACAATTAATCTCTGTCCATGGCATTGCTTCAGATACTATTGATACTTGCCACACCTATCCTCTGTCCTTTTCATGGCATCTAATTATGTTTATTTTTCCAGAGAAGTTTAATTGGCTAGTTTATTGGACTAAAATAAATGAGTAATAAGGAGATACCATTGAGTTCTTGAACTTTTTTTGAAGATAATTAGTGAGCACAACCAAGGGGACCTGGATCAAACACAAACACAAACACAAAGCATGAAATTTCATCAACAGCAAATCCTGCATCCATCTGAACTGCTCTGGTGCAGAACTTAAGCAATTTTCTCCTCACACTTTCTACCCTTTTTGTTGGTGGTTCCTTTTTTCAACTGGGTCTATTTTTGGCGCAGGGTTTTGCAGTTTCTTTTTTTTGCGCCTGCCTGGGGGGCAGGGGATTAGGGGCTGGGGTGCTTATTTCAGACCAAAATTAAATTCCAAATGGTCTTACCTGAAACATAATTCCAATAAAAGCCCAGAGCTTGAATATGTGACAAGGAACAGCAATGCACAACTGCAAACAGGTAAACATATTCAATGCCAATATAAGTTAGTCGAAGGAACAGATGACAAGAAATAAAAAGCAAGATGTACCCCTTCCTATGACACAGGTGTAAGCATGTAATTATGAAACTTAAGTACTGGATTATCACTTGGACAGCAAGATGCAGCCTACATTGTAAGATAAATGTGATTAAACATGAAGACTCAATCATGGTAATGCAGATATGAGTTGAACATCCTCAACTATCATGATATGGAGTTACCTGGGCAACACATGAATCCTCTTCCCCAATGCCCCCCCCACTTCCAAGAGAAATTTACCCCACTGGATTCAGAGAGGTGTTTATTGGAGCCAGTGTGCAACTATGGTGAAAATTTCCAGGTTATTAAAATTGCTGACAGAAAATTTTCAAGTAAATTTGCAATTGAACAAGACCTTCTGATGTTTAGTCACTAGGAAAGATGTTTAATCCAAAATCTAGCATCTATTATTGTCAGATGTAACCTTTTCAGTACCCAACTTTCTCAGTTGTCAATCTAATCCTTCCTCTTCACCTGTTACTAATATATTAGACCCTTGCAGCTTAATTTAAAACCTTGCCGATTAATCTCAATTCTTCTGACACAAAACCATTTAACCCTATGAAGACAAGCAGTTCAGAAAAAATATACCTAAGATGCATAAAAGTTTCAAGGACACCTGCATTTGCACCAACTAAAATAAACTCCAGAGTATAATCACTAACTTTATATGATTCCTTGATGAAGGTAGTATGTATTAGTTAATCAGGTTAACTGTTAGTAAGTCCTAATTAAGTCAACCCAAACTCCAATACTTTGGAGAAGAGCAATGGTGCTCAGATGATAAAACTCTTCAGTGCAGAGAGATAAAATTTTAATCTTTAGAGACTGTAAATTTTTCATGCTCCATTAAACATTATGTGTATCAGGCAGTTCACATTTACACAACCTTCCACCTACTTTTTGAGAAAGCATAGTTATGTGATTGACCCGCTGCACTAAGAAAGGATCAACCATGTCAATTGTGCAGCAAATAACAATATTGGGTAGGATAATAATGTTATTATGTAATGAGTCAACATTGGATAAGATTATAGATTTGGTGGAAGATAAAAAAAAAAAAAAGAAAGAAGAAATGAATACCTCATGAAATACAGCTGAAACCATAAAGGTAATAAGTAATGCTACCCCCTGCATCATTCCATTGAAGAAACAGTTCTTAGTTACTGCTGCTGTAAAGGTACAAAATATGTGTATCCTTGCAATAAACCTCTGATGGGAAACCAATGGATTTGCATCTTCTGTATATGCAAATACATCAGCCGACATTGCAATAACAACCACAACTAAACAATTGGTACTGCCTGCATAAAACATTGTATTGCACACTGACACTCACAGCCCACTTCTTGTGCCAATTTTGTTGCAACAACATCTTTTATTTTCCATATAAATTCTAAAATGTGCTGATGTATGGATGCTAATTTTCTGAATTTTAATTGTTTGGCCAAGAAGATAGATTCATTTATTCTTTGGAGACACCTTTTCTACACACAAGCAACTGAAATTTAAATACATCACAATCCAATTCAATAAGGAAAAGCTAATTTGATATCCACATTAACAAAATTAATTGACCAACATGCACCCCTCCTGCTGGGCACACATGAAGAAAAAAGGAATAAAAGAATTATGTGAGGAATGCAACCCAACACAGTGGATTACAACAGTAATGGTGTTTAACTTCAATAGAAATATCAGAAAGAACCATTATAAAAATTCCAAAACCATGTTCTGTCATGTTCAATGACAGAAAGATAAGGACATTGTTACAAACAAAAAGAAATCTATTGACGATTCATAACAAGGTTCTCGATGTAGATAGATCACAAACTTTTGGATTGACCAAAGTATCCGGTGGATTGAGGGAAGGGAAGAAACTTACCTTGGGTATTTTATTCTGAATGCATGGAAAGTAGATATGGCGAACCATCCACTTATGAACAGGCTGATAACACAATGAATTCTGTCAATATACTGCCTGATGAACAAATCTGTTGTTCTGTGTCTGCATGTGAATTTTTGGATTTTTCTTTCCATGCCCCGTTCAGTTGGGGAGTGGCCTATGCATGTCATTAAAAAAGATTTGCATCTTCCATTCCATCATCACATGACTTTACCAATACAATTATTACAATGTAACCAAATACAAGATATGAGCACTTGTAAGAAATTATCGATATGGGTGTGAAGAACTATTACAAATATATCATATCCAACATATAAAAGCTAAACTATCCAATATAGCTAATTGGATATTTTATGAAAGCAACAATACAATGAGGACACAGCAAAATTAATCACCTAGTCACATAACAAACAATAAGATAAAGTAAAATGAATTTGAGGTAAGGAACATACCATGTTCCACAATCTCCAATACTGATGTGAGCCACATATCCAGAAAGACATATGTGAACATAACAACTTAGGGTTGGTAAAGGATTGCTGAAAGACATAGCCATAGGAAAACAGTTAAAAAACATAAAAGCTTACCTCCTCGACCGTTCTTGCATTCCACCAATCTCTATAGAACTCTCGATCACCAAATCGCAGGAGCTCAGCTAGAATATTTAGCCTATTTTCACCAAAAAGATATCAGAATAATTCACCTCCAAACATTATGTCCTAGTAGACAAAACCCAAAAGAAAACAGTAGACGAATGTGCATAAGAGATAGAAACACTTGTCTATCAGTCCTCTCTTTCTTCAAACTCTATTTCTAAATGAACATAGATGGACAACCCCCTTTTCCCTGTTTGCTCTTTTCCTGTTTCCTTGTAATTTTACAATTTTGGAACTTAAGGGCAGGTGTAGGCCAAAACAGAGAATCATCCAGAGCAAATGCTAAAAAGAAACAGTTCTAATAAAATTGCATTCAGCCTGAAAAAAATATTGCATTAAGTGTTAGGCAGAAACTTCACAACAGAAAAGTTTTGGTGGAAGGACTTCAAGAGTCTAATAAGAGAACAAGTAAATAATGCAATTGAAAATCCACTCAGCTTAATAAATTCATCAGCCACTGCATCTGCAAAGCATAGAATAAGTTTCCAGCCAGGTATCTGATAAAAAAATGACTTGGCCAATCTACCAGGGTGATTACAGGATCACATGAGGAAAATAACTAAAACTTTACACTCTCAAATATTCACAAGAATTTTTGAACTCACCATAGGTGAAAAAAGCAGTAGAACATGCAGAGCCACACATATAGATTTGGAACTGAGAGCTTCAAAACCCTCTCAATGGCATACAAGAGATTCCCTTTCAAGGGGTGTTGTGAATTCTGAACAATAGGATTGATATACTGCATAATCCACCAGCCATGTCAAGGATATGCAGGCCAACATCCAAAGCAAGAGAAAGAACATGGACATAAATAATATAATGTGAAGCTCTACGAACTTGCTCTATGATAAATCCCATCAGTCCTGTGAATATTATTAATTTGACAAATTGACGAAGCACCCAACTCTGCCGAACACATGCTGTGCGAGGATAGCTTGGCTATAAGAAAAACATACATGTGAAGATTAGAGTCATATGCAATTTTCCAAAGAGCTATCATGTAACATATATATAGATAGCAGAGACCATAATGTTTACAAGATATTTTTGCATGTGGCATCACCATGTCAGACAGCTACTATCTAGACTAATCAGTGATGAATAAAGGAATCTCAAACAATTCATAAAACTACAACAATCATCCAATTATCACCAAAACACAGTTGGAAGCTTTGATAACAAATTGATGTAGGACAACCTAACCCCAGAATAGCATTGTAAGGCAGAGTGTTTAGACAGAGTTAATACAAGCAGGATCTGATAAATAAATTATGACAAAGGCAATATCAAGACAGTATATCCCTTGAAGATAAGCCAAAAATGCCAAGATTTTTGCTTTTCCTGTAAAAGAAACCTGAATTCCTACCTGGTAACATAATGTTGGAGCAACCATAAAGTACACCAAGCTCTTGAAGCTGGCATCTTGAGTAAGCTCAAGGTTCAGAGAAATGGGTAGGGCATCTCCCTAACATGAAACAGAACCATATTGAGCATGCAATGGTTGTTTGATCCTCAAAACAGTTGCAGAAAACAATGATCAAGAGAGAGATTCAAAAAATGGCCCATCCAAAATATTCCTCTTTTCTTCTTTTGCATTCCTTTTTGTTGGATGTTTTTTCATTTTCAATTTAAGGGGAGGTGGGGGTCTGGAGCAGTTAAAAATAATAAAACCCTTTACTACTTATTAAGAGAAAAATCTCCGCCTTTCAACAAAGTTGTGATGATGGGACAGTCTGTGAAAGAATAACAAGAAAAAACCAATGAAACAAGCTTTATGCATGTGCTAAGATGTTTTAAATGTTAAAAACTCTACATTTAGTAAATAAATATGAAAAAGTCCTTTGGGCATTCACATATGCTCTTACCTTTTCCACAGACTTAGCAATTGCTCTCATATCATTATTTGTATGTGCATAAGATACCAGCTTCAGCCACACAATGCATGTGAAGAGCATCAATGTAACACCAGATAGAAAAGCAGAATCACAACTGAAACTTAAAAAAAAAAAAGAAGGGAAAAACAGTAAGACTACATAATAACCCTTGTACCAAACAGTATGTGCAATCATTAAGAAAGAACTAAACAGTGCTGCTCAGCCAGCTGGAGAAATTGCTGCCCTGCAACATGGGCATCTTACCCACAGAATATGAAATCTAAATTATGGTGCTTTTAAAAAACTCATAAAAGAGTCCTCATTTTGTTTTCCCATGGTCTAGTTGCATTATCTTCAAATTCCAAAGTATTTACATTTTTCAACAGAGGCCAGATTCTTTTTTCACACATGATCAGGTTTCTTAAATGATTGGTGTACACTTTTAATCATTTAATAATGATATCAAATCATTCCTACGCATTGCAAGATGGCATCAAGTTATGTTAATGTGTCTACCTACACCATTTACTAAGCCATAAACCTTTAAAATTAGCCAAACATAGAATGATAGAAGGTAAGTTCATCCTTATCTCTTCATCTTCATATTTACATGTCACAGCTTACTTTGACATGTCTAATTCCTAGATCAAAGATGATCACTAATATTAGCACAAGTTTACAATGGAAGAAGAAGAGTTTAGCAGAACTTGTTCAATATAAATATGTTTGAATGATAAGTTGGAGTTTCCTATGGACAAGGATATATTTCCTATTGCTAAGGAGTATCCATAACCAGGCCTGATTGATCAAATTGATAACGAACTGGAAGAGAAATAATGCTTCTTTGGCAGCCTTGAAATTCATGGCAGTTTCCTAAGAGCAAATTATTGTGAAACTATATTCATGTGGAGTACAATTTATTGGATCTTCACAATACATAAGACTAATCATTTGGCAGTAGTTACATACGGGATGCCAAAAGTAGTCAAGCAGGTATAACAGATCACCATATATATATATATATATATATATAGAGAGAGAGAGAGAGAGAGAGAGAGAGAGAGAGAAGGGAAGAAAACAAACCTCAGAATAACAAAAATAGGGTACAAAATTGCTGCTGTTGTGATGATTATATGAAGTAAAACAACAACCTGTAATATTGTACATACAGTTAATTTCAAGTAAGATCAATTAAGCTAACAACTCATCTGTGTCTTCACCATAAGGGATATGACAAAAAAAAAAATGTCAGAGTCAAGTACTTACAGGTTCAGATATGTATTTTCGGTATGCTGTCTTTTCAACTAGATAGGCAGTAAGAGGGAAGATTGGAAGAGTAAGACTGCAATAGAAGTCATGACCAACAAGTTTTATCAAGTCTGAAACAACCCAAACAAGCTATATTCAATGCAATTTACTACCTATCAAATAGAACAAGGAGTGACTAGGATCATTACCAGCACATAAGAAGTGGCCAATCTCTCAATGATCTCGAACTAAACCAAAATCCTGCCCTAATTAACCAACCATACTGCAAAAATAACAATAAGACAAGCCATTTCACATCATAAACTGTAAATAAGTAAATTGCACTTAACAGTGTTACTGCCTCGTGTCACTAAGAGCGAAGACCAAAAAATGAAAAGCAACTATTGAGTGCAAAAGGAAGGCAAACCTTCATTAAATTTTCGATGATAAGCCTGCTGTTCACAGCCACAAGCACTACTATACAAAGATTCAATAGACCTGCGTGACTCTGCCAAAAGAAGAAAAAAAAAAGAAAAATAAAGAGTAGAGTTAATGACTCTGAATAAACCATCATAAAACGCAAAATTTCAAGCCCAAAAGGCACTAGCCGAATAGTCACAGTAATTGGACTACCATTTAATGGGAAACAATCAGCGTACTAATCACATAAAAAATTATGGGAAAAAAAAAAAAGAAAAAGAAAAACCAGTGCTAGAAGCAGAGAATATAAGGCCAGCAGCTGAACTGTGAACCATTCATAAGAGATGCAAAAACAGAAAAATTCAAGTGAAATTCAAACTTGAAAGAAACACAACGCAGTCTATATACCTGCTTAAATATGGCATCGGAGCTTAGCGGACTATCCTTATTACTACGATGAGCCGGCATGTACGGCCTATACACGAATTTCACATCCTGTTCTCCGCGATTCTCAATCTTAACCTTCTCACCACCAACTCGTTCATTTCCATTAACATTAGAACTCTCCGGTTCCACGGTGGCCACGCGATCGATCTCTGTCTCGAGTATGTTCTCCTCCTCCGCGGAGGAGCTAGCAGACACCAAATCCGCTACGTCTCTTGCCGAGCTACCTGCGCAGGGCCTCCGCCGAAGCGAGCGGCTGGGATCCGACGACGTGGTGATCTCCGCCGTCGTCAACACCGCCATTGGAGGAACGGAACCGGCGAACGCTCCTCAGTATAAAAGAAATAACTAATAAATTGTTATAGCCCACCGGGCTATAACATAAAAAACGGTTTTAGCGGTCGGGCGAGCGGGCCGACTGAATTCCTCAACTCTTTAGAGGGAGAAAGAATCCAAATCATACTATCTAGGGAGCTGCGTAACAAGCATGCACGCTTTATTTTTTAACTTTCTGGATTCGAGAGAAGAAAATAAAAATTTTAAATAAATTTTAATTAAAAATAAAAATTATATACATAATTAAAAATAATAAATTTATTATACCAAATAAAAATGTAACAAATATTTTTTTTTATTATTATCTTTTTATTTTAGAACTTTCTCGCGTATCTCCAATTGGACAGAGAGACAGTGGAAGGGGGAAGCGTGTTCAATCATTGGAAATTTAATAAAAAAAAAAAAAAATCTTTAGAACATTTGAATCTTTAAACGGGAACAAGAAAGAATAAATTAATTACCCCCCAAAGAAAAAAAAAAATTCTTCTAAAGTGTTAGGAATAATTAAAATTTTTCTAAAAATCTTATCAATTAACATATACAAAAAGTGGTGAAATCAAAAGATTATTTTAGAAAGTATTTTACTAGGTATCATATTTAATTAAAAACTAATAAACATCATAGTGTGCCTAGATTTTACCTCTGTTGAATGCTGAAACAAAGTAGTGGCAATGAGTCAAAGGGTCTGGCTTCCAGGTTCTTGAATCAGCCGAAGCTGACTTGGCACGGCTCTACTTTATGTTTCCGTCTACTTAAATCATTATTGGTGTAGTTGAGCATGGTGCACAGTACCTTGACGATCCATATAACAACCAAAAATTAAACAGTTTTTGCCGCTGGTATTAGATGTATCAGCCACCAGCTAGCTGCCAAAGAGCCACACCAAACAGGCTAATTCACTCATTACACAAAGACTCGCGACTTTCCACTCATTGGTTGGGAGTTGTAAATCCTTTCTACTCATCTCCCCCAATAAAATGAAGTAAATAATGAATTTTTTTCTTTAGATCTCTAATGACCACACAGATGCATGCGATATATAATTCAAGCCCATGTTCAAAGGCATGGATAAAAGAAAAGAAAAGCATGACAAGAACAAAAGCATAACCATCACAAATGAAAATCCTCAATTACCATAAGCTTGGGAGTAAAACCAGATCAGAAGTCAAAACTACATCTGGATTGATGGAGTTGACATTGGTAAAGGAAAATTTTCCTGCCACTTAAATGATCAGAAGTCAAAATTCTTATCGCACCTACAGAAACATAGCTCTAAGTTAGAAGATGGCCTGCAGAAAAGTGGGGGAGAGGGAGAGAGAAAAAAAGCTGAACGAATATCACTTACCAAGCACAATCCTC
Organism: Rhizophora apiculata; assembly: GCA_037832385.1. NCBI lineage: Eukaryota > Viridiplantae > Streptophyta > Magnoliopsida > Malpighiales > Rhizophoraceae > Rhizophora > Rhizophora apiculata. The sequence goes on along the minus strand of CM075433.1, from coordinate 4,207,870 downwards.
TTTCTAGCACTATCTGGAAACAAAACCTGATCAGAGAAGATCAGCAACATTTGCTGGCAGCTCCTCAATCACCACGTTGTAGAATTTCTGGATGTCAGACAGCATTCCCTCATCATCCTTTCTTACAAAGTCAAGTGCAACGCCTTTCCTCCCAAGCCATCCACCACTTCCATTACCATGGAGATTGTTCTCAGGCTGTGTAGGAAGATCACATTTTATGACGAGGGAGTCTTGCTGTACGTCTATTCCTTGGGCCAGGAGATCAGGGGTAATCAGAACCCGAGATGATCCAGATCAAAATTCACGCACGATTATATCTCTAGTGTTCTGGTCCACATCACCATGAGCGGCAGAGACTGTATGATCTCTACTCCACATCTTGTCAGTCAGCCAGTCAACTTTGTGTCGAGTATTAACAAATATGACACTCTGGGTAATGGCTAAGGTTTCATGAAGATCACACAGCATCTCAAGCTTCCAGACCTCCTTATCCACACTGACGTAAAACTGTTTTATTCCTTCTAAAGTGAGCTCCTCATGCTTGACAAGTATTCTTTCAGGTTTTTTCACAAACTTTCTTGCATTAGATGCGCGAAATAGAAATCCATTTGAACTTAGAGTGTGATTGGTCATAAAAGGGAAATGAAATGGAAACGTACAAGTTTGGAGGTAAAAGGTCATCAATCCATCCCTGGCGACAACGATGGTTTTGGGAGTAGGGGTCAGGTGAGGGAGCCCAGGTGTTTCTGAAAACCGTTAGAGATTGGACTTCTCACTCCTTCAATATGATTTCTCTGCAGGCATCCTCCTCCCAGCCCATTGAATCTCTCCACATTGTAGCTTTTGGCTGGGGTCTGGGGAGGGCTGAGAGGCTTGCACGTCCCTCCCTCCATTTTCCCCAGCTGCTGCACACATAAAGAGCTTAACAACATCCAGTATGAAGTTGGGAATGTGTAGGAATCAATAATTCTTTAAGTGCTTCTACAAGGTAAGAAACAGATTCAACCTAACACTTTATGACCAAACTAATGGAAAGAAACCAAGAAGAACTTCAAATATATGGCATCAAGACAGTATCCAAACACCATTCATTTACCAAACTTTGTGAGAAATTTATCATGAGATTCTGTACCATGTTAACTGGATAAGGCAAGATGTATCTCTTGAAACTGGCAGCCCGGTAAACCAAAAAGACTGTTATGCATAAGGCCATGAGCAGGGAAGAGTAAGAGAACCCTGTACGAATAGCCACATGACATAGAGATAGAAAGCCTTCTATGGGTTCAAAGGGCCTCTTTGGAGTGTCCTATACTCTGCTTATACCTAGAGTTAATAGAATCGTCACCAAGCTGATTAACAACCACATAATCAAGTGCAGTTACTGAAACCAATGGCAACAAGAAGCAACTTTTACGTGTGTGTGATGCAACACATTATCAAAACTCGTAAAGTTTTGTTCACCTGAACTCGGAGTTTTAAGGAACTTGAAGTAAGAACCAGATGTGATCTCGAATTGGACCAAGCAGCGTGGCTAAGGGTGCAGGAGGATTTTGCATTACTATAAAACAAGAAAAACAGATTGAGTATAACCCAGATTCTTGAAATTATGTCTATATATATATATATATAAATAAATAATGAAAACCCCGTGCAGTTCCAAGAAAAATTGAAAAGGAAGAAAATTTGGGAAAAGACCAGAGGGTTCTTCAACGGAAATAAATGGAGAAAAATATATTGCAGAAATTATTTTATTAAGGAACGAAGTTCTTGAAAATAAATCAAGAACATTCCTGATGTTAAGAACTCCATATGCCGGTACCAGAACAAATGAAATGCCGAAGTCAAAAAAATAAATTTGGAAAAAGAAGACGATGATATTCTTTTTTTAAAAAGAAAAAAAAAAGGAAAAACAGATTTAAGATTTTTTCAACTTCAGGATTTACAGATTCTGAGTTAAAAAAAAAAAAAAAAATTGGCCAAAGCCAAACATAACATTGGACCCAGAAATCCAAGAAAATGAAAACAAAGGTTTTCATGATTACCATTCTCTTTTGCCTCTTAAGGCTTTCTCTTCAAGTATATAAGCTGAGATCTGAGCTTTCCGCCCGAAAGACAGCGAAGCATTTTTCTCAGGCTTTAGAAACCCCCGTTTCTTGGAATCTCGGCCGAACGTTACTGCTGGAGAGAAATTGTGAAGAAACACCAATACTGAAACAGAGTAGCTCAGAAGAGGTCCAAGAGAAAAACTAGATTCTCGCTACCGAATCAATATAAAAATCTCAAGATTAAAAGCACCATTCCGCAACTTGAAAATAAAAAATGAAAATAAACGAATAGGAGAAAGAACAGAAGACTCTTGAATAGAAATAAATAAAGAAAAACGGACTGAAAGATATCCAGATTTTTTTACAATTAACTCCGTAACACCCCAAGAAAAACCAAAAACCCGAAGTGAAAATAAACTTGGAGAAAGAACAGGAGACTTGGGAATTATTAAACAGATAGAAGAAATCAGATAGAAGACATTTCTTGGTCGAGGAGCAACATTCCTGAATTTATATTAATAAAGCCCAACAGAATTTTGGACGCAGAGATCCAAGAAAATGTAAACGGTTGCTTCAACTGTTTAGAGAGAAATCTGAAAAAAAAAAAAAACGCGAAACTGTGATCAAAAAGACGCTCCCCCACACCCACGCTATTATTGCTATAAGTGCACTTACAGACAATGCCGGCAGTGCCACCGCCTCCATTTTATTTAATAAAAAAATAATAATAATAAATCAACAATAACGGTCATTTTTATTGCGCGTGAAAACTCCGCATCTTCGCGGGAGTGTCGAAGTTACGAAAACACCCTTCACCGAGAAATTTTATCTTTCTTGGGGAACCTTTTTTTTTTAATTTTTGTTGGAGTACGAGAACTTAATTATGGGCCTTTGGATTTGGATTGAGCATATTGCCCAACACATCGCGGCCTGCAGCCCTAAGTCAATTGAGAAACAGCACAGAATAAAAGGATCGGACCAACCGAAGGGAGAAATATGGCAAGGCAAAAGCATAAATAAGATGGGCAGTAACTAAAAACCTAGTCTTTTGACAATATAACTCGTGATTACGTGGAGTAGAGAGATGGAATGTGAGTGCAAATCTTCAGCATAAACTCGGGCACGAAATAACCTAAAACCAAAAATTGCGAAGTATTATGCAGAAAACAGAGAAAAAAGAGGAAGGTAGGATGAGGGAGAAGATAAGAGAATTTAAGTATAGGAGCTAGCATTCGCTGTCCTGAAGCAAGCTTCTGTTCCTGCGGTTGCTTCAAGGGGAATCTAGGTTAAGTTACTGATATATGCTTTTGGTACAACAAGTTAGACAAGACACGAGGGACTTTAGGTTAGGGACAGTAATTTCTAGGTTACAAACAGTAATTGTGTGCGAGTGATTGACATTAGTGTCAATGCATTCCGAAACATTAAATCCGATCATCATCACATTCTCAGTGTGATTTTTCCCACAATCCTGTTCGTTAGGTTAACTCAAAGCAAGCAAGATGAGATCCAAACCAACCACATAATGCTCGAGGAAATGAGCCACCGGCCATGAAAGTTGCACTTCAAGAAGTTCACACACGTTCAAAGCCAGAACGCAGAAGCTTTAATGCACACTTACTTGAAAACAGTGTCTCTAACGCTAGCCCCTATGAGCTTTTCTACAGTACCATCTTAAAGCACAAAATCCAATGGTCATGATGAAACAGACGTAGCAGGAGACAAACAAAAGAATTGGAGGGAAAAAAAGGAAGAATAGACAGTTGCTACTTCATTAACAATGGATTTTGGATAAGAACCACCAGCCAGCCACAGCCAGGTTTGTCAGAGTTACCTCAGTTTTGTGCAGTGAAGAAGAGCAAGATTAAAGTAAAATCTCGCAATGAAAGAGAGACCGCTGATTGGAAATGTGCTTATCAATACCTCAAGAAAAAAGGGAGATGATTGAGTTGTTCAAACATTAACAATTAGGAAGGCATGAGAGAATTCTTCTAGTTGACATGGCCTAATACCTGTAAGATGCAGGAGAAGATACAGATCATGCCCCATAAACTGTCCAAATGTGCAGTAAAAGGTTTAAGAAAAGTAGGAAAAAGGGAAGGCAAGAAATATCTTACCATGATGTTAGCTTGATAAATTGCAGATAACCAAAACCTGTGAATGAATCAAAACTGAAACATAGGAATCTAAGTGAAGAGAGCGGTTACCATATTCACATCATAGCCATTGATCTTTAACCATAGCAACAGGAGAAAAAATCCTCAATGGACAACCCAGGGAGGAATCTACAGCATTTATGATTCCAATAGGAATGTCCAAAATGAATTAGAAACTAAGAAACAGACAGAATAGATTTGAATGAGAAGTTTACAAAAGGTAATTTACACCGAACAAAGAGCTGATTTTATTAAAGATATAAAATGTATGTACAATGGGCTTTGATCTCTGAATTTTTTATGAAGATGCAGCCAGGATACATGTGTTGCTGGGATGTAAATTCTAGGACATTCTAACTTGTACCTTGGTAATGAAAGATCTTTACAGTCAAACTCACCAACTTAATACAGGAACAAAAGGATGATGCATCCGACAGATTCACTTGAAGATCTTCTGGAGTCTACAAAAGAATCTATATAACCTAATGTGGACCAGCAGCCAAACTACCCGTGTAACTGGTCATTTTTTGATCACAGTGATTTTCTTTTGAAGGTCAATGGTATACTGAACAAGACTACACAGAGGAAACCTTCAAACCATCATATTTAGATCTGAAAGGTCATCCATTGGGATTTCAAGGCCCATGAAGTCATCATGGTCTGGTAATCCATCATCATCAATGTTCAACCACGAAGCGAGATCCTGCCCTTGGCCATCTAGTCCATCTATTCCTGGTAGGTCTGGGAAATCAATGGCCTCGTGATCATCCAATACATCTAAGCCAAACCCATCTTTTTCCTTGGCTTTTCTGTTAGTAGTCATTTCACTTGACTTGGACTCCGAAGGCAATGTTGATTTGGGTTTCTCTGATATCTTGCTAACAAGGCCATTTACAGAAACAGACAACTGTGTTGTTTTCTGCTTAGGTTTTGCTTTAGATTTTCTTTCACCCTTAACATTGCATAATGCTGGCCGACCAATTTTATTAGTTCCATTCTTAGGTAAAACCTCTCTGTTGTGCCCCTTTCCTTCCCTGTCTCTCTCTCTCCTCTTTCCTTTTGTGGTGCTTGATAGAGAACCTCCAATTACTGGTGGGGTACTTGAAGTACCAGCACTTACAACCTCATCAAGCAACAGTTCTCTCTTTTTCACCCTGTTTGACCAGATATCTTCTTTACCAAAATTTTGTTCAGGCAAGTGACTTCCAGGGTGAAGTGTATCAGAAGAATTGATGTAATTTTCTCCATTCTGACCGGAATGTGAAGTCCGAGGACAAGGCTGTGAGCCTATGGATGCTGCAGAAACAAAAATCCGCACCCCCACCCCGCCAACAAAAAAAAATAAATAAAAATTAGGGGTTTACAAGGAAGTTCAAAACATCAAACTGCAAATGACAGGAAGATGAAGACCACATGATACCAGAATAATTGAAACTCTACCTTCCAAGGGGTGGCTTGAGGTATTAGCATATAATTTGGCCAGTTCACTATCACCATTAGAGTCTGCTGATCGTGCAGTAGTACATTGGGACAGCCCAGAAAGAAACATATCCCTAAACAATGGCTCACTGAAGCAGCTCTTGCCTGTATCTTCAAATTTATGACAATGTTCTAAAGTACGCTTAACAAATGCCAAAGCAGCTTGCTTCGCCATTTTGTTACTAGAACCTTTCCCACCAGAAGCACCAGGATTCCGACAACTCTGCAGAAAGATGCTGAACTAGTTAACCAAAAAATAATGCAGCATCTGAGAGCAACTAATAAACCTTCAGCATGATAGTGGCAAACAGAAGGAGGTAATATTCCAACAAATGAAATATTCAGTGTTAACATTATGAAAGGTGAACATGAGCACCATCTAAAATGTTTTAGGAAAACTAACACAGAACAAGCATACTAATGCATAAGCAACTGATGGAGATATCTACACAGATCTGTAGACACAAAAATACGTGTGTGTGTGTGTGTGTAGAGAGAGAAAGAGAGTGAAAGAGAGAGAGAGTGACAGAGAGAGAGACAGAGAGAGAGAGTCTTTTTGAAAGGTAACTTTCCAGTGCAGTCATGTTAGAGACAAACATTAGCCAGCCAAATGGCAAGTTAGCAATGCATAGTTGTCTCCAGGGCTAAAGGTCTCAAGTTCGAATCCCGCTTGGTGCCAATTAAACTGGAGAAAAAAAAAAAAAAAAGATGCATCCCTTTTGAGTTCAACAGTGCACAACTAAAGTCCCTTGCTGCACTTCAGGACAGTAAAGGAAGGCAACCAAAGTGGGATCAATGCAGAAAGGAGGAGGAAGGGAGGGAATTTCTTTGGCTGAGGACCAACAAGTCCCAGCCATTGGACATTGTTACAGGCCAGAGATGGTTGAAATATTACGTAAGTGTGACAATCACAAAATTCTAGCAGGTGAAGACTGCATGTTATTTATTTATTTATTTGGTTTTTAATTTGGTTCATAAAAAGGTCCATTAAAAATTGTGCTACACTATGGGGAGCAACTCCCACCTATCAAATAAAAACCTAACCCCTCTAAAAAGGACAAAAACCTAAAGGTAAATAACTATATGTATACACCTTAGTAGCATTTGAATTTGGGCCTCCACCTTAGAAATTTCTCCAGGTGAGACCACAAACAAGCAGGAAATTCCCCAAAGCAGTTACCATTAAAGTGACCATTGGAAATCTAGCTCTCAATGGTAGATTAACAGGCTGCATTAGACCAAAGAGATATGCTGTTTTATATATATAGTTTCACAGAACAACTTTTCAACTGAATATTATCCTAAAGTGTAGCAGGATTGTCCCCTGCAGAAGCCACCAGAAGATCAAATTGATAGGACAATTTTGCATGCTACATTGCATATCATCTTTCTAGTAACTAACATCAATCTCATGAAAGGCAAGTTCAACCTCACGAAAGGCATCTATTGACTAACCAGATAATATTCATGCACAACACAAAACAAACATGTATTTGAAGATTTGGCATGCCTCTACTCTCCCATTTTCCCTCTCTCTTCTTCTTCTCCCATTGTACCCTTAAAAGAAGACTTTCCTCCATGAATACACTTAAGTAGTTAAAAGAATCTCACATCACCTGAGGGCCAACATAGATGGTTTGATATTGCAGCTACAAATTTTTCCAGACAGCAGTAAACCAAAAAATTCACATAAAATCAAATGCAGAAAGCAAAGCTACAAAGCAAAGTGAAGAGGAATAAAACGTTAAGAAAGATACCATATACTTTTCATAAGCCATAGTAATGAGTTTGTCATAAGCACGCCGCTCAAATTCACTACATAAAGATAAAATATTATAAGTACACAACACAAAAGTAAGGTTTATGCTTGGCATAATATGTGGAATCTCAAAAAAAAAAAAAAAGGAAGAAAAAGAACAAATGCATTACTGTTCTTGAAGATTTTTTGCTTCTGAGGCAGAATTCATCAATTTATCTAGGACAGCTTTCTTCTTTAAAACCTACCAAAAAAAATGAAAAAAAGGAGAGAGAGAGAGAGAGAGAGAGAGAGAGAGAGAGAGAGAGAGAGATGGACAAACAAAAAACTAAGTTATTAATTGACCTCAAGACAAGATGTTCAACAGTAAGATACTATTACCGTGCATGTAAACTTTTCCCCCTCATGTGTAAAGTTCACTGGCTTATCCATTACAAGTTTTGAGAGACTTGAATGGAAGAATAAAAGAATACAAAAACTGTTTCTGATGTTAAATTTTAAGTAACATGACATGATACCTATACAGCACAACTGAGATACCTGTCCACTGTACTGCTCTTCTAATTTGCTGATCTCGCCACTTATTCCATCATCCTCTATCTGCATGTCCAGCTGAATAAAGAAGAACTTGAAGATAATAAGAAACATCAATAGACATTAATGCTAAGGAAAAAAGAGGATGACACAGGCACAACCCAGGACGTAAGCAAAAGCCAACAACCTCTGCTCCTCAGCCAAAAGGGAGCAATACAGACAGGAAGAAGATATAAATAAGAATGAATAGAAGAAAAGGTCACTGTTTGTTTGAAAAGAACATTGGAAGCCAGAAGCACCTTAAACAAGAAGTACCAAGATATTCAATGACCTCCTCCTCATGCATACGCACAGCAAAGCACAACGAAACTGAAATGGGAACAAAACAAAAAAACGTACCATTGGTTCTGGAAAAATTCCAATACTTTGAACTTCCAGAAGAAGTTTTTCTTTCATCTGCATACTATCATACTGGAATTCTGGACAGGCCATGCTGGCCATCATTGCCTGGTCTGAAAGGACACCATTTACAGAATGACTTAACTTTGAATTAATATCACTATTTGAGAAGCTCATTATATTAGTGTCTGCTTCATCATGTCCAGGTTCCCGGATCACATTATGACAATTAAATGTGGTATGTCCAGTAAAATGCAGGTTATCTGGGTAAATTAAACCCTCTGACCCCAACTCTCCATCCAGCTCAAAGCCAGGTCCATGAGCATCATATTCGAAATCTCCATTTCCACAGGGATCATCCTCCTCTGGAATTATAGCTGCTAAGAGTCTCTGGCAAAGGGAAACATCCCTACCAATTTGCACTAAATGTTCTGGATTAGGTTCAAAACTCTTTGTTTCTGCTGCACAACCCACATCGCTTTCCTGAATAATCAACCCATATCCATTAGATGAAACATGCAATCATTTGGGAAGGTATGGATTTTCCTCATAAAAGATGCAAATTCTCAAACATACTACATATTCAACTATGAGAAGATTCCTGACCAAAACAAAGGCTAATAAGATCAAATACTGCAGGATCTACAATGCACTGAATGACATGAGTAGCCTATTATTTACTGTTTGTGAATATCAACAAGTGTAAGTTAAATTACTGCCATTATACTCCTGAGATATGTTACAAGTAAGTGGATCCCTGTCAAGATTCAGGGGCTCACGTATACCAGGGACACAATGCACCTGATTGTCAGCTAGACAGAAACTGAGGAATATCATAATACTATAGAGGATGAAACAAGAACTTCATAGCAATACAGAGAATGAATAAAAACATCATATTAATTCTTTTTTTTCTTGTTGTGAAAGATCAACTAGATAAACAGGCTTTTACACATAATAATTAACTACATAAAATAAAATAAGTCTTATCAAATATTAGGTTACTGTTGGAAATAGAAAGTAAACAAAACCACTAGAACCTGAAAAATATCAAAAAGTCTGTTCAGACATGGCCACAAGGCTACGCCTCCAAATTACAATGTTACATTAGACTGTAATACATAGGGCTTCACCTGCTTCTTCAAGTAGGCTATGTCCACATCAGATATAAAACCAAAGTAGTTCTCCATTTGCCTCCAAAATGGGTTCAAAAGAGCATGAGCTGCGGTGGCAAAACAAAATTAATGGGAGCAAAAAGACTTGTATTTGGGAAAGAAAACAGATAATGCCAGAGGTAGGACCAGGATTAATAACAGCATTTGCAGCAGCCAGCAGTTGCTCCTGTCCGTCATCTGATCCAACTGAAAAGAATTGAACCCAACATACATACATGAGCAAGAAGAGATAATCACATGAAAATATGTGATCGAGAAGAGTCTTATACAAGCAAAGTACCAAGCAAGTCTGCAGCTGCATTGACTGTTGAGTGCTTTTGGCGTGAGTATGCCTTGCGATCAGAAAGTTTTCTAGTTGGAGGACGACCCGACTTACTGAGTAAAATGTTAGATGAAATTGTGAGATTTTCAATCTTGGTGAACAAATGCTGCTAGGGTAGAAACTGGAAAGACAAAACACAGAATGAGGAAATTTGATAGAAGAAAACATCTAACCCTTCATTTTTATCAGAACCAAGTCTAGCACTTCTAAGTTGCTTTGCTGTTCCTGCATTGCCAAGCTTCTCAACTGCCATTGGCATAAGAGACCTTGTTGAGGTAGAGCCCCGCCCAGACCTCCCCTGCCTTCGTACGCCATCTCCAAGATCTTCCCCAGTAACAAGCTTATTCTTTCTAGATGGCAAGCCCATGGTTGACACCTTTTGGACATTCTGTGCAGCCTTCTCATCCAGTTCATCAGATTTTTTCCCCTTGTCTTTAGACTTGATCTCAGGGGGCCCAGATTCTTCACTTTCAGATAATGCAGCTGAAGATAAGGGGTCACCTTTTGGTTTAACTTGTTGAGGAGAAGTGCCAGTTAAAGGCCTTGCAAATCCCAGCCCAAGTTCATTACCTGATATATCAGACACACTATCTAATGCTGGATTTTCATCATTATTTGAAACAATGGGAATCAAATTAGTTCTTCTGGCAGTACGGGAAATTTTTTGGGGTCTTTGACTAGCCCAGTGGGCAACAGGTGGGGATGAAGACCGAGCAGAAGCAGTACGTTTGCGACTGTTAGCCCCAAGGGCAGAGGGCTTGTTTGTACAGTGAGAAAGCTCCCAATCATTGCTTGCTGTATTAACCACTGGTGACAATTTGGGTGTGACACCCGAACCTGATCGTGGCGCCCGAATAGATGCATTCATTTTTGTGCTTGAAGTAGGACTAGCGGAATTAAAATCATCACGAATATTTGTCCTAAGCATTGCATGGACCAAGGAATATGAGTCACTAAATAATCTGAAAACATATTCAAAAATCAAGAACAGACTTGATTCAACAAAATAAGTAGACCTTGACCAATAATTCAACAGCAAAGAAAATGGGTCAAAATACATAATAAACAAAGTAACAAGGGAAATTAAGTTTACCAACCAAAAAACATAGAGAAAGAGAGAGAGAGAGAGAGAAGAAAATTAGGAAAGGAGCATTATTTACTAAAACAAGGAAAGACAATTAGAACAGACTAAGATTGACTGTTTTGTCCCCACCCTGCCACTGGAGAGGAGGGGTGTCTGATGAAGACTAAATGAATGACCTCAACAATAATGATAATAAAAATAGGATACAAACGATAATTATATTTGCTGAAAACTGTTAAGGATACGATGCATACTTATTAACAGCTTTGAAGTTCACCCTTTCCTTGTCTGAACCAATGGGAGGTTCTCTCCTATCACTATGGAGAGAACTATTATCCATATCAGGCCTAGGAATGGATGACCGCATACTCAAGCCTGTAGACTGTGAGATACCATCTGATTTGCCACTTCCAACAGTACCATTAGAAACTCCAGGCCTATAGCAAGGAACATATTAGTGCGGCCTCACAAATCAAAAAAACAAATGAAAAGCAATTGATAAAGTTATATGCTCAAAAGAAAGCCAATAGATAATGAATGAAAATTTATAGAATAATCTGATGTGACAAACACTTAAAAATGAATTTTAGATCAAACAGATTAATTTTATTCTTTATTATTCACCAGCAAAATCATTGCTTCAATGTAATAAAAGCACTAGAGAATTTATATAAAATTTCATTCAAGGCAAGAACTCCACATACTGATTGCATGTTTCGGAGCAAATGGTTAATGACAAATGTTGTTTTATCATATAGTAGGTGAGAGCAATTAAAGGTAAGGTGATAATTGAGTTACTCCAAAAAGATTAAAGGATTCTTTGGTTCATGATCCAAAATCATAATTGGAATCATAATGGAGCAAAATCAGAAACAGAATTACTTATTTTATAACATGCTTGGTTTACTCCAAAATTGAAATCAAATTCCTTTTGTACTTGTTTGATTCATCTAAAAGTGATAATCAAAATGTGACAAAATTTTTTGATTCTCAAATAAAAATATTATTTAAATTTTATAAAAATATGATACATCTAATTATGTTAAGCCATGAGACCTACATGCTAGCCAACTGCAACAGCACCCCAATTACATAAGAAATAAAAAGGTAAAATATCAGAGAAAGTCACCCAAATCCAAACACCCACAAAACTATAATATGCCTAAAAGAACTTGGGTTTTCTAGAATTGCCCATTGCCCAATATGGAAGATAGAGAAAACTGAAGAAATGATCCACTTCAATAATAGGAACATAAAATAATGACACTTTGACATAGCACTAAAATCAACATTATCTCTATTAATTATAATCCTACCATGCCAGTAGGAGAAAAATATTAATAGCTCATTTATGACAGTTGCATTACAAATTTTGCCAACAACAGAAGAAAAAAAAATCCCAATGATAGAAAAGGCTATCAGAATTTAAGCTGCATGTTATTCTTCTCCTAGAAAGGTACTAAAGGCAACAACCATGAAAAAAAATCCCAAATAAAAAAAATAAAACAAAACATAATGGATGAAATTAATAAGCAATATTGGACCAAGGGTAAATGTAGCTGCCAGGATAGGTGCACCAATAGCAGTACTTTGAAAAGACATACCTGAACCCATGTGATTCACTGTTTAACCTTGACCGAATATCAGTAACAGTTCTTTGTTGCATTCCCTGTTTAGCTTCCCGATAGCCATCAGTGGATTTGGTTGACAACACAATTGGAGAAATATCTGACTTTATTCCAGAACGCTTCTTCTTCATTTTTGCCTTTTCCCAGCCATCAACACCAATTGATAAATTTCGATCATCACCCTGAACTACACCATTATTTGCAAGACTTAGAATTTCTCTATCTCTATCTAAGGCAGGAGATGGCCTGACAAGAGCATTGCTCTGCAAATCCAAAAAGTTTTCAGAGTTCACATGTCAATTCTGCCAAGAAATTGGTATTCAGTGAATTATTTCTAGAGGAAATTAAATTGTCAGCAAAAAGGAACAACAAAGCATAACTAGAAGTAAGGTACAAACCCTCACTTCCATCAGAGAAGTCCGAGTGCGCTTGTTTGGAACAGTGTTCTTTCGTTCTTCTAACTTAGAAGGTTCAAATTCACAACTACTGGTGACAGCCGGATTTTGAACTCCGATCTTTGCAAGGCTCGGCCCGAGAACTGACCGATCATTTGATAATAAGGCTCTAGACCGGTCATTGCAAAACCCATCTGATCTAGATCTTTTCTTTGAGGGTACGCTTGGGAAAAACTTGTTGAACACAGATAAGGCCTCATTGAAAATCTTCATTCGTTCCCTGTCATTTAAGAGGACTTAACGAACGAGTCCTAACTATTACTCAAGGTACAAAACATTAAACAGACTACCTGGCTTTGATAGAGCTTTCACGTAGAATGGCCTTGACCCGCTTGACATCCTCCGGAGGTGACTTCCCTTTCAAAGAACCAGTTGAAGAATCATCTGCTGAAATACCAAGAGCTACATTGATATGCCGTCTAAAGTCCCCTTGACGGCTAGACTTATGTTCTGCAGCCACCAACTTTGGATCAAATCGCAGGCATTGAAAGAAATTCACTGCATCTGCCTGTGCTACCACACAACTGTTTCGCGCCATGCTTGGAAGAGAAGATATTATTGGATCCATGCTTTCACGAAAGCTATCTGATCTGTCCATTTGAGCAACTAAGTGGGATCCACGCTGCCCACTATTATATACTGGACGATCCGGGCTACCAGAAGACAGATCAAACTTGCTAGATGTTGCCATTGTATCAATGCCCTCACATCTTCAATGTTACAACCCCAATAAATAAAATAATGCACCACAAAATCGTTGTACAGGGGAGCATAAAGGCTGAGTTGAGGTGACGCATGATATAAGTCAATGTGCCTGCTCAAAAATAGAGAACATAAACTCAAATCTCACTTAAACTACTAACAAACTATACACAATTTTATCCCAACTTCACGTTATTTAATACTTAATGCTCATGATAGAAATATGCAACAATGGCAAGATGTGATTAAAGTCACAGTATAACCAGCACTAACACATTGTAAAAGCATTTTGCTCCTGAGTTCCTTGATGTCATACAGTTTGTTTATTTCCGAATGTAATGGACTTATAGTTATCACTTCTATAGTCTTCACATAGAGAAAAGCTTATTCAATGTAGAAGAATAACAAGAGATAAAAGAAATAAAACACAATTCTCTATGGTAGAAAATAAACAATCATCAGCTGTCTAGGATTGGAGTTGAATCAAAGGAGGGCATTGTATGCATAGAAAGAATGGTGCCTATAGACTTCTCTAGCATTGAATCATTCACTCAAACCCCTTCCAGCCAACCAACTTGGTTAAGACTCATATCCAACAGGAGATCATATGTTTTGACACCCTTTCATTGTAATCACATTCAGGTAGGAAGTAAGCCATCATTTCTCAAATTTGGTGCCTACCAAGTCCCATTGCACTAAGCCAAATTGGCTTCATCAATGTATTCTGTGAAAGCCAGAAATTTGCCCCAATAACACACAATTCTATCATATGTTGTGCATTCCATTTCTCATATAAATATAAGACCAAAGCATCTTCCATCTGTGAACTTAAATTACCAAGACATGGCAAATAAGTTCAGACCATTTTCATGAGATCTTTTTCCCCCTTAGGCACCTGACATGCTAATGTAGCTTAACAAGAAGGCCAGCATAGCCAGAGGCCTTCAAATATCACATTAAACACGATGATGGCCCAATGACTTTAACATTACTTGTTACAAGAAGTTAGAAGTCTAATGTTGTACATGTGTGATTGATATGTGCCCTAAGCAATCTAATTACCCACAGTTACATATTTTTGAAGCAAATGTTCAAAGCACACATCACATGATAGAATAATAAAAACATGAAAAGCAACCAACTTCCAATGTGGGGATGGCTACGGCCGCCGAATCACATGGTGTTAGGCCCCAATGGCCAAGGCCAAGATTGTCCAAAATGCTACAAATCTGAGGCAGTTGAGGCTGAGCTGCATGCCTAGATATGCCAAAGGATTCCCCCAGCCCCAGGCATCCCCACTTTGGAATGGACAAATTATCAAGCCATCACTGCACCTTCTTGCTATGGGGGAAATTCTTTTGCGTGCCCAAGCATAGGGCTCACACACACTCACTTCAGCTTTGCTTCATTAGGGACAATCATGGCCTCCACCATTGCTACTCAATGTTGTGCAATGCATAACATGTGGCAAAAGCATATACAAATACTTTCACATCTATAAAATTCAACAGAAGACAATGTAGTAGCAAAAACCAACCCATCAATTACAATTTGAAGTTGGTCATTCAAGCAAACACTAAAAGAAGTAATTTGAAAAAAAAAAAAAAAAAAAAAACAGCTACAAGGCATAAGCATTACACATAGCCAGGATGGATTCTTTATAAAGACCAAAAACTTCAAACAATAAGCTAAAAAACCAGCCAAGCTGACAAAACTGGTTCTATCTCTGTAGCTTTAAACTGATCATGACCACCATCATCTTCCATTGCTCACAATCCGTATGTGCTAGCCAGTAAAAGCAGCATCTTAATTTATGAACTTTCCTTCTTAAGGGTCTAACCTTTACAAAATTATGTAAGCAATTGTCCTCAAACTTCACTTACATCCGTCTTCCACTAAATTGTCCCTAGTGAGAGCACAATGAGATCTATATTTCTCCAATTCCTAAAAAGGAAATCAATCAGAAACGAAAAATAAAAATTTTCAAGAACTAAGAACAAGAAGTCAGATGATCCGTTCTTTGACAAATTCCTGCTACTAGTAGTCAACAAACACTGTTTATTTTCTACTGTTTGCAAAAATTATCCAAATCTCAGTGCATTCCCAACAATATCATTACAAAAATTTAATAATAATAAAATCACCGCATGTATGAACAAATAAACATCAAAAATCGAATCAGCACAAACCACGGCAATGGAAGCAGAATCCAAACTAAACCAGCCATGAAAAGTAATTAAAATCAACGGCGAAACCCTAGAACCAACAATAAATAGAATTTACGAAACAAAAAATATATCTATGTATATGTATATATACACACGTGTGGAATTAACAAAATCTACCTTCGGGAGTTACAATGATGTTTATAGTACGAGTTCCTACGGGCGATAAAGTTAGGGTTTATTGCGGATTTTGGGAATTTTGAATT
This sequence comes from Rhizophora apiculata, assembly GCA_037832385.1. NCBI lineage: Eukaryota > Viridiplantae > Streptophyta > Magnoliopsida > Malpighiales > Rhizophoraceae > Rhizophora > Rhizophora apiculata. Next base: position 4,191,704 of record CM075433.1, on the reverse strand, counting down.
TGGATATTTTTGTGAGGACTCGGGGCTCCAAATCGAAGGTTCGTACAAAGCAAAGCCATGGAGAACCCAGGACCCTCCCCTCGCCGCGATTTGTTTTGATCGGCAATGGAAATTGGGGATTTTCCAAGTTACTGTTTTACCCACGTTTTGGTGCGTCCGCGAATGGAAAAGCCGCCATTGAGTTGGGGTATTTTGGGGAAATAACTGTAGAGCCGGCTCCTGACCGGCTCTCAAGCCTATGGCTCGGCCACATTTTTCTGAGTTGGGTTTCCATTTTTTTGCAATGTCCTAACGAATAACCAGGTCGGGTTTTTCCCGTTGGATTTTTTTTTCCCTTTTCAAACGGAAAGAAGGTTTGGAATTCAACCCTTTTTATTTTTTCAATTTTTAAAATAAAATAAAATTTTTAATTAAAAATCCTATTAAATCGTTAACTAATTTTACGGTAAACTTACACAATAATTATTGAGTACATCTTATCAAGCTGAGTTCAGTCGGACCAAAGAAACTTGGAGTTTGGTGATAAGGTCAAGACCCATTCATGCTGACGCAGGCACCAAAGAGCTCCATGAGAAATGTCAAACGTCCTAGAGAATAAGAAATATCGCACATTAAGAAGTTGTTATGGTATTGTAATGTGACATTTATTGTCCCTAACAATGGAAAAATCACCCCGATGGATTAGGTGAATGTACAACATTTTTTTTTTGGTACGTCGGAAGGAAGCGTATACATAATATTTCAGGTTTTTAAATTAAGAATAAGGGATTAGTGTAACACGAGTCCTGTCAAGACATGTACTTTCTTCAAAGTCAAGTTTTAAACGGTACCACGTGCATATTGGTTTTGATACCATTTGTCTATAATTAAAAACAAAAAATCACTATCCTTGAGCTATAGAATTATTATAATGGCGGTTTAAAAATTAATTAGAACGGACCATGTATCGAAAGATAGCAACCACGAATATTGTGAATGCTACTCAATAGGATGTGTGAATTAGATAATTAATCTCCTCTCTTATTCCAGCAAAGGTAAATTTTTTTTCTATTTTTCTCCCCATATTTTAATCATTCTAATTGTTATATACCTATTTTATATATACTATTTCTATGATATTGTTTATTTTCATTTGAGAGTGATTTCATGAATTTTTCATAGATAGTGAAGGGCTATAGCAATAGTTCTCAACGCTTATTAACTTACAATAATTATTGAGATCTTCTCTCTCTCTCTCTCTCTCTCTCTCACTTTTTTCCTTAACCAAATATTAAAAAAAAATATTTTCTTAATGTTATTAAATTTACTATAATTATGTCAATACTAAGAATTTAAACCATATTAAGATGATAAAAGACATGAAAAATTATAATAATATTTTTTAATAATTATTGTTTTGCTATGATTATTGAAATCTTCCTTTTCTTCTTTTTTTGTTTACAAGAAAAAATTTAAAGACTTTTCCAGATGCCATTAGTTTGAAATTCAGATCAACTTGTTTGGAAAACTAAATACAATAATGTACAATAAGGTAAGATGACTCTTTACCTTTTAAGACATTATTGGATTTGCTAAAATGAATATTTATATCATATTAGGTTTTATCCTACTTCTATAGGCTCCTTTAACAATAGGAGCGGGATTTTAGTTTTACCATAATCATTTAATTTACAGATAGTTATTTTTTTTTTCCTACTTTTCCTTCTTTTAAAAAAAAAAAAAAACAATAAAATAAAAATATCTGCACATAGCTTGGGTTTTTTATGACAATACGAAAGTAACTACAATTATATTTAAATTTGTCCACTTTGTCATGTTTCTTATCCCAAATTCATATTAAAATACCCAAATTTGGTATGGCTGATAAACGGGGATTTTGAAAATGTCCTCGTAGGTGTCGATTCTCCTTCTTGGGAACGAGTCTCAGGAGTTTCAACATAGGAAAAAGACCAATAAATGATAAGATATGTTGTTTTGTACTAGATTGATGTGACGGCCAGTGTAGTTCCAGCCATTATTGCAGTTACAGGCGGAACACAACTGTCCTATATACTGCCAATAATGTACAATGCCAGATAAACACAGACCCATAAAAAGACATGTTCGGATGTACTGTAATGACAGCAAAGGCTCGATTGTCAAACCTTTAAGCAATTTTTGTGCGTGTGTGTGGCGGTACCCGTGGGACAAAGAAAAAGAAGTGTAGGAATTAAAAGGGAATTTTCTGTAACAAAAACTGCATCTCCTCTATCGCTCACCAAAGGCCAATGGTTGTTAGAACAGCAACAATCCGTGGCATCCATATTACAGCTTCCTAGACTATCCCAAAAGAGAAATGAGGGCATATCTAGAAGTGCCTAGGTTGACACAAACGAAGGCATATCTAGTTTGTCAACCTGGGCAACGAGGGACTCGGCATAACCTGTGTGTCTTTACATAAACCTGACACCTTTATATGGTAGCCGCAGCTATCCAATCTACCAATCGATTTGAAGAAGTCTTTCCTTTGCTTCTGTACACTCGGAAAGCCCAACCGTATATGTGGCAGCAAACTTCATTAACAATGCATGTTAGGGCTAAACCTGACAGAAAAGGAAGCAGGTACACCCCAGCACATTCTGAAGGAAGATTTCTCCAGACTTCATGACAGATAACTTTGTGTAATAACAGTAGGGGCATTTTTAACTATGTCTGTGTGCCTCCTGATGAAGTGAGTCCTTGTGTATCTGAATCATCGGTGGTTGAGCCTTTAGTAGAGTAGTCTACTGAAGAATCACCTGAAAAGGAAGATCACTGTTAGAATGAACGCACAATTCTGTATAACCCACAAAAGCACAACCGTCAATTCATATGAGAATAAATGCATTACTGTGTGCATGAACCAAGTTGCTGGGTATCCCTGTTGATAATCTGCCTGTCTCTAAATCTGCTACATTAGAATGAATTGCTGAAAAAAGAACGACCATCAGGCCCAATGCATAGAAGACTAAATCAGACATATCAAAAGTCGACAAAAATGAATTGCTTTTGAATTGTACCAGTAACAGCCAAAGCCTTGGGAAAAGGAGAAAAACTTGAGGAACTAGTGACAGTTATGTTATCCATTAGAATAAGAAGGACCATCTTACTTGGTTGATTCAGCAGAACTGATGATGTTGCATACCTATTCTTACCATACTCCCTCTACCAATCCAATCAGACTGGAAGTTGTATCATTATTACCTTCCAATTCCTACAATGTTATCTAATGGGTGCTTAAACAATTTCCCATTAATTTTATGCCAATTAATTCCAACTTCTCCAAGTGAATGATGTCTGATTGGACAATGCAACAATTTCACAACTGCAAGTTGTCATAATTTTCACACATCACAGGGGTTGCTACCTATCTCATGCGAGAATGACAAAGTCTAAAAACACAAGTAGCTTGAATTGATTGACAGAGCCAAGGGAATCACTTACAGATTAGAAAAAAAAGAGAGAGAGAGAGAGAGGCCTTTCTACATATATATGTGCAACTATCATTGCTACAAGGTAACAATTAATGCTTTATCCAGATTAAATTTAAAATTAATAATAATTCAAAAAAAAGTCCAACTAAATGGCCTAAAAGGGCCGTGCCATAATATTCTTTGCAAATAGCATATTGCAAGTTGCAACTGCTAGTAAACAGCAAAAACATTGAGAAGATAGATCTCTGGTTAGCAAGTTCTCATACCAAATGAGTGACGTAATGCTTTGATGGCATCAAAGTTCTTGTAAGTGTAGCCAACAAAACTAAGATCTTGAGAAGTTAATTGCGTCTGCCAAAAAAAATCACAGGAAATGAACAAAATGCCATAATATGTCAACTGACAAAAACCTATCACCAGTTTGAATGTCTTGACATCCAAGATTGATGCACACTCTTTCTTTGGGGAGACAAGGATAATATGAGTTGATGACATTAGAGATTCACATGCTTGGAAATAATTTAATTAGAGTTGATGACATTGGGGAAGGGGAAAACATGGTCAAACATTGCAGCCTGTCAGGATGCAGACTAGAATTATGGAGGGTTCAAGGTATTTAGAATCATAAAATAAAAAAGATATGCTTACTCAACTTCTCCATCTAAGTTCAAAGCTGTTAATTGTTACTCTATAACACAGCCAATACCATGGTGTCATCATCAGCATTCATATAGTTACTCTCTCCATTAATGAAGTGGACAAACCTTCTTATGAATCTATTAAGTTTGTTTCTCATTCCCAAGAATATTCTAGCGCCTAAAAACCTAGCAACAGATAACAATCAGTCAACAAATACACATAAGCCCACAAGGTAATTCATGGAGCTTATGCCTGGCACCCATTCCTTCGTTATCTTGGATGCCTGAACTTGATTGATGTGGAAAACTACATACCTTCTTCATGGGTCCAGATCCTGTTCTTGCTGGTGGAGGTTCCACCTATTATACAACAGAATTTAAATCACAACAATTGAAAAGGGACACCGTGCAAAAGAAGAGCTCACAAATTTCCATAACTTTGTGTTCATAAGTGACATGAATATAAGTAAAATATGAATTATAAGTAATACAACCATAATATGCATAATTTCAAGTTCAAGTTGAAAATTTATTATGTAGCAAGAGTGTTCTCAACACCCAAGCATTTATCCATAGATACATGTATGTATATATATATATATATATATATATATATTCAGTTTTCTTCCTGTTTAAGTCAAAATAGCAGAACGTAAACCATTGATGTTTGTAACAACCTAACACTAGAATCAAAGTGGTCCTTTTATATTTAAATATGTTACCAAAGAATTCTTCAGCCAATCCTCACACCCAGAAATGTGAGAAGTGAATGAAATGGATATCTTACCTCATCAAATTTCATAAAGTTCTGGGTATCAAGTTCACCATCAACTTGTGGTCTAAATGCTGCTTCCAGTTCATAGAGTTGGTCCCACACAATATCTTTAAACCAAGGATGAGCCTGATAATGCATAAAAAAGTTTCAATCACACAACAAAGGAACCAATGGACATGCACATACATACTGTTGTATAAATTCAAATATTGTGGGAGGTATGTAAACACACTTTAATTTGGTCTGCCCCTAGAGTACCCAGCCTATGTTGAACATCACAAAGCAACCTACAGATCAGATCCTTTGCTTCAGGTGTCAGCCTTGCCTCCTCTGGAAATTTTAAGTGATTTCTCCAATGGACAATCTGTTGGGCATCAATCATCATGTCAAGAAATGCATATACGAAAAATCCACATGAGAAAAGATGCAATTGCAGCTGTCAACACTCATGGTGATATCGGATATTTCACATTGTACAACAGAATTATGTAATATACATCATAAGACTAAATGCAATGAAAATACATAAAACAATAAAGCAGCAAGTAAACCTTTCTGCATGTTGTTACTGGATCATCAGAGTAAAATGGGGGATAACCAACAAGCATCTCGTACATTATCGCACCAAGTGACCACCTGCACAAGGGTAACCAAAACAGGGCAATATTCAAGGAAAGACAACAACACTATAGTTTTGGTCAATTACACACTTTAAATTTGCAAAGAGTACAATTCGTTCCAATTGACTAACCAGTCACACTCCGCACCATATCCTTTCTTCAGTAATACTTCTGGAGCAATATAATCTGGGGTGCCAACCGTCGAATATGCCTGTCATTAAAAAGGAAAGAAAAGGTCAAAGAGAAGCCTTTTTTCTCAATAAAAGAAGAGAGGCCTTTAAGAGATGCCTATTCTATCATAGAAAAGAGGGCACCTTTTGCACCATTTGACTGTGTCCCATTTATTGAACAACCTTATATGCCTAATAAATCCAATGCATTGTAGAGAAAAAAAAAATGCCACTCTAGAGAAAAATGGCACAGACATGTACAGATGAAATAGGAAGAGAATACGTGCTTAGTATACTTGATTGTTACAGACATCTGGACACACAGCAGAGAGAAGAAATCCTGAAGTTTACAATAAATCTGTAATAGACCTGGAAATCCAGGCTACACAAGGAAGATTTTGCAATTCGCTCATGGTAAACAATTATCTTAATTTCATGATATGTAATTTTTTGCAAAAAAAAAAAAAAAGGAGCCATATTGAGAACTTAAAATTGAAAGATAAATCCAGAATTCCATGGTTCAAATATAAGAAAGGTATGATAATTTGCATACTAGTTTCCTTCTGTTTATCTGCCAATGCTGCAGTTGTTCAAGAGGGCTTTTCCAGCGCCTCCCATTAGCGTCAGGAAATCGTCCATCAACATCCATGGATTCCTTCAAATTCTCGTCATCAAGGACTTCATTTTCATTTATAGCAGATAAATTTGAGCAGTCAAGAGGCTTGCAAAGACCAAAATCAGAGAGCTTCGTATGGCCATTTTTGTCCAACAAAAGGTTGTCAGGTTTAATATCTCTGAGATAAAATGCCATTGTCAAGAAAAAAGTAGAGCTACATGAGATTGAGTGATAGTGAAGTCAATGATATGTCAGTTTCATGTACTTTTTTCATTTTTCTACATTTGTTGCTAGATGAATGCCAACCTGTGTATGTAGTTGTGTTTATGGATTGATTCTATCGCCAGGACACTCTGAGCAATGTAAAATCTAGCCACAGCTTCAGTCAAAGTCTCTTCTCTTATTAACAAGGTCATGATATCACCACCAGGCAGATACTCCATTATTAGATACAAGTACTCAGCATCTTGGAAGGAGTAGTAGAGCTTCACAATACAGTGACTGGCAACTTCAGCTAGCAAATTCCTTTCAGCTTTAACATGCTCAACCTACAGCATACATCCTCAACTACTGAGTGAGATGGAACTCAAAAACGAGTTTAAAGGCCACACAAGATACTTGGTAGGAAACATTAGAGTAGCACAACTATGTTACCATAGTGGCATCGCAAGGACAAACACAAGATGTTCCCACACTTTTTATATATCAGCTACCACATTAAGGATCATAATCAGATGTGCAAATGCAAGAGACTTTCTGCAGCAAATTTGCACAAAGACCAACAGAGAAAAGACAGACCCAAAAGGGAAATATATAGCTATATCAATAACTAGTCCAACATGCATGCACAGAAAATTTTGAATTCAGGCCAGTGATATCAGAGTCAATGACATCAAGAATGGTTTAAAGAGTCAAAGATGTTTGAGCTTTTTTCCTTGGTGCTCAATGTATCTTGCTATCATTCAATCAGCAGTCTACAAATCACATACTCAGCTAATCCAATTGGTGCCATGAGGTCTACCTTCCTAATGGCACAGTCATTTGCAAAATTTTAAACATATACCAACCCAAATGTCTCAACCAAATTCATCTCACCTTTTCTGCAGATGCAAAGACATCAAATACATCACATCCATCTCAACATATCCAATTCTGCCATCACCACAAATATGTTACTTTGCTACTCAAATTCTTACACAAAGCATTTCCTTTCAAGGATTACAATTTTGATGTCTTCTCTTTAGTATCTATAGTAATACTACACAAGATTTGGTATTGCTCTGTCCCCCATTGCATATGATGTAAATATTGTGAGTACAAATATTTGTGATGTGCTATAACAAAGCCTCTTTACCTTTAAGCTTCTCTTTTTAGACTTGAGTTGGGGTTGGGAATATTATCTTTTATAGGATGTCAACGAACAATCAATGGCCTCAATACCTAGAGAGAAACCACAATCAATTTTTTATAATTGATGCTTCCAACCCTGTTCCCATTACATTAACCATCCAATATGTACCACATGCGAACATAAAGATGGCAGAGAATCAACTTGTATCCAAAAAAAAAATGGAGAAAAAAAAAAAGCTATTTTCGAAGCCTTCACATAGATTACCTTGCAGGAAAAGACACGCATAGCATTTTTAATGGTTATGAAGGACCAAACTACATAGCAACCATGAGTCATTATCCACAGGCTTTGTATGGCATCACACTATTAGGCACACACTTGTGAGAAAGTAGATGCACACAGAACCCTCAGGATTCACCAAATAGCACTCAACATCAGTCAGAGAGCTACAAAAATAGTAGTTCAATTAGAAATTCTCTCCATTAGATATCAAGCAAGAAAGAGCGTTTGAGTATGTAATGAGAATTGAGGTAACCACTTAGAAAAGTTCAGTTCCAAAAATCTCAAATCTCACCTGCCCCCTGCTAAGCATTTCTGACTTCTTCAACTTTTTCATGGCATAGATGTTGCCTGATTTTTTCTCCCTACATAATCTGACCTGTTAATTAATACTAAATAAGCATTATGGTGAGTTAACAAACAAAATACAAATTATAATTCCAGGAAAAAAAAATCAATCCAGGATATTCAATCTTGTAATCAGCATATTAAAATAAGTGACAGCAAGATATCTGACATTTTCAATGGCTTATTTACCCAGAGATAACCATTGGAATTCTATTGTGAGGACAGGAAAAGAAGAGGGAATGAAGGAAGGAAGCAGAGAACAAATTACTAATGGAAAGTAACCTGCAGCATCAGCAAAGCTCAACTAGATGATCAATTCAGGATTTATTTACCAAATATTATGTATCATTACTAAGGGTCTTCAGAAAACCCACCAATCTGCACTTTCGCCGTTAATTTTTTCCCAGAACACAGTCATGCCCACTCTTCCACATCCATTATCCCACATTAAGAGTGCATTGCATAAAAAAGAAAAGTTGACCTAGGATCCAAAGTATGCATGTTTTCTGGAAGCCCTAAGAGAGGATAAGATTTAAAGTTGACAAAGACGAAAGGTTCCACTAGGAAGATGTTTGGTAGAACAACATCCATGAGATAAAGCTTGATTAACACAAGAATATAGAGGCACAATTGCCCTGTTTTTACTCCACAATGAAGAACTCCTTGCTCTTTCCCAATATGAAGCTTAGATCTGGCCACCTACCCGCATGTGTTATATGTTCTTGTTATACATGATAACAATAACTCGCAGCAATCTGTTCATGAGCAAAACATATATGTTGTGCATTGGAACGTTAATGAACAAACATGTTAAAGGAGGCAAGTGCATGCTAGTATAAGGTACATGCATAAATTTAACCTCTCCAAAAGCGCCCCTCCCTATGATAGTCAGAAGGACAAAGTCATCAACACAAATCTTGTGCCTTTTAAGTCGCATGTATTCTGATTCCTTGCGCTCCAAATCCTTCAGTAAATTGATTTGTTCCTCTTCAGGAACCTGGGAAGAAGCCAATTTCTTTTCAAGCTCTGAACGCCTGCAATTGATAAGGTTATGTTGAAAAGAAATGCAGGCAAGTCATAAACCCATAGTCTTTCAAGACGCAACACACTAGTCGCCATCACCATACAATTATCAATCCCCGTTTTGAGCATGAATTTTCCAGAGACAAGGAACAGAAGACGAATTACGAAAACGAAAAAGGTACAACAAGCATATGAGAAATAGCTCTTAAATAGAATGAAGCAAATATCTATCAAATATTGATAGGTTTCGCTTAAATAGAATTGTGAATATATTGAAATCGATACTTAACCTATTGAAGATTCCAGGGGGACTTAAAATAAAACATAAAATTATTCCTAGAAATAGCTCTTCATTTATGCCAGTTGCACATAATATTAAAGATGTCATAGGCAAAATAACCAATGCAAAAATTTTCAAGAGAAAACCCGAAACAGGTTTAAATCAATAGCTAACTGAAGAAAATTCATTATCTTCTATCCTTCCAGTCCTTCTCAATAAATCAAGCCGTTTGCAAAGATTAAAATCTAAGTTTCGCGAAATTAGAGAAAATAATAATAATAATAATAATAACAGCGAGGCCACATGGCACCAAATGACAAAAACATTAGAAAGCTAGGAAACCTGTCCGAATCGAATTATACAAGAAAACGACAAAGGCATTACAGCGAGTCCTTCAATTTTGGATAATATTAAAAAAAATTACAAATAGGGGGCCAAGCAAAATTCTAAATATGATTCGACAAAGGAATACTACATCATTGATACATGCATGCCTGCATGTCGGTCGAGAGAGAGAGAGAGAGAGAGAGAGAGAGACCTTTGTTTGCGTTGTTGGATGTGCTTCATATGAGACTTGTAATGGTTCTCAATGAAAAGCTTGGCTGCAGCTACCCTCTCGAGGGTCAAGCTGGACCCCACCGCCGCTTCCTCCTCTTCCTCCTCCTCCTCCTGCTCCTCCTCCTTGTGATTATTTTCCATTTCCACTATCTCTTTCTTTCTCCCTCTCCGTTTATTTCCCAAACTTATATTATATCCCTCTATAAAAGTCCCCCCACCTCTCTCTCTCTCTCTCTCTCTCTCCCACCCCTCTCTCCCTCTCTCTCAATGCTTGCGGTCTGCGTGAATTTTGATTATTGTGACAACGAAGCAGGCTGACTCGGTTTTTTTTTTTTTTTCAACTTTTTTGGGGTTTCGTGGGACGACTAAGCCACCTGAATAAAAAGCAAACGCACATTCTCCCCCCCCCCCCCACTCCGATTTACCTGTCCGACACGTGGAACCAGTCGTCGCCGATGCGTTCCTGGGCCCCACAAACTCTTGGGCTTTGTTAAGATGTTTAAATTCAGCACGTGAATCTCGAAGATCTACGACGCAGATGCGCCACACTTCTCAAATCGTCAAAATCCAACGTCCTGAACATTCGGTACGGTAACGGTCAGGAAGTCAGCCATGAGATCGACAGTGATTAATGCCGATCGGCTCCTTTTTTTTATTATTTTTTATTTTTTATGCATTGACCAATGTTTTTCCATTTACGGGCTTTATAATTTAACTCCTCTTAAGTCAAGTCAATTTAATCCAATTTAATCTTAAACGAGAGAAAGAGAGAACCAAAAAAAAAACCAATTACCAAATCGGTTTTTACAAATCTAAAGGCATTGGTATCATAAAAGACATAACTCCCATTGCAAACAATGAGTAAGGATCTTAGACATGTAATGGAACCGTTGAATTCATAAGGTAAGATGTTAAATCATAGCATCCATAAAAAAAAAAACAAAATAGAAGAAGAGTTAAATTACAGTACACGAGGCAGTCAGCCATCAGATGGGATAATCACTTCCCGAAATCAAATGCCAAGCAGAGATACCGATGCAAAAAGAAAAGCCCAGCGGCCCCCCCCCTCCCTCTCCCCCCGGGAAGTCAATGCAGATGAGACGCAAATAACATTCAAAGCATCTGGATCGAATAGGTTGGCGTAGTGAAGACGTCGTTTGTGGGGGAGGAGCTATAAAAAGATAGAGAAATAAAGCTCTATTCAACGTCACATTGCAATCGAACTAGATTTGGACGAGAAAGTTCGAAGCTCGTGAATATCCCAAAGGCGTCGAAATTGGACCAAAACAAAAACAAACAAACGGGAAGAAGGCGGCGTTTTGATTTGGATTCAGTTGCACTTTTATATATGCAAAGAACTGTCGTTACCCAGAGACAAAAAAAAAAAAAAGGAGATTGCTTTATAACGAACGTTCATTTATTTATAGGATGGAGAAATAAATATTTTACATGAACCCATCAAAAAAATGAATATCTGACCTTTTCTACAACACTAAAAGGACGATAAAGAAGCCATAGACCTAAAGTATGATTGTATGGAAAGATGGAAAGAAAAAAAAAACTGCCAAAACTATGAAGTTTGAATAGTTTAAAATCAATGCTATGCCCAGCTGGAAGCGCCTGCAAGGCCATGATGCAGGAGATTGTGAGCGATATGATCCCTAGCCCGAATTGCAGCTGCAGATCTCAAACTATTCTCAGGGATCATCTCATCGTCAAAAAGCTCAAAGTTGAGCTCTGGATCCATCACCTCATTCCTCAATTCACAAATATTATGCAACACACAACAAGCCCCAAGAACCACAGGCAAGTCCTGGAGTTTCACCTCTGTTCTCTTCTGCAAGCAAGCCCACCTGCCTTTGAGTCTCATAAATGCATGCTTAGCAATCCCCTGAATTTGGCCAATCTTCTCATTGAAAGCATGCTGCCCCCATGTCAGGTTCTGGTGCGTGTAAGGTACCAAAACCCAGTCCGTGAGAGGGATCCCAGAATTCCCAACAATCCAGACGTCCTTTAGAAGCCCCCTGCTGGCCCTCTGGTACAAAGCGGACTTCTCCAATACCTGATCATCAGGCATTGAGCCCGGCCAGCCGATGCAAACATCAGTGAAAACGCCCCTGGGATCCACGACTCCCTGAACTGTTATCGAATAAGATGTCTTCTGATTCCTCTCTGTGTGTCTTTTATTGTAATAAGCCGCGACTTTAATCTTGGGAGCAATAATTGGCACATGGGTAGTGTACATTGAACCGCCGACATCCGGTATCCCAGACATTGATTGAAACTCTGCCTTAATCATCATCAATCTGTCGTCGTCGGGCCATTGAACGAACTTGGGCATTAAAACAGACTTTATAGCGGAGCAAACCTCGAGAACCAGCTTATGGCAAGTAGAAATCCCCAATCCGAACCGTTTGGACACGAGCCGCAAGGGTTCCCCCGTAGCAAGCCGCCAGATGCACACGGCAACGCGTTGGCGAACTGGAATGGCCTCGCGCAGCATGGTGTTCTTCCTGGTCACGGCGGACTCCAGCTCCTCGCAGATCATTTCGAACGTGGCCTTGCTCATCCGAAACTCCTTCCGGAACTCCTCCTCGGGGAAATCCGGATGGTTACACCGCTCCCACCAATCCTTGGACCTGTCCTTCACCCACAGTCGACGGTGCTGTCCCTGCGCCCCAGACGCACCACTGCCGCCACCCCCCTCGACAGAATCATTCGAAGAAGCCGTATTCTCTGCGACTAAAGAAGCGACCATAGCAGAAGCCGCGGAGCGACGAGCACGCTTGGTTCTTTGATTGTCCATTTCGTTCAGATCAGAGAAATGGGCTTGGAAATTGTTGTGGTACTCATTCATGGATTGAACTCTCTGTCTGTAATTCGAATCGAAGAGTGCTTTCTCGTGCTCGGATTCCACACTCCATTGCTGCTTCTCGCGCCTTTCTTCCTCATCCAACATGACAAGTGAAGCGACTATGTCGCTCATTGCGGTCTTATTGAAATCCCGTTGCTCTCGCTCACCACCTTGTTTTTTATCTTGTCCTTCGTCCTCCTTTCTTCTTCGCTTCTTTAAATTGTTGTTCCCTCCGAAACTATTATTACCAATGTCCGTGTCCATCTCTTGGAGAATACTGTACAAATGTGAAAACTCGTCTTGATTGATAAATGAGAAAGATGAGATTTCCATTCAAAATCCAAAAAAGAGAATAAGAAAAAAGTCAAACTGATTGGAGAAATGCAGAAAGAGATGTAAGAGAAGTGTTTGACAAAATTCCTGAGCTGGAGAAATGAGAACGCAGGGTGGTTTCAGATTGCTGATGAGTTTGGAAATGGTCTGCTATGATATATATTGTGGCTGGGTGGGGGAGGCGTGTTGGAGAACAGAGCAAGGAAGCGTGTGGGCTGGTGTGAACGCGTTGCTTGTTGCAGATGTGATTTGACGGTGACCTGACTTTTTTGTTTTTTCTTTTTAAATGTTGTGCGTACGATCCTTTTTTCTATTATTGATTTTATAGCTTACATCAATGGTTTTTTATATAATGCTAATTACAAAATTTTTACGCGGTTGGCGGGCAGCGGGGAACCGTGTGATCCCGCCCAGCCGAGGCTCGCTGCATCGTCGAAAGTTGGATTCTTTAAAGAATTGGAAACGTTGGCAAAAAGGAACCTGCTAGGAAGAGAGCGAGTGGGCGGTAGGAGAGGTGTTCAGACTAGAAGCCTCATCCGATTGCTAAAAGAGAAAGTGGACGGTAGCGACTATCTTTCACCCATGAAGAACAATAGTAAAATGGGACCCGCTTCGTGATGACTTTGTTAGAATCTTCTAGTTTCTATGTGCCGAAATTTTAGTGACTTTTTTTTTTCGCTTTTCTTGATTTCTCGACCTTTCTTATGAAAAAAACAAAAAAAAAAAAGAAGAGAGAAATTAAATAAAAAAGAAAAGAAGAGATATGGGGATTACCGAAGCGGGCTAATTAAAATTATTTCCATCCTCTCCAGACCCTTTACAGTTTACAGCCCATAGCCAGATGGGTAGGACACAAACCATTAAATCTCGTTGGCTTATGGCTTAAAGTCTCGAACTTTAGAATCCCATTGCTTGTCTACTTGATTAACAGCGAGATTCAAGAAGGCGCCCCCCCCTCCCCCCCCCCCCCCCTTGCCTAGTAAAAGTAAACGACTTGATCATTGTTATTATTGCTGATTAATTTCAGACTTGGACGTATGTGAAAGTATGTACTAATCAACATCGTGCATTACACCACGATTTCCCTTTGAATAATGCTGTAAACATTTGTATTTGACCTTCTTTTCATTGATCGTGTGCTGGTATCTTACCCGAAGTCATTGCTCGCCTCTAAATTGCCTTTAAACTTGACAAACAAATTGAAGTTAAGAGTATTTTACCCGCAGAACTATTCATAGCATTTCACAAGACTCAATAATTCTCATATCATTATTAAATAAATATGAAAATATTATAATTTTATTTATTTAATAAAATTATTATACATAATAATTTAAAAATATAATAATAATAATAATAATGTATTTTTATAATTACCTGAATTTAAATTTATTTAAATAATTAAATTAAATTTTATTATAATAAACTTTTAAATTAACCCTTGAAAATGAAAGGACATCAAGGCATACGAGCTGGCCGTATCATCATTGAATGTCAACAAACACGGTGTGATTCGCGCTTTCTGTTTGCGCGGTCCATAAATTCTTTTTGCAATCTTCGTTTCTTCCCCTTTTTTTTTTTTTGGGTCCCTGTATATATTTTTTATTTTCACCTCGTGTCTCTAAAACACGTCTCATTCACACATCTCAGTCCCGTGGTTGATGCATTTTATGGATATGACCCAAAACGTGATTTTGATTTTGGTGGTTCTTGTTTATTCATGCAAATATTGAAAGACCCAAAAAATTCTACAAGAATTGGGGCAGCGTCGAGGTTAGAACGGCAGCGGGTGGCTCTTCTGGGTATCACCAAAACCCAGATCGTTCATTGTCATTTTTCAGTGCCCCTTCCATGGCTTCCTTCCTCAGCCCATTTGCCACCATCCCTCTGCAACACAGGGTAACGTTATCTACTTCCCTTCCTTTAACTGGTCGGATAAACTGTCCAGTCCTTGCAAGACAGGACTAACAATTTATGGTTCAAGGTTGTTTGATGGCAAGTAATGCCAGCTGATGTGTCTCATTTGTATGCCTGATTATCCATTCAATGCAGGCAGGTCAGTTAGACGTCAAACCCATATCTGCAAAATCAAGATCCCACTTTTATCATACGAGTGTGGACGGTGATAGGTGTAATAAGCTTTGTTTCAAGGCAAAAACTAACCTTTCTGCTGGGGCAATTGTAGTTGAGAATGGATCAACCAATTTGAATGAGAAGATAGGTAACTGTGCTCATTGACTTTGTAGAATTGGATAGTTATGTATTGAAACGAGGATTTATGTCCCTGCCCTCTCTTCTCTTTTGTGAATTTCCATGAGCTATGTCAAACATTGGGTGTGTAGACAGATTTACATAGATTTGCAAGAACACAATGGGTTGCTGTTTTTTTTTTTAAACTGGGGCATAAATTCATCTCTCGATTATGCTGGTTTTGCTGCAGACTATGGAGTTGCTGGTGTCCACCATGTTGGAGTGCTGTGTGAGAACCTTGAAAGATCGCTGGAATTTTATCAGGGCATTCTGGGTTAGTTACTTTTCTATTTAATTGCTGATATCTTAATCTCATTATCATCACCATCGTTGCCCTCTTTTTTATTTCACCGCATACATGCAAGAGAGGAAAAAAGTGGCTCAAAATCTTCTTCTTTGTTTTTATTTTTTTATTTTTTAAAATTTTTAAAAATTCTAATTAGGTCTTCAAATAAATGAGGCAAGGCCACATGATAAGCTTCCATATAGGGGAGCTTGGTTGTGGGTGGGCTCTGAAATGATCCATTTGATGGAACTGTCAAATCCTGACCCTTTAACTGGAAGGCCTGAACATGGTGGCCGAGACAGACATACTTGCATTGCAATTTGGGATGTGTCTAAACTGAAAGCAATCCTTGATAAAGCTGGTAAGATTTGCAATCTTTGCCTATAATTTACACGGAGGATATATTTAGCTAGAGAGGGTACGTCTGCTGAAAGATCAGGAGCTTATTTATGGAATATGATTCCTGACTTAATTATGCAGGTATTCCCTATACACTGAGCAAGTCAGGTCGACCTGCAATTTTTACGCGAGATCCTGATGCAAATGCACTGGAGTTTACCCAGCTGGATAACTGAATTGTTTAGAAGCTTGTAAAATGGAGATGTTTGATGTGTCAAAAAAGTATCAAAGGTGCGAAATATTTGTACCAACTTGATGTACAGGACCACATGTTGTGATTTACATACATCCCATATCAGCTTAGTTGATGTCTCTGGTAGCTGGTGCGCTCTTTGTTATAATATCATAATGTGGATTTTGTTTGGTTGCAATTTTTAACTTCTTGAACCAATGGGTGGAGTTGGTCATCAACTTGAAATTGTGAATATTCTCACGTCACCAATCGACTGATTCTCAACATTATTTCACAGATTTCTACAGCTTTGCATGGATCATCAAGGTTTGCCAATACTCTGTGATTCATGCAGATTAAAAAAAAAAAAAAATACAGAGTGCACAGAACACCGATGATTCACTCACATGTTTTTAGATTGAAAGCAGATTTGCATGCAATTTATTTTTTTGGAGGTCTCGGACTTTTTGTTACGGTCCTTTCTACATCCCTCTTCCTTGTCATGGGTCAGTCTTCGTATAGAATTCAATGATGAATCTTATTTTCCCTTTCCTTCTTTTTTCCTCAATATTCCAATGAGCATGGTTTTCTTGCTGCATCTGATCATTTGCTGACCCAGAAAGAGAAGATGCACTAACTTACGTTGACAGTCAGGCGTAGCGAGTATAAAACCAATATACCTACATTAATTGCCTTGCACCTAGAAATGAATTACATGTATTTTATTGGACAAAGAGCAAACTATTACATACAAAAACGTAACATATCCATCTTATGAACAGTAAAAGCATTAATAGACTTCTATAACTTTTTTACTTAAGTTGATAAACTATAAAGCTGCACATTCTTCTTGGTATTTCAACAATGTTAAAATTTGGAAAGGGAAAAAAAAAAAGGGTAACTTGTGGCACAGCCTTGCACTTTAGGAGGAGAAGAGCTTGCTTGAAGTTGCCAACAATTACATCATCTTCAAGGAACTTGAAAATTTATTCGTGACCTCCACTCCTGAATGGCAGAGCGTAGTGTGTGGTTTGGAATTACTATTGAGTGTTGGAGCCTAAGATTTGTGACTGGGGATACATTGTGTTTCACAAGCCATGCCTTAATTGCTCTGTGCTCGTAGGTAAAGCCATCGGCAGCAATGTATGGATTATCCATTATTTCCTGGACCAAGCACATTTGTGAATGAATAAATGCAGTACCCATGATTCATGTAAATACGGACTAATAAATTAGAAGCCAGTTATTTATGAAGCATGACTTGTAACCTGAAGTATTGGACAGAAGTAGTGGTTTGGTGCATAAGCATTGCTCCTTTCCACCTTCATACTAGCAGCTGCAACATCAACAAGTTTTAGGAGAACTGGCAGAACTTCGGTATCAAGATCCGGTCTATCCCTGCATCTAAGTCTGGTGCACTTCAGAGCAATTTGAGCCAATTCTTCAGTTTCAGCCAGTGGCCAATCTGTAATGGATGCGTCTAGAACACCAGCAAAGGAGCCATTTGTGATGGCATTTTCAGCCATGAATGTAAGTCCATTAGGGCCGCGAGCAGTCAACAGTTGGAGAATAATAATTCCAAAGGCATATAAATCTGACTTGGGTCGAACAGTCCCAGTTCTCTGATATTCAGGATCCATATAATGGATAGTACCAGCAAGCATGGAGTCTCTATACTCCGTGATGTTGTCAGGCACAATATCTGAGACAAGTTTAGCCAGCCCAACATCTCCAATTTTACTCACATAATTTCTGTCTAGCAGTATATTACCTGGTTTTAGATCCCGATGGACAACAGGCTCAGGCTTTGAGTTGTGAAGGAAAGCGAGCCCACAAGCTACTTCAAAAACTATCCGGAATCGGTCAAACCAAGGAAGAGGTGGTTTTCCATTCCGTTGGAAGATGAATTCTTCCAGGCTTCCATTTTCCAGGTACTCATAAATGAGGCACCCAATCTCAGGACAGGCTCCAAGTAGCAAAAGCAAATGCGGATGGTGCAGCTGGCTCAGAACTTCAACCTGCAAATAATCGGCAGACTTACTGTTTACCATGAGTGCAGCAACGTATTTGGGACTCATTATATACTCAACATCAGGCGCAAAATTCCATATTGCATTGAAACAAAACTTTCTGATAATATAGAATATATCTAGGAACCAGTGGGTAAGGTAATGGCATTAGGAAGATATTATGATTAGTAAAGAAGCCTCTCAAATTACATAAAGGAATAAGTTGTTGAAGTTCATTTAACTCAAATAATTCTGGTCCCAATATTCTTATTAACATTGTGCAACTAAATTAGGAATATGAGATTAAGGGCAAAAATGAACAAGAAAGGAAATAAATAAAAAATTGCATTGTTATTGCAATAGCTATGATGACACAACAATTTTGGAAACCTTTGCTGGAAATCATGAACTATAGAGTTACCTCTTGCAGAAACTCCTCTTTCTTGCTAACTGTATCAGCACTGAGAACTTTAACAGCAGCAGGGGTGTGATCAAGACTGCATTTGTAAACTTTCCCATACCCTCCTTCACCAATCACAGTTCTCTCTGAGAAGAAATCTGTTGCTAACTCTATTTCCTCCTTAGTGTACCTTCTGTACCTCTTGTCACTTGAGAAAAGGGCATCCACAAGTTTCTGTTTCTCTGAGGCCTCTCTGAGGGCATTCATCTCAGCTATCTGCCTTCCATAAGCTTCTCTTGCAAACAAATCTTTTGCCTCCTCAACCTCCTTGATGGCTAGCATATACCTTGCCTTCTGTTCAGCAGCAATTTTCCTCAATGTTTCTTCTCTTGCCAGAGCAGTACTGACTCTGCCTGCTTCCTCAAGAAATTGAGAAGAGACTAATTGGACCTAGAAATCAAATTATCAATAAAAAGATGTCAAGCCTGAAAATGGGGTAAAGTGTTTCTTTCTTGGACAGTTTCACAGTTCACAATATATTCTACCCAGCTCTACTTTTAGAGAGCCAGTAGAACATCCACCCAGTTCTACTTTTAGAAAAGCTAGTGGAACATTTGCAGGTTCATATGCAGAGTACTTCTTTGATGCCATTTATTTTCAATTTACATTCTCAATATAGTGAATTTTCAATAGTTTGCAGGTAAAACATTTAGTTCCATCCCATTTGTTCCTTTTTCCCTTTAGCTATTGAACCTTTTTGACAAAGACTAGAAGATCTGTCAAATCCACAACTTTGTTTGCATTTTCAAAGTATAGGCTACCAAACATGATCAAAAGAGCACCTTATTTTGCGTATGGATCAACTCTTCACAAGCTTTTTCGTACAAGGTTACAGTATTGTGTAATTCTAGGCGCAGCTGCTCGATTTCGGCTTGCACATATGACTGCCACACATTAAAAAAATCTCCACATCAAACTAGCTTAATAAACACCTTTGAAGTGAAGATTTCTATTTACAAACATGTTGCTATAAGTATGAGAGAAGAAAATTAAACAACTATCAACCTGGTCAGTCTCTGTCAAAGCTGTGGAATCACATCTGTTGGAAGTAACTGCCAGCAGCTTATTTCTTGGGTCTTTTTCAAACCTTTCCACACTCAGACATGCACCCATAGATGATTCCATATGTCTAAATGCTTGCAAATCCAGGAGATTACTATCTAGCAATGATGGTGCTTCAAGGGATTTTGAGACTTTGGGCTTGACAGAGGAGGAATAACTCTCAGTTACTTGTCCATTCATGCAAATGGAGCCTTTTATATATTCATTTTGACCAAATGTCTGGGAGCTGGTCTCTGTAACTGAATAGAAAAAATGAAAATCCAACTAGATACACGTTAACTTTTGGGTTGTGAAGTTTCAACATACCACCAATGAGTGAGGAGTCAGCTGATTTTGAGGTAATTCCATATCTAGATACAACTCGAATATCACATCCAACAGGAGCGGATTTGAGAACAGTTGCCGGTACCCCTGGTCCCCTCAGCTTTCTAAAAATAGCATGAAAAAGTTTAGCAGAAGGTTGACAGGTCTCTCCATATTGCAATCCAAGAAACAAAATCATAAAATATAAATTTAACGTAACAAGGCATATAAGTTGCATCACAAACACTACAAGACCATGCTCATTCACATTGCAGATAATATCAATTGCTACATGTTACCAAGGCAAAATACTTGACGATGATCACATTTACAGCCTAGTTTTCTCATTCGGCAGTAACACTAGTGACATGACATGATAGTAACACTATATGGGTCCATGGCCACCAGCCATTTGGTTTTAGTTCCAACAGCCAGGGTTCAAATCCTAGCACCCACTGACCCAAAAGAAAAAAAAAAAAAAAAACTATACAGACCCATGTGAATCAAGTTAAAAGAGCCAAATCAGCCATATACCTCAACAAGTGTTTCCAAGAACACGAACCCAACACTAAACTATGGATCCCTGATTGACACACATATCTCAAAAGCCCAGTTGCAGGGTCGTCATCCTCCAGCACCAAAGCTTCCACCTGCAAAAATAATTAGAAAATTACGAAGAATATATGTGTGTGTGTGTGTGCTAACAATCTTAATTTGATAAGTCTCAAGAGGTGGACAATCAAACAACCTTTTGTGAACTGCAGAGCTTTTTAAAGGCAAGAAAGATGTATTCTTGGAACTTCAACTTCACTTCCTGCACATACAGTGCCACCACATTCTCGTCCACTTCCTCAATGGGAGTACGTTCTCCAGCTGTAAGTTAATCCAAAATATTCTTATTTATCACCATAATTTATTTCCAAATAGTTTTGAAAAAATTAAAAGTCCGTTATTTACTATTCCCAAGATTTTCATTCATGGCCAATTTTTCAGATCTCCATCCACAAGAAAATTAGAGAGAGAGAGAGACAGAGAGAGTACATGGAGTGGGTATGGAAGTGATGGTAGGCATGACGTGGACTAAGATGAACCTTTCGGCTTTAGGCAATAGATTTTCGACAGCCCACCGGACGGCTCGCTTGCTTCCCCTCCCTGCGACACCGGCACCGGTATTCACGGCTACGGCCACGGAAACCATTTCCGTTGCGCAACCACTACTAATAGCAAGGCTTGTGACGGGCTTGTGGAGCCGATCGCCGGTTCGTTCGTAATCACGAGGTTTCGTTATTTAATTCCTCTCAAAACTTTGGGCTCTTCCGATGAAGCTTACAGTTTGTTCCGTTTTTCGTTTATTTAATTATTTATAAAAAACCAACTATTTAAATGATTTGAGTTTTTTTTTATATATATATTTAATTCTAATATTATTAAATTTGAAATTCCGCTAATGTGCATCTAAATACTTTGACTTATTCTGCTCAGACAATCGGGTGGTTGGCGGACAGGAAACTTCCAGAGTTTACCTTGGAAATGTACATATATGTATTTATATTGTTAACTTGGCAACTTGGACGGAGACTCCAGCTTGAGACTTCGACGCCAGGACGCGGAAGAGAGTTTCACTTTGACCACACCATGAAGCGGTTGCTTTAATTTTTCATTTATTTCCCCTATTTGGGCTTCTGTTTCTTGAAAGGATGCATATTTTTGGGCCAAAACTGAGAAGCCCATTTACTGGTATGTTGGGCCCAATTTCCAACGTTGCATCACTCTTCTTCTTAGCTGCACTCCCTTCTCCAGACAAGCGCCGAAACCTGAAACGTGAAACGGGAAGGTGCATTGCATGTATATCGCTGTCTGATCCCATTGCTAAATGACAATCATGTTAGCTCTATAAAACATAGGCGACTGGAAATGTAAATATTTTTTCACAGTGAAGGCCCAAAGCCCAATTCAGAATTCATATAAATCTACGAAATTAGTATTTTGCGATATTAAAAAAAAAAAAAAAAAGAATATCCCGAACTTAAAACCCCTCTCATCAGCTCGTGTCAGAAAAACTTTGTAATATAAATAAACGAAATTAACAATAAAAATTTTATTTTAATATTTTTTTTATTATTGTATACTAGTAAGTATGATTATGTAGTAATACTTCAAATCCTGAAAATATATGAATAACAAATCTATACGTTCCAACAATTTGAGAATATAAGCACGATAAAAAGAAACAAAAGTACATGGCAAAAATAGAAAACTACGTGCATCAAATTGACATGAAGTGCAGAAGGGAAGTGGATTCGGTGATTGCTCCTTCCCACTGGAGCCCATCCCACCACTCCTTCTTACCGTACACTGTCAGTGGCCTTGAATTACCGGTACGAGTTTTGATTGGCAGCTTTTTGAGCTTTGGACAATCAATCACAGCGATACTCTCCAAGGAAGGAAAAGCCAATTCCCATTCAGTGATACTACTTAGATTAGGTAGGTCCCTGATGGATAGTTTTCTTAGGCTTGGAAATGCATCTGCATCTCCCGCTGGCGTCACATCTTTGCTGACAACTTCTTCCATCTCTTCGCAGTACATCAAGTACATTACTTGCAGTTTTGGAAGTTGCAAGACCCATGAAACATTCTTCAACTTATGGCAATACCAAATATTTACACAACGAAGATTTCGCAGACATTCTCGGGTCACAGGATTCCTCCATACCGTTGCCAAGTTGGGAAGGCCGTGCAAGGAGAGAACCTCCAACCTGCAAAGCCAGTTACTTCCAACCTCTTCATCAACTTGCAAGTACTCAAAATCATAGCAGTTGTTAATGCTAAGCCTTCTCAACCCTTCACCAAAATTGGGACTCGATGATAGTTTCAGACACTCTAGCCCGTCACATTCTTTTATATACAAGTACTGTATCAATTTCAGTAGTCTCCTGAAGTAGCAAAACAGCCTCTTCACGGTATTCATTTCCTTAACAGTGATCCCAAGTGTTGTAAGGTTCTTCAAGCATTCCAAGTCCACAAGCCCAAACTGATTCTCACCCTCGCAGTTGTGATCTTCCCAACCTTCATAACTGTAGTACAAATTCATGACCCTCAATTTTACAAGTCTGGATATGGCTTGTTGTGGAATTCTTGCAAGAAAATGTGTGCGTTGCAGATCCAAATGTTCCAACTCTGCCAGGTCTCCTAATTCCTCGGGCAAATTAGCTATCTTTGTCCCAGATAAATCGAGATGGTGCAGCCCAACTAGCTTACCGATTGATGCTGGGATCTCTCTAAGACTGGTGAATGACAAATCCAGAACTCTCAGAGCGGGCATAGATTGGAAAAACCCATTCGAAACCTTGTTCAAGCCATTGTTCCATTGGAGCAGCAAGGTTGATAAATTGGAGCATTCAGGTATTTCTCTGAGAGTTGTGATCCCATTATCCAACAACGAAACTCTTTGTGCTTCCTTCCACTTTTCAGCTCCCGGTGATTCAGTCAGCCCCTTGCCGGCCTCCACTAGAAATAGGCTTTTGTTTGATCCACACTCTGATGCTACCCATAAAGCAAAACTTCTGAGAACATCGTGCATTTTCACTTGGGTTTCCTCTTCACCACTTTCTAGCAGGCAAGCAACTTTAAGAGAACCAATTAGAGCATACCCCTTATAGTACACATAACTGTCAGTGGAGCTTTCTAGTAATCCTTCCCCGAGCCAATATTCTATTAGCTGCTCTTTCTCGATGGAATAGTCTTCAGGGAACAGAGAACAATATAAGAAGCACGACCTCAATGTATCACTCTCCAATCTGTCGTAGCTGAATTTTAGAAGAGTAAATACATCTTCCATGCCTCGAATCTCAGAAGGAGATCTTTCTAGTTCCTTTACGGCATATTCCCATTCTTCTTCCGTCTTTTTATTGGCCATGACTCTTCCAATGGTGATCAATGCAAGCGGAAGGCCTCCACATTTTCTGACAATGATCTCAGCATGACGTCGAATAGATGTTGACTTCAAAATCTCCCTTCTTCCAACCTTGTCACAGAAGAGTCGCCACGAGTCCTTCTCTCCCAGGAATTCCAATTTCAGCTTCTGGTGAGCATCCATGTCGCTACACACATCCAGAGAACGCGTCGTAAATATTACCTTGCATTTGTTTTCCTTGTCGGGAAGAGGAATTCCAATCTTCAGAAGATCAATTCCTTCCCAAACATCGTCTAATAAGAGGACAAACTTTTTCCTCTTCATTACTCTATATATTTTCCATGCTCGCTGCTCGTGGTTTTCAGATTCTTCCAAAGACAATCCCAGCCTGGCGGCAATGTTTTGTTGGATCTTATCAGCAACAACATCCTTTGAAACCACAACCCATATAACCGTGTCATAGAAGTCGGATCTGGTTAGAAACTCATTGTTTATGGTCTTCAATAGAGTCGTCTTCCCCACACCCCCCATTCCATAAATTCCAATACTTCCCACTTCATCTGCTTCTATACACTGCCAAACTCTGTCTAACATCATATTCAAGCCTATTGCTGGCCTACAAGGTATTTCTTGAACTGGCAAGGGCATCTTGTTAGGTGCAACAACTTGAAAATCTGCTTTTCCCTTCAGCTCATCCACTGCCGCCATCAGCCTTGCAACTTTCTTGCTTAATTTGAACGTGGAAGAGCCACAAAAATTGCAGTACCCAGAGCATTTCGTTCTCTGTCCAAGAACTTCCATCGTTGATG
Organism: Rhizophora apiculata; assembly: GCA_037832385.1. NCBI lineage: Eukaryota > Viridiplantae > Streptophyta > Magnoliopsida > Malpighiales > Rhizophoraceae > Rhizophora > Rhizophora apiculata. The sequence continues at coordinate 4,166,744 of CM075433.1, read as the reverse complement.
TTGCCTCCGTTTCAACAGCTTCCACTCTTTCTAACCACCCTTTGACTTGGCTTGTACAGGTTGATCCCTCCAGTTCAGCTCTCTCAACCTGTATCTTCAAGTCATCTCTTTTATCCTTCAATTCTTGTAAGGCAGTTCTGAGGGATCCAACCCTTTCATCCACATTAACAACATCGATTATCTTTGCAGCAATGAAATTCCACAGGATACTAATTGTGTCAATCAAAGGAGTGATTAAATCCATGGATGAATTTCTCCGCGCCTAGATTTGCAGGGACAAGCGAAATTGGGTGAATTGTGATGATGAAAGCTGCTTATTTCCTCTATTATCTCTGATCCTGCACAGATAGACCCGAGTTCAGTGAAAAGACCAATTCCTATCAGTCAGTGTCGACAAGTCGGAAACTGGCTGATGACTACTCTTTAGACTTCAGAGCCGCCGCTATGGAAAAACCTGGAGTTGACTGATTTTATGCCGATATTTTTCTCCCGTCGTTTTTTCCAGGGAAGAATAAAAATGCTGTCCTCTGCAGGTTCCTCTACCTTTCGTGCAGCTGACTTCTGCGCAACTCCCGAATTGTCTTATTTTCAGTAATTACTAATTTAAATTATTATTTTTAAAATACCAAATTTATTTTCTGGTGATCCATAATTGTTGAGCTGTTATCCCAAAATTGCCACGTGGGTAGTAATGAGACGGGACTAACGACGTCGTTTCGGACTGGTCTGTTTCAATTCACAAATTAGGGTTGACGCATCAACGGCTTCTTTCCAGTCGGAGGGGGCGACAAACAATGCAGCAGAACGCGCCATGAACGGAACCCTTGAATCGGAGAACTAAGTCTCTGCGTTTCGTATCGTCCACGGAGAGAGAGAGAGAGAGAGAGAGAGAGAGAGAGAGAGAGAGAGAGAAGGAGGGATGGGGAATCCAAAGCAGAAATGGACAGCGGAGGAAGAAGAAGCGCTGAGGGCAGGGGTAGCCAAACACGGTCCTGGCAAATGGAAGAACATCCAGAGAGACCCCGATTTCAATCCTTTCCTCTTCTCCCGCTCTAACATCGATCTCAAGGTCCCTTTTTTTAAGTTCCTCTCTCTCTCTTTCTGTGTAAATTGTATTTATGATTTTCTCTTGTTTTTCCCTAGCATGTACTTATTTATGCCATTTGTTTGTTTGTTGTATAGGATAAATGGCGGAATATGAGCATCAGTGCGGGGGAAAAAGTACGGTCGTCGAAGCCAAAACCAAATTCTGATGCTCTTGCCCCTCTTCCTCCTCCTCCTGTCGCTGTTGTAACTCCGTCTTCCGAAAATCCAAAAGCTTCTAAGACACTTGCTGCTGCTGCTGTGACTCCAGTTACCTCAGATACGGTCGGCTATGATCCTTCGAAAACCTCAGTCGGTAGCAAAACTGCTCCTACGTATGTGCTGTTTTTGTTGACGAGCTGGCATATAATTCTCCACCCTTTATCATTCTTTTATTTATTGTGTCCACAGATTCATGACAAACAATAAGCCGGTACGACATATTCTACCGGAAGGAAAGAATAAATATTTTGATTTAAATTTGCTGTTGATGATCTACCTGGGATAAATCCTGTGTTTTCTTGGTATCCAGTGATTTGTTGTAGAAGCAGAAGTCTTGCTGTTTCATTTTGGTTCTTTTTTTTTTTTTTTGACGGTTCTTTAAACTTGTAATGTTTGGTCAATTAACCTATTTTGCTAGGTACAATGCATTGATTTTTGAGGCAATTTCAGCCTTGAATGAGCCGAATGGAGCAGAAACCAGTGCAATTATTGGCTACATTGAGGTCTTGAGATTGATTTTATCGTAAATGTTATTTTTCCTTTAAATTGATGGGCCATTGAATCATTGTGCTGGAAGCTATTTTCTTCGTTAGCAAGAAATGTCCCTTATGATTTTTTTCAACTTACATAATTGTGTTCCTGGCAAATTTTTCAGCCACATGGCAAATTTTGTTCCTGATTCTCCTTGAATTTGGATTGGAATTGGATCGTTCAAGTAATAATCATATGCTTACCTCGTTAGAGTTACCTCTTAAAATTAGTGTTCTTGTGAATGAAAAAGAGAGTTCCCTATCAAAGTTGTTAACCTTCTGAGAGTTTTAGGGTCCTGCTTAACCTATGCAAGTGCCTTCCATGCTCCAGCTATGCAGAGCCCTAACCCCCCTTCCTTCTAAATAGATAAAAGGTTTGTAAGATCCAGCCCCCCTACCAAGGGGGAGAAATGACGAGCAATCAGTTATTTTTGTACTGCATTCTTGTTGTTAGGAACCAATGAAATCAAGTCCAAAAACCAAAGTGTGAAATTATGAAATTGATCCTTTTGAAGATTTACTTTTTGCTTCCAATTTTATTATCAGTGTTTCCTTTTCCATTCTCTATTTATTTCAACATGTGACAACCATGTTCTCTCCTTGGTAATTACTGCAGCAAAGACAAGAGTTGCCACAAAGTTTTAAGAGGCAATTAAGTTCCAAATTGAGAAGGTTGGTTGCACAGGAAAAACTTGAAAAGGTGAATGAATATTGACTTCCAATACCTTCCTTCCCTTGGATATAGTATCTTGGTAATGAAACTTATCTTGCTACACTATTAAGTATGTTTAAGATGTGGAAGCAAACTACCATGTATGTTGTTTTTGAATACTCAACTAGATGGACAATGGGTTCATGTAGCAGTATCAGAATTTTCACAACCATAAGGGAAAAGAAATACTAGGAAAGAAATGTCGCGTCTTGAATTGACTTCCAGAGGTCCTTTGTTATGAGCACAAATGCAAACATCAGTAAAAGTCACAGCTAATAAAAGGCTGCTAAAAAGAATATTCATCTACGTTTTTTCTTCTGTCCAATTGATGAAGAGAAGAAACACAACTTGAGTGACCAAAAACACAATTTTTTTGATGGTATTATAACAAAATAATCTGACTATGTTGCAGTAAGATTCTAATAAAGATATTTGGTGCATTTTAAATGGTTTTGACATGCAATTAAAAATGCAGGTTCAGAATTGCTACAAGATAAAGAAAAGTTCTTCATTGAATACTAAATCACCGAGCCCAAAACAGAAAGATTTTCAGCGGAAGCGATTAGACAGCGCTAGTTTTGTAAATACCGGGGACACCATCAGAGAAGCAGCAGTGGCGGCTGCCTACAGGATCGCGGATGCTGAAAATAAATCATTTTTTGCAGCTGAAGCAGTTAAGGAGGCAGAGAGGGTCTCAAAGATGGCTGAAGAGACAGAATCTCTTCTACAATTAGCCAAAGAGATATTTGAGAAATGTAACGTCTCGTTTTTGCTTCTTTTTGTCATTTTCTTTCTCACTTTGTTGCTAACTCGTATGATTATGCATCACAGGTTCGCGCGGTGATCTTGTGCTTATTGCATGAATTACAATTCTAGATTAATGGATAGGGGAACATTGCTTGTAAATATTGCAACTTGGGCACTATTTTGTGATTTATGTATTGTATTTTTTCTTAGAGAACATGGTTATAGCCATTCATACATCGCCTTGACTCTATGGTATGGCATAGATGAATTCTTTTATTCTAATTTATTCACGATGCCATTTAACGAGTCATTTATTCTTTTGTTCAATTTACACAAATCCATTCAACGAAGTAGATTACAGATTGTCCCTCAAATTTATCCGTGGTGTAGTCTGGTCCGAAAGTGGTGATTTGTTTTTCTATGCTTAGACGGTGAAGAAAAATAATAATAACCGTTGAAACTGATGACAACATAATTTGGGACGGGATAGCAAGTAACTGGGACGGTAACACTTTAAGTAAGCTCTGATGGACTGCTGTAACCAAGCAAGCGTGTTATCATGACTATGGAGAGGGCATTGGTTCAGCATAAAAGTATTCGCTGCTTCCTAGCCAACTGGACCATCAGAAGTCGATGGACTAGCAGCGGTGCACTTGAGGACATGCAACTTCATTGGCCATCTCCAAACTATCTGAAATCATAATGGTTAACTATGCTGTTAATCGACCTTTTACCTTCACACGCATTGTCCTTTGTGCGTGAATCCCACAAGCAATATGCAATCAAAGACCTTAGATTACAACAAACATGAACCAAAAAAGTTGGGGAAAAAAAGCCAGCACACATCGAATAACCTCAAGGCAGCACGGCAGACAATCATAATTCCCAAGATAAAGCTGCTCCACAAAGATACACAGGAAGAAGAAGCAACCCAAAAAAAAATGAAAAGGCTTTTCGCCCTCAATGATATTGTCTAACACTGTAATAGCCTCAATAGAAGCTTAAGGAGATAAAAGAAACTGTTCTATCACATCCATTGCAGCAGCTCCAGAAGACAAAATTGCATGTGCGTTACAGTCAGCAAACAAAGCAACAGAACCTTAAAAAACCATGAAAACTATAAGAGCACAAGTCCAAGTTCTGATGGTCGCAAGGCATGGCGAATCCGATAGTTGTAAAGATAATAGTGAAGTTGCCCATCGCCTGGCCCAAATTTCAGCTCTTTCAAAAAAGACTCATTGTGCATCACGTCTAGAGCATTAAACACATCAAAATCCTTCTGCTTGGCGACAATCAATGCATCATTCATCAACTGAAGCAATGGGGTCTTAGTGGTGACATTGTAATATGAGTAAGCAGCTTTCAAGGTCGAGTAATTTTGGTTCCCAAGGATAGAGGAAGGAAGACTATAGAAGCTACAAAAATCAGTAATCTCATGAGTCTCAGGGCTCTCCACCAAGTAACTATCAATCACGCTGTCATTTGGGAGAAGCCAGTGCTCCACATCATTCTCATCAAAATATGGTGCAACAACAAACTGGTTCAAGTAATTTCTAAGCAACCGTGTAACAGCAGGCACATCTCGAAGCTCCATCTTTCTAAATCCAGGAGTAGATGTTGAATCTGGCAATTTATAAAGTTTTATTGTTCTACTCATCGTCATCCTTGCACCGAGCCTGGAAAAGCCAACATCAATAAGCTTCTTTGGATTCAAAGATCTATGCCAGTACTGGGAAGTTGTTATTGGAGTTGGAAGAACCACACCAGCAGTATAAGCTGCTTGCCAAATATTCTCCAAGTGAACCCTTCGTGTAACCTCCTTAATCATAACAGGAGCAAGTCTCTTTGACCTAAGCTTCTTATGAACACACAAGAAATTGATTTCAGCCATTTTAACAATTTCATCACGCACCCTAATCCTTGCAGGCACACCAGTGATAAAAGCAACAAGCTTCTTTGAAGCCTTGGCACGTACACCAATGTGCCAACTTTGATAGTAACCAGGAGGGTGCAAAGCCCACCTAAGGAACTCTTTTGAGTAATTAAACCTAAACATGTTTTCATCATCCTCAACATAATTGTTCTTCAGGAGATTGTAAACCTCATTGCAAGTCTCCTCCGAGTCCATGTCACAAGTGGTCCATTCATATGGACTGGGAAGATTGTAAGGTTCTTGCTTGACTTCAGATAATGGGATTTGAGGCTCGATGGGGCCCTCAGGCAAACTCGTGTCTCCAATGTCCTTGAATTGACCCACAGGTTGAGTTTCCCAAAACATGTGCTTCTTGCCAATGGAACTAGATTCCTGGAACCTGCGAACTATGGATTCCAGAGAGCTATCGTCATTGGTAAGTGGGTTATTCTCGGAATCAGGATCTGCGTTTCCCTTGGGAGACCCAGGTGCCAAATTATTATTGCTATCACCCATCTTCAGAAAACAACTGCAGCACCCAATACCTCCGCCTAGACGAACAACGTATAAATAGTACAGACTGTGGTACAAGAAATAGAAATAAAATTCACATAATATTAAAAAAAAAAAAAAAAAAAAACCTTAAGTCCCACGATAGCAATTAGGACTGTGAATCTGCTCAGAGCTAGCAAAATTGGAGCTGAATTCAAAATACCAAAAGTTGCTGAGTCACAGCACTCACTTATTCTCAGAACCCAGATATTAATGGGTTCTTCCCGGTTTCAATAATCCATTCCTCGGTTCTACAAGTTACGTTAAAAAAAAAACAAAAAACAAAAAGACCCCACAAAAAAAGAACAAAAAACAACAACAAGAAGAATAATTCAACAGATCCATCGAATAAGAGTGAAGTGAAAATATAAAACTCACGGATTCGCCGGACAAGCTCTGCGAAGATTGATAGTCTTAAGATTGATAAGAGCAAAACGTTTAGATCCTCAAATTCAATTTGCTGAGATTGGGGATGTCAGCGAAAGGCGGCTTTCCGTTCGCCCAAATGTTTTTGTTTCCTGCGGGCTGCAAAAAGATCGCCGTCTGTGTCGGGGAAACCAATGAAAATGAACGCTGGTCGTGCCTTTGTTCTTATATCACGTTTGACGCCTTGTAACGCTGTCACTCTTGAAACATGGGTAAATTTTTGTTCTTTTGGGTAAATTTCTGCAACAACCAAACAGGGCCTTAAAATAATAATAATAATAACCCAATCATCTGTGTAAAATGTGCTGATAAGGGTATTTTCGTAAGTCCATCTAAGGAGATAGCCTATATTTCAATGAGGATATTTTCGTAACTTCAACAACGCCGATAAATAAATGACCGTTATTTTTTGATTTTTGATTTTTGATTTCTTGAGTATGGTAATGGTAAGGCGATGGCATTGTTTTGTATATATATATATATATAGAGACTTTTTAGTACATTTCTAATTCAATCTCTATCTGAAAATTAACTCAAAGACAATTGAGCCAAGATTTTCTTGAATTTCTTCGTCCAAAATTGTTGTGTTCTTTCTCTAAATTTATTTTGACTTTGGGGTTATTTTTTCTTGGGATTTTTTTTTGTGTTCTTCGTTAAAAAAAAAAACTGGTTCCAAAAGAAAATGGTATCTTTAGTCTGTTTTTCTTCATTTGTTGCAATTCAAGAACCGTCTGTTTGTTCTCCTATTCGTTTATTTCCAAGTTTTCTAGTTTCAGAATGGTGCTCTTAATCGTGAGATTTTTATGATGATACAATTTCAAGAATCTGGTTTTCTCTTCAGCGTCTTTTGAGCTACTCTGTTACAGTTTTGACCCTTTTTTTTTTTCCCATAATTTCTTTCGCGCAATGGCTTCGAGGCTGAAGTTTTCTTCCTGGAAGAAAGCTCAGATTTCTGCTAAGATAGTGAGAAGGCATTAAGAGGCAAAAGAGATTATGGTGATCATGAAAACCCCCTTTACATTTTCTTGGATTTCTGGGTTCAATGTTATGCTGGCTTTCAGCCAAAAAGATTTTGACTCAAAATCTGATTTTGTTGAACTTAAACCGTGAATCTTGAAATAGAATAAAGTCTTCAATATGTTTTTTTTTCTTCTTCTTCTTTTTTCAAGAATATCCTCTTCTTTCTCCAAAACTATTTTGACTTCGTTTTTTCATTTGTTCTGGTAGTGGCATGGAGCTCTTAATATCAGGAATTTTCTTGATTTAATTTCAAGAAACTCGTTTCTAGATGAGAAAAACCTGCATTCTGTTTTTCTCCGGATTCTTTTGTTTTCAATTTTCTTGAAACTGAATGGTGTTTGCAATTGAGTTCTTTTTCTTTTTTTGACATGGTCTAAAAAATTTGGTTTTATGCTCTAATCTGTTTTTCAATGTTTATCATAATGCAATAACCTCCGGTAACCTTTCTGTATTAATCTTATTCGCCACTTATTTCTCAGAAACGAGTGGAATTTCCGATTTTGAGATTTTTTTTTTTCCAATCTTGTGAGCTATGTCTATGTATCTAATACGTAGGTCCTAACGTAACAGATTGTGTCTCACATAAGTTGATTGTTTTCAATGAGACTCGGTGTTTGAAGAGAAATTTATTTCCAATTCCCCTACAATACCATAAGAGGTATCAGATACCAAGCAAAATGGCGACTTCATGTTCTGCCTGGGAAACAGAGCCACTGAATTGACCAGTTTCCACGTGTTTTGTAATCCTGTCAAAACGAACCAGCACTCGTTCATTTTTTTTAGTTCCTGCAAATTTCAAGAGTCTCAGTGTCATGTATAAAGGGAACATTGCTTATAGCGCGACGATGGCAATCGGTGCCTCAGTATCTCTGAATTTTATGCACGCAGCTGCACAGGACAGGCAAGCAAACAAACGCACTTCAGCATCAACTAATGAAAGAACTTGACTTTCCCAAACCAACGGCACAGGATAGTGAAAGAACCGGTTCTTACAAGCTTATCTGCACATAAGAAAAAGGGGTTCCCAGGATGACAGACACACACCTTTCAGAACAGTGTCCTTTCAACTCCAAACAGGCAAATTAAAATTGATGAGGTGTTTACAATTGTAAGTTGTGCAGGAAACTATAACCATAAACATCACAAGCCCCCAACTTCATGGTAAGTGTTCCTCTGCACTGGTCTTCTGGAAGCAATGTGGTGTAGTTGCTGATGCCATGGAAGCTTGGTGCACTGATCATCAGCTGAATGGTAAGTCATTTACCTTCACTTGCAGGGAGGGCTGAAAAATTTTCACCAGGCCTTTAAAAATTCTGGATAGCTGACTTCCCTGAAAGTCTCTTTGATTTATATTCTACCTCTCTACAAATGAGAATTCCTAATAAATGCAAACATGAAGAAAATTATATTCCCAAAAGACTTGAGATTGAGATAACAAAGAGTGATTGACTCAGACACTGCCTTTTTTGAAACTTTCCCAGGGCATCTTGTGGTTTCTCTAAAGTACTATTAGAATTCTACAAGAGAGTTGTCTTTAAAAGAAAGATTGTTTGAAAAGAATCTGAAAAGGGAAACAATGAACTGAAATTGGACCTACCAGAGAGATTCAAAAAGTTGCAAGTGGAGAACCCACATTTGTGAAGTAGGACACAAGATCTACATGTGGATTGTCGTACAAACTCATGAATGGATGCATCTAGAATTTACATTGGAAAAGAGGGGAAAGAATATAAGCACTACAGGGCCAATGCTTAAGAGGAAAATATATAACATAGCAATTTTACACACCAGAAGTTCATTTGCTGACTGTCTATCATTAGGGTCTTTCTGGACACTGAAAACAATAAGAAGGGAATTAGTCATATCATACAATTGTCTTAGCTGGGTCAAATTAATAGTTAACTAATAAGCACAGTATCAACAAGACACTGCTACTTAAGTGTGCAGCTTTCAGTGTGTGAGTGCATGAGAGAGAGAAAGAGAGAGAGAGAGAGAGAGAGAGAGAGAGCAGTTTAAACATAATGAGCAAAACTAATAATAAAAAAACCAAAAAATCAAGGGAAACTGAGACTTAAAATAAGTTCCAATGATTTTCATAAAAAGATAAATTGCACAACTATGCAGATGTACTGCTTTTTAGCTTAATTGAACAGCAATGCACACATTAATCTCCAATATTAGTAACTGTTCAATGCCATATATGTTTGTTTCATATGTATACATGTTTTTCTTTTAATATGATCAATTCCTTATATGTACACATGTTCTGTGTGTTCAATGCCATATTTGCTTGTTTACTATTATACGTCTATGTGTATCTAACATGTCATGTGCAAGTCCATATATATAATGAGTTGATCCACTTTCATAAGCTGCTAAAACTCTTGTCACCGGAGAAACATCACAAGTAATAAACAGCACAGACAGTTAAACAAATTACATCTCCAGTTCAAACTTTTCAGTTTCAGGCAATAACCATAAGAATCACCATCACAGTTAAACAAGGAGAAAAAAGTAATAATTTTGAGAGGAAACTGATCACAACTTCAAGTTCAATGTAATCCATACCAGGCAGATATGAATGAACAAAACTCAGGAGAAAAGTGATCAGAAGGTGCACAAGGTGGCAGTTGGTCAACAATGGCTTCCATAAGCTCAAACACATTAGTCCAACCTTCATTTTGCTGCGGAGGGGAATAAGGGAATTGACCAGTTGCACACTCCAGTAATAACAACCCCAAGCTCCAAATGTCGCTTTTAGAACCATATTTTCCTCCACTAATTCTCTCAGGCTACAAAAGCAAGACCAAAAACAACCACACATGAACATATTAAAATTTTCAATTTTCACATCCAGGCCAGAACTTAGAATACTTTGTTGTGAAAGGAAACAAAGAGACTTGACCAAGAAATAATGAAACTAAAACCTATATATCATTGAATTAGTTGGCACTTACGGACATATAGTTGTATGTGCCAACAAATGTGCTTGCCAGGCCAGAGGTGCTTGCCAACATTGCACTCACACCAAAATCAGTAATCTTGACTTCCCCTCTATGATTTATCAACAAATTTGAAGGTTTCAAGTCCCTGTGGATAACGTGTTTCTCATGATGAAGATAAATCAAGCCCTTCAATACCTGTTTTGACAGGCAAAGGAATAAGGACAATAAATTGCATTGTAAATATTAGCATCAGCATCAAAAACTAAATTGCTGACAATAAAGTTCCCGCATTTTCCACCTGTTTGCAGATAGCAGCAAGCTGTGGTTCCGGAATTGTTTTAACTTTTCTCAGAAGATCTGCCAGAGAGCCACCATCCATATACTCTAAGATTATTGAAACAGCACCATTATCATAGAAAGATTGATAACACATTACAATATAAGGACATTGTGATGATTGATTAATTTTTAGCTCCTGAGCAATTGCCCTCAGTGCTGACTCCTCAATATTCATTTGTATAACCTGAAAATGAACAAGGATGCCAAAATTGATAATAATCAGGCACAGGCATCTAAACAAGAAAGCAGGCAAGTTGAATTCCTATAAGGATTAACAGCCCAACAGTCAAACAGATCATCCCCAGGAAGCCTACTAAGTAAGTCTACGAGAAGGATGACCTACAGAGGATGCGGTAATGACAGGTCTGAGACTAGTTTCTGGGCAGAGTCTAAAAGAACACTGCCACTTCAAATTGCCAACTAAATCTAGAAGGAAAACTTAAACAGCCTTTAAGGGATGTCTAGTTCCCAGAGTTGGTACCAACAATATAAGTATCAACACAAGCAAAACCAGGAAAACTAAGTAACTTTTTCATGAATAAATTGGTTGTCATCCTCAAAATTTGAAGCTCATAAGCAACTTTTGCATAAAAATCTGAACTCCCCACTAGGCAGGATGACAGACTTTGTGAAATGCTCAGTGCAGTGACATGAAACAGCAAATGCTTGCAGGTGATGCAAAGCAGCATTGCGAACATTGCACAAAGCATTATGACAGCCAGGAGAAAACAATGATCCACTATGTTCTAGGTAATAATGCATACAAAAAGAAATGTAGGTTCTGAATTGTACAAAACCTTTAATGCAAAAAACTGGCTAGTCCATTTATGTTGCACCAGTTGCACAATTCCACCGCTTCCTTTCCCGATAACCTTAATCGTATCTATGTCTGCTAAACTGAGCTGATTGTCCGTTGGCTGGATAGGGGGCGGCTGAAAAGTGGAAAAACAGACATACTCAGAATAAACAACCAAAAAATCTCTAGGCCAAAAATCCACCGTTAGATAAGGGAAATTTAAAGTGACCAAATCCAAACAGGGAGCTACAATGAAACTTTAAAAACCAAAGATCCACAATATATATATACTTTCAAAGTTGCAAGATAATTCTCATATCATTCACCCTGATTATGATGGCTCGAGATATTTTGAGCAATCATACAGCAAAATAAAACATCAATAACAATACTCGATCTCAAAGTTAAACATAAATATTTTTGGAGGAATTGATCAGCCAATTTTACTTTTCCTTTTAAAATTACATTCAACTCGATACAGTACAATACAATAGTATCCTTCCCCTTCAGAGAAATGAATGCAAAAGTCAAAAGAAACACGGCAGCGCGAAGCGAAGCATCAAGTACTAGCAATCAAAACAGGCACAAAAATAAACAAATGCCAAAAATAAAAAAAATAAATAAAAAGTAAAATCACATACAGCTTGAGGTTCGGTTTCAGTGACAATTCGCACGCCATCGCGGTTCACCCGGAGATCACCATCCTTAAAAGTACCGCTCTGTGTCCTGCAACAAATTTAAATTAGCGCCCCCCCCCCCCAAAAAAAAAAACACACACACACACACACAGATAAAGAAAAAGGAAGAGAGAGAGAGAGAGAGAGAGAGAGAGAGTTACAAGAACTTAGATAAGGAAACTTCATCGGCAGCGGGAAGGGAGAGTTTGAGCTTCACATTAGTTTTTAAGCTTCTATTCTTCTTCATGACGATTCTGCGTTTTTTTTTTTTTTTTTCCCTTCTAAGCTTTCCTTTCCTTTCCCTTCCCTTCTTCTTGCCTGTTTCCGTCGGTTCAATTTTAGGACACAGAGTCGCGACAAGTCTTCGTAGAAAACCACGACTCAGTTCCTAACGTTGTTCCTGTGAAATCAACTTTATGGTAAACACGTGTGAAACGAATACAGGACAACACGACATGATATTAGACAATGTGAACTGGTCATTAATTAATTAATTATAGTCGAATTAGAAAAAAATTTGGTGAGAGAGACTAGTCTGATTAAATGACAAAACAAAAAATAATAATCATAAAAAAATTAATGCTGGTTGGTGAATTGGTGACTTTTGAAGACCAGTCAGAGCGCCGCCATTTTGCAGAAAGCGGGAAAAAAAGGATCATAAACCAGAAACCCTTTCAGATGGGAGGGTGGTTTTCCGTTTACGGTTCCTTATCTGGCTCGTTGACAATTTTAATCTTTCCTTTTCCTTTTCAAAAAATCAAAAAATATGTTACTACTTTACAATATTGTCAAAAAGGTTTGTGTCCATTTAAAAATAAATTATATCAACTAACGTCTTGTGTCATCCACCGTGTTGACAGAAAAAATTAGATTAAACATGTTTGGTAAGTATATGTTAATTTCGTGTGATTCATGTGAATAATGTCACAAGTTCTTTAATTTGTGAGTTGGGGGTATTAATTTTTTTTTTTTAAGTTCATAAAATAATATTTAAATTTGAATGCAAAGATAATAGGGTAATTTATATATAACTACAATTTGCGAATTTATAAATAAATTTTTGTTTTATTTGAAACATGCTGCATTTAGTATATAAATTTATGGTCAAAATTAAGGAATTGACCATATAAATAATCCTCTATTCTAGGACTTTAATGTAAAAACATCATTTTCTTTTCCCCCTTGTATACAGTAAAAGGCGTAAGCACATCATTTGACTGGCAATTCTGGACTTCCAAAGGATTAAAGCTTAGCGAGGAATGATTATCCAATTAGAATAATTGGCATTCGGTGGGTCCAATTTGCATTTCTAACTTACCTCAAACATCGAAAAGGATACCCTGAACAAGACCCTTTCCCAACATCTGTGCGAGCTGAAAGCTCTTATTAATGCTCTAAATCCCCACCTTATCTCATATCCCAGCTGATAATAGTGCTAGCCAATAACGGGGCAGAACGTTTCATCCAAATTCACGGAAAGATCCCGTTTGCTGCTTTGGTGCTGGGGTTGTGGCCTTTTGACTAGAAATTTTGAGGTTACGAGAAAGCCTCCTCTCATTTGTTAGCTCTCTCTTTTATTGCCGCGGACTACTGATCAAAACCAAGTTCAAATATCTAAGTCCAAGTTAGGTTGGAAGGTAACATCTTTCGTCCATTATAAGAAAAGGAAAATATGGTGAAACCCATTAGTCTGGAGTGACTCTCCCCCAAAATTCATCTACCGGTGAATAAAGGGAATAAAAGGGAAGCTAAAAAAAAAAAAAGAGGGGCGGGGTGGAATTGCAAAAATGGGACATGGGACTCGAGTGGCTGCTCATTCGCAACTGAGAAGCCCCCCCTTTTTTTTTATTTCAACGAGAGAAACAGAACTGAAAAGACAAATGACAAGAACTCGATCAGCTCCTTCCGACAAGTAGCTACACCAACCCTTGTCTGCTTGCAAAATTAAACTATTATGACGAGACGGGTAATCCTAAACTATATTGAAGCCTAAGATACTCTTTTTGTATTTGGTTTTGATGGATTGCTCGCTCGCTCCCAATTTTCCACGGCCAGAGAAAATATATCAGCGAATTAGCATGGCATGCAGTGCTCGTCGTCCTTTTTTTTGGTGGTCAAGTGACTTAAAGACCTGCATTTATGTGGGGAGGTGGACCCCATTTAAAGGACTTTTTGAAGTTAATTATAACAGACACGAATTTGTATCCATCGTAACGAGTGGGCCAGTCGATGCATTCTGAAGTCCTTAACCTCTCAGAAGGAGCGCGTCGGGACTGTTTGACAACCTTTTCGTTTTTCACCCTTGAAAAAATATTTATTTATTAAAAAATCAACGACGAAACCAATTATCAAATGGGCCACCCTTGCGGAGGCAAGTTGTTTTTATCTAGGTGCCAGCCCTGACCTCTTTTTTAAAAAATTTTTTTAATTTAAAAATTTATCAAAAACTATAAACTACACAACAAATATAGCTCACGGCTGCCAATCTTGACTTAGATCTGCTCAAATCCAATCCAAGCCGCGTCTCATAGGTATCGTCATCGTCATGCCGTCATCGTGATACATATCCAAGACAGAACTAAACCTTTTATTTTTGTTTGACTAAGCGATTTATAGAATTGGAAAGATAAATCTTAAAAAAAAAAATAAACCCAAAAGTTGTGGGGTACTCAAACGTGCAGTCTACTTTTTTCTTTTTTTCTTTTCTTTTTTTTTTATAATTAAAAATTTATTATATCATAAACAATATAATAATAACTTTTTTATTCTAATAAATTAGATTTGAGACTTTTAAAATAAAAATTTAAATATTTAGCCATCAGTTGTTCGATTTTTTAAATAAATCTATAATTATAAAATATTAATATTTTGTTGTGTGTTCAAAAATTTGCCTTAACACAAAAAGACGTGTGATTATATATATAATTTTATTATTTAAATTATATATATTTATTAATATTTAAATTATATTTAAAATTATAATTTTTTAATATAATATTTTTATTAATTGAGTCATATAATGATTAAGTTTTTAATAATGTTATTATTTTTAAAAAATCTAATATTATTAATTTAAAAATATTTTGGGTGCTTGGATAACATGTTTTGTGTTAGTTTTCACATATGCAATGATATATATTTTTTTAAATCTATAAATCTTATATTTTTCATTTGAAATATTACAACTTAATATCTCTCATTAAAAGTTTCAATTATAGGCACCTGTAGTATGTCTTTATCCAGGTAGATGATTGGTGACACGAACAGCTAATGAATTCTGTTAGTTAGGTACAAATTAAATATTAATTATAATTATGAGCTTTAAGAGGATGCTTTTATAGTTTTTTTTTTTAAATTATTGTGTAGTTGTCCACTTTTTTTAGTCATTTTATAATTAGTTCTTACCATTAAAATTTTATTTTAATTATATGATTGGACAACTGCCTAATAACAACAATTAAAAAAGTTTGAAATCGAAGGGTTGTCGAAGAGAACCAAGCCCATAAATCAATTGATATCTTTCTTTGTTTTTTTTTTTTTTTTTTAAAAGTTAGATATGTGTCACTAAGCATGAAATAAACATATAATTATCTGTCTATAGATTTTTATTCTTAGCAGGAATTTACAGACTTTTCTTTTATTCATTTAGAAGAGTTGAAATTCCCAGAAACTCAATTAAGTCAGGAAAAGGTGCGAATTGGAAACTTCAACGTTCACCAAAAATGAAATGGTAGGTCAGCCACTCCCATGAGAAAATGAAAATTACGACAAGGACAAGGATGGACGACTTGTCAAACATACCACAGCAGTCGAGCAATGGCAGTTTCGTAGAAAAAAAGGTGAAAATAGGGGCATAATTGTCTTTTAAAATCCTGGTTCGATTAGACCAGAGGACACGATGGCAGCGCGAGTCAGTTTCTATCAACTTTAACTAATTAATCATCGACAAGAAGCCTAGGAACACGCCTTTGGTTTTCCGACAAGCAACCCTTTCTTTCGCATCGTCTGCAGTTTGAAATCTAGAGAAATTTTTAACAAAAAAAAAAATCAAACAGCTTTGTGTTTGTCGCAATTGAGGCTCCTCCTTATTGCAGGCAAGTTTGACTCTTTTGTGACTTTTAACATTGTTTTTGGCTGTTTTCTGGTAGAATTTTACTATTGTGTTCTGCAGTTATGTGTGCGATTGTTATGTGATCTGAATTGGATTGCTGGGAAACAACACGTCTGGCTGCGTTGCTGGCTAGCCATCCACTTGATTCTTTCTGGGGTCAAGTGTTCAAGGGTTGGTGATAGGGAAGAGAAACTAAACTTGAAAAAGAAAAAAAGGAAAAAAGAAAAGAGAGGCCAAATAAATGCACATCATTGGCTATTTTTAGCTGTTTAGTGTTAAGCCTTCAGAATTTCCTCCTGTAATCAACCGTGTAGAAATGAAGGTGGGACAAGATTGGATGCTGATTGCTGTTTGAATTTCTGTGCAGGTATCTGGGTGAGCCAGCAGCTCTCAGCTGTGGATTTGAATTCGCAGATAGTCTATTTCGACACGGATGGATCAAAGTACTTTACTTTTTCTTGATTGCTCTTCTGAATTTGTGTTTGTATACAATGACACTAGTTTTTGACTGGTAAGACAATGAGCGGTTTGTCATTTCAAATTGGTTCTCATGTTTTTATCTTTGCAACATCATGGTTTTGCTTATGCTATGAGACCCCTTGTAAAGCATGAACATAAGGAATTGAAATTATATATGAAGAACATGATGATCCAGATAATGTGACGTCTGTTGTGGCATCCCCATGCAATCTGGAGATCAGAATGACAATTTGGTCATGATGTGTTTGAAGAATTTATGTTTTCCACTCAATATGTCCAAGCATTACATGTTGAGTATGAGGAACACAATTGATATATCAATCTGGCTGTGAAGTATGTTAGACTTATGACACATACAGGAATTTTCTGAGAAGATCTAGGCTTCTTCATCTAATTTTTTAATTTCCATTGCATAACCACTAGAACTGGAATGGCTAACATGGTGGAAGTGGCTTAATTACCTTGGTAGATGAGTGAAAATTCTTGGTGCCATGCAGATGCTGCAATAGAGGAGAAAGAGCTGTTGAGGAATGGTGTTGAGCTGGTGAAATCTAACAGTGATAAGCATGTTGATCTACTGAGACCAGCTGCTCGATTTTATTCAGCAAATAAAGGTGATGATTTTATTCAGACAGATCAATCTGGTGTTTTTCATTAATTGTGATAATAAAATGTGAATATACCTTCCTATGTTCAAGAAGGGGTGCTGAAAGATAGTTTATAATTGCCCCTTGTATATGTCTGGACTTATAAGTTCATGAGCCATCAATCTGAAGGAATTCATACTGTAAGGTCTGGAGAAGGGTTAAATAAACACAGCTGTTTTTATAGAGAGGATATTTGCGTGGCTTGAACCTGTGACTTCCATGTCACATTTGAGTTAACCTTATCATTACACTGAGACTAGCCAATCTGAAGGGATTCATCTTTATATTTATTTTTCCCTTGGATGAGTTGATGTTTCAAACTTATTTTAATCAATTTGATCAGAACTTATCATTTCCTAGGGATAAATGTCTTTTGTCTACCATAACATTTTTATTTCTGCAACTAATAAATGGCTTGATAGAGTATGTCAGCTGGTTGTTTGAATAAGTGATGGATTGTGGTGTTGCCAGGGCAACCACCAGACGTTGCAGAACGTGAAAAAGGAAAGTACAACCTCATTAGAGATTCTGAAGATTTCCAATTTGGGATTTATGACAAACCCCTTCCTTGCTTTGGATGTGGGATAGGATGGTTTTGGTGAGTACTCTTCAAACCACAACCTTCTCAAGACAATTTCTTTTTCTATCATGCTTATTCCTTTTGTTGCAGTTTTCTTTTTGGATTTGTATTCCCATTGATGTGGTACTTTGCCACAATTCTGTACTTTGGAAATTACTACCGCAAGGATCCAAGGGAGCGTGCTGGCCTTGCTGCTGCTGCAATTGCGGTAACTTCTCCCGCCCCCTCCCCCACTGCTTATGAATTAGTCCAGTGATCTGATTAGAAAAAATTTACTTTGGGATGTTAACTAATTACATCCTTAACTCGATGGCATAAAAAGGAAACAAAAAATCGTTTTTTCTGTGTCTTCGTGTAATATCATACCCCGTTTACACAGACTTCAATATGTTAATTGCAATGAGGTTCTTCTTGCAGGCTATGGCATGCTCCGTTATCTTGATTTTCATTCTGGCTTGTTATCTCCTATTTTAGCACCAAGATTCCACTTCCAAGTATTCTCCCAATACCTCCGTTGCTCGCCAAGTTGCTAGACGCTTCAAATGTAGAAAAGAACGTCCAGGCTAAAGGGCACAGAAGAGTTTTTCTCCTTTTTTCCGGGAACATGTCTCAGGAATTAAAATATAGTCACGCTGTAAAAGCCACACACCAAAACCTGATCCTTCTTGTCCCATCTTGTCGGGAATCCTTGTAAACCACAGACAGGAAAGAAAATTTTCGTATACTTTGCAAAACATTTTGAAAATTGTAATGGCGACGAATAATAGCTTATTTACGTGCGAGAGACCTTGTGAATTCGACAATGCAAAAGATTAATAATTGTTTTGGGACATTTCAAAAAATTCATTCGTATCGTTGGCTTCTTCCCTTTTCGTATGACACAAAGATGGATTTGGCAATGATTCAAGGTAGCGTTAGCGTATATGAATTACGTAGGCACTAAGATTCTGTAATAATCTGTAAGTGGACAGATTTATACCACAAAAAGAAAGAAAAAAGAAAAAAGAGAAGATTCATGTGCAAAGGAGAACAAGCCTAATGCACGGTTCATCCACGGTCAACCCCCCCTGGACCCGACCTTTTTCTAAGGAAGTATGTTTTATTCCTAGACAAGATCGACCGAGCTGCTTCTATATATATATACTTTCCAATTTTGAACTAAAAAGTTCATAAAAGTTATATTAACCCTTGCTGGCATAATTTTAGAGGCCAATAAATTATACCCGATTTGAACCGAAATTTGACGAATTTAATTACACAAGAAAAAATGTTACATGAATATCACCAAATGCACACGTAACAGAACATGATCATATGTACTTAAGTAGACAAATTATTATATGTATGTATATATAATATGTGCAAGACGCGGTGGAAACCGACCAACAAGTAAACGACGTACCACTGGGCTAGGGTTCGGTCGAGGTTCTGAGACCCTGACACGCACCCATTAAGCTCCGATGAAGCTCGCCGGCCTGAAGTCTATAGAAAACGCACACGACGAGTCGGTGTGGGCGGCCACCTGGGTTCCGGCCACCGAGACCCGACCGGCCCTCCTCCTCACGGGCTCGCTCGACGAGACTGTTAAGCTGTGGAGACCCGACGAGCTAAGCCTGGAGCGCACCAACACCGGCCACTGCCTGGGCGTCGTAGCCGTGGCGGCGCATCCGTCAGGAATTATTGCAGCATCTGCCTCGTTGGATAGCTTTGTTCGGGTCTTTGATGTGGATACAAACGCTAGCATAGCAACCCTTGAAGCTCCTCCGTCTGAAGTTTGGCAAATGCAGTTCGATCCCAAGGTGATTTGTTTTGTTCTAAACTGGCAACTGCTGCTCGATTTCTCTTTGATTTCTACTTTTAGTTGTGATTTCCATGGGATAGAATATAGGTGAATTTTAGAAAAAAGAGTTTTGAGTTGCCGGTCGTTGAAGAGTATGGTAAGTGTTTTATGTTTAGACAATTGGAAATTGAATACATCTTTCAAAGAAATTTGGGTTAGCTGGGAGAGGGATTTTCTTTGTTTGGTTGATTGTAACATGAAGACATAGTAATGTAGTTAATCTCCATGTGCTTGACTCCCTTTGGTCTGGAGTTGAAACTGGGTGTCCGCAATGCGAGAAGCAGTGGCAGCTGAATGCTTTGACCTTCACCGTGGGCATTTGTTAAATGCAGAAGTTATTACCTTCTACTTTCCTGAGGGGACAGACAAGTTTGATTCATAAGATTATAACTTTACAGTTTTGTCCCAAACCATGTCATGGTTTAATGGATGTGCTGGAATGTTAGCTTATGTATGTATTTTTGCGAATTTGACTTTTGTGAGAAGCTGTATAAGTATCAGTGAATTTGATAAGACTCTTTGCTCAATTTTCTGATGTAGGTTATAATTAGTGATTTTATTCTTATTTCATGGCAATTAAATAGAGTTTGTCATAAAATCTGCTAGTGTTGTTAAATATCATTGACTGGCTTCTTTCGGTGCTTATAATGACTTGCCTTTTGTTTATGCTTACATATTGTATATATTTATGGCCTCTGTTGTAACATATTTCATTATTTTATTATTTTTTTTCATACATTCGATTGGAATGGAAAAAATTTCAAAAGAGTCCTTATCTTAAGATACTTTGAATAATTAGTCATTTGATGTACTTATCGATTGTTGATTTTTAGCGAATGGTTGCAGCTTTTCATATATTTTGTCAGCGGATATGCTGAGTAATTTCCATAAATTATCTACCATATGATTTGGTTGTTGTCATCATTGCAAAAGCTTGGCACCCAAAATGCACATGTTTGTGTACATAGAACTGCAGCATCAGCCCTGTTAATAATTTCAACAAGAATATACAATAAACTTTTTAATTTCTGGAAAAAAGAAAAAAAAAACCCTAGTAAATGCTCCTTTCATGAATTTTGTTGAATTTTTTTTAAATTTTTCTGTAACAGAATCTATTTTCTGGAATTTATTATCTCAGTTTTTATAATATATATCTGTTTTCCCCTGCCTTTTGCCCCATTGTGTAAATCAAAATTTTGTGCCCGTATAGTTTATCAATGTTTAATTAGGTGTCTTTCAGTTATTTGAAATTAAGAATTAAAGGTGATGCTTTCAAATCTACAAGCATGGAAACTGGAAAGGGCTGCTCTCTATTAATTAACAAAGTTGGGGATCCTTAATGAACAAACAATTTTTATATGTCACATACACCACATAGATCTATATAATTTTGTGCAGAATGGAAGCAATGTCATTTTTGTGATAGTGAAATCCAACAACATGCAGAAGCAATCTTCGTGGTTCCATGTTGCAGATAATCACTTTTGTGTTTTTGGGTGCTTTTTATGGCACCAGTTGATGCAAGGTTTGGATGATTTTGCTGGCACAAGCCACTGTGTCCACCCACACCACTTGCTACTCAAAAACTTGAATATAGTTGTTCTCGAATAGGCCAATTCATTACATTGATTAGCTCTTATTTTCCTCTTTGCTTTCTGCATATTTGTCTATCAATATATGTGATTTTTGTGATTATGCCTATGCGCTTTACTACATAAAAGGAATCTGGATGCTTTACAGAACTCGAGCTCCATGGCATTGCTGTTGTCTTCCCAAGAAAACAGACTTATGATAATAATGAGTTATTGACTAGAAGATGCAATATATGTGATTCAAACTGAAACTAGCAGCAGCTATACCTTCAAAGAACCTTGTAGGCTTGTATTTGAAATTTAATGTGGGAGAATACACTAACATGTTTCTTATACTTCGTATTTGAACGTTTGCTGACTGTATCTCTACCTACAGGGTACTACTCTTGCAGTTGCTGGTGGGGGTAGTGCATCAGTCAAGCTTTGGGACACAGCCACATGGAAACTGATTGCCACCTTGTCAGTTCCTCGTCCAGAAGGATCCAAGCCCTCTGATAAGAATAGCAGCAAGAAGTTTGTGCTATCAGTTGCATGGAGTTCTGATGGGAGACGACTTGCTTGCGGCTCAATGGATGGAACAATTTCTGTCTTTGAAGTGCCACGAGCCAAATTTCTGCACCATCTGGAAGGCCACTTCATGCCTGTGCGTTCTTTGGTGTATTCCCCTATTGATTCACGGGTGCTCTTTTCAGCATCAGATGATTCACACGTCCACATGTATGATGCCGAGGGGAAAAGTCTGGTCGCTGCCATGTCAGGTCACTCAAGTTGGGTATTAAGTGTTGATGCAAGCCCTGAAGGAGCCGCAATTGCTACAGGCTCAAGTGACAGAACTGTAAGGCTTTGGGATCTTAGCATGAGGGCTGCTGTGCAAACAATGAGCAACCATGCTGACCAAGTTTGGGGGGTGGCATTTCGACGGCCAGGAGGGACAGGAGTACGTGCTGGCCGGCTTGCTAGTGTGTCCGATGACAAAAGTGTTTCACTTTATGATTATTCCTGAAGTTGCGTATTTTGTTGCCTGTAAAACCACCAAGGATCTTCTACAGTCACAACAACATTTATATGTTCTGTTGTTCGTCGAATTGATTAATGCGGCATGGTTTTCACATTGGTTGGTGTTACCTGCTCACTTTAATCAGTGCCCCATTTTACGGTCGTACGGAGGTTCCAAATGATATTTGAGTGGACTCCTCGTCATTCTTAACAACTGGCATTTTGACCAAAATAAAAAATTTTTTAAAAAAAAAAAGAAAGGAAAAAACAGGCACTTTAACAAGCAGAGAGCAAGCACCCCTTTTAGGCTACTGAGCTACGCCATTTTTACCAGTCGATTATTTGATTATTGTCCCAAAAATTTTCGATGGTTTCACTTTATAAACTTCTTTGCTAGTTCAGTATGACATGGTCTACTTTAATTTTGTAGTGCCCGATTTACCAGCTAAAATTTTACATAAACTAGAAGGTTGCTAATTAGCCGGTAAAATTTTTGCAACCAAAAAATTTATTCAAAGAATTTTTGCTAAATTTTTCATATGTACCCCAAAAAAGAAAATATTGCTAAAACATTACTTATTAGCAATTAACTTTCTTCCCGACCATTTTCAAGGATCCAATAATGTAAATAAATAATGTACTGATTAAAAAAAAAAAAAGAAAAAAAAGAACGCAGCATAGTTTTATATTTTATATATAAAAAGAACCAGTAGGGCTGAAAGCAGAGGGAAAGCTCAAAGACCAAAGACAACAAAGCATATGCAGCGCAGCCGAGCGTTTTCATTTAGGAGCCTTATTTCTCAAATACTTCTGCAAAACATCCATGACAGTCCCAAAGTCGGCCTTCACTTGCACTGGTGGGTTAGCAAAACGGCAAGCCATATCTGGTATTGCCTTGGAGTGGTAATCAACCTTGGACTGTGTAAATTTCAACCCATGAGCTGTGCTAACCACCACGGTCCGGTCAGTAGGCTGTATAACCCCACTCTTCCTAAGCTTAATCAGAGCTGTCAAAGCAACCCCGGTATGAGGGCATATAAACATCCCAGTGGAATCAGCCTGAGCCATTGCGTCCATCAGCTCCTCCTCCGTTGCTTCCTCCACAATTCCATTTGATTTCTTCAAAGCACACACAGCCCTGTCTATCGAAACCGGGTCCCCAATCTGTATAGCTGAAGCAAATGTTGTATTTGCCTTCACAGGATTGAAATCCTTCCATCCTGCCTTGTAATACAAATAAAGTGGATTGGCATTTGCAGCCTGAGCACAGACCAACCTTGGTATTCTATTAACAAGTCCCAACTCCTCACACATTTTGAACCCTTTGTAAAAAGCATATATATTTCCTAAATTGCCGCCCGGAACTATAACCCAATCTGGTACTTCCCAATCAAACTGCTGCAATATCTCGATGGCAGCCGTTTTTTGCCCTTCAAGCCTCAAACTGTTCAACGAATTAGCAAGATAGATGGGCAATTCTGATGTTACCTCGCGGATAAGTTTCATACAGCCATCGAAATCAGTATCGATGCTAAGCACAAAAGCTCCGTTTGCGATTGGCTGCACGAGCTGTGCTATTGAGATTTTATTTGCAGGCAAGAAGACGATCGATGGGATTCCAGCAGCCGCGCAATAAGCAGAGAGGGCGGCGGAGGTGTCTCCAGTCGACGCGCAACCGACGCCGACAACGGGTCGTTTCAGTTTGCGCAAACGGTTCACTTGACTAACTAAAACAGTCATGCCCAGATCTTTGAAACTACCGGTGTGGCTTATTCCGCAGTGTTTCACCCACAGATCGTTCATGTCTAGAAACTGTTTGCCAAAACGCTCCGCCCAGAAAAGGTTCGAGTTACCTTCAAAAGCCGAGACTATATCGTCGGGGTCGATCTCCGGCAACACCCACTCTTTCTTGGACCAAACGCCGGACCCGTAGGGCCACGTGGTCTTCCCTACGCGCGAGTCGAATAGCTCTCGCCAGTAACCGCCGTCGAACTTCTTCAGCGCTTCCATGTCTTGCTGGACGTCCAGGAGGCCACCGGTGCGGCTGCGGTACACGATCTCGTCGAGGGAGTACCACTCCGACGGGTCCGGCCCCGCGTTGAAGGGAACGTACTTGGCGGAGAAAGTGTTGGGGGAAGAGGCCGCCAGCTGGCGGCGTGCCTCGTCGCGAATGTTCTCGTCGGCGGGGCGGCGATGCTTGGTAGCCGCGGGAAAGTTGTTCGAAGCCGGCGAGGGATCGAGCGCGGAGGAGGCGCATGACACTACAGTGGAGTAGCGGCAGTAGACAGCGAGATTAGGGGTTCGGTGGTATCTCTTATGTCGGTTGCTGAGAAAGGCTGAGGCAGAGGAGTGGAAGAGCGTGCAGGAGGTTGCCATGGTGATAACGGCGTCAGCGTTCGCGTCTGCGGTGGCGGTAGAAACGACCGGTTTTGCGGTTCTCCTTCGATTTGGGGAAGTTTAGCTTCGGTTTGAACTTTGGGATTGAAGGATTTGGATGGGATTGATGTCACGTCGGGAATAGGCCCAGTAACTACTTCTGTCTTAACTAGCGTTTTCCACGTGGGGATGCTGTTTACGTTTTATTTTTTAATCTTCTGTTTTGACAAATCTTAATTAAAAATAAAATAAAATAAAATAAAAAATTAATTTATATTTATTTAAAAAAATATTTATATTAAACATATTTTATTTTAGATTTGATAATAATTTATAATTTATATTTTTAATTATATTAAAAAATATTTATATTAAAATTTTGTAATAATTAATATATTTTAAAAAATATAAATTAATTAAAATTAAATTGTTTTTAATTTTTAAAATAAAAATAAATTTTTTTGAGTTAAAATTTTGAATTAGATGATTTATTGTATTTTTTTAATGAAAATATTATTAAAAAAATATTTATATATATTTTTGTTAATTATTAAAATTATAATTCAGAACATTATAAATTTTATTAAAAAATAAATAAATTTATTTTTTAATTATTTTTAAATTTAATTATTATTACAATTATTACTACTAATAATATTTTTATTATATTTTAAAATATAAAATATAAAAAATTATAAAATAAAAAATAAAGTATATGAAATATAAATTTTCTTATTAAAATTAACATTTTTTGCAAGAATCAAAATTATTTTTTTAACTTAGGTTATGCTCTTGGCATTGCCAAGAATGTTAGATCATTATTATTAGTTTATTATTAGGTTGACTAAATTTGGAAAACAAAATGTTGACTACTAAGGGACGGCACATTTGTCCATTAGCCCTAAGTAAGCAGCCCCTTTCTTGGACATTTGTTGCTTTTTACGCTTTGAGCTTATATTCTTTCCCTTTTTTATCGCAACAGTTTCGATCCTTTTGGTGTTGGGCACAGTTTTGTAAATAGAAAAAAAAAAAAAATCTTGACAAAAAGTAGAGATGAACTGATATATGGGTCATATATATATATATATAATTTTTTATTTTATAAGACTTGCATATAAATTTATTATATCTGATTTTTTACTTTTTTCTTTTTACCCATCAATCGTTTCTTTTCAATTTTTATAACACGTTGACTTGCCCATCCGCCTTTGATTGGCTCGAATCTGGACGGTCTGGTGGCCGATGGAAAACTTTCTTCAAATAGATCTGTCTTTTATTTTCGATGTTCAAATATTTTAAGAATTGGATAATGAAAAATAATTTCTTCGTGAAGAAATCAAATTATGTTTATAGAAAATAATTCCTAGTATTCGTATCGTTATACAAAATAAAAATTAAATTTTTTGGTTTTTAAGGTTATTAACCACTTAACAATCCGCGACTCTTAAACAATTACCGCGAAGTTGTTTCCATTACCAACAATGTCACCAGCCGCCTCTTAGCTGATGCGAAAAAAATATTATTCTATTATCTAATGCGCGCGTGTGTGTGTGTGTTTTTTTTTTTTTAATTGTCATTGACTCATAAATCATAATTAAAAATTATGCCGACAAATTATTTTAATTTGTATAGTAATTAAACAAATTGTTCTATATAACCAAAAAAAAAAAAAACCTTGAAAATTTCTTTTATAAAAATTAGTTTTTCTAAATAAGTTGTTTACGGTGAAATAGACAGAGCAAAATTTCTCAAGATTTTTTTCGATATATTTGGCTAATTGGAAAGAAAAACAAACATAAGCAACCAATTATATATTTATCTATATAGACATGTGAATAAATATATATTTTACTTGTCGACTACTTCACTATCAACTATATTTTTTTTTTTCTTTTAATTTAAAAATAAATAAAATTCTTTATAGCGGGGGGACCCCACTCATTTATTTTAAATTTAAATTTGATCCCGAGATCACCGGCCACAAGCCACCAAACAAGAAAGGAAACCCTAATATATTTGCCTAACGTACAAATTTCTTAATGCGGGTCTTCATTTTTACCGTTTCTCTCTTCAAATTTATTAATGGGGTCTATATGATTTCCGTAAATTCTTCGCTATCATGGTTGGCAGCGTGAGCGAAAAGGGATATTGGTGGACCTTGGGGCTATAATTAAATGATAATATAAATTTTATGAATATATATATGTCACCAAATTTTTTTATTCGTGACCATTGTTATTTTGTATAATATTTTAGTATATTATAATTTTTTTTTTGGCTAATTTGAGTGATTTGTAAAATTTATTAGTGGGAATCCTGTTAAAAATTTAGTAAATTAAACCAGCCAAATAAGGCTACAAAGAATTTCTTTGATAGAACTTAATTCAGTTGGGTTTTATTCTTTTGGTTCATTTTTATATAATATACTCCAAAGACACAAAAATTTAATCGGATTGTTAAAATTTTAAAATATAAAAATCTACTACAATTCACAATTTTTTTTTACACTCAAATATGTGATATTTGATTTGAATTAATTTTTGATACCTCACTTGCATATCGATTTAAGGTCAACACAAAATTAAAGTTTTATTTAAAAATTGAACCCAAACGCGCTGTAAATTGTTTGCCCTTAGCTGAAAATTTAATGTAGGTAGACGATATTGCACATTTCATTTCGGAAATATTATTGTTAAAAAAACAAAATTTTATTTGGGAAATATTTATGTCGTACTCACAAAGCTCGTGTCCATTTTTTGGAATTTCATCGAGCCCTGTTCGTCTGTTGCGCGAAGTGCGTCAACGTTTGTTATCCCCTGTACGCTGTCCCGTTTGAAACGGCCGAGAAAAGCTTGTCCATGCTCGAAAACACGAGTCTGGTGTCGTAGCATGAGCAAAAGTGTTGCGACGCTTTTGATCTGCCTCTCTCCTGCGGTACGTGTCCTAAAGTGGGGTATGTACAGAACACAAATATGTTATATGTTCACCACACATGGAAGATTCTCCGACCCGATTTTCAGCTATAAACATATATATTTACGAGCCAGCAAATGGTGGGAGGCGTCATAATGAACTGTCACGTTTTTTTCCAATTGTTTTTTTTTTTTTGTTTTTTTCAATTTGCTTTTGTTTGGTCGGAAAGTATGGCTCTTCTTAAAAAAAAAAAAGTGTCCTTGTTCGACGCATGCGATAATTTTTTCCGACACTTCTTTGTATCAGGTATTTAAAAATATAATTAATAAAAAAATAAAATAAAAAATAAATATATATTTAATATTTTATTTTATATATTCAATATTTTTTATATATTTATAAAATATTTTTAATACACTATTAAATATTATCATATATAATATATATTGAATATATATAAAATTGATGTCAAAAATTTTAAAATAATATACATAATAATTTTTTTTAGTAAATATAATAAATAATGTAATAATTTAAAAAATAAATATTTTTATTTTGTTAATGATATCAAATATTTTAAATTTTAATTTTTAAAATATTATTTAAATATATTATATATATTTTAAAATTATTAATAAAATATTAATTATAATGTAAAATAATATAATAATTATTATAATTTTTAAATTTTAAATATTTTTAATAATATTAAAAATAAATTATATAATGTTTAATATATTTTTTATAATCATGGTTTTCGTGTCCTTATTATTTTAAAGTTGACGTGTCATGATGTTATATATCGTCCGTGTTTCTTAGGCCAGAAAAAAGAACCGTTGTCACATGAAGCTTTGAAATACGAATTTTACCCCAAGGTTAGATTATTATTATTATTTAACAAAGTTAAAATTACATCATTAGAGAGTAACTCCAATAATAATTGAAGTAGTTGGAGGATTTTTCTTTTTTATATATTTATTTTGATTCTATAATATCAGGCGGAAAAAGAAAATATATAAATATTCATTCCTCCTCTGACTCTCTTTTTCTTGGAGTTGGCGGATCCGGTAAATAAAATCAAGAAAATGTTCAGAAACATTGTGTCCTTAATCTTAGGTCTAATGTCGGTTTTAGGACAGAAAAGTAACCAGTGTTTATTCCTTTGTGTAACAAGTAACAACACAAGTGTTTGTGGCTACCACGAATGACCAACTCAGCCGCTTGACACCTTTGGACCCCACTAGACCGGGAGAGAGAGAATTTTATTTATTAATTAATTAATTATTATTATTATTATTTAAGAGAGGCACAAAGAGAAAGACAGACAAGCTTAAAGAGCTTTTTTGCTTTTTCTGTACAACTCAAGCGTCCTTCGTTTCACTCTTAAATTTCAAGAAAATTAATACAACGGATTTAAAGGCTTTTGGAAAAAGACGCAAGAAAAAAATTTTCTTGAAATCACTTTGATTCGCTTCTTGATATCGACTTCTTCAGTCCGATTCCCTACGCCGCTTTTTCTTGTTCTTGGAAGTTGCCGTCGAGGATTTTTTGAGTTTTTGAAAAGCTACAGGCCGTTCTTGAATCCGATCCGACTCACGAGTTCCTTTTCTCCTCGACCAGGTCGATGAGATAATACGGAACCAAAAAAAAAAGAAAGATCGCGGTACAAGATCGTCATGGTAAGTTCAAGAAACGCAACTTTCCTTTTTTGCGCTTTTTCGATTGGTTGGTTTCTTGATTTCTTGAAGTCTAATCTTCATTTGTTTCTGATTCTTGAGTAGAATCCATCGATGTTGGATTTAGGATCTTCATTTATGTTTTTTATTCTCTTTGGAATTATTTTTTTCTGTCGCAAATTTTACACGATTGTCTTTTATTTTGAAATTAATTTATGGTTAACCAGTTATATGTACAATTTAAGACACGTTAATACGTTGTTGCGAGGATTCGCTGGTTTGGATTTTATACTGCTGTCGCTAGTGTATTGGTCGAGTTCTGTAAACACAGAGCGGCCATATTTGTCCTCATTAGTTAGTGTCTTTGGCAGAATCCTATGTGCATGTTTCTTGTTCTTTTTAATGTTTAGGGATTTTTCAAAAAGATTATAATTTTTTGTTAACAGGAAATGGACGTACGCTGTATGTTAATTTCCTAGTGTCATTGAGTTATAATTTTTTGTTAATATGAAGCTGAGTGGCAGCGTACGGGTGATGCCGTTTATGAAAAAATTTTGAACTAAAATAAAAGAAAGCAAAGACACGACTAAGGAAAAAAAGAAAGACTCAAATGATGAATTACATGTGGTCATAGAAACCCGTGAGTTGGCGTAGGTGAAGTTGGTTATATGTTTAGTTGACGACTCTAGGTTAAAACAAATGATTTAAGAGCATTATATATTTTGTTTTTGCTTATGTTAATGGTATTCTAAGTTCTATTAATTCTATAAAATTGGAATTCAAAAGCTATGCTTATAAATGGAAAACAGTTCGAATTAAAATATTTTTTCATTGCTTCATATTTAACAAGAGTTGTCAGTAGTTTCGGCCCCTTAGCATTGAAACTCAGGGCCTTTTGTCCAAGAGAATTAATATTTTGTGGTATGATATCAAGCTTTTACTTTTAAAATATTACTATTCTTAAGGGATGAATATCACAGTATCCGTGTACAGTATGAAAACTTTGTCCTATTCATAACAAATCAATTGCTGCTAAGTTTGTCATTCTATCTTTGTAGGTTATTGTATCTTATGACCTTTTTTCATTTTGGAAATGACTATGTAACTTTATAAATGCCTGGTCAGCAGTAGAAAATTGTATAGGCTAGACATGTTTGGTTCACTTTCTAATCACATTTCAGTTGCATACTCTTTTTTTCTGTTTCTAATCACATTTCAGTTGCATACTCTTTTTTTCTGGAGGAAATCTATCTTTCACTTGTGCACACTATTGTAGCAAATCTATCGATGGGTGGGTAGTTTTTTTTATTAAGCTCATTACTCATATTATGAAGCTGGTTGCTAGTCAGAAGTAAGAGTCAATAATTCTTGTCACTATATTCTTGTATGCACTTTACTTGCATTTGAAAACTTTCTTCTTTACCTTCTATATGTCCATTGTGCTCTTGTATATACAGGCTACACCAGTAAACATAATAGTAGGTTCTCATGTTTGGGTTGAAGACCCAGTGGTGGCATGGATTGATGGAGAAGTTCTCAAGATTACTGGCGAAGAGGTTCATGTGCATACAACAGATGGAAAAACAGTGAGTCTTATAAATTGTGTCCTTTTGTGTTACATGTATATGTTTTATCTCCTCTAGAAGGCAAATGATATTGGAAGCATATGTATTATAATGATTGTTGTATGCTCTATAGATTAGAATCTGGAGGCATTGGAATCAGATTACCTTTCCTGGCTTTTAGTAATAAAAATCTACAAATTGATTGCTAACCTTAGTCATGGGTTTGAACTTTTGGCTTCCTTAAGTCATTTTCAAATTGATTGCCCCATTTTTTCTAGTTTATAGTTTTGTGACTGACTTCTGGTTACTAATTGCAGGTTGTTGCAAGCATATCCATTGTTTTTCCAAAGGATACAGAAGCTCCTCCTGGAGGTGTGGATGACATGACAAAGCTGTCATATTTGCACGAACCTGGGGTTTTGCATAATTTGGCTGCCAGATATGAACTTAATGAAATCTATGTAAGCTGCATTTTATTTTCTTCCATGCAATAAGCTTTTTGTCCCCCGATAAATATGTTCTGAATTAAATATTTCCTCAAGAAAATCTCAGATACAGTAAAGTGCATTTTGTTACCTGGCATGCTAAAGAAACTTCCCTCATTATGTTTCTGCAGACATACACCGGAAACATACTTATTGCAATAAATCCATTCCAAAGACTACCTCATTTGTATGATACACACATGATGGAACAATATAAGGGTGCTCAATTTGGAGAGCTAAGTCCTCATGTTTTTGCAGTCGCAGATGTGGCATATAGGTGAGAATGATTTATTTGGGCCCACATTTTGTGATTTACTTGTGTTAATTCTGCTCTTCTACTACATAGGGCAATGATCAATGAAGGAAAAAGCAACTCAATTCTAGTAAGTGGAGAAAGTGGTGCTGGTAAGACTGAGACAACAAAGATGCTCATGCGATACCTTGCATACCTGGGTGGTAGATCTGGGGTGGAAGGGCGAACAGTGGAACAACAAGTTTTAGAAGTAAGATGATGAGCATTTCTCCTACATTTTTTTTTGGAATCAACAAGATTTCTATGTTGACCATCAATTTTAACTATGTTGAAAATATTTGCCTGATATGGTGCCTCTATATCTCTGAAACTTACAGTCTAATCCAGTCCTTGAAGCATTTGGCAATGCCAAGACTGTTAGGAACAACAACTCAAGGTTAGTACTGGACCTTTTGGCTCATTGAATGTAGTACTCCCTGGAAAAGTGTTTAGAGGTTGAACAGTAGAAAGGGATCCACTTTTCAGCAGCCAATTAAGATATTATGGAGGAAATAGATGAAAACAGGTATTTTAGGCCCATCTACATTTTTCATGAAGAAATATTGGAAAAATCAACCAGATATAGAAGATTTGTGAATGATCATCGGTGATGTTTCCAAGGTTTTGTGTGGTCTTGAACATTTTGAATAAATGCAAGTTGACCTTATGTGTTGGGAACATTAAAACTTCATCATAGAGAAACTCTGGCAAACACATCAATGTTTTGTCATTGTTTTAATTCTGCCTTAATTGCTTCTTTTGTAAATAAGCTAGAGGCCTGCAGAAAATGAAAATAAAGGATATCAATGGCATACTTTTTATGTTTCAGAATTCACATATTATTCTGGTTTATGTAGATAAGCCAACAGCTTAAAAATTTTGATTGTGTTTCTCATCCAGTTATGCCCCATTTGTTTCTTCACTTTCCTATTGCATGATTTTATTTCTGTAATTTGCTTAAAATATATTTGAGAATGGTGCATGCATAAGCTTGTCTGCTTTAAAAAACTACTGCAAGAAATTGAAAAATATTATGAATGTTCATCCTGGTATCACAATGCAGCCGTTTCGGTAAATTTGTTGAGATTCAATTTGACAAGAATGGACGGATTTCTGGGGCAGCTATACGTACTTATTTGCTTGAAAGGTCTCGTGTTTGCCAAGTTTCTGATCCTGAAAGAAACTACCATTGCTTTTACCTTCTGTGTGCAGGTCCACCTGAGGTATTGCTATTTCTACATTGAAATGGGTCCATTTGCATTCAGTGCTACCTCTACCTGTATTGATGCTTGTCCTCTTGAATTTTTAGGAGAAAGAGAAGTATAAGTTAGGAAGCCCTCAATCATTCCATTATTTAAATCAATCCAAGTGTTATGCATTGGATGGTGTAAATGATGCAGAGGAATATCTTGCTACCAGAAGGGCAATGGATGTTGTTGGCATCAGTGCGGAAGAGCAGGTGACTTTTCTGAGTAGTTCTCCTACTAAATGGTGTTTGCTAGCTGTTGCACTAAAATACTTTATCTTTCATATTCCCAGGAGGCAATTTTTAGGGTTGTAGCTGCAATTCTGCATCTTGGAAACATTGAATTTGCAAAAGGAGAGGAGATAGATTCTTCAGTTATCAAGGATGGGAAATCTAGGTTCCATCTTAATACGACAGCAGAACTGCTGAAGTATGACTTAGTTTCCCATTCTATATTTTTATGCATTTTCTAAATGATAGTCAGCATGTTTGTTTGAAAGATAGGCCTCTACTAATTATATTGTGCTGCAGGTGTGATGCCAAAAGCTTAGAAGATGCAATGATAAAGCGTGTGATGGTAACACCAGAGGAGGTTATAACAAGAACTCTTGATCATGTTGCTGCAGTTGTTAGCAGGGATGCCTTAGCTAAAACCATTTATTCCCGCTTGTTTGAATGGTAAAGGAACTCCTCTCTTTTCCTTTCCCTCTTCTATCCCCCCTGCTCCCCAATGTGTATATTCACATATGTGTAAGTATATTCATCAAGAAGAATATTTACACTACAAGTTTTCTTCCATAATTTGCATGTGCTTCAATTCATGTTTGCAAATCTTTTTAATTTTAACACATCCTAATTTACTTTTGTGCAGGCTTGTGGACAAAATTAACAATTCCATTGGGCAAGACCCAAACTCTAAGACACTGATTGGAGTTCTTGATATATATGGTTTTGAAAGTTTCAAGTTCAACAGGTAGGGCTTCTACCTGATGTAACATTTGCCATAAAATATTTTGCCCTGCTGCTGACTAATTGTCATATCATGTAGTTTTGAGCAGTTCTGCATCAACTTTACAAATGAAAAACTGCAACAGCATTTCAACCAGGTTTCTAAGTTTGGGGCCGTACCCTCAAAATTTTGTATTATTATATAGGCCTGATGAATTTAGTAGGATTCTTGTTTGCTTTGCAGCATGTCTTCAAGATGGAACAAGAAGAATATACTAAAGAGGAAATCAATTGGAGCTATATAGAATTTGTTGATAACCAAGATGTGTTGGATCTAATTGAGAAGGTATTTTTCTTTCTTACTGTTTCTATGTTATTTGCATTTTTCATTTGCCAAAATAATAATGTGCTTGACAGAACACTGCCTATGGTTAAACCTGTGCCCAGAAGTATCAGATTATTTAAGATTTATGTGCTTGCCCAGTTATCTGTTGCCTAGTCACAGATAACTGTAATGACTTGCTTCAAACTTTTGCAGAAACCAGGAGGAATTATAGCACTTCTGGATGAAGCCTGGTATGTAGCTAAAAATTGATTTGCCTTTGCTATTTGCTTATGTATGGAACCTGCATTGCTATCTCCATCTGTACTGTCTGGAATGGCACAGTTTCTAGTTAAATTATCTACACATTGCAGCACCCTTCAAACTTGTATGATTCAACCTCTTTCTGTTGTACTCATGTCTCATGTCTCTTTAATTGCTTCACACAGCATGTTCCCTAAATCCACGCATGAAACCTTTGCTCAGAAGTTGTACCAGACATTTAAAAACAACAAGCGATTTATCAAACCTAAGCTTTCTCGTACTAGTTTTACCATATCCCACTATGCCGGCGAGGTAAACATGTTTTCCTTTCATAATTTTTTTTTTTTTTCAACTTCTTTAAGCTTAACATACGCTGATATGTTTAATTATTCTTTCCAGGTGATTTATCTGGCCGATCTGTTTCTTGACAAGAACAAAGATTATGTGGTAGCAGAACATCAGGATCTCCTGACAGCCTCAAAGTGTCCCTTTGTTGCAGGATTGTTTCCTCCACTTCCCGAGGAATCTTCAAAGTCATCCAAATTTTCTTCCATTGGGTCACGCTTTAAGGTATAATTCACTGACTTCTTTCCTCCTTTCCTCCTTTCCTCAGTGGGATGAAACCATCATATTTAAATAATTTATCTGCTGAAAAAACAAGCCTAACATTTGTGGTTATTGACATGGAAAACTTCAATGGCTGTGAAGATTCTAACTTTTTTTCAAACATGAGCCAATAGGTCTTTCTATAGCTTTGAGCTAACTTATACTCAAAACATAGCATCACAATGGGTGGATTTTAAATTGGTGTGGAATTTTGGTAGTCAATGGAAGCAAGTTGATTTCTCAATGTCTTATTTGTTGGATTTCAGGAAGAGGGTGTATTGAATAGTTTTGTTTGAGAAGTGTCAGCAAGATGTCATATTCACTTCTTAATACACTTTAAGAGCTAAAGCATTTTATGCAACATTAACTTATTGCTACATTGATGTTTTCCAATTATCAAGCACACTGGTGCTCTCTATACAGTAGTACCAGAGATGCACTTTTTGATTCACTGGGATTTCATGTGCTGGTCTTTAATAAAATTCTTTCTTGTGCTGCTGTTTATACACTTACTTGGACCAGGGGAGATATTGCTTTTGACAATGGAAGTTGTGTTTGAAAACTGCAGCTACAACTGCAATCTTTAATGGACACCTTAAATTCAACGGAGCCTCACTATATCAGATGTGTGAAGCCAAATAATGCACTGAAGCCTGCTATTTTTGAGAATTCTAACATTATTCAGCAACTACGTTGTGGTGTAAGTACAATCAAGCACATCTTGTTCTTGGTTTAGTGTGCTTCTTTCATTTTGAAAAGTATGATGTTTCAATATTAGCACTTTTCAGTTCTGGCTATTTTTGTAAGTCCTGATACCTGCTTTTTAGGGAGTACTTGAGGCCATCCGGATCAGCTGTGCAGGATATCCCACAAGGCGTACCTTCTATGAATTTCTTCTCCGCTTTGGTGTTCTTGCTCCAGAAGTTCTGGAAGGAAAGTAAGTCACATTTTGAAGGAATACAAAAAGAATGTGCATTATTTGGTTTAGCATTCTCTTTTTCCTATTTGCTTTTTCCAGTCCTTGCAGTACTTTCTTTTCGGGTGATTAACTGCTGTCATTATTTTTTTGGCAGTCATGATGACAAGGTTGCCTGCCAAATGATTCTGGACAAAATGGGGATGGCTGGTTATCAGGTGACCAAATTGTCTCCTTGAAAATTTTCCTGGTTATGTTACTTAGGAATACCAACTAGTCATGCAGATGCAGAAGCTCTTCATGACTCTTGCTTGCTCAAGGAAAGGGCTAAGCATATCTTTTCAAACCTTGGGTTGGGGGAGGTGGATTGGATGAAATGAGTAATCAAGAATGGAAATGGGGTATTTGTTTTAAACTTTGTCTGTGCAAGTGGTCAGAAGGAACTTTTTCATTTAATTGTACTGAGTTGTCGTCAGTTCCTCATCTATTGAACCATCGATCTGGTCAGCTGTCTTTGCTACACCCTTGCTGCCAAACATATATGGTGTCATGAGCAGACATAAAAGTTTCTCATTTGTCAAGGTCCTTGGGAGATCAATTTGACTGGTTTGCACATACCACCTAACCCATGTTAGATGTCCCAGAGATCTCCAGTAGACTATCAAAATTAGACTGTCCTCATCTCATTATTGGCTGATGGGCTGGTTACCTTGGGGTGCCTAACTGAATAGCATTATCTCCATCAAGATGCTTCTTGGAGTTTCAACTCAATCTCTGGGTCCTTAAGATGGTATTTGATTCAAGAGTAATAGATTCAATGAGTAGATTCGAAACTGATACTATAGTCTCCAAGCGTTTAACAACTTCATGTTGCTAAATTGTCTAGCATTAACTCTCCTATGAATCTTGCACCTTGCTGATGGGATTCAAGTCAAAAAATGATAACTTGGTGTAAATATTATTGATTTTGCAGATAGGCAAAACAAAGGTGTTCCTCAGAGCTGGACAGATGGCTGAACTAGATGCAAGAAGAGCAAAGGTTCTTGGAAATGCTGCCAGAACCATTCAAAGGCAGATCCGCACATATATTGCACGCAAGGAGTTCATTGCATTATGCAAAGCTGCTATTTCCTTGCAATCTCATTTGCGAGGTACCTGTCTATTCTTATTTGAGACCATTCTTCCTAACTTGCTGTTTTTGCATAAATGGTGAAGCTAAAGACCAATTTTTATTGTAAAATTGTATAAATGCAGGGGTACTTGAATAACTATTGATGCTATTGTATAAGTATTCACATTTGCCTTTGCAGAGGTTTTCTTGCATAAATGTCCTGACTGTGCATATACACTTGCATGCCGGCATACCCGTAGCATTTCATGGAAATGGTAGATGGCGAAGTGTGTGCAAGCTCGTCAATGATGCAAAAGGCATAAAGAGTCATTAATAAGTTTGTCTTAGTAACCTTTGAAATAAATACTTTTGAAGATGTAGTGCCTTGATGCCCTGTTGCATGAATTTGTGTTGCCTATGTTCTCAAGTGCAGGTTTAGAAGATTAACCATTTTGTTTGCTTGCATCTGTAACTAGGTGTATCAGCTCGCAAACTGTTTGAGCAGTTGCGACAAGAAGCGGCAGCTTTGAAGATTCAGAAGAATTTCAGGCAATACACTTCCCAAAAGTCCTACGAAAATATATGCAGGTCTGCAATCATGTTGCAGACAGGCTTAAGGGCAATGACTGCTCGCAATGAGTTCCGGTTCAGAAAGCAAACTAAAGCTGCAACCATTATCCAGGTCCAAGATTTACACCTCTTGTAATTGTATCTTCCGAGTGTAGAGAAGCAAATTTGACTCTTTAAGTTTGTTTAATGTTTCTGGTGGTTTCAGGCAAATATGCGTCGCCACATAGCGTACTCTTATCATAAGAGGCTTCAGAAGGCTGCATTAGTTTCTCAATGTGGATGGAGGCGAAGAGTTGCTCGCAGAGAGCTTAGAAAACTCAAAATGGTTTGTAAATACTTAGTAGTAGTCTCTTTTAATTGAATTAACTATTAGTGCAACAATTTTTTATCAAATTAATGTGATATTTGTCATAAAGAAACTCTTATAGTACTGATTACTCTAAAATTTTCAGGCTGCGAGGGAAACAGGTGCCCTCAAAGAAGCAAAGGACAAGTTAGAAAAGCGTGTGGAAGAACTGACGTGGCGTTTACAGTTGGAGAAGAGATTGAGGGTAATATTTCATTTATCCTAGTGCCTCTCAAGACACTGATGCAGCACCCAAATTTCATTTTGTTTTGACTTTGCATAACAGACTGATTTGGAAGAGGAAAAAGCCCAAGAAATTACAAAGTTACAGGAGGCTTTGCATGCAATGCAAGTACAAGTAGTGGAGGCCAATGCCAGAGTAATCAAAGAACAAGAAGAAGCTCGGAGAGCTATTGAAGAAGCACCCCCAGTAATCAAGGAGACCCCTGTTATAGTTCAAGACACTGAAAAGATTAATTCATTAACTGCTGAGGTGGAGAATTTGAAGGTAGGCACTTACAGACAGTGTAATGTGGATGTTGATACTATTAAGCCAGTTTATGAGTATTGATCTCCAGCATGGATGTTGATAAAATCATTTAGCGTCAAATAAATCTTACTGGAACCATTGTGCTTTTGGGCCAGCAGGGATGCTTGCCTTGTTGAGTATGCTGTTAGGGGTTCAAGCTCCTGAATCTCATCCACTCTCTAAAATCATAATTGGTTAAAGAAGCTTAAAATTTTCAATTTTCTTTGCTTGTATGGGGAATTAATTGCGACTTGATTATCTTCCTTTCACTATCCAGGTTTTGCTGTTAGCAGAAAGACAGGCAGCAGAGGAAGAAAGGAAAGCTCATGCAGATGCTGAGGCCAAAATCTCAGAACAGGCAAAGAAACTTAATGATGCAGAGCAAAGAGTGGATCAACTTCAAGAATCAGTTCAGAGGTTTGCATAAAAATTTTAATATTTACACTCTTGTTCTATGAGCCAGGTGGGACGGTTGTGTGGGTGTGAATTCACTTTATATGGTTTATGATAAAATTCCAAATGCTGCTACTAAAATTGGACCCTTCCGATTTCATTTTCTAGCATTCTCTTTCACAATCATCAATCATGCACTTTGCTTGATTCTGTGTAGATTACTCATTTGTGCATATGTGTCTCTAAGTGTGTTGCATGTGTGTGCACATCAAGGCTTTTATTCCAATCAAGAATGTTCTCATCTACGTAACAGGCTAGAGGAGAAACTCTCAAACTCAGAGTCTGAAAATCAAGTCCTTCGTAAGCAAGCATTAACCATATCACCAACAGGGAAATCATTGTCTGCAAGGCCAAAATCAATGGTCATTCAGGTGAAAGCAAATCCCGGTGCTTTTTTTTTTTTTTCTGCAAATTTTTCCATGCAAGCTTAAATAAATTGATTTTATTAATAACTTGCAGAGGACTCCAGAGAATGGGAATGTGGCAAATGGAGAACTGAAGGTCTCATCGGTAAGACAAAATTCATATTCTGACAATGCCAGAACCTACAGCAGTGATGTAGTGGCTTTATACTAAAACATTAACCATTATCTATCTCAGGACACAACTCTTGCAATCTCAAATGCACGCGAACCTGAATCAGAGGAAAAGCCACAGAAATCTCTCAATGAAAAGCAGCAGGTAAGTGACATCAGATATCCATGTGCAACTTAATTATTTGATTACTTAACCATATCCTTGTTTAATCATGTTGTCAACAGCAGGCCTGAGTGATACACTATCCATGTATTTAGGCCATAAACTTCCAGTGCCTCTTAAGCTTGTAATCTCCTTGTTTGTTTATTGCAATGTGGTTATTTGGTTCAGGAGAACCAGGACTTACTGATCAAGTGTATTTCACAAAACCTTGGATTCTCTGGTAGCAAACCAGTTGCTGCTTGCATCATATACAAGTGTCTTCTTCATTGGAGATCATTTGAAGTTGAAAGGACTAGTGTCTTTGACCGTATCATTCAAACAATAGCTTCAGCCATAGAGGTAACCTATCAATTCTAAGCAGCTACAATCTTGTGGGTTCCAGACTATGTTTTGCCTTTAATTATCTGCCCTCAAATACTCTATATTGCCTCTGGATAATGAAGTCAGCTCAAACAAATTGTGAAATTGGCTATGTGTGACTGATGTTGGCAAGTTTCACTTTACTGAAGGTCCCAGAGAATAATGATGTCTTGGCCTATTGGTTATCCAATTCATCCACATTGCTTTTGATGCTTCAACATACACTCAAAGCCACTGGAGCAGCTAGCTTGACCCCACAACGACGGAGAGCAGCATCAGCTTCCCTTTTTGGGAGGATGTCTCAAGTAAGGATTCCTCGTCTTTATACTAGTTCCTTATCCAGGCATTCACATCCTCTTTATTTCTTCTGATTTCTTAAATTCAAGGGACTACGAGCATCTCCTCAAAGTGCTGGACTCTCATTTCTTAATGGCCGAGGACTTGGTAGACTGGATGACTTTCGGCAGGTTGAGGCCAAGTATCCTGCATTACTGTTTAAGCAGCAGCTCACTGCTTTCCTTGAGAAGATTTATGGAATGATGAGAGACAATCTGAAGAAAGAGATCTCCCCATTGCTTGGATTATGTATTCAGGTTGTTAAGTTTCTTTATTGTGGCTACCATGAGAAATGTAATAAGTAGGGAAAAACCCATGCTTTTTTATGGGTACATTGGAAAGAAAGAAAAGCCAAACATTGGGAATCAGAAAAAATGAGTTAT
Source organism: Rhizophora apiculata (assembly GCA_037832385.1). Lineage (NCBI taxonomy): Eukaryota > Viridiplantae > Streptophyta > Magnoliopsida > Malpighiales > Rhizophoraceae > Rhizophora > Rhizophora apiculata. Next base: position 4,126,141 of record CM075433.1, on the reverse strand, counting down.
TGTCCTTTTGCCTAGGATGAAACTGAAAGAAACTTGATGTTTCACTTGGAGTTTCTTTTATCTAGAGAATTTACACATTAGCCCAACAGGGCTCGGCACCTGTATGCCCTGATTTCTAGTACCTCTGAATTCTTGTAATGGTGGATCAATAACCAAACGCTCTCTTTTCCCCTCCACCCCTGCTCCCCACAAAATATGGGTGTGTGTGTCTGTGTGTGTTTTCTTTGCCAGATGCTAATTGTCTTGCAAAAAAAATGCAGGCGCCAAGGACTTCGCGAGCAAGTTTAGTGAAGGGACGCTCTCACGCTAATGCTGTTGCTCAGCAAGCTTTAATTGCTCATTGGCAAAGCATTGTGAAAAGCCTAAACAAGTATCTGAATACAATGAAAGCAAACAATGTGAGTTACAATGATTCATAGACAATGCTGACAATCATGATATTTTTTTCAAACAGGAATCAATCTTCCCTGATGTTCTGCATGCAGGTACCCCCCTTCTTAATCCGTAAAGTGTTCACCCAAATATTCTCATTTATCAACGTTCAGTTGTTCAACAGGTAAAGATCTTACAGAGCCTATCTCCTTCTCTGTGTGTCTTGGTTAAGACAAATGTCCTGATTTGTTCACATCTGCAGCCTTCTTTTGCGGCGTGAGTGTTGCTCCTTCAGTAATGGAGAATATGTGAAAGCAGGTTTATCTGAATTAGAACATTGGTGTTGTGAGGCGACCGAAGAAGTGAGAAATCAACTTTCTGACTTATTTTCCCTGCAAGCTTTTCATATATCTGGACTGAGACTGTTTCTGCATTCAGTTTGCAGGATCTGCTTGGGATGAATTGAAGCACATAAGACAGGCTGTTGGCTTCCTTGTAATGGCTTTTCTTACCGACTGATTGATAATTTGACCTTAGATTGCCTAGTTTCTAATGTTTCTTTGCTTTATCTCAACTTAGGTCATACATCAAAAGCCAAAAAAGACCTTAAATGAAATCACAAAGGAACTTTGTCCGGTCAGTGCCCTATCTGATGAACATAATGGTGGATTTTACTTCTTCTTTATGCCTGTACTTCTTGCACACTACATCATGTTATTTGTTGCTGTTTCTCCAGGTGCTGAGCATACAACAGCTGTACAGGATTAGTACAATGTACTGGGATGACAAATATGGCACGCATAGTGTATCTTCAGATGTAAGCTGCACTCTACTTAGCAAGGATAACTGTGAGATTGTTGAAAAGTTTCAAACTTTTCTATTTGGGTCCATGTTTTTGTTGTCATGAAATCCCTTCAGATATTTCATTTTTAAGTCCTGAAACATTGCTGTTTTCCCAGGTTATATCGAGTATGAGAGTGATGATGACAGAAGACTCAAATAATGCTGTTAGTAGCTCTTTTCTGTTGGACGATGATTCAAGGTCGCCTTTTCCTCCATAATACTAATATTGCCTCTACTACAAGTTATGCGTTCTGCTTTTGCTTACCATTCAAGTTCTGTGCAGCATCCCATTCACTGTGGATGACATATCCAAGTCAATGCAACAAGTGGACATTGCTGATGTTGATCCTCCATCCTTAATTCGTGAAAACTCAGGTTTTGGATTCTTACTGCCACGCTCTGAGTGATTACCGCGATCATCTCCTGTTTCTAGTCTGGTTACCATGGGCATCCATGGGAAGGATGCCTGCATACATCATTCTAAAGAACCGTGCATACAATCTTATCATGCCAAAGGGCTGTGCATAATCATCATCATCATCATCATTCACATGTATAATAGGTGTATTTTGCATTAGTTAGGGGCCCCTGTGTTTGGTGCGGGGCAATTTATTCTTTTCCCTTGTGTTACATAAACACCAGGGGTATCATTAAGAAGCCACATCACCGTGATGGTGATATGGGCAATTGTAGAAAGAGGCATTGGTGCCTCGTAATTTCTCATGCCTTCAAAAAGGTTTCTTCCATATTTTTTCATTATATATATATATGTATTTGGGTACATTTTTTTGTCACGCTTGGGGGTTTTGGTGTATTGTGGTGGTTTTTTACGAGTGCAAGTGTTTTCAGCCGCATTTTAAAGGCTATTGGTTGTACAATGACGCAATGTTTGTAACTTTGTGAAATATAGATTTCGGTTTTGTTGATGTGATAAGAAATGCAATTTTTCTTTCCCTTTTTTCTCCAATTTGTTCAAATATGAGAAGCAGCAAGTGTGCGCTGACTGACTTTTAGGTGCTGATGTACGAACTCTTTGAATAAAAGGCTTTTCTTCTTTTTATCTGTATTGGACAACCCCTCTAAACTAAAAGAATTAATACCAACTATTTTATTGACAAACACTATTTCAACCACCGCGAGCAGTGATGCAATGCAAGAACTGGAGGAGTCCATTATAACAGGTGAGATTATTACACAATGCTTCTAGGACTCGTGCTCTTTAGGAGAATTGTTAGTTTCATGCTTGGTCTGTTTGATTCGGTGCTGGCCCCATCGCTGAGTTCTTCTGTTTGAGAATCACCTGCCTTGGCATTACACCTAACAGAAAGCTTACTCCATTCGACACTGCCGCAGAAACCTTGAGTACTTGGAAAACCACGTGCAATCTATGGGACAAGAATATGGGGACTGTGAGTGCTGTGGTTGCTACGGTAAATACAGCTTGCAGCACAATGTACGTGAGCAGCCTTTTCTGATCTCCAGGCAAGCCACTCAGACGCCACCATGTATTTTTTGCTTTCTGCGCTCTCTTAGAGAGCTCCCTTTCAAACAAGACCCATATTTTCAAGCAGTTCATCCAAGACTGGTATGAAACCGAACATATATATGTAATGAGAGAGAGAGGAACCGGTAAGAAGTCATCACTTCTGGACCTGTTGAAAGTCACTGCCGTTATTCATAAAAAAGTGAGAAGTTGAAGTTGTCAAATTTAATTCCTCATTTTCCTAGTGAATTGTATCGCTCGTACAAAAGAAGTTTTAGTTTGGTTATCAATTTTTAGAATTAACGATTTTTGAGTAAATCAAATCAAATAATAGTTTAATTTTAAATTTTATTTTATATTAATTTTTAAAATCTTATATTAAAATACATATATATATATTATCTATATATTATTTAATATTAATAAATACTATTATTTAATATGTATTATTGTGTTATTTACAAAAATAAATAAACAATTTAGAATTCAATAGAATTTTTTATTTGATTTAATTTTTGTTATTAAAATAAAAAGAACTTTTGAATGTGTCTTTTATTTGTTGTAAACATATCATGTCAAAATGTATTGGAGATGTCTCCAATTTTTTTAAATTTTTTTAATGAATACGTCTTGTCTTGTCGAATGCATGTCTGTATTGTGTCCGACACGTATCCATACCTTAGGTATATTTGACACATCATAAAACACTAAGACGTGTCCGTGAATCTTTCTTGATAAGAAGACCATTGGCATATCATTAAGCAATGATTGGTTTATGATAGGGTGACCGCTGGGTCGGTTCGGCGTTGGCAGAAAATTGAAATCGTCCCAAATCGTCCGGTCAGTTCCGAACCTATGCAAGGCATGTGGGTCTTAGCTGACCTGAGTTGGTGTAGTTGCTGCAAGACTTTAGTATTGTGTTGAAGGCAGCAGAAGTTTGAGACTTTGACCCCAAAAATCCCGCAAAAATAGGAATCCCGTTTCTCCTTTCTCATAAAAAGGCGTTGTCTTAGTCCTAGACACTACAGGTGAGACATGAAGAACTCAAATCCCGTAGAGTGGTAGGATTTGCTGGCAGCTCATTTGAAAATCCAAAGCTCACATTTTCCAATTGCAATATGGATACGAAAATGTTCACACACTGCGCATTCAATTGTGTAATTAAGCTGTTATCATGAATATAACAACTTCGATTTATTTATTTATTTTTTCGTTGTTAAATTTAATGTAAATTTTTTTTATTAAAATCTTCTTATATAGATATATTGTCTAATAAATATAGTATATTTTATATTATATAAGATAACATTTAATATTATATAAATAATATTTGGTGTTACGTAAATTTTATAAAAAAAATTTATTTTTTATTCTATAGAACTCTATTATATAGTACAAAATATTATAGATGTAATATAATTATATTATATCTATAAAATAATATATTTACTTAACATTTTCTCTTTATTTATAATTACACGGGCCATACCCACTATTGACAGTGACCTTAAAACAATTCATCCAAGCACATTGAAGAGAGACCCATATCCCACATTATTTGGGCCTTGCTCCATGTTTAATTCATTCGCAAGCAACAGAACCCAGTTGATGGGCTAGCCCGGGTTAAAATCAGCCCATTCTAAAGGCCCACTGGCCGGTTGTGACTCGTCAACGAAGAACAAACGGGTCGGTTTTACCTCAAGGCTCAAGAGGGACTTCAACGGATATTCGAATCACGCGACGGAGGGCGCAAACTCATGGTTGAGAAGTAAACGACGACGTTCATTCCAATTGCACAAGTCATAAACTTGTGATACAATGTTTTTTTTTTTTTTTTTTGATTAAAAAAAAGGGATAAACATTATTTTTCTTATTAATTAGAGAGCACTTTAATAATAAAACTTTAAATATGATAAATCGGTGCTTAATAATAACGTTGCAAGCTCCAATAAAATAAAATAAAATAAAATAAAATAAAGTTTTGGAAGTGGTTGGCAAGCACATGTGACTCATGTGTGGAAGCTTGACGGCCAACAAAAATACTTTTTCAATCTCAATTTCAATAAAAATACGCGTACCTCATTAGACCCCAGTCAGAGTCGATTACAAAAAAATGTCAATTTTTATGCAATTTGGTCTATCAAAATCCAGTCTATTTGGTATATAATTTTTTTTTTCCTTATTTAAGCCTGAAAATTAAGAAAACAAGTGAATGTAATAAATTCACTCTCAAATTTATCCTACAAATTATCTCTATAGATTTTTTTTTTTAGAGGTCGATTGCATAGATATAAAGCAAAACTATTAGAAATTGTAGCTGCAAAAAAAAAATAAAAAGAGTTATGCAGATGGGCAATTTTCAATTAGCCAATATTCTATGGACCAAAAAAAACATTTCCAAAACTAACGTGCACGAAATTATGCTTTTAACAAATACGGGTACCGAAAGCTAAATACCCGAAATTATTCCGTACCTTGTTTGAAACTTGGATTACAAGATGCAGCGGCAATTCAGACAGAGAGAAGAGAGGGAGAGAAGAGAGAGAGAATCGGAAAATGAAAATCTTCACACAGAGATTGACTAAGTAATCTAGGGTTTGCTTAGAAGAAGAAATTTTTTTTTTCCTTTTTTTTATTTTTTGCTTTCGAATTCCAGGTAAGCTCTAAGGCTCCATTCTTTTTTTTTTTTTTTTTTCGATTATTTGATTTATTTGCATTTCCTATCTGATTTTCTTAATTTTAGTCTATTTTGGTGTTTGAAATTTCGAATTATCGTTAAAGGCCGATGCTATTATCCGTTGAATTTGAGTGATTATCATTCGATTCTTTATAATTCGATCTTTTGTTTTTTATTTTTTATTTTTTTGTATTTAATTTTTGAATCTATTAGAAGAAGATGATGCTATCCAAAGCCGAGGCTGTGAAAAAGATTGGAGACGATGCAGGTAATGAGAAGTTGTTGAACGAAATAGAAACCTTAAGCAAAGCTTTATACAGAGATAGAAACCCTTCAAGTTTAAGACCCTCGGCTTCAACGCCTATTAAACGATCAATATCAACTGGAAAAACCCAGTTAGTTGATTCTAAAGGCAGGCCAAAGTATGAAAATGATGACTTTTCTCGAAAGGATAAGAAGTCCATTTGGAATTGGAAGCCATTGAAAGCCTTTTCGAGAAGCCGTAAGTTCAATTGTTGTTTCTCTGTCCAAGTGCACTCTATTGAAGGTTTGCCTCCTAGTTTTGACAATTTTAGTGTTCGTGTACACTCGAAGAGACGGGATGGAGAGATGGTGACAAACCCTGTCAAGGTTTCCAAAGGGATTGCTGAGTTTGAGGATAAGTTGATGCACATTTGCATGGTTCATGGGAGTAGAAGTGGACCCCACCACTCGGCTAGGTATGATGCAAAACATTTCTTGCTCTATGCATCTGTAGTTAGTAGAGAAGAGCTTGACTTGGGAAAGCATAGGGTGGACCTCACGAGGCTGCTTCCTGTTACATTGGAGGAATTGGAAGAGGAAAAGAGCTTGGGAACATGGACTACAAGTTTTAAGTTGTCGGGAGAAGCAAAGGGTGCTGTAATGAATGTTAGCTTTGGTTATACAGTGGTCCGGGATAGTCTCATCCCACCTGGAAATGGTCAGAATCTTTCACGACTCTCAAGTTTAAAGCAGAAAAATGAGAGAACAGTGAAACCTAGTCCTAGATCTGGGCAAGGTGATGGCAAGAGCACAATATGTCATGCCAGAATTCTTCCCGGTACTTCTAACAAACAGCTTCTTGACTCATCTGGATCTGTAGATCTTGTAAAGGATCTTCATGAGGTGTTGCCAGTCTCAAGGTTGGAGGTTGCTGCACTAGAAAATATGCCACATGTGAAATCTCATGAAGACAAATTGGATGCTTCAGTTGATTGTGAGTTTGATGTTGATGCGTGCATCAGACATCTTGAGTTAATAAAACCAGATTCCTTCCCTGAATCTAAATCCAGTCCAAAAAGTGATCATGATGTGTGTGAGGGGTCTGAATCTCCATCAGGTGAATGGAAGGAACCTAGTACCAATGTTACTGAGGTCAATACTGATGGTAATATACAGGTGGCTGTTAAAGAGGGCACTGAGATTTGTTCTGAGGACATGGAAAATGGTAGTAACAGGAATGGTCTTGTGGCGTATGACTATGATATCAAGAAGGATGACATATGCTCAAAAGATGCTTTGATGAAAGAACTTGAATATGTTTTAAATAATGTGTCAAATTTGGAAGCTGAAGTATCTGGTTCTCCAGAAGAAAATGACTATTGCATGGATGTCAAAACTGATGGTGAAGCAAGCTGTAAGGAGAGCTCAGCTAGCTTGGATGATTTGACTGAATCTGTGGCAAATGAGTTCCTGCAGATGTTGGAGATTGAGCATAGTCCATTTGGCTTTGCCCCAGAGAGTGAACCTGATTCACCAAGGGAGCGCTTGTTGAGACAATTTGAAAAGGATTCCGTAGCTGGTGGTTATTCTCTGTTTGATTTGGATGTCTGGAATGAGGACCAAGAAGAATGTGGTTACAATGCCTTGCCTGAGTCTGGGTGGGGGGACTTGCCTGAGGATTATGAACTATTGTTACTCAGCCAAGTTGCTGAGGAGGATAAGATGGGAACTCAGGCCATGAATAGCAAGATGTCAGCCAAAATGTTGGAAGGCTTGGAGACAGAAGCTTTGATGCGTGAATGGGGTTTGAATGATGCAGCTTTTCAGTGCTCACCTCCTAAAAACTCTAGTGGCTTTGAAAGTCTGACTGATTTGCCTCCTGAAAAGCCACTCGAATTGCCCCCTCTTGGTGAAGGACTAGGTCCTCTTTTGCAGACAAAGAATGGTGGATTTTTGCGATCCATGAATACTTCACTTTTCAAAAAATCCAAACTTGGTGGGAGCTTGATCATGCAAGTTTCTAATCCTGTTGTGGTACCTGCAGAAATGGGTTCAGGAATAAATGATATACTGCAACAATTGGCATCAGTTGGAATTGAGAAGCTCTCTATGGAGGCAAAAAAGCTAATGCCTTTGGAAGATATCACAGGGAAAACAATGCAACAAGTAGCATGGGAAACTTCATTTGCTCTGGAAGGACCTGAGAGGTCTGTTTCTAAATAGCCTGTTATGTGGAATTAGATTTTTTTTTTTTTTTTTGATTCATCTAGTGATATGTGCTCATTTTACTGTCTTTCTTGGTGCAGGCAAAGTTTATTGCCACATGAACTAGAAATTGGGGAATGGAAAGAGAGCATGAAGGAAAGATCATCTGCACCGAGATCTAATAAATTAAGTTCAAGCTCTGTGGGTAATGAGACAGGCTCTGAGTGTGCATCCCTTGAATATCTTGCTCCTTTGGCCATGGATAAGATTGAAGCTCTTTCAATTGAGGGGTTGAGAATACAGTCCAACATGTCAGATGAGGATGCCTTCACAAACATTAGTGCAAAGTCCACTGGGGAAGTTTCAGCCCTTCAGGGGAAGGATGTAAACATCAGTGGATCCCTTAGTTTGGAGGGAGCTGCTGGATTGCAATTGTTGGACGTAAAAGACAATGATGATGACATTGATGGTTTAATGAGTTTGTCGCTTTCTCTTGATGAGTGGATGCGGCTGGATTCTGGGGACATTGGTGATGAGGATCAAATAAGTGAACGGATGTCTAGGATACTTGCTGCTCATCATGCTAGCTCCTTGGAATCAATCCGTGGGGGTTCAAAGGGGGAGAGAAGGCAGGGCAAGGGATCTGGAAAAAGGTGTGGGTTGCTTGGGAATAATTTTACTGTTGCACTAATGGTGCAACTTCGTGATCCTCTAAGAAACTATGAGCCAGTTGGTACTCCAATGCTTGCTCTTATTCAGGTTGAGAGAGTTTTTGTTCCACCAAAGCCAAAAATATATTGCAAGGTTTCAGAAGTAAGAAGTAACAATGAAGAAGATGATGAATTGGAGTCAATGGTGAAGGGAGAGGCAGAGGAGGAGACAAGAGAGGAAAAGGCATTGGAAGAGGAAGAAATCCCTCAGTTTCGCATCTCTGAAGTACAAATTGCTGGTCTGACGACTGAACCTGGCAAGAAAAAGCTTTGGGGCACAACAACCCAGCAAAAGTCTGGCTCCCGTTGGCTGCTCGCTAATGGAATGGGGAAGATCAATAAGCATGCACCCGCACCTGTAAAACCAAAGGTGACATCTGGTAATTCTCTATGGTGCACAAAATGGAGGAAATGACAGCATTGCATTTACGTACCAAGCATCCTAATATAATTGTACGATTTTATTGAATCAACTTGGTCCACTTGTTAAGCATGGATTTGGGTCTGTCTGAAGAATCATCTTCGCCATATTAGTTCACCGTGGTGGAATTCTCTAAGGAACTGCAGAAGTTATTGCGAACGTGGGATGTGGCTTGTGGTTGGCACCTGCTTAAAGATTTCGTTTACTTTTAAGTGACGCTCAATCAAATATCAATGGAGGCTAAATGAGGAGGTAAACTAGACATGCATTTGTTGTATGTATCTTGTTTTCTTTCTGTAAATTTATGGGCTTTATAATCATCCGTGTGTTCGTTGTAATCTATGCTCTTATTCAAGGAGTAGTGTTGTTGCCAGTTGATTTTTCAGGGGAAAAGGGATCTCAACGAGTCACTAATTCCTAATGCGTGCGGTGACTGAAGCCAAGAAAAGTTGTCTTCATGTCTTTTTTTTCCTTTTATCGCCTAAAGTCGTGTCTGCTGCGAACGGTACTGGACGCTTGGCTCTATAGTATTGACATGCGTATTGTAAATTAAAGAACCTGAACTTTAATTTGTTTGTGTTTCCCTCGGTGGATGAGAGGCACTCGGTTCTTGTACGCGAATTATGACAGGTATTTCAATCGAACAAAAACAATGCAACTAATCGCTTGATGTGAGCCTCCGTTGGAGTCTCAAAAGATCTTGATAGCTGCATCTGACCAAGTCAATCTTTGTTCAATGCAATCATTGGTCAAAGTTACTGCCTTATTACTTCTATTTAGCAAATCACACCCCGAGCCCCCAAAACGTACATAAATCGATCTTCGTAGTTAATCACTTGTTGCTGCAGATTGTCGCGCACTATTAGCTGAAGCGTAGAAATGGTTGTCAAAGTCGATATTACTTGGAAACCACAAAAGATGTCTACCAAGTCCCTGCTCTATTATAGCTGCACTTGGGATCTTTGAGAACCCTAATTTGCTCCAAAATTGGATGACAACTCATCAAGCCAGTGATCATTAGCCTCTGCTTGTGTTCTACATGAAACACGAACATATACCATTCGAAGCATCCCCTGCATCAACTCAGATGATCAAACTGTTAATGAGAACCAGAAAAAGTCAATTCTCAAGGAACAGAGGGATAAACTTCCAACACAATGTCTGAAACGTAGGGCCATAAGTTACTGCACAAACTACAAATTCCAGCTAAACTCAGCACCATCAGAAACAAGATTTGGATTTAGGTAACAATAGCTCAGAGAATTCGGCACGCAAGGGTAAGACTGGTTCCCTAACCAGAGCATCATGTTCCCAAATTCAGAATTAAATACTACGCATCCTAGGAATCTGCAAACTACCACAAAGTAAGCCAATAACAGGTCCCTAAATGCAAATTACACAATTCATATAATGTTGCAGCAATGAAAGCCTGACCATTGAAGTGCTGGCTGAAAAGTGAAACATCAGAAGGTTACAAATGAGAGGACAAACCCCCAAACTTTAAACATCAAGGCCGTGCTCTCTTATTGCTGCATGACGGGCATTTGTATTGCTTGATATGCTCAGCCCTGGCAGGAGTAATCTTCACACACTTTCCATGGAACCATTTTTCACATATGTCGCAACAAATCCAGAATTCATCAGTCGCATAGTTTTCCCCACATGCTCCACATAAAGTATCCCCTCGCTCTTCATCATCTTCCTCATCCACTACCTCTTCCTCGTCCTTTGGCTGTGCCTTAGAATATTTGCCAGATTCAGATCCTCGCTGTTGTTTGTACACAGGGGAGTGAGACAACAATGAACAGAATAACATTTAACAACAGTTTAGCTAGGTGAATGATATTCTCTTTAAAGAAATCATTAACTCTGAATAACAGACACTCAACATCTCCAACTATTGCCATCACATGATTATTGAAGAAACTGCAGCAAGAGCTATATGCATATTTATGCAGAAGACAACTATAGCATACTTGTCAAGTGCCTCATGTCCCATATTGAAAACACAACGAGAATCAGAAAATGAAAGGGTAAATCAGTTAAAGCATAAACAATATTGCTGGGTCAACCTATGAGGGGAACCCAGTAACTTAATAAGCCCTAGTTAAGCCAACAATTCCAGTGAAATCCATGGACTAAGAATATACCCACTAGTGATAAAAATTTAACAACAAAAAAACAACTAAACAAGACAGAAAAGAAGTATAAACTAGACTGGAGTCAAGATTCCTGAGGTGTGTTTAATTTAGTTGCTGGAAGATGAAAAGTTGTTACCAAATATCTGCTAGCTACTTTACCAAACACTTCTATCAGCTACTTTTACTGTTGATCACAATCTGCCAGTTAACTAAACCAAAGGCACGCAAGTATCCAACCATTGCAATCAGACCAGATGATTTTGCCGCCCCAAAGCTGAATTTCTTACCTTAGAGCCTATGACACACATATCTCACTTTCCCTATAGATAAGAGATCACAATCCCACCCAATGAAATGTATATGCCAATCCACACTCAGGCAGCTTCAAACTCAAGATTTCCAATGAATTGGTTTCTAAAACCTTTGCTCGCCATTAGTACCACAAAGTTAAATGGAAGAGAAAGGGGACTCTACTCAGTGAAATTGTGGGAGCTGGGGCTTGAACCCCCAATCTCCTCCCAATAGCTTTAGCTTATGGCCAACCAGGCTACTCTTTTTAGTTCTACCCAGTGCATACTACTAAACATATATTAGGGACAGAAAGGATGGTTAAGAATTAAACCATCAAAATGAAACATGGCACAGTGAAATCAATACAGCTTGAACAAGAAACCTAAGACGAAACTTAGAGAAATGAAATGTGCATCTCTAAAGATATAAATGCTCGACAAGTCAGACATACAACAGAAGTTGAATAGGGGGAAAATGTAACTGGCCCATTTAGACTCAACCAATTAACCCAAAGTTATGCAGTCCAGTAAATTAAACAAAATCCACCTAAGTCTTGAACATCCCAGTAACATCAATGAGTCTAGATTAAGATTATTTGCCAATCAAAGAAAGAAATCAATTTTACCACTTTGGAGCTTGACTTAGATTTGCTACTGCTGTGATTTGAGACAGATACTTTCTCCTTTGCCTGTTTCTTTGCAGACCCAGTCACAACCTCAAATATCGTGGGTAGATCATTAATCATAGTGAAGAGGCGCTTCCTGCATCACAATTACACTGCATTGTGTAGGAAGTAATACTTTGGAGCAAAACTCCTTTACATCATTCAGCCACATAAATCACAAACAAAAGACAATAAAATCATATTTTATGGATATGCAGTAAATCAATTTCTTGAAAACTTTCTTAATGTGTCATTAAGTAATTGGAATAGAGTTCTTGCATCTAGTGTAACTAATAATTCATATTACAAGTCCTCAGCCAGCCTCTATGCACAGCAGAACAGCATTGACCTCAACATATTGTCTTTTCATCAGCCATTCTCACCAATATGCCCACCATTTCACTCAAGGCACAAAGCTCATAAATTAATGCTGTATTATGCTGATAACAGGACAAGTTAGAACAAGAATGCATCAGTTCATAGACAAAAAGATCTTGCTTAATATCCATACTTTCATATTCTCTACTGATATCCAAATGGTTCACTGAAGGTCTATGTATAACAGGTACTCCAACCAAAGAAAGACTTGGTTGTCATAAACTGAAAGACATCTGAAAGACATAAACTGCCTTTTTTTTTTTTTTTTTGACTGTTTGAAGGATCAAAACCCAATACAAATTGACTTACATTAGATTCAATTAAGTGCAAGCTGATGAAATATTTGTATAAAATTTCTCAATAAATTGCATATGACATCATTAAATACGAGAGCAAAGAATGATTAAAACCAAACATCAATGTAAATTTGGGAAATGTATGGACAAGTAGATTTATATATTGAGTAGTTTCTGGCAATAAAAAGATATTTTTTCTCCATATGGATCATCAAACAAAAATGCTAGAAGAGCAAAGGGAAAAAGATATTATTACCTGTCAGCTTTATCAAATCCAAATCTAGCACCAAAATAGAAAGCCACAGCAAGTAGCCAGGCATCACTATGAACAGCAACTAGAGAGAGCCAATCCTTTTCTTGCATCCCATCTCTGGCAAAGTTAATTCCTAAAGCAGGCTCTGGGAGCTCTGGAGGTACTTCTTCAGCAGGCAAATTCACTTCCCATTGCTCATTAGGGAATCCATACAAGCAAAGATTCTCTTTCTCTGCATGGTAATTAAGTTAATTATATATCCTACAATCATTGATTGGCATCAGAGAGCCAGCATGGAAGGTTCAGAAACCCATTTATATTCCACAGGGTATCTATAAGTTAAATTACAAAATAAACAAAACACCAATACAAGCATACATATACACAAGCACATGCGCATCTTGACATGAAACTGCAATATGCACAACTCACAAGCAGATACACGTTGAACGTAGGCAAAACAGCTGTGTTTTTTGACATCTCCCAGATAATTTTCAGCAACTAGTTTTTACCAAGTCTTTTGCAAGAAACAATCATGAAGTCATAAATAAGAACCTAGACTCTCATTAATTAACAGTATGCTGAAGATTGTAACTCTGCTTAAGACAACTTGATTTTTATGCTGAATTTAAAATTTGTGTCCCACACACTAAGGAGCCGTTTCAATCATGAATGCAACTCTGTCTCTGATTCTCCACCACAATTGCATCATCTAAGGCCGAAATATTAAAATCCACAAACCACAAGAAGAAACATGTAAACAAATCTCATTGTTCAATAATGAATTATTTGCATAAAGCACGCTCGTGGATCCCAGTAAGGCATTACAAGAGGAGATCGTGCAACAGCCAACAACTTGAAAGAGCTAAATCCAAAGTTGAAAGTTCGTAACCTCAGCAAAATTTCCAGTGAACCAACACGTAAGTTTTCAATTTCATGCAGAAACATGCTAACGACAGACCAAAAGAATAACAGAACTTTTTATTACAGAACCAGAGACACAATCAAAAACTCTAAAGAGCTTAAAAGAAAAGGCTGGAAGTAGAAACATAGATGTAGGTAAGAATCCTAACCAGGATCGCACTGTTGATAGAATTCTCCTACATCTGCAAAACAAACCCAGAAGCAGAACATCAGAACCGACTGGAAACAATAGCCCACAACGTAAATGAGCCAAAAAAAAACAAAAAAGACAAGTTACAAAACCCAAAACTTCGACTCAGAATATTACACACGAAAAAAAAAAAAAAAACCCAAGAACATTAACCCAGAATATTAAAAAGAAAATAAAAAGAAAAAGAATGTAAAGAAGTTCTTTTTTTCATTTTTTTTTTTTTTGAATAAACAAGAAAACAGAGAAGGAACCGGTGGTTAAAGCTTTGATCATTCCAGCTCTACGGCCCTTTAAGTCTCCGAAAACCTCTTCCACCGTTCGTGAGTTGTACTGCGCGCTTGCATCCATGTCCGTACACATCCACACAAATTTTGTTTATTCTTCCACTCCGTGGCCAGCGACAGAGCAGAGAAACAGAGAGCTAGAGGGCTAGAGAGAGAGAGAGAGAGAGAGAAAGAGAGATTTTTTAAGGGGGAGTGGGTGGGGAGGACAATATTAAGAAAGAAAGCTGCTATAGTTTAGAAAAGGGTACTAAGAAATAGGGACATGAATGAATGTGATTAATTACCCTGAGAAGCCGAAGCATTTCAGTAGCTGCTGACAACCACACTGGTGAAATATGGCTGCTACAACTTAAAATAGATTTGATGGATATCTTTGCGTCTTCCCCTTTTATTTATAAAAAAGAAAAATAGTAATAAAAGAAGAAGAAAAAGAAAAAGAAGAAGACTGGTTGGACATCTTCACTCACCCCCCCCCCGGGTAGTCCCCAGTGCTAACCCAAAATTATTGGTACTTTTGTTCAAATTTCTTCACTTTTTGCCCTTTTTTTTATATAATTTATAATAATAATAATAATATTATTATTATTATTATATAATAAAACGGAAATGGATGGTAAGGAGTCCAACGTGGCAGACAAAGGAGGAGGCGATGCCCGCGTGAGCCGTGGCACTGTGGTGCCTCTTGACAAACCGTGCACTGTAGGTTTTGGGAAGAAGTAAGAGGAAGGATATGGAAGGAGGATTAAAATCAATCGTACAAGTCTACGGTACCTATTTTTAAAGGAAAGACGTGTCGCCCATCCATCGTCTCCGAAACAGCCCATCTAGGGTTGGGTGCACGGGAAACGGAGTGCGCAACTTAAATCAACCCTCGGCACGCCTCGGGTTGGCCTTCCCCCTCCCCAACCGCCGTTTTGGGATCTTGGCGGAAAACGGGAACGCTTTTGTTTGCGAAACTTGAGACGGGAGGAGAACACATGAATTGATTGTATTGAAGAGGCTAAAACGTGGAAACATGCTTGCCAATTCGCACTATTCCTCCGAGGAGGCAACGCATTTATAGCATAAGTGTTTGGAGACCTGGACTTTTGTAGTTTGACGATTGTGCCCATAGCTTTAAGGCTGTTATTTTTATCCGATTTGCCCCTGTTCGTCGAGGCCTCAAAGTCAAAAGGTGCCTACAACGCCAGCCTGTTCTCAGTTAATGGCATTTTCGTAAAACGAACAAGGGTGGCTTTCCACCGTTGTTTGTTTGTATAAAATGTACGCAAACTCACGATCCATTGACACGGCACGCGGGGCATCAGCATTTTGACGCCTATTTTAGGGACCATTTTGGTTGCCGCCGCTTGCGTACCATGTTTGTATCCTTCCTTTTAGGACACGCGAGAACGAGAAATGATTAAAAGCACCCCAGCCGATTTCACTTCACAGCCACAACAGCCATTCAGAAAATTGACATTCTCGTTTAATTTGGTACGTCGTAAGTTCAAAAAATTGAACATAACGAATGAAGCAGCTGAGTCGCACTCCATGTACACGACAAATGAATTAATCCTTGGAGACGTAGTTGGAAGTCCCACATAAATTTTTTCCACGATGTCTCTTTAACAATATGACAGGAGTCCCATGTACCAGGTCCATAATCATCCGATTGGCCCCAATCCGTCCCAGAATTTTTCAAACAGTGAATATGAACTCATTTCATTGTCTTGACACCTAAGATCAGGACAGTCGCTACAGCCTTCGAGAAAAAGTATCTCCTATTCTTTCTAACTAGTGGTAGAAAATGTGCCGACGACAGTGCTGGGGTAGCCAAACAACAAATACACTACAATGTTCAATAGCAAGGGACTTCAAACATACCCAGATTGTCAAACTACAAGGTCCCCGAGGATACAAACAGTACATTGATTGGACAGCGAGTATACAATTCACGTTTCACATGTTCTTGTTTCAGTGCAAATGAAAAGGTCAGAATTGACTTGCCAACAAGAAGTTTTTCAAAGAATTGTCTGGTGTACAGAAGGCCATTATCATTCTTCTTGGCATCCTCTGAAGCTTTCAATGCAAAAAAGATCTCTGTTAGCCAGAATGGGTTCAGCTAGTTTCAGCGAGCAGCTACTCCTCATAGAGAACTTTTGGTTGCTGCAACTTCAGAAAAAGGTAGAAATACTTTGAGGTCCAGCAGAAGGTCAGTATATAATATCTCACAGTTCAACATGCAAGAAGTCACCTTCCCGCAGAATCTGGAAGCAGAAAAATAAGGCCCATCAAGAATTGATTAAAGATAGTGTGAGAGGTGTGGGATGGTACTAGGGCCAGCACATCAGATAATAAGTTTTCTCAAGAGTAAAATTCTACAAGTGATTTACTAAACCATTTTGAGTACAATTTGTACAGCACATGCCCTTAGTCCAAGTTCTTTGAGGCTTTAAGCCCAAGGAACAACCTTCTGTGATGAAAAAGGTCTGCAAAACAGAAAACTGGGAATTTCAAGACCATAAAATCACAGCAGTCAAGAATGAAGGGGCACTGATGATCCATGAATTTCAGGGCTCAGCATGAACTTAACAGTGGGGATAATAGGCCAAAAGTCATGTCAAATCCCTCTCGTAAAATCAATTTGATTGTTTAAGAAGATCATTAGAAGAACCCACATTAGCAGCACAAAGAAAATGCAATCAATAGCTATCCGACACCTTTTCTCTAATTTTTACTGTGTTAAGGCAAGTTCTTTTCCATTCTTTTCCTTCATCTGAGAGAGTTCAGAAAGGCTCAAGAATATCACCTTTGTTATCACGGAATGGTTCATTTTCTCTTTTCTCAGAAACATGATTTCCAAGAAACTGCTGAATAGTTCTCCAGTAATGATCACCACCAGCCAGCCACGTGTCCATATGCATGCCATTAGAAAATTCCACAAAGATGCAATCTCTGTTATGTGCAGCAGCTTTAGCGTAGAGAAGTTGCATATGGGATGGAGGAACCATCTCATCTTGCAACCCGGAGAGAAAAAGGATTGGCTGCTTAATCTGCAATTAACAGGTCAATTCTTATAAGAAGAAGATAGAACCCAGGAACATTAGAGAGAAAAAATGCAGAAAGGCCTTACTGAGCTACATTTTCCAGTTGTTGATATTGCAAATACAATCTTCAAATAGCAGTGAAAAAATCAGGAAGTAGCCTCCTATTGGCGCCATCACATGCATTTTTTGTTTTCCATTAACATTCTTGTGCAAGCTATAAAGAAGCATGGATGCACATATCCACATATTGCACTGTCTATTGTGAGATGATGGGAGAGATACACTAGACTTTGCAGTTTGAGTTACCAGAAATGCCTCACCAGGACATTAAAATTGAAAAAGCTAGCAACAGAATGCATGAATTCAGCCTACAACCTAGACTCACCTGGCCAATTACATCAATGGTACTCCATGGAGAGCGAACTAGAAAATTAAGGATTTTTGGACCCTTTGAACCAGTTCTTCCAATAAACCACTTTAGGAAGGGAAGTAGAACTCCAGCCATGTCTAGAATGGATGTAAAAGTGTTTTCAAGTATCAGTGCAGCAACCTACCAGATATAGAGGAGAGAAGATGATAAGTGAATATGTGAAGCACAACACATTCAATACTACGACCTTAAAATAAAACATGCTAATTCAAGTAAAACCATTAAAAAAATAAAAAAGAGATGCTACTCAAATCAGACATCCAATAACAATTAAGAATGCACAGCTAATCAATAGGATGAAGTTCAATGCCAAAGATTATAGAATATGTTACAGTCGTGTATACAAAAGACCCAATACAGTAATTGGAAATATCCCCTGTTTCTTTTGCTCTCATTCTTATTGATGACAAGGATGATTACAGCTACCTTTATGCACCAAAAAGCTCATGATAATCATGTTTAGCATAATCCTAAGTTGAACAAAGAAGCACTATACAATTATAGGTTGCCTTAGACATTATTTGCCATGCGCATCACAAGAATCCCTTGATTGGCAATTAGCAGAGTCATCAATGGAAAATACTTGAAAACAGCCGCATTCACACCAAAAAAGACAACAAAGTCAACATTACAGAATATGGTATATCCACATTAAGTAGCAATCAATTTATTCATTATTAGCAACCATAATTTTGCATTCCCATCCATGTGCTGCTAGGAACAATAATTACTCTTTCACATCCACATCATTACATCATTTGACAAAACTATATGGTAACTGGATTTGACTGTCAATCCCATGCTTGCTTCAATTTAACCTTGCAACCACTACAACCTAAAATACAATAATGATATAAGCTACACACAGCTAAACCACACTATTTGGCTCTCTTGTAAAATGCAATATGGCTACTTTAACTTACAAAAAGAAAATGCAATCCATGGGGCAGAAAAAAGAACAAGTAGACAAGAATAATGCTACAACATAAATATGGCAGCTGTCATTGCTTCTCTTAACTCCTATCTCTAGAATCCTACTCCAGCACAACACTCAAGAATCTATCCTGCGGTTCGTTGCTTCTGCCTCTCCTCTAATAGATAAATATACATGTATTGATATAGAAGTATGTCTTTATCCATTTTAATCACTTTCTGACTACAACTTGTGCCCCTTCCTAAAACAATACAAAATGATAATATATTTAGGAGAGGATGGAAGTGGGTGGCAACCTTAATTCTTGAATCCTAAAAATCACTTTTGACCAGAAGAATTTTAAACAACTCCAATAGTTGCTTCAAACAGTACCTTATCAGGATTGTTTTTGGTGAGAAGAGCCCCAACGGCACCACCAAGTGACCTCCCAAAGACAACAATTCTACTCATGTCAATGTCAGTCCTTTGAGAGAGATGATCCAATGCTGCCTATCCAAGTCAAGAAAAACAAAATGCCTAGATAATAGCAAGAACCCAAACAGCTGAAACTTCTGAAAGTTAATATGAGAGAGCCAAGAGAAAGGCAAACCTGAGCATCCCTTGTAATGCCATGTTGAGAAGGGTATCCATCACTCTCTCCATAGCTGTACATATAAAGGAAGGAATGAAGTATTTAAGTCACTCAATCAGAAAACAGCAAGTATAAATGGACCCCAACAAAATTTAGATAAATGAAAACTAAAACTTAGAACTATAACTACAAAGGCATACCCACGGTATGAAAGCATGAAGACATTGCAATGCAATTTCTGTATCATTATCCGAACCATTTCAAGACGGTGAGCAATATCTGAGGGAAATAGTTATGGCCACTACAAAAGAGTCTCAGCTGAAGAAAACAGAACTCATAGTCTATTAGCCATTTCAAGTTACGATTAAGAATTAACCATTTAATGAAATAAATATATTTATATATTACAAACATAACAAATTGCTAATCTTCACATCTAACTGACGTTGCGACAAGGATACTTCCCGCATTCTCTTGGAAAAACAAGATAGTTGGACCTGGAAGACCAGTAACAGAATACTGTCTTAAAATACTAGAAACCAATCATGAATGCAGTAAAGAATCAGAAATCATAACAGCCAGACTGATGATAAAGAAACATGAAAAACACACAATACTATATCTATGTAACAGCAATTGCACTGCACCATGAACAGGCTGCTACTTGTTTGGGTTCCTAAAAGCTAAGTTCAATATAGTCACAAGGGCTATTACACCAAAAAAAATAAAAAAGCACTGATGAGTATACCGTCATTCTATTTCTAATTCTAGCCTTTCCGTCTCGATATATTCCAAAAGCTGCTCAATGCCACAGCGTTCTCCATGTCCAAGCCAATTTCTCATACACACTTCCAGTAAATAACGAAAAACAGCAAGATTTAAACAGCACAGAATAAAACTACCTACTCCTGAAATTAGTCCAAAAATAATAATAATAATAACAATAAATTTCTAGCTTCCACAAGTCGTGTTCTGCTATATTTAACAGCAAGGAAACTCAAATTAGCAAAGCTTCAAGCCGTAAAGTTAAGTTCAGTCAGCGACAAACAAACCCTAATTTACTAAGCAGGGAACATAACACAAAAGGCGGGGAGGGGACTATAGAAAGATTCTGGAATGACGTGGCTGACCTCGGCATTCGGGGAAGAGCTTGATGAACCAAGCGTGGAGGCGGACGCCGTCGGCGGATCGGAGCCAGACGTCCTCATAAGAGAGACGGAGACGGGCAGGAGTGATCGAGTAGGATTTGGTCAAACCGGGCAAGACCGGGACGTATACAAGCCTCTCCTGGAAGGCCACCAGCAGAGCCATCCCGGCCACCACTATCCCTCCCACTCCGTACAGCAACCAGTTCACGTACGACGTCATTTTTGCTCCACGCTCAACTGGTTTCTGATTTCCCTATGTTTTTCCCTTTTATTTTATTTTATTTTATTTTTGTTCCTCCACCCCACCCTTCGCCGGCCTCGCTTTTTTTTTTTTTAATTATTTTTTGTTTATTTATTTAGTTCGATTTGATGCTGACCACTTGCTGTGGCTGCTGTGTCGTGACTTGTGCGTTTCTACTTTTCTTTTTTTTTTTTTTCATTTTTATTTTCTCATGTCTAAGACGTAAAATTTGTGCTCATCTTAAATTTGACTTTGGCCTTTACAATACGGTCGGTCAAATGTAGATTTTTACCATTAATTATAATTATATATTAAAAAAAAATTTAAAATATGTATTAAATAATTAGAATAATATAAATATTTTCCTTATATTCATTCACCCGCATTTTTGTATTATGTAGCGGAGACTTATTTCTGTTACAAAACTTAAATTAGACACCAATTGGCAAGATATTGAAATCTGTGATTTGCTTATTTCATATGCAAAACAATTTATTTAAGCTTTATTTATTATTTTGGTTGCACAGATTTTATTAATACAAAAGTAACTAATTTGAATAATGTGGTAAAGCTTATTTCAAAGTTCTAACGAGACGGCAGAGGATGGTAAAGAAATGGCCGGCCCCTCGTACTCAATTTTCAATCCATCTGGTCATATGGACTCAAATTATTTATTGCGATACAAACAAAACAGGTAATTATTCTCTTACAGGATCGGCAACACCAAAGCTGCAACCAGCTAGAAGCTTGATTCAAGGCCAAAATCACACATCTTATTTCAGGATTCGTCTAGAAAGCAGAGGTCCCTGGACAGCATTGAACCAAGCAATGGACCCGACAGCTTGGACCACTTTCATTAGTTCTCAAACCCCTCTCAATCACGTTAACATAATTAACAATGCAAGGAAACAGAAAAATATCAATAGGCTGACGAGTCCTTGTTGCAGTTTTCACAGGAAAATGTGGTAACATGGTAAAGAGACAAAGCCAAGGATGAGTTGCCCGCACGGTGACTTGGTCTTGTTCGTTCTCCAATATCACCGGACAAAGGATCAAAAGCACAGCGTTGGGTTCCATGGACATAAAGCCTACCACTGCTTCACATGCGCCGACTGATGGGCACAGAGATGCCCGAGAACAGGCTACCTGGTGGCCTGCTTATGACATCACTGTTGGAGACACCGATGAGATCAGAGCGACTTGTATTTGAAGCACCAGATTGGCTGGTTCTTAAGCAAGAACTTTCACATTCGAATGACCTGTTCATTTGATGCACATTGATGGTCTCAGAGACACTATCCTTATTGGTGGTTGGACCTGGATTGGATTGTTGAAGTTTTTTTGTACTGAGAAAGCGTCCACCTGTTCCCCTGACCCTATTTAAGGCATGACGGTGCCGAGATTCATGAAGATACGGCTGCATTTCATTGGCAATGATGATAAGTGATCATAAACAATATCTTACCGAAACGAAGACATTGCATTGTTACTATCATTATAGAACTCAGACATGGTAGGATTGCACTCCCAGCAAGTAATATACTTTCTTGGGCATCTTTCCTTGCTATGGAGTTCTTCCCCACACTAACAATAAATGCTGATTGACCATGTATACCTTTCGAGCTTTGACAAGCTTGTTTTGGGCCTCTTGCTTTGCCCGTGATTGTCTCCTCCTGAGAATTCCGTGGTACTGTTTGGCATTGACATAAATGGGGCCCTCATCTGCCATAGTGAAAGGGAGAGGGACTCTCATAGCTGTCATCCTTGCCAGCTGAGGCTGAATCTGGTAAATTCGAAAGAAAATCTTGTCACGAACAGGGTAAAAACAATAGAAAAACCCAGATCATTACTTTAGCCAGATCAAGTTTCATCTCCAGAGTCAGCCTACCAACTTAGGAACACGAAACAGCCCAACTACCATACATTCCAAACTCATGCATCTATTTAAATCAAGCAGAACTCTTTGACAAACATCAAGAATGATTAACAACTACTACAAAATCAGCTACTCTCACAGATACAAAACCATCACCACCAAAGACAAACATTTCTTAATAAATATTAATCTCACATCAGAATTGCACCAGTGCATAGATGACAATAAGCATGATATACTGAATGACGATACTCACGATAGCTTGTGGTCCATAGGGGCCAAGCATCCCATGAAGGTAAGGATCAGCACATGGATATGGAGCAGAAGCCTGAGTCAGAAGAGAAAAATTAGTTTAAAACTAAGCTGATGAGAATAAAATTATGAAAGAAGTAGCTCAAACTACCATTGAGTGACTAGAATCAGCATGCGAAGTAGCAAATGCAACATCTGCAGAGCTTAGCAAGAAAAATGGCTTCATATTGCTTTCCACACCCTTCCCGCAGCTTTGATCATGACCTAGTACATGGTGATGTAACTACTTTCGTATGTTTGTTGCTCAGAAAAACTATATATAGCCATAAATTGAATAACCCAAGACTGACTTCCCATCAATCAGCTAAAGTAGCCCCTCCAACCACAATCAGAAAGAATTCAACATTATTGTGCATCATAATAAACAGAATGGGTCTATCAACCTCCTAGGAATGGTGTCAAACAGGATCAATTTAAATGTAAGAACTGGTGTATCATTAGACATTTTGCATGTCAAGATACTCTCTAAAGGATGTTAAGAATCCACATGGTATCTCTCTTTTGACAAAAATGTAAAAAAGCTGCAACAACGAAATGAGGGCAAGACAATTGTTTCTAACACAACCATCTTCAAGATGGAAGTGACTAATTTGGGAAACAATGAGAATGCAGATGTCTTGTATAGCTACACAAAAGAGACAAAGCAAAGATGTGGAAGAGAAAGAAATGCAAGGATTTTAATACTCACAACTGATTACAATTTATTTCAAATGAAAAAAGAAATCACACTAATAAATGCCCTCAGATCATTTTCTAAAGACCAAATAATCTAGCTGCAAAGCAACCAAGGAAAAAAATCTCATGCTATACAAAATTCAAACCAAAAAATTCTGATGGAATGAACTAGATGGTATGAAACCAACAGTCACTGATGTTACTCCACGTACATTTCAGCACAAAAACACATCACAAAAACACAAGTGATAGCAAGGCAATCCATGCAAAGAACAGCTAACAAATCAAACATTCATAAGAAATCACCTGAATTCAACAATAGCTTATAAAAATAAGAACAGAGAATAAAACCTATGCACCTGCTGTAATTGAAAGGTTCTAAAAAGATACAAAGAAAAATTCAAGTCTTTTTTAGCTCCTTGGAAACCATCTAGATGCAAAACAAATCAAAGGAGAAAATAGACACCACAGGGCTGTATATCCAATTTTCAATCTAGCATGATGTTGCATTTCATCAGGAGGGTTGACAAGCTCAGAATTACACACAAGGAAAAAAAAAATGTCTTTTATATTAAAAAAAAAAAAAAATTGCCTTGCAAGCATAACACAAAGAATAAAGAACACAAGCTTGTGGATACTTCCATGCAACAAAAAGTTTATACCAGATTCTGAAGAAATGCATTGATCTTGGGCTTTGGTCCCTCCAACAGCACCAACTTCATTCTGAGATTGACAAATTGATAGAGTTGAGGATGATTTTTGGTCTGGGATTTGGAGACCTAAATGCTTTGCTTCATAACAAAGTTGGTGTGCAGGTTCCTGCCTAAATGTTAAATTTTTGCCCAATGACCATTGAGTTTGCTGTTCATTTGAGTTCCAGCTTGATGAGCAACTAAGTGTGAATTCAGGTTGGCCAAAGTTTTTCTTTGGCAAGTTCTGAATTTTCACAGCCATCTAGTCTATCTATATGCCCTCAATCTGATGAATACCCAGAAAATCCATAAAAAAAAAAAGAGCACGGGTCCTTTCTGCCTTGCTGTTGAAATTACAGACTGGCCATCCAAGGAAAACACAAGAAATAATGATCTACGAATGCCTATAAAGATGACATTAAAAAAAAAAAAAGAGTTAAAAAAGAAATGTGCTGCTGATGGAGAGGCAACATAGACTATTTTGACCTAAATAGAGAAATAAATGAGGCAACTATTTGGCACAGGATTTAAAAGAAAGAATCATGCAAAACAATAATGCAAGATCCTAATATTTCCAGTTACTACCATTTGAAGTCAGAAAGACAAGCTTTTAGGACCCTTATATACTTAGGCACCAACCAATGGCTGAAGCAATTTCAAGCTTCACTTTGCAACATACCAACATCTCAATGATGCTTGCCCTGACAGTGTGAAAACAAAACACAGCAAATCATGTATTAACATCAGAAACTGATCCTACCCAGAACTATAGCTGCAGAATTTGCCTGCAATATAACCATAATCGTAATGGAGATCCAGATAGAGATAGTAGTCCTGGAAATTACAAAAATGATGTGCAGTTAAGCCTATTTGGTGAAAATATGGGCAAATGAGAGCTTTAGGCAACCAAAAAAAAAATATAAACTCTTCACACTAAAGCATGAGATACTGTAGCCTCACCAAATTCTGGACAAGAATGTTGTCTAACTATTTCTTTGGAGGCTGAAATGAACCCAGCCACCTTTGATATCAGGAATCATTTTCCAATGTAGCATGATAAGTGTCATTCTATCACAACTTCTGGAAAACATGGATTACAACTAAATTATTCCAAAATTGGTAAGAACATGATCTAATAACAATCAAAGACTCATGCAGCAATCAAGACGGTTACATAAGCTATGTGTATCTCCTCCACACTATATCTACAAAAACCTTGATACCAAGAACAGCCATTGATGTGCGCATCCAGCAGAAAATCATCTAGATGCCAGATATATGCAAGTATCTCGGTGGCAAACTCAACTATTATTTATTTTCAGATACCAAAGACAAACTCAAATCTACAAGAAATCCCATCATTGTTTTGCATGTTTCTTACCAAGCATATTACAGTGCAATCGTATCTACTTGGTTTGGTGTGCCAAGAAAAAAACTAGCTCAAGAACAAGGATGCGGGCCATTACCCATAATTAGAAATGTAAAGGGCTTTCTATTTGTACGCAAGTATATCAAACCGAGCAAAAATCCATCTTGAAAGCGATATAAAGAATTACAAACCAATCAAACTAAGCACCAAATATGCATTGATCACAGTCGTACAACTCCTCAACCAACTCGGGATATCATGTACTCTGCTGCACACTAATGCAAAAGCAACAATTCCAGAAGAAAACCCATTTCAATAGCCAGAGGAAAACAAATAATAATAATAATTTGGGGTATTGAGACTAATAAATAGGAAGCTTTCAAAAAAAAAAGAACATATATATAACATAAAAGTTTACTTACCAAGATGGAGAGAAAAAACTAAAGAAAGATAACCCAAAAACCCAAGAAGAGTGGTAAGGAACCAATAGTAAACCCACTCTACTTTAAACAACTTTCCCACTTTTCATCACTAGCAACATCACCAATGATCTCAAACTCCACATGCACACACAAAACATCCAATAGAACGCAAACAACTTAGACTAGAGTACAAAATACAGGAAAAGAAAGCAAAAGAAGGTTAAAAAGAAAACCCACAAAACTAAAAAGTAAAAAGAGTCGTGAGAAGAAAAGAGTCATGAAGATAACAAGAGAATTAAAAGGGCAAGGGGTAAAGAAGTGAGACTGGATAAAAGAGAGACCTTTGGGGATCTGGAGACTGAGTCAAGAAGACGAAAGTTATTGGCCTGTTGGGAAGAACTTGGACATGTCTCCTCTATTGAAACTCGCCCACAACCAATAAAATTTTTTCCTCTCTCTTATAAATGGGTCTCTCTCTCTCTCCCTCTCTCTCTCTCTCTCTCTCCTGTTCTTAGTCTTGTTGTGTGAGCTGTAACAAAGACCACAAAAAGGACAATATAATATTTTACCAATCACAAAGAGACACGATCCATCCCACTCCATTCCCCAAGCCCACCACCATTTTTTAAGTCAATTTTCTTTCCCTTTTCTCTCGCCATTTTCCTGGTCACGTCTGTTTCCATCCTATCTCTAACGTCTTTTTCACCTCTGGCCGCCCACCCAAATATGCCTTTATTCTCCTTCTCTTCGTTCACGGCCGTCCGCCTACCACTCTCAATACCCAATCCTTTCTTGAATTGGATTTGATGTGGGCCCACTGCTTCTGTTCTTTTTCGAAGCTTACGATGGCAACAATGCTCGAACCCTTCTGCTTTCTCACCACCCCCCCCCCTCCCTCCCCAAACAACCCTTCAGCGGTCTGAAACTGAGTAGATGTGT
The DNA here is from genome assembly GCA_037832385.1 of Rhizophora apiculata. Classification (NCBI taxonomy): domain Eukaryota; kingdom Viridiplantae; phylum Streptophyta; class Magnoliopsida; order Malpighiales; family Rhizophoraceae; genus Rhizophora; species Rhizophora apiculata. Next base: position 4,099,128 of record CM075433.1, on the reverse strand, counting down.
AAAAACAATTTCACCTTTATTTTCTTAAAATTATTGCAATTAAGTGATATTATAAATCAATTTGTCTATACGCCATAAAGAAATGCTTGCACAGAAATTTAAGAGATTTGAGAGAGAGACTTAAGGATATGGCGAACATGTGAGTCGTATATTAATTTTCTTGCAACCATCATTTTCTTGTTTTAGCCTTGTCCGAATATTGGTAAAAATATAAAGAAATGCACCCACTTGCCGGTTGCCAGTCAGACCAATTCTTAAATATTTAACCCTTTCACTGTCGCAGGCTTTTATTGCCATGCAAGCTGTCGGAGAAGTCAGTGCGATCCAGAAATGCGCTGACTGTAATTTCTAGTTAAATGTGATATTGGCAATTCAACGGAAATTTTGTGTTTTGTGTTTGATTACGAGATTGTGTTTCTTTTGCATATGCTCGAATTATCTCTCAAAGTTGAAAATTTCGAATTTGAATTTTAATTAAAATTATTTAATAAAAAAGAAAAGGGAAAAATCTAAACTTGTTAGAGAGATGGGAAAAAAAAAAAAAAAAAAAGAGGGTAAATTAAGGTGGTCGGGATGAGGCATTTTGAATGGGACATTCCACCAACGCGTTGACAAATCCAATTACAAAGTTTGATTGTTAATGAATTCAATGGATGCTATTAGGGGTCTGGGGGGGAAAAAGTAACTTTCTGATTTGAAATCAATTTATGTCATTTTCTATGCCGAGAAAATCTACGTAGCAATAAAGATTTTTGAAATCACATATTAAAAAGAATATATTTTTTCTTATAGTGAATTTTGGCACGAGAAAATGTGAAAAGTCAAAATCCAGCCTTGACAAATATAGGGAATCCATGACTAGTGCCTATTTATGTCTTCAATTTTATAGTTTTTGTTATCATGCAGTAAAATATAAAAGGAAAGCAGCCGCTTCCTAAAATTAACCATCTTTTTTTTCTTTTTACCAAAACTAAAAGAAAATTGCTAAGTAATTTTTTGAGTTAATTAATCAAAATTTGAAAAAGGGAAATGTCCCTAACAAAAGAAAAAACCGCACACACACACAAATCTGAACGCTGCAATGGGAAGTAGTTGCTTCCTTACACCAGACAAAACAGGATACAGATGGGAGCATGGGAATCCACCAATGAGAAATTGCAAGAAGTTGCTTCCTTAAACTAGACAAAGAGTATGCAAATGAAGCTTTGGGAAAGGCTAATAACCAACGAGAAAGTTCAACGTCGAGGGCGTAGACAGAGAGCTCCGTCTTTAATTTGTCATCCTATAAACAATTATACAGTGGTTGGAGACGCCAAGTTTTATATTAAAGTCGCCTTCAAAATTTAAAAAACTCAAATTGGAATCTGAATTAGAACCAATTAATTAATAATAACAGTAAAAAAATATGGCAATTGGATCATTTGCACCGTGAGATCAACGGCAAGATGGACGGCGAGCATTTCAGAAACGTAAGTAGCCAAAATTTAAAATCATGCAAAGACTCCTTCGCAAATGGGTGAGTGGGTGACGACGAGCACAGAGACAATTTTTTGGATAGATACAATACAACGCTGTAATGCTCTATCTAATCTTTTTCAGCCACATCGAAACCATTTCAAATAATTAATTAACAAGTATATATTTTCAACAAATATGGAATATCCGGTGGGAACTAGGGACGGTACTTCACTAAATCCGGCTGATATGGCGACGCCAGAAATGCGTTTTGTCCTGTGTGATTATTCGAATCACTACGTAACCTGTATCGTGAATAGGTGGGCCTGATGAGTTTTTGGACAAAATCCAAGTTCCAATACTGAGACGAGGATCTAACACTGTTTAGTTCAGATTCAGCAAACAACAAACAACAAAACGTGACCCATCCCCATCCCCTGTCTGTTTTGCAGAATTTTCTGGGCCAGAGACAGAGGCACTGAGCCAGCCAGCCAGCCAGGCAGGTTTGCCAAGGCCTTTGTCCTAACGGTTGCACCATCCCACGGGCATAAGCTAATAGATCCGTTTCAAGAACAGTTGGTCATGATCTGAGTACTTGCGGTTGGCTAGTTTATTTCCTTGGCATTATTGTTCTTCACTCTTTTCTTTTATTAGCTGCGAACCGCCACGTCCCCGACCTGCAAATGGAGATATGCTTGAAGGCGGATAAGTTCCTGTCTTCACGTTGACTCCCAGTCCAGCTGTTTTTTTTTTTTTTTTTTTTTGGAAAGGATTCAAAATAATTATCCAACAAACGAGGACTACTGTTCTCGGGTTGACCCAAAACGTAGGGTTCGTTCTAGATGACCGCTGTCTGTATCCATAATTTACCCAGTATCTTGTATAAGGCGAGCCAGAAGGTTCCCTGCCAATGGCAGCACAGTAAATTATTGTGGGTGTGATCGTTTTGCGCTTTAACAAGCAAAAGGGTTATCCCATGCGTCTGTGCGTTCACAATATGCGTGGACACACACAAGAAGCTAGTTGGGTTTGGAGCAGTGCATGTATTCTTTTTCCTTTCTCTTTCATTTGTTTGCTCCACCATGTCATCTATAGAATATAGATTTCAAGCCTTGTTATCCTGCGGTTTAACGGTTAAGCTGTTAGTTGGGCTTTGGCGGGTTTTATTTATTACAGACTTGTAGTCCTGTAATCCATTGTTCTTATCCCAAAACCGAAAGGGAAAATTAAGCATCCCTGGTGCGAAGGAAGGAACAGATGTAAACTGTCTTAAAACCCCGGCGTTTCCCTTGCGAGAATCAATGGAGTCAACGATACGTTTTTAAAACACGTGTGACACCTGCTGATTACCAAAAATGGTCCAATGCTTTCCAATATGATGTTCACAAATACTGCAAGACGGCAACAGAATTCTTGTTAAATGCAAGTCAAAATAATACAACAGCTTTGGCTGCTTCACGCGTGTCTAGAAATGTGAGGGCAAAGCAGATACAATTTCAGCTGCTGAGCAAAAGGGAGGAAACATAATAAGCTTCACATGATATATTCACTGAACAAAGCAAGAAACTTCAGAGACTTTCTGAGAGGGAACATGACGGGAAAAGGATTTGTCCCAAAGAAATTGTGCCTGAGATGATCGACCAAGCAAGTGAAATTAGAAATTGGAAAAGATAGATGTTTAATGCCCTCGTAGAATTATATACTTTCATGTCTGATTCAGAATTCAACTAACAGTCATTTACAAATTCCATTTTCAGCAAATGCAATAACATTTGCACCATAACTTACTGGACATAAAAAGGATCAACTGCTCACTATTCAAAGCTAAAGCTGCAAATTTATTTTTTCAGACCATTTGAAAATATCAGAGTAAACTTGGTCTCCTCCCAAGTCATCGCCTCTTGCTCCTGCCGCCACTCTTATTATGTCCTCAATTAATGCAAAATTACCCATTATATCAACATGAGCACCACTTTGGGTGCCTCGGCCCTCCAAAAGGTTAGCTGGAGGAGCATGATCATACTCCCTTATGTATGTACGAATGCCTGAAGGATTAAACCTGGTCATTCCTCGCCAACCTTTTGCAAACATAAAACCTGCGCTTAAGACGGGGACTGTCTCATCACCATTAACACTAAAAACTCCATCTTTCAGACATGAGTCCTCACTTTCACCCTCAGCTGAGGTATCTATCTGAAATGGAATGGAGCATTCAGTGGCAGGAGTTAACTTGTAAACATATGCTCTTTCAGTAGGTATTCCAACACCATACATAGAGTAGATTTCCATGTTGGGAGCATTAGGTAATCTGCAAAAGCATTCAAGGATGAGTTAACAGCATTATCCACTAAATGGCAAATTGACCAAGTTAGTTGCGATGGGATGGAACATTATGGAGAGCACCTACAAATTTTGCTGATGAACAAAGAACACATAGATTTTCTCAATGACATTTCAAAGAGGAATATTTTTGGACTAAGTAGGGTAAAACTTTCCAAAATGTGGAATTTAACATAAATTTCCAATTTTCTTTGTTTTGCATGTGATGATAAAACATCTTGTTTTGAATGTGATGATCTAACATAATCTACAGAAAAATTAAGCACAATCAGCTAAATAAAGCTTTATGAACCAAAGGACTATAATGACTTTATGCTATGAGCACGAGCTATCTTGCATTAGTGCCCCCCCCCCCCCCCCCCCCGCGCGGCGGGGGCACCCCACACACACAAAAAAAAAAGACAATAACTCCCATGCATATATGCTTGCAAAGAATTTAGCAAAAACTGGCTGTCCTTACCTTGTTTCTAAGGGATTCGACCAATATTTGTAATGCTCATATTTTGGATCATCCAAATTGTCAGCAATTCCAAATGAAAAATGAGCACTTCCACGCGCCATAAGCTTGGGAGCAACAAAATGAAGTAGATCCAAAACTGATCCAGCTGTGTAAACTTTGTAATCTGCAACAGCTTTAATACCCCCAATACCCATTTCCTGGTACTCTGTCCAGATATCACAGCCATTTGCAGGATTATAACCCTTCAGAGAATCCTGGTGGTCAACACAATTTAAAAATATAAAACAGCAACACCACCCAGGAGAATCAAGGGGAAGTTAGGTATGCAACTACATAGTTCACAGCAGTGAGAACTAATAGATACATTAATGTCATTTTTCATATCTGACAAGCAGTAAAGGCACAGCAATATCTTAGATTTTCTGTTGGGATAACATGATATTCTCAAAACAGATGTTGGAAAATTGCAGTGCTTTATTCCCAGAGCATGTCAAAATATCAACTGACAGCTGAAGAAACCTGATGATTCCCAAAGAAGAAACCATTGTAAATCAAGGCAGATTGGTAAATGAAGTTGAGCAAGACTGATCAATCCATCTTATCCACATGTAGCTGACTGAAATGTATTTTAGAGACAGACAGAGACAGACAAAGGAAATGGCCAAATGGAGGGGAAGAGAATGATTATTGACAGAGTTAGCAATAAGTAACTGAACACTGAAAGATTACCCTGAAATCCATTCTCTCCATCTTGGAGGAGTGAAGGGCAGCAACATCTTTCCCAAATGATATAATTCTCCCATAGTTCACACTTTGTGGGAGACTGGGATTCCCTCTGCCAGTTTGGCCACCAGAATGGGTATTATTGCTCTTCAGCTTCTTTACACCACATTTGTAATTTCCTTCAGGTGACCAATCAAGGCCACCCCAGATGGTCTCCCCACCTTTTGGTATCATAGACATGGTTGAATCCCATGTACGAGTCATCCGCATCAGATGCTGCAGAGTTTGAAGACCAAAAACATCCTTATCCAAAAACCCTGGTGCAAAACCCCTGTAGAACAATTAAATATTCAGAAAGCAAGCCTGCAAAGTAATTTGTGACATAGGTATTAAGAGAACAGGCAGAAAAATATAGCTAAGACCATGTGTCACTATTGACTGCTCAGAGGGTAAAATCCACGTGAAATAGATAAAAGGAGAAAGTAACGGAGATTATTAAAAAAAAAAAAATGTCCAACATTTTTTTAGCAATTGAAAGATTAAAAGGAAAACCTGGCAACAGCAATATCCCTAGCTTCAACCGAGAAAAGGCCTGACACAGCTTTTGGTACACCTAAAAAGGGTCCACCAATATTCATCACAGCCTTTATATGCTGAGCACACCAATCTGATCCACCCCCTCCACCCATTGGTGCAGGTGCCTCAACCCATTTCATGAAATGCAGAAAGTACAGAACACCCATAGAATGTGGTATAACGACCACCTTATTCCCACCATTTGTGGCCACCATAAGTTCTATATTGCTTTTCATCCTGCTAAGAGTTTTATCCCTGACCTGATAAATTTAATCAGGAAAATTTTGATGACTTGCATCAGATAGCAATATTAATAAAGAAGAAAGATATATAGAAGAAGCAAACAAAACCGAGAGATCGCATGCAGCACAATTCCACGAGTGAATGAAATCCCAAAATAGGCAGGATTACTTGAAAATGCACCTCAGTATTCTGAAACGATATTCGCCAATCATATGCAGCCATGTACATGGTCTTCTCCTCATAACCAATGCGAGCCAAATTTGCTATCAAAACTGCCCAAACAAAGTAACCTGCTGCAAAGTAATCAGCTGCCACAAGTCCAGAGACAGGTCTGACTCTTATACCAGGAGGGTCGAGCCCACTTTCATTGTCCAGTGACATATGCTCAACCCAGCATAATGGTCTGTATAGAAAATAAAAAGGGACAAAAACAAGGAGGGAAACAAGCTTTATAGAGTCAGTTCCATCAGCATGTGACTTCATAATCCACAAATTTTAGGAATTTACTTGATTGCACTTAATGAAGAATATATATCATTTCACGCAGGAATTAGTCACTCCAATTACTCCAATGAAGTTGTTTGCAGGAGGAAGCAACAGCAGTTAGATTGCCCAGGACTACACACGATCAATGCGGAAGTAAACAAAGACGGTATTTGCTACATAAAGTCTATCCCCTAAAGAATAACAGAGCAAAAGCAGAACCACCCAGAAAAAAAAAAAAAAAAAAAAAACACTAATTCAAATAGAAATTAGTCTTATAGTCACCAGGCTAGAGAAAGAAGTCTATATTAAATGATCTACCGTTCTAAAAACTCAATTAGAAATTAAAACAACCTTTCATTAATCATTTACGATTAAACTAGCACATATCTACTTAATTAAACAAAATTCATTACCGCTTGTACACTTCTCCAAAGGTGCCGCCCCAGAGACGCTTTCTGAACAATCCTTCGGAGCAATGGTGTCCGTCCCAGAGTTCAAGGCCACCGGTGACAATCCCGGGGACGAAAATCACCGGGTGCTTCGCCGTGAGCCCTTCCTTCCTCAACTTGACACCGGGCGGGTCCGGCAACGGCCCCGTGATCGCCTCCGTCACGTACTGAGGGATAGAAGCAGGCATGGCATTGTAAAGGAACAGCAACAGCCACCACGTGGAGCATATAAATCCAATGAACCAGCAACAGCTGTCAATGCACGTCCATTTCTTTATCCTCTTCACTTCGCTGCTTAGCTTCTCCTTCTGCTTCTTTTTCTCGTCGTCTTCTTCAATCTGCGAGACATCTGAACTTCGACTCTTTGACACATTCCTGCGCCTCAAAAACGACATCGTTTTCTTTGGAAAAATAAAATATCTTGCCGGTGTTATAAATGCCGAACACAGAGCTCGGGCGGAGCTGATTCGGGTCCCACTTGCTGCCCTGGACTAAATAATAATCCTAATTCTTCCACTGGCGTGCGCGATTTTGCTTTGAATTGACCGGCTCTGTAATAGAGAAACGGACGGCAACGGCGGTGGCCAGGATAGCGCGAGTTGAGGCGGCTAGAGGCTACGTGGAAGCGCGTCCCTGGCTGGCCGCAGCGGAGACCGAGAGTTCAGTCTTTATTTTTTTGGTTTTTATTCCTACTTCAGATCCCTGGATGAGTGGACCCCATCATTGTGTTACACGTGGCGTGGTCGGGGTGAATTAAATCCTTGCGCTCGCATCGTTAATCTGGTCTGACGACTCGTCTGATGGGAGGATCCAGCGGTGGAGAAGAGCGGTGATTGTCTAGTCTAGAAAGGTATTCTTCTGCAACTTTCTAAATTTTTGGTGGGCTCCCCCGCGTAGAAGCGGCCAAAAAGGAGAGTTATTGTGACGTGCGGAAAGCTAGAAATGGCGGGTTTTAGTTCTGGAATTGAGAATTGATGCTTTGAAAATAACGGGTTGGGAGTGGGGTCCACAGGTATTTCTATTTAATTCGGGACTCTCCTGACTGAGTGGGTTACCGCAGACTCGTTGTGGTCACTTCACCTACAGGTAACGTGACAGACAAACAATTTGTATCAATCTCGCGCATTTTTTTAATTCTTTGTTTTTTCAAAAATTATATAATCTGCAACGGACCAATAACTAAAATTATTAAAATTGAGATTTCTTTTTTCGTTTAACCTATTAAAAGTCAAATCGTAAAATTTGATAATGTAATCATTAAATTTTTTTAAAATAAAAAATAATTAATATTTAAAATATAATTAATAATTAAAAAATATATATATGTCAATTTAATAATAATAATAAAAATAAAAAAATTAAATAAATTTAAAAAATTTATTCAAATAAATAAAATTAATTTTTATATAATATATTTATTATTTTATATTATATTAACTTTTACATATAATATAAATTATCTTATATTATAATATAAAAATTAATTGTATTTTAATTATTTTTAAGTCATGAAAAAATTATAATAATTTTTTTATATAAAAAATAATTTTTATTATTTTTATAGTGATGAAAAAAAAATTGAGTAAAAAATTTTTTTACATTTAATTATTTACTCATTTATATTTAATATTTAAATTTAAATAAAAAATATTTTTATTTATTTTAATTAATTATATTTATTACATCTAATTTCAAATAAGGTCAATTTCTTAAATCTAACATAATACTCATTTACAATGTCAAACAGATATTTAATGTAAATATGAGTTTATAAAACATACTCTTTATGATATTATATTAAATAAAAAGAAAAATTTTACATCTTAATAAATTTATAAATTTTTTTAAAAAAATAATATTTAAAAAATTAAGAGATTTGATATGATAAAATAAAAAATACAAATATTATTATTAAAATAATTTTTTATATATAATAAAATTAATTAAATAATATATTAAATAAAAATAATAAAATAAAATTTTTATATTTAATTTTATTTACTCATAAATAAAATAAAATATAATTAATTTATATTTTTTTACCTATTTATGTTCTTAATAACGTGGGCCAGTGGGCCAAGTATGATCCATAAATTGTGCACAACTAAAACAGTAAAAACAATTGAGCGCTGAGTGCAAAGATGAAAGCATCCAAAGAGATGCGAGACAATATGTGGGCCGACAGCGAGCGTCCTACGCGATGCCTAGGGTAGAGAGGCTGCACACCCGGTGAACAGCCGGTTGCAGGTATAAGTGAAGAATAAAAGGCATACTCGTCATCAGTTTCACCGAAGAAGATGAACAGAACACTCCTGCTACCATTACTGCTACTAACACTACTCTCCCATCCCTCTTTCTTCCATTATAGCGTAGAAATCTCTCGAATGCAACCATTAACCCCTAACGATCGATCTGCTTTCCTTAATTCCACTCCTCTCCCTCTAGATTTATGTCTCCAATTTCTATTTTAGTTGATTATTAAAGAGGCAATTGTTACAGATCGCGGTAATTAAGGCCGTGCATGGCCACGGGCTGTCCGGCAGCCTGACCTCTGTTTTCGAGATTTCAACGGGTTCTTAATCAAGTGTGTGTCCGGTTAATTAATGAATATTTCTCTCGTCCCTTCTGTTTCATCAATTTTTGATTCTTGCCCTTTGATTTCAGAATTTTAAATAAAGGATTGTGTTGGTTCTCTCTTTATGTGTATGTGTGTGACAGGAAACACATTATCTGAATTCGAAATGCTGACGTGCATAGCTCGTTCCAAGCAACCCGGCGATGACTCGCTGAGTCAGCCGGAAGATCCGGCCGCTGCCGCCGCAGCCGCCTCTGACACGCCCAATAGCAAACACCAACAACAAGCAATCAAGTCCCTGACCTCTCAGGTAACTTCCATTAACCCAAAAGCCTAAGCTTCGTCTTTATTTCTCTGTCGTTGGTTGTTCTAGTTTAATTATGGTTTTCTTTTTTATTTTTCCCTTTTTTTGGGGGGTTTTTATAGCTTAGGGACATGGCATTGAAGGCCTCGGGTGCATACCGGCACTGCAATCCATGCACGGTGCCACGTACGACTCAAAGCCGACTCAGGCACAACTCGAACGAGTCGGACGCCGAGTCGGAGCGTTTCAGGTGGTCGTTACGGCGGACGGGAAGCTCGAGCTCGACGACGCCTAGGGCGTGGGGGAAGGAGATGGAGGCGAGGCTGAAGGTGATATCGAGTTCCAGTGGCGAAGGGACGCCGAAGTCGGTGAACGGCAGTGGGCGCCGGGTCAACCCGCCCGTCGTGTTCGTGGAAGAAAAAGAACCCAAGGAGTGGGTGGCCCAGGTGGAGCCCGGGGTTCTCATCACGTTCGTTTCGCTTCCTCGGGGAGGGAATGATCTAAAGCGGATACGCTTCAGGTACACGCCATCTCGTTTCTCCGATCAGGTTTTCGCGGTCTTGATTGCATTTAATAATCATTAGTTATTTTTGCTGAACACTGTGAATCTTTCCAAATGATTCCTACAAGCACACCCAAAATAATAATAATAAATAAATAAATAAATTTGGAAAACATTCGAGACACTAAATAAATGTTACGTTGAGAAATTATTTTAAATTATATTTGTACGATTTATTTTTGCAAAAACACAACCTTAGGCAATGTGTTGGGGAAAGGGGCCTACAAAAATACAGCAAAATTCACGCCATAGTTGAAAAAGTAAATCCAAACCCCAAGAAAAGTCCAAAAGCGGAACTCATTGTGCTACATTAGTGGCGGTGGGACATATTGGCGTTGTTGTTGGAAACCTTTTAACCGAGTCTTTGTCGCGCTGTCGGGAAGATGGCTCCTCTTTTTTCTTTTTTGTTTTTCAACCAAATTTTCTTCTCGCCTGATTCTCCGTGGTTTTGTCACCTTATGTGACTATGTCTTTGTCATTTTGTCTCTGAATTACCCACGTCCCTTGCCACTTCAGGAATTGTACACAAGACAATAAGTTACCCTCTCATTTGAATTTATGTTTTTTTTGGGTAGCAATAAAGGACATTGGTTACGTTAGAGAAGCAGAAGCCATCGCGCATTACTTTTTTAGGAGAGGGGACAGGGACAGCGATTGTTCATTATTTGTACAAGTTCACAATGTAGTGGGATTGCTTTCCTTGATGGCCGCTGGCTTACATCAATCAAGTTTCTTTAGATGGTTTCTTTCCTTTAGCAACACTTGTTATCTGGAAATAGTTCTGTAGACTCCAATTATAAAGCATCATGTTGCTTTGTCTTGCTGTGTAATGATGCCACCACTGCTTGAGTTTTGAATGCCTTTTATGTTTTTGACCAACTAGTGACTGGACACCCACTAACATAATGTTGCTAAGAACATCTTTATTCTATGTCATGGATTAAGGGCTGGATTATCATTTTTTTATTTCTCCTACTAAAGAAAGTTGCTATTGCCTTCTGTCGAAAAAGTTAATCTACTCAAGCCCCTCTCTAGTGGCCCAGGACAAATAATTAGAGTTAGTTGGCTATCAAAATGACTAGGATCACTGATTTAGGTTTTGGTTTGAAATACTAGGCATGAAACAGTTATATTACAATGTGGACTTACTTGTCTTGGAACTCCGAGTCTTCTAGAAATATTTCCTCTTCTTATGGATCATGACTTCTTAATGGTCCACAATTGCTTGACGCCTGTGATGCTTCTCAGTGCATGTATTGCATCATTTATCTCACCACTAAAAATAAGGCATCTAATGTAGCTATGATCTTTGATTAGTCGAGATACATTTAACAAGTGGCAAGCTCAAAGGTGGTGGGCAGAGAACTATGACAGAGTCATGGCGCTATACAATGTCCAGAGGCTTAACCGTCAAGCTTTTCCACTTCCAACACCCCCAAGATCTGAAGATGAGGTAAGTTCTCACCTACATACAACACAATACAGTATGACAGGAGAGTAATGTGTCTTCACTTAAACCATTCGAGGCAGTGATTGTGCAAGGCACAAAAAATAAAGTTTGTCTCTGTTAACTGCAACAAGGTCCTTTGCAACTGCTAAAAACAAATAGTGGACAACAAGACTTTTTATCTAATTGCCTCTTTGCATGGGATGATAGTGTGCCAATGTTAGTGGGATTGAGATGCACGTACACCTACTACACATTGTATAATGTGCTGATGGAGCTAAATAAGATTCTTTTTGATATTAACAATGTCTCTTTTCAAAACCTGGTACAGAGCTCAAAGATAGAATCTGTGGAAGACAGACCTGTAACACCTCCACTGGATGGAGAAAGGTTGCCTCGTAATTTGTATCGTCCAACAGGGATTGGAATGGGCTATTCATCATCAGATTCACTTGACCATCATCCAATGCAAGCCCGCCATTACTGTGACTCTGTTGGTCTCACCTCAACACCAAAACTCTCTAGCATTAGTGGGGTGAAGACAGAAACATCATCAATGGATGCTTCAATAAGAAGTAGCTCATCAAGGGAGGCAGATCGCTCTGGAGAGCTGTCAATCAGCAATGCCAGTGACATGGAGACTGAATGGGTTGAACAGGATGAACCAGGGGTTTACATTACTATTCGAGCATTGCCAGGTGGCAAAAGGGAGCTAAGACGAGTTAGATTCAGGTAAAATTTTGGGGCAAATATTTGGCAAGAATGATGAATATATAGAAAGATACCGCGTGAAACAGATTTCTTACAAGGAGCTTGATTGGATGAAGAACCTTTACATACAGGATATGCTTGAATTGGTAGTTAGTAAGGCCATGAATTTGGCCATCCCATTGCTTATGCATCAAGGGCATCAACTATGTAGATGTTTCTTGATGTAGTCCTTGTCATCATCATATGACATTTTAAGTGCCGTGGGAATTGTCTCAGACTAACCGCCCTGCTGTTTCTGTTTTAATAACTTTTCTTTTGGGCAGAGAGATGCATCTACATTTGGTTCTGACCATTTTTTTCTATTCTACTTGGTGCAGCCGTGAGAGATTTGGGGAGATCCATGCCAGACTTTGGTGGGAAGAGAATCGAGCCAGGATACATGAGCAATACTTGTGATGAAGGAATTCTTGAGCTTCATTTCGGGGTTGTGTTCTTCGCATTTTTTTTCTTTTCTGCCACACGAGTAGAATCCCTTCAATGGAGGATATGAGTAGGTGTCTTCTGGGACATCTTGATAATAGGTGAGATGGTTACGCGATCCATAACATGTTTCCAGCCTGTGAAGTTCCCTGGACTTCATAGTTGCACGATTGAACTCTTGCATGGATAGGGATCACTAAATTAGCCCATACATCAACAGCTTCTCTTAAGTACCTGTGGGTAAAGTGCGGTGGTTGTGTCTTTCCAGTTTTGTGGTTAGTCGTCAGGTCAATATGAATGAGAAGATGAATCTCTTTTTCCAATGCTCCCAACAACGACCGTGTGCCATCTTTGGCATTTTATGGACGCAACCTTAAGTCAAAAGTACATAATTTAATTAATTGCTTCTTGGCCCCACCGCGATAATTAGATCTAATTATTTTTTTTTATTGTTGGAGGTCCTGACGGTCCTCTTATCTGGACTCCAGAGCGTGGTCACCATTCTCAAAATTTTGAACATATTTTCCATATTTTTGATGATAATGGTGCATAACTTGATTGCAGACCAAATGGTTTGTATTCATGGTAAACGATCGCTTTTAAGGGGGTTGCAGATTTTAAATCCCATTTCAAACGTTTTTGTTAACAAATCAATTGGAAATAACCATATCTTAATTGAAGAACATTCAGGCTTTATGATGGGCCAAACCAAAACGAAGGATGCATTTGCCAAGCACGCTCATTTTTCGGGTGGAATCAGTCTAAAGCTTCATGTACCGTAAAGCTGCCCAACAAAAGCTAACGACAATACAACACAACAGAGTGCCATAGATGCGTCCCGGTTGATAATAAAACTGCATCTATCTTTATCTTTCCTCCCATTCTTTTTTAACATTTCTTCCTCACTGCATGGTTACCATCCCTCCGGAAAGTTTCTTGATTGAAATGAGATCCCAACACTGTTCTCGAGCATCTGATGCGAGTCTTCGTATGCAGGCTTCCAGCATGGGTGAAGGCCCTTGTACGGATACGAGTAATCTGTTGGCAAGACCATAATGTTCTAGAGTCCATATTAATTCGGGCCAACGCTTTGATCCAACTCCAAATCCGAACACTGACAGCCTCTGGGAGGACGGCCTGCCCTTGTTTTATCATGGGGAGGGCGGTCTGCTTCATTTCATAGCGAATGAATTATCATCTTTTCTCTCTCTCTTTTTTTTTTTTAATTTTTTTTTAGTCTCACGAGGTGGGAATTGGTCTTTATCCTTCAGTGTTTTCACATACTTACCCTAAATTTGAATCTCCTCGACGTATTCTCTTTCTTAAAAATATGAGATAAGTGGTTGAGGTACGGCACTCAATTTTAAATTAGATAATTATTGTGATTAAGTGAAAAAAAAAAACATTGAAATTTATTATTATTAAAATGGTAGATCTTATGTAAGAGAAGTTAAACTAAAATGTCAATAAATAATTTAAATCGAATTTTGAAAAACAATAACTAACATCTTTAACCAAAAAAAAAAAGGAAAAAAATGCATTTTTTTTTTTCAAAAATAAAATATGGGGTTGAGGTCCTTAATAATAAAAAATAAGTACAGCAAAGTTATCATCGACCACAGTTAATAAAGCTGAAGAGAAGAAAAGTTGAGTAGCCCAATCAGGTGCCAGGCACTCCGGCAATCTTCCATATTCTACCCAAAATTTAACCCGCACGCGCGGGCATTCCTCTTAAAGAATTTCAGCGGCCCACACAGGGACACCGAAACAGCGCCCTCCAGCTCTTCCTCCTTCTGTCTCTTTGCCTTTTTTCTCATAGCCTGATCCCAATACCCATCTAAATCCAGGCAGTGTTTGTTGTTTGGCTTCCAGTGTCTTTCTTTCAGTCTTAGAGGCTTCGTGCTTGTCGTCCATTCTATTCTCTCTCTTATATTCAAAGCTATCCGTACAAAACATACACACATGCTTAGGACTTAATAACACAAAAAAAAAAAGAAAAAAAAAAGAAAAAACCCTTCCTTTCTTTCCATGTTCACATGACCTTGCTTGGCTACTTGCCCATTCTTTTAAATGTTGTCTTTGCAGCTTTTGACATTGCCTTGGCAGACACTAAAGCTCTCTCCTCGCTTAAACTAAAGCCCCCCGTGTCCTGTTCTTCCCTTTCCCTTTTGCATCTCTTTCTTTATAAAACCTCTGTTTAGCCCGTGTGGTTTCAGTGCATAAACATGAGATCTTCCAGGGAATGCCAAGTTCCTCAGAGAAGAAGAACCCCTTCCTTTTCTTCTTCCCTTCTTGATGCTATTTACCGTTCGATCGACGAATCAAACGGTGGCGTGGAGTGCAGGGAAACAGCAACAGCAATGGTGAGGAAACAGAGCAACTCTGTTTCTTCCGCGAGGCGGAGAAGTGCGACGCTTGGAGAGGATAGAGAGAAATCCAATCTTGGACGGGCTATCATGATTGAAAACTGGGTAGAGAAGCAAAATGCACGTAGCTCTACTCAATGCAATTCGACTTCGAGCTCTTCGGAGTCTAGCTTTGGTGGTGGCATGTTCTCTTCGTCTGAGACCGAGTCGAGCTTTAAAGGAAATTCAAGAAGACTAATGCCGAGTTTCGCCCCACAAAGGACAAGCAAGCCAGTTTCGGATAAGCAAAACAGGCCAGAATGTGAAGGAGGCTTTACCAAGACGAAACTGAAAGCGCTGAAGATCTACAGCGAGTTGAAGAAAGCAAAGCAGCCGATTTCACCTGGTGGTCGCATTGCAACGTTTCTCAATTCCATTTTCAGTCCAGGTAGTGGGAAGAAAGTGAAAATGTGCTCAGTTGGGGCCACGGAAGATGTGAGCTTTGAACGTAAATCGAAGTCTGCATGCTCGCCCGTTGCGTCCTTCTCCAGGTCTTGTTTGAACAGAACGCCTCCTTCAAGAGGGAAATCCAGTCACAGTAGCACAAAGAGGTCTGTTAGATTCTATCCTGTTAGTGTCATTGTTGATGAGGATTCCAGGCCCTGTGGTCATAAATCTATCTATCAAGATGACCCTGGGCTGATGCCAATGCCTCAAAAGACAGCTAAAAGTTGTTCATTAAAAGTGCAAGAGCCCACCAATGCAGCAGCTGATGATTTTCTGAGAAATTATCAAAATATTAAGAGTATCAGGGAACTGGACTTGAGGGGTTTTCCTAGTTATGTTGGAGATGTTGATGATGGGGACGACGACGACGACGACGACGACGACGATGAGAGTTGTTCAAGTTCTGATCTTTTTGAGCTTGATCACCTTGTTGGGATTGGAAGGTACAAAGAGGAGCTTCCTGTGTATGAAACTACTAATTTGAAAACGAACCAAGCTATTGCTCGTGGTTTCATTCTGTAATTCAATCCACATTTCAAGCAAGTGTCTGTAATTAATGTTTGGGGCAATTGTTTTGGTAATAAATTATTCCCTCTTTCTTTTTTTTTTTTTTTTTTTTTTTGTCTTTTTTGTACTTAATGGTTGTGAAATAGTTGCATGAATCTAACTCTTTTCAACATGTTCGCACATTTCAAGCAAATTGAAGTTGTGTTTAGAATTAATGTATGGTGCAATTATTTTGAGAATAAATTATTATTATTATTATTATTATTTATTTGTCTTTTTTGCTCACTTCATGGTTGTGGAATAATTGCATAAATCTAACTCTTCTCAACATGCTCGCGATGCGAAAGCACGAAAAGCGTTTTGTTTTTTTCATTCGTTTTAAGAGAAGGGTTTTCTTCTCTACGGAGAAACGAATAGAATTGGCGTCCAATTCACATTGTGTACTGCTAAAAGTATTACACAAAGCAATTTAAGAAAGTGAAAATGGAAAGAGTTGGATCAAGTAAAAAGAGTTAGACTGTGAATCTTATTTTTTCCATAAAGATAATTTTTTTTAATTAAAATTTTAAGTTTCTCACCATAAAAATATTTGATATGTAATACAAATAATAAAATATACAACAAACATAATATAATATACAACAAACATAAAATTTACTTTTTAATAATTTTACTGTATATTTTGACAGAAAAATTTTATTTAAAAAAAAAAAATAAAATAGAAAATAAAGTTCACAATGTCTGATTCTTATTTACATTTGTTTTCGGTCCATCAATATTTTTTAAATTAAAAAGTACAGACAGAAATCTTTTCCTCGTTAAAAGTGCTGTTGCATCTTTTCACTGCCTCAGCACATGGCTTCAACTTGTTGGAGCAAACTTAAATTAATCTCACTTTGTGACTTCGAAAAATACTTAAATGCGATTCAGAGGACTCCCGTGCTCAACTTTCTATTTCTTATCTTACCCATCAGTGGCAAGTTCAACTCATTGCAGAGTCGATTTTCTCTCACGTTTTACACAAGGTAAAAAACAGTGATCAAGCCATTTACTACGTCTTCGGTTGTAGAAATCGGGTCACCCTCGTTCTACAACTGAAAGTGATCAAAGTTTGAACTGCAAATTCTTAATGAAACTCCTTTAAATTAACTCTGCTGGGAAATGCAGATGAATTATAAGGTACGTATGCACATTGAAGACAAGTAGGGTCACACGTTAGGTATCTCACAAGTCAAAGTTATGGCAGCACCAGACATGATAGCTAGCAAAAACCCCATACTAACTTTTTCAATCAAAGGGGGTGAAAAAGAATGTCCACCATCATCTGTGTATATTATATTATATTTCCATGGGACACCAGGGAGGGACTCGACAGTGTCCCCCATTCGTTGACTTAAATGCCATCTCTCAATTACCCCACACCCGAAAAGAAGAGAAGAATATTTCAAAGAAAACAGAACGGTAGAATCAAGATGTGGCTTGTTTTCTCACTCTGACAAGAGGTTGAAATGCTTCTTAACAGACCAAGCAAGCCATCCCTTTTATGAAAAATGATCCATTTTCAAATCGAAACAGTGCTCAGCTACATGCTCCATGTGCCTTGGATGATTATAGATTCATCATTGCCGATTTGTTGAAGGGTCAAATCGATAAATTAGCATCATGACAAAAGGCCAAAATCAGGGTATAAGGGGATCTATTGGCTTCATTTCTCATGATTTTCTCATAACCTGTAACCCCAAAGAAAGTGGGCATCTTGCTCTCGGTTATGGCTGAAAGCCTCTGGGATAAAATAAATTAATTTGGAACGAGAGAGTGAATACTAGACAGACAAATGACACATAACGAGTCAGAAACCACAACAACAAATGAATCCCACTAATGTATTTTGCCAGCGAGCAAACAGTTCGCCTGTTTCTCACCAACCAGGCAATGCTCGCGCGACGTACATTACACATAGGCTTATAGCTTGTACATCAAGTGCCAAGACGTGGAAACTCATAAATCAATCGACTTACTTCAGCCACATGCCACTTAGCCTCTCCAATAATAATCGTATCCATATTTGTCTTCATGGAGGGGTGCAGGTCTGGTCACTCACGCTTGCCAGCCTCTGCTTACAGTACTCATACGCTGTACACATCTCCATTCATCTGGCTTCGGTTGAGACCATGGCCACAAAAAGCTGTCGGTTAGCTGGCTATGTTGCATTATGCTCATTCCGTGGCCAATTCCTTCCCCTAGAAGTGTTTCATACTTTTGGATTTTAAGTCTAATCCATACTTTCGCACGTCCCGAAAAAAAAAAAAAAACAGTGAAACAAAGTTTGCCTTAAGGCATACTCGGGTTAAGACTGGTCGAGACAGAACACTCATAAAATGCAAGAAAGATTAGAAGAAAGTGTCAATATCCGATTTTGACACTCAGATATCTCGAAGTAGTTGGAAAATTGTGTAATATTTGAATGGTAGCATTGACCTGAAAGGGCTGACAGCCAGGAAAGTCGATCAATTAGTTCAAATCAAAACGCAATTCAGTGATTTCTCGTTGGACATTCGTTAGACGATTGGATGATTGTTTGACGAAAGTAGCAGTTCTGGTGCATTTCTTTGTATAAAATAATGAAAGAAAAAATGTGGGCCCGACACATGGTACGGACCCCCCCAACTGACAACCGTTTAAAAGAGACTTTGGAGTTGAAAATTTCGAGTTTAAGATGTAATCAGTGACAATTACCCAAAAAAAATTCAAAATGAAAGCTAACAGATAGCACGTGTATTCGTCCTAACGAAGACAGGACCGCACGTGCATTCATCCATTGCTCGCTCGCTCGCAAAATTTGAAAGCTGCCATAGTCCTGCACTTTTTTTTTTTCAACATAGTCAGATAATTTTAATTTTATTTCAAAGATTCATCAAAATCCTAAAATTTTTATTCAAACTAAATACAAATACACAGAATTGGTAATGTATTAGGTTAAATACATTTCTTGACGCGTCATGAATTTCTGTCTAAGAATATGGTCAAATAAAATAAAACCAAAAAAAAATTATAAGATTGAAGTATTAGATAATAAAATTATAAAATTGTATTGAAAAATTATAGAGTAAGACGTGACGTATCCACATAAAATTGGCCCACGCGCACCCGTGTGCATTGCCATAACCTTTTGGGCTTGTGTCAGGTCAATAAATGATCACTCAGCATTAAGTTTCAGACTATTTTTTCTTTAATTTTAATTATTTAAAATTATAATTTAATTAATAATTAGATATATTTATATTTATATTAATTTATATTTAAATTTTCTTTTACCATTTTTCATTCTTTTATATAAAATAAAAATTTATATTAAGTGTATAGTGTTAAAATTTAAATTTTTTAATACTAAAATTATATATAAAAAGAATTATTCAGATTTAAAAATATTTAAATAATAAAAATTAGATTTAAATGGTGAATTTTTTTAATGAAAATTTAAAATAAAAATATTAATGTATAATTTAATTTAAATTTATAAATATAATAATTATTATTATTTAAAAGAAAAAAGGACGTCCTTTTTTACTTGCGCGGGTTGGAATCTTTTACCTTAACACCTTTTGAGGGCTTTTGTAAGGAAAAAGACACACACGCTTTCCCCTGTTCCTCAAGGCCTCTGGTATTATTATGTTTGCGCGTTGGGCAGGGGAAAAAACTTAAAAAGGAAGCACCCCACCCTTTCCTAGCAGCAAAATACTGAATAGAAAAAGCTTCTAAAAGCAACCACACTAATACGGAAATTATACACACAGCTGCACAGAATCAATTAAATAATATAATTGCATTAAATTACTCTCCTCATCAACTCACTTTTCACGTTATATTTATATTATTTTATTAATTTTTTCTAACTGTGTTGATTAGCTAGTGTCTTATATTCTTTCATTATTTCACACGTGAAAAAAACGTTAAAATAAATAAATATATACACACAAAGCGCAAATGGTTGATCCGAAAGTCGTAAGTTCGTCCATTGTGGACATTAATCTTAACTGGTGCCAGGTCCGACAAAATGTGAACAGAGGAGTAAGGATTGAAAGATCGGTCTGACCCCCTTTTGGAATTGGACAATCGATTCTTGAACTCCCCGGCCCAATGTTATGGTTGACCAGCTGAACTCAACCAGAAGCCCACGATAGCATAAACATTTGACTATTCTACAATTATATATACATATACATATAAATATATATTTGGGTTGTAATTACGCTAGGAATCAAAGGTTACACCTAAAATTAAAAATTTAGGTCATTTTATAACTATATTTTATGATTAGTGACTCAAGTATATGTTTACTTGTCTCTTAAAAATATTATTTTGTTGAAATTTTAAGTATAAATGTGTGGATAGTGTAATTAAAAAATTGATGTATTTAAAATAAAATATAAATAAAAATAATTTATAAATTTAATATTTTTAAATTTTAAATTAAAATATAATTGAGTCTGTTACATTATCGGAGAGGAAGTGGCAGCTCTGGGAAAGGGAACGCGAGAGGGCCGAACATTGGTGTTGGACTCAACTTATGAATTTTGTCTGCCTGTTAAGGGCCTAACATTTGTCAGCCTCAGCACGCAACGTCTGAGGACCACACCCACAAAAAAAGGAAGCCTGTCCCATCAAGTACAAGTTACCCGCTTAGTCCATTGCTCTCTCTCCTTTCTGAACATCAGTTGGTTTTGTTTTACGTTTTCAAAGATTAACATTAGTGATTGCTTTCACTAATTTCTATTACTATTATTAATTACTGATTATTGCTTAATGTTCCCATTTCCAGTTGATGAAAGAACAAAAGTTTTTGGTTAAATTATTTGTTAAATAGTTAAATGACAACTAAAGACATTTAGTGTGTTTACTAATACAAATGCATGTACTTTTAATCTCGAGTGTAATTAATATTAATCATACGAATATTTTTTTCGAATTTGATTTGGAATATACTTGTTTTAAATTTTTCATAACAAAAAATTAAATAAATTTCCATTGCTATTTTCTTCCCTTCTCATCATTCACCACACAATTCAGTCCAACGACAACAAGTCCACAGTGATCGAAAATCTTCATCAACAACCTTCTAATCCGCTTTCGAGCACAAATTGTAAACCACAAGCTCAAAAAATAAAACCAAGCCTTTTTTTTTTTTTTTTTTGAAATCAAAGCGTAAAAATATTATTAATATAAACTCTTTATACTCAAATAAATAATAAAAAAATAAAAATTTAGATTAATATATAAATTTTTAATTTTAAAAACTTAAAATAATTAGATACCACGTCAAATTTAATATCAGATAATGCATTAGCGAAAAAATATTTTTTTAATTAATTCTAATTAATTTTAAAATTAAAATTTTATTATGTATGGTTATTCCTCGTACACACTTGAATAAATCCAGAGATTCAATGAAGTAATAAACATTAAAAAAAAAAAAAAAAAAGCGGGGGACCCACAATCATGGTGGGCCACGTGCAAATTTACATCCCCGATGACGTCACTCCCATTTCTTCCTTTCAACCGCTACCGCGAAAAGCAAAAGCTGAAAGAGTCGGGACGATCAGAGACCTTCAAAGCCAAACATCTTTAAGATCAAATTCAAACCGAAACACAACCGGGTCGGATCAAATTCAGCTCCAGATTCCTCAGCTTCGTTCCGAAACGTGGTGGATCCGAATTCGATATCAGTTTCTCCGTAACAGCCAACATGAGTTTCCTATTCGGCAAGAGAAAAACTCCCGCAGGTTTCGATGCTGCTTTTGTTTCTCAGTTTTTTGTTATTGTTTCGGTTTCTTTTAGGTTGTTATAAAGAGAAAGAAACTGTAGGTAGGGCGATCGATCGATCGATCGATCATGGACTCTAATCTTGTTACATGAACTGAAAGTTGATTCAGCGTTGATGGTTTGCGATAAAGATATTGAATAATTAGCTTATGTCCATCAGTTTGGCTAGATAGTTAGGGGTAGGAGTATCAGTTTTTTTTTTTTAATTTGTTGGACTGAGTGAATAGGAGAGAATGACTAGAAAAGATTCATGTACTCGACCTCAATAAACTTTTGGTTGAAACTTTGTTGTTGTTGTACTCTTTGAATGGGAATCGAGGAAATGGGTAGAGAAATTGAATGGCTTATTTGGGGTAATTGCTTTGTGATGCGGAGAAATCGGAACCCTTTAATTGTTCGGTTGAAGATATTGAAAACCCATCAAAATAATTTATGGTAAATCACTTTTCTTGCATGACCCGCATGGACAAATCTAACTTATCATGTATTTGGGAAAGTGTAGAGGATGTAGTGTTTGCAATTACAATGAAGTTGGCTAAATTTTTAGTCCAAGTTATTGGAAGAGTAATTTTGGGTTGTTTATGGTTGTTGATGTTTCAGAAATTCTGCGGGAAAATAAGAGGATGCTGGACAAATCTATTAGAGAGATAGAGAGGGAGAGACAAGGCCTACAGGCACAAGAAAAGAAGCTAATCACTGAGATAAAGAAAAATGCCAAGCAAGGGCAGATGGTGCATGCTAACTTTGCTTCTAAACCTGATGGTTTCTTGAAGCTGATCACATATGGCTCTGTTGTGATTTGATATCCGCACATGCTAGCATCAACATATTTGTAGTTATGACTTAATGCTACTATTTGTTTGTTTTGCATTATTCATGTATTTGTTTCTTGATGATCGGTGTTAGGCAAAGGCTGATACTTTGACAAAATTCTTTGAGTCAGTTCTATCTCAGAACACAAGCTTATTAACATTTATGTCACACGGTGCTTGAATCTTGCACCAGTTTGAGTGAATTGTACATATATCATACTGTTCAGGGCCAGTGGGTTATCACTTTGATGAAACTACAGTTCAAGGCTCATGTTAGTGGCATCATAAACCTTATGGACAAGATTTTGTAAAATTCTTGGTGAAATGCAAATGCAGCATTACAAGGAACTTTTTCTGCTAAGAGTACTAGTCATGTGCATTCTCTGTTGAAGTTTTTGCTCTTATAAAATGCCATGAAAAGCAAGTCACTACTTGATAAGATTCTCCCTTGCTGTCTCATTGTTGCAGGGAGCTGTGAAAATAATGGCAAAGGATCTCATTAGGACAAGGCATCAGATTGAAAAGTTCTATAGGCTGAAATCACAGCTCCAGGGCGTATCACTTAGAATTCAGGTATGGTTGCTTCTTTTTGCCTCTTAGTTTTGTTGTCTATGTTTAGGACAAAGTCTGATGTATACTTGGGCATTCCTTTGTTCTTTTCATTGGGCCTCATATTTTGCAGTTTTGTTGACTTAGTTTATCTATTGTTTTTTCTTTACCATAACCTTTGCTTAATAAGATTTGGATTTGTGAAAATACTCTCAGACATTGAAATCAACTCAAGCAATGGGAGAGGCAATGAAGGGTGTGACAAAGGCCATGGGCCAGATGAATAGGCAGATGAACTTGCCATCATTGCAGAAAATAATGCAAGAATTTGAGAGACAGAATGAGAAGATGGAAATGGTGACCGAGGTGATGGGGGATGCAATTGATGATGCTCTAGAAGGAGATGAAGAAGAGGAAGAAACAGAAGAACTGGTGAACCAAGTGCTTGATGAGATTGGAATCAACATCAATCAAGAGGTACTACAATTCACTCAACTTTTACTCTTCCACACACTTTTCTTTATGCTTTAAGCTCTATTCTTGGGAATTGGATCCCCCTATATAATGACAATGATTGTCTATCTGCAGCTTGTGAATGCACCATCTGCCGCTGTTGCTGCACCTGGAGTGAAAAGCAATGTGGCACAAGCAGAAGCAGCAGCAGGGAATGAAGACTCGGGA
This sequence comes from Rhizophora apiculata, assembly GCA_037832385.1. NCBI lineage: Eukaryota > Viridiplantae > Streptophyta > Magnoliopsida > Malpighiales > Rhizophoraceae > Rhizophora > Rhizophora apiculata. The sequence goes on along the minus strand of CM075433.1, from coordinate 4,075,096 downwards.
ATAGACAGTGAATTACAGGCAAGGTTAGACAACTTAAGAAGAATGTAATATTTATCCGATGCCTTTTGTGCATTATCAACATCCAGTTTACTGCAAAGGTTATGGGTTCATTTGGAGAATTTGGATATGCTGTGGCATTTGTGCCAGTATCTATTGATCAGGGATCTGGAGAAAACAAAGCACAGACTAAATATATCGCAATGACTTTGTGCATGAAAACCTCAATGTACAAGGAAAACAGTTATATTCGTTCCCCAATTTGTCTAGTGTAATTGCAGATAATTCCACGAACTTGTCTCTGGTCTAAATATGCGACATGGTACTAGCAGTCTTTAACGAATCTATGTGTTGTCTACGATGAAAAGATTTGTGGAAGCCATTTTTCCCAGGCGTATTTTCTAAAGTCTGAAGATTCTTTTTGGCGTAAAATGTGATAGTGCACGAGCTGCAAGAAGCGAGAGAGAAGTAATGCATAACGTTATGCTTAGTGATCTTGTTGACAGCATAGCTAAGGGAAATAGAAAAACTTGTGACCCAACTTGAATTATGCCTCAGTCACTATGATTGACTTGGTACAGCAAAGCAATCAGATGGTGGAGGGGGAATGAAGATTAAAACAAAAAAAAAAAACAAAAAAATTCCTTACCATAGGCACGAGAGACAGATTTATATATCCTCCCCAGTTCAGATACCCTCAAAAGAAGAGGAAGAAATAGAAAACAAAAAATGTTTATCCGTAGCAGACTTAGCAGTGAGCACGATGTCAGTGAAAACAAGAAAAAAAATGAAATAAAATAAAGGAAGATAAATCGAAATTGGTCTTAAAAAAATGTACTTCTTTGTGTTCATGGAAGTCAGGCCGTGGACTTCTCGTATCTTAATTAAGAAATTGATCGATGGGAACAGGACAAGAACACAAGAAACGTCAAGCAGGGGTGGTGCCAGAGTTCAAGGAAACTTCCTGAGAATCATTATCCGGCGAATATGCCGCCATTTGCGGATGAGATAACGGCGGAGGAAGGACATGTGTACGGCAGAGTGGGCAATCAGTATGTGATTGTAACCACATGTCTATACAAGATGCATGAAAAGAGTGCTTACACCTTGGCAATCGCCTGACCTCCTCTCCTTCCTCAAAAGCCGACAAGCAAACCACACAGTCACTGTCAGTACTTCTGCCTTGATCTTGGCCGCGACCACCCACGTCATCATTTTCCTTTCTGTACTTGAAACTGGACAGCAGGTTCCTGCTGCCCTGGCATTCTAAGCTCCGGCTAATTGATGCTGGCTCCCCCTCAAACTGGTTCGGTCTCTGCCAAGCTGCCTGACCCTGACGCTCGGCGCACCACCTTATGAAAATAAGGTTGTACACGGCCAGCACAATAGCGGCTGTTCCGACAACCACGAGTCCGTAATATAACATGCTTATGTTAGAACTATGTAAAGAATGTGATGGCGGCAGCGGAGGAGGAGGAGACGGAATGAAAGGGCTTGGAACAAAGTCTCCCATGTTTGATTGATACAAGGATTCTGGAATTTGCAAACAGGATCTGGAGAGAAAAAAAAAAAACAAAATAACTTCTTGGGCTTACCATCAATAATTGTATATTGTCATTATTAACAAAGTAATGGATGGTGGTAGCAAGGTAGTTAATCTAAACGGGCGTGTGTGGTTGTCACGTAGTCTCGGAAGAAAGAGTAATTTACAAGAATCCGTGGGCTTCAGAATCAAGACAAAGCAACATTACAATCACCTCAAGACTCTCTGGACAAAGCTGGTTGATAGGAACAGCATTAAAAAATAATTGGTACGGCTACTCCATGATGATGATACAAACAAGGAGGTGATCCACGGGGGAAATGGAGCTGTGCTTTTTCAAATTCTGAGCAGTCGTCACTCTGTACGTTATCTCAAAAGCTTGGATGTATTCCACCGTGGGGACTTTTTCTAATTTGTGGGAAGGCGGCACAACACCTGGTGGAATTTTTTTTGCCTTTTTTTATATTGAATCGAAGGGTTTTTTTTTTTTTTTTCGGTGGTTGGATTTCTGAATTTAAACATTAATATGAGAATCTAAGCACGCTATGAACTCACGTAACAATTTTTTTTAGGAAAATTTATTTTTATTGTAAAAAAAAAAAGGCAAGGACAACAAACTTTACAAAATGTGCGACAATATATCATCTTATTATTTTATAGATTTTATCATTTATTTGGCCAAAAAAAAATTAAATTTTTTAAAAGTATATTAAAATTTAAAACTCATATGTCAATTTATCTTTTAACTCTCATTGACTTTTTTTTTTTTTATCCACTCACCAACTTTTCTGCTTTTAGTTATGCATTCCCTTTTTCGATATCTCCACGCATGGTTCCTTTTTCATTCCTATAAATATCATAATCTGAACCTCTATCCTCTTCTAATAAATGACTTACCTCTTTAATGGCATTCGCGAAATGTCGCATCACTTAATACAAATTCCCACGATAGGTAGAAAAGCCTGTCATACTACCGACAGTCCCATGCTGACTCTAATTTTGCCATACGCCATTCGTCTGCAGGTAGCAAAAACATTGCTGCGGTTTAAAGAAAATTTTATAGAGTCAAGTCAAATTACAGCCTAGAGCTTTGAAATTTTTGCCAGGAGTTTCGCCAATTACCTAGACATTTGGCAAGTACATCTGAACAATAGACATACGTACTAGTTAAAAAAAAAAAAAGAGGAGGATATACGTACTAGTCAAAAATATACTTTTTAATTTATTAAAATTTTTAGTATATTATAAAGTAAATAATGAAAATAACTATCTCATTTCAATAAATTTTATTTTTTTTCAAAATTAAAATTTTTTTTTAAAAAATTGTATAAGTTCTTGACTCTCGAGACCTGCCGACAGGTTTCGATATGAGTGGTGTATTCTTTCGGAATGTCTCAGTCAATTCACAAGATATCTCGGTTTTCCTTTGATGGCTCCAATGGATTTATCTTTAATTTGTATTGCAGCAGGAGAGAACTATGCCCGTAACAAGTTAATTACATGTGTCATTATATTATAAGGTTTTACTTTTTTTATCACAAAATGGTCAGATTGAGTTAAAAGACGAAAATCGAAGAAATTCTCTAAAAAATATCAACTCAAATATCAAAAAAATAAAAATAAAGTATAAATATAAATATATAAAAATATATATAGTTCTCCAGGTTTTACTTTTTGATCACATGGTGGTCACATTCAGTTCCCAAGTCCACGTCAGTCGTCACCCACAAGGTGATATCCAATCCAATCCAACTTTCTGATGGGTCTCTAAAGGAATCAAATAAAGTAGACATGTGGAGGCTGCTTTTCCAGGAGGGCCCCTCTCCTGGAGCGGGCTCCAATGTCCCCTGTAGTTTCTCTCTCTCCCTTTGTCATTCCAAGAAAGGTAGAAAAAAAAAAAGAAAAAAAGTGTAACCTTATTTGCACTAAAATTGCTTCAGAGAGCCAGATGCTAATTTTGCTGCGGCTAACCAAGGTTTTGAAAACCGGACCGGATCAGCCGGTCGGACCGGTAAAACAGGAAACGGACCGTAATCTGGTTCGATTCATTCTAAATCGTTAGTTTTGAAAACAGGCTATCCATCTGATAAAATCAGTCGGTTAGACGTTAAACTGATGATTAGTTACGGGTTTTCTAATTTGGTTAATTTTAAAAATTTATAAAAAAATTTAAAAAATATTTTTAAAAAATTTATAAAAAAATTTAAAAAAAAAATTTTTAAAAAATATTTTAATTTTTTATAAATAAAATTATATTATTAATTTTTTATATTAAATATTAAATATTAATTTTATTAGTTTAATTTTAATTAAAATAATTAAATTAGTTTTTTTTTTTTTTTTTCCTGAAAACCGTGGGACTAACATGGCATGGAACAAAACTGCGGTGCTTTTTTTGTTTTTTATTCTTTCAACCACTTTAGACTTTGAAGTTTAGTTGTTAAACAAAGCTGGAGCAAGATGCCTTTTTTTTTCTTTTCTTTTTCTTTTTCTTTTTAGAAGTTAAAGCCTAGAAAAATCTTTTGCGTGTGATGCAAGGAAGCGGGTAATCTATAAAATATTATGAGTCACGTGAATAATAATAGCTCAATTCCATCCATGCTATTTCTGTAGTGATATTAACTTCTCAAGTTACTTATAAGTTCAAGCCGCCGTAAAGTTTGAATTTTTTTTCCCTCAAAATTCAAATTTCATGATGGATTAGGTATGTATTTATATAAAATTTCTTTTTTATCTCATTATTTTTTTAAAAAATATATAACTCGTTTATAATATTATGTTATATAATAAATGTGATATATATAAAATAATAAAATGATTTTATATAATATAATATTATAAATAATTATATTAAAAAAATCGTTAAGCACATGCCAACAACATTAAAAAATAAAAATAAAAATAATTGATTCTGCAATCCGTGGCCGATATGGCTCAAAGTCATAGCAGAGGCCTGCTCGAGTCCGGTCAACGCCAAGCAGAGCCGCTGCTGTTTCACTCCAACCACGTTTTTGTGCCCTTCCACGATATAAAGGAACGTTCTTTCAGTGGAATGTGGAAGGTACAAGGATTAAAGATTGAGCCTTGAGTGGTGAGAGAGAGAGAGAGATACTAGGGAGAGGAGGCTGCATGGATCCGGAGGATGGCAATGGTTTAAGAAGTGGAGTAAATGAGAAGAAAGGAGCAAACGATGTAGTACTCCAAATTCCTAGCCCCCGGAAGCCTCTCTTCACCAATCAAGAAGGCAATGATCCTCAAGCTTCCACCTTTTTGAAGAATTCCCAGTCGGGTTCTTCTTCAGAAGATTACTCAAATGTTGGGATAACAGAGTTTGAGACTTTGACGTTGAGATCTCAAACATCCTCTTCCTCTCCAAACAAGCCTCGCAAAGGACCAACAACTGAGTCTGTAACTCGGAAAAAATCACTTGCTTGGTCAGAGTTTTCCAAGCCAAAGTCACGATTGGTGGAACCCTTTTATCCAAATAATGCAACCGTGAAAGAAGAGAAGACCCGGTTGGTAAGTTCGAGCTCACCTTACAATAAGTCACCCAATAACAATACAGCTGCTGTTAACTCAAAAGGGAACTTGAAGTCAACCTCAATTACCCCAAAAACGCCACTGATTGGATCACCGGGATTGGAGGGAGAAGAGGAGGAGGAGGATGAAGTGGTCTATGAGACCGTAACTCTTGAGGAAACCGGAAGGAAGTGTAAGAAATGGAAAGTTTTCATATTGACCGAGTTCACTGCTTTTGTGTGCATTATGGGGTTGTTGATTGCCAGCTTGACTGTTGATAGATTGGAGATTTCCATTATTTGGGGTTTGAATTTATGGAAATGGTGTGTGCTGATATTGGTCATTTTTTGTGGTAGATTAGTTGCTGAGCGGTCCATAAACTTTTTGGTTTTCTTCGTTGAAAGAAACTTTTTGCTTAAGAAGAAGGTGCTTTATTTTGTGTATGGAGTGAAGAACAGTGTTCAGGCTCTTATCTGGTTAAGTCTGGTGCTTCTTGCTTGGGGCTTGTTGTTTGATCATGGAGTTAAGCGCTCCAGGCGTACGACAAAGATCCTAAACCATATTACAAGAGCTCTTGCTTCTTGTCTCATAGGGGCTGCTATATGGCTACTGAAAACTTTCTTTGTTAAGTTATTAGCTTCTTCTTTCCATGTGAATAGATTCTTTGATAGAATTCAAGAATCAATCTTTCATCAATATGTTCTTAGAGCTCTTTCGGGGCCTCCTGTGATGGAGATGGGGATGGCTGCAGGAATTGGAAGCTGTTCAACGACACCTGGTCGATTGAGTTTCAAGAAAAAGAAGGACAAGAATGAATTAACAAAAGAAGAGGTGATTGATGTGGATAAGCTCAAGAAAATGAAGCATCAGAAGGTTTCTGCTTGGACCATGAAAGGATTGATCAATGTGATTAAGGGTACAGGTTTGACCACTCTCTCTGGTACACTTGACCAGAGTGACGATGAAGTGAGTGAGCAGAAGGATAAGGAGATTACCAGCGAGTGGGAAGCAAAGGCTGCCGCTTACAAGATTTTCATGAATGTTGCAAAGCCGGGTAGAAAGTGAGAATATCTGCCCTCTGAAATTCTTCACTTTTGCATGATAGATTGTCCTCGGCTTAACTCACCTTTTACTTTTATATTAATGGACTAGATACATTGAAGAAGCAGATCTCTTGCGATTTATGAAAAAGGAGGAGGTGGACAATGTGATTCCACTGTTTGAAGGAGCGGCAGAAACCAGGAAGATCAAAAGATCAGTTTTCAAAAAATGGGTGGTCAGTTCTCTTTCCAGCTATTGTCCCATGATGTTCAATACACATCTTCTGATACTTTTTTTAATTATTCTAGGTCTTTTGTTGACTCAATACAAATTCTAATGCAGCTAGTGCTTTGTCTGCACTTACACTTAGGTATGACAATTAAAATGCTTGCAAATGAGTAGAAATTAACTTTTTGGCACAACAGAGATTTCAGAATAGCCTAATGTTGTGAAATTATACTTGAGAGCACTATCAGAATGTCACTTAACAAGGTCCTTAAAGCTGTGAAACCAAGTTTCCAATGCCCTCCATTTTATGTTCTTGACCTATAAGCTTTCATTTTACTTTTGGCTTGCTTTGACGTGTTGTTGGCATGGATGTTGCAGTTTAGATTTTAGGACCTTTCAAGTGAAACTTTTCTGCATGCTCCAGTGATATGGTTCTCTACTGCAGGTGAACGTGTATAATGAACGCAAACTGCTGGCACATTCATTAAATGATACTAAAACAGCCATTGAGGAGCTGAACAAGCTGGTTTCAGGGATTGTTCTTGTTGTGATCATTATTTTGTGGTTAATTTTGATGGGATTTTTAACAACCCATGTGCTTCTTTTCATCTCATCTCAACTTTTATTAGTAGTGTTCATGTTTGGTAACACTGCCAAGACAGTCTTTGAAGCCATCATATTTGTGTTCGTGATGCATCCATTTGATGTTGGTGATCGCTGTGTCATTGATGGTGTACAGGTTAGTCTCTAATTGCATAGTTGGTATTTAACTTTGTTGTGAATTGAGTTAAAAATGACCGAAGCTTTTGATACTTTGCAGATGGTTGTTGAAGAGATGAACATTTTGACAACAATCTTTTTAAGATATGACAACCAAAAAATATACTATCCAAATTCAGTTCTAGCTACCAAACCCATCAGCAACTTTTACAGAAGCCCTGAAATGATTGATGCTGTGGATTTTGCAGTTGATGTTTCCACTTCCATTGAGACCATCGGAGTTCTGAAATCAAGGATAAAAGTGTATGTCATTCTTTTTCAGTACCTCTAATTTACTTGTTAAGAACTACAATACAGTTGGTTGAGTCTCTTTTATATAAAAATGTGAAACAGTAGACGTGCAGTATTGTGATCATTTTATACACCTGCAGACTGTTAGCAGTTTAGTCCTTATTAAGTAATGCAAAAATGGGATAATGGAGTTTGTGAACTGTTGAAATGTAGAATTTGCTGCACTGAACTACATTATCACGGAGTTGAATGTTTACGTTCAATGCGTGGGGATTTTATGTGCAGGTCGATTTCTTGGAAGCAGATGATTAGTAGATATAGGGCTATGCAGGATCCAATATATAGTAGGCTCATAAAGAAGCTGTCATTTTTTTTTTTTTTTTTTTGGAGAATCTTCTGTCCTTCCCTACTCTAGGAATTAGTGGAAGTTGCTGAGGATCTTTGGAATGTATTAGGAGTGGACTTGTTGGACCCTGCTTTGTGATGCAAAGGCTAAACTGGCACTAACAGTGCACAACAGATTGTTATCGAAATTTTGCTGCTTTCACCTTGATTTAACATGAAAACAACTCAGAATTCTGTTTGTTGTTTCCTCTGTTTCAACAATTTTGTTACCTATTTGCTTTGCTCGATACTGTTAATCATACTTGAGGTATTTGAGATTTCAGGTACCTAGAAAGCAAGCCCCAGCATTGGCGTCCCAGCCTCAGTTTGCAGGCTAAGGAGATTGAGGACGTGAACAAGATGAGAATGGGTCTGTATGTCAATCACACCATAAACTTTCAGAACAGCGGGGCTAGGGGCAAACGTCGATCTGACCTTGTGTTAGAGATGAAGAAAATTTTTGAACAGCTTGGTATTAAATATCATCTTCTGCCTCAAGAAGTCCATCTCAGGCATGTTGGGCCAGCAGCTCAACCGGTTCTGCTTTCCACGCGATGACAAGCTACCCTCCTCATGCAGAAGTTACAAATTTCGCATGCCCTCTATCTTTCTTCCCCTCCCTGACGTGTATCAAACATTTGACACCCTTGAAATTTTCCTTCCTTCTTCCTCTTCTCCCTTGGTTGAAGAATAGGCTTTCTCACTGAATTAGTGAAGCCTGTCATGAAATTGTTATCTGGATATCAAACCAACATCAGCTAATTTCGGGTTTTATAGCTTTTATTATTATTATTATTATTATTTGTGTTTTGTTTCCTTTGTTGTGGTTTAAGTTTTCGGTATGTTCTTGTTGTTATGCCACAGCTTTTTGATTATTTTCTTGCATTCTAGTTTGGTTTAATTCCTAAAGAACAGGTTTCTCACTTCTCTTTGATTCAATGCTTCGCAAACGGCAATGGACGAAGAGTCTTTACTTTTTAACGAGGATGGAATGAGTTTTTTTTTTTTTTCATAAATTTTATATCTATTTATTTTTAAATTTTGAAGGTGAAAATTTAAATCTTTAATTATTTATTGAAACGTTTTCAGAGAGATATGGGTAACCAGCCCTTCAAGCCGAAAAAAGCCCACAAACTGATCAAAGATGACAATGAAGACCCCGATAACACTGGGGCCAGGCTGTTCTAGTTGGTCTCCCAGAACGAAGATTGGGCTTCTTCGACACGCTCTAAATCCAACCTAGGCCTCAACGGGAAATTGGGCTCCTTAGGCCTCGTCCATTTTTGTTGGATTGGCCCAATATGCTATCAAAAACTTTTCTTGATATAGAGCCCGTTTAAAAAGGCCCACAACATAGCCCGATATCGATACCAGTGTTAGTCACATGGACCAAACTTCAAACTTGTTGGTGATTGGACCAAGCAGATAACGTTATCCAGAAATTCCTATTGGAGAAGCTGCCACATGGGACAGCGATCGAGCAAGTCCACCTGATAATCTCAAATTTCCGCCTCTCATTGCCTCCAGTGCCCCCTCCCCCCCTCAAAAAGCACATCCATATCACCGCCACCTTCCCTTAATTTAACGGTACAATTTGACAAAAGAGAAGCTTTTGTTGTAGAGGGATAGATAGAGGAAGCAGAACCACAGAGATCGGAGAAAGAAAGAAATGGCTTCAACCTCAGCTCTTTCAATGGCCATGCCATTAACTCATGCAAGCCAGAAGAGGGTTCCAAGCTCCGAGGCCTTCTTAAAGTCACTGCCACTGAGGCCATCCAAGGCAATGAGATCATCAACGTCCAATGGGAGGCTTCAGGTGAGGGCTTCCCTCAAGGAGAAGGCAATCACCGGGTTGACAGCTGCTGCTCTCACGGCTTCCATGGTGATCCCAGAAGTTGCTGAAGCTGCTGGGCCCGGGATTTCTCCCTCTCTCAAGAACTTCTTGCTTAGCATCGTCGCTGGTGGAGTTGTGCTTGGCGTCATCGTCGGTGCGGTGATTGGAGTCGCCAATTTCGACCCTGTCAAGCGGAGTTAAGACACAGACGTAACATTCTGCAAATGTTGGGAATTCTTTTTCCACTCTTATCTTGTGTTTCTTTCTAATGTCTTCAGCGATAATCGTACTTATCTTGTGTGTGTTATCTGTCGCTCCCTTTTGTGTACTTTGGCCAAAGAACTGTGAATTCCGAGTTACAACTCAATTTGGCACAAGCACAAAGAAGAACATCAATTTCTATTAATTTACTCGGAGGTAAGTTATCAATACTGGAAAGCAATCCTTGTCAGACACATTGAATAAACAAAACAAAAATAATTCGTTTACTTCAATTCATCCTCCTGATGTAGGAAAAATGATAGAGTTGCAATTCCCAGCCGTTGGCTCAAACAAAGATTTGATAGAAATGCATCCTTTAGATGCGCCATTAAAAAAGGCTACCGAATGATCCTTTCAAAGATGCGGCATAACGAAGTCTCAGCAACTGACCAACCAACCACCCCCACAAATAGTGGACTCGAGTAATTACACAAGACCAGGAAACAAATATCCTTTAAGCTAATTCCATTGTCATATACCGGTAAGTATACGCATCTCAGTTTGAGATGTGCCTAAAAAGGTTCTCAACAAATACAGATGGATGAGATCGAGATGAACTAAGAAAGTCCCGGGTAATTCAAGTTGAAGAACCAAAGCAACTGGACCTAAAATCAGTTGCTCTGGCTTAGATTATTTAATAGCCAGGAAATTTTGGAATCAAATCAAGCAGGTATCTGCTCTCTGTGGAATAGTTCACTCTCTCTGCCTTAACAACAGTGATATTCACTTTTTGCTCTTCTCCATATGTTTGCTCTTTGATCTTCAGCCTGAAGAGATACAGAGAGAAGAGTATTCTCCTGATAATTTCTCTGAATCTGGTCTCATCATGCAATTCACTCTGCAACAAGTACAGTTCCCTTGCTGGGCAACCCAATATCTGCTCCCCAGACTCCTGGAAAGCTGTTACCCAACTTACTCCCGTGTGATCTTGAATCTGAATTTGAAGCAGATACCTATAATCGCACTCATCAAATTCTTGATTGCATCTGTCACATTGCCATCTTGAGCCTCCTGATCTCGTCACTTTCTTGCTACACTGTCTGTCTCCAATCATCAGTGGGCAAGCTGTATAACAGAACACATCTGATTTGACAAAAATTATACTTGCCCTTACTGTGACCCAGTCTGGCTTGTCTGACATTCCAAGACCTTCCAGCTTGATTTGAGAGACAGTTTTTCGAATCTCATTCTTTGGTCCTCCCAGCATGATGTCTCTGGAAATGGACATAGAAGCAGCAGTGTTGCCCCCTCGGTCAAACCAGTCTTTCAGGCCATGAGCCTCAGGAATATCAAGATTTATGAAGAGCTGAGTAGAAGAAATTGTTCCTAATGATTTTCCACTAAAGTCACTAACCTTCACTGCTTTGACAGCCAAAACTGGAAAAGACCCAGAATCAACCATTTCTTGCAACCTTTGACCTTCCTTGTGGCAGAAGTCCCCCCAGAGGGTAAGCTCGACACTCCTGCCAGAACCATCCTTCAGGTTCAGAATTCTTCTCTGTGTTTCCATGCCATTCTTTCTCAAGATAGGAACCGAAGGGTTCACAGATGTCACAATACCAATAACATCAAGTATGGAATTGTTCTCAGCATTCTCAATCTCACTGATGGGCTTGAAAGAGAACTGCTGTTGTGGTATTGAACCATCTTCATCAGGGTAAGGTTGCACAGTTGAGGCCACCTCCAAAAAGATTTCCCACTCATTCTTCAAATGATTGAAATTTTTCTGTGCAGGTTTCAGGCTACCCTTAGAAATCAAATAAACTCTACCCACCTCAATTACATCATAGAAGCGGTCTACAACAGCATTGAAGCAAGTCACACGTATTTCACTCCCATCAGAGTCAAGAAGATCAAAGGAGAAGACCTTCCCATCTCCCCGAGCATTGTTGTAGCGACGAATATCCCCTTTTGCAGTTACCCTGGCCTTGATAGCCCACCGCCCCTGATAAGGATTTAATGAAGCAATAGGAATGATGCGTGCTGGAGCCTCATTCTTCACAATTGGGCCATGATTTCTGTAATTTGGTGGTGGTTGGTATGGAGGCTGAACAGCAGGTCTGAAATGCTGTACGTTATTTCCATTTTCAGCACCCAAAGGTGATCGGAAACGCTGCAAACTAGTGCTGTGATTTTGAGCAGCAAGAGTTGGCCGTAAACTCTGCATACTAGTGCTGTGATTTTGAGCACTCAAGGTAGGATAGGAACTCTGCACATTGATGGCATGATTTGGGGCTGACTGCATTGAATTGCTGTTAGGCACCCCTTTCTGGGCAGCCATACCAGAAATCATCGTTGGATTGCCAATTATTTCACAGTCTGGAATTATAGTTTCCAAGTTCAGCACAACAATAATCCTGCCCAATGACGGACCAAAACATCTAAGCATCATGCAACCAAAAACATAAAAAATATAACTATATATTTTTTTCCCTTTTCCTAATGAATTTCTTTTTCCACCCCCTCTTCAAAGTAACTAAAAATTCTTATGTGAATTCGAAACGCACACTGTTCAAAGCATGATCCAAAAATTTCAAATTAATAACAAGGCGAAATGATAGAAGTTGGATAGACCTAACTGCCGACTCAGATAATCGAAACGAAGTACGCAACAAATCTTTTGCTCAAACTCAGGCGCTAATTGTTAAATTACAATGCTAAAAGAAGCAAAAAAAAACAAAAATCCTAATACAATTAAAACTAAGCATTAAAATCGTTAATTCTTTCGGGAAAGAAAAAGGGAGGCAGTGCATTACTTGCGACTCTGGACTTCGCTGCAGATGTAATCGATCAACTGAACGACGGAACCTTTCTTGACAAGGCCGGACTTGACTCGGTCGTTGAGCTGAGTGGCGAGCATCGCGTGCTGAGTGGAGACGGAGTCGGAGATCAGGAAGCGGTACCTCTCCTGAGCGCTTCCTATCAGCTTCAGGTCGACGACTTGGACCAGCGGCTTCAGGTTCAAATCGCCGCCCAGTATCGCCGCAATCGCGTTCTGCGTGAGATTCACCGGCATCTTCTTGGAAACCCTAGAAATCGAAATTTTAGATCAGACTTGAGAGAGAGAGCGGTGGGGGAGAAGGAAGAAATGTTCGAAATAGCGATTGTTGTTATCCGTTAGATCGTTTAATTAAATTTGGAGGTACATCAAATGGCGGGGCGGGGCGGGGCGGGGCGTGGCGTGAGATGTGGACTGTGGGGGCAAGGAACTGAATCTCAAAACCGACTGCGCACTTTTTCGAACTACCAAAATTACCCTCATTCAACTTTTGTAATTACAATTGTACTCTTCAGTCATTTGAATTTGATTCATTTTAGTTCCTAATCCCCAAAATAAATAAATAAAATAATAAATTGTAACAGTTAAATGTTGAAAAACTATGTACTTTTATTTTAATAGTAATTTAGTGTGTATTTTTCATTAATTTAGGTTCAAATTTTTATCTAATTTTATTTGTGATGTTTTTTTTTTTGCGTTAAAAGCGATCTTCTTATCATCATGATCACCATCGTGCTGCTTCTGTCATGAAAGAAACATGCATTCCAGTATACAATCAAGACCCAAGATCTGGTCTTTCTTGCATTTTCTTTTTGCTAATCTTTGTGGGGTTTCTTGTTGTCCCAATTCCAGCAAGATCGTTTCCACTCCAGACCCTCTCTGTTTTTTTTTTTTCTTGAAACGTTCCCTCTTTGCCTTTCTTCATCTTCTATCTCTTCTTCTCCGTCTCTGTCTTTCCCGCGATCTTTTCATCATCATAATTAATCACCTTCTTCTCTCCCTTCTGTCATGAAAGAAACGCCCTCTCGAGAATACAATCAAGACCCAAGTTCTGTTCTTTCTCGTTTTCTTTTTTGCCAATCTTTGTGGAGTTAGTGTTATTATGATATATGGTGCACCGCCGGGCGTCCGGCCAATCTTTGAGGAGTTGTTTTCTTTTCTTGTTTCAGTTTTTTTGATGATGGGGCAGAACAACCTATGATTCCAGAAAGCTTCGTCTTTTCCTTTTTCAGCTAATCAAAATTGTTTCGTTAACTTATTCATAATCCCTGACACGTGAGTGCTTGGCTAGGCTGGACAAATTATCCACTCATTATTTTCATTTTACTTTTAGATGGTAAGACTCAAACAAAAATTCAAGCCCACCTATTGCTTATTCCTTGAGCTAAATGCCTAGGGAATTGAAAGGACTGTTGTACAAGTCACATGGATTTCCCTGCAGAAATTGTGGTTTAGAAGGATTTGCTGGTGTAGTCAAAACAACTTGTGCATGCTGATCATATTCTTAATTGGGCGTATTCCCATCAAAGCCACCCTAGCTTTTCCCCTTTCATGTTTTTTCTTTTTATGTCATCTAAAATTTTGCTCAAATAACCTTTATATTAAGGATCTTGTGTAACTTGTTACTTAGTGGTTAAAAAGTTACAATGAACATAAACCTATGCTAACAAAAAGATCAATGTGTGTGTCTGCGCCCTTTTTTTTTTTTTTTCAAAAAAAAAAAAAAAATCTTCATAGACTTTTCTGTCTGATGTACTTTTGTCGACGATACTGAAGCAAAACTACCTGATCTTATCTTAAGATGTATTATCCTTACCAGTATGAATTGTACAACAGGGTGGATCAACCATCCGGGCAGAGGAATTTAGACTCTTGTCAACATTCATCGAGAAGCACAGATATGTTATTCATACTTTGCAGAAACCAAGCCGAGAAAATCCCAAGATGTCAGCGAGGAACATGCATAATTTCCTGAAGTTTCTTATTGTTGCTCATTTGTATGATTGATCAATTGTTGATCTTGCAGGAAGCCATGGATCAACCATTAGGGGCTGATGAAAATAGATTATTGTCATCATTTACTGAGAAGCAAAGTACTGGCGATGCAAATGATGCCTTCCTGGGGAAACTAAGGTGAATTGCCTGAAGAATCAACATTGTCTTTCATTCTAATGCACGCTCATACTGGCAGAAACCAAGCCAAGAAAGCCTCAGGATTACGGTGAGGAACATTCATAATTTCCTAAAGTTGTTAGCTCAATGTTGCTCGATTGATGACTTGTTCTTCTTGCAAGAAGCCATGGATCAACTATCAGGGGCAGAGGAATATATACTAGTGTCAACATTTACCGAGAAGCCAAAGTACTGACGATTTAAGCAATACCTTCTTGGGAAAACTAAGGTGACTCCTGATTACTTATTGCTCCTAAATTGCCTCAACAATGTCTTTCATTCTAGTGCACATGCTATATTATTCATACTTGCAGGAACCAAGCCAAGAAAGCCCCAGGATTTTGGTGAGGAACATCCATGATTTGCTGAAGATTTTAGTCTTACAGTTGCATATTTGTATGATTAGCCAATTGTTATTCTTGCCGGGGGGGGGGGGTGTATTTTGAGTAGATAGGAATGTGAGGCAGGTAGAAGTATGATTACCATTGCCAAATACAGATTTTTATGAAAAGCACCATTCTCTAATACGTTTTCAATCGAACTTGACCAAAAATAATAAACCCATATGTTCTTAAATAATTTGGTATCAGGAATTTGCAAACATTATTGTCACAGCCCATGATACAGCCTAGGAGATTGCAAACATTATTGTCATAATGACAAGAAGTCAACATTGTCTAGCATTGTAAACTACTAATTATAGTTTATTGGCCACCAAGTTCTCAACTTGGAGGGTTTGAACCCAAAAACATTGTCTAGCAGGAGACTTTGCAGCTGGCCGAGCTGATCGGCTCAGTATTGGCAAGCAGTAGGTTGATATGGCTGCATACATTTAACTTTCACCGTGGCACAAAACCAGCTCTTGACTGAAGAAGTATTAGCAGTGCTACATAGATGGTGCCATGCATTTTATTTATTTAACTATGGCCTTTCGTCTTATATAAAAAAGGAGAAGAATGAAACAGAATCGGAATAGAATAATCGCCTGTTGCTAACTAACTGTGCTATCCATTGTTTTTTTTTTTTTTTTTTTTATAATAAATCTATGGCCTTTTTCCCTACATAATGTTTTCCTTCATTTTATTCATCACTATTAGACTTTTGTGGCAACCATGAGTGGGCTAGCTTTGGTTGTGCCGTGTTGCTCAATCATAAATAGCATTAAGCCCTGCGTGCAACCTATGCATGTGTAGACTTTTTGTTTCTTGGAATTTTATTTCATCTTTTTTTCTTTTTTATTTGGCTTTCCTTCGATGTGGCCTGTTACGTTTTTAAACTTGGTTGGAGATTAAGCTGCTGCACAAAATTCCAATTGTTCCTCTGGTTGCTTTAGAGTTGGTTCGATTCAAGACATTTGTATTCCCGCTCATTATTGTTTCTAATCTTTTTTAATAAACCTTCTGCGTTTGTAGTTTGTCTACTTGTATCAAGGTTACAAAGGTATTGGATCTTTCTCTTAATTTTTTTATTTTTTAATTCAATAATCTGGTCTTTCTGTGTTTGTGAGTTTCTGTTTTTTTTTTTCAATTAAATATGTGTTGTAAGCTACTTTTCCTATGCTTAAATAATGTACTTGCTAACAAGTTTATTTTGTTTTAGAGAATTCGTCAAGGCTTATGCTATTTCTTCCATGCATACAGGGTTTCATAATTTCAAATTGCTTGTTTCTTTCGCTATGGACGTCATTGCCTTAAGTCCTCTCGGCCCAAAAGAAAAAAAAAAAAACAGAGAGATAGCCTTGACCAGATATATATTAAAGCCTCATCTATATAATAATAATAATAATAAGCTTAAAGCTGGTCCTTAAAACAACTTTTTAGTCTTCTAGCAGATTATTCATAGAGTTGTTATGTGTTCCTCCAAGTTACACTTGCAATAAATGAGTACTGTCAGTTGCCATTGTCAGCCACTCCATGACCATAAAGATACCTTGCATTTTCTTCCGTATAGGTACGAGTTTCCTTCGACACCCTGCCAAGAGAGAGAGAGAGAGGAAGGAAAAAAGTTAAAAGGGGTGGTTTAATTACGGGCATGAGCCTTGATGGAATTTAATTACACACCACTTGTACCCACACATCAAATAGTATACTCACGATGTGTGAACTGCCTTGTTCGAAATGGTAGAAGATACGATTGAAGCACCATCCAGATATTGCAGCTCGCCGTTGATTCTTTCTTTGATTTTCTTTTCAATTTGCTCGACCTCCAAATACAATGGTACATCCGATGCCTAGTAGATGCATGTTAATTAGCAGGGATATCATAGGATCATAGGCTACACAAGCAATCATCATTGATACTTACCATTACCCATCCCCACGTATCTAGAAAAGATGGTACAAAAGCAGTGTATGCAATCACATCTGTAGAAATATACGGTTTCACAGCTATAAGTAACCAAAATAACATCAATGAAACCAACAAACCGTGCCAGCCATGTCGTTGGATTCCATTCGGTTTGATTTTTGTTTCATCAATTGAAGCATTGCATTTGCATATATATAAAATGAAGCCAAGGCAACTCACACTTGAAAACCTGTTTTAGGGTGTTGTGTATTGAAGTAAAGACCACCTTGTGTGACAGAACTCCTGCTGGTCCTGCCTGTAAATTGTGGATGTTCGATAGAAATTAGTGAAAGCAACATCCAAACCGGTGCTCAATTGCTTATGGATGCTTGCTTACTTGAGTGACAAAGACACCACCATCGTTGAGCTTGGACTTGATGACTCGCTCGCAGAAGGACTTTGTATAGAGATGATTGCAGGGCCCTCCATCTAGGGGGTCTGCCAGATCTCCAATTATGACGTCAAACTTCTCACTCGTGCTCTCCAACCCGGCCCTTCAATCACCCGTGTGTTGCATTTAAATTTAATTTTTTTATAAAAAGATATCATATTTTATTTTTTTCATAACTAATGAACAAATATATATTTATTATTAAATACTATATAAATTACCTTCTATAATTAAATCAACTCTTTACCTTTAAACTATTTTCAATTCCATTTACGCAAGATTGATTTTTTGCAAACATGATGAGAAGTTACATTAATTAAATTTGCGGTCATGTTGGTTAACTAGGATCACCTAAGAGCTTTTGCATTCATGAAAGTTTATTAAGGATTTGTGAGGAGCAATCAATGTCAGAAAAATCCTGATTAAAAGGGCGCTTATCATACATGTGGAATTGTTAACACTCACTTTGCATCATTGATAATACAGTGGAGCTTCTCATTGCTAAATGCTTCTTGGTTGGCTGTCAAATTCGCTCGGCAGATATCAATTACCATCTGCATCATGATCAGCCGCTCATTTTGACATACAGACACTCAACACGAGGAAGAATTGCAAAGGAATTTCGAAAGAGAGTCTTGGCATCATCTCTCTTGTTCAGCGAATTGATAGCCTGTTATCCTGCCAATTCTAGAAGGATGCGTCTAAAAAAGCCAATGCTGCCTTTTTTATGGCCCAAGACCAAAGTACCCCTTCTTAGACTGGATCCTGTGGGAAAGTGGGTCCAACATGTTTATGGACCCACTTCATGAGCCAGGGTGAGCCTGATCTAGGAACAAAAATGGCTCGGCCTAGGGTAGGGTTAATTTGGGTTGGGGTCGGACTATTTGAGTGTATTTTAATGAATGAATAAAAAAATAAAATTAAAATTGGTATTAGAAACAAAATAATAATAAAAAAAATTGGTATTTTTGTTGCCATTTGTGATACAAGTACAATATGATTACATGAATGAATCTGAAGCTCACCAGTCCTCCCCAGCAGGTTATGCACTTAGGGAATGCCTATGCAGAAACTGGTTCTTGATTTGTTCTAAAAGAGTAGAGACGCAATTGTTTTCCAAAGTTGAAATCTTTTTCTTTTAAAGATATACATTTTAAAATCTTTCAAAATGGTATCTTTTTTTTTTTTTTTGTTTTAATTGAGATTCTTATTAAATTTATTCTTTTTAAATATATATATATATAGATATTATTTTTAATCACATATCTAATTAAATTTTATTTAAATTTTTTATTTTTTATATATATTATTGAATTAACTTAACTCACCATTTAAGGGAGTCAAATTAGAAACTTCTTTTAAATTGAGGCGCGGCAACCATACCCGATCAATATCACACATGGTAACTTTCTCTAGGCCACTGTGCCTGAGGACTTCTCTCGCGGCAGACCCTTCTCCGCCTCCCTTTATGAATACCCTTTTAGGACTGTGATTGTTCCAAGAAAAAGAGAGAAAAAAAAAAAAAAAAGAGCAGCCAGAAGTCATATTCTTGGAAGAGTACAGATACGGAAAGAGCATAGGAATTAATGAAATCAAAAGAAGAGTAAATAAAAGCGATTTCTGAGTTACTTATCAGAGAGTAACAAAGCAGGATGAACCAAACACTCATGGTAAACAAACTCATCCCTTTCAGCGCTCTGTAACTTGCCATCAAGCATCAAAACCTACAACATATGCATACGATATTATAATAAGGGGTGTTTTATCTAAGACAGATCCCATCAATTCTGAGACCTAGCTAATATAACAAGAACTTGACAAGTAAAGAAAGAACCACGAAAAAAAGAGAGCCAAACCTTTCCAAAGTACTTGGTATCCAAGAGAACTATTTCTTGGTACTGATTAGTCGTTGAATGCAGCGTTCTGAAACAAGACAATTGAAAAGATCATGTCCGAAACCAGACAGGCATACATAATGTTCATCCAGACGTTAAACACAACTAAAATTCATGTTGCATGGTGCCCTGGTCAATATCAATCTTAAAAAGAAAAAACTTTAAAATTAACAAGACAAGATGGAAGAAAACGTGTGTGAAGCTGAAAATTAAATTAATGACTGATGAGGGACTGCCGGTGGGGAGAATTAACCTGTTTAATGCGAGAGACCACCGGATGTCCGCTTCAATCTCCTCTTCGAACCAGTGAGTGGGTTCGACCATCTGCCCATTGTTGTCATCATGAACGGTCCCCGCCTCCACCTCCGCTGATCCGGAAGGTTCTTGGGCGCCATTGGCCCTGACTTCAAAGCCCAGGGAGTAGAAGAGTGCTGCAGCAAGCATCATTGAGAACATCGTCTGGGGATCTTGTCTGTGGACCTGAACTGATGAACAAGGCTCTCTCTCTCTCTTCTCTGTCTCTCGTTTCACGTTTACCTGGTTTAAATAGATCTTGCAATTAGTAACTGAAAGCTACAAAGTGCTTAAGGGGATAGGATCGAATTAAAGTGTCTTGTCTTCAGATCTATTTGTCAGAGTTTCTTGCATGTAGACGGAATTCGTAAGCCAATGAATTTAATTCCTGCCAAATGTTGAGCTCAAATCAAAATTAAAAAATTTAAATAAATATAATTAATTTTTTTACATTATATATAGAATAATTTATATTAAATTAATATTTATAAATGATAAATAAATATATATATTAAATTTTATTAATTTTTGTATTTAATTATTAATTTTCAGTTTGTTTATATTTTACGTTGAAGTGAGCTTAACACGTCCAGGGGTACAAGTACAAGTCCTAGCCAGAGTCCAGACTTTATTCGAGTTTCCAACGTTGGACCTGGTCCCGAGAGAAGTCACGGCCTACATCTGTAGGCAAGTCACTATAATTGACATCACAACTTGCCACGCAACAAACTGTCAAGAGTACCGTGAGACCTGGAGTCATTTGTTTCGATCATCATTGCATGGCGAGGATTAATGCATCACCATCAAACAAGAACGCATTGTACACTATAATTAAGAAATTACTTGAAGGTTCATTTGGCTGTATTGTTAACTTTTTGTTGTTCTTTTTTATTTTTTTATTATTTTTCTAACTTATTGACAATTTAATATTGCTTGTTCATTATTTTTAATTTTTATCAATAATAATTATTTTATCATTTTTTGCTAAAAAAATTTTAATGAGAAAAAGATAAACTCATCAATTTAGTTGAAATAATATAACACAAGTAAATTTTTTAGTAATAAACTTAAAATTCCTATAAATTAATAAGATATTAAAATATAACTAAATATTTTAAATTTTTTAATGCAAAATATTAAAAATAAAACTTTTAAAAGACAAATTTTGATTAAAAAATTAATAAAATTAAGCTAAAAATACTGTCAGAATTTAAGAAGAATAATAATGAAAACGAATATAATTTACAATTAAAAATTTTAAAAATACAAAAGTGAAACAATTTGAAGAAAATAATGATAAAACACGACATTAGACCCAAAAAAAAAACAGAGAGAGGACAAAAAATAGACAAGAGAAGAAAAGAGAGATAAAGAAAAAGGTTACGAGGAGAACCCAGGGAGAGAGTGTGTCAGAGGAGAGAGGAGGTGGAAACTTAATGTCATTAAATATTACAATTAAATAAAATTGGAAAAAATCAATTAAAAAAGGATAGAGAGCATAAGAGCACGGAGAGAGAGAGCTCAGAGATGAAACTAAAAGATACAAAGAGAGAGGGTCAGGGAGGGAACGTAACTTACTGTCATTGAATCTAACAAAGATTGAAAATCTCTATTTTGCTAATTTTTAAACTTGTTTTCTTCAAATGAAAATGTTCTTGTTTTTTAAGTCAAAAACACAAATAGACAACATCTCCGAACGTGAACAAGGCCTAAACATCTCTAATTACCGTGGTTAAACAAAATTGGGATGAAAATTTTAAGAAAAACCCAGTGAACAATCCTCTTGGTAACAATCATCTGCATACAAGAAAAATAAAGCACTCTCAAGGATCAAAAATACTGGTCACAACCAGAATATTAGCCACTAATGACCTTAAGCAACTGGGGCCTCAATAAACTCAATTGGCACCATAGATGGCGGCCTGCTGTACTCTTCTTCATCTTTGGGAGGATGGATTGTGACGAGATCAGGTAGAGGAGTCATTGGACCCACCTTTCCCTTGGGATCCCAGTCAAGCATGATCTTGACTTTGATCCCAAGAACCCCCTGCATGAAAATCGCATAGTTGATTAACAAAAGATCACAACAAGGAGGTTGCCTAAAATTAGAACTTGTGTGATGGTTAATGGGCCAAACCTGTCTCAAGAGGACATGTCTCACAGCCGAATCAATATATTCATTGACTGGTTGACCAGATGATATCATGTATCCATCCTTGAATTTCATTGACTTTGCACGCTGAGCTCTAAGCTTTCCACTGACAATCACCTGACCATAAGCCACTAAAAATTAAAACAATCACTCGCTAGAGATGGTGCAACAATGACAAATACCAGAGTCATCAATTGAAAAGCAGTTCAAGGGCAAACCTCACAACCCTTGGCACCATTTTCCATAATGTATCTCAAAACACCATAGCATGCCCTAACAGAACAAGGAGGAACAACAAATTAGCAAATTAAGGAGTTCCAAACAATGGCACCAATAAAGAAACAAAATACAACTGAAAGACATTCAAACAGTTCTTATCATCAGAACCATTGCATGCACGTCATGACTAACAATGAGGCCTTGAAAAACACTACTACTTGCTAATAAATGTTTAACGAGAACATTGCAAACAGAAACACATGCATTTACAATGACAAAGACAACACAAAGAAGCAGTCCATGGCAATCTTAGAACAGCACCTCAACTCGACTAATAGCAAAAAGGAGATGAAGACCATGTCACCACAAAGCCAATTAGATACCAAGTACAAGAATATAACCTCCAAAAGGTTACTCTGTAAAAACCATTGCATTTCAAGAGGATGATGGTGGAGGAGTTAAATTTTGTCATCTTCCGACACAAAATTGGTAAAGAGGAGACCAACCTGCTTTGTAGATGACGTAACAGTGTCCATAACCGAGGCCCTGGAGGAAACAGGGCAAAGAGAAAGGCAAAGCTAAAGCAATTGCTTCCTTTTGACACATAGTTAAATGTCCTGTTGAGGGTGCTTCACAGTTCACACTATTCAATTTCAACATTAAATGATATGTTGTATTAACATTGAACAACTTAACGGCAATCAAGGGTAGGCTCATTTATCTGTAGCTTCGTGATCATTCTTGTCTCAAATAATAAAGGTATACACGTTTTGAGTAGATACAGTTCAATCTGGCGTCCAAAACAACAAGCACAGTTCAATATCTTTTTCGGCCTCGAACCTTATATTTAATGACCCTATTCCACCAAACCCAGGAACAATTTTGCATGCACAACAAACTTAAAATGGAGACACAAAAGAGAAAACGTTTGGGAAAAATGAAATCAATGTAGGCATAAACCTGCGAACAGCGAGGCCACCCAGAAGCTTGTAGCGAAGAGACTCAGCCTGAGCAATAGCACAAAGCCCTCTGTTGTTAACCTTCTCAGCATAAAGCTCCACACTGTTATCTGGGAATTTAAATCTCTTTTGGACCAACGCGGTCAGCTCCCTTATCCTCCTCCCCTTCTCACCTAATCAAGAAGAAAAAAAAAAAATCAATGCGGCCAAAATCACAATGATAACAACCTAAAAACATATTGTCAGGCAAAAAAGAAAGAATAACTGTGTTACCGAGAACGTTTTGGGTGCGAGTGGCTCTAATGATGATCTCAGTGCGCATAGGGGTGACCCTTACTTCGACCCCGGAGTAGCCGTCCTCCGCGAGCTCTCTGGTCAGGACCTCGTTGAGCTCGGCGTAGAAAACGCCGTCTGCGACGAACTGCGACAACGTAAAAAGCGGAAAATTAATACATTCACCGAGAAAATGATTATCGCCAATTCGGCTTCCAATTAGACAACCAAAAAATACAAAATAATAATAATAATAATAATAACAATAATAAAGAAAGAGAGAGAGAAAAATAGGGTATTGAGAAATGAAACCTTTCGCTTCTTGCTCATTTGAGTCGCCATTTTTAGCGTGCGATGAAAGTTGCAGAAGCAGCAACTGAAAAGCGAAGCGACGGCTGAAAACACACTGCTCTGCAAACCCTATTTTGAGATTTGGGCCAAGGGGCGGGAGGGGTTTTGCTGGAGTCAAGTTTTTAGGGTGATTGTTCAGGTTGGAGATTCAATCCGGCGGTTCTGATGGAGTCTAGGGTTTGGTTCCGTTGCTTTGGACAGCAAAAACGCTGCGTTTTAGGTAACTTTGATATAAAATTATAAAAGCCAGTCAAAACGTGATGAGCTACGTTTTGGAAGACTTTTGTCCATGAATTTCTTTTTTTTTTTTTTTTCTTTTTTGGGTTTTTCGGGTAACCGGAGAAACTGAATGGTCAGGATAAGAACATAATCGCTGGTGCTTAAATATAAAAAAGCTATAATTAATACCATATTTTCTAACTAGTTGTACTAGAAATATAAAATAATTTTTTAATTATTTTGTTGTGATGAATTATCCATAAAAATTGAACGGCAAATTAGCTACACCAAATTCCCCAGGACAGGCCGGATCCAAATTGTAACAGCATTTAGGGATAGAAAAATATTGGACCAGACCAGGCCTACACAAGAAAAAAAAAAAAAAAAATGAAGATGATGAAGCTAAAGCTCCAGGCGTCTCCTAACGTCTAAAGCACGGCCCAAGCATTTCTTCGGATTTAAAATATAAAAAAAAAAAAAAAAAAAAAACGCTAATATTCGGCAACCGGTGAACACACCTTTTCGGATTGTTTGCTGTTAACCCTTATATGTGTGAAATAAATATGTATTTGCATATAAAATATATGTGGGCAATTAGAGTTCACATTGATGATTAAAAAAATAATAATAAGACTTCACATATCAATAAAAAAAATACAAAGAAAAGTCAGACTAAATTAAATTCATCAATATGACTTAACAAGAACCAAATTATTTTTTTTCTCTATAAGAAAGATAGAGGTTGAATTTTGTCTAATATATATTGAAAAAACAAGAGAGAATGTGTATTGATAAATTAAAATTCAAGTTTAAAATGAAATTCACATCTATAAAAACCAAATAGGGCAGAGAAGAATCTTGGAAAACTGCACAAAAACAAGAGGAATATTACCAAAAGGTTGAACAAGTGCACAGGACATGGAACATGTTGCTCACTTGGGAGGAAAGGAATGGGGAACAGTATTTATTTGAACTATAGTGAAGGGATTTGATGTATCTTTTAAAAACTGTCAAATTCACTTTTTATTACGATAATAGTTGGAATTATTATAATTACTATTAGCGCATCAGGCCATGATTCGTACATTCAAGCAGGGGCTGCTGGTGCGATATTTGTGCACTCGAGAATCCCAATTAATGATGCGAAGTACTCCGCTAATGCGATGTATTATTATATTTGGCTAAATGGGTAAGCCGTAGACTTTTTGGGCTGCGTTCCAACCTGTGTTGTTGGAAATGTAAGGAACGTAAAAGACGGGAAAGGGAAAAGTAGATTCCCACTTCACATGCCTTGTTTATTAGCATGTTGAGTTTGTCTTGACTTGACTTAGGCAGGTACCAGCCTGTTTTTCTTATCCGTCGCCATTGAATCCTAAACTCAAAACAAAGTAGATTTCCCTGTAATAATAATGATAGAATATTGTAAGGCTAATGGTAAGAAAGTCGTAGGTATGCTCATAGGATCTACCTTTTTAATAAGCGCAACCTTTGTTGTTTCTTGGCGAAACTATGAAGTAAGACCCTCCTTCTTTCTTTTTTTTTTTCAAAAAAAATAACCGTAAGTCTTATATACAGCCCTGAAAAATGCAGCTGTTCGATTTTTAACTAGTTGGTCCTTCTCAAAAAGAAGGAAAAAAAACAAAAAAAACAAAAAAAAACCGCCTAGTTGGTTATGCATATCTACCACAGAAAGAACCAAATAGATGATGAGTATTGTCCTTGTCTGTTATGCACTTGAATTAAATAATAGGAAATAGTTCTCATTTTTTTTAATATTAATGTATGTACTTTTTTCAGTGATATATGCTTCAGACATTCAAATAATGTTCAGAGCTTTACTAACTGATGTGTCCCTTCCTTTAAACTGCTGAGTTTTTAGTTAGAATTCAATTATACTAGAATGATTGAAGTAAATAATTAGAATTTTTTAGTATTATCACAATAGATGGTAATTTTATAATCAATGCTTTTTCAAGTTTTTTAGTGCCAATCCCAGTAATTCAATCCGAGGCCACCATCACTTCTAATTTGTGCACTGACCCATCATTTGAATTTAAGAAATTTTCATGAGACGGTGACTTCCTTGTATTGATAAAATGTGTTGTTGTCGTTGTCGTTGTCGTTGTGTTGTTTGTCCTTAGCAAAACTTTTAATTAAGGCTCGCTCGTTCTTCACATTGACCCTTACCTTGTTCACGAAGATGCAGATAATAGAGAATTATTTCTTTTTTCTTCTTCGTTTTTTTTTTTAAAAAATTTTAAATTTTTATTTTTATTATCAATACCATCCCGGATCTTGTTATAAGTCAAATTCCTTTATTATAAACAGTAGTGTTTGATTACAAGAAAACAGGAAAACATTTTTTACCATATCAATATGGATAGTCTTGTCATCGAATCCCATAAACAAATGGCTTCTGTTGTGATCTTCGTTTTGCATAAACGTTATCTCGCGGGGACTGGCTGATGATAGCCGCTAACTACATGTCGTTTTACTTCAAATTTGACCTTTATATGCCACCTATCATATTCATATATCGTCAATTACCATCTGTGCTACCTACCTAACCGTAGTTTATTATTTGCTGCGTGGCATGTTTTTATTAGAGGTAATTAATTTTCAATTCTCAAAAGGTAACAAATTCAAATGGATTTAATCGCTCGGGTTTAGTTCAAGTGACCACTTCTTGTCCCTTGAAGGATTTTGGGAATGACTTCCACCACCCACTTCTAAACTAGTACGAGTCATATTACTTGGACGGTGTCTAATAAAATTATAAATAAATAAATAATAAAATAATATATATATATATATAGAGAGAGAGAGAGAGAGAGTATATGGCATACATGAAAATTAGTAGAATGTGCAAAAAACCGAGGTAAGATGTGAATAAAAGTTGGAAAAAAAAGTGCAACAAGAATGGTAATTTAGAGTATTACACTTGTCACCTATCCTCGTGCACACTCTATTATACTTTTTCGTTTTTTTTTTTTTTTCCATATTTTGTATGTTATTGTGCACATTCTGTAATTTTTGCCCGAATATATAAATTTTTTTAAAAAAATTGCGTCCCCAATTCGCTTTCCTGCTAGTAATTTGTGCTTTTTACCTAGATTTATTGAAAAAAAAAAAAAAGAAAAATGTATACGTGTCTCTGTTTTTCTCATTAATCATTACAATATTAACATATTGATGTATTGACTTGTTTGAAAAAAAAAATAAAAGGATCTAAAAAGTTGACATGAATAGGGATGGACAGAATTGTAGAGCAAGTAATGACCTCATCACTAGCTTAAAAAAATAAAAATAAAAATAAAAAATATTGATCAAAATAATGATAATAATAAAAATTAAAAAAATCTAACCCTGGGAGCAAGCCATTTCCAGCAATCACTCGTGTGGGCCTTTCTCCTATGACCGGAAAATTAGGACATTATAAATAGAGTGGGTCCATCAACAAAGACATCTTCTCAATCAGTGAGAGACTTGCTGGGGGGGAAATCAGATTGGAGGAAGTCATAGAGGACATTTATTGCATAAAGAGAACAAATCTAAGAAAAAGAGCAAAGTAAAAAAAAAACAAAGAGACCTTAAGTAGAGGAAGGGATAAGCATGGAGAAGTTCAGCTGCATCATCAAAAATAGACCCTTTGGGGCCCTTTGCCATGTTGTTGGGTGTCACTGTTTTATACACATCTGTCTGTCTCGTGGAGCAGCAGTGCCTCGTTTAAAAACAACCTATAGAATAATACTATATTTTCCCTCTGCCAATACCCTCCAAGGCTCAGCGCCTGTCATTGGTAACAACAGATAAAAAAACAAATGTCAAAAGCTAACCATCTCTTATCCGAGATTCTGTTCCTGTGGTGGTGTGTGATTGGGAACCAAAAAGATTGCCTAAAGCTGCTTTTTTCCTTCTTACTGTTCCAGAGCATCTTCAAGGAAATGAATAAAATGTTGTTTACTTCCCCACAAGCAAAAGCAACTTGGACAGCAATCTCATGACAAAGAGGAAAAGGAGAAAAGAAAATAAAAACTGGAAAAGAAGAAGAAAAGTAGCTTTGGGTGTTTTATTGGAGAGGACAGAAAACAATGTGTTCAAGCCTGCAAACCCTCCACTCAAGTATTTAGCCAATGTTTTCTAAGAAGAGATCGCTTTATGTTAAGGTTGAGAAAGAAATAAAGGGATCTCCTGGAGAGTTTAAAAGAGAAAAAGAAAAAGAAGGGAAAAAAGTTGGATTATGACTTTTCTTGAAAAAGAGTTTGATAGAGAAAAATTTTGTGAAGAGGAGCAATAGTACCAATACTTTTGACAAAAAGAAAAGGTAAGCAGAAGCTAAAAGTACCTAAACCTCTGTATTTGTTGTATCAGTACAGTTCTAATTGTTATCCAAAAAGACAATAACATAGAATTAAACATGATTAATTTCCATTAGATCAACAGTTACATTTAGACAGAATTTTTAGCCAATTATTTCTCTGAGAAGAAATGTAAGGAAAAAGAAAGGGTGAACTAGAGAAGGTTTCCTCACAGAAGAAGTAACAGATTCTAATAATCATTTCTACTACCTCAACACAATTGTGTAATTTCTTTCCTCGTCCTTGCAAAGAATTAACACAACAGCTTCCTCTATGCAGGCCTATATCTCTTGTGGCCGGCTTTGCCTTCTGATTTTAATGCACCCCCGGAATCACCCTCAGAGGAAGCCTCGATGGATTTGGTAAAGGAGCTGGACAGATCAGCATAGAGGTCAACCACCCTTTTAATGTTATTGTTGAGCTCCCTAATCAGACCCACATTTCTGCTCAGGTTGTCAGGGATCTTGGATTCATGGTTCTTGTTTATCTCATTGATGAGCAACCTATTCTGATCTAAGATGTTTTGGACCTGATCAAAGTTCTTCTGAAAGGTCTGCAAGATCTTGCCATCTATCTGTGTACCATTGCCAAGTCCTGAGAATGCGTCACCGTCCATTCTATCTTTTTTTTTCTTCCTTTTCTGGAGTCCGAATTCTATCAAATCAAAACCAGCCCTGCATCAAGAACGACCAAAAGAAGAAGAATATGAGAAAAAACAAAAGATGAGACAGTGTTTGTTGGACTTTATGTGTCTATATTTTAGTAAGGTCCCCATAATCAGATCTCCTTATCTATACATGGCTACACTGACCAAAAGCCCAAGCAAAACACGAAGCCTTGGAATTGTTTAAACCCTTTCCCTGCACGAGACAGGACTCTGGAGTGGAAATCATGACCTCCACGGGATATCCCCTTCTAATGTCTGAATCTAAAACCCAAAAAAAAAAAAAAAAAAGAAGCTCAAATTATTATTATTGTTATCATTATTGTTATTATTATCTAATAACAATGATGAGATGTGAAAAAGCAGAGTCTATCTCCTTAAAAAGTAACCTTTTTAATGTTCCAAGAAAATACCCACCTAAAATCTCAGTTTCACTTTGAAAGAAGAATCTCAATGACCAAAAGAAAACTAAACCCCAGTCAAAGATGCAGCAAAAATATGAGGCCATGAAGAAATGTACTGCTGCTGCGCTGAGACAACATTATCAATCATGACAACGAAAAATAAATATAAAAAGTATAAAAAAGGCAAAATGTTGATGATAAGTTAACAAAAAGAAATGGAATTTCCTTCAATTTTAAAGAACACAAGTGAACAAAAAGACAAGAAAGGGGAATTCAAACGTCCCGAACCGTACATGAAAGCCTGCAGTCACTGAATAAATTCCCAAAGTAGGAAAAAAAAAAAAAAGAAATGAAAAAATACTACTCAAACAAGAAAACCTCCATTAAAAAAATTCCAAATAAACCCAGTTAGCATATCAAAGGATCTTCATAGAAAAAAATAATTCTTATTAAATATAAATTCCATAATATCGTAAAATCCCCGGATTAAAAACAAAAGAAAAAAAAATCAGAAACAAACATATGTAGCAGCAGAGAAGATCAGACGGTGCTTGGCTCAAAGTGGAAAACAAAATACAGAGAAAATAAAAAAAAGGAAGAAAAATTAAAGATTGACGAACCCCATCAGCAGAAAAATCAGTAAACGCGAAAATGGAAAAGAAAGAAAGAGACAAGAGAGTAGGAAAGGGTGTGACGGTGTCGTATTATTATAATATAATTGTAACAGTGTTTTTTTGTATGGTGATAATCGTTAACTCACCTTGAAAATCTGGAACATTATGTTCTGAGAAAGAAGAAAGAGATTGGAGACGACGAGGTTCCCGAGGTGGACCAAAAAATAGATGGGCCAAGATCGGCGATTTTCTTGACACTGAATCTCCAAAACAAAAGTCTCTGTATTATGACGACTTTGAGAGAGGAAGGGAAGGAGAGAGATAGAGTGAAAGGGAAGGAGCGAGAAAGAGACAGAATATGTAGATTTGACAGTCACGCTCGGAGGTCTCTGTGTCTAAATGACTAAATATAAATATATAATAATTTATATTTATATTTATATTATTTTTCTTCATATTTTGGCGCATTAAGTGTTAATATAAAATTTAAACTTGAATTAATACCTAAAAAATAATTTAAATTATTAATTAATTTATTATTTTTAATAATATAATTATATTATACTGTCGTTAATTTCGTTTTTTTTATTTTTTTATTTTTAATTCTAATTTTATTTATTGGATATTTCTATCGTCGATTCTTTTAGATCTGATACATGATTTCTCGAGCGTTATTTAGAGGGGCACGTGTCGGTAACGGGGTAAATGTGATTTGATGTTCATAATGGCGACTGGTAGGGGAAGTTCAAATTAAATTTTAGTTAATCGAATATTAGTTAATTGAAAATCTTGTTCAAGTTGTTTAATCAATCAAAAATCAATTTTAATGCAAGTTTAAAATTTCTAATATAAAGATAAAAAAATATAATCTAAAAATGTATTTTTTTAAAAAATTTATAATTATCATTATCCATATAATAAATAAGTGAGTATTTATTTTTATTGATATTCATTTGATATGCATAATTCTTTTGGTAATAATTTTTTGTATCATTCAAATAAAAATTTTAAAAATATACATTGGGTCAGCCATAATTAAAAGTCATAACTAAACCCAAAAAATGATTTTATACAAATTTGATTAATCAATTATGAAATCTGGTTCAACTAACCAAAATTTTGTCTCCTGGGTGTTGGGGAGGGGAAGAAGTCATTGATTGAATGCCTAAAGGCATAATTTTCTTATTCAAATTTTCTGTTTTAGTGCTAATGGAAGTGAGATTTACAATTTTGTGACAAAATTCATTAAAAATTTTCACAAAAAATATATATAAATACATAAATTAAAAACAAGATGCAAGACAGATTATTTAAATAATTTATTTTTTTTTAACAAATGAGATATAAAATAAATAATTGTGATAAAGTATCTATAAATGATAGTTTGAGATAAATTATTGAATTTAGTGTCAGTTTCTTGAAAGTAAAAATGGCTGCATCCAGCACTTAAGTAAAATTAAGGATTAATTAAGATTATTTCAAGTTCCAATCTGAAAAAAAAAAAAAAAAGAAGAAAAAAGCTATATATTCCACCCAGAAAAAAAAGAGAGAGAATAATCGAATTGCATGGGCTTAATTGTAATTTCGCGTCGAATGGTACGCTAGTTCCGGAGCTTTGGTCAGCCCCGAGTTCACCGGCGGATCTTCGTCTTGGCCGAGAATGGGAACTTCCAACGTTCTACTAATATACTATTTTAATAATTAAAAAAAAAAAAAATCGTAAGCAATGAGATCGATCGAACTACTGTTCTTATCCAATGGCTCCGCTACGCGCGTCAAACTCAGGTTCGGGAAATCTATAGCTTCGGAGCCGAGCCTATCCAGAATTCCAAGCCTAGTATGCTGTAGCGTAACCCAAGCCATGCGACTCTCATGCGTTTGTATCCCGGAGTGCGGGACCCGCTGCTCCTATCATGCCCAATTATATAATCGTCCTTCGGGGTTCATGGATGGAGATGACACCCACCTTGATGATGACGGCACATGATAACCGTAACATATACATTTTTTTTTTATTTTTTGCATCAGACAAAAGAAAATTTAAACTAAAATTATTTTATAAATAAAACAAACATTTTGTCTGTCTCCTTCCTGAGTGAGTGGAATCTCACTGGAGACATCTAATTTTACAAAATGGTTTCCAGCAACGTCTTATAAATTTTTATGTATTAAATATTTGAATAAATCCAATTACTTGTTAATATTAATCATGCGATATAATATCTATTAATGTATTATTTTTAAAACTAAATTTTACACTGCATTACTAATATTTTATGCCACATATTGAATATTTATACAATTTTAATAAATTTCTAATATTAATCCTACTATAAATAAAAAAATTAAAATTAAATTAATTTTGTAAAGGATTTCACTTATTAGTTAAAAAGGGAGTAACAATATTTGTGAGTGCGGGACACAATCTGCGGCGCTGTTGTTTTTGGTTCCTCGTGGGCACCTAGCGGCTATGACGCACTTCCTTTCCGCTTCGCCACGTTGCCTTTTGTGACTTTAGGACAATCTCTCTCCCTCGTCATAATAAAATAGAATATCATTATATAATATAAAAATAACCATAAATTACTATAATAATTTTTTAATATTTAATTTTATTTATAAAAATAAATAAAATATAATTAATATATATTTTTTATTACTATTATCTTATTTTTTGAATATTACTATCTAATTTTTTTTCCAATAAAATAACTGCAGGCGTTAAGTCCGAGTGCGAAATGTGCGTCACGCTTGGGTATGCGGAAGTTTTTGTTTCGGGAGATGCTTCTTTGCCCCCGGTTTGGGCAAGCCGGAAAAAAAAATCAGAGCCGCTATTCTCTGTAGGCTGTGCATGTGATATGATGGGACCCACGAAATCAGTGGCTCTTGAATTTGAGCAAAACGGCAGTGTTTGTTTTAGGTGTAGACGGAGTGAAACTCGTAGCTTAACAAAGATTAAAAGTCAATACTCCCAACTTCAAATAAACCTTTAAATTTCCGTACTTTTTATTGTATAACAAGCGCTGAACAATTTGAAATTTACCCAACGGAAATGCTAAATTATATAATCGTGCTTAGTCTTATTAAGACACGTTTAAGTGAAGCATTGCAAAATAAATAAATAAATAAATAAAAAGCCACAAAATGCGAGAGTTGGATAGGAAAAACCACCATGAAAACTATAGGAGAGAG
Source organism: Rhizophora apiculata (assembly GCA_037832385.1). NCBI lineage: Eukaryota > Viridiplantae > Streptophyta > Magnoliopsida > Malpighiales > Rhizophoraceae > Rhizophora > Rhizophora apiculata. The sequence goes on along the minus strand of CM075433.1, from coordinate 4,041,996 downwards.
ATTATGAACCGGAAATTTTTTATTCTTACCTAATAATTTTGAAGAGGTATTTATATTTAAAACGTTTTTATTAAATAAAATGATCCTACTAGCCCAGTTTTAGATATATATGCAAGTGTAAATTGATTAGTATATGTATCTCATATTAAAGCTATGTGTTTTTTTTTTTTAATTTATTATTTAAAATATAATGACTTGACTTTATTTATAGTGTCTCTGAATTTTACTTGGTTCTACATTTTAGGTAAAATATGAGATTTTTTTTTTTTCTTTGTGACAGAATTATCTAGATAAATCCTCTAGATTGAGAGAAGACCAAAGAGCAAAGGAGGAAGCAAGGTGAAGCAGCTGCAACGAGTTTAAATTAAGTGTAATTGCTCCATTTTTTTTGTGCATTTCTACTTATTCTTGTCCCAAGCAGATATGATATCTACTCCTTATTAATTCTAGACGCCCTGCACACAATGGGACAATCACAAGTCCAATTCATGAAGGAACTGAACTGGCCCATGTCGAATTGATGATGGGTCCAAATTGGACAAGAACAGACACGTGACATTTTTGGACACGTGATTGTCACTTCGCCCACAACAAACACGTGGATGGCGAACTTGAATATCAAACCGGGGCAGGGCATTAGACCGGTCTGCAATCAACTCGGTCAAAACTCGATCAAACCTGCCATATCTGTATAAACCCAGTGACTCGGATTCTATCAACTCGAGCCGGTTGTTAATCATGCTAAGATCCATCAACGCGTCGCCCCTCTCACAGCCTCCAATTGCAAAGGTCTCTTGCAATCTTCGATTGCAAAGATCTGGGGAGGAAAGCTGTATAGTTATTGTGGTTTATATTGTTGGAACTGGGTTTTATTTGGTATCTTTTATGGCGATGGGTCCTTCGCTGACTGTCCACTGATTACCAACTTGTTTCTTTGATTTTATGGGTTTTTCTGTTCTTATTCGAAAAGCCATTGACCGTACATCGGCTATATAGAGCAGCTCCTTTAAAGACTTTTTTATATCTTCCTCTCCTATCCTGTACATGTATTATCAGAAATCAAAAGAAATAATATTCTTTTGATATTTTTATTGTATGACTGTCTCTAATAATAATTTGATGATTATTTTATATATAAGTTTATATATATATATATTTAAATTTATCATAATTGTATACTTTTTAAATAAACGAAATATTTAAATAAATATGCAATATTAACATTCAAATTCATTAATAGTGAGATAATATTTAGATGATATAAGATTGAGTGAGAATATCAACAAATAACCTTTAGTCTCAATTTACAAATATGATAATTGAATGAAATATTTTTTTGTTATTATTTTTTAAAAAAATAAATTATATGTAAAAGATGAAATTCTTGACTAATTCCTTTTTGTTATTGTCTTATTATGAAACCCCTAGTATTTTCAAATTTTTCCTTTTAGAGTTTAATATTTTAGGAAATTATTAACATTGATTTAGTTTCTTATAATTTTTTTTTATATTTAATGATGCATATTTTATTAAGTTTATTATTATTATGATAAAAATTTTTATTTTGATTTTTAAAAATATAACTTATTTATAAATTTATATTTTATTATAAATAAAGTTTATTTAAAATAAAAAATAAAATAAATTTATATAATATAAAATTATAAATATATTATACTAAAAAATATAAATATAATAAATATATATTATTATTATATATTTTTAAATTAAATATATAATTTTAACCGTTTATTCAATAATTAAACTTATTAACTAAGTAAGTTAATAAAATTTAATAACTATATTATATGTCTTTACTAATAGTACTAATAGTACTCTATCTTCTTAAACATTTTTTTCTTATTTATTATTTAGTTTATTTTTCCATTTTTTTTGTTTAAAGAGTATCATCAACCCCTCAAACTCACCTCTTCCTCTAATATTTTGCACAAATTTCTAATTTCATGATTTTATATGTTTTTAACTATTACATTCTATTTTTATATATTTTTACAAAATGATTTATTATAATGAAAAAAAAAAATATATTTTAAATAGTCATTTTATTATTATGTAATATTAGATTAACAAAATATTACAATTTTATCTTTATTGATAAGCAAAAATAATCATAAAAATAAACTGTAAGTAAACCGATCAACCATTTTAATCTCAAGTTTCATCCCTTAATTTGATGTAAATAATTGATGTGAGATAATGAAGAGGACTTTAGGTTTAATTGCTTAAATGGGCCTTTTCAGTACCAAACATGAATTCATGGCATAGAAAATCAGCCTACCATTCAGGAAAACCACTCATATATATACGGACGTGCAGCCCACTGTTTATGCATACAAGAGGCATAACTGTTATCGTCGTGGACGTGCTTCAACCAGCTTGTGACATCACTTTTTGGTGAGTACTGTTTCCTTGATTTCCTGCCTTTTCCTTTTTCTTTTTTTTTTTTTTAATTCCTTTAGTAAAACAAACTCATATATTCTTATATTGTCATTACCTTGTACTAACAAGCAAATTTAAAATTAGTGAACAAACTTATTCACTTAAAATTTGGGGAACATGACTTTGTTATATTTATTTATAAGATAATATTTATTTTATATTTTATAAAATAGAATAATCTTATATCATGAACAAATGATCTAAAACTTAATTATGATTGCCTGATGATATTAGAAGTTTAGTGTAACTTTAAAGATTTCTATTTTTATTTTTAATATTTATATTTATAAAAATAAATTATTTAATTTATATTTTTATTATTAATACTTATTTTTATATAAAAATTATATCTATAGATTTTTATTTTTATTTTTAATATTTATATTTATAAAAATAAATTACTTAATTTAAATTTTTTTAATCTATTTTTTAAAAATTTTTATTTTTATATCTTTATCATTAATACTTATATATATATATAAACTATATCTATAAATTTTTATTTTCATTCTTAATATGAAAATAAATTACTTAATTTAAATTTTTTGTAATTTTTTTTTTTAATTTATATCTTTATATCTTTATCATTAATATTTATCTTTATAAAAAAAAAACTATATTTATCACTTCATTATTTAAAATGCATATTACTTTATATTTTCATCCTTAATATTCTTGATCTAAATTTTTTTTAAAATTTTTATTTTCATTTTTAATATTTATTTTTATTAAAAATAAATTTTTTTATTTAATTTTTTTAAATTTTTATTTTATATCTTCGTTATTAATACTCATCTATATAAAAAAAATTATTTTTATCACTTTACTATTTAAAATGTATATTAATTCATAGTTTCATTTTTAATATTCTTAACCTAAACCTTTTTTTTTTTTTGAAACTTTTATCCTCATTTTTTAAAGTATATTTTTTATTTAATTTTTATTTAATATTTATATTTATATCTTTATTATTAATACTCATATTTATAAAAAATAAATTAATATTATTTTTATTATTTTATTTTTAAAATATTAAAAATATTTATTATATTTTTTTAAAAAAATTAAATTATATTTATAATATTAATTATTATTTTTATTTTTAATAATATTTTATAAAAAAATAATTTTATTTTTATTATTTTATAATTTAAAATATACATTAATAAAAGATCATGATATTTTAAAAATAAAAATTATTTTTAAAAATAATATTAAATACACTTAAAACATTAATTTTTATTATTTAATTTTATGTCTCTCCTCTATATATATAGATTATATTTTCTTCTTTTCCACACACCACCATTCCGCAGGCAGCAGAGCTCTGCTGATTGTCTTCCAAGAGAGGACGTCTCGTTCTTGCCCGATTTGATCAAATCCTACTCGATCACTGCCCGCCACTGTCTCCCTTACGAGGGCTCCTGACTCCGATCTGCCAACGGCGTCCGCCACCAGGCTTGGTTCATCAAGCTCTTTCCCGTCGTTTCAGGTTACCCACGTTATTCCTGAATCTTTCTATGGTCCTTTTCTTTTTTTTTTAAATTACTCCCGTTCTCAGAAAATTAGGGTTTGTTTGGTTCACCTTGCTGTTTTTCGTTATTTACTGGAAGCGTATATTGTAGCTACAATTGACGCAGTGAAGATCAAAGCTGCCTGGACTATCGGAAGCATGTGTTGACAACACGGCCTTCTGTTGAATTTTTTAATAGTTTGTAATGAAGTTCAATTTGACGTGTGTTTCCATATTTTTGGCCGAGAGTTCGTGCCTCTTTTGTCTGCTGCATATGGACGAGCTTGATTTTTTTTTTTTTTTTTAATTTCCAATTGCATTATAAAAGAAAGATTTTGTGTATTTAAAAGTAAAGCATAAGAATTCTTCTCTGCCGATTGTCTGGTTTGTGAAATCTTTTGCTGAATTTTAACCGTTGGAATTTTGTGCGTGGGATGTGCATAAAATTTCTTCTTCAATTTTCTTCTGATCCATTAAAGTGCTGTTTATTTTTATTCTGTTCATCTGTGACGCCTGGAGAATTCGGTGATGAAATTTTTGAAATTAGAGTTGCTTGCTTCATTCCACTAGTACACTTAATATCAAATCCGTTATGGATTTTATTGGTTTAATGCAACTTTGTCGTTTAACACAACATTGTCAATCTAGCTGTTGTGATTTTTTATTTGTATTTATTTTAGTGCTTTTGAGACGTGTAAGTTTTATAAAATATTTTATATTAATATTAAAAAATTAATTTTATTATATCTTAATTTTTACAGATAAATATTTTTTATATTAAAATTTTATTTATTTAATATTAAATATTAATTTTATTATAATTATATCAATTAAATTAAATCAGTAGATTTTTAAACTTATCGGACTTTCCGTTATCGGGACTTGCTTTCTTAAAATCTTACCAAAATTTTAACTGATGGTTCAAAGGCTGTGTTAACACCTTTTGTTACCGGTTTTTACCAACTGGACCAATGTTTTTTTTTTTTTTTTGTTTGTTTTTCAAGCCGAATCAAGATGTCAGCAGCTGTCTCAACGGCCGAGACCATCGAACACATCGTCCTCTTCGCGGTCAAAGACGACGCTGACCCCGCCAAGGTCAAGTCCCTGATGACCTGCCTCAACGGCCTGATCTCCCTGGACCCTGTGCTCCACCTATCTGCCGGTCCACTTCACTGCGTCCAATCCTCCCCCTTCCCTTTCACTCACATGCTTCACGCCCGCTACTCCTCCAAGGAAAGCCTCGACGCCTACCTCGCCCACCCCTTCCACGTTGGCGTCGTAAAACAGCAGGTTAAACCTAACTGCAATGACGTCATGATCCTCGATTGGGTCGCCGACAAGCTCCAGGGCCCACTCGTCCCTCCTGCGGGGTCTGCAGTAAGAGTCAAACTTCTGAAATTGAAGGAAAACCTGGAAGCCCAAGCGAAGGATGAGATATTGGGAGTCATTGAAGGGCTTAACCAGAAAACCGGCGCGATCAGTCAGAGTACTTGTGGTGAAAACTTTTCCCCGGCGATGGCCAAGGGTTATTCCATCACCTCACTGGCCATTTTCCCGGGGCTGAGCGAACTGGAGGAGGCGGATTTCAAGGAAGAGTTGTCGAATTTGAAGAAGGAAAAGGCTTGGGATTTTGTGGAGAGTTTTATCGTTCTTGATTATTTGGTGCCCTCTCCAGAGTCTTCCAGCCTCTGAAAAGGGTTGGTGGGTTTTATCCCGAAATTTTTTATTGCAGGTGCTTTGATTTTCTTTCGGGATCCTAGAACCCATTAGATGGCCTTGATGTTTATTTATATATGACTGTTCTGGAGTGTGTGTAATCTGATGGATTATTTTGCAGGACAACCTTTGAAAGCGAGTTTCGTACACACCCCAAGTCGTTGTCTGTCCTGGTATGCTAATTAGCGTGAAAATACAGCTCAAATCAAAATGCTCTACTTGCCGGGCATGAACGCAGATTAAATAAACTTCAAGGCCCTGAACTCGTTAGAATTTCCTGTCTGTGATCTGTGTTCTCCTCAATCAGTTAAGATGTACTTATTTGGAATAAGGTGTGGATGAAATCTTTGTCAACGATGACGAGTCAACTTGTTCTCAACTGCAGAATAACGTCATGATTCATGTTCATAGATATGAACCATATGACAAGCTTGGCTGTAACTGTTGAGCTTGTGTAGGTAAATATGGTATGGAATTGAGACGATATAAGCTAGTGGTCATAAACCAGGGTGGATTCCAGGTGAAGCTTGGACTGCGTTCGCCTTTGATGGATTCATTCGCCTCTGGATTTGCCCTGGCATATATATTACTTAACGGATGATTTGCCTCGGCATATATTGCTTCTGATGATACGATTTCTTACAAGTTGGTGCCAATATTAGGAAATACAACTGATTAGAAACCTAAGCAGCATAAATCAAATTAAAGGGTCCTTGTGTAATTAAGCATATATAATTGGCCCCGCAATGTCGAATTAGTATTGGACTACGCAAGCAGTTAATGGATTAAGGTTTCGAGTTCTGAGTTTTTCTTTTCACTCATGGAGATTACCTTGGTTGCAATCTTATATTCACAATGACTGTTAAACTGCAGTTAATTTTTACGCCGGTATATGAAAAAAATTAAAAAAAAAAAAAACCTTATTTCATCCACAAATAATACTCATGACCTAGAGTGGAAAGAAAAGTATATATTATTTCTTCCCATTATTGTTTCTTCAACGAAGAGCCCATAAAACAATTTGTCTTTTTTGATTGGGCCTGCATCAAAATGGCAACATGGAAAAAATCCTTTTCTTTTGGGGATCCAATAAAGGCGAAAATACTATAACAATTTTTTTTTGACCCAAAAAAAAAAAAACTCTCTGAGCAGATTCCTTTATATGTCAACCCACATTACCATCACAAATCAGATATACCGCTTAGAATGGCATCCACATCAGGGGCTACTGTGGCACGCTTGTCTATCTCCGCAACAACACAACAATGCTTCTCTGCCGTATTAATGGCCACAACATCCTGTGCAAATGCACAATCCATGCCTGGGGACACCTACAACCATTTCAACAGTTAGAAACACGGTGAAAATTGTAACTTCCCCCAACCGTACCCCAACCTGCCATTCTGTCTGAAACTAAGATACTACCAGATGTAAATGTCAAATAATAGGTAAACACCAGCATCTGCCTTGTTAATGGTTGTCATTGGATAGCTACAACAAAGTCCCTCACAATTTGAGTTTAACTATGAGATTTCTTGGATATTTTTAACTACTTAAGGTGTCAACAGCTGTAAACTGATTGTGATTGTCTTGCTTTGGCCTAGGAAAATTTTCATTCCCGAGTCTTTTAACAAAACTTTCTTTCATTTCTCCATTGCGGGTTACACCCTAAATATGCACTCACATCATAAAGAGTATCACCAAGCTTCAGCTTAACAGCGCCACTCCTGTAGACCAGCATTTTACCCATGAAGCCTGCTGTTAAGTCCTCCAATCCACATGGCTTCTCAACGGCACCTTCACCACCTGTTGCCCCCGAGATTTCCTTTAACTGATGGCTATCTCCTGCAGCTGATCGCTTTATCATAGGTATGGCTGGGGGTAGCTGAAGAAAAAACATACTTGCTTCAACATTTTCCTCCTGTCAACCAGTCCAAACAACATGAGAAGAATATTAAATAAGTAGTGCAAGCGGGTCTTAATTTTCCATATTACTAACCATTAAGCCAAGATTCTCTGCATCATTTGTTGCATTTTCATCATATGCAAAAGTTGCCGATGCCTCCCCAAATTCCTCCTCATCAAGTATTGCTACAAGGAACTTAAGAAGGTAAGCAATCTTTTAGCACAAATACATTCCAGTTTTAATCACTGGGAGAAAGAAGCCTTAAATGTTTCAAAGATCTGTGAAAAACAAAGGTGAACAAACATAAGCCAAGAAGGTTTCACGTGATGGAAAGGTGCTACATTGTTCTACTTCATTCCTCCAACCCAACCACAACAGCTGAAAAGAGGAAAATGACTAGATAAACATGCATCTCAATGGATACCTGGATTTCCTGAATAAGGTCTTCTCATAGGAAGAGTCACAGGGTAATAGCTGTAATAGTCCTGCAGTAGCACTGTTGTAGATAAGTATTGCAAGTACAGATTCACTAACATGAGAAAAAGAGGGCAGAAAACCAGTTGGATAGGAAACTATCAACACCACAGAGTAAAAGGTCATGCAAGCTTGAGTCAGGGTGCGTACCCATGGTTCGACATACTCTTTCTCCCTAAGGCTTGAAGAAAAGGCACCAACTACAGAAACAGACAAGTATAAAGCACTAAAACATCTCATTGTATGGCAAAGCAGATGGCAGCAAATCCAGGGATAACATACCATTGACAGCTGGATTCTGATCTCTGCTATTTGTGCTCCTACCTTTTGGAACACCATATGATTTTAAAGAAGTAGAGGCAGCCCCAAAGCCAAACGCAATTTGGGAAGCTTGCACTGTTCAGAAATCGATGGATCAAGACATCAGAACAATAATGTAGAAGCTGACACATGGTGAAGTGGTTACAAAAACCATTATGAGTAATTACATCCAATCCCGAGAAAATGAACTAATTCCCATGATTGAATCAGTATTGCTGGACAAAATCAGAGAAATTTTCAGAAGAATGAAAAAAAAAAAAAAAAGAAACAGATGACAAAATGGATGCATATATATCAATCGAAAAGATCTTACAATGCAGAAGATCGGGCAGAGAACATTAGTTGTTTACCTTTCTTTTCAACTTTAGCCTTTGCTCTAGAGGAGGACCTTTCCTGCAAAAAATAAATCCATAAAATAAAATAGAAGCAAGCAAGAAAAGATGAAACCACAACAACGTATATAAATCAAATAAAAGATTGACAGACTGATAAACGGGCGTACCTGAAATTGTCGCATCAAATTCATAGCCTGAACAGAATCATCATCCTGCTCTACTTTTTCACTGCAGACACCAAAAAACAGTGATCGCCCAAACGGTTTCAAACTCATAGGCAAACAACATATGTTGATATTTACGTTTTAACTTCAGGCTTCGGTTCCCGGCGAGACGGAGCTTTAGGCCTAAACTTATGCTGCAACATCAACTCAAGTCAATTAATCAACAAAAGGTACCATTACAGGACCTTACAAAACAAAGAGTGAAAAAAAAAAAAAAATCAAAAAAAGAAAAAAGGGTTATGGAAGCAAACCTTCCTGGGGCCATCTTGAGGAGCTTCCGATTCCATTTGAACTGGCGGTCTAATGTAAGACCAAGGTTTATTTCGGACAGATGACTTTATAAGAGAGAGAGAAACAAAGAGAGATGGAAGACAGCGGCCAATATAAGAAACATGGAGGCGTTTCCTATTTATAAGGAAAGGGTTGTGAGAAGTGACCAGTCACGTAAAGCGCGCAGCTTGTCGTTTGTTCGTTTGTTTTTTCAAAAAAAAAAAAAAAAAGGGAATATCCAGATCATCATTATACGAGAAAACGTTTGGGCCCGAAGCCCAATCCAGTCCAACGGGTCACAGAAGAATTTCTCAAAAGAAAGCACCGACCTCTTTCCCACACGGCCATCCGTATGCTGTAATTTGCTTTTCTTGCAAATCAAGATTTTGCGTTGGTTGATTCAAGATTTTTCGGTACTCGGCAGAGAGAGATTTCTTTCTCCTCTGCGTCGGGGAGTCAATGGCCTGTGCAGAAGTCGAAGCAGGAGGTGAGGTGAGGTGAGGCGAGGCCAAACAACCTCCTCTCGATCTTTTGCCTTTTCATGGCCGTCCGTACCCTCCCTCTCTCTATTCCTTTGATTATTTTGAATTTTTCTGACTAGTTTGTCTAATTGGTTTCGTTCTGTTATTTAGGTTTTCCTTTTCTTGGAGTGAAATAATTGGTGGTGGCCGTATTCTTCATGGAGCTTTCAAGAACATTGTTGCAAAATCTCTCTACACTTTCTGCTCTGCTCTGTCGACATTATTTGAATGGCTGGTTGGCGATCACTCATCTTTAATCACGATGAGCCTTTGCCCAAGGGTGGAGCCCCTCCGCTGTGATGTGGAAGTTACAGATTCATTTCTTTATAACAACGTCTCTGTGAGAGCAAAGATTCACTCATCATACCCTGCCTAGATCCTGCAAAGAAATAATCTCACCATGGTTTTTCCTAGGAAAAAGTTATAAATGCATGGCTTTCATCCCAGTGATCTGACAATTTGGCATGTTTAGATGGTTAGTTTTGAAATTTGGGCCTTGAATTTTGAAGTGCTGCTTAATGCTGTGCAAGCATTGCACATGTCAACTTTCCCTTCGTTTTCAAAGTTGATGAAGTATCGATTTTCTTGATTATTCTTGCCTGATTATGTCGATTGAGTGTTTTGAGTCCTAATGGAAATGGAGAAAATCATCGCAGAGACCATCTGGAATCATTTTACAAGAATCTATGATCTGGTTTCACTTTTAAATAGAGTTTTTCAGATTATGAGGCTGATACCATATGTTCCCCGAGTTGACAGCTATGTTTCCAGGCAGTATTGCTCCTGTTGAATTTTGATGAACCATACTACACTGCTTCAGGACTTCCTAGATAGACGTCTATCCAATCTTGTCCAACGACCAATGAGTGGCCAAAGGCAAACAATCAAGCCTTGATGGATTCCAAAACGTTTTTTTTTTTTCTTTTTTTTGTGGGGTTCATGGGAAAAAAACTATGATTACGAAAAAAATTATTGGTTAAGAAGATGATGTTATTATTACATCTTCTCTGTTACATGCATTTAAAATTACGGTATGTTAGCAAGCACAAAATGTTAGTAGTGTAATTTGTATGCTGTGAATTTTTTGCCTTCCTTGTTGCATACTTTCTTGCTATATCTTGGGTTAACCGATTCCCTACCCTATAATTTTTGGTGTTGCCGCAGCTCTTTCAACTTTCATTGCCACTCTCACCACTTCCTGAAATTCAGGGCACCCAAGCATCCATTCAAGTATTGTTTGTTGTTTTACTTAATAGAGCATGTCTACTAGTATAACAGGTTTTGCTCCATCCTACGAGGCCTGCCACTTTATTATGATCAATATTGTGATGACAGTACGTTTTGGTGGGACATTATATGAAAAGTCGTCCTGCTGGGGTAACTGGTATTTGCGCAACATGCACCTCGTCTTCGGCTTAAAACCACTAGAATAGGTATCCATCCACGACTATAAGACTAATTATTTTCTTGGTTTTGAAAAGGCGGAAAAAAAGAGAAAAAGGTGACAGTTCATGTGTTAGTTTAAGAATTAGGGAACGTTATTTGTACCTTGAAAAGGTTTTGGACTTCATGATAATTGGCTAGAGTTTGCAGGGATTCTGCGTGATGTGAACATTATATACTATCATTCTCTTGTTTACCGTTGGTATCTTATTACTGTGCACACCTGAAATTTTTTTATTACAAGGTCCTGCTAAGTTTTAATTGTGACATAGTTGAAATATATGTCTACATTCTATGTTGACATGCATTTTTGCCTTTTCTTCTTGAAAAAATGTATTCCTTGTTATTACGCAGGCGTTCCTTGATCTGGGGGAAATCTCATCTGACACAGGTGCTGCTCTTCATGCCTTGAAAACTGTAATCTTTTCAAGATAGTGAAAATATAAATTTAAATAAAATATCTAGATTATTTATTTTGGGGACAAGGGGAGGATGTCAAAATCCAAAACACAGTAATCAAACGATTAAGAAATTAATAAGCAATGCAAGGTATATATAAATGATCGGGGAAATGTGTTATTAGGCTTTGCAGGTAGAAAGGACAATTTTTTTTTTTTTTCTTAAACACCCCTACGAGGCTGTGCCCTTTTGTAAACGGTGGCGCTTTGACGGACTGAGTTTTATTAAGCACCAAAGAAGGGAAGGTAAGATGTCATTATGGTCGTAATAATAATGAGGTCAAAACAACACTAAGACTTGAGCATCGAGTTTGTGGATGGTGACTGGCTCTGAGACACTTGGGCAGGAAGGCATTGCAGCGTTTTGTGCGGGGTCCCTGAGTTTCCAACCTCTTTCCATTAGTCCAACTTCAACGTAAGGCAAGTGGCAATGAATGAACAAAAGGTCTCTCGCTGTGGCTTGATCGCACGTATGTATGTCGGTACAGATCATTTTCTTGATGCTCAATTGGTCTTGGTGCTCAATTGTTGACCTTTTTTTTTTTTTTTTTTTTTTTCTGAAAAGTAGGAAGAGTACTTTAGCATTATGCCACCTTACATTAGATTGAATTTTTTTTTTATCGAATTTATGTATATATATATATATATATATATATAAACTTTATAGTATTCAGTTATGATCATCCATTATTTTTAAAATTGTAACAAAGTAGTTAATTCTACTAAATATTTTAATGAAAATTACCTTTTTTTTTAAATTATGTGTCTTTGTCCCTAACTTATATATATATATAGCAATGAAAGAACAAAAGGTCTCTCGCTATGGCTTGATCTTCACGTATATATGTAGGTACAGATCATTTTCTTGATGCTCAATTGTTGACCCTTTTTTTTTTTTTTGGAAAAGTAATTAATTTTACTAAATATTTTGACTAGAATTATTTTTTTAATTATATTTATTTGTCCCCAACTTATACACACACACACACACACACACACACACGCACGCGACAATGAATGAACAAAAAGTTTCTTGCTGTGGCTTGATCCCCACGTATATATGTAGGCACAGATCATTTACTTGATGCTCAATCGTTGACCAATTTTTTTTTTTTTAAGAAGTAAGAATAGTATTCTACTTTTATGACACCTTACATTAAATTGAATGTTTTTTTGATCGAATTTATGAAAAAAAAAAAACTCTATAGTATTCAATTAAAATCATCGATTTTTTTTTAAATTATAAAAAATTAGTTAATTCTACTAAATATTTTGACGAGAATTATTTTTTTCTGATTATGTCTCTTTGTCCCCAATTTATACATATATATACTTAAAATATGCAAACAAAGAAATTGTGCTTGAAAGGCATGAATCTACCCCGTTTCTACGTAACTTCATGGAATTGTAGCAGTGACAGAAGAAGAAGAGACAAAACAAAAGGCTCTATAAATTACGGGGAGCCATGGCTTTTATTACCCCGTGTCTCGTCAAGCATCCGACAAGCTCAAGCACTAGGCTCGTCCAGCCATGGATTTTACTCTCAAGACTTTAGTACTCTCTATTGTGTCCGTTGCTCTCTATGCCGTAGCGAGCGCTGCCTACATCATCTGGTTGAAGCCAAAAATCCTAGAGAGGCGTTTAAGGCAGCAAGGCCTAAGAGGCACTTCTTACAAGCTTTTGCACGGTGATATGAAAGAGATCGTGAGGTCTTCTATGGAAGCATGGTCCAGGCCCCTGTCGCTAAATCATCGAATTAGTCCTCGTGTCTTCCCATTCTTTCATGAAATGGTACAAAAACATGGTAAGCTAGCGCTAAGCAGGATGTAGTTTCTTGTTATTGGATTTCGATTCAGTTGTCTTTCCGCATCTTCCCCTTCTTCATGTATGCAAACCAATTACCTATAACTCTGAATATGATTTTTCTGTTTCATGTTTCATTTTGGTTAACAGGTAATGTGTCACTTTGTTGGGTTAAAACAAGACCGAGGCTGCTACTGGCGGACCCGGAACTGGTCAGGTTGGTGTTAACAGACAAGTTGGGTCACTTCATAAAGCCACCCCAGAACCCTCTGGTTAAACTTATACACCTTGGAGTCGCTACCCTGGAAGGAGAGAGATGGGCCAGACGCAGAAAGTTGATGACCCCCGCTTTCCATTCTGATAAACTGAAGGTAGCCTAGCTGAAACTTTAAAAGATTGATCCCAGGTTTTAGTATTACGTTGAATATTTAATTTTTCATTTTTGGGGTTCAAGCTTGAACCTTTAAATTTATTTTTCGGGGTAGTGCATATCCTTTTTGATTAACATCACGATTCGGCAAGTTACCCTCGATCCAACGTATGTGATGCCTATGCTCGTCGATAATATACCTTGTCAAGCAGCCATTCAATCTTAAAACCGCGTAGACATTCAGCAAAAAGAAGGAAAAGGATTGAACAGAGGAACTCCTAGTATTGTTTGAACTAAAGATCTTTTGATCTCAAGTATCATCTCTAATAAGAAGAAATTGTGGGGTTACATTGAAGGATCAATGAGAAAATAACTTCAATCTTTTCTTACTGTCTGTGGCTTTTTCTGATGTGTAGCTGCTCATTTGGATGGTTAGACCAAGGCTTTTTAACGTACACATCATCTTTTTGGAGACATATAGTTCCTGTATAGTAGAGATCTTATAAACAAATGCTAACTAGTTCCACTAATCAAACAGGGTATGATCCCAGCATTCTCAACCAGTTGTAATGATCTGGTTAATCGATGGAACAATAACTGCGCAAGTTCCCAGGGAACATGTGAATTGGATGTTGCACCGGAATTTCACATTCTTGCTAGTGATGTTATCGCCCGAGCAGCCTTTGGAAGCACCTACGAAGATGGTAAAAAGATATTTGAGCATCAGGAGGAGCAAATGCTCTTGGTTATTGAAGCGTATCAGTCCATTTACTTCCCTGGCTTGAGGTGCAATAACTGCCTAACTTTTACTACCAATTCCTGCTATGTTTTAAATAATTTTGATGAATTCTTGTTGTGTATTCACACATAAATGGCAGCCAGTGTTATGAACAGATATGAGAGTAAAAAGAATTTAGAAGTGAAGTCGAATAGTAATCGATTCCAACTTCAGAGGCGACCCGTGGGCGGTCCAACGCTCAGTGTTTCTGGGTTTTTAAGTCGTCCCAAAATTTTCACGTGGATGATTGGTTAATTCTGCGGATACTCGTCACTGATATGTCTCTGCTTATATCTGCAGATTCATACCAACTAAAAAGAACAGGAGGAGATATAAAATAGACAGGGAGATCAAAGCAAAACTGAGGGATATGATTCAGAAGAAAGAACAGGAGATGCGTATGCAAAATTCTGAGTCCGGAAAACTTGACTTGCTAGGATTGCTAGTACAGTGCAAGGCGGAAGCTGAGAATGACATGACGATGGATGATCTAATAGAAGAATGCAAGTTGTTCTATTTAGCCGGCCAAGAGACAACGGCAAACTTGCTTACATGGACAACAATCCTTCTATCCATGTATCCAGACTGGCAAGAAAAAGCAAGAGACGAGGTTTTACAGATTTGTGGGAAGAGGACGCCGGATATTAATGAGATAAACCACCTCAAAACTGTTAGTACTTCCTAATGCCCCTGCAATGACCTTATAAAATACAAGAAAATCAAAAAACAAAAAAAAAAGAGACAGATTTCTATAGCTTATTGATTGAATGTAATTTGCAGGTCTCAATGATACTAAACGAGGTGCTAAGACTTTATCCACCTGCAGCTTTCATGTTTAGACAGACTCTTCGCCAAACCAACATTGGGGGAATGTCCATTCCAGCAGGAGTAGAGATTGTGCTGCCACTACTATTTCTTCATCACGATCCTGAATATTGGGGACATGATGCAGAAGAGTTCAAACCAGATCGATTCGCTGAAGGGGTTTCCAAGGCATGCAAGGATCAAATTGCTTTTTATGCATTTAGTTGGGGCCCCAGGATATGCCTAGGCCAAAACTTTGCCCTGTTAGAAGCAAAGTTGGCCTTGGCTATGATTCTGCAACATTTTTGGTTTGAGTTGTCTCCATCTTACACTCATGCTCCTTACGTTAGCTTTGCTCTCCAGCCACAACATGGGGCTCCAATTATATTGCACCAATTATAAGGTGTTTACTTGGAAGATTGGAGCAATATATAACTATAATAGAATAAGGCTGGGTACTAAAGTATGTTGATGTTCCTATTCGGGGGGTGTTCTGTTGTTAGCCATGAATAAGATAAGATTTTGGTCGAGAGAAAAATAGTTGCAGCTTTTACTTCCTCTCCTTCCTATAAGGATTCGGTCTTTAAGCTTCTTTTAAGTTGGTTAATGCAATGCCATCATGAGGATGATCCCCGGGCGAATTTCCAGCTACATACACCAAAAAAAAACAAAAAAAAAAAAAGACTATTTCCGCATTAGATGTCTTTGATCGGTCCTAGCAACAGGGCAGATGTTATGTTAATCTGAATCTGAATCATTTTTGAGATTGAACCATTAATTATTAAATATGGATCAGATTAATTACAGACATTTAAAGGTAACTTATGCCATTATTTGACAGAGCAGCAAGCGTCGAATGTAGTCATATAGATAGACTCTTTCGGCAAGAGCATTACCAAAAGAAAGATGCATAACCCACAACAATTCATGAAAACAGAACAAGGCCTAACAAATTCTGGCAAATTGAAAACAGATTTCTTCCAATTCAAAGAACTACTGACCAAAAAATAAAAACTTCCTCACTTCATTTGCCTTACCTTATATTTCTCTGCCTCAAAATATTCTTTCTGGCGTTGAACATCTTATTGGCTTCTCGGGTTGCTCTTTTTCTTCTTCTTCTTCTTTTTTCATTTTTAAAAAAGGAAGAGAGAATAACAGTTAGCAACTTCATCATCGGTCCAACCCTGGAGCCTTCCAGGTATGTTTGAACCACAAGGAGACGGTAAAATCTACAATCCTATGTGTTGTAATAGAAGAATTATGAATAATAGCTTTTACCTGCTTCAAGAAAGCCATGAAGCCTGAGTATTCAAGTCCGTCTCTTGGTCCTCTTTTGTGTTGGGTCTAAAGCATCTGGTATGCTAAACTTCGTCCTTAAAGCCTCTACCAGTCCTGGTGTTTGCGTCACCGTGTAAAAATATTCAATTCGAAACCCCGGAAAATTGTGGAAAAACCGAAAATAAATCACACAGAAGACCGGCATCTCCAACCTCGGGATAAATCCAATTAACGAGCAATAATGGCAGGGAACATCCGACGTGTAAATAGATGTCTCGGCAATTGAGCAGGCTCCCATATTGTGTTACAAAAGTTTCTCCCTCTGATGAAAA
The DNA here is from genome assembly GCA_037832385.1 of Rhizophora apiculata. NCBI lineage: Eukaryota > Viridiplantae > Streptophyta > Magnoliopsida > Malpighiales > Rhizophoraceae > Rhizophora > Rhizophora apiculata. The sequence goes on along the minus strand of CM075433.1, from coordinate 4,024,990 downwards.
TATGAAAGGGAAAAGGATTTTACTTAATTCGAAATTGAAGTGCTGGAAAACCAGTCCTTAGCAATACCATTCGCTGGAAAATAAGGGAAGTGAGGCTGACGTCAGAAATGAGCCGCGTGGGGGTGGGGAGCCTTTTTCTCTTTTGAGGTAATGTAATGACTGAGTCCTGAGAGCGACAGAAGCTGAAGGGAGGAGTCAGAGTCAGGTGCAGAATGTGGGGTTTTGCGGGGTCTCTTTTTGGGCCTGAGTGAGTGAGAATCGCCATAAGCGCACAGTAAAGTGAGGGGGGCTCAGCTTTTGTTTTCCTACTGAGCACTGGCTACCGTGTCAGCTTGTAAGGCCTTTTACAAGTCAAGTCTCTCAGGCTTTCCCGGCACTTACCCAAAGGCATAGCAGAGCCCAGCAACCAGACCCACGCACACCCACATCAAGATTTCAGAAATTTTATGCCACGCTACATAGTAACACATAAACACAAAATAAAGGCGACAAAAAAAAAAAAATAGTATAATAATAATTAATTTATATTCAATTTTTTATTAATAAAATAAATAAAATGTAATTAATTAATATTTTTATAATTATTATCATATTATTTATTAAATATTACTAATTAATTTTTCTCTTACTGCAACAGTGCTCTGATTTCACCACGCCCCCTTTGCCCGAGGCCTCTGGCTTTTTGGCCGACTCCTTTCTATTATGACCAAACTGCCCCCGCCCTTCTCTCCATGTCCAGTCGTAGTAATATTATTTGCAGTTCTACACTTTGCCGTCTGTCGGCCGTGTTATAACTTTGTGGTGTTTTTTTTTTTTTTTTAAATTATTTACTGAATGTGAAATGGAAGAGAGTAAAGTAAACTAGACCCGGATATGGACAAATTGGAGAAAGAAAAAGAATCGTTCTGGAAAACAACTTTTTTTTTTTTTTTTGCTCCGTTGTACAATCAGGAGAACAAAATCTTTTCTTTTTTTCTTTTAAGACAATCAGCAAAATATTGACAAATGTTTTGTGTTTTTTCTTTTTTTCTTAAAATATAGATAATTTTTAATTATCTATATATGCGTATGATATTACTATTTTTTATGACACGAAGACGTTACTTAACTCTTTAATTTTATTATAATTTTGCTTCATTCTCCATTTCCCTCCAACTAATCACAATTGTGTTTTGATGAACACTAGCACATCCAATGCTTTTGCTGCCTCTTGAACTTCTCTTTTAAGTTATAATATATAAATATTTATGCTATCTATGCACCCAAACGGATAACTCTTAGGATTCCCAAATCTCTAATTCATCAAATAAAAACAATTAATATATATCAAAGATATAAATCGGTATTGGCGAGTCTATTTGGTTCATCTTCCTATTCTATTTGGATTCTCAAGTTCTTACTTGACGTAATAAAAGCAATTGAAGCGTAGTTTAACATTCATTAAACAAAACAAACGAAGTGTAGTTTTCAATGTCTTATGAAAACAATTGCACGGTTCGGGAAATTTACAATGAATCATTAGACAATAATGAAGACCTTAAGGTAATAGAGTGGAGAACGCTGCATTTCGCATGATTATAAATTTATTTATTGATTATTTTTTAGAATATATGTTATATATATTTGTTTTCAAATTTTTATATTTATATATATAATTCTTTATTTAATAAAAAAAATAAAGATTACGTAGATCTTGCGAATAAAAAATGCTAGTGATAACTAATTCTGTGATAGAAGAATGCCACGTAGCATACATTTTTTTTGAAGTCATTTTTTAGTATTTCTTCATTGCAGTTTCTTAATTATGAATTAAATTGTGTTTTTTTTTTCTTTTTTCAAGTAATAAGTTATGTAAATTATACAAGTTATTTGAGAATATACAAAAAACTTTTCTAGCTTATTTATTAGGTTTTTGCATAATAATGACTCAATAGAGAATTTAAGTGTTGTAACTAATCTTTGGAAACTAAAAGGCCATATTTATTTATTTTCCCTATTTTTAGCACCTGAATAATCACCCATTGCCATGCTGTTATTGGGTTGATCATAGATAATGAAAATTTAATTATATTTTAATTTTTAGGATAATTTTATGAATTTAAAAAATAAGTATTTTAATTATTTTTCCTAAGTGCAAGCGAATAAGTTATAGTTGACATGTAAGGAGTCTTACTCGCTTGTGTGTGTATATATATATATATATATATATATATTTTTTAAGATCTCTCTACGTGTTTTTTTTCTTGTTTGTTTTTTTTTCTTCACTCATACTTCTCTCTAAGCTCTTTACTCTCGTTTTCGCTTATATTCTTAGCCGCTCTCTCCTTTATCATCTGTCAAAATCTTCTTACAAAAGGAAATAAAATAAAAAGGAAAAAAGAAAAAGACAACCCAATCAATCAGAGGATACAGAGAGAGGATGACAAATTGACAGAGCCTGAAGGGCCATTAGGTCCCTCAGCAACGACAGCACATGTTTGAAACTGAGAGCAACGTTGAACCAACCAACAAAAGATACATCCCCATCAGTATCCTAGTCAACATTACATCAGATTTGGCCAAGCTATGAACTAATGTGAAATAGAAAAATAAAAAAAAAAAAACTGGACCAAAAAAAGGGGAGGCAATTGGATGCTTCGTCAAAATACACAAAAAAACATGCATCAAAAAAGTAAAATTTGCGAAAGAGAGTAAAAAAAATAAAAAAAAAAGGTGAAATGAAATGAAATAAAATACTGGCAGTCCTCATGCCAAACAAAAGGAGTGACCCCCACCAGGCAAGTACATTTTTGGCATTGAGCATGGAAGACCACCACTGTACAGTGAACACTCAAGCATCTGCAAAACAAAATGGTGTTGTCAGACAAATGTCGTGTTTTGTAAGAAAGAGATAAGAGAAGGGAACACGAAGTGCAATCAATTAAATGCCGATGAAGATTGATTCGGTTAATTACCATTATGGGTTCTTAAATTGAAGATGGGAAAGTCAGGCGAAGGGGATGGAATGGAGATGGACAGCCTGGTTGTCGTTGTTGTAATTGATTCACTGTTTGGCGATTTATCATCCAAATCAAGCCACGAATCTTTGTCTCCAGGTGGCCATTCATCGAAGAAACGATGAACAGTCTTTTGTTGTTGGGCCTCTTCTCTCTTATTTTTTGAAGAATATGGATATCTATTGTCACTTCCCAGAAGGTTGGCATGTTGATAGTGTTTTAGATGTTTTGGGGCATCACGATCGCTTGAGCTTTGGAGCGGGAGATGAGAGTACTCATGCTGTAAACCAGATAAGCTCCTCTGTTTGGAAGAATAAGGAGAAGAAGAAGAGGAAGGACTGATTGTGAGTGGGGCGAGTTGCCAAGCATCGTCCAGAGATGTACCAGACAGGCTTCTCATAGAACCTGATGGTTCCGAGAAGAACGCATGCTCATCAACCTCCTCTTTAAGCCCGCAAACATTCCTGTTTCTTTTTTTTAAAAAAAAAAATATATATATATATTTAGAAAATTAAACAGCAATAATCGACAAAGATTTAGCAAAAAAACGGATTGTCTATTCTTGGTTTTTCTTCAGACCAACCTGTAATCTGAGCCAGGCAGGGAACGAGAACTGCCAAAGTTCAAAATCGAGTGAGTAGAGTTGTCCTGAGGCGACCAATCAGTCCCAGGAGGTCTAAAAGGAGATGCATTTGAAGACGACTGGTGATTGACATATGTATGACTCTGGTGGTGGGTGTGATGATCAGAGGACAGCAAAGAAAGAGAATGAGAGGGTGGGCCTAATAATAAAGCTGAAGGATTTCTGTCTGGTGCTGTTGTTGATGGGTTTGTTGCCGTTGTTTGAGTTGCAACTTCCACAGGCTTTCTTGAACGGTTTTTGCCTCTGTGCATATGTCTCTCACAGTACTTTGAATCAGGGTATGCCTCTTTTGAGCACCTCCACTTCTTTCCATCTGTTCTCCTACACCTACCTGGCTCTGGGTCTATTTTCCTCCCAAGCCCCATCTGGAAACAGTTCCATCCAACTGCACAATTACAAAACCAAAACGGCTATTTATTCTAACTGAACCCACCAAAAAAATGAAAAAAAAAATCTTTTTTTTTTTCTACATATAAACGAAGGGTTGTACGAGGCTTACTGTGTGCAGGCTGACGAGAGAAGAGATTAGAAGACAGTGTGGAGTACGAGCAGCTTCGCTTAATGGTGAAGAGGAGATCAGGTGGAATGGGGATGCCTGAGACCATGTATTTGAAGATTAAAGCTTGGTGCTCAAGCTCTTGCCACTGCGATGCAGTGAATGGAAACTTGTTGTTTCTTCCACTCATCATCATAGAATAGAAGAGGAGGAAAAAGCGGTTTTGTCCAAGACAGAGAGTATGAAAGGAAGATTGAAACAAGGAGTGAACTCTTTAAGAAACAACAGTGAATTGAGAGCAAGAGAGTTGCAGAAAGAAAGTTGGGGTTGGGGAAGCAAGTTCCTCTCTTTTAAGTTCAACCTATTAATCTGTTATTATTATCATTATTGCCGATGGTGCGGTGCCTGAGTGGTAGAGTTGGTATATTTATTTCAGGGACCATTGGCCTGCAGAATCTTCTGTACATGGATAAAACTAATGGTTCTGATTACAGTGCGGCCCCACACACCCTCTCTCTATATTAATATTATGACTGCACCGTCTGCGTTGCTGCAGCTGAGCTACTCGTGTGGCAGCTCCTGTCTCTGACAAAACTACAGAAACCCATAAACTAAAGCGAGTCTGCAATAAAAGGACTGTTAAAAACCCCAAAAATTATTTTAAAAATGCAACAGTAACATTTTCTTTCGTTTGAATTGTTATAATATAAATAAAAACAAATATAGTGTAATTTTATACTAAATAAATAATATATTATATGAATTTTATGTAAAAATTTATTATATTTTTATAAAATTTTATTAAATAATAACCAATATTATCTATATAATAACAAATATTATCTATTTAATATAAATTATATTATGTTGTACCTACGAGGCAACGAGATAATGTCTTTATCAGTGTGTGTATAAATTATTTTCCTAATAATAATATATAGTGAGAAAGATTACGAGAATTGTTGAGTGTCTGATATCTGAAACTAATGCTCCTCTGCACTGAGAGATTGTCCGTTTTCAGCTTTTACTACTGCTAACTCTTCTACTTTTTCTGTTCCTTTACCTACACCCCCTGTTACCGTCTTTTTCATTTTGGGGAATTCAGAAAATGAGAGATTCAACTCATGGGCCTATTTGCATTTGGGTTCTCATGTCGTTAGATCTCCCTCCTCCCCCCGCAATTTTCCTTATATTTATTGGCATTTAGTTTACTTTCCCGTTATTCAATTCATTGCCTTGGATTCACTTCCTTACTTAGATTAGTGAACACAGGGGATTCAATTTCAATCAGAAAGTCAAGCCAAGAAGACTGGAAAAGGCCAAGACCATCGTAAAATGACCCTGGAAAAATGTTTGTTGCTTAAATTACCGCAACCTTGTTGTGTACATAGGCACCGGCAAGTCATTGTAACAGAGGCTTTCCATACACAAATAAACTGTAAAATCCCATATTTTGGACGCGGCCGCACGGTTTTATGCATTTATGTGAAAAATTTAGCCAAGTAAAATTTTAGCAATCTACAAATTATCAGTCAAGGGAATGTGATTATTGTTCTACAAATATTGTTCCATCTAATACATTCTCAAGTGCTACCAAGCCCCGGGGTGTGGGTGGGTGTATTTTGGGAAGCAAGGAAGAAAAGCCTTTGGGGGTGGGGGGGGGGGGGGCGCATTAATTCTGTTGGGTTGCATTTGGTTCCTGGAGCCATTCTTGTATTGTAAGTTTGGCAGTGTCAGCACTGTACGAAGTAGTGCTTTAACTCTGTGGCACTGTCGTTATCTCCTTGCAGACTCCAACACATGCAAAACCTCCTTTTTCAGTACAAAATGCCCCACTTGAATTGAACATCCCCCTGGTGCATTTCTTGAATAAGTTCCCGTTCCAAATAAGCAAGTTTTTGGACCAGCATGCTCAACATTATTTCACTGCCTCCACCAAAAAACCGTACCTTCGGTAACAAACATTTCCCCCACCACCCCCCCCCCAAACAGCAAATATTTTGCCCAGATGCCCAATTCAAGGGGCCGTGGTCCCGGATTCATCATGCATTTACAATCTTGACTAGGATTTCTGCTACAAAACCCTGAAAGTAGATGCGACTTTAAATGAGAATTTCAGCACTCAACAATTCGCTTCTCTATCTTCTTGGACGAAAGAATCTAAACTAGATCCTTCCCTTATTTGGATTTTTCTATTTATTTTGCGCTGCTAAACTGGACCAAAACTAGTATGGCTTCTCTATTTTACATTTCTCTCCTTTCTATCCCTCCCTTCCCCTTTCCTTCCCCCATATTAAAGTTGATATTCTTTTTTCTTTGATACATCGAAAAATAAAGACAAGAATAAATTGCGTAACAAATCTATCTCACCCCCGACCACATCAACCACTGTCGAAGGACAAACAGAGGCTGGAAGGACCCCCAAAAAGTGTACAGCGACCCATATTTAGGATAAACCTGGCACTTCAAATATAAAGTGCTTTTCTGTGGACAGGGAGTGGAGAAAGCCTTAAATGGTGCATCAACCACATGTTTGTGTTTCTAGCCCGACTTTGCATTAAAACAGAAGTTCTATTTATTGTCCTGCCTGGTTTCTCGTGGAACAGCCTGGAGTGTCACCACCGAAATTGCTTATAGTACAAACTAACTCCAATGATTTTGATGGGTGCAAGATACGAAATGGTCGTGAGGACAACATTTTGGCAGTCTATCTAACCCTTTTCGTCTCAAATTGGCTGTCTGCCATCTTTTTCTCCTCACGGTTGTGGCCGCTTTCTGAAGACTCTCCCTGACGCATGTAGAGTGTAAACCACTAGGCTCATGCAAGGCCCACAAAACAGACTGGTAAGCAATGCACAAATTATACTTACTTAAGAACAATGCGGCACCGCATTCGCTCAACATGCTATTGGAATTGATTTCTTGATAGCTATTAAGCCTATGCAATGTGCTACACAAATATAATTTCAATTCGAGGTATGATGTAATTCAAGCTGGACCAGGATTATAAATTTGCAAATTTAACAAGGATTCAACCCACAGGAAAGTGCAAACCACAAGCAAATGTCTATATGATATCTGTATCTTTTAAACCAGTTGGTCCTACAATCAAAAGCATAAATTAATGTTCCCGTATCTAACTTTCCATATACTTCCTCGAACCACATTAAAAAAAAAAAAAAAACAAAAAAACAAAAATTCCACATCAAAAATCAGGTTAAACAGCTTTCTCTCATACTTAAAGTTGTTAACTAGGTTAAGTCAAGAATGATATACATGCACTTCTAGGGCAGATTCAGTCACCGGTCACGGACTCGAGGCTCTGAATTGGGTCAGACATAAAACAAAAAGTAAAACGGGCACAGGGTTGGGTTTTTGGAAAAGACAACTATGAGCGGCATTGCTTATAGAGCAAATTTTGACTAACATAATTTAACAAGTGTGAACTCTCAATTTTCTGTATCACTAGACGAGAATGGGTTTGCCCGCGGTAAGTCAATCTACCACCCCATCTGCCCAAGGTCTAGAACCTAGGCCTGGATGCCCCGTTAATATGAAGGGACTTTAATGGCTCTCCATTTGACAGTTGATGCATTGTAACGAACTTGTGGTCGAGGTACAGGAGATAAAATACAACTTCGCAGCATTACTCTTTCTGGAAAAAGGAAAGAATGAGATCTGTATGTACAGAGAAGAGCTGTGTGTCCACGAAATGCTGCTTTGCCACAACAAAAAAGAAAGAAAAAAGAGAAAAAAAAAAAGAAGAGGTACATCAGTTTGCTTTCAGATTCCACCATCTTCCACAGCTTAAAGTAGAGTGTTGTTAAAACAATTTTAAGCATGGTAATGAAAATATTTTTGCAATTTTCTGCTGCAGGTGCCATAGCTCAAAATCACTGCACGAAAAATGAAGAATGTTCATTAACACACCTTCATAAATGGTCGATCACGAATGGGGAAAGAGTCTATGAAACTCTCCTTCAATAGCAGTGATACCTAGAAGAATATTACAACATGATATGCGTTATTAACTGCTGTTACATGATAAAAGAGGTTAATCCCACAACCCTATGTAAGAACACATGCTAGCAAGCCAATGTATGAGCAAACAGATGCACTTTCCAAAAATGCAGACCTAAATCTCATGACCGGGAGGATTATCATGGAACAACATTTAATTAACAGCAAAGTTTAGAAATCCACAAGCAAGAAATACCAGATATGGGCAAGCAGGAAAGTTCTATATTAGTCAAAGCCTCTGCAATGGCCATTAAGATTCCTGAGATTCTTTATATGTTATTAAATTAATCAATTCCTGTGCACTTGTTTAACAGGTCAGAACCTATAACCAACCAGGTGACCTTTCATCAAGTAAACAAAATAACCATAGGAAATAGTTGACTTTCATGAGTTGTTAGGTTTTGTTCTTGGTATAGCTGATTAAAACCCTGCATAGGAGAGGGACCAACCTTGTCATTATTTGATTGTACATTGGTAATTGTGTGCGATCGCAGGTTATAGCAAAGTGAATCCAAATAAGATCTCAAAACTTTTAGAAAACCCTTGGCAGCTTCAACCTGGAACAAATAAATATTAAATATGTTTTGAAAAAGCATAAAAAACCCACACACACATGCTCAAAGTATTGATTATGCAGTTATTCAATGACATTAGCCAACGCAACAATGAAGGAAAAAGCTAACAGCAAATTATTATCTTTGTTTGGTTAAATGAGAACAGCAGCTAAAGTGGCTACACATAAGACCCACAAGGGTTACATCCACAGAGATAAAACATGCTCGGTTCCTCTGATGAAATTGATAATCAAAATGAAAACTCTTGGATTAGGTATAAAAAATGGTGTCCCATTGACTCCCGTGTTGTGGGGTCTTGAATTAAGTATAACTAGCATAAAAAGCCACAGGCTTGTGTGCTGTTACTTCATTGAGCGATCTCATTTCCATGGTTTAGCACTATAGAAGATGCAGTGCTCACAATTTCACCAATCATGTTCAATAAGATGCAATCAATTAGTTCATATGGATAGACGAATAGAACCATAATTAGCTGGCTTGCAAATGGAACTGGGACTCTTCTAAGGATACAAACAAAATTATCAGCCAGAAGGAAATCTCCTTAGTCTTGAGGTACAATGAGGAACAGCCATGCAACTATAGTTTGTTAGCATTTTCAAGATCAGATGAGAGCTTAATAATAGACCCATAAAATGATGAATCAAAAATGAAAATTTTGTTGAACCATGCAAAGAAACAGACATCTGGCTCTGAAACTAACAAAGATTTATAAGGATTCACCAAACTAACTCCAAAAAGAAAAGGAACAAAAACAGCTACTCAGAAATATATACCAAGATTCATGAAAAACTACTGTGATCATTTAAGTAAAGAGTCATATGGGGGGAAGGGGGTAGGGTGAGGACATATTACAAGTAAGATAGGTATTGAACAAAAATCACACCTGCACATCTGTACACTCGTACACTGGCCTTCTTCTTGCCAAATAACTTTCTCCTACAAGCTTTGCATGGTAAGGACTTAGGCATGAAAACAACTTGCTGTGTTTTGGCAGTTGTGGAATAGTTGGTGACTTCACCTAAGAGATACATTAAACCACAAGTTAAATACGTAAATTACATGCACAAACGAGGACCAAAAGTGTAAACAGTACAAGTCATACACCATGAGACCTAAGAAAATGTCAAACAGTTTAAGTCCATGATAAAGGAGTGCATCTAAGGAAAAACAAATAGGGAGCCTAAAGAAATGTCAAACAGTAGATGATAAAGAAGTGGCTTGACACTGTCCCTCCTTGTCCAAAAGAAAAAAAGAGGTTAAACTCAATAGAGGTGAAATTGATGGTGAATTTATAGTCATGAAACTAGGTTACTGCTTTTTCTAGACAAAAAGTTCACATTGTCACAATGCAAAAACTTCTAACCATGTTTCAAAATAAAAGAATGCCTGCTTAGTGGGAAAAGAGAAAAAGGAAACCAGGGCATGGGAAATAAGGGTTGTAGAAAAAGAAAGCATTAATAATTAATGCAGCATAGTTGTCTCATATTATTGCTGTTAAAGGTAGACAATTCATCTTGGTGGCAAACCTGATTTTTATTAGCATCAACCAGAACAACATTGGTCAGCTTTGACTGCACTTCACTTGTTTTGTTCTTCACACCAACCTACACAAGTGTACCACATAGGGCCAAGTTAATCAATTCAGAAGCAATAATACTAACTACAAACAGCATGAAAGTGCTTGAAATTATATAACATTTTGTTTTCCTGTTATGCTCTATACTGCCAGAACAAATTTAGAAAAGGTTTTGGCAGAACAAAATCCATCTAACTTTTTCTTTCCTTTCTGAAAATAGCTATCTTAAAATCTTGACCAAGAGTGACCATTGGCAACTTTAAGAAGTTTCATCCGGTGAGTCCTTTCAAACCATTATCTTGAAAAAGATAACAGAGCAGCAGTACCTAGTACACAATAAATGCAGAGTCCAAACAAATATTGAACGTTCGAATTAAGCAAATAGCAATACCTATGACTTCAAGGATAGCAAAAATACATAAAAATTCAGAACTGAAACTCACTATGTAAGGAACAGGAGCATCCAAAAAGTCCAACATATCATCGGGTAAAATCTGAAAATTTTAAGTGGATAACAAATAGACCGAGAAAGGGTTAAACATTAAGAACATCCACTGATAAAAAGGGAAAAGAAAAGAAAAGAAAAAAATGTAGGCAAAAGGAAATCATACTGGCATTAGCAGGCTTTGCCATCGGTAGGGACGGATTAGTGAGATAATTGATAGAACTGTAGCAGACAAGATTCCCTAGAGAGTAGTGACAGTGAAAAGTAATTTAGAAGTTTCTACCATCCTGTCTATGAACATTTGATTAAACAACACACCAAATAATTCAAATAAGGTTTCTGAAGATCTTAATAAGTCTCACATCAGACTAAAATTTTCCTAAATGATTATTCATGTAATTAAGAATATGACAACTGATAGGCATGACCAATTCCTGGGGGCTGTTTAATGTGGCCTGCCATCAAGGGTACACATATATAGATGGAAGCAGATTAATCCAACAAATTTATATTACAAACACAAAGGAAAATTTGAAAAAAAAAAAAACAAAAAAAAAGGATCATTGATAGGTAGACACATACCAAATTGGAACACAAAACAACAATCTGCTTCTCCAACAGTGCTCCTGCAAATAATGCTAACACCTGCATGCATAGGAAATTACAACCCAGGTATGGTTTTCAGTTGAGGCTTTTGGATGATCATGATTGATGTGATATATGCAGGCCAAACACAAAAAGTGTTGAACACATACATTCTCAAGTCGCAAGGATCCGCATATGCATGCAACAGCCCAAGTTGATAATGCAAGTGCTTCCTCCTCTGCCATAAAAGCACTGTGTGCCTGATAAACAGCAACACCAATAGGATGCTAATTTTTTAGTACAAGTACATTAAGTATAACTATCAGTGTAAGCTACAAAAATAGTCACCAATCATTGTAATACATAGTAGCAATTCCACTAATTGGTCATCACACCTACCTCTGCAAATTCCAAACTTGTACTGCACGATCTCAAGTCAATAATTGAGCCAGTAATATTTAAAGCTGTTTCATCTGGTCTTCGATATTCCAGGGGGTGAAGATGCTCCAAAGGATGAAATCTAAATGTTGAACCCCTAGCGGGGCAATGTAATCGGTAATATTCACATAGTATCTGCAATGATCCATTGTTGTTGGCCTAGGTAACAAAGGCACATTAACAAACATTCAGAAGCAGCCAGTTAAACAGAATAACTATCCAGAAACATAAGTAAATTACATCCAAAACAAAATAAAGAACCTTAGCCCATTCAAGAACATCATTATGGTCACTGGAATCCTCTTGACCAGAAAAGGAAGCCTCCTCTGTCTCCGTATCATCAACATCACTCCTAAAATTTCTGTCTTCACTAGGAGAACCCTGAAAGCTGCATATAGTATTTGTTTACAGCACTTGCAAACAAGTCATGCGTGGAAACATCAAGCAAAACTATGCACAGGCCCTAAATACAATCAACAGGAAGTTGCCTGCACCTATCTTTTCTCCCTCCCTCCTCCAGTGAATAAACATGAAATGTATTTTGTACCTGGACAAAGTTTCAGAACTTTCATACTGATAATGGCAAAGGAGAGGAAGAACAGCATTGGGTAAACGTTTTTCTCCAGCTTGCTTGTTTGATGCAAAATCATTAACATCAATGATACAATCCTCAGTATTTTCACCACCACATACTCCTTTGGATGAAAGCACCTCTGTTTCAGAATCAACAGGAACAATCACATTATTGTTAATGCCTTCTTTCAACAAGTGAATGTGTCCCTCAGGAATTTGATGCTCCAGGTGACTTGTGTCATCAGGGGCACCTCCAGATGGAGCATCTTTGAAGTTTGACTGGGAAATTTCCAGTGTGCTATTGAGCATGTCTTCTTGACCTCTTTTATTTAAAGGGATTGTATCCACATTGTTATCTAATTTTTCTTCCTCAATGGCACCCTCTGAAGATTCCAAGTCTAAAACACCCACATCTTTTGTCAACCGTTCTAACCTTTCTTCTGTGAAGATGCTACAAGAAATAGAGAAATGTCAACAAATAATTTGTGAGAATGTCATAGCTTTAGATTCTACTAGGGCTTCTTTAGACATTATGTTAGCTGTGACATCTGGTGAAACAAGCATTCAGAGGAATTTCCTTATACTTAATAAACAAATTTATCATTTTTTAGGATGAACAATGAACAATTTTACACAGACCATTTTACATTTGCATTTAGCTAACAGACAACAAGGAACTTCAAATTGAAAAATAAAACAGTAAGTTAATCACACATGGTTGCAAACCCACCTGTTTAATACACCAAAATGTAATTCAAAGAATGGAAGCCTTGAAAGAATACAGTAACATCTGCGTGTTGTTAGTACATAACGACTCAGAGATGAGTATGAAGACTGTTTATCTGAAATCATGGAAAGCAATCCAGAGGGTTTTTGGACAATTTCTTCCACTAACACACAGCACCCATACAGTGTCGAATTATCTGCAACCTGGAAACAAGATGGAAGGTTCAGAAATAAATCTTCAACACATAGGCTTTAATTCAATTCACATTGCCATGCAACTGGTCAACAAAAATAAATCTCCCTAATATATGAAATTCATCCAGCATTTAATTTGAATATTCAAAGAACACCGACATTTAAATGTAAGAATGCAAGATCAACAGCCAAACTCTCAAAAAAGAGACCATGCCAGGAACATAAGAATAACTGGACCAAAGTGCCCAACTCCTTCAAAAGTTGAACCATTGAAGAAGATGACAGAGTGTTCAACCTTTCCAAATCTGAAGAGATCAAAGCCATTTTTTATCCACATCTGACACCAAACTAGCTATCCACCACCAGAGATAGGTGAAAATATGAGCAAACTAGATATTTGGAACATTCAGACCTGTTACGATGTCCAAGTCATGGCACCGTAGAAAGGATACTTCAATTACCATGCCAAACTGGCATAAAGAAAATTGAAGAGGATTACAGAACGAAAATCAAACCTAATAATTCCCAACTTTGTAAATCATAGATGAAGCTATGAATGATTCAGTGGTACGCATACACATCTATCCCATGCTTTGGAATAAACAATACATTTCCTAGCAGAAATTTCATACAGAATAAAAGAAAACTAGAAAGTAAAGGACTCAAAGGATACCTGTAACCGGAATACAAATGACAGATCACTTTGTTTAAGGTGCTCCTGCAAAATAAACACCACAATGAACAAGATCAGCATGTATGAACTCTATAGTGGAAATATTCCCTTGAGTAACAAGATTGCTCTAAAGTGTAATACACACATGGCCTTTGCAAATTTCAAGGAGCAAGATCAAATGACATGAACTATTAGGGTCTTTCAACAGTTATCATTAGGTAACATAATTTTTAACCAGCTGGTTTTCAGCTAAAAAAGGAAGGTTGATTAAATACTAATATTATCTTAGAGCATCCTAGGGCATTAACCATGCATGCAATGAAGACATAAGAGGATATAACCTGGCAGGGGCTAAAAATTAAGAAGCAAGACATGTTGCCAGCCCAAGAACTAGAAATAAAAACATTGAGATACATTTACAGCTAAATTTTTTTATTTGTTCAACCAAAAAGGTGTTGCAATTGCAGAGGAACAAATTGTTCACTTTCTCCTCATCTATATTTGGAACCTATTGGGACTTGTCAATAACCACAATCCAAAAATTCCAAATAACTAAGAGCATTTGAGGAATTCTTATGTACATTATATATTCAGCTACTTAGAGAATTCCACACAAAACTGTTGCAAGGATACCTGACTCAGAAGAATTTCATTCAACTCACTCATTGAAGGAGTTCTTTCAACAGCACGGACCTAAAATTAGAATTATGATAATTAGAAATTTATTCATAATATAATAAGTCAATGTTAACACTCAAAAATAATCATAACTGATGTAAAATTTTCAGATGAACAATAAAAATGAATATCAAAGAAACAGGACATAAAAATTATGAGACAAGCCTAAGGTATCCTCCAAAATTATAGGTTATTAAGAAGCAACAATCACTGCAAAGTAAACTGACTACTCAGTAAAATGTGTTGCACAAAACCCAACAAGCATGAATCCAACCTCTAGGCCTCCAGGGAAGCAAAAAGACAGAAGATCCTTGTATTTAATGGGTAGCTGTTTTTCCGGAGGGTAAACAAATAGGACCTGGCAGTCAAACACAAAAATCACAACAAATTGTTGATGGCTTGGTCACGTAGAAAGATATGTAGCTTTTTAATATTTTGTTGGCATAAAGCTTCACCTGTGGCTCAATAATGGGTTCTATACGAGACTGAGAACCGAGTGCACCTTGCAGTCTCCCAGAACCTTCAGACTTTCTGCCAACATACTGTCTTTGAAGTGCTTGAACATCACAATTAGGATGAAGTCCAATTACTACCATGCTCTCAAAAGGCTTCGATGGCTCCTTTAAGGACCTATGATCCTGCACACTCAGACAATTACGAAAACACTACAAACTGAAGCTGTGCTTGAATTTGATTACTACCAAGTGTTGCACTGATGAAATAAATGAAGAAAACTACCAGTGAAATTGTATTAGGCATCAAATTAACAGCAACTTAAGAGCCAAAACATAAATTTCTGACCCAAAAAAGAAAGAAAAAAAAAAAAAGAAAAAGGATAAGTGATTATCGAGTGAGGAAATAGTTCAAATCGAAATATTAGTACAGGCAATTTAACAACTACATGAAATCAGCAAGAAATAGGGAAACAAATCTAATTGTTGATACACGCAACTAGCTTGAAGATGAACTAGTCCGCTTGGACAGAATGACCCACCAAGTATTGCAACTGGAAGCTTGCCCATTGACGCTTTTGGCTGGTTAGAACTTCTGGATTGTAAGTTAAACCTTTCACCTCAGCAGGAGGAGATGCGAAGCCTTTTAGTACTCTGGTAACTTGGCGCTGCCATTTCTGAAATTGACTATCTCCATGATCTTCTTTGGACGAAAATATTACCGATGGCCGCGGAGAACGAGTAGCCGTGGCTGCAGCTGCTGCAGCAGCAACAGCTCTCGCAAATGGAGCACTCCAACTGGGACTACCAGTATCTCCATTCTTTTCCATCCTCTGAAAATTTCTTTACTGCCAAATCATGCAAAACACCATGTTATCGGACAGAGCAAAAGAAGCAAAGACTAACACAGAAAATTGGTCCGGCCAAGATATTCAATTTTGAAATAATTGTCGAATTATCAAAATGAAACAATTTTTTAAAAATCATCAAACTTTCATACATCTTAACGAATTCAACAGAAAATAATAATAATAATAATAAATTAGCAGTCATCAAAATCAACAAAATGATTTCTCTTACACGGGAGAAAAAGAAGATGAGAGAACCAAAAAAAACAAAAAAAAAAACAAAAAGGAAAAAAATCAAGAAAGGTTAAGTACACAAAGAAATTAATCGATAATAGCAAAGAAAATAAACAAACTCACCTAAATATCAAGAGGTCAGCCCCGTGCGACCATAACATACGTAACAGAGAGATTTATTTGCTAATTAATGGAGCCTCTTTCCTTTTGTTAGAATTAGAAGAAGAAATCAAGAAAATGGAAAGAAATCAAGAAAAGAAAACCAAGAAACAAAAGCTGCCAACAAGAAAAAGCTCAAAACATAACAAAAAAACAACAGGGAGAGAAAGAGAGATAAGGGAGAGGGCAGAGGCAGAGGCAGAGGAGACAGTGGCGGGCGGCTTCGTGGGCACTGTCGTTTTTTGTTGTACTATTTTGGCAGATTAGACCAAGATTCAAAGGCAGAGACAGAGAGATCGATGTAACGTCGAGGATGATTGATTCTGAAATTTTTGGGACTTCATCGTCCCTCTTTTTGTTTGGTAAATATGCATCCAATTGTTAGCCTTTCTTCAGCTTATGTTATGTCTCTGTTTCTATTCTCTTTTCTTCCCAGTATAACATTTACTGTCTTCTGTTCTGTTCGGTTTCTTCCCCCTTTTTTTTTTTTTTTTTTTAATATAATTTTTAATTAATGAACTTTTCTCATTCTGCCTCGTTTGCTTCGAAATAAGAAGCGGCTGTTCCTTCTTCACACCGTCAAACGGCGCAATATGTGGCTTTCCTCGATCGGAACAATGAGTAATTTCTTTTTCTATATATATAAAAAAAAAAAATTTCTCAAGTCTCTTCATATTAAGTATATTTACATTATTTTTTTAAAATAAAAAATAAAAAAATATATGAGTAGTATTTTAAATTTTATCAAATATTCCGTAATATTATACAAAATGAATAATTTTTTATCTACTTATTTACTACTATTAAACCATAACGTTGATAGGTAATATTTGCATTCTTACCTATGCTGCTGTTCCTTTCTCGCTTCGTTTTTGTTTCTTGTTTGTTTGTTTGGTTGGTTAAAGTAATTATATCAGATTCCTTCTGTTCTCAAGTTATCATTATTATTGTTTTTTTGTTAAGAAAAGGAACAATTGGTGGTGGATATCCCTTTTAGCGCTCTTTTTTTTTTTTTTTTGAAGGGCTCAATCTTAGCACACGTCAAACGCATATTTTAATCATAGGGCATACAACTTTGTTGTTTACTGTTAAATCATAATGGGATCGATCTTTTGCTTTCTGCATGCGTGAGACTAAGACCATTATTGCTCGACGAGAGATTAGGACCGTTAGATTAACATTAAAAAACACGTACGAATACAATGAATGCATGATAAAGAAAGACGAGCGCATGACTCGTTGACTCGGGGCACACACGATCAATGGTAGTTTAGTTTCTATGTGGTCACAGATTACTATGGAAACTATTCCAAAAATTGTCTCTTGAATTGAGAGGAACAGCTTAACTCAACGTCTGTTTGTTTATTCAACAAATGCCGTGGAATCTTTGATGTAACTGAACACTCTATTGCACCCCTTATCGACCTCTTTTCAATCTTCTTTTCATTTTCCAAAGAGGGTTTGATTGAAATAGAATTGATCAGAGATTCAGCTCTCCCACTTTTGTTTCATTTATTAATATTATTTAGTGTATGACCTATTCATCGAGGTCCGGGAAAATCATCCTTGTAGACTCGTGGCATATAGATTTATTCAACTTTGTCTATAAAATAGGAAAACTAGACAATAAAAAAAAGATTTTCTTTTTTCTTTTTCAAAAATTGATAAACCTTTCTTTTCAGATGCACACACTCAAGAAAAAAAAAAAATAATAAAATGAAATAAAAAGATAAACTTAACCTACGGATCCGACAAACGTTTAGTCAGGCTTGACCAAAGATGTTTGCGGTCGTGTACTGGGTTACGACGCGTCACCGCGAGACTTGGTAAACGATTGCCCTTACTTGCTGATCGTGGGATGGTAGGTGGTCGACGACTTGGTGGGGTCCATTAAAGGCGGCTATCATGGCCACGGGCCATCATCATTTATGGTACAGGAAGCAGGTCCATTAAAGGTGGTCCTGACGTTGAATGGGCTAATGCCGACCTCGCGTACAAAGGTTACGAGGCCCATCACAAATGCGGTATGTTGATGCGGGTCAAGACAATATTAAACAAGTGTTGTGCCGGTTGGTAGCGTATTTATCGTCCTTTAATGACTGATGTAAAAACGATTAGAACTGTGATTGTGAAAAATGATTGAAACATTTGACTACGAGATTTTAAGGTCTCGTTTTTTTTTTTTTTTTTTTTAAAAATACAAAAAAATATATATTAGAAATATATTAATTATTATATTTATAAATTAAGACTAAAATTTATTTAATTTTTATAAAATAAATTTATTATTTAAATATTATCAAATTTAAGTGAATATTTATTATACCTAATTTTAATATTAATATAAATCTTGTTTATTAGAAAATAGAGTACATGAGAAGATTTAAGCCTAAATTGGTAAAGAATAAAACACATCAAATTATTAATTAAAATATCATTTTAAGTAATGAATTTTTTTTTTTTTTTTTATGTAACTTGAGTATAAACTCTTGAATTGACGTGAAAAAATATATTTAAAAAAAAAAAAAGAAAAAAGGAATGTTATTCTTGAAAGGAAGCTCTTCAGAATCCTTGCCGCTGATTTTCGCGTGTGAATCGGGTGATATCTACCATTTTAAACAAAAATCGTGGAGGGTAGAATTTCGTCATATACCTCAAGAGGACAACTCTTGTCTGGATTTTATTGCCAAGCTCGCTTCTACCGGTGCAGACATGTATAGGTTGCTTTGCAGGATGCATGCATGAAATTGACGCTTGAAGTGGAAAGAAAAATACTTACTTTTGTTAAATGTTAATTTGGATCTTTTAACTTTTCTTCTTATCTTAAAAAATAAAAAGAGAAGGAAATATGCCAAGTAACCAAGACGGTTGGTAAGATAAGGATGCACAACTCAGCACATGAACATCGTTTTGGTCAAAAATACCCGCGTGGGACCTACTGCGCTGTACACATCTATCCATCCATGGATCAAGACCGTTCAGTCAGACGCCCATGTTTAGACCCATTTGAAATTTCACGGGGAGAATCTCGTAAATCAGACTGCCAACAAAAACGTGCGAAACGATGCAACGCATGTGCGGAATACACGATACCGACCACTGGTCCACGGTCGACCAATGCAAGTCCACAAAGACTCGGCCGGATCATGTGATATAAAAAACATCGTACGTGTTTGCGCCGTGCTCCCATCTCTCTCTCTTACTCGTTACTCTGGTTTCATTGTTGTTTGGGCTCCGGTTATTGCATAACAGGTTTGATCATCACTTGATTCACCTCCGACAAGGACAAGAATGGCGGAAACAAGAGCAGGAGGGACCTCCCTGTTTTCTCCTTACAAGATGGGCAAGTTCGATCTGTCTCAC
The DNA here is from genome assembly GCA_037832385.1 of Rhizophora apiculata. Lineage (NCBI taxonomy): Eukaryota > Viridiplantae > Streptophyta > Magnoliopsida > Malpighiales > Rhizophoraceae > Rhizophora > Rhizophora apiculata. The sequence continues at coordinate 4,005,315 of CM075433.1, read as the reverse complement.
AGGTCAGTTGTGCTATCTATATATTCTAATTAGATGTTCTAAAAGTGTCAACGGATTGGGTTGTCGGCTCGGGTTTCAATAGTCGTAGGCAATTTCAGACATCCGGGAGGGCCTTTGTGTCAAACCCAGCGGAATTGTCCGTGCAAATGAATTGACTAGCCTAAGTAGTCTTGATGTGTACTTACGGGTTGGTGGTGTTGGGTGGCGGTGACAGGGTGGTGCTCGCCCCCATGACGAGATGCAGAGCGTTAAACAGGATTCCGACGGCGGCTCTTGCGGAGTATTACTCCCAGAGGACAACTCCCGGTGGATTTCTCATCACCGAAGGCACGCTGCCATCTTCCACTGCTCAAGGGTAATTTCGTCATTCTAATTCTTTTGCCAAAACGACCCTTGATTTGGCGGCTGATATAATTGAGTGCCCCATGGGCCCCATAAAACCTAATGCATTAGCGGACCCCACAAAGCACTATTTCTTTTCTTTAATCTGATTTTGACTGGTTGCCACGGGATGGATTGGTACATTTATTTTTGCTTGCCAATCCCTCTCCGCTTGCGTAGTTTGGAATTTGGAATGTAGAATTACACATCGAAATTCTGAAGTTCAAACATTGAACAGAAATCAACCGAAGGATTAAGGAAGGAAAAAAAGGGTGCTCTTCAGCTTGGAGCTCCCTACATGAAATTGGCAAATTATTTTGAAATGCTATTGACATTATTCTTTCTGAATTGGACTATGTTCTGCTTTGTCTAGTTATTAATGAATGAAGTGTGGTGTGTGTGTTTGTTCTTTCAATTTTACGGTTGTTTACTGCAGTATATTTATGTGGAATTGCACGTAGGACAGCGTGATAATTCTCACCTTCTGGCCCACGATGTGCTTATGAAATGATTCTATCTCATCGTGTGGTGAATTGCTTTTTTTTTTCTGTTAGCTTTGTATTGTTGATAGTATTATTTATTTATTTATTTATTTTGATACTTCAGAAATTTACAGAATGGGTTTGTTGTTCTGAAATTGGTAAGGGCTTTTTGATGGTTGGTGGTGCCCTCAGGTTTCCTCATGTCCCTGGGATTTATTCAGAAGAACAGGTGGAGGCATGGAAGAATGTGGTCGATGCAGTTCATGCCAAAGGTGGCATCATATTTTGCCAATTATGGCATGTTGGTCGTGCATCTCATCCAGGTTGGTTCTCCACTGTTTGACAGCATATTTGATATCAAATATCTTTATTTTCATAAGCATTCTGACTTGAAGATAGGACTAATAATTTGCATATGCCTTCCTTTTTGCTTTACAGTTTTCCTTGTTACTTTTTGTTTGTTGATGGAACTTATCTGTGAATTTGATCAACTAATCAGTTTATCAACCTGGTGGAGCTGCACCAATTTCATCTACTAGCAAGGCCATCTCAAACAGGTGGAGGATTCTCATGCCAGATGGGAAATATGCTGCATACCCAAAGCCTCGAGCATTAGAAACCTCTGAAATTCCAGAGATAGTGGAGCAGTATCGCCTGGGAGCCCTGAATGCCATTCAGGCAGGTTGGTGTAATGATATTGTTCTTTTATTTGTTGTAACAAAGCTCTGAAGCTTTTCACGGTAAACTTGCTCTTTATGATGGGACTTTTTTTAATGATTTACAGTAACTATGAAATACGCAGACTAACCATGATTGCATTCACTTTTAAAGCTAGGTAATAGATGCCCTCGGAAATATTTTGGTGTGCATGGTTATAGACAACTGCTAAAGGTGGGTGTGGCCCGCAAGTAGGAGAAAGATGAATGCACTTTGAGATGATTAATCCTTATGTCATAGTTGTTTAGGACAATAGGGAACCCATTGTGGAACTTGACATCATTGCTGACAGATTTACTTGTAAAATGACTATGATTACATCCACCTTTGGTAGCTGGGATAACACATACCCCAGAAACATTTTGGCAGATATGATTATGGACAGCTGTTATACCTGGTCTTTTCTAGTATCTATTAGGGATTAGGACTATGAATACAGAGTAGAGACATGTTGGTGAATTGACTCATTAAGATTCCGAAAAAAATATGAATCCATTTGGTTATCTACGCATTAGTCACTGTTGACAAAGACAATAAAGAGACACGTGCCACATTCCTGGCTGATTTACATGGTATATCGTCTTGAATTTACCAGGTTGCCATATGCTTAAAACTAAGCACACTGTTTTCTCATGTCATTTCCAGGTTTTGATGGCATTGAGATCCATGGGGCTCATGGTTACCTTATTGACCAGTTCTTAAAAGATGGAATCAACGACCGAACAGATGATTATGGTGGTTCAATTGAAAACCGTTGCAAGTTCTTGATGCAGGTTGTTCAGACAATAGTTGAGGCAATTGGTGCAGATCGAGTTGCTGTAAGAATATCACCGGCAATTGATCATCTTGATGCTACAGACTCTGATCCACTCAACTTAGGCCTTGCAGTCATTGAGGGACTTAACAAACTCCAATTACACTTGGGGGCAAAACTCACTTATCTCCACATCACTCAGCCTCGGTACACAGCTTATGGCCAAACAGAGTCAGGTAGACCTGGCAGTGAAGATGAGGAAGCTCAACTAATAAAGACGTGGAGAAGGGCTTACCAGGGGACTCTCATGTGTAGTGGTGGCTTCACTAGGGAGTTGGGTTTGGTGGCTGTATCTCAAAGTGATGCGGATTTGGTGTCCTACGGTCGGCTTTTCATCTCAAACCCGGACTTAGTCTTGAGATTTAAGCTTAATGCACCTTTAAATAGGTACAACAGGAAGACTTTCTACACCCACGATCCTGTTGTTGGGTACACAGACTACCCCTTTTTGAGCAAGGAAAATGGCGCCCAGGGACCACTGTCACGCCTTTGAAATTCTTTTGGCGTCATCTAGCTTGTATTATGAAAATCTGTTGTGCCTTTTATCCTATAACATGGCTGTTTAAGCCAATATGTTGGGTGAAAAAAAATAACATATGCTGAAAAGTTGGTCGCCGCAATAATTGTTAATCATTGTCTCCTTTGAATAACGGTTTAAGATTTCATAATCCTATAGCAAATATGTTCATTGCTCTTTAAAAGTCATCATGCTTTACGCTTATGGGCAAGTCATTGTCATCCCAGACATGGAGGTTGTGGACTGGAGGGGCCACAAGAAAGTGCCGAGATTATGCGATCTAGAAAATCTTGTCAGACCCTTTTCTCTGTTGATAAAATTAAAACCCCTTTTTTTATTGAGCAGTTCTGGCTTCTCAAAATGTTACATTTTATAAGCTATGAATGTGCTTTCGGCTGTGAAGCTTGAATAAAGAGATTCAACAAGGTGTCGTTACACTTTGGACGCTGTATCTCTTTTGTTTAATTTATAAAATTGTTTTCTTTTTGAAAAAAAAAAAAAAAAAGAAGTTGGAACTGGTTTTATGAGACATAGGTGTGAACAGGGTAAATTACTAATGTTGTACTCAGGCATTCTCATTCATTATTTTCTGATACAACTTATTTTCTAAGGCCAGAACACAGGGTAAACTGGCTGCATATAGAAAAGTCCTCGGTTTTGCTCCTCACCAGCAGGTTTCAAATCCTCGTTAAACATGGCAAAGAAACACCCTTCAATGTATGCATTAGGCCTCTTCGGTGTTCCCTCTTCATTAAGGATATTGCACATAAAGCCCGTAACGTAGGTGGATACGAGCTCTGGAATTGTGAAATCTTCGTTCGCAGCAGACGGCCAACCACTTTCAGCTATTGCTATGTCCACATTAGGCGCTCCCAGTTTTTCCATGGCCGTAAAGTATGCATCCACAATGGCATGGCGTCTATTAAGTCGTAGTAGCCTAAGCTTCCATCCTGAACCACAGGGGCGGCCCCAAAACTTACATTCAATAGCGCATGGTCCAACCGGACACTTACGGGGTCTCCTGCGTATGCAAAGTAAGGATATGCGTTAATCATGAGAGGAGAACTCTGCACTGATAAGAATTCTAGAATGCTGCCCATCACGCTGCTAGCTTCGGTTGCGAATGCACCAGCTGAAGGTGGTTAAGAAACTGCCAATGTAGTTGAGGCCAGCACCGTTGTCATCTTTACACTAGCTAGATTTCTTTCGTCGACTGTGTTTTGGAGAAATTTCATTACAGGCGAAACATACTCGGCAAATGTTCCGGGAATCACTTCATTACCAACTGTAATGTATGAAAAGTTAACGTCATTAAGGTAAGGTTCCACATTGGTTGCAAACCATGAGTTAAAAGCAACTTGGCCTGCTGCCAAGTTGGGCAAATCTTCGTTTTTGATGCCTTCAGTGACTTGAATCTGGCTTCCCCTTAGTGCATTTAGTGCATCAGGATTGGGATCATAGAGCCTCAATTTGCCAATATTTTTACTCTTGTAAAGCCCAATCACTTCATGTGCAGAAGGTTGGTTGTGAGTAGCTATTAGAGCCGACAAAATAAGGTGCCATCACTTGGAATCACAGCACCTCCCTCTTGGTATTACCATCGCCTATTAATTAAATTGAATACATACATACATATATATATATAAACAATATCTAAAATATAAATAACTTATAATCTTATAGACTTTTTTACGTACAAACTTTTAACTTTTTGTGGGCACAAGATCTCCGGGTGTATTTGACCTTTAAAAACAACTATAGGCCCAGTTGGTAAAGGAAATGAAAGAAACCTTACTCACCGACGTGATGTGCAAAGATGGCCGAAGCACTTCTACGACTGTAAGAGTTAATGCCTCCATTTATCCATATACAGAATTGCATGCGCCAATGTTTGCTTAAATGGTGGAAGAACTAATATTTTTCCTTTCAATAGTTTCTGGCATGTAAGGAAAATGAATTTATATTTGATAACGAGAGGGCCAATCTAAGCGAGTAATCTAAAAACCAAATCATTTCCGGAATATTAATTCGGCAATTCTATTCACTATGTCAACCTATCTGGGTTGTCATGTGCCTAAACAACCCGATTCGAAAGGAAAACATCCGATATGTTGTACAATTTTATTATAGTTGGCTCTACTTCGGTGCAAAATCCATGGCTAAATATCTATATTACGCTTGGTTTTTAAATAAGATTGTTCATAGTTCGGTTGATTGAATTGGATGTAAAAAATATGAACCAAACCAAAAATTTTAGTTCAACGAAACTGACCAACCGATTTCGAATGGTCGAAACTCACGACCTGTTTTTATTTTTTATTTTTTTATTTTCAACACTTTTCATATGCAGTGCCCCCCCAATGTGATAATACCTTTTATAGATGAAAGAGTAAAAACGAGAAAGATAAGCTAAATATATGAGAACAAATTTAACGCATAAAAAAATAAGTTTCAGCCTATCGATTTTGTTCTAAAAAAAAAGAGAAATTGTCTCAAGTTAAATTAAAAACCTAATGAGTCTTAAACATCTGAGAAAACAAACAAACTACACAAAGACATGACTTTCCGGGAAAAAAAAAAAAAAGTGTACAACAGGTGAACTCCTGCCCTATCAGTAGTAGCCAGAAAGACTTCTGTCACCTCGACTAAAATAAGAGAAACTCCCAGTAAGGCATGAGCTGCCGAAGTGACATTCTTAATTTCATCAAATGAACAACAAGAATGATAGTAAAATACAGTAAATCTCCAAATCTTCTTCATGACCATTCACTCGTCACTAATAATTCTGGTTCGATTCAGTTAATCATGACTTTTAACATTAAAATTCGAAACCAAATTAAAAAATTTCAGTTAATGATTGACTTGGTTAATTAGCTATCAAAATGGCACATTTCAATTCACTTTTGGTTCAATTTTATTAGTTAACCCAAAATTTTAATTTTTCTGAACAGCTCATATCTACCATCTACCATACATGTATTAAGGAGGTGATTTTGTTCCATGTTAGTAGTTATCTATCCAATTACCATACCATATATTTATTAAGGAAGTGATTTTGTTCCATATTAGTAGTTATCTATCCAATTACCAACACAACTATTTCTCCATTTTTGCATGCATGCAATGTCATATTTATTATGTTAAGATTATGGGATCTTTCATTTTAACTTTAGAGATCAAGATTTCCGATTTCTTTGAACATTGAAGAATTCCTATAATTTTTGTTTGTGTATTGATTGCACTTTGTCATCTTTTGGATCTTTCCATTCTACTCTCATGGTTGGTAATGGTCAATGGCTCGGGAGGGCTCCTTTCGGTTGTCAACGTTCTTGGGCAATGAGTTGGTATGAGTTCAAAGTCAATCCTAAATTTTCATAAATTTTTTCAGTGTAGTTCTATTATGTAACACTTTCTCATTTGAGTCCTCCTATACGTTGATGTTTTCTTTTGTTTGAGTTCATTTTTGGACAACATGCAGTAAATTAGTTAGAAAGAGGTGTTTGAGTAAACATGATATACTCCAAAAGATTTTAATTCCGTTCAAAAATGGATTCAAATAGAACAGAATATAAAAATATAAGGTTCAAGTGAAAAGTAGTAAGACTTATATTGGAAAAAATTTATAGTAGTTTAGGACTCATTTATAGTTTATCTCGCTATGAGCCCCACTCCTTTGTTCTCTTCTCTCCTTAGACAGCGTCGGACATTTTGGCCTGGAACTTGATTTTTCGAGCCAATATGTGCTGAAAAGTTCATCAATGTGACCACTGTCAGTCATTGTCTCCATTGGAAATCGGCTTACGGATTTAATAATCATTCAGCAAATTTATTCATTGATCTTTTAATTGAAGTCATCCTAAGTATACCGATAATATCAGTTTGGGAGTCCTTTGGAAATTGAAACTAGAGGAACTTCATAGAACGGCGATTTCCCCCTCAATCGGGCTATGCTTAACACCTTAGGGGTGGCTAAGTGTAATCATCGATGTCAAAATAGAGAATAAACAACGTGAGAAAACAAATAAGAGATGAAAGAAAGAATAATGCAAATAAACACGTGATTTGATCTTGATGATTTACATCCATAATCAAAAAAATTCAGAAGAGTTTATCTTTTTTATTAAATAGTATGTCTCATGTATTACACACACACACAGAGACAGAGTATGGAGGGTTGCGGTAGAGAAAATCTTATGGGACCTTTGCCTCCGTTGCCTTCAGCTTCGAAGCATGTACAAAGAGATTCCACTTTCTTTCCAAAACCAGGACTAAGAGAATACAGGGTAAACTGGCTGCTTATTAGGATAGAAAAGTCCCCAGTTTTGCTCCACACCAGCAGGTTTCAAATCCTCATTAAACATGGCAAAGATAAACCCTTCTACGTATGCACCAGACCTCTTCGGTGTTCCACTATTACTAGTGAAATGGTTGATAAAGTTCTTATTGTAGGTTGATGCGAGCTCAGGAGTTGTGAAATCTCCATTCCCAGCAGACGGCCAACCACTTTCAGCTATCACTATGTTCACATTAGCTACTTTCAGTTTTTCCATTGCTGAAAAGAATGCATCCACAATGGCGTCAATTAGGTAGTAGTAGCCTAAGCTTCCATCCTGAACCACAGGGGGGCCAGCGGTGCTTGCATTCAATAGAGCATAGTCCAAACTGACATTTACAGGGTCTCCTGCATAGGCAAAGTAAGGATACGCATTAATCAGGAGTGGGGAACTCTGCGCCGATAAAAATTCTACAATGCTGCCCATGACGCGGCTAGCTTCAGGTGTGAATGCACCAGCTGAAGGTGGGTAAGAAACAGCCAATGTTGTTGTGGCCACCACCGTCGTCACCCTCATACCAGTTAGATTTCTTTGGTCGAGAATGTTTTGGAGAAAATGCATTACAGGGACAACATTCCCAGCAAATGTACCCGGAATCACTTCATTACCAACTGTAATGTACGGAAAGATAATGTCATTAAGGTAAGGTTCCACATTGGCTGCAAACCATGAGTTGACAGCATCTTGGCTTGCCGCCAAGTTGGGCAAGTCTTCATTTCTAATGCCTACGGTGACTTCAATCTGGCTCCCCTTTAGTGCATTTAGTGCATCAGGATTGGGATCATAGAGCCTCATTTTGCCAATCTTGTTACTCTGGTAGAGTCCAATCACTTCAGGTGCAGACGGTAGGTTGTCTCCAAGCATTCCATAGCAAACGCCTATATTAGTAGAAGAATAAGCCGTCCCCGTTTGATTGTGAAAAGCTATTAAAGCCGACAGAACGAGGGCAACCCAAAAATATGCCATTACTCGGAATCACGGTGCCTGCCTCTTGATGTAAACATAAGACGTATAAGAATCTAAAGAACAAGGTGTTATATAGTACTAAACAACTACTTTATCATCAACTAACATGGACTATGTTCTAGATGTGTACTCCATTTTCAGATTTTGATTGGTAAAGTCCGCCTGCAAAAACAAACTATTGTTCCAGTCGGCAAGATGCTTGTAATAAAAGGTCATAAAAAACACCTTACAACTACAAAACATTACTTTTTTTTAAAAAAAATTTATCCTTCGAAATAAAATGGAGAATTGCTTGCTTGTTGCCTTGCTAACTAACTAGTGCAAAAGCCAAGAACTTCCAAACGTCGTCTTCAAGTAATCAGAATAACCGATGCACTTTTCCGGGAAGTTATGGTGAGTTTTACTGTTCTAGGAAGCACTGATACAGTTTTTCTTGTTCTTGGAAACTTAGCTGGTTAAAGATTAGGTTGTCAAAAGCTTGCATCGTGTTATAAAATCATATAAATCTGGAGATTTGATTACAATTTAAATAGGATTATAATTTCTAAATAGGTTATATTTTGAATAGGATTATATTTAATTGTAGTCAAATCTCCATAATCATATGATTTTCTAACACATCACCCTGGAGAATATGGCAAAAACAAAGGTCTCATTGAGTTGTCCATGGATGGACAAGGAAACAATTTCTGTACGCTTTAGAAATAGACAGAAGACTGTCCCAACATAACAAAACTGAAAAACATGTAAGAATTATCTAAATCAAGCTTTATTATTTTGTTCAAAATGTCAGGAGCATCATGGTAGTCTATTGGCGACTAAAACTTAGATTTCACCAACAATAATCGTTTTTTACCATCACTAAAAAAGTTTTGTTTACCAATAAGTTATCTCGAGTGTGACATAGTACTGCCGATAACATACTAGAAGGAAATAAGAGCTTGTTCTACTTAAGGAAAATAGATCCCAAAAAAATAATAATAATAATAATAAAGGAAACGAGAGAACTATACTCACCAACGTGATGTGCCAAGCTCGTTGAAGCACCTCCAAGAATATAAGAGCTATGCCTCCGTATATGCATACACAATTGCGTGCACACTGTGTATACATATATATATACATTAGTGGTTTATATTAAATGGAAGAAAATCGATCTTCTTCCTTTTTTATTTCTTCCATTTAGGGAAAACGAATTTATGTTTGATAATGAGTAATCTCAAGTATACGCAAAACTTAACCTCTTTCTTGTACTGTATAGGAGAACGCCAAAACCCTTCTTCACGATACACGAAAAAAATGTAGCTAAATTAAATCTTATTTGGGTTGTCATATGCCTACCCCTCGGTTTGAGAGGAAAATATCTTTTATTGTCTTGCATGCACAAACCAAATTACTGATCAGAGTGCATGTATATTTTGTATTGTAATCAGTGTATTGTAAGTAGTCTATACGTTTGTGTTAGACTGAAAATATGATTATATTAAAAGTAAAAAAATTGTTTCAATTTATATATTTAATATTATTGTTTTTAAGAAAAAAATTATTTTTATTTTATAATAATCTAATCAAGTTATAATAAACTTTAAAAAAAAATAAAATGAAATACATTTAACAATTTTTTATATTATTAAAATTAAAATCTTAAAAATTTGTGTATTATTCAATATTGTTATATTATGAAATAACATTTTTTATATTTTTTTAAGTAAAAGAAGATCAATATGTATATATAATAATTCAAGAGTTATTTAGTTTAAAATAAAAATATTAATAAATACAATTTTTTTAATTTATCTTTTTATGAAATAATATTTTTTATAATTAACAAACAAATTAAAAATAAACCCAATTTTTATTTTAAAAACATTTTTAATAATTTGTTCAAAGCTTGATAAATCAACTTATAAGAGTACGCTTAGCTCCTTCATTCACACATAGAGGTAATAATTTTTTATAAGGATTATTAGCAAAGATTTAAAAATAATTACTCAATATCATTCATTTAGCTATTAAAAATTAATATATATATATATATATATATATATATATATATATATATATATAATAATCTCCTTGTCCAAAAAGTAGTGTGATATTATTATGGGTGCATACTAATTTATTTCTTAAAAATATGAGTATGGTAGACTCTTTATAAACGTAAGATTAAAAAACAAAAAACTAGTCTTATTTTAAAATAAGTAGACAAATTTAGGACTTTTTTCAAAAATTATATTGATTATTTTAGTATATTATTTAATTTTATTTTATTTTTACATAATTTATAAAATTTAATAAATAAACATTCTAATTTTTTTTAAAAAGTAAAATATATCAAATTTAAATTAAAATTTCTGATTTAAATAATTTTTTAAATAAATTTTAATATTATTCAAAATTTAAAATATTTTATTTAATTTATATAATTTAAATAATAAAATATTCAAAATTTAAGAAAAAATAATATATCAAATTTAATAAAAATAATATCATATTTAAATAATTATTTAAATAAATTATAATATTTTTTAAATTTAAATTTTTTATTTAATTTTTATAATTTAAATAATAAATTATTTAAAATTTAAAAATAAATTTAAAAAATTACATTTAAATAAAAATATTTAATTTAAATAATTATTTAAATAAAATATATTATTATTTAAATTTTAAATATTTTTAAAAAATAAAAATAATTATATTTGAAATAATCTCGCTAACTAGAAATTAAGAGCACCCAAAAGAACTCTGGATGGAGAACTTTTTGTGGGCTCGTTAGGTGCGACATTCGATGCGAGGTTAGTAGTTTAGTTTTAATCATTATAATAATAAGATTATTTAAACTTTTAATTTTAACTCTAAGCTTTAAATTTTAATCTCTATTAAATCAAAAGAGAACTAGCAATGTCATTAGAAACTACCAATCCTGTTGATAAATCCGTAAACAAAAACTTGTTTTGTATGTATTATGGTAAGTTCATTTTTTAATTTTATGTAGTTTGATTAAAAAAAGGTTTGTTTTGATTCCACTCATTAGCAAAATAATATTAATATCAAGCTTCGTTTTTGGTTGGATCTACTTGGGGGCAAGCCTCTAAACATTTATTAAGGATCATGAGATCATTAATATCAAATTTAGTGATCAAAATTTTATTTTAATTTAATTTTTTTCTTTTTTGAATATGTAGTAATTCTTCGTCTATAATTTTTGTTTTTTTTTTTATTTAATTGGGACTAACTAAAACTTAAACTCAAGAGAAGATTTTATATTTCAAATTTCATAGCATTGATCTATAATTTTTGTTTGTGTATTGAATGGCACATTGTCATCTTTTGGGTCTACCATTCACTTCCCTTGCTATGGTTGCTACAACGTCGAGGGCTCGGGATCCATTCATGGGTTCCTTTCGGCCGTAAACATTCTTGGGCTGTTAGCCCCAATTCCCATCAGTTGTTCTCTCTTTGCACTATTTGGGACACACCCGCTCTCAGCCCTTACGCTTGGATTCTGAAAGCGTGTGATGGGCCGCAGACCCAAACACTCAGATGAATTCCGAGATGGAATCGTTGTTGTCATCGATACCTTAAAGTGCGCAAACTATGGGTTAGCCCCTTTGGGAGACCATTTTCCTTTTGGAATTAACGATAGAACATGAATATGGGACCAGGATAACGATAGGATGATGGTGGTCACAACGATACAGTGTGTCCCTCCTTCCCCACATGTGTGGTGATCATTGTTCTAATTTGTAATTTTGCTTCTGCTCTTATCCTCGCCAACCTGTCCGTCATTGTGGGGTTGTAACATCATCTTTGGGATATTCTTCTTCGATAACATATTCTTCTGTGTACGGGCACCGTAAATATGAAGTTACCAAATGCCAAAGGGCCGTGTAACGAGGGCAGACATTTAATCTCCGGAACATATTCAAGGAACCCAGAAGATAGGGAATTCACAGCATCCACACATTTTTCATGGACACTTCCAAAAGACTTGCAGAGACATCCATTAGCTGTCAGAATTGTTTTTTTCTTCATCTCTTAACGCTCAGCTTTTCCATCCTTCGCATGTGCTAATGGACCACATTGGGAATTTCTGATCGTACATTTCTCCATCTTTCCGCTAATCATGGATTTGATTCATCTAATCAGGTTTAGCTGGTCCACGACCTGAAAAGGGGTCCCTCCAAAATGGTTCCAAATCCTAAACTATCGACAGACATAAATTTCCAGGAAAAATTGCTACTGCAGATAGTAATCCGGACAGTACAGATTAGATTGTAGGTTGTAAGGTTTGGTATAATGCATGCATCTTACTTCCAATTTGAAATTCAATGGCCATGAATTTTGAAAATCCCAAGCGCTTTGACAGAACAAGCAAATGTCAACGATGCTCTTTTATCGGTAACCGGTTCCCAAGCCTGAATTTGCAATATACCATGAGGTGCTATAAGTTGAAAAAATAATAAAAAAAAGAGATGAGTTTCGGCTTTTCAAGCCTCCTAATTCTAAATTACATCTATGTAGATGAAAATTCATTAGCAATGGCAGGCATTTGGCACATATATCCTGCGGCTTTTGCAGTTCCAAACAAAAAGTAGACTCTTGTCCTTTCTCCACAAAAAGGTCAAGAGTCACATGCTCAACAGCTAGAAGAGCGTCTCCGTGATTGTTAATCATATCCTGAACAGAACAAGTTGCAATGAACCAACAATTTCATCCTATATAAGTATTACCAATTCTCCATTAGTCGCACCCCAAGTCTCCCAACAAAAATGCACCATAATATTCTTTTCTTGGTTAGGATGATCGTCCTTGCGCTTCTCGCCTTTTCGCTCTTCTCTTCATTTTCTTATGCTGCCCAGCAAGACTTTTGCGTTGCAGATTTGACTGCTGCTGACGGGCCTGCAGGCTACCCTTGCAAGAAGCCTGCAAAAGTCATGGTAGATGATTTCATTTTCTCTGGCCTTGTTGCTGGTAACACCTCAAATCTCATCAAAGCTGCAGTCACACCAGCATTTGTTAGCACATTTCCAGCCGTAAATGGCCTTGGAATTTCCATTGCTCGTCTAGATTTGGCCCCTGGGGGAGTTATCCCAATGCACACACACCCAAGAGGCTCAGAAATCCTTGTCGTTGTCCAAGGGACAATCTGTGCTGGTTTCATTTCCTCCGACAATGCTGTCTACTATAAGCTACTTAACAAAGGAGATGTCATGGTTTTCCCTCAAGCGTTATTGCACTTCCAGGTGAATTCAGGTATGGGGGCGGCCTTGGCATACGTTAGCTTCAGTAGTCCAAGCCCAGGCCTCCAGATCCTAGACTTTGCTCTATTTGGAAATTCCTTGCCTTCTGAATTAATAGAAAAGGTTACATTCCTTGATGATGCCCAGGTTAAGAAGCTCAAGGGTGTTCTTGGTGGCACCGGTTAATTTCTCTGATCATCATTCTCTCGCAACCAGATGCAGCGGATTTTTTTGTCCGTTTTATGTTGTGGGCTGTAGGCTGGATTTTTATAGTCAGTGCTTGTTTCTCGAGTCCAGTTATTGTTTTCTTGTGCTTCTTAATGTTGAACTGTGTTCTCAAATGAAGGTGTTCTAACCAGAAAATCTATCTTAAACAATGAGGATGGCTTTCTGGCTTAGTATGAATAAATGACATGCTCTTTACTTGCAATCCTCCATAGGAAGGACTCGTGCTAGTCCAATATCAAAATAACATGGTTGTTATAACTCACAAATGCAATCACTAGTGTGGAATGTGAGAGCAGATTTTCACTTGGTATATTTGCTTGGAGAATACCTGACCGTTCACATGCTCTAAGAAAGGAAATTTAGACCGAAAGCAAACAACAATAGAGCCTCTTCGTCAGGTCCAAATTGGCCAACATGAGCCTCTTCGTACGCTGGCTTTCTGTTTTTTATTTTTGGTTGTTCTCCAGTGTGGCTAGGAAATTTTCCACAATAAGTGGGTTTTAGGATTACAAGATCAACTTTACAAGCATTAAACTTCGACCTCCAACTAACAGACCAATTGTGTTGTTGATTATGTTGGTCAAGATCAATGTTGATTCACTTCTTCCTCTTCTTCCTGCAACTTCCCCTCTGCCATTTTTTTTCTTGATTTTCACGGTATCTTTATGCTTCTTCTTTGACGGGGAGTTGGTGGGGTTGAGGGAAAGTGGATCATAAAGAAGCACTGTTTCTGAGGAAAATCCTTGTGAACAGACGAACTAGACCCAAAAGGAATCTTCCCAGAAACTTCAATGATAAATCGTGGGATGGAAAACAAAGGAGCAACCTGAAAAGACTTCGAATTTCGTTGAAATCATTCTTTCACATTATTGACATACAGCAGGATAAATCCAATCAGCATGGCTCCACGATTTGGAGCACGAGATGTACACACTGCTTCCATGAGATTCAGGCCCCATCCACCAAGACCTCACAAGCCCAGTTTTTTTTTTCTTTTTTCTTAAAGGTGTAATGCAGTATATATTACGCGTCCATGTTTTGGTTGTCACTGAAGCCAGTCTCAAGTGACAGGTATATTTACCAGCAGCCATCATAACTCGTGCCATTTGGCCCCGTGCCATCCATGTAATTTTCACCAACGAGCAGGACCAACTGCAATCTGAAGGTTTTCCCAGATTCAGCTGGCCAAGATTGCTGTTTTCCAGGACAAATTTTTCCAGAGCAATGGCAGTGCACTATTTCTTAAGGCAGCTGAGCTTACTCCATGGATTACCATCATTAAGAACACCCATTCATTTGAATTTTCTCATGTTGTTTCACATATGCAACCTGGAAGAGGATTCTCATAAAAACTTTAAGCTTGGGAAAAGTCTTTGGGCTCCCTTGGATATGGAGCCCCAATTCGGTCCTCGTGAAGTTTTTTCACTTTGGAGGACAACAAACAAAAACTCACTAAGACGTTCAATTTAGTAGAAGGGGAATGAGATAAAAATATTGCCGGTCTTCCTAAAGTTCTCAAATCTCCTATGACCTTGAGCTGCCTTTGCCATGTTTCTGTCATACGTATATAAAATTGTATCACTTTGAAGAGCAACTACATTGTCTATACCAGCCAACATGTTCTGATGATTCATAAAAGGACTCAGCTCATCTTCTGTGGAGAGCGTGGCATGTGAGAAGATGTTAGGGAAGACCTTGACAAGATATTGCATACTCCCTTTCCACAAGCCTCACCAGCTACCAAGTAAATCCTGTTGCTGGATGGAAAACGCAATTGTTGTAGCAGAAGGGAAGTCTCCCCTGGGGTCAATGGGCAACCACCAGCCAACCTTCTTTCTGTACCATTTATTTCCTTCTCCTTCCAGGGGCTCACTTGATTATGCATCTGGCATAGTTCTTCATTTTCTTCAGCTGACAAATTATGACTGCATCCTGTAAATGCAAGCATATCTTTCCCACACCTACATATACAAAAAGGAAGGGTATATATTGACTTATATCAGTTAGACTTGTGGATTAAATAACTAAAAATTTCCTTATCAAACCATTTGTTTCTGTAAACTTGGATAAAATAGACAATGTTAGCAATCAAATAAGTTCAGGCAATCAAGTCATACAATACTTGGTCAAATATAAGCCCTTATTGATAAAACAAACTCTCTTCCATCATTTATTTTTCTAATTTATATTCTAAAATTCAATCAACTGACAAGCCATATTCAATCAACTGACAAGCCATATTTTCTCTGAGCCTAATGCTGTTCACAACAACATGAGTAACTTTGGGACCTATTTATTCCTTTTGTAATTCCATAACTGATTATGCAGAAAACAGTAGCACTTTTCTCCAGGTTTATGGTGGATCAAAATGCCCTCCACGTCAAACACAACAGCCAAGTTATGAGTCATACAAACACATCCAGTTTGAATTTCAGCAAAACACTAACCAGAACTTGCCTTAAATGAAGAGCAAGATAGGGAGTCCACCTTCTCTCATTCGCATCACCAAGGTGTCTCTAAGTACTTCTATTGGTTCAGAATATTTCAAGGCCCTGTAATTAACTCGGCATCCCAGCTTTTGTATGGAATCAGGGAGGTCATTGTTGGCAAGACAAGAATCAGTGTGGGTGAAAAAGATTACTTTGTGCTGTTTCAGCAATTCCAGGATCTTGGTTTTATAATAGTTAACCTGTACAAAGAGATTTAAGGTTACTTTGACTAGTACTTCTCTTGGAAAAGGCAATGATAACAATCAACCCCTTAAGAACTGACCTATACTATTTCCCAACACAAAATAAGAGCATAAGGGGTAACCATTGGTTGACCAACCTTAGACCAAGATATTGAAGTTTTATTGAAAGGCTCAGTTTCAGCATGGGCAGGTGGTAATGTCTCAACAATTTGGATATCATCCTTCAGTGTGTCAATAAAGTGTTGCCAAGGGAACAGATCCTTAAAGCCACTGAAAGTTATTAGTCACAAGTTGGCTTGGCTAATGAAAAAGCCACGACATAAGACAGGCACTTTTGCAACTCAGATACTGCATATAGATTGTCAGTAATGTGAAAAATAAACTTCCTTCAGCTATTTGGTGGTATAAAGCTTACTCTCACTGCATGTGTACTATACTGTAACAACCAAGATAAGAAGGAATGTTAAATAAACCTAACTGGCATTTTGATCACCTAAGCATGCTCTTTGAGTACACTGCTGCTTTTTTTTTGGTCCATTAGAGGCCTAATAAGTACATAACAGTAGTTAGCACTAAGATTTAACAATCTTTTGAACACTTTGCTCTATCAAGGGGTTTTTTTTGCCTGTTATGCTTTAGCCTTCCCATCAAACACCATTGACCTTTCCTTGAAGTCAAAATAACATGGTTAAAAGGTCAAAAAGTTTCCAACAAGACAACAGTATCTCCAATGTTTGTTTCTTGAACTTTTATTTCAGTGAACACTAGTCCATTAGAAAATAAAATTTAACATCCTTAAGCATAATCCGTGACAAACCTCAGAAACCTTTTTGTACTCTACTCCATTCTTTTCCTAGCATAGGATAATGCTGAACAACTGCAAAAATAAATTGACAGAAAAGTTAGTCCAGTTCATCTTTGTGAAAAACAAATTGCTTATATGCATCCCTCTACCCTTTTGATAAAACTTTTTAAGTCAAGAAGAAACAGACCTTTCATCAGCCCAATAGGAAGTATGATCAAGAGAAGGAGGCACCAGCATTGCTTTCACAATTTTAGCTACAGCTACAATATCACAGATATGCATGATAGAACTGCTGTTAGATCAGACCATGGTACTATCAATGCAAAAATGAGACAAAACAAACATTAAAAAAAAACAAGACAGCCATAACCCCAAATCTCATCTGATTCAAGCCACCATTAGCATTTATGAGAATGTAACCATTTGTTTTCACACCTAGCTCTGCCAAAAGAAAAGAGAACAAACTGAGACATATGCATACACACATGTAGGGGGAGGGGCTGCTAAACAAATGATTTTCATACTTTGGTGACTTGTTGACTGGTCAATGCATTGTGTGAAATTCTCACTGTTGGGTTTGGACCAGGTACCTGATAACTGAGCAAAAGGTTACATTTCAAAAAAGAAACAATAGAATATTACTCATAATATTAACATTGTCCTTCTGTTTCCCAGATCACTAGATTCTGTTTATTCCCCATTTCTCTGAGAACCAAGCCAAGCCATATGAAGTAAGAACAGAGCTAATGTGAAACTTGAGACTTACTTGAGCCTTGCTATTCTGGCTACCAACTAAATCTGGTTCAGCCACCATCTGCAGAGGTCGGCACTTGTCCTCCATGTCCATACATATGAGAACTTTGGCAAGATTGAGTACTCTTATCCAGTACTGTGATAGAATTGGATAAATCCTGATTCGACATGTTAAAAATGTAAATTGGCAAGAGATATGTTGATCACACAAAGACAAGAAAACCACAGAATAAAATAGTGCAACGTCAAGGGGAAAATTGAATGTTCAAAAAATTTTTCTGCACAATAATAGATTGGAAACAGAGATTCAGACAAGTATACAACCCAAAGAGGTCATCATCCTTCAACAAACAGCACACGAAGTTCTGGCCTGTTTTGCGTCCTAAAGCCACTAGATACTCAAATGACAAAGAATCTATTTCGTAAATGTGCTACAAGTTGCTATATACCGATCTCCTAACAGGGGATTTCACTTTCCAGGCATGCAACATAAGATATTGAAACTGAGAGCTCAATGCCTTTATAAGACAACTACAAACTATATTGATTTTTGCAACTCAAAATTCCAATCTCCTGAGGCAGGAGATTTTGTAATCCCCCTTCAACGTTCAAATTATGATCACGTCATGGAAAATCATCCGTAAAGTCAGCCATATAAATGCCATTTCAGTGACTGACAACAATTTCATTAGCCAAGTACCCAGGGAATGTGTCACTTGACGAGTCACACAATTGGTAAGAAAAAGGAAAAGATTTGCAGCAACGCAAGAATGCATACATGAACAAACCTGGTCATGGGCAGCACTTTCAAGAGTAGATGCGAACCACCCATTTACACAAATCTTGAGTACACCCAAAAACAAACACGCCCCACAAAACACAAAGAACAGCCACTGCCCAAGTTTCTTTTTTTTTTCCCTCAGCCCAAAATCCACCATAGATCCAATGCTAACTTTCTTATGTATCACACTCTTGACCACACCCCCTCGAGCTCTTTGAACCAGAAATTGATAATGGCCTTGCCTGTCGAGACTATCCACGAATTCAGATCTCGGCGAGCTTACAGGGAGATCAATCACGTGATCGGTGCCAACACCATTGTGATTATTGCTGCTGGTACTGCTGTGAGTATCGCCGTCGCCATTGTTACTGTGCTTGAAGGATTGAGACCGGCGAGTCATTGGACCGGAGAAACGAGGGCTGTTGACTCGGGGAGAAACCCCATCGCTGGTGTCGTGGTTGTGGTGATGAGAATGAGACTGAGCCATTACACAGAAACAGACAGAGTCTGTATTTAAGCAATGTGGTCGATGATACTATTTATTGCTGGAGGTTTCGATATGCTTTGATCGTTTAAACCTTGGACATGGTCGGCGTTGAGCAACAATCAGGTAAAGTTTGAGTATTTTGCTTTCTGAAATTGCAGAGAAAGCATCTTTATCCGATAATTGCGCCCTGGAAATTGGAGAGAATTGTAGTGCTCTCTCTCTGGATCTTGATCAACAAGCGCAAGAACGTTGAACGCGAAAGCAAAGCATCAGCACCCCGGTTGTACTAGTAAAATATTATTATAAAAAAAGCGAAAGAATATATATATATATATATATATAACAGAAACACTAAAATTTAATTACATAATTAAGAAATTTTAGCAAAGAGTATACGAGAGCATACAGATAATTGCGCTATGTCAAACATTTTGTTTTGGAATCTTCTCAAATTTGCTTTTTTTTTTTTTTAATATTATTATATTTTCCAGAAACTGAATGTGTGGTTCCTGGTCGCATGTGTACTCTGTGCCAAAATCTTTTCAAATGGGATATCTAAAAGATCCCTGTGATTGGTCGTATGGCTCTATTTGAATTTTCAAAGATGACTGTTTCTTTCGAGTTTCCAAGTTGGCATCTTTGTCCTCCATGTTTGCTTGGCATCTGTGCCGTCGGTACCAGCTGAGCAGAGAATTGGCGTGGGCAGTTTGCTTGGGCTGGGCTCATAGGACGCAGGCCTCGACGAATTGAACCTGAGAAACTTGTTTTTTTAGAGAGTCGGTTCAGGTGCGCCCAAAGTCAAATACAAATTTTACAGAGATCCCAAATACATCCGTACCCGTTTACCGGTCGGGTTTTAAGAACCGAGTAAAAGAAAGGCATGGGATTTGGCGGGAAATGGGGCAGCGTACCCGGGACGCTTCGCTTCAGGAGGACCCCATTAACTAGTACAAAACGCAGCTTTAGTTGTAAGGCTTCACCGAAAAAAGAGGGAAAGAAAAAAACCTACAGAAACTCATTTTAACGGTTAACCCACCCAACCATCCACGCACCGGTCCCCTGGCCTGGCCGCTTCCCGACGGTCTTCTTCACATTCCTCACATTTCTATCCGAAATAATCGGCAATCCAAATGGTTGTGCTCAGGTCCCGCGAAGTGGCCCCAACAAAACCCAACCCTAAAACCGTCACCAAACGGGCGACTGTCAATGGTCCAACCACTCCCGTCCAGGCCAGCGAGCCCTCCACCACCCAACTTTCTCCAAGCCCGCAGTCTAACCAACCGGCTTCGGATTCCGCGCCTCTCCCCAGACGGAGCCTCCGCCTCCACCTTGGCCTCGCTTCTGGGGTGGCCCAGGGAAACGGTTCGGTTCAGAATCGGACCCGCAAGAGGAAGACTGGGCCACCAGTCGAAGAAGAGAAAAAGAAAGAAAAAGAGCAAGGCAGCGTTGTTGTTGATGTTGTTGAAGGTAACGTGTTTGATGATGAGCCTAAAAGGGATAGCGAGGGTGTTTGTTCAGAGATTTTGAATTTGAGGTCTGGGAAAAGAGTCGTTAAGAGAAGGGTGGAGTATGACGGCTCGGTTGCTGAACGGGAACCAGCAGAGAATTCAATGGAACAAGTGATCGAGACAATGAGGAGTATTGTCAATGAGAAATTGGAGGAAGGCCCAAATGGCGATGAGGTTGGTACTTCGAGAGGAAGCGGGAGATACAGCAGAGAAGAGAAAGGGAAGATAGTTGAAGATGGTGAGAAACTTCGAACTGATCATGAGGTTGGTGGCAGTGTTCCAAGGGAAAGAAGAAGGTATAGCAGAGAAGAGAAAGGAAAGGATAAATTGGTTAGTGAAGTTTCGTCTCTGAATGGCCGGGATTCCTCGATGGGTTCGGAATTGGAAAGGAAGTCTAAGGGTGTGACGGACAGCACAAACATGAGTAAATCAAGGATGGATCAATTTCGGGATATTGCCAGGCAAAATGCTTCTCGGTTTGCTCATTTTGAGGTTCAGGAGGAAGAGATGGATCGTCTATCTCATGACCCTGACGTAGAAATGCAATCTACTGAAGAAGAGCAGCAGCAGCAGAAGGCTGAGGACTGGCCAGGTCCATTCTCTACTGCTATGAAAATTATCAGGGACAGGGTAAATAAATTTAACGTGCAACAGAGGACATCTGCCTTAGAGAAAGGAAAGTCTGGATCGATTTTGTGGATTCCCCAAAAAAATAAGGGGCGTAATCCCACAAAGGTATCAGTTCCTTCACTTCAGGAGATATGCATAGACATTCTTTCAAAGAATGCTGATGCAATTACTTCACTTGAAGGTGTTCCGGATGATTTGAGGCACCGACTTAGCCAGCTGCTTTGCAATTCTCGGAAAATGAACAGTCATTGTTTTGATCTGCTTGTTTGGGGATCTCCCGCAGAGATACGGGTCAGGGATTGCTCGTGGTTAACAGAGGAAGAATTCACAAAGTCTTTTAAGGGTTGTGACACGAAGAATTTGACAGTACGATCTATAAGCCCGAGTTACACTTTTTACACACTTTGACCTTTGCATTTTTTAGTATGTTGATTTTTGATTGCTGGCCTTTGCAAGTTCACTGTATTAAAGTTGCGTATAATCTGACTTTCATTATTTTACAAAATCAGGTTCTGCAACTCGATCAATGTGGCCGCTGTTTGCCAGATTATATTTTACATGCCACCTTAGCTCATTCACCTTGTCTCTTGCCTTCACTAGCTACTCTATCCATGAGTGGTGCTTGCCGGATTTCAGATGTAGGACTTACTTCGCTTGTTGCTTCAGCCCCTGCACTACAATCCATAAATCTCAGCCTTTGCTCCCTTCTTACTCATGCTAGTGTTAACACTTTAGCAGAGTCACTTGGATCAGTTCTGCGTGAATTGTACATTGATGATTGCCAGGGCATTGATGCCATGGTTATGTTGCCAGCACTGAAAAAGCTAGAACATCTGGAAGTGTTATCTGTGGCCAGAATGGAAACTGTTTGTGATAACTTCATAAGGGAGCTTGTTACCACTTGTGGCCATAATATGAAAGAACTGGTTTTAACTGAGTGTGTGTAAGTCTCTACAAAATGTTTACCATATTGCTTGTTCAAGATGCTTGGTCCTGTTGGAGGATTATTCTTTTAAGCATGAACTGTCTTTTAGTGCACTTTTTTGTTTTTTTTTTTTTTTATTTGCTTACTCACATATTCCTTGCCTGCAGGAAATTGACTGATTCTTCCATGAAAGTCATGGCTGAAAACTGTTCTGGATTACGTTCACTTAATCTTTCCAAATTGAGAAAATTGACAGATTCTACTTTGGGATATCTAGCAAATGGTTGTCGTCAGATTGAAACATTAAATGTATGCCAAAATGCATTCAGGTTTGTGCATGACATTTTGAATCACTGATAATTTGTTTGTCATGCATTTCTGCCATTCCCTTTTTAGTTTGGTGTAGATGCTGAAAAGGGCATGGCAATTGCATGGTGAGAATCTGGCAGAATAATATCTTTATCCCTTGTTGCAAACTTATGTCTTTTCTCCCGCTAGAGTCCTAGTGTACAAGGCTCCCATTCTGTGGGTGTGGGGTTTGGGGAAGGGTTAGATATACACAACTTATTTTTTTCCTATTCAAATTTGAAAGCATTCTGTTCCTAATAATGTGTCATTTGGTTGCATAGGAGAAACCCTTTCATATGCTATCATTTTTGTTCTTATTGCTTTTATTAGGCCTAGCCATAATTGTAAACCTTTTTTGGGTTGGGACAGGCCTGTTGCTGGATACGGTTATACGTTTGTCTGCCTGTAGGAAAACTTTGGTTTTCTGGGGCATCTTATCCCTTTCAATTCTCTGGTTCACAAATTTCTTAATTTTACTTTAGCCATGTCACTGTACATCTGTTTTATGCTCGATTCATTCTGTGTAAACTGTTTCATGCGCACTGGTATTTACATAGAAGATGACTTGTTTTGATTTACATCCATCTTACACCTCTTCTCTCTGTGACAGTGACGAAGCTGTTGCTGCATACTTGGAAACCTCTGGAGAGCTTTTGAAAGAACTTATTCTGAATAATGTCAAAAAGGCAACTTACTTAATCTTTATCCATACCACACCCTTATTAGTAGTCCTCTCCACATATATTCTATTGCAAAATTTAACAAGACCATTCAGCTGTGGTTTGTGTTGCAAGAATGCCATCCATGCCCAAGTTTTTTTTTTTTTTCATTTTGGTGCCCATTTTTAGACTTTTCTTGTTATGTGTTTACTCCATTATTTGATTGGTTTGAAGCATTCTGTTGAGTGGCTTCAAACCAGGATAATGAAGTACCTTGAAATACTTTTACTTATGGAATTTGTAACCATTTTTAGGTTGGCAATAATGCAGCATTGTCCCTTGCCAAACGATCAAGAAAGTTGCAGATTCTGGATCTATCTTGGTGCCGGAACTTGACAAATGAGGCTGTAGGTTTGATTGTGGATAGCTGTTTAACATTGAGGGTGCTTAAACTTTTCGGATGTGATCAGGTGTGTGTCTTTTTCCAACGTTGTATGGCTAGCTAACAACGTGTATTTTGTAGAATAGATATTCCCCTCTCCCCCCCCCCCCCCCCACAAAACAAAAAAGAGATTCTCAAAGTAACAGTTACATTTATATTCTCTTAATCAGCTGCCACAGTAATAGAATTTTCTAGATCCCTTTGTCTAATCAATCAAAACAAAAGTTGGTGGACCCTGCATTCCTAATTGGTTGTGGTGTTTCCTCTGCAGATTACGAATGTGTTCTTAGACAATCACTCAAATCCAGAAGTACATATTATTGGCATGAAGTTGTCTCCAGTATTGGAACATTTATGAGGGTACCTGATTTTGAAGAATTTCATTGCAATATTTCTCGGTGTTATCGGGTGACACCGTAGCAACCAGGAAGAGCTGCGTAGGTGATTAGAAACCAAGAAGAGCTTTGTAGGTGATTATTACGGATTACCTAATGTCCTGCAGAATTGTGATATATGGTGGTTTTAACTGGAAAAGGAGGTGGGGGGGGGGACAAATGGGTCGACTTTTTGTTTTTTCTTGTCCCTGGAGTTAAATGTAATATTATCATTCAATATTGTCTCTACTTTTTTTACAAGCTCCGCCAGTCTACTTTGGGTATAAACTACGAAGGACTAAAGAATTGAATCGTTCAACTAACGTGCATTATAAACTAGTGTTCGGGAAAAGCCAAAAAGGCTATTACTGCTCAAAAAGGCTTTTCCTGCTCAATGTCGAATACCCTTTTAAAGTTTAAAATTTAGTAATAATGGATTGGATCAACCTCAAGGTGGGTCTATTTAACCTAGTTACCTGGGCCATCAAGGCCCAGAGTAAACACGAAAGATTCAACTAATGCACACACAACTATATGCGTCAAGAAACGAGCAAAGCACTGCAGGTCTGCTACAATCCCATGGCCGGCCACAAGCCACCACAGCAGTGGCCACAAACAAGCCCAAAAAAGCAACAAACCAGTAACAAATTACAACACACCTCCACTAGCTTAGATACAATGAAGGAAATAAATGCAGCCATGCTCAGCCATCAAAATCTGTTTTTACCCATTGCCCATACTTGCCCTTCATCTTCCCATCAAACTCCCTGGCTTTCATCTCTGCAAATTTAGCAGCATTTTCCATGGATTCCTCTTGAATTGTTGCAATCCTCCTACTCCTCCTCTTTGCCGCAGCCTCTCTATCAGCCTCCAACTCCTCATACTTCCTCACCCAGCAATTGTGTACAGCACAGCTCAAGGCCAATACCACCAGCTGCATCATAAGCATTGATATCAAAACCCCACATTCCAATCTCACCAAAAGCTTTGCCTCCCTGGGATCCCTTGGCGACTTGAGCATCGAAAGGCTTGATTTTTCTCTCGTAAACAAGGCCAATATGCCGAGTAACTGTCCGGTTAGGGAGGCAAGGAGAAGTGAGACGTGGGTTATGAAACAGAAGTGAGTGACTCGGGAGCAGAAGCCTACAAAAGAAGAGAGAAGAGATAAGCAGGAGACCATGAGAAACGCCACACCCAGTGAAGTTGGTGGAATTCTGAGGAGAATTATGGGAGCAAGAGAAGCCAATGATAGGACAAAGAGGGTGAAATTCAAGCACTGAAGGAGAAGATTTGGGAAAGAACATGAGCTTCCAAGCTTAAAGCCTGCCATTTTTTTGGGTTGACAGATGTTTAGGCCTACATTTTCTTGAACCCATTTTATATAGTAGATGAAATTCGGCCGTTGGGGCTATAACGGCTAGGATAAGGGCCCATGTTACTGCCTCGAACCATAATAATGATATTTATGGGGCAAGTTTCCCTCTTAAATTGGTTTAAAAATTTGAGAAGTACGGTTAGTACTGTCGTCAGCTTTTAGAAAAGCAATTTTTTTTTTTTTTTTTTTTTTTCAGTTTGGCATTTAAATTAAAAATTAATTTAAATATATAATTTATTATAATAAAAATTTAATTAAATTTTATTTAAATTTAATTATTTATATTTATATATAAAATATATTATTTATATATTTTTTTAATAATTATATATAATTATTTTATGGTATTAATAAGAATACAGTATTAGTTTACTTGATTATCCTAACCTCCAGGCAGACCAGACCAGACAATGAAATGGAAAAAAGCAATTGTTATCAAATTTTTCGTGTACAAGAAAAAACATATGATGGCTAAAAATCCAAGACGATAACTGCGGTTCGACTGACACCGGCGAGAATACTCTCAATTCCCTTTCCTAACCTCGAGGAAAAACTCCGGTGACACCAAATTAACGTTGTAAAGATCTTTCCAATAGATGGGTTCCTCTTCATTACACCCAAAATCCATTAACAAAACTGAAGACGAAAAATGAAGCAGTTGCTTCACATCCGTGGATTGGTCCACCGTAAACTCTGTTACCCTTAGCACGTACGCATGCGGACGAGGGTCGATGGATTGCAAGTGGGGGGTAGAGTTGTCCGACATTGACCCGTGTGGTCCATAATTCTTACGGGAAGTCAACTTGTCTTGGTTCGTTAAATCTATATATATATATTAAAAATATTTATGTAATTCAAATATATATATATATATATATATATAGAGACGGTAAATCTTGAATTTTTATTTTATCTTTGATGCAAGAGGTATGAATCAAATATCAAACCAATTTCCGTTACACGAAGCAGACCAGCAAGATTCGTTTTCCATTTTTGACGATATTTACATATGGGCATGGATAAGCACGGAAGAACGAGTAAAAGGAAAGGTCATTAATGTTTATTTATTTAAATTATGTTAGCAGATATTTATATTTATTGCATAGACATAACTGATGGATGCCGTCGCATGCAACATAAAAATCACCGTTTCTTCTATTCTCTTTTGACGTCTTAGAACAGTTTATCAATTTTTTTACATAAAAATCAAAGGGGTTTTGCTACATAAAGATGGAGTTTCCGTCCTTTCAATTGTTTAATAACAATGCAAACTAATAAACTCTCTAAATGAGGTAGATTTTATTTTTCTGCGTTCGTTATCTGCATCAGGGTCCATCCCTAATATCTTTTTTTTTTTGTTTTTCGAGCGCGGTTTATCCAGAACAGGGTGCAACGTCGTTTAGTTACAAACTAGTAGGAATCTTTGGAGCCATAAACCAAACCATGACAACTTGGAAATGCAACCTTTTTCTTGGATTTTTGGACAGCTGAGAGACATCTTAAAATTTAAATATCAACCATCATCACTTAAATTTTTTTTTTTTTGAGTATAATAAATTTATTATCTATTTATTTTAATTAAATTTTTATTTAAGATTTTTATTTTTTTCTCTCATATATATATAAAATATTAATTAATTAGAGTCTCTTTTTAAAAAAATAATTTTAAAATTTCTCGGAAAAAAAAATGCAAAGCTCAACCCAACTTAACAAAGTCTTAACAAGCACTGAAAATGAAAAACTAGAATACATGAGTCCATTTCTAATCATCTTATTCAATGAGAAATTAATTCTAAAATTTCAACCGCCACACCACCAAATGACTCAGAAGGCCCTCCAGAACATCAGTTAAGGTGCAGATGGGAAGCGAAACCTCGGCTGTCCGCGTGGTGTTGGAGCACGAGATCTCGGGTGTTTTACAGTGTACCTTCTGGCCCAGACATGCTTCCCATTGATGGTGAATTTTGCTTTGGGCGTTCCGCCAAGAATCAGATTCACTGTGATGGCTGATCGAAAGGTAACACGAGCATACAGTGACTGCTCATTTGGCTCTACTTCTTGCAGGTAGAAGGCCTCAATGCAATCCCCATAATTTCTGGTCAGGAACTCTCTGACCTCCCATTCCTGTACGGGATAACCTCTAGAAAATGTCATGAACATGGTCCTATCATCTGACATCGCTGCCCTTTCTCGGGCATAACTCCGGACATTTCCAAAGAAAATCCCAGTTTGGGGAACAGATTGCACCTGGGGTGGTCGAAAAGACAGTGTTGTGTTATGGCCATACCCCATTTGGCCATCCGGTAAGCTATGGGTAGCGTTTCTTTGAATGGCCTGCTGCATGATATCGGATAGTGCCATAACGCATACTTCATCGAAAACTTTGCTGACCCCTTGGGCGGTGACCAGCTGATTTTCAAAGAAATATCTGAGAGAAATATCTTTCTCCAGTATGCTCTCCAATAATGGGATATCCATGTTCCTGGGTGAGGAAGTAAACTGATTACTGTTTAAGCAGCTGAGGCAGGTGATTGCCTCATCTGCCAGTTCATTTATTAGAATGTTGGGCAAGGACAATATCCTTTTTACAGTATTGCAGTATCCAACTCGTTCCAACCAAATCCACAAGGCCAGAACTTGCATCATCTCCACAGGCTCCCTCCATAGCTCCATGACAAGTATGCTGTAAAGCTGCCGATCAATAGTAAGAAACACATTGATTTCCTCCTGAGAAACCTGTGCTGGACATACACTTGAACTAGCCATTTGCAATGATACAGTATGCTGTCTTAAGACCACCAAAATATACCAAGATCCTGCCAGATAACAGAACATTAGTTATCCTTGTTTAGAGGTACCAAAAATAATAGAGAGAAGCTGCAATACATAATTGAATTATAAGGATGACAATTTTCTTGCATGCGGCAGGTATCGGCCAAAAAATAGATGCAAAGGATAGCAAGATAGCATCCATGAAGGATCCAAATGAACAGATGGGCAGTGCTAGTTAAATGAAAGCTAATCCCACTGGTGACCTTGCAAAGGATGGTAACAAAATCATAAAATAATATAGTGCAAGTGCCTTTAACAAGCAGAAGAAGAACCTTAACAAGACACTTCTCAGCAAACTAGTGTTTGGTATGAAGCTCTCCTCAATGACAAAATCTAAAGGCTTTGATACACACATCTTCCTTGTTCAGCTGAGCGTAATTTATAAGGAATGTCAGAACCCAAGAAAGGGAAATTAAAAATTGTGCTAGAGAAGATGTTAATGTTAGAAAAGTATTCGTTGAATATAATCTCACATTGAGAATGAAATTAATAAACATAGGAGAAAATTAGTGATAACCTAAACTTTCTATAGCAAATGTAGCTGGATACATTTATAGTTTTTCTCTTTCGGCTAATGTATATCTGGCTAAAAGGAAATGTCACAAATACCTCTTAAGACAAAGCGTATTTGATACGCAAAGGCTAGGACTTGTACCAAAGCTTTATCGAACAAGACCAAGAATTCACCAACTTAGTGATTGATATCACTTGGAAGGTTTAGATGACATGAATGAGTCTACTCACATAATTGTCCATTTAACAATCAAGTACAACAGTAATGAATTATGTTCAATCTAATTTCAGTAACTCTCTTGACAGCCTATACCGAACAAAGAACAAGAAAATCAGGGTAACTATCAATTGAGTAATCACAAAAAGTAAGTGCTGCAAGTGGAACACTTGGTCTGTTCCCTTGGTCCATGACTCTTGTGTTTGCCAGATAACAGGAAAGTGTAATCTCACTTCATCTTCTTTATGAATTAAGTTCTCTTCTGCAATCCAATAAGTGATCAGATTCAAATTTTCAACTTGCAGGCTGTTCACCAAATTCAAACCCTTGTTATAGAGGTTCCATTATGTAGTGTTTTTTTTTCTTTTTTTTTTTCATAATTGAGTAGCCAAAGGTAGCACTGTCTCAAGGCTGTGCACAAAAAACAAATATTCATTCCAAGTGTTTAAAATAATTATAATATCTAAGTGTTTAAATTACGCACTCTCACATCAATATATCAGTTAAATTTGTTACCGAACGGGAAGAATAATATAACTCTCTTGTCATTTGGTGTTTTAGATTGGATTTGGAATCCTCATGAATAAACTTTTTAACTGAGACTATTGTACTTCAATCATGACCAGGTCAGTTATTAAATAATGCGGCTCAGTATTTTACTAATCATTCATTCTTTACATCTAAATCCATAATGATGAAGATCAATTACTTGTTTGAAAGCTATTTGGGAATCAAATGGGACTTGTGTTTGGAATTCATTTTATTCACTTGCAAGTTATCAGTAATAACCAGTTTCAACATCTAAAAATCATTCTGTTTCTTAAAGAAACCTAAACATTGTGATAGCACAATGAAGCAGTGCCAAAATGTGGCAAATAACTCCTCCAGCATAATTCTTCATGATTAATTTACTTAAAATGAAAAGGAACATATCCATCAAATCCCCAATAACACATTGAATTATCCAAATACCAACAATTAGCAAGAACTGAGATAATATGGAAATAACTACAGAGTTTGATGCAATGACTTACCCAATAACACTTGCAGAACATGAAATATTGTTTTGAACTTCAAGAAATACTTGACATCTCAACCTTCAATTCCAAATTATGCATCTTCAGATCCATCTAGGAGATAACTTGGCATCTGAATTAGCTGAAAAGGAAAAAGGTCAAAGAACAATATACAAGCTTCAGAATTACTCTTGCTGTAAATGCCCCAATACTTTTTGCTTCTACATGAAATTCCTTGGATAAATGTATCAATAACACTTCAACTGCAAATATGATGTCAGGTCTTTTTGGGGTTGGGTAGATCAAACTGTCAAAGGGATTAGCAACTGATTAACTTTCAAAAAATTATGCCCTACCTTAAGGAACTTGGTACATACCTCCATTGCAAGTTGAGATATGCTCACTCCCTGATATCCCACACTGGCATAGAATCTATCAAGTCTTTCAGACATTTGATGTGCAGCAAGAACAAGCCTTCCTCAGCATGACTTGTCTCCAGTTTGAGAAAAAGCTCAAGTTCCCCAGCTTCTTCATTTTAAAGCAGATAACAAAAAACTTTCCAAACTAGTTTGGAGTAAGTCTAGTGGAGTCAAATTAAGTAATCTAACACATCTTCTCAACTGTCCCACCCCTTATCAGTAAGAGCGTGAGTTACTAGAAAATGTAACCTATTGATCCTTTCTTCTAGAGCAAAGTCATGCTCTTTTATTTTCAGGCATTCCGTTGTATTAGCAATGCTCTCTAATGTCTTCCAGAGGCAAACTCATCATTTTTATTTCCAAATATCCAAAACTACTAACATCAAACGTTCCACCATTTTTTTCACATAACTTATAGCATATGCAGATAATGATAAATTCAACTGCAAAAATGATTCTTATCCTGATACTTATCTCTCCTTGCTTTTATTGTTTGCTCAAGCCATTCAATGGCAATAGCAGAGGTTTCATTTTTCAGAAAATAGAATTGCATGAAATGTGGTAATGACTAATGAGCGAGGATGGATAATCAGGATATCATTGCAAATGGATGCTGAAAACAAGCTGGCGATGATATGCATGATCATAATGAATCCTCATATTTTGCAAGTGCTCATACAAATCCACCAAGATAATCAATGAAGATAACCAATAAAAGTAACCAAAGCCACAACTTCCACAATTGGAAGAAGACATAAGTAGTTAAAAAGTCGCATAATACAAAGATTTTGGTCTTTCACAGCCACAGCATAAAAAAAAAAACAAAAAGGGGGTAAGCAACTATATTCTCACAATGCCCAGATATGTATGCTATACCTATATCTACAAGCAAACTGGGCAGAACCATCAGATCAGAGCAGGACACAACATGAAGTAAGTATCAACAACATCACATTTCTCCAATTTCCAGATTGAATGACACGCTCCCAAAATTGGGTGGGATCTTTGCTGCAGTTTCTAAATCAGTTACCAGAAGTAGCATCAGCGGCACACCGTAGATCCGATAGGGAAAAGGATCGCCAAGGACAGGTCTGCTGAGGAGGTGGCAAACATGATGGATTGCCAAGTGACTTTTTACCATGTGGGTGCAAGGGTGGAAGGCAACTAGAAGAAGATGATGATAAAATTGAGTAAGAGCCCTGACTATTCTTATCATCTTTGAAGCAGTTCCTGGTCAAACCAAGATCCATTGTGCTCCCATTGGGGCTTCCTGGTCTCTTTAATATGCCAGTTCCACTATCTCTCACAGGGAAACCAGGATTCTGAAGCCAGAAAGAACCATGAGCAAAAAGATTCTTGCGTTTCTTGGTATAGGGATTTTCTGGCTTTGCAAATTCCTTAACAGAAGAAGCGGAGGAGGCATCTGCTAGACTTGTGAATGACTTTGATTTGCCATTATAAAACTTTGATATGCCTTTCCTGCAATTATTCATAAAAGGAAAAGGCAAGAAATTTTAGAACCCAAATGACTGCAATTTTCAGAGGCCATATGCCCATAACTCCATGTACACTTTTCAGGGTATGCCGAGTGGTCAATGCAAAATGAATCTACAAAGATCCATCTATCACTAATGAAACCTATGTAGATGGACAATTAGATGATTCATGACATGACTTATCGTCATAAAAATTGTATGCTGATGTAAGATGCAGGTATACTAATAGGTAATCACATATCTAAAATTAGGCATTACCATACCATCAACTGCACTGCCACGTCTGCTATGTTGATACCTTGTTTTAAGGTTTAAGATACCGCATGACTTCTACTTCCTTAATTACCATCACAAATGAACATATTTCCATGCCATTCATTGAATTCTCCCATAATGCTCCAGTTCAATAAACAAAAATCCTTATTATTTTTGGCATAATTCATACCTTTCCTCTCATGCACTCTGGGAAAAAGTCTCATCACAAACAGTTTAAATGCCTAACCTATCTCACGCATGATGCGTCGCTGACTCCCCTCACTCTTGCTACCATTCCATAGTTATCAAGTCTGTGACTTGTACTTGTCGGTGCCAGCAATACTCAATTCATAACTCCTCAATAAAGTCCTCATTGTAACACTTTGTGATATATGTCCACTCAAGCCGCAACACCCCACAAGCCATCCACTCTCCTCAACTACTCAACAGCAAGACTAAGGTCCAATTGAACAGAGAACCACATCTAACCATTAAGAAAGAAACTAAAAACAAGATGAGAACGATATAATCGACCATTTTGTTTTCCTACACGTGAACGGCAAGCCAACCAAATACCAAATGGAAAGAGAAAACTCAAACCCAATTCAGATTAGACCAACACCCATTAAAGAGAAGACCAAAAATAAACTAAACTTACTTAACAGGCAAAACTTCTTCCAACGCGTCCATTGTATCCAACGGTCCTTTATACGAGCTTTTAACTTCCTCTTCCCGGCAATCTTCCTCGGAACTCTCGCCGCCCGACACATCACTATTTTGACCTATAGAAGAGGAGCAGTCGGAATCCTCAAAATCCCCACTCTCCGATGCCGGCAACCGCCGTTCTCCAGCCAAGATCCTCACATCCGGGACAAACCCAGATGACTGAATCAACTTACCACCGCCATCGCTCCTCTCCAAAGGAATCGACATGGTCCCAAGAAACTCTATATCTAAAACGGTGACAATGGAACCGAGCCCACTTAGGAAAAGACGAATGCAAATGGGTTTGGCCACCCTATCGCCATTCTTGAGTAAATGAAGCCATGTCCCGAACCAGGGATTAACCAAGAAAGAAAAAAAAAAAAAAAATCACGCACAGCTAATAAAGAAGATTATCCTTGTTCCTGCGTTTTTCTTCCTTTTTGTGCGCATGTTTATCCGTACTGAGATATTCTTACAAGAAGAATAAAATAAGAACACATGTTTGGTTGGTTCGATTACGACTCACAATGTCGGTTTCGAGTCAATGTGAAAAGAGTTTGAAATTTGAATTTGATGCGGATAACGAGGGACAGTGATTGATTCTGATTCCCTAATCGACGGCGCAATCCAATACCTGGAACGGAACTTGGACGAGCATTTTCACTTCCCGGAATTGTTGCATTTTATTATTATTTTTTTTTTCAATTAATGAGGAGATTTATTTGTAAATATATTATACAATAAAAATTAATTCTCTTCATTTATTTTTATACAGAACAGAATCGATGTAGATTGTGCGATTGTATTCCAGCAAATTAGGATTCTTTCGATTGGGACTTCATTGTTTGAATAAGTTCACCAGGAAGCAATAATTCAATATTTTTCTGGTGGCCGGGACTACGGTAAAATTTCTGGAAAGAAGGAAAAAAAGAAAAAAAAGAACAAAAAGAAGAACGTTATGCCAACTGCACCGGTGTCCCCCCAGAGCCACAGGTTTCCAAGTTATGGCAATACGCAAGCAAATTGTTATATATGTAGAATAAATGTTATCTAACCCAATTATATATATATATATATGTTTTTTTTCAAATTTAGACGCAATGTTTTAAGACAGTGTTAAGGGTTAAAGCTCAAAATCAAGGGTCAATGTCAAGAATTATTGTCTGAGAAACACGTGGCACGTGAGACAGATTTCCCAAGCCCTCTTCAACAATAAGCCAATATCTCTCCGTCATTCATCTTTTTTTCTGTTGGGTAAGGAAAAATGCTCAAGGTATTAAACACAAGGCTGCAGCGAGACGATGTCCCAAGTAGTGAGAATATACGTGTTTACTACTAAGGTCCACGCTGTTCACTCTGCTCAGGTGACACATTTGATTGGCTTCTCAACGTCGTTAGCTTCTTTTGCAATTCCAGATTTGACATCTGCTCGACTTCCAAAGCTCGCTCAAGCTTAAAAATAACACCCAAAATTATGAGTTCACGTCATCCCTGAAACACTCCAGAAGAAGTGTATAAAACAAGGAAAGAACATCGGTCGGGGATGCTGAAAGGGAAAAGACAGTACCTTGGCTGCTCGATTACTCCATTCCCCCAAAATAGCTCTCAGTCTTTCATTCTCTTCCACGTACTGTTCCAGTATTCGCAATTGAGAACCGGCATAGCTCAGATTATATTACACAGATGCAAAACAGAATATATTTTCTTTGCTTAAGCATGTCAGTAAAACAAGTTGCTGAGACACCCATTACAACCAATTATACTGCAAGAATGATCTAAGCCCTACACCTTCGTTTGGAAAACAAGTCTTAAAGGAGGAAAGGACCAGATAACATTCATGGGGCAAAAGCTCATCAACAACCGAACGTATGGTTAGATCAAAGGAATTTTCAATGGAGCAAGACCGGATAGTGACTTAATCTAGTGGTTGAAAGGAGGAAAAAATTGATTGAAGAGTCTCAACATGTGAGGATCTACCCTCACCACAAATTCAAAATTGTTGGAATTTTGTTCTTATTAGTGAGCAGTTGACTTTACTCTGGATATCTTTTCTTAGTAAACCATACAGATTCTATTAGAAATAATGACAGAAGTAGATTTAAAAAAGACCAAAAAAAAAAGCCACAAAGCATAATCGAAGGAATGTACCTGGTTGTTTGTAGCACGCACTTTCTGGACTTCAGAGTCTCTCTCAGCTATCACAGATCGAGCAAGCCTTAGCTCAGATTGCAGTTGATTCATCTACGTCAAAAATACCAGTCCCATGATCCATGTGGATTTGTAATGATCACTATTTGAAATTATAAATGCAAAGGAGACTGCAATGGCAGTATTTATGCTGTTGAACTACACTGCTGCAGAAACAGATGATGATATCAGGTTGTCCAGGGACAGCTGACAACACATGCATCAGGGTTTCCTCTAGTTGACCTAGGTAAAACCAATTAGGGCTATAAATGGCCAAATCACACCAGTATACCTCAAGTTTGTCATGGCTAGAGATTTAGACAAAGTGGTGGCATACACACAGTTTCATAGGCAAACAGGCTAGCGTGAGGGTACCAACTGGAAGCATAGATGAGGCACAGTTTAAGTAGAGTTTAGAAAATCGTGAGCTGGAGTATAAAAGAGTTGGTGCATATGTTTTTTCCATGACAAAAAATGCCCAATGTTCTTTTAGTTGATCAGCAGATGACATAAACAATGTTTTTTATTACATATGCCATTATGACCTAAAGCATGAGCATTACCTCAGCAGTAACTGTCCGTAATTCCTGTTCACGAGCTGCCAACATGTGGGCAAGATCAACCTGGAAAATTGGACACTAAGTATTACTTGACCATTTGCGCATCATAAAGTTTTAGCAAAGGAATATTCAGGCTCGAAATAGAGACAAGATTTTTAAGAGAATAAGCTGCTATCTACAGACTGAAAAACCACATGTAATCATCATGCTAGTTGAGATTTAAAACAAAGGAAGCCACAAAAACAGTAGCTCTAGGTTCAGAAATGCAGTTACCGCTATCCAAATATCATCTAGTTACTAGGTGATAACATTGTTCTACATGCTAAAGAAGTTTGACCAAGACAGGAATCACCTGAGGTGTGCTGCCATCACTGGACCGTTCATATTTGCTTAATGACTCTTGCAACCGAAGAACCTATATGAAGAAATGTTGATGGATTTCACTAATTGAATAAAGAAAAACAATTATAATGGTGTCCATATGAAGCAATTATGCCCATTGGGGTACACAATAGCTCATGTGCTTCAGTAACCTAATAAACAGGATTTAGTCGGTAGAACAACTTCAATCTCGATGTGCAGCAAGAAAAGATCCACTACATACCTCCTCACTCAAAAAATGAAGGTTTTCGCGCTGATATTGTAGCAAAGCCATTTGCTGATCAGATAGTCGACCTCCATCATGATACCTGTATCAGAAACAATTGTTCATAGAGATCCCATATTGCTTTGTGTGTAACACAACCAAGTAACAGGCAACTGAGCTTTTTGAGTATCTTAGATGTAAAAGCCAGGAGTAATTATAGCAGCGCACAAAAACTGCTATAATGGCCACAGTGGGGGCATAAAAGAAATTTGAAAAAAAAAAGGCCCAAATGATGTATGCAGAGGTATTAAAACTTCCCAAGTGAACCATCTTTTTCAACACAAACCACAAACTTCTGTCTCCACTTATAGAAACAATTATCTCAAAAGAAGAAAATGGTGTGACTACCTTAGACCCTCTAAAGGACTTGATTGTTGAAGTGGGGAATATAGTGACTTCAAAATATCAGGCTCAGAATTTAATGAATTGTACCGATTCAAATAGCCTGCATACACCAGAATTGTTGGAGACAATATGAAGGACGGAATTGTTACAAACATCACAAAACATCTAATTCAACATTGGTAAGAATCCTAAAAAGTAAAAAGTTTCAGATACTTATACTCACTCACCAATGTAGATGCTCACAAAGGATCCAGCACATATGGCTTCTGTCAACATGATAATTCTGCAATTATATTGGATGATCCTAGAAAATGTTAGAATTGCACAGTTTGAAGCAATTTATGTAGCTGCAACCTGGATGTCAATATTTACCCATCCTTCAAACAACATGACAAGATGCTCAAAATAAACAATAACCACAATAAGATTATGAAATTGCCCAAGGTCATGACAGCATTGGAACATATCTTCATAAGAAAATAACTGAGATGTTCAAAATATCTCTACCTCAGCAAGGCAGAGACTGAAAGAATTTCAATTTTGTGTCTCCATACCATGACAAGCAGCATTGCAGCAGTTCCTGGAAGGCATATCTGACTATCAGTTGCAGTAATGACAATTTTGAGCATTTCAAAATACAAGTACAGCATTTTTTACACACAAATATTGAAAGTCCTATTTGGCAAAGATAACTCCAGCAAAAGTAGTTGAGCTGCTAAGAGGTCTTGTGTTGGGGTTGCAGGGGGGGTGTTAAATTTGAAAGTATTCACCACTATGGTCCTCATAATGAATCCAACTTCTACATGACAACATTTTTTAACAACCAAACTTTTAAATAACTGGAAGAATGCAGCAGAAGGCAAGGTTAGAGCTTAACACAAGATTCAAACCACAGTTCATGTATGTAATTAATGTCTATGAGAAGAAAAAGGAAAAATCTTCAAAATCTGGACTTACCATATGCAGTAATGGCAAATGGTAAGCGAACAATATGCTTTAACTTCTGGCTGAAACTATAATAACCCTTCAAAACAAATAACATCAAGTTTGAAAAAAGTTGTTGATGCAACTACAATATTTAGATGCCAGCAACATGAAAAAAAAAAAAGGACATAGATATCAAAGGAACTAAGCAGCCATTCCTTTCATATATTTCTTGCTCCATATATGGCAAAACTCTTTTACAAACACATTTGCTTCTTTGATACAAAAGGCAATACCAAAAACAAGAGCAAACAGTTTATATATGGAAAAGGCATAGCTTGATTAAATACAGAAACCTAATCAAAACTTTCCAGGCTCTTAACAACAATCACCTGTAATCGTATCTTCTGGACTTGAGAAACGAAGTACTGCTGGAAGATACCTGAAAGAGTGAGCAAAAAACCTTTTACAACAGCAGCACTTCCATTCCCTAAGCATAGATTTGCCTATAGACAATGAAGCCACACTGGTGATTAAAATGAGAAATGAAATATGCATGTCTTAAGTAAAAAGCATTCTTTTTATTCAAATGGTATAACTAAATACTGCAGTAGGAGACCACCAGACAACTGGAATACGATTGGATATGCAGCACGCCTATTGAACACACAATTTGGAGAATGTTAGATGATTGTGTAG
Organism: Rhizophora apiculata; assembly: GCA_037832385.1. NCBI lineage: Eukaryota > Viridiplantae > Streptophyta > Magnoliopsida > Malpighiales > Rhizophoraceae > Rhizophora > Rhizophora apiculata. The sequence goes on along the minus strand of CM075433.1, from coordinate 3,967,037 downwards.
AAATGATAAGAGGAATAGGGGATGGAGCTCAATTGGGTGGCAATGACATTAGGAGTCAATAATGGAGCTGCTAAAATCATGTATTTGATATTCCTACTGGAGTTCAATCTTGGAAATTTCACTCCCAATATCAATGTATCAACTGCACAACTTCCTTTGAAGAAGAAGTCCATAAATATAAAATGTTAGACCAAACTTATCACTAGGTCTCTACGTTTTATTCTCTTACTCTCATTTAAAATTTTAGTCACCCCCAAATGAGTTTGGAATGGTTTAGGTTAAAGGGAGACATTTGGTGTCAACAATGGAACCTCAGTTACTCAACCATCCATTACCAGGACTCTATACCCCAAATAAGAGACACCAAGTCAAGGTTGCCAGGATCACGCACAATCACATTAGGAATGCAGAAAATGATACCATGTATGGGAATGTATAAAGGCATCTAGTTATTGGGAAAGGATGAGGAGAGACACAGACCTGTGAGCATTAGAAGAAGAACATGGCAACTGCAAAGCAATGAAGGGACCAGATCGTCAATGTGTCGAAAAATAAGAGGAGCGGCCGCTGCCAAAACAGCATAACCTACCTACATCGAAACAACATTAAAACAAACAAAGAACCACCAAACAAACGAACACCCAGCCTCCCCCCCTCCACCCCACAAAAAAAAACAACACATCTCCGTGTTTGTGTCTGTGTCTCTGTGGTGGTGTAAAACACTTGCCAGTAGAAGGCAGTAGGCAATGGCGCCAACAATAGCTCTCCTGGATTTCCGGTGACCGAATAAAGGAGCCTCCTGCAGTATATCCAGGAACCTGCCCACAAATTTTTTTTTAAATAATAATAATTATAATAATAATGTCATAACCTTAAGACCAGATTTATAACGAATGCTGATGGCGGAGAAGAGAATTGTAAGGAAGCATTTTTCGAGAAACATTATTGAGCAAACTTACATAGCGTTATCCGCGGAGGACGAATTGCCGTGTCTCTCCGTCGACATGTCTTCTTACGAGGTTTTTCCGGCTTCTCTTTTTGGATGTCTGAAGCAAAAAATTTTAGGTCTCTCACTCCTCTCTCTCTCTCTCTCTCTCTCTCTCTCTGTGTCTCAAGCGTTATTCTGCTTGCTCCAGCGGTCTCTGTGTGCTGTTTAAGGTTGATGATGAAAGATGGACATGGACCTGTAAATACAGCTGGCGTGATGCTTCGATTGTTGGTCATTACTGGGCTCGATGTATATTTTCTTTTTTCTTGGATCAGCCCAGATATCACAGGCCGCCGAGGATTCCGTACATATACTCTCTACAGAATAGATATATATCTCTCTATACTCTGTCAATTAAATAATTAAGAATGTAAATTTTTATTCTTAAACGCATGATCCAATGAATTCTTTAATAAACAGAAGGTTGAAAAAAATTCACTTTTTTTTTTTATAATTGTGGGCACTCAAACATAAAAGGATAGCGGAAATTGGGAGCATGAACATGAATGAAAATTTTCGAGCCTCTCTGGTATTAAACATAACGTTTGGTGGTCTCTCTTGTCTTTTTCTTTTTGGTGGGGGGGGAAGCGGGGTGGGGCGCGTTCAAAGGCCGGACCAATTGTAATGGACAACTTTGGGCCTTTCTCTTTATTTTTCGGTCCGTTTACCGGTGAGGCTAAGCCGACAGCCCTGCTGCAACTCCAAAATCTCCCGAAAACCCCAGAACAGAGCTTCGAGTTTTTGCAATATTTCATCCCAAAATGGTCTCCTTTTCCGGTTTCAAATGTCACCTGTTGAATTCATTCATGCCTCATAAGTTTGCCTGAATTACCTGTTGGGTCAATTAGCATCTCTGGGTTTGGCTCTTGCTATGGAACTTTAACTCGCTGTCTCCATAAAAGAGCAGATATTTTGACCGAAATCCTACTAATTCTGCACTATGCAATAGAAATTCTGGTTGGCTACAGGAAACATTGGTTGCCATAGAGTTTGCCAAATGGGGTGGGATTGCAGATGATCCTCCGGTCATTCGGTGTACGGGGGTCGAGGATCTCTGCACCCCATTTTCACGCTCTGGCACACGGAGGGTCTCGGCCTGTTTATGAAATAAAGGTAGCACAAAGGCCCGAAGCTTGGTTTGTTAAAGTTGTGTCTTCCCTTTTCGTTTATTCGCATTGTAAGAGCAGTTTCTTGCATTATTTAGGTGGAAAGTTGACACCTTTAATTGCATTTGAAGTGGTTAAGCAATTTAATAACCCAAAATTGGGTTTGAAGTTCCTGGAATTCAGTAGGTTGAATTTGAATCTCATTCATTCATTTTGGACTTATAATTTGCTTCTAAGGTCTTTATGCCAAATGGGTCTCCATGATTTGGCCAACGTGGCGTTTGATTACATGAGGAGTGATGGACATTTGCCTGATAGTATGCTCTTGGGGATTTTGGTGACTTCGTTTGCAAAAGCACACAAGATTGAAACTGCCAAGAAACTGCTTGCTGAGGTGCAGGATAAGGAGGTCCAGATTACATCGTATGTGTATAATGACCTGTTGAATATACTGGTTAAACAGAATCAAGTACACGAGGCAGTTTGTTTATTTAAAGATTATTTGGCATCACAATCTTGTCCTGATACTTGTACGTTTAATATTCTTATTCGAGGTCTTTTAAGAATACAGGAGATTGACAAGAGTTTTGCATTGTTCAGTGAAATGGAGAGTTTTGGTTGTTTGCCCGATGTTGTGACATATAATACGCTTATAAATGGATTGTGTAGGGTTAATGATGTCAAAAGAGGGTATCTTTTATTGAAGGAAGTTCAGTGCAGAAATGATTGTTCACCCAACGTTGTGACTTATACATCTGTCATATCAGGATTTTGCAAGTCAGGTAAGATGAAAGAGGCTTCCGTTCTTTTTGAGGAGATGATTATATCTGTGATTAGCCCTAATTTAATCACTTTTAATGTCCTTATTGATGGCTTTGGCAAGATTGGTGACATGGTTGCAGCAGAGGCCATGTACGAAATGATGGTTTCGCGAAGTTGCCGACCTGATGTAGCTACCTTTACTTCCTTAATTGATGGTTACTGTCGAGCTGGACAGCTGAACCATGGTTTAAAGCTTTGGGATGTGATGAAAGGAAGAAAGATATCTCCAAATGTTTATACTTATGCTGTCCTTATTAATGCTCTCTGCAAGGAGAATAGACTGCACAAGGCTCGCGATTTTTTGAGGCAATTGAAGCATAGTGATACCATTCCAAAACCATTTATGTACAATCCTGTGATTGATGGGTTCTGCAAGGCTGGCAACGTGGATGAGGCAAACATAATATTGGCAGAGATGGAGGAGAAGAGATGCAAACCTGATAAATTGACATTTACGATACTTATTATCGGGCATTGCATGAAAGGGAGAATGACAGAAGCTATCAGTATTTTCAATAAGATGGTGTCAATCAGTTGCGCTCCAGATGGCATCACTATAAGGTCTTTAGTATCTTGCCTTTTGAAGGGTGGGATGCCTCATGAAGCCTATCGTATTGTTCAAATGGCATCAGAGGACCTTAAATTCTTGTCATCTGGTGGGAAAATTATTCCATTGAAGGTGAACATGGAAATTCCAGTGGCTGCTTGAAACAAGATTTGCCATGTAATTTCAATCAGGTTATTGGACCCGTTGACTGAACAAGGTCCTTTTCTCATGCATCTCCAACTTTTGGGGCAAATCAAATTATATCGAGCATATCAAGCAATGCAGCTGTTGGGATCCTTGAGAGAGATTGTGCCTCCCTGAGTGATCTTTAAGGGTCCATTCTTTCATATCAGCCTAATGCTCTTAGAATTTTACTCTTGAAGTACTCCCAACAAATACTGTACAAATCTTTGAAAGGTGAAGCAGCAGATAAGGAACGAAGCGCGAAATGTGCATTGTCCATGCAATGAATCTAAATGACTGATTACCATACATGTGCAGTAAGTTACTAGAATCTATAACTCTGGTTCCAGAATTTCATTGCATGGAGAGCTTATCTTTCATTCAGTGGCAGTTCAAGTCCCGTTTGGAAATAATTGGGTCTCACTCGAGATGGGTTTCAGGGTAATGACCATTGGGCCAAATCTATGTTACCAAAACTTAGCCCAATCTGCCTGGTTTACAGTAGGCGTTCAAGTGGAAAATGCAAAGAGCAAAAGGGGTTGGGGAGAGCCCAATATAAAACCTGACAAAAATGTAACATAGCTAATGGAGTTTAAAGTATGGCTGAAATTGAAACATGGAGATTACTTCTTTTTATTTTTGTCTCCTGTTTTAACTTGGACGCTTCGCGTAGTCGTGTAATTTCTTCTCTGTTTGTTATTGTATTATGTTGCGGAGAACTCGCATTGGAGTGTAAACCCACGACCAATTCTGCCTTCCGTGAATACGTCAATGGCAATAGCTCCTCTGGAGATTGAAATTGTCCTTCAAAAGTTGTTACGTCTTACGACACGCGTATCAAGAAAAAAATATGATACGTGTAGTTCAAGGACCTAGTTTCCTTAAAATAAAATAAAATAAAAAATGATGATAAATAAAATAAGACAATTACTTTCCAATGTCAATTTCCTCATTTTCTTCCCACTCCATTTTGTCCCAAATTAATAAAAAAAAAAAAAAAAAAAGAAGAAGAAACATGATTTTTCATTTCCATTCAATTGCTCAGTTTACAAAACAAAGGGCCGTAATTCATTAAGTCGTGCATTCACAGGCGCGCAGACACGCCTAGTAGAAGGCTTACATTTTGTTCAAAGGTCAGGCATATTTTTTTTCAGGGAAACTTGGCAAATACGAGAAGACTTTTTGAGTCTTTGACCAAAAACCCAAAAAAAAAAAAAAAAAAAAAAAAACGGGTCTTTGATGTGTATATTTGGTCTTCTTTTCGTGTAACGCGCTTCGATATATTCTTTATGTACACACCCATTTACTTGCCTAACAGTTTAGTTAATTTGCACTCGTCCACGCCCATAAAACAAATAACAAAAGTCCACTGACATCGATCGAGCTCCACCTCTACAATTCTTCTGGGGCTTCTAGAAGCTCGTCTGTAATTCCTGTTGGTGTGATGTGAGTCTTCAGTGGTTGAGCTGACGACAATCATCAACAATAATATTAACACACATCACGTGAGATATTTTATGTCAAATTTTCTACAGCGATCGCAAGTCATGAGTATTGGTATTAGTAGGTTTGCAATTTGCTGTTTACGTCTAATGAAACATGCATAATCAAGAAAATTGCGGTATAAAGCAAGTTTGTGATGGGAAAACAAAAATTGCATTGTCATGTTGAATTTAGGAATCAAATTGCTCCACGAAAAGGAAAAAGAAAAAAAAAAAAAGAAAAGAAAAAGTTATACCCCTTCTGAATTTGAACCATTTTGAGACTTTTCTTGTTCAAAATGTGACTAAATTCGATCAATTTCTTTCTTAATGTGTACTATTAGCCTAATCCCTTGAAAAGCTTGGAGGCAGCAATTTTAAGTAAGAATAATATTCTTCTGTGACACGCATTTATGTGGTCAAATAATTTTAACGTGTAGTGGTTTCAAAGGTGAGTGTATGTTTGGCTGTTCGGTGAGGTTCCATGGAAAGCGGGTTAAAGGCAGTTGTAGTTTGTTTGAATTGTTCATCCCTGTATCTTGACCATGAGAGACCCAATAAATATAGCAATAGCAGCTGAACTTTAGGTATTCGAGGAAAATAAAAGTGAAAAACAACGAAGAGTTTGGCAAACAAATATCGCCCTATTGGGACAAACAAACACACACAAGGCAACACAATCAACCAACGGGAGAACAAAGTTGCCTTTTTGGTCAATAGTCGTCACCGAAATCTGAGACCCCACATCTTCCATTAGCTATGGTTTCTAGGTTCGCTTCAAAATGTTAAGCTTCCTGCATGGACCACAAAAAAAAAAAAAAAAAAAAAAAGTTAGGCCTCCCCACTAAGCTCACACTCTATTAATTTGGCATCTTAACCAATAGAAGATATGATTAATTACAGGTTGTTTATTACACTCCGCCGACTAGCCTTTAGCCCCAAGTAGACTTTTTTTTTTTTTTAAAGGAGATATATTCTTTTAAAAGCAACATATTAAGCAGTATTCAATGCTTTTTGAAGGTGTCCAGGGAACATTATCATATGGTAAGAGAATTAAGCATGTTTAGTACTAATTAGCTACTAATAAACAAGCTCATCCAGCTGCTGACATCCCACACTCTCGAGTTTTGTTTTGTTTTTTTTTTGGTAATATGGGCACAATGGCCCAAACCTTTTGGAAGTGCTCCTGTACCAGTACAGAACACATGCCGTCGAAGCAAACCGTGCCTGTAGATTATGTGCACGTTGATAGACTTCCCTGTGAAAAGGGGCATCCTTGAGTCGGTCAAAGAGGCACGCCACCAGATGGAGCTGCAAAAGAACGCTGATTCAGGCGACATGGGGAAAAGATTTTGGCGTCGGTTGGACGATAGTCAAGAGACCGCTTCATCGCCGATGACCAGAATTTACTTTTCTTTTTTTTTTATTATTCATAAAAAATTGCCTAAGTTTGAGTTTTGGGACACGTGGACGCGCAAACAAAGATTTGTACTCGTTATGCTTTTGGGGGGGGGGTGAAAGGCATGTATTTAAATTTTTCATACACAGAAAAATTAATTAAATTTCAGTAGTGGGCAGTTACACGTTATTGGCATTTAATTAAAATTGATTTTCTTTTTCATTTTTTTTATTAAGTTTGCCATGTTTAAATGGCTATTAGTAATGAGGCTTAAAATTGGTCACCATGACACAGAGTGGATACTAAATCAGAAAGCAATGGACCCGGTGGCTGTTCTACGGCGTTCAGTTTCGACTCTTTAACCGGTTGAATTCCAGGCGGGAAGAATCCATCAAGGGAACGACCGATGCTGACGCGCTTGCTACATCTTGGCTGGCGCTTTACCTTTCGGAAAATAACGACCATTGACTTTGGTTGCGTGAGGCCAACCCTCGAATGGAAGTATGGAATGGAACCCCACTTTCCTACTCCCTTTCAGACAAAATTAACCCTCAGATTATTCAAGCCCCAGTTGCTTTTTTGTTTTGTTTTCTTAATTTTGGCACAATGCACACATGAAAGCTGGCTTCTTCCGGATTCAGACACTCCGCACGGTTATGGATAATTGGGGAGCACAATCAAGTCCGAGGCGCACATAGATTTACACGTCCAGTATTCTCCTGGTCAGGCAATTGGATTAGTCAGCGGAATGTTTATGACAGGAGAGCGGAAACAAAGCTGTCTTGACGTGTCCCTCAACAAACCCCCCGTAGACCCACATTTTGTTATTCTTTCTTTCTATCTTGATTGTCGTGTTTATTTAAAGGTCAACTGAAGGGGAGATTCATGACCGTCTGATCCGCAAGATTAAGAATAGTCCGCGGACCACGCGGGCGCGATCGGATTCTTTATTTTGGAATCAAGGACGGAGGGGAGGGTTTGTTTTGATAATTGGAAATGTAGGCCGGAGAGGATATATGTATATATATATATTCATTTGGTTAGGACAGGATATGCCTTCTGGAAGCTATGCAAAATTATATGGCAAGTAGGCCAACCTACTCGTTGTGAAAGGACTGGTTTATATTGACAAACGCATTGGCCAAGTCGATTTAATTAGCTGGTGACTGAACGAAATTAATGATGGATTAACAATTTTTTGTTTTAGTGTGAAAACACTGGGAGGTGTGGTGGTCGATGAACTAAAACATCAAAGCTCCTTATCCTTTTTGTTATTTTATTTATTTATTGATGTTAAAATGAGAAAGAAAAGAAAAAGTCAAGGAGGGTAGGCCTGTCATTTTCTCTTGGACCAACTAGGTGGGCCCCAGGACTCACCAAACGACACACACACACAAATCATTTCAATCCACGTATATAATATCAGGCGGAACAATTCCTTGGATGTATGTATCATATGACAAGACAAACGGTTAAAAAAACAAGAAAAAAAAAATGAAAAAATCAAAAGGGCGCGTGTGTGCGCCAAGGAAAGTGAGTTGAGTTGAAAACGATTTTCTCCAGGTCCGCGTTAGCAGGGCTGTTGGCCGCGATTTGAAAAACGAGGTCCATTTTTTCTCCTTTATATATTAATGGGCCTCAGTTTGTAGAATGCAAACACACCAGCCATCTCAATTCTCCCACCGAGCTCCTCTAGATTCACACGATTGTGTAGTTTCTTCTTAAATCCAAGAAAGGGAAGCTTGTGACAAAGCCTTGAAGATTCATATTAATCAGTGGTAAAGAATGACAGTTCAAAAGGCATTTACATGGAAATCTATTGCCACAAGCTTTTGCTTCAAGCCCCATGCCGAGGAGACTAAACCCAGGAAGGAGATTGCTAAACAAACATCATTCCAAAGGCTTTGTTTGTCTGATTTGAGCAACCCCAGTTCATTGTCTGGGGATCTTTCTATATCTCTTGCCGGATCCAACCTTCACGTGTTTACACTTGCGGAGCTGAAGGTGATCACTCAGAACTTCTCGTCCAGCAACGTTCTTGGCGAAGGAGGGTTTGGACGGGTGCATAAGGGGTTCATTGATGACAAGCTTAGACCTGGTTTGAAGGCTCAGCCTGTGGCTGTCAAGCTTTTGGATTTGGATGGCTTGCAAGGTCATAGGGAGTGGCTGGTGAGTTACCTTACAGGCAGCTTTGGTTGAATATTCCACTTTTGGATTCTTTGTCAACTGAATTTACGTGCTTTTGTTCTTCTTGTTGATAGACGGAAGTTATCTTTCTTGGGCAATTGAGGCACTCACATCTTGTGAAGCTGATTGGCTACTGCTGTGAAGAGGAGCATAGGCTGCTAGTCTATGAATATATGCCCCGAGGCAGCTTGGAGAATCAGTTGTTTAGAAGTATGTTATTCTTCACCAATCAAGTCTAATATGCATGGATAATAAGGCCTCCATTTCAAATTTTATGCCGTTGAAGAATTTCAGAGCTAATTGGATCATCTGCTTTGTCTGGACTTTTATAGGATACTCAGCATCACTTCCGTGGTCAACAAGAATGAAAATTGCTCTTGGAGCTGCAATGGGCTTAGCTTTTTTGCATGAGTCAGAAAAACCCGTGATCTATAGAGATTTCAAGGCGTCAAATATCCTCTTAGATTCGGTAGGCATCTTTAATTTGGTTTTCTCGCTTAGCCCAATTGATCTGTACTTTCTATGAACTATCGTGCTACAGAAAGTTTCCTATTTAACTAAAAGTATTGCTTTTGTTTACCTTCTGTACAGGATCATACGGCAAAACTTTCAGATTTTGGTTTAGCAAAAGATGGCCCCGAAGGATCTGAGACACATGTTTCCACCCGCGTCATGGGAACTCACGGCTATGCTGCTCCAGAATACATCATGACAGGTAATAAATTTAGTGACTATATATTTATTCAGCTTCTAGATCATAGTTGTTGCAATTGATTGATATATAATTAATTGTGCTTAAAGTTTAACATAAATGTGGTCGTTTTCAGGTCATTTGACATCAATGAGCGACGTGTACAGTTTTGGAGTAGTACTCTTGGAGCTTCTTACGGGAAGAAGGTCTGTAGACAAGAGCCGTCCTTCAAGAGAACAGAACCTGGCAGAATGGGCCAGACCAATGTTGAACGATCCCCGCAAACTTGGCCGGATAATGGACCCAAAGCTTGAAGGGCAATACTCAGAAACGGGTGCCAGAAAGGCTGCTGCACTTGCTTATCAATGCCTAAGCCTGAGGCCAAAGCACAGACCGACCATGAACATTGTTGTCAAGACCCTGGAACCTCTCAAGGATTTCGATGATTTTTCTGTCGGAACTTTCGTGTACATAGCTCCAACAGAATGTGACAGCCACGAATCAGCTGTTAAGGAATGTGATGCCAAAAAGGATTCCAAGAAAGAAAATGTCCAACATCACAAGAAGCATAAACTCCATCAAAGCCACCATAGACACCAATTGAGCTCTCCAAGGTCCCCGACCATTCACTCGGAAACTGCTTTGCGTCAAAAGCACAGACACGGTTTGCATTCTCCTTTGCACCCAAGAGCCAAGTAAGCTTATGGAGACTCGTGAAAAATCATCCAATGTAAATCATCATAGGTCATAGTGTAAATACATCTTTCTTTGTTTACGTTTCTGGGGGCCTTCTTGAATTTTGCACATTTTTGGTTCCATATTCCAATTAGGGTCGAAGTACAAGGCTTCGTTCTGTCAAAGAGAGTTGACTTTTTTTTATTATTATTATTTTTAATAGTGCCATTCGATTATGGGATACAGCAGGAATGCAAATTTTTCAACCATTTGTTTTTTTCTCTTACTTGTACCATGGTTTTTGAAACCTTTCAAATACAGCTTAGCTTGTCTGAAATGAACAACGCGAACTTGGTATTAAATATTGACTTCCATCCCCACTTACCTCCTCTTCTAATTAATGGTTATAAAATCTGTTTGCATGGAGCATACTTGAATGATTCGGGTGAAATGTCACTACTTTCCCTCACACCAACGACCCGCTGAATCTGTATTGTATGTTTCTAGCATTCCGCAAGATTTTATCCAAACGCACATTAACCCTAATAGTTGCTTCTTTGGATATTCGACGTTGAGGTCGGGGACGGCCGGCCAAAATTGTGAACTGGCAAGGACGGCCCATTGGGTGCATATCGCTGGCAATAGAGCCGGGCCTGGGGTGCCTAAAAGGAAGGTGCGTAAGGTGGACCGAGCCCAATCTAGGGTCAAGATTAATCCTAAACCAAAAGTTTTATATCTAGCGCAAAGTACACATATAAATGTCCCATTTATTGGCTGAAAAATTCAGTACCCAGAAATCCAAGCACAACTCCGAGTCTTGGCAAGTCCTCTTTCTCTTTTCATCGCTTACCCACTAACTGTTGTCCCACCGTTAATTACGGCGTTGACTTCCCTAGCTAACTACAAACTTGAACAGAAAATTGAGCACTAGTTTCAGATATTAATCTATTCACAGTGTGGTCAATCACAAAAGACCTCGTTTATTCATTTATTTCCGTAATTTCAATTTTACGTAGAGGTATTTTCCTCAGCAGATTAGAAAGAAACGGGGAACCACCGGCATATTGCGCGACTGACGATGATTGCTTGTGGCCCATGTTATACGCAACTCCAATAATTGTTGTTGATTTCAGCAAAGCAGTTCACACATGACTAGGTCATAACTGTGTTTTGTCCTTGTATATTTCCTAGTTTTTTTTTTTTTTTTTACTTAAATAGTCTAAGTAAGATGTGTGCAAGTCAATTCGATACAGTGAAAGCACAAAACCTGACCTATAATATCCAACCTGACCTGACCGTGACATGAAAAAGGAAAAACAGAGACAAACGTGTGATACATATATGGAATACTCACATCAATATAAACGATGAATCTATCACGTCTAGGGCATTAACTGGTTTGGTTCAATTTAATGGAGAAGAAAGTAATTTGCATCGAATGAAACGTGGGTTTTATCTGGTCTCAAATTGAGACAAGAAGCCAGACAATCTGAATCATATATATATATATGTATGCCGTTGATACATCTGGTGTGAAGTTAATCCGAGAGTTAACGTTAAGACACGAGCTGGTTTTATTCGGACTTCTCTTCCACGATGAGGACTTGATTGGAGTCTTCCTCCCAAGCATCGTAAACAAAAACAATCCAAGAAAATGCGATCACACCAAAACCCAAGTTGCCTCTCTCATTTGGGCCCCGCGAATTCCTTAAACGGTGCAGAAAGTCCTCGGCAATCCCCACGAAACTCCAACCCATTTTCCCAAGAAGCAAACTCTAAACTTGGCGAACCAATAAGAAAAAACATCCGCGTGCATGCATAGCATATACATATATATATATAACATAAAGATGTATATTGATGCTTAGAAATGCATATAGAGAGAGAGAGAGATGCATATTGATGCTTAGAAATGCATATATATATATATATATATATATATATATATGTATAGAGAGAGAGAGAGAGAGAGAGAGAGAGGAATAGAAAAGATATTCCTGGTGAAAAACACATAAACCAGCGAACCCCATATGACTTATCATGAAACCCATCACGGGAAATTGATCATTCCCCCTCTGATGTTTACATCAGAACAGTATATTTTTTTCCAAAACCTAAATCCCTCTCAGAATCTGCAAATTCTGTAGACTTAATTTCAGTTTGTTGGCGGGAGGATGCAGAGAGACAAAAGCATAGACAAGCCCCTCAAGCAGCGACGTCGCCGCCGACCGAAGCAGAAGGACAGCAGTAGCAGCGGCAGCAACGGCTGGAACATGGCCATTGATGTTGCCCGCTTCGTTGTCATAATCATCATTTTAGTCTTATTGCTGTTTTTTCCGTTCTACCTCTTGGGTTTCATTAGGTGAAAGCTTCGGGGGTGTATCTTCACGGATCGATTACCATCTATGCAATCTTTGAAACGTCACATGTAGCTGTGGATGGAATGGAACTCGATCCTGGGCCACTACGACTTAGAAACTAATTGGGGGCGGAGAGCTTCAGGATTTAGAGAGGTAAAGGGCTGTATGCCACAGATGCATTGTATAATGGGCAAACAATAACTTAGATGAGATGTCCAATTGCTAGCATTGACAAGCAGTAAAGGCAATTGTTTGCCTACGAATGATCTTCTTTTCCCATAGAGTCGACTTGCCGAATTGTATTGTGATACTTGTATTCTCCTACGGAGAATATTTTCCATCGTATAGATAAAACATGGATATGTGCCTTTCTTTTATGAATACCCCTCTTAGTAATTTGCGAAGTCTCAAGAGTTTCTGGGTCTGCCTTGGCTATACATGGATACCTCAAAACCTAAAATTTTCTAATTGCTGATGTTCCAATCCCAACAATATAGAGGCTTAATCTATCGGAAAAATTGTGATTGAGCATTATGTTAAACAAGCGAGGTGTTGTATTACCCCGCACCTCCCCCACCCCCCCTCCCCCACCAAAAAAAAGGTGAGATAACTTTCTTCTTTTCTTAAATCTCATATTGAGACTTAAAAGAAAAATAAAAAATAAAAAAGCAAAAGGAAAAGCAAAATCTTCAATTCCAGCTTTTATCTGGATTTTCGTTAAATGTTCTAATCATGCATATATCAGTTGAAAATGGGAAGAAACTTACTCTAACGGGTCAATGATACTTTTGCAGTCAAAATTGAACACTTCTGGCTGAAAGACCAGGTTCGGCATATATGTTTCTAGAAGTAAAAGAATATCGAGTGCAACTCTAGACCTATCTTATTCGAATTTTTCTTTAATTTGGATGACTATTTACTAATACTGTGGTTGAACCTGACGGTAAATTGCCCACAATCCACTTCGCTGCTTTGAAGGAATTTTGGTCCTGTTTGAAAACAGTGCAAAAAAAAAAAACAAAGGCAAAACTCTAAGCAAAGAGACATCTTAATTTTAAAAATTTTGATATTATATTAAAAAATTATTTAATTTAAAAAATTAAAATATATAATAAAATGTAAGAACGAATAATATATTAAATTCTAATAATTATCAAATACAAAGATGTAAGTATAACTGTGTTCACATAACATGGAGATAAAAAATTAAAATGTCTCGTTCGCAATTTTATTTGCCTTCCACGAAAGTCGTTCGTGCAAAGCAATGGCTTGTGCGAGATGGTCCCGTGCCTTCGCGCGGAGTCTGCCAGCCTGCTTCCCAGATTATAGTTCATTCACGTTGGAAGAGTACGGATGCGTATCGGGTTCATGGGCCATCTATCTCTTTATGTTACCAATTGCAGCCCTAGGCCGAGCCGACGTGTCTAGTTTCGGATTGGGTTGGCTCAATGAACATCGCTCTTGCCGAACTTCCCCATATCAGTGGGTGGGTCCCCCGAAGCGGCTCTGTGGTTGTGGATGATTTACAACGATTTACGACCTCCAGGGACAAAATCCATCATGTGAGGTAATTATTTAATAAAAAATATAAATTTTTAAAATAAATTATTTATTAAATTTTAATATATTCTTTCATATAAAATTTTATTTAATTAAATAAATAAATACATTATAAATTAATTATACCCATAAAAATTAATAATTAAATATAAAGATATTATTATTTAAATACAAAATTTTTTAACTTTATAATTTTAATTTTATGTTAAGAAATTATTTAATTTAAAAATTTAAATTATAAAATAATATAATATAATAAATTTTTTTTTTAAAAAAAAGATTAGTAAAAAAGTCTTAAAAGGTTTAAAAAAAAAAAAAAAAAAAAAACAACGCAAAATAGCTGGAAATTAGATTTTATGTTTGATGTTATAATGATTTCCCACTATGTCGTCATAATGCGAGCATTGATGTTTAATGTTTTAACTAAAAGTTAAAAATGCCAAGCTCCTCTCCATGGTAAACGGGTAGCGGATAATAATATATAGCACAGCACTCCATTAAAGTTAAGAGAAATTAGAAACAATTGTTTTTCTCTTGTGGTCTAGCTGATAGCTTGTTTGCTAATCGTTCGTACTCTTCGTTGAGAGGTGCAATCCGAAAAAGCAAAGCGAGATCGAGGGGAACAAATGGCAACCCTGGACTCCGACGTGCCGATGGTTCCCGCCGGCGAGGCATCGAGCAGCGCCGCTCCCGCTGCTTCCTCCTCCTCCTCCTCCTCCTCGAAGAAGCCCAAGCGTTTCGAGATCAAAAAGTGGAACGCCGTCGCACTCTGGGCCTGGGGTGACCTTTTCTAACTCCTAACCCTATCCTTCTATTCTGATTGCATAAATATATTCCTTTATTTCTTTTTTTTTGTCTTTCTTTGTTTTTTTTTTTTTTTAAATCTTTTTTGAGTGGGATTTTGCTTGAATCGAGCAGTGATCTTGTCTTATGCCTGGTTCTTGCAGATATCGTTGTTGATAACTGTGCGATTTGCAGGAACCACATCATGGATCTCTGTGAGTCTTTTTGTTTTCTTCCTTTTTTATTGTTTTCGACGCTTGGTTTCGATTGCTGCTTTCCAGTTTGGTGAGGGATTTTTACATCTGAATATGTGTTTATAGTTTGCTTCTTTGTTTTTCTATTCAATTGATGGCGCGGTTATTAGGTATAGAGTGCCAAGCTAACCAAGCTAGCGCCACCAGCGAGGAATGCACTGTTGCTTGGGGTACGCATTTATTTTACAACCTCAATTTTTTTTTTTTTAAATTGTTCTCTTGCTTATTTGATATTAAGTTGTTGCATGTTTGTGAATTGAATTAAATTTCAGGCATGCATGTAAAAGCATATTGGTCAAATTTGTGTATGCTACGGCTGCAATTGACAGAAATATTATCACAATTGCCTGAATTGTTAAAAGCATCTAATGGCAATTGAGTCTGTTGTTGAATTTCATATTCACCACATCTAATCTAAGAGTTAGTAGTGAAATTCAATTTGAGATATATTTCCATGCTTTTGGTTAAGATTTTGTGTCAAAGTTCTTTTGTAGCATAAATTTACAATTTCTTCTTTTGCTGTTTACAAATGTGTTTGCTTTTGTTTGTTTGTTTGTTTTTTTTTTTTTTTTTTCAAATGGACATTTAGAAGGGCATAATTTTTTGAATATTATAAAGTACATGACAAGAATTCCATAAAAGTGATTGGCCGATATATGAAACCTGTCACTCTAGTTTTAAGTGTTAAAATTTTGTGTGTGGATATGCATGATATTTCCACTTGCATTTTCTGCTGATTTATTACTGTTCTGTATCTTTGTTGTGTTTGTGGATGATGCATGGGGAATGCTTTGATAAGATTTTGGAAATTTGAAATGCTGCTTCATTCTGCTAGTTCAAGTAATGCCAAAGTTGTAATGGCTATCATTGGTGCGATACCATTGTGAAGTGCAGAAGTTCAAGTTGGTGAAAATGATTCATGTATTGCTATGAATTTCTCTTTCCTTTGCAATCAAAAACTCCTTCAGAGATTCAAGTTTTGTGGGTTCTGGGAAGCTTGATTATAGAACCAAGGAATTTTAAACCACTTGAATTTGGTAGTATGTCGTTCCTTTTTTTCTTTTTCAAGAAAAAACATTTAGTTTGGTTTGATTTTGTTTTGAGATCATCTATTGTGAACCTTTTTCCCCACTGTGCTTGAATTTGAATTTTGTTTGAAACCCTAGCAATGAGAATGTAGATTCTAGTTCAGCTAGTTTTCATGAATAGCATGCGGTCAAAAAATATTTGTTTGTGATCCTTATTTTGCAGGATTGTAAAAAATGTTCTGTTTTGTCAACAATGATAAACTTCAGTGGCTTGTTTTCTATACCTTGATGCTTGGTTTTTTCTCTTCTACAAAAAGTAAGGATGGATGATGAGCTCTATTTGATTGTCTTACTATCACATTTCTATTGTTCAAATATGTGACACGAACTTTTGCCTGAGAAAATTTATTACTCTGCAATCTCCTTTGTTTGTCATCTAATCTGTTATGGTGTCTTGAATTTCTTATGCAGAAATGACCTTGAGGTTTAATAAATATGCTTACTTATTTCTTATGTTTAGACAATCTTAGTTATCATGTTGTATGCAGGGGTTTGCAACCATGCATTTCACTTTCACTGCATCAGCCGATGGCTCAAGACTCGTCAAGTGTGTCCGCTGGGTAGATTTTCTTGCCACTGTCCACATCTTTCTTTTATATTTGACTTGCCTTGTTCATGTTGTACGCTTAATCTCATAAGTTACTTGACACTGCATTTTATGGATTTTCTAATTTCTTGGTATGGCGATGTATTGTTTCCTCAGATAACAGTGAATGGGAGTTCCAGAAGTATGGCCACTAGAATATTCAGGCAATCGGATGGTTTGCAACCTTCAAAGATATCAACTTGAATTGAATTCATGTTTTCTCTTTCGATGCATGACTCTTTCTAATTCTGCTTTCCATTTCGTTTTGCTGAAGCGTTTTGGTGATTTCATTTAGGATCTAGTATCTGATTAAGTGCTTTATGGGAAGTCTCTCTCTCTCTCTCTCTCTCTTCCCTCCCTGCGCGCGCGCGCACACACATTTATAGGCTTTGCAGTAAAACACAAAGGCCTTGGTTCTGTGGTCGAAACTCCCTTGACAATGCTTCGGCTTTCCCCGCTGACGCAGTCTATCAAGCACAAAGATTAGATGCTGGCCTGGGCTTAGCACAGAACATCGGGGGCCATGGTTCAGAAACCATCCAGCCTATCCAGTGCGAAGATTAGACGCTGCCTTGGGCTTAGCAAGAACATTGGGGGCCACGGTCGAGAAACCACCCGGCCGATCAAGCCCGAAGATTAGATGCTGGGTTGGGCTGAGCATGAACATATGGGACCATGGTTCAGAAACCCTTACAAAACACAGTTCGTAAAAAATAATGACCTGTATATTTGCGCGAGTATTCATAACCAAGTCTTAATATTGGCAACATAATATTAAACAGCCCGTTGACATCGGTGGATACGGCGTTGTGAACCTCGAATGTGTTGCAAATTATTTTACAAGAACATGCCCAAACCTGCACAAATAACGTAGGCACTCAATACTCAAGGCTAGTAAGACAAATGTAAGGATGTGATATCATCAATGGCAGATGTAAGGCATTGCTCTTCATCCCTCGTCTCCATAACCTTTCCACTTCTCTTCGCTACATAGGAGAAGGGTAAACACATTTTTTAAGACATAATCGCGTTTTGCAGGCAAGTTATTATGATATCTATGTGAAAGTTAAAAGAAATTATTTCATGATAACATAATTTTTAGACGATCGTCGTTTAGGGTTCCAAAATATATTTCAGCTACCGATGCTTTTGTAGGGTTGCAAAGTGGCGGCGAAGCGTCCCCCTGTGTGCATCGGTTAATGGCACACTGGGAAACAAAGGGGAAAAGGGCCCGAGGAACCTACTGATTCATTCATGCTCGAGTGGCCCTTTGTTTATTTGGCCTTGTCTTTTGTATACGCCACCCTCAAGAGACGGCAAACTAAAGGGAGATGGATATCATTTTTGCTTGTTTTAAATGTACACATGGTTTGAAATAACAATGCTATTCCGACGGAAAATTAATGACCCGAAAGTGCCCCAAATTGATGGAAACCATTTATCATTTGGGACCCCCTTTTCTTGAGACATATGTTATAAATGACTACGATTACATTCGGGTATTTTCGTTCTCTTTCGGTCAATTAAGCATCTTCCCAAATTGAAAGGCACTACAACCCCTCGTCGCCAATTCCAAGCACCTGAAGTCACGAATTTCCTTATTTTAGTCCTGGCAATTGTCCTTTGGGATAGGGAAACGAGTGGACTGCCTGCCACAAAAATTGTTGTGCATGTGGTTCAGGGGAAGTGGAGCCCAAGCATCCCTTTATTGTCAAAAAAAAAAAAAAAACAAATGCAAGCTCATAAACAACCATAACTGCCAAATTTGTAACTTTGAACATACTCACCCCGCAGAAAGAGGAGGAAATAGAACACGAAGAAAGGAGAAATTCTTCGGGCCGGTGTCTCGCCCGATGTTCGCAAGTTCTGCTTTGCTTTCACACAATAAATCTTGATTTTCAGGAAATGACTTACACAACTTGGTTGACCAATTTTATGGAGAAATGGGAAACATATTTCATATATACGTCTATGTATATATATATATATATATATAGTGGAAAATTAAAGTTTACTTACAATTAAACTGGGACCAACACGTTACCTTTTTTTTTTTTTTTCCTTTTCATAATAATAACACATTACATGTCATCATTCCTTCCAAAACTCTTGCGTCATGTTATAAATTACTAATAAATAAAATCAGATAACAATTGAAAATACTAGGATGTAGAAAGGGTGCATAATAAAAAGTCCAGACGCCCGATTGGTAAGTGGGGCTAAAGAGAAAGAAAAAGCGAGACAGACGGCTAAAGCTACCAGGCAGAAAAGGCGTGCATTGGTGTGTAAAGCAAATGAACGCAAATTGCGGGAAAGCCGAAAGAGAAAAACAAACTGATTGAGAGGGGAAAAGGCAAAGCCAGAAAGAGAAAGGCTAAAGGCAGGGCCAGCGCTTAGCGTGCCTCCAAAATTTTCTTATTTATTTATTTATTTTAAAAAAGATAATTCGCGGTACACATGCGTTGGAATTTAGGGAGTTCTTGTTGGCTAGATTGGTGGCACCATCTGCGGTCAAGTTTGGTGGGCCAATGGGGGCCACGTTTGACCTCTTCTTGCCTAACAATAATGCTAAATATTGTAAATTTCTTTTTCCTTATTATTCTTAAGATAAATGATTTTTTATTAAATAAAATTATTTGTTAAAATATTAAAAAAATTATTTACACTAACTGGTAAAAGACTGTTGTAAATTAAGAAATAAAAAATAACTTTATTGCTAATTTTTCATTTTTTTCTTCATGTATTTTGTATTTACCGTGCGATTCTTGATGTGTTTTTCGTATTGGTGTTAATTTAATTTTATAAGGTTTATTAAATTTTTTTAAGAATGTAAAATTATTATTCTTGGGAGGTACCGCGCCTTTCGGCAACGGCAAACTTTCGGTAACAAAACGCGGTGCAAATTCTGTCACGCCACGCGTCATTTGTGGCCGTATAAAGAAAATTCGCAAGAAACTAGCCGTTACTGACACGATGATGAGTGGTTCACTGCACACCCTTAATCAGATTACAAAAATATTTATTTAAATTTAATAATATTTTTTAAAAATTTAAATAATTATGTTAATTGTAATTTTTTTAATTTATATGTGTGATAAATAATATATTTATCATGTATTATTTTTTAAAAAAATAATTGATGATGACACAAAAGAAAAAAAATAATTTTGTTTAAATACAGTAATATGTGACTCTCGTTTTTAATTTATAATTTATATGTATAATAATTAATATAATCATGATGTATTTTTTGTTTTGCAAAACAGAAAAAACTAGCCGTTACCTTTGATGATGACGCAGCAGAAAAAGTGGACTCCGCTCTAAGCTCCCAATTATTATTCATTTCGTTTAATTAAAGAATGAGACAAATTGCCGGTAGCCTCTCATGGTCTTTGCTCCCCGCGCCTATTCCCATTTCTCGGAAATACCCCTTTGACCTTTTGTTCCGTGATATGATATATTCCATCCACCATGCTCCTCTAAAATGGTTTTTTTTTTTTTTTTTTTTTAATGTGAAGTTGCAAATAAACAAATTTCATTTGCGCAATGCACAAATCTTAGGTTCAGGTTTAAAAACACATTGGTATTGGTTAATCTGATGCACCATTTTTAGGCACGGTTAAGGGTTGAAGTCTCACCCAAATCCATGGTGTAAATCTCCCCAACGAGCCCATGGAGTGGATCACGACCATTCCCATTTCAATGCCACTTCCATTATTTTTTTGACAATCATGGTTCATCCCCGTCAAACCACCTAGGTTTGGTAAACAAACACCAAGCTTGAGCTGAAAATGGTGCTGTGGCTTTGTCAGTAGCTTTACGTTCTCTGATAGTCCTGGGGGCCAATGATGCCTTCCTCCTTTCCATCCTGGACAATGTTGAGCATGTCATTCAGCGCAGCCCCATCCCCCAATAATCAGGATTCAGCAAATTAGGAAAAGCACACAAGGCCAGCCATTGAAGGTGGCGGCAACGCGGCACCTCGAAGTGCGTGTCTCCACCATCAAGTGCGTGCAACACGAAGGAATCATTTCAATTGAAGACCGCAAATACTTACAAACTCAAAGTTTTACGGAAAGAGAAAAATTAAATAACAAAATTGAATGAGTGACGTAAAAGTAAAACATGTAGATCAATTGTTTTTTTTTTTAAATATAAAAAAAAATGTATATGGTTGCCGTCCTATATTCCATCATAGTATGAGAGCTTGAGGCAAAAAAAAAAAAAAAAAAAGTGGGACAAATAAAAACACACATCAAATCACTATCATTCTTAAATATGTATTTATGACCTTATTCTTAATTGTAATCATATTTTGTGAGAAAAAAATTGTGAAGGCGAAAACATTGAAACAATATAATAATATAAAATGTGTTTTAAAAGATTATTAATTGATGTCATATGATATGGGGTAGCTATCTAATAATGTATTTTGCTTTTAGAAAAAGTTAAAAATGAAAATTGGGAAAGATTTTCTCTTTTTTTTTTTTTTTTGTTCTTTCTTCGTAGCTTTAAATTATTATTAATAATTGCGGAATAGTATTAAACAGTATTAAAAAAAAAAAAGGCATTCTTTAGTAACAGTGGATGGATCTTTACGTTTTCGTTGTATTATATTAATTTTTAAAAACAGAGACCTTTTAGAAATAAAACCAACTTGGCTCCCTTTTGCTTTTCTTCTTCTTGTAATCCTTTTTTCTTTTTTTTTCTCGGACTGTGACAAAGAGGCTGAGCCTTTTTAACCATATTTATAATTCTAATTCTTTTTAATGTTAAGCATAAAAGGCCATCAACAACAGTGGCCATTGCCATTGCCATTGCCATTGCCCACAATACTACGCATATTCACTCTGTGCGAAACTGAAAAAACAGAGAATGGGCTTCATGGCCTTCGCCGGCAGGCGGTTCCTCCCTCTTCTGATCCTCCTAGCGTTGTCGTTCTCCGCCGCCACCGCCAAGCAAAACTACATCATCCACATGAAGCACAATGCCAAGCCTCAAAATTATGCCACCCACCAGGAATGGTACTCCGCCAGCCTTCTGCAATCCACCTCCGATTCCTCCGCCCTCTTCTACACCTACACCGCAGCATTTCACGGCTTCGCTGCCTCGCTTGACCAGGAAGAAGCCGAGAGCCTTCGGAAGTCTGATTACGTCCTCGATGTCTACGAGGACACTATGTACTCTCTCCACACCACTCGCACCCCTCAGTTCCTTGGCCTCAGCAATGACCTGGGCTTGTTTGATGGCCACAGGACCCTTGACGTTGACCAAGCCTCGCGTGACGTTATAATTGGAGTGCTCGATACCGGGGTCTGGCCCGAGTCTAAGAGTTTCGACGACTCTGGTATGCCGGAGATCCCCGCTCGGTGGCGCGGTCAGTGTCAGTCTGGTCACGACTTCAACTCTAGACGCTGCAATAAGAAGTTAATTGGAGCCCGTTATTTTGCCAAGGGCTACCAAATGGCATCCGGCAGTCAATTCTTGAGATCGAATGCGGAGATCGAGTCCCCCCGCGACCAAGACGGCCATGGAACTCACACCGCCAGCACTGCCGCCGGCTCTCAAGTGGCTAACGCCAGTTTACTCGGTTACGCTAGCGGCACTGCCCGTGGGATGGCCCCGCACGCGCGCGTCGCCGCTTACAAGGTGTGCTGGACTACGGGCTGTTTTGGATCCGACATTCTCGCGGGTATGGATCAGGCCATCCTCGACGGCGTCGATGTCCTGTCATTATCACTCGGCGGCGGATCGGTGCCGTATTATCGCGACACCATCGGTATCGGAGCATTCACTGCGATGGAGAGGGGCATTTTCGTCTCTTGCTCGGCTGGCAACAGCGGGCCCACTAAGGCCACTTTGGCTAATGTGGCTCCGTGGATTATGACCGTTGGAGCCGGAACCTTGGACCGGGATTTCCCGGCTTACGCGTTGTTGGGCAACAACAAACGCTTCACCGGAGTGTCGCTTTACAGCGGGGCAGGAATGGGGGATAAACCGGTTGGTTTGGTTTATAACGAGGGAAATAAAGCCTCGAGCAATTTGTGCTTGCTTGGTTCACTTGACCCGGCTTTGGTTCGTGGGAAAGTGGTGCTTTGTGACAGAGGAATGAACCCGCGCGTGGAGAAGGGTGCGGTTGTGCGCGATGCTGGTGGGATTGGGATGATACTGGCGAACACAGCGACCAGCGGCGAGGAATTGGTGGCGGACAGTCACCTTCTGCCTGCGTTGGCGGTGGGGAGGAAGGTCGGAGACATGATAAGAGAGTACGTGAGGAAGGAGGCCAATCCGACGGCTGTGTTGAGTTTTGGAGGGACAGTATTGAATGTGCGGCCATCGCCGGTGGTGGCTGCGTTCAGCTCTAGAGGGCCGAATCTGGTGACACCGCAGATCTTGAAGCCGGACGTGATTGGGCCAGGAGTCAACATCTTGGCGGCTTGGTCAGAGGCAATTGGCCCCACTACCCTCGAAAATGACACTAGGAAGACTCAGTTCAACATCTTGTCGGGTACATTTCAGCTTTTCATCGACGGTTTTATTGAACCTTATGTGTATGTATGTATTTATGTATGTATGTATGTATGTATGCATGCCTAATCCTTTGCTCGTTGCTCGTTGCTCTTGAGTCTTAACAATTTTTTGCGTTTCATAATTCTGATTGGATAATGCCAATTTCCAAGAATGGATCAACGTTATGGGGTAGGAGCAACATGCAAGGGTCATTGGTAATTTTGATGAAAACCCCAAAAAATTGAAAGATCTCTAGCTTGAGAGGGTTCTTTTCCCCTATGTAGCAAGAAAAACAAAACACTCGCCGGAGCAGTGCTATAGGCGTATGATTCAAAACCAAATTCGCTCAAGAATGGTCTGGTGAATCAGTTTGATATGATATGGTTGATTATTGTAAATGACTAACAACTCAACCCCAATTTTCAATTTCGTTTTTGTAAATGAGTGTATTTTGAGTAGTCCCGACCTCCTCTTCTTTAATTTGCTGCAAATGACTCCTAAACATTTTTAATTGTTGTATGGATTGTCATCAATTATGGTAGAATTTGTGTTATTTCTTTTTGGCAATTGTTCAATTGATTGCACTCTTGTGTAGGTACATCTATGTCGTGCCCACATATCAGTGGCGTTGCTGCATTGCTCAAAGCAGCCCATCCGGATTGGAGTCCCAGTGCAATCAAATCCGCTCTCATGACCACTGCCTATACCCTCGACAACACCAATTACCCTCTCAGGGATGCAGCTGACGGTGCGTTCTCAAACCCGTGGGCTCATGGGTCGGGTCATGTAGACCCACACAAAGCGCTCTCCCCTGGCCTCGTGTACGACATCCCAACAAACGAATACGTAACCTTCTTGTGCTCACTGGACTACACCATTGAACATGTCAGGGCCATTGTCAAGCGCCCTAACATCACTTGTTCCAGGAAATTCGACGACCCCGGTCAACTCAACTATCCATCATTCTCTGTGGTGTTTTCGAGCAAAAGGGTCGTTAGATACACCCGAGAATTGACCAACGTGGGTGCTGCCGGGTCTGTCTATGAGGTAGCCGTGACTGGGCCATCAATGGTGGCGATCACCGTGAAACCTGCCAGGCTCGTTTTCAGGAATGTTGGTGACAAGCTTAGATACACCGTAACGTTTGTGGCAAAGGAATATATGAGCATGAATGCCGGGTCTGAGTTCGGCTCCATCGTCTGGAGAAATGCTGAACACCAAGTGAGGAGCCCAATTGCATTTACTTGGAGGCAGCTGTGAGGTTTGTATCTCTAGTTGAATGTGGGTTTTCGCCTATTGGGCTTTTCAGAGACTTTGTTAAAAGAAGGACCCGGTATCAGGGCTTTGTCGATTGCAGAAAATATGAATTCGTAGATTTTTGTGATCTGTAAGCCTATACAAGTTTTAAGGGTAGTCTTTCTCATATTAACTGACTCGTGAGCTTGAATTGCTGGCCCATCTCAAGGGTTCTATTTTTCTCGGCCTCTCGTTCAGCAAAACCACATTAAGTCATGGAATGGATCGGAAAGATAATTAAAAAAAATATTAATAAAACTGATTTTTAAGAACCTTCTTTACTTCCCAAATTCAGTTTCTAACACATTTTTAGAGTTTAAAATCAATTGTACCATTACATGATTATAACGAAAACATTCATTAAGAGGTAGTATTAGCCTTTCAACTTTACTAGAATCTTAATACCTGTCGCCTCGAGTTTTCCTTGACATGGCCAGGGAGAGACTAGGGATGGCCTTATTTTGAATAGCCGTGTGCTGTTACTTAATCAACTTAAGGAAAAGACAACTCCTGCGGTTGCAGAAAGCATTGTAGTGTTATGGCCAACTGTTAGCCATCCAGAGAGTAAAAGCCTACCAATTCTATTATTTCGCACCAATAATTAAGATTAGCTGGTCCACTTATTTGAATTATGGATGTGGATGAAGGCCATCATCGAGTCTCGCTTTTCAACTCAAAAGTATAATAACTGATAAGCATTTGGAGGGGCTTGTCAGTGTAAATATGAGAAGGAACTTAACTGTTTATCCACGAAAATCTTAACCTGTTTGAAGCAAACAAACAACAATCATACAAACAGATAAGCACCCCTTTATTAGACTCCCTTTAGTGGAAGCAGTCAAAATATATATAGCCCCGCGTATGAATATCTTGACTACTTTGATCATTCCGCGTTGTTTGTGGTTCTCAATTTTTCAGCTCAATAAATCCTTCGCACGAATTTGACAAAGAAAATCAAGCTGTACTAGTTCCCAACATTATACCTTGTGCAAGAGACTGAATGGTGTATATATTGAATAGAATACTTATTTATGGTGGTACCGTATTAACGTGCTAGAAGAATAAACAGCATGGATTACAACAGGTCTTTGTACAACTGGTCTTTGTACAACTGGAACAAGGGTGTACCTTTGGGCATTTGGGACAAGAGCATGTCCATCTGCAACAAGAGCAATCTGGGCACGAGGGAAACTTAAAATGACAGCAGCAGTTCCTGCTGCATGTGATCCTTCCACAACATTGGGATCTAGGACATGAACAAGAGCAACATTCCCACTTTGGTGCCGGGCAGCAGTTGTATGAACAACAGTCACGGCAGTCACATAAATTGCAGTCACATAAATTACAGTCGCACGAGTTACAGTCGCATAAGTTACAGTCACAGTCACAGCAGCGAGGCAATTCCAGACGAGGAGTGCATCCCGAAAAACAGCAGCAACAGATCCAAGAGAAGTTGAAGCAGGGTACTCCACTGCAGGCAACAAGGATGTTATTAGTACCACAGTGGTTCACAGAGGGGAGAGAGTCGCATATTATGTAATATTAACAAAGAAGATTCATAACAAATGGGGTATCCCAAAAGCACGTGCACTAATGTTGAACAATTTTTGCTGACTTCATTTTGTAATTAACTTATATTACAAGCATTATGGCATAACATCAAATTTGAATTTAGTTGGTAGAGCAATGGTACACAGATCCAGAATATAAGGTAACAGTAACGAGATAATACCATAGCCATTTCCAAAAGCGACAAGACCTCCGATTTTTCCGATTTCTGTTTAAAGGAGGAGAAAAAGATTAAGGCCAATGTTACATTCTACAACTGAGATTCAAATTGTGATGGCAAGGGGGAACATTCTTACGTATGTATAAAAGGATCTGGGTTTGTCACCACATAGTCAGTGACCCTGCAGAATGTTTCTTGCATCAATTACAACAAGCTGATAACAAATTAATAGGGTATCCGCCTTCATAATACTTGCAAATATACATATACGTATAAACCCTGAAAATTTTAGGACAAATCATTCTGAGCAGCAGAAGTCCATTAAATTAGAAACTACTTAACAAAATTGCAACACTGACGTACTCTTTGCAGCATCTGGACGCAGGCTGTAGGCCTTCAACAAATTTTAGTTCCTCCTGTCAAAATAAGAATTGCTGAATTTCAGACCACAATGCTATGACATGGCAGATCAAAGTATAAACGGTTACATATTCTCTATCATCAATGAATTTGGTGAGAGTTCAGACATGGTTGTCTCAAGTCTATGCACATATCTTGTTGCTCCAAATCAAACAAAAACATGGCAAACATTGGAAATTTTTATTACACATATAAGCTTCCCTTAATTTTCTGTAACAGATCAGTGATGTCTAATCGGCAAATCACTAGTCTGTAACATCATATTTGCGGACTACCAATTTTAGCCCCTGAAAACTGACTAAAATTTGATCAATCAGCTGTATCATTGAACAAAGAGCCCGTCCTAAAGGGGGCATTCACTCTGAACTAGGGATCGAACATGCTCGTTAGGTGAAAATACGGCCAGCAATAATGATCGGTTTCAGCCTTTCGGACAACAATCTACAATCACAATCAGATTCAATACAGTGCATGTGCTTTTCGGGCACCGCAACAAGTAATCTGTCAGGGGCTCGCGAATAAGGTCAAAAGCTACCCACCCAAAGATGACTAACTCGTGTCATGTCTTTCTGCTATATTTAGTTTGTAATTTCTTTACTTCTTTGTAACACTTAAAATTCCAGTCACAATGAGCATGATTGTATCCTCCAAAAGTTGGGACTATAGCTATTAACACAAAAAGAAAAATCCCATTTTTGTAGACGGAAATTCGGTAATATAAAAGAAGGACTTCAACTTTTTTCTTCCTCTTTGATCCATTGTAAAGAAATAACTAAGAAAGATTGTTCTTCTTGTGCTTCTCAGTGATATCTCATACCTAGAGCTGGCTAAAGACCAACACGAAACTGAAACATAAAGACTCATACCCACCTCAAGAAAACCAATTTCCCTCTCAAGTATCTGCACCTTGGCTATTCCCCTCCGCTTTCCGTACAAATCCGGATACTCCGGCGGTGACTTCGGACGGGGCGGCGGCAAAGACGGCACCGTGGAAGAGCAAGCGGACTTAGCGGCAGCCATTATTCTGCAACTGTCTCCGGTGGCAAAATGAGGTCCACTCCACTCAGAAGCAGCTACACATCCCAAGAAAAAAGCAGACAGAGGGCAAGCAAGGGTAACTGACAGAAGAAGTAACAAGGCAACTACTAATAGCAAATAGAAAGTTGCAAAAAAAAAGAAAGAGAAGCGGAGGCAAGTAACGTTGATGTTAGACAGCTAGGTGTGAACAAAGGTTATGTGAGTATATGAAGAGTTTCTACGAGTGTTGTGTCAGAGCGCAGTAATTGCATTCCATAACCTGACAAGTCTAATAAATAATTTACATAATTTACGACCCATAAACAAGGGAAGGGAAATAGAAAAGGGACCTATAGCGGCAGAAACTGAGACAGGAGCAGTGCACACATGAATGTGACCCGAATGCATGCGTGTACATGTAATGTGTCATCTTGGCATATGCATTGGGTTAAATCAGGAGGAACAGTATAAAGAGTGATAATTCAGATAAAAAGAGAGTCATTATTTCACAGACAGAGAGTGTGATGATTCTGACGATGACAAGAGAAAAACAACCTTTGGGCATGGTAATAATGATAATGGTAATAATGGGAAAGCCCGGTTCTGAGAAAAGCCCGCGGAAAAATCTGTGTACGAAGTCATTCGGTAAAAAAAAAAAGAAAATAAAAAGGTAAGAGCTTTGATCTAATTTCAGTGAGTTATTATTTTTTTATTTTTGGGTTCAACAAAACTCACCTACCCTCTCTCTGCCTAGGACAGTGTCCGTGTGTCTTCTGGGCGTGTGAATTATTTTCATAGTCTTTGTTTATGTTTTGTGTCGTAGGCTGGCTGGTGGGGGGGTGGTGGAGGCAAATTGCGAAGAGAGGACCGAGGAGAAGCGAAATTAACGATGTAGTACCTGAGATGACACGTGATGGCTGCCCAGGAGAGAGAACACAACAGGTGCTGCGGACTATAGTGTGAGTGAGTAGTGGAGAATATGGATGACTGAGAAAGTGAGCGAGGGGCGGAGTGGACTTTGGCTTTTGGTTTTTTTCCGACCAAAGAATCAATCAGTTCTGAGCCTGGGGGGTTTTTCAACCAAATAATCAATCAGTTCTGATTTTGATGAGACAACCAAGATCTCAATATCTGCTGCGGAGGCCCTGAAGCTTCCTTTTGCTAAAATATACAAAGCAGAATCGGTACCGGTATGGTTTTGCTCTGCCGTTTCTCCAACCAGTTGTGGTAAGAAATTGGCTTCATGTACCGTTATTTTAGGTTGGTTGGAGATAATACATGTCATATTATTATTATTATAATTATTAATGTAATATTTGTAATTTTAAAATTTTTAAAGAAATATTGCTAATTTAGTTTGGCTATTTTACCACTCAAAGCTTTAATACTAATTAAAAAAAAAAAAGATTTGTTAGATGTAGGTATTAATGATGCAAGAGAAAAAAAATAATAATAGTAAAAACCGGTGACAAATTTCTAAGAGTAATAGCCATTTTGTTTTGATTTTCAAATTGTGAATCAAACATAGAACCTAAAATCATATTATATTTTAAATACTCTTTTAATGTAAAGATAATTACAATTTGATAAATGAATTATGATAATTAATGACTTCTAATATTGTTTAAAAACATCGTACTTCAAAGACATTCTTGTTATTTAATGTAATAAGCATTAGAGATAACTATCAAAAACTTTCAAAATTTTTACTCAAAGTGGTGACATCATTAATTTTTGCTTTAATTAAGGTCTCGAATTATTTTTTAATTTCTATTTTAACATGGTCACCACTTTTAGCATTAAACATTTTGTATTGAGGAGTGGAGCTGAGGAGCGTGCAAGTTAAAAATCTGGAGCACGAGTATTTCCAAACGTCCCACTGTTTGCGCTATTACTAAGCGCAGCAGAAGCATCGTGCAGCGTGGCAGTCTAGGCAAGAAGTGGGACCCATTTTTTGTCACACGTGGGGCCAAGAAATCTTGATGCGGGTCAGGTGGGTCCGACATTGAGACGACAAGTCGATCGAGCGCTTCTGCTCTTTCCCGAAGTTGTACCACGGTATTGCTCAGAAAGCAAATGGAGAGTGGAGGAGAGCGGTGATGACTGACGTGTCAGCGCTGCTGCAGGTTAGCCGTTCAAGGCGAAGGAAAGTGAGCTGGCTGCTGCCGGTAAGTGGCGTTTGCCGAATGAACAATCATTGTCCTTCCCCGTCCCCCGCGGCCACACCCTCCTACCCTTTTTCCCTTGGCGAAAATAGCAATTTTTACACAAGTTTCTCCGCACGTACCGTTCCTGCCGTGCTATTTTTGTGTGGGCAAAGCCTTTACATCAGAGCTTTAAATTACTCATATGCTGCCCCGTGAGAGAGCCGAGAGCCTCTGGTAGGATTGTAACTCACTGGTACGGAAATTTACTCACTACCACTCCAAAGAATTAAGATTAAAATACATTAACAAGTTTTAAATTTAATATGTTATATTAAAATTAAAATATATATATATATATATATATATATTCAAAATTATTATTATTCTTGTAAAAAGATTAAATTAAGTTCTTAAAAGAACGATGACGACGAATACAATGGGCCTCTTATATGATAAGTAAGCTTTCTTAACGGACATTCTTGTGGCCCATGGATGTGTATATTTCAGCAGTTTCGATGCAGTCATAGCATTCGTGGGCAGCCCATAAGCAGGACATTGCTTGGGGGGATCTCTTAGTTTCGGCATAAATGACTCGCTCACTTAACTTTGTTCTCGAATCGAAGAAGCAAACTCAAATGTGTACTAAGCGTGCAAGTTAATTCTTCTTCGTACCACCTCATTGTATTGTCATGCTCACTCAAGCAAAGATTCCATCTAAATCTTCTACGCTTCTGTTGTTGGGCCAAAGTAGGTGGACAAGCTTAACTTTTAATATATATATATATATATTTATTTAATAAAAATACTAAAATCTATAAATATCCGAATTTTTAACTATTAACTAATACCCTTTAATACTTTCTTTTTGTTCAGTTACGTTGGTAAAGAAGATACTTAGAAGAGCGGATCTAAGATTTAAATTTAAAACCTCGCATCTAAGAAAATAGTTCAGCAACCGGTTAAGCTGTGGGGGTCATTGCAGGAACCTAGACCAGCTAGGTCACTCTCGGAACCTTCCGCCGCACAAAATACAGATAAATTATGTTATTGGAGTTACCAAAAAGTCAAAATTAGTTCATGAAGATGCTCTCTGCAAACTAACGAGCGTCCTATGCGTAATGGAGGAGAGTATGGTTCTTGGGTAGGAAGTATTCCTTTTCTTCCTAGGTAGCTAGTCTTCAAAGCTGTAAAGGTGAATGCCAAAATTTCAAACGAATCACAAAGCCCCTTTTGACAAAATTGAAAGTAATCATTAAGTCAAAACTGAATCCACACCCCGTATAAATTGTTCCTTTTGGCTTCAATTTCCCAGATATGCATCCTCTACATGAAACGGTAAAATTAAAATCGTGTGTCGAATCTCTAGTTACATGAATGGCTGCTAATCGCGTTGCGCCTAATGCAACAGCTAACATCCCTCGTTCACAAGTAACCTTTTGTGTAAGTCACCTGTTTTCTCATCACATGGTCTAAATCTTGCCAAACCTTGACTGCAACTGTGGGAACATAGGACACTCTTTCTTTCCCTCCGTGGTACAAGGATTAAAGCTGTATATAAATAGGTTGTTGTCAGTTTGAAATTTCATAACTTGAAAGCAAGTACCTGCAAGTTTTCAATTTTTATTGGAAGGCAGACAGATATAGAGATAATATGGCTGCAGCAATCAAAGCAGACGCCATGCCCATCATAAGCAAGGTATATTGTGCTCTATCTCAGGTGGTACTTGTGGTTAGGAAAAGGCCGCAAGTGGTGACTGGCGGAGGCTTTGTGGTCACAGATAACTGTAGCCAGAGGCTTGTTTTTAGAGTTGAAGGCTGCGAAGTTCGCGGCACGCATGGGGAACTGGTTGTACGTGACAGTGATGGAAATGCTTTGCTTCTCATCTGTCGAAAGGTAAATTTGCTCGTTTCATCTCAATAGTCTATATGATATTGAACATGAAAGCTTCATGAATCAATGCACACTCGTAAAATTTGAGAAACGAACAAGCAAAGAGATGCAGATGTTAAAATGAATCCTCGCTAGTCTTTAAATTCGGGGTAGGTCGGCATCTTGTGGGTTATTTCTTTTAATATTCATGTTCAGGCTGCAGAGGTACGTACGAGCATGAATAGTTCAAAACCATTAGCTTCTCCTATACATATTAGCCCTTTCTTGGATCTGTATGCTTCTTCCGCTAGAGCAATCATTAATTACTTTCAAACTTTATTTTGTCTCGATGGTTTTGGAAATCTTTTTCGGATTTTGATCCTGCCGATGAAATCAGCTTGGAGGGTAACAACTTGATGACGCAGCTAGCATAAATATTTGCTTGCAGGCAATCTAATAACCCTTTACAAGCAAGGAATCTATTTACCTATGCAACTAGTGCACGCGAAATGAGTTGATATGCACAGAAAAATTTAGACCCACCGACATGGAATTACCCCGGCAATATTGAGTGTTGCCAAACTTGAATTTCTAGTTGTCCATATCCTTCGATTTGACGTGTAAATCCGCATACATATCAACTGTATCGATAATTTTATCAATTAACCCATGACATGTAATGGGCGTATTTTGTTTTTCTTCTTTCAGGGGGGAATGGTTCAGGCCCTAAGTATATATTGGAAATGGAAAGGTTACGCATTTGACTATGACGGATCACAGAAGCTGGTGTTTAGCTTGAAAGAGCCGAAGTCGTGTTTGGTCAGGAACAATCCAATCAGAGTCTCCATGGAGCCTAGAATAAGCAACAAAGACTGGGACTTCGAGGTCAGGGGTAATTTTCCCGACAAAGCTTGTAGTATTGTTGACTATTTAGGCAACGTTGTTGCTCAGGTAATCTATGTCCTATTATATGGTACCATATCTAATATTTCCATGACTTTTCAGTTAAGAAGTTGAATTAAACTCAAGCATAATGACTAGCCCCAAAATCCAACCGTCATACATTTTTTCTTTTTTAAATTTTAATTTTCTTCTGGGGACGTTGAATTTGATATATAGATTGGAGGGAAGAAGGAAGCAGAGGAGCTGAGAGCAAGCAAGGATCTTTATCATGTAGTGGTAGGAAAAGGCATTGATCAGGCTTTCGTAACCGGAATCATTGCCGTCCTCGACTATATCTA
The DNA here is from genome assembly GCA_037832385.1 of Rhizophora apiculata. Taxonomy (NCBI): domain Eukaryota; kingdom Viridiplantae; phylum Streptophyta; class Magnoliopsida; order Malpighiales; family Rhizophoraceae; genus Rhizophora; species Rhizophora apiculata. The sequence goes on along the minus strand of CM075433.1, from coordinate 3,934,097 downwards.
CGGTGAGTCTACAAGATGCCGATCCTGATCTGACAAAACTGGTTGATCACGGATGCACACATATCCGCCAATTAAATGGAGCTTCTCTCCTGACGCCATTGCAATGGCCAAGCTTTCAATTTGTTTGTTTGTTGGTATGTTTTGATTCGCTAGACAAAATCGTCACGTGGGCTTCCGTGCATGTAACATTTAACCATCTAAAAATTGCTTTTGGAGATGCTGATGTTAATCAGCTACGCAACTCGAGCTAACTTTTCGTTTGTAAAAAGAAGGATTTTAGTTTCTTATCCTCCGCCTACAATATATGCGCTAATAAAGGAAATTTTGCTTACCTTTTCAATTTTTTTTAATTTATTAAAAAACTCGTTGAATTATAAATTATATAATAAAAATTATATTTTTTATTCTTATAAATTTTATATTTTTAATATTAACATTAAAAATCTCAAAAATAAAAGTCAATATCTTAACCACTAAGAAGTATTCCGAAAAACGATTTTCATTTGTAACTTAGAAATGGGAATCTCATAGTCTGAAGTGACCCTATCCCGTGGATAAAGCACATGTTATTATTGATCATGAATAATTTTTGGCAGTGATTGCCCAAAAGACACCTCGACGGGACTGTTTTGACTGCTTTCGAGATGGGTTTTGTTTCCTGCGGGACAATTAATCTTTTATTTCATATTCTTGGATAGAAATTCCTTCCTTTTCATTTCGACGTTTATTTTGTAAGCGCAACGTAGCACTTGGAAAAGACCAACAAGTACCGTGTGAGTATTCGATGGTGGCAACAGTATCCTGGAAAGCTCTTGAGCTTTGCTCTCAAAACAGAATATTTCCACGTGCAATTGATGTTATATACGGCCTCTGTCAGAACTTATTTATCCGTTCTCCAGTTTTATTTTCTGTGGGCGTCCTCTTCGCAGAACACTAGCTTGAAATCATGCTTCCAAAATACCGTGGGCTAATTATAGAAACGTTGAGGAAAAAGGGCCGTGGCATTTCGTACATCAGCGGTTTTGGGGTTGGTGGATTTTTAACAAGTTTGATCATGGAGACACGAAATTTAATCCTGCGATAAATCCTGACATATCATGTTACCCTAATCATGGTCATCCGGGTATCTCGCAAGAAATAACAATTTCTGGGATGGATGAAGCAATTCTACCGGATAACTAATAATGGAACCTTAAAGAGGATTGAAAATCTGGTAATGAAGACAAGCAATTCATTGATTTCACGAGTCCAATAGTACAAATTACAAAGGCATCAAATTGGAACGAGATTAATTAATAAACCTTGAAACATCCGAAGAAGTTGTGTAATAAAAATTAAGCAGGAAAATGATTTTCCCTCGGTCAAGCGCAGGCACAGGGACTGTCCAAAACGACAACCTCGTCGTCTCCGCTCCTGAACAACAAATACCCAATTGCCAGTCCGACGACGATCGCCAAGAACACCCCTCCGTTGAAAGACATGATCGCCAGCATCAACAAGTAACCGATCGCGGCGTTGACTCCGAACAACACGGCCGTTGCTAACTTCGTGGGGCTGACCTGCAGTCGTTTCCGGATCAAGAGGGGCGCGTTCACCGAAGACGGCGGCGCCTGGGAGGATGAGGAGAGGGATTTGAATAGGATGCGTCGGTCCTCCATGAACTGGTAGAAGGCGGCGAAAAGGAAACAGGCGAGCAAAGTGAGGAGGTAACTTGGCCAGGAATCGGTTTTCCATGAATCGAAGAGGAGGGTCAACTCAATCCCCCAGTATAAGGTCATATGCATCATCTTTTTCTTCTAGTTTTGTTGAAGAAATTAAGCAGTGAACCTCTGAGATGAGAGACCAGAGAGAGAGAGAGAGAGAGAGAGAGAGATGGGGGAGACGGAGAGAGAGAAGAAGATGTAAATTGGTACGGCGGGTGAGATTCTTACATGTGTTGTGCCCTTGATTTTTAAGTTCATTCATAGCATCCCAGACCAACGCGGCCGTTCTTTCCGCTTCGGTGCTTCCTTTCCATATTGTGCAACATTCGTTATTAGGCGTCCAAAGCAAAACCAAAGGACCACTAGGAGGTCCAAAACTAGATAAGCACCATGGTGGCCACAAATGGGGGAGGCATTGGCTAAGATGACTTCTCAAATCTTTCCTCTGTTGGGCTTAGAGTACTGGATGCGAGAAAATGGGCCGTTGGAAGGTTTGAAGATAGCGATTGCACTTTGTGCTTGAGATGGAAATATCATCTTGGAGGCAATATAGAGTGAAAAAAAAAAAGAAGGAAAAAGAACGGCCGCCCCCAAGTGGATGGTAGTAGTGCCTTTTCTAATAAATGAAATTCCATTTACAGAGTCCAAGATTTTCAAATGCATGCCACTTTTTTTTTTTTTTTTTTGTGCCGAAATTTCAATTTTCTTAGGTTGGCAACGTTTCCTTCTAAAATGTGTTCAAATGTGTTCCAACGTTTCAGTTGGGCCTTTTTGTTTACTAACTTGGGTTGGGCCTCATCGTGTGCTATTTGAGTTATGCGGCCCCAAAAATCCACACTTTCGCAAATGGCATCGAAGACGAAGAAAGATCGTCGTTCATTCCTGTTTATTTTTGATGGGACATGTGATGTTGGTTTTTCTAAGAAGATAAATGATTAAGTGAATAATTGACAACGCAAAAAAAAAAAGGGCCGCTGACGATTTATTTAGCCAAATTTACGGAAAGTAAATTTGAATGTCACGTGGTGGACGGGATCCACGGAAAGTACTAGGAAAATTAGCAATTTGTTAATTTTTGTAACATGTGACCAGCGTTGCCATTGCCAGAGTAGGCCAATCCATTAATCTTTTTGCAGTACCTTTCAAAGGGAATGGATTGACATTTAAGCCACGCATAGCTCATCTGTAAATTTGAATGAAACGCGCCAAAGATTGGCATGTAACAGGAGGGTCGTAACAAAATTTATGTACCTTAGAGCAATACGTGCGAAGCAACACAGAACAGGCTTCCACAAAGCCTGTCCGACATATCTTCCGTCGGTTCTTAAAGTCGTAAAGTTACTGCAAGGTTCACACTTAAAATGGGATAAAAATCACTGTACATGGCCTTCACTGTAATGTTCATTAGCTTGACCTTGACGAGGAGGTGATTGTTCTTAGTCCCAAATGCTACAGCTGCGGAAAATGTGCTAAGTTTAAATTTCTGGTACTGCCAAACTGTCAATTCATATATATATATATATATATATATATGATTTATGTATTTATTTACTAGTCATTACAGCGCCATTCCTTAGGACGTTTCTTCGAAGTTTCCTTGTTTGTCTGAGGCATCCTCCTGCTTTTTATTTCATTATTTTGATGAACTTTCCCTCTTTCTGGGCTACTTTTCCAAATTAGTCATTACGCAAGAGAGGCCGATCAGAAAATTTGTGTCGACCGAGTGCCTGAGTCTCCCTTTGCTTTATTAACCTTGAATTTATCTATACGACGTTACGATGCCAATTTCGAATTCCAGTCCATGACAAGGTTTGGGAATTATGATCGCCAAGAAATGTTTTTGATTAAAAAAAACAAAAAAAGAGAGAGAGTTTACTGAGAATACCATTGTTTTAGACCCTTTGGTGCAGGGATCGCAGACACCTGTTTGTTGTAGAATTCATATTAGATTTGCTTATGCATTACATCTTTCAAATATATATATATATTATCATTAAAATATGATATGTGATGTATATTTTAATTTTTTACTAATAATTTAAATTTTTTTAAAAAATTATTTATTTACAATATGACGAGAAAAGCATCTACCAACCTCACATTCAGGAAAATGCTGTTGATGGTGTCTATAATAATAATTCAGTAAAATTGTTATCTTGCATCCTTTTGCTAAAGAAAAGAAGACTACTTTAGCCAATTACAAGAAGCCCTTCAGAGTTAAAATTTTCTTTAAACAGAAACTAAACCAGAGTTCCATTGTTTTCCTTTTTTTTTTCTTTTAATATTACCCGTACAGAAATTAGCAAAATTCACCTGGAAATAGCAGGAAAGCAACTCTCGGATCGAACCAAAGACGCTCCACCGTCAATCTTGTCAACACCGGGCAAGACGCTGCTGGAATTGGATCTGAGAACCCTCGGGGAATCCAAGCTCCTGCGAAGAATTCTGCCCATAGCAAAAATGGGGTGCTCAATTTGGCTCAAGGGACTCGAGTATCTGAACTCAAGGCAGAAACTGGCGTGCCTGTTCAAGGCTTCTTCTGTGGAGATGAGCCTGTCTGATCTCAGCACCTCTTCTTTCACTGCCTCTGCGCAGAGCCCACAAATCCACCGCCCTTGGTACCGGTCACGCACCCTGGAGATGTACGCAGGAGTGCACTCTTCTGTGAACCCACAAGAGTGGCATTTCACAGATTCCACTTCGATTTGAGAACTGGGTTTGGAAACTGGGCCTGACTGGTTTTCTGAACCTGCAATTGCCATTTCTTGTAACAGAGCATGGAAGTTTGAGCCTTCCCTTTCCTTTCTTTTCCTCTAGAAATATCTGTGCCTTTCTGTGCTATATTAATATTAGAGGGACGAGGCAGACAAGAAACATGATTTTGTTCCGTAGCGGTGTCCGGGTGACTGTGTCTGTCTTTTTTTTTTTTTTTTTTTTTTTCTCTCTCTCTTTTCTTTTGTTTTCGTTGAGTTGAGGAATTTGTTTGAACAACTGGAATATACCTGGCTGGCAACCGTCTCTGTCTCGTAACGTATAAAAAATTTGGTTCTGCATGAAAAAGTTAAGTATATCATTGTCATAGATCTTGTTAAATTAAAGGACATTTTTAATTTAATGTTCTTAAAAATTGAGTCAAAATAATTTAACGTTTTATATAAAAAATGTAAACACTTTAAGTAAGATTTAAATGAAATAAAAAATATGTAATTAAAAATAATAAATTTATTATATTCTTAAAACGATGAATAGATAAACCAAATATTTAAATTAAACTAAATTAAATTCAAATTTTTTAATTAAAACACAAAAGAATGTAATTAAAAGTAATGAATTATTATATTTATAAAAAAAAAAAGGGGAGGAATAAGGAAAACAAGAACTTAAATTAAATCAAATTAAATCTGAACTTTTGTACCGTCCATTGACGTGCCCTTCCATACCAGGGAAAAGGGGGGGGGGGTGGGTGGGCAAATCTGTGGAAATTATGTGAGATTAGTGGTAACCCATGTCAAGGTCTCCTATGCTAATCTGGCAATGTCGCCGAAGGCTCAATTATTGAAAAATTAAGAGGCTAAGATTGGTGGGTTTAGTACGGAATGATTATTGACTGTAAATTCGTGTTCGTGGTTGATAATTGATAATTGCTATCCTCCATTAAACAACTATACTTATTTAATAAAAATTCGTGATAGTGCATCGCCATACGTCTCGCGTTTATCTCGAACCAATAAATCTGTTTATTATTATATTCAATTTTTGTCTGAAAAATTAATTGAACATTTACTTCCCCTGATGGGTTATTAATTATACACATAGATATCATCTCTCAACTCATTTGAGAAATATGAGTTCAAGGTAGGCTTTGGAAGCATTAGGTGATTCTTTTTTTTTTTTTTTTTTTTTCCCTTTTTTCTTTGACACCCCAAACACGTCGTTTGTCCTCATCTCCAAGGTGTCTCTGTAATTCCTTTTGATGAACGTGAAATGAAATTAGAGACAAGCCTAAGGTTGGTCCGACAAAAGCCCATTTAAATTGGGCGGAAGTGGCATTGGTCAGAACCGACGTCAACCCTAATCCGCTCTATAGCCCGAACCTGCATGACACGCCCGACCTAATCCTTTTGGATTAAACTTTGACGGGAGTCATAGCGAAAGACTGAAAGAACAAGTGGATCGAGAATACACACCATGAAGCTAAGGTAGCCCAGACCATTCATCCAACGTCAGAAAGAGACCCACATGTGAAGCGGACGGCGGATTGCTGCTAGAGGCCATGTGCAAGTTGCATGTGCTACTTATCCCCGGTGCGACGCAGAGGCTTCGGGCCATTTCAGTGTCAAGGCGTAGCAACATCATCACCGAATTGACTCTCTTTTTTAACTTTTGGCCTGATATCCAAACACAATGGTCAATAGGGGAATCTTATCCAAACATACAGGCGGTGCGTTAAGGAGGTTTTGTATTACCCGGGTCTTGTTTCCACTGCTTGTTTTTTTGACTCTTCAGGAAATTGGCACGAAGAACGTTACGCCTGATGCTATTTTTAATGATCATCCTGAAGAATCATCTTCCAACACAGTATAAATTAAAAAATTTGTAGAAAACAAATATATTTTAAAATATTTATATATCACGTGAATAAAATATTTTATTATATTTATTTATAAAATAATATTTAATTTATATACTATTTTTTTTTTTTTTAAAAAACACAAGAAAGACTTTCTCATTAGAGAATAACTCAAGCCAAGGCTTGCTGTAAGAGTAGCTTGGCTGATATATTTGAATCCCGCGCTAGTGGGAAGGTCTAAGCCAGAGTGCCAACAAGGCTGTAAGAACCAGTAAACATGGACCCAGAAGAGTGTTATGGGAGGCATCAGTCACTCAATTGTCTCTCAGGGTGGATTCTCGTCCAAGCAAAATAAATCCAGAATAATTATGCAGGAATTCTAATTACATAAACGAAGATAAGTCAGGGCTATCAAGTAGGCCGCCAATTTGGGAAAATGATGGAAAATTCACAATTTGGAGGCCAATTTGTGAAAATGAGCCGCTCCTTGGTGGTACGTGATGATGGCCCGGCAATCGGCTTGTCACATCAAGGTGATAGCCGTGGTTACAAGCGACGAAGTTGTTTTCATTGAGCACAATGTGTGGCAGTGCTGCCAGTTTAAGGGATTAGCCAAATCAGGGGTCAAAATGGAGCCACGTGATGCTGAAATTTGGATATGATCGAAGAGAAGCTTTTGTCTTAGAGAGCTGTTCTTGAATTGATAATTGTTGAGGCAATGGAATTGGTGCCTATTTCGTTCGATTTCCTCCTGTTCATTATTATGGTAAAACTGTTCTGCGATCTTCCAAACTTTTATCTTTTGAAAGTGTCCTCTTTTGTAAGTCTTCTTTGGGCGGTGATCCATGTTGCCAACTTGCCCCACGAATGACCAAGACTCGCTAGATTCAGCAATCCAATACTTCGACATTAACAATGAAATCAATTTCAAGCTTTGTCGCGAGTTCCCAGAAAATCCAAATCTAGTCTAAGGTCTTTGTTTATTTCCTTTTTTTTTTCGTCTGGCCTTGCCTATTTTTTGTTTTCCTTTGTGAAGTGATGGTGTAAGTTGACAAATTCTATCTAAAGTTCGTAGTGTATGGCCCAAAGAAGATGAAATATATGCAGCCTCAGCTTCATTTTCGTAGAAAAACCTTTTTCCTGAGCAACTAAAAGCTCTATCACGCAATTTTACAATTGCAGCAAGCCTGGTTGCAATAACATTTCATGCAACAAGTTTTTTATATATATACCAAGCACTGCCCCCTCCCACCCCCACCCAAAACAAAAGGACAGGTTAGGCTCCACTGACAGCTACCTTTTGCCTTCTGCTTTAGGCTCATGAACCGATGGGTACCTGCATGTTCAAGCTTTCTGCTTGCATGCTGTGTTGCTTTTGCAGTTCAACTTTTCTTCTTCTCACCAATAAGTACTCCGGATTTACTTCTACTGCCCCCGGCTTCAACTCTTTCAACCAACAAGAAATTACAGGTGAAGAGCTTTGCAAAGAAATCAAATTCTGGCTTGTGCTAATAGATAATAATTAATTACCAGATGATGCTTCTTTTGTGGTTTTAATTGTCATTTTTCTTCTACATGCAGCAAGTAATTAAACAAGGAGAAGGATTTGTGGAGGGCCCAGAAGATGTTTGGGTGGATAAGGAGGGTGTTGTGTATACAGCTAGTAGAAATGGTTGGATACAAAGAATGCACGTGAATGGTACCTGGGAAAACTGGAAGAAGATAGACAGTAATAATTTACTTGGTATAACAATCACGAAGGAAGGTAGTCTCATCGTTTGTGATGCTGAACAGGTAAGAAATTTTAAAATAAGCTCTGAGAATTGGGACACTAATGAGATCAACAAATAGGAAAAAGCAGGAAATATACATAACCCATATCATGATCGTTTTCATTAATTAGAGCAGACAAAGTCTCAGGCTTGACTATTAATGATTGGTGCAATGGCACGGCCTGCTTATCCGGAATGAGTCCTTGAATGCAGGGTCTGCTTAAGGTCACTGATGATGACATTAAGGTCCTTGTGTCGCATGTTGATGGTTCCAAAATAAGGTAATAGTGCAATACTAAGGGAAACATTGTTGTAAAGCTGAGAGTATGGTTTTTTATTACTTTGACTGGATAGGTTTGCAGATGAGGTGATCGAAGCAGCAGATGGTAGTCTATATTTCAGTGCTGCAAGCACAAAATTTGGACTGCACGACTGGTATCTAGATGTTTTGGAGGCAAAACCTCATGGGCAGTTGCTCAAGTACGACCCATCGCGGGATGAGACATCCATTTTGCTCGATGGTTTGTGCTTCCCTAATGGCGTTGCCCTCTCTAAGGAAGAAGATTATCTGGTCTTTTGTGAAACTTGGAGGTAAATTAGCTGGCAACCGGAGGCAAATTTCAGAGTGTGTATAGGGATTTGAGTATTTAGCTTTCGGCATAGAGTTTGCCGTTCCTGTCGGCTCAAATTTTTTTAAAGCTTTGGTTTGCGGAAGCATTTTGTCCTATGTTTCTTTTCAGAATGTCTCACACTTCTTTCTTCTGATTCAGATTTAGGTGCTCTAAGTACTGGCTGAAGGGCAAGAACAAAGGAACTTTGGAAGTTTTTGTTGAGAACCTTCCTGGCGGCCCCGATAACATTAATGTGGCTCCGGACGGCTCTTTCTGGATTGCTTTGTTGCAGGTATTCAGCTCTTTGGACCCGGAAAATTTTCTTTCTTTCTTTTTCCATTTTTACCAAAAAACTGAGGAAACTGAATATTATTATTCAACGAAAAATGGTTTGCCCGAGGCAATGCAACTTGTAAGCCAACGCCTACGGGTAAGGCCAGGAGACTCATGACTCAAATTAACAGACAAGTTCTTATGCTGCAGTTGACCTCCCCGAGGCTAGAATTTGTGCACACATCGATGCCAACAAAATACTTTGTAGCATCGAATCAAAAGTTGGTAAACCTAGTCAGTGGCGTTTACCAAAAAGCATCGGTCGTTAAGGTGGCAGCTGATGGTCAAATTACCCGGAAATTTGATGACCCTGATGGGAAAGTAGTGAACTTCGTGACATCAGCTTTTGAGTACGAAGAACACCTTTACTTGGGTAGCCTAACTGCCAACTTCATTGGCAAAATTCCGCTGAAAGCTGGTTGACACTCTGATTTTGCCCGTCAAAACCCAAAACATACAGGAACGCAAGCTCTTACGATCATTCTGTCTGCCAAATGTGTCTTGCATGGACCTGACAGACGAAATTGTAATTTATCGACCGCATGGATGAATAAAACATCTAATGCACAAAATAGAGCACATCGGCTGGGAAAATTTTCCCAAAGCCAGGCATACCAGCCATGGCGAATGGGCAATTTTCCTTGTATAAAAATACTAGCCAATGAACATTGAGATTTCAAAGTACTCGGAACTAACCAGCCGTAAGGCCCGTACAAATGCAATAGTTGTGTAAAAACTTTCTCACTTGCAGTCAATCAAGTTCATTACCATTCTTAGATGAAATAAACAAACATGATCCTGGAAACGGTAGCAATTAAGACATGACCTTGTAATTCAATAAATTTAAAGCAGCGACAGGAAAGGTCACAAATTACAAGGTCTTTTTCCCTTCCCACTGTCAAACTCCAGAATCAGCTAATGATTTTTTTTGGACATCTCCATAGTAGTTTTATCCAGTGAGCAACCTCAGTCACGTTCACTAATGGCAGTCAAATGTTCATCAATTTCCTCAGTTGACAACACCCTAAAAACTCGATCATCTGTTTTCACAACTCCCACCTGCCAGAACATGAAAAAACCAATATATATATATGTGTGTGTGTTAAGAAGGTGTTTCTGAATCCACTCTCCTATTGTCTAACAATGTAAATGACTCCCAACATGCCACACATGGCATCTTACCACTCCAGTCAGAAAAATAATAACAAGAAGTCTGATTGGTAAACAAGAGAGAATAGAATATGAAAAAGAGAAAAAATTAACAAACATCTCCACATTAGACCTTCAGCTGCCATTGAGGGGGAACATGTTTAAAAACATTTTAACTCCCCCATTTAGTCATTGTGAAACCTGTATCACTAAATTGTTGATTTGAATAGAAACACAAGTACCTCTATCTCAGTTGCCTTGAAATCCTCCTGAAGAACAGACTGCAGAGCAGAAATAGCAGTCTGCAAAACATTAACATTGCTTGGCATTAGGATCTTTATACTAAAAGATAAATGCAGCAATATCATACAAACTAGCATGCATCATCCAATGTCAGCTTTTCTCTGATTAGTTCAGCAATCAACTTAAAAGTATCAATACTTTTCTTGCGCAACACTTTCTAATTCTGCACTATAAATCAAGTAGCCCTAGAGATCAGACAATCTGTATCAATAATCTGAAAACTTCCCTGAACTTTCCAAGAGTTGAACCCTAAATGTGAAAAATTTCCCAACTACAATCTAGGAACACCTTCAGCGACTTGTCTATAAGTACCTGCACAGTTTCATCATAGGAGAAAGATGGGTCATTCTTCATTTTCTTCTCCAAGAAATTGATGGCCTCTTGTTCCTTCAATCCAGCACTTGTTGCCTGAAACATATTTGCAAAGTAAAGCTCCCAGAACAAAAAGCAATTTTGGAAAATACCCTTCAAAGTGAAATTAAAATTAACAATTGATGAACAGAGACAGTCTTTTTGGATATGAACTGGAGCATATGAAGTTGTATCGTATGACAATTTAAACATTACTGCAATTACTATAAAGCCAACATTTAAAAGGTTGACAATTGTTTTTGTGCACGAAAGATTCACTGGTAGGATATTAAGATAATAATATCTAGTTGCACTATTGTTGCCTCCTCAGGTCACCACTAAAACCTCTTTTCAACAGGAATTATCTACATTTAAATGGTCACAAAACAAGAACCATTGATTTGATGCACCTTAGAGAAAATATTCAGTCAGACAACTACCTTGTGACCATAAAAGTGACCAGCAGGATCACACTTGTACAGTTGAGGCCCTCTCTCCTCGTCAATGCCCAAAACCATTGCAACTTCACAGAACAATATGTAAAATATATTAAAATAAATAGTTTGAGAGCATCAACAAAAGTAACAGACACAATCTCTGTGTTTTTACACATGGGTACAACCAGCATTGCAATGTTTACACCCAAGAAGCATCGCAATAAAAGAATTACATACACAGAAATATACAGGAAACCAAACACATACCAACACCAAGGGGTCTCATATAAGCATGCTGAGTATAGACCTGGGACTTGTCTGCAATCCTACAAAATGCACCAAAGAAGTCATTTTGAATTCTATAGACACCGTATGTGGAATAAACCAAAGTTATATGGCCACAGACAATAACAAATAATCAAAAATGATTATATAGATGTGCAAAGGAACATGTAATAGCAAAACTATGCTAAGTTATGCAATGGAGCCACTGTTGGAATTCTGAAAGGAAAAGTGTAAGATCACCCAAAAGATAAAAAGAGAGCTTAGCATAGCTTAAAGAAAAAGCCCAAAAGGTGGTGATGAGGCACCAAAGCCTTGGCTTTGCAATATTGACACTAACATTTAAATTCTTAACTTGCATTGTACTCCTGCTATATCAAAACTTTTGGCTTCACCAACATCAAAGAGCTACAGCACAGATAAATAGCATGGCATGTTAATAACTTAATATTGACATAGAATCCCATACCATTTAGCCAGCACATCCATGGGCATTTCATATCCATATCTGAAGCGAAACTCAGCTGCTTCATTTCTTGCTTGTTGTACCAAAGTCCTAGCATCAGCTGAAAATTGACATAAACTACTCATAGTACTGCGGGCAACAACCTCAGCATTTTACAAGAAAATCAAGATCCTATCTTGCACGCTATTCTCAGTAATATCCATTCCAGCCCAATAACCTAAAACTCCAGTAATCATCTCAAATCAAGATCCCAAAAAACATAAAGACGGAAATAATTGACAAAGCCCGAACCTGTCATGCCAGTGGCAAGCAATCCAAGATACTTGGTAATGGGGAAAAGGTGAGTAACACTAGTCTGATCCAAAAGCTTGTCCTGCTCATATATTCAAGTTCAATCACCCACCCAATCAGATCAAAATTCCAAATAAATTTTATAACCCCCCCCCCCCAAAATAAAAAAAAAAAAAGGAAAATGACATAAAGAACGGAAACGGAACTGACTTACCGGAACCTTCTTCTGAGTGACGACGCATACGGAGTCCTTGCCGCGAACTCCGATCGAAGTGATGGCCGCCGCCTTCACCGCCTTAAATGCGTACTCTGCACCGAAATCCAGATAATCGAGAGGAAAAGCTAATTTAAAAAATATAAATAAAAAAAAACACACACACACACACACAGAGAGAAAGAAAAAAAGTAACAAAAGGAGAAGAATGTAATAAAAAAACATACCGACTTGGAAAAGGCGGCCTTCCGGCGAGAAGATGGTGATGTGTCGATCGTAGCCGCCTCCGCTTCCTCTGCTCATTTTCCCTAATTGGCAATTGCGAAAGTTAAAACAGATTCAATTGACTTATGGACTGTTTGCTTAAATCCGATTTAATTTATGGACGGAGGCCGGTGACCCACTGGAGAAGAAAACACCCAACCTAATTTCCCTAAAATACCCTCCGTTCTTTCATCTCCCGCACAACTTCAATTGAAATCGATCAAACGTCGACGTTTCTTGCCAGTGAGCCAATGCAACGCAGTCGTTTCAAATCCTTGCAGATTGGGTTTTAGCGGCTTTGAGGATTTTACTAACATGCCATTTTTTTTATAAGGGTTTTACTAAATCAGTATTTTTCTTCTTTTTTTTTTTTTTCTCCTCCGTTTTCAAGAACCCTATTGGAATTTTGGAATCTGTGAATTCCTATCAAACCACGACCATCAACAAAAGCCATTACTTGTGATTTCTTGATGGAAAGATGAAGCTAGATGAAGATGAATCACTTTTAAAAATATCTACCATACTTTTATGTTCTCTTGATATCTTAGTTTTTTTTAATGAATATGGATATTTTACTAATTTTTACTAATTTTGATATTTATTTATTAATAGATAAAAAAATAATAAAATTAGTATTATTATATTTATTTTTTTTTTTTTTTTTGGAAAATTTGACGCCATCCACCATATTACTGTTTTTATATTTTTCAACATAAAAATGATTTAAAATAGTAGTTGGCACATCAACAAGACCGATCAAGACTCGTACGTCAGGCATCTAGGTTGGACCCGTGCAGTCCCCAAGATAAACGGCGGTGGCATAAAAAATATATATATAAATATATAGAAAAAAGTTAGTGAACAGGGTGGAAAACGGGACTTACGGGTGGATGTGACCGGAGAGCGTCCACAAATGTGTGTATAATTAAAAAAATATATATATATATATAATAAATAAAATTATATTTTTTATATAATAATAATTATATTTTAATTTTAAAAAATAATATAAAAATTATTTTTTTAAAAATATTAATTTTTAAAAAAATAATTAAAAAGTATTTTTAAAAAATATTAAAATTTAAAGAGTATATATAATTAATTTTAAATTAAATAAATAAAAATAATTTTAATGATTTTAAAAAATATTTAACATTATTATTATATAAATTTTAAATTTTTTAAATAATATTTTAATATTTTTTAAATTTATCAAAATTTTAATTTACATATTTATAATTTATCTAATTTTAATAAAATATTTATTAATAAAAATATTTTTTATATTCACTCTATAAAATTTTTATTTTTAAAAATATTTTTATAATAAATAAATATATAATATATAAATTATATATTTAATTATTTTTTTAAAAAATAGGGATCTATATATTAAAAAAATAAAATCCGTGAAATCTGCGCACCTGTCACCCATTTGTCGTTTCCGTAGTGGGTCGTAAATACAAATATACATGTTCAATATACATCTGTGTATATGCAGCAAGATATTTAAGATATCTGGTTCTGTCCCTTCATTAACGGAAGCCCATCGTTAAAAGCAGAAGGCAGGAATCCCTCAATCTCAGAATTCTCTCCAAAAGCGCGTACTGTAACGTATTTGTTTAATCGTTCGCGTAAGATTCGTGTTTTCGCGTTCTTTCTCGATTCCAACATCGATTTGCATTTGCATCTTTATGTTGCTAATTTGAGACAGAATATTTAGAATTTTTGTTTTCAAATTTGGCGTTCTTAGTTTGGTCATTTCCGTGTCGCTTCTCAAATCCTCAGGTTTCAATTCCGTTACTCGTTGTAATTTCTGATTTCAACACTATTTATTTTGTTATCTGATTGTGATGAAGCCAAAGCCATTGTAGACATTATTGCGGTACGGTGAGTATTTGAGAATCCGTAAGCTAGCATTTGATGTAGGAGATGCTGGTCACTGATCCAACACGGTGATCTACGGTATTTGATGTTTTGGAGATTGCCCGAAACAGCTTTGCCGTTTGGCTGTCTTAAATTTTCGGGCCCTGAAGGGCGAGTCTCGGTCTAGATCATTCCATTGTGACCTTTTCAAGTCCCCAAAACATCCTTTTTTGTGAAAACAAGAGAACAAGGTTAAGGCTGCGGAACTGATTTTTCTCTTGACCTCACATGTTTTTTATTTTTATTTTTTTAAGGGGGAGGGGATTTCCAGCATCTCTTTAGTTAAAAGAAGTCAGGGGATGAATTGATCTAAATTTTATTACATTTGGTGGAGTAAAGATGGTTCTGATCATTGTCTTCTCGCTTCTGTTCAGATGTGAACTGGTAGTAAGAGCATTACTGAATCTTTGCAATTGTAAATTGGATGCATTTTCAGAATGCTAGGTTATGTACTAACTTTGGATTCTAAAAAATTAAGCTACTGGAATTGGTTTTTTGGTGTGGAGCCTATATTATTTGGTGATGAGGGTATCCCACCAAAAAGGAACTTTTTGTGTCTTGCTTGCCAAATATAGTGATGAAAGTCATAGGAATTTTCATCAGGAGACTGATCATCAGAAATGTGCCCTCTGTGTGTGTGTGTGTGTGTGAGTGTGTGTTTTCATGTTGGGAGAGAGCAATCCAAATAATAGCATGTTTCTTTGCAGTGGGATTTTCTTTATCATCTTTTAGCTAAGTTGCAATCCATCTGGTGAATAATGAGCAGAATAGGCTCATACTTTTATTTCTATGTGTTTCATGGTCATCTAGGATGAAAGGAGGCTTGTACAGATTCGGGGGTAAAGAATTCTCTCTTTTCCTCATTGTTCTTTTTTGCACAACCCTTCTTCTTTGCACATGGGAGAGAATCCCGCTGCTTACTACCTTGCTTCCGCCTACAGTTGTTTTGCCGCTGTCCTCAGGTACATTAAATTATTCTCTACTATTAATTCTGGACTTTATAATTTGCCAGTCATATATAAGCTGAAGCCAGCATATGAAAATACTGTGTACTTCATGTTTATACATAGACATGAGACATTTCAGCATCAGGTAACTTGCATAGCCTTGATGTCACCAGAGACGCATGTTACCCTTAAGAAACAAGATGCTCTGCAGTTTAGTTTCACCTTTCTTGTGTTTCCTTTTTTGGGTTTTAAATATGAACATAGATATGAACTTAAAAGTCATTGCAGAATGTAACTAGGCAGTGTTATCCAAGCCTGGACATTGACATTTGGGTAACAAAGCGGTTAGCATTAACAATTTGTCCTGTAAAACAAATCCCTTATCTTTACTATGTCTTCTTTATGACGCGCATGAGTTCAATGCCATAACATAATCTATCCATTTATGTTTGCCAGCCGTGTGAGGATTTTTCTGTTTACTTATTTAGCTGAGGGATTCTTATGAATTTGTAAACTCATTTCCTTTTTCCATTATGTGATACAGACACACAAGTGGAAATACCTATTGTTAGCTCAGTACAATCAGGGCCACATGTACACGTGAACAAAAAGAAAGATGTAGCTACAGACGAATCTTCTTACTCGTCATCAATTCCTGCACAGAGGGAAGGTATCATATGACTTTTAATTTTTATTTTTGTGAGAAGAAACCAAATTAAGGGTTCAAAGATTAGTTGCTGTGTTTTTCTACCTTTATTCTCAATCCTCTGCGATGAGAACTGTTCTAGATATGCTGTTACTATTTGTCTGGCAATGGTACTATAAAAATTAAAGTTATGACGTCTTATTTTTGAATGCCTTGCTGTTATGCAGCTTATTGTCTGGATTCTTGGTTAGATGTAGTTGGGAATCTGAAGTGATCGTCTCTGTGTGTATAACAAAATTATGTCATATATGAGACTTTACTGAGGTTCCTCTAATTGTGTCAGAAACAGGATCAGTAAATGAACAAATTCTGGAAACTGAGAAGGAGGTCATCAAAGAAAATTCTACAAATTCGACAGAAACAGAATCAAGCAATAAACAAAGTCCAGAAATTGACAATAATGGAGCAGTAGAAAAGAATTACCAAAATGTAGAAGAAAAATATTCAAAAGGAGAGGGGAAAAATGTGTATTTGGTGGCACCAGTGGGTTCTGCAAATGCAAGCTTCTCAATGAGGGGGCAGGATGAGAAAAATTTCATAAGGACTACTGAAAATCAAGGTAAACTGTATGTTTGCACAATGTGGTTTTTCTCTTTTCAATAACTGATTAACTGACTCTTTCAAGAGCTCAGATATGCATATTTGCTTGTGCTGCAAATCACGTAGATCACTTGCATTGGTTCCATGGAAAAATAATTGATAGACACTTGCAGGGATCACTGATGATAATTTTCATTCAATTCCTTTTCGTTATTTTTCTTTCTTTTTTGCATCATGTGGAATACATATTTACATGTGATACCATCATTGTATTGCTAACTGATGATTCTTTTGTTATCTGTTCCTCACTTCAGTCTGTAATTATGCAAAAGGAAAATGGGTTATAGATAATACCAGGCCTCTGTATTCTGGGTCTGGTTGTAAGCAGTGGCTGTCAGACATGTGGGCCTGCCAGTTGACACAACGCAAGGATTTTGCCTATGAAAGACTGCGGTGGCAACCAAAAAACTGTGAAATGGAAGCATTCGAGGGGTCCAAGTTTTTAAAATGGTAATTTCATATTTTATTGCTGCACATTGCCTCATTCTGTCAGCAAACATTTTTAATATTACGGGCCAGACTGTCTCATGATTATTTGAAATGTTTATGACCGATGAATGAGAAATTTTGGCAAGTGTGGGAGTCTTGTGCACTGGAAGCACTGTTTTTAATGACAACATAAATAGACACATGGTTGTTTCTCTTGGTGTTTTTATTGCTGTCATTTCTTCTTGTGCCACTTGTCATTTTATTTCAGTTTTTAGAAATTTGTCAGGCAGAGGGTGGAACCCTTATATCAATTCACACCATCTCAGGAAAACAGGCTCATGATTTGCATGTGCTAGAGATGCATTCCGGATTTTGAAATGACTGTTCCATGTTCTTGTGTTTGAATTTTGAATCCACATATTTCCACCTGAAGGAAATTTGGATTTTTATATGGATGCCGAAACACCCTGTGGCTGGAAATGGCTAACAAGCATGAGCATCAATAGCATTTTCATGTCTCTTACATGAATGGTTGCTCAAATTTTGCTAGTATTAAAAGTTTTTTAGTATACTTTCTATTGATCATGTGATGATCTAATCTACGCATTCCAGGATGCAACACAAAACTCTAGCGTTTGTTGGGGACTCATTGGGCAGACAGCAGTTCCAGTCTCTAATGTGTATGATAACTGGTGGTAAGCAGAGGTATGATGTTACTGATGTGGGGAAGGAATATGGACTTGTAAAACCCCGACATGCTGTTCGGCCTGCTGGTTGGGCTTACCATTTTCCAAGTACCAATACAACTGTTCTTTACTACTGGTCAGCTTGCCTCTGTGACTTGGAGCCCATTAATATCGCTAACCCAGCCACTGATGTTGCTATGCATCTTGATAGGCCACCAGCCTTTTTACGCCAATATCTCCATAAATTTGATGTCCTAGTTCTTAATACAGGGCATCATTGGAATAGAGGGAAGGTTCATGCTAATCGGTGGGTCATGTTTATTGGGGGAAAGCGTAACACCAACCGGAACCTAGCAATGATTGGAGGAGCCAAAAATCTCACAATCCACAGCATTGTCAATTGGGTGAATGCACAACTCCCAAAACATCCGCACTTGAAAGCCTTCTACCGAAGTATCTCACCTAGGCATTATGTTAATGGTGACTGGAACACTGGGGGAAGCTGCGATAATACAACCCCAATGTCTCTGGAAAAGGAGGTACTACAAGATGAGTCTAGTGATTATACTGCTGTCCATGCAATAAAGGGGACAGGAGTTAAGATCTTGGACATAACCTCACTATCTCAGCTGAGAGATGAGGGTCACATATCAAGGTTCAGCACAAGGGCCTCGCCAGGAGTGCAGGATTGCTTGCATTGGTGTCTGCCCGGTGTTCCTGACACATGGAACGAAATTCTTTTTGCACAAATTATTGATGCATCGAGGGTGCAGAAGGAGTAGTTCTCGATGGTAAATGAGACGAAAAAGCTATACCAGTTTTCGTGGCTCTAATCGGTAGAACCACCGAAATGCCCTGATTACTCGGGATTAGAGTTTGGTGGATCTGGAGACATCGCCTAATAGTACTGCACGCTAGGCTCTACATGGGGAGCTCAGTTGGTGTAGAAGTAAGCCATTGCATGATTCGTACGGTAGAGGATTCGTGTACTGTCGGCAATGATAAGTTATTTGGTCAACGTTTGTAAGATCCAGTTTATCGAGTACATAGATCAGCTGATAATTTATTCTTCATGCTGATGTATCTCCATGGATGGGACAATACAATAATTCTGCACATCCAATTAAAGCGAACTGTTAACTACTCGGAAATTTTCGGTTGGAAGGGTAGATGAAAGGTTAATTACTTGATGACTACATTGATTTATTAATTGGGGTCCCACTACATGAACGGGGTGGGGACGGGGTGGACAAGGTGGGAGGCCCTCGTGGCTCCTTTTATCCTTTTTATTTTTTTAATTATTCAAAAAAAATATGTGATGTGCAAATGTATCAGATAAATATATCAGTAATATATGCTATACATGTATGTAATAATAATATATAAATAGTATTTTTTTATTAATTGTGTACATGTTTTTTAAATATATATATATATATATGTATACATGGCACATGTGCGTTTGCTCCATTCCCGTCTGTTCATGTATCTGTTTTCTATTAATTAATCAATTATTAAACGAGAGCAGATTCCAGATTGAGATTGGGGGAGCCATTTTTGGGTGTGCGAGACGTTCTGCCCAAAAACAGTAGATTATGTCGGAAGGCTACGTCAGTCACTCCTACAGACCAGTCAATGCGATGCAACAAGGAAACAGAGCTCAAACGTTCCAATCCTGTCGCCGTCACTCTTTTAAACGTATTTTTTTATGTCTGTTTCTTCGACGAGTGCTCGCAGCCCAGGCTTGTTTCTCAGAAAATAAACTTGAAGAAAAGGCCGTGGTTGAATTAATAGCCATCCTTCTTGTTTCCGTGGCTATAAACTTTCTCTTCTGATGATCCTGAGCTTTTATAATTTATAAATAAAATTTAAGAATGATTCCATACATCTGATCCAGAGTAACACATGGACACTACTTCTTGGAGACGGTCTTTTTACCCCTTCTTGGGTCTTGGCTTTCATTTTTACCGCATGACTGCTTCTACACATCCTGAAGCCAAGTTTTCATGTAGTAGACGAATAGAACCGCTAAGTGGCTAATGAAAGTTTCTTCGGTTGGCAGGTTACCGAGATAAGCACACAGGGTGGAATTTTGTCTGAGTACACCCGTATGGCACTGCTCGAGACAGACAGACGAAGTGAAGCCACAAAAGCTCCAGGAGGCCATAAGGTACTTAATACCCTAGAACCCTACAAATATGTTGGAAATTGGAGCCAATTTTCAACTTTGTTTGAACACTTATCACAGAAAAGTGATTCCTGGAATGTCGGCTTTCAAGGCCAGAGAATAACACTACTACTTCTTAGCCTCTGTGTTGGCTTCGGCAATTTGATTGCAACTACTGAAAACACCCCTCCGGGAGTCGAAGAACCAAAGTTGCCGGAGGTGGCCGAAATCATCATTAAAGCGGCTTCAAATTCCTATGGAAGCATGTGGGAGAGATGCTGTTGTGTGTGCTGCTTCCAGGGTTGCTCCAGGGAGAATGACCAATCTGCCCTAGGATTTACCCAACTTTTCTCTGCACCATCCCGCTTTTGCTGCTTCGAGTGCTGTTCAGCATTGTGTAGTGGCGATGATGGAAGCTAAAAGATTCGTTCCCTTTTTTTTTCTTTTTTTGTCAATCATTGTACATTTTCCGCCGTTGTGCACGAGTGAACAGTGGGTAATATTTATGTCCCCGTTAATATATATTCTTTCCTGAGCTAGTATAGTTTATTGTGCAATTTGCTCAAACTCTATACTTCTACAGCTCCGAGACAGGCCTTTCACTGGCAAATATGAAACTACCGACTCAGCCCGATTCAATGGAGATTACATAGAAAATAAACGATACTAGAAGATGCACTTCGATGCTGACAAGTGACTAGCATGATAAAAAGATCTCCTGTGGAAACAGATCAATCAGATCTCCTTTATTCTTGACCGTTAGATGAACCAAAAGGGCTTAGCATGCTCTCTTCTTCGATCCCCGCTGCACGGTGCCTTAGAAAATAAAATAAGATAAATCTAAAGGGAATTTATTTTATTTTATTTTATTTTATTTTGTGATTGTAATATGATAAACATTACAAAATTAGTTAAAGATTACAAGAATCATTTAATATATATATATATTTTTTATAAAATTGAATCTGATACAAAATGTTAATGATGTAATATAAAATCTTATTTGCAGTACAATACATCTATATATATTATATCATTATTGCATAATTAATATTTGATAAATTATAGTGCTGTATAAATATTTAATCTCTTTTATCACATTAACTCGTCATTTTGTTTTGTTAATGGTCCAAATTTGACTATGCCGTTGGAATTATCCTTCTATGATGTGCGATTGTTCATCCTCGCATTCTTATTCACCTCAATTAATTAATGAATTATTTTAATAAAGTCAAGAAATTAAATAATTTATTCTCTTGGATTACTTTCCAATATGTGTTGAATTGGATGATGTAATTTCAAGAAAAAAAAGTGTAATTATGATTATTAATTATATTTGATTATCATAATTATAATTATATATTATTTATTAAGAACACTTGTACAGTTTCTTTACTTTTATAAACTAATTTCTCATTTTAGCATTAAAACATAATATTTTTAATATAAAATTTAAATTCTCAATTATTAGATTTTTTTAATAAATATAGTTATAATTAACTATTATAACAATTAATTGAAATTTTCCGTCATAATTGCATTTTGACTATAATTTTTGGGTCACTAAAATATCAATTAATTATGATTAAAAAAAAAGTCAAGAAATTAATTAACTTGGTCTATCGCACGGATTACTCTCGAACCTGGGTTGAATTGGATGTTTCTACTTTCTACTTTTAGAGCGGACCAAACCCTCAAAAGGACAAAAGTAAAACCGAGGCCGATAAACTGCTAAGCTTAGGAAGTCAAAAAGATAAAAGAAACAGTTCCACATCGTCGAGTGTATTGATGAAAATTCAATTTATGGACGCGATTCTTTTGTACAAGAAGTTTATCAATAGCAGAGCCGTCACTCTCCCAACCTATTTGCCCCTTGCTTTGCATCTCAATGAACTAGGTTTATAGGTTACAGAATTTCCATGCATCACTGTTCAAAGAGGTCAGATGATAGTATTTATAAAGGAAACCATTATACGTTTCACTTTTAACAAGACACAGAAAGACGCAATTCATTCAACATGTCACATGGTTGTATTTATATTAAAAATATATATATATATATATATATTATTATATAATTTATTTTTAACGAGTTAAAAAAAATGTGATATTTAGTAATTTATTTCTTTATTTTCTAAATTTATCTCTTTAACAATCTATGTGATGTGTTTTAATGAAATTGTGGTCTCTAAGATTTCCCATTTATAAATTTTCCATTTAGATAGATTTTTCTTCTTTTTTCTTTTTCAACAGTGCTTTCGTATCATTTAGATCATGGCACATGAAATTAATCCAGTATATATTGGATTTAAAGACACTTTTTTTTTTTTTTTTACTCGATGTATTAAAAAAATTTTTTAATCATAAATTATATAATAAAAATAATTTTTCAAAAAATTTATGAACTTCACGTCTTTTTTTCCAATATTATAATTCAATATTTAAAAAAAAATTAAATTTTTATTTATTGAGCTGCAGATGACGTACCTTGTTCATGTATGGAATAGGGAAGGAAAGGAGCCGTCTTGTCTCCGTTGAAAGGGTTTGTAGCCAACGCCGGCCACGTGGCTACTGAAAACTCAAGAAACTGCATTTCGTATTTATTGTATTCGCTACAGACACGCACTAACTACACTTCCTGATAATCAAATCAGATTATAATTAACAAGTTGTGCCCTAAACTCATCGAAAATCATTATACCTCAATCAACTTATCATAGTTTGAAGCCTTGACATTTCAATTTAATTTTTAATTAAAAATTCCAAATTTATTAGAATCATCTTATACAAGAAAAATAGATTAGTGTCTTATTTTTTTTATAAATTTCACATCATTCTTAGATATATATATATATATATTGATTTTAAAATTTTTCAATGTTTCTATTTGGAGACGAACGGAATAAATTAGGGGATCAAAGGGTTGCTTGACAATTGATATATAATGTTTAACACGAGTTTCCGGGATCTTTGATTGACGTTAAGGGATTTGCATGGCAAATACAGGCAGAAGATGCTACGCCTTGACAAGGTTGCAGAAGGGTTGAACTTACTGTCAACTTTGACGCTACAAATATTTTAGAAAAATGATCAGTTAATTACGCTTCCCGGAGACATTTATGATGAGTGGGGTGGAGTGGAATTCAGGAAAATTTTCGTGTAGCCTCTCTAACCCAGTTTGAAATTAAGGCTGATATCAATGCAGCAATGTAGGTTTTTGTATTTTGGAAAAAGTATGCAGCATTGGCAGCACATTTCCAATCGGAGCTTGAAGGCTTGATAGTTTGAAGAAGAGTTTAAGCTATATTCGTCTCCACGGACCATAGGTAATATGGGAACCAGTCAGGCAACAACAGAACAAAAGGTGGACACAGTAGTGGGGTGGGGGGGGGGTCGAGCTAAACAACTTTTTTAGTTGAATCGGATACGACAATCTTTTAAGGATTTGATTGGTCATATTGTGCAAGAAGTTTTTGAGTGTTTTTTTTTTTTTTTTTTTTTTAATTTTGCGGTGGTGGTGGCGATGAGCAGATGCAGCAGGGCAGGGCACCATGTGGTTCGGTTAGTGAGGGACAAGCCCACGGGAACATGGTCTGTTAGCTTCCTACTCCTGCACGTTGGACCCCATCATTTTTCAGCTTTATTTCGTATAGAAAGTCCTCAAAGGGGTGCTCAGGGAAATTGCCAATGCAGGCCACTTTTATCATGTGTCGCAATTTTTAACTTCACTCCATGGCAATCGTACCAAATTTCTTCTGTGCATGCTTCGTTTTAGGGGCAGCATGCAGCGGATGAAGCGATTCTAGCATTCTAATAATGCAATGACATGTTTGGTAGACCATACCAAAGTGAAGCGGACCAAGCATACCATAAGATTTAAAGTAGTTTTTGGCAACATTCTATTTTAAAGTGTGTGTTCATCCCAAACTTCAAATCTCAAGACTACTCTACAGCAAGAATTTTTTCCTTGACGTTGAATGAGGTACAAAAATAAATTACATATTAAATACATGAGATTTTAAATTAAATGCATAATCTTTTAAGATATTATATTAGATAATATTTTAAATTTCATATTCATATGAAAATTTTAGTATAAAAATAGTAAAGTATATTTTCTATGGATATTATAAACTAAATTTTATACTTATATTTTATTCATGCGAAATTTTATATTTTAAATATATCCTTACTAAGTTCGATTATTACGGGATATAATACTGTATTAAAAAGACCAAACTCTAGCATTAAGTTCTACCAATAGATAAGTAATTTTTATTAGAACAAACATGTGAAAAGTGTCGAACCAGAAAGAAAATTAGTGGAAATGAAATACTGTACTTTTATTCTGAGAGGTTAAATGAAAATACATATGAGAAAAAAAATTAAAAATATTGACTAATTATATGCGCAAGTCATTTCTCACCGGATTATATATCACTGTGTCAGGAGATTCTCACGTTGCATTTGTCGCCTACGATGTAACTGACTTATTTTTTATTGAAAGAATAACTTCACTCTACAAAAATTAAGGTGAAAAAAAAAAATTAAAATAAAAAAAAGCCTTGGAGAAGTTAAAAAGTTTTTATTTTAATTTTTTTAATATAATTTATTCATAATTTTATATCATATAATATATAAAATTTATTTAAAATAAATTTATATAATATAAAATTATAAATAAATTATTATTTTTTTTTTTTCTTATATCACCGGGGGTATTGGTACGACTTGACTGGCTGGCTATATAAATCGGCTAAAAAGCTCTAAATTTTTCAGTGCCAACCTTAACGCATCAATCCATTTAGTTGCCATCCAAGTTTACTTTCACTAAAGCACTTGCCGGTACAAAGATTCCCCAATGAAGGTAATCGAAAGAGCCATTTTAAATTTGCATCGTTCAAACCGCCAATGTTGCGCGGATTTTCACGTTTCTGATAACTGCAGATTTTGGCTTGGGTGCAAAACAAACTCAATGGGAGATGTCAACACAAGGAACCACCAAGCTCCCTGTCTGCCAATATTCGTAAGCTCTTTTCCTGCGTTTTTCGTTGAGGTTTCTTTATTTTGAAGTTTGCTCCCAGCAATCCAACGGCAAGCCTTACGCTCAGATGTGTCGATTCTGTGGTCTTATTGATCAATATTCTTTTTTTTTTTTTTTTTTGGTCTTTCTGTTCCTTGCACTAGAATTATATCATTCGCGGCGAGAACCTTGCAATGAAGAATTCAGCGATTGGCCTCATGGATTGTTGTCAATCGGGACATTGGGAAATAATAATGATAACGAAAACAAATCCAAGCATACCCATCTTCAAAGAAACCAATCTTCCTCCCCGGAGCATCTCCAAGAACTTACACCTGAAGAAGCAAGAGAGCTTCAAAATGAGCTGGACTTGATGTTGCTTCAACAAGATGGAATCAAAACAACTTGCCTTACAGAATCAGCTAATAAAGATTTAAGTTTGGAAGAGAACAGTAGAAATGAAGATTTATGTCCTGAAAAGTCCGGTAAAGATTGTCATCTTCAGCACAATGCCAATGTAGACGTCTGCAGGAGGAAAAATAAAGGCATGTATAAAACTGGCAGCACAATTAACAAGAAATCCTTGCCATTTTTTCTCAAGAAAATGTTAGTTTGCGGAAGTGGATTCATGCCTAATCCTAGCTTAAGGGATCAAGTAGTCCCCGAGTCCAGAACGGAGAAGGTAGATGTGCATACTGCATAACACATACACATATCCAAATGCAAAATTTTCTCTCTCCCACCTGCATAAATATATCTTTCTCATTTGATTGATATCTTGAATGCTTGTTGATAGATATTGAGAGCAATTATTCGCAAGAAAATCTATCCTCAGAATCGTAGTCCTATTCCAACAATGTCTACGACAAAGTACTCAGGGACTAAACAAAAGATTGTGTCTGGCGGTGACAATGATGATGTAAATGATAAGGCTGATGATGGAAGTAAATGGATCAAGACAGATTCTGAATGTAGGTTTACATTGGGACTGAAAGGCACATACTATAATCACAAATCTGAGATTGACCCAGATCATCATTTTCTCTTTATTGCAGATATAGTTTTGGAGATGTAAATTGCCTTTGACACCATGGAAGATTACAAGGTAATATACACCTCTATTCAACACTTCTTCAAGTTCTTCATTCTCCTAAGTAGTTGTTCAGTCCACATTTTTTATTTCAAACTAAACAATGTTTACAGTTACAGAGAGCTAAAAGATCCATGGTTCAGACATTTGGTGCTAGCACAATTATTTTTGAAAACGAAATGAAGGGATCCACCTCTTCTCTGAGAGTAAATTTTCTATCTGTAATTGTAAAGACTATAAAGAGACTTGAGTCATGTCATCAACGAAGAACAATAAAGAGTTGAGCTCAACTGCACAAATTTCGTGTGGCCTACTTCTTGTTCTGCTATACCCATATCATATTGTTATCGAGGCACAGCAATTCAAAGATTTTTTTTTTTTTTTTTTGGTAATATAACATCTAAGAGATCCGTAGATTAGAGTTCACCAAAGAAAAAAAAAAAAAAAAGAGGTTGAATCTTTTTTCTCTCATAAATTCTCCCCAATAATAAAAGCTTGAATGAGACTTCTTCTTAAAGCCTGAACTTCTTGACTACTGAAGTTCCTTCAGGAGACTCTCGAGGCATTAATTTCCGAAATTGAAGAGAATTTGAATGTATTAGCGTTGATTTTCAAGTCCCCCAGAATTAGGACGGGAGAAAAATCATTGCAGCCTCGGTTTGAAACTTGACGAGATGGATATTAAAGGGAATGCAGCCCCATGCCCACTTCACATTCGGGCTACCTCGAGACTGTTAATGGACAGATGGTTTAATTAACATAGGAAAATAAAATAAAATAAAATAAAAAACTAATTCATAGAACTTAAATATCAAAGGAATAGGTGTCGAGCCCGGGCTCCACAAAGTAATGCATACAGATTTCTTTCTCCTTTTCGCCCGCCTAACGACATAGTTCTTCCAGCAGTGTACTTGCTGTAGGATATGATCATGGTCTAATCAGTGTTACGTCAACTGCCTCACAAAGGGACCTGCAGTCAGTCAAATATCTTTATTATAAATGCGAGATTTTGTTCTGATAATTTATTTTCTCAAGCAAAGACTTGTGGCCGTATATTCCTACATGCGTAGTTCATGATAAATATCCAGGGTACATTTCTCTAACCATCACTCGGTGTCTCAAGATGTTAAGACAAGGCATCTGCAACACAATTCTAGGCATCCCAAAAGATAAAGACGAGGTCTTATTGTTTAGGATGTGTACCACAGTGACTTGATGTGGGCTCTTCTATAAGCTGGTAATGTTAGAGTTGAGATTAGGTCCCCATATTTGGGAAAGCGTGAAACGAGATCAGAGCGTTTTCCCGGCTCAAAGTCCTCAGCTTGAAAGGCGGGCGCGCATGTGCAGCCTACAAGGGAGTAGTGGCTCTTACTGTCCCTTGTTGCCTCTTTGACAACTGAATCATCTGGGAAAATTGAATAATCCTTGGTTGGAAATGCACAAAACCACACATTCGGAGGTACAGTATACTGTGGTTGATGATTCTCTCCAATTGAATCAGATCCAACACAGGTGAGTTTGACCTGTCCATCTGCCTCATTCAATTCTATTACCTGAAAGGCCACATGTTCCATCAGAAATAAGGAAAATATTGTCGTACATTACTGTATCAAATTAACCCCTATTCCACGGATGTCATTCTGAACTATTATTTGCTCCGATACAGCTAAGTAAAGAAGCTTTTGTTTTATTTTTTTACGGATTGCTCAAATTCATGTCTTCTTTACAATCATGCAAAAATAAATGGAATTACTTCTCTATAATATTGGAACCTTAAGAAGATCTTAAGCAGCTGATATCAATGCCATAAAACAGTAATTCAAATAAATAAATTTCAGGTAATGTTCATTGGCTAAGAAAAATACAGAACAAACCCACGTACCAGTTCCACAGGGTGGATGGAACATACTGGTGATGCCACTGAAGTTGGAAGCCTTCCCATTACTGACCATAAAAACTCAAAAAAGCTGATGACTACAAATTGTATCCAGCTCAAAATTATGCATCAGGATCAACAGGGATCAGCCATACCGTTATAGGTTCGCCCAAATAAAAGTGGAAAGTTTCTGCACATGGAATGCGATGAAGGATTGATACATTCCCAGAAGGCAGCAAGAAATATATGGATGTGCTGACCGCATGATCAACCTTTTACCTGTGCAGTATCCACATCAAAATCAGTAAACCAAGTGCCGAAACAGAAAAGAAAGAAAGTTTCCAAAGTCAAAACCACGTATTTTGTTTGAAAGTTTAAGGAAAAGTCTGTGAAATACAGACCAAATTTTAAGGAAAAATGATTGAGAACGTTGCCATTAGTAATCGCAAATTTTCTAATTCGAGAAGAACACAGCTGTGCTTGGCTAAATTGTAAACCAAAGGTACAGGTGTCTTTTTATTTTTTTTTTCTTCCCAAGCCCAGCAGTGCATGAGAATCAGGTGCATGTAAATCGAGTCCCCAAACAATTCCATCTTAACCAAAATAAGGCCTAAACTAAGATTCTCATTCCTAAAGGCAATCAAAATGGAGAAAGCAGCAAAAGCGCCCATGTAAAGACTGTTCTTTTCTTCAAACAGTGTCGGTAGATTATCATTATATATCCATAAAACAAGAAAAACTTGAACCCAGATGAATACAACAGACACACCAAAACGTACACAGCAGAAAAGGTAAGAAACTGGAGTACTAACACGAAGATGGAAGGTGAGACTTAGAGAGGATGACGGATTGATTTCTTCAGGTTTCAGAGTAGAATCCACCTTCTGGGTGGGGCTGAAGATTCAGTTTTTCACAATCTCTGATGTCTTAGCCATCAGCTATTTTACCTTATCAAGGGTTCTCTCTCTGCTGTTCCAAGTCCTGTAAATACTTTTCCATTTTGGTCGTCAAACTTCTGCCGTCATTCTAACAAAGTCACCCAACAAAAAACATGGGACTGCATCAACAGCTTATTAGATGTCTGTTTTTCTTGGAAAAAGCAGTAACCGAAAAAATTTCTTTTTTGCTAATAACAAGGACACTATCTGAGGTTGTAACCTAAATCGTTGTCACTCCCAATTATGTTGGGTGCCTTAGCTAAAATGGGCTTAGTGATTTGGTTAAAATGCAAATATTGGGTTTCAAATCCAACAATCACTTGGATAACATGTAAAGAAACCTTCCATCAGTGTTAAGGTGATTCGTCTTCTTATAAGAGAGGTTGAGTTAAAATGCCAATCAATATTTGAACTCACAAATTTAATGACCATCATATTTGCGGTTTGTCTTTTTGTTTTGTTAAAAGAAAAATAGAAGGACAGGAAAGCAATATAAACCTTTTAAAATTCTAAACCATGTTACCCAAAAACCTGTTGATTGAACAAATTGATGCCAAACCCAGGCGCTTGTGCAATACGGACGGCTTATTCCATTCTCGAATGCACCCTGATCCTAGCACCCCGTACGCAGGAAAGTAATACAGAGAGACTTGGGGCCTAAGCAGATTCTGGCCCAGTTGGACTGTTTCCACCTTCAATACTTGTATTGATGGTAGTTGGTGAATGGTTATGATTCAGACGTTGCATAGCATAGACTTGTTTTTACTCTTCTTTCCCCCCGCCCCATCCCTGTTGCATGGAAACATAATAAAATAGGATTGATCCGTCATATTATTTTAGTGTGATGCCATTACGTCGAGCCTCAGGCTTAACAATGCAATGCCTACAGACTTCTTTCTCCTTTTTTCTCATCTCAATGACATGCTTGCCCGATTATTTGTCGAGAGAAGGGAGGCATAATCACTTGCAGTATCAACCAACTTGCCTCATAAAGGGACCTGCAGTCCATCAAATGTCTTTATTATAAACCCAAGATAATGTTTCAATATATTATTTTCTCAAACAAAGACTAGTCACCATAGACTGCGTACACACATAGTTCATGATAGATAACATATTCACGGCACATTTCTCTAGTCACCAAGCATCATCACAACTCTGGACATCCCAAAATACCACAACATAGGCTTTTTGTTGTTTAGAATGTGCCCCATAGTGACTCCTCAAGGGGTCATCTTTAATCTGGTACTGATAGAAATGAGATGAGTTCCTTATATTTGGGAAAGAGTGAAATGAGTTCAGAGCGTTTTCCCAGCTCAAAGTCCTCATATTGAAAGGCGGGCGCACACGTGCAACCTACAAGGGAGTAGTGCGTCTCACTGTCTCTTGGTGCCTCTTTGACAACTGAATCATCTGGTGAAACAGTATAGTCCTTTGTTGGAAATGCACAAAACCACACATTTGGAGATACGGTGTATTGGGGTTGCTGTTTCTCGCCAATTAAATCAGATCCAACACAGGTGAGTTTGACCTGTCCATCTGCCTCATTCAATTCTAAAACCTGAAAGACCACACGTTCCACCAGAAATAAGGCAAATAATGTCATAAATCACTGCATCAAATATGACACCCACATCCCACAGGATGGATTGAACAAATACATACTAGTGATGCTACTGAAGTTGGATGCCTACCCACGATTGACCATAATAAGCCAACGAGTAAAAATTTTATCCACTTCAAAATCATACCTAAGGATTAAGAGGGATCAACCATACCGTTATAGGTTCCCCCAAATAAAAATGCCAGGTTTCTGCACATGGGATGCGATGAAGGAGTGATACACTCCCAGAAGGTAGTAAAAAATATACGCATGTGCTGACCTCCCGATCAACCTTATCTGTGCAGCAGTTGCATCAAAATCAGTAAACTGAGCGGTGAAACATGAAAGAGGAAAAGGGAAAAACGCTCAGCAAAGGTAATGATAAGCAATCATCGTCACTAATCCGAAGAATTCCAATAACAACACACATTTTTTACTTGAAAGGTTGAATCATACAAATGGTTCGGCAGTAATTGGGACACAATACCAAAGATTCAATCGCAATATTCATTAATCATGCCATATAAGTGAAGCAAGTCAGTGAAACAGATCGCAACTTTTAACGAAAACTGATTGAAAAATTTTCCATCAGCAATCGCAAATTTTCTAATTCGAGAAGAACACGGCTCTATTTGGCTAGATTGTAAACCAAAGTTACGTATATTTCAAATAAATTAAAGATATCCAACAATACTCAGATACCAAAGAATCAGTTGCATGTAACAAAATCCCCCAAACAATTCCACGTAACCAAACGAAGCGTACGCACCAAAAAGAGAATACTTACATCCAGATGGAAGGTTAGACTTGGAGAGGAGGACGGATTGATCTCTAAAGGTTTCAAAGTAGAACCCACCTTCCGGGTGGGGCTGAAGATTCAGTTTTTTCACAATCTCTGATGTTGATGCCCCTGCCATCGTCTATTTTTATGAGGATGCCTTTGCCTTTTTCAAGGGTTCCTTCTCCGCGGTTTTTGAGAATTAATACTTCCCATTTTGCTCGCCTAGCAAAGCCACCCCGACAAGAAAGAGGTAACCGGATCAACAAGTTACAAAATACTAGACTCTTCCAAAACACGACAGCCCCTGGGTTCTCCTGTAATTTGTGTTACGCAGTAATGTTTGGCAACAACTTGAAATTTCGAGAATTTCACAAAACATACAGACAAACTACGGAACGGGCAACCCGATTGTCTAACATGTTGACCGGTCGACGGGCAAGGCAACCAATGCAGCCGGTTGTTTGTCACCCACTCTCTCTCTCTCTCTCTCTCTTTTTTCCTTTTCCCCGTCCTTTTATTCTTTTGGGCCATTATGCTCCACCGACTGTACTTAGAAAAATGCCCAAGAGTTTTGACTGGGATGGCTCATTTCTTTTTCTTTAATCACGAAAAGAAAAAAGCGCGATGAAACCAATTGCAATTACTCCATTATTTGTGAAGAAGTCTCTTGTTGGCCTACAGCAGCTTCTTCGTTAATCTTTTTCCGTTCCCAGCATTCATTCGCACCATTTACCTCGTGACTCTTCAAATTTTCGCTTTCATTTTACTTTTCCCCTTTTTCTAAACCTTTTCTGCGTGTTGAAGTAAGTGAAGTCTAAGCTGGCTTAATTCAAAACTGGGATTATTTTTTTGGCGACCAAAAAGAATGAGAATTAAGCAGAAGATGGTCTCAACGTGGATCTCGGGCTTCGTTGGCTGGGTCACGTCCAGTGGGACCCATAAAAAGCCTAATGAAAACAATTGTAACAACGGGCCACATAAATTGTTCAGAATGCAACATCGGCAATTCCTCGTAGGCTGTCGTCAATTAAAACAGTGAGAGAAAAATGTTTTTTTTTAAGCACAGTTCAGATCAAAAATTTAAATATTTATTAAGAAAATGTAAAATTTATGAAAATAAAGAAAATTATCTTATTATGTAATTTATGATTTACCGGACAATAATTCAAACAAGATTAATTGAACAAAAAAAAAAAGGAATGAGAACAAAAAGAAAAAGACGCAAAACTTGTATAAGAAAATACAAAAAGGAAAAAAGAAAATAAGCAGGTCCTTGGGCACACCTGTCTCTCCCTTGGGACCAACCTTAATCAATAAGCTATTGTTTGAATATGGAACCGTTAATTTGTTGGGTTGGGAGGCCCCATCACCACCAGCTTCACTTCATGGTCCAAACTATAATTCTTGCTAAAATTTTTTTAAAAAAAAAAAAAACCCCCAGAAATTAAACCAAAAAAAAAAAAAGAAAAAAATCAATGTAGTGCAAAGGATGAAAGAATTACAACATGCACTTACCTCTTAAAAAAAAGTGGGAGGGGGGGGGGTTAAAAATGATACGTGCAATTCAGTATTCCCTGGACTTTTTGGAACTCTTACTCTAAAAGAGTAGGCTTTTTTGACAAGACCCTAGCAGTTATGAATGTATGCAGGTAAGCAGATGTACATCTTTCCAGTTTAAAGAGCATTGATACAAGTTTATGATATGATGGAAAGTGGAAAATTATCAAAACCTTTTTCTTAGGTTGAAATTTTATAGCTAAAAAAGAAATGGCAGAGATTAAAAAACTAGAACAAAAATGTAGAACAAGACTTACAACAAACATGTTCCTACCAAATGATACAGCAACCACAAGTGATTGTGACGCCAGCATGCACCTGTCCTTGATAAATTACTCCATTGGGGGCATCGCTTTTTATTTCTTGCATCATTCGGTAGATCTAATGTCATAAAGAGTCTCGAACCTAGCACTGGTTCTTAGGAGATTAATCCATGAAAACGGGACAGGCACAAAAATATGGGGTAAAAGGGAACAAAAAGGGTAAGAAATGAGAAGAGTTCTGCAATATCAAGACTAAAAAACAAGTTCCAGCTAAACGATGCAGCAACCAGAGTATAATATGGTCCAGCATGTATCTGCCCTTGATTTAATCCTCTAGTTATTGTATCAAGTGAACAGAACATGTTGCAAAGTCTTGATGATGCCGCGCGCTTATCCTTAAAGGATCATTCAAATGTAATTGCAAAGTGAAGCTGTGTAAAAAACCAATCAGTTTCCTACTAAATGATGCAGCAATCACGGCTAAGGGGATCCCAACATGCATCTGTTCTTTTTTTTTATGTTCTGCACATCATTTGAGTAAAGGAAAAACATTGTCATAGTCTTGATGACGTTGACACTGGTTCTTTAGACGCCAGAATGTGGAAATTAATTGCAAAGCAAAGTCCCATAGAAAACAAAAGAGGTAAAGAAAACTTGCACAGATAAAA
The DNA here is from genome assembly GCA_037832385.1 of Rhizophora apiculata. NCBI lineage: Eukaryota > Viridiplantae > Streptophyta > Magnoliopsida > Malpighiales > Rhizophoraceae > Rhizophora > Rhizophora apiculata. The sequence goes on along the minus strand of CM075433.1, from coordinate 3,900,091 downwards.
GAAAAAGAATTAAAAAAAATTAAGAATAAGGATAATGGTGAGTTGGTGGGTTTCAAAATTCATCTTATAGCGGACCCAAATAAACAAGTTTAATCTGGACCAGAAAAGAATACAAATAAAATTTAAGCAACAAAACCCACTAACATTGCTAGTTTATTACAGAAGCAAGGAACTTTGAAATTAAATCTTGGAGAAAAAAAAAAAAAAAGATAAATGAAACAGTTTCTTAAAACCTTCAAGAAGATAAAGAACAGTAACGTACAATAAAAAAGAAAAACCATGAAGAAAAAAGGAAAAGAAACAAACCTTCAAGATCAGTTTCTTGAAAATCGGAACGTTGAGGCACGGCTATGCGATACTTGGAAAGAAGACACATAACGTCGGTTTTGAACTTTTAAAAGCTAATTTTTACCTCTTTCCAATGTTGCCCTTATAAGTCATTTGAATTTAAAACTTCAAAATTCACCGTTGTTTTCACTTAACAAGAGTGAAATGACAAGAAGCCCCAAGAAAAGAACCTTATGGTTCGTGACGGTCATGTTGTCTTTCTTTTGTTTGGTCCTATAAAACAGTATTGAAACTTGTTTAAAGATGCTTTGTCTGAGAAATCCTTTACCATCATTTCCAAGTAGACTGAAAACGACAGAAATTCCCCCACTCTTTCTTTTTCTTTTTTAAAAGCATGATATTTTGGAGTTGCAAGAGAAGCATGAGCGTGGGCTAGAGAGCAAAATTAGAAAAGAATCAACTTTTACATCGGAAAACGCATAAGCAAGCATTAAGAGACATGGTGTCTTACCTCCCATCCATCCAAAAGTGTTCGAGGATGCATTACGAAGTAACTCTTTTCTTCCCATTCCAGTTACAGTTGCTTCCAGCTAGCAACTTTATTGCCATATTTTTCCCAACATTTTCCTGTAAAATTCAACAATCGATTCAAAATTCTGATATTTCAGACGAAGTAGAAAACAAAGAAATAAAGCTCCAAGGACCACTCACGAACTCAAAAGTTCTCCTTCGCTGAATGTCCATGCAAGATTTGTTAACAGTTAAATTAAAATCTTTTGAATGAAGCAAAAACGAAATCACAATGATCAAAAGATACCGAAAGCTTTACTAGTTCCTCATTGTAGCGCCGTTTCCTGTTGTGCAGCAACCTCACTGTTTAAGATCCTTTTGAGCCTCAGCGCGAACTCATTGTGCTGTCACTTTTAATCAGTGGAGCCTTTTTGCTGTTTTTATTTTCCTTATCTCAGGAAAAGAAGATTATCAGGACAAGAAGATCAGCGTGACCAAAAAAATTGTTATTGTGCCAATAGATACTGGACCTTTAAAAAACCCAAAAATAATAATAATAATAATAAGGCAATCAATATTATTGAAAGAGAAAAACTTTAATAACCATTGACATTTAATTAAAAATTTGTAATAACTAATTACCAAATATTTTCAAAACTTAGGCAAATAAGAAATGACTTCATCTCTAATATGAAGCAAGAAGGAAAAGAAAAAGAAGAATAAAATTGGCTTGCAAAATTTGTAAAACTAATAAAAAAACACGGAAAAAAAAAGAAGTGGGCTCACCTCACATGTAGAAGTGGAGCAAAAGAATGAGTCATCCAATAATGAACCATGGAGCCATGAAAAGAATTTATAGTACCATTGTTATAATGCTAAGAAAGTACAGAAGTTGCCTTTGATCGACAGGTGAACAATCAAAGGGAAGCAGCTGAATTTAAAAAAAAAAAAAAAAAAGAGCGTTATTTCCAGCAAGAAATTGAAAATCTACAGAAACCTTTCCATGGTCTAAGTTCTATCTATTTGAAAAATAGCAATTTCAATGGAACTCTGAAGCGTCAAATCACTTTCCATCAGACTTTGTTCTGCCTCGTCAAGAACAGCAGCAAACACCACATAAAAAATAAAAAAAAAAGAGTCGCTCATTTAAATGTGAGAGTGTGAGAAGCAACAAACGTGAAATTAAAGAATGAAGAATATTACCGCTCATCAACATCTTCTTACATAAGAGAAGGCTTCATATGCGCTGCTCTTAAAATCTTCATTTCGACCTGTCCCACCTGAGCTTATATTATAACACAGTTTGTCTGAAAAACTGGTATCTTCACCAGCTACACGAAAAGACAATAAAAACATTGAAGGGGTGGACACTCAATAAGCCTCTTTTCCACCATGTGGTGCAATAATGACAACAGTTTGGAAGACTGATTTGTTTTCAACTTAAAGCATAGAAGACATAGCCTACAGAAACATGGTAGCTTACACCTGTTTGACTAAGCACATCCCTCCATACTAATGAAAACCTAGATGCTATTCTTGGAAAAAATGCTTTAGATCATTGGTCAACATTTTCCTTTCCCTCTTTACCTTTCACTGGGTAAGAGAAGTTTAACTTGAGAGCGCATCAAAATCCAACTTTTTCTGATCCTTTAGAGACAGATTTAGAGAAGTTGGGGATAAACTTCTTCCCTTGCCCTCTTCAACACACTAAAGAATAACATGCATGGACTTGGATTCACTTGCTTTTGAAAGAAAGATAACTATTGTTCTAGACGATTATAAAATGACTTTTCTAGCCATCAGGAAAAACAAAATTTCATAGATTACAACCTTACTTTATGAAACTACTGCATATGAGACTTGATAAAATATGCAGTAATGTTCACGGAACTTCCAATTGATGCCGGCAACACAAACCCTCCAGAGCATTCTGCAGAAATTGTAATGAAAATTGCTGTTCAACTCTCCCAGTAATTATAATTATATTTCCGTGGCATGAAATTGGAGGGAAGAATGCAGACCTTTGCAAGCCTGTCTCTCTCTGGTGAACCCCAATATTGCACTTCTTTCTTCCATCATATAATTCTCCTCACTGATAAAATGGGGTATGGCCAAAAGGAGGGGACAAGAGGAGCACAGGTGAATCCAATAGAAACAAATCATCAAGGAACAGATAATAAATAAAATAAAGGACTTATAAGTACTGCTTCTCATCATAGGTCCATCCAGTACAATATACCAAATTTTAACCTAATTAGCCAAGTAGACAAAAAGAAAACCAAGAGATGGCAGACAGGAGAGAAAAAAAAAAACAGAATTAACCAACAGAAAACAGAAAAAAAGGTTGACTTGTTTTTGTATGGCTCACCTAATCCAGTAAAGATAGAAACTTATTAGGCATTCTTCAATAGGATAGAGGAAGACCAATAGTAGACCATGGACCTTTCTGATGTTAAGAAAATTGCTGAACATTCAAGGAAGTAGCCCTTGACTCCAAAGCCACTGCCTTGGCAAGCATAGTTTTGTGATGTACAGGTGGACGACCAAAAGGGTGGCAGAACCTGGATGACAAAAGGTCAAGTATTACATGCACTAGTAAGTTTAAACTCTGCTGCCCATTAATCACTACCCGGATTCTACTTACCATTAAGCAAGAGCCTTCTTAGTTGGCAACATAGCTGTTTCCGTTGAAGTTTAAATTGTCAAACAAATCCATCAATCTTTGTTTTTCAGTCTCAAGAACAGCGCCAAACAGCTTCAAAAATGGGTATTTAATTTCAGTGTGAAAATATGACAATAAAAATATATGAAATGAGAAAATGAATAAAGACACCATCTCTTTTCAACATCTTCTTATATGAGTGAAGAATTGGCATGCACTGCTCCTAAAATCTCCATTTCCACCAATTTTGCCAGAGCCTCTATTTGTCTGAAAACTTCATCTCTTCAGTAAGAGCAAGAATAGATCTATCAGTTTAAATCATGTGGCACAGTAACAAATATGTTGGGAAGACTTGAAGAGAGATGGCTTACAGAATATGCACAGTTGACAGGCAGATTCTCCAAAGATAGCATCACTAACTGAAAGAGCTCTCCATGGGTCAATGTATGCCTCCTATTGACTAATGTTGACAAATATGTAATTAAGTTCAATGCGTCATAAGATAAAAAGTTACCATTAACAAGGATTTATGATATTTCTTCCCACTAACTTCAAGTTATAGACTTTTTTTCCTATATCTTGGGAATTACAGAAGCTGGTAGCAGTTCCACAACAAGCAGCACTAACGATGGTTTGCAATAAAATTAGTCTATAAATTCTTATCAAAGCCAAAAAAAATGCTGTATACTAAGGTCATAAGATGCAACTTTTAAATGCTGACACTTGAACATTCTCACCACAATGAGTGCTGAAAATTATTGCAGCCACATTATTACTTGCTTCCAATAAAGAATCACTCCCCATAATACTATGCAGTCAGCGATAATTACATCTTAGGAGCAGATAGAGCACATATTCAAATCAGAAATACAACCTACCAACACTACACCTTTGTGGTCATTTGACTGCTATTATAAAGCCCAGAATCTCCTACTCTGCAAAGAGACTCACTCTGTCATCAAGCTGAACTAATTTGGATACAATGACTCCAAACCACAATAACAATTAAGGTCCCAAAATTCATAAATCCAACACACTCCCCCCCAAAAAAAACTCTCTATGTGGAAATGTAATTGCAAACGAGAGGCCCCATATAAAAGAAATTAAAGGAGAAAAACTTCCACCAAAGAGAAAGTGATACAACTGAAAGGGAGAAGCTAACACAAACATGTAATAAAACTTGTATTCCGATTATAGATAAATCAAAGCTAAAAGGGAAGACAAGAGCATGTATAGCAAGAGCATACCTTGCCAAAGCACAAAGGGTAACGAAAAGATTTATTCTTTCAGGCAGTCTAACATCAAGCAGGACATGAAAAAAGTTCACAAATATTGATCCAGCCACCAACACCTAACTGATGCAGCAATCGTAGAGTTATTTTGATTCCTGTATGTATCTGTCCTTGATCACTGCTCCATTGGTTTCATTAATTTTTACTCTTTGAACTATTCAGCAAAGAAAAGATGTTGAAAAAGTCTAGACAGCCCTAGCAGTAGTCCTTAGGACTCAGAAATATGCAGACAAACAGAAATTTGCACCAAATAGAACACAGTAGGTAAGAATAATGCTACAAACAAGAAGACTTTCACAAATAAATCCCTACTGAATGATGTTACAACCACAGGGTAATTGTGGTTCCTGTATGTATCCGTCCTTGATCACTGGTACATTGGTTGCATAAACTTGTACTCTTTGAACTATTCAGCAAAGAAAAGATGTTGAAAAAGTCTAGACAGCCCTAGCAGTTGTAAAGAACGAAATAGGTGAGAATAATGCTACAAACAAAAAGACTTTCACAAATAAATTCTTACTGAATGATGTAACAACCGCAGGGTAATTGTGGTTCTGGTATGCATCTGTCCTTGATCACTGTTCCATTGGTTGCATAAACTTTTACTCTTTGAACAATTCAGCAAAGAAAAGATGTTGAAAATGTCTAGACAGCCCTAGCAGTAGTCCTTAGGAGTTAGAAATATGCAGACAAACAGAAATTTGCACCAAATAGAACAAAATAGGTAAGAATAATGCTAGAAACAAAAAGAATTTCACAAATAAATTCCTACTGAATGATGCAACAACTGCAGGGTAGTGGCCATCCTTGCATATATCTGTCCTTAATATACTTCCCATCAGTTTCTCTCTGCACCTTCCAGTAAGAAAGATAATGAAAAAGTCTTTTTACAATATTTGTATTCCAACATGTTCCTGTCCTTCTAATGCTGTGTTGGTTTCAACTGCAATCCTTTTTGGTTTTTTTTCGAAAAAAAAAGGTTTTTCTCATAATTGTAGCAAAATATACTGTTCCATAAATAATTGAGAAAGTGAATCTCAAAAAAAAAAAAAAAAAAAAGCTGGTAAAAAGAGTTTGCACTAAAAGCAAAAGGTATGTAATGACAATGCTAATGATAGCAGGACTTAGATGAACACGTTCCTACTAAATGGGTGCACTGACCACAAGTAATTGTGATCCCAGCATGTATCTGTCCTTGATATAATGCTCTGTTGGCTGTAACACTTTTTATTTTTGCATCATTCAGTAGACAAATATGTCATAAAAAGTCCCGAAGAACCAAGCACTAGGTTCTTAGAAGATTAGCCCATGAAGACAGAACAGGGGCAAAAATTGGCACCCAGAGAGAAAAAAATAGATAACAAATAAGAGTAGTGCTGCCAATCCCAAGACTCTGACAAACATGTTCCAGCCAAATGATGTGGCAACCAGAGCATATTAGAATCTGGCATTTACATGTATCTGTTCTTGATTCAATTCTCCTGAGTATATAATATTCTGCCCTTTCTTATTTTGACCCGATATTGGTGCGGGAATTGTGTTGATTTGATTGATTTCTTGTAATATATTTTGATCACTGGGTTCCCTCTTTCCGGTGGATATTGAAACTACACTAATTTCAGGTTGTATTGATGGCTATCTGTAGAGATAAAGATTTACGACTACTTTTGCATCTTTTAAATTCCAATGCATTCAATACAGGAATATGATAATGAATTTTCAGATAACCCAGTCTTTTCTCTTTTGTTGATGTATAAGCAAGTTTTTCAAAAATTTATGATGGATACGAATAAGATCAAATTAAAAAAATATTTCTTTAATTTGGGATATATCCGACTTTTAATGATGAAAACAAAAACACGAATAATAAACAGTAGTCTTTTATTCATTTATAAGTATATCGTGTCGATATAAAATTTTAGACGATATTTTTACTAAAATTCGATGCAATGTGGTTTAATGATACTCTCAACACAACGTAATACCACTTACTTATATATCAACAAAAAAGAAAAGATTGGGTTATCTGAAAATTTATTATTATATTGCTGTATTTGTTGACACATTCGAACTCAGAAAATACAAAAACGGTCTTTATTTTTTTTTTCTCTAGAGATAACCATCAATACAACTTGAAATAGGTGTAATCTCAGACTCTACCCGAAAGAGGAAAGAGAGTATTTAGAATATTACAATAAAAACTCCAAAATGAATCAATCCAATCAACACCTGCACCAATATCGGATCAGATCAAAAGAAGAGAGGGCAAACTATTATATGTTTTTGGGGTACAACCGAACGCCGCCACCAGACAGCGTTTAAAAAAGAGAGAAGGGCGTCTCCGCCCTAATCCCACTTCTTCTAATCCTCCCTCTTGCTCTCTTTCCCTCTCTTCTGCGTCGTAATCCCTAAAATGTAAATTGACCGAATAAATATTATTGTAAAATAATGGCATCAGACGGGGAAATTATAATTATTTGCCGAAATATAAAGATCAAATGAGCAACAACGAAAAGCAAAAACATATTCAACCTTGTTATAATCAATTAGCACATGTATATGTACTGTTTTGAGCATTGAGTTTCGATCGAACCTTGGGGCCCTTGAGGTCTGACTTTGTCTGGGGTTTAAGCTTATGCCATGGATATTCGTATGGCCTGTGTGCCAAAGGTAACTTACCAGCACCGGAACGCTAGAATCGAAACTGCTAACAAAGAAATTAAAATTGTTTGTGCTGACTTGCAATGTAATGGGTGAGGTTCCCCTTGAGAGTGCTCAAATTCGCATGGCAAAAGTCTCTACTGCCAACGCAATTTTACATCTAAAACCGTCTGCCAAACCGGACTTGGATGTACACACCACAATCCTTGCGACATCACCGCATTCTACGTGCAATCCACATAAAATTTTGGGCATCTAATTTTTAATCAGAAAAATCGAAAAAGCCGAATTTTGGTTGAAATGACACGAACAAGGCATTTTATTCTCTTTATGCTACTTTGACTTACGTCTACTTATTGCAAAACACAGAGGCATTAAATAATCACTGGCCCGTGTGCCAACGAGTTAATGAAAATATTGATACCAGCACATTCAGAGATGCAACCTCAGGGATCTGGTTCAAGCGGGGTCTTGCAAGGACCGGGTAAAAACTCTCCTCACGAATCCTTGAAATAATTGGGAAAGAATCCATATCAACTTCCCCCTTGAAAAACTCTCCTTAAGAATCCTTGCAAAGAGTTCCCCATCCCAGCACCAACAGCTTCAGCCAAGTATTTTGCCTGCAACGATGTCACTGCATTAAGGCTGGCCATTTACTGCAAAACTATCCAACAAAATACCGTGGGAGATTACCTCTTGAATAGTCTTCTTGAGATCAAAGGAATCTTTCACCCGATCATCCAAGAATGCCCATGTATCACGAAAATCTATAATAAGATTAGGTCATTGAACTTTCATGCTAAATAGATCCACCTAAACATAAGTGGAAGTACCAAATCCCTCAGAGTAGTTAAAATTTTGCAGTAGTTTCCCCAATAATGTACCACCAAGAATAAACATGCCATTCTTCTTTGCTGTATTTTTAATCCTCAAGAAAAATTAAAAAAAAAAAAAGTAGTTTTTGCATCAACTGTTTGAAAGAAATGGTGATAAAAAATGTACAAAAAGATTAAATATTAAATAGAAATTAACTACAGTGTGCTTCAAAAACAAGAAAGGAAAGAAATTAAACCTGGTGAACTATCAGTTAGCATGTAAATCTCAGCCGTTGAGTATATTCCGCCAAGTACAGTGCGCTTCACATACCAATCTATATCAGAGCCATCATCATCCACAGCATGCCAAATCTCATCAACCAACATTGCCCGTTGCTTGAAACTTGTTGGAGCATTTGATGGGTGTGCCTACAAAAGACGAGAAAGAACAGAATATTAAATCCAAGCCTCAACATGAATCTGGAATTCAACGTGTGTGTGTGTGTGTGTGTGTGAGAGAGAGAAACAAGTACTTGGATGCTAAGTGCCTGTGGCCATTTTGATACATGGGGAGCTTGCATTTCAAGGCGAATCCTAACAAGCTTAGAGATGCGCTCACTGGGTACCAACTTTTGCAACTCCTCCCCCGAGCCAATTCTATCAATAAGCTTTTGTAAGCACTCATCCATGAAAAACTGAACAACAGAATAAGAAATAAGCCATCATCACATTGCAAGATAGTGGTATTCACACCCTAAACAACAATAACTCAACACAAGCAAAGATTTTAAACCAGTTATGTCTGTGGAAGCAGAGATACTACAGTTAACCGTTCTACACTGTGTGTCTGTAGTCGACATTGACCTTGCTGGCATTTGGCCACCAACTTGACAATAGAAGCAAAAACAATTGCACTAAGTGAGCGATGGACAAATACGAGGATCAACAAAAGCACAAAAAGCATACACCCTTACACAAAAAACAAAAAACTTCTTTTTTGTTCTGTATCTGGTACAAACCAGCTATTTGAGAATAAAAAAGATCTTCCTGTGCATTAAGCAGCTAACTACAATTGACTAGTGGCAAAGCTCCCATGAAAGGTTTCACATTATGAAAATAATCAACACTAATCCTACTCTTCAAACAACTATAGAGAGTACACATTGATTAAAGCAATTCTGCATTAGGCAACAGCTAAAAAGCAGAGAGACATAACAGGAGATTGATGATAATAAAAAACGTCACAAAATCCAGCAATCAGAAAACAAGAAACAAATGGGAACAAGTGATAAGCACTAAGCAACCAAACCTGAATTACAACAAAAGAAAAGGAGAAAAAAAAAAAAAAAGAAAAACACACCTCGACAAGAGCAGCTTCCTTTCTAGGAAACGATCCAACAATGGAAGGGGAGACACCCACGTCCCTTGCACAAGCAATCATGGCTTCTTCACTCCATCCCAACCTTAACTGCATTATCACCCAATTCAAAGAAGAAAAATCTCAGTAAAACAAGAATGGATTTTGGCTTATTCATTTTCTCGGCTTCTCGAGCCTTATAACAAAGCCCACAAATCGATACAACAAACTTTGACCCATTTTAGCCAGGCATTTATTCTTATGAACGCATTTATAACGGTGGCTCCAAAAGCATTCAACATTGGACTTTCACCCAATATGAAATAAGAATGCAGCCAACAACTCAAGACATACTCAACACATAATAATCCAAAATTTGATAAAAAAAAAAAAAAAGAAAAAAAGGAAAGGTGAGAAAGCGGACCACGTGGCGGAGGGACGCTTGAAGCACGCGAGCCTGCTCGTCTTGGTACTCAGCTCTCGGTCCCTGCCTTTGCTTCCGGCTGGAATCCTCCGCGTTGGACGATGTCGACCAACCCGGAGCTGACGTTGTTGAGTTCGATTGGCTGGAGGAGGCGGAGGAAGAGGTAGTTCCTGCGCTGGCACTTTGGATTTGACTGTGATCGGGGATCGATTGGTGGCTTGTTGAATTACATAACCGAGAACCACCGGAGATGACCGACCGTGGACTCAGGAATCTGAGACAGGCGTTGCTACTGTTGCCCACATTTGCGCCGGCTAGTAGCCGCCTCGTCGCCGTTCTGTACATTTTCGTTCCTTTCCACCAAGGAGAGCGAGAAGATTGGATAAAAACTACCTTGAATTGAAACTATATATATATATATATATATAAAATATTTATTTTATTATTATTATTATTATCCACATACGTGTGTCGTGGGTTAGTCCACTTCTCGAGTTGGTTGCCACGAAGAATATCATTAGCGAGCCGCTTAAGCAAAGCATGCGTACTTTTGAACCATGATTCGACGTCGTTTTTATCAAACGAATGTTGATATCTAGCCAATCTCTTTTTCCATTTTTCACATCATATGCATGCATACGCTAATACAAATATTTATGATTATATATTTGTGATCACGAATTTATATTTATTTTTATTTTATCTCTTTTACATTCTTATATTAAAAGTGATAAAATGGAAAACTCAAAAGACTTGAAATCGTGAACTATCAATTAGCCGAACCCAAATTAGCATTTGTGCTACCTACGGAGGTGCATCAATCTCTCTCTACCAAGAGCTTCGATGCTGGTTGTGTCCCTGACATACATAACCCGCAATTCAGGTTATTGAAATTCATGTCCCACCAATACACAGTTTCAGGATCCGGCGATCCCTTGCCCATAGCTACTTACGAAATAATAAGAACGCCTAAGATGGGGTGCATGTCAAATATAATTTTCTTGGTTGTGTTCAATTTCCATTTGCATGCCATCATGGTGTCAAGGTATTTTCTGGGTAAGTGTGACATTTTGGTAGCATTTCCAAGATCACATAAGAAATGTTAGGCAGCTCAAACTTCCCATCTCTTCGTCACTCCACAGTTGACATGCAACGTAGAAAAGGTCTAAATTTTCTTTGCCACACAACGTAAGCTCTACATAAGACTACCTTCTCTTTGCATCTGTAAGCCATAAGGCACAAAATTCTGCCACGCAAACTCAAGTGATCCAGAGAAGGGCTTTAGCCTGAATGAATGGCAGGCAGATCCCGAGAGTAATAGCATTTTGAGAAGGGCCACAAATGGAACTCCTTTTGCATTCAAAATATTCATGTTTGCACTACCCTACGATGATTCCTGCCTGATCTCATCTAAAAGTGAAAACATAGCTAAGGCCTTTTCCCCTCTTTCTTCTGACTCTTCTCTGTAAGCTGGGAAGTGCAAATGTGGCTTCTTTCCCTGAACAGCGATTCATTTAAAAATGTTCGTTCTTTTGGCAGCCATTTAACAATTTCCGCCACCCAACTAGTCTTCCCAAAATCTCTTGCGAGCTCGCAACATCCGAGGCAGCTGTCATAAACAATTGGCTGTTCACAGACTGTCCTGTACGCTTCTTGTCACACCTACAAAGCAACTTGTATCGACCTACAACATGTAACTAAATGCATCAAATATGTATTTCCTCTGTCCTTCTAACTGCTTCCCTGATGCTTAACCGTTGCGTGGGATTACTTTCACAGCAAGCAGCTCCAATCTGGAGCAGCCGCAACATATCTTGGATCGAGTTGGTGTTGCTGGCTATCTCTGGATCGATCACTTCTTGCTCTCTTTTCTCAGAAATTGCCTGCAGCACCCATTGCACCACATCGGTCCCTCCTTTTCCGTTGCTAAGATACTGAGACGGGAATTTCCCCGTGATGACCTCAAGAATGATGATTCCAAGGCAGTAGACATCAGAGTTGGGAGAAACTTGATGGTACTGAAGGTATTCTGGGGATTTGTAAGCAAACATTGTTTGTGCAGCATGGGTGGGATTAATTAGCGGATCAAGGGCATAATCGCTAAGGAATGGCTCATAATTTTCGCCTAGAAGAACATTGCTGGATTTGAGATTTCCATGGGGGAGGTTATAACTTGAATATTCAGAATGGAGAAAAGCCAATCCACTTGCAATTCCCTGAACTATGCTCAGACGGGTTTCCCAATTCAGCCCGGCATGGCAAATTCCGCGATCGCCTGAAGAACAATACACACTAAATCAGGGAGAATCGAATAACAAGTGAGGCAGGACATAAACATCCATACACATATACATATGTGAAATGCATTCAACAATAAACAACGTTCTCTTTTCTCTTGTAATGATGTTTTGATCTAATCTGGCATCAATTTTAACTTTAAAGGGTATTGGTTGAACAGAAAAAAGGCATAATTCAAGCAAAACATCTCAAAATATTTACAATCCTGGCCTTTCAAACACATCATTAATCTAACAACCTATGTATGTAGCTAAATGTTTTGGTATGATTACGACAAGTTCAATGAGAAAGTGATATCTTTGACAAAGCAAAATGCAAGTCTCCGGAAACTGGTCATACCATGCAAGACATACAACAAGCTGCCTCCGGGGATGTGCTCTGAGACCAACAGCTTTTCCTCCTTTCTAAAATGGTAGGCCAATGGCGTCAAGATATTTCTATGCCTTATCCTCCCAAATCGTCTCATTTCAGCATCAAACATGTCTCTTCCGAACATATTCATCTCTCTCACCCTCTTCACCACCACTGACAACCCGTTTGCCATCGTAGCTTTATATGCCGAACCAAGTCCACCGTTCCCTAGCACTTCTGCTGCCGCCTTCATCAAATCAGACAACCCAAAGGAACATTTTTCGTCCGTAAGCATGACCAAATCACCCATAGTGCTATTCCTGGTGTGAAACGAAGTACCCCTCCTGCTGGATTCATTGCTTTTCCTACTTGAACCAAGCGGCCTCTTGCTTGAGCCACTTGCACGCATCATAGGCGCTGACCGTTGGTTGAGGCTTTCCCTCCCTAAGACGCTGAAGTCATCATCCCTGTGCCACCGTCGCGAGGAACGGAAGCTAAACAAAATAGCAGCGGTTATAACTGCCAATAATGCCACTCCAACCACATATTTAGTATTGACCCGGGAAGAGTTTCCGTTTCCTTCTTCACCTGCTGCCCCCAATGTCGTAGCGCAATCCTTGTCAAGTGGTTTTCCGCACAGTCCATCATTTCCTGAAAATGAAGCGGCACTGAAGCTGGAAAGGCTCTCTGGGATTTGACCCTCCAACTTATTGCGCGACAGATCTAACGACTGTAATACCTGCTTCGGTTGTCTCAACGGCGGGATGGAGCCATAGAACAGGTTATCTTCAAGATGAAGTTCTCTGAGATATGGTAGATTCATCAAAGACTCGGGTATTTTCCCCGTGAATTTATTGTTAGCAAGCCAAACTTTCTTTAAAGATGACATAGAAGCAAAGAAGTCATTGGATATTTCGCCAGAAAATTCGTTGCGCGTGAGCAAGAGCGATTTTAATGCACCAAGTTTGTTAAACTCTGGGATGGGACCTGAGAATGAGTTATTGGCAAAGCTCATAGTCCTAAGGCCACGAAGCTGTTGTAATGCTTCAATGTCGATCGTTCCTGAGAGGCCTAAATCCGATAAATGTAGACCTTCAACGGCCCCGCCAAAACAAATGACTCCGACCCATCTTTTGACACAAGGAGAAGAGCCGGATGCCCAATTGTCCAAGCCACCCACATGGATTAACGAGCTCTTGAGTTTGAGTAGAGCCTCTCCTTCTGACAACTGGGAAAATGAAAGGTTGCAAAGGGATAGAGTTAGGAGGGAGAGGAGGAGAAGGCGGCGAACAGCGGCCATTGCCAAGCTGGACATGTGGGACAGCTCCGACGGGCGGAAAAGAGCCGCTGTTCGCACGACTAAGCCTTTATTTTGGAAGTTTTTCTTCATTCTGGGTTTGGAAGGATGTCTCATGATCATAACGTCGTGTCTGTATGCGTGGCTTTGGGAGAGGAAACTGGGCGATGGATGGAGCTGGCAAATGGTAATGTATGGGACACTAAGAATAGAAAGAGGCAATGGAGAGAGCGAGTGTTTATGGGCGGTATTTAGAGAGAGAGAAAGAGAGACAGAGAGATAATCAAGTTCCGTTGACCCTTTCAAAAGCCAAAGCATGGATATGCTGATATTCACCCCTGATCAGATATTGGGACAAAATTCTATTGACTATTCTCGGACCAGGCGAGCTATGACAACGTTCTTCAAGTGAGTGATTATCTGTGCCAATGCCACACAAAGTTTCTATTGCAACTTTTGCGCTGGTTGGCATACAATGATGGTATTAGTCCTGAAGCTTGGATGCTGCAACATTTCCCTTGATAATTAATCGAAAGATGGTTCCCTGCATGTTCTTAATGCCATTGCACTGGCCTTTTTAAGTTGTTATTTAATTAGCTTCAATTTGAAAGCCAAAGTCTTTCCTTTCCTTCCAGGATGATTTGCCAAAAAAGGAGGGGAAGATTGTCAGGTTGCTTGTCCTTCGTTGATCGTCTGGATTTGGCCTCTCATTTGACCGATTCAGAATTCACAAAACGAAACTTGTACAACATTACAAACTCAGAGGTAACGACAGTGAAAACAAAAATCAAATGCTTACTTCTTTGCCTCCCTTTGGTATTGGATCCAATACTTGTAATTGCATTGTATATAACAGAGGAAATGAAACAATTAAGACAGTTCGTCACCGGCTGTCCTCCAACACCTCCCAGTTTCTTCCTCAACCAGTCCCCTCAAAACAACTTCGCATCAATGAGAGTTGGAAGCCCGAGACCATGAAGTATGCAACAAGTTATTTCGGATCAGAAGTAAAAGAGGTCATTCGACGATAGAAAATGCTGGGAATTGAGCATAAAATGCAGAGCATTACCCAAAATATGTTGCATTGATCAGGATCTGCAATGTGGGCCATTAAGTTGCCAATAGGACCTTCTCCCAGTATAAATGGCTTGGAAGCAGAAACCAACAAACGATAGCATGGAATAATGCACATCCCTGTTTCCCCAACCAAATTTCTACTTATAATCAACGTATATTTAATATTGGAAGACAGGAAAATCAAAATGGCGAGGGAATAGAACAGGATTGCTTGTATATGAGGTATGACCTGGTTCCTTGTTGAAAACGCTGACCGTGAAGTAGAGGCAATGCTTAGAGCCATAAATGGCCAATCCAAAGTTCTTGCGCCGCTGCATTTTGGTGGCCGTTCCTCGATTTTATGGGCTTCCCAGTTCCTGCACTGGGCCCACGCTTATCCATCCGAGAATGCACGTGGATGATTGTACCAGAAACCAAAAAAGGACAAAAAGAAAAAACAGCAAATCATGACTTTGCCACATTTTGCAGGATAGAAGGTTGACTTTCTGGCCTTTCTTCCATGCTGGGTCATGTTGCCATCTCTCTAGCCCGATTATTAAGCAATAAATTGGGCTCTTATTGCTAGATTTGGATCCGAACGGCCCGGTGCGCCCGTCTTTCCTTTTCACTTAATCGGAAACCCGACCAAAACTCCATCCACATTTGCGCCAGAGAGACTAAAATGCCTGGTTTTTTCTTATAATTATCTTTTCCTCTTTCTTATAGACAATCGATGCTGTGGCTCCTTTTTTGTAAAAGGGTTTAGTCAAATCTTTGTCGTGTAGGCCAAGATTGCATTGGTTTTGCCATGGTGGGTGGTTATAGATCAGCTGCCTTCATGTTTTTTTTTTTTTCTTTTTCTTTTCATGAGGACGGTTCGACTTAAAATAAAAATAAGCTGCTAAATTCTAACTTCACACCAATTTTACCTGCTGATAATTTCAGCTCTACATCAATAAAATATTCTCCTTTCCACATAATTAATGCGGATAAGTGAGTCTGGTGTGGAAATTATCAGGACGGCTGATGGCAAGATTCTCTCTCGCAAGTTTATAGATTTATTTATTTATTTGTCGTCTTCTTTATCTTATCTTTCATGTTTTCTTAATTCAATCAAACTGTCAGCTTCTTACTCGTCAAGAACAAGCAAGTTCCGCATATTCATCAGTACCAAATGGCAGTTGGGGACTGTCAACAATTCGTACCTAATTGAAACAATGATCCCAAATACCGAATACAGTCTGGTCTTAGTTACACTGAGTATAAAACATGGGTGGAATAATGACCTAAGCTCAAGAAGCCAATCGTTGCAATCCAATATCCACGTGCGCCACATTGAACACACACAAAAAAAAGAATAGAGGGGTGAAAAAAATGGTTTTACTGTTTTACTGAAGCCCTTCAAAGTGTGTTACTCCTTTATTTTGGTTCATCAATCATTTCCTCTCCTCTGCAGCAAACAACAACGGCACCAACAATAGCAGCGAGAAGTCCACCTGTTTCTGATTTTATTAACTTCTCGCCCAATTCCCATTATATTCCAGGGAGGAAAGATAAAGAAAGAAAGGAAGAAAAAGGCAAAGGGTCTTACCCTAATCAGATCCATGTTCAAAATCCGACCACATTCCCAGTTCGTGTTCCAATGATTCCTTTCTCATCTCTCAAAGTAACTACCGAAGTGCCGGCAGAAGTGGGGAACGAGAACCCGAGAAAGACAATCGTAAACAAAGTTGCGACCTTTTTGCATGTAATTTAATGATGGCAGAGACGGTGGTGGGACCGCTGGGGCGATTCCAGTACCAGAGGGTGGATTTGAAGCGATTGGCGCCGGCGTTCTTTTCTTCCCACAAGACCCTTTTCACGGTACTTTGGATCGCGGCGTTTGCTTCCGTGTTCTTGTGGCAGCGCAACGTGGTCGGTGGAGGAGGTCTATCCGTCTTCTGGCGGATCCCGGTGCCGCCGATGCCGAGGCTGAGACCCGTCGCTTTTAATTTGACAGATTTTGGCGGAGTAGGCGATGGGGTTACGGTGAATACCCAGGCGTTTGAGAGGGCGGTTTCGGCTATTTCTAAGCTGGGGAAGAGAGGGGGTGGGCAGCTTAACGTGCCTCCCGGGAAATGGCTCACTGCTCCTTTTAATCTTACCAGTCACATGACCCTTTTTCTTGCCGAGGATGCTGTTATACTTGGAGTCCAGGTCCGCTTTTCGTTCTCTTTCTCCGTTCTTCAACTATAAATTTACTGCTAATTATAGTTGATTTCCATTCCATTTACTTGCTGTTTGTTTCAGTTGGATTGCTAATTTAGGAAGTGTGTTAAGGTACTCAAATCAGAAAGCGGTTCAATTGAAAAAATAGCTAGTGGTTTTAATTTTTATTTTGATGAACATCAATGTCTTAAATGCGACCCATTTGTCAATGACCCTGTGGTGGTTCTGAATTTTGAGCTAATGAAGATGTTTACTTGGGCAGAATTTTTGGATTTAGAACAGGAACCTATGAGGGATGATATGTACTCTCTCTTTTATGTAAGCGCACCATACACTATCCGAAATTAGGATGTGTGTTTGACAGCAATTGTGGAATGTGGATTGTTGTCTTTCTTGTCTTTTAAGGTTCATGACTTCATATGAGGTTATGGATGTTTCCTGCATTTCTTCAACATGTGTCCAATGTCTAGCCTGATTAATAAACATGTATTTGGCAGGCAGGTGAGGTGGGGTTGGGAGAGAGAGGGAACTATTACATTGTGTGGAAATATATTGCTGGCTTAACTAATAATGTGTATATCATCTTTAAGAGAGAGATGTAATTATTGCATTCCACAATATAAAAAAATGTCTAGCCTGATTAATAAACATGCATTTGGCAGGTGGGGTGGAGGTGGGAGAGAGAGAGAGAGAGAGAGGGAACTATTACATTGCATGGAAATATATGGCTGGCTTATCTAATAAAGTGTATATCATCTTTAAGAGAGAGAGAGAGAGAGAGAGAGAGAGAGATGTAATTATTGCATTCCACAACATAAAAACATATGACTAGCTTAACTGATAAAGTGTATATCATCCTCGGAGGTTCACTAGAATTCTGTTGACATCGTATTTATAGAATTTACTTATTCAACTTATTGGTCTTGGTGATTGGGATTCTTTCTAGTAAATCTTAAGTTTCAGTGACTGAACTTATCTCTTATTCTGGGCTGTTTTGTTGTATATCTAGCAGGATGAGAATTATTGGCCTCTGATGCCTCCATTGCCTTCATATGGATATGGGAGAGAACATCCTGGGCCTCGGTATGGGAGTCTAATCCATGGTCAGAATCTGAAAGATGTTGTCATAACAGGTCAGTCAACTCAAACTCCATCAGCTCTCACAAAGTTAGTTTTCAATGTGTCCTGATATTTTTCATATATGGAGGTGATTGCATGGTATACACATTCATACTGGTTTTTTGGCACATAAGATACCAGTCTTGAACTGAATCATTCCTGTTTCAACATCTCCTTAGAAGAAAATACCTGCTTCATGAATTCCTATATGTCAAGGATGCTCCAAACCTTCAAATGAACACTTGGACACTAAATGTCACAGAAATCATATTATGAAGATCAGAGATGTGAAATTGAGTGGATGGGTATATAAATGGCAGAATGTAGAAGGTGTGGCTTACCGAAGGGTAAAAGGTTTCTTATGGCACAATTCGTAGAGGACCAGTAATTGTGCCTGCTTGTATTAGCACCAAGGGCCCTGACTCAAGAACAGTTTTTTGTGGCTACATTCAGTTCTTTCTGTTAGATGGATTTTTGAATTTCAAGGCATCTCAATGGTGGCCAAAAGTTGGCAACTGCCCTCTAGCTTATAATTGAGTCGTAATTCTAGTGGGAAATTAGGTTATAGTTTATGGCTCTCTGACTCTGATACCATTGCCTACAACACCCTGTGTGGGCTTGGTGACTTGCAAGAGTTGGTGTTTGACAATTACTGGTTGAAGCATTAGCCATTCAATACTTCCAACCTCATTACTTTGCATTCTCATTAACCACAGAGACATGTAAAAAGAAATGAATTTGTGCTGTTTGTCTTAGATAGCATAGTGGTTGTTGGTAAGGGAAACATAAAATCTGTCTAGCTGTGTAATTTACAGATGAGTAATTGATTTCCCAATCTGAATCATTTTTATTTACTTGCAAACATACAGGACACAATGGTACCATAAATGGACAGGGTCAGACCTGGTGGAAGAAGTATCGCCAGAAGCTTCTTAACCACACCAGGGGTCCCCTTGTGCAGATAATGTGGTCAACTGACATTCATATTTCCAACATAACATTGCGTGATTCACCATTTTGGACACTCCATCCATATGACTGCAAGAATGTAAATATCAGACATGTTACAATATTAGCTCCAATATTTGAAGCCCCAAATACTGATGGAATTGATCCTGGTAAGTAAGTTTTATGATTGCTATTGTCAGTCAACAATATTTAGTGCTTGCTAAATGGCTCTATAATTAACTTTGAAACTCCATTAGATGATCAACATGCTTGTTTATCTGAACGAACATCATTTTCCATAAGCTCTAGCATGAGCTGGGTTACCAATTGATTTTATTTATCTGAACGAACATCATTTTCCATATGCTCTAGCATGAGCTGGGTTACCAATTGATTGATTATGCAGCATTTTTTTCCATTTCAATCATAAGCAAAAAGGTGTGAGGAAAGTTTGAGAGAACAAGCATCTGCTTGTTAATGCGTCAAATTGATGTTGTGAAGTGTTTTCTATATAGAGATTTGGTTTTACTGTTTCACCAACTTGCTGAAAAAGTAGAGTTTAATAATGACTGGGGCAACATATTCCAAGTAGCAAAAAGTTGATGAGGCTGTTTTGTTTCTAGGCTATGCAGAGAGCAGAAAACCTTGATCTTAGATACTACAATATTAAGTTTGGCAAATTATGGAATTATTTTAATAGTTTTTGTCTTCAACAGCCTAAACTGACTTCATTCTTGTGTACAAGGAAACTCCAGCATGCCATCATTGCTGTATTGATTCTAGTAGATATTTGCCATTCTTTTCTGTATATCTTCTTCTATGAAGTTTGCAAAATATTGTTCCTATCCAAACAATATGGAACTCTCCAAATTCTGGTGACCAGATTCGTGCGAGGATATGGTAATTGAAGACTGTTACATAAGCGTGGGGGATGATGGAATTGCAATCAAGAGTGGTTGGGATCAGTATGGAATCGCATATGGACAACCTTCAACAAATATCCTCATTCGTAACCTTGTAGTCCGCTCCATGGTCAGGTGAGATCTCCTACACAATTGGCTTCAAACTTGATGCAGTTTGTTGCATCTGATTTCTTGTCATCTTCCAGGGACTGCACTATAGGAACATTTGAACCTCTCCTTAGAAAAATGTGACCTATAATTTCATGTTTCAAATGCGAGCAAGAGAGGCGTTAAGATTTAGGTGCAACCTCTCCTGTAAGTGTCTTTTTCTAAATTAAAATTCTAAACCTATATCAGGCTTGTGTTGGCTAAGAGCCTGGTTTTTCTCAATCTTCATGAATTCAGGTTGTGTTGAACATGGAAGTATTGGGGAATTTACATATCAAAACACTTGAATTTTGTGAAAAAAAAATGCACAATAGCTTGGTGGTTTTGTGTGACCAGTTTGTAGAATATGACCATTACATGATCTCTTTGTGCAATATAATTGCAACAGAATCTTGTTTTTGGCTTATTTCCAAGTGACTACGACTTTATTTGGAAAAATGGCTAAAGTGAATAGGAACATGCTGCTAGATTTCACTACTCTGTTGACTGCGGGTGTCACATTAGGTGATGTTTTTGATTGCTAGTCAACCGAAAGACTGTCTAGAAAAGCTACTGTAGCCAAAGCAAACTGACAAGTTTTGATTGACAAAACGAAGGTTTTGTTTTATGGGCACCTTTTTGGTGACTTAAGTGGCAACTATACATAATTGTTTATCCAATCGGATGGTCACCCCTTAGTTGCCCCACCTGTAGTAATTGCATATTTCCACTCTTCAGACATTTAACTGAGATACACCCGGGCTGACCTTTGCAACAGTGCTGGAGTATCGATCGGCAGCGAGATGTCCGGTGGCATATCAAATGTGACTGTGGAGAACCTTCTTGTATGGAGCTCGAGGCGTGGAGTTCGGATCAAGACTGCTCCTGGAAGAGGCGGATACGTACAAGATATAGCCTACCGGAATTTGACATTTGACAACGTCCGGGTTGGAATTGTTATTAAGACAGATTACAATGAACATCCAGATGAGGGTTACGATCCAAGGGCTCTTCCAACGCTCAAGGGTTTTAGCTTCACTGGAGTTCACGGCCAAGGAGTACGCGTTCCAGTTCGCATCCATGGGAGCGAAGAAATTCCAGTGAAAAATGTGACTTTCCGGGATATGTCGGTGGGACTGACATACAAGAAGAAGCATATATTTCAGTGTGCCTATGTTGAAGGACGTGTAATCGGGACCATTTTTCCTGCCCCATGTGAGAACCTTGATCGATACAATGAACAAGAACGGCTCGTGAAGCGCTCAGCCTCCCAGAACTTGACAGAAATAGACTATGACTTCTGAGAAAGTGAGTCTCAAATACCGGAGATTTCTTCCTTCAGGTCGGTCGATGACCTGAATGTACGTACACATTAAGCAATACAGCAATACATCGATCGTAGTCTTGTTCTGAATGTCTTCATCACTTCAATTTTTCTGGTCCTTTTTATTATTTTCTTCTTCGAGTTGTATATGCCAAAATTTTTGGTCTTTTATACATCCAAGTGCTCGCGAACCTAAAATTGCAAAATCTATACCACAAATCTATAATTTATTTCTTTTTTTAATAAAAATATGTTTGATGCGTGTGTTTAAAATATTCAATACATATATATTAAAAATATTTGGTACATGTATTTAAGTTTTTTTAGTTTTTTGGGTTATACATATTTTAATATATCTAATATGTGTCTGAAAAGCGACAAATACACACATGACACGTTATTGTAATCGTACTTGATGACTCCCAGCCATGCCTCTGCATCAAGTGACAGAGAGGCAGCAGCGCTATTTTGTCCTAACTGCGCGCTTCGAGAGCGTTCTGGACGCGATAAATCGGAAGTCAAAATGGGCCATTTTTGGGGATAGTTACCGTAGCTGAGCCTCTGAATATGTGGGCCTAACGCCCATGACGAAATTAATAAAAAGACAGAAAAAGCACCCTGCAATGCACCGACCTTGTTCTCAAATGGGTTCCAAGTTCACAAATCCAAGGAATTCAACCGAGTTGTCAGCCTGTCCAATAATTGCCCCTCCATTGGATGATGATGATGACGACGACGACGATTAATGATAGCATCCTTTCAGAAAATAGTAATGGGGCTCTAATCTTACAAGGAAGCGGATAACAATAGTAAAATAACATTTTTACCCCTGAAACCCCTATTTCAATTAAGATTTAATTACGTAACAACATACACTTATCGCCTTATTTTTATATTATATTGTCATTAAATTTGTTTCATTTAAATTATTCCAAATTGTAAACAATTATCGAAGAAATTAAACGTTGGGTAGCATTTTATGGCAACGTGTGTCCTAAAAAGACGGGCGCACTCACGGCGAAAATGATTTTCTATACATTATATAATTCATGTTCTTAATATTAGCAAATAGCGGACTGGGGAGTACCAAAACCCGACCTGAAAGAGAGTCCGGTTTGGTAGACATTACCAAACCCGTGTCAATTTGGTTTGGTATGGGAGCAGTAGGGGGCCCACACATGTGTATTTTATAGTGAACCGAAATTATTTTCGAAGACTTTTTCATCTTTTGGACCACATTCCCTATTTCCTACTTCCCGCCGACTTGTCACGAAGGAAATTAAACATGTAAGTCAGCCAAACATGTCTTTAGGTGACGCACTGGATCACATGTTTGCTTTGTGCACGTGTTTGAAGTGGAGCCGTGTAACACTACTATACAAACGTTTTCGTTCGTTATAATTAAGGACTCAATTTTATTGGCTTCGTCTATTCGAAGATTTATATATATATATATATATATATATAAATTAATTATGTAAACGTACGACATCTTCGTACAATTTATATCTATCGTAGTATTAAAAAAAGAACCAAAAAAAAAAAAAAAGGAGGTTTTGTTGCGAGCATGAGTGCTTTCGTCATTTATCTCCAAAAAGAACTTAGCTCCTATTTATATTGTAATTATACATCGTAGATACAAAAATAAGCTGTACATTTCTTTATTATCTTTCCTCTTTTTTTTTTTTTTTTTTTCCTTTTGATCAATCGGGTCTCCTTCCTTTTTAATCTTTCTTTATCTAATGGCCAAACGTGATCATTTGTTCCCTACTGTATAAGATCGGCAAGGTAGAGTTCAATGCCGTGCAAACTGTGAACTCAAATCCTGCCAACTTTTCAGCAATAGTCAGCCAATAAATGTCTCGTAAAAAGTAAAATACGCTGTCCATCATCGCAGAGATACATGCAGGGGCAGGGCCAGCCATGGCTTAATTTCTTCTTTGTTTTTTTTTTTTTTTTTTGTTTATAATGTTTATCGAATCTAAAATTATTAATCCAAACCCGCAGCCTCTCGGTCTCCCATCAAAATAGAGTACCCTTACGCCTTATGAGGAACTCTAGGCTATAGAGGTTGTGTGAACATTGGATTTGGTTGGTCCATAAAAGGATATGCAGAGGTAATATAATTGGTTTTCAGGGCAATTAAGCCCACCGTCAACTGCTAAAGTTCTGTGGCTGTGACCACACACTCGCGCCCACGCGTTGATCCCACTGGCCCCTCATAATGTTTTCCTTGATTAGTCTGCATTCGCCGGTGGGCGCTGCCGTGGGCGCTCTGTGAAAGAATATTTTTCGAAATGTCAAGGAATTAAACCCGCCGCGTCATGCCTAACGTGACGAGTAACACACTTAGCTTTCAAGAAAAGTAGATCTCGTTGTGGGGAGGCAGAAGATAAACGGTGAAAGGTAGCATTTTTGTGGACAATATCAGCTAGGCTTTTGGTTGGCCTAATTCCCAATAAACTACTGAACGAACCACCGCCCATTTGATTTTTTCGAGAGGTATGATTGATCACAGGAGGTGGCTATCCCCAGCCATGCCATCACCAGCGTCCTTCCATTTACAAAAATTTTTTTCTTCTAAGAAAATTTGCAAATATATATGAAGAATATGAATGAATTGGAGACCCTTTTTTTTTCTTTTTTTTTTTTTGTCTAAAATAAATTGAGATGCCAAAGAATTAGGATTTTTCTTTTCCAATGTTATAGTTAAGTGGCATCGTGTATCAAATTTCACATAATATAACACTTTAATTCATTAAAACTAACTCTCCAACCTAATAGTTCAGTGATAATTTAGTGTATTTTTCTTAGCATTAGTCCAATTTCAAGTATTCTTATTTGTCCCTTAATAAAAAAAAAAAAATTATATCGAGTGTATGATATTAGGTTCAACACTAGTTAATACTGGGACCAATTATGAAAAAAAATTATTTAAATTTAATATTATGGGATAATGAGTTTTGTCAAGAAAAAAAAAAAAAGTTGGACGACAAGATTTTCCTACTTTTTAGATTTTTTCAAAATAAGGATACCGTGCTGAGAATTTAACAGCTGACATCCGTGACTCTTCTAAAGTCCAAAGCAAATAATGGCATCCATGAGGAAGTAATTTACCAGCAAGCTACCTAATTTCAATGAAGACAACGTCAAGTAGATGGTATTCAAGCCCAACTAATCAATTAATTAAGTGACCATGATCACGTCTTTGACTTTTCTTTAAAGCAATGACACTATTTTTGCATCTCATTTTTTTTTTTTGTCACAATATTTTAAGCATATCATTGGAACCTTTTTTTTTTTTTTTTATCAATTATTGTTATTTTCAAATAAAATGCGCTTTGTTTTTCATGATTGATTAATCCTGCAAACACGGAACTCGTTCACAAGTAAATCAATTACATAAGGTTTTGCTTATATTCCCACTCTTTTTCTTTTGTTTCCTTTTTTTGACTACGACACTTTGTTTTTTTTAAGCCAAGCAAACTTTGATTGATGATGACCGTGATGATTTTTTTATTTTGGCGCATAAAATAAATCGATCTACTATATCAAAATATAAAAAGAAATATTAAGACCAATAAAAATTATTGCCCACTTTAATATTTTACAAAATTAAATATACGTTTAATTGCTTTAAAAATTGTGATGAATATTTAAAATTTGGACCTAACAAATAAATACTTTAAATTACTAAGTCGACGGTGATTGCCTCTTGGTCTTGGCTAGTGCATGATGAGGTTGCAGTCGTGTTTGCACCCAAAGGGAAGGCGGTTCCGTAAAACAGTGACATAGCGGAAACGCTGTTAACGTGGTGGATTGAAAACCTTTTACTCGATTTCCAGGCACGTCACGGGTCACCCGTGACCGCGCGTTTATACAGAATTAGCAACGGTTTAAAAAATATATATATATATATTTATAGATTAAAGTTTTGGGGCCCTTATGAAAGGACTTGTCTAGCGCCGTCCATTTGGGGCATGCCAGGGCAACTGTTGCTTATCAACGGCCAAGAATACAAAGTTCTTCTGCCCTTCAAAATTTTATCCTCTAATATTCTGCCACGTATTACTCTACTCTTGTTTTGGAACTACTCTCGCATGTGCAACTTGGTCGCCTTGCTTTTTCTATTTCCCTCTAGTTTTGCCTTTCCACCCGCGTTTTCCACGCGTTTTTTGGACCAAGATTTTTTTTTTTTCCATTATTTTTTCATTTATTTTTATATGAATTTAGCAACTTGTGCAAGCAATCTGACCAAAAACCCCTCACAAAAGTATCAATATTATAACTTTTTCTTAATTATTTTTTTATAGTATCGACCAAAGGGCAATATTTACAATGGAGTCAAGCTCCGACGTGCAACAAAGGTAGAATTTAATAAATTTAATTTTTTGAAGTCAAATGATGAGAAAGTAATTTAGAATAGCGAATCTTTAAAATTGACTCGGGTGGTGACATATCTCTCATAAGACGCTTCCCTCCCTCCCATCGTTGAGATAGTCAGATCAACCATATGTTGAGTTAATCGACATAAAGTGGCCCTTGTTTAACGTATGACCCAAATAATGGATGGCTTAACGTGATGGTCTGTTAAGCAAAACGGTGGTTTTGGGTTAATGGGTTTGAAATCCCTCCGCTCTCCCTTCTGACAGATATATATTCATTATGGACATTTTCTGGTCTCTCTCAACCATCAGAGAAAAGCGTAAAGAACAGAAAGGGAAGAGTAGGAGAAAAGGTAAGAAGAGAAAAGGTAGGAGGAGAGAAGATAGGAGAAACAGAAAGGAAAGCGTACAGGGCAGGAAAGAGAAGTTTTCTCATCTCTACTACCGGATATCAGAATAATGGAGAACGGTATGTTGTTCTGATTTCCTATTCCTTTTGGTTTTGTTACAGTTATATTGCTAGTATTCGTATCAAGATAATGATCCTGCATGATAGAGATAAGAAAAGTCTAACAGTTTTGGTATCAGAGCCAGGTTAACGAATACTGCAATTTATTTTGATTTTAGTTATTTGCGCCGAATTATTTTGTTTTGTTTTCTGGCAAACGGAAAAGCGTATGTTCAATGTATTTTCTATATATTATTGTTTGCTGTACTTAACGGCCGGCGTTGAAAGGGGAAACGTCGGCCATGTAAATTTACACTGCTGAAACCGCTGGTGTCAAAACAAAAAAAAAAGGAGCCGACCACGAGAACTGTACACCGCCGGAACCCGAACGGTTCTGGGTATGGCGGATCGGCTCCGATGAAGGCTGTGTCTCCGTTGTCAGTGGGAGACCCGAATCGGTCCGGTCTGGTGGGCATGACGGAACAGTCTCCCTGTGAGGCTGATGCTCTGGGTCGGGCGTGGGTCTGGTGGATGGCTGCCGTCGGAGATCCGACCCGAACAGGTTGGTTCACCCACGTTCGCCTGGTCAGAGGCGACGTCCGGGAAGAGCCGACGCACCGGGGTTGGCTGCTGACGGCGACTCCCTCAAATGAAAGCCGCTGGACGTCGTCGGGAAGAGTCGACGGCGATGGCAGAATGGGGCCAGCACGCGGGCCGTGCGTGGTCTCTGGTCAGACGCAGCCTGCGGTAGGTGGTGTTGCCACCGTCGGCTCCGATCGGAGGCAACACGCAGGCAGCGCCTGCAGCAGGTGGTGTTGCCACCGTCGGTCTCCGGTCGGAGGCAGCACGCGGGCCGTGCGAGGTCTCTGGTCAGAGGCAGCCTGCGGTAGGTGGTGTTGCCACCGTCGGCTCCGATCGGAGGCAACACGCAGGCAGCGCCTGCAGCAGGTGGTGTTGCCACCGTCGGCTCCGATCGGAGGCAACACGCAGGCAGCGCCTGCAGCAGGTGGTGTTGCCACCGTCGGTCTCCGGTCGGAGGCAGCACGCGGGCCGTGCGTGGTCTCTGGTCGGAGGCAGCCTGCAGTACGGTGGTGTTGCCACCGTCGGTTTCTGGTCGGAGGCAACACGCGGGCTGTGCCGGCAGAAAAAAAAAAAAAAAAAAAAAAAAAGTTTATTAAAGTCACGTCAACGTGAATCAAATATTGAAAGCCTATTGGTCACCAAAGTGACCTGGCCTGAAGGAATTTGAATTGTTGATCGTGAATTTTCAATTGTTCATTTTTTTATGCTAATATTATATAAATATATGAACAATTGTGGTTATTAATTATACGGCTAGGAGATCATCCAAAGATGGATCATTGCCTATAATTAATGACACTGAAAGGGGATTGATTGATGTACTGAGCAAACATGATTGCATATCCAAAGATAACATTCATGTTAACTCTAGTATTATTGATTAACCTATTAAAGCATATTTAAATTAGCATTATTATTGATTGCAGCTATGTGTTTGAGGATCACCCAAAGGTGAACTTAAATATATAGTCAAAGTTTATAATGCATGTGTCTGAATCCATTAGAGTTTACTCAAAGCATTAACATGTAAATTTGGATTATGTTTGCAGCTTCTAATAACGTTTTCGCCTTGGGCAATGCAATGATCAAATTCAATGGGCTGAACTATGCAGAATGGTCTGAGCATATTCAGTTTCATTTAGGTGTTTTGGGCTTGGACTTAGCAGTCATTTCGGAAGAAAAGCCTGCAGCCATTACTGGGACCAGTACAGAATCTGATAAGTCTTTTCATGAGGCTTGGGTACGGTCCAATAGGCTGAGTTTGAATTTGATGCGAATGACGATGGCTGAAAATGTCAAGCCCTCAATGCCCAAGACGGAAAATGCAAGGGAATTTCTGATGAGAATCAAGGAATACTCTCAATCAGACATAGCTGATAAATCCATTGTAGGAACCCTGATGAGTGAGCTGACGACCAAGAAATTTGATTGGTCACGGCCTATTCATGATCATGTGACTAGCATGGCTAATCTAGCAGCAAAGTTGAGAACGATGGGTATGGATGTGAGTGAATCCTTTTTGGTTCAATTCATCATCAACTCACTACCTCCTGAATTTGGCCAGTTCCAAGTGAACTATAACACTATTAAAGAGAAATGGAACTTTCAGGAAATTAAGGCCATGTTAGTTCAGGAGGAAGGGAGATTAAAGAAGATGAAGGATCACTCCATTCATCTCACTGTTCGTAATGATGCTAGTGGTAGCAAGTCTAAACCACATCACAAAAATAAGAAGAAGGACAAAGCCTCCATAAAAGTCTCTGGAGGTCAGATCCAAAAGGATCATAAGTGCTTCTTCTGCAAAAGGATGGGTCACTTCAAGAAGGATTGCCCAAAAAGAAAGGCTTGGTTCGAAAAGAAAGGTATGTACTGTATATCAGTATGTTTTGAATCAAATATAATTGAAGTGCCCAATAATACTTGGTGGTTAGACTCTGGAGCTACTATTCATGTGTCACATATTATGCAGGGATTCCTTTCAATCCAGCCCATAACAGGAACTGAGAAGTTCCTTTATATGGGAAACAGAATGAAGGCACGAATAGAAGGAATTGGGACGTACAGATTGATCTTGGACACCAAGTGTCATCTGGATCTAGAAAAGTGTCTCTATGTTCCTGAATGTGCTAGAAATTTGGTTTCTGTTGCAAAGTTGGATGAAGTGGGATTTAATCTTAAGATTGGAAATGGTGCATTTTCATTGTATAGACATTCGTACTATTATGGATCTGGTACTTTGATTGATGATTTGTACCGCTTTAGTCTTGACGCTATGTATGCCGATTCTCTATTTCTTGTTGAGCATGGTATTGGTAACAAACGTAATGTGCATGATGATTGTTCTGCTTTCTTATGGCATCAAAGATTGGGTCATATATCCAAAGAAAGGATATTGAGGTTGGTGAAAAGTGACATCCTGCCTCAATTGGATTTTACTGATTGGGATGTGTGTGTTGATTGTATAAAAGGGAAACAAACAAGACACACATCGAAGTACCCAGCCATGAGAAGTAATGCGCCTTTAGAATTGATACACACTGATATTTGTGGCCCCTTTGACATTCCTACATGGGGTGGTGAAAAATATTTCATCACATTCATAGATGACTACTCACGGTATTGTTACTTATATCTACTGCATGAAAAGTCCTGGTCAGTAAATACCCTGGAGGTGTTTATTGATGAAGTGGAAAGGCAGTTAGATAGAAAAGTAAAAGTGATTAAGTCAGACAGGGGTGGTGAATATTATGGAAAATTCAATGAAAGTGGACAATGTCCTGGTCCATTTGCAAAATTTCTTGAAAGTCGAGGCATATGTGCACAGTACACAATGCCTGGTACACCACAACAAAATGGTGTAGCGGAAAGGCGGAATCGCACACTTATGGATATGGTTAGGAGCATGTTGAGTAACAGTACTGTACCTTTATCCTTGTGGATGCATGCATTAAGAACTGCAGCATATCTGCTGAACAGGGTTCCCAGTAAGGCTGTCCCTAAAACTCCTTACGAGTTATGGACAGGCAGGAAACCCAGTTTGAGACACCTCCATGTTTGGGGTTGTTCAGCAGAAGTAAGGATATATAATCCACATGAAGGAAAGCTTGATGCAAGGACCATTAGTGGTCACTTCATTGGCTATCCTGAAAAGTCTAAAGGATATAGGTTCTATTGCCCTAACCATAGCACAAGAATAGTTGAGTCTGGTAATGCTCGATTCATTGAAAATGGCCGGTTCAGTGGGAGTGGGGAGTCACGAAAGGTGGATATTAGAGAATTACATAATGAAAAATTCACAGTGAGTACTCCTACTCAAGGTGGTATCCCCACACCCAGTGTTTCTACTCAAATTGTTGTTCCTTTTGTTGCATCACAGTCACGTGACATGCAAGGGCAACAAATTGATACTCGAAACACGCAAAGTGAACGCATAGGAGATGAACCAAGTGACAATGTGCAGTGTACAAATGAACAAGTGATACCACAAGAAATGGCATTACGGAGGTCTACAAGACAGAAAAGGCCAGCTGTATCTAATGATTATGTGGTTTACTCACTTGAGCATGAGTCGGAATTGAGCATTGATAAAGATCCAGTCTCATTTCAACAAGCCATGGAATGTAATGATTCTGAAAAGTGGCTCAATGCCATGAAGGAAGAGATGAAATCGATGGATGTAAACCAAGTCTGGGAACTAGTAGAGTTACCTAAAGGATCAAAACGAGTTGGCTGTAAGTGGGTCTTCAAGACCAAGCGAAACTCGAAAGGTAATATCGAAAGGTATAAAGCCAGACTGGTTGCCAAAGGTTTCACTCAAAGGGATGGTATTGACTATAAGGAGACTTTCTCTCCAGTCTCTAAGAAAGACTCCTTGAGAATTATTATGGCTTTGGTGGCTCATAATGATCTAGAGCTTCACCAAATGGATGTAAAGACCGCCTTTTTGAATGGTGACTTAGAAGAGGAAGTATGTATGGACCAACCTGAAGGTTTCACCACCACCGGGCAGGAAAATTTGGTGTGTAAATTAAAGAAATCGATATACGGACTGAAACAGGCTTCCCGACAATGGTATCTTAAGTTCAATGATACCATTACGTCATACGGCTTTGTAGAGAACACCGTTGATCGGTGTATCTATATGAAGATTAGTGGGAGCAAGTTCATTATATTAGTCCTATATGTTGATGACATTCTTTTGGCCGCTAATGACATGGGTTTGTTACATGATGTTAAGAAATTTCTCTCTGAAACTTTTGAAATGAAAGATATGAATGAGGCATCTTATGTGATTGGAATAGAGATATTCCGTGATAGATCACAAGGATTGTTGGGATTGTCTCAGAAAGGGTATATCAATAAAGTATTAGAGAGATTTAGAATGGAAAATTGCTCTACAGGAATAGTTCCAATTCAGAAAGGGGACAAGTTCAGTGAACTGCAATGTCCAAAGAATGATTTGGAACGGAAAGCAATGGAATCAATTCCCTATGCCTCACTGGTTGGAAGCCTGATGTATGCGCAAACATGCACTCGGCCAGACATTAGTTTCGCTGTTGGAATGTTAGGCCGATATCAAAGCAATCCTGGAATAGATCATTGGAAAGCCGGAAAGAAAGTCCTTAGGTACTTGCAAGGCACCAAAGATTATATGCTTACTTATAAAAGATCAAGTCATCTTGAAATAGTAGGCTACTCGGATTCAGATTATGCTGGATGTGTAGACTCGAGGAAATCTACATTTGGTTACTTGTTCCTCCTAGCTGGAGGAGCAGTTTCCTGGAAAAGTGGGAAGCAGTCTGTCATTGCTACTTCCACTATGGAGGCTGAATTTATAGCATGCTTTGAGGCTACTATTCATGCATTATGGTTGCGGAATTTTATCTCAAGGCTCAGTTTGGTCGACAGTATAGAAAAGCCGTTGAGAATTTACTGTGATAATTCCGCAGCAGTTTTCTTCTCTAAGAATGATAGGTATTCTAAAGGTGCGAAACATATGGATTTGAAATACCTATCTGTTAAAGAAGAAGTGCAAAATCACAGAGTGTCTATTGAGCACATTGGCACTGAGTTGATGATAGCGGACCCGTTAACTAAAGGTTTGCCACCGAAAACATTCACTGGACATGTTGATCGGATGGGCATATTGGACAGGTCCTCATTCTCTTGAAAGTCAATATTTTGTACTGCTCATATCATTGAGACACTCTTGAATTCAATTAAGGTCGTGGTTTTTGCTTGTGCTTTGTTGTCTCTATTTAGTTGTATACAGTTATAGTTTGTGAGATAACTAATGGCATATATGGACATGACAATTTAAAACTTTAATGTTTCTCAGTAAGGTTATTCTGAATTATCATGATTATGTGATACATGGAAGGAATCATGTCACTGAGAGATATGTGACCGCCATGATCCAATCGTTTTAATTCAATCAAGTATTGTGATTTGATAATCTTTAAGGATTGTGCACACTTATTTGTTGTTGATTCATCAAATCATTACAAGGGCCAAGTGGGAGATTGTTGAGTTAATCGACATAAAGTGGCCCTTGTTTAACGTATGACCCAAATAATGGATGGCTTAACGTGATGGTCTGTTAAGCAAAACGGTGGTTTTGGGTTAATGGGTTTGAAATCCCTCCGCTCTCCCTTCTGACAGATAGCCGTTACAGATAGGGAGAATCTCCCTATCTTCAGGGCAACGGCTGCTGGAAAATGGATGAATATATATATATTCATTATGGACATTTTCTGGTCTCTCTCAACCATCAGAGAAAAGCGTAAAGAACAGAAAGGGAAGAGTAGGAGAAAAGGTAAGAAGAGAAAAAGGTAGGAGGAGAGAAGATAGGAGAAACAGAAAGGAAAGCGTACAGGGCAGGAAAGAGAAGTTTTCTCATCTCTACTACCGGATATCAGAATAATGGAGAACGGTATGTTGTTCTGATTTCCTATTCCTTTTGGTTTTGTTACAGTTATATTGCTAGTATTCGTATCAAGATAACGATCCTGCATGATAGAGATAAGAAAAGTCTAACACCATACTCCAAGTTATGTAAAAATTGGGTACGGAAGAAATCATATATAAACGAGTAATTTTAAGGATAAAAATAAAAATTTTATAAATAAAATGAAAAGGTAAGAATAATATTAAATTATTAGATTAGAGTATAAAAATATAATTGATATCAATAAAAATTATTAATTATTTTTATATTTTATAAAATTAAATTATATATTTTTTATTTCATCAAGTATTTTAATTAAAATTTAAATTTATAATATTATAATATTAATAAATATTTTAAATTAATAAATTATAAAAATTATTAAAAAATAAAAAAAAAGTCAATTATTCTTTTTTTTTTTTGGGCCTTTGAAAATCGTACGAGATGTCAGATGTTGAATTGATGCGCGAAAGATGGCAATGGCTGTGGGTGTGTGCGTGTTAGGACAAATGACTAGGAAAGGAATGGACAGATTTAGAAAAAACCAATGGGAAAACACGAAAAACTTGTAAAGGGAATAACACGGAAGCGAGAGAAGAAATTTCCCACGCGCAAATGCCATTCACTGTTCCCACGTGGCGCTTATCTGTTGGTGTAGGAAACGTGCACTTGCCGCTTGCTTTTCTTTTTCTTTTTTCTTTTTTTTTTTTCATTAATTTTCCTTTTTCAGTTTTTGTTTGAATAGGTCAGCAGTAAAGTATGCAAGTTGATTTGGATCGATTTTTTATATATATAAAAATTAAATTGTTAGTGATAATTTTAAAATTTTTAAAATTACAACTAAATTAATATAAGATAAAATTCATTAAATTATTATTAATGATTGTAAATTATAAATTAATTTTGTTAATTTAATAATTTGAATCATATTTATAAAAATAAGAAAATTTTTAAAAATTTAGATTAAAAAATATAGACTAAATTCTATTTTAAATAAATTATTAGAGAAATTCAACTATACTTAAATACAAATATAAGAAGATTGAAATTTCAAATTCAGTAAAAATACTTGAATTCTTTGACTAATTAATGCTTTTATAAAATAAAATTTTAAAATTTAATATTATCAAACAATCGATTCAATTTTATGATTATAAAAAAATTATTAAATATAATTTACTTAAATTATAAATATATCCAACCTATTTTTTACAATTTTGGCGATTTCAATTTAACGTTACTCCAATTGATTTAATTGGACAGATTCACGTACTTCTGGAGGTGCCCACTTGGGCCGTACAACGCAAGGCAGCACGTTATCGCAGAAGCCGCACCGCAAATGACGGTCAGACGGCGTTAAATAGCCTCCCTTCTCTCCCCAAAATGTAGCTGCTTGGAAAGTGGAATACTCTGCACCGTCTGGGAACCATTTATTAAACCGTACCAGTTTATCGTCTCCAAAACGCTTTGGAATGCGCTCAGTCCGGACAAAATAGCGCTGCTGCATCTCTTATCTTATTAGATGC
This sequence comes from Rhizophora apiculata, assembly GCA_037832385.1. NCBI lineage: Eukaryota > Viridiplantae > Streptophyta > Magnoliopsida > Malpighiales > Rhizophoraceae > Rhizophora > Rhizophora apiculata. The sequence continues at coordinate 3,865,544 of CM075433.1, read as the reverse complement.
AAGGAGTCATTCCTAATAACTAATTATCAAAGCAATGAATTTATTTGACGAGTTAAAAATTTAATTTTATATTTTAATAAAAATTATTAACTTATTATGATAAATTATGAATCAAATAATACCTACAAAATTATTAACTAACCCGAAAGACCCTCGCATAGAATCACGAAAGAATCATAAAGAGAAGGAAAATAAAAAGGAAAAAATTGAAAAAAAAAAATTAGAAAAACAGACTTATCTAAAAAGTAAAGTGCAATGATTGGATTAAGAAAAAGTAAAATCGAGAGACTAAAACACCACGCCGGGCTCGTGAGTAGCGTGCTGAGCGTGCGGGGTTTATTTTAGGCGTTAAGCATATGCTACATCATCGGTCGACAGATACTACCCAAAGAAAGCCCGAGGCAATTCCGTAAATAACAACAAAAACGTGTGCCTGAATGTTGGGGGCGCGTAAACAGAGGTAGCGAAAAGGTCGCCGTTTCCGAATGCAAAAAACACGTGGCTGAAAAACCTCACCCTCAAAATAAACAATGAAAGTACTTTTGAACCATTTTATGATATATTGAAAAAAGTTAAATGTTTAAAAATTATTTCATATTTTTCAGTTTTTTCACCCCTATTACAATGGTTTGTAATGCAGTTCTTAGTTTTTCGATTCTTTTTTTCCCAAGGTGTTCAATCGTATTTTCTAAACTTTCTGTTTTACAACTTGTAATTTTTTAATTAAAATGAGGTAAATTAAATTTAAATGAATTAAACAATTAATCCCCGAGATGATTCTTTATTAACTGTAAATAAAAATATACGTATTCATATCATTAAATTTTAATATTCAATTAAAGTGAATAAATTACGTTTAACAGTGTAGGTGTGTCAACTTGCGTGTGAACTCAAATAATTAATAAATAAGATATCTGCTGCTGCCTTGACCTCCAACCGCGCGAAGTTGCAAGGAACCAGCATAAAAGGCCCATGTATCGCTCGTGCTTCTTAACGAGTTTTAACCAGGCCTCTTCATGACATGAAAAGATAGGCATTCTCTCTCTCATACTCTCTCTGTATCTCTTTCTCTTTAACTATATCTGTATCTTGCATAAACAAATCGCAAGCGAATGCCGTTAACGGAGAGAACCTTCTTTCTTCTTTGTTTCTAATTATATGCATTGAAGCGCGCGGCTCAAGGCAACTGGATTCTCGATTGTCGTTACGTCTCGAGAGGGGATTCTTTTGGATCCATTTCTTCTCTTTTCAGATTCTTCTTTTGTGCCTTTGGTTGCTCGAGAACATGTCTAGCGGAGCTAAATTTGTTGGGCTTGAAGGGCAGAAGCCGGCGACGTCGCCGGAGAAGCTCGGCTTCTCCGGGAAGTGTAGCCTGTTCAGTCAGTACTTGAAAGAGAAAGGCAGTTTTGGAGATCTTAGTCTCGGAATGACGTGCAACATGGAGGCAAATGGAAACGGTGCGTCCTTTATTTTTTATTTTCATTTTCATTTTTTTTTATTGTTATTGTTTGATAAATTATTATTAGTTTCATCTTCATGATTTGTTGGGATTTCCGGTGCTTGTCAAAGCCGTCAAGCTATTTTCCTGACGTTTCCGCTGCTAATTTTGGTTCTGGTTGTCAGAAAACAAAGGAAATCAAAACGGCTTTACCTTTTTTTTTTTTTATGCCGGCTTAATTTGTACAGAAAGAGAGAGACAGAGGGGTGGTTGCCAATCTGAGTTTAAGGAGGCTGTTTTTCTTTTCGGTTTTAATATAATAATTACTTTTTTTTTTTCATCTTATTTTTGCTAACGACTACCAAATCGGTGCCCGGCAACTCGGATTCTTGACGAAGCGATTCTTCATCGGAAGTGTGTGACTTAACATTTCTAGGCATTGTGCTTGTCGGTCGTCCGCTGTTTTGAATGTTTAATCTTTAGATCCAATATATTCGCAATTGTAATTGACAGGTTGCTGCTTAATTGTTCAACGGTCTTAGAACGTGCGCCTTTTTTTCCTCTCCTCAAAAACATCTGAATTTTTGAATTATTCATTTAAAGAGTGAAAGTAATTTTACGAAAAGGGAAAAAAAAAGGAAGCGGCATGTGCCTAAATGGAGTTCGTTTTACTTTAGTTATTTATTTATTTATTTTGTTTTTAGAAAATCTCTGATTCTGTTGAGTTATCTCCGTTCGGTTTGAAAAAATGTCGGTCCTCCTAGATCTACTACAATTCATTATAAACAGCCGCTACTTGTCTCGGGATCCCGTAGCCTTAATTTAATTTATACTTAGCCTTAGCTTGTGGTTCTTTGCGCGATCAATTTAGGAGCTTCCAAAAGTTGTAGATCCAAAACCGTAGAGATCTGATGTTTCCTTGGATGTATCGAAACATTGCAGGCATGCCTGACATGTTGGGTAACGCTGCAACAACAATGAACTTGTTTCCAGTGATCGAGGAGAAGTCATGTGATGTTCAAACCAGAAGCATGGGCTCTCTTAGGAGTTCTAGACCCATGGATTTGTTTCCTCAACAGGCTGGTTTTACGTCCTTGGCTAGTAAAGAAGATGTTCAAAAGAATATTGATTCAAGGTCAGTTGATTTATTCCCTGATGCATCAGTTTACTTGAACAGCACATTTTCAGTTTAGTCTTTTTCACATGTTCTAAATAGTGATGCAATCTGGTTTAGGACAAGAATGTTGTAATGGAAGATGAAATTTTACTTTTTGATTGATTCGCATCCCTTCTGATTTGCGCTAGTGATAAGAAGTCTGTAACCTCGGAGGCCCGAACTGCGCAAATGACCATCTTTTATGCCGGAAAAGTAATCGTGTTTGACAATTTTCCGGCTGATAAGGCGAAAGAAGTTATGCTTTTAGCTACCAGGGGAAGCCCCACGAGCCACAAATCTTCTCCTCCTGCTCTTGACAAGAGTTATCCTGCATTTGCTCCTAATATAGCTAAAACTCCAAGTGAATCCAGCAGTTCAGTTCCTCCTAGCTCTAACGCTATTCCTAGCTTTGGCAATGGTTTAGTACAAGAGCATGTGCAACCTCCCCCTCAGCCCATTGCCGGTGGTAATTCCTTTTTGTCCTCTTGGTTCTTTTGTATTCAATAGTAAGACCGATCAGATTTACTAAAGCTTTTTACGCCCTTCATTTCAGATCTTCCAATTGCAAGGAGAGTTTCTCTCCGCCGGTTTTTAGAGAGAAGGAAAGATAGGTAGGCTTCTGAAATCATGCTTAGCAAATTGAAATCATTTGCTGCTGTTTGTTTATAATTAGCTGCAGTTGCACTGAAATAGATTTCATCTAGGTGATGAGTGTACAATAATCGTATCCGTTTTTTAGCTCCCCTGATGGGGAACTTTTGGTGAAGATTGTTACAATTTGTTATGTGTAACTGTTGAAGAGTGATTATTCGCCGTTGCCCTAACAGTACTTTTGGTTCAACCAGAAGGATTTGCTCACAATCACTTATGCGTGAATTGTTGCTTTACTGAAGCTGTCATATTTGTACCCATTAGATTAACCTAGTTATTCGTTCTTGTTATTGCACTTTACAGGATCACCTCAAAAGCTCCATACCAAACAAGTGGCCCTTCCGCGGCTCTCTCTAAGCCAGCTGAAAGCAACTCGTGGCTCGGTTTGGCTGCTCAATCTCAACATTAGTTCGACTACTGATTATATTTGTTTTCAGGCTTCAGTATTTAGGCCTGCTATCTTATTTGTTTCAAGGCTGGGTAAAGCCTTTTGCAGATCTGTTAGCTCTTTCATTTTGCTGGAAGCTAAGATCGTAATATGGCCACCATAGGTCTAACTGTCTATCAATCTCACTAGTAGTTCATGCAATTAACTTTATATAGCAAAATTTTTGCACTGGCAGACCTGATATCATTCAATCAAATTTCTCTCTGCAAGGGCTCAATGATAGACTCTGTATTGGCTTTTACTAACTTAAATTGGTGTCATTTTACTTGAGTTGTAATCATTTTTGGAGCAAAGTTACCGTCGGTGGCTGGAACATTTGAGCCCTTCCAGTTTTTCAGCCCTCTGGACCGACCTCCTAATTTTGCTGAACGAAAGAGCTAAAATGAATCAACTACTAACTACTGCGTTCTAAATTTCTAATCTGCTGTGCAATCTACTTCCCATTTTTTCTTTTTTTTTTTTCTTTTTTATTTTTTAGTACACTGAAAATAGTTTTTATCTTCTATTCCTCGTGAAAAAGTGAAGTAGAAGTTGAGGTCCTCTGCCGTCCATATTACTCTGAAGCGTTTGTGGTTCACTACAGCAGATTTTGTTGGGCGGTCAAAAAATGACGCCCACTTGGCCACTAGAGTCATTTCCTTGCTCGTGGTTGAACAAAATCGATAATCATTTCAAAAACTCAGATTCTGTGACCGAGACGACACCACCACATCCCCCCCCCCCCCCCCCCCCCCACAACCAAAAAAAAATCTCTGAAGACTCTGCGCAAGACAAAAGTGACTGAAAAATGGGACCGTTGTTTTTTAATGAAGCTGAAATGTCAAAGATACTGTTGTTTAGTCACGCTCGTGTCTTATCGATCGACCATATGCACACCTAAAATTTTCCACATTCGCTATCTTCCCATATGACAATTATAAAATGACGCGTATTTGAAAATTGGAAGCCCAGAACGCGGAAGCTGTTCCCCATTAAAAAGAAAAAAGAATGCCAAGTTATCAACCATACGGCAAAGTTCACATGCATCAAATTGAAATGTCAAGCTATAGAAAAAAACCATTAAAAAAATAAAGCTATAGGAAAAAAAAAAAAAAAAACGCTATAGGAGAAAAAAAAAAGTTATCGGTGGCTTGTGACTTGAATCCTCTAATCCCGTGCCAATGCAAAAAGCAAATATAAACAACTCAATATTGTCGCGTTGTTCATTCTTTAGCTCTTTTGCTATATTGTTGAATCACTTCCAAAGGGCACACTGGGAGAAAGGCAACCATCTGGGGAAGGATATCTATTTCTACCATATCATTCAACTTGGCTCTCACATGCATTTTGCTTGAAGGTGGTAGGGTCGACTTCAATTTGACCAACATCAACTCCTAAATTTATTATATCTATTTTTATAGACGCGCCTTTTGTTTGCCGACTTCTCCAATTGCAGGAAAAAGGATTTAGTCTTGCAACTTGCATTCCAAGGGGGGCCCCGCGGGGGGGGGGGGGGATCCCACCATTGCTTTGCCCAAGTTTACAAGGCACCATATTCCCGCCAATTTTAGGTGGGTGGTCCCTATTTATTTGTTTAATGTTTATCTTATTATATTTCTGTACGCCTTGTTTGACCTTTCTCTTTGAATAATATCAGTCAGTCTTCTCTTACTTTCTCTTTATATTAGAATAACAATTTCTTTTAGTGCGTTTGTGGTGGGAGGGATATTTTCTAAGTCAATTGTAAGTATTCGCGTTAAATAACTAACTAGGCCTTGCAAGATGGATTATAAAAAAGCTTTTTTTTTTTTTTTTTTTAATCTTTTTTCCAAGACCAATGATAGGTACATAGTGTAGTAGTTACTCCCAAATAAATTGGAGGGATCTCAATTCCACAAATGCACGATTTTACTCCCAAATGAGAGCGTACGAGTTAGTCTGGACTCAAAACCTAAAAATATTTTTGCCGTTAAATGCAATTATGAACGCGATTTCAAGCCTTTAACAAAAAAAAAAAAATATATATATATATATATATATATATATATAAACAAGCTGTCATTAAGAAACCAACACTTGACTTTGCCAGAACATAGATTCAATGCCGACAGACCAAAGAGTGGAAAATTTTTTTTTTAAAAAAAAAAAAAGTAATATGAGAAAGTGGAGGAGGAATTTTTTTATTTCTCTCCATGAACTTGGGTCCAGACTTCACTGTGTCAGTACTTGTTGGGCTCAGCTTTGAACTAGACCAAAGCCCAGAATCTAACATGTACCTAAATGGAACCACCAAGCTGAAACGGCTCCACCCGATCGGTGTTACCAGCTTAGTTTAAAAAATGAGGCCGTCTAAAGTGACGTGCGAACGGTCGAAGCAGTTCAATCGTTTAAGGCCCTCAAAAAGCATGACCCAATTTGAATCCGAAGCCTTTATGAACAGTATCCTAAGCCCGTTGGGTGCTTGAATTGACCCGAGCACCATCGGGGTCATGGAACTTTGTGGGCCAGGCGAGCTGGAAATAGACTTTGGATTGGTTTCCTTCCCCAGAAGGAAGGGGAAGCCTAACCATATGACCACATGACTTTTCTAAACTCTCAAACTTTCATTCGGTGCCATTTTTGAATCCTAATTTTTGTGACAATCAAATGTCGGTAATTAACTTTCAATTTTTTTTTCGTAAGTATTAATGTTCTTGATTTATAAATCATATCATAAGAATTTAATATGATTCTAATATAACTTAATGCGAGAACTTTGTTTGCAATTTCTTTAATTAATTTTTATATACCTAAAATCAAATTATAATACAAATTTGTTGATTAAATTATTTAACTAATTCTTTAAGGTCCTAAGTAAATTATGTTGCTTTATCATTTAATTGAACAAAAATAAGCGAGATGAGACCAACGAAAATTAAACACGAAACTGTGATTCATGTGATTGGACGAAATTTTTTTCTTTTTTTGTCAAAAAATATATTATTAATATGTTGATAATTGTTTATATTTGTCATAAAAGTTAGATGTTATTATTTTTATTTTTATTTTTTAAAAAAGTAATCACATAAATATTATTAAATATAAATAAAATTTTTATTTATTTAATTTCATTGTTAATAAGTACAAAATCTTTGAATATCTAAACACACGAATTTACAATTTATTATTATGAATTTTAACCTAAAAAATGAAAATCGGGTATTTAAAAAATAAAAGGCGACACACAAATATAATAAATAGCTCGCGGGCCCACCGAATCGAATCATTCCAATATTCTACACATACAAACAAACAACCGATTGCAGTACTAACGGACTCGAAATAACGAGCAGCATTCGATGATCTCGATCGCACCTGATAATATCTCAGCTCCCCCACACGTAGGTATCTATAAAACAACAAAGTGGCGGCAAAGGCATCCCCATTTTATCATTCCGTCTCTCCATTTTCTTGATCGTCCTCAAATTTCCCTCTCCGTTGAGGGCTGTTTTTTTTTTTATTTTTTGTCCTTTTTTTTTTCCTTTTCCTTTTCTTTTTCTTTTTTTTTTCAAATTTATTTTCTTCCTTGTTCTTTCTTTCTTTTATCAATTTTCTTTGTAATTCTGTATTTTACCTTTTCCAATCTCCATTGCAAAAGTTCATCCCCCTCTTTTTGGAAACCCTAACCCTAGATCATCTCTTTTTCAAGAAGATGCAACAGCAGAGTCTACGGCAACAGGCAATGATGCAGTATGCACATCCCGCTCTTATGGCTGTTCCTCAGGTTTTTTTTCCTTCTGTATTTTTTCCTTTTTTTTTTTTTTAAGAAAATTTTCGGTCAAATTTGGTTGTCTATGAGTACATGTAATGCTATCAGTGTCGCCCTTTCTGGTAAACTTTTTTGGTTTCTTTTTTCTCTGTTTGCGTGCTTCTGTGTGATTGTTAATACATTTAATTACCGGGTTTAAACAGAGTTTTTGTTAGTGAAACGGTAGGCAAGGTTTATCGCGTGATTTATTTATTGGGTATACTCTGTCAACAAAAAGATTGCTTTTTGATTGAATAAAGGGTAAATATTATGGGGGCAAAAAAAAAAAAAAAGTGAGAATTAAAACGAAATGCAGTAGTATTTGCTTCAAAACAATCGAATTTCCCGTTCATGGATTTGGATATTTAAACTATTGGTAGATAACTGACTCGTTAGCTTATGATGATGGTTGAACTATTGATTCAAAGATTTCAGCTGCTTTTCATTCCCTGCTACTGTTTTATAAATTCTTTTTGTTATCAACCTATGTGCATAGGAAGCTATTTGAATACGAGACGCAACTTTTTGGCAATTGCCCTCCCTTCATTGGAAATTAGCATTTAGCCTTCTGCCTGCTGTTGATGGGTCTCTGATTTCAGTTGACTTGTTGGGTTTAGGTTCCGACATTCAAAGAAAGGCAGCAGCTCAATTGGAGTATAATAATGTTGTATCTATAAGTATTCATCAGGCCTTAAGGGACGACAGAAATTTAAATTTTGTCAGTTTGGACACTTGTAAATTTAGGCTTCACAATGTATAATTAGTGACTGGCTGGGCTTAAATACTAATATGGAGTTTAGGTTGTTAACATTCAGGATTTTTCTTTTTATTTTTATTTTTTTTTTTTATTTTTACATTTTGGTTTTGCAGATAGAGCCCATCATGAGTGGAAATCTGCCTCCTGGCTTTGATTCAAGTACATGTCGCAGTGTGTGAGTGTTGTAGTGCCCCCCTGCTCTTTGTTTTTTGAAATTTTTTACACTTTTGTTTTTCCCCTTTTTTCATACTTGAACTGGTTGAAGTTGGGTCTTTTCCTGCTTAAATCTTCATACTTCTCTCTGTCAGATTAAAATTTTCATTTTTGTATAAATGATTTGCTCGAGATCATTGCTCCAACCAGCACATGATTTTTTTTCCTATCTATCTCATTTGCAATATCACCACACATTATGTATGTTCTTACAATCAATTTTCCTAGCGCAAGCTTATTCAATTGTGATGTATTTATTTAATAAGAAATAAATTTCCTTATGTCTGTATCAAATGGCAGATATGTGGGAAATATACATCCACAAGTTGCAGACCTCCTTCTTCAAGAGGTTTTCTCAAGTACTGGTCTTATTGAAGGTTGCAAGCTCATCAGAAAAGAGAAGGTCAGGCTTATCTCGACAATTGGATTAACATTTCTTAACTTGTTGGGTGGGCAATTGCAGCCATGTAATCTTTTGATTGCTATCAACCAGGGTCTTGTCTTTTGGCTGATGACAATTATGCAGCATAACTTATTCAACCAATCATGTTTTCTCATTAAATATTTCTTTTTTGCTCCATTTTCTTTGTTTTTTATTGTTCCTTTTACACTAATATGGTGGCATTTTGTCTATTTCTGTGCAGTCATCTTATGGTTTTGTAGATTATTTTGACCGCAGATCAGCAGCTTTGGCCATTGTGACTCTTAATGGAAGGCATCTGTAAGTTATACTTATTGAAAATTTGTGTTTAGATATTGTGAACCCTATGTCCTAATAGGTCACTCACAGTTTTGGGCAGCCTATTAAAGTTAATTGGGCATATGCTAGCAGCCAAAGAGAAGATACTTCAGGTTGATTGCAGTTTTTTATCACTTTTTTTAATGTTGAGTTTGGCTGTTATGGGGGTAATGTTCATTTCATACAGCTTAAATTATTTTTGCTATGGTATGCAGGTCATTATAGTGTCTTTGTTGGTGACCTTAGCCCTGAAGTTACAGATGCTACATTGTATGCATGCTTCTCTGTTTATACCAGTTGTTCGTAAGTTTCCTTTTCCTATCTATTTTCTAAAAAATTGGCATTTATCCAGGATTTTGATCTTTTGAGATTTGTTAAGGCCAATTCGATATGTGCATTGATTGCAGCAATGCTAAGGTCATGTGGGACCAGAAGACTGGGCGTTCAAGGGGTTTTGGGTTTGTTTCCTTCAGAAATCAGCAGGTACTGAAATCCTTGACTGGAATATTATGTATTTTATGTATGGTTTCTGATTTGCATTTCATGTCTTAACTTTTATGTTCATATTCTTTTGTTTAGGATGCTCAAAGTGCAATAAATGACTTAAATGGTACGAAGACTTCCTGCCTCATGCATTTTATTTAATCATCAGCCTTTCCAGCAGACCTCATAGTGTTGAGATTTTATGGAGTGCTACTGATGGAATTGAAGATGGTGTGGGGTAGTAGGGGAAGTGGGAAATTTATACAGCTTTGGGAATGAAACACAATAATTTTACTGGAACAGATAATTGTGTGTGCACAAGAAGTATTGGTGAGGCAAACATCGGAGGATTCTTTCTGAGCTGTTTTACATTTTCAGTTACAGCATGGAGAGTTGAGGGGTAGGAAGGGAGAGAGTTGTGGGGATGGTTATGGACATACTAACACTTCAATGTTCTTAAAATATTTTAACGTTAAGCATTGTGGTTATGGACCTAACTTATCTTTAAATTCCTGTGGGTAACATTGATGCTGGTACATGGTAGAATTCCTTTTGGGCCTAACTTTTCATGGTCTGGACCTCCAGAATAAAGTTGTGATCTGCTGTAACAGGAAAGTGGCTTGGAAGCAGACAAATTCGGTGTAACTGGGCCACTAAAGGTGGCAGCACTAATGATGAAAAGCAGAGTTCTGATGCCAAAAGTGTTGTAGAACTGACAAATGGCACATCAGGTGAGCTTGTCTAAGAACATTGAATTTTTAGTTTTTATGAGTTAACATAATCTCAAAGCATTTCGGTGAATAAAGGATAAAAGATATTTTTCAATCATTAAAGTTTTTTCCCCACTTCTATGATTGTCGACTTTACTGGTTCTAACATCAAGTGTCTGCTGTATTGATTATCCAAGTTTTGAGATTGATGTACATGCCTCAACTTTTCTGCTTAGGGCTTGTAGTAACATAGTGTGTTTTATGCCATTCATCATTAAAATGGTGTTATACATATACTTGATGTGACTTTTTATCTAAATCAGTTACATTATTTCTCACGTCTCTTTTTTGTTTGTTAATGTGATTCAATTATTCTTCATTTTGGTTTCTGTTTTGTTAACACGATGCCTACTTTTTTATCAGTTTGAGCCATGCATGGAAGCTTGAATTTGCTGGGTTTGTTTTTTGTTTCCATGTTAGAGCTCAGGGAGTTGTTTGCTCAATGCAGATGATGGTCAAGAGAGGACTAGTGATGATGCTCCAGAGAACAATCCTCAGTACACCACTGTTTATGTTGGCAATCTTGCTCCTGAGGCAGGGACTTTTTTCTACATTACACCTGTTACTTTCTCCTAGTCAATATCTTAGTCACTATTACATGCTTGAGGTGGAAGCCTTTTGATGGCATGCTTAAACCATATTTTGTATAGAAGGCGGAGTTTTACTGAGACCAAATTCCACTTTTGTAATTTTTCATTTGAAAAGTCATATAAAAATGGAAAGCTGAGGGTGAAGATGTTCCTCTCTGAAAACAAATTGAATAACCAGTAACTGTTTTCAGTGGGCATTGTGTTTTTGTGGACAAGTTTGGAAGAAAATTTTCCCAAGGTCCCACCCATGGAGGCATGTCTAATGTACAAACCCTTTTTGTAGGTCAGTTCTGTTGATCTGCACTGCTATTTTCATGCCTTTGGTGCTGGAACCATTGAAGATGTGCGGGTGCAAAGGGATAAAGGCTTTGGGTTTGTGAGATACAGTACACATGGTGAAGCTGCTCTGGCTATTCAGATGGGAAATGCTCGGATTCTATATGGCAAGCCACTTAAGGTACATACGTTGGTTTTTATTGTTGACACTTCAACAATTTTTACTTGCAAGCCTTTGATTTGATAATCAGAAATTTCAGTCCCTGTTTTTGTTTTGTGTGGTTATTAGGGATTTCTGTGACTTGCACTGCAGTGGGGTTTCTGCTTTGTCCTTGCCTTCTTGGGTTGTAGTTTTTGATCAGCCTTTGTTTTTTTTTTTTTTTTTCTTGTTTTTTTGTTTTTTGGTTCTCCATAGAGATTCTCCGTATCATTTTGGCATGCTGACCAATTCTTTTGAGCTACTTCGGCTCTCTTTCATGATGTGTTTAGTGGCTTGATCTTCCAGTTTCTTTGTCTTTTTTACTGCAGTGTTCATGGGGTAGCAAGCCAACTCTGCCAGGTACAAGCTCCACCCCTCTTCCCCCGCCAGCTGCTGCACATGTACCAGGATTTTCAGCTGCTGGCATTGCAGCCTATGAACTGCAGATGGCATTGGGCAAAATGGGCAATGCACAAGCCCTAGTGCATCCACAGGGTCAGCATGCCCTTAAACAAGCTGCCATGGGACTGGGTGCTGTTGGGACTAGTCAGGCAATCCATGATGGAGGTTTCCACAACGCCGCAACTAGCCAGCAGCTAATGTACTACCATTAGTGGCGTTACAAAATCTCCCCAAGTTGATAAGTATTTCGAAAATCTGTATGATGGTGGCTATTTTCTCCTGTCTTGCGTCATAGAAACATGTGAAGTGTGCAATGTCTTCTTCTTCTTCTTCTTCTTCTATGTTTTTTATCCGGTGAAAAATGTCATGCATTTCTGTGAGGCAATAAATCACAATTGACCATGAATCTCCAACTGGTCCATTTATTTGCTGACGAGATTTTACTCTTCTCCGGGGTAGGATAGTTGATGCATCGGTGAGAGTTACATGGGAGGTACTCGCTTCTCCTTTTTTTCTTGGTTTGAAAAAATGCTCATTAATAATGCAAAGGTGCCCAGTTGATACGACAACGTGACAGAACCCCTCCCAAAGAGTTGCCGACTGCCACCGTTCTCTGCTGAAACGGCTGTAAGTTGATGTTACTTATCAAAGATGTTAGTTGCTGCAGCGTGTATTGGTAGCGACGGAATTATGTGATCAGGGTATATTTACCGGAGACCGTTACATGGATTCACAGGGGTAGGGGTGGAGTGTAATTTTGTCTTCCAAAAAAAAGGAAATTGTATTTCTGATGCTAGACAATGTCCATTTGTGAAGTGACCAAGTGCTTCCCACCTTTACAATGGGGCATCTACTCAAGAAACGAATACGTTCTAAACCCCATCGCAACTTGATTTGATTCTTTGCAGCGTATTCTTTATTACAATAAAGCAACTAACCATATTGATTCCAACAGATGGTACGTATATTGCCTGCGTTTGTGTTCACAGTTCTTCTTCCCTCAGCACCATTGAACAAGAAAACCATCGAACACCACTGAAGAGGAGAGAGCTAAGGGAACTCCAGCTTCTACTTTAGCGCCACAGTTCTCTTTTAGAGAATAAAATTTACTCCTAAATCAGAACGAAAATTTGTTTCTTTCCTTTTCCTTGTCTATTTTATTTATTTATTAATTTATTTTTTTAATTTTTTTTGTTTTTCCTTTCAAGATATTATTTAAGATGGGATGACAAAAGTGGGCATTAGACTCTTATACATTAAAAAATGGAAAAATATTAACAATAATAATTGTGGCATTGGGGAGGTTTTATAGAAGGCTAAATTATGAGAATTCCAAAGGAGAAGATGGAGTTTCTTGTGCAAGAAAAGCTTGGAAAAACTGCAGATCTTGCAATTTCGGATCTACACCATTATTTCCTCTTGTCTATCATGATTTACCCTGATCTGTCTCTGGGCTATAAAAATGCTTTTTCTCCCCTGTAAACTAAACTGTGGCAGCACTCAACATTGACATAATTAAAGTTAATTCCTTACATATTGATCAAATTACAATGTTCATGCAAGTCAGCTGAGTGTAAAAACCAAATCAAGCAACAGTTGTTGGGCATACAGAAAAAACCCCGCAACAACCGCTGTTAAGCCAAAGTGGCTATCTAGGATTGGTTCTGATCGATTGGAATGTGTACTACAGATTTGCAAGCTAGGCCAAAATTTCATGCCCGCCATCGTTACTGGCCTTCCCGAGGGCAGCAACACTACCCCATCCAACCCAGCCAAGATCATAGCTTTTGATGCCTCTCGGCGATTGAATCGACACTTTTACCATCTCATGCCTCTTCAGCTTAGCATTTTTTTTGGCCGCAGTTAACCAGTTGCATAGTGGCTTGTGTTTTGGTTCAAATTTTACCTAGCTTCTAGCTCAATCAACTTCCACAAGAATGGACGTAAGTGGGAGTAGTCAAAATGAAATATTTCTTTGCCTCATAGAAGCCCAATTCAGTAGTAGCAAATGGGTGGTCTGGGAGAACATTAGAGATTTTTTTTTTTTTTTTTGTGAACATTAGAGAAATCTACCTTTTCAGTTTAAGCAGCTATATAAACTAAGTCCATTTATTCAGACTAGTAAAATTCAATAAAAATTGTAGCCAAAAAGCTCTTTCCTTTCGTTCTTCTTCAAAACCTGCTCGTTTTCCTACTTTATTTCCCTCAAGTTTATTGACATCGTTACAACATAAGAATAATAAGAGAAAAATATATCAAATGAGATGTAATTAATTCATACTTTTTTTGTTATTTCAAGTGTTGTTTCTTTAATTTTTCTCTTCTTTAATTAATTGAATTACTTATAAAACAACTCTCAAAATTGTTTTATTCATGCAAGAGAACAAAAAAGGGTTTTTCTTTTGATCTCAGGGAACATCCATCACATCGTTACAATATCGGAAAAGATGTGTATAATTAACCTAATAGTTTTCAAGATTGTCATTCTTTAGAACAATTTATTTTTGTCTATCGTGAATGAAATTAGGATAAGAAATCATGGACAACCTTTGTTGGATTAAATGGTTTTGATTGATTTTTTTTTTTTTTCGGGATTTGAGATGATACGAAGGAACCTACGTTTGAGATATTTATGCGGAAAACGATAAGAAATAGCAACTAAATAGGTATCAATGGTACCAACACGATCTTCCTTCTCAATTGACCAAAGAAACCAACATCGGTTATCAACTATTTTTCAATTTTAAAGATGCCGATACGAAAGATCGAGTTCGTGGCCAAATAATTGTATTGATTACCTTATGAATTGATGCTCCGATTTTCGTGGTCAAATGGCAAAGATGTAACTCTTTGCAAATTTCTAAGTTTATCTTTACTTGGATCATATCCAAACATAAAAAAAAAATTAATTCTTTTAAAGATTTTATTACATTCAAGATTTTCATTTAATTTAAACATTTTACTTAGAAAAAATATTTTCTACAAAACTAAACAGATATATTTATTGGTTTTGTCGAAAGATGGAAAATTAATTATACACAATTTGTTATACATTTCTGAAACATAAGCTTCATCACCTTTTTGACTTCTTTTTTTTTTTTTTAATTTCACCTGGACGGTGCAGTAGTAACACCTTTTGTTTATATACTGTGATATAAACAGATGTAATGCCTTTTCTATGTATTCTAACCAAAGTATGAGTTCTTTTTAATTTTATATCATACAAATATATTTTATTTTTTTTAATAAACTTTAATTATTTTGTAGTATAAAATAATAAATACGTTATACTCATATAAAAAAGGATTAAAATAGAAATCTCCCTCATCAACTAATCTAAAGCTTCCTTAACTATTAATTACAATCCTTAATAACACGAAATTCTATCTATAATTGTGCCGACTGTGATTCTATCTCCTCTAGTACTCGAGTTTATCTATAAAACAGCCATTAGGTACTAACACTGTTGGTAACATAAATCTACCTATAATAAAGTTAGCTGTGATTCTATTTTGTGATGAATCTCTATCAGTATAATTTAACATCATATAAATTTCTCTTGTTATTTATTGTTTCAAATAGACCTTAATTATTTGGTAATATAAAATAATAAATAAGTTATATTCATATTAAAAAAAAATTAAAAATTTTCCCCATCAACGAATCTAGAATTTACTTAATTATTAATTACCATTACTAATAACATGGAATTCTACCTATAATTACGCCGGTGTACTTCTATCTTATGCAATGTCTCTTTCAGCACTCGAGTTCATCTATAAAACAACCAACAAAGCCTGATTTAATTGCAATTACTGTTCATAAAATAAATTTACCTATAATTATATCAGTTGTGATTTTTTCCTGGAATGAATCTCCGGGCTTATCCGTACAACACCCACATAACCGTGATTATTTGATATGATTGAGTTGGAAAAGATTTGACCAAATTCTACAACGTTAAGCTTTGCAACGTTAACCAGTCTTGAGCTCACCCTATATAAACAGAACTTCCCGATTGCTTTCGTTTCCATCCACTCTCGCTAGGTCCACCATCATGGAGAAGGGTTTGCCAAGATTGTCTTTGGTTTTCCTGTCGTTGCTTGCTACTTCTTTTTGTGCTACAGCTATAGATGTTTCCCATGATGGAAGAGCCATCACCATCGATGGCCAACGCAGAGTATTGCTATCTGGCTCAATACACTATCCCAGAAGCACGTCAGAGGTATCCATGCTCGTGTATAACGCACATGTTAATTTTCAGTTAATAGTTTTCATTTTTTTTTTCCTTATTAATTATTATATCTCTTCATAGTTCTTCCGCATATTTTTGTAAGCAATGCATGACTGCATCAGAATTTTTAAAATTGTGACAGATGTGGCCAGATCTCATAAAGAAAGCAAAGGAAGGTGGGCTAGATGCTGTTGAAACCTATGTCTTCTGGAACGCCCACGAGCCAGTGCGTCGTCAATATAATTTCGATGGCAATCTGGATCTCATAAGGTTTATCAAAACCATTCAAAGTGAAGGTCTTTATGCCGTTCTTCGGATTGGACCATATGTCTGCGCTGAATGGAATTACGGGTAAGGATGTGTTACTGTTAATTAATTAATTAATTAATATATACTTTTTTTCTAGCTAGTTAGACTAACATGGATATTCATTTGTTTTAATTATTTGAATTATTCTTTTTTTTTTTTTTTTTTGTCTTATATTGATTATTAGAGGATTCCCCGTGTGGCTCCACAACCTGCCCGGTGTTGAGTTGCGCACTGCAAATGATGCGTTTATGGTAAATCTTCAACTGATTGGTAGTTATAATGATTTACCTATTGTTTAATTTAGAAATTAATTAGCCTGACGTCCGATATTTTCAACTTTAATTATTATAGAAAGAGATGAAAAACTTCACCTCACTGATCGTTGACATGGTTAAACATGAGAATCTGTTTGCATCTCAAGGAGGCCCCGTCATCCTTGCCCAGGTACACTCTTTATTACGTTATCCAGTACACTATTATTATTCAATGTCCAATTTTAATAAGGTCTGGCCTGGTATTTTTACGGTAATTGTGCTACTAGATTGAGAATGAATATGGAAACGTGATGGCATCGTATGGAGATGCTGGCAAGGCATACGTTGACTGGTGCGCGAATATGGCTGAATCCCTTGATATTGGAGTTCCCTGGATTATGTGCCAGCAAAGTGATGCTCCGCAGCCAATTGTATGTATACCGTTTATATTTTCTTTTCTGTATCTTTCACGGGTTTTTTGATATTTTTCTTTTCTTTTCTTCCCATTTGAGTAACTACATTGTTTGTACGCTTATGATCAGGTCAACACATGCAATGGCTGGTATTGTGATTCTTTTACACCCAACAACCCCAATAGTCCCAAAATGTGGACTGAGAATTGGACTGGCTGGTATGTGATCGATTTCTGGTATATTCACGAACTCTGTTTGCTTGGAAGAGAAAGAATGGGATAATAATTTAATCAACTTCAGGTTCAAGAGTTGGGGCGGTCTGGATCCACATAGGACTGCCGAGGATGTTGCCTTTGCAGTTGCAAGATTTTTCCAAAGGGGAGGCACATTCCAAAACTACTATATGGTTAGTAGTGGACGAATCATTGGTCCAACTTCTATATTTTCAATCATTCGTATTGATGATAGTATTTGTTATTTGATGTCACAGTACCATGGAGGAACTAACTTTGGTAGGACGGCTGGTGGCCCATATATCACTACTTCTTATGATTATGATGCACCCCTTGATGAATACGGTAATCCATGTTATATTCAGTTTTTATTTTGACAATTCTTTTTTTTTTTTTTTTGTCTTGTGAATCAGTCATTTATGTTACACAAAAACATCCCATCATTAAGCAGTATATTAACCATAATTTTTTTTTTTTTTTGTTTTTTTGTGGCCAGGAAATTTGAATCAACCAAAATGGGGCCATTTGAAGGAGCTGCATGACATTCTGCACTCTATGGAATACGCTCTCACTCATGGCAACATCACCGAGACAGACTTGGGCAATTCGGTCACGGTATAAATATGATTTTATTTTAGAGTTAATGCAAATTCGAGAGTAGAAGAATCGAAAATTAATTGAATTAAGCTCAATTGGTTCGGCATTCACATTCGTATTTGTTATTATGTTTATATTGATTGGACAGGCAACTGTATATGCAACCGATAGTAATGGGTCAAGCTGCTTTTTGGGTAACACAAACACTACCTCGGAAGTTACAGTCAACTTCCAAGGGAAGGAATACAATGTTCCTGCTTGGTCCGTGACCATACTTCCAGATTGTGTAAATGAAGGATATAATACTGCCAAGGTAATTTTTGTTTCTTTTTTTTTTTTCACTATTTATTTTTTTAATATGCCGTCTTGTCCAAGCCAAAAAAAAAACAGATAGTAATTTAACACCACTGCTGCTATTTTACTTAAGGTGAACACTCAAACTTCAATTATGGTGAAAAAACGAAATATGGCCGAAAAAGAACCCGACGTTCTTAAATGGTCGTGGAGGCCCGAGAACATGAACAAGCCCGTGCTGTGGGGCAAAGGACATGTTACTGCAAATCAACTTATGGATCAAAAGGATGCAGCTGACGATGCTAGTGATTATTTGTGGTACATGACCAGGTAACGATCCCACATGTTGCATTGTTTCTGATCATTTTAGTAATTGCTGACGATTTTTTTGGATTATTGACTTTTGGTATCGTTGCTCATTAATTATTCACAGCGTACACATTGACAAAGCTGATCCAATCTGGAGTGACAAGATGTCGCTTCGGGTGAACGGCAGTGGCCAAGTTCTTCATGCATATGTTAATGGACAATATCTGGGTATGACTTGTGTCCTACATCACATTTCACTACACATCTCCTTAAAAACGATAATGGAGATTTTTTTTATCTTCGTTGATCTTGATATCAGGTTCCCATTGGGCTCAATACGGCGTTTTCAACGATCACTTTGAAAAGAATGTTGCGTTGAAACCTGGGAAGAATTTGATTAGTTTCCTCAGCGCTACAGTTGGATTAGCGGTACGTAACTATTTTTATTGATGAGTATGTATAGATTGAATGTTTTTGTTACAAGTTTGTAAGGCTAAATTTTCGTCAATGTGTTGCAGAATTATGGACCCATGTTCGATTTGGTACAAGCAGGAATTCCTGGTCCCGTTGAATTGGTCAGCATCAAAGGCGATGAGACCATTATCAAGGACTTGTCTTCACACAAATGGGAATACAGGGTTGGATTACATGGATTGAACAGGGAACTCTACAATTCGAATTCGACTGATGTCTCTCATGGATGGCTAGAACGAGATTTACCAACAGACAGGATGATGACCTGGTATAAGGTAAGTAATAAAATAACCAAATAATGATCTCTCTTAGAATTATAGTAAAATGATCGTTTTATTTTTGTTGTTTATGGAACTAATTATGAAACCTGTCACTTTTTGGCCCGTACATAGACCACTTTCGAAGCTCCTCTGGGCACAGATCCTGTGGTGCTAGATTTGCAAGGCATGGGTAAAGGAACTGCCTGGATTAATGGTAACAACATTGGTAGATACTGGCCCGGCTTCCTCGCCCCAGAAGATGGCTGCAGCTCCGAGCTATGTGATTACCGTGGAAGCTATGACAACAATAAATGTGTAACCAACTGTGGACAACCAACTCAAAGATGGTATGGAATATATATACATACATAATATACACCACAATTCCTCCAATGTCACAAAATTTCGGGTGACCCTAATATTTATGTGGTATGTTTTTCAAGGTACCACGTTCCGCGCTCTTTCCTTCAAGATGATGCGAATACATTGGTCTTGTTCGAAGAGTTTGGAGGCAACCCATCAGCAGTAAATTTCCAAACAGTTGCAATGGGAGCAGCCTGCCTCAAGGCTGATGAGAACAGCACAATAGAATTGACATGCCAAGGCCGACCAATTTCCAAGATCCGTTTCGCCAGCTTCGGCGACCCACAAGGGTCATGTGGATCCTTCCGACAAGGCACCTGTCCTTGTGGATTGTTTCGCAAAGGCACCTGTGAAGGGGCAAATGATGCATTAGCAATTGTTCAGGAAGTAAGGCTTTCTTGTCTTCAGTTCGTTGCTTCATTTATCTTAATAAATTAATCTTTATATACGTTGTCCTGATCCATATAATTAATGCTCTTGCTTTCCGTGAAATCTTAATCTTCCAGGCATGCGTGGGCAAGGAGAAGTGCACTATCAATGTTTCCGAAGATACGTTTGGTGCTGCTCCAAGCTGTGGCAATATTGTTAAGAGCCTGGCCGTGGTGGCCTTCTGCTAGGTTGCAATTGATATATCCTACACTGTTTTCCGTGTTTACCCTTTTAAGTTTCTGTCAATGTTTAGTTGCTCTTTACTCCATTTCTTAGTTTAGTTTTAAGAGTCGGCTGACAGAGTTTCTGGCAATAAGGCCATCTATTCATCTTCCCTGATAAGTCTACAATTATTGTTGCGGATTATTTGTTATCAACTTATAATTTTATTTTTATTATTATTATTTTTTTTTTGGTTTTGACCTGAATATGAGAATCAAATAAGAAAATCCAAGAAAAAGAAACTTGAAACTGAGCTCAAATCTCGTTTAATCTTTAGCAGATTTGAATTGGGTAAGGATTTGTCATCGATCAATTTTTCACAAGAAACAAAAAGCGTACATGTTCGTACTCGTACGCATGCATTCACGTACAATAACTCCTATTCTGGAACTCTGGTATTACTGAATTTACCGTATAGTCAAAATAATCATTTATATTGATCTGAAACGACACCGCATATTTGGGCTAAACCGTAATATCAAAAAACATGAAAGGGTATGATGCGACACCGTTTCCACGCTTTCCGCTCCAAGTCCTTCGATGGGATCCAGCAGATTTCTGTCAGCATCCAAGCCCAAATAGTCTGCTCGGCTCGTTGGATTGGGCTTTGGTTCACTATATTATTGATTAACACGCGAGCCTGTCAAAAAATAGTTAAAATTATGTAAATACTTTGTTATAAATATCATTAAAATGGTAAAATATATTATTTATTTTATAAAATAATTAATTGAAGAATAAAAAATTTTTTAATTTTAATATACGTTAAAAATATATAATATATGTTTAAAAAATAAATTAATTAATATTATTAATGAGATAATTATTTAAATATTATATAATATATATATAATAAAATATTTTATATTTAATATGAAAATACATTTTGTAAAATTAAATTTATAAAATTTGTGTTTGAGGTGAATTTTCTTTAACGAAGGAACTTAAAAATTGACATCGACCTCGCCAGAAAGGGGCTTGACCATCTGCCTGCATGCTCACAACCCCCTTGACCGCGCGTAAGTCTCACCCAGGCAGATACGGGAGAAAAAAAAAAAAAAAAACCAAAAACAAAAATAAAATTCTAGAAGCGTCGTTATGCCAAAAAAGCCCATCAAATACTAGGGTTTTTATCTTCTAGACCATTCCTCCGTTTTTGAAAGCCAGCACCTTTCAAACTCAGTCGAAGCAGAACATCTGTTTAAGGTACTAAAACAAGCAAGTTGTTTTTTCTTTTAGGGAGTTAGAGGCTTTGGTCCTTGTGTTTCGATTCTTAATTTAATTTGATTAGTTTTGTCGGCGTTTTTGAGATTTTGGGACCAGAAATGGCGACAGCGCATCTCACTGCAGCACAGTTGGTCTCGGTGTCGGCAAGGAACTTGACTTCGTTCGAAGGGCTAAGGCCCACGAATGTCAAGTTCGCGTCTTTTGGGACATTTAAAGTGGCGGGAGGGCTCTCTCAGCGGTCTTTTGGGGGCTTGGTCGTTAAGGCTGCCACGGTTGTCGCCCCCAAGGTAACCTTCTCGCTTCAATTGAGCGGCTTTTGGTTCTGACATATTTGCTTTTGAACCATAGGAGACGTTAATTGAAAATGTTGATTCGTTATAATTTGATTGGTCAAAGGATTTGAAGTTTGGTTCTTGTGGTCTTTGTTGTCCATTTTGGTTGGAGTGGACTTTGGGTTGGGGTATAGTCTTTGTTGAAATTGCAGACGGTGGAGTTGCTTATCGGGTTGTCTTAGACATCGTTTTAGTATCCGTCAAGAAGCTATAATTCCAAGAGTTGTGAGCAGGTGACAAGTGAACTTTCATCTCCTTCAAGTAAATGGCTGGAATTTGGCATAAAACTGCATATCTCGTGGAAATAGCTTTGTAATCTATGGAGTTGTACCAAGTTGGTATATGTATATATATATATATATATATTCATGTTTTTAGGACACATGGGGTTTTCCTTAGCTTTAAAGTTCATTCCCTCATCAATTGCCGCCCACTCTGTTGGACAAAACTGTTCAAAATGGTTCACGAAGTCTCTGTGTTGTGCTTCTTGTAGAAGGTTTTGTGATATGGGTTTTAACTTTTGAAATGACCTCTCTTCAAGTACCTTTATATTCATTGGTTAAAGACGTTCCTCTTAGTTGAGTTGGAGTTGATTAAAGATGCACTGCTTTGTTGAGTTGTAACATGTTTGTTGGCTTATCTCACACGGTGGTGTTGAATTTCTTGTAGTACACCTCAATTAGGCCCTTGGGTGACCGATTACTGGTGAAGATCAAGAGTGTGGAGGAGAAGACTGATGGTGGCATCTTGCTTCCAACTTCTGCACAGACAAAGCCTCAAGGAGGTGAGGTTGTTGCTGTTGGAGAGGGAAAAACGATTGGAAGGACAAAGCTGGACATCAGTGTGAAGGTTGCTTTTGTGAAGCAGATATTTCCTTCATTCATGCACAATCAGTAATTCTAATTACTTGGAGCTTTTTCTCTACAGGCTGGCACCCAGGTGGTCTATTCTAAGTATGCGGGCACTGAAGTAGAGTTCAATGGTTCAAGTCATCTTATATTGAAGGAGGATGACATTGTTGGCATACTAGAGACAGATGATGTCAAGGATCTCAAGCCCCTGAATGATCGGGTGCTGATAAAGGTACTCATGATATTGTCTGTAGCAGGCTGCTCTAGCTATTAGAGACTTATTGGTTGCATGGAAATGAATTTCTCTTTCATTTTCTGTTGCATGTTGTTGCTCATGCTGTTGACATAACATTGCTAGTAACACTTGAAGCTTGTATGCATACTTTTATGCTCATGAAAGCAGAAACTAAAACTAATTTGTCCATTTGCATTTGATGTGACTGATTGTAGGTTGCTGAGGCTGAGGAGAAAACGGCAGGAGGGCTGTTTCTGACAGAGGCAACTAAGGAGAAACCTTCCTTTGGCACGGTAAGATTAGGCAGCTCCTTTGTTACCAACAAAACAGCCAAATGGTAATCTTGAATAATGTGGTTTGTGTTGTGTAAACAGGTGATAGCAGTAGGGCCTGGACCTCTTGATGAGGACGGTAACAGGAAACCACCGTCAATAACCCCAGGAAACACAGTTTTGTACTCCAAATACGCTGGAAATGACTTCAAAGGCAGCGATGGCAGTAACTATATTGCTCTAAGGGCTTCTGATGTGATGGCTGTGCTCTCATAGTTGGTTCTGGACGTATTTGCATGTATCAGTGAATTTTTGTTGTTGAGTCACCGCGAGGCATATGGATTGCTGGTTATAGTTTTGAACGTAACTTGCTGGTGCACGTTTGCAAGTGGCTTCGTTTCATATTCTGCTTCCTTAAATTCTTTTTCAAATTACTTTGTTGGTTGTGTGTGATTGAAAACATCGCGGCAATTGACCTGGACAGTCACCATGTTACGTATCCCTGAACAGGAGTTAAGACAAGATGCCTTAAGTGCCCGTCGACCACATAACCTTTCCAATGACGTTATGAGCATTGAAGTGCGAAAGTCATTTGGAAATTAATTGTTTGTGACACACATATTTGATTTGAAGTTTTGTCTCTATCCAAGTATTAACAAGAAGTCAGATTTAGCTTCAAATTAGGCAGGATTATACAATACATGATCTGCATTTTTTGCCTGCTGGTAATTGTGTCATACTCAAAACACGCCGCTGCTATTTAATTATGAAGCTGTGCAAGAAAAAGAGGCGTCGACGTGACTTGGTAAGTTGGAATCACACTTTCCTCCACCTCTGCGCAAACTGTATGTGATGCAGTGTCAACCTCCATCCACAGAGACAAGATGCGCGGATATTGGACTATAGTCCTATCCCGTACAAAGGTAATCATTTTCCCTCCATGCCCGCACCACCTTAAGAGTATTTCAACAAGGACAGTCATCTTCATCTCCAAGATCTCTAGGAGTGAATCCAGTAACCGGTCTTGACCATCTGGATCTATTATCTATTAAAAGAAGCAGCCGAGTTATCATCATGGTGGCCTCTCCAAGCAGTCCCACTTTCAGTCCCACTACATGCTTGATTAGGAACTGACACGTTACCAAGATGTCCATCCAAGCTCATCTGCTGCACTTCACTGGAGGACAGTATCTTGATGCTCTGGACACAGCTAACAAACTCCCTACAAGCAAATTAGGACACCAGGCAATTGAGAACAAATTTATCTAAAAGGTGCGAACGTAATGTAGGAGATGGGGGCCTTTTCACTTACTCCCAGGGGTCGTCTCCAACAAGCAGTATATCATTTTCATGGTCCACATAAACTACTTTCCAGTCCGAACTTTGTGGATCTTCTAGCTGCTCTTCAATAGCAAACATGCGGGCCAGATCATGCCTAAGTTCATCATAACCTTTGTATCGGGTAACATCAATGGATCTTCCTACAGAGCCGCGCTTTTGAACCTTCACAAATTTGGAACAGTGTTAGGCATTAAAACTTTAAAAGTCATGCCTAAATCAAAGTTATGTTCGGAATCAATTTGTGGATGAATGAATGGCAATACAGTCAAAGCCCCAAATGAAACATTAGTTGCCTTAACAACCACAAAGAAAGTAAAAATCATTAAATATTGACTAAATGCATTCAGCATAAAGGAATAAAAAAAAAAAAAATAGATATAAGCACATTCAGAGGGTGGTTGTTTCTTCACATTTCCCAAAATAGAAAGTAAAAGTTTTAGTCTGTCTGGAGGTTTTTCTTTTTCCGGCAAACCAAAATTCACTGAATAATGGCATGGACTTGAGTCTGGGGCATGTAGTAAAAGCAGGGGAACCATCTGATGTGGCAAGATGGGGTGTGTGTTTTTTTGGGGACGTGAGAGAGAGAGTTAGAGGGTTGAAGCGTCATGATTATCTGTGGGATGACAAACCTTTGTATACGTTCGCATTCGTTGATTCTGGTATGTCCACATTCCCCCATTCAAAACCGCTGTATCATTGATGGCAACATCGTTTGAACATCCAGGCTTGAAAGGTATGCTTGGCGCCCCAAAAGACTGAGAGCTTATTGCAGCAGTGGACAACTCTGTCTCAATTTCTCTTGGAGTACCACCAAAAGTGGAAAGCAAGTTCTGAAGATCCTTTTGAGAGTCATAACCCCTCGACAACAGAGTGTCAGGTTGGAATCCATCAATATTAGCTGTAAAAAGACTGTTCCGAGGATGTGACTGGACATCACCATCCAGACAGAAGGTGGGAACCAAAAAATTGGGCTGAGCAGTGCCAGCATCCAGGCAATATGATGTTCCGGAAGAGGAAGCTTCCATTTGATCATTCAAGGTACATTGATATTTTACTTGACCTGATAATTTTGAGCCAGGGAGTTCATGTTTAACTCGGATATCAGACTTGTTATGGAGCTCTTGAACAGCAATACTTGCTGGCTCAATTGTCGAATCTCCCATGAATCTAGCAGGTGCTTGTTGGTTTCTACTATGGAAATGTGATGGAGAAATCTGGCAATTATTTGTGGAAGGAGACGTAGAACAAGATGGAGCATCACAATCGGTAAGATTAGAATGTCCTTTCATTGACGCAGGTGGCCTTTGCAGGCTCTGAGACTGGTTCACTGGAAGAGGCTGTGATTGCATGAGGGCAGCTGTTGAGAAACTGTTAATGCAATGAGATTGCTGCTGATTTTGTGAGAGGGGTGATTGCTGAAGCTGCTGGTTTTGTTGATGGCTTTGCTGTTGTTGCAGAAGTTGAGGCTGCAAAAGTGAGCTTGTAGGAGAGAGCTGCTGCTGCTGTTGCTGCTGCTGCTGTTGCTGCTGCTGCTGCTGCTGTTGCTGCTGCTGCTGCTGCTGCTGCTGCTGCTGCTGCTGCTGTTGCTGTTGCTGCTGCTGCAATTTCTGTAGCAACTGTAGATGAAGGTGCTGCTCTGAGAGGCCAGGTTGTGGTGATTGTTGTACTTGTGTTACTGACTGTGTTCTTTGTGATAGGTTTTTCGGTACCAACTGCAGGGGGGACTGCTGTGATTGAGTTTCCTGCTGCAGTCTTGGTAAAAGGCTAGGTTGCTGCTCCATTGGTGGCTGAAACTGAGATTCTTGGGGTAAGGACGTCAGTTGATATGAACTCTTATTCATGGAGGGACTACTGTGGGATTGGGTATTACTTGCCAGGAACTGCTGCTGCTGCTGAAGCTGAGGGTATAAACCTGGCTGTTGCAAAGTTTTATTTGAAATCTGATCAGGGACAGTAATGCTATTGCTTAGAGGCGGTTGAAATATCTGCTGTTGTGGCTGCTGCTGCTGTGGTTGCTGTTGCTGTTGCTGTTGTTGTTGCTGCTGCTGCTGATGTTGTAGTTGTAACAGCGGTTGTCTTATTTGTTGTGGCTGTGTCTGTGGCTGCTGCCGTTGTGTCAATTGTTGTTGCTGTGGTTGCTGCAGTTGTTGCCTCTGTTGTTGCTGTTGAGGGTGAAGTTGCTGCTGGTGGCTAATTGGAGCCTGCAATAATTGCTGGAGCTGCTGTTGTTGGATCCATGCCATTGGTGACTGCGACAACGGATTGACTTGGTCTTGTGGGTTCACTTTATTAAACTGCAGACTTGGTGTAGGCAGGCCTGGGGCTTGGAAATTTAACAACTTCGATGGATCATCAGAGCTAAGATTACAATGCAAGGCATTTGATGGAATCCCAGATGGAAAGAATCCTGTTTGAGAAGCTGGAAACTGATTATTTTGTTGCATGCTCATCCATTGAGCCAAACTCAAACCAGGGAACATTGAGCTTGGTGCTTCCTTCATGCCAAAGTCATCTCCAAGCCAGGGCATGGCCCTTTTGAAAGCATTCTCGATGTCTGACTCATCATCTGCAAAGGCACTACTGCTGATCAACAATGAGGAAAATGTGACAGCATGCAATGCAAACAGGTTCTTCCAAATAACACCCAAGGATGCAACTGGGCAACTGCTCACTCTCAGGGTACTTATCCATGTCTCATGAGGATGGGCCATTTAGGATCTCAAATTACCATACTGTCTACCAGATGGGAAAAATGTAAAAGAATAGAAAAACCAATTGACTGGACAGAATCAGACAATGCAAGTATGACTATTTAACATCAGGATTATTGAATTTTGCTTGAAGGGCCATTATTTTGGCTTTTCCATATGCCCATGCCAAAATAAATTATCTATTGCTGCATTTAATCATCAAGATTCCACATTATCAAAATATGCTGAGTTTGAAGCAAGATGGGATCCTTGAAAATCAACCAAAGGAACTTCCATTCAGCTTGCTAAAATTAAGAAACCATGAATTCTCAAATTCATTATAGTTGTAGATCAGAGCAGAGATAAATAAAAGGCATGAAAAAGAGAGATGGAAATATCAATCAAACTACCACCCAAAGGAAAGCTTATAACTGCACAGCTATAAATGACACTATGATGAAACCTGCCCTTGACAATTGTTTGCATATGTGGTACTGTAGTAACAATTGAATATTTGCTGAATTTGATTTACCTGGCATCCCTGGCTGTTTGGGGAACTTAGGCCTGAAAAATGGAGGGGGACATATGTAAAATGGAGTGACAACAGGCTCAATCTCCCAAATTGAAACCCGGCTGGGCCGCTCACCAGCAGTTGATTCATCCCAACCAACCTAGCAGTTAAAAGGACAGGCTTGTTAATCAAAGAGTGCAAATGGAGCCCATAAAAAAGAACTCTAGAATTGCACTGTGTGCAGATAATAGCCATTTCTGGACAGATCAGGACATGTTTTTTAATACTGAACCAACTAAATCTTAAAATGTAGTAATGCAATACCTTAAGCAGGTTAATGTATAATGATACCTGGAGATTGCGCCACTGAGAATTTTTCCATCGTACAGGATCCAAATCACTGATACCAGTGATTGTACCCATATATCTACGAACTCCCGACTCCTCAGTCTCAAACATCATTCTAAACCTCATGCCAAGAGACATCTGTGTGTACATTGCCTTATTATATTTGGAGAAGGGAATCACAAATTCAGCAGGGCTTGCCCTATTATATCAATTAAACACTGTCAATTAATGCACTCTAGAGATAATTATTTGTTATCAATCATATAACTGTGATGGCAACCTAAATAGTTATGCAATACCTTGGATTGTAAAATATGATAAATGGGCTATTATTCGCAGCCGCATGAGCAGCAGCAGCTAGAATTCCAATATGCATGCTATCACTGGATATGACTGATGAAGATAGAGCTGGTTGCTGCCTATTAGCACGTCTTATACCCAAGAGAAGCTGTGATTTTTCATCCCTACAACCAAAAGCAAATTTCAGCTCAAACCACAATGTTCCACCCAAACATTTTCTTATCTGAGATTCCAGGGTCGTACCTTATAAATAAAACAGAATCGCCAGCGAAAAGTCTTTTAGTGCTGACAAAGACACTCCAACCTGTAGTAAGCAGATGCCTCTTTGGCTGGCCTACAATTAATGAGCTTTCATTTTAATATATGTGTACACACAGATGAACCTTCAAGTAGAACAGAATAAGATACCTAAAATACCTATGTTATTTAAACCATAATCTAGGTATCTCCCAATTATGATGCAATAGTATAAGTTTGATTCATTGATGAAAAATGGAATTGAGCTTAAATGTGTAGGAATATGATTTTAAGAATTGCAGACTAAGACCATCTTATGAGGAAGTAACAGTAAAAAAATCCATCGTAGAATCCAAAAGAGAGACAGTCTTATTTCATGTCTTGTTCACAACACCAAATTTGTACAAATAGTTAACTAAGATCAATCATATAAATATTATGTCGCATGAGGTGATACCACGATAAATATGTCGAAATGTCCACGAATTGTCATGTAAATCTCTGGCTACCAGCTCCTGAGCAGGTGGTTGCATTGAATAATCCTAATATCCCCATTCAAATAAGCATCCAGAAGGAAAATAGAAATTGTAACAGACAGAACTCTTAATTTGAACATCATAAATGAAATTGGAAAAAAAACAGTACGCACTAGAGGTGGGAAAATCTTCTCAGCCGCTCGACGAGGAACAGAGAATCCACCATGAGTACTTGTGTCACTGGCAGTAAGAGTTTTGCAGAAGAACTCAGCAGGTTGTCTGCTTTGCTTGAGGCCCATGTCAGATGCCCATATTGCATCTTTGTCATACTGTAGAAGAGATAATTTAAACAGAGTGCCACATAGGCACATGCGGTTGAGTATACAAAAAAAAGGAAAGTTCCGTTTTATTATTCACTGATATGAAATTGAATGGCTGACCTACTTTGCTTACTGGTTGAAGTGTCATCTGTGCATAGACCTCGTCAGTTTCTGCATCAGCCTGAACAAACAGATATGAGGGTTGGTATTCAGTCCATAACTTTAGAATATGGCAAACATTGCCTTGTGTTTTTTCATCTTATCACGTCCTAACAATTAAGACTGATGCATTGGCAAAGTCCAACTGGTAAGCCAATGCCAAACATGCAAAGTCATGCATGACTACCAATTAGAGTCAAAGAGGACTCAACACCAATTTAGGACTGCCTGCATAAATAATTGGGATCATAATCCAAGACTGGGTCATGCCCAATATACCAATTCACTCAAGTTTTCAAAGATTATCTCTTATAATCTATAAGCGTGTCTTTGGTACAGTGAAGATTCTCGTACATGCAATGAGACATTGTGAAGCATGCAAATCAACTTGGAAGGAAGGTTGGGGTAATTTGGTATGAAATCAGTCTGCTTTTGCATTGATGCGGCAACCTGCAAGTCATCGTCAGAGAAATTTATTAGAAAACAGTCTATATGATTGCTCTTATAGGTTTAGTGAGAGAAACCCACTTGCTCACTGTGGCCTTGAGGGAAGTAAATTACAAGACTTCCAACCGGAGGCAGAGAGACCAATGGCCCCGCACAAGCATGCCATAGCTCTGAATTAATACTCTTCTTCTCTCCTGTTACCAGATCAGCATAATATCATCAGCACAAAGCAAGAACCAGACACCAAACCATACCAAATGCTCTCTGACTTCACAACCAAGAGCAAACCACGTACCATATGGTCTTTAAATTCAAATTGGGTTTACAAATGTACAAAGAAGACAAATATTCTCACCAACCAAACAAAAAATAAACAACACCAGATAAACATATATATCTTCTAATTTCACTTTTCACCTTCAATCAGCAAAAAGGCATGCGAGGAAAAGAAGAAAATTAGCAAGAAATCACCAGGCTCGCATAAGTCTTCACAAAAACCAGGAAGGTTAACTAAAGAAATGTTTTAAGAAAAAAAAAAAGAAAAAAAACAAAGAAAGAAAAATAAAAAGAAAAGAAAAGTCACCACACTTGTAAAAGAATGGAATTTGAACAAAACACCTACCTTCTTCTGAATTTGTCGTGAGCCCATTTGGAGGAACCTTCATTCTTGAAAATATGAACGACAAAGGACTGTCTCTTTGCAACTTCAATCTCTTGCTCTTTTCCGCACGGAACACGTCAAACCCAACTGCACCTTTCAACATAAACCATATTCTATCTCCAAAATCATTGACAGGAATTGCAACATCAATTCTTTTGAAAAATCAACTTCAGGAATCACCCCCGAAAAATTACATCCAATCCAAAAGCAATCAACCCCAGAAAAACCAACTTTGACTTAAACTAAACTAACCCACCAGAACTTAATAATCAAATTTAGCAAACAAAACCATAAAACACAAGCTTTCCTTTCTGAGACATTTCTTTTCATCGTGAATCCACACGTACCGGCTAAAGAATCATCTCCATCAAAACCAACCCCAAAAGCAGAATCTTATATTTTGATGGATAACAGAAGGAATTCAATTCCACTTTTTTTTTCCTTTTAATCTCTTTTATTCAGCAAAACAATCAACGAACTATCGTTTTCCCTTCTCCTCTCCTTTTCATCTTTCCTTTCACTAGGATCAAAGTGAGAGAGCAAGGTAAAAAAACAAGAAACTGACTTGTCCCAGAGAGATCAGAGACCGAAACCTGAAACACAGCCAAAAAGCATAAGCAAAGGCAAAGACAGCCTTTTCATTTATGTGAACAAGCCAACATATAATGAACTGAGACAGTCCCTCAGACCGCTCTGTTCTGTTTTTTCACTTCTTTTTCTTATCCTTGACTGCCGGTGCTGCGGCCAAAAGTAAAAGAACACACAAGAAACAAAAAAAAAAAAAAAAAGGCATCTTAGTGAGGTTGGAAACCCATCGGTATGTTATGATATATTAAAAAAAAAAAAAACAAACAAAATAGAAAAGTTTAAATTCACAAAAACATGATTAAAGTAAATGCTTCTTTTTTTCATTAAAAAAAAAAAAAAACACTAGAAAACACTGTAGTTTAGTTGCTTGATTGTTCCTGTATAGTTAATTAAGTCTATGCTGTGTTCTTAGTGAACAATAAGGTTCTCGTTTTCTCAAATTTGACATTATCCATCCATCCATTTGATCGTTTTTTCAGGGTTCATGGGTTTACCTACATCTGACGGTAAGTTCCTTGTCCTGATGCTTACGCGACTGGGAATTTTGAGTTTTTTGACTTCGAAATTTAATTTATTACAATATTTAATGCTCATGGCGTGGTGTGTTTTCCACGCATTTTAACCCGTCTTTTCTTTTCTACGATCTCGACCAACCCTACAACAACCACCGTATAATCAAAGGCTCTTCTATTTTTGCGTGTTTAAAAAGGCTTAAACTTTGCTGTTGAGATTTAACAATTTCATCGTTTCATTTTGCTAGCTGTCAACAAAAGTTTTATCTATTGAAGTTTCTTTCAACGAACTGCACACTCCTGGAACTTTACGTTGTTGGACTTTTTGTTTAATGAACCCCCCCCCCTTTTTTTTTTAAAATATTCATTATTATCTTTACAAATTCTAATCAAAATAATTTTAAATATATTTTCTTTACATCTAAACGATAATCATTTTAAGTAATTTTTTTTTTTAATACTTGATCATGACATATTTAATTTAAAATTTATTGATGTCTCTTTTTTTTTTTTTTTGTAAATTTTATTTATTTAAAAATAAGTACTATCTCAAAAATTCAATTCCAACCTACATAAAACTAAATCAATTAAAAGGCCTGAATGATAAACTCTGAATATATTGTTATCATTAAAAGATCTTCAAATTATTCAATTGAAAAATATCTAACTAAAACTAAATCTACACGGCAAAAATAAAATCGAAGTTTTTTGTTTTGGGATTTGGAAGGAAGCATATAACTATAATTTTAAAAAATCGTGCTTCGAGCTTAATTAACTATTTAATTATAGATTTTAAGATAGGAAGAGAAGTTCTAACTAATCCATAGAGAAGCAGAAAAGATTAAAAAGAAAGAGAGAGAGAGAGAGAGAGAGAGAGAGGGACTTCTAGCTAATGTGATGGAGATGGGGTAGACAATGTCTACGATTCTTGACTAAAAAGGAGGAGGAATTTGCTTGAGCATTAAGAATAGTCACTAGCCGCAAAAGCAGGAGATCTTCACATGTTAATATGCCTGGTGGGTGCGGCTTGGGACATCATTATGCGGCAATTAAAGTTGAGAATCGATCATTAAATATTGTCAGGCCTTTTATTTTTTATTTTTTGTTGGGTTTTGTAAGATTAAGCGATCCTTTGGAGATCCGGAATTTTCAAAGCCTCCATATTCCGCATGATCCATAATGCCGTGGGCCCTGGCAGGCAACTTTACTCTTATATTCCTCACCCCACAAAGTCCCAATTAAAAATAAGATCATTATATTCCTTTTACTTCAAAATCTCGCGCGCGCGCGCCCCCACGCACACATGTAAATAATAAAAATATATTTTTGGTTCATTTTAATTAAAAAATTAATATATATATATATATAGTTTCGTTTTTTTATAAATTTTTATAATTAAATTTTAAATATTTTTAAATTTTTATATAAATCTTAAAAGTTTAAAATTTTTCCTAATAAATTTCATTTCATTAATGTATATTTTTAATGGTTTGACAATTTTTTCTTTAAAAAAAAAATTTTTTTTTTTGGAAAAGATTTTAAATTTTTATGAGTCGATAATTATAAATATTTAAAGTCAATTTTTTGAATATTCCTTTAAAAGTACTGTATATATAATTTACTATGTTGTTTTATTTAGTTAAAATCAGGATTTTTACACCAAAACTAATTAATCTACACTGAGAATCGGATCTTAATGTAAAGAGCATACTTACTTTATCAATTCAATCAATCATTGGTATTTTATCTTTTTTACGTATATGTTCTCCATGTTACGAGTAATCGAGCTCTCAATCCCAACTATAGCGACAAGAAATCCACAAACCAGAAACAATGCAGGATTCTAGCAAAACACCATCTGTTTTAGTTTTAGTAGTTTTAACCCTCCTAATTCTCGCTTCTCATCTCTTGCAATAATTCCATCGAAGCGTGCTAACTAAAACTACAATGTGAGACCGTAGTAAATTAATAATGAAGGGAAATATCCAGAAGCATCCCACGTGATCATGTGATGCCTGCAAAACAAATGAAATTTTCCAAGGGCTCTTGCAAATACAAAGAAAATAGAGGTTGTGGTGATGGCCATGAACACATGCTTGAAGGGTTTATTTATTTTTTAAGAAAAAGGGCAACGAGAGGGAGAACAAATATTAACATGGGAGAGGGAGAACCCCAGAAGCAGGTAGCCCATCAGTGCGCGAGGAAACTCCCAACCATGTGAAGGGATGCAGCTTTTGTCTGCCCAACTACCTCTAACTCCAACCAGATTGTGGTTTGGCTCGTAAAAAATGTATGGCAACTCAAATGTTATCAAAGATCAGAATCCCATTCAGTGGCTCTAGCTTTTCCGGTTGGCCACTGCGCCCTTCTGGTTCTGGGGCCGTGGGGAGGGACTACGGACCTTTTATATGTATGTATGTATGTATGTATATGTCATCACATGCTTATACATAAGCCTTCATTAATTATGTAAGATAATATATTTAGTTTATATTCATTTATCACTTAATTACTTGACGACAACGCTCCCGAGCTAATTAATCAGTGGCTAAAAGGACAATTTCTATGGAGGGCTTCTCTCGTGCAAGAGGGTGTTTTGAAAAGTTGTCTCTTTCGCTCAGGGTGTTGTCAATTATCCGATAATGACTTAAATTTTCACACGCATGCCAAGGTCATATTTACCGACGGTCGATAACTCCTATTACTTCTTAATCTCCCACTGATTTCGATACATTGAGCTAAACTGCTTCCCTGGATGTGAAGCAGTTTACGAGCAAATGGGCCTATGGACAATAGGCTCACGTTCAATTGTACCTACTCAATCATTTATATGCCGAAATCATTGTAGATAACGACTCAAATATTCTTCAGTAATTGTTCTTCCTCGCCAAGAGTAATGAGTAATGTCATAACGAAGTACTCGGGAAAGCATTGACATTGAGGCATCCGGAGGTGGCAGAATCAAAGGTTAATTTGATCGGACGTTGCTCGACCAAGCTAGCCTCCACTTTGATGTAAAATTGAATAGCCAATCGCACTCACATGCACTACCCTCCCGATCCCTATGTACATGTGCATGCACTTTTGAAGACAACAAGTTTCTTCAACGATCCCCATGATAATTTTCGTCCAATTGGATACAATCCGTTCCCTTATTTCATTTCTCAATGGATATTGTTTAGTTCACACAAGTTGTTCGCCCTGCGGTGGTATAAAATTTGCTTTTCGCTTCAAGACGAGGTCAATTAATTTTTCAAAATATTGACAAAATCAATTGATATGGTGCGATAAAACGAGGGGTCGACTGATTTTTCCATGTGGGGCCATTGCCATGACAACTGATCAAGTTTTGACACGCACGTAACTCAATAAATAGTACAGCTGGATTGACAGTAACCTTTTGAGGGACGAGAGCGCGCTATTGGGGAACAAAATGGATGGACGACACGGGTGCGACGAGATCTAAATTATTAATTATAAATACAAAAATTAAGTAATTATAATTATCAATAAGAATTAACGATTTAAATTTCACCCTGTTTATCCATGTTTTGCCCACCTGAGGTTTCATTTTCACATGTACCAAAGATGTATAAATCCACTGTGGATGTGGATTGAGAGCTATTAAAACTGCAACTTCCTATACAAAAAATCTCGTTTAACATACGCGTTGTTTAGGCCTAACGGAGACGCTTACTTACTGCTTGAAGTCAACCTATTCTCGTCTCATTCTACCACCCAACATTCTGATCTCACTCTCGCGCGCGCACAAGATTAAAAGAACACGAAGGTTAGTTACAGGTAACTTTCAATTGGACCAGACCGAATGCATTTTCCCATCGGTGCAGATAATTTGATCGGACAAAGAGACAAAGAACGTGGGATTTTTGGGGTTTAGAGACTGACTCGATCACTGGAATCTCAACATCTGTACGAAAACTTAAAGTTGACAAGACATATCCAGCCCTTCAGCGCGACGATCTTTGAACCGCATTCCATTGAGCATGTCTAATGCAAATTGTCATTTCCTGCAAAGGCCCATAAAACCAACAAAAAAAAAAATGAAAAAGAAAAAAGAAAAAAGTTGAAAATGTCCGCCATTACAATATGTTATCACCCATGACAGGTACAAGATCCTTGATGACATTTGCGGCAACGGAAAGCAATATTCGCTTGTAAATGGCGGTTTCACAATTAGGCATGGATGCAAAGCGGAGTGATTCCACAATATCTACTGCCTGGAGTTGTGGCTTTCTCCACACCGATTAGGGTTAGGTAATGCGCATGGCTATGCCTCGGTTAAAAAATTTAAAAAAAAAAAAAGTTTTATATGAAAAGCAACTTTTAAAAATAATTCTTAAATTTGATGGGGTTTTGCTCGGTTGATTTTTTGTGTTTAGTATGATTAAACTAAGGCAACATGGTGGGAACACAAACGTTTTTACATTACTTTTAAGTGAGAAAAAGTCACGGACTGATTAATTTAAGTCTCACACACATAGACATCAATTCACACCATTTTAATAGACTATTCTATACACATACTGCTCATGTAAATGCTTTCATGGTAGATAAAATTACAACATATATAAATCAAAGTTATTGACCAATACAATAAAAGACTAAAAGCTCCTTGAAATTTGTAACCACACTTATTCTCTATTCTAGATTTTCAAAATAAATTACAACAGCATACTGGCAGTTGCGGAAAAAGTAAAACATTTGTACCATATATCTGCAAGATTTACTTACTATAATAATAGTTATAAAAGTGAGATACTTTATGATTAAGACAGTTGGTTAATTAATCTCCTTTTGTTTTCTTTCTATGTAACATCAGGAGCGACTTCTCTAGTTAAGCTAATGATGAGATTATCCCCACAATCAAAACCCTGATCGAATGTTTATATGCATGACATGCTACTTGTGTTTTTTTTTTTGGGGGGGTGGGGGGGGAACAACAAGACGCTACTTGTTTGTATGTTTATATGATGGATTCATCCACCTTTAAACACGATTCCTGGTCCCCACCGCTTACTTCGCAAATATTGCACTGCGTGTTGTGTGTGTGTGTGTGTGTGTGTGTGTGTGTGAGAGAGAGAGAGAGAGAGAGAGAGACAGTAGGAAAATGGAAATGGTGGGGGTACATGACTTTATGAGATGTGCATTATTATTGTAACCCTAACTAATGTGACCATATGTACAGTAAGACTGCTAAATTATTGGCCGGCATAAACTCATCAGCCAGCCTGGATGATCATTTGGTGCTATTGAGGGAACCTCGAGCCGTTTTGCTTTGCGAAAGCATTAAATAAATATATAAGTTGGTTGTTAAAAAAAAGAAAAAAGAAAAAACGTACACATAGTTGATTGTTGATAACTTCTTGATATAAAGGGAGGCATTAAGGTCACCATCCAGGTGATTCAACTCTATCTCCTAAATGGGGGGGTCTGGAAAGTCTCTTGTCGCATCCACGTAGAAAAGAGTGACCACAACATTTCCTCTTTGTAGGCCCTTCTGATCTGAACGCATTCTTACTTGCAATTCACAGGTGGGTTCGTCTCTATCGATTCCCATTATCCCTATCCTGAGCCGCCTCCAATCTGAGGAGAAATATTATTGGTCTTGACGGTGATATCAGCGGGTAGATGCATGTGGGGATAACTTCTTACCCACTTTCTTGCCTTATCAGCGATTCTTCTGAGATGACAGCATAACCTACCCATTTATTATGGAGGAACATATTTTCTTTGAATGCAATTGATGACCTAATTTAGATTTAGTGAGACTCAGTCAAATGACTGATAGTGAAAATGTCTAAATTAAATAACATGTTACTCGTACGGAAAATGATGCAACAATAAAAAATTACTTAAAAAGACTGAAACTTATCTGGATGAGAAAAATCCAAATTTAATTCTGTTTTACTAATTTTTTATTGTCACGTCTTTGGTTCTATCAATCTCTATATGGAAGTTCCAACACATTTAATTGACCGGGAATTTGAAATTGACATATATCTAAGTCTGTCATCATCGAATTTGGTTTATTGGGACCAATAATTTAAAACCTTATCAAACATCAACTGCAACTTGAAATTTAAAATTCATATGAATTTTTATTCTTATTTATTCTTTTTGCTTTTTTTTTTTTTTGGTTGATAATTGTCATAAATTTACAAGTGCACAAATGAAATGAAGCCCCAGCAGCCTCCCTATTAAATCCTGTTCATGTTTGGCAGCGAGGAATTCACAGGGTGTCTTATGCCCGATCCATGGCACCCTTAAACTCTTCCAGGATTGGAATAAAGATGAACAAAGGCACTTTATTAATTATACCCATATGGGGTCTAAAGCACGCACAAGCAGCTGTGCCTGCCCTTATTATTATCACGAAAACGAGCATCATCCAAGAATAGTACAAGATAATAAAAGCCCTTTGCATGCCCAATAAAATAAATCTAACCGCTTCCCCTCAAATCTACGTACAGTGAACATTGAGTACAAGCTCATTTCGTGGAACCCCAAAGGGCAAGCAAGCGCCCGAGATTCACGCCACCTATAAATGACTGCTGCGAGCAAACCTCCCCGTCAAAGTGCCCCCATAAATAATACGTTATTAATTAAATCCGTAAATATTATATTTTCTTCACCAAGCACTTGCCACCCATCGTACCACTCTTCGTTCATTATGAATTCATCCCGAAACTAGATGGGATACGTAGGAGTACTCTCCTCTAAATCCCTCAAATTTATTCGTTTTCTTTAGTCCTTTAATCTATGGCTCTAGTTCTCTATTTGATCGGCAGCAATTTAATAGTATTGCAGCGCTGTTATGTGCTAGCTACACTGCTGCTATTATTGCATCCAAGTTGGCCAGTTATTAATTCTTTTTTTTTTTTTTTCTTTTGTGTTTGTGATTTTTTCACCAGAGAAATGCCCTGGAACCACTAAAAAAAAAAAGGAACATGCAAATGGATTTTAGTCTGTTCTCCCTTTTGGTCAGTTTCGTTTATACAGTTCTTTGCATGCAAAATATCTTAGGCAAGCCAGCGTTGATTTAAAAGAGAGGCCAGAAAGAATTGATGTTGCATTTGCATCTACCTCGATAGGCAACCAAATTATATTCATTGGAACTGTTTGCAGCCAGTGCCAGAGCAAGGGGGCCACTGGGATGGGGGTCGACAGGCTGAATATTTATTTTCCTTGTGCAGTCATCTTGGGAGTTCAAAGCCCCTGCAGCCGCTACCCAGGCAATGGCAGCAAGAATAATTAAGCCTAAAAATTTCTGTTAGTTATTAGTTTGGATCTCTATAATACAAAAAAGTGCTACACTCTCTTTAATTAATTTCTTAGAACAAAAAAAAAAAAAAAAAAAAGAGGACACTCATTTCACCATCATTAAAAAGGGTCAATAAAACTAATAATCTAATTCAAAACTCAAATACCTGGTAAAACTTATGGCTCGAAAGCCATTGCATGCAGCACTCAATTAAGCAAAATGATGTAAGAGTCCAACCAAATGATTTCAAATGAAGTATTGTATTTGTTAATGGTTGACAACATAAATCAGATCTAATAATGACTATTTTTATTTTTATTTTTATTTTCATTTGAAACCCTTGAATTATAAGATGATAGTAACTCTATCTTATTATAGATTTTTTTTAAAAAAAAATTAGAATTTGATATTTTAAAATAAAAATATAAAATTTTAATTATTAAAGTATTTATTGAAAGTCAATCATGACTAATCTCATAGAAGCTCGAGAGAGAATGGTCTGGCTCCAATTATGTCACCCAAAACTACGGGATGGATTCTTGAATGCCGCGGTGCTTATCTCTCTTCTTTCTTTCCTTCGTTCGTTCTTTCGTTTTCTTTTTCGTTCTTTTGTCTTGGTTTAAGGATCTTAGAAGCTGCTCAGTTGAGAAGGAATTGATTTAATTAATTAAAATTTACAGAATTGCCCAAGATTTCTACCTTTGGGTTCCCAAAACATTCGACCAATGTAGTTTGAACACATCCAATAGTTTGCTTGTCCCTCTCCCTTTTCCTCCTGAAAGGAGAGAGAGGCCACGGTCGAGGTGGGACCTGAGAGGTGCAACAAAAATAGAAAGGGCGAGACTCGACAACGGGGACGTGCGGTGGGCCAAAGTACGGGGCTTGTTAGGCCTACTGTGAATTAACGTCGGCCTACTTTGTCATTCAAAGTGGGCCAAACGTGGGCCCAGAGCAGAACCCAACCATAAAATAGCCATATATATCCAATCCACCTGACATCGGGGCAGCAGCCCAACCTTAGTGTCCTCACATTTTTGTGGGGGTGTGGACCTTTCAATAAAAGTATGATGCTACTTGAACAGAGAAACGATGTCGCTTGTGGGGTCCCAAGCCGTGCACTCCATGTGCTTTTGATTTTGACTCCACATCCCCCTTGAGCTTGACTTTGCTTCTGAGTTGTCTTTTTTTCATGCAAATCTATGGAATCCGCTCTACTTTTTTCCTATGACAAGTCTTGATTGATCATTGTCTCACACTTTAGGCTTTTCCTTCTTTTTTTTTTTTTTAACTTTTTGCGTTAAAAAAAAAGGAGGTCATTCATTGGTAAATAGCATGCCAAATTCAAATCCGCCGTGCCGACTAGAAGAGATTCCCAACTAGCATGAAACACGGGCTCCCCGTTCTGCTGGAGAAGGATAGGGTGGCTTGTCCAATTGTCCCCGGAAGCAAACAAACCCTTTATTGACGGCCAACATTCAAATCATAATCGTGGAATGAGCTGATTGCTCGGGACTAAATTTCAACCTTAGCCTTTTAATTAAGACAATTCACTTTGTGATTGATGATTGGATGATATATTTTCATAATAAATTTTTAATTATGTTATTATTATTTTTTTGGGTTGAATTTAAGTTCTCTCTTTGAAATATACTCTCCAATTTTACTCAAAAGCAACTGAAAGCGACTTAAAATGATGAGTTTATGGTACGAAAAAATTTTAAATTTTGTATAATTATTTAAATTTATGGATTTAAAAATTTTTTGAATGTAAAATATTAGGTATTAATTCATGAAAACTTTAAATTAAGAGAATTTGAAATTTTCATTTTTTTTTTTTTTTGGATAATATACTCCAATTTCCTTTGACATTCTCCATGAAATTTCAAAAATGCCCTTACTATGATAAATGGATACTTGAAATTTGAGAAATTTATATATATATATATATATATAAGTGAGTTTAAAATCCTGCAAAGAAGGAATTAGTAAAGACTCACCTCCCATCTTATGATATTTTAATGTTTTAAAAAATAGTCAAATGAAATTTTTGTCTTTTGATTTTTTTTTTTTTGGATTAAAATACTCAACAGAAAATAGAGTCATTAAAATTTAAATAAAAAATTAAAATATTTTAATAAAAATATTTCCAAACAAAAGAATTTGTGAAGTCTGACGAATCTTCATAGCAAAGGGTTCTACCACGTATGTCTCAGACTGACATTCTGGGGATGAGAAGGGTAGATCACGGCCTCGATATCCAGAGGTGGAACACTGGCATCACCAAGCCCAGTTGAAGCCTACCATATTGGGGTAAGATTTTGAGACTCGGATATCTCTAATTCGGACCTTTGAATTATGGGTTTCCAACATTTTGGACTCTCAATAATATTTGAGCCGTTACTGATAAAATTGGTAGAAAACAGTTAATTCGTTTAAAATCCTCCCCGCAGATATTCTGGTTGCTCCCATCCCATTGGCCCAGAAGCCCGAAACCGCCACAATGGGCTTGAGGCCGTCGCTGCAGCCTGCTGTAACCAACCGTTATTCTATAATTTTATTAATGAAAATTTTGAAATTTATTTTCTATAATTTTAGTAATATGAATCAATTCATTGTATAGTATTAGAATATAATTTTTTTGATGACGAATATTACTTTTATTTTCTTTTTTATTCAATTAGAAAAATCATGTTTACTGATCCTTTTCTTTACACGGTACAGATCAAGATATCTAATTAATTTTCATTAATACAAAATTACTTATACACTGTAGTAATTAGACGTTTGTAGTGGGTATGCGTAGAGGCCGTGGCACAATTACGAGCTCTATGCGAGAACACAACGAGCAATTATCAGAATAGTAAGATTTAACAACCTTTTTAATTTTAATTAACCTTTGATCTTGGTAATTTTGACGAAACAAGATCTGCACAAAAACGGAAAAAGGAAAACGACATCTCATATCTCAGAGCGCGCTGTCGTTTGAGTACTTTAATTAGTCAAAAGCAACCTAAAATCGCTGCACATTTATGGAACTTGAGTATTATTATTATTATTATTATTATTATTAACACTGTTTATTAATAAATATATAAATTTATTATTAGACTTCCCGGATTTAGTGAATTTCTTTTCCAATTCCCAATTTCCCATCGAATCGAACCCCTCAGTCCGATCGAGCCCTCTCTCTCTGATTATCAAGTTACATTTTTGATCTTTAACATGAATGAACGGCCTTGATCGCCTGCAACATACGTTATTCCCTGTCTCCTCACTTGACACGGTTATTTCTCCGCCCACTCGTCGCCGGTCGGTTTCAGTTTTGAACTCTCAACCAAAGGAGGAGCTACCTCAACTTGAGCAGCCCTGGCGACTTTCGCTAAAAGGAGGTTAAATTTCGGTCAATCGGTAATATTCCGCCTTTTTTATTTTTGTTTTTTTCAAAATTGGGTTTCTTGTTTTTTAAGGTTTTGCTTTTCGTTTTGAAAATGGAGGAAACCCTTTTTGTTTTTATTTATTTTGGATTGATTCTGTGTTTTGGATTCAGATGGGATCGGAGGAAGAGGAGGTTTTGGAGATTGACAGCTTAGAAAGGGGTTTATTACACAAATCGGAGGGTTTTTCAGGGGAAGGAACTGGAGCTGAAAATGAGACTGTTCTTTATGCGGCTTCATTTGAAGGAATGGAAGAGAACTTTGTTAAGTATCAAACAGCACAATGGGTACTGTATTCGTTGCCCTTGATATTGGCTTGGGGAATCGGCTTGATCATGCTGTTGTATCTGCCGGTGCGAAGATACATTTTGCGCAAGGATATTCGGTCTAAAAGTCTCCATCTCACTCCCAATTCTATTGTATACAAAGTAAATTAACTTCCCTCTTCTCTTTTACGAAACCCTCCTTTTCTTTTTCTTGTTTTTGGCCTTGTTGTTTTGATACGTGGTTGTTGTGAGCTTGTTGCATTTTTCTTGCTTTATTTATTGGATGACTCAGCTTTTTTTTTTTTCTTCTCCCCTCCGTTGGAAGATGGAAATTGTTTATTTTTATCGATTGAAGTGAACGTTGGATGAAATTTTGTTTAATGGGCCAATGCTTTTCATTGGAATGGCCTACTTGTTGTCTTGTCCGGTTAACGATGTTTACTGCATATAAGATCAAGAGGGCTGTACTTCAAGACTTGTTACTTCAAGTTATGTGCGTATGGCTTGTTTAATTGGTGACATGGTTTTTTTGCTTAGGTTACAAGACCAGTGGCATTTCCATGCTTTGGGGTTTTAAAGAAAGAGAAGCATGTTTTATTAGCTTCAGTTGCAGATGTTGTGATTGAACAAGGTATTTTCCCTTTTTCATTTTTGGGGGGCTGGAGGGAGGGGGGTTTGGGGTGGGATTGCTGGGGTTGTTTTGAAGGGGGATCATATAATTGGTTGCTGCTCTGGTAATATCTAACATGAATTTGATTCTCCCACATTGAGTTTTCCTATGGTGGACATGTTTGTCTCATAAAACACCAATCCAAAATTCTCCTCAGATGTTGCCAATGATAGCAGTATTATTGTTTCTTGCTTACCCTTCTTTTGTGCCATGATTTTAACTGCTCAGTTGACAAGACATCTTCTAATAAAATCCCATGCCACGCACCTTATGCATAATAAAAGTTCTCATGAAGTTCATAATTCCAAGTCTTTGAATAATTGCTCTATTTTATTTTATTTATTCATTTATTATTTTTAAGGGGTTATTCTCTGATGTTATTGGACAAGATTCTCAATTTTTGTGATGCAGTTCATTTTGCAGACTTGTGATTGCTGACATCTTCTCAATGTTCAAAATGACTGTCTGCAATTTTTTCAGGATATTTGCAGTCTCTTTTTGGTGTCTACTCTCTGAGAATTGAGAATGTTGGTGTGAGAAGGCCTCCAAGTGATGACGTACAAATTCAAGGCATTGCAAATCCTAGTGCTTTCAGGGAGGTACTTCATCTTGTTCTTTTGTTTTGCATAAATACTAGTTTCTTCTAAGTGCTTGTATTAGTTTAAGAAACCTTTTTTGGCATATCATTCTCAGGCTGTCAAGGCAAGGCTATCATATATGAAAAGTGATGTTGTCTCCAGACAAGCTTCTGCAATTGAAGAGATTCCTAATCTGAGAATAGCTCATCCGTCATCCCCTTGGGTGAGTAAAAGTCTTGAACCTCCTTTCCTTCCCCCTCTTCATAGTACAGACGAGTTTTACATTTTTGCTGTTGTTAGTGACCCAGCTGTGCCATTAGCACCCCACTTCTTTCACATTAATCACACTAAATTCCATATTTTCTCGACCTGTTCCATAAAATTCGTTTCTTCATTGTATTGTTGCAGGTGTCACCTTCAAAATTCCTGAGGTACGATTCCTTTCCTCATTCAGGAGACACAATTCTCCTACAGAAGCTAGAAGAAGTTGGTACTTCTGTGAAGGTAAAGCGAGAACACAATTGTTTACAATCCTTTGTGTTGTGAT
This sequence comes from Rhizophora apiculata, assembly GCA_037832385.1. Classification (NCBI taxonomy): domain Eukaryota; kingdom Viridiplantae; phylum Streptophyta; class Magnoliopsida; order Malpighiales; family Rhizophoraceae; genus Rhizophora; species Rhizophora apiculata. The sequence goes on along the minus strand of CM075433.1, from coordinate 3,820,981 downwards.
TTATGATTTCATTGTTAATAGCCATGTTACTGGTCTCGTGTGGCAGAGAGTTCAAACTTTAATCGAAGAGCAATCTCACACATCAGAAATGGTTGATTGAGGTCTATGGACCAACCTGCCAAGCAACATATCAAGTTTTCTCACTTTGGTTCTTCTTTGTTAGCTATTTTTTTGTCATTTTCATTGTGTCGATATTTCATTCATGCCTGAACGGTAATTTTCATCGGAAGCCAATAGCTAGAAGTCTATGGTTAGCGGAAAAGAACACCCAAAAAAGGGAAGTGTATTCAGAGCTGTAGTTTTCCTTTTCTAATGTACATTTAACTTGCATTCTTATCAATTCTCGATACCTTCAAGAAGCCGCTCCAACTGGCAATTGAACATGCAATCAGTCCCTAGCTGTTGAGCTTCAGTATACTAGGATTGCCTCAACAAGAGGTGGGGAAGGGGGTTTTTTGATGGGAGGGGTGGGGGGAAGCGTGGGTGACGAAGAAAACATTCGCAATTTGTGGAATTGGAAGGACAACAACGTTCGATTTCTCAAAGTCCAACAACTGGAGGCTGATCCCATGTTCACAAGTTGTGTGCTATGTATGGTACAATAATGAAAAATGGCATCTGTCGTATGGTTAAAGGTTATTATTATCCTAGGAAATTGGTTGAAATTATATGTCTTGTATCTCTTTGGCATGCCGCGCAAGTTCTTTTTGCCGGGCAGAACTGAAGACAATAATCACAGATATGAATAGTGAGATTGCCTAACCAACTTAGCCTTCTGGATTTCCCATAACAGTGTAGGGCTATGGACGCGTTTTTACAAGTCGATCCTCTGGCCCAACACCAAGTACCGTAACATGAGAACACGCCAGGTAAACCCATTAACCTTAAATTATGTATGCAAGTCTAGGTGGAGCATGCTGGGCCGAGACTAGAGAATGGGCAAGAAAGGTCCCGGGGCTTTATTCGAACCAAGTTCAAGAGACGAATAATGATGGCTCAACATGGTACCCCTTTTTCTCATTTTATTAAATAAAATCCAGGAGGAGAAAGTTCTCAATTGCATGATGTCCTAACAAATTGAAGACCCTGGGATACAAACATTTGCACGGAAAAAAGGATGGGTTGACAGTCGACACTACGGGACAATGGTGCTGGGAAGGGTAGCTGCTTAGAAGGGAAGAAGGGGCAAGTAATTTGAACATGTAATACTTTGCTCGTGATGTATATATTTTGCTTACTTGTTGCCTCCTGCTCCATTCAAGTCCAGATGGGGTTCCAAGATGCAATGGGGACCAGCATATTTTCCTCATTATCTTGGGTAAAGTCAACAATAATAGGAAGTGGTGGTTTGGAAGAGTTGGTTGCACGTAAGCTCTCCCACTTAAATGTTTGACTTGTCAAAAAGCGAGGTGCTGTTTGGTGGGGAGAGGAAAATTCAAGAATATGTTTAGAAGACAGAAAGTCGGGATTACCAAATTTCACTTCCCAAACGATCCCCTTCATAAATGATTTTTCTTTTGAGTGACGGTCGATTGGAGCTTCCGCGTTAGCAGCTTACTATCATGGTAAATAATGAACGGGGTCCAACCTTCCCTTCTATTTGGAACCTGCTCACAAAAAAAATCTTTTTCAACTGTGATTAAGAAGTGCCGTCTACTTTGATTTTCATGGTCTCATGGTTTTATTTGACAAAAGATGCATCACGTGATTAAGACTTGAGCCTGTCCCATACACTCATATCACCTTGATGGATGTGGGACCGTGGCACGTACCGTTGTCTCATTCAAACTTGAAACTAGACTCGAGGTATGTTTTGTGGCCCTTCTCATGCAACGTCATGTACGTTCACATTAATGATAGTGCATCAGAAATTAAAGCGAGACGCTGACTTCAACAGTCCTTTCGATTTTACATGCCCGTGCCTTTTTCCCCCCTGCGATTCATCTGTGCCAAGCGTTAAGGCTGACTGGTACGTGTTACGGACTTGCCATAATTCCTAGGCAAAATTTTATTGTGAAGCATCATCCCAAGGATCCTGCTTTGGTTTCAGGCTAAAAAAAGACATTATTTTCAAGCATTCCAAATTTCAAACTTTCTGTAAGTTTTAACCAATTTTCTCAAAAAGTTTGATTACTCTCAATCCTTTCAACACATAAAATTTTTACAATTACATGTAATTTTTATACTATTTATTCATACCAACTAATAGATTCTAATAATTTAGTATAATTAAGGGATCATCAAATCATTAACTTTCAATGAAATCTGAAATTTAAACTCAAAATTTACTCATATAAAATGGAAGTTAGAGCATCGACTCGTTGAAGTGGAAAATTGTTCGTTTACTTATTGAATCAACCCTCTAGCCACATGCGAGAGAGAGAGAGAGAGAGAAATAATTAGTTCGTGAATTTACATGTTTCCGCTAATTAATTATTTTACAGTTCGTTAAACCCACCCTAAACAACCAAACATTTTTATTCACGAAAGAGTTAGAAAAACTATTATTGTATTGTTGTTAATATCATCATTGGAAGACACATATTGGCTCATTGGCTCACTTCTCATTCCGTGTACTGTGGCCATTGGTCAACGGGAATTCAATCTAGCATTTGTCATTCCTTCTGCATTGTTCAAGCATAGCCATGCAGGAGTCATGGGGACATGGTCGAGCATTTTATGCATCTAACGTGGCCAAACTGGAAAACGCTGACCACATGATGTGGATGTCTCATACGAATATAAGCAAGGACAACGTTTGTACTTAGAATTAACTGAAGATTTATGTAACTCAACAAGAAGGAAATTTGTAATTAATACGTTCTTCAGTATTTTCGGTGCTGTAAAATTTTAAGTAGAATTGTAAATAAAGGCGAATATTTGTCAGTACTTGGCTTCATTAGATGATAACCAAATTGGAAAACATGTGAACAAGAAGCAAAGAAAAAAAAAAAAAGAAGTAAATAAATGAAAATAAAGGGCATATTCCTAAGGATAGGATGAAATCAGATAACGTCGTTGACAGCCTTGCTTCTTAAATTATATCGATTAAGAAAACTAAGGAAGTTACGCTAAGCTCAGAGAATCAACCAACTGCCTGACGTTGATACCACTAAATGAAGTTCTTAACCAAACATGGGCTTAATTGCATTTCAATCAACTGTCCATGCACACGCTTTACAGTTTGTACGAATTTTAAAAGCCGAAAAATTTGTTCAATACGCAGAGATTTTAATGCCAACAAAAGAAAGAATTTTTATTGCGTTATGGCACGCCCAATCGAATTTTACGGAATAAATTAATTCATTAATTTTATTTAGCCACATATTAATTAATTAGCAGGCAACATCGCGTCATAGATTAACAGCTTGAGAGCGGCCAATTGCAAAAACACGTTTCAGCCTAGACGATAAGGGCACAAAACAAAAGATACGTGGACATCATTCCAATTCTACCTTTAATTAATCAAAATACGGAAATAACATATTCGTATACCCGAATCTGAACTGTATCCGCCCGGCATCAATACATTTCTCAGTAATTTATGAAATTCCTTTTTTTTTTTTTTTCTTTTTCTTTTTTTAATAACTCTAATTGATGAGTAAATTTTCAAAATGACATAAATTAAGGGAATTTTTTCCAATTAAAAACTAGTAACTTTTAAAACGGTCATATGGGTAGGCAAGTCCTTTCACACGTTTTTTTTAACTTTTCTTGGAATTTCTTGGTCGCAGAGAGGGAGAGTTAAAGGAGTTGGCTGCCAATTTGAACAACCAAGTGGACTGTGAACAGGCCGCCTTTCAATTTATAAAGAAATAAACCCAAAAATCTGAACATAAATAAATCCATCATATTTTATGGCCTAAAAAGGTCTCCAACACACAATTTTCCTGTTTTGGTTACAACCTTATGTAATTTTGCACAACAAATACGCACTCGCAGACGCGCACACGCGCACACGCGCACACGCGCACACCACATGTGCGCACGCGCCCACAAATACACGTCCACGAGACGCCCATCTCTATCCCATACAAGAAGACCAGATGGGGGCGAGAGAGAATAAAAGCTTTCAGAAATAACAATAGATAAGGGACTGACGGAGATCGAAGTCGAATGCGACCCTCCCTCTTTTCTTTCACCTCCTTCCTCCTTCCACACTCGCTCGTCGCACCTTGACACTCCTACTTCTTCTTTTTCTTCTTAAAGAACTTTTTCGTCTGATTTTATTTTTAAAGTCCATCTTATAAATAATAATATTATTATTTTATTGAGATTTTCGATTTTGAGATATATTTAAGTCAGGGAGAGAGAGAGGGAGGAAGAAAATTAGTCGTTGGTTATGACGGGCGCAGCTGCTTCAGTTTCGTCTCCGCTGTGCACGTGGCTGGTGGCGGCGTGCATGTCGGTCACGTGCGCCCAGGAGCATTCGACCAACTCACGCGCGTTCCATGCGTCGCTGCCGTCGAGCAACGGTCTCGGCCGCAGCCGCAGCCACAGCCGCAGCCGCAGCCGCAGGAGGAAGTCGCCACTCCTCTATGAACGCAAAAGCACGACTGCTTTCGGCGTTGGCGTTGATGGCTGCTGGGGAGGCAGCGGCGGCGGAGACGAGTCTCTCTCGAAATGCTTGGCGGCTTCATTTGTTGGATCGAGCTTCCAGGGATTAATGAGCCCCTGCTTAGCCTTCGAGCCCTGTAGTCACTTCTACGCCAATGGCCTTCTCTCTCCTTCCACTCATCTCAATCGCAAGCATAGACGCCTTAATTTGCCCGCTGTTTCCGGTAATTTCTTTCTTTCACTCCTCTCTTCTAATCCCCCCCCCCCAACCAATCTTTTTTTTTTCTTTCTTTCTGCTATTTCATTCTGTAATTTCTATTCTACAAATTTAGCGTTCTTTATTGTTGCTTTTTTGCCTTCTTCTTTAGTATGCTTCGAAAAAATTGCTCTGTTCTTGCTGTGTTATGTTCTATGCCACGATTCTTCCTCTCATTTATCTTTTTGTTGGGAGCAGCCATTAATTGGATTGTAAACTCGGTATTAATTCAAAGTGCCAATTGTCAGATCCCATGCTGTTTGTGCTGATGTTTTCTCCGGTGGTATTATCCGTTTAACAGAGTGTCTCTCGGGGCTCCAAGCACTTGTAAATGCTCTTTTTCAAGTCTTAGTGGCTGAATTAAGATGTAATTACGGTGTAATTAGTCTGGCCAGGAAATGTAGCAAAACCCAGTTTTGTTTTAGCTCCACTAGATGCTTCTATGACATTTCCTTGTGCGTGAAATGAAGTATTTGTCTTCAGAATATGGAACTAAGATTACAGTGACGCTTCATTACTCCATTCTGAAAATCATGCTTCTCTCTCACACAAGCACCCTCGCTTGCCCACAAGCACAGTACCCACGCAACAACAGAGCCTCTCTCTTTAACTTTAGTATAGCACACATAAACCTGACTATCTATGATGCTTTACTTAAAATTTTTAGGGAAGGCCATGGCTATAGCAATGCAACCTGCAAAGGAAGTCGAAACAAAGAGGAAACCTGCTACAAGGCAGAGGCAAGTAGTTGTCACAGGGATGGGTGTGGTGACACCCCTTGGCCATGATGTAGATGCTTTCTACAATAATCTGCTTGAAGGGGTCAGTGGTGTGAGCCAGATCGAGGCTTTTGACTGTGCTCAGTTTCCAACAGTAAGTTTCCCTGGTTGTCTTTTTTCTGTTGTTAGTTCCACTAATTTCTGTTCTTGCAATAAATCTTTCTCCTTTTTCTGTCTTTGCATTTGCTTTCTCAGACAATTGCTGGGGAGATAAAGTCTTTCTCAACTGATGGATGGGTGGCACCAAAATTGTCAAAGAGAATGGACAAATTTATGCTTTACATACTTACTGCTGGCAAAAAAGCCTTGGCAGATGGTGGAATCACTGAGGATGTGATGGATGAATTGGATAAAGCTAGATGTGGAGTCCTTATTGGCTCAGCAATGGGTGGCATGAAGGTAACAATGAGGTCCCTGTGTTTTGGTTCCACTCTACTTGTGATAATAAAGATGGGAAAAGGGCCTACTGAGCTTCTGTTTCCCAATTTTGAATTTATCTTGACAATAAGGACATCCCCAAATTTGTCTCCTATCTCATTCCTTGACTACAAGCTTTATAAGTGAAGACATTACCAGTTCTCTTTATGCTTTAAAGGATTGAAAATGTGATTTTATTTTATTTTTTACTTTTATTTCTTTTGAAGGATTGGGAATAGAAAATTAGTTTCAATGTTCAACTTTTCCATATATAAAATTGGATTTCTCCTTTTCTTGTCCTTTGTGGCATTGTTGATTTCTCTTCAGAACGTAACCTCTTTTGGATGATATGGTTTCCGGTTCAATTGCATTGCACAAGAGCCACATGACTTGGAGGTGCAGCAAAACAGGGAATTTCAGTTTTATGATATACTGTTGATAATAGTGATAAATTTCTGTTTTGTTTGATTATTAATAGGTCTTCAATGATGCTATTGAAGCTCTGAGGGTCAATTACCGGAAGATGAACCCATTCTGTGTGCCTTTTGCAACTACAAACATGGGTTCTGCCATGCTGGCAATGGATCTGGTAATCCTCAACTTTTCAAGGCATGCAGAGTAAGAACTCTCTTGTCAATTAGATTAACTGTAGATTTTCTTATTAAATCACAGGGTTGGATGGGGCCAAACTATTCAATTTCCACTGCTTGTGCTACCAGCAACTTCTGCATATTGAATGCAGCAAACCACATCATTAGAGGCGAAGCTGTGGGTGTTATTGAATCTGATACATGTTCAAAATGCTAATTGTGGTATACTTAAGATAGTGTATTTAATTGGTGAGTGTCTTCTGTCCCATTTTATTAAAAGTGTTATGAACCTCCAGGATGTTATGCTCTGTGGTGGCTCAGATGCAGCAATCATACCCATCGGTAATCTTCCTTTCTTTGTGCTTGTCCTGTGTGTCAAGTTGGCTTTGACTGAGGTTGGTGGATTACTCCTTATTTCTGGTTTAGGACTGGGAGGCTTTGTGGCATGCAGAGCACTGTCTCAGAGGAATGATGATCCTGCCAAAGCTTCAAGACCTTGGGATATGGTAGTTTATCTAGTCATCCTTCCCCTAAATTTTTCCCTGTTAAGATTATTAGTATAATATACACTGGTTACTTGTGTTATTGGAAACAAAAATATAGCATACGGTAGTTCATAATTCATGAGCATCACTTGCCGCAAGTGCCACGGGTGTCCTCAGTACTTCATCAAAGCCATTACTTCATATTCTTATCCTTATTTTCTGTGTCATAATCAAGCAGTTCTAGGTCTGAGTCCCCCACTTCTAAAATTTCCAAAACTTATGGATGTGAGCCAGAATGGAAATAGCTACTCAAAGCTGTGAGCCAGAGTATTGCTTTTGAAGGTACTTTATGTTTCTTTATTTGAAAGTCTCCTCTGGTAATGAACAGAATCGGGATGGATTTGTCATGGGGGAAGGAGCTGGTGTTCTGCTTTTAGAAGAATTAGAACATGCCAAGGTATGCCCAAGTCACTCCATTAAAAGGTTGCTTATAGCCCCTTGCTTGGCTTTTTTTATTACCTGGTTCTGGTTGTAAGTTTCTTGCTAGTCCGTTCAGGGCCAAATTTATCAAAATCAGATTGCTTTTTTATTTTTGTTATCTTTGTGAATCATCAAATTAGCCTTTGATTTTCTTGCAGTTTTCTTGTTTCTGTGATTCTGGTTTTTCTTGCTTGCTTAATGCATAAACAGAATAATGCTGATTGTAAATATTGATGGGAAGATATCCTTTGTATAATTAATCTGTTTGTTAATCTGTGATTTGCAGAAAAGAGGTGCAGATATCTATGCAGAGTTTCTTGGAGGAAGCTTTACTTGTGATGCTTATCACATGACTGAGCCACATCCAGATGGTAACAGAACATATGTAAAATGCTTTTAAATTCATGCATGTTTTGTCGTGAGATTTTCAGACCTGCCGAAGGATGTGAACTATGTGCTAGTTAATGGATCTAGTTATTTATCTTCATGGCTAAATTACTGCCCATTGAGTTGCTTGTACTACTTGGTCAATCCATGGCATTCCAACTACTACATCCAAAGGAGTGTCAAACGTTGGAGATAACTAGCATAAGGCCTTCATTAATTCTTAACAAATGCATTTTCTGGGAAAGTGTTGACTGTCAACATCTGGGCTTCATTCCTGCTGTGTGTCATTCGTTTTTTATGATTATCAGTTATGTAGACTAGATACAGCCACATGGAAAAAAGCAGATCCCTCGGTTAAAGCTACTAAGAGCGTTGTATGACTTACTGGATTTCTGTTAAACATTCTAATGACAGGCAAGAAAAGTTCTAATTCCCCCACCCTCCTGCACCTCCCCGTCTCCCCACCCAAAAAAAAAAAAAAGGAAAAATGTTAGATGCAATGTGCTTGCTTGTGTCTTTGATGCTTCTCAGTGCAAAATCTGAGTCAGTGATCACTGAAAATCATGAGCTAGTGACAAACACTATGTGGGAGTTTGATGTCTAGCTTACTCAGTAGAGCATCACAATCTAACTTGTACTCCTTTTATGCCTCTCAAAAACAGGGGTTGGTGTCATTCTCTGCATAGAAAAGGCATTATCTCAGTCTGGGGTATCTCGGGAGGATGTGAATTACATAAATGCACATGCAACGTCCACACCATCTGGAGATATGAAGGAGTATCAAGCTCTCATGCATTGTTTTGGCCAAAATCATGATGTAAGTAAACATGCATTGTTATTGATGTAAAGCACATTCCATACATCATAAGTTTAAAAGGCTTAAAAAGAGATGTCTCACAATTGCAGCTAAGGGTGAACTCAACAAAGTCTATGATTGGCCACCTACTGGGAGCAGCTGGTGCTGTGGAAGCTGTTGCAGCAATCCAGGTACCCATTATGCAGCCAAACAGAGTAGACTGTTCAGCTAGCCAAAATATAAATCACTGCTTCTTTTCTTTCCTTTCTCTCCCATAATGGGTCCAAAGTTAACTTGAAGGTATTTTTGTTACATTATATGTCTGTTACTTGCTTAGGCGATACGGACTGGATGGGTTCATCCAAATATCAACCTGGAAAATCCAGATGAAGGCATGGTATGTGGCCTGCCCTTGTAATTTATCTAATCAATATGCCTCATAGCAGGGTTTACCTCTCGGCCCTGTTAAACAGAGACTTTTAGTTTTGAATTATATAATGTTGATGGCATATCAATTCAGGATACAAATGTGCTTGTGGGCCCAAGGAAAGAGAGGCTGGAAATTAAGGCTGCATTGTCTAATTCATTTGGATTTGGTGGCCACAACTCTTCAATCATTTTTGCCCCATACAAGTGAAACAGAGCTGTTCCAAATTTGCTATATGGGTAAGGTGGATTTCTAAATTTCTTTTCCGTTTGCACTCCTGCTTTTTTCCTAATTTGATGTGAGAGATCTAGAAGGGCTGCTTAATGGCACTGCTATCCTTGATGGAAGCATGGGTTTATTGCCCGAGCATGTACCATGATTGTCGTAAAAGGTGACTTAGCATCAGTAGCATCTAAAACTAATAGAAGAACGCATTATGCTGCAGTTTGTGAAGATGTGGACATATGATGTCCTCGACGCCTACTCTTATTTTAACGCCAGCATGCTAAACTGCTCTGCAACTAAACAATCTGTGGAATGGGTGCATCCTGTAGAAGACTCTTGGAATCTTTGTTGCATCCGATTTCTGTTGAATTTGTTTGAACACAATAATATCTCGAGAATAACTCTTCGAGCAGCTGATTCCTAGGGAGGAATGATAGATGGCTCTTTATGTTGGGAAAGGTGGATGTTGAGACCAAGCCAAGGGGTTTTACTGGGGAAACCTTCAGTTCACTTGAGAGCTATCAAATCACTACTCGATTCCTTGCTTCCCCCCTTCCCCGCTCTTTCTGTTCCATGTACAAATAGTTGTCTTTCGGTGGGTTACAGTAGCATATACCCTGGTGAATTTTGAGTTTGCAAATGGGCAGGAATTTATGCTGCTATACCTGTTAGCTCGCCTGCAAATTGCTATTTTCTTTCTCGCGTTATCCTTTTGTAAGGACGTGTTAATTGCTAATAGATTGCATTCCCCTGTCACAGTTGGTCGAGTTCTTGGAAGTTCTTTTATTGCTTGGAAAGCTGTCCAAGCGGTTCAGTCATTTGAAGACGATGAATGAATAAATTTTACAAGAAATATTACAGCGACAAAATGACAAGTGAAAAGAAATATAAAAGAAATAGTTAGGAATTCGTTTCTCGCAAGTTGTAACAATATTATTACCCATTGCCAGGGTGTTAATGCATCCACGTCGTATAGGCTGAAGATTGCCAGAATGCCGTTCAGAAATGTTACCGTTGAGAATTAATTTAAACGAAGAATGCCAACCATGTTACGAAAATGCTGCTGGAAATCACCAGGGCATTGGGGTCCACCAATTGTATTTATAGGCTAAACAAGCAGTTATGGGTCCAAGCCGGAAGGGAAACGCTTGGGCTGTTTTTACGAGTTGTCAAATCATAAATCTTTGCGGTACACGTACACAACACCTCCAGCGATTGTCACACTTGCCAGCCTTTTTGTCAAGAACATGGCTTCTCTCTCGCCAGCGTCCAGCCCTCAAAGGCTTGAATCGCTTCGGCCCGATGCCTCTCGGATTCAAGGGAGAGAAACAAGCTACAACAGGCAGGGCGGGCACCTTCGGTCAAGAACAACGGTAGATGAATATAGAGACACTTCACCAACGTGTGCACGCGTAGCTATAGCAGAAGTCATTTAAGTCGTCCAAGACTGCTATATGCAGGAGTCAAAAATCAATTACAATGGAGCGAATCAATTTCAATATAGTATGACCATGACAATAATATTATATGCAAAATCCAAAATGGTTCGGCCAGTGATTACTAAGTTATCTTCTTTGATTTCTGATTCTCTTCCCTTAGTTTTTTAAACCAAATATCATGTGCTTGCGAACGAGCACTTCCCATCTCCAACATTGACGTGTCGACGTGTATGCATTCATTCTACTATATTGTTTTTTTAACTTGCCGTCAAATGCTTATCCCAAGAATTATTGTTTGTTTAGTGCCCCCCCCCCCCCCCACTTCACATGGCGACTGCTATCGAGCTGTCGGCTATCAATTGATTTTAGGTCGCTCTGCCCGATGTGGTTAAAATGTTTCCGATCAAGCCTCCTTTCCGCTGCCTTATGGTTATGAGTGGAAAGTGGCCCCCAAAATATATCCAGTCATAATAATTCCCAAAAACTAAACTACTGGAAACGATGAAGAGATCGCGTACGAGTTTTGTGATAATTTGACTCTTTTTTTTTTACTCATTAGTTTAGTTTTAAATTTTTAAAATAATGTCTCGACATAAATGAATAAAAATTTATAGATAAATAATAAATATATACAAGTGGAATTACGAAAGCATTGTGCTTAAATTTAAAATTTATATTTTAACTGAAAGGAGGCAAATTGGTATTTAATTCGGTGATAGAAGAGTGAACTAGAATAGAGTGGATCTTAGCATGCAAGTGGAAAACAAAGAGCAAAAATGATGCATATACAACTTGGGATTTTAAGATAAACTAAGCAAAACAAAATACACGTAATTAGTGCTAATCACCGGGGAATAGGATTAATTAAACAACAGCCCCCGCAGAGGATTCCATCTTTGATCAAGGGCTCCACCTCGAAGGCCTACCGAGGCCTTTCATCATGAAGACGATTGATCATGTAAAGAGCATTACTTGTAACCTTAGCCACGTTGCTGATCTTGCGCTTCACATCACTCTTGATCTTGCTCCCCACATGCTGAAACCCATCGAGACACGTGTCCTCGTTCGTCAAGGCCGCACTCACCCACGTCTGCGCATTGCTCATCTGCCACTCGAACGTCTTGCCTCTCAAGTGCTTCAGCTCGGCGAGGGTCCTTCGCAGCTCGTCCACCGAGTCGGATATCTGCTCCACGCAGTCGCTCAGCGCGGCTCGCTCTCTCTTGGTCTTGAGCCGCCCGTGCAGCCCGGCCAAGCAGGTCGATACCTTGTGGGCGCGTGACAGGCTGACCTTGACGGCGGCTTGGGCTATGTCGCGCGAATTGTTGGCGGGCCCTGCATAGGACGAGAGGGTGCGGAGGCAGATGGCGGGGTAGCTGGCGTGAACGCATGATGAACGGACGAGACTTCTTGCGGTGGTGGAGCGAAGAGAAATGGAGAAACAGAGGAATACAAAAAGCCCCATAAATAAAGAGACCCGAGCAGGCATTTTTTTTTAACTTTTTTTCTTTTTATCAAAATTGTTCCTCAGTGGCTATGGCAGTCTAGAGACTGCGTGCAATCTATAAAAGTAGGGAGTACTAACAGGCAGGGCAGACAGCAGCGAAATTTATAGTGGAATGGCGTTAGAGTGTGTGGACTCCTTTTGTTTGCAATCTTGGAGACGCAAACGCAAAGGGTTGAGTTTTTTGGCAGAGTGGGGTGGATGAGAACAGAACAGAGACAGTAAATGCAGTGACGCAAAAATAGCAGCATTTTAGCAGGTCTCTGCACCTTAATCGGCCCGTATGAGTCACGCGCATGATGGGTCGTTTTCTTCTGATTTTTTTTTTCAAATTTAAAAAAAATTTTAATAATTTTTAATTAGATTGTCAAATCTTAATATACTGTGTAATTATTAGTCTTGAAAAAAAAAAAAACTTTACTTAAGCTCTACAGCAATCAGATTCCCCCGCAGATTTTGAGCTTTGTGCTTGGCTAGTTTGGGGGGGCGGTCTTATTTATGTCTATCCAACTAACATCGGCAAAACGTGTACAGACAAATCTTATCAACTTACGTGACATCCTACTTTCCATGTGTCCCACGAGGATTGTTATGTGACAGTCAACTAACTTCGCCACGTTTTTACGAACATATTGTTCTTCGTATAATTTGATTGTTTTAAACTTTTACGAAGATTAGGCTGTTAACCATAATTGGTGCAATTTCCTGCCCGTTCCCTAAAGGTTTCAGACTCAAATTGGAAAGCAAATTCCAAAGCACGACTCTTTTCTCGTGCGAGACTTTCAACCGTGCGTTAATGTTGCTGATCCAACCCCAGTACCATCGGGGTCCACACAGCCAATGGAGAGGAATTGGCCCTTGATGTCCTGAGATTCCAGCAGCGTTAGTAGGTAGGAGCAGTGTCCCACAACTAAATCATTATTGAACGCAGCATCTGGAAGTCACTGTGTGAGCTTGGCTTGTGATCCCAACTCTCGGACCTTTTTTAACCTCTCAAACAGCGCGTGTGCCACTAGCAGTGTCCCCAGCCCCGCCCCAGCAGCCCATAAATAGGATTAATCACCTGCAAATTAAATCAATGGTTATCCCATTGCTACTGCGATCTATTTCAGCTCACCCACTTTTGATAGGAACAAGATGAGATGGTCCCAGAGAGGAAATATGTGCAACCATTCCCCAAAACCAACGCTGAAGCACTGTTCACTTGCTAAAAGTCTGGACGCCCAAGAAATCTATGGATCCAACCAATAGCCCTATGATTCTTAAATGTCGACAAATAGAGAAGAGCATGGCTTTCAATTGTCATTGATTAGCCAGGCCTACGCTGAACGCGAACAAGCCTCAAAACTAGATCCAGTTCCCTTCATAATTTGTTTTCCCCGGCTGAAACTAATATTAAATGCCATCGAATTTCAAATTTGTTTCCATCTATAGAAAATTTTCTTCTTCTATTGTTTTGAAGCCTTTTTCCAACCTGTGTATCTTAACACGATAATCATGTTGTTAACCTATGAATTGAAAGACTCACGAGTCAAACTTGGAACATACAACTCCAACATAAATTTATGTGTTTTCTTTTTTTTTTTTTTTGGGGTTCAATTGACTTGAACTTGAGACTTTTATACGTAGAAACTTCAATATGGTTGGCTTAAAATTGTGTGTAATTACATAAATATGTGTGACTCAAGCAATTGGGTGGTCACCCCACATGAATAAAAGCAATCGGTCACTTTCCTGTATGTACGATTTCTTACAGTCCAATCTATACATATATTGTCACAAGCCGACGAAGGTTCACCGGTTGAGGTTGGAAGGTTGACAGCGCGGCCACTACTTAGTTTCCAAGAAACTCGGTTTTGACCGCTTAAATTTGGTGCCATTTGAAACGGAAGAGAAGGGTGCTCGCAGCCCAGATGGGAACAAGCAAACGTGCTAATTCGGCTGGAAAGTGGTAAATGGTCTGTCCATCAGGAGACGTTGACTTGCTGTCAGATTGGCAATTTCCCAGTGGTGGGGTTCGTAATCGGCAAGAGCAGGCTCCCAGATCTTTTATTCAACATGGATGGTTCCGAGGCATACAACTCATCGCTTATGGAGCCCTCCTAGCCAAAACTTAACCCGATTGATTTCATTACAGGGAGCCTATCAATATTGCTCTTGTCTGCCTTTATGGCACATCTATTTACTATGTCATTACAGTTTTATACGACGGACCAGCCCAAGACTGATTTTAATTATTATATTAAAAAATTTATTTTGAATTTAGTATGATTTGATATTAGTTGTCAATAGATATCCCTTGTGACAAGACGGACTATAAATCTTTAAGCTTCCTGACAGGTTGGCTCAAGCTGAGATAAATTTCCAAAGATTAGAAATCCCAAACACCCTCGACATTTGTTGAATAGAAGCAATTATACGAACACATCCAAATAGATATGATTGATAAAAGAACACGAATTTTTTGATTTTCCTTTCCATTTATTTCCTTATTTTTTATGTTATTATAATAATATTCATATTATTTTATTAACTGTATATTTAATTGTATCCATTACTCACTTTTAGATTGTCAAATATGATTGGTGCTTTCTGTTGTTCGGCGTAGGCGTGGATTAATGTGACAGATTTTACGACGGGTGGGACTCGGGTGACGTTAGTCGCGTCAGGGTTCAATGGCTCTGAGGGAATTTGTCCTGGCTGCATTGATGGGCTTGGTACGATTGTGAATCTGCGAGAGATGCGTTCGGCCCTTGAGCCCAAGCCCATTCGAAGGAGCTCGTATTATGCACAACACAAACATATGTTAATGGAAATGTTGAGCAAAGCATTGGAAAAACCCCCCTCGATAATTGTTTTATTATCTCCTACACTCACCGTCCCACCTACCCCCTTCCCCTCTAAAAAAAAAAATACCGCGGATGATTACAGCTTCGAGTTGGTTGATGAGTTCCCACTGCCGGCAATTGGGATGGCGACAGCTTGCAACCATGCCACACACTGCTATCGGCTAGCAAGTCTAAGCAAGCAAGGCTACGTTCATTTCCAAAGGCTGAATAATTACTTTTTATTTATAGATACCTGTGCTGGCATACAATCAATATGTCAGAAGCCGTCCAAGGGAACGAGAAGGAAATAAACTTTAATAAAAGAGTTATCCTCTGGAAATAAAGGAATTCTTAGAAGTGAAACGAGAGAATCTCGGATAAAAAAATATTTGTAAAATTGATAATTATATTTAATTTAAAATTTTAAAATATTAAATTTATAATTTATTTTTTATTTTTAATATAAAATTAATTAATGACATGATTTATATTTAAAATTTGAATCAATGTTCTTGAATAGTTATTGATGAGCAGATGACTGGACATTTAAAATATGATGTTAAAAAAAAAAAAAATTAATGAACCAGGGCAGATTATTCAATATTTTCCGTAGCTGTAACACAACTACCGTATAAAATGGATTCGAAGAGTTTTGGCATCCTTTTCCCATCCACCACACATTTTTTCGTTGTGATACGTCCCGCGATTTCTGCCCACAAAATGTACAGCACATCGAAATCGCAATCTATTTAATATATATGAGTTAATGAAAATATAAAATGAGAGTAGTGACAAATAAACTACCTTATCATTTACAAAAGCAAGTGGGATTAATTATTTTGCAGATTTCTCGCGTCAAGTTACCGAAAAGTAGGATAATGTTGTTAAATCAAATGAAATGTGCAAATCTGAAACCCACACAAAAACGTGATTTTATGGTTGGTTTTTTCTTGTGATTGGAAAAATAATTGAATCACGATGAGCCCCAAAAAATTATATATAAAAAAGAAAACTCTCCAAAATGAAAACCAAAAGCAAATTCTTTACGCTACCACCACGCCGTGGTCGAAAACAAGACGTTTGGAATCATAGCCGCGACGTTCCGATCGGAGAGGAGTTGGTTTTACGTATGCCTTGAAAAGAATTACTTTAATTAATCCATTCCCACACTCTTGTTTTGATCGAGAGAGGTTTCAAGTAAGACCTCGAAAATGACCATACTCAATGCCTGATCTTTATTTTGGGTGGCGCAAAACCGCTGCATCTCCTGAAACGAAACCCGAAAAAATGCCAGAGGCTTTTGCATTGCTTGGGTCGATTTTGAGGTTGTTTGTCCCAGCAATTATATTTACAATTGATAAGGCATTTAAGCTCAAATTAAAAGCAACAGCACGTAGCCATTTCCCTATCTACCAAACAAGGCAGCTTGAGCCGTGCTTTTCTCGAATAGCTCCATCCCATAACCTAACAACGTTGCCGTTAATCGCCGTCAAATCTTGGTTCCTGTACCAACCAATTTTCCCCATTCTCATCCTCAGCACTCTTTCCCAACTCTCCCACCACTCACCACCGCAAATACCACTACCAGCGTAACCCCACTGCACAACTTCCGTTAACTCGCCGTCGTCATCGCCCTTCCCGTCACTTCCTCTAACGTCTCCGTAATATGCTACGAATTTACCTTTGGTCGCCCGATTGTCTTCGAAAACTGACGGCGTAGGAAAGGGAAAAGGAGAAGACGCTGGCGCCAGAGAATTGCATGGCTCAGTGGCTAGCTCGGGCAGTGATGTCTCGGAAACCGATTGAGGCCGGTTTCCATCGAGATCAACGGAATACGGCGTCGGTTGCTCCGATTTCAAGAGACGCGCGGCAGCTCCTCCGGCTCCGGCATTTCTGATCCTCCAGAAGCTGACGGCTGCCGTTATGAGGGCCAACCAGGTCCATAAACTGCTGACGACAGTGAGAATCCCGAAACCAGTAACATCGAAGACCAATGCATCAAGGGGAGACTGCAACGCGTTCATCGTCGAGATCAAAAGCGTTTCTCCGGTCCGATTTTTGAGGCTTCTGTCTCTGTGGCTCTGCGTTAGTTTAAGGTGGCCGGCTTGTGTGTGGGTGAATAATACGAGGATTGGGAATATGATGATTTTATGGGCAAGTGTGAGAAAATGTGAGCCGTCAGATCTGTCTAGCTGGGAGCGGGCTCATAAAGCACATGAGGGGAATCGAAAGTCAAGATGCTTTTCTTGCCGAGGCAGATCCAAGACATGTGCGGTTCCGAGCGAGAACGATTCTTGTAAGTCCCGAGCAGATGACACGTGTAAGGCTACCAGTGGGTGTCCCGATTTCGTTCCGCATCCTCTATCTTGATGCTCTCACTAAGTGACCACTGTCAAAATTATACTTCATCGCAGAAAGAATAAACTTTATGTTGTTATTTTATTTTTTAAAATATATAAATAAAAATAATATTTTATAATTTTATTAAAAAAATTGTCATGAATTTATACTATACCATAAATTAAAGAGGTTCAAATTTACGCTTATATGATATGATTGAAAATTTTTAATTACTACATTATAATAAAAAGTAATATGATATTATTTTCAAATATTTTATTTTTTTAATATATATGTATGTATATATATTATAATAATAAAATTAAATTTCTTCTTATTGTTTCCGTACAGCGAGATTACATAATTACGTATTTTATCAACAAAATTACATTTTCACTGTTTTATATTTCACTTTCACAATCCTTTTATTATTCTGATTAAATTATAAAAGATATCAATAATTATAAATTTTAATAATAAAGTCACATAAATATTTAAATTATAATTTAAAATTCTATTTTTAGTGTTCACAAATAATTTTTTTTCAAAGGAAAAGTAATTATAAAGGGTATAGACAAGATAATTTTGGGTCAATGTACCTCCAGGAAGACGTTCGCTTGATGAGGAGACAAATTGTAGGAAATGTTCGGTCGAAAAACAGTTGGTAAACGCAATCGTTTACTTGTTAGCAGTGCATATCATTACTTTCATATCCCGTGTACCCAAAAACAAACTACATCAATGATTATTATTTTGTTAAAATTTTTTCAAGGTGGTTGGCGTCTTCTACATGATACACTACTCTAGAACGATCAAAAATTCGAGCTCTTACAGGGTGTTTGAGGATAACTGGTATCGTTTCCATAGTCTCACAAAACAAACCTAAAATCGTCATTGCCTGCATGTAAAATAATGGAGTACAGCTGTACATGAAAAAATTCAATTTTGGCCGGCCATGCATTAAAGTAAAATGTGTATCAGAAGCTTCCCAAGCTTCACCCAAGACACGGGCTAATTGCATATCAGTCATAAAACTCTTGGACGAAACTTGCTCAATCTGTGGGTAGGTTACGCTGTAAACCAGGGGTATGTGCAACGATAAGAATATTTAAGTGCATTTTATCAAATCAAGCATATTTACTGTTTTTTTTTATTATTTTTTATTTTTCTGATAGATATAAAATAAAGAGTTGTTGGTAGCAGCTGGCGGGGTAATCTGTTTTTCCTTTGTTATATCGAAATTAAACTATCGAGATGTTATGGTCTTTATTGATTTTCATTCTTTTTGTTGGAATGGTTAAGTGCACCCCCACTTGGAGCAGAGCATCTTTTCAATTCCTGGGTCCAATACTTGGATTGAAATGACAAGGCAGCCTACACCTGGTCTGGCTTCTCGGCCGACAGGTGGGTTTGGATCGTTGCAGGACTCGGCCGACCTTAGGAATTGAAGGCCTTATTAGCTAGATTCCAATTTAAGCCCGGCCTCATGGGTCAGGTGATAAAATATGAATCGTTAGAGGCTGGCGCAGGGTTGTCAAAGCTCCACAATAAATGTGTTCCATCGGCCGTCACGTGGACTTGACTTAAACCGCTGAACTCGAGAGCCTATTCCGACGTGCATCCTGCCTTTTTGTAACTGCCATTCTTCCAGTTCTTCCCCATTTTGTCCCCTCCGTCAAACACCCTTTTTAAATTCTTTGACTTCAAACTCTCGAGAGAGATACAGCTCAATCTTGTCCATTAATGAAACCCAGCCTCCAATTTTTCTGCAATTACTAATTTTATTAAATTAAAAATAATTTTTAACATGATATTAAAATTTTTATAATTAAGTAATTTTGTATTTAAATTATGTTATTTTTATATTTAATTATAAATTTTTATAAATATGATAAATCTATAAAAATGTACTAAAAGAATATATATATATATATATATATATATATTCAGTCTAGTCGAAGATGCAACTTTAAACATAATGGCGGGGAGCAACCGAGGCTTAAAGGAAAAAAAAACCTCCTCAAGCCTTCTTCAAAATGTGGACTTTTGTACCACTACATTACTAACTAGGTCAACCCCTCAGAGCTTTAATTGATTTGGAGGCCGGCTCAAAATGTGAAGTATTGCCTTCTTAGTCTTCTGGATCATATTGACTTTTTTTTTTTATCTTGTTGGAAAATTTGAAGTAATGACAACAAGAAGTAGCTACGACGTGGGAATGCATTAATGATCGTACATGCGCGCGTGGTTGGAGACAATAATTTGTAGAAAATTTGTTATGTTCAAAAAGAGAGTTGGGCCATTTTGGAAGCAGAGAACGACAGAATGTCGTCACTGCTTTAAGCTTTATCTCATTCTTGCATATTATGGAAGAGTCGTTCCTTGCTTTTGGAAAATAGACTTGCCTTTGGAAAAGTCATTCATTCCCGCATGTTATGGATGAGCCGCCCCTCTTCCAAGAACACTAAAGTAGTTTTAACGATGCTGATACTCTACTGGTAATACATGCACCTCAATAATAGTGCTTTCTCTCGGATTTGAGACAGCTCTTTTCTTTATTCGTTTTTTTTTTTTTTTTTTACATTTTTTTAAAAGTTTCATATTCTCCATTCATTTTCTTTATAAGCGTTCATCATTTTCTCCTTTTTTTTTTTTTTTTTTCCCCAAACTTTGAAAGCTCATTGTGTGGTGAAAACGGGGTCAAAACTTTAATTTTTCCACCCTATAGAAGCCGGCTAATTTGATGTTAGCATTTATCTAGTACTAATAGAATGATAGTTGCAAGAAAAGAGACGGAAAAATAAAATAAATAAATAAACAAGAAACGCGGTACCTCCATGATAATCTTCCGTGTAACTTTTATTACCAAGCAAACTGGTACAATTATATAATTATCAAATTAAAAAAAGAAAAAAACTGGTAGAACTATAAATTGCGTCTTTAGGCTCTCAAACATACATTCATATTAAAAGCCCATTATAACCCTAATAATAAAATTATGAAATTGCAACATTCTTTAGGAGTGCATCTTAAGGGTTCTTAAACGTACTTATATATATATATATATATATATATATAAACCATTATACCCATAGTAAAATATGAAATTGGAGTACCAAAATTTCACTCTTCATGCATGGTCGTGCTTTCATCACCGTATCAAAGGCACAAGAGCTTAATTTGAAATTGCAGCACTTATTTCACGGTTTCCCGGAAGTTTCAGCCTTTTAGTTTACAGGGTACTCCTCTTGACCACGCTTATCAAAGTCTTTGATAATTACATGAAAGTATTAAAATAATTTTATACTTTTAATGTTATTTATTTATGTCTAAAAGAAAAATGTGATTGTTTTATACTTCTTATGTGTACTATATGTTTATTTAAGTTTCTGCACCAAGGACCTGATTGTCAGAATGTTGAAATCCGCCTTTGCAAAAGGGCCCTATACGCATGCCTCCATCCTAGAGACCGGAAATTTCAAACGGTGGGCAATCCTATAGTCTCAGTTTTTCTCGATCGAAGTATGACTTATTCATGAATATTTAATGTTTATAAAGCTTTGAACTAAAAAGGTTGTTAAATTCCTACTGCTGAGGCCACGAAAACTTTGAATCATCGTGATCTTGACTCTTTTTCCCGGAAGTCTTCAAAACCATGGGCTCTATCAAGGAAGAATTTGGAAACCATGGAATATTTACCTGCAATAACCCATGGTCAGTCATTGCGTCTTAATTACTTGTTACCATTGGTCTTTGATTTTGGAAGCCGTACCCAATTCGGTTTCAAATTTTGTGTTCATATATGATATTAAACATTTGTTAGGTGTATTTTCCTTCAAACTTTTTCCAATTTTCTTGGAAATATACTCATCATAAAGAAAAGTAAGACCGTATGATATGCCCGTAAAGCAAGTAAAGATTCATGCATTTTCTTTATTCGAAGGCTGCATAGGTAATTGCCTTCTTCTATGTCTTTGCATATGGGCTACTTGCTCGTTCCAATCTTTTTGCACAGCAAACAGAAAGGCACAAATCTACGTTGTTTTCGACAACAATTGCCAGATAGGTTGAGATCCACTTGTATATCCGTGAATGATACATGCTAAAGTGAAAGGACCACCTTTTCGATAGAAAATTAAAGTATTGGAGAATGGAAATTGGTATAACGTGCAAAACAAAACGAGTGGAGAAAACGAGGGCCACGGATAGGTAAGCTGGCAAATCAGGACTCATTTCATTCTCTCATTCTAATATGCTAGTCAAATTAGAGCTGCACGGAGATACTACTCCTATGACCAGTTAAAACGACCTGCTGCAGCCACAAAGACAATGATCTCTCGCATTTAATGTCAATTGTATGTAACGTTGTCTTGTTGTACAGACAAGGACCTGCAAGACTTTTGTGAAATTGGAAGTCCATGGCCCCCACCTCGCCGTCCGCGCATGTTACAAATGGAAAACTAATTAAAACAAAAACTATAAATGTAAAAAGAAGAAAGTGCCAGTCGGAAGCCGAAATATTAATTAGGGAACAATTAGGACTCCTAAGACTTCTGAATGCTTCCCGAAGCATTGTCTCATCGATCACGGATTAGAAGAAGCAATTAACAGCAATCTAACCTAAATATATCATGGCCAGAAGCGTGGGAATTTTTCCCTAATTTGACGGAGCTCTTCTCTAATTGTATTTGAATGCACAAGCTTTTAATTTCCTTTTGTTTTTTAAATTGTTGAACTTATATTCAAGGAAATGAAGACCTTGGCCAGCTATACTCTAAGTTATTTCTGTTAGGGAGAAATATTATAATTTTATTAATATAATAAAATTAAATGTATGTAATAATTGAGAAATATTTACATAATAATTAAAAAATTATCTATATAAATAATATAGATAACGTGTATATATATATATATAAATATCTAAAACTACTAAAACAATTAAATTCAAATTCAATTCAACTAAATTTCTAATCTAAATTGACTCTTAATTTTAGTTAATATCAATATTCCCTTTAATTCTAATTAAGTGATATTTTTAATACCAATATCTACTGATTTCATATTCATTTGATGAGTTTTCCAATGATTCTCATAATAATTATGGTCAAATTGTTGTTCAAATTTTTTTACAACCAATATTATTTGATATCTCTCTACTTCTCTATTGGATTTCTTCTTAATTTTAAAGACTCATTCACATCAATAACTTTTTGACTTTGTGGAATAATAGTAAGTTTTTATATATTATTTTTCTCAATTGTCTTAATTTTTTCATTCATGGTATTGACTCACTTTGTATCTCGAATTACCTCATCAAATGACATTGGTTCACAATTTGCAAATATGACAAAGTATACCAAATCCCAATTATCATTAATAATATTATTAGGAATTACCTCATAATTTTGTAATTTAACTGATTGTTAGCGATTTTTCCTTAACTTTCCATTCTTTTATAAAGCTTGTGATGTAGGATTTTGTATATCAACTGGTGAAACTTCCCTATTTATAGTGAGGATTGTAACTTGAGTTTCTTCATCTCCCAAAATAGCAATTGGATATCTCTGAGAGTTATGTTGCTTCTCAATATCAAAGTTTCATATTTCATTTTCAGTAAAAGTCACATCTCTACTTATAATTACTTTCTTTATCATAAAATTAAATAACTTATATCTTTTTTTTTTTTTTATGGCCAAGAAAGATTATCTTCACTCCTTGATCATCTAATTTTGTCCTTGCCTCCGTTGGAATGTGAGAATAAGTAATAGAATCAAACACCTTAAGATGCTTTACACTAGGCTTAAAACTACTTCATACTTCTTCAGGAGTGATATTTTGAATACTTGTTATTAAAGATCTATTCAACAAGTAAACAACACACAAAACAACTTTTGCCAAAAATGGATTAGAAACTCCCTTGGCTTTTAACAAGCTTCTCGCCATATTTATAATTGATCTATTCTTTTTTTCAACAACTCTATTATGCTATGGGGTATAGGAAATTGTAACTTCATACTTTCTTCCTTATGCTTCACAATACACTTTGAACTTATTAGAAATTTACTCACCACCTCCATCAGTTTTCAGAATTTTAATATGCTATCCACTGTGTCTTTCAACATGAGCTTTTAACTTCTTAAAATAATCAAATATCTTAGATTTTCTTTACTTGTAATAAACTCATATCTTTCTAGTAAAATCATCAATGAAGGTAAGAAAATACCTATTGTTACCATTTGATGGAACATTCATCGGGTCACAAACATCAGAGTGAATAAGTTAGAGTGGTTGCCTTGCACGCCAAGTCCTTGTCACAAAGGGTTGTTTCCTTTGTTTGCTAAGAATACATCCTTCACAAATTTGATTAGGATGATGTATCCTAAGTAGACCTGTCACCATGTTTTCTTATTTAAGCAATTTTAAACTGCAAAAATTCAAATTACCAAAATGAAGATGCCATAATCAAGACTCATCTTTGACAATAACATTAAGACAAATATAAACATTAGTGACAATATCAACTTAGAACATCTGATTCTTCGTTAAAGGGGTTTTAAGAATGAGTGTGCCTCTCCCATTAAGAAATGAGAGACAGTTATCATGTAACTGCATGTTATTCCCTTTTTCAAGTAATTGACGCAAACTGATTAGATTACTCTCATGTTTAGTATATAAAATACATTTAAGATATAATTATGATCTCTATTTTTCAATTTCATGAGAATTTACCTTTTTCCCATCACTAGAATATTATTATTATCAGTAAACTTAATTGTGGAGCAAATTGACTCATCAAGATCAACAAAGACCTTTTTTTTCCCACATATATAATTGGTACACCCGGTGTCAAGTTTGGTTTTACATCAGCTACAATAACCATCATAAGTGCTTAATTTCCATTATTTGAATCTCCCTCTTGTGAACAATGAGCTGTCTGATTATACTTTTGAGACCTGTACTCATTAGTATAATGACCATATTTGTGATAAGAGTAACATTCAACTTGAAACTTGTCATACCTTCCTCTACCATGACCTTTTCCTTGGCCTCGACCTCGACCTCAACCTCTATGCATCTGGTCTGATCTCCTTTGGCTATTGTGTTGCTTGTCACCATCTCCATAATTGTTATAGTGACCTCCTCGACGTCTATTATTATATCCTTTACCATGAAAAGAACCTTGTCATTGCTTTGATTAATCACTTTGATTGCTTTTGGTAGAAGTTTGACTTTGAAGTGCTTATTCTACTGGCTTCTTAATGTGCTTCTCATTCATGCATTGTTTATAAGCTTGCAACGTGCTTGTTAGTACATTAACTGACATCTGGGACAAATCATGTACTTCTTCTATAGCAACTACGATGTGCTCATACTGCGATGTGAATATCTGTAAGATCTTTTCAACTTTCACCTAATCATTTAGTTGTTTTCCATAAATTTTCATTTGATTTGTTAGGGCAAGTACTCTACTTATATAAATTGAAACTGATTCTGAAATTTTTATCTGTAAAAGCTCAAACTGACACTGTTTGCACCTTAGAATGATGTCATCAAAATATCTCATACCTATTTTGTTGAAGTTACTTCTGCAATCTTCTTAAAAATTTTATCATTCAATCCCTGATAGTTGAAATAAAGTGCCTTTGTATATTTTTTTTGTAACTCTCGATGAACAATTTTTTGTATTTCTGTGACATTTATTGTGAGTTTTGTAACTCTATTTTTCATAATATTTAGTAATTTATTATAATCAAATAAATTTTTTTTCTATATACTCTATCGATTTGTAATTTTTTTCATCCGAGACTTGACACTGGGATTGTACTATTTATATTAAAATTTATAATTTTTTTGATTTTCCTCAAATTTTTGTTATTTTTAATCTGACTCTCAAAATTTTATTATTTTTAATCTAGATCCCAAATTTTTATTATTTACAATTTGACCCATAAATTGCAATTCTCTGTATTTTTCTCTTTTAGATCACCGCCGAACAGATTCTCCGGAAAGCTCGCGAATGACAAAGAGGCGGAGAGGCGGCAGAAGCAGCAGCAGCAGCAACAACAACAACAACAGCAGAAGGCGGCGATTATGAAAAATTGTGCTGCAGGAGCAGAGGATCAGATTTGGCATGTCAGATGGAATACCAGCATGCGGATCAAGTATGCGCAGTGGGAGGAATTTCAGAAGGATTTTAACAGGGCGCGTTCCATCTGGGAATAGGCCGTGGAGGTCGATTACCAGAATCACACTCTGTGGCTTAAACACGCGCGAAATATTTGGGACCGACTCTGATACTACTGTTACTATTACTGTTAGAAAAGTGACTCTCACGCCATTAATGACACCATTAACGATGAATATCATAATTTCATAAAAATAAATGTATATAAAAATTAAAAAATATTCGTATAAATAAAAAATATTTATATAAATAATATATATATATAAATATTTAAAATTATTTAAATAATTAAATTTAAATAAAATTTAATTAAATTTTTTTATAATAAATTTTAAATTTAAATTAATTTATAATTTAAATTATTAATAACAATTTTTTTATTTAATTATGATATATTATATAAATTATATTTATTAATTAATATATATTTTTTAAGATAAGAGATGAGAATAATTAATTTTTTAAAAATAAGTGTTTGAAAATTTATGATCACAATAATAAAAATTATTTAAAATATTAAAATAATACTTGATTTAATTTGTGGACCCTACAATCAATTGTATTTTTATAATTTTCTACTTCGTTAACTGTGTCCCTTCTGAATGCTTTTATAAGTAATATTGTTAGGTCATGTCATGCATCAGTATGGTAGGGCTCGAAGATGCAAAGAAATTTAACGATGACCTTAATCTGAAAGGTGGCGGAATCCATGTTGAGGCGAAATTTCTCCACTATATCGGATCAATTTCCCACCGGTATACATTTCTTTCTTTCAGCTTTCAAGTCCATTCACGTGCCTATAAATACATGTTGAACATCTCATATTTTCCTACCAATCTTCAAAGACAATAGCCCTTGTTCCAGCTTTTCTTGTTATGGCTAGGCAGAGTGATATCTTGTTCTCAAAAATTGGCATTATTGGAGCTGGTGTTAGTGGTTTAGCTGCTCTCAGGCAGCTATCCTCCTACCATCCAGTGGTTTTTGAGGCCAGTGACTCTATTGGAGGAGTGTGGAAAAGTTGCTCTTACAGTTCCACAAAACTTCAATCCCCCCGTGTGGATTATGAGTTCACTGACTTTCCTTGGCCTACTAGAGATGATCGGACTTTCCCTTCCCATATTGAGATCTTGGATTACTTACAATCTTATGCCCAGCATTTCGATCTGTTGAAGTACGTGAAATTCAATTCAAAGGTGGTGCAACTTCGGCTCGTTGATGACTCGTTACCCACAGATCGGAGTAGTACATCCAAGGAATATGGTGGCCTGTTACCCGGTCAACCAGTTTGGGAGGTGGCTGTGCAAACCAACCAATCCAATACCATTGAGGTCTTTAATTAGCTTCTTAATTCCATTCTTTTTAAAGAAAGATATATTTACTAACTGTTATTTCCTTAATTATTGAATTTTGCCCCAGACAGAATATTAACCTGAGATAATCACAACATATACATAATTACATCCATCTTTAAAACTCACTTCAATTGTTAAAAGCTTCCAACATCCCTATAGTCAACGTGCGATCACAAATTTCTGTACACATATTTTTGGCTTGGAGATCACATGTCACTGGCGCAAGAACAAAAGGCCTAACCTCATAATATTACCGTTTCAGCCCTGATTCGCTTAATTTTCATTTTTTTTTTTCAATATTCAGTGGTATGCTTTCGAGTTTCTAGTGATTTGCATTGGAAAATACGGGGACATACCTAAAATCCCCAGTCTCCCATGGAACAAAGGACCCGAAATATTCAAGGGCAAGGTCTTGCATTCACTCGACTATTGCAGGCTTGACAAGGACGCTGCTACTCAACTACTTCAGGGGAAGAAGGTGGTAGTGGTAGGCTTCAAAAAATCAGCAATTGACTTGGCTCTTGAGTGCGCCGAGGCAAACCAAGGTAACCATCCAAAGTCTTATTATATAATATGGGATTTAGGGATATATAAACATATACAATACACACACGTACATGCTAAGCTTTCCGTGTGCACCTTTTCTTTTCAAAGAATTTTTTTTTTTTCTATTTTTTTTGAAAAAAAAAAAAGAAATAGTTTATCATCTTAACTTCTTTCCGATCTCAAGATTTAGTCATTATGGTACACGGAATCCTCTTTCGTCAGATTTTTGTCGCTAGTTGTGTCGTTTTATGTGCATGTTGTTTGAGAAAAATCCTTGTGTCAACTTAGTCTATCATATATTTTTCTAACTTGCCAGCGTTGGCGACGTTATTAATTTGATTATTGGCCAATCAAAAGAAATCACGCTATGTCGGCTTAAAAGTTAACGTGTCTGCATGTGGCAGACTAAATTTATCTACAAATCCTTTCGGACACGATTTCTCTTCTCCATTACACCATTTGCTTTTAATTTCTCTGTCTAATTAATTGTTTTTGAAGAACCAACTTTTTTCTTTGATAAGTAAATGAAATGAATTTATTAAAAAATTTCAGCAAATAAATTGCGAGAAGAATTTTATTTTTTTTGGGTGTACATAAGGCTACGGTAATCTTTGAGTCTGTGAGTGGAAAAAGTGATGCTGAAAAATTACCTGAATCGTAATAGAGAATTACCATTTTCCACGTTGAATGAGTGGAATGTGCAGGGCACGGTGATTAAGCTGGAAAATGGGGGCATCTCGTGGTCAAGTCTTAACAAGTTGATCGATGAGCTGTATTACATTATGCATGTCATTTTGACCTTTCTGTTTTCACTTGCTTTGTTTTCCCCGTTTTCTTTGTTTCCCTGGGGAAGTGCTTGGACTTCGGACTGATTTACCAGACACGTTTTTTGTCGGTTTTAAATGGCACGCATTAGAATTTTATACAATTCTATATATGCTTCTGACTAAAAGTTTGTGATGAAGATTAGAGAAAAACAGAATAAATTGACAGATTTCAATATCGCTTATAGAATATGCTACTTATATACCTGGCCAGTATTGGAAAATTGCACATTTTTTAATTTGGACTAATATTTTATACCATTCAACAAGTCAACATTTTTCACGTGGGAATGAAGTGACAATATGAAAGACTTACACACGAGACATTGACCACCTTAATTGGAGTTAGAATCGGTCTCACGTACATCTCAATTTTTCTTTCCTTTCTCTGGATTAAAAAAAAAAAACAGAGATATTTTTGGTAGTCTCTCTCTTGGTTTTTTTTTTTTTCTTTTCTTTCCTTGTTAAAAAAAAGGCGTAATTGATGACTGTATAATTAATTCTTAGTAATCGGCGTTAGAGGTGGCTTTGGATCGCACTTTGCAACAGTTGTGTGGTGATGATGCTTGAGTGTGCTGCATGCAGGTCCTGAAGGGCAACCGTGCACTATGCTTGTAAGAACATTACATTGGACTGTGCCCCACTACTGGGTATGGGGTTTGCCCTTTTTCTTGTTCTTTTCAACTAGGTCTTCTCAGTTCATCCATGAAAGACCCAATCAAAGTCTCCTCAGGATCCTACTCTGCCTAATGTTGTCTCCCATGGTAATTATCTTCCCATTAATTTTACCTGCTTAATATAATAAAAGGCGTCACAAGGGGCTCCCATATTTGCAAGGCCGAGGAACAATCAGATATACACACACCTTTAAATTTATAATTAGTTTATTTTGTTGCTTTAAACCGCTGACTGGTCAAGTGCTAACGGTTGGCCTTGGTCAATTGTATCGAAAATTTTGGCAGCGGCATGCAGTTTCCAAGTTTATAGAGTCCTACTTGCTGTACAAACTTCCACTGGAGAAATATGGACTAAAGCCCGATCATCCTTTTATTGAAGATTATGCGTCGTGCCAGATGGCAATCATGCCAGAGAATTTCTTCTCCGAGGCTGACAAGGGAAAGATTGTGTTCAAAAGAGCATCAAAATGGTGGTTCTCTAAGCAAGGCATTGAGTTTGAGGATAAAACTAAATTGGATGCTGATGTTGTGATTCTTGCAACTGGCTTTAATGGGAAAAAGAAACTCCAAGACATTTTACCAGACCCCTTTTGCGCTTTGTTAGAGCATCCTTCTGGTGTACTCCCCTTGTACAGGTAAGCCCCTGGTATGCAAGTGTTTGAATCTTCATTGGTAATATCTAACTTAGCTAGCTTCTTAATGTGTCAAATTGTTAACTGTGGGTTCCAAATAAAATGTCAATTATAACCAAATTTGTGAGGGATGATGCTTGAAACCTTTCCAGGGGAACCATTCATCCTCTAATACCCAACATGGCGTTTGTGGGATACATAGAGAGTGTCGCAAACCTTCACACATCTGAACTCCGTAGCATATGGTTGGCACGACTTCTTGATGGTAAATTCAAGCTTCCCACTGTGGAGGAGATGCTTCAACAGGTGTGCAAAGAGATTGAAATCATGAAGAAGAGCACTCGGTTCTACAAGAGGCATTGCATTTCAACATTCAGTATCAACCACAGTGACGAAATATGTGAAGAAATGGGATGGAGCTCTTGGAGGAAGCACAACTTGTTTGCGGAAGCCTTTAGCCCTTATGGGAGTCAGGATTATGTCCACCAATAATGGCCATGTTTTGGTCCTATTTAATACCATTCTTCACTAATTAGTAGCTATAATAAACAACTTCTATGGACTCTAGAACCCAATACTGTCTTTGCAGCTGCAATAATGTGGTTTTCTTATATGGACTGGATCAGATACGGATTCAGTGGGAGAAGTCGGCCCATCTGCCGATGAGACCTAACCCGTCATTCCCAGGGTCCACATTGAGCCTATGCATAGACATTTTACTTCAACAAGAGGAACTATAATAAGAAGGAAATGACTACGACCCATCAACTTTGTAATCTGTAGTCCACTGGACCTCCAATGTTGGGAATAAAGAAAAAGATTTTCCGGCTTTGAAACCCAATCAGCACGGTGGCTTTTTTTTTTTTTTTTTGTTTTTTTTCCCTCCTGACACCTGTGTCTTTGTTTGAGCCACTCTACCGACTCCAGAGTCCGAGCGTCTGTTTGCTGTCAATTGCATGGATCCGGCACGCAGACCGTGTACTCAGCCTCAGCTCCATAATGAATGAAAACCAGGTTTCAACACAGCTAATAGCTGCCACTTGCAAGCTTGAGAATTCATATACACCAGCACACATTATAACAGGAAAAAATAATCAAGACATTTGAACCAACAAGGAAAAAAGAAAAAACAAGAAGTACGAAAAAACATATGCAATATATATATATTGCATGCTGTCCTCAAGTCAGCATCCTCCAAATTATACAAATGCCACAAAAGAGATCCTGAAGTGCCAAGGTTAATAAATTGTAAGATAGCTTGGTATCTAATTGGCGGTTCAAAGGCTTTGAAGTAGCTTCAGGGTCTCGTCAATATGCTTTTCTGGTTGGAATTGGTTGTTGTAGATGAGTTGAACTACCCCACTCTTGTCAAGAACATATGTCTGTCTCCCAGGTAATGTTCCAAACAGGTCTGCTGGTACTCCCCAATCTTTTCTTACCTTGTTACCTTCATCACACAGCAAAGTGAAGGGAAGTCTGTATTTTGTGGCAAATGCCTGCAAGTATTGAACTATTTCAGCTGTAGATTTCAGGTGTGATGCAGTGATGGGCACAGCAGTTAAATTACGTGCTAAATACGAAATTCAACTGAGACTTCCTGCGAAAATGTGAGCTTCATTGACTGGTAATTACAAAAACTAACATCCACCATGAGCTTGGTAATCAATAGTATGCCCCTTCTAAGATAAGAGTGCATAGCAGGGGACGTAAAATGTGCCTGAAAAGGCCAATTGACTCTTGTGGCGCCATCTCTGCATAGGTGTCTAAGTGATTTTAGGAGAGAAATACTAAACAATTGGGGAAAATTATACAAGGATAGATATGATTCGTTTGGCATTGCCGCATAATGAATAGATTTTGGAGTCCAATTTTTCTTTCTTCAAATTCAGAATAGTTTTATCTCAGTTGATAAATTCCTAAAGAGACCTACCAGAAATGTTAAGAACTCTGATTAAAAAATTGCATGTCACTCATATGAGCATTAAATTGTATACTTAATTAAAAAAATTTCCTTGGATTTTTAATGTTACCTTGTGTGATGAAGGATCATCGCCACTAATTCCAACAACCTCAGCTCCGGCTTTCTTAAACTTTTCATACGAATCCCTGAAAGCACAGGCCTGCAAACATGCCTTCCCTTCAGTCTCCGCTCTAGCCCATAACTTAACGGATATTGTATTCTAAATTATCAACATTTGTCCAGTGACAGGTCTAAATAAACACCCTTGTCGGGGATTAACTGGGAGTTCAAGCCAATTCATAATGATATAATGCCACCGTCTTCCATTCACTTTGCCCACATTATCTTTATCTGATCAAAAGGGAATTTACCTGTTTGGTGCAGCCAGGAGTCTCATCAGCAGGATAGAAGTAAACAACCACTGGCTTCCCCTTGAATTTGGTGAGGCTGACATTCCTCCCATCCTGATCTTTCAATGTGAAGGATGGCGGTACCTGTCCTTTACTCACCTGAAGAAACAGAGACGGGCCTAGTCAATCAACAAATTAGAAAATCATCAGAAACCGTTGGAACTTCACTTGATTCGGAGCAAAAGGTACCTTAGCAGAGATGAAAATCTTCGCGCGAGAAGAAGATGGAATACTGAGAGTAGATGAATGAGAGAACTTGAGGCCAAGGAAATGGGACCCTGATGATTTGAAGATGATTGGAAGGTTCCGAGAAGATGGAGTTTTGGGTTTTTTAGCAGCAAGTAGAGAGGGTAGACAGTGCTTTGGCAGAGAAATGGAAGCCATCTGACTAGAGGGACCAAACCGAGATTGATGTCCTCGTTAAATTTACGGGTTTTTCCCTTTTGTTATCTTTGCACTTGTTTTAGGACCCCGAGATTCAGCAAGATAAGGAAGTGTGGTTGTATGTTTGTCCCTTCCCTTGTTGGCCTGGCCAGCGGCTGCTATGCAAAAGATAAAATGGGGATTGGCAATTCGGCGTGGACAATTGCTGACCCCAACCTCCCCGCGCCAGAGCCGCGTTTTCCATTCACGGGCCTGCCTTCGTAGACAAAATAAATAAATTACCTGTCTTTTTTTTTTTGGAACACGAAGTACCTACCTTTTGTATTCGTAGGATGTATGTATGTTTTTATTTATTTATTTATTTCCAGTGATTTCAAAAATAAATACATACATACATACGACTACAATGTGAAAAAAACAAAAAAAAAATGACTTTTACGTTTAAAATGAATGGTTTCTATGGTTCTAACATAATAAATGTTATGATGGTTCTGTAGGAAGAGCACAATGTCCATATCCCATCAAAAAGAAAGGAGCCTAAATTTTTTTTGGAGTATTACTACATAATAATATATATATATAAATTAATATATTAAAATTTTCATATTTAATTTTATTTATTTATAATATTAAATATGAAATAATTAATTTATATTTATTATTATTATTATATTATTTCATAAATTTTGCTAGTGAGATTCTCTAGTTCTCCATCCAGGGAAAACGCCCATTTTTAATTTTTTATTTTTTTATCCGAAAAATAGTGTAGGACGAAAATGTAAAGGGGAAGAGTTTTCGGGTAAAATGTAAAGAAAAAAAAGTTGAAAGTGAATACAAAATAGCATCGTCGTACAATTTCAAAAAATCTGAAGGACCTTTTTGCAATTTGTGGAGGCGGCGAGTCACAAGTTGCTTGTCCAAAAACCCAGATCAAGAAAAGCGCACTCCTAAGTCTTATCTTAAAACCCTAAAGTATAAGCTGAACTAAACCCTGCCATTGCAATCCATATTTGTGCACTTGGCAGGGTCTGCTCCAGACTTCAGGCATAGATATATTTATGGAGGAGGTACAGAAAATTTCCCGCAATGTTTCGAAGCAAATAAAACCATGGATTTCCTCTTCTTCCTCATCTGAGATTCCGTACGATTCCGGTGGAAAAGCTGGAGTAACTGCGACTCTTTCTTCTTCCGATGAGTCTCGGCTTTTGGTTGCCAGGCCACCCAGGTATAATTTCGGCTTCCTTTTATTTATTTATTTATTTTGCTTATTTTCTTTCGTTGTGTTCTTTAAATAAATATTACTCCTTTTCCCACCACCCCTCTTTAATTTGATTCGTAATTTTGGTGCAACTGTTCTAGATTTGGGTAGAACAGGAATATGTGCATTGTTATTAGGATTTTAGATAATTCTGGTCTTTTCGGATGATTTTTATCTTCGGTTGACCTTTTGTGACAATAAAATGTTAGACTGCCATTTGAGGAGTTTTGGTACTTTCTTTGTCTGATTTTTTGCGATTTCCCTAGGAAGCTTTTGTAATAATGCTTGCTGTCCAAAATGTTATTCACCGAGCGTGATAGTTTAAGTGCGGATTTGTAGTTCATTTCTGTGGTTTTTGTTCCTTTTCTATGTTTTTTGTCTGGACTGACCATTGTTGTAATTCCAATGGTAGAAATGCGGTTTCACTGTGGACCTGCTCAAAGCTATGTGCAATTTTCTTTGTTGCTGGAGTTGTTGCTGGCTACACACTTAAAAAATGTGTTCGGAGATGGGCTTCCAGGCTTCTTCGGAGATTGAAAGATGATTGATCCTGGAACAGAACATCCTTGGTTTCTATACAAACTTGTAAGGCTACTTTCTTAATAGTTTCAAGGATTTTGGGCTTCTTGGTGGTGAACTTTGTCTTTACATTGCTAGATGCACTTGTCTAGTTGTCTACATAGGCCATGCCAATGAGAAAATCCTTGGATTTTCAATGTATAAGTTTGAATTGGCAAGATAATTTTTTGCTTGTGGTTGGCAAAGGGTTTCGCACACCCTCCTGCCGCCACAGCATGAATTAAGCAACGGTTACCAAATTCTCTGTCAGAACAAGTCCTCCTGGTTGCCATCATCAAGACTGGAAATTCTTTTTCAATTTGCTTTATAATTCTGTGATGTGTTGGATGGCATTGATCTGTATATGATCCATAACTGCAATTTCATCTAGCCAAGCTTTGAATAGGACATGTGTATATATTTTTCTTTAATTACATTATTTGATAGTTAAAAAAATAATAGCAGCTTTACATTTTTAACATATTGAGAGACCTCTATGTTGTTTCAGAACTACTCCTTATGGCACTCAAACCGAGTGGATGTCTTGTGACTCAACTCTTGGCATAGCTTTTTCATCACCTTTGCCAACATGGGGATCCCACAGTAAAACAGCCCCTGCAAATGAGGCTTTCTTGGTCAGAAGTCAGAACCTAAATCTCTTGGCCCTTTTTTTAATTTGAAAACTTCTTTCATAAACCTAATTGAGTGCATGGAGTCATAGGCCTAGTGGGTAGTATGACATAGATGTTGTGACAAATGGAATTTTCACCTTATCAGCCTTTTGGGGAGTGTTTATGGAAGCAAATCCCCTTTCTTAGTATCTTATAACGTCAGTGTATTTGTGATGTGTGCATAGCTACCTTGTAAAGGTACAGCAAAACCCACTTTCATTTGCTTCTGTGCGGACTGTGCTGCCAATTCAAACTGCCAGAAAGTGAACTAACAACTAAATGTGCAAGTTTAAGTTTTCCATGATTGAGCTTTCCAACCAGAAAACAAAATCGAAATGTGAAAAAAATGACGTTAAGACCCAAGTCAATACCAGACATTACATGCATTGTTGGAGAAGAGGAGAGATGCTTTACATGCTATGTGACTCTATCAACCATGGAGAGAAAAAATGGAAAAAAAAAAAGGGAACTCGACTCTCTCACTTTCGGTGACATCAAGCGTGTGCCCCTGACGTTTCAATTATGTAGCAAACCCCGGTAAGAAAAGTTTATGGGTCATAGATTGATAGACGTAGGACAGCTATAGGTTTCCAATTTTTTTCAAAAAAATCGAAAATAAAAAACAATAAATAATAATAAAAGGGAGGGCAGTCCAATTGCCTGCCTGATGTCCAAAGGTCCTCTAGTCCCTTAATTAGACTCATTCTTCATTTGGTTTGAAATATTCTTCTGACTTTTCCAATCAGTTGAGCTTGCTGGCAATGCTGGCAACTTTGTTGTCGTTTCAAGGCCCATCTCACCACTTTTGCCTTGCGTGCCTACAAAGTCTGAACGGGAATTTTCTTTTGGCAAAATTACCGTCATCTTCTGCCACCGTTTTGTTCCTTTCGGCGTTTCTGACCCTGCCGCTGCCAGTTAATTGAGCGTAACAAGAATTCAAGAAGAGGCCCCAAAAGGAAAGAAGAATAGAGGGAATGAGCTGTCCCCTTAATGGGCCATAGAAACAATTCTTGGACCAAGAAGCAAGGCCCATATTAACAAAATCAAACAACAACAACAGTTTTGCCCATTAAGAGCCATCTAAAAATTTTGAAAATTTCATATAATAAAACCGGTATTTATTTAAGTAATGGTAATGCCGTATGTAATTCCACGTTAAAAACTCCAACATGATATATATATAAAGTATATACCGATTGTTGAACTATTATGTAATTTACTTTAAATTGTGAAACTTAACAACATAGAGGGAAGGGGAACTAGCCCTAGCCTGAATCAAATTACAAGAAAACATAAAAAAGAAAAAAAGATTTCACAAATACGCACCGCTTCAAAACAAGTTTGGGCTTTATATGTATACATATATCCAACCACGCAATTGATTGAAACAATCAAAATTTGACTGAGAATCCAATGGAATCAACAGCCAATCAGCTTTTGTAAAATTGAAATTTATGAATCAAGTTTTGTTGCTAGTTAAACTTAAAAAAAGCTAACCAGAGTGTTAAAAAATAAAGATAAAACCCAAGCGAAGGAAAATGAAAGAAGAAACCTGGGAAGGTGGTGCCCAAAACGGGTAGTCCAGATGGACCTGGGCCCACCAAGATTCACCTGATCATCACATGGTGTCGTGGACCCAAGCCATAAACCGCATCAAAAGCAACTAAAAGCAAAGCCGAACTGTCAGTGTCAGCCATTACGGCGACACGTAAAAGGAAGCTTTGAGGTTGTTTGGGGGGGGGGGGGAAGGGGAGGACTCCATTTTCTCTCTCAAACGCACTTTCTCTCTCTATTCTTATTCACAAAATTACAATTTATGTATCAAAACAACCGTTTCGAAACAATAAAAACCAAAAGATAAAACCTAAACCGAAACGCCATAAATAAATAAATAAATAAAAATAAAGGAAAACTGAATAGAGCGAAACCGGCGGTGCAGCCACGAAAATATTCCTCCGATTTGGCTGCAATAGCATCCAACGTTGGCACCCTAAAATTCGCCTTGGGATTTGGCTAAGAAAAGCTAAAATGGAAAGAAAGTTTTCCTTTTACAGCTCCTTCTTTTCTCTTTAATCCCCCCCTCTCTCTCTTTATCTCTCTCCATAGAGAGCCCGCGCTCTGTTTTTGTTTTTTTTAACCCACTTCCGGAGCTCCGCGTCAATGGTGCTTCTCCTCTGAGTTCGCAGCTCTTGATTCCACCTCCCATCCCCTTCTTCGGGTAGGTTTTTTTTTTTTTTTTGTCCTTTTTTTTTTTTTTCGTTTGGAACATTGGAATTAATTGCATGCGAGTTCTTGTAAACGTACGTTCTAAAGTCTTTTTGTTTGGCTTTTTTTTTTTTTTTGGTGGGGATTTAATGGACATGGCTTGATTTGGATCCTAAAGAAAAGGGTCTGTTTCGCCTGATCAGTTTGATGTTTTTGTTATTGAATTACGATATTTTGAAGCGTTGGTTGGCCAGTTTCGCTTGTTCATGTTTACTCTTGAAGGGATCTAAGAGAATTGATTGTGCTGCCGTTGTGGTCTGTGTGCTTGATTCCTTTGGATCTTTTTTCTTTTTTCTCCCTTTTGAGATAACTAATAATACAGTTTTTGACACATATTTCTTCTTTATTACGTTGAAATGGTTAACTGTGTGATTGTGTTCGGGGTGGGGGGGGGGTGTAAATCCATAGCAATATTGAATATCGGCTTTTCAATTTTGTGACGTTTCTTTTGACTCAAAGGACTTTCATGCGTGGTATGGTGACTATTTCTTGAAAGTTTTTAATATGTAAGAATTTTAGATTTCTTCATTTGAGCATGAGGAGTTCTAAAGACCATATCATACAATGAATTGGCTTGCTCTAGGGAGGACAATATAATTACATTTTCCAATATGAAGCTTTGAGACTGTTCCACAATTTAATGTGTATGATGCTGCTGATCATGAGCCTCTGATTACCTGGGTATTTTGCAAAATTTAGTTCCATTATTTATACTTGCTATGATATGTCTTTCATTTGGAAGATGGGATCACAAGATTTTGATTTCCTTGGTTACTTTGAAGAAGTTTGGTTTTGTAAATGTGGATAATGCTCAGATGTCAAACAGTTGGAATAATGCTTAATCTGTATTTTTAACAATTCCACAGTTACCTATCTACATTTATTTGCTTTATAAATGTGAATGTAGTGGAAGAAGATCTGATGAGAGTAGCTTGTCTGGAATCAAACGCTCCGAATTCAGTTCTTGCATATCTTTCACTGTTGTGTTAAACATTAGAAGATGGACGACAATGGTGGCAGCAAGCTGACTGGAATTAGGCAGATCGTTAGGCTAAAAGAAATTCTCCAAAAGTGGCAATCCGTCACAATTGGCTCAAAGGCAGGCAGTCCTGAATGCAGTAGCACTCAGGGGGCCATTGCAGTGGCAATTAACAAGAGGCTGTCAGATATTAAGAGCTGCGATTCAGATGAGGAAAGCTGTCATAGCCCTGAACCCCCACTGGATATCCCTAAAGGACACCTGGCTGTCTATGTTGGGCCGGAGCTGCGGAGGTTTATCATTCCTACTAACTACCTTAGTCACCCTCTTTTTAAGGTTCTACTGGAGAAGGTTGAAGAGGAATTTGGGTTTGATCATAGTGGCGGGCTGACTATCCCATGTGAGATAGAGACCTTTAAGTTTCTCCTAAAGTGCATGGAGCACCATCCGCCAGATCACCAGAATGAAAACTCAGGTAAGTTATGTTTTTCTTTCCCAACATTTCCTTTGTCAATTCCAAGGGATTTGTTTGGAAGTTAACTGTTCTGAGTACAATAGTTGCTGAATTACCCAAAGCTATATTATTCAATGATCACAAAATGAACTGTTCTTTCACTGTCATATTAGTAAGCCATTTTCTTTTAGGTATAGCTTTATTTATTCATTTACTTTTCTAAGATTCTATTTGCAAAGCTCTCTACTTTTAAGTAGACTATTCTAGATGACTGTCTCTAATATGTAAACCTGTATTGCCCATAAATTTTTTTCTGTGATTTTGCAGCTGAAGATTTATCAACTGCTGAAGAATAATTATATCGATCTGTTTATGGGTCCAGATTTTTGGCTGATTTCAGGTGTGAAGCCAGGTCTCCTGGAATTCAAATATATTTTTCTTTTTCTTTGACAAACATTAGGAAACTTTAGTTAGATTTTCAGGTGTGTTTTGTGAAATTCTTATTAAGAAGGTTCCATTTTTAACCTGTGTTCAGTATTCTCTTTATTGAAACCAGGCCTACCCTGTGATCTTTGAATCACTGCCTTGTTTCACAAAGTCTCATGTAATGGGATAAGTTGTGGCGTTCCTTTCTGTTCTACTTACTTTAGAGAAAGCATATTTTTGTGGCTGTTATTGGATTTAACTCGATTAGTTAGCCTATCCACGACGTGTGATTGTCGTTGTTGTTACGACGGAAAATTAAGATCTCATTATAGACATGCGCCCATTCAACTTTATTGAAAAGAAAATTAACCGAGTTGTGATGTGCATGCACGACCAAGATTTACGCAAATTAAAGACTGAGTGAAAATAATAATACGAGAGTATATCGTTCAGGTTGAACCACCGCCTAAGTTGAGAATGAAGAAGCTAAAGAATGAATCTTGCTATTGTTTCAGTTTCAGCCAGTTACCTGGGTTATTTTCTACCTGTCCGTGCCAAGAATGTTGGAGAGAATTTCGGTTTCATACGCTTTAGACAAAATGATTTGGTCATTCCCAGTTCATATTTTTCGCACGCCACAAATTTTCCATTACTATTTCACTCAAATCCCCCGGATTTGGCATTAACAGGACAGGTCTGTGGAAAATTTTGGTTTTTGACATGAATAAGGAGGCGAGTGAACTCCATGCGCCTTGTGGAAGGCACGAGAAAGGCCTTTGCAGATGAGCAAAGGTTGTTTTTCGCGGGGCTGGGTGTGCCGTCTTGTTTTAACAGATTTGGACTTCGTCAACGCTTCTAGCCACCACTAATTAAATACATGTCACATGCCATGAAAAGGATACAGGTTTTCTTCCTAGACCCTGACAAGGCAGTCTCAACCCTTTTAAACGGTTGGCTATGGTGGATGACTTGTCTGGAATCCATCTGGCAAGCACGGTATCTTTCTTCTGCATATGAAACGTCTTTCAGTTTTTTATTTTTTTGGTTCCGATCTGATGAACTACATCACTCTCTATCTAGTCTCTCAATGCATGATCGCGACTGGTGCTCTGTTAATCACTTAGTTTACACTTTCCATACATGTTCGGCCAACGGGAACGCTATTCCCATGAATTTGTAATCCATGGTGGTCCTCTCTCTCTCTCTCTCTCTCTCTCTATATATATATATATAGAGGCATCTATTACTGTAGGTCCAAGTGCGCCAATCCAAGTGCAGGATATTATGATGTTCATTTTTGAGACATTGTGTCATGATGCAACAAGCATTTCTCGTTCTGATTTATCACTGACTTTCCACACAGCCAAACTTAATGCACCAAA
Organism: Rhizophora apiculata; assembly: GCA_037832385.1. Taxonomy (NCBI): domain Eukaryota; kingdom Viridiplantae; phylum Streptophyta; class Magnoliopsida; order Malpighiales; family Rhizophoraceae; genus Rhizophora; species Rhizophora apiculata. The sequence continues at coordinate 3,780,508 of CM075433.1, read as the reverse complement.
TTTCATGGGGTCTGCCCCGTACAAAGACAAAGTACGTGGGAAGTAGCATTTGGAAACTATACACATATATTCTGGTTCTGCGGCACAGATTTGAATTAAGCAGACAAAAGTTTCTGAAAATCTTCTATAGAGAGTCCCGTGGAACTCAAAATTTGGGAGGTGGAATGAGCCACTTGTTTCCATTAATGTAAGTCATGCTCAAGAATGGTTTTGCTTCTTTCTCTGACAATAGCCTTGCATAGTTGACCCGGCCAGCGGAGCTTGCCCCCGGTCCCGTGCACTGGTACTCTCCATAGTAGACAGTCCTGAAAAATTAAATTTCAAACAATCAGAAAACCCACAAATCACCACGTGCACTACGGGCTACCATTAATTAAGACCTTAATCAGCGAAGACCAACATTAAGTAATGCCTTCGTTTATGTGAGAAACAAAACTGGGTGTCTAGAAATCGAGAAACCGTGGAAGAATTCTCAGGGAGAGAGAGCAGAGGATGTGGACGCATACTCGTTGCGCTCAGGGAATTTGCCAGTGGACCATCCTTCAGCGTTGATGAGCTTGCCCATGTAGGTGTAAGCGAACACCACCCGGGGCCTCTCCTTCCAGGCACGGCCAAGGTAAGTGCTGTTGCCGGCTATCCCAGTCAGGTTGCAGTAGATGAATGTGAATCCGCTGTCATCCGCCACAACTTCCCTGCCTTGTGCTGTGATCACCCCTGTAACCTCGGCCACTGAATCTATGGTGGTGTTCTGCACGAGTGATTAACATATCCCATTACAAATTCAAGCCATGCAACTAATGCGCTATCTGAAAATCTCAACATTATTAAGATCTATATAACTGATGTAATTTTAATTGAGAATACCAAGTAGAGGGATTTTCCGTCGCCAAAGATGAAGTCAACAGTGCCGCGGATGTAACAGTCCTTGAAGAAATGCCTGCCCCTGTCATCGCATAAGGTGTCTTGAAAGCCGACGAACTTGCAATTGTGAAACGCTGCTTTATCTCCTGATATCCTCATTGCCACTGCCTGTGCCCCCGTTGTATTCGCATCTGGCATTGGAGCAGAATTCTGAAAAAGAAAACACAAATCAAAATTTGAAAACAAATTATTTAAAAATAAATCAACGGGTTTGACAGTGTATCAAGCCAAAAATCAAATATGTGGTGCGATCTACAGCCATAGTCGGAACAATTGTAACGCATCAGCCCCATGTTGCCTTAGACATACAAATACATCTCCTAGACACGAAAATATTTGCTGAGAATTAAATTTTCTGTTCAAGCTGAGGATTTTTCTTTCCTGTCATTACTTTCAATCGTTTTTTGTAATTTACAGCATAACATTATTTCCAGATGCTCGTGTTGGTAGATATATATAAGTCGTCATGCAATTAAATATAAATCACTATTTTTGGAACGTATTGTTGACAATCTATTAATCTAGAAAAGGTTTTAAACTGAGTTCGCACCTTTTCTTTGTAAATCCACTTATCCCTTTTGAATTCAATTTGAAAGAGAATACCCAGTTATATTACAGGACCACATGGCTCGTCGTAGTTATAAGAATGTAAATATGTCTGCATACTTCAATGGGTCCCATACACATGGCCTTGATAAAATGAAGATTTCCCGATTGTCGATTTCTTTTAATAAAAAAATAATATTATATATGTGTGTTTTTTTTTTCTTTTAATTTCAATTTTTATATTCAAAATTACTAGATATATAATTAGTAAGATAAAATATATAACAAATAATATAAAATGTATAAGGGGCTATGAAAATATCCAGTAACATCTGATTATATATTTTTTCTGTTATAATTATACATTTAATAATTTTAAGGAAAAAAATAAAATTTTTATTTAAAAAAATTTAAATATTAATTTTTATTAAATAGTATCTATAATCGGTTTTTCCTCCGGCGGTTTTTTCAGAACTTTTTTCCTACTTCCAATGGGTATCCGCCAGTACATCCTACGCCCGAACCCGCCATTCCATAAATAACATAAAAACTTCAGCCTCCAACAGGCATACTAGAGTCCTGGGCGATCCCGAATCGCCAAAATTTAGTTGGATTGGCCGATATATCTGCTGCACCTTTTATTTTTCTTTCTCCCCCGTATATTTTGTTTTCTCTGTGTTCGGCACCGTGACCGCGACTCTGTATAACGTCGAAGACAACGAAGCATGGCATCTATTCCCCTAACGTCCGCGACTCTGACAACCATACCATGTTCATTTTAGAGCCTCAGATGAACTATTCGTATGGAGAAACATAAGAATTGGAACAACGAAAGAACATGCATGCATAAATATAATGCCGCGCAGCAACCATTAGCTATCGAAATAAGGAAGCATTAAAAATTACGGAAATTATAGTCAACGAACCACAAATGCCACGTTGGCGGCCATGAAGTAGTCACTCTCCACGGCAACGGTGGCGCTGTAAACGGTGCCATACTGCGACGCTGTGCCGTCGAAGACGATCTTTGGCATGTCCCGGGGATCGCCATAAAGCGTAACGAAAGGCTTGCTGCAGTTAATTGTAATCTTCTCCAAATACTCGCCCCCACCAATCCAAATGACGGTTCTTCGTTTATTTCCCTCGGGGATGCTGTTGACGGCGTCGGTTATGGTCCGAAAATCGGCATCAAGATGATTTCCGTGCTTTGCAACCCTGATGAGCCTGACTCTGTCTTCGGCAGCGGCCAAGTGCTTGTCCAATACGTTGCGCGGAATGCCTTTGGAGCTGTTGGCTTTGCGCTTGTCGATGTTGTGGGCGACCCATGACCTGAGCTTTGAGGGATCTGTTGGGACACCTTTGGTTAAGGAAATTGCTGTGGGGAGGAGGCTGAGACCGAGTAATAATGTTGTTAAGAACAATATCACTCGTCTCATTTCTGGCCACTTTTAATTAATCAGTTCTTGTCAGGATCGTCGAATGCGATGTCAAAACTGTCTTCGGGGTTTATATTATACGTAATCTAGTGGGAGGAAATGGGTGGTGGTGGTGGGGAAATTGGGTAACGTGAAATTGGCCACGTTTTCCAACATATGTTGTGTAGTTTGAAGACACGATGATGTCCAGGATGAGAGTGGGAAATACCAGGAATGCCTTTGGCTTTCGCCGGTTTTTGTGCGGACAGGGTGGATGAGAGCAGGGGTGCTTTGGAGATCTGAGATGATCCGCCCAACCTTGTTAGTAATAGAGGAGCTTTAATCTATTTAAAAATTTCTTAAATTACATAATATAAATTGTTTAAATTTCTATAACTTTCTACTCATTTATGATGCATATGTAATTTTAAAGAATTCACGTTAAATGTTATGAAAATTTTCTTGATTTATTATGAAAATATTATTTTTGTTGAGATGAATAATTTTTTTATAAAATAAAAGTGTCTATTAATATATTAAATTTTATTTATTTTAGAAAAATTCTATTTTGTGATAAATTAAAAAAATTATAATATTTAACATTATTTGATCTAAAGTTAGGTTTTTGGCGGCCGAGGATGCCTCTAAGATGGAAAGGATGTAACAGACACCTAAATTTGGCGGTTAATAAATGGCTTCCTTTGAAAACTGTCTACAGACTGGAAGAGATGGGCTACGAGCTTTTTTCCCCCTTTTAGGTGGAAGAGATGGGCTACGATTTTTGCATAGACTAATACATATATATATATTTGGGTACATTTCCCATTGGCTAATTTTGGCCAAGCTAAAAGGTAATGCTAATAGAAGCACGCTCGCTTTACGCAAACGAATTCCTATCTGCTGGATGGTACTTCATGGCAGACTATGTACAGTCCAAAAGGAACAAATGCTCCTGTCATTTTGTCCTGGATCGGATGAGCAGCTTTGCCTGGTTGTCTTGTACACACTTTCGACAGCGTGCCCTTCCTCCACAGCACACTTCCGGTTGCTGATCAGAGAGTCATCCTCCAGGGCTGTAACCAAATTTGAACTCATGCTTCCTCCCTCAACATCAAATTTATAGACTAGTTACTCTAAACAACCGAATTTAGATGGAAATTATTCTTTGACAAAAGCTTGTGGGCTTATGGCCCATACCTCTGGTCGTAATCCTAGGCTCTACGCCCCTCCTCGCAGGCGGGGCTACTGTATGCCCACCTCTCTTCCGTAGTTCTTTTTTTTTTTTTTTTTGAAAAACATTTTTTATTTTACTTGGTGAATCACAGTATTATTCAATAAAATTGAATTTTTAATCTTAAAACATTATTTTGGAATAAATTTAAGATTAATCTCCAATAATTAGATTTGAAAAATAAGCTAAAAAGGGATTTATATCAACATTCATGTCGTCGGAAAAATGAGGGAGTATTAAGAAAATAGAATTTACAAAAAATATGTGATGCTGTCGACGGGCTGCATCTGTGTACCACAAAAATGTAATGGGGCTCTTTTCATTTCAGGCCCAACGGAATCTCGGAGTTGCCATAACCTGTGGAGTGGAGATGATTTCAATGGACCTTTCCACGTCGTAGAAAGGGAATGGTTAAATGGACCTTCAGAGAGTATAGTCCCAAGTATTCATCTGAGCCCCTGTTACGTGACTAACAGAATGGGGAATGGAAACATGGGACCTGCTGCTTCCCCGCAGCTGGACACATCAGAATGGGGACTGGGTCAAGGAGAAGCTGATGGTGCAGCCGAATCAGTCGATCAGACTGCATCAACCGGGGGTGTGTGATTCGGGATTCCATGAGTAAATGGCAGGTGGATTTCGCTTCTCATTGCCGAACTGTGGGGCATACCTCGTGGCCTCCAACTTGCTGAGCAATGTGGGCACTCGAGGGTTCTTTTGAAAGGAAATATTAAAAAATAAGTATACTTTAAATAATTTATATCTTAAATATAAAAATAAAAAATTTTATTATATGTATTTCTAATATAATATTTATGGAAAAAAAAAAAAAACCTTCGTGTACTGAGCCTAAAGATAAGATAAGAGTTCCTTCGGAACAAAAATAAATGAATAAATAAAAGAAAGGATTTTATTTTATTTTTTTTCTAACGGCTCAAAATCAAGAATGGGGTCCCACCGTTGAGCTTCTTGTTTTTTTCTGTTTTTTTGACCCGTTTCCCTGACCAACCGTAGCCACCTGTGCTTACAGTCTTAGCTGTCAAGTATAAAAGCGCAGAAATAACTGAAGCCGCACCACCGCCACCACGGTCGCTTTTCCAGTTCCTCCTTCCCATTCTTTCCAAAAACTTCTAGTGCCTTTCTTCTTATTATTTTTTTAAAAGGCTCAATCTCTCGCCTAATCAAATTTCCACGCGCATTCAAAAATCTCCTATTCTTGAAATGAACGCGAACAATCTCCGCCTCAAACCGCCGCCTCAAGCCAATCACCTCCTCCTTCTCCCGACGAACCCCGTCGGGACGGCGCAGTTTCGCCGCCAATACAAGCGCCGACGTATCAAACCGGCGGCCAGAAGGAGCCTTAGGCTCTGCAGCCACTTACTAGACCCCTTCCAAAACTTCCTCTCCCAATTTCCCTCCCCGAGCTCCCTCGATTTCCTCGCTCCCGCGCTAGGGCTTGCCTCCAGTCTAACGCTTTATATTTCGCGTTCGCGATTCGAGAAGAAACCCTCTGAAGCTGCCGACATCGGCGAGTGGATTCTGTTTACCAGCCCGACGCCGTTTAACCGTTTCGTGCTTCTGCGCTGCCCTTCCATATCTTTCCAAGGGAGGGAGTTGCTGGACGACGTGAACGAGAAGCTGGTGGAAGAGGAGAGGCATTTCGTGAGGCTGAACTGCGGGAGGATTCTGGTGAGTGGTAAGGAGAGCGGCGGCGGCGGACTGGTAGAGAAATTGGAGTACCAGAGGGTTTGTGTTAGTACGGACGATGGCGGCGTTCTTTCCATCGATTGGCCGGCGAACTTGAACTTGATGGAGGAGCGGGGATTGGATACCACTTTGTTGCTCGTGCCGGGAACTGCCCAGGGCAGCATGGATGAAAATGTTAGGTCGTTTGTGTGTCAAGCGCTTGTGCGTGGGTTCTTTCCGGTTGTAATGAATCCTAGAGGATGTGCTGGTTCACCACTAACCACTGCACGGTATGTGATTGTATATTTCGATGCCATATTGGTTTTATTACAGTGTTGATGTAGTCTGTAATTTGCAATTGATTACACCACTAGAGCTCTTCTATTCAGTCCACAGCTTATAATTAGATATAGAGAAAAACTTATAGCACGTAGAACAGAAGGTTTGTGTTCTTTAACTCGGTATATAGGATGATACTTTCTGTGGGAGCTTTTTTCTGGTGCAATTTGAGGGACCAGAATACTATTCTCGTTTTGGATTGAAGCCCTAAGTAGCCTTTTTTTGGGCAGAAAATTTTGAGTTCTAGACCCTGCATACTTGGGACAAGTGTTTTGGTGATTTCTGTCATTATGTCTGTTTTTCCATACAATCATCTCCCCTCCCCCCTCTGACTCCATAAATAGAAAGGACATCTAATGATGGTTGGATAGAATGATTAGAACACTAAGATTTCTGTATGCAAGAAAGAGAAACATCTATTATGGATTTCTTTTGAAATTTGATTAACAATAAAAAGCTGTTAGTAGAGCTTCTTAACTACTTCATTTATGTTTGTGTTCTTTAATTGAGTAGTTTGAAGGATGCTTTCCATGGGAGCTTTTTTTCTGGTGCAATATGAGGGTCAAGATTACCAGTCTCATTTTGGAATGAAGTTGTATAAGTAGCCAATTTTGTGCAGAAAGCATTGAGTTTTTGACCCTGCATAGTTGGGACAAATTTTTGGGTAATTTTTGTCATTATGGTCTCATTTCTGTCTCCTTTTCCATACAGTTGCCTCCCCCCTCTGACCCCATAAAAGGAAAGGACCTCTGATGGTAGTAGAATAAAATGATTAGAACGCTAAGATTCCTGGATACAAGAAGGAGAGTTATCTATTCTGGATTTCTTTTGAAATTCAATTAACAATAAGAAGCTGATAGTAGAGCTTCTTAATTACTTCATTTATGTAGGTTATTTACGGCTGCTGACAGCGATGATGTCTGCACAGCTATACAATTCATCATTAAGCAAAGGCCATGGACAACACTTATGGGTGTTGGCTGGGGATATGGTGCAAACATGTTAACAAAATATCTAGCAGATGTTGGAGATAGAACACCTCTTACTGCTGCCACGTGCATCAACAATCCTTTTGACTTAGAAGAGGCAACAAGGTGTTCTCCTCATCACATTGCCTTGGATCAGACACTGACAGGTGGACTCATAGATATCCTGCAGTCTAACAAGGTTGATGATCTTTATGAACTTCTATCTTCTACAATGCCACTGCTTTATAACCTTGATTGTTTGAACTAACTGGTTTGCAATCCAGTGAAAACAGATTTCCTTCAATTAGATAATCTGCCTCAATTTAATTTTAGCTGTTTTCGATGTGATTTTTCTTTATGAGGGAACTAGACTTAATACTCAGTTATACCATAGGAACTGTTTCAAGGGAGAGCAAAAGGTTTTGATGTGAAGAAGGCTTTATCTGCAAAATCTGTTCGTGATTTTGATAAAGCAATATCGATGGTATCATATGGATTTGAGAAAATAGAAGACTTCTATTCAAAATCTAGCACACGAGGTTTGGTTGGGAATGTGAAGATTCCTGTTCTCTTTATTCAGGTGCCTGTTTTATTCTCTTAATTCCACAGTGCTTTAATTGTACATCTTCAATTCCTTTGGATGTTTGTTAGCTGATGCCTAACCAGTTTCCCTTCTGTCAACGTGTCAGAATGAAGATGAAAAAGTTCCTCTAATTTCCATTCCACGCAGTCTGATTGCAGAAAATCCATTTACAAGCCTCCTTTTTTGTTCTTGCGTCCCATCTAGTGCCATTACAAGTGGCAGAGGCGCTGAATCTTGGTGCCAGAATCTTACAATTGAGGTGATGTGTGTCACTTGTTTCAACTCATTTGTACTTTTAAGTTGTCATTCTATGGTTGTCTTAAACCAAGGTCCTTAAAGTGAATTTAAATAACTTTTTAGCAGCTAGCTGGAACAAATATACCTTCTTCTTATTCTCCTCCTCCTCCACCAGCTGTTTGTTCTCATCTTCAAAAGGAAAACTTTATTTGCAACATTGTTCAAAATCATCTACGCTTGATTCAATGCATGTTCATGTGTTGCTTTTGATCTTTTTATTAAAATTTTGGTTGGAGTATACAATGATGACAAGAACTGAATTATACTTCTATGGTTATTATTGTGTTATTGTCATTGGTGTCTGCAGAGGCATGTGAAAGTCATTTACTTTCTCTCTTGTTTGGTTGAAGAAATTGGTGCAATTTAACTGTCTGGCAAGTTATATTCTGACTTGTATGCAAATGATGTAGTGGCTCACAGCTATTGAGCTTGGACTTTTGAAGGGCTGTCATCCTCTTTTGAATGATGTGGACATTACCATCAACCCCTCAAAATTGGCTCTTGTGGAAGGCAGAGCATCTGATAAAGTTGTGAGAGACAGGTTGTTGGATCTTACACTGACTTGTGCTGATGGTAATGGTTATGTGATAGATCCGATAAAAGAGACTAATAGAGATAGTAAAACTGCTGTTGATATCTACTCAAGATCGAGACAAGATATAAACAGAAATATGGAGCTCAAAGAGGAATTGCAAGGACTGGAAAATGTTGAGTCACAGCAGACTAGCACGGTTGATGCAGAACTGATCAAAGAAGAGGCAGCTGATCTCATGGATGAAAGGGGTCAAGGGTTACAAACAGCCCAGGTTGTTTTGAATATGCTTGATGCAACGATGCCTGGTAATCTGACAGAAGAAGAGAAGAAGAAGGTGATGCTTAAACTTGGACCATTTCATCAACATTGTTAGTTTTAATTATATCTTCATTGGGTTTGGTGAATTCCTTTTCCCCCTGACATTGATCATCCTTTGTGATTTGATGTATAAGTGTGGAACCTGGCCTTCCTGTTATAGTAGCAAGTGCTCAGGTTTGTTGAATATTAGTACTTCTAAAATTTGTAGCGAGTTGAAATAAAAGTATCCTGAGATCAATGCTGCAGTCAATGGGATAGGCCTTTCCCTTTTTCCCTTCCTCCTCTTCAGTTTTGGGTTGGATTAGGGTGGCGTAGCTGATCTATTGTGTCAGGCTACTTACTGTAAGGTGGTACTCTGTAATGTTTTCTTGCATACTGAACAGTGATGTTAAAACTGGACCTACTTCTTCATCTTTAGTGGTAAAAAATGCATTAGGGGGAAGATGGGAATTATAGTATTACTGCAGGTGGGCAACTTTTTGTAGCACTGTGACTCCTTTCTAGCATGTTTGATATGAGCTTTCAATGTGCATGTTATTTTCATAATCATTGGTGACATGGTTGTATTTTTGCTCCTTGATACAAGTAATTGGTGGCTTTTATGCATATCCAATTGCCTGTATCAGATTACTCATCCTGTGGTTGTGTGCAGATTTTGACTGCTGTAGGTCAAGGAGAGACATTTATGAAAGCTTTGCAAGATGCTGTACCAGAAGATGTTCGTGGAAAACTTACAACTGCTGTTTCCGGAATCCTGCACACTCAACGTTCAAACTTAAAGTTGGAAGGACTTCTGGGTGTCAGTAAGATTCCTAATGTGTCATCAGGGCTCAAGTCAATGATTCAAGAAAAAGTTGGAGTGCCAAGCATTGAAGGCATGCCTAAAGATCCTCATTCAACTGGTTGCACAAAAAGGGCTGATGAGTTGGCAGATGGGTCTGATAATAATCTTGGGTCGGATAAGTCAGTTAGCACAGAACCAGAGCATTGTCCTTCAGAAAATTTGCAAAAAGATGTTGAAATGGGTCAGTCCCAGGGAATTGACTGTCAACAAGGTGATCCTTCTGTTTCTATTAGGAGGAGTACAAATGAGTCAGGAAATAATAATGGGAGAGGCGATCTCTTGAAAGAAAAAGCTGGTCCCTATTTTGACAGTAGTGGGAAGGCATCTGAAACCAAGCCTAATGTGGGTAGCTGCAGTGAAAAGACTGGTGGCACTGAGGAGCCAATTGGTCATGGGCACAAAGTGGAACAGGTTGGTGGGGTACCTAATCCAGAAACCAGGAAAGTGAATAATGTGACAACAAATGAAGAGAAACCCTTGGATTCACCAACTGATGAAAATAACACTGTGCCAACAAGTGTGACTGAAGAGAAGCCCAATGTGGCTAGCCTTGCCCATGAGCACAATGCAGAACAGGTTGGTGGGGTACCTAATCCAGAAACAAGGCAAGAGAACAACATGATGACAAATGAAGAGAAACCCTTGGATTTGCCAAATGATCAAAATAAGACTGTATCAATAGGTGTGACTGAAGAAACACTATCAGGCTTGAGATCCTCTGCTGATTCCCAACCAGGGGAAAGGGAAGGGAATGACAATCAGAGGAAGGAAAACAGAACCATGCACCCTATTCTTGATCAAAACAAGCCAGCTGCATCTAATTCTAATGGCCCTACCTTTGATGTTGCTCAAGCATTGGATGCCTTGACAGGGATGGATGATTCCACTCAAGTAGCAGTTAACAGTGTTTTTGGTGTGCTAGAGAACATGATTTCTAAGTTTGAAGAAGAAAAAGATGGTGAAAATGATATCAAAGACAGAAATGTTCAGGAGAAAGCAACTGATTTTCAATCCAAGGAACAGGACTCCAATAGCTATCTCCCAGTCATGATGCAACAAAATAGTGGAAATGACTCGGAAATGGAGTCTGATAGATTACAGGATCCTCCTTTTCATGAGCACAATCAGAATAGCATTAATGAACAGAATGCTGCAAGTACTGGATGGATAGAGGATGAACCCACTGCAAACTACAGTTTGTTCAGTGGAGATCATGTTGATGGATATCTTCCCAATACTGCTAGTAATTATACAACTAAGGAGGAAAAAGAAATGGATCAACAAATTGGCAGTAATCTTTTGGCTGATTATGCTGATAGACGTGTAAATAAGGTGCCACTAGCCATAAATGCATTGCCATATGGTGATTATTTACACAATGAATACTTTGGCCAATATCTTCTTTCAAAGATGCCAAAAACTAAACCACTAGATTTAGATACAGCTACTGCTTTATTGCTCGACTATTTTCCAGAAGATGGCCAATGGAAGCTCTTGGAGCAACCCAGAAGCATTGGAGAATCTATTGCTGATATTGCAACTAGTAATCTTGCTAACAGAAAGGCTCAAGCCCATTCATATGCAAAAGTGGACAAAACAGATGACTGTATTGAGCCACCATATGTAGTCTTAGATACTGAAAAACAACAGGAGCCTGTTGGAAATTATGATGCAATGAAAATTGTCAATGAAAATTTTGAAGATGCAGATAGATCGGAGGAGCTGATGCAGTTGGTGAAAAGTGTAATAGTGGATGCTTTGAGGGTTGAAGTTGGTCGCAAGCAAAGTGCAGCTAACATGAAAGAAGTGGAGGTGAATCTTGATAGAGATCTGGAGAAAGTAGGAAATGCTGTTTCTCTGGCCATTGCATGTGCAAAGGATCATGCCTGGTTCTTGCAAGGTAAGGAATATACAATGAATTGTGCTCTTGATGGGGATCACATTGTTAGGGCCATTTCATCTGCTGTTCTGGGCACAAGTTACCTGAGAAAAGTTCTACCAGTTGGTGTAATTATAGGCTCTAGCTTAGCTGCTTTGAGAAAACATTTTAATGTAGCTCCAGTGCATGGTGGCATCAAAAGATCTGAGGTAAATGACCAAGAAGAGGTCGGTATAAAGGAGATTGATGAAAAGCATACTAGTAGAACCAATAAGATTATCAGTTCAAATGGTCAAGGAATGAGAAAGGGGAAAGGAACTGTATCAAATAGTGAAAATAATGGGAGTGTCATGGTTGGTGCTGTTACAGCTGCCATTGGTGCATCTGCTTTACTGGTGCAACAACAGGTAATAATAATTTATCTATTTATATAATCTGTAAGTTTTTAATGGAACTCGAAGCCGACCTCTGAATGACCCCAGTTGTATGGAACTGGGAATTAAGCAACTTTCTTGAAACATTTGCACCACATAGTCTGCTTTCCAAAATTTTCTGCTAGATCTTCTTGATAGCACAACAGAAGTTGAAGATCTTTGCAATAAGAGAATGTAGCAATGTTACATCCTTGGGTCATTATGTTCAAGCCCATTGACTTCTTGAAAGACACACAAGTATCTTGGCTGCTGCTTCATTCTTTCCTTGTTAATTTTCTTGTCAAAATCTGATCCAAGCACTGACACATCTCAAATGGACAGGAGTATTCCAATTTAATACTCCAAAAAATACATGGACATGTTGATCTAAGAATTTATTGGTGTGTTTTTAAAATGTTATTCATATGGGGTTCGTGAAGCACAGGCACATTTGTAAAATGCAGACTTTACAGTAGCTGGAGCATTTCTGAGAGCAGTTTGTACATTATGAATATCTAGTATGAGTAATTTATGCCTTATTGCCATTTAAAAAGTATGTTTGGTGTCAGATATGCCGTTCCCTGGCCAGCACAGTGCACTATTTAAGTGTGCTCAACTCAAAGGCTGAAGGGTTAGAATTGGTGTGTTTTTAAAATGTTATTCATGTGGGGTTCATGAAGCACAGGCACATTTGTACCTACCAGATTTTACAGTAGCTGAAGCATTTCTGAGAGCTGTTTGTACATTATGAATATCTAGTGTGAGTAATTTATGCCTTATTGCCACTTAAAAAGTATGTTTGGTAGTGCATCATTTAAGTGTGCTCAATTCAAAGGTTGAAGGGTTAGAATTGGGTTAAAATAAGGAGAAAGTATCAGATACATATCAAGATGCACCATGTGATAGTACTTCATATTCATGTGAATGCTTTCTATGTTGAGACTTTTTATGTTTATCTTTCCATATTAGTTCTTGTTGATGCTCTGCTTCTTATGCTCGGTATACAACACATTTATATCTGAAGGATCCTTATAAAGGCAAGGAAACTGTGGAAAGTTCATCCAAGACATTTAAGGAGGGAATACATTCACAGAAGGCAGCTGACATGCTTGATGAGACCACATCAGAAAAAAACCAGAATAACATAGTCACAAGCCTTGCTGAGAAAGCTATGTCAGTTGCTGGTCCAGTAGTTCCTACAAAGGAAGATGGTGAAGTGGATCAAGAAAGGTCTTACAAGTTGTTCATACATTTTACTTAATTATATCATCTTACATAATAGACTTGTGTTCTAAATTTCTTATACACTTTTGAATTCAACAGGCTAGTTGCAATGTTGGCAGACTTAGGACAAAAGGGTGGCATGTTGAAGCTAGTTGGTAAAATTGCTTTACTTTGGGGTGGAATTCGTGGTGCTATGAGTTTGACAGACAGGCTTATCACATTTCTGCGAATAGCTGAACGACCTTTGTACCAGAGGTACTTTAAGTTCCTAAAGTTCCTTTCCTGCTACTTTCCTAGTTTTCCTCTTGGCATTTCTCTCCTTTCTTCTGTTTAGTGAATAATTTAATTGATCTGATAATTGAAACATGAAATGTATTTCTCTTTGGAGAAAGTGTACCAAACTTAAAAATCTGAGGTAAAAGATATCTATCTGTGATTTGGCACCAGATGTCTGTCAGTTCAGTGTTGCTAGGCTAGAGATTGATAACTGGTTGCACTCAAATCTTGATCTAATTTGCTGAAAATTGGCTATGTTTGGAGGACAAGATTTATGAATTCCTTTGGGAAAACCTTTTCATTTTACCTTGTCCTATTTTGTCCTCTTGGATGGAACATGACTTGAAAAAGCAGTCATTTGCATTTTGTTTCCCATCTCCATCTTAATTTGTCAATTATAAGATAATCTGGTCTGGGAGAAATTTTGGTTTTTTCTTTTTGTCGGCCCAAGGAGGAAAGACATAAAATTAAGATCATCAAGTCCTTTACTCTGTTCTGATGTTAAAGCAGCAAATTCATTGGTTAGCAAGTTTGATATGGCGTATTGTTTTACTGTACTATTTTAGTATTTTGAGTGTTGAGCTTACTGAATTCTCTTTGCTTACATTTTCTTCAATAAGGATACTTGGGTTTGTGGGCATGGTGCTTGTTTTATGGTCCCCAGTCATTGTTCCATTGCTTCCAACACTTGTGCAGAGCTGGACAACAGGGAACCCCTCCAGATTTGCTGAGCTTGTTTGCATTATTGGTCTCTATGCCGCTGTTTTGATTCTTGTTGCATTATGGGGCAAAAGAATACGTGGGCATGAAAATCCGCTTGCACAATATGGGCTGGATTTGACTTCACCACCTGAGGTATGATTGGAAGCTAAAACTGTTTGACATGAATGTTGTGGATTTGTTTGGGTTGTGAGATGTTTCCATCTAAAAATTTTTTACTCAGCCACTTTCTCAGAAAGTTGTGAATACTACTTGTAATGGTAAGAGTAACATCATGTGTGTTATAAGTTCAAAAGGTAGTTTTATCATTAGCCATTGCAAGTTTTTTATGCTTTTTCCATTGCAATATTAGTTTCTCAGCTGCTATCCAGTTACATGTTAGTGCATGTTGAAAAGTGTGTCCTAGAGAAATTTTTACTTACTGGTCATACAGATCTTCTTGGAATTTCTTTTGTTCTAAGATTTTGTTATGCAAAGCTCATCAAAGAATTGTCAGAATTTAATATGTGATATATTCTTGGGTCATACTGAACAGTTTAAGCTTTTGGGTTGAATGTTTTTTGGACTTAATATTAAAGCCTTCATGACCAAGATACCAAGTGTTCAAATCATACTGTCTTTATTCTTTCTATTAATTGTGAATTTCTGCCAATAAAGTGGGTCTATGCTTTGTTCACACATCCAGTCCAAGACGGATAAGAGGTTTCATAGTATTATTTGGCATGGAATAGAACTTGGTCCACCTTGTCTTGTCTGCATATAATTGTTCGGCCCATTCAGCCCATTGTTAATGGGGTCTACTACATGGGTTCGGCTTCTTGTTCAATTCAAGTTTCATTGTACCATATGCCAGTCAGGCCTGACATGTGTCAAAGGTGTGTTAGAAGTATAAAAGACTAACATTGATAAAGTACAAAGATCTAACCTAGTTTATATATCTTTGCACTTCTCCACCTATTAGTATTAGTTTAAGCTTTTATGTGGATATGAAGTTCCATAACAAGATTTGACATATATATTTGGTTTCCATGTGTCATTTGTTTGATCAATTATGGTGAAGTTACTTATGGAAGTTGATGATTTTGTGGCATCATTTATGTGCAGGCTCAAGATTTTTTTAAGGGCTTGCTTGGAGGCTTCTTGCTTGTTTTGTCAATACAATCTGTAAATGCTTTACTGGGTTGCGGGAGTTTCTCATGGCCTTCAAGCCTGCCTTCATCTTCATCTTCTTTGGGTGCCATAAAATATCTGAGTGTGTCTGGGCACATAATTATGTTGGCTGGTCAAGGATTAATTACAGCAGCCAGTGTTGCTCTTGTTGAAGAATTGCTTTTTAGGTCATGGTTGCCTGAAGAAATTGCCACAGATCTTGGTTATCATCAGGGAATTATAATTTCAGGGCTTGCATTTTCTCTTTTCCAGAGGTATTTTTTGTATGTCCTGTTTTCTTTCTTCATCTTACATGCAGTCCTCTTTTGTTTTTCTCCTTTTGGTTTATTGAGAAGAAAAAATTGTTCTGGTAAATTATTGATGAGGTGAACTCATGAATTAAACAATAAATGATGAATGTAACATCAATGGAAAATTTTCCTCTACCAGTCCGCTGTGCAATCATGGCTTTGCATTCACATTTTTTTCTTTTTACTCACTTTAGCATTGCTGGCCACAATGTCGTAATTTTTCTTGCATTTGGTTCAGGTCTCTGTTGGCAGTACCAGCCCTCTGGCTTTTGTCTTTAGCGCTTGCAACATTTCGGCAAAGAAGCAAAGGCAGCCTCTCTATTCCGATAGGGTTGCGTACAGGGCTTATGGCTTCAAGCTTTGTTTTACATACAGGTGGCTTTTTGATCTATAATCCCAATGCGCCTCTTTGGCTAGCTGGAACTCACCCTTTCCAGCCATTTAGTGGAGTAATTGGCCTTGCCTTCTCTTCGATATTGGCAGTAAGTCTCTATCGAAGACAGTCTATAAAAACAAATAGGAAATGGAACAGGGCCATCTGAGAATGACAACAAAACCTTTGGTTTTATTCAACTCTGAGAGAATATAGATGAAGGAAGCTCATCGATCGGAACATCTGTATAGTTTTAGAGGGTGGGAACTTGGACTGGCTTGCCTGGTGCTCTCACTTTTGGTGGATGGAATATTCCAATGTGAGGTTTCGGGGTTGAAAGTGAAAAAATAGACGTGCAAGTGCTTGGAGTTGTAAAAGAAGCAGCTTCTTTTCTGATCTTGCATGTATGTTCCTGACACGTACAATGCTGAGTGCCAGTCGCAGCTTTCAATAGCTTCCTGAAATAATGGAGGACAGGAAAGAACGTGGAAAGCAGATGGAGCCAGGCATTTTTGGACATATGTAAGTGAATTGTAAGTACAAAATTCTGAAAGTTGAACCTGATTCCGCGAATATGCGGAAGTTTTTGGCATTTTAGCATTGATAATGATCTTTGTACTGTACGGTAAAACGTTAAAAATTGATTATAGATCATAGCTGGTAAGGTCGTAAAACCAACTGTAACACTATGGAGCATTCTTTATCAATGAAAGTTGGCACTGTATACTTCCGTTAGGCCTTTGATTTTCCCAATTTCCTCATGTTGTGGCCTGAGAATCCTACCCTATGTCTGCAAATAATTTCCAATTTCCTCCTCTAACCACGTTAAGTCTCCAGCTGCTAGTTGATTTTTTTTAATAGGTACTCAATGGTCGATTCCTCTGTGAAAGTGAGGACTGGTCAGCTAGCAGTGCATCAAACTTGCTCCAGACGGTAATTCCTCTGACCAGTAATAACTGAAATCAATTTTCAATTTTTCGTTGGCATTAGTGTGCGCCTAATAAATCGGGATATGGCAGCGTCAATGTGTTGAAACTGATTAGATAATTAAAAATCACTCTTTTTCTGGTCTTTATGGGGGGCAAAAGCCCGTCGATGAAAAGTTACAATCATTACAAGACTGCAAAGTTAGAAAAAATCTAGACGGTAAATGTCTCCATTGAGTAAGCTGCCCATTGATTTTTTGTTTTTTCGTTTTCTTTTTGGGGGGGGGGGGGGGGGGGGGGGTTATGGCATAATCCACAAAGTTATTCGACACCTAATGCACAGCTGTTAAACCTTGCAGCTAAATCTCACCCGAGTGCTGGCCCATTTAAGTAACATTCTCCCCCTCAACGTTTATCCGGAAAACTCGAACTCCAATACCAAAACTCGAGGTTTAAGACACTGTACGGGCATCGCGGCGAATTCAAGGGGATTATGCTGACTTATTTAGCTAATATTTTGGGGTGTTAAAAATCCTAATTGCTTTGGGTACATTTAATAACCCATTTTTGATTTGTTACTTCTCGTAGGCCTCAAGGCAATAATGGATAGGGCAAACTTTCATTGACAGCTGAGGCTGGTAACAACGCGCATTGGATTAAATTCCCATAAATTCCATCCCTTGATAAAAAGAGCCGAGCAGCAATTCCGTTATCGGCAAAACGAAAATAAATTTAGATACGAAGTGCAAAATCAAATGAACGAAAAGGCGGAATCATTTTTACCGAAGGAAAGATGATGGACTCGATGCCGTCAAAATGAAAGAGAAAACAGAGAGAAAATGGCCAACAGGAGCTAAAATTGAAAGCGATTCTAAAGCCTAAATCACAACTACGAAATGACAATTATTCTCAGAAACCCTCCACCGCCACTGACTCAAAACCTTCACTTGATTCCTGCCGTTCCCACTTTACTCAGCAGTCAGAGGAACGGACTCAGCCTGAAAGAATATCAAAAAAGGATGTATCATAATCATTGTTTAAACATGCTGCAGAATCATATGGACAAACAAGAAATGCTTCAACTCCAGGAGATTAAAGAAATAAGCTTACCAATTTACGGTACTTGAGGGCAAAAAACATTTCGAGGTAACGCCTGCTCTCGCGATGTTCAAGGTTTGATACATGTTTCCAGAAGCCATAAACTCCTGTGAGGGTCAACAGCCTCTGAGAGTAAATTTGCCAGGTATATCTGCCAGAAAAAGAAAATGGGAAAAAGGGTTGATTAAACTTTGTCCAAGAAACTTCGTAAAAGCAAGAATTACTAGGAAACTAATGATAGAAGGCAGTGATCAGCTTACTTCTCTTGGATTCGTTGCAGGCCTCCCTGGGAGATCTTTTCCCAGTGGGAGGGGTCAGCCTTGCACTTCTCGAAGAACTCAAGGATAAGCTCAGCAGCCTGATCACCGTGGTATGGATCAATGTGGAAGCCAGATTTTCCATGAACAATGATCTCAGCAGGGCCACCTTTGCAAGTAGCAAAGGTTGGCAAGCCACAGGTCATGGACTCAATGACAGTCAATCCAAAAGCCTCATATTGAGCAGGCTGCACAAATGCTCCCCTTGTGTCACAAATGCAACGGTAAAGCTCACCATTCCTCACCCGGTTCATCTGGGAAGAAATCCATCTGAACTGGCCATTCAGGTTGTATTGCTCAATAAGACCATACATTTTCTTCATCTCAGCTTGCTCTTCCAAGTCTTTTGACTCCTTTCTTCTATCACCACCGACGACAACAAGGTTAACTAGTTCACGAAGGCGGTTGTTCTTTCCATACCACTCTACAAGGCCAGTTAAGTTCTTAACTCTGTCCAGCCTTGCCATGGTGAACAGGATTGGCTTGTTGCGATCTTTTAACACACATCTGTGAAAAAAAAAAAATAATAACAAAAGGTGATCAAAATTAGTATATATATCCCAGACACAAACATGAAGATCAGAAATGCAAGGAGTGCAAAGACTCACAGGTGCTCTTCATTCTCAACTTGGCTGTAAAGAAGCTCCTCAATTTCTGGATGGAAGGAAGTCAACCTTCGTTTCAGCTCGGTGTATGAGAAGTATATGCTCATGTCAGCACCAGGGGATACAATGTTGAATTTGGGATCAAATACATCAATTCCGTGGACAACTCTGTACAGCCCAGGAAGAGTGAAAGCAGTGTGGCTCTCATACTGACCAACCGTGTCCTTGCTGAAACAAAAAGTGCAAAAATGTGAGAAAATTGAAATTTAGATGCAAGAAGAGAGGGATTTTTAAAGGTATAAGAAATAAAGGATAATCGATATCACCTTCCAGCAATCTCTTGGAATGTGCTTGTGATGATGAAGTCTGTGTGGTTCATTGCAATAAGATCAGCGGTAAACTGGCAGGCAAAGTGATACTTCTCATCAAACTTCTTCCAGTAGATGTCTGAATCAGGATATTTTGTCTTCTCCAAAGCGTGGGCAATGGTACACTGCAAATAACAGAGGGAAAAAAGTAAGATTACTTTTAAAGCTGTAATGGGAAGAATCAAATAGTGCCCAAAAGATTTTGGCAACCATTGCAAATGACTAACCTGCGTAACACCCAATTTATGTGCCAATAAGGAGGCAACAATGTTACCATCACTGTAATTTCCAATTATCAGATCAGGCTTACCCTGCAACTCTTTGCCAATCTCAGCTGCAACATCCTGAAAGACAAATGTCAGTTTGTAAGCCAAGCCAACTAATCCTCCTAAGATCTATGAAAACAATGACAAATTCGGGGAAATCACCTCAGTATAAGTCTCTAGGTAGGGCCATACATCAAATCGTGAGATCCACTTGCGGACAATACCCTTTTCTGTTCTAAATGGTACTCGGAGAATATCTGAGTACTCTGTTCCAAATACTTTCTCCAGACGCTGACCGCAAGTTGTTCCCGCAGCATCGGGAAGAAGCCGAGTAATCTGCAGACAACCCGAAAAAGATTGAGCGTCAAAAATGGTATCACAAAATTAGACCAAAGCTTGAGCAAATCAGATTGCATTAAAAAAATGCAAAGTAACTTACAACAAGGATTCGTGGGATAATGTCAAGTCCCTGCTGTTTTATGCGTTGAATCATTTCAGCTTCTAAAGCACGAACTTGATCCAAGATATAAACAACCTAGAGGACAAACAAAATGTAAAACACACATCATTAAACAATTCCATAAGAGTACAGAATTGATCGGCAAATTAGACTAGCTTTGAGGACTAACCTGGCCTCCAGTGTCAGGATAACCCAAAACATTGTCTTGGGCAAAGTATCCGTGGGGAGTCATAATCACAACATTGAAGACCATTGGGATTCTCCCAAGGAAAGTTTCAAGAGTGCAGGGGTCTGGTGCCTCAAGAAGATCCAAAAGAAGTTGAATCATCACCAGGACTCGGTCGGCGGTATCACCCCAACCTCTCTCCAGTCCAATTTCCTGAAACCTGTGCTCAAACTCGGAATACGGAGTCTTGGGTGGCAATGTAGTCAAATAATCCTCTGCCTTATGCAGGACATGTTGCAGAGAATTCAGACTGTGAATTCTGTCATTCAGCATCATGTTCTGTGCAGCCAACCAAAGCATACCAATAAGAAATAGACTTAAAAAGGAAAGAAGCTGCCTAGATCTGACAATAGCTTTCTAAGATCATCTCTAACATTGTCAGATCCCACGAAGAAAACTGCAAAGAAATGAAATCTACAATCTCTGGAACGATGATTATCTAGAGATCAGTAAAAACCCCTTCAGTCCAACAACTGAAGTGTGATCTAGGCAATTTGAGCTTCTATCCATAGATTTTGGGGTTCCAGTTTTAACAGGTATACCTTCCCCTTGTGGCAGTGAACCCTTAGAAATTCAAGTAGGGGATGCAGGCTTTCCTTATCGTGGAACAGTTTGGCTGAAAGGTGTCGATTGAGGAATTCCACACCATCGCCAATGTACTTTGAAAGCGTAGGCCGAGGAAAAGATGCATTGAAAGGTTCAAAGTCCAACTCAAGAGTAAAGTTGCCATTGGAGCTGGCATTATTTCAAGCAACAATGTTAGAATACAGCATGTAGAGTTGACAAAGCAGAGGCATCTCAAAAGAAACACAAAAAGTACCAAAGTCCAAACGCTTACGTTCCATCAACAAGCTCCTCCTTGAAATGCAGATAATCACCAACCTGAAGCTCCTCAATAACAAGAGCGTGAACGTTGACTCTAATGTACTCCCAAACACCAGGTCTAGGCCGCACAGCAAAGACAATCCACGGCGGCAAAACAATTGCTTCCTAAAACCACAGGATCAGCAAAAAGTAATGAGAAACTTTCGCGGATTCATGCTGCAACCAAACACAGATCATACAAGAATGCAGGAGTGATCGGGGGTCACGTCACACCTGTATGGATCTCAGAACTTCACCAAACGAACCATCAGTAAGCTTCTTTCTAGTCTCTTCGGGGATCTCTTCATACTCAGCAACAACATGATGGCGTTGAAGGATTCCTTTTCCCTTTCCTTCAATCCTACAATACAAATACTCCCATTATAACCAACAATTTCCTATGAGCAACGTTAACAGCGAGGTAGATGTAGTTCAAACTACAAATCCAAGGCGTAACCATGTAAGAACCCACCAAGCAAAGATTACCTTGCCAGTAAGGCCACGATTTCATTGCGGTGATTAAAGAGAGTGTCATCCAGGCGTTCGCGGATGCTTTGAACGCGAGTAAGAATATGTTCGGCCATGGCCCCTCAGAAAACTACCAGAAAACAACAGTAGCAAGACTGTAAGCAACAAACATAATAATCGATCCCTGAAAAATCACATAAACACCCAACCAAAAAAAAAAAAGTCAAAACCAACAATAGATCACATTGTTTTATGTACGGTCGAACAAGATCAGAATCTTTATATATATATATAGGTTGAAGACCCAATATCAAACTAGGTTCTTCATAAAAGAGATCACGTAGAGACTTAAGCGAAAGAACATTCCTGTGCCTTTAGAAGTCATGTTGTCTATAGAATTGGAACACCTTCTTTTCAGTTATTGTAACTAAAGAAAAAGAATGGTCAGCAACAAGAATAAAGCAGAACAGGAAGAGAGAAAAACTTGTACGCTGAAACACAAGGGACAAGTTCAAACTCTGGAGGTGAGTTGCAAGAACAGAGAGTCCGAAGACAATAAGGAATTGGGTCCGTTTAAAAACAGAACAGCCAGCAGATTGACGTAAAACAGTATGTTATACAAGATTTTTAAGCGTTTTGTCCAGGCAAGAACTCTTAAACAAGATATTCTGGTACGTCCTTGGCACTGATCCAGCACTTGGAACATCACAGTGAACCCAGCAAGGACAACAAGATAAGCTTAGTAGGATCTGGTCTCTCAAGTCATTAGATGATCCAGTTACAGAAGAACACTAAAACCCCACAAAAAGAGAAGGAAGCAACGGAAAAGCAAGAAGAGAACAGCGAAAAGAAGAAAGAACGGAAGGAGGGGAACGCACCTCAAAGAGAGAGAGAAACAAACGAACGGACCGAACGCACACAAATAAAGAGAAAAAACAGAGGAATACGAAGGGAAGAATGCAACGAGGGTGGCGATAGGAAGCTTGGGCTTAGGTGGGACTTTATAGCAAAAGCGGCCCCAGGGACCGGTGGGAGGCATTGGCGGGGCTTAGTGCAGTAAAAATAGACAGCAAAGGGGCAATAGAATAGTAAATTTCATATAGATTCTTTTTCTTTTTTTTAACTAAAACAAAATGATTGCGTCTTGCCATCACTTTCAGTCGGTTTTTAACTATGCCAAAACGAGATTTAACCCAAAGTGGAGGATATTTTGGTCATTTTAAAATGATCTCATTTTTTATTTATTTTTTTTTGATTTGGGACTGTTGTTGGGTTAGGAATGAAAATAGCATTAATTGCAATCCCTAATCCGTAAGTGTTCAAAGCCTAGAAATTCTTTTGAGCGACAAGAAAACTAGAAGAGACCCCATCAAGAGACTTGGTGCCCAACCCAGACCTCGATATTCAAATAATGCAGATAAAAAAGAAAAAAAAAAAAAAAAAAAAGGAAATTGGAAATGTAAAGGCGCTGGTTGTGGATGTTAGCTGAGACATACTTACGTAGCCGTGTTTGTAGGTAGGTCCATAGGTAGGCTCCCATTGCTGCTAACATCGTGTAATTAGAAGTTAATTTTTTTTTTTATTTTAAAAATGTTAAATTCTGAATTTGAGAAAAAAAAAAATAATTTATAAAAATTAAAAATTATTTTTATTACATAATTCATAATTTAATCGTCGTACAATCATTCTATGCTAATAGCCGATTTGCTGCCTAGCACCCAACAACGCATCTCGGTATTCCTTACTCTGGACCTTAAATAAGATGATCAGCTGCACCGCAAAACAGAGCGAGGCTGATACGGTAATTCCAGTGAATCACCAGAGACTCAACAATTTTTATTTTATGATATCAAGATTTCAACTTTTGATTATTGGATTTGCATTAAAATGATTTATTAAGTAAGAATATTAAAAAAAAATTATTTTATGATTTATTGTAACACAAAAAATTAGCTAGAAAATATTTTTTACATAAAAGAAATTTGTTTTTTCTCTTTACATTTTCCCACCCCCTCCCCACTCTCTTCCTTTTTTCACTCTAACACCCACTCTCTCTCCTTCTCTTTCCTCTTCTCTCCCTCTCCCTCTCTCTCTCTCGTTCTCTCTCGCCCTCTTCCACCCCCTCCCTCTCTCTCTCGTTCGCTTTCATAATTACCTGCTACTTTTTGTTTTTTTTTTTAGGTACGTACCTGCCACATCTTGTTGCCTAGCTTCTTGTTGTGAATGGAAACAGGCCGTGGAAACTTACCGGCTATAAAAACAAAGTGGGTCTAATGGTCTTGTCCGACCAACTTGAGTTGTGCGGCCGTATTGACCAAAGCATTGCCAAGAAGTGGGAACAAGAACAAAACGATGCGAAGGAATATGCTTGTAGATCATAATAAGAACAACATATTATGCCCTTAAATAGCAAATCAATTCCTGGTCTAATGAGAAAATTGGAGATTGAAGCACATAGGACAAGACTTTGAGAATATATACAGCAGAATATTACCTTTTGCTAGGACAGAAGAAAAAAAAAAAAAATTAGCTTTCCTACGAAGAGACAAAAACACTGAAACACAACCCAACGCAACAATGCAAAGAATGGAAAGAGAGAGCCCAAAAATGGTGGTGGAGAGAAAGAGTGAAGAACGAGACCCTTTTATAAAGACTTGGGAGGACAAGGTTGGGGGGGGGATGGGTTCATGCTCATGTTTCTCGAGCACCTTGTAATGCCGCCTCTGTATCCGGGGAAAAAGGCTATGATTACTGCCTTCGTCTTCCCGTGGTTTCCTTCTCCCTTCCACTCAACACCGCTTTTCTCTTTCCCACGGGCCCCTGACCTTCCCTTTTAATTATTGTTTTTGTTTTTTTCCATTAATAATATGTTTTGACTGAATTCTGAATTTTAACAGCTTCAATTCTATTTCTTTTTTCTGTTTCTTTTTTTTTTCCTTTTTTTGAGGTCAACTAAGAGTTTCGAGTCTGATAGTAGAGACTGACCAATTCAATATTTTATTAAAATAAAGTGATTGGAATTTTCAATTTCTTCTTCATATTTTCTCACCTTTAAAAATATTGTATTAGCTTTTGCGGGCAAATAACAAGTTCTTGATTTTTCTTAATTCTTTTGAGAATTCAGTTGAGTTTTTGATCAAATTTTCAAAATCTGGGGGTCGTTCGTTTCTTGTTGGCTAGTAGCCCTTTGTATTATTTGAAGGGTGACCAGTTTATGTTGCAACAATTGCTGGTCGCTCCTAGCTTTTAATGAGCCGCCAGCGGTCAACTCTACTTTTCATAAGGGTACCTCGGTCACTTCGTTATAAAAAATATTATTAAAATATAATGCAAATGGATAATTTCTTTTTTTTTTTTTTGGCAAGATGAGTGTCAGGCCGAGCCGCGTGCGCCACGGCTTCGTCAACCTCGTGGACACGAACAAGATCTGTTTTTTATTTTGTGTCACGTGGTGCACATCGATTGGTCAGTGCTGAACTGGCGAGACGTTAATGGTTGAGACAGGTGTGTGTGGCCCCCACTTGTCAGAGTTCTGACAAAAAATGATGCCAGACAGCGATCCGTGAAGGGCTACTACTGGTTTTGGAAAAAATAAAAATTCTGACGTGGCAGCGTGCACCGCCGACAAATTGCTGAATTCACTAGTCAGGTTGAATTTTAGGGCTTATCCGCTCGCCAAGTCTTAAAAACCTCTGTACAAAGAGCCAATTTGCCAACCGCAACAATGTAACGTAAGAAAAAATGAACTGTACCACGAGGAGCCAACGGGAAGAAAACCGTCCTGTAATCAATCTATTGACTACGCTTTGTGGTATTGAAAGTGAAAAACGGAGCGTAGATATATAAATGAGAAAACACTTTATAAGTGAAAAAATATCTAACTAAAAAAAAAAAGAAACATTTAAAAACAACAAAAAAAAAAACACAAATTCTTCAACAGTGATAAAATCTCTTAATAGTTTATATAATATGTAAATAGTAAAATTATATTTAGAAATAGATTCTTTGGATTTTTGCCTATCTTTTTAGTTTATAAAATCTTAAATTATTCATTTTATATTAATATAATTTATGAATTAATATGTAAAAAATAAAAAATAAAAAATGGTGCCAATACAATATACTCAAGGTATGAGAATGAACGTCCATAGATATGAACACCACGGACTAGCAAATAGAAATGGACTAAGGGTATTTTCCCCTCTAGTCAAGTCTAAATTCGATATCATGTACTATTTTTTCTGACAGGCCAACTGGACGACTCCCCTTTTTTCTTTTCTTTCGGGCTGACAGGACAGGTGTTTTAGCTGCTTTTATAAAGTGATTGCCTCGGTGTCTCCGGCACGTCCGCTTTGGACAGGTTGGATGGTAGTATGTATCCATTCTCAATTTTGGCATGAGCTCTTTTGTTGTCCCCGCTTTTATTTGAATTGCCCTGAAATGAAACATTAACGAAGACCCCGTTTGGTTTTCTTGATTGTTGATAATTCATTGCAGTTAATGATTATTATCGTTAATAAATTAAATAAAGCAATAACATTTAGTTAAATTAATGTTATCTATTATTAATAATATTAAAATAACTAATTAAAACTCTTATTTATTATAGAAAGGAACATATTGGAAATATTTAAAATATTATTATTGAGAATATTTAGATTAAATATATTTTATTAGTTAATATTATATTAAGAATTAGTTCAAAATTACTTTTTTCCGCAAATTTCCTTTTAAAGGAGTTCGTCAATAAATAACAATTTTAAAAGAATTTTATCAAGCACCTAATACTCTATTATTTTAAATGGAATAGTAACGACACCCTTCAAAAAAAAAAAGAAAAAACAAGCACCCGCGAAAAAGGCAAGTGCTTGGGGGTTCATCAATTGGCTGGCTCTGAAGGTTGGCAACGGTTGCTACAAAGATGATGGTCAGGGCCATTTCTTCCAATTATTGCACGATGTTTTCTTGCCAACGAGACCATTGCTTCCACGATATCCTTACTTTATGGGTACATGAAGCCCCAGCTCCCAAACCCTCCTTGTGACAAACCTCAATTCTGTTTTATTGTCATAAAACGAGGATTGATTGCACATTGATCGTGAAGATGCATAGCATTTGTTTTTAAGTGGCTCGTGACTTATACATCGAGAGCATTTGTTATATTGAAATAACAGAATTGCTCCATATATATGTATATACAGGGGTCATCGCTTAATCCCCCAGAAACCGTCCGACTCAAACCTCTGGAGCCCCTACCCGTCAAAACAGAAAATTAAAAACAAATCAATGGTTTTAGCTTTATGAAAATGACCCTCGAAGGTTTGGAGGAATATTATAGTTTTTAGAAATTGCCAAAGAAAAAAAAAAAAAAAGACCCAATCTGCCCGTAACTACTATAAATTAAAATTATATGTGTGCTAATAAAAATGATGGATTTGAGAGATGTGTGCCTTAAGTCTCTTTAATCTGTGCAGCAAAGAGAAGTTATGGGTTCAGCGTTGGGTCATAGCCTCAGGGGCCGGAGATTCTAGGCTAGGTGGAGTAAAGTTATTTAATTTTGTTCTTTATAAATCAAAAATAATATAATTTATTATATTAAAAATTATTTAAAACCATATTTAGTAAAGTTGAATGTACTGAGAAGGCCGCGCCGTACTTATCTGGGTAGAGACGTTGACGTATTAGGCCACGCTTGAGGACGTTGACGCGCACCTACCACCAAAAATAATTCATGCATGATGCATTGGTCCAATATCATCCAGCGATGGTATATTATAAATTACAAAAATCTTTTTTTTTTTTTTCCAATATATATATATATTAATTTGCGTGTTTAAGACTACGACACTCCGAATGCACTTGTTTTCAAATGAATCACCTCAATCAAAGAGACTCTCATTGGCATCACTTTAATCTTGTATGCCTTTTTGGAGTTATATTGACTTATGTTGGAGTTCACGCACTTCAACTTACCTTGACAAAATTAATAAATTCGTGTGTTTGTTAATATTAAAATTAAATATAAAAAAATTAGTTAAATTTAATAATGTTCTGAGTGTCGAATTTTTTTCCATAAAAGAATATTGAATCAAAACAATAATTAATAATTTTAAATTTTAATTCATATGCGCATATATATTTTTTTTTATTGGTCCAAGCGGATTGGTTAAACGTCGACGTCCACGCGCCCAACTCTCATTTTGGGCAATTCCCAACTAACTCTATTTACTCGTGCGAGGAACGTCAGTTCACTGTAATGGGCGTTTGAGCCAGAGTTAGGTAGACCGAATTACGTGCCTTCAAATGCAAAAGCTGAACAACCCATCAAAATCGTGTTTAGTTGAAGGGGCAAGGACCATACACCTGCGCCTCTTTCAAACCTTAAAGCTTTTTTTATTATTATTTTTATTTATTTTTTCCCTCACCAAATCTTTTTATTGCCAGGAAAAGCAGACGGCGTTCCCCTTTTTTGTGAAACCTTTTGTTATCTCCTTGGCCCCCAGGAGGCCAAGACTGATGGGAACTGTGTTATGACCGAATTAGAGCATTAAGTTGGCTTAATGGCCGTCGTGTTGTTTGGATTATTATATATTCCTATCATAACTCGTGTCATTGCAATGATGGGTCATCTTCCCGCACTATCAATTATTTACGGGCATTGTTCTGGCAACACGAGCGTGGTGCTGGGAGTGACGTTCGGACATTGTGCCGGCCGTGTTCGTGTACTGCCCGAATGATGCTTCGTCAGCGTGGATCCTTGCGATCTAATTTTCCGATGTACTTACTGACTGAAATTTCTTTCTGCGTACACTTGCTTAGTATTAATCACTTGCTTTAGTTTGGAAATTCAATGGAAAATGTGATAAATGGACATTTAATCAATGAGCATCCAGCAATGGGAGATACTCTAGTAGTTGGTTGCAAGGCCTGTTGGCTGTCGTTTGACAAAGCGGCGCCAACCATAAGATAAAAGATTCGAGATATTCCATGCCCTGTCTAATTTCTTCAACAACCCCTTCTACTTTTTGGTGCTGGAGACAATCACTGTGGCAACAAGATTTGCCACACAGGCTGCGTGGCCTTTTTCAGGCGTCCTCTTCAAGCGATAGTTTAATAAGTAAAAGCCATGGACGTTATCTCTTTACCATTAACTTTTGGAAAATGGACGAGGACAAATTTCCCAGGTCGTTGACCAATACCTATTTTTAAAAATTAGTTGAATTTATTATAATTTACACTTTTTTTTGTTTTTTAAAAGAAAAAAAGGTGGACCGTTTGGAGGGCTTATGGGTAGTTCAAAGGCTTGCAATCAATCATGATATGCTACATAGGCGAGGTTTCTTTCACTCCAAGCGTCTCCAATGCCCCACTGCTCATTGTAATTTGTACTTTTTTTTTTTTTTTGTTTTTTCATCTGCCTCCGTAGCTCGTTGGGTTGTGGAAGTCACTAAGGATAAGGGGTAAATACTCTAAAACAAGATTCTAAACAAGAAGTTCAAATCTATAAGATATCGTGCGATGCCTTGTTTCTGACAAGGATGACATTGACGAATAAAGAAACGAAACCTGTAGGCCAACAACTTGTCGTAGTCAAATTGGTACGGAATGAGTTTATCGAGGGTAGCATGTGATGCACTTAACTTTTAGTGCAGATTTCCAGCTTTCGATGACAGATTTCCAAGCTGTACGCCAGGTAACTAACCCCCAACATCTTTGATTGTCGATTGCATCCTCTGTGGTTCTATTAACCAGGCAGTTGGGTTTGGTTTTCTTGTCATTTTGCCTATTGTCCCCCACCCCCGCCCCCGGCTTCTCTCTTTTTTTTTTTTCTTGAAACGGCAACATCGTTCGTTAATGAATTTTAATACAAAGGTCGGGGTGCGTTACGGCCATTATAGCATTTATACAAACACATGGGAATGCCTATGACCCTCACGGCGTCATTTTCCATTTCTAGACGGGATTTACCGTGTATTTCGTGCTTTGGCGTGAAACTGCTTTTGCTTGGACAGCAAAATGTGGCAGCTATGTACCGATAACATCCGAAGATCCGCCACGAGATTCACATTTGTTGGGGAAGAGTAGGAAAAGCGGACAGATTCACAATGTCACTATCTACACTAGCTCACACGTAGGAAAAACGACGCCAATCAAATAGTATTACGTTACTCTCCTACAATTGTTGATCATAAATTTATAATTTTAAAAATAATTGAAATAAATATCACATCACTTACGTCTGGCTCATGCCAAGAAAAATTCAACTGCATGTGATGAAACCCTAAAAACTTTTCCCTAGATGTAACGCAATTTTTATAACCCAAGTGTTTGAAACATGCTTTTACATATATAGTCAAAGGATATGACATCTGTCATCACAGAATCATACTCCCATGCCACTTTGGGCCTTTTTTTTTTTTTTTTTTTATTTTTATTTGGAGGGGATAATTATCTGAAAAAGGGAGGTGAATTGCTGCAAAACACATTCAATGTCCGTGTATTTCAAGGGTGCCCCGGGATTCAGGAGCACGTACACTCTGAATTAGCCTAGGATCATACACGCTAACAAAATCTACATTTCAGCACTCGAAGAGTAAGCTGAAATTCAAATGTAATTGCTCATTATCTCCGAACCATATAACTTTGTAATATGGTTCGTGAATTACAACCATGGTATCAATTGACGTACCAATATTAATTTAATCAAAGTTTTGGCAGAACCCCTTCGGACAGATCGATTTGTATATATTGTGGGCTTCGACAATTGGTTGGGCTGCGAGCAACAAAGCAAGCTCAATTACACGTTGATATGGAAAGTCGTACGTTGTCTAAGTTGGGTTCCAAGGTTTCCTAAGCCCGTTTTCTTGGAATCACCTCCATGACTTTGCACATTTTATGGTTTTATTTCCACTTCCAACTAGGGCCCAGGATTTGACCCAGGTGACCCCGATTTTATTTGATTTTCATATTTTAGATTGGATTGGGTCGATAACGTCATTTTGGATGTAAATGAACAAAGCGTCGACGCTTTTGATGTCCCCTTCAGCAATCGCAATCATTTGGGCTTGTAATCTAAATATGCTCCCGAAACGTGCTATTTTCAATTTGTTGTCACGGTCGTCGGACTTTTTGCATTTTTATTATTATTTATTATTATTATTTTTTTTTTGGAGGGGTGGGGATTGATCGAGTAGGCTGCCACATTTCAGGGTTGACAATTTGTGCTTTTAAAGGTCATGAAGAGGATTAGCTAGTAGACTTCCAGCAAGTGACAAAACCCAAGTTCCTTGCAATATAAAAAACATCCTGGGCTGCTCTTGCGTGGGAGGGGGCAATCTAGAAATAGACCGAACTGCTACTAACCACGCTGGAAATGTGTGGGCTTTAATGGCCATACCAATGATAAATCCTCTTTTTCATTTCTGTTTCGTCGTAGTACTCCTCGTGGCTTCTGGAATTCATTCATGGATTGTGGTTGGTGATTAACGTGTGACATTGTGTTTGATGGGTTGCCTCACAGCCATACAGTCTGGATGCAAATCTTTGCCTTTATCAGGTACCCGTATCATCGGGGTCACAAGCCTTTTGCTGCAACGGATTATGGTGTATATACATATATACATATTGTAGTTTGAGCCAGAGCGAATGAGCACCCAAATTCTTGCCCACATTTTGATTAAGGTTCGGTTAATCCAACTGCTTTAAATTCATTGAGATTGTTTTGCAGCTTGTTGGAATTCACTTTCTTGTTATTGTCTGCTTTATTCCCTCTTGAGCAGGCACTTATGGCAATGCCAGCCCCAGATTCTAGCCTCTGTTTGTTTTTGATTCCTGAACGAGTGGTAACTTTCTGTTGATCTGCTTGTGTAAATTTCTGAATCACTGCTTTTTTGCCTTTTAGGGCTTCAAGGTCATTTAGCTTTTCAACCGTCTTCAATTTAAAATCTTAGTAGAGCTGTCACATTTTCCCTTTTTCTTGCACTCACGGCAAATGGAGGAACAGTGCGGGACACTGGTCGTTCTGTCGCATTATTTGGAGGTATTTCTTTGATGTTTCATTTGACCCGCATGGAAGTATTGAATAGACACATACATTAAACACCAACCTCTTCCTCTGCAGACAGGAAGGTTCCGGCGGTTCTGGGATGAAGCAGCTAAGTCCCGCCACATGTTGAATCTGTGCCAGGTTTTAGTGGATTGCGTAGCTTCTGTTATTTTCGTTTGATATACCTTGATTGTTTCTTTTAGTAGTGTTGTTTAGATAAATATGATATTTTCAAGGACAAATGCTTCGGTGAATTATTCTTATTATGGTGCTAGGCTAGCGGTTTTACATGTGCTCTAATCAGGCGTTCTTTCCGTGTGTATTTGCATGTGGGTACATTATGCCCTGTCTTAGAAACGGATTAAGTGCAGCTTTCGAGCAAGCAATTCAAGCCTGTGCAATTCGCCTTCTTTCCTTAACTTATCACAAGGTTCCCAGGTCTGTGCTGGCTGAATGTTTCAGTTTCTTGCAATGGCACTATGTATGTTAAGAACTTGTTTCCCCCCGTGCTTTTGCTATGCGTTTTGTTGCCGTTCCTAGCACCAGCGTGTTAATTGTTACTTAACTTGGATGTGCTACAGGCAATGAACATTGAAGGTCTATCATTGGACAAATTCCTTGAACATCAGGTTTCCAATTATGGGGTGGAGTGTAGAGAAAGGTCATGGTAAGGGCCAACTCATTGCCCTTCCCAGCAATGGATTTAACCATCCTGAGCTGAAGAAGTACACAACAGATAGTATCACATTAGAACACATTGCCCGAATCTTGGCTGACCTCTTTCTAGGTGTTCTGAAGAATTATGTTTATCTGTCTTGTGTTTTCGCCCGAAACTCTGTGCGCTACGTTGCGTCATCGCTCTTAGTACCTGCACATGCAAATTTTACCGCTTCGGGGGCTGATGGGATCTCGTTATCTCGTCTTTGCATTCAAGATTTAATCTACAGACCGTAGCGGAGTTGTCAGCATACACACATTATCCTGATCATGTGTTTATGGCAATTTTGTCCTCTCGAAAACAACATGGAGCAGTGCCATATTCTCTCTAGTTCTTATTCTTGTTCAACGCCTAGTCCGTGGGGCAGCAAAACGGTGCAATATTCGGGCACGTGTTCTTTTGGAGCCACAGTGCGTGGTTTCAAAACACGCTGGCTTAAGTTTAATGACACGAAGTAATTAGCAATTTTAGTATCTGTTTGAAGTAGGTCATATGCCCGATGTGTCGATGGGCAGTTAATCGGGAATCGAGAGGCACCCC
The DNA here is from genome assembly GCA_037832385.1 of Rhizophora apiculata. Taxonomy (NCBI): domain Eukaryota; kingdom Viridiplantae; phylum Streptophyta; class Magnoliopsida; order Malpighiales; family Rhizophoraceae; genus Rhizophora; species Rhizophora apiculata. Next base: position 3,747,579 of record CM075433.1, on the reverse strand, counting down.
TATTTTTAAGCATTTAGACTTCGAATTTAAATTTTGTAAAAGAGAGTATAAAATTTACAAGAATAGAAAAAAACACTTAAAACGCCAGAAAAATATAATAATAATAATCGGTTACAGTATTACCCTACCAGTCATCCTAGCCACAGTAATTCTGCAGCAACAAAGAGCTTTCTAGCTAATATTAGGCGATGACACACCAGCAATCACATCATCGGCACATAACCTGGAACAGAGACAGCCGTTTAAGAAGGCTGAAAGAAATTGGTGTCAAAAAATAGGTAGGCCTTCTCTCTCCGAATTGCTGTATGCGAGCATTCAATCTAATCTACTTCGGATTTAGCATTACTATAAGATTTGGTTTTCCTCCCCATTTCAAGGAGACCGCGTTATCCATAGTCCTATCTAGAAGGGAACTTTTATGGTCATGGCACCTTAATCTATAGATACCTGACTCTCCTCGAAATAGAAAGAACCAAAAACCTTGTCACAGTGATGATAAACTATCAATCCAAATCCAGGATTAACACAGAGAGGAATAATGAATCAATGGCCTGCAAGTCCACTAAAAGCAGAGCTCTTAGGAGCAGAGTGACTATATTTACACGATTTAAACCTATGGAGTCCTGCAGCTACCGGAGGAATTAGAAAAATAAGAGCTCCGAAAAGAATTTGTTATTAAGAGTTGGCTATTTACTCTTTGTTCTTTGGTATTGGGAGACATCGAGGATTTCAGGGTGGAATCAATGCCGGCCGTCACATGTGCAAGGACCATGAAGATTTCTTCTCTGCATCATTCCTACATCCTTTGCCGATAAATTTTTCTTTTCTTCCCTCCTCCTCCTTGAAAAACATGTCTAATCAGCATCTTTAACGCAGGTTGAGTCCAACAAGGACAGGAATTCAATTAACTCCAAGAGAAATGAACTTGTCGTCAATGACAGAGTGTCTCTCCATAGTTTACCCATTGCACAAAGCTATCTGTAAAATCCTCAAGAGCATCGGAATTCTCTGGACTAGCATAGCATAGCTCTGTTCCGGTATGCTGCCTTACCTACAGAGTAAAGAATACGAGATGAAGGTCAACTTAACATGTCTAGTTATTTGTTTTGCATGCAGATTGTTAGGTTTCTTAGATTTGACAATGTACACCTTATATCAACCAATGGCTTAAGAGGTTCACAAATTATCAAAGTCATACACTTAAAAGGTTAAAGAAAGTTGGATGTATGCCTTCTTTTAATCTATAATTGTTGACAGAAAGCAGGCAGGGATGAATAAAAGCCAAGAATCTTTGGAAAAGGAGAACAAGGAACTCTACAGTAAATGATTCCTGGCGGTTTTGTAGCATGTGTCGACTATCATTACCAATCTGAAACGATGACAATAAACCCCCCACAAGAAATGTGACTACCATAACAGAAAGTACTGACCTTCATGCTGGAACTGTAGCCACTTTTGGATGGGGTAGATTCACCCACAATGCCATTAACAACATTCTCTGATGACATCCCAGCAACTGGTGAGCTTGTGAGTACTGATGACCTGCATTAAAAATTATATATGGTGAGAGAAAATGTCAGCATGCTGTCAAGTTAAAGACAATAATCTGACAAAACTTCGAGAAACTAGGCTAGGAAACCTGAAGCTTGTTGATGTGTTACTGACAAAAATTCAGTGACTTAATTCAAAAACCAGTTAATAGACGAATTTGACCAGGCTGGTGGTTAATGGCTCCAAAATACAGAGTTGATTACAAAATAACCCTTGAAAAACAAAATAGGGAAAACTTTCACAAGAAATTCTCCATGTGGGAAAACTATAAAGACACTCCTCATAAGTTTTAATTTGATTAGTTGGAATCATTAGTTTGAGATTATAAGACTAATAAGACAGAAGTGCAGAACATGTTTTGATCTATCAAGCTCTTGTGTATTTACTATGGATTGTTTGAATTACCCAGATATCTGCTATTCAAGAAAAGGGTTATCATATCCATAAAAGTCAATTACAAGTACCTCTCAAATGGCTCTTCTTCACATGAATTCCCACAAGAAGACAGGCAATCTATGTCAAGAAAATTTGAGCAATTAAACATATCTCCATGTTCAGAGAAGCAAATACGATCACCATTGAGGTATTGATCTCCTTGCACATCTCTAATCAGTTGTCCGTGAAGCATCGAGGGAGTGTATCTGCATGGGGGCCAACAAAAGGCTAAGAGGGACAGTGATGAAAATTATGCAGCAAATCAGTAAATAGCAGTAGAATAAGCTGTTCACAACCAGTTGCACACAGGGATCCAACAACTGCAGCCATAAGAGAGTGGATTAATTAGAAAACAACAAACAGCCCTATAGAGTAACAACCCTCTTATGTAAGGGACTTTTTCATCTATTTCAGGATTCAAATCATGAATAATAAGTAGAGAAAAAGTTTATATGCAGGCAGCAACACCACTGATCACCCTCACTGGGGCTGGAAATCCCATTTGGAACATAAAAAATTGAACATAATAACATGATTCTCAAGATAACTTATCACGTTCAACGAGGAAAAGCTTTGAAACTACGTTCACAACAATCACTGCAAGGGAAAAATGAAAGAAAAGAGGCGTTCAACAACAGCTGTAAGTACTCATGTACAACAGAGGCAGGATTGCAAACCGCCAATTGTGTACACACAACACAATAAGTGCATGTAATCATCAGAGGAACATGGTGTCAGCATTCAGGGAAAAAATGATGCATATTTGTAGAAAAAATGGGATAAAAACCTTGAGAATGATATATCACTTTCACATGTTGATACTTCAGGGGATGACTCAATAAGAACACTATTTTCCCCATGCGAATGATCTGGCAGAGCTGAATTGGAAAACTTGTTCTGCTTTACAGTTGTGGCTTCAAATGGTGACTCGCTTCCACGAAGAATATTTCCATCTGAATAGGACCTTTTGAAAAGTGACCTGAACATAAAGAATTTAATAGTTAAAGGATGAGCTGCAGCCACTGTGGTCAACTTAGGTATGCTGCTTGCTATACAGGAAGCAAAATTTTAACACTAGTTCCACCCACCCACTGGCACCCACACCCCCACAGATCCTAATTAAAATGAACATGAAGAAACAGAAAGAAATAAAGAAAGGAGGTTGAAATTTAAAAGTGAAGAGTAAAGAAAAGGGAAAAAGGAAGACAGAGAGTGGATAAGACTAACGGTAACAATGCCCAAAAAACATACTTGGTGACACCATTTTGACATTTGACACTACATCTCTGCATGTACAATATGATGGCAGAGATATGCCGAACACTTACTGAAGCCTATGCATTATTCTTTTTCTTTTTCTGGTACATCAGAAGTGAATTCGTTATACTTAGGGAGTGAAATTTTGAGCATTCAAATTCCATATACCAAAGGCTGATTGAGATTTACACATAGTTCCAATTGGTTGCCAGTCAAGTACCTCAAATTTTCATTAATTCTTGTTTGCCCATTCCTTCCTGCAAGGTGATGCTTGTCTGAATCCAACTCCCATAGTGCAGGTTTACCCTCCAGTGGCTGGAAGTGACCCAAGAATCTGATTAAAAGTAGTCAGCAACAAAAAACCATTAATTTGTAGACTGAGGAAAAGGAAAATCAAGCAAAGTAAATGAAGAGTGAAGTCTGCTCATTCATTATTACTCAGAAAGTGGGTCATTTATTGGTTGCCTAATGCTAAATTTGAATAACAGAAGCAAATGTGCCAGTTATTTTTCCCCTCATCACATGTTTATCTTCCAAATTTTGTAGGTTGGGTATGAACACAGAGTGTAACTCACAAGTATATCCAAATTGAGACAACAGAACACATGGAAAGGATAATTTGTCATCAAAGGCAAACCTCTTTTTTATGTATGTGTAATACAGGCTAAATAAAAGCATAACATACACATTAATTGCATCCTGTTTCTCTGAATCCATGTATGCATTGCTGTAATACCGCTGAAGAGTTCTGAAGAACTCCTGGGACTGGGTTGCTGCTTTCCATTGACCCCTTCTCTCAGAGAATATCTGTAAAAAATGAAAAGTTACACAAGGATAAGAAGCACCATAATACCATTCTGGAATCAAGATGCTGGCTTTATTCATCAAGTTAATAAGTAGTAGAACTATCAAAAATGATAAAAGAAAAAAGTTTAAGAATTTGATGGAATTTTACAGTTGTCCAAAGACATGATCAATGCTGAATAAGAATTGTTGTCTATTGAAAGTTGTCATCAGTTAGTATTTACTAACTTTCTCACAGCATATTAACAAGAAACATTCTCTCTCAGAACTGAAATAATTTTCTCACATATACCAATTTGAATCAATTATTAAGCAAGTTGGTGCTTATGGCCTGACAGCTAAGACTCTTGTCCAATCAAGGGCCCAGACAAGTCAAATCAAGGCCTGATGCATAAAAGCAGTTCTAGTCAAAAAACTTGCTGAACTTATAAAAACTTCCCTTCATGATCACTTCACTGAGAAGCCTACTCTTTAAAGACCTAAGGCAAGGATGAAAAGAAAGTAAAAGATGTGGAATCACATTCTATTGGAATTTTTGGGCAGCAAAGAATTGCATCATAAGATAGAATCACCTTGTTATGAGCTGCTGAGCCACCATACTGATGTGCCAATGTGTCACCCATGGTTTCATAAAACCCCATCAATTCATCAGCCAAAGGTTCATCCAGATCTATTTTTGGGTTATCTATTGCTCCTAAAGCATGAAGCTGGTGTCCAAGAGCAGCCAACCCATATGCATACTGTGCAACATTTGTACGGTCAAGACAATCTATGCAATTTGTTCTTAGCACACCTTTTTGGAACATTGGACCTTTGACAGAATGATTTCCATTAGCAACATTATTGCCTCCACTAAATCTCCTCTCCAAGTTATCTGCATCATCATTACTGCTGGAGCTATTCTCCATAGATAAGTCGCCATTCTCAACATTCCTGCATGATATTCATGATGCAGAACTTGCCATCAACAAAGCAAAGCATGGTAAATAGATTAAAATTAAAGAAATGTAAAAATGGTAATGTAAATTTCATTAACATAACTATATAGGTCACAATGGTCTCTGCTGGACAAAAGGGATGAAGGCAAGGCAAGTAATGAAGTTGGTTGGGGGAGGGCAGGAGAGAGAGAGAGAGAGAGGAAGTCACGACATAATTGTCTGTAAACTGAGATACTACCCTCAACCTTATTAATTCATCTAAGGTATCAATACTGTCATGAGCAAAGTAAAAGAACATACAGGGAAATGGATCATTTTGATCTACTGGCATGAGCAAATACCATGAAGTGACTTTAATGGCATCAATCTAAACATCTTATCATCACATGGATTACAAATCACAGCACAACTGTGATGAAACAACTTACTCAGAGAATGGGACATTCATCCATCCCTCAGGTCTCAAGGTTGGTGTTATTTGGAAACAAAAGAAACCTGTTAGCATCAAAGCATATGCAGCGACTTTTCCCAGAAGTAACAAAGCATTGGTTGCTTTGCTGATATGAGCAAAGGAAGCACCAAAAATCAAAAAAAAAAAGGAAAAAAGCATTAAGCTTCAATGTTCAATACTTATAAAGCATTAAGAAACCTAAATGCAAGCTAAAAGACATGTACCTCCGAGAATGTCTATGCAGATCCCAGTGGAGGAATCTTAGATGATTCTCCTCAGATAAATCCTTATTAATGAAATCAATAGCATTAGCAAACTCTGTACGAAGGATTGACTCTCGAGGCCTCTTTTCCTGTGTCTGTTCATTGGCAAAACAATATCAAATAGAGACAACATACAAGGCAGTTTTTTTTGGGATAATAAAATGATGATTTTAAAGAAAGCAACACTGACACTAATTTTTCAAAGTAACAATGTTCCATAAAACCTTCATTGTGTTTTTGCGGGCATGTAAAGCAGAAGAAAAAAAAAGAGTGAATATGTTGACAACTAAAAACCCACCTTAATCAAATTCAAAATAATAATAGGATTTCCATATCTCTCAACAAGATTTTCAAAATGAAGTCTGGTCGCTTCATAGTTTTGGTCCTTCTTTGACACTAAAAGAGAAGCAAAACTTGTATGAACAAAAGAACATAGTACATAAAAATACAAGACATGGAAAGTGGTTGAAACACAGCAATAAATTCGGCAAGTGCAGGGACATACAAATAATATCTGGTTTAAGATTCAAACGTGATGTTTCTTGTGACCAAAACAGAGGGATAGAGCCACGGTTCTGTACAACAGAACATATTTGCATGGGAAATCCATCAGAAACATCCTCAAACACAATCTGCTCTGTCTCAACATCATTCGCAACTCGGCCCTTCTCATTCACACCCCGTTTTAAGTACCTAAATGAGAAGCACAATATGAGCAGCATAAATATGATTAGAAGACACATACACATAAAGCATGATATCTCTTTATCTACAAGATGACCATAGTCAGATTCAACACAAACCATTAAAAATATCTAACATTAATGAAATAATCAAGAGAAACATAATAATTGCCTAATATTACTTAAATAATGCACTCGATACTGGGACAGCTGAGCAAGTAGTGTGTGACTACTTACCATGCAGGAATTGACAATAAGTATGTCTTAGAGTGATGTAAAATGTGATCAGACTTGCAACTTGAAATTAGTACCAAAAGAAAAGAGGAATGCATGTCATACTAAGCACAAAGTAGACTGAGGGGAAGCACCTACCTGGTGCCAGCATAATGGCGGGAGCGTCTTGCAATGAGAGCAAGCCTGAATTGCCGTCCAGACACAGAAAGTGTACCCTGAATTCATATAGCATGAGAGACAAAAATATTTTAAGTCATTACATGTTAATAAAACTAGTAAATGCCTGATAACAATCTGCCATTAACTCATCACACTGGAAACATTATTATCAACCAACTGTTGTGCCTACTCCATAAACAATTACTTTGAAGACAAAGCAAATTCCTATGAAGGATACTCAATATATCAGCTTGGAAAAGAAAGGAGAAAGAGAATTGTTGAATAGAAGGACTTCATTTACACAATAAATAGCATGAGAAGAACACTAAACCACAGAGATGGAATAAATGACTTGAACAATTTAAGGTAGTCTGCCATCAGATTTGAGAAATGATAAAATTGCAAACTTAGAGTGAACTAGATCCAGTAAATTCCTGTAGATCAACTTGACCCAAAAAAAGGAAGCTCCAGCAGAATCATAGCTAGAGAAGAAGAGGCCAAAATTGGTCATATCTTACTCACCTGTTTAAAGAAGCCATACACTAGTGCAACTGTCCACAAAGTATTCTGTAGGCAGTTTCGGATTCCTCGGGTCAAAAACTCATTCCAGACAAACATTGTCTCATAAAGAACCTGGCCGGTCTCATTACGACACAAATTCTTTTGAAGACTCCACATAACATGGTATGAATAGCTAAAAAAGAAGTCCTTTGTAAGGTCCACCATGCAGAGGAGCTTCTTGTATCTAAGCAATTAACAAAACAAATGCAATCTAGTTAACAAACTGTCATCAGAATGTCTACTAGAGAAAACCAGTTATTAAAAGGAAACAACAAAACAGACATAGGAGCCAATTAATAGGAACAAACAATTTCACACCTTCAAAAGGTAAAATAAATCTTATATAATATCTTGCATAAGCATAAATGTGCAGCTTCTGTCCCGTAGACAAAAAATTAAAGAAACAAACACTGAAAAATTGATTGATGCTTAAACAATGCGATATCCATTGATCAGATCAACGAAGATTGATTTCAGGGATAGGGAGGAAGAACTCATAATCTTGAAGATTGATTTCAGGGATAGGGAGGAAGAACTCATAATCTTGCAGGACTACAATTCTATCAAAGGATGGTGTGTTTCTTGCATGTTCGTGAAATTAAAACATTGTCATTTTTGTAATAAGAGCATCTTTATTGTCTAGTAATGAGAAAAAGAAAGAAGCACATCCTAATGGAAAAAATGAGGCAAAGAAAGATTAAATCACATAGGGTACTATTTTTCCGATGTACCCAAAAAAATGGCATAGGGTACAACAATTTCACCAAATAAAATACAAATGGATCCTTCTAAGCCATATCTATGGTTCCCTTCACAAGTAACACGGATGAAGAAAGGACTAAAGACCTGTTCTCATTCCTAGAATGATTGATATCAGCACGAACAGCAGAATTTTGAACTGGAATAATCACACTCTTGGAGACTGCATAAACATTATGACCACAGATGGCACCAATCTGCCTTCTTCTTGTAATGAGTAGCATGTAGTATGGCCCCAGAAATTTAATAAATCCTGACAAGAGACAATCACCGTCCATATCATCACATCATCTATACTGGCAGAAATGTAAGAATTCAAACCAAGCCGTGCATACCAACAATCCCATAACAAGATGTAACAAATTTAAGTCCGCCAGTGGCAATGTTTCCTTCATGTATTCGCATCAACAAATCTGCGCATTCCCTTTCCGTGTAAGTGGTGGAATCTTCACGAATATTCAACTCGGAAGGTTCCAGCCGACCAATCTTTAGCACTCTCCAATATGTCCTGCTCTTATCCCTTCCTATCATGTAAAAGTTCTGCCATACAAGGAATTAAACAAACTCAAAACAGGCAGCACAATCAATCATTACAGCCAGAATGAGTCATAGTAATGTAACTCATCTGAAACTGCAACTCAATTCACTTCAAGTTATCCTCTAAAGCATCTAATTTTCATGCCACTAAGTAGCTACTAGCAATGTTTACCAAATAAAATGCATATAAATTTAAGAGATCTCAAGTAAACCAAATTCAAGAGCCCACCGATCTTGTTTCGTATAGCCTGAACTTCTGCATGTAAACCTGCTCAGGGCGGCAGGGCAGGTCGTGGCTGCTCCGGTTCGGAGAGCTGGAGGCTCCGCCATTCTCCGCCGACGCCATCACCATCTATAAATATATTTATTTATAAAAAAAAAAATAAATGCACGTACTAGAGTAGCAATTTGATTAATACGGATTAATTGTTATTTTTTATTTTGTTACAATTTCAGATCTCTTCCCCCGAGCCGCCGGGCTCAGGGAAACGATGACAACGACATGCAAAGGCTTCCCCTCTCGGATTGGAAAAACCGTTATTTAATTTTTTTCTCTTTATTTAGAAACAAAATCGCCGGCCGCTGCCCTTGCATTCGCAGCACATAATAATGGAGGAGTCGGCTTGCTTGGCTGCTTCAGATACAACATTCTTTTCTTTCTTTCTTCCTCTCTCTCTCTCTCTCTCTATTTCAGCTCCTCCTCCTCCTCCTCCTCCTCCTCCCTTCGCAGCCTAACGCAGAGAAGAAATGCCTTTTTTGTTCCCTATTGCCGAACAATTGTAACCACTTGATCTTCTTCTTCTTCTATCAAATTCCAATAACGGAGATCAATCAAGCGGTTAAGAATTACCGTGGCTTGGCTTAGTACGCAACCGTACGAGCTTATACACGAAAAGAGGGACTTTGACGCGTTTGTTTTGAAAATAGAAGGTATATATGGAAAGAGAAGAAGATCCGAATAAAATAGAAAAGAGAGGTAAAAAAAGGATCAGACAATAAGAATAAGAGAAGAAGAGGTGATTTGAGGAGTTTTCCAGAAAACAGGTTCTTTTTATTTTTTTCTTTTTCCTTTTTATTTTTGGAGGGGAGAGGGGGGCGGGGGCGGGGGCGGGGGCGGAAGCGTGGCGGCTAACACAGCTAATGATTGCTGATGTTGTTGTCTTTGATTTTTCTTTTTCTTTTTTGGTTACGTCGTAATTACAAGTATTTATCTTCTAAGACAGTAGGGGTGATTGTTCTTCTTTTCGTTGTTTTTGAGTGAGATGTGTGGAAAGGAGAAGGCGTGAAAATCAGATCCAAAGAACAACAAATGCAAACAACTTCGGTGACTGCTCCATCCCACACAAACACACAACACAATTACCTTTTGTTTACGTTATTACAAAGAACACCTTTAAGACGTGAATCATAGTTCTACTTGTTTCCTTTTGCCTTCTCTCCAACGTTCTCGAACCTGTTTTTTCAGCCAAACAAAGATAAAAAAATATCTAGTGGACAGCCACTTGATGTCTTAATTTATGGTTTTTTTATAAAATATATATTTTACTTGAATAATAATAACTTCTCTCTACTCAATTATAAAATATTAAATTTAAAATTTAATAATTAACAAATCTCTTTTTATTTTAAAAAAAATGTTACTTTAAAAAATTAATATAAATTAAAGAAAGAAAAATACATCGAACTTTTATATTAGACGATCTCTTTTTGTTAAGCAAATTTTCTACAATTGTACTGCACAATTTTTTTTTTACATAAAAAGTAAGAAATATTACTCATGACATGGCATTTAAACTAAGAATTATATATGCTTTGATATAAAATTTTTTATAAAAAAAGATTTATTATGGGAATAATAATAATAATAATTTTGCACAAATTGTCTCATGCTAAAATGCCGATAAGAGTAAGCTTGAATTTCATATAATTAACTGATATCGTGACAATTACATTTTTAAAAATTGTTTAGGCAAGCAAACACTCAAATTCAAATGTGATTATAAAAATTACATCAATCTTTTTTTGTTTTTCTTTTCTGTGTCGAGACATTCCGCCATTTTGCAAATTTGGGGAGTTTGAGTCCGTATTGGTTTAATCAAACTGGACCTGTAATACGGCAATTATGAAAATATTTAAGAAAAAAAACTATAGTTGCATTCTATCGTTCATTCCTTGTACTGTCGCGGCAGGAAAACCCCAAATAGACTCTCAGGATTCAATTAATCGAGGATAACATGCCGTTATAATGGTGATGTAAAACATAAATGAAATTTGTCTCAGTGCTCCTTGAATGAAAGTGGGGCTTGCCATGTGCCAAACTTCAGGAACCTCAAATTTTTCAAGGGCAGGTGGGTGGAGACGGTCAGAGAACTCAGGGAAATGTGGAGGATCGTTGTGGAGGACTTCGTAGAATGTCAGCTTACCCTCTATCATTGCCCATTTGAAAAACAAAACCAATAAAATAAAAATAAATATAAATAAATAAGTAAATAAACAAATAAAACAAGTCTTGGGTCCTGTCCCGATCTCTGGAGTGCAAAAATCGCAGTTGGTTTTGGACTGGCGAAGTCAATGATCAATGCACTTGTGATGTCGCTGCTACCCAGCTTATCCCAGTTGTCTCTGTTCGCACATGGGGATGTGGAGCCAGAACCTCGCCACCAAATGAACAATTTTGTTTTGATTTTATAGTTCTATTCCATCAATTTCATGTGGGCGGCGATAAAAAGGGCCAACTGTTCTGGATGAGCACCGCCCGCCACTACAGCTGATAATTGGCATGACCTCCTTCTCGACAAAACACTACTAGGCAAACCGATGATGCCCACATTTTATTCACATCTCCATGGAACAGAAATTGACCATGGTAACATGTCACCAATGTCACATAAGGCCATCGGCGGACCCTATTATCAACAATTAACACAAGTTTCTATCTTGTCCAATAAGTATATGTGAAAGTTGGGGTAATGGGATAAAAGGCCAGAATTCCTTATATATGATCATTTCAATTTCATTACTCGAAACGCTCTCCTTCCGGGGCATCTACTGCATCAGCGATGGTGAGCTTTTCCGGGTTGAAGAAGAAATCCTCCAGGCTGTATTGTCCCACGGTGGATCGAGGTCCACTCCAAAGAGCCTTTGCAAATTGCTCATGTAACCTCTCGGTTGGATGGAAAGAGTCCCACCAAACGTGATCGTTGGCATTTTCACATAATTTGAATTCCGGTATATTCTTTGTGCCTCCACAGGAGTAGATGCCTCCATATGGCCCAGCTCCACAGCAAGCATTCACTCCATCTTTGAAACCTTCAAAATTAAAGATTTTAGGGACTATTGGTCAGACTCTGAATATCCTCGAGCTCTGTCAAATTAAACTGCAGTGACAGCTAATACTTGTTGAATGGATCTTGTAGACTTCTGCTTGTATAAAAGTTTAGGATACACACCATACTTCGAGGGATTAATCATTCTGTCATATAGCCAATCATAGAAATTTGGGTTGCAATGCTTGAAACCTTTAAGCATGCGTGCCAGCCTTGTGAGAACTACTTTGAAAGCACTGTTGTGAGCCTGAGCAAGGGCAGAAGCTGCTTCAACGCAGCCATCTTTACTGGCTTCGGGGTTCGCTGCTCTTAGGCCTGGTAGACAGCCTAAAGGACTCAAGCTTAGAAAACCAAATTTTCTAGCTCCTTTGTCATACAAGACCTGCATAAAAGAGGATGAATAAAAGGACACTAATCAATTCAAAATCTATTATCAAGTAATATAGTTGGTGCACTATGATCTAAAAGGCTTGCCTGAAGTGCTTGTGTCAAATTTCCAACGACCATCCCAACATATTCTTCAGGGCTATAAGATTCCTGCATTTTTGGATTACCCAGATAACCGCCCATGTAATCATTGCTTCCCATACTGATGAAATAAACTGCTTCAGTTACAAGTTCCTTCGTTTTGGCTTTTCCCAGCCTTTCTGTCAAGGATTTTTCCACCTTTTCAAAGTACTTTAGTTGGGTCTGAAGATCAATGACCTAATGACAGCATTTAAAATAAGTTGAAGAGACTACAACCAAGTAAAATGAGTTAAAAAGAATAGTTTATCACTAATTACATTCTGCAAATATGATTTATGTCTCCCTTATAGTATCAAAATAAATTGTCTTGCCAGAATTTTTATAGATTCCTTACCAACCCTTCATTCCCTCGATTGGTCTGTGGAAGAATGCCGGCTCCAGCGGAGGCAAAGTTAACTCCCTTTGCATAATCCACAGATGGTTGTAAAAAAGGAGGAATCAATGGTAATTTTGCATATTCAGCTGCATTTTGCGAAGTATCCTAATCAGTTGCTGGCAGCACACAAGACAGGGACAAACTCACTACTACAGTTCGCAATCCACATGCAATGCTGGGTGAGATCTTTTCCTGTCAACAATGACTAACAAAAAGGGAAGTGTGTAGATGGTACCGATAAAGTCAACAAGCACGCGGCCATCAGAAAAGCGTCCTGTCGGTGCTTCAAAGAAGCCATTCTGGCCGTAAGGCTTGTAATTTGCTTGATTTTCAGGGATGGCGTTGATATGATTATTGTTGCCGGAATCAACGCTTGAGTCGCCAAAGATGAACAAGGCAGTAGTCTTCTCTAGGAGGCTTCCAAACACCCTTGAGCCAACTAGCAGTGAAAGAAAGATACAGAAATAGAGCAGATGTGAGCTGAACCCTGCCATTGCGAGAAGAGCAGATAACCCGGCAGGTCAATAATCTCCTTCCAGAGCAAGTTCCAATGGGCGATTCCTTCGAGGCAATGATGTCCCAGAAGCTTATTCAAAATGTATAAATGTGTTAGCTCTTTCAAATGCTCACTGCAAAACAAATCAGTGTGACAGTGACTCGCAAGAAATCTATGATAGCATCTTAGCTTCTTATGTGGTTTCTGTGAGAATCAAATCTTAAATGGATATGTGCAAGAGGATCAAACGGAGATGTCCATTTCTAAATCCCATTGGTTTTGCAGCTCGTAGTTTCAGAAGAAAATGCCAATTTACAGTCCATGGAACCCATAATAATTTATTGCATGTTGGGCTAATTTTAATGGTCGAATACACTGAGAACTAACAACTGAATTAAGTTAAGAAAAAATAAAAAATTTAAGTAAAATTTAATTTAAAAAAAAAAAAGGTATGATTAAAAATAAATATACGTTGACATATAATAGTTTTTTTTTTTTTTTCTTTTAGTTTTATCCGCACGGATTGAGGAGACTTAAAAATAAGAAAAAAAAAAAAAAGGTCTTCCGTCTTTGACCTTCTCCTCCTGTCCTGGACGCAATGTTAGATATTATAGATATTCATGGACCAAAAACCAAAATTTCTGCTCAAAATTTTACTCTTGCAAATGTGCCGACCAGTCAGTATCCTTTTTCTTTATGTTCTTCCGTGGTACAAGTCAAGATCCTTTAGACAAAGCGACCGACAATCCCCTTAAGGTGTGTCAACCTCTTTTACATCACCACCAAGAATTCAATCATTTAATTGTTCATAACTACCATCTTCGAGACTAAAACAGATTGTACTTAACCTACCTCTCTTACTCGGTTCAAAGAACCCTGTTATCTCATTGTAACAAGGCAGAGAGGGCGAAAAAAGGAAAGATACAGAGGACGAAAGAAAGAAAACACAAACCCATTTCTGCCGTATCTCCAATGCCCCGTAGGTGAAGCTGAAGCCACAAGACCCTCATGTTATCTTATCCACAATCAACTTCTATAAGGACAAAAGCTTCAACTTGCCAGGGATGGGCGAGTCAAAATACAAATATATACTTATCTTGTATGCTGGATAAAAAATAATAATAAAAAAAAATTGTTGCAACTATCTAATGGATTGGCGCAAGAAAAAAAAAAGAAAAAAAAGCTCAGTCAGCTAAATTTTGAAGTGAAGATGTAGAGCGAAAGACGCTCAAATTTTTCACATAAATTTTAAAATTTTTTTGTAACATGTAAGAACATCTTGTATTCTTATTTGACCTAGCATTGACTCGTAATGAGTATGTCAAAAGAAATATGGTAGATATGATAGTTAATGTGTATGACCACAAGTTAGAAGATGTCAAATATAAATTATGACTTTGATTAAAAAAAAAAAAAAAAAAAGACTCGAAGTGCCGGTAACATTGTTTTTGCGTTATGAAAATATTGGGACAGCAAGCAGTGACATTAATTTTCAATTAAAAAAAAAAAAGTGTTTAAGGCGTCAATTGCTGTGGTAATATGCACTAACGACGCTAATGTAAATTGTGGATAATATATAACGACTAAAGTAAACTCTAATTCTCTTTAGAAGTAAGCATATTTCAATTAAGAGTTAATTAACATTAGGTATAAAAAAGGTCTAGAACAGAACGAAAGGTAACTTGGCTAACAAGAGTAACCCTCGAACTTCATAACAAAAAAGAGCTTCAAATGGGAGACACAGAAATTCAGCTGCCCAAAAAGATGCTATCCCGTACTCAAAAGCCCAAAACAAAAGTAGGATGGTCATCCGAAAGGGGAGAAACCGTCTACAAATTCTATGTTTAAAGCCTTTTGTCACGACTTGGACTCGAACCGGCCTCTCCAAATGCTGGTCTGTATTTCAGCTTTTTCTGATTGTGACTTTGGTTATCCGGTTCGGCGAACGATGGAGAAAGCAAGAGTAGACACAGACTACATGCGGGGTAGAGAGCTTTTATGGACATCACGCGAGCTGAGATATGAGCGGGAATCCAAACCAAACCAATGACATGTGATCTCTCTAATACACATGGGTTGAACGTGAGTTGATAGACAAACAGTTGAAAGATGAGATTATCCAATCATAATCAAACGTCTCACAAAAGTAGAGAGACTATGGGTGGTTATCTTATTAATGTAAACATATTTATAGTGTTAACCTTGATAAGATTTCTAGAAACTTCTTAAAAATAAAGGAAAAAAATGAAATAAAGTTAGTGTTCTATAATGTTTGATAATGGGGCATGAAAATTGAGGAATGGAATACTTTTTAAGATTACCAACCCATGAAACTATATAACTATTAAAATACAATTAATTTAATAGTCAATTAATACAAATTTATATATTTGAAATATTAATTATAATTTTATAAATAAAAATACATAACAATTTAAGTAGAAAATAAAAATAAATATTTTCATTTGTATTTTTTTACATATTTTTATAAAAAATATTATAATCACAGTACCGAAATAAAAAATTTAGATGAAAAAAAAAGATCATACAACAATAATAATCACAGTGTTACTCCAGGCTTTAAAATTTTCATCATAAATTTAATAAAAAGAGAGTTCCACTGCTCTGGATGGAGCTAAATGTAAACTCAAGAAATTTTTTAATTTAAATAGACACAATTTTTTTTGAACAGGATCATACGATATTTGAACACGGCCGATTTGTCTACTACTACGCCGAAACGTTTGCCTGTAAAAACTGGAAGATTAGAATCCACCTCACCGTTCAAGGCTACAACCCCGACATTCTGGGAATGAGGGATATTTCTGTAAAATCACTTCCTCCCTATCTATTCCCAAATCACCGTAAACCCTAATCAAGTTTATTTTCCCAACAATTTCATACCAATCCCAGCTTTATCCAGCAAATTTCGGCAATGACCTCGTCGAAACGTTACTACAAGGAAAAAATCGCTCGTCGTAAGTACGTCGTTGCCTTGATTTCTGATCATTAGCTTCTTTTTCATTTTCATAGGGATTTCTAATTACGGAGATTGCCCAGAGAGGAGAAACCGGACGAACCGGAACCTCCGAAATATAGGGATCGGGCAAAAGAGCGAAGAGAGGACCAAAATCCAGATTATGAGCCCGCCGAACTGGGTTCCTTTCACGCGGTTGCTCCGCCAGGCACCGTCGATCTCCGTTCTTCTGATGCTCACTAGTTTTCCATCGAGAAGAGCAAGTATCTTGGAGGTCCGTTTTCCTCAAGACCTTAATATCTTGCTATTTAACAAAGGGCTATTTTTTTAAGGTTTGATTTTATTTTTGCCTTTTTCTAGTTTAATTAACGGGTGAAAAAATGGTGCTCAGTTGACGTGGAACATACCCATTTGGTGAAAGGGCTGGATTATGCATTGCTTAACAAAGTAAGAAGTGAAATTGATAAGAAGCCGGATTCTGCAGATGGTAATGAAGGGAAGACGAGGTATTTAAATTAATCTTATCAAATTTTCTGCTATTCGTTCATTTTGTTTTTCGCTTCTATTAGTTGTGAGAGCTTTAATTGAGGGAAAGGTTGTGAGTGCCAATGAATAGAAATTCATCAAAAACCACAAGGATTGCGGCATTGTTGAGCTCAATTTTGACAGAATAAATGAAAATAGCACGTGGGAAATCAAGTACCGTCATGTTCTGTGCTCAGTGATTCTAGATGACCTTCTAAAGTAGGTTGCGGTAGGCAATTAAAGACAGTCGAATGAGGTTCTGTCTGGATCATTGCATGCTTGATACTTATCTTTGCCCAACTAGAGGAAAATTATTTGAAATGTGTTAATTTCCGTTGTTGTATGCACAGCAAAAAACAGGTTTTTGAACTTTCTGCTTTGTAATTTTGTTGGATGCTATTGTTTGCCAATTTCCTGCATCTTTGTTAATTTTTTTTTTTTGGGGGGGGGGGGGGGATTCAATTCTTTGGCGAGTAGTGATATGGTCATTTGAGCAAGGACTTATGGCTTTTATGATTTAACAGAGCATCTAAGGAAGACCAACAATTATCATTTCCCACAGCAACGGCGAAGGTGTGTAGAGTTTTTGAGAATGTGCAGAATTATTAAATAAATATCTTCTGAAGCCTATTGAATCAGGCAAAATTGGCTTAATGTTTTACCAAAGTTGTTTATCAATGTCTTGTTTTCCTTTTCAGTCTGTTTACCAATGGATAGTCAAGCCTCAAACCTTTGTAAAGACAAATGAGATGTTTCTTCCTGGTCGAATGGCATTTATTTTCAACATGGTGAGGGCTTTTCTTGCTTCTCTAACTTCTAATTTTCTAACCTTGTTGTCCTAAATCAAAATTCTTGTTGACCTTCGGGACATCTGCTTTGAAACTCACTTTCCAAGTGTATTTGACTGTAGTTAAACAGAAATTAACCTTTTTGCTTGGTTCAAGTAATGAATTCTACATCAGCTTAAGCACGAGGCAAAAGGCAAATGTTTAGCTCTTAATATTTACCGTCAATTGGTTTTTGCTGTATTACTCCTGTTTGCTGACAGCCCTCATTATTATCATGAGGGATCTTGAAGGACAAAAGTTATAATGCCAACCAATTTCCTATGATTTCAAGTTGTAGTGCAAACAAGATAATTTGCCTAGTTACAGATGTTGGGGCCAGGTTTGCTTTGGACTAGCAAGGAGTAGGGAATGAGTGTATGCAGGATACCCAATTTTGAGTCTTTTCGATATTGTACCATCCAAAAATAAGTGACTAAAGAATTTTGAACATTGTAGGTATTGTTGTTTTTGTTGTGCTTATTTGATCTACCATTGACATTGATTGTGCCTTTGCTTAGTAGTTGGATATCCTTGATCTTTTTCTATTTTTCCCCTAGGAGGGTGGATATTCTCATGATATTCCTACCACATTACACAGAAGTAAAGCTGATTGTCCTGTGCCAGAGGTTTGTACTTTTTCATTGTATTGGAGCAATCTCTTGCTGAAAATGTTGGACAGTATATTGATTTTGGATCGTGTAGGAAATGGTCACTGTTAGTGTTGATGGATCTGTGTTGGATTGAATTGCTAAAATTATGTCGTATCTTCACCTTGGATCCTGTGGGAAGGTCCTAAAGAAGAAAAAGAAGGATAAAGTTGCAAAAGTTAAAGATACCATCTAATACCGTGCACCTTAAAGAAGCATAAAGATTCACTTCACGATTTTCTGTGTGTTGAATTAACATTCCAAGTGTTATAATGGAGAAAAGTTCTTGCATCATGATCTTGATTGTGCAACTGCCCCAAAATTCTGTCTTTATTATAATTCAGGTTCTTGGTTGCCATTCACACATGACATGAGCAAATTTGATTGTATCATTAGAATTGTCCTTCCTATAGATGAAGGGTGGGACTTAAACCTTGGACCTCTTGGTCACAAGTTTCAACATTGACATTAGTCTAAAGTTCTAGTCCCTGTGTCATTAGAATTATTTCATAAGGTGATTTGATCTGAGCATCCCATGTTTTTTCATGAGGGGAAGAAGTTGCAACCTGTGACCTGTATCAATTGGGACATTTATTCACATTCTTCTTCTGTGCATTCTTCAATTTTTAGTTATATTTAATTAGTGTGACAAGGCTGTTCTTTCCCTTCCTTGATTTTAACTTACAGGAAAGATTTCTGCTGTTGCCAATGGGTACGATGAAGAGGATAAGCCATCAAAACCGAATGGGGTTCTCTCTCCTAGCAAGACCGAGAGAGAGATTCTGCCACCACCCCCACCACCTCTCAAGAAAAATCAGCCTGATCGTAGAGAAAAGCAGGTGTCAGCTGTTGCTAGAGCAGAAGAGGATGATATATTTGTGGGAGATGGTGTTGAGTACACTGTTCCAGAAAAGGACATGAGTCAAAGCCCAATATCAGAGGACATGGAAGAGTCTCCTCAAAACAAGGAAAAAGTTTCTTATTTCAGTGGACCTGCATATGGCCTGGTCCCACCATCTGGGCCTCCTCAGCCATGGCAAGACTCAGTAAGTGGATTGCCATAGTGACACAGAAAAATAAACAGATGCTAGGTGAAAATTTTCTGACTGGGTTTTGAGTTTTTGAATGCTGGTATTTGATACTAACTTTTCAATTTACAGTTAGCATTACATTGTTGCTGACCATAAAAATTATCTTTTGGCTCTTTTTGATGGATTTTTGGCAATGTCAATCAATTGTTAATTCAGAATGGATATGATGTCATGCAAGCACAAGCACTGGCTGGTAGCTACCAGGGAGAGTGGCAGGAGTACGAGTCCGCTGAGCAATTGGTGTATCCTGAACAGTATCTCCTGCAAACAGCACAAGCTTATGGCATGCAAACAGGTGCAAACTTTCCACAGGATCCACGCTTTATGACTCAAGAAGAGAAGGATAGAGGCTTAGGTTCTGTGTTTAAGCGGGATGATCAGAGGCTTCAACAACTGAGGGAAAGAGATGCCCGAGAAAAGGATCCAAACTCAAGAGTATAATCATGAGATAGTGGCCAGCGACGATGAAGATGACTTGTCAAAAATGGACATGGGTGGACGTGTAAGTGAACTGTCTTGGTGCAAGAGTAAATATCTTTTGTTTTGCTAATTAGGATCATGTTTGATGCTTTTAATTGGGTAATAAGTTTCTTCTTTATGATGACAGTGACTTTGATACCATTATGAAAACAGAAACCTACTTTTGTTATGCTTATCTAACTCATATGGAACCTTTAATATAAGAGTGGCTGTAATGTGAAAATTTGATTTGTGCTCTGTGAAGTCAGCTATTCCTTACCTGTTCTTTTTTTTTTTTTTTTATACTGTCCAATGCCGTTGTGCTGGACCTAATTAAATGAATCATCACTCAACAGGTGAAAGGATCATCACTCAACAGGTGAAAGGTCGTCGTCATCGTTGGGACTTTGAGACAGAAGAGGAATGGGCAGAATATAATGAACAGAAAGAAGCAATGCCAAAGGCTGCATTCCAATTTGGGGTGAAGATGCAAGGTGGCAGGAAGACCCGGAAGCAAAACAAGGACCAGAAGCTCAATAATGAGTTGCACCAGATCAACAAGATACTAGCTAGAAAGAAAATGAAGAAGGAAATGAATGGCGGTGGCCATTATGATGACGATGTGCAAATTGCAAAGAAGCCACGAATGTGAAGCCTGGAAGGTGATTAACAATATTGGAATTCTTGTGTTGATGATTCGCCAGTGGCCAAGTTGTCGATTCTTCTGGGCTTGGAAATTTTTTCATATTCTTGCCTTTTGGGGTTCAAAATTGCCAACAGCTTTTCCATGTAAACGGAGTGCAGCGACGGTGTATCATTGCCGAAGGCATTGGTAACCTAGATGACATTTATATGTAGAAAATTGACAGTTCTTTTTAGAGGTCCTGGTGGATCATGTTTATGGTTCTTTTATGATAAAAAGTTGGTCCCAACAGTTTCTTTGTGAATGCAATTGAGCAGCGGTTATGGTAAAAGCGCTTTTTAATACCATAAAGCAATACGTTACATTTTTATTTTTTTTGGGGTCTGGTCTTAACTAGGACAACAACTCATATGGTGGGGTGGGGATGAAGAATGTGGGACTCAAGCCTTTGTCTCCCCTCGTACCAAAGCGGTTAACCAGTTGCCCTAGATTGTCGCTGTAGAACAAGCAAGCTCAGTTGGACAACCCGAAGCAAACAGATTTAGTTGGGCCTCATCATTACAAGTGATTGGAAGCATTCATATAAAGTAAATTCAGTTGGGCTTCACAATTGTTTCCCAGAGCCCAACTTGAGTGTAATCCACAATGCAACTCAAATTTCGGGCCCACCCGGGCCCATTATGGTCTGGATTCATTTATTTCACTAAGAGCGTGTACGGTACTCCAAGTAAAACAGAGCCCAACGTCTAATATTCGGGGCAAATTAATTAAATATTAATAAATTCGGTCGGGTGTCGTATCGTATCTCCGCTTCTCGACCCCATGCTTTAAGTTGTCAGCCTTCGGAGGTTTATAATTATCTCGCTTATTCTAACGTTTTTTCTTTTTTAAAATTTTTAATTTTATTATTTTTCTGTGGCGGTGGTGATCGATAGTTCGACGTCGTCGTCGTCGTCGTCGTCGTCGTCGTCGTCGACTTGAAGAACCGGAAAAGAAATAAAAGGGAAATTCAAGCTCTTACAAAACTAAGAGGTACGGTATCAATTTGATTCTCCTGTTTCGTATCCGAGAAATAGAAGCAAAGCTTGTCTTGTGGACGGATGAGATAACGTAAGACAGAGGCAACCTTAAGGTTAGGGCAAAACCAAAAAAAAAAAAAAAAAAAAAAGAAAAGGAAAGAAAACCTAATTGGAAGCGAAATTATTGTGTTTGCTGTCCTTCTGAGTTGGGTAATAAGAGAGGCTTCTTGTTCTTTTGAGGGATTGATGTGACTGTGGTTATAGAAACAATCTTAAATTCTTGTTTTGTACTTGTTAAAATTGTTTTTATGCTCCTATTCGTGTCGATTGGCTCCAATTTAATCCCGTTCAAAAAGGAAGGATCGTGCTGTTTTTTTTTTTCTTTGATTTCTTAGTTCTTGTATGATTTGTTTATATTCTTGCTGAGTCCTGAAACTGCAACGCCATCTGTCTGTAACTGCCGTGCAGTCTCTTGTTATTTGGCATTGGTAGGCTGGGCATGGTGTAGGAGATGGCAAGTTATGAAGGAGAAGTTTCATTTTCTTCGCGTTCCAAATTAGATAAGGAGACAAATATATACCCCCAGGTTGATGACTATGACAGTCATTTATGGCCTGTCATGAAAGGTGTAACTACAGGACAATCAGGCTCAAGATCTGTGAAAGATTACTTGTTCCAGTTTCCGTCTGAATCTGAAGACTTTGTGGACGAAGGGTATGATTCAGGTGACAATATGTGCAATTTGGCACAAAGTAGTAGTGGGCCTCCTGAGGTCAACTTGAAAAATGTGTTAAGTGGGTTGTTTGCAATTATAACTGGGCAGAACAAAGCTCCAATTGTTTCAACCATTAAACAACTTCCTAGTTCAAATGTCTCCTTTCTTGAGTCAGAAAAGAATGGAGACACCTATTTGCACTCCTCGGTTTATACTCCAAGTGCCCCACCACTTCTAGAACCGAATGGGATTAACTATATGGCTTACAAAGAGGTTTTGGATGCCGAACCCCCAGAGTGGGTGCCAGATAGTTCCACTATGGTATGCATGCAGTGCACAGCCCCCTTCACTGTGCTTACTCGTGGAAGGCATCATTGTCGGTTTTGTGGTGGGATTTTTTGTAGAGCATGCACAAAAGGAAGGTGCTTGATGCCCATGAAGTTTAGAGAGAGGAATCCACAAAGGGTTTGTGATGGCTGCTATGATAAGCTTGATCCTTTACAAGGCATTCTTATTAACTCCATCAGCAATGCGGTGCAAGTAGCAAAGCATGATGTGATGGATTGGACTTGCACAAGGGGTTGGTTGAACCTTCCTGTTGGTTTGTCCATGGAGCAAGAGATATACAAAGCATCCAATACCTTGAAAAGTTATTGCCAGGTGAGATGACGTTTTGCATTAAGGTTCTCTTTATTGCACCAGTATGGTCTTTTTTCTGCAAAATTGAGTTCAGAATCCTACTTTTTGGTGTTATTGGCTAGGCTGTCACTTCTATATCTAGTTCTTAGATTTTGCATTAGATTATGTTCCTTTGTTGGCAGTTTCCTTTAGTTCCTCTTATCAAGTAGCCAAAAAAGAAGGTTGTTTTGCATCAAGGAACTAATCATGCTTGTTTCCTGCATTTGCAAGCTGATCATATGTGGATTGTTTTTCTGATATGGACAGGTTGCTAGGTTGAATCCTGAGAGATCCCTTCCGTTAGTAGTTTTAAAAGGAGCCAAAGGCCTGGCAATTTTGACTGTTGCTAAAGCCGGTGTTCTTGTGGCTTACAAACTTGGCACTGGCTTAGTCATTTCTCGACGATCAGATGGATCGTGGTCTGCCCCATCAGCCATATGCACAGCTGGTTTGGGATGGGGTGCTCAGGTAAATTTCAATGATAGTTTCATAATTCATTTGATGATTTGCCGTTCCTGTCTCTTTGGCAAATTGCAATTAATGTGTAAATAGTGCAATTGAAGTAGTAAAAATAGAACAATATGTATTGGTTCATACGGTCAAAGAATCTAGTCATTTATGTATTTGATAAATTTGATTAGTTATTATTATCCATGTCAGTCAATATAATTTCTATATTTTAGTAAATATGAGCTTCTGAATGAATATTTTTTGTTCTTTTCTCTATACCATCTTTCCCTCATGCATGGGTTTCATATTATCAAATAAAGCTCATGAATTTTGTACTTACTCTTTGTCTTCAGATTGGGGGTGAGCTTATGGACTTCATAATTGTCCTGCATGATATTAAAGCTGTCAAGACATTTTGTAGTCGCATGCATTTTTCCCTTGGTGCTGGTTGCAGTGCTGCAGCAGGCCCTATTGGTAGGGTTTTGGAAGCTGATCTTCGGGCTGGAGACAGGGGTTCTGGCATGTGTTATACTTACAGTTGTAGCAAAGGTATTGTATCCAGAATGAGAGTTTTCAGTTTAACATTGAGTGTTTTTTATGATCATTTTGATAATTATACATTCAGTTCCCAGTCTAGACGCAGAAGTCAGCATTGAGGCTAGACATGCTTTACAAGTACTAAATCTCATGCTTGTTAAGATCCTAGCTCACTTAATTTTAAGAATTCTATGATTAGATGTAAGAACATTTGTTCCTATAATTTGTATTAAGGAGGTGTAACTGTGGGTCACTGTGGAATTATGGTATTTTTCTTGGATGAAGGTGACATGTTTACCCTGCAGGAATGCAACCACATTCCTAGTAATGTGTTTTTTTTGTTTTTTTTTAATGTGTTTGTTGTCTGTGCATTATTTGGGTTATATGGTTTAGTTGGGAAGGATTCAGTCATGTCCAAGTAACTATTCAATTTAGTCTTAAGATGTCTCCTTACTCCATTATGCTACAGTATAATGTTTAATGTTTAATTTGCCATTAAGATGATAATTTCTCTAGCTCATGTTGTTTTGCTCTAAATTTTCAGGGGCATTTGTTGGGTTTTCACTTGAAGGGAGTTTAGTAGCAACAAGGATGGATCTCAATCTAAAGTTCTATGGTGATCCTTATCTCACTACAGCTGACATTCTTCTTGGGACTGTGGACAGACCAAAAGCTGCGGAACCTTTATATGCTGCCTTGAAAGATCTCTACTCTAGTCTACGGAGTTAGTGCTGCTTGTTCTTTGCTTTTGGCATCTTTCTGCTGCATGCAGAGTTGCCATTATCTCCTACGTTGGTTCTCTCCTCTGTTGAGGGACAATCTTAGCTCTTTGACTGGAATTCCCCATCTCCATGGAGGGTAAAATTTCTTACCTTTGGTTCACACATGCAGAAAGGGAGAACTGTTTCCTGTAAAAATTCACTACTTATCCTGAAACGCAATTTGTTTATTATCCTCCATTTGCGCACACATTGAACTGATTGGCATATTGATTTGTATAGATAATTGTGTGAAGTAACTACACATGGCATTTCAATTTGTAAATATACAACTGTTCAAATAATGAGCATCTTTCAGACGGTTCTTGTCCTGTGATGCATGACGGTTTAGAGATCAGAGGGTTTTTTTTATTTCTCCGTTGCCACTGTTCTGCGTCTTTAAGGTTAATTTAGGTGTTTAGAGCCTCAATTGGGTTTTGAGCGATCACTTCTTTGTCTACTGTCACCTTTGCATGAGCAGAGCCTTTGATCTGTTTATGTTCTGGCCTAACAAAGCGACTCTTGGATTCAAATTTTCGAGGCCAACAGACAATTTTCTTTTTTTGGGTCCCAGAGATGACGATCAGCCTTGTAAGTACAAAGTTAAAACACTGTAGAGACACAAGCAGGAGAGTAATTTCTTTAAAAAGAGAGTAATCTTGGATTAAACCCAAAAAAAGAGGGCAATGACTAATGAGTTCAAAAGCTTCTTGAAAAGGAAGACACGGTCCGCAAGATATAATTTATAAAATAATATAATTCCTGAACTTTACTATGTTTTGGAATTGTTGCAACTACTCAGAAACATTTCCTTCTCAATTATTCGCGGACAATGGTCCACTCAGACCTTCAATTTCTCCTTATACCTTACGGGAATTTTGGTCCACTTCCAGGAATTTCCCCTGGATTGCTGCGATTGAAGATTGGAGAAACTGATACGAGGTGAAGAACCACGCAGAAGAGAATCTTGTTGAATTGGACGATCTTGGAGAACGCTGGCCGATGAAGACGACGATGACACACCGATACCGGAGTGCGGAAAAGGCGGACTGTTGAGCTCTGACAGCATTCTCTGGACCCTAACTCATACATCCCACCTGGGTCTTGCTCATCTTTCCATAATTTGCCTTTGCCACCCACACCCAGCCATTGATGATGATTCAGCTCTACCACCGCCATAGCCTGTGGCACCGCCGCGATAGCTTCCCTGATGGCCTCTCTTCATTTTTCTCTTCTTTAACTCATTCTCAATACTTCTTTCTTGATTCAAGAAGAATCAGTGGACTCTAGCTAAGCAATAGCATAGCCCATATGGTAGTGTTATGGGATTTATTTGCAAAAAGTCCCTTTTTTTTTTCAACAAAGTTTGGACAGATGAGAGAGGGCGTGAGCGTTAAGGGATGAGGAGAAATTGAGGGTCTGAGTGGACAATTGTCCAGACGATAAATTGGGAAGAAGATGTTTCTGCAAAGTTTTGTCTTCTGGCGTGAGTTGGGACTTATTTGCGTGTAAGAAGTGTTTTTGTGCGTGTAAATTTCACTGCTCGATCAAAAATCATCTCTCATGTCACCGAAAAAAGAAAAAAAAAAACGTTTGAATATTGATGTTGCCCAAAAAAGATTACTTCTGATTTTCTGCCGATACAAAAGGAAACCAAGTAATGAGTCTTTGTTAGGTTGACTTGAAACTATTCGATTTTAAAGAATCGAAAATCGCAGGGCAAGTTAACGATGGCCAATCGAGAAATAGGCCGCCCATCCATGTCAACGACAATAAACAACAGGAAGCCAGACATGGAGAAGACAGAGGTGAGCCATATTGTTGACCTTGCCGGCAGCGACGACGACGACGACGACGTGTTTTGCTACACACCCATAACGAACAAAGACGGCACCAAGAGGGCTGCTATCCCCGTCGAGCATTACAGTGAAGACAAAGACCTCTATTTGGCCATCATGGCCTCTCTCAAATCCCTGCCACAATCCCACAGGCAAGAGAAGAATAGCTTCGTTGATATATCTCGAGGCTATCACTACATTGATGACGACATTCGTGTGCTTCACTTCACGCCCCACCTCAAATCTTTCCGGAAAACGCAAAAAAAAAAAAAAAAAAAGAATTTTTGTGATTCATTCACTGAAAAGGTCCAGTCTTTGAAATCCCAGAACAACCCGGAATTCGTTTCCGAGATCTGAATTGAACCAAAGCGTCGGAAAGAGTTATTTTCGATCAAGGGTTGCACTCATGCTTACTGCAACGACTGCATGGTCAAGTATGTGGCCTCAAAGCTACGGGATAACATTTTTTAACATTCCATGTCCTGTGTCCGACTGTAAAGGCTTGCTGGAACCCGAGTATTGTCATTCTATCCTGCCCCAGGATGTGTTTGACAGAGTGGGGGGGGGGGGGTAATGCTTTGTGCGATGCGTGATTCGTGTGTCTAAAAAGTTTTATTGTCCACTTAAGGATTGATCGGCAATGTTGTTGATTGATGAAGTTGATAATCATGATGGGGAAACGGGGGCTATAAGAGAATCCGAGTGTCCCAATTGTTGGAGAATGTTCTGTGTGAGGTGTCACGTTCCTTGGCACCCTGTGATTGGTTGTGAGGAGTTCCAGGAGCTGCATAAAGATGAGAAGGAGAAGGAAGATATCATGTTGATGAAGCTTGCAGAGAACAAACATTACAGGATTTTTGTTGAGTAAACCCAAGCTTGCATATATGCAGGTGATTCTTTTGTTGATTGTTTCTCCCCTAAGTCTATTGTATGTGTGTATGTATAATAAGTGTTTTTGGCAATTCTGATAGTTTGATCATTTTACTGGCTTGAATGTGAGTGTTTCTTTTTCTGATGTTTGTTGGTAAATGTTGGGATAGGGCATCGAGTGTGGTAACTTGCGAGGCTTCTTAGGCATTTTGTGTCAAATTGCTAAGTCTTAGATACGTGGATTCTTTTGAATACAGACCCTGACATGGAATCTCTTGTTTATTCATTTTGTGATCGTGGTGATTCTTCCAATCTTCGCATGGTAGAGTCCCGCGTTTGTTTTTATATTGCTTTGCTTTGGTACTTGCAGCAATTGGATCTGCTCGCTATGCCTTGTACCAATCATTACGACCTATTTTTAGATGGCAGTGCTTCCCAGATTTTGCCATCTTCACTAATATCCAATACATTCATGTGTTATTGTGAGAAAACCTTCGTAACCGGTGAGGTTGGTAACAGGCATCACTAATATCATTTAGCGTAAGAAATCCTTATTGCAACAAGCAAGAGAAGAGACTATTTCATTTGCCGCGCTTGTTGATGCTATTAATATCCATCGATTACATGAAATTCACACTCGGGACTGGTCTTGATTCAGATTCAGAAACGTGGGAAATTTTTTCTCTGAAGTGAGTGTTTTTCTAAGTTTCATTAGTGACAGAAATCCAAAGGCAGTGTAGTTTTATGTTCTGTTAGCTGGGTCTGTTTTCAATGATAGGAAAGCGCGCCGTGATGTTTCTTCTTTTTGGTTAGCTAACGAACTGTTATTTAGGTACAAGTTTTGATCATGTTGTACATTAAATGCTTCGTGAAAATACACAATTTTTGTTGAGAGATCGGTTTCGGGGTCTGTTTTCAATGATATGAAAGCGCGCTGTGATGTTTCTTCTTTTTGTTAGCTAACGAACTGTTGTTTAGGTACAAGTTTTGATCATGTTGTACATTAAATGCTTCGTGAAAATACACATTTTTTTTGGTTGGGAGATGGGTTTTGGGTTATAACGAGGAGGTGGTTGATATGAACCGTGTAAAAGTAAAAAAATATAAAAAAAATTTTAAAATATAAATATAAGTGAAGGTAAATATTATTAAATAAAAAATAAAAAGAATTAAGAGTTAAAAATAAAAAATATAAAAAAAAAATTTAAGAGTTAAAGTGAAAAATAAATTTAAAAATTTATTTAATAAAATTAAAATGTTGATAATTTTTTTAATTTTATCTTATTCTTTTATATTATAATTTATTATATGACTTTTTATTTATAAGAAATAAAATAGTCAATTATATTTTTATTTTTAATGTAAAATTTTAACATTTACTCTCAAAAATTCCAATATAATACTTGAATTAAAAATCAACAAATCTCCACTTTGGTTAACTCTCACATGTAATCATAATAATAATATCGTTATAATACGCTAATTAAGTCCAAATTCTGCTTAAATTTAACAACTGAAAAAAACTTTATAAGTATATCTGTAAAATTATTTTTAATACTGATTTTCTGAATTGAAACTTTCCTCTCAACAATTGTCACTGTAGTGATTATAGTAGTACCCACAATTGTAGTTCTTTGTAAAATATGCAAATTTTCAGATGCTTTCATGACAACGAGAGTACCTTTACTGACTTTCAGAACTCTACCTTCACCGGTGTACTTGTAGCCAAAAATTCTTTTTCAATTCTGAAACATATCTGACTCGTATAAGTATTCTTATGATAATATCACGAGTCTTGATTTTAATCATACTAATTTCAGCAATTTTATAAACTGTATTATTATTCGTCATGGCAACTCTATTTTCAACAGATTCATAATTAGAAAATCAATCTCTAGCGGGATACATATGATACGTGCAATTAAAATTTAAAATCCATTCATGAGTAAACCTTGATTTATTATTAGCAAACAAAATAATCTCATTACACTAACTTGAATTAATATATTATTTTTGTATTTCTCCTTATCCTTAACTTTCAATTTCAAATAATCAGTTTTGATATATTTTTTTATTTTACAATAACTGTATACTAAATTTTTATATTTGAATTTAAATCTATTAGATTTCTGCATCTCTCTTATCTGATATATTTTGAACTATTAATCTATCTATTTAATCACTACTATTATTCTCTCCAATTATATCCCTGTTGATTTATTTTTTTATTTCAAAATAAATTTAATTTTTTTATAAAAAATAATCTCTTTGTTATAAAATATAATTTTTTAAAAATACTTAAATAGATAATGATGACTTATTATATGGCTGGTGATCCTTCCTATAGATGTCGAGTCTTATAATGGCAGCAATTGGTTTGTCTCTGTAGAATTAATGGATTCCGTTTCTGTTGTTTTGCCGTGCTAAATGACAATTGCCTTTTTTAACTCTTTTCTCTTTTAATTCTCACGGGCAAAATGTGTTGTCCCATTATAGCTGTGGAACATTATTGACCATCGGTGCATCCCATTATTGTTAAGAAATATAGAAGTCATTCAGAATGGATTCCATGGATAAATCAACCAGCTTTCAGCATGTTTTAGGTCCCTTATTTCAGCTTCAATAAGGGAGTCAAATGTTTTTTGTCATTAACGTGTCAAACTCTTTTCCTATTGTCATTCTTACTCATTGTTGGATTAAAAAGCTCAGGAATCTTTACATGAAGAACAGAATTGATAAGTTGGCGTGTGCTTCTCCAAATTGGAAGTTGAAGGTAAAGCTTGATGGTCCACCAAAGCAACGTATGGTATGCCAAGCCCATCTACTTCATGCCGTGGTGGGCTGACCATTTAAAGTTACTCCATTCTAACCCCTTTACTGGGGGGTATTTGTTGCGCACAATTTCTGTGACAGCTACGTTACCATCATTGGGAACGTGCAACTTATATTATTATAATTGCTGTCATCGCATATTTTAAATCTTTTCATGTATAATCAAAGTTAACGACAAAAACCATAAATATGTAATTAGTAGTCATAATTATGTTATGATAATAAGTAATAATGGCAAACAGAAAATTTAAGTTATTAAATGAAGTCTAAAAGTAAATTACATAAAAAAAAAAAAAAGTTAAAAGGAGTTAAAAAAGCTTAACCAATCATGAAGTGAAGCTACGATGAGCTAAACATTTGTGAGTGGATTGGATTTATACTTTGATCTCTTCCACTAAGGTTGTAACTGGGAATAGTTATTATTAAAGTGTCGTATTCCTAAATGTTGAAATGAAGGAAGCATAGCAATTATTTGCCTTTTTTTTTTTTTTTTTTTTTGGCCATTACGCTCATGCTTTTGAGCATTAGCAAAATACCACGGGTCTGGTGTGTTTTTCTGTAAAAGTGTCAAATATGGCCCTTTTCGTCTTTTACGATGAATTGTATTGTCAATGGTCGGTTCCATTCTGTACGTGAGAGCATCTTGCCAACCTCGAGAGATTTCCTCCATGGCCATCCTCTTCTCTGTTTACTCAATTATCACCCTTTTAATTCCTCTCATGCTCTCTTACAATGCCAGTGGCGCAGCCCCCAACAGCGTCGTGGCCATGGACGGCTCCGGCGATTTTCTAACCATTTCCGAAGCTGTTCAAGCCGCTCCAAACAACAACCTGAACCGTTACACAATATACATAAAGAAGGGACTGTACAAAGAGGTTCTGCATATTGGGCGCGAAAAGTCGAACCTTACACTGATTGGAGAAGGGCCCAGCGTGACCATCATTTCCGGCGGTGGGGCGGGCATAGGCCGAGATACCTCCACTCTAGCAGTCGAAGGCTTCGGTTTCCTCGCCGTGGATCTAACCGTCGAAAACGTTGCTGACCCTAGAAACGGACCAGCCCTGGCAGTGCGTTCCAGCTCCCGACAAGCTGCGTTTCATCGCTGTGCAATCAAGGGTCATCAAGACACCTTGTTTATTCAAGACGGACCACAGTTTTTCAAAAGCTGTTGGATTTACGGGACGGTGGACTTCATATTCGGGAAGGGTCCGGCCGTGTTCCAGAGCTGCTACATCGTAGCCAGGCAGGCTCTGGTTCACCAAGGTAAATGTTAGCTAATCTCCATAACAGTGTACTCAAATATTATTAATTACCCCCACGTACACATATAACATAAACACTACATCTTTATGTTTTAGCAAAAATATTGTTTTAATTAACTGCTTAATGATTAACTAAAAATCTGGATTAAATCTAACAGGTAACACGCTCACAGCTAATGGCCGCGAACATCCGCACGAGGGCGCTGGCTTTTCATTTCATCTTTGCACTGTCACTGGAGACGAAGAGTTGACTAGGTCCAAGTCCCCCACGCGTACCTACCTTGGCAGGGCGTGGAGGGCCTATTCAAGAACTGTGTTCATGGAATCTCACATAACTGGTATAGTGAACCCTGAAGGATGGCTGCGTTGGAACCAAAGCTTTGAGTCAACTCTGTTTTACGGAGAGTTTAGAAACTCGGGCCCCGGAGCTACGACCTCGAGCAGGGTCAAGTGGCCTGGAGTGCATCCGGTTCTGGATGTGTCCGTGGCTAAGGGTTTCACGGTGTCTGAATTCATAAACGGGGAACAGTGGCTGCCGGCCATTGGTATCCCATTTGTTGGAGGTTTGATTAATGGATTTGGAGCTTAATATTAATTATGATGTTAATGAAACCCAGGAAAGCTTAATTAAATTTTTTTTCCGTGATTAGTTGCTTCTCACCTACTCTAATCTTTCTCCGTACATAGACAATTATACGTTAACGTATTATCCCATCTCTCTCCTTAGAAAACTCATTCGAGGGCGCCATTTACAAACTTAATTTCAAAAATAATCAGAGCTCGATGAAATCGAGACAAATCCGTAATCCAACGATAATATTTGAATTGTGTTCGACGATCATTAAGAATTTAATTATCTTTGTCTTCATTTCAGCAGCGAACTATAAGTGCAAAAAGCGTGCAGTGTCGCCTCCAACATTAGCCTTTCGATAATGGCATGGCTTTCCTTTGCTAATTTATTGCAGAAAAAAACAAAAAACAAAAAAAAAAAAAAAAAAAAAGCCTTGTAACCGTCCTGCTTGTATACTTGGTTACTCACGCTCCGAGCGCCCAAGCATGTTGTCGTCAGTATGGTACCGAACATCTGAATGCTAACGATTGAAGCTGTTGGGACAAGATGTCAGCCGACAGTAGATGACCATATGTAGGGGACTACTTGTTCAGACCCTGCATTGGATTGACGCCCGGGCGATACGATCCTGAAGACTCCAGTTTGTAGCGAGCGGGCAGGTCCGACTGGGTTGATGGCCTTGGTTTTTATCACATAGTATAATCTTTTCTTTTTTTCTTGGATAATATCTAAAATTCAAATGTCACTTTTCATCTCAAAAGAATTTCTTCCAAATATACATACTTTGTTATGCCATGCCTCATGGCTATGTTTGATCCACAAAACGGTCTAACCAAGTATAACTCTCGTGAAGTATGTCAACTATATTTAAATTTTTGTGGAATTTTACATGCGTTAAAGATGATTTTAAATATTATTAATTGTAAAATTTAGTAATAAAATAGTATGAAGTCTTTATTTTAAATATAAAATTTGATTTTTAATTCTCATAAAAAATATAAATGATGTTTTATGAATTAATAAATTCATTCATATATATTTATATATATGTTAAGAGACTGCTAATTAATTAATTGAATGAGATTTTTTTTGATAATTTAGTAATAGTTATATTGAATTTAGAAGCCAATGGAGTGTCTCAACTTTAATTCCTTAAAAAAGGGAAAAGGCTCTGAAAAGAAAATTTTATATTCCGTGCGTGAAAATACCGCAGATCAAAATCAAAATTCCAAGAATACCACTGTAACGTGTGCTTTTCTTTGCTATTTTAAAGACTTACAATCTTATTAATTCAATACTTGACGATACGTCTATCATAACGTAAGGAAGCGTTACAAAATAAAACGATCAAATTTTAATTTCTTCATTTTTATAGGGTTCGTTCATTTTACTTTTTAATATTACATTATGGTCTATTAAAATTCTATTGGATATATCATCATTATATATTTTGTAAAAAAAAAAAAAAAAGAAGTACGGATCATGATCCCAATTGTATTTGGTCGCCTTCAAATGAGTTTATATTAAGGATTCAATCTTACATGATTATATACAAACTCCGGAACTTTCCGAAGATAATTATAAGATCAACGGTTAAATCATTGGCTACGCACGATGCAACGGCTGCAGATCTTCCACCTGGGAGAAACAGAAACGTCTCCGCTTCATATGCCCATCTCAATTATTGAGACTACTACCTCAATTGTGTTTCAAAAAAAGGAGCGGTTTCTTCTTTCCATTCCAGCTCTCTTCCAAACTCAACAAGGAAAGAAGCTTTTGGTGTGTGTTACCAACACTCCCAATGCCACTGCCTTGGTGGGCCCTTTCTCTCTGTAACTGCTTAATTAGTTTCACTTTGGCATTTGTCTGTGTGAGAATGTAAGTAAATGATCATGTTTCAGTTTCACGTGTGTGCTGTCTTGTGAGCTTCAATTATGTTGACTCCCTTTTGACCTGGATGCCTTTTTGTTTGTTTGTTTTTGAAGTTGGTCCATGAGAACATCATATAATCACTTGTTCAAGCTTTTTTTGTTTGTTTTTTTCATTCACTTTCACTTGAGATTTTGAGAAAGAAAGGATCTTTTTGTGCATTGTTATGTGAATTATTGTGAAGAACACACTCTCACTAATGGTTTCACAAGTTTCTGATTTGTGTATCTGTTATTATTGTCTTACTTGATTTCTCATTGAACAATTGCCAAAGAATAAAAAGAATGGTTTTTAACCTTATTTTCCCTTGGCTGTGTTCTGGACCAAATTAACCAATAAATAAATAAATAATAATTGAATATAGAATATACACACCCTCCCATTGATGGTTTGCATTTGTGTTAATGGCTTTGACAGCACACTGTTTTCCTTAGGACTAAGAAATGGATGCGATGCTCAACCTGTGTTTGCTACATGCAGGATAAATGGAGCTTCTCCTTAAATATGCATCGTTAGCTCTAGGTTCTTTGGCAGCAGAGAGGCTGACCTGCTGTGAAGTTTGTATTGATTGATATTTTTTATGATGGATGAGTATTTTGACCATGTTACCTCTTCCTCGTAATGTGCTCATAAGGAAGATGCAAGGAAAAGATTTCCTTGGGCCTGTGGTGAACCCCATCAAGTGAATTTGCTGCTTGTTGGTTCAATTAGACCGTATGGTGATGACAAAAGAAGCCCACCTGTAAGTATGATCAGTTTGAACAAAAGTGAGGGAGCATTGGCTTCTCGAGATAGTTCACCTGTTTCTCTTGGCAATGATTTGGATTATGCGGTTGACAAGGGTTCTTCCTATCCTACTGGAAACTTGGAGCGGAACTATCTGCCAGACATTAGCTTATAGTTTACATTCACAAATTCACAATTCATGAAACTGGAAAAAAACAAAAAAAAAAGAGATCAATGTGAGAAGCACAAGGATAACAATTGTCATTTTAATAAAATCTCCACAAAGATGTGCATTGTATCAGGTGTCTAGTGACAATCTTTTGCCAATGTTTTACGCACAGTGTTGGAGTGGCTCATGTTTTACAAATAGATTTGTCTTTGGTTGATTCTATTGTTGTTTTTCTAATGGACATGGAAACGCAACATATCTGGTTAAGAATCTCACCTTTGCATGGATAAGACACACAAGTGTCACTTTATTTTCAGCAAATTCCTGAAGCAAGTTTGGAACAGCATTAAGTTGGAACTCCACATTCATTGTTTGCAGCTTGACAAGGCATCTATGCTTGATGAGATCATAGAGCATGTCAAATTTCTTCAACTTCAAGTCAAGGTACGAAAACAGATGCTCTTAGGTGATGGGCTTCTTTTGAACCGTTCTCTCACTTTAAAGACCGATTACAGTTGTACTCTTTTTCCTTTGGTTAAACCATCACGATGACATGAGTTTGGTTCAATCATCACGATGGCATACGTGAGGAAATTTGGACGAGTCCTAGTAATGAGTGTGAGGATCATGGCACTATTTGTTGTATTATAACATAAAAAATGCAGGTGTCAAGCATGAGCAGGCTAGGGGGAGCAGGAGCAGTCATTCCACTCGTCACAGAAGGTCATGCTGAGGTGCTCCCTTCCTTACATGCGGCTTTTGTCCCTCTTGAATTGAAACATGCTTGCTGTCTTTATATCATTGGCCCATTTGCCAAGATGTTGTATGCATATACTATCAATCACACTGACAAGACACTTAATGACATTATTCTTCTTTGCCGATTACACCACCAGTGGTTCTTAATAGACTGGGGTTAGTGCTTCGTGTATATTCCATATTTGGATCACAAGGATGAGCATGCTACAATGGCAAAAATTAGACCTACCTCTTGCCGATTGCTTGTGGCTTCATTTCTGAGCAAATTAAGCTCATAATGAGGCAGTCCTCTACTAACAGTGAAGGGATGCATGGTTGATAAACAAATAACTTAAACAATGATGCTACGGAGCTAGGTAGGTACAGTTGGGGAGTTCTACCACTTAATTCCCCAGTTCACACTTAGATCTCTAACAGTTTGTCTTCTGGTTTGTTTCTAGCGCTCAAGAAGTTTGTTGCTTTCCCCAGCAGCCGGTCTAGGAATTGATATATCTCTATCTGCTGATCAAATTTCTTTTGAGCAAGAAGCAGTCAAGCTAATGGAATCCAATGTGACCATGGCAATGCAATATCTACAAAGCAAAGGTCTCTGCCTCATGCCCATGTCTCATACAGTGGCCATGTCGCATAGAATAGCATTACTGGGCAACACTGCTTCTGTTGACAGAGAGAAATCAGGTTTGGAAAACATTGGCAGTGACAGCCGCAGCGGCAGCAGCTGTAGTTTACCTGGCATTAAGGCACAGAATACCATATCCTGTGATGGCAGCACGAATGAGCAGAAGGGTAGCACCAAAGGATCGCGAGCAATGGTTGCAATGGCTAATGAAGATTGTCAAGCAGTCAGAGGCCGTTCATACTTAATGGCCCAGTTCATGATAAGACCGCATCCATTGAGTCGTAAGCATAACAGAGGTTCTTTCCAAGAAAGGACTTGAAACTTTGACCTCCTGCTTCTGATTCCGTTTTGTGTCTCGAACAGCCATAACCGTGAACACTTGTTTGAACAAAGGTTGCTCCGAGGATGGATTGTCCAAACGCCCCTAAAAGAACCTCTTTTTTTTTTTTTTTCTTTCTTTCAGAAAAATTGCGTTTAAAAGGACTAATGAATTCTGTCATTTTGCGCATTATTTTGGCTGTCATTCTGGCCTTGCCCCCCTTCCCATTCCTGCCAGAGTCTACACAATTTACTTTATCTATTAGCCAATCAGCTTCTCAAGTCTTAGAGCCTACGTCATGATTAATCTCACAGAGATGAGCTTCAGACGAACCAGACAGGAACCACCTAATCACATTGATCACCCCCCGATTATTCCATCATTCCAGCCATTAATAAATTCAGAAACATGTCAGCATCCATGCAAAAGAAAAAAGACCATACCTCCAGCAACCAAGGAACAGCTCTTTTTTTTTTTCCTTAAAGTAATGTGGTCTATTTGATGAAACTAACTCTTTAAATTAATTGCATAAAGAGGAAGACATATTCTACAGTTACTCTTCATCAGGATTGCTGTTTCCAAAATACATGGCACATATAGAGGAAACTTGGAGGCCCTTCTTAATGGCTTAATCTATATGGAACAACAATGGGGGTTGCAATACAATAATTACATTCCTAATTCTCTAGGGCATTTATATGGGGAAGGAGGGAAGGAAAGAAAAGGAAAAAAGTCACAGAGAGATCATGTTGGCCAACGCGGTTTAGGCTTGTTAATATCCATTTGCAGTTCTCTGCGATTTCTTCTTGAAATTTGTAACACTACAGTGCGGACAAATGTACTCCAGTCCATCTGTTTTAGCGTAGTCCTGTCATTCACAATGTAAGTGTCAAGCAAAACTTAGTACATGATGTTGATCCACCTCTTCCTGCACTTTAGGCACGTTGCACAAATGCAAATGAAAATTAAACAGAACAAAACATACTAATCCTGACAACTATAATCTTTCATAAACCAATATCAACAGCACCTCACCCAGTGTTTTCTGAAAACAATGGCAACTTCATGATTGACAAATCATCATAACAAATTCCAGTCCCAATGGTGAATGGCAACAATATTAAATGTTGTTGTAACTTGATCCAAACCCAGAACCCCAGAAGCCAGATGCAACTCAGCTGAGTTCAAAAGGGTAAACCACAAGTTCTACTGGATTATCTTAAGGGAAAACTTACCCACAGCACTTAATTTCAGGTCACAAATTAAGTCTGCATCAAATACAGATTTCAAGACATACAATAGCCAAAATTATACAGAAAAAAAAAAAATACCTTAAAGGCACCAAGCCCTTGCCTTCTGTCACACCCAAAGTGAGCCCACTCACCACAAATTCCACAGTTCACCCAATCACCAGCTGCACTACTGTTATAACATATAAGCAGTGTCAGTACTTATTGTCTTTGTACAACATTTTTTTGGCTGGGGAACCCCATGCACACACATGGGGGGGGGGGGGGGGTGGGAGCACAGAGAGAAGCGACCTGTGACACAACAAGCAGCATTCCCCATCTACATCATCATGGGCCAATTCATATTCTAGAAGGTAAGTTTCATAGTGCCTTTTTAAGGTATTGCCAACACCCTAGAAACCATGGAGCAAAGGGAACCAATTAATTCAAATGATTTGCATAACAGTAGGCTGTATTAAGCAGCATGACAAGCTAACAATACTTAAGCAAGAGATAGAAACAATAAAACCATCAGTAGGAATGGTCCACAGAAACAGCAGCAAATAAAAGGAGAAAAAGTTGCCTTAGATCAACAACCAGAAATATTTTCCACACAAGTCTATTGTTCCCCAGCATCATGTGGAAAAGGTGAATAGTTTTTTCAACAGTTGGTGATTTGACCAATTACAAAAGGAAAATATTAAACTGCCAATACAAAGAAAAGAAATAATTCAAAGCAATCTAAAGTGATTCATCTCTTACACACAAAAAGATTGTATTGCATTAAGACTTCTCAACCGCACCAAATAGTGCCATCAGTCCAATTAACATCATTGATATTCAATATAAAATCCTCAGTTTGTTGATCATTTTTTTGATATTATCTCTCTTCTCAGTTCTCTCTTTTAAGGATGGAAGTGGATACAGCAAGCCAAAAAATCAGAGGACAAAAGAATGCAACTATGAATGGAAACCCAATAACAGAATAAGAATGACCATAATGTCAAGTTAACAAACAAAGGAAAAGGAAAAATGAACAAGAGGAGAAGGAAAAGGGAGATGCTTCAATTCATATATTGGATAATGCTAGTCAAAAAAGAAGCGGGGAGATGCTTCACTACAAATTATCCATACTAATGACACACATGTTAATGTTGAGCTATGTTGTGAGCAACTTTCAAGCAATTGAACAACTTAAATCATCTCAGATGGATTTATCTACATAGAACTAGAGAAGCTGGAAGTTGGTAGGCATACGGTCATTCTATTTGTCAATGTATGATTCCGCATCTTTGAGAAGACTTGTCCTTTCCAGTTGATGCCATTTCCAACATGAAACCCTCCTCTTGAAACAACCTGAGAATTACAGTTTTTCTCACTAAATTCTAGCAAAATTCAATATGTCTCCAACCTTTAAAGTGTTACCTCTCGATATAAGTTGAATAGGTCAAGGCGTTTTGCATTGAGGATGGCATCGGGAAACTCAGCCAGCCCACCTTGAGGAACAAGACGGGTATGCCCCCGAAGGATCAAGAACTGCATTACATCCCTTAAAAATTCCTCCTGCCAGAGAATAAGTTGGGTGAAAGTTTCAGTGAAAGAACCTGAAGTGAATAGGAAAAACATATTCTTAACATCAAAAGCATATTCCTTCCTCAGTCCAAAGCAACAGTTTGATAGTAATCACCAGAAGATCTGAAAACCAAAATATGTTAACTATTTACCCACAAGCAACATTAGGATCTCCATTAATTGCACTCATGAGGTCCCAAATTAAGAGTGGTTTAATCATATACAGGGCTTCACATGCATACCACCACGTCTCAATCCAGGTCTTTACAATGTTGACCTTGACTGGTATCATGAAACCTCAGAAACAGTGAAGCTTCTTCCTAGAAGTCATTCCCAAACATAACAGAGTAAATCTAGACGGCTGCTATCTCAACAGCCTGAAAATAAACAAGACAGCTTACCCATTTGAGCTCAATTTCACAAGTCATCGAACCAAACCCTAAATATAATCTCAATCACCTAACAAATTTTCTCCAGTTATGACAGCAATAATTAAAACAAGAAAATGACAAGGAAAGACCAAAACAATGTTAAAACTGAAAATGACATCCACCTCTGAGCAAGCTTGAATTGGTGCTCTACCACAACCATGCTTCTTAAGAGGTAGTGGATTTAGCGAAATAATCTGATGGGCCTGGTAGGAATTTGACAATGATTTCCGATGGGACACTGGAGCAGGTCCTACGGCACTGTGTTTTGCGGGTGCAACTGCCAAGTTAGGCTTTACAAGATCCCCCTCATACCTTTCAGCCTCAGAAAATCCAGAAAAAGGTAGCATTTTATGACGATGGGTGTGAGGAATTGGCCTCATTGCAGCAACATTCAGTTTCTGTCTAATGTTTCTGCCATTTTCAACTTCAAGACCATTGGACTCCGTTATTTTACGACTAGGTGCAGGAGGCACCAACCAATCAGGAGGCCTTGTAATAACAGATTTGTTTAGCTGAAGTTCTTTACCCTGCTTTGTACAAAAGAAAAGGAGGCGTTCGGCATCATCTTTTTCAAATGAAGCAACTGACAATCCTTGAATGCTAGCAATCCCCAGCATAACTAAGCTGCGATAAGATGCATCTGGAGCCAGCTGCCGTAAAACCTGCAATGTCATTCCATGAGCCACAGCTAGACACTTGACCAGAACAAAAGACACAGCTAGACATATTTTATGGACCAGCTTAGCCTAGAAAACAACTCACAGATATGATCAAGTCCCTACCGAGGTATAAACCAGTGAGGCAATAACTCAAATGCTTATTGGTGGAATGATAAAAAAAAAAAAAGTTCAAAAGCCATTTTGTGATTCACCTCATTCAAACAGGAAATAAGTGATATAAGGAGAACAAAAACATCATGCAATTCTTCTTCTTATCCATCAAATAAAGTTCTCATCTATAATCCATGTTTTTATTGTGTCAAACACATAGCACAAAAAATGAAATTGACGAGGCATGCTACTTTAATACACATATGATACAATTTTTTTGAGTTTGCAGATATAGAGGTTTAGACTTCTAATAGAATTTCACCTGTGAAGCCCATGTTGGAACCTTCATGCAAACTTCAAATGCACTTCCTCCACAGGCTATAGAGGCAGACTTCCTTGGCTCAGATGCAGGCCATTTGCTTTCTTCAGAGCTAGGCATCGCATGGACCAACTGACTCTTCTCAATAAGCTCACTTTTTATATGATTCTCCAAAAGCTAAGCCAGCACATACCATCCCAAAGACCAAAAAGAAAGAAAATAACAACAAATTCAGATGAATTGAGACCTTAAGAGACTGGATAAAAAGGCACACATATGCCTTGTATAATAATTGATCCTTGCCTGATCATTAAAACAAGTCTGTGCACTGCCTGAGACTAACAGAGATATATGAGCAGAACAACAGGTTGACAAGTCACATCGCATGGTCACTACACCACGAGAAAATGCCCCTGCTTGAAGAGGTGGGGGTGGAGCACTACAAATTGCAATGCGAAATATGAGCAGACAGAATATTGTAATGGAAAAAAGATAACAGAATTAAAAATAAAAATAAAAAAAAGAACTGCCTATAAGTAAAAATCACAACTAGAAATAAGCCACTAAAAAGCATGAAACTTAATTTAAGACCTTGTCCGGTTATGAAGTTTACTCCCACGAATCTGCACAAACATAGCAGAAAAGAAACAACTTCAGAAATGTAACATCAACATAAAATGTGGGTTAAAATAGTGATAAGCATAGATACCCAGTTTAAAAGAAAACAAGCATACACTCTCTCCCCCCTCCCTCCCCCTCCCCCCCCCCCCCAAGGGCAGGGCCAAAAAAAACACCCAAAAAAGAAAAAAGAACCTCCTCAATGAACTTACTTCAATATTCAAAAGAGCATTGAGTCCATCCTCCAAAGATCCCAATAAGAATGCATCCTGGAAAGAATACAGATAGTTATGCACACCGAAAGAGATATTTTTGTATTCAAACAAGACAAGCCCTAATGTAAACAAACATACCAGAGAGCATGGAAGTCCGCAAACAAGAAACCGCATGTTCACATCTTCATCATATATCTTTATAGCTGGAAGAATCTCAGAAAAGCCTTCTTCATCTTGGACATCTGCCCCAGGCAGAGTAACATCAATCTTTGGCAGATCCCCTAATAAGCGTGGCCCAGGTTTGCCACTAACTCTTTGGCCATTAGAACCTAACATCTCGTTACGAACACAGTAGAGCCTAAAAGATGCATGTGCCAGTTGGAATGCATCACACGTATGGCAACTAGAACTGCAATGCACAAGAAAGCATAAAGCCTCATAACATATGAAAGACAGAAAGAGAGATTTATAACACTATGCTACAGACAAAAAAATTTCTTCACACCAATACCAAGTACCCCACAGTTCCCCCAATGACTAAAAAATCACTTTGAAAAATCAATCAGTGAACAAAAGCCATCCACTATTGGGCTAGGAGGATAACATGAAAAATTAGAGGCACAATTTAACAATAATGATAAACTGATTAAGGTCAAATCAAAACTGCACCATCTTTACTTTTGGTGTAAAATTTAAAAAGCAGATAATTATACCTTTGGACTACTGACAACAGTGCATGGCAAAAGTGTGAAGCTGCATATAATGAAGGTATATATTTCCAATATATTACATATGGAACTCCCTGCCATGGAAAAACACAGCAGTTAAACTACTTGTCATAGGAAACTATCAGATAAACAAAATGTGGAAGTCTCACATTCCAAACACCACTTGACCCTTCACTTAAAGGCATCATTATCAACTAACTAGCATATTCGCTTGCTCTGAGGCAATGGTGACTTAATAGTTGTTTTCAAAATAGTACAAATCAGAAATATACAAAAATTTCAAAGAACTTACAACCTTGGAATGAAGAGACTCAGCCAACTTCTCTCCATGTGGAATCTCCAGATAAACCTGTAAATAAACATTGGATGTGCAATCAGTTCAGTCACTTCACAAAAAGTAACCATGTGCTAAAGACAGCCGCCTCACAACAACTCCTGTCATTGGGAAAATAGAGCTTAACAATTGAAAAAAATGCTACTCAGAATGATTTTTTGTTTTAAATGAATTAGAATGTTTCGGGTCAATCCTTGTGCTTGTTGCTTAATTGTCATATACTTACTTTACAAAAATGTCCCATCTGAATTAAATATGTAGACAAAGACCGTCAAATTTGATTGCAAAACAGATAACATGTGCATTGAATCAGTCCCATCATTACAGCAAAACTTTTTGCTAACTACCCATTAATTAATTCTGTGAATA
The DNA here is from genome assembly GCA_037832385.1 of Rhizophora apiculata. NCBI lineage: Eukaryota > Viridiplantae > Streptophyta > Magnoliopsida > Malpighiales > Rhizophoraceae > Rhizophora > Rhizophora apiculata. Next base: position 3,704,416 of record CM075433.1, on the reverse strand, counting down.
TTACTTATCAAAAATATTAATTCCATGAATAAGCTATAATCTGTATTTAATCATTAATAGAAAAAACTTTTTGATAGTTAGGAAATCATAGAGCACGCGAAAATTTATGATTACTTATCCCAAAACTAGAGAATGCTTGTAGTCAGTGATGATGATATGAAGTACAGGGTGGCCAACTACGTGAGTAAAATAAATCAATATTCAAATTGACCTCATTTTGAAAAAACAACAGGCCCTACACAATGGAACATGCTTGAGTCTAAAACAAAACCAGTACAATAAGAACTTGTCTCTATCCCTTAGGAATAGCTGACTATCCTAGCATGTCCCATGCAGTGGAGACAACTCTAGCAGAATAAAAATAATAAAAATAACTGCAAGTATCAATATCACATATAAGTGTTGCACACATATGTATAGTGAATGTAACTCAAGGCATCATGAACGTGCATTTGCATGACATATGCTAAGGGCTATATAGTGAAGGACCATACTGACTCGTAAGAATGAGCCAACACAAATGTACTATTTTGATGGTCTGTTTCCTTTTATAGGCCTTCAGTTAGGCTTCCTTGCTTCCCCCACACTAAAAGTTTAAAAAGGAATGAACATCATGATGGAGACCTGAATATCTAATAGAATGAACAAGAACCATGGCTCAAACAAGATAAAATGCCATCAAAAATGCCTAGTATTTACTCATCTAAACTATTGGGGAAAAAAATAAAAACTTCAACTACGTACCAAAAAGGAGTGTGGAAAAAAAAGAACTGGTGTCTGTGTCAACACGGCCATTCAACTACAGTTCACTACCTTAGCACTTCATTGCAGATTCCACCATACCTTACAACATCTTAAAACCAGCAAGAAGTTCTTGCTACCTATAATTGTCAACAAGCCACAAAACACCAAATTAAAGCATCACAAGAATCACTCACCGCTGCAGGCAAAGTGGAAGAAAAAAGCCCACACAAGGCTTCCAGAGTGGACAAGTCATCATCTCCCCATCTCAAAGGTCCAATTTCTTCACCATCTTCAGTCTGCTCACCTTGCAAATACACAATGCTTGGCTCCAATGACTGAAGCACTCGCCGAAATTCATCAGTGCTTGGATTAGTCAGTACCTGAACCTGCATTGAACATAAACACAGGAGAATCTTTACACCATAATAAACAAAATTTAACCAACAATTGAAAAGGAGAGTGACAAAGTGCAAGTCCACAGTATTAAATTACAAAGGTATACCTCGAGGCGGCCAGAAGAAACAACCTCCGGAAAAGGGTATCTGGGATTACAATCAGAATGAGACTGCTTCTGCTTCTTGTTATTATCACTGTTTTTACGACAGTGTACTGCAAGGAGGCTACAATGATTCCTGGAAGGACCTTGAGCATGAAACATCGTGCACATATGCCAAGACCCCCCAATAACCTTTTCAAACTAAGAAAGAAAGCACTATCCCCTACTAACAGGCCTAATCAAACTAATGCCTCTCAAAACAGAAGCAGCCCCACTGATCAAACCCAAAACAAAACCCTAAACTTTGCTACAAATCAATGGATCCCAGACTCCCAATTCACCAAAGAGACAAAATTGCTCCCATCCAAACGAAAACAACCCTCAACCCAAGCCCTTCAAAACTTCTGAAATTGAACAAAATAAACAGACCCAATTGACAAAAACGACAGAATTAGCCACCAAACAGCCAAAAAGAAGCAAAAAAATCACCAAATTAGAAGAGAAAACCAGTTAAAATAACCGAAACTGAAGCAACCCAGAACAGAACCTGGGAAGAAGAAAATGGAAACCGAAGAGAATAAACTCAATAGAATGTAAAGCTAAGAAACCCTAGATACGACTTCTACAATCGAATTCTCACGAAAACTCGCAAGGGCATCTCTTTCTTTCCCTAATAAAAATCCCGCAAGCTCTTTCTCTCTCACGCACCGAACCATAAATAAAATATTAGTGAATAAATAAAAATCACCTCCAAAATCGAGTCAAGCAATAAATAAATTAGAATCAAAAGTAAAAGACTAAAATGCTTAATTAAAAATCGATCAGAGACCACTCCTTTTTTTTTCCCTTTTTATTGTCTTCAGATGAAGTGTCAGTTTTTTTTTTTTTACTACAGTCTCCGAACCCCAATCAAATCGAAAACACCCAAATGACCAAAAAAAAAAAAAAACAAAAACAAAAACAAAACCAACCAAAACAACATTACTTACGACTTACATTAATAAACACGAAAACCCAATGTTCGCTATACGATGAGACCTTTCTTTCTCTTTGGACAAAAGAGTGACAATCAATAACCATAACACAACAAACAAAAAATCAAAAACAAAAGTGTATATGGGCATATGACTTTTTGCCCACAAGATTCGGACATTGAAAACCCAACAACAACAAAAACATGTTACCGTGTTTCAAAAGACAGTAATTATCAAAAACTTCATTTTTAAAATTTTTTTTATTTTTTTTTTTTGTTTTTGGAGATATAAATGGGCTCATGGGTCCTTTTTAGTTCTTGGGGTTTCTGGGAAACAAAGAAGATTCTTGTCAAATGTTTTTTGTTATTTGGGACTGGATTTCCATTTTTTTTTCTTTTTTTCTTTTTTTCTTTTCGGCCTTTTCTTCATTGAGTTAGATTTGGACACGACCCATGATTCACAATTCTCCTAGGAGTCCTATGAATCATGATCATCATTGTCACGAATCTCACCGTACTCCTAGGATTCTTAGATAAAGATGTTTTTGGTTTCAAACTAATTTTGTTTTTTCAATTTCGTCATGTACTTCTAAAATAATTCAATTGAGCCCTGAGCGTTTCCAAAAGTCTCAAAACTGAGTCCTTTCATAACCGTCCGTCAGTCTTTTCTGTCAAACCTACTAACGTGGATAGATTTGCTGACTTGGTGGATAATGCACGTGAATATCTTTGCCACATCATGGGTCCGCGGCTTCAAATTATTTATTTATTATTATTGTGTTAAAAAAATAAAAAAGCGTAAAGATAAAATATTTATAAATTAATTATTGATTATTATTTTATTTAAAAAAAATAAGTGAAAAATATCAATTATTAAATAAAAAAGAATATATATATATATATATTTGAAGGAGGTCATTTACATTGCTTACTGGATGTGGGGTGGGGGCTAAGTTAATTTTTGTATTTTTATTTTAATTTATTTTTATTTTTATTTTTTTTTGAGGGGGGGCTTCTCCTTCTTTTTCCCGTGTCCAACAAATTGTGTGTAGATGACAAACATGCAATAATAATTGAGATATAAAGTGGTGATTTCTTTGTTTCTGATTGTGTCGTTTTTCTAAAATTATTTTATTTTATTTTAGTTGGATTGATTGGCTAGGAATTGGAGGCAGGCGGTCACGCGGACCGGTTCTAAGGATTGTTTGCAATTTGTGGGAATTAAGAGTTGGTTTCTGTAAGTATCAATCGGTTTCTTTTCATTTATTGGATTGGGGGATTGATGGTTGACAGTCAAGACAGCAGTACTATTAGTTTATTAAGTCAATTCTTCTCATCTTTCAGTACAAGGAGTGATGATGATGATGATGATGATGATGATGATTATGGAATATGGTGCCTATCATTCAGATTCAGAAGCAAGGAATTTATCACATGCTGGCGAATATTATGGTCCAGTTGCTGACGGTGATGTTGACGGTATGTATGGGCCACATAAAATGCACCATGGCGGTGGACATGTTGATGCAGAAAGCCTTGGCTTCTCTGCAATGCCACAGAGTCTTAATGCACAGGTTATGGTTACGTGCAGAATTGAGAGAATGTGGGAGAAGACGCAGAGAAACACCATGGTGATGGGTGTGAAGCTCCATCATATGATGTGGAAAGGACCAATGGCAATCCCTTGGATTTTGAGAGCAATGGATTACTCTGGCTGCCTCCAGAACCTGAAAATGAAGAGGGTGAAAAAGAAGCTCTCTTATTGGATGATGAGGACTATGATGATGATGCTTCAGGAGAGGGGAGTACCAGAGCAGGGATAGGTCAAGTGAGGAGAGGAGCACGGGAAGGCAATGAAGAATGTAGTGGAAGGGCATTTTAGGGCCTTAGTTGCACAGCTTTTACTAGTTGAGAACCTACAAGTTGATGAAAATGATGGAGAGAGCTGGTTGTGGATAATAATGTACTTGTCATGGGTAGCTGCTACCCTTCTTACGCCAGATACCAGTAAGGGTGGCGGTATGGATCCTGGAGGATATGTGAAGGTTAAATGCATAGGTTGTGGACATTGTAATGAGAGGTAATGCATGCAAAAATACATTATTTTGTATTGGAGTTCCTGCCAATGCAGCATCGTAATATTTTGACCTTGTCAGTTTGCATTGCTTTGAATGTAGACTTCAGACTCTATTTTCTTCCTGGTGGGATACCTGTGGTTTTTTTTGTGGCCCATTTTGCTGAAAAGGTGCTTCCAAAATTCTAACTGCAATGTTTTTCATTGCATAGTTTTGGTCTGAAATTATGTATGGAATTTGTATACTGGTGGGAGCATATCACTTTTGATTACTGTTATGGTCAAGTTTATGTGCCCTGAGGGAACTATAGACTGAGCACAGAGACACAGCATTTGTTATGTGGTCTATCAGGATACCAGTTCTTGTTTATGTTGCATAAAAGCATAAAAAGAGAGCAAGCTTTTATGCAAGCAGTTTTATAAGTGCATCCATGCTTAAGAATGCTTGTGTACAGGTGCATCACGAGGCAGAGCTCTTATTTAATGAGGTACAAAATGCTCTGCATTGCAATTCAGAGAAAATGTTATGTGCAGCGTCTCAGGATGCTGATACAAAAGCAACTGAATTGTCAAGGCTTCGCATTGCAGAACTTCAGAGGATGCTGCAGAAGGAAAAAGGCGAAAACGAGGTAGCTTACTAATAGATCTATGAGTAAGTAGAGAATGCCTCATGCTGATTCTTTGGATTTTGTGGTTGCTTACTTCTGCTATGGTATTTTGTGGAAGATGCTATCTAGAGAGGTAAAAGTTGGTCAACCTGCTATTGATATACTGGAGATCAATGAACTGAGGCAGCAGATGCTGTTCCATTCTTATGTTTGGGACCAACGCCTGATCTATGCTGCTAGTTTAAGCCGCACTAGTCTTCAAGATGGTCAGAAGAGCTTCATTCCAAAACTCAAGAAGAAACATGTCAATTCGGCGGAGAAGCTTGTTGAGATGGATGCAACTTCCAGACCTAGTAAAGTGTTTAGCAGTTGTGGTTCATATCTTCAAGAAAAGAAGTCTGAAATAAATCTTAATCAAGGAGCAAATGATGTCCATGCTAATCAGCCTGGTAGAGTTCATAAAGGAAGGGACAAAAACCAGGACCTGAATCCAAGGAAGGGAACTGAACATTATCCTTCTTCTAGTGCAAATATTGATCAGACAAGTGACCCACTTGAGTCTGGAAAAACTGTGCAAAGAGCCCATACAGAGGGGGAGTTTCCAACCATGGCTAGTTGCCCTGCAAGCACAACATCAAAGAAGCATGATTGCTTCCTTCCAGATTTAACTCTGGTAAAAGAAGATGCAGCAAATTTAGGTTTGAAATTTGTGTTGTTGATAACGTAGTTTGACCACTTGGTTCTGCATCAGATGCAAAGGTGTCTCACAATGCGGAAAACTCTATAGGTGGGGCAGGGATGCCATTCCCTGATACGTACTCCTCAGTTACTCGGAGTTCTTTATTAAATGTCCAACAGAATGGTTTTAGTGAATATCTCCCTGTTTAGGGAGTTTAAACGGCAAAGTGGTGCAAAGCTCATTCTCCATATGGGTGTTAATGACACTATTGTTCCTGTTTTTGATGATGAACCAACTAGTATAATAGCATGTGCACTAGTCTCCTCAGATTATCATGTCCAGATGTCTGAGCTTGAACAAGGGGATTCTCCAGTCTCGTCACTTCTTGATTCAGTGAACCTACTGTCACTTAACTCTCTTGAAGTCTCATCGTCTGACACCTATAGAAGTCTTGGGTCCACAGATGGGAGCATATTACCGATGTCTGGGTCCCGAGGCCCCCAGGCTTTGGATCTTCTTTATTACACAAAGGATTTGTGTGCCAGAGTGTCTTTAACAGATGATCCTCTGGGAAAGTGAAGTATACAGTGACTTGTTACTGTGCTAAACGTTTTGAGGCCCTAAGGCGGAGTTGTTGCCCTTCTGAGTTGGATTTGATACGATCACTTAGTCGTTGCAGGAAGTGGGGGGCCCAAGGTGGTAAGAGTAACGTGTTCTTTGCAAAAACCTTGGATGACCGGTTCATTATCAAACAGGTTACAGAGACAGAACTGGAGTCCTTCGTCAAGTTTGGACCAGCATATTTTAAGTATTTATCTGAATCAATTGGCACAAGAAGCCCAACTTTGCCCGGCAAAGGTTCTTGGTATTTATCAGGTACCAGTTTCTGCTTTCCATATCTACTGGCAGTTACATTACATTTTATTTTTTCTTCATGGATTTGAGAATGTCCTGTCCTGATGTTGAGAATCAAGCAGTAACTGAACATATTTAGCAGTTCCTTGACTTTTTAACTTTGTTGTAGTCTCACCGATAAATTAAGGATTTTCTGCTAATATACAATATTTTTCTCTTGCTGGATTGTACTGAAGGTTTCATCAAAGCACCTCAAAGGAGGGAAAGAGTCAAAGATGGATGTTTTGGTGATGGAGAATCTTCTGTTTAGGTGCACTGTTACTTGGCTTTATGACCTTAAAGGATCCTCTCGATCACGGTATAACCCTGATAAAAGTGGGAGCAATAAAGTTTTGCTGGACGAGAACTTGATAGAAGAAATGCCAACCTCCCCAATTTTTGTGAGGAACAGGGCAAAGCGATTATTAGAGGGGGCTGTCTGGAATGATACTTCATTTCTTGCTGGAAGCACGGTACTTTCGGGATTATACTTGACAACTAGCAATTGCACCGGGGCAGTTTTTTGCATTTTTTTAATCTTTAAAAACATTTCCTTTGGACCCTCTGAATAGGAGCCTCGCACATCTCACGCCAGTGTCCACTTCGCAAATTAGTAGAAGGGGTTGGTATTATTTTTTGGTAACAGCAGAGGACTTGATGATTCATGCCATTCTCATTTGGGTTAGAGGATAAAAGGATTCAAAGATCACTGGACAGTCTCACCTTATTGTTGAATACATCTCCCTTTAAAATTACATTCACAATCAAATTAAATGCACTGCACCATTACCTTGCTCGGCGTCAGAATCATTCCTTAGAAGTGTTTGTCAAATTAACCAAATAGCTAAGGGAAGCGGATGGAAGTGTTTTAGTACACTGGCATATTCTTGAGTGCACTTTTCTCTTGCCGTGCTTCTATAATTTGTGGTTTTATGTTCCAACAGTCAGTTGATGTAATGGATTACTCATTGCTCGTTGGTGTCGACGAGGAAAATCATGAGCTGGTACCGGGAATCTTGACTTTATGAGGCACTATACATGGGACAAGCATCTCAAGACTTGGGTAAAGACCTCTGGCATCCTTGGGGGGTCCGAAAGCACAACCCCAACTGTGATCTCGCCTTGGCAGTACAAGAATAGATTCAGGACTCCCTGGTATTTTTAAGGTTAAGTTGATTGTTAATGTTTTTCACTTCTTTACATGTTTTCTTACTCTAATTTTGGCCATATTTTTACTGTGTATACACTTGTTGATTCTTTTGTTATAAGTAAGATCTATTCAAGGGCCTTGAAACTTTTTCCAAGTGTATTGAAGAGATGTGCTAGATTGCCATAAATGTTATTACTCTTTTCTAGAAGGAAAAAATTTTGAGCAATTGTACTGTATCAACACATTTATTTTGCTGTTTGAACCTTAGTACTGACTTGAGGCCTCGAACTTGGAATAGTAACTAGCCCAACACAGGTGATGGCAAACTGCACAGACAGCTTTTTAAGGTAGCCTCAAATGATTTACCAGACAGTTTCAGAGTATGAAGTCAGAGTGCAAAGCAGTATCATACCAAGCAGAGGCCATCTTATTTGCCAAGAATAATACAAGACCAATGCTTGCTTATGATCTGGAGCTTTTGGCCATTGTTTGACTTCAAACAAGCCAGTCACCTTCAAATTTGGTGGTCCAGCAGACTGAAAAATGTTTGCTGGGATGCCTAGTGATAGCACTATTCTACTGATTTCATTGTAGCTCATGGGAATTTGAATGTGACTTGTAAGCAAAAATTACAATGATTTCAGCTAGCACCTTCCAGTGACAGATGCAACATGATACAACTCTTCAAAGTAACAAATTGCTCACTGTTGCTGATATCTGCTAGTCTTTAACATCAGTTACACCTTCTGTGGAAATCTGGAAACGTGCTTCAGCTTCAGCTAGACAAGGGGAACTTATTACCTTACAAATCCTTTCCTCTCCTCGTCCTTTCCGAAGAGCAAGCCTACGAAGGATATACCGTAACTAATTAACAATCTTCAGAGAGGAAAAACATTTTCTCATGCGAGGAAAAAGGGTGCTTCTAGTATATGACATCCTTTTTGCAAGCCTTGGGGAGGTTCATTCTTCAAAGTCAGCTTCTTGTGTTTGCAAGGAGGTTGTTGTCATGGCTCAAACATGTGACCCTCTGGTCAGCAAGCTATTGTCGCACAAATGCTCACCGTAGAAAAATATAAAAGTTTACTTGAGAAAAGGAAACATTGGAATTACGAACCTGGTTGTGGAAGCATGTGCCATAATATTGCCACCAATAGGCTTGATTTGAGGCCCAGCAAAAATAGCAGAACCATCGACTTGCGCAACAACTTGGTTTGTAATAACAACAGCCACACCAAACTACAATGAAAGAATATAAATTCTAATAAACAAGTGCATCAATATCAGTACAACATGGGAAAAAAGGGAAAATAGACATGCAGAGAATCATGCAGCCCACTATAATGCCTATTAATCCTTATGATTGCCCAGGAACATTCACTTGTGCAGACACTTGTCCTCAGAAAAATTCACTAAACTGACATCACTTTTTAAGAGTACCTCATCGGCCATCTTCTGGAGACTCCTTAAGAACTTTGCAAGATGCATTTGTCGGGCTGACAATTCCCCCCTACCACTGAAATCTGTTCTGTACAGTGCAGTAGCACTGTCTACTATCATGAGAGCAAACCTGTAGAGTCATGACCCATTAGGATATCCTTTGAACCTAGGACAAGAAAGATGCTATATGCATTTGATTAAAGATTCTTCAATGATGAAAATCAATAGTACTTTAGAAATTTTTGTCTTCAGAACATGAAAATCCAACTAACAGTAGTTAAATGTTGCAAGTTTTTTAATCTGATATATAGCTTAGAAGTGAATTAAAAACAGGAATTTTGGAAGGAACAAGTCGCAAAGTTGCAGGGTTAAATCACACAGAGCTCACGACAGCAGTAGAAAATAGCCATGAATTGTGCTCCAAATCAGGACAAAAGAAGTCTCCTTCATTAAGGCTGCTAGTGACTGAGCAATAAAAATACAAGAACAATCAATACAAATACCTTGTTTCAACCATCATAGAGGCTGCTTCAAGCAAAAGCCTTGATTGATGATCAGTGTTATATGCCCGAGCATAAGCCACATTCTCCAAGACATCAGCACCATTCAATCCAAACCTATAATATTTAGCGCAAACCATTAACCATCTGATTCCAAACAGGTAAGAGCAGAGTCTTCTTATTAAGTGGAGCTGTATAAGACCTGTCTGCTATCTGTAGGAGTCTCTGTGGCCTGAATGTGCCCTCAGCATCTATGTACATTGCTTTCCCTTCCCCACCTCCTTGATCTAAAGGAAGCTGAGAGAATGAGGAGCATTAGATGATATAACAAAATGAACTTGCCACATTTTACTTGAAAGAATTGCCTAGAAGCAAGTACACTGAGGCAACAAGGTATGAAAATCATCATGGTCAAAAAGGGACTTCCTCTAGGTAAATAGTCATTACAAGTTTTAATAGAGTAATCATGCTTTAGCCTATCCTAATAGTTGTCATGGAACTAAATTGATCTCTTTTTCCCAGAAAGCTGTGCAGAGAAGGAAAAGCTCTTACTTGGCATGTGACACAGAGAGTGTGACACAGCTGAGTCTTTCCAGAGCGGAACTCACCATATATTTCAGTAATTGATCCCGTCTCAATCCCTCCTGTCAAAAGCTAGGAATAATTATATCACATACATAGATTGCCTATAACAACCAACAGTGTTCTTAATGGCTATCATTAAGAAAGTACATGCCTTCTTTAGTTATTTGCTAGAAAATATCTAAATATTGTGTAAAAATTACCTTCCAAAATCTTGTCAAGTTCTCTTGAACCAGATGTTATTTGAATTATTTCTAGCCTCTGAGCATGGAGTTGGCTGGCACTAGTAAAGCCCAGAGGCACCAGTTTGGAAGCTGTCATGACCAAAGTAAACATATTAGTATTGGGAAAAACGGTGAAAATGTAATGAAATGTATAGAAAAATAATGAAGCAATTTTATGCCTGCTTCGATGATTTTGTCAACTTTAGCTTCACTAATTCCTTTAATTTGGAGAAGCTCTTTCCTCGGAGAATAAGCAACAGACTCAACTGTGCAGAGTCCAGCATCCTTAAGTTTTTTTATGTCAAGGGAAGCGATGCCCGAGTCCTTGAATCAAAGATCAGTTACGTTAAAATATGATTGAATACATCACCTCCATATTGTGAAAGACAAGACAGCCAAAGACTACCACATTTATTAATGCAATATTTGAACAATAAACAACACTGCAATTAGAAAAGACCACATAGATGAAGATGAAGATAGAAAGTCCCAATTGAGCCAAAATAGAAGAAGGTTGACTGTGTTGGAAAAAATATGATTTGAACTTGAAAGGCGAACAGGAAGAAAGTGAGAACCACTGGAATGCAAATCCTATTTCATCTGGAAAATCATTATCAACAATCCAATTTCAATAGCTGTGAAAGGCAGCCGTCCCCAGAAGATCCATAAACGATTCAATTTCGATGTTGCCCATAATCTGCTTGACATTAGAGCAGCCCCAGCTTGAGAAAAAACCTATGCTTGGCAAACAAAGGTAGAAGAACCTAGATTCTACAAAGAATCCAAAGCCCCTCAATTTATAAGATCTTGAAAGCCAATTCCTATGAAATAGTCAGACCCACTTATGAAAAGAAACCCAACATATTAAGAGAACCGATCAAGGGCACTTATTATTAAGCAGCATGAAAGAAAACCCACTTGTGTAAACCCTATTTCTGTTTTCATTGACGTCAAGAATTCAATTAAAAGAGCCATCTTGGGCCGTAATACCAAAAAGACGCAACCCCATTTATAGAGTACGATTCTGGATTAAAACTTCAATATGAACAAAGAAAGAACAGCACAGTTACAAAATCTTGTTCAAAATGAAAAAAAAAAAAAAATCAGGCAAGATTGACAAAAAAGAAAAATCCCAATTGAATTCAGACCCCAACTGTGCTTGTGGTATCATAAATTGATGAAAAGATTGAATCTTGAAGATGGGGTAGTTACCTGAAGCTGTTCAACAGGGAAAGGGCCATGCTGGATGTCCTCCGCTTCCTCGATCTGCTTCTGTTGCTGTTGATGTGTCATCTTGTAATTTCTTTGTTGTTCCATGTCCAAATATCGATCGATTAAGAGAGAGAGATGTTCAGAAACAGTAAAGGAAAAAGGCAAAAGCTGGTGCTAATTATGCTAGGAAGTGGAGGGAAAATGGCAGGTTCAAAAGACTTTTAGAGAGCGCCAAGCACTTGCCTGCGGGCTTCTTGCTACGGAAGCTTCTACCTTGCTTCTCTTGCATGTTGTAGTATAATCCAATGGCCTGTTTACGGAGGCCTAATCACGATCATTTCTGTTTGGCCCATTTCTATAATAGCAGCCCCCAAAATAACCCTAAAGAAGTGGGCTTGATGGCCATCGATCCGAAGCCCGTCGTATGCAGTCCCACCCATGCAGCAATTAACTGGGTTCAGATTTATAAAACCCCGAAGGGAACTCAAACTGCGTATTATAATTGGAAATTAAACTATAAATCATAAGTTGGCCTAAGGAAAAATATTTTAAAAAAAAAAAGACTCGTACTCGTCATTATCATAATCGTTATTTTATCTAAAAGTTTAATTGGTCCAAAATTCTAGGCTAAATGGCGTAAACCTAGAAAATGCCTTTAGATTTTATATTTTATCTAAGATATATATATATAAAATGTCGCGTTATAGACGACACGAGCCTGTGACAACCACTAGCTTGCATCAAGGAAGGGATTCACGGTAAAATTGGATGCATGTTCCAATGTCATATTGGGCCTAACACCAGGCCATCTCACTCTTCCATTTTGTTGACGACCCAGGCCCAACATTTTGGTACTCACAAAAGAAGATCGTGTTAGGTGGGTCGGTGTTGGGCTCCAACGGGATCCATTCCGAGGGGTCCAAGAACTCTCCGATTAATGACCGCATCATCACCGTCGTTGAATAATTTTTCCAGGGTCTACCAAGCTAAGTTGTAACCGCCAAGCTCGGTAATTTGACGGCGGTGGATCAAGGTGCTGGTGTTTTGATTTGGATCAGTCTTGCCCTCCGCCATGATGACGTTGTGTTGGTCTTGGATGGGCTGTCTCGGTTGAGGATCCCGCAGTTCTGGAAAAAAGCAGCTGCGTTTCCAAAAATGAAATCCATGGTCCCAGAAATTTGGCAATCACGGTAGAATTGGCTATTTGAATGCATGCAGAGTGTGTCTTGGTGAGCGTCAAATGAGCAAACACTAGAAGGTCGATCGGTCTGATGATACACGCAGGGCTACTGCTTGGAACCTTTCTGGGCCTGCTGTATTTTTGTGGCCCATGTCTCTCGCAATGAGCCCTCTCCCCTCGGCAGCTGCACCACACTTTATATCGTTCATCGTAAGGGTTTTTCAAGTTCGCTGAAATTCATACACGGACAAAAAAAACAGAGACTCGGGCATTCTTCATGGGATTAATTGGCCCAAATCAACTGCCAACATCAAGTAAAAAGGACTCACCCCTTAATTTAAAGTGAATATTGCTACAAAATATTTTAACCAATTTTTAGTTAGATATGCCCCGACATGCATATAATATAAACAAAAAAATACATAGACTAGTTAAAATATACACATTATACCATTATTGATTAGTAACATATTTTTTGTCTTTCATGAATGATCGTAGTTAACAAATAATAGTATAAATGTACAGTTAATAGTTGTAATATTATAATGTAGACTGATATTTAGAAAACTTCAAGTTAACCCTAAGCAGAAACACAAGCCCTCTTGTCAACCTGTGGCCTATGGGCTATTGTGGTACGATGGGGCAAGATAACCCATTTTGATTATGGGCCGAAACAGTATGGGAAGCTAATCCAGAGAGACTGGCGGAGAAGAAAGTGGAAACGCCATCCGTGACGTTTCTGCTGCCAGAGACAATGATCTTCTTCATTCCATCCCCATAAATCATCACATTCCAACAATCTTCAGCTATATTCACATTTTCTAAGTACACACCTTGTTTGACGTATGTAACGAATCTTGAGTTACTCCGCCTAGGAATTGAATTTACTGCTTCGGTTATGGTCTTGTGATCTCTGCTCCCATCCTTTGCCACCGTTGGATTTGGTTTAGGATTATTATCATCCAATAACAGCATCATGTCCCTTACGTGTACCCATCTGGGAAAGTCCTTATCAAGGTCATGATCATCATCATCATCATCATCATTGTTAGGCAAAAGCCTGCAATGAATTAGGACTTGGAGATCATTAAGGATGAACAGCGCGTTGGAAGCAATTGCCACGCCGTTACCCGTGTATTCCGTTGAGTTTTTCATGGCGTGTTTCATTTCATCGCTCAGGATCGAGTGGCGCCTAGTCTCCTGAAGTCCCTCCAGGCACGTCTCCTGATCCGTGATGGCGGTGCTTAGCCACGTCTTGAAGTCGTCGATCTTAGAGGACGTCAGCGCCGGACCTATTCTCATGGATGACATGCATTCATCAATACGATGGATGGCATTCATAAAAAAGCGTTTCACAAGCGCGCAGTGCCGACTGTACTAATGGATACTCGTTCTTGTTGCCATAAAGTCCCGGGAGATAAAATCCTTTCGGGCGAAGAAGAGAGCTTTAAGAGCTCCTCCAACGCAACGTGTAGAGACAACAGAAGTAGGCCTCCTGGTCCGGCCGACCGGTTTTCTGTTCAGCATCATTTAAAGAAGAGGCAACTTTGAGAGCTGACTACATGCTAGAGTAGTCGCACGAGTCATGGTACCCTGTCACGTTACAAACAGCTTGGATGGATTCTGATGGTGATAACCCGACAGTTGAATCAGATTTCTTGTTCTGTTTGGACTTGTTGCTGTTCACGAACTGCAATGTTCCTACCATCGTAGCAATGGCGACTATGAAGGATAAGATTGTGAAAACAACGATAAAGGCCAGGTTTCCCTGGGTCTTCTTGCCAAATGCCTGCTCTGCTATCTCATCGACCTTGCCACAGCTATTGCAGGATTTACCTGTTTCCATATTCTTTTCCTCTTCGGTTTTTCAGACAATTAAATAGTATTCAGTAACCCTAGCCTTTATAGCCAGTTGTACTACACAGTATCTCAAAATTGGCTGAAAAAAAAAAAAAATTATTACACTTTTTTTTAATATAAAAAATTTATTATTTTCAATCACATATTTTTTTAGTTAAGTTTTGCTTAAATTTTTTATTTTTTTGCCACCTATAGCATGAAGCTTACTTAAGATGAATCAAATTAAAAATCTTAAAAAATAAAAGGTAGGTTGCAATGTCTATTTTGGCAACGCAACTTGTCCCCTGTTGCTGCTGGAGAGTGGTCGAAAGTCTCATGAGGGAATAAGGATATTAATGTCGTGTGCCTTTGTTAACGACGTCTTTAATTGTAGTAATTAATAATGGAAACGAAACTTCTGGCAGGGATACTTTCCCCTTTGTCCTCTTGGACTACTTTTTGCCAAAAAAAAGAAAAATAAAAGAGAGGGAGGGGAGGTGGGGGACGCTCGGGCCTCCCTCCCTCGGTACATACATGGCCACCGGTGCTCACTTCTATAGACAATTCGAAGCTGGAAAGCCGATCTAGGTTTTGCACTTGCTATTTTTCAGTTTATATGTCAAACATGCAACAATGCCATGAAATAATAGAGAAAACATAAACTTCGAAAAATCAATTAGTTTTGATTAAGTATTCCTGGCTTTGGTTGCTCTAGTCTGCGTAACTAGGTTGACTAAGTTATCCGTTAGCACTCTACCGAAACTTAGCAATCTGTGGATAAAACGGGATCGGCCGGTATTACTAGACGTGGTCAAATCAAGAAGCAGCTGTTTAGGCAACTGATTGCCCAACATCAAAAAATATATCTCTATGTTTTCGGCTTTTATACGCTAATAATCAACCAATATGCCTTTCTGTACTGCAATGTCTTTGCTCGAAGGGCCAAAAGAAATATTGTTCGGTTTGAGATTTAAGACAATACAATACAATATTGGAGATGGTACAAACAAATGCCTTGTTGGTTTTCGAGTTTTGCAAATAATAAATGTCGAACAAACAGAAAGAAATGCTAGGAAATTAAAGTTCTTTTCATCTAAGATTGAAGAATGGCAAACAAAGACAAACATGTGGGCACACGCTCACATAATGAGTTTCAGATAACTATAGTTCGTGCTAATTGAAATCATGTGGCGAACAGCTTCTCGAAATCAACTGCAGTTTTAGCATCTTTTCATGGTACGTCCAAGATTAATGTGTCCACAAGGGAACCTTTAAGCAAATAAGCCAAACTTAACAGGAGAGCCCACGACATTAATCCAGTCTCCCTGCAAGAAAGGCCCTGCAGTATATTTCAGAGCCTCCTGTCTATTAATGACATGATATCCAGGCCACTTGACCCTGGCGGTAGTCTTGGCACCAGGTCCTTTGTTGTTGTACTCTGCGTAATAAAGGGTATTGAGTCCAAAGTTTCCTTGCCATTCTAACCACCCATCAGGGTGAATGAAATCCTCAATTTGTGATTCCATTATAATGGTTCTTGAGAATTCCTTCCAAGGCCTTCCAAGGTAACTCCTGATCGTGGTCTTTGCAGGAACGAGCTCCGCATCTGGCTCAATGTGACAATTTTGCAGCACAATTCCTGTGGTTTCATGTCTATCAGTCCTGCCTTGGGCTGTGACGATGTTTTGCTGGTTTTCCATGGGTTTCCTGACGACAATCAGGCAGTTCTGGAAGATAGCGGCTGCATCGCCAAAGATGAAATCAACGGTGCCCGAAATGACACAGCTTCGGTAGAACTGGCGATGAGTTTGTGCATATAATGTATCTTGGTATCCCTCAAAGCGACAGTTGAGGAAGATTGCACGATCTGCTTGGACACGAACAGCCACTGCCTGATGCTTTTGTGGACCTGCAGTGTTCCTGAATCCCATAGCTTTGGCCAAAAATCCATCTCCCAAAGCGGCTGCAAAACATTATTATTTTATGTAAAGAAGCTGACATTAAACTATGATAGTTTTGTAATTTTTCCTCCTGAGCTCCCATCTAATCTTCTGCCGCTGGAGTAAGATCCTTTCTTGCAATTCCAACCCGTCAAGTCACCTCCAAATTGTGTCCCCAATATTATCATTTATCTATTTTATTCTTCTAGTCAATTGAATAAAATTGAAGAAAACCATTGTTTAGAAATGCAGAGCGAGAAGCGACCAACATACCAAAAGTCGCAGTTCTGAAAGTCTGGACTCCATCTGCAAAATTTTTGCTTCCGGTGACAATGGTCTTCTGTGACCCATCACCATACATTGTAACGTTCACCATCTTCTTTGTCAGTGTCACGGTCTCATCATAAACTCCCACTTTAACATAGATGACATACCTGCATTCCCATGAGTATGGATGAAGCTTTTGCACATGTCAATAAAATTTTCACCCAAATAATCATTGTATCTCTTGGCACAAGAACATTTGAATTCTCTGTAAGAAATTCAAAATTGTGAATAGTCTTCTGTAAGATGAGATACAGAACACGTAAGTAATATTATCAATAGATTGACTTAAAGGCACATACCGTCCTTTGTATGTTGCTGGCATGGCTGCTAATGCTTCTGAAATGGTTGCAAACTGTCCGCTGCCGTCTTTTGCCACAGTGACATTTGGTGTTGGCTTTTCAGTATTGGCATCCTTCAATATTCTTCGATCTTCATGATTCATCCAGGTAGGAAGGCCTTCATTGTCTAAGGAGGATAAATTGGATTCCCGTGATAGAAGGTGACGACTAACTCCTGGAATTTGAAATTGTGAAAGGAAAGAACTTAACGCGGAGACGATGGCAAGGGAGTTGCTGGTAAGTTCCTTTGCTGCCTTAAATGTTTTCTGTATATCGGATTTTAATTTCCCTTCGGGGAACCCATCAATGCAAGTTTGTTGGTAGGAGACGACGGCACTTAGCCAATTGTTCAACTCCGGGACATTTTTACCGAGCTTCCCCAGATCAGCACTGGCAACAGAGAGAGATTCTTTCAATTCTTCTTTAGCATTTTCAACGAGTTCTCTGCAATCTTCAAATGCTGCTTTCTCTTGTGGGGTATCAAAATTGAACGAGGCGGCCTTGTCCAAGACTTTCTCAATCTCATCATCCGCTGCTTGGATTGTCAGCTTGAGAAGGTCCTTCGGCTGAGCCTTGGAATTATTTTTCACCGCATTCTCCAAGGTATTGTGGCACGTATCTTTATAACTGGCAGCATTGCACACCGTCTTGATAACTCTTTCGACATGTGAGACATCTACTGCGGGGACCTGAGATTGAGTTGCTTTGTCTCCGCTGCCATGACCGCTTCCTTTGGCGGTGACAACGGCAACCACACTGGCTGCCACCACACCGACCAAGAGAAAAACTGAAACTGCAACAAGGGCAACCTTCTTCCTGAATTTCTGTTCCCTTTCTAATCTTCTTCGCTCAGATATTTGATCAAAGTCTTGAAACGCCATCGTGACAGGGCCTCCAGGCAGAGGTCACTCTGCCTTAGAATCAAACTAAGGCAGAGGGCTAACAACAAGAGATTAGACAGGGGGGGGCGGGGAGGGCAGGGGGGTGTGTCCTTAATTATTAATTATACATATATTTCTCCTCAGAAGTTGTTAGTTTTTGGAAAATTAGCGTTTTTTGTTATGCAAACAGCAAAAGAGGTCTGGACAGGAGCCTTTCAAGGTGCACCTATTCAAAAGTTGGTTATGAGGTTTGCAAAAATAGGTGACGCAGATTTTGTCCCTTCTAGCCGCATTTCCCGCTACTGCTCTGGGCTTTAAATTTAGCAAGTCACGTTTATATCCCCATCACAGCTATACTCAAAGGCAGACAATCAGCCAAATTCTGCCTAATAATTTTCTTGCATTTGTTTTGGGCACCATCACGTTGATTACCAATACATTGAAATGAGAAGGCCCAAGAGCTGCATAAGCCCAATACCATTCCATGCCCAACATGAGTGCATCTTCTGTTTTGGGTCCTGGCCGAAATGGACATGGTTGCACATCCTACCCAACCTCGTTTGTCCATCTCCATCGTAAAAAATAAATAAATAAATAAATATTCGTGCTTTGCTTAAGCTTATTAATCCGTCTCTTGCCATCAGGTATGATGGTAGGATTAACTAAATTTGAAGTTTTAATTTTAGAATTCAAATCTTAATCCCTACAAAGTGAAAAATTAGCTTATTAAGGTATCTAAATTGTCTCACCGAGAAATAAAATAAAATAAAAAATAACATTGACTCGTCCACAAAGCTATATATTTAATTTATTAAAATGTTATATGTCTACTCTGCGATTATAAACAAAAATACGGCACTGTTAGACTCCCTAAGCTTAATGGGTTTGGAAGAAAGAGACGGGCGGTGGGCTTAGAATGACGGAAGACCCTCTTAAGACATTTAACTAGTACAAGAACCTCGACACTAATCAAGAAACCACAGTATTAGATCTGCCGTGTTAGAACCTCAATCATTCATTGATAATCCATGCATAAAAAGAGTTGTGTATAAGTTTTTGTTTTAAATAAAAAAGGAAAAATATGATAATAGAGCCAAGCATGGGCAAAAAGTTGTCGAACAGGCTTCAATTTTAGTCCTCCCAGTTGGGAAATAAAATCATTCTGGCCCATGGAGGATGCCCCGCTAACACTCGTCGCATTGCTCAAACCGTGTATCCTGACTACAAGTATGCCAAAGAAATGATGTGTCATTAATGTCGTTTGGAAAATAATTGATCACTTCACCAAACTCTGACACCCATATATCTCCAGAACAACACATACATGCCGCAAGCTTCAAATCCCGTCTTCATAGGGAAATGAAGTGGAATCTAGCCAGTCGTCGCCAGTTATAAAATATGACACTGTAAAATAATAGGCGTCATCATAATCCATGATATGGTACCCCGGCCAAGTAACTCGGTTATCAGTGGCAGAACCAGGTCCATAATTATTGTACTCTCCATAATACAATGTGTCTAGGCCATTGTCACTGCCATTGCCAGACCACACCGTCCATCCCGCTGGATCAATGAAGTCATCTATGTAGGACTCAATCAACACTGTCCGAGAATACACCCTCCATGGTCTCCCCAGATAGCTCTTGACATTGCTAGAATTGAAGTACAAGTCGTCTGTGGCCAAAATTGAACAATTCTGCATCGAAATTCCGGTGTCCTCATCTGGGTTGTCGCGAGATTGGGCTGTGATGACGGTGAATTGGCCACGCATTGGCATTCTGGATACAACGTTGCACGCCTGGAAGACCACTGCGGCGTTGCCGAAAATGTAGTCTATGGTCCCGGATATGTCACACTCTCGGTAAAATTGTCGAAATGAGTGCACATACAATGTGTCCTGATAACCATTTATCGCGCACCTGTACATTGCTGCTAAGTCTGCATTTATGCGGAGGGCAACTGCCTGGTGCTTCCTCGGTCCAGCGGTGTTATCGACTGTTATATCCCGTGCCAAAAATCCCTCACCTGACACGGCTGCAATTTGACGGGCAAATATCATTGCTAAATCCAAATTGTATACAAAACTTGTGTTACTTTTCTAGGATTCAATTATTCTCAAATCCTACAAATTGAATGGTAGAAGCTCCAGCTTCAAATGTACTGCTTAGATATTTTGTGTTGACACATCCTTAGACCCCAATTGACAAGGCACTTTATAATCAGAATCACCCAAAATAGAGACGAAAAAGAATAGAGGAAATTTAAAATTGTACCAAGGGTGGCAGATCTGAAGGTGCTCCAGCCATCGCCCACACTTCTATGACCAGTAATGAAAGTAACGTCACTGCCATCGCCAAGCAGAACAATATTGGGCTTGTAGCTTGGAATTTCAACATTCTCCGCATATACTCCTTCTTTAACATAGATAATGATCCTGTTATCGTAACTATTATTTGGAGCAAAATTTATGGCATCAGTAATGGTACTAAAATTTCCACTTCCATCAGCTGCTACTGTGAGAATCTGATTAGGGTCATACTCATCGCCATCACTTTGCATGATCCAACGATCTTTTTTAGACATCCATGTCGGAAATCCCAGAAGTCTCCGATTTTTGTGAGGACCTGCCTTGGGAAGCATTGAAAGAGAGTTGCTGACATGCTTGTAAGTATTAGTCAAGGAATTCACCAGGGAAGGCTTCAATGGACCGGATGCATATTCCAGGCCTTCTAAGCACGTGTTCTTGTTAGTGAGGGCTGCACTGAGATAAGCCCTGGCATCGGCTAATTCACGAGAATTACCTGCACGGACTCTTGAAACAGATCTTTGTAAAGAAGACAATGTGATCTGATGGAGATCTCTGCAATCCTGTATCGCTCCTCGTTGCTTTTCAACGATGTTCGAGCCAGCAACAGCACTGCCAAATAATTTAATTAGCTTTCCAGTCTCGGATATTGAAGTTTGGAGAGATTGAAGGAGAAAAGTAATGACGCTTGGATCGATGTTTATTGAGATGGAAAGCTTTAAGGAGTCAAAACAGGCATCTGGGTAAGGTGCGCCATTGCAAAATGTTCTTATTGAAGAGAGATGGGCATCTAGGGAAGCTGAAGAGGATAAATTGAGAGCCACTGTGGGAATGAGGCCAAGTGGGGAGAAGAAAAGAAGAAAGAGAGCCATTCTCAGCTTTAGACTTGGGAAGAAACCCATGAGAACTTGCAATCCTTAGCCTGCAACAAAAAGGGCATTTACTTGTTTTGAGAGCTTGGAGAGAAACTTTAAGTGTTGATTGGTCTTAAATAAGCTCTTTGGAAATCTATAATTTGCATGCATTCCTTGACTATCAGATTAAAATATTGCGAGTGCATGGAATTTAGTGACACTGATTTTTTTCTGTAAACAATAATAATGACACCGTCCATACCTTACACTTGGATTAATTAACGTTTCACGGGACAGTAAAAGACAGAATCCTCAGCTTGATGCGCTCGTATTCCCAATACGGACAGTAGGAAGGTAGGCTGAATTAGACATACAAACGCGTCGATAGAATGTTTTCGTCCTCTAATTATTGTCTTTTAGTTCCTAACCGATGCTTATTCAATCGGGGAAGAAAGAACAGAACATAGTCCAGTTATAATTAAGGCGACTTTCGAGAAAAGCATTCGAGGTGAACAAAATGTTAGTAGATGGGCGCGCGTATGGGTAATGGGCGATCCAATTTTAATTTGAAAACGACCTCGGGGTTCACTTTTGTGCAAGGAGCGACGTCCCTTGTGGCTGCTGGTGCATTGAGCTGCGCACCCAGAGCTTGGATTTATTGGGGTTTATCTCTGCACGTTTACGTCCCGTATTGCCAGCGCAGAGTGTAGTTTTTGCGATTGCACACGGGCAGACGGTGGAGTCCTGGTCAAGGTTCAATAAATAAACTATCTCAATTAAATAGCTGGACGCATTTTATATGCAAAATTATAAGTTATATTATTATAATTATTAATTACATATATTTTTTTATTTTTTTATATATAATTATATTTATTAATAATATATCACAAATATATATTTAATAATGATAAGACGAGGATGCTTTTATAAATGCTCTGGCGATGAAACTCATCGACCATTGACCAGTCATTAGGACGGTAAGAAACTAGGATTGAAAACTTGCCCTCTGTTCCCAGGCTAAGAGCCACTACCCTATCCCCCTACCTATCCCGTAGCATCAAGAGCAGTGTCCGATTATCGAGCCCATGGATTGACGTGTCGGGACCCACTCAGATTCATTTAGAGCCCAATAAAACCAATAATTGTCGGCAGCCTATGGAAGGGAGCCTCTTGCAAAGAAAAAGGGGCCCTTCCATAAATGCGAGCTTTGCCTGATAAGAGAAAGGTGGCCCGAGTCTGTCAGACTCAGACTCGGGCTTCCCAGTTAAATCTTAAAATAAAAATAAATAGTTCGCGAATGGAGCTTCTCCTCGATAGGCTGTTTGTCGCATACAGCCGAAGAGCTCTGGTTAGCGTTGACCCGAAATGCCCAAACATGTTGCAAGCAAGTAGTTTTTTACTTTTATTTGCGTCCAATGGCTCAGGCTGGGAAAACAGGGGCCATCCCATCCAACTCCCTAAGAATGATTAATTACATAGTTTTTAAACTCGAATTAGACCTTGAACCCGGTCCCATTTCTTGGGTTGTTTATCTGACCATGGGATCCATTGTTGGATTGATGAATCACTTTGTAAAAAATGTAATATTTTTATATTATATAAAATATAAGAATAAAAATACTGTTAAAAATTTTTAATCTAGTTATAATAATTTTTTTTTTTTTTTGTCAAAAAAATTGCAAATATCTGCCCAATTCACTAGTTGGACTATCTAAGTCAAATGGATATTCAAAGATTTAAGTACATTAATGTTCAAAAATTAACTTTCTATTTTGTAGATTAACTTACAAGTGAAAAGGAGATAGGTGTGAAATGTAATTGAAAAATAACAAAGATTTCAGAAAAATCAGATTTGTTGTCATAAAATACGATTCCCAAAGAGCCCAAAGATAGCTAAAAGTTTTGCTAAAGTAGCCGTTTGTTCTTAGATATTAATGTTATTGACTGTATATGTGGAGGATACAGATGTTCCTGGGGCTTTTGTGTATGAGATTTCATTTGACAAAAACCATCAAATGAAATTGGTGTCTGAATTGAAAAAGAAAAAAACTAAAGCCAACAAAAGAAAGAGAGAGATAGTAGTGGCCAATAGCAGAAAGGGAAAAAAAATATATTCACCCCTTAAGATTGAGCAGGCATGCCATCTTCAGTGCTTGAAATTACTTTAACAACTGAACAAGCCAACCAACATGCAATGAATACACCTATTATTAAACCTCCAACCCTGCAGAGTACCTTATCCCTGTTGAGGGCAGCCACAAGTTTCCTTCAATGAATTGAGCCACTGTAAAATTATTAGCATCCGCAGAGCTGTTCAAAATATGATAACCAGGCCATTTAACCCTCTGGGCTAGCCCAGCTCCTGGCCCATAGTTCGCGTGCTCGGCATAGTATAATGTATCCAAGTACTGATCGCCATTCCATTCAAGCCATCCCTCTGGCCTTATGACATTACCCAAGTAGGATTCCATGACAACGGTTCTTGAAAAGTTTTTCCAGGGTCTGCCAAGGAAAGTGTATGTGGAGTTAACGTCAGACAGGAGATCTGAATCAGCCGATATGTTGCAGAATTGTATGGAGTAGCCTGTTGGCTGATATGGGTCCTTGCGGCCATGAGCTGTTATGGTGTTCTTTTGGTCTGGTAGGCCTTTCTTTGCTCGAATATCACACTCCTGGAAGACGGCAGTGGCATCGCCAAAAATGAAATCTACAGTCCCACTGATGCGGCATTCCCGGTAGAATTGACGCATGGTGTGCGTATAAAGCGTATCTTGGTAGCCTCTAATGTCGCATCCGAAGAAGACCGAAAGATCAGAATCGGAGCGAAGAGCTACTGCTTGGTGCTTTTGAGGTCCTGCTGTGTTCTCGAAAGTTATGTTTCGAGCTATGAATCCTCTTCCACTAACCGCTGCAGATACCACCCAATAAAAAGGGGAAAAATAAAAAGATCAGATAGTAAACCCTCGTAGGCATTACAAGTTACAACGTTACGCTTAAAAGCATAGTTCATGTGAAAGCTACATTTAATGTGATGATCCTATTCACAGTTATGATCATTCTAGGGCGACAGAGACCTGTCAATATATATGTTAACCAAACCTATGGCCCCAGATCCACTTCTAATTCTAGCTACTTTGAAAGCAAATTAACTAACAGATGCAATCATCGGAAACTTCCATTAATACGAAATCTCAAAATGAGGAAATTAACAAGCTGACATCTTTTGGTTTACTTTAGCTATGGATAAACTGACATTTGGACTTCTAAAAGATTTTTTGACAGGGCAAGATGCATACCAAAGGTTGCCGAGCGAAATGTCGTCCAACCATCAATAAAATTCCGGTTGCCGGAAATGATGGTCTTATTCATGCCATCTCCAACCATCATGATATTCCATTTCTTCTTCTTGATCTCCACGTATTCATTATACACACCCCGCTTGATATAAATGACGAAACGGCTCATGCTGTAATCAGGTGCTGCTGCTACTGCATCCTTTATCTCGGTGAAATTCCCAGTCCCATCAGCTGCTACTATAGCATCAGGTGTCAACCCATTCACTACCAGCAGTTTACGGTCCTTGGGCTTAACCCATGAAGGAAATTGATCTTTTTTATCACTTCCAGTGCCACTGAGGTTAGGTTCTTGAGATTTGGATTTAGTACCTGGTTCCACTTTTCTTAGGACCTGCTGAACTATGTAAGTGATTTGGTTTAGGCCATCTGCCACGAGTGTTCCGAGAATGCTATTGGTATCCCGAAGTCCATCAATGCATGTGTCCTGATTAACGAGTGCAGCACTTAACCATGTCCTCAAATCAGAACTCAGATCTCCAGTGCTGTTATTTTTACCCTCTGGATAAGGAAACAAGGTTATATCTCTCTGTTAGAACCGCTCTTACAAACTAAAATTAAGCCAGTCCTTAGCCAACCAAATGGAAAATTAAACAACTAAGATGTGACCTCCCCTGCATCTGAATGGCAAGCTACAAAGCTACGACACGAATAATTGAACTCTAAAGAGATGCTGGCCGAGCTTCAAAGTGTACGGTGTCTAATAAACTCATGGCCCCAACGTAAAGCATAAAAGCTAAGGAGTTGTCCCTATCTCATTGAATACAATATTCCCAGCAAAAATTGAAACATGCATCATCATGTCTCTTAAATTACGTGACCAATTTAGTAAAATGAAAAAATTTCAGGAGTGGGGTGCATTTCATACGTTTATAATTAATAGCTACTTGAGGACCAAAAAGAAACATGTAGTTCATTTTAATTTTACCCTTGGGATTCCGGGAAGCAGAAATGGACCAGCTTAGCTCATCAGAAGAGAAGTCAAGCAGGTCAAGGCAGTCTGATATGGCAATGGAGAGGCGAAAATCACCAAAGAAGCTGTTAAAATTGGAGACTGTAGAGGCAACATGTCGTATAATGCCAAGAACTCTCTCCAAAGAGCCTACAAACTCAGGAACCGCCACTTTCAAGGACTCGGTCTGCAGATATTGTCTGCCAGAAGCAGCTTCAACTGGGGTGCATGGCGAGAGCAATACAGTAAGCGACAAGATAAAAAGTGGAAGAGACACGGCTCTTGACATCATCGCGAGGAATGAAGAAAGTCGTCTTGTCTGTAAGAATTACTTGGCTTGATTGGAATGAAGAAGAGAAGCGCATGGGACATTTATGGCATAGATGGGGTCCAGAGGATCGAAGTGAAATGGGAAGGTAAGTGAATTTAAGAGCAGGTTACATGAGT
The DNA here is from genome assembly GCA_037832385.1 of Rhizophora apiculata. Lineage (NCBI taxonomy): Eukaryota > Viridiplantae > Streptophyta > Magnoliopsida > Malpighiales > Rhizophoraceae > Rhizophora > Rhizophora apiculata. The sequence goes on along the minus strand of CM075433.1, from coordinate 3,678,424 downwards.
CAATGCGCTGAATTTTGAATGCTTTTTGGGATGGATCCCTCTTTATATATGCTTAGGTAACTGTGCCAATAAATTGAAAAAATTATATAAAAATATTAAATTTGATACATCTTAACTACAAATTTATATATTATATTATTATAATTATTAATTAAATTTTTAATTTAACACTTTAATGTGAAAACAAACATGTTAAATTGGTTGCGTTGATGTGATAACTCAATTGTTAATCAATAGGACATATCATGAATGTTACTCTTTGCCCCAGGCAATGGCCAAATCCGGAGGGAGGGAAGGCAACATCTTGCTTAGTTGTTTGCTAAGTCCATTGCTTTCACCTTTCTCTTTCAAAGTGGGCAAGTCCCTTTTTCTTTCCTTCTCATGGCAGAATCCCATTTCAATGATCACGCAATGCACTGGTGGAGGGTTTTACACTTTAGATGGAAACATGCACCAGACGTTTGATTAGATAGTGCAATGTTAATTTAGTCAGGGTAAAGAGCATACCTCACTTTAATTCGGTAAAGGGCACCCATGCATTATTTGCAAGCCTCGGAAAAATATTTCCACTATGGGACCCACGAGTTGTTCCTACATAGGTAGGCCTCTTTTTATTAAAAAAAAAAAATTATAAAGAAGTACAGGAGGCCAACCTTATGTTGTCTTCTTGTCCCTTTTTTTTTTTTTTTATTTTTGTTAATTTCAATGCTTTCTTTTTTCATATTTTGTATCCAATCAATTTTTATATTTTTACCTATCATTTATCTTTTTAATATTTTTATTCAAATTGTTTACGACTCAGCCACTTTTGACTGGACATCAGTCTGTTCCCACGAGTAAATTGTTGACTCACAAACGGCAATCACCGCTTGAGTTACAGTTTTTTTCTTAATTCTGAAAAAAAACAAATCTTCATGATCATGCTTCTTTTTTTTTTTTTTTTTTTGTACCGGAAAAAAACAAAGGCATCCGGAGGTGTAGGAATTGCCCTATCAAACGAGAAATTAATTACGTAGAGAAAGAAAGATCTTGGCCCTTCTTTCGTTTTTTAAGTAAAAAACACACGAATGGCCTCCTTTTGTCCACTTCAAGTAACGCTACAAATTAGCAAGTCGTATCCTTAGGCATCTGATTCTGATCCCCTGGAGGAAAGCTAGTAATTTTCCATTAAGTTATTGTGCTTATCGAACAACAATCACATCATTTTTGGAAATGAGGAGACCAACATTTCCACCTCATGCAATCAGTTTTTTTTTTTTTTTCAATTTTTTTCTTAAATATCGAAATAAAAATGTCACCCCATCACAATATACAAAAAAAAAAAAAAAAGAAATTAGTATAATAATTTTTTTTACGTTTAATTTTATTTATTTATAAGATTATGTAAAGTAAAATTAGTCTACATTATTTATTATTATTATTATTATTATCTTCTTCGTTAAGTATTATTACTTAAATTTTCTCTTGATATAAAAAGACATAGTTCCAGCTAGTGGAAGCATCGATGCTTTATCCTCGAAAAGGAAAGGAGAGGACCATCCAAGAAACGTCCCTGTAATAAAAGAGAACGGAAATCCTTTTCATACATAATGAAAAATTGACGTTAGATGAGATTGACGAATACATATGTAGAGGATGAAGATGAAGCCACCGAGATCTCCAGGGATACAATGCCAAAAAGAATAAAGCGATGCCGAAACGCGTTTTTACAGCTTGCAGAGGGCAGCAGCAATACGTAACCATGTTTTTAGCTTTACTGCGGATCCTTCTTTTATTTCGGAGATTATTAGAATAAAGCATAAAACACTTCACATCACCGTGGATTAATGTCCCCATCAGTTTGGTCCTGCCAACCCCTTTGTCCTTCAATTTAATTGTCATTCTAATAAGCTTAGCTATAGACCCACCGACGTTAAATGTAGAGGCATTTAAGTGAGCGTATTTCAATATCTTGCATGTGCGTTGTTCCATCGCCCATGTTCTGAACTATTTGATTCTACTGAAGATATACTAAATAATGGGTGACCTCATCTTTTTCTCTTATTTAATTTTGCTTATTTTCTTCCATACTTAAAACATCTTAATCTCACTTGCTGCCAATTATTTATTTATTTATTTAAATTTAGAGGAGATTAATATGCAAGCAATCGTAATCAAGCACGGGACATACCCACAAAAATGTTACTAAATTTTCACATTGGATGAAATTTTCTTTTAAGAATTTTGACTTCACATGAACAAACTCGAATCTGAACTATTGAATCCGATGCTAGACAGTGGGCATGGTCTAACGTGCACACCAAATGTGTTCTCTTACCACGTAAACACTTGTTATTTTTCACATGTACAGAACACACAAGACATTTTTTGATTCACCTCATATGTCGACAATCAAGAGGATTGATTTGATTGAAACGTCTGCTTCAAACTTCGAACCTTCGTGCTGGCATGGGTCACGCGACATGTCTGGATGTATCCTTGAGTAGGGTTAAGATGGCTGAGTTTCAAATTTTCATTTTTCGGTTTTGTGATTTTCAAATTTTCACTAATTGCTAGAAACGAAAATCCCACAGATTGTAGGAGTAAGGAGTAGCAGGCCAACATAAGACCTAGAGAATGCGATTTCGTGGGCCTCCCGTAGTCGAATTATCAGTCTATATTCCAGCCCTTTTTTAGGAAAATCAATTTAGGTCCATTATTAATTGTGGGATTGAGATAGACAATTCAATTCTTTTTAATTATTTTTATTTTTATTTTTTTTTATGTTTAATCATGTCTTCTCGTGTCAACTTTTAATTGAACTTTCATTATTTAGGTATAATTTGGCGACAACCAAAAATTATTGACAAAATCATAATCCACACAGTAACATAATGTATAGGACCATTCTTTATTCGTCAAGCCATCAACTTGGAATGTTGAAGATTGATTCCAATCTGCGTTCTAGTTTCTGCTTCATTTCAAGGAAAGATTTACAAATTAATGACGCAGATATATACTCATCCACACCTCATTTATATTTCAAAGATCAAGGGACCCCCTCCAGTTCACTCTATTGGCCGTGTTAGCGCCTGGATCAGTATTATTATACTCTCCATAGAACAATTTGTCAAGTGCAAAATTCCCATTTCACTCGTACCATCCAGCAGAGTTAATGACATGACTGATCTCAGTCTGCATTATAACAGTCTCCTTCCATGGCCTGCCTAGATATGTGGGGAAGCTGCTCTTCACGGCTCGAAGATCTTGGGTTGCGCCAATCCTGCATTTTTGGATGACTATGCCTGTGTTCTGATTAGGGTCGTCGCGGCCTTGTGCCGTGTCCATGTTCCTTTGGCCTGGATTGTGGGAACGGGCGTGTATGTCAGAGTCCAGGAAAAAGGCCGCTGCGTTCCCAAATGTTAAATCTACCGAGCCCATTATAATGCATTAGACATAGAATTAGGGAGGTCTGTGTGCATAGGTGGTGTCCTGGCATGCCAACATGTCACACAAATGAAATGTGGATAGGTCTGATCCCACCTGCAAGATAACGGCTTGGTGCTTCGACGGCCCGGCAGTGTTTTGAAAGGTTATGTTCCTCGCCATGAACCCATCCCCACAATAGCTGCAATGGATATATACAGTGAAAGGGTCCTTATTCATGTATATGTTACACTTCAAAGAATGGATCTCAATCTACCACGATCAAGCACATTGGAATGAATCTTTCAGTTTATTTTGTGATAAATTTAGGCCAGAGCCGCTGCTGCAGTTCCCTTTGATAAATAATATACACCTGCACGTGGCCAATGCAAAGTTCTTGACCACTCAATCGCATTTAATTTAGTGACCCCGACGTTTCAACTGAACTTTCTAAAAGTCCAAACTACACTGTCAGACTACGTGTCCCTAAATCATCAATATATGGCAGTCAAATTGTTACTCAGGGTCTCCGCTAGCTATGGCCTGTAAGCTTATCCTGTAGTCAGAAATAGTGGCAATATAAATGTGATTGTACCACAAATTCAGGCAGTGGTTACAGTCAGGTAGTTGGCATCAACCAAGTGGTGCTGCAGCAGCAAGTATACATCTTCTAGTCCTGAAAATTGCTGCCTTGTGCCACCTACTGGATAATGCCTTAGATTCTATGTAATCCAACACTGAATTTGCTCCAGATTGCAGGCCTTTTTTTTTTCCCTCCCAAAACTGAAAACTACTTATCTAACCGAAAATGCCCTGCTCGGTTGTATGAACTTAATCCGACTAGTTTTCTTTTTGTTCAAACAAAATTGCTAATTTTAAAGTGTCATGAAGTGATAACTTCTCTAGCTTAATGCTTTGTTTGGATTTGTAATATAGTGCAAAAGAAAATTGTGAAAAAGAAGATGAAGAGTAGGAAAATAATTTTTTTATTAATTATTTGGTAGGTTAGAAATGAATGAGAGAAAATAAATAAAAAATATAATTTTTTGTTGGAATCTGATAAGAAAGTAAGTGAGAGAAAATTAATATTCATGAAATAATACTTTTATACTCATATGGAAAAAAGAAAAAAAAACAAATTGTGAAAAAAAATATATAGAAAGAGACATTATTGTAATTTTGAAGGCAGCATTAAATACCCCACTAACTTGCATCTACTTTCTCACCCTTCTCGTGAGATTGGAAAAAGGTAAGGCTCACTGAAACTTTTCTTTAACATTTTTCTGTTTTTTTCGTTTCTATGCTGTAAACCAAACAGTGAAAAATTCTGTTTTCTTATCCTTTTCTTGTTGAACCATTTCTTTCTCTTCCCTTTCTCACAAACCAAACAAGTTCTAAGTTTGGCATGACCACTAACAGAAACTGTAGTCTCTGATAGCCTAACATTTTAGAGTCTTTGCTTATAATTGTTCTTAAGCTGATAATAGATGAGGACATGATTGGTTATGTGGCAAACTCACAAACGGTTGCAGAATTGAATGTGGTGCTGCCATCAACCACGTTCCTACTGGCCGTAATAATGGTGTTTGTCCTCCCATCTCTCTCAAACATAATGTTAAGTCTTCCCCGTTGGAACTTCCACATTTTCCATGTAAACGCCTGCTTTAATCTTGATAATGTATCTGCTGCTACTCCTATCTGGCGCAGCCGCCACAGCCGCCGACACTGTCCTATAGTTCCCGCTCCCATCTGCAGCCATAACAACAGTAGGAGTTAATGTCATTGCCTGCAGCAGCCCCCGGTCTCCAGCAGACAACCATTCAGGCCATTCTGTCTCCTCTCCCTCTTCAAGCTTCCTCTCCGAGGAATATCGCTCCTTTGCCATATCCGTGTCAGTCAAGTTCTTAATCATGGCCAATGCATTGCTGCACATGCGTAACACATGTAATTGGTCAGCTAAAAGTAATTTTCGAACCTGACAGCAGTAGGAGCCATCGTTAGCATACAATATGGAAACAGACAACTTAGAATGTGATTCTGACAAAACAGAATGAACCTTTTAAGCGGCTTTGTCATGAGAGAAACCGTCAAGACAAGTTTCTTGATTTGTCATTGCGGCACTCAGCAGTATTTTCAGGTCATCTGCGTGTTGTGATATGTACTTTTTCGAAGATGAGTAATTCGGAGGTCCTGTTCGGTCTTGGAAAGCTCTCCTAGCGTTTAATCTACCATTTCTATGCAGTCACGGAGGGCAGTCCTTGTGCCCTCCGTAAAACTCCTTTTGGATCCATTGAGTTTCTTGATCGTGACATAAGTTTGTTCCACTGCAGCCTTGGTTTGATTGACCGACAAGTTGATTACGTCCTTCATGCTCTTTATCTTGCTTGTAGCGTCTGGCTCGGACGACACTGCACACTGCAGAGAAGCAGAGATCCGGGTACCACTGCACGAGGATTTCACGATGGCATGATCTGCTTGGTGGGCATTGTGGCAGCTGCCGCCTGAATTGTTAGCTACTCCAGTAGCAATGCAGACAATGACTGTGACTAGCAGGAGGAACAATGCAAAGAGACCCAAGATGAGCTTTTTTGTTTTCCTTTATTGGGACAAAAACGCCATTGCCGGAGCTTAAGAAATTTTCTTTGGTATTGCTCAATTTTAGAAATGGCAGACCTGGAATGTTTCTAGCTAGTGTGGATGACCGCTGACAGGTTCCTTGTCTTATAGCAAGCTATAAAGTGTTGGGGTAGATGGGGTGATATTATTTTATTTTGTTTTTTTATGCACATAGTTAGGTCACTCTGGATAATGAAGTTATTTCACTCATGTGAATGAGTGCTCAACTTTTTTTTTTGGGGTCCGTCAGAATTAAAGCTCACTTTCTTTTTTTAGAGAATTCGAAAAAAAAAAAAAATCTCTAACCCCTCCGGAAGAATATTTTTTTTGGTGAACAATTAAGCTAGACTAACCGAGTTGGTTTTCTTGATTCTGAATAACAAGTTCTGACGTTGGTTAGATACGTGAGGTGAACCTATTAGAAGTCAGACGTCAATACAGAGAAGGATGAAATGCCGTCTTTGGTAAAAGAGGGACCGGGCTGCAGACAACTTGTGGCCCAGCGCATTTCTGAGCAGTGATGAGATGAGGATGGGCATGGTTTGCCGTAGCGCTTGCCCTTGTTGGGCCTAAAAGACGAATTGCCTGCCATACTAGTTGCTTGCTTTTGCCTCCTAACTTGGAGGTCTTTGATTTGTTTTACCGATTGCCACCCGATTTCTTGGATAGAGGCAGCCCGTGAGATGAGACCCTTTTTGAGGCAGGGTCCAGATTCATAGATACTGCAACGCTCAACTAAATCATAGAGATGATGACACCGTCAGTCATAGATATTCTTTTTCTTTTTTTTTTTTTAAATTAAATGAAATGTTAAACCTGACTTAGATATGTGACAATTGTAGATTTTCTACATATTTTTTCGTAAAATATATTAATGCTAGGAGCCATTTTACGTTGGCTATCTCCAATTCTGACCTTAATAAGTATATAAAGAACCTAAGACAACCAAACTAACCAAACCCAAAAACCTGGTAACAACTATTCTTCTTCTCTTTTTCCATAAAAATCATGGCACTTAAGGCACTGAAAAAGGGAAGACGGCTGGCCACACAGAACAACCAAAAAAAAAAAAGAAGAAAGAAGACTGCTCATTAAACAGCAATGCTGGGGCAAAGAGCCATTCTTGTAAAATTTCGTTATTTTCAACAAAAAAAAAAAAAACAAATTTGATATATCCAACTAGAAACAACTTTTAAATATTTTTTTATTACTATTTGTGACTCGTGAATCAATGCATAAAGCTACAAACCAAACCTCATTATGCTTGACAGTGAGCTCCATGATATTCCACCAAAACAACACCTCGCTTCCCCAAGTTGCTTCAAATGACAAATAATGTGTTTCTACTGCTGCTTATAGACCAAAAACGGCATTTGGTTGCTCCCTCTAACGATTGATACACCAAAATTCCCAGTGCCATGAGCTCAAATTTTCCATCGCCGTCCATCAATTTCCAGGCATAAACCAACAACAATCACATATAAGACTCTAGACAATCTACCTTTTGTAGATTCTTGTTGTACATCAAATATTAAGAAACGATCCCCGACACTAGTTGTTGCTCTACCTGTTCCCAGTCATGAACTCTAGTGACCAAGGGATGTTGATCAACTGAATCTGTCTTGCTCCAAGGATATGAATTTTCAAAATCAAAAAGCAGAACCTTAATTCCAACTTCAGCACACTCAATGGCATATCGTGGGTTATCATCAATCAGCACCTTTGCACCCAAAGATCTGCCAGATAAAATTTAAATTAGAAGAAAGCCACCTGAATTCTACCCAAAGGAGTGAACAACCAATACTTCTTTGCACTTTGCCCTGGTGACAAAAGAGTACTCCTTTTGCCTATTTATTATACTTGAATTCAAGGAACAAAAGAAGTAAATTTCAAAAGATTTAGAAAGGCCTAGCATAGTTAAAAGAGTCCTCAAAGAGATGCAAAAGTGTTAAGGAGGGGCACTGAGTGGCCTGGAAGTGTCACACAAATTGCAGAAGTGGCAATGGGGCATACCTGCATATTTCAGACTTAGTTCTAGACTCTCCATCCAAAGCAAAATGATTTCCAAAGTGGATCTCTTCAAAAACTCCTGGATAGTGCTCCCCTATCCACTCAATTGTGTGATCCTTGATGACATTTTGTCGAGACCTATTTATACATATATCAGATGAACATGGTAAATTAACAGGTCTAATTACAATGCAAAATAACAGGCAGTATGCTGAGATTACATACGTCACAACTGATAGCTTACAAAGTCTTGACAACCTACGCAGCACCTTCAGAGCACCTGGGATTGGATGGATCCCTCTTTTAAAATATGGCGTCTTAAAGAATTCGTGGACACGAATATCAGCTGTGAGAAAAGATAAAACCAATGTTTGAAGCAGTTTTCTGATTTTGAAATCCCTAAAAGAAATTTGGCAAGGGAAAATCACGTGTCCCAAAGAAAAATTCATGATGCAAAAACCCTATATTCTAATAGATGATGAGTGCAGTCAAAAAGCATTTCGAGCTCCAATATTTCTATGCAAAGTAAGAAGTATGTGTACAAAGTGCCAAACATGACAAAAAAAAATTATAACTGAATATATAAAATGTGTGAATAAAAATGCTAATATTGACTATAAATTATCAATACGAGAACTCATGGAAATTAATTACAATTGGATGCTCTGAGAGATAATAAGCAACATGAACAGTTGAGAAGATCTAGGAATAAAACATACATATATCTTGTACATGTCAGTGCAAAAGAGTCGTTGGATTCAAGAACGACACATGAAGAATACAGAAGACAAATAGAACACACATGCTATAATGACTCAGGATGGTAACTTAATAAATAATTTGGCCCCAAACAAAGTAGATAAAGAAAAAGGAATCATGCTCCAAACTACCGAAAACTAAGGCTTAATTAAGTTTAGTGAAGTTTAAGTACATACATGATTGACATAAATATAGGACATACCTTCATCTCGAGAACAATTCCATATCTGTAACATAAATAAATAGGCATCGGCTCATCAGAAAAAGAGAGAGAGCTAAATGAATGCATGAGTTTGCCAAAGCAGAATGATTAGCTGAAGAGCCACCCTCCCGGGCAGCAAAGGAGATCACAAAAACAGATCAAAATTTCCAAACAAATCAAGGATAAAAGGTAGAAGTAATATAGCACTTAGCATGGAAATATATACAGTAAGGAACTCAGCATGTAAAACAGCAGTTAACATGGATAGAGCACAAGGAAAAAATCAAAACGCCAGGAAAGTCTTTCTGATATAGAAGAATGGCACAAATTATACACTCAACACTAGAATCATCCATGCCTTTTCATACTCATAACATACTTGAGGCATTAAAAAAGGACATAACTACAAGACTTTGTAATATCCCCATTGGGTCCAAGAGTCACCTATACTCATTATAAATTAACTAAATAAACATGGCAAGATTGTTCACATCATGGAAACTGCATTCTTTTCCTAACAATCTGCTTTCAGATTAATTTGGAGTTCACCACTACCCTCACAAGAATGTGCAAGTAACCAAGTTGCTAAATCCAGGCAAATTCTAGCCTTATCCATTTGGGGAATCAACCACCAAGATGCCTATATCACCAATCCATCTCTGTTAAGCTCAGCAAAACCATAATGCAAGTCTAGTAACTTAAAATCACAGGGACAAAAATGCAGTACCTTGAAGAATTCATAGACATGGTACTCTGAGACTGAATGATTCAGAGAATAACGATCTGCAATGAATCTGTTCAAAGCTGATACAAAACTCCCAAGAACTGTCAACAACAAAGAAAAAGGGGAAAAATATAGATAGCCAAATTATTGAACAAAAACATTAAGCAAGGTAAAACAAATTAATCAGAGTACAATTCACCAAGTTCAGTATTGCGATTAGAATATAATAAAGTGAAATAATGCACAATAAATTTGAAGAGCAGTTATCGTGACTACACTTTTTCCAAGAATCCTTGCTCGTGCTAAACATTTATCCTCGAGTATCAACTACATCTTTTCCAGGCAACACTTGACTTAACAACAGGAATTTTTCTATGAACCAGCATTGGATGTGTACTATTAAATAGTAATTAGTAAGCATCATATTTAACAAGAAAGATTCTATTTATATACCCTCATCAACATCGACAGCAACCATAACTTTTTCCGTTGAAGGGTAGTCAAGAAACCCCAGTGGCTTCCCGCCTTGACATGCTGTGTGACCATTGACTAGTCTAGCGCTCGGGTTGCTGTCCTCCAGACGAGCCTCGAAATCACACACCAGCTGATGATGAGGGGCCAATGTGGGAGCCCTCGGGTCATTCACAAACTTGCAAGAATCAGAACAACCCTTCAGCGTCATCCCAACAACCCCATTCATCCTAAAACCACAGCCGCTCTCCATGGACGCATTGTTCCTCAGAAAGGGGAAGCGGCAGGTCTCCATGTAAGAAGCCGGTGCTGGTTGAGGCAAACAATGAAATCCCTTGAAGAAGGGATCGTTTGGGATTAAACTAGTCATGATCCGGTGGCGGCACGGACGGTAGCAATGAAGGGCAGGGATATAATTAAGGAAGAAACGAAAGTTGCTTTGCCTCTTTAACATAACGATGGCTCCCCTTTCACCATTAACACCCCAAAAATCCAAATCAAATCAAGGACCTTTCTGTCATCACCAACATCACAAGAAAAGAAAATGAAGCCGCCAACAGTCCTAATAGCGATCAGCCCTCCAAAAGCCAAGCTCCCAAAATTTTAACGAAGAACAGAAGTTAAGGACATTCATATGTCCTGATATTCCACAAAATTGGATAAAAGGGCAGCCAAAACAAAGGAGGAATTGAAGAACAAAGTGTTAAAGATCACAGCTTTCCCCGAATTTCCGGGCCAAAAGTCTATATTCCGACGGAAAATCTGAAGAATAGATATATATATATATATATATATATATATATATATATATAAAGCCACCTACAAATGACCCAAAAAAACAAACTATGTTGAATTTAGAATTTAAGATGGGAATCCGGGCCTTTTTGCAAAATTCAAGAATGAGTGATCGGCGAGTGTCGTCCCCTAAGAAAGAAACAAGGTCTATGGGTGGGCGGGGCGGCCATTTCTTTATTTCACTGCACCCCCTAAAGCTCAGTTCATTAATCCCCGTTTCCTAGACTGACAATTATTATTGATTAAACCGTATAATTTGCCTTCATTTTCGATTTATTTTTCTGGGGTTCCCATATTTTTGGGACTCTCTCTTGCCTGTCTTAGACTTTCACACCTTCCAATGCACACGAAATCCTTTGCCATTCCGCCTAAGTGGCGAGTAGCCCTTTGAAACTCGCACTCTTATCAACTTGTGTAATAAATTTCTGCTTCATTTATTAAAATCAATTCTCTTTTATTTTTTATTCTTCTTTTAATATTACGCTTATTATTTCCATTTTTACACAAAAGTAGATAAATGCTTGCGAAGAAAGGATAAGCAGGTCTGCTTCGATACGTATGATAAATTATCACCAACGTTTTCAACATTTTTTATCGATTATTATTACATTAAAACTATTCTCATAGACCTTTTCATACACAATACGAAAAATTTATTAATACCGTAAAATAGTTTAATATTGAAGGTAATATATAGTGAGATAGTAGATATTGTATAATATATATATATAAAGATAAATAATTACATAATTTTAATAAATTTTTAAATATTGATCATATTATTATAAATATAAAAATAAAAAGATTTGTGGGCCTCATCATGAACAAAGGTTTGTGTGGATTCACTCGCGGACTCGGCTTGCTTGTTTGTTTCTTGTCCCTATATAGATAGCCGCACTATCTCCCAGCCAAGCCCAGTTTAGTCCAGCGCAGCGCAGCCCAGCTCAGCTTCCCTGTTGGGCTAATGAACCCGTAACCCGTTACCCAGACCCGTGACCTCACCAAAATTAATCTTCTTCTTCTTCTTCTTCTTCTTCATAAGCCATCCTAATTGCTTCGTGAAAATCTTGGCTTCTTTTGTAGTCCGGTTTTGTATGTGATATTTGGTCAAAGATCTGAATCGAATGGCGCCGGCGGCGGCGGAAGGAGATGAGTTCTTGAAGGAGGAGAAGAATCCTCCTCCTCTGGACGAGGACGACATCGCCCTCCTTAAAACCTACGTAATTCTTCTTTTATCTTCTTCATTTGTCTATCATTTGTCTATTTTTACTTTATTATTATTATCATTATTATTTAAAAAAATCTTTATATGGATGGATGTGATTTTGATTTGATTTGTTAGGGTTTGGGTCCGTACGCAAACAGTATTAAGAAAGAAGAGAAGGAAATCAAGGATTTGGCTAAGAAGATCAATGACCTTTGTGGTAATGTTGTTTACTTCTTCTTTCCTTTCCGTATTCCAATTCTTTTTTTTTTTTTTTTTTTTGGGTTTTTGTGGGTCAAATTATAGTGTGTAATAAGCTCGTACATTCGAACCCTAATTGAAACTAGCCTCAGTCTTGTAAATGATACCGATACTGAGCCTCGGTCTTGTTTATTAAACGAGCCAAGCCTGAATATAATAAAGCTGCTCGGCTCATTTGCAGCCTTGAGCTGACCCAAGCATTTTTTTTTTTTTTAATTTTTTTATTCATCCCCAAGCGATGTTTATTCTTATATGTTTACCTCTGCTGACCCGAGGATTTTTTTTTTTTTTTTTAAATTCATTGTGGTGATAGAAATTTAATCCCTTAGATCAATTTTAATTCTTGTTTGAATTCAATAAATTGTTCACTAAATATCCTATTGGTCTTTCTCCACACAGGTATCAAAGAATCCGATACTGGTTTAGCTGTGCCAAGCCAGTGGGATCTTGTTTCTGATAAGCAAATGATGCAGGAGGAGCAGCCACTTCAAGTACAACTTATGGAATTTAAATTTTTAGCGCATAAAACAGATTTTGTGTGTGTGTGTGTGTGTGTGTGTGTTCTATCGGCAGAATGTTGAGGACAGACTGACATTTCTTATGTTGTGCATTAGGTTGCAAGGTGCACAAAGATTATAAACCCAAATACTGATGATGCCAAGTATGTTATAAATGTCAAGCAAATTGCTAAGGTTGCTCACTTTGTCCATTTTAAAACACTTTTTTCAATTTTTAAACTGCTTACTTTGTATGTACAGTGCAGAAAACTTTTATATGGCACGTTGACAATTGTATTATTGTCCCATGTACCCTGTCAGTAGTAGTAATTTACTACTCAAGCAACATTCTAACTTTATTATTGTCACTGTCATTTTAGTTTGTTGTTGGGCTGGGAGATAAAGTCTCTCCTACAGATATAGAAGAAGGCATGCGGGTCGGGTAGGTTCATTGTCCAATAGTCTTACAACTTTCTTCATTTTTGACCATAATTGTTCCCAGTATGAAACTCTGAATCAATAGTGAATGCTGGTTGCTTTTCTCTATGTTTCCAAACTAACAGTTGTACTTCCTTTGCAGGGTTGATCGCAATAAATATCAGATCCAGATTCCATTGCCTCCAAAGATTGATCCAAGTGTTACAATGATGACCGTGGAAGAGAAGCCGGATGTGACCTATAATGATGTCGGTGGATGCAAAGAGCAAATAGAAAAGATGAGAGAAGTATGTAAAAGAGATTCCTTTTCATTCATTGTTTGTTTCTGTGTATTTTAATTTGTTTGAACATGGTTTCTGAGTTATCTCTCGCCTTTTTCAAGGTTGTTGAACTTCCTATGCTTCATCCAGAGAAATTTGTGAAGCTTGGGATTGACCCTCCAAAAGGAGTTTTGTGCTATGGTCCTCCTGGAACGGGCAAGACTCTTTTGGCTAGAGCTGTGGCCAACAGAACTGATGCATGTTTCATACGTGTTATTGGGAGTGAACTAGTACAGAAATATGTTGGGGAAGGAGCTCGCATGGTTCGGGAGCTATTTCAGGTCTAGCACTGTTTCATGCCTTTCAGAGGTTTTCCCATGAAGAGTCTTTCAAATCACTTTTTTTTAACCTAAATCTGATTTGTGTAGATGGCACGTTCAAAAAAGGCTTGCATTGTCTTTTTTGATGAAGTCGATGCAATAGGTGGTGCACGCTTTGATGATGGAGTCGGAGGAGACAACGAGGTTCAACGTACAATGCTGGAGATTGTGAATCAGCTAGATGGGTTTGATGCTCGAGGAAACATCAAAGTTTTAATGGCAACAAACAGGTAGTCATCTGGGTAACAGTGGTATTTCAAGTCATTTGCTTTTCTAATCCTGAAATTGAAAATCTTCATTTGCAGTTGATATGATAGTTAATCCATGCATTTGATTTCTTTCCTGTTTTAAATTTTTGGTGGTCTAACTTTTTGTTGGCTTGCTTTTCTTCCATATCATGCAATAAATATTTGTTTCCTGTTGTGCTTTATTGTTTGCAGACCTGATACATTGGATCCAGCACTGTTACGTCCAGGAAGACTTGATCGCAAGGTTGAGTTTGGGCTACCTGATTTGGAGAGCAGGACACAGATTTTCAAGATTCATACACGGACGATGAACTGTGAAAGAGACATTCGTTTTGAGCTCCTTGCACGCCTTTGCCCAAATTCCACTGGTATGTACGCTTTTCAGTATGCCTATCTTTGGTCCATAGAGACTCAATGGTCTTGTGAAGGAATCCTTGCTACATTAATTTTAGCTCATGACATATATATTTTAGAGAATTTATAGTGGGCTACTTTTCCCTTTACTGGGAGTGACACCTGTGTTGCATTTTGGAAATTAGAACACACTGGCAACTACAAGCATCAAATAGGCTATGTATAACATAGAATTGAATAAAAAAAAAAATTTCAAACAATGGGCTTAAAGTGATTTTATTTTTTGCTAATTTATGATTGGGAACAAGGGCTATGTATGTGTGAGCATCATGTAACTGCTGCTGTTAGTCAGCACTAGCCAAGAAAAAAGTTTAATGTGCTTCTTTTTATTTTATTTGTTTATCTCGGTGGTTATGCAGGAGCTGACATTAGAAGTGTCTGCACTGAGGCTGGAATGTTTGCCATTAGGGCACGCAGGAAGACGGTGACTGAGAAAGACTTCCTTGATGCAGTAAACAAGGTTATTAAAGGTTATCAGAAGTTTAGTGCAACCCCCAAGTACATGGTCTACAACTGAGAGATGCTGTACTCAAAAACTTGCCAGTGTAATCCATGTTCAAATTATGCTTATTATTTTCAGTTTATTTACCAGCCATTTCTCATTGAACTTCACATCTTGCATTTTCCATCAGAAGAAATTAATTGTATGTTTGGTTTTTGTTTATGAGACTGCCTTTGGTGGCAAAATTCAGTACATAAATTTTCTATTGGTCTGTGAGATCTAAATTATGGTGAACTACATAGATTGCAATGAGGATGACTCGTCTTTTATATGGTTAAGAAATGAAAACTTACATGTAGTCGAGCATACTGACACAGGGCGGTTCCAAGACTGGAATTAGAGAGCAGAACAAACGATCAATGCCAGCACAACCATGAGAGTGACTATTGTGGTCTGCTTTCTTCTAGCTGAAGAACTGCGAGGAGGTTTCTCGTGCTTTCCTAGATCAATCATGACTTCAAACCGGCAAGCACCTTTAGATGGATCCAGGGTTGTAACGACTGATAAATTAGAAAATGAGCAGGCACCTTTCCTTTGATCCATGGTCTGATAGTACGAGTTGAAAGCATAAGAAGCGTTGCCTCTAGCATCCAGGGTACCACAGGAGGATCCAGATCCAAGACTAGTGCAATCCGCGTAAGTGCAGGCATAGGCTATACTATTAGGCAAGTTGGGGTCTGAAATACTAGCCTGAGGTGACATTATGCACCACTGTCTCTCTAAATATTTTACTCCTTTTGCGGCGACTAGAGGCTTCCCATTGCCCATATCCAACTGGTACTTGATGGTTCCATCATAGTTGAAGAGACCCCAGTGCCTTTCAAAATTCCCAGGGTCGATGCCCTTGTGATCCTCATCTATAAGTGAAAACAGGTAGATTTCAGGTGGGGTTCGGCGTTTTGGTGTGCCTTGGCCTTGAAATGTGCGATTAAGAAGGCCTTGATTGAACCTCCGGGCATAATTTACATTTGCGCTGCGGTCACCATCTGTTGGCCACCCAACCTCACCAATTATCACAGGCATAGACGAGAAACCATTCTTTTCGAGAGCTGAAATGAGGGTATCGAAGTTAGCCTCAAATACATTGGTGTAAGTTACGGAGCCGTCGACCACTGGGGCAGCAGCACCCCCACCGAAGAAGGCAAAATCAACGGGAAAATCGGGATCAGCATAGAGGCTAAGGAAGGGATAGATGTTAATGGTGAGCGGAGCATTATTGTCGCTGAGAAACCTGACGATAGAGATCATGAGGTCATGGATGTCGTCCCGAAAATTGCCCCCAGATGGCAGGCCGCTCTGACTCTCGTATACGTCTGCATTGAGTGGAACTGTCACCTTCACCTGCCTCCCTAAGCCAGCTTTTATCAAGGCTGCTTGAATGTTTTGGAGCGCGGGCAACGTTGTTTTAAGGAACCTGTCTTTGTACGCCTTGAGAAAAGGCTCATTTCCTACGGCAACATACCTGAAAACTCCAAATGTTAATCACTGCTCCCGTTCATTGCACAAGAAGCAGAACCATAGACATAACTATAAAGAGTAATGATATTCTTCCCAAATGAATCTCCTGACTTCATGTCCGACTCTACTAGAATAACAGTCTTATTAGCTTATCCCTATATTTAGTTTGGTAAAACTGATAATCTTTTTATTCATATCAACAAAATCTTAGAATCAGGCAAGAAGTCAGTAAAGTCATCTAGGAATAAACTCTCTTTGGTGCTCATCTTGTAACCATACAGTAGCTTTTGTATAACCATTTAATTAGCTAGCATGGCCTGCAACATTGACAATTGATCCAAGTACCTTATGTCCACCCCTTTTGTAGATATATAGTTGGATACGTTTCGTTGCACCCAGTTTATAGCCGCCTGAACACTGCTGGCAAGAGGGGATAGCAGGTCATTAGGTATGCCAACCATAACTTGGATGCCAGATTTGCCTAGAGCCTTGAGTGCCCCAGGATCAGCTTCAAAGAGCTTCACCTTATTGAAACCATTGTCTTTCAAAAGCTTGACAACTATGCTTGGCGGCAGCGGGTGCGTTGATTGGGTGCCCCAATTACATGCCAGCCCCTTCACTCCCTTCAGTGCACCTCGTTGGTGGCCAATTAGGCACAACAGAAAGAGACACAAAATGTAGCGATGACCCATGATGTCTTTTTTGTCTTTTTTGACGGTTGAAAATTAAGTTTTCTTTTTTATTTAAATTTTTGAGTAAAGTTCTGACTTTTATACGATGAGATTGGGAACCAAGAGGTGGAGTACAGAAGGAAAGGGAAGGAATTACGTAAAGATTCGACTAAGGAACTAGATTCCAAGGAGAAACCCATTTGAAAGGCTAAGCGCTTTCCTTGTTATTACAGAAAGTACTAGTACGAGGCCAAAGATACACGCATGTCAAGAAAGGCATTGATTGTGCTTGTTATAGATTATTGTGTTCATTGTTGCTCCCTTGGCGGACCAAAAGTCCCCAAGGAAAGTATATACCCTTTTCCATCCGTTGCCCGTAAAGTCTTACAAAAAGGTTTTCTTTCTCATAAAAGTATATACCCTTTGTTACTTGCCTTTTAGTTAAGCCGTTTCTTGATACTTAATGCCCTTTAGAGATGCTAGGCCCACTCGATGTAAAATTTTAAAGGAACTTTTTTAGTCAAGAGCTTAGGTCTCGGCCCAAAGTTGGCACTCTAGCCAATTGTAGCCGCTTGGGCATTGTTGGGCTTTACCCGCAGTCCTGTACCGCCATCATCTTGATTTTTCTTTTATTTAAAAACAAACAAAACAAAACAAAAACAAAAACAAAAGCTTCGAATTCAAATTTGTAATGTAATTAAAAAAATAAATAAATAAAACAAACACAGAAATGAAAAAAAAAGGGGGGGGGGCCTACAATACAAATGAAATGACAAAAAGAAATGACAAAGGAGCGAACATAACGTGTTTATAGCCAACAAAATAGAGAAGAAAACAAGAAATTTCAAAAAGAGGAATATAGCGAGGGGGGGGGGGGGAATGCTTTCGGTGTCAATGCAACATAGCAGTAATAGTGAACCGACCAAATGGACCCCAAACCCAGAAATGACCAACTCGCTGCTACCACTCCGTATGTACACTTGTTCTCTCTCTCTCTCTCTCTCTCTCTATATTGGGTTCAATTTTCTTTTTGGCTGATTTAATAATAATAATAATAATAATAATAATGATACAAACGAAAAAGAAAGATGTATTGATATATTTTAAATATAAATTTATACATTATATTATTATAATTATTTATTATATAATGCAAGTGGACCGTCGGAAATGCCATAAAATTGACACCTATGAAGCCCATATCAATAATCAACTGCTTCTGGGTTTCCTAGAACGACAGTAATCAACAACTCTACTGCATCATCACGTGTTACGCCGTATAAATAAACAGTTAGTTAAGCATAACCAGGTTTGGTTGGTTAGAGCCTACGTGAAAGTCTAGTACAGTTTCAAACATGTTGACATCTGAATCCCGTTTGTTTCGGGCGCATGTAATAAAATATACAAAAGGTGGTTACGGCTGAGTTGGGTTATTTCAACTTCAAAAACCCATCTTCTGCTTCTCCTTCTTCTGTAGTGTCGGTGTTTAAAATGCTTTGTCTAAAAGCAGAAGTCCTGGATGACCACTACCCTAACCGCAGCAACGGTACCGGTGACAATAGCGGCGGCGGTTTTGTTTTTCCCATAAATCTGTGAGACCAAGAACACGTGTCTCGCAATATAGTTCCTTTCTTTAGTTTTCAATTGTTCGGCACTAAAGGGTAGTGTTTACAGTGATGATGTGACCAACTATCGTGTTTCTGCTTACAGGGGAAGTTCCATTCATAAGTATTTACGATCCATATCTTCCTGGGATAGCTCTCCTTCTTCCTCTTCTTCAGTTTCTGATTTTGAGGTAAGTTGTGCCTGCTGTTTCTGCTTCAGCTCTTTACCATTTTCTATTTTTCTGTGTGTGTCGAGTGTCCTAAGAAATTCGAATGTTAAATCTTGATTTCATGCTTTGTTTCTAATGCCCAGTCACTTCTTTAAAGCCAAGATCTTGTTATCAAATATGAAATGAACATAGTAAGTATTCTTAGTTTTAGTCATGTTTTCAAAAAGCGGCAAAATTAGAACTTTTGATCAAAAATTGTTGTGTACACATCTCCACAGCGTTTATAATGATGCAAAGAGATGCTTATGCTACTTCCCATTCTCAATTTCCATAAAATGTGGGGTTGTAGTTTTAATGTACCCAAAAAAGAAAGAAAAGGCCAAAAAAAAAAAAAAAAAGGGAGTTTATACGGAAGAATTACCTTCTGAGACCAGTTTTCCATTCAGGATGGTAAACACCAGGACAAAAGATTGGGGCAAGTGAAAGGCAGGCACGTGTCTCATTACAAATACCAGCTCGAGCAAGATGTGGGTGGATTCAGTGCTCAACTACCTTTGTTTTATATGCATGTGTTGATTCAGATGGGCCTATTGATTTATTTGATGGTGGTTGATTATATCAGGTAAAAAAATTGCAGCAGAAGTTGCAAGATGAAATTCACTTGCGCTTAGTGCTAACAAATGTTGTTGAACACTATGATTCATCTTTTTCTAGCTCACCCTTTCAGCTTCCAGACAAGGTACATGTCTTTGTATATATTTTTCCTTTTTCAGTTTGATCTTCTTATCTCAACTTCCAGATGAGGTAAAATGTCCTTTGTGATGAAGCTGTATTATTTTTCCTTTTGGAAAAGAAAAGAAAAGAAAAATAAAGGCAAGTGTACTTGGTGTTCCTTTTGATTTGTATCTATTCTTGTCATCTCCATCTTTTTTCCATGGATAGCAGGCGCAAGAGCTTCTGGATAGCTTAGCTATTTTGGAGATTACTGTTTCAAAGCTTGAGCAAAAATCAACTGCCTTGCAATATCAGCTTAGTCAGGAGAGAAACGAGCGTCGGCTTGCTCAGTACCATTTAGGAAACTTGCCTCAACCATCATCACTGCGACTGGTTTCTTCTCCAGCTCGCTTGACAAAAGTGGTAACAACTTATGCTATTATGCTTTGCATATTGACTAAGAGAGGTTTAAAGATAAAAGAAAGTTTGGTCAACTTGCTTGGAGAAAATTTTTCTTGTAAAACTATTCCCTTGTTTATTTTTGTAAAAGTCATGAGTAAATAGGAAAATGAATGATTTAATGTTACAAAAGTCTATTGCAGCTCACAACACCTTGCACTGGAGAGGTGGAAGGGAAGATAGCTGAAAAGCCTCTGGGGTCAAATGCAACTGAAGGGATAAAAAAGGATCATTCTATAGAGAAATTATTGCATGACCCTAATCGGCTGTCAGAGAAAATGGTCATGTACATGAGAGACATTTTTCTCTTTTTATCTGATTCTTCCAAGCTCTCATCTTCAACTAAGGGGCAAATTTCTTATTCTTCATTAGCATCTTTCTCGGACTCGCCCACAATGCATTCTTCAACAAAGAGATCGTCAATTGACAACAATGATTGTTCTGATATCTTTGGAAGGTATTGCAACTCTGATCCATATAGATTTCCTGGCAAGGTAGATTGGACTGAGAGTATTGGAAGCTACAGTGCTGCAGTTGAAGTCTCTTGGTTGTCTGCAGGGAAGAAACAAATTGAATATGCTTGTGAAGCTCTCCAGATTTATAGGTTAACTACTTAACTCCATTTAAGAAATTTATGATCTGGAATCCCATAAGAACAGGGCAGTGCAGACCTTTGGATTCCTGCTATCGGGCCACTCAATTTGTGGAAGCTTGCTTGTCATTCAAAGCTTATTTCAAAAGAACTTATTTTTATATAACTACTCTAAATGACTTGATTGAGTATTGCTAAATGATGCATCAACATTTTGCTTTAAGCATACACATTAACTGATCCTGCTTTGTCAAATTCTATGAAAATTGCTTCAGTTTAATGTCATCTTCTTATTCTGATTTCTGCTTCTTTTTTTTTTTTTACTCCACATGATTTGTGGATACCATGCAGGTTACTTGTTGAGCAGTTGGCTCAAGTTAATCCATCTTACCTCAGTAGCTGTGAGAAGCTGGCATTTTGGATTAATGTGTATAATGCTTTGATTTTGCACGTAATTGTCTTCCAACTCTTAATCCTATCCATTTGTCATTTCATACGTGATAGTCTCTAGCAACATATGTATTTTGTATTTACAGTTTTGTCATCCCAGTATTATGTATCGTGTACTTGTGTATGTGTCTCACCCACCTGCACCTCCATGAAATGAGCACAATATATCTCTTTTGCTTGCATTCAATATATATTTGGTCCAAATGTTCTGGTCTTTGCTTTTCAAATCCTTATAAATCTTTATTTGTGCTTCTTCATGCTTCTAAATTATCTCCACTTACACCTGCTTGCCATGTCGCTGTCTATTCAGGCATTTTTGGCATACGGAGTTCCAGGAAGTGATATTAAATTATTTTCCTTAATGCAGAAGGTTGTTGTTGTAATCCTTCCCTTGGAATTCCTTCTTTTCCACTCTATTGTTTTCTTGATTAATGTTAAGGTAATCACTCTCTGCAATGCAGGTTGCTTACAACATTGGAGGGTGCTCACTGAGTGCTGTTGACATTGAGTATACTATTCTGAAGATGAAGCCTCCTGTCTATCGTCCACAAATAGTATGTTGCACGTCCCTTCTCCTTCCGCTGCCAACTTTTGAAATTTCTATGCTGAATTATTGATACAATTTCAAATTTTGGATGTTCTAGATCAATGATTGAGTAGGCCTTGTTGCCAAAAACCTATTGGGTTTCAATTGTTTTTTTTTCCTTTGCGTTTTTCTGTCTGCCAAGTGCACACACATGTATCAAAAGAATCTACTCTTTCCTCCATCACAGAGGGGCTGCCGAATGGGCGGCATCATGCTAGATATTTAGATGGTTTTTGTATTTTGATGCTATGCTTCTACAGATATATCTGAGATTCTTACTTCCGATTACCCTACTTCAGGCCTTGGTTCTTGCTCTTCAAAAGTTCAAGGTAACCGAGGAGCAGAAAAAGTTGTGCATTGATCAACCTGAGCCCCTTTTGATGTTTGCTCTCAGCTGCGGGATGCATTCTTCGCCTGCCGTAAGTACTCTTCGGCACCATGTGAAAGATTTTACCTTTTTTGTCACTTGTTCCCAGCGTGACTCAGAACCTTCAATCCCAACTTTAATACCTCCGGGCCAAAACTTTCCAAGTTAGTTTGGATGCAAATTTGGAATGAAGAATTTTTCTAGTTAGTCATCGGTCAATATCCAACTCTATCAGGGGTTCCATCCAAAAACACGAACTTTATAGCTGACTGGCATTACAGACCATCATTTAGTTATTGCGTTTGATTTTTCTCGTTGTCAGTCAAATGTAACTTTGGGAATTGGCAATGTCCGTACACTTTTCTCGAGAGTAACAAAAAAAAAAGGAATATTTTTGCAGCCTTTTGTAGAAGAAAGTAACTCCCCCCCTCCCCCCAACAAGCCATTATAGACAATGTCTATCAGTTATTGAATTGCTATCCAATATCTGTAAAGCTATAATCTCATTTGGCTAGCATTGATCAGGTACGGATCTTCAGGCCTGAAAACGTGAATGAGTTGCTCCAGGATTCACAGAGGGATTATATCCAAGCATCCGTTGGCATAAACGAGAAGAATAAACTAGTGGTACCGCGATTGCTGTATCATTTTGCCAAAGGTATAGTTGAAGACTCGCAGCTTCCCGACTGGATATGCCAATTCCTCTCGCCAGAGCAGGTCACCGTGGTTGGAGATTGTTCCTCCGGCCGCTTAAGGAGGCTGCTCGGCACTCGAAGCTTCGCTGTCCTACCCTTTGATTCACGGTTCCGCTTCCTTTTCCTCGTGTAGGGAATGGGAGGTGACTCTCTGGTCCTCTAATCATTGCTTCCAATGATCAAGTAAAATTATGCTGTCTCAACTCCCAGAAGGTAATCTTGTAATTTCCAAAATTGTAATGTAGTCGTAGGACTCGTGAGTCGTAGGGACTGAAAAAATATAAAGAGATCCAGGCGCCCAGCCTATCATTTTGCTCTTGAAATGCAGCTCTGGTTAAAATCTAGGAAAGTCATTGCAAAACTTCGCACAGGCATATTACAATGTATCCATAACTTGCAAGCAAAAATTCGACAGGCCAATGCCCCAGGGAAAAAATTACAGATTAAAAAAGCAACCGGCCATGAGAAATTTCAACAGCGCATTTCCCCCGAGATAAAGCTGATCACCTCAAAATGACATGGACAATTGAAAACTCTCATTTCTTTTTGAACAATTTCATAAGCTGATTTTCATTCAAAAACCAACCAAAAATGTTCCAAAACAATGCGAAGTTCATTTTCTGTATACTTTTCCACATCCCTTTTGTTCTTGAAACTTGGTCAGCGCAGCTCTAAATTCTTCAACAAAAAGGAAAGAAAACCAAACATGGTCATATTGGTACCCATACATGCAATAGAAATTTCAGGTGTGGCAATACAGCTACATGCAATGGCACAAAACTGATTCAGACTGTGCAGTGCCGTCAAAATTCATTGCTTCTACAAAACAAGGTAACAATTACATGTTATTAGGGTAGCAAAGCTTTCAGCTGCACTCGGAAAAGATCACCAAGCACTCCTCGAACATCCATCTAAACAAATAAACAAGTAATCCATGTTAGGCATAATCATGGGATTCCAGTAAGTAGTAGCCGCTACCATCCTCTTAATAGCAATAAGAGTACTAGAGTTGATTCTGAACTTGAAGAGAAATGCAGAAAGTCCATTCAGGGATGGTCATGAGTCATGACATTAACCAGCCAAAGACAAAAGAGTCCATACAACAAAGTCAATGTGTAAACAGTAGCTGCATTTCAGATTCTCAGTGAGCAGGACGGAGGCCAGGGTTGCCTATTCCAAACTCTCTGAGCCTAATCCACAGAGGATATTATTGCAATTAAAACTCAGGAACAACTTCCAATAAGCTAATAATTATAGAACCAGGAGATACCTGATCACAACAAACAAGTTTTGTAAGCAAAGGATAGAACTCTCTCAGGTGTCTTCTGAAAATCTCATTGTTCATGTAGCACATCCCTTTAAGCACCTGCGAGATCAAAAAGATAAAATTCCTGCTTTCAAATATAGTTCTCAAGTCTGAATTGAACAAGAAAGCATTTGTGAGTGTGTATTGAGAGAGAAGGGGGGCATATCAATAGGGAAAATTCCAATTTTTAACATAACCGAAAGGGAAAAGAGCAGGGACAAAATGCAAACTTAAGATAGAAAATAATGCAGCATATGTAGAGAACAAGATTGAAGAGGAAAAAAATCAAACAAGCAAGCAAGAAAGAATCTTTTGCAGGCAGAGGGTTATGGTGCTAATTTATTGGCAAAATTTTCTTAATATGTACACTGTACAAGTTATCTGCAGCAATTGCAAGAGTGTCATTGTTATTTAATATTAAAGGATGCACAAAAATATGAGCACTAGAATAATAAGTAAAGCAACCACAGCATAAAGTGCAACTGACAAAACAGAAAACACCATTTATGGCACATTTTAGATTCTGCTCCACAGTTTCTGAAATATGTAACAGTAAGAGTCCAAACCTTAACAATAATTGGTGACCGTAACTCCAAAACTCGATGGATATCCATATTAGTGGTCTCCCCAACGCTACACTGTAACTCAGATGCTTCCCTTAATACCTGCTCACAGAAAGAAACCAATTTCCTTTCTGCTATACCCTCAAGTTTCTCTCCCTCACTAGAATGTCCCGTAAAGCTTGAGTCATTTTGGACTGCTGTAACATCAGCATCCTCAGAAGCACTAGATTCCAGAGGTTGCCCCTTCTTGTCAGGCAACTTGTAGGTTGTTTTCTGCAGCACTTCCAAATATATGCTAGTTCCCGCTGATTCTTGACGAAGAAGGTTTGGAGGTTGCCTGTCAGACAATAAAAAACTTTTGATATAGAATTCTTCCAATGCATAAATGAAAGACTCCTACTAAAAAAGCATAGGAAAGCCAACATGAAATTAAGCAAGAAAATTTTCCCACCTCTCAACAGGACTCCGGTGCATACGAATTCTGAGGTTTGAATATGAATTATATGAAGCAGCAAACTCTAACATGGATAATAAAACGTCCATTATGGCAATCTTTTGAAGTGCTTTCAACTTGCTCCAGTACTTCTTCTGCAAATTTAGAAAGGAAATGAAAATTTGTTGTAAAACCCATTGGTGCCTTATTAATCTCAATCCCCATTCCCTCTCCCCCACAAAGGAAGGCAGCAGGCACCCAAGAAATAGCAATATGCAGAACAAAGTGACTTAAAAAATAAAAAAAAATCTCCTTGCCGACTGGCTTTCAGCACAAAGGAGCAAAATACATTAAAATTCTACGCCGATCTCAAACAGATCTACAATTAGTTTCAGACAAAAAATGAGATAAAAATAAATAAATAATTTGAACATCAAAACATATATACCTGGATACTATCAATGGCACCAAGAAGCAATAACTGAGTGATGCACTTGCCCCTAACAGTTGCCATTACAGGACTTTCCTCTTCTTCTTTGACATCAGGCTCCACGGAATCAGGAAGCTAAATAAGACACAGAACACGGATTAAAAAAAAGTCACAAACTCAAAATGCATCAGAATGTGGCTCATGCAGTTTACTTCTGATCTTTCCTATACTGTACTAAAACCCATCAGAAGGAGGCCAACTGTCCTCCAGGTCACTGAAAAAGTATTATGCCATCAAACATGGTGCTTGCCCTGCACTCCAGTCAAAAGCCTCGGGCATTGGAAATGCCAAAGGGTATATGTGCACGAAAGTTAATAAGCTATGACAAGCAGTACAAAATTAGGTCTTCCGCACTCCATCAGAAGTGAACATTGTCCCCTTGTTATCCTTCCCTAACAAAAAATCCACTTGCTGTATGGAAGCCATACATGATGGTGAATACTGTTTTGTATGTAAACAACTAATCTTGCCCAAAATTTTGAAAACTGCTGGTTGTCAAAACCAGGAATCGATCTAATTTCGGGTCTGGCTATCTCTCCAGACTGCTGGTTGTCAAAACTGGTAAACAAACTGGTGAACAAGCCGGTTCAACTGTAAACTGGTGAACAAGCCAGTTCAACTGTAAACTGGTGAACAAGGTCCAGTTTTCATGGTTTGGTTAGGTTGATGTCAGCGATGTGGCACATTGTAGACATGCCACATTGCCTTTAAAAATGAGGAATAAATCAGCATCATTTGGCTGCCTGTGGTCTTGAACCCAAGAACAAAAGAAGTCTACAAAGGGATCTTCACCACTGCACCAGGTCCTCATCTTTGTTAATATTGTATGACTAAATATATTTACCTTATATTTAAATTATTTTTCTTTTCTTTTTGAATATTATGTACATTATATTTTATATTCATTTTTATATCTAGACCATACTTCTTATATTGCATATTTGTGAAAGAAAGCATGCAAATTGATTTAAAATAAAAAAAAATTACAATGTGCTTCTATTTAATTTAGTTGAATCAAATTTCTTACATCAATTAATACAATATATTAATTAATTTTTTACTATTAGCATATGTTAAATTATAAATAAATTGTAACTAAATTTCTCAAATATAATATTATAATATGAGAGGCAAATAAGTGAGGGACTAAAGCCACAAACATAAAGGACATGGAGAAAACAAAAGTCACTACTGCTTATTAAGAAACTTAGGATTCAAAAAGGGTCAATGTCTTGTAAATTAACTTTCAAATAGCGTCTATAACTTGTTACCAACCATCAAGATAAGGGGAAAAAAAAGGGGGGTTGGGTGGTGGGGGGAAACAACAATACCTTAATTGGAGAAGATGGTATGGAGGCATCAGAAGCATGACCCTTAGGTTTGGATGTGAAACTTCTCATGAACAGATTGTCCATCATATTTCCCACAATCTTTTGGCCTATCGTTTGACTCCTCTGAAGGCCAGCAGCTTCTGCAGGCTTCTGAGTTCTCCCCGATGGTGATGCAAGGCCTGTAAGAATAAAGAAGTTTAGCTGCTTACCAAAGAACACCTATTTGGATATCTGGCTTCAGCACTAACAACAGCAAAGGGACTGGCCCATAGAAACTGCTGAACATGTCTTATGTTGGTCTCTTGGTTGCTATTGAGTAATATTAATTTGCATAATTGCAGGTTCAGTTGTCATCAGCTATCAATCATAAAGCACCCCTTAATTATTGACCCAGTTGATAAATTCACGTTATGCCCCACCCTCTCCTTCACAAAAACTTTTTATTTTGCCTAACCTTACAAGCAAGCTACCCGAGTCTCATTTTATCCTGTGTCCAAATGGCAGTTCTTGCACTCCCTATACTCAGTGCCATATCTTTTCAACTTTTTCCTCTTTAGTTCAATTTTTCACCTACAAAAGATAATAATAATAAAAAAAGAAAAATGTAAACTAACTTTCTGAGGAGTTCATGTTACTCTGCAACCTTGATTCTTCACCATGATCCAGTGACACTGATGCAACTGGGTCCCCTCTCTTTTCATTACCTGGGCATGCCACTGGGGATATCTTTCCATTATCCAGGACACCAGACTGATGATGATCTACCCCATCTCCTGTATCGACATCTGAGTCTGTTACTAACACTGTAGGCCTTTTTGAGTTCTCGAAACCCAAGGCATTTAGCAGCTCAAGTGGCTGTGTTGTGTATGAGGCATCTCTATTGGCCAAAATAGTATATTAGTTGTGGAAAGAAAACAAAACCTTCAAACCAATTAATAGTCCCTTACAAGTTAAGAAGACATGCACCTTATGCTTTTCAACAATGTGTCCCAGTCACTCTCACTAAACTGGTGACCTCCAACTTCTATAAGATGTACTAATGCACCCAGCGAGATGGAAACAACAGTCTGATCTGTTTTTTTTGCACAATCCAAAAGCAAACCAAGAAGTGGTGGCAGCATGAAACATACCTCCTGCATCAGGAAAACAGAAAGACAATCAATAATTTCCAGAAGACTAATTACAACCATAACATTTACTGAATTGCTTGTATGCTTAATCCTGTAAAGATCTGCTGCATTAAGCTGAGAGATCAATTGAGTCATCTCATTTCAACCTCCTCTATGTGAATTCTTCTAATAATACTCCAACACTTTCAATGTCATGTTCTCCATGCCAGCCTAGTTTTATTATTATATGAGCAAGGACAACAAATGGATATGCTGTTGGTTTCTTTTTTTTCCCATCCAAATCTAGAAGAATTCCTTGTAATTTGATTGAGTTGCTCCATGAAGGGCAAAGGGTGGAACAATGTCATGTAAATTAAGGTTAAATCACAGCACTCACACAACTAAACACATCACAAAGCCTTGAATGGGAGGGCCATCATATTCTTTTTAATGAACAAAAAGGCTAATTTCTCCCATTATTATGTTGACAAAATTATTCCAAACTGGCATGGCGTAACCATGTAAGCCACACCAGTCTTGGAAGAAAGGGGCATCCTAAATTTTGATAAGGGAACATTAGGTCTTGCTCATGGTGTTTTAGCTTATGGGTCAAAATAATGATTGATATATAATTATTGGACAAAGAAAATTGGTCAACTTCAGCATGGTACAAGCCTCCTTAAGAAAGGGATGAACCTGTAACTTAACATTTGAAAAGACACAATAATTTCTGAAGACACACATTTTGGTAGATTGACATCCTTGACATTAAAGATGGTTTTAATCCTAATGGAGGATAAATTCACAAAAGAAAAAGAAAGAAACGAAGAAATGAAGGAGGGAAAAAAAAAAAGGGAAGAATGCAAGAAACGATAAAAGAAGAAAGGGTAGATTTCCCAATTAATCCATCCAGAAAAGAGGGAGATGCTAAAAGAAAATCCTTTTTCCCCTGAACTATACTGGTTCAAATAAGTGTTTAAATGTACTACCTACTAGTTCAAATAATTGTACTACCTTCACCAAACAGAAAGACTGGCAAAGCCACCTTTCTCAAGTATGACCCCGACATCTACTTGCAGGTAGACAACTCTACTATTCACAAATATAACACACACACACAACTAAAGATGGCAAAGTACAATTTAAAATCAACTGATGAGCATCCCACCAGATGATGTACTTGCAGGTGTAATTTGTCATGTGCTAATTCATATTCCAGTAGCAGCACCTTAAGTCTTATATGAGATTCACACACTCAAGTATTTGAAGGCTTGGAGGGGAAAAAAAAATTCATTTCAAGATTCACATGTTATCAGTATTCCCTACTCTCTGTAAATGCTGAATGAAACTAAGAGCCAAACCAAGCAGATCACGAAGCTCAAAATGGTAGAAGAGGAAGAAGAAGAAGAAGCTCAATGGTACCTTGTAGAAAGTGTTAAAAAGGTTGCAGAGCAACTGAAGTGAATGTATACTGGTTTCTCGAAACCATTCATCATCAGAAGAAATTAGACTCTCCTTCCCAGCATGTCTCACATGGTCAAAAATGGGAAACAATACACGATGGAAGATACTCTCCCAAAATGATCGTGAAAACTTGCTACCTCTCTCATTCAGCAAATCAAACAAAACTTCTAGAGCACAGCTTCTGACCTCAGGTCTTGGATCCAATGTCAGATCAGACAAACCAGCTAACATTGGGAACCAGTAATGCTCAGTCACATCAAAAGTCACATCTACATTAGTGTCAATGGGCTTCAGAGCACCACCAGGTATAAGGCCCTAAAATCAGCAAACATATTGAAAATTATCAAATATCATGTTCTTAGCAGACAATCAACAAGCAATGCATAATGATCTCCAACCTAGCTTGAGTACTTTGCAATGATAGTGACATTCCGTTGTAAAGGATTTTATAAATCATGACCATGTATTGAATTTCCAACTTTAGATTTTAGTCCAGCATGAATGCTGTAAAAAGGGGAAAGTTAAAGGAAAGATAAAGCATTCAATAGAAGAGATATCCACACAAGCTTAAGCCAAGACAAACCAGGTTACCTAGCAAAAAAAAAGTGACAAACTCATATAATGCAAGAAGGTAAAGGTGGTGAAACAGACCTCAGCAAGACGATCTTCACATATCCGAAGGAGTGCAATAGCCTTCAAACTTATACGGTGAGAACTCTTGTTATTGGCAAATCTGATAAGACAGTTGACACAGTCCATAAAACAATCTCCAACTACCTGATCAAAGTGCTCCAAGATAACTGCAATATGTCCAAGGAATTAAATGTGGGGGAGAAATCAAGAGAACAAGAAGATGTCCAAAAAGCAAGCAGAAGAAAACTGGAGTATTACCTTGTTCAACGTTTTCAAAAGCACTTTCAACAATTGACTCCATATCATCATCAGCAGCAGCTGTGAAAATCATGAAAACACTACGCCAACCAGACTTTATGCTGGCAACTTTAGACTTAATCATCTGTCAGAAAAAATAATTCAATTATCTTCAGTATAAAGATATGTGACAGCTTGTTTACAGAGTTTGTTATGGTTAACAATTGAGAAAATAAAGTCGAGGATGGCTACATGGACATACTTGAACAATGCAGTCAACAATTAAGCTCCTTATGGATTCGCTGTGACTATTCCGCATAAGGACAACAAATGGTTTAAGAATGTCATTCTGGAAAGTGAAATTGGCAAGTTCAGCACGTTCCAAATACTTCATACTGAGCTGTCGCAGTGAATCTATAGCATACATAGAAATTTTCTCATCATGATGGCTCCCAGCAGATATAAAATGATTTGCCAGGACAGACCATATTCTAGCCCAAACCTGGAATAAATACCAACAAAAACCACTAAACAATTAGAACAATAATAATGACTATCCCTTCAAAAGATGCAGCTGGAAACACTCAAAAAACTATGCATTTCAATATTTGGATGTCTTAACCAGATTATTATAAAGCATAAATTGGCACGTCCAGTCCTGTACATACCATATGCATGCCACAAGCAAAAATCTTTTAGATTGCTTGCGCAAAAATCATATGCCAACAGAACGATTGTTTCTAACAAATAAATATAGAAAAGTTGCAATAAATAAATATTGACAGAATACTAGTAAAAGAACATAAGCTTCTTTCATATGCAAGTCCAATGCAATCCTAATTGTAAATTTACCTATTTTCCTGAGTGTCAAGGCAAACTGGAAACATCATGAAACAAGAACCACTAAACTACTGAATCTATTGGGCCATGAATAACGGAGCAAATGATCTGAACCTTATAATAAACAAAAGAAAATAGTCAAACCTATATGGCAAGTAAAAAACACATTCTTAAAGTGAGCCCTAGGGCAAGAGAGTTATCTCTAATCTGTTCCCTTATGCCACTGCTAATCTCGTCCAAAATAATGGATGGCATGAAATTAGGCGGCAGAACCTGAACTAAGCATATAGATGTAAATTGGCACAATTACCAAAATTCATTGCAGCGCGCATTACAGTTGAATTGGTATTATCAATTATTAAAAAGACAAACAAAACAAGTTTTCAATAAATAAAGGAAATACCATTCGTATACGAGCCATATTGTAATAGCTGATCTCAACAAGCTTTTGCAAACTGAACACTCGTGCAGGAGTCTGTTTTAATTCTTCTGCTGATACACCACAGAGAGCAGTGAAGAACTCCACGATGGAATCACTGGGTAGTTTAACGCTATTCACAAAAACTTGTTCAGCAGGCTTTCCGGCCAGCTCTCTTAAGGATTGAAGGACAGCATCCCTAGAAATCTGATTCGAACCATGCATAACAGATGCAGCAATAGCAGGAGTTGAAGTAATAAATTCAAGCCGAGAAACACATTCCAGTACTGCATTCCACGTATCTTGAAGGGAATCAGTTTTTGAGTCACATAGAGCAAGTAGAGTCCGCAATGCTTCAACATTTTTACTACGCATTTCCTTTGGGGCATGCAAGAAAGTAAATCTGACATACAGACAAGAGGCTAATTATCATAGTCTATAAGAGTTACCTAAGGAATAAATACAAATGCAGTTGCTCAAGTAATGGCCAAAAAATATCAAACATACAAATAACAGAAGGAAAAACAGAATGGGACTTATGATTCAAAAGGAAGCAACAAAATGGAAAAAAAATATAACCAAAAAGAAAAAAAGAAAAAGGGATTAACATAAATGAGGAAGATTTTTTTTGGGGGTGGGGGGGGACTTGACATTGAAAAAGGATCTTACCTGATCAGAGACGTTAAGAAAGCATACCGCATGGTATCCATTCCAAGAACATGTGTAATGTGTATTCCAGCTTTAAATCCCTCCATGCAGAGAACAACCCTAGGTTTGTTTTCACCTTCTCCCATAGTGACAGAGAAAGTAGCTAGCAAAGGCCACCCTACAGCTTCAACCATAGGCCTTATAATTCGAATCTCTTGTACGGTATGAAAAACTCCCCTTCTTCCTCCTTGTTTGCGGAATATTGCCTGTGTGTGTTTAATGATAGCTTCATTCTCTGACTTGGCATCAGTTGATGACATTCTTTTGGGGAGAGCCAAATTGAGAATATTGACAAGGCGGCCTCCCTCTTCACCTTCTGGCTTCTGTCTGCTGCTTTTCCCAATACTGAGTGTGTCGTCTTTCATTTTTATCTCTTCCTTAACAATGGAGTCATAGATCTCTTCTAGAAGATTGGTTGGGGCACATTCTTCAGCATTATTCATGGCATTCATCCGTAAAAAATCAGACTTTGACATTTTAGGCCAAACCATAGGATTATGTGCATCAGTATTCAGCATTATAACTGCATATGCAAGAACGTATGCAGTATCAGCATTTTTAAAAAGACCTGGATTATCAGCACAATATCTGCAAGAGACACAGGAGAAAAACAAGGATTAAAAAAACAGATAAATTGCCTGCTAGCTAAAAAAAAAATAAGATGCATGTAATCTGATCATAAGATAGATGCACATATTATGTTCAACCGTGTGACAAATCCAGGTGGTTATCAGCTGGTTGAAGATTAAACATAATTATTACATGAGTACAAAGACCTAAAGATAGCAGACCATAACGAGAGCAAGAAAAAACTTCAATCCCAAGTCTTTGCATTTTATCTGGATGTTTTGTATATGAAGGGAACTTTAATTTGCAATGGAAGCTCTTTAATATGCAGAAAACAAGAGCTAGCTCCAATAAAGAGTGTCAGTCATTGAATTAGGGATAACCAACTACAACTGGGAAAAACTGGGAATCACTTTCTAATTGATAATTCAGAAGACGTTGGATAAAATTATAACAATTGGCTCTGATAAGCAGTGTCAGACAATGAATTAGGGGTAAAAAACCAAGGCCTGGAGATGGTGAGATACACTGCTTCAAATCTAGCTCATAATAGGATGCAACAGTGTGTGTTGTGGGATAACTGACAGCAGGCTTTCCATGCAGTACATGCACTATGAACTATAAATGAATATTATTTTGGACTTACGGTTGATACCAGAGAAAAAAAGGGGGAAAAAAGCAACCAAGAAATGTAAAACTTTTTAGTTTTACAGACTATGATATCATTCTAATAAAGCAGGGGGCCATTCCAGTGTGATGGTGATGATAAAAGGCCAATTGGAGTAATTTTAAAAGCAATTATTCTATTTTCTGGGCATTGAGAAGGGATGACAATAAATAGATTATATGAGTTAGGACAACACTCAACTCCAGCAAACTAAGGCTCTCCTCCCCTCAAAGAAAAATAATAACAATAATAAATTGACACAACCTAATTAAGCTGCTAATGTAAGTGCAATGAAATGAGATGTAAAACCAAAATGGAGCAGTACAAATATACAGCATTGCATGATTGCAAGAATTACATAAGATTCAGGAACAGCAAAAATCAAACACAGATGTACATACACCTCCTTTACCTTTCTGCAAACTTTTCCATGATGCGATCAATCTTTTGAGCTTCTCCTGGAAGTCTGAATCCTTTAAGAAACTCCCGAATAGCTGCATCGAACTTCATCCCCGAAAATTCCATGGAATCTACATAAGCATGCATGACCGCCAGGGGAAAATCCTCATGCTGGCCCAGGTAGTCACCAATCATGGCCTAAATTATCATAAATGGTCAAACAAAGAGAAATCGTCATAAACTATTATGCAAAGACAATAGACACTTCACCTTGTCCAAACTGGGAGTGTTTCTTAGAAATTGGGCAACTGAGGCTGGATTACTGTCCACCAATCCGTTTGACATCAAATACTCTATGCCCTTCACTGGGTGCCTGTTGAACTGCAAAATAATTGAACTGTTACCAGTCTTTTCCATGTCCTAAGCATGTAACAAGAAAGATGGCAAGATGTAAGCTGAATCACCCCCAAAGTAGCAGCTTCCATAGTAGATTTGTGAGCCTTTGCCTTTTCAAAGTTATTGGGCATATCTTCTCTGGCTTTTGTCTCACCAGATTCTCTACCTGAGTCTTCTTCAAGCGACTGGGTGCTTTTATTCTTCTTTGGAGATTCTCTACAAGCCTTCTCCCAATCAACCAATGACTTCAGCACATTAACAAGACACTGAAAAGGTCAAAGAACCAGGGGCCATCATCATCTTCTGCTAAGGTAGAAGCACAAAGCATAAATCACAAAAGAACAGGCTAAATAACTAGCCAATACTTGAGATGCAAACAACAGACAAGCCAACCTGAAGTGATGAACCTTTAACTGAATTAGTCTGAGATAAAGCAACAGAATTTGGATCTGCACTCTGAGTCCCTTGAGCAATTTTGGACAGCATAGTAACCTATATATCATAAACCAGAAGACAAAAAAGACACCTTATTTGCACAACAGATTTTGCACCACAGTGTACAGACAAAAAATAGACCAAAACAAAAATGCTGAATGAGAGATTGTACCATGCGTTCAAACAAGTTAGGCGCCTCAAGATCACAGTCATAGTTCACATATACATCAACAAGCATCTGCGGATCCTTGCAGACTTTCTCAAGCATCCTAAGGAACCAATATTAAATCAGATTATAATGTGAGAAAATAAGCAGATGAAAAAACAATGAAGCCAAAAATTTCACTAATAGCAGAATATGGATGGGAATTGCAAATTCAATCATTTGAGAAGAATACAATTACCGCAAAACGCTTATTTTTTGGTTAATCTCTGAGCCATCCAAGCATCGTAGAACTATCAATGGAAAGAAGACACCAATTTCACCCTAAAATATAATTTTTCATAACTTGTCAAGAAATTTGACCACAGCTTTATGCAAGGAGTATAGTTAATTATTAAGACAAACAATTACAGAACAAGTAGCTGTAACAAAGTGCACAGTTCATTGACATACTTTAAGACTTTCCCTGAATCGTAACAAAAGCACTGAGAAGATTCCAGTTGCATACTGCCATGAAAGAAAAGCATGATCATGGGATCAGAAGATCAAAAGAAAGGCAACAATTTCACTGCAGATCCTTACAAAAACACATGTAGGAAAGGAGAATGACTAGATTCATTAAACCTGAAATATGACAGAAGACTGTGAAACTGAAGCCCGCAACAAAGCATAAGAAAGATAAGCTTTTACTGAGTCAATGAAATGGAAGTTCTTTGTAAATGAATAGCTAACCCCTTCCAACAATCCCTGAAATAACAAGCCACAAATTCTTATTAGATCCTAAGAAACCCGTAGATATCTATAAGAACATCAATGAGGCATTCAATGCATGGCAAAACTGCTTATAGATCCACATGTTACCACCACCCTTCCCTGCATACAGTTCCATTGTGAGCTCAAAGCAGGTTTTCATACCTTTAACATGTAATATTATAAAACCTGTCAACTCTAGAAACCAATTCCCTGGGAAAGCATATATCCTTCAACCTGTTAGTGCAATCAAGTTGACATCCCCACAGGAAAACAATATGGATGCATTACACCACATTTGCTTGGCTTTTTTGCTTCAACTTAAATAATTAGACTCTCCTATGATACCAAGTGAAAACTACATGAATGACAACAAATGCATGAAATCAGAAAGATGGTCAAAAGAGCATATAAGGGATAAATCTGTGATAAGGTTCTATTTCATTAAGGCCCAGTTCTCAATCAAAGTTTGCAAAGAAGACAAAACCGGAAGAAGACCAGAAAAAAAACAAAGAACAGAAGAAGAGTCCATAAAATTAACCTGCAGAAGCTCCAGAGACAAAATCCGTGTCTTTGTTGTAACTTCATCATTATCTTCCTTCATACCCATCTGACAAAGTATATCCAAAATGTCATAAAGAAAGATCTGAACCTATCAATAAAGCCAAGAGAATATTGATATAACAACCTTGCAAAGGGTACGGAATACTAGTAAAGCATCCCTTTGTCCAATGTTCATGCTCTCCAAGTCAATGCCCCTTATGATGTTTAGCAGTTTGAGTTAGACAACAAGAAAATCAATTATTGCTGGGTAACAAATTGCAAAAGATTGTATCAGAAGTATACTTCCACATCCATACCGTGTTATTTTTTTACCATCTTCAACATGCACAGCTTTGTCAAGAGCAGCCTCCAAGCCCTGTATAACATGTACAAGTACATCCTCACGACCAAACATATCAAAAGGCAAACCTTCGTGTGTGTATAATGGTTGAGTAATACTGTAATGACAGAGAAACAACATCCAAAACTAGCAATCTTTTGCTAGACAAACAACAACCAAACAAAACATAGGACATCAATGCAGCAGTGGTAACATAATGTGCATGGAGGAATGTATCTTTCTTATTCTTTTTTTTTTTTTTTTTTCCCTTTTTGGGACTGGGAGTTGCAGTTGAAGTCAAGCACAAAAAATAAATCCCTGATCAGAGTATAAACCTTAATATCAGCACCACCAGCAAGATTATGGAGTTCTTCAACAGATGCAAGAGATGTTTCTTTGATCTGGTTAAGTGCATCTCCCAAGGTCATTTCTTCATCATTTTGGTCAGTATTTGAAGTTTCTTCAACTCTCTCATCTGGTTTCTCTGCTGAAGCAGCTTCTGTTTTTTCAGAAGAATCAGAAGTTGTAACCTGGATTTGCTGTCCACATACCTTTATTAGTTGGATTTTATTCATCACTTTCTACCTACCAATTAAAGTAAATGACCATTTCAAAATTCCATACAGGATCAGTTTCCATTCTCCTGACCATGATGCTGATCATCTGAGTCAACATTGCTTTTGATGTCGCTTGATTTATAGGGCTCTTGCTGCACAACCAAAATGTGGCTCGTGAGTGCTACTGAAAACAAATAATACATTACAATTGATATGTTTGAAAATAAGGAACCATGAAGGGATCCCAAAAAAAATATATTAACAAAGAAAAAACCTGTGAAGAGCAATATTGTAGCATATCCTGATGACTCCCAGCAAAGGCTCCCCGTGTACTGTGTTTAAGACAGATATTTCAAAAGAGAGTGATTGGGGAAAGATAGCATCCAAAGCCACAAGACCAACAAATTTGTAATCCATTTTGAACCATAACCCACAATTAAGATAATGTAAACAGGTTAATCAAACCTTTTCTACATCACTACTGTTTTATTTTACAAGGCAGTAAGACCCATGGTTAGTCACATAAACTTACTGCACACAGCAAGATAGGTTAGCTGCCAAAAGCATCTAAAAGATTGTGTTTAATCCACCAAACAATGTACCTCTAAACTTTGTAGATGCTACTGCAGTCAGAAGTACCTTTAACACTTGCAGAATTGTGCTGCATATGATGACCTATGGTTAACAGGGGAGACAAACATATCCAGGAAAATAATTGAAAACAATTGCACAAGGATATACCTATCAGGTGATGAATTATCAACACAACTGCAAACCATGTTTAGGATATCTGTAAACAGGGAGACATTTTTACCGCCAACTAAGCCTGGATCTCCCTCAAGATGATCATATGCAATGAGTTTCTGTGCACAAAAATTGCTCTAAATAAGCAGGCAGCTATAATCCAACAATGGAAATGACCCTTATTCTCAATAATGTTTGCGAAGTATTTGGGCTTTTCTGATCTCATACAAACTTATTATCTGAGAGACACAGTCTAGAAAATAAACAAAGAAAAAAACACACATCTGTATATCAGTATATATCAAGTCATACATGAAGACAATCCAGTGCAAGGTCTACAATCTTTAAATTCTTCGTCTCAAATGCAAGCCTCAGTGGATTCAGAACAAGCTCAGCTTCGGCTGCTTCTAAGTTATACCCAGCATTTGCCAATGCAGAGGTGATGTTTCCGCCAAATGCCACTGGCTTACCAGCATGTTGTACCTCCTCAAATATCTGTGTCTGATCTGACCGTGTTCCAGCTTGTGCAGCTCCATCTTCAGATTCAAGGGAGCTGACAACCAAAATGATTAAAAAGGAGATGCAATTAGAGCACATATAGATCAACTTCAGCATCAATGACAACTACAGTCGAATGCTTAAACATAAGTTTATAAAAATATGAAAGAATCTGATAACAAATAATCTTGGTATAGTCCAAATTCACTTAATAACATTACATTCAAGAGTTTGCAAACTAAAAGCTAAGATTGCATGCCCCATATGTACAATACCAAGTCTCCATCGCAAGCAGCTAGAGCCAAACATTCACGTCAAACTTAAGGAATAGCAAAGCATGTAAAAAGTTGCAACAATAAACAGAGGAGGTAAGAAAAGCATGTAATGTGAAGAAAAGCAATTATTAAGAGGCTGAAAATTTAAGCCATGATGGAGAAAGCAAGCCTGTGTGTGTGAGAGAAAGAGATCCTTAGTTTTGCTAAAAATAGATATGAGCACAAATTAAAGGCGAAAAAAGGAAGAGATGCTGACAACACCATAAATTGCAGACCAAATGATGGGTAGTTTTTATGGAAGGAAAACATAATCCTTATGAAGCATACCAAAAATTTGAAATTGATTGGTTATTTACCAAGAAGTTGGCAACTCAAACACAAAACAAAGAAAATAATTTGCAGATGGGAGCTGACGTGTAACTTTTTGTAAAGAATGTCTCATACAGAAGGTTTCTTCCTTCTGAAGATGAGTATGAGAAGTGGACACATAGGAATCCAAAAGAAAAAAAAAACATGGAGACAAGTAAAACATTTATAGAAGAGAAAAATAAAAGACAAATGATATAAACCAATTCATAATTACAACAGCCTGGTTGCTAATAAGTAATAAACAGCACATTCATAATGGCATATAAGCATCCGAGTGCCACAATGGCATTTTTTGTGAGTAAGCCACATCAATAAAATGTTCAACATTGACCTTAATGACAATTCAAATTGCAATAAAAATGACAATCAGACAAGGAAAACAAGGCTCCAGTATACACCTCCCTTCTCCAGCCAATGATGATGCTTGACTTGTGTCATTTGGTTTAGATGACTGATTCACCTCTTTTGTACTATCTGATGTAATTCCCAAAAAAAGTATTAAAAAAAGGGTTAAAAGACATGTAAGCAACTAAAAATATTTCAGCATTACGATTGTACTATAAGTACATTGGGACAAAAAAAATTGTTGCAGACAATGCAGCATTCACTTGCTCTTTCCTTGCCAAAAGACACAGTCAAGATCCCAACTGGAGACATTGTACATAAAGAGAAAATGAAAAAATCCTTCACAATAAAGCCAATGCCAACTGGTCTAGTAACAGTACTCTAGAGACTAGCACACAACATAACATTCCAATTGATCCACCGATGAGTCAAAATTACCTTCAAAAAATTAAATAAATGCTAAGTTAAATGCAAGATAAGACACTCAGACGACTCCCAAAAGCCATCACGACAACAATGCAGACAGCAAAGAAGTATCGTCACTCCAAACCCTAATGATCAGAAAACTGAAGCCCATGCCACAATCTAAACATGAAAGAAATTCCAATATGATCGGATCTACTTTCATTCAAGAAACAACTAACAGAAGCTGAAATTGGATCGAAATCTAATTCAGTCAAGAAACGATAGAAAAAATTTAAAGAAAAAAAAAAAGAACAACGAAGTCGCGTCAAAAAAAGACGAGACGAGTGATAAGACAACGAAGTCGGATCCGAATCTATTTCGGGTCAAGAAACAACAAGAGACGATTGATTAGAGGAATGAAATGTGAAAAAAGAAACTTAAACCTAGGTAAGTTTGAACGGCCTTTTGGAGATCCGGATATTTCTTGCCCGAACATTCTTTGAGCATCGCCTCGAACGCCCGGTTCACAAACCCGCCCGCAGCCATGCTTTCTTGACGATAAAATACAAACAAGCAACAAATTAGGTTACTGAATTAGATTGCGAAGCGATGCATTTTTTATTCAAGAAGCCAAAAATATCAGGGCAACAAAATGAAACCGTACGCGTTGTTTATGAGACGAAGACGAAGAGATCGGTGACCGGAGATCTGTGATCTGGGAGGCTGTGTGTGTAATGTAGTGAGTCGGAGTAGATCTGCCGTTGCTGCGCTCCGTGTTTTTATTTTCACTCTCACGGTCGCGCCCAGTCCGGACTCGCCCGGATTTGATTTTTCAGGCAGAGGACGTCTTTTTATTTTATAAATTCCAAATTGCCCCTATATATTCTTGCTTACTTAAATTAAAATTTTAATTTCAAATTTAATTAATTTTTCAAAAACCACTAAGCACGGTAAATTATTTTTTTTTTTTTTTTTTACTTTACTTAAGCATCACTGTTTCTTCTTACATAAGTTTTCAATTTTTTTTTTAGTCTATTCCTTGAATAATGAATATATTTCTTGTGTAAAAAAATTTGAATACAAAACCAAAAAATTTCAACAGTGTATCTCAAGCAATCGTGTTAAAAATACGGAACACAATTTTATAAATTTATCTTCTTAACATTGACAAATAAAATCATGTCTTTTGTTTTGTCTGGACTACGATTATTAGAAATTTTGACAGACTGGTTGGTTGGTTTTTTTATTTCTTTTTTTTAACCAGTAAGTAGGATATTGATTTAAGTCGGTTTTTTGCTTTTTAACATGAAACATCGGTCTGATTCAATACTAAATTTTTTATGGGGTGAACCTCTAACAACATCGCATGTAATGCGACGCATCAAAAAGAAACATTGCACGTAAACAAATCGGAATGCATACGATATACATACACGGGTAAACTTTTTAGAACTGTTCCCTTGGCACAACCCACCTCAAGCAAACTTCGCTTAACATTGTGACATTTTTTTTTTTCTTCCTTTTTAAATTACATTGTAACTTAACGAACGATGGGATGTGTGGGGTTGAAAAA
The DNA here is from genome assembly GCA_037832385.1 of Rhizophora apiculata. Lineage (NCBI taxonomy): Eukaryota > Viridiplantae > Streptophyta > Magnoliopsida > Malpighiales > Rhizophoraceae > Rhizophora > Rhizophora apiculata. Next base: position 3,636,914 of record CM075433.1, on the reverse strand, counting down.
GAACAAATTAATTAAAAAAAGAAAAAAAGAATTTATATAGAATTCGCCCCTTTACTTGCCATATCAGGAGCTTGTCTAATGAAATTTCGAGCACTTTGATACAAAGCAACTTTGTGACCATTTGCTATTCCCAATGGTTCAAATCGTCATAGGGAAAGAGTAAAAGCTTCAAATCATTGCATTTCCTTGAGTCAGATAGTTACTGATTAAGCTCTCAACCATTTGCTATGGATTCATAGTGCTGACATGTTATCTCGTAAATTATCTTTTCGAAATTTGTTTTAATTTATATATATATATATATATAAAGAGTTAAATAAAGATATGATAGTGGGCTGTCAAATTGTCACTGTACCGCATGAACATTATAAAGGCGGCACATGAGCTAAAGGTGGACGGTCGAATATCATATACTGGTACCCAAGAAAATTTTATTAACCGGCTTCGAGATATAATATTGCTTTTATTAATTTGTTCAGCAGAAGCATCGATCGATTAAAGTTTAAATAAGCATTGGAGATGGTCATTGATATTAAGAAAATCAATCTCAAAAAAGCAGTAATACATTCAAAAGACATTTATGTACACAAATTGCAAATAATCCAAGATCATACAAAATTGATACTGCCGTTACCGGCACTAATTGTCATTCGAGGCAATAAATAATGTAGGCTTTAAAAATCACGCAAACGGCAACGGCCCAGATCACCTCAACAAATCATCACCGAAGAGGTACAGAATTCTCTCCACGGCCCAACTGGGTTCGGACCTGGTCCAGGCCACGCTCTGTGAAGCCGTCAACAGTGGGGCCCTACACAGTGGGCAGGTCTTGTGGTTATCATCGTCGTGATCGTAACCATGATCGTGATCCACCCATCTATCAATGCAATCCTTGTGGAACACGTGGCAGCAGTTCCTCATCTCCCTGACCTCGTCTTGGTCAATCAATTGGTTCAAGCAGACGGCACACGTGTCACAAGCGTTTGACACCCTCTCCGTGATGTCACCGTAAAAGGTCAACATCAGGCTGTCCCTGATCTGCCGAGATGAAGGAACGGGATGGGACTGCCGCACAGAATCACTGCCGGCGGAGGAGGGTAAATGGGCTCTGTTTCTGAGCCTGACAGCCCAAGACAAGGCCCATCTCAAGAGCGCTAAAACAAGAGCCGCCTTGTAGAGAAGATGGGTTACTGTTAAACCCGAATCTTCCACAAAGAAACACATTGCAAAGCTAAGAAATCCGACAAATCCAGAGACGGAAGAAAAGGAAACGAGCAAGAAGAGAGGAAGAGGAGAAGAGAGCCAAAAGAGGGGAGGTTTCAAGGAGCATCTAGGTTGCTTTATAAAGGCAAGCTGGCAAAGGTTTGGTATATTTATTTATTTGTTTCTATGTTGCGTGTGTGGAATAAAGAGTCCCTACAGCTACAGGCGGTAATGCATGGACGGTGGATTTTAATCCAAAATTCCTTTTTTTATTTGTTTAATCTCAATTTTTCCTTTTTTTTCTTTAAAAAAAAAAAAAGGGACACTGAAAAAGTAATCGACGTCTTCAAAAGAAAGGGATAATATATATGGAAAGTAAAGCAAAAGTGGAAGCAACTGGTGAAAGTGAATCATGCAACATGATTTTGGAAGAGATTTTTGAGATGCGATCACCTTTGTCATTCTTCTTATCCCAAATAGCTCCGTACCAAGTTGCCCATAAGCATAACTGGTGATAAACTTCAACAAAAATAATAATAAATAAAAGTTAAAAAATTAATTGTCAACTCCGGGTACATTTTTGAAATGCCGTCGTCTAAAGTGTGGGGAGTAGCCATTTCTAGCCATGATCTCTTTTACGCTCCCAAAAAAAGTAAAAAGAAGTTTTCTCTCACCCCTTTGGAACTTCTGTCAAATACAGGCAATATTAACTTTAATTTTCACTGAAAAAAAATACTGATGGATGGAGTAATTTTAAGCCCTCAAGTTAAATGGTGCTGGTGAGGGAAAAGGATGTTCTTTTTGCTGGCATATAGTGTTACCTGTTCCGCTGGCTTATCCACTTCCGAAAATGTTCACCAACTCTAGAACTGATCCATTCATACAGGCAATACTCAAAGGAGTAAAAAGCACTATTGCCTCGTCATCCTTTGAGGAAATGTACAGCAGAAAACAGCTAACAAGTTAGGTGGGCATAGAAAGTATCGATTCCGGATTGTAATCACTAACCTTTCCGCGAACAGGGGAAGAATGACTCCATGACACATGTAAATTCCACCGTCCTAGTCAGATCCCACAAGCTCAGACCGATTATAAGTAATTTTATAGGGTATTCAAACGAGAAAGGTCAGTCATTACACTCCACGCGGTTATTGTTCGGACAATGGTCCATCTAACAAAGTATCAACATATTTCGTACCAAAAGGCGGTCAAATAAACCTCAGAACCCCTCCAAATTGCTCCAACCAATAGAGGATCGCCACCATCTCTAGATTTCAATATTATGTTGCTAAATCCTTCTGTAATCAGAGTAACTTCTGCTATGATAATAATGTTTCATACGCCAATCCTTTTTTACGATGACAATAACGATTAATAAAAAAAAATGATGATGTCATGCACAGAAAATTGCTGGACGCTAACCAGTCCATATGATCATCACAAAGTTATTCCCCAGATGACGACCCCTGGCCCCACACGCGAGTACAACGAGAAAAATATATTTATTGGCCCGAAACAAAGTCCTATTTGACAAGGCATGAGACGCCCATTTGCTGCTCATCTACTACTGTGCACCACCAATATTGTACAGTGCCATTTAGCACTCAAATCAAAGTCCTTTTCGTCAGTAAAACAGATAACTTGCCCATCCGGGCTCACATTACAGAGAAGGACCCCATGTGCCATGAAAGACAAATAGGTGGGCCTCGCTTCACATGTTCTTCCATTTTCTTTCTCATATTGTATTGCAAAGTTGCAGGCGCACAGTCCAATGGAGTTTCCCCTAGAAAAGAGAAAGCGGATTAGAACCGAGGGAGGAACAGGGCATGCACAGATAGAAGGACCAGGTTCTAAGTTCAACTCTCTAGTCTGGCAGCTACATACAACCTACGTTTTCCAACCGCTGACTTATAAAGAAAGTTTGGAAGTGCAATTTGACTTCTGCTTTTACTCTTGCCCTCTAATATATTAAAGCTAGCTAATACCCTGATCCACCTTAGAATGAATATGCCCGACCAAATAAATTATCCACCAGTTTCCGCAGAACTTCGGGATAAGATGAGTAGAAGAGCCTGATGAGCACCCCATAAACTTTCGGCAACTTTAGGACCTTGAAAATGTATCTTCCTGTATTATCCGTTGTATAATGCCGATGCACGTGACAATATCTCCATACCTGCCTACCACATCTTTGGTCCTTGCCACAACTCAATCAAACAATTTGTTGACACTGGCAAAATTATTAGACATCATGAGCAAACATAAACTTGATTACCTTGTGCATTCTTGTAGTCCAGGCTTGCACCAGATTCCATGAATATAAAAGCTATCCCAGTTCAGTTAAACAAGGCAGCCTATAGTCAATTATTCTCTAATCAGGTTCAATGTTTCAAAAAGTAATTTCATCAACATTAAAGACATGGGAATTGGAATGCAAGAGCAAGGGGAAATCATTGCCAGATGTAGCAAAGACGTTCCTTGCCTGTCATGGTAATTTGCATCCACCCCCAGCCAATATGACAATGTTGAGGACTCATTCAGGGGTTTCAATCTGCATTAAAGATGGTAAATACCTCACTCAAAAGCTTCTTGACGGCAACAGGATTGCCATTCTTTGTAGCTACCCTTAAACCCTAACCACAAAGAAAATGATAGTAACGGAGACATGAATTACCAAATCACAGCAAGTAAAATGTTTATAGAAGGCCAGAACACTATCTCAAGTAGATTCTACCTCTCCATTAAAGTCATAGTGCATTTGAGGTTTATCATTAGTGCCACCATTCATTTGGCTGTGATTGAGGATTGAACTGCAAATGGTGCATAAAGGAAACATCGAGAAAAGCCAGATTAACATTTTTACTAAGCATCAATCTCCACAACCCAATAGCTTGAGATCTAACCAAAGCAAGATCCTTAATTCAATATTGTAGATTCAGAACGGTAAGTCATACAAACGACAGAGGTGCCTTCTTTTTTTTTTTTTATATTTCCATCCCAACCAAAGGCTCGAAGAAACCATATAGGGATGGGAATGAATGACTCTAGAGCTCGGCTAGACAAAAGAGAAGAGTCCCAAAATAAAGCTTGTTTTTGGGCTTCAACTTCATAATTTATCAGACTAATAAAGAAAACATAAAATTGTCAGAGGTTTGGCCTGCTAGGCACATAAAGAATTCCTTTCCACATGGGCAAGAAACCTCTTTCTAGTGGAGCACAAGATCATCCTAGTCCCAATTTTGCAAGTCAATCTGCATGACTCCACCAGATAACGAGGGAATGTGGGATTTTGGCCAGGAAAGAGTGAAGAAAGCAGAAATAGAGGTGGTTTTACTGCATATTTCTCATTAGTTTTACGTGGAAATATCTTATAACTTTTAATCCTAAGAGACTCTGTGTCAGCTGCAATCGAATATCATAATATGGATCGAAAAATTTTTTTTTTTTTTAAAAAGGAATCACTCGTCACAATAATATAACGTCAAAAACTTTTGGTGCCAACAAAACAATGGCAACATACATCTGGCTCAGAAAAGCGTAGAGTCCACGTTGAAAACTATTGAGTCATACTCTCAATGCTTTAAACTGTGTAGAAAAAACAGATTCAACTCGTCACTAGTGGAAAGTAGATATCAGGCATCAGTAGAAAAAATACCTTGACCTGTATCAAAATAGAGAAGGAGAGAAGAAAAACCATTTGCTCCGACGAATGCTCGTGGCCTATTGTTCCCCGACAACACCGGCAATGATGCTATAAAATAAAAAGAAAAACAAATGAAAACAAGGGCTCTCTCTACCGATCCAAACATTGTAAAACACAAGAAAGCATCCCACCGAGATCACACACGGACCGTATTTGATTTAGAAATGATTTATTATTGATCTATTGAATTAAACAGAGGCGTGACGGAATAATCTGAACTGATCGATGTTCATTCTCGTGGATCGTATTCGAATCGTCGTCAAAACATATAGAGAGGAGGAGGGATCAACGGGCGGCGGAAATTGTTGAAACTGCATTTACAGACGTCGCAACGAGCTGCTTTATGGAAAGGCGGAGCCTCCGGTGGCATTTCCTCCTTCTTACGAGTTACTCCCAGCTTTCGCTTCGATGAAATTCTAAATATAATTATTTTTTAAAAATATATTATTATATTAAATTTATATTTATATATTTATAATATTTTATAATTTTTATTTAAATAATAATTAATTAATAATATTTATTAAAAATTTAATTTATTAAAAATAAATTAATTAAAATAATTACTAAATATTAATTTTATAATAAAATTATTTTAATTTTTATTTTTATAAATTTTTAAATTTTAAATTTTTATTATTAAAATTAAAATAATATTTTAAAAATGTTATTTTTATTTTATATATTTTTTATTATTAAATTAAAAATTTATTATTTTATTATAATTATTTTAAAAAATTTATTAATTTTTTTAAATTAAATTATATAATATAATAAAATATTTTTTTATTAAAAATTTTTAAATAATTTAAATATATTATTATTAATTAATTTTATTAATTATTAAATAAAATATTTATTTTTAAATATTTTAAAATATAATTTATTGATATTAAAAATAAAAAATAATAACACTAATTTATAATATAATATTATATAAAAAATTATAATAATTATATTAATTATAAATATAAATTTATAAATAATAAAAATTAAAATATATTTAATATATATTTAATTAAATATTTTAAAGTATTAGTAATAAAAAATAAAATTTTAAAAAAATTTATTAAGATTAATAATTTTTTAAAATAAATTATATTAATTAAATTAAGTAAAATTATTAAATTTATATATAATAAATTAAGTAAATAATTTATTTATTTAATTATATGTAATAAATTTAAGGTATAAATTATAATAAATAAAAAATAATAATTTTTATTAAATTAATTTTTATTAATTATAAAAAATAAAAAAATTATTTTTAATATTAATTTATTACTTTTAAAATATATTTTATAAAATAAAAAATTATAATATTAAAATTAATATAATATTTAATAAATATATAAAAAATTATGTAAAAAATATTAAATTAAATAAAATAATTAATCGATAAAAATTTTAAAATAAAATTAATTTAAAAAATAAGATAATAATAAGATATTTTTAATTAAAAATTATTATTATTATTATTATTATTATTTTTAAATTAATATAAATAATTATTTTATAATATTTAAAAATAAATTTATAAATTAAATATTAATCTCTAAAAAAATTTAATATTATCATTTATTTTTATTAATATTTTATTTTATAATTACTAATCACACGTTTGCACCGCTCCTTTTCTTTTTCATTTTGAGCTCTAAATAAAATGCCTTCAATTCCGATGCTGTGCCCTGGTTATCTGGCATCACTGATCTGTTTGTTTTTCTTCGGTCTTCCCATAAAACCCATGTGCCGTGGCTAAGCCGTTGTTTCTGTCAATGTTGCCCTCTACTCTAACATTGTCTCGCCCTGTAAGCTGTGTGGATTAATCTCATAATTAGCAACACAAAAATTGTGAATTTCAACACTTCTCAAACAAAGCCATATATTATATAATGATCTTATTATGATTTTTATTATATATTTTTATTTTTTAAATATATAATTAAAATTAATGATAAAATAAAATATATGTATATTTAATAATTATAATAATATAATATAAATTTATGTTTAAAATATATTAAATTAATTGTATGGATAGAATTTATTTATTAAAATTTTAATAAAATAATAAAATAAAATTTTATCCGAATGTTGAGTCTTTTTTTCCTACTGAGCTTATCAAGTCACGTCTTCGAGAGACTTGGAAAAGTCAAACCAAATTACGCTCGTGCAAAAATACCACGTGGCTGTGATAATTAATTGAGATATATTTTTTTATCAATTTTAATTTTGCTCGCCACAGGCCCCTCCAAGCCTAACTGCCACCACAAGACAACAATAAAAAACCGGAAAAGTTTTTTCAGGAGAGAGAGAGAGAGAGAGAGAGAGCAAAGCTGTAGCTTTAACCGCGTTTGAAGTTAGCCAAAGGCAGGGAGATAAGGGAAATTGGAAGGTTTATTATTTTGTTTTTTCTTTTTGTTTGATTAAAGCAAGTCCCTGATCTAACTCCAATGGAAGTCGAACTTGATCCGGTTAAGGAGGTGAAGCCAGAAGCTGTACAAGAGGAAATGAAGAAGCAGGAGCAGGAGCAGGAGCAAGAGCAAGAGCAAAAGGCGGCCAACCACAAGGCTAGTGTTGCCACTAAAGGAGATGATGCAGACCTGGGATCTTGCAGGGACGATCCCGATTTGTCTGAGAAAATTGGGGTTCGCAACTCCAGGTATAGTTTTTCTCATACCCAAAAGAGGAAAAAATAAAATAAAATAAAATTTCTGTGTCTGTTTCTCAGCTTCAAAGCTCCAAATTAAAGAGATAAGGAGGTAGAGGAGAAAAAGACAAAGGAAATAAAAGGTTTTTTTTTTTTTTTTGTTAAAAAGAAACAATAATTCTGAGCTATGATGAGTTAAGGATGGCTCCCATACTCCCTTTGAACTCTGGGGGCATCTTTTGGAATGCCCAAGTTTAAGAAGGAAATGATAAGTTGGATTATGAGAGCACGGGTTAGATTTTCACGTGTATGGTGGTGCTCTTTGTTATCTAAAACCCTTCAATTGCTGGTAAATTAACTGGATTGGGGGGAAGAGACTTGGAAAATTTTGAACAGAGAGAGGAGGTTGAAGTTTTGGTTGCAAATGAACCAAGCAACTGATTGTGTAACTCGTAGTCTGTTTTCTTATACTTGGATTGTTTTTAGGGACTTTGTTTACATTTCTGATCGTCATAGGGACAGATACGAATGCATGCAAAGGGTTTGGGCTTGATGTATTGTCTCCACTTTCTCCACATGGTTCTTCATAACTTTGTACTGCATGCTTATCAAAGTGCTTCTGCAGGTGGGAAATATTTGTAGTCTTACAGAACATAAAAATCCTTTCTTAAGAGAATTTCTTTGGAGGTTGGATACCTTAAGCAAGTTCAATATATGGTAATGATTTATCTTTTGTTTCTGAAGGTTGGAAACAATGACAACATCTGGACCAGATGCCACCATTCCTGCTCAGGATCAGCTTACAATTTTCTATGGGGGAAAAGTAGTTGTGTTTGATGCAATTCCCGCAGAAAAGGTTCACGACAGATGATAACAGTCGTGTTGTAGTTGTGTTTTGTATATAACATTCGATCCCTGGATTTTGACCATGTTTCAAATACTTAGGTCCGAGAAATTATGCTCATTGCTGCTGCTGCTGTTGTTAAGCCTGATGACATTAAAAAGACTGGGTCTGGCTCTCTTGCCTCTACACCAATTCTTACAAGGACTCATTCAATGCAAAGCACTGCAGGTGGTTTAGCTTCGCCTCAGGCTCAATTGTATCCTGTTGATAAGAGTTCGCTTCGTAACTTGCAAGCTGGTAATGCCATGCCCTCTCTTCGATCTTGCTCTTGCTCTCTCACTTTCTCTCTCTCTCCCTGATATCCGTAATTGACTGTTGATTCAGAATTACCAATTGCTAGGAGACACTCTCTTCAGCGATTCCTTGAAAAGAGACGAGACAGGTACCTCTTGTTATACTTGGGATCCCCAACTTTCCCAAGAGAATGCATCATATAATCACATAATCTGAAATATTAGTTTCATGTTTTGCACGTCTGGTATCATTAAACTTTCCTTGTGATAAATAATTACATTGTGCAAGACATTGTACTTTATTTCATATTTCTTTGTGTTTCCTTGCAGGTTGGTAAGCAAAGGTCCATATCCCACTTCCTCAGGAGCCAAAACGTCTGAGACCAAAAATCCTGAACTCAGTGCAAAAGCTTCAATGGGCACCACTTGGTCTGAGAAACCTCTTGCACGAGAGGAAGAACATCAACCAAAGGTTGTTGCCAACCTCGCCTGAACTGGGCGCCAAGGCTTCTATGATTTGTGGGAACCGTTTATCTAATGGTATTGTTAACGATGTTGTGTTATTGTGTAAAACAATGCTAGTTGTATGCGGGAATGCTGATCTTTGGCTTGCTTTTGGATGGATTATGGGGACGCATACACATTTCTTGATGAAACGAGCAAGAATTTGTTCGTCCCTTGCATCAAATCCAAAGGTAGATGAAACATGTATTAAAGTGAGTAACAAACAATTGACGTGTCTGGAGCCCGCTTAGCTGATGGTTAAATATCTTGGGTTTGACGCCACTCATGTGATGTATGTTTGTCATTCTGATGTGATTTCTTTTGCATACTACTTTTATTGAACAACATCAACAATGCTGGAAGATAAAGTTGAATCTCCAAAACTTGTAGGCGCAACAGTAATATATTTTGTCAAGGGCTACTTATAACCCTATAGCAGCTACCTTGTCCACGGAACTGCGTTGGTAGCAATTTCTAGGACAAGCACCCAGCAAAACCCTGAAGCTATATTCTGGAAACAAATTTTCAGACGCCCGCAAAAGAAAATCTTGCTTGGTCCCAAATGATAACAAAAGGACAACAACATCAGTTACGACATTGGAGAGTTACAGATCACACTCAGGCGCTATCTGGTACATCCAACCTGACTCATCTACCACAATCTAGTGCACACTACGCAGAATTCCATGAATGTAGCCCCCAGTCATCACCAACGAAACCAAAGATACAACTCCTGCAGGAAATATCTTTCCAGACTTTGCAAAACGAGAGCCCATCACTGCTGTGAGTACTGCAGACACCCCTGGAAATTTGAAGATTCAGTCATTACCAAGCAAGGAATAATTGGAAAACTTCAATAGAACATAAAAGCTTCCCATACTAAGAACAATTCTTACCATCAGCTTCCATCCAAACTTAACAGCCTTTGTCAAAGAGAAACAGATTTAAAAGGAAGTAAAAAAGAAAAAATAAAATAAAATAAAAAGAAAGGAAAGAAGACCCATGAGGTCTTACCAAGCCCTATGGATGATGCAAAAACCGGATTTGCTGGAAGCTGCGTATAGACATAATACAGCACCGCTGCAGACAGTCCCCCCGACAGGAGAGACTTCTGGCTACCGCCCTTCAAATAGCCCATAAGTCCTCCCACTGTCACTCAATCAACGACAAACCAATATTTCAATACACAGAAACGGTACCAAAGCATCATCCTTGTGTAATAAAATTGGACTAAACAACAAGCATATCGTCGATCACAGCCTACAGTTAAGCTACCAAGTCAAATTTTGTGGACAGATCAATCTTGAGCTATCCCATATCAGTCGATTCACTGAAATAATATCAAATTCAAATGAAATTTCAACAATAGCATGGATGCTAATGCTCATCAGTGTTCAATTGACATTGTTGTAGAGAAATTCGTTATCAACTTTTGACAGAAGAACTTAGTAATTTGCAACCTTCTACTGATTGGTTAATCAGATAATGAAATAAGGTTAGCTAATAATTGCAGATTATTGAGCTTACTCCCAACAAGAGCAGCATAACCAACAGTCAGTTTCTGGGACATTGACAAAGCCATCTTCTTCTTGCTGTCGCTATTTTCCGATGATCCTCCCTCTCCTTCCTTCTTGCTATCACCCCCACCACCACCACCACTGCCTCCGTCTTCTCCTCCTCCTCCGCCTCCTCCTCCTCCTCCCTGGCCGCTGCCAATATCTCCGTAAACGTCGCCTCCGCCTCCGGTTTCAGGCTCGATCTGGATATCGATCCCTTCGTTTGACAAGTCTACGTTATCGTCGAGGACAGTGGACGCTCTGGTGTCGGAAGCGATGGCCCTGGCGAAGACGATCGGCTTCAGACGCGGCTTTCCACAAAGAAGTAATCTCTCACTCGAAGACTGCTGCAACCGCAGGGACTGTAACGTAGTCGCACAAGCACGAAATCCAAACTTGGAAGGCTGCAGAGGAAGATGAAGAAGAGACGACTGAGAAGCAACTGACCCCAACCCTGCCATTTCATTCAAAGCCTAAATAAACTTGGGGGGTTTTAGGGGCATTTTTCCCCATTTCCCTTATTTTTTGGCAACCCCATTGTGCTTTCACTCGGTTCTGGAAGGCTGGTAGATCCAACGAACAGAGCCCAGGACCAGGCGCAGTTCACTTTCGACTGAGGCCTGTTGGGCCGTTAAAGGGCAGGGCCGGTCCTTAAAACCCGGAGAATCGAAAGCCTCGAAAAGTTGGGCAGACGCACGATAACGAGGCATCGAGATCTCTGCATGTTTTCTAGCAACACGAGAAAGGAGATCGTGATTGACGGCTTTTTTGTTTTTTCTTTTCTTGATTTTTTTTTTTGTAACCAAGTTTGTTTTGGTTTTTTTCAGGTTTTTGTTGGAAACGAAATGTTTGGCATTACAGAAACCAATTCTTTGGATTGGAGGAGAGAATTGACTTGTGGACATGAACCCCACCACGATGTTCACAGAGTTCGAGAGAAAAATAAAGACAGGATTCCTCGACGAGGAGGAGGCCCGAAAAAGGCTTTAAAAAAAAAAAAAAAGAAAGAAAGAAACAGAAGAGGCGTCTTTTACAAAGGTCAGAAGTAGCGACACAACCCTTTGACATAAAAAAAATGTTTGTGCCTGTGCCACTTTGCTTTGCTTTGCTTTTACTCTACCCCAAACGTATTTTAATATAAAATTATCATCTTTGAGCTCCTTTGTATTTTCGCTTTCTTCATGTGCGATCCTAGCAGGGCAAACACACTCCTTAGGCTTTGTTTGGATCTAGGCCCGTCCGTCCTAGTCTCTAAGTCAGAAGAATCCAATGCCAAGTGCTCTTCTTTATAAAAAAAGAGTCAACTGGGTCTCGTGTGGGTGGTGGGCATGGACGCGGTGTACTTAATTGACCACTTCTTCATTCTACTACTGGGTCACTCTTGTCCATTTTGTAGTGTCAACGCCAACCAACAAAAGCAACAATCTTTCCCCTGGCAACGAAGCCTCCTACTCTCCTTCCTCTACTTAAACCTTTTGCTCTCTCTCTCTCTCTCTCTCTTTCTTCTTTTGTTGGATTTTGAGTTTGGCTGTGGGTTTTTCCTTGCTCTAAGAGAACCGTAGGCTACGCCAAGCTTGTTTCGGGTACATCTATTTTCCAGCTTTTTTTCTTTTCTCTTTTGATTTTACTTGTTCAGTGTGTGTTCATGTCGGCATTGGTTCTCTTTTTTCTCCATCTTGATCCTAAAATTGATTCTTCCGTTTTGTTTCATGGATGAATGCCCTTGTGTGTGCCTAGGGAAAAAAAAAAAAAAATGATATGATTCTCTTTGTTTTGCTGTTTTGTTGTTTTGCTTCCTTCTTCATCTTGCCCAAAATTCTGCCTTTTTTCTTTTTTCTTTGACATTTGCCAAGATATAACGATTCGGCTGCTCCATGTTTGGCTCTCCTGTGTTAGAGCTGACATTCTAATAAGAATCGACTCAAAAATTTTAGCTTTTATTTATAATGGTTGTTGTTCTCCCTTTTTCTCTGGATGCCAATTTCCCTGTGCCTTATCTCTTGTAAAAAGTTGATTTCTTGACGCCCTTTTAGTTTTTTTTTTTTCCTTGTCTTTTTCCCTTGCTTTTCCTTTTCTTTCTTTTGGTTAATTGTCTCTCTCCCTGCCAATTTAGCGAGTTCATTTTTGCATTCGAAGAATTGATCTTTTTTCCGATGTGCTTCAGTCTGAAAATTTCTTCAAATTTCCATGGACAGTTTATCCCCATAAATCTTCAATTTTGCTGAGTTCCGACCCAAGTTGGTCTTTTCCAAATAGAACTTTTTTTTTTTATATATAATTTCCTACATCTATGGTCACTTAATGGTTGGCATAGAGAAGGAGGAATCCTTGGGAATTTTCTTCAATTTTGCTCTGTATTGAATTTCACGAGTAAATGCTATGGACTATCTCATTTGTTTATGATTGCATACGGAGCCCATGTTTTCTTGGGATCTTGAATCATTCTTTTAACTTCGTATGAAAGTATAAATTCAAGTTGAATTTCCTAATTCCTCAATGGGCTTCTTTTGCCTGACTGCAGCTGCTCTCTGTGAGTTTCTAATCAATGGAGCAAAGTTCTAGCTTTGAATTAAGGCCAAATCGGAAGAGGAAGTTGCAGGAGAAAGATGAAGGAGCGGTCAGGTTCTCCTTGGATGAGCTCAATCAAGACCTGCTTGAAAGAGTTCTTTCCTGGCTACCAACCACCACATTCTTTCGCCTTACTTCAGTGTGCAAGAGGTGGAAATCAGTCGCCCATTCTGCTAGTTTCAAGCTTGCCTGTGCCAACGTTCCTTCACGTGATCCATGGTTTTACATGGTTGATCCCAATCTTAACCAATCAACCATCTTTGATTCTGCTGAAAGAAGTTGGAAGAAACTCAATTATCCACCTCTGCTCCGAGAAAACTCGAACCAAGATTCCATTCCTGTTGCCGCATCTGGTGGATTAGTCTGCTTCCGCCATGAATCAGGCAACTTCGTCATTTGCAATCCCGTGGCAGGGTCCTGTTACAAGCTTCCTCAGGTACAGCCTGCGCTAGAAAATCAATCTCTTCGTGCCATTGCGATGACCACATGTTCAAAAAACCAGTACTCTTACAAGCTGGTGTTGGTTGCTGGTGAAACACCAAGACTCTCATGCAGGGTCTACCGTTCAGACATCAATTGCTGGGAAGAGGAGGTTTTGTTGAAAAGAAAGGCCGACAAGTCCCAAGAGTTGGACTCGAACGACGATAGTGCTGTGTACTACCTTAGTAAAGGCGGAAATGTAGTGGCCACTGACATGCAAAGAAGCCCATCTAAGCAATACTCCTCCGTTATAGCTCTCAAAGACGGAGAAGAGATTCTCTATTTCCTTAGTTCCTCGGGTACTATTGTGTCTTGCAATCTAACCCAAAGGTCCTTCTCTGAATACCCGAGGTTGTTGCCTGTCTTTTCTGAGTACTCCATTGATTTGGTAGTGTGTGGAGGAGAGATGCTGGCTGTGGTGTTATCAGAGTTTTGTGAGAGTGCAAGCCTTAGGATCTGGAGGTTCGACGAGGATGTCAGATCCTGGCATCAGATTGCTGTAATGCCTCCTGCAATGTCACACGAGTTCTATGGCAAGAAGGTGGATATAAACTGTGTTGGGGCAGGCAACCAGATATTTATTTGCCTTAGCTCTGCAGAGTTTTTCTGCTATGTTCTGTGCGATTTGAGGACATGTGAGTGGATCGAATTGCCCAAGTGCTTCATGAACGGTGAGACTGTGGAGTTCATGTCTGCCTTCGCATTTGAGCCCAGGATTGAGGCTTCTGTCTGAGATAGTTGTTTGGCAAATGAAACACGCAATTTTTTTTTTTTCATTTTCTTATTTCATTTTTTTTTTGTTAGGGGCCTTCCCTCTTCCTGTCTGTCAGCTGTCTGTTCTGCCATATGCTTGTTTAGAAACTTGACCAATAGAGGTCAGCACGAAGCTGGCAATGGAAAATTTCGGAATTTATTCATTCACTAAAGGCCAACGGCCTCGGGGTTTTTTATCCTTTTTATTTTTTTAATGTTTCACGAGAGGGTCAGAACTCATAAAAAAAGAAAAGAAAAAAGAGAAATCGATATAACGCAATTCGAAACTATGTTTCCTTTCTCGACCCCGGCGGGGCGGTCTGACAGATGTCGTTTTTTAAATGGTTAGGTAAGCCGATCCCACATGGACAGGGGCATCACATTCTCTGTTTCTCCTTACGTGGCGAAACATAATTGACTGAACAAGAACCCAAATAAACGTGAAAGTGCAACCGATCATTTCTCGTACCGCTTTCTTTTTCTGACTTTTTTCTTTTTCCTCTTTGCAAGAAACACAATCGCCAATAAATTCATAATTCCAAAATCAGAAAGAATTTGTACAGAAAGGAAGAACTTGGAGAGGAGAAGAAGAAGAAGAAGAAAAAGAGGTGAAAGCATAGGCAAATTGTTAACAGAAAAAGAAAGAAAAGAAAAGAAAAATGGGGAGTGAAGAAGGATTGAAAAAAGAAATGGAGGAATTGCAGAAACAGCTACGAAAGAAGGAGAAATTCGAGGAGGCAGTCGCTTCTATCAAATCCATTGTCCATCAAAACTACCCTTTGGCCTCCCCTTCTCTTCGCAAATGTGTAAGTTAGAACTAAACGTAAAAGCCCTTGTCTTTATAATGAGATCTGTACCATTACTATTTAATTGGATTTGATTAATCAAATCTTGTTGGGGGTCCAGATTTACACCGTTGTTTGCCGGGTTGCGACTATTCTGAAGACCAGGTACACGGTTCCAGGCTTCTGGCTTGCTGGATTGCGGCTGTTTGAGGAGGTAGGGTCGCTGACGTCTGACTCTTCTGAGAAGGAGCACCTCAAGAATTGCATTGCTCAGGCCAAGGAGATTTTGTACCGTCAGGACAATCCTGATGTTGATGTCCCTGATTCTGATAGTAGAGGAGGTTTTAAAATTTTAATTAGACATTAGCAACCTTTTTGCTTTGGTATTAAAATATTTGTGGTGGGATCTAATTTCTGATCTTTGTTGTTATTGTTGTTGTGGGTTTTAGGGTATCTTTTTGAGGGGCAGCTGACAGTGGATCCTGAGCCACCATTGCCTCCATGGTTGGTGCAGTCGAACCTACTGAATTCTTTTAGCTCTATTTTGGCTTCCGGGTCTTCTCCGAGGGAAGTAGATGAATACGACCCTGAGTTAGCAGCAAGAGCTGCCAGTGAGCTTGAAGGACTTATGAGTAACATCAATCCACAGGTAAAAATTTAACCTTTATGGTTCTCGTTTTGCATGCAAGAATGGCATTGAAAAAAATTTTTTTTTTTTTTTAAAAAGTCAACTTTGTGTGGTGAATGGAATTCTGTTGTTTTGTGGTATTCTCTTCCTTTGCTTGTGTACTTTTTTTTCTAATTGGTGGTATAAATAAAGGTGGGTGATTAATGAAACATGTCTTTTGGTAAAGGAATTGATATCAATTATGGAGGAGAATCATGTTGTAGCAAAAAAAGCACCTCCTGCCAGTAAAGAGGTCGTTGCAAATCTTCCCATAATTACTCTCACAGAGGAATTGTTAGCTAAACTTGGACAAGATCCCGAGTGTGCGATTTGTAAGGAAAATTTGGTTGTTGACGACAAGATGCAAGAGTTGCCCTGCAAGCACACGTTTCACCCTCCATGCCTAAAGCCATGGCTGGTAAGATTCCTTCATTAGCTTCAAATGACAATTTTGACAAACAGTGGTTGTTGTCTTTAGTGCTTTACTGAATATCTTCAAATCTGTGTAACAAAGTTAGAAAAGTACGAATAAAATATGATTAATTTACATGTTGCTGATGCTATTCATTCATCTGGCAGGATGAGAACAATTCCTGTCCCATTTGCCGGCATGAGCTGCGAACTGATGATCATTCATATGAGAGCTGGAAAGAGCGGGAAAAGGATGCTGAAGAAGAGAGGAAAGGTGCTGCAAATGCTGTACGTGGTGGTGAGTACATGTATGTCTAGTTGAAAGTGAATCAATTGGGTCGTGGCCATGTTCGGTTGTATTTTCGTTACAGTATGAACAGATAAAAGTTTATGAATAAATACAAGTTTTGTTGAATGCTACAGCAGGAACAATCTTTTGCCTATAACTGCTCTTAGCGCAGGTTTTGTAGTATGATAATCCTTGCTTTTCACTTGGGTATTAGTCAACTGCAAAGGAGATAACCTGAGTAGCCCTTAATTCTCTTATGTAATCTTTGCCTTTTATTTAGGCATAACTACCTAAGAGTTAAGCCCAGAATACAGTTTTTGTCAGTTTGTCTGATGACATTGAGCTTGGTGGTGTAGACTGGTGACTTGTGCAATGTGATTGCACAGCCGGTTGGCACATTTCTAGTGCAATTTAAGCCATTGATATTGTTGTTGAGAAGCATATTGAAGGATAAAGAAGGTTCTTATCAGCTTTATAAGGTTCAACGATATAGGTATCTTAACAGAATGGATCACTACAAGGGTATTTTAAGTCCGGCACTGGCTTCAAGATGGCTTCTTTTCTGGGTATAATCAATGGGAATTCTTAAAGACCAGGCAGCATTTCTAAAGCTGTTTTGACATAGGCTGGTAAATTATGGTCCAGGAGTCTATGCTTCTTCGGATCTTCCCTGCTAATGGTTTGTGTTCTGGGTTTCTTTCGGCTGTTAGACGATGAACCATCCTGGGGACAAGCAAATCACTTCTCATAACAATGATGTTCAGCATTTGAAGAGATCCTTCCACAAAATTGTGGTTTACTGAACGAGCCAAACACAGCGTATATGAACTTGTTTTCAGGCAAAACAGTTGCATGTTAATCTGATCAAGTATGTGCTCTTGGATTTTGCAGAAGTTGTGATTTAGTATTATATGGGGTATATTTTCATTGACGCGAATAAGTTGAGCAAAAATGAAAATTTTCTTGTGGGTAAATAAGAAAGACAGTTTCATATACAATCCCTGGCTAATGATACCTGGTCTTCCAAGCTAGTTGCTAATTTGACTGTATTTATTTCATCAAATAATATATTACTGAATTGTAGTTGCCTTTAACACTCAAACACTCAATATCTCGAGTTAAAATTTTTATTAAATTCATTTTTCTTATAAAAAAAAAGGTCTTTGGGAGGATTTTAGGCCTACCTTTATCAGCAGGCATTTGAGACAGAAGACACTATGGTTCACATAGATGACATCAATATGCTTTCCACCTTATTGGTAGGACTCTTTTCTAATTTTTGGGATTTGTGGTGGATATGGCTATACCATCATTCGGAAGAGGGGACGGATGAGGTGGGGAAACAGGGGTTCGAGCCCGAGTCTTTTTTCACTTTGCGTTTGTTGTTTTTAACCCACAAGTGAATGGTATGAACCCAACGGGCCTGCCACTTCCGTGACATAGTAATTAATCAGTCAGGAACAACCCAAAAGCTGAATCGTGGCGGAACCATTAGCGCAAATTTAATACTGGTAATGGTTTCTCTTTCCCGTGTTTTTTAATTTTTTTTATATCATATTATTATGTATTTTACTAACCAAGTAAAGCATCGAGACATAAGAAGAACCATTCGTCTATCACTTCTAGCTTGATCATCAAGAGGTGGCACTGGAAAACTGTTTAGCTATGAAATCGGCAGCCTTCTCGCTTCTCAGTCCTACTTCTTCATATGGGTCAAACGCAAAAATGAGTTCTTTCAAGTTCCAAGCTCATCAGTTTCCTCGGTGGCTTCCTGTACTTCCTGATACAATTGCAGGGAGTTCAACTACGAAAATGGCTTCAAATGGGTATCATTTGGGTAGAGCCAGAAGTAGCAGTAGCTTTAGATATAGCAGTAATAATAATATTGATGCCAATAACAATAACAAGAGGTTGTACAAGAGAATGGACTCTTGTTTGGTGATACCACCAGCTAAAGGCAAAAAGCCACGCGCAATCGTCGATTTCCTCGGTGGTGCCTTCATTGGAGCCATCCCGGAAGTCACCTACAGGTTACCCCACTTCTATCCCTTCTCTATTCTTCTTTTTCTTTCCTTTCTCTGACTTTTTGTTATTGTTTCAGCTACTTCATTGAGCTGTTGGCAAAGGAGGGCTTTCTTGTAATTTCTGTGCCTTACAATGTAACATTTGACCATGCTCAAGCTGCTAATCAAGTGTATGAGAGGTTCAATTCTTGTTTGGACCTGTTGTTAACGTCTGGGTTGCCCGATGCCAATATAACTGCTGGCCAGCTGGCCGGCCTTCCTGTTTTTGCTGTTGGTCATAGGTGCGTTCACTTCCTTACGATCAACCCCATGTTTTTCAAATCATGCTATCAGAGCTTTATGATCGAGAACTCTTTTTTATTCAAATCATGCTGCAATCACATTTAATTGTGAATTTCTACATTGATGCTAAGGGGGCATGTTAGAGTTCAATATATGATCTATTTTGGACCCAATGATTCCTTGACACAAATGTGTGACGCGGGGTGTCTTACTAATTAGCATGTCTGTCTTGTTTTGCATGGACGTTGCAGCAATGGCGCGCTGCTCCAAGTTCTTACCGGAAGTTATTTCTGCGACAAGATACCAAAGGTTTATTGCCCCCTGTTCTCTTGGCTCCTGGAGATTTGCTTGTCCTAAAATTAGTGGGAAGAAAATGGGTGGATTTTGAACTTTGTATTAGGATGAGGATTTGAAATGTTTTATGTCATTTCAGTTTATGAAATAACTTTAAGGAAATTTTGAAATGTGACAAAGAATACTATCTCTTGTGGAAGGCTAATGCCATAATCTCATTCAACAACAGGCCTGCTACAGAAGCAGTACCATACTTTGAACAGGTAAATGCGCTTGTTTCTCAGTGTTCAATGCTTCATTTTCCTTGAGTTGGACAACAGATGTCTTAGAAAACTGGACGTATTTGTTACTTAGGCCTTGCTATTCATATACGTGCTCTGATTTTGGAATGGCCTAAATGTGGATACATTCCTTTCCTGCTGTCATTTTGTGGATGAGCTGAATTATGAGCCTCTCAGTTTGTATTGTTGTTCTTCCTCTTTGTATGTTTTAGTTGCAGAGTCAGTGCCTGTTTACTGATAACTTCGTCCTAATATAAATCAATTTTACCTGTCAGAGAGGTAAAATGCTTGGAATGTTAAAAGAATGAAGTATGCTAGCTTTCTACAAATGAGACCAAGTATATAATTCAAAATTCTTTACTGTATCTTTTCACTCTCTTTGTGAGTAAAGGAATTTTGGTTTGGGGTAGCCTTTGACTCTTTTAGTTCTGGATATGTGGGAGAATAAAATATGAGCACAATTATGTCCCTGTGAGCATTTGGTTGTGACTGGACTTCTCTGGCTACTTACTCAAACTAAAGGGAGAAGTAAAAGACGTGGTAGAATGCTTCTGGACTTTCTATCTGGATCCAAAAGAGGTTATAATGGTCTCTTTCCCTCCATTTAGGGTGTACAAAGTACGAGGATTGTACTCCCAAATTTTTTATAAAAAGAACTTTTAACTGATGGTGTATGCTTCTAGTATTTGGTTGTTTTTAGGTTCTTGTATTAGGAACTAACAAAACGTAAACTTAGTTGATTTCTATGAGCTATCAAAGATAATTCTGCATGCCTATTAAGCAACCATAAAAGTAGACCTCGATTTACAACTGGAACAAGGCAATATTTTGATACTGGCAGTGAAGTTTTTACTAGAAATATGAATTATGAAATGCTCTTGGTATCCTCCAAAAAGGAATTTTGAGACTCAGAGTAGTAGTATTTTTACCTCTATGTTGTAACTAGATCCATGTTAATCTCACTAATTCATTCATCTTATAAGATGATAACTTGCAATGCTTGCTTGATTTCCCACATTAATATTGGAGGTTCCGATGCAATCATGCAGTTTGGTCCACTACTTAATCAAATGATGCCAATTGTGGAAGCATCTCCAATGTATTCAATGGCTAGGACTGCATCAGGTAAATATAATATAAACATTGGCTGCTGCATTATTGTTTCTGCAGACTTGGATTTTGATCACA
Source organism: Rhizophora apiculata (assembly GCA_037832385.1). Classification (NCBI taxonomy): domain Eukaryota; kingdom Viridiplantae; phylum Streptophyta; class Magnoliopsida; order Malpighiales; family Rhizophoraceae; genus Rhizophora; species Rhizophora apiculata. The sequence goes on along the minus strand of CM075433.1, from coordinate 3,616,139 downwards.
GAAATTTAGATTTATCAATTCAAGGCAACAAATTTTGCTTTACATGGTATTATGATCCTGTTTCTATTTGATACTGTTTATTTATTTATTTTTATTTTATTTGCATTGTCTAAGAATCCATGTCTTTTGTCTTATCAGATATTATATTAGCATATTCTGCATAGGCCCTTGTTAGAATGCATATTTCACTTGAATAGACAAACTAGCCTCAGAACTTCTTTGGAGAAGGATGTGAGCATGTCATTAAACTTAACAAGATGATACTGATCTGGAGACAATGTGGTCACATGTACCCTTCAATAATTCTAATGATTATTTATCAAGTAGCTTAGGAGTGTAAAAAGTGAAACCCATTATCTCTTAACCTTGCCTTGATCCATGTTTTTTAATTCCATTGTTTACAGTCATCCCATTTAACTTTGGCACTCTTAGCATTTAGTGGTAGCAACATCTGACTTCAATTGAAATATCAATTAGAAACATTCAAAGCAATATGATAGCCAAGTTACTGATTAGAATTGAGGATGAAGATTTAAGCCAAAAAGCTAACACCTTTAAAAGGGGTTGTCTGAATCCTTACAATTTGCTAAAACAATGAAAGGCATAAACTGTTGTTTGTTGAGAGAAGTGGAATCATTTGAGACTGTAATAATTACTATCCATAATATATTTTGTTATAGAATATGATACATATTGGCATTACATTTTCTGTTGTAGGAAACAGAAATGATACTTCTGCATGTAAGAAACAAAGCATGAATTAAAATTTGTAAGAAGAAACAAAGCTAACAAATAGTAAATAGATCTGACATTCAGGCAAGAGTTTAGAAATGAGAAGTGGAGAATATAGATAGGATTATGAAGCTTTTTTACAGCTTGTTCTATTCATGTTAAATGTCCAATTCCAGTTCACATGTCATGTTGCTCTCTGAATCTAGGACTGTCCATTGGTTTTCTACAAAATCTGTATGAGGAAGAATTGTCATGCAATGAGATTGATTCCGCTGATTCCATGGTGATAAATTCATAGGAAATGCATGGAAAGTGCTACTTGACACGGCTGGATCAGTGATACCAGACAGTGATCAGGAAACCCTCATTTCACTGAACAAATTTGTTGACCAGTTGCCCTCAGTAATGAATCAGGTAGGGATTATCACTTTGACTTTTGTGATTCAACATATCTGATTGAAAGAATGAACAAGTGCCAGATGAAACCATTAAATTTAGGTCTGCCCTGATGAAGTATCTAAAAGAAAATTTTTATAATTTAGGTTTTTATTGGTAATTTTTGTTTATGACAATCTCTTAGTATTTGATAACTATTGGGTTAGATATCTACCTTATTAGGAGATTTTATTTGATCTTGTCTTCATTATTCTTTCCTAAAGTTTAGTTGCATAGGAATGACTGGATTGATGATAAGTCTTTGACCTATCAGCTGCTGATGTTTTTTTCTCTTTTTATGACTGCCGATATTCGTAACCCCTGCTACGGGTGCTGATTCTCATGGTGCATTTCTCCTACAAGTGCCAATTCTTGTAGTTCTTCCCTTTCTTATCAGTTTGTCTATCCTGCCCTACATCATAACCTCCTTGTTTGCATTTGGTTTGTAATTGATTCTGCACTAATGGTTTGTTTGTACAGATACATGAAGATTCAAGATCAGTGTAATCACAGTCATTGATAATTCACATACAATAAAATCTGTCATATTTAAAAAATTTCTGTTGGATTTGGGGAAATTTTTTTTTTCCCCCTTTCTATAACTTCATATAATGCTTTTTAACCTATCAACTCGATTAAAAGTAGGGTTGCTACTCTCCTGGATTCTAACAATGGTCATAACCTGATGCCACTTCTGTTAGGTTACAGAAGGAGTATCAGAGTTCAAGCCAACACCATCAGAAAACCGAGATCAATGCAGGAACTCATACAATGTTCCCCACACACTTTTGGTATGTATTTGATGTCCTGTTGCAGTCCAGAATTCATATGAAATGGACATCCTTTATATGAAGTCTGGTACCATGTATTGGTTCATAGGTGAAGTTCAATTTTGATGCGATTGATGAGACAGATTCCCTCGAAGAGGCGTTACGGCCTCGTGTTGAATCCATAGACGGTACATTAGAAAAGCTTGAGCTAAGTGGAAACCATATCACACCATGCATACAGGTAAAAGACCCACAGCATCTCTGTTTCTGACTTAGTGGCTGCTGTACTTATGGACATGTTGAACAATCAGCAAGTTTAACGCCGTGATTTTCATTAACATAATTGATCTTTTTTTGTGGCGTAGGAACCAAAATGGCGTGTAGGTTATGTCTACACTCCTGCAGATGGCATTGCCCAAGCCTTCAAGACTCTCGCCCTCAATGAGATCAGAGTCCTTTCCAGGACCATCAGTGACTGGTTCAGACGTTTTGAGTATTAAAATGCAGGAGATTTTTTCTTTTTTTTCCTCTTTGATAGGAGGGCTAGCCGTTGACGTCTTAAATCAACCTTATACTTGGTTGGTTTTTCAATGATTTATCACAACAATAGTTCTTGTTCAGAGAATTTGCATGTGCTGATTATGCTTCTGCAAATTTTCTTGGTGGCATTAGCATTCAATTTGGCCAATTCGAGCCTGTAATGCGACGATCCGGGGCTTTATGGCTTATGCAAAGTTAAAGAGGATTTCTGTTTTTCTTTTTTTTTTTTTTTCCCTTTTTTATTTCTTTTAAATCCTCGCGCAATGAGGACTCGTTGAGGAAATCTATGAATAGGGGAGCGCACAAGCGAGCGAGACAGAGAGAAGGAGGCGGTGAGGTCATTGTAGATGGTGAGAGTGTCCGTTTCTTGGCGGGCGGCTCGGATGGTCTGTAAAATGGCCCATCTTGGGCCTTTCGGCTGGCAACCGATGTATTGCGGCAACACCGTGTGCTTCTTGTTCTGTTGTCCTTTTAGGCGATTCAATACCTGATTTTTCCTTTTCCATTACTCTTTTGTATCTGTTTTCTGTTTCTTGAATTTCATTTTGACAGATATGTTCTTATTCTTTCTTCTTTATTTTTTTTTTCCCCTTTTCTTTAGTTTCTTTTCATTCTCTGTTTTTAGCAAATGAGGCTATGGTGATAACAACGTTCTTCCCTGGGTGCTGGTTTGGACAAAGGTGAAGGTGTTTGTTTATTAGGAATATGTCTGAAGAGAAAGCGGATTTCATCCCTTGGCTGTCAGAGCGTTTTATAAGCAACATTGTTTTTCATATGCAGAAGCACGTTTCTAGAGACAGGCCATGGTGGGAAAGTAGGATAAAAATCTGGGACGGTGGAGGCGCCTTTGTTCTTAAGTTCATCTTATTATGTATGAGACCAATACCAGTCATATTTCTTCTGTTTTTATGGGCCTAACCTCTTCGAGCCATTACCTAAAGAATCTGTTTTGCCACACAGCGGGTATCAGAGAGTCTGCACATGTTTTAACAAACAGAGAAAAAGTGGATTTAAGAGCCTAATTAAAACTTCCTGGGCCTCAATTCTCTTTTTCAATGCTTAATGAAAATTACCAGCGGTGGTGGTGAGTACCACAATTAACATCTGCAGCAGATGACTTTGTTATTTCAGTACAGTTTTGATAGTTTCGGCATTGAATCTGTACTGAAGATCCTAATAGCAATACGATCTAGGATTGGAGTAACAATGCTGTGATTAGAAGGAAATTGGTGGGAAAGATTTGGGAGAGTGATAGATTTGATAGCTGCAGATGGCAGCCGTGCACGCATGATTAAGGGCAAGAAAACAGTCATAAACATCCAAGAAATTACTAGCTAAAAATCTAAGATTGCTAATTGCTTAATGCTTAAAGGTTGATGCTGCCTGATTGACATGAAAGTTGGGAGATTGTGTCGTTTCAGCTCTGGATATCGGCTGAGATGCTTTCAACTTTCTTTGGGTATTCCTGGAAAGTAATGATTCTTCTTCATCACTTTTATTTAAGGTGGGGAGAGGGTCTTGTAGATTTCATTCAATCAACTTGAAACAAAGAATGCCATTTTCAAAGATAAATGCAGGATTTTCATGGCGGAACTTATGATAATAACCAAGATGAGAGTATTTATTTAATCTTTCAAGTTTTTGTTTCTTGGGATAAACTATTCAGACATAGCTCTTCTTCAATCTTCATGCGTGGAAGCTATGTTCCTGAACTTTAAGCAGATGCTGCCTTCACTTTTTCAATGAGATCAGCGGCATCTTGAACTGTTGCAATACTCTCTGCACTCCATATTCCAACTGACACCTCCAATTGTTCTTCCAAGGCCATCATGATTTCCACCTTGCAAACAAAAACATACGTGGAATGTGGTTCAGCTTCCGCATCTCAGAGCGAAAAACTCTGCTCTCTTAAGAGTTACTCAGTATCCAGTATTTCACTTTTCTTGTCCTGGTTTCGTTACGTAATATCTAGAAAAGTAGAATTTAAAGGAATTCTGAGTAATACCGTGTTAAGAGAGTCAGCACCCAAGTCAGCAAACTTGGTTTCAGGAGTTACCGTGCTTACATCGATAGACAATTGCTCAGCAATTGTGCTTTGAACGATGCTCAGGGTGTCGCTTGTAGCCTAAACCAAACAGTTAAATTCGCATTTCTTCAGCTCCACAAAAATACAGAGACGATGAATAGAAGATTACCACACAAGGGGAGTAGAATTTATTACGGAGCGAGAAACTTTTTGTTGATCCAGCAGGGAGCAGGTAAACGTAGCATTGAGACACCTAGACCGGGATGAAGAAATGTTAGCTGCCCTCGGGGATTTGATCATTGGAACATGTTTTTGCCCAAAAAATGATGGACCCACCTGCAGACAATAGCAACATGAACAATTGCGGCTGTCACAGATTCTAAACAAGAACACAAAAGAACAACATTCATGCTACTGGCATGGATACAGAAGCACTTCTGCTAGAGGCCCTGAAACTGGTAGAGCTAGAGGCCACGGGATATGTAGGGGCTGCTAAGAAGCTGGCCATATATGCAATTCAATAATTGACTATATGAACCGAATTGTGAAAGAAGATATTAAGTGAGCCGAATCAAGAAACTCCGTGTTCTTTTACTTGCATATATTGTGTGCTTCCATGAACTTGCCAGCCTGGATACTTGGGGGAGTGATGATAATTCCAATGTATGATTTTGTATTGGAAATTAAAATTCAAGCGACCAAACTCGTGTCCTTTGCCCACTTATTCTTGTAATTTCCGTGGCTTTGTAGCCATGCAGGCTTGGCCCCGGTCTAGAATGGCAAGACCTCAAACGTTTGTTAGCATTCGTGGCAAAAGGGCTAGACGGTGGAGAGGTGACATATCCGAATCGTAATGCGTCTTCATCTAAAAGCATTTATTCGAACCAGGCAAGCCCAACTTTAGTCTGCCCCAAGACCAAGGTGATCCAGGAATATTTTGTCGTCCTTAACATCTAAGTCCAAAAGGCAATTTAAGGCAATTTATCTAGGGATCCTATAGGTTATGTTAAAATGAGATCGGGTTATAATCTTTTAAAATAATAATAATAATAATAAATAATTATAAATAATAAATAATAAATTTTATAAGATAAAAATAGAAATAAATAAATTATAAATAAAAATAAAAATAAATATTATTAAAATAAAAAATATAAAAAAATTAATAAAAATAAATATTATTAAAGTAAAAAAATATAAAAAGAATTGACGATGAAATAAAGAATATAAAAATATAAAAAATATAAAAAAAATTAGTGAACTTTATCAATAAATTAAAATGTTATAAATTTTTAATTATTTTAATTTTTTTTATTTTATATTTGTAAATATCTAATAAATATTAATAAAGTAAAAAATATATGACAGATAAAAATAAAAATAAATATTAATAAAATAGAGAAATATTAAAAATATAAAAATAAAAATAAATATTATTAAAATAAAAAATAAATTATAAGTAAAAATAAAAATAAATATTATTATAATAAAAAATATTTAAAAAATTATAATAAAAATAAATATTATTAAAGTAAAAAATATAAATGAAAAATAGAAGATATAAAAGAAATTGATGAATTTTAATGAAAGTTTTAATTTTCTTAATGTTTATTTTTATTTTATATTTATATATATTTATAATATGTTATATTATTTTTTATTTATAAAAAATTAAATAAGTTAAATTTACTTAATTTTTGAGTATAAGACTTTAGTGACAAAATAACAGGTTATCACAACTCAAAAATTTGCTATAGCAATAACAATCAACAAAAATGAAGTGGAAAATGTCTCATGGACTTCTCACCGTTTTTCTCTCGTTGCATTTGTATCTGTTACACGCTTACACTTAGCATGCATGCACGCATGCCACCTACAGCTAATATCATGTGCTTGCATACATGCGATCAATTAAACAGCGCATATTTGTATGAATGTATGTATATCACCTCATCACAAACACGACAACAACAGCGAACGCTAATAATACTAACATTGGTTACCAAATGAAAACAAGAGTTGGAGTTGGAGACTACTGCACTGCAGTTGTTCTCCCTGCCTCCTTGGCTGTTGTCCGTTGGCTTTACCTCGTTAAGGTCATCAGGAGTAGAAATGAACCAGGAGGGGGCTGCCCCACTTTCTCATTTTGAAAAGGAAGTTCGATTTTCCTTGGTTGCAAGTTGTCATTACCTTACCCTCAGCTTCTAGAACTTGCCCCCCCCCCCCCTCTCTCTCTCTCTCTCTCTCTCTGTATTATGATCCCTCGCAGAATTTTTGTATACAGTAAAGTAATAGTGTTGTTAGTGGCAGCTTAAAAATTGAATTCATGGTCCCAGAGCCGCCACCCCCCACCAATAGCGGAAAATGACTTCACAATTTGCAGATGAAAAGGGCGTGAGGGGACTGCACCATCCTCAGGGCCCCCAATAAATTTAATTCCATCAATGAAATGAAATGAAATAATATAACTTTACAATGTACCCGTATGGTAATCTAATTTAGTACAATGGTATGGTAATTGAATGCGAATATAGTGGGGGCTTCAACCTGGCGGAAATGAGAGATGGACCCAAATCAAATTGAAGTCTGAATAAGGACATCATCGTAATAAAGCAATTTGACCAATCTTTTTAATAAGGTGTATTACGTAACGTAACCGATTGAGACCACAAGGTCCAAAACCAACAACTGCTGGCGCTGCTTGAGGAAATCAAAGTCTACAAATTTTTCTTTTTTCTAACTGGTTTTTTTTTTTTTTTTTTAGCTAATTGATAGTTTAAGGATTTAATGGCCATATACAGATCCACTGTAACATAAATTCAAAACCCCTTTTTTTTTGTTTTTTTGTTTTTTTTAATTTTCCCTTCTGAATGACAAGAACACTTCGAATATTTGGATCGAAAAAGAACACTGGTAATATACGGTAAGTAATGCAAGGGCAATTGATTAAGGAACAGATGCTGCCTACTTCTGACCCTATCAGCGATACACACGTGGCAACCTCCTTTCCCACGTGGCGACACTTTCAGCACACCCTTAAGTGGGGAATAGCCGTTTGATTATGTCCCGTCACGTCATATCCTTCTGTGCTTTGCAGGCGGTCCCACCCCCCTTCACCATCTCACGCAATTTGGCACATGTCCTATTATGGCATACAACGACCCAGCTCTTGTTTTTTTACCTTAAAAAATAAACAAACTAACCATCTATAAGTTGATTGATTAGGATCCTAGTTCTAAAAAAATAATAACAATAATCCTTATTAAAATTATAATATAGTGAACCGGTTCACCATTGTATTTTATTAGAAAATATCAATCGATATTTTATTATATTTTTTAACAATATTAATTATAGATAATTGTGCAAATATTGCTATTAGTCAAAAATTTAAAGTTTATGTCAATAAAAAATAAAATAAATTGAATGACATTTGTTGAAATTTAATATCTATATTATCAGCATTTAAATTCTACTACCAAAAAGAACAATATTCCATAAATTTTTACATCCTTAAAGTTATGAATTATGAGTTTGCTGTCTCCCGTAGCAATGTGTTATGCGGTAAAAATTTAGGACCTGTCAACGTAAATCCCACTTTTTACTGCTATTTAACAAGTCAGTCTTCTTCACTCTTCTTCCTCGTGGTTGCCACTGCTGGTCTGCAATCTGCAAAGGACGTGAGAGGGACCGAATAAATAGCATTTAAGAAATGGGATTTTGAGTTTGGATTTTATCGTAAGTATCGAATCTATCTTTGTTCTTTTTGTTTTTTTTTTTTAGGGGGGTGAATGGAATCCAAAGGTGAATTTATAGGAGAGAGATCGCTAACTTAATGTTTCAGCTAATGATAAAGCAGCAATCTTGCGGTTGTGCCCTGATGGTATATACACCTCAGATTGTTAACTTTAATCAATGGAAGAAATGGGGCATTAACCTATAGAATTTCCTAATGATTATCCCTAATATAACAATGTAATTGTAGTATGCAAAACATAAATGAGGAGTTAAAATTATTTCTTGGCCCTCCCTGCCAGAAATTGAGTTAGAATCATAGTCTTGAACCTAACATATGAGAAAACAAACTGGTGCATTACAAAATTATGAGGCACAAGGAAGGAAAAGACCAATTTCCTGGTGTTGAAACATAGTGATTGATGGACCACATTATTGAATGACTAATTTATCTTTTAGGTTTGAAGGGTTGGTCAGGAACAATTTTTTTTTTTTTGGGGAATGATATTTTTGATACAAGGATTGGGGGAGGGGTAGAAATCCCATGATTCGGACAGGTTCAACTAGGCTTTTCTGCTTGTCCATTCTTCTACTTAATATTTGATTTAGGAAACACGTAAATAGATGGCTAGATAGACGACCTTGGTGGTCAATTTATTGGCACTGATAATCTGTGATCATTGTGACCAACTTCTTGATCAATTGTACTGGAGAGCAGGCTTTTGCCGAGGAAACAGTAATGGTGGATAGTGTGGCTGGCAAGCAAATGTGAGGTTCGCCATAGGGCTACTGTGGTGCAGGATAAGTTTACAATGACAAAAGTCAGCCAACCCACTAGTTCTTGTTGAACACTTGAACTGAACCAAGGTTTTTGGCCAAATGACTCGGGTCTATTGTTCCACTCAAGCTTATGGTTTAATGATTCTTCATTGTTCTTGGTAATGCTTGTGGGATGAAAAGTAAAGTTGATGTGAAAATCCGCCTTTGAGACAGGTTGATGGGTTTGGCATTGGAGCTGAAAATGACTGACGGACATTTTTGTTGATTCGGCACTCCATTATTCAATCTGATTCGGGGTGAAAAATAAATTAACGGTGTCAATGATTTTGCGTTTTTGGGGTGAAACTTCATCCTCCTTTATGGTTTTGACGTTTCACTCCCATCTAAATTTGTAGCTTAGCTCTAATTATTACAGCTGCTCTCTTGTCTGAAACAGTAGCTGCTGATCTGTTCATATTTACAGCGGTTATAAATTCTCTTCTCTAGCCTCCTATTTTTAACTGTTATTGCCGCCTGAAAACTCTGCTAAAAGACACAGAAGCCATGCCTCTGGTCCTGCCACCTCCAATTAGAGTGAAAACATAAAGGAAAAATGTCTGCCGAAAAAGTTGGTAAGATAGTGAAGTAATATGAAAAGGAAAGAAAGAGGGTGGTATGGAGCATTTCTGTCTTCAACATACTGGATTGCCATTATAAAAGGTCCAAGTTCTCTGTTTCATATGACTAGGCTCATATCATTTTGAACAATTTGTTTAAATAGAAATATTGTTGTTTTTTCTTTTCTAATATTGAAAAAATAAATATATTTTAAAAAAATTATATTTTACAAAAAAAAAATAAAAAAATTTAATTAATTTGTTACTAATCTAAATTTTTTAAAATATTTTAAATTATATTTGTCAAATTTGTTATTTTTTATTATTGAAAAATTTGTTGATAAATTAAATTAACTGTTACAATAATAAAACAATTATTATCTCTACTTCTTATTAAATTTTTAATAATTATTTTTATAAAAAATTAATTAAAAAAGTATAAAATAAATTTTTTTCTTTTTTAAGGTAAAAAAAGTATATATTTATTTTATTTTTTACTTTCTAAAATTTATTAAATTAATATTATTTTTATTAGTTGATTATTTGAAATGTATATTAATAAAAAAAAATTGTTGTATTTTAAAAAAGTAACCACTATAAAACAAAAATCTTTCTTAAAAGACAATATCCAATACATCTCACAAATTAAACTTTAATATTTAATTTAATTTTTATTATATTTATATTCTTAATTTTTTTCTTTTTACATTTTCCTACTTGATAAAGGAAGATGGAAAGAGAAGGTTGCAACAGTAACGCAGATTCTTCTGTCAGTCTTTATAGGCTTTTGCTGACGTTTTACGAGCCTGGTCCCATGGTACTTACAGACAAGATACCAGAATGCCAATTAATCTTTCTTGGCCTACAATGCCCTTGTACAAGAATCACTAACAAATCGCAGCATTGTGTGCCAATCCGTGTGTGATTCCTACCCAATGGTCTTTTTTACACGACTTAACGTGGCTTGCTTTACCTATGGTGATTGATTTACGATGCATTGCTACATCTTCGAACTTACTGTCAACAACAAGTCTACGAACCATGCCGTGAATCTAGACCGTGGAGGAAACATTTTTTTCTCTGATTAGATATTAGGCCGATTTTGAATGTCAACAATGCCACGGGTTATAGGAACACATGAAAACAACAAATGGGGCACCTTTTTGATGGAATTGATAGAAGCTATGCTAGCTTTGCATGTTAATATTTAAATTGCCATTATTGTCAGCAATCCTTTCTAGTTTTTGGGGGATATGTGTGCTATAGCATTATTTCTTTAATAGCTTGCTCGTATGGCTTTCTGTTGGAAACATAGTCTCTGATGTCCTCTCTTTGGCATCTTGAACACTTGATTATGGTTTTTATATATCCCTTTCTTATTATGAACTTGATATTCCTTTTTCATATCTGCATCCCACCAAAGGCTGGAATCATCATAAGAAATCTTCATGCTGTATATCAGCGATCAAATTATTTGAGCATAAGGCAAAGGTATTTCCTTTTAAAAGGGGAAATGGGACATTTCACCATGGAGACCCAAACTTCTAGTGGATGCAGTTGGAGGATAGGAGCACTCTCAAAAAGAAAAAATCCCAACTGCTCATTTAAGACGGGTGATAAAACGGTAACAAGTGTTGCTTGCCAAAACAGGGAAAAATCCAAAAACATTTTAAAACCCTAGGCTGTCCTCAACTAGTTTTTATGACACCCATGAGGCCCTCCGGACTAGTACTTCGGATCAGCCTCTGCCTTTTCTCTGCATTTTGTGTTCTTTTGTCTCCGAAAAAAGAAAAGTCATAATTCTCTTAACCCCGAAACTTGTTTCTATATTCATAAGCTGAAAATAAGAGAGAGATGAGGGGTAGATCATCCAAGCAAGAAACTGAAGAGGTAACGGCAATTGATGCACTTAATAAGATGAAGGAAGAACCCCATCTCTCTGGTGCTTACATCCGTAGCTTAGTGAAGAAACTAAACTCTTCTAGAACCAAAGACTTCATGAATCCAAAAGAGCGTGGCTGTCTGGATGCTGATGGTTTCTCTAGCCAAAGTATGTCCAAATTCGGTGAAGATTTAAGTGAAAGCCAACAAACCCGGCACTGCCAGCAATCTGAACCTCACAAAAAAAAGGTTAGGAGAAGACTGCACACCCGTAGGCCTTACCAAGAAAGGCTTCTTAATATGGCTGAAGCAAGAAGAGAGATTGTTACTGCCTTAAAGTTCCATAGGGCATCCATGAAACAAGCCAACGAGCAGCGACAGCAGCAGGAACAACAACAGTTTCAACCACTACAGCAAGAGCAACAATGTTTGCAACAATCATCACTTCCAATTTCCTCCCCAACATGTTTTGAAGAGGAAGGAAAGACAAAATCCAGGAGGAATCCAAGAATAAACCAATCAAGCACTGCCCATTACTCAAATTATCTAGACAATATTTGTTACACATCTTCCTCTCATCATACTGCTCCAAATGCTTTTTCATGGCCTACTCAAATTCTTCCTCCAAGTTTCTCAGAAAATTTCAACGTTCCCCTTCCAGACCAAACCTTAGGCCTAAATCTCAATTTTCATGATTTTAACGACATAGACACAAGTCTTTATCACAACAGTAACTACCCATCTTCAGTCTACTCAACCCCATCTCCATCATCATCTTCTTCCCTCCCTCTTCCCATGGCCACCGAGGGAATTCCTTTGGTAGCAAAAACATCACCAGCGGTGCCTCCTGCAGTGTCTGATGTGACCGAATATTACGGTGGAGGAGGTTTGCATCAAGTAATGGATGATGATGAGATGGCAGAGATCAGGTCTATTGGAGAACAACATCAGTTGGAATGGAATGATACCATGAATTTTGTCACATCTGCATGCTGGTTCAAGTTCTTGAAGACCATGGATCTTGGCCCTGAAATGAAGGACCAGGATGATGGGTACCATCCCTTCGATCAGGTCATGGAATTTCCAACTTGGCTGAATGCAAATGACGGCTGTCTACAACAACGTTTAAATGACTGCTACTCCGAAGACTATTTCCATGATCCTGCCTTGCCTCGGTAAGCGTCCAATTTTTATTTAATCATTCGAGAAATGGTTTAGAAAAAAATAATGGGGAAATGTTTTCTGTTCCTTTTGGCGCTGCCGTCGGTTAATTTCTTGTTATAAATTGATCAAGGGAATATTGAGGAACTATTTTGCATTGCCAGACTTTCTTTCCGGATCCTTCGATGCTTGTTTAGACCCCCCACTTAATTATTTTACATTTACTGTTGACCTTTGTGATTTGCGATTGCGATCGTGGGTTGGGTTCAAACTTCCTGGTAAGAAACATTTGGAATCTTTCATTTTTATTTATTTATTTTTTTCCTTTCTGATTGTGATGGACATTTGATCGAAATAGCCCCAAGAGCACTCATTAAACCCAGGTAAGGCTTTGAAGGGGTTCAGTGTATGTTTTTGCTTCATTCAATTCTATCCCTTTTATTTATTTATATTTCCATGTAGTACAAAATTCGTTGGCACTTGAGTGAGTGCTCTGATTATAAGTTGTCATTTGATTTTTGCAATTTTGTGTTACACAGTATGGACATTGAAGAAATTGAAGGAATGGATGGGGAGTGGCTAGCTTGACAAGGATTGATTGTTTCCTGTTGATAATCTTTGGATCTTTTCTTCCATTTTTATTGTTATTTATTGATCTTTCGGGGGGCCTAGAGTTTTTTTTTTTTTCTTTTCAGTGTGATGTAATAAGGCCTGCAAAGAAGCTAAGGGTGGCGGGCCACGGGAAAATAATGCGCCCAGGGGTCATGGTTTCTCCTTACTTGGCTTTTATGTGAAATATTTTCGTACTTCTCATTATTCCCCTCCTTCTCGATTCAGAGCTCAGAAATGCCCATTCTCATTCGTTTTCTATGTGGGGTTCTGAAATTTTGCACTCTGCTTAGTGCCTCAAAGTGATTGCCAAATACAAGGCCTTCCTGCTAATCATTTTCTTGTTGAATAGGGCCCTGAGAGTACCTACTTATATGATTGGAGATTGCAGTTCCCATTGTCCGCCGGCAAGAACTTTTCTGTGTGATCTTCAGACAATGTCTCTGAGATCCCCATGATCAAATCTAACCAAACATCTTCACTTTTATACGCCATTATCGAACGCCAGGCCATGCCATTATTATTTTGTCTATGAGAATCAACAGGAACTACTTACTTGACAGCTATAGTCCGTATGAAAGATCTTTGTATGCGCTTAAAATTATAATCATTTTCTTTTGTCTCTTCGTCGTTTTGACTCAAGGAAACGTTAAAACACGGTTGATCCTTCAATGTTCTGCTTAATCGTTTGATTGGAACTTGTTTAAACTCAATTACAACGAGGGAGCGAATTCGAGCATGGCTACCAAACATGTTTCCTAAAGTGATTATTTCTTTCAACTACGACTACCAAGATCTATATAAAAATAAGATGACTTGTTAAAATTTTTAATTTTTTAATTTTTTATTATTTATTATAAAATTTATTAAATTATAAATTATATAATAGAAATAATTATTTTATTATTATAAATTTTAAATTTTTATTTTTTAAAATTAAAATTTGAAATCTCAATAATCTTTTTGATTCCTTTCTCAAAATTAAAATTTAGAACCTTAATAATTTTTTTGATTTTTAGGAACAAGAAATATCACTAGACCTTGTGCATGGAGACCTCAGTGATCTTTATTCTCGTGAGTGCACGGCTTTGGATGCGCTTAGTTTGGAAAATGAAACGTTGGCGATTAAAGCATGGCTTCAGTCTAACGCAGCGGGTGCATGATTGGGCTGACCCGTCCGTTTTAAATTTTGAAGGCAGCGTTTTTGTTACGCGGCGTAGCGTTTTTATCACGCTCTATAAACATTTAAACTAAAATACAGAGGAAAAGAGACGTGTTTGTTACGCTTACGCAATAGGAGGGGGGGGAAAAAGGGCTTTGATGACGCAATAAAGGAAGGCCGGCTACTGGGCCGGGCCCACCAAAGTGTGCTTTGTCGTTGTTCTATGGTGTGTATTCCTATCCTAATGCCTTTTGACAATGTTGAAAAAAATTCTGTGACCTTGAAAGAGCAGACTTTTGACTCACTGGATGATGAAGACCTTCTGGCTGATGAAGATCTTCTGGCTTTCTAAAGACACCCACAGACTTCCTAAAAACATCCTCAGTACCCTGCAAAAAAAACCTTGTGCGGTTCTTTGTCATTGCGTCTTGAGGAGGGAACCCTCTTTAACAGCCATGGATGGACTGGCTTCACGTATTTTGCATCCACGAGGCTCTCAACTTTGTCATCATCTTCCTTTCGTGGGAAATATGCTTATTCATTTGTTTTGTTCTTTTATTTTATTGATGCAAACATGTTTTCTAACTGTACTCCTGTTTTGCGATTATATGTCCATATCGAACTTGTCTTCCAATGTTTTGTAACATGTCGGTATTTTATTACTAAAATTTATGCCATGTCCTGCAATTCTCCTGTGTTGTGCAAATTGTTGAGGGCCTCATTGATTTAAATATCACTGCAATTTCACTTGTTTGTTGTATCATTCGTTCGCATTTCAACTCCTGCAGATCTTTTTCTCATGTGCTGATATTTGTAACTTTTAGTCAATTGCATGCTGTTTTAACCCCTTGGTTTCTTCGATATATCCTTTAATCTACCATTTTTAACTTATTATACAGCACTTAAATTTGAGTTTCTTTAACTTGTAATCCAAAATCATTTCCTTCTTCACCTCCAATATCCGGATTGCCTTTGGTTGATTTCTGGTATTGACAATTGTAGCTTGAATACCATTATATCCTGACTATAATCTCGTGCTGTTGTTCTTGATTTTATGTGTAATAAAGACCTGATTGCTTCTACTCTTAAATTTATGCATTTGCTACTGTTATTACGAGTATGTTTTCTCAAATCTCTGTTGTTTTAAGATACTTGAGTGATCCAGAGATTGTGCGTAGGTACTTGAGGGTTCTAAGGGCTGATTCTGAGAAGTAGATGGAGGTGGGGTAGTCAGCTGGTCCATGCATTGGCTACAGATTCTCTTTAATTTCCCTCTTTTTGTACCTGCATTTACTTGCAGTGCTTGGCCTCCTCTCTCTTTATTTTTTGATTTTTTTTTTTTTTTAATTCAGATTTCTTTGCAGCTAATTGTACCATATGCCTGTCCTTTTGCTTGTGCGAAACTTCAGTTCCTATAGCATATGAAATGCTTACGCTTTTCCTAAGCCTATGGCTCCACTTTGTTTCTTGATATCATGCATGTATTTTAGTTTCTTGTTATCCACATTGACCTTTCAGCACTTGCCCTTGCATAGTTCTGTTTATAATAGTTCTTGTGTGCAGTTCATGGTCTCTCATGCCCACATTTTGACACTCCCAAGTCCCGACATCAGAGCAAAAATCTGTGGTTCAATTTTTAACTTGGCTACCTTTTCTTTTTTTTTTTTGGCTTTTTTCATTTTTTTTTCTGACAAAAGGGGAAGAGAAACATCCGTAAGTCACAATCCTCCGAGCATTTTTCAGTACCAGGTTCCTCTAGTGTCATTCGGTTGAGTGCAGTTGTCTGTTTTTGTGGCGGAACTAAAGAATGAGTTGCAGTAGTCCCACTTTAAGAATGAGTTGTTTGCTATTTCATATATTTTTCTTTCTTCAGAATCACAGTGAGACCAAAAGTAAGAAGTTTACAGAGAGAAAAAAAAAAAACAAAACAATAATAATCAAAAGGAACCTCCCAACAAGACGAAGGCAAATGCAGAGGAGGAAGCAGCAAGCGGAGATTGACATTCAATGAATTCATTTTATTATCATGGCTCTTTTTGTATTATATGAATACAACATGTTCGTATTCTTTGGATCGTATTTTTATTTTTCGTTCGGTCAAATATACAACAATTTGATTATTTTTGGGAAAAAAAAAAAAAACTTTGTAACAAAATCTAAAAAATATAAAATTATTTTAAAATTTTAAAAAAGTTTAAAATTATATTAAAAGAATCTCCAAAAATCTAAGAGCTGTCTCATCTTATGTATTCTACACTGTATAAATTATAAAGGTTGTACACGAATAAAAGTGGACGGTCGAATATCATCCATTGTTGTGCAAAAGCGAACGAACACGATAATATTAAGAAAATCGATCTCCAAAAGGCAGCCATTTAAACAATAAATTCAAAAGACATTTATGTACACGACTTGCATCTAATCCAACATCATACAAAACTGAATCCTGCCGATGCGGGCACTAATTGTCATCCTAACATCATCACAAATTGAAGAGAACTTTCAAAAATATAAAGACAATAAATAAAGTTGACAGGAAAAATCACGCAACAGACTTCTCTCAAGGGCAACTGGACTTGGACCTGGTTCACGGCCGAAGTCTCAAGCCCTCATTGGGGCCCTACACAGGGGGCAAGTCCTGTGATTTTCACCATCTTGATCATGATCCAACCATCTATCAATGCATTTCTTGTGGAACACGTGGCGGCAGTTTCCTAGCTCCCTAAGCTCACCTCCATCACTCAACTGGCTCAAGCATGTGACGCACATGTCAGAAGCGTCTGACACGCTCTCCGCAGTAGGACTCAATATCAGGCTGTCGGAATCACCGCCGGCGGAAGGGGGTAAATGGGCTCTGTTTCTGAGTCTGAGAGCCCAAGACAAGGCCCACATCAAGAGCCCCAAAACAAGAGCTGCCTTGCATAGAAGACGGGTTACTGGACCTGAATCTTCCACAGAGAAACCTATTAAAAAAGCAAAGTTCACTGATAAATCTGAAGGTGGAAGAAGAGGAAGCAAGCAAAACAAGAGAGAGAGGGAGGACAAGAGAAAAAAAATAAAAAAGAAAAGGGAGGCTCAAAGGGGCATCAGGGTTGCTTTACAAAGGTAAACTGGCAAAGGTGTAGTTATTTATTTGTTTTTTCTGTTGTGCGTGGATCGTGATCTTGGAGAGATTTTGAGGTACGATCACCTTTGTCATTCTGCTTTTTATGACAAATATTGCCGTACCAAGCTTCTCATAATCAAAACTGGTGATAAACTCTAACAAAAATGATAATAAATAAAAATTACCAATATAACAATAAAATTGAATATTAAATTTTAAATTTATTAACAATAAAATCAAACGAGCAAAAGACCCACTCAACCCTAATAGTGTTCGAGTTGTAGACCTTTTTTATCAAAGAAATGTAATGGCTTGACCTTAATTCACATATACAGTAAACAACATACTGATTCAACGTTTTTTTGGTTTTTTTTTTTTAAATTAACTTAATTAATTCATAAAAAAATAAATAATAATGATGATAATACAAAATAAAAAATATATATATAATTACCCGAAGGTGGCGCATACTCTCTTTGAAGTAGATTTTGTACTGTGAGCGCTGCAGACACCCCGGAAATTTGAAGAATCAGTCATTACCAAAGCAAGTAAAACTTCAACAGAACATAAAAGCTTCCCATACTAGGAACAATTCTTACCCTCGGCGTCCATCCAAACCTAACAGCCTTTGTCAAAGCGAAACAGATTTAAAAGGAAGTAAAAATGAAAAAGAAAGAAGACCCATAAGCTCTTACCAAGCCCTATGGACGATGCAAAAGCTAGATTTGCTGGAAGCCGCGCATAGACATAATACAGCACTGCTGCGGACAGTGCCCCTCTCAAGAGAGACTTCTGGCTACTGCTCTCCATATAGCTCATAAGTCCTCCCACTGTTACAAAATCAACGACAAGCCAATATGAAATGCACAGACATGGTTCCAAAGCATCATCCTTGTGCAATAAAATTGGTCTAAACAACAAGCATGTCGTCGATCACAGCCTACAGCTAAGCTACCGAGTTAAATTTTTGAAGACAGATCATTCTTGAGCTATCCCAGATCAATCGATTCAGTGGAATAAAATCAAATTCAAATGAAATCTCGACGGTAGCATGGATGCTAATGCTAATCAGTGTTCACTTGACATTGTTATACAGAAATTCGATATCGACTTTTGACAGAGGAACTTAATAAGTTGCAACCTTCTACTATTGGTTAACTAGATAATGAAATGAGATTAGCTAATAATTGCGGATTATTGAACTTACTTCCAACAAGAGCAGCACAACCAAGAATCAGTTTGTGGGACATTGACAAAGCTATCTTCTTCTTCTCGTCGCTATTTTCCGATGATCCTCCTTCTCCTTCCCTCTTGCCATCATCCCAACCACCTCCTCCGCCTTCTCCTCCCCCTCCTCCCCAGCCGTTGCCAATATCTCCGTGAATGCCGCCTCCACCTCCCGTTTCCGGTTCTACCTCCATCACTTCGCTTGACAATCCTGCGTTATCGTCAAGGATCGTGGACGCTCTGGTATCGGAAGCGACGGCCTTGGCGACGACGATCGGCTTCAAACGCGGCTTTCCACAAACAAGTAATCTCTCACTCAAATACTGCTGCAACCGCAGGCACTGCAACGTAGTCGCGTAAGCACGAAATCCCAACTTGGAATGCCGCAGAGGAAGATGAAGAAGTGACGACTGAGAAGCAAGTAACCCCGACTCTGCCATTTCTTTTGCTCGGTTTGATAGTACATTGCAACGTGCAATGAAACGAATAAAGATATTGTTGAACCGAAATGCAACTGAAAAACTATTTAATTATAATTTTTAAAATTAAATTTTCTCGCGTCCTTCGTTTTTAATGCAGCGTTTCTGTTACGCGGCGTAGCGTGTTTATTACGCTCTATAAAAATTCGACAAAGAGGAGAAAAAGAAGAAGAGGAAGAATAAAAGAGGTGTGTTGTTTATGCTTAGTGGGAAATAAAAGAGGCGTTTCAATGTTGCAATAAAAGAGTGTGAAAGAAAATTATAGAAAGAAAAATTTAAAAAGATAATTTTTTTTTAATTAGTTATTTGGATAAAATGAAAATGAGTGAGAAAAAAAAAAGAATATAATGAAAAGTCTTTTCTTTGGATATAATGAAGAAAAATAGAGAAATAAACTTTATTTTTGTTTTTTCAGTTTTGCTCACTATTTTTGTGAGAAAATATTTTTATGAGTCCTACGCTGACTTTACATTTAATTTTCTGAAAATGTTCGTTCCCTCTGGTTCTCAAACGGAGAATTATTCCACTTTTATACCATTTTTCTTTTTCATTGAATTCTTTCCTCCCATTTTCTAACAAGCCTAACAGAGAGCTAAATGTCAGGACTGTTGCTCTTTTTATATGGATGGACAGAAACATGTCGTCTGTTCTGGCCTTGGATTCAGATTAAGAGGGAGCTGAGGGAGCTTTGCTGTGCCTCTCCGCAACTATGCCTACCAGTCGCAATTTCGTGTCTATTGAGTTCTGAGACACTAGATTGACTTGCATATTTGTTTCAGTTCTTTGTAAAGTTGGAAGAAACTTTTGTTTAGCCGTGTGTCCTCTCTTTAGTCATATCTATCCCCTCTTTATCTTAATCTTAGATACCTTTTTTGTTTTTTGTTTTTTTTTCCATGAGCTGTAGCTCTAAGCTTGACTTTCAAAATTGTGCTTATTTGCCCTTTTTTTTTTGGCTGCAGCCAGCTCACGAGGCGTTATGCTTTAAGAACTGAGATGGATTCGTCAATCAATTTTCCAGGGGATAGTTACCTATTTTGCTCTTCTTCACTGTTTCTCTTGCTTTTATCTTCCCTGCAAAGTGTAGGAGTGTTGAAAATTGAAAGAGAGAAGAAGCCAGAGACCTATGAGCTCTAATAGCAAGAGACTAGTAACTGAAAATTTATCAATCCCAAATGATTGAGTAGTTTACTTTAAAATTGTAACTGGATATTTTTTTTTTTAATTTTAAATTAAGATTAATTTCTTAAAAAATTTAAAAAAAATTAAATAACATAAATACAATATAATTATTATTGTTAGTTACAATTAATTATATCGTATTTTTTTAATAAAATTCTTAAAAAATTTCATTATTGTCACGTCTACAAAATAATTGTGTTATAGCAATTTATGGATGAGGATGTGAGACCCACGGCAGTCTTTGTACTTGGACAGAATCCATAGAACGGAAAAATATCTACTCAATTAGTTGGTAAAGCATTTATGCTTTCTTTCCTTTTTCTTTGTTTTTTTTTTTTTTTTTTTTTTCTTTTCTCCTCTTTTGAGAAGGGAGCGGCTGTGCTTTTTTCTCCTCTCTGTGCTTAAGGTCAAATGTTCACAAATTTTTGTCGATGTAAAACAGAGAAAAGCTGAACTCCTTTTATCTAATGGTTTTGAGCTCTCTTTAACATGCTCTCGGCTGGATTTATCCAAATAGGAGTAGTCTTTAGGTATGCAAACATGTGAATGTTAGATATATCAATCGTGGGTCTCATATTCTGTTCTCTACTTTAGTATTCAATGTCACATGCCATTAAACTTCTAATTTAAAAAAGAAAGAAAGAAAAAAAAACTATCGCATGCCCTTTTTTCATTGGTACAGTTACTCGTGTAGGATATACATGGTCGTCATAGCTGACGAGGCGATGAAGTCATGCCGAGATTTTGTAGATGTGTTAATGGTTTTTCCCGTCTCCAATTTGTGGTTAAGCAGCTTCAAAATCGGAGTCAAGAATGTTTTGGTTTCATTTTAATTGATGACAATCTTGGATTTTTGCTTGCTAGTCTTTCGGACTGGTCTGACTTGGTCCTGGGGGACCTGTGATCCGAAATGCCGCCCCAGGGAGCAGCAAGGGTAACCTAGTCATGAGGGACGAGGGACCTCTCATTATCTCCATCGACCCAGTTGTCTTTTATGTCCCAAGTTGTCACTTGCATTAAAGTATCTCCCATTGATTAAGCTTTAGCAATCGGACTACTTTTCATTCTTACCAAAACCACGTATTAGAAGATGTGTTATCTTCATTTTTGAGGTATTATATTCTAATTTAAGAGAGAGAGAGAGAGAGAGAGTTTTATGAAAACATAACAACGCCTACAATTTCTTAAGGCATTTTGCTTTATTTTGAAAAAGTACTAAAAACCTTGTTGCACGTTAAATATGTAGTTTTAGTTGATTTCCCACTCGGGTACAGAGATTTCGTTGAAAACTAGCAGCCTGTATATAAGCTTACCCCTAGATAAACAGCCAAAGCCATAGCGGAATTAGATGCCAAAATGCCTAATTAAAATTAACATCGTCCCTCCGTCGATGAACTAGCAGCCTGTAGTGAATTACAGAGTTGGCGTGGGATATCTGTCAATGCTATCGAGCCATGGATTTCTAGAAGGCTTTCTAATACGCTTCATGGACTTCCATACCAGGCTGTTGCACTTAAACCCAGACCCGAAGGCCAGTTGCCAAATCCTGTCTCCTCTTTTCACCCTCTCCTTGGCTTCCAGGTAGGACAATTCATACCAAATACTGCTACTAGAAGTGTTGCCAAACCTGTGCAGCGTCATCCTGGATGCCTCCATGTTCTTGTCGCTCAGTTCCAGGTTCCTCTGCAGCTCGTCGAGCACTGTCTTGCCGGCTGCATGCACGCAGAAGTGCTCGAATGCAAGCTTGTAGTCTGGGATGTACGGCTTGGAGGTTGATGATGATGATCCATTCACATTGTTGCTGTTATTGCCCCCAAACAAGTGCCTCCAAACAAGTGTCGCAAAGAAGAGCAGCTGCTCTGAGAATGGCAGAACCAGAGGTCCTAGTGTGGTGATGTTGGTCTTCAGCGCATCGCCTCCTATTTCCACCAGCTCTTTGCTCACTTTTAGTCCTTTGTACTTTTGTTCATCTTCTTCCTGGTAAACACATCTACAGAAAAAGGACTTCACTATATTAATCACACGATTTTATTGAAATTAATATAAAATTGCCTACATAATACAATAATTCAACCTGAAACTTCGGTCGTCGGCTCCCTTATGGGTTCGAACGATGTGTTCGAGGCGGTACCTGGCGCGTCTGAAGTCGCGACGCCGGTTGGAAAGAAGAACCGCGGAACAACCCATCCTGAAGAAGCAATTAGGAATAAGCATGGACCGGTCCCGGCCCGGGTACCAGTTGTAGCCCACCATCTCGGTACTAACCACCACTGCATAATTGTTCGGATTGGCCTGCAACATGTCACGGGCCAGGTCCACAGCTATGATCCCAGCACTGCAGCCCATGCCACCAAGATTGTAACTCAAAATGTTGCCCCTCATCTTGTAGTGATTTATAATCATGGCAGAGAGAGATGGGGTTGGGTTAAAGATGCTGCAATTGACTACCAGAACCCCAACGTCCTTGGGCCGGACCCTGGTCTTCTCAAACAGCTCATCAAGTGCACCGAACATTACCATTGAGGCTTCTAAACGGCCCTCTTTCATGGTTGCAAAGTTTTCCTGCGACGTCACTGCTCTCGGAATGTAGGTCTCGTCTCCTATTCCCGATGATTGTAATATTCTCCTCTGGAATTCCAGGCTTGCCTCATCGAACTTGCCTGACCTTCGCGATAGGTCGATGAACTGATCCTTGGTCACCTGTATAATTCAGTTTAATTATCACATGATTGATACCAAGATTGTTTAATTGATATTGTTTATCACAGTGTGAGAGTCGCTGGGAACGACTTTTAGTTCATGTTATTGATGCCAAAGATTATAGTTAACAATGATAGCCAATTTCCAATTGTAATACCACTTCCAGAGTAGAATTGTCACCAATCATATTTTCAACACAAAATGAATGTTCAAAAGGCAGAAATCGTTACATATACCCAGTTTGTGGTAGAATCGAGACGGGAGTCCACCCTAAACCATATTCCACTTAAAATCGGACTTGTGAGTGCACAAAATCAAAACAATTTCGACCAATACAAGGACAAATCTTCGGGAAGTTTTGACCGCTATATGCCAGTGTTGAGTGAATTGGTCGAGAAAAATTTTACCTTGAGATCATCATGAGGCCGAAAACAAGCAAAATCGATAAGATAAATGGGCCTGGGGCGTGACATGAAGTAAACAGAAACGGTGAAAACAAGAACACCAAAGGAAGCAAGGACCGTGGCAAGATCATAGCGAGCATCTTCCCAGAGCTTCTTCCAAAGTTGTTCCCTACTGAGACTTCCCACTTCAGCACTGAACACAAGCACCAAAACCGGGATGGTAGCCAAGTATATGGCATGATTGATGAGGTAATGATACCCCAATTTCACGTACTTCAAGTTCACAGATTGTAGAAAGTCCGGCAATCTCCTTCTGACCCTCACCGAGAACGTTGGGGTGCCAGCATTAGGCCCCGAGGACTCGATTCCACGGTTGACAATCTCAGTGGACAAAAGATCCCTTTCGTTAGCCATATTGCAAATCAAAAGTCTATCCCTTTCAACTTAGAACTTGAGAAGAAGGGTGTAAGAGGTTAAGGTGCTATATATTGTGCTGTTCAGATTTTACATAAATGATGGAAGGCGGTGGTGGGTGGTGGGTGGTGGGAAGTTAATGCTGGCATCAACCTTTATTTAAGTTTTGTTTAGTGGCAATGCTGTCAACTGCCTCACATTTTGCATTAAATGAGAGGTTGGGTCATAATTCAAAGTTGAAAATGGGTAAAACATTCGGCATATTTCATGGCAATCTGATGAATAGGTATGATTTCTCTTGCTCTGGTGCTGTAAGTTTTCCGGTCACATTTAAAGAGTCAAAAAAGAGTCGATGACATCCAGAAGAGCAAAATACAGGAATTAGTTGACTGACCACGCTTTCGGCTCGGAGCCCCCGGACGGACTGTACTTGTTGGCCTTCTGGTTTAGCTACCGCCTACTGCCTTTACTTTAAGCCTGTTCGGCACTTCAGCTATGTTTTTTTTTTTTTTGTTAGAGTCAAATTGAGATCATCAAGAACGTGATTTAAGAAAAGAGGTAAAAAACAAAGGTAAGCCACCTCCCCACCTGTACAATTGCTCATCAAAATTGGGCTCCACAAACTTGGAGAAAACATGGACAGAACGGTAGGTTCAACCATATGCACTTGACCCACAGTGGACCCAACAATTTAAACAAGGTTGAGAGCTCCACTTGGCCCAAGCTCAGAATGATGCTACAGATGTAAAATTGTAGAAAATCTCTTTGATATCAACAGCTGCATGGCCCCGAAAATCTCTTTGCTCTAAGCAATGCTAATCTACAGAATCAACTGGCAAGCATTTTATGGCACACCGACTTCCATTAAAAGTTGACAATCTTGTTGGGGAGAATTGCTGGGCAAATGGGCAGGGTATGGGGTTTCATTTATTGCAGATGAGCCACCACTTCAAAACCCGAATACCAAAATCGAAATCGCCAACTTCAATAAGCAGTTTGACCAGGATAGGCTGGCTCATAGAAGAAATGTTCACCGAAAAAGCAAAAATGAGAGTGTTCAAGGGGCATTTGTCCTCAAAACAGCTTACGAGAACATCCAGCTCACGGATGTTCTAGAGACTATCCCCATCCCAAGTGGCCTTCTCACGTGGCAATCAACACGGTCTTTAAAGGATAGTGATTTGAGAGCAGATGAGATTAATTAATCACTACATTGGAATCACAGGATTTAACCCAAAATTTAGCAGCATTTTATTAATGAGCAATAGTTGATGTAAGGTGAGCTCAACTTGTGTGAGGACCACCTTTCTGTTGAATTTAACATGCCCAGCCCATTCAACAGCACGGTTCTCTATTTGCACAGGCCACAAAAAGGAGAGAGCTTGACTACCAAACACCAACGTCCAGGCATTGGGTTTTAAACCAATAGGTTCAAGCATAAAGACCATCCAAAAAGAATACCAGTGAACCGAAAAAGTTGAAAGCAATTAAATGCATATTTGAAGCGATGAGATGCATACTATCAATGATCAAATGTATATTATCACTAATGCATACTAATTCAGTATTTTCTTGATTCCTCTTGGTTGTTCTTTAATTCCAAATGATAGTCTTTTGGTGTCCATTTCACACAGCCATTTAAGTCCTGAAAAATATCATAGCATGAAAAGGAAACACATGATAATGAGTTTTCCCTGGTTGTTTATACAAGTCAGTTTTGACAATTTATTGCTTTTGCTTGCCATTGCATAGTGAGAAAACGTCACTTTTGCCACCGGCATCCGAACACTTGGGTAGCAGAAGCACAGAAACTAGCAAACCATGCTCAATGGTTAAAATAGCTAAACAAGACCAGCAACAAGCACATTTGACGCCCGTTTCCTGACAGCTAGCCTTTATGCAACGATGCTAAATTTTCCGTGCTTTTATTTATTTATTTTTTCGTGTCCATTACATTTTTATGTATTTTTTATTTTTCTCTCTGACGAGCAATCAATGACACAATCCATGCCATTCTTGGTTTCGAATGTAGTCCAGAGTTTTGGGATTGTCAATGTATCAATACAATAGCATTAGGGAAGGCACCAATTCTGTGCAATAAATATCTGCAAGTATCCACAAGTCACACTTCTCCAACAAGATAATAGGTTTAGCCTTTGAGAACCATCAACAAGAATATAACCTGTTAAAATTTAAGGAAACGAAAACAAACTGCAACAAAAGAAGAAAGTCTTCGCCCTCAGTGCACACTGCCATCCCTCCCATGCGCTCCCAATCTCCAATCTGCGTGCCATTGCCTTCATCTTATCTATGTAACTACGAAAGGCACAATAAAAGCACTTGTTTAGCCCTCATGCTAAATATTTTAACATTCAAGCTGTATCAGCATCTTGGCATGGATTGCCAATGTCGCCAATGTCCATATCTTCATTCCCTCCAAGCAAAACATCATTTAGACCACTCATTGTCTCCTCAGGCTCAAAGTGCATAGCTATCTTTTCCTTCACGTCATTATCCTCTGTGTCTGATAAATCGCTGAAAGTTTCAATCTTTTTCTTCTTTCCTCTATAACCAACAAGGCTGAGGAGTTTTTCCCTCCAAAGAACCAAAGGGCATTTCTCAATCAGCTCTTGACCATTGTATGCTTCAGTCAAGAACGCACTAAACCTCTTCCCCCTCTCAGATACATAGAAAACCCCAAAATGTTTTAAAAGAAGTCTCATCAGCTTTTGTGGCATCTTAAATTCATGGCGGAAGTGAGTGAGATGATCGGTGACCAATCTCTTTTCAATGGTAAAACTAAGCACCTCATGCATGATAGCAACAGCCCTCTTATCAAATTCTCGGGACCCAGACATTAGCTCGCTAGCATCTGCATATGGTGACAAATAAGATCTCTTCTGAAAGTGCTCAAGTTTGCCTCCAATTCTATAAACCTTCTTGAAATTAGGAGGAAACTTCAAAGGAAAAGGCAAAGAAAGCAATCCCGGTTTATGATCATTGGTTTCACTTAACCCCAATACCTTCTTCTCCAACTCCGTGATGGCCCAAGCAGGATTCCAGGACACAAGCTCCAAGCACTCGAGTCCATCCCGAGACCGCTCAACCTTGAACAATTCGGGAAAATTGTGCACCCATTTGCACCTAAAATCCATAGGCAAACCAAAATCCCTCCTGAAATTCGCAATCTTATCTATCCGTAGCCGTTTATCAACAGACATCATCAGCAACCTAGTAACATGTTCAGCAGCTTTGTCAGAATGTTCAGCAATAATTCTCTCTTCTTCTTCCAACAAATCCTCAGCCACTTTTGTCATCCCACACCATACAACTCCCCGCTGATCCTTGTACAACTCAAAAAGCTTCGGCGTTTTCCTAAGGAAATCGACCACCTTGTGGGGTTTTGGCAAATTAAAACGGCTCCTTTCTCGCTCAAGGTACCTTACAGGGATGACCATCTCCGCCTCTTTCTTCAAGATTTCTATTAAAGCTAACACTTTCGACGTTGCCTTCCACTTCTCTTTTACTATTTCGAGATCGTGCACTCTTTTATTGATGCTCCTGTCTCGAACCCGCTTGCTTGTGGTCATGAACCTGCTCGGCAACATCCATTCTCCGAGTGGGTATTCTCTCACGCGCAAACGCGCAAACAGTTTGTATTCCTGCGCTTTACCCGTCAAAACTACTCGTTTAGCCATTCGAGTGGTCCTTCTTGAATAATATCGGAGTCGGAATTCGCTACAAAAGTATCGATCGAACCCCAGCAATTAACTCGACCTCATATTTCTCTTTTCTCTGAGGAGACTTTCTGAACCTCTTTCGACGTCTGTTTCATTTGCCCTTTTAGTTTTATGTGTTCGTGAAAAGGCTAACCAGAAAACTGGTTCGCGTCCGGAGAGAAGTGGCGCTCCGGTACCGTTTGACTGTCGTCGCCGGAGAAAGCAAATAAATGGAGGGCAGACCAAAAAAAAAAAAAAAAAATGCAAGGCTCAACCGGGATACAATACAACACAACCCACCAGACTTGCAGTCCCCTTGCCTCCGAGAATGAGTTGAGTCGGCTGGTTTTTCAGTTGGACCGGGGCCCATCTATATTTGGGCCACCGTGGCCCGCAGGAAATTAACCATAAGTACCATCCACTCTATTTCTCTTGCTCTTGTTTCCATTACCGACAATCCCAAAGCCCATTCAGTTTATATAGAATTTCACTCTACGTTATTAGAATTAGAAAGTAGTTCAAATTTTAGATTTTAATTTTAGGTTCTTCTTTATAAAATGAATTTAGAAAAATAAAAATGATAGTAATTATATTGTGATTATCTTGCCAACGAAAATAATTGCATAAATATTCCATTACATTATATCCCATCAAACAAGGTCCTTAGGAAATTACCAATGACTGCTGTCGTCCATGGAAATTCTTTTTGAACTAGGTGAAAATCTCCAAAATTTCTACGTTACGATGTCACATAATATGAAACTTTGACCATGAAAATGTAATATATATATATATATATATATTTTTTTTTTTTTTTGTTGTCTTGGTTTCATGTTATTCCTCGGGACTTGCAGAGTCCAAATTGATTAGTGCTGCTTCACCCTCCTTTGTCTTCCAAGCACATTCCTAAGTTCTTACACGTGCGGCTTAGTCAAATTCTTAAAAGTATTTTTAATGCGTTTGAGAAGTCACGAAGAGTGGCAATCGATGACGAAAATATAAAAAAGACAAAAAAAACGCACAAGAAGAAGAAGAGGAAACTTAAAAACAAGTGTATAATAGTCGTTCTTTATCAAAGATTGCTCGACTACTGTAAAATCCACTGTTCCGGTCAAAGCTGCGTCCACACCGCGAACGGTGGGCGATGACGTCAACGCTCTAACCAATCTTTAACGAGCTGTAAAAGAACTCCTCCCACTAGAATCATCAGAATCCAAGTGGTTTGTGTTCTACATTAATTGTACCAAACATGATACGCCACAGTTGCCTTTTTCTTTTTTTCTTTCGTCCTTTTTATTTTTGCGGGGAGAGTACTTTCGGATTAGTTTGTACGTTAACCAATCTTAAAATCACTTCTTGATGACTTTAGAAGCACATGCTTGCTCATTTTCATTAACATCGCGGAATTAAGATTTTTGTATTTAATCAATTTTGAATTCTAAATTTTGAATTTTGAATTTTATATATAATATTTTTTTTGTTCTAGAGTCTAGACGTGTTGAAGATTAAACCAAAAGACGAAAAGTATAATGATTTTTTTTTTTTTTTTTCATACTACATCGTCAAACCATTGATTCAATATAAAATTATATTAAAAAAAAAAAAAGAAAAGAAATTATCTTGAGTGGGAAAGATGACACGCGACTAATTTATGGCGCAAATTAGTGAGACACGTCGGCCGGAATGTTCGTCCACGGCGCACGGACAGTAAATTTGTGGGTCCATGTTGGGTCCCATGGCATTGCTTTTTGTCTAGCCCTGGCCACCGCTTGCCCCTTGGCCGCCGTTTTACCGTCAATGTTAGGGTAAGATCCAGCTCCACGCGCTTTTTCGTGTGCGCTGACCAACAATTTATATGTAACAAACTTTAGGAACTATTTTCCCAGGCGATTCAACATGTTCCTCGTTAGAATTTAAGTCTTGAAGTATCGCTTTTTGTCAAATAAATAAAAATTTATAAATAAATACATCATTAAAATCTTAAGTTGAATATGTTATAACTGAACATTAATTAAAATTATTACTATAAATCTTTTTATGTAAAAAAATTAAATTAAAATTTTGACTTGATTTTATATAAATAATAATTAATATTTTTAGGTTATTACTTTTAATCAAAAAAATTCTTAATATAAAAGAGAAGTGCAAACAGACTTTAAGACTTGGTGCTTATTTCAAAATAAAAAACAGAAATAATAACCACAATTGAAAAAAGAAAAAACGAAAATTAATTAAAAAATAAAAATAATAATAAAATATAAAGCTAATAATGGGACCTATCATCTGTGAAGATTTAAAAAATAATTTAAGGAAGTGATTAAAGATTTAAAATTTTATTTAAAAATCTTAAATTTTAATCTCAAGAGCCGAGTTCGACGAAGCATACATAAAGTTAGCTAATCTTGGGCCTACCGCGTTGCCAGTCTATCATCATGCCCTCTAACGAAGCCACGTGTCCGCTGCTTTCACTTTCCTACTGACTTCCCGGTCAGCACACGGCTAGGCCGCCCGACGGTCCAATTTTCAGTCCTTTGCATTCATCGCTATATATATGCATGTTCGTGCAATCAAAAGCCGAAGCCGCCATTTTCATCCTCCGCTTACAGGGAGGAAGAAAGAAAGACCAATTAAGATTGATAGCATATACAAACACGGAGATGCCGCGGACACCATCACCGGAGCAACCGTCGAATGCAAATGAGCCAAAGTACAAGGGTGTTAGGAAGAGGAAGTGGGGGAAGTGGGTGTCCGAAATTAGGCTACCGAATAGCCGGGAGCGAATCTGGTTGGGATCCTACGACGCGCCCGAAAAGGCGGCCCGTGCATTCGACGCTGCTCTCTACTGCCTCCGGGGTCACGGCGCGAGGTTCAATTTTCCCGATAACCCGCCGGACATAGTTGGCGGGCAGTCGCTGGGCCCACAAGAAATACAGTTGGCAGCGGCCAGGTACGCTAACGAGGAGGCCACCACAAGCGCCGCTTCTGATCCGCAATCGTCTCTCGCATCTGTAGAACAAGGCCAACAGCAGCAGCAGCAGCAGCATTATACGTCGACGTCATCCGATGGGGCCCACCTACTGCATGGTGATACGGCAATAGACTGGTCGTTGTACGACATGCTGGATAATATTGGTGGGGATTATTATCAACCATTGCCACCAACACCCATTGAGGATGATAACAGGCAAGATGGGGCTTATTCTCATCATTCATCATTTCTTTGGAACTTCCGAGACTAAAGGTTTGCTTAAACATTGGGTCAATGTATCCTAGAAAAAGCAGGGGGTGGCTCCCAACGATCAGCTGTCCTGCGAATTTTAGCTGCCAGGGTCACTGATTTTACCATTTGGTGTACGGCCATTTGGGTGTGTCAAATTGATGCCTCAAGTTTCCTCAAAAGGGAAAATGGCTAAACCTTTTTTTTTATTTATTAAAAGAAATTAAAAAAAAAAAAACCCTTGCCAGATTTATATGGGTAATATTGAATGGGCCACCCCCTTGATTTCCCGTGGCACTTAGCATCAAGTGAAAGAAGTTGTACTATCCAGAATAATTAATTTCTATATTTTAAATTTTAAATTTCAATTTCATCTTTACCTCTCCTACTAAAATATAATCATTTAACTAAATTCTCACGTCTTTTAATTATGTACACTGAATAAGATCATTAGCTCTGGTCGAAGTAGGTGGGGTCAAATTCAATGTATGCTATCTCGTATAGATAGTTATTCTTCACCGCGTATCTTGCATGGCCTCGTGTGTATGGAAGCGACGACAAAGATCTTCGTGCATGATTCCGAGGACACACCTGCAAGCAGAAATTCCACGACAAAAATAAAGTGTAAAACAGCCACTCGATGTGATCCTCCTGACAAAGAGACTGTGAAGTGTCTGTTCTCATGGGGTCGAGTTTCTCAAACTCGAAGAAGTTTTGATTCCATGAGACAAAATGAATTTTTGTTTCGTTAATTTTCTTCTTGTTTTTCTTTGTTTTTAAAAATGTGAAAACATAAGTGATACCCATAAGTGACAATTATGCTTTTACATTATACGGTATATTAGCCCTAAACGGTAAAATAAATTTTAGGATACATAAAAACGAAATTCAGTTATTAGACTTCGTTTGACATAAACGAGTCTCTCACCTACTAAATTACAGTAAATTATGGTCAATAATGTATTTTTTGTTGACTGTTACTTACTGCTATCAAGCTGTCAGCATTGGAGCAAGTTCTTCAAGTACTATCCCCACCACCTTTTACTTCAACGACCTTTATTTTTTTTTCCCAGGTAATTGTGTTTTAAGTAGTGCTAGGAGAAGCATCACTCTCAAGTGAAACTGGCCCTCTTCCCAGGAACATTTAAGAAGTTGGTGCACTTCTCTTCTTATTGTCTCAAATTTTAATTTTTTTATTATTACTTGTTATATGATATTAAGTTTTATATTTGCTAAACCTGAAATTAAACGTAACTATTTAAGTTTAATAATATTTAAATAGTAATTTTTTTATGAGAAATATATAAAAATAAGTCAATAAATTATCTCACTTTGATTCATATGTACGATAATAATAACATGCACAAGATACACCTTTTTTTTCTCCTTTTTTTGCAAATGCATCTTTATGTTTTTCTTTATTTCGTCGTTATATATGTAACACATAAAAGGTGGAATAGGGCCGACCAGGTACGCGCAATGGCTGCTCGTACAATTCTTTTCGGTTTGGCCATTTCGTCAGGCAAACAGAGGTTCCGGGGTTCTTTCGGTGTAGCCGTGTCAGACAAGTCTCCCCCTGTAAAAGGACCCTGGAGATTGACGTAAGATATATAACGATTGTGACCCAACGAAAATTGCACCGAGCGAGAATTGCCAATATATATGTGAAAAACACCCACCGAATTGTTTAAGTCTGTGGTTGAAGATAATAATAATAATAATAATAATAATAAAAGTATCTGGTTGAAGGTAAAAAAAAAAAAAAAAAAAAGGAAAAATGGAAAGCGACAAATTCTGTCAAAGTCAATGCTGCAATAGCTTCAAGCACATTACATAGACATAGAATATATTTTTAATTACTATCAGATCACATACTTGTTGAGTCAATAATAAAAAATTAAAGATTAAAAATTGATGTAACAAGGAACTAAAGAATAGATGGAATACTACCAAAAAAAATTTTCTTTCCTTTTCAGAATGGTTCATTTCAATGAATTGTTTATAATGGATTTCCCAGTGTAGTTTGGAATAATTCCCAGATAATAAAATAAATTGCACTAGGCACTAGGCTAGCAGGTTGCCCATGAAATTTAAATTCCACCAAATCCATGTCATTAGCTAAAAAATATTTGTTAATTTGGTACTTTGCTCCCCGTTTTACTTAGAATATTGTGAAGTTACTTGTCTATGGTAACCCAGAAGAGCCACAGATGCACGACCATGTACAGCCAAGAAAATCAGTGACGTCAAAACCGTGGATGCGAGGATGAAATTGGACTTCATGGTTCAAACTTTGAAACTCGTGTAAGTTGCTCTCCAGTGATGAGCTTGACGCATGATGGTTTTTCTTTGACGAGACGCATCATTGCCGATTGCCCTCCTCGTTTGTCCTACAGGAAAAGTTGCACGACCGTACGTCTCCGGATATTCCAATTAGCCCCACACGTCGTCCTTTTGTTTCTTTACGCGTTTAATGGACAGTTTGATGTCATCTTCACAACTTGTCTTTTATTTCCCAGAACAGATATTCGGTAAGGAGCTTGATACTCATAATCTTTCAACTTTTTCCATTTGCTCCCATTCATTCCAATTACGCACCAAGTAGGCATAAATTGACTGTTAAGGCATTCAGAGAAAAGTATTCGATTCATTTGCCGTTTTTTGACGTAATAGCTTTCTGTTGTTCATTCTTGAATAAACTCATGCAGAACACTGGAGACTGTTGAATTATAATACCTTCAGCACCTTTACAATGCCGGATAAATTAGGTCAAAAGTGGACGTTTCTAAGCTTTCGCAGCCACAGCACTTTTTTGACCTTTTTTTTTTTTTTTTGGGTGGTAGGAGACAACTTTATGCTTCAGGTAGAACACAATTTATGGAGGTTTCATAGGCACCAACCTAGGCCTCTGTACCTCTACGGTGTTCTGTTGCAAATTTGTTCCGTTTCAATGGAGCCTGTCTCATGTAGTGGTGTCTCAAATAAAGAGTCAGACCACATTACTAACATTTGACAATTGTTAGAATTACTACCACAAAATGTGACACAGAAACTTGGTTCTACAGAGCACGTCAATAAATGCCCAACGGCTTCTACATTCATCAGCTCATCGCGTGATCAATTAAGATCGCAGTATAGAAACCATGGCATCGGCAGAATCCGGCCCATCGTTATTTACACTAGGTATTATTTTCTCAGGAGACACAATCTTTACAAAATCCTTGAGTTCTGTAAAGCTGCAATGCTCGCTATATGGCACTTCATACCTGGTGAACATAAGAAAAAAAAAAAAAAGAAAAATCTATTAGTATTGTTCTGATGCCAAAAGAAAAAAAATCCTTTTAGTTATATATATATATAGAGTTCTTTTGGGGTTTTTCATCCACAAGGTTCGTACACGAAATTATTCACACAAAAAGCCCTGTCAGACGGCCACAACACCCTGTCGGAACATATAAATTTGGTTTCCTAGAATAACCCCCCTATTGCTGCACCAGTCTAAAACCATGACTCGGCGATGCCATGGAACCTCGTTATCCGTGACTTGCGACCCACTAGTTTGAAATTCATCTCCACGTGCACAATTATATTAGGGATTCAGTGGCTCTAATCCACCGGCTTTCGGAGCACTTTGTAGACAAAAAACGTGTTTCAGCATTTGATCTTGGACACCCAGATCCGTCGGATCCATGCTCTATGCTGTATACATCCCTTTGGGCAGAAGGATTTATCCAGTTTATATGAACATTGAAAACTCCGACAAAGCATTTGCACACTGTATTTTTCACAGGCTAAGTGTTCGACCAGTTTATATGAACGGCGACAAAACATTTTGCATCTAAAACATGGATCTTAATACCAAATATTTACCATCAAAGGCAGTGGCAAGGCTTTAGAGCCAAAGCATTCGGACAAAAATTTGCGACTTAAGAATTATGAATGATCCTGTCAATGAAAACCTCCCCATTTCAAATAATGGGCGCGTCACATTACATTACTTTAAATAAACTACATGTGACAGTTGCTTTCATGCCAAACCACTCTCAAATTGGATGCAATGCATTGCAAGTAGGACTTTTCCTTTTTATTTTCGGTCAAAAGGTGGGCACTAGGCCCAGAAATTAAAGAATTGCGAGTAGAACTTATTCCAATGTCTCCTAAAAATTTCACCAATTACCGCATGAATGTAGGGGAAGGTGTAGAATGATAAATCATCATACTTGTATTCAGCAGACTAAGACTACAAACTAGGACATTACCTTATAATGGTTCCTTGCTGCCATCTTCTCCCTGGAGTATTCTTCTTCTTCCCTTTACCAAAAGTCCAACCAGTAGGGGTGAAAGCAACTATCAGACTAAAACGACCCTGCGAGATAAGCACAAATGTAACATCCCTTTTGAGATCATTAGAACACGTCTTCCATGTGATGGCCGAGTGACCATGTGCTTGCACAACTACTTTTATTGGAAAAATTATTGGCAATAAGTATATCAATTGGAATTATCTTGAGGAAACAGTGAATCTAAACACTCCAGTGATGTTTACCTAGCAATATATGTAGAGAAAGGAAAAGCTAAAAATTCCAATGTTTTACTGTATAGGAGTCATTCCTCCAGCTAAATAAAATCGTTAGACATGCTCCCATAAGCAGAATTTCAAAATGGCAAAATCTTATTTTGAAGAACCAAGGTGCCAAGAGCTATGGCAACATTCATTCTTTGTGCATCTTATCTGTGTTCTATGTTTTCTTTGGTCCTATCTAAAACATCTCATTCATTTCAGATTCTTCATAATGGGATTCTAACTCCATTTCCAAAATAATCACATTGCAATTTTTCCAAGTCAGGTGTCAATTACAAAGGTCATATTGTCTAATCATTTGCCAAAAAGGAAAAGCTATTGTAATCTCATCTCCCTCACCACATATTGACTGGATATATGCTTCAGTCTTTTAAAGCTTGCAAGGGTCCACATCGGCACGACATGTATGTGGCTTTCTTGTTCGTTTGATGTCAACCACTGCATATCTTCCTTGGATAACTCCAGACATTCCAAAAGACGGAACTTGGAGGCAGTGACATAAACCTTCTTACAAAGTACACGGGCAACCTCCAAGAACAGTCTCTCCTTTCCTTTTTCAATGATAAGAAACTAATTAAACATGTGGAGTATGAGAGAGAGGCAGTGAGAAAGAGCACCAGTCTTTACCAATTGTGTAACTTCCAATCAAAAAAAGTGTTCTGGGGTTGAAAGCTTCTGCTTGAATGGCCTCAATGACAAATTGTAGAACAGCTTCCTGCTTTGGGAAGTCATACTGCAAGAAATCATTGAGATGAGAACAAACTTGATAAGGGCATAGATCTTCAAATTGTCAGCTAATAATTCTTTTCAGCGATGTGTTTCATCAAACAAGTGATGTTAAAATCATGTAGCTTAGCTCCAGCTTTCATCATTCATATGTTCCTATTTACTTTAGCAAGGATAGTAAGGATACAAAGGCGTCAAATTTGACCAAAATCCAAGTTGATCTGGAGGCCAAGCATAGAACTGTATAAATAGGGCTGAAATATCTTTTGTTCAGTATGGAGGATTCTACTGTAGAAATTCATACTGGAGGTTGTCACTATGAACACCTACACTTGCTGCAACTACATCTTTCTCCCAGATTTTAAGCAGCTGCTAGTGCAATTAGACCTGCAATTGCTTCAAAAGGTATTGGCAAGCAATTAAAGCAACTTTCAATTGATTATAGATTTTCTTTGTCCTCAATTTAGTGGCTGGTTTTCATCCAATAAGATTAGACACTCAAAACCTGAGTATTTTTTTAGTTAAATAGGATTTTTCTGATTGCAATTGAATTTGACTCAAAACAGAGGCCCGCTGAGATTTTCCAGATTAGTTAAAACTGATAAAACACTCCTGCAGTAATGAGCCAAACCTAGAATTTCAAGAAATTTAACTTGATAAATTAGCAGCTTGGACTTACCTGGGGATTACAGTATGTAGTATCAAGGATGAGGGTATGGATAGGGCACATTTGCAATACAGGTGTGCTCACCATCTTCTCACAAAAGCGAAAATCTCCCGTGTGTAAAACAGCCTAATCATTTATGTGATTTTGTATTCATTTCAGAATTGGCAAGTGGGTGACACCACCATCACATGGTATCTTAAAAAGTCAATGTGGACCACACCTTACCATTGGGAGGTTCGAAGAGTATTATGATAGATCCAGGGCAGTGGTTTGCATCCAAGCATGTGACATCAACACCAGCAATCTTGATCTTTTGGTTGAGAGGTAAAACCTGTAATTTGTCCCAAGGTATCCCAATCTTCATATTAACAAGCCTTGCTGTGATCAAGGAACAATAGATCTTCCCATGACAGAAGGATCTTGTTAGCCCTTGATAATCTGTCAAGTGCCAAAAAAAATTGCAATATTTATTTTCATAATTGTAGTGCTTTCAATATCATATCTATTCCTTAAGATATAAGACAGCACATGGGAAATATCAGGCCAACCAGAACCAGCGAGCAACAAGCATGGCCTATAGCATTGCTTCAAACTTGCTTTGCTTGGAAAATTATACTATATCAAGAAGAAATAAATAGTGCCAACTTAGACTGCTATGAAATGAAAAGTAAATATAGGAAAAGCTTTCAAACACTGGACAGCCAAACACAAGCAGAAAAAGAAGAAGCTTTTAAGCAAAAGGTATCAAGCTAATGCACAAGCTTCCTCCTTGTTAAAACTGATTACCATCCAACATGACAACAAATTATTGAGAAGAAGGAATTCCCCATGGCTGTTTTATATATCTTAAAAGCACAACAAAAATTGAGAGTAGCTGAACTTACGATCCATATGGAAGTGAGTAAGAAACCAATGGAAGCAATCGCCTCTAAGATATTTGAAAGCATCCTGCAAGACAAAATTATAGTAATGAAACAAGCAGTAAATCCAGAAATATTGCCAGTAACAGAAGACAAAAGCCACTGCAGGCAGCATTACTGTCTACCCTGACCTCAACTGCGATTGTATTAGTGACTAGGATGTACAATATGAGTTGAGAAGCATGTTTATTAAGTAAATGCAAGATTATATCAGTTGTTACTTGCTACAAAAAAAAAGGAAAGGCCATTACCACTCGGAATGATGTCCCTGGTATGTTACACCACAAGGGAATGTCTTTAAGTTTTCTATTTTTGACTGGATTCTTTGTCACAGAGTTGCGAATGGAATGCTGGTGACATTTTTCTTTTACTTGTTGCTCAGGGGAAGTGGTGCAGAGTTTCTTCTTGGAGACTGGAAAATAATCTGTAATCGACTTGTTAGCAGTTGATTTACTAGTTTCATCTCCAGTGACCACAGAAGCCTTCATTTGCATCTCTGCTCCATGGAAGCTCTGTGATCCAACTTCACCGAATGCATGCATATTCCTGTGTGTCTCAACTGCAGGATTTGACCCTTTTCTAAGTTCATTTAGAGCTTGCAAAATCTTCTTCCTGGGGCCAAGTGCAGCAATGCCTATGTGCATAAGATCCTGGAAAGTGAAAAGGCAAGCATACACTAAGTGATACCATGCCAAAAAGAAGGAAGCATGAGACTATTGTCAACAACATGCTGTTGTTCTTGCACAGAATTCATAAAATAGTTCGTCCAATCGACCAACCAATACCCGTTCATTGTTATAATCCCAATTCACTGTCTCGTGTAAATCAATCATTAATGAATCCTTTCATTCAAGTAAATTGGCATCACA
The DNA here is from genome assembly GCA_037832385.1 of Rhizophora apiculata. Classification (NCBI taxonomy): domain Eukaryota; kingdom Viridiplantae; phylum Streptophyta; class Magnoliopsida; order Malpighiales; family Rhizophoraceae; genus Rhizophora; species Rhizophora apiculata. The sequence continues at coordinate 3,577,503 of CM075433.1, read as the reverse complement.
ACGGTAAACAGGCACATAGCTAGCTACTTATTTTCTTAAAAATGGTGAATTTTATGTAAAGTCCATTAATATGGATTATCTTTAACGATGCTCCCAATAAATTATCATGTGATTATGCTTAAGTATACCTCTTCCGTCAGCCACTTCAACGTATCCCAATCAATTTCTTCCCTTATAAAGACCTCTGCATATCTTTCCAACCCCAAATTTTCTAGCCACTTGAGAACAGGAGATACATCAACAATGTGCCGCACGCCATTGACTACTTCAGGCAGAAAAAATTGGGGATCTACCTCCCTACTTTCAAGAGCAGCCTGCCAAAAAGAAAAAAAAAAAGAAAAAAAAAGAAAAGGAAAAGTGCAAAATTAGCAACCAAATGTCTTCTTAAGGTAACATTACTGGAACTGCAAGAGAACAAATGCTTACATCTTGGGCATGAATCTCCTCTTTGTCTAGACAATAATTAGTGTGCTCCAGTTTAGATTGCTCAGTCAAATCCGAAATGTCAATCCCGCAGACCGGGCACTGAACCAAACAACCTCCATGGGAGCCCCTAATCTCATCTTGCTCTTGCATTTCATGGTCGTCTGTGCATAAGTTAATTAACACATCAAGCTCACTTCCTCCCTCAAAATCCTCCAGTCCATTAGACTCACTTAACCCATCTCGACCGGAATCCGCTCCCGGTCTCATCAACCTTGCCTCTACAGAATTCAGGAAATAACCTCCATTCACTTGCATTCCTTCTTTCTTATGGACATCCTCCTCCAAATGCGCATCCTCAACAACTTTAAAACTGCAATCGATGCTCGACTCTATCAAATCCAGACTGCAATTCTCATCCAACTCGGGTTCCTGTTTATCAGTTCCAGGCATTTGGATCGGCACGGAGGAGGCAGGAACCGAATTTTCCTTGCCAGACAGCACGCGCTTCTTGGGAGGAGGGCGGCGATGGGGATTGCTGGAGGGCTTCAGAGGCTTTCTGGTCGAGCTAGCATTTGAGGTGAGAGTCAAAGCTTTTGGTGTTTGGAATGATGGAGTTTGGAAATCGTCGTCGTCGTCGTCGCCGTAGTAGTAGTAGTCACGGCGGAGGTTGGGCTTTGAGGGCATTCTTGGGTTTCTGAGATGGGAGCCGTCTCGCGATAGTCTGTGTATTTTGGCGGAGAAAGAAGTGGGAGAGAACCAAACGAGGGAATTTGAAGGGAGGGCGGCCGGCGGGGGGAGGGGGGGGGGTGGCGTGGGGCGCGTTTTTGGGAATTTGGAAAATTTTTGAAAACTGAAGGCGGAGGGAAACTTCAAAGAATTTGGGCCCGTTAAGGGCCCATTCCCACAGTTGAGCGTTGGGCTTTCTCAATCAAGTCCACCATAAGGCTTGGCCCAAATGTGCTCCCACAGCTTCTCCGCTGGCGATGGCGGCCGATCGTCTCCTCTGAGTTCTCAATCTCATCGCCCGACCAATATATCAGCAGCTTCTTTTGATAATCTAATTGTGTGAATATTAAAAAAAAGTAATAAAAAAGTAAGATGGCAGCAGCGGCCCGGAGGAGGAGTTGTGAGTGGGAAGGCGGGCTTGAGTCTATTAGCGCGAGATGGTGAAATGGCAATGTTAGGTGGATGAAAACAGCAATGTCAAAGAGCTCGAGCATAATTCTTCGTCGTCACGGTGAAATGGCTCGAATCTTCATTGATGATGAGTGGATGCTAGAAAACAAGCTGGCTTTGAGCCGTGGGTTTCTCGCTATAATTCCAACAAGAGAAATCCCAACTCTGCCTGTCATGGCGTCCTCTGTTTCTCAACTAATGGTTTGGCGGGCAAAATGAAAGTCAATTGTATTTACCATTTAGTAGGTCATATGCCTGTAGTAGTATGACTCGAGCATTAGTTTCAATTACATGGTATGCATCAAAATGAGCAGTAGGGACCAAATGAATTCAGATTATTCATCATGAACAATCAGATTTCATCAACAATTCTGTCTTGTCGCTGGAAAGCTGTACCCACAAAGAGCAAAGCTAAAAAGACATGCCAAATTGGGTTAGAAGCATCAAGTAAAAAAAACACCAGTAACATGTTACAAGCTGCTGATTATGAAGCCTCCCTGGGAGATTCAGCTATGCATATTTGAACATTGAACACTGCTGGAGTCACTCATTGCCAATGATGGTAACAAAGTATGATGGCAAATTGAAAAGCAAACCTCATCCCTTCTTTCATAATTAAAGAAAGAAGATTAGGAACATTATTGCTACTACCCTGGCTGACCTTTCGGCCTGGTTTTTGTGACGACAAATCCGTTGTCACGTCATGGAAAAATAATTAGAATAAAAATTGACTAAACTAATTATAATAGGACCTATGCTTGATCAACTGGATAACAATTATGGGATATTGGGTAACCTAAGTTGTAGGAATTACTACAAATGGTCATAGGAAATTAGTGCTAAAAAATTTATACCATCAGCCAATTTATTATGAGCCATTGATGATGATATGCCCCTGTTTCTGAAGGTCATAAAGCAATGCAAGTGCTGCAGAGTCGAATGAGCTCTTCTTATCAGCTCTGGCATCTCCCATGCATTCGATGGTGCCAACATAGGGTATTTCCACCAGGACTTTGGACGTAAAACTGAAAAATGTCTTCCTTTTGTCGTTGCCTTCTCCAAACTCCATTGGTGTTCTGTTAGAGGAAGAATTTAGCCAAGGGAAAAAAAAAAAGTACATAATGACCTAGAAGTGAAGAGGAAAGATAACGAGTAATGTCTCAAGTGCTAGAAGCAATATTTGATCACAATATGCTTACAGATATGTGTGTATTTGAAGCAGAATAGAAGACAGAACAAAATTAGATGGAACAAGATGAATTGACAAACCTTGATTGACGTTCCTTTGCTTCAAAAGTTGGCTTTGACCATTGCAGTCTCTTACACAGATGGAACAGATCATTCCGGGGTCCTCCTTTCTCCATGTTAATTGGTCCAATAACTGCAAAATGAACTCCATCAGATATCTACATCCTTAAAATTTTGGAGCTATGCTTAATAAGCACTTAGCCCTAATTCAACATTAAATTAAAAGGATGATTACGGGAAATAATTACTCTCGTTTATCTAGGTAAGATTCCACGTCAAAACAGATAGCCAAAATGAGAATGTTGCATACCAGTGGGACCACTTCTGGGACTGCCAGCAAGGGAAGTAACTGCACTTGATTCTGCTAGCAGTTGATTTCCTGCTGTTTTCTGCTTTTTCTGGTTTGCTGGCACAGACAGACCTTCCTCAGCCAACAAATGTGTTGGTGGATCTACGACATGGTGAGAAGCCTGCTTCCCTCTCTTCAGATCACTGAAGGCATATTCAATTCCTCTATCCTGCGATCACAATTTGCCAGAATGAACTAAAAATAAGAAAAACAGAGAACTTGAGAACAATCAAACAGCTATCCTCTATCTATGTTATTTATCCATTCATTGGTTTCGACTAGAGGAAACATTTGGAGTTCTATTCTCTCATGATAAAACCTTTATTTTCTCCTTTTGCACAAATTTGAAGCAAAAAGAAGAAGCATCCTCAAGAGGTTATTTATCCCTTGGCAACCCTGCCTCAGACACAGAAGCATGGAAAGAATACAATTAAATTCACCATATAAACTCTTTAATGTCACTGCATATTTTCTTGAGGGACTACTCCTAAATAAAATGTCCAATAAACTTTCTAAGAGTACCATCCTGACATCAATGACACTATATCTTGGAAATACAAGATTAACGTGCTTTAAACGTAGTACAAACTTTTTTTAAAGAATTCTGTGAGTAAATATTGTGGCTACACACACATGCATTTCAAGGCATGCAAAAGTTTAGGAATAGAAATAAACCTTAAGTTCTTTCAACAAATGAAAAGCTGCCTTTCCTTTTGCCTCCTTTTTGCTCCGGTCATACCCCTTTCCTACCAAGAGAACATCACTTAGCTGCAAACTAAGCTTGGCATGCACCAGGTCCCCAGTAATTACATATTTTTCCTTCACAAAATACCCAAGATTGTCACATAATAAGTTTAGTTCGTGTGCTGGGGCTACTTCAAGGTTTTCGAGGGTTGTGAACGGAGATAACAGTGGCTGGAATACTTTCCAAACAACTTCAAGATTAAGTTTCGTATCGATTAGCATTGCACCAGCAATACTCTCAACAAAATCCCCAAGAGCCTGTAGACAACATAGGAACAGCCAAAGAACATACAACTAAGTCATTAAGATTGTAGGAGTAACAAATTAAGAAAGGTTATAGATTCAGTAAACCCAAAGGGTTTCAATGCCATGGGTCTGAGAAAAAGGATTAAAAAAAAAACAGTAACTTTACCTTAGGACTTCTTAGGCCTTTAGCTTCTTTGGCAGTTTCATCAGATCCATCAAAAGACTTCACATATTCTGTGATTTGACTAAGAAGTAATGCAGAACAATGTTGAAGATGCTTATACAAATCCAGTCTCACAGCAACTCGAGCAAAATGTTCATTACTTACAGAAGCTGAACGCAATGCAGTCAACTGTCCAGGGTCAATGCCTGTGTGGCTCTGATAGAAGTAAAATGTAATAAGCAAGCCCAAGACAGCATCACCAAGAAATTCAAGCCTCTGTCCCGTGATAAAAAATTGAAGAGATGAATAAGAAGCCTTGCCAGATATTGTTTAAGTATCTTGCCATCAAGAAAATGAGAAAAACAAGCAAGCTTCTTCTTGTCAAATATCTTCACAGGAGAAAAAAAAAAGGTAGACTTCTGCGCTAGATAGATCATCTAATATCAGTGGAAGAGCTCATTATATTATTGTTTAATATCAAGACACTTTGTTTCTGAGATTGTTTACATCCAATTGATATGTTTTGAGATTCCTAATCTATCTTGCTTTTCAGATTATTTTGGCCCCAACACATCACAAAAGAGGACTAAATTGAAATTATACTACCTGATAACAGTAGCCAACTCCCTGTTCTTGCATGGTTGCATGTGTCATGGCCTCCTGCAAGAGAAACTTGACAGAAAATGTGTACCCAAGTTTTGACTCTAGATTCTTAACATCATCTTCTTTGGGGACATAAGAATACAATGAAGCACTGGTAATGGCTTCAAGTACCAAGGAATGATCAAGATCAGCATCAATGCCAAACCATTTCATCACATGTAACGCAGCAACAAGTCCACCACTGATGTAGTATGCTCCAATGATAGCTTCAACACAATCTGAAATAGTTTTGGAGGTCATCCATCTGTGCCCCATGTCACAAGACTTTCCAATCTGAACTTTTGGGTCCTCAGTTTGAAATATGGCATCCAAGGGCACTTCAGATGTATCCAACCCACATTTACAAGGAACAGGATGTATGGGACGCTGCCCTGGAGCAACCCAACGACGTGGTTCAAATGCAGTGTCTCGGATATATCCCTGTCAAATAACAAATGTATAGCCTTACAATCAAAAAGTTTATCGCAATCTGTTTGCCAATTTCTGTTAACTTAAATCAGGTAAACAAATTGAAAGTACAAATTAGTTTGGATCAGTCCCTTTGCCCATAATCTAAACCCTAAAACTTATTGAATAATTTATTATGAGATGTAATGTGAAATACCTGTAAACTGCGATTAGTGCCCATTTTATGCAGGGTTGAATTACAAACAGCCAATTGGCAAAGGTCAGATAATTGGCCTTCATGCTTCTTGGGATATCTCAGAAAGAGGTGGCAACATACAGCAAACTTTAGAGCTGAATCTCCAAGCAACTCCAATCGCTCCAGTGAAAAGTTATCACAACATTTGGGTGTTGTTATTGCCTCCAGAATCTAGTGGAAGACAAATCAGATTAGATCAACTGTGAAGTGAATAATTCATCCATAATCCATATGCCAAATCAAAGGGGAAATTTCACTAAGTAGCAGGACCAACCAATGAGCTTGAGATGTGAAAATTGGGAGAACAACAACCAATCTCTTGTCTAAGTTGACTGGCTAACATTAAGGACTCCAGATGGTACATTAGAGATGGTAATAAATACAATGATCTCAGAACTTGGGATGAAATACCCAAACTGAGTAGAAGTTCAGGTGGCATATGAGCATATTGTCGCTGCTTCTCAACAACTGCACCATCTCTTGGAGCACCTGCATGTTAAAGAGAATAAGTCAGACACTATACAAAAAACTGCATTCAGATCCAGTTCGATAAGTGTCATATGGCCTGATCTAGGTAACCCTCTGCTAATTTGCTAATATCAATAGCCTTGGTTCCATAATTTAGACAAGCTGATACACACAGATGAAGTTATCTTTTTCTCCTACTACAAAAAGAATAAAAACTATTTTTTTAATTTCAGAAACATATCACTAATGCCCTGACTTTTGTTTACTAACTGATGCAGTACGACTTCCAGATTCCATGTTTCATTCCAACACTTTAACCATGACTATTTGGCAGGCACAGCCTGCATTGAAAATAAGAATCAGTGGCCCACATTGGTTTAGTTAACAAAAAAGTTCCATCACTCTATACAAGAAAAATAGTAGAATTGAACAGTCAGAATTCAGATACATTGGCAAGGTCACCACTACATCCAAAAGTCTATGCATGCAAAGCGATCAAAGGGCTCAAATTAACAAACCTTGATAATTGAAGTTCACAAGCAGATTATGTGGGTTATGGCTTTGCTTTAAGCGCAACAGAGGCTGTCCTGGATGCACAAGTGCAATTCCATACCTAACAAGAGCTATTGTTATCTCTGAAAACTATGAATGTTAACCAAGGGGAAAAAATATCAAATATATACACCTATCAACTGGGACCAGTTTTACCTACTTTTCCTGGAAGTAGTTGGCATATGAATCATCAGCATTTCCTTCAAAAGGACTCTCAGCAGATGAGTTAACAATGACTTGATCAATGGAGTATAACCTTCCAGTATGAATTGCCAATACCACCATATCTCCTGCATTGTTCACATCAACCAAAGCATTTGCAAGGTGGATACTGTTGGGACTACTGCTTTCTGTTACTAAGTTGCCAACAGTGCAAGGTGATGATCTATCAGAATCATGATGCACAGCATCTGAGCAGGAGTTGCTTTTTAAGAATTCTACCACCGAACAGCAAGCATCAACTCCTTCCCAATTAATTGTCAGAGATACGTAACTTGAAGTGCTGCATGTTTCAAGTGGTAGAAGCAGATACATGTATGATTGTCTCCAGAGAGACCTTGTTTCCTTCCCCAGCAAAAACTCTCTTGGTAATTTAGATTTTCGGGAACCAGAGTACAACTTCCCAAACAAGCTATTGAAAAGTAGTTCCTGAAAGCATTTTGCCTTGGTCATCTTGAACCAAAAAAAAAAAAAAAAAACACAGAAAATGGTAATCAGGAACCCCTTGCCAAAACAGAAAAACTAACTTAATCACAAACATATGTTGGAACCTCATTGGCATTCAAGTACACCAGCCCACATGAAGAAACAGAAGTCTTAACCATTTTCCCAATCAAGTAGAGGTCCAACTCAATATCTCTCACGTCTTCATCAAGCTTGGACTCAATAAGAAGTACAAATCCAGAATAGATCTCACTGGAAATGCTAGAGGTGAAGTCAAACTTATAGGCATGAAAGGTGGCTCCATCAAGGTTGTCTCCCCAGCTTCCAGACAATGCACGAATGCAAGTTGTTCCATGTAATTCCTTCCTTTTAGTCGTTCCTTCAGTTTTTGACAACGGCAGAGGTAAGGAAGTGCACGATCAGTACATAACAAACATATTGGAAAATACCACTAATCTCTCCAGCAGATGAAATAAAACAATCCAAACTTTTCATGCAGAAGATTGCCATGGAATAATTATTCACTCCATCCTCATTAAAAACATCATTTTGTCAAAAATATGCAAAAATTGCTTACCAACATAAGAAAATAATTTTCCGAAATTATAACTTCATCGAATATCTTTAACTAGGAACAATACAAAGCATTTTCTGTTCTTTTGTTCCAATTACTTCTTTAGTTCATTCCAGGCAGTATTGGATTCAAATGTTGCAGTAAGCATTTCTCTTCTCTCAAAATTGGAGCAAGTGGTTTTCAATTCAAGCCTTGCTGTTGACCCAGAGATACAAATACAGTAAAACTCAAGCAGTGACTACAAGAAATACTCTACTTGAATATATGTTTTAACCTTTATCAAAAAAATTGATGCATATATATACCTGCACCTGCAGAGTTTCCTTTGCTATTCACAATAGGATCCTTTTTTGAAGGCTCTTCAATTGTTGGAAGAAGATGATCATCTAAAGCACCCATTTGATGCAGCTTCTTACAAGCTTCTAAGCATGCAAGCTGCTTTGCTGATTGTTGATTCTTACAAACTGGACCAACAACTATTGTTTGAAAAGCTGCATTAGGAGGCAATTCTAGTTTACATTGGCAAGACTGTCCAAAGAATTCAAATGAAAAAGCTGGCCTTGGTGTATAGTACCTAAATGACATGGAAGCAAATGAGAACTAAAATAAAATAAATAAATAAATAAATAAAACAAGAGTAATATATACCCAAGAAAAGTAGGGGAACATAAACCAGGTTTGCATTACTACAGTCCAGAGAAACATTTTGATACCTATCACCAGGAAGCTTTCCACAATATCTCTCTATAAGGCTAACACTAGAGTCTGCAGTGACAGAGGCTCCTGTCAGATCCACTACATATGCCTTTGAGTCCTCACTGTTACAGGCTTTCAGATTCCTTACATCAGGGCCTCTGTTAATAGATGTTTCTGTCATTGACCACTCACTCCTGACTATGTCGAATAGTTGATTCCTTTGTCTCATGCTTCCTCTGCAAATGTAGGCACTATTAAACTTTGTTCTGTAGTGAAGATAACAACAACAACAAAGATTCCAAAAGAAAAAGCACTTTAATGACCTACAAGTAACTCCTTTGAAATGTAAAGACAATTATACAGTTGAAATACCATAAATGTGCAGACACAGAGTACAAAATCTTTAATGAGGGACAAATTGTAACCTCTCAAGCATGATGATAAATTGGGAATCATCTTGACGAGCTCGTCCCCGAGATTGGACATAACTGTGGACTGTCTGAGGCAAATCAAACCTTATTACACAGGAGCAGTTTGGAACATGAATTCCCTCCTCCACCACATCAGTGACAAATAAGAGATTGACCTACATTTAAGGGTATACGCTTAAGTTACTAGGCTTCAAAACACCAAAAGCTCCCTGTGGGGTAATCAAGGGAGCTAAAGTCCTATACCTTCCCAGACTGAAATGAGTCCAGTATTCCTTTGTGCATTTTTGGTGTCAGTGCATCAACTGATGTACTAGTATTAGTTCCTGTCAAGTATGAAACTGCAAAATGCGCCAAAAGTGGAATTTTCTTGACAAATCTCTCAATTACTTTGGCTGTCATCTTTCTTTCAACAAAAATGAGGCACAATACTTCCCTTGCTCCTCTACAACAAGAAAAGGTAACCTTAATCATCATGTTGTGGAATTAAAGAATCAAATGATAAATAGTCTTCTTCTTCTTTTTTCCTTATTTTAAGGAGAAGAACATTAATACTACCCAAATGATAGGAAAATTTGAAGAAGTTCGTATAGTTTTGGAGATAAGTAGCCTAATTCCACTGCCTTCAAATGATCAAGCTCCGAGTCCAACAAGATATTATTACCTGAAGTATTAAGAGAGAACAATATAAGGAAGAAATGTTGCACTCGGCACAATCAAGGAATGACATATTTTTCTAAGGAAGTAAGGCAACATGGTCATCTAAAACAAAATTGGGCTAAAAAATGATGCACTGTCTGCCAATAATAAGGATGATTATTGTATAATTTATTATTAATAATACATAAAGGAAAAAAATAACAATGGCATGGCATTTGCATCACTTAATGCCAAAACAACTTAAGTAAGCTTCAAGCTATGCATGAAAAATTGAAAGCAAATCAGAGGATGCATATGTCACGGGACAGAAAAAACTAATCTGGAGCAAAAGAATCTAATGGAATTGCTAAAACTCAAAAAAATAAAAAAATCCGGTAATTTTGGAAAAATAACACCCAACAAAGTAGTCCCATTTTCTTCTGCAACAGATATACCTAATAATAAGGATTCATACCATGTGACAATTTGCAAATCATATGTAATGCTTCCTCAAGGAAGCATTTGCACACCACAGAAATTTCTCTATAAATTTCAAATTTTCCATTGAGGTTTGGAGCCTTCTCAAGACGAACTTTGACAGCCTACAAACAAGAGATGCCAGATGTGATTACAACCAAAATGGTAGATAAGGATGAAACTGAAAGGAACTTTACTGGAGTTACCAACAGATGAATTTCCATGCATGTGTAAACTTGGTAATAGTTTTCTCTAAAGAATACATGGGAATCTTGCAGTATTCTTAAAATTACTATCATCAACAACCATGACAGGCCTGCTTCAAAATTGTTTACCAATTGAAGGAAAACTAAGTACAATGCATTCAATAGGAGATCATAAGATTTGCTTCTTAATATTAATTCTCATCTCCTAGCCCTAAACTACAGTAAGTATTCATAAAAAAATAAAAAAAAAATAAAAAAAAAAAACAAGTGAGAAAACAATCATACCTCATAAGCACATATGAGGCCAAGATCATCAAGGCAATTCACAATCTTTGCATAGTCATTGGACAACCGCTTTCTCATTGTTTTAAACTTACCATCCATATCTCTATAACAACCTTGCACTGACCCATGTAAAGTCACCATCAAAGAATCAAACTATTAACCAAAAAAAAAAAAAAAAGTCTTGTTATTCCCAAAGATAAATTATGCATATTGCATATAAAAAAAATGGCAGTTTGGATCACATACATCTACAATATACATACCTTAGACCATGAAGCTTCAATATTAGCTTTCAAATCTGAATAACAAAACCATACTTTGTTATAAAATCTACATGTTTGTCTAGCAGAGGGAACATATACATCCATTTCGGTCCGGTCTTCAATGGTATAAATCTGCAGAAAATACACTACTAACTTAAGACTGAAGTTTGCATGATATAAAGGGAAATGCAATTTTAGAATCTAAACATACCTTGGACTCCAATATGTTTTCAAGTTCTGACATTTGCTTTTCACAATCCATGGTAGATGAGACACCTAATGCCACATTTTACACCAAAAACTAGTAACTTTGACATGACAAGACTAGTTACTGGAACAGTAAACTTATGATGGCCCAGCAATCCAATCAGACAAGAAAAAAATTCTCAGACATGAAATGAAATAAGCAAGTTTGTTGAACAATCATGGGCTGCAATCAATGATGTATCAATATAAAAAGCATTCACTTTATGGACAGTAATTTCAAGGAATTAACAAACAACAAAAATTGCCAAAGGACACACAGCTTTTTAAGCAAAATTTTCACTGGAAATTTCACTTCACAATACGAAGAACCCCTCTATCAAAAGCCCAAAAAGGAATAACAATAGATCTGGAGAAAAAATTGTCTAGTTTTAGAATCTTGCCTAAGTTTATACTGTTTAAATTGGACTAAATACAATTGGTGTGTAATCAAATATGAGAGTAAACTAGATATAAACCACAATCAAATTAAAACCACCAGCAGCAGGTATATAAGAGTTTCAGATGGATTTTAGAAAATGCTCCCATTAACTGCAGCTTATCTGGTGATACACTACTGGCAGCATGATATACAGTAAAAGGAGGGCCAAAGAAGTTAAGCAATAAGTCCACTTGAAATTCATAGATAAGATTCTTCTTTCTCTCAAATTAGTAGGACATCATTTTACGAAAAACAGACCATCACAGCAAGGCCTCACCTTTTCTACTTACAGGTGATGCAGTCATTCCAAACACCCTTGGCTTCTCATTCAATTTGTGATAGAATTCCTTAAACAAACAACAATAGCTGTAAATCCCTCACTATAAATTAGAAAATAAACCAATGGAAAGGTTATCTGCAAAAAGATGAAGAAGAAATTATAGAAATAGAATATTGACCTTCATTATTTTCGTATAAGCATGATGACCAATAGCACGATGGCATTCATCGATTATTATCAAGGATACCATATCTAGATTCAAGAATGCCTTTCTCAAGGCATCCAAAAGGATTTGGGGTGTCATAACCAATACCTGCAGAAAGAAAACACAAGATACATTAACATGAGCTTCACAACAAAAAGCACAATCTTTCTCACATGCAGAACATTCCCAGAGAACCAAGCAACTCTTGAACAATTCCACCTTGTCCCTGATCTCATACTAATAAGCATATGAGCATAATTTTAAAATTGAATACAACTAATTTTTCTCAGTTCCAAAGGTTCCATTTGTCTCCACATTGCATTTCACGGCCGTATATTTGATTAGCAAGGAAAGACAATGGGGGAAAGGTCAAACAACCTGTCCAGTTGAGCAAAAACTGAGAGAAAAAGCAGACAGAGACTCTGAGAGACAGAAGATAGCAAGGTCCTGTAGAACATGGAAATATTTACAGAGTAGAAAAAAGGAGAAAATGTTCCCTGCCAATGCAGTGCCAACCAATGGAACCACTGAGTGAGGTTGGCAAAGTGAAGCTGTTAGAACACCATTGCGTATGGAGAAATGTGTGGCCAATATACACGGTGTTCATTCTTATACGTTAACTAAGCTCAACTCACGTCACGTTCATCAACTTCCTTTTTCCAGCACTGTAGTGTCCACCCATCTACTCCCTTGGCTCCATAGTACTCTCCCACTTCAAAATTCGTATGAATTTTAATAACCTCATATTGCTGCAAGCAAAACATAAGCCACTAATCATAAGCATATGAATCAATCAGTCAGCAACCATTGTAAATAGGCAATGAGAGACCAAACATGATGAATTAAGACGGAATTAAAACTGAAACTGCATGCCTGGCTAACAAGATGGACAGTTGGCGCCAAGAAAAGAATCGACTTTTTAAGACCATTGGCCTTGATGGCTTCGCCAATTTCTTTCATCAGCATTACTGCTATCATAGTCTTCCCAGAACCAGTGTCCAACACTGCAATGGTGTTCCTCTTCATGGCCACCTCAAAAACCTTATGTTGATAGCTTCAAGAAACCGACAAAAAACCCAAAACCCACCATCAAGAACGTGAATTTACAGCATACAAAACGTTAAAATCACATGAATAACAAAACCCACATTGATCTTGTTTAAATTTAAACAAAAAAGTTGTAAATTTTAACAAACCTTCTAAGCTTGAAGTCTACTATCTGTTTCTTTTCAATGGAGGATTCCCGCAAGGCCATATCAGGAGGTCTTGACGGGCTCTCCATTTCGCTGAAGCTTCTCTTCAGAGGGTTCTTACAGTCTTGCATTGGAGCGTCCATTATGGAAAAACAGAATTGATTTATACAAAAGATCAAAAGAAAACAAAAAAAAAAAAAAAGCAACGAAATTATGAAACTTTTCCCTTCTCTAACTGATTCTTCCGGCTCCTCTCTATTGGATAGACATTGGGCTAAACACTTGTGAGAAGAAGAAAGATCAAGAAACGCAAAAAGCGTGAAGAATCAAGAACGGGCAACACAGGAATTGGGTTGGGGGTTTGGTTATTACTTTCTTGGCTGTACTCTTACCAGTAAGTCTAAGAAAATTTTATTTTCGCTTTCTTTATTTTCTCACTAAGAAGAGTGTGCTGGTAGTCATTGAATGCCACGAATCGAATGAATGTCCTCCTAGCCTCCCTTCATGGAATTTATAATTTATGTCAAATACCGATGCATTTTAATTATTTATGTATTAAAAAACCAAAAAAAAGAAGGTTAAAAAAATCGAGGTTTTAAAATTTACTAATAATAATATTTTTATGGGTCTTATAATTTAAAAAAAGAAAAAGGATAACAGCGAGAACGCACAGGGTCCCGCAGTTTCGCCACCGATGCGAACTTTCGGTAAGGACTCCGACGGGGCGTACTAGGTACTTATCGACACGCACCTGGCGGAAGGGACCGCTTGTCTTTAGCTTTACTGCTTTAGTAGGAAAGTTGGGTGGGCCCACACAAACTGAGAACAATCCCAATTGGTCCCACTGTTTAAGTCTCCCATTTTAAGTCTCCCATTTCTTTTTCCTTTTTATTCCCCTTAAATTGGGGACCAATGTCGATGGAAATACGCTGAAAATTAGAAATTTTTATCAAATGTTGTTTATTCCTATTCCCGTATTATGAAGGTTGCAATGGGGCCACAACTGATTGGGATGTTGATGCCTTTTTTCTTCTTTTAAATGCAATAAAATGCTGTTATTATTATCTTGACATAAAAATAATAAGCGATTAGCTGTCAAATGTTTAAAGAAAATATCATAAGTCTGAAAATATTTTTATTAAATTTCACATAATGTGGAAGGTTAAAAAAAGGTAAAAAAAGATTTGATTTATTGACCTTTTTTTTTTTAGTGACAATCACTTAAAATGCACTTATAGATAAGTGTCTGTTTTATAATAAAAAGAATAATATTAATTCCGTACAAATTTATTAAAGGGGAGCTAAAGATTTTTGTTAGTCAAATGCAACTCAATAAAATAAAAAGACAGTAAAAATAATTAATTTTAAACATTTATTACAATTGTGTTTTGTGAGTTTTTAACATTTTGTAATCTTTTCATAGTTTTTTTTAGTCGTATCTTGATCATCGAATGCAATTCAATGTTCCCGAGCTCAAGGGAGTAAATCTCCAAGTTCATCAAAATCCCAATCTCAATTATCTAAATTAAAGAACCTGAATATGCTTCTATAAAAAAATAATAAAAAAAAACCCTTTATAATACATAATATGATACATGTCGAATTGAACGATTATAAGAAATATTCTATATCCAAACCAATTATAGCAATTTTTCTAAATTTCAATCTATAATCAAAATTTTAATATCTTAAAATAACTAAATTAACATATTAGTTACAAATTAATTATCGATAATTGAAAATAATTAGATCTTTTACTCAGATTTTTTTTCCACTAAAATACAAGTGACATTTGTGATGTTGCTTCTCTGCCATTAAGTTGCTAAATATGAAGACGTTTAACAACTAGAGATAAAAAAAAAAAAAAAAAGTAAAAAGAGACAAACAAAGAACTAGAGAGATACAAGTAATGTACAAAACAATCTAGTGTACTCATTATAAATATGGTGGGTACCTATAATAATCATTGTGTAAAAATATAAAATGGCTGTAAGGTGTGATTCTTAGGAAAATCAAGGATTAGAAAGAATTTAGCATCAAAACCATAAGAAAAACTAGAAATTTTGTGAAGTTTTACTTTATGTAATTTTGAAACTGAGTTATTGTGACAAATTGTGTCATTTTTTTTTTGGTGGTTTCCAAAACTTTCAATTCACCTCCAAACTGTCCTTGCCGGTTTTCAAAAAATAAAAAATGTTCATCCCTTTTTCGTTTAGTTTTTGGTGGTTGAGGTTCCATACGGCTTGGATTCAGCAGTTTTTTTTTTTTTTTTCTGGAATAAAAACTGCTCCTTCTTCTTCTTCTTCTTCTTCTTCTTTTTTTATTTAAATTTTTGGCAGATGCTATTTGTTACTATTTGGCTTGGATGGTTTTTGTGGGTTCGACGGGCTGTGAACACCCTTTTTACACTGGCCTTGGAAGGAAGGTCAGAGCCTCATGGAAGAGTGAGATGGGTGCAAAAGGCAGTCCGCCCCATTAGTACTCGATCTATAGCGAGCCCTCAATTGTGAGCATTTTTATATGATAGTTTGAGGCAATTGGAGCATTTAGATTTTTATTTTTTATTTTTTTCATAAAATGCAAGCTGACATTTGGTGATGTTTCTTCTCCCATATTAAATTGCTAACTACGAAGACGTTTAAGAACCAGAGAACAAAAGAAAGGAAAAAAAAGAAACAAGAAAATGGGAACAAAGAATTAGAGAGACGTAAAATCATCGCCTAGATAGAAAAACGGAATAGATTTTAATTTCATTGCAATATTTTACATAGAAGGTAAATTCCAAGTGATTAAGGGAGTGAAACAAATACTTTTACCCTCCCGAGATGTGAGCGGACGTGCCCGTTAGTCTTACAGACAAAACAATTTAGCATGTTCATATTATACAAGCTCTTCGTAATCTATCTTAAAAAAAGATAAGAATTATCATTTGACATAATAATTTAATTGGTAGATTGGTACAATTTTATTTATTTATTTAAATTAATTTTTTATTATATTTTTTATTTAATAAATAAAAATTTATATAAAAAAATACAATTAATGAATTACTTTAATTTCAATATATATACAATAATTAACATACTTGTAATACATATTTGTTGTGATAAAAAAAATTAGGATCAAAATTATAAAAAAATTAGAAAAATAAGCAAAATTTTCGTCAATAAATATATAATTTTAAAGTTGAGCTATTACGACATATTGAGAGCTTTAAATGGCTTTCCAAATTGTCTTCAATGGTTTTTCAAAAAATCAAAACCAATCATTCTTTTTCTTCTTCCTTTTTTTTTTTTTTTATAAATATATATAGTTTTTGGCGAATGCTGTCAATCGAACGGTTTTAATTGTAAATGCTCCTAGCTATCTCAAACATATAATTTTTTTTTTTTAAAAAAAAAAAAAACTCTTCATTGACCTTATAAAAAGGAGAAAATCAATAAAATTTATTGGTCCCCACGAAAAAGTTTACAGGAGGATAAACTAAAAATCCCAATATCAATTAAAAAGAAGTTCACAGAAGAATACTGATGATTAGGAGATATAATTCAAAGAGGAGAAATCATAAAAACTCGAAAGTAGAGAATGGTAATTACCTCTCTAATCGAAGGAACTCAAAAAACCAGTAGAGAGAGGAACGTAGTTTGTGGGTGTAGTGACGAGGAACCAAGTCCTGCGTCAACTAGTCAGTCACATAGAGGGTAGGCCTTGAAGGGACGCTTTGCCCTCTGAAACCTTTTGGCTTGTCTTTGCAGATTTATGTTTTTTAAGAGAAAATGATTACTTTTTTTTTTTTTTTTTGTGTGGCTATTTTGTTAGGTAGGGAATCTAAAACATTTAAGATATCCACTTTCTATTTTGTAGTAACATCTACTTCTTGCTGCATTTATAATTTTGGTTAAAATAAGGAGGTAAGTATAAAATTTAATTTCAGTCAAGACAAACTAAAAATTTGAGTGAGTGAATAGTATATGATACACTTAAATCTTTTTTTTTTTTTTTAAAGAAAATGAATGAACTATTACATATTTTTATGAATTAAGTTTTATGTATGCATCTTATACTTATTTTTTAAAATTATTTAATATCCAATTATATTTTAAAATTATTTAAAAATTATCATTTAATATTTTAGATTAAAAAAATAAGAATTTATATCTCCCATTTTATGCAATTGTAATTAAAACTCTCTTTATTTTTTTGACAAATTGATCCTTAATATTACCCCTATTAGTCAAACTTGATCCACCAACAAGTTTTTCCCTTAAATTTATTTACATGGACGTTAAAGTTGACCTCTCTCTCTCTCTCTTCTTACTTTCTCATCTTTCACGGGAATAAAATTGGTCAAAAATATTTTTATCTTAGAATAGAATTCTCATTCTCCTAAAGGAAAGGGAATTGTTCAAGCTTTCTTCCAATCTTCTCATCGAGACCCGTTTGACTGGGAGCAATTTTCAACCCAACGTTGCTTCACAAATAAATTAGAGGGTGACTTGAATTGAGGGTGCCAAAACCTGACAATCTTCAGACGTAGAGTGAGATTTGGAAATGACCATTCGCCAAAGTAGCAGGAGGGCTCAAAAATCATATTAAATTTTTTTAACCCCTGTTACGGGTTTTGGATTTCTCTCAATTTTGGCTTGTCTGCCGCGAAAAGGGTGCCGCCGACCTACGCAAACCGATCACCCCGCAGGCCCTGGCCCCAAAAATAAATATGCGCTAAACCCCATTCTCGCTGCTAGCCGTAAAGCTCCACAGCTTGGGCCATTTTGAAAGCCTTGCACATCAGCCGAACACTCCAAACATTGTGGCTTGCCTAACAGCATCGTTGCAGCTATTTTAATTTTCCCCAACCGTTTGTCACAAATTGGCTTCACATATACACGGTGTACAGACATTGCCTCAATAGGGTCGGTCGTGCTTGAGAGGTGAACCTCCATCTCGTAATTGAATTCTATCAGTTACATTGAGAATGAAGAAAAAGGAATGTTAACTATGACAAAAGGGAACAAAAAATCAAGGTACAAAATTCACAGATTGAAGAAGAGCTGTAAAAGATTTGGCTGATGCGGGGTCCCTGATGACTAACAAAATGTGGTGCTGCTACAACCGGCTATACCTTATCGATACATTCCTGCTTCCTTCTCTTCATGTTTCCTTTATCTAACCTCACGTCTTTCTTTCCTCTCTTTTTTTTTTTTTTTTCACCTTTGTGTCATTTTTTTTCCCCTCTCCAGGCTTTTAGGTTACTTCCATTTCTCTTCCTATACAAATACAAGAATGGTTTGATGACTACAAACTTGGATGGATTTTTCATTATGTCAAAAACTCCTATACCCCATGTTGTCATGTCTTTTGACTCAATGTATCACTACACGAAGCAAACCTGGCTGTGGCTCAGTGCAGTCAAGGCCCTCTTCTTCAAGGAGGTATCGCTGCACAGCAATTGGAAGCCTTGCTGGTGTGCGAGAGCCCCTTGTGTGATGGCCTGTCCCAACACATATGTAAACCTGTAGCCGCTGCTCTGCTGCACGGGCTGTGCTTTGCAGAACACTCAGCTCATGCTTAAGTACATGAATGGCTTCACTTACATGTAGCCCATGAAGGTCTATCATCCGCTCATTACCTCGGCCACTTCCCTGAACCTCTAGACCAACTGGATTCCTGAAGAAGTTTATCCACACGGTATAGGAAAACAAAACCAACAGTTAGCTTACCAAAACACATACCAGCATTATTGTGGGAATTAATGCACTAAAATCAAGACAACTGAATTCCTCGTTAAAACATTTCTGGCTCCATGCAACACCTGAAACTAGCATCATTTCAATGACGTATTATGAGGCCTTGGTATTCCACCATAGCCAATTACATTAGCACCTCAAAAGTCACCCAAGCAATGATCACCATTCCTGAAACTTATTGAGAAGCATGCCCACCAAAGGGGTTGCAAGAAAGGTAAGATAACAGGGGCATATAGAGAGGAGATCTAAAATCAGTTAGCCACCGTACATCTCTTTTCCCTAGAGCAAAAATACAGAAACTAAGCGAGGATAACTAAGTAAAATTCAACCACATATTTGTAAGCTATTAAAGGTCTGATTGAAATTCCTGTTGCGTTTTGCTGTTGTGATTGACAAACTGACACTTGTGAAATTTGCTTTCAGTAAATGCAATTGATTGTTTAGTAATTATTTATGACATTTTGAAAGAAAAACAAAATATTTCTAATAAAATAGAAAATAATCACAAAAAAAATTCTTTTGTATAATTAAATTGTAATTATTTCATGTAACAACAAATATTATTGTTTTAAAAAATTATTAAACCATGAAGCACTTCTTGTGTTTTCTCACTGCATGAAAATGCTGCATTTCCAAAATGCAAGTTTTAGCTGTAGTACGATTCACCAAACACAAATTTTACAGTTTAATAAAAACTAACAAAACTGCATTTAACTCAAAACACAGATTTCAAAACCGCAACTACAATCTCAAACACACCCTAAGACATAATAGCCAAAACCTTACGCAGAGGTAGGAAGAAGAAATAGAATAGGTGCCCCCATCAACTTTTAAGCTGGACATTGTAAACAATGTGACTTTTTCAGCTGGGCAGAAGAGGACTGTCAAGGATGGGACAGGTGAAAGCAACAAGCAACAAACCTCTGGCGATAAATAGCTTCTTGAACTTTTCCATGGGCTGCCTTCATATGCATATTATGCAGCTGCCCTTTCACACTCAACTCCTTTGATAAACCTTTATTGCCAATGAGAAATGCTTGTCGTGCCTGTGCGGAGAAGTGAAAAAAATCAATGCATCTTCATAACTAATTATGTTGAAGGTGTTGACATGGATAATATGTCAAGTGCACTGTCTCACTGTCAATACTTGGGCACCATTCACCTTCTCTTTTGCAGGACCTCATTTTACAAGCCCAAAGGAGAACCCAGTAGGAAGGTCAAAGCAGAAAGTTTAAACAGAAGAACAAGTAAAAATAAAGGTTTTACCTGTTCAAAGTATGCGTTCCGTAAACGAGCATGGTCACGAGCTTCTTCCCGCAGCTCAGAATACATATTTGCTGCCATCTCAACAATATTAAAGCAAATATAACTGCAGAAGACACTTGTCCCAAAATTAAAATGTGCATAAATCCAATTAATTTGTTGACTGAGGAATATTACCTACGGCATCTCCTGTTTCAAGCCAGACAGGAGGTGTTCGAGCTGAACCACGGCTTTGCAGCCTATCTGCATAAATGCCTCTTCCATGGCCACTGTTATAAGGACCAGCCAAAACATGGGAACTTCTGCTTGAGCCAACAGTGAAATCAGTTGAACCATTTCTTTCATACTTCCATAAGCCAGAATCCTCGGATGCCAATTTCCTGACAGCTGAAGCAAAATCTACAGTATCTCTAGATGGAAAGGAAGCACTGGACTTGAATAAAAGCATGTTCTCTTTGTCAGGAGATTGATAACAATTTCCAGTTTCATTTCCAGCAAATTTTGAAGGACCATTGTGACTATCTGGCACTGTAAGAGCTGGAAAGTCCAGTGAACTGAGATTGGGAGCTGAGAAGGCTTTTGAGTTCATATTTTGATTGAAGCTCCCATCAACTTGAAGCTACGATTTAAGAGAAAACATTGCATAAATGTCTGGATATAAACAAAAATAGACAAATGCAGATAAGAATATCATCAAAAGAGCATCATGTTCCGTGAGTAAAACATAATAAACTACACAAATCCTAGGACCACTGTTGCAGCCTCTATCAGTTATAAACTGCTGAAGACAATAAGCAAATTATCAGATTATCAGTTGCAGAGGGAAACATAAAATTACTGACAACCATGTAAACAGAACACCAAGGTCTCAAATGGAGGGCTACATGAAACTATAGGTGGACTGAGTCACCTCAAACTCTTAAGGGGAGCCAGCATTTCCCTCCCAAAACATGGCATACAAGGCACTGCTCATCACAGTTAGCAACCAAACCAACAGCACCCCCATTTTCCATCTCTAAAGAATTCTAGCACATGCAGCAATATCATTGTTTCCCAAGGTAGATAAGGAAAAGATAAAGAGAACTTTGACTAGAAAAAATTATTCAGTAATTAAAAGATGAAACGATCAAGTTGATTGAGGTCCTTTGGTTGAAATACTGACAAGTATAATCTCAGTACACCATCCTACAAGTTAATGGGAGTTCCCAGTGCCCAAGGTTCCCACACACTGTGGGGTTTTGGGAAGAGTCAGATGTATGCAACTTCACCTATGTTTTTTTACAAAGAGGTTGTTTCTGTGACCCAAGACCGTGAGCTCCAAGTCATAATGGAGTAACCTTTATCATTCCACCAAAGTTCATCCTTCACCATCTTACAGGTTCTTAGTTATATATTTCAGGAAATTATTTTCTGGGACCCAACTCTTCAAAATTGTAATGTCAATTTCCGTAACTTTGAGCAATCCATAGTCTTAAAAATAACTAATCAGGAAACCTTTCAAATAATGAATCTTTAATTGGCTGATGCATTTCAAAAGACTTCTGTGGGCCAGAAAAAGTACTTCATTGCATTCAAACTGCAAAGTTAATGGCAGCACATCAAACATGATCCAAAAATAAAGACAAATTAAATGGAAACAAAGAGGTTAACCTCCAGCTGAGTAAGCATCTCAATAGTATGGTTTAAGTCACATCCATTTGCAACATAAACTTCAGCAAGGCTTTCAGCAGCAAACCCTGGGAATTGCAATGCCAAAAACTCCAAAGGGTTCATATCCATACCATCCAACCATGTCAGATCACCTAACATATCATTCATTAAACCCTGTCTAGAATTTCCTGGATGCAGATGCACCTCCCCACCATTTGCAAGAAGCTGATCAGTATTAACAACTTGCTTGTCCCAAGGCTTAGTTGGCAAACTCAAAAAATTGGCTGAAGCTGGGTCTTCCCCATAAGAAGCAGCATATCTCATCTTTTCACCAAAGCTGCCACCATTTATATGGTGCAGGGATGGCCGCTGTTGCTCTGTCAATACATACCCACTGGTTGTAGAAGCAGGGAATCTTGACAATTCAGCACCGTCATGCAAAGACAAGCCTGCTAAAGAAAGTCCTCCAAGTGCCTGGGACTCTTCATCACCCATGACTTTGAAGTCAGGAGTGATATCATCTGGTAACTGGTGGCGCCAGTATTGCTGAGCCTCTTCATCAGATTTATTAGAAGCAGATGACTCTGATCGATCAAGCACTGCTTTACCTATGGTCCCAGAAGAAGCAAACCTTGCTGCTGCATCAGGTGCATTTGAGGTACTTCCAGATGGCAAAGGAGATGTTCTGAGTGCAAAGGGAATGAACTCTGCCGCATTTGGATTCAAAGTTGTTGCCTTGCTTGGGACACTTGACCTTGTCTCGTTTATCTGAGAACTTTTCTTGGATAAGCTCATTTCTTATATTCAAATGGAAAATTGGAAACAAAGAGACTCTACATTCAACAACAGACACCAATACAGGGAGTAACTCTGAGTTGCAGTAGGCATCATCCAAAACCTGCAAAGCAATTTCGTTTGATTATTCTGATCAGTCAAAAACATAAAAATACACTCTCAGACAATTTCACATCCATAAAGTCCACTACCCCACAAAGTTTAATAACCTTATCTCAAAATGATCTGAGATTAACAGACATCGGAATAAGTGACATAAATCCTTTTGGACACCACAAGTATTAACGCAACCATTTTTAGACCATCCCCCCTCGGCGGCAAGGGCGCGGCTGATGCTTATAAATTAGATGTCCACAAACCCGAAAACAAAACAAAAATACAAGATAAAGACACAAACCCAGCCAAAGAAACTATGTTATCCCATATGCTTAATACAGACAATGCTTGCTGGATAGCACTTTTGCAAAAATTGGCAAATTGTGCATCCCTATAAATACAAGACATTAAATAGAGACAAATAAAAAATAAATAAATGTATTAAGTAGAATTCAATTGCACATAGAGTAACGCTTCAAGCTCCAGAATTTGACTGACTACATTTTACAAAAAAAAAAAAAAAAAAGAAAAAGCTTCATTCAACACCAGAATCGGTAACAGACCAACTTCCCGTAACTAACTTAAACCCCCCAAAAAAAGAAATAGATATTCATTTAACAAAACCCTAATTAGACCACCAAGAACAGAATTTTCAACAAAATCCTTCGAAATCAGAACTCACAAGTTAAAAGAACAAGCAGAACCACAAGCTCACATTATCCAAACAACGTATCCCCAGAGATCTCAAAAAAATCAACACCAACACTCCGAAAAAAAAAAAAAAAGCGAAATTCAAAGAAAAACAGCCAGACAAAAATAAACGGAAAGTCGAGAATATAAAATGGAAGATGCAGAGGGAAGAGCGAACAGTACCTTTACGAAACAAATAAAATGGATCCATTAGCAGAGGATAAGACGAGATCGGATAAGAGAAAGAAAGAAAGAGGGTTAAAAAATTGGAGAGATAACAAGAAAAAGAGAGAGTAGAATATAAAGGGTAATAAATAAAATACTTATTTATCGGGATTCGAGCTCGAGTTCTGTCTCAGTCTAATGTTTTTGCTGTCTCAGGCTCTCAGGTCAGGTCTCGCCCGTTCGTGTCTTCTCTCTCTTTCTCTCTCTCTGGTTTTCTTTTTTTTCTTTTATTTTTATTTTTTTATTTTTAACTTTGGTTCTGAGAAAGAAATAGAAATCGTGGTTTGGCAAAATAGGAGCCAGTGAGCAGGCCAATCAGCATCACCACAAAATTATAATATGAAAAATGCCACCCAACACCCCCGCCCCGGGGCCAAACGCTTCGCCACTCGATTTGACCTTTTTATTTCTCTCTCTCTTGCTGTAGAGTTTCTCTCTCTTTTTCTCGACCTTCTGATTCTTTCAACTGATTGCCTTTTTAAAAAAAAAAAAAAAAATTTGTGAATAATTAAATCGAATTTATTTATGCAGTGTTCGGGATTAAAAAAAAAAAAAAGTAACAAATAACAAAGGTATTGTGATTGCATGCTATTTGACTTTTTCTTGACGCGAAATATCGGATTAAAAGTGTCACGTCTTGATCATAATTAATTATAAGATATATAATATGAATAAGAGAGTTCCTTTCTACATAATAAATTTTTTTAAGCTGCAATCGCTAGATTTACTTTTGGATGAATAAATAAATAAATAAATAATCCTGTCGTTTTCATAATATTTTGTTACGTACAATTCGGAATTTGCTGGAAGCAAAAGTGATAGGCAAATGTGTACATAATTAATAATAAGATATAATTTTTTTCCTTTTTTACTAACTCATTTTTAGTATCTAATAACTGTATTATTTTATAAGTTATCATCACAAGTCTTTTTTTTTTTTTCACTATTTTGTTTATATTTCTATTAACTTGAGGAGTGATGAGTTGCTTGAACTGCAAATGTTTTGAAATTAACTTGGATTTTACCGCGACTGTTTTGCTCAGCTCAGCTCCACTAGAAGTTTACTATCCTCTAAACAAAAGTGCAGCAGGTTTTTTTTTTTTTTTCCTTTTTTTTCATTAATTTCACTCGTGGTCCATTACACATTTGTGTGGGCATGGCATGCAATTAATTTTTCATATTTGCAATGTTTCCCGCACCTGCACAAGGTTTTCTAATTTACACTTGTTCAGTCGAGATATGTAAATATTAGTTACATTTACTTTCCTTTGATTTTCAATTCACGTAAGATTGTAATATATTACTTTTACTTTTACAATACTGCAAAACTCGGCATTCATAGTCCGTTCTATTGCCATTCAGGGCCATGACTTATCGAGCGTTTGAGAATCCAACAGCTCGCTCATAGCTCTGATATGGCGCGAGTTTAACCAGCTGATTCACCATGCCCCCCACCCCCCTTTTTTTTTTCTTCACACATCAACCTAAGCTACAATTTCGTTTAGTTTATTTTATTTTCTATCTGAAAAAAATTGTTTCGAGAACTTTTACTAAGATCAAAAAATGTTTAAGAATTCATGTCAAACTATGAACTTATTGCCATTAGATTATTCATTTACATTATGTATCTTCAAGATAATTTAATTGAAAATAAGAAAATCCTCATATAAAGTAATGTTTGTGGTTATTCCTACTTATAAAAAATCAACTTCAATAAGCGAAATCTGCTAAATACTAAATAAATAAAATACAAAATAATAATAGATATATTCATTATTATTAAAAATATAAAAAAAAATTTAACTGCATTTTATAAAGTCAACAGCATAATTGAAAAATAATAAAAGGTCCACCGGTCGAATGAATTTCTAACCCCCCGTAGTTTAGTTTTATCCCGTCAACTATGTTTCCCCTGTGGGCCCCCTGCGGAGGTTTCCTGATTAGAATTTCCCCCATTGAATACTTATCTATCATATCCCACAGGTTCAAAGAGAATACTCTCCTCTTTTTAATCAATTACTCCAAAAAAAAAATCTACCTCTTAATTAGTTTCTTTTCGTTACTTTTTTTTGTGTTATATAAAAAAAAAAAAACCAATTCCCTAGGAATTTAGAAGCTCACAAATGCCAAATAAGTTATATCAATAATAACAGATATAAACCATGTTAATATAGCTAGACGCTATATCGTGTCGAGCTGTAACCTATCCTTCATTCACACAAGACACTTACGAAACTGTAATCAATAAATCCCATACAAGTAAACTCAAAAAAATAAAAAAAAAAAGGGATGGCGGCCGATGGCTTGTTCCTCATCATCACGTAGTTCCGGGACCAATCAATCGTACTACGAGTCTTCTCTGTCTCTCTCCACTTTTAGTCGTATCGTAATAACTCCTATGATTGCTCACGGAACTCGATTGAGCAAGTTATAAAAATACGGAAAATGTCTTATGCGAGGATCTGAATTACTATTCGATTATTAGAGATAAACAAGACTTTTTTGCTGGCCATCCGCACCAATGACTTGGTACAGAAACCTCCAATTAAGTTCTGCATAAACATTTATTTTATTATATTATCTTTCAATTATCTCTCCGACACGAGCAACAACATAACTACTCTAAGTTTGTCAAAACCCCAACCCCGAGCCGTAATAGATTCTACAGTTCTGGAGTTCATTGAGAAATTTTTGTATTCCGAAGTTTTAAAATGGAGTCAGATCAAAAAAGATAAGTGTGGCAGGTGTGGGCGACCTCTTTATGTTATAAAGAAAAACAAAATAATAATACAACAGGTGCCACCTTTTTTAAAAATGGCGCTGCCCGGGCCTGGCGGGCCATGTACTTCGTTGCGAGATCATTCTGTAGACACGAGCAGCAGACAATGGGCGTAGACCTACTGTATTAGGTGAAGACTCGAGATTCTAATCGACTCGTATTTCATGCTCGAATCCAGTTTCACTCAGCGAACTCAGCGCTACAGCATCGAGAGGGAAGAAATTATTGAGGCTGCGCGGATGTGTTTATTATTGGGCGGTTAGTATTGGAGTGGGTCGTGGAGAGAGGTGTGGGAGGAGGGCTTTTATCGAGAAGGTATGCTTTGAGATTTGAAAGGAGAGGAGTCGTTTAAAATACAGTAATTGTCTTTCACTTAATATCAATAACTAGAAAATTCAAAAGTTCAAAATTTTTTGCGAGGGGGTGTTTCAGTTTCGGTGATTGTTAAGTAGTTGGTTTTCAGTTCCACTAGGTTTTTTTTTTTTTTTTATCGTTATTGGAACCAGTGGTGATATTTATACTGGACAATGGCCGCAACTACATCGAAGGAACCGAGAGAGGTTGTCGAGGCCGAGCCTGAAAATCAAGTGGAAGTTCAGTTGGCCATGTGCGAGTTGGGTTGGAGGGATTGCACCCGGCTATTAGCCAGTGTACGGGCGCACGATGGTTACTGGATTTGTGGACTGTGCGCCGAGGCTGTCAAGGAGGAGAGGCATCGATCCAAGACGGGCATCAGTGTTGATCAGGCGTTGAAAGAGCACCTGAAGTTTTGTCAGCAATTCAGATTTTCCAATCCTCCGACCAACCCAACCGGGAACCTCATTTCTGCTATGAGACATTTGCTTCGGCGAACCATGGATTCTCCTAGGAAGAAGAAGGGGTCGGTGTACCCATCAACGGCAATAGTTCAATAGAAGATCCTTTCTTTTTTTTTTTTTTTATCAAAAGAAAAGCACACATTGTTAGCAGGCAGATGGTAGGTTCTAGTTAAAGTTAGCTTAGTTCCCACCACTCCCTTTCTCTCACCAGTTTTTAGTTTAAGCCTCCTCTCTTTTTTTTTTATTTCCTCTATTCTGGTTGAACTACTTTTAATATTATGGGTATTTTGATGGCTTCAGTCCGGATGAATTTGGTGAAATTGTTATCAGTATCCTCCTGCTTCAATCACAGTTTTGTTTATTTCTACTTTTGACTACAAGAAAGATGTGCATTTGGTCAACAAGCCGGGTGCCGTTCATGTCCATCGATGGCAAGCACCTCCCATCTTCCCCCGCAGGGGCTCGCTCTCTCTCTGTCTTAACGTTTGCTCGTCTCATTAGGTAGCGGGCCGCCTTGTCTGAAGTCACTAAAGGAAGGCGAAATTTCTGTTTTCTCTTATTATTATTTCTTTAAGAATAAAAAATTTATAGTTCTCTCAATTTTAATGACCATGTAACCGTTATCTTAATTCCGTCTGGCTTTGCAAAATTATCATGTAACATGAGTGTTATTGATTGTCCTGTAACATCTATGACCCAGTTGACAGTTTTATTAATTTATATTCATTTGTGACGGGAAAGCCTAAAACTTAATTTCAATTTCTTTTTTTTATAGTGAGTTCCACTCTAAAAATTGTGGAATCCTCAATTGATGATCATTTTCTCGCACGATCCATATTTGAGCAACTAAAATAATTAGAATCAATGATGTAAATGGGATTGTGAATGATAACAGTTTGCGTGGGAAAAAGGATCGGGTGACAATGTCTTGACATAAACGTGACCTCCATTTATGTCCTGCCTGTTCCTTATTAACGAGAATTTATGCTTCTGCATCGATTGATGGGGTTGGTCAAAAGTCAGTTGAAACATTCGTGGTAGAGGACCCTCTAGCAGTTCATTAATCTCATCAATCATTTAGCATTATATGCTAACGTACACAAAGCATTGCTCCTGTGTTGTATTGGATAGCGTCCGTTGTTTCCAACGTTGCCCATATTTTGATGCATCCAAGCATTTATACGGCATTTAAACGGTCGTTTGGTTCGCATCGTACGAGGGGGGTTCTGCAAGAGAACACTGGTCGGTCATGGATTCCTCCTAGGAGAAATGTTAAGGGGCACAATTGAGAGATGAAATTATATCTGATTGATGGATTGCACAAAAACCTCGGTTGTACGTCTGAACGAGAAGTCAGTATAATGCGAAACTTGCTCCTCCAATCCTTCTAAAAAGGCATAATTGCTAAACCAGTAACATGCATCTCCACACTGAGCAATCCAAAAAGCGTCGATGAATTCTTCTTTGAGATTCAACCAAACAACCATACAACGAGACTTTTCATCTTTTTCATTTCCCTCATTGAGCCAAATCGGCCACTATTTCGGAAAGTCGGCAAAGTTGCACAGTCGCAGCAGCACTCATCTCATTAATATACCTAATTTTGCCAAAGGGAAAATTATCATACAGCTTACCTCAGTCGTCTGACATTCCGTCGTAGATTATTAATGTATGCGCAATACGTTGTTTATCCCCACCAATCTCGAGTACGAGAGTGTCGCTTCGCGTACTTTGTCCTGTGACCATCGCAATGTTTAATTGCAGGCTTCAACATTGAGGTCACTACATATATATGTATGTGTACTTATTTGAATTTGTTCCAATCATGCTTGCACAAGCCACATTTTCCCATTTTTTCGCACAGCGGTTACAATTAGGTTGCCGCTCTCCTTGCCGTCACATCAGGTAATGACGATTCTATATACATGAAGGAAAAGCTCAACAAGCTTTATTTTTTAATTTAAAAAACAAAAACAAAAAAAAAAAAAGGTAAAACCAGTGAGGGTGAGTACTTAACAGAGCACAGGGGCATCCTCGTGAGCCCACAGATTGATTCAATTGGGGTAATGTATGTTTTGCACTTTTGCTTTTAGGACTCTTTCTAACGCGAAAGAAACAATCCTGCGCTTGTTAGAAACATTCTAACTTAACACTCAAAATGGATGAGTAGTTGAGAGTAGATGGTTGAAATGCAGTACATTCTCGTGCAATGCTTCAATTTTTCTTTGTTTTGACGTCATCAGAATTGAATTGAATTAAGATAGTAATTGGTGGTTGCCTGTCACAAACTAATCAATCAAATTAATTAATCTGGATTAGATGTTTATGTTGTTGATTCCTTTATTAGTGCCGTCTAAATTCAATAATTACACTGACAAATAAAGATCCAACTTAGTTCGACACTCTAGAAAAAACTACGCGACGAGATCAGAAATTCTTGGCTACCTCTCCATCCGCCAGATTCCTGCCATTTTGTCCATATCAGTAAAGGAGCCGTAGAAACCTACAACAGGTACCAGATTAAACACATGCCCAAAATATCTTTACTGTGGGGGGTCCATAAGTATACATAATCGTGCAATTCTTCAGCCAGTAAATGACATTATGATGTGATGTATGCTTCTCTTGTATACCTTTTTTCTCATGAAAATTCAGCTTGGCTTGAATTTTCTCTATCGAGCCCATGGGAACAAATGAACCTATTTATGCACAAAATGATGGAAGCTTCAAAAAATGAGCCAGAAGATTAAAGCAACAAACAGACATTAATTTTAATTGATCATCATGCATTTTTCCTGTCTATGCCTACTCTTTCGCGAGACCTTGCGGGGAGCTGAAACCATTTTCAATATTGTCATAAAGGGCAGAATCCGAGAAAGACACCAGAGATAGGGGCAACTTAATCCGATGTCTCCAACCTCTGCCTCTGCCGTGCTTGTGGGTCTGGCGCCCATTTTCTTCTTTCACATCCTTCTGTCCCTCACTTTTCATTCCTTCCTCGCTTCCAAAGCATGCGTCGATATCTTCTGCACAGGGCACTATGTACACAAATGGTTCGGCAACGTCGTCAAAACCCTGAAGAGACTCCAAGATCTTGACAACACCACTCATTGTGGGCCTAGGCTTCGGATGATGGCTCAGGCATTTGTAAGCTAATGCAGCTGCCATTTGAGCCCCCTTGGTGGAATATTGCCCTTCAAGTCTCGGGTCTATAAACCTTTCAAGCTTGTTGGGGTCCTTCAATACAGGCTTTGTCCATTCCACCAGGCTCCGTCCTCGACCGGGACGAGTGTCATCCATTGAGCGTCTGCCTGTTAGCAGCTCTAACAGAACTACCCCAAAGCTGTACACATCACTCATAGTTGTCAAGTGACCTGTCACGCATTAAGATATTGACATTAGATTGGGTTAAGTTCCATGAATTCTAAAGTTCATGTAGCAAATAAATCAGAGTTCACATTTCTCAGAGAAAAGCAAGATTATAATTAATCAGATTAATTACCAGTCATGACATACTCAGGGGCAGCATAACCTTGAGTGCCCATTACACGTGTGGTGACATGCGTCTCTTCCCCTTCCGGACCATCCTTTGCAAGCCCAAAATCTGATAGTTTGGCAGTGTAATCCTACAGGAAGCAAAACGTGGGAACAGAGGTTTTTAGTACAAAAAGTACCCATAATTTGTTTGTTCACAATTTTACACACAGCTGCAGGTGAGGAAATGAACGTAACGATGTACACTGCTCAGTTCTCACGTGCTAACAAATTGGCAACAACAAAAGCTCAAAAAGAGGGGCTTACGGAGTCCAGCAAGATATTAGAAGACTTAAAGTCCCTGTATATCACTGGTTTATCAGTTTCATGGAGGAATTCCAGGCCCTTGGCAGCTCCAAGTGCAATTTTCATCCTAGTTGACCATGGCAATGCTGCAGAATATCCTACAAATTAATCAGAAAACAATTTAGACCGAAAAAATAAAAATAAAAAAGCTCCAAGTACCAAATTCCCAATACCACACAAAAAGTAGAAAAGATGTCTCCGCTGTAGACGCTCTGAAATTAAATCAGTCTCCATACATTCCTATAATTGATCCAATTGTGTAAATTGACACATGCTCGGCAATTGATCAGTGTTTGTTTGGATTCATGAATTTAAATTAGATGAAGTGAAATTACTTCTCTCTACCCTCTAGACATATTTCCAATACCTTAATAAAATAGATGGAGAACAAAAGCAATACATACTTCTAAAGAGTTGATCCTCTAGGCTGCCTCTTGGCATGTATTCATACACGAGAAGCCTCTGGTCCTCTTCCCAACAATAACCGATCAGCTTCACAAGATGAGGATGCCTCAGTTGTCCAAGAAATATTATCTCTGCCTGCAAGAAAAGGAAAACACTCCAGTTAATTGAAAGGTGCTTTAATGCTTCCTAATACTTTTGTCTTCTGTTTCTCCATGATAAATCCAATTCAATCAATAAATGATTTGGTGGGAAGTCTGCAAACTGTCCGGAATCATTCCAAAACAGGACTTGCATCAATGGTTTGTGTAAAAAGTAATCAAACTCAAAGCAAAACTAACCATCCACTCCTTGTGGCCTTGCAAGCCATCCAGGTCCAGTAACTTGACAGCTACAGGCTGAGCCTCCAATTCAGGCCTAAGCTTGTCATCTACAAACCCCTTGTACACTGGTCCAAACCCACCTTCGCCAAGCAGATTGCTCCGCGAGAAATTCTGCGTCACAACCCTCAGTTCTGCAAAAGTAAAGGCATGCAATTTGGAGCCAGCGAAAGAATTGGATATATCTTCAACGCAGAGTGATGAGCTCGGGTTGCTGAAGTCCGTGAGGGATAGCCTCCGAAATGAACTGTGTCTCAGGATCCGATCATGATCTTCGGATTCCATCATGGGCTCTGACTTGTAACAACTGGAAATTATACATTTCCATGAAGCCTTCCTCATGGTCATCCTTCCAATTGCTATAACACTTATTCTTGATTAATTTTCCACATAGAGAACCTGAAATTGGAGACGAAAAAGGAGTGAGATTGATGTTGAAAAACAAGTATGAAGGCCTTGTCTATATCTTTTCCTTTTTTTTTTTTTTCTTGTAATTGCTTAGCCATTGAGACTTCTTAGACGCAGTACATATATAGAGGGAGGGGCGTACTACTAAGGATCTATAAATTATAATTTCTGTCTATCAGCCTATGCCACGTTTTCCGTTTTAAGCCTCAAGGTCAAAATACATATGGTTTACCTTTATTTTCACGATTTATATTCACGAAAAGGTGGTAACTTTCACATATGAATCGTAAAGATTTGCATAAGAAAAAACACTCTCCATGCATGATTACAGAATCCCTAGGTTTTAGGTCTTCAAAATAGCTAGTAAGAGATGAGTTGGCAGCTGCCTCTCGACGTTTTTTTTTTTTTCCCTTTTTTTGGGCTAAATCTTAAAATAAAGTCAGCAGTTTATACCGGCAAGTATCAAAGCGAACAAAATTTTGACGGCAAGCTCGAAATTTAGTATTAGTAAGCTCACAACAAGAACGCTATTTGCGAGTTCAATTAAAAATGACCCGAAACCGAATGCGACATTCACAATTTTAACGGCAATTATAAGTTTTAACTCTTTGATTACCGTTTGCAGATGATTTTTACTTTTCTTTTCTTTTTTCGTTTCTCTTTTCTATTAGGGACGGCATGGTTGTAGCCTTGCGACAATTGGACGAAAAAAAGTTTCTTTTTTTCAAAATGAACTTCATTTGCAAGAACACTTGCTTAATCTTGATGCTTCGCTACGACAATTTGCCACATTTAAGCAACTGGTCAAGTCGGGTAATTTAAGGAGCCAAAAAAAAAAAAAGTAATAACAAAAAATGATAATGGGTTATATTGGCCGGTTAGATCTTTAAACGCGCAGTGCTATTTTCGGGTGGTGCAAGCTGTAACATGGGGGTAGGAATACAACGACAACAACTCGACAACTACTGGTTTCTTATTCATATTAATTTCCTAATGATAATATACAATTCTGAAAAGCCCTATCAAGAAAAGCTTCTAGAATATTTTGACCTCACAATTAGGCTAAAATCAAAACTTCATTTTTCCATTTTTTTTAAAACAGCATTAAGCATAACTCATGTGTGTGGTTCCCAGCAGACATCACATTAGTTGGATTATAAATTTGTAATTGAAGTAGGTGAAGGCCACGGTATCGAAGAGTTAATGGTGAACGAACAATGCATGTACCCACGGCAGCTTTCAGCCCATGGGAATTATGCGAAACAGGACGGATAAAATTGGAATGTCGAGAAATTTTATTAATGCTCAAAGTGATTACCTGTGACGGAGTCTGGTTCGATTTTGTTAGTCAAATAATAAGTTTCTTTTATATATATATATATATATAATAATTAAATAAAGATATTTACTCGAACTCATAGTTACATTCACCAACTTCTCTATAATACATATTTTTTCATATTACACACACATAAACTCATAACAACCAGCCCCTTGGAATGCGAAACAGGAAGCGTATCTTTATTCTCTCTCTCTCTCTCTCTTTCTTTTTTTTTTTTTTTTTCAAAGATTATTACCAACATCTTGTCTAAGCATGTGGGAATTAATAAAATGGCACGGATATTAGAAAGTCAAAGTGAATGCAAAGAGAGCCTTGCGCATACAATTCAAAGAATGAAACCCCAAAAAGGAATTTAAAAAAGAAAAGAAAAGAAAAGAAAAGAAAAATGCTGTTGAATATATTTTTATTGGTCAAAGTGTGGTAGTACATCTTATTCAATCATTTTCTACCGCCCAAGGGGTCTTTTTGTATACATACATACATTTGAGAAACGCCGTTCGTGGAGTTGCAAAATCTGCGAGAGGGAATTTCTGTTAATTTTCATTCTCTTTCTCTCCGAAAGAAACGGAGTAATCGGCGGTCTGATATGCAGTGAACAAAATCAGCCGCCTAGGATCCATTCTCGTGTTGGATTTTTTTTTTTTCTTTTTTTGGCATCAAAATCATTCTAGGTCATCTAAACATTTGATTTTGTGCGATCAAGTTCACACTTGCCTCTAGACGAAATGAGGATTTGTGTGAACCCATGGCTACAGGTGTACTTGTTTGTACCAGATCATAATCAGAGTGGCTGGCGCTTTTATAATTTGGGGGTTATTTTCAGTCAGCTGCTCCATTGGAGAACTCCGGCAGGCTTCAATGGTAACTGAAAATCCTTACCGAAAACTTCTGATGCATACAAACACTCTCCCCTAACCGAATCACTCCTTATAAAAGTACGTGGTCTGATGACAATACCTCACATTTAAAAATTTTAATTTTAAAATCGACTATAATATTAATGAGTTATTACTTATGAGTCACACTTTTATTTTTAAATTAAAAAAATTATGTAACTCATATATATATATATATATATAGATAGATAGGGTTTAGGGGAGGGAGGTAAAAAAAAGTAAGATTTGAATTTACTGCACAGGTCACACTTTCATGTGCACGGCCTTTGCTGCTGAAGATGGGGTGGCCCATCATTGGTCGTGTACGTGAAACTAGAAACGGCATATATCCAGTGCCAGAGACTGGGCTTTTATGTTGGGCCCATGATTGAGTTTCCTGGGCTTCAGTGGATACACATATAAATAAATTCAGCCCCGCAGCAGGGCCCCATAAAAAGCTTACACCGAGACAAAAAAATTTCTGGCAGCTCTTATGCTATTTTGCGGGGTTGCCTTTTGCTTTCACAAGAAGGCATTTAGCAGGATCATAAGCGCTTGCTTAACACCAAATTAACGAATATGACATTTTTTACATCAAATCAGCTAATAGAAACTCTAATAATAGAAAAGCTCGTCAAGGGCATTATTATTAACAGAATAAATTAACTAACTAATCATTAAATATGAAATAATTATTAATAAACAATGGGAAAAGATCCAACATGAATTTAAATCTGCATGGCTAGTGAAGTATTGCTCATAATTAATCATATCGATTTCTATACTATTGCTCATGAGTCAATGGGAAACAACGGCAAATTAGAGTTAGACAGTGTAGTAGAACGAATAAATAAGAAATCGTCCGCACTACAGTACCACTAATGCCAGATGGCAGTTTTTCCCAACATTTGTGAGCATACTCGCTGGGCCCCCAAATGAGCCATGAAGCCTGCATAAAAATTCCCTTCCTTGTAAGGCATTCTGCTCTGACACGGTGATAGTTATCATTTTCTCAGTCCGCCGCCGCGAGATCTTGTGAAGAGCAAGAAATAAATATTTATTTTAAAAACTTTAAATTTAAATTTAATGAGGGAATATAATTAAGATTTTAAAAAAAGCACATTGGTGTTGTAATTAGATATGTAAAGATCGTGTAAAGAGCGGTTGGTAAGCCAAGTCACCCTCTTCGTTCTTTTTGCCTCTCTTCACGCGAAAAGAATCGCCCAAGAATACCAACCTGGAAACCTGTTAAACTACAACCACGCGACCGTGTTGATTTGATCGTTTTCGAACCACCCAAAATTTTCTACTGGATAATATTATTTTTAATATTTTTATTATTTTATACGTCCTAAAACAAAAGTAATGGCCCAACGATATAATGTTGCTGGTAGGTACGTGCATTACCCTTATGCATCTGCACCACAAAGGCAACAAGCATCCATAAAATTAAAAGGAAAAAGAAAAAAGAAAAGAAAAGAGGAAGGGCAGTAGACACTCCATTAAAAAGCACACAAATTAGTTGCCAGCATACATGCCCCCCCCCAAAGAAAGAATTAATGTAAAGAAAACGAATGCTTCAAACATTTTTTTTAGTAAAGATTAACAAACATACTTTAAATTAGTTATTTGGATATATGCTAAAACAGCCAAACATAGTGAAAAAAAAAAAGAAAAAAAGATAATCATGTATGCACTAGAGTTATGGTGTGTCCATATTTTCTGTGGTTCGAATTTTTTTGGGGTCCCTCTGCCTGCCTGGGTCAAGGGAAATGCAATTGATGAGAACGATGTTGACATTGGCGGTGCATGATGGGACTTCACGTTCTTAGTTTCTCTTTGGTATATTTGGAAGCACCGTAATATTTAAGTTATAGAAGGAAACATTGTGGATTGAGTAACCGCTTGTGCACCCTCTCTTGGGCACACAAGCTTTGAAGAAGGGAGATGGTGCAAGACTAATTGCATGACAACTGCCCACCCGATGGTTGGTTCAAGCACAGAGTAGACGGTAGTTACTTGGTGAACACAGGTCATTCCCGTGCTGGCGGCTTACGCGAGGAAGTGTGCAGGGACACGGGTCTTGGGGGTTCTCAACGAAAGTGGACTCTCTACTATCAATTGCTATGGCTGTGCGAGGAGTTTTCTCGTCAAGTGGTGCAGATGTTTCTTCATCTAGCCTATCACGTGTACCTTTCCTATTGAGGGCTGTTTTTTTAAAGAATTGCTTTTCGTGGAAATCATTTGGGAAAATTAGGTAGTGGGTATTGACTTTTACTCCCCTGTCAGTTATCATGTCTATTTTAGGTTGTATTAAAAAAATAGAAAAATTATAGTAAATTGGATGCGTGGCAGTCTCGAATATTATAATTACCTAATGCAATTTTAATTTTTTTTAATATATGATAGGAGTTAATTTTATTATTATAATTGTGCAGGGTAATCCGAGTGTACAACACAGGATCCATGAACCTCATAGAAAAGCAAAAAAAACCATATCACCGTTGTGTTTGGGAGAGGAGAGAGGTTGATATTAAGAAAATAGTTAATAATTGTGTTTATAAAATATTTAAAAAAATTTGAGAGAAAGAGAAATTTTTTATTTTTCTGACACACTAAATTTATTTATCAAAATTAATAATTTTCTTATTCTTTTTATTAGAGAATTTTATTGTTCTTATTTATATATAATAGTTTTACAGCGGAAGGTAAAATGAATATTTTTATACATATTATTTTTCTTTTCATTACTTTTCTCAAACACAGAAAAAAAAAAAATCATGTAAAATTTTTCTGACTCTCAAATTTTCTCTCTTTTATTTATTTTCTTATTTTTCTCTCTCGTACTTTCTGATCTAGACAAAGCCAGGAGGACAAAGGGACAAAGGAGAGAGAGAGAGAAAAAAAAAGGAGTTGTAATTGGTGGGTGGGGGGGGGGGGGTCTAAACGAACTCCTGAGCCATTCGATGTCATAGTCAACTGATCGCACCGTCCAAAAGTATCCGAGTGTGTGGCAACTTGCACGTTACAACAAAAATCTGAGCTCTTGGTACCATATCGATACGAGTCCTTTTGTTTTCCAAACTCTTTCGTCGCTAAGTCACGATGGCACCATCCTTTATCAGTTTTGTCTCTCTCTACAGTTTCTATCTCCGTCGCTGCTTCGCCGCCGCCGGCCTCTCCCAACGAGCCGTCGACATTGACGGCGAGACCACCATCCACGTCTGGGCACCCAAGGCCAACAACCCATCCAACTCACACAAACCGTCTTTGGTCTTGATCCATGGGTTCGGTCCCGCCACTCACTGGCAATGGCGCCAGCAGGTCCCATATCCATATTTCTCCCACCAATTCTCATCAAAGTTTTACTATGATTAATTGATTAATGAATATAGCTTTCTATATATATTATATATATTGCAGGTTCAATTTTTTGCGCCTATATTCAACGTCTACGTGCCGGATTTGATCTTCTTCGGAGACTCGACCACCAAGTCCTCGGAGAGGTCGGAGGTTTTTCAGGCGAAATCTGTGGCGAAACTGCTCGAGAAACTAGGGGTGGAGAAGTATCACGTGGTGGGCACGAGCTATGGCGGGATGGTGGCGTACAACTTGGGGAGGATGTGGCCGGAGAGAGTAGAGAAAGTGGTGGTAGCAAGCTCAGGCGTCAATATGAAGAAAAGCGACAATGAAGAATTGGCTAAGAGAGTCAACCTGGAGAACACCAGCCATCTTTTGTTGCCACAGACGGCCTCCGAGATGAGAGCTCTGCTCGGTGTCGCCGTCGCCAAGCCCCTCCGCATGGCTCCTGACTTTCTCTTGAACGACCTCATCAAGGTGTCTCTTTCTCTCTCTATCTAACTTTCCAATATTTCCGCAATATTATTTTTTTAATTAGTTTTGGTAATCTTTGGATGAATTTGAATGCTATTTTATCCACACATCCGACTAAGTAGATTAA
Source organism: Rhizophora apiculata (assembly GCA_037832385.1). NCBI lineage: Eukaryota > Viridiplantae > Streptophyta > Magnoliopsida > Malpighiales > Rhizophoraceae > Rhizophora > Rhizophora apiculata. The sequence continues at coordinate 3,538,960 of CM075433.1, read as the reverse complement.
AATACGATGAATTCAAGTTTTTATTTGAGTCCACTCTTATTATTATTATTATTATTATTATCCAGTTGTCTGAATTAATTAATGAGCACTGAATTAGGTGGCAGCGAATGAAACGTAGTCTCTCTCTCTCTTAGGCAGTGTTGGTGGTGGCAGATAGAGAAATCCAATCAATGCATTGATTGTAGGGATTGGGTAAATAATATACCCAAAGCCGAGAAAATTTATAGGTTTTCCCAGGCATGAAAATATAATCTTGATGGTTAATTTTTGTTTTCCTGATGATTACGAGGCGCTTCGATTCCATAACCTTTCCTTCTCCCTGGAAAAGTGGGTTTCATTTTCCCCGTTGAGCTTTACCCGTACGGTGTTGGGTATAGGTACATCAATTTTTAAATATATTAAATTTATTTTTTATTTAAATTTTAATTTTTTAAATTTTAATTTTTTAAATTTTAATTTAATTTTGAATTATTTTGAGATTAAGGAATTTAATCGTTGTGATTGTCTATTTTTGTTTTTTGTTTTTTTTTAGAAAAAAATAAAAAAGTTGTTTGATTACTACTTTTTTTTTTTTTTTAATTAAAAAGTTGAAAACATTTGTTTAGCAAAAACAAAAAGTTAAGAAAATTTATCCTAAACTCTAAATTCTAAACTTTAAACTTTAAAATAATATTTTATCAATTTATTGTTTATTTCTTTGAAATTTTTCAGAATCTTTTTTTTTTCATTTTTTTAATTCAATCGCTTTCTTTATGTAGTTTCCTTTCTCTTTATTGTTTTTCATTATATCTTGTTCTCTGTTATATTTCTGTCAATTATTTTTTTATTAATTTTCTCTCTATAATCTCTCTTTTTTGATAAAAATTTTGCTAAAAAAAATAAAACAAATAAAAAAAATAGAATACCAAATAATAAATAATAACAATAAAAACCTGACAACGTTGTAACCCCGAGTGCCTAGACTTCAAGTGTTTTTAAATGAGATCATTGTCCTTTAAAATGAGTTGAGTGTCAAGTAATTTAGGTAGAGTTGTTTAGATCTGTTCGGTCGGGTTGGAGGAGGTTCTGTCAAATCTAGAACAAAGTGCTAGTTGGGTCAGCCGGTCTATGTTTGATCCACCAAAAATTCTCTCGTCTAAACTTCTAGGATTGCATTTTTCAGTCCAGTTGGTTGGGTCTCCCGTTCCAACCAAGAAATATGCACTAGGGCACTGTGAATTCTGTCTTTAGAATCTTGCGTCAGATAAACTTTTAGGAAATTATGTGGATATATACAGACATTGTACAGGGATAAGAGGAATGAGAAGTTAGAGCTTTTACAAGGACTCACCCTTGGACGGGATGAAACAGCGAGTATCTCTCCCCTTCAACAGGTAACCCATTTACCATTGTTACCGTTTTTTCTTTTTTTTTTTGGTACAATTGACTATTGCTAACTGCCATTTTTGAAATTTTCGGACAAAGCATCGAACGTTCTAATTAATCAAAGCACCTGCTTGCTGTGTTCAGAATGTTTTAGTAGTGTGGGGAGAGGATGACAAGATATTCCCGGTGGAGATGGCCAAAGAACTCCAAGGGTGGGTACTCCATGACTCCCTCATATCTCAACCTTAATCTATCGATTTATCTCTATCCATTTGGTCTTTAGCATCAGTTCAGTTGATACATAACCATTATTTTCCCTATTAAAAAAACCAATCACTCGTCAATAAAATGTTAAATAACTTGGTGCTCACGTTCGTTAATTGTCTAGCTGTAGGCCTTACGAGGATGTTATTCTGTCGTTCTGGGATCTCAAACGTCAAAATGACTCCATGTTGCCCAAATGATTAGATATTAATGGCCGTATCACGCTTAACTTAGTTAATAATCTTCTATATGGAAATGAATTTTCTGGTACCTAACTACTATGGCGGTCGGTGAAATGGTGACGACAGTGTTGTTTTTCAACTTAAATTTATGGCAGTTAATTTGATTTCTTTTCTTATAGAACTGGACGGTTATTTTATATTTTTTTTTTTTTTTATTATCACTGACGAGCTGTTGCATTTTGCATTGCAGGTTAATAGGGAAGAATGCGAGGTTGGAAATAATACAGAATGCGTCTCATGTACCCCAAATCGAACGGCCGATGAAGTTCAACTACACTGTCAAGAATTTCTTGTGTGGTGGCTCTTCGTGATCATCGTCTTTCTGTTTTCTCCGTGGAGTGCTTATTATCATTATCATTATTATTATTATTATTATTATTATTATTATTATTATTATTATTATTATTATTATTATTAGAGGCATAATTTTGAAGAAAGTATGGCCCTCGTAGCCTGTAGTCACTCTTTCTCTTCTATCAGGCTTTTGAAATAAAACCACCAAAATCGAACCTCTTTTTTCTTTCTTTTTTATTTCTTTCTTTTTTTTCCGCAGCATGGACATGTTGTATATGAAAGGCCCAAGAGGCTTTCTTCTTTTTCATTCTTACTCTTCTGCCTTGAAATTAGATCTTTAATGTATATTAAAGATTTTAAAAATTAGATTAAATTGATAAAATTAAAAATTAAATTATAATATAATATTATTTATTTTAAAAATTAGTTATAAAATTAATTAATTAATTAATTGAATTATAAATAAATTTGTTATACTTTTTATTTTATTAATTTTTAAAATTTATAAAAAAAATTTTAAATTATTTTTTATATTTTATTTTTTTAAAAAAATAAATATTATATTATTCAAATTTTTAATATATTTAATATTAAATGTAAATTTTATAATTTAATTTTAATTAAAATAATTAAAATAAATTAAAATTTGAATTTATAAATTTTTGATTGAATAATCTCTCATTAAAAAAATTAACATAATAATTAAATTTGTAGTTAATATATATGACTGCCATTCTCCGATCTGAAAAGAAAGGGAAAAAAAGTTCGTTTCTCATCTCATTTTCTTAGAATAAATAGTGCAAAAGAAAAAAACAAAAAGGTGTAAGTCGCGTGGTGTTAATTAAAATTCTGTTTGACCGAAAACCAACAAATATGTATGACTTTTGTTTTGTCTATTTCGTGGCCTCTTTTAATTGGTTAATTAATTATACGCAGAATTCAGCTTGCCCAAGTCCCGGAATATGTGGATTTGATTAGGATATGCAGGCAATTGGCCAGAAACTGCAGGACATTGAAATAAAGATATTTCTTTCGATTCGGTAATATAATTAAGTTACACGAATAATTTTCTTAGTTACTACAAATAATTCTAATTTATTAAAATAAAAACACTAGAAAGAAAATTACAGCTAATTTCATGTATTCATATAATTAAGTTACGAAATTAAAGTCCTAAAGAATAGTATAACTCATTTTTATTTTATCCTTTTTGTGTTGGGACCTACCATGAGACTCGGTCGCCGAGCGAATTCGATTCCAATGTACAAGACAAAATCGAAGAAGACCGCTGAGCTTTCAACCAATTTCAGAAAATTAATGGGCCCACGACTTCATGCTCGCCATTTCTTATGAAATTTCATGAATTTGAAAGCTATTGGACCCACCCAAACCTTATGGACCAGAGAGAATTCTTTCGGGCTCTACTGGAGCCCGGTTTTTCTATTTAATTCAACAAATGTTTTTGTTTTTTGTTTTTTTGTTTTTTTAATTTTTTTATAAACGACCAGCTAATTTTAAGAACGTTAGGAATGCTAAAGCCCTTGTGAGAAAATTCTTTATGAGGCAATGTGAAGGATTTTGTAATTACTAATTGCCACGTATTGCATTGAGACCCGGACGTTTGAAAAGCTTTTTAAAAGGACAAGAAAATAATTAATAAACTTTTCATCGAATTTGATTTAATTTCAATATAAAATTAAATTATTCTGTTTAGTATTAAAAAGTGAAAATGCCCGGTCATAAGCACGCCAAACGACCAGAGAATTTCTGGACGGAACCAGACACGAAGACACAGGTAAAGAGACAGGAAGACAGATAAATCGCAGACCCTAACAGACCAACATGATATATTTTCAATTTCAGCATAATGTTATTTTTATTTTAAAATTTAGATAATAAATTTTTTTAACAAAAAATTAAATTAAAATATCAACACATAATGTTAATTCAAATTTAAAATTATAATCATTGAATAATTTTTTAATTAAAAAATTTATAAATATATTATATTTTTCATAGGTTCGTGCACATGTGCATCCGTCCATCGGAACATCCCAATTTTTTTTAGACGTACAATGAAACTTGAAAAAGGGAACTTTGACTGTAGGAAGACTTACGAAAAATCAGAGACAGAAGGACACCTAATTTTTATTTTTTTATATTATATAAAAGTAAAACTTTGAAAATACACATATTGAACTTTGACCGAAGGAAGTGACCCTGGTAGAGAGAAAGGGGGGCACTTCTTGGCAGCTTTCGGCGTTCTTCTTGCTGTTTTTTACGGTACCTCTTCCCACTTTCAGATTAAAACAATCAAAGCAACTGCTTCTCGACTATAACCTGCTAAACCCACATAGCTGAAGTAGCTTTTTCCACTACCAGTGCCCCTCAGGTAACTTTCTTGGATTGGCTAAGAACTTGCCATTTCTGGATCTTTGTTCTTGTTAAGTTCAATTACTCCTTTCTGTTGTTCTAACACTGGTAGAGTAGATCAAGATTCTTCCTTTTGAGTTTGATTTTTAAAAGGAGTGTGATGGAATATATGCCCTGCGATTCTTTTTATGATTATGGGGTTTATTTTTTCTTTTGTATTAATCATGTGGCTGGCTGTAATATGTTTGACTCGTTAGTTGGAGGGTGTACCTGAAAAAAAGGGGGAGAAAAAACAGGGCTATGCTGCATAAATGATACCTGATCCAAGTCCAAGTCCACATAAGCTCTCTGAATTTTTCAGTCTTTTACGGTATATTATGATGGGAATTTAGCTGTAGTGGACTGATTTTTGAGCTTAAGCTCTTTTTGGAGGCTCGGTGTAGCTAATCTCATTGTCATCTCCAAGGTTGAAGCGGTCTGATTAGGTTGATTTGATTGATTAAGTGGCACAGGTGAGGAGAGGAATTCAAGAATTGTCGCTGCACCTTCTATGCTGTCTATTGTGATACAAAATATGGGTTTGCTCTGCAGTAAACAGCCTCGTTACAGTGAAGCAGATGCCGAAGAGAATGCACAGGTGTTGTGGCTGATGAAATGCATTCTTGCATTTCTTTCTATCAAGTGCTGCATGACTAACTTTAAATAGTCTAATCTATAATGGCAATTGTTACAATCGCAGGCTGCAGAAATTGAAAGGAGAATTGAACAGGAAACAAAGGCTGAAAAGCATGTTCAAAAACTTTTACTGCTTGGTATGTGCCTTTTGTATCTATAATGGAACAGTCTACAAACTCTATATGCTTTTGTATACATGTGGCTGTAGAGTTGCTTTTATAGGACTTTTGATACATGGGAAAATGGGGCGCCATCCATGGTTTTCATGAAGAGTTGCATTCTTGTATATAATGGAACAGCAGTGATGAGTTTAAGTTGAACATGTCTTTTTCTTTCATGACATCATCTGAGGTTAAAACTCCAAGTTTTGAAGATTAGATTGTTGGAAACCATTTGTCATTGGCTTTTCCACACCCTTTGGCAACAAATAGTTATGAAAGAAAATTGATCTCTGATGTTCCAATACGATTTCATGCAAGTCTCATACTTGTATAATAACAAGTTTTTCTTTTTTTCATCCATAGTGAAGATGATTGTTAAGGCATGCATCCTATTTACTATGCTTGCCTTCACTTGGGCACAGCTTAAAGAGCATGCCCTTGGAGTATTGGGAGTGTAAATGTGCACATTTGGGTTTACTCTCTTATTTCCACAACTACACTTTCACCTGTTTGTCTTTAACTTTTTGTTCTTCCCTTTTGCTCCTGTGCAATGTCTAATTCTTCTCCATTAGCTCATCATTTCGCCCTCTATATTTTTGGTTGGTTTGGAATAACATGGCCACTTTCTCATTGTAAAGGTGCTGGAGACTCCGGGAAGTCCACCATATTCAAACAGGTGAGACTCAATGCAGTTCCTTACTTACAACTGGACAATTATTTATTGAACAATGTTGCTGCTATACATTTCTTATACATGAATTATGTGCAGATTAAACTTTTGTTTCAAAGTGGATTTGATGAGGCAGAGCTAAAGAGCTATATTCCAGTCATCCATGCCAATGTCTATCAGACAATAAAAGTATGCAATACTTGAAAGGGTGTGTTGGTTATTTCCCTTTTAAAACAGCATAAAGAATATGCAGTGTCAGCTACTGATTAGAAAATTTTGACTGGTGGAAGTCATTTTTTTTATACTAAAAAATTGCACTCAATATTATTTTGTAGGTATTGCATGATGGGTCTAAAGAATTGGCTCAAAATGAGTCAAATTCCTCGAAGTATGTAATTTCCAGTGAAAACAAGGTTTGAGTTTCAGCATTAGAATATGTATTACATTGCTTCTAAGTATGGTGGTCCTTTTAATTTTGCTCAGTTTTAGTTCTCATGCACACTCTTGTATTACATGTCTGTTAAAATTTAGAAATTCATACTTTTGAAAAAGAGGGAATTCAGAATTAACTGTTAAGGGCTGTTCTATTTTCAATAGATAGTTCTGCATATTTGATGGATTTTCTTATCTCTGTATGATATCTTGTTTAGGTCTCTTATTGAAGAGAATCTAGATTAAATAAATATATTTCAATTCTGTATCAGGATATTGGAGAGAAGTTGTCAGAAATTGGTGGCAGGTTTGATTATCCACATCTGACCAAAGAGCTTGCAGAGGAGATTGAAACTGTGTGGAGAGATTGTGCAATTCAGGTAGCTGGTCCTTTGCATAATGACATGGACAGATTGCCAAGTGTCTGTCTTATCACGTTTCCCTACTAAATCATTGATGAAGGTTAAGCTTTGCCATTATTGATTCCAATGATTGATGCTTTTAGGAAACCTATGCCCGGGGTAATGAGCTACAAGTTCCAGATTGTGTGCACTATTTCATGGAAAATTTACAAAGATTGTCAGACACAAATTATATCCCAACCAAGGTATCTTGGTTTCTTTCCATTTTCTCTTACTCTTCCCACATAAATGCACATTTTAGGATATATTTGCCTTATCCTGAAGTGTTTTTGAAAGATTTTTTATTGGAAAATTTTTCCCCAATCTTTAGATGCTTTAAAAAGTTTTAACATAGATACTTTTAAGCTTACGTTGGATACTAAAATTCTTTTAACTTTGATTTCTATCTTGTAATTTATATACTGCCAACATTGATTGGTGCATTTTTTGGTAATATAGGAGGATGTTCTATATGCAAGAGTTCGTACAACTGGTGTTGTAGAGATTCAGTTCAGGTAAACATGGTACTTAAGAGTCCATTATCTTTTTACCATTGACAATTTGATTTGCTTTGTCCTGCACTTCGTCATCTGTAAAGGTCATCTACTCGGTTTTTAATAGCATGATGTCAGTCCTTAATGTCCATTTTTTTTAAATGAGATGTTTCTGGTTTAGTTCTGTTGCACATTTTGTGACAATGGTGCTGTTTTAGCTATCACAAGATAATATTTGCTCAATCATTATTTAAGCACTTTATACTTGCAAAGTGTTTCTGAATAGTTCAATAGCAACTCATAGTTTCTATGCTTTTGGCAGCCCTGTTGGAGAAAACAAGAAAAGTGGTGAGGTATATAGACTTTTTGATGTTGGTGGTCAGAGAAACGAGAGACGTAAATGGATACACCTATTTGAAGGTGTTACAGCAGTAATCTTTTGTGCTGCAATTAGCGAGTAAGCTCACACACTTTCTAACTTATGGCATCATAAGGTTCTCAGGTTCTGGATGTTGAATTCTTTTTTTTATTATTTTTTTATTTTCATCTTTTTCCAAGCAATATGGATTGACAACGGCACCAAGTATCTTTCCTCTCTTGGTCTCAGAGATCTGGCCATATTTAAACCAAGATATTGTAGTATTGTAAATGTCTGCATTGTGGACTTGTCATTGGCTCATTGCAATACCTTTACACGTGAAGTTTCACCCCAATTTTGTGGGTGGTGCTTGCCAGTAGTCAGATCATGAAGACTGGTGAAACTGGCTTCAAAAATTTTATATACTAATACCTGAATGCTACAAAGATAGTTAAAGGTGGAGTTATTCCGTATCAAACAACATGTGTCAGTAAAGCATTTCATTTCTTGTCTTCCATTACTTTGGCAGCATCAATACTGGCTCAGGGCATTATTGGGAAAATTGACATAACTCAGTTGCTTTTATCTGTTAAACTGTGAAGTGACTATTACAATGCCAAAGTGTATGTGAAACTGAAAGGGCTCTGAATTGATGGTTGGTGCTTTAGGTATGATCAAATGCTGTTCGAGGATGAAAACAAGAACCGAATGATGGAGACCAAGGAACTCTTTGAGTGGGTCCTCAAGCAACCTTGTTTTGAGGTAACCTTCAACCCTACTTTTTCCCTCTCATTTCTTCTATTTCTGTACTTTGCCTAATATTTGTCATTTTCTTTAGCATGACATCTGCTGTATTATGGGCTCTGATGTAGTTGGACCCTCTATGCTTCCTGTTTTGATTCTTGTATGCAGAAAACATCCTTCATGCTGTTTTTAAACAAGTTTGATATATTTGAAAAGAAAATTCTAAAGGTAAGATAACAGAACAGTCATCTTTTTCAGTGATGAATAACCCTAAATGAAAATTTTTGGATCTTTGACGTTTTGCATTTTATAGGTGCCACTGAATGCATGTGAGTGGTTCAAGGATTATCAGCCTATTTCAACAGGAAAACAAGAGATTGAGCATGCATATGAGTAAGTTTTTGTTTTGCTTGTTTATTCCCTCTGCACAAAAGGATACTGTTACCACGTGAAACTGTCAGAAAGTACTATAGTTTAGCCTTTGCCCAACTCTCCTGATAATGTGTTTTTTCTCAAGTGACATATTTAATCAATAAGCTGCTTCCTTCTTCTCTTCAAAAGGGGCACCTTTTTAGGCAATACTTTCTCATGTATAGTCAATCACTGGGGGCATCTTGTGTAAAGCTTCAGTATGGAGGGTTTACCAGAACAGTGCACTAAGCTTGAAAGATGACCAGTAGAAGGCTGTTGACATATAGGTCCTGTTTTTTCCTTTATCCAAAGTGCTGGGGTTATTTAAATGGTGACCAGGACCAGACCATGGCACCATGCTTTGACTCGATACTTTTTGATCTTCGATTAGTATGTTTGTTGATGTCAGGTTAGAGACTTAATGGCCCTTGCCATTGATTGTATTCTTCAGGTTTGTAAAGAAGAAGTTTGAGGAGTTGTATTTTCAAAGCACAGCCCCCCATTGTGTGGACAGGGTCTTTAAAGTTTATAGAACAACTGCCCTCAACCAAAAGCTTGTGAAGAAAACCTTCAAGCTAGTAGATGAGACATTGAGACGCAGAAATCTTTTTGAGGCTGGCTTGTTGTGATGACAAGCTAATTACTTTGAGGAATGTCTATAGGTTTGAAGAACTTGATTGGAGTTTCAACACTTAAGTTGGAAGAAATATCCCCATTTGTTGGCTGTTGGCATCCTCTTTTCACAGGCTAAAATTTTTGGTTTTTATTTTCTTTTACATGCAGTCAAAAGAAGATTGATTCTTTTTTCCCATGTTCTTTTCGGTGATTTGTTTCCTGATCTATGTTCTTCCACGGCTGCTGTATTCATTTCATTATGCTTACGGTTTAACTATCATAGTTACTGTCATTTCTTAACCATCTTTGTGTAAAAAACGTTCTATAGATTATCTATTAGCCCATTGTTAGATTAAATACTATGTAGTAAGGCTAGTATTTGCTCTCTGATGCTATCTTTGCTACCGCACACTTTCTATGTGTTACCTTGGACTTTCACTTAGATACCCTACACAATATTGAAGCTAATGGTTCTTCGCATTATGCATGCATAAATCTCTATAAAACATGCAGTCATGAATGAAAATCAAAAAATATACATGCATGCATGTATGTGTGTATATGTATATATACAGAGCACAAAGTGAATATATTTACCACCTGCGAAGTGAAAAATGTCAAAAAAAATAAAAGCAAAAAGAAAAAAGAAAGGTGCAGGTAGACTTAAAGCTACTGCCATATTGTTGGATGTGCTGTTTTGGAACTTTTTATCGGCTGTGCGGTCTCTATCTTGCGTGGTTGTCGCCAACTTCTTATTCACAGGTACAACGTTTGTCAGGCAGGTCGCAGTTGTACACGTAATGTCACATTGGCGAAACCTCAGTGCACACGCTGCATAGCCACAAAGGCGTTGGGTGCTAACAATTTTAGGCCACTAGCTCGTGCAGGTTCGTTTCGACAATTAGCCCTTCTCGTTGAACCTTTGAGTTCTTACAAAATCACATTCGTTCGCCGTACAGAATGTTAAATTAATTAACATGAGTGACCCTTGTTATTTAAAGTATAATTCAAAATAAAAGGTCTAATATGATGGTTGGTTAGGCATGATGGTAATTTGGGTCATCGGGTTTAAAATCTCTCCACTCTCTTTGTTCAAAGATAACTGCTACAGGAAGGATAATGATTATCCGGTTATCCCTATTCAGAGATAATTGTTACATGATTGTTATCGGAAAAGAGGGGATAATTCCCTGATCAGAGATAACTCAAAAAGGTGAATAACAGTCGTACAGTTTTTTCGTCGGTCTCTCAACCATCAGAGAGAAAACGAAAGGCAGTGAAAGGGAAGAGTAGGAGAAAAGAAGGAGAAAAGAGAAAAGCGTTCAGGAACAAAACGTAAAGAGGATTCTCATCTTCGCTACGGGACATCAGCATAATGGACAACGGTATGTTGATTTTAATACAGTTTTATTGCTAGTATTCACATCAGGAAAAGATCCTGCATTACAGAAATAAGAATTTCATGAAAAGAAATTCTGGAAAAGTTTAACAATTGGTATCAGAGCGGGTATGTGAATACTGCAATTTTGTGTTTTTCCTTTTTTTTCCCTTTTCCCTGTTCGGTGCCGAAAGGCTCAGGCACATAAAAGAAAATTGGCCGGCGTCGGAAAAGTGGAGAAGAACGCCGGCCGTGGGAGTCAGCGTCTGGCCGGGACCCGAATCGGTCCGGGCATGGCAAAGCCGCCTCCCGGAGGGAACCACGGTCCTAGACGGCGCCGAGGACATGGATCGCCGGTGAAGGGACTGCCAGCGGGCGCGTCGAGCTTCCGGGGTGTACTGGGGCCCGAGCGGTGGACGGCGACCGCATCTGGCCGGGACCCAGACCCGGGCCGAGCTTCCGGGGCATGCCGGGACCCGAGCAGTGGACGGCGACCGCGTCTGGCCAGGACCCAGACCCGGCCGTGCTTCGGGCGTGCCGGGGCTCGAGCGGTGGACGGCGACAGCGTCTGGCCGGGACCCAGATCTGCCTGCCGGGCATGGCTGAAAGCCTCCCTGCGGCGCTAGCCAGGGCCTGCCGGCGTGGAATGAGCGCCGGTAGTGAGCCTGGGACTCTGTGGTGCCGGCGGGGGCTTGCCGGCGTGAGGTGAGCGCCGGCTGTGAGACTCTGCGGCGCCGGCGGGGGCTTGCCGGCGTGGAGTGAACGCCGGCCGTCGGACCCTGCACTGCCGGAGCTGGCTGGCGCGTAACAGTGCGCCAGCCACTGGACCCTGTGCCGTGAGTGGTTGTCAGTTGCACCGTGGGTGGTTGCCAGTGCAAGGTGTAAGCCGGCTACTGGAAAAGTGCGCCGCCGGCGTATTGGCCGGTGTCGACTCCCACAGAATGGAAAGTCAAATTTTGAAAGCTTGTTAGTCACCAAAGTGGCCTGGCTTGAAAGAATTTGAATTATTGATTGTGAATTTCAATTGTTCATTTTTTGATGCTAATGAAGTGTTGTGTATGAACAATTGTAGTTATTAATTATGAGGCTAGGAGATCATCCAAAGATGGATCATTGCCTATAATTAATGACACTGAAAGGGATTGATTGACATACTGGGTAAATATGATTGTATATCCAAAGATAACATTCATATTAACTCTGGTATGATTAATTGATCTATTAAAGTATATTTAAATTAGCATCATTATTGATTGTAGTTATGTATTTGAGGATTACCCAAAGGTGAACTTAAATACATGATTAAAGTTTGTGGTGTATCTGAATCCATTAAAGTTTACTCAAAGCATTAATGTGTAAATTTGGATCATGTTTGCAGGTTCCAATAATGTTTTCGCCTTGGGTAATGCAATGATCAAATTCAATGGACTGAACTATGTAGAATGGTCTGAGCATATTCAGTTTCATTTGGGTGTTTTGGGCTTGGACTTAGCGGTCATTTCGGATGAAAAGCCTGCAGCCATTACCGGGACCAGTACAGAATCTGATAAGTCTTTTCATGAGGCTTGGGTACGGTCCAATAGGCTGAGCTTGAATTTGATGCGAATGACGATGGCTGAAAATGTCAAGCCATCGATGCCCAAGACGGAAAATGCAAGGGAATTTCTGATGAGAATTAAGGAATACTCTCAATCAGACATAGCTGATAAATCCATTGTAGGAACCCTGATGAGTGAGCTGACGACCAAGAAATTTGACTGGTCACGGCCCATTCATGATCATGTGACCAGTATGGCTAATCTAGCAGCAAAGTTGAGAACGATGGGCATGGACGTGAGTGAATCCTTTTTGGTTCAATTCATCATCAACTCACTGCCTCCTGAATTTGGCCAGTTCCAAGTGAATTATAACACTATTAAAGAGAAATGGAACTTTCAGGAAATTAAGGCCATGTTAGTTCAGGAGGAAGGGAGATTAAAGAAGATGAAGGATCACTCCATTCATCTCACTGTTCGTAATGATGCTGGTGGCAGTAGGTCTAAACCACATCAGAAAGGTAAGAAGAAGGACAAAGCCTCTGTGAAAGTTGCTGGAGGTCAGATCCAAAAGGATCAGAAATGCTTCTTCTGTAAAAGGATGGGTCACTTCAAAAGGGATTGTCCCAAAAGAAAGGCTTGGTTCGAAAAGAAAGGTACGTACTGTGTATCAGTATGTTTTGAATCAAACGTAATTGAAGTGCCCAATAATACTTGGTGGTTAGACTCTGGAGCCACTATTCATGTGTCACATATTATGCAGGGATTCCTTTCAATCCAGCCCACAACAGGAACTGAAAAGTTCCTCTACATGGGGAACAGAATGAAGGCACGAATAGAAGGAATTGGGACGTACAGATTGATCTTGGACACTAAGTGCCACCTGGATCTAGAAAAGTGTCTCTATGTTCCTGAATGTGCTAGAAATTTAGTTTCTGTTGCAAAGTTGGATGAAGTGGGATTTAATTTTAAGATTGGAAACGGTGCATTTTCATTGTATAGACATTCGTACTATTATGGATCTGGTACTTTGGTTAATGATTTGTACCGCTTTAATCTTGATGCTATGTATGCTGATTCTCTATTTCTTGTTGAGCATGGTATAGGTAACAAACGTAATGTGCATGATGATTGTTCTACTTTCTTATGGCATCAAAGATTGGGTCATATATCCAAAGAAAGGATATTGAGGTTGGTGAAAAGTGACATCCTGCCTCAATTGGATTTTACTGATTGGGATGTGTGTGTTGATTGTATAAAAGGGAAACAAACAAGACACACATCGATGAACCCAGCCATGAGAAGTAATGAGCCTTTAGAATTGATACACACCGATATTTGTGGCCCATTCGATATTCCCACATGGGGTGGTGAAAAGTATTTCATCACATTTATAGATGACTACTCACGGTATTGTTACTTATATCTACTGCATGAAAAGTCCCAGTCAGTAAATGCCTTAGAGGTGTTTATTGATGAAGTGGAAAGGCAGTTAGATAGAAAGGTGAAAGTGATTAAGTCAGACAGGGGTGGTGAATATTATGGAAAATTCAATGAAAGTGGACAATGTCCTGGTCCATTTGCAAAACTTCTTAAAAGTCGAGGCATATGTGCACAGTATACAATGCCTGGTACACCACAACGGAATGGTGTAGCGGAAAGGCGGAATCGCACACTCATGGATATGGTTAGGAGCATGTTAAGTTGCAGCACTGTACCTTTATCCTTGTGGATGCATGCATTAAGAACTGCTGCATATCTGCTGAACAGGGTTCCCAGTAAAGCTGTCCCCAAGACTCCTTACGAGTTATGGACAGGAAGGAAACCCAGTTTAAGACACCTTCATGTCTGGGGTTGTCCAGCAGAAGTACGGATATAGAATCCACATGAAGGAAAGCTTGATGCGAGGACCATCAGCGGTCACTTCATTGGCTATCCTGAAAAGTCTAAAGGATATAGGTTCTATTGCCCTAACCATAGCACTAGAATAGTTGAGTCTGGTAATGCTCGGTTCATTGAGAATGGCCAGTTTAGTGGGAGTGGGGAATCACGAAAGGTGGACATTAGAGAATTGCAAAATGAAAGATCCACAGTGAGTACTTCTACTCAAGTTGGTATCCCCACACCCAGTGTTTCCACTCAAGTTGTTGTTCCTTTTGTTACATCACAGTCACGTGACATGCGAGGACAACAAATTGATACTCGAAACACGCAAGGTGAACACATAAGAGATGAACCAAGTGACAATGTCCAATTCACAAATGAACAAGTGATACCACAAGAAATGGCATTACGGAGGTCCACGAGGCAGAAAAGGCCAGCTGTATCTAATGATTATGTGGTTTACTCACTTGAGCATGAATCGGAATTGAGCATTGATAAAGATCCAGTCTCATTTCAGCAAGCCATGGAATGCGATGATTCTGAAAAATGGTTCAATGCCATGAAGGAAGAGATGAAATCGATGGATGTGAATCAAGTCTGGGAACTAGTAGAGTTACCTGAAGGATCAAAACGAGTTGGCTGTAAGTGGGTCTTCAAGACCAAGCGAAACTCGAAAGGTAACATCGAAAGGTATAAAGCCAGACTTGTCGCCAAAGGTTTCACTCAAAGGGATGGTATTGACTATAAGGAGACTTTCTCTCCAGTCTCTAAGAAAGACTCCTTAAGAATCATTATGGCTTTGGTGGCTCAGAATGACTTAGAGCTCCACCAAATGGATGTAAAGACCGCCTTTCTGAATGGTGACTTAGAAGAGGAAGTGCATATGGACCAACCTGAAGGTTTCATCACCACCGGGCAAGAAAATTTGGTGTGTAAATTAAAGAAGTCGATATATGGACTGAAACAGGCTTCCCGACAATGGTACATTAAGTTCAATGATGCCATCACGTCATACGGCTTTGTAGAGAACACTGTTGATCGGTGTATCTATATGAAGGTCAGTGGGAGCAAGTTCATTATATTGGTCCTATATGTCGATGACATTCTTTTGGCTGCTAACGACATGGGTTTGTTACATAATGTTAAGAAGTTTCTCTCTGAAACCTTTGAAATGAAAGATATGAATGAGGCATCCTATGTGATAGGAATAGAGATATTCCGTGATAGATCACAAGGATTGTTAGGATTGTCTCAGAAAGGCTATATCAATAAAGTATTAGAGAGATTCAGAATGGAAAATTGCTCAACAGGAACAGTTCCAATTCAGAAAGGGGACAAGTTCAGTGAATTGCAATGTCCAAAGAATGATTTGGAACGGAAAGCGATGGAATCAATTCCCTATGCATCACTAGTTGGAAGCCTGATGTATGCGCAAACATGTACTCGGCCAGACATTAGTTTCGCTGTCGGAATGTTAGGTCGATATCAAAGCAATCCTGGAATAGACCATTGGAAGGCCGGAAAGAAAGTACTTAGGTACTTACAAGGCACCAAGGATTATATGCTTACTTATAAAAGATCAAGTCATCTTGAGGTAGTAGGCTACTCGGATTCAGATTATGCTGGATGTGTAGACTCGAGGAAATCTACATTTGGCTACATGTTCCTCCTGGCTGGGGGAGCAGTTTCTTGGAAAAGTGGGAAGCAGTCTGTCATTGCTACTTCCACTATGGAGGCTGAATTTGTAGCATACTTTGAGGCTACTATTCATGCATTATGGATGCGGAATTTTATCTTAAGGCTTGGTTTGGTCGACAGTATAGAAAAGCCGTTAAGAATTTATTGTGATAATTCCGCAGCCGTTTTCTTCTCTAAAAATGATAGGTATTCTAAAGGTGCGAAACATATGGATTTGAAATACCTATCTGTCAAGGAAGAAGTGCAAAACCGAAGAGTGTCTATTGAGCATATTGGTACTGAATTGATGATAGCGGACCCATTAACTAAAGGTTTGCCGCCGAAAACGTTTACTGAACATGTTGCTCGGATGGGCATTTTGGATAGGTCCCCATTCGCCTAAAGCCAATATTTTGTACTGCTCATATCATTGTGACACTCATGAATTCAATTAAGGCTACGGTTTTGCTTGTATTTTGTTATCTCCGTTTGGTTGTATACAGTTATAGTTGTGAGATAACTAATAGCATGTATGGAAATGACAATTTAAGGTTTCAATGTTCCTCAGTAAGGTTATTATGAATTACGATGATTATGTGATACATGGAAGGGATCATGTCGCTAAAAGATGTGTGACCGCCATGATCCAATCATTTTAATTCAATTAAGTGTTGTGGTTTGATGATCTTTGAGGATTGTGCGCACTTGTTTGTTATTGATTCATCAAATCATAACAAGGGCCAAGTGGGAGATTGTTAAATTAATTAACATGAGTGGCCCTTGTTATTTAAAGTATGACCCAAAATAAAAGGCCTAATATGATGGTTAGTTAGGCATGATGGCAATTTGGGTCATCGGGTTTAAAATCCCTCCACTCTCCCTGTTCAAAGATAACTGCTACGGGAAGGATAATGATTATCCGGTTATCCCTATTCAGAGATAATTGTTACATGATTGTTATCGGAAAAGAGGGGATAATTCCCTGATCAGAGATAACTCAAAAAGGTGAATAATAGTCGTACAGTTTTTTCGTCGGTCTCTCAACCATCAGAGAGAAAACGAAAGGCAGTGAAAGGGAAGAGTAGGAGAAAAGAAGGAGAAAAGAGAAAAGCGTTCAGGAACAAAACGTAAAGAGGATTTTCATCTTCGCTACGGGACATCAGTATAATAAATAACGGTATGTTGATTTTAATACAGTTTTATTACTAATATTTACATCAAGAAAAGATTCTACATTATAGAAATAAGAATTTCATGAAAAAAAATTCTGGAAAAGTCTAACACAGAATTCCCCCACCCCCGGAGAAAACACGGAAAAACGAAAGTACCAAGAAACCGAAAATCATAACGAAAGGGGGACCCACGTGCATGACACATGTCCAATTCGCGGTTTTCTGCTCTTTATAGACGGTGTGGTCGGCTAACCCCACATGCTTTAATTCAAGGCCACAACTATACAGACAAAATCTAAATGAACGGAAAAGGATGTGTTATATAATAGATATGAAATTTAATGTAAAATTTATTATTTTATCATAATTTAGTATATATTACAAAAAGTATTATTAATCTAATATAAAATAATATACATGTAATATCAAATTTATTTGCATCCTTAAATAATTTTTTCAATAAAAATTTTTATTTTGATTCGCTTAATAATTTTATATAATATAATAAGTAAAGTTTATTTGAAATAAAAATTAATAAAATATATTCATTTAGTATAAAATCATAAATAATTTATATGTAAAAACAAATAAATATAATAAATACTTCTCTTAATTTAAGAATTTTTAGTTAATTTTTTTTAATATAATCTTATATTATATATCAAATAAGATTTATTTAAAATAACAAAATAATAAAATAAAATTATGAATAAATTTTATTTAAAAATAAATATAACAAATATCCTTAATTTAACGGGCAAGTCGGCGAATGCCTCCAAAATGTTAGGTGATGGCTGCTGCCAAGGTGTAACACGCGGTGTGCAACACGCTGCATTTTCTCATCTCTATAACATGTAAACATAAAAAGTTGCAGCTTTGTGCGTCTTTTGTTTAATATAAAATGACTTTTTAATTTTTATTTGACAAGTAATCGAATATTTCTCTTTTTTTTTTTTTTTCCACGATAAATCGCCGTCATAAAACAGTGTCAAAGACGAGACGAGGTTTGAAAGCGTCAGGCAGGTGCGTGAAGAAATTGTTTTTTTTTTTAAAAGAGAATCGAAATACAATTACAAAAGCAGATGGCGGAGCAAGGACAATATCGTCAAGCGTCAAAAAACATCTCCAAATGCTCGGCCGAAAAAGGCTTTTTTTTTTTTTTTTTTCCCAAGAAAAAGGAGAAAAAAAGAAAAACCAGTTTCGAATGGAAAGTTTAAGTCCCTCTTCATTTCCCTTTTTCCTTGTTTTTTTTTTTTTTTTTTTTAATTTTCTCAATTCTCCTCCTCCGCCCCAAAAATTTTAAAAAATAATAATAATTTAAAAATCATCCCAAAATGCGTGATAGAAGCACCGAATCCCATTCCCAAATACCCCCAGTCTGAATCCTTTTCTAAAACAAAAAAGTAATAATAAGATAGGAAAAGAGGGGGGAAAAAAAGAAAAGAAAAAGAAAAAAAGCAGCTTTTCCTTTCGATTATGAATCCATTTTGACTTGTTCTTCTTTAATAAACCAAGAATATTCTCCTCCTCCTCCCCCTCCCCCCCCTCCATATTTGCTCTTTGCGTTCGGCTCTGTTCACGTCTCAACATTGGGGTCTTCTTTTTCTTTCTTTCTTTCCTTTTTTTTTTTTTTAAATTTTTAAAAAATCTCAGGTATGTTACGTTTTCAATTCTCTCTTTTCTTATTTAGCTTTCGTTTGGTTTCCTTTTTCTTGGAGACAGAGGATTATATATATTTAAATATATCTGATGGTTATGGTTTGTATGGCTAAAAAGATACGATCTTTTCTAGTTCCTTGCTTGTTTTATCATCATAATGGGGTTGCCTGCGTGGAATTTAAGCCAATGGTATTGGATTAGAGGTGGGGTTGCATGTTTTAAACACTAATCTTTGGTTAAAACAATTTTCTTTTGATTAATGTTGTTGTTCTGTAAAGGGTTCTTCACTCAAGGATCCATTCGCTGTTTCTTTGGTTTTTCGGTGGAGTTAGTTACCTGAAGTAATGAGTTCCTTGTATTTTAATGCAGGCTACTTGAGTCTGCCACCCATAGTTTACCTACCGGTGGCACCAAAGCTTGAGGCTGCCGAAATCTGTGTTATTTTGTGTACAATGTGGAACAATTGGTTCTTTTTCATGGATGTAGATGGAGATTCTTCTCGTAAATTACCTATACAGCCCCTTAATTTTGGGTGTCATTTATTTTCACAATTCAATTCGTTGGCGGACAGTTCTATGCGCCAATCTAGATTCTTATATATACCTGGAAGCGTGGCTTTTCAAGAAGCTTTAGGCTGCATGTCGAAGTTTGCAGGTGCTTTTCTTTTTTGGTTCAGTAGCCCATACAGTTCAAATTTGAGTAGGCAGATAACAGGAAATCCGAATCCCAGACTTCAAAGCTGTAAATATCCCACACAAGTTTGGCGCCATGCTTTCACTGGAAAGAATCTTTCAGAGTTTCCCTTTGGTTCTATATCAAAAGGACAATTTTGCTTGCCTCTGGCTTTTGCTAAGATTTCGAGTTTCATGATGAGAATATTATGCAGAGAAGCTGAAAGATTTCGATCATTTCCGGTGATTTCATTAGCTGCTGCTATTGTCCCACCATTTGACAATTTGTGAGTCATTTCTCATTGAATGAAGCTGACTGCCTTAGAATTTTTTTTGCATATCCATAGCTGCACTTCTTGTTCTTTATGTAGTGATTTTACTAACTTGAAGTGTTTTTTTCTTTTTTCTTGGCTG
The DNA here is from genome assembly GCA_037832385.1 of Rhizophora apiculata. Lineage (NCBI taxonomy): Eukaryota > Viridiplantae > Streptophyta > Magnoliopsida > Malpighiales > Rhizophoraceae > Rhizophora > Rhizophora apiculata. The sequence goes on along the minus strand of CM075433.1, from coordinate 3,519,071 downwards.
TCAGATGTTCCAAGATACCGGCAGTTCAGCTGGAGAATGGTGAGGTACAAATGCACAGATCCATTGATCAGGGGCCTTGTGAAGTTGAGCATCATGGGCATTCAGGTCTCTCATATCATGACTTAAAGTGGACAAGGCATGCAGTTGAGCCAAGAACGGGCATTGAGTTCCCTAGGATATTGGACAACATCTTAATTGGGGGAAATAAATCCCATTTAGCATCAGAGGTGTGCATAAGAAAACTTCATGATGTTGTTCTTTGGCGCCTAGTTTTTGATCTTCAGCATTGATACCTCATTCCTGCTCTTTTTGTTGCACTTTATCTCAGGTCTCAGAAATAAGCTTATGTGTTTATGGACGTTTTCCCTGTTTCCTTGTTAGTTACATTATGATGCTAGGTTCAAGCAGTAATGCTTAAATATAGTAAATTATGTTATGTAGTAGTTTCTCTCCATTGTAAATTTTTTTCTTTTTTTTTTTTTTTTTCAATTTTTAACATGTATTACTTTTCTGCTGCACTTTGGAACTTCTTAATCTGCAGTTTGTCTAGATAGTCTCCCTCCTTTTCCCAATTGTGGGAATTTCCACTCTATCTTACTTTTATTTTACCATTTGCAACTCCTTACATTTATTTACAGGTCCTTGTTGGAACTGGGTCTAGAACCATGAAAATAGTCAGAATAAAGTCTCTAAAGGTTTATGCATTCGGTTTCTGTGAGTATTCTTACGATTTAATGGATGTTTTTTCTCATTATATTTTAAACTCTGGACTATCTAATCCATCACTTTCTGTTTCACTTCTTGTAGATGTTCATCCTAGCTCTGTATGTGAGAAACTGGGTCCAAAGTATGCTTCTTTTCCAGTCTCTGAGTTGAACACATGCTGTGATTTTTATGAGGATCTTCTCAGGTATGTAAACAAGGTTTAACACAAGATGTTGCTAGTTGCAAAGTTATGCTTATGCAATAGAGAAGCTTTGTCTGTTGCATTAGGAAATCTTCTTTTTTGTTTGATTTATCATTCATTATACCTAACAATGAAGAGTGAGATTTTAATGAAGTTCCTATTGTTCAGCCTAATTGGTTTGTTCAGAGAGTTTTTTCTTTCTTAAAAGCTGGTCTGCAGAGTTTATTGAAATGTTTTCACTAGAGCGTCACTGGGAAAAATGTTTAAGAAATTGGTTTTGAAGATTTCATTTTTGTTTTTCCCTCTTTTCTCTAATTTGTATGAAACAAGGAAAATTTGACTTTCTAAGATGCACTGGAAGTTTTGGAAATGACAATGATGACATAATTAAAATGGTGTAGGATTAGTTTGCAAGGAAGTTGCTTAACTTGCTAAATGTCTCTACTAATGTGTATTGTTTAAGGTATCCTAATGTTTAACCGTCATGTATTGATCCTTTTACCCAGAAGTCATGTTCTGGGACTATCAATTTTTATTGTCCTACAATGAAATTTATGCTCCTGGGAAAAATTTGTTTACTTTTCTCATAAAGTTGTTATGAGGGTGTGCAGGGAGGATATTGATATGACTGTTCGGCTTGTGATCAACTGCAATGGGATGAAAATCAAAACTGTGAAAGAGTATGTTGAACTACATGTTTATTTTTCTTTGGAAAATTTAGTGGATTTTTATTTCTGATTTCAGCAATAACTTGGAATGGTCCTGAAATTTGGTATAATGTCATATTGTTGTAAAAACTATTGGTGGATAGATTAGAAGAACTCTAAGTAATTTGTTGTAATTGTACTATGGGTGGGTAGCTCAAAGATCATAACAAGGCTTGTTGGACCACTTTATAAGTATGCATATTGTATGTTTTCTTGATCCTCACACCTTGATTAGAATGGTCTGGTTAAGCAATTAATGGTATGTGTTGGATGGTTCAGGCTTATTGAAGACTTCCTGGACCAAGTCTCAGCTTAAGCTTCTTCTTGGTTGTCTTGTCTTAATTATTATCCTATTGGTTTTTGTGTTAAAACTTAGATAGCACCTGTGCTTGCTGAAGCTGAATCTTATTGCATGGCATAAGTGCTCAACTAACAAAGCATCAAAGAAAATAGGGTTGCCTGCTTGCTAGGGCCATTGACAGTGTCATTCCCCAATCACATGCTTAATTGGAGAAAATCGACCCTTTAAAGTAAACATCAACATCTACTGATGTGCTTTGGCCTTTTATGTTTGCAGTGCCATGGAGAAATCACTTCGAGCCCGCTTACAGAAGGTAAATAATTCAACTGGCATAGTTCCTCTCTGTATTGATCTCTAAATCGATGAGAAGAAGTAAACAAAAAAAAAAAGAAAAAAGTGGGGAAAAGAGGTTTACAAAAGATATTCACTTGAAATTTTATTGATTTCAGACAAAACCAGACACTGATTACCGTTGCCTGAAAACTTTTGGTGCATTCTTCACAAAAGATATCCCATTACCTGCGGTAATTGTTTATTCTGCAACATTTCTTGTCTGCTGTTCAGAAATAACCAGTTCTCCGTATCATTTATTTCCCTTATGGTGAGAATTAATGGTGTTACATCAAATTTGAATTTATTTGCTCAGGGAACGACGGTTGATTTTCGACGAACCTCTGATGGACAACTAATAACTGAAAGTAAGTGGTCATCGATAGGAGACTTTGTTTTGGTTTTGTTGCATTTATCCTTTATAATAAGCAAACTATTATATATCTAGAACCTCGTCCAGATCTTACCAATACAAATGTTTTAGTCTGCATATAATACAATTTTATAATAATGCAGTTGAAGGGAATCGAATTGGAGTTGTCCATAGCAAGGATTTATGCAGTAAGTGAATCTTTTTATTTAGGGTCTTCAGGACATGGCTTTGCATTTATACACGTCCTGAAGTGTGCCCATCAATAAACATGTTTTAGGGACAAGTCAGGTTAACATTCAGATTTTCATGTCACTTGACAGGGGCTTTCTTCGATATGTACATTGGAGATGTTCCTGTGTCAGAGCAGGCAAAGGAAGAGATTGGCAAAAACGTTGCCGGTATCATTAGGAAGTGCTAATCTGATTCATTTGACATTTTTATCGTCACAATTTTTCCAGAGGGTAAATTAATGGCTGTTGGAACGAACTCCTGGGCCGCCCATGATGCGCTTTTTCAGATCAGGATGTATATCACACCGATCCATAATGTTGATTGGTTGAGGGTAGAATATATGAATCTGCCCCGGACCTCCTGAGTGCTTGGCCAGGCTCACATCTGACATTGCAAAATTTATTCACAATTCTTTGTAGCTATTATTGGGGATCCACAAAATGTAAGCTGCTGCCCCTAACTTGATCATTATTAGATACACATGATAGTGATTGCAATTCAGAGAAAGTAAATTTGAAACGAATGCTATACAATGCCTGTTCTCTTCCAACCCAGAATCCTGCAATGTGAGATTCTCGTACAAGTATACTAGAAACACTTTTTTTTCTATTTTCAAATGTTTTGCAATGATTTCTCTAAACCAATCAAAACTAACCCTTTACATTGAGACTTAAAAATCTTTTACACTGCATTGAGCTAAATATAAACAGGATCTCACGGTCAGATGAATGTGAGATTCCAAGCACAGTAAACTATTATCCAACGAAACTAAAACCAGATTTATAGATTTACACTTTGTGAAATGTGAAATTGTCGTCCAGGTGCGAGATCAACGGACTTGTAGAAAGCTAGGTGATGGGTGATGGGGAGCTGGAGCTCCAACGTAAAGTTCAACGAAAGAAGTTAAAACGGCAACATTTATATTGGATTGAAGGTTTGAGTATGTTCGGTAAAAGGATACATAATAGCACAGGGCAAACTCATGCTCCAAAATTGGATTCAAAGATAGCCATCCCTCCTGTCTTGCTCATCCGCTTCCTTGTTGGCGGCTTGAACAGATTTAAACCACAAAAATGCCTGCATAATGGGGTATGTCAATTATCCCTTAATGGCTATTCACTGAAATGTACCATCCAACTTCAAAAACCCACTTTCTACTATTAGTCCCAGAACACAGATTAGCAGCCCTACACTTTCTATCTCTTCCAAGAACCCATGAAACATAACATCAAAAAAAAAAAAAAAAAAGTGAAAATTGATATGGATGGCAACTAGTTCGAGAAATATTTCCAGGTCCAACATACTTACAGAAGTGGGAATGCCGGTAAAAGCAAAGAATCCAAGCAACGGAGCATAGAAAACGCTGTCCGAGTTCAAGATTCCAAAAACAGGCCTCTGATTTATGTACTCGAACGCAGAACCTATCTGCAATTTCGCAACTTTTAATCGATCAACCACAGACTAATACTATTGAACAACAAAGACTCTCAAGAGAAACAAGCTAGAGGGAACCAGCTCACTCACAGCAGCGATGGCAGTAACTGCGGAGGCAAGCAAGTAAACATAGAAGGGAACTTGAAGACTCTGCTTTGAAGAAGACAGCTCCTTGACTTCGTCCCTGGCCCAAGGAGGGGGTTCATCAGAATCTGGTCTTGCCCACGATGGGATGGTTTCCTCTGATTCTCTCGGCTTTGCAGAACCTTCAGTTGCAGCAAACACAACCAATCCATAAGATGACTTTTGCTTCTGGTTAAAGCCAAGGCTTCTCCGAGGTTTCACACTGTGCCGGTTCAGTTTGTGGTGTATGCTCTGACTGAGACCGAGAAACAATGTGGAGGAACATGAAGAACATTGGCTTTTATGGGAATTGCACGGAGACAACAGCGTCGCATCCATGGCCGCCTTCCTGTTCTTCTCTCTCTCTCTCTCTCTCTCTCTCTCTCTCTCTCTTTCCCCCTTTTTTATGCCTTCTGCTCCTTCAATCTTGTTAGCCTGTTTGGTGTTAGCCACACAAAGCTCAGCTCACCGATTGCTCTTGTCGTTCCTTATCGTTTCTTTTTCCCAGTGGATGCCGTTAGCATCAATTTTACATCTTAAACCCCCAAAATTATATCTTCATAAATTTTTGGATTTTAAGTTTGAGACTTTAAAATTCCATTGCTCTTAATTTATGTAAGAAATGATTCTGTGTTCATTTAAATTGAATATTGTAAAAGGGTTTGATTTTAATGTGTTAAATAACTATAATATTTGATAATTTTAAATTTCAGTTACAAAACCTGAAATTTTCATTTTAAAATAAATGCATTTTATTAAGCATAATTTTACTACTTAAAACATGAAAATTTTAAATTTGTTTTTACTATTAAACTAATTATAGATGGTTGCGACAAAAATAATAGTTAGCTTAAAAAAATTCAGACTTTGGTTATTCATAATTTCATACAATTGGAGTTATTTCTTATTAGCATCTTGGGTCTTAAAACATTTGTAAACCCACATTTCAGTTCCAATAAGCTAGCAGAAACCCACGCCTACACTGAGAGTCACTTCCTAGTCAACCATCCATGACCAACTAAAATCTTCTTTCCTACCACAACTAGACAAATCCCAACTACCCTAGTCACAGCCTCTCACCTCTTTTCCTTTTTCCTCTTTCTCAAAAGGAATAGAGAGAAAAACAAGCTGCCAATAGAAAAGCCCAAGTAAACCAAGTCCTTTCTCTTTGCTTTTAATTTCAGAGAGCTTTAGACCTCACAAGGCCTCTTCTATGATTCATTTTCTCTGGTTGCCCTAAGTTTCTTTTATCCTTTACCCTTTTTTTCCCCCCACTTTTCCTAGAGGAAGAATATATAGAAATAGTTCTGTATATTTTTCAATTCTCGTCAATCTTTAATTTGACTTCTTGGCTATCACTGTGAGATCGTCAATGGCCATTATCCTGGTGTGGTTCACTCTTCTTCAGGGACTTTTGGGGTCTGTTGGTGGTACATTTAGTTACAAGGACGCCCTTACAAAGTCCATTATTTTCCTAGAGGCCCAAAGATCAGGAAAACTGCCCCCAAACCACAGGCCATCTTGGAGAGGAGACTCTGCACTTGATGACGGTAACCTGGCAAATGTGGGGTCTCTTCTCGTCTCTTTCTTTCCTAAATCATTCATTATTGGATGCATACGACATACACACACATCGACCCAATTCATAAAATTATACAAATAGCCATGCAAACAACTTGTTCGTGGTCAATTCAATTCAATGGATATAAATACCAATATGTCTCAGAATATGCCCAAATTAATCATCATTTATAAAAGCAAATATACAGAGAGCTAGACGTTTTCTAGTAATGTGTGTGTGTGTGTATTAAAGCTGTCAATGATATGGAAATTAAGGGAAATTTTACGCGAATTTTTGTGGACGTAGTTGGACCATGTTGGGGGATACTATGATGCAGGACACAACGTGAAATACGGGCTCCCAATGGCTTTTTCGGTTACGACCTTGTCGTGGGGCGCTGTCTTCTATTGAAAGGAGCTACAGGCTGCAGGCGAGCTGGAAAATGTGCATGCAGCCATCAAATGGGGCACAGATTATTTCATCAAAACCACGAGACATAACCGTTTGTATGTGCAGGTAACCAATGGCCATGATCACAAAATGTTGAGTCGCTGTGTATGCTAGGACAAAAAATGTTGACGTGGAATTGGACACGGTTGGAGACACAGGCCCACAAATATACGATCATAATAATGCAGTTTTCACGATCTGTGCATGATTAAACTCACGTTTGTATCCTCTCTGGGCCATTCTGATTTGAGTAATTCCTTGATTTGCTGCCGAGGAAAGGTGGGAGACCCAGTAGAGGATCATAAATGTTGGGTTCAACCAGAAAATATGCAGGCACCAAGAACTGTCTTGAGGATCAACGAGAATGACCCTGGAACAGAGATTGCAGCTGACACTTCAGCTGCAATGGCGCTTCTTCCAAGGTTTTTAGACTCTCAAATCGTACCTATGCCCGCAGCCTCCTCAATAAAGCCAAACTGTTACTATATATTCAATTTTGGGCTTCTTCTTTTATTATTTCTTCAGATTCATATATGCTTACATCTTCAACCAGCAGCGTTCAACCCCTTTTTTTTTTTTTTTTGTTTCTTTTTATTTGGTTTTTAATATTCTCTTTCAGCTTTTCCAATTCGCCAATTCACACAAAGGAACATTTGATGGAGAATGGCTCCAACGTAATCTCTCTCTCTCTCTCTGGTATATTATCTGGAGACAATTAAGCCTAGATAAGTTCAGTTTGATTGAAATACTCGGAATGGATAATCTGTAACCCTTTGGGCAAAATATTGAATTATGGGAAACGGGTTGTTGGGTTGCTGCAGGATGAACTATTGTGGGCAGCAACATGGCTGTACATTGCCGCCAGGAAGCCCGTGTGCTTAAAATACATTCAGGAGGAAGCCATTACTAGCGTATCAGAGTTTAGCTGGGACCTCAAATACGCTTGAGGGAGTTAAAGGTTTAAACAACTATAAAAATCAAGCTGACAGTTTTTTGTGCTCAGTTCTTCCGGACAGCCCCTACCATCAAGTTTAGTTATCTCCGGGTCCTCTCTCTTTGTCTGGGCTATATATATAGTTTGCTGATGATATATCATCCACGTAATTGACAATGGCAGACAAAATTGTTTTTATTCTTCAAATTTCAGGCCGTTTGATCCACTTGAGAGACGGGGCCAACAGCCAAGATATAATTGGCACTGCTTTATTGTTCAGCGTCTACAGTGACACTCTTGCCAGGTTCACTCAGATCGTCTCTTACGGTAACCAACAATTCGGCGTAGCCCACCTCATGACATTTGCCAAGCAACAGGTATTTAAATAGCCAATCGCAATTTTCACTCTCGTAAAATATATGTGAGAGTAAAGTCATAGAGTACATAATTGTGGTGAAATGAAATATTCTAAACACACATTCATATTATATTACTGTAATTATTTATTAAATTTAAATTTATAATTTTATTGTAATCATGCATTAAAAGATTAAAAATATATAACGAATAGTTAAGATAATATATTGCGTAGGCCATTCTGAATGCCATATTGTACCACCCCCGATATCTAGGCAGTCACGCTTCTTAATGGCATTACGCCATGTGAAATGAAACGGTGTCCTGCAGAAGGATTACTCGCTGGGAAACAACCCGGCACAAAGGTCCATTATGGAGGGATTTGGAAAGAAGGCCCACCAACGCAAGCAGACCACAGAGGCGCCTCCGTACCCAAAGTGGCAAGTAACGCAGCGGCGGTGAGTTGCCCCATGAGCTTCGTGTACTGGTACAACAAGGATGTACCAAAACCTCGATGAGCTAACCGGCGCAATCCTTGGTGGGTCCGACAAATTCGTCGACAAACGTTGGGATTCAACTAAAACCGAACCTTGCACCCACGTCAACTCCCTGGCAATTGGTGTTCTCGCTAGGCTCGCATCTCATAGCGTCTAAAATTAATTAAACGCTCCGTTGTTGGCATCAATTACTAACTAGCCAGCACGGAATTGGGGCTGACTTAAGCAACACACAAATGTCCATTTTGCTTGCCGCCTAAGCGGGTGCATTTGGTGCACGTTCACCCTCCCAAGAAAATGTAGAAGTTTGAATGCCAGGAACCATTGTAAGACAGTTGAGTCTTGCAATTTTGTGACGGTCTGACTTTGCTCCACCCATATATATGTTTTGTAAGGGTAATCAAATGAATCAATGTCTTCTGTTAAGCAGCGGCTTGAGATGCGCTAATTGTTTATCAGATCCTGGAACCGTTTCATTATAATGGGCCAACACAGCCTTTCTTTTTCTTTATTTTGGCATGGAAAAAGAGAGTGCTGGGTGCTTGGTCATGGTTCGCGTGTTTCCAGATTAGAGTTGCTTATTGGCTTTCTCTTTTAATATTTCCTACAAAGTTAAAAAAAAAAAAAAAAAGAAGAAGCTAATCTCGAGTACTAGTCATTATAAGAAAAGAGACAAAGCCCGGTTATAGGCCATAAGTTTATTTACCTGAAAAATTTATTTTCCTATTTGTAATTATATAAATTTGATGATTTTTTTTAAGAAAAAATCTGCACCATCTAACATATATCATAAGATGAATTAAAATTTTATTATATTTCACAAAATTACCACAAAAAAATAGGCAAAGAGCTACAGATCTGTCTCCATTTTGATGGGCCCACTTTATTGGACTTTTGGAAGGAGGACTTAGCCATTACGCATCGTGTGTCCCACTTTTAAAATTCAAAAATGAAATCCAAGAAGCAATTGTGTGGACTTGATTTCAGATAGATTGTTGTTTTGGCAGTCGAGGACCCAAGGTATTACCAAATGTTTTAAATTAATTGGGATACAAATAAGATATAAATTTTATAAAATTTAAGAAAATTACTTCATTATATAGTAAATTTTTAATGAATGAAAAAAAAAAAAGAAATTTGAGATAAAGTCTTGTCTGGACTTTGGAGTAATTTTACAGAAATATCCTCTACCTGTTGGTCGGTCTTAAGCATTTGGAATTTTACCTCCATATAGTTTGGGTTAAGGACGCGAACCAATGTGGTTAGAGGGAAAGGCACGCCGGATTAACTATTTGAATTAAATTATGAAGTCTTAACTTGCATTTTGGGGGGAGTGGGGGATCCAAAAGGAAACCTTCGTCTTCCTGTGGGTGGCCATCTCCGGTTTTCTTTTCCGTCTTCTTCTGCTAAAAGCCCAGCCCAAAATGTACTATTTTCAATCACAATTTGGGGCATGCCTCCGCTTTCCGCTCTGTATTTTGGCATGCGCAGACTAGAATTTACGCACATCAATCGTACAACTTACAAATGTAACTCTTAGCATGAATTGATGCTCACTTGAGAATTAGTAGATTTTTTTTTAAAAAAAAAATAAAAATTACAACGTTCATTCGAATCTGAAAGTGGACAGCTTCCTTAAGAAGAAAATAAGAGCAGATTTAGGGGGGCGCACACAAATACGACTCCCCCGGAATCAACGTTCACGGGTCAGTTCCACGTCATTTGATAAGATCTTCTTATCCTCTCTCTCTTCCGACCGAACCGAGAGAAAGAGAGGGAAGTGCGTGTGGAAAATTTTGAACGTGTCGTAATCTAAGATCCATCTCGATGGGGGCCCCACGTGATCAGTCTCTGAACATTACCCATATTTCATTATTGATTACCCCTCGCTTTTAAAAAATAAAAAATAAAAAATAAAAAATCTCCTACAGCTAATTGTTTCAAACGGCAAAAAAATATATTTTCCTGGGAAAAGCTACTATTTATATGTTTTTTTCATGTCTAATTTAAAAAATCAAAAAATATTTTACCGAGAAACCAATCAACCCAAAAATAAAATCAAACCTACGTTGTTTGAATTAGTATTACAGACGGTTAGTGAGTGTATTGCCCGATCGACAGGGTCAAACCTCTCGATGCAAGGCGTGTACAGTTTGGTTCTTCGCAAGGATTGATTGGCAAATCTCCGGTTTTGCCGTAGATTTTTAGCCAATAAGCAGTACAATTTTCCAAGGGACGTTTTGAAATTTTGGATTGCAATTTTTTAAAATAAATTAAATTTATATATAAAAAAAAATAACCCTATAATAAATGGACAAATATGAGAAGAATAACGTGAAGTAAAAATAGAGAATTATCAAATTTTACAAAATCTCGTTTGATTTGAGAGACACGTTGAAGGGTTGACAATAATACATGAACCACAGAAGCATAACTTCCATTACAGAACATACATAAAATGTCTATTGTACATACCCATACCTACTTAATATTATTATGGGTTATCCTAACGTAAAATAAGTGGCAGTGGATCAGGATAAGCTCTCTCTCTCTCTCTCTCTCCTGTTAATCATCGTAGTAATCAATTATTAATTATAATAAATATTGTAACCGATGAAGATAAATGATCGGATTTAGTAGGTAATAGTTTAATACATCTTCCGACTAGTAGGCTTAATTTATACCAGAAGCATCATAAGCCCTCATTACGTTCTCCACAATCTCCCAAAGCCATAAGCCAGAGAGCAACAACATCTCTCAATGGACGTATCGTTTCCTTAGGGTTCCCTGTCTTTGTTTATTTCCTTTTTCGTGATCATTTCTTAGGATCGATCAATTTATTTTTCTTAGATTGCTGTCTTTGTTATTTTTTTTCAAAAAAAAAAAAAAAAAATAATCGAGTTTTCGAGATGTCGATAGAGTTGGAGAGTAGTGGTAGTAGTAGTGGAGGAGGAGAAATCGAACCTTCTGGATTCGCGAGGGCGGCGTTGTCGAACTTCGAGTCGCAGCAGGCGGAGGGAAATGAATGCAGTACGTCTTCGTCGTCGATCGGCAAGAACAGCGATCTTTCCGATGGGGCCTCATCGGGCGGTGAGGATAATGAGGTGCAAAGCGCGTTCGCTGGTGCGATTGATGCCCTACAGGAGGCCTTGCCTATCAGGTAAAACTTTTTTGTTTTTGATTTTTTTTTTTTTTTTGTTTTTTCATTTTCGTTTCTCGTAAAATTTTTCATCTCTATGGATGGTGTAGATGTGAGACTTCTGAAATGAAACGTTAAAGTCGGGAAATTTAACGGATCAAGAAACGTTCTTGCTTTAGCGATGGCACTGAACTGTGTGGAAGTGATTTTGGGTCTTGTTTAGGAATGTGGATAAATACTTTATTTTGGGATTGGTAAAATCCATTACTTTTGCGAAAGAATTTTTATGGATAGCTCGCTTTTTTCCTTGCCCCTATAAGATTGCTACTAACTAGGATCATCTTTTCGCTGTTGATGCTCGGAGCTGCATGCAAACCATGGATTGCTTTGTTAGCTTTGCTTCGAAGATGTCCTTTTAGGTTTTGAGTATTTGGTAATTGGGATTAATGGAACTTTATTGCTGACAAGTTTCTAATTTGTGTGTTTTTGTATAGCTAAGACATTTCTACGATTGTTTTGTCTATGTTCCTTTTCCAATGTAACGGCTTAGAATTGGGTGTAGGAGAGGCATTTCAAAATTCTACAATGGCAAGTCCAAGTCTTTCACTAGCCTGGCCGAAGCATCCTCTTCTCCCTCCATTAAAGAGATTGCAAAACCAGAGAATGCATACACCAGGAGACGCAGAAATCTACTCTCCTTTAATCATATATGGGAGAAGAACAGAAGCTTTCCTCATCTAAGTAATGCAGGTGGGATTGCAAAGAGAACTGTCAGCTCAAGCCGAAGCACATTGGCTCTAGCAGTTGCCATGAGCAGTTCTGAAAGCATCTGTAGTACAAGTGAGGATTCAAATTCAAGGTCTCCTCCTGACCTACCACCTCTGCATCCACATTCGAGGGCATCGTATAATAATCTGGCCTCGTCGCAGTGGTCATCCCCACGACAAAAGTTTTCTCCTTGTTGGTCATTCTCTTTTGCTGATTTGCAGCAATGTAACATGGGTACAACAATCAACTCAAGCTGTTATTTAGAGTGTAACAAGGATGATCAGTAGATTGAGTTCTTCATCCGTTATTGTCTAATCCATGTAGACTTCCTCATCATGGGGTTCAAAGTGAGCAATTTACGCATTATCATTGCTGCTTTAAGTTTGAATGAGAATGTGTTAAAACTTGTACGAGAACTCGTCGAATTTTTCACGCATTCGACTTTGTGTCTCCATGGTCGAGGTGGGCAGAGCGTTTCCCCTGAAAGTTCTCACACCAGGTTTGTTGAGGGAAAAGCATAAATTGTCCAAAATATACGTGAGAAAATCAAAAGGAAAGAAAACAACAATAAGCATCGATTGGTAAACCTAAAAGTGCCCATTTTCTATTGCCGTAACTCCGAACTGGAATTGCTGCCCAATGCCAATCCTGTAACCTTCTTGCGCCAAGTTCTTAAAATTGTTGGTTTACACCGCAACGAGTCATGCTTGATTATAGCTTTAAACTGCATAGAAGACTAGAGGTTGAATACCGGATTAGCCAGTCAGAAAGCCCATACTAAAGGTGCCGGTGGTTAGATGCGACGATAAGGCCCACCAATTCATCGGATTCTCATTTGTGATAACCAAACATCGGAGCCAGAGAATCTGCTAAAAGAACTTTTGAATAGATTTCTTTGTGGATACCTATTAGATACATATAAATCATCGCATAAAAATGCACAACAAAAGAATGAGCTTCATAAAAGTAGAAGCTAACCGATCATTTGATATCAGCTTAACCTATTTATGATTCAAGGGGAATGCGAATATCCCCAATATAAAAGTACAGACATTCGTATTTCAAAAAAGGCTGTATACAGTAAACCTTCCAATTCCCCATCGTCCTCTCCCCTAGCGACATTTTACCAAACCTGCTTCTCCTCTGCACGACCATGGCCTGCAAAACTTCACTAAGATGATACCAAGCTTAATTCAGGAACACTTTGGAATAGAACAGCAGATCATTTATTTCTGAAGCTGGACTAGAAACTGAGCACATGGATTATCCTTTAAACATTCTGGAATTACAATGTTTGACGGATCTATCACAGGAATTGCCATATCTATATCTTCAGTAGAAAATGGAATGCTGCAATAACAAACAATAGGCAAGTCAATCTCAATTACCTGAATATCCACAAGGCTAACTGTTACATCATTAATAGGAGGGTTTGCAAACAGAGATGAATAATTCTTGAAAAGGGAAAATGAGCGAGCCAACAATGTTAAATCTATGAAACAGTAAACTGAGATTCAAAATCCAAACCATGGCCAAGCAATCAGCAATCCAAACATAGAATTTCTCTAATACAAGAATATGCTAAACCATATTTTGCCTACATTCTGACATATGTAAAGGGGGAAAAAAAAGGCCCAAACAGCAGCTATCTAGTTTGCATGACAAGAAATTTCAGTACCTTAAATCATCATCTAACAAGAAAGAATTTGAAGTCAAGTTCTGATTGTCCTTGTTCAGTATCTCTCTCATTCGGGCAACCACCTGTGGCAAGAGTTACCATCAGAAACTTGGAGAAAAATTTTCCCATAATAGGCACATTATAAAATACGTTAAAGCAGCATCTTGCCTCATTTGACACGCTCTGGGTGCCATATTTATCATCCCAATACATGGTACTTATACGATAGATTTGCCGAACCGTCAATGCCTGTCCAGGTAGGAAATTGATATTTAACTTTTAAACAGTTTCCTTGGATTGAATAACAGGATGAAATCACAAAGATTGATCAGTGAAATGATACCGGACAAAGATCTTGCATTATCTCTTCTAGCGATTTTTTCCTCTTTTGATGTATGACCTAGAGAAATTCCATGCGTAAGATTTAAACAGATTTTATTGTCTGTAGAACAAAGGAGAAAAGGATAGTTTTTTACCAAAAACCCAACAGCTTGTCTAATATAATTTAGCTCATGCCAAGAGGTTCCTGCATACTGCATTTAGCTTGATTTAGATTTCAAACCATCAGAAGAATTTAATCAAATTTTCAGAGCAACTCGGTAAGGACATATTTACCTCCTCTGTTGCAGCCACTATCCATTTCTCTAATTCTGCTAGACCAGATTTAACATATTCCCCATTTGAGAATGTGCAACATTCTCGTCGCAACAGAAGGCTAAGAAGAAAAATCAAGAAACCTTATTATAAACTACATAGATAATACAGAAATGGAAGCCAACTCACAATCTCTCACCTATTAAATAGTGATATATTAATGAATGAGAAAACCTGGGTGATGAGCTTGCGAATGAAAAAGGATGGTACCTGAATGTGCTTCTTCTAAGTCAGTAAAGATTAAAAGAGATGAAACAAAAATAAAAGCAACACTACATATTCGCTGTGGCAAAAAAAGGAAAAACATGAATGAAAAGGTGATGACCTAAAAAGGCATTATAATGGTTTTCTTCATGATGCAATATCAAAAAAATAAGCATCAACTATTAGTGTCACAAAGAACAAAGAAGCAAACAATTGCAAATACTTAATGATATCATGAAGTGGCATCCAAATGTTTGAACTCCAGATACATCATGGTTAATAAGAATAAAAGAAAATGTACATATACACTATGAAATGCAAAAATGGCCTAGCAATACAAGGACACATACAGGAAAAGTCTGAGCAAGAGTAAGTAAATCTGGCTAATAAAACAATAACTTCCTTGAATAAGAGTCAGGACCAAAATTCCTCATCTGATGGGATTAAAAATGAAGCCAAAACAGGAGATTGTGCCCATTCAAATTAATGTGACAACGCGTCACAAAAACATGGAAAATATTAGCAAACAAAAAACAGAAACAAATGGAATAAAGCCTGGCAGAAATTTCAACAGATGGGCAAAAATCCATTCCAGTCTACCAATTGCTTTCATGCATTTCCTTTTCTGATAGACAACAAAGATCGTTATATAGACAATGAAGAATAGTAACAAAGGCATTGCAAAATTGGAAACAAACACTTATATGCTCTACAATTATTTTATTTTATTTTTTTTGGCAAAACAAGCTGGGTCTTGTACTAAATGTCATGACACCAAAAGTGCAAAATGTTGTTGTTTCCTATACAAAAGGCTATTTCTAAGGCCCAAAGATTCATGTTTTTCTAAATGATATCCTAGTCTTCATCCTTTATCTACAATGAGTCTTCCATCCATGCTATGAGTTTCTTTTCAGCATTCTCAGTATGGACCCAAGAAATACCAATCATTACTAACACATTGTCACACGGGCAATCACAGAATGGCTATGAATTATCATTACTGATGATATAATGTCCCCCAAACACATGCACCAAAAGCATTTATTCACCAAACAACCTCAACTTTTGTTTTTTAAAACTTATCCAGTCTTGCATTAATGTACAAGCTAAATTGCCTCCCGTACAAAAAAGACACCTTCACAGGGACTTTTTAAGTTAATCAACTAGCGGTTATAATAAATATTTTTTCCCCACACACATTAACCAAACCATGAGATATTGGACATTCTAAATCCTATAAATAGCATTTCAAAGTTTCATCATAATTACATATTTGCTGCAATATTCTTTATAAGTGTGACAAATAATATGTTTTTCATTCTCATGCTAAAGGAATATTTTCACTAGCAAAGAAGACTAATAAGGAATCTGCAGGGCAATAAGTCAAACCTAGCAGAAAAGTTAACTGACCACAACAATGATAGAGGGGAAATGTGTTGAACATACAAGGTTTTTACGCAAATGACCCAGGAGGGAGTCCAAAAAGGTGATTATGCACTCCCATTGACTGCTATGTGCTTGCTGAGAAATGCCACCAGGTGATCTAGAAGATTTTCCAGAATGCCGACCAGCTTTTGGTGCCTTAAAAATTATAACCAAAACACATGGTGACAAATTCCAGCAACTACAATAAATCAAAGATCCAAGCAGGCCAGAATAATTGCGACCATCAAAAAACACTGCCCATTGTTCAAATAGACAACTATTTTGTCATTTCATTTTGCTGTTACATACTTTCTTTTAACATTTATCATACAATACAGCCATAAAAAATTAAATCTTTCTATCAATCTGACTTGCATAACTTGGAAGTCAAGTTCAATATCCTTGCCAAGTGGTGCACAACTGGAACATAACGTTGGAGCATGATGATAAACCAAATACAATCTAAGAATCTGAACATTGTATAGGAATGTTCCCTGAAGTGGCAAATATTAAAACGGCTAAAAAGGGGGAAGCCAAAAAAGCCGGTATTTGTAAGAATCCATGTGCTGGATTTAACTAACACTCACCTGAATGCATGAATTTAACAGTGGTGATAGTTCTTTCTTCAAGTTGTCTCTAATCAATCCAAAAATCTTCTCCACACAAGCAGTTAATTGTTGTTTAAACAATATTGCTGGATATCTTGCTTCCATATGGGACAAACCATCCTCAAATCCAATAAATCTGAAAGGAGATTTCACACCCTAGCAGTATACCAACTGAAATCAGCTACAGTTGGGAAATTTATATGATCAAAAAATGTCAGAAGAAAAGCAATAGTAACAAAATAAATCAATGCCAGTAACTCAACAAACTGCATTGTTAGTAAGTGCCAGAAGATGAATTATGTTGGAGCCTGTGCCAGAAAACTTTTAAATATGATCATCTAGCTAGAACGACCAAAAAAATTATTTCTCATGACATGCACCAAAAACTTTCAATCTCACTCATTATGCCATTTATTTTGAGAGAAACAAAAGAAACTTCCTAAATCAGTCAACATAAATAATTGCATGACCAATCTCTTCTGCTGAGTTAATAAGGAATTTGAATGTGCCAAAGCTTATATAATTACTCTCTTACACCGACTGGCAAGATTTGAGTTTACAAAAGTGAGACTTGAAAACTAAAAGGCAAATGAAGATTGAACAAATACTCAAGAACAAAGATTAAAAAAACAAATAGAGAATTATAAAACAGCTAGACATTCTCAAGTAAGCCTCGACCTGTTAGAAAGTTATTCTGGGTGGTAAAGCCAAGATCCAAAAGGCATATAGTCATTCAAACACATTCACATTAGAAGCTATTTCCTCTAAATCTTCGAGATAATGTGGACAGTACAAGTACATACATAAAGAAATGAAAGATAACAATCCCTTCTCCCACACTTACATGGATGACCCTTCCATGTAACCCAGAAGATATTGAACGCTGAGAATTTGTAGTCAAAAATCCATTTAAGCATAAGTTCCTCTGGAGAAGGCATAGAAGTGCTGAGGCATTGGACAACCAGTATGGTAATGTACTATTCTCATCACCATCCTGCAATATATGTGTTGCCAAATAATGAACATTAGATACACAGCAAACATACTTTAGGCACCATGAAAAACAATTCAAAGGTCACTATAACATTTAATTGTGTTAGAATGTTTATCCATTTCCAATTTATAAATTTTGCACTCATTGGTAAAGATTCTTCATATAGAACTAAGACAAGGGCATGTCAAACAAACACCTATCAAGTTTTACATGTTTTCTACATGATGTCTAAAGAATTATAAATGACAGTTGTAAAGACAGGGAACAAAGGATGTGACTGACCTTTAGGACTTCATTAATTCCCTCAATTATACAGTCAAATATGGCTGTTCGCTCAGAGTCAAAAGCATGCCAGTGAAGAAGGCATCTGTATATGATACAAGCTGCCAGTGGTTTACCATCAATAAAACCAAAATCTTCTTTGATACACCTTGCAAGAAATTCATAGTTCTCCTGCACACAAGACAAATGTCTTTTTCTCAACCTGTGGAAGTAGATTAAGTGCAGGATAAAAGTGACATGACATCAAGAATGGAACCAACAATATTGGCTGTCCACCAAAAATCTCATTAAGTGTCCAAAAATCTTAAAAGCATTCAGGCTTACAACAGAAGAAATGTGGTGCCTTTCTGCAGTTAACTTTGCTCTGCGTGATTCCGATAAGCCATGAGAAAAAGGTGCAATAAGTTTTGAAGGCGTAGGGGATTCCTGCACCAAGAAAAACACACTTAAGAAAACATAAAGTAATGTGAAACAGATTAAAACAAGATAACTTTATGAATCATATCTTACAAATACAGGCTTCCTCTCACTGTCAGCCAGAGCAAGCACTCCAGAGTATTTCTGCTTCATCACAAACCAAAATGATAAATATCTCATGTTCCTGGTTAGGATCAAGGAAGAAAATAAATCTCACATGATAAACAAAAACCAGTCAATTACTCAAAACAGACCAAGCATCACATAAAAAATCCATGTGCTGCCCAAGTGAAACCCAAAAGTATGCGTTTCAGAATGCTTACTTCAGAAAATGTCTTCACAATACTAGTGCGGCTGCCCTTTGGAGATGCACTCAGTGCTTTTTGGCGAAGGACATGATTTTCATCCTCTAAATTTGAAAGTTTTTCCTCAAGGCTACAACATGTAGAAAGGAATTTATTAAGATAATAAATTCAATAGTTGAACAACAGCAAAGAGCCAAAGACTACATCAAAACAGATGCCATATTATAAGAATAGTTTACACTGAGTAACCCAGAATCCAGTTCAGATAGAAAGCTCATAAGTTTCAAAAACAAACATCTAGTTTTTATTATTTAAAAAAAATTACTGTTCAAGTAATCCAACAAACACAGAACACAAGATTTCAAATGTCTACAGAAAACTGAGACTAAACACAACAGGAATTAAAAAAAAAAGAAAAGCAAGCAGTGATATGATCAGTTGAGTGATTAAGTAGACAACTTATTTTGCTGAATCAACAAGATCAATAATTTTATATATAATACTCAATATTGTAATACCTTTGAACACTCTGTTGAAGTTGAGAACACTTCTCTTCAATTTCCTTCAAATTTTCATTGCTATCATTAGTACTCTTTCGAGCCTTCATGAGTTCAAGCTCTAGAGCTGAGTTCTTCTTTTCCAAGGTATCCAAAGAATTCTGTACACCAGCACAAATTTTCAGGGTAAATATTGCCTCTCAAAGATGGGATGCACACAATTCAACTGAAAGAACCATGCCATTAGTCCAAGCCGTAGTTTTACTTGTGCTTTACTGAAAGAACTGGTGAAAGATTCAAAAGAAAATTTAAACATTGCTAACATGAGTATTTAAAAACTTAAGCACAGATACACTTAGACTGAGATAAGTACAAATTTCTCTTCACAGTTATGTTTCATAAAGCTAAATGAACTGATTACTTGGAACTAATATATGTAGAAACTCTCTGACAACCTCATAAAAAATTACCTTTAACAAAGCATTTTCCTTCCTCAATTCAGCCATAGAAATAATTTCTCTTTCCAAAGCTGACTTTTCCTTCACTGATAATTCAAACTGATTTTGTAACACTGCATTCTTGTTGCATTCATTGATAGTAGCCAATTTAGCTGCATCTAACTCAAGACTCAAGGCCTCCAATGTTCTCTGAAGCTTGGCAATTTCAACCGACTTAGCCTCTTCATTAGACATCTGCATTCAAGTCACAGAAAGCCAAAAAGGCAACCAAAGTAAAATAAAGAGGCAAACTTTGTGGGTGCTATTAGAACATTTCAATAGGTTGGAAAAAAATATGATTTCAATAACAAAAATAAATACCCGCAATCTTTTTTCTAAATGCAACCGCAACGTTAGATCTTCTATCTGTTTCTCAAGTTTATTCTTAGCTAAACGCAGAGCACCTGCTTCACTAGCCTCCTGCAAGACATAAAATGAATAAGACCACACTGACATTACACCCTTGATACAGGATAATTTGCTATAGCCCTAAGTTGCATCTAGTTATTCAGAGGATACTACATATTTAACCAGAATAAGAGTCATTATAAGTTGGTTGCATACAACAAAAACTTCGGCAGATAAAACCTTGAAAGAGGCCATTTTATACCGGTAACCCTTCATTCTATCTTGATGAAAAACAGTGATGTGCAAAAAAGAAGCAGATGATATGAATTTACACATTTATTATCTTTGCCTTGGGTTGTAGCCCAATGAAGAAGAGCAAATAAAAGACATCTGGGTTCCTCAATCTATTTTCAATAAAGTATCAGGAGGATGGAGTAAGAAACCTTCAAAGTGTGAGGGCACTCCATAGCCTACTTATACATTTTAAAGAATACGTGTCTGTGGGCTAGGACCGAGAAAAATAGTAGACAACATTTTTTCCTGTAAATATAAGAATATTTGAAAGTTTTACTTTTTGCATTCTCACTCATGTGCTTCCAGATGCGACAAATTAGGAGACTCTACTTAAGTGACTTTCAACGACATTAGTACCTTTTCAACAGAAAAAAAAAAATAAAAATAAAATAAAATTCGCATGCAAAATTAAAAGGCAAAGTAGCATGTTGCTGCACCTTTTTAAGCCTACGAAACTCCCTTTTTGCCAGCCTTTGTCTCCATCGGCATTGAATTGCAATGATAGAAATCTGATGACGTCGAAGAGCCAATCGGAACTTGTACATCCTCCAATGGGCCTGACATAGTATTTGCTCCAAGTCAGAAATACAAGCAGTGAAGCCAAATTGCAAACAGCATCGAGAACAATTGCCATGGGAAGAAAGAACAGAAGCTTTTAAATTTCTACTTTCCACTATCAAATCATGTATTCCCCAGCCAAAAAGGAATGCATATAGAGCTCTTTCTAGTTTCCAACAATATTAATAGCAATCAATATGAAGCAAAAAATACTCTACAGAAGCATGAAGAGAAGACTAGAACAGATGCTGAACATTAGTCAAAAGCTGATTCCATTCAACAGATAGAATTCCATCATACAAAACACACTATTCATTTCATAAGAACATGACAGAGAACAAATATTGCATGAATTTAATGACAATCCTAATCATGTTCAAACCAAACTATAGTAATTTCTGAGAGACACAACAGAGGACAGAGATTATGTGAATGCCATAAGCATCCTGGCAAAGTTCCAAAGTCAAGTTCCCTACTCCTCTGTCTCAGCATATGCACAGACACATTCATCATGTACATGTGTGTTCATATATGTAACATCTCCATCAAAATGCACAGCAAATCACAATGTATGCAATTCAACACTCTGTAACACACCTGAATCACAATGGCAGCCTTATGCTTCTTTCCATGCCAAAATCTTATGCGAGTCAAGAAACCACGAATATTTGACTGCATAGTAATAGTGGCTGAAAGCAGCTTTAGATAGGCACGTCTCGATAGCCACAGGCGGACATATTTCTGCATTGAAACAGCAGCTGCAGTCTGTCGTTTTGCAGCATACATCTGCCGAGCAAGGCAACCTACAAATTTAAGAACTGTGAGCTCAAACAAAACAAAATGGATATTCAAATAATTGGTAATAATCTCCAATGAAAAAGCACTGACCAATTATGGTTTTTCTAATTCCCTCTGCTTTTGAAAGCAATTAACTGATTAAGAATAAACCACTTTGCTTAACATATGAAGTGTAGAAGACAATAAAGGGCAAAAATGTTGGAATCAGAAGAAGAGGACTAGTACTGGCAATGTATAATTATAGGCAGATGGCAATCAAGATTCTATCCTCCAACCCCCTTTAGTACCAAATCCCAAGCAGAATAAATGATGCATCCTAGGAAAACAATGAAAAAATTAGATAGAACTTTAGATGGTATGGATTGGGTATTGGGATTTGAGGATGGGTTGTAGGACAAGCCTGCCTCTTTGAACAGATCCTTGAAGATAAAAGCCTAGACAATTTTAGTTCTGGAATAATACCAGAATTAGGAAACACAAACTGGCCCTTATTCCATCTTTGAAGGCATACAAAGAGAATATGGACTCTCAATAATTTTTCTGAATTTGGACTAATTACAGAACCCTTTGGAACTAAACTTCAACTAGTCAATGCATGGCAGAACTTAGGACTACATTAAAAAAAGGGTTACTGAGAACGTGGATCAACTAGGACCACAGCAAAGCACTGGGCCAAACCCCTGTTTGGTGTAATGGTGTTATAGAAGCTCTTTTTCTCCAATAAACACCAGGTAGATAGAAATTATACAAGAAGAAGAATAGCCAACAAAGAAAGAAAAAGTGCAAACAAATTAGATAATGATGAAGATGTCAACACTTAAAAGTCAGAGAAGGTTTTTAGATGGGTCCCAATATTTCAGATGAGTGTTGGACCACCTTAAATTTTGTCAAATGAAATCTCACCGTCAGCATTGAGGAGGCAGAGAAGTTTTTAACTTGGTCCCATGCTTGTGCGTGAGAACCAAGTCAACTTGAATTTTGTCAAATGAAATCCCACTGAATTGCACCATATTTGACAAATTTTTAAACTCATATATTTGAAAGGTTGTTAAATCCTCACTATAAAGCCATAGCAAATATGAGTGTGGCAAATTTGTATCAACTTAAATGAAATCTACATTTATAAAGCATAAATCAAATAGGGACTATATCAACAGTTAAGCAGTCTTGTAGGTCATCCAGCATTTTGACCCTAGCTCAATCTAAAGAAGATGTACAGAGTTGAATTTTCATTTCAAACGAATAACATCGAAGACCATATTGGTATGGTCGAGGAAGAAAACAGGAACTTCCATTTCTAGATAATAATGCATGAGATGAAAAACAAGCAAACCTCTGCAATATGCTTGGAGTACAAATGCAGCCCTACGTGTTGCAATAAAACTCCGGTGTGCAATACATGTTCGCAATCGACGTTGAATACATTTAGCAGCACTATCTAGAACCTCAGCCCGTCGCGAATCCAAAATGCCAATCTGACCAGCCCTGAGGAACACTTTTGTCCTGCCCAACTGCAAAAGAAAATTGAGCAGAAAAGATTAGGAAACACTTAATTTTGGGGGATAGCATTAAAGCCAATAATACTTCATACTTAAAGTACCTGAAAATTCTTAAGCTTTAATTTTAGGAGAATTTCCTGTGTCCATGTTTTTTCATCATAACTGCAGTTATGTGAATATAAAATTAGTAAATAAAGGGAAAAAGAATTGGAATTGCACATTGAAGCTTAAACACAGCAAAAGAAATTCATGGGAAAAAAATCAAAAGCAAGATATCAGATAACAAAAAGACTTGAAACAAACCTATCACATTTTGACAAGCTTACAACAAATACGGAGATGCAAATACAGTTGCACACACCCATGCAATGGCTTGCAAACATGAATGAAAGTGTTATCTCCATTTAGGTTACAACAAATATAAGTCTATAAAGCCCTATTTTTTGCTTTCAATGGGGTAAGAGAGGAGAAGTATAATAAGATGGCAGGCTCCTTTGGAATCATCCCAAGCACTTTTTGTTCAAAAAAAAAAAAAACACTGCCCAGTATTTAAGCATTGCCATCACAACTGTTACCTTCCATCCGAAAATTCAAGAGCTAATATGCCAAAGCGATCTACAAACTCAGAGTAAGTCCTCCGAGTGGGGTAACCTGCAAGACTTATCCGAACAGCCTCTAGAACCCCCTGTAGGGAATTCAAAATTTGTTGTTAAGAAACAATATAAGCCATAGTCAACACTCAGATGGTACAGTAAGTACAGATGATGAATAATAATATTCATCAAAACATCAATAGCCAGATTGCACTGTTATGCAGAGAAAGATGCAGAGTCTACTTGTCACCTACATTCCTTCTTCAACAAACAATGTTCTTTGAACTATCATCAATGTAGTTTTAAAACCACCCACATACATTTAACATTTCAGATTGTCACTTGTGTAGGCCACATGTCTCACATCCTGCTAAAACTTAGAAGACTGGATGATACACATTGCAATCCCATGACCACTATGGGGCCACACATTAAAACACTAGGCACCAAACCTCTGCCAACTAGGCTATTTATAGATTGTTAACAGCTTTACCCTTCTTGGACTAATACTCAAGCAAGAAAAGCAAGGACTAGAAGGAATAAATGATAATTACTGCACTAATCAGGAAAACTGGTGGGAAGCCCCAGAGAATAAGGCTTGCCACTTTGAAAGGATGCAGAAAGGGTTGTCTATTGTAAACAAACTTCTCTAGAAAGAAGCTGAATATAAGCCTAGGAGCTAGAACAGTTACCAGTTATCAATTTCAATGATAGACTATTGTTTTTATATCTGAGAATTTGCATAAGGCTTGATATCATTAACCACTACATCACAAGGACACTTAATCCTAGGGCTCTTAGACTTAGGCTTGTAGAATGGATGGTCTTTTCCCTCCATAGCATAGCTTCCACATCACTTCTTGTTTGATCTACACCTTACACCTAATATTCAGTTGATGCAATAGTAAATTAGAGCTCACACTCAATCAACTATTAAGAACCCTGTTGCAATCATGGGATGCTAGTCATCCACAACTGCAACTGCACAGGTGAAACAGGAATGTCAAACAAGTGACATAAACAGATTTAATTACTAACCCCACAGCGTAGCTGATGCAATATGCTTAAATTCTCAAATTTTTGAGGTCGGTTCAAAGAGTTCGGCTTCACACAACGTATATAGTGAGGCTCCGTTAGGCTAAGGGTCTCCATAAGTGCCTGAAGTTGTTGCTGCAAACAATAGCCAATGATCAGCATTAGTAGCAGCAAGTTATTGACAGGATAAAAGGCATGATAAACCAAATTAAAAGCGGTGAAAAAAACAATTGCAAATGCATCAATAATTTATTGCCAATTAGGTTACTTAACAACCATGCACTTTCTTTGGAAGCTCCAAACTGTGAGTGGCCAAGAATGACTGTTCAGAGAAAAAGGGCAAAAAGACAGCAATCTCTCCCAAGCCATTAGGCAATGGAACATGGCAGTACATACCAAAACAACTTATACTCACTGAAAAGAAGCAAACTTTAATCTAATTTTATATTTTTATTTTCTTCTTTCAATGGCAAGAGGCGAAGAGCGAAAGAGATCTCAGCTACTTAGCCATACAAGACTTATAACAAACAAAAACCACAATACCATTCTCAATTCTGGTTAGAGAAAGACACAAAAAGAAGTAACATATAACAGGTAACCTATCACTGACGCAATTCAAGGATTTTTTAACTCCAGCTAATGGGAGCAATATGGGCATTGACAGTCCACTCGGAACATCTGATATAATGTCACCACTCAAAGATAACACTTGCTCTTCTCTACTGATCTTATATCATTCTATCATTCCTCTTTATTTAGGTTTTCTGTATGGATGACCTTGTAATTTGATGCTGCATAACTTTAATAGGCAGAAAAAAGATGATACCTTAAACCTAGAAGCCACAGAAGAAAACTTGTACGATGATCTTGAAGATTCCTCAGGAAGCAAAGGAAATAGACCAGCAATGAAAGAGCACTGGGACGAAGACAACAAATTGCAATGTTCTACCACAACATAGTCACGATTTTTATCTATAAAAGTGTCTGTTTGATAAGTGACCTAAAGAAGAAAGGTGGTATCAAATTAGAATTATTTCTCAATCATAGTAAAGTTTAATTTGCAGTAGTACAATGCATCAATGAAAATGATCAAAAAAGAATAAAGTTCCATATGACATGCCTTGCCAGCATAATGAGAAATGGTAAAATCTGTTTCTGAAAATTTTTCCCTCTCCAACCTCGGATGTGCACGGAAATTCTGGAACAGCTTCATCGAAAATGTTTTGTGTGTTGACTTTGGGAACATGCTGCATAAAATAGAAAATCAGGATAAGGATAAACTGCATAGATGTATTCTTATAAAGCAAAACGCACCAATTTATACTGAAGAACTCAAATAGTACCAAGCTTCATCCAAGAGAGCAATTATTCCAATGGGCTTCTGCAAATAAATGTAATGAGATGAAGGCAAAGAGAAACAGAGAAGCAAAGAGATAAATGGTAAGTGTTCAAGATTATGGTAGAATCCTTTTGCCTAGGTTCATCCAACTAAGATATCCATGCACTGAGGAAAAACAGAGCTAGTGAAGACAATGCTAGCAGAGTCGTAAGTAAATCATCCTAAATTTAATGCAGCATGCTCTATTGATTGTGGAATTTTATTTTGCAACTCCAATTCCAAAAGGCATAGCATTCACTTTCCAAAATCACAAAATGAAAGAACATTACACATTTTCTCATATCATTCCATTGTCTTCTTTTTGTTATTGTAATACCATCATTATCACTCTTGGCATCTCTTAGATTTATGGAAACTACAGAAACACGGATCAGAGAAAATTTTAGCTCCAAAGTGATCCACAGAGGGGGCAGTGCTGTAACTAGCAGACCATAACAGGATTTACATTCACAACCAGAAAAACTAGATCAATTATTCAAAGAGAATGGATGATGAAAACCTTCTCAATTAAATCTAATACATCCTGGTTGTCTATGAATTCAATATAGCTCCAATTAATTTCTTCTTTTCTATACTCCTCCTGCTCCATCTTGAAGACATGCTGAAAAGTTCACATTAAGAAAATAACTTTAAGTGAATGGTCTCAGAAAATATCATCACAACTGAGAAATCAAAACATTTCTTACCTCATTGAAATGTTGTTGAAGTTTCTCATTCGCAAAATTAATACAGAATTGTTCAAAACTGTGGAAAGGGCAGCATCATTTGATGGCATGGAGCACAGAAATGGCGAGCATGGTCATTGAACAATGATAAAAAAAATATGGCTAAAAAATTAATAGGGCAAAATGGATGAAAAGAGATGCAAAACACACAAACAATGTAGTAAAATAAACATATACAGAGGTTCAAAAAATACTAAAGACATGTTATACACAGATGAAGAACAGTCAGATTCTCTTGAAACAGCTATCCATGTTGCATAAAAGTTCTGAAGAGGACAATCTTTTGATTGCTGGCATATGCAAGGTGCCATTAAAAGCTCAATAAATTAGTACCTTAAGAAAAGGAGCTTATATGGAAACAACATGAGCTCAACATAATTGAAACAGATCAAACATTTTCAGCTTTTGAATTTCATTACCTATTATGTTTGAAGCATTCAAAGCCATAAATGTCCAGCAATCCAATTTGTATCTGGGAAGTTAAATCTTGCCCAACTGATCTATTAATCTTATCAACAAGCCTATAAAATATCAGAACCAATAAATAAGCTTGTCAGAATAGCACATAACAGGAGGGAAAAAAAGGAGAGAAGACAATACTCAACCAGATAGAATAACAGCAAACATACCAATCAAACAACCTAGCATAAACAGTCTTTGCCAAGGCGTCTCGACTAGCAACAGCAGCATTACAGTCAAGAGCTTTCACGATACTGCCTTCACGTGTCTGAATGGTACGGGTACACAATGTTGCCAACAAAAAATTCATATCACACCTAATTAAGAGATGATTGAGTTGTTTAGCATCAATGAGGAAACAAAATCCAGAAATGGGACAAGATAATAACAGATCACTGCTATGGGTATATCCTGTCAATGAAAGCTGAAATTTTTTCACACATTGATAAACTAGACGAAAAATTTTCAGTTTTACTTTATGTGGAAAAGAGCATGAAATACAGAAGACATATAGATGTTGATCTCTAAACTTTGAAGCAGGGAATTGAAATTATTTAGACTTGTTAATGACTGATTCAAACAAGAAGTTCCCATAAAATCACTTACATGAAAAGATTGGCGGCCATCTGCATATGAAAGCTAGATTTCTGATTGCTTACAACTGAAGAATCATGCTCTTTTCCAGGTGAAAATTCAATATTACCAAGATGCAGAATTGCTGCCAAAGTGCGAAATATAGATTCCTGATAATGAGATGAGTATAAGTATAAATATACAAATTTAAATAACAAAACTAATCATTGTGTGATATATATAAACCTGATCTTGATGAGTTATACCAACGATATCCATTGCCCTCCTTGTCTTTATATATTCCTCTGCATTGCTCACACCATCCAAGTCATAAATTTTGCTTTGATTTAAGTAGTGAAAGTGACTTGGATGATCCAATTTGTACCTCTCTGCATCCTAGACATGTAGGTCCCAAAGAAACATCCATAAGCTTGAAATTTCAATTAGAGAAGATATAAACATCATAAATGTACACCCACAAACGCACATGAAAACTACACATGCCAATAACTTAGATCACAAAGTCTTAATCATTAGGAATATCACCATAAAGCTAAGCAAATATCCACATTAAAGAGATATAGAGAAAGACATTACCCTCCCAGAAGCACATAGTTGATAGAAGCAGTGATAATTTCTCTCAGGATCTGTGATTTGGACTACACGAGAACGTTCCAAAAGGTAAGTTCTAATTGCAGCACCAGAAATTCGACCATTTGCATCGAACTGGATCTCAACAAACTTGCCGAACCGACTGTAGTGACAACACATAAGAATTAAACAAGCAAAAATCCCAATAAATGGAAGACAATAAGTACTAACATCCATGACTTGTACAATCATTAACTCCTCCACCCTCTCAGCATTTACAAGCCCTATTTTCATTCTGCACAAACATTTTTTTCCAAAGCCATTCAATAAAAAATGGAAATACAGACAATAAGCATGAGATTAAAAAAAAGGTGTCCCAAAAGACAAGGCTCCCTTCTTGTGGGGTTTGGGGAATGATCAAATGTATGCAATCTTAACCTTGTTTTTCACAAAAAGGATGTTTCCGCAACTTGAAACTGTGATCTTCAAATTACAATGGAGTAACTTTACTATTACACCAAAGCTCGCCCTTCACAATAAGCATGAGAGATACTACACTAAAAACTTTACTAGTAATTTAAATATGGCTTATGAAACACAGTTTTCAATATAAGAGAGAAGATCATCAGATCCAAAAGGAGCAATTTTGAATGATAAACTGTGAAAATAGAAAAAATAAGTACATCTCAGACACAAAATCCCACTCACCTTGAGTTGTCATTTCGAACAGTCCTTGCATTTCCAAATGCCTCCAATAGTGGATTTGACTGCATTATGGAAAAATAATCAAGAAGGCCTCAATAGGAAAGGCAAATAAACAAACAAGATTCCAAAATATCCAAAGAAAACGACTTGCCAATGGTCTCACAATAAATAAAAAGGAAAATCAAAAATATTAGGCAATTTTGTCATGAACAGACAAAAATATATCCATATCTCCTCATCAGCCATAATAACTTCATAAAATAACCATTTAAAATTGCTTCCTCAACCTTTCTTTCTTCTAGGGCAGGCACCTTTTTAGCAAAATCAGAAAATAGTCTCGTACGTGGGCATGTAACACACTGATAGATGACTACAATCATTCTGAAAATAAACAAAATTAACAGGACAAACAATAGTTTTAAACTTTCAATCTTACCTCAAGAACTTGCTGCTCAACTGACCTGTCATCAGCAGCAGCTCGGCCACCCACGTAAGTGAGATACTGCATAATCAATTTTGTAGTCTCAGTTTTCCCAGCCCCACTCTCTCCACTGACAAGTATAGATTGACTTTGTCCTTCATTCATCATAGCTCTGGATTAAAACCCACCAAAAGCTTGCTTAATCAGAATAAACAGTAGCTAGATATATCAGAAATTGGGGTTCGATTTTTATATAAAGATATCTTGATGAACATACCTGTACGATGCATCAGCTACGGCAAAAACGTGGGGGCTTAGCTCCCCAAATGGAGCTCCTTTGTACTGCTCCATCATATGTACATCATAAAGATGAGGAAGCTTGGTGAATGGATTGACAGCTATCAAAATGCTTCCTGTGTAGGTCTGCCAAAGAAAAGTTTCCATAGAATAACATAAACATCCTAGGAAGATCTGGAAATCTTTAACTTCCTACATTGCTATCACAAATGCATAATTAATATGCTCAGAAGTCACTTTAAGTATATTAAGCTTTGGGAAACTTTTCCAAATACACTTACAATTTATAATGCCCAGGCTGGAATGCCTACTAGAAGTTTAATATTCAATATTTTCTGTGCCTTAACTCAAGTAGCCTGCATTGAGGATTTAACTAACAGTGCCTTAAATGGACTCAGGGATGGAGAATTACGCCCTGAATTAAAAAAGCATCTAAGTACACCATTCTACATTTCAATCAAGTTAACATTAAAGTTGTTCAGCCATAAAATCAGAATGCCAGCTGGCAACTTGGATGAGGGGTACATTGTGCCAACTTGCTATTGAACCCTACATTTTCATAGGCAAATGAATTTTTCAGGACAAGAAAGCAAGTCTTAATTTCAAATTAACTTACAAGACCTCAATTTTTCCAAGCATGTAAAAGGACCTCCAAGACTACCATCCATAATTAAACACAAAATACCATAAATAAGTTGTTTACCAATAGTTCAGTAACCATACTTTATGGAAGCATAAAATGACCAAAACTGGTTAATCCAATATTTTTCTGCTCTAACTTGATTAGCCTAAATTGAGCATTTAACTAATAGCACCTTAACAGACCAGGACATAAGAATTTAAGCATTAAGTTATTAGCTTACCTAAGTACAACATTCTACATTCCAAAAGTTAACACTAAAGTTGTTTAATGGTAAAATTGGCATGTCAACTACCAACTTGGACATTAACCCTAAATTTTCACATACAATGGATTTTAAAAGGGAGAAAAGGTCTAATCATAATTCAAGTTAACTTACAGGACCTCAATTACAAGAATGTACAGGGAACTCTAGAACTAGCCTTCACAAGTAACCACAAAACACAAAGAAACAATCACTTTGCCAATAATTGAACAAAATAACACTTTTAATGAAGCAGAAAACAATTGATACTTGTTTAAATCAAACGACAGGTATACCACACACCACCACGTGTGCAAACGAACTCACATAAATATCATTAAGAGCATATCTTCTCTCGAGATTGTAAAGCACTCCAGGCTCATTCAAGTAGGTCAATTTGGTCATGTCGTCCACTCCTCCATGCTCCTCCTCGTCGGCATCTCTAGGAAACAGCCTCTCCAGGGAAGCCAAAACCTGTATCCGCCAAAGCCAACAGTCAAAACAAAGGCATTTTGTACTGAAATAGTCAAAGAAAATCGTTACAATTACATGACAATTAAAAAAAAAAAAAAAACTTCACCTTCTTGCCAGAAGAAGTAACGACCTGGACTTGCTTGCCGACGAAATCGGTGACTTCGGCGGCGACCCAGGCAAAATTCTTGTCCTCCACCCATACCTTGGAGCGCTTCCGCAGACTCATCCTCGTCGGTTCCTATCCCAAGTCCAGAAAAATGGAACCCTAAGCGAAATAAAATTCTTTCTTTCTTTGTTTCCTTCTTTCTTTCTTTTTCTTTGTTTTACTTATGATTTTGAAATTTAGCTAAACCCTAGAAACAACAGAGAAATACAAAGCTAAAGACACAGAGAAAGAGAGAGAGAGAAAGAGAAGAGACTTACAGGCATTCTGTTTAGGCGTGAAAATTTTTGGATTCCCGCCCTAACTGGTCTAGTGAAGAGTCAAAAATGGAGAAACGCAAGGGTATTTTCGTAACGTGATGGACACGTCACCCTCAGCACCCCCAAACCACCCCCCCCCGGCGCGGCCGCCAAAACACTCCTACGTTCCTGCTTCCATTCGCTGCTGTATTAGTGCCGCTCTCACACAATAGCTACCCTCTAAGAACATGAAACTTGCGGTGCCGGCGCGTATTTTGTACGCGTTAAGCCATCTTTCTTGCCCTTTCTGCAATTCAGTTACAAAGTTATTAAATTCACTTTAAATAAATTTGAATTTCTCTTTCAATTTGTGTGACGAAATCTGCCCGTTGGATATCAAAATTCGAACTAATAAGAAAAAAAAAAAAAAAAAGGGAAATGGGCTGTCGGGTTTAGGACAGCGTCGGGATATTATTATTAATATTATTATTATTATTACTATTTTTGTATTGTGTGCGAGTTATAATTTTTGGGCGCTTTCTCAAGTACGTTACGTAACTTTAGGTTTGCTTCCATGACACACTGCCACTGAATTCAAATTCAAATTATGTGAGGGCAACGCTATTTGTCTCCTTGGTGGCGAAGAAATAGCAAGTCGATTCGATCCTCACGGGTTAGAATTGAAAAGATGGGTACATTAGAGGAGGGAAGTTTCTTTCGTTGTCCAACCCCAAGCGACGAACCGGGACTCGTCCTTTTTGAATTTAGATCAATAAATAAACATTACAATGACATGGTCCCACCTTATGTCGTAAGGTTGACCTCATAAAATTTTCAGTCCCCTTGTGATGTTTCCTCATATTTTCTCATTTTGATGGGGTTTTGTTTTTGTGTTTTTTTCCAAAATCAAAACGGTAGGTCCGTTAGCATTTGAAATTCTATCCAACGTGTCATGTAAATAATTGACTCATTTGTGAATTTCTACTTTGATTATTATGTCTTGGAAGCACAAAAAATTACAATGCTATAACCATTGCGTCCTATCTCTGTTTTTTTTGTCTGGACTTGTCGTTGTCGCGTATCTGAAGCCTTCTCCATAGCTGACTAGCAAAACCTGCGTAGTATGTGGATTTTCGTGTGGTGTTTCTGAATAAGCCAGCAAGTAAATTTGCTTTTATAAAATACCTTTGAGTTCAAATGTATATTAAATCTCTATTCATGCATGTGCGTGCGAGGGTATCAATGTTGGTTGTGTCGGACAACTACCAGCTATTATTATTAATATTTAATTCTGTCAGAGAAAAATCTCTAATTAAAAATAATTTTTAATGATTACTAATTTATCACTGGAATAGAAATTACGATTCATATATTGGTAAATTTAAAATGCCAATGTATGGCTCAACAATTGCCATTATTTTTCCAATCGCCTTTTTCTAATATTTATTGACCCCTCGGCATAAACAATGAATGATTGCTTGCAGTAATCGTGAAAATGGAGTAAACTGCGCCCCAAAAATCCATTATCCTAACAGATGAAATTGTTTTCAAATTAATCTTGTGCATCCTCGAGGATAGAATTACTACTGTTATAATCTTCCCATAAAAATATTTTTTTTTTTTTGGACAATAATAATGTTTCAATTAATCAAAATTTCAAGAAATATTTCACGAGCTGTGATCAGTTGGACACCTTCGATTACCGTCCAACAACCAATTATGGTTTTTGGCGAATATTTTCCCCGGGGGGGGGTCGAATCAAGCGACCGTACGGGTAGATGGGGCAGTAAATGTCCGCATTTGCTTGAACGTGCGCAGTACATTAGCACTATCGCCGGTGGTCCTACTCTGAAAATGACAAAAATTACAGCCATGAAATTGCATAGTACACAATGTGCTAAATGCTTCTTTAAATTCAGTAGTAAAGTGGCCCCAAGCTTCCCAAACCTGTCTCTTTATCTTATTGATACCAGACTTTTGTACACAATTTCCACTGAATTGATCAATCAATTACTGGCCCCACGCCAAAAGTAAAATGGCATCCACTAAAGCAACACGCTGGATTTTCTGGTATTTGCCAATGGTACATGGGGTAGTCTTTATTTTACTCGCCGTTTTGTGATATTACCCACAAAACTTCAGGAAGAGTTGGGCGTCCGAGGTGCTCATGGAAGGGCAATTAACCAGATGTGGGGTTTTGAGATTTGGATACTTATCCATGTGGCAAGGTACTTTGGCAGACGGGAGTGGAGGAGGTGGGGCCATGTTGCATTGTTTTGGTGGCGTGGGGGATGGCACAAGGCTACATAAGACACGTGTCACTTCATGCATGGTAGGCCGATCTGATGGCTGTCTCACGGGGCATAGAAGAGCAAGCTGAAAGACTTTCTCTGTGGCTCCAGGATCCTTGCATGTGGCAGTAACCTCAGAATCAAGTATTTCCATGACAGTGTTGTATGCCGTCTTGGATAAGATCCGGAGATGACAGGGTCACAAATGTAGAGAAATAAACAAAATTACCACAAAGTATGCTTAAGGGCAATACTAATTGGATTACAACTAGGTCTAGCATTGCACTATCAGTTGTAACTCTCAAGTCAATGATTAATGCATTAGCGGTAAGTTGTTGCATAGCCAACTAGAAGGGTGAAAACTAGCGCAAGATTTCTTCAGGGGTTCAGTGTTCTCGCAAATATAATTTATAAGGATACCAAATAGAGATAGAAAACAAATCACGTGATGAAAATTGCATTCATCGTCAACTGGTTCTCTTCTAGTTAGTAATTCAAGCAGAACGATCCCAAAACTACAGATACCAGAATTTTCAGTAAGACGAGAGGTTCGAGTATACTCGGGGTCTATATGACCAATGGTCCCCATTATGTAAGTAGAAGTATGGGATTTTGAAATGCATAAGCTCTTGGCAATACCAAAATCAGTGAGATGAGCTTCATAATCCTTGTCCAGTAGAATGTTTGACGACTTGACATCTGTGAATGATGCGGAAACTACAATCATGGTGTAAATATGCCAGCCCTTGAGCAGCTCCAATTGTTATCTGAAGTTGAGTGTCCCAGTCAAGCTTCTTCTTCTTTGCACAGCCTAAACAAACACACACAGAAGAAATCAAACAGCCTCTCTGTTAAGATGTGTTAAAGACTGTTTATATATGATCATTTCCCAAAACCAATGGAGCCTTCTGAATTAGAGTATCTTTTTTATAATGCAGGGAGTATTTCTATTATGATGCCACCAAGAAAGTTTTACATGTCTTCAGAGTTGGCTGGACTACCAATTTTTTTCATGAAGGGATGAGTGGTCATTAAAATGAATGCACTTATATCATCCAGAAAACTCCTTGACTTACCATCCCAAAGGCTCCCATTTTCCATGTAATCATAGAAAAGAAGATTTCCTAAAGGGGATAGGGAGTATCCTTGGAGGCTGACCAGATTCCAATGCTTGATGCTCCCAACTGTCTCTAGCTCTGTCTTGAATTCCTTCGAGCACTGAGGATAATGAGAGTAGAACCTCTTGACAGCAACCGGCTCGCAGTTTTTAAGGATGCATTTATAAACAGTGCTTGATGCACCATAGCCAATTATATACTTTTCACTCAAGTTTTCAGTCATCCTCATGATATCCTCGTAAACATGTAATGCCATATTCATGTGAAGGATCACCAACTTTGGTGTTCAATAGCCAACTGTTCATTTAAAAAGCATGCAAAGTCAGTAGACTTCCACGTTTCTGTGGTGATTAAAAGCCCTTTTAAAATTGCAACTTGACTGAACTATATAGTTCAATCAATCTTTAACCCTGAAGTGCTGGTTAAGATATTAGTGAATTGAACTTGAGAAATTCTAATGCAACCTGGCACAGTTTAATTGGATGATTCATAAATCACCAAACTCAAAGCTGCACATTGCCAACCATGATCCTAATAGCATCATACAAAATAAAGAAATTTACCTCGTTTGTCAAGTGATCCATCTAGGAACCTTGTTGGATTATGCAATTGGCATGCAGCCACTAAAATCATGAGGAGGATTGCTAGAGAACCAAGAGCAATGCCAAGTATTAATGCTTTGGAGATTGTTCGTGCACAGATAAAAGAAAACAGACCAAAAATAATAATTAAATGGCTGTTGAAAAAAAAACCAAAAAGAGAGGGAGAGATCATTCCTCTGTCAGCAAACTGAAGAGCCTCAGCCAAGGAGAAATTGCTGCTTAAATTAATTACAGAATGGGAAGCACTAAAGTGGCACTAAAGGGCATGCACAAGTCTAAACATAAGCGGTATTACTGTCATGAAATGAGCAAAAAAGATCTTGAAGTCAGTATTCTGGCACTAATTGCCTTTTTAAGTTTGGTAGCAATGCAATTGACAATTGGTATGGCAAAAGGCTTTAAAAACATAATTGCAGTTTATGACATATTATGGATGCCTCTCCTAAGATTGACTTGAAAAGACCTCTAATTTGTAGGGTACTCCAAAGTACAGATAAACATCAAAAAGTTGCTCATGAATACCACGCTCAGTTGGATGTGACTCATGGCATGGAAAGTAAAGCCAACAGCCACAAAGACCGGGATTTCCAATGAAATTGCAGAAAAAAGGTGACAACAGTTAAATTTTAATACATTAAAACATGTTAACAAAGTAACTCCAATAATTAGAAACAAAAATTCAGCTCAGATTTCCTTGACGTATGTCAAAGCTTCAAAACTGTGAGGCGAAAACCTTGTAAAGTTATTGCTTGTTGGAATGACACCAGCCAAGTTGTTGCAAGATACGTTCCTACATGTACATGGTTACAGCAGTATTCTTAAGATAACATAATGCAATTACATCTCAAGTGTTCAAAATAAGTAGAAAATTTAATGGATATTAGACTTACAAAACAGTGAGACTGAGGCAATTGACCAGAGACATCACATCACCTGATAGGTTATTATTTTCCAGTCTCATGCATCATTTTGCTGTGTCAGAGGCTAATGGCACAAGGAAAACAAAAATTGTCTGTCACAACCCTGGTTAAGTGGGTTTAAGAGATGCTTTGCTAATTGTTAAACCAGTTACAAAAGCACACTAATGAAAACAAAACACAATTATTTAGAGTTAGCATCAGCGGCAAATGGTCCACATTTTCCCAAAATTTACGACAATATAGGCAGCAGAAGTTACTTATTGTGACTTGCAATGAAAACATGTTCTGAAGCTGACAAAGTTCCTGAGGAATCAACCCTGAGAGATGATTATTTGAAAGATCTCTAGACATAAATACATAAAAAATTGAAGTTAGAGAAAGGTTTGCAGGTAGTGTAACACCATAAATGTTGTGGCATTTAATGGTATCTTACGTCTCCATGACACTTCTTAGGTTATCAAATTCTAATGGAATAAATCCATTCAGCTGATTTCTACTAAGATTCCTACCACATAAAACAGAATAAGTCAGCAACAAGTAAACTTCTAAGATTCACGAACTAGTTAGTAACATAACTCACAACTTTAGAAGATGTTCCAAGTCACCAAGTGAAGGAGGAATGGATCCACTAATTTTGTAATGAGAAATATCCCTAAGCAAAGTCAAGATAATAGCTATAAGTCATTGAGAAATAGCAAGAATAGGAAATACTTAGAAGCAGTTAGTACTTACAGTGTGTCCAAATTACCAATTTGAAGATAGCTCAATTGGAATAGGACCCTCAATGTTGTTGGTGGAGAGATTCCTGAGAAAGGTCAGGAAAAGAAAATGTCAAACAAAAGTTGTCTAGACTCACAAATGCATCTAAATATAAGAGACAACAGCAGACATCCTCTGTCAAACAGAACCAAAACGCAGGAGGAGAAGAAAAGCGAGGAAGACTAGTTCATCGCGAAATGCCATAACTGCCCCTTCCAAGAACACACCGTTTTCCGACCAAACTACAATTTCCGGACACTTCTTTAACGATCTCGTTGACTCATCGTAGAAGAAGAAGAAGCAGCAGCAGCGCTGCTGTTTTATAACTCGCTGAACTGACCGACATCTGGGCGCATATAACTTGATAAAGGAAATATCGGAAATTTTTACAGGATTTTTACTTTAGTCATCCCTTCTTCTTGCTATAACGATGAACTTACACAGCAATAGCAGTAATGAGAAAGATTGGGAGGCGGGGTTCTGCTTATTCAATCACAATCGCACTGGCGAATAGGCCTTCAGGAAAAGTTGCACTAATTGAGCATCCGTTGGCTACCAAAAGGCATCAACTAAAATTCTGACTCTTGCCAGTTTCTGCTGCAAAACCTGCAAAACTCGATCCCCCTCTCTCTCTCTCGATCGAGCAGTCACTTTCTCTGTATGAATTTTAACAAGTTTTCATTACTCTCTCTCTCTTGCCATTAGACATTACGAGGATGGGTAGAAAATACAAATGCCAAAGTGAATCAAATCGGGAAGTTAAGTTAAAAAGTTCAAAATTTTAAAGATTAATTGAGCTAGTTGAGCCTAGCCAAGTGGACCCCACTGACACCTATATTTATCCTGTCGTCTCGTTAAAAAAAAAAAAAAAAAAAAGCAGGGAGATCGAAAAGTTACCGCACCTTCCCTTTTTTTCCCCCTCATTCCTCTTTTTCATTTTTACCTCGGGAAGTACCATTTGTCTCGTCCTACCAATTTCTTTCGACATCTGTTCCTCAAAATAATAATATAATAATAATAATTTCTCTGACATCCCTCTCTGTCTCGGATTATGCATTGTGGGGCCCCTCTTTCAGAAAATGGCAGCTCTCGACGCCGTTTGACGTCACCGTCAAAACTTTTAGTGAACCTTTTCCGCCTCGCTGCCACGCAGTAATGATTATGTCAAATCTGCATTGGGACTAGCTTTAAATTAATTTAAAAAGGAAAAAAAAATACTTTCTAGTTTTTATCATATATTTTTCCTGGATTATATCATCACAAACCAAACACCGTTCCAAGCTTTTTTTTTATTAGTTCTTGGATTTCACGTTTTCTCTAATTAAAGAAGAGAAGGAAAGTGGAAAGAATATTTGTACCATTCTCTGTTATTATTTAGAATAGGAGACAATAAAACAAAATAAAAAAGTATAAAAATTGGGTTTCATTAAAAAAATTGATTTTAAGGCATATGCAAAAAGAGTACGAAAGATATTTCTCTTGATCTTAATATGAATAATTTATATAATTAATTAAATTTTATTTAAAGTTTGGAAGTTATACAACCGATTTGAAACACAGGAAAAAATAGAACAGGAAATATAATTAAACTCAGTCAAGTACCCAAAAGAGGGCCTGGCGGTGCATTCAGCAAGCAGGCGTTCATCGTTATAAATTTTGGGTACTCTTTTTACGTCCTTTTGCAGGCAAACTTTTGCTTCAACAAAAGATAAAGAGAAATGCGATGGACGGAAGCGGGCCCCACGGTCAATTACAGGACTCATTTTGGATAAAAATAACTAAAATGAGTTGCTTTTTGAAAAAAAAAAAAAAAAAAAGTGTTGCACATATATTCCATTATATATATATATATATATAGAGAGAGGAATGAGGGGGCCCCACTGGCAAAGGACATTTGATCTGACTCGTATACTCGTATTCCTAGCTCCAAATGCCTTTACTAGCACAGTTGCTGCACTTCCTGCTGAGCTTCCGGGACCGCCGCCTACTCGAGGAATGCATCCATCATGTCCATTATTCAACATCACAGATGAAATGGAGCAGGAAGCTTTCTGGAAACAGGTCAAAGAGCTGCACTGCCGCTGATCATGCCATGAAAATGATAATTTCTCGGTGTTCAATAGATTTTTTTTTTTTTTTCCTGGATTTAAGCCACCAAGTATTAATAAACGAATAGCACAAAGAAAAGCAAACAGTGGCTAGTCCTGATGTTCTATTGTCTGGACGGAGCCAGTGAGTACATACTGGACGAGCAGGTTTTCTTCCTACGAGAGGCTTCGTGCTGTAGCCTTGGCTCCACTAGCCATCGTTTCACCCCTTGATGAGCAACTCATCGACCTTGCTTCATGGTTACCTCTGCTACTGTTGTTGTTGATATTGGCCATTGCTTTGTCACTCTGTCTTAGATTAACTTTACCAGGTCTGATTTTTATTGGGTTCACGGAATTGGCGGCTCTTCTGGTGGCATCATTGTAATCCTTGCTATTCTTGTCTTGGTTCCAAAGTGCAAGTCTTCCATGAGGTCATAGGAAGGTCGTTGGTTATAAGGTAGCTTTTCTTCTTACAATTTATCAGCAAGTTCTGCAGTTCTGCTCTTTTTAGCCCCATTAAGCTGCACAGCTCGGGAATTTTTATCTGTCTGTTTTCTCTTTGTTTAAGCGCCAGCAGCTTCTTTGAGAATTTACCTTGCAGTTTGGAGCACAGAACAAACAGATCCTTTGTTTTCTAAGGTTAACAGTTCTAACATCGACTAAGCTGTAGCACCATCCATGGCCATTAATTGTGGATACTCCACTGTTTTATTCGGGTCTATAGTGGATGTAAGATGAGGAACTGTGGAATGCAATCCTACGGATTCAAAAAAGTAAGAAAAAAAAAAATGACAATAGATCGAACTTAGACAATAGGACCACAAGGCTTCAGGAATCAGCGCTGATGGAGGGTAGAAATTTTGAGGCATTCCAAGGAAAATACTTGCAGTAGGCACACCCGCGTCCAGAGTTCGTGCAACAGTGCTTATGAAAGGGGACCCACAAAGTAATATTATCGGCTGGTTGCCCAGCATCAATCCTACTAAATGATGCTTCTCAGCAGACCATGGAACGATCTATCTGTCATTGATAGTAAAAATTACTCAATCATAACTCAAAAATTACATGTTCAAGTCACAAAAATAGTGTTTTTGCGAAAAAAACAAGAGCCCTATTTTTTTTATTGTTTTTCCTCACCAAGCAACAAAGAAACAATGCAAAGCAAAATCTGGAAAACCTACCGATAGAATCATGTATCCCTACAATAAGATCATATTTACCATCCAACGTGCTTTCAGGTCTATAAAATTTTTGATGCCTTAGACATTGTACTTCACTTAATATAATGGACGCTAAACTGAAAAGCCAATCACAAAGGTTGAGCGCTCCATCACGTGTATAGTCATATGGATCAACTAATCAACGAAGCTGGCAAATGGAAAGGAAGCATGGATGGGCATTTCTGCACATAGCAAGGATGCAGAAGGTGTAGCATCATATCAAAATCAAGTATCAGGAGAACCCATTCTTTGCATATCAGAAAAAGCTGTCAGCAACGACTGGCAAGCAAATGACCTTGAGGTTGAGGCACACTGATGTCATCCAGGATTCTTGATGTTTTACTTCCAATAATATTCACTAGGGTGTTCCTGTGGCCGTTCATAAATTCATTTGTAATCTGCAGAACATGCCACAAAAAAGGTTAATCCAAATCATCAAATGCACTGCCATCTCGTATAAGTATGCTCAATGAGGTAAAAGGAAATTAACACAGATCCTATATTTTAAAAGCCCTAGATATGATAGGTGCTCATTAATTATAAGCACAAGCTCACATTAAGTGTTACGGAAATTGAAATCAAATAAATACTAAAACAGTAATATAAAAACATATTTCAGAAATTTTGAGAGATAGCAATTCATGTGGGATATCTCAATGTGCCCCAGAAAGAATGGATAACATGTTTAGTGAACTAGAAAGTAAAACCAAACAATTCAAGATGTGATGAGGTTCTATAGGATCCTCATCAGAGGTCATTAGACTTCAACTGTACTTCCAGCATCCAGACCAACAATGAAATACCCGCACTGAGTCTCTGGCATAGAAATTACAACTAAGCAAGCAAGAGGGGAGTGAATTCATCCTTGATATTTTCACTTGATTCATTCAGGCATATATAGAGACAACCCCCCCATATATACGTCTATATAGGGGTGTGCGTGTCTGTGTCTATAGAGACACACTTGATTCAGTGCCATATCAGGATTGTATTCAGGCTTAGTTAATCAACTGAAAGTGCCCACAACAATGTAATCTGTGTTTGGCTCGTTTATAACATTTGGACCAATCAAGGAGAGGATAAGAGCTCTGGCACAAAAATGAGAAAAATGCAGAACAAACCACAAGTTTGAATGTGTACATGTTTCCCATAAGGCACCAAAGTTCTTGGGATGTCAAAATTCATCCAGAACAAGTGACTTCACAAATTGAAATTTCATGAAATGTCCAATTCTTAATGACTGCCTGGTCGATGTAGGTCTCACAAATGCCATATAGAAGTGTCAGCATGCTGCAACTACCAGCTGCTTCTTAAAAGAGATTGTTACAAGGTAAAAAGTTCAGGAAACAATCTAGAAAGGATGGATGTATTTTGGACAAGAGAGGAGATGAGTTCAGATTTGCCAGAACCAACATGTGGAAGAGATAAAAATATGGGGACATACTAAATCCAAGACTTTAATTCATATAACCGGCTTTCTGTTGGTAATACATACCTGTGTGCACCCGAAGATTTTTAGCAGTTTTAGAGATACACAGCAATCAACAATCAGTCCTAGCGCCTCATCTGTCAGTCTGC
This sequence comes from Rhizophora apiculata, assembly GCA_037832385.1. Taxonomy (NCBI): domain Eukaryota; kingdom Viridiplantae; phylum Streptophyta; class Magnoliopsida; order Malpighiales; family Rhizophoraceae; genus Rhizophora; species Rhizophora apiculata. Next base: position 3,476,765 of record CM075433.1, on the reverse strand, counting down.
GGCACCAAGATAAGTCCAAATGGAGCAGATTTGGTGAACATTTGGCAATGGCCAAAGCAGTGTTAAGGCCAACCTGTTATAAATCTTTCATTAGATATGGTTGGATAAAAAAGCAGGCTCTTCTTTTAAAGGCCAATTGAATTCTTCAAACTCGGCTTCCAGAAAGAAGAATACTGGGTGGCAGACGTTATTTGATTCCAAATTTGTCTCAAAGTATATACATTTGTCCAAATAACTACAGCTTCTTCTGAAATGTTTGATCTGACATTATAAAGCCTTGAAGGAATACCACTGCCAGACAACTTGTCTATAATTCAAGAAAATGAAGAAAAGAAAAAAGCAAACAAGGCATGGTGATATCTCACCTTGTGCACGTAATTCAGTGAAAGATTGTCAAGTGATTTTCCAGAAGATTCCAAGAAGGCAGCAATAGCTTCGTCACTGTCAAATGCAGAACTTTCTGCAGTTAGACACCACTTATAGAAGAGGTGCAAGTCACCTCATACCACAAAATGGAGCAATTGGTATGGAATCAAGTACATGTGCAAAGAATACCTTAATAATAATTTAACCACAAAGATAAAATTTCTGGATTATGAAAGGTTAGGTAGCAAAATGCAACTAACACCTAAGCAACCATGCATGATATAAAGCACTTTTGAACAGCACATGATCCTATTCAGTTTCCAGTTTATCACAAGCTGGTAAGCATTTTGCCCAAGGTTCTTTTGTTTTCCCATTGTGTCACAAAAGCAGCAACCACCTTGCAAGTTCTAACCAGGTACCTTAATTATCAACAGGATACCTGCAAATCCTGTTCCATCTGCATTAGCCCAGCTCCTACAGCTTGCAGATCTGAAATCCTACACTACAAAGTGTATAGTTCTCCTCCTGTTTCTTTCTACAGTAAACACTCCAGCAGGTTCAAAAAAAAGTAAACCCCAGAAGTGTAATCCCTCCACATGGCATTATCTCTATGGGTAACAACTTCATCACCAGTTCTGCATTGCAAGAAATTGAGGTCTTTAATTGCTAATTCCAAGAGTTGCTAGGTGGTTGTAAGGTATACTAAACAATTATATGGTCATAGACTACATAAAAATATATATATAAGGTATGATTGATTCATTACTTCAACATGATGGATAACTTGATGGTGAAATTTCTGTAAACCAACCATGAAACCATAATAAAGGAATAAGATCTCTCAAAGGAGACATGAACATGAAACTGAAGCTGCAAACTTGTAAAGGGTTGTAGATATGACACCTGAAATGATTTTGGCAAAGTTTGAGTCTGCAGATTGATCGACAACCGTTGGCTAAGTAATATAACGACATGTCTGTCAAATTATTCAAGTTGGAAAGGTCAAGGGCACATAAGTTTGGACATTTTTCTCCCACAATTTTAAGTGACATATCAGTGAGTTTCCTGCATCCAACCAAAAAGCAACCCAATTAGTGGGAAGTAAACAACAATAATAATAAAAATACATACATACATACAAACATATATATATATTACTGAGGACGATGCTTTTTGAACTTACATGCACCGTGCAAAAACAAGCTCTTTGATATTTGTGCCACATACTTCAATTATTTCAATGACAAAATCATCATTGACAGTCTGAATTCCAGCCACTGATAACACCTCCAAACATCTGAGTTCCTTCAATGCAGGCAAGATACACATAGCATCTATGTTCTGACAATCATCTATATAAAGCTCCTTCAGAGTACTTTGGAAACAACCAGCTAGATGTTTGATGCCATCAGATGTGAGGAGAGAGCACTCAATCAGATTTATAGATTGCAATGCAGGTGCAGAAGATGCCAATGCAATTAGCCCTTTATCCGATAGGCGATGTGCACCCCTCAGAGATATGGTGGTTAAGGCAGGAAGTCTATTGGAGGAACTAGCCAAGGTCTGATGTACTACATAATCATTCAGACATCTTCCACAGAGATCAAGTTGTAGAACCTGTATTGCAATCCCAAAAACAACAAGATGTTTCATGAAGTTTTGATATAATGCTGATGTTATTTATTTAAGGGTTTGCCGCCACTACAGGCATTAACCCACTAGTTCAGGATGCTAAAAGAACAAACACAAATAATGCATAGCCTTCCTCCAATATTTCTTGAGAAATACAATTTTGAAGAGCTGAGTGTGATCGATGGGGCAAATACAAACAATTTATATGAAGCTCCACTAAGAAAACAAAATTTCAAGTGAAGGCCCATGGTGGTGAAACTATTTGAAAACAAATAATTCAGTTGGAAAGACCATCACATGCACAAAGGGCTATCAAAATTTGAAGTTACTCACGGTCAAATGCTTAGTGTCACAATCACCAAAAATTTTGGTAAAGGCATCTTCTTGCAAGCTTGAAATATCCTTCACCCTTATCTCAGTTGGACATCCCCTTGAAAGAAGTCCAAGAAAGTGATTGTCTATTCCTCTACGATCACTAACAATCTCACTGAGTCTATGCCTCAACTCATCTGGAACAAGTTCGAGTGAAACAATAGCATCAGCATTCTTGCCAAGAACATCCAAACAAAGGTCCACTAGTTTAGGAGCATTCTGCTTTGCAACACTTTCTTTTTGAGTAACAGGCACCCACAAGGCTGGTGTGGGCATGCCAGGCAAGCACCTGTTTCGACTTGAATTCCTGCTCTTGATAGATTCCATTGCCAAAAGGAATGGACTTTGAGGGTCACCTGAAACCTCATCAACTTCTTCTCTTTTCCTTTTCTTTTCTATTTGCTGCAGCTCCTCTTTTGGTTTCCTTTCTTCTGGTTTAAAACGTGCAAGCCCTTGAGCAATGCTTCTGTCAATTCGAGACTGTCTTCTTATTGTTGCTTGCTCCACTCTCGGCTGAGATTCCTCAGATTCTCTTCCCAAATTCGCATTTTCAGCCTCAATGGGTTCTTGAATTAGTTCGCTTCCATAATTTCCAAAACCAAGACAAAGATCAACTTCTTCTCTCTGTCTTTTATTTTCCGCTTGCTGCTGCTCTTCCTCTGGTTGCCCTTCTTCTGGTTCAAAATCTGCAAACTGTTGAGCGGTGCCTATGGCAGTTCGAGGCCTCCTTCTTCTCGTTACTCCCTCCAATCTCGGCTGAAATTCCTTAGATTCTCTTCCCAAAATTGCATCGTCAGGGTTAATTGGTTCTCTTCCATAACTTCCGAAGGCAAGATTGAGATCAAGATCGTCGATCTTATCCTTTTCCTCTTCTTTTCCTTTTAATTCGCCAATCGACGAGCTCGCATCCATCAAATTTCCATTATAACTGTTAATTCGTTGTCGAATTGTCTCTTCACCGAATCTTCCGGTACCAAGATTAAGATTAAGATCAAGATCAAGATCATGATCATGATGATCTTCATCCATTTTACCTTTTCCTTTTTCCTCGGCAGAGTATCTTCTTTTCTTAGGGCAAGAATCACCGCTTTCAGTTTCTACGGCACCGTATGATACAGAATCTTCAAACCCTAATGCACTGGACAGCTCCAGAGAAGGAAGACTATTCAGGTCAAGAACGTTCTTGTTCTTGTTCTCCTTTTTTTCTGAGTCAACCATCCGATTAGAATCCATAGTCCGATACGGCCGACCTCAATCTCTCAGTCTTTAGATCGTTTCTTGGACTAGCACATCACTTTGCTAGAAACTCTGATTTTTCTCGGCAAACCCTTCCTTTCCTCTTTTTTTATTTTTGGCTCCACTCTAGACTTTGCCTCTGCCTTTTCTTCGGATATGCCGTTCCGAACGCGTGGCGCTTTCTGGCGAGAGCTTTCCGTTATATAATATTTGTGTGTGCGCGTCTCCACTGAAATGGCTGCTCCCTCCCGCTTTAAAACTATTGACGGATAATTGAGTAAACTTCTCCCCTCTCCACACTTTGTTGATTTTTTATCTTGTATCTTTTCTGGGTATTCTTAAGCTGACAAATTATATTCGATTTTTTTCTTTTTTCTTTTTTTTTTTAAGAAGGTTAATTAATTTTTATTTTTTATGTATAAATTTAAATTTATGTTTAAAATATAATAAATAAAAATAAAGATAACATGATAAAAAATATAAATTATCATCTTGATTTCATTTTTGAACTGAATTAATTTTTGATTTAATCCCTAATCTTCGAGAAGAATTAACTTACAGAAAAGCACCGTGTAATTGTTGAATGAAAAATCTGTCATCCAATCAAAAGAAAAAACAAAAAGGAGAAATATGTGAAATAATAAAATTAACAAAGTAACCTTTGAAAAACAAATAGAGATCGCATTATAATAAATACCAAAGGAAGAGTGGCAGTAAGACAAGGAAAATTAAAGATAAAGCAAAATCTAGAAATTATTAATATAATCAATCAAGAATCGTCTAATTGAGCTTTCAGGAAAAGAAAAATCAAAGAAGATGCACAATTTAGAAATTATTAACATAATCATGTAAGAATCGTTTAATTAGAGACTCACGAAGCACTGGCAAAGATGAAGCGTGCAAAGCAAGCAAAATAAATAAATAAAAATAAAATTAACTAGTGTTTGTTGATTTTCAATTTTGACTACTTATAAATGAAATACCTCATTGACCAAATAGAATTTAAAAAAAAAAAAAAACAAACAAAGACCAAACCAAAACAAAAGGGTCTAAAGAACATAGCCCAGTAAACTTTAGAAAATTAAAAAATGGTGGCTACCAGTGAGCGCAACGCGGACTTTATCACAGGTGGCCCACCTAAGGGATAAGGAGAGAGAAAAACACAAAAAAGGTGATCCGTAATAAAAACTACTAAAAGCTTAAAATTAGTTTTTTTTTTTTTTTTTGATAAAGTGTAATATTTTATTTTAGACTGAGGATACTATCTGTTTTTTTATTTTACACATGTAAAAAAAAAAAAAAAAAAAAAAAAGACCTAGGATTGGTTTTGATTGCTTCTTTTTTACCATCGTAGAAGCACTCATAAATGTTGTGGGACAACTGGCCTGAATGGTGTGCTACTACAACTAGAGATTAGCAATAAAGTGCTAAAAATTAAGAAGCCTATCACAAAAAATTCGTGACTTGAATAACACATGTAATCACGCGATTGAAGCTTTCACTACACTTTCCCTAGAAGGAGTTTGGTGAGAGTTGTTTGAAATTCATGAATTTGTATAATTAATTTGAATTTTACGATTCTCCTGTTTAATTGAGCTAATCTAAATTTTGTGAAAATTAATTCTTCTAATGGTTTTCAAAATGCCTTCCTTTTTTTTTTTTTTTTAATTATCCGTCAAACCAAATCAGAGAATTTCCCAGGAAATAAAAAAAAAAAAGCCTTACAATATTTGCAGGGAAGAGAATAACTCAATATAGTTTTGATATGGACACGAGATGAATTGAAATCAATGACATCAGACGAATTGCGGCAAACATATTGCGGAGAGTAGGTAATCAATGCAAATGCTGAAAAGGGGCTACAAGACCAAGTGAAAAATGGTACAAACTTTGAACAGACAATGGTCTATAAACCAGAGACACATGCTGCTGCAATCATAGCAACAGCGATAGAGGACCACAGGCTACGTCGCCCAGGTTCCTTAGCATGGCTGCATTCATCACTAGCGCCACTGAAGCACCCAGGCCTTGTTATTTTGGCAACACCTCCCTCCAAGGCAAAGCTACTATTACGCTTACCATTGCTAAACAACAAACACCAAAAATAGGGAGACCCACCATCTGTGCCAGTAACTGCAGCACCTACTTCCGTGTGATTCTTATTGTAAAGTATCTCTAAGCTCTTGTCGTTTTCGATGAGAATCCCCGAGAATGCTCTAGCAGGGCTAACATATTTGGTCTGGCAGCCGAGTAAGCGACCTGTGATTTGTTTGAGGGTTGTACCAAGGACACCACAGTTTGGGGCAAAAGTATCGGCAAATTCCGAATCATCAGGCTTCTTGGCATTTGGTCCCCCCAAAGAACCGCAATCCCCTTGGTATGCCTTTATGTACTGCAGAGCAATGCATCCTAGTCCTGGATTGTCATAAAGGGATGACTTGTTGTTAGCAGTCCTATTACTGTTGAGCACGGCCACCAGTTGATCTGCAGGGTTGTTCGTAACTCTCATAACATCTATCAGAAAAGAAGAGAAAGAAACCTTCGTTAGAGCCCAGGCATAATGAACAAGAAGTAGTATAAGTCATACTGAACTGGAAAACAACAATTTAAGTATGCTGTAGGACCTCAATCTCACACAAAAATTTATCTTGCTACTGCAACTCAGGACTTTTATGTGTAATTAACAGCTTCCTCATTACTTTGTCCACTAAATTTTCAAACACACGCTGCCATCCTTTCGCTAACACAGAGCCAAATTTACAACTCTGCCAAGCTAGCTGACTTTAGGCTTTCTTCACCCAGGCATGAAAACAAAGGTAAAATTCATTCACAAACACGATGAATCCTATAATCCGAAAGCATGAAATGTTTCTCAATATAAGATATGAAAATCTCCCTTTGAAAGGGTAAAGGTCATCTCTAATGGGAAACAAATGCAAATGAACGCAGGATGGTTTGTCCTTATTTATCCTAACTCTTTGACGCTTTCCCTTTTTCTAACTATAACAGAAGTCTAACATCGGCTATTATGGCATTTGCTTCTGTAAACTTCACTCTTGCTTATATGGATGACATAATCAGAGACTGAAAGACAAGATCTCGTCTGCATATCATGACTCTACACTATACTCATTTACAAATTGACATCTTTGTCTGACAACCCCTCCCCCCAACAAAAAAAAAGAAAAAACCTTTCTTTCACAATTGTGGAGGTATTCATCGCCTTGTGTTTGTAGCAAGATGGATGCTTTAATTGTTGCTTTTTTATTTTCCTTATAGGCTGGTTTTCAGTTCAACTATTCCAAGAAAAAAAAAAATTATATCAGCTTAACAAAAAACACTTATTTGAGGCCAGAATTCCAAGAATCCAAGATTCAAAAACCAATCTTTTTCCCATTCGAGCAGTAAAACTAAATCTGGAAAGAACAATAACTGCAACAAAGTCCGGGATAAGTCAAGTCCAGAGATCTAATATTTCTCCGCAGCCTGGCACCTCAAATGGGAAACCATACTTGACTTCATCTAATGGAAAATTGACAATCACAAAGATTCAATGTATTAAGCACAAGAAAACTAGTAGCTTCGTACTTGAAATCATGATTAACAGATCTGGAACTCAATGTGCGACTCATAAACAATAATAAGACCAAATGGGTAAGATGGTACATTCCTCAGACAAAAGCATTGTGTTTCAGTAATGGTCACCAGACATCTTAGATATAAGGAGGGCCGAGGAAGAAGACTTACTATGAGCATTCCCAGAAGCAGAAACAGAGAACAGATGAAGTAGAAGAAAGAATGAAGTCATTGCCTTTGTTCGCATAGCTGCCCTTTACTTACATTCACATAGACAGGGGAAGGAAGAGTAAGAAAGACTTAAAAGAACGAAACAAAGAAAGAGGAAGATGGGATCAGCGCGATGGAACGGAGAGACGAGTCAGTGAGATGTCTACTTTGCCTCACAGCTGTGGTTTTTAGTTGAGTTTTTTTCCTTTTTGATTAACCAAAAGTAAAAGTAGATGTTAGTAATAATATTTTAAGTTTAGGTTGAAGCTGAGATGCCGACACGTCACCAACGAGATGCGTTGTACAAGCGCATTGTGCATGTTTATTTACGATAATACCCTCCTCCAAGCTTCGAAGTTTCAAAATTTTCCCTTCATCCACGTTGTTCAACTGAGATAATTATATATATATATATATATATATATGTACATTTATTTATTTTAAAAATTAATCTCAAAATATTTTATCAAGAAAAAAATTTAAATTTAAAATTAAAATATTTAAAATATCAAATTATATTTTATAATTATTTTAATTCATTAAAACTATTTCATTTTAATGGGGAGGAATCCGTTTGTAGAAGGAGTGAAGGAATCTCATCCATCCTCCCTAGTTTTCTTGTACATTTCCATCCAAACAAAGGAAGGAAAAGCATCATCTCACCCATCGTTTCCCTCCTACTCCACCCATCCACCCACCTTTGCCCTTGCATCATGGGTAAAAGTGTATTTTCAAGAAGTGGAAAAAGAAATAAATAGATAAACCAAGAAAAAGGAAAATAATAATAATAATAACGCAAGGCTCTTGCACATGCGGTTGCCTGGCTGGCTGGATATCCTCCGTCAGTCTCTCATCTTCTAAAAACGACAGTGCTCCCTCTGCCGATGAGCGGTCATTCTCCGTCGGTCATGGCCGCGGCGCATTTTAGCAGCAGGCTTTTCAGTACAAAGACGTTAAGTCCACAACTCTCCTCGAATAATTCCAAGAAGCGATTCGGTGTGTGGTGCGCACTGTGCAACCCATCAAGATGGCGGGAGAGCAGGCGATTGGTCTCCATCTCTCTTCTTCTATCACCTCTCCTTCTCCTCCCTGACCGTACGCATCTTTCCTGCCCCGCTCTGTTAAAATGAAATACCAAATTATAAAAAAAGAAAAGAAGATGAAGAAGTTTCAATTGGTTTTGTGTGTGTGTGTGTGTGTGTGTGTTTGCTAAGTTTAAATGCTTGTTCCAGATGCTATGGCAGAGAATTTCTTGGACAAGTATGTGAAAAGGTAAATGAGTTGTGTTTTTGAATCTTTTTTTCCTTTTTTTTTTGTTTGTTTCATATATGGTAAATGGATATGCATAATACATTAAAATGCATTGCTGCTGGAATTTTTCTGTGTCCTGGATTTCTGGTTGAGGCTAGTAACTATAATGGATTACAAATTCGAAGTATACAACTAGGGGTGAGATTTGGGTTCGAATCCCAGATTTCACTCATGGTTAACTCCCTCTTCCCCAATTCAACTGGTCCAAAAAACAAAAAAAAAAAAAAAAAGAAAGGAAGGTGGTGGGGGGGGGAGGACAATGCTCACTTTTATGTGCCTTGAGCACCATGGATATTTAAAATTCATTCATCATCATTTTTTATGTATGAGAGGGAGCTAATTATTTTCTGTTCATATTATAACAGGAAAAAGCTTGACCCTCTTGAGGCCTATGTGCCTGCGGTTATCTTGACTCAATTGCAGATTAAGGACTTGGGTAACTTCATTTTTTTTGCTAAACCTGAATGAAACTCGAGTAACAATAGACACTGGTGAAAAATTGTATGTTCTAAATGATTATGAGAGACAATGCATATAAGTAGATATTTTGGAATAGGTTTAATTAATTATTTTATAATTTTGTTCTTAAATGCTGTCGTTGACATTAGTTCAAATACAGAAACAACATGTAATGAAAACACAAAAACACACACACACACTCACGCTCACACTTAATTAAACTGACAACTCTAATTATGTTCCTTCATCGCCATAATATTGAGAATTGTTGTTCAGATTAAGCCTGATGGAAAATTTTGGAAGTGCAACATTATGTGCTTATTTTATTGTTTGAGTACTCTAGGGAAAACCCTGGAGGATGACCAACCCCAGTTTGCTAATTGCCGATCTTTGCTACGTTTTGGTCCAGCAGCATCTCTTCGTGTAAATATTCGAGCTGTAAGTTGACCATTGTTTCTTTCATGCTTTCCTAATTTTGCACTCGATGTGTAAGCAATTCCATGAAAATTTTCCATTGGAAATTGGGCCATAGTAGATTAAGAATGAGCTTAGGCTTTGCTAGCTACTTTCCACTCATTTAGTCTAATGGGTCTCAGTGGGTAAAAGCGGGTGACTGTCACCTAGCGTCTCTTTGATGTTCCCAGCAATGGCTATGATGCCTAGCCCAAGCAAAATGAATGTCATGATTGTGTGCCACGGGTAGTAAAGCACCGACTGGTGACTCATGGAAGGTCACATTCTGTTCACGAAAGCCAATATATGCAGCCTCTGGTTGGGAAAAGTGTCATGGTAAAATGTTATGCATCTTCTAGGGCCCATAATTGTTACATGAACAACTAAAAAATCTAGTCCTATTTGTTCAAGTGGTGATCTGCCTCCATGCACTTCATCTTATTTAACTTCATTTTTTTGTGGTGACAATATGTTTCAAATTATCACTGTTATGGTTGGTGTCATGTAACAGCCTTGTATAAGAGTGAGATATGCAAAGCAACATTCCATGTTCTTATTTGGATTTGCTTTATGGCAGTTTTTGTGTACATTGGTTCCTGAGCTTTGGAAATTTCTTGGGAACTTCAGGTAGCACAATATGCTTCAGATGCCGGAAACGGTAATACTGCTTTCAGCAATGTTGATCAATGTCTCAGGTACCTACAATAATCTCTAAGCAAAATGTAAAAGCAAAACAACTTGCAGAAACTTCTTACTGTTATTGAGTTGATTTGTACATGTATCTAGCATTTGCTGCACTAAGTGATCTCTGTACTTTGAAACCAATTATGATTAACACACAAGCAACTTTTTAAAGAAATAAAATTTCACTTTTGTAGAGCCTTGGAAGAACTTGATTCCTTACTTCTACATGCATCAAGAAATGATCCGGAAGCTTCAATCAAAACAATGAAAGAAAAAATAGGTGTTGCCCTCAATGCACTGGACAGGTAATGCTTATTACTCTGCTTTCAGTTTTTCTCTCCCATCGCCCTCAACAGAGATACACAGTGTGGTGTTCTAAATTAGTGATTCGTTTTTTCCTCGGCATTGCAAAATGATGCTATCAAGTGCAGTTCCTACTCTAACGAGCATTTCCTCTACAGCCTCCTCAAAACTATCCCATCAGATGTGTTAGATAAGGGAAAGGCTGTTGCAGATGCCTATAGAACCCCAACTGAAGAGGAGCCTGAAATTGCAGACCCAAAATTGAGGCAATTGGAATCCATATTATGATATCAAGTGCATTATCAATTCTCCTAGTATAACGCAAGTAATTATGCCATGTTTTACTGCTCCCCTCCTCCCTCACCCGCCACCCCCCAAAAAACCACACACACAAAAAAAAAAGAGGGGAGAGAAGCCAATTCCTCGAACGGTCAAGAGTTGACGTTCCCTTTTTATTGAAGTAATGAATAGTTGATGTCCAGTGCTGCTGCGAGTTTATGTACATCATGTATCATGAATGGGGGTTATCAAACGTTAAATACTTAAAAGAACCATAAAAAGGCAGAATATAAAAGCAAATTGAGATGTGTACAACTGATATCCTTGGTAAGGAGCAAACATGATAATTCTGTAAATTTGGTTTGATTTCTAGTTCTAGGTATATATAGTATTAGATGACTACCCCTCTTTTATTTCCACTATCGTGCATTCACTCGCGTCCTAAATTATGTGTAGTATATTTTTGTACATTGCAATCGATCAAACTAGGCCGACTCTCAGATGTGAAATTCGTTATTTGAGGAAGGTTAAAAAGGTAAAAAGCAGAAGGAGAATGGCACCACATCAATTCGTTTTCGCTCAGTTGTTCAAAGGTCCATTCAATCAGATTAAGATAACAAACACTTGGAATGGCCCCCTTTTCATTGTTAGACGCATGCGCCCCTTAATGCAAATTGACAGATAGTTTGCAGCAACGAATCCCGATTTTGTTCTGCCTTACTTTGATATCAAATCATGAAGCCCGTTATGTGACCAAACCTTTTGAGCTTCCCTTGCAAAAATATAAATTAACTGGATTATGTACAAACCGCATAATCAAAATATGGAATCAAATGATTCATTGCAAAGTTACATTACGAAGAAGCTGCTACGTTGAGTTCCTACATTCTCAAAAATTTATTAAAATAAGATTATCATATCTCCAATTCACAGAAAATCACAGATACCACAACAAACAGGTTGGTGCTTCAGGTTAATGTTGACCACCACTGGAATTGAACCAGAACTCTTCTGCATCATGGAGGTGACAGGCTACTAAAGGCACGCTTTAAACTTGGACATGCAGCACGCAATTGCCCCATACTTATGGAACATATCTGATGGATTTATTCAATTATTGAACATTTATGAAGTCATCACACTCAATAACAACAGCTATAAAACAAATGGGATACAATAACTTCCTCATAATGACAAGATAACCGATGACTGAAAAGTATGAAATTGCTCCTGATTAAAGATAGATGTTGTACTCACCTTTGGACAAAAGCGTACATCAAGAGTCTCCAGCATGCTGCACTGAGATATGGCAGCTTCAACAGCTTCTTCATCAATGTTACAAGACTACAGCCAAATTAAAAGAGAAAATGAGATGAATTAAACTACTAAAGTATAGTTGAATTGGAAAATAAATGGTGTATGGTTCTCTATGTGGGAGGAAAGCAAAGGATGAAAAACCAGGAAGGGAAATCATATTCGAAACCAACTTTTGAAGTTGAATTTATGTGTGCCTTTTTGCATGCATGACTGTCCAGGAACATAACCTAAATCTTCCCAAAAAGAACTGATTGCGCATATGCAGAATAAACAATGGTTATAGATCATCTGTGATGGCTTATCTTGAGCAGTATTAGCATAAAACTCTGAAAACTCCAAATGGCAAATTTGGCTAGTTAAACACTAAATAGTAAATAATCAACCTTTCAAGTACTAAAACATGACACTCAATCTACGACAATTGCTTCCTCCAATATCCAACTTGAAAACAATGTATCCTAAAAAAATACATACCTGAAGAAAAAGACTGGTCAATCTAGGACACTGGAGCTTCAAATTTTCCAAAGAGTAACAGTTGCTAAACCAAAAAAAAAAAAAAATTACAAAAAGCAAATTAAAGAAAAATGTGAAAGACATCGTGCATCAGGAAAATGAAGAATACCTCAAATTTAAAATGCACAAACTAAAGCAAGAAATATCGACTTCCTTCAAATTGTAAGATAACGAAAGGTTCAGCGACAACAAATGGAAGCAATGCGCCACAGATGGAATCAGAACTTTCCTAATGTTTAGACAACCCACACAGTTGAGGTTCTGCAGTAGATGGTTTGGGGGATTAACTGAGTCTTGGATATTCTTGTAATGAAAGAGAGAAGATGAGTCATGTGATCTTAGTGACTCAGAAAGCTGACCACCACTAGATACCCAATTCAGGTCATGCATATTAACACAGCCATTCAAACTCAAATGAGTAAGGTGTGTACAGCAAGCAAGAAGCTCCTCTATTGCTGACTGACAGAGGGTACCATAAGACAAGTCCAATTCCTCAAGGGCTGGGAGAGCACCCATTTTGTAAAGAGGCTCCAATGATGTGTCAGTGAGATACTTGCATGCTTGTAGTTTTAGTACCTTAAAAAAATGAAGAACATTACGCAAGTACCATTAAGAAAGGATCCAAAGCTAGCAACAAAGAAAGAAACAGAAGCCTTTGTAATATATGACAAATCCACACTGGTCCACAGTAAAGACATTGACACATGCTACATACTCATGTTAGAAGCATGCATGCATAATGGCATTCCCAAGTACCTTTAATTGCGAGCAAGACTTGAAAACTGGCTGCAAGTCCATCAAGAACGTATAAGATAGATCAAGAACAGTCAAATGTGAAAGGCAACCCAAAGAGTAAAGTCCACCAGGACCAACAGATTGACAGGACATCAATATTAATGACTGGATCAGCAGGCATGACTTTGTTGTTGCAGACAAGCAGTCATCCTTCAGTTGGCTGCATTTGCGTGTGCCAGAAATGTCAGTAATATGATCATAAATGGGACAAAGGTAAGACTACTAGATGTGACATAACCTGCAAAAGGAAGCATCCAGAGATGTTAGGCGAGGGCAATTGATGTATGCTTCAGATAATACACCACATCCTTTCAACTCAAGTGAAACCATGCATGGTGCTTCAATTCTAAGTATGCTCAACTTGGGACATATTCCCAAATTAAGTGAGCAGAGAGCAACCTAAGGAAGAATGCAATCAGCTTGTCATCGATGCAACATTGCACAGCACAAAAAGGGGATTTCAGTCAAGTTATATGACAGTGAATCTTGCTTACAGGACAAAATGATGCCTTTTCAAGATGGTCACAACCATCCAAACAAACTTGCTCAAGACAAGGGCATGCCAATTCAAGGGCAGCCATGACACGGCAACCAACTAGGGAAAGACTGACTAAAGAAGAACTGCAGAATCTCACAGCCGTCAAACTCTGAAAGGTAAAACCATCCATTTAGTTTAACAGGGAAAATCAATTATAACAACCACAAAAATAAAATTAATATGCATTACAACATTAATCAATATTTTTCACAAAATTATATGCTGAACATCTGAATGAAGCCTAACTCACAAACCTCACAATTATCAAGAACCAATGATTTTAGCATAGGGCATCCACCACCACTACTAAAAACTTCGCAGATAGAATTTGTCAAAGGTTCACAATCCGTGAGGTCTACTTCTTGCAAGCATTGGCATTGCAAGGCCAGTGTTGTCAAGTTTTCCTGCTTGTGCAATGCTAACTTCTGCATATCAAAAAACAACCTGCTGAAATACAATTCTAACTGAGAATTAGTGAGGCACACTAAAAACATGGGGGCTTAAAACAAGACGTACTTGAAGTGAGTCTGAAGTGATGCTAATGTGATGAAGAGCAGGACAATTAGACACAGTTATAGATGAGAGCTTGATAGTATGTAAATTCAAATCTGCAAGCCTGTAAAATACAAAAATCTTCTTAAAAACTACTACAGAAGAAAAAAGAAAAGGTGCTGCAATCAATTAAGTTTTTAACTTACTTGCGACAATGCACTAGTCTAATATTCTGCAGGTGACAAAGATCCAGGGATACTGACGACAATAGACTGCAATTGACAAGCTCCAAAACCTGCACTAATTTAAAACACCACTTTTGTTATTCAAAGTTAATTAGAGGAGAGACCTGGGCAAGCAGATGCATGAGTAGAGAATTCTCATCTCCAACAAATGACTATGAGATATTGCAGCCATTGAAGCTGAAGTGATGCCATCGCAACTGTGAAGCTTGAGAACTGTCAACATCGGCAATCTTACAGACTTCAAAGAATTTGAAAAAATAAAAAGTCAACCAAAGGTATATCCATGCACAATGAAAAGAAAAGAAAGATGGTAATAAACCGTAAGGACCAACCTCCAACGAAACATTTGGACAATATGATGCATCAAGAATGTGGAGATTAGCACAAGTTAGGGCTATTTCATGTAGTGTTTCATCACTAACACAGGAACAATTGGATATGTCCAGTAACTCTAATTGAGGGCATGACACTACTGCTGCACGAATTGCCACATCTGAAAGCTTGTGACAAGATCCTATGTCCAGCAGATGCAGACGAGGACAATTAAGCACAGCCTGTGCCATGTTGCTGCGCTTCAGAGATAAGGTTTCAAGTCGGGGACACCTGCCAAAAATATATATTATTGTTATCCACCACAGAAATTTAGAAAATTGCAAAAAATTAAACACCAAAAATAATTTCACCTGACATAAATCCTCATTACACGACATTTTGTTAGTTGAAGATGACACAACCTATCATGGTTGATAGGTATCTCTTGAATACTATTACAAAGAATGGCATCATTGATGTTCAAACACTTCAACATACTACACTCTGGTAATGCATAGAAAAATGGATCCCCTAGCTGTCCTCTTCCCAAAGTTAGAACCTCGAGGTTTCTGAGAATAATGGAAAATACATTAGCAACAACCAGGTGGCATTACATGCAAAATTATTATCGACAAACTGGGAGAAAAAATAAAAAAAATAAAAAAAAGCCACCTTAAAGAAGAAAGAGCCTTCACAACAAGCAAGTGAATAGCAGGAGCACCAAATACATTCACTTCAACAGCATTTGGGTGCCTCTGACACATGTCTTCAACTGCAGATGCATTTAGAGTTAAGATATTTTGCTTGTCAAGTACTATTCAACAATGAAACAAAATAAAGAAAAACAATCACTCTTTCAAACATAAACCCAAAGAAGTCCCTAGGAAAAGCACTGCCCTTGAACATTTATCATCAAGAGATTGCTCTCAACTCCAGTGACAGCAAATTTGAGGTTGCAAGGCAAGGCTTTTATCATCTTTTTTGTCAAGAAAGGTGAACTCCTTGTTTCTTTGTTCCTTTTCTTTTTTCATTGCCCAAAAAAATTGCAAAAAAGAAGAAAAGAAAACCAGAAGCAAGAGAAAGGTCACAATTTAATAGAAATAAATAGTGAACTCACATTCTTCTACAGATATGTTTCGATTCTTAAAATCCAAACATGTCCAAAAATCTTCATGAGCACTGGCAGCTCGCCACTGCCTACAAACCATTGCAGCTCGACAAAGATTGATTTGGTCCAAGAAAGAGAAAACCTGCAGAAAATATAAGGAATATAGCAATTAGATACCGAGACAAATAGAGGGACAGAAAGCTGGTCGCACAATAACACCAAAAAGGCAAAAACAATGCACTTACCATATGCAGCAGGTCATCCATAAGATCCATTTGAACTTCTAAATCTTCAGCAGTACCACTCTCATCTCCGCCATCTCTTCTACCACCATGATCAAAGGGATTCTCAATGTTATTATTCCATGTGAAATTGTGATACAATATCTCATTTCCACATGGAACAGAGGAGCTCTCACATAAGCCAAAATCTGTGTCTGCCAATGAGCTACAATTGGCAGCACTTGGAGATATTATTGTGGTAAAATGGCAGGCATTGCTTGAAAAAAAATTCCCATCAAGCATTATTGACAATAATCATTAACATAAAATGCAAAATAGAGTTCAAGACAGCATCACCCAGACATTTAGAATGCATGACAACATTAAAGACCATGCCATCAAAGGAAGAAGGTAACAGTGCAGCCAAAGAGCAATGCCTAAACTCACGTTCTATTGCAAAGTAAAACATTCACGTTTAGATGAAAAGAGGAATATATGCATAATCTTTAGCCATCAAATTGTACCTTGCATGCTACCTCACAAATCCTTTTTTCACACACTGAAAAAATAAAAAAAAAAAGGTGAAAGCAAAGAGTCTGCAAAACATAGCAATGATTCGCTCATCACTAATAGTAGCACTGTCACTAATAGTAGCACTGCAGACAGCAACGCTACCTTCCAGTTGAAAATGCCCACAATTGCAGATGTCCAGACATGGATAACCCGCACACTACATCCAGTACCACAAATAAACTACTAGCAAGAGTAGAAAGAATGAAGAGAATGAACAAATAAATAAAAGCCCAAAGTGACCATGCATAAATGCACCAAATTGCAACAAAAATCTCTATAGAGTGTGGCTATGATTCAGATTGGGGCCTCAGCAGATGTCATAAATCCTCCATATAAGAAAAAAAAAAAAAAACGCCGCAAAACAGAATTAAATACGTAGTGAAATCAACTATATTAGAAAGGAAAAAGAATCAAATACCCACGAACAAGCTTAACCACAATTGAAAAAAGAGAGATTGTGAGAGACTCACATAGAAAAAGTGTCAACTTTTGCCCGCTTATTGTGTGAATCCCGATCGCATTCCTCATCAAACATCACTGTAACCGCTGCCGCAGCCGCAGTGGAGGAAGTACTACTCTCTCCTGCAGGCTGCCACGAACCTTGAATGTCAGCTCCCCTCAAGGAAAGAGGACCAACTGCGCGCACCACATCGTCCGGCGCAGCGTCCCAATTGACACCACAGCCTCCGCACGTCACCTTCATCTCCTCAAACAATCTCAAGGAGTCCTGCTCATCGCGCTCCGGCACACTATCATCCAATGCAAGCCTCAATCTGGTGGCCGCTTCCTCAGCCTCCTCGTCGTCAATTCCAACGTTGCCGCTTTCGAAGTTGTCGTCATTCACAAAAATGCCATCCTCCATGGCTCTACCCCTCCCGCTGCCAGCCTTCGATGGTGCATGCAATTCAAGGCAAAAGAAAGCGAATCGCCTTGCACGAACCCTGGGTCACGATCTCTTGCATGTTCGCCGCAAAAATCACAACTCCAAAAAAGAAAAGAAAAGAAAAGAAAAGAAGAGAAAAGAAAAGAAAAGACCGATAATTTCTGGTTAAATCAAAGACTCGATCTCGATAATTGCAAAACCCTAATTGCTAAAATAAGGGAATCGAGATGTAATATACACACAAGTACACTGTGTTACAGAGAAATTACATTAATCGATAGTGCGCTGAAATGAAATGCGCAGAGACAAAGAAGAAACAGAAGGGTCAGGAAAGAGAGCGGATTTGAACAGATCTGGTCGGATCTTGGCTGTTGCTTTCTATCAGAATGTTTCTATTTTGTAAGAGCTTCAAATAAAAAAAATAAAAAAAAAAAGCCCAAAAAAAAAAAATGAAAGAAGAAGAAGATCGATGTTCATGGCTGAGTATCATTTAAGTATCATAGTTCTCCAGTTATACTTATGGAAATGGAAATTTATTATATTTAAATTAAATTAATTTATTTTTATTTAATTAATATATTTATATATTAAAATTATTTATATTATTTTTAATTATATAATATAATTTAATAATAATAATTAAAAAAATTAAAATAGTTTTAAAATTTTTAAAAATATTTTTATTTAATATTTAAATAAATTTTTAAATATTTAATTATTATTCTTATTATTATATTATATTAATTTAAAATATTAATATAATTTTAATATATACATATATTAATAAAATAAAAATAAATTTAATTATATAAATATATATTTTTAATAAATAAATTTTATAATTTTTACTATTATAATTACACAATAATTAAATTAAATTAAATTAAAATTATGAATTAATTTTTAAAAATAAATTAAAATAATAAATTTAATAATAAATTTTTAAAATTATTTCTATAAATATACATAATAAAATATAAAATTTTTTAGGTAGCATAAGATTTGTCAACCGTCTATAAAATAAAGTCATTCTGTCAAAAAAAAAAAAATCATCAAAGGATTTTCCAAAAAACAAACAAACAACAATTTGAATTAAACGGAGATTTCAATAGAAATTTAGACGTAAACAGTGACAATCTTAAGCTATTGACATGGTGCAAATTCTAACTTCTCAATCATTATTTGAAATGTTGAATTTTTTGGTGGAAGAATTGTGAAAGGCGGAGGGAGGTGGTCAAGAACACCGGCCCGTACAGTCACAATCCAATCACATGACGTGGATACATCCAAAGATCTTAAATCTAAACACAATATACAAGTTGGAACTCTCAGTATATTTCTGAAAGGTCCAAAAAATAATAAAAAAAACGTCTTATAATTTTATTCTTTTTATTTTGTTAAAAATTATAAAAAATAATAATAATATGTATATAATTTTAAATTTTAAATTTAATTTTATTTATATGTAATTAAATTATTATTTTTTTAAAAAAAATAATTAAAATATTAATAAATAAAAATGTATGATATTTTTTTATTTTTATTTATATTTTTTAAATATAATTATGTATAATTTTATATTATATAAATTTAATTATTTTTTATTTTAATTAAATTTTATTTAATTTTTTATTTATATTTAAAATTAAATTAATTTAAGTAAAATTAAAAAAATAATAATAAACGGACACGATGGCAAATACAAGGACTCGAGGCACTGGGCCCACAAACCCTAATACAGGTGAGGATCGATGATCAAAGAAAATAAAAAAAATAGAAACACTGTCAGCCTTTGCTTCTGCCAGTCGGAGATGTCAATTTCAACCATCGGAAGTTACGGAACAGATGTCTCATTTAGGCGGACTCTGGCCGGGGGACCACTCTGCTGACACGCACTTCTGTCATAGTTCATAACTCACGACCACGAGGCTGAGAACTTTTATTGGAATTCACAGGGTACGTATTAAACTAAAATCTAATTAATTTTTTAAAAATATTTTAATAATTAAAAATTAAAATTTTATTTTATAAATTTTAAATTATAATATTAAAAAATTATTAAAAAAATTTATTATATAATTTATTATTTAATATAATTTTTTAATATAAAAATTAAATTTAATTATAAAAAATATTTATAAATTTATAAAAAAATATTATATTATTAGTATGGTATTAAAACATATATTATATTAAGTAATTGTTAATAAATATTAATTTTAATAACAAAAGTATCATTATAAATTATTCAAACTGACGAAATTGACCTTACAACTAAAATTGGCGAAACACACTCGCCCATCTTCAACCAAATGCAGTCCAAGTAAGAAAAGAAAGAAATGGCACCTAAATCTATTGACAAAAATAGAAAGAAGAAAAAAATCAATCAACTTTTCTTGTCGAGTGGAAAATTCTACGCATGATTCTCAATTCAACTTAACAAACCTGGAGTCTTTGCAGGGATGAAAGCGAAACAAACATAAAATTCAAAAGGAATAACGTGTTTATTGATTCGGAATAGGAAAAATAAGAAAAGTGAAATGGAACAAACAAAAACATTGAAATTTTGGAAACCTTCAAAATACATGTAAACGCCGTCTACAACCCGTTTCAAATCGGCGGCCACCTACTAGCCAGAAGCCCCCGCCGTCCGTCCACTTTCTATGACGTCAATTCTTGTGCATTTATATCGAGTAAGAAACAAGAGCGAAAGGACTTAAGATATGTTATATTTTAATTGATTTTTTAAAATTTTTTTACATTTAATATTAAATTAATTCAGTTTACTTAAAAAGTAAATTAAATTAAAAATTTTTCATCATTAATATTCATCACCTTTTACGTGCTGCCTTTTTGGAAAAAAAAAAAAAAAAACTAATATTCGTTTTTCAAGTAATTATCAGGTTGTTGCATACTTATGCCCTCGGCATTATTAATAACTAGACACCAACTCGCCCTATGAGTATATATATATATTTTTTATTAAATCATACAAAAATAAAATAAATTTGATTATAGTTAATAATCTTGTTCATCAGCTTTGTCTAATGTAAAATTATTATACAAAACAAAAAATTGACAGTGAAAACACTTAGAGCCGGCATCTGACGCAAGATTTAACAAATCAAACAAACATTTTTTTTTTTCCCCTATATAAGCTTTCCACATAACACCATCAAGAATGATTTTTGCTAGCTATATATACAAAAAAATATCACCATCTTCTTGGGAATAAATGAGTTTTAATAATTTTTGTCTGATCAAGGAATACCAGATAATTTAAAGAATACAACTTGCACTGAAAATATGGTTTGAATCTTCATCTCATCTCTTAAGACATTCACCTAACAAATCAGTTTATATAGCTTTAAAAAAAAAAAAAAGAAAAAAAAAACTCACCTCATACAACTTTTAATGACCTGAAAATTTAATTTTTGGGCTGCAAATCTAACAGAACAATTAAAAAAAAAAAAAGAGAAATAGCCATTGGAAAGAAACCAACAAAATTTTCTTCCCCCTTGGTTGGCTAATGCTGGACTTGGACTCACTTCCAATCCAGTCGGATGGAAGGTAATCCTTAAGTAATAGGCTATTGGGTTTAGAGAATGGGAATTGGGGTTTTATTAATATTTATGTCCCTTTACTACTAACAATGATATCTATTTCACTAATCTAACCCCAACTTGATGAGAGATGTGCGTTTTTTTTTTTTTTTTCCTAAAAAATGTATGTAATAATATTTCTTGAAGGAAAGTTATATTAGAAGTTCAATAGTTTTGTAAGTTATGAGATAATTTTTTAAGATATATTTCTATTATCAAATTAGCAACTACAAGAGATAGAATACTAAAAATAACCAAAACAGAAACATGACATCTCTTGTATTTGAATTTATACATAATAATAAATTCAGAATAATGTATAATAAGATATGTATGTCTCCTCAAATTCTTCAAATGAAAAATAAGGAAGATGGTTTATTCAAATTGTTCCATTGAATCCTAGAAGGTAGATAATATTTGTAACGCCAAAAAATTTAAAGATGTTATTAAAAATATTGAGAGGCACACTACCAAATAAATGCTTGTGTCCTTTTGTTTACAGAAGAATTTCAATTTGAGTAGCAGAGAATCAAATAAATTATTATAGAACTTTAAGAATTTATTACATTTAAGACAATAAATCTAAAAGATATTGAAATGAGCTGCGAAAGGGATAAAGAAGCGTCCCTCCTCTGAGTGGATGTTTAGTGTTGTTTGGCGAATTCTTTCTTAGACAATTAATCATGATTTGCTCTATCTTAGTATACTTTAAGTCGTAACAGAACTATTGACACTCGTGCAGAGCCACGGCTAATAGCCTCCCAGTATGGGAGCACACGGGTCCCATGGCTCCAATCAACGGCCAAGAAAAGATGCATAAAGATCGGGTGGTCCATCAAAGCCCATAGCATTGGCCACGCCCATCGGGCATGATGGCCGACCATTGACTAATTATGTCCCCCAGTCCGATCCGACAATATGCCAAAACAGTGTGCCAAGCAACAGAATATATGCATTAAATGATGATTCGGTAGACTGTAGGACTTCCGGGCATCTTTGACGCAGACCCCTTCTCAATTTTTGCCACAATTTTCCTTTCAATCACCAATCAGTCAACAGGGTCGTGCAATATCCCTTTCGAATTGCAGCAACCCAAAAACTTGCCGCACGCGCAATTGCCCAAGCAGTTGGCTGATGGGTCAATTGGCTATGGGGTTGAGCAAAAGAGCCCTCCCGATAATGGCAAAATCTTTATGGACCTAGCAAATAAGCCCACATGAATTTAAAAACAAAAAAACAAGAGAGAAATAGTGAGACAAGGCCCATTAAGAGGCCTACTAAATGTTTACCTTACCGCTATAATAGTCCAGCACCATCCAACGACATGAGCAAACCCATTTACAAAAATTAGAAGCTATGCTTTAATGATGCCAAACGTACACCATACTATTGCTCATATACCAAAATAAATAGCCCCCCCCTTTTTTTTTACCCCAAAAAAAGTAATATATAAGTAAGTTTTGAGTTCAGGCGTGATGTCAAGTTCATGCAAGAGACAATGATGATGAAGAACAAAGCCTGGAGCCAAGGCATCGAAGGGTTGCTATTCTACTAAGGCAGATTATAATTGAGGTATGGGCCCAAAATAATTGAGGCCGAAAACACTCTAGAATGATTACTCCCCTGGACGGACTTGACTTAACTCGACCATTTTAAAATTGAACCATGGTGGTTACAGCCTGAGTTGTTCAAATTCATGTTACATTGTATAGGACTAAGCTTTATTGAATTAATTTGCTAGCTATTAAATGTTGATTTTTGATAATTAATGCGGGCAAGCTTCAATTAGAATATGGTATATTCGTGCTTGGAAGCGGAGTTACAATTAATTTCAGCTGGTCTCCTGCTTAACCCTTGTACTGCCACTACGGACAATGGTATGTAAGTGTGTGTGTGTGTGTTTGTGTTTATATATATATTTTATGTCGCCGTCACAAGTAATTTATTAGCCACCCAAAAGTAATCTCCATGCCATGCATTGATTTATATTTTTTTTTATGAAAATGATTAGGCATGGTCCTTAAATATAGTTTATACATTAGTAAAGAAATCTTAAGGAGATGAGGCTGTGGACCAAACTTTTGAAATTTTTTTATTTATATATTAATCTGAAATCTCGAAGATGAACATCATGAGAAAACATGTCGACAACTGTAAACGTCACCGACGATGAAATTTGTCTTGTAATTATGCAACCATGCATGTCCAATTGCCCATGCCCATAGATTCTCAAACCCGATTCCTAATATTATACTCAAGGACGAAAATTGCTTTTATGTTTCCGGTTGTAAAGAAAACAAATTTATATTGGTAACATGGTTATAAGGATAACGCCAAGTGAATAGCGCTAAAATTGAACTGGACCCTGTTTGAATCCCGGATAGCTTCGTTTCTGCTTTCGTAGCCATGCTTTTCTTTAAAGCAGATGATTCACATTAAAAAAAAGAAAAAAAAAAAGAAAAAAGCAACTGAAATCTTTAATGCTCTTTTGGTTTGTTTGGTTGAGAATTGTGCAAGCAGATTACTCAGAGATGGCTCAAAAAAATTGGATGTTTGGATTCTCCGTTAAAATTGATTTCGATTCAGCTAAGCTCCTGACCCCTTGTTTGGTTAAAAAAAAAGGAGAGGGGGAAGTGAGAGGAAGAAAACTGGGAGAAATGAATATTGAAAGAGACAAAAATTTTTTATTCTACCTGTGTTTGGAAGAATGTAACATGAAGAAAGAAAATTAAACATTTTTTTTTGTTTGAAAATGACTAAAATAAAAAGAAAGAAAGTAATAGGTGATATATTTGCCTTGTCTTGGGTTCCTATACTTGAAATGTAAGGTTTTGGTTTTTCATTGTTGCAATTCTTGAAATAGGACAGGGGCAGCTGCGATGCAACTTATCTGGGAAAGAGAAATTTAAAAAAAAAAATAATAATGAGAGAGAGAGAGAGAGAGAGAGAGAGAGAGAGAGAGAGAGAGAGAGAGAGAGAGAGAGAGAATAAGTGCTAGTCTGCAGAAGTGGCTCTCTAAATAAAGAATGAAAAGGGTAGACCACGTTCATGCATGACACATCTACCAAAGAACGTACGGAATACTTTGCATGGGATTAAAGCCGAGCATCAATTATATTCGTCCAGTCGGTTCACCTTACAAGAAATCATGATCTTATAATTGCCTTCTGAAGCCCACTCGGGGGCCCACAAAATTTGACCTTTTCTCTACTTTTCATGAGAGGAAAAGCTAAAGCGCAGAAGGTGAATAGGAGGAACCGAGTAGATTTGATTTGCACGAAACAAGATAAAGCTCGAGGTTAAACGAAGAACCAAATCGCTTAGGATAAAAAGAAAATAAGAAAAAGTGAAAGCCTTTTGTCTTGGATCTTTTGGCATGAAAGGAGAGTCTGATACCGAATTCCAAGCCCAAGTGGGCTAACGCTTTTTCATTTTTTATTATCTCTTTGAAATGGAAAATGGACTTGATCTCCTTTTGCATTTGCAACTTGCAACCAAATCGATCTTTGAATGAGACGCATGAGTTGGGCAGAGACTAAAACTGGGCACCACTAGGCGGCAGGCTAGCATGATAAATACACAATCCAGATGATTTTTCTTTTTTTTTTTTAATTTCACAAAAACAGCGTCTATTTATTTTTTGTCTTCGATCTAATAGTTAAAGTAACAACAATCATGGCCACATTTTTTCATTTAAGGGTCTAATTAGTCAAATCAGCAAGTTAATAAAGCGAGGCCTAGGGAGGCAAATCTTTAGAACCTCTCTGGAACTTTTGCTGTCGGCTTTACCTTTAACTAAAACGCTCAGGTCGAGTGTTTTTTGTTTTTTGTTTTTTTGTTTTGTTTTGTTTTTTTTTTTTTGTGTTTTGGCCAAAATATTCATTTACATTGCTTCAACATGGATTGTCAAACTGGTGGGTAATGGTACACGACGCATTAGCAGGGAAAAAACATAAGGGAAGAAAAATCACAATTGATCTTAAAACCAATGGCCATTATTTATTGTGCTAAAGATTGGGGGATCTACTTAAAGATTTTCTGTCCCGGCGCAAGGATGGCCGTTGGATCGAAAGTGGCCTTCATCTCGACAAATCTTGACCATTTATTCCCAAAGTGTCGTTTCCACTCCTCTTGGGATTGGTAATGAGGGAGATACAATTTGAAATCGAAGCCGCTGTTAACGCAAAATTGGACTATCTCGTGGTTTTGAGAAACCAATTTTTGAACGGATGATCTATCCGGGTATGGAGGTGTGAATCGGAGTAATGCCACTATGTAGAAGATTTCCCCTTCTGACGGCAACACCACAGACGTTCGATTATCCCACCTGGTTCATCCAACCAAAGTAGTACGTCAGAAGGGTAACAAAACCATTGCGAATTGAGCTAGTAACTAAACCACCTGATCCATATAACTCTCTGATACTAGTGTCCAAGTCTAAGCGAAAGCTAATTAACCAACCAAAAAAAAAAAAAAAATCATGACAAATTAAATCCTAGAAGCAAGACCAAACAAATGCCACACGATTTTTTTTTTTTTCCTTTTTTTAAACTTCGTTACTTTACGTCTCTTTATTTAACTTTCCATCTGAGAAAATCAAGTATAAGACGATTATCTGTCAAAACCTCCACCTCAGCCTCAGACTCAACTTTGAACAGAACGAACACAATATTCGTCCCAAGATTTATAACATATTTTCTTCCCTTTTTTGGGGGAGGGGGCCAGATTGATGTGGGCACACGAATTGAGCTGATTTGGACGCATCCAGCCAAGCATTTCAAATCAAAAAGCAACCGCAAACTAAGAGAGGGAGTAATAAAAGATATTCGTGCAAGTATAAAAATAGTTGTTGGAGGCCAGACAAATTATGCTGTCATAGTTCCTGGGTTGGGCCGCTCCAAGCATAGACGTGCTTGTCGTTTCTGAAATGGCAACACTGAACATGAAAGCTCTACCACTCGCAAAATCTCACTTTCTACGAAAAGAGAATTACAGGCCGAAATGACAGCAACGCTACAACTCTTTTCCATGTTACCGAAATTACCCCCTCGCCAGTGCCTAGGGTCCACTATCTACATAACTAAACAAAAGAGACCATTAAACCAAATTAAATGCAAATTGTTAATTGTCTGTTCTTTTTTTTTTTTTGTCGTATATGCGTGTTATTAACGCCTAGTTAATTCTGTTGGCTGGCAAAGATACTCTGGGCCCCACCGAAATTATTTTGACCTACCACTACCGTTTAAGATATTAACTACGCTGTTTTTGAATGACGTATTGGATGATCGGTGGGCAAATTATCGAGATTGAAAGGACCAGGTCATGTGACTCCACCATAAGCGTTTGGGCCTATCGGTACACGTGTCCGCAACAGAGGCTATTGGTTCAACCTCGTTGCTCTCAGAACGACCTGAGTGCCTTCTCCGAACTTACACGTGGCCGACATAGAGGGAACAATAATAACAAATCCGAACTTATGGAGACGGGATCGGGGAAGCAATACTTACTTGCTTCGCAGGAGTGGGTAGACCAACATGGGCCCACCAACGCCATCCCTCAGCATCCTCTTGAACACCACACGATCAAAATCAGCTATGTCCCTTTGCGACACGAAAAGGTTCAACCAAGGGTGTGGAGCGTCCCATATACCAGTGGCCTTCGCGTCTTCTTCCACGCGCTTCACACGCAATAAAAACTCTACATAGCTCATGTCCACTTGGAACTTCAATTCCTTGACAAAACCCAGCCGTCCAAGCAATCCATTGACGACCTGTACCAGAAATTCGACGTCTTAATCACGCTCACTGCCCAGCACTCACAAGTGACATCTCTAAAAACAAGTAAATAAAAACTTTTATTGCTCACCAAATAAAATGCGAAAGACACGATTGAACAATTTTTTTTTTTTTAAGAAAAATAAACCTCTTATCTTATCATTCCTGTTGAGAAGGACAATACAATATTATGATCCACAGATTGGAAAAAGATGGCCTCTTGGCCATATGTGGAACTAGTGGACCCAGAATTTTTTTGTTTCGGCCCTCCTACAACTGTAAATTATCAAGCTTGTCTACAGCAAAGCCCACAATAAGCCTAGAAACAGGACCGGCGTCAATCTAGTAATTATGTCTCATGGCATGGTCTTTTTCCATTTTGCCGTGTCAGAAAATCCAATAGGGCATGCGTGACACCGTATGGTCAGTTTTCAAATTAAATTAGGTCACGAATAATTTTTTTAAGAAATTTAAATTTCTCTCCCTTCTCTCTATCTCTCTCTTCTTTTTTCTATATTTGTTTTCTCGGGGGGGTTCTTCTAGTCAAGCGAGATGTCGCGACGGAGGGCCAGAATGAAGCATCCCCCATCGCTGAGCAAAGTGAGCTGGGGACACGTGTGAGTGATTTGTGGGTTTTTGACTTTTTCACTGTCCGGCGGGAACCAGGTGTGGGACCGGCAGCTAATTGATGGTCAACTCCTAATAAGAAGGTCTCGCTTTTAGCTACGGGTTGAGTTTTGAAACTCAGTCTTCACTGGACGCGAACATCAGCATTGGCCCACAGTCTCTAAGTTCGAGTGATTCTGTAATCTCTAGAGTACGCCTATACGCCAACCAAACTACGCAACCTTTTTTTTTTTTTACCTGGGTCTCACGCTCTCAGTGCTCTCTTGTTATTATTATATTAAAATTTACAAATAAAAATACCAAAAATTATAAAAAAGAAAGAAAGAAAAGAAAGAGAATAGATTTGAATTTGTTACCGTGTCAACCGTTGCGAGGCGGTCGCTGGTGTGGTAGTGCAGAGCCAGTTCAAGGCAGTAAAGCACTGTGCCAGCGGTCCGAATCATACGACTCGGGTCGAACACTTTGTCCGGATCCAACGGGACGGAAGGCCACCCATTTACAGGGTCATTACTGTTGACGAAGGCGAAGCCTTCCACGTAATCAAAGGATTCACCTTCAGGCTGAGTCACCAGAGACTCGGCATCCCTTGTATACTCTGGAAAACCGGCGTAAACTACCCTTATAAATCTCACCTGATCATAAAAAATAATAAATAAATAAATAACTATAGTAAATTAATAATTAATAAACAAGGCATAAAAATAACGTGGCGTAGGCGTGTCATTCATGCATTAGAAACGGGCCAAAATAGATTACCGAAAAGCAATGGACAAAAATGAAGGTCGCTAGATTTCCTAATTTCCAATTGAAAATTGGGTGATTTGGGAGGGGGAGGTGGGAGATTATGGGAAATATGTACCATATCCGGTGCAGGCTGGAGCAGGACCCTAGCTCTGGTAATGATACCGAACTGGCCAAGACCCCCAAGCGCCCCGAAGTACAATTCCGGGTTTTCGGTTTCGGAGCAAGTCCATATATCACCTTTGCCTGTCACGATGTCCAACTCCGTAACGTTCGACGATTGCGGGCCGTAACGGAAGGTCTGGCCGCTAAGGCCGGCGTTCGATAGCGTCCCGCCGACGGTTAGACCCAGATAATCAGTCCATGACCGTGGAGCTAAATTGAACTGCGAAACACATCGTTTTAGCACATCTTCCCATAATGCCCCACCCGAGACGTCGACGAAAGTTTGCCCGTTGATTTTACCGATCTTGAAGGGGTTGTCCTCAGTAGAGCGCATGTCTACAACGAGACCATGATCGGTCATGGCCTGGCCGTTGATAGAGTGGCCATTGCCCCGAGCGGCCACCGTCAGATTGGACGACTGGCAGGCTGCTCTAATCACCTTGGCCACGTCTTCGGCTCCGGCGGGTCTGATTACAGCCAGGGGCTTGGAGGAATATAAACCGCCGAAATCTTTACTGGCCAAGCCAGTTGACAGGTAGTCGATACTGCCCACGAGTTGGAGGTCAAGAGACTGGCATATGGTGGTAACGTCGTCGTTTCGTCTGGACTCGGAGTCGCTCTCCTGAATCAATGGCTCCAGGTAAGCTATCATCTTTGCCGCCGAACTGAGGTTCCTTTTGCCTCCGAAATCGAATTATTTGCCAACTTTAAGCCTCTCTCTCTCTAAAGAACTTTTTTTTTTTTTTTTTCTTTTTTTCTATTCGTTTGGTTTCTTTTTCTATAAAAGTCTCGGGTCTCAAATTGAGGGGGTTTTGTTTAGAGTGGTGGCTTAAATAGCGGCTGGTTTGGATTATTTAAAGGGTGGGGAAATAAATAAGATGGTTTCTTAACTTAGCATTATTGAGAATTTGACGTCATCTTGAGCTTCAATATCCTGTTGACGTTGTGATCCCATCGACATCCTTTGTCTGCCACTTCTATTTTAATTATGAAAAATTTTGGAGAGCACAGTTTTTTTGAAGTACATATAAAAAGGCATAGATTATATGATTGAATTCAAAAGAAGACGAAAAATAATAATAAAAAAAAAGGTATTATTGAATGAACTATTTGTCTATGTGCATCCCATGGAGAGTGTATTCCGTTGAGAGTAAAACTACGTAATGTTTCAGTGGTGCTGTCTTCATTTTGTGCATATATAATAGTAAAAAATATATTCATGGAAATTTGCCGAATAAATATTTTAATTTATCAAAATGGACTATGGCCTAAACATAAATTTCAGTTTTTTTTTTTTTTTCATTTTTCCTAAATTAATGGTGTTTGAAAGACTTTTCCATGAAAACAAACCATATCATTCAGACTAAAATAGCAGTAAACTAGAGTACATTTTTCTAATTTCTGTTATTTTTCATTTCACTAATTTTGAAGCCCCGATTTTATTTATTTATTTATTGGTCCCCATGCTAACTAGCTATCGTTCTTGGGAGACAGACGGCAGCGCTCATGGTTTCTCAAGAAACTCCGACTGTCTGCAATATTTTTTATTCTATTCTTGAGTTACTTTAATTTTATTCTATCAAAAGAAATGTTCACCGTCTTTTTCTCTGTGGGACTTGCAAGGAAGGATTGTCCGTGCATATTCTATGGTGGGGGGGGGGGGGGGCGTTGTACAATTCATAAGCGGCCAATTTTGCTTGCCTGTTTTAATTATTCTCTGATAATGAGTTTTACTTTCTTTCAAAAGTAATGGTATTTAATTTGTTGTGGTCCACGCGTATAATTGTTTCTTTGGCCATCTAATGTCTTTTTAACTTTCAGCAAATTTGCCCAACCAATCCAACTTGTCTTTTTTTGTTAATTCTTACGTTAGATCCTTCTGAAGCTAATAGAATGCCCATGCTACAAGCCAAGTTCATGTTAAGCAATTTGCCCATTTCTTCTTATTTATTCTCTAAAGTTCTTGAAACTACAGCAATCTTTTGTGCAAAAGCAAATCAAGGGCATTATCATCAGCTTCTTTTATCTCTGCTTTTGGAACGCTACTGCTTTACAGTTACACCACAGATATGCCCAATTATTAAAGGGGTACTTTCTCGTTGCTACTTCTTGTCTCGTTCTACACGCAAGATGTTCTTTGAGATGAAAACCACGACAAGGCAATCTTAAATCACTGCGAATTTTCCAAAATAAATATTCACATAGTACTATGGGTATATACATATTTGTATATTATTAACACAACATAATCAAGTCAAATACTTCTATTTTTAAAATTGAAATTCACGTTTGTACCTAACTAATTCAGAAGAAGTGCATAAACGAATGAGAGGGGAGCCATGCGAACCACGCTTCTTCATCATTTTTTTATTTTTTATATATACACACCTTCTAATGGATGCCAACCATATATGACTAAGCCATTGAAGCAAACGTGACATTCTGCACCATAGATTAATGTTTTTTTTTTTTTTTTTTTTTTTAATACCCGGAGTGTTGGTTTCTAATCGTTGCATAAAATAAAGGTCAAACTTGCCGCGGATTCATTTTCCTCGTTCCTAATTTGTAAGTCAACCCCAAAAACTCTGTTTTTTTTTTTTTTTTTTATATAAATGTCAGAGATCACGAAAGATGCAGCGATAGATAATAAATTTCTTAGCCTATTAAGCTAGCTCGTGAGACAATGTATGTGGTCGAACGTTGAAGCACGTTGATATATATAATAGTAACCCATCGTAGACTGGAAAAAGCGGATAGCTTTCAATTCTTCAAGATTCTCAAGCTTACAATGCTTTTAAATTATAATCAATTAGTTATAATGCTTTTAAACCTAAAATCGAACAAACCTTTTAAGATTTATAATCAACTATTCAAACTCGTATTTGCCGTCTTCCTTTTCACATAGGTTGGTTTCTTCTCGTTGCTGTTGTTTTTACTTTTTTTATTTTTGTGATATGTTTCGTAATTTGGTTTCTTTCTTCTTCAAACTCTTCTCGTCTAGACTTACCAGTTCCATCCATTATCGCCTTCACTTTATTTTTCCATTCACTTTATTTTTAATAAGCTGCGGTGTCGATCACGGCGGCACGGGCCGCAGTGGGTCGAGTGAGGAAAGAAAATGATTTTCAGATGACTTGTTTTCTACCATTCGTTAATTAGAGGTGCTAGTGAGTCTTTGCACGTATTGTTTTATCATAAAAACAATCAAACTAATTAGACAGAGATACCCCCTGTGATTCTGTGAATGTTTGATATTTGTTGAACTTGTTATAAGTCAGAAGCAACGTCACTCAATGTTTGTAGGTCTACGAATTTGAATGGAACACCTGAACTAACATAGATTACACTCGGATTCTAACTCGAAAAAAATATTTCTGATTTTCGAAAATTGAGGGGTAGAAGGATTGATTCTTGATCTTATTATAACGCCGTGATTGGATCCCCAGATAAATGGTAAAAGGAAGAATCTTTTCCTTCGAGAATAATCAAAAAAAAAATTCGGGACGGAGTGGAGGAAAGGAGGAGCTTCTCGTC
Source organism: Rhizophora apiculata (assembly GCA_037832385.1). Lineage (NCBI taxonomy): Eukaryota > Viridiplantae > Streptophyta > Magnoliopsida > Malpighiales > Rhizophoraceae > Rhizophora > Rhizophora apiculata. Next base: position 3,444,444 of record CM075433.1, on the reverse strand, counting down.
TACGAATTTTAATGGAACATCTTAACTAACATAGATTACACTCAACCGCAACAGGTACAACGAGTCAATATAATCCATCCCAATATTTGTCTGTGGCCGGCCGGTTAGGTTATATATATATATCAACAGGTAATTACGGAATAATAAAATAATAACAGCCACTATTATTCCCCCGACACATTCCCAGGAGCCATTTGAGGAGTAGGTCATGGGCTTGTTTGCAAAATTCTTTTTTTTTTTCTTCTTTTTTGTGGGAATAAGTCCATGAATGGATAACCAACCTTGACATTTTCGTAACTTTAGGTCACCCAACTTTTAATTGTTCCAATTTAAGTCTCCAAACGTGAACTGAGGTCCGTTAATAGTACATCGTGTCATCTCACGTAGAAAAGAAGGTTCCACAATGGAACCTAATTTTTGAAGGTGAAGGCTCAAGTTGGCGATGCAAAGTCACAACATTGAGCTATTTATAAACTTATCCTTTTTTTTTTTTTTTTCATTTTTTGGACCAATTTTATCCTTACCCTCCATTTTGCTTTCATTCTTTGCACAAATGATAAAATTGTCTTCACATGCAATCTATCTACATCTTGTACCCGATCCTCAATGATATCTTTCCACTCGGTATGTTAGGCTTTGCACGGGCTAGTTTGGGACAAAGGTTGTTTCTGGGGGACACTACTAGCAGCCTCCTACGAGAGGTATTCTTACGTTGGGGAGCATGCGAATCTCCGAATCCCAACTGCCAAAGGTACGGCATTTAATTCACCCAACACGGAATGTCCTGTGGGTATGATATGAACAAGCTCTTGCATAGCATAGCAATTATGCCGTAAGAAAATAAATGCAGCATTGGAGCTCACGTTATGGGAATCCGAGGCGGAGGCACATAGCCATACCTTAAAATGTACAAGCAAAGGATAGTCCCAAGATATCTTGACGATTGTTAGTAAAAAAAAAAAAAAACAAAGATTGTGATACTTTTTGCCCCTACACCATACGCACGTATGTATGTTAATGAACTAGAGAATTAGAAATAGAAACAAGAGTCAGTGCAACAAAGTGAAATTTTATTGTGAAGAAGTTAATGTTCTAGCAATATTTCAAAAGTTGTTGCCAATGCTATTGCAGGAAAAATCACGATTAGTTAAAATATGGGAAATTTTTTATTAAAATGATACGTGATAACAAGAATTACAACGCAATTAGTACCAAACTTGGTAGGTTGCTATCAAAAATCTACGGTCAGAATTTTTTGTTCGTAGGAATACCTTGCTGCTAAAAATCTTGTTTCCTCTATAGTTTATTAGAAAATGTTTGTTTTTTTTTTTTTTGTTTTTATAAATGGTCATATGATTGAGATTCAACAATGAATATACCATAAAGTCATCCAATCTAATTGTTTTTTAGAAGATTATATGAGTGCAGCACCACAATTAACACTCCGAAATCTTCTTCACTTCTTATTCGATTTAGCGAAGAACTGATTTAAGAGCCAACAAGTACATCTTTGCGTTATGAATTTGATGATTTTTTTTTTTTTTTAAATTCCTTGTGATAGTGGGAATCCTAATTGATGTGCAGTAAATTCCAAAGGACCGAATTAATCCAGCTTGCTTTGCGAACGTGTTAGTTAATAGGAAGATTTTATCATTTAAAAATAGTCATAATGTTCAAAGTGGGAAACGAGAATGTGCTACGAGCCTACGAATGAAGAAAAGGGGAAAAAGAAAAAAGAGACTAAAAGTTGATGAACAAAACGTATATTTTGGCTTCATAGAAAAAGTTAACTCAAATCGCATTGCAAAGGCAGCTTTATCTCCAAGTGGGACTGAAGCAAAATCCTTTTGTACCTGTGCTTTCATGTGACCATCTAATTAAACAGGTAGGGGTGAAAAACTAGAGCTTTTGCAGCTTCCATTATTTAATTCTAATATAATATGGAAAATATGATTTTCTGGGATTGTTTCCCATAAACCAAACTTGTCTGCTTCTTTGGTAGAGATATTCTTTGGTTAACCTTACGCTAGATTTCCAATGGATTAGGTTGAAAATGTCAAATCGCATGCCAACACTTTGTTTTACTATGTTCTATGCGTCTTAACTTCGTACTTTTTGCACTTTTCCTATTCGTTTCTGGTTAATCTGACACAGACTACTCATTCCCAAAGAAATGAGGTCATGCAATCATAGCTCATCCCCTCAAATTGCTCGATGAATCTTTACTAATATTCAGTTAGTTTTAATTGTGCAAAGTCATTATTTTATCTTCTTCTTTTTTTTTTTTTTTAATGGACATTTATATTTTATTTGTAAAAGGCATGCTATGTTAAAACATGTCTTGACTTTCAAGTACCTAGTAATTTTGAGACATGAGAAAATTACGCATGGTGGCTTGCAAAAAATTTAAAATCTCATTATTGTTGGTCCAAAATAGGGTTTTCTATTAGAAGAGGTAGAGTAGGTTTCTTTTGTTAGCCTATGATCTCAGAAAAGCTTGGGAGGTCCAATAAAATCTAATATAGCGATACTATATTAAAGGTCTCTACTTTGAATTTTAATGGGAACTCATTACTAAAAGAAATTGGGACGTCTTCTCATCCTGTTGGTAGCCTCGTAGATTTGGGGTTGCAGGGAATCCGATTTCCTGATGTAGGCATTGGATATGATGCCATGTATGTCAATGTGATAACGAAGTGATGGCGTGACGATCTTTGAACAAAGAATATGGAACTCTGAGTTCTTTTTTCTTCCATGAACAGTACTTCTTACGAGAAACATGGGGCTGAATTGTGCGCATAGAATCATGTTAAATCCTGTGATTTTGACCAAGCTGCGGATGCTTAGATTTTGTAAGATATGAAGATATTGCTCTTGTCAGTGGTCCCTAAGATAAGCATCCATTTGATTTTCGTGTCTTTTTGAAGCTGGGGATCACCACAGTTGTGGGTCGAGTAGCCCACATGAAACCCAGCTGTCCAATTTAGCACTTAGTCGCTGACCATGTTGACAAGATTTGTGTTCATATCTTGGACCTAAACATCAAATCTAACCTATAATGTTTGATGAGAGAGAATTACCGATTTGATTGAACAATGGCGACTGAAGGTGCTTTGTCTTTTTTTCAGCATCAGATAAGGTCAGGAGCTACAGAGATAGAGAAAGGTAAAGATCAGACTTCAAGAATGAAGAATCAGAACAATCCTGAGGTGGGCAAAATTCCATGCTAACATGAACTTGAGAAGGGTCTAATTCATGATCTTTGAACAATGGATATTATGCGCACAGAAAATGGATATTTGTGGGCTACACTCCATAGTATAAGCCGATAAATGGGCCTTTAGAAGTCCAGTATTTTATGCAATTACCCGCACAAGTGTGCAGAAACTAAAAGGATTCTCTTGAGTATTTTACGTAATTGCAAAAAGTACTAAAATTGTGATTGTTAGGTAGAAATGGAGGGTCCCCTCTCTAATTATTGAACAACTATAGCAGTGAAATGGCAGAATGACAGAACAAAGACTTTGCACCACAGAACAATGGCAGTAATAGGTGTGTCTATCTTCATTAGAGTGGAATAATGTGGGCTCAAATAGTATTGGCAACTTGCCGAAAACATATGAACGCGTATTGGTGACATGCATTTAGGTTGGTTAATTGCAAAATTGACTAGACAGGGGACTAGACGAAAGAGAGCGACGTGTGGCCCTATTCTGTTTGTAATTCATTTTATGTAAAAGGAATTTAACTTTGATCTGATTCATTGTCTTTTCCACATATTTTGGACGACCTTGTTACTCGATATGTCAGTTACATTGGCTTATTTAATTCCTTTTGTTCCAATATTCTGGAAAAAGGTAAGGGAAATGAAGTTAGCTGCAGGGGAGAGTGAGAGAGGAACCTGCAGGAGAGGTCAGGACTCCACATCTAACTCTCCTAGGAGATGAGTTCTTTGATTTCTCGAGTGATTCAATAAATCAGTATTTATTTTTTTGGTCAGTAGTCCTTGATTTAGAGATCTTTCTTCGATTTTTCAGAATTTGTTGAGCTTTGTTGTGTTGTCATGAATTGTTGTGGTTTATGCATCTTTCTTTTGGTCGTGTTGTTGCAAATAAGAGCCTGCATGACTATATGGAACATTTGCTACTCTGCTTCTCTGTTATGATGGAATAAGTTATTTTCAAATTTCAGTAATTAATCTGATCCGTGTGTAACGAATCAATCTAAACATGAGTCAATAACAAGAATGATTGAGATTCAGATTCAAGTGACATCAACAAATTGTTTCACCCGCTACTATGACCTACAGGTGTATACGAGTCGGTTTGGGTTAGTAAAAAGCAATGGACATGATTATAGAAAGCAAGCAGTAAAAACGTGAAATTGGACACTCCTTCAGCAAATCTCTCTGGTTTGAATTCTTCTGCATCATTTCCCCAATATTCAGGATCGTAATGAAGAAATAGGAATAGTAGCACAAGCTCTACCCCTCCTGGAACGGACATTCCCCCAATGTTGGTTTGGCGAAGAGTCTGTCGCTTCAGGGCAGGCACACCTCGTTTAATATCATTGAGACCTACAAATTTCATTCAATCAATAAGCCAGAAATCTTTTCTGTTTTAATTTTCTGGTATTTTATAAGGTCATTGCAGAGGCACTGGGAAGTACTAACAGTTTTGAGGTGGTTTATCTCATTAATGTCAGGCGTTCTCTTCCCACAGACTTGTAAAACCACTTCTCTGGCTTTTTCTTGCCAGTCTGGATTCATAGATAGAAGGATTGTTGTCCATGTAAGCAGGTTTGCCGTGGTCTCTTGCCTGGCAAAGTTGACCTACTTGCATTCTTCCATTAGATCATCCATTGTCATCTCGTTCTCAGCTTCTGCCATGTACCGTAATTGCAATCCCAGCAAGTCTTTTCTGGACTCAGAATTTTGCGTACTCATCTCCAGCTTTTTCTTGTGAATCATATCCTTCAGAATTGCTTTTTTTTTCCGTCTATTTTGTATCTCTTCTCGTTCTTTTTAGTCGGCATGAATCTGCAGATACATGCACAGACGTATCAGCTCATAACACTTGCTGCAATTTATGAGGTGAAAAACATGAAAAATTGATCAAAATTATATAGATCGCCACAGGAATTGGAAGTTAAACTTCGGTCGCTTATTGTACCTGAATCCAGGGAAGTAAATGAACCTATATGCTGCAAGGACCAAGAGTACTTGCTCCTTCGGAAGTTCAAATATTTTTTCCCATCTTCGTAGGTGCTTCCAAAGGCTGCTCGAGCGATGACATCACTAGCAAGAATTTGAAATTCCAGTGCAACATCCAATTCACACGATGCCTGGCGACTTGCGCATTTGTTCCTCGATCAAGGAACCATATCACTACAACTGGTTGAGAATGCTGGAATCATCCTCCGTTTAATTACTGGGACTAGTTAGCATTTATAAGATCACCAATATTCAGGAACTAAATGGCTCCAAAAACATGTTGTATCCGTTTAAAAGCCTTAATCAAACCATCCAAATGAGAAGCTAAATATCAGAAAAAAAGCTAGAGACAGAAAGAAAGATTGAAGTTATTGTCTCTCCCAACCCCACAATTTCTAGAATCCAATTCCTTCTTATTAGGTATAAAGTCCGCTTGCACCGAAGGTAATGTGCCGAATCATGGTGCTAATCAAAAAAGATATGCACTACCTCTATAAATAAATGTAAAGATTCAAGCTTGAACCCACCACCCCCAACCCCACCCCCACCCCAAAAAAATGGAAATTAAAGTTTTAGCTTGGGTACCATCAGATTGTCAAAGTGGAAAGCTGGTGTCATCAACTTTCTGCATCTGGCCCATCTCTCTCCTTTGTAAAAGGTCAACGAGAGGGTACTGCGGTGGCTTTATGAAGTAACACAACTTGTCTGTTAACGCCAACCTGACCAGTTCTGGGTCTGCCAGTTGCAGCCTCGGCCTTGTTTTAAGCCAACATAGAGACGCGTTACCCGTAAACCAAATACATGAAGAGTGAAACTGCAGACAGACAACTGAATTCAGATCCATCCTCCTTAGCACTTACCATAATTTTGTACCATTTCATGGAAGAATGGGAAGACACGAGCACTAATTCGATGATTGAGCGACATGGGACTGGGGCATTCTTCCATAGAAGACCTCACGATACCTTTATGTCACCATGCAAAAACTTGTAAAAAGTGCCTCTTAAGCCTTGCTACCTCAAACACTTCTCTAGGATTTTCAGCCTCAACCAGGTAATGTAGGCAGGTGCGCAACTACCGCATAGAGAGCAACGGATACAACAGAGAGGACAAGACGCGTGAGACTAAAATCCATGGCTAGACGAGCCCATTGCTTAAGCTTGTTGGCAAATAACAGCCAAGGCTCTTCCGAATTTATTGTGGTTTCGTTTAGACGAAAATGGGGTCAATCCTACGGACGTGGCACTATCCAGGTCTAGAATTGCAAAAATTTTGTATAGATTAAGTTCGATTACGTAGCAATGTTATAGAAAATACACTATTTTATTTTTTTAATAAATTTATAATAATTTTCGATTAAAATTATAAAAAAATAATAACTTATAAATTTAAATGATATTTAATTTAATTTAAATAATTAACAAAAATTAAAATTTTATTTTTAATAATTTTTTCATTTATTTTTTATAAATATTGATTAATGTATTATGTAAATTAAGTAAATAATATAAATATAATTTAAATTTAAATAATAATTAAAATATAAATTTAAGTAATTTTTAATTTAATTTAAATAACATTTAATTTATAAAATACAATTATTTAAACTTATTATTTTTATTACAAAATTTTCTCTTTTTCTCTCGTAAAGTTTTGTCTTTTGGTTTTTTTTTGGGTGGTCCTAATCCCTCGCTTTTTCCCACAAAATTTCCTCTCTGGTCCCACTCCCTATCTCTTTAACAAATTCAAGTCTTATCCATAAATATAATAACAAATTTGGGTCTCCCTAATAAATGTGATAACAATAAGAAGAAATTGTGACCATTTTCACAAATGCCAAAATATTTAAAGTGATAAAAATAAAAGGAATAATAATGCTAAATGTACGGACTCATTCATCCGACGCATCCGAACACACTGAACTTGCTAAATAAATAAATAAATAAAAAGAAAAACAATCATTGTCTACGTGGCAACATGACGGATGCAGTCAGGAAGAGTATGGATAGAAGATGCGCTGTACGCTTTGCATTATTCTACAAAGAATATTGTGCATCCTATGTAAAATGAGTTAAATAGCCTATGGGCTGACCTAATATAAGCCGGGCCGAACGTGACCCGCAATGGATGGTATCAGGTCGTGCCAAGCACAGCCTGCCATTCGGGTCTGGGTTGGACCGAAAACCTCTGACTTCCAGGCCGTGTCCGGTACGGCTCGTGATGGACTCGTGCCTGGGCTGGACTTATTCAAAAATTTACGTGTTAATTTATATAATTTAAAGATTTTAAATAGTTAAATAATAAAAATAATATTAATTTAATAAATTTTAAAGAGTAAACAAATAAAATAAAATATTTATTATTCTGACAAAATTTTTTTATTTTTAATTTAATTTTTTATAAAGATTAATTATAATAATTTGATTATTATAATAGTGTAATAGTTAATTTTTAATTAATTAAAGATAATTAATTTAACTAATATAATTTAAAAATTTTTAAAAATTTTAATATTAAGATGAGTAGGTTAAATGTGGGATCACATTGGGCCTCTTAAAAATCAAATTCCAACAACGAGAAAAGATATGGATAACCCAATGATACAAATTCTAGGATAAGTTGCTTTATTTTATTATATCTTTCGAGGATGGAATCGTTGCTGTGGATGCCCAAGTCCGTATCCACCATTAAATTCTAATTCTTGGAGATGAAGCAACAAAGGCAAGCTTTTTGTCTCTCCTTAGGCTATGTAACACCAAGGTAAACTTGTCTACTTACGGAAATGCTGAAATGCAGGACCCACCGAAATTAAAAAAAGCGCGTGTCCTATTAGCGATTGCCGTCCAAGTTTCCTAGTTTTTGTTCAATTAATGGCTGATGGCTTATTTTAGATCAAAGCATCTAGCTAGAAATTTCCTTTTTTTTTGGTTCAGGTTTGTTAGAATGAATTTCAGAGATGGTGGAGGAGTAAATCAAAATCCCCCAAAACCCATCTCGCACCGTCAAAAATAAAATAGAAATGAGCCTCGAGATTCTAAGCGGACACAGAAATTAATGTGGGGGACAGGACTGTACTGGGATTCACGTGCACGTCAATTGTATACTTCCAAAAGGGATGTCTCTCATGTCTGCAACTGCTCAGACCTCCAAAGGACATACACGTGTCACAGACTCGTACTTTTGCATTGCATTGCCTTCGCTCTTTATCGCGTCGGATTGTGATTTGAATTTGGTTTTATTGTCAAAAATTTTCTACTAAAAAAATATTTTTAAAATGTAAATTTTATTGAATAAAAAATAATTTTATTTTAAAAATTTTAATTTTTTAAATAAATAAATTTAGAATTAAAATATTAAAATATGTGATTCAATTTAATGAGATCCACATTCTGAATTTTTTTGATTAAATCTTTTAGTCATTTTTTTTTATCATTTATTAGTTATCTGAAAATTTGTATTTTTTTTTTTTTTTGAGTAGAGTGAAATGCAAGGCCTTAATAAAAACTATTAGGATTTTGTTAGCAACAATTTTTTTTTCTTTTAAGCAACCAAAAAAAGGGAAAAAAATATTTTAAGAAGTCAGTCATGGCGTTGCGGGTCTAGGCAAGGTTTTCTTGATTCAACTTCGATTATCAAGAAGATCTACCATTCCACAATTATGGTTCCAAATAAAATTTTTATATATTCTGATATACCGAATTTAGAATTTGTTAATCAACTTGTCTTAATTCCAAGCGCCCTACTGCCAGGGTTCTAACTCGGGTCAAAATATGGGAAAAATACGGCTAATTGTCGCCAAAGTTGCAAGGTGGGAAAGTATTAGGAATTTGAGGCTGCACTTTGGATGCGATCGAATGCTTGGTTGGAGACCCTTTTAAGCCCTGCGCTGGTTTCCTGGTTCTGTCCAGTAAAATGCGAATATCAGAGATCGTTTTGTACAGGAGATCTTCCTCCGTGTAACGGCCCTTTGAGCGTATTGGCTAGTTTTGTGATTCCATTTAATTAACTTTCTTCCTCTGGACTCCGTCCTCAGAAATCAGAAGTACCACTCCTGTTTGTTAGCTTAGGCTTTCTGACACTTCCTTTATTATTATTGTTATTTTCTTCGTTTTTCCTCCAATCCTCCAATACTCACATCATAGGCAGCCTCATTGCGGAGAGCCAGCTACCACACATCATCTTCGTCAACATCATCAACAACGAAAACAACCCGAACAGCACCATTATCACCAAGAAGAAGTCATGGAAGACGAGTGTTGTTGCCCGTCAGTTTACCCCATTTCAAGTCCTCAAAATCTAGCGCATCCCTTTCAAACTCATCCGCAGCAACAGATGCTCCTGGAAGAACAGGAACATCAAGAACAACAGCAACATTTTCTGCCATTTCAACAGCTACAAGAGAGTCTGCATCCACAAATACAACACCCGCAGCGCCAAGGTCCAACCCACCAGCATCCGTCCTTCACTGTGAATTTCAAGTTGGGGCTCAATGAAAGTAGTTGTGCCAGCACCCAAGAGGGTGCTTTAAACCAACAAGAAGCCGTCGCAGCTTTGCTTCACGGAAACGAGCCTAATCCCCCACATTCCCTGGTAATGCCTCAATGCTGGCAGCCGCAGGAAGATTCTACCACCATCAAGCAATCCTTTTGGTAAAATTTTTTTAAATTCTGCATAATCGCTTTTATGGGCCTCAAAATTTTGCTTAATCTATGGTGTACGTGCACTGATGTGTCGGCGGATATATTACAGGAAACTGCTGAACCGAAGTAACGAGCATCCTAGTGGTGACAATGGAGAGCAAGAAAGTAAGGGAAGAAATCAGAGTAGAAACTGTAAACCTTTGCTGACACATGAAGTTGATGGAAGTGGAGGAAGATGCGCGAATTTGGAGAACAAATACAGGCTATTTGGTGAGCTTGAAGCAATCTACAGCCTTGCCAAGACCGGTGAAAGTAACCAAGCCGGGTCTGGGTCTGCTCTCACCCGTGAAAATTCGCCGACAAATGCAGCTATTACGGTGCCGCTTAGTGCCAAACAAACTCAAAATTTTGGTGCGATCGGTTCTGTTAACGCTGCAATCGGGGTTGATCATGGCTCAGAGAACTCGATAGGAGAGGAAGCTTCTGTGAGGAAGAGCCAGAAGAGGAAGAGAAAGAGAAAAATGAAGGAGAAATTGAATTGGATGCTTGGTTTCTTTCAGGATTTGGTGAAGCAAGTGATGGATCACCAAGAAATGATGCATAGGAAATTCTTGGAAGTGATTGAGAGGATGGACAAAGAGAGGGCAGAGAAAGAAGAAGCTTGGAGGCGCGAGGAGGCTGAAAAGCACAACAGGGAAGCCATTTCTAGAGCACATGAGCAGGCCCTGGTTTCAAGTAGAGAGGCTCAAATTGTTTCTTACATAGAGAAAATCACCGGCCAGACCATCAATTTTCTACAGCCAGAAGATACCCGAGGACCCATAAAAGAATTGACAAACACAAAAGTTGACAACCAATGCAGATGGCCTAAAGCTGAAGTTGAGGCCTTGATCAAAGTTAGAAGTAGCATAGAGAACAAATTTCAAGAACCTGGCTTGAAGGGCCCTCTCTGGGAAGAAGTTAGTGCTTTAATGGGGTCAATGGGCTACCATAAAAGTGCAAAGAAGTGCAAAGAGAAGTGGGAGAACATCAACAAGTATTTTAAAAAAGCCAAAGATAGTACAAAGAAGAGATGCCAGCAGTCGAAAACCAGCTCTTATTTTGATCAATTAGATCAACTTTACTCCAGAACACTCGTTTCCACTTCTTCTAACACTGTGTCCCATATCCCATTATGTAGCAGTGAGGGTGCGATGGAAAAGCAAGGGTATGCAGAGCTTTTAGAAGCTTTTGTCGTAAGGAGAGATATTTCAACTTCTACAACTAATGCTAATCCCCTTGGATTGAACCTTGCTGGGACGGGCTCTTCAAGGTTGCAATTCAATGGTTCTGTTGATGAAAATGCCGAACCTGAAGGAGGAAGCCATCAGCGAGAGAAACCGGACTCTGATGATGACGAATGTAAAGATGCTAATGAAGAGCACAACCATGTCGGTGGTGATGGCAGAGACAAAGAAATAGTGGGAATTGAGAATTAGGAAAGCATAGCCATTGAACAATTGTGTACTAGTTTCTCTCGTAGCATAACATTAGCATTAGCAGGTGATTCATTCTAGCAGCTTTTACCAAATTAAATTTTGGGTTAAATGCAGTGACATCTCCTGTGATTTGATTGTTTTGCAGCTTCCATCCTTGTGATTTTAATTTGGTGCTACAGAAGTTTTCAATTTTTGGTAATTGATTTTAGGTGCATCCGTTGATTTCTGGTTAGTTGGACTAAAGAAGCACCATGAAGGGTTGTCGTTTTCTAATATTCGTTTGGCAAGTTATAAGTCACGTCATATCCGCCAATCTATCTTTGCGCTTGGAACAAGACACAGCTGTGGTGCAAATCAAACTGTGAGTGCTGCCTGCTGGCTGAGAAAAAAAATATATAAATATGTATATATGGCGAAAGCCCACCTTCCATAGAATCCAATTCCCAAATAATTTCTTCTATGCTGGGGTCCCACAAGTGTGATTTTTTTTCCCAGAAATGGACGAAGAATCTGGAGCAACGCTCGTCACTTGTCTTTTTCATTTTTTCATTTTTTAAGTTACAAGGAGGCTGAAAGGCCGGACAAAAAGAAGAGAGTCATTAAAACTCAAACCCATAAAAAAAAAAGAGGTTCAACAAAGTGTCATTTCTTCTGAAAAAAAAAAAAGTGTCAGTTTGCGCTAAAAACAGAAGACCAATGCTAGTCACTTGTCGTCCCACTTGTTGTGAGTCAATAGATACATGCTCAATCTGGTCCTCTGGTTTCAGCATTGGACTGGTCCAACATAAAATTGGGCTCATTCATCAAATTTACAGGTTGCAACCTCAAGTCAGGACTATTTATAAAATTTTGCATGAATACAGAAGTTTAATTATCGATTTCCATACCAAGCTGAGCGTAGTAACAATTTAATTCTGTAAGTGTTCGTATTGAAACTTTAAAGCATTGAAATAAATTTCAATGTCCTTTTTTTTTTTGGTGTTATTCCTAACGCAAACTTAAATCGGAAATGAAGGAAACAACATTTTTCTAATCCCCATATTTCCTATTGGTGCGATTCTCTTCAGCTTCCTTTAGTCCAATGCGATCATTATTTTGAAGCTCATAGCTTGCGTACATTTGTTCTCTCTTTGTTAACTCCTCTTTTCATAACAAAACAAAAACGAGAAAGCTGAGGATCGAAAGGAGATTCAAAAGGAAAAAGGTGTGAATCTAAAACTAGTGTACTTTTTTGTTGTTATTATTATTATTTTTCATGACAAGAACAAAAGGAAAAAACAAGTTTAGAGACAAAATTGCAAGATGAATATCTTATTGATTGCTTATTTGTTTACATAAATTAAAAAAAAAAAAATTCCTGAAAAATTCATCCAAATTGTATTATTGATTCGGGTAACGAACAAAAGAGCGAGTTATATCGCCCCTTCACCAGTAGTCGACTGAAAAAAGGAAACCAACGATCCAAAATCAGAATCGAGCACAGTGGATCGAACCCCGCCACCATTACAACCATTCCATTCAGCTGCTACAAATGCTTGATCATCGTTAGAGGAAAGTGGCAGATCCCTTTTGTGCCCGCTAATAATAGTAGAAGTGCCATCGCCTTCTAGACCTCTCACAATGTCCATCATATCCATACTATATGCATCAAGGTCACTAAGCTTCGTGAAATTCGAGTCAGGAAATTCCGAAATGCCTATCTCCGTGACACCAAAATGGGTCACGAAATCGGATGAATTATCGTGTTCTTTGGGTCTAAATATTGATGCCATTCGATCACTCGTCTGGGACTTATCCGCCGTTAGTCCAACTTCCCAGTTAGAATTTGTAAAGGGTGCCAAGAAGTCCACATCGTCGGTGGCATGATGTTCAAAGGGGCGTTGCTGTTGTTGTTTGTGTGGTGAAGTGAACAAGGCATCAGTTGCATTGATTAGTTCTGTGGCCGGACTTAAGGCTTTTGGCCTTTGCTTTGATTTGATAGCGATCTTTGATTGCTGCTTGTTACCATGCACATGTATTCTCTTCGACAGATAGGTATTCCGATAGTTCTTAATTTCATTGTCGGTTCGTCCCGGCAATCTCCCCGCTATAAGCGACCATCTGGGAATTGCACCATGGAATTAATTAACTTTCCCGTCAATATATGCTTCAAATTCAGAAAAGTTCATTAGCATGTGGAAAGCAAAATTCGATCGTAGACCTGTTGCCAAGGAGCTTGTGGAGCCTAATGATGAGGTCTTCTTCATCTTGGGAGATGTTGCCTCTCTTGATGTCAGGTCTCAAATAATTCAACCAGCGAAGCCTGCAACTCTTACCACATCTATTCAGCCCTGCACGTTCAAAGCCAGCCTTTTCAGAAGAGAAGCTGAAAATGAAAATACTCGTACAAATGGTAATTTACACGTCCAGCAACTAACCTGCTTTTCTGGGAATGTTTTCCCGTTTGCCTTCTCCATGAGCCTTGATGTAATCAGTGAGCATTTCGACCTCAATGGCTGTCCAAGGTCCTTTGTTTAGTCCCTCTTTTGTTGATTTCCTGCCCATGTGACCAGATCACCCTCTCTCTCTCTCTCTCTCTCTCTCTCTCTCTCTCTATCTCTCACCCTCATAACAATTAGTGTGGCTAGGTAGAGTGGCACGTAGCACTCTTAGGGGCGATAGCTTTTATGGATGGACCATTCCGCCTTTCAATTTCAGGATCATGCAGCTGTGACCATGTGTGAACCATTTGAATCCACGTGTTATCTGATATGATCTTAAAAAAGGTAAACGCCCAAATCAAGAAGCAAAGGAAAATTTTGGTAAGTAGACAGCATGATTTCCCTGGCTTGTATTGTACCGCTGGATAGATTCTCTAATAATCTTTGCCTTTCAATTTTCGAAGCGTCACTGATCAAATACATGCTAATTATCTAAGAAGATTTTGACTTTGTGGGTGGGAGGTACGCCAAAAAAAAAAAATGATACAATTCGGCTAATCATTCTCAGATTATTTTAATTTTTTTTATGGATTTAATTAATGTTTCTTTCACTAAATTACACCCCGTTATCATGTGTTCACTACATTACCCCTTATTGTATTGCTATCAAAATTTTCGGACACTTTTGTTGGTCTGAATGAATTAGACACAATCGAGAGAGGGTATAATGCTGGTGATACGGATCGCGATCATTGACAAAATAATCCCTCTTGGATCGTTGCAAGGTGTATTTTATATATAGGACACGTATTTATCTGCCAGTCCTCCCAAGCAGTTTTCAAACTAACATTCATTCACAAAGCGTGCTCACACGCTTGACAGGACCTCAAGTTGATCAGGATGGAAATTTATAGAACGTGTCCCATGCCAGTTCACCCCACATCAAATCGCTGACAATTTCAATTAATGGATCGCGGACTGGAGGAAAAAATAATTCATGCAGAAATTGTACTATTCCTGCTGTAGCTTCACCCTCATCTCAACCATCTGCTCATTGCTGGTGGTGTGTTCCACAGTTTTGGCTAATTAATTAAATTTGCAACTTAATTAATTTTCGCAGATTTTTTTTTCCTCCACAACCCCCAAACCCCTAGTAGATTTCCTCTGGTAATTAACCAAACTTAGCCTAGTTAGTAATATCTGATCTCAACATTTAGTGTTCTGGGAAGCTCAAAGCGAACAATGAAGGATTAATGGCCTAGCGATTCTATCATCATATTACTAACAAAACAATTAGATTAATTGACTCCCTACAAAAAGCAAATAAAACAAAAGTAGATATTTCGTATATTCTTCATTAAAAATTTTATTACCTAAGAAAACAAACAGTTATATACCGATCCACTAGAGTGCACGCACGAAGAGTACTATCCCTGAAGAAGGGCACTGCATTTCTCTTGAAATTTGCCAAGTGAAGGTGTGCCACAACTGCCTCTAAGCAAAGGGAAAAAGAATAAAGGGTGAGACGCCTCTTACTTTTTACTTCAAAAAGAAAAATAAAATTCGCCAAAAATATGGGTTCATTAAAGAGGCAGAGGCCTTTTAATAGAACCCTTAACCTGTCAAGGACCTCTCAAGCAAAACTGCAAAAGCTGGAAAGGGATCACCGTTTTTCTCCAGCCAGCCTGCACTCGCTTCCTTCGAGACAAAAGCATGACAAACGTCATTTGACTATGGATTTGGTGGCATTGTGTGGAAAAGGAGGTTTGGGCATTTTATGCCGCTAAAAAAGTAAAAAAAAAAAACATAAATAGATATGAATGAATATAAATTTATAAATTTATAATTATAATTATATATATATATAAAGTATAAACTATAATTAAGTAATGTAATGTTATATTCATTTATATTCATTTATTTGTCTTTTTTGTCCACCATTAACTCTCCCATCCCTTCTGCCCCACCTGTCAGCTTGGCATCTCCCGCCCAGCATCAGTAACCAGCCCAGCCCCACTCCCCGGCAGGATGCCCACCCGCAAGCTTCCAAAAGGGCGTCATTTAATTGGAAGCCATCCCGCGTACGAAATTGTTGTGAGAATGCAAGGAGAGGAGGCACAACCCCAACTCGAGGTCACTCCCATAATTAAATGTGTCTCAGATCCCGACCTATGGATTGATGGATGGATGGTTCTTTGAATCTTGAACTTTAGTAAACATTGGTGAGGTAAACTATTAATCTTGATTCTGATATAAGGAAGGGGTGCACAATTCATTTTTCTTTTTCTGAGTTGACCCACCACATCCACACAAATGGTTCTTTGTGAATCTTGAAGGAAGAAGCCTATGAATCTGGTGAATTCTTTCGGAGAGGAGTGGAGAGACGCAGCCACAGCTCACTTCTCGTCTCTTAGATTTTTCTTTTTTATTATTTTCTTTCTTCCCTTCCTATTTTCTAAAATAAATTTCCAAAATACAATGTAAATAATAATTATCTTTTAAACTTAAAGTGTGAAATATAATTTACTACAAAAAAAAAAAAAGATTGTTCAATAAAATTCATCATGTTATACTTGCGTCCAAAATAACCTATACGTACGATGGCGTTTGACGAAGGGAGAGTAATGATGACGAGTACGGACAAAAGGCGCGTGAGTATAATAAATTAAATAACTCAGATATCCAAAAGCTTGCTCGTCCAACAATTATTTTGCCTGATGTGTCTTAAAATATATCGTTCCGAAAAAAAAAGTTGGATCGCATTCCAACTAAATAGTTGATAATTCTTTGTTACTTGAAACTACAATACAAAAAATCAAACTTATTTTCTTATATTCTGAAATATAACCCTCGGTACCGCTCAACCAAGCAATTCAATTCCAATGGTGTAATATTAATCGAGGTCTTAGGATAATACTCCAGCAGGAAATGTACGGTCCAATGAATCCACAATCCCAATAGAGAGATCCAGCGAGTCCAGCTTGGGCCCTTTGACTGAACATTTCATGTGCATGGACGTCGACCCATCCTCTAACGCTCAAAGCTCGTTTGATACAAAATGCTCCATTTTCTTTCTCTTTCCTCGATTGCACTCTAACTGGCGTGCATCAAATACGAGAGGAAAATGTGTCTATCAGAAAGAAACAAGAATATTTTAAAAAATTTATATTTTATATTAAAAATAAAAAAATTATTATAATTATTTATAAAATAATATTTATTTTATACTTTATAAAATAAAAAAAAATTTAAAAAAATTTCACGCCTAAGTGCATAACCTAAATTCAAGCATAAAAGGTCCATTGATTGTTGAAAAATTGACTCAAATTTAGATAAGACATAAGAGATACGTTGCAACTTTAGATATAATGGCTAGTCCACCTAAATTTAAATTTATAAAACTGTTTAGAATGTATTCATTAAATTAATAATTTTTAATTATTAAAAAATTAATTATTACAATACTAAAATTATTAGATATTATTTTTATTTTTAATAATAAAATTATTAACTATTATAATTATTATTAATATTTATTTTTATAAGATATTAAATAAAAAATATAAAAGAATTCTCCTTTTAAGATACACTTGAAAGTTTTTTTTTTTTGTTTTGTTTTCTCTTCTTTTTTAAAATTATTGAATTAACTGAATTAATATTATTTTTAACAAAAAAAAATTATTTTATTTTAAAAAATCGTTATAACTTGTTATATTAAAATACTATTTATAAAAAAAAAAATTATTTGTAAGGAAAATATCAAATATGTCTCAAATTTTATATTTTTTTTATTTAATTTATTTCTTTTTTATCCATATCCTTTGTCTTTCAATTTTTCTAACATGTCAACAGATGAACAAGTGTAATTTGATCAATCCATTCGTCAAAAAAATAAAAAAATAAAAACAAAAGGAAAGCAAATTGCTCTATGTAATTTCTGCTCCAGCATATGCCCACCAAAGTATTGTTCGATTCTTTAACGATTTTTCAAATTAAAAGATCGATCATTTTCGTTTATCAAAAACCCAAAAAGAAAATGAATGGATGGACTTCAATCCGAATGCCAACAGCTGTTTTTTGTGCTTTAAGTTTCTGGGTACAGGACTGCATTTCCTCTGTTGTACGTCGTCCTTCCATCAATTTGGGCAGCCTGTCCTGTCAATGCAAGGTCGAAGCTGCTATGAAGAAAGAATATGTGTATTAGTAGTCCTTTGGACAATGGAGCTGCGTCGCGTGCATAAATTAATCATATATGTTATAAAATTTCCTGGGATGATCTACACTAGCTTTCTAAAACTTCATTTGGTACCCTAAATGCCTGAATTGATATGTGGTTTCTTAACAGGATTCATGGATGAGTAATCTCTCTGATATGTATCAAGTCTCTCCAATATTCTAGTTCAAATCAACGATAAGATAATAGAGTCTAATATGTTGATTTAAGCTATTTGGGCTTTGTAGTAAGACTTAAAGGGGTATGTTTTTTCTTGTTTGAAACTAGACTTAAAAGGGGATATGTGAGAGCATAAATACTGTATTATTGTATAATTTAATTAAACTTGTAATATTTATGAAATTTTCTATCTATAATAACCTAAGCTTGGGTATTATGTTGCTACATAACCACATATATGAGCAAGACGATCTATTTGTATTTCTGATCTCGTTTTCCGCTGGCACATATATACGGAATCGATCAGCTAATATTTAGTAGACGCACGGTAGGAAAAAACAAAGGTATATAATTACTTTCCTTATATACCGCGATATGGGCCCCAGGTGATGAAGTTGAGGCCAGATCTATATTTCAAGACAAAAAACAAAAGGGGGCCGGGGGGCGGGGTAAATATGCTCATGGAGCCCCCCCACCTACCCTTTTACGAGGCAATATATTCATCAGCTACATGAATCGTATAATTCTGGTGAATTGACTATTTAGCCAATAGGTCTTTCTTTTTATATAATTAACCCTCATAGCAATATAATAGAAGAATTAGTCTTAGTGTAATAATAAAATTACTTAATTGTAATTTTCTTTTTTATAACAACATAAGAGAGAGTAAATGCATCGAGCCCTTTTTCAAAAACATATTTTTTCACTCACAGCAATTAAAAAAAAAAAAAAAAAAGGCAATACAAAGGACATCTGTTTTTGACTCATAGCAGTACAACCATGCCTTGTTTGTGTATCTTGTCCTATGATTGGGCGGTGCTCTGATGAACTTGGCAATCTTCAAGAAGGCTTTTTTTTTTTTCTTGTAAAACTATCGCGAAACCATCCGTACGTTTTTAGCGTTCTGGCCCCTGCAAAACTTGATAGAACCTTCTGCTTGTCTCACTAAATTGAGTGTCTATTTGTACATAATGCAGAAATGTCCTGTGACCGATGGCTACGTGTTCTATTTATTTCTTTACCGTTTTTTATTTTATTTTTTTCCTGGTAATTGGAAATAGACTTTTTTTTTTTTTTTTTTTTTAACTTTGGTGGGGTAGAGTTGTTTGAATCTAGTTTCTTCGTTGCAATCTCTGTTGATGAATGTAATCTTTGTAAATCAGGAAGCCATTGGTTCAAATATCATTTCATTTTATAAGGAACTTGTGGCTACAATATAACTAAATTGTACAGAACCGTGAAGATTCAGAGGCACTCGATGCACAGAGGCAAAAAGTATCATCATATCCCCAAATTGCCACAAATATTGGTTTGAATCCCTGAAATTTTATTGTGCTTGTTAATGACCTATGTATCACTAACGAAATATAAGCTTTCAAATCAACCCTGTGTCTTCAATACAAAGATGACATGTGTCAATCAGTTCCTTAAATCTTTATATTTATTTAAAAATTCAAGTTTATAAGTAAAGAAGTATATAGATATTATAAGTTATATTAATTCTTTATACTTTAACAATGTAAAATTTTATATTCTTTAACATGTCATCTTGATATCTATTAGGTCTTAGTACCATGTAACATAATGAAAGTGGAATTGCATGTGTTAAGGTCGATTAACATGTGACACAATAAAAATAAGTTAAAATGAGTTAAATTATTAAATAATGAATATAAATAAAAAGATAAATCAAGTTTTAATATCCTGTTAAAAGTTATAAGGTACGAGAGAATAAGCAAATGATATTTATGTGTATTAACTATAAAAGGTTACATCATTTTATAGTACAATGCATGTATAAAATATAAAAAAATAAATAAATATTTATCAAATTATATTAAGAAAAATTTATGCAAATCAAATATTAAATTTAGTTATATTTTCATAACAAACTTGAATTATATACAACATTAATTAAATATTTTATTACCGATAATTCTATGATTAATAAGGTTATTAGTGAGGCCCATTGATCTTCTCTTTTGCATCAACGACGTTCGAGTTGTTTTTTTGCTTTTGTTTTTTTTTTTGAACTGGCTACCATCTCTAGAACCATAAACCAACCAGCAAGCTAGAAGATGGGATGGTACGCTCGAGTTGGTTGGTAATTAAGGTCTTTCCCTGTGGCATAAGACAAGGAATTGAATCCCGGGTACACTTAAAAGTTACAATTGAAGAGCCGTAAAAAAATAATATATTACTATTTTATATTGTTTAATCCATATAAATTCTAACATGACAAAAAAGTAACTCTATTCCAGAGGAGGTCAGGTATCTCATGAACGTTAGGCGGGCACATTAATCAAAAGTCAATTCATGCAGAAGAACTAGCGTAGAAGGATCTGAGAATTATTCCGATCTTGATGATCGAGGTGTGCATATAATTCGGGCTTTGTGAACGCAAAAAAAAAAATAAAAATAATAATAATAATAATAATAAATAAAAAAATGCCGCAAGTGGCCAAGTGGGAGTTAGGTCAACATGTATACAATTAGACGGTATCGTTTTTCGATTCCACTCTTTGCGAGAGAGGAACAAAGAGAGCTCAAAGTACATCAGGCAAATTTTCCATAAATAATGCAGGCGTAGATCTCAAGGTACAAGACACAACACGTGTGGTTAATGCATTATCATCGCGTCTTGCATTTAGTTACGAGCTTAAAGAAACAATCAAGCAAGAAGTTTAAAATTATAAACCCAACTCAACGTCCATTTACACCATGATTGGCCTATTTTAATTACTGTCTCACATTAATTATTTTATTACTCCCTTTTTTTTAAGCGCGTGGAGTTGACTCCACGACAAAACTCCTTTTGTTTTTTGGGGGAGGGGGGGGGGTGTCCAGCCAAAGTTTAATAAATCAATATCACAGAATTTTGACGGATGAGGAGCAACCTACACGAGCCCACAAAATGGATCACGTGAATTTTCTGCTCCCTTATTCTTGAAAACTCGAGAGTCTAGATAAAATTCTGAAAATCAGTAATAAATTAATAAATTTAATATTATATTTTAATTTAAAATTTTAAAATATTAAATTTATAATTTTAAAAATATTATTTATTCTTTTATTTTATTTTTAATATAAGTTTTTAAATATATATATATTTATATATTTATACTTACAATCCCAACACTTAACTTCAAAAGAAAATAAATTATTATGGTTTTTTAGGTATAAAACACGTGTACTCAAAGATATACTTGTATTATTGAAAAAATGACACAACAATAATAGAAACCACATAGTTCAAATCGGTCCCTTTCACTAAATAATAATAATAATAATAATAATAACCTTTGTCATTACTTTCTCGAAGCACCGACAGCTAAGCCATCTATAAAATGGACCACATGGGTCCTCTTAAGTTTAAAATGATTTTGTGTATCAGTGATAATAATTGGCGTTTGCATTGTGTGATAACATAAAATACACTTGCAAACTTCTCATCAGAGGGAAGGGAAGGAGAGATGGGGAGGAATCCATGTTGCTCCAAGGAAGGGCTCAACCGAGGAGCCTGGACTGCCTTGGAAGATAAAATACTTACGTCTTACATCAACGCTCATGGAGAAGGCAAATGGAGAGACCTTCCCAAGAGAGCTGGTACTTAATCGCAGCAAATTTTAATTTACTTAGCGCTTGTCCTGTTTTTTTTTTTTTTTTTTTCCCACTCTAAATTTATCTCTGGATACGATCTAATTGGTAGAGTCATCTTTGAAGTGTTGTTCACTTCAGTATATCAAAGTAACACAGTGACATTATAATGATCAGGTTTGAAGAGATGTGGTAAGAGTTGTAGGCTTAGATGGTTAAATTATCTGAGGCCAGACATTAAGAGAGGCAATATTTCCCATGATGAGGAAGAACTCATTCTCAGACTCCATAAGCTTCTTGGAAACAGGTCTCTCTCTCTCTCTCTCTCTCTCTCTCACACTCAGGAGCCTCTGTATCTAATTTTACTATATTTTCTAATTTATATCTGCATGCAGGTGGTCTCTAATAGCTGGAAGGCTACCTGGGCGAACAGACAATGAAATCAAGAACTACTGGAACACTACGCTGGGAAAGAAAGCTAACGCACAATCAACCTCAGGACAATCCAACAAGACCCCTCCAATCAAATGCACAGGAAAAAGGTTGGTCAGCGAGCTGAAGGCCACTCGACAGTCAAATACAGCACCGCAGGCAGCCCAGGTGAACCACCCCAAGGCCACCGGGTGCACCAAAGTCGTCGTCGTCTCACAAGAATCATCACCTCCAGCAGCGCTGCCAACGAACCCAGTGGCATCCACCGACGCATACATGGATCAGCCTCGAGATTCTATTCTCAGTGAAACCGATTTCCACACTTACACACATGGCCCACAGTTCATGAATTTTGACTGCAGTGAGTTCCAAGCAAGTGAGGGACATGTACGAGTGGACGCGGTTGATTACAACAAGAATTTGTGCGCTCCACAACAGTCCTTAAATTTGGACGCGCCAGTGTTGATCGATTCGGTCACGGACACGAGCCTGCTTGAGGATTATAATGCCACCTTGGACTTTGATTGTCTGGCATCTTTTCTTGCTGATGCAGAAGAATGGGTCTGAAAACTTAAGAGTGATACGAATTAGACAAATTGTTTGAACAAAAATGATCAAGGGCAAGGCGCATGCAGTTTGATAATATAATGTCATTTGGTTGCATATCATGTGCGTGACTGACTACTGTAAACCTGTCTTGCCATTGCTGCGTGTCTACTAAAACCATAAAAAATTAACTTAATAATACATTCGAATGAGCATATAATTGTATTCCATTGTGACAAACCCCATCCAAAGAGCAACAATCAGGTACAAGGCAACAACCCCATCGTTGTTGTCAGCAGATAATTAATTCACCAGAGATGCTAGCTAGCTAGTTTGCTTGCGTATTTACTACTCATTTGTTGTCACTATTTGGCTTATCCCAACGAAGAAATTCTGACCAGCATTTTTGTCACTCATTTGTTGTCGTTAATTTTACGGCACTATAATCGAAATCTGCATCTCTGGAATCCATTTTCTTAATTTGGTGACGTAGTCAAATGGAATGCAACCCGTCAAGTTTGGAAATTAGACAACAAAAATTCTTTTGGGTACTGTTGCTCGCCGTATGGCTGATTTTTCTTTACACCGAAGTTGTCGTTTTTGAAATGGTTCCCCACTAATTTTCTCAATCACACTTGGCACAGTTCTTGCAGAGGAAATTAAAGAGGCTTTACAACCCCAACCTTTTCTTATGCGAACAGCAATGGTTGCAGGTTGCAACTTGCGCGGCGGGCTGGCCCCTATCCATAACCCAAAATATTATCTCGGAGCCTTTATTTTTTTTTGGCAATGCCAATCAGTCGAAAAGACAAAAGTAAAAAAAGTTGTGAACAAAAAGACAAAAAGTTGTGAACTTTCCATAAATTTAAAAAGTTCTCTGTTTGATATTGCAGGCCTGTGCATTAGTGGGAGTCAATTAACCCCAAAGAAAAAACTCCCCGATATTTCTCAAGTAAAGGATTCATTAATATATATATTAATTAGCATTGAAATTATCAAGAACTTGTGAACAAAATTAAACTCACCGTGTCTATTGAAATTTATATAAATGTAAAGACAGTGTTCGAATATAATATATTTATTTATAAAAAATTCTAATATAATGTGAAGAATTATTTTATTTAAATAAAAATTAAGATATAAATTATATATTATATTTTAACATAAATATTGTAAAATGATTTCAATAATTCTCTCTCAGGATTAATCAAATAATCCCTTCAATATTAATGTAATCACGGATGAAAGGAGAAAATTCAAACTTTATCTTATCTTTTTTTTTTTTTTGCTTTTTTTGACAATCATAATTCAGAACTTTCCCGAGGTAATTCTTTTATGAAATTGTAGTGGGTTTCACAGGCGTGCAATAGTAAGGCTCCGTTCCAGTTTTAACGAGACAATTTCATTTTGAGATTTCTACACGTTAGCATCCAAGAAAAGTAACCGTTACCATTTTGTGGGGGCCATGTTCTGGACGTCATCTGCGGTACAGACAAGGCAAGCGAAATCCCTAATTAATTTTGCGGGTGTTTTTCTTTCCAAATCATTTTTGCAGCTTTTCACGTGCCCACCTCACGGACCACAGATTAAAATTAAAATAATCATTACTCACGGCACATAATTAGAGGCGGCAATTTCTGATCAGAACCTAAAATCCAATTGCATCTATCTAGAATTCACATTCG
The DNA here is from genome assembly GCA_037832385.1 of Rhizophora apiculata. Taxonomy (NCBI): domain Eukaryota; kingdom Viridiplantae; phylum Streptophyta; class Magnoliopsida; order Malpighiales; family Rhizophoraceae; genus Rhizophora; species Rhizophora apiculata. Next base: position 3,420,041 of record CM075433.1, on the reverse strand, counting down.
TTCGAAGTTCCAAAAACAGCAATAAATTTTAAAATATTAACTTGGTCATTTGAACTCGAAATAATTATCTTCATATAATATTTGTGACCTAAACCTGATTTAATTATCTTATTTCTTATTTTATTTGTGAAAAGAAATAACTTACAATGTTAAATGAGCCGAACCCAAGCACCTCGTTGCGACCTATTTCCCACTTATACACCCAAGTTCGTGGTTCAGGGATTGAACTTTATGTAGCTGAGCTAAAATATAAAACCAAAAACGGATCATATATATATATATATGAAAGTCCATCTCGTGACTTAAGAACGTAGAAATATGGGCTTTCGTCTTGAACTCCTAAGAAGAGAGATGTCAAATTTAGGAGAAACAGGAGAATTATCCTACCATGCTACCAAATCGACTCCTTAATGAAAATAATAAATAAATAAAAGTCAAACATTGTTTTTATTCTATGTACAAAGTTTGTGTCTCAGAGCAGCCGTGATTCTCCTTAAACCAGATGCGATCATAGCCGGGAACGTAGAACTATACCTGAATAGATTTCAAATCATAGGTTTAAATATAAAATTGCGTTGTGCACAACTGGTATGCACGCCAAGCTTCCAATAAATCTCATACATACATGCACATATATATATATTGAAAAAAAAAAAAAATCTAATAGCAACCTTTTTCAGTTGCACCTAAGAATTGCCAAAACACAGATCCCCAAAACAAAGAATTTCAAATTCTTTTTCTTCCCAAATCTTCGGGATAAAAGATTCTTGATGCAGAATTGTCAAAACATACTCGAATAGGTTTGACTTTCACCAATACGGAATGCCTTCCTCTGCCGGGTTATTTTTCCTTAAGCATATTTCCTATTCAACTTGTCATGTCCTCTTCTCTTTTATTTAGTCATCTCGATGACAGTTTTCCGGAATCGTAGTTAGTAGTATTTAAATACAACCACTTGCTTGTAAGCATAGATTAAGCCAAACCTTGTACCATCAAATTTTCAAGAAACATTTTTTCTGACTGAGGAATTATAGACTCATTTATACACGAAAAATAAAATTAACTAATATTATTAATTCTCAATTTAGGAATCATACTTTCTCATGAATCGCTAAACACCGATCCCACTTACATAATTGGGGGGGGGGGGGCTTACAGGTTCACATTTCAATTTTTATTATTTCCCAGTGTTTCTTCTCTTTGTTGATCAAAGTATAGAAACATGCATAAAAGTTAAAACCCCACGTCAGGAAAATTTCGTATCATAGATTTAAATATATAACTGTGTTTCGTTCAGAAAAGGGTAAAGAAAAACGTTTTTTCAGTTGCAATTAAGAATCGTCAAACACAGATTCCCAAAACAAAGAATATCAAACGTTTTCTTTTTCTTTTCAAAAAGATTCCCAGTGCAGAATTATCAAATCATGTTCTAATCCCCACCACTTTTGGGTGCCTCCTATTGCGGTTGTTTGTTTTTATTAAGCATATTTCCTGCTCAACTTGTCATGTTCTCCTCTCTTCTGGGATCCATTGATCTCAGCATGTCTACGGAGACGGGAAGCAAATTAAATCATATTGCTAACTGTTTTCTGGAATGGTAATTAGTAGTATTTAAATATTACCACTTGTTTGTAATGCCGAGATTAAGCCAAACCTGTACTATCAAAATTTCAAGAACGTACCTTTTATTTTTCTTTTTTTACTTGAAGAAATAATTAACTTGATTAAATTGACGCTGGATGGATTTTTTATTTCAACTGGTTGCAAGGTGAAGCACGAGTGGGTGGGTGTTCAGTCCATGCAGAGAACTTCTTCAAAGCCACAGGCCGTTTGGTCTGGTGACAAAGTTATCTGGGCTTTTTGTCCCTTACAAACCCCGAAAAGGAAAAAAAAAAAAAAAAAAAAACTTCTTCAGAACTTGTTTAAAATTCTAAGTTTCGTCACGTTGTCTGAGTAGCTGCTAGTTTTTTTTTTAAGTTCTTGGATTAGAGAGGATAACTCTACAATTTGTAGCACCATGGCGATATCATCTCATGGGACTTATAAGCCCAATTTTCTTCGCCAACTCTACTTCAGAACTTGTTTAAAAATCTAATCCATGGTTGAACCAACCCATTGGTCGACTGGTTGTACTGGAACTAATTAATTTTTGGCGTATAAAGAGTGATATGTCTTAAGCGAGACACTGAGACACATGTTCTCCTGTTTTGTCATTTTGTTGGTGTTTGAAAAACATTTTACAGGTAAAAGTGGAAAAAACTAAACTCGAAACAGCATAATCTTACTTAAAATTGAAATAATTTACAATCTAAATAAGTCGGACTTAAAATAACTCAAAAAAAATGGAAACAAAAATGACCGAAATCTAAAGCAACTTGGCTCAAATTCAACCAATTTGTCTGTCTGCTTAATTTTATGTACCTAGTTAACTTCTCAACAACACATGCAAATTATTCCTATTTCTTCCTTTTAGGTCTGACATATAATTGCCTTTAAACTGTGGAAAGTGCAACAGGCTTTCGAGATACTGGCAAGAAAACAAGAAAATAAAGAGCCTATATCATAGAGCTAGGCAGCGTGGGGCCGCAAATGCACTCCCTTTTCCAAATAGAAAGTAGAAACACACCGAAGGTGCAATGCCCTCTCATCCATATCATTCTCAATCACGCGCGTGTTTCCCAAATGAACCTTGAATTTGGACTGGTAACAAAAAGGCCAACCTTGGTCTTTGGACCACCGACAGTACGCGCCAGCCTCTATGCGCCGAAGCAAATTGGGCCGCATGGCACCTTACACAGAGTCAGAGTTCAACTTGTACCCAGAATCTTTAAGTGGAATGGAGTTAAAAGATTTCAATAGCTTCAGCCCCTGGCAGTACCTTTTAAAAGGTGCGGTCAACAAACTTGGTTGATCAGAACAAGCTGATTGGTTTTTCCCATTCAATGGTTTATTGGCCGGATAGTTTGGCCTTGAACTGGGCTTTGATCACCCTGAATTTCTGACATTTTTGTAGTGAATCCTGAACCTGTTTTTAATTACTTAGTCCAAGGGTATACTTTCGCATAGTACGCTAGTCTTATCCAATTCCAGATCCCACCTCAGGAAGCTCCATGGATGACCATTGCCAAGGAGGAAAGACAGACGTCCCGTAAGATGGTCAACCCTCCTTGATTGAACTATCAAAATAGTTGGCCATTCCTCCTTGCATTGCTCCCAATCAATTATAGACAAGAAATTTGTCGGCGTTTTTGAGAAACCGATCAATCAAATTTATTAGATGCATGCTGCATCGTACATTTCTATCGGTTTAAGGCAATGGACAATGCGAACGAAAGGATTATCCATCCCACTATGAAGTATCCTACCAGTCTTGTTGGTCCAACGTCCTCTGGTTCCTGCAATAAAGGACACAACTAAGATGCTTTTTTCCCCTCTCAAAGTAACACAAGTTTGTTTAACATTCATTAAACAAAAAAAAAAAAATGCAAGGAAAAGGATAGTGTTTTAAACTAGCAATGTCATTTCTGATGATATATTGAGAATGGAGAGGCAAATATAAGAAACTGGATGGACCTAAAAATTTATATAACAGAAGAAAAAGAAATGATGATTTAGAAAAAATGTAAACACCTGAGGTGGTGGGGGTTCTCTCGGAGCTTTAACCATATCCACTTCGAAAGGCCACGTATACTTGTCTGGTTTGCCACTCCTTGCCAAGCTCCAATCATACATTCTTCGCTCTTCCTCAGATGATAACATTGCGTACGATTCCTATCGAAGAGCAGATTAAAAAAGTAAAATAAAATTATCTTGCATTATTTGTCAAATTATTTGCCAATCTTTTAAAGAAAACAGGAAAAAAAAAAAAAAAACAAAAGTTGAGGATGACAACTTTTAAGAGTTCCATTTTTATGCTGAGTTCTTCCTCATCCAGCCCCTGGCTCAGCAACTCTCCTACCTTGTTTTTGTATCCGACAGTTACCTGTTACGCAGGAAAAGCCACTAAGAAGAATTATACACGTTTTTTGACGTTTAATGTAGAAGGAGCGTGATTTCGAGACCTTCTCATATGAACATCCTCTTGGGATCCCAAGTATGCCGTAATAATCTACATCTGTAATTGCTGCACTCTAAACCATAACCCCATCAATCAAAAGTACGCCAAAGACTAAGTAACAGCGTAAACTAGAAGAAGCAATCAAGCAAAACGAAAGATATGTTGAAACAGAGTAAACTATAAATGAGTGCTCTCACGTATGCCGCGAAGAGCTCTTTCTACATTAAGCGCAGAAATCAAAGAAGGAGGCCCTTCTGGAGCTTCAATGGAGCTCTCATTCTCTGATTCTTCCACCTCTGTGGCTGTCGTCTCAGCCGCCGACTCACCTGCTGACGAGCTCTTAACTATGACAGGTTTGCGCTTCTGTGTTACAAAAACTACGGAGCTTGGGAAGACAAACCAATTTAGGCTTTGACATGGTACTGCTACTGGCGGAGTTGGGAAACTTTTCCCTGAAATATGTACTATTGCGGTTGTGGATAACGCAACCATGGCTGAACTCAAATGGGTCACAATTTTCTTTTTCTATTGATTAAATATTGTTTTCGAATATCAATTTTTCTCTTTTATTTGGGTTCCTTCGTAAGGGCCCGTTCACCATTGGTGCGTTATCCGCCTTTCATCGGTTTTTTTCCTTTTTTTTTTCTGATATTATTTCTTAAATTGAGAAATATTTATTTTACTTCGGTGACTGTCCACCAAAACGACGGCGTATAACGTCAGAGCCAGAGGTGTATGTTTCGGTCTCCGGAGGCAACTGGTGAAATGGCAAACCGTTTTGTTGCTGTTGTATTTTTTTTTTTTTTTTCTAGCGGTGAGGAAATTCAATAAAAAATTAAACATATGTTCGATATTCAAAATAACCGAAAAAAAAAAAAACCGGCCCAAGGATAGTTAATTTATGTCAGCAGAGTAACGGGTTTGATTAGTAATTGAATTTTTTTGATTAGCAATTAAACTTAATTGTTTAGTTAAATATTCGTCCATAAAAGAGATATTTATTCGCCAAATAAACTTTTTCTTTTTTGATAATATTGTCGGACTGACCCAAGAAAAGGAAATGAAGAAGGATAAGAAATAAACAGTATTAAATATAAAAAAAGTTCCTATACAATTATCTCCTTTTGTTAGGATTATTATTATTACTATTATTATTAAATATACTCGATAATAAATGTTATGAGGGTACTAAGGTCAATTAGCTTCTCCCCCCATTACTAGGGTAGGACAACAACGTTACATTCGATTGCGTTAAAAATGAAGCCAGCGCCAATATAAATACCTTTTCTCAACGGTCGCCAAACCCAAACGGTCCCATTTCAATCCAATGCCTCTCCCTCAAAAAAAAAAAACCCAAATTGCGATGTTCTCTTCTTCTTTCCAATAGAGCTTCCATTCCATCTCTGCAAACCCTAACCCCAAAACGGCCACACTCACCCATTGCTCGAGCTCTTCCCCGGTGCCGGAAAATTGCTCCAGCTTCTTTATCCGATTCTGGCGGTAGATATAATTCACAGCCATTCCGGTAAAGATCGGCTTCGATTTATGTTACTTTTAACGTTCACTAATTTTTTTCTTTTTTCTTTTTACGCAGGAAAGGTTCATCTCGGCCTTCCTGTTTTCCTTTTTGGTTTCTTTTCTACGTTGCAGTTTCTTTTCTTCATTCCATCGATACGACCATTCAAGAAAAGATTGAGACCAATCTTAAAGTTACCTTGAATGTTGACTATTTTCTTTCTAAACAAGAAGAAATTGAATCTGGTAAGAGTTGAAGTTAATCTCGACGTCTCTGTTTTCTTTTCTATTATTTTCTTCTTCTTTTTTTCTTTTTTCTTTTTTTCACTTTTTCATTCTGCAGACTTTTTTCCTCTGTTCCAGGCACAGAAATACTCAGGTAAAGGTACACTGTGTTTAGGTTAGCTTCTATGTTCGTTAATTTTGCTTTCTTGACTTATAAAAAAAATAAAAAGAAAAACAATCTTGTAAGATATCAGGCTAATCTCGGCTTTCTTGTGTTCTTTTCTTTTCCAATTCTTCCCTTATGTTTTCATTCAGTTTTTTTATGCATCGCTTTCTGTTGGCAAGTTTGGCCAATCGATTCTTGTTATTACATTTATCTTGTTTTTGTACTCGGTTAAAATCCTCTTTATTAATATTCATGTACTCAGTCAAGATCCTCTTTGTCAATATACATTCTGATCAAGAATGACGTTTTTAAACAATGCCTACAAGATTAAGAATGTCAGTAAATTTTTACGTAAATTGTCAAAATTTATTGAAAGTTGGCATTAATGATTTCTTCATTTTGTGTTTTTCAGTCTTTACCAATGCATAACTGCACGCATACATCTTGGTGTTTTCACAAAATTGCTCGGTCAAATGTGTTCTCAAATGGTTCCCTCCAACTTCATTTTTCAGATTTTTTTTTTCCTCAAATATTACAGGTTTTCTATATTATTCAACTGATGCCATGACAAATGATGAACAGCTGAATTTGTATGTACAACTAAGCGATTAATCCAATTGAGAGGAGCAATGGAAGTGGACATAAAGGGGCCATTCTTATTCCTGGTGAAGCGCAGTTTGTTTTCCAATCCTCTGTTTTAACCACAGATAAAAAGAAGGTAAAAAGTTCAAAAAATTTTGCGCATTGGATTCTCCTTTAATTGTACACTTCCTTTGAATTTAAATTTGATATTTTCCTGATATGCCGCTGTACAGAAGTCATTGCTCCTGGTACTGTTAGTGTGGATGTCGAAGAAGACTTTATTCATTGTAAGTTAATAAAAAATTTCCTGTCTTTTTATTGTAAGAACATAAAGTTGTATTTTGATTTCTCATTATTTTGTGTATATTTTCATTCGATGTTAGAGAATTGTAGATGGGATAAAGAAGGCATCTACATGCAGCCAACAATATTTCTCACAAATCTTTATATGAAATGGCACTAGTAAAGATCCAACTTCTTACCCTCCATGATTTTAATATTTTTCTAGGTATTTTCTAGCCAATGAGAGTTTGTAAGCCTTGAAATTATTGCTTACCATTAAAATAACTAGGAAGATGGCAATTACCAAAATTTTTTATTTAGTAACAAGCAGTATTTCAATTGTCCATCATCTGTTACCCATTATCACAGTGTTGTTATGTTTGTGCTATCAGCATAAATGCATTTCACTTCTATCACATTGTAGCAAAATTTTGTAGCTGATGCAAAACAAAAAAGTGTTGGCGTATATTAGCCATGTATGACTGACAAATTATTATGCAGATCGAGTGCTTTGTTTTTTGTTATGACCATGAAAATCTTTAATTTTAGCTGTAGGGCACTTAAGTTTGTGGTGAATGCATCTGTCTGTAGTATGCAGAGATATTGCTGATAGTTTCTTGTCCATCATTTTAATATCTGGGTAAGCATGGTACATTTTGACACTTTGCAATTCTTATAGCAGAAGACATCTAACACATGTTATATTCTTTCATCAAGAAATTCACTCATTATCCAAAATTATGAAATTTAGCTGATTGATATCTATTCTACAAGGCTGCACTTGCAGTTTATATGGACTTATTGACTCTATTGTGACTAAACCAAAAAATTTTTCCACCTCCCTTATTGCAATGCTCTCCTTAAAGTTGCTGATCACTTTATTCATGCACCCCTGTAATAGAGTTCACAAAACATAGCTTCCCATATTGATTCAGTTGCTTGCCTGAAGGCAATGTGTAACTTTAAAGTATATAGTTCTGGTACCTCGGGATCCTGCCAGTATTCCTTCTCACTGAAACCTGTAGCCATTTGGAACTTGTCTAGAGGCTTCATGTGCAATTGATGTTGCATCATGTGTATGACCAGCACTCAAAATTGTGCTTTTCTTTATACATAATCCATGCTTTCCCACATTTCAAGAACTCAGTTATCAATCTTTTACAGCAGGTGTGGCAGCTACCATCTCCATTGGTCCAGATAATTTTTGAATGCAAGTTACAAAATAACAGATAGGTATTTCTTCCAGGTATCTTGTTCATTTGGTCCCAAACATTGATAGGAAAATGTTTGTTCGCTAATGATTTTTGTACCAGAGTTTGAAATTTGATTCTCTTAACCCTTCCCAAATATCTTCTTGATCATGGCCTCCGTTTGTTCTGCCTAAATATGGAATGGTCACTATTTAAACATCTTTGCTCTTTGGCATAAATCTCAGCTTCCTTGTTTTCTTTTCTTTTCTTTTCTTCTCATCTCTTCTCTTTTTATGCCATTTCTTTATGCATCACATTCTGTTGGCAAGTTTGGTCAGCTGATACATATTATTACATATATTTTGTTCCTTGCTTCATATTGCGGTGAAAATCCTCTTTATTAAGGTACATTCTTCTCAGGAATGATATTTTCAAACAATCCCCAGAAGATTAAGGTCAGTAAATTTTTATGTAAATTGTCAAAATTTATTAAAAGCTGACGATGATGATTTCCTCATTCTGTGTTTTTCAGTCTTCATACAAACATTGCTAGTTTTGCATGTTATTCAGCTGATGTTATGACTGATGATGAACAGTTTGACTTTATGTCCGGACAACTAGGCAATTAATGCAACATTGCTTCACTAAAACATTGCAACTGTTAGTCTAATATTCTCAAACTGTCTTTTCCTGCAAGGCAAAATTTTGATTGTTGGCAGTTTCTTTTGTAAATGTGTACAAGCTAATCTCAACTGCTGTAGATGAGCATTACTTTCACCCATTGTCATGTTGTTGTGGTGAGTCTCAGTCTTGCTCTTCTTCGTTACCCTTTTTTGTGGTTTATTAGAAACAAGCTTTTTGGTTTCTTTAGTGAGTGGTTTATTATTTTGTGTTATTTTGTCATTATTTTTCTGTTATTTTTTTTCCCTTTTTTCTCTATTGTTTGGTTATCATGATTACAATGAACTCAGTTGTTAGCTTTCTACAGGTTGCAAAAAATGTGTGCCAATGTGACCCTCGATGTATTTAGAATTGAGGAAGACTTTGGAAGAGCAAAAGCCTAGAACTAATGGAAAACTCTATTTTAGTTTGACAGACCAACAGTTGGTGAGTTTCTTTCATTCAGTTTTATATATTTTGCCACCATATACTAATGGTACTGTTAGTAATTTAATTGATTAATTCCAGAAACAACAGTGGTTGACAACAATAGAATGGATTAGTGACTGTTATGTCTAGGTAATAATCGAAACCCTCGTCCACCCTTGAATTGGTTATCTTTCTAATATCATTTAATTAAAATTTTTAATCCTTATTTTCAAGTGTTCATATTATGATACAAATTAACAAAAATCGCACCCCTCGCGGGCTTAAAAACTAGAAATATATCTAATCCCATGACATTCACCTACCACGTGGACACCTTTTTTGAACTTCTATTTTTAAAGCCTTACAACAAATCCCATTTTGATTGCACAAAAAACCTTTCAACTTTAGGTTTGGAGTTGTTACTTCCGTCCGTTAACTTCAGAGGAGGTGCATGGATATGGCCTATTCTTCCTTTGAACTATGTACGATATTTGCGTCTGGAATAGAGGTTTTTGGTTCTAAAATATATGAAATAACACGGTTTTTGGGTTAAGTTTACATGCCGAACAGACTAAACTTCTTTCCTCTTTTTATGCCACAGTGGATAGACGCCATAAAAGGGAGCCGGAAACCCTTTCATTGCACCCCATGATTAGTGCTTTTTACTTCAAATAATCTCGCATATTTGGAGAGACTAATCTCAAGTACAAATACTTTGTGACTACTTGGACTAAACTATCTGGTTTGATATGTTTAGACATTTTTTTTTTTTTTTTTATTGGGTTGGTCGATAGATGTATTTGGATTTACCACTAGACAACTTACAGACATTTTGATTGGATATGCCTTTTCCAATAAAAGTGGTTGCGTGGCCGGTCCTTGCCCATTCATGTAATTTGATTCATCCATAACAAAAGGTGCCCGCATTGAAAGGTAAAATACAGATACTGTGATTCATTACGTCTCATATGGAACTAATGAGTACCGTTGATCTGTCAATATGATGCAGGTGGACGCACCTAGAGTCATGTCCTTGGTGGAGCACCAGAGTTTTTCGAAGTCGGTTAGATAACTTGAATCTGACTTAAATCTTCGGCGTGATAGATTCTGCATCGATGGTTAGGGACATGCATATGGGGATTGGGTTGAAAAAATAATGAAATGCAAATTCTGAGTTGGTCACTTGATTCAATGATAACCATTACTGATTCCAATACAACCAAATAAAAAAATAAAAATAAAAATAAAAATAAAAATAAAAAAAACAAGCCACTTGGGGAGCGCATTGCTCTTGTATAATCGTGTCACGTTGGACATGGATATTTTTAATGTCAATTTCGTTCCATTCAAGCATTTGCAAGACAATTTGACGGCATGTCACTCGAGAGAACCACACTTTTTAAGACACAATGAGAGCGAGGGGATTTCCTTTGGAGCACCAAACAAGCAGACTCCACAATCCAAAAAGTTCGAACTGGCATGAGTCTCTGCCCAACTGCCATTATTGAAAAGTATCCCTTTTTAAGAGCTTGCATTTATGCATAAAGATAGTGGGGAATTGAGATGCACCAAGCACGCCTATTGCTCGTGGATTTGTTTAATGATTTACCAAACCTCTCGCTTATCCGTCATTTCCACTGATCTTAGCTAGAAAAATTCCAACACTCCTCTGGACCCCCGATGGGGTGACGCGATAAAGTTCTATATTTTCATAATTTTTATGTATCTGTACTGTACATATTCTATATATACTATTTATTGAACTTATATTGGTTTAGATTCTTTCAAAGCATGTTTAAAATGAAATTCTACCTATTTATTACTCTCTACTAAATCAATAGATCTATCGTAAAATATGAATATAAATCATAAGATATTGTAGATAAAATAATTTATTTCTGTGCTCGCGAAAAGTTACTCTGCTCCAAATCATCGTTCATGTTATACCAAAAAAACATAAATCGTCGTTCATCGTTCCAAATAAGCCGTTATCAAGTGTAGTTTGTAGACATTGACTTTGTTCTCTTCATGCTTTTAAATCAAAACGTAGATATTAACGTTGACCACTCACAAAGGGGAAAATAAAATGCGGAAAGGTGTTGAAAAAGGCTCTGGCCCTTTTGGGACGTTACCCATTAATTATTGAAACCATTGACTATTTTAGAAGATAAAATAGTTGAAAAGGCCGTTCGAAACCTCTGGGGATGGCGCAAAGGCCATGACAATGATTGGTGGCCGCCCCGCCATAGAATGGACGATAACCAAAATCAACTCGTATATGTTATGTATAAAAATACTTCTTATGCCCATTTTGCCCTTTCAAGCCTGAAATTTGGCTTTCCCATCTTCGGGTGAACCCCCTTAAAACAAAAAAAAAAAAAAAAAAACCTTAGCCCCATGTTACAGTGTTTAGCAGGTCCAAAAACATGGAGCAAAGAAAAATGCTAGCCAGGAAAACAAGAATGTCTTTGTTTGGAAAGTATTTCTCGATATGGGTAAGAAAATAACGCTTCAACACTTTCCGTTCCTTTTTATATCAAAACCTCAGTCCAAACATCACTAGACGTATGTATATGTTTGCACTCTTTGAGATATAAAGAATTGAAATTTTTCATTCTTTTCGCTTCTGTTTTTTATTTTTTATTTTTTTTGGTTTTTAAATTTTATTTTACTTCCTTCCTTTCTTTCTTTCTTTCTTTTTTGTTTTTTCTCTCAAACATATATAATATTAGAAGTTTACCTCTCCATCGTAATCTTGCTTCCAAAACGTCCGCCCACCACAGGGCACAGTGTGTATAAAAAAAAACTCGGGTGGAATTACAGAACAAGGCAATGGCAGTTTGGTCATTTGAGATTCCGCAAAAACATGATGCATAAGCACGACAAAGCATAGTGATAAGATGGCCTAGGGAAAAAAGTGCTTAAAAGAGTGGTCTTTCCACCAAATCCCGCAATCTTGAGTGGATTCTCCACACGCTCAACAAACAACAGATAGGAGTGGAGGGTTGGGGAGGGAATTGCTTCCTTCCCTCCCACGCACCTGCGGCTGGTCCCACATATCTCCATTGTTGTAGGTCCCACTTCTTTCTCCCCCTTCTCTTTCCTTGGTACGCTTTGTCGGCAAATGGTAAATCACACTTAAGAGAAGCACCTCAACAGAAAAAAAATATATTAGGAAAATAAGAGAATTCAAATTATTATTTTTTTTTTTTGAAAATATCAAAATAAATAATATATTTATGTGCTTGATACCATATAAAGTCGTAAAATCTTAAAATGAAATATAATCTTAAATCTTAGAATCAATTACCTATTTAAACCAGGTTTAAATCTCTTCAGATAATGAATTCTCAGCAGAAAAAGTGGATGAGTGCAACTTCCTTTTCTTTTATGTTCTATTTTCGTTGGAGCCCCATTGCCATCCAAAAGGGTATCGCCACTTGCATTAGTACCCCTCGTTCCCCACCAAACCTCACTGTCCAATAGCAGATTGCCAACTGTCGCCTAAGTGCCATGGTCTGCCAGCCTAAGGCCTTGGACGTGAGTTTTGCATTTTCGTGCGGATGAGTGCAAACATTCATATGCACGTGGATTGATCTAAAATTGACTTCCATGTGTACCATCAAAGATGTGTATTCAAATTTTGATAATAAATTCTTATTAAACTTTTATATTAAATGGCTGAAAATAATAGATTCTTACGCTACACTGACTGTATAATATATAAATGAAAAAAAAAGTAAGGTGCTAGGTCCTACCACCAATCCACCATTATCACCATGCGGACACCTCTCGATTTGTCTGCCCTATAATTCAATAACGTGCATTCCCAAGCCCAAAAGCCATGCGCATGTTACGCCAAGCATGAATTTTAGCTTTTGTAGGAGCTATTGCACACTATAAAAATGGCACCCGTTCCACCCCTTTGTTGTGCTATTAGCTAATTGCGGTTGCAAAGCATTCTTTTTAATCCAATATTGCTTCTTGTTTGTTATTATTTTCTTCTTTCTTTATGGGTGAGGCTGTTGATTTCACTTCTACAAATGGGTTGCCTAATTATTCCCATGGAAAAACTCAAAATGACCACAATAACTTCGACCCATCTGGCTGGTATGAGGAAACCATAGACGAAGATCTCAAATGGCGCTTTTCTTTAAACAGGTGTGCATAGATCTGTCCCTCTTAGTGTTCTGAAATGTCCTTGTTTCGCGTGACTGTGTGTCTATGAATGCCAACTCAAAGTGGCTGGCTGCAACATCCCTTCACTTAATAGCCGAGCTTTCCGTTTTGACCATTTAATAGTTGAGCGAGGTAGGATAAAAGGCAAGCGGGCATATCATTTGGAGATGCTATAGTTATCAAAAGTTTGTTTTAGTTTTTTTTTTTTACTTAATATATTTGTTTTACTTGCCAATTTCTGATTTAGTTTTTTAACCTTTTTAACCAAGTCTTGCGAAAAAAGGGTGCATGGCTTCGGCTACCTAGTTATATCCATTTAATTTTTTCCCCTAAGTATATCCACGTACGTAATATTAGTCGTTGAATTAACATGTGTTCAATTATTCTTTATTCTTTATGCTTTCTTTTGGAGGGCATGCAAAAGTGGTAGCCCGAGATATTTCTTTACATAGTTCAGATGAAATTGCCCCATCAAGAGAGAGAGAGAGAGAGAGAGAGAGAGAGAGAGAGGGTGCTTCATTATTTAATTGGAAAGCGATTTCGAGTAGAGGGCCTTTCATTTCGATAGAAAAAAAAATGCAAAAAGAAGAAGAAGAAGAAGAAGAAGAAAAGGTGGCTGTTTAACATGCTACCTTCAGGTTAATTAATAAATTGAACTATCTCTTAACAGTGTGCTCCACGAAGGGAGTAGCGAGTTCCAGGACATAGCACTTCTGGATACAAAGCGTTTTGGCATGGTTAGCACCCTGTCGTCCCTAAGAATTTTTTTTAATATAAATGTCCTCCATATTTTGGCATCACTTTATTGGCACAGGTACTAGTGCTTGATGGCAAGATGCAAAGCGCCGAAGTGGATGAGTTTATTTATCATGAGTGCTTAATTCATCCTGCTCTCCTCCACCATCCTAGGTAATGTACATGCATGTATACTGTTACGATGTCACTTTATTGTTTAAAAAAAAACAATTTTTGTGAATATCTTAGTTGCTCCCATGTTGTGTTAAAATCAGTCGAGAAAAGTAGCTAAATACCCACCAAATAACCTTTCTATATATTCACTCCTGAATGCCTACTCATATATATTATGTTTCTCTAAGCGACAAACGTCACAATCTTGCAGCCCTAGGAGCGTTTTTATTATGGGAGGTGGCGAGGGGTCTTCTGCAAGAGAAGCCCTCAAGCACAAGTCAATAGAGCGAGTAGTTATGTGTGATATAGATCGGGTAATTTTAATTTGCCATCTTTCCTATTCTAATTAAGCTGCCTATCTCAATGGACCAATTTTAGTTAGGTAGGCTGTGTTTGATTAATTATGATGTTCATGCCCGAAAAACTGACCCATTAGGGGATATTGCTTAATGATTCTACAGAATTTAATGACCCATTTAATAACCCTTTACATCTTGTTGCAGGAAGTGGTCGATTTCTGCCGTAGATATTTGACCGTCAATCACAAAGCATTTTCTAACAAAAAGCTTGACCTGGTGATCAATGATGCCAAGTAAGGACATCTTAGGTCTTGCTGTTATATATATTTTTGTGTGATTAAGGGGTTTAATTTGTGTGCATGTGTGTTTGTCGGCACACCCAAAAACTAGTTACCAATAAAATAACCTTGTAGGGTTGTCTCACAAGATTGTGTGGTTGAAGCGCACGTCAAGAAGTCAAATCTTAATGTTGCAAAGGTTCAATATTGCAACAAGGCTCTTATGGTCCCCACAAAAGAAAAAAAAAAAAAAGAAAGAAGAAGATGATGACGAATTTAGTATTAATCATGATAAAATGTTAACAGCTGCAAGATTAGATATGCAGTATTTAAGCGCTTTAACGAAGTCCCAAAACATAAGTAAGCACTTTAACCAATTAGGCTAGCTTGGTCGACAATCAGCAAGAGAAGTACGTTTAAGGAGAGGCTGGAGGTTCAAACCCCAGTTATCTCACTTTCCTGCAAAAAATGCGTACTTAAAATTTGACATATCGGAACAAAAAATAATTAGGCACTTCTTGCATGGTGTGTGTTGCACTGAGGATACGATTCCAGCCAATAGATCATGATTGAAGAAATTTTTGTTGAAGGGCTGAATTGATGAAGAGGAGTGAAAAGTTTGATGTCATTTACGGGGATTTGGCGGACCCACTTGAAGGAGGGACATGCTATCAGCTCTACACAAAATCTTTCTATGAAAGCGTGATCAAGCCTAGACTCAACGATAATGGCTTCTTTATTACTCAGGCATAGGACTCTTATTAGTTGGTTCTAAATGCATGCTAGCTAGGCTAGCTTTCTTTTAAAAAAAAAATAAAAAATAATAATAATAATAATTAAACCCCGAGTAAATAATTAAGAATTATTTTATCTGTGTAGGCTGGACCAGCGGGTGTTTTCACGCACAAGGAAGTGTTCTCCTCCATATACAACACCATCAAGCAGGTCTTCAAGTGTAAGTCTGTCCAAAAAAAAGAAAAAAGAAAAAAGAAAAAAGAAAAATCAAATGGGGACAACATTACTAATAGATATATGTAAATGATTATCCTTATTAATCTTCTATTTATGTCTAATTTTGCTTTCAGATGTGGTTGCATACACTGCCCATGTGCCATCATTTGCCGACACTTGGGGATGGGTCATGGTGGGTACATATAATATAATATATCGAAAGACTTTTCTTTTGTTTTGCTAGCAGTAAGATTGTAATTACATGTCAATGTTGACATGTTATGTATATGCTAACGTCTATACACATAATTGCATGTATGTGAATTGTGAATGAATGAATGTAGGCCTCAGACCAGCCCTTCTCCATCAGTCCTTTGGAGATAGATGGCAGGATTAAGGAGAGAATTGAGGGTGAATTGAATTATTTGACTGGTGCTGCCTTCCTTGCCTCTACCACCATGAATAAACCTGTATCTCAATCGTAAGTTGAATTCTCTTTCCGTTCAATCCTTGAACCTGACTACTGAGTAGGATGATAACAGGCGGATATACACAAAGTGCTAATTACAATCGTTTATCTGTTTGCTGATTCAGGTTGTTGAATGAGACGCACGTCTACACGGAGGACAGTGCAAGATTTATTCACGGCCGAGGGTTGGCTATCAAAGCTGCAAGTCCCAAGTCTCCACTTGAGCTGGGGCAGGCAAACTCCGTATACAATTAAAGCCTCACGATGCTTCAGCCCGATGATGTCCAAAAGAACGCTCTCAAAGAAATCAATCAAATTTGTTACAAGTTTGGTCATTTTAGATCCTTGTTCTTATAACTTCTCTGCATTTTAGTAATTTTTAAGACCCATTTTACGATTTCATTTTCTATCATGATTTGGGTTCCCTGCCCATGCTTTGAAAGTATGCATTGTCAACATGGGTTTTCTAATTTACTAGGCCATCCTCCAAGCAAGCCTAGGTTCCCACCGGACGCCCATGGCTTTTTGTGGTTTGTTTGCGTCTTCTGGGCTTGCTATCTGTAATCCCATTGATATTGAAATCGATCCAATTATATGTCGAAAGGGTCATTGTAGAAATGGACTGCGAGTGCTGTACTAAAACTGTTTGCTAAAAGGAGGTCCAAGTATCTAACCCTATCACCCTTGTGCAGGCTTGGACTGAAACGCAGTTGCAGAATGTTTAGATCTCTGTCTCAGCTTAGGCCCCAACCACCAACAGCGGTGGCCCGGCCCAGACTGCTTCTAACCTAGCTCCTTAACTCGTATTTGGGCCTCCGCCCTCAATTTTCAAAAGGCCGTGAACACTGTTTTCCTACCGTTGTTGGCCACCAAATTGAATTGCCAGAGCAAATATTAACCTAGAAATGAACTATTGGCTTACAAGTTACAAGAATGCCGCAGTACTAACTGAATTTTCAGCGTTGGTACCTACATTGACTGAACTTGCTTGCAATGCTTTAGACGGAAATGGTCCTCTCCCTTTCTTCCCATAGGACGTTTCAGCACACCAGACTATTTGCATTCCAATGATTCCGAGATGAACCAAATTATCATTTTCTCCCATCAATTGACATCAAAAGTTTGGAACATTGTCTTGTTTTTTTACACACATTGCATAAGCGCCCACCCCACCAGCACGTCATAGCCAGAAGAAAAACATGCATCTTCAAGAAGATCCCTGATTGATCCAAGAGAAGCTACCAAGACACTCTCATATCACAAAAAGTTTAGCTTGATGTGGTCTGTCAAACGCCAAATAAAATTTTAAAGCAAAGGGAGAAGAGAACAAATGAGACATCCAGCACGAATAAGGAATGACATGGTAGTGTAACTCCTTAAACATGGAAAAAATGAGCTTACGACAAAGTATAAGTTACACGTTTTCAGATCAGAGTTGACCGTGTATCTTGAGGCCCCAGGTAAGACTACACCGCTGAACACATATTAAGACTAGGTATATGCTATAACAAAGATTTGGATAACAAAAACTGGTGGAATTAAGCATGGCATCACTTTAAAGATAGAGGTTTGCAAAGACAATGTATATAAAACTCAGGAGACTCGCATCTATAACGTGCAATCATAGAGGTTAAATCAGAAGCACCTTAAAGTAGAGACAAAAAGGGCAGGCAAAAGAGCACATGGATGCAGGTTATAAGAGCACTTGTCAGCCGTGAGCACTCAGCAACAATTACTTGTCCGTCACATGTTGTTCGAGTACATCTGTCACTCATGCTGATTCTCTGACTGGATATTTGAGAGGTGAACTTGTTGGGGCAGCAGATAGTATCTAATATTTAGCTCCTCAAAAATCTTCTTTATCTCAATAACCAGTTCTGTCCGCCTCCTGTTCTTCTCTGTGTATTCTTGGAAGTTTATGGTGTGGTTGCAATAGAGAGCCATTTTCAACTTGTTCACGTTCTCAATTTCCTTCACGACAACATTGTGATTTATATGCCAATGTTGAGAATTCTTTTCCAGGTATCTGACAAGGTGAGCAAATTGTTGAGAGAAGTAACAATAAAAGCAAAGACTGGGCTTCAGTAGATCAATATCATTGCGACTCCTTAACATTTACATCAATATTACAGCTAATAATTCAATATGCGTTTGACTTGCCCCTTTTAGGACAAAGTGAAAATGTAACCTAGCAATTAGGAAATTCTATAAACATCTTCCATTAATAAATGATACGTAAAAGGTTGAAATTAACTTACTTCTTGATTTTTTCTTTAAGCAACCCAATTTTCTCCACTGGTGTTCCAAAATCAATTGAGAATTCCACTGTATCACCCATATTCGGGCTTCTGTAGTAATTGCTGATAGGCTTTTTTGCCAATGTTGAATTGGGGTAGTATACCTTCTCATTGTCAAGCTTCAAGAACACTGTAGTTAAAATGTTCATTTCCTCCACCATCAGCTGTGAAGTCATGGACGAAACTCAGTTAATGAAGCTTTCTCAGCTGATGTAAAACAACAAGCAGACAAATAAACAGAACTACCCATTAGAACTTACAGGAACACCATCAACGACACAGCGATCACCAACATCAAATGGATGCATCACAAAAACAAATATGATAGCTTCAAATATAGTCTTGCATGTGTTCCCAAATATAAATGCTGCAACAACAAGCTGCGATGAGAGGACTAAGAGTACTTTTGTTGTTGCAATTCCCACCAAAAGAAGCCAGATCACAATGGTTAAAATGATGACAATCCCTGTCACAAGCTTGTTCAATTGTCTAACAGCTGTTTTGGTATCGCTCAAAGCATGTGCAAGTGCTTTCCGACCATTGTAAACCTTCACCTGTAAGAAACAATTGAACCAAGTCTAGCTATCATCTGTTGTCTTGTCTTGCTATTATTTCACTGAAGAAGGATGCCAGGCTGGGAAGTCTAAAGATAGACTTGCTCTTATCTTTCTTTTTCTGTATGAAATTTTCAGACCTCCAACTGGCAGCCCTTGACTCCCACACTAAGGACTCATAGCATAGTATTGCAGCACAAGCAGAAGGAGGTTGCTTTTTGAAGAGGAATAGTGCTCATATTAAGAGAGATTATCAAAAACTAAAATTCAAAAGAAAGGACTTTTGTTTTGCCCTACATCTCACACCAAACATAGTACATAAATCATAATAGAATGAAAAGGCAATAAGAGATTTATATGACCAACTCCAATTAAATTTCGGATTAAAGATTTATTGTTGTTATTCTATCCTTATACTCTGTATCTCTAGTGGTAGTTTGCATCCTCTATTAATCAGTAGTTATTATGAAATTATAGGACAAAACGATGACCTTTTGGCCAAACATTTATATCATGATTTGCCACTTACGAAATTATTTAGAGATACAAAACTGCGTTTTTCAGTAGCATAACTTTTGACTCATTGCAGCTTTTGTACACATAAGCCTTTATCATTGAAACTCTAATTTGGCATTCCTAGCTACGCCTCTTGTTATCAAAGTCCGCAACTAAGTTCTTCAGCTATAATG
Source organism: Rhizophora apiculata (assembly GCA_037832385.1). Lineage (NCBI taxonomy): Eukaryota > Viridiplantae > Streptophyta > Magnoliopsida > Malpighiales > Rhizophoraceae > Rhizophora > Rhizophora apiculata. The sequence goes on along the minus strand of CM075433.1, from coordinate 3,400,310 downwards.
CCTTCTTTCCATCGCTTGCTTTTGCTTTTTGAGTGTATATATATTGCATATAAAACAAGACCATGGAGCAAGAGAGCAAAACAAAGTAAACCAAAAAAAAAAAAAAAAAACTAGAATTGACAATGGAACGTACATTTTTTAAGGATTAATGACTTACCACCCAATCTGTCAGAGCTTTTCTATCAATTCTTCCTGACTCAGCTCCTTCAATTAGTGGGAAAAAAAGATCAACCTCCTCCTTAATCATGAACCTTAAGAGATCATCCTCCTCAATGTACCTATTGACAAGGAGAAAGTGTTTAGAGAAAGAAGAGGGAGAGCAAACCAGAAGGAGAGTGTTGTTATTATCCTGACTCTGCATATACACTCACTTGCTACCACATGAAGCAACATTCCTGAAAATGTGATATGCAGCAGCAATTGCTTCCATCTCATTGGTAATCTCCTTATCAGTTTGTTCGCCTCCTCCATCAGCTACACTTTCATCCAATGTATTGGATATTGTGGACAGCCCCGAGTTTGTTACTGCATCAATCAAAACTTTCATGGTCCAGGCTGAAACTTTTTCTCGCTTCATGTTATGGACCTTGCTCATATCAATCACCTTTTTTTCACCTTTTCCATTATGCTTTTTGATGCTCCTGAAGCTCAGTTGACCCATACTAGGTGATCTGCCCAGTTTCTCAGCCTCCTCTACGACTGGGTTTCCTGAGAGTGTCTGCAGAACATAATGATGGAAGATAGACTCTTGAATTCTATCAAAGAATGTGTTCACATGGAAACTGGATGCTAAAATCTTTAGCAATAGAGTCTTCAGCAGCCACAAAAATGCACCAATAAGAAGGGAAACAAGTGTCCAGGTTACATAATATAAAATCTTGCTGGCAGTTTTGGACTGCTCTAATTCATGATTGAACAACAAGGTCCAAGCTAAAAGCACCAAACCAATCCAAATAAACACCTGAACACTCTTCTTCAAACCATGAACAAAATAAAGTACCTTCTTCCTCAGCAAAAAGTTTCTCTCAATCAAGAAAACAACAAAGTGCATAAACCGATTGGTAACTAGCATGCCACAGAATATAACCAACACAAGCACACACCACTTCCAAAAGTCCAAGCCCCAAATATCAGTCTTCTCCAGTTTCTTAATGGTCAAGCCTGACACCAAGCAAGACAAAATGCATACAAAGGCAAACCACTCAATCAAAACCTTAGCTTGTACTCTCCTAAGCTTCACTTTGTTATTTCGTTCAATGGTTCTGTAAATATCCTCCTGATCCTCTTCATTTGCTTGTCCACCTGGAGATGCCATCAGTGGAGTTTTTGGAGTTATAGAGCATGTCCTATTGGTAGAAGCAGACTTGTTATTTGGAGAGCCCCTGTTAGATGAATTTCGAGCAAGTTGTTCTTGCAGAAATAAACTATTATCTTCAAGCACCGTAGCATCAACAGGATAAGGCTGTTCTCCAAATCTTGACTTGGATTTTGAGTATGCAGATCTTGTCAATGACCTCCTCCTAGTAAGGTTTTCATTGGTGATGGGGATCTTGGGGGGCCTATTTGCATTTGGGCTAGACCGTGAAATCTCAGGTGAAGGGCAGCTAACAGGTGAAGGGCAGCTAACAGGCACTGATTTTCCACCGTTGTTTGACCCTCCACAGGGTGAACTTGGACTACTTGACCTCAGAACAAAGGCTGCAGGGTCGTCTGCAGTCGACCCTTTTGGGGTTTTGGTGTCTCCACAGGCTGTTGGGGTTTCCTCATTTGAAATTGTTATTGCCACTTCCCTTCCCTTCTCCGACATGTTTAGCTCAAGGTTTTTAAACCTTCCTTCAAAACCCCTGCAACAACACAAATTGCATGGCTCAGCAAAGTTCCATGAGTTTGTTTGGATCCAAACCAGAATTACAATGAAGTCAAACAAAAAAAAAAGAAATACAAATGTTTATTACAGCAACTCAAATATTGGCAGGCTTCCTACGAAAACAACCCAGAATGGGACTTATCAAATCTGAGGTTTATAGAGGTAAATTTCAGAACTTTTAAGCACAGACAGTCTAATTTCTCCAAGATTTCATCACTAAACAACTAAAAAATCTAGCTTTCTGCAACCAATCACAAAATGAAGCAGCTTTTTCATACCTAAAAAGCAGCAAAATATAAACTCACGACGATAAAATGGGAAGAGACGAAGAAACCAAAAGCTTACCAGGACAAAAAAAAAAAAAAACGTGCAAGTGCAAGCGCAAGAAGCACCGACTTCAGCTACTGCTAGAAAGCTAAAACAAAAGTGACCAGACCACGGCAGAAAATCAACAGAAAACAAAGAAAGCAGCTGCTAAAAGGCGTCCTGATACTTAACATGTGATAAAGGAGACCAAAAAATCAATACATCACAGCACATTTTAGTCAAATAATCTAGTCTCCAGCTGAGACTCCGTTCAGTGATGTCATCCTCTAAAGGAGAAAAATTTTGGAACCAAACGGACAGAAACGAGAGAACCCCACAAGCCAGGAGGAAACGACAAAAGGGGGAGTGCGATTGCTACCCATTAACACACACTTCGATGACTGAAAATTGAATAGGCATAAAGACAAAGCGTAAAGTGAGAGGGAGATGGTGATGGCTAGTGAGGCCCCACACCATAAAGAAATTGGTTATAAATTGACTTATCTTTTCTTTTATGGGTCATAAATGATACTTAGTATCTTAGAATGTAATCATGGCCAGCTAGCCATGTTACTATGTACGCCATAAACAACTATAATGTTTTTAGTTAAATATAAATTTCAATTAAAATTTCCACGTTTCATCAGAAAAAAATAAAAAAATGATAAATTTTAATTTTTTAAGTGAAAAATTTTTTAATTTTAATTGAAATTTAAAATTTTTAATAAAAATAATTATAATTCCTGCATTAATATATTTTAAATTTAAGAAATTTTGACTTAAAAATAAGTATAATTTTTAATTTAATTTGAAAGAATAAAAAATAATTAAATAAATTTATAAAATATAAAATTATATATGTATTATATTAAAAAAAAAAAAAGTGACGTTAAATTGTCTGTTCCGTCACTCACATTTTCAAGCATGGCCTCTGATAAGTCAACATAGACGTCAAACTAAGGGTAACATTGGCAAAAGACCTCTTTTTTAATCGTTTCTTTTTCCTCCATGCTCTGCCTACCCTAACCGGCTTTCTTTGTTACGATCTGTCTTTCTCCATCTCCTTCGAGCTTGCTAAGTTCCTGATATAACAGTTCCACAGTACAATCCTAAATTTAAAGAAAAAAAAAAAAAAGGAATCCAAGGTAATTAAGCATGTAAAGTGTTTAGCTTGGCACCTCTAGTGTACATTCCTGAATCATCATCATGTTCTCATTCTCTGTGTGTGTGTGCGCCCTATTCTGCCTATGAAGACTATTGTAAACGTCTAAGGGTCACGCAGATAGAGAGGAAGAGAAGGCCGGTTAAGGTAGGGAAAAAAGCAAAAAGGAATAAGAGTTTTTGTTAAACGGGATGCGGGATTGATCATCATTATTTCTTTAATTAGGAAAATTTTTAATTTGACTCTTATCAAACAGTTCTCGTTTCGTCCATTAAGCTTGTCTTCTTGTAGTCTAACCTATTGCTAAAACAAAAGTCACACGGAACGCAACAAAAATGAAAAAAAAAAAAAAAAAAAGAAAAAGTGATCGAACAATTTTAATTGTTGATGATTTAAAAGTTTGCCAAGTAGAATAACTAAATTGAGAATTTGCCATCTAAATTGGTAAATTATGTAAAGTTTGAAGCTCAAATCTGTATTTAATCTCGATGTTTTATATTTGCATGAGTATATATGCATTCAAAGTTTGGCTTGGTAGGCAAAAGAAAACTTCTGTTTCTTAGGTATGATCCAAAGAAAACTAACTCAAATCTCATTAATTTGTGTGCCCCAAAGCCAAGACTATAAAATGGCGGAAAATCAGCAGAAAACTCTTCTGGGGGTGTCAGGAGATTGTCGGGATGAAGTCTGACCGTGAGACGTGTAATTTGAAGCTTCTCGATCGTTAGTTGATTACAGAAAGGTCCAAATCGAAGATCGTTGCTGACATACATAAATTATATGATGATTAACAAACGATATATTTGATTAATGTTCCAACTTTACTAGACGTAAAAAGTGCAACTACGTGATGAAGCAAGTTCACTTAAATAAATTCATATGCTTTCTTTTTCATTTTGATCAGATTACACGAACCATTATCCAGGGGTTTTTCCATTGAACGACCAATGCAACAACCGCAAGACGTTAAAACTTAAAAGGTGAGAAGAGATTTGATCAGAATATATATATAAAGGGCAAACGAAATTATTCCGTACAAAGGTCTAACCGATATAATTCATATGGGTAAGGTGGGGTCTGACATAATATGATTTCTATGCTCTAGAATACACCATAGAACAACAGAAATGTTGACGGTGATTTGGTGGAACGGCACACGGTTGGCCCATTGTGATGGCAGGATTGAAAGCGGCCAATTTTTGACCTAACGACGGATGCACATAGAATTTCTGAGGAGTGGTAGAGGACACACACTCCGGCTACGTAGCTGCAGTCTAATGGGGCACAGGAGACACGTGAATAAAAGAGGGCCATAAGAGAACTCTCCATTCTCATGCGGCCCACCCCAACCCACATATTGACCGCCGGTGTACTCTCTTTGTTGGACAAGTACCATCATTAGCGGGTACGTCCAATATAAGACTTACATTTTGCGATATGACATGGATTTAATTGATGAAACAAAATTTTTAAATAATTTTTTTAATTATTTAATCAATTGAATCATGATTGGATTTGAAACAAAATTAATTAGGTAAACAAGAATATTTGTAAAATTCATGCAAAAGAATTATTTATATTATAAAATATTTCCACAAAAATATTGAGAATGAGCTTGCGCCCTACTTTCTTGAATTTTATGCTCCTACTCCACAAATGCATCGGAGGTGTCGGAAAAAAGTTAAAAGGGACGAGAAGACAGCGTCGAAATTGTGATTGAGGGTCAACATCAGGAGGGGCCGGCTGCTTACAATCATAGAGTTGTTTACCGATCTACCTCTGCTACTCGACGACTTAATCCTAATCTAATCACCATCTTCGGATACTCTATCGAATGTTTTTGAGTCTGGAAGTGATTCTTGCAAAGCATGGCCTAAGAGAAGCATCCTGACTCCATGAAAGGAATTGAACCAAAATTATTGTAATTTTAATGTCAGCAGACCATAAGTTGACTTCTTTGGTGAACTTAGAAAATCCCTTACTTTAACATGGAGACATACATGAATAAGATAGCTGACCTCCCGAGGATCAATGTACCACCCATTCATCTGGGCTTGCTCGGCAAGGAATGCAAGATCTGGGTGTTGGTCCGCCGCAGTAGGCAATGTGAAATGAGGATTAGGGTTGTCATCAGTCGTAAAGGAAAGAGAGCATTGCTCTTGCTATTTCCACGTGTGAGGTGCAGGACGTCATTGTCCTGTGCCGCCTGAAGGCAATATTTTAGATAGTCTTTGGTCCTCTCCATTCTCTTCCTGTGCAACGTCCGGAGTTCCTTCTGCTTGAGGACTTCATTTTCAAGCTCAGCCAACTCCAAAACAACCCCACCAAGATTGAGAGTCTCGAGTCTTTCTTGAAGCGAGACAAGATAATAAATACCTGCTGCTCCAAGTTGGATACGGACTGCTGCAGCCGCTGGTCCAGCTTCCGTTTCTGACCTGTTGAGACATTGGACCCCATGGCAGTAATGCAGTCACTGAACCCCCCCCCCCCCCGCAGTAACTACTTTTAAGAGACGCCTTTCGCTTCTGCTGATGGATTCCGTCACCTGCAGCAAACATGATCATTGTTTGTGATTGGCTCAACTCGAAAGAATTAAAGGATGGGAAATTAAGTTGAAAAAGCCTTAATCGAAACTTTGTTTTTATAATTTTGATGCAATTTGTTGTTGCATCTTGTTTATAAACAACGCCGTGGGCGGATATATTGACAGAAGATGCAAATGGCTTGGCGATTGACAATGTAACAACTGACGTCGATGCGACCAAAAACAATACAAAATATGTCGAAATAATGTTTGACATTTACGAGAGAGCGAACATGCTTCTAGATGATTGTTCTTGTCGTGTCCTAGGAAGGGAATAAACGAATGCTGTTTCGGCCGTTTAGTTCAATTGGGCCGGCTTTCCCAAAGAATATACCAAGGCCGACCCGTACGCCCACAATTGTCTTGATCCCCATTGATTATGAACCCAACCGTAAACTGTTTCTGCTTTTTGGGTTAATTTGACCAACATAACCAAACCAAAACAATAAGCCAGCTGATTTTGTCAGTTCAGTTCGGTTAAAATTTAACTTCAGATGAGAATTTTTTTTTTTTTTTAGAATATATATTATTTAAATGCCAATAAGAGTTAATTTTACAACCATTTTTTATTTAAAAGTTCTGATCGGAAGTCCCAATGTTCAACTTGCCTTGCAGTACTCAGTTTCTTTTCGGCAACAACAATGTTGGTTTTTTGCCAATTTCATAATTAAAATGCATTTATTAACTAAAATTGTGATATTTATTTTCATTATTATTATTATTATTATTATTTCCTTTGCTTTTTCTGGATACAGTTCTTGTAGATCAGGAGATGTAATTCCCATCTTCTGACTTAGACTTGTTCGTGTGGGCCGAAAAGGAAAATTCATTCGAGTGCACTTTGGGCCACAAGACTTTTACCCTAGGCTCAGCCCGGTCCGGTCGGGCCATTCGAGGCCTTTCTGGAAAGGAAAAAAATGCTGGCAAGGGTCTCATGGATGGGGCCCCGCATTGGGGTCGTAACGCCTTCGTCTCCCATCTGTGCCCGAAAAGCAAAAGGTTCAGACTGGTGGGACCCACTCAGTCCAGAGGCTTGCAAGTGGGTAGCCATAATTCGGACCACGGATGGGCCCAAATTCCATTACCGGATCGGGCATCCTTGATTTCAAGTAACACTGGTAAACAGTCTACGAGACAACAGCAGAAACCCAGAACAATAAAAAATAAAAAACACTAAAATAAAATGCCCCAGATCGAGTGTTCAACCAAAAAGATAAAAAAACGCATCGTTAAAAGCGAACGAAAAAATAGAATAAGTCAGAGTCTTGGCACCACCACCGTCACATAATGTCAAGATTAAAAGAAAGTTGTGTAAATAGGGGTTAGATGAAATGGGCCACTTCCACTGGCAGCATCTCTTTTGAATCCGACGATCCAACCGGGGAATTCACACCTTTTTCCCAAGAATGGGACAAGAAATGCATTCACGCAAGAAAACATGCATAACCACTAATAATCAAGCATCTTCATCATCATCATCATCCCCAAAATTACGAAGAATAAGTGTCAAGCCTTGACGGATTTTTAGTTAGTTAACTTTTTTCTTTTCCACGTAAAAAAGAAAAGAAAAATTCCCCCGACGGCCTTCTCTTTCTGTGCCTAATACAAGAATCACGGGGGGATTAAGACAATAATAATTCCCATTTCTCCATAATAAATCCTCCAACACAATTTTGATAGTCCACTCACGTGTAAAGGGGAATACATGTCCTCATTAAGTAGACTGGCTTTCTGTCTAATGCTACTTAAACTCAATACGTATTCACGTCATTAGATCAAACATTCCCCAACTCCATCAAGAAGTTTTAAACAAATCGCTGATAGAAATAAACAGAAGGAATGTGGTGATTATGATGGAAGGTGTTATAATAAAGTTGGCAATGTGTTGGAGTGCCAAGGGTCAACTCCTAGGCAAATAGGCTTTGTCTCTCTAAACTCACGAACACCCGCAAAAATTATTCTCATCATCATTGCTGCCAACTTCCCCACCTCACCCACTGCACGGAATCTTTTAACAAAAACAGATATGGAAGATCACCGGAGCAATCCCATCAAGTTGTGAATGTATTCTCCGACCATGTTGGCATAGCATAACCGATACAACAGAAAACCTTAATTAACCACATTCAGTGTACATCGAAACACAGAGTTTGGTCCATCATGGCCGCATCGCAACACTTCAAATTGGTTGCCTTTGCCGACATTTTTACCATTCATTGGTTGCGATTCTACCAATGCCTGTAAATAAATATAGTCTCCGTACTTGGTTTTGCGTTTCTAATCATGCGTTCGCCTCCAAATTTTGACTAATGAGGGGAGATTATCAAAATACTCCCATTTTATTCTACGTTACGAAGTACGAAACTTATGCATGCTCGTCGCGTACCAACGACATGCTCGTAGGCTATTATTAGGCCTACTCGAAACGTGCCCTCTTATGGTTTAGAAAATGTCGGATGCTTGACGGTGCGGTTGAACATTTATGTCAGCTTTTGAATTCCCAACGGCCTAACATTTGTTGCTCTCTTTTTTCTTCTTTTGAGAGTGTTGAAGTCAAGTATTGTTTAATTTGCGCCCATATGTCCATGAATAAGTATCATACTTTTCAATTGCTATTAGTCACCTATTGTCACCTCCGGAAGACAGCTCTACTCGATTAGTCTTGTGGGGCACCAGCTTAATGCCCCTCCCTTCTGGTTCTAACAACCCAATTCTTATACTTTAATCCGCTTAATAATGAACATACATTGAACGAGGGGAATTGGAATATGTGGATTCAGAAGGAAGTCCTTCTTGGAGAGATAGGCACCCAAAACAGTTACCTTTTCCTTTTATGTGCCAAGAAAGAAAAGTATCTCAATTATTATAATTATAAATAAAAAAAAAATACATTATCAATATACTTTTAAGTTTAAATAGAATTTTTTATATTTAATATTAGTATTAATACATCTAAAATTCAATACTACACACTTAATATAATTTTTTTTAATATTAATGAGGAAATTTAAATGCAAATTAATAACATAAAATTACCCAATTACCAATCCACCTATCACTCAACTTTTTTAATTGGATAAGTTTCTTGGGCGGGTATGGTGATGATGCTAACGCAATGTTGGGGGGCCAACATGACAAAATTACAAAATTCAATTCCAGGGAGAGAAAGAGAGTGGGAAAAAGGGAGAGAGAGAGAGATAGAGAAAGCAAAAGTCCTCACTTTCTCTATTCCCATGGGCGAAGATCTGCCTTTCCCTTTACCATCACAGCTTCTCATATTGCTTGTGATTACGATCTAGAATCTTTCGTTTTCCTTCCTCTTTCTTTAATCTTTCTCTTCTTTTCCCTTCTTTTTATTTCTTTTTCTTCAGTTCTATCATTCAAAGCAGTAACTGTCAGTATCTCACCAGCCTAGATCAAGAATTAACGCATCCCAACTTGTTACTTTTTAAGTATATCATATTCTCTGTCCACTTTTTTTTTTTTTTTTTAGAATTTTTCCTCTTGAATAACAGTATTCACATGCAACCAATACATGTTTGCGATGGAGCCCAATCCCCCTTTCGAGTAAACCTATCCACTGTATTTAACTCTTTTGATGGTCAAGCATGAAACCTTGACCTCTGATTAAAACAAAAGCCTATTAAGACTTGCTGAATCATTTCTATTACCATCAAAGACATCAAGAAGTCATCTCTATGTACAAATTTTTAAACTCTATATTGGGTCACTAACCGCTTGCACAAAATTACAAAGAAAATTTGAAAAAAAAAAAAAAAAAGCGCTATAGCATTCATAAACCATTAACTTTCGCAACACTATCAAATGACTAATTTACGAAATGAAAGATGGTTGTTGAGACCAGTGGAGGGTTGAAAGTTTGTGTTCGAATCTTAATTAGAATTGATTAACAATAATAATAATAATAATAAACCAGTCCATTAAAGTTTGGAAAACAAACTGGGACAATTTGTTGCCCTCTACCTGATAGTTGAGCTCTACATCATTAAGCCATTAGCAATGGCACGATTACTATCCACATGAGTAGTTTCATACACGGGAAGCTCCTGGTGATACCTATCATTTCCAATCACAGCAAGATGATCAAGCTCGAATAAATCCGAACTCGAATAACTTAATGCATCATCATCTTCATAATCGTAGTCAACCTCGTAATGACGATTTCGATTCCTGCAAACATCTCTCCTGACTAAGTCATTCTGCTTCTGAATTTGATGATAGTCTTTCAGGAACTCTCTTGCCATCTCCTCAACCCTCCTTCCCTTCTCCATCAGTTGATGCTTGAGCTCATAGTCCACTTTCCTTGACGGGGATTTTCCAATTTTCCAAGCAGTTGGCAGAGAAACAGACATGGGATTTGGCTGTTCTTTTTCTTTTTGTTCATTCAAGCTTTTGTGACCACGAGGTTTAAAATCTTCATCAACAAATCGAACTGTCCTTTTAACCCCATTGCGCAATCTTTCCCTCGTGGATGGAGAATTCTTGCTCAAACATGATCTTGAAAATGAGGAAGCAGAAGAGCATGTCGATTCCTTTCCAGCCTGAAATTTCTTCTCTTCCCGGCAATTCCTCGTGGCAGAAGAACAATTCTTTGATTTCTTTGTGGCCCCTGTGGTGAAAAGAGAGTTGATGAAGCTAGCAAATTTACCGCTAGGAGAAATGGGCTGTTTCATCTTCTTTAGATTGTTGTAAATCTTTAAAGCCCTTGATTTGGACTTGAATAAGGTCTCTTCAAGCCGTGGACTAGTGTGGTCTGCAGCAGAGTTGTGGTGGTAATCGTCGAACTCATGCAATTCTCTCTGTTCGTACAACAGAGTCGTCCTTGTTCTCTCTGTTTTCTCCGGTGGAGCCGGAACGCTGGTCCTCACGGGCCTTGGCGGAGCGAGAGAAGAGGACTTTGATCTTCCGCCGTAAATAGAATCGACGTCGGAGGACGAGAATCCACCAGAGCTAGAATCAGAAGATCTGGAAGTGGTGCTAAAAAACAAAGCATCCTGGTCATGGTGATAATGGCAATCTCTTCCAAATTCTGCCAAATCTCGCCTTCTTTGCTGTTGCGTGGTGATGACTCTTTGGCTCACTTTCTTGTCCATCCATTTCTCGATCAAACAAGCTCGTCGAAGGGGTGGAACTTCTTGCTCTTCCTCCATGGCCCTGCAGCCTTTGCTCTGTTCCTTTAACACGGTTTCTCCATAAAATCTCAATCCTTCAAGTTTGTTATCGCCTTCATCGATGGAGCGGTAGATTTCGTCGAGAAGAGTGGATGAGAAAGATGGGTTTTTGAACTCACGCTCGTATCTATTTCCTCTTGCTGCTGACGATGCTCCTGCCTTCTCCCACCGGTACATCTTTGGAAAATGTGTAAGACCAGAGGTACTGAAACGAGGACAACAACAATAATGATAATGATAATGATAATGAATCAAGCAAGCAAATAGAAGCAAAACAGAAAGACAATGTTTAGTGCTGTCGTGTTTCCTCTTTTTTTGTGTCTCTTATAAGCTGCAATGTTATGCAACAAGATAGAAAGGACACAAAGGATTCCAAATCATGGCGATTTGGAAGGGGGGGAATGTTGGAAACCAAGGTGGGTTTCTTCTGGGTTTCGGAAATGAAACGATATATACATATGGAGAGAGAGAGAGAGAGAGAGAGAGAGAGAGAGCAATGGCAGCCAGAATGGCAGAACTCCAAGGTCAAGAAGAATGGGAACAGACCAGGGGACTTTATAAGGGGCTGTCATGCGGGTGCGTGTCCAAATACTAACAGGGAGCCAAGGAAAGTTTGCCATTTTGCTGACGTGGAATAAATTGTCGTTTATAATCTTTATTATCCCCAAACTACCCGTCCATTAATGTCAAATATTGATATATTCTCCCTTGTACACTTTCTTCGGAAAATTCGAATTTGAAGCCGTTGATCATGCCAAACAATATAAGTTGGCAATTATAGAATGCGTTCGGTTACAAAAATAGAAAAAAAAAAAAAAAAAAAGAAAGGATCTTGCTGGTTTGTGATAGAGATTTGTTATGGGAAGTAATAACTGATTGAATGCACTGGATTATTATTGGGTATTCTCTTGACTAGTGTTCATTCTGCTGGGGAAAAAAAGGGGAAAAAAAAAAAGAGACTAAAATATATGAGTGATTGTATTACAAAGAAAAAGCAGGAAAGAGCTTTGATGGTGGATGAATTTCTGGATCTGAAATGGATGAGTTGAATTTGGTTGAATCTATTAATTGTCTATTATATGGCATTGTGAAGGGTGGGTGAACTACAAGTATTATTCCTAATTAAAGTTAAACGCAACCAATTGTGAGCTTGAATCATTGAATTTTTGGTGGAGTGAATTCGTATACTTTAAGATAGCAATTTGTTCTTATATTCAGCGATTTTATAGCCTATAACATTTGCTTGCACCCGCCAATCATTCGAGACTTTGATTCGGTCTCATTTTAATATTGATAACACAATTGATTGGACTAATAACATTTTCTAAATTCCTAAATCCAGCATGTACGAGATATATTCGTACAATTTTTTTTTTTTTTATTCGAAAATAGTTGGTGGCCATAGAAGGGAGCCATAACAAGCCAACTTTTGAGAAAACAGAAAAAAAAAAAAAAAAAAGTGGGGAGTCCCCTTAAGGTCTCTCCTCTTCTATGACTCTCCTTTGATCACCTCCATTTGATAATTGCCCCTCCCCCCAACCCCCTTCTTGTTTTGTAGTCTCCTCCAAGATTATTAGGCATCTAAAATGTTCCGAGGAGAATAGGATCACATTGAAAAGAAGGGAGGACAAAGCCAAATCAATTTAAAAGGCCACAAAAAAAACAAACAAACCAATAAATATACAAAACCCTTTGGAGTTGGCACAGTTGCAATGAATTATTGAAAGGATCTCGAACACAACAATGTCTCATACAATGGACCTAGGAAATAAAATGAAACTGCTTTCCCAACCCTACCACCCTCCCCCTGTTTCTCTGGCCTTTGCATTTGCGGTTTTCTAATTAACCTCTAATTTTCTTCATATCACTCGCAATTGCAACAAAATAAAAGGGAAGGGAGGAGGGGTCCGGAATTCATTTTCTTGAGGATTAAGTAACGAATGACGATCATACTTTCAATACGACAAATGCAAAGCGATGATCCGCGCAGAATATAATCCATAATTCGATGCGTGCGTGTGAGATTTAGAGAGCAAGGCACATGTATTTTTGTTGAAGTTCACTTGTCAATTGTCACTCAACGGGCCAGTTTAGTGGAGATCATCATCGCGGAGGAACAGCCTTGAATTATGTAATTGTGATTTACCATTTTACAAGATGTCAATTTAGGCAGTGCAAGATTGGTACAACATGGTTGGTGCAACATGAAGACACAATCATGGTTGCACATGGAAAATTTTCGGATTCTTCATGGGCCCCATAGAAGCCTTCTTGTGTCATTTTGAATTTAAAAAGCTCGTTGATTTTTGTTTTTTTTTTTTTTTTCCGAGAAAGTAATTCGTCGACTGGTTGCCATGTAACATTCATAGTAAAAGGAAAAAGGGGAAAGAGAAAGCAAATGTGGCAATAAAATATCAATACGAATCAGCCTTCTTACGGTCGATAGTACTTCCTTTGATCCGATCCGCGTCAATCGGTCCTCGAAGTTCGAACTATTCTGACGGTCGAGAAGAATCATCACAAACTAAAACAAAGAGAGGAAAAAAAAAATAAAAAAGAAAACCTACGAGATTTACTATGACATCACTTGTATAATTGATACAAAAGCTATGATTTTTATTCGTAAAACATATATCCAAAAACGTATAAACGATAAAGCCCAATTCAAAGTAGTAGAAAAAAAAAACAGAGAGCAGGAAATGGATCGAGATCTTCTCAAGTTTGCTCTCTAATTTGAGAGAAAATTTAGTAAATTCTTGACTTTTTATTATAATTGAATGGTGTATATGGAGACATATATATTTTCTATTTACAAAATTATATTTATGATTCAAATACACAATTAGATAAACTTCAAAAAATTATTTTACAAATTAACATCAAATATATTGTTCTAAAAGGTAATGTCTTGTTTTCATTTTTTTAGTTTGGATTCACATTCTCTTTGATTTTTCTCTTGTTTATTTAATTTTGAGACCATTGTCTTGAATTGAAGAAAAAAAAAAAACCTTAATTTTGAGCAAATAAATCCTAAAAGTTTAGTTCCTTATATACATGTGAAACAAATAAAATTATGTAAAAAAAAAAAAAAAAAATTCCTTGTGTGTCTTCGTTTATACCATCGATTTAATAAATGATCAAAATTTTTTCAACTCTTAAGAAGTCGGGGAGCTAAGTCTCGAAAATCACGAAAAGGTCAATCAAACGGATGGTTTTGATCTGGTCCCTCTCGTAAAATTTGCATTCTAATCACGCAAACTTAAGACATGACCTTTGCTTCAGCGCTGAAAGTAATGATGGCCCTTTCAACATTAACCATGGAGTAAATGAACCCAAAGCGCCTATAACCGTAATTATGATCAGTCAATCATAAAAACTTATCCAAAGGAGCCTCATGTTCGAGCGTCATCGCTTGCGAGATTCCTTGCGCGAAGAGTTTCAAACACTGGGAATTAGACTCTTCCCGATGTACTAAAAGAATTTAAATTTAAAAAAAAAGGCGAAGCAACGGGGCTCTCGCTGAATTTTAGATTTGGGATTCTTGCAGCTGTTGTATGTGAATATGATAAAAATTAATAAATAAATATAAAATTTGACACGGGGTGTGACTTTTACTTCTGAACATAAGTGCCGTACTCCCATGGTTCAATATTTTGGTGTGATAAGTAGAGGCTCTCGAAATCTAATTTAAGTATTTGAATTTAGCCAAATATTTCAATTTTGTCCAAATCACATATACAGTGAAATCACCGTTATTGAATCTCAAATGAACTACAACGTCGACACAATTTGCATAATTGTCATTAATATGGATTTAAAAAAAAAAAAAAAACTAAGAATATTTTTCAATACATTAGGATTCAAATCATGGTAAAAATGATCTCATGTTAAGGATCAACAACAGTCTCATGAGTGCCAAATTTACCCACCAAAGCTACTGTTTCTCATCATGAGAGAGAGAGAGAGTGTGTGTGTGTGTGCGTGTTTGTTAGAGGAACCTAACGAGGAACGACGGTAATGTTTAGCGCAAGACCATTGACAAGCCAATGGTCTAGAAGAAATGTTCATAACATTCAAATTTCATATTTACATTTCATGTTTCTGTACCCTCGTTGAGGTGAAAGTGATGCCTTTGGATTTGCATTATAATTCTTGCGAGCCCCACGAATGACACTGGTGTATATGATTTCGTAATCCTCACCATGCTAACACATGTTTTTTTGTGCGCTTGGTGTGCTTATGTTCATCAATCTGCAGGCATGGGCTCAATGTATAAAATAAAGTAGTTAAATTGGTAACCATGACCATCGGATACGTAAACAAATGCGATGCATGTACCCAGAAAGGTCATTGGTTTGGTCTCTCGAATTGGTCACAACAAGAACCGAACAATTGTGGCATATTCAGATTGGCTTCCTTCAACAGCTAGACAATGTTCCCGTGAACTTTCGGCGTCTGATGTTAACATATATATTGGGCGAGAAATTAAATACTTAGTAGGGACATAACATGGAGATTGTGGTCTCCGTTGGAGCTCCCGGATCCTAATCTTCCGACGATCAGGGATGCCATCCAATTATGGACGCAATGGAGAGCCTCATTGTAACGCACAAACTACTTCAGTCTTGGTTAAGCTTCTTTAAAATAATTAAAGGATCCATCCCAATATCTATCGAGACATTCACTAAGAAGTTGAGCGTTTGAATTAGATTCATACTAAAAGTCACTAAAATTGATGGATAGGAATTAATGAAATTAGAAAGGGACTCCGTTGCTTATATATTAAGTGAGTGAATTCTCCTATAAACAAAAAATAAGGAGATTTAGCGTGTTCATCAAATGTATAATATTGAGTTTTAAACCAGTTGATAATCAAATTATATATTAAAAAAAAATTATTAAAATTTAATATTATTCAAACAATAATTTTTTATAAAAAAATTGAATCAAAATTGATTTTAATATAATTAATATATTTATTAATTAACTTTTAAAAAATAAAAATAAGAATTAAAAAAAAAAGTTGATATGAAATTTTCCATCAAATTCCAACATGTAAAGTCTAGTATTCTTATATCCCACCAAACGACAGTGACTTGTCATCAAACTCAAACAAGTCACCTAGCTTGATTGACTCTATATGCAAGGGCCGGATGGAGGCTCCTGGATTCATATGCTCTAAGGGTGCTACAAGGACGCGGCATTTTGGCGTGTGTGTACTGACGGAGCTCCCATTTAAGATTAAGTTTGTTTGTTTGTTTTTTTTTTTTTTTTGCTTTTTAATGAGATAAAAGGTGGGGAACACCCGTCATGTAGTTTTTTCTACGTTTCGCTCTGATCGTAGTAATGCCATGGCCAGTGGGACCACATGATGCCACGTGAACTATTTTGCTTTTCTTTGTCGTATATCGTATGCTTCTGACACGTAGGGTTTTTGGGGTCCCTTCCGCCAATGCTCATTAATGCTAGTTCCCATCATAGGAGCAACTCGACCAAGTGTCGTGCTCGTTTGTCAGCAGGATTCACCGTGTCCGATCTAAAATCACTTTCTTTTTTTCTTTTTTAATTATTATTATTAAAATTATTAACGAGGAAAATGTTATGTCCAGTAGAATTTATGCAAATTTTTTGGCCGCCTGGCACAGCGTTTTATTTTGGGTGCTTTATTGGGTTTCCCGGAAAGGAAAAATTAACAAAACAGAATCAAAAAGCCCTTAGGAAGGGATCGAGCAGCCTTTGGCAAGCATAGAAGACGGTCAATTCCCTTTTCCTTGTCCACCTCGTATCGTCTAGCAAAGAAACAGCATGTTCAAGGACCATAAACTCCCCATCACCGGGGCGTCCTCGTGGCGATGAATTTTGGAGGCAACGAATCTTACAAACTCACAGATAGATACGTAGGTTGCTTCTCCTTTTTTTTTTTTTTTTGTCCAACACCAGGCGCACGTTGAAGCTGTACGAAAAGTTGACTTGAAACTCAAATGATTTGATATGATTTGTGCTTCAATCACATAGAATCCCGACGTGATATTATTCATATGCACACCAATTATTGATTAGCCTCCGTTTGTTAGAAGAAAAGAGTAAATTTTGCAGGTCTCACGCTGCCATGGAGTGATAAATGGCGAAAAGAAGAAACAGCGCGTATAAAATATAAGTTAACCAAAAAATATGTAGTAGATCTTTTGTTTCTTTTTTTTTTTTTTTTAAGATTTAAAAGAGTAACACTACGGTGTTACTTGGGTCAATTATTCTAGATTTTTTCGAAGTATTGATGTGCGATCTGGAAATTTAAAGCGTGAGTTTTGGTTGTTATAGTGAGAGCAAAACAAATTAAAGGCTAAAGTATCCTAGTATATTATTAAATTAAATTAAGATTTAAGACAATTCCGAACCAAGCGTCCTCCTTACTTTTGGTCAAAAACAACAAAAAAAAAAAAAGGGGGCGTCCTTCTTGCTTGCTTATCTTCCCGGACGGACGGGGATTTTAAAGAAATTTGGGTCCCACACACTTGCCCCGTCAGCGATGGAACACGTGGCATGGCATGGATATGCACGCGATAATACCTCCCCTCTGAGCGTTGTGATCACGTGCACCAGATAATTCTTGCAAGGTGGGTCCAGTCCATGAAGCATTTTTGCCCTTGGACCCACGACCACGAGCATCGCATATTATGCTAATACTCACTATAGCATCCGAGATCCAACGGTGGAGTGGGAGTCCAAAAGGGTACAAACAAGTGGGTCTTCTGATTTGTGTCTGGGAAATGTGCAGCGAGAGGGAAGCGGGAGTTTTTGAAAGAGATTTTTGTGGGTCGGGTTTGGGATCCCTAGGTGAGTTTAGTCTGGTGTTGCAGTCAAGAAAGGAACAGTGCTCTTTTTCCTGAAAAAAAAAAAAAAAAAAACAGTAGGGGCTACGGAGGAAAATTGAAAGTAGCGTCATCTTCCTTTTTCCTTGTTATTTAGGACACTTATCTGTGAGACTCTGACCTTGGCTTGCACATGCACACCCACTTGCACTGCACGAATAGGTTGCTTTGTTGGGGCCTCGGTGGGTTGCTCTCTCTCTTAAATGTTGAACGTTTCACTGTTCAATCCATTGGTTGTTGCCTGATCCCGGAACGAATGCATCACGAATCCAACTTGAGATGAAATTCAAATTAGGATTCGCAGACGATAACAATGGACAAGAAAGTAATTAGTTTTAACTGTGAAATAATGCATAAGAATTTTCTGAAAGGGAAGCACTGCAACAACCTCTCTAGCATGGTGGGAGAGACGAAGTTTGCACAAACTTCCCTTCTGTGGTTAGCCACCAACCCATGGTTTCCCGCTCCTGTTGATTTTCGTTTTCATTACAATTATGCCCAAGTAGGGACAAAAGCTATGGGTTCGAAGAACCCAAGCTCGTCGTCTTCTTCAATAAACCGGTCTCATGCACAGTGAAAAGCTGTAATTGTGAGCGGCATCTGCATAGTGCACGTCGCTATAAGAGAACCGCTATTTTTGCTGTAATTGCTTTTGGGAATGTAAGAAGGGAGACAACTTAGTAAATAACTTTCCGAGGGAACCTGACCCCGGCACATCATTCCTTGGAAAATTTTATCTCAACTCCGCCTTAATATAAAATTCATTTTACCTTTCCAAAATTTTCGATATCCACACAGAACACAACTGAACCAGCATGCCGGCAACCTTACAGGGTTTCCTAGTCCTAGAATAAATTCACATGGTTTACATATGAGAGCTTCAAGCCACCAGATATCCAAACAGAACACAACTGAACCAGCATGCCGGCAACCTTATATGGTCTCCCAGTCCTAGAAATAAACTCACATGGTTTATATATGAAGCTTCAAGCCACCAGATAAGTAAACTCTTAAATCATTTTACCATCGTCGACAATCATGATTGTTAACAATACAGAGTATGGACACGTTTAACTGGTATACAGTAGCAGCATCTCTGTGAGAGTCCAGATGCAATGTTACCTTTGTTGATATTCCATTAACACCAAGAACATACATAAGTATATTCCTTCCTTCAGGTATATGGACTTTCAGGAATTATTGATTTGCTTCACAGCATCACTAATGCATAATATCCCAGATGACAAGCACTTCCAAAAATAACCATTTCCCAGAATCTAATGCAGCGTGCTTCCAACATTTCTTAAGGCTGAGATTTCACCCTCTGGACGTCCACCAACTGATAAAGATCTCCTCGGCGCTGCTTTGTTAAGGGGAGGTTTGTCCTATTTGGGCAGAAAACTAGAATTCAATGGTAGTGAATTTATATTACAATGGAACGTCCAACACCATACATTAGAAGGCACATCACCTTCTCTGCTCAATCAGTGAATAATCAATCTCTGCTATGATTATATCCTGCTCATGTTCAGTGGTAGCCAGAACTTCTCCAAACTGCCATTAATAATGTTAGTGAATAAATTATCCATATCATATGCAATTTATGGCCATAGAGGTAATCTAAAAATAATCATTAACTCACTGGTCCTACAAGGGTAGAGTGGCCCCAAGCCACGTAACTGGCACTAACATCTCGAGCAGGTGAACAGGTTGCTACATATAGCTGCCATTTAAAAATTCAGAAAACAAGAAAATGCCAGCAATTCCTTACAGGCTTACATAAGATTGCTAAATAATGAAATTAAACGCTTCCAAATAAATCAGTTCCACTGTTCAACCCTACCAAGATGAATTTTCACTTATACTACAAATGTTCATTATCGTCTGCAATTAACATCAATCCAAAAAGATTCAGCCACTCTTTGTTGTGTAACTCAGTTTTTACACCACCCAAAAAGAAAAGGAGAGAGGAAAATGTGACTGATGGCTAAGGAAAAAGCTTCCTCCAAGCATATTGAAAAAGACGTTTCATCAGAATGGCTGCATCTGATTATTATTGCCCGATTCAGGCAAAACTTGTCAATGCAGTCACCCATTTGAAAGATGCGGCAAGGGCAATGGAATATTAAGGAAATAAATATTGCAAGTCACTGGAAGCATCTGAGGGGTCAGGTCCTGGTTTCTAAAGCAAGGATATGGGGAAATTTTGTAATGAGGCTCTGGTTTTCCCCATGAAAATTTGTGTACCTTTGGTCTCTTCTCTTGACATTAGTTTCAACTTCCATAGAACCTCCAAAACTTCCAAGGATTAAAAATGAAATGAATGAAAACCTCAATGCTTTGACATAAAAGAAGAGAAGAGCAAGCTTTGCTGCTTTACCTGATTATCTGCAGCCCTGCACATAAAATAAGAAGGCACAAATCAGAAAGATTCTACAAAAAAAAAAAAAAAAAAATCATTAAAAGCATTGCATCAATGATTTGAAAATTCCATCTGGTGATTTGTGATTTCTGATGCAGTGTCTCATAATTGCTTACACTTCCACAAAATTAGCAAGCAGCTCATCTAAATTTTGCTAAAGCTACAAGAAAACATGCACACTATTTTGTAATTTGAAGCGCAAGAAAATATTCAGGTCATTAAATATGTTATATATTGTGCAGCTTCTGCAGTCAATGGCACCATAAATTCTTTATCATGATTTTCATGGAAAAGCATAAAGATGATAAATTAGTTCATACACTTAAATTGCTATTGGGAAAGAGATTTCAGGAAATAACTAAAACAACAGTCGTACCTTGCCCTTTGCAGTAACTCCCAATGTAATGGTCCAGTGGTCATGTTGAATGCTCCAGGATAGCATATCATGTGAGCACCTAATGTCAACAAGATTCTACCTCAGTGTTCAGTTCATTTATCATCAACATCATCAGCATAATGGCATTCATAAATTAAATAAGTAGAAGAAGCAAGCTACAGATATTTGAACAATTATAATATATAATTTAATTCATTTCCTGAAGTACCAAAGACAGTTATGTAACTGTTGCAAAAAACACAAAAACATTCAGGATCTTAAGTTCCTAGGCAAACAAATGTAGTGCAAAGCAATAAATGCTTGGAAAAGATATTACTGTGCATGCATTTGATAGCCCATTTTATACTGCATTTTATGTCTTAGCTTATATTATGTAAACAAAAAAGGAAAAATCCAAAATTTCTGACAGGCTATAGCATAAAGGCTGCAGCTAAATAAAAGGAAGAAACTCGAAGGAAGAGGAGAAACTGGCAAATGTACAGAACCCAGATAAACCAGGTCATAATGTCTGTTTCCAAATTCTAGCAAATTGAAGAAATGTAAAGAGCCATCATGAGTCCCCAAATGGGAGAAGTACTTCCCCTAAGGAGTAGAAGATTTTATCTCTGTAATGCAGCTGTTCTAATGTCATGCATCTTTTTACCAATATTCCAAGAATGTATACATTTTATAGTGAGAAAAACATCGAAACAAGCTAACCATGGTTTTAAAATCCCAATTTAAATGGTACAATCCTGCAATTTTCTAACATATAAATGATATGTAAGCCAGAAACATACCATGGGTACTCAAATTTTGATGTCTAAGGGATTCATGATTCTATAAAAGAACCCACAGCTTCAAATTGACAGAGACCTCAAACATGTATTCATGAGATCACCATTTCATATATGGAAATACATCCTTATTAGTTGCTGAGAAAAATCAAAATCCTAAACTTTCCAATGAAATCCAGATCTAATATCAGTTAGACAAGATTTGGTTTTTTATTTCCAGAATTTGTTAGATTATTCAGCTTTTATCTGCACTATTTATCAGTTATGGGATTGCAATACAACCCTAATTTTAAGAGTGAATTACCTTTCAGATTGCACTCTACTGGGTACAATCTTGTACTCAGGATTTTTGTTAGCAAAGAAGAATCATTGAGATCGTCCAAATCAGTGATAGAGATGAAGGATTTCTAGAGCACATTAATTTTATGTCTCTCATACTTCAAGGTAGACGACAGGTTGTTTAACATATCATGGTGGGAACACAAATAATAGACTGGAGGGAAAAATCCATTGAGCAGAACCAAGAATATATATCATACAAAATAAGAGGATAACAATGTTACAGAAGAAAGGAATGGGAGAGAACCAAACCTCTGGCTGCATAGATCATGGCCAGTTCCTGGAAACGAATATCATAACAGATACCTATACCAATGCGACCAACCTCTGCATGGATAAATGATCATTTTTTTTTTCAAAGCTGTAAAAAATAAAGAGGAAAAGGAGAAAAGTTCCCAAGCAGAATAGGAGACCAGAAAAAAGGACTCATGAAGGTAACAAAATACTTAAAGAAGAACACTACTGCAGATTATTGAATCAAACAAAGAACAGGGCAATTGAAGAACTGCAACCACAAGTAAGGTTGGCTCTTTTTCTTTTCTGCAGACAAGAAAATATATAAGACAGACATGTGCAAATTATAGGCTGGAATTATGCAACACATATTATTAGCAGCAATCATAGAGGGTAGTGCAAAAGTATTTGTAGCATGAACTTCAAGAGGCTAATCCAAAGAAAGCGTGTTATGAGCCATCTCTTTCAAATTTACCCAGTTAATTCACAGTTGGACACGCATAGACATGTAAAGTGACAACCTTAAAAAGGCACTACAGACACCTGCAGAAAATGATGGAACGACTTTAAATTAGGCAATGGTGGATCAAACAACTTTAAATCAGACAAGGAAAATTCTCCCAAAAATAATGAAAAATATATAAGTGAATATAGTGAACAGAACCCTGCCGCTGAACTTTGGTAATGCAATATAGTTGATTCTCTCAACAAGGAAAATGCAGTGTCATGTATGTTCAAATGTAAAGCAACAAGGAACCTGTATCCACAATGGTGGGAGTTTCTCCTGCAGTCAGAGTTTTTGACTCTATGAAGGTAATCTTCCCCGGAATGTCAATATCAAAGAGGTGTATCTGCAGTTGAAAACAAATTCAAATGTATTGTGTGAATCAATAAGAAGAAGATAAAATTCAATCTAATTAATAGTCTGTCAATAGCAGTACACAACCAGTCCAAGATTTAATTAGATCTCTCATCACTTCTTGTACATGAAATGGGTACCTTCCGGTGCTTGGCTTTCAGCTTCCCATCAGTGTCAAAAACGCAACATGTATTATACAGCTGATCCCCAGAACGTTCTGGTATAGAGCCACCAACTATTGTGACCTTCAAACGACAGGCGGCTTCAGAGAGCATGGCTGTTGAAGGGGAAGCATCGCCACCAGCATCTATGTCCTCAGCATAAACTGAGAAACTATCATTTGAATATGGACTGTTCCATATTTCCTGACATTTACATTTTTTATGAAAAAATAAAAAAATCATTTTATGCACAAGTCATTAAACAAACACTTTCAATCAATAAAAAAAACTAGCATTTCTAACAAGCTTGCATATGTCAATTTCTTTCTTATGTGAAAAAGCCTAAATTTCCACAATTTCACTAGACTAAATTTTAATTCCAACTCATACTGTTCGAGTAAGGGAAGCTTAAGTTATCGGTTATGCGTGGCCAAATTAAGCTCAAAATTTTAAGAATTTGAATCGTTAGCCCAAAAAAAAAAAAACAGAGATAGAGAGAACTAACAGGCAAGAGAACAAGCTTGGCGCCCTTAGCTGCAGCCTCCTCAATTGCATTGCGAGCGTGAGCAATGTTCCTCTCTTTATCCGCCGTCACGGACAATTGGCATAACCCTATTTTAAACTAAAACAAATCAAAACCAAAAATAAATGAGCAGAGAAAAAGAAAAGAACATCCAATTGACTCTCTAAAGTTGACATTAATTTTGCATGCATGCGTTTGATGTGTGAAGAATCGAACCCTGGTGACAGGGGGCGCGGGCACGGGAAGAGCGGGCGGGATTCTGGCTTGCTCTGGCTTGAAAGAAGAAGAAGCCGCCATTACTGGACCTAATGAGGTGTGGAATTGGGACTTCTGGTTCAGATTGTTGAGATTGGTGTGCTTATTGTTGTGAATAAGAGCGCGTAGGTGGTGGTGGTGTGTGATCGATTTCGTACGTGAAACGGAGAAACGAGGGGAAGAGCAGGAGATTGGAGAGCAGTGGAAATTGAGATTCCTGGTGATAAAGAGCGTTGATTTTGCTGACGATATCATTTCCGATTATGACTTTAACTTTTCATTCACTTCTCAATCTCGCCGTTCGTGCTTTTTCCCCTTTTTTTTATAATTATTTTTTGTTTTTATGGACAATTTTGCTGTTGTTCTCCCTTATTATTATTATTTTTTTTTGTATTTTATTTTCTGTCGTCTTTAGAAGAACGTAGAAGTTTTTGGGAAGGGCAAATTTAAAGAAAAGAGATCAAGGTTTTAATATTTATCTTCTAATTAATTACAAAGATCGACGACCTCTGATTCCTTTGTTGTCCTCGATAGTGTGGGCAATCTTCCGGATCTGGATTTGAGACTTCTTTTGAGCTTTGGGATTGTATGTAAAATTGGTTAAAAGCCAAAGCATTCCTGACAACCCAATGAAAAACAGAAAAAGAAACGAAGCATTACGGCAATGTCCAAAATTGCAAATCTAGATTTTAAATTGTCCAACTTGAACTAAAAAAAAATTTCATTCGTCGACACCAATTTGAAGAATCCGAAAAAAAAAACAAAAAAAATATATATATATATATAAATTAAATTTTTATGATACGTATATATTTTATATATTATGCATGAATACTACATATTAAAACTTTTCTTAATTACCCCGTAAAATTTCAAATTAACTGTTCTAGTATTAATGATATGTTTTTTAAAAATGCATTAATTAGTAAAATTTTTTAATTAAAAAATAGAAAAAATAAGATTACACCTTATAATTTCTTTCAAAATAATTGAATACTAGTAAAAGAGCAAAATCAATAGTTAGTAAATATTATGTGTTTTGCTTTGTTAAAAAAAAAGGCCATACATCGATAACATTAACAGTTTCTATTTAAAAAAATAATGATAACATTAACAGTGGCACATAAGCCCTAAAAAAAAAAAAAAAAAACTGGTAATATACATTGGCTATTTAATTTGAGAGAAAAATGGGTCGACACAAAGTTGACTTCGAAAAGGCCCCAACTTGTCATGGCCCAATTGGTCTCTTCCAGTATAACACAAGGAATAGAAGATACGTCGTCGTGTACCTCTTTAATTACCAAACAAATCAAAATTCGCAACCTTTCGCAAACTCACCCGTCAGATTCGCAACGGTAATTAACTGCCTCTCCCGCCGCCCTTCCCAACTCTTTTTCTTCACAGCAAACGGACGCAGAAATCACAAACTCCCTTTGAATCACAGAATCTCCATTTCTCAAGCACCAGACTAATCTCTGGTGCTTGAGAAATTCACAACACCACCGTTCCCAAAAACCTATATTTCTAATTGGTGCAATGGGGGATCCCATGTCCATTGTACCCTACCATGACCCCTACGACTGCCCCATTGACTTCGATTCTCTCAACCTTACGAATGATTCCATCGCTCGTCTTGCAACACTGTCGCCCATCAACCATCCCGCTTCGTTTCCTCAAGAATACGATGATATGATTGATGATGACCATCACGATCTCTTCAATGATCCAATCATTCTGGAAGTTTTTGGTCATTGCAATACTAATGGTGGTCAAACCCAAGAAGCAGGTCCTTCTTATCGTCATGATGGCCACACCCAAGAAGCCGGTTCGTCTCATGGTCATGGAGACTGGCCTAATGATAATGGACCGTCAGAAGAGAATGGATGCCGCCAAGAGCAAACTGAGAGTGAGAGACATGACCACAATTTTCGACCAGAGAATCTTGGTGGTGGGAAGGGGATCCCTCTTGCGGTTTGGCCACCGCAACCAGTCCCGTTTCTCTGCACCTGCTGTCAAGTTCTTCGAGAAATAATTCACACTGACGGTGCGCCTCCGTTTCCATAACAAAATGACACTTTTGATACTTTTTTATTTTTTTATTTTTAATTTTTTTTACTAAATCTTTTGTGTATATGAAATTTGTATATATTGCGGTTGCAGGGATGTTTACCGCAAAACTTGAAGTTCATGGCAGACTGGGTATAATATGTCATGCTGTTCTCGAGATTCGAGACCATGTCAAAGCGGTCTCTCCGGTTCAACATCATATGTACGAGTAAGTCCTAATCAGTCCTGTGGGTTTCGACTTTCATCAACTTGAATTCATGCCCCGATGCCATTATACCGGCAAAGTACTGTTTAATGATTTGGGTGCTTTTAGGAGCAATCTCTCTTTCATGTTCAAAAATTTTGAATTTTATTTTTTTCTTTTGGGTTTTTCCAGTATTTATACTGAGAAGAATATCATGAATGACGTGAACTTGCTTTTCTTTCCAATCCTTTTCAACTAGTTTCTGCGACAAGAGCCCCGAGAGTGTCAAGCAATTCCTGCAGAATTATTGTGAAAATAGGAAAAAAGAAGGCTGTGTGATGGTGCAAGATCCGTTGTCCGCCTTCTATTCAACCCTATGTGTGGGATTCGACTGGGGCGAACATCTGAGTAATGATGACTTCTCTGACTCATCCCCAACAACTTCAGGTCAACATCTCTCTTTCTTGACCTCAAAAATAATTGTTTCTGTGATCAGCCTTTGAATTGGCCAAGAAAAGATGGAAAATTTTATTTTTGAAAAACAAATTGTGAAGAATGTTCTTTGTGTTTAGCAGAGGAAGGTCAAGTTGATGCTTCGGAGCTGGAAGGAGAGGATGAGCCAGGGGAAGTTCCACCAAGGAGCAATCTTTCTCTACAGGTTGTATTAACGAGGGGCTAAAAGTTGAATATTTTAACTTGTAACAAGGCAATAGATAAATGATGAATCCCTTATTTTCATTCAAATTCTGACTAACTTGTTTTTCGTTTTGGATCGGGGAGTTGTGTGCAGAGGGAAAGAGCAAGAAGCATGAGGCTGAAAGACTTTGCAGATTATTTCCATCTCCCCATTCACAAGGCCGCAGAAAGACTGAACTTGTGTGCAACTGTTGTTAAGAAGATATGCCGGAGAGACGGGATGGCACGATGGCCTTACCGAAAGGTACACATGCACATTTTCATTCCAGCAAAAACATTCTGCATGTGTTCAATTGTGAGTCTCTGCCATGTTAACGTACGATTGAATTCTTCTTACTTGTTTTTTTTTTTTTTTTGGGTTCAATTCTTGCAAGGTGAGGAGCATACAGAGGCAAATGGACGAGTTTACTGCACTTCTAAATTCAGATGATCCAGAAGAAAGGGCACAAGCTAATGTAGAGATCGAAAGGCTTGAACTAGAGCTGGCTGGTATATTTGAAGTGGCTGGCGTATGAATGATTGTTGTCTATCATATTAGGGGCGGGGAGATAGCTGACTAATTAATTTAAGTTTCAATTTATTTTTTTTTTCCCGAGAATTTTTTAATGTTTAAGTAAGCCTATCAATTTTGTTTCACTTTGGCACATATTTATAGACACAGAGAGGAGCCTGTTTTGACAACGCCGTGTATCCTAATTGTACTCATGTTTGCTGTAATTATATCTTGATTTATAAAAGAATGATTATTTCTCTCATAACTTACCGTTAAAATATGATTTAATTCGTATTATTTTATTAGACGCATTATACCATTATAATTTACTTGTTTTTTTTTTTTTTTAATTTTTGTGTTGACTTTTTTTTTTCAAAATTTTGAAGATTGGAGATCATAGCAACTGAACATCTCTTGTCAATGCTCTAGAATCTTCCCTTCCACCTTAAAATAAAAGTTTTGGAATTCACTTATCCAAAAAATTTTTAAAAAAAAAAAAGAAAGAAAGAAATTTAGATTTGTTTTATTAATTTGGTAAAATCTTGGGCAAAATGGACTTCGTTGACCAGACGCTAGGGCTTTGTCAATATCGGGGGAGCCCAAAATCCCCAACCAAAAGAGGCTTAATGTTGAGTCCACGGACTCACTGCCATTTTATCAAATCCAATTAACCGATCCGTTTCGTTCCCGATTCGAACTCTCCGCTTCTCCCCTCACTCCCGCACACGCACACACACACACACACACACACACACACACACTCTCTGTCTCTCTCTCTGTGAGTGGTCAAATATTTTTCTCTTCTTTCCCTCCTTTTACTATCTCTCTCTCTCTCTCTATATCGATCTCTCTACAACTACATACTCTATTTCCGAAGCAGTATCAACCAGAGCTTTCATTGGCTGGCGGTGTTTGTTAAACCATGGACGGCGCTGCATCGTATAACCCACGTACGGTGGAGGAGGTCTTTAGAGATTTCAAGGGCCGCCGAGCTGGCGTGGTTAAAGCCTTAACCACTGGTGTCTTTTTCTTTCTTTCTTCTTTCAGTTTTTCTTTTTTTAAAGAAAAAATATTGACAATTTTATTTTGTTTTTACTACGTACAGTTTATTTTTATATTTTGGTTAGATTTTATGAATGCTGAATACATTTGTTTTGTGTGTGTTATTGCAGACGTTGAAGAGTTTTTCCAGCAATGTGATCCCGGTTAGGGCTTTCGTTTCTCTTTTCCTTTTCTTACTTTCTTTTTTTTTTTGCAATTTTTTTGGGTTAAAATATATTATTTTTTGGCAAGTTGTTTGGTTATATTGAAAAGTTGAAACCCTTTGCGTAATTTGATGCGGAGGAAATGCATGAAAGGTTTGAGGGGTTCTGGATACGTTTTATTTCCCCTGGTTTTATTTGGCCTCACTTTTGGATTTACTCGACAATTTGACTTGGTTGAAGTATATTTTAGGGTTAAATTTTCTATTGTTCTGATTGAGTAAATGGTTTTCTCAGCAACCAAACAAGCGAAAACTGGTTCTGTTATGGAATTGTTCTGTGCGTGTTATTTGCATATAAGTGACTTGTACCGGCTTTAACTTGTTTTGGGATTTTTTTTCAAAATTTCTTTTTACGTTCCATGTTTGCAATTTGGGAACATGTGGCCAATCTATTCCTCTATTATCACCTTTTGGGTTACTTCTTGTAATTAATTCCTGTAGATGTTTTTACATTAAGAATGATTCTTTTTCTTATTTCCTTCGAGAGTGGGCATGTTGTCCAAGAATTTTGCAGTGAGCTGCTTTAATACTTGCTTGAAAGAAAGGTTCATGGTGTTGCTATATATATTGATCTATCAAATAGAGAAAACAAAAATTAAGTTGTCTTCAAGCAGCTAGAGAATTCATAGGATTAGCACTTTGAGGATTAGCAAAAATTGCAAACCAGAATTTCATAATAGCATGCGCTGGAAAACAGATGCTAATCATCTGCATTTAGACATTGGTTGCATGCACTTATTTTAATATCATCTCACGGTTGCATAAATGATGGTTCTACATGAAAACTACAAAAATGAGAAATGTCAAGTGAGGTGGCTGCACATATAACTTTATGTGACGCATTTAATTGGTTTTGATGTGGGATCAAATGTTTAGTTGATTGTTTTCCTTAAATGCAAGATATTTTCTGCCTGCAAGTCTGCAACTGATATGCATACCTAAGTAGTCTCAGTTCTACGTGCTGAACCTAGAAAGCCAAGGCACTTATAGAATCATCCTTAATAATATACTCAAAATATCAATCATAATGCCTATGTATTCATGATTGAGGAGGACTACATTCATTTTCTTATGCATTTAATACTGTTGCATTATGTGACCTGTGTTGACATAGTTTATATTGCTGAAAACTTTCTGATTGCAGAGAAAGAAAATCTGTGTCTATATGGATTTCCAGGTGAGCAGTGGGAGGTCAATTTGCCTGCTGAAGAGGTGCCTCCAGAGCTTCCAGAGCCTGCTTTGGGTATAAACTTTGCAAGGGACGGAATGCAAGAGAAGGACTGGTTGTCTTTGGTTGCTGTTCACAGTGATGCATGGTTACTTTCAGTGGCCTTCTATTTTGGTGCTCGGTTTGGATTTGACAAAGCTGATAGGTATATCATCCCATTATTGAACTTTCATTAAGATTTTATAGTTGAAATTTGGTCTGTGGTGAGAAGCTTAGTGTTCACTTTACTGGTATGCTTGACATGAATTTTGTCAAAAAGGTAGATGAATCTTTTAATCCTCCATCCCTTTTTCTTCTACATGCATTTGAGAGTTTCTGATCTGAAAAATGAAAAATTTTCGACTTACTGTTATGTCATACTTTCACTACGTGTATTTAACACTTAATCTATGCAGTGGATACATTGCCGAGTGTTTATCTGTTTAATGGCAAACTAGGACTGTGTATTGTCTAAAGAGAAGATGAAATTTGCTTAATTTGTTTGGAATTTGAAAAACTCAAATGCTATAACTTGAGCGGTGGTTAAAGCTGAAGATCCAAAGTACTTGATCAAATATTCTCAGTTTTTTTTTTTCTTTGTTCAGCATTCTGTGCAAGTAATTGTTGCATTTTTGATGCAGTTTAGATCAGAACAAATCAAGATCCTTGGGTGAAGTTCATCTGTTTTCTAAGCAATACTCTCTGGGTGCTTGTGGTGCAGGAAACGCCTTTTCAACATGATTAATGAACTGCCCACGGTATTTGAGGTTGTAACAGGAAAGAAACCAGTTAAAGAGAAGTCGTCAGTATCTAATCACAGCAGCAATAAATCTAAATCAAACTCTAAGGTATCAAAGGAGTTTAGACTTTTAGGTTTTCTATCTTTTGCTTTTATTAATGACATGTTTCTTTTCATGGATTTTGTGGCAAGCTAAATGTTATTCATTTATGAAAAATAGGGAATGCCTTTTCTATGGCTGGGTTTTCTTTTCCAATTTAGAGTACTAATACAATTCTTATTTTAGCTGTTTTCCTCCTATTGAATTTAAATGAGACTTTGGTTGGATATGGCAATATCAAACCTGTAAGTTAATAATTCTTCTGACTGGAATTTGCAGCGAAGTTCTGAATCTCTAGGCAAGTATTCAAAGGCAATGCAGACAAAGGATGAGGATGATGAGGGCTTGGAAGAAGATGAAGACGAGGAGCATGGGGAGACCCTCTGTGGTGCATGTGGAGAAAACTATGCATCTGATGAGTTCTGGATATGTTGTGACATCTGTGAGAAGTGGTTCCATGGAAAGTGTGTTAAGATCACCCCGGCCAGGGCTGAGCATATTAAGCAGTACAAGTGCCCATCTTGCACTAATAAAAGAGCGCGGCCCTGACTGTGATGGAGAGGTGCACCTTGCGCTATATAGCTCGATTGCCTCTAACTGTGTAGTTGATCTTAGTTCATGGTTCCTTCATCTAGGATGCTTTCTGTAAGTTGCAAATGTGCTGCTTATTTAATGATAAGTCTAGGATATTATATTTGGGTTGGAAACCGTATCCCTTGTAGGTGTGAGAAAGTTTTATTTATGTTTGATGCTGTGTGTTACATGCAATTTATTTATGTTTGCTTTCATTTTTTATATCATCTTCCTGTTTTAGCTTTTACATTTGTAATTAAGAGCTTTCATTCCGTGGTTGGATCTCAAGAATTGGGTGATGAAGGAAAAATGTCAAATACATGCTTTAGAGTGCAGTCATTCAAATGCAAGGAAGCATTTCCCAATCGTGTTTTCTGGTTCTGTTTTTTAAAATTCAACTGGAGTTCCGTTGGGGGGGGGGGGGGGTTTGGAACAGACTGTAATGGTAGTGTCGTATTTTTGTCCTCAGAAATAGGTAACTGATATTAACGGAAAAAAATTAGAGAAATTAAAGGGATAGCGTCACCAGGCTATAGGCTACGTTTACAAAACGCAAAGTCATCCCAGGCCTGGACAAAGGTGTCATAAACGAACGATCTTATAGAGACCTTAGACTCACCCTAAGAAAAATACCAAGGGTAATAAGGAAAATATGAAGAGTATTAAAATGGTTAAAACTTTGAATTTTAATCTTAAAATATAATTTAAGATTTAATTAGTCTCCTATGGTGCAGTTACTCCTCTGCATTTCATTAATCCAAAAGACGAGAGGGGCCCAGGGCCCACTGTTTCCGATGGACTGACGATCCACGAGAATTCAATGCAATGGCAAACTGGGGATCGTCCACAGGTGTAGAGTAGTTGCCAAATTTTATTTTCCTATGACTTTAGACCACGGTTTCCTGCCCCTTGATTCCATCAAATGATTAGCCTGGCATGCCATTCGTCTCATCTCTAACGTATGAATGCATTTTCTTGTTTTTTCTTTTTTTTTTTTTGAATGAATTTGGAATCCCTTGTACTCTTATTCCCATTAAATCAGGTCCCAAAACATAGCGTGGCCAATAAAAGTCCCCCATGATATTTTACTTTCAACAGTAGATTACAGATGAAACACCATTTTCGGGGTGTTATCATGCAACGAGGAGATTACATTCGGCCCACCGTCGAGCTGCCATTCTTTCATCCTTGCCTGTCCAGAACAGCCCGATCAGCGTTCCGACTCTCGAAAGGCTAATGGTCATTACATTCGGTGAGAATGAAGCAGAGTACTATGGAAAACTTGGATCCCGACAATTGTTTGTCACACCCAGATGTCTTAAACCCATTATCAGGTTCTACCATCTTCGTATTTTCTTGGCAAAGGCGACAGCAGTATTTAATATAGTTAATCAGAGTCATCAGATATTAACACACATGGACAACAATAATAGGATAATGCGATCCTCGGCTAAAAACAATTTTCCCCCCGCGACTGAGACTTCAAGATTGCACAAAGATTAAAACTGTATGCTCCATAACATATAGAAAATTCAACAGTTCAAATTTTAGTAATAAATGAATTCCGAATATCATCCCAATTGAGTTAAAGGACCGTACATCTACGCCCGAGAGATTATCTAGATAATAAGCCTGCTAAAATGCATTACGATTGGGGAGAGGGAAGGTAATTGCCTCGTCATTATTAACACACTTACCTTGACTTTGCAATGATAAACACTTAATAAAAAGAGAAATTAAAAGGGTAAAGAAAGGCATTTCACATGGACAAAGCCCTTTTGGCAAGCTGTACAATGAAGAAAGCAGAACGAGAAGCTGATGCCAAAATAGTTAAATTTTTGTTCCCTCGCGGCAATATTGTGTCATGGATTCAGGCTCCCTTGGTTCTTAGCAGATAATCGTTTCAAAAACTCATATGTAGTGACCATGGTCGTTGCAGACAGAGAAGTTGACACCCATCGTGGACCCAATCCCCGGTAACAAGCGGCAAATCCACCTTCCTTCACCAAGTTCTTAACTGTACGCACAAGAGTCAGTGGTCTTCTTCCATTTTCCTCGCCATCCAAGACCTGTAAGCGGGTCTTAATGGTGTCGAGTGGCATGGTGATTATAGCTGAAACCCCACTAGCCATTGCAGCACATAATCCCTGTACTGCTACCATTGCCTTCGATTTTGGCCTATAACCAACACCACCATTTTCAACACTCTCATCTTTTTTGTTTGTGTAGCAAGAAAGACCACCCCAAACAAGCTTCTGTGCCACAGAGTACGATGCCCACCAAACAGCATTTGATGGCGCATAAGTCAGTATTGATACCCCAAATCCCCTGTACAATCCTCTTGGACCATCTGCACACAAAATCTTCCTAAATGCATCAATACCATTCCTATATACATAGGAATTCAAACTCAAGTTCGCATTTTTGCCACTATTGGCAACATTATAATTGCAACCCTGAACCATGAGTCTCTGGCTCACCACATCGATTGGAGTCCAAACGAGCTGTGCCGCCATAGCCGAACTCAACCCAGCAGCGGCACTGGAAACAGCAGTTGCCGTGGTATCTGACAACCCAAATCTAACAGTTGCAGTCCCAATGCTGCTCTTGGTGATCTCAAGTGCCCCCATGTAAACGGCTCGAGCGGGGATCGTACCCATCAAAGAAGTACCAAAGCCCTTGTAGAATCCTCTCACACCTTCATGTCGCATCATGGAAAAAGACAACCTGAGGCATGAAACTCGGGTGGGCAAGACCTGCTGCCGTGTCTTTAGAACAACAATAGGGTAAAGAGCAGCTGAGACGCCAGAAAACAAGGCGGCTCCAAGGAAGAAAAACCTGGATTTATCAAGCATATGCCAATCTATATCCGCAGGTATATGAATCTCTGATGCCGAATCATCCTCGGCCGCCCCTAAACTCATTTTAGCCACCTTGAAAGTATATCCAAAAAAAAGTTTCGATCTTGACTACTACGAATTATCAAAGTTACAGAGAATTACTAATTCCAATCGGGTAGATCACAGAGAGAAAAACTGGAATCTAAAGAAATTGGAAAAAGAGTAACCCTTTGTTTTTTTTTTTCTTCTTTTGCGCAAGCAGATTCGTGAACGGACTTTAATAACCAAGAACAGCTCAATCATTACTCAATACACTTACTATAGGAAAACCCAATTCGATGACATCATGGTTCATATTATTACCTACTGCTTACCAGCGATTGAAGAGTGCTAAGAAATTCCTCCATTCCATCTTCAGCACTTCATCTCTGCCAATTAAAACCCAAGAGAAAAATAAGATAACCCAACAGATAGAGAGAGAGAGGGAGAGAAAGAGAGAGAGAGAGAGACTGAGAGACTGGAGGAAGAAGGATCGCTTTTAGAGATTGGAGAAATAACAGGTGGATCGAGAGTTGGTGGTTCACTGAGAGCGAAATGGACTTGTTGCAAAAGATCGAAGTGTTGGCCAAAAAGAAAATGAGCCGGAACAGAGAGTGAGAGTGTGTCAGTGTACTGTAAGACCTTTTTTTTTTTCAATTAAAAAAAAAAAAAAAAGAAAACTGAGGAGCGAACAGCGAGATCGTGGGCTTTTACTTTAGCGAGGAAGAGTTTGGTTCCGTTGGATCGAAGAACGTGGACACGTGTTCGCATCATATCGACGATTATTCCTGATTAGCCCCAAAACTCTCCGCCACTTCCGCTCCCGGTTTTCCTTTTTCCACTTCGCTCTCCCCGAACAAAAATCCTCATCCGGCGAGTCACCAAATACGCCCCGCCCACCCCCCAAAAAAAGAAGAAAAAAACCAAGGGCGACTGCCCCAGGATTTCATGTCTCTAGTCGGTTAACGTTAATTCATTTACACTTTTCCTTACATTAATTTTTTTTCCAATTAATATACTGCGCGCATTTTCTTTTACTTGGCCAAGTTGTTATTTACATGCATGCACTCTGACAAAATTGGGGTTCGCAAATGCTTTTTATGTGCGCGGATGGAGTGTATTTGGTGTTTAAATAACAATTGCCGTTTCCCCTTCTAGTTACTTCCTTTAAATTAACGTACCATAGCATGTGCATTAACGTGCGTGCGTCATCCACTACGCGACAAAATGGAAAAGGAGAAGAAGCAGGACTGGTTTGGAAAGCTGCCGTCGATTTCAACCCATCGTTCCGGATTGTCTATTTCAGCACGACTGGTTTTGTATTTTAATCGGTGCCATGGTATCATGTGGCAAGTGGAATTGGACTCCAAGTGTATAATATTTTATTATGACTCGAAACTGTCGCAGCTCTCTCCAATAAAATATTCCGACTTAACGTAAATATACGGAAACTCTTTACTACATGTATTTTATTTTTGTATTGGTCCACCTGTAGTATGACCGACGACCCTTGGACCATGGCTTTTTGTTCCCATCACGAACAGCCCGATCTCATCCACAATTTCGCTGTCGTTTTCCAATTATAGGGTATTGTGACTCGAAGGAGTGGCTTTCTGCGGAAATTTTCGAGCCGTTGTGTTCCCCAGTAAACACGAGAATTGGCGGTGTGCCGTAGTCAATGTCAAATGTCAAAGCACGAACCAACTCGGCCCATTTTATTTGAATATGGTCATTATCATGGGTTAAAGAAAATGGATACAATGGCTGCTTTGATGCGACTCTCACGCGCGATGCACTTGAGCTAGGGTCGAGAAAATCCCACAAAAGAAAGAAGAAAAAAGGCGTAAATTAACTTATTTTTTGCCGACAACCACGAGGGAAAACGTAGCAAAATATCCCATACCGTTTTAAAATTCCTGTTAATTTAGGGTTTGGTCTCAATTGTTAGATTGAATGACGGTGAAATTTACTGTTTAAAAAGCTTGAGACCTTATTTTTTTGTGCTACAAGGTGCTTATTTTTGGCTTTCCCCTCCTTTATTCTTCAGGTAGTGGAGGAATATGGCTTTTTGTGGCTAATTAACAGATTATTTATTTATTTATTTATTGGCTTGGTGAGATTCTTTTCTTTCGTGAATGAGCACACACAGTTGGCTTTATTTCTTTGTCTCGTGATTTAGGTCCATTTGTGCACAAGATTTTTTTTTTTTTTTTTCTTTGTATTGGGTAAATTGAATATGTTTAATGTGAAAAAAAATAATTATAAAGTTAACAAAAAAATAACAATATTTTTATCAGTAAAAGAAATATATATTTAAAAAAATTAATTACTTTCGAATTATTGTTAATTTTATAGATTATTAACTAATTTTATTATTATTTTTATCAGTTATTGATTATAAATTAATTTCATCGTTATCACTATAAGTTATATTTTTTAGTTATTTAGTATCAAAATTTGTTTTATTGAAAGGAGAAATATTATTTTTTTTTTTATATTTTTATTTATAATAATAATAATTAATTTGTATCAAAATTTTCAACTTTGTAATTCTAATTTCACTTAAACAAACGGATCTTATCGAAGCATTTTCTTTTGCATTGAGAGGGATCGGGTGGGTTATTCGGCTTTGCAAGTGCCGAAGATTCCTGTCAACATTCGTGAAATCTTGTTAATTGTATGGGACACAGACACGAGGATCAGCCTTTCATAAGGTGTTATCATTCGTGAAATCTTGTTAATTGTATGGGACACAAACGGGAGGATCCGACACAAGGTATTTTCTGCACTATGTTAGGATTATTTGCTCCTGGACTGTTTGCAGTACAACCCATTTCTAGTTAATTATGTCTGTCTTTGCATGGAGATAAGAATGCTAAGATGGATTTGTGGCTACTCTAAGAAAATCACATAAGAAATGACGATATTCTTAATAAAATAAATATAGTACTAATTATTGATAATTAGAAAAAATGACATTTATAACATGGATATGGATATGCAAACGTTTTAATTAAGAAAAATGACTAAAACTAGGTAGATCAGAGAGATGAGGAATAGGAAAACTTAAGTTAACTTGAGAATTTTTGACTAGGAAACATTTTGAACGATTATGTTTCATACTAAATTTAGTTAATAATAGAGCAAGATTGTAGAAAAAAATCACTTCTTCTCTCTGCTTCTTGTTATGTTATGGATTGGTGTTGACTTTTGTTATTTCTGATGTGCTTCCTCCTTGTTTGATCCCTTTGAACGGCTATCCTGCATTTTGCATTTTCTTGGTGTTGCATAGGCCAAGTAGTAGGAAAATAAAGAATTTGCCAGGACTGTTTGCTTTCATGAATCTTCTTGCTTCACTCCTGTTCCTGTTTGCTGCCTTTGGTTCCCATACCATGTGCTGTCTGGGAATGCCTATGAGCTTGTACCACCTTCAAACTCGGCGTGACTTGGGAAGCGTTTCCAGCTCTATACAGGCTGCTGTTGGAGCAGTTTGGCCATTGACTGTAGCAGCCTCTGTTTGGTATATCTGCACCATTTATGATGGATTTGGGATAAAATCTTTAATCATCTACAAAATCATCTCTTGCCCACAATATAAACATTTCTAGAACATAGCTTAAGGGCTCTTCACACTTCTCCTGCCTGCAATACAAACCAAACCAAGCCAGACCTCATTAAGCCGCATGTTGAGGAAGATAACACGTTGGTTGTGAGTGGAGAGAGGAGGAGGGAGATACATAAAAATAGAGCGAAGGCTTGACAAGTTCTTGAAAAAGTTCGAGCTTCTGGAGAATGCAGATAAAAAGAAGATAACAGCTACGTACCAGGACGGTGTTCTGACTGTGACCGTGCCGATGAAGATGGCGGAAGAGCCAAGGATGCCCCAGATCATTGAGGCGAAAGTTCTCCAAGCAAATAAAATCAACAGAGTCTGGGGCTGGCGGCTGTCGTTCATTGCGTCTGCAAATGGTCTAACATCCTATGTGTATTTTGAAAGACAAGCAGGGAAAGAGAAGAAGAGATAGAATACGGGTATTTTTGTTTGCAGGTTTCAAAATTCATATTATAGCAAACCCAAATAAACAATTTTAATCTGGACAAGAAAAGAATACAGATAAAATTTTAAGCGACAAGACCCAGCAAGCTAACTAGTTTATGCTATTTAACCTAAGATTAGAAGCAATTGATCTAAGTTAGGGACATACTGAGAGTGTATTAGTTTATCATTGCAGCTTTGTTTCCTGTTGTGCAGCGGCCTCAGTGTTCAACATCCTTTTCAGCCTCACCTTTAATCAACGGAGCCGTTTTGCTGTTTTTCATTCCTGTCCTATTGACTCATTTCCTTTGTATTTATTCAGTGGTTGGAAATTCAAGTGGGTAATTTCCAGGAATTCCCATTGTTTTATCCTTCAATTTCATGTCTCAAATTTATGGATTTCCGTCGCAATTCTTCACTTGTGTGCTTTTGTTACCAAGAGACAAACCTTTACTCATGCCTCAAATTTATGAAAATTGTAGAGACGTTCGGTCATGCAACCGATACAGCAATATGTCCTCTAAACGAGGAGAAAGCAGCTCATGCCCCTGAAGAATCAGAATCAGATGTTTTGCAACCATTGGTTGATGTACGTGGAAAAAGAGAAAATAACTTATACTTTCTATTTAAAAATATGATAATTTTTATAATTATTAAATTAATTCTAAAGAATAAGATTGATTAATGAGTGATGGAAGAGAATCATTGATTGATTAATGAGTGATGGAAGAGAATCATTACTTTTATAAAGATTAAGAATTTATTTTTCTTTTTTAAAGGTATAAAAATTCTTTGTAATAAACAAAAAATTAAATACATATTTTTATTCATGTAATTATTAAATTAATTATAAAAAATAAAAATAATTTATGAATGATAAGTGATTTCAATAAATCAGGAATATTTTGATATTATTTTTAAAAATTAAAAATTTTAAATAAAATTTAAGATATATATATATATATATATATATATATATATATATATATATATATATATAATATTTTATATTTTAATAAAATAGATATTATTTTCATAAAAATTAAGAATTTTATTTTTTTATTTAAAAAAATAATTTTTTTTATAAATAAAAAATTAAATATATTGAAATAATTATTAAATTAATTGTGAGGAATAAAAATAATTAAGAGGTGGGGAATAAGGATCATTATTATTTTCACAAAGATAAAGAATGTGATTCTTCTTTTTTTTTTTTTTGTGGTGGAAGGAACGAGAATTCTTTTGTACGTAAAAACAAACACTAAGCAAAGGATGATTCCCACTCCATGTCGCTTCTTCTTATAGAAACGAATTCCCACTCTTCGTTTGATACTTCAAAGTTTCAACTCTTTTTCATCCATCTCTCTGCTTCGAGTCGTCAACAGAAATGGAAGCCTTCAAGGGGCAGCCTCGCCTCCCGAAATTCGCCGTCCCGAAACGCTACGACATACGGCTGAAACCTGACCTCGTCGCCTGCACTTTCTCCGGCTCCGTATCCATTGACCTCAACATCGTCGCCGAGACGGAATTCATCGTCCTTAATGCTGCCGATCTCTCCGTCAATCCTGGCTCTGTTTGCTTCTCAATCTCTAACTCCTCCGAGGTAACCGTCCCGGACTAATCTAAACTACTCATGCTCGTCTCGTCGCCTTACTATTCTGAATTGAATAAAAAAGGAAAAAAAGATAAAAGATAAAACGACAAACGCGATTGTTAAGCAGGTATTCAAGCCCGCGACAGTTGAAGCGGTGGAAGCGGATGAGATATTACTGTTAGAATTTGCGGAGGCGCTTCCTGTTGGAATTGGATCTCTGGCAATCGGATTCGAGGGTGTTTTGAATGAAAAAATGAAGGGATTCTATAGAAGGTGAAGATTGTTTTTTACTACTCTGTTTTTATAAAAAAAAAAAAAAATTTTTGAATTGCACTGCTTTAAATGATAGATTGAGTTTTGAATGATTGAATCACTTGACGAAAAATCGTAGTTGGGTATTTCATTGTCTGTTTAATTTTTGCTTTTCTTTTTCTCGGCACTATAATGTGTGACATGTATTTTAGTTTAATATAAGTGGGGTATTTTCTGGTGTCCAGTACTTATGAGCTTGAAGGTGAGAAGAAAAATATGGCGGTTACACAGTTCGAGCCTGCTGATGCTAGGAGATGCTTCCCTTGTTGGGACGAGCCAGCTTTCAAGGTATATATATATATATCAGATGTTGCCTGCACACGCATATGTTAGATGTTGCCTCATTATTTAGTTCCTGTCTGCCAGGGAAAGAATGCACGACTAAATCTTCATTTTGAATAGCTTCAATGAAATGTCACCAAGGATATGGACCTAGAGTTATGGATCTTACAGTAGTATGTGATAGCTTGAGCAAATGAATGATTATCCTCTGGGTTCATGCTATTGTGATTTGTGTTTTGTGCATTAATTCTCATATTTGTGAGGGTTGGTCCTGCAGGCCACATTCAAGGTTACATTGGATGTGCCATCTTATTTGGTGGCTCTTTCAAATATGCCAATCATCAATGAGGAGGTGAATGGAAATATAAAGACAGTTTCCTATCAAGAAACACCTATAATGTCTACATATTTGGTGGCATTTGTTGTTGGTTTGTTTGACCACACAGAGGATCATACATCCGATGGTACATCTATATTCTGGTTTTGATTGCTTGTTGTCAGTAAATTATTTTGATTAGAAGTTGGTATTTACAATTATACTCTGGTCTATTAAGTGGCCTTTTTTTTTTTCTATGTTTCATGTTGCTGTACTGGCAATCCATGCAGGAATCAAAGTTCGTGTGTATTGTCAAGTTGGAAAGGCAAATCAAGGGAAATTTGCTTTGAATGTTGCTGTGAAGACCCTTGAGCTATACAAAGAGTACACTATTCTATCATCTATTACTTAAAGTGATACAATACTTAGTTGGTAGTCATGGCTCATGACACACATTAGGTCTGCTATATTTTATTGTTTGGTTATTCGGCTGTTTTATCCGACACATAGCATCAAATTGACTAATTTAACTTCTGCAGATATTTTGCTGTGCCCTATGCTCTTCCGAAGTTGGATATGATTGCTATTCCTGACTTTGCTTTTGGGGCAATGGAGAACTATGGTTTAGTTACATATCGTGAGATAGCCCTGCTGTATGATGAACAGCATTCTGCAGCTGCAAACAAGCAGAGGGTGCGTGCATTTTTAAAACATGGATTTAGTGCTCAGAATATATGATACACTCCCTGGAATAATTTACCCTTTTTGGGATTTCTGTTAAGGTTGCTACTGTTGTAGCACATGAACTGGCACACCAGTGGTTTGGGAATCTTGTAACAATGGAGTGGTGGACACATCTATGGCTAAATGAGGGTTTTGCAACATGGGTATAGCTCGTTGTTATTCATGCCTCTCGTTATGCTCATTGCTGCACATGTCAATTGACACACATATTTTACTTGTGTTCAGGTGAGCTATCTAGCGACTGATAGCTTGTTTCCAGAATGGAAAGTATGGACTCAGTTTCTGGCTGAACCTACTAAGGGTCTTAGGCTGGATGGTCTTGAGGAATCCCACCCCATTGAGGTAAATGGCTGTGGATGCTTCTATTTTCTGTGCCTTAAAGAAATAATACCAGTGCCTGTCTCCAGGAATTTTTATCTCAAGAGAATTCTTCTTCCAGGTCGAGATAAATCATCCTTCTGAGATTAATGAAATATTTGATGCAATAAGCTATAAAAAGGGTGCGTCTGTTATACGCATGCTACAGAGCTATCTTGGTGCTGAATGCTTCCAGGTTGGTACTTGGATGTGTTGTAAATTCAAAGTTATCTTCGTGTGGCTCTCTCTTTTATCCCCCAAAATTCACACATTTAATTTTTGGAAGACATCCGAAGACATTCAATGTTTGATACTTATGAGAAAAAGGTATTTGAGGAATCAATCTCTATAGCTATAAATCTTTTAAACTCGTTGCAAGTAATAAGGAGGCTAAGGTTGTCAAGTTGTGCGAGAAAGAGAGGGTGGGGCTTCTCTATTGCAGGTGTGAGAGGGTGTTGTCAAGACTTGTACAGTTAACATAAGCATAGTCCTCATAGGGTCTGAGTTACTTTGCACAGTTCCCATAAACATCATGGGAAGGTATATGTTTTCTTCTGACATATATGCTAATCTGTATATGAGAGAAGAAATTATGTAGTGCCTATTAGGGAGATGTTCTTTTCCAACATGTCTTTTAATATTTGTTTGTTTCACTTTAAGAAATTAAATTTCCATTTTTTATTGACATTTTCCTTCCTCTTAGAAGTCAAAATGATCTAAATCTAATTACCAATAATCTTTTATGTATTCAGAGGTCACTTGCTTCCTACATAAAGAAACATGCTTGCTCTAATGCAAGGACAGAAGACTTATGGACTGCCCTGGAAGAGGGGTCAGGTGAACCTGTGAACCAGCTCATGAATTCATGGACAAAGCAAAAGGGCTACCCTGTTGTATCTGTCAAAGTGAAAGATCAGATATTGGAACTTGAGCAGGTTCACTTTTCCTTGTCAAACGTATCATGGTCAACCTATTGGAAGTTTATTGCCTTGTTGCTGCATCACTATGTGTTAATTACATTTCATTATATGGTTGAAGTTATTTTCTCTTACAAATAAATGTAATAAATTACAGTCTAAATTCTTGTCAAGCGGTTCTCACGGAGATGGGCGGTGGATTGTCCCAATAACTCTGTGCTGTGGTTCATATAACAATCGCAAGAATTTTTTATTGCAAAGAGAATCTGAAAGTCTTGACACCTTGGAAATCCTGAGTTCAAGCCTTGTAGAGACTCAAGATGCTTGGATAAAGCTTAATGT
Source organism: Rhizophora apiculata (assembly GCA_037832385.1). Lineage (NCBI taxonomy): Eukaryota > Viridiplantae > Streptophyta > Magnoliopsida > Malpighiales > Rhizophoraceae > Rhizophora > Rhizophora apiculata. The sequence goes on along the minus strand of CM075433.1, from coordinate 3,357,262 downwards.
GAATCAAGCTGGTTTCTATAGAGTGAAATATGATGAGGACCTCACAGCTAGACTTATATATGCAATAGAGAGAAAGCAGCTTGATGAAACAGACAGATTTGGTAATTTGAAGGACCTGTTGTGCACTTGCTTGTTACCTTGATGGTTTTAAAAGAGAAGTTGACATTCTCTGATACCTTTGACAGGCATCTTGGATGATTCCTTTGCACTTTGTATGGCTCGCCAGCAGTCTTTGACCTCATTGCTAACACTGATGGGTGCTTACAGGGAAGAACTGGAGTATACAGTGGTGTCTAACTTTATTAATGTAACTTTCAACCATTTACCATTTTCACATTATTTTACTTCTGCTTTCTTTATTTGTCGTCATTCTAGCTATTTGTGTTTCACAGATAAGCTTTAAAGTTGGAAGGATTGTGGCAGATGCAACCTCTGAATTATTGGCCAACTTCAACCAATTTTTTATTGGCCTCTTCCAGTATTCTGCAGAGTGAGCCATTTTGCTTTCCTTTTTCTCTTTTTTCTCTCTGGGTGTGCTGCAAATTAATTTACATTTTAACCTCATGGTGAAAGACACAAGCTATTAAATTGACTTTTTTTTGCCTAATCTTACCAGAATTTTACCAGAAAAAGGAAACTTTAGAATTGAGTTTATATATATATATATATACATATTACATTGTGGATTCATAAGTCAATTACCTTTTTCTCATGCATAAATCTGAAGAAATTTTTCATGTAAGTCTCCCAAGTACAGCATATGGGACTCCCAACAAGTGATCTCTCCAGCCTGGAGTCTCAAATCATGAGTTTGTGAATAATTTTAATGTTTTTTAAAAAATTCAGTTATTTATGCTAGAAGAAGGAAATATTGAAATTTGTGTGCTTCAATTCCTTTCTGGAAAAGAGACTAGGTTTTTGTTAGCATTTCAGTGAAAAAGATTTTGAACAATTATCCATGAGTAGCTCATTGGCCTGCCATATCTGTTACTATAAGTGCTGCATTCTGGATGTAAATATAAAAGTATTCCTTGTGAATAAAGTAATATTACTAAAGAAACTTGAACACTACATTGACCAAGACATTATGCTGTAAAGATTAGCTTGACAGATTTCTATGGGAGTTGAGGTCAGAGGACTCTTTTGTTAAATTATCCAACCATTGCCTGCTGACAGAATCCAGACGCATCTGCATTGGAGTTAGAAGCATTTGAATTTTCTGTAACCTGAATCCATATGAAAAGCATTTTCAGTCTTCTTAGCATAGTCATCCATTTTTGTGTTTTCACATTTTAAATTTTTTCCATACGCTGAAATTCCTTTTTAGGAAGCTTGGCTGGGACCCTAAACCAGGCGAAAGCCATCTGGATGCAATGTTAAGAGGAGAAATTTTAACTGCTCTCGCTCTTTTTGGACATGATCTTACACTAAAGGAAGGAAGTAGGCGTTTTCAAGCATTCTGTGATGACAGAAATACACCACTCCTACCTCCTGATATAAGAAAGGTTGTTCCAAGTTGTATACCTTTTTATGTTGGTATTCCACTAAAAAGTATCTAACGTTATGAATAATGGTGGCAGGCAGCATATGTTGCAGTGATGCAAGGGGTCAGCACATCAAACAGATCTGTTTATGAATCTCTGCTTAAGATATATAGAGAGACTGATCTGAGCCAGGAGAAAACACGCATCCTGAGTACTGTTTAATTTTTAGTAGTAGTAGATCTAGAATATTTGATTTTGGTGAGTTTGTGGTATCTATATGTTCTTCTTTGTCTTCCAGGTTCGTTAGCATCCTGTCCAGATCCCAATATAATTCTTGAGGTTCTCAACTTTTTGTTGTCTCCTGAGGTATCATGCGTTTTCATGTATTAGCCCTATTTGGGTCAATATCTAACAATCTAATTTTAAATAGAAGTCTGTTACGGTTAATGTGACAACATTCCCAATCTTTGTAGGTGCGTAGCCAGGATGCTGTTTTTGGACTCGCTGTTTGCAAGGAAGGGCGAGAAACAGCTTGGACATGGCTGAAGGTAATGCTAATCCAACTTGGAGAAAAATATCATGCCAAAGTTCTGAAATTCATGGTCACAAACAGCTAGGCTACAAGAAGTTTCTAAGATACCATCCATGAGTTTTCCTCCAAATTAGGAAGTTCTTCCGTGAAGACATTTCTGTCATCTGCTTCATGTCCTACCTTCTGCTTCTTTGCCATTTTTTAAAATTAATTCATGAATGCAGGTTAATTGGGAGCACATTTCCAAAACCTGGGGATCTGGACATTTAATAACCCGTTTTGTCAGTGCAATCGTCTCACCGGTTTGTAACTCTCTTCTGTTAGATTAGCTCTTCTTTCTAGTTTTTCTAGTGCAAGAGATATTCCCGATGCTAATATTATTTCTTTTCCCTCCCCTTCCCTCTTTGTTTTCCCTTTTTTTTTCTGTTTTTTTTTTTTAATTCAATTATATTATTTCTGTAGTTTGCATCATTTGAGAAGGCCAAGGAAGTAGGAGAGTTCTTTGCAAGTCGTACTACGCCTACTATTGCTAGGACCCTTAAGCAGAGCATTGAACGAGTTCACATAAATGCAATGTGGGTTCAAAGCATTCGGAGTGAGGGACAACTTGCTGATACCGTGCAAGAGTTAGTACACCGATATTACTTTCAAGGAAATCTCTCGACTTTAAGTGTTTAATATTTTCGGCCTTCGATAGCCCAAAATAAGGTCTTTGAATGGGGCATAAACAATTTGCACGTTACAAGATAAATAAAGCCTGAATTTCCTTGTACTTTCTCACTATAGTAAGAATAATAAATTTAAAATAAATAATAATAAAAAAGTCTTGTGAGTTTAAGTGCTCGGCGTTGTGTGCCAACTTGCAGTCGAGCCTCGGCCTGTGGACCTCCTTCGTACTCCTTAACCGTGGCAAGAAATTCCAGGGCAATTTATTTGGGTATAGAATTGGTAATCTCAAATTATAGTACGGTTCATTTTGTTCTTCATTAATCCAGCATTAATTGGATGGACATGTAATAGCAAAAGAAAATCCCATGTAGAAAACAAAATAGATTAAAAAGACTTTGGACCCAAAGAGAAAAAGAAACAGGAAGTTTTAAAGATATAAGTAAAAAAAAAAAAAAAAAGTCTATAGACCTTGACCATTAATTTCCTGCTAATTGATGCTGCAATCACGGCTATGCGGGTCTGTTCTTATATTTTGTCCTCCACATCATATAGTAAAGGAAAAGCATTATCAAATACTCCATGACCCTGACGCTAACGCAGAATGTGGAAATTCATTGCTAAACAAGGCCTCATGAACACAAAACAGGTAAAGAAAACAAGCACAAAGAGAGGTAAAAATGGAAAACAAGTATTTTCGTTTGCGGGTTTCAAAATTCATATTATAGCAAACCCAAATAAGCAATTTTAATCTGGACAATAAAATAATAAAGATAAAATTTCAGCAACAGAAGCAAGAACTTTGATGTCAAATCTTGAAACAAAGAAAGTACTAAACGAAACATTTTCTTGAAAACTTCCAGACTTGAGGAAGAAGAAAAACCGTAGAGATCCAGAAGAAGAAAAAGAAACAAAACCCCATTTCAATTCCATTAGGGTGAACAAAGCATTTTCTAAAGAAATAGCATTAGGTTACACAAAGCATTATAATTAAACATCTGAAACAAAAGAAGCATTCATTTCAATTCCATTAGCCTAAAGATATTTCAAAAATAAAAAGGCCCAATCATTTGCCAAAGAAATGATGATGTGTGAGATATGTGACAAAGTGAGCAGAGTCAGAGAGAGTCCAAGTTTGTCTCACTCTTATCAAATCAAATTGAAACCTTAATAAGAGGATTACAAAATTTTTGTCTCTCTGGTGCAACCAACATTTCAGCAAAGACTAAGTTTCTTTGAAATACGATGCCTGATGGATTATAAAGGTTAGTCAATAGGTCTGGGCAAAATAGCATTGCCAGAAACAAGAGGAAAGAAAGAAGATGCAGATGAAAGTAACCATACCAACACTACACTATTAGAGTGAACTAGATAACATTCTAGTACTATAATATACAACAAAGGGTAGGGTTTCAAATTCATCTCTACCCCAGTCTCCAGCAAGCAAGTATAGTTTTCCTACAGAAAGGCAGTCAGCTTATAGCATAGTTGTAATTGCGACATTAATGACAAATTTTATGTACTTAGATATGAAGTAAAAAATATCTGAGGAACCAACGTGGAAAATCCAGTCAGGGAGACTGCAAACTGAAAATTTCTTATACAACATGAATTCTTGAATCCACAACATTACTAGCTTCCAATTAAGAATCACTTTCCACAACATTATACAGTCAGTGGTAATTAAATCTTGGGTGCAGATAAAGCACACATTCAATTCAGAAACACAACCTACTAACGCCACCCTTTTGTGGTCATTTGACTGCTATTATAAAGTTTAAAATCTCTAACTCTGCAAAAAGACTTACTCAGTTACCAAGCTGAACTAATTCAGATACAATGAGTCCATACCACAAGAACAGGTAAGGTCCCAACCAAAAAAATGCAATAAAACTTGTGATTCAATTACGGATAAACCAAAGCTAAAGGGAAGACATGAGCATACATATGAGTAATATAACTTGCAAAAGCACAAAGGCGAATCAAAAGATTTATTCTGCCAGGCAGTCTAACATCAAACAAGACATCAAAAAGTTCACAAATATTGATCCAAGCACTAACACTATTCCTTAAGAAATCATTCCATGGAAATGAAATTGCAAAAGAAAAGCCTCATAGAGGAGTACAAGAGGTAAAACATATTCTCTACCAAAAAGAAAAACAACAAAAGATAAGAACCATGCTAGCTACACAAAGAATTTTGAAATAAATTCCTGCTAAATGATGCAGCAATCTTAGAGTAAATGCAATCCTTGTACGTATCTGTCCTTGATCACTGCCCCATTGGTTGCACAAATTTTTACTCTTTGCATGCATTCAGTAAAGAAAAGATATGGAAAAAGTAGGCAGCCCCAAGTACTGGGAGTTAGAAATATGCAGACAAACAGAATTTTGCACCAAAAGAACAAAATAGGCAAGAATAATGCTATAAGCACCAAGACTTCCTCATAAATTTCTACTGAATGATGCAGCAACTGCAGGGGAATTATGATACTTTCATATATATGTCCTTGATATACTTCCCCGCACCATCCAGTAAAGAAAGATATCAAAAAAGTCATAATTATGTTCCAACATGTACCTGTCCCTGATCTAATGCCTTGCTAGTTTCAACAGTGATCTTTTTAGTTTCTTTTAAAAAGAAATTTTTTCTCATAATTTAAATATTGCAAAAAAAACTTCTCCATAAATAATTGCAAAAGCGAATCTCCAAGAAAAAAAAAAAGGCTGAATGCTAAAGATATCAAGACTTAACATGTTCCTACTAAATGATGCACCACCCACAAGTAATTGTGATCCCAGCATGTACCTGTCTTTAATATAGTGCTCTGATGGTTGTATAACTTTTTATTTCTTGCATCATCCAGTAGAGAAACATGTAGTAAAAAGTCTTGATGAATCTAGAACTAGATTTTCAAAGGTTAACCCGCAAAAACAGAACAGGTGCAAAAATTTGAACCAAAAGAGAAAATAATAGGTAACAAATAAGAATAGTGCTACCAATGCCAGGATTCTGACAATCACTTTCCGGCTAAATGATGCAGCTACCAGAGCATATTAAGATCTGGCATGTCTCTGTTCTTGATTTAATCATCTAGTTGTTGCATCAGTTAAACAGAAAATATTGCAGAGTCTTGATGAAGCTGATCTTATCTGTAAAGAAACATGTAAATGTAATTGCAAGGCGAAGCCTAGTAGAAAACAAAGTAGTTGCAAAAGTTTTGAATCAAAAGAAAAAAATCAATAACTAAGAATAATGCTATCATACTGAAAAGTAAGGATGCAAAAGCCACAGGGTAACCTTGGTATGTATCTGTCCCTTAAGCTAATGGCCTATCAAATGGTTTTTATTTTTTGCATCAATAATTACAGAAAAATATATTTGGCATAATTCTTGATGAAAGTAGCATTAGTCTTTACGTAATACCACAAACATGTAATTGAAAAAGAGTCTTTTGCACCAATTTGCACTGATAGAGAAAAAAGTTGGTGAGAAAAAAGTTGGTAAGAAAAAAGAATAGTGTTATGGATACCAAGACTTTAAGGAACACATTCCAGCTAAATGATGCAGCAACCAAAGCAGATTAGGATTGGGCATTTATATGTTCTAGATTTAATTCTCTGGTTGTTGCATCAGTTAAACAGAACATATTGCAAAGTCTTGATGATGCTGCTTGTCCTTTGAAAGGATCATTCAAATGTAATTGCAAAACCCAAAAAACCAAAAAGTTAAGATACTTTTGGACCAAAAGAGAGGGAGCAAAAGGTAAGAATAATGATATTGATAACAAAAATAAAGAAGCAAAAACCACAGGGTAACCTTGGCATATATCTGGCCTTGAGTTAATGCCCTGTTGGTTGGTTTTTGTTTTCTGCATCCATAAGAAAATATATGGGTAAGTTCCTGGTTAACTTAACATTAGTTGGAGATGTAATTGCAAAGGAAAACCCCATGTAGAAAACAAAGTATATTGAAAAGAAGACGGAATTGAAAAAAGATAATTTTACAGAAAAAAATAAAAAGTCTGGAAAAAACTTTGACAATCAGTTTCCTACTAAATGATGCAGAAAACCACGGACAAGAGGGATCCCAACTTGCATCTGTTCTTCTTTTTAGTTCTCCACATCATTTAGTAAAAGAAAACCATTGTCAAAATCTTGATGACTTTGAAACCAGTTCTTAAGAGGCCAGAATGTGGAAACACCATAACAGGTAGAGAAAACTAGTGCACAGAGAAGAAAATATAGAATACGGGTACACGCGCCCTAGAGACAAAAGGTTTTGGTTTCAAAATTCATGTCGTTGCAAACCCAAATAAACAACTTTAATATGGACAAGAGAAGAACACAGATATAATTCAAGCAAGGCAACCGAACAAGATTGCTAGTTTATTACAGAAGCAAAGAAATTCAATATTAAATCTTGAAAAAAAAAAAAGAAACAATTAGTGAAAAAGAAAGAACAGTTTCTTGAAACCTTCAAGATCCAGAAGAATAAGAGAAAACGATAAAGGAGAAGATCAGTTCCTTAAAATCGTCAGGATCGGGAAAAGGTAAAAAACCAAAAGGAAATACAATAAGATAAAATCCTGAAGAAAAAAGATAATGGAAGAAGAAGGAAAGAAACAACCCTCCAAGATCTGAAAGATGGAGACGACGAAGGACCCCTAAAAAAAACCCAAGACGAACACAAAATTGTTTGGGCACAAAAATTGGGACGTTGAGCGGTATTTATAGAGAACACGGAAAGTCGGTTTTAGAACTTAAAGCTAATTTTTTTCCCTTTCCATTATTGCCCTTTATAAGTTGTTTGAATTTAAAGTTTAAACTTAAAAAGCTGATTTTTATCTCCTTCCATTGTTACCCTTAAGACAACTCGGGTAATAAATGTCTCCCCACAACACCTCCGAGCCAAAACGCGCCCCTTGATTTCATTTAGCAAAAGTGAAATGACGGGAAGCCCCATTAAATGAATCGATAGTTCGTCCTGCTGTCATAAGTTAATCCTCAAGGAGATATATATATATATATATATATATATATATTTTTTTTTTTTTTCTCTTTTGTCATGGAAAAGAAGATTTAAACTTGTTTAAAGATGCTTTGTTGGAGAAATGCTCTACCACTGATTCCAAGCAGATTGAAAACCAGAGGAATCCCTTAAGCTTCGGGAGAAGAAGCACAAGCATAGGCTAGAGTGCAAAACTACAAAAAGAAACAACTTCTAGACATGAAAACACATAAGCAAGCATTTAGGAGCTTGGTTTCTTACCTCCCATCAATCCAAAAGTATATAAGGATGCATCACAAAGTAATTACTTCCATGTATATTTCCCAACATTTTCCTGGATTTTCCTGTAAAATTAAACAATCAAATCACAATCCTAAAAATTTTAGATGAAGTAGAAAGCAATGAAATAATGCCTGTTATATCAGTTTCAAGGCTCAAAGAGCCCCCCACCTGCAAACTCCTTGGCTCTCTCTTTGTTTAATGCCCATGCAAGATTTGTTATGAATAAAGTAAAATGGAAATCACAATGATCAGAAGAAACTGGAAGTTTATTAGTCCCTCATTGAAGCTGTCTTTCCTGTTGTGCAGCCAGCAACCCATCATTTTTGAGCCCCACAGGGAAGACAGTGTGCTGCATCGGAGGAGTCTTTTGTCGTTTTTTCTTTCCTCGTCTCAACCTCTAAGTGATGTGACACACTTAAAATTATTTTGGTAAAATCTATCCTTATGCTTCATTTTCCAGTTGAGCTAAAAGGCAAGGGATGAAACTGAGTCACAAAACATATACATGTTGAGTGATTAACAAGAATTTTCCAATGCACCAGAAAAAAATGATTACCAAGAAAAGAAAAGGAGCTAGCCTAGTTTGACCAAGAGAGAGACAGGAGAAAGTACAGAGAAAAGAAATAAAAACTTCGTACCTTTCCACCAATAAACTATCAAACCTGCCAGCAAGAGATCACTACTTGTGTGAATGTTGAGGATGTCATGCCCACGCATTTGATTACTACTTAATAAATGCATACAATCTCTGCCTTCTAAATATGTCCCACTCAACATCTTGAGCATATGAGAATAGTGCCCATGTCTTTCAAGTTGCAGTACTCATATCAACAATATCTTTGGTTTGACAGCAGTTTGTCTCAAAGATTTGGCAAACAGCATAAGATGCAATCTCTGTCTAGCATTAACCTATTCCTGAAGCTGATAAAGAACCAAGAAATCAACTAGCATATCGGTGTTTGTGCCTTGCCATGATATACATAGCCCTTTGTGCTAAATATAACACGGTTGAGTCAAATAAAAAAAATAATAATTCAAGAAATAAGAGTGTTATAGAAAATTCATGGGGTAGTGTTTGGAACACTGTCCATGGAAGCATCATTCCTCTTCATCTGCAGTAGTATTTCTATCACAATGTTCAGATGCATTCAGTATTTCATCTTGCCTCTGGCACGTTCAGATGCATTCAGTAGTTCATCTTGCTTATGGCATGCCAGTCCCTTCAATATTGTTTGCTTGCAACAGGATTTGTAGACCCATAAAAAAACAATTGAAGACTGTTAAAAAAAACAAAAATATTCATAAGCCACAACCAAATAAGTAAATCTTGGTTGTTCATAATCAACCCCACAACAAAACAAAAGGAAACCACACGACTTCTTCACCGTCATTATTTTACAAAGAAGTCTACTTGTAAGATTCCTTGACCAATTGGAACAGCCTCGTACATTTCATTCTTTCACAAAACCAAGCTATTTGCACAGGAAAATGTAGAGTTCTCTATGCTATTAAATTGATGATCGAATAAGCATCTGAAACAACAGAAGCACTCGATTCAATGCCCACAGCCTGGAGATACAGGGCCTAATCATGCCACTGAGTTTGAGTTCATCATGGGCATTTGAAACTGCAGAAGCTTCACTTCAATGCCACCAGTGACATATTTCAAAACTAAACAGGCCCAAGCAATTGCTAAAAAATTGCATTATGAGCACCTGAAACAGCAGAAGAATTCATTTCAATGCCATCAGCCTAGAGATATTTCAAAAGCAAACAAGGCCCCAATCAGCTGCCAAAGAATTCCCCAGCATTTTCTAGGCATTATTATAAGCATCTGAAATAGGAGAAATATTCATTTCAAAATTTAACAGGCTCAATCATTTGCCAAAGAAATGATGATGTGTGAGAGAGAGAGAGTCTCTATGTCTGTTGCATTCCTGTCAAATCTAATTGAAACCTTACTAAGAGGATTAAGAAATTCCTGCCTCTCTGGCACAACCGCCTTTTCAGCACAAGACTATGTTTCGTCAAAATAAGATTGTAAAAGTTAGTCAACAGGTCCATTGTAGTAAACTACTTTCTGCAATTGGAAGGGGCGTTCTATTTGAGTAAACGATGAAGGACAAGAACAGTTCATTAAAACCGTCTCGATCCCGAAGAAGAAAAAAGAAGAAGATAAAGAGCAGTAACATAAAATCCTGAAGAAAAAGGATAAAGGAAAAGGCAAGAAACGAACCTTCGAGATCCAGAAGAGAAAGAGATAAAGAGAAGAGAGCACAGAGCCGTTTGGTACGAGATATTTGTAGAGAACATATAATGCTATTTTACATTTATGCCCTTAGAAGACCGTTGAGTTTAAACTTAAAAAAGCTAATTTTATATCGTTCCATTAGTACCCTTGCACCGACTCCCGCGCTGCATAATAATGGAAAATGAAAACCTGTAAAATCCCAGTCAATTACGCACTTGAATTGAAGCGCAAGCATTGGACCCTCTTCTCACCCTAATATAAAATGGAGTCTTAATGGACCACCCGACTTGGCAGTTTAATGATAATTTAATGTACATAAAAAAATTCAAAATAGACTGCAAATTATCCCCCAGAGAACTCGACAATAATAAAGAATCCTCTCTTATTATTTTTGGTGAAAATCTTGTTCAAATTTATTATTACTCAAATAATAATTTTTTTATATAAAAATTAAATTAAGATAATAATAAATAACTTTCACCTAAATTCATAAAAATGATAATTAATATTTTTATATTATTTCTTTTATTTAGTTAAAAAAAAAATGAAAAAATTCACCCCTTTCCAATAACAAAACCAACCAGAGTTGTATGATTTATATTACAAGTAGAAGAACTTAAAAAGCTTGGCGTTAGTTGACTTGCGGTTATAGGTCCAGGGCCAGATGGAGGCCATAAAGGTACCATTGCCGAACGCGTGATCCCCAACAATGGGAAGTGGGTTGAGGTGCTAAAAAATTGTGGGGCCTGATGACTCGCTTTTACATTATTTTCCTGTTCTCTAATATTCTAGACCCTTTGCGAGGAAAAAAGAAAGTACTAGAAAACGAACGAATTTCCTGGAAGCCGTCCTCAAATTTTGTCCAGAAACTTCCTTCCTTGCTCGATATAACCGTTCCCGCCCCTGTATTTTTACTCGTGCGAAGATATCTCGCTGCGTTTTAAGATCAAAAATCAAAGGATTGACAAGGTCGTCTGATAAGATAAGCAGCAGTGAAAAGAAATGGATTTGAGGATGATGGGTCTCGATGCCCCACTCTTCAGCACGCTCCAACACATGATGGATATAGGCAACGAGGAGGCCGAGAAGTCGTCCCACGGTCCCACTCGCATCTACATGCGCGATGCCAAAGCAATGGCAGCAACACCGGCGGACGTCAAGGAGTTGACCAATGCATATGTCTTCGTCATCGACATGCCCGGGTTGAAGTCTGGCGACATCAAAGTGCAGGTGGAGGACGACAATGTGCTGATCATCAGCGGAGAGAGGAAGCGCGAGGAGGAGAAGGAAGGCACCAAGTATGTGAGGATGGAGAGAAGGGTGGGAAAGTTGATGAGGAAGTTTGTGCTGCCGGAAAATGCTAATGCTGATGCCATTTCGGCCGTTTGCAAGGATGGAGTCTTGACTGTCACTGTGGAGAAGTTGCCTCCACCGGAGCCCAAGAAGCCCAAGAGCATCGAAGTCAAGATCGCTTGAACAACCATCTGGGTCACTTGAACGCCTGCAGCTCTTTTACCGTAAAATAAGGTGGGTTTGGTGGTGTATTGGCTCTACGTTTGTTTTCTTTTTGTTCATGTTTTCGTTTTTTCGTCCTTTCTGCTCATTATGTGAAACTAGTGACTATGGAGGATTGCTTCCGATGAGGAAGCGGATGCTTGTTGGGAAGAAGAGCTGTATTCCATATGTGAATGAGTTATCTGTCTACTTTGTTCTGTCAATCAGTTTACTTTTTGTTGGAGTATTTCCTTTGGGGTTAGTAGTCATGCTTCGTCGCCAGCAGAAATAAAATTTAATAATTTGATGAATTCAGTCAAATTGAAGTCTCTGTTGGACACGTCCCCAGCAGAGTTTAATAGACCACAGAACTTCACCAATGTTTTCACCAACGTAGATAAGCTAAAAGCCTGAATCAAGCCAAACGCACCCAGCAAAATTTCCACTCCTCAAGCGTCTACTTCCGTTACAATACAAAAGGTATGGAAAAGTTTTTCTTGTTCGGGTGTCTAGAGCTTTACAAACAAAAATTCTCAGGATAGTTCCCAATCCCGTGATATCTACACCTGTTAACGTTCATCCAAAGCTTGCAGCTATAAGATTGAAAAAACAAAAATATTAGACATATTGAATGAAAGATGCGGGTGATACATAACAATATAATAAAATGCTAGCAATCTTGAAGCAGAAGTCCCATAGCCATAGCAAGAAGGATGTAAAAGAATTGCGTGCTCCTGCGACACCAAACTTAGTTGCAAGCAAATTGCAATAAATCTAGCCCAGCATGGGAACATTTGGGAAGAAAATGCTAGCTGACTCCAGAGCATGTCTCCTATCTATTTATTATGCATCAGTCAGACCCAGGAAATGCCAACCTCGCCATGGAAAAGGAACTAAATAAAATAGCAACACCAAGCTTTAATCCCCACCGAGCACTGATGGGAATACATAAATCGTAGAGAGTCAAATGATAATGCCTTCCATCGGTGACCAAAAGGATGACCTCTTAAGTTATTACCTGATCTAATCCTTGAGAAAAGCGAAAAAAGAATAGTTCGATAAAGGAAGGATCTTTTGGGTCTAAACTTAAGAAATCGCCAGGCAAAACTTCAATTTCTAGAAGCAAGGTTAGGCTAATCAGAATAACATTCAAATTAAGGTTTGAGAAACCTACGAATGAAAAGCGTTTTCGGGAGATTGCATAACAAACAAGAAAGTTGTAGTTCATGATAACGATGGTTGATCTCTCAAAACTTTGAAAATTGACGGCTGGAAGACAAAGCATTGCAAACATAGGGACAGAGTACCTATCATGTGAGAGAGCTACTAAAAAGATGCTGGTAGCGCCAGAGAGTCTGATAGTGTCCTTTTAAACACTTAATCCTATTCTTACTCAGTTCACAAACTATAAACCTTCCTTTACATCTCATTAGAGCAGCAAGGTGGACGGTTTTGTTTCAGGGAGCTGCTCAAGCATCAAGAACCTTCAGTCCTTCACAGAATGTCAAAACTACCCAAAGGGCGCAGCGCATGACGTAAATTTAAGCAGCTTAATTTCCAGTAGCTGCACAAGCGTCAAGAACCTTCACAGGGTGTGTAAAGCTATCCTCAGAGAGCACAACATAAATTCTGGAAAAAAATCCATGGAGCTACTATATACTGACAAAATGATATAAAAATATCAGCAAAGCAAGTTGATACGTTCATTGCAGTTTGCATTCCAACAACAAATTAAACTTTGCAAGTGATACTGAGAAATGAAGATAAATATCAAAGGTGCTTGGGTGATACTTCTGAAAATCGTCAATCATTCAAGATTCCAAATATGTCATGTGAACATTTGACAAAAACATGTTCCCCTAAAGTTGAGGGGATAAGTAATAGTTGCAATTCCCCCTTACAACACTCAGTTCAGTATTCATGCTAAGATCACAACAGCACAAAAATCATTTTAACAGCAGAGCTATCTATCTATAGAAGGCGCAGAGAAAGAATTCTAACAACGTCAATTGGTCAACAAACCCCACCTCCTGTCTAGGTTTTCGATTAAGTGCTTCTGCCACCATTAAACTTGCCTTTCCCAATTTAATAACTTTTTTTTTAAGAAAAAAGGAGAATCAAGATTTAAATGAAACAAAACAGACTCAAAATATAATTCGTTGGCAAACAAAAGTGTGCAGTCATAGAGATGAGGTACTGGTTAATAATAATTGGAACAGAGTAGATGCAGAAAAGCTCAGGAATCGAGTGGATCTCTGTATGGAGCCAACGGCACGGCGTCGGCCGTCGCCCCGCAGACCGCTACACAAGACCTTGGCTCCCTCTCTCCTCGCGAAGTGAACCTACCTCTCTCTCCGTGGTGCTCAGTCTCCGATTTCCCCATTTCGCTGGTGTTGTCTGGCTTCGGCGCAGGCGCACTCTCCCGTGCTATGGCTGGAGTTTTGTGCCTACTAGACTGCTCATGCTAGTTTCAACTTCTAAGTGAACCGCAACTGCAGAGTGATGAGCGGAGACGGAGAGTGCCCTGGCGGGCAATACCGCGAATGTGCCGCGGGATAAGACGACACCGTATCCTCTACTCAATATCTAGAACCAAATATTTTTGTTTTTGTCAATTAAAAAGTTATACAATAAAATAATTTCTTTTATTTTCATAATAAAATATGCTAAAGAAATAGAACTAAAAAGTAATATATTGAAAAGTTAAGGGTGTTTTTTAATTAAAAGACTTATTAAATTGTATATATTAAAATAAAAAATATTTTTATTTTTATAAATTTTATTTTTTGATAAAAATAAAATTTGAGATGTTAAAAATAAATAATTAAATTTTAATTAATGAAATATATTAAAAGACGAGATTAAAGATTTTTTTTTGGCTAATCAATGAGGTTAATTATTTAAGTAAGACAAACCCCAAAAGTATCGCGTGGTACCAAAATTTATTAATTTTACCCTTATAATTCGAGTCATTTGAGTAGGGACCGCGATGATCAAAAGACCGACTCGTACGACACGGAGAATATCGGCGGCTTCCTCGAGCAATCCAAGTGGGCTTGTGCACATCCAGAGGTTCAATTTTCTGAGTCGTGCCGAGATCGAAGAATTTACAAAGAAGGTGTTTTCTTTTAAGTCTCTCTATATAAAAATTTTAATTTTTAATTTTTAATTTTTAAAAAAATTTTAAATAGTAAAAAATTACTTTTAAAATTTTTTAATAAACTTTTTAAATTAATAAAATTAAATAATTTACAATTAATTTATCAATTTATAACTTAATCAATTAATTTATTAATTTAATTATTAATTTTTAAAATTAAAATAAATTTAATTTAATTATAATATACTTCTCAACTATATTAATTTAATTAATTTAATTTTTATCACCTTAATTGTATCACATTTGTTTGAAGAATAAATTAGAATTTTTTTTTTTCTGATGTTAAAAAATAAAGAAAGATTTGGAGGGGAAACATTTTTTTTTTAGGTTGGAGGGGAAAGATTTAACTCATTAAATACAGAGAGTTTAATGATAAAATGGTTGGAGGAAAAAATTCTAATAAGCTTTAAAGGGGAAATTACTCGTAAACTTCCATGTGATTATGTCAGAGGTGGATGTGATTGGCTTAATGACGATAAGCACGCCCATTTGCAATTGGTGTTCGCTGTCAATGATTAAAGCTTTCATTTCGCTGATGGCACGTGTCCCATTCGACCCCACAATGGAAATGCCCCAACCTCCAGGGTAAAATTATGGCTACAGGACTGGCTGAAAGAAATTTTTTTAAGGAATTCCACGAGGAAATATTAAGAATATAGATATAATAAAAATTAAATTAAATTAAATTATTTATTATTTAAAATGAGTTTAATATTAATTTTAATAATATTTTTAAATTTTATAAATAAAATTATAATATAATTATTTTTTATGATATAATAAGATTTTTAATTAATATGTATTTTATATAGTAATTATAATAATTTTATTATTATAATTAAATTTAAATTTTAAATTATTTATTTATATGTAATATTTTTTTATTTTTAATATAAAATAAAAAATATTTAAAATATGTGTACTCTTTTTTTTTTTTTTTTGGTTTATGATCATATAAATAAATAACCTAGTTAGACTCCACAGCGAGATCATTCTAGATCATCTGAATTGAAAAAAATCTATGAGTGTGTTTGTCACACATCCAAGAAGAAGCATAAAACACTGACGTCAGCCTTTTCCCCTTGAAAGACGTCACTTATTTGTAGTTTCACTTGTTCACGAGCGATCACGATTTTTAGTAAAAATCATAGACATTTACTAAATTACGTAACGTACAAATATTTTTCTCTCCAAGGTATTAGTAAAGCCAACGCATTTGATCAATCAAAAACAAATAGTCAACACATTTGAAAGTTACGTCAATAATCAAAAAACATCAGAATCGAGCCTTTTGAAAGCCGATGGAGATGCTGAAACTACATCGTACGGTTGTGCTGATGCCACAAGCAAACCATACTTGATAAACGAAGTCAAATCTTTTGTTATTTATCAAGACACAACATGACACATTCTAATATTCTGGATTAGTGTAAGAATCCAATGACAACCTCATGCTTTGCACAATATATGCCAGTGTTTACGGTTGCCGATCAAGTGTGTCCCATGCATGTAATTTTTAAAAAATTTAGAAGCAATTGCAATAAGGGTAAAGTGAAATGAGAAAAGTATGCATATCATATATGAAAAATATATCATAACTAAGGGAATACCCTAAAGCTCAAAAAAAAAAAAAAAGTAAATCGATCTAAGATAAAGGTGTAACAAGAAAAATAATATGTTCACAACTTAAACCATAATTATATTTTTAAAAAATTATATATATATATCTTTTTTATCTTTCAAATGAAAAATTAGTGGTAGTACGGACACTCTTGTTAAGAAACTACAGGCTAGGTCTTTTAGACAGGACCAGAAAATTATATTTCTCAACTTTTATGTGAATAAAAAAAAAATTATATTTCTCAAAATGAACATTTAGATTCAAATTTACCCAAATTTGGTTGGAGAAATAGGTGGAACAATAAGTTAATGGCAATGGGTCAAAACAAAGGAACGAATGAACAATCACAATTTATAGAATCTTCTCCGTTTCGAAGGGGTTGGTTAAACCACGAGAACGACGGAAGACGCTTAGTATTCACCTCGCTAGGAGTCCACCCTGAAGTCATCCATGGGATGGCCCACCATTGTTACAAGTTTATGAAGGGTAAACGCTGGGGCCCAACAATATCTGTTCCCCAGTCACTCCGAATTAACATTGAAGTTTCGTGCGACGTCACAGGAAGGATGCAACGAAGCCGCCCAGCTGCCGGAGTTACTTGGGCATGGAGAATATATATTACGCCATCCAACATATTTGGTTTCAACAAAGGCAGGCAGCAATTGTTTTTGTTAGTATTGCCAGATGTCTGGCTCAAATTTTAGGCCATTTTCCGATAGTACACCAGCTGAGAGTGATTACGGCGATCAATCTAATTTCCAGCTCACCGAATTCTTCGAGCTCGGGGAGTGGGTAGAAGAAGATGATCCATCATCGGTGGTCGCTTTCGACTCTGCCCCTAACCCAGGTTATCAGGCACTGCTAGTTGGTGATCGGCCTGCCGGGAGCAGCGGCTCCCATGAACGGTCTAGTGGTATTTATGCAAACCTAGTTAACAAGCGTATCAACACACGTATATATGAAGAAGTTCGAATTGCACTCTAGCGTAGTAATTATACATTTATGTTAATTTGCATGAGAAAATGTTAGATATAAATATCTCATCGCACCGATGGATCGGTTTTCTTCGATTATTGTGGCTCCTGGTTTGATTTTTTCTTTTTGTTATATATTTATTTATCGATGATAGATGCGTCCTCTCATGCTTACGGTAAATATATGTTGCTGCTAGGGGAGGCTGGAGGGTCAGGGTTGAAGAAGGAAGGCAAAGAAAGGGTTGCATTCAAGACAAAATCGGAGGTGGAGATACTGGATGATGGGTTCAGGTGGAGGAAGTACGGCAAGAAGATGGTGAAGAACAGCCCAAATCCGAGGTATTAATCAATTATAGGGCAATCAAGTTGTTCTGTACTGATGATTGCTTAGATTCAGGTTTGTACCAAAAAAAATGACATGCTGACGTGTGAGAACCAATAGCCCTAGGATTTAAAAATCAAAGATCATCGTAGCACTTAAAGTTGGGGTACTTGCTAATGAAATTGAACGAGGCCAAAATTACATTATATCATCGCTGTTACATCAGCTCGTACCTGCCTCCATCTGCAATTAATTTTGTACATCCTTGCATAATTAAAAGTCAATGAGGTTGAAGAATGATATTGTAACAAAGATTAAAGTTTTGTGAACTCGGTTATGCGCATTAACCCTAACAAAAATTTACATAACATTTCGGCTTTGTTTATCATCGTGTACAGAATGTCGTGTTTCATAAACAAGTTTTTTTTTTTTTATTCCTTGCCCAATTGCATATTATATGTAGGTTGTCGAGCCGATAAATTGAAAATGTTTAACCAAACACACCCCCGCGTCATCTTTAAGTAAGTTTGCAGTTGGATGTTAAATGCACTCCATTTTTCAGTTTTTTCTTTCTCTTTTTCAAAATTTGCAGGAATTACTATAGGTGCTCAATTGAGGGTTGTCCTGTGAAGAAGAGAATAGAGAGAGACAAAGAGGATCCGGATTATGTAATAACCACATACGAAGGCACCCATAACCACCAGAGCTCTTCCTAATTCTAGGGTTTTGCAGGGGCGTCTTGATGGTACAGGTTGTTGAAATCGTCAACCATTTGAATGGAGTGAGAAACGTGCAAATAGACTACGGTCTATTACAGGATTAATCTGTAAACTCGTAGCGTATCTACTATGGTCTCACGACATTTTTTATGCGGCAGATTTTTACTGATTGGATGCCGGTAAAGTACTGTCAATCTATTAGACTATCTTTCTGCAGTGCCGGTCAATTGTTTTCTCCCATTACAAAACCCACAGAGGTATTATGATTTAAGCGAGAAAAAAAGCCTAAAAAAAGCCCCGCAGGGGGGGGGGGAAGGGGTTCATTGTAACCGACACCAAACAAAGAAATCATCAAGAAGTACTTCACAGGAATGCATCGTTATTCAGCTATTACTCACGTTTCATCACCACAGAAACAAAAATACAATTACAAGCTTTAGCTCAGACCTTTCATCAGGAGTGGAAACTGAGCTGAGATAGCCTAGTTGCGTCTCTCCGAAAAGAAAATCATATGCCAAGTAGAAGTTCCAAGAGGATCGGTTAAAACTTGAACGATTTTATTCAGGAAAGATAACATTAGGATTTCGTTTGTGGGTCCAATTCGCCTCTGTGCCATTCACATGGGAGCTTATGCTCCACAACAGATCACAATTCTGAGCGTTAGTCATGAACTGAGGCTTTGATACTACAATGGTTTTTGACTCCGATTTTGGAGGCTTATAGGACTTGGACATGCCACTGGCAAGTAGCCAGCGGAACCCAGACTGCTGGTGCGTTTTGGTGCCCTGGAGTTGACTCTTGCCAGACCTAGTATTCAACCCTGAAAGATGGACTCCAGCAATTTTAAACCAAAGTGAGCATCTTTTGTTTTTTGCCTCTTTTCTACTGTCACCCAAATCCTCCTTATGCATCCATTCCTCATCTTCTTCTTCACCACTGCTTGTTTCTGACACTGATCTATGTAGTTCCAAAGTAGGATGGACAGTAGCTCTCTCCACTTGAATTAAAGCAAGCATTGAGTCACCCACTGGCTCATAATTTCGAAGAGGATCTCTAAGCAGAATCCTAAGCGCCAATGTAAGGTTGTTCCCCAACAAACCATGCTCTCTGCCATATGCTTTCTCCTGGTCAATATCTTCTCTCAATGTCCAATTGACAAAGTCTACACAGTTATCCTTATGGCCCGCAAAGATCATCCTAGGGTGCTCCTCACTACCTTGATCATCATCACCGATGTCTCCCATATCAAGCCTTAACCATTCCTCCAGTGGTATAGAAAGACCCAGTAATCCATCAAACTCATTGCCACCACCCGTGGCTTCAAGTGGCTGTAATTTTCCACCACCTTCAAAATTGTGAAATCCGCCTAGGTTGGCACTTATCTTTTGACTAGACTGGGCTCTGATGCTTGACATTGTCTCCCCCTCCGACATGCCAGACTGAATTTTCAATCCTTCAATAGACATCGATTCAATTTTATCCACTTCCAAATGGGTAAGATCTTCAACGGTTGCATAGTCTGAGGTCACCTCATTAATGCTTAGGCTGGAATCATTGTTGGAAAAGAACCAATTGGAACCAAATCTTCTCGCTTCCTTTCTTCTGCTAAATGCACGTTGCCCTGATAATGACTGATGAAACAAAGGAGCCCGCCTGTGAGAACAGTGGGAAATGATAAGTCAATTAAGGCATAAAGAAAATTAGAAAAGAATTGAAACATAGAACATGATTCAATGCAATCAATGTGCTTCCGAACCTATTAGGCCCTGTAGCTCCAGGTCTTGCATCCTGTGCTATTTGTTGCAAGGTCTTCCCAGTGAGATCCTCCAAAGGCATTAATTTACTTGTCTGCATGCATAGATTTTCACTTCCAAGTGAAGCCATATGCTGCAATATCCCCATAATATCACAACCCATTTGTGCAGAGAGTACAACGGGACGTGATACTTGCATGATTAAGCTGCCAACATTTTTAGAATTCCCAAAAAGAGAAGGATTCATGGACCGTAGGCAGCCTCCATCCTTTACCGGGACAAAGGAACCATAGCCATCTCCAAGTGGGGGTAGTTCAAGTACCTCTTCAGGGAGAAGCTCAATCGGACTTCCAAATCCATCAGAGCAATGGTGGGGGGAATGCTGGAATATCTGCTCACTTAAGCCCCATTTTCTCATTAAGTCTTCAGTCTCCAAGTCTTCAAGCACCTTGGCTTTCCTTCTTCTACTGAGCAATTCGCTTGTCCTATAGTGTTCCTCCTCAGCAGCCAGGATAGCCGAAGATAAATCAAAACCCTCAGAAAGGTTGCAACAAGCAGTTTCAGCCAGATCAATGCAACCAAATACTTCATGCTCCCTATCTGCATCAGAGTTCATGATGAAATTGCCAGAAGTTAAGGCTTCCTTTTCGAACTCTCTCAGAAGGCGCTCCCTCGGAGACTCAGCATCACTCTCTGAACTAACAAATGGACTATGCACAATCCCCAGCATATTTAAGAAATCACTCGCCACAGATTCAGCAGATTGATCCAAGCTCATTGATCTCTTGGCTGCTTTACAAGCTTTGTAACTTGTTTTAGTCTTGACGTAATTTTCTAGCCCCAGAAACTCACCTGTAGCCAGTTGGGATTCACATTTCACATGTTCCGATATTGACAAGCTTTTAACCAGATCTTCCACCAGCAATTCTTTCTCACACACACTAGTCTCTTCATGTTTGCAGTCATCTACTTTAATCCTGTCCTTGTAGCTATCACAGATAATGTCCTCTGAATGAAAGTTTGTCTCTACATCTAAGGTTGCATCATCATCCTTAATAATTTCATCCACATCAATAATTTCTATTGGAGAGCTATTAGTGCGATAAACAGTAACTTTTTCCAATTCTATTTCTTTCTTATCAGGTACTTCTATTCTCTGTTCAATAACAGTAAAGTCAGCATGATCATACTTTTCACTCCCTTCTTGATCAGCCTCAGAATCCAGATCAACCTTTTCTTTGTGTGGCCATACTTCTTGTGACGGCATATCAAGATCTACTGAATTATGTAAATGCACTTCATTAAGTTTCTCATACAGAAAATTAATTGACTCAGACAGCTCTATCCCTGGGTTCCGTGGAACTTCATCACGGATCTTTACATCAACATGTTGAGAAAAATGAGGAAAATGATCAATCCAATTGGTAGGGATACTGCCAACCTGCTGTAGGACTCCGCTACTATTATGTGACCCAAGATCTGTTCTTTGCTCCAAGGCATGTGAGCTATTTTGTGCTGAGTCTACAAACTTGGAAATATTCAAAGTGCTTCTTGACTCAATCAAACTGTTTCTTACTAATGAGAAACCAAAACTAACATTGAGAGTAGCACCCTTTGCTTTGCCTGAAAGTTTAAAGCTCGTAGTCCATTTCCCAGTGGCTTTCTCCCCCTCCAACTCCTCCAGAGTTAATGGTAATAGCCTTGTGAGATCTACCCAATGCTTCCCCATGTCAATGCCTGGAGCATCAACTACAGATGCATAAATCAAGAACAGCTTAGCTTCATATTTCGCTGAATGTAGGGGCCCAGTTCTGCTGCCATATACATGACATCTGTGCATCAATGTCTCATCAAATTCTACATTTCCATTTACAACCCTTGATGGATGGGTCTTTACATCCTCATTTTTCCTCTTCCAATGCACAGACAAATTAATATCATTAAATTTTGGGGGCAATTCCTTGATCGAATGTACATGAAGAACAAAAGAGATAATGAACTTCTGCCTACGGATATGGGACAATGCTTTCAACGGCTTCTTCCAACTCCAGCCTGATGACAATTTTTTATCCTCGGACCACACACTACCATTAAGAATGTCTTGGTCAATGTGAGATTTTGATTCTGTTAACCGGGGTCTCTCAACTGATTTAGACCGAGCACTGGATGTAGAAACCAAAGCTTTTCGTGGGGCTTGATGCAAATAAAGGGATTTGCTTATCACCTTAATGTCATGCAACAACTGAGCATTGTTTGGATTTCCATCCCTTTCACCATCTCCAGACTCAGTTCTTGACAGCATCATTTTGCCATCAACAGAACAAATACATTCTCACATAACAAATTGACAACAGAACCTCCTGAAAATTCAGTTTTCAAAGATATCTTCAGAGACTGACTCCTTTAAGCACTTTCTTAAACCACAGAGGTCGCAGAAAAATATCCCAAAAAAGATAAAAGATGAAATCAACGTTCCAAACAATACAAATTATTACAGCACGAAAAAAATAATAATAATAAAATCACAGAAAAAGAAAAACAAAAATCCCTTGACAGCAATTGCTCAGAAACCGAAAACGACACAGGAAAAGATAACAAAAACAAGGAAATCAATCCCATTCTTCACTTACAACAGCTTATAATGCGCTCCCTCCAGAGAAAAAGGATGCCAAAATTCAACAACCTTTGATCGGCTTCAACTCCTCGTCTCGGCAGCTCCCTTGAGTACAAAGAAGGTTAAGACAAACGAATAGGAATTTAACAACTGGGGGTCGATTCAAAAGAGAGATTTTCTCCGGGATCGTATAAAATTTCCTTTTTGACTTTCCCAGAAACCATCACGAGAGTGGCGTGACCATGAGATCAATGTTTTGTCATTTGTTTGACGGAAGTGTGTTGTCGGTTGCAATCGCATGTGACCGCAAAATCCAAGATTTTGATGAAATTTTGAAAATCAAAACTCAACAAACATAAATATTTACATCTTCCATCCTGGCCTCAAGAAAGGGCCCAAAAAAGCCCAAGCCCGAAACGTGAAGATTTAGTTTCGAGTATCGAAGCCCATGTTAGCCCACGAAATATATATACA
The DNA here is from genome assembly GCA_037832385.1 of Rhizophora apiculata. Classification (NCBI taxonomy): domain Eukaryota; kingdom Viridiplantae; phylum Streptophyta; class Magnoliopsida; order Malpighiales; family Rhizophoraceae; genus Rhizophora; species Rhizophora apiculata. The sequence goes on along the minus strand of CM075433.1, from coordinate 3,333,904 downwards.
TACATAAAGCTGAATTTTCTCGAGTATGCCTATGAATTATTTGTCCCTTAGAAAACATATTTAGGGGTAAAAAATTTATACTTTCTTGAATTTTGATTCCGAGATATAAATTAAATCAAATTAACTTAATATTATAATAAATTTAAATTTAAGAAATTTAAGTGTAATTAGTTTTTGTGACACTTAAATCAAGTCTCTGATATATTTATACAACAAATTGAGTAAATATAAAAAATATCTTCATTTATTAGAAATTCAGTAGATTTTAGTTTTTGCAAAAATAAGAGTTAATTTTTTACAATCTTATTTACTGTAACCAGAAAAGTGAAGTAAATTTTGAGAAGATAAAATATCCCTTTTTATAAAAAAATGTTTTAGATTTTCTAAAAAAATATGGTTAATTTCATTTTCTAAAACATGTTATACATTTTCTTAATAAAACACAACACTGGCAGATGACTTCCGCGGCCCCATGCTTTCGACAGGTGAGCCCCTCAAGGATTTCTATTATTTTTTTTGGGACTCTATTAAATCTGGACTTCACTATTAATTCCGTTTTATTTGAATATCTTTTCTTATAATACAAAATTGAATTAAAGAAATAAATGATTTACCCATCCTTGTAAAAGCCATGAAACATAAGGATTATTTAGTTCATAATCCATAATAAGAAGTGAAATAATAATAGTAATAAATTAAATTAAAAAATATAATAATAAATTTTATAATATATTTAATTTATTTTAAAATTAAAATTAAATTTACTTTGTTGTTTCACTTATTTAAAATAAAAATTTAAGTTAAAAAAATGTTTTGATAACAAATTTAAAAAAATAATTTAGATTTAATAAAAATATAATAACTTATATTATTTTAAAATAATAAAACGCACAATAAATAAATATCTTTCTTTTTATTTCGAATTTGTTTATTTTCCCATTTTCAGGGCTGAAAACTCTTAACGGTAGGGGAGAAGCCAACTGAGCCTTCCTACGTCAGAAATGACTTGATTAACTCCCACTGGTACCTTAAACTTTAAAAATGATACTGGATCGACTCATCGATGACTTTTTGCTTTGTTCTATTGATTCATTACCTTTATTATTTTTTTTTTTAGTGGTTGGAAATCCAAGCGGATAATTTTTAGGAATTCCTATTATTTTATCTTTGAATTTTTAAGAGAGAGAGACAAAAAAAAAAAAGAAGAAAAAATAGTGAAGAAGAAAAAAGAGATAAAAGTAAATAATAATAATTGAGGAGATCATGATAAATGAAAAATGAATTATACTTTTTATTTAAAAATTTTAAAACTTAATTTTAAAAATTAAAATAAATTTAATAAAATTAAAATAATTTTATTTATTTTACAGTCTAATAAATTTTATAATAAATAAAAAAATTATATATATATTTTTATTAAAATAATTATTTAATTAATTAAAAAAATAAAAATAATTAAAGAAGCATAAATAAGAATTATTATTTTAATAAAGATAAAGAATGTTGTTCGCCCTTTTGTTTTTTTTAAAGAACGAGAATTCTTTTGTACGCAAAACAAACGATAAGCGAAGGATTATTCCCACTCCACGCCACCTCTTAAAGAAATAAACAGCGTTATTATAAAATGTGAAACGGTGTCGTAAAAGCAAGGATAGCTCGGAAATCTGTGTAAATTCCCACCCTTCGTTCGATACTCCAAGCTTCAACTCTCTTTCATCAGTCTCTCTGTTTCGAGTCATCAACAGAAATGGAAGCCTTCAAGGGGCAGCCTCGCCTCCCGAAATTCGCCGTCCCGAAACGCTACGACATACAGCTGAAACCTGACCTCGTCGCCTGCACGTTCTCCGGCTCCGTCTCCATTGACCTCGACATCGTCGCCGAGACGAAATTCATCGTCCTTAATGCCGCCGATCTCTCCGTCAATCTCGACTCTGTTTGCTTCTCATTCTCTAACTCCTCCGAGGTAACCGTCCCAGACTAATCTAAACTACACATGCTCGTCTCGTCGCCTTACTATTCTTAATTGAATAAAAAGGGGAAAAAAGATAAAAGATAAAACGACGAACGCGATTGTTAAGCAGGTATTCAAGCCGGAGACAGTTGAAGCGGTGGAAGCGGATGAGATACTACTGTTAGAATTTGCGAAGATGCTTCCTGTTGGAAGTGGATCTCTGGCAATCGGATTCGAGAGTGTTTTGAATGACAAAATGAAGGGATTCTATAGAAGGTGAAGATTGTTTTTTTCTACTTTTTTTTTTTAAAAAAAAAATTTGAATTGCACTGCTTTAAATGAGAGATTGAGTTTTGAATGATTGAATCACTTGATGAAAAATCGTAGTTGGGTGTTGCATTGTCTGTTTAATTTTTGCTTTTTTTTTTTTTTTTTTTTTGGCATTATAATGTGTGACATTTATTATTAGTTTAATATAAGTGGTGTATTTTCTGGTGTCCAGTACTTATGAGCTTGAAGGTGAGAAGAAAAATATGGCGGTTACACAGTTTGAGCCTGCTGATGCTAGGAGATGCTTCCCTTGTTGGGACGAGCCTGCTTTCAAGGTATATCTATATCAGATGTTGCTTGCACACATGTATGTTAGATGTTGCATCATTATTTAGTTCCTGTCTTCCAGGGAAAGAAAGAACAACTAAATCTTCATTTTGAGTAGCTTCAATGAAATGTTGCCAAGGATATGGACCTAGAAATATGGATCTTACAGTAGTATGATTTAGCTTTAGTAATGAATGACTATCCTCCAAGGTCATGCCGTTATGGTTTGTATTTTATGCGTTAATTCTCATATTCGTGAATGTTGGTCTTGCAGGCCACATTCAAGGTTACATTGGATGTGCCATCTTATTTGGTGGCTCTTTCAAATATGCCAATCATCAATGAGGAGGTGAATGGAAATATAAAGACAGTTTCCTATCAAGAAACACCTATCATGTCTACTTATTTGGTGGCATTTGTTGTTGGTCTGTTTGACTACATGGAGGATCATACATCAGATGGTACCTCTATATTCTGATTTTGATTTTTTGTTGTGAGTAAATACCTTGAATATATGTTGGTATTTACAATTATACTCTGGTCTCAATTGCTTGTGTGATTAAGTGGCTTTTTTTTTTTTCCTTTCATGTTGCGGTACTGGCAATCCATGCAGGAATCAAAGTTCGTGTGTATTGTCAAGTTGGAAAGGTGAATCAAGGGAAATTTGCTTTGAATGTTGCTGTGAAGACCCTTGAGCTATACAAAGAGTACACTATGCTGTCCTATTACTTAGTGATATGATACTTAGTTGGTAGTCATAACTCATGAGACACACTTGGTCTACCATATTTTATTGTTTGGTTATTTGGCTGTTTTGTCCAACACATAGTATCAAATTGACTAGTTTAAGTTCTACAGATATTTTGCAGTGCCGTATGCTCTTCCCAAGTTGGATATGATTGCTATCCCTGACTTTGCTGCTGGGGCAATGGAGAATTATGGCTTAGTTACATATCGTGAGACAGACCTGCTGTATGACGAACAGCATTCTGCAGCTGCAAACAAGCAGAGGGTGTGTGCATTTTTCAAACATGGTTTTAGTGCTCAGAATATATGATCCACTTCCTGAAATATTCTACTCTTTTTTTGATTGCTGTTAAGGTTGCTACTGTTGTAGCACATGAACTGGCACACCAGTGGTTTGGGAATCTTGTAACAATGGAGTGGTGGACACATCTATGGCTAAATGAGGGTTTTGCAACATGGGTATAGCCCATTGTTCTCATGCCTCTCTTTATACTGGTTACTGCACATGTTAGTTGACACACATATTTTACTTGTGTTCAGGTGAGCTATCTAGCAACTGATAGCTTGTTTCCAGAGTGGAAAATATGGACTCAGTTTCTGGATGAATCTACTGAGGGTCTTAGGCTGGATGGTCTTGAGGAATCCCACCCCATTGAGGTAAGTGGGCATGGATGCTTCTATTTTCTGTACCTTAAAAAATAAAAACAGTGCCTGTCTCTATGAATTTTTATCTCAAGAGAATTCTTCTTGCAGGTTGAGATAAACCATGCTTCTGAGATTGATGAAATATTTGACGCAATAAGCTATACAAAGGGTGCCTCTGTTATACGCATGCTACAGAGCTATCTTGGTGCTGAATGCTTTCAGGTTGGTACTTGGATGTGTTGTAAATTCAAAGTTATCTTCATGTGTCTCTCTTTTTTATCTTCCAAAATTCAGACATTTTATTTTTGGAATCTGCACTTTATGGGAAGATACATGTTTTCTTCTGACATATGCCAATCTGTGTACAAGAGAAGAAAGTATGTAGTGCCTCTTCGGGAGGCGTTATTTTCCATAACATCTTTTAATATTTGTTTGTTTCACTTTAAGAAATTAATCACTATTTTTTACTGACATTTTCCTTCCTCTTTGAAGTTAAATGATCTAAATCTAATTACCAATCATCTTTTATGCAATCAGAGGTCACTTGCTTCCTACATAAAGAAACATGCTTACTCTAATGCAAGGACAGAAGACTTATGGACTGCCCTTGAAGAGGGGTCAGGTGAACCTGTGAACCAGCTCATGAATTCATGGACAAAGCAAAAGGGCTACCCCGTTGTATCTGTCAAAGTGAAAGATCAGATATTGGAACTTGAACAGGTTCCCTTTTCCTTGTCTAACGTATCATGGTCAACCTATTGGAAATTTATTACCTTGTTGGAATGAATGTGTTGTCATGTGCATCACTATGTGTTATTTACATTTCATTCTATTGTTGAAGTTATTGTCTCTTACAAATAAATGTAATAAATTACAGTCTAAATTCTTGTCAAGCGGTTCCCATGGAGATGGGCGGTGGATTGTCCCAATAACTCTGTGCTGTGGTTCATATAACACTCGGAAGAATTTTTTATTGCAAAGAGAATCTGAAAGTCTTGGCACCTTGGAAATCCTGAGTTCAAGCCTTGTAGAGACTCAAGACACTTGGATAAAGCTCAATGTGAATCAAGCTGGTTTCTATAGAGTGAAATATGACGAGGACCTCGCAACTAGACTTAGCTATGCAATAGAGAGAAAGCAGCTTGATGAAACAGACAGATTTGGTAATTTGAAAGGCCTGTTGTGCACTTGCTTGTTACCTTGATGGTTTTAAAGGAGTAGTTGACATTCACTAATACCTTTGACAGGCATCTTGGATGATTCCTTTGCACTTTGTATGGCTCGCCAGCTGTCTTTGACTTCATTGCTAACACTGATGGGTGCTTACAGGGAAGAACTGGAATATACAGTGGTGTCTAACTTGATTAATGTAACTTTCAGCCATTTGTCATTTTCACTTTATTTTACTTTTGCTTTCTTTATTTGTCTTCATTCTAGTTATTTGTGTTTTACAGATAAGTTTTAAAGTTGGAAGGATTGCAGCAGATGCAACCTCTGAATTATTGGCCCACTTCAACCAATTTTTTATTGGTCTCTTCCAGTATTCTGCAAAGTAATCCATTTTGATATTCTTTTTCTCTCTTTCCTTTGGGCATGCTGCAAATTAATGTATGTTTTAACCTCATGGTGAAGGACACAAGCTATTAAATTGACTTTTTTTTGCCTAATTTTATGAGAAAGAGGTGACTTTAGAATTGAGCTTTTTTTCTTTTTGTAATATTTCATTGTGGATTCATAAATCAATTACCTTTTTCTAATGCATAATTCCAATGCAATTTTTCATATAAGTCTGACAAGTTGGGACACCCAACTGGTAATCTCTCCATCTTGGGGTCTCAAATCATGTGTTTGTGAATAATTTTAATGTTTTTTGAAAAAAATCAGTAATTTATGCTAAAAGAAGGAAAGATTGAAATTTGTGTGCTTCAATTCCTTTCTGGGAAAGAGACTAGGTTTTTGTCAGCATTTCAGTGAAAAAGGTTTTGAACAATTATCCATCTGTAGCTCATTGGCCTACTTTATCTGCAACTACAAGTGCCTTGTTCTGGATGTAAATATACAAGTATTCCTTGTGAATAAAGTAATATTACTAATGAAACTTGAACACTATATTGACCAAGACATTATTCTGTAAAGATAAGCTTGACCGATTTGTATGGGAGTTGAGGCCAGAGGACCCTTTTGTTAAATTATCTAACCATTGCATGCTGACAGAATCCAGATCTGCATTGGAGTTGCAAGCATTTGAAGTTGCTGTAACCTGAACCCATATGAAAAGCATTTTCAGTCTTCTTAGCATAGTCATCAATTTTTGTGTTTTCGTACTTTAATAATTTTCCATACGCTGAAATTCCTTTTTAGGAAGCTTGGCTGGGACCCTAAACCAGGTGAAAGCCATCTGGATGCAATGTTAAGGGGAGAAATTTTAACTGCTCTTGCTCTTTTTGGACATGATCTTACACTAAATGAAGCAAATAGGCGTTTTCAAGCATTCTGTGATGACAGAAATACGCCACTCCTACTTCCTGATATAAGAAAGGTTGTTCCAAGTTATATACCTTTTTATGTTGGTATTCCACTGAAAATTGCTTAATGGTTATGAATAATGGTGGCAGGCAGCATATGTTGCAGTAATGCAGGGGGTCAGCACATCAAATAGATCTGCATATGAATCTCTGCTTAAGATATATAGAGAGACTAATCAGAGCCAGGAGAAATCACGCATCTTGAGTACTGTTCAATTTTTGGTAGTAGTTCCAAAATATTTGATTCTCATGAGTTTGCGGTATCTATATGTTCTTCTCCGTCTTGCAGGGTCATTAGCATCCTGTCCAGATCCCAATATAATTCTTGAGGTTCTCAACTTTTTGTTATCTTCTGAGGTATTATGGGTTTTTATATATTAGCCTTATTAGGGTCAATATCTAACAATCTAATTTTAAATAGAAGTCTCTTAAGATTAATGTGACAAGATTCCCAATCTTTGTAGGTGCGTAGACAGGATGCTGTTTTTGGACTTGCTGTTTGCAAGGAAGGACGGGAAACAGCTTGGACATGGCTGAAGGTAATGCTAATCCAACTTGGACAAAAATATCGTGCCAAAGCTCTGAAATTCATGGTCACATACAGCTAGGCTAGAAGAAGCTTCTAAGATACCATCCATGAGTTTTCCTCCAAATTAGGAATATAAGTTCTTCCATGCAGAACAGTTCTGTCATCTGTTTTATTTCCTTTCCTTCTGCTTCTTTGCAATTTTTTAAAATCAATCCTCGAATGCAGGATAACTGGGAGCACATTTCCAAGACCTGGGGGTCTGGATTTTTATTGACACGTTTTGTCAGTGCAATTGTCTCACTGGTTTGTAACTCTCTGCCATTAGATTAGCTCTTTCAACTTCTTTTTCTAGTTTTTCTAGTGCAAGAGAAATTCTCTATGCTAATATTTTTTTCCCTCCCTTTCCCTCTTTGTTTTCTTTTTTTTCTTTTTAATTATATTCTTCCTGTAGTTTGCTTCATTTGAGAAGGCCAGGGAAGTAGGAGAGTTCTTTGCAAGTCGTACTACGCCTGCTATTGCTAGGACCCTGAAGCAGAGCATTGAACGAGTTCGCATAAATGCAATGTGGGTTCAGAGCATTCAGAGTGAGGAACAACTTGCCGATGCCGTGCGAAAGTTGGCACACCGGAATTACTAGGAACTAATTACTATCAAGCAGAAATTTCTTTACGTGAAGTGTTCTCTGTCTTTGTTCTTCGATCACCCAAAACAAGAGCTTTGCATGGGGCATAAACAGTTTGCACGTTACAAGATGAACAAAACCTGAATTTCCTTGTACTCTCTCACTATCTAAAGGATAATAAATTAAAAAATAAATAAATAAAGAGCGTTGTAAATTGAAATTGATCGGTATTGTATGCTCCGGTGGTGTTGTGTCTGCCAATTTACTGTCGTGCGTCGAGCTGTGAACCTCTTCGGTACTGCTTTACCGTTGCAAGGAAATTCCAGGACACTTTGTTTGAGTATGAAATTTAGTAATTTCAAATTATAGTACGGTTCATTGTCAGCCCTAGTTCCTGGTGGACCGGATTGATAATTGAATAAACATCTTCAACAGGCCATGTAGATCCCATTATAGTAACCCAGTGGTTAATATAATAATGAGTAAATACCTCACAGAGCCATTTAACTCGGAGGCATGAGGAATACAACTGTCCATAATGCCAAATGCAAGAAACTGCCATGCTCTGCCTATCCCTACAGCAGACAGCTAACATTTACATCTTGGCATGGTGCACGGCGCTGCATATTCTATGGTACGCAAATAATGGCAGCTATTTAGCCATAAAGCCCAGGTGAAAAACAGGTGGGCTGCGTTGTACGAGATGATGTTCAAAATTTTGAACGGAGACATCGTCAAGTTTTGCTCTTGAACTTCCTTTGAGCTTTCAGATCCACCACAATCACAGTAGTGTTGTCCTTGCTTCCTTTTTGAAGAGCTCGGTTTGATAGGTACTCAGCTGCTGCTTGAGCTGCAGGATCTATTCCCTCACCTCTTGAAGAGGGAAGTGTAACACCATTCTTTTTGTGCCAGACTAGTATCCGTTTTCGAGCCAGGTTGCATGCCTCTTCATTTGAAATGACATCCCATAAACCATCACTTGCCAGAATAAGGCATTCATCTTCTTTAGCTCGAGGTACAAACATCACTTCAGGTTCTGGAATAATCCAGGGTTTTAAGTATCTATCACCTGTAACCCAAAAGCAAGGTTACCTTTTGAGAGGACATAACTTCAACTGATGGGTTACGAAACTGGCTAATTGAGCAATGTAAAAATCCCCACAAGTAATGTGACATGAAGGTATGTATTTTCAGAAGCACAAAATGCAAATACATTTATGACCATGCACAGTTTTCCCATGTTAACAATTTTAAAAACACAACATTTAACAAAAGAAAAGTAGTCGCATCTTTACACATTGCCTTGCATGATATTTCCTCCTCCAAGTACTTCTGCTGTCCAAGCATATTCAAAACTCTTTGCAATAGGGTATAATTTCAGGATCAGAATTCTATTCGCACATTAAAATTCAACTATTTTAGAAAAACTCAAAAGGCAGTTTCACAGAGTTAAAAGTTCAAATGCATCTTTTAAACTGTTTCCAAGGACTTAATTTTACTTGATTTCATCTCCCCACCATCCCATCACCTATAGGTTGAAACAAGGCTGAAAAAGAACCAAATCAAACATCTTGGGTCCATGGCAAATAGACAAGGTAAAAGCCACATCTCAGGGTCAAAGTAGGCATTGGATGGTGGCATACAAAAACTTCCCTTGGCTCATCTAGGAAATGTCCATCAATCTGATATACAGTAAATTTATGACAAAATGATCATGTAAATGAACATCCACAGCATGAAATTCCACCAGTGATTAAGATGAAAAGACAATAGACATCTAGGACACAAAAGTTATTGGACAACATTGATGACTCCCCATGATTGACTTATTTCTAGCTTATCAGCTAATGGATTAGTCAAAGCAGACCATGACAACACCTTGTACTGAAAAAAGGGTGCTAAATGATGTTGCTGAAGCAAATAACCATGTTTAAGTTTTACAAAACCAATAAAAATCATAGTGAAGAAGCACACACCAATTGACCTTGACATTGCAAGAACACCGAAGACACGATGTCCATTCCACTGTATCACCTTCCCTCCAGCTGCTTCAATTCTTGCATACTCATCATCTCGATTTGGCTGAAATGATAGAAAAAAAAAAGATAAATAGAAGTTATCTTTTCCCAAGTGAACAAGACAACCAAACGGCTCTTACTTTATGATCCCTAGATAATGCCACTGGTTCTTTCCCACGACATAGAACTGCCCTTGAGTCTCCACAGTTTGCCACTATAATGTGGGATGAACAAATAATGGCAACAACAGCTGTAGAACCAACAGTTTCTGGGGCAATCGGTTCCGCATTACCTTTCCCTCCAATTACAGCATCTACCTCAAGAAAACAGTCAGTGAAAGCTTTTCTCCATTGCTCTTGACAACTAAACTTAATTCTTCTGTCGACCAGGCCATTCTTAACAGTATCTATCTCCGCTGCCAAAACAGAATGGATATGATCTTGGCAATATTTTGCAACCTGAGCAAAGGCCACCATGTAAGCCATTCCTTTTGGAAAGGAAAAATGATTTGCTGGTAGAAAAATTTAACTACAGATGATTCTATAATTGGCATAGAAATGGAAATAAAAGGAAAAATACCTGTGAGCCTCCATGACCATCATACACCCCAAAGAAATGAGCTGTCTGGTGAGTTAAGCGCTTGCTGATACCATCAAGTACGTGGTCATCTACTAGCATTTCAACTGGAACTTTCATGAAATAAGGTATAGTTGCAACTGCATCTTCCATCTCAGGTCTTCTTCCACACAATGATGCAAATCCCCATAGGGGTACATAGTCCACCTCAAAAGCACTGCGTGTGAAAGTTCTACTCACCCCCTTTTCTACAGCCAACTGCAGTACGACTGTGGACGGCTTTGGGTCAGACTGATCTCCAATCTCTTCCTTGAGGCTGACTGCCATGGAAAAGGGATCACCAATAACTTTTGTCTCAACAATTGACTCCCCCAAGTCTGTAGCCTTGGCACTTATATCAATATTACAAATGCTTTTCTCAACATCTAAAGCACTCAGTGATCCTTGCTCAGAGGCGGCCGTGATACTTAACAAATCCTCTCTGCATATGCTACTTGTCTCACTGGCCACTGAAAGAGAATCAAGAGCCTGATCACCCTCCAATGACAAGGAATCATCTTCTTCACTCTCTCGAGATATAAATTCATCACTTACAACACAATGGGTTTTATTTTCAGATACCACATCCAACAAAGGGGCTCTTCCTTTGTTATCTTCAACATCTGATGCCATATTACTAACTTCATTATCCAAATCACCACAAATGCAATTATCCTCACCAACAGTAGAAATCGTAGTCACAGGATCAGATAATAAGCCAACCGTATCTGCCATCAACTTAAGTCTTGCAATATCAAAACGAGCATCAAGGGTAGAGTTTTCAGAGACCAAATTACCTACTCTAAATAGCTCTGCAACTGCCCGGTACATCTCCGTCAGAATCCCTATCTGAACAGTAAAAAAAGTTACCCTCCCTCCTTTCTAGAGCAAAATAACCTCTCATCATTTAATTAAATCATTAACTCCTCTCCTCAACAATGGTCTTGGGATGCGAATGGCGGGCTTTAGCAGCCCATTTTCCATACCTTTAAGTAAAATAATAATAACAGCACAGAACCCAGTATAACCAAATCAGGAAGCAAATTCAAGGGAAGCAAGATGCAGGTGAGGTAAAAGGTGGTGAAAAGGAAATGGAAAAGTCAGATCTGGTCAACAGTAACGGATTCAAACTTCCAGTTATGGAAACTACAACCCGAGATGTATGGTTAGAACTTGTTTAGGCCTTATCAACTTCTTCTCTAAACTGCTCTCCATCTGCCTCCATCCACTACCCTGACAAAGAAACAACTAGCATAGAACTTTAAATCCACCAAAAACATGAAAAACAGTGCAAGATGAAACCGACCATTCATCTCTGAACATAAGTAAAGAAAGAGCGAGAAAAAGAGGTCATGAGAAAGGGAGCAATAAAGCCAAAATCCTAATAATCACAAGAAAATCCCTGTCAAAGATGACACCTTTTTCACATATTTACTTCAGTTCCCTGGATCCAAGGTAACCCATCTCAGCCTCTTGTAAGCTTACCTTAGTTTCTCGCTCTTCCCTTTACTCTGAACCTTGTTTTCTGGACCCTCACTCCAATAATTGCCACACTAATATCAGAGAAAACCCAAAAAAATAAAAAATTAATTAAATTAAAATAAAATGAAAACCACTGACTAATCTTGTCAATCCTGAAGACCCACCTTTCCCTTCTCTTCTTTTATTTCTCGTTTTTCACTTCTTCTCTTGGAAACAGAGTGTTTTCCTTTGTCTGAGAATCAAAACGAAGGCAAATAAAGAAACAAGATAGCGAGGAGTTTACTTATCGTTACAATAAGCTTAATTAGTACGATTGCTGGAGATCAACCAAAAAGGCATAAAAGGACTTTCTTGATTCTTTATCATTAGTTTACAGCAAATCTAGGACTGTCTTGGTGCTTGAGACTTGGAAGAGCAAGAAATGAGGTGGTAAATTAAAGTTAACTCTATAAGGGAAACCAAAATCACAAATTGACTAAACAAAGAGGGTAAAAAGGAAAAGGAAAAAGAAAAATAAAACAAAAGTGATCTGGTCCCCCCAGGGGGCAGATGTACCGGACAGGTGTCAAATCTAGGAGAGCATATTAATTTAAAGCAAATCTCCAGTGCATCCATATGTCATGCTCCCTGTTCTTTTTTCGTTCTCCTCCTATCCATAAGTACTAATCTTTTTCTCCACCTCATGCTTTGTCCAAGATTGAACCTTTTCTCTCTCTTTCTTTCTGTTTTTTTTTTTTGGGTTAAATTATTATGACATTACTGCACAACAATTGTCATGGGGTAATATAAGTCAAACAAATAAAAATAAAATAACATATTTTTTATATTTATTTTTATTTATTTATAAAATAAAATTAATTATATTTTATTACTTTTAAATATTTTTCACTTATTTATTTCTTACAAGACAATAGTGAATTAAAATTTAAATTGATTGAATTTTTTAATTTAACTAGATAAGAAAAATAACCCAAAAAAAAAAACACTTGACCTTGGCAGTCGGACTGCATGAAGCAAATTTTTATTAAAAAATTTTATTTTTTGTTTTTAAAAAAAATTATATATAATTATATTATTTTTATTAAAAATAAATATAAATTATAATTAAATTTTATTTTAATAATATTTTATTTATTTTTATATAATAAAAAATATTGATGATTTCTTTAAAATATGAATTGATATGTCATTCTAGCCTAATAGTAAAATTAATGATCAATTAAATTGAATTTTAAGTTGAATTTAAAATTTAAAAATTATGATTGACACACAAAATATTTCAAAGCGAGTCTTTCTCATTTTCCTCGTCATAAAAATGAAAAATACGCAAATGACTTCAGCCAAGTAATCTAAGCTAAGTCGAGACAAAGTGATTAAGGCAAAAGCAAGAGGTTATCACCGACTGTCCGTTCTATTGTGGGATACAGGCCTTTGGGTTGAATAACCTTAACGGGATTTAAATATTATCCAATCATAGTACGTCTCATTTGTTTAAACTGGTGGATGGAATGAGAGCATTCGACTGTTCACCCACCCCCATTACAATCTTTATACATTTCAACATCTCGATTTCTACTTTAAAGTCTTTCCTTTACCCCCCCCCCCTTTCATCAATACTTTGATTTTTCTTTTTCTTTTTCTTTTTTTTTTGATTTTGTTGTAATATAATCTATGATCAGTACATGTATTAACGCCACCCGTTTGAAAAGATGAAAATAAAAATAAAACGAAACAGAGTATTACTTAGCATTTAGTGTGATTTACTAAGAAAAGTTAAAGAATTTGTTCGCTTGTACTTTGTAAAGAACTCTATCCGAATTGGGCGATACACTGTTGTATTTAGGCAGTGAAAGGGACGATTATGAAATTTCTAAAAATTCATTAATAGGGTCAAATGGATAGAAAGAAAAGTACATGTGGGTGTGTCCAAACCACACCCTTAAAACATCACGAGGAGTAAAATCCAGAGAGTACGTGTAACTTCTTTAGTTTGTGAAGTCAGACGAAAGCCAAAAAGCTATCTAAGTTAATGAATAATTATTAATGCTATTGAGGCTAAGGCTTTACGTGCATCAACGTGCGACATAACCATTCAAAGTTGCCTCAAAAAACATGGGGGGCAAGGGAACAAAAATAAGAAAGAAAGGATAAAAAACCAATGGCCGCAGTTGTCTTTGTGCTTTGTAAATCAGATATCCTGCTTTTTTGATCCAAGAATGCAGTCAAGTTCATTTTGATTTTCCATTTTGGCAGTTGTCTATTGGGATGAAATGAACTAGCATTGTACCCAAATTAATAAATAAATAATCAACAATTGAAGGAATTAACAGCTAAGGTTTGATTTGTGTTTGACATATGAATGGGATAATGAGGTAAAAATTGACTTTTCTGTTCCTCCTGCTCTTCCTTTCTTTTTTTTTTTTCTTAATTTGAACATCAATAACGATGGTTTCAGTGAAATGTCATTGCACAAAAGTTTGCGGGAACCCTCTGGAGGGTGGGTTACCCAATCCAAAGGGCGGGTTCTGAGTCTAGCCCATTTAGTAACTCTGCCAGCTACTTTGTTTGCCAGTGGACCTATCTATTGCAACTCTTACCCTTCTAGTTGTAGCGAGGATCCTTTGTACGTCTCATACAATTAGGCCTATCTCCCACACACATGTTTCAACCCCCTTTTTTACCTATATCGCAGAGGGTTTTTGAGTCGGTTTCCAGAGCGTTTGCCTTATAGTGCAAAGACTTTGCCATGCAAAGTTGCCTCTCTCAACGTATCAGCCTCTCCTAATAGCGTCGAGCCAAGTTTCCTAGACACTGCTCACCCTCTTGATAATTCTTCTAGATGCATCTTTGCACACCATTCCTTGGCCAACCAATTTAGTTTTGTTGTCAAAGGAAGCATCAGCATCGCAACTTATGGTCATGGTCCCTTTTCTTGCTAGTGTCATCTGTTGTTAGCAGCTTGCGGGAAATTGTCATGGTGGTTGGTCCCTATAATTGCTAGGGACAATTCCCTCGATATATTTGGAGAATCACCATAGGGTAGTAGTTGGATTCAGAGGGACCTACTCTATACTCGCAATGTTGTATATTTTCTAGATATTTCAATAATTCATTCAGCTTGTATGTTAGGCTCTCCTGTTCTAGCTTGCTCGCAATGTCATCCCACCAAACTTGAGAAGAGGGAAAGCCCAGAGATTCAGGCACATAGTCAAATGGCCCCACAAACTAGGTGGCACAAGTATGATCACAAAAGAAGATAAGGTGTTTGACTGTCTCCTCCTCCTTACCACAGACAAAACACATTTGGTTTTCAACTACTTGCTTACGCTGTAAGTTCACTCGTGGGGTAGAGATCTTCTCAAGGCCCTTCACACAAAATGTTTGACTCTTGGCAGCACACGAAAACCCGAGATTCTCTGCCAAATTTTCTTCATAGCAGCTTAAGAGCACTCTCCCCATCTCGAATCTCCTCATTTCTTTTGCATCAACCAATGATATCTTGACTTAACTGTGCCGTGCCTCATAAGTTTGTGTTGCTAGGTTGGATGGTGCGACTCAGGATTGTGACTTAGTTACATGGATTCAATAGCTTTAATCTCCTTGAGCTCGAACAAGGCACTTAATTTCTGTTTGCTCCAATGCCTTTGCCCTCCATTATTGAGATCTGCCATTAATAGAGTGTCTGTTATCTTAGGGCATTCTAATTATAACTTGTATTAGGGCAATTGTGGGACCTATGGATCATCCCAAATGTAGATGTTCCAGTCATCTCCAATGCTCCAACACAGACCTTTCTTAAGTAGCTGCCTACCCAAAAGTAAAATCTTCCATGCCCACGAGGCATGTTTCTTATTGTCTGAAGACAAAGCCTTTTTTTGTTAGAAAGTAAGTTTCTTTAAACTCCTTCGCCCGTAGAACACTGGGGTTTTGAACTGATCACTAGAATTGTTTAGTGAGCAAGGTCATGTTGAATGAGTCTAACTCTTTGAAGCCCATACCACTACTCTGTTTTGCCTTGGTTAACTTAGACCAACTTTCCCAGTAAATTCACTTCTCTTCATTCCTTTAGCCCCACCAGAATCTGGTCATTCTTCCATTCATCAAAGCACACATTCCCTACAGAAACTTGAAGATAGATATGGCAGTAGCTACAACTTTAATGAGTGTTTCTCTACCTGCAAGTGAAAGGACCTTCTGTTTTCAGGCTACCAATTTCCTTTCCAACTTGTTAAGAACAAACTATAGCACATGTTGTTTAGACCTTGTCATTTTAATAGGCAAACCCAGATGATGTTCTTGCTTGTCCAACTGTTTTGTGTTTACAGTCTTGCATATGTCTATACGGATATGTTCCAAAACATGGTTGCTGAATTGAATTTTGGATTTCTGCTTATTAACCACTTGACCTAATGCTCTGCCATAATTGTGAACCAAACTGAGCAAGGCTCCTCTTCTGGGGTTTTTGCTGCACTGAATAGTAATGTATCGTTTATAAAGAACATGTGTGATAAGGTTAAGCAATGTAGATTAATTTTAAATCCCTTGGTCTCTCTATTGGCAATTGCTCTGCACATCATGTGGGAGAATATGTCATATATCAACAAAAAGAGATAGGGGGAGAGGGGATTTCCTTGTCTTAAGCCTCTTAAAGGAAGGAGTTGCTATGCCATTTATTATTATTTGGTAAGACATCGCAGTGACACATTATAACACCTTGTGAATCCCCTGTTGCTAAAGTCGACTCATTTTAACACCAATTCCAAGAAGTTCCACTCCAAACGGTCATATGCTTTGTGCATATCAAGCTTGATAGCCATATTGCCTCTCCGGGTTTTCTTATTTTTTAGTGTATGAAAATCCTCATTAGCTATCAAAATATTGTCTTGGATGGAATGGCCTGAGACAAATGCATTCTAGAATGAAGTAACAATGTCCTAGAGTCCCAGATTGGAAGAACACATCTATCAAGGAAAGAGAGCTAGCAGGAGGCCAAATCTGCAAATCTCGACAGCTTGAATGTCTACACATTTATAAAATGTCCGGAATCTTTAAAACAAAACATCTCTGAGGCTGAGAGGATCAAATATGCAACTGACTATCAAACAATACAATATGTGTCAAAATTGCTATACAACAAATGTATTATCTCAAGGAACCAGAAGAAAGTAAAGGGTCATGCCTGCAGAAGTGATGATTTTTGACGTACAAGTAATGAAGTCCTTCCCTGTCTAACCTGATTTAAAGTCTCTAACTGGTATTGCCTGTTCTTATCAGTTATCACTGAATGAAATTTGAGCAAGAATAAGAAAGAACTTCAGCTGCATTAATCTAGAATAAAAAGTAGTCTCACATTTGATGGTCTACAAATTATTTTCACTTAATTGAGCTGCTCCAGAATATTCCAGATGGCTTGCACTCAAAATTTCTGCAGCATACATGACCATTTGCCCAGACAGAATTCCTGCAAATTCACGTAATGACTGTTTTGGTGTACTTGAAGAGGATTCTAAAAAGCTTTCTTCTTTATTGGCAATCTATAGCAAATACAAAACCATTTTCTTCCAGATCACTGTTTTATCAGTGTAACTGCCAATACAAAACAAAGCCATTTTCTTCCACTAATTTAACAGTGAGTTTCCTTAAAAGGCATCCTAGTGCAGCATGAAGCTCTTTGTTTTGCAAGGATTTGGAGAGGCATCTACGTAGGCCACCTTCTCCTTGCAGAATGCAAAGGGGCTACATCATTTGAACCCTTGACCTTCCAGTCAAAAAGGAACAACCCTATCATTGTGCCAAGGTTTGCCTTCGATGACCATCCTTAATAATTCTTCATATATCTGGATAGAAGCTCAACCTTAACTTCACCGCATGGAGTCTTGTGCATTAAGACATTTTTATTTTAAGCATATTTAGGGAGAATCACAACAAAGAAAGTAGATGAGGTTATGCAATCTGCTATGACACGGTTAAAGGGTGAGACTGGCAAAAGATTCATGTTATAATCAAAATGAAGTGTTTAATTTCATTGATATTTATTTTGAATTCAGTTGTAAAGACCAGGTTACATAATGTCACTGCAATCAATTTCTTTAACTAAAACCTATAAAAGTCACAATGTGTAACAACTGTGTTTTCTACAATATGCCATAAACAAAAGAATTACACATATGAGGGAAAGAAAAGCTACTCTTCTAACTATATAAAACCAGTGCCTGCACGACGATGGTGCAGAAGATTGTGTGCAATGGTATCCCTAGCCTTCACTGAGCTGGCTGACTTCAAAGCAACTTCAGGTATCATCTCATCATCAATGAGCTCAACCTTCAGCTCTGGATCCATTTCCTCACCACGCATCTCACATATATTATGCAACACACAGCATGCCCCAAGAACAATAGGCAAGTCTTGTAGTTTTACCTCAGTTCTTTTCTGCAAGCAAATCCACCTCCCTTTCAACCTAGCAAATGCATCCTTGACAATCGTTTGAATCTCCCCAATCTTCTCGTTAAAGGCATGCTGAGTCCAGGTTAAATTCTGTTGAATATAAGGAACTAAAATCCAATCCATTAAAGGGTACCCGGAACTCCCAACAATCCACATATCCTTAAGAAGACCTCCATTAGCCCTTTGGTACAAAGCAGACTTCTCCAGCACCTGATCATCAGGCATTGAGCCAGGCCACCCAATACACACATCAGTAAAGACACCTTTTGGATCGACAACACCTTGAAGTGTGATCGAATAAGATGTCTTCTGGTTCCTCTCTGTATGCCTCTTATTAAAGTAGGCTGCAACGCTAATCTTTGGAGCTATAATAGGTATATGAGTGGTATACATAGACCCAACAACATTTGGTATATCAGAAATCGACTCAAATTCGTTCTTTAACTTACTCAAACCATCATCATCAGGCCATTGCAAGTACTTGGGCATCAAAACATTCCTTATAGCTAAACAAACTTCAAGAACCAATTTATGGCAAGTAGAAATACCTAAACCAAACCGCTTCGACACCAGCCTAAGTGGCTCACCAGTAGCCAGTCTCCAAATACAAACGGCAACTCTCTGCCTAACAGGAATTGCGCTACGCAAAGCTGTGTCCTCCTTGGCTATAACCGAATTGAGATCCTCGCAAATCATGTCAAAAGTGGACTGGCTCATTCTAAAAGCTTTCTTGAACTCCACCTCGGGGAACTCCGGCCGGTTACAGTCATCCCACCAAGCCTTTTCTCGGTCTTTTACCCATATCCTCCTCTGTTGTCCTTGCCCACCACTGCTCCCTTGTTTTGTCTCTTTACTTCCCTCGCTGGCCAACCCATTAGAGGCAACAGAGAGAGCGACGGCCCCGCCTATTGCCCGCGACTTCCTGCGCTTCGTTTGCTCAGTTTCTCGAATTTCCTCATGGCAAGCTTGAAAATTGGAGTAGTACTCGCCCATGGTCTTGGCTCTCTCCTTGTGGTTGCTTTCGAACAACTGCATCTCTTCGCCGGAGACCTTGTTTTCCTCTTCTTGATCGCACTTTTCTTGCTCGTCCAGTAGCATTAGTGAGGTGATTGCGCCCTTCAAATCTTTCCTCTCCCTGCTGGGACTGTTTTCTCCTTCCATTGAATTGGCCTCGTCATCGTTGCTGCTTGCTTCCTTGTCCTCCTTCCTTTGCCGCTTCCGCTTCACCTCATTCATTTGGTCCAGATGATAATTTATCAGCAAAGCAGCTCGGGAGCAACAAGCTGTGGTCTTGGCCTGGGACACAAGCTAGTTCGATAAATACAAGAAGATGAGAACGTTGATGGCAACACAGAAGAAAGCGGCAGAGAGAGAGAGAGAGAGAGAGAGAGAGAGAAACCGATTGGTAAAGTCTCGCTTGTTTTGATTAAAAGTAGCTCGGCAAAGCCCCCATTGCCAAGTGTGAACCCGAGATTTGACAAATGTGGCTTGGAGTAGGCAATTTAATTGTGGACTTCCCTTATTTTTGCTGAAACCCCTCTACTATATTAAATAAAAATAAAAATAAAAATAAAAATAAAAATGTCAACAAGACACAAATATTTATAGAAAATTAAATGAGACACGCAATCCATTTATTTTATTAATTAGACGAGGTTTTGGGGTTATCATACACAACTCTACTCATGTTTAATTTGAACTATTTTTTCTTAAAAAAAAAAAAAAACAATTGCAGAAATCGTAAAGAATTGTGCTTGAACATAAGCGGATTTCACTCTTTTGACTGAAAAACAGGCTGTTAGCAGATTTTTTTTTTTAAAAATTATTTTATATCAATTCCTTGAAAGCCGGTGATTGATGGGGGAGATGCCAACCGCATCATTTAGATCTTTCAAGAATATAGGACATTAAAATAAAAAAAAAATCTTTTTAGAAATAAATTCCAATGCTCAAAAAGGGAACAAGTTCAACGTGTGAACGCGAGCCCCTGCAGCGAAGGTATTCAAATAATCGACTTTTGTTTGCTATGGGAGGTGGCGGTAGGTGTAGGACGGTGACGGTGACGGTGACTCAGAAATACACGTTTTCTTTTGATTATTACTTCTTTTTATTATTATTATTATTATAAATATTATCATCTTAAAAATAATATATTAAAATATATAAAAAAAATAAAAAATAAATTATTAATTAAATTATCATTAACTGATGCTTTTTCTTTAATTTTTTTTTTAGCCAAGGTAGATAAATACATTGAACTAATTGTCAAACAGGGGGCTTCGAGGGCTTGGCACAAGTGGTGCCGCTGATTGGTGGGTCATTTAAGATGCCGTGGGTCCAAACTCTGCTGGAATCGGTCAAAAAAAGAGAAAAAAATTAGCGAGAAAAATTTGTCAGAAGTCCCCACCTTTCGGTTCAGTAGGGGGTAAGTATCAACGACATGCCCTTTTAATCGGCGACGCCAACGGCATGCCTTCTTGATTTTAGTAAAGAGGGATACCGCAATCCTAATCGTAAAGTATAGTATTTATGTCTTCTATCTAATATCGTAAAAGTTTAATTTTGAAGTTTATATAACCTGGAATTCTTTTATTTTTAATAATTGACATTTAACATATCAAGAACGAGACCCGAGCCTTTTATCTCAGATTTAATTAAGGTGGCTTATATAATCATTTTCTCCTGATTATTCTATTGTGATGAGATTTAATTGTTTTAAACACCTTCTAAATAAAGATGAGTAAGTTCACTCAAATCAATTCTAGTCCTCTCCCTTCTCTCTTATCAGTCAATTGTGTATTTGACTATTCCTCTTGATTGCAACATTTACAGTCTTATGTTAACGATATTCACTCAATTAAATGACCGTACCAAATAAACGAAATTATTGCCACTGGCCATGTCGGGAGTGCACGATTAAGAACGTAACTCGAAATAAAAAAAACGAATTAGTAACTAATTGGAAGTCCCCCACCTAACTGCTTTTTTGTCCCATAGTGTATACTTGGGATACCCAGAAGAACTATAGTTCTGGGGCCAACGGAAACAACACGCTTGTAAACAAAGTCAATGTCATCCACCACGAACCACCTTTTGCGCCGTGCCGATGACTGAAGCCCTACAAGATTTCATGCATGGCGCAGAGCAATGCCGACAGAAGAAAGGTCAAGTCCAACTTCACGGCATGCTCTCGATGACCATATGCTTTCCACATGGGTTTTGGATCTTCCAACGGGACTAAACTTTGGGTTCTGGTAAAAGTAAGGCAAACAACCTCTCTTCCAACATCAATTACAAAGTCAAACATTGGAAATTTAAAAATTTAGCTAGTGGGGTTGGCAACCATCCAGAAACATTCGCCACAGTTGGACAAATTTCGACCCTTCAAGCACGTTATTTGATTCTGATCAAACTACTCCATGGCATGGCCAGTGAAAGTATACAATTGGAATAATTGCTCTTGGCGAAATTAATTACAGTTGTAAGTGAGGAAAGAGGCCAAAAATAACAGCAGAGAAGAAAAATACCAGATTATGCAGGGAAAGGAACAGTGGATCGCACTGCCTTTCAGGTGAAAGTTATCTTCCAGGCCAATTGAGTCTTGGTAACCAAAAAGGAACCGTGGATCACCGACACACCTCCAGCTTCCCCATTTTTTCTTCTTCTAGCCAGCGATGATTGAACAATCTGTGCAACTTTTAGCACTCAAATTATATAGTAAAGTTGAAGTGACATGAATAACGGATCTGCTTCTTTATGCCTCAGATATTTACCGAGTTTGCACAATTCAGAAAGATAACTATGTAAGAGATTTGCCAGCCCATTCCCTTTCTCGTCTCTTTTGCTTGGCTTGCATCCGGTTAAATTTCTCTTTTCCCTTCTCCACGAGGGGGTCATATACAACATAGTCATTTGGATCATCTTTGCGGGACATGCCATCCTGGAACAAATTAAAAATAGGGAAAACTTTCGTTGTTTCATGCACGGAAGGTTTTTATGCAGGAGAGTTATCTAATTTCAATTGATTCATCAAGGGTCTAATTTACTGCCGTTTATTTACAGTCCATTCATTAAGCACAAGAAGAATTTCAAGATTATTTTTCTCTTCACCCATAAGGACACAATTTCAACTATATTATTGTCACAATATGGTTTGTCATTTCCAACTCAACTCAGTCAACCATTAGACCCCTTTGTATGGAGGATTTGTACGATTCTAAGCATCATGGCATTCTGTAACATTTAAGTTAGTATACCACAAAAGTGCAATAAATAACAAGGTAAAATGACATTGCACCTTATGTGAACCTCTACACCTTTCCTGGATATAATAGAACCAGAGACGGTCAACAAATGGGGCTTACCTTGCCAGATTCTGGTTCAAATTTGAGGCGGACAGTGCTCCAGTCAGACAGATCCTCCCTACCAGCCCTTCCAGACTCACCATTTGAGGCAATAGCCTTTGCAGAAATTGTCTTTTTAAACTTCTCAAGTTTTGCTAAAACCTTAAGATATGGAATCATGAAAATATATTAAAACTGATAAGTTACCCACATCTCAACAGAACCATGCTGCCAAATATAAGAATACAAAGGATTAAAAAGATCCACACATGCACACAACATAAATGAGAGGATGTTCCTCTGCAACTTTTTTTTTTTTTCTGCACCCTTAGCATAACATTTTCATTCTGGCTAACTATTAATAAATCATGATTCACTTAGCTGAAAGGACAAAAAAAAGAGAAAAATGGAAGTTCCACCATTGATAATGCATAGACAATTGCCCTAAATTCAAAATTTACCACTCTTAGTAATCATAGCATCACATAATGAACAAGATAATCTTATTTAAGATTCTCATTTGATTTTTGGTCTCTTGCCATTAAGATGTTTGATAAAGAATGGAATACAGGCAAAAAGAATAATAACAGCTACTGAATATAATTACAATACCGACAAATGATGTAGTCATCTAATCTCCATTAATTTCCAAACTTCCCCAATATAGTCAGACTAATTCTGCACTTATGTTTTACATGTGTCTTGCACATGAACTGATGCTGATAATGCCAATCGCAATGATTCCCCATAAACTAAAATCAGGAAAGCATGGAACAAACAATGGATCACCTTTGGATGTCACCTACTACCTGACAGTGTAGAACAGAAAAGATAAATGAAACATGGATGAACCTCAATAATGACATACCTCATCTTCACGTCCTTGAAGTCTGCGCTTCTTCTGTTTTTGCAACATTCTTCCTCTTTCAGCTTCACCCATCAACTGTAAATCTGCATCTGCATTAGCCATGCGTTCAGCTCTGGCATCTGATCCTATACCCTTTTTCTTTAATGACAATTTCTCCAACTTTGGTTGTTCATCATCCATGCCTCCAGGACTGGACCTGGCATCAGAAACCAGCAACATTATTAATTTGTACATTTAACCTTGGTAGTGGGGTTCTGCTGATCAAAGAGCCAAAAAACCAACAAATTAGCTAAAAGAAGCCTTAATAACAAAGCCCATAAGAAATAAGAAAAGATACAAGACAACTAAGTCAGTGACAAAAGTAAACCACGGCACAATTAGAACAAGAAAAATGGATTTTCCATGTAGGAAGCAACATGAAGCAGTTTACAACTTTGGTTCAGCAGTAATGCCAAGCATTGATAAAGCTAAATATACCAACAATGCTTCACTTAAGATGCTAACAACTCACATGTCCAGTACAGGCATTCTTTTTCATCTTCTAAAATAAGTGGATGAGACTGGGAACAAGGACACTAAAAAACATACTAATAATCCTCCCTTACTCAAGTGTATCCTTCTCTCAACCAAGTGGATGAAAAGAGTGCCAAACTTCCCAATAAATTCTCTACAATCTTGCAAGTATGAGATGTTGCTCGGAACAAAAATGATGGGAATTTGCAATACCTTTGAATCAGAACCATGGTTCAATTATATAATGTTATAATGTGTCCACAAGTTACACAACAATACACTGCACACAGATACCTTCAAAACAAAAGTGAAAACCTCCAAAAAAACCAAAACCAGTAGTCATGGCATCTTACCCTCGTGCTGAAGTTTGAGAAGCACTGGGGACAGACCTCTCTGCACATTACAAGATATAAAGTCAAAGACATATGACAGTTAGCAACCAAGTGATGAGACAAAAGTTGAAATGAAGTTAAAATGTCTGATTCATATAGATTATAAAAGCATAGCATCACTCTTATTATCTACTGACCAATTCCAATTTTCTTTATACCCTCAGGAGATCAGTTGTTTACCATGCTAGTGGATAACAATTTATTTACTGATTTTTCATTAACACATTACTAATAATTTGTATAGGTCTACCCATTCAGTTTCAGGTGTGTACGCATATACGTGCATGTCATTTCAACAATCCATCACTTCTCAAGTTAATGAGAACTGACTTCAACTGCTAAACATTGATCAAGACTAAATTATCCTATTATCAAGGATTTCTCAAATGTTGTTTGTAGCTCCATCATTCCCATTCATCCATTACTTCAGTTGCAGCCAGAATGAATGGATTTCAAAATATCTAGAGAAAAGTGAAAATGGCAGCACTAATGCTGCAACTAGTTGACATCAGAAGACAAAGACACTACCAGACAATAGAAGTTAAAAAAAAAAAAAAAAATCAGAGCACAAAGTTTATAGAGATAACTGAAGTACCATTTTGTTTTTGTTTGGATGGGATGTCTCCCAGCTCTTTACGTTTTCTAAGTACTTGCTGACGCATTCTTGCATCAAAGCTGGCATCATTATCATCACTATTGTTATCGCCATTGTCATCATCATCATCACCACCATCATTAACAAATTCAGCTTCTGAATCTTTCTGTGACTGTTCTTTCTTTAAGCTTAGAGCCTCCCTCACAGATAATTTTATATCCCTTGTGGCTTTGGCCACAGATGAATCCTGCATTGAAGAAGTTGTCTCTAAAAATGCCTGGTAGATCATCAAATACATCTCAAATGTAGAAAAGTTGGCACTTTCACATGTCTACTATGTTACCATGCTGTTTGCTGACAAATCATATGGTAAACCTTATAATTAATGTCTTTGCACATGTTTGGAAAAGAAGGCATTGCACAGTTATGGTCCATTATG
This sequence comes from Rhizophora apiculata, assembly GCA_037832385.1. Classification (NCBI taxonomy): domain Eukaryota; kingdom Viridiplantae; phylum Streptophyta; class Magnoliopsida; order Malpighiales; family Rhizophoraceae; genus Rhizophora; species Rhizophora apiculata. Next base: position 3,308,579 of record CM075433.1, on the reverse strand, counting down.
TACTGAATGCAATAGAAGATCTATGTGCAATGTATGTGTGGTGGCAAGGTGTCATGCAGATATCAAGATTCAGCATATTTACTAATTCAGTACACCCTTATAGGCCCATCTCTGTCTCTACTATACCTAAAGTACAACCCTTGTCCTTGTCCCCTAATCGTGGGATCTGACCTAGTTTCATAAGATCACAAAAAGAGTGCTCTTCAGACAAGTGTCCGTACAACATGAGAGTTACCAATTCTTTACTAGGATCTTCTTCCCTTAGGAGACGAGGATCATCCAGGACATCATGGCTACTCTTGATCTTTTGCTTTACAGTTGCTAATTCTTTATCCTCTTCCTCAGCTTCTTCTCCGAAGGAAAGCAAGTTTAATTTTCTACAGTGTGCAAAACATAGTACACACCACATAAACAATAAGATTGATAAGAACAACCAAAAGACAATGTTCTAACAGGAGCAGCATAGTGCCAGGGAACTTACTTGACAGCTTTCTTCTTTTGGTCTTTAATTTCAGTGTCAGTTGTGGATTGGCTCAAAGGCTTGGAAGCTATCCTTGGAACAATATCTTCAAAAGGATTCCACAGCACCTAAAAGAAAAGAATAAAGCTACTAGCTATTAAAATTGTTCAGACTTTCTAAATTGTTGATGTTGACAGAAAAATGCTTAAATAGAGGACATAAGAAGGAACCCAGGTGCTGCAGTAAAAACACAAATGAATGAACTACCTCAACTGATTTTATTCTCGGGGGCGGATCCAATGGGCGATCATTCTTGTCAGTTTCAACCTCACCAAGTGATAGAAGATTATATATTGAATCTCCAGTCACCTAACAACAAAAATATAAATTCCGTTGACCATCAAAAGAGCTTGAACAGATTTCATAAGACCAAATTGGCATACCTTTCCAAAAATGGTATTTTTACGGTCAAGCCAATCGCACTTATCTAAGGAGATAAAAAACTGGCTCCCATTTGAATGTGGTTGACCTGCATTTGCACATGCTACCAACCCTCTGTGATTAAATCTTAGACGGGAATGAAACTCATCAGCAAACATACTTCCATATATACTCTCTCCACCTGAAAACACCAAAAGGCAAGGGAGTTAATCCGCAGCCGCGGCATCAAAATCCTTCAAGATTAACACTCCTTTGACGATTATTAGGCATTCATAGCACTAAGTAGTGCACGAACATGCCCAATTAATATAGGGATCTCGTGGCCAAATAAATATTCACAGAAACTTAGTAATATTAATAGCACCCAACCACGAACAAAAATGTAAATATCGTCAAACAAAACCATTGGAAAAGAAAAAAAAAGAGGAAGCAAAAATCCAGCTGAAACAAGCATAACAGATTTGCAAAAAGCTTAAATTAACAGGTTTTTCTTTCTTTCAAAGCTTAAAGAAGAGAATTTTTAATCAAAACTGGGATTTAAAAAAAATAAACAAATAATTCTAGAAAAATGGATAAATCTAGAGAGACCAGTGCCAGTGGCGGTGGGGTCTCCGCCCTGAACAAGAAAGCCCTTGATGACGCGGTGGAAAATGGTACTGTCGTAGTAGCCTTCGAGGCAGAGCTGGACGAAGTTTCTGACGGCCTTCGGAGCTTCCTTGGGCCAGAGCTCGATGTCCAGTGGCCCGTAAGTCGTGTTCAGTATCACCTTCCCCTTCGTCGGCGGCTCAAGCACATAGATTGACGACATTTTCTAGTAACAATCAATCGCAACCCCACTCCCCCCAAGCGAGCCAGCCAGCCGCACTTCCGCTCTCCACTTCTTGGAGAAAAAAAAAAAAACGAAAATACAAAGGCCTCAACGTGTTCGTGATTTCGCCTCAACGATTTCCCTATGATTGTAATCCCGCAACCCAACCGTTCGTAAAAATGGATGATTTGTCCCCAATGTCTCTCCCACTTTCCCGTTTTTACATTTTTGCCACCTACCGCTCTACGCATGCAATTGCAATGCAGGGCGGAACGGCATGTCGTACTAGAAAACGGCACGCCGTTTAGCAAACGGCTCTGGCATTTTGTGATCCTCCTCCGGCATCATTCCCGGGGCCAGCGTTGCAATCTTAAATACGATTGTTTTTTTTTTTTTTTTTAATGGAAAATACCATTGGGCTTTGGATCCACTCATCCAGCCCAAAGATGGGCTTGGTTAAATGGAGCCTGTTTGTGCTCTAAAGTTTGCTTTTGCTTTTCCTTTTCCTTTTCCTTTTTCTATTAAGAAGTTTATAGTTAAACTCTTCTTATTTTAATAAATGTTATGAAAGGCAAAATTTGATGTAATGTTATTCCATGAGTTGTAAAAATACTTTATAATATGAAAGTTTCGTGGTTTGAATCACAATTTTTAAAAATAAAAAAAAAATAATTAAACTTACTTAAAAAGACACATTATAAATATAAAAAAATATATAAATTAAGCATATTTTCTTTATTACCACAAATAAATAAAACTTATATGATTCAATAAATATAACAACCTAGTAGTGATATTCTAAAAATTAAGATCCTATCACCTCTATCACTATACTAACCATTAATGGCTGTGATTCGTTGGGTATATAATTATATTTAGAATGAGTTTTCTAAATTTTTTTTTTTTTTTTTTGGTTTATAAAGCATGTTACATTGGAATTCTGCTAAATAAATGGCAGTTAATGTCGTTAGTTTTGGCTTTGACCAGAACGTCAAACTTCCAACTCTAAATATCGAGATGACGAGACAGAACGGCCTGGTCAAACGGCCTAAAACAAGTGAATGGAATTGATGCTCGTTTGACGATCAACGAGACCCCTCAAGGATTCCGCTTAACTAGGCATTCAGTCTCTTTCCTCTCCGACTTGCGGCTCTCTCTCGTCACACCCCGCGAAAAAAACAAAGAAAAGGCAAGAGCCCGTAGGGGCTGTGGCCTTGGACGCGGCGGTGGCGTCTGTTGGGGGGGCGCCAACTCGTTTGTCGCGACCGCAGGCTTCAGCGATATCCACACAACTGAAATGGCTGTGACGTCTGAGGATAGCATTTCCCTCGTCAATGCCACGGCGGTGGCCGTTGACAGAGACAGGAATAGCCTTCACGCTGCTCGATGGGCTGTCGATCATCTTGCTGCCAACGGCCTCCCTCTTGTCCTGATCCATGTTAGACACGTAAACCATCAATATCGTAGGTACCCTCTCTCATTTCTTGTATATAATATTATTTGTTTCGTGTAACCGTTAATGGGGTCAAGTTATTAGTATGAATGATGCTCGCGTTGCACATCGTTGTTTAATTTTTGATGGGTATTATGCAGAGGCTGTGGCTGGCGGCGATGGTGGTGAGAATGAGATGAACCTTCTTTTCGCACCCTTCCGTGCATATGCTGCTCGTAAAGATGTATGCTTTTTTACTTTAGATGGTTTATGTCAATGTACACGTATGCATTTCTCTGTTTTTAAGTAATGCCAGAATTCATATTGAAAACTGAAATAGGCACAATTAAAGGAAGTCGTGCTGGACGATGTTGACGTCTCCAGGGCAATTCTGGAATATGTTACCAAAAGTTCGATCGTAAACATTGTTGTTGGCGCGTCAACGAGAAATGCTTTTGCAAGGTCTTGTCTCTCGTAGTTTTTAAACTCCGTTCCTCAATGCACTCTTTGGTTAACATGAAGTTGAAGAAGTTGAAATGAAATGCATGCGACTAAAACAATTCTCTTTACTTGATGATCAATAGAAAATTCAAGAATGATATCCCAAATAACCTGATGAAATCAGCCCCAGATTTCTGTGCTGTCTATGTAATTTCCAAAGGGAAGGTCCTGAGTGTTCGGAAAACACTGCGGACTCTCACTAATGGTGCTAATGGTGTTGCCGCTCCATCTAGGACTCCATCTTCCCAGGCACTTCCACTTCAGATGTCCCGTGATCCTTCTGTTTCTGAGGATGGAGTAATAAGGTACATATAGGTACAAAGGATAAATTTGCTTCATGCATATGACGCCATTGAAGATTGAACCCTACTAATTCAATGGTGCAATGCACATATGCCTGAACTATCAAAACTGGGAAAGGCTATATGTTACGTGCTTGCCTTGTTTTCACAAATATTATTTTTGTGACTTGGACCTGTCATCTCCAATTATAATGGAGTAACATTACTGTTATAGTAAAGGTCAAATGTTTTAAAAACAAGAATCAATGATTAGAAATATGCATGTGCATGTTTAGCGTTTCAATCTGTAGACAGTGCTGCTTCTCACATTATCTATTACTTCATCTAGAGAACAACCTGGGAAAGGATCATCAAGAAGTGCAGTATTAGTTGGAACTTCTGTTGGAAAGGGAAATGGTGTCGTGAGAGGAACAAAAGGCGAAAGAGGCAGAAATTCTTTGTCCACTCTCTCGATGGACAGCATGGATATCTCATTCATTAGGCCAAGGATCCCAGCTGGTCCTATGTCTGATGATTCTGAATTTTCAGAAACATTTAATACCATTGAATACTTGGATCTTGGCCCTCAGAATGTAGATTTTTCCTGCTCGAGTGGCTCTTCCAAGGAGTCCAACTCAGTAAGTGCAATCTTTGGCCAGAAGATATCTAAAAGTTAGATATGTAGATGTATATGATCATAGAATGAGAGCTACAGAGCACTGCCATGCCAGAAATAATGATCATGTACTCACCAAAATGTACAATATTTTGAACTGCAGCATGATTTAGAAGCTGAAATGAGAAAACTGAAGCTAGAGCTAAAGCAGACCATGGACTTGTACAGTTCAGCCTGCAAAGAAGCACTCTCAGCGAAGCAGAGGGTATTCTTAGCCATTATATAACATATTGAACCTTTTTCAATATGCATCCTCGCTCAAAAGGGGTAATTTTGACTGTTCTGAATCCAGGCTAATGAACTTAATCAATGGAAGATGGAGGAGGCCCGTAGATTTGAGAAAGCGAGGATTGCAGAAGAGACAGCCCTTGCCATTGCTGAGATAGAGAAGGCAAAGTGCAAAGCTGCAGTTGAAGCAGCTGAGAAAGCGCAGAAGTTGGCTGAGTTGGAAGCCCAGAAAAGGAAGCAAGCCGAGGTGAAAGCAAAACAAGAGGCAGAAGAGAAGAATCGTGCTTTGAGTGCTTTGGCCTATAACGATGTGCGTTATAGGAAATACACTATTGAGGAGATCGAACAAGCTACAGAAAATTTCTCGCCGTCAAATAAGATTGGTGAGGGTGGTTATGGTCCAGTGTATAAAGGAAAACTTGATCATACTGCAGTGGCAATCAAGGTTTTAAGACCTGATGCTGCTCAAGGCCAGAAGCAGTTCCAACAGGAGGTAAGATGCACGTATAATAGATTTGTCAAGATTATTTATGTGAAACACGGTCACCTTGTCCAATCAAGTTCTACTTTTAAGAAAGAATGTTACAAATCAATGATCGGCGTTTTTTATTTTTTAATTTAGTTAATTTCCATGGGAGAGTTATTTGCATTGTTCTCGTACACATTTGCATCTATTGATGACTAATTTAGTACTCTCTATTATGTGATTTCTTATAGATTGAAGTTCTCAGCTGCATTAGGCACCCAAACATGGTCATCCTTCTCGGTGCTTGTCCAGAGTATGGATGCTTGGTATATGAATACATGGACAACGGCAGCTTGGAAGATAGGCTACTTCAAAGAGGCAACACCCCACCAATTTCGTGGAAGAAACGATTCCAAATAGCTGCTGAGATTGGTACTGCACTTCTATTTCTTCACCAGACAAAGCCAGAGCCCCTTGTCCACCGTGATCTTAAGCCAGCTAACATTCTCCTAGACCGCAACTATGTGAGCAAGATCAGTGATGTTGGCCTAGCACGATTAGTTCCCCCTTCTGTTGCTGATAATGTTACACAGTATCACATGACCTCAGCTGCTGGTACATTTTGTTACATAGATCCCGAGTATCAACAGACGGGCAGGTTAACCACAAGATCAGATACATACTCGTTGGGAATAATGTTACTTCAAATTATAACTGCCAAGCCTCCAATGGGGCTTGCCCACCTGATTATTAAGGCCATTGAAAGAGGAAGATTTGCAGAGGTGCTAGATCCAAAAGTTCCAGACTGGCCTATTGAAGAGACATTACAATTTGCTAAATTGGCGCTGAAATGTGCTGAACTAAGGAAGAAAGACAGACCAAGTCTTGCTAATGTTGTCGTGCCGGAGCTGAACCGGTTAAGAGACCTTGAAAGGAACAGGGAACCGCACAGACATGCTAGAAGCCATGATAGTAACAGTCCTCGGCACAAAAGTCGTAGTCGCAGCCCTCTACCACGCCCTTCTGTTTTCAATTCTCATGGAATAATATCAAATTCAAATGACAACGAGGTTTGTGACTCATGCACCAGAAATACTAAAATTGATAACAATTCAGCTTGCTAAGGCTAGCGACTTGGCTCATATATGCTGGAATTAATATGGCTGCAACAATCTTATAAATCGAAGCTCTAGCTATCGAAATCCTTTCATCCCAAGACAATTACAAATCAAATTACTTTTGGTTAATTTATTTTTGAAGATCAATGTTTTGCTTTGCTGTTTATTTGTTAGGAAATGCGCATGACTGCTGACAAGGGATGTGCAAGTGGCTTTGTTTCGAAGGAAGTTGAAAGCGAATCAAGCCAAGGACCGGTTTACAGATCCTGAGAATAAAATAAAGCGGGCGGCTTTCTGATGAAGGATAGAGTGGAAGCGTCGACAAACAAAAGTGACACTGAAAGTCGAAGGATTGATATTTTGCCCATTTCTGTATTTGTTGTGACGAGTGACATAAGACGAGAAAGCATATACCGAAAACGTCGGAAAACATAAATAAATATGCATACGGGCTCCTTAATTTCTGATTTCATGGAGTGACTGTGGCACCCATCCAAAATTTCCCGTTTCATCTCGATTATTGATGCGTTTGCACCAGACAATAGATTGCAGTTATTTTTATTATTTAATCTATTATAACAGATTGAATTATGATTTCCTGAAATGGGTTATAAGATTGAGATGACCTCCCTTGAAAGAAAAGCACAAGTAAAGAAGAAGCATAAGGGATGATGCAAAGTAGAGAGAATCCGCGTCCACATCACTTAGATTATGCTTAGAGAAAGGTATAGGAAATAAATAAAAAAAAAAAAGGTTAAGAAAGCTGTTGTCAAACAATTCTTTGCTTAGGATTCTCTCCCCCGGAAATGAAAGAGTACCAAATCCATGTTACAAAGTCCTAATAACACAAGCAATAGCCACCAGTACATCTTTGACATATTTGCACTGCACTTTTGCATCAGTATCCACCGGCAAGGGGGGAAAAAACGTACATTGGACTATGTTTTTTCAAAGAACCCACAGCATTTTACTTACTTACTTACCATCCTCTGTATAAAAAAAGAAAAAAAGGGCATACTGAGTTCTGGATTTGACAAAAGATACGCCCACTCAGCAAAAGACATTACCGTCCATTCAAGATCCACTCAGCTCTCCGTCATTGATCAGGGCAGCTTCGGCCCGTGCTTCACTTTCTGCTGCTGCATAAAATATTAGCCTGCGTGATGGGCGAGACCTTTACCCTAGAGATCAAAAAGGTATGAAATTAAATGGTCTCTTTTGCAGCGATGGTACACTACCATTCGACAAGAAAAGAAGCATCTAAAACATACTTTTTGGAAGAGCCATGCACACGCTTGTAGAGGCAAATTAAGAGGCAGGCACCTGCCAAAACCTCAGTTTGCTCTATCAGGCATAGACCGCCACCGAAAAAATAACATTGTAAATTCATTTGTGGGGCACAACGTATGCCATTGATCTGGTCCTTTCAGGCATATGCCACTGCAATCAAAATGGGTCACGACAACAGCGTAATAACATCTCCACAGGGAACATGGTCTGTTTCGTTGTTGAAGATTGGGGTATTGACTGGGCTGTTCATGTTCATGCTTGCCGGAGTCAACTCTGAGTTTGAGGATCAAATGGGAATACCTTCCACAGGTTTGTTGTGCATAAGTGATTGTTCTACTTGCCCAGTCATGTGTTCACCAACTCCCCCGTCGCATTCGTCGCCCGAGGCACCATATCGCAACTCACCACCTCCTCAAACTTACCATCAGTATCCCCCGCCGCCTTCTCCTCCTCCTCCCCCTCCTCCTCAGTCACCAACACCACCACCACGACAGTTGCCTCGTGCATCACCGCCGCCAACACCTTCGTGGTATCCTTCGTGGGGCATGCCTCCACCACCTCCTTCTGGCTATTATTATGGCACGCCTGCAAGTAAACCCCCCCCTACGCAGGGACAGGAACAGGGACAACATACATATCCCTTCCCTTACTACTATTTCTATGCTTCAAGCGTCCCTTCTCTCTCTCTCCATGCTTCTGTTTTCTTGTCATTTCTGTTCTTTCATCTTGTATATCTCTGTTGCTAAGAACCACTTGTGTACACCTGGTTTTGCATGATGGGGGGGATGGGTTCGGAACTAAGACTTAGTATTGGTTATACCTAAGTTTGATTAATTAATTAATTAATTATTCGAGTATGGTTCTTTTTTTTCTTTTTCTTTTTTTGTCATTTACTGTCCATACCTAAGTCTAGTTTATATTATTATCCCAAGCTTTTATTCATTTCATTGGAATTTGCCTTTGTAAAATAAAATTAGGAGAAATGTTAGTAAAATCTTTCGATAAATTTTTCTGATGATAATTTCTGGAGCGACTCATTTTGAGATAAAATGAATTTTTACTAATCATTTCTTGTTCTCAAAAGTCAAAATTGTTGTTTTTAGTTGTAAGTGCGAATAAGAGAATACTGACTGCCACCTTATAAATCTCTTAATAAACACACACGCAAAAAAAAAAAAAGAAGAGAAAAGAAAAGAAAGGAAAACAAGAGCTCAATTTTTCTTTTTCTTTCTTTTCTTTTTTGGTTAGTTTAAAAGGCAGTAATTAACTAGAACATATAGAGTAAAGATAAAAACAATCTGATTGCAGATTAATAAGTAAGTCCTTCAATATTTGTCGAAGATAATCCCGAAGAGGCGAAAGAACAATCGCACCTGCTTCGATTTTGGCCCAAGAAGATAGCATTTATGTATTTACCCATCAGTTTACGCGTCAAATGACTTCAAATTATTTCTCGAATGATCAAAACGAGAACAAAATCACTAAATTCAAATATAAAACTAAGAAATTCTAACAAAGATTTCCCAATCAATTATACTAGAAATAGGAGATAATTTTATTTTTTTTTTATTTGTATTAAAATGGCAAATTGTAGATACTAAAATAATGATCAAAATCTAGCAATTTGATCCGTCTCACGTTCCCATAGAAGTGAGCGAGGCCTAGTCTCGTTGCCCCAAATTAATTATCGTACATAAAAATTAGCGATCAAACTCTTCAAATTAAAAATTTAAATGATTTTATTATTAAAATTTGTGGTGGGTAGCCTGAACCTCCTCTCGTGCCGCAGATAAAGCATGAGCCGTCGGCCCTACGCGGCTTGTGTCGTTCTCGAGAAGGTCCAGGCTCTCTGATTGAGTTGCTCTTGGGCTCGAGAGTCATATCCAACTCCACCTCTGCTCCAACTTTCCTTCCCCTGTTGCCTATTAACGGCTTAACCAAAAAGATTATCTCGTTAAAAAAATTCAAACACTGGACTTTTCCTGTTGGCACGTCAGAAAAATTAAACAATGATCAATTCTGCATTAAAAACAAATGAACAAGAATACGCTCTCAACATTCTTTTTTTCTTTAAAAAAAAAAAAAGAAAAATTTTCCAAGAAAATAAAATTCTGGACTTCCATTTAAAAAAAAAAAAAAAGAAATTTTAACCGTTATATAAAATATTGTAACCAACGCAATAATTTCATCTTACCACTAAGTATGAGTTACACAGCACAGTACTACGATTTTTTTCACGGGGAGGACTCACGATAACGTAGCGGTAAAAAGTAAAAATTCATTGGGAATTAAAGCAGTTAATTAATCTGCAAAAAGTCTTATTTGCACCTGGCATCTTCTGTGCCTAACGGATCTTTATCCGGCGGAAGTCCCTGCCCATTGCATTGCAAGGCTCAGTTGAGTCTGCGTCTGCGTCTGCGTCTGCGTCTGCTTGGAAGACAGCGAACCCGACCGAAATTCGGATCGCGGGTTTGCTCTGCCGGATTTTACTTCGGAGGTGTCTGATCCGCTTTATTTTTATTTTATTTTTTGAGGGGAAGACTTGAAGGCAGGGTTGGGTCAGGAGTCCAGTGGGACCCGTGGGGGGATTGGGATCTGGAGTAAGCGGGTAGCTGTGATTTTTTGTACAATGGAGTTGGAAAACGGAGAAGAGACGTCGCCCGTGGCGAGCCTCCTGCCACTCGCCTCCGTCTCTCAACAACCTTACGTCTCCGAGCTCCTCTCCTTCACTCTCGATCGCCTCCAAAAGGCATGAACCATTTATTTCCTTTTATTTTTTTAATTAAAATTTCCGTTTAATTTCAAGAATCAGGAAGCAAGCAACCTGGATTTTACTCATTTCGTTTTAATTAAAGTTGATGCTGATCTGATCTTGTATGTGGATATCTCCTTGTGAATGTTTATGTATGTGTTGAAAGGAGCCAGAGCTGCTGCGTGTCGATGCAGAGCGGATTCAAAGGCAGATGCAGGAACTTGCGGTGGGCAACTACCGCGCTTTCATTGCTGCGGCTGATGCTTTACTTGCAATTAGAGAGGAAGTGTCTTCCGTGGACAAACATCTTGAATCTCTGGTACTTATAATTTTTTTTTATTAGACTCTCCATTTGTGTTCCTTCAAGTTTGGCATAGGAGAGAAAAGAGTCTAGAAGTAGATAATAATAATGGTACCAGTTTGCCGAGAGCACTTAAGAGGGTCCTGTCCTAAATTACATTTCATTCTACATGATCCGTGTATGGATCAGGTTTGAATTATTGTTTGTTAAAATGTTTACATGGCTGGATCCATACACGATAAAGCCCATATGCATGTCATTTTCCGCATAGATGCCAGTTTGTGGAATGCTACAATCATTGGTGGAAGTGGCTTTAGTGTAGATGGAAAAAATGAGAAATGACATTAAGGAAAGATAAAGAGCTAAGACTTTGATTTTGTGTGAGAAATCTCTAGGAAGTTAATCCTTTTTATGAATGGGATTGCAATATAAACATGCTGACCAAAGTTTTGTTTCATTGGATTTTCTAACATTTCTTTAGAAGCTTTAAGAGTAAAATGAAAATTTTAGATCCTGATGTATAATCTTTTATTTGTGGCAGATAGCTGAGATACCAGCAGTGACATCTGGTTGCTCTGAGTTCTTCGAATCTGCTGAACAGATTTTGGAGAAGAGGAAGATGAACCAAACATTGCTAGCAAACCATAGTACACTGCTTGATTTGCTTGAAATTCCTCAACTCATGGACACGTATGTGTTTTAGGAAATTTTTATGTCTTCTGTTACAGTTTAATCAACATTAACACAATAGAGGTCTGAAATAGTGTTTCTTAAATACTAAAGCAGACTTGATAGACTTGATACTTGAATTCTTTATGCATCCCTTGACTGAGACCTTAATGACCATGGCATTCCCCTAAACTCCCCGTGTGTGTATGTGTGTGTGTGTGTGTGTGTGTGTGTGTGTGTGCATGCACACATGTGTGAATTGAAATTTATACAAGATTTTGTGAGCTTATGAAATTACTATGGCTGACCACAGCTACATCATTTACTTAAACAATTTGAAACTCTCTCACTTCACTTCCCTTCACCTTTTCAGTATGGCTGCTGGGAAGAATTAAAACATGTAACTTGACCAGCCAATGAGGAAATATACTTCCTCATCTCTTAAGCATTTTTGGAATGGTGCTACTAATATCAATGGAGTGTGGAAGTCTTTGACTGAAATTATTTTGGGCCATGGGCTCTTATGCTATGACATTTTTTCAATTTGGAATGCTTCCATAAAATGAGGTTTAAGTTATTAATAGCCAATTTCTTTTATCGTGAAAAAGATTGTCAATGATCATTCAAATATGAAATAGCATTTTCCACTGAAATTTATTTGAGCAATTTCTATTGTAGGGTAAAAAGATCCTTGTTTCTTTGATTTCCTTCATTTTGTAGATGTGTAAGGAATGGGAATTATGACGAAGCTCTTGACTTGGAGGCTTTTGTTTTCAAACTTGCAACCTTGCATCCAAAGTGAGTTATATACATGTAATTTGTTCCCTAATAATATTAGATTGGCTATTGGCATTGTCATTGGAAGCTTACCTGGATTTTGTTGTTTCCTCTCAAAGAATACCAGTCATCCAAGCATTGTCTGCAGAAGTTAGGCAGACTACCCAGTCTCTTCTTTCTCAGCTTCTACAGAAACTTCGTTCTAACATTCAGGCATGTGTCACTTGTATATAAGTATACACAATTTTATGCAACATGATCTATCCGGGCACACTAAATGATATTTTTTGCATAAATGTTGTCATACCTGTGCCTTGCAGCTGCCAGAGTGTCTCCGGGTCATTGGATATTTACGTCGAATAGGAGTATTTAGTGAGTATGAAATGCGTTTGCAGGTAATCCCATGCTGCCCCTAATTTTCTTTGTGCAGTTGATTATGAAAAATAAGCTTCTGATTACTATTTTTATGAGCTTTTACTACCTAAACAGATATTTAAGTTGCTTTTAAACTTTCCTTGTGAGAACATGCCTGTTCTTGACCTGTATTAAATTGTGTTTCAGTTTCTCAGATGCCGAGAAGCATGGCTTACTGGTATTCTGGAGGATCTGGACCAACGAAATGCTTATGAGTACTTGAAAGGGATGATCAACTGCCACAGGATGCACCTTTTTGATGTTGTTAACCAATATCGTGCAATATTTGCTGATGATACATCAGGAAGTGAGGAAAGTAATGATGGTGGGCTTCTTTTTAGTTGGGCTATGCATCAGATCACATCACACCTTAAGACTCTTAAATTCATGCTCCCAAAGATAACTGAGGGTGGGTCTTTGTCAAATATTTTGGACCTATGCATGGTGAGTGTTTCTTTTCTTTTTTAAAATATTGAATGAAACATTCTTGCAGATTTCATTCAAGCTTTGGATAGGAAATTTGACCTAAAAGATATTCTTTTATGTTGTTGACAGTACTGTGCAATGGGACTTAATTATGTTGGGCTGGACTTTCGGGGTCTGCTTCCCCCACTTTTTGAGGAGTAAGAGATATGTTTTGGTTAACCCCCCATCCTCTCTCTCTATTCCCTGTTTTCCCTCTGTAAAATGTAAGTTGGTTATCTTGCAGGGCAGTTCTCAATTTATTCTCAAAAAATGTTAGTGCAGCAGTTGAAAATTTTCAGGTAGGCCAATGGTGATATATTGATTCTATCTCTGACAGCAGTTTGAAAAGAACATTTCTCTCCAATCTGAAACATTCTTCCATGATTATTGCAAGCTTCATGGCACTTGGTGATTTCTGACTTGATGTGTTTACTCCAGTTAGTTTTGGATTCACATCGCTGGGTTCCCTTGCCTGCAGTTGGCTTCCCAGCCAGTAATATTGGAGAAGAAAATCGAGACGATGTGACTCCACCGTCTTATCTCATGGAACATCCACCTCTTGCAGTGTTTGTCAATGGTAAATTTGGTCTATGCTTCTTGATGTAATTTATCCTTTTCACATGAATTATGTTTCTTGTTATTTTATCTTGGGTTGTTTTATTTTAGCTGAAGTGTCAAGATTTTATATTGAAATTTCAAAATGACTCCAGAATTTGTGAATGATGCTTTTGTGAAAGGACCAACATCATGAATCGCATGATCTGAGTGTGTATAGTTGCATGAAATAGCTATAGTTGCATGAAATAGCAGTGCTGTTCCAGTGTATTACTATTTTCTCTGGTATTGACCAGTATATACTGGCCATGGCTCTAGGTGTGTCTGCTGCAATGAATGAGCTACGTCCTTGCGCCCCACTAAGTTTGAAATTTGTGCTTGCCCAAGAATTAATAAAGGGATTGCAAGCTGTTTCAGATTATTTATTGAGGTACAATGCAACACGGATGCTCAGAGAAAATGAGTCTGGACTTTTCCTCTCACTTTGCCGAGCATTTACAGAGGTGCTGTACTCAGATAATTTCTTGGTTGTTTTCTATTTGAAAATTCTGTCTTTGAATACAGTTACAATTACGGTCTCCCCTCTGCCTGTAGGTTGCCTATGCACATTGTGCCACTAGCTTTGGTCGCTGTTACCCGGGCGGTGCTGCTCTTATTATGGATGCCAAGAGCATGTATGAAGGAATTGGTCGCATGTTGACAACCTCTTCCTCAAGAGAACCTCCTAAACCAGCCAATAACTCGGATGGACACAGTGTAGCCGAAAATGGGGGCTTACCTGCAGCAGAAAATGGGGTTAATCAAGATGCTGATCAAACAGGGAGTGCCAACTCAGATCAAAACAAACACAAAACCCCACCTTTACAAAGTGACAGCAAGCAAGGCGATCCATGAGATCCGTTATGTTCACAATGAACGAGGCCAAAAATGTCGATTGAGTCCATCATTAGTTCTGCAGTCCTCCATTCTCCTTTTGTTTTATTTACTGATCTGAGTAGGCATTTGTGCTGTCCCGCCAGTAGTTATTAAATGGCTTTCTTTGTTTTTTTTTAACATGGTCGTGGTTATCAAAAAGTTGAAAACAGAGAGAGGAGGGAATTATACGTGTAAAAAATACCCATGTTTTTACTTCTTCGGTATAGTTTAGCAATAAGGGTGATGTAGCCTTTAATCTGCCCGATGAATGCTAGCGGCATTCTCTCTGAGCCTTTTTATTTTTCCATTTTCTGTGTCATTTATTACTCCTGTTATTTTCTTTCTTTTTTCATCCTTTAACCTATTGAACTCCCTTTGTTCTCCCTTGCCGTTCTCTCCCTAGCCCCTTTGCATCCTTTCGGACAATACTCATTTTTTATGTAACTCTTGGGCAATACTTATGGTTCTTCATCTATGAAATTTGTTGCTTTTTCGTTGTTTCCGTTGGTTAGTTACCGTTGCTATTATTTGGCCGTTAATCAGAATATTGTTCTTAGTGGTCCGAGTGCAGTGTTACTTATTGTCTAAGGCAGGATAACACCTTACTTGTCTGGAAAAGAGGGGTATAGTTTTCTCTCCTCTGATGTTTCAATTCTCGTAACCTCAACCCTAATTTCTTCTCGCAATTCTCTTTACTTCAACCCTAACTTCCACGACAGTTTCTGCAGCTCGAAGTAACAAAATCACTGCTCGAGAGGGTGTTTTTTTTTTTTTTTTTTAGAGTTTTTGCGACAAATTAATTTAAAATGCTGTGTCAGCAATTTTGACTATTAATATCAAGGTTGACAAAATTTGAAAATGCTGTAGGTTTGAATAACATCAAATATTGAATTTATAACAAACTTGAATTCCAGAAAAAAAATAATAATAATAATGAAAGGATTGATAACAAGCTTAATTGTATGATTTTTTTTTTTTGTCTAAGAGGATTGAGATTAATTGTATAATTTCAATTTCCATGTAATTTAGGGGGTTAATCGGATTTTTTTTGCCTAAAAAAACACGAGAAAATGAATAGTCCCCAATTTTATTGAATCGGCCTGCAGTCAATGGTGCATCTCTGGATTAAAAATCAGAGCAAAACGGTGCGTTTCATGCGCAAAACCGAAACGCAGCCACGGGTGGTGGTAGGTAGCAAAACCCTAACCCTACCATCCCCAATTTCTAAAGAGGGAAAATTCTCGCTGTCTCCGCCTTCCCTAATTGGCACTGCCTTTTTTTTTTTTTATATATATACTCTCAAAAGAAAAAAAAAGGTCGGAGCAATGTCATCAGACGGCCGAGATCCGGTGGAGAAGCCGCAGCAACCATCACAAAAGTTGCAAATATACTCCACCTCTAGCTCCGGAGTCTCCCCATTCTGGCGAGGTATTCATCTCTCTATCTTTCTCCAAATCTCACGCGTTCGCACGCGCTCGCACGTGCACACAGAAGTAAACTCTGCTTATATTTTCTGTGGCAGAAAAGTACGAGCGAGATGCTAAGAAGTATTGGGATGTATTTTACAAACGACATCAAGACAGGGTAAGCGGCTGTGTCCCATGTTCGAACCATTCTTTATATTAACGTTATTGGATTGTGATTGTTGCATTCCTATGTGTCTGTTTGTTCTTCAGTTTTTCAAGGATCGGCATTACTTGGACAAGGAATGGGGTCCATATTTTGCCGTAAGTTTAACTCCAAAACGAAATAGAAAATGTGAAAATTTTCCATTTTTTAATTGTCATCAATTCTATAATCCGGCGTTTGATTTGGGGGTTTTCAGGGTTCAGAGAGAAAAGTCATTCTCGAGGTAAATTTTAGATAAGTTGTTGTCCTTTGACACTTAACTCTTGTACTGTATTCAATACAATATTGATAGTGGGTTGTGATAAGCAGGTCGGCTGCGGAGCTGGAAACACCATCTTTCCTCTGATTGCTACCTTCCCTGATATTTTTGTCCATGCTTGTGATTTCTCGCTGCGTGCCGTTGAATTGGTTAAGGTTTGATTATTATTTATTTATTATTATTATTTTTTTGCGCTGGCTAGTCCATTGGGATTCAATATTGTTCTTCATTTTCAATGAAAGTGCCTCGTTTTGTGTTTGCATTCTGAGCAAAACATCAGCTTAAATTGATAATCAACATTATATTGACATTAGCTTTGCATGCTTCTTGAAATTACCTTGTCTAGAACCCTGAATTCAAGTTTTTATTTTTTTTATTCAGTTTTTGATATATTGGTTTCCAAGGGATTTCTTTGCTTTTGTGCCATTCTTTCCACTGAACTTTAGATTGGTCTGTTCATTTATCGATTGCAATAGCAAAATCTTTTGCAGATTGTATGAAATTTATGCTGCTGGAAGGTAACATCTAGATCGAGCACATGTGAATCTTAATATATTTAATCTTGAAGTTATGTTTTCTATCTGGTGATTTATCATTTTCTTCCTGCATCAAACTTTAGTTTAGATTTAACTTATGAATGGATTTCTTTCAATTGTTGCAGACACATAAAGACTATACAGAGGCACGTGTTAATGCATTTGTATGTGATCTGACTATTGATGACTTGAGCAAGGAGATTTCTTCATCTTCAGTTGATGTTGTGACAATGGTATTAAAATTCAAATTCTGGTTTATGACATTTGCTTAATTATGGAACATTATTTGTTCAAGTTGTGGTTGTTGATAACTGTTGTCCCATATGATTATTATTCAGCATTTTGGCTCTGTCTTATGCTTGAGTTTTTTAGTTCTGTATTTGTTCTTTTCTTTTGTCTGACTGTCTGACTTTTTAAGTAGATATTTGTGTTATCTGCAGTGTCACCTGAGAAGATGCCTCTAGTCCTGCAAAACATTAAAAGAGTTCTTAAGGTACAGAATGTTAATAGTGGCAAGCACCTATGACTTGTATTAAACTTGTATCTCAATGAGTTCTTAAGGCAAACATTTCCTACCTTTTGTTCTTGTCCAGCCAAATGGTTACGTTCTACTCCGCGACTATGCTACAGGTGACCTTGCCCAGGTTAATCATTACCCTATTCATGTGTAATTTGTTTTCCTCATCATGTCTCCTCTTTAAATGGAAAGTGTGTTTTCAGTCAATTATGATGCGGAATAAGAATATTTTCAGTTACTGATCAAAATTTGATTGTTCTTTATTTATTATTGGTATCTGAATGTTCATACTTTTTTTAACAGTATTTCTTCCGGAAGGCTTTACTTCCACATTAATTTTGCATTGAAGAAAAGTATGATCATATTCACACAGCTTAATCTCCTGTTTGATGCTTTTTGTTTTTCTATTTATGAATCTTGTTTTAGTGATTTAACTGTCAACTTTTGCTCTGCTTCTGTTCCTTCAACCATCTTTGTTTATAAATGTTGCTTCTTACATTTTCTAAATTTTATTATTGATAGGAAAGATTCATTTGCAAGGATCAAAAGATTAGTAAGAACTTTTATGCCAGGGGTGATGGCACTGTAAGTCTCAAAATTGCCTGCATTCATTGTTGTGCAGTGTGCGTGCAATTTTTTGACAATAATTGGCCAGTAACATACTTCTCTGGCTCTTCTTTTCCAGCGTGTTTTCTATTTTTCAAATGACTTCCTGACAAGTTTGTTTAAAGATAATGGATTTGATGTTGAAGAACTTGGTTTGTGCTGCAAACAAGTTGAGAACCGCTCACGAGAATTAGTGATGAATAGGTAAATGATGAATAATATGGAGAAGTTGGAATTGAAAATTCTCCTGGCAAGGTGTTGAACAGAGGATATGAATTATACCCATGATTTTATGTAGCTCTTCCTAACACCATCATGTGAACTTGTCTCTTCTGAATTTTAGGCGCTGGATCCAAGCTTCATTCAAAATTTCAGGCAGCTCAGTCTCTTGTAAAGAAGCTGCAAGCAAGGAGGATCTCCTTGGCGAAGAAAATGGACAGCCTCAGTTGGAGGAGGATACATCCAAGGAAAATCTGGACAATTATGGAGTTGACATATCCGAGGGTATGGCTGCTGAATTGTTTGGGAACTTAACTTGCGATGCTAATGAGGTAAACTTTGACTCATGGTTCTGGGTCTGATCAATTGCTGAGTGATTGTAATAAGAAATGTCCTGAGTTTAATTTTATGCTTGTCCATATGTTTGTACCAAATTATTATGAGTTATTGGCTTTTCTTTCCCTTTTAGGTCTTGTTTAGAGTCAATATACAATTCAAGTGTTCCTTTGCAAAAATTTATTGTTTCTTTTTTCTTTCCCTTTTGAAGGTCATTGAGGTAAAGGTTGTTGATCAATATTTCAAGATTACTGTCTTGTCCAAAGAATATCAGCACACATGTAAATCAACTGGCTTGATGCTGTGGGAATCTGCTCACATGATGGCTTATGTGCTGGCATGGAATCCAACTATCGTGGAGGGGAAAAAGGTGTTGGAGTTGGGATGTGGCTGTGGGGGCATCTGCTCTATGGTTGCTGTCAGATCAGCTGACCTTGTTATAGCCACAGATGGAGATACAAAAGCGCTTGAGCTGTTGACGGAGAATGCTGCCTCCAACCTCGCACCTTCCCCCCTTGCAAAATTAATTACAAGGAGACTAGAGTGGGGAAATATGGAACATATAAAAGCCATCAAAGAAACCAGCTATGGAGGTTTTGAGGTCATAATAGGCACGGATGTAACTTACATTCCTGAAGCCATTGTGCCTTTGTTTGCAACTGCAAAGGAATTGCTTTTGCCCCACGGAGGTGGCGCAGAAAGCCAACAGCCTGCATTAATTCTGTGTCATGTTTTGCGCAGAGTTGATGAGCCATCTATACTTGCGGCTGCATCTCAGTTCGGTTTTAGGTTGGTTGATAAGTGGCCAATGGCATTTCCATGTAATTCATCCCAAAGTATTGTCAGTTCTTGGTTCCCAGTGAATGGCTGCAAGGACTATATCCCAAATACAGCGTTGAATATCTTGTACTTCCGATTGACATGAAAAAACTGTTATGAAGTAAAATATTTGTAGGGTCTGATGGCAACTACTTGACCCATTCCAAAGCTCCGTATTTACTCTTAATTACAACCCCTCTTGTCCCTGTTCGTGAGCAAGTGAAGCCATCCTTAAAGCTACTCATATACCTTTGACTCTTTTCCCTTACCTAAGTATGCGGGTATGAGGTATGGAGTCGATAAATAGTTGAGACCCCTCCCGTCGATGGCTGCAAAGGAAGAATGAATCAGAGCCTTCTTTTAACGGCTTGGAAGTGCACTTAAGTTTTGGCTTCCTATTCTAAGCTTTTGTGAATTTTCGAGACAACAAACACCATTGGCAAAATCAACACAGAAGAGCCGGCTGAAATGCTCAAAGGGAAAAAGAAGGGGCTGACATTTACTAACAATCTTGAGTTCAATCTGAATTACTCCATGGTTTTCCTTATTTTAAATCTTGATTGACTCTAGCGTCAAATCCTCCCGGGCTCTACCTTTAGAAAAACTTTAAAAGGATAAATTGTGCAATTTTAGTTTGATCACTGAACTCTAAATTGTTGTCATCACATGATAAAATTTTTATTTTGTTCTATTATGCAAGATGAAGGCATACCGAGCAGTGAGATTATTCTTCGAGCGATATGGTAACTTGATAATTGATCGTAACAAAAAGAGGTTTAACGAACTAAATGATAAGATTAATTAGATAATACTACAATTTACTCAGAGAAGAGTCGTTCGTCCAATTAGGGGCCCTAGTTTGCAAACCTTTTTCTTGAATAAATTCAATATTTTGTAACTTACCAGTCGTGGAATGCACCCAGAAAGAACAATGAAACAAATGACTCGTTGATACGAAGAAAAATATCCCGAAAATTAAAGTGGGATTGCAAGCATCCAATACTTATATACTCATTCAGCTAACAGCCCCACCCTGGTATTCCTTCAAGATCTCAATCAGCAATCATCGATTCAATCTGGTTTACTACTTGAGAAGGGGCAATACTGATAAAACAATGGCCTTTTCCCCACCTTTTTTTTTTAATTCAGGCAAGCCTACAATAACAGAAGCGAACAAGCCTTTTCTCAACTTTCATGTGCTCTAAAATTAGAGTTGAAGATTAAAGAGTAAAGATAGGACATTTCATAAGATCAAAGAACTAGGAGAGAAAGCTATTGTATTAAAATTACGTGGAAAAAGGAGTATTTACTGTTGAACATGAGATTATAATAATACAAGTACATCGTAGTTTCAACAGGAGTCGGGAAATATCAACATCAACAAATGATCATCGCAAGCCCTTTCCATGGCTTGTTGCACCAGATATTAACATCTCCCCTCCAATCATCTCTATGGATTGCTGCAAAGAGGAAATTCAAAAGCCCTTTTTGAGAGTAATTCGACTTTTGACCATGTTGCTTCAACCTTGGATGGTCCCCGCTGGAACCTTTTGATTACCAGATCTGCTTCATTAGCTTCACTGAATTGAAACGTGAACAAAGCACAAAACCACTTTTATCTGCAAAAATTTGCAGTTAAATGTGAAGATCAAAGTTAGCATCGTTTGTACTCGAGACTCTTAATAATAACAACCATCGTATCAAGAAACTCGTCAATCAAAAAATTTAACCTCTTGGGGGAAGTTGAAAAAAAAAATTCAGATTCAACATCATCCACAGCTGTTTTATTTTTTGATAAAATATATGACCCTATGTTGCTAACTAAACCTTCAGCTTCTCTTCAAATATGTCCACGTAAATTTTTTGAACAGTGTAACACTGTTCTTGATGAATCCAAGTCACCTCCAATTAAATCGAAATAACTACTACCCGAAAAGAAATTGTTCACTTCATTTAGTTACATATGGACCCCAAAACAAAAACGACCATGATCTGTAGGGTCAAAGGAATTACAAGAGAGAGTCAAGTAAGGATTTATAAATTATAGTGCACACCAAACAAACCAGCCCCCACCTTGTGGCCGTGGCTCACTCGCAGATCCAACATGTGCCAACTGAAAGGAACTGATTAGGATTAGGACCCATCTCAGCAGTATGAAGATCATTGAAGAAAGTTACAAATTTACAATAGAAGAGTACAATTCATGCAGATCTAGGCCAGTAGAATAAGAAAATAACGCTTAAGTTAGGAACTAAATGAACCTGAGAAACAAAAAGCTGCGATCTTTTCTTTCTTATAGAACAATAAAGTCAACCTTGACAAAAACCGATCAGAGACCCCAGGGGGCATAGTGCATAGGGCAAAGGGTTAGATTTTCTCTGTTCAGAATAAGTTACAGGCAGCTAAAAGGTGTTGGGCTTTCAACATAGCCATATTGAAAGATTAGGTTAACTTAGAGGGTTTCTTCCAAAATGGTAACTTTCATGCTTGTGAACACTTGCCCATGAGGACAAAATAGAGGGAAATGAGAGCTTAAAACTAAGAAAGTCAGATGGAAGGAAACCTACATGCACGAGTCATATGAGATCTAATTAATTATTTACATCTACAAAGCAAACGCAATTGCTAGTTTATACCAGAGCACAACACAAAAGCAAACACAGAGACAAGAGGAAGAGAGAGAGAGAGAAAGAGAGAGAGAATGGCAGGGGGTGACAGACAGAGAGTGAGCACGCAGAGCTCCAAGCATGTGTGCTTGAAAGTACCATGTGTGCTCACTCTCTTCTGTCACCGCCCTTAAATTACTCTTTGATGAAAAACAATCAAATCACACATATTCAGTCAGATCTAGCTGTTACTCTACAAGAGCCTCTCAATTGTAGGTTGTAAAATACACCTCCGTTGGAACACAAACCCTATTATTCTAAATAGTAAGACCAAGAACACTGTTCCTTATTACAAGAACATATGTATTTCTTAATCTGCTATGTTGTGTGTTGAAGGAAAGCTGCATCTCGGGTTTTATAGCCAAAAAAAGAGAACATTTTCATTACTCTATGTAATAGATGTGTGAACCCTTATTGGGTATTCATTATAATATTGCCACGCGACCGAGAGAGAGTCCAAAAGACATTTGCTTTTCATCTCTATTCTCTGTATCTCGTTCAGCCCTAACGATACACATTTGTCCAATGACTGCTTACCAATGCGTCTTGTAATTCTAAATCCCTACTAGCCCCTTCAATCCACTGGCATGGCATGCCTCTCTCTCTCTCTCTCTCTCTCTCTCTCATCATCTTCTCACATTCAAAAGCAATCCTATCTCTTGTCTTGTTTATATATTTTATATATAGCCTCGTCTGGATGTCTTTGGCTTTTTGCATCTTCTCCTTAGGAGGCTAGAGAGAGAGAGAGAGAGAGAGAGAGATTTAACAAAGATTGGTAGCAAGGATGTGCTTAAACGTCAATAGGGCCTGATACAGCCACATTCTGCATTTTGATTCTTTTTCTAATCTTTGGGAATTGGAACGACAAGGGCTGAAAATAGTAATTTGTAACTAACGACTTTATGTTGTGTTCACCTAGACAATGAACTAGTGAAGCTTATATATCCCGTGGCTAGTGTTCTGACTCATTTGTTATAAGTACTAGATTTGTTACAAAATGAACAGCAAAATCATCCCATTACCATAAAATTTAAATGATAGCATTATAAAGAAAAATCTAAAATAGTGCATGTTTTGAAAGAAATTTAAGTTGAATTGATAAATAAGTATTACAAAAATCATTATTCATTTTAATTATCATATTTATATCTTTATTTACCTTTCTTTTTTTTCCCTCATGTATTCATCTCATTCATTTTGTTACTTTTTTTTTTTTTCTTAATTCTCTAGCCAATTAAATTGTTACATATGATGAATATGAGATGGTTATGTAATATATGAGGTAATGATTAGAGTAGTTTATAGTCACATCATAAACCTCTTTCAGCTCCAAAATTTATTATAATGATATGATATATGATATTACATAATTAAAAAAAAAAATTACTTTGTAGTCTTGTATCACATTTCTATCTATATGGTACACAGAAACATGCTTAAAACCTTGTATTATTAGCATTTGCACGCATAAAATATAACTTATCTCAACTAAATTTGAATATCAAATATAACAATACATGGTCAATAAATATACCTGTTTTCTCAAAAGATAAAATTAAGAAAAAAAAAAAAAAGGGTCTTGTTTTAACATTTCCTCCTGTTATGAGCAAAACTAGTTATCAAATGGATGTGCCATACACATTAGTTTAATTTTCCTAGTCCCAAAAGATGCCATTTCTTACTTTCTTTCCTTTTCTTTTTTCTTTTTTTCTTTTTTTATAAGTAAAAAAAGATGTCATTTCTTTGCATCAGATAATCGACAGGAAACAAAATAACCAACCAAAATGGCTGGTCCCTTACCTTTGAAAAAGATATAAAATGATCTTCCCATCAGAGTCTCGTGAACACAAAAGTACACAAAGATCTAATACGCGGCCAAAGCATCTTAAAATACTAGATGCTTTATAATTAATTATGCAGATATATGATGTAAAGAATCATTGGTAAATGCTCTAACATCCTATGCGTGGCCTTGTGGGACGTAATGCCTTTTCCACATTCCACATTCAGATGCGTAATGTCAATCATATTTGATCCTTTCGGAAAGCAGCCAAATCAAAACTTAGTTTCATTGTTTCTTTCCATTAGCAAAACGCACCCCTCTAGCTTCCTATGACTCAATCATTCAGAGTCCAATAGAACTAAGTCATAACCCCTCATTATGTGACTTTAGAGAGCTGGAATTGTGCAAAAATTATAGAACATGTCGGCAGTATCAGTGTTAAAGACTAAATAAACCTGATCTAAATTATAGATATATCTATGCTTGCTGGGCAGTGAATCTTGGACTTCTGATGATGTTAAGAAGGGAAACATTTCCCATTATGGAAGTGGGACGTAGCTAAATGATATGAGCAAAACCTTCCCTTTTTGGGCTTGGACTATGAGAGGGGGGGGGGGGGGAAATGCTTACATTTACATGTTGTTGATTGAATGCGGCCACATGTGCTAGTAAAAGCTTTTTGTTGACAAGGAGTACACCAGTTGCATCGGCAATTATTCTCATCCTTGCAAATGTACGGTTCTCTCGTTTTTGTTTTGTTTTGTTATTTTCTTTTTTTCTTTGTTTTTTTTTTAATGTCCTTTTCTATTCAATGTGGTAATCGTGTTCTTAAATTGCGTAGCTGCACTAAACGCCTGCATAATTCCGATTGTGTACTACTATAAACCAGCAATTTAAAGCTTAATTATTAGGTAACGCTAAGACAAAGAGGATTTTGAGGTCTATAGCTCTAGCCTGTTCTGATCCCATCTTCTTCTGCTTTCGGCAAGCAGGAATGGACAATTAACAGGGTGGGGCTTTGGCAAGTCCAAGTGGCGTTCTAGGGTTACTGCATGCAGGTGGCTGAGTGCCAAGCATCTGGCAAACTGCCCCCCCTCAGCACTCCAAGTTTCATTTTAAATAATGTTTCCCTTAGAAAGTAATATCAAGTGTGCATGATTGAGAATCTCTTCGGCCCAATTGATGACTTATACGGTGTGTGATGGGGTTAATAGGTGAGACCGCTTTTCTGACATTTTTGTTGAGTGGTGGGCTCAGCATTTCCCTTTGCTGGTGCTCACTTGAAAATTGAAGCCTTCTTTTTGACCAATTTTGATTCATCATCATCATCATCCAACGAAGATATCGACCAACATCAATGGAATTTTTCAGAGTGAAAAAGGTTGATGCATAATGTAAATTGTAACATACTCCATTAACTGGATTTCTATCAGCTCGTCGAGCAAGACTATCAGCAAATATGCAAGATGAGTTTTACACCTGGAAAACCCCCCCCCCCCCCAAAAAAAAAAAAGCCCTGGAGAGAGATAAAGAGAGATGAGGAGGATTTAGAACGATACAAGGCAAGGCATAGTTGTGACTGACCATTCAATATGCATATGCATGTGATCCTCGAGTGCATCAGTGCCAGCAAACTGATTCTGAAATTGCCTTTTTATCCCTTCTGCTCTCGGAAGTCAGAAAGTTGCACTACACCGACTAATTTATCCACTTACATTCACTTAATGCCTTAACTATAAAAAAAGAAAAAAAAAAAAGAGTGGACTGAGTTTGTATGGCAAAAGCATGCATATGTCAAGATCCTGCAAAACAAATGCTGCGAGCCTCGTGCTATTGTGGCCAAACTGTTGGACTTCTAATTCTAACAACTAAACTATAAATTGATGAACAGTTTAAAAAATAATAATAAATAAAAGAAGCTCATCATCTATTGTTTTTCATCGAGTTGCTTGCCTAGAATTTTGGTGCATTAATTTTATTCAAAAAAGATGTTGGGTTTATTGATATTTTTACGTGGATATATATTTTAAATATTTTAAAATTATAATTTAAAATTTATTAAAATAGGTATAAAGATTTTTTTAATCGGTAAAATAAAAGTGAAAAAAAAAACTAAAAGAAGAAATGAGAGCTGTCATCGATGTTAGAAAAATAAGGCTACCGAAAAGGAAAGAAAAAGAAAGAGATCACAGAAAGAAAAAAATTATAAGTAGTGTTTTTTGATCTTACCTTTGAAAAGGATATCGGTATCCGATCAGTTTAAAACTTAAATGGTTGATAGAAGGTATTTAGTTCTTATTTCTTAATAGTAGAGTTTGGGTTTCGAGCACTGTAAGTCCTGCTTCTCTTCAGTTTTCGTAGGTCTATTTTCTAGGCAATATTCTGTGTGTAGAATTGGTCAACTGTGTAATTGAAAGATTATTTGTGGCCCAATCGGGCTGATTTTTGGTCAGTAGTTGGAGGACACATAGATCTTCTTTGTGGACGGTTGGATTGGGTTTCTATGAACTGCAAGGACAGATTCTTCATTCACACCAAAGCCTCTCAATTCTGGTAACTCTCTGCTTTCTCATCTGTGGCAGAATTGGTAAACTGTATGAATGATTACTGACCCATGGTCCGATTGAGCTGAAATTTGGATAGCTAGTAGGGGACATCTGGGAGTTCATCTTGAACGGTTGGATTACTGCCTTGAGATCTACTTGTTGAGTTGTAGTTGACAGCACGTAGTTGGCCTATCTTGCTTAACTCATTAGTCTCTTGTTCAATCCAAATTGAATTTTGTTCAATTTGTTTGATGCAATTGAGGTTGTGCACCTCTATTGTACTCACTTAATTATAGTGGAGTTGACCTCTGGTTCGGAATGTTTGTGGTTTTTTTTTCCCCTTTGTTTTGAAGGGGTTTTCCACGTAAAATTGGTGTGTTCTCTTTTGTGGTTTATTTGCATTGCCATTTTTGTTATTCAATCATCTCCTCATAGGTTCAAGCAAGTAGGAGAAGTTTCTTGGGCTACTTATACTCTACTGTGCCCCTTCTCCCATCAGAGTGGTATCAGAGCCTGGTTGGTGTATCTGGCTTGTTTGAATGATAGAGTTGAATGTGAATAAATTAATCTATTTGAATGGCATGAATTATCATATATGGAGGAGTAAAATGAAGAATCTCCTATTTGTGAAGAAATTGTATCTGCCAGTATTTGCTACTACGAAACCTGAGTCTAAAACTGATGCAGAATGAGAATTTGAGCACGAACAGGTTTGTAGTTTTATACGGCAATTTGTTGATGATAATGTTTATAATCACATTTGCAATGAGACACATGCACAAACTTTGTAGAGCAAACTTGAGACTTTGTATGCTTCAAAATCTGGTAATAACAAGTTATTCTTGTTAAAAAAAATGATGCAGTTGAGATATAATGAAGGGAGTTCAATTGCTGACCACTTAAATGAGTTTCAGGGTCTCATTGATCAACTATCAGGTATGGGCATTAAGTTTGATGACGAAGTTCTCGGGTTATGGTTACTTGCTACCTTACCTGATTCTTAAGAGACTTTTCGAATGTCTCTCGCTAATTCTGCTTCCGGTGGTGTTTTATCAGTGGAACTTGTAAAGGGTAGTGTGTTGAATGAGGAGATGAGAAGGAAATCTCAGGGTTCATCATCATCCAAATCAGAGGTTTTAATTACTGAAAATAGGGGGAGAAGTCAAGAAAAAGGAAATGGTAAAAATGGTAGAAGTAAGAGCCGAAGCAAGTCATGATCTATATACAAGAATGTCCAGTGTCATTATTGCGGGAAGATGGGTCACATTTAGAAAAAATGTTACAAGTGGAAGAGAGAAAATAAAGATGGCAGTGATAGGCGCGAGAAAAAGAATGTGAGTAATGATCGTATTGCTACTGCATCCACTTCTGGTACTGGTGACCTCATTATTGTTTGTGATGAGGATGTGATTAATTTGACATCTCATGAGACTGATTTGGTCATAGATAGTGGTGCTTCTCTTCATGTTACTTCAAGAATGGAATTCTTTACAACATATATTCCTGATGATTTTGGAGTTTTGAAGATGGATAATAACAACTTAGCAAAGGTCATTGGCATTAGTGATATTTGCTTAAAGACTGACAATAGAGTACAGCTGACATTAAAGGATGTTAGACATGTCCTTGATATCCGTTTGAATTTGATTTCAATGGGAAAACTAGATGATGAAGGTTTTTGCAGTACCTTCAGTGATGGTCAGTGGAAGCTTACCAAAAGCTCCTTAATTGTGGCACGAGGTAGGATATACTCCAGTTTATATTTCATGCAAGCTGTTATCTTCAAAGATGTTGTAAATGCAGCAGAGAATGATAATTCCATTGAATTATGGCATAAGCGGCTGAATTACATGAGTGAAAAGGGGATGGATTGTTTGGCAAAAAAGAACCAACTTCCAAACATAAAGAGTGCAGTTTTAAAAAAGTGTCCTCATTGTTTTGCTGGGAAACAAAATAGAGTTACATTTAAGAGTCACTCGCCTTTAAAGAAATCAGAGTTGTTTGAATTGGTGCATTCTGATGTATGTGGTCCTTTAAAGGTATGCTCACTTGGTGGTGCTCTTTATTTTGTGACTTTTATTGATGATCACTCAAGGAAACTTTAGGTTTATGCGTTGAAGACTAAAGATCAAGTCTTTGATGTATTTAAACAATTTCATACCTTTGTTGAGGGACAGACTGGTAAGAAGCTAAAATGTGTCCGCACTGATAATGGTGGTGAGTATAGTAGTCCATTTGTTGAATATTGCAGAAAGTATGAGATCAGACATCAGAGGACACCTCCCAAGACACCGCAGTTAAATGGTTTAGCAGAAAGGATGAACAGAATGTTGATTGAGAGGGTCAGATGTCTTCTCTCAGATGCAAAATTACCTAGATCCTTTTGGGGTGAAGTCTTGAATACAGTGACACATGTAATTAATCTGTCTCCTAGTGCTCCGCTACAAGTTAATGTTCCGGACAAAGTTTGGTTTGGTAAGGAAGTCTCTTATGACCATTTACGAGTCTTTGGCTGTAAGGCTTTTGTTCATGTCCCTAAAGATGAAAGAGGGAAGTTAGATGTGAAGACTCGGCAGTGTATCTTTCTTGGTTATGGTGAAGATGACTTCGGATACTGTTTATATGATCCGATTGAGAAAAAGCTTGTAAAGAGTAGAGATGTTGTGTTCGTTGAGGATCAAAACATTGAACACATCGAGAAGTCAACTCCTCAGGTTAATGATAATCCTGCTGATATTGTTCCATTTCCTCAGACATCTCTAAGTGACCCTGATGTTCATGGTGACATTCAAGAACGTGATGAGAATGTTCAACAAGATCATAATATGCGGGGTGCAGGTGATATTGATGCTTCAATAGAAGATCATCCGCACATACCTTCACCTCCATTTCAGCCACGAAGGTCCAATAGAATTCCAGTGCCTTCTACTCGGTACTCTCCTAATGAGTTTGTGATGTTAACTGATGGAGGAGAACCTGAGTGCTATACAGAAGCAGTTGAAAGTGAGCACGAGCAGCATTGGATTGATGCTATGACAGATGAGATGAAATCCTTATATAATAACTCTGCTTATGAGTTAGTAAAGTTACCTAAAGGTAAGAGAGTTTTGAAGAATCGGTGGATTTACAAAATAAAGTAAGAAGAAAATACTTCACATCCACGATATAAAGCCAGATTAGTTGTCAAAAGATTCAGTCAGAAACAAGGCGTTGACTTTGAAGAGATCTTCTCACCGGTGGTGAAAATGTCTTCCATTCGAGTTATGTTGAGTTTAGCTGCTAGTCATGACTTAGAGATTGAGCAGATGGATGTGAAAACAGCTTTTCTCCATGGTGACTTGGATGAAGAAATTTATATGGAACAACCACAGGGATTTGAGGTGAAAGGAAAAGAGGATTATGTGTACAAGTTGAAGAAAAGCTTGTATGACTTGAAACAAGCTCCAAGACAATGGTATAAGAAGTTTGAGTCTGTTATGGGGAAGTAAGGCTATAAAAAGACTACTTCTAATCATTGTGTTTTTGTTCAGAGATTTACTAATAATGATTTTATCATTTTACTACTTTATGTTGATGATATGCTTATTATTGGTTATAATACTTCTAGAATTAACAAGTTGAAGTAAGAGTTGAGCAAGTCCTTTGCCATGAAGGACTTGGGACCAGCGAAGAAGATTTTCGGCATGTCAATCACTCGAGATAGGAAAAAGAAAAGGTTGTACCTGTCCCAAAAGCAGTACATTGAAAAGGTACTTCAGAGGTTTAACATGGATAAGGTTAAAGTGGTAGGTACTCCTCTTGCTACACACTTTAAATTATCCTTTAACCAATTTCCTTCCACAGAGAAAGAGAAGGAAGAGATGCAAAGAGTTCCATTTGCATCAGCTGTGGGCAGTTTGATGTATGCAATGGTATGCACGAGACCTGATATAGCTCATGCAGTTGGCACAGTTAGTCGGTTCCTTTTAAATCCCGGTAAAAAGCATTGGGATGCAATGAAGTGGATAATGAGATATTTACAAAACTCCACTGATTTGAGACTTTGTTTTGGGAGTGATAAGTCTATCCTTACTAGATTCACAGATTCAGATATGGCAGGTAACATTGACTCCAAAAAGTCTACTTCAAGTTATGTGATTACTCTTGCAGGGGGAGCAGTGAGTTGGCAATCTTGATTGCAGAAGTGTGTTGCATTATCCACTACAGAGGCAGAGTTTATTGTAATAACTGAAGCGTCTAAAGAGTTGCTTTGGATGAAAAGGTTTATGAAGGAACTTGGTTTTCAACAATTAAATTATGTGTTGTATTGTGATAGTCAGAGTGCCATCCATCTTGGTAAGAACCCAACTTTTCATGCTAAGTCAAAACATATTGACGTGCGGTATCATTGGATACGGGATGTACTTGATTCTAAACAGTTGACATTTGAAAAAATTCATACAGATAATAATGTTGTTGATATGATGACAAAGGCATTATCAAAATGGAAATTTGAGCTGTGTTGTACATTGGCTGGGATGACCAATATTTCCACATAGTTGGGAGGAGGAGAATTGTTGGGTTTATTGGTCCCTTTGGATATATATCCCAAATGTTTTAGGGTCATAACCTAAAAATTATTAAAGTAAGTATAAATATCCCTTTGGTCGAAAAACAAAAGTGAAAAAAAAACCTAAAAGAAGAGATGAGAGCTGTCGGCGGTGGAAAAATAAGGCTGCCGAAAGGGAGAGAAAAAGAAGGAGACCGCAGAAAGAGAAAAATTAAAAGCAGTATTCTTTGATCTTATGTTTGGAAAGGATATCGGTATCCGATCAGCTTAAAACTTGGATGGTTGATAGAGGGCATTTGGTTCTTATTTCTGAACGGTGGAGATTGGGTTTCGAGCACTATAAGTCCTGCTTCTCATCAGTTTTTGTAGGTCTATTCTCTGAGCAATTTTCTGTGTACAGAATTGGTCAACCATGTAATTGGAAGATTGTTTGTGGTCCGATCGGGCTGATTTTTGGTCAGTAGTTGGAGGACACATAGATCTTCTTTGTGGACAGTTGGATTGGGTTTCTGTGAACTGCAAGGGCAGATTCTTTATTTGAACCGAAGCCTCTCAATTCTGGTAACTCTCTGCTCTCTCATCTGTGTCAGAATTAGTAAATCGTATGAATGATTACTGACTTGTGATCCGATTGAGCTGAAATTTGGACAGCTATTAGGGGACATCTAGGGGTTCATCTTGAACGGTTGGATTACTATCTTGAGATTTACTTGTTAAGTTGTAATTGACAGTATGTAGTTAGCTTATTTTACTTAACTCATTAGTCTCTCGTTCAATTTAAATTAAATTTTATTCAATTTATTTGATATAATTAAAATTGTACACCTCTATTGTATTCACTTAATTATAGTGAAGTCGACCTCTAATTTAAAATATCCGTAATTTTTTTTTTTATTTTAAAATAAATTTTCACATAAAATTAATATATTATTTTTTATAATTTATTTATATTACTATTTTTGTTATTCAATTATTTTCTCGTAAGTTCAAATAAGCGGGGAAAATTTCTTAACCTATTTATACTCCGCTGCGCCCCTCCCGTCAAAATGTTCATGGAGTTAGCAAATGGGCTTATGGGTATATGTGAAGTTTACCCTGGAGACCACAGAAAACAAAAGCTGACGATCCACCTTGTTCAGTTGTTGCCAAAAAATTTCAGTTGACTCTACTTTTTAAATTTAGCAAAACAATTATCCCTTGTCATTATATATATGGGATTCGATAACTAAGATATGGGAACAGTCAATTAAGGGAGAATTTAGCATCGGAACAGTAAATGATACACAAGGAATGTAGGAATTTTCTAATATGATTCCAAAAAAATCAACTTAATTCAATATTAAATTTGAGGGGAAAAAAAAAGCAAAATTAATCTGAAAAAAATTAAGTGAAATTTAGTCTTATAAAATATAAAATTAATATTTGCTACACTTAAAAAAAAAAAGAGCATAATAAATAAAAAAAAACTGCCCAGTTAGGAAAATTAAAAATTGTAATGGTGGTTATTTTGGAGTTTTTACTTTTTGAGAAATTATTTGAAGATCAGAAGATTAGGCTGTTAAAATGGGCCTATATATAGCCCAAGTAATGATCTGGACGTTCATTGTCGATCCGTCTAATAGCCTATAAACGGCCAGGATCCACAAAGGCCTGATGATGCCCGGCAGCGCCAGCGCATTTCTTTTTAATTTATTAAAATAGAGAGAAGAGATATTGATGTCCAATTATTTGTAACCTGTTATGAACAATTTCACTAATGTGTTAAATAATATTTTTTTTATTTGAAATGTTTTTCATAAACAAGTCAAAATTTATCTAGCTCATCATCTAAATAAAAACTTCCCCCCGAAGGAAAAGGCTGGGAGCTGCGTGAAACGACGTCGTTGGAGGAAACGACAGGTTAGTTGTAAATAACAAGGAAATGGGAAGGGCAAATTGGAGAATTAAGACGAAAACGGAAAAGGTTTGGTTGGGTGGACGAAAATGCCCAGAGGTCTCTGTCAGTCTCTTTGATTTTGGCTTCCTCAAAACCTCGGTGTTA
This sequence comes from Rhizophora apiculata, assembly GCA_037832385.1. Taxonomy (NCBI): domain Eukaryota; kingdom Viridiplantae; phylum Streptophyta; class Magnoliopsida; order Malpighiales; family Rhizophoraceae; genus Rhizophora; species Rhizophora apiculata. Next base: position 3,275,524 of record CM075433.1, on the reverse strand, counting down.
GCCACTTAAGCCACTCTTTCTTTCTCTCTCTATCACTCTCCCTCTTCTTCCTCAAAAGCTCCTCAAGAAGCCAACAACAACCAAAAAGATCAAAGAGGAGTTTTGGGGGAAACCCTAACCTTAGAAATTTACTTTCAACTTTCTCAAGCTTCCTTTCTTTATCTCTATCAGGTTTCTGTCTGCTTCTTCTCTCAAGCTTTTTTTTTTTTTTTTTTTTACATTTTTTGTTTGGATTGAATGTAATTAGATCCGTTCCGTTTACCAGTTCTCTATTTTTTATTTTTTTTTGGTTTTACAAGGAGATTGTTTCTTGAATCGTGGGTTGTTCTTCAATTTTTGATTGAACATAATTAGATCCGTTGCGTTTCCTAGTTCTCTAATTCCCTTTTTGTTTTACAAGGTGCTTGTTTCTTGAATCGTGAGTTGTTCTCCAATTATTATTATTATTATTTTTTTGTGTGTGATTTGATTAATGTTTGTTTCCGGTTTTGTTTTGTATCTTTATGTTTGGTTTATGTCTTAAAAGCACAGAAGTGGGATGCTTTACACGTTGTGGATGATGGATTTTGGGGGTTTAGCTTATAGTGATGGATAAATGGAGGCTTTCTGAGTGCTTGGAACGGTTAATTAATCTTGTGAAGTTGCTGGATTGGAAAGGCAGAAATTGACATGTACTGTATGTATTAATTTTTTGGTAATGTGTTATGAAAAGGTTTTACTTTATTGGTTTTGTGAAAATTTAGTGTCGTCTCTATCATTGGGGGGCTTTGGTTTGAGGCCAATTGACCTCTCCTTTGGTGGTAACGTGTAAATTGCATTATGTGCAACATGGGTTTATGTGATGTTTAATACAGCAATAATAACAGTGACAAAGCCTTAATCCCAGTTTTAATTAGGGCTGACTACATGAAACTTTTATTGCTGTTCTATTTAATTATGAACTGAGTTTGATGTGAATATGGGTTTATGTGATGGTGAACAGAAAATAAAATTTCTTTTTTTTTTTTGGCTTGCCATTAGTATGATGGACAGGTTCACATTGAGTGTTGTTCTTGTGTAATTTTGGATATCACTGGATTTTTCCTGTAAATTGGCAAAGTTTTAGTCACTCATGAAATACATCACTATGTGACAATCTATGTGTGCCTGCTGTTTGCAGTGATGGCTGGGATGTTACCTGAAGGATCCCAATTTGATGCTCGCCAATACGATGCTAAAATGGATGAGGTGTAAGTGTTACATGCACATTTTAATAGTATCATTTGTGAGGTATTCCACCAAAGTGTATTTATGGCAGTATGTCTTTCCTCCTTATCTTTTATGTTATTAGCTTGTGCCTTAGTGGTTTCCTTGCTTGCCTGGTTGTGTCACAAACTAATCTATTATGTTAGGTCTTCCCTTCCGTGCATGATCATTCTAATCATTAAACTATTGCATCTTAATGAGTGCAGGCTTGGTGCTCCTGATACACAGGACTTCTTTACAACATATGATGAGGTGCATGAAAGTTTTGATGCCATGGGATTGAAGGAGAACCTTCTGAGGGGCATATATGCATATGGTTAGTTTCATTAAAGCAAAATCCTTTCTAAGCTACATTTGTTTAAGGTGGTATTACATAATAAAGCACATAAACATTGCATCTATTTCCATGTTTTCATTCATAAGAAATTAAGATACTGAGATTTTATGGACAAAGATCTTATTGCAGCTCTCTATTTGATGTCCTGCAAACATTGACACTATGACTAGGAAAATTGGCCAGATTGCATGCAATCTGCTTGTTTACTTAATCTCTCTCCCTTCTTCTCTCTCTCTCTCTGTTTCTCTCTTCCTCCCCTCTAATTTGAGGTAGGGGACTGCTGGCTTGCTTTGTTTTTTCTCATGCATACCAATTGAAACTCTAATAACCTGAAAACTTTGTTTGAAGGTTTTGAGAAGCCCTCCGCAATTCAGCAAAGAGGAATTGTGCCATTTTGCAAGGGACTAGATGTAATTCAACAAGCACAGTCTGGAACTGGGAAAACAGCCACTTTTTGCTCTGGTATTTTGCAGCAGTTGGATTATGATCTGATTGAATGCCAAGCATTGGTTCTTGCACCTACTCGAGAATTAGCCCAGCAGATTGAGAAGGTTATGCGAGCACTGGGTGATTATCTAGGTGTCAAGGTTCATGCTTGTGTTGGGGGGACCAGTGTCCGTGAAGATCAGCGGATTCTTTCAGCCGGTGTTCATGTTGTAGTTGGTACTCCTGGTCGTGTATTTGACATGTTGCGGAGACAGTCACTCCGTCCAGATCACATCAAGATATTTGTGTTGGATGAAGCAGATGAAATGCTCTCAAGAGGCTTCAAAGATCAGGTATGTACATTTGCCTTTACATCCATGTGCATTATTATTAGCATTTATTTTCCTACTACTGGCTAAAAGCTGTGTGATTGAGTCTTCTGCATGGCTTAATGGTTTTGCACACATATGGGTAATTATCCTAAATTACAGCAACTTTTGTTTCTGCATGACTTGTGCAGGTTTTAAGGGGTTCTTATGTCCTTTCTTTTAATTATTTGTTGTTTTGACCCCATTATGGTCTTGACTCTTAATACTGTGTAATGCTAATGCTATTTAGTTCTAACAGTTATGCTTTTTTGTACAGATATATGAGATTTTCCAGTTGCTGCCACCCAAAATTCAGGTAGGGGTTTTCTCTGCTACAATGCCGCCAGAGGCCCTTGAGATCACAAGGAAGTTCATGAATAAACCTGTGAGGATCTTAGTCAAGCGTGATGAGCTTACACTTGAGGGCATCAAGCAGTTCTATGTCAATGTTGAAAAGGAGGAATGGAAGCTTGAGACACTTTGTGATCTCTATGAAACCTTGGCAATTACCCAAAGTGTGATCTTTGTGAACACTAGACGAAAGGTAGATTGGCTCACGGACAAGATGCGCAGCCGTGACCATACAGTTTCTGCTACCCATGGTGACATGGACCAGAACACTAGGGACATTATTATGCGGGAATTCCGTTCTGGTTCCTCTCGTGTGCTTATTACTACTGATCTTTTGGCACGTGGTATTGATGTCCAGCAAGTCTCACTTGTCATCAACTATGATCTCCCAACACAGCCAGAGAACTACCTCCACAGAATTGGTCGTAGTGGACGGTTTGGGAGAAAGGGTGTTGCTATCAATTTTGTCACCAAGGATGATGAAAGAATGCTTTTTGACATCCAGAGATTTTATAATGTCATCATAGAGGAGCTGCCATCAAATGTTGCCGATCTTCTTTGAAGCAATTTTGGCTTGGCAAGGTAAATGGCTTGAAGTTACAAGTCATAAATTATTGTGTTTGTTGTTGTAGGCCTTGGCTGTCAAGCATTTATCGGACTTACCCTACAGATGGTTTCTTAGCATCTGAGATGGGTTCCAGTCCCATTTTGGATGTAGAAGAATCCTTCTTTTAAGTTTTGTTGCAAGTTTGCTTTTGTTTTTCTTTCTATTTGGAAGTAATGTTTGTAGAACCATTTTATCTTCACTTGTAACTATTTGATTTGTGCTTGGTTTTTAATTTTGTGCAAGGGGAATGTTGTGTAAGGTGAACCATATGAAATTATGACTTTATGCTAGGATACTATCTCAATTATTGTACTCTTGAACAATTCAGCCACCTTTGTTCCTTGGTACCATGTTCATTCACTGGCAGGTAGAGTATATCTCATCCTCTACCTTGTGATCCTGTTTGAAGTTTGTGTATGTGTGTTGCGTTCTAGTTGCCATGAATTATTGAAGTGCCTTGTTTGGACTCCTCCTGATGTTTAGAAAAATGTTATGCTAATACCGGTGCTCTTCAGGGAGATTGTGGTTTCTAGGTGAAGAATTTAGGTGGAAAGAAGTAGCAAAGTTGGTTGCAGTGGAGGGTTTATTTTGTCTTTGCCCTGAGGCTCTGGTATAAGTGAGTGATGTTCACGAGATTGATGCTTGACAAGCTGTCCTATTTGCTTTTGTTACCCTTTCAGCCGTGATAATGCCAGTTGATCGAATATGCCCTGGAAAACTAGCCATTCTTCAGGGAAAGCATTAATGGGAATCTTATACGGATAAAATTGCTCTGGGATAGTTGTTTGAGTTGGGAGAATCTTACCGAAGAACAGGCTTTGTAATGCCTAGGCCAACAGAATGTTCCTTAAAATATGATATCAATGGAATATTATTCCCAACATGGGCGGCTCCAAGTTTTTCTCAATTTATTCTAACCATTGAAGGTGGCCAATTAGCCGTGTTTGAGTAACAATTACGAACCAGGAGTCTGCATCTGATTTCCACTCTCCGTTGAATGAAGTTTTTAACAAGAGTCAAGGATTTCGTCCCCTGATTCAAGTATTCAACTTCGTCAGATTTTGTTGCAAGCGATGTCTACCCGCAACATGTGATCCGGTCTTCTAGCAAATCCGGTCTGTGGATACGTAACGTATTTGGTCTTTGGTTATGTATCACTTTGCCATGGGAATCCAGCGCCAATAGAAAAATTGCCATGTCCGTCTTAAAGACCAAAATCAATACTTAATCATCTCTGTGTGCCCATCCCATCTAATGCAAACTCACGCGCGAGGAGACCATTCAAGTTCGAGATTCAAGGGAACGTGACTGTTCAATTGAACTGAACAGTCTCCAAGGTTGTCTTGTTATGTGCTTGCTCAAAGGCAAAATGGTTCCCCGATAAACACGCACTCGCCATCTTAGGTCAGATACATTCAAAATGTCAAAGTCTGCTCAGAAAAAGGATAAAAATTGAAGGCATGGGCAAGAAAAGAAAATGAAAAAAAAAAAAAAAAAGTGGAAAAATAGGAAACATCAGAAAATTCAAACCAGCCACCATCGGCAGAGGCTCTCCTGCCAACGCCATGTAAATTCGACCCCACAATTTCATTATTCCTTTTACCTTTCTCCGTGTCAAGATCGGGGTGGCTCAACTAACATTAAACAAGCTCATCATTTCTTCATTATCTCTTGGCAACATTTCCGTTGTCAATGGAGGGGTACAATAGATCAAGATCCTATTCCTATTCATATGGAGACGACATGATGCAGATAGAGAGCTACAATGGCCCGTCTAATTCTAGGCCACCCACCACTGCCACTTCCTATGAGCTAAGGTCCTACGGTGCTTCCTATGCACAGGGCCAGATGGCTTACGGTAACTACACAACCAACAACATGGAAAACAGGACCAACAGAGATTTTAAGCTCAAGAAAGGGAAGAGTCCTTCTGGGTCGGCTTATGCCAAGTCCTGGAGCTTCGGTGACCCTGAGTTTCAACGGAAGAAGAGGGTTGCCAGCTACAAAAGGTACAGTATTGAGGGCAAAGTCAAGGGGACTTTCAGGAAGAGCTTCCGATGGCTGAAGGATAGGTACACCCAAGTGGTCCATGGATGGAGTTGAACTTTTGTTGGTTACTGTTCTTTCTGTTTGCTACTTATTTTCTCTATTTATATATTCAAAGTCTGTGGCAACCGAAATATTTTGGGGCAAAAGCTGCTTGATTGACGAATTTTGTTGTTGTTGTGTTTAATTCAATACTGTTGAACTAGTTTGAGTTCTGTAAGTTATTGCAGCTGCTTTCCTTGATATCTGGAGAAGGGGTTTAGTTAATCGGTCTGCTTCTTTACTTCACCTGATGAAGATGATTTAGTCTGAATTTAACTGGCACTTCTGAGGACCAACCTGGATTCTTACATCTTTTTATCGAATTGTTGGTAGTCATTGAGTTAGTTTGACTTCTCTACTGGAAAGCTGATCTGCTATTTGTTCAGCCATCGATTGGTAGTAGTGTTCATCATATTGTTGTTCCCATACTGTGTTTGGCTTCAAAAATTGAAGAGAAGTTTGTCTTGTCGATGCTAGATCTGTATTTCACTTTATGTCTTTCAACTAATGAACATTCAAATTATGGGTTGGAAGTCTCTCTGTGTATAATAATGCCTCCCTTAAGTAGGTATGTACACCTGAGTCTATGTCCTTGGCTAAAATGATTGGCTCTGTGGGCATTCTGTTGATGTGCTTTGTGTCATGAATCTCGAGCAATCTTGTTGTGCTCCTGTAGCATCAGTTCAGGCATTGTTGTCTTGGACAGTAACTAAGATGGTACAATGGATGCCTCATATTGCAACCAACACAGTGTTTATACGGCCAGAGAGCTCTCACTACCTTATTTATGATGATTCCAATTGTAAAGGGTGAAGAAACAAACTTCCCTCACTGACCCAAAGTCATTGGTATTGATATGGCATCATTTTGGTATAACGTTGGAGATGCACCCATGGATGTAGCCTTCTGAAAATTGTAAATTGTGGTCAATTGACTCTTTTAGATATAAGTTATGACTTCCATGTGCCTTCTTTTAACTTGTGGAACGGCACAGATGATTAATTTTTCTTCTATTGAACACTGTGATTAGAATCCCTTTGTTGTTACATGATGGAGAGAAGCCGGGGTGAGATTACAAGTTTTAATGCAATAGGAGCTTGGGGAAAGAAAGTGGTGCTTAAGAGCGGTTGCATAGCTTGCACTGGACTAACATGGCATTTAACTAACTGCATTACATTTGAATTTGCACTTGAATTTCTTTGTTTCAAACCACAATCTCACCTTGTTGTATTACTTTGTGGTGCCTGAATCATGGGCCACAAATGCAGGCTCTGTTAGAGCACCATATCATGATACTCCTTCCGGCAGACATTTTAGATCAAATATATATCATCTAATTTAATGACCCAGCATACGGCTGAATGCACAAGTCCACAGGATTCAATTACCCGGGTAATTTCTGTAGCCTGGGAGGTAAACTTGGTGCAACCTTTTCTCATCTGGCAAAACTGCTTCATTAGAGACTGCACTTCATTCTCCTCTGGTTCTTCTGTTTGTTTGGGATTTGACAGTGGAAACCTTCCTAGGGATATTTTATTTGATCATTTTGAATGCCCCTTTTGTCAATTATCCCCAACCAAGGAAGCCTGCTGCTCCTATCTTTTTGTGTGGTTTCTGTTCCTGTTCTTGCCCATATCACTTGTCTATCACTTTGGCCGAGGATCATAGATGGGTGACACTGCCAAAGTCCAGCAGCTGCAAACTGCCTTGACAGCAATAACATCAGCTGTATATTATTATCTTCCTGGTGGGGATTAAGCTGTTCGGCTTTATCAGCTTCTCTTTTCTTCTTCCTTCTTTTTTCAAATGCAAAAACACAAGAATACGGCACTTCGATTATTTTTTTCCTTTTTCCTTTTTATGGTTCATCAGAATTAGAACACACCCTCCTGTAGAAATTTCAGGGAGCCAGTGTTTTGACTTTTCAACCCCAACTTCCACGTCAGTTTTGTTGAACCTAAGTCTGACTGATTCGGGATTCTTTATCTGCCTAATTTTGACATGGTCTAATTTAAATTTTAATTCACAAAGGAACCATATATGGTTAAGAATTTGAATTTCCAAAAATTTTGAGTTTCTAGTTTGAAGTTTCATCGTGATACAAAATAAATAAATAAATAAACACGTAAATGTCCATCCCCCACAATATGGATCGAATGGTAAAATCTCAATCTGCAGTAGATGGACTGGGCTCCAGGGCAGCTGATACTGACAAGTTAGGACAATAATCCAATCCAAGTCCAGCATTGCACCAATTGCAAGAGAGCTGCCAGGAATCTGCAAAGAATATTTTCACACAAAGAAAAAGTATTTTTCAAAGCAACATTATTACTACGCAACAATACTTAATTTTATTTGTGGATTAGAGACCAACGCGCCAATCACTACCAAATGAAAAGGTAAAATAAAACTAACTATCTAATTGTTATTTCAAAATTGATGACAAATGACCAAAATAATATAAATGAAACGTGCTCAATTCCCCATGAATACAATTAGGATGCATACGTTAGAAATGAGATTTAAACCTTGCTCTTTACAAATTTTTTGGAAAAAAAAAAATTAATTAAGATACATACCCAAAGTGACTTTATGTAATGCAATGAACTCTACAATTTTAACACGAGACAAGTAAACAAAGCTATATTATTATTGTTGTTGTTGTTAAGTATACGTTGTGATTCTCATTATTAATAACAGAGAAAAATTATTTAATAATATTTATTAGAACACATAAAAAAATAGAAATTAATTATATTTATTTCATTATCATAAAATAAGAAATTATAAAAAAAGTTTACACCTATTTTAATAAATATTACTTTCTTGCAGTACTTTAATTTTATTTTATTTTTACTTATTGAAAAATTATTAAGGCATGAGTTATACAATAAATTCCGTATTCGTTCTTTAAAATTAAAATCTATAAAGAAGAAAACGATCCAACGTTCCTTCGTCGTAACACAATGGACCCCGAGCATGTCCGGTGGTGAGGAGCTGTCATAACACTCTGATTAATAATACGTACCGACAGAACACTCTGGCAACGCGGGGCCCAACGCATGTGACATCTCTCTACCTAAGATGGATTTTGATTAGGAATGTAAGAACTGCGGCGTAAACGTGAGCCGACAGCAAACCCAAAACATAACTTTGGCCGTTAGCGCCACCCGCCTAGAATAGAATAGGATAGAATAGAAGCGAAGAACACTGGACACGAGGAAGGATAGCTCTTCGTTACACGCAATCAATTTAATTAATCTTTCTTACTTTCTGAATTCTTCACGGACAGATAGAGATAGAAGAGATAGAGATGTGGGAATCGATAGTTTTAACGTTGGCAGCCACCGCCGGCAACAACATCGGCAAGGTTCTCCAGAAGAAAGGCACCGTCATTCTGCCTCCTCTCTCTTTCAAGCTCAAGGTATGTGCTCTCTCCGTGTTTTCTTTTTTCCCCCTTTTTGGGCCCTTTTTCATTTCTTTTTATTTCATTTGCATGCATGCCTGCCATGGTTGGCGATTGATTGTGATTTTCTCAGCACTGGGTTTATTACCGGTCAATGTTTTGTCATTGTCGCATTCTGAGTTGTTTTTGATTGAATAGCCTTGTTAGTTTCATACAAAGAGACCCTCTGGGTTAATTTTTCCTTGTCAAGGCTCGATTTTTGACTGATTAAACTTGATTTCGAAACCCCATTTGTGGATTGCGAAGTCTGTTTCCATTTTTTCTTTTTTTACTTCAAGACCGCAATTTTCGTGTGGATTTAAGGAATTTTTATCCAAATCAAACGTTTATAGAAACTTGGGTCGTTCTAATGATCATTGAATTTACTTGATGCGAGCGTATGTGTACTTTTAGGTGATAAGGGCATATGCTGTCAACAAAGCTTGGGTCATTGGTTTTCTTATGGACATAGGTGGGGCGGTGCTGATGTTGAGGGCATTATCTCAGGCACCTGTAAGTCTATTCAATAACGTTCTTGTCTTCCAATTTGTTTACATTTTCAATTGGAAGCCGTTGTTTTTATTACAAATTAAGAAATTGTGTGAGCATGTGATAGATGACATTGTGTTGTATAAACTAATGAATTTCAAATACCATTCATGTGCATATATTGATTTGAGTTTGTCAATCAAAGACACGAGACATGGGTATGTTTTACCTTGCTTGCTAACATTCAGTGTGAATGTGTTCTTATTGATTTAATGTGATTGGCTTTGTGGTTATTTGTACCTCTTCTTCACAATTAATATTGACTATGTATTGTCAGGTATCTGTTATCCAACCTGTTTCTGGCTGTGGACTTGCTATTCTTTCAGTCTTTTCCCATTTTTATCTAAAGGAAGTAATGAATGTCATTGATTGGATTGGAATTACTCTGGCAGGTATTGGTACAATAGGTATGTGATTTCTTAATGATTCTCTTGGTTGATTGCTAAACTAGTGTCCTTATCATATGCTTGTATGGTTGATTTATATTGAAACTTTCCACATTTGCTAGGTTCTCTTTGCATGTTGTTAGTGAGTGTGACAAGAATCTCATGTGTGTCAGTAATTTATAATGTGCAATAACTCTTGCCTTGTAGCATCTATTTCTTCTCTATATGTCACGTAGCGCTTTTTTTAATGAATCTCCAAGTGTCAACTGTATTTGTTATGTATAGCAGCTAAATTTCTGATACACTACCATATCAAGCTGGTTATGAATGTTCAACCCCATAAATTTTTTTCGCAAACGATTTCTGATTAGCTTATTTATTTGTTATTCAGACCTCTTGTTTTTGTTGTTATGTATTTTCAGGGGTTGGTGCTGGAGGTGAGGAGCAAGAAGCTTCCTCCATATCCCTTGTTCAGTTACCTTGGCTTGCATTCATTATTGCCATCTTGTTTGTAGGTACCTAATCTTGCACACCATCTTCTATTATGAATATAACACCATTAATTTCCCAAATGATTTCTTGAAAGTTTTCACCACACTGAGTCATATTCACATTTTTGAATTTGAATCTTGCATATTTGAAAGCTAGGAGAATAATATTGGATTTGAGAAGCCAGACTGAAAAGATTTATGCAGAAACATAAAAAGTAAATGAAGAGGCCAAACTTCTGATTCCAACCCAGGACATAAATTTTATGGTTGGTGCATAGTGCAGCTGTTGTGTAGACAGGTATCAAGAAGATATCTGCATAGAAATAATGCCTGATGGAATTTGGCTTCATTAGTGCAATGTACTCAACTCTCCTCATTCAGAATATCCTTTTCTGGCTGTGTTCAATGGAAGAAGAAAAGCCTTACTCATTAACTATTTACCCACAGTACCTGCCTCAGCAATTTACATGTTGTTTTGGTTCCACTTACGTGACATATGGATATCCAATTTTGAGTGTTCAATCTGTGTTCTATATATTCCATGGTTGGGGAAGAGGGTCATGTTCTTAAAGATGGTGCTATGATACTATACCTGGATGGACTTATTCCATGTAATTTGATACCCTGCAACAGGTTGTCCTTAATGGGTGGCTTCGTATCTACAGACGTCAAAGAAGAGAACAGGAAACGGTAGGTTCTGTTCAATTTTTATTGATATTTTTGACCTTTTCTTTGGTGTCCTCAATGCCATTGATTGGTCAAATGCCTCTACTTTTCTTGCCTTTGTCAAATATTTGTGATGCAGATGGAATATGAAGTTATTGAAGAAATCATATATGGGTTAGAATCTGGCATTTTGTTTGGGTAGGCTTCTTACCATGCCAATTACATCTTTTTTTTTTAACTCTTTTTTTTCTTTTTTTCTCATCAGGGCTCCTAAATATCACAAAGGTTTATAAGCTTAACTACACTTCTTAGTTGAACAGTCAACTTGAAAATTGTGATAAGTTCAAAGGAAACAGGATATGTTAGTCTTTTTTTTTTTTTTTCTCTTTTGGATGACAGGGAATCCCTTTCAAACAAACCCCAGGATTACTAGCATGACATTCCACCACTGTAGCTCCCCACATGGGAATTTGAACCTGAAACTGTGCGCCTAACCCACACAATCCCAAGTTCATCCTTCCCATTAGGCTAACCGTGGGTGATTAACAGGATATGTTAGTCTTATATGTAAATAATTTGTAGAGCTTGAATATGTTGTCAACTGAATTGAATTGTACAATGTTACATCTACAAATGACATTAGCTTGCAATTTAATTATTTTTATTCATTACAAAAATAGAAATATCTTATATGGTCACAATTAACATTTAGGGAATCAACTTTCTGATTTCTATTGAAATGGTTATTTCTGGATTGTAAATTTTTCACCTGCAATTACAGGATTGCTTCCGTAATATCGAAGATGGGATTTATTTTTCTGAATCAGGGTTTCTCCGCAATACTGGTTCCTGTATGTTTGTCAATCAGTACAGGTTGTAGTGCAACGGGATTCTACTACCAGGTAATCTGAAGCTTTGGCCAAATTATAGTATCCATTGGGGTCTCATGTAGATCAATCTGTGCTTTTGACTGGTAACATTTGTGCCATTTCACTGAATCTAAGTCAGTCCATTTACTGTTTGCTTTCACTAGAGAAGGGCAAGTGTCTTCTTGCTTGAAATAATTTTATCTATCATGTTATTTTTTTCATAGAACCATAAGTGCCCTGTTGAGGCTTTATTTTGAACGTGAAGTTGAGAGATTAATTTCACATTACCTAGTTTTGTTTCATATGAGCAGACACGGGGTCTAAAACATGGAAGGGCAATTGTGATATCTACATGTGCTGCTGTTGCATCAATAGTGACTGGGGTGCTTGCAGGAATGCTTGCTTTGGGAGAACGATTGCCTTCAGCACCAGCTGCTCGTCTTTCACTTCTGCTTGGATGGTAGGCATGGGCTAAATGTTTTCATCATAAATCTTGAGGATGACAGACTCTTGGTTTTGAGACCAATGCCTAGCTAGCACCATCGTTTTTGCACTGTAAAGCTTGACATGCAGTAAATACAGTGTAATTAAATGGCCCCAATTAATATATAGTGCTTAAAAATGGAAAGAACACCAGGAAAGCTAGGGGCTTGAGGTCAGGTCTGTAAAATAATATTGGGTCCTGCTTTAAAACTGACTCTCTAATAATTTTGTGTACACCATAGAGGTATCTAAGGATATCTGGGATGATAACTCTGGGCACGGCATCTCACTTGAACAATTTCCTATTACAGGGTGCTTATCATGATAGGTGTGATTCTGCTTGTGAGTTCAACCAGGCTACTATGGTACCTCCCACAGTTGTTAAGACGTGGTATCAAGAGTGGTGTCGATCGAAATTTCAATCCAAGTAGATCCCCATCTATGCGGAGCAAGGAGTCGAACCCTAGTGCTGTAATCCAGGCATCAACACTGCATCATTTGATATCCTCTTCAGCTAAGGAGAAGGCTTGAAGAGAAAATCACTGCAAGCTTACTGCCAGCCAAGGAGGCTGGAACAGAAAATGATTACATGCTGGCTTAATGCCATTGTTTTGATCTGAGTTTTGGTTACATGTTCATGCAGCCCATGAGGAAATTCGTAGGATGGATGTACAGTCGATTTGGTAACTGGTCTTCTGGAGGACTTAAATTTTGGAGAACAATCCTTCTGCAAGATATATTTCGCAACACTAGATACTAATCCTGAAAATATCATGTGAGTTTTTTTCAAGGTGCAGTTTATTTTTGAATGACTGTAACGTTGTAAACAATTTCTTCTTGTATAATAACCAGGCTGGGATTTATCTGGCACCGGCTTTATTGTGGGGAAAAGGGAGAACCCAAAAGGAAAAAAAAAAAAAGAAGATAAAAACACACACGCACACACGTTAAAAAGGGAAAATGCTTTCCTACAGTAGCCAGCATACTGGACTACTCCCCGAGTGAAACAGCATTCTCCGTTTGAAGAACTCGTTTGCTGTTGAGGAAGCTCCATTGTCCAAGTGCTGAACTCGGTTGGATTACCGAATATAACGTTGAAAGTTATAAAGGGTCTTTTATGGTTGCTTTTTACTCAAAAAAAAAACTCGTAAGCACAGGGCAGTTTATGCAAATTTTAACACGATCCATCCTGAAACCCAGTTTTGAATGGCTTATAAAGCTGCTGTAAGATGGTAGAATGTATGTATTGTGCTCAATTCGTTATCAATTCTCCCTGTTTTGTATAGGGTGCAATGGATACAATGTATATTTTCCAAAGATTAAGAAGCAGACTGCCGGACCTTCAATAGAAAGGACAATGTACGGCAACACACGCCCAGTTGTGATTGTAACTTCCAATCATTTTATACAAGGCAAGGGGAAGAGTGTAAAACAAGAGCAGGTAAGGGGCCCCAACTCCCAGGTAGTCCCATTGGTCTACGTCTGCAGTCACTTCAAGTTATGTCCTAATAACGTGAAGAACAGAACTAAGTTTTGGTAGGTTTGGATTTGCCCCATTCATTCGCTTAGCTTGAAAATTAAGGTCTAAATTACAATCATTAATTAAAGAAAAAATGGATGACGTGACATTAAAAATATAAAAAATCGTTAACCTCTCCAATCATTAACAATGTAATTGTCAAATTCCTTTTTTTTAATTTATTATGGCCAAATCCAGATAGATAGTGAGAGGAGAAGGAGAAGACCACTTAATTTGACTTAGGAATCTTTGATTATGAAGGATTTTGATCAATTATACCTCAAATCAACATAATGGAACATAATTATGAGAAAAGATTCATGTAGTTAATTTCAACTAAATTTGGATTAAGGCTTTCTTATTGATATTGTTACATTGCTGTTCTTGTTGTGCTCAACTCCAATGATGCTAAATTACATACGGAATCAATGAAGGAAAAACAACTGCCACCGATATGTTATTGAGCATCTTGTTGTCCTGTTAAAAGGGCAAGCTTCTTCATATCCCAGCTTTCATGAGAAGCAACATGTTGATGGGAAGGAGCGTATTGCTGGCAAGATTCCAAAAGCAAAGCTTAGTCTTCTGAAGGAAAGAATACAGAAAAAAAGTGCTGCTCTCTTTCTAATTCTTGAACTCTCACGGAAAGTAATAAGAGGCAGGCATGTCATAAAGATCCACTTAATCAAGCTCAATCAGGACAACCTGAATGGTAACTTGACTATTTTTGTCGGAGACCCTCAAGAAGAATTACGCACACGATCGAATCTGAATACTAAATGGAAACCAGAAGATATGCAATATGAATGATACTGTGGAATCAAGCCTTTGCAGATATGCTCCCTTCCTTTTCCTTCCCTTACTTTGGTCTTGCATTCGTATATTTATGTTGTTATTATGCCTAGGTTTTAAAAATGTACCTCCATTTTTCCCAGAAGCACGTTGGCAGTTGGAGCAGAGAGAACTATATGCCTAGCACCAGGCTTGATGAAACCTTCTTCAACACCATTGTCAAATAATGTAAGCAAGGAGTTATAGTAGCCATCAACATTTAGCAGACCGACCTGCTTCAAGTACTATCCAGTTACGACAAAAACTAGACATATGCCAGAATTAAACTATTGAAGAACGAAGATTGATGTGTTTACTGGTTTCTTATGGATTCCTAGCTGTGACCATGTGATCATTTCCAATATCTCTTCCATAGTTCCATATCCACCTGAACAATCAAGTGTTACTAGTAAGTGTAAGCCTTTCTAAATATTGAGAAGTCTTCTGTAACTTTGTTTACCAAGGGATAACCTATCTTTGGGGATTATTTACTCTGTCATAATTGAAGAGCATTCTAAAGCTCAAAACCTGGAAGAGCAATAAAGGCATCAGCTTCTCTGGCCATAACAGCTTTGCGCTCATGCATGTCTGAAACAGTTCTCAATTGTCCAACAGTTTCACCTGATATCTATCAAACAATCCGCAACCATGATTTGTCAACAATATTTATCACCATCCCATAATAGCTATGCTTCATGACTCATTGCAAAAGAGCCAAAACTTGTACATATTTGACCAAACCAATAGGACAAGAACTAAAACGACAATGAAATAGCCAAAAAAAAAAAACTGACACGATTCAATCCAAGAGTGAAAATTAGCAAGAAATGAATCTCAAACAACAAGCAACTTGTCAACAGCAAGAAACTATCAGTCCAAAGGGATTTCAAACAAAATAAACTGCTTTTACAGGTTTAGAAGAAAGATACCTCAAGAGGCATCAGGGCTTTTGGGATGACCCTGCATTAGAAGAGCAACTATTAACTTACCTGGCTTGCAACTTAGTTGGGTTCAAGTGGATAGAGCAGGACAAAACAGAATATACTCAAAGCTATCTCTTAATTACCCAAGAACATGGCAGCCTCCATCATACACCTTTTGAGATATCAAACCCATCAGTCCAACACTTCCACCGCCATACACCAAGTCTATCTTCCTCTTAACCTGTGATCCAAACCCACAGTGAACAATAGTCTCAACTTGTGTGCAAAATTTACTGGGAGAAACCAAACAACCGTGGAAACAAGAGCTGAGAACATGTCTTTTGTTTCAAAAATACATTAGTCCCATAAGCAAATACCCATTCCGTAAAGAAACGCAAAATCATATAGAAGGTCAGTTTTTTTCAAAAAAAAAAAAAAAAAAAAAATCAATGGCCAACACAATCCAATGCATCAAATATCCGTTTCAGGATTAAGATAGATGGACAACAAATGATCGTTAAAGTTGACTTCTTTACTTTGTAGACCAGAATATGTATATGAAAAAAGCGCTCCATTATCTAAAGAAGTAAACTGGAGTTCTATACATCAAACACCAGTTTTGAAACAGCAGTAAATAAAATAAACCGACCAGTTCATCGCCCAAATCAAGAGCAGCATCACTGAAGACTTGTCTGCGACCAGAGTTGCTTCCACAGAACACGCACACCCTCTTGAACTTGCCTTTTGTATTAACTTCTTCCATTCACAAAGATCAGTATCTTCTTTAATGCAATCTATAGAGTCCTCAATTCAATCTCAAGCCAACCATTTGATTGAACAAGGAGGAAAAAGAAAAAGAAAAAGAGAACCAAGCTGAGAAAAGAAAAAGATAGAGACAAGAAAAACAGGAAGAACAAATAACCGGAGTTATAAAGATAATGTCCTATTTACAGCCGCCAGGACTTTTGTTGGGATCAACGTCAGACTGCGGAGCATAAAAGGATAAGAGAAAGGGGAAAACAATGTGGGGTAGTGGGTTTTGATTTTGATTGAAGAATACAGGCAACAAAAACGTTGGGGAAGTCACAATAAATTCTCCTCCCATACACACGCTTGGAGTTTGGAGAAAGACAATAACAGTATATCTCACGTTTAAGTTGTATATTACCACATCAGTGGAAACCTTAGGAAGGCTGCTAGATTCAGTGTAACTTTTCCCTTTTCCGGTGTGTGACAATGGAGTCACGACACAAGTTGCTGTCTACACTGTTTGGTTTTAACTTAATTAGGACTACAAACAGAGTGCTTTTAACCCCATAGACAGAAAATTCCTCAATCCGCACTTTCCAAAAGTCAACTGTCCCCCAGCCTCCATTCAGTTGCCAAGTTATGATAGCCTTTATTGGAAGGGAAGAACGGTAGTTCGACCAATAATCTGAGTTTATGTTCTGTTTCTCGGGACTGGACGTGCAACTTAACCAAAGATTCAAGTTGGCCGCCAGTTGGTTGTTTTCTTGCTGCATGGTTTTTCCGTTAGAGCCGAGGGTTCTATTGTTTGGACTCGAGTTTTTTACGCTAATCTACAAAAAGTAAACTTAGAATTGTTAATTATACAAAAATAAATTATAAATGTACAAAAATAAATTACAAAAATAAAACTATTATATATACATATAAACTCATATCCACTTAATATTTCTTACTAATTACTGAAAAAGACTTCAATTTTTTTTTATTTATATCAAGTGTAGTCCGAAACTTTTATTTTCATCAATTTTAATAATAAACAAAATTTTTATCTCCATTTTAGCACACCATTCAATATCAAAAAATTCCATGGAGATGTGACTTAAGGTTGACTTTGGTGTCTCTTGGAAGCAAAAAAAAAATTAGTGTGAAAAGCATCTCTTGTAAAATATTTTAATAATTAAAAATTTAGATGTTTATTTTAAAAATATTAAGTTTTGATTTTTCTCTTTATGAAAGTAAAATAACTTGTTTATATTATATAGTTCACAATTTAATATATTTTTTAATAAAAATAAATTTATTTTTATTTTATCCAAAATTTTCTCTTTTTTCCAAAAAAAAAAAAAAAAAAATCTCTCGAAGCCTAATCACTTGAGCCGTGTCTCATGGGCTTTCCCACTTACCATAAGAACAAGAATAATAATATTTTTTATTATTTACAAAACCAACGAGCATTTCATTCAGTGACTTGAGAAAAACATAACAGTACGAGTTCAATTATAGGTATTATAGTCCAAGAATTAAAAAAAAAAAACAAAAACAAAAACAAAATCATTGACAAAGAAGTCTAATGAGCTGTCTACATCGGATTTGTCGTCAAGAGGCCCAATTATATTCCCACACAATTTTTAATAAAAATTATTATGTAATAATTTTACTAAAAAAATAATAAAACAATTTTTTATTTATAATTTTATTTATTTATAAAATTAATTAACTCATAAATTTTTATTCATTCAGAAATAGGAAATCCACCAAAAAGCTTTTTCACGTGCCGTTTGTTACACAGGGACATCAAAATTACTTTTTCAAGCTGCCGTGGCCTAAACTAACTTGTCAGAATCCGAATTGAAAAGGGAAAGCGCAAGAAAGCGAGAGAAAGCACCGGCACAACACAACAAAAAACGACCCGACCCGACCCGACACAACACAACACAACACAACGCAACGATCGCTTCGGAGAAAAAGAAAAGGCGGCCATCACCATTCTACTTATTTATGCTTGGCCTACCTGTTTTTGCTAAATTTACAAGTTTTTCTTGCTCTGATCCAGCTCGCCATCTTCTGGTACATATATGCTTATAAACTTCTATACTTAGAATAAAAATTCTTTCTTTTACTTTATTGAATTGTTCAATTATTCGAGAATGGCTTGAATGGTTTTGTTTTAGCTTGATGGGTTTTTCGTTTTAGCTGCTCCTGTGCTGTTTTTCTTGATCTGGGGTCCCTGTTTTTGATTCGTGTTGATGAATGGGTGTTGTTGATTTTGTGATAGATCGTTAAGAGGATTGCGGTAATTGAACAAGAAGGAAGTTTGGTCTATTCGTGATCGGTTATTTTTTGGGTATCTGTGGATGTATCTTATTGTTGTGGGGGAGGAGAATTGGCTTGCGAACTTGCCCAATTCGTTTCTGGGTGTTCTCAGGCCATTGAATCCACGCTTTGGAACGAAGGCTTCTTCTTCATTTTGCGTTCCCCGAGATAGATGGGATAAGGCATTGTTCAAACTGCAGGGTGGGTAATTATTAGTTGTCTGCCTTACAAAGATTTAGTGGTAGAATTTGGCCTGAATTGGAGTTTTTAAGGACCGCTCCTTTGTGCAAATTGAGCAGTATGGCTGACCTTGCTGATGGTTCCTCCACCCACAGAGATGTTTCCCACATTGATGTTATACCAGTTTATGTTAAGGAACTCATTGCTGGTGGAGTTGCTGGAGGGTTTGCCAAGACTGCTGTTGCTCCCCTTGAGAGGGTTAAAATACTCTTGCAGGTGAAGCATCTTGCTTCTATATTTTTATGCAAATTGTTGTTTTCACGATGTAGCATTAGGTTTTTTTTTTTTTTTTTTGGGATTATTTATGGATTGTTGCTGCTGAAATTGGCATCCTTAGTGAATGTTTTCATTTATACTACTTTTTTCTGCAACACTGCTAGGAATAGTTTTTGCATGATTTGATATTTGGAGACTTTGGTGGAGCAGACCCGTGGCAGAACTGTTTTGGGGCTAGAAAGTTCCAGCCAGTCTGATTTTACAAGCCTGGCAGTGTTTGAAACAGTCTATGTTAAGCATAGAATTGATGGTACTTCGATTTCAATTTGTATGTCAATCAAGTCCTTTTGGTAGAATAGGCTAATTTGTAAATCTGGTGTTTCTTGGCTATCTGGCCAACAAGTTTTGCCATGCCACACAGTTGTTGCTTTTTTCCTTGATAGCTTTAAGAATTCAGTAGCACTTATGTCTGTACAGTTTTCCTTACTCCTGCCATGTTTTCACAGGCAAGAACCGAAGGATTTCAATCTCTTGGAATATATCAGTCTTTGAAGAAAGTGTTAAAGCATGAAGGAATTATTGGCTTTTACAAGTAAGCTTATATTCATATTGTCATTTTTCTTTTGTGTCTGCCATGGAACTTTTATCGTAAGTCTCTGTTGTGTTTTCTACCAGGGGTAATGGAGCTAGTGTTCTTCGGATTGTTCCGTATGCAGCCTTACATTTCATGGCATATGAGCGGTATCGTGACTGTCTCTTGGATAATAATTCGGCCCTGGGTTCAGGACCTGTTATAGATCTATTAGCTGGTTCATTGGCTGGGGGAACTGCAGTTTTGTGCACATATCCCTTGGATCTAGCTCGTACTAAGCTTGCTTATCAGGTAAGTATGTTTTTCATGAACTTGCTGGTCCTCCATAGTTAAGTAGGTTGACATCAACTTCAATAATTGCTATAATCTGCAGTCTCACCAGTATCTACAATTTGTTTGCACTACTAATGACACTTATTTTTCCTGCGCAAACATGGGACTGGTTGTTACAGGACATTACTTAATGACATGGTTGTGAAGCAACATTATGTTGTGTTTCTGAAGCTTTGTTGTTTTTGACATTATCAGCTTTTAAAGACCATTGTTTATCATGGCTTTAAGGGCTACTTTGGCACTTTAGGAGCCCTAGCACTGTTTAACTGCATTTTCTAATGGTTCCATAGGTTGTGGACACAAGAGGAAGTTTTGGACACGGCATGAGAAGTATATATGCTCAGTCTCGTTATAGTGGCATAAAAGATGTAATAACAAGTGTCTACAGGGAAGGCGGAGCACAGGCCCTCTATCGAGGCATAGGTGTGTACGATTGTATTACAATACTGATGTTTTGTTGAGTGGTATCTAGCTGATTTGTTGCTTACACAAGCACAAAATGCGAGTCAATGCAATGTACTCATTAAGGATTCATGATTTTGAGGACATCTGTTTTCCTTGTTCAGCTCATCTTAATGGTGAATTTTTTGGTTATTAACTGTTCCTTTCTCATAAATATGTCTGATCTAGTTTTAGTTGACATTTAATCATTGTTCTAGATTTATAGGAGATTACATGATGAACTTAGTTGCTCCATTAACTACTATCTGCTAATTTAGCCAAGTTGTTGGTGTTTGAGCAGGCCCAACACTCATTGGAATCCTCCCTTATGCTGGTTTGAAGTTTTACATTTATGAGGAACTAAAGACACATGTCCCTGAAGAGCAACAGAAGTCCATTCTTATTCGTCTGTCATGTGGAGCTTTAGCTGGTTTATTTGGGCAGAGCTTTACATACCCGTTGGATGTTGTTAGGAGACAAATGCAGGTATCAGCCAGTTTTCACACTTCTAGCACTTTTGCTGGCTATTTTAGGCATTGACACATCTATGGATGAAAGTGTAGTGAGAGCCAATGGTTAGGATACTTGCTATAAGCCTGCACGCATGGGCCCAAGTGAAAGTGAGTGGGATTTAAATGTCTGTATTTGTTCTGAGGTGTTAAGTATGCTGCATGCATAATCTTATGTTAGGAACTGACCTTGTGACCTTCTCATGTTTAATGAAAGTGGCAAATTGGGTCAAATGCAGTGCCACTAGAGTTAAAATTTGCCTGTTTTTTTATTGTGCAATTCATGTTGTCTCAAAAAGATATTTTAGTATGCAGTTAGTGCTGCTATTTCTTGCTGTGTTGTCTGGGAGGATATGTATGTCAACATTAATCTAGTTTGAAGCATTGACAAGACTTTGTGATTCTCTAATTTTGAAGCAATTGTGAATGCCATTTGACAGGTTGAAAATTTGCAAGCTCCTACACAAGGAAATGGCAGATACAGGAACACATTGGAAGGGCTTTCTACCATAATTCGGAACCAAGGATGGAGACAGTTGTTTGCAGGCCTCAGCATTAATTATTTGAAGGTAATGCTCTCAACTTAGGATGCCTCACTGGCTTCTAGATAGCTATTGGTATCTGTAATCATTAGCCTATATTGCATCAAATGCACAAGGATACCCTTGTTTTATATAAATTCTTCACAACCGTATCACATAAGGTGATTGAACATTTAGATATTGGGTATAATTTGTTTAGAAGGCTCAGAGTGATCAACGTTATTACCAACAACTGGGATTAGTGTTATTTACAAGTCTACACTGAGTTAGTTTTCTTGCTATTTCTAATTTAATGATTTATCTTAGAGAAGCAATGTGCATTTCCTTTGTTAATGCACACGCAAGATAGAGAAGAACAAAAATGAACCTGATCTCTAGGAGTTAGTAAAAGGCCGGTTAGGTTATGGTATCTCATATTTGTGTGACTGCCTTTTTATTACAGAATAATTTGGTACTGATGAAAAGTTGGACTGTAATGGCAGATTGTTCCTTCCGTGGCAATTGGCTTCACCGTGTATGATATGATGAAGATTTGGCTGCACATTCCTCCCAGACCGAAGTCTCAATCCTTGTCCACTGGATAAATTCTCCACTTAATAACGTGCCCCACGCACAATAATTCTGTCTTATATGTCACATTCTTGCTAGTAAATGAGTTTTGCTAGTATGTTGACGTGTTCACCAGGTTAACAATATTTTCCTTTTTTTTTTTTTTTTAAGTAAAAAGTGTCAGGTTTACTAGAACATCTTTTTAGTGGATATGTGTATCCTATTGGCCAATTGGGTTAGTTTGGTGATCATCTAAAATCCTTAAAAGGGTTTTCCAATGAGAGGTCGTGGATTTAAACTCTCGTCAAAAAACATATTCTGAGGTTTGCTATTTGTTATCTGCTCGAGTGGAACCAATTGATCTGGATGGAACTGTAATTTAGTATATGTTTGCAGAAGTCTTCACACAGTTGCTTCTGTATCTTAGAAGATTCCACCCACCTCAGGACATCGTATTTAATAATGGAGGCAAAGTAAATGTCTCAACTTTGAACTTCCCTGGATCTGCCGACAAATGGCACGAGGAAAATGCCAATGTGACCAGCTTCCTTGTTTGATAGGGAATTGGCCAGTGCTACAAGGAGAGCATTGGTATGCATTTTTAAGATGATGTCCTGAAGATTTGGTGCGAGTTTGACTGGTGCCATGGGATCAATCTAAACTGAAATGGGTCATCTGATTGATGGGTGGCAGCTTCCTCTCGAGCCCATGGTGAATTTAGCAGCACGGTTTGACCATGGGCAAGCTGAATTTACCCTTGCCGCGCAAGATTTTGACGGGGTCTTTCAGCGTGTCCTATGGTGAGACGTACTGGCAACAACTTGAGCTCAACCTATATATACGGTTTGGGGTGGGGAACGCGCATGAATTATATCCCAAAATGAACGGTCTCGGGCTGCTTTTACGACCGAGGTGCGGGCCAGCTTAACGATGGCGTTGCAGGTTGAAGCAGTAAATGTGGCCACTCGTAACCTTGTCCTATCAACCACTCAGGGAAAATTTTTCTTTATCCAGGTTGAAAGCGGACATTTTAGACGGAAAAGAAATGATCTCATCAAAGGAGGAAAAGTAAACTCTCACCAGCTTTTGGACCGAATAATCAAAAGATTGACCCAAGATCTCAGTACAGCAGTCGGCTAAAGTATATCTAGATTTAATTTTCTGATTAATAATTTTATTTTTTGGTCAATAAAAGCATTAATATATAAGCTACTTTGTAGACTATATATACATATATTGGCTACTGGAGGTGTGTAAGGCAGCAGAAAATACAAAGAAATAGAGATAACCAACCCCACCTTGTGCTTTTAAATTATAACGCAGGGCTATGCAACCACACATGCTGAATTGATTGATGTTTCTTCAATCCTTCCCTTAAACTTCCTTGAAGGCCCCTTGCAGCCCCTTGATTTTGGTCATTTGTGGCCGAACCGTTACGTTCAAACCGGAGACTTTGACGAGTCAAATTTGATTATTCAAACTGCCACCCTTGTCTCTGTGTGAGTGTGATGTGCGTATATAAGAGCCCCTGGACTAGCTTGATCAGCATATCGCGGTTAAACCCCATTAAAATTTCTCTATCAGCACGCACCGCACAAAGGGAAGTAAGAGTCTGAAGAAGAGTCTAACTTGTGCATTAGTAGGTGAGAGGTTTGGGCCTTGCGTTTCTGTACGGATCATTTGATCTTGCTTGCGTTTCACCGTTATTGCTGCGTTCTGGGTTTGTTTGTCTGATTCCAGACAACAGCTATCTTCATCAATCGCAATTTTTATTTTCCTTTCTTCTTTTTTTTTTTTTTTTGGGTTTATTGCCATAAACGCTCAGACCTATCTGATTCTTCGTTTGAGTGATTGATGTATCTTTTCTCTGAAATGGGTTATCAGTTCTGCTCTGGACGTTGACTTTTTGTTTTTATTGTTCGCAGGTTTGATTCCATACGTTCAAATATTTGGTGGTTAAAAGTCGATGGGTCTCTCTCTTTCGTTACTGTTGTCAGCATGGCATCAAAT
Organism: Rhizophora apiculata; assembly: GCA_037832385.1. Lineage (NCBI taxonomy): Eukaryota > Viridiplantae > Streptophyta > Magnoliopsida > Malpighiales > Rhizophoraceae > Rhizophora > Rhizophora apiculata. The sequence goes on along the minus strand of CM075433.1, from coordinate 3,251,448 downwards.
CCTGAGGCATAATTTTCTTTGTCCAGTGGGCAACGAGGAGAAAGCTCCAATCTTTGAAAGAAAAGATGGGGAGATGGCAGCTTCAAGAACTAGCAGCTTCAAGAAAGAAGATTCAGCAACTACCGGCAAGTCAGAGGATGGATCAGAAAAAGTGATGCTCGAGAGGTCGTTAAGCTTCAATGATTGGGATTCCAATAAAGAAGAGCCTAATGCATCTGATTCATCAAAAAATTTAGTTCTTGACAGAGATAGCTCGAACTCAATTTCACCGATGGAAAATGGTCATAAACCAGTCCACATAACTATGCCTAAAATATCAATTCCTGAGCCAGTAGTGTTCTTTTCTCCAAGGCCTGTTTGCGAGCTTGATGCTGCCGCAACTAAGCTTCAAAAAGTCTACAAGAGTTACCGGACTAGAAGGAACCTTGCAGATTGTGCGGTTGTTGTTGAGGAGCTCTGGTTTGTCTCCCACTATGCTGAATTTCTTTCCCTTTATCCTTTTTTTTTTTTTTTTTGGGCTTTTAAAAATAAATTGCTGGTATTGATTTGAAATCTCAACTGATGTAGGTGGAAGACCTTAGACTCTGCAGCTCTAAAGAGATGTTCAGTATCATTCTTTGACGCTGAGAAACATGAAACTGCCATTTCGCGGTGGGCACGGGCTAGGACGAGGGCTGCCAAGGTAATATCTAGTTTCTTGTCAAGTCAAAGAAATGATTAATTGCAATGACAATTTATCATAACGTGCAACTATTTTGTGTTCTTAGGTTGGTAAAGGTTTGTCCAAGAATGAGAAGGCTCAAAAGCTAGCGCTGCAACACTGGCTTGAAGCTGTAAGCGGATGTTGTTATATTATAAATTGTTGTCATTGATCGAATCTAGAAGCAGTTTTTTGTGGAGTCAATGGAATAAAATTGCTTGACTGCTCTTTCATGTTCTACAGATTGATCCACGCCATCGATACGGGCACAATTTGCACTACTACTATGACTCCTGGTCTGACAGCAGGAGTTCCCAGCCATTCTTTTACTGGTAAGTAAAAGCCTCACAGAATTCTCAATCTGTTGAACATAGTCATATGCACTTGGCCCTTGATTTATCACATTACCACTTGATGCTGAACTTCGCCTCCCCCCCCAACCCCTCTTGTAACTGAAGGTTGGACATTGGTGATGGCAAAGAATTAAACCTTGAGAAGTGCCCCAGGATCAATCTACAGCGCCAGTGCATCGCATATCTTGGACCAGTATGTCTTGCAATTCTGCCTATGCCAATTACAATCTTAGTTATTCTGTTCCCTTTTAGTTCATTTTGTTTTAAATGTCTTTTCTTTTTTTGTCCCTCTTGCAGAAGGAAAGAGAAGCATATGAAGTGATTGTAGAGGATGGGAAGCTTGTGTATGGACAAACTGGAATGTTCGTTGATACTACAGAGGATTCTAAATGGATTTTTGTGCTCAGTGCATCAAGAGCCTTTTATGTGGGGCAGAAGAAGAAAGGCGTTTTTCAGCACTCGAGTTTCCTATCTGGAGGAGCTACAACAGCTGCTGGCAGATTGGTCGCCCATGATGGTGTTCTTCAGGTATTTAAACGTGCAATTTGCTGTGTATGCATATTCCTCCATAGTTTACTCCATTCTGAAATCTGCTCATCTTGCCAGGCTATATGGCCATATAGTGGTCACTATCTCCCTACTGAAGACAATTTCAAAGAATTCATCAGTTACCTTGAGGAGCACAATGTGGACTTAGCAAACGTTAAGGTAATAGAAAAGGGCACGGCTGTCAAGATCTATTTGTCCTGTTTAGCTTGAATACTAGAATTAGCCATTTCCACTTAGGACTAAACATCCCCTCTTTCTTTTTGTTTTTATTCAGAGGTGTGCACTGGATGATGATAATGTATCATTTAAGGAGGTTGGTGAGGAATCTAATGAGTCAGAGGTGGCTGAGGTTCTGCACACAACCACTGTATCTGCTGGTTCAGTCAGTGATGTTAATGAGCCTATCAACAACACAGCTAATCACAAGCAAGACAGTAGGAAAGCCAAAGCAATCAATGGGGAAGCACCAGTATTTGACATTTCCAAGCGGCTGTCGTGCAAGTGGACAAGTGGGTTTGGCCCTAGAATTGGTTGTGTGAGGGACTACCCAGCAGATTTGCAATCTCAGGCACTTGAGCAAGTCAACTTGTCGCCTAAGGTCAGTCCTGGCCAGTCAAGGCGTTGTCTTCCAATCCCATCACCAAGGCCCAGCCCAAAGATCCGAGTCTCGCCTAGGCTTGCTTACATGGGTGTCCCCAGCCCGAGGGTATCACTCACCTCCTGCAACTAAAGATCATCCGTCTCATCTGCATGGGTCTTGGTCGGCCGAGCTGCTCAGCCTGTAAATACGGGTCCAAGGGCCCATGATAAGTTGACCTCTTTTAGGCCAGGGTTAGCATTTTAGTCAAAAGCCGGCAACCCATCACCCATTTGTTCCTTTATTCTTTTATTATTTTCTTTTCATTACGTAAGGGCTAACTGGGCCCCTGATTCTGCGAGGGCAATACCATATTTCTTTTGTTCTTTTTATTTTTTGTTTAATTTAATTGTCTTTGATCTAAATTTAAATTCAAGACTTTCAATTTAGAAAACGATTTTAATACCATTGAGTCATAAATTATTGACCTATATATTCTTCTCTTCAACCATTTACTTTCAATAACTAACTATTTAATTTATGCCTTGATAAAGTATTTGCATGGTCTGTTTCAGTTGTATGTTTATGATCAAAATTAAAATAAAAACTATAATTATGGTATTTGAGTATGTAGGAAAACTATTACGGATAGTACTTATGAATTGGTGGTTTTTCTCATGCATCCTGTAAATTTAATTCAACAACAGAGATGTTTGAACTTTTCAAAGTTTTCGAATCGCCTCTATGTTTACACGTCCATTTAATGCTCAGAGACAAGTTCTAGTAACTATGTACATTTGATGATGAGAAGTGGCATTTTAGGTTCACTGCATAAAGAAGGTGCAAGGAAAGATAAGTAAATTGCTCCAGAACTCGGCCCTGCTACTGCACTTTTTGACAGCAAACATAACAGAAACTTGACAATTTTTCCTTCTAAGCGCTTTTCCAGCAGCTGCAACGCAGGGAGTCCAACTTCATCACATTCCAGCGTACATTTTCATGAACATGGTACAGATTTGATCATGTAAAATGATGTTTTTACCCATTTTGAGGCTTCTCAGCCAAGAAATTTTTTAAGTAATTTATTGATTTCATTAGTGGGAAGACTGGCAGCCTACCGGCACATACAAAGCATCCTTTTCATGTTCTTTTTATGACTCTAAGCTTTACACCATGCTTGAAGTTGAGAACTACGCCATATTCAAGTTGCAGAGGTTTTTCCATGTTTGGGGAACGTCGAAATACATTTTTCCGGTATAAATGTATCAGTGAAAGCTTTATTTCTTGTAGAGAAAATTTCTGTCCAACACAAGCTCTGGGCCCAATTCCAAAGGGTATGAGAGCATAAGGATGCCTGCGTTTTTCTTCTTCACAATTTGGATCAAACCTCTCTGGCTTAAACTTGTCTGGCTCTGGGAAGTTCTTAGGATCCTTTGCTAGAACTCCAAGTGCCAACCAGACCCAAGTGCCCTGCTCAGAAGAAAAATGATATGTTAGTATAACAAACCACTTGCCACTAGTTCCAGGTATCTAGTTTATAAGCAAAACAAATGCTGAAGGTGTGAGTTGACATAGAACAATTACTTTAGGAAGAAGGTAACCGCCTATCTCTACTTCTTTTGAGGTTTCTCGTGCAACTAGTGGGGAAACCATATAAAACCTCATGGCCTCTTTAATCACCTGCATAAAGCAATCAAATATGAAATTGTAACTCCATAGGTTGGCAGTACGTATAGAAAAATGTCAGGAGATCAAAGGTTGTCCTGTTTCGTTGGCAAGGATAGAAATTGTAGCATATTAAAGCATTCAATTTCAGCTCATATTCCAAGTGAAGCTCAAAGTACTTGCCTGGTCAAGATATGGGAACTTGTTTTGAAGGTCATGAGCAGTAGGTATCTGATTGTGTGGACCAAAAGCATCAATTTCTGCAAGAAACTTTTTCTCAACTTCCGGATGTCCGGCAACTAGATAAACAATTGAAGACAAAGTAAATGATGTTGTTGCTGAACCAGCAAGAAGGTGCTCATAAGTAACTGCACTGATGTAGTCTGGAGTGAAAACATTCTTTGCTGAGCTCTCGGACTCTCTTGCACTTAATATTAGTGAAAGGAAGTCCTTTGAGCCTCGGTTTTTCTCTTCCATTCTCTTTGCCACAATCTCATTCAGCCGGCCGCTTAGACTCTTACTAGTTTGGTCAACTTTCCAGTCCATGGTTCCTGGAATTCGCTTAAGGATCTGCCTAAAGGGCTCTTGCAGTATAGGGATAAGCAGACCAAGTATAATTGAAAAGGAACCTGATAAGTCCATCTTAAGTTGTGTTGTTGAGTAGATATGCTGATTAATGAAGCCTGAAACTTCGTTACCCTCATTCCATTGGCTATCAGACGTAGTACTGACTGATTGTGGTTTGGAAAGGCCAAAATCGACGCCGAATGCAGCTTGTCCAATAACATCTGTGGCCAGTTTGAGGGAAAGATTGGAGAAAGTGATGTCTTTGTCTTCAGAGGACTCGAAGTGCTCAGTAGCGGACTCAATGAATGATTGCATGGTAGGCACCAGGCTAGCTAAGTGCGATGGCTGATAAACTGATAAGATAGTGTTTCGCATGGTTGACCACCTTGCATCCCTGAGAGTTTGGATTCCCACATAAGGCTTTTTGATCACATATCAGACTAGAAGCTGAGAGAAGCGTTGTAATACAAAAAAGAAGGATCGGTATAAAGACATTTTCAACAATCTAAATGAGTGATGATTAGTTTTGTTAGCTTGAACAAGGATTCACATTCGGGATTTTTGTTTTTGTTGGATAAAATTTACCTGCTGAAGAAAAGACCCTTCAGGTGAACTGGAGAAGCTGAGATGGGGGAAGGAATGCTTCTGTTTCGAATGTCTTTGAATTTCTTGATTCCAACTTCTCTGCAGAGCTCTGCATCTGCTACAATTATTAATGGCTGTCTCCCCATATGAAACCTGCTCCACAGGAAGCTCAAAAGCCCAAAATCCCATCTCATCAGCAAACTGAGGAATCATTTTAACCAAAAATTTCCATAGCAACAGGAAGCACATACTAATTTGACCACCAAGTAAAAAAATTAAGAAAAAAAAAAAAAAAGCAAAAGAAACATTCAAGATCATCTAATATATTACTTTTCAATGCATGGTCATCAGGCTTTTCGTTTTCTCCTATAGTCCTGCTGCTGCCCTGTCGCACGCAGATATTTGTGGACCGGAATTCTCAACCAGAGAGATGTTGTAGACTGACCTGAAAATAGGGCCGTATCGTTCGGCGAGGACTGAGAAAACGTCGGGGCCGTACTTTGCCAGCAACGGTAGGTGTCCCAAAAATGGAATGGTTGGAGGGCCCGGCACCTTCCTCACCCTCCGGTAGGGCCAATACAAGTAGCCCAGTAGACCCAACAACATGGCCGAGGCTGTGAAGAAAATCGTGACCGTCGGTGCGCTTGTAAAGAACGTCCGTTCTTGTAAATCCACACCCATCAATCTTTCGAGAACGCCGATGTTTTTTTATTTCTTTTTATTTCTTTTTTTTTTGTGCTTCTGAGTTCGCGTTCTTGTCTTCGGGGGATGATGCAAAGGAGAGGAAATCAGACAACATTTGAAATGAGGAGTGGTTGGCTACGCAAAGCATCTCTTTGGGCATTCGGTCTTTGTCGGCATCCGGATGAAATGATTAAATCATATACCCGCGCACTCTCGGAGGTGAGACCATATTCTTAATCTTTACCTCATCTTATTCAATTAAAGAGATGAGCGGTGACAAATAATATTTATATTTTTCTATTCTTTTATTTTAAACAATGTTTATCAAAGTTTGTTCGGGTCGTCTTGAAGCATAACGGGCATTCGACAGTTTAGATTAATGCATAAATTTTTTTTACATGAAGCAGTGAGGAGATATTCTTAGTCGATACGGCATTTATGTGTCGTTGTACGAGAGAGCATACATCCCTCTTTGAGACAAGGCTTGCGGTGCTTTGAGATTCCTTGGTTCTCCCTTTCTCTGGTCCCAATTCATGACCGGATCACCAATATCCCAGTCTTTCTCGCCCACGATCCGGTCATGGAGGATAATTCAATTAGACCATATGGTTATGAAGTCCGCTTGAAAAGAATTTACATTAGTTTGACGGAGGATGGCGTGAACATAAAAATTACTGATCTACGTGATAATCGGTATCCTAATCCCCGCGTCTAACATCTAACGTTGAGGCCTTTTTTACATGACTTGCAAGCTTTTAGAGGTTCAACGTCACAAAAGGAACTAGACGAAAGAAGTTAGTATACTCATCCCATATATTAAATTAGTGCAGTCACATTTACCGCAGCATATCGTTTACTTGCAGATCAAAAAATGAAACAGAAACAAACCAAACTGCTTCAGAAAAGAATTCCTTGACAAAATCATCCGAGCAACAAACATTCCATAATGAACTAGGGGAATTATTCCTCAATAGAAATGTTGATCCTTTCCACGTAAACATCTACAGCAGTTGGTATACACAAAATGAATTGTGCAACTCCTTATGGACGGACATAGGCAGAGAATCTCCAAGCCTTCCCAACGGCGTCCATTCATGTGCCCGCCTGCAAAATGAGGGGGGAATTTATCAAAAAATATATATATACAAACTGAGTTAGTGGCAAAGTTGAAACAAATTGAGCTGCAGAATATTTGAAATGCTAGACTCTCATCAAGGATACAGAAGGACAGGAACATTTGTTGGATGGCCCCACATTTGCAACTTTCACCATTCCCTGCTGTATGACAAAACAGTTTGCTTCTCAGTCACAAACAAGCAAAACACGGTAGTTGAATAAACAAGAACACGAAGCACAGGAGATCTACAAGCATACCATTAGGAAACGGGAATGGAGTTGCAGAGAACAACTCAGAACAATACAACACCACGGCCACTTTTTGTAGAAATAGCAATCTGTTTTTAAGTCATGGCTTTGACCCAAGATATACCATTTGATCTACAAGATCATGCAATTCCTCGCCCCAATCCCCAGCTTCTGCTACCAAATCCTCAACTTCTACATCGATTTCTGCATTATCGCATCCAATAATAGCTTCTTCATCAGGATTGCCTGCGACTATCTCATCACTAAGCAACTCCTCCAACAATGTTTCATTGACAGAATCCAAAGTGACAGCACCACCACCAGTTCCTTGCGCACGAGTTGCTATTGGCTCCTCAATATCACTGTTCAATTCATTGTATAATGTGACCGAAAACAATTTCTCAATATCAGCTTCTACACTTCCCAATTCTTGATTTGCAGATTCCGTAGCTCCGCCAGCCCCTAAAGCAGCTTCTGCTTGCAAATTTTCCACACTTGGGCTAGCAGTCAGTCTCCGTTTCTGTCCAATTTTCGTGCCTCCCAGTCCTATTTGTGCGCTCATCTGTGCAAACTGCTGAAAGAACGAAGGGTTGTTGACAGCTCTAGCAAGGAATGCCATCATCTGCCGCTGTTTCTTCTCTGTGCCTTTTAGCCTACTCTCCATTGCTGCTAGTTGTTCTCTGGACTGCTGCTGTTGCTGTCTGAACCTCACAGTCTCAGCCATTAACACATTCCGATCTCTCCTTAATCTTTCAAGCTCGCCTTCCAATCCATATTGTCCTAGTTCAACACATGCATCTCCACTTTGTTGTCGTGAACTCTGTGACACATTTCTTCTCCTCTTGATGGTCTTCAGCAGATGCTTTTGCCCTCCCAAAAACCCTTCATTTGCAAATTCCCAGCGGTCAGGATCAACCTTTCTAAACCCCTGCATCCAGAAACAACAGTGAGTAATCAGCATAACTTGAATCCCCCAAGAAAATCAATACCCCATTATCAGAAAATAAAAAAATTAAAAATAAAAGAAAGGAGAAAAAGAAGATCACGAATATGAAAACAAAAATTAGAAGAAAGCACACATCACATTTTCACAAACACAGCATCTGCAGTCATAAAATAGAGAATAAGTGCACCCCAAAGTGACAATTTTAAATCCAATCACAATATCAGCAAGGACCCAATAATCATCGCATAGCTTCATTTTGCTGCGAAATGAAAATGTCCAAGAACTTGGGCAAGAAAAGAAATACCGAACAAGCGGAGCAAAATCAGGAAGACTGTTAAAAGAAAGAAAAACAAAAACAGACAGAGCACTCACATAAGTGTTGAGCTGGCGAATGAAGCTGGAGAAGTTACTGTGCTTGAAGTACCTAGGAAGCAGAGTGGTAGAGAACATGTTAGAGTCCCATACAACGAAGCTATTGCGAGCTCTACTCCACGACACCACCGAATCCGTTGATGGGTCTTCCACCATTTCAAACGTCTTCGTCAGGAATGGCGGCGGAGCCACCTCGTTCAGCCTTTCCATCGGCAGCGGCGAAAAACTTGAAGACGACGAGGAGGAAGAGGCCGATGGCGCGCCGCCGCCCCCGCCCCCCCCAGTGTTAACCACCGTCTCCTCATCTTTCACAACCACTCCTTCCATGCCTTTAACTTTGCTTCCCATATCGTACGCCTTAAATTAATTATAGAGCCGCCTGTAATTCAGTATCAGTGACTTTGATCGATTAAGTTTTAAAAAGCTTCAGACAAAGATTTTCTCCGACAGTTGTGCGTGTTAACGTGGCTAGAGGAGAGAGAGACTGAGATTATATGGAAGAGGGAGAGGAAGTACAAGAAAGTTCTGGAAATTGAAGAGGAGTTGTTTTGTGTCTGCTCTTTTTTTATTTTTTCCAGCTTGTTAGAAGTTTCTACCCAGTGGAGGCTAAGCAGAAATTCTGGAAGCTTCTCATGCTTCCGGGAAAAATTGATCCGAGTCAAATACCTGCCCAAATCACACGTATCATAGATGTATTTATTGTAATTTCTCTTCTTTTTTTTTGGGTACCCCTACTAGATTAAAATTGTTACTTTAGCCAAGAGACAATTTTTGGTTCGAAAATGCCCCAGCAAAAACATTGTGCCAGTTCAAATCCGATTTACTCAAATATTAGACCATTTCTGGAAATTGACTATTTTTAGATTTATTATAGTGAGTCATTTTTTTTTTTTTTTAAATTACTTGAGTAGATCATTTTCCGGGAAAAGCTGAGAGTCATATTTATATTTGACAGTCCGAAAGTTAATTTACGTACTATTTTTCCGGCATCATAATCAAAGAGCTAGGCCCCATTTTGTTAACGGGCCAGGCTCTTCTTGGTTTTTCATAATATGGGGGTCAGTCAGTCCATTGGCTCTGGATTTCTTGGATCATTCTTCACTTTGCAAGTTGCAACTCCGACTCATAATTGTTTTCTTCCTCGTGTAATAGTGGATCCGGTGCTTTGGATGGTCATTAACTAATTTCTACGGCCGTCTCTACACGGCTAATGGGCCTTATATCGTAATCAGAGTTGGTTTCTACAAGGCTTCTTCTCCCTGTTAAAATTTGCCTACCGAAAAACCCTTGAACTCGGACTCTAATATTAAAAAGAAATACTAAAGTTTATGAGAATAAAGAAAACTACTTCTATTAAGAAAAATTATCAGCCAAAATGTAATATACTTGACTAAGCAAAATTTTGTTGGAATTCAATTACTTTAATGTGTGTGTGTGTGTGTGTGTCTATAATTCTCAAAAACAGCCTTCCTATTTAACATAAGCATGAGATGGTGATTTCACCTAATTAACAATTCTTTAATTGAAAGACTTCTATACTATAGAAACAAAATATGTGGTTCGATGCTGTTATTTTAAAATCGATATTATCAATCTATCAAATCAAATAAAAAATAGATTCTACTTAAGAGATAAGCTAAATTCCTATTAAAAAGTTAATATCAAGCAAGTCAGTAAGAAAGAAATGCAGATGCAGACAACTGTGGATGACAGGTAGGGATGACTATTAGCTGTGAGATGCATGAATGACAGCTGAGCTAGGCCAATGCAAGGAGAGAAAATCCAAATTACATTAAAAAAAAAAAAAATACTGAAAACTTAAGCAACCAAGACTAGAAAGATCCAAAAGAAATTTAAATAGGATTAGACATCACATGCATGTACACCAAAACCCCGATTCCGTCCACGGAAGACCGGGTCCCGGTCCCTTGGCTTCCTCGCTGACGTATGAATCTTGAATTCGAGGGGATGGCCGTCATTTGTTTTAGCACTTCATCATTTTTTGTTTGTTAAACTTAAAAAAAAAAAAAAAGAAAAAAGAAAATCATGTACTATAATAGCCCTTTAATCTCTTATCCTCAATTTATTAAAGTGATAATTATACAAACAATTATAATTTTATTAATTTAATAAAAAATTATGTAATAATTAAAATATATATATATAATAATATAAATATTATATTTTTATATAATGATAAGTAAAATTATATTAAATTAAATTTAATTAAACGTGGCTTATACAATAATTTATATAGAAAGCGAGGCGATATGAAACGGATCATCGTAGTGCCGTTGATTTAAGTCCGTAACTCAGAGAGTGTTGGAAAATCAATTAAATTCTTTGTAGTTGAAAAGAGCCCCAACATAAATATAAAAAGTAAAAGCCAAAAGATGCAGTCGGGATGGAGGGTCATTCTGAGTGGACGTGAAAACATTAATTAAAGCGGGGGCCCGCAGGGTTACAGCAGGCCTGTCCGTTTTCTCAAGTTTTTACCACGATGATAATAGCGTAGGCAGCATTAAGGTGACGGCTTCATTTTGTTGCCACAAGTAATCCGCGTTGACTGTTGACTTCCTGGCTGGCTGGCTGTGGTTGGCAGTATTAAAATGGAATTTGCGCAGTAGACCCATGGTCTCACCTCTCTACCCCGTCGCCACTTTTTTGGGTGGCCAGGATTTCAGAATCTCATGTAAGCGGAGGATTTTTTATTGATCCATCAAAGATCTCGTTCACCCAGCAGGGCCATGCACTCCGCAATCAGTCATTCCATGTGCCAGGTGGACGGTGCAAAATGAGCAACGACCCTCGATTGACGAGGGTGGGGAGGCAACTCTCTTTACATTTTGCATTAGATGGGAGCCGACAAAGATTCAGATCACTGCGTCCCGGGGACCCACTGATGACCTGTGACCTTGGGTCACCCATTGCAGACATGCCCGGTGAGCTTGCGTCACCCATTGGAGACAGTCAACGAGCTATAAAAATAATAATAATAAATAAGAGGCAGCAAAAGCAGAGCCAGCGGCTCCGACGGGCTCGCACCGAGAGCAGCGTTCGAGAGAAAATAGCGCAAGTACGGGGCAGTGCTGGTGTGCGCATGGAGAGATGTCGCGCGTAGACGAACAACGGCGTGAATCTGGATACGGGTACGGATTCACTGACACCAGATGTAGAATACTCAACGACCCAGGCACACCAGCACGTAGTGCTAGGGATGAGATCAGAGTTTGACCTCTTCCGCAAATAAAAACTCGTACAAATGTAAAATCTGTATGACTCCTATTGTGTATCACCGTCACTTCAAATATATATTTGTAACAAATAATTATTAATTTTTTTAATAATTTATTATGCATTTAAAATAATTTTATAATAAATTTGAAACGATTATTTACAGATTTAATTATTTTAGACAAAACTTAAAATTTCAAATATATATATATATATATATATATTAAAGCAGGACGTCACCTGCGTCTTGGCCCTTAGCCTCGGTTTATAGACTTTTTCCCAGCCTATTAGACTCTATTTTACTCCACACCGTACATATTTCAGCAACCAAAACGTGATATTGCACTTGCGTGTCATTGCATATGTCATGGTGGTTGTCGATGTTACGTTATGGCACTTGGCATTAATTGGCCCTAAAGTTGTCAAAAGATCCGGGAACAGTGACGCAAATTTCGTGGAATAGAACGAGGGGGAAAAAAAGAAAAAAAAAAAAGACAACACCTCATAGGAGAGACGACTTTGTAAATTGAGAGATGGAACCTATAAATTTAGAATAAAGTTTAACAGTCTATAATGCTACCTTCGACGCATGTACAATCTCAAGTTATGTTATTTGATTGCCGTTGTTTGTTGTGCAGAAAGTCATATTGTGAATCAAGAAAATTCTTCTTTTTTTTTAACCGTAATTAAGGTGGGTTAATTTTGCCTGTGTGTTCCTTCTTTCTGGTAAACAACTTGAACACCAGGAATCTGAAAAGCAACACAGGAAGTGGCCTTTCAGATTCTCCTCCCACTGAATCGTCAGCGAAGAGGCCATCTATGGCTGATGTTAAACATCACGATCTCCGAGAACGAAGTGAATTGAAATCATCTGCAAGATTTGACCTTTTGCTCTGCATTATTGAGGGTACCACTTGAAGAAACTAATAAAAAGGAGGCTTTGGTCCACGCCTTCCCCCAATAGCGTTTCTAATAATAGCCAACAACATTGCGTCCTTACGTACGAATTGAATCTTCACATCCCATCGACCGTAGATAAAGTCAAGTTGTTGGGCTGCAAATGTCGCCTCCTCCCCGCACATGTTAAAGTTAATTCACAATGAGATTTATTGATCTAATACTTATAAGTATGAGGGGAAAAAAAAAATAGAAGCAGAGTGATTCTAATTTATATATGACAACATTGGAGCAGTTATTAGAGAGAGAGAGACAAACTTGGATTTACAAAAAAAAAAAATTTATGAGTTGAATTGAGATTTAAAAGTACAAGCAACTCAATTGACATTGATACAATGAATTGTCTATTGAATTGAGCTCTAACAATGCATTCAAAATTATTTCTAACAACTGAACCTTAATCCCTAAGATAAAATTCTAGACCCAAGTTATTTGCTTGATTTGATGCTCTATTTATCTCGTGAATTGTACTAAGATTGTTGTCGATATTGAAAGTATTTAGTCGTCAGTAGACTAAATGCAATTTGGGTACATAAATAGAAGTGTATCAAATTTGATGCGCTTCTCTATTCTGAAAGCTGACTTTGAACTAAGCATATTTAAACAAACGAAAGTGAAATTAGAAATGATTTAGGAAAATTACATAAGAACCTTAAGAAGGGTTCTTTTAGTGGGGTCCTTTCTAGTTGCGATGCAATGCAATAATCCTCACGCATTCGTCAAGATATAGGCCATGGCAGACACCACATATGCCACCATCAACGGTTCAAAAAGAAGTTCCCTCTTGATTCTTGATGGTGGGGACCACAACACATTGGTAGGCGCACGACGTTACCCTTTCTTTTGTTTAGTAGAAAAGGGTGAGCAAAGAAAAGATAGGAAACGAAAAGGGGTGTAAAAAGAGAATAATTTGATTGTTTGTACATTGAATGGGAGAGAAAAGCTCGAGAAGGTGGGGAGAAAATTTAACGTGGGACCCACCATTTTTCATTCTCGCCGAATTGCTTTGAAAACAGAGGAAAGTTAGCTTTCAAAACCAGAAGCCAATTGTGCAATTACAGAATTGCCCCAATCTTTTGCCTTTGAGTTATTTCTACGCATGGACAAATGGATAAGTTTAGAACTAAAATTTGTTTTTTCTTTACCATCCAAATAAGACAAAATAATCTCTGTATTCATTTTCTTTCCTCCATTTCACAGTTATATTTAAACACAAAATGGGAAAAGAGAAGAGACAAGACTTTTTAAATAATTTTTATTACTAAATTATCGACTTGTTAAATCATACATAAATATTTGAATGGGGACATAATTGTCATTTTCAATTAATGATAATTTTATTTTTCATTTTTCTCATAATATCTAAATAAAATACTATACTTTATATTTGTTTTCTTTTTCACCTCTATCTAATCTATTTAAATAATAATTTTAAAAAATATTTTTTATTTTTTTTCAACTTTTTTTAACATCCCACTTTAATTCTTAACCACACCGGTAGCAATATTTTGTTGAGAGCCCGTCCAACGGCTTTCCAAGGCGGCAGACGCTGGGCCCCCACGCCATTTTCCATCCCTCTCTCAATCTCTCTCTCTCTTTTTCTCAAAATTTGCAAACAATAAGCACAACAATGATACAATCTCCACGCCCCTAGGAATGCAAAAGACCGCATCCACGTGTCTGCCCCTAGAACGTCATGATGACGAGGAAAGTGCAATTTCATTCCGATGATTATGACATTGTAGTGGGGCCCGCTCCGTGTCAGCTGCTTTTGTTTCCTCTATTATTTATTTATTTATTATTATTATTTAAATTCAATTGATCATTTTCATTAATTATCGCCCGTTAATATCAAATATGGGAAAGGACTATACGGTATCCACAGGTTTAATTACTTAAAAATCCTTTTACGGTTCAACGTCGAAGTCAAAGTGACGTAAGGCATATGGGCTACATAAATGCAAGAGTATAAGTTAATATCAGCATTTTCTACCGAGAAAACCCCATCCCCATGTTACTGCTGCTCCATACCACGGCCATTTCCGAAGCCACCGTGTTTTTTCATGACGACTGATATTTGACCTCACGCGCCTCACTTGGCCTCTTTTCTTCACACTCCAATCATTCACTTCTATTCCCTTAATGAATGTTAATTAGCTCCTTTCTTCTTTTTTTTTTTCATTTCAAATGATTTTAGTATTTTCGAGTGCATTTACATAGATCCAATATAATTTTATCGTTAAAATTGGGATACTTTGAAATCAAAATTATTACTAACCGAGAATTAATCGTTAAGAAAATTAACAATTTAGTTTTTTGATATGCGATCACATGAATATATGTATATATATATATCATTTGCTTTGCCATCTCGAGTAAAGAGGTGAGGGTTGGACCCTTATAAGAGCAACACTTAAACTTGTGTCTCATCAACTTGAGAGTTGTGACACTCATCAATAAACATTCATTTGCAAACATTATTTTGGCAATGCCGATTAGAAGCGACTCCATTTCTTTTTTTCTTTTTTTTCTGTTTTGGGTCTTAGTTAACTTGTTTGAGAAATTCCACAACTGCATCAGTTTAGATTTTATAGCATAGTCGTGTTTCATTGGTGCTAATTGGACTCATTCATAGTTTATTATTATTATTATTATTTTTTATCCGATTAAACCCATGCAAGCCTCTCTTTCTTAATATTTCGCTACACGAATATCTTGTTTAATCCGACCCTCGTACTCTGAGGCAAATATTTATTTGTAATCCATTCGTATTAGAAGCATTGGCATTACAATGTCGGACGGGTGAGGACTTGGGGCGCGCGTGGGCATGAAAAAGTAGCAGAAAAGACTCTCCCAGAGGCATTGAATTGAACGATGAATCCACACCAAAAGGAGAATAATGAAAAAGCAAGAGGCAAATGCCACTGACTATAACTTGCTAGTTACTTTGTGACGCAAGCAGCCCCACCCCACTCGCTCTCTCTCATATTTATAATATACATGTAAAAATAAAGAATTTTTTTTAAAAAAAAAAACATGGACACAAATTGGATACTGAAATTATATACAAGTCCACGCATTGAATTTTAATAATTAATTATTATTATTAATTGGTATTATGCTATTTTAATAAATAATAAATTAACTATAATTAATAATATAGATTCAACAATGTGAATGTACCTAATTTTGTATTTATATAAGAGAATTTTAAAAATAAATACTCTTTGCCCTCAAAGCTCCCCCCAGTCGACCCCTTCGACATCCATCCACCACACTCCCCACTCACACCTTTCTTTCCCTCCCTCCCTGTCTCAGCTTTCGGGATACATTTTTTCTTTTCTTCTCCAAAACTTCTGCTGCTATCTACCTTCTCTCTTTTCTAGGACCCTGGCGATGCAAGGACTTCGACTTCGCCCAAACGACGTCGTCAACCTCGACCTCTCCCTTCCAAACATGGCTAATTCCTTATCCTCCTCAGCCTCTCTATCCATCGACGGCGGCGAATCCATAGAGACTCGAATCCATCGGCTGATATCCGAGCACCCGGTCATCATATTCTCCCGATCCTCTTGCTGCATGTGCCACTCCATGAAGACGCTCCTCACCACCGTCGGCGTCCATCCTACGGTAATCGAATTGGATGACCACGAGATCTCTGCCCTCCCCCCTCCTCATCCTCCACACCCCTCTAGCCAAGATGGTGACACCCCACGAAGTCTCGCCCCTGCTCTCTTCATCGGTGGCACCTGCGTCGGCGGCCTGGACTCCCTCTTGGCCCTCCACATCAGTGGCCTCCTCGTTCCCAAGCTCATTGAAGTTGGCGCTCTCTGGGTATGAATATGATTTTCATAGCAAAACAAACCCACAAGCAAAAGTCTCAAAATTCGTGATTTTTAATGTTAAATTTGGATTATATCTTGTCCTTGTAAGAGAATATATATATAGAAATTAGCTCACGCAAGGGAGGAATAATATTTCTGTTTAGTTCGTCGTGGTCAACAGCTCGGAAGATCAGCTGGCTGTCTTTGTCATCTAGTTCTAGTTCTTGTAGAAGAAGGAAGTTCAAGCTAATCAAGAAATGTATGTGTGTACCAAAAGCCTTTAGTTAATCAGATTATGGGATCGTGTGCTTGTGCGTGTAAAGGGGAGCCAAAGTCTTGGGATTGTAGTTGCTGCATCTATGATTGCCTGCCAAATTAAAATTGTAAGGACTCCATTTCCATAGTGAAAAATGAAAAAATTAATCTAACTTTTTATTTTTTTATAATTATAGTATGTCAAGTATTAAAAAATTATTAAAATTATACTTTAGATTTAAAAGTAAGATCTAACCACCAAAGACAGGAATCTGGTGACTATTTGATTTTTCTTTTTAAAACTGACATGAGTTTGAATCTTTTTATTAACATGCGTCACTTAATAAATAAAAATTTATATTAAGAAGGTAATATCAAATTCAAAACTTGTTAAAATCGAAATTGAATGAAAAGAATTTATTTTAATTTTACAATATTTAAGTAATAAATTTATTTTGTAAACAATTGAATAAAGATATTAATAATTAATTTTGACCTAAATATATGTATTATAATTAATATTTCTACAATTCACCTTTTTCTTGTGTTAAAAAGAAAAAAACCAAAAAAAAAAAAAAAAAAAGAAAAAACTAAAGTCTGGCTTCTTTTTCTTGAGTTGGGATGATCTTTCTTTAGTTAAAAAGGTAGACCCTATTGACCAATCACATCCGTTGATTTTTCTTCCCTTTTCGTTTTTGGATTATTGTAAGCGTGTATTAATCTCATGGATTGACAACGACGAGCTACACCGGCGGATATTCTGACAAAATGCTCTCAACAATAATTGCAAGAGCAATCTCCCAAAATCGTTCCGCGGCTTCATCCGTCTTTCCAATTTTGCCATGTCACCCGCACATGTTGCCATTAAATCTTCTGTCTCCTACCGCTTCAAATGTAGACTGCACCATTTTGAGGAGCCATGCATGATCGTTACCCGAGGAGCAGAGGAATCCAGTGCTACTTGAAAATGTTTCTGTCGATCGCGTGGCCTATGATCTCCGTCGTCAGGCCATGCAAATTATGATTAATTTGTCAATGAAAATGCTTATGATTTGTCATTCTTAATTAGTTTGAAAACGGTACCGTACTAACGGGACTTGACTGGACAAAATGCAGAGATAGATTGTAGATCCAAAAGCAATGGTTTTAGGTGGCGTAAGTTGGCAGCCTGACAATTGGATCCACACAATATCCGGGGGGCTAAAAGACAGAGGCCATAAGACAATTACGTAAGGCTGTTGTCATGGCATGGCCCACCCTACAACTTCAACAGCCTGACAGCCTCGTGCTGCCCTTGGAGTTTATGCGGTTCGGATATATATATATATATGTGTATTAATTTATCAGAGACAATTTTAAAATTTATAAAAATCTCAATTAAATTAATATATACATGAAATTAGTTAACTATTATAAATAATTAAAAATTAATTTAACTGATTTGACCATTTAAATTATTTTCATTAAAAAATAATTTTAAAAAAATTTAAATGACAAAAAAAATAAAAAAAATATAATTAATATTTTATTTTAAGTAAATTATTAAAAAATTAACTATATTGAAATACAAATATAAAGTAAAAATAATTGAATTTTTTTTCAAATGATTCATGTCTCTATAAAATATACGTGTGATTTTTGGTATTATTAGGCAATCGCTTCAATTTTGACTTTTTCTTTTAATTATTTAAGCAAGTAAATACCATTAAATATAATTTGTTTAAATTATAAATGATAATTAATTCTTTTTAGACAATATCGATGTGTTTGATTTGATTTAATTTTAATTGGTTAGATTAAACAAAATTGACAGTTTCGTGCACACCACGAACGATGGCAATCTAGTGGAACTCCCCTCCCCACCCCCCGGCGCCGCGAGGAAGGCCACAGCCACAACAGCTTTATGTTGCGGGCGCATTAGTGATTCTTGTGTCTTTAATTAGTGGACGTGGTTAAAGCGGCTAATTATTGACATCAAGTCTTAAACTTATGTCCCATTGTGCAGTTGTAGGGGTTTTGTCAAATCAATCGCTGTTGGAACTTTTGTCGATGTTAATAATGAGAATGGCTAATGACCCTCCCCCGAAAAAAGGTGATTTTCACTAGTTAACAACTCATGATAGCCAAACCAGTGGACATGGGTTAAAGTTATAAAAGAGGAGTAATATCATTCTTACCACAAAAAATAAAAAAATAAAAAATAATATACATATATATATATATATACACACAAATATTTTTTTAAGCAAATTACGATGTGGTAATTAGAATGTGATGAAAAATTACGTAGATAGGGACATCTGACTTAGGAGGTTCTCTGATATTTGACAATTCCCTCCTAGGGGGTTGATACCATGGTAAGGCACTCTGAGCACTGGTAGGATGTGACTGATGGGATTAGACTTTACTCTGTAGCATGGGCCTCAGGTCCAACTAGGAAAGCCCTCATCAACTATAATGACACATCTCACTAGTACCACCCGCGTTCATAAAATTTGTTTGTAAATATATAGTTTTTTTTTTTTTTTTTTTTGTGTGTGTTCATTGAAAAATAGAAAAGGGACATCTTGAAAAGCAAATTTTAGATGAATTTCGTAGGCCGTGATGGTGTCATTCTAGATGAAGCTAGTCTTAAGTACATTGTAAATCACGTCGTGGAAGAATTATTGGATATAATTATTGTATTGGTCATGTTAAAATCTTATGAATTAATTTATTTTATTTTGTGCTCATTTTTAAAGGAATTAATTGCTTTCTATGTATATATAATATTAAATGATAGAAAATTAGAAAAAGAAATCAATAATTCAACCTTGTTCCTTAGCTTAAAATAAGCAAGAGTCCTCTTCAAGATCCTCTATCATTTAGGAAAAGGCTGTGGGATGTGAGATGGCTGAATTGGGAGGTAAAAAGCTTAAGGGGATGGGGTTTAGAAAAACACAAGGGAACACGGGTTTGAGGGACGGGGGAGCGTCACGGAAAGAGAGAATCTTGCGGGGATTTCCCTTATTTTGCTTTTCTAAGAAACATATGATGTGCATAAATAATTAAAATAAAATGTGTAAATAAATAAAATAAGTAGGACCCGTGTGAAAACCCACACTACATCTACACCCTAACTAAAGAGTCTCATCTTTGTTGCGGGGTGCAACCAACTCCATTTGGTTGGGTCCCATTTTCCTCTGGTTTTGGAGAAGGCAAGTAGGCTTGATGACGGCAACCCCAACAGCCCACAACCACAATTATCCCTACAAAGTCAAGACCTGAAGAGCGGGTCCTTTTTTTTTCCTGCTTTTAAACTTTCTTTAGTGATCGAATCACAGATGGCAGACATGCAATGGTGATAATACATCACCCCTGCTGGACCCTACTCAGAATCTTATGTACTGACGCAGGAAGAATCAATTCTTCCTCTAGAATAAAAGTAGAGCAGAAAAATCACCATTGGATTACAGGAAAAAATTGAGAGTATCTATTAATAATATATATATATAGATATATACATTTTTGGTGTACTTTAAAGGGAAGAAAATGAGGGTATAAACCGACTCTCTCAAGAACCAACCCCACTAAGGGTTCCTTAATGAGAAGGCATTAGGATGCACTTTCTTGTACGACTCGTTTTAAAGTTCGTAAAACATCTTTTCCTCTTGTTCATTTTTATTTTTTTAAATAAATTTTCTCTGGTTGTCGTTTTTCTTTCTCGAATGGAGATGTCACGGCTGTTTATTTTCTTTACCTTTCTTGAACAGGCTCGTTTTTTTTTTTCCCTTTAATCTAATGCCATATTTAGGCATGCCTTAATTGGTTCAAAAAATGTTATGACTAGATCAAGTTCAACGCAAGACAAGGCGGGGAAAAATAAAAGAATTTAAAGAAAAGACAAACAAGGTATGAAGAGTCAAAAGTCAATTGCCTCCTACTCCAGTTAACGCCTTCCCCTTCCCCAGAGTTTTGGCCGACCAATCGCCTGCCACCACTATTAGTGAAACTTACATCACTTTTGTAAAAGACAAAAAGAGAATCGATTCCCAAAATGCTCCCAACTCTAAGATGCCCAAAAAAAAAAAACAGAAAAAGAAAAAGGAAAAAAAGAAACTGGTCTCGGTTTCAGAAGTTGTCCGTATGGAGAGACACGCTGGCCTTGGGTAATTGATGAACTCGGTTTAGTCGCTGCAACTTCTAACAGGCTTCTCACCTTACGTGTGGTCCCTGTTCTTCAGAGTAATTAATCTTCTTCTTTTTCTTCCACCTAGCCTTCGACTTGTCTATTTCTGGGATAATATATCTAGAGAAGATACAGCAACAACGTAGAAATCGGGATTGGAACCCAGCATGTCTTTATGCAATCGGCAATACTTGTTAAGCTCCAATTCCGGGTCAGTCTAAAGTTCCGAAAGCTTGAAGCTATTATGAAGTAAAATTTTCATTGTTTCCCAGTACCTTGACATCATACGATTTATGTAGGCCAAGACGAGTACGCAATTAACTGGAAATCATGCCTGCTGTCCAGCTTTTAAGATCTGATTGAAAGCAATGATCAAACACAGTGGGCTACCATTGTCGCTTAAAGAACCACATGTTGTGTAATGTCTTCTCTAAACCCCACCTTCTCCCTACACCAAAAACTGCAGAAGAGAAAGTACAGCACAACAAAAAGGGCCAAATTCACAAGCTGTATGTTGTTCACGTGCTGCTCTTTTATCAACAGAAAATGAAGGAGTGAATTGCCAGAGACTTGAAAAGTAATGTAGCCAATGAGTATCATCTAATGCGTGGTGTTGTAAATCTTCTGCGTGGAACTCATATGCACTGTGCAAGATTATTCTCGTTAATAATGATGTAAGCCGCGAGATGTTACCTATTCTACTCTACTCCTGTGGCTGATATGAAAACACAAATAGCTCTGGCTACAGTCCACCCCATTTCATGAACTTCTTGACCTCGTCATACAAAACCAAGATTGCAGCAGCACCAGTACTCCTAAACATATTTGACATTGCTCCACGATAGAACGAAGCCACCCCTTCTGTTCCATAAATTTTCCTCCAGCAGTCGAGCGTGCTATGATACATTGGTTGTTCCAGTCCAGATTGCATCATCATCCTCCTACGAACTGTATCTAATGGGTATGACAACAGTCCTGCAGACGACGTGACAGCTTGAGCCACCAACCAACGCTTCCACAAAGCCAATTCAGGTTTTGCTTCTCCAGACAAAATCTCCTTCATTGTGTCAAAGCCTCCAAAATAGAGGCCCCGATGAACAACCATTCCCTGTAGAGAAGCAGGAAGGCCTCTGTAAACTCCTCGAACCCCATCTTTCTTCCATATTGTAGTCAAGAAATGGCATATACCTCGGAATTGACGAACATCAGTTTTTCCAATATCAGCAGCAAGTCGGGTGTGCGCAATATCAAGCGGGTATATGAGAATTAATGATGTACAGCCAGCCGCAGCCCCAGCAATGAAGTTAGTCGATACACCAGACAGAAAATGACCATCTGGATTGTTGCCACTTCTCAGTATGTTTCTGTAAAGATCCTACACAAGAGATTAAGATCATTCAAGCATAGTAGTATAATACAAAAAAGGTCATCACGGTGCACGAGACTCTCACAATGTGAGGCCTAGAGAAAAGTCAAATATTGGCAGCTATACAGCTACTTTGTACGAAGAAACTATTTGCTAACTTTACTATTACACCGAAACTCTCCCTTCAACATAAGACAAATAGAAAAATAAAAATTTACTTCAATCCACAGGATGGCACTGCCTATCAGAGAAGAAAGTGGTTTCCCATTGATAAGGCAAGCTTGCTTCAAAAAGATTCTTTTCATTATTCTTAATTAAGTTGCCTGGGTATGATACTGCAGTGATCAAACTAGCCAAAATAACTACATCAATATTACAACTTGCAATTCGCTTAAATCTTTTGAGGCCACTTGTTTTTCTGATCCGTCTTTTACAGATACCAAAACTTATGGTCGGATATTTAATATAGCAAAATGAAAGTTAAATAACCAAGTTTAATATATCAGTGACAAGTTTAATAACCCTTCAGTATGTTCAACACGAAGGAGATAAAATTTCCAAAATCTATATGTTCTAAAGCGATTTCAGTTAGGAAGCGGCATTCTTGGATCTATTTATACCCTCAGTACAGGTAAGTTGGTGACATGAGGATCAAATAACCAAGCGAAACATGTTGGCAGAAGGTTTTAACAGATCCTCAGTATATTGACCATAATGGTAACACAACTTCCAAAATGTTCATGTTTGCTCGCATCTGCTCTCTCCCATACCAGACCATGCTATAATAGTTTGGGATTTTGTGCAAAATTTTTGGATCTGTTCATATACAGATTTTCAAAATTGATTGCATGACAAGTAACCTATGTTTCACCAAGAAATTGTGACAATTTCACCTAGGAACAAAAAAACTAAGAAATTTATAACTGCAATTTTATGAAGCATAACAAAAATTAGTATTGAATACCAGTCAGAAATCTCTGATTTTCTCCAGAATTTTAATCATGCTTCCTGATGATGTTTTTTTCTTTTTTTGTTTTTTCCTTTGTATTTCCAGAATCTGCTTCTGTAGACCCATTGTCAAGCAGATTTTGGAGACTTTCTCCAGGTTCAACCGCTTAGCTAATTCCCAAATTCGTCGAATAATTTCCTCATGACTTGTGAAACCTCTAGTCGTACCACCAGCAGTAAGGATTTTCCAAACTGTACTTCCAAGGGCTATATCTGAGAAGCTGTTCCAGGAAACTTAGTAGTCACTTGACTCCATGGTGGCAAAGCAGTGCTCATCTTTCAAGTACCATAATAAAGACTGAAACAGTGATACTGATCCTTTTCAATCAAATTGTTTTTAGCATGTTTTTCTTGCTTTTTGTATGACTGTCCATTACAACTACAGACAGAAGGGACTGACTTTTTCATTTTGGTACAACAGAAAAGGGAATTGACTTTTTCAGTTGCATGAAGTAAATTAATTGCAGCTAAACGACCAACTTCTGCAACAATGCAAGGCAACATGCCATTAAACATCCAGGATAAAGTTATTCCAGGAAGGAGATCCAAACACAATGGGTTCTTGAAACTGGTATATGGGGGTTAAACTACGCATAATTTGACAAGAAGCTACAATCTAGCTTAAAGAAAAACTTGGTTTTGGTGAGTCCAATTTCGTTGATTCAGTGCAATAGACTTCCAAATGTTGTAATGCCAGAGAAAGGGAAACGCAGGCAAGAAACTAATATGCAGTGCAGGAAGCAACCTATTTATGCCATTCTTTTTTGAGAATTAGACTACTTATTACATTGGATGGATCTCAACTTTGTCCTCTCATTCTCAGCTAATAAAACCAGATGTGAAGATCTATGATTATGAATGTGTGCGAAGTTAAATTATTCAACTACCTCACCAATGCATCAAAAGAGACGAAAAAGAAAAAAGAAAAGCATGAATTTAAAAGGAAAAAATGGAGCAAACACACCCATTGAGACATTTTATCAATCATCTTATATCTATGAAACACACATCCCAATCAAGACAACAATAAACACAGGAAGATACGCATATGAATAAGTTGTGGGGGTAACCTTGAGAGAGAAATTAAGAGCGACGGAAGGGTAATATCGAAGGACGCTGCTGCCATTGCCTCTCCAAAGCGAGAGAATGCCTTCTTCCCTGACCGTGCGGCCGATGCAATCCACCATACCCTTGAATTTCCTGCGCCCGCTTCCCACAATGGCTAGGTTGCTTTCTTGGGTCTGTAGCAATAGCTTCGCCCTCTCGATTGGAGCCACGATCGTGTGCACCATCCCACCCATCATCGCTCCCGCCAGCAGATCCCTGTGAAAGTTCGTCAACCAATCGTACCGTCCCGCCCCCGCCGCCGCCCATGGTGGAATTGGGTTCATTGTTGACCCGCTCTTTTCTCCTGGGTCATCGTCATCTCTACTCATCCTCCGGAGTCTGCAACTGCAACTCCTCTAGAAAATCACAATTACTGGGAAAGCAAAATTATCTGTTTCTTCTTTCAAACTCAACTCATTTCTAATTCATGAATTGGTAGGTGGCCTCGGGCTAAAAGTCAGAATTTGTTGATCTCCATGAAAATTTTAGCACAAAAAAAGGAAAAAAACAAAAAAGTAAAAATCTTCCTTTTGTTAGCTTCTGCGTTTTCCGCGAGTTTCTTCTCTCTCTGTCTCTCCCTCTCTGTAAGGAAATAACTGAATTTCATACAATACCGTTCGTTTCCCGGCCTTTTATATGATCAACGATCCAGATTTTCATTTTTTTAAGTTAAACGGAGGGTTAAGGTCCCACTCGTAAAAATTGTGTCTGACACACACGATAAAATGAATTAAAACATTTTTATATAAAATATACTATATATTTAATTTTATCCAACGTCTCCAATTATCTCGGAATTTTCTGAGTTAAATACGAGGTTGATTTGGGCAGATTACGGACTTCGTTTAACCCGCTAATCCAACCCTTTTTCTCTGTTGATTTAGATCAGATACGTCTCAAATACGTCTTACATGCAGAATCAGAAACACAGGTAGGAATGAACCCGAGTCAATGTACGCCCCCTCGTTGCCGCGTGTAATCACATTCTCGTTGGTTGCGTCTACGTCACGCAATCTTGACTTCTCTTCTTTCCTTGTGAGTTGAAAATTATAATTATGATTACGTTTTTAGTGACACTAATCGATTCTTAATATACTTGTAAGTCTCGTGGTTTTCGAGAGTAAGTACGTTCCCATTACAGTACAGATTAAGAAACGAAAATGATTTGATTAATTGATCCATGGGGTTTTTTTTATCTTTGTTTTTTTTTTTTTTTTTTTTGGAAAAAAGATGATACAACATTTTTTCAAGGTCAAACAATAGAGAATAAATTCTTAATCCTTATTATTATTATTATTATTATTATTATTGAATGATGTTTTGAATACTTTCACATGTAAAATCTAGGTTCATGCCTGCTTAGATACATACAAGTGTTTAAAATGAATCTATACAAAAATTATTTTATTTACCTTTTGTCTCACCCCCCCCCCACACACCCAAAAAAAAAAGAGAAAACTTCGCTGGGCTTTTAGTGGCCCGGTTTTTACTTCGCAAGAACGATTTGCTATTCTTTTGGGCTTTGAGTCATCCCGTCTATCCCACTGGTCCCATAATGGGCTGAAACGGGGCCATCATCCACCCACTAATCCCGCTGTTGCCACCTACGCTTTCTTGTGCCCGTGGAAACCATATCTTTCTCTAGAAGCGTGCCAGTGATTTGGTAATGGTATAATTATCTTGTAATCATGTATTAACAATTACAAACACACAATCAATATGAAATTAGTAAACCTCAGAATTGATTATCCAATGACCAGAAAACTGCGCGCGTGGCTGGTTATCATCTCGTGGCTTCCCTTAACTCAATTAATTATTCTGGCATCCAATAATTGCTGTAAATAACCTGCGGGTTGATTGATCCAACAAGACAAGAATTAGATTAGGCCCCTTGGACCCCTAAACTCGACCCCTCTTAGGCTTAGACTTTGATGTATTTTCCGCTATTCTATTGGCCAGGCATGAATTTGAGGTAATTTCTTGTCTACCCATCAGCCGAGTTTAGCCGTCAGAAGCGACTCAAACTTTAGATACATGAGTAGCTTTTGAACTCGTGCATACGTGTTAGGGCTCGGAGGTTCCTTTCTGTTTAATCTTCTTGATTAAAATTTGGAGGTAAACAAGAAAATTACAGACAATGGTGTATACTAAAATTTCTCTTATATTAGTGTACTTTTTTTTTTTTTTTTTTAAATTACCGTACTAACTTACGTACATCTTAACTAATTCACCTTCCGAATTAGGTATAGAATTCGAATTCGAGAAATTACTGGAAGAGCAAATCTCATAAGTCAAGAAAGTTGACCTATATCTCTACCTGGCAAGAGACGTTTAGCCATTTGGGCCAGCCTCTTGGTTTGTATTATATAAAGTTTCCCCCGTGGTCTATTTTGTTGTCTGTTGCATTGTGTGTCGATATGTACATGGTTTTCAACTTCTTTGTCGATCCAGTCGATAAGGTTTTCATTTTGTCGGCATGAATTATTGACATGTTTGTAACTTGCAAGCATCAACCGGCAATATATATATATTTATTATTCAACCAGTTCTTGATACTTTTATTTTTCTTTTTATAACAAGTACCGGAAAATAGATATAATCCAAAAAGGCTTAAGCTTAAAAAAGAAGAAAAAGAAAACTAAGGTTGAAAATAGAAATCCTCGGAACCTTGCACGGATTTTGAGTTCAAGCCCTCTCGACCATCAATTTCACAATTGGATAAAAGAGAATTTTCTTATATGGGCTATACATGCTTTGCTAAAATCAGACGATTATATATTTAAACTTCCTTAATGAACAATTAAGATATGCTTTTAGGTTCAGACCAAAAAATAATGATTCCTTATAAATTCTTATTGATTTTTAAATGGATGGACTGTCTTTTGTCCAAATCTGGGAGTTTAATATTATTGTTATAGTGTATGCATGTTCAACAAATGATTGAGATTAAAATAAATGAGAGGCAAATTAATTACTTCAAAATATGTGAGAATTTTGTAGCTTTAGATGATTGAACTATTAACTAATTTGAATTATAAGGGCACCATATAAAAATTTATTTTTTTTAATTAAACTAAATTAGAGAAGAGAGTATTTTTTTTTTTTTTTTACGATCAAAATCTTAGGTTGGAACTTCCATCTAAAAATTGAATTATAAAGGAGACAGAGAGCAGATTTTATAAATATTGAAGCAACATTTTTCTTTTTTTGGTGGTGGTGGGGGGGGGGGGGGAAGAACAGTGTTTTAAAATAGATACATAACTATAAAGCTGAGGATGACAAGTGAAAGCTCATCAAACTAGACTTTTGATACACCTTTTGACGTGGGAACTACGAAGGAGGACAAGAGCAACCGAGAACACACAGGAAGCTGACAATCAGACATATCGATAGTGCATCTTGAAAACGAATTAAGTCTGTTATCTTGTAGCCTTGACAAGTATTTATCGTCTATGCACTGGGGACAAGGGGTGCAGGGCATGACCTAATCAATGCGGCGAAAGGCAAATTAATGTCCTGATTAAGAGCTAGGTCACCCCGCAAGGAGTGCCGGAGAAGACATTTTCCTTCGCGGGGAAACTTCCTTTAAGATTGTGAAACAGTAACATATGGACAATTGGCACAAGATATTTCTTAGAATAGGACTCTTGATGTTCCTTCTTAAACGGCAAGTCTCAATATAAAAGTAGGCCAGTGTAGAAAAATAGTCTATTCTTTGTAAAAACTTTTACAATAGTAAAATGAGTGAAATCGTAAACATCTAATTATCTTCAAATGATATATCTCTACTTGTGGGCTGCAGGACACTGTTACTTATAAATCTTACAATATGGTATTTTTGTGAAACAAGCTGCTATTAGAAGGCAATACTTAATTGGTATCATTTAGTGTAATATTGTTACAATTTTACTTGAGAATTCCCATCCCTTTCTGCAATTTTAAATAAAATTCACGAAATGAAATGTCTTAACATCTTTTAAACGAGATTGAATTCTCTTTAGCATTAATAAATCGGGAGAATGAGTGCATACATATTCTAACAAACATATTAAAATGTGCAAACGAACAAAATTACGAAGGAAAAAAAAAAAAAAAAAGGCATTAAACAACTTTTCCAAAAAAAAAAAAAGATAATAACAATAATAATAATAAAAACTAGTGTGTACTAGAGCACGTCTGTTGGAACTCAATCACTGAACCAATCATGCGTTGTGCAAATAAACTATAGAGGCTTTTTGCCTTTTAGCTCTTTTACTCACCGCGGTAAAAAGCCTGAAATCAAACTCTCTTATCATCTCTCTCCCCTCTCTTTTTGTTTTTATTTTGGTGCATCTATCTCTCTTTCTTTCTTGTGTGTGGGCTTTGTGTTAAAAAATTCCTGTATCTCCTTTTACTTGGTAGCCTTTTTGTCCACACTACAACTTTTTGTGGGAAGGAAAAGGTGGTATCAAAGTAAACAGAAGATTTAAAGCTAAAACTTTGTGTAATTTGGGAGAAAAAAATTATTATTAGATAGGAAGGGGTACAATAATTAGAGATGAGGAAATGATTCTGTAGGACTGGCGAAAGAGAACAAAGAAAAAGATAGGAAGGGCATGTCAGAACAAGCCTATAGGCTTGGGTTTTTGGTTTCGGATGGCTAAAAGCCTTGGAGTAGTCCTCTCTCATCCACTTTCATCTCTCTCTCTCTCTCTCTCTCTCACACTCATGCTGGGAACTTTCGGTCGTTTATCAACTTGAATTTAGGTCGCTTGTTTTGTCACCTAGTAATTTATGTGAATTTTGCTAAATAATCTTCTTGGTGCTGGCTATTAGCAAGCTAAAAAAGCAATCTTGTTGCAAGGAGACACCAAAGGTTTGGTGCCAATCTACCTAGAAATAGAAATTGCTTTCAAGTTCTGTTATTTTTCCTGGTCTTTCTTAG
Organism: Rhizophora apiculata; assembly: GCA_037832385.1. Classification (NCBI taxonomy): domain Eukaryota; kingdom Viridiplantae; phylum Streptophyta; class Magnoliopsida; order Malpighiales; family Rhizophoraceae; genus Rhizophora; species Rhizophora apiculata. Next base: position 3,222,242 of record CM075433.1, on the reverse strand, counting down.
TCTTTTCTACCTTCCTTTCTGCTTAAGACTTCAAAACTCTCGGGGGCCTGAACACTGAAGGACAGGCGCAGCCTTTTACTAAATTAGGGTTCGTTCTCAGATCCCTTGGCAGTTTATCAAATATATTCGTACAAGTTGGTTTTGTAGGTTTGTGTGAACATCCGCAAGATATACCTGTAATCTGTATTTAGAACTGGGATAATGATGAAAGGGCTGATAATGGATGACAATTTGTCCAATTTAACTTCTGCATCTGGCGAAATAAGTGCTTCTTCAGGCAGCAAGATTGAAAGCGGTGGCGCCTTGTACCCACAGCAGTCCTCTACTTCAGCAAATCAAGCACCACCACAGAAGAAGAAGAGAAATCTTCCTGGAAACCCAGGTTTCAAAATGATATCCAACACCAGTATATAAACTTTATAGTATATATACTTTATTCCTTCAGTCCTAACCACAAATTAGCAGCAATTGTTTCGGTATCTTTACGATGATTAGAAATTTATAACAGGTTTTTTCCTTTTTCTTGGATTTTGAATCAGACCCAGATGCAGAAGTTATAGCTTTGTCTCCCAAAACTCTAATGGCAAGGAATAGATTTGTATGTGAGATCTGTAACAAAGGGTTTCAGAGAGACCAAAATCTCCAGCTTCACAGAAGAGGGCATAATCTGCCATGGAAGTTGAAGCAAAGATCAAACAAAGAGGTTGTAAGGAAGAAGGTTTATGTCTGCCCAGAGGTTAATTGTGTGCACCATGACCCATCAAGGGCACTTGGGGATCTTACAGGAATCAAGAAGCACTTTTGCAGAAAGCATGGTGAGAAGAAGTGGAAGTGTGAAAAGTGCTCAAAGCGTTATGCCGTTCAATCAGATTGCAAAGCTCACTCCAAGCTTTGTGGCACAAGAGAGTATAGATGCGACTGTGGAACCCTTTTCTCCAGGTAAGAATTAAGAGCCTACGATTTGGATTCCAGTCAAAGAACTTGCAGTGCTCTTTTTGATTACTTCCATGATTAAGGTTAAGCAGCTTCATAATTCTGCTCATTGCATGCTCCTTGTGAGTTATATTCATGAAAACAGAAGTAGAGGACAGATTATACTAGCTGGATTTCACATAATTTTAATCTCGTGAAGGAGAGAGAGGGAGGGAGAGAGAAACCTTTGAAAGTCGTAAATTTTCTTTTTCTTTTTCTATTTTTGTCTAAAGAAGCTAAGGTTAATAACTTTTAACGGCTGCACACTTGCACTTGCATGCTGCTTGCTTGTGTCTTTGTCCTGAGAGACAAGGAAAAGAACTAAAAAACAAAACCTGGACACGAGAGAGGGAGCGAGCGAGGGAGAGAGAGAGAGAGAGAGGTACAGTTTGTTTAAACTTTCAACGCTGTTTTGCTGGCTCGTCTTTTTGTTTTTATCTGCTTTTATTTTTATTTTTTAATATGGTCGCAGGAGGGACAGCTTCATCACTCACAGAGCTTTCTGTGATGCTTTAGCAGAAGAAAGTGGAAGAGCAAACCCATTCCTGATCTCTTCTCAACAACCTGCCTCGTCAGCCTCCCACAAGATCAACTTGCCAGGCCTATCCACGGTCAAAAGAGAACGAGATTATCATCAGGAACTTAATCACAGTGTTTTCAATCCAATTCCAAGGCCAGACAACACCCCACCATGGCTAGCCTGCCCGGAAACCGGTCCAGGAACACAGCAAATGAATAATCTTTCACCACAATTATACCCAACAAGTCTAGAGCAATCCTTTTTGCCACATGAAAACCCCAGCCTTAGTCCTAGTCGTCATCCATTTGCAATGAATTTCCATTCTCCTGCAGCTTCCCCTCACATGTCTGCAACTGCATTGCTGCAGAAGGCAGCACAAATGGGTGTTACCTTGAGCAAGCCTTCACCAATATCGCCAGCAGAAGCAGCTTCTTCCACGCTTAGGCCCCGCCAAGCTCATGACATGTCTGAAATCACTGCAGGCTTCACTGGTTCCAGTACTAGATCGTTTTCTACGTACACAGCAGGTTCTGGTCATGATCTGGGCTTGTCTTCACGGGAAGCGATGGGAAGCGGGCTCGGTCATGGCTCGGTCTCTTTTAGGAATAAAGCTGCTGTCGCCTCTGCTGGCACTATGATGGAATGCGTAGCTACCAGTGCCGCCCCGTCTCTTGTCCATAACATGATGAATGGTTCTTTCTCATCGTCTGTAAATGCGACTGGGTTTGCAGCTGGGCCATCTTTTGATGGAAATTTTCAGGAAACTCTTTCTAGCTCAGCCGTATCTCAACTTAGAAGATGTGATCAGGAAGGTGGAGCTACCGCTGCTGCTGGAGGCCTCCATGGAGGGGGAGGTGGAGGTGGAGGTGGCAATGACAGCTTGACAAGAGACTTCTTGGGTCTTAGATCATTTTCTCATAAAGACTTTCTTAATATGACTGCTATTGATCACGTGGGTTCATCTTCAATTTATAGGCAGCAGGATCAAAACCAAGCACCTTGGCGCCGCTAAAGGCTGGCTTTTGCTGTTATGGACCGTCTTCTTCTTCTTCCTAAAATGCCGGTGGAGGTAGCCTTTCATGTTTCAAGTAAACTGCTGGCTCGTGTTCATCAGTCCAAATCTGTCTGAAAGTGATTTCTCCTCATTGAAATCAAAAACCAAAAACCCAAAAAAAAAGAAAAAAAAGAAAAAAGCGGACTGAGGTAGAGAGTGCAATGGAGTTCTTAAAGCAAATAATTCTGTAGCATTCTTGACCTGAAGCATGAGTGTAATGGACACTAAATCGTGCTCTGTTCATCCCCCCTAGAATGAATAATTTGTAACCAGTAGCCACAATCAAACACACTTGAACGTGTGCAATAATATTTCTTTTAATTGAAGACTGTTCAATTTTATTTTTTTTTTTTTATTTTTGTGATTAAACTCCAATTTGCGACAATCTTAATAATTTTTATTAACTTCAATAAATTACAAGAGTTTCCGTTAAATTTATTGATCGATGAACTTCAATTTTCTTCCAAGCTATGAGTGAAGGAATAATATAATATTTCTGCCGTTTTTTTTTTTGACGTGTGGCGTTGTATGAAAATTCTGAGATTTCGGTCCTTCCATATATATATATATATATGATAATTAAGAGGTAGAATCTCGACAAGGCTTGGCAGCTGGGGCCATTGCAATGTTATCGCGTCCCAGTCATTTGAAGCGTCGCTCTTGACTTGGGCTCACCCATTAGTCTTTGGCGTGAAGATAAAGAAAGAGAAAGAGCAACTAAAAACAAATTTACACGAAAATAAATAAAGAAAGAAGCAGGAACACAAATAAAATAAACTATAAATTATAGATTTCACGATGATACATATGTTACTTAAAAAATATTTGTAAGCCGTACACTTATTGCAAAAAAAAAAAATATTTTATTAGTAAATATTAAGGTCTTCCTTTACAGAATTTTATAATAAAATAATAATAATAATAAATAAAATATATTTAGACAGACCAGAGCTGAATTAGGACCGGACAACATTCCTCCCTTTTCACCGAGGAGACCAAATCCATCTTTACGTCGTGTTTATTTTACTTTTATTATTATTATTCTCTTTTCAAGAGTCTATTTTTCATTGATTACGCTTTTTTTTGTTTTTTGGAATGTCTTTTTTCTACCGAATTAAAGCGTTACATATTTTCTTCCTCATCAAACTCCTCCGACCAAACGACCCCTATCTATAAAAAGTACCCGACTACACGAACATAAAAACATAAAAATAGTAAATTTTAACACAAAAGGTTTTCTAATATATACAAAATATTTTATATTATATAAAAAATATAATATAACTTAAAATATATTTTGTATTTAATAAAATTTATTATTTGTGTATGTATTACAATTTATATATATATATATATATAATAAAAAAATCTCCCCTCTCCGATGGTAAGTTGTCATTAGTCGGTCCATGTACGAAGCTCGACTCCCCACCCCAACCTTCCGCCGTCTCTCTCTCTTTTTCTCCCTGAGTCTGGCCTCACATTTTCACGCTATCCAAACGCGCCCCAAAAGACGCTCACCTTAAACTTCACTAACCAACCGCATATCTTTTTGGAGAGAGAATAATAACTAATAAAATAAAGTAATTCAAAGAGAGGAGGGGAGTTCGATTGACTGACCAGCGAATTAACGAATCGAAGATCAGGACGACCCAGAAGATTGATTAGTCTCCGAACCAGCAGCCAGGCCATGGCTTGGAGGCGCATAATCACTCAGGTCTGTTATTAATTCTTTTTTCGTCTCTGATTCTTTGGTAATCCCCCATCTTATTACATTTTTCGGTGGCCTGATTCTTGATTGTAGGGGAACTGGGAAAAACCCTAAATTTTTATGTCTGCAAGTTGTAATTTTATTTTATTTTATTTTTCTCTGGTTGTCGTTTCAAGCCATGGATGGCTAGAAGATTAAGTGGGCTAGTTTTGAGCATTGGGGTTAGGTTTTGATTTTGGTACCTGTGTGTAATTGTCAAAAGTCCTGTCTTTTTGTCGAGGGAATATCAGCAATGGGAGAAACATTAGCTTTTCGGATCCTCTTGTTTAGTAGTTGAAGGAACATCTTGATGTAATGATAGGTTACTCTATTGTGATCTTGAGGATTGAGTTGCGAAAACAGCTGAAAACAGGGTTAAAGCTGCACAGACCTCATGGTAGCCTACCCCTTTTTTTTTTTTTTATCATCCCCTGATTAGTAATTGAAATTTGAAACGAATAGAGACTTGAGGAATTGTTATTACATTAAACCATTATCTGCATTCGATTGGACTGGGATTACTGAGATATCAATTTGTGTTTGATGTCTTTGGCTGTAAATATGGTTCCCGTGTGATCTTGCTGTGAACAGTGATGAGAGCAAAAAGCAAAACACTGGTTTTGGTAAATTACAAAATGCTTTATGAGGGAAAATAATATTCCCTGATAATTTGGAGTTTATGCCTTTCAAATTCATGTGCTATGTTTGCTTCCTTGAATGGCTGGTGTGCATGTGAGTTATGGTTGTCATCACCAAGCAAGGTTTTTCCAGGTGCCAAACTGATAGCAAGCATAAGCTATAGCTCCTAGTTGATTAACCAACTTGCCTTTTTCTTGGAAATTACATGTGCAACACTTCTATGCCTTAAATGCTAGTCATATTTCTGTCTGTGATCAAAAGAGGGATTATGATATTTGTTTTCTTCTCTGAATGGCCTCTGTGTTCCCTTCTTACAGGTGTCAACGCATCAATCAGATTTAGGTCAACTCAAGAATTTGCTTGTCAGAGCTTATTTTCCCATTAATAGGTTTGGAGGTGGTGCAGGTATCTATCTGAGATGCTAACGGTTTTCTGTTGTTTTCATAGACACTTTTACTTCTTTCATTTATTGTTATCGTAATCATTCATGTCTTTTTATTGTGCTGTTTTTCTTATAAATACTCCCTTTTTGAAAGACTTAAGATGTAAAGCTTTCTCTCTCATTAACTTATACTGTAAAATTAATCACCTGTCCATACACTTTTCTGCAGGGAATAAGCTTTTTAATGCTGAAAAGAGGTTTCAATCAAGCTATGTTGGTAATTTAGCTCGTAGGGTGCGTGATGCTGATGAGGCTAGTGAAGTTGCACATCTTAAGGAACTTTACCACAGAAATGATCCTGAAGCAGTGATAAGACATTTTGAAAGTCAACCATCACTGCATTCAAATCCTTCAGCACTTGCTGAATATGTCAAGGCACTAGTCAGAGTTGACAGGCTGGATGACAGTCAGTTGCTTAAGACTTTGCAAAGAGGTAAGTTTTTGTTCCTAAATTGTGCCCTTGATCCTTTTAATAGTTAGATTGCCAGATTTGAAGTGAATATTTTGAATTCTTTCAAAAGAGGAATTGAACAAACAAGGCTTTGGTGACATATTGGAAATGATCTTGGGAAATAATTGAATATTTGTAATCGTGTGCATATTAATAAGAATCTATGTGTGTTGATAATCTGAAATTTGTTCTGCTTTTGAGTTGTCCTTAAATTTTGTAGGTATCAATAGTTCATCAGGGAATAAGCTTTTGGAGGACAGTGAGTGGCTTAAGACGTGGCAGAGAGGTAAGTTTTCCTTATTGAATTGTGTCCTTGATCTTCTGAAGATTTATCTTACCAGATTTAAATTGAAGATTTTGAATGTTTTCAAAGGAGGAATTCAACAAACAAGGCTTGGGTGACATGTTGGATGTTTCCCTAGGAAAAATTCTGTATTCATGTACATATTAACAAGACTCTATGTGTATTTATTATTATTTGAAATTTGTTCTGCTTTTGAGTTGTCCTTAAATTTTGTAGGTATTGGAAATTCAGCAAAGGAAGAAGAAACCATAGGAGGCCTTTCAGCTTTAAGGAATGTAGGAAAACCTACAAAAGATGGCATTCTTGGAACTGCTAGTGCACCTATCCATATGGTAGCAACAGAAGGTGGGCATTTTAAAGAGCAACTTTGGCGTACAATTCGCACTATTGCACTGGCCTTTTTGCTTATTTCTGGCGTAGGAGCATTGATTGAGGACAGAGGTATCAGTAAAGGTATAATGATGCCATTATACTATAGGTGCTGCTGTTACTTGATTAAAACTGCTAACTGTGGTAAAAGCATTTTGCCTAATTTGACATTTTCCATGAGTTAGGACTTGGTCTCCATGAGGAGGTGCAACCTAGCATGGAATCAAACACCAAATTTAGTGATGTAAAGGGTGTTGATGAGGCAAAAGCAGAGCTAGAAGAAATTGTCCATTATCTTCGAGATCCAAAGGTTAATGCCTTCTTAGCCCTTCTTAATTGATGCACATTATACTTACTGTTGCACATGCTTACTATTTGTATGTGCTGATAAATATTTTACCATTGGAAAGACTATAATTAAAGGCCTGCAACGCAGTCATTTTTCCTCAATAGTTCATAGCCTTTTTTCACCTTTTCCAATAAGAAAAGAAGATCCCTGAGAGCTGATTCCTACTGGGTCTCACATTCCTTCTTTTTGCCTTAGGGCATTGACTTGATACCAAGGATTCAAATTCCTCCCTTTCTGCTTTATTTTTAGATTTTCTAAAAGTTGATGTTTTTCCTAAAAGTTGTTTTTTTTTTTCCTAATTGTTGCTTCCTCTTCCTGGTAACAGCGCTTTACTCGTCTGGGTGGCAAGCTTCCAAAAGGTGTTTTACTTGTTGGGCCCCCTGGCACTGGCAAAACTATGTTAGCCAGAGCTATTGCTGGAGAAGCCAGTGTTCCATTTTTCTCATGCAGTGGCAGTGAATTTGAGGAGATGTTTGTTGGAGTTGGAGCTAGGAGGGTAAGAGAGCTCTTTTCTGCTGCAAAGAAGAGGTCCCCATGTATTATTTTTATTGATGAGATAGATGCAATAGGAGGAAGCCGTAACCCTAAAGATCAGCAATACATGAAGATGACTTTGAATCAATTGCTTGTTGAATTGGATGGATTTAAGCAAAATGAAGGGATTATAGTGATTGCAGCAACTAATTTTCCAGAATCACTGGACAAGGCACTTGTCAGACCTGGACGGTTTGATCGCCATATTGTTGTTCCTAATCCAGATGTAGAAGGAAGGAGACAGATATTGGAATCCCATATGTCAAAGGTAACATTAGGCCAAGGTTCCTTGGTTCTTGCCTTGAATTGCTGATGGGGGTGCTTTCCTTGGGGGCTGTATACTTAATTTCCTGACTCAACCATGTGCCCTTTAAACTTTGGCCTGCAACATCTGAAAATTGTACATATATCCCATGCTTTTGTAGACAAATGAAATTTCTTTCTTGTGTTATTCACTGTTATTAAATGGTTGTATTCTTTCTTGTATTATCTACTGTTATTAAATGGTTGCATTGCTAGTTTTGCTGTTGTTTTTCATATAGATGTTGATGGAATTGCTATCTAAGGCAACAATCTTAGTGATCAAATTGACTATTTGTGTGGGTAGCACGGGAACCATTAGTTTTAGTGGCCTTAAAATTTTACTCTTGTTAGGAAACTGCAACATACATGTGTAACCAACCCTTGTGGTATTACAGGTCATGAAAGCAGAAGATGTTGATTTGATGATAATCGCTAGGGGAACCCCTGGCTTCTCAGGTGCTGATCTTGCAAACTTGGTCAACATTGCTGCTCTTAAGGCTGCAATGGATGGTGCTAAAGCTGTGACAATGAGTGATTTGGAATTTGCCAAGGACAAAATCATGATGGGAAGTGAACGCAAGTCAGCTGTAATCTCTGATGAGTCACGGAGGCTAACAGCTTTCCATGAGGGTGGTCATGCCCTCGTGGCAATCCATACTGATGGTGCTCTTCCAGTCCACAAAGCCACAATAGTTCCTAGAGGCATGTCTCTTGGCATGGTTGCCCAGTTGCCTGACAAGGACCAGACAAGTGTATCCCGCAAACAAATGCTTGCTCGGCTTGATGTTTGCATGGGGGGCCGTGTTGCGGAGGAGCTCATCTTTGGTGAGAATGAAGTTACCTCAGGAGCATCTTCTGATCTCCAACAAGCAACAAAACTTGCCAGAGCAATGGTTACTAAATATGGCATGAGCAAAGAAGTTGGGCTTGTTGCCCACAACTATGACGATGATGGGAAGAGCATGAGTACTGAAACTAGGCTTCTTATTGAAAACGAAGTGAAGGTGTTTCTGGAAAAGGCTTACAATAATGCAAAGACTATTCTTGTTGCCAATAGCAAAGAACTTCACGCACTTGCCAATGCTTTGCTTGAGCACGAAACACTTAGTGGTGGCCAGATCAAGGCTTTACTTGCGCAGGTCAACTCTCAGCAGCAGCAACAACAACAGCATCAGCAGATAGTTGCCCAACAGGGCAGTTCACAGTCCACTCCAGTGCCTCCTTCAACACCTAATCCAGCTGCATCTGCTGCAGCAGCCGCTGCTGCTGCTGCCGCTGCCGCCACTGCAGCGGCCAAAACCAAAGGCATCGCCCCAGTTGGTTCTTAGCATAGAAGACAGATAAGGCTTCTTTGTGGAGCTGCCCCCATGGAAATTCAATGTGCATATAGTTATCTGACTCACAAGGTGTTCTGTGATCGAGTGTTTGGGACCAGTCGTCTTAACTGCTGCAAGTGAGGCTATTTTTTATGTATCACTGTGGATCTGAGATTATTTTGTTGTAGGAGAACTAAATCGCGGCAAGACAGCAACATTGCATGGCAAGTTTAGTTGTTGCCTAGAAAGCCAACACTGCTATTTTAAAAAAAAAAAAAAAAAAAAAAAAAAAATTAGTTTGTTCTGCTCACATATGCAGATGGAATAATCTTTCGCCGGAAGAAGAAAAATCTAATAAGCATTCTTGAGTTTTCTTATCTCTTGTTATTTACGCAACATAGGAGGAGGAGGAGGAGGTCGCGTGATCAAATGGGATTGAGATTAGCCAGGTGGGTAAATCCCAATGGAGGGTCACACCCCATCAATTGATTGATCAAGTTTATTTGAGCGACGAGTAACAGGCAATTCGAAGTGTTGAATTTTGTCTGAACGACCAGACCACATGAACAGTCCTTCAGGTGTCGGACTGCCTTTTACGTCTGTCAAATGCTGAAACATTTTGATGGGGGGGGAACCGTGATCTAGAGGCGGTCAGAGAGGCCCTCGATATTTTGGCTTCTTTATGAATAATTAAGCCACGGCGTGTAACCTAGTCAGCGGGTGGCATATCCGGCATATGGAGTAGATGTTTTGGTTTCTTTATTTACACCATATAAGCCTACATTTTGTGGACACATTGTCTATTATATATGTGGAACAATGAACAAAGTGATATTCGGCAATTGGCTTTGGTTCAGTGACAGATACATATGCCCAATGCTCATTTTCGTATGGCAAATCCTTCTTTTATATATATATATATATAAATAATATTTTAATGTTTATTTAGTCCATCCAATCGGAACCATTTCATATTTCCACAACTGCTTCAACATTAATCATCTCTTGTTTGTCTTTTCCTTGTACACCACTGGCTCCTCCCGGCTCGACCGATAATGTGCTAATGCCGGTAACCATCCGAGACCTCTCGTCCCTCAAGCAGTAAACTGCAAGTAATGATGCGCTGTGCTGTGCTGTATTGCGCACCAATTCTTCCTCCATTGTTAGAATGCGGCTAAAAACAAAATATCATGCATATTGCGAATATATTAAATATGATACATGCGAGTATTACTTATTGATTTTATCGTTTGACATTTCATAAAGATGATTTTCTCATTTAACATCCTATAAAAATGATTTATTATATACTTTAAATAATTTTCTTATATTTAATTTTAATTTTAATAAATTTAAAATTTAATATTATATTTCTTCCGTAAATTTTTATTTATTGAAATAGACAACACTAAAAGAATTTAAACTAAAAACGAACCAAATTATTTTCTTCAGTAGTTGCGTATTAACGTTGTTAGCAACCTGGCATTCCTACAATAACATAAAGAACGTACATTGGAATCGAACATCAATTTGTTCGTACATGTCGTCCCTCTACGATGAAACAAACGTCTGCTCAATTGTACCGTTGATCAATTAAAAAGTTGCACGAGAGACATTCATATGTTGAATGTGGGGAGGGCCCTCTCACCTTCGTGTTGGGTTAAACGTGGCGTATGGAGTTGGTTGATGTTAAAATAATGGCCAAAAACCTAATTATTTTATTAGTCAAATTGCAAGCCAATCTACCGAACGGTGATTGCGTTAAGATCTCAATTTTTTTTTATTATTATTTTAAAAATTCAATATTATAACCAATACCATACCACTTAAAATGAAAGTTGAACGGCGGATTCTTCCTTAGATTTGAAATGAATTTAGATAAAGATATCATTAAGTTATACGTTTAATGCGCGTGTATAGATTCTTATTTAAAATTATTATTACCTAAATGATATATTCTTATTAAAGAGATTAAATTATGATAATAACAAATAACTCTTAATTTGAATACATAATAATACTTATGATTAATATTCTCACAATGTATTTAACACAAAAAAAAAAAAAAACGCAATCTGCGCATTATAACTATTTTCTTTTTAAGCAGAATAGAGAATTTTCGCCAATAAATTTATCCACGGTTTCGTTTTAGCGTTGTTGTCATCGTTTAGAGGCTCAAGACAATCCCGTGGCGTCACTTCGTTCTTGCCCAGTTAGCACCCCCGGTCCAGCCCCCGCAGTGCGGCACACGCAGAAACAGACACGCACAAGTTACACGACACAAACACACGCGAAGACAACCATATCCCCACCACCCCCACGCCCCTCCACTCTCTCAGTTTCTAACTTTTCAAGTTTTCACTTCCACGTCTGCCCCTGCTGGAAAGCGCCTTTTCAAGTTTTCACTTCCCCGTCTGCCCCTGCTTGAAAGCGCAAAACAGAAAGCCAATTGGTTGGCAAGATCAGAAAAAACGTGAATCCAGCAAAGATTTCAAAGCGAATATCGAAACTTCCCAAGCCACAAAACCTCTTTCTCTCTCTCTCTCTCTCTCTCTCTCTCTCAATATCTCATTTCATGCGATAATCACTCTTCCAAACAAGATATCTCTTCCTTTCACAACCAGCCGAAACCCGTTTTAAAGAAAAGAGAAGAGAACGGAAAAGAGAAGAAAGCGGAGAGAAAAAACAGAGAGAGTGGGGAGAGATAATATAAGAAAAGTTGAAAGCTTTTCTCTCAGATCGCTGTTATCTTTGCATAACTGTTCCCAGAATGGCAGAGCCTAGGAAGTACCTTCGTCAAGTGGAGCTTGAGAAGCATAACAAAGTGGGAGATCTTTGGATCTCAATACAGGGCAAGGTCTACAATGTCACCGATTGGAGCAAGGACCACCCTGGAGGTGATCTCCCGCTGATGAATCTCGCCGGCCAGGACGTGACAGATGCATTCTTCGCTTACCATCCGGGCACCGCCTGGCAGTATCTTGACAATTTCTTCACTGGGTATTATCTCCAGGACTACCGTGTCTCTGAGGTATCTCGAGACTACAGAAAGCTGGCGGCAGAGTTTTCAAAACTGGGCCTTTTTGAGAAGAAGGGCCATGGGGCTCTGATTTCTCTTTGCTTCATTGCAGTCCTGTTTTCTTTGAGCGTTTATGGCGTTTTGTGGTCAACTAGCAAATGGGTGCATGTCCTTTGTGGGGCTTTAATGGGGTTCTTGTGGATACAGAGTGGGTGGATTGGCCATGATTCTGGACATTACAATATCATGAGAAGTCCTCGACTCAATCGTTTCGTGCAGATCTTAAGTGGAAATTGCCTTGCTGGGATCAGTATAGGATGGTGGAAACGAAACCACAATGCCCACCACATTGCCTGTAACAGCCTTGAATTTGATCCAGATCTGCAGCACATGCCTTTGTTCGCGGTATCTTCAAAATTGTTCAGTTCACTTAAGTCTTACTTCTACGATAGGAGGATGAATTTTGATTCTGTTGCTAGGTGCTTGATCAGTTATCAGCATTGGACATTTTATCCTGTCATGTGTTTTGCTAGGATCAATTTGTTTGCCCAATCATTCTTGCTTCTGTTGTCCCCCAAGATAAGGATGCCCAATAGGGGCGAAGAGATTTTGGGACTACTTGTGTTTTGGATTTGGTATCCATTGCTTGTTTCTTGCTTGCCAACTTGGGGGGAGAGATTGACATTTGTTGTTGCCTCTTTTATGGTTACTGGGATTCAACATATTCAGTTCTGTTTGAATCATTTCTCAACGAGTGTGTATGTTGGCCCTCCAAAGGGGAATGACTGGTTTGAGAAGCAAACGGATGGGACGCTGGATATAATATGCTTGTCTTGGATGGATTGGTTTCATGGTGGGTTGCAGTTTCAGATTGAGCACCATCTGTTTCCCCGGTTGCCTCGATGCCATCTTAGGAAAATCTCACCCTTTGTTCGGGAGCTATGCAAGAAGCATAATTTGCCTTACAACATTGCATCATTCTGGAAGGCTAATGTAATGACTTATGAGACTCTTCAAGCTGCAGCCTTGCAGGCTAGGGATCTTTCCAATCCAGTCCCAAAGAATTTAGTGTGGGAAGCTGTTAACACTCATGGATGAGAAGATGGGGATTCCCGTGGGCTTTTCAGGTTTTGATGCTCCGGTTATTGATGCCCAGAAACAACTCATGCGATCCGGATATTAATACCGAAGAATAATCATCTTCCCTGTTTGAGCCTTCAATTGTCTTGTTTTTTGCATTGCATTTTCATGAGATTGGTTTGTATAATTTTTGGCCTAGGTTAAAAATCATTCATAATGATTTTCTGTGGGCTCATATGGTTCTTTTGGCTCTTGTTTCTGCTCAACATTCCGCCCTTTCTTTTCATTTATAATATTTGCTTTTTGATAATGCAGTAATTGTCAATAACCTAAGCGTTATGTCTCTCTACACTCTACTCGTTTACTTGGCTTATATTGCAAATTTCCGTGTTTCTTCGAACTGAAGCATGTGATAGGTCCATGTCTGCAGTCGAGGGCGAGCCTTCCTTTCCTCCCTGTTGGCATTCGGATTGCATTTCTAATGCTACATTGCTTATTTCTTGACCGATAATAAAACCAATATCAATCTGAAATATGTTAATGCTGTGGTAGCTGATTCATTCGAATGGAGGTCTGAGTCAATCATTTTCTTTTCTGTTCATACATACCAGAAATGTGCATCGGTGCTTCATGCTCATTCAAGTTCTAGTCTGCATAATGCTTTGCATGATTGCATCTGTTAGAGACAAAGCGAGTCTTCCCCTTTTACAGGGTGTTCTTGTGCTTCCAATGAAGTAAATCGAACTGGATATGGAAAAAGAGAGCGTGTCTCGTGATGCGTTGAACCCAACTGGAATGCCGTGACATAATCATGTTGATGACCCATTTTTTTAAGTAATATCGCTGCTCGATTAAGGAATCTGGAAATTAAAGGTTCTAGCTCTATTCTCGATGGAAAAAGGTTAGTAAGCTGAGAAAAAAGGGATAGAGAGGAGAGTCCGAATGAATTATTAGCGTATTAATTTTATAAAATAGAAAATTATTATTTTTTCAAAAATTATTTTTTTGATAAAAAAATTTAAAATGCTTTTAAAAATTATTTTTTAATACATAAACCCACGTGTTAATTCATTTTTGTTTTTCTCTTTTTTTATTTAAGATTTTAATAATTAAATTGAAAAATTTAAAATTTAATTAATTTAATAAAATTTAAAATAATAAAATTAATATTTAATATGAAATATATAAAAAATTTTGATATATATATATATAATAAATAAAATTTAATTATATATAAAATATAATTATTATATATATTATAATATAATATATAATAAATATATTTTATATAAAATTTAAAAAAATTAATTAATATGATATATTTATAAATATAAATATAAATTAAATTAATATAAATAAAATAATTTAAAATTTTAAAAATAAAAATAAATATAATATAATATATAATTTGATATATTTTTATTAAAATATAAATAAATATATTATATAAATCTTTAAAGTTTTTATAATTTATAAATAAAATAATATATTATTATTTTTTATAAAAATTTTAAATTAATTTAGTAAAAAAATTGTACTACAAACTTTTAAAATTAGCGAGAGCGAATCAAAATGAATTATCTAATTCTCAAAAGTTTACTTATTTTATAGACCGATCGTTTCTAATTTTGAAGCCCTTGTCCCCCTATCTACGAAATTGCGGCCATTCTCGAATCTCGAATCTTTTGTCCTACTTTTGGGACAGCCTGTAAGTGAAAGGACGACAATTGGCTCCTAGAATCAGAAACGAACGTAACGTGATAAGGCCACACACGGTCCATGTCCCCCGGTTTTCAGAAAATAAAATAAATTGTAAAACAAAGATTTACGCAAAAGGCGAATGATAGGCTCTATAATTGTCGTGTACAGATTGTGCTTATGTCTGATTGGCAACTTCCAATAATTGTCACTTTTTTTTTTTGGCTCAGTTGAAATGGGGAGAAAAACGTAGCAGGTTTGAACCAATAGAAAAGGGTCAATGTGAATTTTCAGAACTGGAATTGACGTGGATTTGAAATCTTTTTTACTTGGAACCCCCCCCCCTCCCCCTGCCTGGATTGGCATTGCATTTTGAGCAGTTCAATTGGGAGAGCGTCCTTGATCTTGCCGGGTTTTCAGAAGGGTAACGCTTGTTGTCACTACAAACTTGTTTAACGTTATAAGTATCAAATTAATTATAGGTTATAATTTAAGAACCGTGATAACAAACAAGAGAGGTCCATTAAAAATCATGGGCGATTAAATCAGAGTGATTAGATGTATTCTTCAGAATGAATCGATTTCTACTGGAAAAATTGATAGAAAACAAATTGTGAATACATCTACATGGTCTCCGTTCCCAATACTTTCAGTAGTTTCAAGTTGCAGCCTAACTTCCAAGGCCATCAGGCATACGTGATGGTCTTTTTCTCTGTCAAAAGTGCTCTGTCAAAAGTGCATACAAAGGTGTATATATATACTTTCACATTAAAGACTACGTTTTAAAGGAAAGTGGGAAGAGTAGGATTAAACCCAAAAACCTTCGCTTGGAAGCGGAAAAAAAAAAAAAAAAAGTTTCTCACAACCCACGATCCACCTAGACCTAACGCGCTGAATAAAAGCATATCGTTCATATAGTTTATTTTTTAAAAATTGTCAATTACTTATTGTTTATCTCATCCTTTGAAAACTTATTTTCTTATCTTTCTCGTTCTTAATATTTGAGAAGTCAATTCGTTCAAATGCCCCTTAATTTCTTTATCTCGGATACCCACCGCTTTAATTGTTGGACAAGTTGATAAAATGAAAAACATGAATGAGATTTAAATGGTCAAATTAATAATAGTTTAATTAGTTTTACTCTTATCTTAATTCGATTGCGGTTTTGAAAATTTACATGTTTGAATATAATGATCAAATCCATGCGCTTAGATTCCTACATATGGGTTTGGAAATTAGAGTTCGCATTTCAAAATAATAAGTTAAAAATCTCCTCTCCTCTGCGAAATTTGGAGTTTTGATTGGGTAGTTTTAAGTTAAAACATTCCTTCTCTCCAAATATCCTAGTGATAAGTCAAAAGGGATTACCTTACGTTTGAAGATTCTCCATTGGATAGAAAAGATTATTGCAAAACAACTGACGGTAACGATTCAAAACTGCAATTTTTTTATTATTATTATTATTTTGGGTTCTTCGTGACAAGCTTATATTTAAAAACAGTTATGAGCAATAAAAGAATGTTTTCTACTTTGACTCAAATTCAATGGCTGAATTATCATGCTATCACATCTTCAATTCCCATTTCAAAAGAAAATTCACTTGGGGGCTAAGGAACGTTACTAATTCAAAAGAAAAAAGGAAAATTCAAAAGATTTGATTGAAAAGCCGCAAAGCAAGACGATACAAATATCCAACTCGAAAATTTAATGAAAAATAAAAGAGATGTGGGGTTGGAACTGGTAGACAAGTGCAAACACGTACATCAACACGTCCCCATAATTTCTGAGAAATAGCTATCCCCATAAGCAGTTACTCAGTTAGAAATCTACATCGTAGGTTACACACACACACACACACACATGGAGGGAGAGGCATTTATATTTCTCTCCCAACCCCCCTTTATTTTCTCCTGTCTTTTCTCTCTTACACGACCATTCAATGCAGGAAGAGTGCCGAAATAATCTAAACGAGTAGGAGAGCAATGCGAAAATATGAATAGGAGTGGCAGCAAAAGCACAGGCGGATCACAAGCCTGTGCTGCATGCAAATACCACCGTAGAAAATGCGTCCCAAACTGCCCTCTCGCACCATTTTTCCCTCCCCATCGCCAAAAAGAATTCCTCAGCGCCCACAGGCTCTTTGGCGTCAGCAATATGCTGAAAATCACCCGTGACCTCGACCCCCAGCAGAAGGCTAATGCCATGAATAGCATGATCTACGAAGCCGACGCTCGAGCCCGCGACCCCGTTGGTGGCTGCTATAACATCATAGGCAACTTGTATCGCCAAGTCGAACGCGTCCGGGCGGAGCTCAATTTCGTTCGCCACCAATTGTCGATTTGTCGATCCCGCTCCGAGGAGGCAGCTTTTGCTTCCACGAATGGCAATGCTAATGGAAATTCTTTGATTATCTGCGAACAATCAACATCAACCAATAATGCTGTGCAAGATGCCCCTTACAGGGAAGAAACGTTTGAAGATGTAAGTGAGGATGTTAAGCCATTCCTTGGTGCGTTTAGTGAAAGAGACAATACAGTCTTCTTGGACTCTCTCAGGTTGGTGTCATTAACAATGGAATTTTTCCATATGAAAATGCAAGTAATGAAAAAGGAAAAGTTATGTTTACAAATTTAATTTCTTTCTTCTTCTTTTTTTTTTCAAAAATAAAAATAAAAAACTCTAAAATTTCAAACTCAATAGAAATTTTGATTACGATGATATTTGACATGACTTGAATTTCTCAAATGGGCTAAAAGTTTTATTAAGCTTTCTTCCTCAATTATTCATTTCATACCGTAAGGGTTTTATTGACATTTCCTTGATGCTACGATGATTCAATTTCATAACAATAATTATTGAAATTGACAAACTCACTTCGTCCATTGGTCGTTAGTGACGATCGTCCTCACATCCTTCTGTTTTTTTTTTTTTTCCTCAAAAATTGACGATATCGAGAAATAATGGGAAAATATTTGTTAAGAAAAATTTAATTTCTACTCAATTTTGAAATGGAAATTGAGTTTTTGCACTCCAGAATATGCTTAATACTTCAAAGTTGCACATGAATTAATTAACCCTTTTGCGTTCTGTTCTTAGTGACAAAGTGGGGTTGGAGGAGGATTGCAAGCCGATATACTATGAACAGCAGCAAGACATCAAGGACGCTTCTTAGCCATTCCCTCGTACAAAACGGAAAACGCAGATGAATTGTGGGGGCGATGATTTCCAACTCTCCTCGATCAGAACAAAGTAAAGAAATTTTTGCTTCGGCATGTTAGTTAGGCTTTTACACAGATTTCTCCTGTTTTTGTATGCCCCCAAGTGTATCCTACAAAGGTAATGTTCTCTTTTGTAATAGGGTTTGTTATTTATATGCACATTTTGGTTTCATACACACACTAAACCATTGCCTTGGGATGTAAAATCTGCTGCCTTATCTAAGGTAATGATTTTGCCTTGGGCGTGTGAATGAGAAATCCCTTTCCAAGTAACACAGAGGTAGAGAAGTCTTTCTTATTTTTTCAATGTTTGAACTTGCCAAGACCTCGATTGCTTTGCTTGCTTTCCGATGAATAAAAAGAAAAAACTCGTTCCTGCTTTTACGATGTATTTATTGCGGTTAATAACTTTCTGTCTAGTAGTTTCCGGCCGTTCAGCTTTTGTTTTTAGCTCTATTCTATAAAGGGCTTGTGGGTAACAGTTGGGTCATAATTGACAATTGCCATGATTGTTAAAACTAATAGCGTTCGTGGTGCATGATTATGGTTATGGTCGGGCAGCTTTGGAAATTTCAAGAGTGGTGTGTCCTTCTATTTGTTTTGTTTTGTTTTTTATTATTATTATTATTTTTTTAAAAGATAATGATTCTACTTGATTAGTTTAACATTAATTGCGTTATTATTTATATTTCTTTTTAAAGTACTAAAATTTGAAACCTAAACTTGCAACTATAAATTCAGTTAGGTAAATGCAGTATTTGGACTTTTGTAACTAGTTTTCTATTTTTTTTTTTTGTATTTTCTTTGGGTCTAGTTTAATATTCATTTTTCAATGGCATGAAGTTTTGTGATAGGCATATTATTGGGAGCACCGGCCCACAATGCCAGTCCATTCAAACCTCGTAAGTGGGTAGGGGCTGAGGCCTTTCTCCAATGGTAAAAATTCATCCAAATACGGAGAAGCCGTGCCACGTTTTGACCTTCCATTTTGCAATCCATCTGAGATTCGTAGTTGCAATTCAATTGGCACTCGGTTGTTCTAATGTCAGCCTCTAGTTTGTCCATTTTGCCGTGCGTGGTGGTCCTCAAACAGCCCATTCATAACCGTTCACGGACTCCAGTGAAAAACAAGATCTAATTGGAGATCTTTGGCGGCTACTGCTTGATGGTATGCTACCAAATCAAATCCTTTGCCTCGGCCTCAAAAGGTTAGCTGGCCAATCTATTTGGATGGAGAACAAAGGCACATTGTAGTTTTGTTTGATGAAAAGACAACAACTAATATCCTTCTTTAAAGCTTGAACTCATCATGCATTAGAGAAATTAAATGTCAATTCAAGAATTTCAAAAAACAATCAGAATCTGCTGCTACTCTAGTTCCAATAATAAGATTACAAACCGACCGAATTGTTTAATTCTCCAAAGTCCCACCGACCCTTATTTAAAGATGCTGCCCTTCCCATTCCGGAGGAATGCAAAAACCGTGTTCCATAGGCTGATCAGCCGTCACCAGCAGCAGCGTAGTTGTTGTCGCTTTCTGATAGGGAAGGAGATGAATCGGAAGAAAGGTCATTGATAATAGAATATGGACCACCTTCTCTTGCACCCTTACTCCTGACATCTTCAATCATCCCATGCACTGTGCTCATCTTTGGTCGGTCTCTTGGCAATGGAGCCACGCATAACAAGGCCACTTGCATTAGGGCCACCATCTCCTCCTCCATCTCCTTGCACCTCAACAACTCAAAATCAAACACCTCCCAAGTCCATTCTTCTCGCCCAACCCTTTGAACCCATTTCACCAAGCTTGTTTCTCCTTCCCCAGTTGGCATTTTCCCCGTCAATATCTCCAGCAAAACAACACCAAGGCTATAAACATCGCACTTCTGTGTAAATTTCCTCCGATTGACATTAGTACCGTTGTTGTTGGGCCCGAGTTCTGGTGCCCTGTAGGCGTTGTTCGATAGAGATGGTGTTGAATGCAAGAGTTGTTGGAGACCAATATCAGCTATGCGTGCATTGCCTGAGTGATCAACCAAGATGTTAGAGGACGTGAGGTTGCCATGGAAGAGTCTGACTTTGTTGCGGCTATGGAGGAAAGCGAGGCCTTGTGCAGAGCCTGAAGCCAGTCTTAGCCTTGTAGTCCAATCTAATGGAGTCCTACATGGCCCTCTATTTCCTGTTGCCAAATGCAGAGTGATTTTATTATAAAGATAGAGAATGAAAATAACAAATCAAACAGATCACTAGGTTGATTCATACGAACCGTGCAAGAGAGAGTGGAGGCTTCCATTTGGCTGAAAATCATAAACCAAAAGCAATTCATCCCCGGCATTATAGTATGCTCTAAGGCTCACAATATTAGAATGTCTCAACCAACCAATCATCCTCAAAGACCCATCAATCTCCTTCCTCTTCCTCCCGTGTCTCACCCTCTTCACCACCGCCGCATCACCGCCGTCCGTCACCACCTTGTAAGTGTTCCCCACACTCCCTCTGCCCAACAAGTCAGCCGACGAGCTCAATAGATCATCCACGTTCCCAAATCCCTTGCACCCCTCAAACACCACCAGCTCGCCTTCCCTGGGCCCACCACCACTGCCGCCGTAAAACCCACCTGTACTCGGGAGATGGGACCCAACTTTGGTCTTGGCAACGGCTACTTGGGTCCTGATATTTCTTCTACGCTTATGATAGCAACAACACGATATAGTCACTAGCGCCGCCGCAATCGCCACCACGTCGGCACTAACGATCAAGACCACCACCCAGTCACTCAATTTCCTCTTGCTTTCTTGGCCATCCGAACTTGAGGGCTTGCTCTCCACCGTCTGATAGGAGCATGCATACGGCAACGGCGAGCCACAGAGGTCGTGGTTCCCGGAGAAAGAACTCGCCGGAAAACGGGATAACAACGCCGGGATTTCGCCGGCTAGATAGTTATGCGAAACATTGAATTCTACTATCGAAGAGGACGAAGAGCTAACAGAGTGGATAGTCCCGCCGAAGGAATTGGACTCTAGCCGAAGAGTCAACAAGTGAGGCAACCGCACGAGCTTGCTCATCGGAACGTCACCGGAAAAATGATTGTGAGAGAGGTCGAGCCGACGGAGGCGCCTAAGATGAGAAACACCGGACGGAAACGTTCCAGAGAGGCCATTGTGAGAGAGGTAGAGGTGCTTGATGTTTGTCCACGAAGAGAAGTTAAAGCGGCCGGAAGCAGAGGAGAGGCGGTTGCGCTTCAGGCTGAGGAGCCTCAGTTCCGTAAGTCCACTCAGAGGAACGATGGAGCCGCCGGTGAGATTCAGGTCCTCGAGGACGAGCCTGGTGACTCGGTCGGTGGTGGGGTCGCAGGTGACTCCGAGCCACGAGCCAAAACAAGGGTCAGTCGAGTTCGTCCAGGAAAAAAGCCCATTAGAATTCTCTGATATTGAGGCTTTGAAGGCGAGTAAAGCAGTGGAGTCCGGGCTTGATGAAGATAAATCAGTCAAGCAAAATAGGAAGAATGCGGAAAATAGAAGAGAGGAGACGAGGATTTTCTCGGCCAACATTTTCTTTCTTTCACTTTCTCGGGGAAATGGCAGAGAAAAACGAAGAATAATAATAATATGGGCTTTGTGGTGCTCAAACTAGCCGTTGAAAGGGCAGGGATAGTCTGGTGCATGAGACCCTCGGGGGTTAAGGTGTTGGGAGCGTCGACACCACGCGCTTTAAGACCAATGTCACAACACTTCGTACGTTGTATCTTGGAAGCAAGACCAGACATAAACCGTATCGGTCAGATAATTAATTAGAATTTATGACGTATTCACAAAAATAGAATACGAAGATTGATCTGCTATTTACCGCATGAGAGTTATTTATAATTAATGGCTAAAAATTAATAATATAAATTTAAGATTAATTTGTATATCCAATCAGCGTATTTATGTTTTTTTTTTTTTTTTTGAATTAAGTAAGTTTGGTACCTTTTTGGTATCCTCCTAATGAAAATGAGTTCGACCAGCAGAAAGGTAAGAGCGGGAATCTTTGGGAATGGGCGTCCAACCGTATAAAGAATTAGTGAGAGGCCATGGAGAATCGGTTGGGATCAGAGAGTCTTGAATGAGACGCCTAGTCTTGTTCACCTTCTAAGGAAAGAAACCCATTATTTTGACAAGGTTGCATAGCAACGCCAGCGGAGACAAAAGTGGCAATGGACTTTATTTAATTGCCAGAAAAAAAAAAAATGATACCCTACATTTCATTATTTAAAAAATGATACCCTATATCCCACAATATATTTACATTATTTTGAAAAGGAAATATGAAAAGTATACATAATATAATATTAAGCATCATTATTAACTAATCAGCTCAGCCTGTGATTTAATGACCTGATTTCTTAACCAGCACGATGTTTGGGCCAAGTGGACTTGCTACGTGGACCTGTACTATGGATTGGCCCGCTGACTGACGTTGCGAGCGTTGGAAGAGAGTGGCTGGAGGATTTCATGGCTCCCTAGTCGCGGAACGGGCTTTTAATATCTTTACTGAGCGAAGTCTTCAACCATTTCATCTTTGAACCCACTATTTCATAATAGAGAAGGACCGAGACAAAAAAAAATCTGAGAAAAATTAAATAATAATGTTAATAAATGATCTCGGACCTCAGTTCGCAGATGTTATGGTTATATTTATCTTTAAAATATTTTTTTATATCTTAAAAAAAAAAAAAGAAAGAAAAAAAGACCAGCCTTGTTTATATAACCTATGATAACTGTAAAGAGAAAAGATGCAACGCCAATGTGCCATCCTGGATCCCTTCTAAGTTTTAATAGGTCCACACTCGGGCCACTACGATAAGCCCATCGAGGGCGTCAAACGGGAGTCTTGGACTTTGGTGTAATTGCAAACAAAGGCAAGACTCTCTCGAGTCATTCCTCGACGCAATGCCCATCTGTTAATTTTTCAGGGGAAATTGGTTCATGACTACGCGTAATACATTTTAAGCCTATCAAATATAAATAATATAAATATCACAAACCTATGTTGACCAAAGACATTCGCAGCCTCATTCCTATAAGATTACTTCTAACTTATACGATATTTTATTTTAAAAGTCACAAAAATGAATACACAATTAATAAAATTTGTGAAAAGAACATTTGTCATTAAAATTTTGCAACTCTCCGACTCACTTGTTGATGCTAATTGCTCAAAAATGAAAATTCGAAGGGAAGGAATCCTGTATTAACCGTGTTCCCTTGGCGAGGTTAGTCCCATTTATAAGTGGGACCGACTCCCCCTCCCTCGATATCTACACGGATCGTATGTCGGTGAGAGTGTTTCACTTTTAGGGGTTTTGTTGCTTTGACTTTGGCATTAATCCGTAACATA
The DNA here is from genome assembly GCA_037832385.1 of Rhizophora apiculata. Classification (NCBI taxonomy): domain Eukaryota; kingdom Viridiplantae; phylum Streptophyta; class Magnoliopsida; order Malpighiales; family Rhizophoraceae; genus Rhizophora; species Rhizophora apiculata. Next base: position 3,198,848 of record CM075433.1, on the reverse strand, counting down.
TAGCACCCCAAGAGCCTTAATAATCGTACAATAATCTTAAGCCAACCGTTTCCTCTACATTCCCATGCCTTGGGAATTGGAATGGCCCAAACTTCCTTGCACTTGGCTCTGCATCGCCTTAAACTCTACCTTACACGGGGCATAAATGTTCTTATATCATACGCTCCTCTCAACACGAAGCCAGCTCCAACTTGGGTAGGCCATGCGCTGGATTTTATTTATTTATTTATTGTGTAAATACTACTTCTTTCCTTGTACATCAATATCGCTAACAGAACCCCTTTACTCTCTCTCTCTCTCTCTCTCTTTTTTTTTTCCTTTTTTTTACACACATATATTAAATTGAACACATTACATTGTTATTATTTGCTGATTATTTTTGTTAATTGTTAATTATTATTATTAATGAATAAAATAAAATTACAGTGTTGATCAAATTGATATTACTCTTATTATTTAAATGGTAAAATGACTATATGGGACATTTTGTTCTTATTTTATTATATATATATTTTTTTTTGGATAGTATGTTTTGTATAAGATACCAAACGTTGTTGATGGCACCAAAATAGGGAATCAATTTCAAGAAAAAAAATTGACATCTATGAAATTAGCAAGATTAGACTTGAATAATATATTTAATTAATATAAATTAATGTGAGTAATAAAACTAAGAGATATCTAAGCAAATGCAATAATAAAATAAAATAAATAAAAGAAACTAACTTGGAAAAAACAACGACATGTTGATCTATTAGATTTTGAATGATTTATATTATTTTTTAATAAATAATCAAATAAAAATGAAAGAACATAGATGAGAGAACCAAAAAGAAAGAAAAAAGAAAAATTATGAAGTTTAGAGTAATCAAGGATATTTAGGGCCAATGCTATGGATGAGGTCTAACAAACTACTTTTGGATCACTTACCTAGAAAGTTTTATTAGCAATATCAACCTTTACAAAAAAAAAAACTCTAATCCTTCTACTTTTTGAAATGCAATAACAATCAGAATTCTTTTATTTTTTAAAATGTATCCTTAATATTTAGCACCCGAGAGCCTTAAAATCAGCCAATCACCCTATTTTACAACAAGTTTGCTTTGATCATTTTGGTATCAAAGCTTGGAACCAACCGTAACTCCAATTGCATGAAGTTAGAATATCCCAACTGCGAAATTGCATTTTACTCTCGCCAACCGTACCGTACCTTGTACATGCCCAATCCTTGGAAATTGGATGGGCCCAAACTTCCTCGCACATGGGCCCTACATCAGCTTAAACTCTACCTTTCACGGCATTAAAAAAAAAAAAAAAAAAAGGTTTCACATGATAAGTTCCCGTCAGCACAAAGTTATACTGTCCCATTTCCAAATTGGGTTAGGTAATGTGCTGGATACTACGACCACTTTCCCTGACGTAACCCATTTATACTTTTTTTTTTTTTATTTCGTTTTTCAATTTCATTACACATATATATTAAATTTAATATATTTATATAGTATTATAATGACCATTAAATTTTTTTATTAATTATATTTTTAAATTAAAAAATAAGATAGTACAATAAATTTGCCTTAATTCAACCAACCAACCAACATTTCTGCATTTTTTTTCTGTACGTCATAAATGAGGCGCCCTAATTGAGGCAGATATCTTTAATCTCAACCCACCCACTTAATAACTGATTGACCCGCAATGAGCTCCAGTGTACCATCCCACAATTATCATGCAATGTACATTCAACTAAAATCAGCTGAAACACAAGCTCCCTGTCCTGTTCCCCTGTCTGTACGAACAAATTAAGTATAAACCAAGTATCTGCAATGCTTGGCATCTCCTACAAACGACTCCGTGAGCACATCAACCACGAAGAATGGCCCTCGCTCCCTCTAATCCCGAGCCCCGATACTATATTCAAGTGATGGAGTGTAAAGAACCTCTATTCGAAATTATCATTATTTGGACAATAAATTATTTTTATAAAAATATTTAAATTAAGATAATAACAGATGACATTTAATTTAAAATTGCATATAGATTTCTAATATCGCACAATGCTCTTTCTTTATTGCTTAAAAGAAATGCAGGGGGTGCCGACATGTAGTGCAGAAATGTACTTTTCAAACTGCATCTAACTAATATGGTAGACATCGTACATAACTTGTTGAAGCTTTCGGAATTCTTAATTTTCAAAATATTTCTATTCTTTTTTTTTTCCTTAATCTAATGGAAATTATCTCAATCCTCTTTTCAAATCGACAATTGCACCTTAATTCTCCTCAGAAATACAAATTATCCTACCTCCCACCATCCCAGGAAAAATTTAAAAAAAAAAAAAAAGCATGAGAGTTTTTATATATATAATTTAAAATAAATAAAAAAAAAAACAGAGAAGGAGAATGAACCAAAAAAAAAAAAAAATTGTAATTGTAAGCAAGACGAACAATTAAGAATTAACTGCCAATCAGAAACTAAACCTCCAGATCTTGATTCTTAGATCAACCGCACAATTGGACCCAGTTGTTACCGCCACCGTCGGTGACTTGCCTTTGGGTACAAACCCTTTAATGCCATCACAAGTAACCCTGATGCCCACCTTCTTGGTCTTCAGCCCTCCTGTTTTCACTCTCACTTTAGTATCCAACTGGATCTTCAGCGTCACCCTTCCGTTCTTCTTCTTCAGATCCGATCTCAGGGCATTCACCGACTCTACATCAAGATCATTAGACCCAGAAATGATAACGTTTCTAAAGCTGGTCTCGTTTTTTGTTGTCAAGCTAAAGGCAGGCAAAGTCCCGTTTCCGATGAAGACATTGCTGGAGAAGGAAGATATGGTGAAGGGTTCGTAGAAGAAGGAGAGGTGGGAGTTGGGGTTACTGGAGATGATGGTGAGGTTCAGAAGAGAGGATACATGGGAGGAGGAGGAGTCTGCGGAGGTGGTGAGGTTGAGGCGGTGGATGCGGAGGGAAGGAATTGAGAAGTCCGGGCGGCGGGGACGGAAAAGGACATAAAGAGCGGCGCCGGCGATTGCCACGACGAGGAGGAGCAAGAGCAGGATGAGGATGCTCCAGAAGCAGCAGCAGCAGCATATCCTCCTCCCGCTGCGGCTATTGCCACGTTGTTTGTGGGGCTGCGGCCGGTAGGGCTGGCGGGCCGTGGGGTTGTAGAGGTGGGATTTGTTGGTGTTGGTGTTGGTGTTGGCGTTGGCGGCAGCCGTCTTTGCGGCGAAGTTGTTGGGGGTGGGGGCGGCGGAGCCCGTGCCATTGTTCGTGGGTTTAGAGGATGGGAAGACTTTCTCCGCCATTTTCACTGAATCTTACGAAAGATCCAAAGAAACGGAGCCACAAGGGATGATTGCAGGTACAGGCTGCAGCGGACCAGAAATTGTTATCTTCCTTTGGCTTAGGCTGCTGTCTCTTTAGTCTTTTGGGTTCAAGCTGTAATTTTTTTTCTTTTTCCTTTTTTTGTTTAAGCCTTTTTGTTTAGTAAGCTTACGTATATAACTCTCTAACTTTGGGGCCACGTTTTTCATCATCTTTTTTTTTTTTTTTTTTTTGGCACCATGAATCCGTGTTCATCCTCATCTTACAATCTTAAAACGAGACAACAATCTCTAACACTCAACACACCTAGCCACTTTGGCTCTTGTCATTTGGTGCCTATCATGCAAGTGTGGGTGGGGCCATCGTTCGAGCAGTGAACTGGAGGTTCTCCTGATTGTCCTCCCTTTGTTTCACCAAAAATATTGAAGAAAACAATAATTCCAATGAAAATTATGTTGATTATTTAATTTTAATCCACTGATAAAAGATAGCTAGGCTAAAAAATTTCATTCGATTTGTGCACAAAAAGGCAAAAGCTTACTTCAAAAGTGACCAATCCTTCTTCTTCTTCTTTATTTTATTTTATTTCCTTTTTCAATTCCTCGGTTCTAATCCTAAGTAACAAGGTAAGAATATTAAGTGAGGAGAATACCATATTTTCATGCTTGACACTGAACATGAGCGCCCCTCCCCTCAATTTTTATCAGACCGAACAGCAATTCAGTCCTAAAAAGTAACCCGAACCAGAACACTTTGCCAATCCAAACCTCATAATGACCGCCAAAAAGCCGGACTTTTATGGTTGATGTTGAAGACAGTAAAGAATAATTATTGGGTGCATCAATTTTGTCTTACTACAGTAGATCAGACCATTTATGTTTAAGTAACATCACCATCTCTCCCGTACATTTGTAGTCAAATATAATTAATAAACAAACCGTGACCAAGCGGTGAAATATGAGGTTTCAACTTCAGATTTCATTCATAATCTAAAGTTTCTCCCCAATTCAAGTGAGAAAAAAGGAATCATGGCACTTGGGCAGAGATGTATGGAACCACCTACCCTAAAAATGCATAGTCCTGATATAACAACAAGAGCTTGACCATGGGACGCAATAGATAATAAAAACATATAAATACAAATTTATTAAAAAAATTTAGTATTATTATTTCATTTAATATTATTTTATTTTTGTATCCATGAATGTATCTAATTCTTGTGCCTATAATTCCTTCTCTTAACCACTGCTGACTTTTTCCAATCACGTCTCAAATTATGGCATTTGCTGCTGTTTAAGAAAAGAATAATCAATTAACTATTCCATTTAATCAGTGGGTGGGCAGTTGCACAGCTTAATTAACTTAAATCCCAGGTGGGTGATCAATAATTACTCAATTAATTATTCCACGCTGCCTTCGAGGTTGAATTGGATGTCCCTTATTTATGACGTCAGCTAGCATTAGCAACTAAAAGCCAGATGTGTAATGATGAGATTACAAATTCCGAACGCCTTTTGTTGATGGAAAATTCGTTAGGTATGTGATGTAAGTTTGATGAATCTATGTTGACGTAGAATAATTTTATATCATATAAATAATATTTTATAAAGTACATAAAAAAAAATATAATAAAATAATAAATATTAATATAAATTATTTTTATATTATATAAAATATTTTTTTATATAATATAAAATTATTTAACATTTATTTACGTCTATAAAAATTCATGTTTATATTATATTTTGCCCTTTGGTACCCAGAACGAGAAAGAAGATGAAGCAATAATGAAATCCGTAATATGGGCTACCGACGCAGAAAAATTATGAAGAGTTGGCCTGTCCCATTCGGACTGGACTAAGCTCTAACGTCACCTTCTCAGTCCAAGCAAGCACCTTTTAACTTTGGAAGTATGCCCCGAATCCGTTATCCTCATGGATGGCACATACAAGTCAACAAGACCGGTTAAACCCAAGTTCCAGGAGAACGTTACGTAACCAAGAAGAAATGGCCCAAAACGTAATGATAATTAATTTAGAAAGATTAAATTGGGAATTGTCGGGCAGGTCTATAAGATTTAAAAACCGTACATCAACTTATAATGTATTATATTACATTAGCACAACTTCCGAATTATTCAAAAATGTCACATGTTTGCTAATAAACATTTGTACCATTTTACTTCTTTTAATTTCTTGTTTTCCCTCTGCTGGCAGCATGGAATTACAAACTTTCGTGTATCCGAATTGCGAATGGTACTCGTAATGCAGCTACCCGAGGGCCTTTTCCAGACTTTTTCGTGACATTTGGTGCCCCACCAACAATGAAACACGCAGCCAATGATGGCAGCATGCCTCCACTTCTTCCAGAGCACGGTATTTGGAACAATTGGCCAATGGAAACAGAACTCAAAACAACGAACATCCTGCACATATTCGAGGTAGTACAGAGGCATATGGCCAGCAGAAACCATTTCCCAGGTTGTCAGAAGTGCATGAATCGATGTAGATCACTAGCTAGCTACATCCAATGGCTCTTCCTACACCTACACTGATTGCCAGAGGACTGCTGGTTGCAGCACCAGATTCAACTATGCGTCCCTTGTTAAGAACGCTCCTTGAAGTCACCTAATCTTGTAAGCCCCATCATGTGTAAGTGCATTTTATAACTATTTTTAAGCAGCACTTCAGCAGAGAATGTATCACTGTAAAAACGAAAACATATTTCCATGTGCACAAAGAAACTCGCAAGTTCAGGCACTTGATATACATTATTTCCTCCCCAAAGCCAATTATTTTGTGTGTGTGTGTATTTGGGTGGTATGGCTAGGCATGGAAACGGCTGGAACATCATGTACAACGGAAGATCATCAAATGTTCTGCAATCGACTACCAGCCAATCCTCAGGAGAAAACTTAGGAATATTCCAAAACATAAGAGTTTCATTTGTTCGAAGATAATCTAGGATTAAAAACCAATACTTGATAAATCGTGCTGAGCAAAACAATGAGCAGCAGACCAAGCAAATAACTTAATCCAATCCTTTGCGCCCACTCTCTCCACAATAAAACTAGAGAAAAGGGAAGAATGTGCTATAATCATCTGCATTCAGCAATCTGCATTCCCTGGGGGATAACTATTTCAACCAAACAACTTCTGGAAATGCGGATCAATCAGTGAAGATCACAGGGGTGGCACTCTAATGTTGAAGTATAACGGATAATATATATATGAGAACTCTCCGGATAGTTCAACATTTTAAGTGAAATGGTTTCTCAACAGGATCTATATAACCAACTTGAAATCTAGAATGTAGTATTAGGAAACCAGAGATGGAAAAAGAATGCGATGTATACCAATACCATAGCATTTCCTAATAATTTTTTTAACGAGAAACAGCATTAAGTCAAATAGCTATAGAACAAAACGGTAATACTAACAGGCAAGGTTAATACTACATTGGGCTTGCGATACATAACAAGCAGCCGAAGGCCACGTCCACCATGGGGACAAAGCCCACACGTCCAAAACCAGGAAGGGGAAATTGGTAATCACATTCAGAGTATTGAGGTCTCCTATCTAAAGGGAAGAACAAAAAAGGAAAGGAAAAAAAAATAAAACAGATTGCAAAATCACGTAAAGGATGAAATCGAACAATAAAAATCTTAAACGCAGGCACAGAGAGACGTAGGAGGTAGTCAGAGGATGAAGGAACAAACGAAAAGAGAAAAACCCAATACAGAATCGCTCCTACCCATATTCGATTTCTCTTTGCTCTTCCTATCTGTTATCTTTTTTATTAACGACCCAAACCATCACTCTCTCACGCACACACTGCACGTCCTGCAAGTCTGCCTCTCTTGCCACTTTTAATAAAGCCTGGATTCTGAATTCTGACTTAAAAAGACAAAACAAAACGAATGTCGCTTGTCTGCAGCAATGTAATGTCCTTTTTTTCCCCCTTTTTTGGGATTCGCTTTCACACGCTTACATAATGACTACACTACGCCACCACACAACATAACAGAAGTTGCCTAATGTCCGGGGAAGAAGTCAGGGTCCAAGGAAAATAATTAAACTGACAATCCAAAAAAGTGAAAAAAGGGTCCCAGTAGGGCTTAAAAAGGGGTTCCAGCCAATGTCCCACGTCTAGGATCAAATGTCAATGAGCTGTTGATCGGCTTTGACTCTGAATGACTGAACTACACTGAAAACCCCACCAATTCCCCGTTGGAACAAGTCTGCAGGTTGGGGTCAAACGGGCAGGTCAACGATGGGTGGACCTGGCACAGCAGGATCCACGCGGGTCCTAACGGCTTCAAGTTTATAATTTATTTTTTTAAAGAAAATATGATGTGTGCACAATTAAGTAAATTACGCATCCAACTAATAAAATATATTGCGCGCGCATTATTGTTGCTCGCATGTTCACATTATATCTAGTGCGTATGCATTTACATTGTCTGTTTAAACATCACATCATTTTTTTTTTTTAAAAGAAAAATAGAAAATGAGACCCCGGCATATTTTTAAAAAGATTAAGTGAGACCGCGCGAGTCCCACCGACGTTGACTCCCCCTCTCCCTTGTTAGAACCCGTCTACGGGACTCCGTGGTCCTTCCCAGTTTTCCTGTACGATCCACATATCCGGTCTTATTTTCAAAACATTGGTCTGTGTCATGCATGCATGGCTGCGCAGCATTGTCGTTCAGAAACTGTTCGAGGTTATTTTCTGATGTCCCAATAAGGGAAAAAAATAAAAATAAAAAACGCTCAGGTTGATGTAACCCAGTGTGCTATATTGAACTCTTTAATCGGGAAGGTATTATACAGTCAAGTTGTTATCAGAAACAATTAAAACACCGATAAAAAGAACTACATGGATTGTTACAAGTTGGGAAAATGAGCTGACACACACGGTTCTTGGGAAAAACAGAGAAAAACCAAACTTCTAAAACTGGAAATTAATATGACTCTCGTTCATTTTTATGAACTAATGGTGGAATGAAGATAACCAGAAAAGAGGCTCTAATAAATAGCAGAACAGCAAGTGAATCCAAGACGTATTCTGGGTCCACTTCATCTTATCTTTTTGTCCAATAAGTAAATGTGTGTATCATAACAAAAGAAGACTAAGATAATTATATATTTGTTGATGACATTTTCTATGCAACAAGAACATTTTTATAGCGTCCCAGTGGGTTTCCTTTTGGCTCCTTTGTGCCATCCTCTTCCCTCATTGTCAATGGTCTTTCATTTCTAAATTCTAATGTCAAAGTATTGCCACCCATTAATGGGCAATAATAAAAAGCGCATGGTTGGAGTGCGGAACGCATAATATTTTATTATCATTATTATTATTATTATTATTATTATTATTATTATTTGTAATTGAAAAAATATAGAGTATTTTTTAAAAAATATATATATAATTTATTTTTTTCTTCTTACTATAGAATATATTTTTTAAAAATAATATATTTTATTATAAATACTGTACATTTCAATTTTATTTTATTTTTTTTTAAATCACGGTAGCCTAATCGCCTGTCCTGCGACACTACCATGCGCCGCCTGGCTTTCCCCAATAAAAAATCCAATCGATTCAAAGCCCATGGCATGGACAAAGGGAGCTCTTGCTGCAATCAAGTGGGGTATTGGGTAACTGAATGGTAGTCGGTCCTGAAATACACATTGAGTCAATTTCAGATGGACCTCAAAACACAGAAAGACATGGGTCTCGGCCCCCGAATATTTATAACAACGGCAAGCTTACATTCAAATAAAATTAACGGTTTGGATGATTTCAAAATCACAATTAATCTAATGGTTAGTCAAACTAGTTAAATCAATACGAGGATTTGCAGTTTGGACTGGAGGGTTTGGTGGTTTTAAGTGATTTATAGGAATAAAGTTTCCATGAAGTGTCATTATAAAGATTTGAGTACCCCAAATGGGGATTAAAAATACCATGTAAACAGCTCTTAAACAAATATGCACTTTGTTTACAATTTCTTACCAAATGGGCATGTGATTCTTTGACAAATATCATTTTTCATTCTCTTCCTTTTAATTTCGCCACAAAATGAAGTGCAAAAGTCAGAACCTATAGACAGCAAAATTGGAGTGAAAATTGAGAATTCAGCTTAATAAAAAAATTAGCTAAATTTATACGTTGGTTTCTTCCAAGGTTGTAAATCTCGCAGTGGTTTTGCACCATTAAATTGTGATTATCCTGTTTTGATACCCATAATCTCACGGTTTTTGACTTGATCGTCTCCTGCTAGATGTACCAATGCATTTTTGTAATTCCTCGTAAACAAAGTTTGCAAAAGTAGGATTTTCTCATTAGACATAATTTGGACCCACAGATCCTCCAAAGGGTGGCACGAGACAATGATGCCATTGCACAGAAGAAAACATCCAAGTCCCACAGAAAAGTCTTGCGGGTTTGGTTTTGACAGGTTATGGTAGAGTGACCAAGGATCACTGTGGACACTGGATCTCTGGGTTTTCGGTCTTTGCTGGTGTCTGGAGCAGAGTTGACGATCGTCTGCGTTGTGCCCCAGATTGCTTGGGATAGGGGTCTTCATCAAATAATTCTGGAGTCTAGAATGCATGAATCATGTTTTAATTTCACGTCTACTAGTCACTTGTCATACCAACCAAAGAATTTAATAAAAAAAAGTGTTGCAGCCTATGGATTTATGCCGACCTAGGTAATTTTTTTCAATTAAATAACTTTGATTGATGCTTAAATTTAATACTTTTAATATTAAAAAAATAACTTCAATAACATCGAGCTATTACTGATTGATCAATAAGGTACAAATTTGGAGTAGCACCCGGCACCTAAGGCTTCTAAACGGACTGATGTGATAGTGACCCCCCGTGTTTCTTGTTACGAGCCAAAATGGTGGGGGATATTGAATCGGCCGGACGGTGGAGAGAAGATTACCCACTTGAATCCCAACCAAACACAGCGTCAACACCTTCAAATGCGGATAAGCATCACGTACACACCCAGATACTTTGACCAAACTGCCCCCAGCAACATTTAATTATCCGTACTAGTTCCACAACGTCAGCCAGAATCCGTTTGAAAAAAGAAAAAAGTGAGAGCAAAGAAACCCTCTGTTCCTGTCATTTTAGTCCCATATTCTCCAATTTTTCGTTTTGAGCCAAAGTTTGCAAAATGAGACATGGTCAGATAAAAAAGGATGCTTGACTGAAGCTTCGATACATTCAACAAAAACAAAGTTGTGAACACGGCCAACACAGCACTGCTGATAGGAACTGCCTAATCTATGATGTGCTTTGAGAAGCACTTCTTTTCACCTCCAATTCCAATCCATTTTTTCCCCCCTACTTTTTGACTGGTTCAGTATCATAACAGTCTTGCAAGTCACAACGACACGAGAGAAAACTGCACATGAACATACTTGGACACCCAAAAAATATATATATATATATATATCATGGGCCTACGTATTTGAACAAATAGTTCAGCATAACCGCACCAAGAAGAAAACTTTGAAGTGAATCTACAATCTACACTTAATAGACCGGAAGTTTGAAATAAAATTCCACTAAAAATGAACCGAATTGGATTAAGGTAAAAACCCATTTTCACAGACTTTCCCACTTTAGCTTCCACTGCTGCCTCCATTGATCATCTCTTTGTGCTTGATAATGGAGTGGACCCTTTGCAATTTCAGCTGCTGCTTAAAACTGTTGATGAAATCATCAGCCTTGGCATCCACTTCAGCATCGTCTTCCTCTGTCACTTTAGACTTCCCTTCCCTCACTGTGGCAGGCCGACGAGACTCAACGACGTCAACGTCCTCAAGATGAGCGTAGGTGGACTTGACGCTCGCGGATTTCCTTAATTTTCTGGGCAGCTTCGTGGGTTCCTCGCCCCAGGCCGGTTTTGTGTCTGATATGGAACTGCTCACTTTGTTATTGCTCTGTAGCTTTCTGTATATCTCGTCAAGAGTCTGTTCTTGATTATCTTCGAACTGCTCCTTTTCCTCTTCTCCCTCATCATCTTGTTGATGCTGCTCTTCTTGTTCCAGGAACTGCTTTTCTTCCCTTGATTCAAAATAAATCTCGTGATTTTTCTGGAGGGTGGTGGTGATGGGCTCTTGATAGAAGTAGCAGCTAAAGTTGATGGACATGAGCTTCTGAAGAATAGAAGAGGATCTACTTAGAGGTACTTGTGGTGTTTGGTGGGATTCATGCTGAGGGACGCTTTCTTGAAGAGTGAAATGATGATCAAAATCTGAGGGCTTATCGTAGGTTAGGGTGTTGGGTTCTTGGGATCTGTAATTGTGGAAGTAAACAGATTTAAGTCTTTGCAGCACAGAAGGAGATCTAGCAAGTTGATTATGGCTGTGTTGATGCTGAGCTTGCAATCTTTCTTGGTGCTGGTCGTGGGAGGGTTTGTGGGTGGCTAGGCTTGAGGTAATGGCAATGGTGCCAATCATGAGGTTGAGGAGGACAAATAGAACAGTTGGTGTTAACCAGCTATTCATGGAAGCCCAGATTGAGGGTATTGCAGACATCGATTCTTCCAACATGATTCAGTCTTTGGACCTTCCTTTTGGTTGCAGGACGATGCGAGCGTTAGATAGCCAATTGGTTTTGGAGGATGCGATTTTTACTGGTTTATTGCGGGAATGGATGGTTATATCGAAGGCATGTCTCTCAAGCATGAGAATAACTATGCAACACAGCATTAGAGTAATCATAAAAAATTTAAATTAATCGTATATATTTTTCTATTTTATAAATAAATAAAATTAAATATAAAAAATTATTTTATTATTATTATATTATTTTGAAGTTTTTTTTTATATATATTGTTATGTAACGATAATTTTTAAAATTTTTGTCCATTTTATTTATGTTAAAAAATTAGATAATTATTTATTTTTTATTTTTAGTCTTTTCTAGATGTGCGCGTTGGGACAAAAACAGAAGAAGGAGGAGCGGTTGTGGGGCTCTAGGTTGCAACAAAAGCAAGTGCTGAGGTAAAATAAATAAAACAGGGGAGGCTAGAAACGGTGTAGTTGTCAGGTCGGAAGAGATATTTTAAATGAGGACTTCGGGGTGACGCCATGTCCCTCCATCTCTGTCCTTTGTTCTTTTTTTTTTTTTGCTTTTATTGAAACGTACGTTTCTGCCCTGCCTGTAGCTCGGTGGTTTGTCGGTTTGGCTTGTGGTTAAGACCGTCAGGTCAAGGGATCGGGGATTGGTGAGAGTGCAAGTCAAAAAAGAGAGCATAAATATTAAATTAAAAAATTAAGAGGAATTTTTTAATATATTTTATATTCCTTTAAAACATAAAATTTTGATTTCTTAAATCTTTGTGTATTTTTTAAGGATTCAGCCTCTATTTTTTTCTTTGTTAAATTAATTGACAAATTTATTGGATTATAAAATAAATAATAAAATAATTCTTTTTATTTTAACAAATTTTATATTTTAAAATTTGAAATTTTGAATATAAAATTTTATTTTTTTTTTTAATATTTTAAAATTAAACCAATAAACTAAAAAATTGATTAATTTATAATTTTATTAATTTAGTTAATTTAATTATATTAAAATTAATAAAATTAATATTAAATATTAAATATATAAAAAATATTTTAATAATATAATCTTATTTTAAAAAAAAATAAATATTTTTAAATTTTATTTTTTTATAAATTTTTTAAATTAATTAAATAAAAAATTTATAACTTATTTAATAATTCACAATCTAATCAATTGATTTTATCGTTTAGTCGTATGTTTTCAGAATTAATGTTTTTCAGTGTAAACCAAATCGGATTGAAGTCCGGTTCCCGGTTTTATCGGTCCGACCCGGTTTTCAAAACATTGATACCACTCGGTCTTCTGCTTCTATTTTGGGCCTACAAATGTACATTGTCATTTATTCAAACTCATTCTGTTCTGCCCATCCGACAAAAAGAGGATCCCGTACAGAATCGAGAGACAAGTCCCAGGGAAAGAAACAAGCCCAAGAGGCTCGAAGCCCAAACTAATGTAAAACAAATGGGCATAAAGCCCATAACTACATAGAAGAAACTAGAAAATTGCAGATCCCCTTAAAGTTCAACGGGATTGAAGGAGCCATGTCCAACCAATACAAAGTGGACTGGACTTTTTCTTCTCCAGCTTGTGACCAGGGAGCAGTCTCTTTTGATCTGCCAAAAGTCAAAAGATAACCCCAAAAGAGGCGTTTTATGCAGCAACGCCTAAGGGAAACTTGCAAGCCACTACCATTGTGCAAAGAAATACCAAAGCAGAATCTTTGTTTTTTTTTTTTTTTTCCACTTAAATAGCTATAATATTCCCGCTAATGTTACGTTGAAGCAAACTATTCACAATTGGCATGTTTTACAATGTTTTGATCCCTCTTGAAACCAAAGTTTGACTTCGCCATTGCTGGGCGCCGTGTCAAGGACAACTTGCAGGCCATTCAACTAGGAAAAAAGGCGTGAGGACATCTCGACGGAAGATGGCGTCTCACCATGTGCACATTAGGCTGGAACCCGTCAGGCTGGAAACCAGATAAGCAAACGGTAAAAAGTCACAATCGTAGTAGTGCGGGACCATCTTCTGTTAACACCACGACGACAAGAAAGAAAAATAAATAAATAAATAAAAAGAGTTGGTCTTTGTTAACCTTAGCTACAGGGCATGCCCACTTAATGGTATATTTTGTGTAAAATGTTACGAATTCTTTGTAATTTGTACGGTGTAATACGCTAGTGGCCATTGTGTAGCAAATATACCCAAAAGTGTTATTTTGCTGCATATTTTTAACATAATATTAGATTAGTGAGTTGGTAGTTATGAGAGGGAATCCAAGTGTTGATCTAATTAAGGAAAGTTTCCTAGCCAACTCAATTAGGTCGTGCTGGCCAAAATAATCTTTTTGACATATAATGTAACTTACATATAATCTTTTATCACCCAAATTTATTCGAAAAAATTTCTATTTTAATCAAACTTTATTTAATATTTTTTAAGTTGTATTTAAAATTAAATTAAATTAATTGATATTTAATTTAAAAAGAGGTGCATATTTATATGAAAAATAAAATTACGACCAAAATCAAAACAACATCTGGGACCATAGAATTTTCCAAAGAGTACAAAAGAAATTAATAATGAAGATCAAACAAAAAAAGATAAAAGATAAAAGAGAGTTAACAAACGAGAGGATGGGAAGGAATCAGACAAGGCCAGAAACAGAAGACATTAACAACTCGTGTATACGTGGACGGCCAGAAACAGCTTCCTTTACCGTCGATTATCCCGCCCCACAGCAAGCTATCCAATCCAACGACGCGCAAATGGTGCCCGAGTTCGCACAGAAACAAAACCTATACAGAACGGGAAGTTAAAAATAATAAATGAGGTGTCGACATAATAGGGATCATTTTCTTGCACAGAGCGGAATGCCTGAGTGCAGACTCTATGGACTCGCCGCAGCAATCCCAAACAATGTCGACACTCTCTGTCTCTGTAAATACCCCACCGATTCCCCTTCTTTTCTGCCTCTTTTCTGTATCCTTCTCTGCATCCATCGATAAAACGGTGGCGATTCTCTGTCGTTCATGCTTTCCTGATCAGATTGCCGCTTCGTCCCCGTCCTCTATACGTTCAGAATCTTGATTGTGTTCTACAGGATAAAAACCGTTGTATATCTAATTACCGAACTCACCATCTGAATTATATTTCATGTCCTTCTTCGAGGTTGGTTGATTGGTTCTTCTGAATGATTTTTGTATTGATCGAGTTTTATCTGGTTCTGATTGTGGGATTTTGGGTTTGACAGGATCTGCGGGATTTGTAATATATGGATTATTTTACATCAAAGACGCAAGCTTTATCGGGTAATTCTGGCAAATTCGTTATCCCATGAGCATGAATTTATTTATGGTTTTCTGGGATTTCCGTGTTTCTTACAATATGTACAAACTTTGTTTTGGGATGCACCAATTTATTGCTTTTTTTTTTTTAATTAGAATTTTGTTTCCAATCTCTGAGATGTCGGAATTCCCATTAATCTGACAATCAGCATCACTAAATCCTGTTTCGTGTTTTATTCCTGATAAAAAAAACAGAGACCTTGTCACAGGCAATGACGGCATCGATGTCTAAATGCGAATCGTCGGGACAGGACGCCTGCCGAGATGACGGGGCAGCTCTCGTCCTCAAGTTCGTCGCCATAGCGTCGATTTTCCTTTCCGGCGTAGCTGGAATCTCTATTCCTCTGATCGGCAAGCATCGTCGCTTCCTCCGTACAGACGGTAGCCTCTTCGTCGCTGCCAAGGCCTTTGCAGCTGGCGTGATTCTTGCCACAGCCTTTGTCCATATGCTTCCGGACGGTACCGATGCCCTGACGGACCCTTGCCTCCCAGAATACCCTTGGTCCAAGTTTCCATTTTCAGGCTTTTTTGCCATGGTAGCGTCACTGTTGACTCTTCTGGCGGATTTTCTGGGTACTCAGTACTACGAGAGAAAGCAACTGAGGCGGGCGAGTAAGCAGGTCGGGCCTGCGGACGCCGGTCTAGAATCGGGCATCGAACCCCTTCTGGAAGGGAAGGAGGGGAATGGAAAGGTGTTTGGGGAAGAGGAGGGTGGTGGCATGCACATTGTGGGGATGCATGCCCATGCAGCTCACCATAGGCATAATCATCCGCATGGGCAGGAGGCATGTGACGGGCAATTAAGTGACCACGGGCACGGGCACGGCCTTGACCATGTTCATGGGTTTGGCGAGAGTAGCGAGGAGGACCGTGGTGCCCGGCACGTCGTCGTTTCACAAGTGAGTCTTTGTTTCGTGTTTGTTTAATTTCTTCTGACTTTTATGGCTTTACACTTTTTCTCTCTCTCTCTCTCTCTCTCTCATTTCGGTTGCAGTAAGCTTTCTTTATTGGTCGTATTTCTCAGAATAGCATAAGAGTCGTACTTGAGGCCTGTGATTAGCACACGCCTACTATATTCCTTACGTTATTTAGTTCAAGTTGTGTCTAAAAGTTAGAACCTCATTTCCGTTTACTGGGTCCAAGCGGGGGCCCTACTTATGGTTAAGCGTGAGACTCACTCCAGGACGTTTACGGATATCACGTTATGGCCATTTGGAATGAGTCAACGCGTCTGCTTGGTGGCTTTGAAGTCATTGTCGTCGTTGGCGTGTGTTGTAATTCACGGTTACGTTCTTTATTTTATGGCAATTATAAGTTGGCAACAGTGTAATCAGCAAACATCATTTGAGTAATTGTCGCCATGATGTGGAGTTGTGTGAGGGAGCTTTGACTCCGTTCCGACCCTACATTAAATTTTGGAATACCCTTACAGCCCCTGAACCATGCGGAAAGTCAATCTCTCATATTTTCTCGTTGGCCAACATTCAACGGTCAATGAAGTTATGTATAGGCTTGAACCGATAGGGGGTGATCAGACAAACTTTACTTGCGTCAGCTAAATTGAGATTTAGCAGATTTTGTTTTATTGCAGAGGAACTGAACTCTATTGTTGGGAACCATTTGTTATTCGTGTCCTCCTTAAATTTCAGCAATATTGTGCATGTGAGGACAATTGTTAATGAGATGGACATTCAACATCTTGTTGACATTGTCTGAGTATATTGTTGTCAATTTTACTGGTTCTACTTTAGGTTTGGTTTGGCGGTGAAGGGGTGTTTTTGTTCAATCCTCTCCAAAGACCCATGTGTTTAGTTGACATGTAATGGAAGGCTGGTCCTTCTTGTTGATGTCTCTATTTTGTCTCGCAGGTGTTGGAGCTTGGAATTGTATCTCATTCGGTTATAATTGGGTTATCGTTAGGAGTTTCGCAAAGCCCATGCACCATCAGACCCTTAATAGCTGCACTGTCATTTCATCAGTTCTTCGAAGGATTTGCACTTGGAGGCTGCATCTCCCAAGCACAATTTAAGACCTTGTCCACCGCAATGATGGCTTGCTTTTTTGCCATAACGACCCCAGCAGGGATCGGGCTTGGGACGGCCATTGCTTCATTTTACAACCCAAATAGCCCGGGAGCACTTGCTGCCGAAGGTATTCTAGATTCCATATCGGCTGGCATTCTGGTCTACATGGCTTTGGTGGACCTAATAGCTGCTGATTTTCTAAGCAAGAGGATGAGCTGCAATTTTAGACTTCAAATTGTATCTTATTTGACGCTCTTTCTTGGGGCTGGATTGATGTCTTCACTTGCAATATGGGCTTGATTTTTATCCAATCTAGCTTCTTGTTTCTTCCCTCTTTCGCTTTTCTTCATTTGGGGTCCTTTCGTGCAAGAATTCCAGTCAGTCTTTTGATTGCAATCTGTGGGTGGAGGGGAGTAGATGTAATAGTAGGTTTTCTTGTTTCTTAAAGGAGTGATGGTCCTTGCAATTTGATTTGAACTCCATCAGGTTCAAGGTGCTTATTATTAACGTTTTTGCAAATTAATGCATTTTAGCATTCATAAGCAGCAATTAATTAAGCACTTGCCGTGCCTACTGCCTACATGTATTTTTCAATTTTCGGTCACATTTTCTGGCCCTTTAAATTTGCTTGAACACAAATTGAAATATTAAGTTCACCGTCATTGATTCTGAAATTAGCTACTTGTTACGAAAATGAGAGAGGGGAAAAAGAAGTAAAACATACAATAACCCACCTCAGCACTGGACATGCGAAGTATCAGAAGATTATTTTACACATCAAATGTCCTAGACTTGTAATTTCAACAATCAACTCTTCCCACCCTAGTTTTCCCAATTTCTCAAAATAAATAAATAAATAAATAATAAAAATAAATTTCCCTCATCATCAACATCAACATCAACACACAAGTAATATAATAGGACTTTTTTTTTTTTTTAATGAATCGACTATAATCAGGGTTTGAATTCGAAGGTTGTAATTTTAGTAAACATTAAATATTAAAAACCCTTTCAACAATTTTTTTTTTAATTATTATTAATAGACTCTGAAACTCAAACTAAAACCCTTCAACACTACTCGAATTGCACCAATATTAAGCACTCCCTCAAATTTGGTGAAAGTTAGGTTGTCCGTCAGGGTGAAGTTAGGTTGTCCGTCAGGATTTTCTTTACTGGTATTTAGCGGGTGCGGCTCTTCCTATTATTTTTAAAATTTAATTATACAATAAGAAAGTGAAAATTTTATAATTAACAAATAATTTATTTAATAATTTATATATTATTTTAAATTTTTTTTCTGAATTTAATAGCTTTTTCTACTCAAATTAAAGCGCATTAATACGTAATTATTATGTTATTTTTTAATGTGTTGATTATTTTTTTTTTATTATTTTTACTTCTTTTTTTTTTTTTCTCTCTTGCCACTTAAAAAAAAGAGTTAGGTTGTCCGAACGTAGATTAATGTTTTAATATTTGAGATTGTGGGTGGAAAAGCGTCCTACGAGAGGAGTATGTTCCAAAACTGCAAATGGTAACTAAGCGACTGACGATTGTCAACGGAAAGTAACTAAAAATGCCACTTTTCTCTCACCGCCAGCCTTCGTCTCCCCCAACCTCCAGTTCCAAAACCTTCAAGCCCCAAAAACCCTACTCTGCTCATCTTACCACCCGCTATCCCCTGCCCTTTCTCGTCTTTTCACTCGTCTCCCTTCTCATTGGCCTGGCTGGTACTGTTTTCGCCCTCACTGTCATCAGCAGACCCAGACCCAGACCCGTTTTCCGCTGCGGCAGATCCGAGGACACTTTCCGGGAATTCTACTCGAGTTCGGGTTATCGTTCTCGCCAGCTTGGAGTTGATAATGGGGCGTTGGTTGATCGGCCTAAGCTTCTTGGATTCGTCGGAATACAGACCGGATTCGACTCCGTTGATCGCCGCGCCGCTCTTAGGGAAACTTGGTTCCCTTCTGACCCGGACGGCCTTTTGAGGTTCTTCGTCAAATTTCTCTACCCAAAATTAAGAAAGATCGAATCCTTCACTCTAAGACTAGTTATTTTGGGGTGATAGACAAGTTTCTGTGTTTTATATAATGATACTCTTTGTGGGTTTCTATTAAGATTTCGATTTGATGTAATTCTCCCTTTGCTTTAATGCTTACCATATAAGTGTATTTCTGGTCTTGACGTTTTAATGGATTGTGAAAACATTGATATTGTAAACTTGATGGGCAGTGATGATAATTGATAATCCCAGCTCATTATGAGATCTTCAGTGGGAAGGCCGAAGAATATGTGCTATCATTTCAATCTAAGCCTGAAAATGAAACGTTTTTCAGTCCCTTTCTCTCCATTTCTTCTCTCTGTTTGTGATCGTGTTGCTTTGTCCCATTGCCATTGGTTCACGCTTTATGTAACTTATATACCCTGTCATTGCTTTTTTTATAGGTTGGAGCAGGCTACTGGTTTAGCATGTAGGTTTGTAATAGGGCGTTCAAAGGATGCAAAGAAAATGGCACAACTGCAGAAAGAAGTGAATAAATATAGAGATTTCATGCTTATAGATGTCGAGGAACAATATCTAAAGCTTCCATACAAAACGTGAGAATTTGTTTATGTATATAAGTATAACGTTTAATTTGTGTGGATTCATTTGGAGGCTTTTTTGATAATATTAATATTTTTTATCTTGCTTTAGGCTGGAATTTTTCAAGGCAGCCTTTAAGCATTTCGAAGCAGATTACTATGTCAAAGCTGATGATGATATCTATTTGCGTCCAGGTATGCGAAGATGTGCATAATTCATTTATTAGTACTCTAAGATGCAATTTACGGGTCCTTTTTTCTTCTTAAAATAATTTCCTAGATCGGCTTGCAACTCTTCTTGCCAAGGAAAGGCCACATCCACGGACCTATATTGGATGCATGAAAAAAGGACCAGTGATCACTGATTTTAAGATGAAGTGGTATGCATGTATACACACTACTTTTGTTTTTATTTGTTATGTACCTTTCCAGGCTTGGCTGGTTATTTTACTAGTGTAACATTTCAGGTATGAGAAATCAGGGCATCTGCTTGGCACTGAGTACTTTTTGCATGCTTATGGCCCTATTTATGTTCTTTCTGCAGAGATCGTGGCTTCATTAGCAGCTGCTAGAAATAACAGGTCTGTGATCGATTGTGTGATCTACCTAGGAATGCTTATATTTGTTTATAATTAATGTAGTTTATGCTAATTTCAAATGGCTTCTTTATTAGTCTCATTTTGAAACCGTGTAGTTTGTTCTCAATTGACTTTCTTGTAATGCCCTTGTTCAAAACTCTTGGATTTATGAAAAATTTGACATTCAAATGTAACAAATGGAAGTTCAAAAGACAGCTCAAATTGCCGACGATATAGTCACAATATGGTTGTTTCATGCTTGAATTGTTCTGCGGAAAATACTTAGTTTGTATGTGAAGAATGGCTACAACAGTTGGTACTTAGGTGGCTTAGGATGTGTTTGTCTTCTTTTTATTTTCACCTATTCCAGTCATCATTATGATTTCTTGACTGTCTCTGTGGCCATTACTATGGTCCCGTTGGAGGAGGCTCCTGGAAAATTGCACGCCATGCAGTTGTGAGCAAGCACATTATGAGCATTTCATTGTTACCATTCATAGCTATCCAACTGTCATGTTCATGTGTTGGGATAAAGACCTGTATCTTGATTGAAGTTTCCAGTTCAATCCTATGTGTTGGACAAGCTTTAATGTAATGGTAAGGTTACTTTATTGTGACCTATAGGTCACTGGTTCAAGTAACTTAAGCAGCCTCTTTGTGAAGTGTAGGCTCGTGCACTGAAACATCCTTTAAAGTATCATAAATCTTTTATTAT
Organism: Rhizophora apiculata; assembly: GCA_037832385.1. NCBI lineage: Eukaryota > Viridiplantae > Streptophyta > Magnoliopsida > Malpighiales > Rhizophoraceae > Rhizophora > Rhizophora apiculata. Next base: position 3,177,678 of record CM075433.1, on the reverse strand, counting down.
TATTATTATTATTTTATTTTTTCCTACTCTGGTTATTAGTGGCAGTTCTTATTTTGTTTTTGTCATTATTCGACCATAGTGCCACCTTTGTTGTACTTTGTTTTGCTTGTAATTTTCTGTTGTTACATATTTGTGTTTTTTAGCTTTCAGTATGAGAATGTTCAGCAATGAGGATGTCACTATTGGATCATGGATGCTTGCAATGGATGTTCACCATGAAGATAACCGAGCAATATGTGATCCTAGATGTACTCCAACATCTATAGCAGTTTGGGATATTCCTAAATGTTCAGGTGATCAGCCTTTATCTGAATGTCTGCAATATTTCATTTTTTCTTGTGATCAGTAAGATATTCTGAACGATTTTGGACATGCATGTAATTTTGCGAACTAATGTTTTTCTCATTGCTCTGATTTGCTTTTGTTTTTTCGGCCTACTTTTGTTTTTGTCCTGGGGAATTTACGAGCACTTACAATGCATCTCCTTTTTCTTCAACTAAGATAGGGAAAATCAAATAATGCAGAATCTTTTTCACAGAGAAAAAAGTTTGTGTGTCTTTACATGTTCTTGTTTTAATACATGACTACCTTAGTGTTCATGGCTGATTTGCAAATTATGGGAATGATTCTCAATTGAGTTAGTACCAAAGCATGGTGACAGAAATAATGTTGTTCTTATAATTTCTGGCCTATAATTCTCAAATTGTGAGTTGGTGAAAATAACAGGTTTATGCAAACCAACTAGTCGGATGAGGGAGCTTCACAAGATTGATATGTGCTCCAAAAGCCCCACGTTGCCGGCAGATGATTAGTAGTTCTTATCTGACTGAGTTTATGTTTGCTTGAGGTAAACACAACAGGAGAATCTGTTGTGTAGGTAATGTTTCATAGGAGAAGAATCAAATTCTTGAAGCTGCCTAAAGAAGAGGATCCAACGAACTTTGATACCGTTCAATCCAATATGATTTTAGGTAAGCGTTCGGTTGTCTTTGACTCACCCGAACACTGGGAATATGATGGAACCACTTCGATCGTGAGAGACTGGATGTAGAATTTAATAGAGGAAATCCATTGTTGTTTAGAATCACAACTTTCTGCAGTATGGTGTGCAAATTGTATAACATTTTATTTTAATGGGGGCATTTGGATAATGAGTAGTATATATAGAAAATGTCTATTGTTGTGATCGATATCATGGGCCAAAGATACCCGCTTTATTAATGTGCTATCAAATGCTACGAGAGAGAAGGCATCTCCTATCGTTTTGGCCATCTACTGTAATGCAACTCTTTGTCTATTCTATCAGAGAAGAAAAGAAAAAAAAAAAGAGCTAAATAGAAAGAACGGGCCAACAAAATTCTTAATCTTTATAACCCAACCGATCCGTCGGTGGGCTGCGCAGATGTGTTGGCCCTCAAAAAACCCAATTCCTCGAGGCATCTCAGCCAGCAGCCTCTTCCGCAACCACCCTTGTCGTGTCTCACCCGAAAGGTTCCCCTTTAATGGCTGACGCCAAAATAACAAAACCCAGCAGTGGAATTGCAAAACCCAAGCTGAAATCATAGTCTCTAGGCATTTGTTCCTCTTCCTCCACCCCCCTCCCCCCGGGGGGGTGGCTTGTTTCCTAGTAACCCAATTATTTTATGGTTAGCTGTCAAGTGTTTTGAGCAATGGGTTGCCAATCTTGTTTCTTTCTAAATCATTCTCTATGCAAGTTTACGCTATTTATTTTGATTGGGAGGGCCGAGTAGGTGTACAGGGAAGCCATTTGTGTGATTCAGGTTAGCGATCGGACTGTTGATAGATTCGTCGTATTAATCCAAATGCAAGTTCCACCTTGGCAGCCAAAGGTTGGGAGCGATCAAGGTGTGGTGGTGAAATTTTAAATATGTAAGCACTAAAGTGGGATAAAAAGAAAATTTATTTGGAAATAATAATATTCAAATAATCAATAATTCTTATCAGAAATGACTCTGCAAATACGATAATTGACATGTTTACAATATTTTTCTTCTTTTTTTTTTTTTTTATTTGTCTTCCAAAAACAAAAAGAAGAAAGAAAAAACTTTAAAAGTTGTCCCATGTTATTTTGACTCTTAGTATGCTTTGGTGTGATGGGTCATTCTAGATTCGAATTTATGCAAAAACATATCCTGTCCTGGTCTCGAGGATTTTTTATTTTCTTTCTAATTATTGCAAAAAAAAAAAGAAAAAAAAATCTGATCTCGTCAAGCGGCAACCATTAGATTATATGCGGCAGAACGCAGTTCCCCTTCTGGGCTCTTCTCTAAGTCGAGTTTGTACAAAGTAAACGTTTTTAGACAAGTTCGAACGTAAATTATATTACAAAACAACTTGGTTGTTACAAGCTGTCCTCGAAGAACGTGCGCGAATAATTGTGAATCAAATGATTCGCACGTAACGAGTCTCTGTATCTTAGAAAATGATGTACAAATCCAAAGTAATCTTTGAAAAATGGGGCATATTTATCCCGTCAACTGGCGTTATCTAGATATGATGAAATGACATGAAATTATTTCCCTTTGGGTGGTGCCAAGCCAAGGAGCTCTCTGATTCACTTGTTCTTCGAGCATCGTTTTTTTTTTTTAAGTTATATATATATATATATATATATATATATATATATATATATAATTATTTTTTTGGGTTTTGGCATTTTCTAAGTTGATTTGGCAGGTCCTAGCTTGATTTTGAGCGGTCGGTATTTGACAACAGATATGTGTCAATCTACCAACGACCAATTAGGATGCGCTTCTCATTAGCATAGATAATTTTCAAAATCCATTGAAACAAAACGGTTCACTTGATAGAGTTTTTGAATTGAATTTAATATAATATTAAAATTTTTATAAATTTTTTATCCGAATTAAATAGATATGTTATTAAAATATTTTATTTTTTTTTTTAATACAACAAATATTAACTTTATAATTTTCACTTAAATAGAATACTCAAAAATACAGAAAATGAGATTGGATTTGACACATAGTATAATAGTAATTACGGCGTCATTGAAGCGTGAATGGCCTCGGGGATACCTTAATAACGAGAACGAAATGGAGATGGAGATGGTCCCACTCCTGATCCACATTATGGGGGTATCTCTTGCTCGATGAATGGAGATGATATATTAATAGAATTTCAGAAATTTAAAAAAAAAAAAAAAGGAACTGTTTTTACCCAGAGGTGCCAAAAATAAACTACAAAACCACTATTTATTTTATTTTTTTAAAATAAACAATAAATAATACTTTATAATTTTATTAAAGATATTTAAAGACTATCATAAAGCAAACCTGGCGAACTCCAAAACCACCATGAATACCTACATTGGGAGAAAAAAAAAGAAAGAAAGGCATACGTTACGTCAGGCAAAAGCCTTGGGAACTCGCGCCAGCAGCAAACTTGGACAGACAAGCCGGAAAGATAATGGAGGCAGGCCACTTGGAGGCCGGAAGCAGGCTATTGGGGGCTCGGCTTTCCTTACATTATCGGCTATAAGATTTTGTGTTCCCTTCCCTTCTTTTCTTTTTATTTCTATTCTTTTGTTTTTCTTGGATTTGATTCAATGGGGTACAAAGCATTGAACGTACTTGTTGGATTGTAAAGTGGAATGGTAGAACAAACGTAGTCCCTATTTAATTAGATGATTTTCAAGCTTTTATCTTGTCAAACCTAAAGATTGGACATTGGAGCAAAGATTTTTATTTCACTTCTAAACAAGCAGTGTATACATCTCCATTCCTTTACGGATTGGCAAATTATAATTTTTCCCATTTCTGGCTTAAAATGGTAAAGTAAAACGAGGTCCCAAAAAAAAAAAGGGGGGTTTGAGTAATTTTACTTCATTTGGGTCATTTTTGGTTTTGGTATAACGGTAACCAGGGTCATGTACGAATTCATACGTGGCTGTGGGCAGGCCGTCTTTTCTATCTTGATATTTGAGCTTTCTCAGAGAATCAAATCGAGAAATGTAGAAACAAAATGACAGATGGGATTGAAAAAGGAAAGCTGAGCGATTTCTTTCTTTATTTTAATATTTCTCTTTTTAAATTTTGGTCTAAAGCAATTTCTCCTTTTAACATTGAGGCTCATCTGCCACGGTAAATTAAATTTTGAAGGACCAGAGAACAAGGGTTGATGGGAGAACAGTGTGGGGACTAAAAGAGGCTGTCACTGTCCCCAGGCTAGCCTGATCATGAGCTCGATGTCCCTTGGAAAAGCGAAGAAGTAAAGAACAGAAGATGCTCCCATGCAAAAAATCCATACCCATCTCTTGAGATCTGCTCAAGCCTCTAAAAGGCTCCTCCATGCTCTCAGAAAAATCAAAGCTTTTTGATCATTGACAGACTATGCAGCTTTAAGAAGGAGGACTCAATGATAAATGGTTCACAAATAATACTAAAGCTAATTTGATCGAAAGTCTTGATCTCTCTTTACTTCCTCATCCCATATTAGGAGATTGCAGATAATCAAAGGGCAAAGACAAAGGCCACGCAAAGTCGTGAATATTCTGTACATCTATCCTTGAGCCATATCCAACTACATCCTATGACTGGTGCTGTTCAGGCCTTAATGTTACTAGACCTCACATATCCATATCGTTACTACATAGATCGTGAAAAGCAGCTTTATAATGTCAGAATGTTGATTGAAATGCATTAATGGGGTTACATATCAATTACCCGGAGGACAAATAAAGACTTCTGTGTGGGACATATCAACCTTAAATGCTCACATAGTTATGTTTATTTGTTATTTATTTATTTGACAATTTGACATTTGCCTATGAATGTTTGAACTGGCATAGTAGGCTGAATAGAGCGGGTTTACACATCTGAGTGCTGCAGTAAAGACAAGGGTTTTGTCATGACTGGGGTCGAGTGGTAGCATTCTTCACCTCCTCAATTTGTCTTGTTTCAGCATTGTTTTAATTTTGTATGGGCGATATGGAGTCACGTGAATGGCTTTCAGCTTCAGGACTCTTCGTCTAGCCTTCTTGTCCCCTTTCATCGACCCCCTCCCCCGCGACTCTCCTTCACAAGGCCCTTGCAACCAATAAATCAAGCCCTTTCATCTTTGTTCATCTTTTGCATGCCCCGTTCTCTCTCTCTCTCTCTCTCTCTCTCTCTCTCTGTGTCTGCCCTCATGATGACTCCAGTGTATCTGAATCCACCACCCTCTTCTTTTCCTGCCGTGGAGATGAAGGAAGAGCTCTTCCTGTCACCACATCTTAATCATACTCATAACACTGCAGCTGCTTCTATCTCCAGTCCTACTGCTTTCTTTACCACAACTCAAGAGCATCAACAGCATGATCATCGGCAGGCATGAATTCTAATTAGCTTAATGCTCTTGTTCTGTTATTGCAGTTTAATTTCTCCTTAGAATTTGATACTTCTTTCATTCTATATAAATACCTCCACGATCAAAAGGAAAAAAGTAAAAAAAAAATGACTTTCATGTTATGCATACTACTTTAAAGTTCCTTCGTTATATGTATCTTATTTCTTTTTTATTCTAAGTTGATCTTTATTACAAGCTATTCGTCTGTGGCTATCTGGAACTGAAAATTTATCTTCTGAATGCAGTGATCTTAAAAGTAACTATGCTTTCAGGGGTTGAAAGTCTCGTTCTTGTTTTAGGTAATTAACCTTCTATTTCGGTCTTGATCATAGGTTGGCAACTATAAAATAGATGATCGGCGGGGCGATAATTATATGCTGCTTTCATCATCGTCGTCGTCGTCGTCGTCGTCATTTCAGAAGGTGGAAAATGATCTTAAGTGCAATTATGTCCACAAGTTGTCCTGGAGCATTAGAAGAGACCATGGAGATAATTGTGAAGGAAAGGGTAATAATGAAGAAGATGGAACCGTAAAATGGAAGCCCTCAAAGATGAAGCTGGTGCGTAAGACGATCAACTCTTCAAACTGCCCAGAAGCTGATAATAAGCCAGCGAAGTTTGCCCTGAACCTTCAAGATCATCCTCATTCCCAAAACAACAAGGACATTAACATCAGCTTCTCTAGCAGAAGCAACGTTGACACTATCAGAGTGTGCGCCGACTGCAACACGACTACAACTCCCCTTTGGAGGAGTGGCCCTCGCGGCCCTAAGGTAATTGATTTTTCCTTCATTCCGTGTCTTTCTTTATTAGTCTTTTCTTTTCTTCTTCTTCTTCTTCTTTTTTTCTTTTTTTTGTAGCGTTGTTAGAGTTTAATGTGTTATTGATTTCTGGGGCTCACCCCAGAAAACAGTTGTAAGGTATGTAAATGTTTGAAATTGCAGTCGCTTTGCAATGCCTGCGGAATCCGACAAAGGAAAGCCAGACGGGCCATGGAAGCAGCGGCTGCTGCTGCAAATGGCACGATTGCCACGGAGACGTCCTATACAAAGACAACCAACAAGGTGCATAACAAGGAAAAGAAATCGCGTATAGCAGGCCATGCTGCCCAATCCAAGAAGCTATGCAAGCCTCCGGATCAGACTCATCAGAGCCAAAAGAAGCTTTGCTTCAAGAATCTTGCGTTGAGTCTGAGTAAGAATCCGGCCCTTCAACGAGTGTTCCCTCAGGATGTGGAAGAAGCTGCCATCTTGCTGATGGAACTTTCTTGTGGCTTCGTTCATGGTTAAAGTTATTAGTCAATCTTTAGTGGGGTTTTCTTAATTTCATCCCAGGAATTAACTAGCTAGCTAGTAACGATCAAGAGAGTGACATATCTTTTCTGCCTATATTCCAGTTCAAAATTGTGGGTTTTGTTTCATTCTTGCTATGTTTGCTGTTTTCACGTGATTAGTTACATTTACGAAATTATTATAGACAATAATATGTGACTTTCTCATTTATCAATAATCTTTGATTAATTAAGTTCTTTCTTAAAAGTGTATTTGGTTAATGATCTTTCAATTCCCAAGTCAATACTCTGTTAGATCAATTTTCAGGCACCACACCCATCTCAAGATACTATTGAGGTTCATAAACAACTTCTCCACCCCTGTATGCTCATTCACTAATAATTCTTTTATTTTAATTTTGTTAAGGTCGAAAAGGGTTAGCGTACAAGAGATTGGATTCCCAATCGCCTTGCACCGCAGAAAAAGTATTAGCCATTGACAAGTTAATTCTCTGCTCCTGAAATTTTTTGAAGAAGGTTTCCATCACTCCGTGCCACCACCCAAAAAAAAAAAAAAAGAAAATGCAAATAGCTTTAGAATATTTCTTGAATCGTGTTAGCGTGATTGCGAGAGTCACTTGTGACCAGACAACCAAATGATAATGTATATTATAATGGAGGGTCGAAAACGTGCGGTTGCATCTACTACCGATAAGCGACCATATCGGCCACTTTTATCCTCAACCCACGGAAATATCTCCGCCACTTTTAGGGCGTTGAAAAGCCCAAAAATTTTGTTTAACTTATAATCTGAATTTTTGTTTAATCAAATCAAATAAAAATTAAAATTTTTAGCTGAATCTTAATTTTTGATATTAAAAAATTAATTGTGATTAATTAAATCAAATTGAGATATTAGTTTATATATTTTTAATTTTAATAATAAATAATAATAATAATATTATTATTATTATTAACAAATAAATATTAATAAAATATTATTATAATTTAAATATTCACTTATTTATTTTAAGTATAATGATAATTTTAATTTTTTAAAAAAAAATATCATCTAAATTATTTTTTGTTTAAACTATAATTTTAAATTTTTTTTATTGAATTTAGTTAACCAAAATTGAATCAAAATTTTTTATTAACCAATAGTTTTTATTTTTAAAAAAAAAAAAGAATCAAAATTTTTGGTTCGATTGTAGTTTTTACCGTATAATTTTACCCTAATTTTACCGCAAAATCAAAATCGTTGCGTTATAACGTAGAAAGTCACATCTACATGCATCTAATTTTATCCTAAAACTTTTTTGCCCAGATATATACCAAAAGAAACTACCAATAAAAAAAAAAACGAAGATAAAAGAAGGTAAGGCGGACGGACTCATTGATAACGTTAGCAAATCAGTATGAAGGCGCTTGTCGAGGTCTGTGAACGAAAGACAGAAGGGGCCCAAAATGGCCCAAACCCAAACCAGTGGATTTATCAAGAAGCAATGGATCCCCAGGGACAGGACTTGCTCGTTGTCCAAAATACAGCGAACCGTGTTCACCCACCGAGTATTGGAAAGGAATGGGCATGGTAAACACACGCTTAAGTGTTGTCACTCGCACGTGTAAGATGGTTGTGTCGTATGTGTTTTAGTTTAGTTGACTAAATCTGGTTTTCATACGATTATTTATATTATCTTTAACAGTGCACCTCAATTGCTGAAAGCTTGGATATTTACATTGAAGATCTTGGGAAGGGATGAAAGATATGCGAAAAAAAGGAAAATAATATTCTATCGGAATTTATTGAAGCCGTTGATTTTGTGGGTCCAACAAAATTAATGTCTCAGATATGTTCAGACATGCCCGAATTCCAGTAAAATAGAACCGTGTATAACAGAAAACAGGAGAGGGCATAATGGATTTTATGCTTGTGCTTCTTTTCTAAGTTTATTAACAGATTTATTAGGTGGTAAATTATATAATTAAATTTTAAAATTTTAATATTATATATATATGTATATATGTGGGGTTCAATAAAGAATAAGACTTTAGATATTTTCACAAGATGTGGTAGTTATATATTAAAATTATTTTATACACTTTTATTGTTTTGGGGGGGGGGGTTTAATCAAACCTTTGTCAATTTTTGTATGGTCAAAGTAAAGAAGGCATTTAATGAAATTAATTAATGATGGAATAAAAAAATTAAATTTTTATAAAAAATCGTTACATGCTTTACAACTCGCATGTTCAATTCCAACTTTGTCATTGTCATTATTGTCAGTCATGTGGGTTGGTGACATCTGCTCGAAGTCCTACCCATCAACCTCCCTCTCAACATGTATTTTCTCTGTTCTTCTTTCTGGTAGTGGTAGGAGCCGCCTTCATTGCTTCAAAAAAACAAAAAAAAAGAAGGAAAAAAAACCCTAGTGGTGAAATCTCCTGCGAACGCACCGCGGGAGTGATTCATAATACTGTGCAATCAAAAACGAATAATCGATGCCAAAAGGCTTGGTCCCTTCTTGCCGATAAAAAGCATAGCCTAGATTCCTCCGCAGAAGATAATTGTCACTCCCACCTACCCCGGGATATTAAATTCTTCGTACAGTTAATCATCAGGCAGCGAAGTGCTTCTTCGCCTCTTAAACTCTTGGGGTAGTCTTTTGACCAACCACCGACGCTTACCTTGAATCCCCGTGGGTTCTTCGGGTGCATTTTTGAGAACATTGGATCTCACCACAATTGCAGTCATTTTTCATTGCCCATCTACACTAACTGTAATTAATTAGAGTACATACAAGAGTTTTTTATTTTTAACAAAGTGAAAAAAATAAAGATAACATTTGATAGACTTGTTACGATTGATTACCTTAATTGTATTATACAATAAATTAAATCATTACACTAAATTTAATAAAAAAAATTTATAGTATTCGATAAAAATTATCAGTCACTCTTTTTTAATTATTATTATTTTTTAATATGTGCATTGCAAGTTGCATTATTTCCCTTTAATTTTGAGTGAACTTAATTCACATGGATGAGATCCTAAATACATGTGGGACAAAAAGTTACGCACCCGCATTTGTGAACCGGAAGGGTCCCCGACGCACAGACCCACACATTGCCTCAAAATGAATTAAAAAAAAAAGAAGGTCAAATTAACTAAGTTCATGTAATGAACTTATCCGTAGAATTTGCCTCAACACGGAAGGTGTTTTATCATTCACCAAAACATGTAATGATTTTTTTAAAATTTTCACGTAAAAGAGAAACTTTTAGATTTTATATTTTTTTCCTATCCAATTAGAGTTGATACAGATAATTTAACTAAAATAAAGTTTGAAATTTAAATCCCATATTTCGTCCTAAATTTTTTGGTCTAAATTTTATATTTTTCACCACGTTACAGAGCACTTCCATCCCTAATATAAATCTATAACTGAGAACAAACTATATCGATTTTGCTCCATTATGTAGTTTTTCTCGAGAATATGTGTGGGTTATATAATTTATTTAACTCTTACTCAGTAATATTGTAAAATAAAATATTGTAAATAAAAATATTATTAATAAAAATATTGAAAGTAAAAATAGTGTTTATTAAAATAATATATTATTTAAAAATAATAATATTATTATTATAAAAATTTTTAATTGTAAAAATAAATTAATTTTAAAATTTTATTATATTTAAAATTATGTAATAATATAGATTCTTATTAAAAATATAATTTTAAATATTTATTATAAATAAAAATTTTATGATGAAAATATAGAAAATATTTTTATTAATAAATATTTTATTAAATTAAAGGTTTTTTATATAAAAAAAAATGAATTATAGTTTTTGAAGTTTTGATGAATTTAAGCAACATTAAATAATTATTTATAAAATAAAAATATAAAATTTATATAATAATAATATTAAATAATTTCTTAAATTATTAAAATTATTTTTATTTATTTAATTTAAAATTAATTATAATACAATGATTAAATTTTTAAAATATTATTTAAAAATATCTTAAAATACAAATTTCATATTTCAATATAATTTTTACAATAACATCAAATAAAACTCTACTAACTCAAAAATCTTTTGTTTTTCCCTTTGTATTTAGAAAAGTTTTGAAATATGAAAATTTACGTCGGATCTCTCACATGAAGGTACATGTTCCCGCTGACCAAGTCCCCAGAGATTCGGGATCCAGGATTCCACTCACCAAACAATGGCAACTTAGTTTCGTTCAAATTCAGTCGTTCATTGAGCATCGGGGCTCCGCGTTCCTTCCAATCCTACGGCCTCCAATTCACCAGGATGTCCAAACCATATCTACTACCAGGATGAGCAATCTGAGGCTCATGTTTAGTACAATGTTGTCTACAAAGTCCTCGAAGACATCTCTTAAACGTTAGATCCCGACAATTTCCCAATCCATTACCATCCACCGAAATTTGTGGGTCCCGATCTCACCAAACTAGAGAATCCGCAAATTCTGCACTGGAAAAAAAGGAAAAAAAATTAGAAAACTTATTCATATTCTTCCTGGGTCGCCCCAAACTGCAGAAACAACGCCAACACTTGAGTTCTTTCTCTTTAAAAGGTTCTGAGCTTTTCTGGCATATGGGATACCACTGTCCACTGATATAATGTAACAAAAAACAAAAAAAAACTTCTGAGATTCTCTGATTAATAATTTCGTTTAGATTTTTTTCGTTTTTTTGACAAATATTTTGTTAAGATATGAAAGAATCCATTTTTGTCCTCCCAACAGAATGCTAATGAACTTTTTTTTGAGATGGGATAAGCGAGAGACATGGAGATAAGCAGGCTGTGAAACCCATTCTGCCACCAAAGACACCAGATAGATATATCTCATTTCACACACACAAAAAAAAAAAAATTCAATTTTTTCATTTTTACTGGATGACATTGCAAAGCAACTTTGATCCATTGATTCTTAATCTTGCTTCAATTGCTTCCATTCATTTCTTTTTCGTTTGGAGGATTTTAGCAACGTTTTTTGTTTTTTCTGGGCTGAAATATCCTTGAAAGTCTGTCTTTTTCTTGGATTTGTGGGCGGCCAGTCACCACCATACTATGGGAACTCGGTCCAACCAAAAAAAATAAAAATAAATAATAATAATGATAATAATAAATAAGAATGGATCACATCTTCAATTTAACTCAACCATAAAAATTGAGAAAAGTTAAAATCAGTCCAATTGAATCGAGAAAATTAAGAAAAATTTTTGACTTAAAAATACAAAAAATTGTGATGTAATTTCTAAACTTTTTCTAATTTATGATTCTGTTTTAAATTTTATTCAAAAATACAATCAACTCATGAATTTTATTTATTTTATAATTTATTCATTAAATATGAAATTTAGTATCCTTTATTTTTCATCAAAATGCATCATAAATAATTACTAAATTCCATTTTTTCAATCATTCATAAAATGTTTTTTTCTTAACCAACTGGTTTTGGTTTCGATGACCGTTCTTGAAACCATTACCACCAGCACCGCGAGAACCCTACTTGAAGCCTTGAATTTTACCGCATACATGGGGACAACTATTCAGTGTACGTATTACTATATTATCACCAACCCACTATAAAATATTTTGGCTTCCTCAACAACCCCATTTGCCTTTTTGCTTCCTTCATTCAACCGCTTTGGCAAAAAGCTCTCGCTTCTATTTCTTCATCTCTCTCTGTCTCTGTTTGCATTCATGGAGCGTGCGAGGCGGCTGTCGAACCGCGCAATCCTGAGGCGGCTGGTGAATGAATGTAAGCAAAAGCACCACCAGAGCCGCAATGAATCGTCGTCTGTTTTGAACTCTTCGTCCCCTGTATTGTACACGCCTTCGAGGTATGTCTCCTCGTTGTCCTCATTTGCTTCGAGAAATCATAGATCAGGATTGTTGGTTGAAGGCAGGAACATCATGTCACGTAATGTTGGTGCTGTTTATCATGGTATTGGGTCACAAGTTCGGTCCGTTTCTGTTGATTCTTTGAAAAAAAGTGACACTTTCCCTCGCCGCCATAACTCTGCCACCCCAGATGAACAAGCCAAAATGTCTCAATCATGTGGGTTTGATAATCTTGATTCGTTGATTGATGCCACCGTGCCTAAATCTATTAGGATCGATTCAATGAAGTTCTCAAAGTTTGATGGAGGGTTAACTGAGAGCCAAATGATTGAACACATGCAGAAATTGGCGTCAAAGAATAAGGTTTTTAAGTCGTTTATTGGGATGGGTTATTATAATACTCACGTTCCACCTGTTATTCTGAGGAATATAATGGAGAATCCTGCTTGGTATACGCAATACACTCCCTACCAAGCTGAGATATCTCAGGGAAGGTTGGAGTCCCTTCTTAATTATCAAACTGTGATTACAGATCTTACGGGGTTGTCCATGTCCAATGCTTCATTGCTCGATGAGGGAACTGCTGCTGCTGAGGCAATGGCAATGTGTAACAATATTGTAAAGGGAAAGAAAAAGACTTTTATTATTGCTAACAATTGTCACCCACAGACCATTGATATTTGTAAAACCAGAGCAGATGGTTTTGATCTTAAGGTAGTTACTGCAGATCTTAAGGATATTAATTTCAAGTCAGGAGATGTTTGTGGTATTTTGGTTCAGTATCCAGGTACTGAGGGTGAAGTTCTGGATTATGGAGAGTTTATTAAGAATGCCCATGCTAATGGGGTTAAGGTTGTCATGGCAACAGATTTGTTGGCATTGACAATGTTGAAGCCTCCAGGTGAAATGGGTGCAGATATTGTTATTGGTTCTGCTCAGAGGTTTGGTGTTCCAATGGGATATGGAGGTCCTCATGCAGCATTCTTGGCTACTTCACAGGAGTACAAGAGACTGATGCCAGGGAGGATCATTGGTGTTAGTGTTGACTCCTCAGGAAAGCCTGCCCTCCGAATGGCAATGCAAACTAGGGAGCAGCATATTCGTAGGGACAAGGCTACCAGCAACATCTGCACTGCCCAAGTAAGTGGTCATTGTTTACAGAAATATTAGCATTCAGTTTGTTGTTATTATTATTGGTACTTAGGGTTAGGTCAATTTCTTCTTTAGACTTCTGTCTTACAGAGAGTAATTAAATACTGTATAAATGCCATATTGATCAAAATTCTTGTCATAAACTCATTCGCTGCTATTTGTTTGACCTATAGAGCAGACACTAGGTATATGCAAAATGTTCACTTTGCTTTGGCTGAAAGTCATATCTTGTCCTTTTTAGGCACTGCTTGCAAACATGGCTGCGATGTTTACCGTCTATCATGGACCTGCAGGCCTTAAAGCCATTGCCCAGAGGGTCCATGGTCTTGCTGGAGCATTTGCACTTGGACTGAGGAAACTCGGGACAGTGGAAGTCCAGGGCCTTCCCTTCTTTGACACTGTGAAGGTTAAGTGTGCTGATGCGCATGTGATAGCAGATGCTGCCTACAAAAGTGAGATGAATTTGCGTATTGTAGATGCAAACACTGTAAGTTCAATCTATGATTGTTAATTAACCTCAATTATGTGTCATGGTAGTATTAAAATGTGTTTCGCTTTTCAGATCACTGTTTCCTTTGATGAAACAACAACTTTAGAGGATGTCAATAAGCTATTCAAAATTTTCTCCAGTGGCAAATCTGTAAGCAATGCTAAGTATACCTTATGCCATTTATGCTTGCAAGTAATTATTATTTGACCATAAACTAAGAACTTTGCCTTCTAATACAAGGTCCCATTCACTGCTGAATCTCTGGCTCCAGAGGTTCACGATGCAATCCCTTCTGGACTAACAAGGGAGAGTCCATATCTGACTCATCCAATCTTTAACACGTAAGACAATTTCTTGGAATAAATTTTGCGAAGTTATTATTTGTGCATCATTCTGACACGTACGTGCTTTTCATAGGTACCATACAGAGCATGAGTTGCTTAGGTATATTCATAGGTTACAGTCGAAAGATCTCTCTTTGTGCCACAGTATGATTCCACTGGGATCTTGTACAATGAAACTGAACGCAACAACTGAAATGATGCCAGTGACATGGCCTAGCTTCACTGACATTCACCCCTTTGCCCCTGTTGACCAGGCCCAGGGTTACCAGGTAGGTAGTTTCATTTGCCTAGATACTAAACAGCATGTTGACGTATAAGTCCAACCATGTTATATGCAGCCAAATACTCTGATGACAAGCAAGTTAACGTCTGATCCAAATATTGGTGTTCCCCAGGATATGTTCGATGATTTGGGCAATTTGCTGTGTACTATTACTGGGTTTGACTCTTTCTCATTGCAACCTAATGCTGGTGCTGCTGGCGAGTACTCTGGGCTGATGGTTATTCGTGCATACCATAAGGTATAGTGATGCTTTATTTTTTTATAAACAATTTGCCTACCCTCATTGTGCATAAATTTTCTTCAAGGCAGCCTAGTTATTTTTCTTCTGCTCGGGCTTACTTTTATGCAGAGAGCTCTGTCAAGCAAATTCAGTTACTCTTATTAGAAAAATATGATGACATGCCTCAAGTCAATCCTTGTTCATTTCATCTCGCTTTTTCATTTATTTCAACAGTAGATGGCTCAAGGTTTAATTTTTAGGGCAATTTAGAATATTTTATACAATTGCTAATGATTTGGAAGTTGGAGTCTGTAAAAATAGCAAATAAATAGTGTTTCCTGAATATGTATTTGAATAGAAGTATATATTTACAGCTTTCATCTGCCATTATAAATCTTGCACTTTCCCTTTACTCATGTCCAGAAGTCCTAGAGCTGTGTCGTACATGACCACTGTTAACTTTTCTGACATTGTGCGGGGTATTTTTTTCTTCAGTTGTCTATGCTTTCTTTTCTTACTATTATGAATTCTGTAGGGCTTTCGTCTGCCATTATAAATCTTGCACTTTCTCTTTACTCATGTCCAGAAGTCCTAGAGCTGTATCCTACATGACCACTGTTAACTTTTCTGACATTGTGCAGGGTATTTTTTTCTTCAGTTGTCTATGCTATCTTTTCTTACCATTATGAATTCTGTAGGCAAGAGGAGATCATCATCGCAATGTGTGCATTATTCCTGTTTCGGCACATGGAACAAATCCTGCAAGTGCTGCCATGTGTGGAATGAAGATAGTTGCTGTCGGAACTGATGCAAAGGGGAACATAAACATTGAAGAGTTAAGGAAGGCTGCTGAAGCCAACAGGGACAATCTATCAGCACTAATGGTACAGATTAGTTTCTGGATGTACTGAATATGTAGAGTTTTTCAGAGAAGGTTAGAATTTATATGTGTTGCCAGCTTTCTGATTACTATTTAAATCTTAGGTTACATATCCTTCAACTCATGGTGTCTATGAAGAAGGTATTGATGAGATATGCAAGATCATTCATGACAATGGAGGTCAAGTATACATGGACGGGGCAAACATGAATGCACAGGTATACTTTCCATTCTGTATTCCTACCATTTTATTGTTGCATATGAGGATACTGCAAGTCTGTTTCACTATTTCAACATGAGTACTCATGTCGGATGCCATATTGCCTTCATAAGTGCATTTTTGTCAGACCACGTAACAGCTTCAACATTGTCCATTTGACATGCTTGATTTCAGTGGGCATGAGAAGTCTTGTAGATAAGAAAAACAATTTGATACATGTAAAATTGAAAGACTTTTCATGGAAATTTATTATCATGTAAACTAGACTAGCATTTTTTCCATTGCCTGGAATGCATATGAAGGTTAGAAGTATAGACTAAACAAAAATGTGTGGCTGTGCATCCTTCAATATCCCTGAAGATTCATATTATTTACTGAATAATTGATTGGTCATCTGTTTTTTACTTGTGGCATGCACATCTTCATTACAATCATGTGCACTCTTCTGCTGTTGTGACACTGAACAAAGTATCAACTTAGTGTTGTGTCTTGGGTCCTTGCAGGTGGGCCTGACTAGCCCGGGGTTTATTGGAGCTGATGTCTGCCATCTAAACCTCCATAAAACGTTTTGCATTCCCCATGGAGGAGGTGGACCTGGAATGGGTCCTATTGGTGTGAAAAAACACCTGGCACCATTTCTACCTTCACATCCTGTAGTAAGTACTCCATTTCTGATAACTGCAGGGGTATTTAAACATACTTGTTTAGCTTCTAATAAGGTGTTATGCTGCTTTGATTCAGCATTTGCTTTCTTTAATTTGTATTGGATTTCCTTTTTCCTCTTTCAAAGATTGTTTTATTCGTATTTGCATTGCTCTGTTCTCCACTCTATGATGGACATAATGTGCATGATTTGTTGATTAAATCATACATTTGGTGCTCACACCTTAGCTGAACTGCTACTTTCCCCTTTGTTGAGGTAATTGTGCACTCTGCTACATAATTTCTTTGTCATCATATTGAAGGTACCAACTAGCGGTATACCTGCCCCCGACAAGTCTCAGCCACTTGGCACCATTTCAGCAGCACCTTGGGGTTCTGCACTTATCTTGCCAATTTCTTACACTTACATTGTGATGATGGGTTCCAATGGACTAACTGAAGCTTCAAAGATAGCTATCTTGAATGCAAACTACATGGCAAAACGATTGGAGGTTCAGACTTCATATTCTTCATTTCCCATATTTTCTCCTGTAGAGCTATGATAATAAATCCATGCCTTGCACGGGTTATGTCTGTTGATCAAGAATAGATACCATCTCTCATTTCCAAACAAGAGTAATTAATTTAGTGACCAAAAGTAGGCTAGACACTGCTACAACAAATTTATAAAGTATTTGGCATTCATTTTTGTCTCTATACTTTTGGAATAGAGTTGCGGTTTCTGACATATACAATGAAATTAAATATCTACAAGTTGTTTCTTAGTATTTTAATTTTTGTGCCTTTTTCCCTTTGATTCTCAGAATTACTACCCAATTCTTTTCCGAGGTGTCAATGGGACAGTAGCCCATGAATTCATTGTGGACTTGAGAGGATTTAAGGTAGTTCTTCTTACATTAGCCTGTGGGGTTTTCAGTTTTCAATCTGCTGTGAGTAATTTCATCTATTCTTGTTGCAGAACACTGCTGGGGTTGAAACTGAAGATGTTGCTAAGCGCCTGATGGACTATGGATTCCATGCACCTACAATGTCCTGGCCAGTTCCAGGCACACTAATGATTGAACCCACTGAAAGTGAAAGCAAGGTAAAGTTAGAAAGGATTTCCTCCTCTTTTTGCACCCTCTGGCCTACCAACTACCAACCCCACCACAACACCCAGTCCACTCACAAATGAACTGAATTTTTGTCATATTATTTGTCTTTTGCAGGCAGAGTTAGACAGGTTCTGTGATGCAATGATCTGCATTAGAGAAGAAATTGCAGAAATTGAGAAAGGAAAAGTTGATATCCACAACAATGTTCTAAAGGTGAGTTGCCTTTTCTTGTTAGGAGTTATGCTAGCATGATAATCATTTACGAATGCGGTTCTGTTTTAAATGTTTGATGCATAAACTTCTGGTTTGCTTACCTAAAATGTGCAAATGCAGGGAGCTCCTCATCCACCCTCTTTGCTCATGGGAGATCAATGGACCAAGCCATATTCTCGGGAATATGCTGCCTTCCCAGCACCCTGGCTTCAGGTTGCCAAGTTCTGGCCTAGCACTGGTATGAGCGTCCAACTTCCTGGACATTTTCATTTGTCTTTCATAGCAAGCAGTTAGCATCTTTCTATTATTGAGGCCCGTTGAACCGTGGATGAATCTAACCATATTGGCTTTTCTATTCAGGCCGTGTTGACAATGTATATGGTGACCGCAACCTCATCTGCACCCTCCTATCAGCATCCCAGTTTGTGGAAGAACAAGCAGCAGCTACTGCATAATCTCGTCTCTCTCTAGGAGCCTTTGATCACATGGTTGTCTCGCGTACACAACAGTTGTTAAAGTCACTTCCTTCTTTCAGATTCCTGTACATAAAGATTTCCTCGTATTCATATTGTCTATTCAACTGGTTACAAATTCGTTTCTTGATATACTGATGATCAGCTGCTCTAATAATAATCTAATCGCAACTCAACTGTTGTATAATCCATGCATTTCCTCTCTTCCACTCCCCAACTGGGTGCCCCGGGCCGCCCCGCGATCGTCACTGTTATTGATCAGCGTCAATTACTGGTGGTTTTCAACAGGATCCTAATGGATTGGGCCGGTAAGTTGGTGGAGCGAAATCGAGGGCGATTGGGCTAGACCGGAGCATTTGACCAGAATAAGAATTGTGTGTGTGAGCGTTGAGATATATATATATATATATATATATTACAAAGTAATAATATCAACATATAATAGAATTGTAGATATTTGATTATAAATAAATAAATTAACAATAAAAACATATCTAGTTTAAAGTAAATTTAATACTTTCAATTAGATAATCAAAACCTATATATGTATACATACACATAATAAAAAGATATTGATTTATTTTTATTTTGCCTGTATAAGTCTGATTTTATCATTATAATTTTGCTAAATATTTCGAGAAACAACGCGTATTGCTGGGAGTCCGTCTCGTCTATATCCAATTGAGTAAACATTTAAAACGACAACGAAAATTTGATATGTGAGTGAAAAGGAAAAGGAACATGCGAGCCTTCCTTTCAACGCTAAATGTCTACGCGCCTCCTAGCGCTCCCCCGTAAGAAGATTTAATATCTATGCTTCGGCACGCACACAAATTGTTAGCCTCCGCGCGATCGTTTGCGAACTATTGGCTAACTCAATCATACTCAACTAATGGTAAAAAACATTAAAAGTACATCCGCTTAAGATGCTATGCTCGATCTAGTATGAATTGAGGAAGGCACGCGGATAAATATAAGGGAAAAACTAATTTACTTGACCTTGAAAAGTTGCAAGGAGTCACAAAAATAAAGTAATCATTTTATTTTTATTTTTTTTGTTTTTTCATTTTTTCTAAAGTAACTAATCAAAATTAATAATAATAAAAAAATGTTGTTTTCGTCGAATCTCTCTTGGTTCTCTACATGCATGTGAAAAGAGCAAAAGGAGCCGGACGCGGCAGTGACAACTACGGTAGGGAAAGTTCCTTAATTTTGGTAAGGGATTAAAAGAGTGTAGATTACCCTAAATTCCAAGAGTTTCTATATAGGCACCTCAATTGACAAGACTCTCGAGACTCATTCAAAGTTATAATTTCTATGTGATAATAAAATAATCTTATTATTATACAAAGTCAAACTTACTAAAAGAAATAATTTTAAAATTTTCAATGAGAACTTTTCCATCCATCCATCCCTCCCTGTATGCATAGCTTATACCCTCTCTTTTTTTTTTCTTTTTTTTTTAATTATTGACATTAAAAGTAAAAAATTCACATTTTTTTGACATTAAAAGTTTAAACTTCCAACTTTCTTAAAAAGTTTTCTCTAGGGACCAACTTGACTGGTGATAAACTCAGACTTTTGAAAAATATTTTACATACAAACGAACCACATAAATATACACGACATTTATTATTTTGGCATGAGAAAGTGAATAATACTATTCAACATTTAACAAGCAATGCCATTTATGAAAAGTCAAATAAATGAATAAATAAAAATGTTGCTTGAACGTGACGTTAAACTAACGTATGTTATAAACTTTTTAGACATTTAGAAACAAAACAGTACTGAGAAAGCCAACACTCCACACATAAAATCACTCGATATCATAAAAACCCTATTTACTAAACGCCAACGTATAGCATTTAATTTCAAAGAATCTCGTTGCGATTATACAGAGCATGAAACCGTTCACGCTCTATCTTCTAATTTATCGTTGGGTAAAATTTACTAAATTCTAAACAAACACAGAATCTTCTAACGTCCTGCGCTTCATCATTTCAATGCAACACGTAACTTAAACGCGACCCAGATGTTCAAAAAGTTTCTCATGCAGATACGTGGATTATATAATAGTAATGTAGTGGTAAACCCAATTGACTCCACACGGTCTCTCTTCACTGCTATGCCAGTAAAATCAATCCAGCGACTCTCGTGAAATCAAATGTGTGGAGTGCATCATGAATTAACATAGGATATCCCTACCGTGGGTCCCATTGCCACCATCAAACCTACCCGTCAACCCGTTTATCACCCTCCAATGCTACGTACAAATCATGAAAAGAGCTGGAAAGTTTAGAATAAAAGGGGTTGAGATAAAGTGCGGTGCATTGCAAGAGGATGGGGATTCGTGCAGGCTAGCAACATGGTGGGGTCCTTAACTGTTGCAATATAAAATAGTGAATAGCTTTCTTGGGAGGGTCGTACTCTTAAAAATAAAAAATAAAAAAATTCTCGCAGAAAGTCAGTGTATTGGAGGGAATGGGTGAGCGGTTGATTTAAGTCTATCTGTAGCTTGTCGAAGAAGGGTGCGCAGGTTAAGCGAATCTTCCTTCGTTGCAAGTGGGCGTAGGTTAATTCAGCCACCGCCACGCCTGGAGAGGGAGAAAGAAAAAAAAAAACACGAAACTGGCGGTTAATGATCGATGTCGAAGATGAAGCATCTACTGAAAAAGCTCCACATCGGTGGCGGCATCCATGGCCACCAGCGATTGGCGGAGACCCGACCCGTATCCAATCCGAACGCCGGCCCGAGCGCATCCTCGTCGTCGAATGGGAGAACCGTGGTCGTTGAAACGACGCCAGTGGATCGGCCGGCAGGGGACGGTGCTACTGGCCTCGACTTCAATTTCCTGGAGGAGGAGTTTCAGGTTCAGTTGGCTCTGGCTATCAGCGCGTCGGATCCGGATGGCCGTGAGGATCCAGAGTCCGCTCAGATCGATGCAGCCAAGCGGATTAGCCTCGGCTGCCCCGTGGCTCCGGTCACCATTACCGATACACCCGTCGAGTCTCTCTCGCTTCGCTATTGGGTACGTATCCGTGCATGCGCCCTGTCTCACGACTTTGTTCCATTACTTTTTTTTTTTTTTTTTAATTCCAGTGGTTTTGAGTCTATCAATTAGGTTTTTGACCTTTTGGATTTCGTATTCGATCGGAATTGCGCATTATCTGTTTTAAATTAGTTTGACAGAGTTGGGGATTTGAACTCTTTTTTTTTTTCCTAGGCAATGTTAATCGTGGATTTCCCATTTTAAGGTTGCTTGAGATTTTTGGCTAATTGTTTATGAGATTTCGATCATTTTTCCTCGGGGTTTTGATTAGCTTATGCCTTGTTGGTATTTGGTCAAGCATTATCCTTTAAGGATAGTTGTGTACCTTGTTTATAGATGTTAATTATTTGTTTTCAGCCATTCCTCATGTGGATTGACCATATCTCCTCACCAATAGTATGCAGTATGCATTTGATGAAGAGTGGCTGCGGTAATGCCTTGTTGACATGTCACTATTTGATTCATTTTCTTTTTAAAGGGATTGAAATTTGGTGTTGATTACCAATTAACGTGTGTTCTTTATTCTTGTTTCTCTTTTTTAACTGTCATCGATCCTGGGGCTTTTTCTGTTTACCATCTTGTATATGCAGTTCTCTAATCTCTATAGGCCGTTTCTTTTTCTTCTTGGTAGAAAGTCTAATGCATGATGGATTGTGATTTTATCTAATAAAATGGAAATAAGGTAGTGAATACCTGGATCCAGTAATAGGGTCACTGCAGACTGTTTATGGAAATTAGGCTTAACTAGTTTAAGATGTCTTGCGAGTTGTTATATGTAATTTCCTTTTATGCTACATCCAATTAGGAAGGTGTTTGGCTCTGATATGTCTTGTAAAACCCCTAATAGAAATAAACAGGAATGTTTTTTACTTTTTGTTTCTTGCAGTAATGAAATAAAATGGATAAATGTTATCCAATACACATATTTGATGTTGTCCCTTCAAAATATTCAACTAATTTGTTCATATGCTTTTTGCAGAGCTATAATTTTGTAAATTATAATGAAAGAGTTGTAGATGGCTTTTATGATGTACATAGCATTAACTCAAGCTCAGTCATTCAAGGAAAGATGCCGTTATTAGTGGATCTTCAAGCTATGTCTGTTTCAGATAACATCAATTATGAAGTAATTTTGGTAAATCGCATTGTTGATCCTGAAGTGCAAGAGTTGGAGAAAAAAGCTTATGCTATGTCCCTGGAATGCTGTGCCTCTGATGGCTTAATCCTAAATGGCTTGATTCAAAGAATTGCAGATATTGTGGTTTATAAAATGGGTGGTCCAGTTGGCGATGCAGATGAGATGTCAAAGAGGTGGACCAAGAGAAGTTGTGAGCTCCGGAATGCTTTGAACACTGTAATCATTCCCCTTGGATGTCTTGACATTGGCCTATCACGCCACCGGGCCTTGCTTTTTAAGGTTTCCTATGATTCATTTTTGTTCATGAGTTGATCATTGATTCGTGTGAAATCTTAGCTTGAATTGGGCATGCTGGTTTCTCGTAAATTTTAGCATCATATTACTTTTCTCCAATATGTATGAGAATGTCTAAATCATCATTAGGCCTTTCACCTCTAATGACCCTTCTAGAAATTTTGGCTCACTATCACTTGTTTCTTCTGGTGCTAGGTGTTAGCTGATAGGATCTGTCTTCCGTGTATGCTGGTCAAGGGGAGCTACTACACTGGCACTGATGATGGGGCTGTAAACTTGATTAAAATAGATCATGGAAGGTGGTGGCTTTTTTCATTTTTGCTTTTATGTGCAGTTTGGTATTTATGCAGTTCAATTGTACTGCATCATGGACATTATAGGTTCACATTAAATCATTGCGCCATCATTTGAATTATGGGTCAAAAGGATTATGGGGAGTAGATAAAGTCATCAAGTGATGGATACTGCTTTTGTCAGATATGGACCTTCATCCATGTTGCATTTGCCAATTCAATTGTCATCATATGTATCTTTTGCAGTCCATTTAATTTCCAATATCCACTGCCCCAAAATTAGTGAAATTCTGTTTCATTCTATCTGATGTCAAGAGATTAATTTCAAAAGGTGGATGCCCTATGGTCATGATTTTACTCCTTGTTTGTTGGTCATGTCTGTTGACCGTTCATTTAAATAAACACTTACAGGTGTAAAGGTTTCATGGGATGATTTGTGACAGTGAATGTTTTGAACTTGTGCAGTGAATACATTGTCGATCTGATGGGTGCCCCAGGCACACTCATTCCTACTGAGGTACCCATTAGTCATCTCCTAAATGCTGGAATTGAAATAAGGGGCTTGGTTGGTCCCACAGAAACACCCAGAGTTTCATCTTTGGTACTGGGGGAAGGACCTGGAGCTGTAGCAGTGTCATCTGTAGGCATTAAAACAAATGATGTTGACAATAAGTTAGAGAAAAACAAAACTCAGATGTTTGAACATGAATTTGGGAAACTTAGCTCATGTGAAATCTCAGCAGACACTGGAAAATTTTTGGGAGCGCAAAAGATTAAAGTCAATGATGTTTCACAATATGTCATCACTGCAGCAAATAATTCTGAATTTGCACAGGAGTTACGCGCTTTCTTGTTAGATGGTGATGCATCACCTCCTTCAGATTTGTTTTTGCATATTAATCCACAGGATCTGAGTGAGCAGAAAGTTGTTGAACAAGTTCATCCAACAAACAGATGCTGTAAATCTGATGAACTATTGTCAATGCCTGGATTGTCACTTGTATCTGTAGCTGGACATAATTCTCCAAGTAATTTTAAGTGTGATGATGAACAAGAAAAATATGCAGGGGCAATAGCTGGATACCTAAGAGGAGTGGGTACAAATGTCCTCAATTCTGAAGTTTCTTTTCCCTCTGATACTACATGTGAAGGATTTGCACTCATCAATTATCAAGCTAATGAAAAGTTGACAGTGGTTCCTACATATTTAGATGCAGTCCCACTTAACCCACCTGGACTGTTTAGAACAGCTATCCATGATGATCAAGTTCATGAATCTTCTTTGCAATCTGCAGTGAAAACTTGCCATTCACAACCTCAACATGACAATGATGACAATAAAAGCTGCTTTCAGGGCAAAGTTGGGGTGATCTCTGATGTGGAAATGAGCAGAAAATCTTCTGTCGACTGGTTTGAAATAGCTAGCAACACCATGCAAAATGGTTACAATGATTACAATGACAGAATTGACCCACTTCTGGGGGAGGTTGCTGCATGGGAAATTCCATGGGAGGATCTTCAGATTGGTGAGCGTATTGGTATTGGTAAGTTTCCTTTTTTGTAATGTTTTTCAGTGAACAGTGTCAAATAATAAGGTACAAATCATTGTGGCTCTTGAGGCTAGAAGTTTCATCCCTTTTCTTCTCAGTTTACTTATTTTATGGGTGAAGGTCTGGACGATTTGTTTGCACATATAATCTGTGTTTGTTTCCCAGAAATGGAAGGCTTCAGCATTGACTGGTGTTTGGTTTATGGTCCTTTCTGTGGTTTGTTTATTGGGAAAAGGATAGTTTGAAGAAAATGTACAAACATTTTTTTATAAAATGGAGGAGTTAATTGTTTGTTAATGCTGCGGACTTCATGCATTGTGGCTTACCTGCAAAAGAAAAATGATGAGGGATTTAATATGGTCATGTCCTGCATAACAGGTTGGTTATATGATTGCATCATAACATATTAGCTAGTCTTAGAGTAGATTAAATGAAGAAAATGAGTGCATTATGAATTGACAATTTCCTAACTAGAACAAAATGATTGTGAGTTGGCAACCTGCCCAAGCAAAGCCTAGACATACTTCGAAGAATGTTAATGGCATTTTTCTTTATGCCTTTGTTTGTCATTTTATCTCCCTGACAAGTAAGAAGGTTAATGATGCTAGCGAAGGAGATTTACAGTAGGAACCTATGTTAGCCAAAATTTCTGATGAATGTCATGACTTAACCCTATAAGCTTGGAAGTCTGTTCAATGACATTTCAAATTTCAAATTTTATCAAGCAAAGCTTCTTTTCCCCTTTTTGTCTATATCATTGCATAAGATGACACATACCTCCATACAGTATGCTTGGTCCGTAATGAGCTTATGTCATCCATTTCCTGTTTACAGGTTCTTATGGTGAAGTTTACCATGCAGATTGGAATGGCACTGTAAGTCATACCTGTAGGATTTTTTTTTTTTATTTCTGTCCTTCGTATGCTTCTCGTAGACCACAATGAGTTCAATTGTTTAAAATCATTGGTAGTAAATGATGATGGCATCAGACTTGGTACTGAAATTTATAGACAGCAAGTCTTGTTGGTTTATCAATTATGCGACTTAGGTTCATTGGCCTCATCTGATATCATACTATTGGTTCTGCAAGACAGGAAGTTGCTGTGAAGAAATTCTTGGACCAGGACTTCTCTGGCGATGCATTGGTCCAGTTCAAATGTGAAGTAAGCAATAGTTATATGTTTCCCACATCATCAGTGATGACTCTGACGCGATTGGGTTAATATCATCTTGCTCTGGCTGCTCCATGCAGGCTGGAATTATGTTGAGATTAAGGCACCCCAATGTGGTTCTTTTCATGGGAGCCGTTACTCGCCCACCACACTTGTCGATATTGACAGAGTTCTTGCCCAGGTTTCCTATTTTTATTTTCTCTCTCTTTGTAAACCTCTGAGCTTGTGTTAGAGCTATTTGACCTTGGTTTCTGTTTTACATTAGAAAGGATCAGGTTAAAGTTAATTTTTGTAAGGTCTTCCCACTGTTTCCATACCTCATGGCTTCAGTTATTTAGTGAATGTCTTGATTTTTAGCTTGGGGTCCCCAGATGCTCGCATGGATACTGATTTTCTGTTTAACAGTGGTGATGGTCAAATCACTGTTTATGTGCCTCACCTTCATGATATCTTTACCATTGTCTTTTTGGGATACATGCTAATCCATGGAAGGGATACAATAGAACAAAAGGTCTGACCAGGAAATTAAACAAAAGAATGGCTGGGGATGGGTCCCGTTTAATTCTCCTTTTGCTCCTCTGTGATGTGCAGGGGCAGTTTGTATAAGTTACTTCATCGTCCCAATCCTCTGCTTGATGAGAAAAGACGAATGAAAATGGCTCTTGATGTGGTATGAGTTGATCTCCACTGGTTTCTTGCTTTAGTGTTTTCATCTTTATTGTTTCCCCATTTTATTTCTCTTTTGTTTTGATTGAGTAGAGCTATGTCCATTTCTGCAGGCCAAGGGAATGAATTACTTGCACACAAGCCATCCTACTATTGTTCATCGAGATCTAAAATCTCCAAATCTCCTTGTTGACAAAAATTGGGCTGTCAAGGTTGATGAAACTAAAGAATGGCTTTTAAATATTTCACTTGGGAGCATTGTTTGACATGGAAATTATGCCCTTTCTTTTACCTTTTTGCTGTAAGAATAATTCAACCATGTGCTTATTGAATTTCTATAAACAGGTGTGTGATTTTGGATTGTCACGCATGAAGCATCACACTTTTTTGTCCTCAAAGTCTACTGCAGGAACGGTATGACTTTGGCATTCACAGCACATTGTTGCTTTCTGCTATTCCATTTTACCATTGTTTTCAACCAATTAACTTGTTAGGGGTTTACTTTCACATTGCAGCCTGAGTGGATGGCACCCGAAATCCTAAGGAATGAACCAGCAAACGAGAAGTAAGTGGATTTTAATTCATTCCCATTTAAAATGCACATTATCATTCTCCACTGGAGGAGATTGCATCATTGGAAGATTTCGTTAGGTGTGTCTCTTGCAACTTAGTCAGCTTGCATGCAGATGCGATGTGTTCAGCTTTGGCGTGATATTGTGGGAGTTGTCGACCTGTGAAATCCCCTGGAAAGGCATGAACCCCATGCAAGTTGTGGGAGCGGTGGGATTCCAGAACAGGCGTCTTGATATTCCAAGTCATGTCGACCCAGCAATTGGCCAGATAATACGTGAATGTTGGCAAAGGTAAGTTCTAGAACCTACAAATTTTTCTTTAATCTAAGACTTTCCAATGAACCACAGTTCAGACTCCCCATTGCTGTCTTGTAGAGAGTCACATTTGCGGCCGTCTTTCGCACAGATTATATCTCGTCTTCGTCGGGTTCAACGCCTACTTGTAGAAAGAGGAAAACAAACAGATCAAACAGCAGTGACTGGAAAAAGTGCCAATGTAATGTTAGTTTAAGCTTTTT
This sequence comes from Rhizophora apiculata, assembly GCA_037832385.1. Taxonomy (NCBI): domain Eukaryota; kingdom Viridiplantae; phylum Streptophyta; class Magnoliopsida; order Malpighiales; family Rhizophoraceae; genus Rhizophora; species Rhizophora apiculata. The sequence continues at coordinate 3,149,869 of CM075433.1, read as the reverse complement.
CTTGGCTCAAAGAGTTGGAGCAGCCATAAGCTCTTTTCCATTTGATGCAAAGTAAGGATACTGAACTGGAAGGTGTTGGTTCATTCGAAGTGGGAACTCAACACAAACCCGTTCAAAATTCTTCGCAGAGTGAAGATCCTCCAGCTTGGAAACAACTGCGCAAGTGCAGTGGAGGATTAGCCATCTGGAAAAGTTGCCTTTTAGCAGTAATGGTAGCTAGCCCATAGGTGTTGTCAGTAGTCTAGCCCCCCAACAAGCGAAAGTCCTCAAAAAGTTATAAAAAAAAACGATAATAATCTTTGAATTTTAAACTTTTTCGCCTGTGGAGGTCTTCGTGTGGGTAAGCAATCCCAACGCTGCAAGTGTAATCATGTGATCTCCAGAGGTCGTTTGTTCTTTTTGAAAGGAAACTCAATAGTAACACCAATAATAGTGAAAAAGTGAAGCGAAGAATTATCTTTGAGATACTTCTCTTATATTTTTGTTTTTATTACTGTGCATTCCAGTTTTTCTTGGAAATGATTCGGTGAACGTTCTTATTTTGCTAATGCACCCACAAGCGTAATCAAATGATTCCATAATACTGTGTATGAAAGTTGGAGACCCATAATATCCCTTCTTTTTGTTTTGTGTTTTTGCAAGTTTCCTAGTATATTATTTGAACTAAGAAGATGAATTTAATGTGAGATGTAAGTTAAAAAAATAAATGTCATATGAACTGCTATTATCTAAGAATCCACGTTTCTACAAATTAATATTTTTATAAAAGATATTGAAATTGCATAGGATAATAATAGGAAAACAAATGATAATGTCACGTTCTATTGGAGTGAAGATGTGGGGGAAAATTAAAGACGGATGGATTCTGTGAGTTACGTGAAGGGAAGGGGGGGGGGTGGGTTTCTGGGGGCCCACAAGACTTAAAAGAGGTTCAACGAAATTCAGGTATGGTTCAGTGCACCTCTGTCGTTTTCAATCAACCGACGCATCTTCCCCCATTAATCCCAGAAGAACAAGAAAAAGCTTAACTATGCTTAGTTTACATCAAAAGAAACGCTTTTTCTTCTCCTCCTCTCCCTTCTTCTTCTTCTTCCTTATATCAAACATTTTGGCTCTCTCTGCTCGTCTTCCTTTACTCTTCGTGGGAGGTTAGTGATCTGCAAACCCCATCATTCAGAAGTGTTGCTTCCCACTTCTCTCATTGTAATTGCAAAGTGCATTGGGGTTGGCTATTTAATCTACAACTTTTGTATATTTTCGTGTATCTTGATCGTTGGCTAAGTAAGATGACATGACGAGTAGAAATTATGTTCTATGATTGGGAGTATAGTTTCATTCAAGTCTCAGTTTTTTGTCAGTTCAGAATTGCCCTTGGAAAGCAAAGGGGCTACTGGATATGGCAAGGATTAAGATGCCTACAGATTGGTTTGGGGCATCTCTTAGAAAGCCGTAGTTACTTGTAAGGATAGACTTATGAATGATCTTAATAGCAAGGATACCTGACAATGATTCAGTGAAATAGGGAGAGTTTATTAAGCTCTTTTGACAAAATCTGTTGTACCATTGAAAAAAAAAAAAAAAATGGAATTATAGTTGGCAAGTCTGATTAGTAGGTTTTGTGGTCACTCACCGTAATTGGATTGTTCTATTGCTATCATGAAATATCGGATATTTGAAGAATCACACGCACATATTCATGGATTTTTTATTGCGTTGTTATCAAAATTAGTGCCAATCGTTGTAAGATGTTAATTCTTTTAGTGTTTATCCTTGAGAAGTGTAACATCATTAGCTTCTTGAATGATTCAAAAAGTTTAACAATGGGGCAATAGTCAAACAGTGTATATAAGCAGCCCCCCTTCTACCTGCTTAAGCATCCCCACAGACTTGTAGGTCCTGAACATAGATCGTCCTGGTTAAAAATCGGAAAGCGCATGTTCAAATTGGATCCAATATGGTATGAATAGCAAATGATTACCTTCAGCAAGTGGGAAGTTCCGTGTGCTTGAACTTATGTACTCCATAAAAAAGTCTCCATCCTTGCCTAGGCTGAGGGAACCAGTTACATTGTTGAGGATTCAATCATCACATCTAATGCATTTTCTTCCTCTTAAGGAACTGTGTTTTCAAATTTTTTTTCTGGAATGATGTTTGTTTGTGTGCTTTATTGATGTGTGTTGTCTTTATGTTTCTGGAAGGGCTACCACACCATTGGATTTTTGAGTGAGACTTTTGATTCCTCATACCGACCATTGATTTGCTTAATTGCATTGTAACAGGTCTATTGTGTCTGAAGGTGTTGCTTGACATATTGATATTCAGCACTAAAAGGTGTGCAAAGGCACATTTCTTGTGGAAGATTTCCACTAATGGATAGAAAAGGAGTTTACAATGTTAAGCATGAGATTTCTACATCATTTCAGCACGAATTGTGGCCTTTAGATGAAATTGATCCCAAAAAGGCAAAGTTTCCCTGTTGTTTGGTTTGGACTCCACTCCCAATTGTCTCTTGGTTGGCACCTTTCATTGGACATGTTGGCATTTGCAGGGAAGATGGAGTTATTCTAGACTTCTCAGGATCCAATTTTGTGAATATTGACAACTTTGCATTTGGTGCTGCTGCAAGATATCTCCAACTGGATAGGGAGCAGGTACATGATAGAAAAGGCCTTCAAATTTGCATGTGCATGCACATGACTACAAATTTGCACACCACCGATGCATGGAAACATGAGTGTCAATTTTCTTTGTCACAATTTATTAATCATGTGGTTAGGTGCGAATGAAGGGTTTTTCATACTATCTATTATCAAAAAAAGAGATAAAAAAAAAAGTCTATAACTCTTTCATCATTGGCTTCTAACACATACTGTTATCTTATAGAATAGATTACAAACATAAGATACCATCAATGTGGTGCTTTTTCTACTGTCATTAATATTTTCTTGATGTGAGGATTCCAGTCATTTTTCAAAATAAGAAGGTAATAATTCAATATTTCCTGCTTTGTGAAGCAAGATGGCAACTCAATTTGGATTATTAGGTTTTTTTTTTTTTTTATTGATGCATTGGAAGATGATTGGGATTGAAAGTTTCGTTTTAAGATGTTCTCTTTTATATATATTTACACAAAAGAGATTATACTAGTTGATTGATTGACAATTTTGTTTGTGGCGTCTGATTTGTTGAACTAGTGTTGCTTTCCCCCAAACCTCACTGGGCACACATGCAAGCATGGTTATATGCATTCAGAATTTGGAACTGCAGTCACATGGGATGATGCTTTATGGTCAAGCGTACGCCACTTTGACCACAAAACTTACAACATATTCACAAGCAATTGTTATTCTTTTGTTGCCAACTGTTTGAATCGGCTCTGTTATCGTGGGTCAATGAGTTGGAACATGATAAATGTGGCTGCACTTGTTCTCTTTAAGGGGCATTGGGTTGACATTAAGTCAATCTTCAGATCGCTGGTTCCATTTTCAGTGGTGCTCTGCTTGGGTGTGCTTTCTGTTGGCTGGCTGTTCCTAATTGGGCTGTTTTCATTTTCTATCCTCCTAATAGGGTGGTTTCTTTTGGGTTCTTATTGCATCAAAGACCTGTTAGACTGCTAAACCACTTGAACTTGATGTTGAAGGGTTTTTTTTTTTTAACCTTTTTCCAGAAGGGGCTGAATCATAATGAAACCTGTGTTAGAGGTGAAGAGATAATATATAAATCAGCATCATGGAAACAGAAGCAATCGGAAAATTGCTCTCTAAAGGAAACTGAATGATTGGTCATTTACGGTTTCCAGCTTTTGGAATGACTGTCCAAATGCTACTATTTTGTTGGCACTTTGAATTCTCAGCTTCTTCCTCCTCAGAGGTGTGCTTTGAGGCCTTGTGCACTGAGCTCATGTCATTTTTTAATGGGACGCAATGCTGCCAGACTTGGTTGAAAGTGGTATCCGACAATGACAACAAAAACTTCTTTTGGCGGAGTCTAAAATTTGAAGATTTAAACCATTGGTCTCCATTGTGGGACCATTTATATAAATAAAATGTCCGTCTTTGACAAATAGGACAGGGCTGCGACAGGGTCATCACTTTAAGGAATCCTACTTGGTATCCAACTTTATCTATAATTTGTATGGGCTCAAAAGCATGTGCTTCCATTGCTAATGTTGCCAATCGGGAAAAAGACAAAAAAATTGAAAATGCCTGCTTTTTGTTGTGCCGTAACAGCCTAGAACTGCTAGTTTTCCCGTCGATTTGACATGAACGCAAGCAACTCATTGGTTTTTGCGGGCTGGGGGAGGACCTGTTGTTAAAAGTTGCCACAAGTCGGATCACTTAAGCCCCACAGCGTGGAAAAATGGGAGAAGTATTAAGTCATTGACATTTGAGAGACTACACCTTGATGATAAACTAAAAGAAAAAGACAAGGGCGTCACAAGCAAAACCAGTATTTTAGTACAATGCTGATAATAAACCATCTGAAAATCGACCGATGGAGCCAGGATGGCGTACTGATGTTTCCCATCAGCTCATATCCAAAGGATCCAAAACTGGATGAAAGAATACCATATACCACACACAATCACCCCAACTACAAAAATGCTCTCACTGCACAGCCAATTGCAAGACTAAATCATGTGAAATATGATGCCAACCCCTCTGTTTCCTTGCTTCTGGCAAATGAAGGCCCATATTTTAAAGCGTCTTCCTCATCGCCCATCAAATGAACAAACTTTCCAACATTAATGGAGCCACAGGCGAACCAAGTTCTCAAATCTGCCTGCAGAAGTGGTTTTCATGCGTACAGCCAAGAAGGACATAATACTTACTATTCAGTCTTCAGCCTTGGAGTTGAAAATAAAACTTGGATACACAGTTGTTATATCCCTGAAGGGCAATTATGTTGATAAGACACAGTAAGTTGTATGTATGAGATTTTCAGATCAAGCAAACAGTAAAGTGCAGTTTCAATGAAATAAAACTCAATAGCATGCATGCAAATTGGATGAAATTAAAAGAGAAAAAAGGCAAACTGTTAGCAATGTCGTACAGCCCCTTACTTAAGATAAGGAAGAGTCATGTTCCTCAACAGAGTTGGATATCGAACAACAAAGGCCTTCCATTCTTCTTTACTTATTTTACCATCCTCATCAGCATCAGCATCAACAAATGTCTAACAGAAGATTGGAGAGGTTATGAGCATCTGATTGCATATAGCATGTTGCAAGTAGAAGAAAATAATCCATATATATATATATGCAACTTCTTGCCTTGTCTAAAATACCCTCGAGAAGTTCATCAGGCAAGTGCACACCAGATTCCATCAAAATTGCAACAACCATTTGCTTTACCTTAAATCGTGCAGAAGCCAGTGAGACAAAATTCAATCAACCATCAATAGATTTTAGTTCAAAAATTGGCTCCCAATCCACAACAATAGTAGTCTACTCACTTCTTCTCGCTCAATGAACCCAGTTTGTCTCAAATCATACAGTCTAAATGCAACTGCAAGAAAATTATGAGAACATAAATGGACATTCACAACTATCTTCAAGTTATATGAATCAAAAAACTATCTCTAGAGTCTTACATTCCATTTTATCTTCCATGGGAGCATAGGGATGAAAGACGCTGAGTGCATGGACAAATTCATCAAATTCAATGACACCATTTTGCTTTGCATCAAAAAGATCAAAAACCTGGGGGGAGGGGGGGAGGAAAAACAGCATATCAACAACTGCTATTGCGTGGATCACAGTAATCTAATTTAAGTCTACAGCCATACTACATGGTAAATGGCTAAAATTTCCCACCAAAGGAGAATAGCAACTGTCAGAAGATGAACAAATATTATTCTCCTCTCCATATTTTATTCATAAAGAATAGCCGTGTCCTCCTTTGTTAGCACAGGATTTGGTGAATCATGACCATTATGATGCATGCTTTGTGTATTTGCCATCAAATAGACTATCAAAATATATACCCTCGTTTGTCTCCACTACACATCAAGGTCCACCTTGAAACAAATATGAATATGTAGATACTGCAGTACATCTGTGTTGGCATGCTATGTTGTACCTTTGATATTAGGGACAATTGACTCTGATGATTGCCATCAAATGCCAATGCAGTTTTTTTATATGTTATTTCCACTTTATTTTGATGTCATCACATCAGGTGATCAGTTCAACCAATGCTGTGTCATTTCTATCATAATAGGTGCAGAACAAAAGGCTGGAACAACACATTACCCGGTCCAGAAAAAGATTCTCTCCATGGGGAGTTTGGAAAAGCGCTAACTGGAGTTCTTCCTACAAGGCAAGAAAATGCAGAATGATTATAAGAACATGAATTATATAAATAAATAAACACACACACACACATGGATATAACTAACTTGTCAGTATGCAACAATGATTACAACTTGCATGCATCAGTGTCCAGTAATCAGTAATACCAATGCATAAAGACAATTAAGCATTTAATCTCAAAATGCAAGGACATTCTTCTGAGTCTTTTCTTTGATAATCTCCAGATCATCAGCTATACCCACATTTTCATGTGTAAGCTCCAGAAACAGATGAACAGGCCTCCATGCAACAATTGCATGACAATGTGGGTGCTATCCACTCCAGCCATCTTATGAAACACCAAATACTAGAGATTAGTTTTAGCACTATAATTACTGGTTGCATCCTTGCTGGTTATAGCATTATTGTGAGAATTGGGCCAGACAGGTCAGTCAAACCTTCGATTTAGTTCAACCATAAAACCATGAAAAAGTCAAACCTGGCCAAAAACTAGTCAAAACCTAAGTTGAACTGAGAAAGCCATGGGAAAATTGGAAAAAAACAGCCTGGTTTGTGGTCTTACAGTTTTGACTTGAAAATACCAAAATTTATAATTTGACCCATAAACTTTTGTCTAAATTATAGTTGAGTCCTAAATTAATGCAAACTTGCAATTGACTGTATATTTTATCTAAACTTGTAATTTGCTCATTAAAAGTCAAATTTAGTACATAATCAAGTCCCTTTGTAGGTTCTTTTTGTTAATAACCTTAAAATTTAACTATTAGAAATTATTTTTAGTCAAAAAATATTATATATAATAATTATTTTTTTAATTGTTAATGAATAAAATATATATTTATTATTAAATATCAGTTTAATCATTGATTTAATAGATAGAATTGACTGAACCTTGAACCTTTCTAGTTTAATGATCAGGTCAATTTTGACAACATTGGATTATATTCTTTCTCAATCAAATCAATTTAAATCTTTTCTATATAAAACAGATTTAAAAAAGAGTAGAAGATGGTGAGAAAGTGAGTTGGCCTGGTAAAGCATATGAAATTTTTACAAAGAACATTGGAAAGCCCACACACATTCTTGCATGTGGCAAGGCAACCCTTTGACAATCATATGCTAAGTACGTTGAAACATCTAAATTAGTTAACACAATTTGCAAGCAATTAAAAACTTAGTTGAATAGTTGCAATCTCCAAGGGAAGCTCCTGTCCGAACAGATAAAAGTGAAAACAGAATCTATCTTTGCATTCTAGCATCAGCTGAAATCCTTGATTGTCTAGTGCCCCTCTTAAGGAAAGGATCGAGGCTTTCATGCTCTCTTCCAAAAACAAAGATATCTCACATACATAGAACTCCTCACACATTTAAAAACTTGGACCCGAAAAACAAGATAGTCAATTTCTCTCAAGAATCAGAATACCCACCTTATGAATCAACCCATCATCCACGATCGAACTGCTCAACTTCTTAAACAGCTCATACAGCGCCTCCACTTCATTGACAGAAACTGCACAATCAGCATCAAATCAAGAATACTCAAATTAGCTACTGCGCACAAACGAAGCAGTCAGAATATCACATTCAAATGCACAAGCATTCTTGCCCGAAACAAAAAGCCGCCCCTTGGCATCAGAAACCAAAACCCTTCGGACAACTGCCAAATCAAACACTTCTACAACAACATAATATTCTTAGTCTCCACGAGAAAAAAAAAAAAAACAGACAAACAAACATATCAAAAACTTTAGATAGAGAGAAGAGAGTTACATCGGGTTTTGTCGGCGAGGCGAGCTAGATCTTTGGAACTATAAGAAATTATCTTCCGATGACGAGGCCGGTACTCGAAGCAATCCACCACGGCCAATATGAAAAAGTCGAATATCGCTACGAAAGGTATAAATGCCGCACAGATCCGCTCTCCGAGGGTCAAAGAGCTCGATCTCTGGCTCCCCGCACCCCCCCAAATCACCAAAAACAACAATGCACCCAAAATTAAACAACCCCGAATCCAATTATAACCAAACCAAACCCAGAAAAATGAATTCAAACTTTTATTTACATATCCAAGAATAGCAGTTTCATTAAACCCCAAATATCATTTCACAGCAATACAAACACACAGCATTAGAAATTAAAAAGGACAAATAAAAAGGAGAAAGAGAGAGAGGGAGGGAGAAGGAATATACAGAGATACTGTTGCGGTCCATGATGGCTTGGAGAGGTCACCATTCATTGAGAACTACTTGCTGTTTTCTCTCTGTTGTTCTTCGCTCTATTTCACAAAAACAGAAAGCCAAAAAAATTTTAAAAAAAATTCAAAAGAACGCAGGGGCTCTGCAAAACGGATTCTGGATGAAGACGCTTTTCTTTCTGGTTGCGTTTTTGATTTTAATTAATTTATTTATTTAGTTATTTTGGCTTTGTTGCTGGTGGTGATCCATTATGGAAATTTTTAGTAAAAGACAAAGACGGAGGATGAGAAAATGGCGCGTGGGGCAGGTTTTTCGATTTTTTATTTTCCCTTTTTCCGTGTTTAGGGTGGTAATGGCTGTTCTACTCCAGTGATAGTGTCGTTTTAATTCAAGTGGGTCCCCGTTGGATTCTGTGGCTATGCTGCGTGGATGATCTGTGATAATAAATCTATATCTTATCTATTTGAGTAAATATTAGAAAAAACTTAAGTATTATTTATGTAATAATTTTTTTATAAATTTATAAATTAAAAATATTAAAATATATAAAAATTTAATTATAATTAAAATAATATTTTATTAATTTATAAAATTTTAATAATTATATTTTTATAATTATAAAATTATTTATTTTAATTTATTTTAATTATTTTTTTAAAATATAATTTAACTATAAAAAATTTAATTTAAATAAAAATTAAATTTTAATAAAATATTAAGAATATGTTAAAATTTAATATAAATATATATTATTAAAATTTTTAAAAATTAATAATATATTTATATATTAATATTTACTTAATTTTATAAATATTATCATAATTTATAATTTTTAAAATTAATTCAGTATTTATAATTTTAACATTTTTATAAAATTAAAATTTTAAAATATATTTAATTTATTCAATTATAATTAAAAAATATATAATATTTTATTTAATTTATATTAATAAATATTTACATATTTTAAACATATATATAACTTAAATATTTTTAATTAAATAAATTTAAAAATAATAAATTTTAATAAAATTAATTTTAATTTTTTATTTTTTAAATATTTATAATTTAATTTTAATTTTAATTTTAAAATAAAATATAATAAAAATATTTTTATTAATAAATATAATAAATTTGTACATTACCTAATTCTATTAGATGGATTTAGAAAGTAAGAGTGAGAAAAAAAATTATGACAGATCAGTGTATGTTTATGGTTTCTTGTGCCTTTCTAAGAGATAATCGAGTAATTTTTTTTTTGTATAAATAAATGTACAGCATTTCGGTCTTATAAGCATGACAATAATTTTAAACATTTAGTAAAATATGTTATTAACATCTATGTGCATTTTAATATAAAAATAAAAATTACATATATGAATAATTATATTTTCACGTTTGCGTGATAAAACTCTATTAATAAATTCTGTAAAGTCTTTCGATTCGGACTACGACATCTTCCAATTGCCTATTTATATAGTATTTCGTGTGTGACTAATGTTGCTGAGTTGGCACTAACAATCAATAATTGTAGAAGTTGAATTTTAGTTCGTCGTTGAAAACTACTCATCGACACAAATGATTTGTTTGAAGTTAAGACGAGGAATAAAAAAAAATTATGAGAAAAAAATTATTATTAGTTATTTAGATGAGTGAGAAATAAGTAAAAATAAATAATTTGAAAGTATACATTTTTGTGTAAATGTTGTAAAAAATATTTAAAATTTTGATATTTTCAGTATAACAGTCGTACTCTTACCAGAATTATTATTTTGTCTTTTTGTTTATTGAGGGAGAGAGAAAAGGTTCAGTTAATATCATCTCACATTACGGCAGGTTTATAGAACAAAAAACGAAATAGCCGTAATGTGAGTTGCCATTAGCTTTCTCAGTCAAACCGTGGGATAAGCTTTGCATGGACCCCACACAAAAGTTTATATCATTTTCCATTTTTTTTTTCTTATTCTACTCTCAAAAGGATTATTCTTTATTCTTATCATTCTCTTCGTACTGCTTTCCTATCATTGATTTCTAGCCACAAGTTGTATACAAAATTAATGTTCGGTAATAGGTACAAAAGGCTTTCAGGCCATACAAAAATATTTTATATTATATATAAATTATTATTATAATATATAATATATTATATATAATATAATTTTTTTAATTATTTATGTATATTAATTTTATAAATATTTAATTTTTTTAAAAAATTAAATATTATTTATTGATAGTATAAATTTATGTAAGAAGTTATTGATTATTATTTTAATTTATTTTTTTTTATATAAAAAAAATAAATTTACTATTTTCATTATATCAACTCTAAGTAGGCCCCGTCTTGAAAAATAAAAAAGAAATAATGAGAAAGAAGTTAATAATAATAATATGAGAGAGACAAAAAAAAAAGTCGCATGATCTATCTAAACAAAAAAAAATATAGTGAAAAAAGCTTTGGTGACATCTGGGTCAGGATTTAAATTTAAAATTTGGTGAATCTGTAAATAAAATCTTGTATTAATTTTACTTATACAGTAATTTTAAAGCTTTTAATTATTTTTCATGTAAGTTTTTCAACAGAAACTATTAAATTCTCTTTGACAACATGTTAAACACTTAATATTAAGAAAAAAAATAACAAAAAATTAGATAAAAATTAGGTTGGAGATGAAAATATAAAAGAGACTGAAATGCCTCTCTCTCTCTCTCTCTCTCTGTATATATATATATATGCTCGGAGTGAGAGGAGAAATTAAAAAAAAAAATAAAAAACGCAAAAAAACCGAATAAAACTTAGGCCCAAAGACAGCAATGCATTTTTTTCTCTCTCAAGCCCACCAACAACACTTACTCTGTCGTTTTCTCTCTTTTCCCCGAAACAAGTGGACCCACATCATCGCCGTCCATGCCGTGAAACTCCGTTCTGGTACGTAACTCGAGGAAGACAATGAAGCTCCGTACACCCGCACTCCTGTTTGGCACATGTCTCCATCGATTCGCATTCGTCCCGCATGTTGTAACGACGTGTACCCAATTATAGAATGAAATGCGCGTGATCAGAAATGGAAACAGAACACGAATTTGTGGCTCTTGCATTTGTCAAGGTTAAATGACATTGGCTAGAGATATCTACGGAACACGAAATTATAAAAAAAAAAAAAAAAAATCCATATACTGAAGGGAACAACAAATGCCTCGTATAACTTCTTTCCAAGAAACAGAGACAGAGATGGAGAGCAGGCGGAGTAGGGGAAATTGGTTGCACATGAAATTGGGTACAAAATGTCCTGATTTTATTTAATTCGATGAATTAAATTTAAATGAATCCACTAAATCGATATGCTCCAGCAGGTGTCACTTGAATACCACCTCACGTTGTGGTTTAAGGATAATGAGTTGTTGGCTTGTCCCGTGAGAACATGTATTCGAGCGGGGTGTTTGATGAAGTTAAATGTTGTGGGAGTGTAAGATAATCTTATTTTAGTAAATAAAATATACTCATCTATTGGTTTAGGTGCAGCCCAACAAAAATAGACTATTTACTGGGAAGGCCCAATTTTGTCGGTGAAATCATAAAATATTTTAATATATTCATCATACGTATATAAAATCACTTGTTCAAAATAATTTTAATATTGTATATATATATATATATATTGTATTTGGTTTAACTTTATATTTATTTTCACTTATATTAATTGTGGCTAAATCGGAAATTGGAGGACAGAATTGCACCATGAAATTAGAGAAGTGTTTCATTTTTATGATGTGCATAGACCAACAACAAAGATTGAATTATCCTTTTTAATGTTAGAAACATAAATTAAGGATTATAATTAATCTCACTGACACGTTGAGTTGTAGCTTTCACACATAATTTCCAATCAACAATTAACGTCCATTTAACAAATACATGTATTAGACATAAAAGTCGAAAAACAGTGTGACATGAGAGTATAACCAACTAGATATTAGTCTCAATAAGAATGAGAAAAATAAAAAAGCAAAACGGAAACACGTTATGTTACTTCTTTTTTTTTTTTTTAGGCTATTTCCTTTGTTTCGTTAATGCAAATATTCCAAGAAAACGCTTGATGGGGCCAATAGAAAGAGCAAAAGGAAAATTTTAAAATTGGGATGAATTACTCTAGGATGCCATCGCAACATGTTATATATCATGTTACCAAATGCTAATAAAGCCACCAGTACGAACAAATAACACCAATAAATTAGGGTACAGACGGATGGACCTTGGTTTGGTTTGGTGAGGCTGCACACCTGGATTTTTATTTTCTAGAAAAAGAAACAGCCGTACGTGGTGGATTTTGATCCCACCAATTAATTAATACAGACACAGGTTGGAAATTATAGCCAATCAATCTCCACGGTATTTTTGTTATTTATTATAATAAATATTTTTTTTTTGTCCTCGTAAAGCTTATCATTTTAAATTAGAATCAAAAGTTTAAATGATTAACGGTTGGACGTCACAATCCGTGCGGTGTTTGAACCCGAAGCAGGAGAAAAGGAGTTGAAATTTGTTTAAATACTTTACCTAATATAATCAAAGGGCAAATTTTAGAATCAATTTTGCTTTAATTAATTTCATTACGACTACAAGTTGACTCTTCCTGCTGCCAGGTGCCTCCTCGTTTACTCTCTCTCTCTCCCCCATCTCAACTGCTGCACTAAAAATCAAACAGGGGTCTCTCTGCTTCTCGCGACCTCTACGCTTCTTCTTTGTTTTCATTTTCTTTTATTTTTTCTTTTATATTCTTTTTTCCCTCTCTCTCTGTCTCTCTTCGGCAATGTTGACTAGACCTGTATTTCTCTACGTGCTCGTTCTGTTAATCACCTACTTCTCTTGGATATCTTTCGGGCTCGATGTCGTCGGGCCGGATCGGCTCGACCTCGGCGGTAATACGTCTGCCGCTAACACGTCGCTTTCTAAACCTAGCGGCTTTGCCGACATCATCGATAAAGCTCTCGAGAAGGAATTCACTGAGAACGACCAAAATGAAGGTTCGTTTCTCGTTCTGCTTATTCCTCAATTTTTAGGGTTAGTTGAACTTTCAATGTGTATGGTTTAGGCCGAGAATTTCTTGTGCTCGGGCAGGGAGGGCGATTAGGTATTGCTGGTTAATCGCGGTGATGTCACTTTTTGGCTTTGATTTTTGTATTTAGGTTGGATCTTCATCTTTTGGAAATCTTTCTTAGCTTTTGTCTGACTTGATTTACCACTATCGGGACCCTGTCTTTAAGATCTGGGAGATTCAGGAGGATGCCGTTTGGCAGATTTATGGTATTGGAGTACTCTGTGCTAATTCTTTGTAGCTGCCAAGCAAATCTTCTTAAGTCTGTTGATTATGCGAAATGAAGCATTAGTTCTGTTTTGGAATTAAAGCTTCACCACAAGGATTGCTTGGTTTATTAGAATCACTATGCCTGGTTTGTAGCGGCTACAGTAGAGTATGACGCATTAGTTGTAAAGCTTGATTGCCCTTTTATTCGTTGTCTCACCACTGAGCTGGAGGTAGTCGGATGGATAACAGCAAAAGTCGTTTGATTTGTACTCATGATGAGTTATTCATGCTACTGTCGATGTCTATATATTATTTAAATTATGAACCTCAAAGTCATCCCATCTTTCCAAATTCTGAGTATTGACTGATTATTGTTCTTCCCCACCCCTACCCCCATTAACTCAAATTTGGCAGCAACTGATGCTGGGAGCTTCAACAACAGTGTAGCAGAACAGCAGGTTTGCTTCCATGTCTTTTAGGAATCTAGAAATTAGTGTATTGGGTTACTACTTTATTACTTTATGGTTATGGAATGAGTGTGATGGAATGCTTAGCAGTGGTGACAGAGTAAGATTGTAAGTTGATGAGGTGGAATACATTTATTGTGTCTAATTGATCTTGTATGATAAATGTATTTGTCTTTGAGTATAGTGAAGCAGCTACATTATTCTGTAGTTTTTTCAATGAGTGCTTTTGTGTTTCATCTATAGTTCCCTGTTTCCTATCTGGGATCTGGCTAAGTTCTATTCTGATGAGACATGCTAGCAATGGTTCTGCCTTTGTCACTTGTATTCATATTTCCATTCTTTGTTGACTGCAAGTTTGATCTGCTTGCACTGATGGAAAAGTATGATTGGGTTTAATTTTCTTGTTTTTCTTCATTTTTGGATGAATTAAAGTGCACACTTTCTTTTTAGCTGAAAGTTTTTCCTGAACAAATTTTGTTACACCTTTCCGTTGCTCAGGCAGTTCTGGAAACTGTTGCAAGGGTAAAACCAAAGAAAAATGAAACCAAAGAGGAAAAGTAAGCTTCTATCTTTTAAGTTAATTTGTTTCTAGTTTGTTTTCTTGGTATGTTACTCTCTTTTGCAGCTATACTTTTGGCTGACATGTCTATTGCATCCTTTGATGCATCTCTTTTTCTATTTATCATTTTAGGTCATTTAAAATCCATGATGTTTTCTATTTGGACAATGAAAATAGAGTTGAAGAAACCCCAATGCTGATAGATCGCAAGGTATGGTTGCTTTATATGTAGCTTGCCTATTTTGAGGGATATCTTAGTAGTAATAATTGTAAAATTTGCCTTTTTTCTTTTTCAGGATAATGTCTTCATCATTTCTAATTTTAAATCAAAATATCCTGTGCTGCAGCTGGACCTAAGGTGATCTCACAAATTTTCTATTTCTTTAATTGAATATAAATATGTGTACTCAGCTGGTAAGCTGATCTGAGATTATTCATTTATTGCTTTGTAGATTGATATCAGATTTGGTTGTCATCATTGTGTCTGCAACTTGTGGTGGCATTGCGTTTGCTTGTGCTGGACAACCGGTCTGATTTTAAGCTTAGTACATGGCACACTGCAATGTTAGAATGTGGTTTATTATCTGAATGTGCTAATTCCCTAATTGATATGTTCACATACCTCTTTTTCATATGTTGCAATTTCCAACTGTAAAATTTTGTAGGTAATTACTGGCTATTTGCTAGCTGGATCTGTTATTGGACCTGGAGGGTTCAGCTTTGTAAGTGAAATGGTGCAAGTAAGTGGATTTGTTCATTATAAAGTATTCAAATGTCTTTCTTTTTAAAATTCTTAATTCTTCTGGAGACTTTCTAGAGATTGTTTTGTCTTCCTTGGTGTTCTTGAAATTTTTACCAAATAAGCACTAAAGGAATTGTCCTAATGAAGTCTTTTGTTTGAATATAAGTAACTGTTGATCTTTAGTATAGTTCTAGTACTTTTAGAGATAATATAATTTCTACACATTTATTCTATTTACCCGTATTTGGCTTAATGAAGGGTGAACCCTAGTGTAACAGTATAGTTACTCCATTGTGACCTAGAGGTCCCAGGTTTGAGTTGTGAAAACTGCCTCTTTGCAAGAACAAGGGTAAGCTGCATACATTTGACCCTCCCCCATAACCAATAGTTGGGAGCCTCATGCACTTGAATGTCCTTTTTTATTTGTGTCCCTAAATGTAATAATTGGAAGCATCAAATAGTTTGAGGCTTTGAGCCACCAAAAAGTCAAATAGTTGACCTTTTTATTATAGGAACCAAAAATAATATCATATTACTTGTAATTTTTGTGAGGCACTGAACATGGAGATGATAGTTTTCTCCACCATATTTGCAAGTTAATAGTGTGATGCCTTTTCATACTTCTTGATAAAAATGTACTGTTCTTTAGTTTTGTATACACATTACAATTTTTCTTTTGCCTGCCTATTTGACTAGGTGGAGACAGTGGCTCAGTTTGGTGTTATTTTTCTTCTTTTTGCATTGGGCCTGGAGTTCTCAATGACAAAAGTCTGTTCCCTGTGCTCTGCTTCTTATATTTTCCTTCAAATTTTATTAGTTAAAATAACAAATCTAATTTTGTTCCTTAATTTCAGCTGCGAGTTGTTCGGGCAGTTGCTGTTCTAGGAGGCCTGCTCCAAATATTTTTGTTCATGTTTCTATGTGGAATTACTGCCATGGTATGTTTATTAATGCTTTCTGAAATTTTATATGCAGGTCATTTTTGCTAAGTTTTTCATTGACACATGAAAACACATTTAGGTGCATAGGGTAGTTGTGTTTTTATTGAAGTGTGAGGATGAGATACTGGTAAAGTAAAAGTTAGAAGCAGACTGGATAGGCTATTAAAATTAGTTTTTCTTATTACTTAGACCAGTTATTTTAAGAGTATGACAGTTTTAAGGTTATCAGATTCTGACGACAAAGTAACTTAGTTTTTGGAATTTTATGCCTATCAGATTGCATGGTCAATTTGGACTTTGTTTACTATATGATAGGCATTAAGATTCCCATTTTGCATCTGTTGTTTGCTTAATGATGGGATAATAACTCAAGGTTGATAAGATAGATTATTAATTCTTACTAGTAATTATATACTATTTGCAACTTGATATCATATAATGTTGGTGTTGTTCTTTTACTCCATTACAGTGGCTTGGCTTTAAACTAAATTGTGATTTATATGTGCTGTGAAATTATGTAGCTGCTAAGCCATGGGTCTCATTCAAAGCAAATTGTATTTGAATTTTCCTAGAATGTACAAATGTATGTTACGTTTTGCAACTCTTATTTTTGGGGTTCTGATAATCTGTATTTGTAGTTATGTGGTGGTAAACCATCAGAGGGAGTATTTGTTGGCGCATTCCTGTCAATGTCTTCTACAGCTGTGGTAAAACCCTGTTAAAAATTTTGTGTGGACTTCCCCCCTCTTTGTATGTGTGTGTGCATGTTTAGTCAATGCTTGTCATGTCAAAGGCCTATCATTGGTGGCAGGTCTTGAAGTTTCTAATGGAAAAAAATTCAACTAATGCCCTTCACGGACAAGTTACCATTGGTACCCTTATTTTGCAGGTATGTGGTTACCTTAACTTATTCTTCTTTATTGATTCCCAACATTATATGTTCAAATCCTACAGTTTCTTGACAAAATGTTTACCTTTTAGGACTGCACTGTTGGTTTGCTGTTTGCTTTGCTTCCAGTTCTTGGTGGAGCTTCTGGTGTTCTGCAAGGAGTACTATCCATGACTAAACTGTAAGTAAAGTGCTTCGGAATGACTATTTTCAGGGAAAAAATTTCTCATCTGCTGACAATATCACCTCCTAGAGTTAGTATCTAACTCATAATAACTATAAGCAGATCTTTATCTATTTTCCATTTTAAGCTTCCTTTTAGAGATGTGTAGTCTCACTAATGCTTATTGTTTATAATGAACTAAATATTCTTTCTGCCAGGTTGATGATGTTGATAGCTTTTTTGGCTGTTTTGTCAATATTATCCCATACTTGGGTTCCCTGGTTCCTCAAACTGATGATGAGCTTATCATCACACGTAAACATTTGTTTTTGGTTTATATATCACCTTTTGTTGAAAAATTTTCCCTTCTGTAGCCTTGTAATGTGTTGGTCTGAGTTACACTTGATAATTTCTTCATTTCACGGAGATTTCATTTGTGCAGACTAATGAACTCTATCAATTGGCCTCTGTCGCCTTCTGCTTATTGGTAGCCTGGGTTTGTTCCAGTTCCATCTTCTTGATCTCTACGAAATTTTTTATTTCAATTTGACATGCAACTTTAGAATTATTGATTCTAATTTCTATGCTTTCAAACCTGATTGTTGCACATCCCTTTTACTCAGTCATATCAAAGTGCATTCAAATCTTTGAATTGCAAGGTTCTTTTGGGTGGCTATGGATTGCTCAAAATGCTCTGTCCCAACATATTGCACGATGTTTCACCAAAGCATTGATCCATCCATCAAGGAATTTTACAAGATGCCCTTGAATGTGGTTCTTTTTCTTATTAGACATATGTCATAATTGCTTAGTCCTTCTTAGTTATCAATTGGGGCTGAAAATATTTTTTTCTTTGGCCTTTCATTTCTTTAGAGGAAAAATGGTCTTGTCTGTTTTGTGTCATATAGTTGATTGATCAAAGGTTCTTAAGATGGTTCATAGTTCAGGATAATTACTTTTCTTTGCACCAAATTGCATGTCATGCGACAAACATTTACGTAATATTTACTATTATTACAGTGTAGCGATAAGCTGGGTCTCAGTCTGGAATTGGGATCTTTTGCTGCTGGCGTGATGATATCAACAACTGATCTTGCTCAACATACATTAGAACAAGTAAGTTTTTTATGTTCAATTGGGAGAAAAGGCAAGTTTATGTATTGCTTACTTCTGTCTTTGAAAGTTATAGATATGTTTTATTTGTATATCTGCATCTATGCAACAACTTGGGAAATGCATACGTTTATAAAAGGACATAAGTGGGTTTCTTGCCACTATGAAACTCATGTTTGGGTTTTCTTCGTATATGTATTACTGTTTACTACTCTTGATACTGTTAGGAAAATGGACGTACAAATCATGTTAGATTTGTAGAACACATTTATTCTGTTTCTGCTAATGAATATGCAATTGTTAACAATGATGCATCTTATCTGGCTAAAGAGAACACACTTTAAATCTTCAACTGCATTTTTATCTGTTTGTAGCCATCTCAGAATACATTTCAAATATATATTTAAAAAGGTTTTATTGCATTATCCATGCCCATTCCATCGGTCAATGTCTTTTGGTTGTTTTGTTTCTCACTAGGGTTGAAATGATCTATGATCATGGAGGACATTTGAAAGCTATATTTTCATGAATGTCCTGTAGAAACTACTGATGTGCAGTATTGATTTTAGTTTCTCATTGTTTTGCACAACCTTTTTTTCTCTTTTGCTTGAGGCTTTTGTCATTAACATTTGATGCTGGTATTAGTGTGCTTTCCCTGACAGCTGAATCTCATTTCTTGTGCAGATTGAGCCGATTCGGAACTTTTTTGCTGCTCTTTTCCTTGCCAGCATTGGGATGCTGATCCATGTTCACTTTCTGTGGAGTCACATTGACATTTTAGTGGCATCTGTCATATTAGTCATCATCATAAAGACAATCATAATCACAGCAGTTGTGAAGGGATTTGGTTACAACAACAAAACTGCACTTCTTGTATGACTTATTTGATGACTTGCTTTGATTGTGTTTATGCCATCTCTTATGATTTCTCCCTAATAGAGGAACCATGTAGGTTGGGATGTCTTTGGCACAAATAGGGGAGTTTGCTTTTGTTCTTCTCAGCCGTGCTTCCAATCTTCAGTTAGTTGAGGTTGGTACTAGCATTAAAGTTCATTCTGATGAGCAAACTTCTTGTTTAAGAGTTCTAGGATATTGAACTTGCTTAATGCCTTCAACATCTTTCAACCACAGTAGTTTATGTCTTTTTTTTTTAAAAAAATATATTTCCTTCATCATTTAGCCAGAAAATGTCTGGAATTCATTAGTCATCATAGCTAATGCTTTTACCATTTTCAGGGGAAACTTTACCTCCTGCTGCTTGGGACAACAGCTCTTAGCCTGGTAAGTCATTTTAGTCAATGGGGGATAAGAGTTGTGGGTTTTATGCTTGCAGTGTTTTTAAAGGGTTTAATTTTCCCAGTGCATCTGGCAGCTTTTGGTTTAAGAAAGTTGTTGCTTGGCACAGAACATTGTAATTGCAACTGCTAGTTGAATTTCTCCTTTTATGGGTGTTCCTTTTCCATCCAAGTTTCAAGTTCGTAGTTTTTGCTTTTGTGCGAGGCATGACATGAAAAATGCAATTGAAATGCCCAATTTTTTTTTTTTAAATGCATCAAAACTACATTTCAAATACGAAATTGCAGTCAAGGCTTTGTTTTGCAGCGTTAATGTATTTTAGACAGGAGGCACCACATTTGTTTTGATAAGGCCACAGAGTATGACTGGTTTTTTAGTCTTGAGTGAGGAGCCCCTTTTAATAGAGTTGATGTTTTCTGCTGAAATAGTTCTCCCCCAGTATTGTAGAGATAGAATGTCAAATGCTTGTAACTTGTGGGCTGCATATGGCTTGTGCACCTTAAAACTGATTTAGAACATGGAGAAAATGGAATTTGATTAGAGACTTTTGGACTTTCTTCAGTACAAATGGCATTGAGAGGCATAATTGCAGGCATAGAAGTGGTCCCAGATAACCTTTTTTTTTTTTTTCCTTTTTTTTAATAAAAAACAAAATGGAAAGGAAACCTTGAGTGGCGCTGCAATTGTTAGAAAATAAAGAATTGAGCAATTGACATTTAGTCTATCATTCTTTGTGATCTAATGTGTTGCATTGATTGAAGTAATTCAAATACAGAAATTTTTTTCGCTGTGACCTCTCAATGTGCCTCATACATTGGGATACTTATAGATCATGTAACTATCTTGGTTGTTTTCTTGCACAAAATACCTGTAGGTGACAACACCTCTGCTTTTCAAGCTAATTCCAGCAGTTGCACATCTTGGTGTGCTTTTACGGTGGTTTCCCCCCGATGGCTCTGTTGAGGTAAGTGCTGGATATCAGTAGAAAATTCTATACTTCATTTGGCCATTTTCTCTTGAATATAGAACTTCTGTGTGGTTCATTATCTTCTCTATTCAGTTTCCTGAAATTATCTTTGTTTATACCTTCTAGATTGTATTCAAAGGTGAAAATTTTCGATCGGACAGCGGTAAACAGTGGATTCCTTTAGTGGTCCAAGGACATCACGATTCATGAAAACTGTGTACAGATGTGAAGGATTATATATCAAATTTATTTGACAACAATATGGTATGGTGAATTTGCTATTGGGACAGATGAAGATGAGAATATTTCTCATGCAAATCCTGTTAGGGGGGTATTTCAGTCCTCTGTTACTTACTAAATCAAGAGCATCTCGTCCGACCTTGGAATTGCAACAACAAAACTGAGGTAATCTAACTGCCATAAGGACTAACATCTGACAATTCACATCTTCAGATAATTTTTCGTTCTTTATTTTCTTGTTCTCCTTCCACTGTATCATAGATAAATCCAGCTTGTAATTAGAATGATAGTTGATAACAACTCCAATGTGATATTCCATTACGTGTTCTAAACTGCACAGGATTCTATTCTTCTCTTTTGTAGTGCCCCTCTATTTTTCTGTATCACGTTAGAGAAAGCCCTGTGTCAAGTAAGTTTTGGTTTCAAATTTTTTTTTTGGTTCCTTTGGTTCTCTTTGAACCATGGGTGACCTTTTGCGCAACTTTGTATGATGAGAATACCAACTGGGCTTGTTCTTGTTCATCCTGTTTTTTTTTTTTTTTTTTTTTTTTTCCAATTTTTAAACGTTTGTACATGGATTTTCTTTTTGTTAGACACCGATTTCTTTCGGTTCAATGCACTTCAGTTTTGTTTTATGAATCCTTGAGCACAAGACGATCGATATTTTAATGATATATATATGGATGTGAAATTAAAACTTTGGATCAATTTCATGACAGATAAATTGGAATTCAAAACCAAATGTTTCTACGCTTTATGACCTAAAAGAATTCAAGTGGGGGATAATTTCACGGTACCGTGGTTAATGTCATCTTCTGGGGTCAGGATTACCCCCTTCCTGTTGCCTTGATGGTTGCACTGATCGTGCTTGCCTATGTCGGGAGTTCGAGGGCTGGTAACAACCTCTGGTGTCAGGATTGTTGGAGTCCGGATCTGGGCCTGTAAATTGAGCACGCTACTCCTTAATGTGGTCTAGAATCAAGAGTGGTGTTTTCAGGACGTTACGAAAGATTTCGAGAATCGGGGGTATTCCTTAATTGTAATAAAGGACCGTTTACACGGGGTGAAGGCGTAAAGAAGGATTGCAGATAAACCCAATTAAATATAAAACTATTGGCTTGTGTTGGTTGGTCAAATATAATTATTGTTGAGGATTGTTAAAATAATACAAATGTGGCTTTCATTCTAACCAAAGCCGAAGCACACAAATACCGGAAAAAGGAGAAATAAAAAAAATGGCGCGTAGACGCCATTATAAGTTAACCAAATTTCCTTCCTAAAATTCTTCGAACCTTATTGCAACTGGTCACACGATTTAGAAGTTCTCTTTCCTTGATATGGAAAACGAAAAGCCCAAATGAGAGATCCAAACTGGCGGGATACTGCTTGATTAATGTTTGTATAAATAGAGAGGCTCTTTTTTTGTATATTTTCCAAAAGGCCTCCAATCGATCACAAAGATAGCTCCTCTTTGTCCCCACCGCTTCATTGACTGTAAATGCCGCATCTGATTCAGATTTACAGTGCATCCGTTCCCTCTAGGGTACTCACCAAAAGAAACTAAAATGGGCAAAGATAACGAGCCTTCATTTCACATCATTTCTTCTTTGCTAGAGTGAGCTAATATTCCTGACTCTGATTGGGTGGTGTGAAGGGGTATCGCATGTATAAATCAGATTATTCAAAAAACTAAGACCCAAGTTGATACTACCAGTTATATGATAAACTCAATCCGCCTAATGATTACTCAAATATAACTTTTTGTTTTTGCCAAATATTTGTTTTTTTAGGCATTAGAGAGGACCAAAAAATAAGCAAGTTTAATAATTTTTTTTTTTTTTTTTAAGAGTTAAGTCTGTTCGCTTTTGTTTGTCAGAATGAAGCGACCTTAGCATTTGGCTCATCAGCTTCTGTATTGCTATTTTCCGTGACTGTATACACAAAGGCTGTTGGCCCCACACACCACAGACGGTGCCTAAAGCATTTTTCACTTTTGGCCAAAGACTAGCGAATATAAGAATGTGACCCGAGTATATGATTTTTTTTTTTTAATGTGTTTTTTATTAAATGAATTTTCAAATCTGACCGGGGGAAAATCATCCAAAGCACCAAATTATTGTTAATCAGCTTTGTGTCTTTGTTTTTTTGTGGGTCCGTACCGATATATATATGTGGAAAAATTTTCTTTCTGAATCGACCAACCCACGTGGAGTTGTTCGGATTAGTGCATAGTTGGCACGCTCCCTTCAGTTTCTTTGGTTTTGAAGAATTTCATATGCATGAAAGGCACCTCTATCGCAGATACCATTGTATATGCATACATGTATGGATCAATGTATGCATGGTTGTATAAACTTCCAAGACTCAAGTACCAGAGTTCTGCGTACAGCTAGCCATGCATGGCAGAGCAGCATTACATCGGTACTTTATATATATGCGTGTGTGTGTGAATAAATTTGTATCGGTAATTGCAGAGAAAATGGTAAAAGAAGAATACATATTGAAGCCAAAAGTGCAGTACTTACTCATTTCGTCTGTGAGACGGAAGCAGCCAGTTACCCTTCCTTTTCATTTCATCTGGTCACAAACATTTATTAACATTTGTTTTCTTCTCAGAAGGATGGGAATAATAACAGAACTTGGATGTGTGACGTTAGAAAATTCAAAAAAAAAAAAAAAAAAAAGAGAGGGAGAGAAAAATACCATGTTAGCTAATTTTATTGGTAGTTTTAAATATACAGTTGAAACTTTTTTTTTTTTTTTTTTTTACGTTAAAACTAAGGATCGAAACTTAAAACAAGTTCAATAAACTTAAAACTTAAAACAGAAAGATTATATTATATGAGGATGAAATAAAATTTCCAAAGAATTATATATATAATAAATAAAAAAGAAAAGGGGGCGGGGTTGTAATTTTGTGGTGTAGGTAAGGGACGAGAGATGCGGGGAATCCAATCCTGCAAAGTGGAGTTGGGGGATCACGCGGAAGCCTGTTGAGACCCCTCCTTCGTCATCAATGCATCCCCTTTTCCCATTTTTGACCCTCCGTTTCTTCCGCTTCCATTCATGTCCTCTTCTTTCTTTGGACAAATATAACCCTATTACTCCAAGGTCAATTATTAATTATTTAATTTTGTTAAGATGTGTTAGTAATAATTTTTAATTAAATTCGTAAATTAAGTATAAAATAAATGTTGATTTATTATAATCATTAATTATAATTATAAACAAATATAATTTTTAATTTTTATTAAAAATTATGGTAAGTTGATATTAATTTTTTTTTTTGTTTTTAATTTATGTATTAAACTTTTGACATAATTGATTGGACACTCTTGGAGCTTAATGTTTTCGCATTCGCTTTCTATTCGCTCCAGTCTCTCTCTTCTCCCTCCCCCTCTCTGTCTCCTGCTGTTTCCATGAGTAACAAGCCGATCGTTTGGACAAGATTGTCGCTTTGCCGCCTTTATTTCTTGGGCTGCACATCAAGTTCTTATTTTGTTCTGGTTGTGACACTTGATTTATATGTAAATGCAGATTTAAAACATTTTTCAAATGGTTAAAATAGAGGCATCATAATATATTAATTATTATTTTAAATTTTAATATTATTCAAGGAATATAGCTCCGCAGTCTTTCGGCGCAATTTGAAAATGGTTAGGAAGGAAGAAAAGACGGAGAGTGAAACAATACAATTATGCATAATTCCAACGTCGATGTATCTCAATGGAATTGCGTTTGGTATCAATGCAAGAAGATAGTTTTAAATTTATTAATACTAAAATTAAATATAATAAAAATTTATTTAAATTTAGTAATATTTAAACAGTAAATCATTTTTATATCCATAAATCACTTTTTTTTTTTTTTTTGGGTTATAAAATTAAAAACCCAGCTCAATGCTGAATTCGAGTTAGACGCCGAGCTTGAGCTACAGCAGTAGCATGAAGCTTGGCTCGTTTAAAGTCGAGAGCTTGAACCCTAAATTAAAAAACTCCACCGACCCAAGCTGGAGCCTCATATCTGAAGCTCGTTTTGAGCTCGCTTCTGAATAAAAATTGAACCTTTAAAAAAAAAAAAAAAATTCAGATAAAATTGAACTGAACTGAATTTAAACGTCTTAAAATTCGGCTCGACTTAAGCTGAGGCTAAAGCCATAGGCAGTAGTCTTTTCAATTGCAAATGAGCAAGGCACAAGATGCAAGGGCTTATTTGTAAAAAGAAGTGGGGGAACACTACGTCGTATTAAAAAAAAAAAAAAAAAAAAAGAGGAAAAACGTTACGTCCACGGATAGATAGCGATTCTCGTCTTTTTATCTCTGCTGTGCTCATCAAAAAAAAGATTTTCCTCAGGATGATCTTCTTGGCTTGCAGTTCTTGTTCTCTCTTCTTATGGCATGCGCTCACAAACCGATTTAGGCCAGCAAGTTAATTAAGACCGACCCGATTAATGGAACCCGGACTGACCCACGAAGAGTATTTGAATCTGAGGCATTTGATCGACGCGTACCACAGGTTTGAGACGGCACCCAACACATGCACATCCCTCATCACGCAGCGCATTGACTCGCCGGCCGCTGCCGTCTGGCCTTTCGTCCGGAGATTCGACAATCCGCAGAAGTACAAGCACTTCATCAAGAGTTGCAACATGACGTCTGGCCACGGTGGAGTGGGCAGCATAAGGGAGGTCACCGTCGTTTCGGGGTTGCCGGCCTCCGCCAGCACCGAGAGGCTGGAGATTCTGGACGACGAGAAGCGCGTGATCAGCTTTAGGGTTGTTGGGGGCGAGCATAGGCTGAATAACTATCGCTCTGTTACGTCGGTCAATGAGTTTAACAAGGAAGGGAAGGTCTACACGGTGGTGCTTGAGTCTTACATAGTGGACATACCGGAGGGGAACACGGCGGAGGACACCAAGATGTTCGTGGACACAGTCGTGAAGTTGAATCTTCAGAAGCTGGGGGCGGTATCCGTGGCTTCTATGCATGGACATGATTAATTGGTTACCTTGACGATGAGACCGCTTTGGCCATTGGGGGGGCGGCCGCACAACCCGTTGGCAAGTGGTCAGTGTGGCATTTTCAAGTTGTACTAATTTTTTGCTTTTCTCTTCTTGCATCTCTGTTGGTTTTAAATTACTGGGAGTTTCTCTCTTATTATAATCTGAGTTAGGCAGGTAATTGTTGTTGGCTAGTAATATTATAGTGTCAAATGGTTCATAATTTTCTGTCACATTGCTGTTGCCATGGCCTTCAATCAAAATTGTCAACATAAATAAAGAACTCTTCTTGGAAATGTTTCGCATCAAGTGATGAAAGCAATTCTAGCACAGTAATCTCTCTCTCTCTCTCTCTCTCTCTCTCTCTCAGACATCTACCAAGGAATGGAAATTCATATAACGGAAAAAGATGTAACCATGTTTGATTAGCCTATAAAACTTGTGTCGATTTGATTAAAATATCCAGCCTGCCCTTTCATCGATGAAGTCAAATATAATATAGTTTATTTGACCAAAAGGAACCAAGAGTTTTAAGTTGGGACAGCCCTCCGAGCGTGTAAAGGCAGGTCGGAAACCTTTCGGGGGACACTTCATTTGTTAATAATTTCTTCCAAATTTGGAGTTTCAGCCTGTGAAGATGGAGGAACGGAAGTCTTGAAAACCGTTGCCTGGGCCTTTTAGGTGATATCATCGTGATGACTTTTATAAATAAAATAATATAATTTCTTAAAAATATGTATTAAAACCTATAAAGAGTATAAAATTATTAATTATTATCATAATTGCACTTTTTTTCTCTCTCTCTGTATATATATATATTACATATTATACTGGAACTATTTATATATTTAATTTATAATAAAAATTAAATTTCATTAAAAAAATATTAATAAAATATTTTATTACGAATGACGTCAACTTCCTGCAGACGCAATGCTGAGTCGCGGCAATGGGACTATGTAAATATATAAACGCACAGAACTAAAAGTATAGGAAATATTTTCTTATCAGATTTCATGGACTCCTTAGCATTAAAAGAAAGATACGCCAAAGGAAACGGCTGGCATTTTTCTGCCTCTGTGAAACAAAGGACTCCACCATAATTGAATTGTGGGTTATGCAAGAGAGAAAGATGACGTTGTGAGTGTAGGCAAACAGATTTGTGAAACAGTATTTCGAGTGGCTTCAGCGACAGCCCCGAATTCAACGGCATGGACAACCCGACAAAGACATGCAATTTTGTTACAGACATTGTGACAATCTTCTGGGGGAGGACATGTTACCAAGAAGCACCCTTTTCTATTTCTCTTAGCTTATCTGGGTGGTCTCACCAACTATTTTCCTTTCTCTTAAGCAACGCTCCATTATTTGGCCATTTGTTAAACCTTTTTTCTTGGTGGGGGGGGGGGGGGGGGGGGGCGTAAAAAAGCGTCAAAAGCCAAGCATCGCCATCGCCGTCTCAGGGTAATTACATTGCCTACAGAACATTGGAAACGATTCCAAAGGACCCCTTTTCTTTCATGGTCAAGAAAAAGATAGCAGGGGCTGAGGTATTCTCTGATATTTATCCAATTTTACACCAAGACTTGATAATAACTTAGAAAAGAAAGCGCTTCTCACAAGAAATGGGTGCATGCATCTACCTATCACATGAATTCACACCATTGTTTCTCTTTTGAAAAAATAGGGATGGATACGGGCAACTTGGAGGTTTAATTCCATAAATACAATGGGGCCGTGTCATGTTCAGTCAACTTTTTGTTTTATAGGCGAGTTGGATTCATTAAAGTGACATGGTCTTTAGAAAGCAAAAGGACGGAGACTTACGGTCGTAAGAGTTCAACACACTCAATGGTATATGAATCAAAATAAAAAAAATATTCAACAAACTAAAAATAATTTTTGATTTGATATGTAAAAAACGCAAATTAATTATAATTTAATAAATTTATTTTTTATTTTTTATTATTCTTTTAATTGAATCAACTCTCTTTATATCTAATAATAAAATAAAATAAATATATTTATAAATATTAAAATTAATAAAAATAATATTTATTATTTTTATTTATATATTTTTATGAATATAATGTATATCTAATTTTATATTATATAAATTTATTTAATTATTTTTTTATTTCAACTCAATATTACTTATAATTTTTTATAAATAAATTAAATTAAAAATTTTTAATAAAAATATTAAAAAAGTACAATATATTTTAGTACCCAAAAAATTTAAAATTAAAAGTAAAATGGAAGATTTTAATCTCTAACCTCACTTGTTAAAAAGCTTCTCTCTCTCTCTTTGACTCAACTGGACAAGAAAAAGAGTAATAAAAAAGAGCTAAAAAAATTAGAGTAGAAAACTGAGTGTAGATGAAGGGATTTGTCCTGCGCAATGTTTGAGAACCCCAAAGAGTCAATGAAGAAAGTGCAATCTACGAAAGGAAAAAGAAAACAAGAAGAGTAGTTTTGTCATGTTCTCTTAACAGAGTATTTTGTAATTTGGCTTAAAGAAAAAAGAGGGAACCGTGACAGTAGCAGGAACGACACAGAAAAAGGGTTAATGAAGCACAATGCATGCAGCTGTGTGCAGTCTTTTAGCCAACCATTATTAAAATTACTACAGTCACAACAAACAAATGCCATGGTCTTTTACAGGAGGATTGGTAATGAATCATCACATCATATCCTACGAATCTAAACGCCGACCATTCGGGGTTTTGAAGAATCTTGTCGTATTAAACATTATTTACAGCAAAACCATCATGATGAATGATCCTCCAAGGTCCAAACAGCAGACATGTACATATAGAACATACAGATCAAAAAAATAAAAAACAAGAAGAAGAAGAGATCACCTGATGATGCCAGTGTTAATTTACATCAATGTTCATTACTGCATTGTATATGTATGTATAGTAAATATGCTCATAAAGGGTCTACCATGTACATCACGTACTTTATAACAATCTCCTTCCCCAACCCCAACCACAAAACCAAACCCCCAAGTTGCAAGAGCATTGGCCCATCGGCAGCCAAAAGAAGCAAAGAAAGTAGACAGGCTTTGTAATTGCTTCAATAAATTCGTCAAAGATCTGCCCACTAGATTTTCTCATCATCTTTTGGCTTTTGCTTGCATCACCCTCCCTTCTTTTGGTTTTGGAAGTACACTGCCAAAACAGTGCTTTGTTTTGGTCTTCTTTTTTTTTTTTTTTTTTTTCTTTTTAGCCAATTTGTGTTTCCAATTTGCCATGAGCCTTTGACTGTTGGATACAGTGAAGAGAAAAGAATGAAACTTTCTTACCCCATTTACTCTTCTATCTCATCACATTCACAAACAGAGCTAGCTTGTTGTCTTCAAACAGCTAAAAAAGAAGAAAAAAAATTTGAAAACTTTTTGCTGAAAAATGCTGGTGAGAGGACCTGCCATGAACAGGAGTTTAAATAGCTAGAATCCAGATATTTTGATTGTGATGATTGCAGAGAAGCAGATAATGAGAGGTGGTGAGGAGGACAGTGAGAGGGAAAGGATGGGCCTTTAAAGCCTGCAAAGCAAATGAGTGCCACTGCACCAAAGATTAATTTCCTGCCCTCTCTCTCTTTCTTTTTGGACTTCCTTGCTCTTTTACTCATGTGTGGCTCTTCTCTCTCTCTCTATCTTAATCTTAATGGGTCCATTTTATGCATCCCCCACTTGACTCCAGAAGCTTTTTTGGGGTTTTTTTGGCACTCTCTCTCTTTCTTTTAGTGGGATTTTACTTAAAGGATTGTCCTTTATTTTGAAGACTTATTTGTGTGTTTCCGAGCTTTATATCCCGAGGAGAGAGAGAGATGATGAATATTGTTGGAGTATGAGAATCTGAATAAATCTGAGCTTCTTGGGGTTTGGGTTCTTGAAGTAATACAACATTTCTGATCATGCAAAGACATTAATCACTCTCTCTCCCTTTTTTTTTTTTTTTTTTTTTTCATACTGGCATTTTCTCTTCCCCCCTTTTCTCTTTTGGTGCTTAGAGAATGATGGGGCTAATGCAGGAGCCCTAGTTTGTGTTTTCACCTCGTTCTTTCTTTATAAGAAGAAAAAAAAGGTCACCACCGTTCTCTGGGTTTTGACTGTACTCTTTCAAGAAGAAAGAAAGAACAATGATTTCAGGTTTTTTCTAGCAAGAGAGATTGTCCATGGTTCTCTGAGTAACCCAACGTTTGGTTTCGATCAGTATGGAGACAGACCAATAAAATGTCTTGTAACTCATAATTACATAGTCTCATGCCTATTTTTAATGAACCCTACTGGTCTTCCCCATTACAGTGTCCTTTGTAAGAGCTGTGTTCCCAATGTTTCGTCTCTTAGTGGGTGATAGCTCCTCAGCAAACGAGTGGCAGGTTGGTCTAGTTCACAATGCTTTCCTTCCTGTATGTCTTATACTTTGGTTCCAATTTGAGTATCTTCGCTGCAATATGATGCATTGCATTTGTTTGCATACTTTTAAGCATGATGATGCGTTGTCCTTCAGGCCTATTCTTGCTCTCCTAGAGCATTATTCAATTACATTTTCAACATGGGAACGTGGCTTCGCAGTCCTCATGCTACATCAACTTACATATGCTTCTTCTTCTTTATGTCTTAAGAATTAGAGATCTCATCTGGGAAGGTGTTTTTGGGAGCAGTTAGGATTGATGTTAGATATTAAGCTAAAACCATAGCTGAAAATTGTTATAGGCAGTTGTCTTGGCACAAGAAAGAGGAGTGATTTCCATTACATTCTTCTAAAAAAACACATCTTCTTTCTCACTGCTGTAGGTTGAATTATGTTGTCCATCCTTTGCATTGCATTGATTCCACAGCAGAATGGCATTTTTACTCTGGCTTTTTAAAAAATTTAGTCATAACTGCTTGTTCCGTATTTATTTGGCATCTGTATGTCCATCCACTTTCATGTCTCTTACCTTTTGGTTCCTACTTTTTTCCAACTCGGTCAAATGGGTGTTGACCGAGCATAATCGCAGCCCAGACATGCTTTTTCCTTAATGATTCAATGTCCATAGCCTTTCAAGCGCGTGCATTCTACATTTATGCCCTTCCAAAGAACATTTGTACAGCCTAATGTCCTATGTGGTCAAACCTGTGCGAACAGAACAGAAGGAAACATGCATTTCACGACCAGGGTTTGTTTTTATGCTTAATTCAAGCATTATTGACTGAAAAACATTCCAAATTTTAGTAACAATAGTCTCTGTCTTTGAATCACTTGCGCATATTATGTAGCTAGATAATGGAATTTTAGAGTGAAAATAGTTTGGAAGTCAACTTTATACGAGTTAAAGTTTTTGCTAAATTTAAAGAGTTTTGCAAAGTTGGGTGGAACTTTTGGTTTTTAGACTCCTAATTTATTTTCTTATTTTTGAGGGGTAACTATGGGATCTTTTAATCTGCCTTCTTTAATGAAATTTTGCAGGTGAATGCTGCTTGACATTAAGATCTGTTGGCTTCTGTAGTCTACTCAGGATGTTTTATCGTTTCTGTTTTCCGTTGAGAAGGTTTGCCAGAATTGTAGAGGGTTCAATTCTAGAAATGGATCCAGCCTAGCATGAAAATAGAAACCTATCTATGCCTCTTATAATGTGATTTTATTGGTTGTATAACAATATGGAAAATGGTATGCCCAGTGTTTCAACCAATATGGTTAGCAGAAATCCTACTGTCATGGATGAAATTGCTTTGCAAACAGCCCCAAACTCAATAATGCAATATGGTTCCTTAGAGCAAAATCAGACATTGAGCCGATATACAGCACTGTCAACCTTGCAAGGAGAACCAACCAGTAGCAACCTTACCAGCAGTCAGTTAGCAAATCAAACTGCAGCTATTGATTCTGATATGTTAGTCACATCTCTTGAAAGAGATGTCACAAGATACACTATGCCTGGCAGCTTGCCAGCAGTTGCTAACTCTGAGTTGCAAGATCATTTTGTAGGTGGGATACCCATTTCTGGTGCTGCACTCGCTCCTCTATTGGCCACAGGAAGCAGTCTTCAAGAAAATTTAAATAACTTAGCTTTTGCGGGATCTACGGTCTCTCCTTGGGAAGTTTTAAGACCTTATGATTGGAGTGATTCATTTGCAGCAACTGTTAATTATGGCTGTTATGAAGTGTTCGGCAGTTTGAATGGAAAAGAGGATTCTGACAGGTTTCCTGCTCCCGTAGAGATTGATGGAAAAGTTCCAGCAAGCGCAGCATTCCATCGTTATTCATCAATAGAAAATCTGGAACCAAATAGCTGGATATCACTAAATGGTGTGAATGTGAGTGCAGATAACACTCGTAATTCCTGTAGATCTAGTAACGAGCTCTCATTGAGCCTCGCCACATCTCGACCTTCTATCGTAAATGGGACAAGCATCACGGATCAGTGCTCGGAAATAAGTAGCTCTGATGTGGCAAATCATTGCTTGAAAGGCACGAGCCTATGCTCAGAACAAGGTTCCTACAACTATAAGGAGCTTTCTCTAAGTTGTGATTCCTCCAAAGCTAGTCAATTCTCACAAGTGATTTCAGATTCCCGATACCTTCATGTAATGCAGGACATTCTCTCTCAAATTGCAAGGTATTCACTTGAGAATCTAGACCAGATGAGTTTTTCAAGCAGTGGATTCAAAACTGCGACAAGTCTACCATTCTCTCTAGATTGCCCAAATGGGGGAAGGTTGGCATCAATGGGTTCTGAAGATTCTCCTACAGAAGGTAGTATGTTCCATTTTCAAATGGATCCAACACTTCAAAAGCGGGCATTGGAAGCAAAGAAAACACAATTGCTAACCCTGCTAAGACTGGTATCCTGAAATTTCCTGTATTTGTAAAACTCAGTAATTATCTGTTAACGGTTTGGATTAAAATGGAGATTTTTTTCATAGTCAATGTGGCATGCACATGTTGCAATGCCAAACAGGTTTCAACTGATTAAAATGGAGCCTGGTTTTAAATTTATTAACCAATTTTCCAACACATAAATTTGTTGAGTTGGCTTGCGGGCACAGAACAGCATTGCTGATCCAGATCTGCCTTCACTTGATGAGTTGTCACTGTTTATCGACCATGAACAATTGTGTTTACTAACAAGCATATCTGTGATACTCATATTCTCTCAGGTTGATGACCAGTATAACCAATGCTTGGATGAGTTACACACAGTTATATCTGCATTCCATGCTGCAACTGAGTTGGATCCTCAGATACATACCTGTTTTGCTCTTCAAACAATCACTTTCTTGTACAAAAGCCTCAGGGAGAGGATCAGCAACCAAATTCTGTCGATAGGAGCACATTTTGACACTGGATTTTCGCGAGAGACAGAAGGATGTTTTGATTCCTATTTCCAGAAGCAATGGACTCTGCAGCAGCTGAAGAAAAAAGATGAACTTTGGAGACCTCAGAGAGGCTTACCAGAAAAATCTGTTTCTGTTCTTCGCGCATGGATGTTTCAAAACTTCCTTCACCCGTAAGCTCTCAACTTGACAACATCTTCCAAACCCATTCATAGCTAGTCCGGAGGCATGTTAGGATTGCATTACTTGTGAAACACAGTTGCCAGGTGCAAAAATTATCACTAAGGTGTTGATTCTTATGGATTTGATGCATCGCAGGTACCCTAAAGATGCAGATAAGCATTTGCTTGCAGTAAAAAGTGGATTGACGAGAAGCCAGGTACACAAATGTTACCTCGTATGGATACGATAATTTTGATAATTGACCCAGGAATTAATGAATTACTAGCAAGCTAAGCTGGCCCTTCGTTCCCAATCCTAAGCATAGGAAAAAATGACATTCTTAGTGCACAAGACTCTACATGCATTGTGGGGTAGGAGTGATATTATATATATATGTAGTGTTATTTTATTTCTGTTATTTTGTTATGTACGTGTCCAGGTATCCAATTGGTTTATAAATGCTCGCGTTCGCCTATGGAAACCAATGATAGAGGAAATGTATGCTGAGATGAATAGACGAAAGGCTCGTCACGGTGAAGATGGAACCAATGGCAATCTCAGGAGCCACATTAGCATATTATCGGCAAGCCAAGATTCCCTGGTGAATCAAAGCTGAATGGTGGAACTGAAGGGGGTTGGTATTTTGGTATTGGGAGGAAGCATTGCTTAAAAGCTAGAGCACTGGGAAAAGAAAACGCTCCCCCACAAGGTGGACACTGGCAAACTGCTATAGATAATGCCCTGTAATGATGCCCACTAAGGGTTCATGGTTCCAATGTGCTTGTAACTATTCTCAATTTTATGACTTGTCATAATTATAAATGAATTATTTATAGCTTGCTTGTAATGCATAAATTTTGTGTAAATCAATTTAATTATCTTAATTTCCTTGTCTAGTATCACAGTTCTTAAACCTTTAAAAAATATATACAAATGAGTAAGAAATAGTACTTCTTACAAAAAAAAAAAATTATGAAAATTATTTAGAATTATATCCAATTCAAAATGTTCGACAAAAGAGTTCAAACTCTAAGTCAATTTAACAGGGGACATGTTAAATTATCACCAAGCACATAACAGCCCGTGTCTCGTTAAAAGGTAAAAAATGCGCGCAACACGCTCAACCATTTTCTCTTTTGGGGTTCTGTCAAGGTCTACACGCCCAAGCAACGCAGCCCCACTTTCCTCCGAAGTGCTTGGCCAAGCTCAGCTCTTGGCAAATAATTAACCAACGCCCCCACCGTCACTTTGTCCGTTACTTTATTTCTGCATCCTTTTGTTTTGTATCAAATTTGTTTCGTGCTATTGTT
The DNA here is from genome assembly GCA_037832385.1 of Rhizophora apiculata. NCBI lineage: Eukaryota > Viridiplantae > Streptophyta > Magnoliopsida > Malpighiales > Rhizophoraceae > Rhizophora > Rhizophora apiculata. The sequence continues at coordinate 3,114,880 of CM075433.1, read as the reverse complement.
TTGGAGCTCACGTTTCCATCTGTTCATTTCATTAGTTGAGTCTAGCACTAGTAAGGAAACGTTTAGTTAAATAACATTTTGTCAAGTCCTGGTATGAAACATCATGTATCAAAGAAAACGTGAAGGTTATATTATTTTAGATTTATAATACTTATCAATCTTAGGTGAATCCAGAGTCACAAAAAAAATTATTGATAATTTGGCTAATCAATGTGAAGTTTAGTTTGATTTTATGACAAATTTGGAATAAATAATAAATTTGTAAATTTAATATTATTTTTAAATTTATAATTTTAAAATATTAATTCATAAATTATATTTATTTAGATATTATTTGCTCTCTTTTAAATTAAAAATAAAATTTAATTAAAATTTAAATAAATAATATATTCATAATTTAATATTATGTTCCAATATTAAATTTTTATGTTTAAAATTTCAATATTTAAAAAGAAGAAGAGAAGAAGAAGTGGTGGGGGGATAGTGGTGTTGCAAATGGCAAGGGCGGTGGTGGTGGCTATCGACTTTGGCAAGACAATTCTGGATTTTGACGTCGACGAATGGCTGTCAGAAAAGATGGGCGTCACCAACTTCTCCCGCCAGCTTCCCTGCCGTGGTGTGGTCCTCATTGATTTTCTCCAATTTGTTTTCTTGGACATTGTCATCGGTCTTTGACTGCCTTGACGGAATTGTTATATTGATTTTCAAGTCTGAGGGCTTTGTGCACTGATGATACTTAGCTTCACTCCAAAATAACCACAATCCAGGATATTTCAAAGTGTTTGAAGTAGTTCTCGTTGGAAAGCAATTGTTGAGTTTACCAAAGAAACAAAAAAGTCTCACGTTAGAACTGAAAAGAAGGAATAACCAATGTATAAGCCACATAGACGAATAATTCAATACCAAAGACGTTGAGTTAAAAGGTTCAATAAATGTTACTTGTTCTTATGCTTCCAGAGTTTGCTAGTCTGCATATTAGGCCCAAGCCTGCACACAACTTCCGCTCCCGATGCCTCTTGGAACGTCTCAGCAATTAAGGCTTGGAATTTTGTCCTACCATGATTTCAAGATTTCCCTTATAATGAAGTTCTCAATCTTTAGGATTGAAGGCTTCAAATCCGACTCTAATCAGTGCTAATTACCGAAAAAAAAAAACAAATCTCAGTCTCACCACAGAACTTCTTGTAAAGTCTGCTTGAAACGTAGTCTCTGCTTCTACTCACAGAAAAAAAAAACAAAAAAACATATATATTGGTGATGGATCTCTAGATTTTTGCCCCGTCTCTGAGGCCTGAAAGAAGGAGATTTCATGATGAGAAGGAAGAATTATCCATCCCGCGAGCTCTTATGCAGCAATAGAGTGCTGAACCAAGGCAAAATATTCAACCTTGGAGTAATACACAAGAATTTGAGACCATGTTGCTTAATCTGATCAAAATGGTCTCCCACCTGGAGAACTGCCGTGGGTATGTGGGATCCCCATCCATTGATTCCCAGAGATGCCATCCCAGTTCCTTTAGAGTTGAGACGAACGTTATACCTGAGTAAATAAGATGTCTCCTTCTGCCGAAGACAAATAGCATTTTACTCAGCGCCACTCAGCGTCTTTGTTTTCTCTACGTCTTACTGTCCCGAAACAGAGAAGCAAACCAATATGCTTCGATAAATGTTTATGACTTGATTTTACAGAATTTGCACAAAGACAATCATGCAGACTCCATTTTCTTGCAAAGGAAAGATTTCCCTTAATGGCTATAACCTCTTGTTCCTGTATATTTGCCCGGTAAATGATGTTATGCTACAAGACAGTTCAGTCCACTCCAGCTAAATGATAGCCCATCTTTGGCTGCATCAGTACGACTGTGAGAAGAGTTTTGTATTGAACATTCAATCCATTCCAAACAACAACTAGTAAATAAGGTAAGGAAAGAATTCCAGGCAAAACTTCACAGCGTCGAAACCTGCAGCATCTGGCGACATTTACATATCAGTGCTGTGATCTGGATTGAATGAATGAGAATAAAGAGCTGCCAGATGCATCTGAATTCTAGACAAAACCAAGTTGAAGGCATTTGAATTGAAAGGCAATAAGAATTTGGTCTAAAGTGAGATGTTTCTTGAAAGGCAAGAAGAATACAACAAAGTCCTGAGAGATAAATACCCATCTTTTATTTGTTATTACATTTGGTAATTCATTTTGACAAGATCAATCCAAGGATTTACAAGTAACTGAACCTCCTCTACCTCAGCTAAAATTTGTATTTATGGTTGCAAATTAAAGAATGACAATATGAGATTCCATTCTAACAATCTTCCCCCTATACTCTTCCTGTTTCTCCTCTATCTACAAGCTTTTAATTGATTCCCAGCATTTATCTTCCCCAGGCCATATGACAACTTACAAGATCCTTTGATAAATAGTGTCCCAAAAACATTCTTCCCAATTGTCCTCTCAGACTTCTGAGGATATTCGTGTTTTTATTGGCTTCAACTTCAAGCCCATGCTTTCTGGAGAAAAAAGCTCAGGGGAAATGCATATTGGACCCAGAGGGCTTCTTGGGCTGACACTTAACTTTGGTGGCCTGTACATACTGTATCCCATGAGAAAGCACTCCATTGGCATCACCATGGCATGTGGCTGCTCCTCTGTCACTATCGACCCACATGCCTGAACCTGTAAAAGATCAGACACTTCGGTAACTAAAGCTTTCTTTGGTACTTTTACAAATTCAAGTAAACCATGTCATATGCACCATCATTAGGAAGATCTAAATTCTATACCTCAACTAAAGCACTAAATCTTTTGTCCAATTTTGAGGTCATGTGGAGAGCATCAGAGTGGAAAGGAGAGTACTCTCCAACAAATATTAGTGAGCGACAATTTAGCTTCCTCAATCCTTCACTAATGTCATGTCTCCTGCAAGACAGAAATATGAGAATACTGCACTAAAATCACAGCACGTAGCAAGCATAATGTTTTTAATGCATTGCAATCAGGATGTAGACTTCTCAACAAAAAAGTTTGTTGTTATAAAATACTTTTGTGGTGTGCAAAAGGAAAGAGAAACTATCTTCAAATCCAGCATTACCCGTTTATTGCTTCAAGAAAGAGCCAAACATTTAGTCCCTGCCTTTCATCCAGTAACTGCCAAACAAATAAAAAATACAAGCACAAAATTATCAACAGAGCACTTAATCATTCTTCCTGCCAGTCTTTTAGTTAATTTCTTAAGCATTTGTTTTCTATAACCAAGTAGGCAGCAAATTTAACGAACAAAAATAAGCCTAGATGACTAACCCTTCTGCAGGCCTGAACAATATCTGATTCTGGTACTTGAGCACCACCACGAGCTTCCTGTTATCACAAATTAGAGTCAGACTATGAAAAAATCTACATTCCAGAAGCACAATCACTGTGAACTAGGACCAAAGTATACCTTGCTGAAATACCGCTTAAGCAATAACTCCTTCACCACTCCACACATGCCATAGTAGTAGAGTAAGTTAGACATCACCTGCAAACAAATGAAAGTTACACGTAGGAATAACCATACTTGAACCCTAAAATATCACAAATAGGACCTCCCCCCCCCCCAACCAAAAAAAGAGTGGAACCAAAAAAAACACCTTATTGCACAACCATTCAGACCAGGAAGGTGCTTTGCACAATGGGGAAATGAGCATCAAACCAAGTACACGTTGTCTATATTTCATCTGTTATCAAGGAAGACAAAAAGCAAGACTGGTAAATCCAGAGAGGAAAAATTAGGAATTTAGAGTTATAAATGAGCAAATCAATGGAACCATGGTAAGGAATAGAGCTTACGGCAAATAATGTAAGAATGTAAGCTCCAGCCGTAACCCCCATGCACATCACCGCACCAAGCCTGAACAAGAAAAGAATATGTCAGTGTGCTTCCATAAAAATTAAAGTACAACAATAATGCCAACAATGATTCATAAGTGAGAACAGCATTAAGCCTTTCAAACATTACTTAAGCATTTTTAGGATCCCTGATCACAAGAAAGACATAATGAAAGTTGCCCCAGACCAAATTTGTAATAGACTGGTACATGACATAGAAAGCCAAGGATGGATGTTCGGTTACCCAAAATAGTTGAGAATCTCAGCAATCTGATCTGCCAAGTCATTGACTGAAAGCATAGGTTCATGAAGGCCAATTGTCGCAGCACCCAACTGCAATAGCTCTTGAAGAAAATGCTAGATAAGTACACACAATAATCTCATCATTTTAAAACTGCTTTAGGAGTGAAAAACAACCAGAACCAAGATATGATCAAGCTACAAACCTCATGACCAGGAGGACTGATATGGTATATGCAAAAGTTGTGGAGAAGCAAGGAATATGCTTCAGGACAAAAGAATAATCCCTGAAAACAGGACATATCTGCCAAAAGCAATACAAAGATGAAGGTCAAGTAAGATCTTGTTTGACAGTATGCCTCCAGAAGAAAACAACCTAGGTGAAGGAACAACATCAAGTAATCTCCTACGTTTTTTTTCTTTTTAAAAAAAAAAAAAAAAAACACAAAAAGAAACAACTGTTATGCATTTTGTATATCCATTTAACAGGTTTGATCGCATAAAGCAAACCATATACACACAAGCACACACTTACAATTTAGAGCTAAATCAGGATAAGTAACAAGAGCTGGCTTGTCCTGGTCTCCATGTACAGAAACAGAGACAGAACCACAACTAGTTTTGATATGATACTCCTGCAGACATATTAAGAAGCCAAATTTAATTAAACAAAAACCAGAAATTAAAACCAGCACATTCATGAGGCATATTTTGGTGATACGATCAGTCCAAAACTACGCAATAAACATTCTGGACAGAATCTTCACAAATATTAATCAAAGTCAACCCTTCCTACCCAAAAGAGCCACCAACTTTGAGTCATCCCTTGGATGTTCTATGACAGGAACTTAAAGAATTTGTGACGAAGAACTATAGATCGAAGAACTATAGATCTTAGCACTAAACAACCAAACTATTTTGTAAACATCCTAGACTTTATCAAACTTACATTATTCTGGTAAACTTTCCTCGAAAAAAGAAATAATCATAATAGTGCTTGTGAAAAGAGACGATGAAAGGAAGTTGAGCTGATTGCTCAAGCACTCAATTTATCTCAATGAACCTCCAATGTAATTGAAGGCTGCAAAAACGGCACATTCAAGTCATTTTGAGAAGCAAAAAATTTAGAAACTCTAGTAACCGACAGTTTGCGCCCTCAAAACAGGGAGATAACAATTCCTCCCAGAAAAAAATGCTGCTTTTATGAAGGGATCAAACAAACCCAATAACTACCTAAATATGATGGAAACAGAGAAAAAGAATATTTGCAACCACACCCAATTGTAATGTTAGTTAATCATTAACAATGATTAACTACTGAAAATAGACTTAGATGAAAATAAAGTCAGAGTCAAATAAGAAAACCAAAAATAAATAAATAAATAAGAAATACGAACTCATAAAACTGGAGAATGAAGCTTGCTCGTTACTTTTCATTTTTCCTGCAGTTTCTGACCAGCCAAACAAACAGCTTCCGACAAGGACAACATTGTACACACAAACATGATTCATAAAGCATATAAGAATGTAGGTACCTTTCCAACTGGAGATGGCGTCTCCATGTCAATGGAGACCGAGTCGCTCGAATCCGCCATCTCTCTCTCTCTCTCTCTCTCTCTCTCTCTCTCTCTCTGTGTATCTCTATCTCAACTCGAGAGTGCGTAAGGCTTGGCTTCTGTTTGCTTAAATACCAATCTTTTTTGCCTCTCCCTTCCTCTGAAAATTTCTCTCTCCAAAATATTCTCTCAACTAAAGCCCAATCTCTCTTTCTCTCTCTCTCTCCATAGGAAACTTAACTCGTGGTTAACGCGCTGAGAGTCACCGACGCAGATAGAGAGAAAGTGACCAAGCGATCCGTACCGGCAGCATCAACCTCAGACTATGGTTGCTTTAACCAGAGTTAGCCAGACCGACAGTTTTTGTCCTTTTACTATTTCGCCCTCCTTCCGCACCTTTTTGGATCGTATCATCTCGACATGCAATCATGTCCCGTATGGTATGCTGCAGTGCCATCGTTAATCTAATCTAATTAATTAATTAAAATAAGATTATGAATACTTTGGTCAAAAATAAGATTATAAGTACTCTTCTTTATTACTTAAGAAACCAAACTAAACGTGACATAAATTGTTCTGTTCCGCTATCTGCGGTTGAATCTTTGCTTTTGACTGAAAAGCTATTCAAATAATTTGGTAATTATAATGTAATAAAATTTAATGATTCGATTAACACATTGAATATTTCTTTTATACTTTTAAGTTTTAATACATAACTATAATTAATGATAAACACATTGATGTACATCTAAAATAATATATATATATAAGGGTATATATGTGTATATATGCAGAGCCAATAATTATTCTTCATTGTATCTGTACATAAAGATATAATGCATAAATCGAATAATTGATATATAAATAATCATAAGTTGATTAATTACTTATTTATGTGATTTATGCAGAGATTCTAATATAAATTTGCGTGATTTTCCAGATGCAGGGTCAGCTGTCTCAGCCGCAGGATTTTATAGGTGAGAGCCATCGGACGGTGAGACCAAAAAATAAAAAAAAATAAAAAGTTTGTCAATTTCCATTTGAGTTGGTATCTGTCATTAGCATTCACCAGATGGTAACCCCCAAGTCCCTCTTGGTGCTGATTTTAATTCCTCTAATAAAACGTTTTTTCCACACAAAAGAAATTGGGTTTTTTCAATGCGAATTGCCAACTTAACGCACACCAAAGGGGACTGCTCGAAAGCACCTCCCTTCGTGACAGATATGAGGTCACCATTGCACTGATGTTTGAATCGTTCTTAGCCTTTTGCCCTCTCAATTGCAGGCCGCATAGAGAATTTTCCCTTTTTTTTTTTTTTATTCGCAACGAGGTTTAGGTGTGCATTTGCAACTACATTTACATAAAAAATAATGGACACTGTTAAATACAATTAATAATATAATATAATATATTTTTTACTTCATTAACTTGTATATATAATTTTATTAATTATATTTAATCGTGTCTACGACTTTTTCGTTTTTTCCTTGCGCGAAAGGAATCGTGGATATTGCGAATGCGAATCAGAATATTTACGGAGCGAACTGAAACCAATCAACGTAAAACGACAAATGCATCACGTCACTGCGCTGGGGTCGCCTGGCTTTCGTTCCCCAATTTCTTCTTGTTGCCCCATTCCAAGATGCAATGCCAACTGCAAAGTTGCTGCATCGCATCATTGCCGTAAAAGTAAAACGAGAAGCAGTCCAAATGGCAGCCAACGAACTCAGCCTCCCCTTTACATTTTTCCCTACCACTCACTCGCATAATCCAAACGTATTCTGAAACAGAAACCACTTTTTGTATGGCCGCAAATTTTGACTAGAATCTGTTTAGATTTTAAATGTGAATTTAGTATATCTTTAAAATTTCATATTAAAAATAAAAAAGAAAAATGAGTAATTTATAAGTAAAAAATATTTATAAACTTAATATTTTATAATTTTAAATTGCTTCACAAAAAGTGATGCGGAATCCTATGATTTTGTTTTCTCAATTAAGTAGAGTATTAAAACCAATGACTATGACTGCTGTTTCCACCGAGGAATGAAGAGAGACCGAAGGAAGCAAGGTCACACATGTTTCTTACGCTTTGATGTCACCACGAGAAGTGAAGAGACAAAAGGAAGTAAGGTTACACATGTTTCTTATGTTCTCGTAATAAAGGAAAAGATCAAAGAATAAGACTGGTTATACTCAACGTGAACAAGATTCAAGTGAAGTCGTAAAACATTATTATGAAATAAAAACAATAACACGTGTATAATCAAACGTATATTTTGAAGTATTGGCAAACAGCTCTCCCATTTATCCAGCAGAATCGGGCGTGGACACCATAAGAGCCAATACTGCTGCACCCACCACCACATGGGTCTGTTTCTATTTTTTTATTGATTGAAGTTAAAATATATATATATATATATATATATATATATATATATATATTCGGATGCTTACTCGTTCTAAATGTAATTAAAAATCATAATTTTATTCACAAAGCAAAGAAAATAAAGGCAACACGGCTGGTGGTGCCACACTGGCAAATGTGGCATACTAGGCGATGATACGGAAGCAAGAGGAATTAATCGGTGATTCGCCTCAATTGTCAACGGAATGCACGTTAGTGCTACGCTTCAATGCTTTTTTCTGTTTCGTCCAATATTTTCGGGTGCATGTGCTTGGGATTGTAGGTTGCAATGGGATCCTGTGCCACCGACACGTCCTGACCTCTAATTCGCAGACAAGCAATGCAAGGGAAGTGAACAACTAATTAATGCTATTCCTAAAATAAGATTAATGGGCTTATTATATATATATATATATATATATATATATATATAATAAGAAAAAACATAGGATAAAAGTGCATTCACATCACAAGAGGCCTCGCAAACAACACGTTGAGATTTGGCAAGCCCCGTGTGACATGCATTTCGAGTCACTATCTCACACAGCTTTTTCCTTTGTTTTTCGTTTTCAATTCAATTATTATAAGGTGCGTTCTTCCCTGTAACAATAATAATATTTTGTTTAATTAAATTTCCAAGATCTACACACGCAATCTCTGTAAGAAGTTCATGTATTTTAATCTTTTCGCTACTGTTGCTTTTATTTTTGTGTAAAAGAATAACGATTATTGTTCATTAACACTTCCAATGTACCGAAATAACACTTGTCGGTGACACTGTTCTTACTCGACGACATGAGCGTTGGCGTCGTGGGCTTGTGGACCATGAGACTACAACGAAACCTTCCACAAAAGTCGCGGGAATAGTACAAAGGGGCATGCCCAACGAGGCAAAAAGGCATGGTTGGTGAGGATCCTGTGACTGGCGTTTTGGTGCTTTATAGCTTTTACGAGTAGACCTGGTTCTACACGAATTACTCGAAGATACATGGTGTTCTTTTTGAACATAGATTTATAGGATTCGAATTTTTGTTACGTACAATCTCTTCATAGCTTTAAAATCATATTTTAATCAATCGATGGCCTTTACGTACGTATTAGTTGTTACCATACAAACTCAGTTGAATATTTGAGGAGAGCGGATGCGTCGAAGTGGATGGAACATTTATATCCTTTGTTTCTAAATGTAAAAAATAAACCATACCTGATCGCGGGGGCATTTGGTACAGCCATTGCCACGCTGGGGTCAACTGGGCCATGACCTTCTCAGGCTGAAAGTCATGAGCACCAAGTAAAGATTTTGCAGTCTATGTTGCTTTGGTTATGGAAGATTAAATCATAAGCAATCGTTACCTTTATGAGATTACGATTTGGTGCCCTTTGCTACTTTTGCCTTATTTGTTTTTTTTTCTTCTCACAATTTGGGGGAATTCGAGCGTGGGAAATTTGTCGGCAGGATATTTTGGCTGCTCTCTCGGTGTATAAATGTACGAAATTAATGCTTTTGTTTTCTTTCCATTTGTGCGACCCTTTGTGAACCATATTCTGAAGTCAAAGAATTGACTGAAGAGGTTATCCATAAACGTGGGCTCTTTTTTTTTTTTTCTATATTTTAGTAACCAAAGCATTAAAGAAAAAATAGAGTATTTTCTAGAAACTAAGAATTTGAAGTTTCAAATAAAAAGTCTCGAGAGGAAAAGTTTTCCAATTATTTTTTATATTATATATTTCACAGGGTTTTTACAATGGGAACTGAAATTGTGGCAAGATCCATTCATAAACGAAAAATGGTTGGGCTTTGAAGCCATACCAGACGGATCTCGAGGGCCCATATGTATATTTGTGGCTCTCCTCTCTTGCTAGTTGATTTAAGAGCTTGACAACGGATTTTCAAGTTCAGCCCAGCCCAACCAAAACTTCTTGAGTCTTTTGCAGTTAAAATTTTCTGTCTATTCTTTCCCATCGGTTGCTAATCGCGTGACACTAACTCTTATTGTTTTCCAGAATATTGTTTAGAAGCTTCCCCGAACCTTCAATGGAGACATTTTGAGACTTAATCACTTTTACATTCAAATAGGTGAAAAAGAACTACCAAACCACGGTCTCAATCAATATACATATATATATATACATATATAAAAACGTATCACCAGAACTGTGTCTGAATTTAAATTTTACCATCCATTTCAAGAGCACATGTTCATACGAGGCAATGGCAATGTGTATAGTTAATTGTGTCAAACGTAAACAAAGTATTGAGATTTGACAACTCGAAACCCATCTGATACAAGGTTCAAATGAACAAGGCAACAGAAGCACAGAATGCTGAGAAAATAAACCATTATGGAACATCAAAATGACCATCCATCCACCACAATAAAATTTTTTGTTTCTTTCTTTTTTTTCAAAAAAGGGGCTACATGTATGCCAGTTTTCATCCAATTTCCTATATCAAGTCCTGATATGTAAACTCAGTCCCAGTTAATGCTGCCCTTTTATCACCAGGCATTGAACTGAAAAGTACAATTCTATAAAAGAACAAGAGCTTGTCCTGCGATCCTACAGTTTCTATCAGTTAAAAGAATAATACGGAAAAGTGTAGCAAGTCAGCCTGCAATGTCAAAAATTCTTGCGCATTGTCTAGCAGCAGAGAACGGTTACCAAAGGTCAATGTTATTACTCTATAAATTCCATGTCCTCATCACAGGATGGATTATCTGCTTCACTCCCGCTACTTAAACCATTACCATCAGTAATTGGTAAAACCATCTTTCTTACTGGATTACCACTGAAATGACATTTGATGAACTTAACTTGTTTATCTTCTCCATCCCTTCTCCCCTCTTTCCGCTTCCTAGTACCATTACATGCCATCGGCTTCACTAGTCCATGAGCAGTCATGAGCATGATGTCCAAAGAATCAACCATCTCTACATTGTTGTCAACTTTATCTTCTCCCTTCTCCTTATTAATCATGTAAAAGGAGTTATTTTCTGGCAAATTATTGCCTTCAGAGAAGTTTGGCAAAAAGTCATAATATGAAGTTCTTGAGTTACAAATAATGGCCTTTGCATAGAACTGGGAGATGTCACTATCAAACACTTTTACACCTTGGTCTTCAACATGTAGCAACCACTCTGGAAGTTAGAAAAATTCATATGTTAGAGACAGGCTAAAAAGTAAAAACAGAAAATAAATTCAAAATGAGTAGTTCCTCACTAAGAAGCTTTTATCGAACTTTGGCCATTTAGTACAGTGGAAAACATTTCATTACAGAAGGCGCTGCCTTAGTGTTTCCCAGAAGGATGGCTGGTCAGTAACTTAATGCTCCACTTTAACAAAGACAAGATAGACGGCTCTGCATGTAACATGCTTGCTGAGGATCACGACCAAACAAAGAACTGCTACATGTGCTAAAACTGCAGCAAATGATTTATAAAGCAAGATGGAGAAATAACATAGGAACTCACTGATGAGAGTCACAGGAGTGAACCCATTAGGCGTGCTTATCTGCATTTGCATATCAAGCTGATTCACAGCCCATTTGATCAAAAGAGGAGGCAAGCATGATTCAGAGAAGGCTTGTACATAACGGGTGACTTTCATCTCATCACCAGTTTCCCTATGGCCAAGTAGTGTATAAGACAGGTCAGAAGAGATGTTCCAAACCACAAACTCCTGTATCACAATTGCAATTTCATTCTCCAATACCTGACACTCTGAACAGCATTATTGGCAATAAACAACCATGTAACAGCAAGATTCTTCAAGTGTCCACCAGAAAGCTGAAGTTCTCTTTCATGATTAAGGAAGGACCAGTCCATCGTTATCACAGCCTCATACAAAATTTCTCTTAAAAAAGCTTCCTTGTCAAATTTCTGAGACCAGAAAATGATGAATTGAAGAAATGGTAAGATTTTCAAATCAGAAGCATATATTTATGACTATTCAATACAACTGAACCCTTCAAACCATCCAAGAAGGCTAGAAAAAATACAAACAACTTGTTAACTTAACAAAGAATAAAGCAAAAACTAAGCAAATTTACCACATTTAAATGGAAATATTTACATTAAATTTTTATTAGCATCATAAGAGGGAAACAGAAAATGTTTTAGGGCAGAAAAACATTGTAATCCCGTAAAGTTTGTAACTATGAAGAGTGAATTACAGTGACTTTTGCAGTTCAAACCGCAATGGGTTGTACAAAATGGAGTTGACCAATGTACCTTAAGGCTTTGGTGAACTGACTCCTACATAATAGATATAATGCCATCCCCCTCTCCTCCCCACATTTTAATTAAGCATCATCTAAAAGGTTTGCAGGTTGCGGTCATGCCGGATTGCCTAATGTAGAGGAGCAACAGTAAGAGTGGGTACATCTTACATGCGATGGTTCAAAAATTATCCCATTGGAGGAAAAGGACCACATGTCTTGTCTTTTGCATTTCTGATGACATTTCTACTTCCAAAAATTTTCTAAGAAAAATAACAGCTAGTAGTTTAAGACACTGCAGATTACAGCACTAATATAAAAAGCTCTCTTGATGCCTAAAATCTAACACTCTAAATATAAGTTAAATGGTGAACCAAAGCCAACCATGCTGGTCAAGGATAGGATTTCCAGGCTGAGCAATGGAACAAAATGCAGATTAACCATAAATAGGGGCACTGGAGGAGATGAAAGAGCCATTGCCACCAAACAGCCCCCACCCCCTTGGCTGTAACCTAAAAGTTGTACCAGAAAGAGAGAATATATCTAGTGCAAACAAGAGGTAGAAAACTGACCAGCAAAGAGATCAGAGGCAAAACCGGCTCCAAAAGCATCCTTAGAAGGGCATCTGCTATAGCAAGTGTGGTATTAGGAATTTCAAATGCTGTATTAAAAAAATGAACCAAGAAGCCGAATCCAGTGGGCATTAGAGCTATCCTCATACTTGACAACTCTAGCTCTCCCCGAGTGAAGGGAAGCAAATCCAAGTAATTGGTACAAGTAAATCAAACTTTCAGGGTTTTTTGAATGCAGCAAAAAGATTTTAAAATCAAATTTTTTGTTTGTCATCCAATAGTCATGGTGATCAACGTATTCCACTGGAAGCTAAAGAAGAAAAGGTAACAAATTCAACAATCCATGTTTCCACACCAACCAAATATCAGCAAGAAATTAAATGAACTTGAGACTGTTTAAAAGATTCTCACCAAGGAAGTAATAACTCCGAAAGGAAGTTATCATCTGAACTGCCAAGCTACATAATTCATTCTTCAATTCAGCTCTTGAAGTTCCTGACCCAAACCTCATGTACAGCCTCAACAAAAAAGCCTCACTCATGACAATCCCCGCCAAGTGCCCCACCCCGCATCCTCCACTGATCATCGTTTCACAAACTCCCTCACTAACAATTGGGCAAAAGACTCTCAAATTCTCCCCAAATTTACAACTCCCTCCCATTATCCCCACCAACCACACGCGCACTAAATCTCCAAAGCACGAACTCAATGCCTCAAAATCACCATTCTCAACTAAATTGTTACCGCAACAAATGCTAATATAACCTACAGCTCCTTCTAATGCACCTTTTATCTCTTCTCTTGATTCCTTGTTGTCATTAGAAAGTGAACCATACAACTCATATATAACCGGAGCAAGCAACGCGATCTTTTTAGCCGCATTGCACGGGGCAGAGCAGGAAACGAGTAGCTGAAACAGGTCCTTAGCCGTCGAGACTTGGTGCTTCGAACCGTCGCGAGCGGTTAATTTCGCGGAGTGAAAAGTCAGAGCCGAGTAAAACCAAACGATTTCGAGGGGTGGATCGGGCAGAATCTGAAGAAACCGGGAGAATATCGAGGTGAAATTCGAAAAATCGGTTGCGCCGTTCCGGTATTCCGTCAAGAATCGGTCGACGGATTCTCTTAGCATGAGCTGTAAAGCGTCCGGGCTCGCAATCTGTCTGGTTCGGTTCATGATATTTTTTTGAAAAAAACAAAACAGAAATGGGGCGAAAGTAATGGAAATTTGAAATTGGAGTGGCTAAAAGTAAAAGTGACGGGGAGTTTCGGGAGGTTATGGATTGGACTGACCGGAGACTTTGAGCAAGATTCAAACCCTAGTTGTGCGGACTTGGTCTGACAGAAGAAATGTAAAATAGGAGGGAAGTTTTGTTTTTTGGTTTTTGTTTTTTGTTTATTTCTTCTTTTTTTTTTTTGAATTTGACCCTCTAACGGAAACATTTTACTTTCCTTCTTGTTGTGAGACCATTCCTGATAATGGTATCGTTTTATAGTTGATTGACTCTTATTCAACTGAGCAATATTTACCTGTAATCATTACCAATTAACATATCGCATACACATAGAAATTTTTATAATAATATTTTCTATGTAACGTTATTCCCATGTATGTAAGGTACAACTTACCAACAATTAAATCATAAACATTCACACAATTTATTGTTGCATAATAAAAATTTGTCAAAATAAGCCTATTTCAAATGTTAAAATGAATTATATTAGAGAAGTGCAAGACAATTAATTAAAAAATCTAATTTTTCGTTAATTTATCCTTATCTACGCCATAAATCAAAAGAAAAATAAAAATCTATTACATTTTACAATTTTTTTTTAATGAAATTTTAATTTAAATTTAATTTTATGATCTTATTTGTATTTATTATTAATAAAAAAATTATAAAAATAATTTTTTTTTAATTATAATTAGTGCTTAATTTATGCATAAATTTATAATATTTCATTAAAAAATATTGACATGATTAAATATTAAGATGAATTATAATTATGAACTAGGTATAGGAGAGATTGACAATATACAAGAAAACTAGTATAAGAAACGAAACAAAATTTTTTAAAACTATGTTTGGATGAAACTGAGACTACATATATAAATTGAGACCATGTTGATTTCGAGTAAAGCCCCAATTTAGATATTGGGTGAAGACGAGAGAACATATTAATTGTGAGGTTGGTTTGGAGGGGATACGACGTATTAAATATATTTTTTTAAAAAATATATATATATATAATAGAAGTCTTATTTTTCATCTAAAAAAAGCTTGGCATGGTACAATTTTATTTTATTTTTTCTCCACATATATCTTCGCTCTGTATCATATATATGTAAGAAAATAAATTTATAATTATAATTAATGTTACCATTTATATATCTAGTATGTATACATGATATATATTGTGTACGCTGATTTTAGTTTAAAATATTAAAAATATATATTATAAAAAATTAAAATAAGATAAAATCATGAAATTTTTTTATTATTTATTAAAAAATTAATTAACTATAACTCTATTTAATTATAATTTTACTTTTAATATAAATTAAATTCAAAAATTTTATATTAATTTAGAATATTCTGTTAACGATCAAATCTTTAAAAAATAAATTAAAAATAATAAAATAAAAAATAAATATTTTTTATTATATTTTAATTATAAATAAATTTATAATTAAAATTTTAGATAATAATTTTATTATAATCAATTATAAATATTAAATTTTTTAAAAATTATTTAATTAAAAAAATTAATTAATAAGTAAATAAATAATAATAATAATAAAATAAATACTTAATTTTAAAAAATTAAATAAATATTATATTTTTAATTTTATTAAAATATTAAAAAAATAAAAATTAAGCTTATATTATATATTAAAAATTTAATAAAAATTATGAAATTAAAAATTATCGATAACAAATAAATAAAATTATATAAATATTTAATATTTTTTTTATGATATAAAATAAATTACATTAATATTTATTATATTATTATAAAATTATCAAAATTAACAAATCATTTTAGTAGGACAAATATTTAATCACTTTTGTGACATTGATTCTTATTAAGTCTCAACCTGACTCTTATTTTCATGATAATGGTTTTTTTTACACAATAAATTCATTAGATTTGAATTCATAGAATTAAAGCCAATTTTCTATCAATGCATATTTATTTGATATTTATTTATTTATTTCAGATAACTCAACCGTTTATTTTTCCCCCCAAGTCATGCGGTGCACACCTGTTCCGTGCCACCTCTCGTTTGCAAATTGCAAATGTTCTGTAGCTTAATAACATTAATTAAAAGCGGGGTCACCTTAAATCCTGCCCCGGCACTTGACACCGATGGCTATGGTCTCCAGGAACACAGCCACACGCCTTCCTCTCCTCCTCTCCCAACACCGCGGCGCCGCGGTCTCTCTCCACACAACTGTTCCTTCCCTCTCACCCGGTGCATCCGCGCCTACTCCCTATGAGCGGGCACCGCCCCCTTCCACCTCCCCTCCCACCGGCCTCTCGAAGGCGGCCGAGTTCGTTATTTCCAAGGTCGACGATCTAATGAACTGGGCCCGCCGCGGCTCTATCTGGCCCATGACATTCGGCCTCGCTTGCTGCGCCGTCGAAATGATGCACACCGGCGCTTCTCGCTACGATTTGGACCGGTTCGGTATCATTTTCAGGCCAAGTCCCCGCCAGTCCGATTGCATGATTGTCGCTGGTACCCTAACCAACAAGATGGCCCCTGCTCTTCGCAAGTAAGTCTCGGCCTTGGCTACTGGGCCAGAACAATGTGGAATCTGCTGACATAGCGTCTCTATTCTTATCGATTTTATTCTCTATTTCAAGTTTACGTGATTAATTTGTCTTGATTTGGTTTCTGAAATAATTTCAGACGAATTAATAGATATTGGTCTCGTTAGATGAGGGGATAGTTGTGAGTTTTCTTAAGATTTTGCGATGTGTATAGTTGCTTATTGATTGAATGATTTGAATATCATCTGTGAAATTATTGGTAATTTCTGCATTTTAAATGGCTTTCTACTAATATGTGTGTATTTGTTGTTGCCCATGAGATTTTCCTTGAGTTGAATGGAGAAACAGCACGAAAGAGCAGACGAACTTTTGATTTTAAAATTGCCCTGTAGTGTTCCATGGTTGTCTAAAAAGTGTGGTGAGATATGAGTTATATATATATTTATATTGTGTTGGTGGTGATATGTTCCTAGAACTGAATGGAGAAAAGGGATGAAAGGGTAGACGGGGGTTGGGTTTCAAAATTGCCCCGAAGTGTTCCATGGGAACATGTGCCTGAGCAGTAATATTACCTGGTTGTCTATAGAGTATGGTGAAATATGAGTGACAATTTGACCATGACTTGGCAATTTGGCTCCAAACTCCATGCAAATATGCTTAATAGGTTATTGTTGATGCTTAAATGCTATGGTGGTGAGATGAGCTAGCTGCTAATAATTCAGAGATTGGATATGGTGCCACATTTTCTTATGTTGTCCAAATGGCTAAACAATATTGATACTTTTATGTTGTACTAGTATATGTCATGTGATGAATTAGCATTCTTTACAATGTCCAAAACTCCATGTGGTCAATGGGGGAATTGAGATGGTAAGAGTTTTTCATCTCTTCTATTAGTGAATGAACTTTTCTATGCAAGGGATGAGAAAAGCCTTGTTGGTAATGGATGAGTGCTGAACAACATTTGTTTGCTTGAATAATTGTGGAAAAAATTGTGTTATTATAAAAGTTTTGTGTCTATTTAAAGTTGATTGTTCTCTACCTTCACTTGAGCCAGTCTTGGATTTAAGGATTTCTTTCCAAGGTTTCCTACTGATCAAGCTTGTTCTAAACTTAGCCTTGACTTTTGATAGGCCTTATTAGGTATTGCCATTTTGAGTCATAGTTCAACCTAATGGTGTCAATATGGTTGTTGGTAATAAGCTAGGAAGGCAAAGCCAGGAGGGTTTTTGCAGGCATGCAGCATGAACATGAACATGAATTTTCACATACTTCTTTGGCCTAATGTAGCATAAGTATCTGTAGGTGCTCCATTAGCCCATCTAACTGAGCTTTTGCTATGATCAGAATTAGGGAGGCTTTGGCTGATTTGAGTTCAAATTAATTGGCATGTGATAAGCAAAAATTTGTTGAAGAGGCAAAAATGATAATCTGCAAAGTTTTTAAGAATGCATGGGATGCCTGGGGCTAGAGGAAGGTGGTGAATTGTATTAGCATACGAGGAAAACATCTAGCCTTTAGTTTGCTGTTTTGGTATATGTTTTTACACCCTAGCATGCATGTTGTGCACACAAATTTATGCAATAATACTTTTAATCTGGTATATCTCTGCATTTGTGCAATTTTTGCAATCTCTGAATATTTTGATTGTACTTTGGTTCTAGTATGATGTTTTAGAATTATTTTGTTTGTACTTTGATATATCAAATTATGTAAATTGTCAGTTGTTTTTCAGGTGGAAAATACACTTGTTTTGTACTTATTCATATGCCTACACAAGCATAAAAAAATACTTGTATGCATTAGTGTGTATGTGTCTTTGTTGTGAAAGGATCAAAAGCTCTGATTACCCTTCTATGAACATTGTTAACAGGGTTTATGATCAAATGCCTGAGCCTAGGTGGGTCATCTCCATGGGCAGCTGTGCAAATGGTGGTGGATACTATCATTACTCGTACTCTGTTGTCCGTGGTTGTGACAGGATTGTTCCAGTTGACATTTATGTTCCAGGCTGCCCTCCCACTGCCGAGGCCCTGCTCTATGGGTTACTCCAGCTACAGAAAAAGATCAACAGGCGCAAGGATTTCCTCCATTGGTGGACAAAATAGATGCATTTTATGTGCTGCTGCCCGTGTTGTGTTATGTGCACTTCTATGATGCAATAAATACAACTGCCGTATCATTGTCCTGTTTAAGTGTGACGTGAAAGGAGAGACCGATTCTGTTTGAATTACTGGATCTCCTACAATGGCTGCTAATTCATAGGACTTTGAAAATGTTGGAATGCGTGGACTCTCTGTCAGTTGATTACATGTCTTTGAAATTGATGGAAGGCCAATTGCATTTTTCTCTTCTGTAACTGGGGACTAACTAAAGAGCTTGCTTTTTTGTGATCCGGACCAAGAGCCTGCGGAGAGCTGTCTCATCTTTCTCCCTTTAAGCTAACTCTACGTGAGGCTTAAATAGCTCCTAGTGTTAGTGGTTTTAAGCTGCTTGTTAAGATCATTCTAGTTGTTGAAGTCTGTTAATTCATGATAGGAGCTGGTGGCCTCCCAAGTCTACCCCTTCGAAGGGGGTTTGGGTTGCCCGCCTTTTTAATGAAAATATATTGATACCTGTTTATTAATATGCGGTTTTTTGAGTTAATGGTTTCAAAAACACATTATATTTGTAATGTGTCAAGCAAATTTGTATTTGGTATTGGGCTAAAAAACGCAAAGGGATAACCGCCTGATTATTATCTATACTTATATATGTGTGTACACAAATCAATTTATCTGGTTAATTTTTTGTACTCTTTATTTTTTCGATGCCCAGTTTGATTCTCACAAAATTACTAATAATATTAATTAGTTACGATTAAGCCAAAATCAAAATCTTTGATTCTAAAAATGACCCTAAGTTGTCACGTGTTTACCACGCAATTGGTGTGTGCAAATGTGCTTGAAAATTATTTGAGATGGTAATCTAATTAATAATTTAATGCATTTTATTTTATATTAATTTAAATTTAAGTGTTTTTACTTACTAAATTTAATAGGTTTGGAATATGTATTCATTTGTATTAATTTAGATTTGAGCCTCTTCACCCACTTAAGTTAATTGTGTTTGGAATGTGAGTTTTTTTTAATAAAAAATTAAATAAAAATATTAATAAGTGATGTTCTACTTTAATTTATAAATACATAATTAATATATATATAATTCATTTTTGTTTAGGTTGAAAAAAACAAAAAAAGTCTTGGAAGAATGATAAAAGGAATGGTGTCTATGAGTAAAATTAAATAACTTTCCAATTAAGGCACCAAACAGAATAATTTCTCAATTGAAAAATTTAGGTATAAAGAGGAAATTATTGCGAGAAGGAGCCCGAAGGTGGAGATAATTGTCTAAAAAACTGATAGGCCCTTGTTACCGTCCGCGGGGCCCAGAAAAAAAAAAATAAAAATCATTAGTATAAACATCCATATAAAAACCCTCTCAGGCCTCGGCCCCAGTTCTTAGGTTACGTACGCTATCTGAAATTCTGAACGCGCATTTTTATCTTCGGTTTTAGGGTTTGCTCTCCCCTTCTCTTTCTCTGCAGCGATGGCAGACGACTCGCAGTACTCTTCAGGCACAGACACCACCGCCTCCAACAAGCGGAAGTACGAAGACCAAACGCCGCCACCACCTCCTTCAACTCGTTGGCCCACGGGCTTCTCGTCGCCGGACTCCGCTCACGCGCCGCCCTCTTACAACACTGTGCCGCCGCCTGTTGACGAGATCCAGCTTGCCAAGCAGAAAGCTCAAGAGATCGCCGCTCGTCTCTTGAGCGGCGCTGCTGGTGGTGGAGCTGTTGGTGCCGATATTAAGCGACCTAGAGTTGAGAACGGTGCTAGCGGCTTTGATTCCAATGGTAAAGGGTTTATGTCTGATTTCAACTGATTTTGGTACATTTTTCCGCGTTTTTTAGATAGATGCACATTTTCATATGTGAAGATGTGTTGGATCTGTGCGTTTTCATGTATGTGCTGCTCAGCTGCTACTTAATTATTCTTTCCTTTTTTCTTTTTTTTGTCTTTTCACTCTCCACAACTTGGTGGTTGTATATTTGTAGTCTTTATTGCCTCTTTCAGCAGTCGTTGCTGGCTAGTCGATGTCTATTTAGCTGAATTGTGTTTGCGTTTGAGTTGCCGTTTTTGCTTTACTGGTATCTAATGGTCGTTTCAAGTAAATAGTTGCATCTCTGCTCATTTCAAGTAGATATTTATGTTTATGTTTTCATTTTTTTTCTTTGGGATTTTAAATTCTATGATACCTATTTGCTTGAATCCGCTGTTGTTTAGTAAAACCTGGTTCCCCTATTGTACTGTAGCACTCGTGGGTCTTGTGTTTTTCCAGTTTTGAAAATAATATGTTTGCTATTCATATAATGTTTGAGTTTGTGGAAGATGTGATTCTAAGTGACTCATGCTTGATGCAGACACCAAGTCTCTGTTTTCAAACTCAGCCCCTTCGGCAATTCCCGTTTCGTATGGCTCCTACATGAGCGGCACAAGCAAAAAGATTGACATTCCAAATGGCAGGGTTGGTGTTATCATTGGGAAAGGTGGAGAGACTATCAAATATCTTCAGCTTCAGTCTGGTGCAAAAATTCAGGTTACTCGAGATATGGACGCAGACCCAAACTCCCCTACTAGGTCTGTAGAGCTCATGGGCACTCCTGAACAGATTTCCAAGGCAGAACAGTTGATAAACGAGGTTCTTGTGGAGGTTGGTTGCATAGATTTGTTATCAAAGTTGCTTTTATTTACCTTGAAGGTGTTTGTGAGGTTCATGAGAACATTGATGTTAGTCTTTTAGGTGTAAATGAATTCATTTTTAAATTTCTTATGGTGTAGGTTGATGTTGGTAACTGATATATTTCTTAAAATGTTTTTTGTTTAATTATTGCAACAAAAAAGCACTTTCTTCTTTTGATATCAGATATTCTAAGAACATTTTGTCATATAGCTATTAATGTATACTTGGATGTAGGCTGATGCTGGGGGATCTGGAACAGTTTCTCGAAAGTTTACAGGGCAAGGTGGTTCTGAACATTATGTGATGAGAGTCCCCAACAATAAGGTATCATCTTATTTGTTCTGTTTGATCTCTTTTGAATTTTCTGTGATATATTTAGCAATTTGACATTATTTCAGGTTGGTCTGGTAATTGGTAAAGGAGGTGAAACCATAAAGAACATGCAAGCTAGGACTGGAGCTCGAATTCAGGTTTCTTTTTGAATCTCGGTTTCCATTATTCATTTGATCTTGTCCTCTTCTTCTCATGTTGTGACTTCCTAAGCAGTGTATAGTCTTGTCATTGGTGGCTGCTGGGGTTTAGGCCTATATTTAGTTGGTCAAGCACTGTAATTCTATTTCTTAGTGGTGGACTGTTAGAAGCAATTGTATGTTTATGCCTATATGGCATTTTGATCTTTTACAGGTCATTCCTTTGCATCTACCCCCAGGCGATACATCTACAGAGAGATCGGTACACATAGATGGGACAACTGAGCAGATTGAGGCTGCAAAACAGTTGGTTAATGAAGTCACCAGTGAGGTATGTTTGGTGGTTGATGCTAATATGCAGAGATGCTTAGTGGCTCTCATAGATTGTGCTGTGTTGAAAGCAATTGAAGCTGCTGAAATTAAGGGATACTGTTATTTCTGTTTTTTGTATGTCTTGCGGTTGGATTTTTCATTGGCATTGGGTGCTGGTACTCTCTATCTATACATTTGGGTAAGTAAGGGGGCTACTTACTGTTCAGTTTTACTGACATGGGCATATTTTATGGGCTTTCATGTATGTGATGTTATATGCCATCATGCAGTGATCTATATTTTTGACTATGATATGGATGATGAACAAACTCTAACTCTGAATGCTCCAGGAAGTGTTTTTGGATCATATTTTCTTAATGGTTATGCCATACTAGATTAGCTTCTTCTATTTTGGTCTTGCATTTGTTGTGTCTTCCTGCAAGTTTTATGTAATCTGGCATCAAATATTTGCTGCCAAAGTTGTATTTGTTAAAGGTGCAACATAGGAGAAGTTTGGAAGTATGAACTGCTAAATTATTGTTGAGGGTGACTATAATTGCCATTAAGTTGATAGTGTTTTGCTTGGTTATTGGATCTTGAACTTTTTGAGGCAAGTTCTCTTGCTTTACTAAGCTGGTAAGGCTGTGCAAATGCTCTATTATTACCTGCCAGTATTTTAGCCTGATATTGTAGTTCATTTGGGCAGTCCTTTCTAGTGAATGGTTTTCGGATTATAACTTGTTCTACCACCATTTGTGTTTACTGTGTCTCATGTGACTGATGTTGCCATTGGGAACTATTGTAGGGTAGTTTTGTTGGACTTGTGGTAACACCAACATGGATTCTTGTGTTGGTGTTCACCTCAGCATTGCCCTGGCATGGATCTGAAACCACGTTCTGATATCTAGGAAATGATTTTACAGAGAGAAGCTGCACCTTTAACTGTGACGGGGTACAATGTATATCAGATTGGATTATCTGCCATTGGATGATATTCTACAACTGAATTCTATTTTAAGGATGTTTGCTTTTGTATACGTGTTTAGTGCCTTGCTTAATGGTGATAAATTTTTAGTAGCCTTATTTAGTGCAATTTACTCTGGGTCTTGATTTTGGCATGAACTTCTAGAAGGGAATTTCCTCACTCAGTACATTACTCAAGTCTCCTATTAAAACTCACATGCTACTTCTGTATTTTCAATAAGTTACACTGCATTTTCTTGGCTTTTGTTATTGTTGCTGAGAGACTGTCAGAGTCCTGTCATAGTTTTGGCCTTGCATTCTTTAGCAATCTCCTGTGGCTGCTCTTTTCTTTCCCTCATTTCCTGAGTTCCCTCCTATCCAACTTAATTCCAAGTTTGTTCAGCAGCACCTCACAATAGTGCACAGCTTGAGGTCATATTTATTTGCTTTAGTGCTACTCGCCATTGTGTGTTGTATCACACTTTGCTAAAACAGACACATTCCCTCTCAAAATTTATTTTATTTTATTTTTTTTCTTAGTTAATATTGTTCATGGATGATGATTTCTGTTAGATATTATTGACTGATAAATATAATAGCTCTAAATTGTCAAGCTCTCCTTGACAAATGTTAATTGCATATTTATCTGAAAGTTCAAGGTCATTTAGTTAAATGGATGTGATATGCCCAGTGTTCAAAGATATTGTTCTCCAGGAATGCCTTGGCACTATTTTGATGCTTCTGAGTTTGCTACATGTCTTGATTGGTGGTTGGCCAAATATTATAGTGTACAGTTTTCAAGTTTACATGAATAGGAATTCATTGCCCCTAAGGACTCACGGATAGCTTATGGCAATGAGGTCTGTGTGCTGCACATCTGTGTTCGCCTTTATGGTAAAGCCAGTATAGTATGTTTTCTTTTTGTACCCATTCACTTCAAGTAGGGAGAGGATGGGCTTCTGCTGGAGTAACTCATAATTTCACCAACCAAGTACGGTATGTCAGCATTCATATCCCCTTACGATATAATGTGGAATCGATTAATCCCTATACTGGACATATTTTCTTATTTGTGTTCTTTATGTTGATTTCTAGATGTGCTGTTTTTGTTTGTCTGCCTGTTTATACATACACATATATATATATACACATTCAGCCTATAATTTGCCAATATTTACATGCGTCATATCTAGAAGAGCTTGCTTTGGTTATCTGGAACAACAATTTTGTGCAGAACCGTGCCAGGAATCCTTCAATGGCTGGAGGCTATCCTCAGCAAGGATATCAAACCCGACCTCCTTCCAGCTGGGGTCAATCTGGAGCTCCTCCGATGCAGCAACCAGGTTACAGCTACATGCAGCCTGGAGCACACCCTGGCCAATCAGCACAGTATAATATGTCTCAGCCGCCATATGGAGGCTATCCTCCCCAAGCAACATCAGGTGGATATCCCTCCAACTGGGACCAGTCCACTGGCTCTCAGCAGATAAGTGGTTATGACTACTATAATCAGCCACATTCTTCACACCAACAACAAGCCCCTGGGGGTCCAGCAGCTCCAGCTGATAGCAGTGGTTATAATTATAGCCAGCCACCAGCTTCTGGCTACAATCAACAAGGACAAGGCTATCCTCAAGATACTTATGGTGGATATCCTCAGTCAGGTTATGTTCAGCCGCCACCGTATGACCAACAACAAGGTTATACTTCTGCTCCCAGCTATGGTAACATGGCTGACCCAACCCAGGAAGGGCATGCTTCCTCGTATGGAGCCCAAGGAGACTCGGCCCAAGGACCAGCTCAGCCCTCTTCAATGGTTCAACAAGGTTATGGTGCAGGCCAACAGTCTAGTGCAAACCCAGCTAGTTATCCACCTCAAGTGACTACTCAGCCAGGTTATGCCTTGCCCCCAACTTCCCAAACTGGATATGGGAGTCAACTGCCATTGCAACCTGGATATGGGTCCAGCTATGGGCCACCTCAGGCTCAGAAACCCCCATCCAATCCCCCTGCTTATGGGCAGGCTCAACAGTCACCTAGTACCCCTGGAGGTTATAGCCAGCCTGCTCCTGTCCAGCCAGGATATCTTCATTCTCAACCCCCACCTTCTGGCTATAGTCAACCAGATTCTGGTCCTCAGCGTGCCCCTCCATCAGGCTATGGTGCAACAGCATTACAGCCAGGGTATGGTCCTCCACCTTACGGTGCACCACCAGCTAATCAACCAGGTTATGGGCAGGGGCCACCTCCTTATAACACTTCTTATGGTGGTGGTTATTCACAGCCTGCACCCTATCCCGCTGATGGCAATGCAGCTAATGGTGCTCGTGGGACTAATACACCACCTGCATCACAGTCTTCTCAACAAAGCGGTGCTGCTAAGGCATCACCACAAGGTTGATTCTGTTTAGTAATTTGTCGGGATTGGCATTGTTTAGGTGCTTTGATAAGTGATTCCAATAGGTGTAGCCAGGTTTAGTGAACTTGAGCGGATTTTTGTTTTATATCATACCTTGGATGGTTATAATATTTGTGTTTTATTGTACTTTGTTACATTTACCTGTGATTCACTCTTTGCTTCTTTACCTGATTTGCTGATGCTATCTTTGCTTGAGCGGTGGAAGAGGAAATTAAAGGATCCCTCATGCCAAGCTTTCCATACGTGGGCTTGGGTCCTTCCAAAGGGTATTTGGTAGGAACTCTTTGGGTGGAGGGTTGGCTTATGGTTGTTGAATTTTATTTTATGAATAAAAAGTGATCTATGCTGATCGAGTTAACTCTTGATCGATTGAGTTGAATGATAGGACTATCGATTTTGTAATGAAACACGAAATTGAACCATTGTAGCTCCAAGTTTCCTTCTCTGTGTAATTCCCGGTCTTTGTATCTACCGAAAAATCCTTAATTATTAACCTCGTAAAAAAAAAAAAAAAAAAGAGTTAGGGAAAGGCTTTGGTAACACTCTTGATGAGACGTACAAAACTGTTGGGTACCATTGGAATTTTATTCGTCGTGACAAGTATTAAATAACTAGAAACGGAAGAAAAAATAATAAACATGACGAGCCTCATTCAATTTAAACGCTAGAAAATTATTAATTAAAATAAAAAATTTTTAAAGAAGGTGATTGGACTGAAACTATATCATTTATTTTTTATTTTTTTATTTTTATCTCCATTTCGCCAATTCGGTGGGTGCGTATCGCATCAATTAAAATGGTACTGCATCAAAATGTTGCGTGCGCGTTATAAGCAGATTAATTAATCAACTGTTGGTCGCACTGTGAAATTTCGGTGATGAGTCTTTTGACTTTTAGCCTTCCCCACCGTGAATCAAAAAATAATGCTCAGGACTCAAATTTGTCCAGTCAGCTTACATATCTTGACGCCTCAACAAGCCAGTGAGCTCCGTTGGTTAATTGCAAAACTTTTGTTATTTCTGGCGTCCCGGTTATTAATTTCGCGTGTCAAATCTCAAGTTAGTTCGGCCCGACAGTTTGCGTAGCAATATATGGACGGGTCCAAGTTTCCAGCCGTTAATTTAATCGATCGGTGGTGGGCCCCCACGAAGAAGTCATTGTAACGGGAACTCTTTCCTTTTTTCTCCATTTTGTCCTGACCCGATGGGAAGCCTCTATTGTTCTAATATATATATATATATATATATATATATCAACGGTTGTCAGGCCCGTGTAGGCTTGGACCTGTCGTCTGTTGCTGTTGCCCTGGCTGGCTACTGCTAGCAGAAGTGCTAAAAACAGAACATCAAAAAGAAGATTGAGAAAAGAGACAAAGGACACACGGCAACAGTTTAGTGGTCACTACAAAAACCCTACTATTTCTCTCACCCTCTCAAAACGAACATCGGTAATAGGTAAGGTGAAATCACCCAGCTATGAGCCACAGTGCTCTGATCAATTATTTCTTAATGTTAGTTAATTCGTATGGGTCTTAATATTCATCTCAAGTCCAGTATTCGTCTTCACGCATTATACTTAAATAGCGTATTTATCGAAGAACTGGTGTCTTGGTTTATTACAGTAATTCCTTTTTTCGAGCTGTAATCCGATCGTGATTGTGATTCCTTTTCTTGGGTTTTTCTCTTTTGCTTTGTCTTTTTGTTATGTCCGGTTTTTTTCGTGACAGTGAATGATTTTGAGGAAGTAAATCTGATGGCGACGAAGCTGGCTCAGTTGCAATCGAAGGCTTGTCAGGCGTCCCAGTTCGTGGCCAAGCACGGTCGTGCATACTACAAGCAGCTATTAGAACAGAACAAGCAGTACGTCCAAGAGCCCCCCACTGCTGAGAAATGCAATCTTTTGGCAAACCAGTTGTTCTTCACCCGTCTTGCAAGGTTGGTTGGTTGGTTTCTTTATCTGTGGTTAATTTTAATGCCCCTTTTGATCTTAGGCAACAGTGATCGTGGAGTTATCTTTAATGTCTATTTGTTGCCTTTAGTATGACATGCTAGTATTTGAATAAGAAGTGGACCACTCTGGATGCGTTATCTTGATGCCAATCAGCTGACTTTTTGGCATTCAGACTGTCATAATTAAGGAAACGCAGAATTAGATCCTAATGTCATCATTTGTCGATCCACTATAGAGTTAAAATTGGGTCAATTAACTATTTTGATGACTGTGAATCAAATAGCCTGGAATGCATCTGTGGGGTTGTCTGCATTGCATTTTGTGGTCCTAATTTAAGATAGATCTTTAATGGGCCAGTGTAACAAGGTAGGAAACATGTTAAATGGTTTTGAAGTTAGCTTAATACTTGAGGATGATGCTGATCTTCATTTTGAGTGGAGTATCTCAGAGTTAGAAAGGCTGATAGTTTGAGGCATTTGAGTGGCATGTTTTAGGTGAGATTCCATTGATCATAAATCTACTCCTCACTGATGCTTGAAAATGATGGTAAATTAATTCGGTGCCCTTTTTTGGACTGATTCGCAAGAATACTATGTGCCGTATCAGATTAGAACCACAAAATATATGGACATTTAAGTGAGCTTTGCCCTCATGCCTTTCCTTCTTGTTATTGCGTGACTTTTATTCTTATATTGGAGACTGATGTGTATATGTCAATATAATGCTACAAGAAAAAGAGTGCATAGAATTGACTTTCGACTTCATATTTCCTACCCATGCTATGATAAAATAATAAGAGAAAAACATAAAAGAATACAGGTAAATATGATACGCTAATTCTGCCCCACTATGAGATCTTCAAATGGCAATAGACATGGTGACTTGTCACCACAATCATACAGTGGCCTGATGTGGTTTTAAGTAACCATGATTTGAGTTCTAATGGTTTGTGACAGGCTTTTATGCTAAAATGTGGAAACCCATGTATCATTGAGTGGGCTTGCAGTCTCTTATATTTAGCCGCGCATTAATGCAAGACAAACTGAGGCTTTGAGCAAGTGTAATGTTTTAAGGGTCTTCCAGATTGATGGCTGGTTTATGGTCCAAGTCCAACCGGCTACCCTCTTGTAGGCTTACTATTGTGCTTTCCTGCATTACTTGTGGTTAGATGCTAGAGTGCAAGTGAAGGTTGGTGGTAAAACCCAAAAAATTTCTTTCCTGAGGCCTGAAGCCCATATTTCCTGCCTGGAGATATTCAAGTTCATATCATTGAAATAGTGTGTGCAACAGATCAAAACAATTTTCACTACGGAAATTTGAGGTAGTTCTATTCAACTAGTCTGTGAACCGTGTGTTTTTGTTTGAAATGGTACCAAAATATATGTTTTGCATGCTTGAACAGCATTCCTGGGCGTAATGAAGCATTCTGGAAAGAGCTTGATTATGTTAGGTACCTTTGGAGAAACAGGCAGGAGTTGAAGATTGAGGATGCTGGCATTGCTGCTCTGTTTGGGCTAGAGTGTTTTGCATGGTTTTGTGCAGGCGAGATCGTAGGTCGAGGCTTTACATTAACTGGCTACCATGTTTAAGTGCTGCGTTAAGATGGGTTTTCAGAGTAGAACAGACAGCCGCGACATTTCTTTTTTCATCCCCATCTTGTCAATTGACACAACATAAATATTAAATTTGGGTTACCAGTTTCTCAATAATCTAACCTTTATTTCACCTTTCATGTTTACTTTTCATTTACCTGCATTATTGCCTTGGTGAAGATATGCATCTTTCAAATAGTCTGGGAAACTGTCAATAAAATGTCAGCGATCTAAACACCCCGTGTAGCTTGCTGCATAATTTTGCTAGTTTCTGAGCCTTGCTAATTCGCCAAGATCCTTCAAAGCTACAAGAGAAAATCGGGTTAAGTTTAAACTTTGCCTCCTTGAACTGTTGTCTATCAGGCGCCTGTCAGCAAAATTGTCCTCCATGAGGGAAGTAGTGTTTAATAACAATTGCTGGTGCAAAACACTGCTTGATGATCTGCAATCGCGCTTCAGCTGTAATATATAATAGGGAAATGTTACGCGTCTGTTTAAGCATCTAGAGAAAATTAGAAACTATTTTGCTCAATATCCTGTTGCAGGCCTCTTCCCCAGAGGCCTCAGAAACTATAGCAGATGTCCACCACCGTCAAAGGCTACCACATTTACAGTCAGTTGTATACATCACACAAAAAAGCAAATTATTCCAAAATGGACCTGTGACCAGGCATTTCTTAACACTAAATGCAACCTTCTGATCGAACTGAAAAGATCACTTGGTCTTACATCAAAGCTTTGTATACATAAGGTTGGATCCAAAAAGAATGTGTGAGACTTCCTCCTCAAAAACTAACCCTACTTTATCGCATAACCTTGCATCCCAAAGTCTCATATTTGCCTAAGGATGAACAATGATATGAACCATATCATGGCGGAGGAGCTGGTTAATTTTCCACAATTCAGCCAGTTGTGACTTCCATATTCAACTTTTAGTTCTCTGCTATAGCGGCCTGTATGGTATTTGCAGCAATTAAAATCTTGTGACTCCATTCAAAACAGATGGTTCCTGAGTGCAAGGAAAGCTCCAGGGGAGAATAGCAAAACAAATGCCAAGATTGAGCCAAAGAACTTTTTGATGGCATGTCTCACAGGTTCATGATCAACTTCTTCAGAAGTGCCACTTGAGAATGACATGGCTTTTGCCGAAGGTAGGGCTTCTATTACTGCATCAGCCAAATCTGTTATGAAGGATGAAGTGCAGCCCAAAGCAGGTACCCGACCCCAATTCTCAATGCCTGACTCAAGAGCCAAGTCCTTGTACTCCATGTCAATCTCTTCAAGTGTCTCTATATGCTCGCTCACAAAACTGGAACTCAAAATATAGGAGAATAGCAACAATTAAGAAGTCTTCAACATAGCATTTAGCAACAAATTCTTGATGAACAAGGCTATATTTTACAGGACCATATGCCCTTCTCCAGGTATTATTCTAAGAGATGCCACAAAAGCATGAAATTTACGACCCTACAAACAGACAAATGAATAAGGCACTGGTTTTTTTTATTATTATTTTTCATCTTTTTGCCCTGGTCTACACAATGACTATACCACACGGACATGCTAACATTACACAGCTTGTAGTATTATTTCATCATACAAGAGAGGGACCCAAAAGCATTGATAGATAACTTAAAAACAGAGCTAACTGAAGCTAATTTTACAAAAGTGGAGAATGCAGCATATAGATGGAAGCTTATATACAGTAACTGAAACCATTCCCTGAACTAGTTGACAAGACATGATGCTTAATCCCCCCAAAGCCAACACTTCAAATTCATGTTTCAAATATTCATCCATAACACTGCTTTTAATACATCATAAGGAACGTTACAAGGAACCAATTTCATCATCCATTTAGGACAACACAGGGCTAATTGTTACAGTTCCACCTAGGAGGGACCAGTAAATATGACTTTAGGTACTCTGTGGCATGCATACACAAACTGGCATGCATACACAAACTGGCATGCATAACCAACTCTAAATCATTATCCCTAACAGCAATTATATGCATAAAAGGAAGACTTGAATGATTGCCACATACCTCACTGGGACAGCTAGGAGACTTTTCACACCTCTCTGGCCAAGCTCAACAAGAACCTCATCAGTGTAAGGCTTCAACCACTGTACAGGCCCAACTCGACTCTGGTAGAATAGAAAAGGACAAGAAGTCAGATATTTAGAAGTTAGCAATTGACATAGAAATGGCACAAGAAGTAAAAAATATGATAGCCATACAAGTATAAACAACAGGCAAGATGATGTAAATGAAAAAAAAAAAAAAGCAAGGAACAAGAAACTAAAACCATGGGAACTTAAGATCCCAAACATCACAACTAACCTGGTATGCGAGAGTATGTTCATTGTCCAACCCTCTAGCTTTCAACTCTTTCATGATTAAGTAGATGCAATCCTCCATCTGATTTTTGTATGGATCTCCTGCATCCTCCACATAACTCAGTGGCACTCCATGGGCACTGAAGAATATCATGACCTAAGGTTCCATAAAATATATGAAAGAGATTCAGATATCATTCATGTGGCCTGGGACATTCTAAGTATACAAGGGCACTATTTAGCAAATAACAAATTCATGTAGGAACATTTCCATACAATATCTAGACCCACCTCTTCAGACTTAGGAAATTTCTGAAGCTCTTTCTCAATCAAGTCAGCCATAGAATTGACATAGCCTTCTCGTTGGTACCAAGATTGTATAACTGCAACAGGCAATCTGGACAGATATGCATCTTCCCTGGAAGTCACAGAGACAAATGTTGACCAAAAGTCAGTAATATTTATAGGTTATTTGGAATATCAATAATATAAATTTATAGAATAATCCACCTGAAGACACTCTGGAGAACACGAAGACTTGACCCAGTTGTCGAGATAGAAAATTGTGGATAAAGTGGCAGCACAACAAGCTTTGTTATATTGTCCTTCTTGATCTTTAAATAAAAAAAAAGGGTATATGTTATTAGGAAGTTCATGATAAAATTAAAGGCATCTAAGTTTCTCATGCAAATTGCTTTCAAAATGCATTTTTTATTAGGAAGTTCCAAATAAACATCAATGCATATGTAAACTAATGACAACATTTGGAGCTTCACCTGATGAATGGCCTCCTCTGTGAATGGATACCAATATCTCATTCCGACGTAGACATTTGCAAGCATGCCCTTTCCTTTCAAGGCCATTTCGATAGCATGTGCCTGCAAAAAGTTTCTTAAAGCTGATTAACAAAGAAGGAGCTAATAGCCAATACTAAAAGAACAGCATGGCCGTGGAATTGTCACAAGCACGACAACAACAAAAACAACTTGAAAGAACAAAAGAACTGAAATTGAAGAAGGTTAGAATGCCAACAGGAAGTGAGTTCTACCTGCTCATCTGTTATTTTACGCAAAGGTGAGCCACCACCTATGGCAGCATACCCTTCTTTACTTTTGGGAGCACGAACCACAGAAATTAATTGTGCCAATGGTCTCTGAAGAAACCGGAACAACCTAGGGAGTCTAATGATATCCTGTACTTGACCATAAAGTATATAGTTCAATGCCTAGACTTATACAAATATTGTACAAATTAAAGGGAACAACAACAGAGAAAGGAAAAGCTGAGACAAAGGCATACTGGGTCTGCAAACAAATTATAGAGAAACGGCTGAACATCGTTAAGCGTCTCTGGCCCTCCAAGATTTAGAAGCAGGATGCCAACATTCTCTTCTGATGCATGTAAGTGAGGTTCAGCAAGACTTTCAGTAAATGGGCATACTCCCGTTGAGGAGGACGCGTACAATGGTTGTCCAAAACTATTCCTTCTCTGAACTGGACCAGAAAGGAACAATCTTCCATTGCCGTTAGTTGTCTTGCCAGCCGAACCGAAAGTTGAAGCCACCAATGCTCGGGAAGAAGGTCCATTAGCACTTGTCTCAGCACATGACCTGTGAATTAAAACCGAATGAATAACTATATGTATGTATGTATGTATGTATGTATGTATGTATGTATGTGTTCTCTCAGAGCAGAGCAACTGAAACAGCTCGATTTAATTTCATTAACACAATAAACTTCCTTTTTTTTTTTTCATCGGTTTCCTCTGCTGGTCTCTCATCTACCTTGTGCTCTGTGCACATTCAACTAAAGTTATTATTATTATTATTATTATTAGAAAAAGGAAAATTGCAAATAAGAAATGACCAAGCCCTTTTCAAGTCAGAATCAAATCAAACGGATCGAATGGATTTCGCTCATCTATTGTATTGAAAGCAGTGATCTTGGCGAAACCCCATAAAAAAAAAAAAAAAAAAACAAAAAAAGACGATCACTGATATTTTGTCCAAAAAAACAAAAAAACAGAGAGTTACCGTTTCATTTTATAATCAGAGGCACAGACAGAGAGCTTCGGCCTTAGAAACCCGCCACAGAGAGACGTCGCCTCCATGGTCTCAAATTTCAAATCCCAACGCAAAAAAAAAGTAAAAAATAAAAAATAAAAAAGGAAAGAAACCAATAGATGCAAATGCGAAAAAGAGAAACGAAATCGAGAGCAAGTCCAAAAAAGAAAAAACCAAAGAAGAAGAGAACAGGAAATAGAAGTTGGATGGGTGGTTTTGATTTTGAAATTTTTATTTGAATAGTCTCTTTCTCTTCGGCTTGTTAGGTTTTGGGTTTGAGTTGAAAAGTCAATTAAATCCAAAGCCAACAACTTTCAGGTCCAAGTTTCAACTGGTAATGAAACGCGTACTTTTTGGGAGATGGAGACGATGGCGAGTCAACGGCGATCCAACCACCTAACGTTTACGCGGCTGCTTTGGTCGGTCCTTTGTTCCTGTTTCCTGGAAGTTGGGGGCTTCGGTACACAGGCCCCACCCTTTTTCTTTTTCCCTTTTTTTTTTTTTTAATGGGTCCATGAGGCCCATATTGTTCTGTAAGCTCCCTGTAAACTCTTTCTTGAATTTAAATACTCTTATTTTTTTTTATTTTTAATATTAATAAAATTATAATTTTTATTATTAATTAATATCAAATATTTATTTTTATTTAATAAATATTAATATAAATATTAAAATATAAATTAATAAAAAATATATTAAATTATTATTTTAAATATCTTACTTTATTTTATTTTATTTTATAATTTAATTAAAAAAATTATGAGTACATACAAAATTTGAAAAAATTTATAAATTTTTAAAATTTGAAAACACTTTTAATTTTTTTTGTTGAACAAAATTTTTTTATTTTAGAAGAATTAATGAAAGAATTTTTGTTAATAAATTTATTTTTTTATATATATTTTTTAAAGTTTATTTATTATATTTTTTGAATATATTTTAAAATTTATTTATAATTTTTAAAATTTTATATTTATTTAATTAAATAAATAAAATTTTAATTTTTACTATTTAGATGAAAAAAATTTATTTCAATTTTATAAAATTATATTTAAATTTTAAAATCTTAAATTATCTTAAATTTATTATTTAATAAAAAAATATAATAATTAAGTATTTAAAAATTTTATATATTTTTTAAATTTTATTTAAAAATTTATTATAATAAATTTTTTATATTTTAATTTAAAATTAAAATTTTTAATTTTTAATTATTAAAATATTTTTATAAAATTTTTTAAAAAAATATTAAATTTATAAAAATATAAAAAAATTAATTTATTATATAATTTAAAATTTAATAAATTTTTTAATAAATAAAAACACTAGTGAATTAGGCGCCGGCCTTGTTGAAAGATAAATACTGGGCGTTTTCCGTGGTCCACTATAGCCCTTGGTCTTGACACCCAGTCCAGGCCCAGCCGAAAAGCTCCTTGACCGACATGGTAATTTCACCTCCCCAACCAAAATACTTTAGGGTTCTAACAAACCTACTATATAACGAAGCGCTTTATTTCCCGATGTCACTTCTGAAACTTTCACTTCCATTCACTCTGCCACTTTGAGCCTTCTGTCTCTCTGTTCCAATTCTTCTTTTTTTTTTTTTTTTTTCTTTTTCATCTCTGCCTTTTGTTCTAAATTTTAAGTTAATCTACGGATAACATCTTGTCTTGTTTCATCTCCAAAAAAAAAATAAAATAAAAAATAAAAAATTTTGTGTTGTTTTAATTTACGGTCTTTGGTCTTTGTTTATTAGAATTTTGTTCTTTCATTTGTGAAATTTAAATGCTTTGATTGTTTTTTTTTTTTTTTCATTTTCTTCCTAACTCTCCTTGAAATGCCAAAAATGGATTTTCATGGAACAAAAAAAAAATCTTAAGATAAGATAATCGGAGGGTTTTGATATGCAATTTTATTGGCTCCATCTCTGAGTCAACAGCAGGTGCCAATCCATGGCCGACCCGTATGCCGCTTGGAGCCGACATGAACATTTTTTCCGGTCGAAGACCCTTGAAACTCAACCCATTGTTTCTTGATTCAATAGCCCGGTTACATCTTTCCTCCCTTCCTCATTAATATTTGCTTGTTTTGATTTAATATTTTAAACTTGACGTTTCCATAGGTTGATTTGAGGCCGGTTTTTCCATCCAAAAGCTTATTATTATTATTATTATTTGTTGAGACAATTTGCAATTGGCACTCAGTCAGACACGGGTGTTACTGGGAGATCCAATCCAAATATACCTTTTGCATGGTGCCTAGATAGAGCTGCCTTTTCACGATTGGAGGCTGCTAAGTTTCTCCATTTGCTTCCTTCAAATTATAGGCAGCCAAATTATACTAGTCACTGCGGATCATTTTTATTCATGATTTGGTGTTGTTCGCTTCATGCAAATTCGGAGAAAAACAGAGTTTTCCTCCTTCAAATTAAGCTGCACACTTGGGGCTGCCTTTTTGAAAAAATGTTTGCTACATAAATTTTCACAATTTTTGAGCTTTGCAATTGACCCCATCATCGCTTGGTCAAGCTATAATATTTGTATCAAAATACAAACGGAGTTTTCCATTTATAAATAATAGCCCATGCCCCATTTTTCAATTTATACTTAACATCAATATCTGTTGACTCGAAGCCCTAAACTAAGTAAACAAAATTTAAACAAAAAGAAAAGAAAATGTTTATTCAAATATTTAATATCCTGGAAATGTCGCTTAAAAGAAGAATACAAAAAAAAAAAAAAAAAAAGGGAATAGACCGGTTGTCTAAAATGGCTGAAGAAGAGAGAATTTTTACCCTCTGTTGGCCAGACATCTATCTAATGGACAGGATGCCGTCAAAGGTGGTTCTGTAAAATCCCAACGAGTTACGAACTACAGAGGCCGAGAGTTATAAACAAAAGGTTAAAATACAATCATGTGTCGTTGCCCGTTAATCCAACAAGGAGACCCCAGTTCAGAGTGAGCTAATAATGCCAAGACACCATTGAAGAGAATCAATGGAAACTGATGCATAAA
Source organism: Rhizophora apiculata (assembly GCA_037832385.1). Taxonomy (NCBI): domain Eukaryota; kingdom Viridiplantae; phylum Streptophyta; class Magnoliopsida; order Malpighiales; family Rhizophoraceae; genus Rhizophora; species Rhizophora apiculata. Next base: position 3,078,338 of record CM075433.1, on the reverse strand, counting down.
TCGATTTGAAGGTTGCAGGAATCAAACTACAATGAACCTGGCCAACACGGTGACTAAGCATAGGAAACAAAATAAGGGAAGCAGAACACAAAGAACCTAGTCCAAAATTTTCATCACCTTATTGGTTACACAATGTTTCACACAAAGTATTCATAACCTCCCAAAATAAAATGTATTGATACATGGAAGGTGGTGTAATGATCTCATTTCTGCTCATATTTTTATTCTCATGTTATCTGATCTTCCTATAATCATACACTGACAATATGTGAACTGTATGCATGTAGTCCAGCATTGGTACTACAGCCTCGAAGGCATAAAAACCTTTTGCCATGAAGACTAGCCACACCACTCACACTCCGGGCATTGGGAATTTGGTCGTCAGAGCTTCAACTCTCTCTTGGAGGCTTGACACTTTATTCATCAAAGGGAAATTAGGGGATGTTACAAACTTCATGAAATCTTGGAGCTTGGATCCTGAAACCAATTTTTTAGTTTCAAGAGTTATTTGCACCCCCTCATGAATAAAGTCAGCAATTGCCACAAATTCCTTTTCCATGAATCCTCTGGTAGTCATGGCAGGAGATCCAATGCGAATGCCCCCAGGTACTAAGGCGCTTTTATCACCTTAATATGATTTGTTAATGGTTGTAAGCATAGAGAAGGAGCCAAAGGAAGAAAAGAAACATTAAAAAAAAAAAAAAACGCATAAATGTGGGCTGAGACTCACCAGGCACCGAATTCTTGTTCAGGGTGATAGAGGCCATATCAAGAATTTTCTCCACCCTGGCCCCATCAATGCCCTGTTGATAAAGGAAATGTAAATAATAGAAAAGCAAATAGAAAAGAAGTCACCATCCAAACTGTTCAAATGAAAATCTAATATGATAGTTTTGGTCAAAATCAAAACCATGGACTTTCTTGATTAACAATTCCTAAATTATGCCACCCCAAAAAAAGGAAAACTTACAATTTTTCAATTTACTCTTACAAAGAGACTAAACAGAAGGAAGCACGGATAATTGGAATGACATAGCATTAATCAATGTCACTGGCATTCATACCAGACAGACTCCTATTAGCAGCAAGCAAGTTGAAAAACAGCAAAGGAGATTTGGTGATTTGTATAAATAAGATACTTACCAACGGCCTTAGATCTACAAGAACCAGATGGTTATCGGTCCCACCAGAAACCAGCTTATACCCTAATTCAACAAATCGGTTTGCAAGCGCCCTGCAATTTGAAATGACCTAAAGCACACGAGAAGCAGACTATGTTAGATGCAACAGACCATCCCCTGGGTTAACCTTTTTTGTAAAATTAGGGTACCTGCTCCTGGTAAGCTTTGAATTCAGACGATTGTGCATGCTTCAAGCAAACTGCTAGTCCCCCAATTGTGTGGTTATGTGGACCACCCTGCAGCACAGAACATTTGTCATGAAGCTTAATTACATGAAATTCAAGCTCCAAAAAAGCCCATAACCTACTTTGAATCCCAACAACTAACAATTCACCTGTAAGCCTGGAAAAACAGCATTGTTGATGGCAGATTCCAAATCAACTCCAAGAACAGGATCCTTTCTGAAAAAGATCATGCCACCTCTCGGACCTCTTAAAGACTGAAGGGACAGGTATGAACCTATCAGGTTGTTGATTTCCTCATATATTAAGGGCAAGCATGTAGCATAGGAAATAATTGTACTATAGCAAATATTACAGATAATGGATAGCAGAATAGGTCATATTATATATAGGGCTTCTAATTGTATTATAAAATAGTTTGGAGTCCAATTTCTTTACATTAAGCACTGACAAGCAGTCATATCATACATGTCTCCTAAGTTATGCATTAATATGTTTTGGAGGCCAGTATCAAATATAGAAAAAGCAAATATGCAGTCATGTCATACCCATGGCTTGTAAGTTACCATGTAATATATCTTTGAGTTCAGTGTCTTCTAAATAGAAGGCAAACATGTAATCCAAGTCATGAGTTATGTTCTTCAAAAATAGCAATTACGACTAGAAAATTATGTCACAAGTAGCCTCCAAGTTTTATTAGAATATAGTTGGAATCTACCCCCCTTTATACAAAACGCCAAGTCAATTTAGAGATATTGCTACATTTTCCCAAGGATGTCACCATCAAATCAGGATCTGAAAAAAATGCAACAAAGAAATATCCATGCTAAATGGAAATAAGGTTCAACTGGTACTAATCCAATACACTATTATCTCCCATCAAGTTGTCATTTGAATTTACCTTGTGTGTTGTTGTTGTCACAATATCACAATACTCAAAGGGGTTAGCAACCACAGAAGCAGCAATGAGTCCACTTATATGAGCCATATCCATCATGAGAAAAGCACCAACTTCATCAGCAATCTTCCAATGCACATTGACTTGACTAGTTAGTTGAGTAACACAGAAAAATAGAAAAGGATATGGAAAAAAAGAAGTAAAATGTGATCAGCCATACACAGCTTACCTTTCTCATGCGAGGATAATCAAAATCCCGAGGATAAGCACTAGCACCAGCAATTATGAGTTTTGGACGAAAGAGATTTGCTGTTTTCTCAAGCATTTCATAGTCAACAATGCCTGTATAAAAGAAATAAAAAAAGTGTTGATCAGCCAAGCTAGTACAAACACCAGCCCATGCTAAGCAAATATGAAAAAAAATGAGATCCTTACCTGTAGATTCATCAAGTCGGTAGGGCATTGACTCAAAATAAACTGAGGTACCAGATACTCGTCTTTTTGGAGTCATAAACCCATGAGACAAATGCCCACCATGAGGTAAATCCAAACCCTGAGTCAAACATTTTAAAAGGAAAAAAGATCTTCAATTTTCAATTAACAGAAGCAGCACTCAAAAAAGAGGGAAGAAGAGAACAATATATTATATACCATTATCCGGTCATGAGGTTTAAGAATTGCTGTGTAAACCTCAAAATTAGCAGGTGACCCTGACAATGGCTGGACATTAACACCCCAGTTCTTTTCATCCAAGTGAAATGCTGCCAAAGCCCTTTCTTGGCAAAGGGTTTCAAGCACATCTATGTGCTCATTTCCACCATAGTACCTAAGATGTGCAATAAGAGCATTTTTTATACAATCATTTAGAACTTTAATGGTAGGCAACAATAGGAAACAAATGACTAAACAAAAGCAAATGCAGTAAACATACATAGTAAGAATTTACCTTTTACCAGGTAGTCCTTCAGAATACTTGTTTGTAAGACATGAACCAACTGCTTCCATAACTGCTCGAGAAGTAAAATTCTCGGAGGCAATGAGCTCAAGGCTTTTGAACTGCCTACTCTTTTCATTTTCAATAATCGCACGCACCTCAGGATCTGCTTCATTAAGGCCAGGGTCTACAAAGCTACTTTTATTATCTGAACACCACGACATCAAAGTCCCTTTATTAAGTTTCAGTCTCATACTAAGTCCCTCATCTCATTAGCCAATAGATATAATATCGAAGCTGAACAAGCATTACTATGTTTGAAGTGCTCATATGCTTTCATGCAAGATGCAATTTCAAAGGTGTGGAAATCTTTTAATTCTTGACTCTACTGAGATAAAACTGAAAATACCATGACCTCCCCCCCCCCCCGGAAACAAAAAAATCCATTCTTGCAAATAATTAATAGCAACAAAATCTAGTTCAAAAACTTGATGAAAAAAGGACCTTTTTTTCCTTCAGCTATTAACAAAGCTTGTGAAGAAGAATTGCAATAGACACTTCAAACTGGCTCAGCAATGGACATTTTACTCAAAAAATTGCAACAACTTAAAATTTAACATCGGCCAAGTGTCCAACCGCACGGCCAAAATGATTATAACAAGATAATATGGTACAAATTAAAAAATAGAAAAATCATGGATGAATAATATCCAGCATATTTATAATAACAAAAAAAAAAAAGGATACCTTCAATTTCTGGGACAGGGGCAGAGACTGACAGCGAGTGTGGCCGCCCAGTGACTGAGCACCCTCCAACTTGAGAAGCTTCCCAATTCTTCAATGAATTGAGCCTTAAATGCTGCGGAAATCCTAAAGCCCCAGATTTTTCCGAGGAGAAGACAAGCCCATTTGTGCAAATAGGACGTCGCTGTTGCAGAGCCGGACAACCCATCGCTGCTCCTGCAGCCACCCCACCACAGGCTGTCATTTCCGGATTCAATAAACTATTTACCTCACAACCCTAGGTACCGACAAAATACCCCGGGCCAGGTTTGAAACACCACTGTATCAATGGAAAAGACTGACGCCGTGTAATACAACTTACAAAATATTTAAAGCCTGGGTGAAAATTTAAGGATCAGGACGCATCGAAGTGAACACCATAAACTTTTATATTATATATAAAAATATTTATTATATTTATTTATTTTAATTATAAGAACTTTATTACTTTAATTAAATTATAATTAAAATTTAATTAGATTGAAATAATGAAATTAAATTATTAAACACACCGTTTCATGCTTATTCATATTTTTATTTTTATTTTGTTTCTCGATGGTCTAAATCTACTGCAATGCATTTTGTAAAAATCGTACTTTGTAGGGTTTGTTCACGAAAACAAAACGCAGCGTTTCGAGTCGCCCCCGTCTTCGTTCATTCCATTTCCAATTCTCTCCCCGAAAGATAACCCACCCAGTCGGAACCGGCAGACGCATAGAGAGAGAGAGAGAGAGAGAGAGAGAGAGAGAGATGGAGGTAGAAGAAGTAGAGAGCAGTGGAAGAGGGCGATACTACACGTTGAACGCAACGAGAACAAACAACGAGGACATATTGTTTTGCATAGATGTGGACTCGGAATCGCTTGTTGAGATGAAAAGGACAGGCCCCTCTGGTAGACCCCTCACCCGATTGGATGCCATCAAGCAAGCTGTTCTTTTCTTCATCAACGCTAAGCTCTCCATCCACTCCGACCACCGCTTCGCTTTCGCTACCCTCTCAAAGTCCGCTTCTTGGGTATTTCTCCTTTCCCTTATTTTTTCCCCCTTAATACGAAAATCTGGTTGCCGGGGTTTCACTTCTTTTTTTTTTTTTATTTAATAAGTAATCGAACCGAAATCTAAATTGAATAACATCTGCGTGACTGTGAGTGTGAGTGTGAGTGTGAGTGTGTGACCCAATCGTTTCTTGTTTCGCCGGGTAGCTTCGGAAAGAGTTTAGCAATGAAGTGGAGTCTGCCGCCGCTGCTCTAAGGGGGCTCTCAGCGACTTCATCTTCCGGTCAAGCGGACCTCACTACTTTATTCCGATTGGCAGCTCACGAGGCAAAGAAATCACATGCGCAAAACCGGATTCTAAGAGTGGTGAGTATTTAACTCTCTTTTATTTGGCTGATCGAACCCTCTTGATTGGTACTTCAAATTGCATTTGGCAACCTCGTAGGAGTTGTCGTTCGGTTTGTAGAAACATCCTTCTTGTATTTTCCAATGCTTGGAATGTGTACTAATTTGTTGTATTCAGATTCTTATATACTGCAGATCTTCTGTACAACCACAGCACCAATGGCCTGTGAACCAGAAAATCTTTACCTTGGATGTGATGTACCTCCACGACAAGCCTGGACCAGACAACTGCCCCCAGGATGTGTATGATGCACTTGTTGAAACCCTTGAACATGTTAGTGAATACGAGGGTTATATCCACGAGACTGGCCAGGGCCTACGTCTTCTTCTCCGTTACATGTCTATACTGTTATCACACCCTCAGCAGCGTTGTTCCCAAGATAACTTGGACATTCCCAAGTCCTTAACAAAGAGGTCAGCACCAGATTCAACTAATGGTGAAGATAGTGTTCCTGTTTCCAGCCAATGAAATGGTATTCTTAAGTGTTGAATTGCAGTTTTCGGGCTTCTCTCAGGTTTCTCGTTTTAATTATATGCTGCTGGGTTTCTGCTGATTTGATTTCAACCTCTCACTGGTTGAGAATGTGTACCCTGCTTGATTTTCTTCTATGTTTCTGTACAATTTGTAGAAGCTTTGGTAAATACATCATCAGCAAGAGAATAGTTACCTATCATGCACATGCATACCTATTGCGAAGGGAAAGGCTTCACTTCCTGACCCTTGGCTGTAGGATTTTATGAGAATGCAGGGTATGGGAATTATTGAAAATATTTAATTGGTCCTGAAGAAAAAATGAGGTTGAATGTTTTTCCAGGAAGCTTGAAGAAATAAATGCCATGAATAATCTCTCAGTGTTTCCTTTGGTACCACAAAATTAAAGCTCACATCTTGTGGGAATTTGAGGGAATTGAGGTTTGAATCTCAACCTCCCCTGGAGCTTTGCTCTTGTGGTGAATGATCTCTGCCTGTGCAAAATGCAAAGCAAGTTTATCACAGCATCCAATGATACGTGGAATTCTGCTATTTACCTGGCCTGTTTATGCTTGGGTGTAGTAACCTTTCGCATTTCAGTGCACTTGAAATACGAGTTTATCCATTAGAATGCCAATTTCTGCAGATCATTGGAGACCCCCTCCTGCATACTTTATCATAGACTTTGGTGGCCATACTGTCTCGGAAAAAAGAACCAAACAAACAAATTGATATTACTTGTGTTTATAGCGCCTTCGTATTCTAACTGATACATCCTTGACTAGTGCAAGGGAAATGAATTGGTGAAGACGTAAATATACTTTTGTTCGGTGGGTTAGAAGTTATTTGGGCCGACATTTAATTTCTATAACAGCCCATTGGATCCATTGGATAAAAGAAGGACGAGCCTTTTTCATAGTTTCAGAAGGCCAATAGTACTCCATCCGAGCAAAGGTGTTCTAATGAGCCATGAATGGTTAAAGGAGTTTGCAATCCAGTTATCAATGGAGTTATGTTGGATGAGAAACAAGTAGCTTTGGGTTTGACCCGAGAAAGAGGAAACCATGACACCGTGTTCTAGAACTCAATCGGGATATATGTAAATTCTCTGTTATGAGGGATAGTTAGCCTAATGCTATTGACAATGGATCACAAACTAATACGAGTCAATTGCCATCAACAAGAGTATTAGCATGTTGATCACCTCTAGGTCCTGTCTCCAAGCAGGGAGAGGTTAGAGAGGTTTGACAATTGCCCTCATCAAGAATCCTAGAAATTCTCTGATGATTAAAGAGGTTTAATACCTACAAACCCCTTGGCTTTGCATAGATGATTTGTCTTTGATCAGACTGAGATGATAGATTAATCAAAATGTATGTAATCTACCACAAGACAGATAAAAAGAAAAGAAAAGAAAAGACACATTAGTGTGGTGCTAAAGAATTTTTGATGTCTCATTCATGAGCAATATAGCTTAATATTAAAATGGTCTTTAGAATAAAAAAATTTCAAGTTTAAATATTCAATTGGAGTCAATAAACCACAAAAAGAGCCTTCGGTTTCTCATAAGATACCTATGCTAAAGAATTTGATGCTTTGCTTGCACGGTACGTGAAAGTCATATAATACCATACCGATAGCTAGACCAGAAGACTAAAGTGATGATGTCATGAAAATCCTCTTGGATACCGTGGAAGAAGATAAGGACATCAACGGGAGAGGAGAAATGATAATGTTCATGCATGCTGTGGAAGCTAAAGGAGAGAAAATAAGAAAAATGTGATTTTTTCATTATTCAGAATGAATGAAAATTATGTGCCTTAACATCGCAATCATTACCCTACATTGAAATTTTGAATTTAAAAAAAAAGTATATATATATGAAAAATGAGTAATTTAACATCAAGATGTATAATTGCCCTTAAATAGGTTAGAAATGGAATAGTGGCCAATTTTCTAACAATTTTAATTCTATCTTCCTTTTATTCATCAATTTAAACGAGAGAACGTTTTCTTGTCACCTTTTTCTTTTATTCCCTTTTTCCTTTTCACATTCTCTCTTAATTTTCTTTCAATCCAAATTAAATAAAGTTTTCTTTTTTGACCCCCTATTTTTTGGTAGCACCCGGTTCTTTTGGAATCTACTCACTCTTTTATCTACCGTCTTTTCTTGAACGAAAGGTAAGCTTCCTTCCTCCGCTGTCTCTCCTCGTAAGTTGCGTACATGACAAAGAAACAATTGAATCTGCTTCCCATATGTAGGTCCGGGGCTCAAATACAGTGCACTGACAATAATTTACGAGAGACATCATCCGTGACGAAGGACAGCAGGAAATAGCCTATCACGACACGACCCCTGTTGTTTTTTGCAAATGAATGTTCATCTTCATCACTGTATCACTCGTTAATGTGATAAAATAAACCTCACAAAATTGAAGGCAAGAGGCTCTGTGTCATTGAAAAAGTGAAACTATGACTAACTTTGTCTACAAATCAATAAATTCTGCAACAACAAAGCTATAACAGTCAATTGCATAAGCCCCACGAGCAAATAGTTCAAGCGAGCAGTGACCATAATTGAGAAACAGAAGGATCTCCAGCAAACGGAAATGTTGTCCATGAATGAACAAAGGAAAGAGGGAGAGCGTGCGAGAGGCGGAGATTCCTTTGCATCGACATCACCTAATTTTTATTGTGAAATATTCAGTTTTGTCGTATACAAATAGATTCAACTAGATTCCATGCAAGTCCCCATCGGGATCACGTGTAATCAGGGAGCAAGTTGTTGGGCTTTTGGTTACGCAATTGACAATTTTGGTTGGCATATATTTTCAGACACAGTTGTTCATCTTTATGTCACGCCAGTTTGTCCGATTTGACAGGCTGAGCCTACCGACCCCAGTTACTGGCCGTTTTAAGTCACTATTAGTCCTCCGCTGCCATGGTGAACCCTGCGCCATTATTAGCATACGACGTCATGAATCCAAGAATATTCATCGAGAGATACAAGAGAGAAAGTAACCTACGCATCTTGCAAGAATCCTGCAAGAATCGATGAGGAAGGATCGTGGCTTGTTGTTTAGCATGTGGGTTTCTGCATCCAACAAGACAAGACTTGTATTGGTAACTTTATTCTTTTGCTTTTTTTTAATTTCCTTGTCCCCTGGAAGTTTAGCGAAAGGCCCATCAATTTTTTTTTTCTTTTAATATCTATTAAAAGAATAACAAAATTAAAATCACGATAAATTTTATTTGTTGTTTTGAGAATATTTTACTAATTAAAAAAATAAAATTTTTTATTAATATAAAAATTACAAAACAAAAAAATTACTTATATGATAATTCACCAATAATAAATTTGTTAATAAAAAATTATATAAATATATAAATTAAATATAAAAAATAGATAAATTTTAATCATTAATTACAATTAAATATTATGTGATAAATAATAAATTAATTGTAATTAATAGTTAAGATTAAAAGATATAAGTTCTTACCTAATCTCCGTGTTTAATCGCCTCTGTGTCATGTCACGGGGTAAAAGAATTCCCCCCTTTCTTTTTCTGTGCTTCCATATCATCAACATCTTGCAAGGACCGGAAAGGTGGAGCTGTTATCTTTCGTTCATTCCTTTCAACTTTTCCTCGTTTCCAGTGTGTTATTGAGCATAGTCCACGCGGGAGATTTCTTTGTATTGAGTTCATGTACTCTATTTTTCGTTATAAAATTCTATTTTGTCTATAAAGGCATTATTAGATTGATCCGGTGAGTAGATTGCTTTTCCAACATGTTGATTTGGGTTTCAGGGACCATTTTTCACTTATTTATAGATTGCTTTTCGAACAAAAGCAATTAATTGATGACTTCAATGCGAATGTTCAAGGCAACCATGGGAAAGCCTTTCACGCAAGCAAATAACTCTGATATTGACGTTTTGCTGGCATATTGCCCAGCCAACTAACTTAAGCTCGTCGATGGTCGGGGAGATCCATCCCAAATTGGTACTCTCAAAACCATGTTACTTTTGGTAAGAAAACCAGAGAGTTTTTTCTAACCAGAGTCTTGGGACGAGGCCTTGAGAGCCCTTGGCGAAGAGAAATCCCAATAGAGTAGACAGACAGTAGCTGACTCAATTTTTGGCGTGGAAGCATTTAATGGACGGCAGGATTGACCAGCAACCCAAAAAAAGGCCGAAAGGGCACGGAAGATGTGACGCGGTGGCGAGTAAAATAACCCACGAGGCATACCAATTACCGCAGTATAATCTCAATTCAGACTCAGAGTTCGCCGCCCAAACCCCAAAAAAAATAAAATAAAATAAAGGAAATCTTACTTTACCCGTATTTAACAATAGCAAAAATCATAAAGAGACGTCTTTGCCCTTAATTATATATGAAAGACAAAGCAATTACTGTTTTTTACTATATATTTTTTTAATTCTAATTGCTTTATATAAAAGTCTACTCGTAGTGATAAAGTTACATTTTGGAATTCCAACGGTTGTAAGTAGGTTTTAACTTTCAATTTTTGTATTTGATAAACTAAGTCAGTTTGTGTTAATTATAATGATATTTTTGTAATTTATTTTAAACATTCTTTTATAGAGATTTAACGAAAAGTGTTTTTGGTTAATGAGATCAATTGTCAGGATACGACTTGTTATAATAATAGAAGGTGTGGCACACCCTACCGGATGCCCAATGTAAGTTTTTTTTCTTAAAAAAAAAAATCTTAAATTTTATGAACTCAAATAAATTTTAAAAATTATATTATATAAAAAATATTTTATATTACATGAATGGTATAAAAAATATTTATAATAAAATAATAAATATTAATATAATTTTTTATGTTATACAAAATATTATATATATATATATATATATGTTAAAAAGAGATGGTTTGAGTTTATAAAATCTTGAGTTGAGAAAAAAGGAAAGAAAAAAGGGAAGGGACAAAAAAAGGGCGGCAGCCATCCGACCAATAGGACGGCTAAGCTTAATGGACTGGCAATGGATACCGGCGGCGGACCCCACAGATTGCTATTCCCCAGAGCAACGCAAAAAGATCTATCAATCAATGAATTGGAAATTCCCGCTGTAGTGCGGTGGCCGACAGCGATTGCCGACGTTAAACGGAATCTTCTCCCTTTGGGCGCCAGTCGTTATGATTCCTAAGGACGGCTCTGGGTATCGTCCCCATCGTTAAGCAACACATTAGTGACGTATCATGATCCCTTGGGCCCACGGGAACGTGTAACCGTAAGATTTCTCCCCCACTGCCAAGATCAGTGAGAATCCTGCCTGGCGATATCCAGTGTGACCCACCACTAAGACGGAATCTCTGGACGACCGGTAGCTAGCCGTTGAATGTATAAATAAAGTATTCATTATATTTACGCTTTTCTTTAAAAAAATACAATAAATTTATTATTTAAAATTATATATTTTAAAATTTTAATTAAATTTTACTTCTATTTCGTACATAACATTAAGTTAATTTATGTATTTATAATTCTTTGGAACCACAACTACGTGTATCCGTAAGAGTTCTACCCCCGGAAGATCCATTAGAATCCTGGCAGGCGATATCCAGCGTGACCCACCATCTAAGACGGAATCTTTTGACCACCAGTCGTTAGCCGTTTCAGGTATACTAATTTACTTTATTTTAAAATATAGCAAATGTATTATTTTAACAATTACATAAATTTTTTTTTATTTTATTTAAAATTTTTATTTTAACTCAATGTAATATTGAGTTAATTTTATTCATTTTTTACATAAGTAAAATAAGAAATTTTCTATAAATAAACAGGCTCACCAGCCGTTCAACAACGCCTCTAATTCACCAACCAATCAAACACTCCACCCGCCTGCCTCGTCGGAGGAGAAAAGAAAAAAATGCTCGCAATGACTCGCCTCGCCACTGGCGTGATTCTCCTCTTGTTCGCCCTTTGCGGCCTCGCTGCAGGTACTCGAACCACCTTCGGAGACGTTCTCCGATTGCCTTCCGAGGCTTCTCGATTCTTCCGCCCTGGCAAGGCCGACGCCAACAAAGGTGATGACTCGACGGAGAAGAGATGGGCAGTTCTCATTGCCGGATCCAATGGATACTGGAATTACAGACACCAGGTGATTATTACCCCCTAAGTTGACGTTCTCCAGCTCTGCTATGCAAATATGACAATATCCAGCAGTTCATCTTCGTGAATTTGAACTCAGCTTTCTGTTTGTTCTTTTTGTTTATGAATCTTATTTGATCATCTCAATTATTCTGTTTTTTACTTTTTCTTCTGAAATTGAGCTCTTCTAGTCATGTTCAATCATTTACCTTATGTTTCGTTAATATTAATAATTTCGTTTGGATGATGTATTCTAGTCCCTGTATGCTTTGAGGTTGGTTTTGTAATCGAACATTAATGGTGATTTTGAAAAAGAAAAACCAAAAGGGAAGACACTTAAGAGTATAATATTTGAAGATGACTGGGAACAGAGAAGAAAACATGATTACTTCTGTTTGACGCTTTATATTTTTCTGATTTACAAAGTTTTTGCTCAAGTTTCCTTTCATTAGCAACAAAATTTTTTTCCATATAATTTCCTTTTTAGGTCAATGTGAATTGTATTAACATCCACGTTGCTTACTTGAGATCCATGGTTTCTGTGTGTTGTTATCTATTTGAGCACCTTGATTCTGAGTTCCTATGTACCATGGTATCCTCTTGCATTTTTTTGAAAATAATAATAATAATAATAATAATAATAAATGAAGATTTATTTATCCGTCAAGAGAACAAAAAAGAGACAAAGGTGCAGTTGGGAGCTTGCAATTTTTCTTTTTTCCTTTTTCTTTCCTTTGGGGAATCTTTTCTTGTTGTTTAAGAAAAGAATTGCTTGTATTCGGTGCATCCTAGTTCTGTCCCTGTAGTGGCTGGAAGTGAAGAAGTTACTTCATGCTTTTAGTGGTTTTTTTGCTTTATTTTCCAGGAATTTCCTTTTGATTGGTTATAGGACCCATAATATTTATCTTGCCAATTGGGAATATTGTGGAATTTTCAAGTCTACTTTGTGTTGTACCTCACCTGTTTATTTCAACTTCTGTTAACTGTTGCGTCGTGCGCTTTGAATACAGGATGGTAGCCAGTTGTAGCAAGTTTGTTTTTCTGAGTTTCAAAAGTCCATTCCAATATGGTTTCAATATGCCTACTCTTTAGCTAGACTGACTAAGAGCTTGTGAACATATGTAATTACTGATTCTTAATGTTCTGCTGGTACGAGGCAAAAGGAAACAGAGAAATATATGTGCATGAGGTCTAAAAGAGTTTTCAGAATGAAAGTGAACTTTCAGTTGTACATAACGCTTAGAGATGCACAGAGCATCTCTGTAAGAGACTGGAGTGCATGCTTTATGTCTATTTATGTCTGAAAATTCATGAAGCAGATCTCTTATTTGTTTTCTTGCTCAGTTCAGAGCTTACAATGACCAGAGTCTTTCTTTATTTCGTTGTCATCCTATCTTCTGACTAATATCAGCTATAGGTCTTCATATTTTCTAACTGGTATTGACTTTGGGACTTTCTTGTTTCAGGCTGATATTTGTCATGCCTATCAACTCCTAAGGAAAGGCGGATTGAAGGAGGAAAATATAATTGTCTTTATGTATAATGACATCGCATTTAATGAAGAGAATCCAAGGCCTGGGGTCATCATTAACAACCCACATGGTGAAGATGTTTATAAGGGAGTTCCAAAGGTCAACCTTTTGTTTTGCCCTAAACTTCGGCTTGAGCTTGTGCGCACAAATTGTGCTTCTCTGTTTTCTCTCGTTTGACAAATTTTCTCTTGACAGGATTATACTGGCGAAGATGTTAATGTTGGCAACTTTTTTGCTGTTATTCTCGGCAACAAAACTGCTCTTACCGGGGGTAGCGGGAAAGTTGTGGATAGTGGTCCAAATGATCACATATTTATATACTATTCTGATCATGGAGGTCCTGGGGTGCTAGGTTAGTAGCTTAATTTGAAATAGTTGTCCAGTACTTTGTTGAGACTTGACTAAAGCAGTCTTTTTCTTCTATTCTAGGCCTAAATATGCTTCGTATTTCGACTGTCACTTTTCTGCCAATAGTTCCATTCTTAAAGCTGCCTCAGGAAGAACGATCACAAAAAGCCACTGTGCCTTTTGCTTGAGGTTAATGGGATCCTAAATATAAAATGAAGTTGCAGTCCCAAACAAAACATAATCCCAAAGCTACTATGCCTGATTTGATTGGGAGAGAGCACAGTTGCAGTTATAAGGAGTTGAGTGTTAGTGGTCTATCCTTCCAATTGTTGGGTCCAGTTTAGAGACAGACTTGTCACGAAACAAAATTCGGGTTTCAATCATAGAGATGGAATCAAATTCAGAAAATGTGGAGAATCTAATATTTTTTGGTCAATCATGGTCTGAAATTTTTGGTCTATAAGATCATAAATAATGAGGTGAAACAGCTTGTTTAACTGGATCGAGTCTTAATTTTATGAGGTGGCCATTTTCAATTTTAAGCAATTGTAACATTTTGACCTCAGGAATTGAATTTCTCGATGTCCTCTGTTCTTATGTGCATTGATGGGAAGGGGGAAAACGGAAAAAACCAAGGCGTGTGAGTTTTATTTATCAAGCTCTTTACATATGGAACTGGTTCATTAATTTTGATATCATGGCTTGTTATCAGGGATGCCAACAAATCCATACCTTTATGCTGATGACCTCATAGATGTGCTAAAAAAGAAGCATGCTCGTGGGACATATAAAAGCTTGGTAACTTTCTAACTGAACCCTAAAAAAGCGCTGCACATACGTTGCAGTGTAATCTAATATGTTTAGGTATATCACATTTGTATATATGTAGGTGTTTTATCTCGAAGCTTGTGAATCTGGAAGTATCTTCGAGGGTCTTCTTCCCGAAGATATGAATATCTATGCAACCACAGCTGCAAATGCAGAAGAGAGCAGTTGGGGAACCTATTGTCCTGGAGAATATCCTAGTCCCCCACCAGAATACGAAACCTGTTTGGGTGACTTGTACAGTGTCGCTTGGATGGAGGACAGGTATACATGATTTTTTTTTTTTTCAACAGAATTTCTTTTTTAGATCTCTGGTAATTCGAATTGAATTTAAAGCACATAATTTAGTTGTTCTTGCTGCTCAACCCTCCCTAAAAGAATAATGACGAGTTCAATTGTATTGCTTGTATGATGAGAATGGAAGTTTAAAGAGATGATGTTGCCATGCATTTTCCTTTTCATTTTGTGAAGAACTGTTGTTTGCTCAAATATTAATGATTGGCATGATGAATGCAACAGTGATAAACACAACTTGCGGACAGAGACTTTACACCAGCAATATGAACTGGTAAGAGCCTTTTATCTGTTTTCCTTGGTAAAATTCGGAACATTCCAACAGGGGCCCTAAAGCTTCTTTGTTTTAATTACCTTTTTGATTCTATAAGACGATAGATTTTTTCGTTTTTCCCGTGCACATTATTACATAATTTCATGTTTCTGCATTTATAGGTTAAAAGGAGGACATCAAGCGACAATGCCATTTATGGCTCTCATGTCATGCAATATGGTGACGTAGGCCTCAGCAAGGATGATCTTTTTATCTATATGGGTACAAATCCTGCGAATGATAACTACACTTTCATCGATGATAACTCCTTAAGGCCACATTCAAAAGCTGTTAACCAGCGTGATGCTGATCTTCTCCATTTCTGGGATAAGGTTTGTGTTTCTAATTACTCTGCTCTACATTGAATTAAACCTTTGCCCCATGGAAAAATGTACTTGATGCCACTGGCTGTTAATTTCCAGACCATACATCAATTCCTGGTTTAATTTGTGCATGGAATTGATCATCTAAGCAGTGAGGTTGTAAGAATGATATGGTTATGGCTGATACAATTAAAAGATAGAAACATTGGATTAGCCTGTGAGCATTGTGGCTTTTACTGATAGAACAATCTGGCAGTCCATAAGGTCGCCAGGGTAGTACCTGAGGTACCTTTGTGCAAAGAAACATTTTTACTGATATATATAGAATGAAGATGTAACTCTAGGTGAGGGAACCATTAAGGATGCTGATATTTAAGCTGGAAAACATGCATCAATTTGCAAAAGCAAAGGAAATGTGGGGCACATATACAACTAACATAATTTGCAGCCTTAAGTAATAACAAGCTATAGAAATGCGTGGAGATAACCATTTCTTTGATCTGAACTTGTTATTGGAAGCAATCACTGGACATAAACGCCAACTTTACCTGCAACAATAATTTTTGCAGTACCGCAAGGCACCAGAAGGCTCTCCAAGGAAGGTTCAGGCTCAAAAGGAGTTCCTTGAAGCAATGTCACATAGGATGCACATAGACCACAGCATCAAACTTATTGGGAGGCTCCTATTTGGAATTGAGAAGGGCTCCGAAGTGCTGAATGCTGTTCGGCCTACTGGGCAACCTCTTGTTGATGACTGGAATTGCCTCAAGACAATGGTATTGTCTATATATTTTCATCCATAGATAGATTTGCCAATATTGTGTATATATTTTCACTCTTAAATAGATCTGTTGATAGAGCATTTCATGATCTAAATGGGCTATATTTTGAGGAAGACTTGAACCTTTTATTCCGTCCAGGTGAGGATCTTTGAGACACACTGCGGATCCTTATCCCAGTATGGCATGAAACACATGCGATCCATGGCAAACGTCTGCAATGCTGGAATTCAGAAGGAACAAATGGCCGAGGCATCAGCACAAGCTTGTGTCAGCATTCCTTCTGGTCCTTGGAGCTCACTCCACAAAGGATTCAGCGCATAATTGAAGCATAATATGGTATTTGAAAAGATGCATTATGGTTATAGTTTGCGCCTGGAAACTTTATTTAAAATGTTGCACTATTGCTGTATGTTGATCATCTCGTCCTTATCATTGTCATTGCTTCAATGTGTATAATATTTGGAAGCGCCTTGTATGCAGTGATGCTTTGAGATTGAAATGGAATGTCAAGCATATGAATGCTCGAACTTGAGTGACTGGCGTATAGTGATATCTACTTGTTGGACAAATTGCGTTTTGCAGACACCTAAATTTTGGGATTTTACGCCACAGCCCTAGCAAGGCGAGCTAACCGGTCTTCGAGTTACATTTTCGCCCTGAGCTCATCATATTGAGCCATTCTGCACTGGAAACTTTGCAGCATGTGATTGATTTTGATTTTTTTTTTTTTTTTGGGGGCAAAGATGCCATTGAATTTTGGCAACATATTTTAACACCAATTCAAATTTAGACGGACAACTAGGTTTCTGATTATTAATAGTTGTGATACAATGGGATGGAAGACGTACAACCTACAAGACGGATACGAAGTATAACATGGTCAATTAAGAGGACAGAAATAACGGATGGCAATGCACGCATCGTCGACCCACATTATCGTTGCGGCATTATTCTCGACAATTGATTTGTGCATTCCAAGCAATTGAGGGCTGACGCAACCTTCACGTTAGATGAGAATGGATTTTACATTTGTTGAGGGCCGGATGCCTGGCAACAAACTTGAATTGAAAATTCACCCTTGCTTTATTCCAGTCAATTAATTCGCCGTGTTCAAACTTCCACAAGGTTCTCTTGTTTGTCCACTATTTCGCCCCGCCCGTCTCTCCCTCCGCAACGCCTTTTGACACATAGGTTTTAAAAAAAAAATAAAAAAAAAATCGAAAACAACCAATTATTAGATGTTATTATTTCGGCTGAATCATTCATTCCTATTCCTCTTAGGCCAAACTCTTCTTTTAACTTATCAAATGGCTAATACTGGATTTGATGAACAATCCTCCAACCTAACTTCGAAATAAGAACCCACAGCAATTATCGTGCATCTTTCTCAACAATCCTGTTTCTTCACTTTGATTCTTGCTGCTGCTCCCTAGTCTCATCATCAAGCTTCCTCTTGTTCTTCATTGTTTCTTGACTGTCATCGCAGGATTTGTCAATGGTCTCTCTCCTAGACTGGTACAGTTCACCAATCAAGCGACTTTTTCCCTCCATTCATCGTGGCTGACACCAATAGATCTCAACTGTGAATTTCTTCCATTTCCAGCTTCCTCATGAGTAACAGAACATCCTCAGAAACATGTCGCTTCCTTGCTTTCTCATGTTGTTTAGCCATCTATGCTTGGATAAGTTTAACTCGATGTCAGAATCATCGTTTAGGTCATGCCATGTATAAGATTTCTCGTATTTCTCTACTTGTGACTTGGAGTTGAGCTTGCCAACTTTGATGCCATCGATAGAAGCATCAGCTTCACTACCATCTCTTCTGCTCCTTCTGTTCTTTGGAGTTCTGTTCTTCTTCTTGTCACCATCAGATTCAATGTCATTAGTAGCAGAATCACCACTGTCACTGTCATATCTTTGGCTTTTCTTGTGCTTCATAGAAGTTCCCTTCCAAGCCATCATCAGTAGCAGACTCACTTCCATCCCTGGCATGTCTTCGGCTTTTCTTGTGCTTCACGAAAGTTCTGTTCTTCCTGTCATCATCAGAATCAGCACCATCATCACTAGATGAATCACTGCTGTCTCTGTCCTGTCTTCTACTTCTCTTATACTTCATGGAAATTCTCTTCTTCTTGCCATCATCAGAATCAGCAGCATCAAGACCACCAGGATCACAGCTGTCACTGTCATGTCTTCTACTTTTCTTCTGCTTCCTAGACCTTCACTTTCTTCCTGTTGTCCTCAGAATCACTGCCTGTCTCATAATCACTAGCTATTCTATCTCTACGATGCTCCTTCTTTGGCACTTTGTCATCCTTTGCACCACTATCTGTCCCAGAAGAATCATCCTGACAACTTCTCCCTCTGCTGCTGTCCTTCTTGCAATACCTTGACTCATCAACCTCACTTTCCTCTTCTTTTTTCTTGATTTTCACTGCTTTACCTTTTTTCTTATCATCCTTCTCAACTTTTTGATCTTCTGCTATATTTCTCTTCCGGCTGAAATCTCTATCCAAAAAGGAATGTTCCTGTTTCTCACTCCACTTGGCACCATCATTTGGGCCATTTTTTCTGTCACCTCGTAATCCATCATCACTCCCTTCAGCATTTTGCTCATTCTGCCCATGAATTCCAATCCCGAGAGCAGCTCTCAGTGTTTCCATCTGTTGCTCCAGTCTAGCAGCAATTTCATGGGACTAAGTCTTGAAAACCCTAATAGCAATGCATCCAAGTTAATTTCTTGCCAATAATGCACAGGCATAGAATATCACAATCTTTAGTGCACAAAAACCCTCGAGATAAAGATAAGAAGTAAATCAAGAAAAATAGAATTAGAGCAGGGATAGAGAGAGAGAGAGAGAGAGAGAGATAGAACGTAGTTAATGGAATCAGTAACAACGATGTCAGCAGGGCCACCAGCTTCTTCAGAATTAGCAGCGGCTTCAAGAGTCTTCCTAGCTTCATCAATCTTCTCAGCAATCTCAGCCTCGCTGTAGCCTTGATCAACGAGCTTGTCTTCGAGGATGACGAGGTTGAGCTAAATCTGGCGCTTGCGGTCATGTTCAAGTATGTCCTTGTTGGCCTTCCTGGTGCCACCAGCGGTGCCCTGGTCTGACTCGAAGCCCTTGGTGTCATGAGCAACCTTGTCAGTCCTTGGCTTAACGAAGAACTTGTTGGTCTGTACGTGCCCGTTCGTTCCCGACCCCCTTGAGGTCTGCAATCCTACTCCGTTGTACATCTCTTGCTGCTCCCCCCGCCCCCTCAAATTCTCAACTCCCTATCAATTCTTCCAAAGACAACAACAACAATTGGATCAAAATATGAAATTGAATTTTCTGGTACGGTAACGATCTTCTTCTTTCTCGGTACAAAAAAGAAGAAAGATGATCATAAAAGTTTGGTGGTTCTCACCTTCAGCACAATGAAAACCGCACTTCGCCTTTAAACCAGCCAATCAATTTTACGGATGGATTGACGATTAGAGTTTCAGTGCATCTGTTTCAATCTTTTCCCCCAAATATTATTAAATTTGATTTTATTATTTAATATTAATAAATTTAAAATTTTATATTTTGTATAAAAATTTTAACTTAAAAAATATATTAAATCATTAATTATGACGAATGGTCTTTTAGTGCACATCATGGCAATAGAGGACAGATAGAGAAAGAGACTATACGACACCGTTTAATACGGTCTCTGATCTCATCCCAAAATTATGAAACCGTCCCGAGAAATAAAATAATACATCTTTTATTTATTTATTTATTTTTTTTTATACAAAATGATACATCTTTGGTAATTGATGCTATATTTAGCCGTACTATGGTTAACTCGCTACGCTGAAACTATATTATTGGTTTTTTTTATACAATTATATTATTATTTTATTTTTTCACAATGAAATGAAAATATTTATAAAAGTATATTGAAAAATATGAACTTAGAATAACTGACTTAAATCTTATAAGCTTATTTATACACAAAAAAAATTAATATCACAAAAAATAGTTAAATTGATATTTTTCTAGTACCATAAAAAAAATTAGTGTCATAAAAAATTTAAATATTTATGTGACTCTAATAACATATTAATATTGATAATATCATAATAGCATAGTAATATTTGTGTATTAAATTGAAAATTACAATTTTACACAAGATTATTAATGTTTTTATACCACAAAAAGAGAGGAATGGAAATCAGTAAATATTTACATTTTTTTATTAATAATTATATTAACTATATTATCACTGTATTTCTTTGTTTTTTTATTCAACGAGAATTTATTCAAACTAGAAGTTTTATTAATAATTAAAAAAAAAAAAAAAAGCTCTTGAAGATTCCGTTAGACTGACGAGAGCCGTCAGGCATACGGAATGGCAGCCAAAAAGCGACGTGGGTAACCGCTGTAACGGGACCAATTGGCGGACTTGATTGTTCGTAGGGAAAACGAGATCGAGCGGTTTAGATTATCATCGAACGGTCAGAAAATGTTGGGCCTTGAACGGTTGGATGTAACGGAGAGTAACAAGGGGCACAAAAGATGGATTTGAAGGGGGAGTGTCTCTGCATTTCGTTCCATTAAAAAAGCAGCGCTCTGTAGTCTATTTGGTGGTTCTCTCTCGTTCTCTCTGTGAATTTTTTTTTTTTCACTCTGCTTCTCGGCAACCAAACACGTAAGTTTGAATTGTAATTCATGAGAATTGAGTGAATAAATGCCGAAGATCTGCGACCGGTAGAAAGATAGATTTTTCAGGTGCGGGATTGAAAACCGAATTTGCTTTTTATATTGGTTCTCCAGATAAATTTTGGTAACAGGAATAGTATTTGTTTACTTATTCTTGTTTTTACAGGGATATTTTCATAGTGATTCAAAAAGAGGTGTTTGCGAGAGGAGATTTCGACTGGGAGATTCAGAATTTTGCAGCTGATTGCGGCTTTCTGAAGATTGGCGTCTGTTTCATTGGGAATTGAAGGTAAAAGCATCAGGGTACAGAATTGGACTTTTACAGGATCGCTAAGCCAAAAAATACTTTTGAATGTTCTTTGGATTTCGGATGGCAGGCCATCTCAAAAGAGTCTTATCATCTTATGTTTTCTGTTATGCAGAAGGAATCTCGACGGTGTTTTTGCAGACTACAGAACACAATAATCTACGAGGATCAGTTTTCTGATGTGCGAGGATCGGAATCTGACAATAGTTCGAGGACTTGGGCTTTGAAAATGCCAAAATCCTGCTGAAAATCTCATAATAGTTTGTATTTTTGATCGCCTGAACGCTAAAAGAAGCAAAGCTTGTCGTAATTGGCTATAATGTCGGAATTGGAATAATAAAGGTACACTTGGTTGGGATTTGGCAGTTTCTCTCTAAACGGGTTTCTTTCCTCTCTTTCTCCTCCTCTTTCTGTTCAGTGTATATAAGAGGTCTCTGGCCTTTTACCCTTTGGTTCCCGCTACATAGCAGAAAGTGCTAATTTTGAGTTTTTCGTCCCCGGAAATCTGCAGATTCTGACAAGAAATCAGCTTCCCAGGTGGTTCTGAATTGTTATCCGAGTCCGAGGAATCGAGGAATTGAAATTTCAGGTGAGGGTTGCTTTTCTTATATAAGAAACCTCATTTTTGCCACTTTCCTCTCTTTTTTTCTGTCTCCCCCCGATCTTTGTTTTATTTTCAGATTTCTTCATTTCTCTGTTCTTTTTCTTGTCCAACCAACCACCATACGAACAATTTGAGTTCTTAGAACCATTCTTATCCTTTCTTCTAATTACTCAAATACGCTGATTTATGGCTTGCTCTGCCCCTCTCTCTCTCTCTCCCCCCTTTTTTGCGCCTTGAATTTTCTGCATTCAGCAGAATATGATCGTTCAGTGAATGCTTTTCTCCCTTCCTACATATGCTATCCTTGAAGTCTGATCTTTCTTCATTGACCTAGACCTCTGTTGGGTTTCCGAGAAAACCAAGACAAAATAAAACATTGAAAGCACTTCCTCTTTCACTATTTAGAGATTTCCAGCACGTAAAGTAAGGTAATCGGTTCCAGTTCTTGATTGAATGGAGCTTCAAATTTTCCCTCCATGCCACTGGCAATTGTAATTTAAGAAACCAAAGATTTCTGTTTTGATCTCTTCCTCTGAAATTGTACTCACCAAAAACCAGCATTTCGGCCTCCTCAAGCAAATTTCTCGGGTGCTCTGTTTCTCTCTGTGGCCACGTTAAAACGTCGGAAATGTTATGGATCCGCTGCCTTCTGGATCGAATCCCAAATTTCATTTTGCCTCTATCGGCCATTGTCCGGGGGGTTAAAGACAGTCTCGAATTTCCGTCGTTTTATGATGAAAAAAATGCTGGCCGTCCGATTCGCATCTGCTCCGTTTGAAACTTGTTCTCTCTCTTTTTTTTTTTTTCTTTTCGAACCACCTTGTTATCGATGATTTATATCTATCTAATTATCTGTTGTGTTTAGGAACACGGATGCTTTTGTTTGAATTTCGTGGAAATTTCAGGGAGCCCCCTTAAATTTTTGGAAGTTAGCTTTTTAGTTAAACCCACAAAAAAAAAAGGACCATCGTGTTTTTCCTTTTTTGTTTTGTTTTGTTTTTTTTTTTAATTTGACTTTTTCTTGGTGGGATGGGACAGTTATACAGGAGATGGACAAGGACTGTTTGAGAAGCAGCAACAACAACAACAACAACAATAATAATAATAATAATAATAATAACAGTGCTAACGCTAGCAATGCCCATAGATCCGGAGGGGATGGGTTGCTAAGGACCAGCTCAGAGACGAGCACTAGGCAAGCCACCACGCCCGATTTTGTCTTGCGGTGGGGTAACCGGAAGCGGCCTAGGTGCATGAAGGTCCAAGTCAAAGACGACTCGACCGCCGCTACCGTCCACAGAACCACAGTTCGTGTGGACCGCCGGGTAGTGAGAGCCGATAAAGAGACTTCCAATCAGCCAAATACTATAAGTAACACGAATCACGGTAACGGCCATTTCAATCTCCGCCACCGTTCCTCCTCGCCTCAGCCACCGTTACGTCAGCGCATTCTCAGGTAATTTAGATCTCTTGTCCTGTTTTCTCCCTGCTTTACAGGTTTGAATTTTTCTCGCATCTGATGGTCTTTCGCTTTACGCGATTGTTTTTTCTTTTTCATTTTTTATTTTAATATCGGGAAAAGTGGTAGTGCAGTTGATGGTTTAGGCTTATGTGAGGCGGTTAGGCTTGGTCGGGTTGGGCCCGCCGCAAAAGCGTTTTGGGTCGTATTTGTTGTTCAGTTTAGATCTGAATTAAGAGTTGCATTATTGGTGCGTACAAGTAGCCATTTGTCGGGTTCCCCGGGGGGTGGGGACTAGAGATTGGGCCAATTTCTTTTTTTTTTTTTCTAAATTTTTAAAAATTTGGATAATCACCCATTTGGATCAACCTTTGCCATGAACCCCCTTTGCCACTATTTGGTGATTTTTATGGTTGCCAAGGTGTTGGTACTTTTTTGCACCCAAAAAAAAAAACAAAAAGGGTGTTAGTGCTTTTCGATGGGTATTGGCATCTTCAGCGTTTGGTGGTGATATGTAGCCTATTTATTAGGTAACCCCATATCACGCGGCCATGTTTCCTTCTCGAATGCACCCAATCTGTGAATTTTTTATTGTACTTTTCGTTCTATCTCTATATGTATTCTTGGAATACATACACCGTTTTCGGAGCATAAAGGATTCTAAGTGTATTTTCTTTAGTGGGAGAGTAGTTGAGAGGCTATCATTGGACCAGGATAAGGGCACACCTGGCCTCTGATGGCATGAGTGAATCCCATGTACTGCCCCCGCCAATTCAAATGCAAAATTGGCCCGAGGTTAGATGGGTCTTTTCATCAAAAGATATTTTTGGGGAGCAATTTGGAAGAGGCGTGCATCTGTCCACTCTCCAATTGGTCTGGTGGGCACTTGCGTAAGCTTCGGTTATGGTGAGCTCTGCTTTTATTTTCTTCTTGTTTTTTAGAACCAAGTAATGGAGATCTTTCATACTTTATGGATGGATAAAGTTAACACCTTATTCTTTCAACGATTTTTTTTTTTTTATTTCCTATAAATTTTTTGTTTAATACAAATAAATTTTACAAAGTGCATATGACTGTTATTGTTTGATTAATTGATTGGTTTCAAAGAGTTTATGTGATTTATTTTATTTTTAAGATTTATTAATTAGAATAATCTCTGTGATAAACTTCGTGAACTTTTTTATCTTTAATTTTCTTCGGAACATTTTGGCTCGAGAATGTGATTATTTACTGTAAAGAAAAAATAGCGGGCTCATATATTTCCGATCACACTTGATAAATTCATTCGCCTGCCCAATCCACAATACCCCATTCTGTGGCCTAGTTGGAAACATGAAAACGACAAGTCTCTTTCCACGTGTCCCTAGAACCCTTCATCACCTAGAACCCATCGTTCACCGTCAGATTGTATATTCGATTGGGGACTCTGGTCCACTTTATCCCTCGTGTCATCCCACATTTCCATTTTTTTCCATTTGTAGATGTTCAAAACCCAAATCCAACGGCCCCAAAACCTTCTGAATGAACCAGCTGTTCCGCTTGTATTGAGGCTCAAAATAGCATTAGACTCTCTGACTCACCTCTCTGCGTTTCTCTCAAATATCTTCACTTTTCAATTCGAAAGAGCAAGAAAATTTTAAAGTCTCCCTTCTCAGAAACAAAAGCCAAACACGAAGTCCAACAAGCGAGGGAAGCCAAGAGCCCCACACGAGCGCGCACACACCCCATTTTCTACGCAAAATCCGTCAATATTTTAGTCAGTCCATCCTTTAACCCACCGATCTAGATCAACACCCAGAGGTTAATTTCGTAATTTGATCAATCACCCACTTCATATATCATGTCACTTTTCTTGTTTTCTACTTTCCAAAAAAAAACACATGATGATGTTATTTAATTTCCATTAATTATCCATGGACATGTATGCATTTACTATGCTCTAATTGTTTTTGTTTTTTTTTTTTTCACGGTGTATTGGGTCTTATGTGGTAGGAATTCTGAGAATTCAAGTGCCATGAGAGGGCAGAGCAACGGTGGTGGGAGAGGAATAACATCCTCCGACAAGGGTCCGTATGATAAAAGAAGCACTCAAAACCACCACCACAAAAGCAGCAACAACAACAACAACAACCAGCATGAGAATAATAACAAATCGGGGGCATCTTCGGAGACAGCTCATGATATCAAGAGAGGAGGGTCGTCCTCTGGGAGCGGAGAGGCGGCACCACCACCGGTATGGCCACCAAAGTTTGTGATTGCTTTAACCAACAAAGAGAAAGAGGAGGATTTCATTGCCTTTAAAGGGTCTAAGCTACCCCAGAGACCAAAGAAGAGAGGCAAGCTCATTCAACGGACCCTCAATGTAAGCCATTTCTGTTATCTCTGGAACCCCTCCTTTGATCAAAATTTTCTAGAATCAAAAAATCCGTATAACCAATGTCGTAGATCAAAATTAAATCAATATAGGTTAGAACGTTGTGGAAAATGTTTCTCAAATAATAAAATACAATTTGCTAACGTATGGTTTTTAATATTTTAGAATATAGGGTGTAATAGCGGCCGTAGATTTCGGGTTTCGGTTAGACCAAGGTTTTCTACTTTTCTTAGGTTGATAATTACTAATTTACCTATTTTATGAGCGCTTCAGAAATGGGAAATTTGGGATGCTCTCTCTTTTTTTTTTTTTTTCTCTTTCTTCATGTTAGACTTGAAAAGGGAATCGAAGAAAGCATGTTACGTGACGTGACGATTGAGAGGTGCCACGTACACCTGTCACTTATGGCGTAGATGCCCACCCAACATGGACCTAAAGTTATTACCAAATTGATTCGAATATTCGTACTTTCCTTTTCCAGGACAGTTATTTGCAATTATTTATTATATTACTTCTAGGGAGAAAAATTGCATTAGGAAATTCTTTGCCTAGGAAGCATCCCCGAAATTCTGATAGTCCAGCGTCCTCATCCTTGCAAGCGTTGAGGAACTTTTTTGAAATTTAGATATTAAATACAGATAAACAGAGGAATAGACGTAGATAGATACAGACCTATATATTATAATTAAAGAAAACTACATATGTGCACAGGATTATAATAGGTAATATGAGTCTGCCTGATGCTTTTGGGGAGAACAGCTCAGTGTGAGGCCCACAAATAAATATATTATCAACGTTGAAAGGCAGATCGTGGTGGAGACGCTATGATTTGGCAGGGACAAAATAGACCTGACAACAAACGTCTTCCTTTAATTGAAAGAAGTACCGACAAAAAGGTGCCACGGATTGCCAGGGACCCTTTACTTCTCCGTTAGCCCTCTCTGTGGAGGCCTTTTTTTTATTATTATTATTTTGTCGTATCATGGTATTTTAGTAGTTTCTTGCGTGGTCCACCACTCTGGCTTATATTTGAAGCACTATCTTAATTGAAGATTTTGAAAAGAAGCGGAAAACATTGAACTTGAATTTTTGCTTCTTGTTAATTTATGTATTTGAATATTTTGCATATATATTAGCTTGTGAGTCCCGGAGCATGGCTGTGCGATCTGACGCTAGAGCGGTACGAGGTCAGAGAGAAGAAGATCTCCAAGAAGGTGATGATCATTTTCTTTACCAAAGTGCTTGTTTGATTTTCCAATAACTTCAGTCTTTTGCAACAAGCTTAAAATTGAGATTCTCTTTGGGTGGTGCAGAGACCCAGAGGGTTGAAGGCAATGGGTAACTTGGATTCCGACACTGAGTAGAGGAAACAATTGGTACAATCCAATTGTAAAGAAGGAAGTCAACCGAAGCTTGTACAAGGAAATTAAGACGACGACGACGATGATGATCATGTTGACCGTTGACGATTATTCGTCGCCAGCTGTTGATTTTTATACAGGATTAATTTGAGACAAGGTTCTATCCTTTTGTTCCTATAATCGTAACCTTTCACCCGCATCCCGCGCAACGAGAATATTGAGGTTTCTTTTACCGTTGATCATGCTGGACAATTGACACATGATCATTGATTCACGCCCAATATTCTGCATTCCCCTCGCACTATCTTCGCATTTGCGGAAATGGATATTCGACGATTAAAACTGCCCGAGATTGGATTTGCGGCTGTTGTCATTTTCCCTTATAATATTTGTTTTCATATAAAGATATACTTACATGTTTTCTAATGATAATGTAATATATTTCTTATTTATCCGTCTTTTCCATAAAATTCTAGACGAAATTAAAATGTAATAAGTCTATATATAATCCTGGAATTTACACCTGAAAATCAAATGGGCATCTACTAAATGGAACCAATTGAAAAATAAAATAAAAAATAAAAAATAAAAACAGGAAATATTACGGCTGAGATATGCAAAATAAAAGTTCAATGGCGATAGTCGTCAAATGTATGATTGTACAAAGAAAATAATGAAAAAGGGGCACTAAAATTAAACTGTACTTTTTATTTTTAAACTTGATCGCGATCAATTAATCAAATCATCAGTACTAATTTAAGTTTCACACGTTACGTGAAATATATTTGTATGATATGCTGCAATATTTTCCTTTCTGTAATGAAAATGTGAGACACGTAAGAGCGAATATATAAAATGCAGCTTAGGACCATGACAGAATCAATTATCGAAAAAGTGCAGTTACCTTCTTCTTGTTCATGGATTGCCGTGAGTTGGATTTATGAGAACAAACAAGCAAAATTTTTATTCTTTGGGCATACCAAGCAAATTGATGATTTGGAGAACACTACAGCGAATTGATCGGCCAAAAGGATGGGTAGGTTACGCTCGTCAATGAAAGCCAGTGACCGTATCTTAGTGAGAAGCATTATTTCTTTATTTTATTTTATTTGTTCATCGGCAGATGATATAATATTATAATACTTTTCTTTACAATGATTGCTGGAAATTATTCGGCCTGATTACCAAAAAAAAAAAACATCTGCATTGAAATGCCAGGGCAAATCCATGGCGACACGTCTCCCAAGATCTTCTCCTCTTACACGGCCCCGCACTGAATTGTGATTTTGATTTTTTTCTTATAATTTATAATTAAATGCCTTAATTCAGCTGAATGTAAATGAAAGGAATGAATGCAATGAATCAAGATAACGCAAGCGAGGAATATATATATATAATCTATAATTTATTCAACAATAGGCCAATTCACAACCATCTGTGTCCCACCAAACGCGTAACATGTAAAATCACTCCAAATCCCTAACACACAACTAGATCCACGCCCATCAGCAGCCTAGATCCATCGGCTCCTACACAACTCGTCGATGAAAATCTCTAATATATATATATAAAAGAAAAAAAATATACCCACTCTCAGACACCAAATGACATATCAATGGAACGACCAAGGTGTTCACATATTCAGCCAGCGGCCGAAGAGGAGAGCCACAGCAGCCGAGAAGCAAGCGATGCCGAAGGATGGTAAGATCTCGCCTGCTGCGGAGGTTGGAGACGGAGCGGGAGACGGAGAAGGATCAGCCGCATGAGCGAAGAGCACAGCATATAGCAGAGCCAGAAGGATAGAGAGAGAAACCTTCGAGAATGCCATTGTTTTGTAAATACTTGGCTCTGCGCTTCGAGAGAATCTCCGTGAAAACGGAGGCTTGGACAGGGACAGAGGACTACCCCCACAACTGATATAAAGAGGCTATGTTGCGTATCCTATATATATTGTGATAGGGAAGGGCTCGATGGTCAAAAGGGTAAATTTTCACGGGCAGCTGCCCGAAGTCACGACCTTGGCAAAATTGTTTTATTGATAGCTGCTGCTGCCGCATTTCTACTTTTGAAAGATGTGAACTTTCACGAGAATTGATACTCGTCCCATGAGGCGAAATCTCACGAAAATGGGCGTGTATTGCACCCCCAAATCCTGCGGCTCTTTTTAGCGTCTGAAAGTGGGCCCGGAGATTAATCAACGCTGGACACAGCTTCGGATCAAGCGTGCGAGTGGTTTAGCGTTTCCAGTCTCCGGAAGGAATGTTCGAGCCATTAAAATTACGCGTGGAATGGGTGACTCAACTTGGGGACCCACATTACGCCCCAACTAGGCCCCCCAAACCGCGGAATGATGCAAAGGGGCACCGGGAAAAGGACACCCTTGCACAACTAATTTTGAACAACTCCTCAATCGGCGTTTACCAATCTGTCCAGCAATTCAGGGGCCAAGAAGGGGAGGGCATTTTCCATTCCTCTTTCATCCTTGGAATGTGTTTTCTGCATTCTCTCTCTCTGTTTTTTTTTTTATATATAGTGTGGCAAAATGAAACAAGCAAGAAGTTTCTTGCTCCCACTTGAATTTTATTGGATTTGCGTTAAATCATTAAATCGGAAAGACCCAAGTAAGGTAAAGTATAATTCCTAATTATTATTATTATATGATATAGTAGTTTAGTTAATAATTCAATATAATTTTTTTATTAACCCATTTTATTTTCTCCAATTTTATTTGCTTTAGATTTAAAATAAGTATTTTTAAATTTGTTAATACCGAAATTGAGAGAAAAAATGACTTTCTTAGGCCAATTTGTGATTGGCTGGTAAATCGAGATTGAATGAGGGTATAAGGCAACTGTCTCCAATAATTAACGTACTTACATAGAATTTTTTTTTTTTTCTTATGTTAAAAAAGAAATTCAGTTATTAGCGTATAACAGTTGAGAGTTCATCGCATGTAACTAACATTAATTTATTGATCGCCTATTCGCACGGGCTAAGCTTTTGTTAATTGATTTGTGTTCATGTGGATCCGCCGACCCGGGGTCAGGGAGTGCCAAGCGGGTGATTTTGGTTCGAAAGTGTGTGCAACGATCGAATGTTGGTGAGTTGGTCCCACGGGTTCCCCTCCATATGTATCAGCCAACCAATATTACTTTATCGTTAGTAGCTAGACCCTTCTCTCTCTCTCTCTCTCTCTCACACACACACACACACACACAGCCAGGTTAGCTGAAAAATGAAATATTCATAGCAGACGACAGGCTGCACTATTCTTTTTCTTATTTATTTTCTACTGGGAATACTCCAATTCCCAAATCAATAGCTGATCAAACGGTGCAACTACTAATTAAAGTGGGTTCTGAAAAAGAACGGACAAATTGCAAGCATTTGCAGGCCGGCGTAAAATAAAATTTCAAGGAGAACCAACCACATGTGACACGTAATCCGAACTCTTTATCCGCTTACAAAAATGTCAATACAGTGCATGCAAAGATCACTATAGATTCGCTGTACACCTAACTTGATGTAATTTTGACAGAAATTCTGTCAGCAGAAGTCGACAGGCGTGGAGGTATACACCCGTCTTAAGACCATTCTCACTAAATTGAACTTTGTCAAAAGCTCAGAACTTTTGATGCTATATGCAAAAGAGGTTCCAAAGTACTTGGGGCAAATTTCCGGGCAAAAAGAAAACAAGCTGAAGTGCGGCGATCATTGTAAGTGCAGTTCTGTCTTGCATAAATCTTTTTGAAGAATTCCTCTGTTATATCCATTCTTCCAAAGGTAGCTGGGTGAGCACCGCCCCTTGACCAGTCCACCCAAGTGATGCTTCTATTTGCTATGAGAGGTGCTGCTTGGATGGTTAACATGGTCGGGAAATAATGTTCATCCACATAGCAATGAGGAATGCAGAATTCTTTGAATTTCGGGTAATATGTCCTGTCCTCAACTATGTTGATTGCAAGCTTTCGGTTAACCTCAAACCATTGAGCTCCTTTACGCCACTGGGTAATGTTCACCTCAGGTGCCATGTTCTCATTATATCGTCCTCTCCCATATGGACCACGGTCATCAAATGCACCTATGAAACTATATTTAGATTTTGATATGTAGTGGTAGATTATACCGAAGTTATAGAGAGGAATGCACGATTCTGACAGGAGGATAAACCATTCATTGGAGAAATCAAGTAATGCATTTGCAAGGAGCCTTCTTTCAGCATCACAAATACTCATCTTTCCCCATTCAGCCACCTGTAGAGAGGAACAAACAACAAAAACAGTCAGCTGCCGGCTATCTGGAAAAATCAAATTGAGATCAGTCAAAAACCTGCTGTACTGGCCAACCAAAAAAAAAAAAAGAAAAAACTACAGTATTCACAACATAAGTGCTTGAAAAGAATGCTCCATGTTTACTTGCAACAAAGGAGCTTGTTTTTTGCTAAACAGGACATCTTGAGTGAAAAATGAAAAAGTTTTAACTACTGCATTTTCAGCCCTTTAATCTTCAAGGCTCTAAACCATAAGCTTGAAGCCTGCATTTCACCCTACTCCATCAAGAAACATTATACCTCAACACTTACAGTAAACCAAATGTTCTTGTTTCTGTCATTACTCATTTAAGCCTCAATTGATTCATCTGCTGGGAGCACCTTTAGGATGAGCATTGAGCTCAGGATTTGTTGGAAAATAAAATCTGTGTGGTGCATGTTTGGTTATAACCAAACTCCACTCCATCAAGTAATTGACCCAGCTGCTAGTTCTTTTGATATGCCATCACTGTAAGTGTTCTGCAACCCAAGTCATGCCTGGGTTACAGTCAGTATCAAATTCATCCCATTGAAAATTCCGAATGCCAACCACCCATAGTTAGCCTAGTGGTTAGGGTAAACTTGGGGTTGTGTGGGTCAGGCATACGGTCTCGTATTTGATTCTCACTAGACATTCCATGTTTCAAGTGGGGAGCCACAGAAATGGGTTGTCGCACTAGCAACTAGGGCTTTGCATAAAAGGGATTCCTTGTCAAAAAGAAAAAAAAGTAAAAAAAAATCCTGATACCACAAATTCCTACATGAAACTAAGATTTCAATTGGCATGCAAGTGAATTTGTGCAGAATTTATGGTTTTCATGCTTTTGGATGAAGTTTTCTCCAAGAAAACATGGCCATTTCCAATTCCTAATCACACAAAGTCATCGATGGACCTTTTAAGAGCTAAATTCTCTGCATGAAGAGGCCTTCTCTGGTTAACCCCAACATGTAAACTTGAGGTACTTCTCAAATTCTCTGAAAAATGATTCCTTTCAAAAGAATAGACCATTCAAGAGCCAAGTACACGTCTGGCATTATTTTCCAGATGTTTGATTTATGTTTTAACTGCAGCTCCAGCCAGCAACCAACTGAAACCTAGATAAGATCACCTTTCTTCAACCAACTACCTTAGCCCTTACAACTTTTAATTGTCTGACAACAAAATCCCGATCTATATCTCCTATCACTGCCACATGTCTTCCAGTCAAGATCTTACTGCCGCTTACAATTTGTTAATTGAGATGCTATCAAAACATGTTGATCCACATCTAATAATTGTAGGTGCCCATTGGCAATATTTTCTTTGATATATACTCCAACTTTCAGTATTCTCTGGACACTCTTTACTCATAGGTTGGGCCCATAGCCATATTGAAGGTATAGGTTCACCTAACAATTTTCCACCCAAAAAATCTCACTCCAAAAAGTCTTCTAGTCACAAGCATTCTATGATGCAAAGGCATTTCTCAAGATTCTTATTGCAAGCTATTTCTTTCCCCTTGTGATTGTCCATGATTCTTTTCCTTGTATAGAGATAATTCATTCTTTCTTTCAACTCACAAGAATCTTGCCACATACCATAGGATTTCAGATGGCATCAAGTAGAGCTTCTAATTGCCTAGTCTAAATGATGTTTCATGTGTCTCCATTAGTTGTGATGAGAATAATGTTTTACCAGAAAGGGCATAAATTTTCCTCCAAATATCGCTCAGTCAAACAGAATTTTACAATAAAAAGAAAGGTGAGAAAAAACTGAATCTATAATGAGCTGAAATCTATTTCAACGTCCAATTCCAAGTTTGCCACAAATTCAGAACCCTGAACATAAATGCTGAATACAAAATGGAATAACCAAAAACTTAGAAACAAAAAATTGTATGCCTACCCACAACAGGCAGCCATAAGTGAGAAAAAAAACTCCAAATAATTAGACACATTTCTACAGTGAAGACTTAAATCTATGAAGAAAGAGATCTTGATAAAATGAGCCACAATCAAACAACTAACTATAAAAGTCGTCTAAGAAATCCAACACAACTAGTTGGAGATATTGGACCCTCCAGCATAAAATTCAACCATAAGGGCACCAGAGCAATGCAACTTGCAAGTGACTTCACCATCAGCAGTAATAAGGCAATAAACTGAAACTTGGAACAGAAAATTGATTAAAGGAAGTTTGAATTATGCAAGTATGATGTACCTGACTTGGGATTTGTCTCTTATGAAAAACTGATGAAGGAAGAAATTTGGCTTTAAATGTTGGCAATGAATGAAGATAAATTGTATAAAGTCCTTCGTGCCCCTTGAAAAACCTTTCCCAAAGAGGAGCCAGAGGCAGTGGCCCCTTCGTCAAGAACATAAATGCAATTTTAGGAACTCTCTTGAAGGGATGTTTTGGTATCCGAGGAACAAAAGAAGCTCTCCAGAACAGCTCTTCGTCACTCATCTTGTGAAGCAGATTCGAAGGAGACCTAATCCAATGTTCCAAAGTGGACGGTTCATCAAGGCATGGCTGATAACCTGATTTTACTGCCCCAACTACAGTTTGAACTCCAAAACGCTTGATCGTGTATACACTAATGATTGAAAAGATGGCAATTAGAGCGAAGAAGAACAAGAACAGATAGAGTAACCTCGGTGGAAAGACCCTGGCTTGGGTTGTTTTGATTGGAACCGTCGTGCCATTCCCTTCCTCCAATGGAACAACCCTGGATTGCATCTTTGCAACAATAGAGATATCAATGAATCAACTTCTGGTTCAAGTCCAATAACGCCAAAACTTGAACAACAGTCCAGATTTTCTCCCCAAAAGAAAAACCCAGACGCCAAAATTGCATCTTCCAGGACAAATATGAAACGTGATAAATTTTACCGAGCACCTTATAACAATAAACGCAGCACCATCAAGAGGCAGTTCAGTACACAGATCTGGAACTAGAAGCCGATGCAAAAGTTACTTCGTAGAGGAAATAGCATGAGATGTGAGGTTCTCAGCAGATGGGTGTTTACTTCACGCAAAAAGCAGTTCAATCAAAAGATTCTGGAACAGGACAGAACTGGATCACCCAGTACGAAGTAAACACGGAATTACGCACATACCACGTTAAATTTTCCCGGCGGCCAAAGCCCCAGTAGAGAGTTACAGATCCTTCAACAGAATTGGGGGCCAGCGCAGTCAACTGAAATAGAAAATCCCAACTCCTAGGGAGAGGAAGTTAGGCGTGTATGATGATGCGTGGGATGTGATTTTTATTTTTATTTTATTTTATTTTTTAGTAAATAAAAGAGGTTGAAACGGATGATTTCATTCGGTTCTGATTTACCGAGAATGTTTGGTTAACCCCCTTTATCGCACGGGTGGAGACCAAAGAGGGTTGGCAAATGTCGGTTCGATTGTCGTCCGTTAGGCACGTTCTGTCGGTGTTTTCGGGTTAGGCAAACGCGATTGGTTACTGGCCACTGGCTAGCTTGGTAAGAACGTTAGACATAGATTGAGAACTTTTATTTTTTATTTTTTTAATAATGAGAACTTTTAATTTGTCGATAAACACAAGATTGCATACAAATTTTAAAATGGTCTCTGGTGGTTATTTGCCAATCTTCTCTGGAACGGTTTGTACTTTGTGTTGATTTGGCGAGGGACCGCAGCTGATTATTCTGACTCTACTTATAATTTATTTGACAGTAAATTATAATTTATGTTGCAATAAATAAAAATATTTTTAGATTAAAATACAATTAATAGCAAAATGCTACTAAAGGAGGAGGGGACAGGCCGATGCTTTGGACGATGTTTTCTTACGTTCGCAGCGCTCGTGACGTGGGATCGGCTAAGAGATGAAGGGGACGACGAGACAGCTCGTACGTAAAAGCAAATCCAACTTGTCCCAATTCCTAATCTTGCAGTGGACAACTTTGCCTATCGGCATTGATGATCGAAAGAAGAACCCCAATTCAGAAGAGAATCGATGACTTTATCGTCAGTTTTTATTTCCTTCGGCGAGAGGATCTTTTGCGAGTTTGAGGGCTCGGGATGGGCGAAAAGAGGAATTGACTACATCGGATTAATCGGAAACATTTTAATGATTAATAATTCAATTCTCAAGTATAAATTATAACTTAATTAATATTTTTTTAAAAAAAATTCTTTTATAATCTCAATATAACAAAATTTTTGATTAAATATTTATTATTTTTATTTTTTATTATAATTTATTTATAATTTTATATTATACAAAATTTATTTTATTTATTTTTAAAAATTATTTATTATATAATATAAATTTATGAATAAATTATATTTAAAAATATAATTAATTATAATAAAAATATTCCCAATAACACTTATTTTTACAGTTATTGTCCAGCCCTTCATTTTTTAGCAAACAATACAGGTTTACAAACTAAAACTTGGAGGTCAACTTAACACTCACGTGCAAGGAGAGAAAAGAAGTGAGGAAGGGGAACAGGGGTTAAAAAGTGTAAATGAATTGGGCTGGAATTGGGCTTTGGGTTTCAGTTAGGAGAGATGAAAATTCGAAAAATTTATCTTGGACTATAGATTTTGTTCTCCCTAAAATTAAAAGGTAACTTGTTGGTTTTATATATATATATATATATATATATATTTGTTAAAAAATTATTATATTCATATTACCTTTACTGATTTACAACTAAGAGATAAGGTTGTCTTTTTGTTATTTTCTTTGCTTATAGAAAATAGTGTAAAGAAAAATAAATAAATATTTACATGGAAAAAACTCACTGGCTGTTTTTTCTTTTTTTTTTTTGCCCTTGTTTTATTAAAAAGTCCTTTCTTCTCCTAATCCACCGTTATTATGTTTAAAATAATATTGATTATACGAATAAAATTAGTATTATAATATATATATATTTTTTATTTTTTATTTTCTTTTTATATAAAAATTTTTTATTTTTTTTCCTCACCTTACTCTTTCTTAAACACAAGGATAATAAAAAAAATTTTACATGAATTTTCTTTTCTCTCATTTTTGTTTCAATCTTATTTTTTTCTCCTTTCCCTTTTTTTTTTTTTTTTCGAGCAAAACCTGAAAGGCAGGATTAAAAGCCATCTTTTAAGTTTCAACTTTCAAAAGCGATATCTCCCCCCAAAAATAAAAAATAAAAAAATAAAAAAAAAGAAATCAAAAGACGGGCCATAATAAAATGCAAAACCAAGGTTTGAATCCCTAATCGTAACGTCTATCAGGCAATTCGCGCATAAAAATAAATAAATAAATATATATATATATAAGGTTAAACGTACCTGTTACATGACGATATTGTGTTCATGGTAAATAATAATATACATCACTTTATTCCGATGTACCGAAAATAAAGCAATAAATAAATAAATAAATATTCATCACCATCTTCGTTCAATATCCCTTAAGAGCCTCATGATGCTCGGTGAGTCATAACAATAATTAAAAAAAAAAAAAAAAAAACACGAAGGCTTTTTTATCTGTTTACGCCTCTATTTTCCATATATCTACTGCTTCTTGCAAGATCTGAAAATCCCTCACTGTGATCCATCTATCCCAAAAGCAGCTTTTCTTGCAACTTAGCCGTTTGATCTTCTCCAGCGGGGGGCACATTTGTGCCAGATCTGTGCTCCGATTCAATCAAATTCAATAGAAAATTATGGATTTCATGAAGGTTATCGACCAAACAGTCCGCGACATGTGAGAGCCCTTCGATGTTGTTGATCGCATTATTGTCAATTTGTTTTGTTAATTACTCTTCGATTTTCATATGATCTGTTTTTCTTTATTTATTTATTTATTATTCTTTTGGATTTCAGCAAGAGGGAGGTTAATCTCAAGGTCTTGAAGGTTCCAGAGATCGAACAGAAGGTATTTATATTTCGTTGTTTTCTTTCTACTTGTATCTACCTGCACTGCGTTTTCTGCAGGATGTGCGCGTCGAAACGTTTTGTATTCGGTTAGCTTTATTTATTTTTGTTCGTTGGATTTCTTTTTATGATTCTTATTATTAAATTATGATACAATGCCTCTCCTTAGAGATCTATCAGTGTAAATCAATTGACTTCCCTTATCTGTGAGATTATGTTGTTTTTTTATGATGAATTATGTTCTTTGTTTTTGAATAGTTTAAACCTGAAATTGTTTCAAACATAAGGATCCTGACTTGGATTCTTCAGTTTTGGCTACAGAGTTTGTCAAATCCAAACATTTTAGCGTTTATATTTTGGTAACTAGAAAATTAATGGTGCAGGTGTTGGATGCAACAGATGACGAGCCTTGGGGTCCTCATGGCACTGCATTGGCAGAGATTGCACAAGCCACTAAGAAATTGTAAATTCTAATTGGTTTTCGTTCTTCCCTCTGGTTTATATTCTTTTCTACAATCTTTTCGTTGGTGTGATTTCCCGTGTGTATCTTGTATTTCTGCTTTGTCCTTTAGCACTGAATGTCAGATGGTTATGAATGTTCTGTGGACAAGATTGGGTGAGACCGGGAAGAACTGGCGTCTTGTCTACAAGGTAATATATTTTTACAGTCTGTGCTTGGAAGCTAAGAAGAATGAAAGTTCTGTCTACCTGATATTATTGTTGCTTTAATGTCCTTTTTAATGCTTTTATGTGTGTAACCATTTTGACACCAGGCACTGGCTGTGATAGAGTATTTGGTATCTCATGGATCGGAGCGTGCAGTTGATGACATAATAGAACATACGTTTCAGATCTCGGTGAGTTCCATTCTTTTGTAGTCAATAGAGTTAGTTAAGTTTTTTTTGGATGGAAAGGGGAGTATGATTGTCGAACATACTCTAATGTTAGATTTGTGCTGTTTGTTGTTCTTTGATTTAGTCACTTTCGAGTTTTGAATATGTCGAGCCAAGCGGAAAGGACATGGGGATTAATGTGAGGAAGAAGGCAGAAAATATAACATCCCTTTTGAATAATAAGGAAAAAATACAAGAAGCAAGAGATAAAGCTGCTGCAAACCGTGACAAGTATGTTATGCTTGAGGTATTGATAATGTGTGTTGTTTTTGGTGACTGAACTGTTTGCTGGCACTGTTTTTAGGTACTTTGGTCTTTCGTCTACTGGAATTACATACAAATCAGGTTCAGGCTCATTTAGTGGTAGCAGTTTCCATAGTAGCGACCAGTATGGCAGCCTAAGCAGCACAAGAGGAAGTGACAGTTATAGGGATAGTTATAAAGGTGGGGATTACAATGACGAGGCTGAGAAGGATACTTATGGAAAGTCACGTCATGGTGACATGAGTGATAATCGATGGAATTCCCGCAGGACCAGTTCCTCACGATCTGGCATGTATGGATTCTTTTTACTTCTCTGCTGTAAAAAGTTTTTTATTTTATGTTCTTAATGTGTGTATCCTTGCTTACCTCTGTAGAGAAATCTTTTGTAAGATATGCTAGGTTTTTTGGATATTGGTGGTGCTTGTCACTTGCATATTTCGTCAGTACTCCATCATACGTGATAGTGCGCTTAATGAATTTCTTAGTTCTAGGAAATTATCCCTCTCATCAGTTGTAATGGATTTACTTCATGTGTTAGACTATACCCATTCATCTATATAGCCTTTAACTTGCTTGCAAAACTTGTAACATTTCCACTTGATGGAGAATTTTTTGTTTTGTAGCAAGGATCAAAACAATATTTCATACACTGGATCGAAGGCATCTGCTAAGTTAAATGACTCTAATAAGAGCAATTCAGTTCCTCCTCAACACTCCAGTGCCTTGCCATGTAATTATGGTGATGTAGATGATGATTTTGATCCCCGAGGGACTTTGGCCACCGGTAAGTATTTTGAACACCATCTAAGATGATATGCTTTTTCTTGTAATTCAGGACAAAGATCATGCTTCTCATGCTGCAACAATTGTTTGTATGTGTTGTGTGACTTCTGTTTATTTGCAGTGCTAGAGGCCTGTTTAAGTCTGAAAAATTTTCTGTCTCAGTTGTGGGAGACTGAAACTCCAAACTAACATAAATAATGAGCCTTG
The DNA here is from genome assembly GCA_037832385.1 of Rhizophora apiculata. NCBI lineage: Eukaryota > Viridiplantae > Streptophyta > Magnoliopsida > Malpighiales > Rhizophoraceae > Rhizophora > Rhizophora apiculata. Next base: position 3,038,818 of record CM075433.1, on the reverse strand, counting down.
ATTTCAATAAACAGGCTATCCCACTGAAGATGGACATCCTCAAGGCATTCTCATGTTGAAAGGCTATCACTTGTTGTAGTATCATCACTGAATGAAAAACAGGAATAATGAAGTAATTGCAACAAGGGCTTGTTAGTGTCTTCTCTTAATCATGAATTAGAGTTTTGATTCATGTCCTTCAAGGAGTAATGTGCTTTGAGACTGTTTGATGACCAGATTGCATGGTTCCCATGAAGTAATTAACACACTATATGCATAACAACTCATTGTTGCTTGCATGTGTTCAGAAAATTTGCATCATGGAACATTGTATGATTTCCTTTAATGACACACATTGCTTTTTTTCTTTGGGGCTAGAATTCTCATTTTCTGCTATGTATTTCATGCACTGATTAATAGAGCTCAACATATAAAGCATGCTTTTCAACTTCTGTGTTGTCACATTCAATGATAGCTACTTATTTTCACTGTTATAATTGGTATTTATCTTATGTGACAGAGTCAACTGCTGGAACTTCTGACCAAGTCAACTTCTTTGATGACCTTATGGATGCTCCATCATCTGTTCCTGCACAAGTGGCACCTATGAATGACAACTCATCAGAGCCTGATCTGTTTGCAGATGCATCTTTTGTATCAGCATCACCCCAAGTTGAAAAGGGGGCTGGTTCTGAGTCTCAGGTCAGATGCCTTTTATCTCAAAATCTATTTGGTCGTCACTAAGTGGAATGTAATGCGCATGCTCTCATGTGCTGGTTGAACCATCGGGCTTTTTCTATGTCGTTGCAACTACAATGGGATTTCATTTTGATATCTGTTGTAAGGTTTATTTTTGGAACGAGATGAATACCTTGATCATTGTTTTTTCTTTCAGCCACTGAGGTATTGCATATCATTTTACTCACTTTCTCCCCTGAGGGTGGATGGAAAGTAGCTTTTCTGCAAACGTGAACCAGTGTTGTTAGCTAACTATGCTTCATATGATTTGGAATGTATCGATGCTGAAATATTTTGCAAAATAATTTGGTGCGACTATTGCTGCTGAATCAGGTTGAACTGTTTGCTTCCGAACCTGCCATCCCTTCTGCAGTGTCCCCAACTGTTGACCCCTTTTCTGCTGCTGATCCAGTTGTCCAACAAGAGCCAGACAATCCAAAACCTGCTCCAACTAATGCAAACATTGTTGATCCATTTGCTGCTGTTCCATTGAACAATTTTGATGGATCTGATCTTTTGGGTGCATTTGCTTCTAGTTCCAATTCAGCTTCCACAGAAACTATAAAAGGTCTTGCAAATGATGAAAGGACTTCAACAACTTCCAAGCCTTTACCAACGAAGGGAACTTTCCAGGTGAAGTCTGGAGTTTGGGCAGATTCACTAAGCCGTGGAATTATTGATCTTGATATATCTGCTCGTAAGTATATCCTTTTCATTTATTGATATTCTTTCCCTGAATCATTTATTTAAATGCATTTTGTACATGCATTCTGATATGTTGTTCCCTAGTATTTACATGAGCTTATGTATCTGAGTTATTAATCTTCAGCCTGGTAGAAGGCCCTAATTTAGGTATGCTGATCAATAGCATTGAGAATGATTGGCTTTTCATGATCTTTACCGTTTGACATGGAATGGCTGCAAGATGTGTCTGTGTATTCCAAAACTTTATATGATCTTTACCATTTGAATAGTCTTGCTAGCAAAATTCATTGAACGGATTTCCAGTTGTTTTTTATATGTCAAAATCCTTTTCTTTTTTCATCTTTTTCTTGTCATGCATGGAATTTTTTGTTCAATATTCATCTTAAATCTTGTATGGTCTTTTCCCGCATTATACATTGCACCTTGACAGTGAGACTAGGGCAAAGCAATTCATTATATTCATAAATGTAAGTAGTGCGGACATGTGAATGCTTTAGTGTGTATATTATTCTCTGGAATTTTCTTTCCCTGCAATTTCTTCTGGCTTGGTTCAGAGGCAAAGTTATCTGTGTAGTTTCGTGGAGCTACATACAAGGCTTGGTTGATGGCATAATCTGGATGACCATCTCCAGTAATTGCCGTGGCATTGCCTGTCAACAAATTCTCTAATCCTTAGTAAATGTTTTTATCATTGTGTTGGAATTTGTTATGGCATTATCACTGTGTTGGATTATGTTTTATGTTGCATTTATTGTGTGCGCATGGGTGAACATTTGAACCAATGTAGGTGTACTATTTACTTGAAGGCCAGTTATGACTCTGGTCTGTCTACTTGCAGCCAAGAAGGTATCGCTGTCAGAGGTTGGTGTTGTGGGTGGCTTGAGCGACGGGGTAGATGAAAGGGAGAAGGGTCCACCTACTTCGTTTTATATGGGGAGGGCGATGGGCACAGGATCAGGTCTCGGCAGATCTGGGTTTACATCATCACAATCGCAGACAACAGGCGATGACTTCTTCTCAAACCTTGGCAGCCAACAATACCAATTTGGGGGTCTTAATAAGTAAAAATTTGTCATTCGTTGGCCTTGTGCTGCCCGTTGTTTTCTCCATATTCTGTTGCGGGCGCCCACCCCCTGGCGGGAGAATTATAATTCAAAGCCCTTGTGTATCGGTGATAATTACATCAAATACAAAGTGGCGATTTTATTATGTATTGGTTGAATGGAGATTTTGTAGGACACTTGTTCATTATATATATATATATATATATATATATATCTCATTCATTTGGGTGTTGGACTTGTAAGACCTGAGTAACGTCAAATGCTGTACAGGAGTCTTGTTGCTTACTTCTCGTAACTTGCCTTCCTATGATAGAAATCGATTGTTACTACCGAAAAAGGGTCCTGCAATTTGTATAATAATCATTTAAGAAAAAAATTATGAATGTTTAGGTCGAACATACTCATAAATCTAAGAGTCATCTGTACGTCACTAAATATCTTGAAAAAACAAAATCTCAAAACCCATGCAACACATAAACGATCACCTGCTTTTCTCAAGGCTTGTGGGATTGTGACCTCCGCGTTTGACCGGCTTGAAGAATAACGTGTTCACCTTGCATCAGCATCCTCCAAAGATCAGAAATGCATTATACCAATGATGGGAGCTGCAGTGACCGGGACTTTAACCGCGCCTTTTCGTGCACTTTTACAGGCGATAAGACAAAACAACCACCCGTGTGTGCAATCTTCGACAATTTACCTGAGGATATTATACTTGTTGATGTTCAATTAGTGGCTTTAATATAACGTTATATTTATCATAAGCAAAAGAGGAGTTTATTGATTTGTATTTTCTCTAGTTGACAGCAAAGATGGGCCAAAATTTTTGGGATTATACTTATTTAAGGTACTGCTGGCCATAACACAATGATTATACTGGCAATTACACGAAACTGGCATATGCTCAACAGAGCTGAACGATCATCACTACACATTAGAAAGGGAGAAAAGGCCTCAGAAGGCCAAAACATTAAATTATTCTGATGATCAAAGGCGGTATGACAAATACAAAGTTCCTTATTACAAATCCAGCATCCTCCCCCTTAGCATGGCTTCCGCTTTCCTGACCTGTTTGATTGGACCTATAATAAAGACCTACACAAAAATGATCATCGATCAACATTACGTGCTAGAATGGAAAGGACAGACTTCTATATTTCAATAAGTACTTAACTGGGTCTGAACATTAAACGTCATTGATCCCCTTAAAGTTGAAATTCCAATCTTCCATTCCAACTTTTTCCTTTTTCGGAGGGGTGGGAAAGTATTTGATACGCAGCTCTTTTGAGATACTTAAAACAGCTTCATGTTGTTGGGTTTTAAAAGTTTTATCGGGTTTTAAAAGCTTTATAATCTCCCTTCAAAGTTGTCACATTGTCGATATCCAATTATAAGTGCAGAAAATAACATTTCGGCTGAATCTTGAAATCCTCGGCCAGAACTTATGCAGCATACAACACTGGACCCCAGGGAACTAGAATTGTAGGCAAATATATCACAAGTCCATCCAGTGCAATTAAAAATGCCATGGATTTGATAGCCTTACCTTGTCTGGTGGACCCTTTGCTCCTCCTAAAAAAATTTCTGCACTGCAAATTATGCACAAATTGCATAAAGAATAATATAACCAGATTGCTACTTGCAGACCAAAAGAAATCATGTGCGAGTACATGTTGTGCTTGCTGGAGTGCACACAGACTTGAGTGCATGACAATTCACATAGCAACAGTGAGAGGTCGGGGTGTGCACATGAGCGCATGCACACGTGTGCGCACGCGCGTGAGAGAGAGAGAGAGAGAGGGAGAGAGAGAGAGAGAGATACTTGCAAGATTTCTTGATTGACAAAATGGAAGCTCCTCGTCTTCCAATAACACATCCCATCTTTCCAGGGGGAACATCAAGAACAGAAAGAATTTCCTCAAGAGTATCACTGTCCCCAATAAGTTCATCTATAGAAACAAAGGGAGCATGGATTAGTATTCAACTAAAAAGTTAAACACTGTTCTTTGCCTCACCACAAGGTCCCCTGCCCAGAAAGTAGCATTAACATCCCCTTGAAGATAAACACTTGATCCAAAAGAAAGGAGAAAATAGTAAGGGAACAGCAGAAATGTATTTTCAGCAAGATGGCTGCACAACAAAGTTGGTAGTTCAACTTGCTAGAATAATGCACAACCAAGAACTACTGGAAATTAAACAGGGTCATCTACAATATTTACCTGGAATAGGAGGGAGAGATGGCCAATCTGCATAATCATTGTCATTTATGCAGAAACACCGACAATACAGTGCACCACGAAGTGCAAGATACCACAGTGATCTTTGGTTCAGTTTCTCCATCATCTTATGGTAGATGTAGAGAAGAAAGCGAACATCATCTGCAGCTGCCCGGATCATTAATTCAGATAATGGCCTGTATGACCAGAAATCAGGATCCTGAGAATAATATATATTATACAATCCAAGTCAGAAAGCAGTAGCTGAGAGACTAAGCATCCAAATATTGCAGCATAGTAGTAAGTTAGCAAGTGGCTGAACAAATTTCTCTTTAATCTCCCAGAAAATAAATCAATTGTTTGCTTAAGGTTGTCAGATTAGGGAAATTGAATTAAAATGTGATGGTTGATGAGCTTAGTAAACATGTGTAGTTCCAGTACCCTCTACACAAGGGAAAAAGTGAAAAAAATAAAAATAAAAATAAAAATAATGCAAATAAATATTCTAGCTAATGAACAGCAATTAGCAATAAGAAAGCAAGGGTCAAGCTGTTTACAAAACCAAAATTGAGGAACTCTAGAAATTACTAACCTGTCGAAGGCGAACACGAACCTCTTCCTTCTCTAGATAAGATACGCCTGCATTAAATAAGCCAATTCTCATGGTATAAGTCTAAGTGATATCAATTTTATGAAAAAGTCCTTAGCCCAGGAAAATATGCGCATATATCTGCACTACAACTATAACTATTAAACAACTAAATGCAAATGTACACCATGACATATAAAAAGTACCACAATAGCATGGATCTGCAAGGAGAGCAACAAATGAGATATAGTCATCTGGCAATTTGGTATGTCCTTCTTGCTTCTTGATCAGAGAATAAGCAATCTACAAGTGAAGAAAATAGAGAGAATGTTTACATTAAAAATGACAGTCTAAGTGAATTCATAGTTGCACATGCAAATTTTCTACTGCTTCAAAAAAGGGGGAAAAAAAAAAATGCTAACAAATGTTCCAATAAAATCATGAGAAACTAACCCTGTGTCCAAAGGTAGATAAGACAAATCAATCCAAACAACAGAAAATTATTCTCACAAATACTGCTGTTTCCTTTGTTTAGCAGTGCATAAATACTAAAGTAACCACAACTATCATATTAGACTAATGATGACTGAACTAGTTCTATTATTTTTCAAATGATCAAATTAAGCAGATTGGGATAATAACCATAAGACCCAAAAAGGTCCTCCATTTACATACTATCCCTAATAGATCATTAGCATCAGGTACATTCAAGACCTTGTAATATTTTCCTTTGCTAATTTCCAGAGCTTTAAGATCAAACACTAGCATCAATAAGTTTAGTAAGATAAGCACAAACATTTATATCTACAATTTGAAGTAACAAGAAAAAGGGGGCAACCTGTGTGTCAAAAACATTGCGCAACTTAATCCCAAACTGAAAATACAATGCCTGCAAAATAACACTAATATCAAGCTTGATGACACCTAATTGTAGTATATGCAAATTATACTACAAACTCCAACTCACAAGCAGACTATATGCAAAAATTGAAGAACAAAAACAAAAAGTTGAGAGACCTCGCTATCACGTTTGCAATCGTGAATAACTTTTGTTACATGACTAGATTCAAGTGCAGGCTTACATACGTCCATTAGTGCTTTTCCACCCTGAATCACATCAACCAAGTATATAGCATCTGGAAATGCAAGCTGCCAAAAAGAATAAGGCATCAAATTGCCACAAAAGTTACAGCAGAGATATAACCAATTGCCAAAAAAAAAAAAAAACTCAAAAACTCAAAAACAAGAAACAAAATGATCAAGTTTACCTGCATAACACAGAGACTTCCATGGCGACACAGGTTGACGCCCTCACAATCAAAACCGACAACCAAAGGCCTTTCCGACGCGGGGTCAAGGAATTCAGCAGGGAGTTGAGAAGCATCGGTGACTACATGGATTGGCACCGGAGGAGATTGCGCTTTATGATCCACAGATTCACCCGTTGCAACATCAAACACAAAAAGCAATTAATTTCCGCCGCCACATGATTTACATCAGAAACATGAATAATAATAATAATAATAACAGAATCATAAACCATAGCAAGCAGAAGCCACAATTACAATTAAAATCTGCAACGGATCCCAAGAAATACAAGACCTCCCCCGCCCCATCAAACAAAGAAAAAAAGAAAAGAAAAGAACAAGAACAAATGAAATCAAGAAGTGAAATTGAACAGAATTACGGAAGAATTACCAAGTATTGGGTGTGAAGTGAGAGGAATGTGAGGTGTTTCGGGAGAAACAGACGAAGAAGAAGCAGCCATGCGATCGAACCCATTCAATTTCAAGCTCATCACTTTTCCCCTTTCCCTCCACCCTTTCTTTCCCACCTCGTCTGGAACAACAATTTATACAGCCCAAAATACCAAATCGACTCCCAAACTCCTTATAATTGTGCAATCAAGTCGGTTTTGTTATTTTTTGTTCAATTACACCCGGAATATTACGAAAATTATTCATCTCTCTCTCTCTTTTCTCCCTTTTCTTTTCAACTAATTTGGCCATCAAAAGTCAAGATAGTATTTAATATTGTCTTTTTTTTTTTTTTTTTTCAAATCCACACTGACCTATATGAATAGTTTCATATTTATGTTGATTTTCATGCATATTTTATAATTTGTATTTTTAAATACATCATTTATTCTTAAAAATATTACTAGATGTTTGTTAAAATTTTATCAATAATATAACCAAATTATTAACAAAATAAAGAAAGAAAATCAAAGCAAATTAGGGAGATATTAATCAAACGCTTGTCAAGAAAGATTTAAGCAAACCGACACAATAAGAAAAGAAAATCAAAGTAAATAAAGGAGATATTGGTCAAATTACATTTTTCTCATGATTTGGTAATATCCTACAAAATGAACATAAGCAGTATATAAAACTGTGTACTAAATCTAACAAGATCCTAAGATAATATTGCCAACTTAAGTTTGTAAATGAAATAAAAAAAAAATTGTTTAGGCGAATTAACTTTTATGAAAATGTTTAACATTTTTTTTTCTTTTAATTTGTAAAAAAAAAAAAAAGAAAGATATTTCTTAGTTTCGTAAAAGATAATTGCATAAAATATCAGCAACTTGAGTGGTAGAAGAAACAAAAAACTAAGCAAATAATATTTTGCACAACACTGACAAACAAAATAAAAATTATTTTTAATACAGTTAATCGGCTCATAAATATATTATTGTGAACAATTTGTACAATACAACAAATATCACAATGAATAGGTATGGCGCAGGAGTGTGCAATACTCTCATATTCTATTATAGCCATTTAAGTACTGCGTCAAAAAAAAAAAAGAAAGGGAATATCCAAGGGAAAAACAATATTTTATTGTCAGTCGGTACGATCTCTGCTTAATCGACAGCATGATGTGCCTGCAACTTTAAGTAATGAGCGTGCAAAGAAGTGGAGATCATGGAATAGGGTTCTGTGGATATTGCGCATAATACGAAAAAGAACAGTAAAAGGAGGGGGATTGAAGGGTTGCCAGGGACTGACTAACCATATCATAAGACTGTTGTTACCATTATTGATATTCTTGAGGTTATATTTAGTTAAAATGACTCTTGATGCCCTCAGATATGCCTTCCCCAGTTAAATTTGGTACTTCTTATTCTTTTTGCACAAATTATTTATATTATTGATAATTATCAAATTTTAGATATATTTCTGCTCTTAATTTTTGTAGTTCTCAATCGTTCCCTTAAAAAAGAATTCATGTGAGTCAATTACATAATTTTAATTTTGACATGCACTTTTCTTATTATTTACGAAATAGACAGACGTGTAAAATACTTATAACTACTGCGTTTACTCATTGTACTGCGTTAGAACCACGTGCACTTTAATATTTTTACTTTGGTCATTTAAAACTCAACTTTTGCAACTCTTTTTAGATCTACTTCTTGTGTAGAGCGGTTGGGAATGAATACAAGTCAACCTTCGGCCCTGGACTCTCTACCTTTTCTAATTCTTTGATAAATCCATTGCGTTATAGATTTGGATAAATCTGGAATGGGATATACTTTTTGACAAACAACCAATGTACATTAGTAGCGGTAATAAAATAAGTAAACGCAATTAGGACAACAAGCGCAATCCGTGTGATAAACAAATATTATCTTTTTGATTATTTTATTATTAAAGGAAAACTTTTTGGTTGAGAAAATGCCGTAAAGCGCAGGCTTCTAGTTCCATCCAAGGGCCCCACATGCAAAACACTTTTGCCCTTTACCCCCGATCCTTCCGAAGCTACGAACAGAATGATATTCTGTGGAATCCATCCAATCCAAAGCGACCAATGCACCGCCAGGTTGGGCTTGGGCCAATCCAATCCATTTTCTCTTGTTATCCTCGCCATCAATTTTATTGTCTTATAAATCTCTTCTGTCTTGCCTCCATTCCTCGGGTTTGCCTAAATCTTGGGTCACTGGTTGTTTCTCTGCTATTGAGAAACTGATGGATTTTTGAGGAGGCTAGCTTACGTAGGCTTCTGGGTACTCCGGATACGACGTTTCTGCAAGTGGGTTTTGATCAAAATCGTTTTTTTTTTTTTTTTTTTATGTTTTTTGGATTTTGACGGGGGGTCGCGAGGGTCTTCCAGTCAATTGGATGTGAAGTGAAGTGTAATGATTTGGGTTTTTTGTTGAATTGAAAGAGGTAAGGATAGAGGAGATGAAGAGAGGTAAATATGATGATAAGATGATGGGGCCTATGTTTCCTAGGCTTCATGTGAATGATACAGATAAAGGAGGGCCGAGGGCGCCTCCAAGGAACAAGATGGCTCTTTATGAGCAGCTTAGTATTCCTTCGCAGAGGTTTAAGGCTGGGGTTGTGCCTCCTAATTTAAGTAACTCTAGCAACTCGGTTCCTGCACGAGCCTCAAGCCAGGTTAGCTCTTGGAACTGATCTCTCTCTCTCTGAAATCTCAGTTGCTAGCAGGCTACAATTACTTGATTTTATTTGATGCTGTGATTGTTATTCATGATTATTTTTTCTGCAAGTATTATATCAACTACTCCAAATATAGGCCCTAAAATGTTGGCAAGCAGGCTAAAATTTCTCTTTCCGTTTCCTTAGTGTGACGGTTGTGATGACCAGTAAGTGATATAGCAAATGACAACGGTTGTGATGACCAGTAATGGTTATAGCAAATGACGAGAGTGTTTTCTAGTTGCTTTAACTTTAGTTGTCACTGTTGCTTTAACTATGGTTTGTACTGACCCTGGCCGCGCATAAAAAGATGATAACCAATTCTAGGTTACCTTTAGGACGACGTAGTGTTAGTTTGGAAACAGATGAATTGCTTGGGTGATATAATCATTATTGATAACCAATTCTAGGTTACCTTTAGGACAACGTAGTGTTAGTTTGGAAACAGATGAATTGCTTGGGTGATATAATCATTATTGAAGTTTTCAGGCATTACAATACCTATTTGCGCTGGTGGAGTTCAATTATTCTACATTTGTCTGCGAAGTTTGGATTGATGGGATGGAAATTCTAAGCACAACTGTGAATATTTTATTTTCATTTGAATGCTGTGGATTGCATCAGTTTCAAATATGCAACTAAAAATTTGCAGTGAACAGATACAATATATTTTGTAGTGAATCTGACAAACACAGTTTCTTTTCTGAATATCTGATTTATGGGGCGAAATTTCATTGGTAGAGTTGCAAAATTTTTGTGTGGTTATATATGGCCTGCTTATTTGTCAACTTGCTTCTTTCATACGATGTGCCTAGATTAATAGGGATTTCGATCTTTTTATTTCTGATTCCTTTAAGCACTTAATGTACAGGTGAGTGGTCCTGACAAAAATTCACTCTCGTTCCGACTTCCTTCTATGGTCAGTCATGTTGCTGGAAATGTCCATCTTCGGCAACCTAATGAAGGAAGCTTGAATGGTTCATTAAAAGAACTTGAGCAGAGGAAGATGACAGAAGATGAAGATGATTTTAGAGTTCCTGTGTTTGTTAAGTCAGGGACAGATCAATGCCATGGAAAAACTCAGAAGAGTTCAGAGACAGAAAAATTCAATTCCATCAGCTCAGAGTATTTGAGTCCTTCAGTGCAACAAAATGTCATCAGCAGTCATCCCAAACATATTGGACCAACAGGTGTTAGGAATAAGACTGGAGAGAACCTAGAAGTGTGTGTCTCAAGTAGGGATCATGCAATCAAGTCTTCCACAAGTTTGGCAGCTAGAAAAAATATCAATGAGCATCGAGTAGAAGCCAAGGCATCACAAAATCAGCAAAAACCTGATTGGCATTTGGATCCTATGAGCAGATTACCTGAAACTGATTGTTGTTTACAACAGGAGGGTAAATCTGGTCTGAATGATAGTAGAATTGGTAATGGCATTCTTAAGATGATGAGGGAAGCAGAGAGAGATATGCTTCCTGAGCTAAGAAGTGACTCTCATTCAAGGAAGAATCACAATAATAACAGCAGACCAGAAATTGACACACAGTGTCAGGGAGACAAGGCAGGAGGGGCACAGCTGTTGGCTAACAGTGACAAAAGTGATGATATATCTGAGACCTCCGTGGTAGATTCAATCCCAGCATTAGACACCTCTCCTGATGATGTTGTAGGAATAATAGGTCAGAAAAATTTCTGGAAAGCTAGGAGAGCTATTGCCAAGTAAGTTCCCATGCACTTTGACAGCTCTTGAAGTTGTTGCATCTTCACATTTTCAAATTTTATTATGGTGCAATGAGTTTTACTCAGTAAGCCTCATTTTTAATGTGTTTGTAAAGATTGTACTAGTTTTCATTTGATCATTTGCACTATCAATGTAGACATATTGAGCTATATGCAAGACGCTTTGATTGTTGGGCTACACCAACCTGCTGTAATTTTAATGGTTGACCATAGCAGATGATTTTGGATTTTGTTTGTTTGTCTAGTATGCCATGAGAGCCTGACTAAATGTGATTTTTGGCCTGGAGGAGAAGTGATTAAGTGATTTGTGGAGATCTTGCACTTTTTATTGCACTTGGGATTAGTATCTTTGTAATTTCACCATCTAAAGTTGAATTAGATTGCTGAATGCGATGTTAAGAACTAACTTTAGGAATGTGGATTGATTGTCTTGTCTGGACTGAAGAGTTATAAACGTGGCTATGGGTGAGGGAGAACTCAGTAGTGTGGAGTCCTGGGACCCCTTCAGTCTGTCTTGTTTTAAGTCTTCAAAGTTCAATAACATTTTAATGGTGGTCATCTCACAGTGGGGAGATGGGCAGTGCTAGTTGAGGTACTTTGTTCAAGGTAGCATCAAGACAGCAGACCATATATATGTCAATTGTTCTTTTACATTGCCTCTTGGAGTTCTTGTCTCGGTTTGGACTGTTTGGTTTTCCTTGAGTTTCCTTCAAAGCGGTGTAGTTGTTTCTTATTTGTAGCGCCCAGTGCTTTGGAGCAACAAGGCTGGCAAATGGCGGAGGTTATTGCCAGCAGCAACTACTAGGTGAGTCAATAGCAATGGGAGAGCAACTATGGAATGGACAGCATGGAAAAGGGATTCTTTTTGGACATAGTGTCTTAGTTCTCAAAGTTGAACATTATTATGGCTTTTGCAATGCTTAATTTTTTTACTCAATGTCTGTCTCTGTTCTCGCCCTGCTTATTTTTTGCATCCAGGGTCTTTTTACTATAAAAAATTACTTTTTACAGTGCCACAGTATATGAACCAGGAAACATAGCTGTAAAAAATTTTAAATGTAAAATTAGTGCTTCCTTATTTATCTGTTTTGTTTCCTGAGGCTTGTTTTTGCTATACTGTAACTAGCACCTGTCAGTAGTCATTGACACAGGCTTGCTTTTGCTATACTATAACTAGTGGGTGTCATTAGTCATTGACACTATTTGATCCTTCTATACACACAGCAAAGAAAAGTTTCAACCATTTTTCTATTTTGCATAATGAAATATCTATAGAACTTTACTATCCTATCTATTGACATTTGCATTGGCTAATTTGCACCAGCCAGTGGTTGCATTTTCCGTGTTGCCCATATTTGGAAGTGTGTCTGAGGCTTTATGCTAGCCTTTGTATGTCTTTTTATTTCTCTGATTCTTGTTTTCATGTGGTATGTTTTCTTATTTCTACAATATAACTGTCTTGCTATCAATAGAACTGTAGCTCTTATCTTTGTTGGGTGTATAATGGTACTTGGGGAAATAGGCTAATAATATATGTCGCAACTTGCTTCTTTGATTTCCTCTCCAATGTGTACATACATGCAGAAAGTTGATTTTTCAAAATGCAATGTCAACAGACACTCTTGAGAGAATGACAATTATTCACAAGGATGGCTCTGGTGGTTTTGGTATAGAGTGACCATGTGATAGGTTCCAAATGATGGTTGTTTAAGAATTACACTATCTTGTGCCTGATTGTGAGTTGATGTCTGGCTGATTTGTCTTCTCATCCTTATGCATACAGCACCATCATTTTACAAATTTCTGTGTTTCTTTTTTTTTTTTTTTTTTCTGAATCCTGTTAATCTCTACAGTCAACAAAGAGTGTTTGCTGGACAAATTTTTGACTTGCATAGACTGATAAAGGTAAGGGACATTTTTAAACAGAGCTTTTGGCTTGTTTTGCTCCTGTAATGTAGCCAGCTTAAATCTTTTATCTTATCTCAGGTTCAAAGACTGATTGCTGAATCTCCGCATCTCTTACTTGAAGACACTACTTATTTGGTTGGAACTTCTACAAAGGGTCCACCTCAAGAGAAACTTTCTTCTGAATATGTTGTGATGCCACCAGTTCATGTTGCTAAGCCCAACAACATGCCTGAGAAACCAAACCATAAGATGGAATGCTCTGCTGAGAATGCTGTTGGGAAGATGTCTAAGAAAAAGGGTAGTCATCCTTCACAATATGGGCCTTATGTAGGAAATCCAACATCAGTTCCAGTGGCTGCTGATGCCAAAATGAGTCCTTGGTGTTTCCACCAGTCTCTTGGGCATCAGTGGTTAATTCCTGTAATGTCCCCTTCAGAAGGACTTATATACAAGCCGTACACTGGGCCAGGATTCATGGGATCAGTTTATGGAGGTTGTGGACCTCTTGGGTCGACTCCCTTGACTGGTAACTTCATGAGTCCAGCCTATGGTGTCCAACCAGGTGCTCCTCCTTCTGCTCATGGTTACTTTCCTACATATGGCATGCCAGTCATGAGTGCAGCTGTCTCGGGTTCAGTAGTGGAACAGATAAACTCCATTTCAGATTCTGGTTCTCATGGTCAAAATGTACAATTGTCAGGTAGCGGACAAAATTTTAATGCACAGTATCCGAGCTCAGGTAATGCACAAGCACAGAGGAGTGGAGTTGATCCACAAGTTATAAGAGCATCTAAAGGTACTGAGCTGCAGGGAAGTACAGCAAGTAGTTACAGTGAGAGCGCACCAAGAGTTGGGACTGTTCAAGTTGCTGAAGGAAGAGATGCTCTTCCAGTTTTCCTGATGGCTTCTGCTGCTCCAGCTGAGGCTCTTCAGCATCAGGAAACAGATCAGAGAACAAGAGTGATCAAAGTTGTGCCTCATAATCCTAGATCTGCTACTGAGTCCGCAGCTCGGATTTTCCAATCCATACAGCAAGAGAGAAAACAATATGACTCTGTTTAACTCCTTTTTGCACCAGGGAATGGCATAACACTTGCGGAACTTGCATGCAGTGCTTTGTCATTTACGTTGTTCTCTTTGTGTGCCTTTCTCCCTTTTTATTCCTTTTTTTTTTTTTTTTCCTTTTAGGGGTTTTTACGTGAACTCCGAATTACAGTTTAGCCAGACATGGATAAGCTCTTGGAAGACTACTGTACACTATGTCAAATTAATTGTAACTGGGGTGGCCTCGTTCACTAAAATTGAAAGTTAAGTTTTACGAGTTTTGTTCCGATGAGCAGCCTCTTGCATTTGCTTGAGAGATTTTTAGGTAGATCGGCAGACGAAGACCAAATAATAGTATAGCTGTGAGCTTGATACAAGGAGTTTCTTGAGCTTAACTATTAACTAATCTCTTCAATTGGCTTCGATTTCTTGTGGACTACGAAGCGTTTTTCTTGCTTTTGGCTCAGAAGCAAATGGAGCCGCTAAACGGGACCTTATTTGCTGGATGATTGACCCCTGAGGTCGGGGTGTGCGTTGAAAGGTGATGCATAGGAATTTCAATTTTTATTTATTTATTTGGTTCATAAGAGGCCTAGGAATTTCGTTTCTCATAGCAACAACTGATTTCTCAGTTTTAGGCAACAAAGACCCCAGCTTATCTGTTCACCCCAAAAAAAAAAAAAAAAGAGTCCAGCTTATAAGGATTCGGGATCATACCATGTGAGCAGAATTTAAACCTACGAGTGATTGAATTGAAGAAGCTGAAAAATGCCAAGTAAATGGATTTGAGCAGCCTGGTAGAATAAATTGAGTCAGCAACTCCTATGATCTGCAACTACATGGGTTAAAGTTACCGAAACAATTGCAAGCTCTCAAGGACACAAAGGATTTTGACCAGGCCCTCCATAGTAGAATTCAGGATCTTCAACGTAGTCCCCAATATATTGGACATCATAGCACCTGTACTCATCCGAGTAAGTGGAAACCCACTCTGGGGACTTCAAGATCAGAGAATTTTCGCGGATTCGCATCCGCTTCACACTACCTGAGTCACCTCTGATATAATCAGGAAAATTTCCATTGCCCATAGCTGTCTTGGTATGAGGGGTTTGCCCTATCCTTGGGCTGTATACTTCGCCTCCCCACTCAGCAGCCTCTGCATTTCCTTGCAGTGAAGAAAATAAGTCCGGTGGCCAGTAACCCAAGTTGGTTTTCTCCCCATACTGCACCCACCAGTTGTTTGTCACCGGATCCTGGAATTGAAGTTCAAGTTAAGAAATCAGAAGATGCAAGGGATTAGCAGCAATGAAATTTTTTCCCAAGACTTTCTGACCTTAAATATGTAAATGGTTATTTGATAGGGGAGCCCAAAAGGGACCGACAATGGATATATTGCTGCTCCAAGAGCAATTTCGCTGCTAGTTTGAACGAAACCCGGGCAGGTGAGGTCAAAGCATCCCGTCTTCTTCGATGCATCGGCCTAATTTTACAGAGGAGAAAAATAAGTTGGTGCACAATTTTACTGTGCTTTCTTCCATTAACGGATTAAATCCAATGTGCAAAAGGATATCATTAGCTAGAGCTTACAGTCCAATACACATATAATCGAGTTTGTCTGTCACCATACACACCCGGGTTTACCTGGAAAACCACAAAGATGTGCCGTTATTCATTTTACACTAAAGAAAAAACAAACAGTGTCGACATTTCATTGATGTAATAAATATTTCAGGTGTTCTTGCTAACCGCCCATCCACATTCAACGCTCTCAAAATTGTCACGAGGGCCGCTTGTAAGCCTAACATGAGAAGTACTATACTCATCGTCAGCTTCAACCATAGGATTCCAGACTTTGATATCTGCCTTAACCCCTGAATAACTGTACCCTTCAGTGAGCAGGTACGCCATCTGAATTCCGTAACATGGATTTTAATAAGCATGCTACACTGGACATTGGATGCAGAGCTCAGAGTATGGTTATACGGGAGGAGGGAAAGGAACAATAGAGATGTACCGAGCGGTTTACTTGTTGGAAGTTTGAGCTCTTTTTATTGGACTTTGCATCGAGAGGAGAATAGCTAGGTGTCTTCCTTCCGTAGTCATCGACGGAATTTATTTTAAGTAATTCTCTTTCCAGAAATCTTCTCACAGGAATTGTCCCTTTAGGACAGCTTCCAGTTTTCTGCCACAGTTGTGATATCATGCTGCTAGAGAAGACTCCCGCGCCATGTTTCTTCAATGCATTGTCTTTGTTTCTTGCTTCCCCTTTGGTTTCCATGCTTGGATCATAACTGGGTCTCAGCTGAAAACAAAAACAGCAATAGAAAGTTCATGTTTGCATCTGAAATTCAAACAAAAATACAAGAAATGAAACTGTCAGTGCCAAAATTGTGGATATCTAAGAATGACCTGTATGGAATGATTCCTCAAAGCAGGATGATCAAAAGCTGGCTGGTTGTAGATATCAATGCAATCAATGATATCGCCATCTTCACTCTACAGGACACTAGTTGTCAGTGATTGATGTGAAGCCATTGTGAGTAAACGAAAAGGAACCGAAGAGAATTTGGCAGTGAAGTTTCATACCTGCATGCTGCTTACCGCGTGGCTTTTGAGCCGGTTTATTTTTCTGCTAACTTCCATAACCTTCTTTCCAGAGATGAAGTCAGCATCCACAATCCCAAGAACAAAACAACTAATTCCCAGTAGAATGGCCATCCCCTTTAGTGCCAACCCATGAGAGCAAAACCATTTTTCCATTGCTCTTAATTCCAACAAATTTCTCTCCTTTATACCGATAGTTATTAACCTTTGAATGCACTCTCATGCCAAAGAAAAAGAGAAAAGAAAGAGAAATAAAAGAAATGCTAACAAACATGCTTCTGATTTGTGTGATTCACCTTCTAATCATCCACTTTACATTTGTTTCTTTTATCTGTGCAATGCAGCATGGGAAACATGCACAATTCAGTTTGGAATAAGATTTGAATTAGTGCTTATTTGAGCAGATGTCAAACATTATTGACAACACTGATAAATTAGCATTCGTGAGGACTGCGCTGAATCACAAATATAAACCTTAAAGTTATAGAACCCCATGCAAGTTAGCAACTTCTTTGTAGGTGGTTTTTTTCTTTTTCGTTTTTTTTTTTTTTTTTCCATTCTTCGGATTGCCGCCAGATTAATGAGAAGATAGCATTCGCTGCCATCCCCAACATCTCTAGACGAAAACGAAACATTATATAGATTTATTTGGAAGCAAAATATGAACTGTTAGTAACTCAAAGTTTTGACCCTGTCAACTACTTAAGTTATTATGATCATTTTTTTATTTTTTTAATAAAAAGGAAAAAAAAAAAAAAAAAGAATTGGATGAAGCAACAAGGCAAAGGTGGGCAAGCTGGTAGCCACCCCTCTTATTTTTCTTGTGTCACTTTCTTATTATAACCTATAATCTTTGGAAGGAACCATGTTTTCTTTAATTTGTGGTAAACTAAAAAAAATTTTAGTTCTACGAAAAAAAAAGGGTAACATATATTAATTTAATTAATAACTTTTAATTAATATAATACCTGATATGTTTTATGAAAAAGGAAAACACATAATTTCTACCTCTTTACGTGCTTTGATTAACGCCAATTATCTTTTAAATGTTTTCCCCGTAAGAAAAAAAAAAATTGTTTAACAATTACACAATAAGAGTAATTGTCATACTGAAAGAGTGTACAAATGATGCAAATATACAAAGACGCGAACATGTTTAACATGGGTTTTTTCTGTTTCTTTACAAGTGAGGAAGCTGGGGAAAGAGTATCATTATCGACCACCTACATTAATTAACTACTGATCCAGTGTCATGCCCATATCAGTTTTTATTAGCCACGTATATTTCTGACCAGATATAACTGAAATTTAAAACACCTTTTTTTTTTTTTTTTGACCGCGACTGGAACCCTAAGGACGACATCGCTCATTGATATTTAAAATACCATTTTTAACCTTAGATCTATAACTCCTATTTCAATTACTCACTCATTGGACCAGCAGGCCCATGGCCGCCAAGTGGCCTCTAGCATTTTTGTGTCTTGGAATCCCGTTTTCATTCTTCCGAGAAGTAGAATAGGGTGTACGAGGAGTCAGGAGGACTCGAGTGAAAACTGTTAACTGTACGGACAGCCTGTTCAACTTCGAGCTCTGGTATCGAGAAATTAGGAGAAATGAAAATTTTCTGCAGGGAGCATTCAAAAAACAAGATTTTTTTTTTCTTTTGGATAATTCTTTTATTATTAGAGAGGGGAAAGGAAATTTCTACTTTTGAAAAATTTTTAGAACACGAGGTCTCACATTTTCGCTGTCCTCTACCCCTCCAAAGCAAAGTCTTGTATCAAAATTATAGTTTTTAAATTTGAATTGGATCTAACTCAATTCAAAGTTTTCAGTTAATAGGTGATCAATTAAATTAATGGTTAATTCTTATATTTTTAAAATTAATTAATATGTTTATATTATATACAAATAAATAAAATTTTATTAAAATAAAATTTAAATATATATCTAAAAACATTTATGTAATTATATACAACATTTTTCAAAAAAATAAGGAATAAAATGTTTTTAACAAAAAATTATTATGTTTATTTGTCTGACCTAATGGTCTGACTGAACTTTTTTTTTTTTATCACTTTCTTTATTTCGTTAAATGAGAGAATTAAATCAGTTTTAAAATTGACTCATTGATTCGGCAGTTTAACCGCCGAAGCGGTCTGAATTTTAATAATACGGTTCGAATTATTGATTTAAAACTACGGTTCGAATTATTGATTCAAGTTCAATGGATACAATTTCCATGTCGTTTGCCCCTTGGAATGAATGAATTATGATAGCGATTCGGCTGGATTGACAGACCATGTGGCCCATGAGCGATAGGACCACGTACTTCGCTCCTGGGCAATTTTTAATTACGAGCGAATTTTATTTTTTATAAAAGTACAAGCAAATTTTAGATCGATTGAAAATTTAAGAATGTGATTGTGTAAAGCTAAGCGGTTTCATTCGGAAAGCATCTATGAGAAATTTCTATGGACGGCCCACCTTTCCATAGTCATATCTTCGAGCCCCTTTTTTTTTTTAAAAATTTTTTTAATTTTGTTTGTCATCATATTTGCGAGGCCTCAATCAAGAAAAAGAAACACCAGCAACCGATTAGAGGAACCGTCTTTCAAGGAAAGCGAAAAAGTTACAAAAGAAGAGACGAAAGATGGGAAATAGTGGAAAAATGTAAGCAGGTCTTTCAATTTGCAAACTAATATTCAGCAATTGAGAGGTACAAAGAGACTTTAGTGGACCCGGAAAAACCACGAGCAGTTGGGCCCTCCACAGCTACACTAGAAAGGTGGGAATTTAGCTGGTTCCATACCCAGAATATTTACTATAATCCCAACTCCTCTGCCATGAAGACCCCACCAACTGGGAAACCAGGTAAGAGAAATCCATGTTTGACTTAACACCAATCCTGGTTACAACAGTTAAGGAGGGAATAGGGGGAAGGTGGGGGGGGGGGAGGGCGGGGGAAACCTGTTTTCTTCATGTCGTGATGAGCGGGCGTCACACCTCATATTTCATCCATCATACCAGTTTAAATTGGTGAATTCACCGAAAATTACTTTATTAAGCCTGACCCTGAAATTTTAATGTTGCTATAAAAAGTAGAGGGTACATCTATTTGCTATTACAAAAAAAAAAAAAAATCTTAGACTAGCGATGGTGAGCTGATGATCTAATGCCCGGTTACCCCCCCCCCCTCCGCAGGAGGCAACTTGAGGGCAGCCGCCGGAGGCATACGACAAACCGAGTAAAGCCACGGGTCCACTTGATAATGACAATGTTTGGTCCATGAAAATGACATAGGTCCCCACCCCCCCCCCCCCAAGTAACCGCTTCTTTTCTTTTCCTCTTTTTTTTTTTTTAAAAATAATTATTTTAGTAGATACAACTGAGAATTAAAATCAAAATTTTTGATTTTAGAGATCATTCGGTATTATTAAGTTAAAGTTCATTAGTTTAGTCCCCCCATAAAAACTTCTTGTAGTTTCTTTTTTTTGTCGAAAATTTTTTCTTATATTTCTTTTTTTCAGTCCTATACCACCTTTCTTTTTTCCTCAAAGCATTTAAGATCTCATTTGAGCCAGAGGAGTTGACCTTCTTTCAATTTAATGCTAATATGAGTTAATAATTGAATTGAAGCAGCAAAAAATTTAGTTATAACTGAATTTCAGATCGTATTCTAAATTTAATAATTTATTACTATTAAATTGTACCTAATGGTTAACGATCTCAATTTCTGAACCTAATTTAATAATTTTTGCAAATCATCGTGTTTTCGTTCTTCCTCCCAATCCCCCATCCGATTATAATTTATATGTTTTACATAAGCAATGCCTTCCACAAATTTTCAAATTTAAAATGTTCGACAGAATATAATGTAAAGCAACAAGAAGAAATGAAAAACGCAACCGTCTGCCATTTCAACAAACACGTCGGCCCCTTGCCACCTTTGGATCAGGTGCGGGGTGCTGTTCATAGTGCCATTATGTTTGTCACGCTTGAAAGACCAAAATCTTAAACTACGCACAAAGCAAGTGTACAGGCTAGCAACGTTAAAGGCCATTTCCCTTTGGCCGAGCAGAAACGAATCGATTCTGCACCGTACATATGGATAACCTTGGGATTTCTTATCAGCGTACTAGAGATATCGGACGGTGAATGTGTAAGAGTAAATAAAATGGAATCGGTGGAAAAAGAGCCAAGACTGTCTGCGTCAAATGGAGGGCCACAGTTCCATCAAGTTTTATCCAAACACGATCCCAAAGTCGTCTAATTGAAGCCGAGATCGGATTTGAGATAACACCGTGCCAAAGATTTGACATAGAATCAGATAATATGGGTCTTGAAATGACTGCACGTGATAATGGCGATGGGCTAGTCCATTTGAGGCGCGGGTCCGTAATGTCCCTTCATTCGTCCTTTTGCCATGTATCAAAGTAAATGGCAACTGCCACTGATTTGACCCAAAAAAAAAAAAAAGAGGGGGGGGGGTAAATGGCAACTTGAAATTTCCAGTCACCTCACAGTTATAGGTGAGAAATCATGTATGATGTTAACTTTTTTTTAAATATTACGATTATTAAATATATATTTATAATTATATTATTAATTATAATTATATTTTAAAAATAAAAATATGTAATAAATAATTATAATAATATAAAAATTAAACTCAAGTTAATATGAATAAAAAATTTTTAAAATATTATTAAATAATTATTTAGGTGTTAAATTAGATATATTTATATAATTTTTTTTTTAAATGAAGCGCGTGGTACATGGAAATGCAAATATTATTAAGCTTAAAAAAATCATTGGTTGAAGAATTATGTAATCACGCCAAAAAAAAAAAAAAAATCGTACATAAAGATGCAACTACCCCGGTTTTTGATTGTGGGGAATAAGTTCAGTGCATCAGAAGCGACAAGCCTCAAAAGGACAAAAGCAAGCCGAGAATTATTGATCGTGCTAACGAATCCGCCCGCAGTAATTCAAGTCCTAGAGTTTAATGAAAGGCATTAGGAGAGAACAAATAATAATCGTATCTGTTAAACAGTGCTTGGCAACGCATGATTCTCGACGCTTTTGGCTTATTCCATCTTATGAAAAAAATCTTCCTAGTGTTAATTAGTAATACTTGAACCAGACTCCAAGACCTTTCTGCGCCTCATATTCTATTAGGACAATAATACTTCTCTCTATGCTATTATGTCGACACCTTCTTTGTTATGCATAGGTCAACACTTGAAACTTGAAATTTTCTTAGGGGTGCAGTTTTATGGCGATAAGATTCGGCCACCTGGTGTCTAGACTTTGATTAATTTTCTTTTCAAAAATTTTAAATTTTTCGTAAAAAATTAATAAATTGTGTCATAAACTAAAATAAAATATATAATAAAATTTAAAAATATCGATTGATATTTATTTTTATATTTTTCTTTTTTATCTTTAAGTGTATAATATCATAAAATATTTTGAGGGATAAAGTTAAATTTTTAATTCAATTTTTTTTTAATTGATTAACACCTACTTTCTAGTTAGTTTATTACCAAATCATCATGCGATTTTCTATTTCCTTTCATAGGTTCACGGTGCTCTCGAGGCGATTGTAGGGGATATTGAAATGCTTCTCTGTGACATCCACAGCCTTGCCCCACTCCGTTTGAGAGGAAAGTGTGCAGGAGGAAGAAATAGGAGCAATAATTAATTTTTGTTTGTTTGGTATATGAACTTGTGGATGGAAAACGTTGGACAATTTTTTCTCCTGACCCACCCAAATTTCTCTATTCAAAGACAAAGAGGATGATAAATGCTTCTTCCACAGGAACTTTTACTTATTTTCCTCTCTCTCTACCTTTTTTTTTTTTTTTTTTTTCTTTTGGGACCTAAACATTGTGGTAGAATGAAAGGGACCGTGAAATTACGATCCACTGTCATGGATTCTCACCCCTAATCTTAGCTATCTCTAGGTCAAGATACGCCGGGTCTTAATTTTAATGTTATATATTTCTTAAAGGTTTACTTGTTTGGTTTATCATCGGTTCGTATGCTGAATTATCGGTCTTTCTTTTTCATTTCCTTTACCTATAGTTTGGTGTTGTATATATAGCCCATTAGGGGTTGAAATTTTCTGTATTTGTTCTTTAGTGCCATGCATTATGCTCCGTGTTGTTTTTTCCAAAAATAAAAATTATGATAAAGACTTTTCCGGTGCTAACTTTGAGATTGACATGGTGCCTACCCGTGTGCTAAGAAAAATTTTCTTACAATTCCGATGTTCAAAAAACAAAAGATAAATTTTCTCTTGTCACGAGGAAAAAAAAAAAAAAGAAAAAAACCTTCCATTAGGGGCCGCACCATCGCAATAGTTAACTCGTAAAGGCCTTGGGTGTATTTGTATTTTTTTTTTTTTTTTTTACCCTTTAACGTATCGGTTGAGAATTAATGTCTATGGAATGTAATCGTTTTTCTCGTTGGTCCATTATACGATATAATCATTCGATTAATTAAAATCTAAACTTTCAGGAGCTGATGTTTGGACAGCCTGGGATACACTGACCACTTGCCACGGAGCCTTTGCTTGATGCTGATATGATTGGAGTGGTTGTGTATGTTTATATGTTCGAACGTGCCTCTAATTTTTGTCAGCATTAATCACCCAAGGTTTACTTTAGGCCGTTAAAATGTTAATGTGCTGGTCTTGATGCGACGATTTGGCTTTAGTTGGAGCTTTTGGCCAATTGCTTGGACAGTGAATCGCAATGGCCGGTCAGACAATTACTTGCTCTTGTTTGTTTCCTTTTAAAAAAAAAAAAAAAAAAAAAAAACTTTGTTTGTTCCCGTAGAGCTTTCTACATTCTAGAGCGTTAAGCGGCATGCAAACGCACTCAGGAGTGTTCAATTAAAGTTGTTAAAATTATTGAGAACATTTTAAATATAATTTATAATTTAGACAAATTATGTTAGATGATTTGGTTATGATTTTTAAAGTTCAAAAATTATCAAAATCAAATCAAATTATCTTATAATAGTAAAATATAAAAATTTCTTTTATGAAAATATAAATTACATATAAAAATTAAACTATCTCTTATAATGTATAAGTCTCTTACATCAAATATATTACATGTAGACATAGTTCATATATATATATTTGTTATATTTTTTATTATTTATCCTTTATCCGTTATTTCTTTTTACTTTATTGTTTTTAATACCCAAAAAATTGATGTTTGGATATCAAAGATTTTAATTATCAAAAAACCTGATAATATAAAAAATGTAAATGATAGTTTTAATCTTAATATATATAATTTCAATTATTGAATAAACTTAATTAATTCATAATCACAAATAACAACCATTTCCCGTTAATGTTAGTTTAGCCATAATTTTTAAATTTTTTAAATTCTCATTAATTTAATTTAAATATCAAACCCATTAGCTCGCTCACCAACCCCCCGCCCCCCTTTTGTTTTTTGAGAATCACCTAGACATCTTTGAAGGAGGACAATTTGAATAATCAGACGATGGAAGTGCCACGAAGCCAACATCCTCGAGAAGCAGGCCAACACAGAATCCCTCTTCCAGGCAACCTCGGCACGCGTTTGAACGAGGAGTTTAAAAAATGGACGAATTTTGGAACTGCTGTCAACTCTGTCGGCCATTTCTTTTTTTTTCTGAGTATTAGTTCTTGTTCTATTGTGTTTCCAAATAAAAGCCCCATTGCCTAACCAAAGAGAAAATCAGTACTTCCATCCACCCAAAAGAAGAAAAAAAAAGGGGAAAAAAAGTAAAACAGTTGGCAGATTTTTTTCAGTGGGCCTACAATCACTTAGGCATTGCGGTGCTTCTCTTGACCACACCCTCTCTCACCCACACTTACACATCAAGCAAATTAATTAATTGCAATTTAATGAATTAGGTCAAAATACAAATGGCAATATTTAAAATAATGTATCAAAAGTTTCTTGAAAAACACTTAATAATTAAAAATTTATAATTTTATCTTAAAAAAATAAATAACTTATGAGAGTGGTTAAAATTATAATAAATTTATAAAAAATAATGAAAATTATCTCCCTAATATACTTCACCACCAATAAATTTTTTAATGAAAAAAATTGACGTTAGGAGATAAGGGCGGGCTTATCAGTTCAACTGCCACGTCAGGCATCTAATCTCTTCGGATAAAGTCCAACCATAGCTCTTTAAGAAAGTTGGCACATATAAATTAACTTACCAAGTAATACTATCTATAGTACTCATGGTTTTTATGATAACGTGGGCGATTTGGAAGAAGAGCCCATTAAAAAATTGGAAACTCTTGATCGACTCGGTCCCAGCCACATCATCAGACAGTTTTAGTGCAAATATACAAAAAAAAAAAAAAAATTACAGAACGGATGATGACACCGATGAACAGAGAATTATCATCGAAAACCGAAAAAATAAACGAAAAACCAAAAAGACAATTAGGGACACAAAACGATTTTACTGATAAGGCATAAACAGAGAGGAATTACAAAGATGATTTTTTTTTTTTTCAGGAAAATTTGACAAAATGATCCATCGGAAATTACAATTCATAGACAAATTAACGAGAAAGAAATGCAAATCGCAACCCGATCTCGGGCAGCCCCAAATAACAATAGCTCCTTGCCGTCTTTACAACAAAAGACAAAAGGGTTGAAATCCGTTCTTCATCAGCAACCACAAAATGCAGATATCTCCGCTACCCGTCCGCTATTTACAGAGGAGATGATCAAAATTAAACTTCATATCCACAGGAAAGTTAGGGAAGAAATAATAAAAAAGATAAAAAACCCAAAGGCCACCGAGATCAATTCGTCATAATCAGGCGACAAAAAGGAAAACAAAATGAAGGCAAGTTTGAATCCAACTCAATCGCTCCATTCACTTCACTAACTCGGACACCCACCCGACATCCGGTGCCGAGGAACTCGAGTCCGATCGCTCCAGCGAAATCTCCTTGCTAAGTTTGGCATAAATCTTTGCCCTTATATCCCTCCCAGACTCCACCCTCTCCATCGCGGGCTCTTCTTCACATGTACTCTCCCAAATGTCGAATTGACGGACTCCAGGACGAGTTATAGTCTGCGTTGGAGTGGAAGGGAGGCTGCAGAACCCAGATCGAAGAAACTGGCCGCGGGGTGAACCGAATCCAGAGCCAGTCTGCATGCCCCAATTCGCGGGTCCCATCTTCGTCTTTCCAAGTTGCAAAGCCCGCATCGAACCGACAAGATCATTACCAGAGTTGAATGATCCTCCCATTATTTGTGGGCTCGTCGGCGAGATCGGAGGTGAATCTGACGGCGGCGAAGTCGGCGGAGATGTCAGAATCGACGTGGGTGAAGAAACAAGCGACCCCGCCTTAGTCAAGTAACAGTCAAGATGATGCATCAGCGGAGACCCGAAATCTGATTCTCCGGAACCAGTCCCGTTTCCCCCATGACTCTGCTGAGGCGAAACCCGAAGCTGCTCTGGAGTGTGGGCGAAAAAACAGACCCGGCGACGGCAACCCCGCCCGTCCTTGCAGGGCTGGGTGCGATAACGGGCCGGATGCAGCCAGCACTCAAAAACCCCATGAGCAAACTCACAAGCGTCGCCTTTCTTGCAACCGCCTTTGCGAAAGTCAGGGCACGAAGTGCCCGAGTAATGGAACTTTCGGGGGTCCCGCCGGCGAGCCTTCTCGCCGGGATGGGCGTACGGGCATTCGGTCCAGTCATGTGACCTGCCACGTGGGCATCTTTTAACCTTGAACACGTATATGCGGAAATGATCGCATGAGAAAGCGTCCACGGGCAAGTCAAATTCCAGTTCATCGCTCAGCGAGTCAGCCTTGTTGTTTGACGGCAAGAAGCGATGGAGCGCTGTTAGAGAATCCAGGAAAGGTGAACCAGCATTGCTACCGCTGGACTTGGTGAACGGGGAGACTATGGGTGACGTGGGCTCGTCAGAGGGGTCCCACGATGGAATTTGGACGGTGGGATTGGAACGGTGGGGAAGTTCTCCGATCATCATGTTTTGAGCATTTATCGGTCTGATGGTGTGAGTGGCAAAGAGGGATGGTCTGCGTAATATAACGTACTGGGCTGGGTCCAACCGTGGTTGGGTTGTTAATTAACTGTGGTTAAGTTGAAGATCTACTGCCTATTGTATTTGGGCGATGCTTGATGTCTCCAGTTTATGGCACCGCCCAATCTTCACCGTTGATATTTAATGGAGGTTATGGTTTTTGGCCCCATTTATTTATGCCCACCAGTGCGACTGTGGGCAATAACCGTTACAGCCAGTGATGTTATTATAACTCTCTCTCTCTCTCTCTCTCTCTCTCTCTCTCTCTCTCTCTCTCTCTCTCTCCCCCCTCAATGCAGGGGACCTTTGGATATTTTTGAGGTCGTTTTCACATCTAGCAGGAAAATCGGTGAAAATCTCGTGATTTTGGGAGATTCAGAATTTTCAATCTTAAGCGTTACAGGGAAAAACCAAACTGATGGTCATTGTGATGCCATTTATTAATTTTACAATGCTCTTAAGGTCACGCAAAGAAAAATTTATGACTTATGTACATGTATGAGTTATATAACATTTTTTTTAACTAAAAAAATTTATAAAGACAAAAAGAAATTGAATAAACAATATTCTATTAAATTGATTTCCAAGAGTCTTCCTATTATAATTCAAGAAAATAAAAAAGAAAAATAAAATTGTGCAATAAACAGTTACCAATATATATAGCGCGGAGATCTTAGCACGATATTGTGGGGAGAAAATCTCGAAAAGAGATTCAATCCATTTCATCGGAGGGATGGACAAGTGGACGTGGAACAAAGTTGAGTTGATAGACACGTAGCAGAGGGAAAGCAACGAGTGGCAGCAGGCGTAAATGGCCGTACGAATTGGGTTTCGAACCTTGCATGCCACTTGTCATAAAATCTCTGAGAAATCTAGGTTCCACGAACCAGATGGCAGTTGTGGACCGGCCAACGTGAGCGGCATGGTTAACGCATGTCTCTTAGTGCACTTTAGACAGTTCCTGCCCTGCGGTTCTAACGTGCGCTGAACCCCACCCCTGAATTAGTCATTAACTTTTGTTTTTAACCAAGGACGCAAAATAATTATTAATTTCTAATTATGTTTTTGGCTACATAATTAGCGGCTACTAATTACGACTAGTTGTGATTTGTGCGGTTGAATTCCATTAAATTTCGGACATCAGTAGACAGGAAATTTCGTTCAAAAACTGTACAGACACGAAGCCGATCGCGTGACCGGTCACGTGACACTGAATTTAGAGTCAAAGGTCCTGATACAAGTGGTTGGTGGTCCAATTAGGGTTGCTGTTCCCTCCCGGACAAACCAAATGGACTGTCGCTGGAAAATCCACACGTGGCAATGGATATGGATTGGGTTTTTTCTTTTTCAATTCCATTTTTTCAAAAAATTTGTTAGTAATAGATAATTTGAGCTCCTTTCTTTTCACCTCTCCCGAGATCCCCATGATACTGATGTCTCTTTTATCTTTGCCTGCACTGTTTGTCCAAAAAAAAAAAAAAGAAAAAAAAATATAATCTATTAATAGAAGGAAAACAACTCGAAGGTTATCCACAAGGAATTTTTCTTTCTGTAGCCTGGCGTTGTTAGATATCTGGCGTAAAGTTGAGATCGCCAATGAGACTGGCCTTGACAAAAGCGTCCCATCCTCTCCCGTGTGCCACCACGTCACGGTTGACTTTCTCCATTTCCGTACATTTCCCCGAATTTTTTACCGTCACCATTACGAGAAATTTAATTGATCTTGCAAAAAATTATAATTTAATTACCCTACTCTCCTGCACAAAACGGCAAAATATTAATAGTGTGTTTGGATTTGGAGTGGACTGTACAAAGAAGTTATAAAAAAAAGAAAAGAAAATAACTTTGTTAGAAATAGACGAGAAAGAAAATTAAACAATGTAGAATATTTTGTTTGGATGCGATGAAGAAATAAAGATATCGAAAATTGATGTTTATAAAAAAATAATTCTATCATTTAAATAGTTTAAAATAATGAGTGGTTGAAAAATAAAAAATGCAAAGCAATGTAGATGGTGCAACATATATATATATATATATATATATATAATCTGCTACAATTCGCCGCTCGTATAGGACAGGAATTTGAGGATTGGTAGCGGCAATGACAATTAAGGGCAATTTGATAAACATATTATGACAACAAATTTTACTCTACGCCTTTCTCACCAAAATGGTGAGGAAGAAAATGCATGGACCCCACCCAAAATTTTCATTCACTTTTTACGGTCGTTTCTTTCCCGCCATATTGCCAAATAGGAGAAAATGAACTTTCCCACTTATTTTATTTCCCAAGGTTTTCTCTTAAAACAAACAAAATGTTAAAATATTAATGTCCTTATGAAATTTTAAAAATATTAAAATATAATAAAATTTTATAAAATATGTTATGATCTCATAATATATATTTATCAATAAATTCAGTGCAAATCTAAAATTACTCAACATTAACACAGTAATTATTAACTAATAAATAAATATTAAAGACTAGCAATAAAAATGAAAAAAATAAAGCCTTATAAAAAAAATGAAAATTAAGCATTATAGGCTTTGAGCTTTTTAATAAATAGATAAAAAAATTAATATCCTTTACTTACCTATATCAATCAAGGACAAAAAAAAAAAAAAAAAAAATTCTATTCAAGGTCAACAATTTGCAACAGGCCATCAATATAGGAATAAAACAAAAAATTTGGTACAAAATGGGGGTTTATTTTTTAAGAAATGTATGAGAGTTTTAGTTTAGAGAGTTAAAAGCAAAACAGAAGATATGTAGGGAAAAAAATTTGATAGCTAGAATTTAGGAGAGGTATGAGAAGACGTGGATCACGGGTATATTGATCATTGTTCATCTCTATAATTTTCATTTTTAATTGAATATTAATTTCAAATTAAATCTTAGTATTAATATCATATTAATACCATTATTGTAAGTAACTAGAAACCAATAGTTCTAAATTCTTTAGTTTTTCCTAACAATTCATAAATAGATGATGAGTGAGTTGGTTATCTCGTAATCTAGATGGGTTAATATTGGGCTCTTATTCTTTATACTGGACCAAATCCATATTTAAGATTTTCATAAGGAAGGAATGTACACAGCTTACGGGCTTACGAAAGGAAGAAACAATGTTAGAAGTAGAATGTAAGTGATTAAAATGGAAGCAAAAAGATTTGACGGGTATATGATTTGAACACATTTTTCAATCAGTAAATGTCAGAATTTAAACTTTAATTATTGTAATTAAGAATTTAATTACTCTAACACACTGAAACATACGATTGTGGCGAGTTCATGATTGAAACACTTTGCGTTACAGGGCATGCAGTGTTTGATCGATCATGGGCCTGATTATTAAATCCAACCCAACCCAGAGCAAAGAATATTTAATGACGATCGATGAGAAGAATGTGCAACTTTTGGACACTTAGTGACCCCAGAGAAAGGCTTCGCTTTGTAACCCAAAATTTGGGGATGAAGAACCGGTGGTGGAGAGCTGTCAGCGCCAAGTTATAAGATCTAATTCGGCACACACCAGTGCCACTCTCACCTTCGTATCAAAGGAAGCTCCTAAACTCTGCAAAAGACAAAACAAAAATAAAAAAATAAAAAAGAGGAAAATTCATGGGTTCTTAATGGACGCTCTTCCCCTGCACTTTTGTGGGGCTGAGAGACAGAATGCTAGTGGGTTTGAAACCAACTCTCAAGTTGGATTTTCCAGTTTATTCTCATTTTGCCACCAATTCACCGCCCTGCATTTTCTCTTCCTTTGGTGAGTTCCTTAGCTTCTGATGCCCTGTTCACCATTGCTTAAAACTTCAGATAGAATTCTTGTGTAGGACCCCTTTGGAATTCAATGTCTGTTTAATATTTGACATCTGACATTCAATTTCGCTCTATTGATTACTGTTTGATCATTGTAGATATTACCAGAATCCAACGCTCTTAAGCCAATTGTAGTTTCTTTTTTTTAACTGCTCAGCTTATAGTTTCTGCCCTTCTTGTTAATTGATGTCACCAAAAAAGGCCCTCCAAAATGGTTACAACTGGTGAATTCTCAAGTTTTCTCAACACTGTTCTTTTAACTTTACAATTGGTACTTTGATCCATCTTTTCCTTCCTGAGCCATTTTAATTTTATGCAACTTTAGATAACATTTGACATCAAAAGCTGAGTTGCTGAGTTTACTATATCCCTTTAACCACAAATGAACCCAACAGTTTAAATGTGTTAACGTTCACGCGTTCCTGTTGTGGAAAAAGGCAAAACGGATTAATGTTTACATTACTGGCTAAAATTCCAATGTCCACTGTTGTTTAGTGTTCCTGCTTGTCAATGGTACAGCTAGTGGCAGCAAAGCTTCGATCAACCTGACAAGGCTGTCTTTTCTGTCTGGTACTTCTGAAGAGGGACACTACCTGTGCAGAAATTCTTTGAAGATGCATGCATACGTGTCTGCAATGCAAACTAATGATTGTTCACAGGTGGAAGTGGCGAAGGTTCTGTTTGTCTTAGTCATTGACTCATTGGTTAGCCTAATTTCAGATGTCCTTCTCATTGTTATTAGCTGCTTCACATCTGATACAACTTCAATCTTTCAGATAAACCTTAGCAGGAGATCTCACAGTGGCTTAAATAGGGTGATCCCTAATGCTGAAGTGACCGTTAAGGAGGAAAACTTTGTCACACATGGAAGCTTAGGAGAGAGCAGGACATCACAGTTTAGCTTGCTACTAAAAAATCTTAACATCCTAGAGGAATCATTTGCTGATTCAGAAGTGTTGAAGTTGGAAAGAGATATTCTGTTGCAATTGGAAAGACTTGGAGGTCTAAAATTTTTTAAGAACTGTCTGTCAAGGGCTGTGAAGACCTCACATGTTTCAGAGTTATCATATATTTCCAACGAAAAGATAGGAGAAGGTGATCAAGTAGGTGAATTAATTGTCTCCACCGGTAAAAAGGAAGAAAGGAAATTGAGGAGAGAGAGTGCCTCCTCGAAGAGAGGCACTAAATCTACTTTTCCTTCTTTGAATTTGGAAACTGTTCGAAAAAGTCCTAGAAAGCCTAATTTTTCTTCTACCAAGGAAGAATCAAACTCTAGGAGTAGAAGATTGTCAATTGCTAGAAATGAGGCAGAACTGTCAAAGGGAATCAAGGTTGTTATAAACTTCTCAATAATAGAGAGCAGCATTCTTTCTTGTGGCTAGAAATCATCCTTGCCAAATTCAACTTATATTACAGGTGGTTGCAGAGCTGGAGAAAATCAGATCAACCTTGGAAGACGAAACTGGGCAAGTAGCCAACTTGGGATGCTGGGCTGCAGCAGCTGGGCTTGACAAAAAGGGACTGCAACAGCGCTTGTGTTTTGGTTGGTATTGCAGGGATGAGCTCTTAAGTAGCACCCGCTCCCTAGTTCTGTACCTTGCAAGAAACTATAGGGGTTTGGGAATAGCAGGGGAAGATTTACTTCAGGTGTGTTAACCAGGTTTCATTTTATCTTTTATTTCATGGTGCTTTGTTGTTATTACAATTAAAACTTGTGTGTCGTAGAACAGATATCTTTCTTTCAGCTGACCTAGAGGGCAACATGATGTTCTATTATGTTCTATCAACACACTGGAAGGGTTATATGACATTTATGGTGTTAATAGAACCAGATCATTGACAGGCAACACTGGTACATTGGACTTTTGCGATACCCTGATGAAAACTTCTGGATTTGCTGGACAATGAAAATGGCTCTGCAAGGAAATTTCTTTCTTTAATTTATTCAAGACACCATTTTGATTCTAAGACTATTTCTATTGATTGGTTACCTCAGGTTTTAATTTTGTTTGACCATCTACTTTTGTTTAACTAATGAAACTACACTGCTTATGGCCGTAGATATGAGAGACTGTATGAGTCTCCCTTCCAGACATGTAAATGGGTTTCTTTAAGACCTTGACTGATCTTTGTGCAATGGAATCTACTAATGTCAAGCTAATGCATCTAGCTATGAATTAGATTGTTATTTCTATCAGATACTTAATTCAGGTTATAAAAAGTTTCTAATTCTTTGTCTGCTGTTTGTTCTGGCCTTCAATGTTCTCCAATTCTTTCTCGTCCATTTTTAATTTAATTGCAAATTGAAAAACTTTGCATGGCATAAAAGTATTTCAATGGTCATAGACATAATAACCCAAAGTACATGGTGGACAAGTACTTGGAGCTTAAATAAAATTAAATGGAGAGGGGAATGAAGCAAGAGACACTGGCATGCAGATTTTCAGAGAGTGAATGAGTGACCATATGACTATATGCCAATCATGTGTTTTAATGTTGCAGGCAGGAAATATGGGTGTTTTGCAAGGTGCAGAAAGGTTTGACCACACAAGGGGTTACAGATTCTCGACTTATGTCCAGTATTGGGTAAGGAAGTCAATGGCAAAGATTGTGGCACATCATGCTAAGGGGATCCATACTCCTGTATGTTTCTTTCTATTGCAGATTATGTTTTCAGACATGATGTGCAGTTTGATCTGATTGTATTTTGTTTTTCATTTTCATTTTAGTTCACAGTCACCCAGACAATAAATAAGATCCAAAAGGCTCGAAAAGCCCTCAGCAATAGCCATGGGAAATATCCCGATGATGATAAAATTGCCAAGTTCACTGATCTTTCTTTGCCTAGAATTCAATCAGCTAGCAAATGGCTAAGAGTGGTGGGCTCAATTGACCAGAAAATTGGAGATAGTTTCAATGCCAAATATTTGGTATGCTTGAAATCTTTGCTCACATAGTTTCTGTTTGGTTCTGGTATTATAATCTTCAGTGTCTTTTCGAGGATTAAATAGGCCTAGCAGAGGTTCTGATTTTCTTCTGAAAGTAGTATCTTAAACAGGAGCTCTCTGAACATACTATATTCAAATCCATACCATTTCTTCCAGTTGGTCAAGACTTGCGTTTAAAGATGCTTCAACTAACTGGAAGCCATTATGGGTCTCATAATGCAGGAATTTACCCCTGATATGTCCATAGATAACCCTGAAGAAGTTATCATGAGACAACACATGAGAGAAGACATCTATAATCTTTTGAGAGGATTGGATTCAAGAGAGCGGCAAGTGTTAGTTCTAAGATATGGCCTCAATGGTCATCAACCCAAATCGCTCGAGGAGATTGGAAGGCTTTTCCATGTGAGCAAAGAGTGGGTAAGGAGGATAGAGAAGAAAGTCACTACAAGGCTGAGGCATGAAGAAACCTGCAGAGACTTGGTTTACTACATAAGGTAATGGCTTCACCTTAACCTGTAAGGCCTGCTTTTTGGAGTTGGGCTTGAAAATTTGATTGATTCCCATCTTTGCTTGAATTCAAGATAAGATGGCGTGGCATACAGTTAACATTGCTACTTTGAAGACCCTAGGAAACTCATGGAAAAAGGAAATTGCACCAAGGTGAATTTCTGGCTAATTTGGTTTTTCCACATTCCAAGTTTCCATCACTGCGGTCAGCTTGCCAAAAATCAATTACGGGGACTTGTGGAGGCACGCAATTGTAGAGCATGAGCCTTTATTGTTCTTTTTGTTCTTTCCCTATTGGAATTACTTGTATTAAAAGGGTTGCCTCTCAAACATCTCGGTGCATTTTAGGAAATCGACCTATCTTTGTTTTCCATGGTTAATTAATGATCTTGAAGCCGACCCAAATCCTACAAATACGCCATACAAAGTGCAAAAATTCCCGGCCACTTCTTAGGGATTATTTATTTATTTTTTTTCGTAAAACAGAAAGGACTAATCAACTCCATTAAATAAAAAAAAAAAAAAAAGAATTTTGGCTTCAAAACAGTACGCTAGCAAGCACAAATCATTTAGTCAATTATCCCTTGCTTTAAATTTTTCGTGCGGATAACCATATGCTGACAGTCTGGCAACGAAAACTTCAACCACATTAACATTAAAAAAAAGGAATTCAGAATGATTGAAAATAGGAAGGTAAGAAAAAACGAAAAAATAATTATAAAAAAAAGAAAAAAAAAGCAACTAAAACTTCACCCCAAACAATGATGTAAACGACTGTCCCGTGTCGTGGGCTAAACCGGTGCAGAACAAACACACGCAATACCTCTTCATGGACGGAGCTTCCCATCATTTCTTGCTAGCTGGCTTTTACGTGGGGGGTGTTGGTTCGGCCTTCCCATTGTGTCGGGCCCAAGTCACCACAACGCAATCCAAATTTTTTTTTTTAAAAAAAAAAAACATTTAATAACTCGTTCAAAGATTGAAAAGTTAGAAATGAAAATGTCTTGAGTTTTTTTCTTTTTTCTTTTTTTAAATCTCTTTGTTATCTTTCTGGGCGTATAATTTTGGTAAATCCAAAGTTGGATAAAATCAAATTTGGGGCCTGTCCGTTAGATTACGGCATTAATTACAGGGGCGTGCTCTGAACGAGCTTTTTAAAATCGGCGTTGGGGGTTGGGGTTGGGGGGATTATTTTTTAAAGATCGAGGAGGATGAAGAATGATCCAGTCTATTAAATAAACATGGGTTGGTCTTAGGCGGAAAATGTGATTGGCTGTAGCCACCGAAAGTTAACCAAAATAAATTCCAGGAGCACATGGAATCGAGTCTATTTTATCGCATCCCTTGCCTCTCCCGATAAAGTCCACCGCTTTCTCTCTCTGCCCGCTGCCCACCTCCGTTTCCGTAAACCATTCTCCTCATCCTCCGCCGGACATAACAATTTTCTCTCTCTAGAATTTTTCGCTGTAAAATTATCTCATTCAAGAATAAAGCGCACAGGACAAAATTACTTTTCTCTCCTTCGGATTTCTTTCTCTCTGTGGTTGTATATCATGGTGGGCTCAAATCTTGATGTTCTCATGCTTCGGTTTAACGAATCTTGACCCATTTCTTCTATTCTGATGAAATTCGCCGCCAGTGAATGGCTCGATTTCGATCTTTCTCTCTCTTGCATCGCTCTGTTCTCTTTTTCTGTCTCGTGCATACCCTAAGCACAAACCCTAGCATCGGTGCGGCGTCCGGGTCGTCGGCGGAAGGGGATTCTTTTTCGATAATCGATTTGGATTCCTACCTCTTCCACCAGGACTACTCCCCTCCGGCACCGCCACCTCCGCCGCCGCACGCGCCGTCCGTATCCTGCGTGGATGATCTCGGCGGCCTTGGCTCCCTCGACACCACGTGTCAGATAGTCTCGGATACGAACCTAACCCGTGACGTGTACATAGAAGGGAAGGGAAATTTTTATATCCATCCCGGCGTGAGTTTCAGTTGCGCACAATTCGGCTGCGAAATAACGGTCAATATCAGCGGCAATTTCACCTTGTCTGCTAATGCCTCCATTGTGGCTGGGACCTTTGAGCTTGAGGCTTCTAGTGCTAGCTTTCTGAATGGCACGGTGATGAATACTACGGGATTGGCGGGCAACCCACCAGCGCAGACGAGCGGGACGCCCCAGGGCGTAGATGGGGCTGGCGGGGGGCATGGGGGCAGGGGGGCTTGTTGCTTAGTAGACCAGTCCAAGCTGCCGGAGGATGTATGGGGAGGAGACGCGTATTCATGGGCAACGCTGCATAATCCTTGGAGTTATGGGAGCAAGGGAGCAAGTACGAGTAAGGAAGTGGACTATGGAGGAGGAGGAGGTGGAAGGGTGAAACTGATAATAAAGGAGTATTTGGAGGTCGAGGGTTTCATATTGGCCGATGGAGGTGATGGCGGCACAAAGGGTGGCGGCGGCTCTGGTGGCAGTATATATATAAAGGCCCACAAAATGTAATTCCTCCTTTCCCTCTTTCTCTCTGCGCCTCACATTTTAATGTAGGACTCGTAATTTTAATTTTTTAAGTTTTGACTGTTGACAAAGTTCTAACGAACGGATGAAGATCGGCCAAGGTCAGGCTCCTCACATATGCATGTAACATTAATTCTGAAGGGCATATTTAACTAATAACAGTATTGAATACTGTTTTTGCCGTATGACAGAGCCTAAAGTCTTAGTCTAATTGGGAAGCACAGTATGTACATTTGACAGATGCTCTATTTTAGTAAGGTGGTTCAATCTTAAATGAACTGAAGAATTTAATGAATTCCTTTGACGATTCTTTGTTCATTTATTTAGTTGCACAGGTTCTTTTGAAGAATCTTTTTATATAAGGCCAAAAGCATTTCCTCCCTATTTATTGTCTGGAATTTCCGACCAATGATCCTTTTCTATTTATAGTTGTATTCTCCCTTTGTATCTCTATTATTACTTTGATAGCCATTAGCCATGGCATCAAATTGTTCCTTTATTCAGACATGCCAGAATTATTTTACTATTTCTATCTTACTGCATACTTATTGCTGCTAATCTAGTGGAGGAAGCCTTTGATTGGCTGGCTTTTTGGTTTTTTTTTTTGTTTTTTGAAGTTCTTGGATGTGTGAATCATGTAATTTCATATGAATGATAAATTTGAACAATAGTTTTGTGATAATATTGATGACCGGTTGTTGCAAAGATGAAGAGTAGAAGAAAAGCTTTTTGCAGAGAAAAGTAAGTTGTGTTGGCATAGCTTCAATTTATGTTCTGCAGTAAATTTTATATTGTGTGCAGTAAATGATGATGCCTTCTGCATTCAGTAACTTTGAATAAATCTAATTGGGCTGGGTAGCCTAGTGGTAAACTTGTTGCTTAGAGGAGATGCATGTTCTGGGTTTAATTAGTAGTTAGTACAAGTTGAACTTTGTCAATTGGCATGGCTTATTGTTGGTTATGTACATCTAAATTCATATAAAGGGCCCTTATATGATGAAACAGTGGGCCAAGAGTCAATCTCTCTCTCTCTCTCTCTCTCTCTCTCTCTTTCTTTTTTTTGTGGAAGAAAAGAAACTCAATCTTTTTAAATTGCAATTTTCCTTTATCTATCATATTGTTAAATGAATATCAGAGTTGTGTTGAAGATGGTGACATCATATTATAAACTTTTGCATGTGACTCTTATCTTAATATGTTGCTTGTTCAGCCCATATGTGTTAATGTGTTGATATATTCGGAAGTGGCTAAATGATCATTGAAATCAAGGCTCAAGATACAAATTGGCTGCCATATGTCATAGATCTGCGGCAACTGTTTGGAAAAATGATAGGCGTTCAGAATTGTTGTGGTGTTTGCTTTGGGATCACATCATGGATGGTCTTTAACGTACACAAGTCTCAAACTGATTCTTTGTTGTAGAAGTTTTAGACCATACACACCTCAAATGTATTGTGTGAGACTGAGTGGAGAGATGGCAGGCCAAGGCCCATTGATGAAGTTTTCACTTGATTGTGTGCTTGTGACATTGTATGATGTGTTTGTGTGTGTAATGCTTACTCACACTGGTGTGCTTCTTTGAGTATGTGTTTCTGTCTGTGTTTGTGCCCTTGTATGAGTGTGTACTGTGAAACATTAAATCTTGTGTTTTTCTCATGTATCTCTAATCTGTGTTTTCCTATGAAGAGCAGGACTGGAATTGGAAACATAAGTGCTTGTGGAGGCAATGGTTTTGCTGGTGGTGGTGGTGGAAGAGTCTCAGTTGACATTTTTAGTAGACACACTAAACCTGCAATTTTTGTGCATGGTGAGATCTGTTATGTTCTTTCAGTACAGTTAATTTTCTATATTAATTGGTCTTCCTAACAGAGTCATTTCCTGTCATGAGTTGAGTCTTTCATGGATTCAGTTAAGCACAAAGTTTTGCCATGTTCTGTCATCTTTTCACATGTTACTGATGAAGACGTGAAAATTAGGCAAATTGGAGAAGTTCATGCATACAACAGGGAAGCTAGTTATTTTCTGCATAAGATTAGTGACACAAGAGTACAATTTGATGTAGTTTGGAGGTTAATATGCACGTGTGAATCGTCTATTTCATATACTCAGGTACTGTGGCAGGCATAATATTTCTATGAATTTTGTTGTATAAAAGTCCACATTTGCATTCTTTTACTGTGATGTAGATGCAGACAACTTAGTCTATTGGTTCTCAGGAGCCTTTCGAGCATAGACTGTATCAAAACCAAGCTCAATTTCTTTTCAATCATTTCTGTGTCACTGTCAGAATGGTCAATATCATCTTCTGTCTTGTTCTTATTTTGCATATATCTTCTATCCTTTAATGATTGTCCTTTTCTGTTCTCAATCTGTCTTACATTCTTTTACCTTTTCCAAATCTAGCTTTTTGGCCTTGTGATGTAGAACAAAGTGGAGAGAATAAAGGGAAGTGGCAGGAAAATCAAGGGAAAGGGGGAAAACTTGAAGAAATTTTGTTTAGAGGAAATGAAGCAGAAAAATTAGAGAACAGTGGGGCTGAGAAGTATAGGCAAGAAAAGAGAGAATGTCAAATAATTTTAGTGTTTGTTTATAGCTTAGGGTCTTCTTTCTAAGAACCTAGCTAGCTAGAAAGTAGGAAAGGGAAAATGACACACAATAAAGTCCTTATTAAATAAAACATTCGAGGCTTATACTTATTAAAATATTTAAACTTTCTAAAGATTATTCAAATATTCCAATAAAATTCTAATTTCTGAGATTATCCTGGGGAAGATGTCCTTATTCTTCATCATTTTGATTCATGGGTTCACATTGTTCTAGTCATGAAATTCTGGCACCTTTCTTCTTTTTTCTTCTTCTCTTCCCCTCATTATGTGATTTGCCTTCTCTTTCTTTTCTTTTATGAGTCTTGTTGGTGACTGTTGGCTACATCAGCCATCTGGGTATTATTTGAACTCTTTCGAGAACTTTCAACAATGCCTGCTATTCTTTTGCTTTTTTAATTTTTTAAAAATAACTTTGTCAGACATTTGTACTTAGACATATTAGTTTTGTTATCGTGTGTGTAGGGGGCAGTAGTCGTGGTTGTCCAGAAAATGCAGGTGCTGCTGGAACTTTATATGATGCTGTTCCTCGGAGCCTTACCGTTGACAATCATAATATGTCGACTAACACAGATACACTGCTCTTGGAGTTTCCTAATCAGCCACTTTGGACCAATGTTTATATTCAAAATGATGCCAGAGCTACTGTTCCTTTGCTTTGGAGTCGTGTCCAGGTTTCTGAAACTTGCCATTCCTGAATTCATGGTGTACATATACTTTTTCAGTTTGCTTTCTGCTTTATAAGTAAAATTTTCTATTAAGGTTTCCCTATTTCCTTTTGTGAGTGGAAACTCTCGTGTACACCTGTGCACGGTGGGAGATATAAATTTTTAAGGGAAGCTTTCTATGGAACAAACCAAAAACTATGGGGGTGGGTGTTTCTGGAGAAAATTGACAATTCTATGTAAAAATGGTCTGAAGTGTTAGGATCTGAACAGGTTATTGTACTTATTCTGTTTTTATTGGTTGAAGGCATGAAAATTTCTGTAGCTCTAATAATTTTCCTGCCTTATGCCTTTAAAAATTCTTATCAAGAACAATTTTCTAAACTTAGTGGATAATCGTACATGAATAACCAGCATCTGCAAATATTCTGGATTTCTGGGATGGAGTGCAGATATTAGCAAGCATCAAGTTGTAGGCCAAAAAAATGTGTAAATATATGTTTCCTGCTTCTGTCAAAAGTATGACATAATCTGATTGTTTGGTTGGCTATACTGTCTATTTACAAAGTGCAACTTTGTTTTAATGCTTCTGGGGAATTTATTGTACTTGTAGACAGCTGCCTCTGTATAACGTGCAAGAATATTCAGCACTTGGAGTTTATTCAAACAGTAATATTTTTGGAGCTCTAGATGAGTCTGTCATGTTCATTCATTTGACCCTATCTCTTGCAACCCTTTCCATTGAAGCAAGTTTATATGCCTTATTCATTTACTCTTTAACAGCAGGATTCTTTCTTCTTAAATGACTGAAAGTGATGTTGTGAATTGTAGCTATTGAGCATCTTCTTTTGGTCATTTTTTCATTTATATTTTTGATCCATGCTTAGCTTATTTTGTGTGTGTGATTGTGTTTTGAGCTTATCCTGATTCCTGGTTTAATGTATAGGTCCAAGGACAAATTAGTCTTTTGTGTCGTGGAGTGCTGAGCTTTGGGCTGGCTCATTATGCTTCATCTGAATTTGAATTGCTGGCAGAAGAACTGTTAATGAGTGACTCTGTCATCAAGGTAAGCAACAATGACTATTTGTCATCCCCAAATGTGTGGTTGCTCTTGTTAGTATGGAAAAATCTATACCTTTTTTTCCCCCTTAATGTTAAGCATATTTCTACAAGACTATTTGTTCTGATTTGTGCACTGTTACCTTCTCAAGACCTACATGAATTTCATTAGAATGCCATTGTTGTCATGCCTTATTTGGAAGTTGTGTGCACCTTTGAGTGCTTATGTTCTTTACATGAATAAGAGGTCTTTTTGTGAGCATTGTGTGCTTCTTATGTTGCGTGCATGTAATACAATTCTCATGTTCATGGTCATCTGTGTATCCTTCGTCTTAGGTGTATGGTGCACTACGTATGACAGTAAAGATATTCTTAATGTGGAATTCTAAAATGATCATTGATGGAGGTGAAGATGCAACTGTTGCAACATCGTTGCTTGATTCTAGTAATTTAATTGTTCTGAAGGTACTTTCCTCACCAAGTTGTTATCATTTGAGGTGCTGCTTGTGGTGCATTTGTGCATCAAATGCCATCTTTTTGTGAAGCAGGAGTCATCTGTAATACGTTCCAATGCAAATCTGGGTGTACATGGACAAGGTTATTTGAATTTGTCAGGACCAGGTGATTCAATTGAAGCTCAACGTCTGGTTCTGTCACTATTTTACAGTATTCATGTAAGCTTCTGTTTTATAAGACATTACTTTGATGACTTGCAAAATTTTTCTTTTTCTTATTGTTTATATGGTTGTCTAAACTCTTCTTTTTAAAAATAAAACAGTGAGACTGTGTGGTACACTCTATTGATGTTAATGACAATCTCCACAATCTAATTTTTTATTTCCATCCCTCTTGCCACCCCCGAGTCTTTTTTTTTTGGTTGTAAAAACTTGTAGAATGAGTCTGAGTTGCTATAGTGTATTTTGTAGCTGTGAATGCTGCAGCATGAGAAATGTCATAGGCTTGCATGCATTGCATGCGCTTCCCATTTCCTACTAATAGTAAAATTTTTTTGACATGGGACCACAATTCCAGTTTTACAATTCCTGGCCTTGATTACAAATTGGAAATGATTCACTTAGAAAATCAAGTGAACTGAAATAAGTTTAGAAAGTTGGGTTTACTCTCTCTTATTCCCTGTCATATTTCAAATAATCTGCTTGTCGTTTAGTTTTAGGTTTGAATGTAGGAAACCTTAGTGGTTCAATATTGGTCTACCATCCATGTATTGCAATTTGTGGTTTTGTGCTACTTGTATGCTGGGATCCTCCCACTTGATGTTCTCTGTCCGAATGATCTCCAAATGGCTGGTCATTGGCCATTTCTGCTTCTGCTTCTGCTTCTGCATCTGCTTCCCTCCCTTTCTCTATTTAGCACAACAATCCCAGTTTGCTTTTATTTACTGAGTGATTCTTT
The DNA here is from genome assembly GCA_037832385.1 of Rhizophora apiculata. Taxonomy (NCBI): domain Eukaryota; kingdom Viridiplantae; phylum Streptophyta; class Magnoliopsida; order Malpighiales; family Rhizophoraceae; genus Rhizophora; species Rhizophora apiculata. Next base: position 2,996,155 of record CM075433.1, on the reverse strand, counting down.
CTGTCTATCTAGTGGCCAAACTCACACTATTATGGATGTTGTAAAGGAAATATTCATAAAAGGATTTTTTCTAATATTTTTAGTGGATAGATCATTGTATTTTTGTTGTCCATGCAGAGAATAAATATTTCTTACAATTCATGACTATTAAGTTTTTCATTTCTGATTTGCATGAAGGTTGGACCTGGATCTGTTTTGCATGGACCTTCAGAGAATGCATCAAGTGATGCTGTGTAAGTTAGGGTTATTTTGTATTTTCTGCTTCCTTTGTTTTTATTTTATTATATATAAGTCCCATGTATTTGCTATTGCAGTACCCCAAAGCTCCATTGTGAAAGCCATGTTTGCCCTGATGAACTGCTAAATCCTCCTGAAGATTGCAATGTGAACTCATCTCTGTCTTTTACTCTTCAGGTGATTGTTAAACAATGCTGCATTATGCATGAATGTCTTTTTATTTGAGCTTGGTTAACTGTTTTGTTAATTTCAGATATGCCGAGTGGAGGATGTCACTGTCAAAGGACTTATAAAGGGATCAGTTGTTCATTTTCATCGTACTAAAACAATATCTGTCCTATCTTCTGGAATAATTAGTGCATCTGGGATGGGTATACTTGCTCTCTTTTCATCTCTCTCTATCACTCATGCATGCAAACTGATGTGTTGTACAAATTTGATCACTTATTAGATGATTTGGTGAAGATTTTAAAGTTCTTATTGAAGAGTTGTGGTTTAGATGGCAATATGACATATCATTGCTGAATTCATACAGGCTGCATAGGTGGCTTAGGAAGAGGTCATGTTTTGAGCAATGGTATTGGTAGTGGTGCTGGCCATGGTGGCAAAGGTGGGCGTGGATATTACAATGGTAGTCGCATTGAAGGTGGTATTTCCTATGGAAAGGCAGAGTTGCCTTGTGAACTTGGTAGTGGCAGTGGAGAAGAAAACTCAACTGGTTTGACTGCAGGCGGTGGGATTATAGGTGAGCCCAACTTTTGGATCAACTGATCAATCAAATTTGCTTGGCTTTCATTTTTGTTTAACTATGAAACTGGAGTCAATATGTTATGTTTCATTTCGCCTTTGGCATTTGAAAATGGATGGTTTTCATGTAGCATGTCACAACTAATCTGTAGTGAGGAAAATTTTTGCTGCACTTGAGTTTGTGCATCTTGTCATGGTTGGCCACCTATTCCTGAGTTCATGGAGCTTTGCTGCAAGTTTTAGCTTGAGAGATGATGACTTCTGTCCCTATTTTTCACTTCTTGTATCTTGCTGAGCAGTAATGGGTTCATGGGAGCATCCCCTGTCAACTTTGTCCATTCAAGGCTCAGTAAGGTCTGATGGGGAAAGTTTTAATGGAACTGTTGGACTGGAAGAGTTTGCTGTTGCAAACAGAACAAGTGGAGGTCCAGGGGGTGGCTCTGGAGGAACTGTTCTTCTGTTTTTGCATCTCCTAGACATTGGTGAGTCTGCTATTCTTTCAAGCAGTGGGGGACACGGTAGTCCAAATGGGGCTGGTGGAGCAGGTGGTGGAAGAATTCATTTTCATTGGTCAGACATTCCTACTGGAGATGTATACCAGCCAATTGCTACTATGAATGGAAGCATCCTCACCAGGTTTAGTAATCAATCTAGTCTATCTAAGTTTTAAACTTTTGGTTGATATTGTTAATTGGTGCTTTACTAAATGTTAGCTTATTCTCTAGCTGAGTTGAAAGAGAAAGAATTGTTGTACCTTTGAAGATGAAATCCCAATGGTTTGATGCTTGTTGTCTCTTTCCAAACATCTCAAGTGTATCTGTAATCATCACCTTGAAATTCACTGCTCCCTGATACTCATTTCTGCAATTTTGAATAATCTGATTGGAAAAATATATATTTTCTTTGAGTATAATCTCCATTCATTGCTTCTGTTGTGATGAGAGGTACAATCAAGCTTGCATCTATGATACTAATGTTAAATTCCAACGTTGACTCCAATATTATCTGGCCTTACTGATCTTGTAAACATTGTTACAGTGGAGGTTTGGGTGGAGACAAGGGTGGTGATGGGGAAAATGGGACAGTAACAGGGAAAGCTTGCCCAAAAGGGCTGTATGGGATATTTTGCAAGGTATCATTACAAGTTGTTGATGTTGTGATGTCACATGCTTGCATATGGGATTTCAAATTTGTCATTGAACTGGTTATATTTGCGGGGAAAAAGGACATTTTAGTTAACATGAAATGATGGATTTTCTTTCCCCATTTGTGCGATTCATGATATGCTGAAATACTCTCTAGGAATCTTACCTGAGTATTTTTCATTTTCATTATATTATTTAAATTTGCTAGATTCAGCTTATGAATCAATCTTCAATAATATAGATAATGTGTTAGATATTTGACCTAATAGCATATCCATACTAGCAGTGAATTTTTTTTTTCCATTTTTTGTGGCCATTCATATCATCACTATAACTGTCATAATCTTTTCTTGGTTGTATTTTTTAACTTTTCATTCTTATTCTCTTTGTATTTCTTCAGGAGTGTCCAGCTGGCACATATAAGAATGTTACTGGATCTGACAGATCTCTTTGCCACCCATGCCCAGCCTATGAGCTTCCCCGTCGTGCTGTTTATACATCAGTTCGAGGTGGCCTCATGTTGGTTGTCTTGTGGATGTTTTAATGTTACTAGGGCTTAAACCTGACACACTTTGGCTGTAATATGCTAATGCTTACATCTATAAGATTCTGGAACCTCTAAACATGCTTTATTAGGCAGGATAGAATCTAGATACCTCAAATTAGTATTATTGCAGGCTTATAAAGTTTGAAAGTTAACACATGCTGAGTCTTACTTGAACCTAATAAGTTTCATATCCTTGATCAGAGGATTTTAAGAAGGGATAACTAGAGTGGGAGGGAGAAGCAGAAACATGAGCAGGACACCCTATAGAAATTACTGGGCTCATAAAATGTGTTTTAAAACTAATGCGAAAATTCAATTTTTGTTAAATAATCATGGGATTCTATCCTCTAACAGGTGGTATTGCTGAAACACCTTGCCCGTACAGATGTGTTTCAGACAGATTTCACATGCCAAATTGTTACACTGCCCTTGAGGAATTGATTTACACATTTGGTGGGCCATGGTTGTTTTGTCTTCTCCTCGTTGGTCTTCTCATCCTGCTAGCATTGGTGCTTAGTGTTGCCCGGATGAAATTTGTTGGGGTTGATGAATTGCCTGGCCCAGCTCCCACTCAGCATGGCTCTCAAATAGATCATTCCTTTCCGTTTTTGGAATCGCTGAATGAGGTCTTCAATTCTTTATACTGACTGTTCAACTCATAACATTGATTACAATTGATACCCCACTTTTGAAGCCCTGATTTGCTCTCTGTCTTTCTTCAGCATTTGATTCTTTCTTTTAATCAAAATCTGAATTTGTAGAGGATGGTTGTGCTTTTGCTTTGCTTGTAGGCTGTAAGTTTATTTTAATTTTACTTCCAGGTCTTGGAAACTAATAGAGCTGAGGAATCCCAGAGTCATGTACACAGGATGTATTTTATGGGCCCCAATACTTTCAGTGAACCATGGCATCTTCCACACACTCCTCCTGAACAAATAAAAGAGATTGTGTAAGTTTAATACCTTGTCTTTGGTTGGAGATTTACTGTTATAGCACCATCCTCAGTTGTGCCCTTCAGGCATATTTCAATATGCAATCTTGTGTTTTTACTTCATTGCCCTGGCAGGTATGAGGGGCCTTTCAATACATTTATAGATGAGATCAATGCCATAGCTGCTTATCAATGGTGGGAGGGTGCTGTGTACAGCATTCTCTGTGTTCTAGCATATCCACTTGCATGGTCATGGCAACAATGGTGCCGGAAATTTAAATTACAAAGACTGCGTGAGTTTGTTCGTTCAGAGTATGACCATTCTTGTTTACGGTCTTGCCGTTCGCGGGCTCTTTATGAAGGGCTTAAGGTTTGTATACATAATATTTAGTCTCAAGAGTTACATTATGTTAAGTAGTGAAATTTTGTGCCTTGCTCATTCCTTTCATGTTAACATCCTGATTTATAAATTGATTTGTTATAAATTTCCTGTCTGTTTGAATGTTTTGTTAATCATTTGAATTTATTCTTGTTCACCTCTTCCTTCACATCATCAGAATAGTGAAAAAAAACTTTTATTTCCAGACAAAGGTTTGTGTTCATTGTGTGAATGTATATCCAAAAAGAAAAAGTTCATGGTGTGAATTAGGTAGTCACATCACCAGTTCTATCAACAAATTGTCTGTATCTGGTTGTTTCTCATTATGTTGTCAGTGTCACTTTTAATTGAGATCTAGCTGAGATTGCTTGTGAAGTGTCCTTTCTTCTGGTCAAGGTCACTCAGAACCATACTTTTTAGCAAGCTTTTAGGACCCCACTTGAATCATCTATGCTGAAATGTTTGACACCTTAACACAATCTGATGTACTAGCTTCTTCTTTTTCCTTTTAAGAAAATAATTTCAGTATTTCTGGCTGAATGCATGTTAATATTTTAAGTGGTTTGGTTATGTATGTGTGCTTTATAGGAGGAATTATGCTTGGTTCTGTGATACCAGTTCCTATGTGCATCAGCAGTTGGAATTTCTGTTAACTTGATGTGTAGATTATATGTGCAGCCCCAGACAAATAGGATGGCATATTTTGGTCATATATCGTGTCAATTGCTCACATTGGTGGTATATGCATTCCTTTGCATTCACCTTTTTGCACAAAACTGGCAATGTTTTGGTCTGTTCTTGATGTTGTATTTTATGTTTGCAATATGTAATCACCATAGACAATTGATTTAGATAGTAATTTATATGTTATGCATTTATAATAAAAATTGAATAGGACTGATCTTCTGATCTAATGTAGGTAGCTGCAACTTCTGATCTAATGCTTGCATATTTGGATTTCTTCCTTGGAGGAGATGAAAAGAGGACTGATCTTCCTCCTCGTCTATGTCAAAGATTTCCAATGTCCATAATTTTTGGAGGTGACGGAAGTTACATGGCTCCTTTTTCAGTTCAAAGTGATAATATTCTAACTAGCCTCATGAGCCAGGTTGGTTATCTATTTCCAACTCCAAAGTATCGGTTACTGCTCTGAGATTGGGGAGATGAACTTGAATACACCAATGTGTCGTCTCCCATGTTATGGTTTTACACTGTTTGTTTGGCACGCAGATGGTTCCTCCTACTATCTGGTACCGCATGGTGGCTGGTTTGAATGGACAACTGCGTCTAGTTCGTCGTGGTCGACTAAAAGTGACATTTCGATCTGTCCTTGGATGGCTTGAAACTTATGCAAATCCTGCTTTGAAAGTCCATGGGGTGCGTGTTGATCTTGCATGGTTCCAGTCCACTGCTTGTGGGTATTGCCAATATGGACTTCTGGTGCATGCTGTTGAAGAGGATCAACGTGCCTCAACTGAACATATTGATGGCAGTGCAAAACAGACTGAGCAGCAACCATGGTAATTTTTTATTGTATAACATAATCATAGTTGCAGTTTTATGCCTTTTTCTTTTGATCCATCACTTGGATATCATAGTCTTGCATGCTTTGTAGTAAGCCAACCCAATATTCATTTTTCTTAATTCGGTGCATGAACATTAGATGTGCTAAAATTTTCAGGTTTTCTTAGTTATGACTCAAGTTTGCCATTGTGACTCAGACATTTTTGGGACATCAACATGATTTTACAATTTTAGCAGCTTTAAGTGACAATTTGCACGGTGCATATATATATATATCTTGTGTTTAGATGTTGCCAAGTGATTATCATTACTAAAGGAGAAATTTTGAATTTTTCAATGAGGCACAAAACTTGAGCAGTTACCTAATCCTTTTCCAAAGTTAATATCATCATCTGCTTACATTAATTGCTGGATTTTGAATTATGGATACTTATAAATCTATGATAAAATTATTGTCTTTGTTATTATTGTGTGGGCAAAATTGGACTCAATGGCACTGAAATTCACTTGTTTAATATTTCTGTCTCTTATCTTTTAATCAATTAGCATTTGCTAAAACTTTGCTGGGTAAGGATTCTAAAAGTTAAAAAAGAGGACCACTACATGACACCACCTTAAGAAGACATGGGAGGCCTATAAAAGTAATTTCCACAACTTTTAAGGACCACAAAATTCACTCTTTCCTCACATGATCACTTAAACACCCTTGTGACACATATTATGCGCCCCACTAAGTGAGGCCAAGTAGCTTTTCTGATAAAAAATTGAACATATGTTACTTCATTGTCTAGCGCTTTTTCTTTATTTACATTAGCAAAGTTACTCTATGTGGTCACACAAATCATATTGGAAATAGCATTAGTCATCATAAGGGGAAAACTTTCCCTACACAAAATTTATCGAATTTTTGATGTTTAGTTTCATCTTCATTTGACCATTTACATCTCTAATCTTTCATTTGTATCATATTATGTATGAGTCTCTAGGCATTTAAGATGTATTGGAGTTGAAAAAAAAAAGGAAAAATCTTTTTCCTTTCAGTCTTATTCTTTTGTGATTTCAATATATATATATATATACACGTAAAATGGGATTAATTGTTAGTCCTTTGGGTTCTTAATTCAGTCTTGGTAGGTCAAAAGCCTTGTGGATATGCTCTTCTTTTCTTTGGTAGTGTGATTTCTGTATTATGACAGTGCACCCTTTACTACATGCATGTATGCTCTTACACAAAAATTTGCATTTACTTAGCCCTTGTGCCTACATGGTCTGACAACCTTGGTTTTCATGCATGGTGAATTCTAGGCTGTTAACTTTCAGGATACATCACTCTATATGGAATGGACATTGAAATAGAAAGGAGTTTGACTTGGGCCTTTGCCAATGTTTTGTTTAACAGGGTGAAGAACTTGCGCAGAGAAAATCGCTCTGGTCAATTAAAAGAAAATACTCTCTTAAGCCGAGCCCAAAGAAGCAATGAAAGTAATGTCAGGTGGAAAAAGAGTTATGGAGGAATTATAAATACTAACAATCTACAAATGCTTGAAGAGAAGAGAGATATATTTTACCCTCTCTCTTTCATAGCACATAATACAAAACCTGTTGGCCACCAGGTAGAATCATTTACTGGCATTAATGCCCATTGCATATGGTCAATAAGTTTTTCCCTCATTTTACTGTGAAATTAAATAAATTTACTTGTGCTGTATAATGGTGGATGAAGTGTGAATAATGGAGATTTTAAAAATAACTTGATATAATAGAACATCCATAATTTACCAGAATTGCTCTATAAATTCATGTCATTCACTTTATTATTGGAAGTTATTTTAAATAACATATTTTATAGTTTCTATTACTACTGAAATTTTGGTTAACTTAAAATGGATTGCCTGAATTGATATCAAATATAGTACACGCTTGCTATATATTTTTCTAGGTTGATTTTATTAGAAATTTTTCTCTCCCTCACATTTCTTGTTGTCTTCATTGCAGGATCTTGTTGGCTTGGTCATCTCCATGTTGCTCCTAGGAGATTTTAGCTTAGTATTGCTTACTTTTTTGCAGTTGTACTCATTCTCATTGATAGACGTTTTTCTGGTTTTGTTCATCTTACCTCTCGGCATTCTTCTGCCGTTTCCCGCTGGTATCAATGCCTTGTTTAGTCATGGACCTAGGCGTTCTTCAGGCCTTGCACGCATCTATGCGTTGTGGAACATTACATCATTGATTAATGTTGTAAGTTGCTATTGTCTATTCTAGAAATTCTTTATTTATATATGGTCTCTGCAACCAATGAAGTTTCTGTGGTTAGTAATCATTTCGTTTATTTGACCTTCTTGCAGGTTGTTGCATTTATTTGTGGTTATGTTCATTACAACACACAATCGTCCTCAAGTAAAAAATCCCCCTTTCAGCCATGGAATATTAGCATGTGAGTTTTTGGACAAGCAGGAACTTTCAGATACTTTGGGACGTTGAAATAACATAGCAAATAGCTGACATAGCTTTTATGCTTATATTGTCTATTTGGTGTTGCAGGGATGAAAGTGAGTGGTGGATTTTTCCTGCTGGACTGGTTCTGTGTAAGATCTTACAATCTCAACTTATTAATTGGCATGTTGCAAATCTGGAGATACAAGACCGCTCACTGTACAGCAATGATTTTGAGCTGTTTTGGCAGTCGTGATATAATGTCAGAGGCATATATATTCCAACACTAATGGGGGTTCTTTTTGTTCTTTGTATGCTTTTTAGGCAAAAAAAAAAAAAAAGCTCGTTTAGGCCAAAATGCTTAACAGATGGGTAGAAATAGAAGTTAGAAAAGAAAATACGGGTAGAGTGAGTGCATTCATTTGTAACTTGTAACTTTTGTATATTGTGCAGTTGCTTATTTTTATTCACTTTTGTATTCGCTTCCTTTTGCCATATAAATTATCAGTGTAAATATTAATTAGGCCAGTACTTATTTTTGCATATGTTCAATACCACGTTGATTTCTTACTTCTTGTTAAATTTAATTTCCGTGTGCCATCATTTTAATTTCAGTTAAAAGTGAAAAATTATTCAACTTGAATGTCGCAGGATAACTAGGGTTAAGTATGTGTCATAATTTTGATCAGGCCAAAAAAGAAAATAAAATAAAAAAACAAAAACAAAAGATTCAATTTCCTGCGGACGGCAGGCTCCAGCGAAGCAGCTAACTTATTTTTTTGATCCATCATGTCTGTGGTTTACCGTTCGCTGAACTTTTCCATCCTTCTTATAAAGCGCAACTCGTTCGCTGAACTTTTCTATCATTTTTATAAAGCGCAACTGCTTAATGCCGGAGCGATCGTTGATGCCAAGGGCAGCAAAGTGAATCAGCTTGCAATATCGGCCCACGTGATACAGAAAAGATAGAAAAGGTCGCGCAGAGGTTATCCTCTTGGTCTTGGAACACAACCCGGCTGAGGAATCAGGAATACATGATTTGAGTGTTCTAGGGACATGTTTGCGTCCTGCTTTTGTTGGATTAGACTGCATACAATTATGATTCTTAGACTGCATACAGATGTTTCACAATCCGTCAGACTTAAAAGTCAAGATTAGAATGAGCGAACTCCGTAAGACAATCACTTCAATATAAGAAATAAACAAAGAAGAGAACAGGTATCACCGGCGGTTGTCTTTCAATGCTTCTCATCGGGAAAGTAAGGGGAAAAGACATCATTATTGCCTCCCACCTCGGAAGCTGCAAATCTCTGGTTCGGGAGACAAGTCGAAGCACAATTAAGACCAAAATGCTTACTTACTTAGCAGCACTCACGAGCACGCACGCACCCACCCACCCACAATGACAAGAAGCATGGGTGATTTTTCCTTTTTCTTTTTTAATTTATTTTCCCCTCTTGTAGAACCTGAATCCTCAACCTATGTATACCGCTAAAATGACAGCCAACAATTGAAAGCAAGAGGTTTTATTTGGGCCGTCAGTAAATGCCAGTGGTAAACTAAGAAGATTCAAATCTAGTTGGTCCGGCTTGCCAGAAGGCAGGGGTTCGAGGGCTGGTAGGAACAGCAGTCGTTATAAGAACCAGGAAAGTACAAGGCGAATAAACACACCAAATGATAGAAGATCAATGAGGTTTTCTCTAGCACACACAGCTCAAAGTCCATAGAAGGAAAGAAACAGCTACTCCTTGTTCAGTACTTTAGGAACCTTGATATAAGATTCCTCATTGCTTGGGACAGCAGCCATCATAGTGTCTCTGTTGAAAGAGCAATTGGACTTGCATCAATTGATAATAAGAAAACAAGTTCATCAAGCTTACAGGTAAAGGTGCTGCAGTAGAGGAAAAATAAGAACACAGCCATTACTTACCTGTCCTCAAATATTTCAGGAATATCCTCGCGCAAACTGTCACCTTCGGTATCTGACGTTCGGAGAGAATAGTTTTAGACATGATTGAAAACTAAGCGATGAACATGCTGATATGTACACGTAAAATGTATTGCTTCTCCTTTTTTGACGCTAGATAAAATTAAGTTACACGGTTGATCAATCTTAACAGGAATATGTGGAAGAGAAATGTTCGACGACTCAACAATATCAAATAGACAGGAACAGGAAATGTCATTCCCAAAACTACTAGGTGACTGCATAAAGGGAATGATGAAACCGAACTGGGCCGCTATACAGCCTTATGCCATTGTCATTACACATGCCATTTTATTTGGGTATGTCGGCAGTGCTTTATCTCATTTTAGCAACACAGAGAGCATAGATTCCCCATTGTTGGGTGGAAGGTAGACATGTTGTTAGATAAAGAAAATATTCATCCAATTTCTTTTAGTTCAAATTTCTTTCAGTGGCTACGTGTCTCAATTTCATTTTCAACATCAGATGACAGTAATGATCAGTAGCTTCCTAGTCTATAATCTTAGAAGAAACCGTTCCAGCAAGTAAAATGTGAAAAATAGTGCCTAGTTAAAGTGATAATGCAGGAAATGTAAAGCACCTGCTCTAATTGCGGGCTCCACACTATTGAGATTAACAGATTGGAGTTGTCCAAACCTAGCATCATCAAAGACCCCAATTACCAAACATCAAAAGTATTTATCACAACATGTCTGTCTGCGGCAGGGGTGTGTCCGTGAGTGGGTGCGTGCCACGGAGGGGAAGATAGAGATTACCAATCTATAACTTGTCGAATTTTAGGAGCGATTTCTTCTGCCTACAACAGAGAAGGCAACAGAAACACAAATGAATTAACCAAAACAATAACAACAATAACAGAAAAAAAAAAAAAAAAAAAAACCAACAACAAAGAGAGAGACCTCTTGTGGGGTGAGAGAAATTCGAGCAGTTTCGGCCAAATGAGCGATGTCGGGTGGTTGAAGAGACGACCCATTTGATGTTGGCTTCGTTGAGAACAATCTTCCAATCTTGAAGTCTTTACGACGATAATTGAAGAGTTGCCAAGCAGTAGAGCTGAACAAGACTCGGTGCTTTTCTAAAAGGAAAAACGCTCCTTTGGGTTTGAGCAGTGGCAGCGTTAGTCCTCTGTTTCCCATGTCGAGTGTCTTGTCTTCTTCTCCCCCACTGCTCTCTCCAAACAGGTCAGGCCCTCTTATCGGCTGCGTTTTCTGTTTTGAAATGCGTGAACGCAGAGTGTTTTTTTCCGGCCCATTTAAACTCCCCCTCTGGATTTAATTCCTTAACGTTTGGCTCAAACTTTTTTAGAAAATTTTAAAAAATTAAGAAAATATATTTTTAAATATTATAACTATCTCTCTCTCTCTCTCTCTCTCTCTCTCACTCCCTCTCTTTTACAATCTTTAAAAATATTTTTTATTTTATTATTATTTTTAAATAAAGACTAAAAAGAAAAAATTACCCTTATCACTTTCACATGGATTGTGTTATTATTATGTGTACATTTTATTTTAATTATGGGGCCCAGCTTGGTGCGTGCAATGAGAACGGATGCCCTTTTCGCTTCCACATCAAGCATAATTACAGGTCCATCCACAGTGGACGGGAAGTTATTGCATGCTTCTTGGGCTTCCTCAATAATGCAACAAAGCTGATCGATCCGCTGGAAAGGATGAGGTCGTTTCAGTGAACTGCAGCACACCTTTGGAAATGATCTTTGTCCACCTAGCTATTTATAATGAATATTAATAAAAATAACCGAATCACGGTGCAGAAGAATCAAATTACATTCTCAGGAGGATTTTAATGGGGGGCACCTTTTTTCACCCCTCGAATGGTTTTGTGGATTGCATCTCCCGTTGTGAAAATCTAAATTTCTAGTCTACATCTATAAAAAGCGTGACTGCGATGATGAGTATGAAGCATCCTCGCCTACATAATTTATTTATTTATTATTCTTTTAGCAAAAATCACACTGATCAATAAAATATGTAACTAGAATAACAAAATATACACCAAATTTTGAATCTATTTAAATTACATAAATATATTTTGAGAAATCATACTAATTTTTTAAATATTTTTAATTTTTAATTAAAAAATAAACTTATAATCTTATTTTTAGAGTGAAAATAAATTAAATAAATGAATTATATTATAATTTAAGTAATTTAACAACAAAAAATATATATATACATATAGGAATACAAGAGATTGGTGAATAAAAAATTGATGAACGATCGTATCTAAAAGTGTCCGTTGCAATTGCAGTTAACAAAGCTCTTTTGACTGTTCTATTTTTTATGTTGCAAAACCCACGTGTTAACTGAGATATATTAAAAAAAAGGTGTTTGGTAAAAAAAAAAAAAACAAAAAACAAAGGGGGGCATTAAGTAGAGGCCGAAGTTCAAAGTGGGCCATGGAATAAGTTCGGTCTGTTTGATTTTTAATGTAGGAAAAGAAAAAAAGCCCAATGATATCACCAGTAGGCCCATCAAGGCGCTGAGCGGAAAGACCAACCCATTCATTTGTTACCGAAAAATAACAAACAGCAAAGGTGAGATGGCAGACTCGCAGATCCAGACGAGGGACGCTCCTCTCTCAGAAAAGAACAAATTTATTTTTTCAAACGGGAAATTGTGTGTGATTGGGCCACGTGTCTGACCGTACAGATTTCGACCGTTGCGAAAGTTTGCATATTGAAGTATCCGCCATCCGCCCCACCTCTCTCCTTCGTCTTTCATTTCCTCTCTCTCTCTCTCTCTCTCTCTCTCTCTCTGTCTACATCTGCCCCATCTCTGCGTGTCCATCTCATGGCGATTGCTGCAGAGACCCAGCCGCAGGAGAAAGTAATATTGCTCGAACTCTCTATTATTTTGTAGCGGATTTGGTTTTTTTTTTTTTTTTTTTTTTACAAAAAAAATATCTCGTTTGGGTCCCAATTATTTCCTTTTCGGTCCTTGAAAGAATTGCATTCTTGGGTTGATCCTTTTAGTAACTATTAGACGGGATCTCCAACAAGGGAAATAGGTTTTGGTCCAATTGGGTCTTCTATTGCTATGGCTCATGGTGATTTTGCAAGTTTTTTAATTTAATTTTTTGTGTCTGAGATAGAGAATAGGGTTTACCGTTTAAAAATTTTTCTGATTCTTTAGGTGCATTTTGGGTGAGGATATTTGGAGTAAATTCAGGGTTTCAAGTTGTTATTTGGTTTCTACAAGTGGGTTTTCATTTTTTTTTTACAGGCTTCTTCAGAGGTATCGGCCGCGGAGAAAAGAAGATGGACACTCAATGATTTCGACATAGGAAAGCCTCTTGGACGAGGGAAGTTTGGTCATGTTTACTTAGCCCGAGAAAAGCGGGTCAGTTTACCTGCAACATGTGAACTTTGTGCAAGCATTTTACAATTGGCCTTTTGATTTTAATGTTTTAGGTCCACTTTTAAAATGCAAAGTGGAGGTGATTCTGAGTCTTACCTGAATGCCCCCATAGCGTTTGTTCTGCTAAATATGGCATTCTTAGCATGTGATATACAGCTTTGCTGTTTGTTGGTGGTTGCATTTGCCTGACCATGAATCAATTTGATTAATTGGTGTCAAGTGTTTTGGGTCTGAACGTATATCTTTGTGTTTAATATGTATCATTTTTTGCCTGTATTATGTAATAATTTGATCTTTTTGTCATGAAATAGAGCAATCATATTGTTGCTCTGAAGGTTCTTTTCAAGAGCCAGCTGCAACAATCACAGGTTGAGCATCAGCTCCGTCGGGAAGTTGAAATTCAGAGTCATCTTCGACATCCCAATATTTTACGGCTTTATGGATACTTCTATGATCAGGTATATTTTTTAGAATCGTCTGTGTATTTTGGTATCTTGTTTATATTGTAAATGCTTCACAATATGTAACTCTGAGTCCTTAAATTAATTATTGCAGAAACGGGTTTATTTGATACTGGAATATGCAGCCAAAGGTGAACTCTACAAAGAACTGCAGAAGTGTAAATACTTCAGTGAAAGACGTGCTGCTACTGTAATTAACTCCTAAGCTGTAGCTATCACTGGCATTCAGTTTACTTGTCAAAATATGTACTTTCATATGATTATGAGATAGCATTGGGATGTTTGCTTTTTTTTTTTTTTGTCCTTTTTTAATTTTTTATACTGCATTTCTAATTAAGCAAGTCTTCAAATAATTGGAAGCAACAGTACATACTAATGTGTCCTGTTTATACTTCACATAGTAGATTACCAAATGCTGGCATGCAATGTTTGATTTTTATAACTTGCTTAACCCTTCCAATAGTGACAATGAGTAATGGTGATATTGTGGATGTGGCAGTATGTTGCATCATTATCTCGGGCACTGATTTATTGCCATGGCAAGCATGTAATACACAGAGACATCAAACCAGAGAACCTTTTAATTGGTGCGCAGGTGATGACAGGCTTCCTCAGCTATATAATTATGTCCTAGACCACTGATCAATTTTCTGCTTTATAATATCAAAGTTGATTTCTTTTATCAGGGTGAGCTCAAGATTGCAGATTTTGGTTGGTCAGTGCACACATTTAATCGGAGGCGAACAATGTGTGGTACATTGGATTATCTCCCACCTGAGATGGGTATGTTGACTGGTGGATTGGCTGCGGGTGGCTGTTTTTGAAGAAAATGATTTTTAGATGTTCAAAACTCTTCTTGCAGATGTTTTATTTACCTGGTATTTTATTGCAGTGGAAAGTGTAGAGCATGATGCCAGCGTTGATATCTGGAGCCTAGGTGTCCTCTGCTACGAGTTTTTATATGGGGTTCCTCCCTTTGAGGCTAAGGAACACTCGGACACATACAGAAGGTAAGCACAAATCCTTTTTCACATCACACATTGTTTCTTCAAATTTAACAATACAGACAGGAAGTTGATGTCTTTCACACTTATACATCATGAGAATGAAACAGCTGGTTCTGCCCAAGTTCTCGAAACATTTTCATATTTTTTGGTGCCAAAAGGTTCTGTGTACAAAAAATTGTGTGGTAACAGCAAAAATGTGCTTATGGAGCATTTTTTTTCCCCCTCTTGATGGCTGTACCCATTTAACAACAGGATTGTGCAAGTGGATCTGAAGTTTCCCCCTAAGCCCATTGTCTCTTCTGCTGCAAAGGACCTTATTAGTCAGGTAAGATTTCCGTTCTTGCACTATAAGAATTACGGTGGCTCTCTACTGAATGACTTCACCATCGCTTAATATTCAAAAGATTTCCTGCAATTGCCCAAGTTCTGATAATTTGCCTGTGTATTAGATGCTGGTTAAAGACTGTTCACAGCGCCTGCCACTTCACAAACTACTTGAGCATCCCTGGGTTGTTCAGAATGCTGATCCCTCTGGTGTCTATAGGAGTTGATTTGTCTTTTGGGATTTAAAGCCTTTGGGTGTGACTCCCTTCTGGAACTGATTTGTAAAAGAGAAATGACTCATATTGTGTACTCTTTCACCAATTTTATTCGGATAGCGATATCATTGTTCATCTTCTTCTCTTTCACAGAGTTTATTTAATATTCTTTGTTTTCCACACAACCCCATCAAAATCTCAAACATATATATATAAAATCGTAATTTTTATTCCCTTGAGTTGGACCCAAGCTCTATTGCATATGAACAATTAACCTAAGGCCTCAATTCCAATTACATCCAGACGACGAAGCACCGCCTGCGTGCATACGCCAGCGATATCCATAATACAGAGTACGTTATTAACAACAGGGATCTTACGAGCAGTCAAGGAAATGACTACAAACCAAATATTTGTGTGTTAATAGAGCAGCCAAATGTTAATTCTTGTCGAAGAATACATAAAAGTTTTGCTAAAATAACTGTTCAATCATAATGGCAGCATATATGATTATGTAAAGAGATCAGTATAAATTTCTCAAAGGAAACGAAACAGAGGATTCGCTTGACATTTCAGTTGCCAAGACAAAACAGCACAAAAGCATCGAATAAGATGTCCAGCCCGACTAGAAAACCAGGGGCCGATTGCATATATGCATAATACTAAAACAGAAAGCATTGCAAAGAATTTCCTCAATTTAATTTTGTATGAAACAAATAAACTCTGCAAACAAGCACCTGAAACTGAAAATAGTTCTGAGGAATGCCAAAGTACATGTTCCTCCAACCCTTTTATGGTAGGATGTTTTGCATGGTTAATGCCATCCTGATAACATGCTATAACTGTCTCCAATTACTGGTATGTATCCTTACGGTCATCACCCTCCAACAACCAGGTTGGAGGTTTTGTCTCTTTGCTCACTTCTGCAACAACTTAATGACTCATGAAGCTTGGTTGGTTAGTTGAAGAAAGGAGTCTTGCCCACATGCGATCAGTAATGACAACTTTGTTTTGCCTCTCAATAATCCGCTGCAAGCAAAGCACAGCATAATCTACTTTAGAACATAGCCAATAGTTTCTTTGGAAATTATTCTGCTGTGGATAAAAAGACACAAATGCAAGGTTCATTTTAGAACATAGAGAAGCATACATTGAAAGGAATGTATGTATGTCTCGTGTTGACAAGTCCAACAGTGAAGCCTGTGTATCCTGCCATTGCTCCATGAACTGCACTTTGAGCAAGTAGAGTGCAGTAGACATTATCAGATGCATTGCTTGGTATGGCTCGGATCATATATGTGGGATCTGGAAGATAGTAGACCAGAATCAATTGTATATACATGAAAAATAGTGTAAGCAGAAAGTGGTGAATAGTGATTTAGATAAAGCAAATTTCAGCACTCTTACCTATGTATTTCAGGGTAATTTCCATCTTTTTCACTTTGGCAAAGTGATCCTACGACAAGGAAAAGAGAAGCTGTAATATAGCCAAAAAAGACACCTCCCTATAGATCACACACAACTCTAGAGGGGACATGACCAGTTTCAGCCCAAATGCAGGAAAAGAATATATGGTTCTTGTTAAATTCATTCACAATGTTCTTTGATCAAAATTGCAACTCTAATATCTCCATCAAATGAAATTGGAGAACATTAATACCTTGTTCATATGGATTAATAATCCCTCACAAAAGGGACTCCTACCTGTAACCAAAATTGGTTTAAATGAATGCTTGTAGTTCCAAAGCTGGAACAGCAAAGGAGCAAAGTTTGAAATTTTCATCAATAATTATCAATCTTTATGTAAGATTAACATTCCAGGGAAGAACACCTATTCAACAAAATGCTTAGAAGGACATGACAGAAAGAAAAAAAAAATACATGCAGATGACACAACTGACTGATCAGCTACCTCTTTCTATCTCTACTAAAATTTTAAGGTGGCAGTAGTCAGATGAATAGTGATCTCAATTCATAGAAATACAAATTTCTTAATCATTAGATACTGGAAGCAATACCTTGATTTTCTGAGACATCCAGAATCCAACATCCTTAAGTAGCTTGTTTCCTGAAGCATCTTGCTGGTCCTTGGATTGCAGGCTTTCTGAAAGAAGATCCTGTCCTGCTCCTTCAGCTATAACTATAACCATGTGTCCATTTTCCTTTAGCTGTTTTTCAATGAACTCAAGAAGTCCTCCTTTTCCTTCAAGATAGAATGGTGACTCTGGAATCAAACAGCAATCCACATCTCGGCTAGCAAGAGTAGCATACATTGCAATGAAACCTGCAATAATGATTACAAACAGAGAGCACGGTTCAGTGAAGCTGGCATAGAAATGCCATTAATGGTAAAACCTTGTTTGACGAGGATAGCTAGATGACCATGGTTGTTAGCGACCTTACTGTCTATGAGTTAACTTACCACTGTACCGTCCCATCAACTTCACTAGACCGATACCATTCTCAGCACTTTGAGCTTCAACATGTGCTGCATTTATTGCTCGTTGAGCCTCTTCAACAGCAGTATCAAAGCCAAAGGACTTGTCAATAACCTGAATTGCATCAAGGAATTTGATATAAAACTATTTTGAAACTCCAAGGATAGGTTCTAAAAGAATGATCAGAAAAGAACAAAAATGCCATATGAATCAAAGATGCACTGATCACAAGTACCGGAATGTCATTATCAATGGTTTTGGGAATTCCAGCAACAGCAACCTTGAGGCCGCGTTTTCTGATTTCCTGCATGATGTCAAACAGGAGATTTCAAATAAATCACTCCCTAGAGGCAATGATGTGTGAGATTCAAAGCAAGACAAACAACAGCATTAAAAGGGGGCAAAAGCAACATGATATGCAAAGCAATCAATGAAACTGGAAGACAGCTCAGAAATATTTAATTATTTATTCACAGAGTCTGAGGGAGTTGCAGGGGAACTGACTATTTAAATTGCCATTGTCATTGAAAATGTTAGCAGTTTCCAAAATATACTGAAATTGCAAATGTCGAATGAAATAGGCAGAGAAGCTATAAGGTGTCAAAGTGCAACTGCACGAGAACCATAAATGCTGAAGGAAATGGTAGCATAACTTCTTTTAGTTGATGATGATGGAGATGAGAATACGACAGGATGAAATGAAGGGCAAAAACAATTTAAGGATGGAAATGTTGAGTTCACCATAGATTTAAGATTTTCAGGATTCTCCTTGACCACATACTTTGTAAATGACATGTGGTTTTCAATATCATATATGAGTAACCATTGTGGGTCTGCATGATTTATTTACAGAAATTACCTCATATATTGCTGCTGCTCCCTTCTGAGTTCCATCACCTCCAATTATATAAACCTGGACCATTAGAGACAGTATAGATAAGAACTTCTATGCCTATAGGCTAAAGAAAATAAATTCAGAAGGAACACCCTTAATCTTCTTTTCAGTGAGAATTCACATAAAACTTCTGTCCCATACAGACCTGATTGATCCCTCGATCCTGAATGCTGTCGACTATCTTTAATGTGTCATGGCCTCCCCGAGATGTCCCCAGGATAGTCCCACCACGTTTGTGGATATCATTAACAACTTTAGGAGTTAAAGTAATTGTATTTTTGGAGTAGAAACCCCTGTAGCCTCCCTACAAAAATCAGGATATGCCAGTGATATGGCCAAATTATCAAGCACAAACAACTTTGTCTTTAATGAAAGTAAATCCTTTAAAACTACCAAAAAAAAAAAACTTCAATAAAATATAAATTACCATGCAATTCTATTAAGTTGGTAAGTTCAAGCACATAAGAAAACAGTTCACTCACATCAATTCCAAGGACTTTGCTGGCACCGTACATGTGATAAAGGCCACAGACAATTTCTCTAATCACGGTGTTGAGCCCAGGGCAAAGCCCACCACATGTTACAATACACGCATGCACGTCATCTGACTCAAAGTAAACCTATGAAGGCACTTTTTAGTGAGTACATGTGCCATACAACATACTTTACCATGACCATTTCAAAATATTAGGACACCATAAAATTACGCATGCCTTTTGGCGAGGTCCAGCACGTCGAAAGTGTACACCCCTTGGACCATCCTTGTGAACAACAACCTGAGAATCAAAATAAAAGAACACATTATTCTCAAATGGCCCTGATCATATGTAGAATTTACAAGGATAATTTTTCAACTTGCAGAACAAAGAATCAAATCATCAAAAAAGCTACGGTTGCAGAGTCATTATTTCTATCATGCAAAATGCTAGCCCACATCCTGACATCTGAAAACAATTGGAGTACATATGATTGAGATAACACGGAATAAGCAGATAGCACTAGTATTTCAAATTGCCTTCGCTGTCATGCCATAGCTATAAAAGCTATCACATCATAGTAACTACTTGACTTGCAGTTTCAGTAACAACACTTCCCACATAATGTTCAGGAAACTGCTTCAAGGAATTGCATGCCATTTGAAACTATCTAAAGAATTTAGTTAGGGCTCTGCTGTGCAAAGCTTCACACCCAAAAAAAGCATGAGATCATGGAAATTATTCAAACGCCACACAATTGGGAAGGGATTTTTATCAAGATACCATAAACAGCACAACTAACCTTTTGGGGAACAGTATCATCCACGTCAACAAAATACTGCCTACAATTAAAAAAGTAAAAAAAGAATATTAAATGCTTCAGAATTAGCAGAAAGAAGTCCAACCGGGTTTCATCGAATAACTACATAATTTATATAGCGATAAGCCAATGTAGATAGAAAATATATCAGTGCCGCACTTAGCTTACCTGACTACAGAATAGGCAGGATTATCTTGTAATGGATTTGGATAGGTCTGCCACACAAACAACATGGTTAAGGAAAAAATACATAAAATTTCACAGTGAAAATTGGAGTCTCTTTTCCAATTATGCATGTTTATAGACGTACTCATTTAAGCTATGCTCTTCCATCAAAACTAAAATATACATTAAGGAGACTTCTATGCAGCATCTACCAATACAATGCGGATCTGATAAATGAGTAATACAAATGCGCTTGGCTCGCGGATTTTAACACAAGATAAGAGCAAATTCAAACACTGTACCTAAGCTTTTGGCTTAATCCACACAACAAGAACAACAACAAAGTGGGTAGTCATGGAGAGTTGAATCAATCAAAGGAAAAAACGTGCCAACGTACCGATTGGAAACAAGAAGAAGAAGAAAGAATGAGCGAAAACTCACGGGGAGATCGATAATGTAATCGGACAAGTGAGGCACGTCTTCCAGAACGTAACCGCAGTCGCCGTCCACTATCTTCATTTGCAACTTACTCGATTCCTCCATCACTCTTTCTAATCTCTAAGACACGCAGCCACGCGTCCACTCTAAACGCCTTCCTTCCTTGTCTTGCTCGCTCGATTCTAGAAACTACCAGTACCAGAGAGCTTCTCAACTGGAGCAAGAATCTCTGGGTTTCTCGGGAAAGGGTCCGATGGTTTGCCGATGGCTATGGCGATCTCGACCGATGAGTGCGTGCGGCGTAGTCTTCTTTATTTTATATATTTATGAGGGTCGAACCGAGACCCCGTTTTGGAGCGCGATATTGAACAAAGCGACGTCGTGATGAGTCTCTCGGAGAAAAGTTAAGACTAAAAGCAGGTGGCGTGATTCTTCTAGTACCCAGAACACCACCCACTGGTTTCGAAAATGGCTTCGTCGGGTTTAGACTGCCTTCCTTTCCTTCTCTTTTTATTTATTATTATTTTTTTCTTTTTTTTCCCTACGGCCCCACCCGTTTGTTTGAATAATAAAAAAATAAAAAAAAAATAAAGTGAAAAATATTAAAAATAAAAAAATATTTTTTTTTCATTTAAATAAAAAAAATATAAAAAAATAAAAAATTTTAATTAAAAAAATAAATTATAAAAAATAAAAATAATATATATTATAAATTAAATTATACTTTTATATTTATTAATTTTGAGACAAATAAATTTATCAAATTAAATATAAAAATTATTTTTATTATTTTTTAAAATATTTATAAAAAAATATAATTTTTTTTTATAATTACTGTGTTAAAAATTTATATAAGATATTTTATCTAATTTAATATAATTTATTTTTAATTTTATATTTACTCTCTATTATAATTATAATTTAATTTAAAATATTTTTAAATTTTTAAAAAAATAAAAATAAAATAATTATTTAAATTTATTTATTTATTTATTTAAAACGGCTATTATCCATCTACTCCAACGTTTTTAACTCCGAAATTATGAA
This sequence comes from Rhizophora apiculata, assembly GCA_037832385.1. Classification (NCBI taxonomy): domain Eukaryota; kingdom Viridiplantae; phylum Streptophyta; class Magnoliopsida; order Malpighiales; family Rhizophoraceae; genus Rhizophora; species Rhizophora apiculata. The sequence continues at coordinate 2,974,562 of CM075433.1, read as the reverse complement.
CCTGTACTAGGAGTGCACACAGTATTACGAGGCAAAAAGAAAGAATAAAGAAAATTCAAGCTGGTGCACATGGTATTGATTTTTATTTTTATTTTTAAAAAAAATCAACGCGTGCCAAACACTCACGCCCCCAGCGCAAGTCCGTAACGTCCCCACCCCGACGGTCCATATTAGGGTTTCGTTTTGTCGTCTTCTTCGGCGTCCATTTCACCGCTTCGATTTACCTTAATTGCGTTTTTTTTTTTGTTAAACCTTTTCTCTTTTAAAATTTCAAAAATTAGGATTTACACGGTGTTAATATTTCTTCGCCACCGCCACCATCGGAACCCACTCGGACTTGTGGGATCACAAATCCAATTTCTGTTTCTGGCTCTAACGTGGCTGATCTTTATCATAATGCCGAATTGGAGAAGTTAATTTTTCAACCCATTTTATGTAGATAAATCTAAATTTAAACTACTCTTGGCGCCTTTCGTACAAGTAAGTGAAGTTGCGCGTTCGACTGGTTTTGAAAATTTATGGTGGCTTCGGGCCTGTGCGAGAGCCAAGAAGAAGAAGCTGCAAATAGTGGAGAGGTTCTGCCTCGCCTCGCCTCGCCTCGCCTCGATCAGCTAAATCTGGAGGCTTTGGTTGTCTAATTTCTTTGTGTTCTATTTTTAATGATTTTTATTGCTAAAAATTTTGGTTTTTCGCGTGCAATTGGACCTATCTTAGGGCTTCAGCAACTCCATGATCTGCATTTATTATATATGGCATTGATGGGAGACTTATGCCGGAGGATTTGTAGCTTAGGTTAATTTCCGGCTGCTAGACGCATTGGAGCAATGGACCGTCTACCTCGATTTAGAGTGCAAATGGGTATTTTGCTCAGTGCTTTGCTGTAGAAGGGAAATCCTTGTTGCAGAACCAAGTGGCAGTTCGACAATAACAGTCGATTAAGCACTCCAATTTACCTATATTTTTGGCTCTTATTGAGAGTGTGCAACTATGGTACAGGGGAGGTTGGTACATTAGCTTCTTTGATAATTCAGGTCAGAAGGTTTAATTAGGATTGATGTGCAAAGTCGATGCCAAGTAAAGCATATAGTGGGGAGTGGAGAGGATATAATCTGAATAAGTCGATTGCTCTCCACAAAGCTTCTGGTTTGATGTTAGGCTACATCTCATTGTTCAAGTGTGTCCTTTATTTAAGAGAAGGACTTTTATGTTGCACTAGTTCCATGCTCGTTTGGTTCTTATCCAGTGGTTTTACCTCTATGGATATTTTACTGATTTGCGTACCAAAAGCAGTCTGATCTCTCTTTTTTGAAAATTAACCATCAGATTGGAATGTTACGCCTGTTCCATTGTACGCAGGGTCCTCACTTTGTGATGTATTATAAATTTGTCTCTAAAACTTATTTATTTTTGTTGCCAAGCTGATTGTTTTGCTCAGACAGTGTCCTTACCAACTGATGCATGATGTATTATAACTTGCTTTGTTTCCAGCAATTGTGTGCCTGATCATGTTATAAGGCTCAGATACGTGATCTTTCATTTACATTTTGTCACTCAGTATCCTGTCGGAAATTAACTATGTCTCTTCTGTTTTCCGCCCTAACACTGCTATTGAGAAGTTTGCAACTTCTTAGGATGGACCTAGGTCAGAATTGTTGGGTTTATTGGTCCCTTCCTACGTGGGTATATATTACAAATGTTTTAAGGTTATAATATAAAAATTATTAAAATAGTTATAAATACATCTTTGACCAAAAAAAAAAAACGTGGAGAAAATTTAAAAGAAGAGGTGAGAGCTGTTGGCCGTATGAGAAAAAAAAAAAAAAAAAGAGGAGGCTGCAGAAAGAGAAAAATCAAAGACAGTGTTCTTTGATTTTACGTTTGGAAAGGATATAGGTGTCCGATCAGCTTAAAACTTGAATGGTTGATAGAGGGCGTTTGGTTCTTATTTCTGAACGGTGGAGATTGGGTTTCGAGCACTGTAAGTCCTGCTTTTCTTCAGTTTTCGTAGGTCTATTTTCTGGGCAATTTTCTGTGTGCAGAATTGGTCAACCGTGTAATTGGAAGATTGTTTGTAGTCCGATCGGGCTGATTTTTGGTCAGTAGTTGGAGGATACATAGATCTTCTTTGTGGACGGTTGGATTGGGTTTCTGTGAACTGCAAGGGCAGATTTTTTATTCGAACCGAAGCCTCTCAATTCTGGTAACTCTCTGCTCTCTCATCTGTGGCAGAATTGGTAAACCGTATGAATGATTACTGACTCGTGGTCCGATTGAGCTGAAATTTGGACAGCTGGTAGGGGACATCTGGGGGTTCATTTTGAACGGTTGGATTACTGCCTTGAGGTCTACTTATTGAGTTGTAGTTGACAGCACATAGTTGGTCTGTCTTGCTTAACTCATTAGTCTCTCGTTCAATCTAAATTGAGTTTTGTTCAATTTGTTTGATGTAATTGAGGTTGTGCACTTCTATTGTACTCACTTGATTATAGTGGAGTTGACCTCTGATTCAGAGTATCCGTAGTTTTTTTCCCCTTTTTGTTTTGAAGGAGTTTTCCACATAAAATTGGTGTATTCTCTTTTGTGGTTTATTTGTATTGTCATTTTTGTTATTCAATCATCTCCTCATAGGTTCAAGCAAGCGGGAGAAGTTTCTTGGGCTACTTATACTCCGCTGCGCCCCTTCTCCCATCAAGAATCTTTGCAAAAACCAATCAGGAGGCATGCATTTTGAAACCTTGAATTGTATTATGTAAATGGTGATATCTTTATGCTTTCTTTGCCTGTTTGGGTGCTTTCTTTGGGTGGGTTGACCCTACAGTCAAAAGCATAATGTGTGGAAGGGGATGCATGATTTTCTGGTCATAGTTTAGAAAGCAGAGCACCAGCAACTTGGCAAGTGACATAATTGCTGGCTTTCATCACAGTTGTCTGGGTCCGCGCTTATGTGCACTCTTGTGAACTGGGGAAAAAGTGTTGGCCATGTGTGGAACTTTACATAGCCTTATTGGCTAGCCTACAGTCTTGTGTGTTCTTCGGCAATGTTGGAACCCTGCATCGCCTTGCGTTATCCCTCAAAAGTTGTTGAACCAGCATGCTTTGAAGGCCTAGAGCATTGTATATGCTGTTTCTTTTGTCGGCACAATCCCTCATGGCCTGTTTTTCGATCTGTGAGTACGGATGCTTTGAGCCTTCGTCCAATGGATGTGTGGCTTATTTGCTTTTGTTCTTCGTTGAGGGCCTTGATGCTTTGAGTATATGGATAAAATTGAAGTCAATTGATTTAGTAATTGATTTCTAGCTTTAACTTATTGTTTGACGTAGACTCTTAAATAAACAAGTTTAATTGGATTCTTTGGTTTGCTACAAAACTTTTTCATGGTACAATGAATTACAATTAAATGTTATCCAATTTTCATTTATTTTGCTATCAATTATCAATTTCATCACATTAACGTATTTTTTAAGTATGAGAATTAAATTAAATTCTTACAGTTAAAAAACTATGATACGTAACCTATCGAAGGAATTGAATTTCACACATTAGTTAGTATTCCCAGCAGTTGAATGAAAGGGTGCTCTCGATTCTATTAAGAAAAGGAGCATTATTTATTATGTCATTGCATGGTATATCACGTCACCCGACAAAAGAGTAAAGGAGTGAGACGTATACTTCATCATACACTATAAACTAAGTTAACATCATGCGACACTTTTTGACTAGCTTTGTAACTAGAAAGATAAGTAGGACTGCGAAGAAGAGGAGCAACATCAAGCTCGCTTTCTATCCTTTTCTCTCCATTGCGTTCTGGAGAAAATCCCTGTAAAATTTGCAACACGTCTTTCATAGAAGGCCTGGAAGACGGTAATGTGCTAGTGCAAATGAGTCCTAGTTTGAAGACAGCCGCCATTTCTTCCAAGTAACAAGGTTCCATGATTTCCTTGTCAAGAAAGTCAACAATAAGCTTTCCCTCTGCGCTCTGTCGCCATGCCCATTCTGCAAGGCTAGTATGCTCATCTCCATACTGAGGTTCCCTTCCCGTCACCAATTCTAAAAGTACGACTCCGAAGCTGTAAACGTCAATCTTCTCATTTACTTTTGTTGTGTAGGCATGCTCTGGAAGAAATAAAAAGTCAAAAACTTGTCAAATTGATGCTCTATTTCGTTATGATCTCCAAATTTTTTAATGGAGCAAGTAACAAAAGAATTATGAAAGTTTGCCGAATGCTGAGTTACCTGGGGCAATGTAACCGAAAGAACCTGCTACAGCGGACATTGTGCGAGGCTCTCCTTCCTTGGACAACATTTTGGCTAGTCCAAAGTCCGCTATTTTTGCTTGGAATTCAGAATCCAATAAGATGTTACTAGATTTGACATCCCGATGAATGATAGGCGGCGAGCAGTCATGGTGCATGTAGCATAGGCCTCGTGCAGCCCCAATGACAATCTGCAACCTTGTGGGCCAGTTTAAGACAACATGATGAACGGAATTCATGCCCGGTGCTGATGTTCTCGTTCTATAATGAACCCATTTGTCGAGACTCTGGTTTTCCATGTATTCGTATACGAGAAGCTTTGAGTCATCACTGGAAATACAGCATAACAGCTTCACTATATTTGAGTGCCTAATTGAGCCCAGTATCTGCACCTCTGCCACAAATTCCTTTTCAAGATTTTGATCCAACTTTCTGTTATTCCAAATCCTCTTCACAGCAACAAATTCACCGGCACAGTTTTTGGTGATCCGATATACCTTCCCTGACCCTCCACTTCCAATCAGATTATTTTCTGTCAAACTCGACAAGATGCTTGCTTCTGTAAAATCCAGTCTCTGGAATGAAGTGAGCTTCCATGTAGCTAGATCTTGTTTCTGTTTCTTTCTCCGATAGTCTCTAATCAACAAGATGGTGCAACTAATGCTTATTAAGAAGACAGTTATGGCAAATCCAAGAGTAATAGCAAGCTTTTTAGAGGTCTTGGAACGGTCTACGCTGGAATAGCAATTTGGGAGGTTTAAAACCGGATTAACAGCACAAAGATTGGGATTGTTCAAGAAACTGTTCTCATAAGCAAGATTATTGAATGCAGCAGGAATATTCCCAGATAGTTGATTGGAGGATAAATTAATGGAATTCAGCTCCAAGTTTCCAAGCTGAGATGGGATCTCTCCAGAGAAATGGTTTTGAGATAAGTCCAGGAAAAGAAGGTCAGGTAAGGATCCAATCACCTCTGGGATCTGACCAGAAAGGCCATTTCTTGAGAGGTTCAAAGTATTGAGTGATCTCCACGAGATTATCTTGGATGGGATTTGACCTGAAAATTGATTACCATCAAGCAAGAGAGTAGTAAGGCGAGACAGAGTTGTCACTTCCACTGGAAGTTCGTCAGAAAACAGGTTGTTGCTCGCCTCAAAAACAACTAAATTCACCCAAGCAGAGATTCCAGCTGGAATTGGACCAGAAAATTTGTTGTCACTAATCTCCAATCTCGTCAAATTCCAACCCAGTGAGGTTGGAAGTGTTCCCGAAAATGAATTATTGCTCAACAACACGTATGTCATATCGATGGCTGTCCAAATGCCAGAAGGTATCTGGCCCGAAAAATTGTTTTTGAAAAGCTGAATTGTGCGTAGCGTACTGCAATTTCCAAGAGATTGAGGCACCTCCCCACTGAGCTTGTTTGAAAATGCAACTACACCTTGCAATACACCCCCGGCACATAGATTTTCAGGCAGTTGGCCGCTGAACTGATTGGTGGACACCTCGAAACCTTCCAGCTTTGAATGGAGGCCTATTTCTGGTGGCAAGGCTCCACTCAAGTTGTTGGTGAAAATCTTGAAATCTTTCAGTGCAGGAAGAAGGCCTATGCTTGGTGGTACCTCACCTGATAACTGATTAGTATAAAGACTCAACAGTTGCAATTTCTGCAACTTGCCAAAGTCCTCTGGTATCGAACCGTTTAAGTTGTTCATAGCAAGATCTATATCAACCAAATTCAATGCTTCCACTGACTGGGGTATCTTACCGGAAAATTTGTTATGGAAGAGATACAGGTGAGTCAAATTTTTCAACGAGAACAAGCCACTAGGAATAATACCTTCTAGCCGGTTCATCGCCAGATCCAAGTGCTCAAGACTGGAAAGATCGGCAAAACTCTCCGGTATCTGACCGATCAGATTGGCATCCCTCATCCCCATAAAAGTCAACTTATTTAAACGGCCGAACACCGGTGGAATTGGCGAAGGCACAAAGCCATTGAAGGCAAGGCTTAATTGCTCAAGATTGGCCAAGTTACCAATCTCCTTTGGAAATGTACCGTTGAACAGATTTTGATGCAGAAACAGCATCTGCAGCTCTGGTAAATTGCCTATGGCAGGTGGAATATCACCGGTAAAGTTATTGCCCCCAAGGTCTATGTATTGGAGACTGGCAAGTCGGTCGATATCATTTGGGATAGGACCAACAAAATAATTTTGAGAGAGGTCCAGATGCTGAAGCTTGGAACAATTGTACAGAAACTTTGGAAATCCTCCGGGAATGTAGTTCCAGGCCAAGTTCAGCCCAGTCAAGTTTCTGAGGTCGCAGATGGTAGGTGGGAGTGCAGTCATGATGTTTTTCTCTCGGAGCAAGAGTTGGGTCACCGCACCATTGGTGCACCTGATTTCAGGCCAATCACATGGCGTGGACAAGGAGCTCCAGGCCTGGAGGGCCGATGGATTGCCCAGTTGTTGCCTGAGATTCAAGAGGATGTGGGTCTCTTCCATGTTGGCATTTTGATTTTGGCAAGTGACATTGAAGGGTGTGGACAATAAAACTAGAAGTAAAAGAGGGACTTGGGATTTTAGAATTGGAATGTCTATTCTGTACATTTGAGGACCTTGTTAGTTGCTCCGATTTTGTTGTTTTAGCCGGGAAAAGGTAGTAAAGGCCCTGGCAAACTGGCAGGTTTTGGTTTTGAAGGCATGGATCTTAGCCCAATGTATATATGAGTCTTCAGTTTGGCCATATGACACTGCGGGAGGCAATAATTGCAAGAGCACCTCTGAAAATGAAAAGTGAAAATGATGGAGTAGACTAGGGTCAACTGGCAGAATTTTTGGTTCTAACACGGATCCATTCATCAACCATTTCAGGTGGGGCCTGCAAGACATCAGGGTTAGTAGCTGTAGGTTAATTAGTGAAATAAAGATTAACTAGGACTGATTAAGCAAACTATCAGTCTGCAAGGGTGGTGACACAGTTTCTTATATAAAGAAAAAGGTCTTGGATCCGAATTCGTTCAGAAGTGTTTGTTGATTTATGTGGAGGTTGAATACTCAGATTGGGAATAGATAAACGAGGAAAGTCGCTGAAGCAAAGTAAGAATAAAGCAAGGTATATGAGTACAGGATCCATCACCAGTAATTTAACACGTGTAACCAATAAAATAATTTAATATATGCAGAAAACCACATTGACCAGATGCTGCCACTCATGCATTCACACTAGAGAGGGCTGATTGATTTTTTTTTTTTTTTTAAGATTGAGTATCCCTACATACAAAATGAATAAGGTAAAAAATATAAGAAAAAAAATTATTTAAATAGAATTAAACTACGGAATCCACACTTCAAATCGCCATCTTTTTTTTTTTTTTTTTTAACTCCTAAGGGTATCCAATTGTTGCATACGTAAATAAGCATGTTTGTTTTTTCCTTAGTTGTGAATTTCTCTGAATATGGAAACCAATATATTATTTTTCTTTTTTTTTTTTTATCCAAGGAAACCAATCTATTCTCCTTAATTTGGTCAAAATAAACAAAACAATTCTAAAACCTAATAGTTGATCTTTATTTAACAATTAGATAAAAAATTGAAATTCAAATCAAACTTTTTTTTTTCCTTAAATAACAAAGAAAGTTGGTTGGACGGAGCAGCAGTTCTAGAAGCCAAAGTTAGTCATCTATTACTTGCTTGTACAACCTCGTGCTGAATTAATGTTGACATTAGGAGCAGGGGTAGTTAATCTCGGTTTAGGACTTGGTAAAGGGCAGAATTGTAGTTTAGAGAGATTTTCATGGGCAAGTTCACAAAATGTCCTGCTGGGTTGATCGGTCAAACACTCGTGAAGATGGATCATACAGAAGGAAGTTACCTTGCTTTAACGTTTTCTCTTAATTAATGATCGATATATCCTTTTGTTGATTTTCTATGGTTCGCCGTTGAATGTTGACTATTCCAATCCAATGAACTTGGTCAATCTTCCAGCAGAAAAGATACCTCTTATCTTTTAGGAAATATCTATCTTTTGCGGTTGTCACCCAATATGACATTACCCATTTCCTCAAAAGATAAAATGTTTATGGTCAATATTTGTTCATAAACTAACTGGAACGTGAGTTATATATATATATATAGAGAGAGAGAGAGAGAGAGAGAGAGTTTGATTTTTTTATGTTTGAAATTTTAGTTTTTTTTTTTTTCCAAACTAAGTAGATATGAAATTATTTTCATAAATGGTTGCACATCCTATCTAACATGTTACGCATTTTAATATTTTAATTGTATATTTATTAATTTTTTAAAAGAAAAACTTATAATTTTTCCACAAAAAAAAGAAAGAGGCCCACGTTCTGAATAGTGTCAGTCAATTTTTCCGTCCGCGTATTGAAACTTTTCGTGGTTTTGGAAGTGCTGACCGTGGTCCAATTTTCTCCGTCATAAAGGGGATTAGGCCACCTGTTGGACCTGCTCGTTGCTCTCCCGAGTAGGGGTAAATCCATGACTAATTTCTTACCATATATCACGTCAACAAAGAAAACATGCGCCCTTTGTCCTGTAATCTTCCATAATGCTGTCTTGTCTCGGCAAGAGTAACCTCATTATCAATTCTGTGTTATTCCAAGTAATCTTTTTGTGGTTCAAAGTAGAGTAAATTTTTCTTTTCTTTTCTTTTTTTAATGTTAAAAAAATAAAGAGACATTTTTAAAATGTTATTTAATACTAAAATTTGCACGATAACTTGTGAGTGTTTGGATTCAACTTTTTCTTCAGTGGAAACTTACTATTCGAACGGTGCCGATTCTACGCGAATTTTCTTAACTAGGCTTAGTACAGGCAATCTGAATTTCTGACACAACCCCACCATGCCCGCACAATAAGAAAAAATATATAACAAAAAATAATGTTAGTCATATAAGTACAACCGAGCCCACAGATTGTAAGTCAAAGGAGCCACCCATTGTATGGACACTTCCAGTTGTTGAAGTACACGACTATTAGATCTATGAAATTCGGCTCTTATTCTAGAAGGAATGTGACTCTAATTGTTTTGGAGGAACACGACAAACTGAAAACTGGCTTCGACGTTATGGCAAGTATCACGACTTAACAGTAAGCAAACAACAATAAGAGTACAAAGGAAAGTTGTACATTTTTTTTTGCAACGGAAAAATAAGACAAAATGTGACAGTGACAATATGAGAATAATAGCCAACAACAATACCCGAGTCTTTTGAATCTATGTATGTGTACCTTTCTGGTAGACATCAGCAGAGTCAGAAATTGGTGGGTGGGAGCAAAATTTTTATTTTTTTTTTAAAGAAAAATTGACTGAGAATAAAATAAAAATTTTATTTACAACAAACGTAGAAAATAATAGTAATATAACGTTAACTTTTAATTTTCATTTGTTGGGGGGGGGGGGTGTTTGCACTACTATGTTCTACTTTGCCCTGCAAGTGCTAATTGATGTCGTCTAACTCTTTTATCTCCCTGGAACATAATTAGTAATTATGTGGTTGCTTAATAATCAAGTAAGTAGATTGCTTGGCAAGAAATAAAAATGGTGGAGCTTACAGGTCAACACATCCGGCATTACAATATAAAGCCAATTTGTAAGGGTCTGGACTCAACTAGTCCCGCTAGTAAAATTGAGGATCGGAACTTAGTTTGCTTGGTTTCCATTTATTTTAAAAATTATTAATTATAAAAATTAGTAAGTAAATTAAAAAATTTGTTAGTTAAATTATATATTTATGAATCAGTTATAATTTTTTAAATTTAATTAATTTAAAAAATTTTATTAAAAAAATTAAAAAATAATTTTTTTAAAACTAAAAATTATATTATTAAAATTTTTATATATTTAATTTTAAATATTAAATTTACCAATTTAATTTGGTTATGAAAAACTTCCTCGTCACATACCCAGTCCACAAAACCTTTTCTCCGCTTCTTTTCCGATGCAGAAAAGAAAACGTCGCTGATCCACTAGGCGCCTAACGGTTGAAAAAAAGAATCATTCATAGGAAATTGAAGCACATGCTGTAACGCCCTAGTGATAAAAAAGTTGTTTCAATTAAACTAAAGATATTTAGTTCAAATTTCTATTAAAACATTTAATCATTTGATGATGCAAAATTTTTCTTGGTAAAATTATAAAATACTACTTCTACCTTTTTAATTTTTTCAACAAGAAGAAAAGCATCTGGTGTACCAATGTATGTGGTGAGATATAGATATTGAAAAAAAAACGTTTTGTTTTAAAATTATTTTGTGTCTATTTCAAATTATATTCAAAAATTATAAAAAAAGAAACAAGTAAAAAAGTAAGTTAAACTTTGAATAGTGGAAGTTGCACCAATCTATATATAGTCACATGCAGGGTTGGTTAAAGTTCTAATTAAAAGTCTTAATGCACGACATTTAAAAGTCTTTTGTATTTTATTTTCTAAATGGCAGGTGACCTGCTGTTTCTTAATTCCTAAAGTGGACTAGTAAACCGTAGAAACTTAAAAAGACAAGAAAAGATATTGTACTATTTATTATCTAAACTATTTTTTTATTAAAAAATTTATTTAACTATAAATTCTATAATAAAAATATTTTTTTTCGTAAATTTTATATTCCTTCTCAATATTAAATTTTGAAACTCATAAAATATAAATTTAAGTTTTTAACCATTAAATATCTTTTCAAAACTCTTAATAAAAGAATAAGAAAGCAAAAAAAAAAAAAAAAAAAGAGGAAAAGTGAGAAGTATAAAAATTGGAGAAGAGAAAAAAATTTTATCATCTCTCTGTTTTTGAAAAAGAGTGGTATGAGAGACAAAAATTAAAAATTCTTTATTTGAGAATAAATGAAAAGTGAGTAGAAAAAAAGTAATATGTATTGTAATAAGAATTATATCATTTATTATTGAACTAGCATATATAAATATAAAGAGACTTGGCTCATAAAATATATAAGACCAGTGTATAAATCTATTTTAATCAACAAGTTGGAACAATTATTTATTTATGATTAATTTTAAATTTCATAATTTTATGCTTGCTTCCTGTTCACTAGAATTTTTTGTTATCTCATAATTAATGTTCTGTTGTTTTCAACAGTTACTGAAATTGTTTTGTTCTTTGTCCTTGTCCAGCGATCTATAAAGCTCGTTGTTTGTTTAAATTGAGAGGCCATTATTTTTTTTTGGCAATTGGTGCAGTTGCGTTTTCTGTAGGGGTAATAATGTTGTTGCCTGAGATTCCCAGAGGGATTGGTTGCTTTCCTTCCGATCGTGGAGAAAAAGCATTTTGTGGGCCGCGAGGGAGAATAGATCCGCTTTCTGTCTCCGACCTGATGAGGGCACACTTCCAAAGCAAGAGAAGAATCTCTTTTCCACGTGGTTTTCCTCTCCCCCTTCAACTTTTCCCTCTTCCCAAACAAAGGGGTTATGTGTGATGTAAACTGGGCCATCTTTGATCCGGCATTGAATAGAAGTCTATCTAATTGATGGGCCAATTTGGGCTGCCCATGAGTCAATGTCATGAACACAGGCTGGGCCAGTACCTGTCCAAAGAAAATTTCAGAGCAAAATTTTTTCCTAATTAACTGCAAACATATTCAATGATGAAAAAAAAGAAAAGAACTCATATTTTTTTGCTAAAAAAAAATCTGTAAATTGGATTAGGATGATATGTCCCAAAATTTTCAGACACAACAGCTTTGATTTACTCAACAAACTCTGATTTTTGCACCTGAAAGACTGTTTCATGGCTGCTTTGATTGGCTACATTCACATCACATTGTCATATGAACTACATTGTATCAGAGGGCAGGCCACCGCTTGAACCTGCTTTTCTTTCGAAAAATACAACGACGGACGACAAACGTGTAAAATGATTTTTATTAAGTTTTCAAAGTCATGGAAAAGGATCTTGAAGCAAGCAAAGAGAAATATATAAACACTACAGGCGGCCATACAAACATAACCTCACAGGGGCTGGGGCTCGGAAACATCACTAATTCAACTAGCTAACTAGTGCAGAAGTCTGCGACTTTCTTCTTTACCATCTCCACCTGCCAATCTAGCCGTGGCGAATTTCCACGTTTAATCTATTGCAGAGTGCTAGGCGGGCAGTTCTCGATCTTGATCACTTGCTGTCAACTGAAATGGAAGATGGTCAAAGGCTCATTTTCAAGTCCGCAGGTCTAAGAGATAACACAAAGTTGCCGTCTTTTAATCTTTTGAGAGATAAGAAAACTGGACTCACTTTGGGTAGTGCCATGTTCAGAGCTCTTGAGCACGTGCAGCCTCTTCGCCGTGGATACAAACATGCTGCCGGGAAGCAAACTAGTGGTAAATTGATAATCCAAGAATGAAGGATATTTTTGGTTATAGCCAAGTCAGTTTACAAATGGACTACACCTTATGGAATTGGTAAGGCAGTTGTCCTATGTAACATAAAGCTCACAGTGGCATGGGATGGAAGCTTACCTCCAAGGGACATCTCCAACAAGGATCCTATCTCCTTCATTGTCTTCGTAAACCAAAGTATATTCCCCATTTCCGGCAACTGGACTTGCATCTGCTTTTGCTTCATCAGTGTCATTTTCATTCCCAGCAGTGAAAATTTCCATTTGAGCTGGAGATAAAACAAGGGACCAACAAATAAATCAACAACACAGATACATGCAAAGCAATCCGTTTGTCCATTTATCGTGTTTAACAAATAATAAAAGAAAGGACTTTTATTGGCATTGAAACAAGTTGAGATTGAAATGTCAAAGTATCATATATGACCTTCAAGAAGACCTCTAAAGAGACTATCTATTGCAACGGATAGTTTCTCATAACTGTCATAGGCCTTGAGGTTTATTTTTCTCCCAATAGGGACACCTTCCATGTTGACTTTCACAAACAAATCATTTATTGGACTTTCAGGTTCGGTGACATTCCCTTCCTTGGAATTTTTGGTGGGTAACTCAGATGCCACCTTTGAAGCACTGACACTCGCAAGGTTTTTCCTGGATGACCGGATTGGAGGCCACCCAACAACTGGGAGGACAGGAACTCTGTATCAAGGCAGCAATCAGAAAAGCACAAAGCAATATGTTAGTCACAAAAGCACTCATGAGCGACAATATCAGTCTGGAGGAACTTTTAGTTGAAAATTTGTTTCACATTGTTTTGGGGATACAATTCAAACATTGTCATCCTTTTTTTTGGCACAGAAAGCCAAACTATTTTCACGGAAAACAAAGGAGAAATAGACACCCCAGCACATTTACAAGGCTCCAGTACAGACCACATGAAACGAGCACAAATGCTTTCCCTTGTACAGTTTCGATCTATCAAGACCTGCCTACAAAATTCGCAAATTCTTTTTTACTTTGGTTGTGTACTCTTGCAAACATTGTCATCCTGCACAGTTGAAAATTTGTGAAAGAATGGGGAGAAAATAGTTAAGTTGAATTACAGGCCAAGGTTATCAGGTTGGATAATATTTGCCATGTCGGTTGCAAATGACATATATTAAAGTTGTCATTGTGTCTATCAGGTTAGTCTAGTTTTCCTAGATACTTAAATTTGAAAACTAATGTTAAAACGGTGCCTTATCTCTAGGCTTGTTCAACGTGTATCATCAAATGCCACTGTAACTGAATGATGATGTTTTGCTTGTGGCTTAATTGAAGGCAAGGAAAGCAGTATAACCTCCTAACAGAGCTATTGGTCGTGGATGCTGTAGCAGAAACTGAAGTGCTGCCAGGACTAGAGCATGCCTTCTTATCAGAGGACTGCAAAACTACCGCCCTTGAGCACTGAATATATGGACGCTTCATTTGCTTTAGATCCTTGGGGCCCTCTCTCTGAAAAGCTGATGAAGGCTGGAAGGAACCTGCCAATGATGAAGAGAACAACTTTCGGGCTGGTGTTTCGTGATTATGTAAGAACTTCATGGATTGTTTTTTCTCTGTATCTATGGACCAGTTTCCATCTCCTTTCTCTGCTTCAATTGTGTCTTTGAGTACTCCCTTGGCTCCATGAGCAGTGGTAGCTTTCTGGTATTGATCATGGATTTCACCTGGAGGACCGAGCCTTAGCTCTAACTTTCCGTCGTCTGAGACTTTCTGGTTATGCATTTCTCCTTCGTCAGATACCAGATTGAAGAACTGAGTATGCTGCTCCATTCTCTCTCTCTGAGAAACAAGGGGATAAACTAAACTCTGCTTGAAGGGATTTTCAGTAGGCAATTTTCAAGGTGACCGTTAAAAAAAAAATAGTTTTGTTGCTGAGGCCTAACAAATGACAATTCTCACTAAACTTTACGAGGGGCAAATTGCAGCCAATGGGGATAAAAAAATGTGGGTATTTTATATAGTAAGCACAAAAGTGTTCCCAAATGATAACTGAAGCATTTTTTAAGGATGAAAGCAGAACTATATAAAGTGAGGTGGTTGTGTTGCCCACAACAATACAATATCTCTTCACTTTGAGAATTAACTTCCTCGGGACAAATGAGAACATTCAGTAGTGAACTGCTGCAGCAAGCATATCAAGGAAAAAGAACACCAAACAACCAAATAAGCAAAAAATGTATCACGGGAGGAAACAAGTGGACTTTTGACCTTTGCTGAACCATGTTTTTTGCAATTGCCACTAGGAAACCGGCATGAAGCAACAGGGAAAATGGATGTTGCACTAAACCAAACAACACTGTGATGTAGGTTTGCGACTATAGAAAAGAGACTAAGTACTGTGATAGTCCTAAGAAATTGGTCATAAAGACTTGGCAAATGGCACTTGCTTTTTCTTTCTCTCTTTTTTTTTTTTTTTTCTAATTATTATATGCCTTCTCATTATAGCACCTGCACTGGGTAAGTGACAAGCGAAGTCTTAAAACTATTGCACTAATTATCTACAAGAAAGTGAAAATTGAAATCAAGACTTTGTACACTTAAACCACATCACTATCGAGTTGTCAACCACATGTAACGTGATACATGTTTAAGACAACGTTTCTCTACTCTTCTTTAAGAAACAATAGCCAGGTCCCTTCTGCGGGTGCTGTTGCTGGAATCTGTCAATTAATCGTTTCCAGGTTTCCCTCTCAGGATTCTTTTAATAGGTTGTCATTAACTAACGTTTCCTCTATTTAAGTTGCTCAAATACCAACTCAAATAAATCGAGTCCACAACTTCAATACATAGTTATGTTTAAGCTGCCATTACTGAGTGGAACAGTCTGGTTGTGAGGGAGGAACGGAAAACAACCGCAGCAATCAAATGCCTTGGACTCTTGAGTCCCAAAAAACGCGTAATGGCTAACCACGATTGATGGTCCACTCACAAGTCGCAAGTCTTTGATAAATTGAGGCCTATCTGTTGTTCTTTTCAAACGAAGCATTGGATTTGTTCAGTGAATATTGAACAAAAAAAATTCAGGCACGCCTTCATCATTAGCATCGCAAGAATTTAGAGACTCAATACCTCTAGTGGTGGACCCCTACATATCCCACTTACGTACACATACCATAGGAAAGCTGCACTGATCATTCTCAACTTCACTTTTAAGCTGGCACTCTTGGACCTTTTTCCTCGCTCTTCTTTTTTTTTGTTTTTTTTCACCTTGTCTTTGATTCTTGATTGTTATGATCATTGCAATGTTGCCTGCAGATAACTAGCCAACCCCATCTTCCTCTTTTTTCTCTCTCACGCATAGCAGGCTTGGCATGCTGGTTTGCTGCGGCAATGACAAGGTTTTTTAAAATAAAGCTAATGCATAGCCTTGCTCGTGCATCTGTCAAATCTTGATAGTGATTATTCGAAGCTTGTTGCCACTTCTCCATAATTAAGGAGCTCTTTGAACTCAAGAAGTTATCATATGACAACACATTATCATAGAATGTAAATGCGTATGTTCGTAGCCAGGACAGAGTGTCTTTTATCAACTCTGCGAGCCTTTTTCCCACCTTAGAGCAGGGAGACTTACCAGCAATCAATGTCCAATGGCTATTTCAGGGGGAGAGAATATAAGCTCAAGTTGGGCCCTTGAAGCCCAAGTTAGAAGCCCATTTAGTTTCATGATTTTAGGATTTAAAGTCCTATTGCTGAACACGCAGCTGGTGGCTAAGGAAGTTGAATTTTATAGATTGTTCATTTATATTATTTTAAAGGCATACATGGACAATTGTTGACTGCTTTTTGTGAAATCCAAATAGGGTGACTTTTCACCGCCACAAAGGAGTTGAAGCCTCGATCAGTTTGGGCAATGGGCAATAAGAATTCTCAGGCTGCTGATGATATGCACTAAGACTGCAACTTCTGCCATGCCATAAGTGCCATTGATTGCCCTGTAATGACCAATGAGATTATTTGTACTTTACCAACTCCCTCAAAGGTTTTTCCTTTTTTGGGTGTGGCCTTTGGGGTAGTCCCTGTCCGGCAGGAAATGTATTGCCAGCAGTATCCGCATAACTAGTAGGCTTTACAGTTGGATAATATGCCACTGGAGCACAATTTTATGTATCCGAGGGCGTCTCTCACTTGTTCCATCAAACTATTTTAATTTGTTGAAACGTCGGCAAAGTAATTATTAGATTTATTTACGAAAATATTTATTCACTCACGTGGGATCAAAGAATAATGAACGGTATACTAAGGTACAACAAATAAGGAGGGACAGGGCATCCTACGCCCTGCAGCAATGACAAGGACACTACCGACTAGATCAGCCAGCCCACGTTGAAGACTAGATATCAACCAGTCATTAAAGAGAAGAACAGGAAAGGGAAACCAACAAAGGAAAAGTGCAAAAGAACCAAATTCTGGGAGCATATTGCTGGCTAAAACAAATAATGCTGCTGTCTTAACGATAGCTTCGATAGAGTGGGCTGTACATGCAGCTCTCAGCATACCGGACAAGATCCTTGGGACGAGGGAGTCGAGATGCCACACCTATGAAGCAAATAAACATTAATTAATAAATAATACAGAGGTATGGCATGCGTGAGAAGCTGGGGAATCCAAAGAAAGCTCACCGAGTTCATATGCCTTGGCAGCAACTTTGGCGGCGATGTTAGCTGATATCTTCCGAATGTTAGAAAATGGCGGGTAAATCAGCCCCTCGTCAAAGTTTTCCTGTTCTACTTGTGCAGCCAAAGCCTCAGCTGTTGTGGGAAAAAAGAAAAAGTATTAAGCCATGAAGGTAACTCATGAGGAACTACCACTTTGCAGGCATTTCACTTCCAGCATGTGACATTATTCAATTAATTGCTAAACATTCATGCTGAGACAGTTGAAGCAAAATTACTCATAACTTGATGGAATTTGTATTACTCCAGTTACTTACAGGCTGCCAAAAGCATGTCATCATGCACACGAATTGCACCAGAGATAATCAAACCCAAACCAATGCCCGGGAATATATATGCGTTGTTTGCCTGAAAAATATGGATAATTAAGCCATCAATTACGGTAGATTTCCAGTAAAGAGAGATTTCTGGTAAGAACAATCCAGGTAAAGGTTAAAACCTGGCCAGGCACAAAAACTTTCCCATTATATTCAACAGGGTCAAATGGACTTCCACTGGCAAATATAGCACGACCCTGCAGATTGAAAATGGTAACAAGCTAGTTAGTAGAAAAGATTTCACTTGTTTAGCAAGCCACATAGACCCTTTATGTAAAGAGACAAGTGCTCTTGACTAAATAGATCCTAGGAAAAATAAAATGCAGATTACCTGACTCCAGGTATAAGCTTCTTCAGCTGTGCACTCAGATTGTGAGGTAGGGTTGGAAAGAGCAAGGATTAGTGGTTTCTGCATATCAACCAACAACACACTCTCTTTAAGTCAGAAAATTACAAGTATTCATGAGTGTGCATTGTGTGTGCGCACACACATGGATGTGCATGCATGTGTGTGGGTGAGTGAGAGAGAGAGAGAGAGACCTTGTTGAAGGATGCCATGGCCTCAACCACATCCTTTGTGAATGTTTTACCGACTCCAGATGATCCTATCAACACTGTTGGCTTGATTGCCTGATAGATTAGAACCGTAAGATTCAGGAAAAAAGCATTCAATGGATTCTACTACACTGTTAATCATTTCTCAAAGACCATATCTGCACCTTAACAGCATCCAGGAGCCCCTTGATGGGTTCATGCTCATGAGCCCAAGGCTTCTTGAAGTGTTGAAGTGACTCTTTACGGGAGCTAACGATCAGTCCCTGTAACAAAATTGGGAAGACACATTTATAATATGAATTGAAATATCATGAGATAACATCCAAGGGAAAATCAGCACCATAGAGTAATAATCAATGCAGCAAGGACTTTAGAACACACATTTTCCAATGTACCAAAAATACAAAAAATAAAAAAGGACTTCAGATCACACTCATATTACCTTTGAGTCCACAAGCCAAATCTTCTTTCGTGTTTTTTCAAGCGGAGCTTTTGTCTGAAGAAAATGGTTTGAAGATTAATTATAAAGTTTAACAGAAGGGAATCTCCAAAATAGTGCAGTAGTTAAAGAATGATGTATTACCTGTTTTGATATCTCAAGAGCTATAAGCTCGGCTATACCAGTTCCAGCCTGCAACACCCAGAAGAGCACAAGTGAGAAACAAAAGCACCAAATACAGCAAAGGTGACTACCAATATAGACAATCATGCAGGTAAGGACGGTGTGCGTTGGAGTTTGTGTCATGACTGACTGAAGTCATTTGCAATTGTATCAGAGCATAATCAATATTGCACATTGTTTGGATTCATCTCACTATTTTTGGAAAATCTGAATCCATAGATATGATTGGAATGGATGCATTTTCTACCAAAGGTAAGTAAAAGGAGCAGTTCCCCAATGCTAAAAGATGACAGATTGTGGCTCTGAAAATTAGATATAGGAAGAACAACCTGACTAGGACTGGGACGGGTTGGATGGATTGATTTAACAAAGTAGAAACAAGATAGTTACACTGATTAAAAGGATCCAACAACCAAAAATGACAAGAATTCCTAAGAAGAGGGTAGTCTGAATAAAAATAATAAATAAACGGAATGGTCTCCAATACATCCCTGTTTGAATCTCACCTCTCCAGCTCCTAGGAATAAGAATGTATGATCAGCCAAGGCTCCACCGACTAACTTCAGGGCTGCTATGAGACCTGCTAGTACAACTGATGCTGTTCCCTGCAAACAAGATACTTTTGCAGATGAAGAAATTCTATTGAAAGAAACTAAATTGCTAACAAACAAATAGTTTTTACAGCATGTTACCTGAATGTCATCATTGAAAACAAGATGAGTTGGGCTGTATTTCGCCAGTAGCTCAAATGCATTGTGATTTGCAAAATCTTCAAACTGAGGATAACCATGTTGTTCAGAGGACAGAATCAAGTGCCCAATCTCCAAATTTCAAAAGTTGAGTGATGTTAATATCATATCATAGGTGGTGGTATACCTGTATAAGGACTTTCTCCCCATAGCACTGCTTCACTGCAGTCATGAACTCGTCCAGAAGTTCAGCATATTCCTAAATAACAGTAGAAATTTCACATTTCTTTCAGATGCTTGATTATTTCAAATTCCCATTGAACAAAGATAACTACCATTGGTTAAAAAATGGAACATAAAAGAATTAATTGGACCTGCCCCCTTGCCCTCTTCTGTCGAAGCCCAATGTAGAACTCATCATTCAACAATTCCTCATTATTTGTGCCAACATCAATGGTTATGGGCAAGCACTGCAGATTTTCAACACAGAATGAGATACTTCAGAGATCTAGCTATGGAAAGTTAATGGGATACTTCAGAGATCTAGCTATGGAAAGTTAATATTCTTAGAGAATGCTAAATACAATGTTAATGCATATGAATAAAATCATAGCTTCTTCAATAACAAAAAAACTTATCTATCCAACAAGATAGCTAAAAAAACATTCATAAATGATGAGAGATAATTGCAAATCTTACAGCTGAGGGTCTTAATCCTCCTAGTGCTGTATACAAAGAGAGCTTCCCAACAGGAATTCCCATTCCCTGACAACATTTAATGCAACCACATGGATTATATTAGTAATGAATCCAACAACCCATTCATACACAGAGAGGTTCATATGTCTAACTCATGTACCTGGCATCCAAGATCCCCAAGACCCAAAATACGCTCACCATCAGTAACCACAATAACTTGTATATTTCTCTCCGGCCAGTTTTTCAACACTTCTAGAATCTTGCCCCTGAAAAGTTCCCACTATTCAGTATACATTTTAATGCTACATAACTTGGACATAAAACATGACTGAAATTAAATGGCCATACTTTTCCTTCAAACTGATGTAGAGTCCCTGAGGGCGCCTGAAAATGCTTCCATACTTCTGACAAGCCTCGCCAACTGTGGGGGTATATACAACTGGAAGGAGTTCCTCCACATTATCAATCAGAAGCTTGTAAAACAGTCTCTCATTCCTCTCCTGTTGAACAAAGGCAGTTGTTTATGCTTTTGCTTTCCATTGGCTCAAGATGGGTAAATATACTAGAGTTACAGTCTCATCAATTATAGTGAGAAAGCAAGACAACCAAACTACCAAAAGGGCAGCTCAAATTCAGTTCTTTTTGACTGTCCCTCTGTGATCTGAATTGGATTAACCTCCAAGTGAACATTTTGCAGCTTCAGTCACTCCAAGTAACCTAGACCAATGAAAGATGAATTACCTGTAGATCCATCATTGCCATGTACCGCTGCAGAGGAACTTTATACTGGCGAAGGTTGTGCATCAACTTTTTCTCCTGTAATCAGCAATAGTCATAGGAAAACTACATTTAATTCTCGTTTGGAGGTTAGGATGTGAAGTATGTGTGAATGACAGATGAGAAAATGTTAAATTAAGCAACCTGAAGCTCCTGGGTCACATTTACTGGGGGCAGAAGGCCACGTAAGTAATGAGCATCCCTTTCGTTATCAGTGAATGCAAGCCCCTTGTTGTGGCGTGGATCCCTCAACAATGTAGACCCACTATAACAGAGCAGAAATAGTATGGTTGAGTAAGTGATTAAATCTTCAAATTCTGCAATTTCTATGCAAACGTATCATCTAATTGGTAAGAACGGTAACAAAATAATGACAAACCTATAAACCAAAAAGACAAAAATATTCAAAGAAATTTTGCAAAGTTAAATAGATCAAAATTCTTCATCTGCTAAAAAAATCTGTACCTCCCGAGTTGAGCCAAAATGGCGCTGCATAACAACAATATGATGTAAGTTGTAACAAGGAAAATCTTGATCCCAGAACCATGCTTGGTGCAAGGCAGCAGAAATAAAATTTACCATATTCATTACCCTTAAAATCAATCACGTTTGGACCTGTGAGACCTTTTTTTTTTTTCTTAATCATAAAACACGCAAGCTTTTGAAGACAACAACAACATTAAGGCATCCTGGTTAAAAGAAAAACATACATGAGATCAATAACAGGGACTACATGCCCTTTTTGCTCACCTAGCAACAGAGACAGTCCAGGGGGTGATAAGCTGATCCTCCGTGGCACGATCCTCACCGTACACGTCCTCGACGCCGCCATTCGCAACCATATGCTTCTCCTCCTCCACAGGATGAACGTCATTCGTCATTGTACCCTCCATTAAAGCCGAAACCTTTCTCTCTCCTCCTCCTCCTCTACCCAGTAGCACTCTCTGCAAGCAACAAAAAGCTCAAACAGAAAACACCCACTTTGTGGTTTTGTTTTTGGTGGAAAAACTTAAAACCAAGCCAACCCCTTTTATAGGAGGCCAAGGCAAAAGTGAAACCTTTGAAAAAAAAAAACAGAAGGCGAAAATTCATTCAGACCGGTGTCAATGTCAAAGACATGAAAATAGCCGTTGAATATCCACGTGTAAAATTTATTTAGAAAAAGGTAAATATTAAAAAATGAAAATCAAACGGAGAGAGATTTGAAAGAAAATTCAACAGCAACAGTGTAGGCATATCTTATTATTATTATTATTATTACAAGTTTGTCTGACTCTTGATAAAACAAAGTCAGAATATTATGCCTTTTTTATTTTTTGTAAGAACGAATGGATTATAGTATTTAGAATACCAGAAACGTGCATCTCTTCAGCAACATCATGTACCGGGAACTTGGGTGGGTAGGTGGAGAGAGAGAGTGAGAGAGAAAGAGATGGAGAGAGGGCCTTCTGGTAGAGAAGGAGCTAATAGGTGGAACGTGGCTAAAGGAAGCAGATTATTAACTCTATGGGAATGGCAGTTTGGTTGTTGGCGGTTGTTTGCTCTCTGAAGCCATCTCTGCACTTTTTGCATTCTTCCCCTGTAGACTTCCTATTACGCCTTCTCTCTCATTATTTTTATTTTTTATTTTTCGAGATCAATTCTTTTGGTTTTTTTTTATTATGAATTATGATAAAAAAAGAAAAATGGTTTTTTATTTTTTTTCCATTTTTTAATCCAATTAGGTGCCGGACTTCTCCTCCAATTAATACCATTTTGAACGTGGAAGATAGGAAATTTTGGCCTTCTCTTTGGGCATTCTTTTCTTTATACCATCAATTACACTTATTTTAAGCTTTTAGAACCCGAGGTCACGCTTTTTTTTCCTTTTCTCTTTTTAATTTTTTTCTTTTGCTTTGCTTAATTTTATGGCACTGTTTACTTCCCATCATCAATTCCTGTTTATATCAGCTCGAAAAGGATTCTCTTTATCAATAGCTATCCTTTAGTTGAAAATTGGAGCAAAGACCAAGGTAAATGAATTCTTTTTTTCATTTTTAATGTTACTTAAAATATAAAATTAACGATCATAAAAATGACTGGCGACAATCTTTATGGGCCCTATGCAAAACGCGTGTGTGTGATGTTACTCTTCAGAAAAAAAAAAATGTAAGAAGCTTGTTTCTTCGGCACGCTGTGGTAGGTAGGGAATACATTTCAGCAGTTGCATTATCAACTCAAAAGTCAATTGAAACGGGTTCATCCCGACGCTTTCATGGATGAATGTGACAATTTGTACACTCATTTTGTTTTCCGTCCGTCCGTCCATCCATCCGATTGGCAAGTGACAACGACTCTTCAAGGGCGTCCTCTGATCCGGCCGCGAACACACTGGTAGGCAGCTTCAATGAGAGGGCCCTATATTATCAACGGTTGAACACGCGACAATTGGCTTTTCTCAATTATGATATGGTAATATATATATATATTTATTTATTTGGTTTTTACGGTGAAGTAACTTTGAGTCGGTTTTCGCGAATATGAACACTATTGTGGTGGACCAATCAAATTGGTACGTACACGCAATTAATGAAAATAAATAAATTGGGGTCTGATTTTCTTCCCATCGCCATCTGCGTCGGATGGTCCCTCGTGTTTCCAGCCACTAGGTTTCTGCGGCCTCCATTGTTTCAGCGTGTTCTAACGTGGTCCCGGCGAGATGAGATGGCAATCAATTTTAATCACTCGTCCAAACCAGCGAAATCATCGTTTAACATAATTTCAACTTTCAGGGGCAGGTTCATAATCAGGACCCAGGGGTCTCTGGCAACGTCGACGGCGTTCGACTCCAATTATGATCACACTTCTTTGGCTTTTTCAAAAGAAATAACTAAGGAGGGTGGTACTCACAGCTTAACTTAACCAAAAAAAAAAAAAAAAAGCCTTGTCACTATGCAGTGAGTTGAATTATTAACTGAAGAACTCTCTAGTAATTTCTATAACATTTTTATATCTACACCAAATGTTTTAACAGAAATTTAAATTTATAACTTTATATAAATTTAACGTATTCCCATTAGTAGAGCATAACAATTCATATTAATATCATGTCGTTTTCTATTTCCACCCTTTGCTTGCGTCAAAAAATAAATTGTGGCATTAAGACAATAGCAAATATTTTGCAAATAAGGGACAATCAATATAGACTTTGTAGGCACATTTAAAAATAATATTTACAAAAAATGGGAAATTTCTTATATTATTTAATAAAGGCTATTAAATAATAAAATATTTGTTCTATTTATTTAATTTCTTTATGAGTTAAATAAGCACCGATTTTATGTCCCATAAAATTGAGTTCTATTTATTTTTAAAACTTTGGTTTAATTTCATTTTTTTTTTCTCAAATTAACTTGAATTTCCTTTAAAAAAAAAAAGGTCAAATATACGAAAATCCCAAGTCTAGTTCCTTTTATTCTCTTCCTGCACGATCCACTATTTCATATTCTTGTGTCCTCGCGCAATCTCTTCCTCTACTTTCTTTCCTTCCAACGAACTAAAATTTGAAAATTTGTATATCCTTTAATTTGTTCTTTGAAATAAGCTCGAAAAGAAAAGAAAAAAGAAATACAAATTTAAAAACAACGAGGATCAGGACCACGCGGTTGTGTTGGCGCTTTTCGGGGGCATGATCGCCAGACGCTTAACCGAGGACGGCGATGACTCGGTAAGGCCGAACCTGTTTGACGTCACTCCACCATTTATAAAAGTCATCTCGTATTTGGCCCAGAAGTCATTGGGATCCAGAAGCGAATCACGGACTTTGACTTGGACCAAGGAAGCATCCAGTTTGGTATAATTTAAATTTCTTTAATTCACATTGTATTAATTTTAGTTGCTTTTATTTAATTTCTAGAACGATCGTTCATGCATGCACCACCGCACTCCAAGCACGAATTTTGGACCCAACCTTATGCGTGTTCATTGAAATGCGGCATCGTCAACGCTAATACCATCTATATTCTACAAAAGTGTGTTTCAATTTTTTTGGATTTCTTAGATTAGGTAAATTATTTCAAATGCACCGACATCACTTTGGAGATTTTTTTTTTTTTTTTAGTTTTTGTTAAAAAGAATTGTACTTTTACACTACACAGTAAACTGACCTAAAAATGAAACCCACGAAATAATATATTTTATGATATATAAAATAAGGAGTCCAATTATCTTTATAACTGTGCATATTTAAATATAAATTTAATTTTATTAAACATTTTAACAGAAATTCAAAATTGTTTTTCTTTTATTCATTTCAGCATGTTCCCAGTGGCCTGCACCTCGTGTCTCTTTCACGGAGGGATGTAGAAAAAGGATGCAAAAAAATAATTTTTTTTAAAAGAAAAACAAAAACCGCTTTCTCGTTCTTTTAATTCTAGTGAGAACCAGACGGCGGCATGTTTGTGTTCCCACCGGCAGTCTGGGTTTGGTAGTTCACAAAGTCTGGATTTGGTATATTTTACGCGGCAATCCGTTTGGTCATTGGTCAATAGTCGTTCACTGTAATTGGTTCCCTTGAAAGTTATCTACACCGTCCAATTTATTTTATCAAATCTCACGATTTTTCTTTTTAAAAATAGAAGAAGATATTCATGTAAACGCGTCGGTGTGGGAGTTCTTAATTGATATGCTCTTATGCAATAATAGAGTAATTAAACTTTATAAAATCTACCTGTAAAAAAGATTAAAGACGTCCTTGTGCTTAAAAAAAAAAAGGGGGGTCGCTCAATGGATTTTCAAAATCGTTGAAATGGTCTTTTTCCGTACCGCATTCGTTCTAAGAATCAAAGCTCTTTTATTTAGAATACATTGGCAATGTCAATGTGTGATATCGATGCCTACTCAGGGCTTCTGGAAGTTTGTCTCTCTTTCCCCATTAGGCCATTGCAGTGCTGGTCATGAATGATGTCTTGGTCGAATTGTTCAAACCCACTCGCCCGCATTCTCACTACGTGCTTTGGTTCATTCATTTTCCTTTTCCTCCTTTTCTCCCGTAATCCGTTTGACTGAAAAAATGCAGAAAAATTAAAAAATAAAATACAAAAGCAAAAAAGGGAGGACTCTTCATCATTAACTTACACTAAAATGTACGGTTTGCAGAACCTGTTGGTCATAGAACCTATCCTGAAAATTGGAGAATTGTTTTAAGCTGGATATAAACGTTATATTTACATTTATAGGATAAAATTTTTTATAAAATAAAATAAAATATATTTAATTATATTTTATATTATTAAAATTAAACTCTCAAGGTAATATTAATATTTATAAAATTATTTTATTAAAAATAAAATATTTTTATATCTTATGTGATTATACATTTTATATATAAAAAAGTTTAAGAATTATTATTATTTAAAAAAAAAAAAACAAGCCTCGTGAACTTATTAGACACAATTTTAATGTATCTTTGCATCAAAGCACGCCTTCTTTTGGTATCTTTTCAATATTATGAAAATATGTCAACAAAACTTTACTTATAAAAAAAAAAACTCTTCCTAACAAACCCAACAAAAGTCCCAACCTTCAATAACTGAAAAGTCTTGTTTTAATTAATTAATTAATTAATTAATTAACGTTTGAACCGATGATTTTTTCAATTCCGTTGTACTCAACCATTTGAAAGAATTTTTTCTTTGGGCTTTTTCGGCTGAACGAGGAAAGAGCAAAATTAAAACCGACAGCAAGTGGGAACAAAAAAAATAATAATAAAAAAAAAAAATTAGCCAACGCCTTCTCTGGTGCAGACCCAGGCCGCTCCTGCAGGACAAAGGGGCATACAGTACAGTACACAGAGATGGAGTTGCATCCAGCAGTCTCGAACTGACGATTAAAGCCCAAATTAGCCATAAAGTCCAAATAGTCCAAAATGAGGCCATCAAAAGGATCAATGTCTTTCGCAATACCAAACAACATATTATAATATAATTCTGTAACAAACACTTTAATAACGGACAATTTAAAGTTTTATTTTTAAAATTTAAATTTTTAATTTTAAAAAAATATTATAAAATTTATAAAAATAAATTTGTCCGTGGAATGCTCCGAACTCTCCATCTCCACAGTACAATCGCAGGCGCGGAAACTGAACAGAGCCATTTGTCTTAAAACGCCTTGTCACCTTGTCAGCAGCAGAGTAACGCTCTCTTCCATTAAGGCTACGCTTCTCCTTCTTTAACTTACAAATAAAAGAAAAAAAATCTTTAAAGACTCCTCCGTCTGCTTCCCCCGAATTCTGAAAGGGTAGGTTTTCAAGAAACTCAAATAATCCAAAGAAAAAGCAGTATAAGGGATTTTTTTGGCCCACTTTTTTTGAATGGTCATGGAGGGTCTCCGCCCCCGTCGTAGACCAACAATGGTGTTCTCTGGTTTCACAAATGCTGAGGTAAAGAAACGAACTTTTTGTCCCCTATCACTCGTTATTTATCTGGGTATTTCTTGTTTTTACCATTTATTCTCAAATTTTGTTGGATTAGCTTTTCTTTTCCCGTTAATGCTTGGGGGTTTACTGCATCCTTGATTGGTGTTTTCTATTTTACTGCTTAATTGCGAGTCATTTGGGTGAGGCATTTAATCGACATCGTTGGCCTGTGACTATGGGAATATAAATCATGTTCGCTGCTTGCTCACTCGAGGTCATATCGGTTCTTGATCTCTATTATGGAAATTTAGCCTTTATACCTGTCAGGATGGGACCAACTTCATAGATTTTTTCATAATTTCAATTAAATTGTTATCTTGCTTGTAGTTTATAGATTCTGGATTGGTTCTCATTTTTCATAATCTGCAAGTGACAACTATTTCATCTGTATATCTCTCTTTGTTTGATGTCGTGTCAATATAGCTGTCTTTCTTTGTGAATTATCTTGATTCTTTCACCTATTGTTGCTTATTCCTGTGTGTTGTGAGGAGAAAGCCTTTTGTTGTTATTTGATTCTGTTAGTGTTCTGCAAATGGTATATATATATATATATTTGGTTTCGACTATGAAAACAGGTTGACAAGATGGAGAAATTGCTAAAGGACTCAGAGCAGCCAGTAAACAAGGAATTTTATCAAAAGGTTTCCAGAAGTTTTAGGTGAGTTAATGATCTTATTTCTACGTACTGTAAAGCGACACTAATCACTTAAGTAGCTTAGACAGTTGGGACTATAATCAATTAGATCTCTCCAGTAAAAGGAAAAAGAAGGAGAAAAAAAGGGAGATAATCTGGATGTGGCAAAAAAGAAGAATTTATGGTCCTTTCATGCACTGGATGCCAAGAATTGGCAATAAGGCAGTTCCAAACTTCTTTAAACAGGGTTTTAAATACTGTCCATAACCCTTCTCTTTTACTTGAGTGATAGAATAGTTCTAATACATGGCACATTTCTAAGTTTTGCATAATTGTTTTGTTCTAGAGTTGCCTAAGCAGATAGAGATTTTTATAAACCTAACACTATTGTGTGGGTTTAAGTTGATGCCTCTCCTGTTATCCATACTGCTAGCTAAATGTAAGATGATGACTAGCATACATTTGCTATGCTCTTTTCTGAGACATGGCTCATGTAAGCTCTAACTCCTCTTAGTTTTGCTTAAATCCTTGCAGTTCCTCCTCTGGCCGTGCTGGGAAACCTATAGTTAGATGGACTGAGGTTTGCTTTGTCACATCCCCTTGTTTGTACCCTTGTTGCCATAACTGTTACCAATTTGCTTTTGCAACATTAGCTCGTTTCTGTGATTTGTACTGGTCTTTGATAATTTTGTATTAGGTACAAAGTTGGTTTGAGAAAAGACTACAGGATTTCCCACCTAAAGTGGCTTCCTCAACAGATACACCAAAAGATGATTCCCTTCTCCCAGATACCAGTCCTTCAAATGAGGCAAAAGGAAGTTCTCAAACAAATGAAGGTGGTTATTTGTCTTGATATGTTTGAACAAGAACATTATGCTTTTACTGGTCATTTAGATTGATTAGTTGCTTGGGATCATCCAGCAATTTTCTTTTTCATAGTTGATCATCCAGCATAATTTTTGTTACTCTGGATGTTGTAAGGAAAACATGTGGATCTGGGATTAAAATTTTACAGAAGGAATTAGATAATATAACAAAAGTTCATGAATATATGCAAATGCTATGTGGTCGGTGGTTGTTTGACCTTTTGAGGTGGAAAAACCTTCAGCACTTATTTGGTAGAACTGTTGGAAAGTGCCAACATTAGCGCTGATGTGGATCATGTTTTGCTATTATTTGGCACTTTGTTTTATCAATATATAGTGTGGAAATGAATATTCTCATTCTTTGAATTTGGCAAGTTTTAAATGATTTCCTTATTACCAATTCAACTGCTTAATGTTATTAAGTTGATGACATTGAGATGAGTAAGCTAGAAGAGGAAAGTGTTTGCCATCAAACTTCTTCTTTCTTCTTAGTTACCCTATTTTCCCTCATTCACATTTGACTTTGATTTATCTTCTGTGCATGGATTTAAAGATATGCACCTCTTGTTTGATGTTGGTCAAGATTTCCCATGTTTCTTGATTTATCATGCCTGCTTCTGCTTCTCTGGGAAAAAGCCTTGATCTCCTGCAGAATGATTTCTTTCCAAATGCTAACATTGTTTACTGAAAAGCAGGAGAAAGAATGCCAGATGTATCACATATGGAATTTGAGGCTAGGTCGTCCAAAGATGGAGCATGGTCCGTATCAATGAATAAAATAATTTGCCTTAAGATATTTCTGTTATCGGTAGTGAGAAATATGGTTAAATGAAAGCAAGGCTTCATATTTTATATTTTAGACCTTATTGTAACCTCTTCATTGGAGCAAGTGCAGACCTCAAAGATGTTTTGAAAACTGAAGTCTTCCTTACAGATTATTTCTGGTGCTTTTTTCTCCAAATGAGGTAGATTTTACAGATTATTTCTGGTGCTTTTTTCTCCAAATGAAGTAGATTGTTTGCTTATATAAATGATGGAATTTGGTCATTTTGCACAGTACATGGCAAGATAAGCATAATGTGCTCACTCTAATGCCACTTTCTTTGATTGAAAGATTCTTTTGCTCCATAAATTGACTGGATTTTTTTGGCAGGTATGATGTTGATAGGTTCCTCTCTCACCAAATTCTTGCTTCTGGGGAAACTGTAAGTATTCAGATCATATCTGTTTCTTTTAGTGCTCAGGTTATGCTGTTTTTCTTGAATCATCTGAAACCGGTGCACAACTTGTTTGAGTGCATTGAAAAGAGTAAATCAGATCAAGGGTCAAAGCTATGTATTTAGCTCAAAACAGAACAAGCCATGATATGGTCTATGATTTGGAAATAAAAAGGTGGAAAGTTATCAAGTCATAAATTTATGAAAAAAAAAAAAAAAGGGTGCTTCTTTCATTCTTCTTTCAACACATCTTTTGATAAATCTTGTAATTTATTGAAGGAAGTTCGTGCTAGATATGATGGATTTGGAGCTGAGGAGGATGAGTGGGTTAATGTGAAAAATGCTGTGCGACAACGCTCTGTCCCTATTGAGCATTCAGAATGTCACAAAGTGAAGGTTGGCGACCTGGTGTGCTGTTTCCAGGTAATTGTAATTGTGTTACTTAGCTTTATATTTCCTCTCATATGTCTTTGCCTTCAGCAGCATGGCTTAGCATTTTTGTTGGGGGTTGTGTCTTTTTATTTTTATTTTTATTATTTTTATTATTGTTTGGGATTGTATTAGGAGAGGGGAGATCGAGCAAACCACTATGATGCTCATGTTATACAGATTCAAAGGAAAATGCATGACATAAGGGGTTGCAGGTGCCTGTTCTTTGTTCGGTATGATCATGACAAAACCGAGGCAAGTATTGACAGCATATTCATTCTTTTCTCTATTCCTTGATGTAGATATGGCAAAGAGCATAGCTGACAGCAAACAGTTTTCACTTCCATCACCAGGAAAGAGTGCGTTTGAGGCAAATATGTTGCAGACCAAAGTAGCTTTCTTCAATTCTGGGACACTTCACCTGTATATGTAGCAAGGGCTTCACGTTGAGAAATATTAGCGCGCCTTAACGGGCAGTTAAAGATGAAGGGACACCATGGACATAATGGGAAGCCTCACGGAGCTACATGATTAGTAATTGACTTGTGCTTACCTAAGATTGTTCGAATCCAGTGAGCTAACTGGCGCAGTTTCCCTGATACCATAGTCACTGCAGCCTCCTAAAAATTTTCAGGAAAAAAAAAAAAAAACACTACCATGATTTGATTTCTCTCAAAGTGCATTGCGTGGTCATTTGAGGTTGATATATGATGTGGAACCTTATTGAAAGAAAGACTCTTGGAAGCAAAATTTTGAAGCAGAGTTGCCAAAACATGAGGTATCCATTTTGCTGCTACATTAGCTTAGCTTCTCTTTCTTTCCTTTCTTTTTTTTTTTTTTTTTTTTTAATATATATATATATATATTTTTTTTTTTTAATTTCACCCGGACAATTATTGCGAGCCAGGAGAAACGTAATTTTTTTTCCATGGTGAAAATTTAAACAGCTTTTTCTCTACCAAACAAAATAGCAGAGAGGACGTTTGGTCTAAATTAAGATTGGCAATTGCAACACAGCTGTCTCTTCCGTGGTATAAGTTGGAAGTTCAAAAGCAAACACGTGATTGTGACGCCTGGGTTAATTACGTAAACGCAAATGATTCAGACCAAGCCTCAATGGACAGGCAAGGTCTCAACGAAGCTAGCCAAGGCCACTGCAGACCAAATATGGCCTCTTTTCTTAGACTTCTTCAGCCTCCATAAATGGTTTCATGGCCTAGCCACTTGCTACGGCATCCACGGCACTAACGGTGACCCCGGTTGCATCCGCTACTGTAGCGGCTTCTCAATCCCGTCTACGTCAACGCCAACGCCAACGCCAGCTGCAACTGACCCCGCGGCCAGCTGGTCCAAGGAGAGGTTAATAGCCGTTGATCATGCTGAACGAACCCTGAGTTACGAGATTCTTGACAGCAATATCGGGTTCAAGTCATACGTTTCGACGGTCAAGGTTGTCCCGGAAGGCGGGGACCATGGTCAACGAGATGGGTGTGTCATTGAGTGGTCCTTTGCCGTTTATCCTGTGGAAGGTTGGGTATTGGACGACTTGATCAAGAAATACGAAGTGGCCCTCCAGTCCATGGCCAAGAGGATGGAGGACGACGCACTTGAAGGCGCTTAGGTCCTAGGGTCCCTTCTGTTCATTTTTCCCATTTGCGGTCAATTTCCATTTCCTGCACTGTACTGATGTATGGCTATTACTCTTGTTGTCATATTTCATTCATATTTGTCGGATATAATAATATTGAGATATTTCAATTTGACACATTTTTTGAGATAAGTGAGTAAATTAACTCAACCTTATATTTATAAAAATAAATAAATAAATAAAATAAATACTTATAATATTTCCATAGACAGAAGCCTAGTGCATTAATTCGTGTCACAATTATTGAATTACGTGACTATATGATACAATTATTTGATTGGAGAATTTTGACAGGTGACGTGTGTGTGTGTGTGTGTTGATAGGAGCAACTTTTCTTCTTAGGGAATTATTGAATGGCATAGTATTCTACGATGGAGACGTTTTGTGCAGCGACGTCATGGTGATGGTGATGGTGATGGATGAGACGAGCGCGATGCGGCTCCGGTCAAACAATTCAGACATTGGGGTCCACAAATTCAAGCGTTAGCAACCCTGTTAATTTCAATTGGTGGCTAAACTCTATGAGATTAATTTTTTCTAGTATGATTTGCCTTTGATTTGATGGTGAAGATAAATTAGTCGTGAAAGTAGATCAATTGAACACAATAGGTCACCCAAACAGTAAATAATAATAATAATAATAATAACAACAAAAAGAAGAAGAAAAAGAAACATTTTATTGGTAGACCTTAAAAAAATAAAAATCGCTGGATATATATATATATATATATATATAAAGAATAAAAATCATCGGTTGTACAGAAATAAAATTATAAAGAAACAGACCACGAGTATAATCGCACTTTTCTAACTCATCCTTACCTAACATTTTAAAGTTTCTGCCTTTTGCTTTTTGCTCCGAAGGAAAGAAAGTAAAGATTCTGAAGTATTTTAGCGAGTGTGATCTACCGTGGCAATTGAAGACCAAAATCCCCAGTTGTTTATTGACAAAAATCGATAGCAATATCTAGACCATCAAAGCAACAAGGTGGAGAGATTCTTCACGGAATGGAACCAGTGCCTTTTGTCTTTGATCAAATTAAAAAATATATATATATATATTATATCACAAATATATTAATTATTATATTTATGATTAAAATTAAAATTTTTTATTTAATTTTTTTAATAAAAAATTTGTTATTTAAATATTATTAAATTTAAATTTAATATTTAATATGAATTAATATTTTATATCTCATGAGATTATTGGAGAAACATTTGCCCCCACCAATCCAAGGGAATCACGCTAGTTCATCTCCTCACAAGAAATTGTTAAATGTGATTTGGTCTATTATAAAAAGAGAAACATAACAATTTCATTCCTTTTTCTATTGATCGTAGATGATAACTATGCCAATTGAAAATCGGATTCTCCTAAATTGAACCCCGAGGTTTCGACCTAACAAGTGGACTCCTATCGTTGGATCAACCTTATACATAATTACAGATTAGAGGTCGCCTAACCACCCACACACTTTCTCTCTCTCTCTCTCTCTCTCTCTCTCTGATGGTTCTGATGCCAGAAGAAGCACGGTCGGAGGGCCCGGCCAAATGGGAAGGCAAGCACACAGTCGAGTTAAAACGCGCAAAAGCCGAAGAAGTATGGCCATTCTTGGAGGACTTCTGCAACTTACACAAGTGGTTTCCGAATCTCGATACATGCTACCAAGTGGAGGGAGTGCTAGGTCAGCCTGGTCTGATCCGGTACTGCGCCTCCACAACCCTACCATCATCTGACGGCGCGGCCGGAAATGATACCCAGCAGGTAACCTGGGCAAAAGAGAAGCTACTGATGATTGATCCGACGGAGAGGTGCTTAAGCTACGAGATTATGGAAAACAACATGGGGTTCACGTCTTACGTGGCAACCATTAAGGTGTTGCCCATCGACGGAGATTGTCAACAATATGGATCCAAGGTGGAGTTTTCATTCATAGCTGATCCTGTTGAGGGTTGGGGATTCGAGGATATGGATGGTCATATTAAGTACTGTGTCCAGTTCATGGCCAACAAAATCGAAGAAGAGGTCCTGCAGTCTCGTTGAAGGATCTTCGATTCTCTAGAGTTGTCTTAGACATTGGTTATGCGGTTGTTTGTCTGAACAAGGGATATTCTTATTATCTGAATAAATCGCGTCGTGCCTAATTGTTCTTTGCCGTTGTACTGTACTAATAGAGTCCAACCTCTGAATACAAAACAAGGGGTAGCCCTGTTCTTACCCAATTTATCGGTGATAGAGTTACGTGGACTTTTGATTTCAAGTTTAGAATTCAAATTTTAATCAGACAAAAAAAAGTATCAAAATACTAACCTCTAGCTCTCACATGCTTCCCAAAGCCCGAAACTCAGCTCTCCTACATGGTAGCCCTCACGTTTGCGTACCCAAAATGAGACAACTAAATATCAAAACTATTTGCTATTGGGGCAAATGTTGCTTTAAAAGATTCTAATGCCAATAATTCTTGTTTTCGAGCATCCTATCTTACTGGAAAAAATGGGAAAAAAAAAAAAAATTGTTTGTTATTGCTAATTATTCCTGTGGAAATAAAACATGCAGCGAATGCGCCGATGCGCACACAATTGTCTATTTATCCGGTTTCAAGAGTCAATAGTTCCGAAAATTTGCAGTGAATTAAATAAGAATTGTCGCGATGTTATAATAATTTTTAATTAAAATTTTTTCAAATTATTCGTCACTTACAGAATTTTTCAGATTAATTTTTTAAAATTATTTTTAGTTATTAATATTATTAATAAAAAAAATCTATTATTTTTTATTAAATTTATTACGTAATTTCATATTAATAAATCATGAAACGTATAGTATTTATTATATAATATTTATTAGTATAATTATAAAATTGACTATAAATTATATTATAAATTTAATAAAAAAATTATGAATATTTTTAATTAATATTATTAAAATTAAAAATAATTTTAATAAAAATTTTTAAATCAAACAAATTCATAATTAAAAAAAATTATTTAATTAAAAATTATTATAACGTAAATAGCAATTCTTGAAGTTATATCATACTTCTCATCATCTTGCTTTACTTTTTCCGGTCTTCATGGTCTTTCTTGTTGGCCGTCTTATTTACTTGCACATCGTAACTCTCTAACAAATTGCTACTTTCACGTACATTACACGTTCACGGTGGATTTATATGGATGGCTTTTACTTATATCTCGAATAAAACTATGGAATATACCTAAGTCCAGTATTTTTGACCACTCATAAGCACCAGCTCTTTTTAAAATACATTCCACATATTTTATTCATTTTGCAATATATCAGTCCAAAATAGTATGTTTTTAATATTCTTAAAATGCATTATTTACATTTATATCTCATCTTTATGCGTCTGATTGGGGTGGTAACGGATAGGTCGGTGCCGAATTGGTAGACTCGCACGGGTTCATCTACTACACAACAAGGCTAGCCCGCCATTGACTTAAAAGACTTTCCAAGCAATGCCATATATTGATGAGTTCTCTGATAGAAAAACGTCAAATAAACATAAAATAAAATAAACCCAAATACATTATGACTAAGTTATAATTATAATAAGATTAACACTCATAATAAATTAATATTTTGTGTGTGTTTTGCGTATTTATGTATTTTTGGTATTTATGTATTTTTGATATATAAATATCACAAGTACCAAGTTTGTTGCAATATTAAGCCCAAATAAGATACCATAAAAACACGGAAGCCCGTACAAGAGTGCAATCCAGAATTTACAAGAAAAATATTGATAATTGGAGTTGGAATAATATTGATGCATAAAAATGAATTTCTTTTCGGATAATACAATAGGTATATATTGCCGAGAATATACATGCAGATTATACATTTAATTCATAATTTGGCATAAAGGAATATGTTTGTAGAATTGCATGCTGCATGGTGCGAGTAAGAAAACAACTTTACACGATATCCTACTTAAAACGAATGCAATTTTAAAACAAATAAGTAAACAGGGAATGAATGTAATTTTCCCAAAATATTATCGTTACTTGTAACTATAGGCCTTTTTCAAGGGCCTGCGTGTAATATCCACAGTGACATACACTGTAACATAATCTTTAGAAGCCTTTCACTAAGTTTAAATAGGGTGGAATCGACACATAGCCAAAACATTGACGTGGACTAATGAATGCTAGAAACTGGCTTCCAATGATCATCAGCAATCCCGTCCCCGAGTTCTGCGGCAACTGATCAGACAAGAAACTACGTTCGCTTTCCATCCGCAGCCCTGTGCCTATGCCACTCACTCTCTCTCTCTCTCTCTTTCTCTCTCTCTCTCTCTTTCTCTCTCTCTTTAGATACACAACTAGCAGAGAGAGACTATCAAATGCCAACAGTGGCCCAAAAAGAAAGAGACGTCTCGCCAGAAACGAAAGCCACAGTACATTAAACCTACATATACGTTGATCTTCACGTGCAAGGAGAGTCACACCCACCGGCTGTGCAATGAACAATAGGTATAAATTCGGCTAGTAAAATAATCACAGAAATTATTCCAAGATAATCTAACCCTGGAAATGCAGCCATCCAGGCTTGGCACCTAATCTTTTCTCCATCCACCTGATTATATCCTGTGCAACATCTTCACGTTCAGGCTCAAACAGCAAGTCATGCAAGAAACCATCATAAAGCCTTATATCCTTGAATTCAGACACTGCCTCATTGTACAGTTCCTGAGAGGCACGCGGATCTGTCACTGTATCAGCAGTTCCATGAAGAACAAAAAATGGGACAGTCACAGACTTGAAGTTTCGCATCAGGTAAGAAGATATCCGTAATATTTCATGACCAGTTCGGACCCTTATGGGTCCTGTATAGACCAACGGATCAGAATATTTGGCCAAGAGTGCCGCAGGATCCCTGGAAACTGGAATGCCCCTTTTATTTGCTCCTTTAAATTGGAACTTTGGGGCCACCAGAGAAAAAATAGGAGCAACAGCCTACATGAAACAATAGAAGAAAAAAGCCACAAAAAAAAAGTTTCAAGACATTAAGAATTAAAAACCATGTAATGCTGCCCAAAAATATTTAAAAAATAAAAAACCCATGTGATGAATGTTAGAAGGCTTGACGCGTTGAGAGAGAGAGAATAACGAGTATAATTGCAATGCACAGTCTGCCCTTCCATGGTATCCAAAATCTAATTCTTATGACCAAAAAAAGGGGAGCAAAAGGCTGCTTTCCCTGGTTTCCAATCAAAGCTAAAAGAAAATTTTATAGAAAAAAAAGCTCACTGTCTATCAAAACAGTTCAAAACACTATGATTCAGAAATTGAAGCTTTACAACAAAGCCTGGCACTCTCCAAGTTTATTAAACTATAACAAAAATATCCTCAAACATGCAAGAAAAATTTAGCACATCACATCCTTAATGGCATAAGGTCATGCACCATGGTATAAGATATGAAATACTTACTCCAACAATAGGATGTGCTGGTTTAACACGCAAAGCTGGTGAGGTCAGCACAATGCCATCCAGCATCCCTTCGTTTTGAGGACATGAGGCTGCCTATACGACAATGCAGCTTAACAATTCACAAATAACTTCATAATGGCTCCAGATCACAGAATTAGGTTACAATGTCCAGTCCTTAGTGTGTTACCTTTAGAACCACAGCCCCTCCAGTTGAGTGACCAAAAAGAAAGC
Source organism: Rhizophora apiculata (assembly GCA_037832385.1). NCBI lineage: Eukaryota > Viridiplantae > Streptophyta > Magnoliopsida > Malpighiales > Rhizophoraceae > Rhizophora > Rhizophora apiculata. The sequence continues at coordinate 2,936,626 of CM075433.1, read as the reverse complement.
ATGGTACTCCAGGATGCTCTGTCCTGATCTTCTCCAAGAAAACCCCCTAAATAAACAGAACACAATCTCTCACCAGCTATCCATTGTTGACATTATTAAAGATTAATGTGCTACTGGGCTAGGTTAAAGACCGTAAAAGGGACTTTCAGAATTTGGAAAGAGAATACAAGAATATGACTCAAGTAAAGCTACGGACCATGAAACAAGTAATAACAAAGAAGATTATGTCTGTAAGTATGAAGCTGAGGATACAAAAGCTGTTTCATATCAGTACATTCATGGAAAGGTGCAGAAAGAATTCAAAAAACTGAACCTACCGTGTCTGCAACAACAAGGTCTAGAGAAGGAACATATCCATGCAACCCATCGCTCCCACCATGGCCTATGCCAACAAATTAAAAGAAGCATTATCTCATAGCTGTTGTTGAAATGGAGAAGAAGGATGCAGCGAACAGATTTGAACGAAATAAAAAAATAGCCAAGTTTACCAAGATTGTTGTCCTAGAGATAATGCTAGAGTGCTTGCAAAATACATCTTAACATCTACATGTTTCACTCCAAAATAAAATAAACTCCAAGCAAATGTAACCAGTCCAAAAATCTCAGGAAAATACATGTCCAAGTCCAGCATACATATTAACCATAAAAGTTCAGAAAACAAATGGGGAACACATTTATAAAAGACAGGTACCTATCCAGTCCATTGCATAGACCCCAAAGTCACATGATGTTAGTTGCTTTGCAAAGTGAGCATATCTTCCACTGAAAGTGAACATGACAACAAAACAGATTGGGTTTAGATACGGATAAGCTTCATTTTGAAGCATACAAACAGTAAACAGAGGATTTCATAACTAAGTATAAATCTAAACAAACTCCAAGGTACAGAAGAAAAGAGGATAAGTCCCCATGTTACCTGTGTTCATTAAGCCCATGTATGATGATCAAAATGCCCCTGAAATCACATAGCAATTGCGCTTCGGCCTTAATAGTGAAGTAAGGTGTGGAATAAGAGAAAAAGGCACAGTAAGTAAAGCAATACATGCTAAAGGTGTGCAGCAGGAAACCACAAAAATACAGAGCCAAGCAGCACTACACCACTGCCATCTATCCTTATATCTAAAGCATAGTGTGGTGTGCCAAAACATCAATAAGCTACAGAAAATATCAAACATGCCAAGTTAACCAGAAGGTGCGTTAACAAACAAAACAATTTTTCTTGCATTTTATGACAAAGTGTGGCAAGACAGAAGCACCATTTGAAACAGAAATATGCCAACAAGCACCAACAGCACTCAAAGTCTCAAAACATTGAGATGGAGGCCTTCAAAATTAATCAATTGACTAGTTCAGTAAGTCCATAATTTTCCTCCAAAACCTTGTATCTTAAGACTTCAATCAAATGCCGTCAAAATCGTCCAAAAACCTCTATCCACCGTCACTGCTTTTTATAAAAATAGAAAATCCATTCCACTTCCAGCATTACCTGTTCATCAGCTTCTTATAAACATACCAATTCACAAGTTCCACAAAAGGCCAAACCTCTGGAAATGAAATACATGTTGTACACTAATCAAAAGGAGCGAACAACTAAGCTCAACGTTGACTAAGTCAAAAAAATACTCTATTTAGGCTCCATTTGACTGTAAATTTTTGTTCCTTGGACTTTTTAAAAATGAAACCTCATTTAGTTTCTCAGTACATTCTCGCTGAATAGGATTCGGAGTTAAACCGCAAACAAGAGGAAAAATAAAAATAAAAAGAAAAACTAATACCAGAAGAATCATCCTAAATCCAGTGGTTAGGAAGAAAAAAATAAAGAGAAAAGCATACTTTAATTCACCGGTGATCGGATACCAGGAGCGATAAAAGAGAGCGTTCTGTCTAACACCGAAGAACAGAGAAGTGTTCCATCGGCATCGGAAGTCCCCGTCGCCAGTCATAGCTACGCCCTCCGCGAGAGATCTCCTTCTTAAAGTATCCTCCTCCTCAAGTCTCCGCTTCCGAGACTTCGTCGAGGAGCACGGCGCCGACTCCGCAGACAAAGGCGGAGAGAAGCGGCGCCGAGGGAGGATAAACAGGATGAGGGAGAAAATGACCGTTTGTAGAAAAGATAAGGACGTTCTCAGGGTCTTCAGGATCGGAATTATCCGATTGCTCGCTCCTGAGGTCAACGGCTCCATCTCCGCCCTCGACATGGCCGCGAAGCTCCGCCCAAACAACGAACAACGATACCGAGAAACAGAGATAGAGAGAAAGAAACGCGTGAAAGAGGGAGAGAAGGAAATGGCCCACGGAGATAAATTAATAAAGGAAACTAACGGACAAAAGAATAAATGACTGGTGGAAGGCACGTCGGTGGCGTGCCGGGGCCAACTGACGTGTTAGAAACTGATTGGATGACGGTCGGTTAGATGGACGTTCACGATGAATGCGTTGTGGGTCACGTGGGTCAGGTTCCGTTTGGGTGTGGCTGCAGTAGGATATTTCCGTGTCTCTCATTTTTTAATTAATAAATTGGTTGACGGTCAACAGTTAAACTTATTCAGACGTGGGAGGAAGAAGTTTCTTAGGAAGATTGAATTGGAAAGTCATCAAAATATATGATTAATAAATAAACATAATCAACGCCCTCTCGTTAGCCGCCAGGCATTTAATTCCTTTATTTCGCTTAACCCTTTTTTTTTTTAATCATATATACTTTTATTTTGATTTTTTTTTTTAATTCAAGTCTCTTTGTTACTATCTATTCAATTATGAAAAAACTATTTGGTCTCAAACAAAGCTTCACGGGCGGCGTTTTCAATCAATAAATAAAAGAAAAATTTGCGTAAATTCAAAAATATTATATTATATTAATTTTAATATAATATAAAAATTAATTATATTTATTTAAATTCATTATTTTTTAATCCACCTAACCAAGTTTAACTTGAAGTTAAAGCACAGAACCCTGTTTTTAAGGCGCGAATCAACAGTATCGCAAAATGGCGAATATATTTTCATCTGAAAATGGGCCTTTCTTTGCGCTTGGTTTTTAATCTTCCATTCTTTTGCTCCACAAAATTATTTGGTATGCGCTGACAATAGACAATATCAATTTAATTAAATACTATTTTTATATTTGTTAGTAATATTATTAATAATAACAACCAACTATTAGTAATAATAACAATAATGAGTAACAGATATAAACTAAATGAGGTCTTTATGAACATATTTTTCAACCAATTGCTACTAGTGATACAAAGTGATGGGTCATTTTTATTTATAAACTTACTCATTTATATTAGGTAATCATTTTTTGAAACCTGTATCACAAAGATATACATATATTTGGTAATATTTTGTAAATTTTTGATATATTTAATTGTCAACGGCAATAAAGGAAAGAATTTTTCTGTTAAAAATTTATTAGATTATAAATTATATAATAAAATTATTTTTATATAAATTTTATATTTTTTTTAAAAAAATTAAAATTCAAGATTTAAGTATAAAAGAAAATACTTTTAAATTTGGACGGTTGAAACATTGGGCCATGACAACATGATTTTAAATTTTAACGGTCTAAATCGACTGGCCATTTCAAACTACTTTAGCCCTTTTTCGTTCGTTTTCTTCTTCTACTCTCTCTCCCTTTTTCTATCTTTTTGTTTTGCCCGGTGAATACGCTTTGTCCTTTTCTCTTGTCTTCCAACCGACCGTGTCCTTTCTTTCAATGGTTGGCCAAGACCAAAAAGTATGATGAATACGTGTAATTATGAGTTAAAATTAGAAATTATATATTATTATTTTTATTTATTTTTTAAAAATATATTTATTATTTAAATATAATTAAATTTAAGTAAATTATTTTTATATTAATTTTAATATTAAGAAATCTAAAATCATGTTATTAAGCATCTAAACATTTAAATTTATTTCTTATTAAAATGAAAATTCATATAAAATTTCGAATTAAAACAAATATAAACATAAATATATTAAATCATACGTTAAATTATTACTTTAAGTGATCAATTGACTATTTCCACACACTCTCTCTCTCCCCTTATAAGACGTTATGTCAAATTTAGATCGAGAGCGTGCAATTTCAAGTCTAATACAATTCGTTTCGGTTTAAAATGACAATTCTAACATTTGAATATTCGGAAAATTATAATTTCGATTGCTGTATGCTTTGAAAATGACAGATTGAAAATTCTATTGACGATGAGTGCATTGAGGATGCAAAAATATATTAGTTACAACTTTAGCCTTAAGGTTTTAGATTTATGCATAATAATCCCAATTCAAATCCTAAAACAAAACAAGAAATTGAAACTTTTAGCACTTGATGTAAGAAACAAGACGTAAATTGGACCAAATTATCGATTTCAAGTTTCAATTTCATTTCCTAAAATGCAGCAGCATGGTCCTTTGACACTAAAGACCTAACCGTAAAAACATATACGAAAATAAAATTTAAGTAGTTATCACCATATTTTGGCTCAACTAATTTTTTGATTATTGCTATAGTTCAGTGACCACAGAGTCATTTACTTAGGTTGAAGTATAAGCTTTAAATTATATACGAAATGCTCCCTCTCCAAATCGGAATGTATGATTATTGATTCCATAATCTTAACAGAAAGTCATGCTGGTGCACATTTGAGCTATGCATAACCGCAAGCTCACAAAATGATTAATTTTTTTTTTATTAAAAGAATTATACAATGTGAATAAATTTTTTCGTTCTCATAAATCTCCCTCTTTTTTAAAATTAGAACTTAAAGTATTTTTAAAAAAACAATAATTAAGTTTTTTATTTATTTATAATTATAATTCGTTGAAATTAAAGATCAAACTTATATTTTAAATTAAGAGTTAGGGTGATCTTGTAACTAATGGCTCTATTTATTTCTTTTATTGAGTGAATTTTTTTAATTTGATTTTTCAAACCAAGTTAACTTAATATCAAATATAAGGGTTAAAAAATCTTCAACGGGATCCAATTCAAATAAAAGTTGAAGTTTTGTCTCTGGACATTGCTTAAACCGGGGATAGTTGGTATCAAATGAAAGATCAAACACAAGACAGACTTAATGTCCCTAAAACCACCTTGTCCCCGAATGGCCAACTCGTGTGTGTTAGAAGCTCATTATGTTGGGCGCACCAGAGATGCAGACCTTTTGCTTGTCCACTAATACTCTGACTTTATGGCGAGTAACATACGCACAGTATTCTTCTATGTTGCTGCTTTAAACTTGTACCACAAAAGTAACTCACTTCTCGGTTAGAGAGGTTTATGAAAAAAAAAAGACACGTCACTTTTCCTTCTATCCTCCGAGATAGCCGTGAATGCTAACTTTTGAATCCTTTCTCCATGTTGTTTCCTTCGAATAATGTCCACAATATCTTTCTCTCTCTCTCTCTCTCTCTCTCATGTTTAGCCGTATTCTCGTGATATATAGAAGCCTCTAGTGCCATCCGTTTTCAGTTGCACTGGGACATTGCATTTGGAACATTTCTTATTTTCTTTTTGTTCTTCTTTTCAGTTCTAAACTAGAACTACTGCCCACACGCATCCCCAACACAAGACTCCCATATACAAATTGAAACTATATATTCTCCGAGTCCAGCTTATATACAATAATTTTCTCTCTGCTAAGTCCTCTGTTTGCACAGAAAAGATCAATATGGCACCAAGCGGACAAAGCGTCCTCCCCTCACAAGCCAGAAGGATGGACAGAATCCAAAAGCCCCAAAGACTTTCAACGGAAAGTCTGCGGAGAACGATGTCCGACTTCTTATTATCAGAGCCGAGCAAAGAACCCATAATTGACACAAAGGAGATGTCGACCATATCTGAGGTAGAGGATGCCAAATGTGAATGCTGTGGAATTTCCGAGGAATACACCCCTGAGTACATAAAGCAGGTTTGGGACAAGTTCCTGGGGAAGTTTGTTTGTGGGTTATGCGCGGAAGCTGTACTTCAGGAAATGGATAAAAATGGGGGCAAAAGAGAAGAAGCCTTGACGGAGCACATGGATGCTTGTTTGAGTTTCAATAAATTCGGGAGGGCATATCCTGTCTTGCACCAGGCGGAAGCCATGCGGGAGATTTTAAAGAAAAGCTGCTCGACCAGTTTCAGATCCAAATCCATGAGTCCCAGGAACAGGGGTGGCTATCAGACAAAGGTTGGCAAGGGCCTGCCAAGGAGCTCCAGTTGTATTCCAGCAATCACAAAGGAGGAGGTCAGTGAGGATGGTTGATTAATTCGATCCGTCTTGTTTATTGTTGTTCAGCAATCGCGCCGCCCACCCTCCTCCCCTCCGGCCAAAAACTCCCCTAGCTTGGTCTATCTAGCCCTAGGCAAATTCCATTAGACATACTAAAAAATTATGGCGTTCTGCTGTCAATAGAGCCACAGGGGACAATTCTTCATTTGTTAGAAGTGCAAATGATCCTTAATGTTGTTCGTGTAGTATGCGCCAAAGATTTTAGGCCGTGTCTTTGTACAATAATTACTTAATAAATATAAAAATTTTTCTTTTACAAAATAGCATACCAGTTAATTAATATATATAACTCGTGTTGCAATTGCCAATTGCTTTGTTTTAGTGCGCAAGATAGTTTACAGGAACCAACCCCTCCTCTTCAATTCTCCCAATCAATGTGATGCCACGTGCCAATCAATTTTATAAATTGTGAGTCAACGAATTAGCCGGTTTAGCTCATACCCACTTCCACGGAAGAGTAAATGGGCCCGAAGTGGGCCAATCGAGTCCTCTCCAAATAACATTAGGGGAAATTGGCCCACCCAAAGAGTGGCAAGACCCAATGGTCATTTGGGTATGAGCTTTTGTTTTGACAACACGGACCACTACCATCTCAGGCTTGAAAAACGGGATTGGCATACCGCATTGACATTGCGTTTACAGCCCTTTGGCAATTAGTTACCCTACCCGTCGAATGAATTTAGCGAGGGTTATTAATAACACACTCGGCCCTAATTAATGGTGTTGCTCCAGTAATGGACGCATTTTCCATGTCCATATTTGATAGCACGTACACCTTGACCTTGTTCAATCTTGTTTTTGGGAGGTGATGGATGCAACACCAGAAGTCCCAACTGCTCTCATGGCTGACGGCATACTTGCTTCTGGCGTAATCAAAAGTATGACTGAGGATTTATACAGCATGTATACTTTTGTGATGGTGCCATAGCCTATATGTTACCAATCCAATCTAGGGGATGGAAGATTTTGCTTGTGAATTAGTGGTGCAACCTAGTCTTAGCAAATCTGCCCGATATCCTATCGGCTAATGACTTTAATTATTTCTTTTCATTTACCAAAAACAAAATTATTTTTTTTTTCACGAATTTAAGTGTTTTTATTTGACTTAAATAAACAAAACTTAATTATATATAACATTCTTTAAAATTATTTTTTTAATTTGCTATTTCCTTCCTTTTATAAATTAGTTATCTTTTCGCTTCTCTATCTTCCATCATTCATTGGTAATGCCAAGATCATATTCTATCGCTTACAATTCTATACCTACAACAAATCAACATCACAAGCTAGGGACTCACGGTTGAAATTCCATATCTCGTCTAAATAATCTTCAACCGTTGAATTGTCGTCTATAATTAATAATGCCATTTCAATCAACTCTCGTACAACAAATTGCAAAGCAAATAGGTTTAATAGGGTGCACTTTGATTAATATTTTCTTTGACCTTATCTATGAAAGATACCATGGTCTGTAAGGTGATTTTCTAACCATGGATTGAAAGAAACCCTCGTAGAACTATATAATTCTTATACATAAGTGTAAGTCCACGAATAAGACCAATCGAGAAAGAAGTATTTGTACTCTTTGCTTTGCTCTCACGGTATTTTTATATGATTTCATTTTTAAAATCTGTTCTTTCATCTTGTTTCCAACGAGGTAATGCTAAGCTAAAAGGATCTGCATTGTGTGTTACAGAGTGACCAAAGACGTGGAAAAGCAGTGTCTGATGTTTCCCATGATATCGAGAAGTATCAAACTTTGGAAGCGATCCTTGTGACAACCGATCATCAAAAGCAAGTCAAGCGAGCAGAATGTAATTGTTGTGGACTCAAAGAAGATTACACCCAGGATTAAATCTCAAAAATCAAGGTGTATCACTCCGGGAATTGGGTTTGTGGCCTTTGTGCAGGAGCTGTCAAAGAGAGGCTAGTAAAAGATCGTAGAGTGGCCATGCAGAACGCTGTGGGTTCTCACAAAGCATTTTTGTCACAGGTTCAACAGCACCACTAGGCTCAATCCTAAGTTGTCACCAGCATTTGCAATGCGAGATATAACAAAAAGAAGCCGTGAAAATAGAACCTCCAAGAATAATTTGGCTCCATTCAGTCTCGCTTGATCAACTAGTTGTAGCATTTAGGAAATCGGGCAAATGCTATAATGCCTATAAATAAGATTTTCTTTGGCCTGTTAGCTCCGCCAGAGACTAGAGTTATACAACTCTTCTTTATAAATTATAAACTTCATTCACTAATGTCGTCCCTTTTTATTATTTTTATTGTTTTTAATAAAATTTGTCAATCTAGTTATTGAAAATTGATCATTTAAAGCAGGACGGTATGCTCTCCATCCAACTACACAATTTTTTTTGAGTTGACACCCTTTATTTATTTTTATTATTATTTTTTCAATAAATGTGTAAGCAGAGATAGTAACCTACATACCTGCTAAGGAAAATTCTCATACACCGCACAATAGATTGTTCACCTTGCTAAACCCACTTAAGAACCCACTTCATAAACCTAAATTTGAACTTGTCATTCCCATAATTGTGCATGTCCAGAGTGGACATTTAACAACTCCCCCTATACCTACGTATTTATCCCATTCACACGCCAATTTTGACGGAAATCTTATTAAGTTAAAAAAAAAAAGAAACAAGGAAAGTTTAATCGAAAATGACAAAAAAATTAGATTATCTTTGAACAAAATTATAAACATTGTAGTACACAGTATTTGCAAGTAATTTATAAAACATGAAATTCAAAACGAATATTTGGTTCACATGATTAAATTTCCAAGCACCATTTAGATTGATTGATTACCAGATATGATTTTTGGATGAAATCACATGATAAAAAAAATCCAACTGAAACAAAATTGTACTCGTTCAATCTATTGCTCGCAAATGCCACAAAATCACAGTAATCGGAAAATTTGAAATATCCACAACGCGGAAAGAAAAGGGACCCTCATCAAATCTTATTTTCACTCTTTGCGATTGATTGCCTTTGTGTGGGTGGACACAGTCCAAGTAACGTAGGGTTCATGTTTATTATTGAGTGCAATAATTGCTCAAATGGTCCCAATTTGTTCCTAATCCTCAAAATCCTATTATTCAAAGATAGTCTTGGTTGGTCCCAATCTCACATCCCACGTGACATCCACACGTGCAAAAGTCTCTTTAAGTACGAACTTTAAAACTTAAAGGCCACTGTAGCAGGATATCTTCCACATCTTCTTTATTTATTTATTTAATTTTTTTGGCGTTTTATCCGTTATCCTTGGCATTGACCCAATTCAAAAAAAGAAAAAGGCTCACTAAATAACATTTTTTAACTCAGAAAGAGTAAGTGATTAGATGTTAATTGTTAGTGGAAAAAGAAACTTTTTCGGGTTCTTTGATCAGAGAAGAGAATGTTTTATACCTCATCCTACTTAGTTTAAAAAGTTGTAGAGGAGATAATAGGATTTGATTCTAAGACCTCCTTCCCAATCTCAAAACTAAGTAGCCACTTGACTACGTTTCTACCGGAGTTGAGCAGCCTTTGCAACTTGGGTTTTGCTTGGCCAATCTCCGTGGCTTAGAATAATATCGCTGTCATTTGTTATAAGTGCATTTTGGGTATCATCGTTGGCGAATGACCATTACGATTTAAATTGTGCACACCGTATTAAATTTATGTTATCGATTTTGTTAAAAACACACATCATTCATATTTTAATTAAGTAATTCACAGAATATTACATGATTTGAGTTGAAGGAGTATTGTGACATGTCAGTCACTTGTAAGACTTAAAAGAGAGAATTTGAAGTAGGCTTTTAAGATTATTATCTACGTTTCTAGTAATGTTAGAATCTGAGATTATAATATTTGGAATGAATGTGGAAATATGATATTACTCCATTTGGCATGAAAATTAAAAAAAAATAAAATAAAATTTTAAAGATAAAAGTATTTTAAATATAAATTAAAATTATTACATTTCCCATGATGATCTGAGATCATCACAATTAGCGTAATGTAGCGATTTTCGAGAGTGTGACATTAATATACTTGTACACTTCAAAGATTGCAATATAAGATTATTATGAGGACATCTAGGAAGCTGCAGCCGATGTTGACAAACGATGATACGCACCGCTAATGAAGATGGGTAAGTGGAATACAATAATTGAGATTGAGTTTCATGGTTAATATATGCAACACACTTAGTGTTTTTTTTTTTAATTAAAAATTTATTAAATTATAAATTATATAATAAGGTAAATCTCTTTATTTCTATATATCTCATTTTCTGATTAAAACTCAAATCAACTCTTAAATTTTGTTTGTTAGTATTTTAGTTAGTATAATATTAGTAATGGACCTTACCTGCATAAGGTTTGAAAAGAAAACAAAATAGTCTGTAAGTCATTAAACCTGTAATAATAAAATAAAAAAAGAAAATAAAATTCAAATGAAAAAAAAAAAAGAACAAATTGCGGAATGTATTTATTAAAAATATACGGTTAATTTCTGATAAAAAAACGCGGCTAATTTCATATGTATCCCTTGCTGTATATAGGAATCAATCTGACGCTGTCGAAAAGATTCCGTTAGAAGGAATACGACAAAACGACAACGTCGTTTATCTCACTGGTTCACACAGTACACAAGATTCCTCAATTGTTTTCAACTTCCTTCTATTTTGTCTAACCCTTATTGTAATTCATTTACAAGAATTAAAAAGCTAAAAACTTTAAAAGAATCTGTCTCTCTCGCTCTCTGTTAGAATCCCTCTCTCCCACGCTAGCGCCGTCTCTCTCTCTCTCTCTGTGTCTCATCTCCAAATTTCTTGTCTCAAACGATCCTATTGCCATAAGCTATGGATCTGTTTGGATAAATTGAAACAGCAATAAGCCCTAATGGTAGCTGCAGTCACGGTAGTCAGAGTTCGGTCGAAGTTGCCATTGCGATTCAGGACTACCGCCGCGAATTAATAGCTTCCTGGCTTCTAACAAAAGATTGAAAAGGGAGCCATTAATCATAAAATTTAGTAAAAATGTTACTTGAATTTTTAATTTTAGATTTAAAATTTGTATTATAATTTATACATGAAAATTAAATTAAAAAAAAAAAAAGAAAATTGAAGAGGAGGCTAGCCTCAGTGTGTTGAGTCCAGCCTAGGAAATCGGGAAGGTTATTAAAATGGAAAAAAGAAAAAATATTTTAAAAAATTATTTGAAAACAAAGGGAGTCACACTACCAGCTAGGCAAAAAGACGCCATTTTTCTACTCTGTCACACCTTTTGGCAGAATTTGGACGGAGTGACGGACGGGATGAGATGGAAATGTTTACATTGTTCAAGCGTTTAATATTTTAATTTTATTTATTTATTCTTTTGAACGGCAAGCGATTTTAAACACGACTACCTAAAAAGAAAAAGGCAATCCGGTGGGAACATCCCGTTAGCAGTGCAAGCGAAATGCTAAAATGGCGTCAAATTACGCAGCAACCGGCCAAAAGAACACTACCCCTACAAAAAGCTAAGTGAGAGTGGACAATAACTCGTAGAGCATTAAAAACAGCCCCCCAAAGTGCTACTGTACTGAAGAAGCCTGCGACCCACTCATGGCGAAATTCTTACGCCCTCAAAGCCAGGCTATAAAGTCTACAGAACGTACAATCCCTTGTTTTGCCATGGAATTTGCGAAAATGTTACATTCACGTGGCTAATATACGAAGGGGATGTGCCCCTTTAGCATATTCTTGATGTCATGTCATGAGGAAGCTAAGCACCGCGGTCTCTGTGTGCCATTGTTTAACCACGTTACCGCGGTGCGAGGGTCACTCTCGACGATCAGTGTTGCTTGCTCAGCGCTCTCCCATTGACTCCATAAAGCTACTGCTTCCCTAATGAACAGAAGCTCCGCCTCATTTATGCTAAAAACCCCCACAGCCTTAGAGATGATACACACGACCTTTGCATCGCGGCCCCTCCAATACCCGCCACGCAAGAAGAACCAATAATGGATGCCTCGATATTCAATTGGAAAATACCTTTCGGAGATGCAGACCACTCCACTTGGCGTCTACGAACTATTTCCTTTCCAACGGATGGGATGCTCGCAATATTTAGCATGAAGACATTGATGAAGTAGCTGCTTCGAGGCCATTTAGTTTATCAGACTTTGGAATGGATCACTACTTGGATATTGGAATCGAGTAACTACGATATACTTAGAGTACATAGGATAAGGAGAATCAAAATAATTAATAAATGAGCCTTTGCATAAACTTACGACCACTATATATTAATTATGTAATAAATATAAGCCATATGTTAAGTATTTGTCAAAATATAAAGCAATAAGAGGAACAACAAGGGTTTACTAAAGCTTAGAAAAATATGTCAATATAATAATTGATCAAGATAAAGCTGGTTATCCATGACTCTTAGCTCATATTAATAAATTGTGGCTTATAGATTGCTATAATTCAGTTGTTTTTGCAAAAAGTTGCAAGAAGCTTGCAAAGAATGTGTGACAAGTCTAATGCCATGTGATGCTCGATCTTTGGTTAATTTATAATTTGCTCACTTTCCTAATAAATGATGTCCCATTACAATTAGAATCTTAGTGGACCCTTTCTGACCGACATTCGTAGATCATCATGTGAATTAACTAAATCATGTCTTAAAGTTAAATAGGAACACACCGCAAGTGCACGTAGTGATGTTCCTGCTAGGTCGCTACTAGTTATCATCTAAACCAAAGCACTAGTTAGTTTGCTATTAAAGTTGTTGATTGACGCTGCCACACTGGTCCCTTGGCTAGATAAGGGGGCAAAAACCTTACACATTGCCAAAGATATCGAAACCCATATTCGAGGAAAATGGGTCGGGTCCACTTCAGGCCTACCTCATTCAATCAAGGGGGAAAAGGGAACGTCTTGAGAAATGGGAAAATAAAAGAAAGCAGAGAGATTGAAGATCGAGACAAGCAAAGAAGAAAAAGTGTTGCATTAATTAGTATAAGTACAAATGCAGCACTAAATCTAGTTTTGGACAGCGATGCTCTTTGTTGGCAAAAATAGATTAACAAATAAAAAGGACAGCAATGCTCTTTAAAGCATATTGGCATAAATCAACTTTTCAATGTGGTAATTATCTGCAAAAGGAATGTATAGAATTAGAATGCCGCAACAGTTGATCCACAGAATTAAAGACATACTAATGTGGCTAAGCTTATCAAATAGTGTCGCGCGCATAAGTGGTTATTGAAGTGCGCTACACAAGCTTGCAAATTAAAATAATAATTCTACGTATTTGATTAAGAGTGTAGTCGCTAACAATTCCTCAAACTGCTGCGTATTTGCCACAACGCTTCTCCTGGACTCAAATGCTGTCCCAATCCGGATTTCCTCGGGTAACTTCAAATTATGGAGGCTTTACGATCATGTTTGCCTTGACAAAACGGGGTCTCCTTGCAGGGCCGAATCGACTCTGTACAAAAAATTACGGAAAAAATTCAACCCATGTCCTTTTCCAAGAGGGAATTCATCTCTCAAAAGGTAACACACCATATACTGGAAAATAATGAGTCAAAACATTTCCAAATGATATCGGTAGAACTGTTGCCTTTGTCAAATTGACAAAATTGTTGTTTTAGAGAGAGCATTTCAGTGAATAAGAATCCAAACAACCATGCTGCAGATCTTATGTTCAAAAATTAAGTGAAAAAGATGGGAGATTTATGAAGCAAAAAAATATTCTCGTTGCATAGCTCGAAATCTACTGGGACATCCAAGGGAACAAAAAATTGGCATTCTTTTCACGATAAACAATTTTGGAGCAAGTGTAATTAAAAAAGTGTATCAATTGATAAACAAAATGAATTTTTTTTAGAAACATTCTAATTATTACGAATTTACACTTTTATTTTTAAAATATTATATTTTAATTTCAACAAGATTTGTAAAATTTATGAGAAAGAGAAAATTTATCATCGTTATCTTATAATTCTCTTATTAAGCAAAAATATAAAATAAAGAAAACAAGATGAAATTACACATATTATAGAAATCATTGTACCAAAAATTAACCAATAAAGCTAGTTGAGGATTGCTAGACGCCTTATAATTATGTGAGGAATATAATCTACTGTTGCACTAGTTCGAATGCGTGCACAAGTCTCCAATCCCACCACCGTCTAGGTTATGAGATCGAACGGCTTTTGGTGTGGAAGATGTGAATGAAATCTGAACCTTGTAATCTAATTGAGCTAGCTCAATGCGCTACTGAAAAATATTAAATATTACAAAATGGCTGTTAACATCAACGTGTATAAAACTGATAAAAAAGCATGGTCCTAAAGAAGAGAAAGAGGGAAGTGTGGATGGAAGCTGTGGGAAGCGTGGAGAGAGAGAGAGAGAGAGAGAGAGAAGTTGTAAAACCCTAGAAAATGGAGATGAGCGCAGCATGCTGGGTGCGACAGTGACGCAGAGACCACACTCATTTTGCATATACGATATATTCTCTTCCAGAAAGAGATTGCGGGTCCCACTCTTACCCTTTTGTTTTTTTTTTTATTCCCTTTCTCAATGGAACCAAGGGCACGAGCAGGCATTAGTGCAACTTAACTTCTACGTAAAAGACAGCCAACTTTTTCTTATTCCATTCTTTCATTCCCCTGCTTTAATTCCCTCTTTTACCTCTGCTCTAAAACCTCTTTGCTTCATCCTGTAGTTCTTCTGCCATATATTTGTAGTTTGCACTCTCCTTTCTTTCTCTCTCTCCAAAAAGCATTTCTTCTTTTCTTCTCTTTCTCTCTGTCTCTCTGTCTCTCTCTCTCTCTCCCCCTACTGAAAAAGGAGAATCCAAGATAGTTCCAAAGAGTCCAAACAAAAGGGGTTCAGAAAGATTGCTGCTTTTAAATGCAGAGGAAGTCTATCCCTCCTGTGAACTCTTGCCCTCAAATCTTTACAAAATTTACTATTGAATGTCCAGCTCAGTTTTATGTTATCAACTATCATGGCTACCACAAAGACTTTACATGAAAAAGCGAACGAAAGTAATTTAAGATTTGGTTTAATAATTTGGCATAATTCAGTCTAACAATCTATTATAAAAAACTAATGACAACACATTGCTAGATGCTTTAATCATTAGGGAGTTTCGACCAAGACTCATCGTCATTATACAACCTTTGACGATAAAATTTTAATTTCCCTTTAAACAAAATTCTTATGATTAGTATTATTAAAAAAAAAAACTATTCAACTTAAATACTTATACTATTAATTGAAATATAATAATAGATTAAACTATTAACACATCTCTTTATGCGTAAACTTATTATGGTGAAAGCTTTTCATATGAAAATTTATTAAACTAAAAGTATCAACGTATAGAATAAATTTTATAAAATTTCCCAAACATTATTTTATCACCATGTATTGTATTTCTTTTTTTTTTCCCTTTGTGATAAGTAAGAATTAGAATGATGATATGAGATGAGATTAGTGTGGCAATACTTACGTGTTCGGATTTAGCCTAATGGGATTTAAAACCTCTCATGATAATATTCATTGATTGCTTGCTATTTTTACTACTTAATTTTTTTGAGTGAATAAAATAATTTATCATAAAACACTAATTATCATTTTTTAATTTTTAATTTTAAATTTTTATATTAAATTATTTTGACTCACTCCAAAAAATTTATTCAAAGTTGATTTCCACTGTTCTCTCTCTTCATATCAAGTGAATTTAGTTGGAAAATCGCACAATCCTCTTCAAAAGTTATGGCAAGTGGGTCTCCTTCCAGTAAATAGGTACAACACCTAGCTAGTGGAGTGGCACGTCCAAAATGCCTCCCATAAAACTTTGACGATTTTCGACTGTTACAGAAAGGATCCAATTACGCCGGGAGGATTTTATCGGGAGCGAAGGGATTGGTGGGTCTTATCCGTAAAAAAAATTTCTGCTTTTTTTAGAAGAGCATATGATGTGCAACAAAATTTTAAAAAATGGTATAACAACTATCATATAATATATATAATAAGTGATAATTACACATTACGGTTATTATACATTTTATGCGGCGTGATAATTGTTGTATATTTTATATTATTTATTATATATTTTATATATTTAAAAAAAATCCGACGTGAGGGCCACTGCCCCTCTCTGGCCGTAGACTCTCCCCGACTACCCAACTTTTTCGTTCCGTTACAGAAAACATCCCTGTCACGATCCCCGATCAGTCAAAAAGAGCATTTTGGTAAATATCCGACAAAATCAGAGACTTTTCCAACATATGTCCCTCCTCCCCCATTTCAACCGTTGGCGTTCAAACACACTTCAAAAAGAAAAGTCAAGGTGCACTTTTGTAATAATCCTGCAACTCTACGCCTCATTACTTGCCCATTTCACCTCCATTCTATTTATACGCTCTCCACACTCCACCACCTCTCTCGCCGTTCAATTTCATTCAACTGCAAAATTGATGTCATATTAACGCACCCAATTCCCCTCTTTCCTTGCAGTCTTATTTATATACATGACTTTTTTCTTTTTTTTTTTACCTTTGAATAAAATCCTTCGAGTCTTTGAAACCCACCATGCTGTTATCATGAGAGTAAGGTAAGTTACAAGAATGCTTGTGCTACACTTCTTTGCAGTTTCTCGTGCTTCTCTTCGGATAAAAGGTTTTTGCAGTACATGTGTTCATCTATAGCATTATCAGACATAAATAAAGCACAGTTCCATTGTATTTTCCACTCTTATTATATAGTTTCTTTAGTAGGAAGATGACTTTTGTTAGATTTAACAAGTATCCCTTTGGGGGTATTAATTAAATTTCTTTAATTTGACAACCCGATAAAAAAAGAAATTCCATTGGAAGAGCTGTGTTAATTAATTTCTTCTTTTTTCTTCCAGTCTATAGCAGCTTCAGATCAGAGGAATTAATACCGAGACCTTGTTTTGGATGAAAGAATAAAAGGATGTCATCATAGTGGTGGTGGTCTTCATAGTTTTCTCTCTTGCTAAAGTTTTCAGTTCCAGCACTTACTACGTATATTAAATGATATAGAACAAAACACAAGTGTATATATATATATCAGCTACAGCAAGAGATGGCCAAGAAAGGACGACCTCATCGAGCATGTCCAATGTTAATAATGTCCTTGTTGTGGATCTTCATCTTCGCGTTCGTGTCTTCCACTTCTCGCATGTTGCATGCAGAGGAGCTTGACCTTCTCTGGTCCTTCAAATCCTCAGTTAATGACCCTTTGCAGCATCTCTCCAACTGGAATCCCTCCGTCACTTTTTGCGAGTGGCAAGGCATCATCTGCACCAATAATTCCTCTCGCGTAATTGCCATTCAGCTCTCTGCCAAAAACTTCTCCGGCAAGGCTTCCTTCTCCGTATTTCAGTTGCCGTATATCGAAAGCATCGATCTCTCCAGCAATCAGCTCGCTGGCGAAATTCCTCGTGATGTATTCTTTAGCTCTGGCTCCTCGCTCCGGTATCTCAATCTCAGTAACAATAATTTCACCGGGTCAATACCAAGAGGCTCGATTCCTCGCCTGGAAATATTAGATCTTTCCAATAACTTGCTAGCGGGGGGAATTCCGGAAGAAATTGGATCTTTTTCTAGTCTTAACGTTCTTGATCTTGGTGGAAATGCCCTGGTGGGTAAAATTCCATTGTCCATAGCAAACATGACGAGTTTGCAATTCTTTACTTTGGCTTCCAATCAATTAGTTGGTGAAATTCCACCTCAAATAGGCCGAATGAGGAGCTTGAAGTGGATTTACTTGGGGTATAACAACTTTTCTGGGGAGATTCCGAAGGAAATCGGCGAGTTAACATCTCTTAATCATCTTGATCTGGTTTATAACAATCTCACTGGGCAGATTTCACCCTTTTTGGGAAACCTTTCCAATCTCCAACACCTCTTTCTCTATCATAACAACCTCACTGGGTCTATTCCGAAGTCCATCTTTGGTCTCACGAAGTTGATTTCTCTTGATCTGAGTGATAATTCTCTCTCGGGTGAGATCCCAGAACTTGTGATTCAGTTGCAAAACCTGGAGATTCTTCAGCTTTTCTCGAACAACTTTACTGGGAAAATTCCAAGTGCTTTGAGCTCCTTGCCTCGTCTTCAAGTGCTTCAACTCTGGTCCAATCATTTTTCTGGTGAGATACCAAAAGGCCTTGGGAAGCAAAACAATCTCACTGTACTAGACCTGTCAACCAATTTTCTCACTGGGAAAATACCTGAAGGCCTTTGCGGCTCTGGCAATCTCTTTAAGCTCATTCTCTTCTCAAATTCTCTTCAAGGTGAAATCCCTGTGAGTTTGAGTACTTGCAAAAGCTTGCAGCGGATACGTCTTCAAGACAATAAGCTCTCCGGTGAATTACCATCGGAATTCACCAAGCTGCCGCTCGTATACTTCTTGGATATATCAAGGAACGATTTTTCAGGCAGGATTGATGGAAGAAAATGGGAGATGACGTCACTTAAAATGTTAAATTTGGCTAGAAACAGATTTTTCGGGAGCTTGCCATACTCTTTTGGCAGCGATAAGCTAGAGAACTTGGACATGTCTTCAAATGGATTTTCAAGTGCAATTCCGCATACTTTTGGGAACTTCTCGGAGCTAATGCAACTGAAACTAAGTGAAAACGAACTCTCTGGTCCCATCCCAGAAGAGTTATCTTCATGCAACCAGCTCGTAAGTCTAGACCTCAGCCACAATCAGCTCAGTGGCCAAATCCCTAATGGTTTCTCCACCATGCCAGTTCTTGGTCAGCTTGATTTGTCGCAGAATCAATTGTCCGGCGAAGTGCCAACTAGTCTTGGAGGAATGGCATCACTTGTTCAAGTTAACATCTCTCACAATCGTTTCCATGGTAACTTGCCGTCAACAGGAGCATTTCTTGCCATAAACGCAAGTGCTGTTGTCGGCAATGATCTTTGCAGCGGTGATGCTACTAGCGGATTGCCTTCATGTAGAAGGGCGAAGAGCCCTGCCGCGTGGTGGTTTGTTGCGGCTTGCATTCTTGCCGGGCTGTTAATGTTGCTTGTTTTTGTTGCATTAGGAGTCGTTTTCCTTTGCAAACGAAACCATTTGGAGCTTGAAAGAGTAGAAAAAGAAAATGGGGTTTGGGAGTTGCAACTCTTTCAACCGAATTTAACAAAATCGATTACAATTGAGGACGTTTTCTCGTCAACCAAAAAACAAAACGTCCTCTGCAGGGACAAGGAAGGAGTTTCATACACAGGAAGGTCGATCGTGAACGACATGCAGTTCGTGGTAAAGGAAATGAATGATGTGAACTCAATTCCACCAAGTCTTTGGCCTAAAATCATTGAATTTGGTAGGCTCGAGCATCCAAATATCGTTAAGCTGCTTGGAATATGTCGTTCCAATAAAGATGCCTATCTTGTTTACGAACACGTAGAAGGCAAATATTTGAGCGAAGTCCTCCGAAGTTTAAGTTGGGAACGGCGGCGGAAAATAGCCATTGGAATTGCAAAGGCTCTTCGGTTCTTGCATTGCCATCGTTCGCCAAGTATTCTTGCTGGGTGTGTGTCACCAGGAGAAGTTATAATCGATAGGAAGGACGAACCCCATCTGAGATTGAGCCTTCCTCACTTGCTTTGTGCCAACGCCAGGTCCTTGATCTCTGCCTATGTTGCACCAGGTACTTATGACCATTCTTGTTTACCCTTACGCGTTGGCAAATATGAACAATATCTTCAAATATTAGCACATGGTAATCCGAAATATTGTTTTTCTTCCCTTTTCTTTTAAAATAATTGAGTTTTAACAAGTACGTGTTTAATTCACTGCATTTACATAATTTTTCTTAACAAATTAAAACGATCTCAATTGCAAGGCTTGCCAAAAATGTGGTCCCTCGAGAAGAATGAAATCTGATTACAGAGATTTCATTTTTCCTTGATTCGACTTACCTATTTTATGTGTTACAAGCTCACTTCTGTTGCTTCTCATTAATTGCAGAAACCAAAGAAACCAACGACATAAGTGAGAAGAGTGATATCTATGGATTTGGCCTCCTCCTCATCGAACTATTAACTGGAAAAGTCCCCGACGACGCTGAGTTTGGGGTGCACGAGAGCATTGTCGAATGGGCTCGCTATTGCTACTCAGATTGTCATCTCGATTCGTGGGTTGATCCGACGATCAAAGGAGAGATGTCGAGTGATCACAACGGGGCCATTGAAGCCATGAGTTTAGCTATTCAGTGCACGGCGACGGACCCCATGGCTCGCCCGTGTGCAAATGACATATCAAAGAACCTAGAGTTTACCTTCAAGAGCAAGTCTTGCGTTTCGAGTCTAAAGTTTTCTTTACCTTAACTTAAATTTTGTCCAATTTTATTGTTCTTATTTTCCCTTTTTTTTTTTTTTTTTTCTGGGCTCTCTTCGAGTTGTTCATTTTCTAAATATAGGGTGTTAATTAAATGATTGTTATTCCCAACGTTTTGTTTGATGGTATGTTTGACATACGACTGAGAGTGCACTAAATGTAGATACTTACTGAAGTTAAATCATTATATGATGAATTTTTAATTATTTATCGGGTCCTTTACAGAGTGTCTTTTTCCTGCGCCAACTAATAAAGTGTCTTTCAATAATTTTCTTTTTTCTTTTTTCCTTTAGCATTGCTGCTGGTACTTTCATGACTCGTGATTAGCACTCGTGGCCCAACAGGATTGTAACCCTCCAATGCCAACGCACTATGTATTTGCGAGTCCCGAGGCCAACAGGAATGGAGTCGGACCCTTTTTCCGATTATGGCTGACCCGTGTTGAGGCCAACAATGAGCCAACAAAATAAAACGGTATCGTAGTAGGCAAAATGGGAAGTACTGAAATATTATGTGAAGTCAAAATTCAAAGTAAATAGGTGAATATGAGGACACAAAATAGGTGAATAAGATGAACAAAGTAAATTTTGAATCATAAAATTTAAATACAGAAATAAAAAAAATTATACTAATTAACTATAATGAACCATTTTACACCGTCTCCCAAAAAATTTTCCTTTTGGCTTGATGGCAAGTGGGTGAGTGGAGAGGAGTGATAGACCTATCTGCTTCATTTAGGAGAGGAGTTCCTCATGTTCGCATAAAAATTGTTCGACCCCATTAATGTAATCTCAGATTCTCGGTTCCCATTTCATCCTCAATTTGATGATTCAAAATTTTAAGACATTCTTCCTTTCTTTTTTTTTTTTTTGTCTCATTTGCAATAATTAAGACGACTTTCACTTCTGTTTTGCTCTTTTTTTCTACTTTTTCCAATGGAAACATCTTTTTAATGGGAATTAAAAAGAAAAGACCGCATAACAATGAACAGAATCACTTATTTCATGAGGAATAAAAAAAAGAAAAAACAGAGAGAGAGAGTACGATCACAGTCTTGACAAGTTGGATTAATTAATTGAAGGCTAAACATGATAGTAATCAAATTTGGATAATTGTCCCCAAGAAATATCCGGTGATTAATAACATGGAAATTTATAATAAAACTGTTTGAAATTCTCTAATTCAAATTCTAAAAGAGTGGCAGGGAGAAAATTATTTGATACTAACAGTAACAACAACAAACAAAGAAGAAACCACAGAAAAAAGTCAATAAAGTTGAATTTAGGCAAACTCTGCCCAAGTGTGCATGCATGTAACATATTGACCAGTCAGATCTAATTGGAGTTCTGGCTTTAGACACATCCCAATGCAACAATCCAAGCATATATATGCTGTATCCAGCAGGAACATCTGCTTTGCCGGGTGCACTACCCAAGGGAATATTAAAGAGCATGACAGCCGAATGGTCCCGATCAGCGAGCTAGCCAAACAGGAACACTCGTGCTGCAGCCAGATGGGACCAGTGTACCATATAAATCCTGATGGTTTGGTGATATAATAATAGTCTGCCTGTCCCATTGCCTGTTATTCTCTCTAGGGGTTCGAAAAAAAAGTGAAGCAGTGAAGCTAGCACTAATTGGAATTATATACATAGCCAGATTTTTTTTTTTTATAGTGATTATGTTAAAGACGAAATAATAACTTTATTTATCTTCTGATGAGATCACAAATGGTATGATAAGAGTTAATGGTAGAAATGATTGTTGAGTGCAGCACTTAACTCTTGCGAAATGTATATCTATATAGCTCGGACGTAATGCACGTCCAATTCGTCAAAAAAAAAAGTGCCCAAATGGGAACGTTTCAAAGGATGCTTTGGCCACAAGCTCCCACGAACTTTTTGCAGCCCACTTCTGTTTCTGTAAATGTAGACCTATATGTTAGTATTGTTATAATGATGATCCCTAGGTGGCTTTTCTTTTTCTCGTTCCCTGCAAGCTATGATGGGTATTAACACTTTTATTCTGTTTGCTTTTGCACAATCAGAAGTCGTGGGGTGGCTTTCATGGTTAGAGCAATAATTCCACTACTAGGATTGGTCTCTACAGGTAAATCAAAACTGGCTGACATAATACATGTCGGGACGAACCAGCTAAACTTTGCTGTCATTGTGTTGGAAGTGGCTTTTTTTTTTAAAAAAAAAAAAAATTTATTCTATTTCATCTCGAAAGCCTCAAGACGTCAATCAGAGTCCTTGGAGACCATGCAAAAGGCTCATTGGTTTTTATCTTTCTATTCGAAAGTTCCTTTCTCTCAATAGCCACCCCCCCCCCCCTCTCCCAGCTTTTTTTTTTTTTTTTTCTCCTCTCCCTAATGCAAGATTGCATTTTGCTCCAATGGGGTTGAAAGTACTTTCCGTCTTTGAAATTATTTGTGTTCTTTTTCAGTTTACTTTGAAGATCACGGAACAAAAATTTTTCATGGATGTTTCTCGGATTGGGGACAACTCGTTCATTTTTTCCGATTTTTAATGCAGTGGCAATCGGCTACACGTGCGTCCCATTGGATAACGCATCAACGACCCACTTAACACAATTAGCGGTGTTTGATGCGGAGAAAATTGGTAGGGCCGATGGTGGAGTTTATAATTAATGGCTATTAATAATTATTAATTACAGTGACATCTAGGGTTTCAAAACACGCGAGCAGTGCGCTAACAATCTGTGTTAAGGAGTTATTGACGGACTAAACGAGAAAATGTTCATTAAATTGTGATGGACTAAGAGAGAAAATACGGTGAGAAAGAAACGGCTGTGGAAAGCATATGAAAATAATAAGTGGGGCCCAGATTCTTAAAAATTTTTTTTTGGTGAGAAAGGTGGGTAAAGTGTACGGTAAAATTCTTTTGTAATGATATATTTATCAAGTTGCCCTTCAGCACGTAGGTGCCGATCCTCAAATTGTTGGATAGATCAGCTTGAATTGGTGGGACCCATCAGCATGTGGGTGATGGGCGGCAAATTCCAAGTTGGGCAATATATGTAATATCTTAACAGATAATTTTATCTCCAAGTAGTAAATATTTTGCCTAAGAGATATAAACTTGGTTAATGCAATTTTTTATTTTTCAACCGTTTATTATTTTTAACTATATAAAAGGTATAATTATCCTTTTATAAACATTAATTTTCAATTTCTCTATTTTTATCATATTTAAATAAAAAAATTCTACTTTCATTTATTTTCTTTCTTATTTATTTCTAATCTATTCAAACAACTAATTAAAAAATTATTTTTAATATTTTTCTTTTTCACAATTTTTTTTCTTTTTTTTTTTAACATTTCACTTTATACCCAAATACACCATAAACCTCAGTGATGACCAAAATTACAAAACATTATAACCCAACGTTTTGGTTTAGTAAAAAGAAAAGTCATTTATTTTATGCAAAAGTTATGGATTAGATTATCTCTCAAAATATTTATTAAGATTTTATGGAGTGTGTTCATATGATAGATTTAATATAGAGTCAGCCTTTTTTTTTTTGGTAAAAAAAAAAAGAAAAAAAGCAAGCAGTAAATATCGACACGTCCGGTTGCTTTGAAATTAAACCGTGATCGTAGAAGTCAAAATTGAGTAAGAAAGCAAAGTCTACCTCAAAACTCTATACCATAGGCTTTATTATTATCTCAAAGTCAAATTGGAGTGAAGGCAGGATGGTCAACAATTCAATCCAACCCCACCACCGCCCGGACATCCAGAAAGGGCTGCCATAATGGCTTGGGCCACATCTTCTTCTGTCGATAATGTTTGCATGCTCCTCCCCCACAAAATTAACGTGCGCGATTAAAGCATCGTTAAAGCATTAAATATAGTTTAATAACCATTAAATTTAAATTTTAAAATGGGATTTGAGTTTGAACTTCAAATTTTATTTGTAGTTAAGATCTCCCTCCTCATTCTAACTAGACAAAAAGAGAAAAAAAAAAAAAAGTTAATATGAGTGATTTATCTGTTTGCTTTGCTTTTAATTTCTATTGGGCTTGGGCGAATAAATTTTTTACCTTTCTGATCAATCTTTAGTTTTGAATAATAAGGGAATTTTACAATAACTATAGGTTATGATTCCTGCTTTGCGTTATATTTTGAGAGCTTAAATTGGTTATCCTTTGCCTGGAATGGCCATGTGATGTACGCTGTTCCCTTTTCGGTGTTAGTGAAAAAAAAAAAAAAAGAAAAATATATCTGAAATTTGCTAACCTATGGTGGAAATCTTCATAAACACCAAAAAAAAAAAAAAAAATCAAAACCGAAAACGTTTCAATTTCCTAATAATTGAGTTCTCCCCTTGAGTATGTTAAGGGTTTAAATAATCAAAGTTCTTTTTTTTTTTTTTTTTATGGGTAAGAAAGTAAAACTTGAGTAATAGTTCTCCAATAATACCCATCATGTGCCTAAATTTCGCTTTGTTATCTCTAGAAATTTATGCTTTAATTACTGATGACTTCCTTTACACGCATCAAAATTCTAGTAATTGATGATCTTACTCTAAAAAACTATTATTGGTTCCCAACCTTGAAGAGAGACGAAGGAATCATGGTCGACCACGCCAGAAAAGGAAAGCAAAAGATCCCGGAAGAGATTGGAGGATGAGTTAAATAATGAGCACGACGCACCCATTTGAGCTTGAAAGCGACCTGCCTATTGATTGAAGCGAAAGTGCATAATGGAAGTAACGACAAGGGGCTCAATAAACAAACAAAGGTTACCAACAAAACATAGATAAAAGAATTTGACAGGATGCTTTTAAAAATTATTATTAATAATGTCGTTTAATATTTATATTTTTTTATTATGATATTAATAGACATAATTAATAAGATAATTTTTAGAATAAATTTTGTCTTAGTCATTAAGCAAAACTCTTAAATTTATATTATAATGACTTATAATTTTTTAATTCAAACAATTAAATATATTAAAGTTTTTAACTTACTAATAATTAACCTCTTTAAAATGATAATTAGAAGTTAAATTTTTTAAAATAAATTTAGTTTTATCTTTTGTTTTTGTAATTTTTTTTTATTTTTAATCCCTAATTTCTCATAAGAATCGTGGAATGCAGCCTGCATTTTCAATCAAGAATTGTTT
Source organism: Rhizophora apiculata (assembly GCA_037832385.1). Taxonomy (NCBI): domain Eukaryota; kingdom Viridiplantae; phylum Streptophyta; class Magnoliopsida; order Malpighiales; family Rhizophoraceae; genus Rhizophora; species Rhizophora apiculata. The sequence goes on along the minus strand of CM075433.1, from coordinate 2,910,801 downwards.
TGTTCCTTACAGAAAGTCGCTCTTAAAATTCATTTTCAGATGGGAAGTACACAAACAGTGATGCAATCACCTCTAAACGTTACAAAGAGAATAGGAGCATATGCTTTCATTAAGTTTTTTTTTTTAACTGTAATGGCGGTCCAGAACTTCCTTTCTTTCTCCCATGATATAAAAGGACAGTTCTTGATGATTTCCTTTGGGGATTCCAATGGTCAAACAGATTCAGACAAAAGACCAATTGATGAACATGAAGCAAATGCAGTAAGCCGCCTCCTCATCGTTCAACACCTTCCATGCCACTGCTCTTTCGTACGAGACTGGCCTTCCCATGCTCGACAGACAAATGCCACCCTGGAGGCACATAAAACCCTGCCAAAACAATTTCAGTAAATTACTAAACAACTTTGTTTTGATTAACAAGTACATATCGGACCTTGGTGATGATTCTTTTATCTTAATAAATCTACACAGAAACAATGGAAAGGCAATGTTTACATAAAGATCTACCATTGACAACTATGGGAGAATAGACTTCGATTTGCACTTAATTGACTTTACTATACCTGCTGCATTATCTGTGGGAATTCTGAGCACAAGGTCTTCCTTCCATTATCATCAAATATTTTTTCCAAAGTGATGTCTTGAAGTGCAATCAATGTTGTCTCAAGCATGTCAAGTCCTGCCTGATTTGCAAACGTGAAGACTGGCAAAGCCTGCATACATCGTTGTACGAGAGTTACCATACCAGCAGAATGCACATTGATGCAAGGAAACGACACAAGATAATTCACTATACATAAATAAGCAAATAAGTAATGTAAAAAATTGCAACATGACCCATTAAGGAAGAAAAGCAAAGAGCAGTTCATGAAGATTAAAGATGATTTGAAATTGAGCCAGTGATGTGAAGACATCATCTCTAAAGTCAAGAATGTCTATAAAAAATAAATGAAGATTTGAGAGCTAGCCTAGAGGAGACAAAATTAATGTTATAGTGCAAAAGCATCCTTATGGATCCACCGGCAATATAGTTCACATTGTCCGACCATAATGCATTGTGCAACTCTAACAGGAAAAAGTGTATGCCTACTAATATGGAATAAAATGAGATTGTGCATATCTGGTGAAATGAGAAATGGATTTGTAACCCAAATAAATACCTTCAAAGAGCAGCACATTACTGCATCGGAATGATGCCAAAGATTTTTGAGAATAAATTCACTTCCTTCAGTTTTGAGTAATTCCACACCTAGATAGCACCTACAAAGAAGAACAAACAATCACAAAATTAAAGACTTGTTGGCTAACCTGCGGAAAAAGTTAAAGGAAATCTTGGTAGCAACTCTGTCAAGCGTCTTCGAAAATCCATGATAATGATTTCTGCAGCATTAACCTGTAACTTTGACATATCCAGCGAGCAAGGGTATATGCTTCAGGAGTTCCAGGTGGAGTGTGAAAACCAGCACAAGAACTAATATAAGAAGGAGAAAGTGCCAGTGCCACCCTCTGAACAGAGGCTATAATACTACGCACATACTGCCGAGCCATGGATGCCACATTTTCTTGAAGGTGGATCTCACACGCAAATTGAAATGCTATTGTCATCACTGATCTTGTGTTCCCGCTGTTGCTCAAAAGATCAGCAGATGCTTTATTGCCAGTTGGTCCAACGTCCAGAGCAGAGGCGAGGTCAAGTGTGCGGTTTGGGCTAGAAGCGCCCTAAACGAAATGAAATATGGTTACTCGGGGACCAAATGTGACATAAATATAATTATAGCAAGAGGAACACTCAGAGAAAATTTTATCTCATAGCATATATCTGGAACACTTACAATGCTGGAATCAAGAGAAATGATACGGAAGCCAGAAGGGATAATAGGTGCATCATCAGAAAAGGAGGCGTCAATGGGAGCGAAAATGAGTTCAGCAGAGGTGCCAACAGCATTTTCATCCACTCCACCGCAAAGCTAGTGAATGAAAGGACCATTAAAATTGAAACAGGACAGAATTTTCAAAGTGTTCAATCACTTGAAAAGCAAAGAGAACTGGTATCATTTTGGCAAAGGTTGGATGACGTGAAAGCTGAAAAGGCTTACTTGCAATAAGAATATGTCATTAGGCACAATCATGTCCTCCCGATAGCCCATGTTGCCAAGTTTAATGACTTCCATAAACTGCAATGAAATGTCATTTATGTGACGCTGTCATATGGAATACAAGAACTACAAGACAAAAATCAAGTGGAAATGTATAGTGTCATCATAGTCAGAACTAGGTTGCTTACCTCTTCATGCTCAATTGTGTGAGCCAGTGGAAGAATAACCTGACCCCCAAAATTTCCTGCTTGAAACACTGGCAAACTACAGGAACTTGCTCTTACAGCAGCAGCTGCATAAGCATCCATGCCACTATCTGCCCACTCTGATCGATGTTCACGCAAGAACCTGAGGAGCACTGCTGGAGGCACATTCTATAAAAAAAAAAAAAAGGGGTAATACGTCATACTCTTGAAAACAAAGAGGTAAGATACAAGATGAGAACACAGGAAACAAGACGGACACAAGAATGGAAAATTTAAGATGGCAGGCCAGTGCTCAATCATGGGAAAGCACCAAGAAATTGTTTTGCATTTTTGCATTATTATAATGTGAGCATAAGTAAATTTTATATGTTATTTGAATGTTTCTTCTTCAAATGAATACGAATTCAGGCTGTTATGGATGCAAGTGTAGCGCATTAGAATCTTCACCTGCAATAACATGGATGCTTTTGCACAAAGCACTGCATTGCTCATCAAAGAAAATCCACTGGCATATGAGATATTTGCACCCATCAATTTGCCTGAGGATGAGTTAACAAGAACAGTAACATCATCGATGCCATCATATTCCAACGCAGACCATCCCTCGTCAGTAAATCCATTAACAGCTTCATTAAAGCCCCTACAGGTAGGGATCATAGGGTTAGAATTTCTTAGGTCATGCTGAAGTTCTATGGCAATATTCAATGATTCAAAGCAATTTACTTGCTTAGTCTCTGACTAAGTGCACGTAGTGCTGTAGGTCTTCTCCCCCAACCGGTGACATTTGGCTGAGAAACTTCTTGAGAAATTTGCCTCAAATGGCGTAAAGCCTGCATCATGTGCAAAGGGTAGATCATAACACAGTACATCTATGGACTGTTACATAATTCATGTCTTCAAGTCCTCGGTACAAGGAAAAGGTAAATTTCAATCAAATTTGCATCACCCTTCAACTAGTGTGTAAAAAGCGTGTAAGCTTGTCACGCAAAGTCAAAAAGACGATAGGAGGTACATCTTACATAAAGGACAAGCTTACCGCTAGTGTTGTCTTTTGAGCAAGCAATGTTGATGACTCGTACAGTGGACGTAACACTTCAGGCACACTCATGGGCTAGAGTCAAAGATACTAAAAAGTTAAATCATCAACAGAGAAAAAGAGTGTGCTTTGCAAAAATAGAATAGTGATATGCATACCTCCAAGTCCATATGGTCAACTATATGAATAATTGATCCTCCTCCCTCACAAGGTCTTACAAGGTACCCACTAGGTAGCATCTCTGCTCTCACAAAATGCTGTGTTAATGGCATACTTGGACCATTCTGGGTGTTGTTCAGTGATCTCTCACAGACCTACTTAGCAGAGTAATATGGTTAGCATAACCATGCTGGGCTACCATTAACATTGGAATACTGTAAGCCATTTCAAGTGTAAATTACCACAAGACTACCATCCTCCAGAACAGACGTGTAACGCAGTAACCAGAAATCGCGAGCGGATGCCAAAGTTGTAGGGGCATATAGCTAATCCAAAAGAAACAAAATCACAATTATGCTGATATAGCATATATGCTACGCCCGAAAAATAGGTGCAAAGCAATTATAACCTACCTGCATGTACAGCAGTTCAATAGTTCCACCATTAACAGTAGATAGAGCATTAATGACATCCACAGCTCGGCAATCACGAAACCACAATGGCCGGTCTTTCAGGATTTCAGCAACCTACATGGTATATTACCAGATAATTCTACCAAAAGTCCTAATCAAGAAATATACCGGATGAACTACAAAGGAAAAGGGGTTTACTCTTGAAGGTTCTAGACCCACAGGGCCGCATGCACGTGCTGCAACACCAGTGCAACTGTGAGAAATAGCAACGATTCCAATGGAATCCGGACCAGGCTGAACAGGTAAACAAAGGGCCGATAACTAAGAGCAGAAAAAATACTTCCAAGACCACCATCACCAAAATTCATAATGATATGTCAAATGAATAATATTAGTTCTGAACTTTGAAAGACAAATTCTGATGTTTTCTACATTTCTGAAAGAAGCCACGAAAGACTTCACACATATTTGGCAGACTAAATTCAGAAGTCCACGTCTTCTTATCTTCATTTTATGATTATAGTAATCAAGTCCAACAAAACAAATTAAAAAAAAAAAAAAACATTTTCCTGCTTTTATTTATATACGAGAAAGAAAGGGACTTCTTGACGTGCAAAAGAATGAGATAAGGGTATTGAAGGTTTTGCATTATATGATTTAGAAATTACTTAGAATTTTAGAGTACACTTTTGTACTTCTATTCATTTTTTCGACAAAGGGGAATAAACCTTTAACAAAGTGAATAATCGCAGTAAAACGAGAAGTAACCTTCATCCCAGGCATTTGGACCCACTCCACAGCAGTTCCAGTTGCCTTCGAAAGAAACTCTGCTAAAGTCTCCTCTGCAAGAGACAAAAGCCTAGAAAAACAAACAAAGCACAACCTCTTGAGCCATAAAATAAGAACAATAATTGTAGCAAATCGAGGACAGAAAAAAAGTAACCAAAATGAACATGCAATTCCACTAACCCTGCAGGGCTGGCATCCCTTGGTGGATGCTGAGGAGTAAGATGGTGCTGACCACTGGTCACCACCGATTCACAACTAGTATCTGTTGTGGTGGCAAGGGTAGCCTGCACGACAATCTGTAAAGTCAAATTCCACCCAAAAGAAGTTAAAAAATTTAAAAAAAAATTTTAAAAAAATGGAAAGCTGGATTTTTTTTTTTTGTTAAATTGGTTCGCACTCCAACTCGATCCTCAGCGTATCGATGGCTCTCATACCAATGAAGTATAGCTAGAGCGGGGATTTAAAAAAACAAAAATGGTGCAAATTATACAAATCCAACGTCCCGATCAATCGGAAAGACGGGGGCAACAAGAGGAGGAAAAATTCAGAAAAGATAAAAGGAGAAGACAAAACGATCTAACATAAATATGAACAAAAAATAATTACGTTTTGAGTCTGTTGGCGAAAGTAACTGTTCTCATACACCAACTGGGAGACTTGCTTCTGCAGCCTATCGTTCTCCTCCATTAACAATTTATTCATAGCCGATAACTTCCTGTTCACAGCTTGAAGACGCGATGCCTCTTTCCGCTGTTTCTCTCGACATCTGTACAAACAAAGTAGAATAAACAAAAGTAACAAAAAAAGAAGAAAAAAACAACAGACAGAACAGAAGTGCAAGGAACATGGAACTGGAATAAATTATGAAGATCAACGTTAGTTGCTCATTTGTCTGGGGTTAAATTGAGACACGTATCTTAACTGGAATCTTGCAATTGTTGAAGAATCCGAAAGGCAGAATAAACGTAAAAATTGAAGAGCGAGTAGGTACCGTCGATTCTGGAACCAAACTTTGATCTGCTTGGGCTCGATGTTAGAGAGAATAGGACAATCCCGGATCAGCTGTTGGCGACGCAAGGAGCTGGGCTTGGGACATTCATGATAAAGCCTCTCCAGCGCCTCCACCTGCTCCGGCGTGTACCTCACGTACTTGCCGTTCTCCATGGCTATCTTGCAGCTCCCTCCACCACCACTCCCATCCTTGGAGGAAGATGTCACCGCCATCATCCCCACCACCACCCTTTATTCCCGCTCAAATCTTAATTACTAACAATTTTCAAGGTTGCAATTATACTTTGTTAACAACAACATCAAGATTCTCACAATACAACGTTTGTCCAGAACACGTTAGGCGTGAAGAATACATACGTTGTGTCTGTTCTTTTTTCGGATTTGTGTTGCTGCAAGTAAAGTGAAGTGAAGAGATATATAGGTCGGTTTGTTTGTTTTTGAGGAAAGAAGCTGAAAGACACAGAGAAGAGGAAGAAATGGTGAGATCGAGATGGTTAAAAACAAAGAAAAGAAAAGCAAGAGAGAAGGTGGCGTTTTTCTCAGCCCAATGAAAAAAAATATATATATAATCTTTATGACTTAAGTTGCCATTTAAAATGATATGCATTTAATATTTCCATTTTAGATAAACATAAATTTAATATATGTTAACACTACTATGAAAAATTAACATTTAATTAATGAATTCTATTACCAACCCTTGCCCTTAATCTTCGTAGTTAATTGTAATTGATACGAACATATCAAATTACATGAACTTACATCTAATATCTGTATTTATGTAATTTTTGTTAATTATATTATTAATTTAATGTCAATTAAAATTCATCCCAAGTTGGCAATGTTGTTCATACTCCTAATTAAAACTCTCAATAATCTCCGGTTTCGATGATTCCGCAATTGACCGTAATTTTCTCCGTGCAACGCCACAAGAAAGTTCCCTGAGTACGAGACAATCACAAACAGACAGGCTATGAGCATGTTTTTTTTTTGCTTTGTTTTTACTTGCCTTTTATGGCTCATAAACATCATAATATCACATCATGCTGTTGGGATCACTATCAAAACCAATTTTCCTTTTCCCTTTTGATTTTTTTTTCTTACCCCATTTCTTTTTCAATTATCACTCTTTTCTTTTTTTTTTCTTTTTTCCTTTTTCGACTTTTGCTACCATAAAATAAAAGTAGCCTTGTTTTAGTGTTTTTGGTATTTGCTATATTTGCTTTTGCTTGCTAGCTACTGGCAGCGCTGTTGCTTTCTTTATATTTTGGGTTTCGCCTTTGGCACTGTCCGAGCCTTGTTTTCTTTTCTTTTTGCACTTTGGAAATCCTTGCAAGTTGCGCCACTTAAATGGCACTTTTCCTCTCATCCCGCGTCCCCCCCTGCCGACAGCGCGTGCGTAACTTGTTCATATTTTATATTCTTCGTATAATTTCCAGCTCGCCTCGTGGCGGTAATTTGTTGTACAGTTTAAGGCAAGGCTGGCTATGTGGCTCTATATGAATGCAGATTAATGTCAGCATGTTTAAGGTGATGCAAATTTGCAAATTTTTTTCCTTTTTTTTGGAATAATGAAAAGTTGGGATTGCGTGATCCAGAAGAGCAAGGACAGAATTATGAGAGGCTTTGCATGCGGCCTCGATTTCCATCCCTGATGTAACTCCTTGGGACCTCGCGGCATTACATACACATATATGTATGCACACACATTGATAACAATCTTGATTTTTTAAAGCAAATTGCTTATAAGAAAAGAAAGGGTCTACGTATTAATCACATCTGTTGGAATATTTTTAGTCTTTTAATGTATGATTATCATTATTAACAACAATAGAAATTTATTTTAAATGTTTGTAATAGACCCGGATGTCGAACATTGAAGTTGAAATTCTTGGTGGGTATTTTCCCACATAAATCATCAATTAGAACAAAATAGCTTGACGCCGGCCAATCGGTTGACTTCTCACACCGTTTTGGGGGGGGGGGGGTACAGTGTAATAGCGAAGGAATTTTTGAGTCTAATGTGTATCAATCAATGAAAGAACAATTACGGGTAGTCACTAATGACCGCAGGTCTATTGTTTTTCTTTTTAAAAGATATATTTATTTTATAATTTTAATCGTAATTTTAAAGGGAGTAAGCCATGCGGATGTGAAAGGAGTTAATTCACTGAAGACGGGACGGAATGGTAACAGTTCCGTGAAATGTTAAACGCATTTAACACGAAAGTTTCATGGTTCATCGAGTCATAGATCATTAAAGCAAGAAACCACGCCTTAAGCTTCCAAGTCTTTGGCGTGCACTTATTAACGAAAGATATACTGATGCAACTACTTAATTAAATTATAAGCTTGACCGGACGGCCAGGGAGACAAAAGTTTTGAGTGACAAGTTAAAATTCCGTGCTTGTTATTTTATTATTATTATTATTTTTAATTAAAGTTTTTTTTTTTTTATAAGTAGAATTGAAGTTAAATTAATTAAACTCACAATTTTAAGTGAGTTAAATTAGAAATTTCTTTAATTTTATTTTTCCTATATCCACTAACTCTTCCATTTAATCTATCAACGATTCTTTTTGACACACAAGGCGAAGCATGAATTCGTGGGCTAAATTTGGTTAGACAATACCAAACTTTCCAAACTGTGATTGCGCATTTTAGTATCCTAATTGATAGAGCATTTAACCTTTCTTTCCGTGTATAAATATTTCTTCTTCTTTTTTTTTTTTTTTCTTCGAGCCGAAAGCAGACAATGCAACTGGCCATCAAAAAACGCGGGTCAATGCAAGGTCGTTTCAACAATTTCATTTCCACTCCGCCGTTCAAAGTTGGCCAAACTCGGAAAGAAAATTAAGCGATCGTTTTATACTTATACTCCAACGTGATTGGTTTAAAACTTGGAATGGCAGACCAACTCTCGTGGCTTTTTCTTTCTTTTTTTTTTTTTTATCCTCTTCAAATTCTTCAACCTTCCGCATCCAAAGGTAGACTTAGATCCAAGAAAAGGACTTTAAACCGTACGTGTATGACAATTAATCAACACCGACATGAATCGGAAGCAACATTTTTCCTCATTATCGGCTACCTTATCTGTTGCGTGCTTTAGGATTTACAAAAAATGATAAAAGGTATATTTAAGGTCAATATTGCATTTGCTCACATAATAATAATAATAATAATAAGGGTGAGAATCGGAACAGCACTGCCCTAACTCAACAGATACTTTGTGCTTTAATTGTTTAATTGTTTATGTCTACAATTAACAAATCATTAATGTAATAATATTATACGGATCAGGTTGCTTGATGCATGTCATATGTAAAAAAAAAAAAAAAAAAAAAAGAGAGGGAAATATTCGTTGTTCTAATGGTGCCATGTTTCTCTCTCAGTCAAAAAGATTTCTTTTCAACGTTAGAAAAACTACAATAAATTAAAAAAAAAAAAAAAAAAGAAAAATTTCACATTAATAATGATAAAATACAAAGCGATTGCAATATTATAAATTAAGAAATACAAAGAAAATGCAGATTTCATTTATGCTATTATATAAATCTTTATTTATGTTGCACTACAATTACCATTGAATCAACATATTAAAAATATATAAATAATAATTAAAATAGTTTAACATATGACGCAACACATCCGCGCAACATTTTTCAACCCAATAAGATATCATGGGATAAGGACCCGTGTCCTCCTGGACTGCAGCGTGTGCTTGACGCCAGCAGATCATAACGATTAGAGGTCCCCCCCCCCCCACCCCACGCGTGGGTCCCAAAAGGAGTGGCCCCCGTACGCGTGAAGGATGCTTCGCTCATCCCCTCAACTTTATAACGTGCTCTTCAGTAGCCACGCCTTGTGTGCATCAATTTCTTCTCTGATCTTCTTTAGAGATCATCCTCGCCCACCACGCGCAGGTACGAAACTGCCCAACGGTTCTGTCGGAAGAAATTGTCTTTTTTTTTGTTTTTTTTTTTTTAAGATTTCAAATTTATAAAATTTGAAATAAAATTACCTTCGTTCAAATCATACGAATTAAAAAATTTTCGTTTAGTTAAAATAATCTGAAATTTCTAGAATTTATAAATAAAATTACAAATAGATACTTAAAATATAATAAATTACGTCAAACAAATAGAAATTATAAAAATCATTTAATCGTAAAAATCCTCACTTCAGTTCCCTCAAATAAAAAAAAAAAAAGAGACAGAGTTTTATTTCGATTAAATACGATGAAGGCAGGTTGCGCGGATAACCGCTGTCAACATTTCTGCTCTTTAGCTTGGGGGGCACTTCTTCGAAGTTCGAACCCAAAAGACATCCTCAAATATATTGTCTCCTCCCAGTTGGACAAAATAAGGTGCAACGTCCTTATGCTAGTTTTGTAAGGATTGATATAGGGTACATCTTGTAAGTAATAAAAGATATTCCTCCTTTTTTTGGGGATTGGTTCGTTGGTCTGTCTGTCAAAAAAAAAACAAAAATATTATTTATTATAAAATTAAGTAACATAATTACTTAAAATTTTGATTTTAAGCATAGAATTTGATTTTTAAAATTTTTATAAATTAAAAAAAAAATACAGAAATCAATCGGAAATAGAAATATTAATTGTCTATGTAATAATCTAAATTCTCAAACGAAAGAGGAGGGTGTCAAGGATTGATATCCGATTGTTGGAATTAAGGATCTACCGGTGATGCGCAAATGATGTCTCATCACCGTTGTCTTCCTAACATTTTTGATATTTATAAGCTGCGATTGGAAATTCGAGGACCGACAGGACGAATCTGAGAAGCAACAAACCAACTCCGAATGGCGACAATTGGCAACAGAACGCTTATCGTCTTCTTTCGGCGTGTACCGACCGACACTCTATTTACTGTTCGATCTGTGGAGGGGTGACTTTTGTGCGTCGTCAACGGCACGATCCTTCTTCCTTTTAGAGCCAGCCGTCGACATCGTTTTGATTGTGTTCCCGTACGTAAACAACAACAACAACAACAACAACAACAACAATAGTAAAATATTAAGCAAATTATGTTTTATTAAATTAAATTACAGGGTAAACTAGGTTCCTTTCTGGCATATATTTATTGGATTATCTTATATTAGTTAAAAAAAAAAAAAACATGGGCATGACCCCCAGCAAAAGGCATGCTGGGAATAGGTCAAATGAGGGTTAGAGGAGAGGGAACAACTATGGTATCGAATTGTAAAATTGGGTATCCATATCTCATTGATTTTAAACTACTAAATTTACATTGAACAATCGTGAGTAAACAATAGGTAATCTCATATTATTATGTCAATCCTCCAAAAATCAATTAATTCAATTAATATAACGATTATGACTTTAAACAAAAAAAAAAAATTATAAGAATTTGGTTTAGGCGTTATGTACTTAAAATGTTAAAAAAAAAAAAATTGAATAACAATGTTGCTTTTATGTGTTTAATTTTTCAAATTACGTTTTTATCGTGTTAGTTTCAATCAACACAACAATCAATATTTGGTGATATAAGATTCATATATAATTGAAAAAATTTACAAACCTCACAAACAATATTACGTTTATTCAATGTATCTGCATTTTTTGGCTCAACTCACATGAACTTACAGGAAAACCATACGTCATGATGGTTTAACACATTTAGAGTGATAGATGGTTAATAGTACAAAATATGTAGTTAACCATGCTTATCTAATGTTAAAAAAAAAAAAAAAAGAAGATATATATATATATATTTCACTAGCTTTGTTGATATTATGAGATTAATGACAATTTATTTACAATGCATGTTCTTAAAATTTATTTTTAAAAAACTAAAAAATTATTAAAATAGAGAATTGTGATTTAAAAATGAGATTGAATAAAAGAAAAATAAAAATATGAGAAGAAAACGCGAAAAAGAGGAAAGATAAAGTCCATAACATAGGAAAAAAAAACTTACAGGAAAAAATTTTTAAGAAAATAGAGCGACTTATTAGGTTACAAATATTTTGGTCGATAAATAACTAAAAGCCTAGCAGAGGGGTGTCCGTGAGGCGGCCCGAGCGTGGGCCGACAAGGAAAATTAGAGGGCCCTACAAATCGGCGAGGAGGGGTCAACCCAACACCAACGAGACCCACCCGAGTTGATAATGATGTGGCGGTGGCATGGTCACTTTGTGCAAAAGTTCTCCTCTCCTCTTGTGAGCAACTGCTCTACAACAAATCTTACCTTTAAAAAAATAAATAAATAAATAAATAAAACTGTTTTTTTTTTTTTTACTGGCAGGCTGACAGCGCTAAAAACTTTGCTCTGGGACAGTCTGTATTTAATTAAAAAAGCAAAATATTCGGTGGAGACGCAAATCTCGGCTTTCCCGAGAAATATTAGCGGGTGGGCCCATTCATGTGGCTGAACATTTTAAAATTAGTTGAGACTCGTTGAGTTCAATGGCTTTGCTTGCCGGTGTTCAAATGCGCGTGCAACACACATTCACACATTTAATTATGGGTTGGTCATGAAGTTCAAACTGACCAGAATTTCAAAAGGCCTCCAAGAGATGGGCCCCAACACAAACGGGCCACAACAAAACACTTTCGAGGTTCAACATAGCATCTTTTCTGAAAAAGAAGTCTATGGTTCAGATTTTTGCATTTTCGTGCTATAACTTCGACGGTGATAGTGATTTTTTTTTTTTTTTGAATTAATTAGACTTGAATTCAAGACTTTCAATTTTAAAGACCACTTTAATATCATGATTAGGATTCTGGTACACTGTCATTGTAGCCTGCCCTACCACGGGTTTCAATTTATTGTTTGGAAGATCGTTCAAGAAAGTAAAGAACAGAAACAGAAGTTGCCAATCTTTTCTACCCCGTTAGGTAGAGAGGAGAGGAATAAGAAAAAGGACCAAGCAAAATGATTCTCTTATTTGAAAGCCAAAGAAATTAGAAGGTCAAAAAAAATAAACAGAAGAAGAAGAAGAAGAAGTTCACATCCCACTGAGCAACCCAAAACCTCTCCTCAAGCGCAGAAGCAATGGGCGATACAATGCATCTGCCATGCAGCATCTCCCGGAAAAGAAGATTAATTTGTTTTCTCCAGTCACCTAAACTTTATTTTTTGTCGTTTAACGTTGAAAATATAGAGCAGGACCAATAATCGTGCTAACCTGCTTCAAAACTAATAAAAGGGATTCTTGAACACAGTCAACATTGAACACATTTCTGGTTACGATACAGTTTGGATGAAGGAGATAAACCTCACAAAACAGAGGTGGTACAACATTATCTTCGAAAATAGCTGAATTAATGTGACCGAAGCGGAAGTTTCTATGTACTCTGAAGATGCAGCATATTGACTCCAGCGAGGCAGTAACCTATCTACCATTAACATATTCAAGAAGGCGCCAATCAAGCTCGAAATGCTGGCAAAGAAGTCTCTGCAGACAGATAATTTAAAATGTGAAATCAACTATTCCCAAAGATTCCTGAAGCCTTATACCAAAAAACAAAAAAAAACATTAAATGCCAGCTGCACATGCAAGGTAACTTGGTTACTGGAGGAGAAAACAGGGGTTCGTCCACCATATTGATAAACATTTAAATGCAATACAAGAGACCTGCTGTTAGCCTGATAGTAAAATGTTTTATTCATGGTTGAGAAATTAATATGTTCTGAGAGGTGGATAAGTGCAATCCAATGAAAAAACCAAGGCATCTGTTGCTGAAACTAGATTGGTGCAGTCAATTGGGCTCCTGTCCCCATATTGCACTGTTACCACGGCTCAAAATGGTAAATGCCAACAGACACAGACATGCTAAAAAGAGCCAATGATCAAACAATAGTCATTAAGGAATAACCATAGCAAAAGGGCCCATGAAGGAGAAGGGGCGTGAGATGATGGCACTGTTATTGCTAGAAAAGAAAGAAAGGTATCCAACACAAAAAGTTACAAGGAAGTGCAATATGCCCTAGGGATGTACCTTAGTTACAGTTGGATGAGAAACTTTTGGTTCAAAACCCCACTCTGGAAAGCGTGTAACCTCAGTGGCATTCTCAAATAGTATATATGTGGGAAGCTGGCCCATGCCTACAAAGAATAAAATCAATGCTTGAACCAAAGAATTGGACAAGTCAACTAGAAATTGTTGCAACCTGTTGATTACCGCTAAGAGATATTCCAAATTTCTCTGCAACATTTGGGAAAAGTCCAAGATCAATTGTTCCAAATGATAAGTGCTTGTTTGAGTATCTGCAACAAGGAACAGTTAGTATGCAGGAGAGTGGTGAGGTAGTGGTTAATTTAAAGTCATCTTTTGCTGCCCCACTAAAAAGTAAAATACTTCAACAGAAAAGGACTGTAAAAAATCAGATAGATGAATAATGTTTGAGAAGATCTACTCACGTAATTGAGAGCTCAGGAAAGCAACGACTTGTCCTTGTATAATCAGATAAACATGAGGCACGAAATTCTACCTGTCAGAATTACTTACGTTAATCAACCAAAATTATAAATTACAAAGAAAAAACCAATTTATTGAAAGCAAATTAGCAAAATGAAGACAGTTCTTTCTTTTTCCATGTTAAGCAACCAAATTCAACCTTTTATAAGCATCAGCATGGATTAATACACAAGAAAACTGTTCTGAAGCTTTAAACAAGCCAAATTTCTATGTAAAGAGGTTGGTTGAAAGGCAGTGGAAGGTAAAAATGGGTGAATGTGGAACATAAATGCTAATACTTTTATGAACTGGCTGGTTTGAAGAAAACTATCGAAGGACTTGACATGTCATTCCTGCTAAATTATTGAAGACATGAAATAGGACTTCTCTGTTCTAGAAAAAGATCAGGTGAGCCTGCAGAACAAGCAACAAATTGCTTGTAAGTGATGAGAAACCATAACAATGATCAAAACGGCTTGTCTGTCATTGCTTATAAATATCAAGAACTGATTATAGATCAGGACACTCATGGATTATCAGGTTTCCTCACAATCAAATGTTTGCATAAAGCAACAATCACTTGATAGTACTTGGAGGAAAGACAACACAATAGACATCATTAAACATCAGAAAATTTGAAGAGTCTGAGGACCCACCAACCAAAATTTTGAGGCATTCCCTTCAGTCAATAAGGTTTCCAACTGTAGAGGTGTTAACTTAATTGCATTACCTGAAAATCCAATCAGAAAAGGAAAAACATTTTGATATCTGTAATTAATCAAAGCAACTTACAACTTTTACAGGGGCTGATACCAGTTTACTGCATACCTAGACCTTCAAAGGCAGGCTGCTGTGTTAGGATATACATGACTGCAAATGAATAAGACAACACAATCAAATAGCTATTTAGCTATTATGAAATCAAAGTTGAATATCTAAGTGTTTATCACTTTTCCTCCAAATTAAAACAAAAGACCCATCAATGTCAAACCAGTTTAATATTTTCAGTAAGAATGCTTCCAAATTCCACTCTCTTTACCAGGCTCATTCCACACTCTTAAATTTCATTATTCCAAATCTTTTCCTATGAGACCAACAAAAAACAATAAACAATCAAATTTTACCCACCTGAAAATACCACCATATACCACATAGCCAGGTGGTAGTCCATAATCAAAGAAATGGCAACAAGAAAAACCTGAAAATTATGAAATGGCACAAATCAGGATATCTGGAGGGAACAATATGGAAGGGATTAGATGTTGCTGAAACAATACTTTATTGGTTATTATGAGAGTTGAGTATTCTCATACTACTTCACAAACATTAATAATTTGTACTCCTTTTATTGCTAGATTCTTAGAGTAAATCAGAGTTGAGTATTCCTCTACCGCTTGACATTTCCCAGTCAATCTCAATCATATCTACATGTTGACAATTCACATGTTCAATATACATCACAGCTAAAATGTCCACCATTAGCTATTCACCTCACATACTATTTACATTGTGGATCCACACAATGCTCCAAGAATGCGTGCACATTGAGCATTGTGTGAAATATGGATGGCCAATCTACATGCATAACATACAGCCACAATATCTGTACCATCAATGAAGAACAAGAAAAGTCTGGATTCATTTTTCTCTACTACATCTAGCTGAAGAAAGGATCCACGAATGCAGAAAAAGGCATCAAGAAAACAACCTTTGCAAAAAACAGTGAATCAGAAACAAAGGCCTCCCATGTTTCCACTCTCACCAGCTGTTAAAAATAGTTAAAAAAAAAAAAATGCAATTAGCAACCACAAAGCAAAATAAACTACCTACCTTTGCTAACAATTTCAAATGTAGAAGAAAAAAAAAAAACAATAAATATAGGAATTGTAGCACAGCTTCACAAAATTTGCACAATTCCGTACGGCCATTCTTGGACACCACACATATTAAAAACATCCTCGAAAAACCCAAGCAATAACAGTACCTTGTAAGCAGTTAAAAGTGCGAATGCCAGAACTGCTTGAATCTCCTAGAAAATAAATAAATGAAAGAAAGAACAACAAAGATACAATAAACTCTAAAAGAAAAAAGAATTAGAAATTGGTTGAGGTACAGCGACAGAGATGATAAAGTCACCCGATGGAGTAGATGGCGGGCGGAGTGAGGAGAGAGAAACTGAGCTGCGGAGCTGCGAAGGATGAAGTAAGCGAAGAAAGCCAAGAAATGAAGGAGATAGTACGGCTCATTCAGCCATTCCAGTGGCTTTTTATCATTGTTAACAACACCAACAACATTGTTACTGTTATTGTAGTAGTTGTTCTTCTTCGTCTCCATTCTCTGTCTATCCATCCTACTCTAGAGAGATCTCGCTTCCAGGGCAGTGCTCTTGGATTTGATTGTCGATGGCGATTGAACTGAGGAAACATACCAGAACGCGTTTGGGAGAAAGAGAAAGACAAACGAAGAATCTGACTGTGGCCCAAGTCCAACAAGGAGAACGCGGAATCCAGCCCAAACACGAGGCCCAATCATCTCTCATCACTAGTTTCGATCGGTTCTCTTTCCCGGGTTTCATATTCACACCCAAATCCAATCTCTCGAATAATTAATTTTCACGAGAATTCAAATTCATAATGACAAAAAAAATTAATTTTAGATGCGAGAAATTCTTCTAGAAAATAATAATAATAATCTAGAGTCTTAAATGGGCGTCTGTTGCTCTCTCGCGATTCTTCATAACACAATTTCAGTGCCATTGAACATATTTCTTTGATGAATTGACTAACAGAGAATCATAGCAAATCCAAACAATTAAATGGGCAGATGATGGAGACCATGAATTTTGTCACTCTCTGATGACTATTGGCCATTGACAACTAGCCCGGACAGCAAACCCACCCCGGGCGTCTATCTCATGTGACTTGTCACGGAGGAGGGACCAACTCACGTGCCTTGCCCATGGCTCACGTGATCGTTGGGCACGTGCTCTCACGTTATTACCGCTAAATAGTAAAAATAAACTAGTATAGAAGCAAAAGACCGACGGATTCCAACCCACCCTTGGCTTGAAGCATCCGGTAAAGTTTAAGCCCATGGATTAACGCCACGTATCATTTGACCACCGTCGGTTTTGGCTTTTGACACGAGCCACCAAGAACTCACATGGTTCCCTGACACGCACCTCCAGCTCCATCACGTGCATATTGGACCCTCAAAACATGCAACAAATATTTAAAATAAATAAATTAAAAAAAGAGATAATTTAAAAAAAAAAAGAGAGAGAAAAATAAAATAATAAGAAATGAAAATATACGACAATAAATGAAACCCTCCACGCCAAGCAACGGTCAGGTTCCATTTCTTTTTAAAGCTTTCCTTTTAATTGAAGCCAACAAAAAGTAAAGAAGCTGAAAGCAATAATGAAATGGGATGAGAATTTAGGTGAAAAAGTGAAAAAAGAAAATAAATAAAGAGACAATAAATATCTTCACAGCAATAAATGAAAAATGTAGCATAAAACCTTGCACCTTATCCGTTGCCCAAAGTAGCTCGCTCACATGGGGATTGGTGAAAGGAAAGATGGGGCTCCACAATAGCCAGCCAGCTACATTCCTCGATGGTCGCCACGTGGTGACATAGCCGATATTCAACTATGGGTTTACTTATCAATTTTTATGCACAAAGTATTTATCCATGCATAATAATTTTTTAAGTCTTGTCAGCCCACAAACTCGTAGTGAATTCAGGAGGGAAATTCGAGGCTATCCATACCAGCAAAATTCTAGAAAACAATTTTAAAATTTCCCCGCTGCAATAGTCACTTGCCGCTTGGAAATGGAATTCCATGGCAATATTTAAGCACTAATAAATTTGATTTAGACATGGTTTTTTTTTCATAATTTCATTGTAATTTGTAAAAGTTTGTAAGTTTCAATAGGTAAATTTTGGTTTATACTTCCAAAACCGGTGGTGAAAAGGGATTGATTGAAGTTCATCGGTAAATTAGATTTTGTATTGTATAATATTTATGCCTACTTATCACTTTCTTAATCTCTAGCTTTCTACTGGGATGAAATAATTAAAAAAGAGGTCAACAAAACATGGAAGTTGCTAGGCTGGCCAAGTCTTTTTTAACGGAAGACTCGTTCATGATTCTACGTGGCAATGCAAAGTGAAAAAGTGGAAATTAAACCCAATTGGCAGGGTCTCTGAAAGAGGGATGCACGTTGCCGTCTGTAACCGTCGTGCTTGCAACTGGTTTGAACGTTTAAAAAAAAAAAAAAAAAAGGATTAGAGAAACAGGTTAATTAGAGAAATACTGAAAATACTATTAACAAAATCCAAACCAAGCAAATAAACAAAATTTGAGAAAAAAGGACTGATAATCAGAGAAAAACGAAAAAGTATTATAAAATAAAACCAAAAACATTAAAAAAAAAAAAAAAAAAAAAAAGAAAAAGAAAGGCAAGCGCGTCTTGCGAGGAAAATTAAAGCAGAGGAGTTGGGGCTGTAAACTTGGACGCTAATGCACGGGCCTCAGCGACAAACCTGCTAGATCGGTTCCTAAGGGATTGAATTTGAACACATAATTACCTCTAATTGTCTTTTTATTTTAAAAAATTATATAAATTTTGTTAATGACCTGCTTGACCCCTTCACCCTTTCAAATTTTCTCGATTACTTTTACAATTTCGCCCTTTCAAGCATTTGACAACGTACGTTGTTACCCTGTTTGCCACCAATTCATTACTGCCCTCCTATTGCGAGCAGTATGCACATGTAATGAAGTTGTTTCTGTACGGCCCACGTCGTGATAATTATTGTAAATTATCATCAACAAACATAATCACACATGCTATGCTATGCACGTGCGTTTTGATTTGGGAATGGCGCAGATTGATGAGTTGTAGTGGGGACATTCATGTGATGCTCAAAGACTCTATCAAGAGTGTGAGTTGATACATAGTTTGACTATTATAATTACCTTGATGATTATTTCAAAGTGGATTAAGCTGATTAGTCTATTACTTAATTCAATTACAACGCCGTAAATAATGAATTACTTTGATATCCCAAGTCGAAGCTATGGGGTGATCGTTATTGGAGGACTTAAAACCTGTCATGCAAATGTTAATAACCAATTCAAATTCCCACTCATCAACATCATGCGCGTAGTCCCCAAAAGAGAAGCAAATATGCATATTGATTCATCCAAAATTGAAGATAATTCCTTCCATGGTATCAACTCCAATACTTCCTACAAAACCCATATAAAAAGATTCAACCCAATAGCAGCGGAGAAATTGGAAATACATTTCTAATCTCAATGTATTTCAGTCATTTTATTTAAGCCACTAAATTATGAAAAGAAACAAAAGCTGCCCTTGATGTATACGATCATTTTTGTCCTAAGGGAAATGGTATATTCTCGCTGGATGTGGAACCTGTCGTTTTGGATGTCTAGTCTCTTGCCCATGAATTAGAACTTCACACTTTTTTAACCGAAGCAGACCTCTGATCTCAGGTGATGAACTGGCAGTTTATGAACAAAACTAAAAAGGGGGGGGGGGGGGGGGGGGGGAGGTAGGGGGGCTAAGTGGTAAACCGAGGTTATAAAAAACAAATGAAAGTTCCTAAAAAACAGAAGGGCAACACTGTAATTTCGCACCAGATTTCCTTTAGCAACCCAATTAAAGCCTCTTTGTTTTTTTTTTTTTTAAATTTTTTTTATTTTAAATATAGATATATTTGCAGCCTTTTTTTTTTTTTTTTTTTGACACTTTTCCTTTTCCTCTTTATCTATCAATCCTTCTAACCCTTTTATTTTTCCTCGTCAAAATCCTGCATTTTAGCTGTCCGAGTCCGACTGTCCTCTTCATGCGCAAATAAACTCTCTCTCTCTGTAAGCCACAAGCTCTTTCTCCTCTCACACACATTTCCATTACTACACCGTCAATCTGAGCTCTCTTACTCATCTCATTTTTGCCTTTACAAAAACAGAGGAGAAAAAAAAAAAAGAAGAAGAAAAAGATAGAGAATGGAAGCACCGGAATTGTACCAGGCAACAGGGCTTTGCTCCCAGTTCCCAAACGAAAAACACCATTCTTTAGAGTCCAAGCCAAGCGGAGGTGGTGGCGGTGGCGACCATTTCATGGTGGAGGACCTCTTAGACTTTTCCAATGAGGAGGCCATCGTGACGGACGTCGGAGGGGCCTTCGACACCGTCACTGGAAACTCTACAGACTCTTCCACAGTCACCGTGGTTGATAGCTGCAATTCCTCCGGCTTCTCCCGATCCGACCCCGGCTTTAAGTGTGATATTGGGTCCCGGAATTTCACCGACGCCCACTTCTGCAACGACCTTCCTGTGCCGGTAATTCCTTAAGCCCATGGCACCGCCCGCATTAAAACCTTGTAGTTGCTATCCGTGTTGAATCATGGTTGATTGTTCTAAAATCTACAAAAAAAAAGAAAAAAATCTGCAAATTTCAGTTAAAAAAATTAAAATTTGTATTCCGGAGGATAACAAACCACATTTCCTTTGTTCAAGAGAAAACGTAACAGCAAGGATGACAATTCTAAAAGACAGTCAAACGTTATTCATGTCTACTGTTTCATCATGCAAGAAAAACGGATACTTCTGTAATTTAAATAGCCGCAAACGTAATGGAAATCAACTAATAATTATTTGAGTATTCTGATTCTTAATTGTGTTTTTGGACAGTACGACGATTTGGCTGAGCTAGAATGGCTGTCAAATATTGCGGAGGAATCATTTTCCAGCGAGGACTTGCAGAAGCTACAGCTGATTTCCGGCATGAAAGCTCGACCAAACGAGTCGTCTGAGACCCAAAATTTTCAACTCGATTGCAGCGGTAACAACAGCAACAACACCATTGTCACCATCGATGGCAACAGCAACAAGAGCCCGATATTCCACCCCGATATGTCCGTCCCGGCGAAGGCCCGCAGCAAGCGTTCTCGGGCGGCACCATGCAATTGGGCCTCCCGCCTTCTTGTCCTCTCTCCCTCAACCTCATCGTCCTCGGAGCAGGACAACATTGTGCTCGAGCCAGCCCAGGAGCAGCAGCCCAATTCTGGCAAGAAGACCGTCAAAGCCGCTACGCCGAAGAAGAGGAACGGCGGCGACGGCGGTGTTGTGAATGGCGAAGGCCGGAAGTGCCTGCATTGTGCCACCGACAAGACCCCACAGTGGCGGACCGGCCCCATGGGTCCAAAGACTCTGTGCAACGCTTGTGGGGTGAGGTACAAGTCGGGTCGGCTAGTGCCCGAGTACCGCCCCGCTGCCAGCCCGACATTCGTGCTTACAAAACACTCAAATTCGCACCGTAAAGTGTTAGAGCTGCGTCGCCAAAAGGAGATGCTAAGGGCCCAGCAGCAGCAACAGCAACAGCAACAATTTCTCCATCACCATCAGGGCATGATGCTTGATGTATCCAACGGCGACGATTACTTGATTCACCAACACATGGGTCCTGATTTCGGGCAGCTGATCTAGTAGGGCCAGCTCCTTTCAGGTGGGGTGTCTCTGGTCTTAGAGGTGAAGTTATTCGTTAGTGAATTAAATTGGTTAATTTTTCTAATTTCTTAGGGGCTAATTAATTTAGCCTAGACTTTGTTGAATTTTCGTAGGTTGCTTCATGTTTTTTCTTTCCTATTTACCTTTTTTTTTTTTCTTTTTCCCAACTTATGCTTGGTAAAATCACTGAAAACTCAAATTTCTCATTAAATTCAGGTAATTTTTTTTTAAGGGATATTGCAGTTAAATTTTAAGTGACGTTTCAACTTTCTAGCACTCACTTTTTTTCTCTTCTCACGTACCCTTCAGTTCTTAGGTCTTTTTTATCCCATCATCTTCGCATTGTTCATGTCATCTCTGCTTTTTTTTTTTTTTTCCCTTTTTCTTTTCCCTAATTTTCGTTTTTAGATTTTTCTGAACGTTGACTTTTCAGTAGTTGGCATTCTTCTCTAGGATAACACCATGCTAGATGAACATGAAATCAATACCCAACTCTATATGTAGGCTGCAAACTGTACGCTGGCCCTTCAACGAAAATGAAATTGTTTTTTTGAAAAAAGAAAAAAAAATCTTTTTAACTCAGGGTGGGGTGTTGAGATTACGGTTTTACTGAAAAGAAAAATGACGGTGTTGAGATCGGGCTCAGACTCTTACTTCTCACAATATGTGAATTCTAATTCTTAATGTACTTAAAAAAAGAAAAAACACGAGAGTGGTTGTCCAATTAAAAGATAGATGGTGCGTCGGTTCAAATGTGGTGAATGGGTTATTTAATTTAATCAAATATGAATGGACAACATGATGGTCACCCATTTCCATTCAGACGTGACCATTCTACTTTGCTCTCCCCTTGAAGACGAGTGGGAAAAGTAGTTCCAAAGATACATTAAGAATCCAGTTTATAGTCCTCTCTTTGAGACCCTTCGCCTGTCATATCAACTCAACCCCCTGATATGTCTACTGCTTGGTAATACGTCACTTGGGTGCCGGCCCAGTATTGTTCTCAAACCCTTTTTCTGTCATCAAGCCAAGCATCATGATTTAGAAAATAAATAAATAAAAATAAACATAAAAAGATTTTATAGTAAGAATTCCAAAGGGGCTATTAATTCCTAAAGTCCCCTGCTTTTCAATTGCTTAGTTCATATTTAATCCGCCATCGCCTTTCGATTAACTGAAAATAAGATCCCAATGAAACCAGGAAACTTCACAGTTTCTTTGACCTTGTTAGTGATGCGGTGAATGTAGCAACCTTCTCATTTTATGAGAGAGATGGGAATGAAATGCTAGATTGGTGGCTTTCGGGGGGGGGGGGGGAGGGTTGCAATAAATATTATTAATTAGGGGCTGGAAATTGATACATCGAATGGGGCAAACGGGACCCGGATTTGAGTAATATTTAAGGAACTCTTCAGCATGTGGACAACAAAGTCGTCATTTGACCATTTCCATTTGCTGACATCCTAACAACACCTCCCTAACTTGAAAGGCCTACAACTAACCAACCATCGCTTCTTCTTTTTCTTTTTTTTTTTTTATTAAAAAAAAAAAAAACTAAGTTGATGTAAATATGATACCTATAATAAACTGAAACTTTGAGTGAACACCCTTTGCACGTATCCAGAACCCACATTAATTTGGGCTTCGGGAAAAAAAAAAAAAAATATATATATATATATATATATATATTGAAATAACCCGATTTAGTTTGGTTGGCTACAAAAATATAATTCTCTTAAAATAATGTTGGACTTCAAATCTCATTCTCATAGAATTTTACAAAATACTAGTTTTAATTCTAATGACAAAATTCCTATTGAGCTATTATTGTAATCAGATTGATTTACAACGAATTTCCGTGAAGAATTTCGAAAAATAAAAGCTGGTCTCCATGGCGGAGACTGCCCCAAATCCTCAGAGAATGTTAGAAACCAATGGCAAATTCGTTAGCAAATTCCAGTGCCATCATTTTCCGACACTTCAGATCGGTTGGACGATCTCTATTTGTATCCTCTTGCATGGCAACTTACAGAAAACGATGTGTGAAAACTGCAGTTCGCCTGTACCCAAAAAATAAAAAGGCGACTTTCACCAATACCAAGCGCATTCCCACCGCGTGATCGTATCATTGTTTGCTCCGATTGAAATACGCTATGCATTTTTTTATTTCCATCTTTCGGTGGATATGTAGGTAATGGAAATTGATGTTGATATAATCAATGAAAATGCGTACGATAACATACTTTGCTTTTAATAGGCGGTTAAGAGGAGGGTTTAATTGTTTTTAACCAAAATCAACAAAATGTGAAATAATATTAATGCTACAAGGCTGTGTTTATTGTATATATTTGAAGTTGATTTTAATAGGCGAGTTTAATTGTTTTTAACCAAAATCTACACAAAGTTAAATGATAGAGGGAAAAACACTTGTGTAAAGACTTGTTAAGTTATATATATACATATATATATATTGTGAAAAATGCAATAAAAATTTAAAATTTATTCGTATAATTATATTTGTGTTTTGCACCTATTAAATTGATTGAAATTAAATATAAGTCAATATCATTGTAAGATTAAAAATTTGGGCGAAAAATTAACTCAAAAGAAGGGAGGTGGACACAGTTGGAGTAAAGATGAGGGAGGGAAGTGGTGGGGCTAACATCAAATGCTTTTGATCCTAATTGTGATGGAATAGTCTAACCCTTAAATACATAGAAAAAAAAAAAAAAGACTAGTCCGTCATAATGGATTATAATTCTATGTTATTCTATCCAAATGAATTCTCCAACATGAAACATAGTGTGATAAGCTTAATCTACTCTTTCCTATCTCATCCCTTCTTACAAGAAATTAGTTTTTTGTGGTGAAGGGAATTAATTTTGTACAATAAAATAAAAATAAAATAAAACGATGGCAATATAAAAAGAATAACGCAGTAGACACATATTAATGTGATGTAATTTGATAAAAAAAAAAGATTATTACAATAAAATAAAATAAAATAACATGTTTGTCGTTGGATAAATTGGGTACTTCTCATTATATTATATTACTACTGTAACATAGTCAAACTTAATTTTTTAATGGCTGTTTATTTTTATTTTTATTTATTTTTCGTGTTATAATAGCTACCGATGCTACAAAATGGGTGATCCTAGCCATCGGGGCATCGCTAATCCATGGACCTCTGCAGTTAATAAATAATTTATATGTAGTGTGAATGATGTCACCTTGGATCACAGCTGATTAAATTATTTCGTCAGAGTAATTAATTACTCTCCCCGCTTTCGCAGTTCTACTTCGTTTTTAATGGACATCGTGTCTTCCTTGGCAGAGAATAAAATTGAACGGGGCAACGAGGTATGCGCAAAAATACAATTTATAGTCTTTTAAGGAAGCAAGGTTTTTGGTGGTCACATGCCTCTCTCCATATCTCGCGCTTGTAGTTACTGTGATGCCCTCGTAGAAACAAGTCCTTACACCACTGAGTTGCTACCCTCCATGCATTTCTATAATCTATATCCACTTATTCTATTAGCATACAATAAGAGAACTTGTTGGGAATCTGGTGAATTCAAAATTAAGTTACCTGTCAATGTCAAAGTTAGTATTCAAATGCTATCCTCAACCTTCAGGCTTACTCAAAGGCAACATAAGAAAGCAACTCCAAGTCTCAAGTTGGCCTAACAATGGAAAAAGAATTTAGGTGTCATTTTCCAACAGAAATAATACAAATGTCATGACAAAAGAAGTAAGCAAAAGCTCCACATATCAGAGCCCTATGAACTGATGGGGCTCGATGCATCGTGGATATCTCCATGTTAAATTGTTTGTAAAGGTCCTTGTCTCCTTTTCACAGCAGGTTCTGACAAAACGACTTGGCATGCCTTCTTTCGAGACAAACTTTTCTCAATTGCCGTAACATGGAAACCAATGGGTCTCCAATTCCATCACGATCATTACATTGGTGCTTGCTGATCAGCTGCTCGCAGATACTGGAATCGATCTAAAAATATTGTGTCGATCCTTCACTTATAGATCACAATTGTCCAATCATTGAAGAATGTAATGGGTTCAACCGTCTAGTGTTCACAACAAAGGTTGAAGCTGACAAAAGATCCAAAATGCTCATGAGTTTGAATATTGAGTTTCTGTTTCATTATTCATTTTCTGTAACATTTGTGATACTGATAAGAGGGGACGTGAGAATTTGTCATGCACGTCCATGTGGGTATGGACGAAAGAGAAATCAAAGTACGCAAGTAAGGACTTGGCGAGTTTAGAGACCTTGAGAGTACGGACAGAGATCCACCGGCAACTGTATTCTTATCTGGAAGACATCAATGCCACGCAATTTTCAGCCAAACGGGGAACATCAAGACAGCACCTCACCAACCTCCCCACTTCCTCGTGCATTTGCTTCTTTTTCCCGAGGGGTGGGGAGAGAGGCACATTAATGCGTGTTTTGTTTAAATATTTAAGGATCAAAAATAGTTGTTTATTTAGTTTGATCAAACATCATTTGTTCTATTAACTACTAATTTTAACTGTCAGCTATCAACAATTGTTCGTTACCGAACAGAACTGACTGCCACTTTATAGGGTTACCTTATGAATTGACGGGCTGGATCCTTGTTGTAATACCATGAAATTATATGATTTCAACAAAGAAAACCCATGTGACTTGACCTTTTTTATTATGTTTTTATATGTAAAACTGAAGTAAAATCCTGGAGTGCAAGCACGGAGCAGTTGGCCTCATTAGAAAAACAAGAGAACATTAAAAAAAAAAAAAAAAGAGAGGGAGAAATGAAAGCAAAGATCCCCGTAGAAACTCAATTGTCAATGATGTTGAGACGATTCAAAAGATTGACCTCTAACGAAATATATGACAAACAAGCCTTATTTGTAAATATAACAGCATCATATCAAAATTGATCCCTGATCACCTGCAAGTTATATGAAATCCAACAAAGTTTAGTTTCTTGAAGCTGTGACACACATTTGGAAGTGTTGCGCATTATGAAAAAGGGGATTGCTTGCAAAAGGAGCCATGACTATTATGCTACCATCCATCAACCACAACCGTAGTCTCCTTCTAACTTGAGAGTCGAAAGTTCATTATCGAGGCACACTGAGACCAAGTTCTGTATGGAATTGAAAAGCACAAAAATTAGCTACTTCAACATACTAGCAAAGTACTTTGACTATGAACTGCACTGCTGAAACCAATTTAACTTTAGACAATCAACAAAGCACCATTGTTTGGGCCATGAAAAGTAGCAGATACAGATATATTGGTCATAATGTTGTAGGAGTTTAGGATTTCCTCCCACCACTGCACTGGGTTATTTATCCAGTGTTAGCTCATTATGCTAGAAAAAGCTTTCCTCCCAATAAGACATAAGTGTCAAGGTGACTTGTGTGACATAACTATAACAATAACCAGAGATTTCTACAAAAAAACAGCTAACCAACCCATTTAGTACTAACAAATATGTAAACTAAGGTGCAGTTACAAGCAACAGCCAACTAACAGGAGTACAGACTCAATGATAGCACTAGTCTATCTAAGGTGAGATATATAGGTGCAAGTGCTCATTTCCAAGAACAACATTCAACTTCAAAGTTCATATTCGCCTTAATTAACTTGGTCGAGATTCAATAACATTAGGCATACTTGGTCAACCAAGGTCCATATTTACCAACTCTGCTCCCACCTGGCAAGAAACCAGAAAGAACAAGAAACAAAAAAAAGCTATGATACATACATAATGGAAAATGATAGTGTGGTTTAGTGCACCTAAGTGTCAGACCCTAAGAAGCTGTTTGTATTGTCATGCCATTAAATTCCCAAAAGGAATAGGTTTTGAGCCGAAAATCTATTCAAACATATCTTGTCCTAGGAGTTCATATGATTAAACTTTAGAATCATAAATCATATTATAATTAGCAAAAATTATAAAAAAAAGAAAAAATCAGGAGACTCAAAACAATAGATGACTATAAGGATGTGCCTCTGGAGATGGCTGAGACGAGGTCGCCAATGGAGACACTACATGAATAGCATCAATTGAGTTCATTTTCTCCTTCTTAAAATGCAGTTACTTAAAACACAGAGAACTCGATCCAGGTAACGTTAGAAGAGCAAATTGAAGATAAGATTGAAACAAATCACAGCAACTCTGTTAACGATAAATCCATCAAACGAGACATGAACTGACTACAAGGTGAAAAGTTGCTTACAGATAACTAAAACAAAAACATTTGGAAGATTATCAAACTCCTGGATTTGCACTGCAGAGCATACCCTGAGACAACGACCTCGAGCTCCTCGAATCGATGCCAAGGCACGAAGTAAGGCGAGCCGCGGCAACTGTCGAGTGAAGAGGAAACAGAGATTGAAGAGCAACCAATTGAGGAACCGACCTGAAACCAAAAACTCATGTGTAAAAAACGTAGAATTTGGCAATATGAAGCAACCCACATGAGTAAACAAGGCCAATTGTAAAACCCAATTGTCAAAATCTGAACTTTCGAACAAAACTAGAACGAAATTTAGAAACGTTTTAAACGACTTGCCTTGAAATTGTAACAGACGAGTGAGTAGAGAGAAGAGAATGCAGGGATTGGGGTTTACGGGTGGGTTTCTTAGCCGCAGATTTAAGAATAGAGAAAGTTGAATTTGAGAGGGATCTGTAGCGCGAGGCCATTTTTTCAGAAGCCAAATGAATGAGGTAGACTACGCTTTTTTAGGCTTTTTTTTTGGAGGAACAGCGGAAGGGAACCATTACGCCGAGGCTGCAAAACTAGGGTTTTGGGAATTTTCGTGGGAGGGTTTTGTTCGTTCCCTCTAGGACGGCTGAAACTACGTCGTTGCTTACTAAGCCTTTTTTTTTTTTTTTTTTTCCGTTTATTATTATTATTATTTATTTTTTTTGAACAATATTTGTTAAAAATTGTTTCCCTTCAAAAAAGAAAAAAAAAATCTTACCACTATAACTACCCTAGCCCCTATAGATATTTCTTGTTATCCATCATACAACTATTTTTAAGTGCGGTGTGCAAAAAGAACATACAATTCTCTTTTTGATGAGTTAGAAAAAAAAAAAAAAAAAGATTCACCTATTACTAATTGCTACTTGACTCTCATAAAACATAGCAGCAATCACGAGTAGTCAGTTGTTATCAACAATTCGGTGATTAAACTAATCAATGTTAATCAATAATACTATTTTGTCAAGAATTGGCAAACTCATTGCGAGAATATGATGTTTTGGGGAAAAGAATACGTGGCTAGAACGAAATCGTTGGTTACAAGAATTAGCAAAGTGTAGAAAAATTGAACAGCTCTTCTTCAACAATTAAGTACTCTTGCCTTTCAAGCTACGGCTTCGTCGTCTTTAACAGAAGGAATCCTCTCATTTTAAACCTGGTATATTCCATCCCATGGCTCTATGGCTGCGAATTAAAATTCATATTTTCTTTATTCAAATCGAATGCCAGCACATACTCGAGGAGAACGTAGGAGTTGGCATGTAAATGGGAAATTAACAAAAATATTTATTAATGCTAACCATCACATGCTTTCCTAATTAGAGTCAACTGCACACAAACGCGATCAACCAAGTTAAAAAACTTTGAACTTTTCCCATTTCTAATTTGCCTTTACGTTTTGATTGCACTGCTTTCCCGGGACTCATTCGGCCACGGAAGCCAGACAAAGAATCCCAGCCACATTTTTCCCTTGCAAAATTAAGGCCACCACAAACGTCACTACATCCATTTGCTTTTAAGACGTTTACATATATCCTAATCCACAATATCTTAACCAAACATAATGGAGTCTTTTGCTGCCTCTTCCTCCTCCTCATCCCGTGAAGACGATCACCATCACCGTCTCCATTTTCGGATTAGACCAATCCAGCCGGTGGCCGACCGAATTGACCGAGCCATCCGTCACCGTCTCCTCCTCCTCCACAGATTGGAATCCAACTTCTTTGTCCTAGGCGCAACCGGGAATGTCTACACCGTGACCTTAGCCACCAACCCTTCATGCACGTGCCCCGACCGTACAACTCCATGCAAGCATATTCTGTTTGTCTTTATTCGTGTGCTGGGTGTCTCTCTCGACGACACGTGTATCCGGAGGCGGACCCTACGACCATGCCAGCTCAACCGCCTGCTCGGTGCGCCGACGCTGCCCGAGGGGCTGGCAGGGCCTCGCCTCCGCGAGAGGTTCCACCAGCTATTCTTCCCCCAGGGTCAGCGAGTCTTGCAACCCGATCATCATCGTGCTTTGATGGAAGATGATGCCACGTGTCCAATCTGTCTCGAAGAGATGGAGAAGGGAAAGACAGAGAGGGTGGTGGCGTGTGGGACGTGCAAGAATGTTATTCATGAAGATTGCTTAAAGAAGTGGAAGAGAAGTGGAGGCAGAAGGGCAGGTAGCTGTGTGATTTGTCGAGCCAGATGGAGAGACACTAGGAATAATGATCAAGAAAGGTATTTGAATTTGGCAGCTTATATTAGGGAAGATGACCCGGGTCCTTGTGCTGCTTAATGTTTTGATTTCTATCTGTAAATACAAGATTCCCAGAATAGGTTGATTTTATATCGTGTGTATTAATTTGTTTATAGCTTGGATTTAATCCTCTGCTTTCATATGGCTGGATTTCATTTTTCTCCCAAAATGTCCTTTTTTTTTTTTTTTTTTTTAGTTTTTTATAAGGTCTCGTTTTTAATCCTGAGAAAGGGACTCAATGGCCTCCCGTGGACAAAGAGAAAAACAAAAAAAAAGGGAATCAGTTTTACTGGCCTTATTCAGCTGTAGAACAATGCAGCTCAAATACATTGGGGAAATGGAAACTGTCCTCCGAAGCCTGAACCAAATTGGTCTGCCATCGTGCCTTTATTGTTTCATTAGGAGACTCGTTGAATTATGAATTTCTCTCTCAATTTCTACAAACCATCTAACATTTCTTAAAATTAAAATTCAAAACTTCTGATATAAAGATTTAAGTTCTTAATTATTTAAGTGTTTTATAATTTTGAAGTTTTAAAGTTTTTAGCAATGGAAGATTTTGGGATTCCTTCTCATTTACTTTGCTTTTCTTTTTTAGGAACCACAAGGCTAATACAGCGGGAGAGTTAGAATTCTGAAAAAAATAATTGTAAAAAGAAAATAAAATGAAAATAATTACAAAATTTAATTAAACTAAACAAAAAATAAAAATACATTAGTGAGTTTTTCCTTTATTTATTTTGTATGAGGGCCATGCTGCCGTTGTACGGTTTCTAAAGATTGTTTAATGTTCTGTAGATAACTGTCTGTTGTGAGTTGTGACAATGGCAACAGCGTGTAGCATTACAAAAGAAAATAATTTAATATCCAAATTACGGCATGGGAACGGGTTATCTATATAATATTTCTTGTTCATGTATCAAGAAAAGGTAGGATATGTATATGCCTTTAGGCTAATTCTGGTTTGATGGGTTGGAAGAATAAGCGAAAGGTACAGTACCCAAGTTTTGAGTGCCACAATAATAGGCCGAAAAGGTACCTTTTTAAATTCCTTAAACATTTTAATAATTAAAAATGTATACTTTTATTTTTAAAATTGTAAATTTTAATTTTTGAAAAAAGTGAGTAATATATAAAAAGGAAAACTACTTCAATATATAATTAATAATGTAATAAACTTTTTTATAAAAATGAAAAAACGTCGCTTTGTGTCCAGCCTAACGCATTTGTTGTGAAATGAATGCTAAAAATTCTATGTACGATTCATGTTCAGCGCAACGCGCTAGAAACAAGACGTGACCAATTTGCCCTGAATATGCTTCACACTTGTTTTCATTAGCATTTTTGTCCTCCAACATTGACCACACCGACCTTATGGCGACTTTGGCAGATAATAAAATGGGTACACTGAAAAAGGAAATTTTTTTTATATAAATAACAAATAAATAAAAGACGATTTCCCCCCAATAAATGGAAGGTATGAGCGTTCACCCTTCAATTAAAACCAAATTAACTAACATTTTTCCGTTCGATCATTTTGAAAACCAAAACAGAATTGGATATTTGTTTCGTAAAAATAATTCTATTGACAATAATTTACTAGAATAAGAAAATTAATAATATAGTTTGGTTAACCGTTAGCAAACCAAATAATTAATTTATTTTAGTTTGGTTAACAAATGGTAGAATTTAATTTAGTTAATTAAAATTTCAATGTGACACTCAATATCATTGATTAATTAAATTTTTTGATTTTTTTTTTTTTACAAGGTGCTGAACAATGATTGGACTGATGTAGCTCTTAATTGTGTGCTTCTCCTGTCCAAACCTTCGCACGTTGTCTTATATTTTCCGCTTTTGAATCGGTTTGTTTCTTAGATTTTTTTTTTTTCAGTTTGTGTTGGAGATCCACAGACGAACTGCAAACCTGTACTCCTACATATATTTACAAAATCAATAAATATAGTCTAATAATCATCAAATTTAAGATTTAAAAGAAAATTTGAAATTCAAATCTCAAACATTATTAATAATTAAATTCTCTCACTTACTCTAATTAAATAAAAAAATGTATTTACAAATAAAGTGTAGTATTTAAAATATTTTAATTTTTGTGATTATTCATTTTTGACCAATTGAAAGGAATTTTCTTGTAAATAGATGGTTAAATCTTTCTGTCATTTTTTTTTTTTTTTTTTGTTCTCTTTGAAAGAATGCATACTGTGTATAAATTTTAGAATTTAGAGTACATCAATGCGTGTGTTTTTCCTTTTTTTTTTTTTTGGGTTAAGAATACATAAATTATAATATATCTATTTTGTTCTTGATTGATCAGTAGAGGGAGTACATAAATATTATAGGTTGTCGTGGTGAAAAACGACCCAAGCAAATGTATTGTCTTTGTCTTGTGTCCATTATACGCATGTTTGCTTCATAAGCCCTAGAGCATACTCGTCCTAACTTTCTAAGCACAAAACCCCCTGGCAGGAGGAATGCCCGGCGTGGCTACATCGGATTCCGCCGGCAGCAGCGCGTTGGTTCCTTTCCTGCCAGATGCTCCGGCAACTGTCGTGTACCCGCTCCATCATGGCCTGAATTCCCCTATCTCCCGCGTCTCCATCTGTTGGGCCAGGGGAAACACCCTGCGCGTCTCAGTTTTCCGCCCGCCGCCCTCCGACTCCGACCCCGAGACTGAGGACGAAGTCGGCGGGAAAGTGTTGGAGGTGAATCTCAGCGGCAAAGGGGATGGAGAGTTGAGCGAGGCGGAGTGGCGGAGGATTGCCTATGGTTCAGTCTCCCCATTCGCCCTTCTTCAGAGCCGCAAGAATGCCGCCAGCTTGTCAAAAATGCAATTGAATCCGTCTTCATATAATCTGGACTGGTAATCATGATTTATCTTTTGAATTGCTTTTGCGTACATTTACTATTAGGGTTTTTCTTTTGATTGATTTTGCGCATCTTTTTATTTCTCTAGCTTTTTTTTTTTTGTTAACTGAGATATTACATTAAAGTTGTTTCTACTACATATGCGGATACTTTTGTAGTTTGGACTCGACATAAGTGACTTAGTAACTGTGAATGTGAATGTGGTTAACTAGGTGGGAATATGTAATGGAGTACAGCAAGGACATAAATTCACTTCTTGGTAGTTCAAATTCACCTGCTGACCCAGTCTTTGAAGACCCAAAGGAGGTTTTAAAGGTGAAGCATTAACCTATTGTGTTTAAATTGTAGGACCTTGTTTCTCAGTAGAGGTTCTTTTGCGGGCCCTCAGTTCAGAATTAGTTCTGATGTAATTGTCTGAACCTTTTGGTGTAGAAAAGGGGGAAATCATCCTCTTTGAAGGCTGCATGGGAGCTGATGGAGATTTTTTATGCCGACAGTCTATGTCAAGCATGGTTACCTGAACGCCTTGTTGACTGGTTGGCTGTAATGATCATCAGTCTTACCTTTTGGCTGCCACATCTTTGATGCTGTGTTTAGCAGCACAACTTTTTTGTTGATTTTCTGTTGTTCTTATGACTATTTCTTCATTGCAGGATTATGATAGGCTGCTATCAGGTACACATGCAACTGTCTATATGAAACTTGTGGAGTTTCAAAGACAACTAGTTACACTACAGGTTTGACTTAATTTTTACTATTTAATTCTTCTATCTAATTTTTGATTTGGCTAGAATACTGTTGAAAGTCCTTGATTGCAAGCATTTGTGGGCAGTTTAGTTTTATTCATAACTGTTGTTGGAGTTTCTGTGATGTTGGGAAATTGATTTCGTTCTATGCAGGCTGTTGAGGATGATCCTAAATATTGGGAGGTGATATCTTCAGCACTAGCAGTTGGGTGGCTAGAGATTGTGGTAAGCAGACTTGTGTTCTTGTTTTCATATGATTTATGTATTTGGTTTTTTAAATGATGTAGCTGCATACAAGAAGGATTTGTCCCACAAATGTATTAATGAATTTATTGCAATGTAAACAATTGCATGAGCATTGACAATCTTCAATATTGCAGGTGAAAATGTTGCGCTTGCATGGATCTTATCGACTGGATCAACTTGGGAGTAGAGAGGTTGGTACGAACCTCATAGAAACTGATCAAATATGTAATTACAGTTGGAAGTATTCTTACTCTTGATTATTTTTTTAGTTACTTTTATGCAAATTATGGTGCCATGAATGATAATTGAATCACCATAACTCTTTTAGCCTGTCAAATCTAATATTTGGTTGGTTCAAAGAGGTCGATTTGCATGAAATTCACTTTAATTTAGTTGGTTAGAGATAAATTTTCTCTGCTTTCCCTGGTTTCAATTTTTTCTAGTGTTGTTGGAGGTTATGTTTAATGAAAAATTAGCAACATGCAAATGGTGATTAATTTGTTGTGGAATTTTATAGAACTTTTCTTGTTACATCGTTCCCTGGGCCTTTTGGCCAACTAGAAGCAATTCTTGTGTCTTTCTCTTATTAGTTGGGTTTTGTAACTCTTGCATTGGTTGTTTGCATTGGTAAAGGCTAATGCTATAGATTTAGTGATTATTCAGGTATCCAATAATTGGAATTAGATTTTATATCCCTTTGTTTTGCATGATATGTAACAGACAGAGAATGGTCTTGTTGAGGCTGTTGCAATTCTTATTTCAAAGTTGCCACGGATGCGTCCTGAATTGGAAGGCGAAAAATTAGGTGAATGCTTCAAATCCAAGCCTGATTTTATGAAGGTACCTTTGAAGATTTAAGTTAAATGATGTGTAAAAAATATTGATGTGTTATGGGGTTTTCTTTTTCTGGTAGCTTCTGATTTTTCCCGCCTTATGCCACTTTTGCATTTTCTGACGTACCAGTTTGACAATTGCATTGGTGCATATCCTTTGATTACATAGGCATGGGAGAGATGGCGAGCACAAATAATGAAGTTGGAGTCCACTGCATTTTGGGTTCAATGTACTCACTCACAGACTAGGGAGGGCTTGAGAAATCTGCTTCAGATCATGTTGGGCAACACCAACATTCTCTGCAGTGCAACATGCCTTTGGATAGAACTTTGTATATCTCACTTTCTGTACATAAGACCGTTCACTGTAGTAAGTGCCCAGGCTTGATCCTTGGACCTCTAAAGCACAAGTGCAGAAAGTGTTCTTTGACCTTAATGAATTTTTCATGTTTGCCTGCAATAAATTTCTTTAAATTCATTTCTTTGATCTAAATGATTCACATCCACCAGTGAGAATGAGTTTTTGATTTGATTCCTCTTCTTGGGCCAGGGGTTAGAAAGCATGTACAGCCTAGCTCAAAAATGCATTCAGTTGAAGCCAACTTCCAGTCCTCATAAGTTGATGCAGCTTTTAGTTGGACTACTTGGGGACAATACTGAGGTAAGCTATTTGGATCTGGCGCTGAAGGTTTATGTTGTCTATTAGTTGAATATTTTCTTCATTTTCCCTTGAGAACTCACTGGAGTTCTTCAAATGTGATGCAGGTTGTATTGGCAGAATGCTCAAGAGGGTTTGGCCCTTGGTAAGCTGCTCTACAATCCCATCTTTAAAACTTTTTTTTTTTTAGCTTAATTCTGTAACTTACTTCTAAGTTTTAGGATTTTTGTCCAATTCCACAATAGCAAATGTTAGCGCATAGCCTTCATAGTTTAAATTCTTGGGCTTTCAGACTGACTTAATATTGGGCAACCTGTCCCTTTCATTGTTTGAGTTTATTTAATGTAACTTTTGTTGTGGCTTATCAACCACAGGATGGTGGCTCATGCCATAGAGCTTTTGACTGCTGGGAGCAATCAAGCAGACCTTCTTTTACATGAAGAGCATGATATCTTGGGGGAAATCAGTATAGAGGAGCTCCATCGGCTTGTATATGCTCAAGTCCTATCTTCTCATGTCTTGACTTGGCAAGTAAGGACAAACATGCTGATTAGAGATATCACATAAAAAGATTGGGTAACATGTGGTGGATCTTTTTAACAGAGATTTGATTATCATTGGCTGTAATGCATGTTTATGAACCATTTAATACTGGGGACCATTCTACCATCCAAGTTAACATAGGCAACAAATATTGTATGAAACTACATATAATGCACATACTTTCTGTGTGAAATGCTAAACTTAGTATTATTTGAAAGCAAGGTTCATGCATTTTCACTTCCCATTTACCTACTACACAAATTTCATGTCAGGATTTTAAAGTATATCTGATTGCTTGTGGAAAACCATTTCTATTTGCTGAATTTCTAGCATTGAGATGACATAGTAACATCTTGGATATGGAATTGAAGCTAATATCATTGTGTGCTGTTAATGTCTTAATTTGTTGCATTTTTTTTTTCTTGTTTCTAGTCTAAATTCTAATTTTCTTTCTCATTTCAGATTGGACCAATTTATTTGGCATCATGTATGAAGCAAGGGATGGGTTTGTTGGAAATACTATTGTACAGGCAGCCTGTTCAACATAACCAATGTCTGCTTAAGGTGAGTTATCTGCGTAACTCTACTCATGCCTTTTCTTTGCTCCTGCATTAAGCGTGGTGAATTTTAGCATTTTGTTTTTTGTTGGTCTATGCAGACTTTAGAGATTTGTCGTCTATATGACCTTGGCGATGTCAGCTCAAACATTATGAAGGTACATATAAGTTTCCAAACATCAGGCTTGTATCCCGTGCAACTTGGGAATTTTTTTCTTTCGGTTCTATGAATCAACACGGAACATCTATACAGTATTTGTCAGGGTTGCATTGGTTACATGCACAAGCTGTTTTGCTAACTGTTTTTAGAATTAACATCTAGATTGCTGGAGTGTACCATTGGAAGCATGGTAGGAAAGGTTCTGGAGTGTTCTGGCTTCAGCAAGCTCGGGATGAGGGTCGGCTTAACAGGATTGCTCAACAGCTGTTTGATTCTGTTGGAAAGTCAATTTCTGGGGAAAGTTTCCAGGTAACTGTCGTCACAATATGCAGAATTGAGCACCCTATCAGTTTCATGTTAAATTTTTTCCTATTGCAGATCTTAATTTGTTGCAAAACTTATAGCCTTGGTAGTTGATAGTCTTTTTAACATACAGCAATGGGAAGGCTTGATTGAATTGTTGGGTTCAGAATGTAAGCCTGCTGGAGGTCTCGAGTTTCTGCACAAGTATGCATACTGAGCAATGACCAGCATTATCTGTTCCTCTTTCTTCTCATTCTAAAAATGTTCATTGTTGTTGCAGGTATAGGGATTTCAAGAAATCTCTTCAGCAGTTTTGTGAAGGAAAGGCTACAGATGCTGCTCAACAAGCTGTGGAATCACTTATGTTGGTATGCGTAATTATTAATTGTCACCTTCTTTCAGATTCATAAACTGTTGAATTGTTCATATTGGTGTGGGAATGTGCAGAGTTTGCACAAGCTATATTAAATTCTGCCGCATGAGAACCTAGTGCTGCAAATTGCAGCAGAAACTTTGCTGCAATTTGTTTCAACTTCTATCGTATTTGATTGGCATCTACTTCATTAATCTGCAGCTCATGGCAAATCCTTCTACACCTCAGAGATTCTGGCTGCCTCTTCTCTATGATTCAGTAAGTTCGCCTAGAAGGCAACATTGTGGATATTTATGCTCTTTCATAATAGTTCTGTATGTTTAAATTTGGTAATGCTTCTCTGTAGTTGAAGTTACTGAGCTGGCATGAGCGACCTTTGCTAAATGTCTCTCAAACAAACATTTTGTTGAATAAACTGCAACAATTTTCCATGGCAAGGCTCCGTCCAGATTTTGTTGAAGCCGACTTGCCACCTAAGGCCTTGAGCTCCGTTAGACTAGCTCTTGCGACAAATCTTGGACGTGCTATCCTAGAGGAATAATCTTGTTTTATTGTTAACATAATATGAAGCCTTCGGTGGAGGATATGTTCCATAACTTACCTCATTTTTGCTGCTATCCGGGGGGACCATGCTCTGCAGCCAGACAATCTATTGATCAAAAGTGGAAAAAAGTGATGGGACGTGGTAAAATTGGTATCTGGCCACATGACATGACTGATTGCAGGATAAGCACAGTTCTCTTGAAGAAACCAATTTGCGATATCCATGTGGCTAAGAAAGCTCCGGGTGTGTAGAGATACCTTACCAAGATTATGTTGTGTCTTGATACTGGCAAGCCTTGTGGGGTGACCACTATCGGTGCACATTCAAACTTGTGTTCGTGGTTCCACTGGTACATCTTTACCAATTTAGTTAATACATTCCTCTGATTCTTATTGTTTCTAACTTTTTGGAGATACGTCTATGGGAGAACTGAAAAGTATGGAAATGATTGTTTAATAGCCGCTGTAAATTTTGGTACAAGACCAAGTAGGAATAATTGGCATCTGATGTATTGCTTGGTGACTGAGGTCATGCCGTGGGTTTGAATCAATGCAGCGTGCAGTCTCCATTTTTATCCTGTTTTTGTGGTTAGGTAATTGGGTGCAAGAAATTGCTAAATTATTAGATAGATTGGATTTATATTTTACCCAATACACGAAACTAATTAATATACGAACGAAGTCAGGACATACATACCATTATTCCATGTGGTCAGACCTACATTGCCTTTCTAATAAATGAAAAGACCGGTAAGAAGTTAGAGAATTTCTCTTTTATGCATGGTATTAAAAGACATAGTTAACATTATCTTAAGATGTGCCCACTAAAAAAATAATACTTCAACAAAGGTCCAAAAAAAAAGGAAAACGAGAAGATATAGTGAATTAGAATTCTTTATCGCAATCAGAAACCTTGGCTTATGATACAAGCTAATAGAATATTCTCACTACAATAGAGACAAACAATGCTATACTGTGCCTGCACCCTTTAACAAGGAAATAAGAATACATCAGCGAACAAACAAATTGAAGACAAAGAACCTCAGCGATGCGGTAGAGAACGAACAAAAAAAATATCAAGGCTAAAGAAAACATTGAATAATCAAGCAGATATAAACAAATCTCCCCCACTTCCCCAACATAAGTTTGAAAAGTCTCACCACCTTCAACCTCCACAGCCAGCCCCTGAATCCCAGCAGACAGCTACAGCGCGCAACCAAGACACTTTCAATGTAATTTACATGTCCACCAGTTCCTTCTCCAGGGCTCCATCATCCCATCCAACCATGAGGTGGGGTGTGTAGGCCATCTTTGCTAAATGCATATAACTTTATTCTTTTATATATGCTAGTTTTGTTGAAGCAGTTTGCACTCCCATGCAACGTGTCTAATGCTCATTACAGTTTCTTTGGCAAATTATATGTCTTCTTAAGGAACCTTGATGCTGCCTCGTCATTACGGTAACATAGTACACGAAGAAGTGTGTTTGGTTCTGTAGGATTCCATTGCCCAGAAGTTGGAGGCAGAGGAAGTCTAGATTTAGCAGGAGATCCATATGTGCCCAAGATCACACGTCTGAACCGCTCAATAAGGCTCTCTGTATCAGTCCGGAAAAGGGGGAGGACACCTCTTGCGGTGGTTGAAAACTTGTCTATCAACTCAGCAGGCAAGCCATCCCCATTAGCCCAGAATAGATCCTTAAGGGATTTAAAATCTTCCTCTATTATTTGCGAGTCTAGCTGGGTGAAAGCACGGCATGGGCCCCCAGCGAGTAAAACCAGCAAGAAGCCATCGATAGAAGCTCTCATTACGTCTGTAATAACCCGTGTATGAACTCTTTCATGCACGGTGCCTGAAATTATCATCAAGTTTCTCTCAAGCTCTTGAAGAAAAGGCTCAATCCTGGAAGACGATGGCTCCCCAACATACAAGCCATCCCACAATGCATGACTTAGATCATGGAAAACGATTTTATAAGCCAGTGCCTCACTGAGTTGTTGAACTCCTTCCACACAAGCAGATGGTGTAAGATCAAAATTCTTTGCCAAACCATTTGAGAAGTCCTCTGCTTGAGCAGATTCAGAGTTTCTTAGATGGGTTATTATTCTCTTTCCCAGAACATCCAATTCTGCCCGGATGAAGTGCAGAGCATTTATACGGATGCATAGCTGAGA
Source organism: Rhizophora apiculata (assembly GCA_037832385.1). Lineage (NCBI taxonomy): Eukaryota > Viridiplantae > Streptophyta > Magnoliopsida > Malpighiales > Rhizophoraceae > Rhizophora > Rhizophora apiculata. The sequence continues at coordinate 2,870,559 of CM075433.1, read as the reverse complement.
CATTCCAAAAGAATTATCTCCATTTGTTGTTGCAACATGAGAATTTCTCTTTTGAGAGTTTGGGGACTTCTCTTTCTTCTTCCACACACCTTGAAACTTTGACCCTGTAGTACATCTGGTCAATGCTGGCATGGTTGGTACGTATGTGTTCTTTGACCCTACATATCAAAATTAATATTGGAGATATCAACAATCCTAAATGTTTGAATCAATATATATAAGCTTCACAAGCAATGTACCACAGCCAGATGTTGCCTTAGCTGCATAATATTGAAGGCATTTGTCAAGGCCAGCCACCAAGTCAGGTAGCAGTGCCGGATGCACTGGTATTGGCAACTGAAAATATGCATCCAAAGATTCATTAATAATCTGCAAGACTTCAACGGCAGACGGAGCATATCCTTCTTTATTTGCCTGAGGATTCCAGACCTGTGCATTGCAGCAAGCAAGTTAGCTGTAGAAAATCCAACAAAATTATATGATAATAGATTCAAAGAGAAGGAGAGTGCTAGGAGGCACTTCTAGGAATAAGAACATGGGATACCAAAATTAGATGGGCAAATCTTTGCACCTTCACGAAGCTATCAAGGTTGCCATTCTTGCAAATAGCATCATATATCCTACCAAACCATCCTACAAAATCGAAACACTAGATGTGGTACTTTAGACCATCAAGAAGTATACAGCATTGTTCCCAGAGAAAGGTATCCCCTCCTTTATAATGAGCCAAGAAGGGTGACAAAAAGGAACATAAAAACACCACTTATGGATGATATCTCATCCTTTGGATCACATAGAGAACAAGGACTACTAACATTTTAGCTCCAAGACACAAAAATAACGGGGCAAGATTGCTATGGTAGAATACTTTTTTTATACTTAAAAAGGAAACTTATCAACAATATGAGAGAGACACCAATATTGGAGATGCAACAAGAATCTAGTCTGAAATTGACTCCAACAAGAGAAACTCAACCAATGGTGCAACTATTTATAATGGAAAAATCCAACTTGAATAGCATATCCATACCTCTTGTTGCAAACTCCGGTCTACCCATTCCTTCACTCTGTCTATCCTTGCCTTTATCCACACTTTCACCATGTTGGCAATGGCAGCTTCAGCTTCAAAAGGAGGCATTTCACGGATTATTGCTTTCCCACCATCATCACTGTCCACTGAATCTTCAACGGCAATCTGTACAAGATCTTTTTCAAGTTTGTCTGCTGCTCTGAGAACTTGAACAGCATCTGACGTCAATTCCGTTATGCCAGATATAAATTGTTTTAGCTCATTCCCATAGCAAACATGAAGTGTTGCAACAGCCACTCCTGCTGCAAAGGGGTGCCATCTCTTCAGTATTGGACTAAAAACTTTCTTTTCAGTGGCTGCCAGCTCACCGACATCCTTTGCAAGGATGGCAAGAACAGGAAGAGGGTTGGGCTGATTTTTGGATGCCCTCCTACTTGAATCTGCCTTTTCCATCCTCTATGGTATAATAGAATAGTTATACAACCAAACAGAATAACAATTAGAAACAATAAGGGGCAGTACTAAACATGAGATCAGAACCTTAATACTATCCCCATCTCTCTCTCTCTCTCTCTCTCTCTCTCTCTAACACACACACACACACACAACCACACGTAAAAGTTTGAATTATGAAAATAAATCACTAGGCTTACTAGAAGCTATGTTCAGCTACAAACTCAAGGTGAAAAAACCAAGAAGCTAATGCCCAAGCAATTCTTCCTTACTCCACATGTTTCCACTGGGGTATTTTTGACCCGAAAAAATATGTATTATATTGGTTGTTCATACACAGGCATCAATGGTAAATCTGAAGCTCTTTAAACTTAGGTAATTTTAAGAAGCACCAAAGAGAGGAAAAAAAACAAAAAGGCCTAAATATTGACAGATAATGACCCTAAAAGTTTGCACATAAGTTTTCTTTTTTTTCAACTCAAGCGGCAGCCAGAAAACAATATAGCTTGATTCTTCCTTTCTTCAACAGTTTAAGATAAGTGGAAGTAAATATGAAAATGGAGTGATCTAATATTTGCATCCTTGCTTCATAGTTTATAAGTCCATTGCTAGGGACCCAAACTTTAAACATGCACCACATTCTAGTTCCAGTCTACATGTGTATGCAAAATGGTGAAAATGTTAACATGCTAAAATGCAGTATGTAACCAAGAGTTAAGGACCTCAAAGTCATCACATTGATATCAATAACTTGCCTGGGCAAAAGCAGTGCGCAGTGATGACCTTATATAAGTATCAATCCTATTACGAGCCACATCAACTACACCTCTCCTCTTTCTGCGATACTCATTGGATATGTCCTCAACCAGAATCTTGGCTGTTGATACACCCAACGAAACAATACCCTGCATGGTCTCAATAGTTCCACTATTGAAAGTATCGTGATATGCCAGAAGCCTTTTCTCAACCCAACCCAATATTGCACTCAATGTAGAACTCAAAACCTTGGCATATTGTGGATCCTTTGTCGTCTTTGTATCTTTTGCAACTTCTGCTAACAGGCTATCAGCAACATCAAGCAAGTCAGTTTCTACTTGGCCAGTTGCAACAAAGCGGTGGAACAAAACCCAGGTAAAGCAGAGGTTATGCAACATTTGATTAATTCCAAGGATTGTCCACGTCTTCTTAATGTGTTCCATAAGCTCATCAACTTCCTCTATTATAGATGCTTCATCATTTAAATCAAAGCAGGCTTCCAAAAGCATTTCATAGAGCCGGAGGTTCAATGGGATCCCATCAGCCCAGTGGCAAATTTCAGACAGAGAGCCATCAGATCTACTAGCAAGAGACATAACAGCACTACGAAGCACCTGCATTGACTCATTGTTCTTTCCAGTTTCAATGGGCCTATCCAAAGCCCCATGAAGAATTTGTCGTAGCCTTTGTGAAGTAGAGTTTGACTTATCAAGTGGCACGTGAGGATGCAAAAGAAGTCCAGCCTCAAGAATTTTCAGGTTTCTCTTCTGCCATGCTTCATATTCTTGTAGATCAGTAAAATCTGAAACCTTGAGCTGCTGTAATAGCTCTAGTGGCAGAACAACTGACTCAATTCTCCTTCCAACCTGTAAGAAGATATTGCCATGGTGTCAATGAGTGCAAGTAAGACAAAATGGTCAAATACTACCTCAAGAAAACAAACTTGGAAAGATCAAGAGACCAGTACAACCTTAGACTTGGATGGAACTGAATGCATGCATGTCCAAGATTAGTAACTGAAATGACATTTGAATTTAAATATTAAAGGACAGCAGGCATGGTAAAAACTAAGCAGAATTCCTGCTGGGACAAAATTCCAAGACTGCAACACCGCCTATACTGGTCAGACAGACTTGTGGATTGGGACAAACAAAGCATGGATAGTGAAATATCAGAATAGTCCTAAACAACAAAGCGAAACAACAAGCATACAAAACAACTATCCATCTCCTAAGTAAATGAGTGAACAAGCACAAAAAAAGACAAAACATAAAATCCTTTTTTACCTTATTGACAACCAAAAATTTTGTTTTCTTTTTTTTTGGTCCATATGTGACATTTTGAAAATATTCAAATATAATAAAATAAGAATTATTCTTTATATTTTTGAGAAAAAATCCATGAAAAATCCAAGAGTAGGTGTAGATCTAAATAATTCATTCCAAAAAATAAAGAGTCAAAACCCCAAAACCCAATTTTCCTTCCCATTGAATTCAGGACTAATAACACATGAAGCCACCGCCAAAAATAATAGCAACCAGCATTATCATCCAAATTCATCTTATTGATCAGATCAATAGACGATTGTAACCAGAAACCATTTTTAAAAAATTCTAAAAAAAACAATCAAAATGAAACGCAAAATATCCACAATGAATCCCAATTCCATCATTTATCACTTACACTACACCGAAGATCGAAAAAGATGGCCCAAAAACGAAGACCCAGATCAAACCATATAAAATCACCGTATAAAAACATAGTCCATTACAAGTAATGCATTACTGGTAAAGGGCACACGTGTGCGGGGTGGTACGCGTGTAAGTCTAACCTGACCGGCGGAAACCCTCAGAAGGGCTTTCCTAATTCTGGAATCCACCGTCTCCGAGACCCGCATTTGCGTCCTCATCAACTCACCGACGGTCAAAGGCCGCCGGGGCCTGACCTGACCGGAGCAGCCGGGGCTCTTTTTGGAGCCAGAACCGGGAGATTTCAAGCCCAAAGCTTTTTTCATTTTGCTGGCAGCGGCGGATGTCAGCGACCGCTGCAAGGCCGGGGAGTGGGAGTTTGGGGATTGGCCATGGCCGTGGCTATTGCTGTTGGGTGATTCGGTATTGCTGTTGCTATTGGAGGAGGAGATGTAAGTTAGAGGCTTGCCTGAGGAGGTTCGGCACACGGCGAGGAAGATCTCGTAGGCGGTGGCTCGAAGGTCGGAGTCGGTGAGTTGGATGGCAAGCTGGCCTAACGTTGACTCCAGATCGGTTTGGCTTAGTTTGGACGCCATTGGCGGCGGTACTTGGAGTGCCGGTGGCGCCGGCGGCGGCGTTGACTCTCTCTTGGAGTGGCCTAATGACAGCTCTCTGAAAATGGAAGCCATTGCTTGTCCGCTGCACAGAGAGAGAGAGAGAGAGAGAGAGACGCAGTGGTGCTTTGAGAAAGATAAATGCTGCTCCAACAAAAATAAAATTGATTTTGGTTAATTAGCAACGAAGTGAGAAGACAAAAGTGGTTAAGTGTTTTCAATGGCCTATATATTATTTTAACTAAAAAATAATATTCCTTTTTAATTCAATAATTTTTAGATACGCTGTTCTCATTACATTATCATTAATTTTTTTATAATAAATATATAAATAAATGTTTTAATATTTAATATAATTCATTAACATATTTAGTTATTTTTTAATTTTTGAGTTATTTCTATACATATCGGGTTTTTTTTTTTTCTCATAATTAGAATCCATAACTTTTAAATAAAAATTTAAAATTTAAACTGTTTACAAGAAATTATTTAATTTCTTAGTTTTTTTATTTTTTGGTATTTTTATTTTCTTGAATTTTTTTCTTTGAAAGGGAAGGAAAAAAAAAAAAAAAAGGAGTTTAGAACTGTAGATAGTGGACTTTTTTATCCGTTGAAAAAAAAAATCGTCAATTTTAATTTAAAAAAAAAAACAATTTTCATTCTATAGCAACTTATGTTCTAATGATTTTAATTTTATTAGCTTGTATAATCTCTGCTTTAATTATCTCCCATCGGTTTTGAATTCTGTATCCATTCGTGCTTTGCTTGCTTGTGTTGGAGGCATGTGCCCATTGACATGATAACGTCCATTTTTTTTTTTTTTTTAATTTTGAATTAGGCAATAAATGACGAGTTATTGAGTTACCAAAGTGAACCCACATTACAAATCCATCCATGCTCGATGCTTATAATACTATATGCACATTTTAAATATTAGAATTGAAAATGATCCGAATTTGTGATAAATTATAATACATTTGAAACTTCTTTGAGAGCCTAATTTTATTAGAGCACATATTGGTATGTAGTGATATCGACAACTGAATAATTGAATTCATGAGAAAAAAACAAAAAAAGAGCTGCCTGAGTTGCCTGAAGCTTTTGCCAATTTGAGAGTGCATCATCCTTTTTTAGTTTTTATCGAGAGAAACCAAGGAAAGTATTTAATTTCCACGTACAATAAGTTGGTACAACAATTAAATAAATAAATAAACAAACCTCAACTCGAAAAATATTTCTAAATTATTGGAAGTTTAAGTTTCAGTTAATTTTTGCACCTTTATAGCTTATTGTCTTTTTTGAATTAAAAAAAGAAAAAGACAAAAAACGATGAAAGCTGATTCCTCCCTTGCCACCTTTATAGCCATATTGAAAGAAAGCTAACAAATGAAACAAACACAAAGCTGTCGGGGAGGAATCGGCGTAAATAGTTTTTTTTTTTTTTTGGGTGGGTACATTCGTTGGTACATGGACATTTGAACCATAACAAGTAAAGTAAAGGAACCCGCCAGCAAAGTGCAAAGAAAAGCGCGTGAAGAGGTATCAACGCGCCAAGCTGTAGTGTGAAAGAAAGCTGTGACCTTTCCGGTTTCCATCCATGCGTGATGCGTTTGTGATTTGTCTAATGCCGGCTGATCTTGGTGGTTAAAACTCTCTGTGCGCGTGTGTTTATTAATTTCGGAGGCTGAGCTGTCCCGTTCTTACGATTAGATATGAAGTAATTGGGCTTGGGCGATCATAAGCCATGCCGGGCCCATAAAATATAAGCAAAAAGAAAAAAAAAAAAAAAAGGGCAAAACCATCTGAAGCTTATTGTCACGGGCCAACAAGTTCAAACCCTATCTATCGGAGGTTCTAACACGTTAATCAAGACACCTCCTAGATAAGGGCAATTCGTTGAATGTAGACGTCTCCTCGGGAAGGGACGCACATTGGAACTTGTAATGTATTAAATAGGAAGATGAAAGGATGTAATATCCACCATTAGGTTAAGGAGGGATCTAACGGTTATAGTTTGTCCAATACTTGTATAAAAGGGGACTTCCTCCCCCTCATTTGTACACATTCCATTCTTGAAGTAAAGTATACTTCTAAAACCTCTCCAGTCTTTGTTCTCTCTTTCTTTAGGCTTACTAGCAACTATCCCCTGAAGTTGTCTAGTGCCGCACGGGTTTAGGGTGTCTGCAAACTCGTCCCGTGACAGTTGGTATCAGAGCCTTGGTTGCGCTACCATTAAGCACCAAAGATGGCTTCCGACAGTGAAGTTCGTGTGGAGGAGCAAAGACATGGACGAGAGGAACAACGCACCTACATCACAAGGCGCGGTAAATCCAAGTCCGCTCTAATGGAGGCCTTAGAGTCTCGTATTGTAGAGTTGGAGAAAAACTTCTCAAGGATAGAACCTATCGTTGAGGAGCAGTCTGCCCGGATTGACAACATGGAGACGGAATTTGGAGAAGTCACCCATGTGGTAAAATCCACCCTTCGGGAGATCAGTCAATCCTTCAAGCATGATCTTGACGACATCCGGCGAGAGGTATGTAGTAATCGTTCCTTTACTGAAGTTGAATTACGAGACCTTAGACATGAGGTAGATGATGTTCATAAACAAACCGTTGCTAATGGGTCATGCTCCACTGGCCCTATCAACTTTGGCACAATCGACGTGCCCAAACCTGCTACCTACAATGGCACTCGTAATGCTACGGAAGCTGAGAACTTCCTCTTTGGCTTAGAACAATACTTCGAAGCCAAGTTCGTTCGAGATAATGCCGCAAGGATTTGCACTGCCCCTACGTTTCTACGAGATACTGCTCAACTATGGTGGCGTCGCAAGCATGGTGAGATTGGTAAAGGTATTTGCTCCATTGACACTTGGGAAGACTTCAAGCGAGAGTTAAGGAAGCACTTCTGCCCAAGCAATGCTGAAAGGGAAGCTCGAGGTCGTCTCCGACGATTGAAGCAAGAAGAGACCATCCGTGACTACATCAAGGAGTTCACCACCCTCATCCTTGAGATTGAGGACATGTCTGACAATGATTCTCTCTTTTACTTCATGGATGGATTGAAAGATTGGGCCAAAGTTGAACTTGAAAGACGAAACGTGCAAAGCTTGGATGACACCATTGCCGCTGCCGAGTCTCTCGTGGAATACAACACCCGATCCAAAGAAAAACGAACCAACCAAGGTGATAGTGGGGGAGAAAAATCCCCACGAAAGGAGCAAGAGCCTAAGGATAAAGGGAAGGCCAAAGCCTCGTCATATGGAGAAAGGCATGATCGAGGTAAGACCGACTCCCCTAAACCAAAAACCCCATGTTTTATTTGCAATGGTTTCCATTGGATGAAGGATTGCCCCAAGCGCAAGACCCTCAACGCCATCATGAGCCAGTTTGAAGATGACTCTTTGCAAGATGAGCAAGGTCAAACTGAGATGGGATCACTTCGAATCCTAGCAACCATGAAGGGGAAAGGCGCACAACCACATGTGGACCATAAAGGGTTACTATATGTCCAAACCACCATCAACGGGAAGCAATCTAGAGCAATGCTAGACACCGGAGCTTCCCATAACTTCATTTCCATGGAAGAGGCCAAGCGGCTTGGCCTCAGGCTAACAAGTAAGGGCGGAACCCTCAAAGCAGTGAACTCACCAGCAAAACCAATTGCTGGCATTGCCAAAAACGTTCCCACAACCCTTGGCGCATGGAAAGGAAGCATCAACTACTCCGTTGTCCCCATGGATGATTTCCAAGTGATATTAGGCATGGAGTTCTTTGATAAGGTACACGCCTTTTTATTCTCAGCTTCTAACTCACTTGGAATATTGGAAGGAGGGAAGGCTTGCACCATACCCACAGAGCGTGCTCGACGAATAGAGGGTCAGGCCTTATCTGCATTACAATTCAGACAAGGTATGAAATCCGACCCAAGCCATAAAGTCACCTTGCCCAACGAAGTGGCACAAGCCCTAGAAGAGTTCAAGAACGTCATGCCACAAGAGCTATCGAAGAGACTCCCACCTGGGCGTGAGGTAGACCATGCAATTGAGTTGGAGCCGAACGCCAAGCCTCCTGCCTTGGCATCACCCACCATTGCCTCCCCATACAATGACAAAAGCCCCATGGGGCATCAAATCGCCAAGGAACGGCACAAGCACGCTGACATTGCCCGAGCTCACCAAAACAAGGTCACCCAGAAGATGAAGAAATGGGCGGATCACAAACGAAGGCACATTGACTACCAAGAAGGAGACAAAGTACTCATCCGACTACTCCCACAGCAATTCAAGACCCACCGCAAAGTCTACAAAGGGTTAATTCGAAGGTACGAAGGCCCTTTTCCGATCATAAAACGCATTGGGAAGGTCTCCTATCAGGTACAACTATTGCCTAATCTCAAAATTCATCCTGTCTTCCATGTGAGTTTCCTCAAGCCATACCATGAAGATATGGAAGACCCTGAGAGAAATAAGTCCAAACGAGCACCAACAGCCGTTACTACTGCCTTCAACAAGGAAGTGGAGAGCATTCTTGTGGATCGAAGGATCCGAAAAAGGGGTGTACCCAATTATACAGAGTACTTGGTGAAATGGAAGGGACATCCTCATGAGGAGGCCAGTTGGGAACGGGAGGACACACTATGGCAATTCCCCAACGAAATCCAGTACTACAAAGATAAAATGACGACGAGGACGTCGCCGAATTAAGTAGGGGAGAATGTCACGGGCCAACAAGTTCAAACCCTATCTATCGGAGGTTCTAACACGTTAATCAAGACACCTCCTAGATAAGGGCAATTCGTTGAATGTAGACGTCTCCTCGGGAAGGGACGCACATTGGAACTTGTAATGTATTAAATAGGAAGATGAAAGGATGTAATATCCACCATTAGATCAAGGAGGGATCTAACGGTTATAGTTTGTCCAATACTTGTATAAAAGGGGACCTCCTCCCCCTCATTTATACACATTCCATTCTTGAAATAAAGTATACTTCTAAAGCCTCTCCAGTCTTTGTTGGATTTAATGTGACGGAGTCCCACATCGGAAAGGAGAAGGGGATCCTTGGGCCTTATAAGCGTGGGCGCTGCACACCCCAATAGGTTAGCCTTTTGGGGAGAGGGTAATGGCCCCGTGACAAGTGGTATCAGAGTCGACCTGTCCCGAATCCGATGTCCGCCACCGAGCACTCTAGGCCCAAGAGTAGGGGGAGTAGGCAGGGGGGCCCCGGTCCACGACGAGGACGTCGATGGAATCGGTGGGGGAGAATGTGACGGAGTCCCACATCGGAAAGGAGAAGGGGATCCTTGGGCCTTATAAGCGTGGGCGCTGCACACCCCAATAGGTTAGCCTTTTGGGGAGAGGGTAATGGCCCCGTGACAAGATCTTGTCACGGGGTCATTACTTTCTCCCCAAAAGGCAACCTGTTGGGGTGTGCAGTACACCCGTTTATATGGCTCAAGATCCCCCTATTCCTTGACGATGTGGGACGGGCAGAGCAACCCGTCACACTATCCTTTGCCTAATGGAATTTTTGCGGATGCATCGCTCTGGAAGTAAGAGAAAATTTATGGTGATGCAAATTGAATACGATGTAATTAAATAAAAATTATAATTATTTAAACAAAAAATTTTATTGAATCAAAGTGATTTTGACAAAAACTCACAAAAATAATAAGTAATTTTTTTGTAATATTTTCTAAATATGGAGACATACGTGAATATTTTCAAATAAAATAATATCTTTTTTTTAAGAGAAAGTAATAGTTAAATTTATTTTTGATTTGATTATTTAATGATAAAAAATAAAAATATTTAAGAAGTAATATAAAAATATAATTAATTATATTTTATTTAATTTTATAAAAAAATAAAAAAATATTTTATTATTCTCTTATACACACAATATTACCCAATAAATGTTGTTCAACAAAAAAATATTATTATTATTCAAACACTCTTAACTATTTATTGTGATTAAATAGTATTACTTTTATCAATTATTATTTTTAATCGGTGCATGGATTCTATAATTTTATTATATTTTAATTATTTTTTTATTTGTGCATTTGTTATCGTATCAATTTTATAATTTGTGTATTGGAGTGTGGAGCCAAAAAAAAATAAAAGGAAAGGCTAATTATGTTCTCGAGCATGCTTCTAGTAAAATAAAATATATATTTTTTTTTTGGAGAGAGATGGGCATTGGGCGCTGTGGACGGCCCCAGGTCATTTGTTCCTTTTCATGTTCTGTTCGCTTGCATTGGGATGCGAGGGAAGGGCAGCTTGCCGGTATATTCCGTGGAAGGGTGACAGGGACACACGGGACCGAATGGATCGCTTTATGTTACATTATTGTCAAATAATTCGCTGACTGGCAATTAAATCTTTTTAATATAAGTAGAAAGCTGGCACCCTTAAGACGCCGCTTCAAATGCCAAGCACGTTTTGGAAATTAAATTACCATCTAATTGATTCTTAGTTGATTAATTATATATATATATATATATATATATAATATTTAATGACTCATGCATAACTTAAATTGAGTTAAACAATTTTAAAAAGTTAAATAAAGTGCATTTTATAATTTATAAAAACAAGCTGAAATCAAGTAATTTTTTTTAATTAAAACTAAACTAATCATAGGGCCAACCAAAAAAAAGTTGAACTAAGCCGGAAGTCTCTGAATTTCTGCAAAATAAACTCCATTTTTAGTTAAATACACGGAATCTGTAATAAAATATAATGAATAAAATTTTACGGCGTGGGTCTAGTGGACCAGGGTGATGCAGTTTGATTGATGACCAATCAATCTCTTGAAGGGGCACGAAACTTCGTGGATAGAGAAGAGGAAGAGAGCCTAAAATAAAATGGTTTTTAGGTTTCATAAATTATAAAATAATTTTCTTTGTTTTTAATTTTAAACATTTTTTCATTAAAAAAAATATATAATTCTTTCACTCTTCTTTAATTTTCCATGGGCCTTGGGTTTTGAATTTGGAATTTTGTTCATTGATTAAAGATCATGGGTAGGCGTTTTTGGCAACTGGGTCTTGTTCAGGCTCCTTCTTAAAGTTGGTTCTATAGGGGGGTTCTAGCAAATTTGACGGAGTTGCTTACTTCGGGCCATGTCACCTTTGCAGCAGGTGTTTCCTGGAGTAATAAAAATGGGCCCAATGTGGGCCTAAAGCAGCGGATCTAGAATAATTTGTACAAAATACCCAATAAATAACTAGATAAAGCCATTAATAACAGTCACCACTAAGCCGAAGGCTAAGCTGAGCACTGTTTTACACACACTTAATTGTTGCTCAGAAAAAGAGACCAAAAACAAATGCAAATCCAAGTATGGGCCTACTGGAGAGAGAAGAAAAAATAAAAAATCGGAAAAAAGTATGGGCCTAAGCACAGGGGTCCAGTTCACATCCGCACATGGGCACATGCAAACGGGCATACGGGTCGCCAGTAATTTTCTCGTACCCAAACTGGTGCATCCCTCTTCTCTCTCTTTTTTATAAACTCTAAAATGATCATAGTTACTACTTAAATTGGCTGAATGGTTATATTATTATGTGTGGCTACTTAATTTATAGTTATTATTGTTAACTCACCTTAGTACTAATTTATTTACTAATAAATAAATATACATAATTTTAATAATTTTGATCAAAATAAAATGAGTTTTAATTAAGATATTGATTTTCTCTTCTCTTTTGTTTTTTTTTTTTTTTTTTTTATCTGCTCAACCAAAGAACACTAGTTCAATTTTTGAAATGGATTTAAGTGCTAAACTTCATCCTTGAAGATGAGCCTTTTCATAATACTTGTTTGGAATTACAGGTTCTTTTCCATTCTAAGTATGATTTGAATTCAAGTCTCTTTCCATTTCTTGCTCAGCTGGTTGAGGATAAATCAAACTTTTTCGTTTTTTTTTTTTTTTTTCTTTTATTGTCCCACTAACATGAGGACTGGGATCACTTACTTACTGAGTTTTACATTTTAGGAGAGCCATCTATTGATTACAAAGGTAGCAACCCAAATAGTTTCTCTTTCGTCTTCTCTTTTATATCGTTCTTATATGACAATATACAAGAGCCGTATGTGCTTATGCTTAATCAACTATACATTTGTTCTGTATTACTACAATTAGATTGCGTGCTTCATAAACATATAAAACAGAATTAATTACTAAAATATATGTTACATTTTTCTTTTTAGTCGAAGTGAATTAACTAATATATATATATATATATATATATTTTGGGTACTGTTAGACTATACATATTGGTAAACAGTCAAGACAGGGCTATAGTTTAAATGCAATGAGGACCTCGGGATAGGGGAGGCAAATGGGGTCGCTTCAGTGATATCCTCTAATATTGGAATTATCGTGGAGGGAAGAACAGGACTTGGGATAAATAATAACCTCTAAAATAAGATTCTGCCGCAACAAGCAGTTTTGGCTGCTTCTACTGCCAGAAATCTTTTTAATTAACATATTCAACAATACGGCAATATTTTATGGACTCAATTTGTTAAATTCCTTTTTTTTTTTTTTTTTTTTTTTTGTGGTAGGTCGGAAGGATATCAATTTATTAAATTCTATCTATACAATGGTACAGGATGTCACAAATTTCTTTGTCATGATTCGAATGTTAAGAAAAATAATAATTTAGGGTTGTGCCCATACAATGATACTAGCTAGTGGTGTGGAATATAAAAATATTATGACGCTTAAAATAGTTGGATATAATAGTTACTTGAAAATTTTAAAATAAATTTTTAATTTTTAATCTTATTTATTTGTGTATAATATATATATATAATTGATTTATATATTTTATATTTATTTAATTGGGTCCACTTATTATTATTTTTTTAATTTATCATAATGATCATGTTGCGGACTATGTTCACCCAGTATCTTTACAAAGTCTTTCAAATAAATAAGCATCGATGTGTCTGAATATTTTTTGTCTGATTCATCATTCGAGGTCTAGGGCTTAACACCCTCGAATGCATAGGCTTATCCCTAAAATAAAATAAAATAAACTTCTTTGGATGCTTATATTACCCAACATTATTAGTTGCTTACAACAATGATTTTCTTGTTTGATGAACTGTCCTACAGCGCATTCTCGCTTTTCACACGGATCCAGAGATTTCCAACACTAAGTGGTAGATTCTAATATTGGGTCACACCACTCACTGAAATTGGACTTCACCCCAAATATTGAATTTGTACAACCTCTAAGAACTGGAACAAAATTCCACTAGATTGCAATATTTACACGACAAAACAACCATCCCCCACAACAACAACAACAACAAAAAAAAACCATAAAACCAACCATATATAAGAGCTTCCTAACACACACACACACACACAAACCAAAAAAAAGAGAGAAAAAAAAAAAAAAAAGAGAAAAAGAAACTTTCTCTAGGTGCTGAATCAATGGCCAACACAATAACATTCTGACATTATACATCATCATATGCACCATCATCAATTCAAGGCGTGAATGGCACGGCACTGGTGATGTTGTGGTAAATATGATTTTCAATATGCAAGCTAATTATCGTTCTTAAGTCTTATATCTTTGGCACCCAGCACCCATGCAGCCCGTACGGTAGACCATGAGGGAACTTTGCTCTTGCAATCTCTTCAAAAGTGGATCCATCTAATAATAGTGCATACGCATCCCCATTTTGCTCGCTGATCACGGAGATTACGACCCCTACAATGCGGAAAACAATATTTAACGCCATTTTCAGGATGTACAATTTCAATTTTGATGCGCAACTCGATTCTGTTTGTCATCATATGATCAACAATAATTAATTAGTGAATGTACCTTATTATAAATCAATGTTCCTAAGGCAAGCATTGCATTGAATTTTAAAAGGTCCCTTGTCATGCAGTTCATTCAATGTTCCTAAAGCACTGCATTGCATTGCATTGCATTTTAACAGGTCACTTCTCTCATGCTGTGCATTGAAGTCCAGTCAAATAGTTCATCGTTAAAGTACTGTATTTCCATGCTTTTTCTTTTTTTTTTTTTTATGTTGACTCGGTTCTTGATGAATAAAAGTTTGATTCAAAACATAGGATATATTTAGAGAAATTTCGAAGAAGTAAATAATTCAACAACGTATCGAAGGATATAGTCACCATCATCTTCCTCTGTCGCCTCTGGTCGGGCGACGAAAAGTGGCTCGGAAGGCACTGAACCTTCATCATACCAGTTCTTAGCCCTTTTCTCCACTAAATCGATCTACGGGGAATAACATATAATCAATACTTGATTAGCAATGAGCTAACGAGGTTGGCATAGTCTAAAGTTAAAATTGAGCAAGTAAGTGCGCTGGTTGTGCGGTGGTGGTAATGGCATTAATTAATTAATTAATTACGTACCTTAGTGACGGTGTTGGGGAAATTACAGGGGCGTTGGGCTCCACAGGCGTAAGCATATCTATATTTTCTGCCCAGATATGCAGGGTTAATGCTGCACATATCCATTCCTCTCCCATGCTCGTCTGGGTCCAATGCTGCCTCCAACTTTCCATATGGGCTCCCATCCAGAGGGATTATAAACCTACCAACCCTGTCACCGACAAGCACGATCAGTGTTAAGTTCGGTTCCACGTTAATTTGTCAATTAGAGGAAAATATATTTACAATGATGAAAGCGTGTGTATTTACCTTGCATCAGGTAAGACGTCCACACCCATGAAAGACCGGAGATTTTGAAGCCTAAGTTTCTCTAAGATTGTGGTATCCGCATTGTGTTCACAGCAATCGGCGATGATCGCTGTGACCCTCCCATCTTCATCTTTGTCTTCGTACGCGTTGACGAAATGGAATGTCACATACAGAGGCACTTCCACGCTTGCCACCTTTTCCAGTATTTTCCAAATTTAGTATTACATCAAATATCAATCAAGTGGTATGACCGATGAACAAGTGATTAATAATTTAATACGAATAATTAACACAAATCAATCACCTAACAATAAGTTTCAATATTAATTTGTGGCAATGACATATGCATGAACGATTAAAACAACAATCTCTAGGGTGCGGAAGGGAAGTGGATTACTTACAATCTTGCCACTAGCTTTACACATGGCATGCAAAAACCCTTTGGACGCCGGGTGCCATTCAAACTTGTAAAGTGGCGTGGGCTCAGCCCTTAACAGATTCCGTGCACAATACCTTAACGGCATTTCTGGGACTATCACGTAATGCTCGGTCACCGGGAATGAATGGACCCACCCGGGAGCAGGACCGCCCCGGCAATCCACCCTCCCGATCAGCTTCCTCTCATTGCTGCCAGGCTCCATTCTCACCACCAAGTAGCCGGGGTTGATCAAATCGGGCAACAGCGTCCAGAACTCCGCATCCGTTACTATTGGATGTGCCGAGTGTATCAGACCCCCAAGCGAGTCGCTGTACTCAAAATTTCCCAACGTTTCCAGGGTATTTGGATCGATGATTATCGACCCTTTTTGTGTTTCCGTCAAGCAAACAACACGTCCATCTCCGAGCTTGACGACGCCGGTGTTGGCGTTGTCGGTCAATGAAGCACCCGAGAAGAGGCTAGCAAGGTCGCCAATGTAAGCCAGGAAGCTGTCTGGCTTCGGCACCTCAGAGAATTCACGGTAGCATAACCTTTGATTCTTCTTGGCTGCCTTGTAAGCCTCCGATTCTATTTGTCGGTGACCGGCTATTAATCGGCCATTCTCGAATTGAAGTTTCACTAATGTGGCGTAGCCATCGAACAGGTGTCGGAACTTGTGGGTTCCTATTTGCCACAAGCCTGGACCGTTTCTAAGGTACGTTCCATTCTGCATGTAATCAAAATCAATTCATTCAATCCATTTATTGGTCATTTTACTTGTTAAATTCAATAATTGACTAGAAATTAACTAGAGTGTGATATGGTCTGTTCTTTTACCCATCAAAGGCTCATAATTTTTAACAAAATTGCGGTTCAATGGCTCATAATTTTCCTACGTCCATGGTACGTCAATCTGGTATGTTTTGTATGGATAAAATATTGTAGACTTCTATCCAACCTCCGGGATCTAAAAAAAATTATTAACTTGAAAGATAATAAGAACATGTCCATGTGTCATACGTGAGCTTTAATTATTTGTTCATTGAATTAAACTTACGCGTGTAATAATAAATTCAAAACCTTTGTACCCATGTGTCCGGTAAAAAAAAAATAAAATCAAAAGAGCACGTAAATTAAAAGTTCATATATGATATATATATATATATACACGTACCAGCCATAAGGGAATTTCTCCTTGGACAGCCAGCTCTCCTTCCCATCTCTCTTGCGGAACACTTTTCCAAGCAGCATGATTCCAGCTCCCGGCACCATCAGCTTCTTTCTCCGGCAATGGAATGATTGCCGGAGCTTGGGATGCAGCATTGGTAACCTGGAGAGAGTCTCGAATATTGTCGCCTTTCCTTGCAAAAACGCCCTTCCGAAAGCGAAATCGAAATCCATTGTTCTTGGGGTCATACTTGTCGGAGAACACGGCTGTTAGTGATGAAACAGAAGTCCTGACATGGGTAAAAACGAAGGAAGACATTGAGATTAACTTTGTACTAAAGAGTTTGGTAGATACAAAGGAATGTTTTGTAGTAAGGCCGCTTTTCAGGGTCGATGTTAGGGGTCGGCAAGGGGCTTGTTATATTTATAGGGCAGGTCTTGGCACTTCGGAATCTCATTTGAATTCTTTCGCACTACGAGACAGCCAGTCACGTCACGTATAGGGAAAGTGTGAGTGGAAGAGGGATTAATCCCGTGCGCTGATCACTGTTACCAACTATAAAACGTTATCATGCCATCATGCTAGCGAGTTTTATTTTTTCAACAGCAAAGTGAGGCATTTTAATACCGCAAACGTTGCACAAAAGTTCATAGAGTCATATCATCAAATGAATCAAGTCATCAAGAGCGACAATCTCTTAGGAATTTTTTGGTTTTAGGTGAAATTCTTAATAAGTAAATGTTAATTTTAATCCGATGTGGTCTAGTGGTAAAACAATTAGTGTAACTCTTAGTCAGTATGATTGGATATATATTTTATTTTTGTGAACCAACGGCAACACTTTGATTGGGTTACCAAAACCTTGAATATCCCTCTAGGGTTGCGACAATCTCAATGTGAGCGAATCTCTAAGCTAAGTGGCAAGACAACTCTACCCCTTCATTTTTTTTTATTCATTAAACTGTATAATAGACCAATTTTAACATATTTTAAGATTAAAGATTTTTCTTTCTCATAGATTAATATACACTTAAAGAGTGCAATAAACCAAATCCACGTCTTTCATTAATTTGGCGAACCTACACAAAGAAAAAATTATGTATATATATATTATTTTATTTATTAATCTTAATAATCTCTGGGATTAAGTTGCAATAATCTCAATAAAAAATAGGCTAATTATATACAAGAAATTATTTAACATTCTATTGATTGCGTAAGTCATAATCATTTTCCCTGTTTTTGGCAAAACAGTTGTCCCCAAATGTGGGCCCATAAAAACATTTGGACTGATTGAAAAATAATGCACCTTGAGACGAGGGGAGAAAGGCTTAGTTCCTAATTGAGAAATTTGGAAAAATTAAAAAAATAAAAAAAATCATGTGGACTAAATTTAGATATATAATAATTTAGGCCTAGAAATTCCAGTATTTTAAGAAGTTGATACATTTTGGTGGGAAATTTCATAACCCCTTACCAAAGCGTAATTCACTTCCCTCACCTATGTTTGATCCCTTTTAATTGAGTTCATTTTACTCGCGTAAATAAGCATAGCACGTTGGTCTAACTCATTCGGTTTCAATCAATCGTTTCACATCTTAATCTGATTTAATATAGATCAAGAAGACGCATTAAAAACACATTCACCGAAAATAAAACCTAATATAGCTTATAATATGTATTTATGTTCAAAACCGCTTCACAATTTAAGTCTTTAGGTTAACATGGACTTCTGTTTAACAAATCAAGCAGTATATAATGACAACGAAGAAAGCATGCACTAAGACTTCAACGTCCATTAACTTTCAAAACCACTTTATGAAATCTGTGATCTCATGCCGCACAAAGGCCAGGCATTTCAGCCCACAGATCTGCATTTAAAGAGGTTATAACTAGCAGAGGGCACATTGGCAATTGATATTAATACTTATTAATCTTCGTGTCACAAAATATCTATTAGGTTGCTTGTATAATAGTCATATACTCTTATTCATTAATTTCAATAGCCTAACATAATTTCACGTTGGCATTAAGGGGGCTCTGCCGAAATAGTTTTATGAGTAAAAATATTTTTGAATTAAAATACAATTAAAAAATTATTTAATTATATTTTTTTGAATTAATTTTTTTTTCTTCAATTCTTTCAAAACTCAAATTTTGAAAAACCACAATAAAATATTTTTAGAAAATACAGTAATGTAATATCACTTTCTAAAAATAATACAATTAATACTTGTTACAAGAAATATAATTTTAAAATCTTTATTTAATTTTTTTTAATAAAAATTTAATATATTCTTTAATATTTGATTAGTTATAATATTTTTTATTTTATTTTAAAATAATTATTTTTAAAAAAATTACTTTAAATAATTTCAATCTAAATAATATTTTTATTATTTATTTAAACTAATATAATATAATGAAATAAATATTAAAAATTATTAAAAATACATTTAATATTAAGTATACAATTTAAAATATTAAAATATTAATCATATTTCTTAAAAATAAAATAAAATGTTCATCATATTTTTTTTAATTAATTTATATATTAATAAATATTTTAATAGAATATTTATAATTTTACTTAATTTTTTAAAATATTTTATTATTATGATTAAATAATATTTATTTACTTATTTGATAAAATACTTTTACTCTTAACATTTTTCTTTACAATATTTTTATTTATAATACTTTATTTCACAATAACACCAAACAAGCCTTGAGATATGGCCACAATCGTTTTTTTTATTCCAATTTCAAGTACTTGGAATTGGGGAAGGATACCTTGCATAGTAATGTGAAAATCCAATTTTGAGTGAGGATTTCAACGGAGAAACAGAAACTACTGATAAACCACTTTCCTTTAGTGCTTTTGATCGATTCGAATAGAGTCACATCTGTCTTGGCATTGGAGGACTTGGGTTCCACTGCGTAATCAAGACCCTTGTAATTGCTCATTTCGCTTCTTGCCTTCCTTGATTTACAAAAATCATCAATCAATGCGTCACATAATTGTCCTAACTATGGCAGACAAAATTAGTGTTTCCCCACAACAAGCAACTCGTCGGTTTAATTTAGAGCGTCAATTTGAACAAATTAATTAGTGGGGGGGGCGGCAGGGGACAAATAACCATGATTAGAAAGTGGGCCAATGAGGATGTGCATGGGCTTGGCATGGAACTTGTTCACAACTCCTTTTGTGCGTCACTAAATCATACTTTGCTTTGGCTTTTTTTCTTGTTTTCTTTTTTTTTTTTTTGTTCCTTTGTGTATGTCTGCTCCCATATGCTTCAGTTTCCGACGTCTGTTATGAGTCGACTCCTCCTCCTCCCCCTTTTTTCAAAGCTCTGACGAAATCTGTGATTAAGAAAATAACAAGACCTATTTTGCATTATGTCTAAGGGACCCCTTAGTTTGGGACAAAATTCCATTAAGGCATAGAATCAAAGCATTTAGCACCAATTTGCTACATTCAAAGCTTAATAAATTCGACCAAAAAAAAAGGCTTAATTAGGTTACTGGAGGCACACTTTTATTTTTACAAAATTGTAAAGCAAGTCCAAGGCTATGGTCTGACCGTGACTTGGTCTACTCTAACTTCCACCATGACAGGATGTCATTGGGTTCCGTTTACTCTACCAGCCATGATTCCCTTAGTTCTCACGTCTAGTATTTTCCTCCAACAATTGTCCCAGTTGTTATATGCTCTCGGGGGAAAATGATCTCATAATTTTAGTTCATATACCGATTATTAGTATTCAGTGCAAACTACCATACCAAAAAAAAAAAAAAAAAACTTAAATGCTTTAGTAGTGGCAATATTTAATTTTTTATTAACTACATATTAAGTTTGAGATATAATAAATTATATTTCAATCCTTTCAATTTTTACTATAACTGAATTTTTTAATAAAAAATATTAATTATTATATTTATGAATTAAGATTGAAATTATTTAAAATTTTTATTTAATTTTTTCATTAAAAAATTATTATTTGAATAATAATGAATCGCATAGGTTGAAGAAGCAAAACCCAAATATTTAACGTTCAAACAAAAAAATTAATACTAAAAAAATTGGAAAAAGTGCTAATGGCGCCCAAAAAGCATTTTGGGAAGTATGATGCTCTCTAATAAGGAACGCCACATAGATTCTTTATATCTGCCTACTCAATCTCTTCGTTGATTCTTTTTAGCAGTTTCTAGTTGACATTTGCTGGATTCGATAACGACTGGCTAAACTTATGCATCAATAATTGGAACCATTTGCTGCTGGATGGTTGGTTGTTAATTCCTTTTTTTTTTTTTTTTTTCTGGGTTTCCAATTTGCTGCTGGATGCTATGAATAAGAGTAATTTGCTGTTCAAAAAAATAATTGGAACCATTGTAACATCGTTTTGCAAACCGTTGACATGTCAAAAATTTAGAGCATTTAATGTTGACATGAAGTAACAGTAACAGGTGGCATAGGTACAAGATTATAATTTATAGTTTTAAGTAAAAACAAAATTAGAATATATATATATATAACCTGTTTTGGGATAAAATAAATAAATAAATAAATAAAATTATGTGCTGTGGACAGGTTGATGTCTAATGAAACTATGTAGGGATGAGCATGAATTATTCAGTTTTAGAGTGGAAACTTGATCAGGTCAAGTTTGGTAATGTCTATTTTGTGTTTTTACCATCAATTGATTCAGTGAGTCTTAACCAGCATATATTCCCTTCCCTTCCATTTTTAATTTCTATTTTATCATTATTATTTTTTTAAATGTAAGTTCATTCATAGATCCGTACATCACGACCAAAATCCCCAAAACAAGTGTCCTCTTATACAGCAACCAAAAAGCCCACCCTGCGTAATGAGCGGATTTTTTTTTTTTTTTTTTAAAATTTCGATCATAATACAAGAACTTTAATACAAATATTGGAAATCCTAACTTAAAAAAAAAAAAATAAATTGATAACAAATATCGATAATCGTAATAGGGAAGCGCCAAAGTTGAGTAAAATGACAAAATATAAGTTGTAGACTTAATTGACCAAATTAGGAACAACCAAAGTGTTACCCTTTATTTTCCTAATTTGTTAGCTACTTATATTATAGAAGTTAAAATTAATTTTATATATAGGATGATGATAGAGTCCTCAATTCTTTTTAAGTTGGAACCATATTCAAATAAAAATAATTTAAAATTGAGAACAATTCTATAATTATTTGGAACGTTTTTCTTGTATTCTTGAATGACGCAATCGGATAGTTTGCGTTAGTCATAAGGGGTCTAATTGTCTTTTCCGTAACAACTGGTTATGGTTATATCAAGAAAATTGAAAAATCAAATGGATATAAAATTATTTGGCATTATTATTGTCTCACCCATGGGATGTTACATGTAAAAATACTTAAAAACTTAAATATGAGGAAGCTTCCAAATCCTTTCAATCTCTTAATAGTTTTTTTTTTTTTTTGGTTGTTGAAAAGTAAAATAAGTCTCTTTGGATTTGAGGATTTAGACAACAGTTCCCTCATACTTAGACAATTATTATATTGTATATAGACATGGAAACTTCAATTTTTACTTATCATTTTTCTTGTATAAATAGCCAAATTAAAATAAAAATTATGAAATCCTAAATAAATCGAAAGGCTAGGATCTTGATAATAATAAGAAGAAGAAGAAGAAGAAGAAGTTGCATATCTTCCTAAAATCCCAAAACCATAGATTGGAGGATGCAAACTGATGTCAATCGGAAGAGCAAGCTTCCACGAGGTCCCATATCAGCTACGCTGAAGGCTAAAGTATGAAATTGGCCCATAAACTCTTCTTTCCAAACATAAAGTTTGTGATGTTATCTCTTATACATAACGTAGCAAAAAAATTTTACAGCGTTAACCGTCAAACTAATCAGCATCCTTGATATGGGTAAGAAAACTTGTTATTGAAAAAAAGTGAAATGGCAAACAAAAAAATGAAGAAAAAAAAAAGAACACAGCGTCACGGTGCCACCTTCTTTATTGAATCCAATTCGGTAGCTAGTGTGGATAGCCCGACCTGCATGGCATCTGCTTCTTCCGTTTGCAAGTTCTGTTGTCACAACTCATATGGATGTAAACGTGATCTAAATCGCTCGTGGAAAGATGATGGGAACGTGCTCAGGAAGTGCCACCAATCGATCGAGTTAAATCCAAGTGGGCCTAAGCATGGTTAATAGGCCCAGATAATGAAAAATAAAGCTGCGGGGTTCAAGTGGTCCGATACGGGCCGATTCTTTTTTTTTTTTTTTTTTTTTTGTGATGGACTAGACTGCCTTTTCATCATTGTTTCCAGCCCACTTGTATTGAACGCTTCTCGACAAGCTAATGTCTAAGTCCCCCAAGGCTCTCTCAGCGATAAATATTTAGATATTTATCTTAAAAATTTTAAATTTTATTTTATTTTTTTAAAAATATTATTTATAAGAATTAGATAAGCTGTTATCATTATATAATTTATAACCTCATAAAATTTTAGATAGACAAAAATAAAATATATGTCTAGTACTAATATGAGGAGTATACATTGGTAAATTTAAATCGATTTGATCATATATTCAAATTAAATAGTTAGCGATAGGTTAATTTTTAAAACTGCAACTAAATTAATATGATAGTAAAATCATTTAAATTATTATTATTAGTTAGTTTGAATTATGAAAAAGAAAAATTCAAAGATTTATATGGTAAATAAAATTGCATGAACAACATAAATAAGATTTTATTGGAGAAAATTAACTACATCAAAATACAAATATAAATGGATTGAAATTTCATATTCAGTAGGGATAATTTGATTTTTTCTTCAAATAATTCATGCTTTTATACAATATAATTTTAAGTTTTAATATTCCTATATGGTATGTATGATTTTGACAGTTTTTGCATGTCTTAAATCATGACACGGCTTTTCCTCAATTAAAGATTTTCGGAGTCAAATTTCAAAATATTATCCTCTACTTTCTTTCCTCTAATCTTTAAAAGACCCCAGTATCTTCTAAACAAGATTAAAATAAAAATCATATCTACTGCCCTTTTCTCCCTCCTTTTTTTTTTTTTTCAAATTTCTTTTTTATTTAGAAAACGTATCAACATCTAAATAGTCCAATTATATATACTTTCTAGTTGAATTTGTGTCCTGTTCATCTTTTTTTTTATTTCTTTAATACATGGTTACCCATCAAAAGGTTGAATTGAACATTAAGGGAAAAAAAATTGCGGTCGTTCAAGAGTGCCAATGGCATGTGATTATATTTTTAAATTTTTTGTTATAATATAATGAAAAATAAGAATGGTATCACACAATTTAATCAGGAAAAAATTATTTTTATTAAAAAAAGTAAATTTTGTAAATATATTTTTAATTTTATTAAATATTTTAATACAAATTTAAATTCATAATTTGTAATATAAGAATTAATAACCTCTTAATTATTACACCATAAAATTCGGTGCTCCAGTGGTTTGTGATTATCAATCTCATTTTCAGGGTCATTCTGTTTGATCTTACATCTCCAATGGCAGCAGTCAATATAATTCAGGGCCCAATTTCAACAAAGAAAACAGCAGCAGCAACAACAACAACCAAAAAAAAAAAAAAAAAACAGAAACTTGGTGTCAGCTCTGCAGTACGATTGACACGTTATCCATACATCCGCAAGATTTTGGGCAGACAAGTAGGCAAAAACTGAACTTAAAAAGCCCATAACCCAATGGGCAATGGCACTTCAATCGTTAAACCACACGTCCATTAATGTTCGTGGATGGGGATGTACATAAAAACTGAAATTGGGAAACTAGTTTACTTATTATTTATAATTTAAATAAATTATGCTTTACAGTTTGATTACGATTTCAAAAATTTAATAACTGTTAAAATTGAACTAATCACCTAATATTACTAAAACTTAAACATATATTTTGCAAGGAGTTAGACCACATTAAAAAAAAAAAAAAAAACTCAAATATCTTCACATTTATACAAAAAAATGCTCAATAGTAATTTAGCATACAACATTGCTTAAGTTTATATACTTCATAGCTTATAGGTGCCGGATTAATTAATTAGTTGAAATCTCACCTTTGGTATTTTGTGGTTTATTTCGCTACGTATTACTTGAGATCTCCCGATTGAAAATGCTCCCGGCGTTACCTGTCTTGATTTTCCTACGGAGAAAGCCTTGTGCTGCCGACGAGTCAAGGGCAGCAACTGCCCCTTGTTATATGCTTCACGAAAACATCTCGTTGATCAAATTCTAATGGCTTCAACCATATAGACGGACAAACTTATTGGTCAAACCATCAAACTAAATTAATACACAATTGTTAATGACAATTTAATTGTTTTCATTTTTATTTTAGTTTAATTACAATTTTAAATAAATATCCATATAATCATATATTGTAAAGAGTATGTAACTGACAAATATATAAAATAATAGCTCAGTGGAGCAAATTTTTTTTAGATATTAATTATTTTTAAAATACTTTTTTGTTACAAATTTATAATATAAATATTTTTTTTATTCAAGATTTATGTATATTTATCCATAATGAATTAAAGTTAATCATATTTTATTTTATTTTATTTTATAAAAAATATGAAATTAAAAACGGAAATGATTATATACGAACAAGTTATGGGGGGGTAACTCAACCGATCACTGCTGGTCTCTCGTGGGGCCCTCAAAATCCAAAAGTTTACAGTACCTTCTTCTTCCCTGTTCTTATGAATGGGTGCTTACGAATGTGTTATCAAATTTTCATCATTAATGATAGTCACAAAATCATCGACAGAGGAGAAGGTTTGCTTTACAGCTTGCCCACCCCTAGATGACAACAAGCGAAATGAAAGAGATGGACGCTTGACTGTACACAAAGTATGACAGATTAGCAATTATTGGGTTAATGATTGGGTCGAGGAGCAAACCAAAATGACCTGATTAAGTCACTATCTTTTTTTTTTTTTTTTCTTCTGTGTGAAGAAATTTTGTTCTTGCTCGCTCAAGAAAGATTTTGAACTTCAATTCGACAATGCCATGAAACCCGTCATGTTCTGTCGTTGAAAAAAAATTGTGCTAGGATTTGCTTGCTGTCGTTGATTATGAGCCTATTCTCTGAGCCTATCTTTTGGACGACGACTAAAGCAAAAAAGTACAACAACCCAGTTGCTATTGGGTTGATTAGGCAGTTAGCACCCGACGGGCAATAATAATAAAAATGTATTTTTTTTTTTTTTTTTTTAAGAAATTAAAAATTTAATTTTAAACTTAAAATTAAAATTTGAGGTAATTATATTATTAAATTTTATGATAAATAACATAAACAACAATAAAAATGAAACATGTCAGATTGCAGTGAGTCGACATGGGCCATCGGAGATATACCCAGTTGGGCCCGGAAAATTATAAGGGATAAGTCACATTTGGGGTTAATAATTTTTTAATTTGTCAAATCTGGATCGATCTATAAATGTCTAATGTAGGTCATTTTTTTTTTTTTAAATTACACGTAACAATCATTCGAAATTTTTTATTAATTACTGATATGACGCTTATACAGACGATGGCGTGGCTAAATTAGAGAATCCCAATCAATTTATAATCCTATGTGTCAATTTTTTGTAACTACCTTTGGACTCTCTTAGTAACCCTCATTACTTTGTTTACGTTGACTTTTATTCCCTTTTCGCTTCACTCTAATTACATTATTAACATCTAAACCTCTATTATCCCCTTAAACATTTACTCCCTTAACCATGACAATCATATAACAAATAATATTAATAACCCCCAACTTGAACCCTAAAGACTCAAAAAGATCCCACATTAACGTATTTTGGGACAGGTGAATATCTTAGATTACCTGCAACCTTTGCTTATAATCAACCAGTGCATGCGTTTGAGTAAAATATTGGGCGACAAGAGACAAAATGAATGTCTCGTCAAAAGGTGACGTAGGATAAAATACTGCAGAACAATGTATGAAATTAATTAAGGAATTTGAGTTTGATTTAAACTCTCTCGCTCTTGGCTCTTTTTTATTAGAGGGGACTCCCTTCTTCTGCACGTAGGCTCCCTTCTGGTTTGGGACCGTCGGCCTCCCAAGCAGTTATTGAGATATTATTAGCTCACTGAATAATCAGGACGACGATATGCCCCACAAGTCTTGACTATAGTAGCCCCATTAAGAAACGATCACAGTCAGTACCACTTATTTTTCTGTAAGATACTTGCTAATTATAGACTGATCTTTATTAAATTATTAATTAATATTTTATTGCTAGGCGCAAAGAACCCAGCTGCGAACATGCGCTTTCGCCTAATGGAGCAATTAGCAAAACACAGAATTGTTAATTAATTCAGTCACACGGACTGTTTTGTGCTTATTCATGCAGTTAAACTTTGAATTATTCAACCCACCCCCCCCCCCGCGCCCCCATTAAGCCGTTTATGGAAATTTTGAATAAATACATGTATCTTCCGATTTATTTGGACTCGCCACCATTTTTGTGCGGCCATTCACCACTAGACTAGTAGAGTCGAGTCCATTCACAGCTAGACTCGCCACCATTATTTATTTATACTTTTAGGCAATGGCCTCATCTATAGCCCATATAGAAGCCTGAGGAAGACGAGAAGCCACACATAATAATTAATGTTCCTTTGGTGATTAAAGCATTATTTCTTGACCAATGTCGGCCTATACTCGACGAACAAATGACCAATCCAGCTCAACCGTCTTGACCCCAGCGTCCTTTGAAGGCTAAAATAATTCAATTTTTACAACTTGAAAAAAATTCAATATTAGCAAGTTGATATTTCCTTATTTTAATATCTCGATTCTTTCTTTTTTTCAGTGGTTTTAGTCAATAAAAGATTTTTCCCGTAAGATATCAGATGATGACCACAATAACTACTATGTAGCCCTAGAATTGTATTGTTCCGATTAAAATCGTACCTAACGAAGAATCTTGATGGCAATAATCTAGCTTGGTCCCCCTTCATAATCATTCATGCTCGTTTTCTTTACCACTCGAGAATCAATACGTACATTATTAAATAAGAGTCTGTTATTTTGTATACGTGTAGTTATTTATGGAGGCATAACCTACACATTCATACTAGTGGATGGTCGTTGATCAAATTATAATTAATTCCGTCAAGACAAGTTCGTCGGCTGACTGAAAACAAACAAACTAAGCCGCAGTCCACCATATTTGTGGTAGGCCACGGAAAAGCAGACTAACACCTCACAACACAGCACCCAAGCACCAACTAATGCTCCTTCGCATTTTTCAATAGCCAAAAGGCAGTACGTACCTGAATGGGGCATTTACTTTTCCCTAACTTTTATGCAAAACATCACGTTTGTGTTTAAGTTATTTCGTATTTATTATAAATTAAAAATTAACTTTTTAATAGAATTTTAATGATTAAATCTTATTTTTTATATTTTTTATATTAAATTAAAAATATATAATATAATTATCTAATATATAAAAATTTAAATATTTTAATTTATTATATAGCTGATAAATTTGTATTCTCCTAACTTTTATGCAAAATATCAAATTTGTATTCAACTTAATTTATATTTATTATAAATTATAAACTAACCTTTTAATAGGATTTAAATGATTAAATTTTGTAATTATAATTTTTATATTAAATTAGGAATATATGATATAACTATCTAATATATAAAAATTTAAATATTTCAATTTATTATATAATTGATGAGTAAGATTTTATATTCATATTATTTATACATATATGTCTAAATTTATATATATATTTTTATCGACTTAATAAAATTATAATATTTTTATAAATTTTGAACAATATTATTAGAATTATTATATCTTAATAATGATATTAGAATTGATTCAATCGAGAGTTAAAAAGAAAAGAGAAAGTTGTCACCAATTGTCATCACAAGTTGTGAATCACCATTCAAAAAAAATTTTTAAATTCATCAAGTTTATATAATTAATTTAGTAATTATATTAAATATTTTATTTGAATAAAAAGAAATGTATAAATTTTATTGAATAAAATGATTTAATTTACAATAGATAACAATAAAATAGTAAAACAAATATTTAAATTTAAAGAGAAATTCAAAGGTTGAGTAATATTAAATTACTAAAACTTATAAGATTCACATATAAAAATTTTTGGAGTTAAGTATTAAAGATAAATTTATAATTAAAAATTTATTAAATTAAAAATTATAAATAATTAAATTTAATTTTTTTTGTATAAAATAAATGAGTTAAAAGTAAAGTATTTATGTAATAATATTTTATATATGTCATATATTAAAAAATATTATGAAAAATAATATTTTATATTTTATTGTTCAAACTTATATATTACAATTTTTTTAAAAAAATTAAAAATTAAGTAAAAATTAGTTAAGATGAGTTTAAAAAAATTAATAAAATTTTTTTTATGATTTTGAATAATAATTTAAAATTTTTTAAAAAATTATTAAAATTTGAAAATTATGTCTAAAGTGAAAGTGAATTTGATGGGGCAACCGGAATGTATTTATTATGGTTGTCATGTTTTTCCTTTCCTGATTTTCAATTGGTCTTAAAGGTGTTGGAGATTTTGGTAACTTTTTGGGGACAAGTACAAGTAGATTCTGTCGGAAACAAAGCGAGAAGATGTTCACATTCTTAAAACACCAAATTATGTATAAGTCTTTGGGATTAAATCCAATTATGATATGGGGAAAAGGAAAGCAAGAAAATGTTGCACAGATTCGAGATATAGGAGTCGTTGACAATGACAACTCATTATAATATGAATATGGAGAAATAATAGAAAACAAACAGAGATAAAAGCCTGTTTCCTTCTCCATTTTCGTAGTCCGGCTTAGCCCAAATGGCCACCCGGCTTTTGTTATCAGAAACTGGTTAAGAACCGACTATTTTTGTGATAAGAAGACAAAAAAAAAAAAGAAAAAAAATCGGTTTTCAGGAGTATTCCATATACCCTGTCCCCAAATTGAACTATTTATTTTGCATCCTCATGAAATTACAAGAAGAGAAAAGTGTGAAATAGAAAAACAAAAAGTGTTAGGCATCTCAAAAGAAATAATGGAAAAAAATGAATTGTATTTTGAATAAAAGTCTTTTATTTTTTTAACAGATGTTGAGATATTAAAAATATTACATAATGAAGCGTCTTGTGCATGTATTATTTTACTAGTTGGTGTGTGTATGTATATATCCGACGTTATTGGTTTTTTTTTTTTTTTAGATTTTTTTTCTTGTTTATGTTGTTTTTCTATGCTCCGTAGTAGATAACTTTGTCACCCTTAAATATCTCTCTTTTTTTTTTTTAAATTGTTTTTTATTCATGGTAGTTTTTAGTAAAATTTTATTATCTTAGTATTTTTGTTGTCTGAAATTCTTCACACTAATAACATGAAATCCGGCAAGGAATTAAAGAAACGTGGAGCGAGATAAGAGTGCCGACAGTCTTTGTCATGCCAATAGTTCTTTTTTGGCCTCTTTTGTTTATGTGGTGGCGGTGACCGGCCACGATTGTGACCCGACCTAGCTTTCTTTGCCGGGTGCACGCCCCCTTTCGCTAATTATCTTTTACAAGTCCTTTTCTTTTTGTCTTTTGTTTTTTGTTTTTTTTTTTTTTTTTTGTTTTTTTGGCTGGACTTGAAGAAAGCCATACACAATAACACTGATGAAAGATTCTGGTCTAGAGACTAACAAAAATAGGTGACCAACGGAGACCAAGCGGCGAAAGAGTCCTTGCGGCTTGACAGTTTTTGTTCAATCATGATATGATGGCCAATAAGCTTAGAAAGAAAAAGGGTAATGAATATGATTACTGGAATTGGAAAGCACTGAGTTTTGGCTGAACATAGATAGAAACTAAACTTGAAGAGTTTTAAACTAAAATGGGATGAATATAGCTCTGATATTGATTTCATAAGACTTTATTCCTCGTAGGAAACCTCATAAAGATCATATTACCCCTCTAAGTCCAAACGCATAAAGGGTTTTGCAAGAAAGAGAAAAAAAAAAAAAAAAAAAAGGCTGATGGAGCTTGGGTTGTGACGGGGGTTTGCCAAGACAACATTAATTAGAGTTTAACCTCAATTAATTTCACGGAAAAGTTGACCCAAAGATAAAGCGTCCAAAACAAATTAATATATGTATGATCTCGGCCCATCAAATGACAGTGCTATTATCCCCCTTTGGAAATTAGTTTATGGCATCTGCGCGATATTTTATGCTACTTTATTGCAAAACCAATCATGGAAGAAGTTAGAAATGAAAAATAAATAAATAAAATCTCCCTAAAAAATGCTAATCATTTTATCGTGAGTTTGGACCTAAGAAAAGATACAACATTCGGTTTGATATAAATATTATACTGTTTAATGGACACGAGATTATCTATGTATTTGATGCATATACTAATATGAGTGTAAGCATGCGGAATGTAAGAGAGCAGAGCGTTGTTACCTTTAGCTACAAATTGATTCGGTGAAAGGGGCTCATGGCTTTTTTCATTTTGAATCAGTCACGCGTCCTAAGAAGATAGACAAAAAGATGAGGAGGACAACAAAGAGGGTCAAGTAGCAACAGTAGGATGTCGAAAATAATGCTTGTGCATTATTGTAGTCATTAGTCAATAGAATGCCAAAAGAAAAAAGAGAAAAAAAAGCATTTGCTTCCTTGAAATTGACCCTGTCTGGGGAAATTAGAAAATTTTGATACAGCTCATTCGAAATGGCAGCCAGCCAAGTTGA
The DNA here is from genome assembly GCA_037832385.1 of Rhizophora apiculata. NCBI lineage: Eukaryota > Viridiplantae > Streptophyta > Magnoliopsida > Malpighiales > Rhizophoraceae > Rhizophora > Rhizophora apiculata. The sequence continues at coordinate 2,838,893 of CM075433.1, read as the reverse complement.
TTAGGAAAACAATCTTCTCGCTACAAGGGTTTTATAATTGTGATTTTGGCTTGTTACACGTTTTGCCGTACAATAGATAGATTTTGCTTTCCGGAATTTGCGTGGTGCCAATTCCTTCCGGACAGCCAGTAGTACTAAGTGAAACATTGGAAGGGTATAGGTCTGAACCTGTATGCGTAAGCATTTGGTAGAAGACAATGGCGGCAACGTGCATGTGGGCATATGCACCGCCTAGTTGCCTTCTTATCCCATTTTTCGTATGTTAAATTTGGGAAGAATTTCGCTGTACCATTTCAGGATGCAGTTCCAAAGACATAGACGACATGATCATAACGGTGAACGGACAAGCCCAGAAAGTAGTTTTGTATCAGAGTGATGATTGACAAGGAGAGAACAATTCACTCTCAGTTATGTTTCAACGCCATATGTAAAAAAGGTACATGACATGCGACATGTAGAAGACATTTTCTTTCTAATTATGACGAGATTTTAACTTTTCCTGTTATAATTCTTAACCCATGTGGATGATTTTTCCTGTGCAATTGACTCGGGAGAGGGTTTTTATATGAGTAAATCTGAAATTCAAACCCCAGCCTCCCTATGTAGGATGATATCCCACATTTAGTCACTCTTCATGTATTGTAAATTTCTCCAATATATAAAAAAAATATGGTTTCACAAAAGAGCTAAGCGGGATTCACAACAGATATGATTTTTAATGGAGCATCTTAGCATTTAACTATCTAATATCTATATTTTTAAAGTGTCAAGTTTAAATGTTATAAAAATAATAAAATTTATTTTTATTATATAATTTACTATCCAGCAAGTATTTTGATTTGAAAAAAAAAAAAAATTCATAGAATATGTTTTACAATGTCAAGAGTAGAGGTCACAGAGAATATGAGTTGGGAGTCCTTGGGCTTTCGTTCCTGAACAGGTCTCCTTTTGGGGTGACGCATGACCCATATAACCATTAAATTTCAACTTTAGGAAAAAAAATAAACAAACACATGGATTTTAACATAATTATGGACACGATAATTAAATAGCTCAATTCTGTTTAATGATTAAATTTCATTGCGTCTATGACTGTGTCAAGTTTCCATGTTTATATAATGTACATCATCATTTTAATCCTACTCATTAAACTTTTGTTCAATGTGATTCGAGCGAGCTAGAGCGAGGAAGAGGGTAGACTGGTCCCGTTTCATAAAATCGAAGAGGGTATTACTGTCATTCTCTTGTCTCTGGTTCAACAAGTGACCATCATGGCTGCACCTCGAACTGAAGACATGTCTGTAACTTGAGAAGAGAGAAATGGTGTGTGGTCCTTAATTCTTAAAGGCATCGTGTCCTCCAAATCCCAATCGGTGGTCCTTGAGGATTTTACTGTTCTATCATTCAATCCCCCCAACCACCCCTCCCATGACTGGTCGAGCTTTCAAGAGTCCCTCTTCCTACGGTCACTGAAGAAGTTAAAGGCTTGAACCAAAAACAAAAAAAAGAAAAAAAAAAGAGTAGTGAAATTAAGAAGCATTCGGAGTCCCCAGAATTTGACAAAATTATTTATATGGAGCACTTCATTTTAATTTCTTAGATTGAGCTCATGTGCCTCCCACATTTCAGCTACCAAATCCTTACACATGATGGATCACATATGACATATGACATATAAAAGACAGCCATTTTCCTTACGAGCTTTTGCCTGACCATTTTTTCTTAAAATTTTCTCGTCAGTTTGCCATTGGGAGATTTGGCTTCAGATATTCCCCCTTTCTGTGCGTGGAAACTCTAGAGCTTATTGTATCGAAGAAACTGAACAATATTAAACATTAACGAATAGTAAAAAATAAATAAATAAGAGCCAATAACGATTTTGTTAAGACCCTAGCCCTGAATTTAAGGTGTGCAATCTGAATTTCAAAAGCGTTAGGAGCAACGTGAGTGGACCATAAAATAATAATAATAATAATAATAAGGGAAGATCATAATCATAATAATAGTTATATATATATAAAAAAGAATGTTTTTATTCTTGACGTGAGAAGAATGTATTCGAGTTTTTCTTCTTTTGGAATCAATTCATGTATAATACAAATCTTATAATCAATTGTAAACTAATTAATCTTTTATAATGGCGTTTTCTTCTTGTTTATTTTAGATGTAGTGCAGGTCCTAAGGGCTTAGACTGCTAAAAAGGCAAGTTCCAATTCGGAAAATCAGCTACTCATTTTAGAAGCCATTAGCTATTACTTAACATACATAAAAACAAGTAGCATATCAAGTTGAGAGTTGAAAAAGATTAAGGTTCCAACTAACTTTGGACGTACTTTACATAGTCAAAATATAATTGGGAAACAATAATAGCTATATGTAGCTCCATAGTGATTAACAAGATAAAAGAGAATCTTAAGGTTGTTTCATTATAAGTATGGTGTGCTGGTGGACCCGCAAAATCTGCCTGGTTTTCAAGCTTAAATGATGTCAAAAGAATAAAAATTGATTCTCCTGATATATATATTAAAAAAATAATCCTAATCTTAATTCATGAAATAAAATATTTATTGAGAGAAATTTTAATAGTTAAAAATTTAAATTTTTATATTTGAGATTTTGAATTTTAATTTTAAAAAATAGTATGAAATTAATAAAAAATAAAAAATTACTTTCATAATAAAATTTATGATCCAACAAGTTCTATAGTAAAACAGAAAAAAAAAAAAAAAAAAGAAACCAATGTATATGTTTTTTTGTTTTGTAAATTGAAGTTTGGTTAACCGGTAGGAATGTGAGGTGAATTTTGGGAGCTCTTTGGATTCAAAATCTCACAATTTTACTTTTAAAATTAATTTTAGGGTTATCTTCTCCTATCAAAACTAAAGTTTTGGTCAGAGTAAATTAAAATAAATTGGAATAATTATTTTAGAGAGAACAAATTTATAAGAGTGAAAAAAAAAATTATAAAGAATAACTTTAAAAAGAGTGAGAATATTAAAAATTTTATGAAAAAGTTTTAGAAAACTAAACAAAAGATTATATATTTAAGAAGAAAAAAAGAAAAATAATTTTAAAAAATATGAATCAATTTTAGAAAATTATAATTAGGTGAAGGCTTACATTACATTCGATGTACAGTACAAAAGGAAAAAAAAAGAAAGAATAAAGGATAATTGTTGAAGAGAATGTTTAAAGAGTGATTAGTTGAAGGATGGCATATGATAAAAGTTGACATGACGATTGATTAGCGTGCACGATTGGGTTTCATTCTGTGTTTTGCCCATGCGATGCAATAAACGACAGTTAGACCAGCTCACTCACTACTTACAGCAAGTCCTATGTACATCTCGCGCCTCTCGCCCATTTTTCGAAAAGAAATGGAGAATTTTCAATAAGGTCTCCAAGAGAAATGTTCAGAAATATGTAATGTCATGTACTATTTAGAAACATTAATATAATTTGTATTATAATTTAATAAGTCTTCAATAGAAACAAAAAGAAAAAAAAAAAAAAAAAGAAGATCTATATTTTGTTCAGCTAAATCGCCACATCAAAGAGTAGCTATCTATATGTGTTTTTTTTTTTTTTTCTTTTTTCTTTTTTGGTACATCAAGCTGTCTATATATGTTAAGATTGAGGGATTTACCATTAAAAAAAAAAATTGTGATTTGACTCTAGAACTCTAACCTTAATTTGTTAGCAAGAAGAGGAAAAAATTAATCTATTTTGCTAACCATGTTAATCTTGAAGGTTTTCAACGGATCGATTTTCTAAAGAGTATATAAATCGATCAAATGTTTAATTCAAACATGATTATGAAATTATCATTCCAATTATGTTAAAAACTAACAAATAATCACTCAACTGAGCAGTGACATTGCAGCAGAAATTATAATGGTCACAGAAAAAACTGTCGTTTAGCTCCGAGGCAATTGGAATTTGGACCTAAAGGTAACGGCTATGTTTTGGCCTTAATAATTTTATCTCTGACAATAACAAGGATTTCCTTTTTAACACACACACACACGCACGCACACGCACGTACAGAGGCTCATTGCCCTCGTGATTCAATCTACGTTCCAGGGAAAAACTACCAGCAAAGCAATAGCGGACACAAAATATAGTTTTTCAATAGAAAGAAAGCACTTTATGCATTGTCATAGATGGATAGCTCAAAATTTTATAGGTTAGAAAAATAATAAAAAATTTTAAAAAAATTCTAAAAAATTTATATTATTTAAAAAATTATTTTATAATTATATTAATTATTTAAAAATTTTATTTTTTTATTTTAAATATTTTTTATTTAAATAAATAAATAAATAATTAATTATTAACATATTTTTATTTATACTAAAATATTTTAAATTAATTAGATTATTTTATTTATACGTCTAAATTTAAAAATTAAATTATTTAAATAAATAAATATTTTAATAAAAATATTAATTTTATATTTATTTTTTAAAATTAATTAAATTTTATTTTTATTTTTATTAAATGTCCTATCATATATTTTCAATGACAGTAAGCGAAAACAAAAAATCGAAATCAAAATTCCTGAAAAAAAAAAAGAGGGAGAGGTAAAAAGACTAGCTATATATAGAAAGTGGGTGCCGAGATTTGACGTCTACTGAATGCCTGATCAGTGATAAATAGGAGAGGTTCCGTGCTTGCATTGGATCCACATGGGATGTCGGAAATGATTCATCATTTCATAAGAAACTTTTTCCATTTGTTTTTTTTTTCCCCCCTCCCTTCTACTTTGAGCTCTGCCAATTATTTGGGATCTAGAAAGCTTAAGTTGGCCGTGGCGAAATGAACAACAGGAGGATATGGCGTAGTGGAGGACTTTTAAAAGCAGCAAAAGCCAGAGATATGAACAAAAAGCAAAAAGCAAAAAGCAAATTGTGTGCGCACCAAAGGGTAATTGCGCGCTGCTTGCTAGCATTGAAGCAGCAGAATCGTGTAAGCTTGTGTATATATATATCGGTTAAAAATTTTAATATTCATTTTTAAGATTTTAGTTTTTTAATTATAAAAATAAAAATATGGTATTTATAAAAATTTAAATAATTATTTTTATTATATAATTTATGAGTCTTTAATAAATTAAAAAAAAAAAAAAAAACAAAATGAGTATATGGGCAAATTACAAAATTGCTGGCCAGGCGATTGACTTTTTCTGCTTTGAAATTAGTAGGCAGAATTGACAATAAAAACATGCTTTCTTTCTTTGGAGTTTCTTCATATGCCAGCTTAAGAGATGATTTGAAATATTATATGCTTCGAGGTGGAACATTAGCATATAGTCCCCAGTTCTACTTTTATTTAAAGTCTTCCATTATTTTCCTGTCCCTGTTTATATATTCTGCCCGATGGAGTACTTGGGTTGCAAGAACTTCTTACTTTGTGGCAGGTAACGTTATTAAAACAGCCACAATACGTCATTGATCCAATAATTTCAGACCCCGTTCCTTCTCACACAGAAAGGGAATAAAACTGAAAGGAAGAAAAAAAAACTGATTATCCAAATTAATTAAGTAACTTATTCTTATGCATATTCTTTAATTAAATTTGGAGGAGTGGATACACAGGAATGTTTTTGATTAGCCCCAGAAACCAGACCCCCTTAGTTCCTTTTCCCTTGTACTTGCTCAAACATTTCATTCTGTCTGCTTTTTGTAAACCCACAATTCTTTTTTTTTTTATTTTTTATTAGTCCTATTTGTGTCTGTGCCTAATTTAAAGCGTGGCCCCCACGTGGAAGAATATAGAGTGGGCCGGGGTGAAGATCGGAGCAAAAACAAGCGGATGTGCAAAAACGAATCCAAAAGTAAATATGACTTTACGGGGCAGCACTTTTTAAGTTTTTCTTCCATACGAAAATGAATTTGGTAATTTCTTCAATGTCTTTTGCTGCAACCACGAGGGAATATGCGCTGGCAAGAATGCTTGACTCTGAGCCTGCTTCCGTATGATTATTATTGCCTTGGTTGGTTATCGAGATAATTAATTTATGGGTTTCTCTTTTTTGTGCAAAGAGACAATAATTCTATAGCAAACTGCATATATAAAAAAAAAAAAAAAATACACGGTATGATACCACTGAAATTTTTTAAAACAAATATAAGTTATACGACAAACTTTCGTTATGCCATTTTTCTCAAAAATCAAACAACCTTAAATTTTTTGCGCAAATTTTTGTAATTGAAGTTACCATAAAGAAGCAGAAACACTTCTAACATTGAAAAGATTTGATTGAGTGACCTCCAGAACTCGCTTATGCAAGTCCATCCCGAGTTCATTGTCCCTTGGTTTGCAGTGTATCTTGGGGATCCAATCGGTTCACTCTTGGATCAGACTGGTTTGTTTTCCTGGAACCCAACTCTCAACAGCCTCTTCATATGATCTCGTAAGCTCTAAGTCTTGCTGTTAGCATTCAAGTACTTGACCCTGTTTTTTTTAACTATCTACCTGAATTTTAATCATCTCAATTATGACATCACTATTAAAACTTGATACATTGACGCTATCCCTGTATCTCAAGGTGAAGTCTTTGATTCTCTTTTTTCACTCTTCATTTTCTTTCTTCATCTACCCCATCGACTTCATGGGATTGCTGACACCTACGCAATGTTAGCGGCTAAGCTCGTTTTGAGGTCAGCTCATCAATCACCAGTGAAGCATAATGTGGTATTAGATAGCTTGCACCTATGCTGAAAAAGTTGGATGGCTTACAAACAAATGAATTGTGGTATTATTCGTAATCATGGAATCTTTCCTGCCGAGAGGGGTAAACAAAGAAACAAGACCAAAAAAAGTAGAAGGCAAGGCCAGCACAATACAGTCGGCTATGGCGTACCATATCACAAAATTTTAATATCCACTTGCATTTCGTGGATTTTTGAATTTGATCTTCCCAATTTTAATTGTTATCTTTTATTCGGTTCCACAGGATTACATCATTGAGCCCAATTCTTCAATTAAATTAAAACAGAAATGTGATCAAAATCAGATTCTCACTAACACATTTCTGCATTCTGCTTGCTTAGCTTGACGCATGTGATGATGAAGAATAGCAATCATGATTCGTGCATTATACATACATACATGGGTATCAGTTTTTTTTCTTTCGTATTATTAAATCATGTTTATATGCGAAAAAATGACTTTTTTTTTTTTTTTCTGTAGAGGAAGCAGCCAATAATTTAGTCATGGCAAAAAACAACCAATTATTTTATCCCGAGAAATATGTGCTCTTGTCCGTTGCCACCACTACATATATATATATATTCACATATTATTTAAACCTGAGGAAAGATTCGCCTTTGACCTGGTATGGACAAGTGTTACGGTGCTCTTTTCAGGGCTTGTTCACTTGGGTCTTGCCCAATTGAGATAAAATTAATCAATGCAATTTATAAAATCCATCCCTTCCAGTCTCTTTTATTACTGTTGTTAATGGGGACAGTTGCTAATCTACAAAGGGATAGACCTCAGTTTCTGATCTACAAAAGGGGTGGAGGTTGGTTAACTGGAAATAGGCACAAAATTAATTTTAAATTTTTATAATTAAAATTTAAATATTTTTATTTGAATCATATATTTTTTAAAATTTATTTTCATTTAATTAAATGCTGAGGCTGTGAGGCGTCAGATTTATCTAATCCCCCTTTAATATCAGGGACAGCTGAGCTTTTCAACTACGTAACATAATTATTTGACATTTATGGACAGAAAGAGAATATCTGGGCACTAGATTTTTAAACTTTTAAAGTGACACATTTCCGATCGCGGTTGCAGCCTTACAGCAGATCTTCATGTCCCTTTATGGCCAAGAGAAATATCGCACATGCACACCCAAGATAAATGATATTATTACATATTGGTGAAGGGGATAATATTAATAGTCTTGTAAAATAATTTTTTTATTTTGTATACTTAAATAAAAATATATAATGTCCTAAAAATATTAATGTGTTCAGAACTGTTTTCCAGTATTCGATATCCACCCCCCCCCCCCCCCCCCCGCAAAAAAAAAATTTCATGGGCAAATTTCGATGAAGAAGAAAATTCCAAACACAACAGACTGAGCCAGCGCAGCTCATCCGTGGGAATATTTCTATGACCTGAAGGGGTCATAAAGCAAGGGATTGCAACGTAATGTGGCAAATTGTCACTGTCAAAAGTCATAATGTTTCTTTTGTTTTTTTGAGAGAAAAAAGTCATCATGTTTTGCCATGTATCAGCATTGTAAAGCGAATCCTCAACATCGCAAGCCGAATAACGGAGGACCAACCCCTTTATCGAGTTGAGCACGAAAACATGTGTTTTCTTCTTCTTCTCTCTTTGGGATCGATCGAAGAGTTGGGTTGGTGACTTGTTATTTAGCACAATTGCCGATTTGTTTCACATTAAATCCCAGAAAATCACACACAAATTGCAAAAGTTTGTTTCATTTTGTTGTCTTATTTTGCTGTCGTGAATTATATATGATGTATGTGTGTGTAATTACTTTTGGGGAGGGAAGGAGAGAGACAGAAACGGAGAAGACGAGAGGGTTTTAATGCTTGAATTGAAAATGGACCAAGGAAAGGCATTTTCTCTTTCCAAAGCTGTACAGCTAGATACATTCAGGAAGAAGTCACCATGCTCACTTAATTACACAACAGCACAAATGACTGGAGAGGGAACGAGGGAGAGAGGGAACGAGGGAGAGAGAGACTGATAAGCCCTTCAAAGAGAAAAATAAAAACACAGAGGGTTATAAGTATCTCCAAATATCACAGAGTAAAAAGGAAAATTGACAAAAGAGAGAGGAAAAAAAGAACGACAGATACAAATTAAAAGACATGGGAGTGATGAAACACGAACACAAACACACTGATCTTCGGCCAAAGATGTAAAAACATGTTCCTTCAGTAATTCCACAAGGAACCTTGGACGAAACTATCATTATTGTTTGACATCACCGCCACGGCCCCAGCATCAGGCACAGTAAAATCGTCACAGAGACTGCCATAACAGGACTCCTCCAGGCTCAGCAGCCACGGTGGCTGATACAGCCACCCGTCCACCTGGTCCATGAACACAAACTCGGTCTTCAAATCCGGGGAATCATAAGTCTCTTCCAGACTCGGCAACTCGACTATTTCACTCAGCTCCTCCTCCGACCCGGCGGATGAAGAAGATGAAGAAGACAGGTCAATTGCGGATACCAGCGAAGACAGGGACGATGCTGAAGCGGACGACATTGATGATGAGGAGCTGTTTAGCTTGAGGTCGAACTTGTCCATTTGGGCTGCTTTGACGGCAGCGGCTTGCACGTCGCGAGGGGCGCGGGATGCGGGCCGAGGGAGATGTTCTGCGAGTTCGGGGAAGTTGAGAATGGCGGAGTTGCCCTTGATGGTCAAAGCGGCGACGTCGTGGGCTCGAGCTGCCATTTCAGGGGTTGGGAAAGTTCCCAGCCAAATGCGCGATTTCTTGCGGGGCTCGCGGATTTCGGTGACCCATTTCCCCCAGTTTCGCATGCGGACTCCCCTGTACATTGGGTGTTTGTTGGAGTCTCGAATGCGTTTGATCTTCTTGGAGGGGGACTCTGGGTCTTGTTGTTGGTCCGCTTCTTGCTTTTGCTTTTGTTGTCGAGTTGGCCTCTTTGATGGATGGCTTGCGCCTGGAGAGGAGGGCGATGCTGGCGGTGATGATGATGAATAGGACAGTGAGTTTGCATTTGCGATTGAGTTTGAGTTTGTGTGTAAGCCGGTGAAGCAGGTTTCTGTGTCTGAGTTTTGGTGTTGATGATCGATCATTTTCCTTTTTGGCCGACCCTTAAATTGAGACTAATATTTTCTGGATGAGACGATGGCTTTTGAGTATTATGGCTGCTGGACAGAAAGGATAGGTTTAAATGATTAAGTACTTGCTTAATGATATTTAATAATTGAGAGCTTAGTTAATGATCTTGGGATAGAGAAGTGGTTGACAAAGTTCATCAGCAACAGGGGGACAGAGATTGCCTGGAGAAACGAAAGTAGTTTAGGGTAGTTAACTTATCTTATCGAATGGGTTTCTTAGGAGGTTGTTTGTCAACTTGAAATTTGTGTGTGTGAGAGAGAGAGAGAGAGAGAGAGAGAGAGATAATACGTGCAGTGGAAAATTAAGCAATTGCCACCAAATGGAGAGTTCCTAAGAATAGGGAGTGGAAATTGTCTAGAAGCGAGATAGAGAAAGAACATATGAACTTACTTGTTCCAACACCTGGTTATTTGTGCAAATAAAGATTGAGAGTGATCAAGAAAGAACCGCGGATTGATAGAGATATGAAATGAAAAGGTAGCCAAGAGGGAAAGAGAGGCCAAAAGCCTTTTTGATGGCTGGCTTTTCCTTGTTAGCTAAGGAGACCCTTCTGCAGTCCTTTTTCCTAATGCTTGCTGCACTACTACACTTAATAACAAGCAGCATTGGGAGATAAAAAGAGGGACAGAGAGAGAGAGAGACAGAAAGAGGGATGGACCCACAATAGAAATCGGTCACCCTCAGGTACAACGGGGTCGCCCCCTCTTGTGCCAAGCAAGCCCCTTGCCAAATATACATCCGCACTAGTTTTACCTATGGGTCACTATTCCTTTGTCCCCTTATCTCTTCCTAACTCCCAGCTCACTCAAATGGCCGACCTGATTTTCATATCCCATTTTGCCCCTTCGCTTGTAGAGATGTCCAACTGTGCATACACACCCTCCATCACATCTTTTCCCAATCACTTTCTTATTAGGGATTATACCACTCTTATAGCTTTAGGCTTGATACAACAATGCAAAAAAAATCCAGGACCTACTTAAAGATAAAAAATGGTCCTCCTTTGCTTCTTATTTTCTCTTTTATTATATATATTGAATTTCTTTTGAGTATAATTCCACGATGCATATTTCTTAAAAAAAAAAAATTGCTCGATATCTTGGGGTATCAAACTGACGTTTTCAAAGTCCACATCATTCTTTTTTCAAAAATGAAGACAAAACATCCATCTCATTCTTTGACAAATTGAGTCCTGTGCTTTTTGTTTTTTTTGGTGGTTCCGACTTGGAAGCCCAAAAAGCAAGACGTGCTGCGGTCTGCAATTTTCTTCTTTTATCATTCAAATGATTCAGTTGAAACCATCAAGTATAATTTAGTAACTGCGTACTGATTATAAAATTTGGGGTAAAAAATAAGGCTCAAATTCTAAAGTTCACTTGTGGATAATTTCTTTCTCCTTAATTTAACTCAACGAAAAAAAATCTAACTTGAGTTAAATCATGTGGTTTAATTAATAATCATTAGATGTTATTTTATTTACTCGGTGAATGCCAACAATTAACTAAATTGATAATAAATCATTAATTACAAGATTTAGTAATAAAAGAGGTATTTAAACTCTTAATTTTAATTTGTTGATCATTTCTTAGGTTTTTTAAAAAATAACCTGATAATAATCAAATTAATTTGCTATGGGGTTTCTTATTTCCGCCTCATCAATTCATCCACTGCAAGGATCTGGTGTGGAAATGCTCCTGGCAATTCAATTGATCTCCAGCCTTCGCGGTCACGGTCCCCAAACGAACGCACAGCCACCTCAACGGGGTCCCAACCACCATGGTGGCCCGACACGTGGCTTTCTATTTTAATGAGTGGTATGTAATCTTAATAAATGAACTCTCCCCACCTGTTTAAAAGGACTCTCCTTCCTCCAACAAGATTTTGTGGTCTCTCGGTGTCACTACGAATCTTTCTGATCTTGATCGTACCTCTGAGCTCTTGACGGATTAAAAATGATCAAAAGCACACAAGCTACTTATTACACTCGTTTGACGTACCAAAAACAGACGTTACTCTTGTCGACCGCTTGTTCTTGTCTATTGCTTCCAGTGAGTATGTACATTCATCCGTTTTTATTTCTGTCGAATACATAAAATAAAAGTATTTTTAATTATTTTATAATTTATATATTTATTTTAAAAATATTTAATTTAATTATAAATTTTATTAAATTATTTAAAATATTTAGCTATTTATTTTTTTATCAGAATAAATATTTAATAGTTTGATTAACATTTTTTATTTGTTTGTTTAGGTATTTTTATATTTATTTAAAAGTTTTTTTAGTTATAAATAGATATATAGATTTAAGAGTTAAATCACTTATATAAATAATATAAAAATTTTGTTTTGATAATTGTTTATTTTTCTCTAATTTTTTCATGCAACATTTGTTATCAAAACAAATTTGATTATATTGATATTATTTTACAAAATCTTAGTATATTTTACATTAAAAATTTTGGTACAATTGATTTATTGTAGATGCATTCTTGATTTTAATAATATTTTTGTACCTTTTAATAGAGTTTTATGGTTAAAAATTTTATGAAATGGTTATAGAATTAAAATTTTATTTTGAATACAATAATATTTATAAGACGGAAAAATTGACTTTTTTGCATTATAAACTTCTAAGATAATATAATTAATTAGTAGAATAATATTCAATGTTATTAAAATAGATTTTGATAAATTAAAAAATTTATTCGTGAGTAAATATTAAAATTTATTAGTATTTTGAAATCTATGATAATAAAAAATTTAATAAAATTTTAAAATGCACCTAAAGATGTTTTAGTTTGTTTTTATATTAAAATTATTAGTCCAGTTGATTAAGAAGAAAATAAGTTAAGAGTGGAAAAAAAAAAATACTAATTTATAATTATGTGGTGGTGGAAAATACTAATATTGTTCTTTTTGACATAGAAGACAATTCTTTTAGGTGAAGAGGTGTTTGGTTGAACAAATTATAAAAATTATTTTTAATTATCTTACAAATTATTTCTTTAATTTTTATTTTTTAAATTTATTTACTTATTTTTAAAATATTTTAATCTAATTACTAGTTTTTATTGTTGTTGTTTAAAATATTTGGTTATCTTATATCCATTAATTTTTAGTTATAAATATTTGTGTAAGTTTAAAGAATAAATTATGTCAACAAATTATTAATTGTTAATTTTATGATATGAATGATGCTATTATCATTCTTCATTTGGCTATATATTGATGGAGAAGCCATAAGCGTATTTAAGACAGACTAGACGTTTTTACTAGGCTCCAAAAGGCAAGTCACAATCTCAAATAAAAGCTTTAAAAATTGATTATTTTTTTTTATTTACACGTTTTTTTTTTTTTTTTCCAGTAGTGCTGAGGCATCACCTTTACATCCTGGGTGTGAGATTGCCTATCTATCTGCCTGTCATTTAGGTACAGAAACTTGTTACCCAGCAGCTAGGACTCAAAGTCCCGAAATTCTATTAATCTTCTACGTAAGCCATTGTAAGAAAAAAACGGTGTTTATTGCCAAATAATAATACTCTTGAAGCTCATATTTACTCAAGAATCTAAGTCAGTTGGTGGTGAAGTTCATATACGGTATAAAACTAAGTTGAACCCTTGTATTTTATCAACTTGAAATTTTCTACTTCCAACGTATACGCTTGACACCTTCTAGGTCAAACTAGTACGTACCGCAATGGAGTGAAAATGAAAGATAGGCAGAGTTTGTGTATTAGGTCCCACCATGAGTTGAGTGAACTTACTTAAAGTGAACAAATGAAAGAGGTCGAACTACAAAGTACACATGGAGAGAGAGTTGATGTTCTTCATGCTCTTGAGTACTCTTCGGTTTCATAGCTACAACGCTAATTAATTTGCCCTTGGTCCCGATGAATTGAATGCAGTATACGAACACGAATCTTCACTGTTCGTATCCGTCGATCTCGTCCTGTCTAGCTAAGCTAGCTAGACAGTGGACTTACGGAAGAAGCTGAAGTTGTACCTGCAGTCCTGAGCCAAGTGAGCTGTCAACAGATGTAAAACCAGGGCCCATAATTGATTTTTTTTTTTTTTTTTCTAGTAGATGCATGTGTGAAAATTAGCAAGATGGTTTTGGATTTGGAACAGTATGCTACCACAAAATTTTCTTGCTATTGTTTCCAGGACCTTCAACGCCAATGGATTTTGCTCTCCTATTGCAAAATACGGTTTCCGGGAATAAAACTTTTATTTGGGCAAATTTAAGGAAGCTATTGTTTGAACCCTCAACAAGCTTTGCTCTTGAAGCTAACAAGACTATCCCTTTTGCTTCTAGCATTGCATGATCTAGCCAAACTTGGATTTCGCCCTTGCCAAATCATTTAATCTTTATTGTATCTTAATTCACTCGGAAGTTGATAAAAATAAAATAATAAGTCTTTTTTTCCTTTTTTTTTTTTTTTTTTCTCTGTGCGGCTAAGTTTCCATTTTCACTCAAAAAAATTGAACTTATCTCTCTAATCTAGTTTAAAATAGGGGGAAAATTCCCGTAATTATTTTACTAATTCTTAAAATATATTTGACAAGTTGTTGTAGAACGTAATTTTCTAAAGAAAATTCAATTGATTGTATTTCTTTATGTTCTATTATATGTACACAACCATGGTATTAAAATCATCGTCACAAAGGTTTACATACTGATCAATGCGAATTGGAAGTCGTTTCTCTCGGTAGTCGTTGCGTCCCAAATCAAGTGGGCCCATCCATTAATTTTGCTTTCAACTTGGTGGCCTTTGTTGTCTTTCCCCACATCGAGTGGCAAGTTTCCTTTGCATTTATAATGGCTTCACGGTTGCTGCTTGAACTTTGGTACTTGACATTTTGCGCTAACGTTAAAATATCCAAATTTTAAATAGGAAGTTCAACGACTAGTTTAATTGAAACCATATCAAGCAGGATCGTTTCGCTGTTTGTTTATATTATCACGTTTCTTTAGCAATATTGAGTTGCGTGCTTTAGACTATTAGTAACCTCTATAATAAAATGTCCTTCTCACTAATTTTGGGTTTTGAGTATTGTCAGGGATATTCAGCATGCTTTGAATGGTGTTTTTTTTTAATTTTTTTTTTTTAACTAAATGACGTTACATGCTGTGTGCAAAAATGGTTTTTCTTCGTTCATGAGCGAGGATTTTATGTGACAAAGTTTAATGCACATCTTTTGATAAAAAAAATTAAAAAATTTTAGTGAAATTTATAAATATCCCTAGTGTTATTCTTAGATTTCATGCGTTGAGGGCCAAAGTCTACAAAATTGTCTTCAACTACAAGAGCAACGGAAGAAAGGCCGACGCGACTCGGGCCACAGCAACACGGGGGGTTGGAGGGATATGGGTGTGGCCGAGCAGTTACTTCCAAGTGAAGAACCTTTGGAAGACCCATGATATCATTTGGGGGTTTAAGCGCAAATAGACTCTGCAATCACTTGTCTCGTGCTTCTAGAAAATTTCACCCTTTTTTTTTTTTTTGGGAAATATCGAAAGAAGAAATTTCATCTTTTTATACGAACAATTCTATACATAAATTTTCACGTTTTTTTGCCGTGCTATCTTGTAATTACCCAGTTGTGCCACACACCGCCAGACAATGATTGCCCCCCTTGCTGTACAGTCACTGTTCAAGTACAAAACATATCTACACACACATATATATATCGTCTTTCCCGGCAAGTGTCAGGAATAACTCGACGAGGCTTCCCAGAAGTCAAGGAATTCGGCAGGTTTAATCCCCGTCTTGCTTTCAATTTTATTTTATTTTTTCAGTAAATATGGTAAAATATATTTTTTTAAGCCCAAAAGTAGAGGCATTGTAGGAATATTGATTATTACTCACTTTCATATTCTTCGTGAGATGTAAAACCAGTATTTGAAAAACGAAACCGATACTTGTGGATCAAATTGATACTGGTCCACAATAGGGTACACCAAACAGGCACGCATAGACCAATATTTGAAAAGCGAAACCGATACTTATGGATCAAATTGAACAAGGTACATCAATCATGCACATATATCCTCTAATAGTAATAATATCAGACACAAATACAAGTATCGGTTTCATATTTGAAATCGGGACACAAATAGAAGGTTTCTATTTTAATTTTCTTTTCTTTCTTTTTTTTTTTTAATATAACTTATTTATAATTTTATATATAATAAAATAATTTTATATATTATAAAATTATAAATAAATTATACTCAAAAATTGGTGAAAAAAAAACACATGTGATGTCTTCTATTATTGTCAGGACTATATAAGTGCATGATTGGTGTACCTTGTTGTGGACCAATATCAATATGATCCACAAGTGTAGGTTTCGTTGTTCACTGGATCGCAAGCTTTTTGGAGTTACTGGAAGGTAGTCTAATTCTATCTGTTTTTCCTTTCCAGGTTGTTTTTCTCTCTGGCAAAGCAAAAGTCTAGCTTGCCAATCTGTCAACGAGTGAAAGCTTCCAAAATCTGAGAGTGTCCCCTGCACATTGACTGGGCGTTGATCATGATCCTTTGTGTCGGGTAAAAATGTTTTTCACCTGAAGTAAATGCTGCACTGGCA
Organism: Rhizophora apiculata; assembly: GCA_037832385.1. Taxonomy (NCBI): domain Eukaryota; kingdom Viridiplantae; phylum Streptophyta; class Magnoliopsida; order Malpighiales; family Rhizophoraceae; genus Rhizophora; species Rhizophora apiculata. The sequence goes on along the minus strand of CM075433.1, from coordinate 2,822,441 downwards.
AGACTTTTATAACAGTGCAATCTGACTCCTTATCCAAGCAGACCAGGGAACAGCAAACGATCACCTGTTTTCCATTATCGTTATTGGCGGGTCTAGCTACTGCGTGATTCTAATCCCAAATGAAATTATTGTAAGGACCACAGGATAGATGCACAGAACAGTCTGAATCATGCAGATTCACCGCTTGCACGATCACATGTATTGCCCACACAAAGAACATTATAAGCTTCGTTGATCATCGACACATTAATTTTTATGCACAGGGAGTGGGGCCTAAGCTCTAAGACCACTGTAATATTAACATGAAAAATCTTCACATTATGTAGCAGCTGCTGTCACATGCCCTTTCGTGTACATGCACACATTCACAGATATTGTGAATAATGCCTCACATTCATGGATCAATATTTGTGTGATAGTTACAGTAATTTTCAACATGATAAGTGAGAGTAGATGAATATTGATCAGATCTCAAGTTTTAGAGCAATCTGTCGGGTCGTTGATATCATAAACAACATGTCCAACTTATAGCTATACGTTGAACTGCGTCTACAACTCAATCCAATCCTCTGATTCGAAGGGTGACAACTCTCAGCAGCTAGTCCTGCCAGCGTTGCTTTCAGAAGCCCGCGCTTTTCTGAAAAGCTCCATGACGCTGTCATGATTTAAGACTATTTCCTTCTATTCTTGCTATCAATGGCTGTGGACTGGAAGGGGGTAATGATCCTCCATCAAATGCAATGTCATCAAAGAGATACAACCGCGGTCTTGCTCAGCAGCTTACCCTTAAGTTAAAAACCGCTTGGAATTAAATACTTAGTAATAAGTTTTTTAAGGAGCACGATGTGCATTTTAACTAATTAATAAGCAATGAGAATATATTGTAGTTAACAAAGCCACATCCTAGGCCTGTTCAAAGAGTAAAAATGAAAAGCTCGGACAAAGGTATACAATGTAGCTCAGAATAAAGATAGGCCTGACTAAATTGGTTGCATCATGCATTATTGGTCGAGTCTGATTCCAACCATATGTAGCACTGGAAGGTTTATGGTAGGTACCATCGAGTGGAACACAAATGAGTAAATAGAATATTCTTTTCTACAATTATTGCTTTCAGAACTTAGAATATAAAGAATATTTCAATCTCTCACTTGCTTGGTTCCTCGGAGCACCATCTTTACTGTTCAATGTCAAAAATAAAAAAGAACTGCATCCTAGAAGTACAATACTAGAAATAGTAAGGGGCTTTTCTTTCTTACCCTTCTCTTCTTTGCAACATAAAGATGGACATGGCGAGTGGGAGTTTTCTACTTAAGCTTTCCTTCTTTTGGGACTTAAGATAAAGTCATCATCGTCAGCGCTCTCCTTGATGATTCTCTTCTTAGCCTTTAATTCACCATTCTTTGATGCCTGCTGCTGCTTGTGAGAACTTTCGTGTTTACTGGCAGGTTTGGGAGATTTAGTGGGAGTTCCCATTCGTTGCATTTTTTGCTTTCTCTGTTTCTTCTCATATGCCTTTTTGGCTCTGTCAGGAGACAGCAAGCCATGTTCCATCATCCTGCAAATTGACTTGTGCAATTGCTGTCAAATTATTTAGCAATTTCATAAGACATGATTTGAGATAATGCATAGGACATTGATATATGACATGACAAGTTTGGTCACTTGGATATGTTGAAGCCTGATGCTAATCTAAGTCTCAGATTGAGCAGATTGTCCAAGGCCAAACCATCGTCAAGTTGGTGTTCTTATGATGCTGTATGTTTGCAGAGGATTATGGTTCAGCATCTTCCCGTCACTAAAAGATCAAGGTGAGTTAATGAAACCAAGGCAGGCAGCTTTCTCAAATATATGTCAATCCTGATGTCTAAAATGTGCTACTGAATTATCCAGAGAATCCATATGAGTTCCAGCATATGCAGAAGGCTCCTAGCTTGAAAATAAACATTATTTTCTCCAAGAGGAATATCATGAGTATATGTGCAAATCTACAGAAGCAAATGAATCTTTTTTGACAGAAGTGAAAAAGCTACCAAAATTTTTTGATATGATTCCCCAATTCTGCACTTAGTTTGTTGGTCGATCTTTTTTCACACAAATGTGGGTGAAGAGTAGAGCCAGGAAGTGGAGCAACCTATACAGGAGGCAACTGGATCACAGTAAAATAAAAAGAAGGCATAGAGCCACAGACTGATGATCATACGAGGGAAAGGAAATTCTTAGTGCAATATTTTTTATTTTTCTCCCCGATATGCATCCCGAATTGAAAGACAAGCTGGTATGCCTAGAGCAAAATCCAACAGATTCCATCAGAATAAGTACTATATGATGATATGTAAATGCTGACAACTAGATGTAGATTTTTCTTAACAGAATGTGAACTGTTAATGAGGAGAACAGAAAAGTATGCATGAATTCTTTTATGGGGAAAGCTAGCAGCTCAAATAGGAGCTTAAAGACACACATCCTTGTAACATGGCAATCCTGCAGCAAAGGAAAAAAGGCAGGAGAGAAAAAGATTTAAGCATCTTTGATTGAGGATCATTCAGATTTTAAGTCATATTCAATAAGTATTGCCAATTTGTCATCAACATCACCTAATTGCTAGTGGTCATCAACTACTCATCTACAGTGATTGTTTTGCTGAAAGATGAACATAAGAAGGGCACTAAAAAGTTTTTGTGAAGAATTGCCTAAACAAATGCCACATGATATGGTTTATATCAACTGATTGCTTGAGACAACAGAGGTACATGGGGCATCTCTCTCTATCTCACAGGTAGCAAAGGTATCAGGGATTGCAACATCTTGTTAAAGAAAATATTCAAATTCTAAAAATTGTAGAAACACAGCCCTTGGGCAATGCTTCTTGTTGAGTCCTCAAGGAGTTGTGTGGAATGATAAACTGATGAAGCCAAATGGTTTATTCAGGCTGTGTGCATAATTTGCAGTTAGAAGTTTCTCATTGCTCAACTGATGGACTCCTCTGGATGTCATGTCAAAGTTGCAATTTCAGGTAGTCCCATTATTTTTGACATTGACAATATTTCTAAGCTAGAAAGTTTGTAAATTACAAGGGATCCTATCATCTTTTTCAGAGATTTGATCTTCCCAATGTTGCTGCAGTGGGCAGACAGACTGATGTGGCTATGTCAAAAATGTTTCCTTATCCTAACAGCACAATTCCAGGCAACATAAGATGAATGCAAATTTTATGACTTATCTTTAAACCTCCTGAGTGCACTGCATCGTTCTATAGAGGAGGAGGAGGAATCTGCAAGAATAAAAGGAAGACTCACCAAATTTCTGCCATTTCACTGGTTGGTATCTGTTTAGACAAAGACTCATAAAATATCCTAAGGGGTTCTCTCTGCCGATAAAAAGAAGCATTAAACACGAAGTGAGTGAAACTAATTTCAGCAAGGCAATATCCAAAAAACCAAGACAAAATTCAAGACCAAAACCTCTTCAGGTGGATCATACTTCTGTCCATGCAGGGAGTACACTTTCTTCTCTCTCACTTTCGTCGTTTTGGCTGTCGTCGTTGTTTTTGATGAACTAGATGTAGTTTTGGATTTTACCTTCACATTCACAAATAAAGTATTGGAAACAGTATGAGCCCTTAATAGAAACCCAGAACCAGTGTTCAAGAAAAGTATCGGAGTGCAACAAACTGCTCAATTCCTTTCAGATGAATGAAATTCATGCAGAAAAAAAGAAACATATAGAAATAAATTGATTTACTGCAGATTATACACAGTCAATTAGGTAGACACCATCCTCAAACAAGCCAATTCAGCAGAACTCCTAAATTTACTCTAGATAAGAAAAATAGTCAGAAACTGAAAGCATCCAATTTATCTAGTTCAGAGGCTACATATTAAAATCCAGTTAAAACCCAGATAAACTAATCTGAAATTCAATATCAAACCATACAATTAAATGAATTCTAGTCACAGAAAGCAATACAAACTATGAGATGGGTACCTCTGTTTTAGTGACAGTTGAGACAGATTTAGTCTTGGAATCAGCCAGAAGTTTGGTGGAGCTCTCAGCCTTCTTGTTCTTCATTGAAGATCCAACCTTTATCTTTGAAGAACCCCCTTCATGGCTGCTAGGCTTGACCTTGGCTACGCTTGGCTTGGTCTCTGTGGCCATGCCTCTTTCAATCTATCAATCACTCACTCTCCCGTTATTGATCTCACCAATCAACGAATCAATCCTTCACCTTCTTGTTCGTTGCTTCAAAGGATCCGTCTAGCACTAATAGATATAAAAAATTTGCCACGAAAATAGAAAAACGAATGTCAACCGACCGGTTATTACCGTTTAACTGTTACTAAGGTTTGATTGGTCCGCTTGGGGGCCCACGGCGGATGTTAAGGAATCTAAAAACGAAATGACATATTTACCCCCCCCCCCGCCCCAAAATGTAGACTACTGCGTGGGCAAGGTTTAGAGAAATAATATTAGAAAACAGAGGTTGAGAAGGTCATTTAATAGGTTCTGCCGCCACGGGTGAAGGCTAAGGCCAGGGCAATGTCACGGTAAAACGTTAATCGACGCAAAGATCGTTCATCAAGCGAAGGAATGGCCTGGTTTCCAGGAAGATGTAATCGGACGGTAGAGAGAGGGAGATGCAACGCACTTGTCGGTTGATCGGTCTCTCATGATTAAATTTCATTTTTGCACTGATTTTCATGTAGTCACGTGACTGACCGGACGGTACAAACGGCGTAAACGGTCCTGCCCCGAGTTTTACAACGCCCGGTTTGGGTTGCCAAAACTTAAAACAAATAGATGGCATGAAGTGGAATTGGGACAAAATCATTTTAATTTTCTCCAGGCTGTTTTTCTTTTATCAATTTACTTTAGCTTAATTGTGTAAGGAGAGCATTAACCAATGACGAAAAGTGCTCAACATGAATGAATCTACTAAGCTTGTTGTTGTAATAGATAAATAAAAAAAAAAATTATAATCTTTAATTTGACGGTATTAAAGTCATTTTGAAAAATAAAATCGTTTTTCTTTTATAATCGCGTTTAATATTTCAAAATCATTCAATTTACAACTTAATGGAGAAGTAGATCATATGTGTCTGTGCGTGAGATTTAATTATAAACAGTTTTCCTAAGTTTTCTTATCTTTTTTCTTGGCAATTGCAGGCATACGTTGTCGACACAAAAAATTTCACCAGTGAGCCAGTTGCTAAGATCACATTGCCCCGCGAAGTTCCATATGCTTTCCATGGAGCATTCATGTACGCCATCGTCAATCTCATTTCAGACATATGTGAGGGTTGCAAAAGTCAACTAGAAGAAAAGTTTTGTTAACATGTTTTTCGGATGTAGTGGGGCCAAGAAGCGGTGGCAACAATTGGCAATTGGCTTCGACCACCTTTTTGTTGTTCTTCAACGTCAAAGCAGCAATCCATCTGTACATATCTTTATCTTTATTGCTTAGTTTAAAGTACTTGTCCTTAGTTCCCGCTGAATTGAGTTGGCGTTTGGATTCTTAAACGAAAAAAATGTAAACCCTTTAAATTGTACAACTACGAAATTTTTCTTCTAATAAATTCGGTATGATAATGACTTCGCCGACGGGTAGGTGAATGATATCGGCTTCCCAACGACGATGGATCGGACGGTGTACTGATATGCAAAACTTCCAGTTTGTGGGCATTAATCACCCAAGCATACCAGATGTTTGGTGGTAATAAGGAAAAGAAAAACTTGTAATTGAGGAGGCGCAAGGGCTCACGCTGCCTATCTTGGTTGCCAGAATGAATCCACGCTGGAGCGTACCACCCAAAAATAAAGATGAGATAGTAGCATATACTTGTGTTTTTACTAATACAATAATTTTTGGTTAATTAGTTTGGATTGAAAATTAAATCATTTTTACTAATATATGTTACAATTAACTAGTGCATATACCACACCAAGCAGCATTCAGCCAAAGGTTAATAGGATTTATTGGACATATGGCTACTTGAAAAGAATTTGTTGAAGCTACGTGTGACAATATTTATTTAAAAATTCTATTACATAAACACAAGATTAGATGCAAGTTTACACAATGAAATCTTAACTATTAATTATAATTTACTCACTATTTATCGAAAAATACATCAATTGTAAGTAATAATTAAAATTTAATGATACGAGTTTATAGTTAATTTCTCTGTCTTCATAACTCAATGTAAAGATACTTTTACTAATATACGTTCCACAAGACTGCTTAAATTATAGCCAGTGAGTTAGCAGAATTTGTTGCAGTTCAAGCTTCGGTTCTTAGGTAGTCCCATCAATTTTCAGGGGTCTTTAGACCGCACAACTTGCTATGTAATATCAAATTTTATCAATACAATTTAAATTTCAACGTCTTTCTTTAAGGATTCAAGTAAAAGTTTCCTTAATCAAAATTGCCTCAACGGAAATCAAATAAATGCGATAAGAAATAATAACAATTTCTAACCTTAATTGTCTTCTTGCTGATGCGCAGGATTTGGATGTGAAAATCTGTTTCAATAATAAATTTTGAAAGCATAATTCAGGTTTATAGATTGTTAGTTTTGTTTTTGTTCATTATGAATCATACAATAGAGAATATCCCTGGAATGTCCCTTCGTAGCCGGGTTTTAGAGAATCTTCTATAAATCCAGTAACTTTTCAGGAAGAATCCAAATTCAGATTTTTAGTATAGGTATCTATTCTTAGTTAGTAAAATGTTCCTTCAGATACATTCATAGCTTACTAATCCGCATTTTGGACGTTCAGTTTCAAATTCCACGATTTTAATTACCTAGGAGCTGGGAGTTTTCGTTAGAATATAACTTTAAGAAAAATTTTATGTCTTCTTAAAATGCTTGCCATGTGTGCTTTGGACGAAAGCTACAAAACAGATACGGATTCCGTTTTATTTTCCCCACTTATAATAGATGATTGTATAACTAGAGAAATATTGTTCGTCACACACTTTGTCTGCACTGATGGTAGGAAACATGTAATCACTTGAGAGGGGATATTCCAATTCCCAGCATTATGCATGACATTTGACTTGCGAAATTGGCACTTGTGGGGAAAATTTTATTTTATTAGGGTATCCAACTCTAAGCTGTGGGCAAGAGGCCAGACCGAGGTTTTCTATCTACCCATTATGTGTGTTTTTTCCTTCATGAGTCTGGCCCATTCCGCTTGTTGTACTTCAGTTTTCTTTTTTTTTTTTTCCCCTTTTAACATAAGCACCAAAATTTATCCCCACAAATAAAACAGAATAGCCAGAGTTTCCCCACTTATATCTACTTCCACTGGTTAATTATGAGGCGTGACGTGATCATTACAATGACCGTAAGGCTGGAGTTTGGACATCTCCCCGTCCGCTTTGTAATCAATCGGCATTGAGTGTTGGTGACATACACCACATTTGTTTCATGCAATAAGGGAAGCAACAAAATGGCTTGCGGTCATCGTCCTCCTCCAAATTTATGGATCTGTTCGGCAGCCTGCTGGAGTATCTCCCAGATTTGATCAACTGAAAGCCTCGATCTCATCAACATTTAAGGTACCACCAATACCTTGGCGGGCGTACATAGTTTGCTTTACAGTATATCATTGAGCCAGTACCCCCCAGCGGTGGAACTAGCCAGGGTCGTAACCTTCGGGAGGCTATTTTATGGTCACATGGTATAGGGCGTTGCAATTTTGTAGGAGCTATTAATTTTGAGCACTTGTAGGAGCTGTTTGCGTTGCACGGAATTGTGGTGAGGGCGTCCTGGTTATTGTTAGGAGCTGTTTTGGCCGAAAGGGCCATATAGAGGAGCCGTGAAACTCATACAAACACAAACTCTGTCCATAACACAGCATACAATTTGCAAGTGTGAATGTTGATGCATAAAAATTTGTATGGTAGGGTAAGTAGTGAAAATTTTGTTGGACTAGCTTGGTACAGGTTTAACGAAGAACACCATAAATGCTGTAGTAGGATACAAGGAAAAAGCTTCTCTATATGAAGAACAAAAAGGAAAATTTTCTCTATCGAGAAAAGGGTACGAGAGCATAAGCTCGGATTTTTTTTTTGAGTTACAGTTATACTGATGTTGTTTGTGAGACAAGGATCCATCCTATCTATTGGAGAGAATCATTATTTTATTGAAATTCCAATCACGATTATCTTAGCCATTTTTGGGCGTATATCTTCTAGAGCCAGAGAATATTTTGCTCTTAAGGTGTCATGTTTTGCCTATGTACGGATTGTAATGTTTTCAAGCATTGTCAGATGCCTCTTGGTTGAGCTAGATGGTTCATGACCCTTCATGAGCCAGCAGAGCAACCATATTTGCCGAAGATCATAAGGGTTGGGTTTATTCAAGACACGCATGGTTGCTGTGTGACCAGCCCGTCTTCAGGGAGTTGCCCGAATTGCCAATGAAGATTGATGTTTCCAAGACTATGAAAAATGCATTAAGGAGAGTGTTGGATGTGTTCGTTGATTCTATGTTCAAATTTGTTGATCAACCGTTAATCCCATCAGGTAAATATCCCAGCGATTAAATACATTCAACACCCATATTACCTGTTACCTTTTCTTTTCTAGCCCTTAGAGGTAAATCATTTCCTGTAACTTTTCACGCAATAATTAATGAACAAGAATTTCTTTGGTCAAAGGAAGCTACGTAACAATTGTACATGAACGTTGTGGTCTCATCAAATCTAGGTTATACTATAATTAGTTTATCTAATATTTTTGAAATTATATATATATATTATTAGAGCATATCACATTAAATTCGATTCATAATGCAGGGCAATTTTGGTCCAGCTGAGGAAATTGGAGAAGCCGTTGAGGTTACCTGCACTAACGAAGAAATTCCGGTGGATTTTCCTGAGGGTGTTTACCTGCCAAATGGTATGGCAATTAGATGTGTACGGTACATATGTACGGTATTGAATTGAAATGCTTTTGCATTTCGGATTTCACTTGTATATTCATTTTGTTCACGGTGATAAGCAGGGTCCAATCCTCGATTTGGAGGTCTAAAATCGGCAGTTTCAGCTTTCGGGAAATCAATTCATGTATGGGTGTAAGGAGAAGGAATGCTTCATGCATTATACTTCACAAAAAACGATTGTGGAGAGTGGACTTTATCTTACAAGAACAAGTACGTCCAGTCTGAAAACTTCAATCAAGAGACAGAAAGTACGAGACCTATTTTCTTCCAACAGTAGAAGGAGATTCTTTAGTTGTTTTAGCAGCAATTCTCCTTAACAAGTTATACGGCATTTCTAAGATCTTTGACAAAATTAAGGATTTCAGTCTTCTTCTTCTTGTTTTTTTTTTTCCGATGTTTTACAATTTGGAGGTATCCGGCCAGCCTTGTGACATATAAGAGTAATTGTCAAATATATATATATAAATTGAATTGAAACATGACTTGAGAGTGAAAATCTCAAATCAATTTTGCTTTGATGGTTTTTTTGTTTTTTTTTAGTCTGGTGTTTTTATCCATTCTTTATCTCATGAAATAATGTCAACTGAAACTTCTCATTAAAAATTTCAAACTTTCAACCATCGACCATGCTTCCTTGGCTAGGGACGGGATTTTATGCTTTTAGTGTCCCCCATTGCCCCGTTCACAATACAGGCTGATTTGATTGATGCTTCCTTGCGGTTGAGGTTTGGCAATTATGCCAAACTGTACCAAAACGTCAATGTTATTGAGTTTTTACAACCAGTGATAATTCACCGCCACAAGAGATTGACATATTCACAAAGTTTTGATTTGTGGGATGTCGATGGAGCCTGGATTAGGCCTTTCACTAGCTATCCCCAAAGGTTCTTTAAATGCTTCTTCCACCATTTTTCTTCAAATTTCTAGTGAAACACAAAAAAATCCAGGCGGAAGTAATTAATAATCGTAGCCTGGTTCATCATCATACAGAAAGCTCCTTATTCAGGCGAGATAGTAACGATGGGTATCCGGTTTTCCAATTGTGTTGATTGGTTTTCCCTCCTTTTTTCTCAAGGAAGAGTAAGAAAAGAAAAATTCAAAAAATGAGCAATAGCCGATTACATGTTAAAATGGGTTTGATTGGACGATTGCACGTTTCAGCTGACGGAAAGCATGAAGGTGATCTCAAGGACGATAGAAGTCGACTCAACCATTAAATAGGTGTCAGGCCAAAGTAGGTTAATAGCTTATGCTCATGTCTTGTCCTTCGTAAGTTTTGAGAGACTTTTCCCATACACACACTCACATTAACAGGGTGAAAATCTCGTGCATCGAAAACACTCTCATTGCTTGTAGCTGGAATGACTCAATTACTTTTCATTGCATCAGGTACAATGTGAGAATTGATTCTCCTCTGACAGTTGACAGGACAAGACTTCTCGAGGGCGGCCAGTGAGTAGATATCGAATTTCCTTTCATCTTAAGAAGGTCAATTTAAAGTAATTAATCTATGTATAGTTGCTGTCACATTCACATGCAGATTAATAAAGTACAAGCAGGAAGAGACCGCCAGAATTGGAGTGATGCCCCGATATGGCGATGCAGATTCGGTCAAGTGGTTTATTGTACACTAAATTGCACGTTTCACATAATTAACTGCTTCGAAGAGATCAGTGATGATCAATTTAAGGGAGAAATTTTCAACAAGGTTTCTGTCATTTTGTAATTTAATGAAACAAAAGAACAGGTTGTAGTGCGTGGATGCAGGGCTTCCACATCAATTGTACCGGGTCCTGATTTGGGTGTAGACAAGTTCGAGTGGTTTTCAGGGGTGTTTCAATTCACTGAGCCCGTTGATGAAGGGAATGCCAATGATGATTCGTAGGGTTCATCGGAATATGGGTATCTATTCCATCGTCCGCATGAATGGAGGTTGAACATAGTAACTGGAGAAGTTAAAGGAGGAACATTTGACTGGAACTGAATATTCTATGGATTTCGCCTTCATCAACGAAAGTGTCGATGGTTTCAAACACAATTTCGCATACACCCAAGTAACTGATTCGTTGGCCAGCTCTACCTGTGTTATGTAACCACTTTATCCTCCTTGGAGACCCTGTCTGCACCCCAATCCCCAAGACTCCTGCATACTTGCACGCTGGTGAATTTGACGCGTCCCAGATATAAATTTACATGGTACACTATCTTGGTAAGTTACATATTTTTATTCTATAATAGTAATTACGAACATACATTTAATAATAGTTATAATAATAATTCATATATAAAATGAGTCCAATTAAACATATTCATGTATCAAAACCCTATAATTCATGGTAGACCGAAGTTATCCCAAAATGTTCTTGGTGCTTGTGTGACTTGTATCATTTAAGGGGTACATCATAGGCTAATCCACGAAAGATCTCTCACTCTCTCACTCTCTCTCTTTTTAATTCTTTTTTTTTTTTTTTCTCTATGTCGATGCCTTCCTTTGTGACCTTAGGCATTACCAAATGTGGAGTTCTGGCCAAATTGCACCTTAATGGACAACAACAGTCCACGCTGCCCATGGTACGCAAGCACAGATAACTATATAAATATCTGGACATTTATTTAATGTCTCAGATATCAACATAGCATTTCTATTCCAATTGTCTGCATAAGAGACTAATAATTGCTTATCCCTATGATATATCTTTATTTTGTAATGTTACATTTACAGAAAGTGGAAAATGACGAGCCACCAATAGGGACAGAATAACATAAGTTTGGAGAAAATGTATTTGGCACAGGAGCCGCATTTGTCACTAAACAGGGAGGTGTTGAAGAAGATGGAAGGCTGGATTATTACGTTTGTGCACAATGAAGAGACTAACGTGTCCCGAGTAATTTGCCTTACTTTGCATTCTAATACTCACTATTTTCTGACAAAATTTCTGAATCTGACTAGCTATTTTCCTTGCAGGATCGTATAATTGATGCGAAGAAGCTTGATGGTGAGCCAACTGCTTCAATAACTCTGCCATACAGGGCGCCGTATGGTTTCCAGGGCATCTTCGCCACCATGCTTTGATCTGGCTAAAAAATATTTCTCGGGTCATATAATTGGCTGGAACGAAATCTATGGTTGACATGCCAAATCTTGATGATATGTTGAGAAATGTAAACTTTTGCGTGTTATATGTGGGATCCCTAGTTCAAAGTTTGTTTTGAAAAGATGTTTTAAGTTTGTTGCGAGGCTTGATTCTTTTTTCCTCTTTCTATTTTGATTTTATTTTATTTTTTTGTTAAGAATTTAGAATCATATTTTCAAGATCCTAAATTTAAGAAGAGTGCATGAAGTTTATAAAAATAATGAGAATAATTATTTTTATTATATAAATTACGACCCAATACAGTTCTTTTATAGAGTAGAAGGAAAAAATATTCAAGCTGCACCAAGCAAGCTAACCCCGCTTTGACGCTCTTGGCCCAAACCAACGAAATGAATCCAGGATTCAATTTGAGCACAAGGAACAATCCCTCGCAGCCTTAAAAATTGCCCCACTCCCTCTCATTCACTAAAGTTTTGGAGTTGAGATATTAATCTTCTAAAACCGTATTGAATTGCAACTGAAACCAAATCATAAAATTTTTTGTTCTCCTCTGCACTCTAGAGGAGAAAAAATAGAAGCAGCCAACAATTGTTTCTTGAAGCAGCCAGCAATTGTTGAGCAACAATTTTTTATCTTCCAATAGTTAAATCAAATACACTCTTGAGTCATGAGAGATAAAGCAGATAACGTGTAAGCAAACAGCAGAGATAAAATTATCATTTTTTTTTTATAAAAAAAAGGAAAAAGGTAAAAGGCCGTTAGCCGGCCCACCAGACCGAGGACAACTTATAGCCGTGCGACTTGCGGGCGAGGTAGTGATATTTCCCAACAAGTGCACAGAATATATAGACGGGGTTAGAATCCGTTCATCTGGTATTTCTCTCATCCCACGCTACAAGAAATACCCTTTAGCAACCCTAAAATCCGTAACTATACATATATATATATATACCTAAAATCCGTATATATATATATATATATATATAGCGAGCTAAAAGTTTGGTAGTTCCCACCCATCCGATCTTCCTACGTGACATTTGGTTGGACCCTCCAACTGAATTGGTGAATGGAACTGATTTTATTAAAATTTTTATTTCTTGTGTTTTTTTTTTAAATGTATATAATTATATTATTTTATTATAAATACTTTTAAAATATATACTTAAGTATTAATTTAATAACATTTTATTTATTTTTATAATATTAATTTAACGATTTAATTATTAACAGGATAATTAAATTAATAATTTATCAAATCAAACATTAAATTAAGTTAGAGTTGAGTTTAAATTTAAAATTTATTTTCTTAACAATAATCCGACTTAATACTACAATTTTAGAATGGAAAAGTTAAGTGGTATTTGCAATATTGCTTTCTGTGTACAAGAATCCATTATCGATGGGTTTATCCATCATCGTTATCATTGCATAACCAGCTTTGCTCCTTTCTAATTGTTTTAAACAGTTGGAAGACTCCATTGCTGTGGGTTGGTGACCTTATAATTAGTTAGTTGAGGAACACAGTTCTTTTCAATTATTTCAAGAAATGTTGTCCAGACAAATTTAAAACTTTATTATTATTATTATTATTATCATTATTACAATTTCGGCTTCGGTCTCTCCAGCTCCGCCCAATTGTTATTGCCCCCCACCAAATGGACAGTGCCATTGCAACCCAACTGCAATATGTATCCAACTAACAACGCGTAGACCTTTAGGTGGAATTTTTTAAGGGAGCTATCAGCCCGGCGACACGTCTTTAAGTCCACATTAATTGGCTTAAACTAGTTAGGGCCAATTCTCCCTGGTCCATTCCCCCTCTGATAATTTTTTTCTTTCTCTAAGAAACAAAAAGGAAAGAAAGAAAAACCAACCCCAATAACAATAACAAAATATACCTGTTCTTATCTTCTATGCCAAAAAGAGGCGCGGATTAATGCATATTAATATTGCATTATAAAAGCTCAACGTCTTGTTTTTTCTTTTCTCGGTGGGGAATTTAAGGCTTTCCAACAGTCATCGAGGTTGACAAGGTAGCCAATTTCCAGAGTTTGTAAATAGTCACTTTCCAGAGAATGTGGAAATTTTCCACTCGTGTACTTTGAACCCAAAGTCGTAAATGGGATCTCGTCCATCCTCACCTAAAAAGTTTTCTGCAATGAATACAACCACAACCATAATGGCAGCTTCTCCAATACCATTTGAGGAATTCACCATCCATAATGTGTTCTCGTCAATGTTCCAATCCCACCCCATTGGCCCACGTGTCAACGACCACAAAATCAAGAATCATGCCAGATGCATACAGCTATTGGAATTGAATGAAAAGATCCACTGGAAAAGCATCAGCTATCGTCATATGCAATTGGACTCAACTCGATCTAGTATGCTTGGTTTTTCACCATGAAATATGAATGGCCATTCACTCGACGTGGTCATGGGGGTCCAAATTAATTTATAGGTCTAACCCAAATTAACTATGTTCATAAATATACCACCTGTCCAATCCGATCTAATTTTTATATCTTTAGCTAACCCCTTTACTCTTCGAAGCCCAGATCAATAATTCTCTCCCCTCCCCACTCCAGCCTCAAAATACGCAAACACACTGGTTGCCAATGCCATGGAAACAATCTATGGCAAGTAAGTCTCTCCATACTTTCATAGATGAAGAAAGAAAAGCAATGGAATCGCCTACTGATCATGAGCTTTCCATTAAGAAGGCCTGTGAGGAAATGGTCAGCGACAATGTCGAGGTCCCGCTTGGCCCTCCAAGGCCTTCTGGCGGCTACTCGGCCACCATGCATAGCCTTATGTCACCGCCTAGCCCGGAATCACCTTGGACACTATCACCACTCCACACCCCATCCCCTTCTCTTCTCTACCATTGCATAGCCTCTCTTCATCGCCACGAAGGAAATATCTATTCAATTGCAATCTCAAAAGGAGTAGTCTTCACTGGATCCTAGAGCAACCGTATACATACATGGAGGCAACCGGATTGTGTCGAACGAGGCTATATCAAGGCTAGCGCCGGCGAAGTCGGGTCCATTTTAGTTCAAAGTAATATGCTTTTCTCGGCCCATAAAGACCGTAAAATCAGGATGTGGAACTTTAAATTCTCGAAAAATTTTCAAGCCAAAAATATGTGTACGTTACCTAAGAAAAGAAGCTCATTCCTTTTGTACACAGGTTCGTACGACAAAACAGTTAAGGTTTGGAGGGTTTTAGGTGAAAAATGCGTGGACTCATTTGTGGCACATGAAGATAATGTAAATGCAATACTGGTCAACCAAGATGATGGGTGCGTTTTCACTTGCTCTTTTGACGGGTCAGTCAAGATATGGAGGGGAGTATATAGAGAAAATTCTCATACTCTCACTATGACACTCAAATTTCAACAATCACCCGTCAATACACTAGCCTTAAGCTCATCGTTCACCGATTGCTTCCTCTACTCAGGTTCATCCGATTGCACCATAAATTTCTGGGAGAAAGAGAAATTCTCCTGCAGGTTTAACCATTGTGGGTTCTTACAAGGGCACCGTTTTGCTGTTCTCTGTTTGGCAGCGGTAGAGAAGTTGTTATTTAGCGGCTCGGAGGATACGACGATCAAGGTCTGGAAGAGAGAAGAAGGAAGGCATTTTCATGAATGACTGGCGATTTTAGATGGGCATAGAGGGCCGGTCAGATGCTTGGCTGCTTGTTTGGAGATGGAGAGAGCTGTGATGGGGTTTTTGGTTTACAGTGCAAGTTTGGACCAAAGTTTTGAGGTTTGGAGACTTAAGGTTCTGCCCGAAGAGAAAATGCGCCTGGATTATTCAGACCGGAGAGACTCCAAGCCAAAGGCTGTAGAGTACGAGATTAGCCCTGTCTTGTCACCTTCGTGGGTAGAGAAGAAACTTAATGGTTCCCATGTTTACTAGCCAGGTCCACAATAAATAGAGTGAAAAATCATTGCCTGCTTCTCCCCTTCAAATTTCAAGCAATCGTTAGTCCAAAGTTTCTTAGTTTCTTTTCTTTAATAAGACTTGTGCCACTTTCTTTATGTTATATGCAGTAAATTCTAGTGTTCTATTTTTCATTAACAGTATACCTTTCTTCAATATTTCAGATCTAACCCTAAGACAAGAGGTGTAAGATTATGAGAAATGGTAGAATTACTTTGGTTGCGTTGCACATTGCACACAAACTTGTTACGCGCAAGCTCAACTCACTTGATACGCAACCACCCACGACACGCAATCACACAACACCTTTTTGACTGTCGTTTTAGAGTTCAAACGTATATCTTTGTATCAAACAAGAGATTAAAAGTAAAATTTAATACAGTTTATTAATTTAAAAATTTGCACTAACCAGTTTATAAAACTAGAATTCAATTATTAAATCGATTAAATTGAATTTTATAGTTAGAATTGATTCCAAACATGCTTAAATATGCTTTTGATTCCAAATATCCTTAAACATTCTGCTCCATTTCCGTCGTGGCCGGACGACATTTAGATCTCTCTTTTCTCCTACTACTTTTGTTGGAGCCCCCCCACCCCTCCTCCCTTTTTTTTTTTCGGTGTTTTTGGTGGTAGGTTTAATCGAGACTCAAAAACTTGGCTGCTTTTGATTCTGAGGCTTCCAGCCTTAAGTTAAAATGACGCGTTGGGGAGCGTGTTTGCCTTTTGCTACAACGACAAAGAAATGAAAAAGGGCATAAACGAAAACAAGTTTGACCATCCAACCTTGGTAAATAAGGCTACCAACAGAAGATCCACACTGCAAGATTTTCTCACGATAAATGACAACGGTTCGTACGAGGAGAAAGACAACGGAACTTAATTAGTACAATGGGAAATGAAAGGGTACAATTCAACATCTTTATGGTTTCTAATAAACTTCTTCAACGCTGGGAATAGGTTGATGGGATCGTATGATGAAGAAATTTTCGTATATGAACCCAGCAAGGCCACCGCCAATAAGGGGTCCAACCCAGTAAACCCAGTGATCCTTCCAGTCCCAGCTAGCCAACGCAGGCCCAAATGACCGTGCTGGGTTCATGGAGGCACCCGAGAACGGTCCACCAGCCAGGATATTAGCCCCCACCACAAACCCAGTGAGGATGGGGCCGAGCCCATCAATGGTTCCTTTACTGGGGTCTACAATAGTGGCATAGACTGTGAACAACAACGAGAAGGTCAGCACAATTTCCCAGACTGTTCCTTGAAAGTAACCCACCCCACTTGCAAGTGAATGTATTGGGGTCCCCTGCACCAGAGAAAAGAGAGATTCCACCAGATAAAATTCTACGAGAGACATTGCTGGGAAAAATTGTTATTATAATCTTCCCGTAAATATGCTAAAACTTTTTATTGTTTTATTTAATTTTGATGGCTTTGCAGAAAGTTCAGCAGCAGCTTTAACTTTTAGCCTTTTATTTTATAAGAAAAGCCGAAAGAAATATGTACACGCGACAAAAATAATCTGACCAATCAATGTCACAACACAACATTGGAGGGCGCGAGAAGGAAGATGTGGGGGGCCAGTTGGCCGTACAATATTTTGCCACTTAACTAATTAAAGCATGCGAGGGTGTACAGACACACTTACCTGGAACCCATCATAGAAAAAATATAATACAATAAAACTTTGCTCTTAAGAAAAAAATGCAGGCCGATCATTACACTTAGTTTATGTTAATATAATTTTTCAAAAAATTATATTTTATTTTTATTACCTTTCTCTCTTCTACAATCATAATCCCACACCCCCCCCCCCAAAAGAATCAAAAAGTTTTAAACTATTTAAGAGTTTTTAACTAAAAAGTTTAAATGCTGGAATAACTCATTACCAGTCCTCCTGTGAGATACTTGAGAAGGAAACAAGCAGCTGAAGATGCTAACAATTGCGCAATCCAATAAAGGATAGTTCGGACGACTGTGATGTGGCCACCGACGAGGAGGCCAAGAGTGACGGCTGGGTTGAGATGGCCACCGGAAATGCGGCCGGCTGCTATCATCACAGCCACAACAAGCGCGTGTGCCACGGCCACAGCAAACAATCCGACCAACGTATTTTCCGCTAGTTTATCTGTACGTCAAAATATACACACATGCACATAAAATGATCATTCGTAAGGAGATGAACTTGATCATGATTTAAGGAAAAAAAAAAAAAGGGGCCACGCGTACAGAGACACGCACGCCCTAAAGATGGGTGAGGGGTGTTAAAAGAGTATAAAAGTATAAATTATTAAAAAATAAAGACCTAACATAACTTCCGATTCAGAGCTTTTACGTAGACTTTAGGCTTCAAAGGGTTATTTAACAGGATCAAATTGAGCACGTTAATTTCTAAGTAAAAAAAGAAGAAAAAATGTTGAAATCTACCTGAGACCATGGCAGATCCAACCCCAGCAAACACAAAGAGGAAGGTGACGATAAACTCCACGATAAGGGCTTGTATGCAGTCGGGGTGGATGGCCTCTCGTCGAGATCCAAGGGCGATCTTTGCCATTGTCACCTACCGTGCACCACTCGTAGATGATGTCGCAATGACCAACTTATGAGACTGTAGTACTCTTGGTGGCTCATGTAGTTATAAGCCCTTTTTATAAGCGGAATGCCTTTGAGCAATAATGCTTGTATTTGTCAATGTCGCTCTTTCACTAGTTCAATGCACGTTATCATGCGATAAAACTATTTATCTATAGCCAAATTTACGAGTATACCCATCTCCCGTTGACTTGGATGTGATCTTTCCTCTAACAAAGCTATGGTTAAAATTATGTGTCTAATCGTGATTATGTAATTTTTTTCAACTGTTGAAATGTCGTGCTAATCAGGAAATAGAAATAGGTGATCGCCATTTTCATACCTAAAACTCGTCGGCGCCTTACAGTATTGGATCTGCAATGCTACAACAAACTGTTGTCAATACTCCGGTAGGCAGCTCCATGCCATGCTAGAAACATGGTTTCATTGATTTTGGGTATCCTTGGCCTAAGGGTGCCGTGATTAATAATATATTTGAGGTTCAAGAAAAAAAAAAAAAAAAAAGAGTAGGCAGCTTGATGCTTATTACTTTTGCATAATAAGCAAAGAAATTTATAGAAACCAATGCATGAAAGAATACTAAAGTGTTATGGACACTTTATCAAAATTGTCGAACATTGCTTTCTTATTTAGGAATTAACATGGTAACACGATAACTTTTGTAAAAATTAATTTTTGAAACTTGCCTTTACTTCATGTGTAGTAAAAAGCCAAGGGTCACGCGTATGGATCCAACTTACCACCGTACGCATTAAAGCCAATATCCTAATCTGGACGCTAAAAAGTTAAAAAGCAAATGGGCAATCCCGGTTTTTTTACATATTGGAATCTTTTCTGCTTTTCGCGGTCTATACATTAGACTCCATATAGGGTTAATTGAGTACTATAAAGAAAAAGTGGTGCTTGGGTTTAATAATACCCTACGTCCTTTTCTATCTCCACCGTTTCGAAAGATGGGTCGCTACAGGCACACTGTGGATTTATGGTAACAAAGTGTAGTGTCCAAATGAATATGCTGCGCTAGTGTGGATTGATTGTGTCGTCATTTTCATAGTTTTCTTTTGTTTCCATGCAACATTCGTAATATTAATTTGACATTTGACCAATAATAAGGATATTTTAGTCCAATAAATATAAATTATCTACTCATCATCTACCTGAGTTTGGCCCGAGGATAAAGGAGCGAGCATCATGCATGTGAATAAGCCCATAATTTTATAATTCCTGGCTACAACAAGGTTTTAAAAATTTGACTTTCGGATTAATCACATTATTTTTTTTAACAACTTTCTTTTTTCATTATGCCTTCTTTTTCTCGTTATCATTATTTTTGCTCTCTTTAGCTTTTTTTTTTTTTTAATAAAAAAATTAAATTGAGTCAAATAATAAAAATATTAGACATTTCATTATAAAAATATTTCAGCCATATATTATTAATAAGTTATTACTCTTAACTTTTTTTGGGTGACTTTGGTTCGAAATGTAGATTTTATGTTACCTTAAAGATAAACAAAAATGGTTTAAAATTCAATATTATTTTATAAGATTTTTTTTTTTTTGTTTTTGTCTTAGGAAGGTCAAAATCTATATAGAAGAGGAAGATGGAGGAGGAGGAATTCAAATTCCCACATCTTTCTTCGATCAAAAGATCTGTGATCGGTTGCTTAAAATAATTACTCATTTAATAATAATTTTTAAAATAATTTATCATAAGTTCTATGCTAATGAAATTTTAAAAACATGTGTGTTTGCACCTTTGGATGTTTTGACTAATAAATCCGATCTCTCTATTCTACAACTCGTGTTACATGTACCGCCGATCAAGTTAGAATGACATTTAATAAATTAAATCTAGTTCTTCTTAGGTCTATCTCTATATATATACTCACTCTGGGCTTAATATATATATATATTATAGTCTCTCATGAACCTCTTGACCCCTCAATTAGCATTTGATAGTAATGAAACCCTCGTGGTAGTTATCTTTGTAGTTTCTATAAACAAGAAGGTCTCTGCTCTCCACATAAGAGTTCTTCCACAAGTCCCTCCGACACCTTTCACTTTCTCTTCATTTTTCAAATATTGTTTTCGATCGTAACTCCGTCGAACCTCCAAAACTTTAATGTTACTCATCGGCATTATTGAGTCGCTTGATAATAATTACGGTGAATAAATAATCTTTGCCCAACGCTCAACAGCCGTCCATTATATTGGTTATTAAGAGGAGCACGATCTGTGAATATGATTACGAATCTGAAAGTGGTTAACACTTTGTCATTTTGTTCATTATGACCCCGCCACCACCAAGTTCCAAACGGCGATTAATCAAATAAAAATGTTCATTTTAGTACGTCATCAAAATGGTAGAATCATGGGATCGTTGTTAAGTTTTTTTTATTAAAACATTGGATACTTAAAAAAAAAGAAAAAATCCCCTTCCGTCTTTTGTCATTTAGGAACTCAAGAGTGATTAGTAATTAATTAACAGTTCAATTGCCTTTGGTTTTGTACAGTGGAAGTTATAAAATTGCGTCTTCTTATGTTATTACATTGTCGTGGAACATGACACCACCTAGGTTACTGTTCAGCGTTGGCCAAAATAGCATCATGCTCTTTGCACTCCACTCTATCGCCTCCATCCAATTGACCCCAGAACTTTTCCTTGTCATTACACTAATAAATTCAATTTAACTTGAATGTGTATGTCTTCATAAAACTGAAACATATGCCTCGAATTTCTGCCATGAAAAGAGAGCTTTCAGTCCCAATTTCTCATACTTCAAGAAAACAGTAGACTCTTATTGATTTTCTTTTCTTTTTCCTAGTTCTAATCAATTGTGCATCGTTCCAATTAGGAAATGGCGTGTTTTATTATTAATATTATTTTGATAAGTAAGGAATGGCGTGTATTGGATCTAACAAAAAAGGTCAGTGTAGTCCTTAGTATTTTCGATTCTTGGCTTTTTTTTTTTTCATTCTTTCAGCTTTTGAAAATACAATGCATGATGCGTTAAGAAACTTATGATCACACGAGGAAACTTTTGAGACTTCAACATGGCACAGGAGTCCCTGATGCGTGACATGGGCAGTTTAAGGATAATTTCATTCTTGGGTCATTCATTTTATAGAATTTATCACTTTGGTTCATCAATTCTTATTTTTCTAATTTGAGTCACCAATTTTTGAAAACAGGTCAAAACGTGGGTTTTCCGTTAAACATGGTTAATAGAAGCATGTTAGGCACGCCCCCAAATTAAAAATAATAATAATAATAATAATAGTAATAAATCTATGTTAGGCACACGTAACATATGATGTGGCAAAAGTAAGACCCACAATGAGTCTGACATGGATATTTTTCTCTCTCGTGTTTGTATCTCTCTCGCCTCTTCTCTCTCTCTCTCGTCTTCCCCATTTTATTTTTTGAATTTGCTATTGGATTTTACTCGGCAAGAATCAAAATTTCATAAGAAAAGGAAAACAAAGAACACAAGAAAATTACAGTCGAAGACCCTAATCCCGTCAATTGAGTTTGGGCCCTCCTTCTCTCTTTGTTCTTCATCAGTCTGCCGTTAAATCAAGATTCTGATGATCGATGAGTCCTCTCCCGTCTACAGTTTGGTCCTTCTCTCCCCTCCCCCCCAAGCCCTCTCTCCGTACTTTGGATTTTGATTCACCGGTGAATTGCCTTTCCTGGCTACCTATGAAGTTACGGAAAATTTGCGTGATTGTGATGAGAAATTGTAGATCTTTAAGTTTTTTCTTTTTATATAATTCAATGGGGTGTTCTGTTTCTTTGGCTGGTGCCTGGGTAGTTTACGTGCCAGGTTTTCAAGGGCGAGCAACTTGGCTAGAACCAAAGAAGTAGTGGTTAGTGGTAATTGTTAGCAATAAGGAGTGGTTGTTAGTAGTAACCAAACTGTTCACAGGTGTGTAGGGTTAGTGCCAATGAATTACTTAATGTTGTTAAGTCTCATTATTTAACAAGTATTGAAAAGAATAAAGGATATGAAGTATGAACATTTCTTCTCTTTTCTTCTTAACCACCCCAATTTTAACGTTGGCAGTACTTTCATTTGTCTTTCTCCTTAACTTGTGGACTTGTCTTGTTTGCAACCATTTCGTGGCGAGGTGGAGTCAGAGCGAAGGCCCGTAGAATTCAAGCACAAAACATAAGTGTTCGTCAAAAGATTTGTAAAACGCTTTTTGAACAGCTGTTAGGAGTGATGCGGAAAAGCATGCTGCATGCTGGAGAGGGCGAGATGAGAGAGTGACGAAGAGGAGAGAAAAATTTCCACATCACTTTCCACCAAGCGAGTCGGATGCCACGTGTGTTCTAATAGGGATTTATAGAAGTTGGTGACTTAAATTTGTTTAATTGAGCATTAGTGACCTCAAAGCAACACCGAAAATATCTATACATAATGAAATCAAATCTGGGGATGTGGTTTTTAATATCAACAATAACAAATAGGAAGGTGTTGCCATACAATTGATCAAGGAATGTCAACTGCGAGATTGCAGGTCCAATTGGCTACTTAGTACCTACAGAGAGAGCAGGTAAATGTGCATCATCCTAGTTTGACATGCATAATTCTAATCAATTCTGCATTACATCTGCCCTGCAACACAACTCCCTAAAAAACTCGACAACTCGCTTTTGATCTTTCAACTTCTTTGTATCTTTTTTTTTTATTTTTTTTAAATTATTATTATTATTTTAAATTTCTCTCTCTCTCTCTCTCTCTTTTTATTATTTATTTTCGTAATAAAAAACCTCCAGTGATACCAGCAAACAAGTGAAGTGACGGTTCTACTACCCAGGCTCATTTGAAATCCTCCTGTCCTAATTTCATTAGACTAACTTAACTTGTAAAATGACCGAGACTAGGCATGTATAGATGATACTGTTATTCTGCACCGCCGAGGTACCAACACATAAATCGGATTACAGATTAAATTAGATTAACGTGCTCTTTGTTAATAAAGCAACCATTGTGCCGAGACCATTCAAAACTCCGAAATGGACTTGCCACCCAATTACATTGTCGATTTTCTTTGAATAAATACAACTTCTGTGATACAGACTTTCTTTCCAATTTATGTAAGCCAGACATTTTTTTTTTTTTTTAATTTTTGTTGAACAATTTATATGAATCAGACTTGATGTTGTTAATTTACCATTTCATGATATGACAAAGAAGTTTAATTGTTGCCAATTTCAGATCTTTGTTCGTAATGCTGATTTTCTCTAGCGATCAATGTCTAATGATAGCACCAACCTCTTAACCAAATATTGCATAGATTGATTAACTATTTTCTCTCCCAGAATGCTTCTTAGTTCACAATCATGATCATTATGCATATACAAATACAAGATGTAACGCATGCACCCCTTGCTCAAATACTGCTAGGGAAGTCTGCACTACGCATTTCTTGTGACTACTTTGCAATGAGGCAGCATTAAGTACGAAAACACACAGACCTGCAACTTTGAAGGGGTGTTTCAGATATTGAAGCAAGCAAAGCACATAGGTTGATGTGATAAAGAGGAAGGCCTAGGTTCCAGGAAATTCTCTTTAGAATATGAGAGTGAATCCCCTGAAGACAAGCAATCCTCTACCGTTCCCAAGTCAAATTCCAGAATTTGCAGTGCTACCATGATTTAATGTTATGCTGCCACAGAACTTAGCAAATGTTGGATTCCCTCAGTCCACATCCGCTTGTTACTTTTACTTGTGCATTCAAACTCTATCACTCTGTCAGATGTTTTTATCCCAAAGTAAGCTCTTTGCTCGTCAGAGTCTCCACTGTCCCTTCCAGACCACTCTGGGATGTCACTGTAGATTCCAGAGACTACACCTGCGATCACAGCATTGCTCCACTTTACTTAGTGGGAAGAGATTGAAGGTAATAGGTTGGTTCTGAGTTTGAAACTTTTCTTACAATTCTTCTTCTTGGTGAATGTTCCTGCTATGCACTTGCTTTTCATTTTAGCTACCACCTGGGCTATTTCAAATGTTAAGCTGGTATTTATTTGAAAATGGCACTTTATTTGATTCAGTGGTTGAAATCCAAGAAACATTTACCTGCCAATTTGAATTGATGTTAAAAGAAACTTGCTTCCAGTGAAGGTCTCCTGCAATCAATTATGTCACGGTGAGCACTGAGCACTTTCATGTCATTTTTTAAAAATTTCTTTTGAGTTTCTTAATGTTATTGTCTGAATACCTTTCCTTGTGCGTTTGAGAAGTTCTCCACCTGTAGTCACAAAGTTCAGTGTTTCAAGGATGTTAGATTCTTTACCTTCTACTTTTTCCTCCACAAGGGTGAGTGCTGTTGTTCCATATCCCTTTTGTAGCCTTGCTGTTAAGATTGCAGATGCTCGTAAAGCTACACTTTTATCAACCACATTAGAAAGAGCATATATTTTTTCCAATCGGGCTACATCTATAAAAATTATCTCTCTCTCCCTCTCTCTCTCTCTCTCTCTATATATATATATATATTGCTGTTTCAGCCTTTGTGAATTAGGTGTGATTGGTCGACCTAAAGACGAGTTCTGATGTTTTGGACCATTATTGTCACTCTACCTGAAGCTGTTGGTTTTACAAATTTTATTCGAGCATGAGCTGAGAATTTGTTCGGATACCTGTAGCTGCTCCTGCTGTTAGGGTCAAGATATCTCCAATAGTCCTAGCACTGATGGCAGAATTGACAACCGCTGAGATTTGGTCGTGACTGGCTCCCATATCCTCAGCAATCTCAATGCAGTGAGAGGCTACTAGTGCTGCTGCTGATGCCATCGCTGCTTGTATCTTGGAAGGTGTCTTATTGCGGCTTGCTTCCATTTCAGCAGACATTGCGTTTGAGGCAGCCAGTGCTGCGACAGCAGCGCCAACTCCTGCTACAGACACAGCTGCATGCAGTTGAGCATTCTGGGCTCTAATCTCCTGCTTCTTCCTCTCCTTTTGCTCCTTCAACCATCTTCCCATTGTTCTTCCTTTCAACATGCTCTTGCGGAGCTGCACAGGATAAAGCCAATAGGATTGAATGCATAATCATAATGACTTGTGAGTGAGTTGATGATTATGGTGATGTTGAACAAAGGCATACCCCATTTTTGAGCAATTGTTGATTGGAAGGGAATTCTGGATTCTGCGCCTGATGAATTAGAAACAATTCCTGCGAGGATTACATGACTCTGAGAAGTACTTAGGAAGAATATACAATGTTAGCACGCGTACTAATTATAAGGACTGGATTGACAACTTGTTTCCGAGTCCATATCGTTGTATTTAAGAGACGGGTTTGTGTTCCAGAGCAGCGATGAGCAAACAGAACAAGATTGTATACCTTCATTTCTTGGCTATCCCTTGGAGAGACTGGAGGGTTACCCGAGCCACCACTTGGCAACTGCTGGAGCAGCTTTTGCATTAGCATAATTTAGGCGTTCGGAACATGCAGGAAATAAAGTCGTAATAAAAGGAGAAAAAAAAAGAGGGTGAAACTAAGGAAGATTATGCATATATTAATTATCTTTTTTAGCTGACCGAACATAAAGGCTGTAAAATCTCACGGATTCCTGGGAAGCAGTCAAACTTGCATCTTGTGCTTCTACTTCAGCAGAACAAGCAGGCGGCCGCTTCTCAGTGTTATTGGAAGTCATGTGGGTGTTGGAAAGAGCTTTAGAGAGCTCGATGGCAGAAAGGCTCCATGATCTAGCAAGAAACTCCATTGACTCAATTGGAGTTTCGGGGGCAGCACATGATGATGAAGAGACTGGCAGCCAACTAGTTGGACCATCTTCGTCTATGTTCTCCAGCTTTTTCGTTGAATTCTTTGTGCTGCATGACCTCACTGAACCAAACATTAAAACCAAAAAGAAAAAAGGGGTGCATTACATATATGACATGGTCAGAGGCTCTGCATTCTCTAATTCATGAAAAGGAGCTTACTTATAACTGATGCTATTTTCAATTGTTTATGAGTCACTTCCTTTTAGCCTTTTGTGAAACTCCCTAGGCCAGGAAAGAAGCAAGAGCAATGCCAATGAAGAAAGAAGGAAACAGTTGGGCATTTAACATGGGGGGGACGGAAGTTAAGCTGATGTTTTTTTATCTGTTAAGTCTCGGATTTACACACCTTTAACTTTACTTCTTTTGGTGCACTCAAAATGGGGCCCCCATTAAAGCTAGTTAATCATTTTCTTCAACTCCCAGTGTTTTTTTTTTTTTTTTTTAATTTTTTTATCTCCACTCTTTTGTTTTTGGTTTGTAAATGAAGAGCTAAAAAGGTCCAATTTTGCCTGAACGGCGGCATTCATGATTGCTGGGGCTCCCTCTTTGCCGCTGTTATTAGTCAAAGGCTCTGGAGACAAATGGGGTTAGTGGGCAGCATTTTCTTTTTCTTTTTTAATTTTTCATTTTTCATTTTTTTTCTTTTTAATCCATTCTAATAAGCTAAAGAGTACCCTATCAAAGATTCAAAGAGATGCCCAGGCGGTCTCCAAAACAAAAGTTAGCTAGTCTTTCTTACCATAGTGTTTTGTCAGTCAAAGAGAGTCAATTGCAAGTCACTCGCGGGTCACAGTCTTCAACCGAACATTGGCCCCTGTCAAGAGTGTTTTTTTATTTTGGCTCAAAACTCAAAATTCGAAAGATTCTAAGATGCTTTTTGCCTTTTGTTGGTACTGGGTGACTGTAAAAGAGTCCCTTACTTCAAGCCAGACCCACGAATGACAGTCGGCCGAACCTATCTCTCCGGTGTTAGAATCCAGTTCCTTTAATGTGTATCTTGTATGTAAGTCTAGTGTACATCCATTTTCACATAAATTCTAGTATTTCCTGTAAAGATAATATGGTAGCTTCATTAAATTAATTGAATGTAGTCCCCTTATTTGAAAATTAGCCCCAAATATCTAAATTTATTTTATTGTCAGATCAACAGTTGGTGAATCACTTAATAAGGAATTGCTCAAACAATCATACCCATCCAACAAGAGGCTACAAAGGCGGGCAGCTTATGATGGCAAACTTAAAGTTGCAAAACTGCACTATCTTACAACAACGTGGATTCCTGCTTGTACTGCAAAATTCCAACTCGCTATTGGGTGTGTGCTCGATTAACATTTTTATCATAGGAGCCGCCTTTGATTTTCTTAGTAGGAAGAAGCATGTCTTATCCAATAAATTACCATCAAATAATGGTGAATTGTTATATTTATTTAAGTCTCATAAAATTAAGTTTCAATTAATTTTTTTTTAATTTCACTTCAATTTTTTTTTTTTTCAGATTTAATATCTATTTATGTCTCATACGGATTATTTTGTAATTTACCAGTTAAGCAGGGTTGGTTCTCTACTCCCATGCAGCCTATAAATAACAATACTTCAACAACATACAGGTAACAACTCTTTCTATTCTTTTCATCCTCATTCTATTATGTCAAAAAAAAAAAAGGTTTATGGCTGCAACGCGCATATCCCCAGCTATTTCGTGCTCACTTCGAACCCACAACTTTGCACATTGCACGTCAATGAATCAGTATTTATTATGTTTATTTAATTTTTTTAAATAATTTATTTTATAATTTTATATTATATAAATTTTATTTTATATTTCTTATGTTTAAATAAAATTCTACTTAATATTATATATTATGATAAAAATTATAAGGTAAATTATATTTTTAAAAATTATTAATGAATAAAATCTCCCGATCAATAATAGCCAATCCAAAGAGTAAACGGGACACATTTGAAGGTCAGGCAGGTGAGAGGAAAACTCCCACTGTGCCAAGTGTAATGCGCATAGTGGCTCCACCCGGAATTATGTTGTTGCTCTAAGCGAATGTGATCGGAGAGACTATTCCCAGAGGCAGATATTGCCTTCACTTTCTTTTCTTCTGTCTCGTTAACTTTTTTTTTATATTTTATTTGTCTTTCGTATATTTTCACAAAAATAAAAAAAAAAAACTGTAGTGCTCGTGCCCTGTGATCTATACGATCCATTAGAAATTTTTGTTTTGCAAGTATAACTGGCCACAATAGGCCGAAGCCAGCAGATATTATATTCATAGCCTGCTCGTACACTGTCCTGCGTTTATACCATTTCTCTGTCAAAAGAAACAATTTATTCAACAAAGACGACGATAGAATGGGTCAATTGAACACAATAAAAGGACATAAATACACCACAAAGTCCTCCAACTTCTTTTTCATTTTCCATTTGTCGTATAACTTTAATTTTGTCAATTTAAGTCCTTTAATTGTGTAAAACATATTAATTGAGTCCAAATAATAACACCATTTCTAAGGACTTAGTTAACGTGGTTACTATTCATACGATGACTTCAATATTTCCATTTTCTGTTTATTTTCATTAATGTGATTTTGTATTTGATTTTTTCATCAAAATGAAATGCAAGATAATGCTTAAAAATATTTAATTTTTAAAATAAATTACTAATTAGTTCTATATATAAAGCTTTTATACAATTAAAGTAAACTAAAAGATTTCATCATTTTTTTTTATTTTGAAAATAAAAACTATTTTAAATAAAGTGAATGATATGTATCTTGTTATTCCCTTCAAAAGTCAAAGAATATATTTGGAAGCTTAAAGTCCCTCAAATTTGTTTTTATTTGGATGAGATTTAATAATTCAGTAGAATTTAATCATTTAAATATTTATTTTATAAATTTACTTTAACCATTAATAAAATTTTAGAAAGGAATTAATAGTTATGGTTAATTAATATTTTATTAATATTATTAATTAAATTTTATTTTATATGTTTCATATTTTTATATATATTTATTAAAAATATAATTATTGAAGTAAATTAAATAAATAATAATAATAATAATGTTAAGAAATGATAACGGCCATCGTAATAATGTCATAAATTGGACTGGATTGATCAAACAGACAAAATAAGAGTTAAGACTCAGAAAATAGTAAGAATTGGAGGACTTGTGATATTTCTCCCCCCTTATTTAACTCTCAATCTCAATCTCCCTTTCTCTTGGTTCCCCTCTCGTCCCTCATGCGCAGAAGCTCTCTTTAAGTAAGTAGAGAAGAATTCAATGGAAACTCCGTTGGACCAAGAGAAAATGATCAAAGTGCCAATGTTGAGCTAGCAAGCCTTTTGACAGGAGAGGATGGCTTGGGAACCAATGAAGCGGACATCGTGATGTTGTGTTGGTTGGGCGCTATTAATTTCATGCCAATTCTCAGGGGCTTTTCTGGCGGATTCTCATGTCGGTCGGTATTGGATGATCGGTTCTGGATCCATTGCTAGCCTTCTGGCAAAAAATTTATTTCTTCAAGAAGCCATGGCGTGGAAGGAGGGTTTTGGACTTCCTGCCTTGCTTATTCTCCTCTCAGCTCTCTCATTCTTCATTGCTTCTCAATGTCGAGTCCTAGGCTGACGCGCAAGCTTTCTCCCTGAATTTGCATGATTTCTTAAGGCCCCTCTTTTGCAAATAGAACCATCCGATTGCTACCACGAGCCACAGGCTTATTAGCATACCAATAGCAACGTAGAGAAGGATCAACTCTTTCTCGTGCCTAAGGAAGAATCGAGGTATCGTCATCATTATTATTAATAATCTCTGATGTTGCGTAGATTCACTAAGAAAATCAAAGAACAAATTTTGACACCATAAATTAACTTCTTTGACAGCTTTTTAAACGAAGGTTGCGTAACTAGAGACCCCCAGGAGGATTTAATGCTTGATGGAAGAGCTTCAGATCCATGGCGGCTTTGTACAGTAGACCCAGTAGAAGAGTTAAAATCAGTAATTAAGATAATCCCAATATGGTCAACAGGAATCATGCCCGCTGTGACTGTATGTCAAGGTTCTTTTATAACTCTCCAGGTAACCACCATGGATCGATACATCACTTCTGAGTTTCAAATCCCAACAGGCTCCTTCGCTGCCCTCATATTTCTGACCGTATCAGTATGGGTTCCTCTGTATGATCGCTTAATCATATCCCATTAGCATAAAAAATCAAGGGCAAACTGACACGCTTCAGCTCGAGACAACGAATGGGAATTGGGGTACTGATCTCCAGCAAGGATTTCAAGATGACCCAAAAGCCGTAACCAACATGTCAGCAATGTGGATACTGTGGGGTATGAGTTTTATTACGCTGAGTTGCCTAAAAGCATGGCTAGCATGGCCCCCACTCTTTATTCGGTAGGATTGTCAGCTGCAAACTTGGCAGCAAGTTTTATAATAAATGTCGTCAATGATTCTACCAAGACGGGAGGTGAGGAGACCTGGATTTCAAGCAACATCAACAAGGGCCATTGTGACTATTATTATTATTGGCTTCATGCTGTTGCGAGCCTGTCTAACTTCGCCTATTACCTTGCTTGTTGCGAAATATATGGTCCTTGCAAGGGAGATGTAGTTACCCGGCTAGATGGTGAGGAAGCTTCCAGAAATAGCAATCGAAAGATAATTTGTACATAGAATTGGCAAAGAAAATTACTAAAAAACAATTTATAATGTTCCCTTTCTTTTTTCTACTTCCCTTTATTACACATCAATGATTTGGTTTTGATATCTCTCTCCAGCAAAGATATTTCTATTTAAGCATGGGAGGATAGACTGGTTTTACCGACCAAGGCAAGACTCAGTCGGCTGTCCTCTTGGCCTGATGCCCCTTCAAGTAAACCTGCAGCTGTGTTGGATATACACATTAGTCTGTAAAGATTTAACTCAGAGCTTTGGCACTTAAGTTCCAATGGCTTTCAGAGTCGACCAACAACTTATGAAATGAGGATCTGAGTAACTAGTTGCTTTTCATTTGGTTGCACACTTCGAGGCCAGAAAAAAGAAAAAAAAAAACCATTACAGCTACTTTAACAAATGGTCAGAATAGAAAGCAATTATCTCCTGAAGCATACCAACACTACCTTCTCACAGCTGAAGCACTGATGATCTGAAAAATAATGTACAGAAAGCCCAAGATCTTCTGAAAAACCAAAAAAAAAAAGAAAAAAAAAAGGAACCCGAAAATTTTCAGTAAGTTTAACCACTTTAGCATGCTGAATCTTCCTGTTGCATTGAGTTGATTAGCCAAAAGCAAAACTTATTGAGTTCAATTCAATATTTTAGATAAAGGCTCAAAACCAGTGGATATACCAGAACTATTCGGACATCAATCATTCCTATCATCATATGACTTTAGCAGAGAACCTCACTCATTCCAAACATCAATCAACTATTGGGAGAAAAATGTACAAATTGAGCACAAAAGATGAACCCAATTGACTTCGACATTTGTGATATTTTTTATTTTTCAAAAGAAAAAGAATTTTCAAATCAAGGAGTTTACCTCTTATGCTTACACAAAAGATAAGCCTGTTAAGAATATCCCGAAACATGGTCAGGATGACCATTTCCTGCTCTTCATAAAGAGCTGAGCACTCAAAACTACTAGATTTCTGGGTTCTGTTTTGAAGAAAATTTTCCACCCCAGCTAGTGACCTAGCCTCCAAGAACATAATCTCAGGTTCATGGCACATCAAATCAATGCCAGGGGACTGTGGCCTTTCACTTTCTCTATCACCGCCATGAGTTCCAGAATCACTATTTCGATCTACTGCATTATTTCCATCTAAGCAGTCTTCAGGCACCATGTCCTGCACATTCTGTCCTAATTCACCCCCTTCCTTGTCTAGGATGCCCAGGACGGAAGTCTCAATTCCTGTCTCTCAGTTTGCCTATCCAATTTGCCTCCTTTTCGTGGTTGTCAACCCAGAGGTTAAAAGAGAGTATAAGATATTCCAGAGTAAAAGAATATTGGCTGGACGTGTTTTTTCTTCCCCAAAGATACTAGAAAGGCTGAGGAATTGTCATTAAAGGGATGGTTGAACAGTATCTTAATGAATATTGGTAAAACGAAAAGTCATACGATGATGCAGTATTCAAATTGTGAAGAGGAGGTTTAATGTAAAGCGAGAATCTTCAACCCCTCCCCCACCCCCTATCCTCGACAAAATGATTAAACATTCGTTCCGTAGCCTTAAAATGTGCTTCAACTTTCTCCTTTCCTCAATTATGACCAGAAAACTAAATCTCAATTAACATAAACCAATACTCTTGCATTGAATAATGTCAAGGAAAAATACCCGCATGAGTATATGCAAAGTTTCATCAATTACATATGTCTGCATGGTACACAATCACTTGTTCCTAAAACTGCAATGGAACGAGAGTAGGTGTAAAATGGCTAGTTTCAGTGACAATAGATAATATTAATCTCTTGTTATCAAACTTTCAAACATAAAATACATGTAAGAACCACAAATTGACCTCGCAAATTGCAGCTAGTCATTCTGAATATTCGTGGAAAAAACTTTCTGCAATGCACTAGTTATGACACAAATACTAAGGCCAACAAGCATCTGAATATAGAATCATCATATGCCATTTCATCGTTAAAAATCTGCCACAACTTAACAGGTGAATTTCCAAGGAACAGAGCAATATTTATAAATTTATGTACAATCATCAAACCTGCTTCTCCTGAAAGCATGACAAAGAGCGTACACAATTCCTTCACATATCGTGGTTGAAGTATGTCTGCCAATGGAGACCTTTACTCATAAAGAATGACAATCAGTGCTTTGAAAATAAAGGAAAATGCATTATTTGTGAATTCTGAACAGAAAAATGGCACAAGAGATTCACTTGTAGGTGAGTTTTGAATATCCCATGACTGCTGCACTAGCAGTGCAAGAAACAGGAACAGATGATGGACAAGAGGTGGGTCTGGAAGTCCTTCGGGGATTTTTTTGCTTATCTCAAAGAAAAAATAAAAAAAAAGGCACCAAAAAAAAAAAAAAGGAATATTACCTTCCAGCCCTGAGGAAACA
This sequence comes from Rhizophora apiculata, assembly GCA_037832385.1. NCBI lineage: Eukaryota > Viridiplantae > Streptophyta > Magnoliopsida > Malpighiales > Rhizophoraceae > Rhizophora > Rhizophora apiculata. The sequence continues at coordinate 2,788,951 of CM075433.1, read as the reverse complement.
TGAAAAAGAGAAACAATGATCGGATGTTATACAACTGCCCTGCTTCCAGAGCCTTAATGTTTCATCTAAAAGCTCCACAAAACATCATAACAAAGTTTGCATAAGTAAAGCTGTAAGCTACAAGGAGTGAAAATTAGCAGCATCAAACACTTCAAGAGAAACCTGCACGGGCAATTAGTGCAAATAAAACCTTTTTTGGCCTATGGGTCAAGGGCAGATATGAAGTCATTCAAATATGAAATAAGACGAGGAAGAAGAGGAAGTGTTTGGGAGAGTTCTTAAATCAATGAATGCCACAAACAGAAACCTGCTGAAGTGTTGTAGCATTATGAACAGCTCAATCTTTGGTTGCCACGTCTAGCAATTCCTCACATTTTTGTTTCTTCGATGCCAAAGGGCCCCCATAGCCAGAAAATCCCACAGCTCCACTAATGGCGGCATTAGCTGCCTGATGTATGTGGGCCATGCCATTAGGATTACCGTGAAAGAGAGCTTTTCTGTCTTCACTTCCTTCCAAAACAGCACATTCATTCACAATTCTCAGAGCACATAATATTGGCCTGGAAGCACTCACAGTATTTCTTCAGGCATCATGATCTCTTGCAGTGGCATCCTTTCTTATGCTTTCCAATCAGTTGTGCTTCTATTGCATCTTCCTAGATTGGTTTTGTGAGATTTTTTATCCATGCCAATCATAAAAAGAATGGAGGATTATTTCAACGTCTAAACAAAAATGTACTCGTTTGTATTCAAGGGGCTAATACAGCTTCCCATCTTCTTGCAGGGACACAAAACATTGCTTATTATAAGAGCCTTAGTAATTGAGGAAGAAACAAACCCCGCCCCCCCCCCCAAAAAAAAAAAACTGATCATTTTCTAAATGTGACATAAACATCTAATCAAAGACAGACACAGAAGTAATTGTGTTAAGTGAAGCATCCTCGTACTACAAAACTGAGTTAAGCAAAATCAAGTTTACTGGAGTAAGAAATAATAGAACAGAAACTAGTATAGAGTTTAAGCGAATCAGAAACTACTGATACCACCAACTGTCAGCTATAACCGATGGAGAACAGGAGCAAAACATTATACAAAACCTAGCATCCCGAGATCCGCGTGGATTGCTAGCAATCTTCGGTCCAAAAGCATTTGGATTGTGCTCCAACACTACTCCAACAGCTTCTTGCATAGCAGTCTCATTCTCCACATTATTATAACAGTATGCACAATCACACCCATTACGATAAATTCCAGGAGCCAAGCATTCACAGTACCTATCAGTTGAAAAGGTTTACGCCTGTAAGGAAAAGAAAGAAGTAATACAGACACACATCAAGAATTTAAATGTACATGTCCCTACAATGTACACAACCCAAGACTCAGGATAACACAACCCCACATTTGCTCGTGTTGTATCGTATGGTAACTGAAGCTCAATCTATACAGAAAATTTCAATTTTTTGACTGCATTATCCGGAAAGGCAATGTAATGAAAAAAAAAAAAAAACTTTAAATACATATGCTTTATGCTTATTCCTCTAAACAAAAAAGAAGCCATTCTGTAGCATGGCGTTAGTAAAATGTAGACCCCAAGAAGTTTCATAACCAAAGTTAAAAATGAAAAAATTTGTAAATTCAATGTTTTTAAATTATAAATTAAAATATAATATTAAGTTTATTATTTACTTTTCTTTTTTGAATTTTTTGTTTTGTTTTCTTGAGAGTGCCCATTTAAGGCTTTGATGACACTCTATGGAGGTGATCCAGAGGAGTCTTGCTTACTGACAGAAAACACAAAGTTCAGAGCAACTGTTTCACTCTGTTCCCATCTTCTTCAAGTCCAATCACAAAGTAACTGGAACCACAAGAGGAACAAGCCCTGCGCACCCCCCCTCCCAAAACGACGCGATTTCAGATAACAATGGCTCTTCGTTTTGGAGGCGATAAATGGAGATGAAGCGTAATGGATTAGTGAAGCCGAAGGTTTTTTTTTTTTTTTTTTTTTATTTTCTGTTTTTCTCTCTCCCTCGCCACTTTTGAAATTCTAATTTAAGCATTATCGGAGCGTAGATCAGACGGATGAAATTGAAAGTTTTTGATCGACGGCCGAGATTTGGATAAAGGGGGTGCAGCCGGCCAGAACCATGGATCAAGCAAATAAAGAAAAATAGGAAAGCGATGAGAGCGGCATTTGGCGCTAATGGACGGGGTTCTATCATCTTGTACACGTGTACGGTGGGATAAATTCCAGATTCTGATCAACGGATGACATTTGAAAACAAATAGAAATCAATAGGGAAAAGTCTCTCCTGATTAAAAATTTAAAATTTCGTATAAGAAAGACTTCTGGATTAAAGTAAACACTGTGGTTCGTAGAAGATTTTCAATGGATCATCTTTAATTTTTGAAAAAAAAAAAAAAAAGCAATGTACGGTGCAAATAAACCAAACAAAAATTATTGTTATGTACCAAAAAAATGAATACTTGCAAGTGTGTGGACGGTAGAAGGTAAATCATGGTAGAATTTTTATAATTTATTATTATCAATATTTGAACTATTCTAACTGAAATTAATAAAACTCAATGATTTGTGGGGAAAAAATGTTTAATTTGGGAAATTTGCATTGTGTGATAGATAGATCTAATATTTTATAGATCTAAACCAATTTAGCGGGCGAGATTAAGAAAGTAATTGAGTACATAAATTAACACTTCAAATATTAATTAAAAGATAAATTAAACAAAAGTAAATCCCAGATGAGGGAATTTGGCACTAAAGCCATCTTCTTCTCTTTTACATTCTCTTAATTAAAAAACTCTCTGACACCTAATCATCTTCACAACACACTCAGCCTCTAATTTTCAGTGGCCACCGTCATCGTCGACCGTGGCACCCCGTCAGATAGATAGAAGAGGGATAAAATTTGATCCCACCGACAAAAGCTTTTGAATCAGTTCCCAGTTGTAGTTGTGGGAATTTTTTCTTTTTTTTTTTTTTTTTTTTTTATAGTGTTGTGGGGAGTGGCTTCTGAGACAGGAGTGGGGAGAGGGCGGGGACCTGGCCTATGAACATTTAAGGTTGGATAGCCGAACCGTTGATCAAAATGCTTGAGTGGGCTGCTGCTCATTGTAATCCGGTGCCGCCCCTACCTCTAGTCTCCTGTTTGTTTATGCTCACCGCCATTGAGCGCCCGTTTTGTGGGGGTTATTGGCCTATATCAGGCTGTCTAGAGATACTGGTTTGACTGTACTTACTCGTTTGCATTTTCTTAAAACAATAAAAAGAAGGGACCAGTAAGATTGTTATTTCTACATGTTTAAATCGAAATTTACTTGTTAGATGTTATGATTTATTTTTTTTTTTTTTATAAAATAATTCACCGTGTAAATAATAATAAATCTAAGTAAAATATTTCTATATTTAACTACAATTTATCGAATATAAAACTTAGCAATATATTAACATTAATTTCCTTTTCAAGTTAGGGAGAATGCTAGTAAGAGGATTGGAGTCTGAATGCATAAAGCCACGCTGATTTACAATCAGACTCCCACTTCTAATCAATAAAGTAAATTCCTACTTGTTTTATCAAAAGGACAAAAGGGGCTATCAATTGACCAGACGGGGGAATTTGTGTGGGTGATTGCTAGTGCGCTTCGAATCAATAGAAAATACGAAGTAATAAGTTGGATAAAACATTAATCAAAAGCCTACACACAGCCACTCACAAATCATATTTTAAATGCATTTCACATTATAACAAAACTGTCAATTATTTGCTGAAATACAATTGTAAGATGTATTTGCATGTGGATTTCCTTACATGTAGTTGATGATATGAAGATCCTTGTGGGAAACAAATGAAAAGGATCTAATGCTAATAACAGCTAGTCTTCAAACGAGGGTTTTTTTAGGACGACTAATCTCTCTCTTTGTGCAAACTTTGATTGCTATTACGGTCTTATCATTGTGGTTTTCAATTGAAATAAAGAAAATACTTAGAAGAAGATGATCATTACCGCCATGATTCTCAATTGAAATATGAAAAATACTTGAAAGACTTTGAACTTGAAGCTCTACCCCTTACCAGCATTATCATAAGTTCACCCTAAAAAAATTGAGTTTTTTCTAGGCGAAATATGCACTTTGGATGAACAAAGGAGATGGGGAGTCCATAAGGTCGAGCGCTGCGTACACACAGCCACGCGATGCAAATTGACTATACTTGAATTCTTAGCAAAAGCTTTCCTTAAGCAAGGATCCTTTTTTTTTTTTTTGGTCCCTGTTAAGTCAGATTGGCTCTCAAGTTTGAGAAAGCAACCGATAATCATTCTTCACACAGCAATAAACTACATTGACCCCCCACCCCCCAAAAGAAGCAACAAATTACGTGTCCGAAAGAAGCAATGCATGTGGGTTACAAGTGCTATCGTCAGAGTACAAAAACAAACAGACATTTGAAATAACAAGTACTGTTGCTCTATACAGTCGGTGGAGAACCCCAATAAAGCTATATATTTAGAATTTCTTTTGATATAGTATTAATAATTGAGAAGCTAGCGAACTGATGGGACCAACCTAAATGGCTTCCTCAAAACCACATCACTATCAACATTATTAGTACCAACAACCACCGCCGCCGCCGCCATGATCAATGCCACCACCATCCTTTGCATCCCCGAGCTCTCGGAGTGGGTGACAAGGCCGATAACTGACCCTTTAACAAGACCAGCAAAGCCAAAGTGGTTATTCCACATTCTGTGAATTTAGCGCATTTGGGTGAAACAAAAAAAATAAAAAACCAACTTTAATTAATCAAGCACAAAATTATATACTTTCCAAAGTACATCTCTAAGAATCAATAGGTTAATCTTTGAATGTACCGAATTGGAGATCGACGGTCGTCTAGAACCCACGGTTTTAGTTTTAATTCTGGCATAGTACGTAATTCTAACTTAATCACAAGTTTGTGATCTAAAGGCTGATAAGTAAAGAACGACTGAATACTGAAACTTTGCCGAAGAAAAAATAAAAATGGCATTTGATTCCAGATTTCCTGGGCAAAATCCAGCATATAATGCGTTTAGATTGAGGTCTGAAGATGAGCACTGATCCTGAAAGCCACATCCAGCCTTCTGACAATTAAATCACTTCGCTTTAGAATGAAGCAGCCATGGTTATGCACGTCAGCATATGGCGCAAAAGCTTTTATATTCCCCCAAATGTAAGTAAGAAATTTCCCTCACGGTGAGATGCTGGTTGCTCGCAAACTTGAATTAAAAAGTCAGCAAATTGTGCTGGAAAAATTAACAATCTTCCAGAAATTAAAGAAACGATTGTAAAGCTTGAAAAAAAAATTTTTTTTTTTTAAGATGATATAATGCAGGACAAATTTACAAAAAAAAAAAAAAAGGGGGGAAGTTTAGTACTTTTTTTTTTTTGACGTTTTATATTCTAGTATTTTCAAAATTGCTTCTTTACATGTCGCATCTGTCCCATAATCGCATTATGGTATATTTGACATTTGCCCTTTTTTTATTTTCGCATCTTATGCACCTGATGATTTAAAAAAAAAAAAGGAAAGAAAAGAAATGCACAGAAGTACTTGGTCGGTAGGTTAATTTACACTTTTATCGTTGGAAAGCACTTGGGAAAATTAAGGAGGCACAAAGTGTACAACAACATGTGTTTGTCGCTGCCATGGTGGATGTATCTGTTGGATCTTTATACATATGCATGATGAGTTGATGACATGACGTGAAGAGTGAAATAGGAGGGGCCCCTAACATTGCATAATAAGACTGAGGCATCACTTTCAACTAAAAGACACCAAACAGTTTCCTCCTCTTAAAATATGTGTCACTACCGTTTCCACAAAATTCAACACGGATCTCAATGGGCATTACTGACCCATCTGGATGCTGTCACTATGCGTTCGACCCCCCCCCCTCTCTCTCCCTCTCTCTCTCTCGCTCTTCTCCTTGTAAATTGTACTGGGATTATATATGGCGAAGCATCTTCACCCTTTGTGCGACCCCCAAAGCGTTAGCGAATACAATGATAGAACTGCGCTGGTACAACTAATTTCTAAAGTGAGAGGGAGCTTATAATTTACGGTCCCTTTTTTTTTATTATTTTTCTGGAAAGATAATATATTGAGGGACAAGCATATACAAATAACGATTGTGGCAAAGTTAATCGACCCTTTTTTTTTTTTTTTTTGTGCTATGGGATGGTCGAATTGTTACATATGTGGCAACCATTATAGACAGCCGATGCGAAAAAAAATCACTGTAGACAGCCTTGGCATTAGCTAGACATATGATTAATTCACTGAAGTAGAACGAGTGGTTGAAGTATTTGATGATTACTTTATGGACTCCAGGAAATATCTTGATGAGGAGTTTTGCGTAATTATATGTATAGCTACAGTTACGTACCGAATGATGTTTGGCAGCTCATATATCGATTGCTGGCAACTCTACACCTTCGTTACAGATTTGATTAAGCTCAATTCCCACATTTTGAATCATAATAAGCATGAATATTGTAGATAAGTAGGCTTAACACACACACACACACACACACACATGAACACATAAAAAACCATTAATAATATTGTGAACGGTCCACTTGTGCCATCAGTGAAAAGTCCAGAAGTTCTTTTTTTTCTTCTTTTTTCTTTTTTTTTTTTTGAAGCAAATCAAATCCTACGACATTAAAAACAAAATGAACCTCAACGGTGGTCTAGTTTAAGGAATTATTAGTGGAAAGTTAAAGAGCCAAGGAATTTTTTTGTTGGGAAAGAAATCTAGACAAAATAAGCATAGACGTTGCATTTTGAAATATAATTTTAGTAGTCGTCTCACCTGGTTGAATCAAAAGAAGCAGCGGTGAGACTATGTTTTAACGAAGCCTCTGAATTCTTATGTTTTTAGCTCTAATTGGTGTTTTAATTATAGTTGCAAAAGTTGTAATCTTATTACAGATGATTCAGCAAAAGAGAGTCTTATTAGGCAAATTGATCTCATGATTATCTGGACATAGTCTTTGTTTCTTCTGAAAATCTTTAATATATTAAGACTGTATTTTCTTAGTAAAACTAATCCTATTTATCTTTAAAAAAAAAAAAAAAACTCTAGACAGAAAGTGAGTCCAATCCTCTAGAGTGGAAAATATTTAAAACACATTTATCATGTGAGTATATGGTAACATGGTTTGGAAATTTCTTAAATGTAAAATTACATGGATTCGAAATTTAGTGAATGTTTTCTACATAATTTACTTAACAAATTTTACAAAATGTGTATCGCATAGGTATCTATTGTTCATTTGTAAAAAAATAAAAAAATAAAAAAAAATTTATATAACAAAAAAATTAATTAAAACATAATTATATAAAAATTAATTTATTAAAATAATAAATAATAATTGAGATTCAATCTATTTGGTCTACATTATATGAACATAGCTAATAATTTTTCATCATTAACCATGTCGAAGGCAATAAACAAGCATTGTTTCAACATATCATTACTTGAAATAAGATTTTCAAAAATAATATACTATTAATTTTTAAATTTTTTTTATTAAATATTAAATTAAATTAAATTATTAATCAAGTGATAAGAATAAACTAAATACGATGTAAATTAGACGTACTGTTTCGAATTCAATTCTCTTAAACGCATTCTTTGTTTCAAAGTTAAAGTCGGAGTAGTGAGATCCATATGAATGATGGGTCAGCGTGTTCCAAACTTAATTATGGTTTGGTCCCCGGTGACCTTTTCAAGTGACATAGGACACTTGGCGAGCCAGTGTTTGCTCATCGAGGTTATTGGAAGCAGGCTAGGGTTAGACATATTGATTGTGCAATGACCTTAGGGTTATCCGTTGCCCTCCAATACCTACAAATCCGTTATTGTCCAAAAGAAAAGGATTGGAAAAAAAGAAAAATAAGGAAAAAGTCTTAGGGTTTTAAGTTGCAATATCGCCACTCTCCGTATCTGGATGTGAAGTACACACACCAATTAAAAAGGTGAAAAAGGCGCCTTTCCATTATTACACAACATGAAAAAGACAAAAGCAATAACTTATCTTCTCAACAGAGCGTACACGTCACGCATGTCTTTTAAAAAGTAAGTAAGTTAATTTTACTCTTACTTCCTAGGCATCTAGGGTTTTCCTTTTACCACTCTCTGTCTCTGTCTTTTGTTTTTTAATTATTATTTATTCATTTTTTAAGAACACTTCGTAACAATAGGTTAAAAGCACTGTGAAGCTAACTTGTGAACAATCAAAGGTAGTATTGTAAATTTTTTATATTTAATTTTATTTATTTTTAAAAATAAATAAAATATAATTAATTTATATTTATTATTATTATTAAATTATTTTTCAGCCAAATATAATGGGATTGTGATAAGGACCAATCCTCCGCTGCCACGCGGACCACTCCCATTGGTTTACTTTTCTCGGTCACCTTTCAATTCTGTGGGCGCATATACATACATACATATGTGTAATGTTATGGATATGGTGTTAGATGGCTGAGGTTATGACATGGCATAGGCATCTGTCTTATTTAATACAGCAAAAAGACCTTCCTTCTAGGACAGCAACTAATAAAAACACAGAGAGCTCTCTCTCTCTCTCTCTCTCCTCTCTAAAGAATCGAAAACTTTTTTTTTTTTTTTTCTGGTAAGAAAAGGCTAGGGTTTTCCGAAAGTTCGCATCCTAATCCTACTCAATCAGCTTTCAATCTGTACTGATGGGTTACAGCTTCTTCTTGGCCACGAAATGCTCTTTCTGATGATATCATTTTCTGGGTTGGCCATGAAGAATCGGAGCCCACTCCTTGTAATTACGATCGGTTCCACTCATTGTCAGCTGAGATAAGGTGTGACTTCTTCTTTTAGTTACTGTTTTTAATTCCTGTTCTTGGGTGTGGGGTTGGTGCTGTATCGAATTTTTTCTGGGGCATTTGGCTGAGTTTGGAGTTCGTTGGTTACAGTTATTGTGGTCATTTCACTGTGTTTAGTACGTTAACTATGGTCATTTCTTTGTATTTTCGGATCTGGGTTTCAGTCAGATGGGAAATCCACGGTCTTTTTTGAGATTTCTGCGGGGGTGTTTTGTGTGTTTTCTGGTGGTTGAACCTCTGTTGACTGTTGACTGACTGTCAATTTGTGAAGAATGGAACCCTAAAAGATTTGTTTGTTGATTGATGTTCCTGGTTGTAATGTGAAACTTCGAGTTTAAGGGGTTAATTTTGAGGTGGGTTTGTGTTTTTGTTGCTATTATTGAGGGATTAACAGTTTCTCTCCTTATGGGAAAGCTATTAGCTTTTGGGTAACCACTAGCCCTAATCTAATCATACTGGCATTGTCTCTTGAATTGGTTTTCAATCAAAATGAATTGTTCTTCTTTTAACATCTTTATCTGAATTATATGTAAAGCATGAAATTGTTGACTGTCGACTCGTGTTTGTTATTTTCTTTTTATGGAAACCTAGGGTTTCCATGTTTTGTTTTTCAGATATTATGCACTTCTGTTTTGCAAAATTGTGTTTTATATGTGTTAAATCAGAATCCATAGGAAGTGTTTTAGTTTCTTGTTGTTTTAGGAAATTATTAATAATAAATATAGATACATCTTATTTTCACTCCATAGATCTTCATTATTGTGAACATGCCCTAATGTTATTGTTTGGGCTTTCTTTTCTTGTTTGGGCCTTTGTCGTAACAAATCATGTACATAAAAAATTAAACAGTTTGCTTGGCCTGCCTTCCATCTTTCTTTACTCTTTACTGTTGCAAATGAATGATCCCTAAATGCAGCATATATATGACAATCGTGTTGCCGGCCAAAGATTTGGCTCATCTGTACTTAGTAGTTGATCTTTTATATATATATATATATAAATTTTTTAACTGCACCACCAGAATATTACGAGTAACTAACGTCCTAATATAAAAAAGATGAACTATTAAGTACACATGAGCCAAATCTTTGTTGAAACCATTGTCATATATATATATATAGAGAGGGAGAGGGAGAGAGAGAGGGTGGGGAGAGAGAGTCTTAACTTCTGCCATAATATTTTCGGCTGAACTTCATCTTAATTTTAACATTTGTTATTGAAGTCACACAAGATTCATCTTGTGTGTGCCAAGGTACTCCATCATTTAGGCATTTTGGCCTTAATTATAGCATGGAGGGTGGCATTGCATTGGAGGAGAATGGCAATAATATCATTGCCTCCAAGTCCATGGAGTCCATTAAGATTGACTCTATATCTATAGATCTCATCGATGCAAATGAGAAGAGAGGTGCAGATATATGTGAGCATTTTACTATACGGTAAGCTTCATTCCTTTTTATTTTTTGATTGGATATTTTTTCTTTTTTTGATAGGTGAGCTTTCATCCTATTAATTTGGGGAGAATTTTTTATGATTATATCACGAGGATTTTCTTTTTAATATGGTGTTAATGTAAATGTTGCTTGTGCTCTAGAGGAGTTTGTTTTTTTGGGTTCAGGGGGTTCTTATGATCGTCAGTAGAAGTCTCTGTATGATTACTTGGTCTTAACCACCTTCTTGATTAGAGGGAATGACTTCTAAAATCTCATTTTTTTCGTTCTTCTCACTTCTTCGTGGTTTCTAATAGTTTTCCTTTGTTTATATATCCAATCTCTCAGATTTTTAGTTTTAAGTGTATGGTTTCTTTCTTTATTATTCGAGAACCATTTCTGATGAGTACTGAGAGTCTTTTTTAGATTCCCTAATTGGCAGTTATTGCTACCCAAACTTATCGGATATGGGCATGCCAATTCAATAACCCATTATGTCTTTTTTTTTTTTTTTTTAATGTTTAACAATCTAGTGCAGCAAGCATTATAATGCTGAACCTAAAGGACAAACTGATAGTTCCTATTCATAACTAATGATATGCATGCAAATTTTTTTACGCCTAAAATTTGTATCCTGTTTTTTTTTTTTTTTTTTTTTTAACTGAACTTAATTACTTCTTTCTACACTGACTTTTGAGCTTGCTTTACAAAGTATCTTTATTTTGACTGCAGTGGATATGTCTCAGAAACTCGCAAGAGAGACTGGAATCTGTCTTTGCCATTTGCTTCAGATGGTGGCAAAAATGATTGTGAGGGACAAAAATGCCCACTTCCTCCTTTACATGTTCCAAAGTTCAAATTTTGGCGTTGCCATAACTGTCTGTCTAAGATTGATGCCAAAGACACTGCAAACGATATTGCACATATCCTTAAATCTTGTCATCCTGAGTTCAACTCCAACAATGTTTGCTCGCATATGCCAGTCCTGAGTGATGTTGCTACAAAGTTATCCAATTTTCAGCCAGCATCTAAGCTAGACATCCTTGATGATGTAATAAAGATTGATGCCAATACCTCTGCCAATTTGTATAAGACCACTGAGGTTCATCCTTCATTGTTTCTTGATAAGAAAGAGAAGAGATCTGAAGTGGCAAATAAGTCCACCATAGGTCTGTATACTACTTCATGTAATCTTGGGTATGTATTGCATTCATCAAATTAAACTATTTGCTTAATAATTTGTCTTTTCTCTAGTGCACAATATGCAGCTAGAAGAAAATGTGAATCAGGAGATTCAAAGACTTAATTGTGTGGGGATAGAAGCTGTTTCAGGAGCTGCACAGAAGACTAAACATATGGATGACATGGGTAAAGTTTCAAAACAATGGCATAAAATAAAAATAGAGCAGAAATTTGCCTGCTCAACTTGTTGCATTTGTTGAATGCAGTGCTTCTCACTTTCTCTAAGAATAGATCATGTGTTTTCTGCAACAGTAGCTTTCCAGTCAAAATGCAATGGATGTACAAATCTGTACAAGCCAGATGGTCAACATCTAGAAGTTGCTGGTTCTGAATTTCCTAAAATCCTCAATGGTATGGTCAAGGGCACCAACACAATTAGCCATACAAGGAAAGAAACATCTTTGAAAGATCAAAACAAGGAGCTAATACCTTGTGGGAGATCTCAGGAAGCTAGTAATGCTGAGGAGGCACTGAGTGCTGACAAGGGCTGCATAGATAGACTTACTTCCCTGGAATCAAAGGATTGCAATGCTTCTTCATCTGAAAGTGCAGAGATTGTGATTGGAAATGATCTTCAGGACCTTCAAGATGATGACTCAAGTGGTTTGCACCGCAGGAAAGCTAGAAAGGTGCGCTTGCTTACTGAATTGTTGTTTAAACATGGAGATAGAGTCACCGATAATGTAAGGACTGAAGATTATGCTTCTAATACCATTCCTGCTGCATCTTGTGGCTCTCTTGATGCATCCACCGGAGTTATTAAGCCTCCTGTTACTCAACGTCAGCTGGCTAACCAGGGAACTGCCAGAAAAAGTTTGAGTCTGAACCGAAAAAGGAAATTGCCTCAGGATGAAGAATGGAGACCCCCAGAAACAAGCTCCCCCAATAAATTTCCAAAGGAAGTTAGAGACTTAAAGGGAGATTCTGAAAACACCAATGCTGTTGTGCAGTCTGAATCAGAAGCACTTGCCTCTGCAAGAATCAGTTTACAAACTGATCTGAAGCATCAGTGGAGTGAACATAAGATTGATAAGTTTTCTACTGGAAGTATAAAAAGGAATAAGAAGACCATGATTTCTGATCAAAGTTTGTCCTTAAAGCCATTAGACAAAAATATGCCAAATGCAATTGGGGATAAAAATAGAGATGACTCTATGGATAAAGGTACTGATGCTGTTTTGATGAAACCAATGGACAATTCATTCACAGGCCAAGTGATGGATCTTTTCCCGTTGCCTGTTCAAAGGATGGAGAGAAACCTTGGTTCTTCAAAGAAGAAAAGCAAGATGCCTCAAGTTGATGATCAGCAGGCTTCTGCAGTTCGTTGGAATCAAGACATTTTCACTGAAGGTCCAATGATGAGGAAAGATGTGGAGATCCAACTTTCTGCACCCATCGGCATTTCATTTAATGCAGTGGGAGAAACATTGCATGAAAAAGGGCTAAATCTTTCTCTTAACAGCTACATGGGTATAGACAGGTGTGATAAGAACTATATTCCACAGGTTGAAGATAATCAGACTTCCTTATCAGCTTGGCAAAATAATACTTTTGGAGATCAGGTTATGATGACAGCTGCGGAAACCAAATATGTTGGGGACTTGAGTTTTACTTCCAACTCTCCAGAAGATGCACCTTTTAGGAATGGTGCAGGTCGTAACCTGAGCATTAAGAGACCTGCTTATGCAGTACCCATCATTAATCAAAAGCATAACCACACCTCTCAGGTTGAAGTTGGTGGTAATTCTCTTATGCAGCAAAAGGTATAAGCTTTAAAATTCTTTCTGGTATTATTAGAGCAGCATGCTTTTATATGTTTGCATGATTTACACGTGGATGAACATTCATTTTTCACTTGATTTTCCATGAGTTGTCTGGTAGAGTTAACTGACACACAACTAACACACTTTCTCAGAGCCTTCAAGCTGGAAATTTACCCTTTGACTGCTGGAACAAGTCAGCAGCCTCCAAACTGAACAAGTCCGCAGCCTCCAATGCCGCAACCCCCGATGCCTCTCTACTCATGTCTGATCCTTTGATTGCTGGAACAAGTCAGCAGCCTCCAAGCTTGGTTCTTCAAGCCTCTGCTCCAATGCTGCAACAGGTGCTTCTTTTGTTTCTAGGCTTCAACGTATCTTAAAATGCCTTGTTTGGCATAACCACTTTCTTTGTCTTTTTCTTCCAGGATGTTTTTAGTACTGGCAGCAACAGGAAAACTGTTGGTATTCAGGAACGTTCAATAATTGCAAAGAATGATAATGGCCAAAGTTTTGATAAGGTATCTGAACAGGGAGGTTTGGATGACATTCCCATGGATATCGTTGAGCTCATGGCAAAAAATCAGTATGAGAGGTGTCTTCCTGATGCTGAGTGTGACAAACACCAGTTAGCAATGACTGATAACCCCATAAGGGGTCAGACAACTGATCTTAGCATGGCATATGGGCATGGGGAGCTGAGCTTATTTCAGCAAGAAACTACTCGAAAACAAAAGCATGAAGCAAGGAATGGAAGAAATGGTACAATCAAGAGGGCTGACATTCTGGGAACTACCAAAGAGAAGACACCTGATTACTTTTCTCAAGTTGATCAAAACCGATTCAATATAGGTAAACTGGAGCAAACTCATATCCCTGCAGGTTTTAGGGCACCTTTTGAGCTGCGAGATATACATTTAAATGGGCTGCAACATTTTGCTTCAAGTTCACGAGGACAAAGTAATGCTCAGAATTGCCAATGGGTTGGGGATATTTCTGGGAAGAGGTTTAATAATAACATTTTGCAGGCCTCAAGAACCTGTGATACATGCCAGCACAATCCTCATCAGAACAAAGAAGCAAGTCATATTTTGTCATCCATGATGCCAAACCATGTGCCTTTTGTGTATAGCATTCCTCAAAAAGTTGAAGCTCCACCTGCTAATTTGGATATGCTTTCTTGCACCTCCAGGCATTGCAGTGTTCATGAGGGAAAAATGAACAGGGATAATGATCTGAGGTTTCTTCAGAGTGCTGCCAACACTGAAAAGCAACCAAGGAATTTCAGTCCTGATACCCTGAGCACAACTCGAGCAGAGTACCTGTTTCCTTGCACACATAATAAGACCAAGTTAAGTCAACAGCCAGTGGGATCATTGGACCTATGCTCCAATGAAACCATACCAGCAATGCATTTGCTTAGCCTTGTGGATGCTGGAATACGGTCCACTGCACCAGTTAATATGGAGGTATCTGCTGAATTCTTCAAGAGACCTCCCATTAATCATGATCCTATTCCTAAGCAGTTCTCTAGGCTGGTGCCTGTGACCTATAAAGCCAGTAATAGAATGAAAGACCCGCCATGTCATGGTAAATATCAGGTTCCAGGGAAGTCTCATGGCAGCATTCGTGCCATTCCGACAACAGTTGGTGTATCTTCTTCTTCATCTCAAATTGATAACATTTTCAAGGAAGCCAGTGATTTTACTGCTCAACTTTCCCGAGAGATGGAGGAGAGAAAAGGGTCTGATGTGTGCTTTCAGAATAAAGGCAGATCACAAAAATCTGTCTCTGCAAATGTTGGTTTTGGCTCAACATGTGGATCCATTCCAGTTCATAGTATGCAGACAATTTTCTCTGGTGCAAGAGATCCAAGGATGTTTCCTTTGCAATTTCATGCATTCGACAATTCAACAAAGCACAGGATACAAGCAACCAGTACTTGTGTAACTGTTCAGCCCCACAAAAACAGGCCTGAAACCCAAATCTGCAATATTAACAGAAACCCATCCGATTTTAGCATACCAGATGATGAAAATGAATACATGATTCAAGGCAAAGACCTAAAGATTAGAGGAGGAATTCTTGACACGGCTGGGTGTAACGTAGTTTGTTTGGATGGGCACAAGAGACAGAGGAAGTGTCCTACCGCCAAAGAAGGTGGCATCTAATTTCCTGACTGCCAAGCCTTGATGCAGGTAGCTTTCTGAGCTTCTATCATCTTCTGTTAACAATAAATAATAGGTTTATAATTAAAAAAGGTTTGCCTTTGTCATCTAATATCCTGATACTCTAGTATGTCTTTATTGAAGCAATAAATGATAGGTCGTCTTTCTGAAGTCTGTGTGACTATTTCCTGAAGTGCATTCTCACAGATTAATTCCCTTGGTTCTAGATAAAGTCCTGGGCCATCTTGCCGGCATTTGGACAATGTTGAATACCTTAAAAAAGAATCAACTGGAAGTACGCCATTCCAAAAGGGTCCAACGGTGGACTCTGGAAAGCATATATTGGGTGGCGAGTTGCAAGGTCTTATTTGTGTGCATCCTCAGATTCTGTCGCCTCCCAAAAGCATATTTTTATGTAGTTTTGTATTTGATGAGGTATTTGGTGTGAATATCTTTACAAAGTCGTACATGAGCCAGATATCATCTTAAAAGGGCTTCTTTGTACGATCCATCCTGGACTGCAAAAGGGGTGGGGAGTCAAAGCAATGCCGGGTAACACCGTCCCGCATTGCTGATCAATCATTTATCAATAAGCCGGCTGCTCCTTGTGACACGTAAAATCTAAAACTTTGTGATATAGGGGAAAAGGATCCATCCTTCACCCAGAATACATTTAGTTGTGTGGGTAAACTCTTCTTTGTAAATTTATGCCCTTGTGTGATGCGCATTTCTTTTTCTGATATGATAATACATTAGCCTCATTTGATTTGAAAAGCTGAGACCATCTGGTGCCCAACATTTTCTTGTTCATTTTGTGACCGATAGTCTCTGGAAGAAGTACTGAACTCAAAACACCTGGAGAAAAATGGCAGGCAAATTCATGAGACCCACGTCCCATTAATACTACATTAATTTGGTATCTGCTGCTGCTGGCGGTCACGTTTCTACTTCTATATCTTTATCCCTCGAAGGATTATTAATCTGACTTATTCAAAATGTGAATCAAATTAATTCAATTTAAAATATAATAAAATATTTTTGATAGTTTTCTAGAAAATAAAATAAAATAGATTTTAAAATTGTGTAACAAAAAAAGGGACTGTGATAAAATTGATATGTCGTTAATAATTGATAATAGATAAAAATAAGTTGATGATTGATAAAATTAATGATAAATTGAAGGTGCTTTTCTTTATTTTTCTTAAACTCAAACTCTTTCTTTTATTTGTTACAAAAAAAAAAAAATGAATTAAATGTATTTCTTTTGTTAATTTTATAATTATTTTTTATTAATTATATCTTTTTAATTTGTTAAATACGTAAAAATTAAAAAAAAAAAATACAAAAAAATATGTTACGAAAATTAAAAAAAAAAATCCTTAGAGATCCAATCGAGTAAATGATCTATTAATCACTACATCACAAAATTTGATATTACATATAATTATCTTCTAATGATTTAATAAAACACGATTTACGAGATTAGGGACCCACTTACCTTAGTAGGATAATTCATGGACAAAGATCTGAGAGGAAGTAGGATTTTCATCAACCCATCCTGCAACCCTTCTACAACTCGTATTAATCTGATGGCGTGGCCTTCTCTTCTTGGGAAAAGAATTTTCGGATACAGCGCATGGACAACGTAATAAAAAAGATCAGATAGAACTTATAAAACAATGTTTGATCTCTCACAATTCATTTTCTTTTAATAATTTTGTCTTTCTATGTTTTTGTTGCATTCATTCCGTATCTGTCTGTGTATTCATTTCATATCATCATTCCTTCGTTCATGTCCCTGGATCCTACGGTTACCATTTTACCTGCACACAGACCGTGTCCACTCTTTGCTTATTTCATTTCGGTTTCTTGTACTTTGGGCTGCGATGCCGGTCTTGGGAGCAGATGCGTTGCCCTTCCAAGGCACAACCATCGGCTTTTTGGGGCCTCTTTCCCATGCAATGTCTCATCCAACCATTCGATGGAGAACATGCCTTGAGGGTTTCTTGGCCGCAATAAACTTGTTGAATTAGGCTACTTTGTCGGCCCGTTCAAGGATGCCAGGTTTCTATCCTTTGGTCCAGTAGGGTTCGGCCTTATATATTTGAAAAATGCCAACTGCTCTTCTTCTTCTTCTTCTTCTTCTTCTTCTTCTTCTTCTTGCCATCTATCTTGGTTCGATGTCAGAGTTGAAGGGTCCTCCTCCCGCGGTAGCAGTTAAAATCAACAACGACCGAGCCCTCGGACTGTCCCAAGATTTGCCCGAGAAGCCTCAACGAAACGAATCAGGAAGCCATTGTAAATATCAACCCCACAGAAATTTTCTGCATTAATTAGCCAGTTTTTCACGTCTCGGATAAAACCTCCCAAACTTGAAGTAGGAAATATTGTTGTCGACTCATAAAAGAAGAGCCCTTTAAATCTTGCACACGAGGCATCAATTCTCGCTGTATTTGAATACAAACATGACCAACCCGACGTTTTCATTTTGCCCCTCATGACCTACTGCTGCAGTATAGCCTGTGAAGATCAAGCCACTGGCAATTAATATCTTACAACCCACAGATGTTTCTGCAAGCTCACGCTTGCCTTTCACATGATGTGCTTTTTCCAACGATTTCTCTGCGTTCATTACAAGACCACAGTAAAATATAAAAATTAACAAAAGGGTCATTCATAGTACACAGAGTCTTCTGCACTACATAATACACGTTGTAGAGTCTATTTTATAATATTTTTTTTTTGAACACATAAATCTATTTTATTATCTTTTTATCACATTGCAATATTATAATTCTCAATAACGTATTTTTAATTATTCAATATAATTTCAATTAAGAATAATAAAAATCAGTTAATCGGTCATAATAATAATAATAAAATATAGATATACGTTAAAACAAGTCTAGTTTACAGCATTATGCAATGAAGTTGCAGCGAGCAAATGACTGTTCTGTGTGGAATGCCGATGGACTGGCTGGCAGAGGCTTGATTAGATAAATTCCGTTCAATTCCAGCTCAAAGGTGAAGACACATAATTTTGGTTTCTGTTTGGTGCTTTTTTTAAATAAAAATTTAAAAATTTAAGAAAAAAATAAAAAATAAAAACAAATGACACAATCTGCCCGTCAAGGTATCTATCGTAACTCTCCATGGATTTCGTCCGATCGAATGTTAATGCCAAACCCCACAGTTTGCATGCCTAAATTGAGAAGATAATATCACCCTGTAAACCCATTCCATTTCGAAATATGCTATTTCCCCATACACATTAATTTATTGGGAACGAATACATAGAGTTAAAATTTTATAAATAAAAATAGGTTTTAAATAATTTTATATTATATTAATAATATTTTATATTTTTTTATAGTATATTCTGTATTATTTTAGCATAGATTTTTTTTTATAATATATAAAATTATTTTGCATCTATTTCTGTCCGTAAAATTTGCATTTCTAAAAGTTTTTTTTTTTTTTTTAATTTATCAACATTTAGATTGTCTGGTCTACCGAATAACTTTCCATGTAGTACGGTATGAGTCCCTTCCCTACAATTATTAAAAGTCCGTCAGAAAATAAGCCATCTTTCCCCACCCGACGAGCTTCGGAATCACGACTGGCCCGCGGCTACTCATTTTTGGAACGCAGGTCGTTTGGTTTGCTGAATGTTCTGTGAGTATGGCTGCGGGTATGAGTCGAAAAATAACGGAAAGATAAAAACGCGATGCATTTGTTTTGTTGTTGATAGAATATATTCATCATCATCCTATTTACATAACAAAATTGAGAGTTAATATTTTTATTTATTTTAAAATCATTATTTAAATATTATTAAATTTGAATAAATTAAGTTAGAGAATGTATTTATCATTTTATTTATATAATAAAATTAAGAGTAAATATTTTTATTTAACTTTTAATCATTGTTTAAATATTATTAGACTTAAATAAATTATTTATTTTTTACACTTAGTTTCAAAACGCTTCAAACCACTTAAATTACTAACTAAATTATATTTATATTTGTGGGATTTTCAATTTCCTTTTCACGTTGTTAATGTCTTTGGGACCGTTTCCCAGCCGCAGACCATCACAATTGGTTGTACCAAAATTAAAGGGCGCACAGAACACAAGTCCCCGTTCAGGTTTGATAATAACTAAAAAGGAAATTAAAGGTCTGCCCACAATGGAACCTGTCGGATGATCGGGACAAAACCTGGAAATTGAAATTTGTATTGTTTAGAAGCTTGGGAGCGAACCTGAATGTATCTCTATTTGTTGTCCAGGCAAATAGGGGATGTTTGAATATACATATATATATATATCCCGAGGAAAGCGCGTTTTTACATTGACTGAGCCTGGCCCAGTAGAAAAATTAAACAGGCCAGGTCCGTAACTGTAAGTGCAAGGCTGGATGCAGCGCTCGGCTCCGGCTACAAACGAGAGTTGTGTCACCCGCTTCCACATATTCCCCATTACTCCATTTTTCTGGTTAGCAATTATGAATTTGTATCACAATCAATATAGACAGATGCGCTCTTAAAAATTGTTTAGAGAGGGTTTGCCTTAATTATAGATCTATCAATGATATTTAGTTGTGCCTAGTTGACCTTTATGAGCTTTTCACTCTTTTCCAGGGGATGACATCTTTTCGGTAAGAATCACAATAGTCAGATTGGAGAATCGGTATTTAACCGTAAGTCAGTCCAATTTACTTTAAATTGCATTCACGCATTTTTGGCAAGTTCCCACCACTCCTTCCCCCCACCCCCCGGGGGTTGAAACCAGGGACGATAGAGTTAAACCAATGGGCAACGGTGATTCTTATTGGCCAAAACATGTTATATTTTGACCCCCGATTTTAAATTGCACGCGCACGAGCGTCGGTATGTTTTCATGTATTTTTCAATTGATCAGTTGAACCCAACCCAACTTGCACCCGGGATTGGACCAAACTTAGACCTAACAAAAAGAGAATTTAAGCCTCATCGAGTACAGCCTGCAATTTTTAAACCAGACTTGCATTGGATACGAGAACAGAAGCCCATCTCACGCTCACGACACTGTTTGTAATTGTTCACAGAAAGGTGTCCCAAGCCTGAATTTCGGCCCCACAACATGTGATCCTGTCCTGACAATGAGATATCAATCTGTTTTTTTTTTTTTTTTTTTGTACTAGCGGCTTCGATCATATTATTCAGTTTCAAAATTTCCCTTCTCTTTTAGTTCTCTTAAGGTGACAAAGAGAATTTTCGTAGCTCTTGAACAATGGCTGACCGAATTCTCCATTGAAAAGCCAGCATTAATTAAGCTCAAATCAAGAAAACTATATTTCCTTAAATATGAATTTTTGATAAGACGCGTTCAGATAAATAGCTATGGGGACAAGATTGTTTTCATGTAGTGTACTTACTCTAAGGCCCCCACCTTCTCCCTGCAAGGCCAGAACGAAAAAAAAAAAAAAAAAAGGAGACAAGAAGAAATAGGGACCGAGATCAGAACCGTACATTGCCCTCATGGCTTAGATCCAGCCGTCCATACTCCTGAAGAGCCTTCAGAAGCTGGGACCCCTTCCTCTTCCCTCTATCAGTACAATCCCCTTGTAGCGCCAACACCACTGCTCGCGCTACCTCCTCCGGCGGCGCGTGTTGCACTTGCTCCCCGGACCCACAGTTTCCGTAAATGATGGTTAGCGCGCTAATCGCATATTCCCTCCCCCTTCCAGCCATTTTCCCCATCATGCTCACCATCACCGGCACGGCCAGCGCGTGAGCTCGCAGCTCCGCAGCACCTTCGGGAACTGTACATGTGAGCTCCAAAGCCGCCAATGCCCGCTCCGCCGCAGCCTCTTCTAGTTCCGTCGCCACCTCCACGAAGGTACCCACCGCCCCAGCTTCCACTGCCACGCGGCGGTTGGCCTCGGCCAAGCAAAGCGCTAGCAATATTTTCGTGGCCGGTTTTGAAGCCGCCTGGTTTTTCAAATTAGCCACCACCACGCGCATGAGTTCCGGCGGGCAAACGGGGTCGGACGGTGGGTTAGGAACCAACGCGCGTTCCAAGAGGTGGAGAGAAGCGAGCTGCTCTGATTGGGAGCCTGTGCTGAGTTGGAGCTCAGCCACATGGAAGAGTTCTTGAAAATCGGCGGGAGGGTCGAGATCCTGTTGGGGATTACATTTATTGGGAGGTAGGTGATGGCGTTGATGGGGATGAAGAGGAGAGCTTGCTACAGGTACTCTCCATTGAGTGAAGCTCTGCTGGGAGGTGGCGGAGGAAGAAGAAGAGGACGATGAAGAGGAATCGGGCTGGTGAGGACGTTTCTGGGTTGGTGGGTGAGATTCCTTTTGGGAGGGTGGCGGCGGAGCAGGTGGAGGAGGTCCGGTGGGGGAGAGAGGGAGGGTAGGGGAGGTGGGAGTGGTGGGGCTGAGAACACTCTGGGTGCATTGGCTAAAGAAGCTACAGGAAAAGAGTGGGCGGGTCTGAGTTTTGAGCTTTGGATGTTGTTGCTGGTGGGTTTTCATGGCCGATTACAATACGTACTACCAGCTATGATCAACTCTACAAGCCGCTGCTGCTGCCGAATGAATGAATATGAAAAACCTTACAAAATAACGAGAAAGAGAATGCAGAACACTGATAGAACCTTTGTGATGCTATTGATTTTTCCGGATGGAGCGTCTGATTTGGTGCTATACCGCAGGACAATTATGGAGGAGAGAGACTGAATAGAGATATAGAGAGAGCAGGAAGTAACGTGTGAGTACTTAACCCTTATCCTTCGGGACTTGGAGATGACAGTGAGAGCAGTACACAAAAGCAAAGGGACGCTGACCATGGTTTGTCGCCAGATTCATTGGCCTGGCCTGCGTGGATGACTCTGAAACGTGATTTAGTGTTTAGCAAGGATGTTCGTACCATGTAAAAAGTATACGGTGAATGTATAAATTTGAAAATAATTCAATATGAAGACAATTCTCTATATACAATCTGTAATGAGTTTTTTTTTTTTTTTGTTTCTGACGGGAATATGTAATATACAACTTCTCTCTCTCTCTCTCTCTCTCTTGTATTTTTTTTATTTGTTTTTACTGCAGACTCCTAAAGGACTACCATTTACATCTTTGAGTTCGAAAGGACGCTGCAGCGCATCTTCCCCTGCTCCGCTGCCCCTTGCTGTATCCCCATCATGTAGACAGGCATCACATGCAGCTAGTTTTAACTTTTCAACCATCAGATTTCAAGATTTTCATTTTTGCGGGTGAAATTATGAAATTTAAATCTTGAAACTTGAGAAACAATGTATCAAATATAATAGCCAATTTATTCTCGAAAAGTTGCAAAGATTCTATTTACAATATTACTCTCAAGCCCTAAAACCATGACATTGAGAGTCACACGTACGCCTTATCATTATTGCTCTCTAGTGATAACCATCTGCAAGATCGCTCGTATCTTTTTGTCTGGGCATTAGCATTTGAGATGCTATGCCAGTTGCCATTGTGGCAAACATCTTAACCGCTATTTCATTCAAATTGGGGAAAACGCTACGAATCCAGAGGCATATCTATCACTTTTCTCACCGCGACATCAAATTCACTACCAAGGTGAGTTCAAAGCATGCAAGTTTGACTGCCTGATCACAAACAAAAATTGCCATCAAAAGGGGGCATGATGCTACAAGATCAAGTAAAATTACAAGTTTGGGGTGCATCTCTTTCCTAAACTAATTGGCAAAAAGCCAGCAAATTGGCGTCGGGGAAGAAACAGAATCCTTACTCCACGAGGGATCAACAGACCACAAACAAGAACAATTCTCACCTCCACTTATCCCTCAGCTCTTTCCTCTCGGACAAAACCCATGTGACAAAGATTGCCGCAACAAGTGCAATGATAGTTATGAGCAAGAGTGCATAGCTAAAATCCTCGGTAAGAGAATCATATGTCCTTGAGGGTGCAAGCTGAGTGAAAAAGAGGTCGACCCCGTATGCAAAAACAAGGGTCGTCGACTCCAACTTAGCAGGCACCGTCACTATGCCTTGGAGACCCTCAACCCTGAGGGCATGCGTAACATAAGACTGCATAAAAATAAATTTCGAGTCAGTTTGTGCAACAATCAATAAAATAAATAAATAAATAATATTAATAAAAGAGATAATTAATTACATAGGCTTCTCAACTCAGATTAAATGCCCACGATGTCTCAAAAAGGTCACATCACAACTCTAAACCAAAATACGGTAGCTACATGCATTCACGCCTCTATAATCAGTTTTTATCACGATTACACTTTACCTCACTTACAGAAAGTAATAAAAGGAAATGAATAAATCACGGCATCTGATGCAAGTGGTTTTCAATTTCTCAAATCTTTTACCCAGCTCAATACAAAGGTCTGGAATGGACTCTTCAGCATGTCCTATATAAACAAGTTTCTGTTCCATTGGTGTTTTCAGTAAATCCAACATAGGCTCTTAAAAAATAAAATTAGTACAATAATTCTCCTGGGATATGGTAAAGGAAAATATATCTATTGATCTGTTGAATGTGCTAGGTCCAAACAGACAAACAAGAATCTATGAAAGTTAGGCCATTATCAGCTTATTTGGAGCTCACAGAGAATAAGACCATAGACTAAAGATAATTGGAGACGAGTAACCCAGCAGCAGAGATTTTTAGCTCTGAGTAAGATAAATGGTAACTAACCTGAGGATTGATTGGCAATGAATCTGTAAGAGGTAGAATTCCTTCTTCCCGCTCTGCTTGTGTAGGGTTAAGTGATCGACGAGGATCCAATAAACGTTTATCAAGAGCCAGAATCTGTAGATCATTTATTTGATTTCAGTGCACTTACAAAGCCTAGTGCCATGTGCAAGCATATTATGGCAATAAGACCACGAATAGTCAAAGGAAACTAAAACTGAAATCATGAAAGTAAGAAGAAGACATTTAGAATCTCAGCTGCTTCTTAAAATTGTAACCAACCTGATCACCAATTGTACCAATGAGAAGCTGCTTAGATGTTATACCCTTTGCAGTTGTTGTAACTGCTATAGATTTGACAGAGTGAGCAAAGAAATAAGATTGAAACTTTGTTATGACATCTGGTCGAGAGTACAAAGAAATGGGTGAAGACAGATTATGCTTTCCAAGAACAAGCTTCCAAACATCTTTGTTGTCCTACATTCAATTTGCAAGACATACCATTCAGAAAAATAGAATATGCCATTACAGCATAAATAATTTGTGGTCACACACATACCGCACGAGACTGGTCATAAATTTCAATAACTGACATCTCATATCTGTGCGCTCTAAGGTTAAAATAATGGTAGACAACCCAGTTTTCACTCATGACCTGTGCCAAGTGAAAACCAATAAGCATTGTTTCCAATCCAATCTCAGAACAGTAGTGGAAAATTACAGCACAAAAAGGAAACTTACAGCATGAACAGGACCCTGTGAACCATGATGACTCATGCGATGCAATATACGACCAGTTACAGTATCAACAAGATATACAACCAACCATGACTCCTCTGGAGTTGCTGACCCAATATAACCACTGGCTTTTGGTGCAACAGTGGCTACAAAAAGTAAATTCTTTGATATATATTTGTACATTACATCTTGTTCTGCTGTAACCTTTGCTTGAGTATGAACCACCTGGACACCCCCAACCCCCCCCCCCCCCCAAAAAAAAAGGAAAAAAACAACTGAGTCAGAATCAATTAAACTGGGGACATAACCCTCATCCTATCCTAAAGGTTACACTTGAGACCAAGACCAAAAGGTCTCAGGTTCAAATCTAATCCTTCACCCAACCAAAAAAAACAATCAAAATACTAAATCTCTCATTGGCATGGTAATGGTAACTATCCATCAAATCTTATGGATAAACATAATCAATTCAAGAAATGCATCTAGAGGCCAGCAATTGCAAAGATGCTGCAATTATTAATTCAGCAATGCATATATTTACTGTAAAACTGAGGTTATAACATCATTATCTAGGTCCAGACATATGGGCTAGCTATTGAAACCATATCCAGGAAGAAACAGTATGACTCAGATGATGGTTGGTCCTACACAGGATGAAATAATTTGGTGTTCTGCACTCCACCGACATATAAAGAGTATGCATCTAACAAAAAATTGTTGTGGTTGAATTCTGTATTAGAAAGAAAGACAATTTTTGTTTTTTCTGAAGATCTGATCAAATAACAAAGTACGGCACTGATGCAATTTTAGACAATTACGACCACCCACCAGCATTGCCTCCAACGTCCAATTAAAAGCCTTAATGTGATTCTAATGAACCCAAAGTTTGTATTAGCACTGAAAAATAGATGTAATAGACTCCTAGGATTCTGAGAAATGCACAGCGGAAGAAAATTCTCCTTAATAATGAAATAGGCTGAGGTCTTAAGGATAACATAGGGTCCTAGGATTTCATTCAGATCTTGTCCATTTCTCAGTATGATAACTATCACCGAGTCATCAGAAATTAACAACAACATTCTTAAACAATGTTATAAGTTATGAAACAACATGTGTGCATGAGAGAGAGAGAGAGAGAGAGAGAGAGACCTCATTCAATTTTTTAGGCATGGTTTTGACTATCCTTTCTGACTCCAGTGGGAACATTATTGACCAGGTATGCCTGGTGTCAAAGCAATATTCATCTGCTATTTCACCTCTGCAATTGCACTTCAATGCATGTCCTTGAATAATGCCATTATCAGGATCTACAGAATACCAGTAAATGTTTGAAAATTCACGTTGAAAAATATCAAGAGCCTCAGGGGTTCTTGGATAAACATGTGCCTGTCTGCTAAAATCAATTAGCAGATAAAGTTGTTGTTCAATTGAATCTGTGAATGGCAATGGAATGATGTGTGCAACAGAATGAACGAGATCCAGGGAACGAAGCTCCTTCCCTGTGTAAGTATCAACAAAAGAAAGCACACCAGGTGCATCTGAACTTGGTCTGCACCTGCCAACTATCAGGACAGATGGGTTCTCATCCATTGCATGGTGATGAGGAACCTGCCACTGATAAACACCAAGCCCAGTGGGATTTTCACACGCTTCAGATTTGCGGAGAGAATTTACTAAGAGAGACCAGACTACACGGCCACTTCCACTGTGCAAAGCAAAAAGTTTTCCAGCTTTAGTAAGTACAATAATCAGCTTTCGGAACCCATTATGGTCTCTAGTCATTTTGCTCTTCTCAGAGCTTTTCAACCTCATGCTTTGTATGGCTGCCACATCCTCAGGGCTTGCCAGCATTAAGGTGCCCTTCAGCTTCAGCATGTGACCCTTACAACAATAATACAATATTTCAGTGTTCTGTTCTATGATAAGAAACATCAATGAGATGCAACTTCAAAATGACATAGCAGGTAAAACTAAAAACAAGTATCCAACCATCTACTAAAGCAATGCAACCAGAGATCTCTTCACTGTCATATGTACATCTAAATTTGACCCTAGTTTTACATTGGCCATAATCATCATGGATCCCATCCCAAGTCTATGACTCACTGAGTAAGAACCAAAAGGCCAGAGCATTTCCTTAGCATCAAAACCTTGGGGTTCCAAGGAAAATCAGTGTCAATACCTTGTCAAACACACGGTTGGGCACATGTAATCAATCACTCCTTTAGAATATTGATTGTTGCAATTGCTATATAGTATCCAGAATGCTTGAGGGGCCATAAAGGATTTCATGAGAATGTAACAAATCATGAATACAGATTCTTTTCTAACTATATTTCATGTCGCTCAAATTACAGCAATTGCATAACAGCATTGCAGTTCTTAAAGCCCATTTGTACAGCTAAGAGTATGAGAACAAAGAAGAAAAAGATAATCAAGAAATTTGGTGAACATCCAGAAATTAAAAATAAGGCTTTTTGTTTCAAAATAAAAGGCAATGAGGAAATGTGTAATACAGAGGAGAGTTGTTTTCACACCTCTCAATTGTCCAGCCCCTCTCTTTTCCCTCCTAAATATCATGTAAGAGATCAAGGGAAAAGAGGAAAAAGTAAAAAGCAAAATATTTAGTCGATGCAATCAATTCCTCTCTTAAGCCTAAACCAAGTAATATGATACTTCATCATTAAATTTGTTGAGATTTCAACCTTTTTTTTTTTTCTTTGGTTTGTTGGGACTAAAGATCAAACCCTAGACCTTAAACTAAGAGTTCAAGTGACTCTACCACTAGACCTTGTGGATAGTGGCATAGAGATTTAAACTCTCCTCTCTAGAAAGTGGCCTTAACTTTTTTAAATAAATAGACAGCAATACCTGAAGCCATTCAAATAGGCTCTCTTCCACTTTTGCTACAGATACACCTTTCTTTTCCACAGGAAGTTCAGATGTGGTTACATCTATTATAGATGCAAGGCCCTCCTCCCTACACCATACAACCTTGCCCTGCTGCACCAGCAACAGTGAATGATCTTCCACGATAATCAAGGCTCTAAATCCATGTGACCTGTCTGTCCGGACATAATTATTTATGAAAACCTTATGGACAAGCCCTCTTTGACGGTCCATCTTAATAATCTCCTTCAGCAAACCACTATGCCAATCTTGACCAAGCTTCACTGTCAATTGAATGTCATTTCCTACATGCTGAACTAGTGCAAATGCTTCTTGGCCTTCTGAGAATGAAAGGGCATCACTAACAGCTATGGCACCATTGATCTTATCTAGCACCTCCAACTTGCCTTGATTTGTCACTCGTATAAATATTGTCAGCTCATTGATTTTCACAACAAACATGCCAGAAAGTTTTGAAGGCAGTATGACTGCCGACCCCAAGGAATCCTCAACCAGATCTCTGATGTATGTATTGTGAAAGGTTATATCTCCATCCTGGAAGCTAACAGTTATCAGAGTTGAACCAGTTGAATCCAGCACAACAAGTGTGTCACTTGAAACTAAAGAAACCTCCCCCAAAAGATCACCAGAAAAGGCTGAACTTTTGTGCTTAAGTATTTCCCCGTTTCTGGCATTGATTTGGTATGCATCTAACTTGGAAGAACCAACAAATCCAACCACATACAAAGTATCAGTTCCAACAGGTTGGATTACTTGCTTGATCTCAAAACTGCATGCCAGGTGATCAGAAAAACATCAAGCCCATGATGAAAATTAACATAAAAAACAGATACTGATGAACAAAACTCAAAAGCAATCAAACCTGCCATCCACAAAATCCTTCTTCCAAAGAATCTCACCATGGACACTTGAAACAACGTGCATGCTTCCTTTACTTGAAACCAATATTACATTATCCTTGTCAACTTTCAAGTTTGCCTGCATATGAAAATTCTGGTTATCTAGATGCACATCACAAAAGTAGCAGAATGCACAATGTAGGATCTGAAGATTATGGACAAAGGCATCAAGTATAATACATCAAAGAATCAAAATATGTCTTGTCAACTTTCAAGTTTGCCTGCATATGAAAATTCTGGTTATCTAGATACACATCACAAAAGTAACAGAATGCATAATGTAGGATCTGAAGATTATGGACAAAGGCATCAAGTATAATACATTAAAGAATCCACATATATCATTTCAACAACTACAATGATTAGACATGAATGTCCTCCCTTTAAAATGACTTTAAGGATAACTGGAACATTAGGAAGAACAAGAGAAGAAGAAAAAACATTTATCATGATCCTAGAGGTCTTCTTTTAATTGTCAATTAATGAAAGTAACGTAGAGAAGAGAACATGTGAGATTGCCACAACACATAAAAAGGATGTTCCTTTGATTACTTCAAACATTTATAAACTGTTATTTACTTACTGGTACAAGCAATAATGGCTTTGCATGACCTGGGCCCCGAAGAAAAGATTCCCACACCATCTGTCCATCAGGAAGGTTCCACGCCCTTAAAATACTTCCCTCTGATGAAAGAGTAATGACATCTGAAAGATGTACAGAAAGACTTCAAGCACTAAAATAATTACATAAAACCCGAACTATCATGCCTTGTAAGGTTACACCAAAGGGCAGAAATGGCATCTACAAATAGTAGCAGTAAGGAAAAGAAAAGTCCATATCTGATTGTGAAAAGAATCAAGCTCAAAGGACACCAAAAGGATAAGAACCCAATGCACATCACCTTTACGTATAACCATTTTTCAGTTCATGCTTCTCCCTGATTCTTTTCTCAACAAGGGGAGAAAAATAAATTCTATCTTTCCATAAGCCACTCCGTGTGAATGGAGGATATGCAATCAATTATGAGAAAAGCCACAATGTGTTGAGACAAAGCTAATGGATAAGAGACACCTAGATTGGAATAGTTCTCTAACAGACAGTCTAAATTATGAATTAGTCAAGAACCATAATTCATAAACAGTCAAGGCTTTTTAGTTATAGTATGAACCCTGCTTACAATTAAACATTAAAGAAAAACAAAAAAAACCCAACTGGCAATACAGTGCAGCAAAACAGAAAAAGCCAATGAATAAACTAAAGAGTACTTACATTTTCCCATGGAGATATCAATTCCACAGATGGTGTCATTGGCCCCAAGAACTTGCCTCCAAACTGCACGACCATCCAAAGTCAATTACAACCAAATATATCACTTCAGTTTGTATTCTACAAGCAGTAAAGCAAAATCATATAAAGCAAAATAACGAACAGTCCATTATCCGGTTCAAGAATTATAAAAGCCACCGGTTCCACAGAAGAGGAAAATTCACAAATCTCACACGTGGTGGATATCAATTCAATTATATTCTACAAGCAATTAAGCACAATTCGCCTATTCAAATAACAATAAAAACCACTAGTTCCACAGAAGAGTAAAAAGACTCACATATTTCGCCGTGGCGGAGATCGAGAGAGGCAATAATGTTCTCTTCAGTGGAAACAACCACGCGCTTTCGGCCAGTCTTATGCGTGTGGAACACCGCGTGCTTTACTTTCCCTATATATTGTTGGTGCCTGGAGATTATCCAAAAAAAAAGCGGTTCAGTGAGTTGAGGACGAACAAAAGCAAGCGATTATGAATTATTTTCAATAATTTTTTCGTATAATTACGGTATTTTGCAGGGCAAAGGAGTTGGAAATTTAAAACTAACCAGTCCATAAGGCCAACTTGATCCTCGTAAATAGAGAAGCTTGGGCATACCGTCGATATAAGCAAGAGAAGCGTGAGAAGAACCCGAACCGCCATGGCCATGGCGAACCAACTGTTTCTTTCTCCTTTCCTCTCTTCTCTTTCTCTTTCCCTTTCTCGGAGAGAGACGCACAGATCTGACTTATGAGAACTGCGAAGATTTTTGAGCTTTATGGTGTGTTTTTCTTTTGTTTGTAAGCAGCCGAAACTGAGTTTGTTTCGGTGGACTTCGGCTTCCAGAATCCGACGTCGTTTTTCTTCCAAAATAAATATAATAATGCATCGTTAATTTAATAAAGAATAAACAAAATACAATTTTATTTTCAAAAAAAAAAAAAGGGAAAACTCTTTATCCTGTAGGAATCGTAATATCGAAGTAATAACTGAATTTGTGGCTTAGTATTTCTTTTTATATTAATTTAAATTGAAATTTTTGTAATATAATTTATTTTAACAAAATATAAAGTCTTAATAATACTTACAATTTATATAAAAAAAAAAAGTTAAATAATAATTAATAATAAAAGTGATCTGACGTCAACTCACGACGTCAAATATTCTCTCAATGGATTGTTTTCGTTGAGCGCTTTTCAAGGTCCTTTGTCCAAAACATTTGACCTTGAGAGTCTCGAGAAAACTTTGAAGTAAAACCTCAGAAACATGCGCAGGCAGGCTGATTTTGTGGAATCTGAAGAAAGTTTGGTTTTTGGCTCGAAAGATCCAGGACCCACGTGCCATTGAGAGGCGATTGTCGACCCATTTCGTTTTGAGTAAGGACTTCTCAGCATTAAGTCCAGAATGTCTATGTAAAGGTTGGGGGTAATGTAGGGATATGTTTTTTGGGTTTGTTGGTGATTTGCCATCCTCAGCAAGCAATTTGCTTTTGTATTCGAATTGGGTTGTTCAAGAAGAGAAAGTTGGCACTTTTTGAAAGAAACTTTGATGGTCCTTTTTGAGTGTGATATGTTCAGTATGCTGTTACCGATTGTATGCAGTTGTTTCTAATAAAAAGTCTACAATGTGACAGACTCGTTTACTTGAAGCAACTTCTGGCTACTATATTGTTCATATTGGCTCTTAACGAGGACGTAGGAGGGGAACAGCTTGTCAGTATATATACGGTAATTCATGGACTTGAACCGATTTGGATATTGTTTATTTAGTAATATCAGATTAGGAATTTAAGGAGATTGTCTTCTAGGTGTGTAGTCTTTCCTTGGATTTGTTGGGATGACATCTATAAGGAGAACATTGTCTCCAGTGCCTAGGGCTGGATCATTGTTAAGTGGGGAAGCTTGTCCTTCTCCATTGTCCAAGACATCATCATTTGCTCAGAACCATGCAAAACCTGGTGGATTGTTATCTTCTATTTTTGGTTTATCAGATTCTCAAGCAGTTGTTCTTGGTACTATGTCGCCAAGGTCAACTAGACCATTAGACAGGGCAAAGCCCAGAGGACAGTGGTGGAGGAGAGCCCTTTTCCATTTTGTAATTTCTTTCATGGCTGGGATATTTATTGGAATTACCCTGTTTGTCTCGGTCTATTCATCGACACATCTTTTGTCAATGCACCAAGCCTTCTCCTTTGGGATTATATCAACGGTTGGGGATTCTCATATGCATGACGGTTGGACTGGAACTGTGATGCCAGTAGTGGAGAGTAATGTCACAACCAATGCCACATTAGACCCATCAGTGAAGGAGCAGGAGGTAAGTGGTATTGCTAGAGATGCTCCTGTTAATCAGACACTCCCCAAAAATTTTTTCATAATGTCCCCCAAACTTTTGATAATTGTTACCCCAACATATGCTCGGTCATTTGAAGCATATTATCTGAATCGCCTGGCACACACATTAAAACTGGTTCAGCCTCCTCTGTTGTGGATAGTTGTGGAAATGACAGCCCAATCTGAGCAAACAGCTGATATCCTAAGACACACTGGGCTTATGTACAGGCATCTTGTTTGCGATAAAAATGCAACAGATATGAGAGATAAGCGTGTTCACCAAAGGAATGTGGCACTGTCTCATATTGAAACTCATCGTCTTGAAGGAATCGTTTACTTTGCAGATGATGATAATTTTTACTCTGCTGATATTTTTAAGCACATGAGGCGAATCATGTAAGCTTCACTCAACCCACAACCTATTTCCCACATGCCACTCTTTATTGGCCATCTCATTATTGTGCTACACCTGTGAATATATTTCCATATTTTGATTCCTACTTTTGATTGAAATCACAGCAAACCCTTGATCAGCATTCCGTCATGTTGAAAACACACAATTACAAATTGCAATGACACTCCAAGTCAAAACAGTGGTCTCTCATGTTAAAAGTAGCTAATAGTAGCTCTAAGCCTTTGTAGCATAATGGAACAAGGGATATCCCAGTGTTTGTGAATACAAAAAAGTAATTATCTTTCCTTTTTTGAGTATTAATTTAAACAAGCTAAAATGCTTTTTTCCATATCATTGGAAAGGATTTACATCTATTATTCTATAGCTGCTGCAGTTGTTTGCAGGTGACGTTTCTTTTCTTTGCATGAATCTTCAGCTGCTTGTTCTATGCTCATAAAACATACTTATTCAATGTTAAGTCGCTGCAAATGGATGGATTATCCCTTTCTTCCCTACCATATGCTCAGTCACATAATAATAATAATACTAATAATTCTTTTCACATATTATTTTAACAGTAACACATTTCTTTGCCCTGCAGACGGTTTGGGACATGGACAGTTGCCAAACTAACAGAGGACAAAAGCAAAGCTTTCTTAGAGGGTCCCATTTGTAAAGGAACCCAGGTTATTGGATGGCATGTAAATGAGTCGAGTATGAGAATGCAAAGGTTCTATGCAGACCTGTCAGGATTTGCCTTCAATAGCGCCATACTTTGGGATCATAAGCGATGGCACACACCTGATCCTATTAGGCAGCTTGACACGGCCAAGGATGACATTCAGGTTACAATCTTTTCTTTCTTCTCTGGTTTTGCCCCCCATGCATGTCACACACCACATCTTAATGGGATGGCTGTCAGCTGCTATTTCACTCGATAGAGACATTATCAAATTTCTCTTTTCACACCAATGCAGATACTGAGACAGTAGAGAGAAAAAAAAAAAATGAAGAAAGAAGAAACACCCTCTTATTTTTCAAAGTGGTTCATCAATGGACGAGGACACAATGTCCAAAAGCTGACCCTATCATTACAGTTTTTGATAATACTTTTTATCATGATATATGATGCTGATTATCTGCTCACAACCAAGAGTAATTGTCTTTGGCTTCAACTATTGACCTTATGCCTTCAGGTGAGCACATTTATCGAGCAAATCGTGGAAGATGAAAGCCAGATGGAAGGCTTACCAGAGAACTGCACAAGGGTCATGGTCTGGCATATGCACCTGGAGTCTCTTTCTACCTTCTATCCCGCCAAGTGGTCCATCAGCAGTAATCTGGGTGTGATCTCCCAAGCTGCACCAGAGCACTTGATCTGAGAGGAGTCAGTTTGGACATTAATGGAAAATTTTGCTTAAGATGCTTTCATTCATTCACTGTTTTGTAGTCGATTGGTGAAACCTACGAGGCATTTGATGATTTGTAATAAGTGAAGAGCCGGTCAGGAAGCACGGATCATCTGGCTCCCGTGTTACAAATTTCTAAGTCGCGGGGATGTCCACTTAGAATGGCCAATCGGCCATGCATGTGGCTTTGCTGATGTATGTCACCTGCTTTGGGCAGCCATCGTGGGGGAGTATCTACAAACAAGTTTTAGCGTGATTTTTGTACACTAAAGTTGTGCCTGTTACTTTCTCCCCACTGTTTCCAAACGAACACAATTTGTTGGACATGCTGGGGAAAGGATGGTGGAAATTGTAATGTAATTCTCTATCGCCCAAACTTGTTTTCCTTTTCTTCTCATTTAGGCTTTTTTTTTTTTTTTTTTTTTTTTTTAAAAAAAATGCTTTAGGTTGGTGGGTAATGTAATAATGAGTGATATATTAGTTTTTTCTTGATCTGTAAACCAATGTTTCTAACGAGCGTCGATATGTCCGAGTGGTTAAGGAGACAGACTCGAAATCTGTTGGGCTATGCCTGCGCAGGTTCGAATCCTGCTGTCGACGTTTCTTATTTTTTTACCTTCCTAGACTGCGGTTGACTTCAATGTGCGGTGCCAACTCAAGCCATTCCGTGTCTTCCCCTCCCCAAAAGAAAAAGAGTAAACATTCCCAAAGGCTCAACGTTTGACCATGACACATCTCCTGGCTTTCCTTCTCTTCAATATCATTCAACACAATATCCCCTTATGACGGTGTACCCAATTTGGATCTAATCCTCCTGCATGCTTCAATGTCTTCTTTAATATCTCATGTTCTACTCCTCATACTTCTTTCTTGATTTAGCATTGTTTTTTCGTTCCTCAACAAATATTTCACTAGTTAAAATTTTACCCATTTTTCTTCAAAGTATTAAATTATAATTTTTTGAAAAAGAAAAAAAATTTTAGAACCATCCCTATTGTATTTATGTAATTCATGATTAATAGACCTCCTAATAAGTAATGCAATGAAACCAATGAAGCATGTCATGCATGTCTTATTGTCTTCAAAACCTCTACTCCTGCGCATGCTTTCTGAAATAAAGGCAGAGGCTCAACCCGTCTAACCCTCCTCAAATTATGCCTGTTTGCTGCTGGAGCAATTGAAAAGAGAAATACCAAATTGGCTGCAATGCTCCTTCAAAGATTTTGGGTTTCCTTGTTTCTGTTAGTTACGTAATATTGAAGAGGAAAAACGTAAGGTTTATTATTTTGTTGTTTGTATTCATCAGATTGTAAATTCCACCCGTAGGCGATAGAAATGCCACCCAACTTGGACATAAACAATTGCTCAGTAATTGGTCAAAGAGCAGACTTTTTTTTCTTTTCTTGTGTTTTGCCTGAGATTCTCTGTCAAGATAAATGCCAAGGCAACGAAAATCCAGAATATTGAACCTCTGTCCCATTCATTGAATTGGTAAATTTGACATAGTTGGTAAACAACAGTGTGATGCAGAAAGAACTGAATTGGATTCAAATGGATGTTTTTGCAACCTACCTAGCTTCACTTGGTTTCTAAGTTGAAGACACCCTAGTAGCATACACATGAATTGAGCATACACAAAACACAAGGACACATGAAAGAATTGAATGATTTTTATCAAGGCACACTAAAAGAATATGTTCAAACTATTATAAACCAGAACAACAAAGAAACCATAAACAGCGATATTGTCAAGCACCATTTGCTACCTAAGGGTAAGCACAGGTACCTCAATGCGGATCCAAAATATTGCTGATCACTAAAGAATGCATCTATGTCTATTAACAAGGTACAACGGTAGGACCATACAAACATCCTTGTCGGTTTTTACCAACTCTAAAAATGCTACAGTGAAGGCAGAGGCAATTACTCACAAACCATCCCTTCATTCTCAGTGTTCTTTGGAAACATTCTGATTCAGAACCTCTGGGCTTCCTTTACTTAGCAGATAAGAGGGAAGAAAATGAGGGATGAGGAATGCCAGTCCCAAACAGAGCAATACTAAGACTGCAACCCACCAAGCTTTGTGCGGAATGCCCAATAACAATTCGTCACAAACTGCCACGCATAGTGGGAAAGAACATAAAAAGAAAGTATAGCAGTGACAGTGGAAACAGATTGCATTGATTCTGCAGTAAATGCAAAAATGGGATGGCAGCAGACATCAAGAGAAAAAAGAAGAAAAAGAAATATCATAGGAGATAGAATTGTGTGAGAAGCAAACCAGAAATTTTAATACTACTCAGAGTGGTTCATCCAGTCTAATTGAAGAATCACTGGGACCAACTCTTTTGTTTAACCCCAATTTAGGCTCACTAAGAAAGCCACAAAATTGCTGCTAGGAAGAAAGTGGGGTCTCTTGCCACATAGGTTGGACAAAAGCCCATCCAATCCAAGAGATTTGATGTGAGATCAACCACCATATGACCATCTAAACTAAGATGATTGTTGCTTCATAACATTCACAGATAGAAAAAGAGGGGAAAAGATTTTGTGCACTTATTTGTTGTGGGGGTGGAGGGAGGAGCGACTTGAACAAGAAAATTATAAATGAATCTGATTGCAAATGACAAAGTGGTATGGTGGTGATTGACAGTCAAGTCTAGAAGCTGACAATCGTTACCTATATTGTACATGATCTCCTGACTTTCTGGTACATGCGGGATTGCAGCAAACCCTTCAGGCTCCACAGTCAACATAACGTAATATTTACTCTGGACCCCAAAACAGCTTAATTGTAACCAACTCAAAAAACACAGTCAAACTCAAATAGAATGGATTAAATGATTTTCATAACACCAGCAGACCTGGTCATCACTGAAATCATTAGTCTTGAAAATCAACTTCTCAGTATTCAGTAGCCTTCTAGCTGGGTTCATCCATGAGTCTGAATCATGTTTCTTCAATTGTATTGCAAATTTAGCAGGTATCTAGCATTCACCAGAGAGGAGATAAGTCCTCACAATCAAAATGATGCAATTAGAAACGACGGAAAACAACACATACTCACAGAAGCTGGATAAGATATCTTGACTTCATACCAAGTATATGATTTGAGGCCTTGGAGGACATACCAGCGATTACCCATTTGCAATGGAAGAGTTTCCTTCCACAATTCCTTCCCAACAATCAAAACTTTCTCATCAGCCCTGACGAGATCATCAAGCATCAAAACCATCGCATAAAAGAAAATAATAAAAATAATGAAAAAACAACACAAAACATATAAATCAAATTATGATCAGAAACAAAGATTTTGTATTTTGTTACAAGTATCGACTACAATACCCCCATAAGTGTAGTTGGCTGCTAGAAGACGGCAATCATTGGAGAATAGCCGAGTAGGACGAGCAAAACGGGTTGCATATTTGGATCAATTCAACCACTTGAAACTGACAAACCACAATGATGCCAAATGGGTTTCAATTTCAGCACAAATTCCAATTTCCCAAAAGGGTAGCCTTCCTTCTAATGCAGCATCAAAGAAGATAAATGCATAATTTTTTTCAACCGCAGAGAAACTATCACAATTCACAATTGAGGAAAAATATAATTAATAATAATAATAATAATATATATATATATAGAGAGAGAGAGAGAAGCAAAAACTCAAATCGGTTATCTCCGCAAACACGCGCACACACAGCGTGGCAATTTTAAAATTATGGGAAAAAAAAAAAAAAGAGGGAAAACCTCAACATCCCTAATCCAAACGCGAGTAGCAAATAGCATGAGTAGAGAATCGAAAGATAACAGCAGAAATGGAGCAGTTTCGCAGCGTCTTCAATTTCAAATGGGAGCCGACCGAAAACAGCATGTTGTTCTCGAAATTCACTGAGATGAGCCGAAAACAGCATGTGTCCATGCTCTCGAGAGCATGGACACGGCTAAACAAGGAGGACAACTGTCAGTAATTTTGTTTCGATTTATAAAAATAAATAAATAAATCACACACGCTTGTGCATGTCTTAATTATGTAGTGTCTATGTTTATATTTTACAGAAGGGTGCATGCAATTATTAAAATTAAATACATTCTTATTTAACTCAACACGGGTTTTGTACAATTTGTTTATGATGATAATTTGACAAAGTGACTACATGGTTGAGGATCTCAGGAAACAGTATAGGAAGGAGTGCTCTCCAACCAAACAACAAAACTAACAATATCAACAGCCCATTTGGCCAATCCATGAGCAGGCACATTCCCCTGACGCTTAGTGTGGAATAAGTGACCATCGGAAGCTTGCACAAATGAACCTGTATCACGGGCCCAACACTAGAGAAACCAATGAGTTCAAAAATATTAGCACCTACATTACGCTTTAAATATCCCAATGGGAGGGGCAATTTGAGGAAAGGGCGATGGAGCACCTACGACATTGTGACAAGTGACAAGACTTTTGCGAAGCAGAACAAGGTTCATGCAAATACTGTGAGGTGAATTGAATTAAACAGATTGGATCACTCCCTGAACTGAACTGTGCCAGATCACTGAGTTCTTATTAGACCATAGCAGCCAGACAGTCGCGACAAAGTAGACCACATCCTCTGCATCCAAAACATTTTTAGCTTTCGTTTCATAAACAAATTGAAGAAGTTTAGGGCGCGACTTAAGTGATAATGGAACCCCAGAGGCATCAGAGGGTTGTTTCGAGGCCTAAACCACAAACCGCACGAGCATTGTCACCAATGATGCCGATGCCCCTCTTCTGAAAACTAGCTCTGATGGGCAAGACATCATGACATGCACCCCAACCAAAATTCCTCTGACCTTAAGGGGGGACATTCAGCTTCCAGGCAAATATCCACCCAAGGAGAAGCAGCAGCAGCAGCAGCAGCAGCAACAGAGGGCTGCCCAATAGAACACGTCTCGAGTTGCCTGGCAAGATGTTAATCCAATTTAACAGGGTACTCACCATCTCTAGAGTAATGCCATTTCAGGTCATCAGGCCTCTACACAGCAAAAAGTGGAATGTTTTGAATAAGACGAGCCTCAAGGGGCAAGAACACATACTGAAGCAGGTCAACATTCCAGAAATAGGAATCAAGATCAATAGGATCACAAACAAATTCAGCAGCATAGTCATCACTTCTAGGGGACACCACCTTAAAAGTGGAAGGCGACGGTAAACCACAGTCACGCCAGATATTGATTGAGATGTCTTTACCAGCACGCCAGCGGCAGCCCGCATTCAATTGAACCTTGGAAGCAAGAATACCATGTCACGTAAAACTAGGATTGGATCCCAACAAGGCATTAGGAAAACTGAAATGATGAAAAACCTTCGCCTTGAAGAGCCGCCTGGCAAGAGAGTAAGAATGCAGAAGAAGCCCCCATGCCTGCTTCCCCTGCACGGCCTAGTTGAAAGCCCTTCAAAGATCTGAAACCCATGCCCCGCAGGGACCTTAGCTACTTAGCCCTTAAATGTTTCTTACATATTTCAATCACTCCATGTTATATTCTTCACGTCTTGTTAGTGAAAATTAATTTCTCTTATATTTTAAATCCTTAATTTCACATCTAATTTGATCTTAAACCCTCAATTAACAGCGATAAAGCCGTAGAGATTTTGCTCACAACTTCCGCTCATCTTTACCAATTTCAAAATTCAAGTGATTCAGAAGAAGTTAATATTTTTTATATTTTAAACAATAATCGAGTTTTGTTCTTTAATCATCAGAACACTCTTCCGCATTTCTCCTCTAGATACAGTTTGTCTAATTGTCTTCCCAGTAAGTTTGTTTGATCACTTCATTCTTTCTCAAAGTTGCTTTGTTAGTACTGCTTTTAGTCTTTTTTACGAAATTCCGGCAAATCTCAAGATTGCTAGCATGATGCTCCATCGACGCAACTTCCCACGTGAAACATAGAATACACCGAGCGAAATTCGAATATGAAACCATGCACTTACCTCACGCAATCTCGTTTTCTCAAGTTCAAGAAACAGCCTTGTGCTATCTTCCTTAAATCAAACCAAACCGCACCCATCTCCAGTGCAGGCCGGCTTCTCCTTCTTTTATGATTCTCGTCTTCTGTGTAGGGTTTCCCATATTGTGTGAAGGTTATTTGCACTGGATAACCAGGGTTAAAACTATCAAAGTAGATAAAATAATAAACCTAACATAATTCCTGACCCTGCACGCTCAGACAAGCATTGGTCTTTTAGATGAAGTAATAAACCTAGTCACTATACTAGTAAACAACACCAAAAAGAAATAAATCCTATGGAAAGAAAATCTTCCGAGTCAAGGAAAGCCGCGGAGAATAATTTCAACCCAACATAAGAGCACTAAATCTGTTTTTTTTTTTTTTTTCTACAAGAATGTACAGGAATGCCCAACAAACTACAAAAACATGAGAGCAGAAGATGCCAAAAGAAAATTATATATATAGATATAGAGACTATTAAAAAATGAAACTAGAAAAAGTAGCAAACAAATCAAGCAAAAAAGAAAAAGGAGAGAAAAGGAAATGGTCATGATTTCACATGCTACCCACTCTTCTAGGAGTGGGGTTTCCAGTCTTGAATTTTGCAATGTCAACCAGGTCTCCAAATAGCTTATCTTCTGGCTTGGAAGGCCTACCAGATGGCACCAATGATGATGTGGAGACATTGTAAGAAGCATTACTCAAGCC
Organism: Rhizophora apiculata; assembly: GCA_037832385.1. NCBI lineage: Eukaryota > Viridiplantae > Streptophyta > Magnoliopsida > Malpighiales > Rhizophoraceae > Rhizophora > Rhizophora apiculata. The sequence goes on along the minus strand of CM075433.1, from coordinate 2,748,047 downwards.
ATTATCATTTCTAAAAGATAGGCCATGCATTCGCTGCTCTAGATACTGTGTCCCTTGTTGTTGACCATACCCATACCCATACCCATATCCTGCCATTTGGTTGCCGTACATCTGCTGAGGATACAGATATGCCATCTGCCCACCTTGCATTGGTTGTGAGAGCATACCGATGTATTGCCCTCCCTGGATTGCTCCAGAATGCAAACCTACATATTGATTATTCTGTAACAACTGGCCAGTTGCAACAGGTTGAATATACTTACCCACAACCTGGTCATTCCCCATTGGTTGAGATCCCTGAGAAGGCAGTGGTTGTGAATGTGTAACAACCACCTGAGCAACTTGCATTCTCGGAGAATATGGAGTGCCTGGCTGGCCATTATCTGCTGGCTGAGCTTCCCAAGGAGGTGGAGGTAGTGATCCACTGCTTTGAGCACCTAGTTTACATCCCAAAATATGAGTAATGAATGTCCATGCAATACTGGTACAACAGTGTTTCATCTCTGCCTTTAGCAAAGATGTGACTCAAGGATGTAGTTCAGAAAATTCTACTCGAAGTAGTTTTATCAGAAAGAAGAGAAAATAAAAAAGAAATACACTAATATTTTGCATAAATTGAGAACATACACACCATAAACTGGGGAGGCCGGCTGCTGTTGCTGGCCAAGTTGACCATTCCATGCTGAACCAGCAGCTTGCATGTATATTGACTGCTCATACCGAGGAGATCCCATATTTGGAGCACTTCCATTCAGGTAAATTCCTCCTTCTGAAGAACGAAAGTTTTGTTGATGTTGGAACTGTGGAGTGAAAGAATTGTTCATTCCACCTGGCTGGGCAGGCTGTGTGGTGACAGCAGATGGAGGATTGTTGCCATCAGAAAACATGTCCAAAAGTACTAGTGCATTCTGCTGTGATGGAGGTGTGGTTGGTTGTGGTTCTCCCAAAGGAACAAGAGCTAGTGAATTCTCAGCCTTAGGAGAGCTATAGTCATCACCACTCAACAGGTCCAACTTGGAATTTGCAGCTGCTGGAGTCGTGGGGCCATTAGTTGCAGGAGGTGCTGGTAGCAACAACTGGTTCATTGGTGAAGCCCCTGCACCAGAAGTAGATCTGCAGGAAAGTCCTGTCACTCTTAGTTCAAATAAAAAGCTCTGTCTAGAACTTTACAGCAAATATGAAGTTATGCCTGCAACATTAGGCCATAAACAGTTCAGTAGTAGCCAATCCTTTCCTCGAGTCTTTTCAGTCTGACCACCACAAGTATTCACAAGAAATTCTATAAGGAATTTGAGACTGTACCATCTGTTCTGATCACCATCAGATGCAAATGACTCCTTATGTAACCCTACAACTAAACAATCAAGTGTAATGTACCCTAAAAAGCATGGGTAAACTTGGGTACTTCGATACATCTAGACATACAAAACCAAGTGCCAAAAGAAACTGACTTGAAGTTTAAAATTAATAATCAGATATAACGTGATTCCTAAGTCCCTAAATTCCTAATTTAACCAGCACTATGTTTCCAAAACAGAAAACACACCAGGACATGATCAACACCCAACAGACTTGCCAACATGACAACTTTACATTTTGGATAACTTGAATAAACTAGTCTAGTCCAATCTCACTGATTCAAATCTGAACTATTTCCTCCTTTTATGGATCAGTATATATGATTAAGAACCATTAGACTTTTTGTGACCACACAAGATACACCAGATGCAACCCAATTAATTAAATCTACTTACCCTCCACCAGGCTGTTTCCCGGCATCAACTAAAGGAGCTTCAACATCTACAAGTCCTCCACGGGATTCAAGCTGTGGTTTCTCAACTGTGACAAAAGTCCCTGAAGCAATGGCTTCATGCTTGGCTAGTACATGCTGCAAGTCATCGTTCAAAGCGAGTCCTTGGCATAAAAGTGATTCGTCCCTTGAAAGGCATAGATAGAAATATTACCAGGTGATATAAGTTATAACAATAATTCCTCATCATACACTAATGCATGCACTGGGTTTATTCACCAATTAGATGATCAGGCTTAATATATCTATCATGCCAGTAGCTCTGCTAATCATTCAGTTCACTAGTCCTCTTTAGATTTGGCAAATAATAGCTTTAATAGGTAACAACAACAGCAAGTAACATGACAATCAAGACAAAACCAAATAGAAACTGGCAGTCCATCAGTTCCTACCTCAAAACAGAAAAACCCATCACCATCATTTCTAAGGTCCCTGCATTCAATTATTTTATCTAACTTTTAGATGCAATATATTGCGAGCCTAAAGAGACAGCACGAAACCAAAACAAGCCTTTATATACACACCACCCATCCCCCAAGAATCCACAAAGATAGATTGACACTCAACTTCATGCAAACTTGAAATTGTAAAAAATCTAGTATATAAGCAACTGAAAATGGAACAAATAATTAGCCACTGTGGATTTAACTGAAGCAAGTAAAACTTTTGGAGCATTTATGCAATAACAGCCTTCTCAACAAGTGTGTGTATATATACATACATACACGCTTATATATATATATATATATATATATATATAGCACATGTAAACTCACTTTCATAGTCTAACATGGTTGAAATAAAGAAAATTAGAAGCCTTCATAAATGTCAAAAAAATTCAACTTACGAAGTTGAATTGACAAGATGTACCAGCCTTTGCTTGTACGTACGACACTGTTCCACCAGGTCAACAAGAACTTCCTGCCTAAGCCCCTACCAGGTGTTGAAAGAATCACCCAATATTGAAATAGAAAATGAAATTAGGAAAGAAATAAGAATAAGAAATAGCTATAAATGTGAGACAACAATATTCAGCTTCCGTGATTCATAAATCGCATAGGCAACAAAGACCAGTAAAAAAAATTTTCAACCATCACAACATTGAAACTTATACCTCTTTGTTCCCTGGATCTAGTGCATCTAGCATCTCAGCGAGGACATCCATAATACCCCGTGCATTCTGAATTTCTGTCAAGCTAATGGAGAAATTTTGGGGTTACATGTATGCATAATAACTAACTGCAGGCAGCCCAGAATGCATTAAACATGTGATGCAACAATAACAACTAAATTATAAAGAGAAGTTGACCCTCTTCAAGGATTTAACCAGTAACTGATCTAGTCCATGGAAGATCTTTCTACTTAATCTGTGTTAGGTTATATTAAAACCAAACAGCCAAGGGCAATATTAATAATTGTGTATGGAAACTGTACTAAATTATTCTCCTCCACACCCTTGCCCTTGGTACCTCACTAGCTTTGATGTTTGAACCAGGTCCAGAGGTTTATTGATTGATTCAATTGCTTCTCTTTCTAAGCATAGAAAGGAATGGAGCACATGTAGAGAAATGCTAAACAACAATATAAAAGCACCAGCAAAATGATGCAAAGAAAATTTGGATAACTACAATACAAAATTATAGTTCAATGGAAATTTTGAATCAGTAAGTTAACTATCATGAGAACACAAGGCATATTATAAAGAGTTCAACAGAAATGGCAGATGGACAGGAAAAATTTATATTCAACTAATATAATGATAAATTGCAGACGTACCTCAAGGTAGGGAACTCAGATTCTGCAGATGACTCGGGTGCATCTGGCACATAGTCATTATTGCGCACATTTTGAGGATAAGATGTCAGAGGTTGAGTTTGTGGAGGTGTGAATACAGGTGCAGAGCTCTCAGATCTCTGAGGGAAGACAGCTCCAGCACGCTAGAAAGACAAGTAGTTTACTTCAGAATGGTTGAAAAAAAGGAAAAAGTAGCCACGTTATGTTCATCATGACTAGTTTTAGCAAACTTGGATACTATCTGAAACAGATATTATCAAAACTGTCTGAAAGACGCACCAACAACTCCTGGTATGCAACATAATATTGTGGATATCTAGCCCTTGATCCACCAAAAGCTTCTTGCCAAGTATCTATCAGAATCAATATTTTTTCTTTGACACGAAAGTCAGGCTGCAGTTATTTATCACAAAGCACTGTGAAGAAGTTTAACTGAAAGAATAAAGTAGAAAGTTGAAGAGTAACAATTGCTATAAACATTCCTCACCTTTTTCTTAACTATTTTCACCATCTCATGCAGAACATCCTTCTCTGCCACGTGCATATGAACAATGTCCCCGCAATTCTTTATGATAGTCTCCAGAAGCTAGAAGACAGTACCCAAACCAAAACTTAAACAAAATTAGAACTCTGGATGTAAGATCATTAAAATAAAAAAAATAAAAAAAAAATTCAAACATTGGCTTTTTTCTGCATTTTATTAATTAAGTAAACCCTTAACAAAAACTTAAGCTTCATCTTTAACTTCATTTTCTGTTAGAAAATGAGAAAAGAACAAAAGGAGAACACGGACCAAGGCCAACCTACCATAAAGGAATAGGATCTGAATTATGATTTACACAGAAAGTGTATCTAAGATTGAAAAAATTGACCAACTGGTCTATTTTGTCTTCCAGCTAATCGGCATGATAACTATCCAATACAAATTATGGTCCAATTTGTAAATTGCATAACAAAAATTTCCACTCTCTCTAGTTACTGGTATGTTCAAACAAGGAAACATCCCCCTCCCCCTCCCCACCTCAATGACCCAAAAAAAAAGTGTTACAGGAGAATGTGCCAATAAAGGAAAAGAAGTTCCATAACAGCAAATTGGCAAATAAATGTGCAGAAACAAAATAGGATTACTAAGCAAACCCCAACGAGTTTAGGGAAAATGCTTAGTTGATTCAAGTTGAAAGGCACATAAACTATATCTACACATACTCCTAGGAGCACAATAACATAATTAAGCCCGAAGAAAGAAAAAACACATCAAGACCTCTCAATAGAATTATCAGGTGTTCGGTTTTCCTTATATGGAAGGAAACTGGAACTTTGAAGTAACTAAGCCAGCAACATTATAACAGTGGCACAGCCATTTGTAAGTAACATAACATTAGCAAGATGTGCTAGTATATTTCACTTAAATGGCAGAAAAAAAAAATTGTGGGACTTACTGTTAGAGCAAGAAGTTGAACTTTAGGATTCTTACTACCAAGGCGCTTCTTTATGCCCTTAACAATATCCTTGGCTTGCCTGGTAACACAATGTAATTCAATTTTCAAAGTTAGTAAAACTGAACAAGTTTGGTACACAATATCCTAGAAAACAAAAGATTGTGTAAAAGCAAAGACAAAACAGTTCATGTAATTTAAATAGAAATATGCATGAAGTAATTGGCATTTGGTATCACGCTTCTGCAAATCAATTTGGAGTACAATATAAAGCTAGGAAATGACCAATGCTATCACAACGGAATGCACTTGATAGTCAAAGCACCAAACTTCAATCCTTATATACAGCGAAAGAAATTAGTTAGGATCTAGCAACCGACATCCTCGCAATCCATGTACTCAATACATCATTGGAACAGAATAGTTAAGACACCAACCAATCCCTAATCCATGGATAACCATCACAATTTTTCGTCCTTAAGCTAGACCAACTTTCCCCAAAGGACAACACAGAAATCGCTGACCTGAGCCAACTTTGAGCTGTCTTATAAGGTTAAGCAATTGTTACAGATATCCATGAGCCTCTATCAATATGCTCTACCATTCTTTTACCAAACCAAAACCTAAAACTGTAAACTCAGTTGCAGCAAGATACAAGCAAAACAAAGGCACTAAACTCTCTTTCTCATTTTCATGATTAAGCATGATGGCGGACGTTGATGGTGCAAATAGAATCAACACATTAACATGTCTAGAAGAAACCATGCAATCAAAATAAATCCTCGTCATCCAAGAAAGCGGTCTGATTCCAAAATTTTTCTCATTAACGGAGCAGAAATGTATTGTTCGATCGAATTAAAAGAACCCTAAAAAAAACTCCTTTTCAAGGCACAAATTCAAGAAAGAACAGCTCTAAATTTAAGTGTAAGATGATACCATTAAAAAGCACGCTAATTTCAAGACCAACAAAATTAGCCAAAAGTGAAAAAAAAAAGTGAGAATAGAATAAAGTAGGAGGCGCGTACGCAGGGTCGTGGTTACACATATCGCAGATCTCGATGTTCATGGCCCAATCAGGGCCGATCAACATGTCGCTTGTAGCACGTTCAACCATGGCATTCACCATCTCTGCCCCACTTTTTATTTCAAATTCAGACACCAAAAAAAAAAATCAAAAAAAAAAAAAAACGAAATCAAGAACTACTCGCCGCCGACGATATCCTCCTTCCAAATTCCGGCAAGAATAGTTATTACGTAACTCTCCAAAGTCAATCCTTCTCTCTCGATCCAACGGCACGAACGCGACCGTCTCTCGCCAGAGGTCCAGAGGCGCCTCTCTCTCTCTCTCTGTCTCTCTATAAAGTTAAAATGTTATTTAGATAACACAAATTTCACGTGAAGTTTGAAGTTTAATTTTCCCGTCTGGGTAGCGGATTTGTTTTTTCTTATTTTTGGCAGGTGGGAAACTCAAAAAAAAAAAAAAAGAACCAATTAGATGGTGACACGCGTTATGTGGCGGACCCCTCGCTTACTTCCAGTCTGTATCTTCTAAAACGGTTGCTTGACCGGCCACTAGGCAAGGCCGCCGTTTATGAGTGGATAACCCGGCTGACAGCGACGCCGTTCTGATTGACACACTCGCTTGCGTCCATTACCTCAGAATGCCCACCGGGTCCCACCGCCATTTTTCACTTGATCCAGTTCGCTTGAAGGGTCTATTATTGGCACGAGCAGAGGTACATATCTGTCGATTTGAGCTAATTTGGTGTTTATATTTTAATTAAATAATTAGTGATGATTTGAAAATTTTTAAAATTATAATTAAATTAATATAAGAGCCATTCAAATGACAGGTTATAAGTTCATTTCATCAGTTTGATCGTGGAACCATATTTTTTAAGACTAAAATTGCCACTTATACTTTTTATTTTATTGGCTTGTCTAACAAACAAAACCATTAATATCTAAATATTAAATTTTTTAGTATTAAAAATTAAAAAATAAATTTTTAAAAATAAATGAAAAATAAATAATTAAACATATTACAACAAAAATTATGAATAATATGTTTATATTCAATGTATTGAATCCCAGAAGATTGTGAATTGTAGGTGATAAATTGATTTTTGGTCTGTTTTATGTCTCCATAAAATATACTTCTAGTCTTTGACACTATAACGATGTTCAGTTTGATTTTGGTAATTTTTGAACTTTCAAAATTATAACTAATATAATTTGTTTAAATTATAAATTATATTTAAATTATTTTTAATAATTTTAGTAATTTCAATTTAATTTTAATCAAATTGATTAGGTTGAATAGAGTGGACATTTCTGCCTAGAGCTCGAGAAACAAGTGCTCATTTTTGCATTTAGTGAAAACATTATTACAAATATGAGTAACGTAGGCATACAAAACCTTTTTTTAATCAATTAATTTGATATTTTTTATTTTAAATTGCACAAATTAATTTAGGTTAATATAATACAAATAGAATATTATTTTATTTCATTTGTCTTTTTATTTAATTAAATTATGAATAAAAATATTAATATTTTTAAATATTTATGTTAAAAATATACAGAATTTAAACAACAAATTTACTAATATATAAATTTGTTTTAGAATGCATATTGATGAATTTTATTAAATTATAATTGCACAAATGTATTATATGACCAAACTCATAGTGACCCAAGAGTTCTGAGGCATTCCTCGGATAATAAAGAAATAATTAAATTCAATTTGCTGACGAAATAAAGACGTTTTGGTACAGGAAAAAAAGATATAGTGTTTTGGATCAATTGATCTCATCATCTGTATGTTTATCGGCATTGTTCCATCAATTATGTGATTCTCTGTGTAGTCCACACATGGTGGCCGACGAAGAATGACAAAAGTTCAACAACAATAGTTTCGCGATTACCAAAGTTGTCCACCTTTTCACCTTGTCACCCTCAGCTTTGTGCATTTAAGTAGAAAGATTATTAGGAGAATCGTTTAAGTAGAATAAATCATATAAAATTCATCAATATATAAAAATATTATTTTATCTAAAATTGCATTATTTTCTTGATTTGTAAAGATTATTTTCTTTGTGGACGGGGAAGTTGCATATCATCTACCCCACTAACGCATGTCGTCGTATTCAATGGCGCTTCTTATTAAGTTTTGGAATTAGCTTCCTAGACATGAAACGGGCGAGTGGGAAAACCAGCAAATGCATCAACTTTCGCAAGGCCGCTCCGGTGCATGTACCAAATAAATAAATAAATAAATAAAAGGCTTAGGTAACAACCGTGCAGCCTCATCGAGTCCCGACTTGCTTTTAGAAACAAACATCGCAATTCAAGTCATTTCATTGGTTTCTTTTGTTCAGGTCCCCTTATTCTCCCGCAATCATCACAAGTTACACTCGGTGCGCTATGAACGTACGTGAGTGCCTCGATAATTTAAGCAGATGTTTGCACAATTCATACAAATATTTCTGCTGAAACCTTTTTTTTTTTTCTTTTTATTAGTAACACAATAAATCATACATCAATTAAAAATTTTATATATAAATTGCTTAATTAAAAAATATGATATTAAAAATATAAATAAATAGAATATTATATAAATTTAATAATTTAAAATGTTGAATTGAAATATATTATTAAATTTATAAATTTATTATTTATTTTAAAACTTATTTCATTTCTCTCAAGTTACTAGTTCTCATGTTTTTCCAACAACATCCGCACAACTCCATATACCACACAGATCCTTGCTAGAAAGTAGTCAAGCCAGGGAACGGGCAGTGGGACCGTAATCGGGCCGAATTTCATGTCCTTCACAACTAGGATTGAAGAGAGCTCGAAATGTACAAAACAAATTATTATTATTCACTTTCAACAACTACTAATAATTCTGTACGCACAACAATTTTAGGGCAGGCATGTATTAAAAAAAAAAAAAAAGAGGAAAAAAAAAAACTTATGGGAAAGCAGCTCATTGATGAAGGCACGAGATCAATCCAATCATTCTAATATAGTGAAAAACTCACGTGTTTTGTAGTATAGCGCACCAATCATTCATTCAACGGGGAACAATTGAACAATGAGCTGCACTTCCGTGGAATGATGCATGACGTTCCATGGACAAAATTGAAGAAATTCACGGTTGCCACTTCTTGGAGTATGGATTTTAGAGAAATTTACTCAACGCAATTACAGAGAGGAGAGTCCACGAAAGCCCATGCAAAGTGAAATTTGGAGGTTCTTACCATCGCTAATGATCTGGTCATCCCATCGAGCCACGGGTCGAGCGAGAACTCCACTACCAATAAGCCTCTAGAGTCACATTGCGAACCCACATGCCATGAAGTTTAACCTGCCTCACCAGCCCCTCTGCCAGAGTTAGGACTCTCTCTGCCGTGCACCCAGTCAGATTTTTGTCGAAGTCAGGCAACATCGACTCTTATCCCTTTGGAACGAATGTAACACTCATGTGAGGCCCTAGGCCTCCTTTATCTTATAGCCCAGTGGCTGCATAGGAACCCTTGGCTCCAGCTTCCATCTTTGAGAGCGCATTAGGAAGAATTTACACTCTTCATGGTTGCAAATTGTAGGTATTTTGTTATTATTAATCGTGTCTAAATCATGCATGAACTCAGGAAAAATAAAAAAAAAATTAAGTTTATAAATAAATAAACATACAATTTAAATGAAAGAAAAAAAATAGGGAAAATTTTAAATTTGAAAAAAAATTAAAATACAAATAAAATGTATTTACATGAAATTATATTAATAAAATTTAAATTTTAATTAAAATTACTTGAGTTAATTACATTGTTCTTTATTTTTAGTTGATGATAATGTATCATATTATCTTTTTAATAATTTAATTATATTTAAATTATAAAGATTAATATGTAAATTTTTGTTGTTATACTTTTTTTTAATATAATCACAAACAAATTTAAATATTATAATAATATTTAATAACATAATAACTGGTTCAAAATGGGTTGTGTCGTGCATGGGCCATGTGCTGAAGGTTTTTGATCCAGCCTAAGTTCAAGTAACAAGCCTTGGCAGACATAACTCGAGACTGTTCATGTATGAGTTGTGCTTAGGCCGATCCATATCAGACCGTGCCGAAGCGGCCGGCCTAACTGTTTTACATGCTAGACAAAGGTAGAGCACGTAAACGAAAAAGTTGAGCAAACCATTCATACAGGATATTTGAATGTTATAATATGCAACCATAAAGTACGAAATTAGTTAGTTTTTGACAGCTCTAGGGTCAAACTTTGCCTCCTGGCTTTGATTGCAAATTAATGCAAATGTTGACGGGTTGGCGAGCGGGAGTCGGGGGGAACTTTGAAATACGGATCAAATTATCCGGAACCCAGAGTCATCAAAGAAAAGATAAAATAAAATAATAATAAAAAATTGAGGCAAATGCACAATTCCTTCCGCTTGGATTCAGAGTGCCGCGGTGGAAGACGATGTTGATATGCTAGAGTGGGCTAAGATCCAAGATTCCCAAACAAAAGCTGTTTCCAAGAGACACCAACGAAATAAATATTATTATTTTTTTTTTAAATCACAAAATTTAGTGATGAAGTCATATAAATTTTTAATTTTAAATTAAAAATTTAATTTTTAGTCTTTACAAATTAAAAATCAAAAGCAGATATTTTTTTTAGTGATTTTACTGCTTTGTTTTGTCCTCTGTTAACAGACAGATTCCAAAAAAATGTGAAGAAAAAAAAAAAAACAAGAAAAGCTGGTTTCGTTAATAGCAATAAACTTCATCTCCATGGTTAAATATGTCTTCCCTAGGTGGGTGTTTTTTTTGGCTTTATGGGAAATGTTAGTGCCGTGGAGTCACAAAAAGCAGGAAATCTTGTATTTCGCGAATATTTTACAAAGATTGCAAATTGCTGAAAATCCTATAAATAGCAGTTAATCCAAAAAACCTAGTTGGGAGAAGAAAAATAATTTTTGGATTAAAATACCTTCAAATATCTATTGTAATAAAATATAAACATAATGTACCAAAAATTAATTTTCTTATTCAAACAACAATAAATAAATATCAATTTACCCAAATATTATCATTTTATTTTAATTAATAATAATAATTATAATTGACAATAACAGTAATGATTATTAATATGTGAGTTAAACAAAATTTATGTTTTGTTTTGACAAAAAAAAAAAAATTTCATTCAATTCAATTCTTTCAATTCTCAGTCACAAAAATTTTGAATTAAAATTTAAGGTTCATCTAATATTTGATAATTTTTATTTAAAATAAAAAAGAGAGGGGATTAATAAATTGCTATATATATGTATATTTTTTCTGAGTAAATAGGCTAGAATACTTTATTACACTAAATTCTATTAATTTGACATGCTAATCAAAAAGAAAAATAAATTTTTAACTTGTATAGAGTGGGGGAGGAAGGGGAGAGAACCTTGCTGATAGCTTATAAAATTTAAATAATTTAAAATGCAAACTATGATTTTCAGTGCTAGTGGGCAGAGTGCTGCCCGCTACATTGCGGGATATGTGTGCCAGCAAACTGCAACCAACCGACACCACGCCACACCCATTGCATTCCCACTCGCTCTCACTCAACTCTTTTCTTTCCTCTTCAGCTCCACCAAGCCCACCTTCCGTTAGCCTTTCTTGATTCTAATTTCCCCAAAACAAAGAAATCCCTAATTTGCGTCCTCAAAACTGTATAGTTCTTGATGCCAATCAATTTGGGATTGGGGGTTTCTTGAGTTGGGAGTGATCGCTGCTTGATACAGCCTACACAGTACGATAAAACCCTAGCTGGTGTTTTTTCTTTTTGTTTGATTATAATAGTTTTAACAGTTATATTGTTGGTTCAATTTGGGATTCCTCATATATAAGCTTGGGTGCCAGATCCGATGGCGGTCATCGGCGACGCGCTGCGGCAAGCGTTCATGCCGAAGCGCCAGTACGAGAGCCTCCGGGAGGAGGACAGGGCGTGGATCAAGTTGCAGCGGCCTCTCTTGATGTCTACTCTCGCCGTCGTTTGCGTCGTTATTTTTGTTTGCGCAGTTGTGAGCTTGAAGATTGTGTTTCCCGGTGACAACGGTAAGAGGCCGTTTTGTAGTGATCGGAGACTACAGCCTTTGCTGATAAACATGAGAGAGGGAGGAGGAGGGGGCGGCGGTGATTCGGATATTTTTCCAGGTGCGTTTTACCTGACGGATCAGGAAACTGTGGATTATTACTGGATGGTTGTGTTCATCCCTTCCTTGATTATTTTCCTGGCCTCGTTCGCATATCTTGTGGCAGGTAAGCGAGTCATTGAGGTTTTTTTTTTTTTGGGTTCATTTTCTTTGTTCTGGTTAGCGTTTCGGGTGGAAATTTTTGTAGTTTTAGGTGAGATTTTATATGGATTTTGTCAGAAATGATAAATTTGTGGTTACCATGTGGGAGGTATTGTTTCGTGTGGGGAACATGTAGACTTAGTTTCAGTGTTGTAATGAAAAAGCATGGACTTTATGGTTATCTGGTTTCTGGAGTATATATTGTATAATGCCAACTATCTTACTTTTTCTAATGGAGTGGGTTGACAGGAGTCTTAAGATGAATCAATCCGTGGGGGTTCTTTGTTTTTGCTTTAAGAGTAGAATAAGTGACATTTTCAGTTGGGTGGTATTTAATTTTCTTTTGCTCTCAGTATCTCATGGTTGTGATAATGATGCAGGGATCACTGTTGCTTATTCTGCTCCAGCAAGACATGGATGCCTAAAGTTGGTTGATAACAATTATTGTGCTTCAAGAAGAGGTATGCTGTTATTATTTTTAGGTTTAATGCAGAAAGTATTGATTAATACTTGTGCAACGGAAAATTTTCATTTCATTGGATATGCTGGTAGGGTACTAAGCTAGTTTGAGTCAACGTTTGGCGTAGTCTTTGGAAGAAGTGATCCATATTAGTGGTTTCTTTGTTTCTTTGTTTCTTTGTTTGATGGTGGCATGGTGCATGGCAGCAGATATTTTTGCAATTCATAAAGGAGTATTTTTAGTGGTTTCAGTTTAGTGAATTAGGTTTTGACACTGTTCAGAACAAATGGATTCATATTTAGAAGTAGTTTAGTTTCATGTCCTCATAGCATTCTGGTATTGGTCTTTAAATTGTAGTGCCTGCTCACACTGTTGTAGCTACTATTTTATGTTTAATGCACAAACCATTGGTCACAATAACACCTGATGATAAAGTAAATAATGTTGTAAGAAACTGTGAAGGGAGAACTAGCAAATTTCCTAGAGATATTTCTCAAAAGAATATTCTGATGTATTCTTTGCTGTCTTTACTTCCCTAAATGTGCAAGCCTTGAAAAAGGTGAGGAAATTAGATCAACTTATTGGTGACCTCAGAAGCCTTGAAAAAGTAAGACAAAGGAGAAGAACAGTTCTGGAAGGATTAGTGGGTAATAGGAGTCTGTCTTTAGCAAACAATGTATTCATCAACTTTTTCTTCATGGTAACTGAATGAACATGAAACTTCGAACAATTTTTTAGCCACAATTGTTAAACAAGTTGAAACAGCATTAAAGTCAGAGTGCTATGAGATTCTTCCCACAGGTTCTTGTTAGGAATAATTTATATTTGCAGACAAGTTGGCTTCGCAAACTTGCTTGCTGGAAGGTAATCTTGGCGGTTGATTTAAGGCCTTCACTTAATTTGCTGAAATCATGCCCCATGAACAATAAATAATTTGCCCATTTATTTCATTTTCTCATGTTCTGAAAATGATAGTGTTCTCTGGTATGTTACAATGTCATAAATTTTCCCAGGTTGGTGTATTGATTTGAATTGCTTGCAAATTTCTTTTTGTGTTATAGGTGGAGTGCGTTGTCTTTCCATTTTGAATGTTGTCTTTGCTATCATCTTTGGCCTTCTTGCACTGTTTCTTGGTACAAGCCTGCTGACATTGGGGAGCAGGTGTTCTTTACCTTTGTTTTGGTGCTATGAGATTGGGACATGGGGCCTAGTCATGCTATATGCAGGGACTGCCTTCTTTTTGAGAAGGAAAGCAGCTATAATTCTTGATGAAAGTGATTTTAATGGTCGAAATCTTGGTTTGGAAATGTTAGAGGCAAACATTGTAGAAGTCACACCAGAGGTTGAAAGGCGTGTTAATGAAGGCTTTAAGGCATGGATGGGCTCATCCCTGCTATCATCAGATGATGAAGATGAACCCAATAGTTAGCTGGAAGTGCTTCAGCTAACTTGAAGTAGCTTAAATTGGCCTCAGGCACAATCTTGACATCAGGTGACTTGTTGGTGGAATGCTGCTATGTGAAGCTTCCCGTAGAATGGTGGACCAAGGGGCTGTGATTTTGGATAGTTGAAAGCTATTTTTGGTAGTAGTCGAATTAGATCAAATGGAAGGAGCGAGGCGCTTAAATGATGATGTACATTTGTGTGTGCGCTATTCGTTGCACTTGACCATTTAGGTAATCATTGGAGATTGTAAATAATCCACGACAAATGTACCCTGTTGCTAGTCAGATACATGAGAAAGCAAGGGCTACAGATCACCAACTACTGATGCCTGCTGGAAACTAGTAATTACATCTAGCATCTCGTAGCGCATAAAACTAACGTATCGGACTTTTGAAGGCGAGCCTACGATATTTCTTTTTATGGAAGTAATTTTTAAACCGTTAATGCTACGACGGCGAAGCCTCTGGTGGTGGGTTTAAGCTAGCCTTGGGGATATATGAATGTTTCTTTTAGGCAGGATTGCTCGTGCTTATGAATCTGAAATCTTCCACCCGGAATAATGCTTCTCCTAAAATTTTAGAGAATGGTCCAAGGTTTACTGGTTACATGCTTGTATAATTTTATGATAGGAATAGAAACAAGGTACGAACATGATCTAATTGACGCATTTCCCGTTCGAGCAAGCTATGAAGCATGGCGGCATGCTGCTACAGATCGGAAAATGATGAGAGAGAGAGAGAGAGAGAGAGGGAAAAAAAAAAAAAAAAAAACACGGTTCTCGTTCGGCCCTAGTGATTGGGACAATACGGTAACATATACGTGATTGGCTGGTAGCTACTGGGGCCATCCATTTTAAAGAAAATGCTGTCGCTTTGAAACTCCTTCCCTTTAATTATTTTTGCCAACGTAAAATTATGCCACTGTTCTTAAAATCTTGAGGGTTTGAGCGTGAGTAGTTGAGAAATGGAAACTATCGGTTGATCTTGAACTATAGGAAGCATTTCTAGTTTACTGGCTTCTTGATATTTTCGATTTTGCCATCAAATTATTTAGAATTAACAGTTTAAATGTTTAATGGCTTCGTACTTTTTTGACCAAATAAAAGAAAGGCTTCATATTTCGTGAAAGGAAAAGGTCATTTCCAATTTTAAGTGAGAAGAGATGAAATCCGCTCTTTATAAATGAATGTCATAGGTTACATTATTCCATTTGCATGCTCATGTTTTGTAAGAAGCCCACGGTCGCAAACCCATGGAACAGGTCGGGAGGTTCAAATTTTACATCTTCTAAATTCTCGCAAAATAGAATAAAAAGAAATTTAGAGATTTCTAGTTTGATTAATTTTAAAAATGAGTCAAATTAATTTTATATTATTTTTTAAAAATAAATAAATAAATAAAATTTGATCAAAACAAAAAAGTATAATTAAAAATAAAGAATATGTCACGCTTAAAAAAAAAAAAAAAAGTAATAAGCACTTCTGGCTTCCGCAGCAAGCTTGTCATCTCTCCATATGTGCATATTAAGCAGAACCCCTCAGAGCTGTAGCCTCAAACGTGCAATCCCACGAGTCAACAGTCACTTCTTGTCTTTTTATGTCCGAAACAATTGACAAAACCACAATTTCCTGTCTGGTAATTAAGCCGTGTGATGCTAAATTTTTCTTTTATATGTATATATATAATTTACATTTTTAAAAAAAGTTAAAATTTAAAATCATAAAATTAAAATTTATAAAATTTTAACTACTAAAATGAAAACTCGGCTGATGACGTTTAAAAAGGTGGATATTGCCCAACAGAAATCTTGATGGTGCAAGTGAAACCCAAAAGGCAAGGGACAGCTCGATGGGCCGCATGGCCTCCACGTGAAATGAAATATCTGAAAGCCCAAAGGTGGCCTAAACCCTAGCCTGGAGTTATCGTGTGTGTGTGTGGGTGCCTCTTCCTCTACAGCAATCGTCCTCGTCGGACTCTGAGATTTCTTGCTTTGCTGCTGCCCAAAGCCAAAATATATTGTTGCATTTGCACTGTGCTTCTAAGACCTAAGGAAAACGATCTAAAATTTCCCAGTTCGTTTTAAATTCTCACAACAAATAAAAAAAAAAAAAAAAAAGGAAAAGCGCAGAAGCAGGAACAAGCAAGCAAGCATGGCACAGGCAGGCCCCAACGAGTACGAGGAGCAGGGAGGGCATTCTAACAACAGCCGGCAAGAGCTGGCCTACGACCCGAATTTCGTGCCGGACTCGGTCAAGTCATTCGTGATGCACCTGTACCGGCACATTAGGGAGAAGAACGTGTACGAGATCCACCAGATGTACGAGACCTCCTTCCAGACCCTATCGGAGCGGCTCTTCAAGGACGCTCCTTGGCCTTCCGTCGACGCCGTCGCACACTACGTTGACAACGACCACGTCTTCTGCCTCCTCTATCGCGAGATGTGGTTCCGCCATCTATACGCCCGTCTTTCCCCGACTCTCAAGCAGCGGATTGATAGCTGGGATAACTACTGCAGCCTCTTCCAGGTCTTTTCCTTTTTTTTTTTTATTATTTAAATTGCATTTACATTCGTTGATCACTGCGATTGTTTGTTTGTTTGTTTGTGTTTATTGCTAATTTCACTGTTTGTGTGTGCGCACTTTATTTTTTTTTTTTAGGTAGTGTTGCATGGAGTGGTGAATATGCAGTTGCCCAATCAGTGGTTGTGGGACATGGTGGATGAGTTTGTGTATCAGTTTCAGAGCTTTTGTCAGTACAGGGCTAAGATGAAGAACAAGACCGAGCAGGAGATTCAGCTTTTGAGGCAATATGATCAGGTAATTCTTTGATTGGTACCTTTTTTGTTACCTTGTTTGGCTGTTGGGTAAATGTAGGGAAGGATTGTAGTCTTGGGCTGCATTTACTTGCTTTGATTGGATTTATGATGATGTTGCTTTTGAGAATGGCTTTTCTGATGGACACAATGGTGTTACAATTAACATTATAAAAAATGCTAATATGTCAGAGCTGGATTGATTGTATGTATACATGTGTATCCATTTTATTCCAGCTCATGCTTGACATGGGATGCTGTCCTGCATTGAGATTAAGAATTATGCTGACACAGTTGTTTTTTAGGCTTGGAATGTATATGGGGTGCTTAACTTCTTGCAAGCTCTGGTGGAGAAGTCAATGATCATTCAAATTCTGGAGCAGGAGAAGGAAGGACTTGAGCAATTCACTGCCACTGATGGGTATGATTACAATGGCGGAAGCAATGTCTTGAAGGTGCTGGGATATTTCAGCGTGATTGGTTTGCTGCGTGTTCATTGTCTCTTGGGGGACTATCAAACTGGCCTGAAGTGCCTACTTCCAATTGACGTTAGTCAACCAGGTGTATACACTAGTGTCATAGGAAGCCACATAACAACAATCTATCATTATGGCTTTGCAAACCTTATGTTGCGGAGGTATGTTTTTACTGTGGCACATTTCATTTGGTTCCCTAAATTTCCCTCCTTTGATTTCTTTGGCTCTTGTATATTTTTCATCCTTCTATTGTTTTATTGTTGGTCAATACTGGTTTGCTCACCATGTTGATGTTCTCTTGTATCAATTTTTCCACTTGATATACAACATGACTTGTTGAAGACTTTATGTACATTAGCTGATGTACAGAAAGGCTCATGTGCAAATGAGGGTAGTTGTGTTAAACCTTAAACCCTTCTTCTTGCACCCTTCCAACTCAAGAAGGGAAAACACACTCATAAGATTTTGTTTATTGTTTGTACATCTGATCGTTCCCTAAAGCTCACAATGTGAGAGTCTTGTGAATTGGATGTCCTTTTTTTCTATTATATATTTTGGTGCTCAAAATATATGTTTCCATTGCTTAAAATGTTATTTTGGGTTTTGCATGGTTGAGGCTTATTTCATGAAATTTCATAATTCTTTCATGTCTAGCTTATGAAACTTTGTTAAAATTTTGAAGGTATGTGGATGCAATTCGTGAGTTCAGTAAAATCCTCTTATACATATATAAGACCAAGCAGTATCATCAGAAGTCTCCACAGTATGAGCAGATATTAAAAAAGAATGAACAGATGTATGCATTGCTTGCAATTTGCCTTTCATTTTGCCCCCAATTAAAGCTTGTTGAGGAGACTGTGAACTCTCAATTGAGGGAGAAGTATGGAGAGAAAATGATGAGAATGCAAAGATACGATGATGAGGCATTTGCTATATGTGATGAGCTATTCTCATATGCATGCCCGAAGTTCATTACACCCTCAGCTCCAAATTTTGAAGAGCCTCTTGTAAACTACAACCAGGTTTGGACTGCACATGCCATTCAAGCAAGCATATTTAGTTCATATTGCAAGAAAGACACTAAAGTTGTCAGCCCTTAATTGATCTCTAAGTTAGTCCGAATTCAGTTGTAGTTTTACAAAATCAGCATTTGCTCAGGAAATTTGTTGTACATAAATATTGAAAGGAATCTCATAAGATGAAGATGCGAGAGATTATGGTGGAATACATGATGATGAATAGATAACTTGATGTGAAATAGTCTAGGTATTTTTGTCGGGGTTGCTTAACATGCCTGGTTGCTTGATTCTTTTCATTCTTTTGTACATAGAGGTGGCACTAACCTTTCGCTGTTTGTTTTATGCAGGATGCATACAGATTGCAATTGAAGCTGTTTCTCTATGAAGTGAAGCAACAGCAGTTGTTAGGTGGCATCCGGACCTTCCTTAAAGTTTACTCAACTATATCCCTTGGGAAGCTTGCCACCTACATGGAAGTAGATGAAGCAACTTTAAGGTTGGGGTTTTGTTGTCTACACTGGATATCCTTTAATCTAATTCATTGAGCCTTACTCTTGTTGTGTCTTGCAGGACTATCTTGATGACTTACAAGCACAAGACTCATGCTGTTGATTCTGATGGAAAGATTGTCTCTAATGCTGATGTGGACTTCTATGTCGATGATGTATGGCTTCTATTTTTGCAATTTTTTTTAACTTGGTTGTGGAAGCTTTATTTGACAGTGTTCCATATCTTTTGAGTGGTCTTTGCAAAACCTTGCAACTTTGTCATTGCACGTGTGGTATGCAATGAAAAGTCATTGTCTTTGGCTGTCCTAATTCTTCACCTTTCCCTTTTTTTCCCAGAAAATTCTCTTTTAACAGAGATTTTGTTAGTAAGGTATAGTGAAGTGGCTGTTGGAATTGCTTATTGTTTTATTGTTTGGTTTTTTCTTGCCCAGGTTACTACACATTAAGTGTTAATTCTTTCTACCATAGCTTTCATTTAGGTTGCTAGGCATTACTAGGCGTCCATTTTAACTGCATTTTGTCTTTTTCTGCATTTACAAATCTTGCTACTTGTAAAACAATATCTTGATTCAATATCTTCTTTCTGCATGAGTCCCTTATGCTGTAGTGGCCCCTTATTGCTGCAGGACATGATTCATGTTGTTGAATCCAAACCAGTTAAACGATATGGTGACTACTTTTTGCGGCAAATTGTCAAGGTATGCCCGTGTTCTTGTTGTTCAACGATTTCTACCTTATTTTCCAGGCTAGTCAAATACCTGTAGTTGTTTTCCTACATCTATTTACCTTTGTCTCTCTTACTGATTGCAGCTTGAAGGGGTGATAAACGATGTGGATCGGATAAAGCTGGAATGAGGCCCCCGACCTTCTGCCGTTAAAACTCGATGCACTCTTTTTCTGATTGTCTTTTGTTTCTGAGATTTTACATCGTGGCAGCCTCTGACCGTTTTGTTTTAATTGCTGAAAAATTATTTAAACCTAACAGCAACCTTACCTTTTCCACTCGCTGGAAATGATGAATGAAAAAAAAAGAGAATTCCATCGTAGTGAATCTGAATTTGTTTACTTACGTATTTGTAGCTTCTTTCTTGCCCATAAATAATTGAATATACCACGTGATCCTATTTCAATTTCAAGTTATGAGTTGGTGGCTTTATTTTATTTTGGTTGGTGGTCTCCGCGTGGGCGAGAGACAAATGACAGGATTCAGTGTACCTGTCTACTGTGATGGCTTTCTTTCTTGTCCACAAATAATTAAATATACCACGTGATCCTATTTCAATTTCCGGTCATGTTCGGGTGGCTTTATTTTGGTTGGTGGACTCAGCGTGGACGAGAGACAAATGACGGTGTGCAGTGTACTTGTCGAGTGTGATTTAGTGAGGAATTTTATATTATCCTAACATAATCATGTGCATTATTTAGGGAGCTGGGTGTCATAATATTTGTTATACACAATTTGGCGCAAATATTAAGAAAATCGGTCATATGTTGCAGTTTCATTAATTTTTGATAGTGGTGATGTTGGAGAAAGGGGTGGATCTGGAAGCTTTTCTGGCAATAATAGTTGGCTAGATCCACTGCATCAATACTTGAAATTAGCGTTTAAGATCTTATGATTCCAAATAATACTTGAACAGGTCCAATAATGCTGAAATAATCTAATGGCTTTTTCTAGCCGGCCATGCCTTTTCACTGGAACTCCCAAGTTCTCCGCTTGTTAAATTTCCTGAATGGCTGGAAGTCTGGCTCCGATATTTTCTGTGTGTTTGCTTACATTTTGATTTGGATGCCTTGCCCTCAACGCGATGACGCATTTTTATAATATTAGTATCCGAAAACTTAAGCCACTATTGTTGTTGGGATCAGTATGTGTCATTCAAGGCCTTCCCCTACCTCGATGTTATGGTAATATCGTTCTATGGTTATTTGAAAGTTTGGTGGGAATCAAACCGGCAGCTCAGTTTTATTTCTTTAATTATGGGAGTCTCATTCCAACTGCCTTTCAACGACATAGCTCACACTACATTCTCTCGCAGACACGAGTGACACGAGGCGAGGAGTGTTCTCTCTCTTATTTGTTTCAGCCACAAGGACACAGCCACACTCTCACCTGCCGATCTCCACAACCAGCCAAAATTCATTCAACCCCATGAAAGGATGGAAGCTATATAAGCTTTTGCGAATGTTTGTTACATCTTCTGCTATGGCTCAATAGCGGTGGAAGGCTTAGTTAGAAGAAAAAGGCCACAGATGACAGGTTGTGCAAGGTGTTGCTTGCACAAGTCTCTGAGGATAGTGAACCTCATAATGCTCCTTTTCGGGACTGCAATGATCGCCTACTCCCTCTGGCTACAGAGGATGTGGAATGATGGTATTGCCTTGCTGCCTTCTCACTCTTCTCTTCCAATACCATGGTACATCTTCTATCCACAAACTCGCAAAATGGGCCTAGCTGGGGCAATTTTTTTCTTACCTGGTTATCTTTCTGTTGCTGTCCATAAATTTAGACTGTTTTCATTTGCACAATGTTGGAATCTGTAAGTTGCTCTAGAATGCTCAAGTCATTGACCAAATCATAGATTGATTTATGTTGACTGATTCATTTGGTTATTTATTCCACATACTACAATCTCCTTTGATCATAGGCCAAAATGCTTTTTTGGCCTTTTGGCAGTTGTTTCATTTACAAAGAGTTGACAGACTTTCTTACCGTGGGAAGTTCTTCAAAAGTGGAGCATTACGTAAAATTCTGGAATAACCATGAAATCATATGACATTATCAAGCTGTCAACAAACTCTGCTAACATTTCACTCTTGGCTAGAATTTCGTCATTATTCTTACCAGTTAGTGATTGTGTTGTTCAGGTTTATATTTACATGTTTAGGTTTGGGAATTGCTGTCTGCTTGAATACTCTCTGCGGCCATATTTTATCCAACTGCATCAGCAAGTCAGCCCTCTGTATCGTATCCTTTCTAGCGAGCTTCAGTATGTTGGCTACATGGAATTATTTTCTTATAAACCAAGACAAAATGACACATTGTATCAGCTTGATTTTGACCAGCGAATTAATCACATCATAACACGAGGCTGGCAGAAATTCTTTTACAAGACTGTTAGAAGTTACTGTTGCTAAGTTTTTCAGGATCATGCTGGCAATCTCTTATAAAAATGATTATTTCAATAAAGGAATGCAACCTAGAGTACTTTTATTAGGATTCATTTGCATAACTTGCTAATTGGCCAAATATTTGAGTTATTTCTTGACTGAGTTTCTAGCTTATCGTCTTCTTCTGCTGTGCCATCTTCCTCGAGATTGCTGTAATTGTGTCAATTTTCTTCAAGATGGACTGGCAATTGGTATGCTTTCCTTATCTTGTCTCAATTATGGGCACCTAAAATATTTTTAGTAGCCAAGTTATAAGAATGTCTTCTTTATGATTCCCAGTAAATTAGGTACCTGGAATTAAAATCAAACCTGCATGCCTGCTGTTGTAAGATCAAGGTTTCCATCATACCAGAGTTCGTAAAGTTCGTAAAGTTCTATAAGTAAATTAGCAATAAACTCAACTTTGGTAATCATAGGAAAGGAACAGGGTTTTTTTCCACTAGCTCTTCGCATGGTGGGAATAATTTCTTCTGAAATTAGATTAACATGTGAACCTTTCAATTTCAACTTACTTCTTTGCAAAGTCGAATTACTCTTGAAATAATCTGCAAATGTCAATCCAGGTTCAAAAATTGTCCCACCCTAGAATTTGACACAGTGTTGCCAAAAATACCGATCTTGGTTTCTGATTGTTGTTATGAAGTTACCTTCCAATGCACTCACTGTACCATAAACATTACCTTCTGATATAATCTCACTTTTGGTGGTGTCACATGCTATGACAGCAGATTTCTGCGCATATTGACAAGTACCACCAAGCATTTGAACGTTTTGTGATCTTCCATGTAAAGATGTGCCGCTGGGTTGCCCTGCTGGCTTTGGCAGCACAGGTGAATTGAACTTCCATAAGTAAAAGCTATGGACTAGAAAGCAAAGCTGTTGAATAGACAGCTTGTTCTCATTTACAGATCACTGTGAAAATTTTTGATCCCGGTTGCAAATGGAACTATTGTAGTTTGACATCTAACATGTGAAAATTCCAAGTCTGCTGTGCACGGTTTATACAGGAGGAGTAACCCGGTTGAAGGGTTTGTAAATTTTCTGATGTTTGATCCAATTTTTCATTGGTCACAAACAGAACTTTTGCACAGCATAGTGTTTGTTGTTCATTGTGTTGCTATATGCAAACATAGCGTCAACAGCTTGTTCAAAAGAATATAAACTTTCTAAGGATTCAGCCATTAACAGTTGCATGTCCATTTTCTTCTCAAGAGAAACACCTGATATCAGTGATAAAAACTTTTGCAGATCAATGTTGTTGTCCTTGCTGTCGCAATGTATGCAGTGGGCACGGAGCCAAGGACTCACTGTGAGGAGCTATACGTACCCAGTTTTACTCAGTCCTTCTTGGTGCCTACCTTGCCTGCACCTGTGTCTGGCTCAAGTCATGCTTGCAGAAGATGGGAAATGCCCTTTCAAGGCAATCCACGGCAAAGCATTTTGTCACTAATTGTGGGAACGCTTAGAGCCCAGTTTCGGAGGATATACACAGTTTACTAGTATCTTTTTTCATTAGCATTTTTCTTTTTTTTTTTTGTTCTTCCCTTTTAATAATAATAATTTAAAAAAAAAAAAACACTATGCAAAAGAGAAATTTTGAAGGCGTGGGGGATTTGACTAAAGTGATGTTTAGGCGCTGAGAAAAGCCCTTGCAAAGGCTAATTCTACAAACCATCTTGAAGTTACATGGAAAAAGCTCCTTGAGGAGGATCATTTAATTCTAGTTCAGGTTCCTATTAGGGAAAAATAAAAAGAAATAATTTTTATTTTTCCCCTTTTTTTTTTTTTCTTTTTTGATGAAATATAATGTTTTTGAAAACAAAGGATAAGATGAAAAATGTCAGGGAATACCATTTTCTTAGTATGATATAACTCAACCGTGCTGTTTTTTTCTTTTAGAGCTACAATGTTAATAGTGAAAACAACTTTTTAAGCAATTTACGAATCTTTTATTTTTATTTTAACCTAGCCGAGTTGGTAGAGGTCTTTGGCTTACATTTTCCTTCCCTTTCTGCAAACGCCTAATATCTAATAGGTTAATTATTAACTATTTTAGTACTATAAAGAAAAAAAATAAAAAAGAGAGAGAGAGAGTTAAGGATATTTTATGTCTTATTTCTTTTTGAACAACTCTGAGAACGATAAAGAGCTGAGAAAAGCGTTTAGATTGACTTAACATTGTGGCAGTACTGATCGTTTGGGTTGGGGTCTTTACTTCTGTTCACGGTCAAACTTTTCAGTTTTCGCTTAGCGTCAAGCGCAGTCGTTTTTCGGCCACGGGCCTTCCAGATCTGGGCCATCTGCAAAGAGGCCTACTTTCGAATTCTAAGGGTTCTATTTGTTTGGGCTCACAAGCGTCAATGTGCTACTTGTCGGATATTTCCTCGCGACCTGTCGGGTTGTGCCTTAATTAATTAATTAAATATGGAGCAAATCCATATGTGATTGTTTACTAAAAAAGGAAAAGGCGCAAGCGGACGACAGGCTGACACCTGTGTCAGCAAGGCAGCAACTGCAGCAAAAATGGAGCCTTCGAGCGTTGGGGAGGCAAGAAGAAGCAAGCACTCTGATGGAGATTCTGCATTCGAGAACGTTCCTAGATCTCCTGATATTCCTGTTTATGCGGTACGCCGTCTGCGTCTTTTTTATTTATTTATTATTTATTTTTTGGGGCGGGGTTACGATATTTTATTACGAAAAATAGGAAAAATCTCAGAAAATTTAGCCGGTAAGTGAAAATTTGGAAGAACTGATTGGCTGTTGTATGCGTCATGGGATCAGAATTTGAGGGAAAGGAGGTTGCTTTTTACTTCACGCTGATAAGACTGGGCAGGGCGTGCTGGTGGTACAGTCTATCATTACATTGCATGAGTGGAGCACTGCAATGTTATGAAAGCATGCTTTTGCTTTTAGTGCTTTTGATGGTAAACTATTACATTTGGTATGAACAGGTAATTGCTGCTTATGGGGAAGATCGAAGCCCGGTTAAGCTGAATTTGAGCTTTGGTGTGTATCGGACAGAGGTAAAGAATGCTTCATTTCTTGGGCTTTGAAAGACGGTTATTAACATTCATACGACCACAATGGGAGACTTGAAATTGTTCAGTGGGTTTGCATAAAAAAAAAAGAAGATGGACTTTTAATTGTTTACAGAGGCAATGTCATTTTATTTCATCACCAGATGTCTCGTGATCTGTAAGAAAATGCCTCCTAGTTTGGGAATTTTCTGTGTTGGTTCTTATATTATGATCGATTCATCATATGACGGCAATACCATGACTATGATAAAATGGGTGTATACTTGTAAAGTAGAACTTGAACAGTGACAGAAACAGCCATCCAGACATTATATATTTCCCAGTGTTTGACTTTGATGGCTTGTTGGTTTTTGTGATAACCATGGTGATAACATTGCATTGTGCTTAACTCATGTAGGCATTCCTGCATTTCACTATTTATATCTGATGCTATAGGTTTTCTGGCTACTCTGTATTTGATAAAACCACAGGATGGAAAGCCTCATCTGTTGAACGTGGTTAAACAAGCAGAGCAGCTGCTTCTTGATGACTTGTGGGGTATTTCATTATTTTAACAGCAATTTAACTAGTAAGTTCTGAAAGTGACAAATGTTGATTTACACATTATTCAGGTCTGCCAGCAAGGAATATCTTCCTATTACTGGATTGTCACAATTCAATAAATTGAGTGCTCAACTCCTGTTCGGTGCTGACAGGTACTGCATGCAGTTGATAAATATTTATTTTAGGAGTACATGCATCCTTTGAAATTTTCTCAATTTTTGAGTTGATGGAATTTTCTCAATGAAAAATTGATGCTTCCAACTTTCATGTGTATTTAACCACTCAATTTGTGCAAGAAAATGGTTAAAAGATATTATAATGAATCTGAAATATTGAGTTCATATTCTTGGAAACAGCCCTGCTATCAGAGAGAGCAGAGTGACTACAGTCCAGTGCTTATCCGGTAGTGGCTCACTAAGGATTGGAGCTGAGTTTTTAGCAAAACATTACCACCAAGTAAATAACTCAACTTAATTGCTCATCTGTCTCCAAACCTCTGCTTTTTCCTTTTTCTTTTGCTATCTGATTACACTTATGTGTTGGTTGAACTTTTTGTCTTTCTTGGTGCAGCGCATAATATATCTATCCCAGCCAACATATGGAAATCATCCAAACTTTTTCTTAGCCACAGGTCTTGCTCTAAAGACTTACCGCTACTATGACCCAACGACGCGGGGTCTTGACTTTCCAGGTCTGCAATCCTGGGATGTCTACTATAGATATAAGGCTAATTTTTCATATCACTCACCTTTGATGTCACCTTGTCTGGTTCAATGTAGTTTATGTGAAATTCTATTGATTTCTTCCTTCAAACTATAGATGTTAGTTGAGTTTATGTTTTGGTTTTCTATAAAATTGTGTATGCCTCTGTTTCTCTCTCTGTGTCTCTCTATTTGTGTAGGATACTGTTGTTTCATTTGTTTATTCTACAATGTTAACTCCTTTGCATATGCTTTTGGGGTAAGGACTATTGGAGGACCTTGGTTCTGCAGCACCTGGATCTGTAGTGCTCCTCCAAGCATGTAGTCATAATCCTACTGGTGTTGATCCAGCTCCAGAACAGTGGGAACAGATCAGGCAGCTGATGAGGTCAAAAGGACTACTACCTTTCTTTGATTGTGCTTACCAGGTACATGTTTGTTATATCAAGCTCAAACCCTCTCTCTGTAAACTGGACAAGCATTGCCTCCTCTATGCCCTTGTTCCTTTTATTCATGGGACATACTGAATCTAGGGTATTGTGAGTGGAAATATGGATATGGATGTGCAGTCTGTTCGAATGTTTGTTGCAGATGGCGGTGAATGCCTTGTAGCTCAGTCTTATTCAAAGATCATGGGACTCTATGGAGAACGTGTTGGTGCACTTAACATTGTAAGGCACTATCATTTATTGCCCCCTATTTTTTTCATGTTGGGTGCAATGCAATGACCTTACAAAACAACTGCTCTGCACATCTATTTTCATAAGCTCTTGTTTTTGCTTTGCTGCATCATATTCATAACAGGTAGACAAGCCCCTTCTGGTTATTTGGTCAATGAAACCTCAAGAAGGCTATTATTTGCAGGTGTGCAAGACGGCAGATCTGGCAGGCCGGGTAGAAAGCCAGCTGAAACTTGTGATAAGGCCCATGTATTCAAATCCACCTATTCATGGAGCAGCCATTGCCACTGCTATCTTGAAGGATAGGTATCATAGAACAGCTACATATCTTCTCTGAAAATGTTGCCCATCAAGGTTTTCTATTTTGATCCACATAGTAAAGAATAAAGAATAGATGAAAAGATTTTGTTATATCTTATTTATGGTTCAAAATTTAAGGTTCATGATGCTAACCATATGAAGGTACCACAATATATGGCATGTAAGATGGACAACAGTGACCTCAAAATGTAGAAAAGAAGATAAAAATGAAAACAAGAAAAAGTGGATATCAAACACTTCTTCCCTTCTTAAGTTTGTCAAGATGATGTTGCAGGGAAATGTACAACAATTGGACTATTGAGTTGAGGCATATGATTGACCGTATTATTGATCTGCGGCAGAAACTCTATAATGCTTTACATGAAAGAGGTAAGCCTACTTAACTATTTTGTGTTTGTGCCAAAAGGGTTAACACGAATACTTGTGTACTTTGGCTTCTGTGCACCTGAAATTTCTCACAACTGCCGAAGCTTGAATTCATTATCCGTCAAAATGTATCATCAGTAAAATGTTGGCACTAATAGGTTTTGAAACCGTGATCATGAAACAAAAGGAGAACCATAAGTTTTTTACACTGCCGGTTTCTGCTTAAGTGTAGCCATTTTTGAAAGAGTCGCATTTTTAGTTCGGAATTTAAATTTGTCTGCTTAAAATTGAGATTCTGTAAAGAAGCCAAGGTAGTGGTCTGGAATGGAAGTCACTACTGACTTTGCTTGTCAACTAATACGTAGTTTCTATCCACAAACAACAATAAATCCAGTTCTGTTTGAATAGTTTTGATGTCCTTCCTTTTGCTTTCTTATCTCATATAGTTATACCATCATTCCTTGTTTGGCAGGTACCACTGGGGATTGGAGCCACATCCTGAGACAAGCTGGAATGTATTTTTTCTCAGGATTAAGCACAGAGCAAGTTGCCTTCATTGCCAGAGAGTACCACATCTACATGTCACCTGATGGGTAAATTCTATAATCTTAAACCTTGAACTTTCTCGGTGAGCAAAATGGTTGTTTAACAATTGCACCTTTGAGGATTGGATACTTTTCATTGTGACTATTGCCTAATACCTTTTAGAAATGATTGCTCCATATTCTGATCCTATGAATGTTGGTTTGATAATATGTACTTACTATACTGCCAGCAATTCTGCTGCCTTCCTGCTCATAGTTTGATAAATGTCATATTTAGATTTTAGATTTGAAATGGATTAGGATTATTGAAGACATACTAACTTGATGTTCTCATGGCACGGCACAGGAGGATTAACATGGCCGGCCTTAGCACTAAGACTGTCTCTCATCTAGCAGATGCAATACATGCAGCCAGTACCCACATTGCTCAGTAGCAAGTTTGTGAAAGTGGCGGTTCCTTTTAAGCAGGATTGACTAGTATCATTTCCCTGTCAAATTTCAAGTCCTTGTGCATGCATCTACAGCCACTGTTACTCACCCATGGAAGCATTGCCATTCTTGATCTCTCTTGCTGTACTGTTTATTGATTGAGGAGATACAAAAAGAGGCAAACAAGCAACTATAGGCAAGAATTTGATGATCAATGAAAGAGACAAACTGGGTTTAAGCAAAAATGAGCAGCGAGTTCATTGTTACTGCAGACCTCTCCCGCACACTTTCATCACCAGCTAACACCTAAAAAAATTGAAGGCACTTTGGTGTGATCTAATAAGCATTGTATGGATATGCTTGATTAAAAAGGAAGAAAAAGCTTGGAACAGATTGAGTCTGGTCAAGATGGACATTAACAAACTAATAATCGTAAATTAATGGGAGAAATCAAAATATTAATCCATTCTGTGAAAATCAAATAGTTAATAATTTATTAGGGAACTTTTCTGATCTCGTGGAAATGTCAGGTTAAGATCTAAGGGGACAAGAAGCCAATGAGAGTTCCACGTTGAAATTTTGTGCTTTTGTGGCAAACATAATGAAAACGTAAAGCTTGTTTCAAGTGGAATTTGATTTCTGCTGTGCTCTAGTACGGTCGTAAATATTCATTCATTTATAAAGTGCTTGATGAAAATCTGTTCTGCAAAACCATTTATTTTCTTTTCGTTCACGTGTGTTTCTATGGTTTCCTTGAGAAATTTTCTCGACTTAGTTCCATATTGGGTGGTGGAAGGCCTGCTTCTCACGATCAAACTGCCGTAATTGATAATTTGTTCAAACAGATCTCTAGTTTGAGAACATGGAAAGCAAGAATCGTAGAAGTCACAGTAAAGATTGAACAATTAATTGACTTGATTTGTTTGACAGGAATTTACTAAGGAATCACATATAAGAAGATATACAGAATCCTCTTTAATTATGTATTCCAGAATAAAACTATAGTACATTCAGAAAAAAAAAAAAAAAAAACTTCTGTCATCTATTAAATTCGAATCTGAGTTTGCATGAGATGACAACCATGACAAAAAACATAGCTACAATTTGTAACAAACGAACGCTTCAATCCATGAGAAACTGCTATCTGCAATCCTTCAACACATGGGAAGACGGGCTCGAAAAGCCCATTGCAGTAGAAAATTTTCCATTTTCAGTTTCCTTCCCAGGTGTCCCGCATTCGCTGAAGTCAAGGACACGACATTCAGTCTGCAATTGTTCCAAGAAAATATTTTCAGCCTGTATTAATACGAGACAATATCTATGTGGCAATACCAGCTTCTCAATTACAATGGAGAACTGAAAAGGATTATAAACAAGCAATTTTATAGACAAGTTATGTGCAGCCATTCATACCAAGCCGTTTGAAGCTAACTCAAGCTGATTATTTGATCCATGATTGTTTTCCTGGCCCATGTTATCTTTGCTGGAATGTCTTTCTTTTAATATTGATTCAGGCGTGTCATTTCCTAGAACCTCCAAGGCATCAGCATAAGCTGTGGCAGTGTGCTCACTTAGCTGCCTCATCAATGCAAGGGCATCATAGCTTCTATCACCAGGACTCATCAAATATCCAATATCCTGGAAACGATTTTTTTAAGTATTCTGAATGAGCTCAAAGCCTTGTTTGTAACTTAAGGAATTTAAAAGAATGCCCCATACCTCAATCGATATTTCTGTATCAATTCTTGGGCCAGGTAGAAAGGAATTCATAAACCAAGGAGACTTCCATGCTGAAGGGGATTCAATGCTTCTTTTGAAGGGAGTTTCACCAAATCTAGGAACAATTACAGTTAACAAAGTGACTTATAAATGCTGAAGATAAAACAAGAAACATGAAGTATTTCATCCAATATGGAAAAAGAAATAAGCGCATGGCAATTTTTCTAGCAGGTCCTGTTGATTGAAAAGAAAATCTAACTGATCATATAATCAAATGACATTAGACTACACTTTGACCATCAACACCTCTTCTTCAATATGAAGCTAGTGTAGCAAGGTCCTGAAATAGATGCAAATTAAACTTACAGGTTAAAATGTTCCATTGTAGCATCATTTCCACGTTTACCAGTTGTATTCTCCAATGATGCTACTGTGGCTGCAACTAACTGACTCTTGTGGTCATTACTGAATGAGGTAGGGGAGTTGGTCTGGCATTGATTTCCAGATGCACAAGATACTGGGGCAATGGCTTGTTCTGATAAAGTTCCCAAGACTTTACGACACAAATTCCTTGGAGTAAGAGTACTTGGACCAAATGCCCTGTCTGCTTTAAATCCAGCTTGATCAGGAGAATATAATAACAGATCATCCAAGTTGTCTTCAAAAATGACTCCAGAAGACTCTCGCATCTGTGGTTTGTTTTTTTTTTTTTTTTTTTTTTTTGAGAGAGCAAGGGACAGAGACAAAGAGAGTAAGTACAATGGGTTGGACATTTGCTACTGGGAAAACAAAGATGAAGAATTACACAATAAATGCAAGTGCAATCAACCAAGTGCAAGGACAGTAATGCCATGGACCAACTGTTTAAAACTGCTGTCTTGCCAACAGAACTAGAATAGCAATGCAAATTAAACAAACAACTGGATTCCCACAGCAGAGCAAACATCACCTAAATAACAGAAGAAGATAGGTAAACAAGGAGATAAGATTCTGGCAAAAAGACTCACATTTCTACTGCTAACATCAGGACACTTGGACTTCACATCACCATCAACAGTTTCTTGCTTTAGATTGGCTTCAAAAATACTTCCATCAAGACCTACATCTGAAATTTTAATGACTGAAGCAGAGCAATCTATCTTCTTATCTGGTCCACCAACAAGAGAGGGATCAAGATTTTCTTTATCTTCATCAAATGAACCAGGGGCTTCGTTCTGATTATATGATGAGGACAGCTGATATATTTTGTGACTCTCATTCTCATCAAAAACAACCTCCAAACGTGAAAATTCTTTAGTCAAGCTTGAAGTAGCAATCTCAAGCTTCTTGTCACCTCTTCTGTCAGAAAAAGGTGACAATAGATCACGGTTTCTTTTTCTCAAAATAGATGGTGTACATGTGAAAGTCTTAGCAGCACTTTTCAGTACACCTTCTGGGCTGCCCTCTTGAGATGGTGAGTCCCATAACCTAAATGGAGAGATGCAGTTCATGGAAGACATCATCAACTGGCGGATGCCAAGGGGACTGTACTCTTGCTGCATGTCACTGCTAGATACAAGGTCGCAGCTGAAAAAGGGGATGTCTAAGCTAGGAAAACGAGGAGGCTCATAGCACAAAGTTCCTGCATCCTGCTGTAACATATCCAACTTTGGGTTTTCATCCACTGGACATGATTGTGTATTTGAAGCTGAAGTAGAAGTATTCACAGGTACCATTTTTGAATGTTCCTTCAAATATGACTGCTTCTGCAGGTCTGTATTATCTTTACCACCATCACAAGGGGAGTTGGCAGAATCATTGGTATAAATGAAGCCATCATGAATACTTGTAAGTTCATGTTCATGATCAACTAACTGATTGGGGTCCCTGACACACATAGGTGTATTGTCATCTGCAGATGGTAGCAAGGGACAAGAGATAAATGATTGACTGCCTGAATTTCCTGATACCCCAGGTCTTGAAGGACAATATGATTGCGAGGCTGTACCCATTTCCATCTGAAATTTCTGGGTGTCTTGTGGTAGATGAAGTGAGGAATTTGTGCATCCAACAAAGTCATCCTTGCCTGGACCATTTGTGAGACTTACAGAAGGAAAATCTGTAGGACAGCATGATTGTGAGGCTGTAGCTGTAGCTGTTCCCATCTCACATGTCTGGATATCTTGTGGTTGATGAAGTGCAGACTGTGAGACTGTAGCTGTTTCCATCTCACATGTCTGGATGTCTTGTGGTTGGTGAAGTAAGGAATTTGTGCATCCAACCAAATTAACCATGCCTGGACTTTTTGTGATACTTGCAGAGGGAAAATCTATACCATTAATTGCCTCCGAGAAAAGGATCCTACAAAATTCATCATCAGAAATTAGCATTTGTTCTGATTTAGAGGAACTTCCAGTGATATTCACCAGTTCTTGGATTTCTTTAGCAGCAGTACAATCAGTTGGCAACCCTGATGAATCCTGCCCTAGTTCTGTTGAAGACATATTAGTCAACTCTTGTAAACTAAGCTTGTAATCCCCACCAGAAGAATTCACACTGTTATGTGAGAAATTTTGCGGGAAAAAGTTGGAAGAGCAGCCCACTTCACATGGTATTTCGGGGATGGAAAAGGTCGCATCTCCCAGAGACGTATAATACCGTTCTGCACAAGATCCTGGACTGGAGCTTTGCTCCTTTTGAAGACCAGACTCTTCAGGGAACTGAAATTCTTTTCCTGTATGCATAAATGCATTGCCCACGTCACTTGCAGACTGGGAGCAACCAAGAACCATAGATGCCTGACTGCATTCTGATATTTCCTCCGTTTCAGCAACACTTTTCATACCACTTTCATCTTCACTGCTCTGCATCCTTGAAGAAGATAAAGGCATAGATTGATGTTGATGTCCAGCAAGAGGAAGGGCTTGGTACTGTTCTAATAGACCCGATGCCATGTATGACTCCAGTTTCTTTTTCACCGAACTGTTCCAGTGATTCTTTATAGCATTGTCAGTCCTGTTGGGCATACAAGCATAAAAGGATCACAACTTGCATTGGTTAAGAAGAAATTCAAAGCAACAGCTGCTCATGCTAATTAATTTAACTATAGTTGAAAATACCAAATGTAAGCAATGAAAGCATGAAAAGAGATAGAATCAAAGCAAATAAGCAATAAATAATGTAAACTGCTCTCATAAAGCTAAAACACAAAATTGTGCATTTTCTTTCACTAATAAATTAGAAATGGACAAACCTTCCAGGCAAGAATTTTGTCAGCTCTGCCCATCTGTTCCCATGCATCTGATGAGCACGAATCAAGGTCAACTCCTCTTGTTGGGTCCATGCCTCTTTATTGATTGAAGGATTAAGATGATTATGCCACCTAAAGTAATCATGTAAGTATCAGTTACCAGTGCAACAATATTACTGCTGATTTATGGTGACAAGAAAAAAAGACATATGTATGGGGCAGTAAATAATTGCAAGGTCTCACAAAACCCCAAATTCTTACCTTTCCCTGCATTGCTTTCCAATGCGTCCAGGTAAATGCTGTGCAATTGTGGACCACTTTTTTGGCCCATATTTGTTTACCAATTCAATTATAATTTCATCTTCCTGTTTGTCATTTGCAAGAAAGACAGATATGTGGTGTCAATTATCGTAACTACAGTTATATTAGCAAAAACCGAAGCAGAGTCAGAAACCAACACAGAAGAGAAATAAACAAGTAGTCACCTCCTTTGACCATGGGCCTTTAACAAGTTCTGGATTCAAGACCTTCTGCCATCTATGTAGGCATTGTACATCAGTCCGATCCTTGAAACACTCAGCTACAGACAACCCAATATCACAATCAGACAATGAATGCAGTGTATCATAAGTCATAACAATATAACAAGATATAAAAAAAAATGTAGCTCTGGATAGGATATATTTTGGTCATTTTGGTCCCAAGCAACAAAGATCTAGGCCAACAAGAAAAAGGGAAAAATGGTTCAAATTCAAAAAAGGCTCAGACAACGGAGGTAAAAAGCTCCTACTCTAGTAAGATAATGCCCAATAGATTACAGTAAAAGTAGACAACCCACAAAAGGTCCATAGCAGACACATATTCTCTTATCCAGATCATATGAGTGCAATTGCCCTCGCCTTGAATGGTGAGAAGGTAAGCTATGAAAGCAGAATGTTGGGACTTTGGAAATAAAATGTTTGCATAAATTGAGCATACCGATTTTTTTCCAATTCTTTCCCTTGAAACGTTGAACAGCCTTGCGCAAAATCTCATCCTGAAGAATACAGATAAAATCCACTTATTAATCCAGAAAAAAAATTAAAAAAGCATATAGCTATGTATAAGGAGTGCATATGAAAAAAGACAACAGATAAATAAGCCTCACAAATAATAATCCTCAGCCATCTCTAGAAAGGTCAATTTGGGGAGTAAAATATGCAAAGATATTTCTTGAATACATGAAATTTATCTTAAACTGTAATTATCGAAGCTAACACCAATAATAACAATATAATGTGTCTCTGAAGCGCAAGAAGATAGTAGTACCTCACCCTGCACAGAAAGATAATTACAAAGCTAACAATAAATAATTACCTCTTCAGCTGTCCACTGGCCCTTTGTTGAGCGCCTTGTAGGACCACTGGTCCTCCTGCAAAAAATTGCAAAATATTATTTAGTTTGGCTGCTGACAGCAGGACTATTTTATGAATCAAAGGAGCATAAGAGGTATAAACAGTACAAGTGAGAGCATCTTAACTAAAACCAAGGCAAAATTTTCAAAATCAAAGCCAATGAGAACCAAAAATGAGAATTTCCCACTTCAAATGCTAAATAAGAGCTGGAACAGGAAAATACAGTTAGGAAAAGCTGCTAAAAAATTTTTTCCGCTAAAAATTTTTAGAGCTCTCCCACAAAACACTGGAGAAAAACTGATGGAATTGATTGTAAAGAAGTGGACTAGCGTGTATTTGAGTAGTAATGGTACAGCTGGCACCCACTATAACCATAACAAGTTATCCTTCTTGATGGATTGAAGCTATTTTCAAAGGTCAATATTAGCCTGTTTCCATAAAACGCGAGAAGATATACAAAGAAGAAGATTCTCAATGACTACGCGAAATTACCCATGCAAAGGCCGGATTCTCTGAACAGCATCACCGAGCCCATCTGAGGGAGTAGATATAAACTTGTCACTTTCCATTGTTCTTTGATAGACAAATCAAGCTGCATACCCCAATTCCCACTCGAT
The DNA here is from genome assembly GCA_037832385.1 of Rhizophora apiculata. Classification (NCBI taxonomy): domain Eukaryota; kingdom Viridiplantae; phylum Streptophyta; class Magnoliopsida; order Malpighiales; family Rhizophoraceae; genus Rhizophora; species Rhizophora apiculata. The sequence goes on along the minus strand of CM075433.1, from coordinate 2,712,174 downwards.
GGCAATTTTCTCCACAGTATGCTCTCCAAATCATTATAAATTTAATAGCATCTGGTTTGAATTGCCCTCTTGCTAGACAAAACCGCAAGCTAATAGACAAACAAACAAACCCGGCCAAAATTAGACCGAACGAAGATTATGGAGATAAGCTCAAAATCAAAAGGAAAAATATAGTAAAAAAAAGTTATCCAACTATGCATTTAGCTCACCGTACTACAATTTCCAATACAGAGGCAGTGCATTATTATATGTTTCATGGACAGAACAAAGGCAACCAGACAAGGGCATGGAAATTGCATATCGGGAATTTTCCATTCGATTAACTGAAATTCGTCAACCAACCAAATTGGATCTCATTGAGAAGTCTTGTTTTTGTCAAATTTCTCAACTATTCCTGAGACTAAGCATCCAAAAGATGCAACTGCTAAGTGGAAGAACGTTTAGGCTTTTGGTACGGTAAAATTTGAGATCAGAAATTGGTTCAAGAAACAAAATGAAAAAAAAAAAAAAAAGAAGAAAAAAAAAAAGGAACTTCAAAGATTCAATATAACAAACAAGAAACGAGGTTTTCATGTTTGGTTGGGTAAAGCCGACAAGAATCTCAAAAATTATTTGAATTTCTAAATTTGTCAAATTAGAATATCGTACAATTCAAATTAGACAGGGCAAGTTTTCGACGAAGTACGACGAACCCTCTTTGTAAAGTATCAAACAATAAAATAAAATAATTAAAGATCTCAAATTCAAAAACTCACCGGATTAATCTTGAGAAAGAGGAACGCAAGATAACAGAGGAATTGGAGAATCGGCAGCAGAATCGATACGGTGCGCATTTGCAGATCCAAGATCGGGGTTAGGAGGAACAAAAGATCTGCAAATGCCAAGAACGGTGAGAAGGAAGGACTTTTAGAGAGAGAGAGAGAGAGATTGAAACGGTCTAGAGAGCTATTCATTCAAACATAAAGGGGCGGACTCCGGAGTTTCAAACCCTATTTTAAATGTCGAGCATCTCTTGAGTGATACCTACGGCCCAGATCTGGACTCGTCGAGATCTCATCCGTCCGCTCCGATTCTCTGGGTCTGAGTTTTCAAAAGTTCCAACGGCCGAATTATTTTTAGCCCTTTAAATTCTCTCTCTCTCTCTCTCTTTTTTTTTTTCAAAAAACAATTAAAGCCTATTGCTCTCTACTAGCCTACTATATTTCTTTCTTCTTTCACGTTTGTACTTTGTACCTTACGTAATGCAGGTGGCATTGATAATTTCAAAACATGAGACTGTTAGAGAATATAGCCCTTTTATTCGAGGGATTTCGGGCCGGTTGCTCAACCTTTTTTTTTTATTTTTTTTTTTAAGAGAAGACGCTGATTGTCCAACTTAACTAATTGGATAAATCGAACAAAAATAATAAACCTTTTTTTGAGGAACAAAAAGAAAAAAATATTACAAGAATATTAATTATTACCTTCACAAAAATTAAAAACTACTTGTTAACATTTTAATTTAATTTTTAATAAAAAACATTTATAGTCTAAATAGTAATAACTTGTTAATATTTTAATTTGCTTTTTAATTAATAAAGTACACTCTCTAAACAGTAATCACTTTTGTAATAACTTTTTGGGGATCTTGCACACAGCCATCAAAGAGATTACCAAATTTGAAACCTGAAGACTCATCTTTACCACAATCCTCCTACCTTTTCAGGGGGAGGCACTGAGATTATTCCAATTTAGACCAAATGGACAAAAATTACCCAAAATAGCTACCGAGTTCCCATATCGGAAGGCAATAAAGAATTCTTTTCAAAGATTTGGAAAGCCGCCAATTTCATTTAGCTATTTTGCCACATATTCCACTACGATAAACAAGTTATATATATGGTAGCTTAAAGTTCATGACTTGAAATGACGTGTGCCAACTTGTGCTTGACATAAAACCCTCAAGGTTTTGCATAGGCTGGAGTCACTCCCTCAAGTCCCAATCCACCAACATGGAAAATGACTTCAGCCTTGAAGTTATAAAGAGGATGTCAAGCTTCGTTCTTTGAAGGCCAACAAATTTAACCGGCAGCACAGTCCTATACCATTGGGTTTACATAAAGTCGTCTTCTAGCTCCTGCAGGGACTTGTTTGCTGATGCAATCTGTTTGTTAGTTGTCATCTTCTCCGACACCATCAAACCCTTATAGCTCCTTATTTCTGCCTGTTTCCCCTTTTCAAGCCTTTCCATTTCCTCCCGCCGCTTCTGCAAAGAGAAATTTGTGAACCCTGTCAAAACTTCAGATATCCAATCAATGGAATAAGGAAGGATGAGTTCCAATTAATGTTGCATCCCCCTAATCCTACATCCCCAGGTGATATAACAATAGTAAAAAGGGAATCCCTTCCTAAACACGCCAAGCAAACCTCTTTTATTCCCAAGGCATCAAGAGAGGAGATTGCATAATTGAATAAATGTTCCTATATGGGATTGAAAGCAAGCAAAAGTAAAAGTAATCCAGAAAAAGAGCCTACAATCATACATGGGGCACAAGCAGATTCAAGAAATGTCATATGCATCTTGAAGCAATTAAACTCCAAATTTCAAGAACTAAAACGACCATCAGTATTAACCCAAAACCCAAAACAATTTAAGAATTTGTCCTTTCCTGTCCATTGGATAAGTGAGAGAGCAAGTGGTATAAATTTATCAAAACATGTTTTCTATTTGCATTTATCATGAACTTCAATACTTGCAATAAAATTAACTCATTCATCCAGAAAAGCTGGTATATGTAAATGCTACATAGACATTGACAGTATAATGGCAAAAATTCTGAAATTAAATTTGCAGTCTATAGAGTTTCAATAACCAAAAAGTTGACAAAACTGAAATGCCCTGCATTTGACAGTTGATATCACTGAAAGCATCCACATATTTAATTGGAATGTTTTGGGTAGATGGACTCTCTTGAAGTCTTTGAAGCTTGCAGTAGTTTTGGATTTCAGCATCACTACTAAAAGACCTAAATGCCATCCAAAAATCTGATGAATGCAGGAGAAATAATGTTTCTACAAAGGGAAGATTTAGAACTCACTTTTTCTCTCAATTGAAGATTCCTCTTGGCTTTCTCTGCTGCATTCACTGCTTCTCTCTCAGCTGCAATTAAGAAGGGTAAATAAACGACTATTAGCATTAAAAAGAAAACAAATTGAAAACATGTCGAGCTTCTCACATTTAGTTCCTCACTCCAGAAAGGACGAAAAGAAAAAAATCAAAATTCCATTCTTGGTTCACAATCAAAGACTGGAAGATCCACCTTTCAAATCAGGATTTCTTTCAAATTTCGTTCTGTTCAATCTGTTGACAATCTCATTTATGCGCTTCTCCACTCCCACAGTTCGAACCTGAATAAAGCGCACCAAAACCAGAAAAAATCCGAGATCCACAGATATTCTCATGTTTGTTCTAGAAAGGCCATAAACACCAACAACAAACACAATGCTCACCATCTTTGGATTGTGGAAACCAACTTGGCCTACGTCCATAGAAGCAGTTTTCTTCAAATTAGACCAGGGAGTATAGACAACATCTACATTATTCACCTTGTTGCCTGCAGTTTAAAAGAGAAGCAACTTTCAAGCAGTTAAGTCACTGCAACACCATACTATTATCTATTTTTTGTAGAAAATGCCACTGAGCACCACATAACATCTTATATTTTTAAAATGACCAAAGAAATATTAAAACCGGGAAAAAAAAAAAAACAAAAAACTTATGCCAAGGAAATAGTTGACAAGTTCTTTTCAATTTTCTTGCTGGTGAGATGAACACTGCACATTTGCATTTGCCAAGTAGGGAACATTCATGAGTCGAACATTAGCCTGCCCATTTTAATTCATTAGAAGACCTATATACGGTTATATCATTGTATAAAGTGACAGAATCCATACAGAAGGTTTGTTAAACTGCAGAAGGCAAGCAAGTACAAGTGGGAAAGCAAGTTAAAATGGAATTTGCCTTGGATTGAGTTTGCTTTGACGAGTTGAGCACAATCCTCCAGCAATCCTTCACTTATATCATCAAGCGTCTGACCCTTATGCAGTCTTACATAAACATGTGCAGAAGATATTTTGTCCACATGAAACCTGTAACAAAAACAACAAGAGCAAAGCCATATACCATGTAAATAGCCGGACAACCTATGGAACTTTGTAACAAAAGCAACAATATTAAACAACTGAAAAAATAAAAAAAGGATTATCAGAGACAAGAAACAAGAGATAATATCAAAAATATGAAATAAAAAGGAGGTGAGAAAATAATACAACTGACAAATGGACAAAAAAAACAAAAAAAAACCATTTTAGAACATCTTAGAGCACAAGTGCTACAAAAGATGAGAAATAGACAATAATAAATAAATTATATATAAAAAAAAAAAAAAAAAAAACAGGATTACCAGATGTCTTCGGGGAAGCCGTATTTGATGAGCTCCTCATTCTCGTACTTGTCGATACCCATGAAAATTGTGTAATCCCCAGCCTCTGGTCGGGCCTTAAAGTAGAACACCATATTTTTTTTCTTCTTCTTCTTTGAGGTAACAACTGACAATTTTCCTCCACTTCTTCCTCTTCTTTGGATGATTCTTTCCCGACAAATCCCACAATCGACAATTCCTTGCTGCTTTTCTGGTTCGATGCGATGGGTTTTTTCTTTTTAAATAATAATATTATTATTATTCGAGTGCCCTGAGATTTATTTTTGCCCTTTCTTGGAGTTTCGGGCCGCCTAGGACTGGGCTTGTTCTCTACGCAGTTTGGTTTGGTTGTCGGCTAATGTTTTCTTTCCTGTTTTTGCTTATATGTAATATATTTAAAAAAAAAAAAAAACTTTATTTAGGAAAAATAAAAATACATTTTACTTTGGGTCAAATTAACTTCCATTAAAATAAATTACATACAAATAAATTTCCATGAAAAAGAATATTTGCGTACAAACTAATTTCACAACTAGACATAGCATGAATAAATTTTACTATAGATCTCCAAAATGGTGCATTTGCAAGAATATTTTACAAAAACCAATTTTCTAACTATTTGATACTAATAAATTTTATTGTAACGGTGGATCAGTAAGAAATGTGATGTGAAATAATTTTTCAGAAAATTTGCAAGAATTGCTTGAACATAATATAGATTTTTTATTTTTTTTCTTTGGCACATAAAACTTCATACATCATAATTTCAAATTTGTATAATATAATTGGATTAAATTGCATTAAAAATTAATGCATTCATCCAGTCTATCAAGTGTGCATCAGCGATTTTCAGGAACTTCACTTTTATTATTATGATGGCGATTGGAGATGGCTGAAGACATCAGGCTCTTGAGATAATGTTCGACCCATCCGGGCTTAAGAATTGAAAGTAGTAATAGCAGTGAAAGCGAAGGCCAAAGCAGGCATTCCTCCTGCTCTACAGAGATCGCATTGTGCAAGAAAAAGCATGACAAAAACCATCCATTATAAGTTTAAATTGGCATCTAAATTAATTAAAAACCCTTTTATCTGAATTAGCCAATGAGTTGGAGAAGCCAGCAGTGCCTTTTCCTTATCTCACAGTAAAGCATTCAAGTTTCTAACGAAAAGAAGCTTGTTCAAAGAAAGGAACCAGTAGTAGTTAATGATCATTTTTTATTCCTTGAAACCTAAACGGTGAATGGGTACAAAAGACTGAGGCCCCCTTCTGGTTGCCTCATCAAGAACCCCAACATGGGATGCAAATTCTTGAATAAATGAACTGGACTTAAATATTTTTTTTTTATCATTATTAAAAAAATAATAAGAAGAAGAAGAAGAACAACAACAACAAGAACAAGAACAAGAGGAACAAAAGAAGGGCTACCCTTAAGATTTGCAGAGATTCTCAAATCCCATGTATTCATGCTCATCAATCTTCTCTATCATGTTTGATATGCCAACACCACCTGCCAAACAAAGCAAAAGCGCTTCTTCTATGAGAATGGAGAGTTAAAACAAGTTAAATGTGCAAAATAGTGAAAAATTCCCCACCTATGGTTAGACTTACAAGGGAGTAAAGTAAATGCTCACCTAGTGAAATCGCACTGACAAATATAGTAAAGGCTAGGATGAAGATGATAAGAGATGCTCTCCCCGTCATGATGATAAATTTTTTCACAAAATGCTGTCCTATTAAGGCAGATATTGTAGCCACAGCCAAAAAGTAGAGAGCTGGGGGAAAAAGATTCGTGTCAGGGGATAGAAATTTATAGAAACCATTTGCCAACCTAGTAACCTCAAAATGACCAAATTCCACTTCTTGGAGGCAGTCTTCATGGTTATTGTTATTATGCTTACCATAAGGAACTGGAAAACGTTTGAGGAGGTAGTACTCAACCACAGACATAGATGAGGAAAAAGTCATTGCAAAGGTGGCTGTTGCACTCGATACCTGCATCCAAATTTTTAAGCAGTTAAGGACCAGAGTATTGATATTAATCCAGAACACCAAAACATGATCACGTCTGCCTCCTCTCAATAATGGCAATCCTGCAAAGTTATCAGTATTCAGAGGCCGTGTGAACGAGTTACACTGATGTTATATTTCTATACATTCCTCGAACATTCCAAATGCACTCAGGGCTAAATCCCAAATTTTTGAACTGTCTAAACTCACGGCAAAATCAGGAAGATCTGCATAATAATTCAATACTACTAATGCTAATGTCCAAACTGTCATGCTATTATCACCCACCCAGGGACACGTCTTACAATTGTTCATCAAAGGAAAACTTCACTAGATTGTTTGACACTAAGGGTTAAGAAGCAAAGATTTAGATAGAGCTGCTTAAAAATCCAATTATTTTTTGCTGCGGCCCATATAGAATCCACATCAGCAAAAGTGGCTGTTGAACTCCTGTTTTTGAACATTCCTTCAACCTCACAATCTATGCTAGCTTACCATTTTCAGAAGTTAAACAGTTTCAGGCACAAGCTAGTGAGCTCAATCTTTTTTTTTTGGTGCCTCATGCTAAGCAAGGTAAGTTCATCAAAGAAAGGCAAAGTGGGTAATATTTTGGTCAATCTAAAGTCATTAATCAAGTCAAATTCTTTATTGATGAGAGTTTATTCCTTTCTCTTACATCAAGCATCATGTAAAATAGGCAAACTCACCTGGGGAGGCACTCCCAGCTCCAAAAATAGTGGCCCCATGATAAATCCTCCGCCTAGTCCAAGCAGCCCACCAACAATACCTGCCAATACACCAAGGGCACAATATATCACAAGCTGGTGCACTTTCCAATCTGTGACTTCACCTCCCGTAGATGCAATTCTTCTCTGCCCCTTATACAGGCTGACTGCCTCATAAAGCGATACCCCAACAGAAACTGGGATCTGTAAAACATGGCAGGATGCTTCAAACAAGATGTCAAAGAACTATGTTATCATAGATATCAATATTGACATCCACACCACTCCGATTTCACAAGAGCATTCCTACCTTGTAAAGACACATAGGAACTCTTCAAAAAAAAAAAGCACCAAAGATAATGATATGGATTTTTCATGTCGATAGGAAGTACCTGTAACAAGTTTAACACCCAATATGCTGCCGAACAAGTCGTTGTGTAATTCTGTTTTCACAAAATTCAACATTTATTATTGTTTGGCATTGATTCAATACATGATGAGGGAGATAGCAATCACTGACAGGGCATAAGCAAACCTGTGCAATCTGCAGTGCAAGGAATGCAACCCATACAAATACAAGCAGTCCAAGTTCTTTCCACTGGACATTTTCAAGTACACTGACCTGTAATGATTACAGTAAGATATCATAGTCTCCCATACAGATTTCGAAACTAATGGAGCATAATTACCTCTGATACATTTCTTTCCTGTTGAGGTGTGCTGCCTGGACCACTAGGAAGAGGCTTGTATTCCACTTCCCCATAGTCTGATACAAAAAGTTAAAAATTATTTTCTGAGTACCAGCAAAAGGTAAAAGATATATGTGCAAGGAGGACTCCATGATCCTCCACAGAATTAACCAACTCACTGTTTGATTCTGAACGCCGAGCAGTCTCCTGCAATGGACAGAAAAGAAGGTTGCCAGTAAGGTGGTTTGTTCATAAATTTTGCTAACTTATAACGGCATGCAGGTATCAGTAACTTAAGTGCATACAAGATTGAAACAATTGACATTCGATGGATTTGGTCCAGAAACAACTGCATTTTCAACGATATACAATGGCTATATCTGGCAGCGAAATAGTGAGTTGGTGAAATTACCATTTTAACTAATGTTTCTTTTTTCCATGTTTCAACACCCTTAAAGAATGCCCTCGTTGACGTGCCTACAGACCAAGACAAATACAGAGTGAGTTACAGGTCAGGAACAGGAGTATAATACATTGCAAAAGGAAGTCAAATTGAACTTCTAATTACCTACAAACAGAATAATAAGCAGTACTGTGATCATCCAGTCTGCAAATATGACATTGAAAGCAACACCAATGCTGATCCCCAACATGAGCATTGGTTGGATGAGCAGAGCCAAATCATAGTCTATTATGGGCATATCAATTGTCGGGTGCCTTAACTTAAGATTATAATACACAGTTGACGCTGCTGCACCCATAATCATACCTGCCGAGAACAACACAACTGGAATTTCAGCATTTCATTATCCTAAATGAGCAATGTAATCCTGATGAGTAGGTAAATTCATAAGTTTCATGGGTACATATAAATTTGCACGATGTTGTCCAAATTACATATTAGTGGCAGCTTGCTTACAGGAAAGTCCAGCAACCCGCAGCAGACTGCCCCACTGTCCACTTCGAGAATGTTATTTTTGAAGTAACTAGAGAGCTTTTTACTCCCTGTTTTTGACAAAAGCTCATTGCCCTTTAGAATAGGGGTTAACTGTTCAATTAGATCTCTAAAATTTTCAAGCAAATTTTTTGCCGAAGAAAATCACAGGCATAGAACCTCAGATTGAGTCAAAAGACGAAGGTGAGGCCACTGGAAGAAGCCTTTTTTTTTTTTATAGAAAAGATTGAATGGTTTAATAAAAAATGCGACACAGCGCAGGAGACTTGTAACCTTACTGTGGCTTTCCCTTCTAAATAGCTTAAAACTTCAAAAATATTGGTTTCGCTCCCAAGAAAAGTTTCCAATTTGGTTCAAATATCATGTAATTTTTTACATTTCATGCCCCCCACCAACCCCTCCACAACCTTTTTTTTTTTTTTTTTTTTCAAAACGTTAAATAACACAAAAATGAGAAAGGACCACCACGACATACAAACAGCAATAACTTACATTTGGAGATAGCTGTCGCGGATTTGGAATCAAAGCCGATAATTAAAGTAAGCATTGGAACAAAAATACCACCACCGCCAACCCCGCCTACACTCCCAAACGCTGCTCCCAGGAATGCAATAATAGTTCCCACTACTATTTCCCAGTCAAATTTCATTTCCTGTATGCAGAAAACAAATAAAAACACATAATGATTAACTTCACATGATTCAGACAGTAATCAAACCAAAAAGGAAAAAAGACACCTATACTTTAACACTGACGGCAGCAAAAGAGTAAAAACAGCCCAAGGAGCCAGGCATGATTCTTCTGTATATTCACTCATTAAAGCAAGAGAGTGGCTAACAGGATAGAATATCAGAATTTATACCGGCCAAACATGCTGGTAGCTCGTTAGATCGGCTTGCCATAGAAAGTTTACGGCTTTGAGAAGGTAACTGGATACAGCCTCTCCTGTTTCGTCGGCACTTGAAACTTCACGTCGGAGACCTCTCTCGGCTGAAACAAACACGAAGGCTAACGAATAGTTTAATAAAACAACTGCCAATGGCATCATAGACCCACTCCATTTTCTCCATGATTTGGCCATCAGATCCTCAATTTTTTTCCTTTTTTCTTGGTTCTTTTTACCACCCTGTACTCTCTCTCTCTCTGATTCTCCGCTCTTATCCAGAAGTCTCTCTCTAAATGAAAACTTTTCTTTGTTCCCGCTATGATAACCGCTCCAAATACATCAGTTTAGTCCCTAAGTTTGAAATCTAAATTACCCACAAGTTGAAATTTAAACTCTTTTTTTTGCCCCCTTTTCGAACCCACGAACACAAAACAGAAGACAGTTCCAGTGCAGGTGTTCGGCTCGCAAGAAACCCGGGTAATAATGCAATAAAAAAGACAAAAAGAAAAAAACAATAAAGCAACAGTATTGTTTTGGAGGGCGTCGGTGAAAGTAGATAGGATTGTTTGGCTACGAAATCTGCGGATCGCTGCCGAAAGGGGCAAGACAGGTAGGAAGGGCTATGCAAACCGCTTTGGGGTTTAGACGGGAGAGTCGTAGAAATCTTCTTCATATGCAGTTGGTGCAGCCTCCAAACTGCCAGAAGAAGAAGCGGGGGGTAGGGACGGTGGTAGGTGTCACAGGGCCTGCTTGGCTGTATCTTTCTAATTTTCTATAGAAAATAAGCCTTGATACCAATGAGTTATGGCAAGTTGCCAGAATCATGCCGAGGGATGCATGGCAGGTGTCAGAGGCGTGACTCTCATAAATTTCCTGGTTTAGTAGCTAATTAATTGAGCTCCCTTCTCGCAAAGAACCCAACCTCCCGTTGACCCAACAACACAAATGAGCCTTGTTTTTTAGTGAAAAAATTACAAGAAACCCTAGCGGACCACGTTTTAGAAGCACAGCCGCGAAAATGATTAGTAAAAAAATTAATTTTAATTTTTTTAATATAATCTTATTAGTTTTTGCTTTGTCGAATAATTCCTAAACTTTTTTTCTTCGATTTATTTAAGTCTTTTTTAGACGAAAGTTAAATTTTTTGGAAGATAATCCATTTACTCAACAATTTTTTAAATGGATTGACTGAATTTCGTACAAAAAAATTAAACTAAAACAAAAAAAAAGTATATGACTTATTTGACAAAATAAAAAGTAATAAAATTATATTAAGAAAAAAACTATAAATGGTTAGGACTGATTTTTAACTTGTCCCCATGTCCACGCTGCCTCTACAATGTGTTTTTTTTTTTATCTTCAAAACTCAAAATATGCTGTATTTTCAAAAAGATTTACTTCATTGTTTCAAAAATATATTGTATCGTCTCAATAATGCACCCCACTTTTTTTCTTTTTTTGCCTTTTTTTTGTCTTTTTTTTTTCTCTCAAATCAACCTGCATTTTTTTAAACATAAACGAGATGTACCATATTCCTAGGAAAATGCTCTATTTTCCTTTGCTTTTCTCAGCCACACTACCGTTTCTTCAAAAACCAAAATCTATTCCATTTCCAAAGACCAAAAGAAAAAAAAAAAAAAAAAAGGTGCTGCTCTTTCTAAAAAATGCACCGCATTTTAGAACAAAACGTACTTCATCATAATAAAAATTGAATAGTGATAATTCTTTTCAAACAAGTGTTATAATCTTTCTTGATTTTACAGTTATATTAATATAAATAAATTTAAGAAAATAAATATTAAAATAATATTTAATAAAAAAATTAATCTTACATCATCTATTTTATAATTTCGTATTATTTAATTTAGCTTCTTTTTTTTTTTTTTCGCAATTCATGTAGACAAGGCATGGTATCGGCGTAGGGTCGATGATTTGATGTACGGACTGGAACTACAATTATTATGTTATGTGGGAGGTCTTATTTGAGACCACGTGTACATAGTGGACTCGCAATTGACGGAGGATCCCATTAATGAAGAAAAGTTCAACTTTTCAAATATACTAATGCAAAAGTCCATGTCAGGGAAATTGTAAGTGCCGGTCGTTTTTAACCACGCGAGCCTAGGCCAAGTCACGGGGTTGTTAGAGATGTAATTTACGGTAATATCCTTACGTTTGCTTTAGAAACAGGCACTCTTGAATGGCAATATATATATATATATATATTTTTTTTTTACGAAGATGCTAAAAATTTAATAAATTTCATCGTGCGTTGCGGAAACAGTAATTCAATGTGACAGGCAATCGTATGCATGATCTTTTAATATAATAATTGCACTTACTAGAGAGTAGCTTAACTGAACATTTTGACCTGAGAATCAAGTCAACTCTTATCTGCAGCACATGTTAGGTTTCCGTGTTTCTTGTAAACCACGGCTTCCACGACAAACAAATGATAAAATCAATAAGTAGGTAGTAATGCAATGAAAAAATATGTAAGGAACACCTAATTTAACTAACCGTTTACATATATGTATATATATAAATTTAATGAATTTTTTTATTAAATTATATCACATGAGAGTATGCATGTATTACGTAGCTCTCATTACATGGTCACTATTTTTTTTTTTTAAATTAAATATATCTCTTGGATCTTGGGTTAAATTGCATCCGTGGATTGAGGCTTAGATCTAGACACATAATATTATGTTGTTTTATACTCCTTAAGCTAAATAAAAAAAAATAAAATAAAATTAGAATCTAAATTTCTAACACTTAAGATGGCATGCGATTCGACCCTCATAATGTTATTCGAGATTTTCTTGCTCTAGTTCTAATTATATGTACTAATGGAGTGGTAAATAAAAATGTAGGAATGCAACAGTGTTGAAAGAGTATAAAACCCGATATTTTCCCACCAATGTATATATATATATATGTGTGTGTGTGTGTGGTCATTACTATCACAAGACACCCAACTGCAAGGCTCAAATCTCATTCTCTCATTAGTACACGATAAAATATTGTTAATATCGCAAAAAATAGAGTCAACTTGAGATTTATGGATGTCAAAAAAAAAAAAAAAGGAGTCAATATTATAAAAGGAATTTAATAGTTGCATTACTTGTAATCATATAGTAATAGATATTCAGATACTACACAGAAAAATAAGATTTTTTTGCTATATAGCTAACATTTGACACCATTATAAAAGAGAGTTAATATTACGAAATAGATGATTTTTTTTTTAAAAAAAAAAAGTTATCATTTTATAATTGTAAAAAAAATAAACAAATTAGATAAATTTTTGTATTTATCAGTCACCGAGAGCAGATGAGTCCACCAAAATTGACTACAAGAAATACTTTCCATCATACGCAACATTTTGTGGAAAGGGAGATGCAGGCGACAAATTTCTGTTTAGGCAATAAAAAAATTGAGGTTTTAATTAGTAGGACGTAACGCTTAAGACAAAAGAACATTTATTTTAGAAGCACCTTGTTCATTTGTCACATGGCGTGAGTCGGAGAGACAAAAGAAGACGAGTTTTTTTTTTGAACAAATATCCTTTTGCCTCGTTGCAAATAAATTGGGATGTTGCTGTCAAATAAAACCAATAAAAAAAAACAAAAGAGTTGTCAGCCGGGGTCAAAAGTAAAAGGATACGCTTTCAGATGGCCAGAGTTACAAAAGTAGCCTTATCAGATCCACGTCTGCAGAAACCAAATAGATAAGCTATGCTGTAAATGTCTTTTTTTTTTTTTTTTTTTTCAATTTTTTGTTCCGCATAGACAAGTCAGAAAAATTAAAAAATAAAATTATTATATTTATTAATTCAAATTGAAAAGGTGATATCAGTGTTCGGAGGAACGTAAGAATTTAAAATAAAAAGAGATTTAAATAAAAATTAAGTAAATAATAAATTTATAAATTTAATATTATATTTTAATTTAAAATTTTAATATATTAAATTTTATAAATTATTATTATCATATATATATATATATATAATAAAATTTATTAATTATATTATTTATTTATTTATACTTAAAATCTCAATATTAATCAATCATTTTATTCGATGAAATTTCACCAGAAATATTAATAAATTGAGTAGCCTATCACGTGGGGCATTGTCCCCATATTGAAAACGTGTGCAGGACATTCCCCGCAGTGCAGCGCTTTGGGGCCGGCAATTGCCATGTGGGTTGCGGAACGCGCGGCACTGTGCGACGCTAACCTACGTTTCGTCAAATCAGAAAAGGGCATGGGCAGTGCAGCAAGCCCGAGGCATAAAAAAACATATTGAAAAATATTTCTCTGTAAAATTTTTAAATCTTAAATCCTAAATCCTTTAAACCCTAAATCCTAATTAAAATAAAAAATTCCCCCCTACTAAATCCTAAAAAACAAAACAATTTTTAAATATTTGTTTAATACCTTAGAGTGGCTATAATGAGATAGCCCTTTTCGAATCAGAGCAGAAAAAAAGAAGTTAATTCAATCGCACGTAAGGTTTATTAAAGTTGCGGTACCACATGCCAAGTTGAGATTAAAAAAACAGTTAAGAAAAATACAAAAATTGAAATTAAAATAATATTAATTTATCATGAATATAAAAATTAATTATAATTAATAATTACTGTAAATTAGTATTTATTTCGTGACTATAAAAAGTGTCCCCTAATAGATTTCATCGGGAATAGGTCTTAATTGATATGTAATGTGAAAAATCCACCATGTTTGTGAAGCTCAAAGATCTCAACCTTTTCTCGGGTCGAAAAAAAAAGGAAAAAAGGAAATAGCAAACACCTCAAACAAAAACAAGACCTTCAAGAACATCAAAAATTCGGTAGGAAGACACAGGGATTAAAATGCAAGTGTATGAAGGGACAAAAGCTCACTCGTGTCCTTCCCTTCTTCTTAATGTCATTTTTCGGATTCGAATTCGAGACTTTCGATGTTAAAAAACAACGGAATATATTCTATGGAGACGGAGCGGTATAGGACTTCATGTTTCAATATGTTCATGGATTCAATGGGCTAGACTCTTGGACAAGACAGCCCATTCTACTCAGCCTCGTGTTTCGGAATTTGGGCTTTGCTGTGGGCCTGCTCTCCCACGCCCAGACATCAGTTATATCATCTAGTGTGGTTGTGTTGTGTTTTCTTCTCCTTCAAACGAGGAAAAGGCAAAGAATGGGAATGGGACAGTTTCAGTTGCAGCAGCAACTTTCAAAGCCAACGCCTGCTGCCAATCCATGTACGCTCTCGCCTCTGGCTTCTTATGGTTATAATCCCATGTCAGTTAGGACTCTCACAATTTGTCATCGTCTCTCCGTTGATCCTAAGCTCACCGGAACACTCAATTCTGCTCGTTCACTTCCTTTTCTTCCTGCCCTCCGGCCTCGCTTCCTCTGCAAGTCCGACAATTCAGGTGAACCCCCTCCTTACCCCACCCCTCACTTTAGTTCTCAACGGGAATTTCCTGTCTTTTCTGGGTATTTCCATAATTGAATTTGGAGGGGCTAATGGATTTGGAATTAAGTTTGTTTTTCTTCGTTCTTTTTCTTTTGGAAATGGACTCGGTGTGGGAGCCTGGAGTTCAATTGGGGCTTTTAGTATTGGTTGCTTTTGATCATATTACCACGTTGAAGAAGACTTGTTTGAGAACTGAACTGTTTGAGCTTATGTCAGATATTATACGGCACCTTGAACTTGAGAAACCGGAATTCAGAAAGAAACCGGTGAAACAGGTCAATGGCGTGTTCTGGATTATACTTCTTAATCTGGGCATGTTTGTAGCAGACCACTTTTTCCAGGTACTCAACCTTACTTCTTTCTTGCTATATATAGTATATATTTATGAATATATGGTGTACCTGTACTGTCATATTTTTGCTGTTAGATTCATGCAGGCATATAGACATTGTCTGCAGGCTGATATTTTAATCTATTTGGGAAAATTTTCCTATTAAGACAATGCCCTTTTTTCTTTTGGGTTAAATATTTAATGCAGTCATCTTGTTCATGTAGTTCTCAGAGAGTCAAACTGATAAATAATGGTGTTCTTGTTTTTCCTTTTGAGTTCTGGCAAAGGTCCGTGGCGTAAAGTCTCTCTACTTGTATCATAATTGGCCTTGTTGGTACCAGTTTGTCACAGCAACCTTCTGCCATGCTAGCTGGTGAGATTTTCATGCTGTATGAGGTGGCACAAATGTCAGAAGTTAAAATATGTTTGATTGGGTATATATACCATGCTGTGTTGCTCTGTGGAAAATCACGTGTTTGGTTATTATTGTGGTCGCCTCTTGCTTTTCCTAATTTGAGATTGTATTTTCTTCAGGGAACATCTTTCCAGCAACCTCTTTTTCCTCTACATTTTTGGTGAGGGGTTTCATCATGCTCTTTGATTATGGTATGATCAAGATGCTATCTGTGTCAATAAATGAAGATTAATTGCACCATTTTTCCACAAACAGGGAAGCTTGTTGAAGAAGAGGAAGGAAACTTTGCATTGTGGATTTCCTATATCTTTACAGGTGTTGGGGCAAACCTTGTTTCATGGTTAGTTTTACCCAGAAATGCAGTCTCTGTCGGAGCATCTGGGGCAGTCTTCGGACTATTTGCAATTAGTGTCCTTGTAAAGGTATGTTTAATTGTAGAACTAGAAAGTCTGTTTATGCAATTTGTCTATTCCTAGTTTTAATCACATTTTGTCAACTGTAGATAACTTGGGACTGGAGGAAGATAATTGAAGTGCTTATATTGGGCCAATTTGTTATAGAGAAGGTAAACACTTATGCTTCATTCAGAAAATACTGCATTTAAAAGCACTGAATGGTTCGTATTGGAAATTTTAGGGAGGTAATTACAATGCCATCAATTATATAATTTAGGTTACAATACTTTATGCCAGGTAATGCATCTCTATATTCTTATTTT
The DNA here is from genome assembly GCA_037832385.1 of Rhizophora apiculata. Classification (NCBI taxonomy): domain Eukaryota; kingdom Viridiplantae; phylum Streptophyta; class Magnoliopsida; order Malpighiales; family Rhizophoraceae; genus Rhizophora; species Rhizophora apiculata. Next base: position 2,695,503 of record CM075433.1, on the reverse strand, counting down.
GTGTGCTGCAGGTAATGGAGGCAGCTCAGTCCTCGACAGCATTGTCAGGCAATTTTCGTGGAGGCTATCCTATGCAAAGCGTGAATCATATTGCACATCTCTCTGGTGCTCTTATTGGTGTGCTTCTTGTATGGCTCATCAGCAAAATCCCTTCTCCTCCGGACCATGAGCCATCGACTAGGAATGGAAAATCGCGCAGAACTCCATAAACTAAGTCCAGCTTAGTGTATCCTACACAGGCCCATATGAAGGCAAACCTCGAGGAGAAAAGACCGGCAAACTAATGGAATAATCATATTTCTGTGGACGTTTGTTAGTGATGAGTCACAATGTTGAGCTTCTTGCAGGCTGGCAGATGTGTTGTGGAAGAAGAATTTAAAATTTTCTCTTTTGGGAATGCAAACAGATCAGCTAAATGTTTGCTCGAGGATTTGCAAGGTTATGTTCTTCACACCTATCTGCCAGTCATAGCCCTGGTTTTTGATGGGCGTGAAACTGTAAACGTCGTTAGAATATGTAACAAAAAGGATCATCAAACAAGAGCCATAGCATTTCAACATTAGAGCTTTTGTTGTCACTTCTTTTTCCCTCTTTCCCAAAAGCTCCTTGGTAACTGGAATCATTTTGAGGCTCTGCTGAACTGTTTCGCAGGGCAATTGGCAAATGAAATAGTGAGATGCTCAATTTTAACAATAAAAATGTTGTCAAAGGTAGCAAATGAGATAACGAGGTACAAGAGATTAACGTGCATCAGAAGAAATTAATAATGAGGATTTAAGTTATTTTGGCAATTTTATATTCATTACAGATATTGGGCTCCGTCACCTCTAATCAAACTGGTATTTGGGACTCTTGGTTAGCATGAGCGGGTTGGGCCTTCTTTCTTCTCAAAGTTTTAACACGTGGGTCCGAAAGAATTGAACTCATGGGATGGGAAACGCCGCCGCCACCACCATGGATGTCAGTTGCTGAAGAGAGAATTGATTCTCTTTTGTCTCTTTTCAGTGGATAAGATTTAACCTTTTAATTTAAAAATTTTGAATTCTAATTATAAAAGAACATATAAAAATTTATGAAAATAAAAATAATTTATTTTTATTATATAATTTATAATTTAATAATTTTTTAACAACAAAATTTTAAAATATTATTTACTTTCTATGTTAAATTTATTATTATTATTATTTTTCACTAAGATAATTAGAATTTAGAAATATAAAATTAGGAAAGAAGCTCATTTCTTAATATTTTCCTTTTTTTTTCCCTCATTTCATGGTTAATATTTTTTTTTCTTTCACCGAAAGGTATATTTTTATTATTATAGTTTGATTTGTAATTTGATATATTTTTTATATTAATTAAGTTTCTTAGTTTACATCTTAATAAATAAAAATTTATATTAAAAATAAAATATTAAAATTTTAACTCATAAATATTAAAATTAAATATAAAAACTTTATTTATATTTAATAACATTTAAATAATTAATTTTTTTTATGAGAAATTAAACAGTAACATTAAAGAGATCGAGTTTTTAACACATTAACATTGGATATAAAAAATTCAAGCGAAACTAATAAAAAAATTATTTTTAAGAAAAAAATTAAATAAAAAAATTAATAAATAATTTTTATATATTAATTTATAATTAATATATTTATTATATTTTTAATATATTATTATTAAAAAAATGTTATTATCTTGTAACTGAATATATTTTTAAATAAGTTATATAATTATTTATTATTATTATTATTATTTACTTATTTATTTATTTATTATTAAATAAAAAAAAAATATGATTCTTCACAATATAACAACTTACAAAAAATAATTTACTTAAAATATTATATTTAATATTATATTATGAGTAATAATATAATAAAATAATAATATAAATTTTATGATATTAATAATAATAAATAAGTACTAAAAAAAATTTTTTCTTAATAAAATTGTCTTTTTTTTATCTATTATTAAATAAGTAAAAAATAATAATTAAATAATAAATAAAATAATTTATTATTAATAATTAATTATTTTTAATTTTTATTATTTAATTTTATTTTAATTTAATTATTTTATTAAATAAAAATTTATAAAATTTAAGATTATAAAAAAATTTATAATAAAAATAAATAAATATAATAAATTTTACTATATAAAAAATTTTATTTAATAAATAAATTTTATAAATTTTTATTTAATAAGATAAACGAGAAAATAAAATAAAATTAAAATTTAGTAATTTGATTATAACAAATTAAAATTATATAATATAAATAAATAAATAATAAATTTAATAAAAAAATTAAAAATTAAAATTTTAAAATTTTAAAATAAGATACGAGAAAAATTATTAATTTTAATTTTTTATAAGTTTTTATACTTAAATTATAATAATTTTTTATATTTTTATTTAAATATTATATTTTTAAAATTTATTTTAAATTATTTTTTGAGAAAAAATTTGTTAAAAATTTGACAATTTTTTTATTTAAAATAAATCAATTAGAAACAAAATTAAAAAAATATATGATTTAACTAAAAATATAAAAAAAATTATGATAAAAATTTATAAAAATTTTAAATTTTAAATTTTAATTTTAATTTTTGCGCATATCCATTTTTCAAACATTTTGCATTCTTCCATGGATGGCACGGAAAAGACCATCTTTGCCCTCCGCTGCCTCACAATATTGCAAGAACCGGTCCTGTTTCCCTCTCGAGGTTATATACTTAAAAAACGAAATTCCCGGAGGAAACAGATCGCTCTTGGGAAATACCCATCTTGAGGCAGAGAGTTGAACAAAAAAAGAAGAAAGAGCAAATACATGAATATTTATTTATTCCCGCTTTCAGGAAAGTACCAATCTTGAATCCACTCCCCTCAACCTTTCTATGAAGATTTCCCCCTCTCTTCATTCCTGTCTCTCTCTAGAATCTTGGCTTTGATTCCTTTTCTCCCTGGAAAATATTGTGGGAAATGCGGAGGCTGTGGAAATGGTATCAGAATTGCTTGGCAGCCCATCCTGTTAAAACACAGGTGATAAGCTCTGGTTTGATTTGGGGGGTTGGTGATATTGCTGCCCAGTCCATCACTCACTACACGGCTAAGAATCACCTTAAAATTCAGGTATACAGTTATTACCAGAATCTCCCATTTCTGAGATCCATATAATCGTCTTTTTTTTCCATCTTCCTATATTGCTTTCTGCCTTAATATCCATGTTCCATCTCTTCGTGGAAAACAAGGATAACCTTCCAGACTCTCCTGACAATTTTTTTTTTAAGTTTCCTATCCTGGCAAATGGGTTGACTCTGTTTTACCTCATGGATTTCATTCTTCAATTATGGTGGCAATATCGTGTATGATCATTATTTGGCTAAATTGGCTAAATGAGCATGTATTAGTTTCTTTTTACTTCTCCATCTCTTCAATGCTCTTCGTTTGTAGATTCGTCTTATCTTATTGGGTACAAAGTGTGTGGGTTGTCTCTATATTTAACATCATTTTCCTTTTGTTGTTGATGCATAGCAACTAAATATATGTCTTCTAGGGTAGTCATTGTTTTGTCCCGGATAATGACATTTTTTTCATTTGATTCTTGCTGGTTATCCTTTTGCCGTGAAAGAGGTAACAATTTTTTGATAGGTGGAACAGTTATGGGTGTTGATTTGGTTATCCAACTTTTGTCTAGTTTGTTTTCGATCTACCTTATAGTTGATGATGAAGTAAATCCATATTTAGGATATACTATCTGGTTGAAATAAACATGTCATATGCTTGAGCACTTGGGGAAAATTTACCAGATGTTGGAGGATTAGCACAAGTCCTTGACAGTGGCCTCCATGGAATTTTTATTCAGGCTATAACTGAATAGCCTGTTAACGTGTTTCAGCATTTAATAAAATGTCATTCATGATTTTGCAAGTATATATCAGAATGACCTTGTGCATAGGTTTTGGGTCATGTTATAGGTATAGGGATAGGCACTTAGCTTCATACATGTGTGTTCTGGGTAGGCTTAGTTGGTCTTCACAGTTCTGGGTTGTGGGAAACTTTCCTGCTTTTGTTCTCAATGCTTGCTGCAACTAAATCAATATCAATATTGCTAAGCATGTCTGTGACTTTTTGTTGGCTGTTGAGTGCATCTGGTATAATTCCTGAATACCTTGTTGGGCTCAGATCTCTGAGTTTTAGTCAACTTCGTGTCTTCTTATTTTCCTTGTTGCAGTTCATGAAAAAATCCAAATTATGAACATGGTTATAGGATATCGGGTCTCTGGTTTTGGTAATCCAGGGGGTAAAGGTACTATAAAATGGATGTGAGACATTTTCTTCCCTTGGGGACTGACATCGATAAGGTGAATAGGTGATACCAACCTTCAATGGATCTAAAAGGAGTCATGACTTGTGAATGTATTTGGGGGCAAAACATAAACTAGACTGTTTGTGAAAGCTCTTCTGTTATGTTTGATAAGGCACCTGCTGGAGAAAGGCAATGGGCCAAATGGCAAAATTTGATTGGAAGTACTTATCCCTTGGCTGAATGTGTAATTTTGATCATCAGAATGGTAGCGGCTTTTATGAGATCAGGTGTTCTAGGGCTTCACCTTATCCATTTGAGATGTGCAGTACTCTCTGGCTTAGATGTTATTAGGAATAGGACATAAAGAATATAATGATGCCCCTTCATTTGTTTTTAGAATAACCACATGAGAGAATCTTGTGAGTTCTTTTTTTGCTTCCAAAAAAGGTGAAGAGATATAGCTGCTTGAACTTGATTCTCAAGCTATTTCCAGCTGTATTCTAGATCAGAAACTCATTTTGTCCAAGTAATTAAAATGTAATGAAGGAAGACTGGTCACTTGGTTGATGCAGTAGTACTGTTCGGAGAGTCAAATGCATTCATAAACAAAAGAGGAAAGAAAGCTGTGAATAACATGGACATGTTGCAACCCTTGGCACTTTCAACTTTCTGGGTCATATGATGTGAGGCTTCACTTCACTGTTAATAAACTTGCATTTTCTAATTAATCTCTATTTCTAATCTCAGAATGAGGAAAGAGGACCAGTGATCGATTGGAAACGAGTAGCAACCACAAGTTTTTTTGGGTTTGGATTTGTTGGACCAGTTGGCCACTTCTGGTAGGTGCTTTTCTCTATATTAAATACTTTTTCTTGCTCTTTGTTCACTTAAATTAGCACAATAACAATGCCAACTGCAACCCTGTCTGCTTCGTTCAAAGGGTGTAGTGTTGTTTGAGAGATGTGTAAAGCATGTTTCATTATGTCTCATTGAACTATTTGTAGGTATAAGGGCTTAGACCTATTCACAAAGTCACGACTACGTCCAAATTCACTGCAGTTCGTTGCTACTAAAGTAGCAATTGATGGTTTCCTCTTTGGGCCAATTGATCTACTTATATTTTTCACATACATGGGTTTTTCTGCTGGAAAGAGTGTTCTTCAAATCAAAGAAGATGTCAAGAGGGATTTTCTTCCAGCCTTTCTTGTGGAAGGTGGTGCATGGCCAGTTGTCCAGATTGCAAATTTCCGATTTGTACCCGTGAGGTATCAACTCCTGTATGTCAACTTCTTCTGCTTGTTGGATAGTTGTTTTCTATCATGGTTTGAGCAACAAGACGATGCTCCTTGGAAGCAGTGGTTGAATTCTATTTTACCTTTGAAGGATGAGAAAGGTGAAGGTGGATGAGTTATGGTTTTCAGCTAGTTTGTCTTTCATTGGAGCACTTTCGCAATGTTGGATACACTATTACATGTAAAAGAAAGAGATGGGAGATTTGGGTTTTTAAATATTAATGGCGCAATTGGGTAGAGGGATGTGACTCTTGGCCCGTCAATTTTGGCTTCTTACTGGGGGAAATCTTGCATTGATTGTTTAATCTATCCCCATTTTAGGAATGGAATTACTGAAAACCCATCTTTGAGTTCATAGTTTTCCTTTTTCCTGTTTTATTTTCTTTTTCAGTTTTCGATCTTCAAAAGTAAGGAGAGACCATTCCAAGAAACCGAAATGTCCAAGGGCACGTACATTGAATCAGTAGACTACTTCATATTTGTATCATCCTTATAACTTGTTTTTAAATTTTTTTTCTCTTTCAATAAAATAGGTCCTAAATTTTTTTAGTTAGTAATGCACAGCTGAAATGATAAAGATTTCTTTGTTTCTTTTCCTTTGGTGTTTTTTCTTTTTTGTCTGGGGGGAAAACCAGGAATGAAAGCTACACATAGATGTGTGAAATGAAACCTTACCGCGATGGGGGCCCAGATGGATGTGATCACGTTCTTGAAATTAATCATCCATGAACCATCCATACGTGTGCTGTTTCCCGATGAGTGAGTGCTCTTCACATAGCTTACAGGCAGATGAAACTCGTAGCTAGCAATGATTAGTGGTTTAGATTTTATGGCTGGTTCTTTGTGACAGATAAACACCCTTCAGGTTTTTTATTTTTTGGGAGGGGGGAGGCGCTGAAAATGTGAAAGCCGATAAGCCATAATGGAACAACACACTTCATTCCCTGGTGAGAAACATCTCAAAATTGTGCATGCTTAGGACATGCATTTAACTCAACTAAATACTTTGAAAATGAGTGACAATCACTCTTGCCTTTAAACCAAAACATTAGTGGTACAACATGCAGTTAAATCATTACTATAAGTACGATTTTTCCTCTTTAAGGCATGCTCGCCATCAAAATCGCCTGGTTTTTTAATTCAAGGACAAAGCCCGGCAACGTTTGTTCAATTTGCACTTGCGTTGAAGCAGGCAAGACTATCAGATAGTGACACCATCAAACTCATTCACGATTGAAACTTTTTCCGCAGAATGCACACAACCCAAAGACAGCTCAGATATCATGTTCACAAAGATCACAAAGAAAGGAAAAGAGACAGTTTATATATATCCAATCGACGGTCGTCTCATTGCTCAAAGGCAAGCACAAAATGAGCTTCTGCACCCAAACTTGTTTTTATTTGGAATGACAAAATGGATAAAATTTACAAGGGAGCCTTTGCCCATGGCAATTGGCAAGAGAGAATTTCTGTTCCCCGAAGGCCATTGTTACCCACTTGCTTCTTGATCAACAGGTCATTCTCACAGAAACCCACTTGCCACAAAAAGACAAACCTAAACACGTTAGATACAACAAACTTCACAGAACACGAATACAACTGGGGATTGAACAACCAAAAATATTTAAATGAAAGAAAATAACCATGAAAACTTCTTTATCCAATTCTCATTATACACCTACACACTACAGCTACCCAATACAAGACATACCTCTCTTTTATTTCTTTCATTCTTCTTGTTTTTGTTTCTCTGTCTAACATGGGCAATTGAAAACAACAACAGCTATATTCAGCTGGGAATTGAGAGAATTAAAGTGGTCATTACTCATGGCATACCAAACTCGGACAAGGCTGAACAAAACAATGTGGAGAACGCCTCTGAAGTACTTTGATCATCAGCTTTAATATTTATCTGTGCTTTACCAGATGACGTGTTGATTTTATACTCAACAAGGAAGGTAGATGGTTCTTCTGCTTTTTGAGCAAAGAAGAAAAACTTGAAGTTAGGCGATTGACCACCTGATGCAATGCAGTGGATTGACTGAGCTTGCATGTGCTGGATGAGGGCTTGAGGTGTTAATGCTGCAGCTCCTGCAGGACTCATGGAATGTTCCTGCAAGGGTTGAGTTGGTATAATCATACACAGGAATTGTGTGATATAGATTTAAGATCCCTAGTCTCAATCCACAATCTTGACGTGCATCGTGCATTTGTAGGCAAAACTTCTTCAGCAGACTTTATAGCATACATTTGAAAATATCGTCCCTAAGTCATTACTTGCTTTCCAAATATTGAGCATTAAGGAGTAAAAAAGACATTGAGCACAGAAAAAATCGAGCTGAATGTTAATCAAGTAATCTGGCAATTACAAAAGCAAACCTGTGATATAGATATTTGTAGTTGGCGCCACTTTTGTTGGAATATGGCTGAATCCAATATAGCTCTGGAATTAAGTTTCAAAGGAAGAGGCGAAGGAGCAGGTGCAGTTGCTGCTGGTAGAACTAGGCCAAGTAGATCATCGATGGCTAGACTACCTTTTGGGTCTGACTGTGATTGCGATGCAGGAACAAACACAGATGGAGTATCAAATAAAGGAGCAGTATACGCAGAATCATTGTTAATGGCACCTATACTTTCTTCCTTCTCTGAGATGCTTAGGAGCAGATCCTTGTCATTTGCCTCAACTCTATGAGCAGGAACATCATTTGCAGATTCTGTCCCAATAGATAACTTGCCAAGCTCGTCAGATAATTCAAATGGTCCCCTATGTTCCTTATCGGTGAACATATAAGATGGCTGCAAAATATAAATCTATAGCAGTTAGTGCCTGGCTTGAAACAAGTTCACTTATTACACCACTCTCCCTCCCTCCCTCCCTCCCTCCCTCCCTCTCTCTCTCTCTCTCTCACACACACACACACACACAAACACAAGCACATTTCTGTTTTTTTACCCCCTTTTCAAAATAAGAAATCTCTCTGATCTGAGCATCATTCTGTTATCTTCCCAATCCCCTTGTCAGAATATGAAGATCAAATAGTTCAGTATAATGCCATTTGGGTTAATTATGAACATGAGATTCATTCATCTCAATCAGGAAGTGATTACGCAGAGAGCTGTAGTTACCTTCTGGTACACAACAGAGAGGCTGTTAAATTCATCAAATATGCGATCTTTAATTTCACTGCTCTGAGTATCTGCAAACACAGAAACAGCTTGCTTTGGGGGATTTATGACGCATTCTGCCACTGATACATCATATTGCAACAGTCTGTAGTAGAACAAGGCTCTATCATGAACATCCTGCAACAAATGAAAAGTTTCATCTAACATCCTTACAGAAACCATGACAGGATAAATATGTATGACAATTCACATGTGGTTAAACCCACCCGATGAAAATCAGCAAGACCTGCAGCCAATGCAGCTCCTAGTGCTTTCTGAGTCTCAGGTGGTCTCTTGAAGAAACACTTCATCACTGCTGTGAGAAGATGTAAACGAACCTGAGCAACATGATAATTGGTCAATCAAACCGCCAAAACCTGTTTGCAATTTTTGGAAACAGTGGAGAAAAGAAAGGGCCACATAAAATCTAAGCATAGATGTCCATTAGAAAATTTCGGTCATTCTAGAAAGAAATTTGCATGGTTCATTTAGCATGACAAAATTCTTAAATCCTGTGATACTGAGAAAGTTTGCAGCTGCCTTCAAATGCAGTGCAAATCTATACACTACATTTTCACCCTAGGTAAAAGCAGCAATTCAATTACCTCAGCCGAATGCTCATCGTCCCAATTCTCAATTAAACTCTCTAGAACATATGGAGCATCCGTCATTTCCTGAGAGTACTCTCCCAGCATCCAAATAAGAGCTGCTTTGGCCTTAGGTTCTTGAACATTTTTGCTGCTAATGTTCCCAACAACTGCAATGCAATCGTGACTCCACTGAGGGTACTTCCTCAGTAAATCCTTAACAAGAACCTGCACAAAAGAGACCCAAACTTTTGAGGGTCCCCTGCCAATGCTTGAAAGACAAGAAATGATTTTCTTTGTGTATGTGTGTGTGCGCATGTGTGGAACGCATGTTATCTGGGAACTAAGAGGGCCACTGCATCTAAATGCACAAACATATCATTACTTACCAGAGCTTCAGCAGTGACATAGTCCTTTTCCATCTCCAGAAACTGAAGAAGCCTATCCACAATAGCATTCACATCATACTGCTGCAGTGCTATTTTTCCAACAGCCCGAATTGACTCCCTTGCAATTGCAATGTCAACATTGGCAGCATATTCACATAACTCCGTCACTGAAATCAAGTTGAGAAGATAAGTCTCAATGAACATAAAATTTCCAATGTTCACTTTTCCCAGGAATACCCTAAAAATGAAACAATGGAGCCATATCCTTACCAATTTCATAAGTATTGTTCTCATTTGCAACTGCAGTCAACATTTCAAGCTTTAGCTTCTTTACATATGATGGCTCATTGTATTGGCAATAGAAATGTTTGTAATCTGAGGAAAATATGTATGGTGCACGCATCACCAAGAGATGCAGGTGGCTTAGAACTGCATATGATTGTTCTGGACTTCCTGAACTCATTAGTGTAAGCAGAGGGGCTTTGATACGCTCATATACCTGACAAGAAAAAATAGAATATTAGTGGAATATTGACCGAATGACATAACATGATCAATCAATCAATCTAAGACAAGCAAAGCAGTGCGCCTTACAAAAGCAATGTCACACATGAAAAAAAAAAATGCAATGCCTCAAATAGGTTTGCCTCCTCAAGAGAAGATAAGATAAGACCCTACATGTGTGAAACACCCGAAATAGGCACTGCAGCACTTGGAAGGTCCAATTGGCAGGTACAATATTGACAATAAAAATGATTGCCTCCTAAGAAGATCAGTTTGGATAAGGGGGCAAAGAGGTAAACCCTTAAACTATATTGTTGCTACTATGAAGTTGTGAATTAAAAACACTGCTTCAGTTACTAAGGAAAGTAATTGTTAAGGGCAACTTTGCAGATAATATTCCATATAAACAATTTGAAGGCATCTTTGCTTCTAATAGAGTACCTAAGAATGGAATCAACACTAAGCCACACAAATTTTCAAATTGAAAAAATGACTGAAGAAAAGAAAAGTCTAGGGGGATTTCAGCTTTTAATAATCTATAATGCTTTACTGACATGGATATAATTATAGGATTCAATGATCAAAATGTCAGAAGGCTCAATATGTACCTGTTGGTGAACATCATTCATTGACAAGGTCAGCTGTAGAAAAACTTTGGTTGTTGCTAAGACAACAGCACCATTTGCATGCTGAAGTCTATCTTCAAGGAGATTCATAATGTCAAATATCTCATTGCTATCTGAGGGTATATACTTAGCAGCCAACTCAAGCACTTGACATTGTGCCCATTCACTAAATTCCCTGATCCTGCAGGTTATCATATATGAAAAAGGTGAAAACTGCTTATTATTTGAAAGGAGGAACCCAAGTTGTCCAGTCAAAAAAGGGTAAAATCAGCACCACAGATGGAACAGAAGCTTTCTTACTCAAAGCATCAGGAGAATCCACTGCTAACTACACTCAATAAATACATCAGAGTACTGTTGTTGGATTGCAGCTGCAAATTACACTATCCCATGCACTACAAAATTAATGCAGCTTTCCATCCCTATTTATAATTGCTTTTCCTATAACTACAAGGGTTGCTTTGTCAATACAGCACAACAGATTTCACCAATCATGATATTTGCATTTGTTTTGATATTTGAGAAACTAATTCCGAGATCATGGGGTCCATAGGTGAAACGTAACCACCACAAAAAAGCTTGTAGCATAAAAGAGATTATTAACCTAGTTTTGCTATAACCAATTAATGGTTAACTCTGTTGTTTCATGAAACATGGTTCCAAACAACAGAACATACCGATTCAAAAGGTAGTATATAACAGGCTTGCTAATCAGCGATTCTTTGTCCCTTGCTGCTTCTTCAGAGGTGCTTGCTTCTGAGCTCCAAATCTCTTGCAAAGCATATAAACAATTTGCAACAACCTGATAATCCAACACAATGCCAGTGTTTTATTAAAAGAATTTATTGACATAAAAAAAAGAAATCCAAGAAAATAATTGACCCTGCTACTTCACCTGAGTATCAGGGTCACTGAGCATCAAATGCTTGAGCATTGCCAGAAAATCGGCATCAATGCAAGTGGAAGCAGAAATATGATACAATTTGAGAACTCCCATGACTGCCACCATCCTCACATAACTATTATTGTCCTTCAACCCAGACCCCAACGGTCCTACCAAATACTCCACCAGATTGGACACTCGTAACGAAGAAAGACTCCTCAGAGCAAGGCCACGAATCATGGGATCGTCATCCTTGCAATCTCTTTGAAGAAAATTGATGGTCAAGAGAGCAAGATCTGGATTGACCTCCGCGTAATTCCCAACGTAGAGGTAACACATTTTCTTCAAGACAATGTCCGATGTGGCCGAGCACATTACCATCTCCCCAAAGAGGGACGACACGTCGATCCCAATCGTCATATAGGATATAACCTTCTTGAAGAGCTCCCGCTTTGAGTCGTCCGCTCCCGGCGCCCGGCTCCCCGCCAGCTGCCGGAGTTGAGATTTCAAATCCGAAACCTCACCTTTTCTACAAGATAACAATGCCAGTGACAGTGACTGAGTACAAGTAAATAAACCATTCCTTCCTTATTAAAACAACGGAGAAAGAAACTCAGCCATAGTTCGCAACTAGGCCTAATTGAGTTAACGGAGTTTACTGAGTTTGGCATGCGGAGAGGGTTAGCGTTAGGGTTAAGGGTGTGTGTAAGAGAAAGAGTGGGAGGAAAGGACTTACCCGGACGGTTGCGACGGTGACGCCGATCGATGCGAATGCGCTGGAGGAGCCATGGCCGATCGATCAGGGAGCAAAAAGAATTTCGGCTTCGGTTGATTACCGTGCCCGCACGGCGAGATCTACCATACCAATTGGCCTGTGAATTTGCTTATTTTAATGAGAATTTACTGAGAAAGAAGACGATTCGTGACAACTGATTTTTGAGCTGAGGTGGCAATATGCAATTGGTCCGTCAAATTTGAAATTACGTGATTGCGGTTGCAGAGCGGCGAAACTTGGTGTAGAGAGAGTGATACGGTGCGTAGCAACGTGAAAATTGACGACTCCAGTTTCCAGACGGCGCCGCCTAACGATAAAATGTTGGAAAGCAGAACGGCGGCGTAAGGCAATCGGCGCACAGATTGTTCAGTAGGATTACTAGTATAGCGGCCTTCCTCATTGTCAAAAAGACCACAAACGAGAAGACCAGGGCTGTCTATGAATCATGATTCATTCCCTTTAGTCATAATACCGATGAACCCCATTTGTCAGGTATTTTGGTTTCAAATCCTGTATCATTCTTGTTTATTGTCGGTAACAGACAGTCATGGGTCCTGAGCCCGCGCACAAGTCTAACTTCATGCAAAGTGAATGGACAAAATGGCAATGCACTCCAGGCCCTATTCCTAATTGGACTTAATTGGGCCTACAATCGGGTTTGGACTTTGTTTCTAAGTTTTGATTGATCAAAAACCGAGACCAAAATTTATAATGATTGAAAATTTAAATATCTTTTGACCCAAAAAAAAATTTAGTCCTTGTTTTTTAAAATATAAAGTTTTAATTTTGAATAGAGAATATAAGACTTATAAGAATAAAAATTATTATTTATGTTATATAATTTACAATTTAATAAATTTTATAATAAAGACACGAAAGAAATGTATATAACCAATGAGCTACATAGTAAGGCCAGAAGTCCAACCCACGGTCATAGTCAATTTGAAAAAAAAAAAAAAAAAAAGGAAAAGAAAAGAAAAAAGAAAAGAAAGAAAGAAAGCAGATGACTGTTAAGATTTTCTATCATGTTTGGATCAGATAATGATGAAAAGAAAGAAAACAAGACAAAAGTGACTCTTGTTGTTTAGAAGCCAAAAAAACAAGAAGGAAGGAATAGAATATGCATTCACATTACAGTTATTATCCATCCTGCGTTTAAAATTTATACCATAAAAAGTAAGCGGAGAGTGGTTTGTTTTAAAAATGCATCCATCTATTGCCTTGACTTTCTTGGCTTCTCTTTCTTTTTCTTGCCACTTCTTCGGTACATTGTTTCTTTGGGTCTATAATAAACCCCATCGGGCCTTGTAGTCGTACTAAAGGCAAGGGTAGCCGTCCTCTCCCGGGTTTACGCAATTCGATCACAGATCTCTAGAAACTTTTTGAATTGATGAGTCTCATTCCAATATATAATAGACAAGACCTTGTTAAAAGACTTACATAGTATATTGTTTAACTTTACCAGATAAGCTGGCTAGCACCCGCCTTTCTTCTTTTTTTTTTTTTTTTTTTTAAATTGTTAAATAATATATAATATTTTAACAGTTTATAAGTCTCATTTCAATAATTAAACTCTCTGGATTAAGGAGTAGTTTGAATCACTGAATCTTTACGATCACGAGGTCTGGTATTTAGGGCATGCTGAATTTTTTATTAAATTGTTTTTTGGACACTTAAAAAAGTGAGAAGATCAACTTGGCAGCAGTATTACTTTCATTTTTATGAGGCCACTTTGTCGTCGTCTTGGATATCCGTTGCTGCAATAATTTTACAGCTGTTTCCTACGGTTCTAGACCTTTCAAACGAGGAAAACGCTGATCGGGGGAGGGAGATAGAGACGCAACATTTCAAAGCGTCTGACTAAACGCTGATCAGCTGTCCCCTTTTGCTTGCAATGTGCAGGCGCCAGGAATTCAACCTTTTAGCGAGAGGCCCAGCCGAAGTGATCACTGCAGGATAGCACATGTTATTTTATCTATCTCTCTCTCTCTCTCTCTCTATATATATATAATTCATAAATAAAAGAATAAATTAAATAATGTATCTTTTAGCTAGCCCCATGTGGATGGCTCAACAGGTGGACTGGCGCGCATGGAGCTCCTTTGGCGGATGGCGATGGTTCAACTCCTAGTGCAATCGGAATTAACTGTCCTCGGTTTAGAAATGTACTAGGCCGAAGGGCTGGCCCAGGGAATTAAGTGCCATTAAGCTTTGATATAATATTCGGGGGATAATTTGCACAGAAAAAAGGCAGGATCGTATCTAGACAACTTTGAGACCGTGTGAAATCCAATGACCATCAAGACAAAGCACGTTTCATGCAAATAATTGGGTCAAAGTCAAACAGAGAGTTGCTTTTGTACAGAGATATGTTTACATCAAGAAACAGGGCAAAGATTGAGAGAAGAAACCGACGTTCTTGTGAGATGAGAATCAGAAAGTGTGAGCAAGTGGGTTAAGGTCATGAGTGCCTTCCTTTCTTTTACCCAGGCATGTCATCATTCGATCCCACTTGCTGTGGTTCTTTCCCAGAGCTGCACTGGCCATCTCCCACTCAGAGGTAATAATAACCTCTATAAATTGAGTAATTAAGTTAAACAAAGTAAAGTTTACTTCAACTCCCTCCATCCCACCGAGGGAAAATGAAATCCTAGATTCGCAAAAGAGGAAAAGAAGGAAAAACACTTTTCACTTTTGGAATCTATACAGAATTGAAGTACAGTGAGGGACTGATCAATGTGGGTCAAGAAAGGTCACGATCCTCCTGGATGGTGGCGGTCCCAATAAGAAAGAAAGAGTTTGATCGTGTATCTGTGTGTGTTGTGGGTTGCGGACATTCGCATGTAGCAGCAAAGTGACATGGTGTGCGTGTGTCTGAGGAGGTGCGGGAGGGGGGTTGCGGACATTCGCATGTAGTAGCAAAGTGACAAGGCATTTCCGGACCTTTTGAGGTTTCCTTGGACCGTGGCTTGGTGGGTAAGATGCATGTCTTAATTTCAGCAGTTAAACATAAGTAAAGGAATTGATTAAAAAAAAACGTGAGGACCACTGAAATTTGATGCTTTGCTTTCTAATTTTTAATTATTTGTGAGATAGCAGTCATTAAATTTTAAGATAAATTTCAATCAATATCATTTTATTTAATAAAAAAATCAACACATATAATGATAAGTCAATAGTTGATTATAATAATTTTCAATTGCGCAGCAAAATGAATTTAAAGCCACTTGGAATACGAAGGTTTGATTTCCCCTCTCCAGTTTAGACTTATGGGTTTGCAAGTTTGCAAAGCGAAAATTAAGTCATACACATCAAATGACTGAAATTTAAACCGTTAAAATTGCGGATGGTAGACTATTGTTATTGACTAATAAAACCCCATGAATCCCACTGTAATATGGACTTGGGGCGAGCAGTCAATTTTTAAAGCCTGCAGAATGGTCCATGTCGTGGGAAGACGTAGATCTCAAACGGTTAGAAATAATCAATATCCGTGGGCCACAAACAATAAAGGGCTAGTTGAGGGACCCCATCAAATTGGATGGATGGACCACATCAGCGATCCATGTGCACCATTAGTACGAACCAGAGAGGAAGGTTTGTGCAGGTGCCTATCATCAATTGTGGTTGGGGACGATATCCCACCTAAAAGCGGGACCAGCGTTTTGCTGACATTTCTTAGGAAGATTTCTTTACTGTTTTGTACTTTTAGTTGATCTAGCCGAACGTTTCCCCCCCCCCCCCTCCCAAGCTATTGGTTGACCAAAAACCCGCCGGGCGAACACCGAAAAATTTTGCTTTTAATAGCTCTTGATATGAAAGTTTTTCTCTTCCTTCACAAGTATCTTTAATTAAAGCCTAATTTTGCATCTTTGTTGCCCATATAAAAACGTGGTTCCTTGTCTAAGCTACACTCCAGTGGACTTCTTCATACACCAAATAAAAGTAGTTTTTTTTTTATTATTTTTATTTTTTAAAAAAAAATTCTCGATAAGACATGTAACAGACAAAGACTTGAATCATTCAACTAGTTTTGGAATTGAAAGAAATCTGGGGATTAAAATTGGTTTATTTTCTCTAGTTTTCTTTTCATGTTTAATTTTTCTTAGGGTTAAAATTGCAGTTCCGAGAAGACAAGAAAAGACAAATCTAAACTGAACAAGTGGCATGAACATTCTAAAAAAACAAGAAGAAGAATATCTGAGAGTGGAGTGTGACCATAGGCAACAAGTGCACATTCAAGTTTATATCTTGTGGTCTAACATGCCCCAACAATTACTTTAATTGTTCTACTACAAAAAAACATCAACTTTGTCAGGCATTCAGTAATTAAAATTTTCCTATTATATAAAAAAAAAAAAAAAAAAACATTAAATTGTCACGCATCAAGGCCAATCTTTGTCATCTTCATATCATATTTCCATCACGTACGACTGGGGAGTAGAGACGACTTATTAGCCATTTTTGAATTCCAAACAAGAGCTGACCGTCAATTTCAATCACGCTAACTGGAGGAAAGCAATGGGATGATATTAATTGAGAAAACTTACTCATTTTTGAGAGCATCTTGCATAAAATCTTTCTTTTCAAAGTCTTCCATACTTTTTGTTTGGTTAATTACCACAAATAAGAGGCATACTGAGTCTAAGGTCAATCGGGTGCACGTATTTAATTTGGACTTTTGCTCTATTTAAATAATCAAGGGGTCTTCAGGGCTTCAGGCACGATCCTTTAAATGTAACATAACAAGTATTTAAAAGAAGTGGATTTATGAAATCGAACAACTTTAAAATTTAAGAGTCGGTTGGTTAGTCATGATTTAAGTTAAAATTTTCCTCTTAAACTTGTAGCATAATTGCTAGAATGTGGATTAGAAAGAAACAAACAAACAAGGAAATGACAATTGATTTGCAATAAAGGCCCAAAAGGGCGCCCAATGACGGTGGCATTTGGATTTCATGGGGCCCTGATGACCCTAATCAGATTTTTTTTTTTTTTAATTGCGATGTTTATTAGACCATAATCTTTATTTTTATATATCTCATATTTTAGAAATCAAGAATTTTAAGATGTAAGTCTAAATTTTTAATCACTTAAATGTCCCATATGGAATGAATTTTTCCTTTGTTTATTTCTTTTTTCAGTCTCGAACGATGCACATGTACATACACAGTCACCCCAGCCATATGGAATCCCATCTTGCTTGCCATTAATAGGATTTCAGAAGAAGAGAATGCCCCACTTTAATTGACGTTGACTTCTCCTTTTCTACCTTCTCTCTTATGATTGCGGAAATCTTACGCGCTTAATTACTCTCAGGCCACGATTGGGTTTCATATATATTGTGTGTGACCACCAATTCTCCATGTGCGGTCGGAATAACACCCGCCAGACCACCACCTTCATTCTTAAAACCCAAACGCGCCACGCCCTTTTCCTGTATTTTTTTGGTTTAACTCTAAGATTACTAGTAATCAGCTGTTAGTTGTTTGACAAGAGATTTGTGGGGCCAAAGATACCATCAAGAGAGTGCTTTGTACCCCACTTAGACCTCACTTTATATGAGAGTTTTTAGGAAAGTGAAGAAAGTCAATCTCCTGACCGTCTCAAGCCCCAAAAAACTTGGGGATTACTTAAACTTAGTGAAGCAGTTAGCCTGTGTAGTGGTTATATGGATAGGTAGATATCATAAGACTCTAACTTGCAATTAGAGATACTAAGATTTCACTTGCAACCACATTGCATAATTTATTTTATAATTAATCTATCTATTTTCTAAAAAAAGATATTATGTGGCGCCAAGCAATAAATCTCACCTAATACGGACGATGAGAGTTTCTACAGCGCAAAAAATTATCTTCCTATATCAAGCGAGAGAATGCTTGCATGCAAATGCAAGTTAAAATTAGATCCTGCAAGAAAGGTCTTAACAAGAATAAATAATGATACCCAAAAAATAAATAAATAAATAATCGCAGAAGATGGTTGTCATCCGCATTATAAGGCCGTAATTGTTCTCTTGCACCCTCTCCCCCACCCTCAAAGGAAGAAAAAAAAAAAGAAGGTTTAACGCTTTAATTAAAACCCTGACCAAATCAGTAACTTAAAGCTTGCCTGTTCATGACCAGCTGATGATCTTTCCAAGAAAAGAAATTAAAAAAAAAAAAAAAAGAAAAACGAATAGCACCTGATCATCAGCAAGTATTATCACACTATGATCTTTCCATTTTTCTTAGGTTGGGATTCTCACGTTGGGAATAGGTTAGATTCTTTCTGCGATTACAATCGGCAAAAAACAAGGGATATGGATTGGTGAAGTCAATAGTAATGGATGAACAATTCCCTCAAAAAAAAAAAAAAAAAAAACAAAAAAGTAATGGTTGAACAATTATTGAAGGTTCGGTTGATTAAGTTCAATCCTATTCTATGGGTTATATCTACGCTAGCCAATTATAGTTATATATTCCATGGTATATCCATGCTTGTGCGATTGACTAGTCCAATTAGTTGCTGAAACACTTAATTCTAAGTTCAAAAAATATATTCCGTTACTAGAAGATTAAAAAGAAATAAAATATGTGCCCTAATATCTCGAGTTCTAAACAAAGGACCGTCTATTTCCAGCAATGGCAACTGCTAACTAGATCCTTCCCTAAAGCATGAAATTATGGTTCCAATTCATATTCAGGGCACCATTGCCTTGATGGAGCAGGAAGTTCTCTAATGTTGTCCAAGCTATAGCCTTGACACATTGGATGCTAATGGGGCCTCAAATTAATCAAGACGGACCTTAATTTTGAACAAGGGTTTTTTTTTTCTAACTAATTTGTACTAAGAGAAAGCCAGATTGGTGAAGGTGATTCAACATGTAGATGAGGCCGTTACAACTTACGATCCGCCATTGTCGCTAGGAAGAGCACCAAAAAGACGAGGAAACATTGATATATTTCTTTCCATTTAATGCGGCTCTGTGAATTCTTAATTGTCCATATGTAGCTTCTGATAAAAAGCTGTGGTCCTGGCCTCATCAGTAGAGGAATGAAATCATTTTGCAGAAAGTCACAAGGGTTGTATTAATGATACGCCCATCAAAGTCCAGAAGAAAAACAAGACTGGAAAAAGTACACAAAAAATTTCTATGGAGATTGAGCGGAGAAATTGTCATAATGCATAAGAATATATTAGAAGCTTTCTTCTTGTGTTATAGTAAATCATGAATCAAAGACTACCCAAAAATCCGTGGTTAAAAAGATGAAGCTTGATCAGGGATACAATATAAGAGATTTCAATTCTCATACCCCAAAACCCTTGCCACCGAAAAATAAGTGAAGGATGGTAAGATATTAACAATCATTGATGTCATTGCAAACAAATACCAAACAACCTACCTCCCATATATGATATATATCTCTCTCCTCGCATTTGTGAAAAAGTCGTTCCCTAATTAGAGTCAAATTGCAATGTACAAAGATGTACATATAGCCGATGAGGTCCCCCACAAACAACACAAAACCACCTTTCGCTCTCAAATTCATCCTTCTCATGGGCCTTTTGGCTGTGCCATCTTGAAAAGACAAGGGCTCGATTGCTCATATATATCCCTCCAATTTCAGATATAATTCACACCCTTTTCGTTTTTAACCCCCTTTCACTAGGACAAAAGAAGGATAGGCAACATTGGTACCAAGCACCGCCTGCCGGCATTGTGCCCATTGGCAATGTCAACAAGCCCTCCACTGGATCAATTGTGAGTCTCTGATTCTTCAATGAGACATTTAATTCTTTCTAGTTAACTATGCCCAAAAGTCACGGTGATGGTGATTGTGACACCAGCGATCGAGTACATGCCATACTGTGCTCAGGTTCTGCTCAGCTGCACCGTTGAATATCTTCAGCTATTCTCTTGGCATCCATGGAAGCACCTAACAATCCACGTTTGGTGAACCCCACTGCATATAGGCAGCATTCGCCTTTCCATCCATTTGGAAATGGCCTTCGCGGAAACCCATCTACGTCCGAGAACATTTCTCCCTCCTGACAAATTCAATTCAAGCCCATTTCTTCTTTTTTAAGCATTTTTGACATGTTCTTAAGAATCAACGAACTTAGTTGATAAAAGCAATAATCAACATAGATAAAATAACTAATACCTTTAGCCAGGAGGGTACATTACTTTTGTAACCCGTAGCCAGGACAATGGCATCGAACTTCTCAGTTTTCCCATTAACAAATTCCACCGCATGTCGTTTTAATCTCTTAATACCAGGACACACCTACACAGATGGTAATTAACCAAATAAAATTCAGGCTTCACTGGATAGTAATTAACATTAAATTTTAGAATTTCTGGTCACAAAATTGCAAATAACCGATGGACTAAAAGTAACAATATTTAATAATTTTGTTGTGGAATGAGAAAAGGAAAATGAAAAAACAAAAGGCGACAAAGAAATGTGTTACAGCGCCAAATGAAATGAAATGAAAAAACGCAGTAATGTTATAGCATCCAGCAAAGAAATAGCTGCCAAAGTTGCAAAAGATGAAAAAGCACTAGGTGTGATATTTGTGAAATAATTGAGAAAGTATATACCTCGATGCCTCCACTTTTGATCTTTGCTAGTGTCCCACAGTCTAATACTGGGGTTTTCCCGGACAAGTTCTTGAGTTCAAGGGGACCCAACTGCGGCCTGTTCAATCCCAATCGAGCAGTGTCACCGAGCATTAGCCTCGACACTATGAGCAGGAACCGATCAACGAGGCGCATGGGCAGCCACTTTAGCAACCACATGGACAGCCCGAAAGTCGATTTTCCTAGCATCTCTCGTGGTAGAACATGCACCTAAAATTAAGATCCAAAAAGAGAAAGCAAAATTAGAAAAAAAAGTGGCTTTACAACTCTAAAAGTTTGATGGACGGACTTGAAAAGAGACACTTAAAAGAAAAGAGGCAAAGCAAAAAAAAAAAAAAAACATAGAGATTTGGTGGGGCTAAGCCCCCTCTAGTTGCCTCTGTGATGTTTATGGGGCTAATTTCTTCCAGGCCATAACTCCTCCGTCTGCCTAGAAAGTGTAGTTTTTTACGCTGTAAAATTGGCACATTGCTACGAGAAAACAACATTTAAGATCTTAGAGCCAAAATAAAAAAGGGAAAGCATTTATAGGAGTCTATAATCCTGTACAATATTGCGCATGCTTGGGAATCCCAAGAAAGTGAATCCTAAAAGGGTGTTTAATTATGTTTGCAAAATACGTTCGCATCTATGAATCTTGTTTGCGTCGGATCATCTCTGTAAAAGCAGTGTCGGAAGTTAAAACTTCAAGTTTCTGTTTAGAAACAAAAAAAAAAAAAAAAAAGAAACTATTTTAGATACTAACAAATTTTGTAAAATAATCCTTGCAAACATAAATGATACGAAGATAAATGTTACAGTCACATTATAAAATAGTATTACATCACATTATCATAAGAATTAGTTATACATTTGTAGTTGTATTACAACTAATAACAATAAACTTAATAAAAATTTATAATAATGTCATTCACTTGTGTCTTCAAGACAATTCACTGAATGTAATAAAATTCTTAATGTAATAGAGAATGTTTCATGACTCGATAGTTTATGTTTATTTGCTTTGCTGATAAAGTTCATTGGATAGAATAGCAATCTGCCACGATGAAGATGAATCGCAACTCTTAATACAATACGCCACTCACACTGAGTTTCACGATGCTCAAACCTTCCATTAGTCAAGACCGAAGTAGTTAAAAACGGGCTTAAGCTTTCAACTCGCTCTTACCAAAATATAAACAAAAGTTTTAGGCCCCCCCCCCTCCCACGAAAAAAAAAAAAAACAGCCAACTTCAAACCAAAAAATTCGCAAATAATGACGAAAAAAAGGGTTGCTTAATTTTATTGTATAACCTGAAATTGAAAAATAAATGTAAAAATAAAAAATAAAAATTGTTGCTGAGAAAAACAGTATTTTGGCCAAATTGGAATTTGAAAGGGGTAAAGAACCCCTCCAGAATTAGAATGACAAGAAAAGCCTAAATAGTTTCGAAAAAGTTAGTAATACGAAATAAAATTTTTTTTTTTAAAAAAAAAAGCCAACAGCGCACACACAAAAGAGAGAGAATGCTTACCGTGTCTCTCACCACGAGTGAAGGCTTGGCGCTATGATTGCAGAGATCCAAACAAACCTCCATTCCTGAATTCCCACACCCCACTACCAATACCTTCTTCCCTCTGAAATCCTCACCGCTTTTATACAAACTTGTATGCCTTATATCCCCTCCAAATTCCTCCACTCCTTCAAACTCAGGCACCACAGTCTCCGCATTCTCTCCGGTCGCCACCACCAACCACTGACACCTGAACTCTGTCTCCTCCGCCTTCGGCCCCAAGCTCCTCACCCGCCAGAACCCAAGCACTTGATCATATTCTGCACGCGACACCGTCTCATTGAACCTTGGCCTGATATCAAACTTTGCAGCATATGCCAGCAAGTAGTCAATAAACTGTTTCTTAGTGGGATAAGTAGGAAATTCGTCGGGGAACCCCAGGAGAGGAAGCTCACAGAACTGCTTTGGTAGATGAAGGTGAAGACGATCATAAGTCTTCAGCTGCCACAGAGACGCTATGCAATTAGATCTCTCTAGGACTAAGCTTGGCACCCCTCTTTCTTTCAGGCATGCCGCCACGGCCAGACCTGAAGGACCTGCTCCGACGATCACCGGACCGCGAACATATTCACAACGTGGTGAAGACTTACTCATTCTCTCGATGAACAGAGGATCATGAGCTTGTTTGCCTTCTATTTCTCTCCAGCAGCTCATGATGAACGTGCAAGAGCTCAGCACAGTAAAAAAAAAAAAAAACTATATATATATATATATATGTATATGTCTCAAAACGGTTGAATTCAAGAGAAAGAGCGGAAGCCAAGAGAACCCGTGAGGTAAAGCAAATTAAACATCGCGGGGTTAGTGAATGAGATTGAGTAGGGAACTAATTTGAAAGGTTAGCGAGGGATTTTCCTTGAATTTTGGAGCGGATTAAGAAGGTCTTATCCACTTAAATAAGAATGAAATTTTTTTTTTTCTTAATATGTGTGTTTTTCCATGGGAGGGTAAAGCGGAGGCTGAGCAAGAACTAGAAGCTAAATCAGCATTCAGCAACGAATGTGAGAGAGAGAGAGAGAGAGAGAGAGAGAGTGAGTTTGTGAGAGGGATGGTGATATTTATATGTAATTATGTAATATATTCCTTTTGTTCATCCTTAAATTTATATAGGGAATGGCTGGGTGGTAGTAAAGTGCAGTAATAGAAGTAGGGACACAAACACACACAACCCCAGATTGCACCTCTATCCCTGTCTGTAGTCACTTTAGTTACTCTGGAGACAAACGTCATCTCACTTGTCATAACAGAGAAACCCCCCCCCCCCTCTTTTTTTTTTTTAGGTATAATGAAAATCAAAGTTCATTACGCTGAAGAGCCAGAGGCTCGAACGTGAAACCAATAAAATTCTAAACTTGGAGAGTCACCTTTTTGTTCCGCCACAAGTGAGGGGCAGAATTTGTTACTAAGAGGGACTTAATTAAAGATCTTATTGTGTGTGGATTACCCTTTGGAATCCTTAATTAAGCGACTTAAATTTTATTAAAAAAAAAAATCCTTTAAATAATCACAGGGATATGCTCACTAATTCGGGGTGAAAATAGGGAAATTGGCGCATTGTGGATGGCGGTGAGTTTGAGTTGGACCATGTGAAGTTGGGCTCATGCTGTGCGTGAGTTGTAGCCAGTGAAAAGTAGAGCAAGGAATCGCTAAAAGTAAGATCTTCCGAAGTGAAAAATGTCCCATTGGGAATGAAATAGTGGAATTGACGCCTTGTGGTTGGCGATGAGCTTGAGCTAAGGCTTGGGAAAAGTAGAGCAAGGAACAGCTAAAAGTGAAATCCCTTGAAGTGAAAAATGTGAGATTTCCATTCATGTGCACTTGATTTGGGCATTATTTCAATCCGACATACCCATCATAATTTCCCACATCAAATGATTAAAGTCAATTCACTATGTTGGCCTTAAAGCGTCAGAACTGCTGTGTGTGATGGTCAATGTTCTCCTTGACCACCATAACATTATCACCACGGCAGTTACAAAACTTTTGACTTTTTGAGGCCAACCTAGAGGGTAAAGGGTTGGGGGAGTTTATAATTTGACTTCGGAGTTAAATTAAATCAATATGAGAGGTGAGAAACAATAATAATAATAAGTAGGATTAGATTGAAAAATAAATAAATAAATAGGACTTTTTTTTTTTTATATCTGCCAAAAAAGTATTATTCATGGCAGCACTCAACCAAGGATGCCCGGGAACGCATGTACAGTACATCAGTTTGTTAACCAAACCCTGCTCAAAGGAAAGAGTTCAACTCATCCTCTATCCATCTCCTTGCAAACTATTCAAGGAAAAATGACAGCAAAAACCCGTATAGACCCTATCAAAACCAGGCCTACTAAAAAAAAAAAAAAAAAAATATATATATATATATATATATGTATATATTGACAAGAGAAATGTTGGACCACAGACCTGCAAATTCCACAGAAGAAATTATAACCAAGCAACCAGCTCATGAATTCTACCAGCACCCATTTTGGCTAGTTTATCCGCAAACGAATCCTGCCTTCTCCTCTCCTGTAATAAAACGTTACAGATGATGAAAAACATGTAAATACTCCCAAATTCCCTTTTTCAGAGTTGTTTAGCCAAGAAATGACCACCACAGAATCACTCTCCACAATTAAACCATTGCAATGAGACTGCTTCCGTTTGGCCCACAGAAAAACTGCCTCTTTGATTGCTAATTTTTCTGCCAAATTAGCCGTAACCACTCTTATGGGCTTAGAGAAAATACATCTAATCCTTCCGTCACTCCCGCGCAAAACTCCTCCAATCCCAACCCTTCCAACAGACTTCATAAGAGACCCCAAAAATTAAATAAGACATAATTACATGAGACATAAAAATGAGTGTTTGCTACACTCAACAAAAGAAAAAAAGAAAGAGAGAGAGAGAGTAAATATAGTAAGTACGGACTAGGTCAACTTCGGAAAATATCATTCATGTAAGAAGCAGAGATTAGCTCCTTACAGCCTAATCTCTGTAAAATAGAATTAATTACAATAAAGGACAGGTCTTTGGTATAAATCTTGGGGAGAAGTGAAAGGATCCCTTTTTTTTTTTTTTCCTTTTTTTTTTTTTTTATTGACAAGCTCAAAATTTTATTCTATGAATATTATATAAAGTGATACCGTTGAAAAAGTTTGGACAAATTACGATTCTTATGAGATTACAATCATGTTAGGATTTTTTTTTTTTATTAACTAAATCTAATAATTGAATGTGTACACGTTAATTCATAGACTAGATCACAATTCGCAAGATTATTTGAAGAAACATTCAGGCAACGAAACAATAAAGTCTAATTATTATAGTATTGTAAAAACAGCTCTGGATTCAATTGAAATTTATGAGATAATGGGCAGTCCAAAGAGAATTCACTGAAGAAAATTCCAATTTTGGACACAGTCTAATTATGTAAGATAGACGTGGTGTATATATATATATCCTTGATTAATGTGGCCAAATGAATTTCAACGAAGAAAAAGTTTTAAATTTGCAAAAAGATGGGTTCACGGTTGGATCCAATTGAAATGTGCTAGATAGCTGGGGGCCAAATAAATTCAATAAGAAAAATTCAGTAAATATGCAGAAAGTTTGAGGAGCCATCCCCTCCTCTCTCTTGTTGGGAATCTCTCACTGAGATTTAGAATAGATCCCATAAACAGTTTTAAGAGTTTATATATATTTGGTGCACCTATATGCATATATCTACTGTATTTTTTTTTTTTTTATGAAACCCATATTGCTTGCTGCAAATGATGATTTCATTGTATGCATATGGAAATTAATGGATGATAAGTGAAAACTTGCCCTCCTCATGAAAACGCTGAGGCTGGTTGTTTTTTTGTCCACTTAGAACGATAATTTTTGGACCAAATTGACTGTAAATTTGAGTGGCTCAGGAGATAATGCAAAGATGACGACACAACTCCAGGTACACCATAAACCTTTCTTCTTTTTTTTTTTTTTTATCAAATATACCATAAATTTACAAGCAGTAAAAGTGAAACTACATGGCAAATAATTGCCACAAGACTGAAAACTTCTAAATGTTTCTTTATAAGCTATTGAATGTTTGCAACTTGCAAGGATTAGACTCTGTGTCTATCCTTTAAGCCTCTTCTCCCCCTAGAATTAGTCCTTTTTTTTTTCACTGTTTGAGCTAAAATATGTGGTGATATTCCAGATATAAAGATATTTGAGAACTTTGTTATTTATCATAATTGTATGTGACGACTCATCTTTTTTTTTTTTTTTAATAACAAGAATTTGAAATTTGGAAATTTTAACCATCAACCAAAAAAAAAAAAAAAAGGGACTGCGCACATTCGTACACACTAAGGAGCCTATAGCCGTGGATTGTCAATTTTCCCAGATGACGGGTCCTATGTAAAAATATGAGATCCACTAGTTTTTACAGCCAAACCGACGGACCTAAAATGTGTCCGTACAAATTTTTTTTTTTTTTTCAAAAGAAGTATATTTGAGTATTTGACTTCTGTTCTTCCCCACAGCTGTTTCTCCGCGGAGAGCGGAAAAGATAAACTGGGACACCCACAGGAAATTATTAACACGAGCTGTGGCACGCAGAAACCCGTGGCGGCCTGTTCGGTACGTACTACATTCCGACACGATCGTGGGATTAGTGAGAATGTGAGGCGGCGTGTTCGGTGCGTACTTCATCCCGAAACAGGAAATTATTAACATTAATAGTATAAAACACTTTTTATGTAATATAAGATTATTATACTTTTATTTGTAATCGTTAATAGAAACAACTTTCATCCTTAGATCATCAATTTTCCTGATGGAGTTAGGCCATGGATTATAATGTACAGAAGAATGTTAGAATCAGTACGAACATACAAGCGATTATACGGACTCAGACGGTCACACCACTCTCACAAAGGAAAGGCAGCTGATTATATTAGTGAAAAGAATTATTAGGCTTTTATTATTATTATTATTATTATTGGACTAGACAAGTATAGATGTCCCAAATTCTTGAAGATGCGACCAAAAACTTTTCTAAGTAAAAAAAAAAAAAGAAAGAAAAAAAGGACCTGTTATTGAGAACACCAATTTTCTCCTTTTCAGTTGAAAACTCGACGCATACCCTCCAAATTGAAGGGATAAGAGGGGGAAAGTTAGTTTGATCCAGACCTCAGAAAACAAATCACATAACAAATTGGGTAGGAAAACGAGTTAAAGATGAGTTATGCTCGAGAAATAAAGGATGAAGTTTGCTACTAATGGTATTGAATTGGGTAGTGGCTCAACTCGAAACGAATGCGAAGAATAATCAAATCTCTGGAATAATTATGAGCATAAATGAATTCATAATGATGAACAGGCCGAAAGCCTAAATAAAGGAATCCCGTGAAGCTCTCTTACTTTTGCTTAGTTAAAAGAAGCGGAAACACTTTGGAGCCACACATATTGGGGAGGGAGGTGGCCACTCAAAACGGGACATCTTCTCCTGCAATTGGTCACGTGATGTTAAAAGGAGTTCCATGAAAATTTTGGGAATGGTTAATAAAATTATAAGATATTTTATAAAATTAATATAAAAAATAAATTACGTCCGACGCTCCCAATACAATCTGATTTGCCAATTATGTCTTCCTTCTTAATCTCTTTTAACAAAAAAAAAAAAAACAACAACAAAACAACAAAACTAAAGAGAATTGAGGGGCATGTGCATGTGCCCCCGCGCCTTCCTCAAGCGTGGCCGCGTAGTCCGCATCAATTAGAGAATTTTGGTTGATGTGGTACATATGCCCATCTCCAATATGGAAGGAAGAAGCTGGTTGAGGCGGGCAGCTCATTCTGGGCTAAAAGCCAACATGAAAAGAAGTACAGATCAGAAAGTTGATATCATATAAAGTAGCATTCCTCAATCTGGGAACTACACCTAGAAGCCACGCCTAAGCTTATCCTATGTACCTACTTGAATTGCATTGTCAATCCCGCACACATTATTCCCACGACATGATATGCTTTTATTAAAATATATATATATATATATATACCCAGACAAAAATATAATTAATAAATCATATAATTTTTCTACTTTTTAAATATATATATATATATATATAAAATATATTGTGTTTACGATATCACTCAACTACGTGGCATAATTCTTTAGTGATTTTGGTGTATGTTGAAGTGCTTTGTTCCTATTCCAAAACTTGTTACACGTCACATCAATCAATGTATAATTAATTCATTTAATTAACTCTGAGCATTTTAGGTTATTTGAGAGCTCTGGAGCTTTTTAATTAGGGGAATAAAAAATATTTCTAACTTTTCAAATTCTATATTATTTCAACCAAATAAAAGTTAAAAGATGTTTCAAATATAAAATGTTCAGAATTGAAGGGCAGAAAGCTGAGAAGGTTTTTGACTCACTGATTAATGTTATCTTCAATGGAATTTTAGAACTATTACACCAATTTTTATTATTCGTGTTGATTGCTTTTTTTATTAATGTTGTGATTGGTAACATTATTGAGCTTTGAAATTTATTAACAACGTATTGATATAATTGTCCATGAAAATCAAAGAGGTGAAGGATGAATTGATGCTTAAAATTCTGTCCATTTTGGACAGATCCGTTGCTTAGCCGTCCTGCTTGGATTGCGAGATGTTTGCAGGTAACGCAGAAATACTGAGATGGAACAGCGTTGTTGGGTGCCGTCTTTTGGATTTTCCTGCATGTAATTTTGCTGGTTTTTGGCCTGTAGGCGGTGTCTTTTCGTCTTTCTGTGGGTGCTGCTGGCTTCGTGGAACTTCCCTCCATTTAGTGTTTGTTGCATTTTGCTGGCAGTCAGTATATATATATATATATATATATATATATATATATATATATATTCCGAGATGCAGGGCACCTGGGCTTTGCAATAAGCACCCTTTTGTTATACTTTTAGTGTTGCTTTGGATCTTTGTGCGCTGTCTTTTGCAGTTCTCAAAATTAAAAAAAATAAAAAAAAAAAGAATCTATCCATTTTGGTTCCATCAAAGAGTGCATCTTGTGCAGATGCTCCATTAGAAAAGTTAGAGATCTTCTTTGCCGGTTAATATATGATTTTTTTTTTTTTTTTTCAATTTCCCTTCATTGTTTGAGTCGCATTATATCTAATTATTTATTATTTTTTCCTTTTAGCATGCAAGTAATTTCTCATGTTCAATCTTAGTGGCATTCTATTAATAATCAACATTATTTCTATCACAATTTCAGTGTTCCTACTTCATTCAAGTATGTGCAATTTCTTTACTGGTTCACACTTTTCCTCTACAATTTGTTTATTATTGTAATTTGTAGGCAATCATGCGTTTAAGTGAAATATTCATGAGGATAAGGCAAAAATATTCTTAATGAGAAGAGATATCAAATGAGAAGTATTATTTGAACTTTTTTCTTAACTTTATTTATAATTATATGTATTTGTGGAACCAATTGGAAAAGCAATCAGGATACGTATATCAATATTTTTTTTTATTTAATTTATTTTACAATTTATACATTTAAAGATATGGAAGAAGTTCAATTTTGTCATATTGATCTGACCATGAATAGTGGCCAAATTAGTTTTCTTTTTATTTTCTCCTATTTGGTTTCTTTTAAAACAAAATTTCTCAACACAAAGATAAGTAATGAAGTTAGTTATGTCTATCATTTTTGTGCCCACTAATTGTGTTTCAAAACAGGGAAGAAACTTGATGAACAAAAATTAATATGGTAATGAATGTGAAAATAGAAAAAATTAAATAAAATATTTAATTTAAGTATAGATAGTGCAATTCATTTAGTTTTCTTTTTTTTTGTAAACATATATGACAAATTTTTTCTTTCTTGGATTGTCAAAATATCGTACGTGTTTCTGAATGGACAAGCACAAAAACGCGCATGCACGTGCAGCCGCACGGATAGACGGAAGAGGATTATAGGATGGGCATGGAATTTTCTTGTCCTTTGGTCCTCTGATTAATAATTGTATACGTATATATACTCGTTAAAAGTTTCTGTACATGAGTCATCGAGGGTTTCAGTGGGCGAATCAGGATTATGTTTGGTCTGCTTGGACAAACCAATGAAATGTCGGCTCTAAAAAATTGAACATGGAATCATCATAGCTCAGGGTATGAAATTAATCCCCATAAAAAGAATTTTATTAAAGAGGAATTATATGGATTGAAATAGAAAAGAATTTTCAAAGAGTTTTTGGTTATTCACGCAATACCCATAATAATAATAATAATAATAATAAGTAAATCTAAATCGTTATAAATATCATTTATCCTAGAAGACTAAAAGTCAGAGATATAAATATTAAAGCTAAAGATACATGTGCACAATAATAAACTAATTAATTTACACAAGAACAATTCGGGATGGTGTCCATCATTGCTCTTAGAAAATCGAGATCCGCGTGCGCATGGGTCTTGCTTTCGACTTGTAAAAGAAATAGGAAATTCTTGTGTAAGTTGACAGGCTTTTGAGATTTTAGTTCGATTAGACATGATGAAACATGATTAGTGAGTATATTAAATAATTGAAGATATAATAATAAACATGATCAGTCTAATGATCACCGAATTAAGTGGTGCGTCGAAGAAAGAGGAAAGGGAAGCAACTAGCTTTGGAAGTACTTAAAAAAAGTCTCGGCACTATCACAATAATAATAATAATATTATTATTATTATGTTGATGCCAAAAAAGAGGGTTCAGTGCAACAAGATTTAATAACAGGTTAAGAATTAAAGTGACTTCGTTGTGAAGTTTAGACCCGTCCCAACAGGACAAAAAAAAGAAAAAAAAAAAAAAAAAGAATGCATCTAAAAAGCACAAAGAAAACCTATGTAAAACAACTAATAAAAGTAAAGAGAGAAGACATTTAAAGTGTAACGACAAAGGTGAGTTAAATTATTAATAAACAAGTTTTTGTCTCATATTCTTCTTTTTCTGGCCTTCTGATAAGCACTTTACAGAAGAAAGCAGATGGAAGGTCTCGCGTTGGAGTGAGATAAACAGGCGATTTTAAATGAAACCACCCCACCCCCTCCGCTCCTTTTTTTTTTTTTTCGGTCACTCATTGGTTGACTTCGTGGTTATAAAATAATGGTTAATATGCAAGGAATTTAGGTATCTTCTTCTTCTTTAGTAACTATATATTTTATTCCTCACTGGTTGGACAACTAAAATAGATGTAGAACACCATGAAAGTAGCAATTCTCTTCAGGATCCTTTAAATATGATAGCTTCTCTCCACTGAAACTTTTATTTGGCTAGTAGATGCCACATTTCCTTTTCACTTTAATGGAGAGTGTCACTAAAGCTTTCTCTACCAGTGGCGGAGCCACGTTATCGTGAGTGGCGGCAACCCCCACTCTGAAATATATATATATATTTATATATATATTTATACATGTATGTATGTATGTATGTATTACATATGATTTTCATGAACGGAAAATTTTTGCCCCCACTCATTTTTTTATTTTTTGTCCCCACCCAAAAATAAAAATCCTTGGATTGGTTGAAACCAAAAAAAAAAATTGTAACTAGTGCAAATTGTTGGAGTTTTTGATATTTTCTCAAATGAGTTATTTTGTTTTGTGTGTTAGATAAACAAATATATACATAATTTTAAATAATTATTATAATTTATTAAATAATATAAAATTTTTTATTATTAAAAAAAATAAAAATATAATATAACTTATAATATTTATAAAATTTTTCATTTATAAATTAATTAAATATAATCTGAATAAATTTTTACTTATTTTAATTTAAAATAAATAAAATAATTAATATTTATTATATTTAAAATTTAAATAATTATTTAAATAATTATTTAAAAATTTTATACATATATTATAATTTTTTAAAATATATTTTTAATTATTATGTAAATTTTATAAGAATAAATTTAATGAAATAAAATATTTACTCTCATCTTTTAATTCTCATAAAATTAAGATTTTTGTATACTAAAATTATTAATTTTGTTTTCACTAATTATATAACATTCATTAAATATTTTTACAATTATCTACTAAAAAGGTAATAATTTTTTATATTATTTATTATTTATATTTTAAATCACAAGTATGTTTGCTCCTGCTGGCTCCAATTCCTAGATCTGGCCCTGTTTTGTACTACCCAAGCAAAAATAAATACATATCATGTCAATAATTGAGAATTTAAGTATCTGTTCTAGAGAATTTATCTTCAAATTGTTAAAATGTTGGAAAATTTATTCTTGCTATATAATCTATAGTCTCTTGATAAAAATAAATAAATAAATAGTTAATTGACACAAAATTAGTGGTACCCAATTGCATCCTCACAGTGCATTACTCTTAAAACACCTATTTCCACCGCTTAAGCGCAATCAATTTCTCACCTGCTTTCCCATGCACTCCAACAAGTTTTTACTTACAATTTTCTTCCAGGGTTTACTTAATTGTGTTATGTCTGGAATGGAGTTTTATCTCATCATCGTTCATATACAGTATAATTGATATTGTTTTCCTGTTATCCTTTGTCAGTCAGTAATTGTTCTTGATGGTTTTTCTCTATTGGCGTTCACAAAGCAGACAGTCAAAATTAATAACCAATTGCAGCATTTCTTTGTTTTTCTTTAAAAAAACAAAAGATGCCTTTTACTAGTGGAATTTGTTTATATGAAAAAGCTTTATTTATGGGTTCGCCCCATACCCTCGTTCATGTATGATTGCAAACATCTATTAAATAAGTTCAAACAAGAACTTTTTAGCAACACAACAGCACTTTATACTCCATCCGGTATCGATGACCACCATTGATGTATCTGTTTGATTAAGACTTCTCAATATGACATTGTAAAAAAAAAATCCAAGCGTCTCCGAAAAGGCTTGCTCTTGCTACATACATATATAACTCATTGTTAGCAAATAGAAGTTAAGGAAAAAAAAAATAAAAAAGGAAACTTATGAGAATCTTTTGTCACACTTCCTCTGTCTAGAGAATCAGTACGTGTAGAAATAGTAGAATCATAAGCTCTCATTTTATTCTCAAGAGTCCAATTAGCAGTTTAATTATGTTCGAATAATCCAGGTCTCATCGCTTGATTAGACACTTTTGGGGCCTTCTTTTGATCTTTTGTCACCCTTCCTCCATCTAGAGAATCAGTTCATGTAGAGGTAGTAGAATCATAAGTTCTCATTTTATTCTCAGGAGTCCAATTAACAGTTTAATTATGTTCTAATAATCCAAGTCTCTTGCCTTGATTAGACATTTTGGGGCCTTCCTTTTGGTTTAAAGAGCATTCTCCGTCGACCTCTTTTAGTTGTTATGATGAACAAAAGTTATAGATGAAGTTGGTTTTTATTCATTTCGATTTATTTATAATTTAAAATTTATACTGTTAAGTAAATTAATTTTTAAATTATATTTAAAAAAAATTTATAATATTTAAGATAATAATATAAATAAATAATAATAATTAAAATATTATTTTAATTATTTTTTATTAATATTTTAGTAGAAAATAAGTAATTTATATTAGATCATAATTATAATATACGTTTAATTTATTAATACAGATAAATATAAAATTATAGAAATTAAATATATATTTTATATTTAAATTTTCAAATTGTATCTCCAAGTGAAAATTGAAATGATAGAGATCAAGCTAATAAGCCAACGGCCCACCGACGAGAGTAATTTATTAAAGAAAATACCACAATTATTAACGTTAGAAAGTCAGC
Source organism: Rhizophora apiculata (assembly GCA_037832385.1). Classification (NCBI taxonomy): domain Eukaryota; kingdom Viridiplantae; phylum Streptophyta; class Magnoliopsida; order Malpighiales; family Rhizophoraceae; genus Rhizophora; species Rhizophora apiculata. Next base: position 2,661,015 of record CM075433.1, on the reverse strand, counting down.
CGGGCTTTAATTTTACTCAAGATTTATTGGAAGTGAGAGTTAGGATAGGTCAAAGTCTAGCATTTTTTTTCTATGGCAAATTGCAAGCATGCATGAATCATAAGATACAATCAAACCGTTGCGCGTGGGCTCGTTATACGGGAAATAATTAAAATTTGCACCTAACCTAATGGCTGGTGCCTTGTTGTTTCACATAATTTAGGCTCCTACCTCTAGTGCCACCGATCTATAGGCAAAGCCTAATTCAAAAATCGAGCACCGGCCTTGTACGATCGAGAAGTTGAATAATGGATCGTGGATGGCTTTTCAGGCAAGGCGAAGGGGGTGGACAATGAATGCTGTTGCTTTTGATTCTTATTGATGGGATTAGGGGGCCAATAGCTTTCTCTTTTTATGCAAAACCTAAATGATCACTCTTCCGGAAAACGATTTGGCCACCCTCATGCTAGTTGTCTCATTTTGTCTAGTGACTCTTTTGACATCATCCTATCCACCTTCTTGGCGCAAATTTGTTTGTGGCCAGATGCTTACACACACACACACACACACACCACACCGGGAAATGCTCGGTTGATATGGTCGATATGCTTTTCTACCTTGAAGGTTGATATGCAAATCCGAGAAACACATGTGGCGGCGATGCGGTGATTCTCATGAATTTTGTCTCTCAGACCAACCAAATTAGACAACGTAATTCAATAAACAAAAATTGAGTGATTATATAATTTGACTTTTAAAATTAAATATTTAAATATTTAAAATTTTCATTTTAATAATTAAAAATTATTATATAAAAACGGCCTGTTTTTATTCTCGCAATAAAATAAAATACAAACTAAACATCGATTTATAATAATTATTAATTACGATAAATATGTTTTTGTATTTTATTTTTATACCTCGTTACAACATCTACGTGGCAAAAATGTGCATTACATGGACTAAATTTAAATTGAAGTGCAATAAAAGTTGAATAAGACTAACGTTAATACTCGTGTTGATAACGGGTCGTCGGGCAAATAATACATGTTTTGATAAGATATGTCGAGATCTAATGCGACGATTCCTATGTAATGATGTCGGATTCTACAATAAGTTGCTACAATCATTATTTTCATGCCCATGTCATTGTCATTTTCGAATCTCCACGCAGCAAAAGGATCGTTAGTGCAAACCGCCCTACCAGTGTTGCTCTGCCAAATAATTTAGCTGGGTTGACCCATTAATTAATTGAGTTTCTGGTTGAAAAACGAGCAAAAAAAAAAACATTTTCTTTAATGACTGGATAACACAGTTTCCAACCAAAGGCTTGTCGTATAATTAGAGGGTTTTAATGTTTAGGCAACAAAGGGCTTAAAAAGAAGGGCACATTAGTGGACAAAAGAAGTTTTTAGATAAAGTTGAGGGTAAAAAGAAATAAAAAAAGAAAAAGAGAAAAAGAGAGATAGTGGGTTTTCCTAGCATTGCTTATGATTTCCAAGGTCGGTTCATTTGGTTCATAAAAGGAAGATAAAATTAAATAATTTCCTCTCAAAAGTTCTAAGTGGCAGCCGACTAAAGCTAAAAAACAGATAATGCCCATGTATTTGTGCATTGTGACCCACGCGTCTTTTGTTTTTTCTGGGCCATCTTTTTTTTTTATTATTTATTTCTATTTTTTTTATGAGATTATTAATCAGAGGTTATATAATAAAAATAATTCTTTCTATTCTCATCAACTCTATTCTTCTTTTTTTATATATATATAATTAAAATTTAAATTTCTTAAGATAAAAATTTAAATTCATAATCATCAAAGCATTTTAAAAGACTTTTGGGTCATTTCAACTTGTTTGCTAGTGTTTGACGTTTACTTTTCCTCGTCTCCTCAAATTTGGGGAGGGGAAAAAATTGCATACTCGATTCACCTAGAGCTGCATCCAAGCCAAATAATTGAGGGGTTTTATATTTATATATATATATATATATATATATTATTTATTTGTTGAAATTAAAGCTTATTTGGTTTGAATTGAGTTACAGACTCTGTATGTTGGCTCGTGAACGACATTCTTGCCTATTTTTCCGCCTATGGTCGCGAAAAAGCTTTTACCGGACGCCAACTGAGCTCACCCCATTTTCACGTCGATATGTTTCGGGGGCCCTGTACACTCTGTCGTTGGGCGTTAAAGTGGCAACGTAGGGCCCGTGACGGTAAATGGACGGCAAAAGAATCATATTTGATATTGCGCGTTCTAATTTCTGAATTTCTTATTGAGCACCGCTGTCCAGCTCAATCCTCTCCTCTTCCGCATCCATAATCTGCTGGAAATCGCCGAGTTCAGTTTAAATTTGGGCCTAAAACCCAAGCCATGCTTTTATAGGAAAGGAAAATTTGAAGAATTTCTCCCCCCCCCTTGATACCTCATTGTTCAAATTTTAAATTTTTATTTTGAGAAGAGATACAAAGTTTATAAAAATGTGTAAAACCATCCTATTGTATGGCTTATAATTTGAATGGATTGGAAAAAAAGAAAGAAAAAAAAAAAAAAAAGAGGGAAATTTGGAGAATTTTTTGTTTTGATTCTTGTGGAAGGGACACCTATTTCACTTGCTTCAAATTCTGCGAAAAAATAGTAAACCTTCTGCTTGTTTCCAGGAACTAATAAGATTTCAATGAAAATTCATGAGATTTTTTTCCGTGCCTTACTTGGCATCCCTTCCATTTATACATAACCCCGCTTTCTCCTTTTTATCTTTTTTTTATTTTCTAACATTTCCATGCTAGGTTGTCTCTGAAGCCACCATGTCACAGCTACCGTACATATTCATCGAACAAGTTGCAAGACGCTTTCTATTAGTTTTCAGTGAAACGCAGATCGTTGAAGCTGAAATAATGGAGAATGCAATCAAGAAATGTGAAATTCTGGAAACAATCACACATGGAGAAATATACAATTACCAGAGTGAAGATAGCAGGTGACACAGACCTGTAGCGTGCCACAAGTAGAAGTCCCTTCTACTGCCATGCAACGCAATCCATGAGGGCTATGCCTGGTTCAATTGAAGGGTGCCAATGGAACAAAAGTTAAAGCAGTAACAGTCTGTCACACAAACACATCAGCATGTAACCCGAAACATTTGGCTTTCCAGGTGCTCAGGGTCAAACCCGAGACTGTCCCAGTTTGCCATTTTCTTCCTGAGAACCATGTTGTTTGACCTCCCAAGTAGAAGTCTCCATTTAGTTCTGTAATAAATATCCCGAAACCCAGTATTAACTACCAGCAAAAGGGAGGGGAAATTAATAAATTAATATTGCATAAATGCTACAAATTGAATTCCTAATGTTATTAGATATTTAAAAAAGCCAAAATACAGTTATTAGTAGATGAGAGGACTTGGAAATAAAAAAAAAAAAAGAAAGGATTAGCTAACCTGTAATTCTGGAAAAAATCATCTTTCTGGCTGAACAGACATGTATGCATGCCGTCAATTTTTAGCTCTCAGTTTTTAGAACATGAGCAGAGCAGCCCTTGGACTGTTATCCCATATTTCCTTTTGTAGTGATTGGACCGGTCTGGTTTTAATAACAGGAACTCAGCTGCAAACTATAAAACTATATTAGCCCTTTCCCTAGATTGAGTAAAATATGTCATGATAAATATATCTAATGTATAATTGCATTATATATATATATATATCAAGTGATTGCAAGTACATACCCTCAACAATCTTTCCAACTCCTTGAATCAAGCTCTCAGCATGTGACCACGTTGGAAAAGAGATGACCTGAGGCACCCTAGAACTAAAAGAACATTTACTTGCATCATACATCAAAGGAAATTGCCATCAATCTGCAATCATATAAAGACAGTCGTCTAACAGGTTCTAGTCGCGAATCTGCAACCCAAGAACACAAATTAACTCCCTTTCCCCACTTCCCCCAACCACACCCCCTCCCCCCACCCTCCCGGGCAGCCCCCAAAATAAAAAACAGATGTCACATATGTTGGTCCAACATTGCCATCAATCTTCACAATTCAAATCAAGAGAGAACAATAATGCTTCCTTATGAATCAGCCACAAGAACTCCATTTGCATGATGACCACTGCCTGAAAAAGGCTCCATAGTACCCCATGTTCTTCCAACTTTCAGTTTGACTTGCAAGGGAACTGAAAAACATACAGTTGCATTGTTGTAAATGTAGGGCAATCAAAACATCAGAAAATTAAAGCACAATTATATACCTACCCAGAAGCACAGCAGCACTTTCCATGCTCAATTGCAGTAAAGATGCAGCTTCATCGATCACAGAAGGATCAACTTCTAATACTAACTCATCATGTACCTGTGAAATTCACCAAGAATTTTCTATCACTTCCACCAATGAAAATTCAAAATCGAGATCTAAAATAGAATCTTGCCACACTGGTAGATCAAAAGAGATGCAAAAATCATGATAAGTTGAGATTTCCAACAACACTAGATTTTTTTCACATCCTTCAATCAAAATCTGAAATTCCTGTTAGAACTATTCAGGCTTTAAACAAAAGAATTCAAAGGTGGGCAGTTATGTCAAAGTGACCTGTAAAAGAATTCGGCAACGCCCCTTCAATATATGAAACTTGGCTGCAAGCGCTGAGTTAGAAATAGTCCTATCACCTTCATCAACAATCACAGAGTATATATTTATCATTGCAATCTTGATTATATCTGCAGCAGATCCCTGTAAAAAGCAGATGTCAGAACATAACTATTATTAACTCATGCCGAACCATCAAAATATTACCTGACAGATAGAATTAACTGCTTGTCTCTGAGCCTTTGATTTTTCTTTACTGTTCCCCAATGTTATTTTTGCTAAGAAACGCTTCCTTCCATTAATTGTCTCCACATATCTGATTAACAATGTACTTGACATAAGAAATAGTTTTAGACATAATAAGAACAAAGCTAGGAACAAATGCATCATTTCATTTAAATTTATGTGCAGAGATGAAGCTCTCTGTTAGAAGTTTGATTTTAAATGCCATAATTTATAATGACATCATAATGCAGAAAAATTAAATCTTTAAGACCTTGACAAAGGGCATGGAAAAAATAAATATAACCATCCAAAATACATGAGACAACAAGATAATCATCCCAAAACAAAAACTTCACTGCAATGCAATACCTTTACAGAAATGTGCTGGTACAATACAGAATAAACCAGATGAAAATGAAATTTTAATAAATCAAAAATGTGATCCCCATATTTTCTACAGTCAATTAAAAGGCAGACAGAATAAAAAATAATCATTGAGGATGAAAAGTAATACTGAGATTTTTTTAAGAAAATACAAATTGAACCACAGGCATATCTTTAACCTCATTTAAAAATATTGAGTACTGATGGAAAGGCATGAAAAACAAAAGGTGATTAATATACCCTTTCTTACGGCAAGATACAACAGCATCATGTAGCCATGAAGCAACACCAGGAAAGGAACTCTTAAAGTTTTTGATTTTTCCTGCAGCTTCATCTGAACTGCAATCCAGATCTTCAGCAAGAGTATTAGCACCCATTCCATAAAGAATTCCATAGACCAATCTTTTTGTCTGATCTCGTTCATTGGAGCCCACAGAATTTTCCGGCTTCCCAGTCCACTTTGCCGCTATCATGGTAAAAACATCACCATGTGGCTTGCTAAGAAATTCAATTAATGAGGCATCTTTAGAGAAGTGGGCCATTAGCCGCAATTCTATCTGAGAATAGTCTGCCGCTAACAGCAGCCAGTTGTCCTGGCATAAGAACCAGATAACTTTAGAATCCAAAAACCCCTTCAAAGCAATGTATAAAATTTTGGAAATTTCTCCGCTTTGAATCATTTAGTGATTTCAAGAAAGGAGCCATCAATAAGGCTCTATTCATTACTTTCCTTTTTCTTTGAAATCCCTCATGGAGATTTTCACTAAATTCTTGATAATAACCATATAGACATACAGTCATATGTCATAACCAGCTTGCAGATTGCAAGACCATTACCTGGGTTGGAACAAAGAAGTCACGAGCATTTACTGTGTAATGATCAGCATCATTCCCAATTTCAGGTGTACTCATCTTAAAATCAACCTTATGTTCAACACACTGCACAACCCAAATAATAGGTGACAAAACAGAGATTTAAGAAACCTAACAAATGAACCAAAATAATAACTCAACCTGGAGATTGGGTTCCTCCATTGAAAGCCTTCCAGTTGCTGTAGATGTTTGGAGCCAATAGCCATGCACTGTGTACTTCTGTGTCCTTGTAGATAGCCTTGCCAATGAACAGATTGAACCCAGTGTACAATTCAAGAGCTTTGCCAAGGTCCGGTGCTCCCTAATGACTGGAATAATGGGATGTTCATGTCTAAAAGAAATTGAAACCACTTAATACGCTTGGCTATACATGTATAGAAATACAAATGAGAAAATGAGTATCATCGGCATGAAATAAGCATGGTGTTACACACATGAAAATAAAATATTTCATTGTTGGCCAATTCAGATTATTACTTGGTGATTAACAAGAATGATCAATAATATAATTCAACTTTATCAGTGGGATTCAGTCAAAACAATTAAGCATATCATGCAGACCAAGTTTAAGGAACATGTGAAATCACTATATGGCTTATACAATTTTAACAATTGGAAAAGGCAAATACTAGCAAAAGAAGCCTTGTTCTAAACTACTGGGGGCTTATGGACAAGATAATGATGCTATTATATGCTTTATGGCACATGGAAAAAGCTGATGTCACTACAGTGCAAATGTTCACATTTCCTTGTGTTAGTGTCTCCTCGCCTAGAAATTACACTGTCATCCATCAGTCAGTATATAAGATTACACAAAGAATACATGTAACTTTTCATTAACTCACGTAGACAATATCACAAAATACATTTGGCACAGATTCAATTGATAGGATGGTAAATACAAGAGAATGGAGATGTGACTTTCTCATTACCTTAGGAGATCCAAATAATGCTTGTTGGTACTTGGGTGTTGTTTCCCTTCATCAGGTCCTTCTGGTATGGGCAGCTTCAGGTGTCCATACAGCACATTTGCAATGTCTGCCGGTGCATGGAGTGAAAAGGTCATTCCAGCCAGCTTATAAGCCTCCTTCTCAAGGCACTTCAGCTTTTTCCACAGCATATTACGTGCTTCAAGGCATTTCTCCAAGTCAACACCTATCCCCCAAAGCTCCATGTCCGCAAGAACATGTACCTAGCATGAATGTAAAAATGTTGTGCATCCAAAGGATTAACAAGCAAGATTCTTGCTAATACTAGTTAATGATCCCAGAACAAAAAAATGGATCACATTCCTATTCAGACATCAAACGGAAAAGCACAAAATTTTCATGCACCAGTCTAAAGATGACTATCCATTTAGGAATATGCAACACAAACCACAGACAAATCAAGATTACAAAACAAAGGGGGCAAAAAGAGGCCTCTTAATCAAACAATTCCATCTACAAAACAGAGAATCATTTTGCAGATAATACGTATTGAGTCACACTGTGTTGAAGTTATTTCATCAATTTACACAACAGAATCTAACATGAAACCCGTAAATTTCCCTCTGATTTTGATTTTGTTTCCAATAACCTTCACCTTGGGAAATGCTACATACCACCCACCCCCAGGCCCTGCACCAGAACTAGCAGGTATTCAATCACACGTAAGAACCAACCAAGAATGAACGTCATTCTCCCCCTTCTCTGCCTTCAAAGAGAAGGAAAGGGGAAGAAAAGGGAAAGAAAAAGGCACAAAATTTGCAATATATAGGAGGAACAGAATATTACCAGTGGGATTTCAATGTTCTTGAATGTTTCAAAAAGTCCCTCTGAAATAAGTAACTTCCAAAGAACAGAACACAAAGCTCTTGTTTGTGCAACCCGACGGCAACAACCATTATGGGCAGCTCTTCGAGTCTGATTCTTCCACCTGCCACTTCGATTTGCAGCTGCAAGAGCTTCACTTGGTAACCTTCTCTTTGCTTCCTGGAGTGCATAGCAACAACATATGCCAGTTTAACTAAAAAATATAAAAGATATACTAGACAAGGAAGTTAAAGTTCAACATTCATTTGACCTTAAGAAATAGAACAGTGGAACAGACTGAAAAAAAAAAAAAATCACTAGCATATGACCAGGAAGCAAGCTCCCTTACAAATACAAAACTACACAAAGCTACATCTCAGATTCCAATTTTTTTCATTATTCATGGTTGTTAGGGTTTACCCTCTCCAAGTTTGGGTTTGAGCCTTTCTCCTCATCAGGCCACAAAATCCATGCCACAATGGAGACGTCAATTCCTTCCTTGATATTAATCGGGGTTAACAACAGGTGAGAGGTGTCCACGAGTTCAAGTCCCAAATCCTTCCCCGAAGGAATTGGACAGCCAAATCTCTGAATGGAAACTACAGCACTCTTAAGTACCTGGACCTGAACTTTCAAATTCCAAGTAAATTTCCTAACTTCTCTTTTCTCCATTATTTCACTAATCCTATTCCATCTTTCCTTAACTATCTTGAGACAACTCTCAGCTAGTAGAAAATCCTTTCCCCGAGAAGATGCACTAAAAGGCAAGTGATCATTACATTGGCCTTCAGAATGGAGATCTTTTGGAATATTGATGTAGTACACTGGTGAGTTCTCCCAGCAGATGGCAATACCATGCATTTCAAATGGAGCAGCAGAGCTGAACTCCGATCGTTTAAAATAGTGGATATCAAAATAAAATTCCTGACTACTGTTCCAGAGATCCAAGAAAGAATCAAATCCACCAGAAACATTATTTGCATTAACAGGACCACTATCATGAGCTTGATCCTTAATGCCACTGCATAGTAGTCCTCTAGTGCATTCTTTTATGCTGCTATCAATGTTCCTGCTACATATCCTGGTTTCATCACCATTTCGTTCGAATTGTGTATGTTGGACCACCTCAGCATTACTCTTATTGTCACTAGAACCATCACACTCAATCCTGAGGGCCAGTGAATTTTCAACTGGTAGGGTAGGATTCTCAAAACCAAAATTACATTGCTTGGGGTAGTTTAATTTCAGAGGGGCTACTGAACCAGCATCTAATGTTTTCATTAGCTTTTCTCCACTTCCCAATGCAACTTTACCTGAATTATTGCTAACTTCCATGGATAGATTAGATGAATGGTCTATTGCTTGCATGCAAATTTTTGCTATACTAGGGACATTTGCAGACAAAGGACTTGCAGCTCCTTGCTCAACAAGATCTCCAGAATCATTTGATAGCAAAGGTCGAGAAAATTGTGGGACATTTAATCCAAGTGATTTGAAAGTTGAGAAGGCAATAACTCTTGCCTCTTCAGCTTTATCAAGAACAATTTTCTGTGCACCATTCTTGATTTTCCTTGCAACCCCCAACTGTATACGCCTTTGTGCTGAGCCTTCTACAGCCATTTTGATGAACTTGTCAATGAGAAACAGTTATATAGCATAAATAACAACACAAAAGAAAAAATTATAAAGGCATACCAGTGGAGGAAATACATTAAAAAAAATGAAAAAATAAAAAACTCCTAAGAATGCAAAATGCAATTCAGAAGTAAAAATACAAAGGACAAATAACATGTACCAATAAGATCCACCAGCAAGAACAACTAATTTTATACAATAGAACTTTGAAGAACTTAAAACTTGGTGGAGGACCAAGATTTCTTTTTGTTCCATTATCCTTCTTTTTTTTTTCCAGCATAGCTACATGCAATAGAAGAGTTCTGCATGATTTTGACAAATTAAGTTAGGGAATGTGATGACATTGTTATTACCATATGTTTCACTTAGGCCACCACTGATACCTCTGTTAAAAATATGTCACATATAGTCAGAGGTAAGGACCTCTTCAAAAGGGAAAATAAGAAACAATTGGACATAAATTCTGTAGTAGCAGTGGAAAATTTCGCCTCAAAACAGAAGTGAAACATTGTTATACCCTATTCAAGACTTTGGTTATGAATATTAACCTAAAGGCAATGGACATCCTAGTCCATACAACAAAATTCCTAACAGTTCACCTTGTCCAGCCCATGACGATGAATCAAAAAGAGCTTTGACAATTTCAGGAATAGATGCTTCAGCAATGGCAAGTGGTGTACGTAACCCTGCTTTATAGAGTGCTCTTGCTCGTGAACCCTAAAAAACCAAATGGAACAAATGACTAATGGGCTACTGGAAGTGAGGATGGCCACTTGGACCACACTGAACATCATAAGGGAAATTAAAGCATGAAATCACCTTCACATAGGGAATAGTAGTCAGCTCCACAATCTCTGCTCTCACTCCAAATGAAACACGATTTTGGAACTTGGAAACCAAGCCTTCCAAATCATGCCATCCAAGTCTTTCACAAAACAAAGAAACCATAGATGCAAACCTTCCAGAATTCTCTTGTAAGACTTGAACCATGCCTCTAGCAACCTTAAAAACTTCACAGACCTCTGCTACAGGAACTTCCTTTATCACGGAATTCAAACAAAACACATACAAACAAGCAGAAAAATCAGACAAGAAGATGCAGATCACAAAGGAGATAAAACCAAATGAGCACTATTAAGGTATAACCTTTTCATGAAACAAACTGCATACATGCATTTATACAAGAATACATTACATTATTTGTCAATGCATGCAAAAGGCACACATAGAAGTGTTTGAGGAAAAGGGGAGCCAACACTAAACAAGATTAAATTTATTAAATCCAATATGATATAACCTTAGGAAAAAAAAAATTACTAGGCACCTGCACGAGCGTTGACAAGATGAGAGCCACATAAAACCGTTTGCACACTCGAAGTGTTTGCTCATCAGAGATCATACAATTGCTTTTGGTCCCATGCCTGCTTTCAAATTTTCCATGCAATCCTTTTGTATTGTCTTTTGATCTTTTCAAAGTGTGAATGGGTGCTCCATGTGCCATACGCATCAAAAATGGTTCTGAAACTCCAACTCTATTTCCAACAGACTTCATTTGAACAATGCATGATGAAAAGAAAAAAGGTAAATAGTCAAGACATAATTAGAAAGGAAGACTGTGAAAATGAATTAAATGATGGAAAGTGATGTCTGCATTTTTTAGTGTAAAATAAAGCACCATCAGATCAACCAAATGTCAAAAAGAGAATCAAGGAGGAAACATCAATGCAATTCCTGCTGTAATAATCTAAGACTGCAATGTGTTGATATCTATCAAACACATAGTAGACATGTACTGCTTGGTCCCCACAAATCTATATAAACTTCTACTATTTCTAAATCTCAATTAGCTCTTTGAATTTTCACTAACTCATAATCCAATGTTTTGGCTTGGTGCTGAGTGGCATATCAGAAGATTGAAAATCTGCAGGGGTTGTTGGTTCAAAACAAATTGACAAGCCAATCACCTCAAGTCTTCAAGGAATTCCATCTTGTATCCAAATGTCATGTACCAAATGTGTACATAAATAATAATTGCATTACAGTCTAGGGACCGTCTTCTGTTAAAAATGTGTTGTTTGTCTCCAAATAGACTCTAAAAGCATTTCAATGCCTACACAAAAAATTAACCAAGAAAGTGATATTACCTGATCAAGAGCAGATAATTCCATGAACCTTTCATAATAAAGTTCCCAGTCTGGCTCAACTTCCACGTTGATTGGTGTGACCAAGTACACCAAGTGCAAATCAGAAGCAAGAACAAATCCTTCCCTTGCTCTTGAAAGATCATCCAGTACAATCTAGCAAACCATTAACAGCAATAATCAATACAAGCACAGGCTTGTAGCAACTGCATTAGCCATATAAATAAGAGGGTATCAATTGAAAAACAAGAAAACAGCTCAAGAGTAATTGAGGGAATTGCCCATCAAGAATGGAACAAATAATATCAAAATAAAAGCAGCTATCTTTACAAGTGATTCCTCTGGACAAAGAGAACTGCCAAAAGCTGCTCGTCCTAGAGGTGTGGTGCTGTATAATTTAGTATCTTCATTCCATTCAAGGAATTTTTTGTGGCACAACCACCGGAGAGAATCCTGTGCTGATTTCACAACATCTTTGAATGGCTTTGTAGAATTGAGAAGCGTGCATCTAACATATCGATGAATATCATGAGCAGTTTGGACAATACCACCAGCCACAACTTCTAAAATTGCATGAGTCATTCCATTCTTATCTTCGGAAAGACAAGACTGCAATGGCAGACAACTTTCATTAAGCACTCCCATAACTCTTTTGAGCTCTTCAGCCTTGCAAACCAGTACCTGTTTAAGTGAAAACACATCAATCTTAAAGAAGAAATGACAAATTTTAGAATTAACGATGCCTTAGTTAAATAACCAAAGATTTGCAAAATTTTTGTGCAGAATTGAAGGAATATTCTCCCAAGCTTTGAGCTAGTATGCTTGAATGGCAGAACAGTTCAGAGAACATCATCAAGCAAGTAGAGATTACAATCATAAGTGAAAACATGCAGAACAAAAAGACGTACACTTTCTCCTTTAGTATCAATACCAGTCCGACCAGCCCGACCAGCCATCTGCTTGTACCTTATGCCATCAATAAAATCACGGCCAATCCTAGGTTGTCGAAAGATGACCCTCCTAGCAGGCAAGTTAACACCAGCAGCCAAGGTGGACGTAGCTGTCAACACACGTAAAAGGCCCCGACGATAGCAGGTTTCAATAATTTCTCTTTCTTCAACCTACAATACTCGAGAAAAATTCATACCACATGAGTAAGACAACGTAATTGTCAAATAGAAATAAAAGAAACCTGACCAAGAAACCTTACAGTAAGGCCAGCATGATGATAGGCAACACCAGAAGGAAAAGTTTCTTCTAGTGTAGGATCTAATCCTGCAGGACTTTTCTGTAATGCATCTATAGCTGAAGCAATATCAGTGAATTCAGCATCACTCTGAATGCTAACAGAAAACTTCTTCAGGAGCTTGGCAACATGCCTTGCAGTTGTTTCACATCCTTTTCGACTAGAGCAAAATATCAATACTGAATGACCATCTTGAACAACCTGAAATAAATGGTGGATCCAAGACCCAAGAATCAGTGGGGCTAATTTGTTTCCAACAACAAAAATTCAAAGATATATACAGTTATTTCAAATTAAATAAGTATATTTTTAATTCTTCTTCATGAGTCTTCATATTCAAAAGTATTGTAAAATGAACTTCTCATCAGTACCATTAAATAGACCATTTTCAATAATGTAATTAAATAATTATTCATCTAACCAACACTAGATCTATTTTACAAACAATTTTCAACAGTTTCATCAAGAAAATTAGTTTTTTTATGGCTGCGGTAACAATAGGTAAAACCATTGGATTTATTTTTTTTTTTTATAAGTAGAAAAACTATTGCTAATTTCACAAAAATATAGGCCAATTGTTGTAACTCAGCAAAAATTTTCAATTTATTTTCTATCCAATGAAAGCAAAATGTAGTTCTGGTCGTCATTTATTATTCTTTTATAACTTAAAATTAGACTGTTTAACAAAGTTTTATATTTTGCTTAAAATTAAAACCCATAATTTTTCTTAGCCCAAGGGCAATTCTTAAATAAAATAAAATAATAAAATTTTCCTCTCACAAAATATCATTTTTTGAGTTCAATGGGGGACATTGCCTATGTTTCAACTAGTCCATCAATACAACCCAGTCATGTAAGAAAGGAGGTAGTCCCTACCTCATTACAAAGTTCCACAATATGATCTGGATCTTTACCACCAAGGTCAGCTGCTCGCCGAATAGTTCTAACAATATCCATTTTCTTGTCATAAATGGAATTGCCAACTTTTATATACTCCTCCAGTGGAACAGGTCGGAAATCTGTCTGATACAATGCTGCCTGCACATGTTTATTTGCAGAAAAATATTTTGGCATTGTAGTTTAAGCATAGTGCTGCCAGAAAAAGGACAAAATAATTCACAAAAGAACAAACAAAACCAAATAGAAGGCCAACTTGATCAGAGTCTCTTTAGTGATTACACATACATGGAGCCAATTAGCAACTGCTGCAACATTTGGCATGGTTGCGCTCATCCCAACAATTTGCAGACCATAAGCATTATCTCCCTTACTACATGTACCTGAGCTTTCTCCACTACTTGATTCTGAATGGCCTTCACCAGCAGCATAGCGAAGCTTTGTCAGCATAAGCTCCAAAAGGTAACCCCTGGTCTGATCACCCACCTATCCACACATTTATGCATGAGAACCATCCAGAAAAACTTATGAAAGTGTCTAAGCATAAATAGGAGAATACATGATTGCAAATACCATATGCAGTTCATCTATCACTGTGATTCCAACTTCTGACAGACGACCCTCTTCCAGCAAGCGGTTTATTAAAGAGTTTGCTTTTTCTATTGTGCACACTGCCACAGATGTATCTTTGGGAAGTGTTGCACCACCTTGGTTCCCATAATAACTCCGTACATGCTTACCAAGTGGCTCCAAAAGGCTCTCCAAATGCTCTGCCTGGATAAATCGAGATAAAGACTACATACAATTTCCATGCACATATTTAAGAGGTAAATACTAACAAAAATGTTAATGTCAGTAAGAAAATATTTGTAGACCTTCTCTGCACAAATTGACACATAAGGAAGTACAAGGAGGGCAATTTTTCCACTTGACATGACCTGCCGCAACATCAAAATCTCTGCAACAAAGCTTTTTCCAGCACTGTAGAAAAAAAAAAAGCATGATAAACAAAGAAATATGTTCTGCAGAAACTCAGTGAACACCTTCTAATGCTCTAGAGAACAATAATTCTGACACAATACAGAATATATATGGTAAAAGATGTGCATAAACATGTTACAGCATACATCTGAGAGAACAAGTCAGCTGCAGTTCAAACACATAACATGGTACCTCGTAGATGCACAATATACTAGATTTCGTCTCTGCAGAACACCATCTACCTGAAGGCAGTCAACCTGGAAAAGTGGGCAAATCAACTGCATCATTTCATATGACTAAAAACAACCACTGAAAAAGAATCTAAAAAAGATTCTAGTTCCTATGCCCCAACAGGAGTACCATACTAGAAATAAGAGTATGCAAGATATGCTAAACTGTAAAATAATAGAATAAGCAGAATATAAACAACAAAATTCAAGCAACATAAGAGAGGAGTGCAATAAACAAATGAAGTATGCCAATCAAAGGAGCACTATTATATTTGTGATATCTTTCATGTCATTATAGAAACATTATGGGATATGTTAGGACCCAATAACTGGAAGAACCCAGGCCACACTAAAATCAACAACTCAGAAATGCTAAAGGTAAGTAATAGGATCATAAAAGAGCACCAGGGTTAAATAAATCAAAGCATCCCATTTGCATCCATAACCACACACATAATAGGAAGTTAATGAGCATAACTTTTTCAGTCAAAAGCTCAAAAAATACCTGCCATGGATACAGTTTTGAAATTCCTCTCTTTTTGTATATGTTGCATACTTCTGAAGGAAGCCAATTGCTGAGATCTAGTTGCTTCTTGCATGGCACAAAACTTGAAGGAGTCCCAGCTTCGCTGCATTCATGGTTAGTGAAATTCCTTATTTTATTAATTGGTGAAGCAGAAGCAATACTATCAGAATTTTGGAAGGATGAATCTGCTTTAATTTTGGTCAAAGCATGTACAGGTATCTCTTGTACTTCCTGCATCTCTTTGTTTCCCCAATTTTCACCATGATGGATCACAACATTAGGTTTCTGTGAGCCTTTGAGAATTAAGGAACCTCTTTCGGATTGTTTAATGGCTCCTTGCATATTTGAATTAGAGCAATAAGGAATACTAATATCTTGGTTCTTGTCTTCAAACAACAAATCAAGCTGTTTGACAGGCAGTGGGGACACTTCTTTAACTGAATTTTTCATTTCCTTTCTTGTTAAATCCAATGAATAACCATTTCCAATCTGGCAAAGTCTTCGAAGAACTCCACCTACTATTTCTCTTGACTTATCACCAAGAGAATTATCAACATCTTCAGCAATCTGGGCAATATGGTTGCCAGTTTCAGCAAATAAACCATCTGCAACTTGGATTGCTTCATTCCAGAATGCCTCTCCAGGTGAAAACAAGGAGCTACAGCATGTTGACTTAGGGGTTTTTTGTGCCCTAATGATTGTTGTGCCAGGTGTAGAGCATTGGATTGAATCTACAGCTGATTTCAACACTTTATTACATCTTCTCAGGCTTGCTTGAGTCTGAATTATATCATTGCCAATGGGCACCTGCCAAAGTGTGGGAGAAATGGACAGAAAAGAGAAGTTACCATAAACCAGTAAATTTGAAACAAAACAGTAACTGGATCAATTACTAAATTCTCATTACCTCTCCATGAGAATTGAAAACTGATGGCCTATTTTTAACAACAAGTGCAGATTCAGAGTCTTCCATCCCCTTTTCCATAAAGCAAGCATTTTCACCCCCTGATGGCGACTGACTTGCCATGAAATGCTTCTTTTTGGATATTTCATCCTCCCAATCTAAAAACAATGCACTACCACCTCTCTTATGGTCATTTAAATTTGGTTTTGATGGTGACGTAGCAGTTGATTGGAGTTCACTGCATAAGATTAGCAATTTGAAAACTGAATTGTTCATAGTCAAAACAAAAACTCCACATAGAATGATCACTATTTACTCTAAGAAACATAGTACTCTTAAATTTCTGTACCTGCAATACAAAGATAAAAATTCAGTTGCAAACTGCTTTAGTTTCAAGTTTTCTGGACCATTCCCCAAATTGAAAGAGTCCTTTACAGGAGCTTTGACTGCAACATTGCCTGCATTAGTTGAAAATTGAGATGTTTCCTTTTGAATTGTTTTGAAGGATAGAGAAGTTTTGGACTGCTTCTGTGGGGATGAAAATGGCTCCTTGTTTTCATCTTGTTCAATCTGATTAATATCTAATGTCAGATTTCGTCGAACTGCATCTTGCATGGGCATGGCCGATAAAAGAGGACCCATGCTCAAAGACCCAGCATCATGTCCATTGTCCGGTGCATCTACCAAAAAATTGTCCAGAGTGCCTTTGGCATCGGGAGAACATTCTGTACTGATTCTTGGTTCTTTTTGGATTCTCCCCGACTTCAAACTGGGCGATAAAGATTTCCTCTTCCTTGACCCAAAAAACTGTGAATTGTAATCAAAGACACAAGAGAAACACACCAAATGACTATGACTTACTGAGTCAAGAAAGCAAGTTCAGTGACATCATTTCAATGCTATCATTCGTGACGAACAAGATCCTGTTTCTGGGTACCAGAGTTTGCTTTCGATCGTCGGTTACCCAAAAATCTTTAAACCCACCAATCGCTAAGAAAATCATAGTTAATTCAAGCTTTTCGTTTTTCAAGAAAAGGGAAAGGGAAGAGAATTATATCCTTTTCGGGAAAAAAAAAAAAAAAAAAAGGAAAAAGAGGATTGTTTCGCAGTACGCGAAAGAGAGAGTTCAAATTTTGAATACAAAGGACCGTTGGGCATTGCTGTGGATCTAAAACCAGACCTGATCGATGCGTGACCGAGACGAGTCGGACGCCATTGACTGAAGGGAGCTCCACGAGGATCTGAAAAACCCTAATTCTTTTTGCGGGTTGATGCCTTTCAAAGTTCTTTGTAATAAAGCCGACCCAAGATGCAGAGGAGCGCCTCTTTTGAAAATAAAATAGTACCGTTAGCACCCAACGGGGCAAGTTGTCTCTAAGTCCTAACCGCCTTTGGATTGACGTTATTGTCAAATTGCATAGGATATAAATTTTAAGAAATACATCGCAGAAACATATAACAATATTTATTTTAATTATCTCCTAATTAGAGCATACTGATAATTTCATAGTTAAAATAAGATTTTACTTATGAATATGCTAATTTAGTTAATAATTTAATATTTCTTTTTATATCAATTTGTCTTTAAATTTTCACATTAATACAATAATTAGTGTATATATAATATATTTCTTTATTATTTTAAAAAAAATTATGTCCTTCTTAAAAGTCATAATGTCATTGAATGATAATGTTTAAAAGGTTTAATTAAACTCTATACGCGCATCGGGATAATGAAATATTTGGTACTCGCGAGTCATCGCATGATATCAGCAAGGTTTAACCAAGGGCCACCTGCATTAATTGGTACTTTCCATCCTCATTCCCCAGGCTGAAAAAGAATTGTAACAACAACATCAGACATTTTCTTCGCGGCACGTGATATTCGCACCGTATTTAACCCACTAACAGCTCCGCGTTCGGGCAATCGAGATTGCTGAGGAGATTCAGCGGTGTCTAAACGATTGTTATTGTCACATTTTATTTATAATAATTCGCATTTTATATTTCGAGATAAAATATAATTAGTCAAACTAATATAATTGATTAAAATTACTGATACATTCTTCCAGTTCACCCAGAATACACACACTATCTTCATTCTCCACCCGAATCATCTTCCCCTCTTATGTCGGTTAACCCCAAGGTCCTGTGCACACAAGCTTCCTTTTCAAGAGTTGATTAAAGTAATTTAGTCTCTCTTTTTTTTTTTAATCTTTTAACAAATGTTGCTAATTGTTACAGAAAATAAATGCTTGTATGCATTTTTTTTGGGTCATATTTCAAAATATGGGTAGGAAACATTAGAGGGCGCAAGTTAGTGCAAAAATGTAAGTTTTCCTAAGTGAAAATAGTAAATCAGAAAGTTCAATCATTATTCAAATACCACTCATATGGTCAGTTAATTTGCCGCCCAAATAATCAACTCGCCTTTGTATCTAGAATTGTAGCTGGTCGAGAAGTTTACGCAGTATGATTCATAAAATATTATTACTAAAATAATATAAAAAAATATTGACATTATTTTTGACAATAAATTTTTGTGGCATGAGAACCATGAAAATCTCAAATAAACACTATACATTTAGTGAGGGTAAAAAATTTACATATATTTTAGTCATGTCTTTCTTTTTTTTTTTTGGAACAGTTAAATTTTATCTAGTAAACGAAAAAGTTCTATAAAATTCAAAGTACACCCTGTTAAGTTATACCACAGCATTTACAGTAACATTACATGACATAGTGTCTAATTCCCAAAAAAAAAAACAAAAAAAGAAAAAAACTCAACACTTGAAATTATAAAACATCCCTAAAAGACCATCTCTGGCATACAAAATTTTTTACTTTGTAACAACTAAAAGGAAATCACTTATATATTTCTTACATTTTTTTTTTTTAGAAAACAAAATTTACTTCAAGAATTTGTGACTTCTAATAATGCTTTTGGTGTTACATGGAACTTGTCCTTCATTTTACTAAATCAAAACATAAAAAATAAATTTATTTAATTTGTATACAACTAAAAATATATATAATCATAAAAAAAATCCAAAATTATGTGTATATATATATATGTTTCAAATCTAATGAATGTAAGAGGAATTATACAAAAATCAATGACTACTCCAATATTTCATACTACTTGAAATCTTGTAAGTCAAGATAATCTAATGGTTTTTATTTTTATATGGGAGCAATGAATAATATCGTGAGAGAATTTTTTTTAACTCGATCTACATTATATGCAAATTTATTATTATTATTTTTTTTAAGCCTCAATTGCGGATTTCGCCGAAGCGAAAACCGTGGACTACCTGTGTCAATTCGGGTTTATATTTTCTCTTTTATCCAAGTCCGTAATCTCCACAGGCCCAATGTCCCAGAGGCCTCAACCCCAACCCCACGATACAATGAAGAAAAGCAAAACGAAAGCTGAAACATCAGTTCAATTGGTCAGAGCGGTTCTTCGACCATTTTCGAAGAAGTTAGATGATCAGTAAATTTAAAATTTAAAAATAAAAATAAAATTTGTAAATTTTATTCATAAAATATATCTTCAAGTCCAGTTCAACTAAAAAAACAGAAACAAAGGGACGCGACGTGGAGGTTAAATTAAGCACGGCGATCGTACTTCGTGTCGCACCGTAAAATTTTCCTTGCTTAGATAATCGTCTCCTTCCCACTCTCCCACCAATAAATTGGAGACGGTGCATTCAAAATACATCGACGCACTGAACCGCTGCCGTTGCTCTAAAGAAGGCAAGAAAGAAATCAATTTTCTTTTATCGTAAAAATTGAAGGAGAGAAGAAAGAATGGCGCAGGAATAGAAAGCGATACTCTCATTTACGGCGGCTATCACTGGGTTTTTCCTTGCTAAGATATTAGCAGCTACGTCCCTCGGTCGGGCCGAAGTTCTGTAATCTCCATTGCCGGCAATGCCGGTGTTTCTTGGATCTCCTCCGACTACATCAACCTAGCCGCCGGCTGCACGGCTCCGTTTTTCATTTCAGGAAAATATTTTTCCGGCAAACTACGCTCGCTGTCAGGTACTCTCTTTTTCTTTAATTATTTATTCTTTAATTAATTTCGATTTGTTTTGTTTTAAATGTTCTGGGGTATTAATTACGCCAAGCAAAACATGAACATTTATTTTCTTAGGTTTTCTATTGGCTTTTATGTGAAATAACGATAATTTTTTTTTTTTTTTATCCCGTTATTGTTTCCTTGGCGAGGAGGGAGTTTATTTTTCGCGAAACAGAGGGCAGCAAATATGGGTGGTGAATCTTTTATCTCTCATCTAATGACGCTATTTTTGCGTGGTCGGAGATAAATAGAATGAGTTACTGCAGAATGAGTTCGCCCATGATATTAGGGTTTCCCGGGTTACTATTTGCTCCCTATCTTTTCCATTCGGCGGAAAGGCTACTATCTTTGAGCATTTGAGGTCAAATCTCTTGTTTATCCACCATAGCTGTATGGGTTGGGTGGTTTACTGATACATTATTGCAGGGTTCTGCATATGGTCGCCTGTCCCTTTTCTTTACTTATCCGCATTCTAAACAGTGCCATTTTTCTAGTATTAGTGGTATGACAGTTTCTATGGATGTGTGCTAATCCTGCCAGTCCGGTAACCTTACAAGTGTATTACCGATGGACTTGAGATATTTATCTCTGGGCATGGAATCAGGATAGAAATGTTTCCTTATGAATCACATAATGTTTATCTTTCTACTTCAAATTGTATGCATTTATTAATTCTATTTACTGTTGATTCTTTGTCAGGTTTACTGTGGGGGTACGTTCTTGAGAATGCAGTAATTACAGCATACTTGCTGTCAGAGAATGGTGGAGGCAGAGAGCATTGAATTCAATTGGGGTAAAAAGAGAGGAATTGGTGGAAAAAAGAAAGACGTGCAATTTTATGAATCTTTTACTTATGATGGTGACGAATATACCCTTTATGACTCTGTTTATTTGTACAATGTGAAAGAGACCGAGCCTTATATTGGTAAGCTCATAAAAATATGGGAAACTCCTGATAAGGCAAAGAGAGTGAAGATTCTGTGGTTTTTCCGCCCCTCTGAGATTGCAAATTACCTTGGAACTGATAAGACTTTGGAAAATGAATTGTTTTTGGCATCTGGTGATGGCAAAGGCCTTGCAAATGTCAATCCTTTGGTAATTATATACAAATACATTAACTTGGCACAACTGAGACACCTTTGCTCTGTCTTGTTTGTTTAGCAGTTACATTTTGTAAATTGTGGTATTACCTTAGGTTTTGCAGTATAAGCATTCATTACATTTAGGTGCTCCCTGGTTTTTTTGTTGCAAGCCTTAATTCATTATCAATTTGAGAAAAGGGACCTTATAGTTATGTGCAGGATTTAGTTGGGACATTTACTGGTATAAGTAGATGGTAGAATATTGTTTCACAACGGACTTAAATATTGTTCTATAACAAATAGAAGGATATATAAAACTCAAATACATTTATGTTTTTCATTTTTATGGTATTCTCATGTAATTGCAGTTTTTTGTGTGAATTTTTTCCTTTCTTAGGTGGATACTAATAATGCCTTTTGCTTTGAGTCAGTTAATTATGTATTCTGAGGAGCACTGACTTTTAGATTAACAGCCGCCTATCATAGTTCATCTTTAATTGTTGGATTTTTGGTTCAAACTGAACCTCTATACACTCTTTATCCATCACATGTATTGAAAAGCAGGAGTCTTGTAGATCTTTTTAAGCATCCAGCTCACTTCCTAAGTGCATGGATATCAGTGTAAAACTGGAAATTGCTGGAATATTTCCCTTTATGAATATGATACTTGGATATATGTGCATAAGATATAGTAATATATGATGCCCCTAGAAGATAGGTGTAAATCTTTATTTCCAAGGAAATATAGATGGGGTGACACTCTCAAATGGGTTGGACATCCATCAAAAGGAATTGTATCTTGGATGCGGTTTAGTGTTTAGCTGGCGATTGTCACTAGAAAGACAACAAAAAATACCGGAAGAACTGGAGGGCTTGGTGATTTTAGATAATGCTCTATCTAGTAGTGTGGTTGACTTTCGGCCAAACAAGCCTTGAACAATTAGAAAGATTATTGCTCAAAAAGACACTGATTAGATGAATTAAATATTCTTCACACAAGAACTGGTTATGAGCCATTTCCCTATTTTGTGTTGTGTTCAAACTTGAATGGTCTCTTGTACATGTCTCTTCAGTTCTGCTCACTTTTGGCTGCTAGAAATTGTTAGACCACTGTTGAAGCAAAATTTTGAAACAAATCAGTTTAGAAGCAGTAATGGAAGGGCTCTGTCCTACATCACAGATTGGCATTTATGAGAGCACATACAGAATTGAAGCCCTTGACCTTGATATGTGTATATGTAGTTGATGCATTAAAGCTAATGGCACTGGGAATCTTATTTGATGTCTGTGGTGGTGCCCAATACATGTTATTTAATAGCTATTTTTCATGCATTAACCAGGAGGCAATTGCTGGGAAATGTTCTGTTGTATGCATTTCAAAGGACAACAGAAATCTTCAGCCCTCAGACGAAGAACAACAAAGGGCTGACTTCATATTCCACCGTACTTTTGATGTTGGGAAATGTAAAATTTCAGATGCGATAGATGAAAAGATTGCTGGAATTGAAGGTATGTATTCTGTTGAAATCAGGCAGTCAATTAGTCTGTTATGTGTTTAGTTTTTCTGCACTTGTTTGTTAATCTTTTTTTATTTCTTAATTCTTGAAGCCAAGTTTCTACTGAACAGAGCTGGCAGCCAGAATCCTAGTGCTGGTTTGAACCTTGATTCAGAAAAGAGAAATTTGGGTGTAAATGATGCAGCAACTCATCAAGCTGCGATTTCGCAGAAGAAAAACTTGTTGAGAGAATGTGAAACAGTCATGATAGATGACACCCATGCTAATGCTTCATTGATAAAAAATTCAGGAGCAAAAGTGTCATTGGCTAGACAGAAATCTTCACTCATAGATAATTATGCTTCTTCTATGCATGAAGTGTCAGCCAAAATATCTAAAAGTGATCATCAAAAGGAAGAGTCATCCATTGACAAAATTAGTTTTAAGTCTAATGATGATATTGTCAGGGTTGAAAGTAAATTTGGTGATGTCACTCAGGTTCCACTGGCAGGGAAAGTCAAAGCTACTGAGGATACTGGTGAATTGGATGCTAGGCCATCCAAGAAAGCAAAGCTTGATGAGTCTGTGAAAATAACTGATGACAAGAACAAAGAAACTGTGCAGAAATTAAGTCATAAATATGATAGTAATGGTGCCAAGGCTGTAATTTGCACAACCACTGCTTCTGATGACAAGTCTAAAGTTAAAGTTGCAAAGGATCTCCGGGGGTCTAAGATTCTAAAACCTGATGAGAATCTTGCCAAACTTTCTAATGGCAAGTTGGCAAAAGAGTCTTGTCATCACACCTCAAATAAGGCCATCAAAACTGATAATCATGGAATGGAGGTTACTCGAAGACTCGATGCTGTAAGTTACTTGCAGGAAATTGTTTTATATTTATTCATGAGACCTTTTAGTTTTAGTGTTATAAGTAAAATTTGATCAATTAGCGATTGTAGTGGTAAAATGTATCATTCATGTAGATGGTCGTTGATCACCTATGTCACATTGTGTTCCACCATGTGCAATAGAAAACTCCTTACTTTCAATGTCTCAATTCTTATCTTCATCATTAACTGCAAGTTAATGTGCAAATGGAGTGCTGGAGCAGGATTCTTTTGATTTAGCCAAAGTTTCCTCTATTAAAAAGGTTGTCCTTGTGGGGTCTGAAGAAGGATTAGATGTGCATAACCTCCCCCTTATTTTTACAGGGAGGCTCTTTTTCTCAAATGAACTTATGACCTCTACTAGATCATAATAGAGTAATCTTCTTGTTACATCATGGCTCACCCTTCTAAAATCTCCTCCATTGATAAATGATATTGATGTTAGACTAAGGTTCCTATGTAGATTTCTAAACAAAAAAAAAAAAACCTTGCATTCGTTTATTCTATAGTCCAATTTTTTGTTCTTGCCAATGCTCTGTAGTCATTTCTTCAATTGTGGTGATTTTTTTCTTTAATTATGCCTGTGTCCCTGTTTATATGAATATACTGACAAAGAGGGAATTTCTTACTTACATTTTGTGGTGATATTTTGACAGGATAAAAGCAAATGGTTTAAGCTTGTGAGTATTCCTCATTTTTGTTGCTGCCTAGCTTTCATTGTCTTATTATATTCTGCATGTAATCACAATTAGTTTTTTGTTTCTCATATTTTTCTCTCAAAACCTTTCCTTTTCTTCTTCTCTCTGTAACAAAAAATGGAAAATTTTATTCTGGAGCTTCAATTGATACATCAATATGAGTAAACAAATCATTAAATGCAGCAGCTTATGCTAATTTATTCCCTACCCCACTAATTTATGTTTTCTCTAATATATTACTATCAGCCTTGGGAAGAAAGAATGAAAAGTGCACATCAGCAAGGAACACTTGTACTGCTTCGAAATTTGGATCCATCATGCACCTCAGCAGAAGTAGAGGTGATACTCAGAGAATTCACAACTGTACCAGTTTTATTTTCTTACTTTTTTTCCATGCCAATATTGTTTTAACTAAAAAAGGTAGTTCTGTGGCAGTTTTACAAGGGATGATTGCTATTAACTTTTTTCTTTTCTGTTTTTCAGGTCTTGTGTTCTGAATTGCAGTTTGTTTTGTTAGGGTTCATGCTCAATGTGGATATTTCCATTTTCTCTGTAGTATATTATTTAAAAAATTATCTATTATTTCATAATACCAGTGCTTTTTGTAGGATATCGTTCAGCATGCCTTCAAGGAAAGCTGCATGGCAAGGATGGTCCAACGGACTGCAATCTCTAGCCCTCACTTTGGTATGAATAGGACCAATCAGTGATTAGTTAAGGTACACAAGTTTTGTTTATCCTGCTGAGTACTTAACTTTTGACATGTAACTTGATGGTAGGTCAAGCATTTGTCATATTTAGAACAAGGCAAGCAGCAGAGATGGCAGTTATGAAATTAAATAATGGCTGCCTATTGCTATCAAATGAGAGGTATGCTTTTGAGTTGTGTTGCTTGGACTTGTCACTTGCATCTATGAAAACCATTTCAATATGAAATGCCCTTGGTGCAGCAATGAAACCAACATCTGTCAAATTGCTGGAATTTAGGCTTCATTGCCTTTGCGTGCTATTCTTTTGTATTTATCTTCTTTTAGGACCTCACACATCCTGCGTGTGCATGGGGGATGTGGGGTGGTGTTCATGGGCACAAAATAACATTGAACCTAGTTTAGGAGGAGGAGAAGAGGAACAAGTAGCAGAAGGAGAAAGAAGATATCATCGTAAGTTTGGTTGATTATCACTTTAAGCATATATTCCCCATTATTCAGCCCTTGAAGAAGAAAAATATGAATTTTTCCATCACTTGAAAGACAAGTATAGGGGAGGACAAGAGCAGAAAGATGAAAAAAGAAGAGGAGGACCTGCTTAAAGATAAGGAAGAGAAGGATGAGTAAGTGTAGGAAGGTGACAAGGAGAATGAGAGTATGAAGAAGGGGAGGAGCCTGAGTTGGAGAAGGAGAAGTAGAAGGAAGAGGACAACTTTTAGGAGAATTACTAGAAAGAGGAGCTGCAGGAGGGGAGGAAAAAAGATGAGATCTGATTTTAGTATTTGATGTTAGGAAAAGTTGCATGGATGAGTAAATCATAATTAAGAGAAAGTATGGAATGCGTAGTGCCTCCTTTCATCTACTATCTGGCCATTTTAGCCTCTTGAAAGTTTGATAGTTGCACTGCACTTCTGGCTCTGCAATTGAACTCCTTTTGCTACTGGTGCTCAATGGACTCCTTTATTTTGGGCCTTTAAAGTGTGGCACAAGCCAATGTTAAAGTCATTGTGGAGGGGCATTAGTGTGAAAATTATACTGCTTTTGGCTATCGTGCTAGATTTGCAATACCTCCATATGACAATGCCCGAAAACAAATTTTTGGTTGGGGATGTTGAAGTATAGAATAAACAATTTTACAACACTTGAAAGCAAAACTGAATCTTCATTGTGCATGTGAAGTTTTTAGATATCAACAAATATAGCTCTCTGGCACTCACAAATTCAAGCAATGTGATAAGCACTTTGTGGTAACCATTCAAGTCAATGTAAATAAAATTGGTTGGAAGTTCCATATTAATTTTTCTCATCATTGCTTAGGATGGTGCGCCAGATCCTTGGTAACTAGCATGCTTAAGATGTGAGTGGAAAATGTTTTGGATTAATTAATTTGTTTCTCCTTATCTTAAGATTTTTTGGGTTTTTGATTGAATCTTTTGCAAAGGATGAGCATTTGTGGTAGTTGGATTTAAAGAGATATGCCTTCCTCTTTGCCCACACTATGATTGGATTACCCTTTTGTTGATTGCAAGTTGCCACCTAGTTAGGGGAGGAATTGTTCCCATTGATTTCCTGGTGTATCTATTCTTGCCATGAATTCATGACTTGGCATGAATTTTTTTCAACAAAAATAAATTGTCCAACCTTTCAATATCATATATCTCCTTTTTAACCCTTGGAGATTCAACCACATGAAAGGAAAAGATGCATTAACACAAGCTTTCTAGAGAAGTGGAGAAAGGGAGAGTTGTAACCTTGTTTTTCACTGAAGAGGAGATAAAATTAGGAATAAGTTCTTTTGTGGGGTGGTAATTTTGAAAAGGTTTCAATGGGGGTCAGCCATTAGATTCACTTTTTATTTGCTGAATTTGGCGTTTCTCTGGGACCTACTTTGACCAAGTTGAGCTCTTTTGGACATGGTTTCTCATTGCCAGGTCATTCTCATCTAAACGCATCATATCCATTTTTGCCATTGCAGAGGATCAGTGAAACCCAAAAAATTCCTCTCTCTCTTTCTCTCTCGTGGCCTCCCTTCCTCTGTGATTCACAATTCATGGATCTACCACCCTAAAGTGTCTTCATTGGAACTCAAAATCTTATCCTAGATCCCTAAGGCCAATCAATTTCACTGATTGTTTCCTTTTTGAGTCTTATTCCCAATTTCATCTATTTCCCCTTTCCCAAGAAGTGCTCCAATGAGCATGTCGAGAGTGTTGTATGTGAATGATCTTGGGGACATCTCCATGGTGGCAGCAAGGAAGACACTACTAATGAACGAAATTGCTCTGGATGAGAAGCAAAGGAGTCGGCGGTGTTGTATTGTGGCCTTGTTTGGATGTCTAGTGGGTTAGAAAGGTTTATTGAACTCTTTCTCTCTCTCTTTCCCACATTCTTCAGTCTCGATGGAGTTCTGATGGAGATTCTCACATTCTTCTTTGTGCTCCTCCAATCTCGCCTCTTTCTAGCTCCACAAGACCATCTCTTCTTAATTGCTGGCAGCCCCATGGCTTGTCTTCCATGGTTCTCTGGCTTGCCACAGGATCATGAGGGGAGGCTACAATTCAACTATAGTGTTAGAGCTCATGAAGGAGCAAAATTCAGAGGCATTTTACAATCTTTGATCAAATCAAATGTTGCTTTCCTTTTCCTTTCCATTTCCTTTTCACAAGAAATGAAATGTTGCTATTTTGTGGCACAAGCAGAGGAAAGAAGAAAGCTTGTTTTATTGACATAGGAGACTCTTGAGAATATGAAAAAGTTTGTAAAAAAGGGAATAACTGGACAAAGAGGCTTGTATGATCACTCAAATAGTGGGGTTTCTTTCAAAGGATGTAGAGATAGTTGAATTGTCCTGCTATTTTGTTCTGTGGCCTTCATGCTGATGCTTTCTTCAGCTGTTTCATCTCCTTCTCTGACAGCCCCTTGAATCATCTTATGTCCTCCCCTTCTGCACTTTTTCCTCTTAACTCGATCTCATAGACTCACTGTTTCCTGCAACTCTTTCTTCTCACTTTTGTGTGCCCTCTTTTTCCACTTTGTGTTTCTGTTTGTGTTCTTTTGCTTTGTAATCCATCTTTTGTTTTTTATGTTCATGGAATCACGGGAAACCTGCTCCATATCCAATGCTGGACAACTCATCTCTAGTGTTCAACTCCTAGGCCTAGTCTTTTGTTGAAGGAAAAAGTGGGGGGGGGGGAGGGAGAGAGAGAGAGAGAGAGAGAGAGAGAGAGAGGGAGTGATGGCGAGTGAGGGAGAGTTGGGAGCAGAAGAGATAAATGAGTTGGGCAAGAGAGTGAGGAGAAGGAATTCAAATGTTGCATTGAGAAGTCAAGGTGGGTCATGGATTTGCCATGTCAGGAACTAACAAGAGAATCTACTGACCCACATTGCTGTTTTTGTCAAAACCTACATTTTCAAAATTGAAAGTTACAGGCCCACTTTGACATAATAGAATAGTTATGGATCCACTATTTAACTTTCGTGTTGCATTTTGTTAATGGAGTTTAATGATTTGGATGACTTTAGAATGCGATATGTTGGGCCTTTCCATGAGTGTGAAGGGTAAAATTGCTAAAAATGGGCAAGCTTGGACAACTAACTTTAGTGCATTACATGGTTAGGCTTAATCTACATGGTTAGGCTTAATCTACATCAGGGCTAAGGTTGGATTAGCAAGTGTACTTCGTTTAGTCTCATCTTGAGTGTTAGTTAGAAGGTTGAATGTTTTAATATCCCAATTGCAACAAGGCTTTCTGTTTTTTGAGCACAGTTGGAATGCCATCTATTGTATGTAGCTTTCCTTTTTATAAAAAGGCTGTTGCTACAACATGAACTTGTTAACCTTAATTTTTTGTCAAGGCCATAACTTAGGGAAAGAATGGCTTGGGAAGGAATTTTGCTTTACCTTGGGGTTAAGACATGTTGAGTTGGCCATATTGAAAGTTTGTCTTGAGTTGGGTTTGTGTTTTGTTTGAGGTCTCTTGTAGACAAAGGAATCTAATTGCTATGCCTCATCAAGCTCTAATATCCTTTATTCTTATTGATCTACCCTTATGGATTTACAAAATGTTATGACTCAACATCCTTTAAACTTTTAATTTTTCTAACACTTTATTTTAATTTATTTACTATTAGTTTAAATTTTAAAATTGTTATCTCTGTACCTTTGAATACAACACACTTATTCAGGGTTACACTTAAATATTGCTTTCTCTATATTTTACTTGTAGGCCTCTAGTTGGTGGCATTGCATCGCCTTCTTTCCCACAAAAGCAATCAACATTTTTCGGTCATCTCAATATTAGTAAAACTAGACTCCAAATGCAACGAGAGATGGTAAGTCTCTCTCTCTCTTTATGTCCTGTGCATGCATAAGCACAGATAAAGCTCCTTGCAATATGCAAAATTTTGTAAATTTTTATGACCTATGTGATAATCAAGTACACGGATTGTCAATCACTTGTCCATTAGGGAAAACCTAGTGGTTAAGAGTCTAGACATCCATCTTGAAGGTCATGGCTTCAAATCTTGGGGGGAGGATGTAAGATTTATGGGAAAGGGATGTTACTCCTTGTATAGCTTATGACCTAATAGGCATCAATAACTACATGACTCTTGGTGGCCAAGGATCTGTGTGTGAGGCTCCCACAATGCAAGTTCTAGGAGGGGTCAAATGCACGTAACCTTACCCCAGTTTTTCTAGCTGTTTCTTTAAACTTGTGACCTTGAACTCACAATGGAATAAACTTTCTATTATACTAATGCTTGCCCTTAATTTCTAATTCCAAGAATTAGAATAAAAATTGTAATTCTTATGTCAACACTAACATAGTTGTCAGCTATTATTGTGATCTTTCATTGTCGCTGGCTACTTTGTTATTGGTTGTACACATTGTTAGCAAACTTTGTTATTGGCTATCTTGGTGGCCAAGAACTCAGCCAATGACTCTCATCATCTCCAGCATCCTTGACAGCGTTGTTGCTAGTCATCTTTGCTGACAATCTTGTTGCCAATTGTTGGCAGTGTGTAAAACCAGGTTAAATCTAATTCTGAGAGATAAGTTACATGAGGATTAGAATCACAATTCAATTCCAATTCTGAGTTACCATTTTGACTGTTTCAACACTACCTAAGAGTTTTACTTGATTAATCTGAAATGTCCTTTCAGAGTTCATGTGTAAAGTCAATAGCTTACCTAGTTTTGGTTTTGAAGCCTGAATTTAAATTAAAAACCATTAGTGCATATAATGTGGCACATCATTTGACTGGAAATGTATGCTTAATCAGTGGGGAAAGTTCTTACTTCTTTAAAAAAAAAAAATTACACTGGACATTTTGTCCTTTCAAAACCCCATTTTTTGCATTCACATGTTGCTTATGGTGAATTTTGTGAGAATGTTGGTAGAATTTTCTGGCTTTCTGCCAAACATCAATACATTTACTAAAAGATTTTGTTAGGAATACAAAAACTGGAGGACTTGTTGCCCTTTCAATATGTTGTAGGGTATACAAAAGCTTTTAGGAATTTGATTCAATCAAGTTCCAGTATTCCAATTCTTTTGCTTGATGTAACAATATCGAAAATGCATGTTGAGTTGGATTCTCATTCCTGTTAATGCTTAATAATAGAATAGAATCAATAATTCATAGAAAATAGGCAGAATTTAGTGAGAATTCAATTCATTTGATGTGTCGCGCATTCATGCTTTGAACTCTCAAAAATATCCTCTTATCTTCAATACAAGCCTAATGTTGCATGTAAATATGATTGATACATTAATGTCAATTGAAAATTTTCATGTAAAACTTGGATATCAAACAACAGAAGTCTGTTATTATTTATTTTAATTTCAAAATAAATGTCCAAACATATGAATTTGATCACCAAATCAAATCAATTGAATTTCATCTTGGAATTTAATGGAATTATATTGAATTCAAATCAATTCTTGGAATGTGATTTCATGGGAGTTGAATTTTCCTTGTATGAAATTTCAGAATTTGCAAATTGCCATTGGTTAAAGTATTTCAGTTTTCTTGACAATTTAAATAAAACTAATCTCTCATAAATGTTAGAACATAATGTGAGAATAAATTATTCAGCCAAAACTTCTCTGTGATGGATTTGGTGAAAATTCATTTTCCCTATTGGTTTACAAATCACTTATTTTTTGAGGATACAGATTGGATAAGAATGGTCAAATATCCTCTTCTGCCATTTGATTGAGCCTTCATTGGTATTTCTTAAATTTAGGGAATCTCTGCAACTCCTTGTCCCAAAGCCCCACACCAAACATCCCCTTGGATCCTGAACTTTGCTGAAAACTCTAACAGACTTGAGAGAATCTCTTTTTCACCCTTTACTATAACGTACACAGTGTCATCAGGCACCAAGGCAACATCCATCTAGGTGATTCCTTGAATGGAAGTAATGACATTATTGAAACAATTCTTCATTTCTATACAGCAGCTTGGCAAGAACTATTTCACCATTTAACTGATTGACATTTAGATCTTTTACCTTATGCGTTCTTCTTGAGACTTTTAATACTTGTTACTATTTCTGATATTGCTTATAGCTGCATTTTGACATCTCCTTGAGGTTGGGAAATGAATCTCTGCCTTATTAGTTGTCTCAACAATTATCTCTTAGTCCCAACTTAATAATTAATTGTTTCCTTCAGTTGGCATTGGTCAATTTGGGAGCAACACATTTTGTGATAGTTTAGCGGTTTTTATGGCCATACTCTTTCTGGATGGATGCAAAATGTTAGGCAAGGGGCAACAAATGACACAGAAAATATGGGACTGTTTCTTGTCCTCCATTCATGATATTTGGTCAAAAAAGTGCCGCTCCATTTGTTTTTTCCATTTATATCCTTTCATATTTATTTTATTTTGTGTAGAAAGAAGCTGTATCTACTTCACATTGTTCTCAGCCCAACACAGTTGAGTATGATATGGCAATGGAATGGTGCTTATTACAAGAAAGATCGGATATAGAATGGAAAAAATTATACAAGGTATCAAATATACTGATGTTTTCAAGTATCTATGTGTGTACAATCAGCAATCTTTTGGTATTAAACATTGTTGACCTTTCTCAAAATTGCTCCTTTTCCCCCCTTCAATTTTGTCTTGTATTTTTGGTTGTTTTTATTGATTTCTTTATTTGAAATCTAATGTGCTGTTTCTCAGCAACAAGGAGAAGAACTGAGAAAACTTAGAAGTACTCTCAAGTCCAAGTGAGACAATTTCTCCCACTATTCTCTCCTCTGAGTAAGCACTTAAAATACAGCAAAATCTTCACTTGCAATTATGCTTCTCATTTATGTTGGGTTGTTTTCTGCTACTGTTCTGCAGTTTCTATGTCTTGTTTTTGCATTGTGAATTGAAAAAATAATATGGCCATCGCGCTTGTCACAATCATACATCTGGGGTGGACTTTCCTCGTATCAATTTATCGGTTTAAGCATAACCTTTTAGTTTTTGTCCTTTTTTCTTGTAAAATTTGTATTGCAGTTACCGGTAAAGTAATGTACTACTTATTTCCTCGCAACATTGCGGTGTTGATGGAGAAATATAGGCCAAGTTAATTCATAAATAAAGCTGTTGGATGATCACAAATTAGTTTTACCGTCTAACTTTGTTCAAAAATGAACTTTTAGAAGAAACACGTACTAGCCAAGTGTATCAATTGCCCGGTTCTGTTGCCTGTAGATAGTGACTTTTCTCGTTCAAGAAGGTAGTGGATTTATAACGGCCTTCATTTTTGTGATTTCTTTTGCAGATATAGATGGAATTTGGTACTGAAGTGCCTGTCACCAAGAAAAGCTATGAGATTTTGGTGGGCGTGAGCATGCTGGAATGTTCGAATAGTTTTTTGGGGGCAGGGATGCGATCTTTGCATTCCATCGACTGGGCATAGCCGTATCACATGTGGATGATGTCAATTTTGAGCTTTTTTGGTTAACCACATGTCGGGGCAGAGTTCTATACTCTTTTGTTGATGTTTTTGTAAACGGTATGCTCCCCATGGCGTTGTGGCCTGGTTCGTTCACGTCTGTAAAGAACAATTGGCATGGTTCTTTAAATT
Organism: Rhizophora apiculata; assembly: GCA_037832385.1. Lineage (NCBI taxonomy): Eukaryota > Viridiplantae > Streptophyta > Magnoliopsida > Malpighiales > Rhizophoraceae > Rhizophora > Rhizophora apiculata. The sequence continues at coordinate 2,627,571 of CM075433.1, read as the reverse complement.
CTGTGGCTTACCCTGTGTTTGCGTGTCTAACCGGCAAGTTATTAGTGGAAGGGGCGGGCTTATCAGTTTATTCAGCGTGAAATTGCCTCTTGGAGCTAAATTGGCATTGCCTCTTTGTAAACATCGAAATTTTTATTTTTATTTTTAGTCTTAGGGAGGGTCAAAGCTCATCTGAGGACGAAGGAGGGGGAGGGGGAATCAAACCTCTCTTGCCGAACATTGAAATTTTGTTGCGTTGAAACGCCGACATTCTGACCCTGCACGTCGCCTACCTCTTAGCCACAAAGGTTGACGGGTCTTGATTTCTGTGGTCATTAACACGTCTCCGTCTCTCGGGCGTCACATGAGAGGAAAGTAAAATAAAAGTGAACGTTGCTTAGAATGCGACTTGTTTCATGGTCCCAATTTATTTTTCCAAAAACATCGCAAGGGGTCGGTAGATACTTGTTTGAGAGCAGTAAGGCCTTGTACGGTTGCATGATAAATTAGTCAGATGAACGCTTGGAGGAGAGTGACACCAAAGTTTGATGCCATTCTTACAGGAAAACAAGAACCAGCTCAAAATTGGGATAGGGAAATGTTCCCGAAATTTCCGCTACAAGGCTTTTCTCCCTGCAACAGCACTTTAAAAAGGGTAAATCAATATGCTAGAGGCTTGAAACTCAGCAGTTGTGAAAATTTTGGAGAACGAATGGACGAACATTGTGAATTTTAGACGATGGGGATGTTGTTGTTGGTGTAGTTGTTTGGGCCTGGCTTGTTCTGGTGGTGCGTGTTGACGATGAATTGGGGAACTCTGAAGAAACGACATCGTGGCGCCTCCAAAAAAGTGACCGTTGTTTTGAAAAGCTTGAACGAGGACACCTAGCAATCCAAATCCCGCGAGTACAGATCCAAGTATTATACTCTCAGCGAGTGAAAAACAAAGTCCGCCACCCTCACTCCTCACTGGACTCTGCACTCTGCTGCACACTGCACACTCCTCTGTACTAGCTTGGCAGTATTCACATTTTTACATGCTCTCCACCATTATATCACTCCTCTCTCTCTTTCTCTGATTTCTCTTTGAGAGAGACACTTACGGCCGTCTGAAATGGGTTGCGCACAGTCCAAAGTGGATAATGAAGAGTCGGTGGCGCGTTGCAAGGAGCGGAAAATCCTCATGAAGGAGGCTGTGGCGGCCCGGAATGCCTTCGCCGCTGGCTATTCTGGCTATGCCGTTTCTCTTAAGAACACCGGTGCCGCCCTCAGCGACTACGCCCTCGGTGAGGCTGAGGAGCCCTCCCACCTCCATCAGCCTCCTCTTGACGCCAGTTCGCAGCCACCGCCGCCTCCTCCGCCACCTCCTCCCCCGCCGTCCATCGACAGCCTTCCCCCGCCTCCGCCACCCAATTTCTCTCCCAGCCCCATCAAGCGCGACGTGACAATGTCGGAGATCCCCATGAAGCAGAATCAGAAGTCGGTTCCGGACGTAGATTCTATCGCTGTTGTGGAGGAAGAGGAAGAACGGGACGAGGAAGAGGAACATGAACAATTAGATCATCGTGTTGCTCGAAGGAAGAGTAATAATCGCATCAGCAAAGATTTAAGTGGATCCCGGGCCCCACATAAAGTGAAGGTGGGACCAGAGAGCACTCCGCAGTCTCCACCGATGACGCCGGAGAACCACGCGGTGCCGCCGATGCCGGAGGCGAAGAACATGGCTTGGGATTACTTCTTCATGGTGGACAACATGCCGGGTCCTTCTTTGGAAGCCGAGGATGAGGTGGCCAGAAATGATGGCAGTTTTGATAATGTGGGCGTCCAATACGGCAGAATCGGAATTCCTCCTGATGGGGGTGGCGGAGAAATCGATGGGGTCGAGCCGAAGACGCCTGAGAAATCGGAGGAAAAGCTAGCGGCAATGCAGGAGGAGGATGAGGTAGAAGAGGAGAAGGCCAATAAGGGGAAGCAGATTGATCATTCTAAAACGGCGCCTGCCGATTTTATGATGGTAGGAAAGAGGGAGGCTTCGATTCCAAGTGTAAATTTGATGCAGGTCTTGAATTTGGTCGATGATCATTTCCTTAAGGCCTCCGAGAGCGCCCAGGAAGTTTGCAGGATGCTCGAGGCCACTCGGTTGCATTACCACACAAATTTCGCAGACAACCGAGGTATATAGAGCTTGAATTACGTTTACTTGACATTAAGATTAGGCGTTTGTTACTTGTGTTTTGTATGTAGTACAAGTAAAATGCCAAGAGGAATGATGGATGCATCCATCATAAGAGTCTGCTTTTCAAGTTCTCTTGACATCTTGGGTTGCAAACTTTTAGTAGCTAACCTCAGATTCCATGTTCCCTTACTGCTGTTTTCTTTTAGAAAGCATAAAGGTAATCAGTCGCTTATGAACTTCTGATCCTTTTTTCTAACTTGGCAAGTTTAATGGCATAGACCTAGTAGTGCACTACTGCAAGGAACAGGAAAGGTTGGCTGGTCAGTCTCAAAACAACACAAGCTTGTCATTGTTTTGCTGAGATTGGGCCTTTAAATTACAGTTTAGTTCATCCTGGAGTATTCATTTAAATAATGTCATCTGCTGGTTAACATTTGTGTTAACAATTGCAGGGCACATTGATCATTCTGCCAGGGTTATGCGTGTTATCACTTGGAATAGATCATTTCGAGGCATACCTGGTGGTGAAGGTGGGAAGGATGACTTTGATTCTGATGATTATGAAACACATGCCACTGTTTTGGATAAGTTGTTAGCTTGGGAAAAGAAACTCTATGATGAAATAAAGGTATGCAGCATATTGTTGATCTGATGACATTTGTTTGCCCAGCTCTCTTCATGTTACTGATTCTTAAGAGATGCAGCACAGTCTAGCTATAGTATTTGAGTTTCATGAAAGCATCTGTACTATTCATATAACTAATGCATGGTATTTCAATTCTTTGAATAAATTATTTTAGCCAGCTTCTGTTGCCTTCAGCAGCAAATGGTGTAAAGTTTATTCCTTTATTTATCTTTGCATGGCCCATAAGCACTTCTGTTGTAAAATATTATGATCATTTTGATGAAGCTTATCTTTCTTTATGTTGATCAGCAAGGCGAGCTTATGAAGCTTGAGTACAAGAAGAAAGTTGCTCTGTTAAATAAGCAGAAGAAGCGTGGTGCTAGTGCTGAATCTTTGGAAAAAACAAAAGCAGCTGTGAGCCATCTGCATACAAGATATATAGTTGACATGCAGTCCATGGACTCAACTGTTTCAGAAGTCAATCATATACGTGACAACCAGTTGTATCCAAAACTTGTTGCCCTTGTTGATGGGTAGGTTACCTGGAAAAAGAAATCAAAACAACAGAATGTTACTTTTTCCTATTTCGGTCTCTTAGTAAGGCCTTTCTCACATTTTGGTTTCTCTGAACCATATATTATCATGCTTTGTGGCTACAGTGATTTATCTCCTTTTTTATATTTTTCCTGAAAGAAGAACTCCTGTAGGACCTCAATTTATAGCCTGATTACTTTAGCAATTTAAGGCTCTTGTCTAATTCTTTATTTGCTTCACATTAAGACCATCGTAAACTGGGCTGAAATCTTGCTTTTATTTCATGCATCTTTGATTGTCTGGAAAAGTTTTAGATTCATTATTCTACCTTCCCTTTAATCCTTAGGCCTGGGTTTAGATTCATAATCCCAAGGTGGTGCAATATGAATGTTAAATGAAAACTTTTCCCAGTGGGTTCTGTTTCAATTGCAAACTAAAATCTGATGCATGATTGTCATTGGACCTCATCCACTTGATATCAAGTACTAAACCACTGCATAAAAACTTGCTTGTCCTCTTAATATTGATTAAACAATTATAGCAGTCACACACTTGTGTCCTCTGTCATCTCCTTCTTTCTAGTATGCCATAACTAATCTTGTAAGTCTCCGAACCACCTTCACCTGATTTGCACTATGATTGTTGTAATGGCATTAAATGCCAAATTTTCTTTAGTCGGTATTGTGATACAATTTTGCAGTGTTTTCACTTGTAAAACTTAGATAGAAATCATATTTAAGGTTGTGAACATGTCCTGTTCTACTGCAGGATGGCCAAAATGTGGGCAAGTATGTGCATACATCATGATAGCCAGTTGAAGATTGTAACAGAACTGAAATCCCTTGAAGTCAGCCATAACATCAAGGAAACAACCAAACAACACCACGAGCAAACTGTCCAATTTGGGAAGGTTGTCGAAGAATGGCATTTGCAATATGAAAAGCTTGTGATCCATCAGAAAAAATACATTCAGACCCTCAATAGTTGGTTAAAGTTAAATTTGATCCCCATTGAAAGCAGCTTAAAAGAGAAAATGTCATCCCCACCCAGAGTCCAGAATCCTCCAATCCATGCCCTGCTCCATGCATGGCATGACCATCTTGCAAAGCTTCCAGATGAGCTCGCCAAATCAGCTATCTCATCCTTTGCAGCCATGATAAAGACCATAATTCTCCATCAGGAAGAAGAGATGAAACTAAAAGAAAGATGCGAGGAAACAAGGAAGGAGTTTTTGCGCAAGAAGCATTCATTTGAGGAATGGTACCAAAAGCATATGCAACGGAGGAACCTTACTGATGAAACAGATGCTGAAAGAGGTGAAGGTGGGAATCCAAATGATCCTGTCTTGGAGAGAAGGTTTGCAGTAGAGAGCTTGAACAAGAAGTTGGAAGAGGAAGTTGAAGCCCACCGAAGACACTGCCTTCAGGTTAGAGAGAAATCACTGGGGACTCTCAAGATCCGCTTGCCTGAGATATTCCGTGCATTGTCAGACCATGCTCAAGCATGTTCTGATGCTTATGAGAGACTGAGGTCCATCACACGTTTGCAGAATTCTGAACGTAGCCCTCCACAATGAGGTAAGCACCTATTTAGTAATCAAATTAACTCTTTTTAAGTTAAGCCATGGTCAACTGTATCGAATGAATAGCACTGTCATGTTTTATTCTACTGCAATGCTGGCAACAGTTATCAGGTTCTTGTGTGGAATTATTTAGATTCAAATTCCAGAAAGCTCCTCTTGTTTTATCGCTCACATCACGATGAGTCTCCTTATAAGAACAGGAGAAAGTTGAATGGGACTGCTTGTTCGTAGTTTGGATGCAATCTTATTGGGAGATTATGCTTTCCATGCCTTAAGTCTTGCCTCTGTAAACGCCTATTTGGAATTTTCAACCTGGAACATAAAAAGGGTAGGACAGGATTCTAACCAAGCATAATACTTTTACAGTGATTTATATCGTGCCAATATATTCCATTACAAAGACTTGTAGGCAAATATAGGTATCACAACAATTGATCTGCCATGAAGATCCATCCTGACCCAGCTAGGCCTCAAAATCCCGTAATGTCGTAGTAGAGGGTAAAATTTCATGGGATCGTACGGGGCTAATAGCCTGCAGTCATTAAAAGCTTGTGACAACCCCAATTATATATTTTGGACAAGCAGGAAAGTTGCATAAAAGCTTTGAATTGGATGTGTTCTAGACATGTGTTTAAGCATTATAATCATTCATCACATTTTTCAGTTTTTAAATGTGCGACGGTAGTGATGTCGAGCACCAACTTATATTTTACAGTTGTAACAGTACAGCGTAAATTTGATGGTATATGACTCATTATTTCTTCTTGATGGCTTTGACTCATCACAATTCACTTACTTCTTGGGGAAGAAGAGTTGGGCGCTACTCCCTTATTAGTCAAACAGCGATGCTTTTCTTTTTCCTTTTCTTCACATTTCCCACTTGTTGGTTAACGAAGAGTTGGGTGCAACGCTCTCGTTAGTCAAACATCTTACCTTTAATTCTTCTATAATGCTTTCAGATAATGCACATGCAACCCAAGCTAGTTTAACTGTCAAAATTTGTGTGCTTAGACTAAAAGCTCGACTCATGAATTTGGAATGTATCTTGGAGTCGATTGTCAGTGAGTGTCTTACCTGAGCAGGAGCTACAGGCAGGGTCACAAAAAGACCCAAAACCAATTTGGCAAACGTTCTGGAGAGAATTCGGCGGGGAGAAGAGGAAGATACTCAGTGCTCCTGTAACATTTGCCCATGCTTTTTATTGTTTAAAACAAAAAGAGAGAGAGAGAGGGAGAGAGAAAAGCTCAAGTGGTACCCGTAGTCTGCCAAGGCGGAGCGAAGGAGGAAATTTTGTCAGTGTTCATGACCTATAGTCTGGCAACATATGAATCAAAACGTTATTTCATCTCCCCTTCCGGTTTTTCCTTCTGTTATACATAACTTTCTGTTTCTTTTTCTTTTTACGTTAAAAAGAGAAAAAAGGCTTCGCATAAAGATGATTAAGTGGCCAACTAATCGCATTTATGCTTCGAAGATCGTACGTTATGCTTATTAATATTCCCTTTAGCTTCTTGCTTTTCTATCGAAAGTCTGGCTGCTTTATGATCTAAGTACCAGTCGGTAGGGAACAAGAAGACGAATCAAAAATGAAAACTGGAGTATTTAATTTCCCAACTTTTCCTATTTTCCTTGACTCAAGCAAACCAACATGCTCCTCATAACACTCCCACTTGGAGCTTTGTCGTTCTCCAGTGCATGGCAGACAACACGGCGCGAAAGCAAAGAGAAGCTTGCAGCATCCATGAGTACTTGTTTTCTCTGCCGAAAGGTGTGGGGACATAGTGCTACGGCTGAGACCATAAAATCAAAGTGCTCGACCTTTTTAGCCTAGAAATCGAATGGGAATGATATCGACAGAATTTCTTTTTGGTTGATTTCTAATACACACGGAGAAAAGTTGACAGCGATGTTACAATTACGGAGATAGCTGGCTGCCACATCCATTTCCTTGTATTCTATCCCAAGTTCAGATGCAGTCTAGGTTGATACTCACTAATAGTTCTACAAAAACACCCGATTACACACTCAATTCCCTCTTCTCCGGGTCTTCTAAGAAGAAAAGTGTGACTGCGATCACTTCTATGCCTTTACACTTTCTAGGCTTCACTATGAAAACTAGTTACTCACTACCCACTAGAGATTCTATTTGCACTATAAGAAATAAAAATTGTAACATCTTAGGTGTGATCTTGGATATTATTGTAACATATACAAATATAGTATTAAAAAACTGAGTATAATAGTCAAATCAATTCAAAATCTATCACTCCTCACTCTTTTGTTATAAATTATCGATAGTTCTCCCATATGGTTGATCTAAGAACAAGATAGTCCACCAAGTAAGTAAAATCATTCTACAAAATCTAGCGACAATTCATGCAAAGACATATTCAATTCTAAGAATGGCCTGTTAGTATGCCTTCTCTGGACATTTTCAGAAAGTCGCCCCAAAGATACATCTAAAAATGGAAAATAAGCCCGTTCCTATACCTTAAGTAAACATACATAGCATATGATCACGTTATAAAATCAAGCTTGCAGTCCATTTAGGCAGGTATTAAGAACCCGTGTATCATGTTTGAAGCAAGACAATAGATTTGCCACTCATACAGCATTTCTCTTACTAAATCCCAACATCAATGGGAGCGGCAAACTTGAGCAATGAGTCCATGGGCTCAATTTATTTCAAAAGTTGACCTGTCATGCTGCCACTAACACTGGGATTGACAACTAGGAATCATAACAAACAAATGAATGCAGTTAAATCAAGGATTTCAAGCTACAAATGTAGCGTGGGAAGTCCAATATTTATTTGTAAAAAGGTTGCAGGGAAGTTCACTTTAAAGCACTATAAAATCTACAGTTTCAAGAATAATATGTATTCCCACATTGTTTGCCATAATAAATATCTAACATGTTTATAAAAGAGTGTCCCAGTGCCCCTAACTCCCACTTTTGTGGAGTCTAAGAAAGGGTCAGATGCCTATGCTGCAGTCTATTTGCTGGTCATGTGCTTACAAGGAGGTTGTTGGTTTTGGTTCTTCAACTCATCACCAGCAACAAGAAAGAATGCAGTGTGCCTGAAAAGATTAAGAGATGCACAAGCTATCATGGAATTCGAACAACAAATGTTAACATAAATGGACTAGATAGGATCCGAGAAGGATATGATTCAGTGAATCAAACCTGAAAAAGTTCATCATTTTGATCTTTGAGTCATCATCAATGCCTGGGGTGGTGTCTAATGCTATCTGCATGTGCTGCAACCACCTCTCTGCAGCACGGTGTGTGACAGGAAATGGTCGGTGACGTCCAATTAGTGCAGGGTGACCTGCCAAGGATCAGATAATCTCACTTCTTACATGATCCATAGCAACAGCAAGCAGTATCAGGAGATTCATATCAAATGAACTTGAAACTCTAATTTTTGTCAGATTATCATACATGAAAAATAAAGAAAATTCCTCCCCGATATTTCATGTCGATGATTTTTTTTGGTAATGATCCCAGCACATTAGATGGATCACTCAGAAAATGATTAAGCCGACCATCCAAGTTTACTTCTGTTCCATTCATAATTCCAAACAGCCATAAACGTTTTTACATCAAAACAGCTTTGGTAGGCCAGATTATACATAAAAGAAACTAATAGCAGTTGATTGGACAATCATAATCGTACTCTTCAGTAGGATTGATCCCTAATGGTACTCTTGGCGTTGGGCTTAATGTCCATAATTAAAATACAGCATATGGCAATCTGAACTTTAGTAGAGATATGTGCAAACAAAAACCCAAAAACAAAAAACAAATTTTAGAGGTTGATTGAGAAACAAGTTTCTCAAACACATCCACTCCTTCTAACTAATTGAACCATTACACATCCCAATTCCTCATACACAAACCCAAAGGCCCTTCTAGAATGGGATTCTCGATATATGCAGTGGGAGTGACACTTGCTCGTGGGCCTCTCGTGGCAGTAATAACATTCATATGTAACCGGAACAAGATTATTTCTAGAATTGCAAAATCAGGGCTAAAGAATAACCGTGTAGTGCATGTGGAAGTAAAGAGAGAAACAACATTATATATATATAAGGGAGGAAAAAATTAACGAAAAAAAGAAAAATGGAAAACACAAACCTTTGCGCTGAGAATAAAGGGGAGGTCCTCCCATTCTCTGCACAAAGAACTCATATTGGTTCTGTATAGCCTCCTCTTTCTTCGACCCCGCAAAGATCGACCTGAACCACTCTTCTTCGTCATCGAACACCCTGATCCCATTCCCATTTTTATTTTTTTATTTTATTATTTTAACTAAACAATAGATAATTTTGCTAGAAAAAAAAATATATATATATAAATTTTTTTATTTAAAGGACAACCTGTTGTAGAAATTGGTGGAGAGGTTAACGAAGGATTGGAGGCCGAGATTCTGAAAGAGGTTGGTATTGTCGATGGCAAAGGCGTCGGCCTGCTTAACTCCGCTCCACTCCGACGCCTTCTCTTGCAGTGACTGCATCTTCCTCTCTCTCTCTCTGTTTTTTTTTTTTTTTTACTTCTTTTCTTTTTCTTTTCTTTGCTCTGCTTCCTTTTTAGTGCTCTACGCTCTCTCTCGGTAATGGCGTGGGCGTATGGCAGAGAGAGGCCTAAAGCATCTTCCAACCGATGGTCTATTAAAATTGAAAGGCGGGCGCTCGTGGATTCTCGCGTGGTTTACACGCTTTTTTAATTGGTTTCCATACAACTGGCTCACAGAGTCGTCCAAATAACCTGAACAAAAAATAACTTGAGATCTATGAATTAACAACCCTAATCTGCGATCTGAATCTATCCGACCCGACCCAACTTACCTAATTTGACATTCCCATTGGCGATTTCACGGTTCGCCACTGCAGTTGTGGCCATAGGTTAGTTAATGATTCCACTCAAGGTCTTCTTAATCGACAGAGAGATTATTATTGGTGGGCCAGAAAACGGGCCTGATTCTCAAACAAAAGTCCACTCTTAAAAGGCCTCATCGACAGGGACGTTATTATTGGACCAAAAAACGGGCGCGTCCACTTAAGAGGCCCATTTTCTCCAACAAAGGTATTATTCCTTTGTGATGTGGAAAGCCCGTCCAAAGATGATAGAGGAGCGCGCGGCACAATGGTCTTTTTGAGAGGATTCTCACCAATAATCTCTACAAGAACACAAGCCATCCTGAAACTTGTGAAATCTGCTGGCATCTCTCACCACAAATACCAATTTAGAGATCTTAGATAAGCCCTTGATGAACTCGTGGCAGTCCCCACAAACTCTCAAGTTTTTGAAAACACGAATGACCCTTCCTGGTTCCTCCGACCCCACACAAAGCAAGGCCAACCCAATTGCCAACTTCTCGCTGTGGACTCTCAAGCTTTCTTCCTTTGACTCCTCTTCCACATCGTGCAACGCATATTTCACCCCGGGAATATAACCTAATTGTTCTTTCATTTTCCTCTCCGTTTCCTTCAATACTCCGTGGATTTTCTCCATAAGTGGGTGTTTGTCGTCTCCGCCATAAAAGAAGTGTATCTCCTTGTCCATCTCTATCCAGCTACATCCTGCCTCTTTCTTTAATCTTTTTGTCTTTGCCAATTCTCTTGTTCTTTCACACGCATTCCAGTCGCCAGCATCAGCAAACATATTTGACATTGTCACAAAAGTAACTGGATTATTGCTGTCTAATTTCAAAAGCACGTCGCATACTTCTCTTCCCAGTTCAAAAGCACCATGTACTCTACAAGCACTAAGCAACGTTTGCCATATACCTACATTTGGCTTTAGAGGCATGCCGTCTATGAGCTCCCTGGCTTCGTTCAAGCGCCCAGCTCGACCGAGGAGATCAACCATGCAAGCATAATGTTCTACCCTAGCCTTGATCCCACGGTCTTCTTTCAACTTTGAGAAATAAATTTGACCGCTTTCCACTAGACCCGAATGGCTACAGGCTAAGAGTATGGCCAGGTAAGTCACGTCATCAGGCTCAACATTATGTAATTGCATTTTGTTAAAGAGATGAATTGCCTCCCTGCCAAGACCATGCTTTCCGTAGCCAGTGATCATAACCGTCCAAGATATCACATTTTTGGTCGGCATTTCACTGAAAATTTTTTCTGCCTCTTCTATCACCCCGCACTTGAGATACATATCCATAATGGCATTGCCTACCGTTATGTCTAAACCTGATGGGACCTTAATGGCGTATCCGTGCATTTGCTTCCCTTGCTCCACGAGGGCAAAGTCAGCAAAGACACCCATCAAGCTTGAAAGAACAAACCCATCTACTTGAATGTCAGTCTCTCTAATCTGCCTAAATAACTTCACGGACTCTGCAAAGTTTCCTTCTTGAGCATAGCCGAGAATGAGGGCACTCCACGATATCACATGCTTTTGTTTAAAATGACCAAACACCTTTTGAGCCTCAGATAGTTTACTGCATTTCACATAAAAATCAACAAGAGCACCGGCAACAATACTCTTGTCCACATATCGGAATCTGTTAGTGATCAGGAATGCATGAATCTTCATTCCTTCTCTAATTGCACCAAGGGCACCACAAGCCTTTAATGTGCTTGAAAGTGTGATCTCATCTGGGTCTTCACCGTGTTCTTGCATTTCTCGAAACAAAACCAATGCATTCTCACCCTGCCCTGCTAGGGTGTATCCTGCAATCATTGAGTTCCAACTCACAAGATTCTGTACGCGCATAGTTTCAAAAACACAGGCAGCATCATTGATTCTTCCACATTTGGAGTACATGTCAAGGATGGAATTTCCCACCACAGTTACTGCATCAAATCCATTTTTTACACAAATACTGTGAAACTGCATTCCAATACGAGGATTATTTAACATACCACACGCTTTAAGATTCAAAGAGAAAGTAAAATCATTTGGTTGCACACTCGATAATCCCATTTGAGAGAATAGAATCAAGGACTGTTTGGCACTACTCATTTGTACGTACCCACACATAAGAGCTGTCCAAGAAACCACATTCCTTTGGAGCATTCTATCAAACAGAGAACGAGCAAAATTCACTTTACCGCATTTTCCATACATGTCTATAAGATCATTGCTTAACATCAAATCAATCTCAAACCCCGTTGTCACTACAGCTGCGTGTACTTGTATTCCTTGATCAAATAGTAAATATTTGGAGCAGTGCCGTAACAGCTCTGCTAATCTCTGTCTTTCACTGAACACCGATAGTGTCAGCCGCTTCATCAATTAAGGCAGGCTAAAGCCCCTCGTCAGCAGTAAAGAATGGCAATGAAAACTATGGTTGGAGCATTCAGAAAGGCCGGTTTGTACAAAATTTGCAGAATTGCATAGACATGGCATAATTGAAGGAAAATTCTATTCATTCGATGGTTGATTGGTTCCCAAGAAAATCATAAATAACAAAAGCTTTTTCAGAAATGATTTGAGTCTGCTTTGTCTTTGCTAAATTTGGGAACCTGCAAATTTTTTTTCTCGGCAATCAAGAGTGTTGTCCTGGGAGACCAACGATGGGTTTTGAAATCTTTGAACGAAAAATAACGTCGTCCAACAATTTGAGCTTTACAGAATCCAACACAAACGGTGGCGGCAGCAGCGGCGATAACGAGAAAATGATCAAGGCGACAAGGACAAAATCATCCGAATGTGGCAGCGCTTGAGCGATTTATTGCAAATGGAGGCAGGTTTTTCTAGCTCTTCTTGTTCGTGACAGTGTTGGGTCTAATTTAAGCTTTATGTCTATTGTCATGTCATTTCTGGATTTTCATTAGTTGTTACTCATGCTAGTTTTCGGAATTGTGACGTTTCGTTCTACGAGGAGATTTTCGTATGCAGAAGGTTCGGCAATATGGTAGTTCAATTGACATTCTCGATCGTGCCGAATGCCTCAAGCCGTATTAAATAAAGCTGTATACAAAGATGCAATATTCTCGCATCATATGCTTGGAGGGCTCAATTGCAATCTTGAGATTGATAATATGGCAGTGGAGCACTGGTAAAGAACTTGAATCCAACAACGCTACCACATTAGACATCTGGGCAAAAGAGGAGTCTTGCTGCTACGTTAACATTGCTCCACTGTTACTTGGAGATTAGCTTATTTGTGAAAACAAAAGTATCGCCATGTATTGAAGAACATACACCTCTTTTGGTTGGCACTACAGGCTGCAGTACATGTCACATTCGTGCATGCTTAATAAATAAGGCTCTAGTTTGTTGCCATCAACTTGCCAAGGCTAATAATGTCCTGACAGCTTGTACTCAACTGTAGGCTCTATACAGGTTAAAGCTAAATTCACAGCCTGACAGAAAAAGAAGCTGAGGCGTACCAAGTACAAATTGAGCGCTTCGACTTTGGTCCATTGCCTTTGCCCACCCCAACAACATAGTTCCAACTCCCAAGAATTAGATGCACAACATTGTAGGGAACAGCCTGGAAAATTATCTTCACCCCACCAATTATCACTTGGTTAAATCCCGTTGGCAAGCCGAGTCTAATATATTTTAAAGGTGTCGATCTTTATTTAGCCAACCACAGAATTGAATTTAAGCCACATTTCATACAAAAACAACAGGGACCCGTCAAACAATAATATCAACTGATAAATGGTGAAATAAGATACATTTATGAACGGGTAGAAATTCAAAACGATAATTTAAGACAAAATTGATAAGCCACAAATGAGGATCACCGCATATGCACCACAGTCCGTGAATATGGCATCTAATGCAGTCTGCATAAGTAGACCTAATTCCAGAGCCTTGCCTGCTTGTTCAGCCCAATCAAGCTTGTCACTCGATGGAATCTTATCTTCAACCTCTATACCACCCCTTCCACTATTGAAGAGAAGCTGCACTAGCACCAGAGCTAGGTTGGTCAGCAGAACCAAATAAAGAGGCCCAAAGCTTATGATGCTCTTCAATACATTACTCCTTGGCAGAGGAAATCCTGAATGCAATAGAACAACTAAAAGGGCTATAATTATAGAACAATACTGGCGGGGTCTCACCGTTGCGGCAATCGCCGAACTTATCTGTTTTGGTGTCACAAATTTATTTATGTATGCAAGTGGTTGCTCTTGTTGCTCCGGGACAAAATCAGGCACAGCTGATCTCTGGTCTGTTGAGGGCAACAGCGGTTGTTCTTGTTCCATACCCGTTGCTCGTGAATCAGGATGCCTTGGCGGTTCAGTACTCATCCTGTCTTCAGGCAATTGAGATGTTAGACTGCCCCTACCATGGCTGGCACCACTGGCAGCATCGTGCTTAAACGAGACAAATGTTTCCACTTCCCGGTCTGGAGATAAAAAATAAGATCAGGATACAATCAGCAACAATCATATAATCAGCAAGTAGCAGCAAAGTTATTCCAATTTACGGTAAGAAGCGTAAGGAGACTGAAGACTTCAACATCATCGATTACCAAGAAGCAATTAGGGACACCCATTAGGTATTTGTCAACTGCTAATTAACAAAACTAGTTCATAAGATAACCAAAAACCAGCAAAATCGGGAAGCTAACAATACATGGCGCCCAAATCTGTTTTAATACGACATGTCGTAAGCCCACACAAATTCAATCAGCAGTAGCCCAATACTAGCTAGCGTAGAAAACCGTAGAAATCTTGGTATAGAAAGAGACGTACCAGCGGTTTGATCGTTATCGGAGAGACGAGATGAGTCGGCCACATCTGACATTTCAGGGGATTCCAGAGGGAGGGTTTGGATCTGACCCGTTATGAGAGCTAAACGGTCGGCTCCTTTATCCATTATCTTCTTCCTCCTCCATTCTCTCGTGGCCGCGGCGCTGGTGGCTGCCATGTCCGTTCTTTTGTTAGACGAACCCCCCCCCAAAATAGTTCTTTAGAACTCGGCTGTTATTACGGAGTGCGAAGTCCCGGTATTGTCTTGAAATCCTTTCCGATGGGTATTGGTATCGTATTTTTCTGAACTGGATCGGGCCTTTGATCCAACTTTCTTGGGCGAGCCCAATTCTTTTGACGATGAGGCGCATGTACACTTTCTTCTTCTTATTGAAATTTTATTTTCTGCTCTTGTCTATATATATATATTTTTTTTTTTTTGTTTTTTTTCTTTTCCGTGCCCTGTGCTGGCTTTCCATTTGAGTTTATGTTGTCTCTGAGTTGTGCGCTCGAGTTGTGGAGACGAGAGACGTGCAAACAAGGAGGATGAAGGTTGGATTCTTATACCTTTAGTTTGGTCAGTGGCTTAATACTTTTTATATGTTAATTAAATTTTATTTTTTAATTATTATTTATTTTTAATAAATAAAAATTTATAAAAAAAATATATTTAAATTTATTAATATTAAATTTTAATATAAAAAATTTAATTAAATTTAATTATATTTAAATAATAATTTATTTTATTTAAATTTAATATTTATTTAAATATTTTTTTTAAATAAAAATTTAATTAAATTAAAAAATAAAAATATTAAATAATCAAATAATATGGTAAAGAAAAAAAAATGACGTATTCTTTCATTATAAATTTTATATAATAAAATATTTAAAATTTTAATTTTAAAATTTTTTAAAAAAATATAATAATATAAAAAATAAATATATAAAAATTATAATAATAAATATATATAATAAGATTTTAAAAATAAAAAAATTATAAAAATACAAATTTTTATGAATTTAAATAAATGTAAATAAATTTTATATTATATAAAAAATATTTTTTATTATATTAATAATATTTTATATAATATAAAAAATTATATTAATATTTATTATTTTATTATAAAATTTTTTTATTATATAAAATATTTTATTTATAAAATAAATTATTTTACATTAATTTTTGTTTATAAAATTTATTTTTATAATAAATTTTTCTTTTAAAAAAATATAATAATACTGATAATAATATATAGAGTGTAGAATTTTCTTAATATCATAATTATTATATTATTTTAATATCGTATTATATATTTTGTAATATTTTATATATATTATCAATTTTTTTATATATTTTATTATATATTTTTATTTTTTATTTTATATCTTATTTTATTTATTATATATCTTATTATATTTTAATAAAAAATTTAAAATTTATAAATTAAATTTTTATTATAAAAAATTTATATTATTTTATTATAAATATAATTACAAATTTATTATATTTTTTAAAAATTTTATTATATATTTTTATTTTACTTATTTTATTTTATTTTTTTATTTATTGTATATTTTATTAAAAAATTTAAAATTTAATATTTTTATTATAAATAAAAATTTATTTAAAATTATAATTAAAGTTTATTATTATAATTAATAATTAATAGTTATAAAATTTATTATTAATAAATATAATTAATTGTTTAATAATTATTAAATAATATTTTATTAAAAATTAATAAAATAAAAAATAATTATTAAAAAATATTATATAATTAAATAATAATTATTTTATATAAAAATTTAAAATATTATTTAAAAAAAATTATTAATTTATTATTTTTTTAATTATATTAAAATATTATATTTTTAAAATATAAATTTAAATAATAATATATTTTTATTAAATATAAAATTTATATTTTATTAAATATTAATAAAATTACTCGACTCAACAAATTTTAAATTTCAACTTTAATCTCAAATACACCTATAGTGTTTAGTGTTCATGAATTAATTCGATATTTTAGCCTAAATTTTTATGACATCCTATTCAACTAAATAAATACGGTAATACATTGTGCCTTAAATGTCACAATCTATTTCTTTCTCTTGAAACCTAAACTCAACCTCGATGTAAATACTGTATATGAAAGCATGGGAGCAGAGTCCAGCCAAACTTCAAATTCTTTAATTTCCGATAAATTTAAAAAGAAAAGAAAAAAAAAAGTTGCTACGTTTCCAGTTCCAGGCTGTTGGAGCCTGAAACCTGAATAGCAAAACCCCTGTCGCTCTCCGAGTTGAACTCTAATACCCTCCAACCATGGGGAAAAACTATTTGTATAAAGAGCAAGGAAAGGACCACAAAACAAACCCGATTACTCGACCAGTCATCTTCTCCGCCGCCACGAATTGATCGTCGTTTTTCGTGCTTCCGCTCCTTTCTTTGATTGGTCTTTCATGGAAAGACGGCCAAAGCTACTGGCCATGGCATCATCAAGCTCTGATCAGAATGTACTCTCAGATAGATTCAGCACTCTCCCAGATGAGATTGTCTATCGCATAGTTGCGTTTCTGGGGGCTAATGAAACTGCTCGTCTAAGCCCCGTATCAAGAAGATTTAGGCAACTGTGCATGCGTAGCGCTATCTTGTATTTCCGTGCCGACTTTCCGTGCCAGCAAAGGTACATAAAGTTCTGCAATTACGTTGACAAGTTAATGAGATCGCGTTACACGGAAGGCATAAAATTAGACACGTTTCGCATCCATTGGCTGTGCATGGAACGGAGACACGACATCGGAGAGAGTGTTGTTAATTCATGGGTAAATGTTGCTACATGGTGTGATGTTCGAGAGCTTGAAATCCTTCTCCAACTCCACTTAGGGAAATGGGAAAGCTACTCGCTGCCCGAATGCGTTTGTCGGTGCAAAACTTTAAGGGTATTGAGACTGGATTTGCAGCAGAAGGGTAGAATTAGTACTCTGCCAAGAAACTTGGATTCGCTTGAGGAACTATCGCTAATTTCCGTTACGATTGGAGGTAAATGTTTAGGAGACAATATTTCTGTTTGGTGGACTTCTCTTAAAAGGTTAAATCTTGAAAAAGTTAATGGGATTACTGATTTGAATATAACTAGCTCATCATCCCTTGAAGATTTGAGCATGAGCAATTGTCTAATTGGTACCGCCAACGGCAGCAGGAGCTTCAAAATCGACTGTTCATCTTTCAGGGGTTTAACGATAACCGGGTGTCACTTCTCCGGCGCCTGCCATATGGATATTACATGCCGATCTCTGCAAAATTTCAGAGTCAGAGATTCTGTTTTTCAGGATGTTTTGACAGTCAACGGCAGTGTTGACTCGTTTGAAAATCTACAACTGTGTGGCTCCTATTTTCTGAAACCCTGTGGCCTTTCCATCGCTTGTCATCCATCTATCGAGCACATAACAATCCGCGGCTGCAAGTTTGAAGATTATTGTCATCTTTGGACCAATAGTTCGTCCATTGAAACATTCGTTATTTCGGAATTGGAAATAGACCGCAAGTACATCAGCGTTGTAGCTGAAAATCTTGTGTCATTGGCTATACACACGTCTGGGACAAACTCACATCAATATCCCTTGGCAATTTCTGCACCAACACTCCAGGCCGTAAAGTGGACAGGCCATCCTGCAGACTTTGTTTACTTGGAGAGCTTCCCGTCTCTGGTGAACGCAGCGATTCATATTAAACCATCTTGCCGACATAAGAGCAAGGAGTCCTCCAGCCGATGCAAGCTTTTCAAGAGTGCAACCTGTTGCTTTCCTGTGCTTTTTCAAAGTTTAAGACGCGCCAAGTCCATGAAGATAAATACTTGGCCTATCGAGGTACTTCCTCCTCTTCCCTCCTCCTTTTTATCTCTGGAGTTTTCTTTTTTACTTCGTAGTTGACTAGGACTTTTTTATTGCAGATTTTCTTCATGCAAAATGATGAGCCAATATTTTTTGACAATCTGCGGCACTTAGTCCTTGTTGCTGATGGTTCATTAGCTGATACATTTCCAATCCTTTCCTCATTTCTAAAAGGATTGCCTAATCTGTATACTCTAATAATAGAGTTTGACAAGTCGTCCTATGGTTTGACCTCCTGTGACCCAAATGTAAGTATACACTGTTTTGCTGTTTTCTCTCTCGTTTATAGACTGTCTTTTGCCCCTTCTCTACCTAGACGTCGGATCTTGATGTAGTTTGAGGTCTTTTTTATAGTGTAATCCCATTTGCTTACTCAGTTACTCTTGCTTTTTGTCGTTGCAGTTGATGAATCTGTTGGGCTTCAATCCCAACCACTTCGCTATGTCGACTAGTCGGGATTCAAGAAAAGTAAAAATAGCTAGAATACCTACAGCAGCATGTACGAGGCTGGCAGAAGATCATCATCCTTAATTGAAGTTTCTTAGCCTAAAAGTTCTTTTTATACATCAATAAAATCTTACAAACGTATGTAATATCTAAAAGTTGTGCCAGGCGACACACAAATACATCTAAATATCGTGATTCAATTGACTTAATGTGTGTTGATGAAGTATTTTACTGTTTAGGGAGGCATTTTAAGGCTGCTTATGATTATGGATGGTCTTTAACATTTTGAGGTACTCGCAACTCTTTTGTATTTATATTGCATGCCCCCGTAATGAGTCCAGTCAACACTTGGTTTTCTTTAATGCACACGAAGACTCGTTTTATTTTCTTGGGTCAGTGAAAATTTATGATGGAACAATGTCCAATTATATAAATCGTTTGCAACCCACCGCTATTCGACACTCAAGTTAAACCCTTTATAAATGAGTCATCTCATAATTTCATAAGGTTACATGATCTTTAGCTTGTGCCTAGGTCTAGAGACGTATATTCGTGCAATTTGAAATGCATCATTCAATAAAATCCAATTTGGTCTCAATTTGAACATTTCCCTGCCGTTTGTGCGCGTTATAGAACTATCCACATGTGCCCATTCGAGCGTCTCAACCCAGAATTCTAATCAGCTGACTACTTTTGAGTGCGGGTAATCATCTCTAGGCAGTCTAATTCCTCCATCGTAAAATAACATAATAAGATCATAAATTAATGAGAAATAGATCTGTCAGTCTGACCGTAGATCTCCAAACCACCAGAGTTGTGTTAGCCATCATTCATTTTACAAAATCCAACAAATTTTGGTTCACTAAAAATAACGGTAGACATTTTTCAATTATATGCTATGCACCTTAATTTCCTCCCCAACAGAAATTCCAAAAAGATCAATGAGCATAGAACTAACCAGTGAATTGTTTCCCATTCAACAGTTGACTGTGACTGACCTCTTCTGAATTAGCAGCTGATGTGGGGCCTTTTGATTAGATAGACCATCTGAGTGTCCTCATAAGTTTCCATCTTCTGAACCTGGCACAATAGAGTCAAGGGCAGAGTTACTTATTGGTCTTTGCCTCGACATTTTCTTTGTAACCAGGTTTCTGGTTTCCACCGCAAGATGGCTTGCAAGTGTAGCTGGCCTCCCGATCAAGTGATCCCCAACTGGCTTCCGTGTGTGGTCAAGAGACTCATGACTGAAACTGTCATCAGAATGACTAAAGCGATTAGCCATACCATTATTATCATCCCTCTTGCTCTCATAATCATCATCATTAGCAGCTGCTTCAAGCCTGTCACCTTTTGCTTCAGTGTCCAAGTGAGCTTCAATCTCCAAGTAGCCATTTCTAATATTCCCATAGCTTCCTTTGTAGTCCTTGCTGATGTCAAAACACCCATTAGAAGAAATTTCTCCCTGTTTGATGTGCTTTCTTTCTTTCCTCTGCTCTTCTATCGTCTTCCTTTTCCTGAAAAGTCACCACCAGCAAAGTGTTACAAAACTACTTCCTGGACATATTAGTTAGTGTCCTTTCAAAGAAGAACACTACTACAGAAAAAGGATGCTCTCTCCCAGAGATGAATTACAAAGTCCAATTCATATTAATAAGGACCACCTCTAAGGTAGAATGTAAGCTAAATAACTAGATGCATCAACATTTAAGGACAGGATGTAAATCTATTTCATGTGTCTTTATGATACCAGACTTCCTAAGATAAAAACTAGCAGCAGCAACATGCACATTCAGCAGTGCATCAACAATTTGTTTATCATCCCCAAGCTTGAATCATAACACTGGCATTCTAAAAAAAAACACCTCAAAACTTCTTGCTTGGATTAACTTCATTTTTCACGTGAATTTTATTCATGAATTAGGCACAGATAATATGTAATCAATAACCACCTAGTAATCATTTATAATTCTTTTTCTCTCAAATGAACAACAAATTACTACTCATAGTTCTACAATGTGCAATGCAGCCTTCCACTAAAGACTTACTAATAATTCTGTCCTATGTGAAAGCAACTTCAAATTCGTGTATCTCACTCTGGAATAGATACTTGAAAAGGGATTTTTAGCAAGAATTGAACAAGGCAATGGATCGAAACACCAACCCCTGTCAATATGAGTGCAGAAGAGAAAACCCTTTTACCTTTCTTTGTTGTTGTTGTTGTTTTTTATTTATTTATTTATTTATTTATTTTATTTTAGCAGCAGAGAAAACCCATTCAAAAGTAATATCGGACAAAGAAGTACCATAACCTTTTCATAATCTACTTCCACAGATGTAAAGCAACATTATGGGAGGAATTCTTTTAAAGTCCAAAGACAACAAAGTTTCATTTCATCAAGTACTTGCATCAGCAAAGTGATTAGTATGTATAGGCAATCTAATCAGAGAAATGATTACTTTGTCACTTCTATAGCCTCAGCCATAGCACGGTCATACTCATCTGCACCAAAAATAATAATAATAATAATAATAATGTAAATAAAACAAGGGTTGTAAAATTGCAGATTAATAATGATAATAAAAAAAAGCATTGATGCCAAACAAGTAAAATACTGAACTAGAAAAAGAAGTTGCCACCCAGACGAAAAGCTTGGGACACTTCAATTTATCACAATAGTTTTTTTTTTTATCTCCAACCTAACATCTCAAAACTCTCTAGGAGGCATTTGTATGGTTCTATTCCTCCAACTTAATGTGCTATCATTTCTGCATGAGGAATTTGAAATTTTATTAAGTCTGGAGCACTTTTGTGCATAGTATTTTATCCTCCTATGTTCATGGCAGGATCCAAATTGGATGTAAATTTATTTCCATAAACTACACATTTGCAAGCAATTGGAAACTGCTTTTGTATTGGTTTATTCTTCATGCAGTGTTCTTTGAATTAAAGACTATAAGAAGATCCAAGTGTTAATTCCAGCTTTTAAGCGTAAAAATGTTGGGAAAGCCAATTTTCTCCCTCAGGTACAAAACACATATAAACTCCCTCCAGAAAAAGGAACAGCTGGAAGGAGGCAAGAAGATGCTTTTTGCAGTGACTCTTTCACTATGCTCCTCACAGCTTGGGTCCAAAGAGGGCAGTCAATTATTTACTTTTTCCCATAATGTATGAGTGGGGTCCAGATCAGACAAAGAAGTTGACTACTTTTAGTAACTCTGAGTCTCAACTGGGTACTTGTGACGGATGATATGCTCCATGCATCTCAGAAGGGAAGCAGAGCAGAAAAGGCTGAAGTATAATGTGG
The DNA here is from genome assembly GCA_037832385.1 of Rhizophora apiculata. NCBI lineage: Eukaryota > Viridiplantae > Streptophyta > Magnoliopsida > Malpighiales > Rhizophoraceae > Rhizophora > Rhizophora apiculata. The sequence continues at coordinate 2,605,355 of CM075433.1, read as the reverse complement.
CTAAACATTTTTTACACTTCACACAGTGCAGTCACCAAGATTTCCACAGATTGAGTAATTTTCCAACCCTTTATTGCCAAACACCCTACAATTGGACAACTCAGAACATACCAGCTGACTGCATTTAAAAGAAATTGATGCAAACAGTCAGCTAATAGTTTAGATCTAGAATTGTAAATGGAATTGGGTATTAAGCCACATAGTCAGATCATACAAGCCATACAATTAAGATATGCAGTGTACCAAAAGTATAGCTGATGGGCCCATGATTACGGCAAGAACGAGATGCCCAAGTCCCAAAGGATTTAATGTCATTCAAGAGCTTTTCTTGCCTTTGTTTTTGTTTGAGTGCCCTTTCTTTCTTCTATTACATGAAACAAAAGTGAAAAAATTACTTAGCACTGGAAAGTATAAATGTAATGGCAAAGCATATAAGATGGTGACATGCAAAACAATGTGTGGCAACACCACTTGGAGGGGCAAAATATGGCAACTGTCTTTCTGTATAGAATCATAACAAGTTCAACAATCCTACCTTTTGAAATTTCTCAATAGCAGGCAGGACTTCAGCATGAATAGTCTTTCCAAGAGCAACTTCTGCTACAATTTTGCTAGATGAAAGATCATCCTGGGATTACCAACAAGAAATAAAGTAAAATGAGATATCTCTCTATGAAGCCAAAAGAATCACTTAACATACCACCACTCTCTGAAATTCCCCAAGATTGGTTGCAAGTGTTTCCCACTGAGAGCACAGAGCAGGCATATCTGTACATGGTTTGCTCTTCATTTTTGTCCTTGACACAGTCTCATTTGTTTCTTTATATAGTCTAAGACCAATAACAGTATTTCCATCATACCTGTCAGCAAATAAAATACAATCAACACTTGCTCAGCAAATCATTACACCAGCAGCATGTTCAAATAACTACCAGTAAGAAGTTGCATTTCCATCTCCCCCAATCTTGTCTTTGCGGAAACATGAAACTTCTGTGCCATCTTTCAGAGCAGCATTGATATATGACACTGCATCCTCTTGCTATAAACAAAAATAATAGGTTATACTTTAATTAAAAAAAAAAAAAAGGAAAAGAAAAACTACAAAAAAGAAAATAAGATTAACTACAAGCCTATAATCTATCTTAAAATCCACCAATACCCATATAAATGGCATTAGCACCCAGTAATAAACATCATTGTTAGGACACATGCAAATGCACAGAAATTGAGTCACTCAGAGAGATAAAATTAGCAAAAAATTATAACATTTGAGAAAAAAGGGCAGTTAATTACCTCAGCTCGGACCTCACAAAGTGCTTTAAGGATAAGTAAACGATTTGTTGGATCAAGTTCTTTGTATTTGACCACCTCCTCCCTGCATGAGACACAGCAGCAAGAGACCATTATGACCCAAGATAACGTCCACAGAATAAAAGAAATCCGTCTCTTTTAAAACCATGCAAAGTCAAGGCATGGTACCCTTTAGCTACAGTCAGTGGTATCTCCCCTTCAGCGACCTGAAAAAAGAAGAGAAGCAGAAATATGTAGATGCCTTGATGATCCTAGTAGCAAAGGTATGAAAAACATTCAGCAGTAACTGACTAACCCATGGCCACCATGGGGCAAGCTTCTTACAAAGTACAGTAACCCATGCACCAGAACTGTTCAAAGCTTTGCTCACAGGTGGTATCCCCTGGCAGTAGTTCAAGTAGCATAACAACGGTTAAGATTGAAAGCGAGACTTAAAACTAACCAAAAAAAAAAGCTAATAACAAAATCATCAGAAGATTTTTGCAGGAAAATGGATATGATATCAAAATCGCACCAAAATGCCATCCTATTAGGCGACAACGCAAACAAATTACATGCATTAAGACAATGCGACACTGAAGATTGTTAAAATAATTAGTACATTCTTCATTATCACGAATCATAACGGTAAACACTTGAAAAATATTTAAAAAGAAAAATAAGACCTTTAATAGCGTGATGTGAAGCTGAGCAAGTGACTTATTCGGCATCACGAGACCAGCCTCGATCTCCTCCGCTGTTAGTTTCAAATCCCTACCAATAACTTGCTCAAAAACCTGCAAACAAATTAGCATAGCATTCTTCAACCTGTCTGCGCATTGAAAACCAGGAGTCTTCATGAAAATAAATAAATAACGACGAAATGATTTTTACGCTCAAGAAATTGAGAACAGAGGCCAGTTCCCATCGTCCACGAAGATTAGCGATTTTTGATTCCGAAACCGAACCGTCCGCAACTTCGACCATCCCCTCGTCGATTCTTTCCTTCTCCGATGAGTTTTCTCCAACGTCCGCCGTAGCAGTTCTCCAGCTATCACCGGCCATTTTTTTTCGTCTCATCGTGAAGTGAGAGGAGAGAGAAGTTGCGGAGCCGGAGAGCGTGTTAGGGAGGGGGTGTTTGTTTCAGTTCAAGGCTGACATCCGTAAAAGGCGCGAAACAAAGAGGTCGGGGTGGTAAAATTTGGGGATTTCCTTTTTCCCGCCCAAACAATTTTTCTCTTTCACCTCAGATCGGGGTCTTGTTTACTTTATCTAGGGTTAATTTCCGGGCCTTCTCCTCTCGGACTTTTACCCTCTCCGACTTTTCCCCCTTGCCCTCACGAAACGCGCCGTTTCACAGTTTTTTCTCTTTTCCTTCATGCTCTTTGACCCAGTGAAATTAAAATTTCTCTCTCCCTTTGTTTTTTTCATAAATTTATTTTCGCTTCTCCTTTTTCCTATGAATGGATAAGGAAAATTCTGGTAGTATATTTAGGGGCGTTAAAAAAACTAAAAATTTTGATTAACCAGTAAAATTAAATTAAATTAAATCAAATTTTTAAATAATTAAATTAATTTTATAATTAATTAATATAATCGAATAAAAATCATAATTAATCAAACTAAACTTAATTAAAATATTATTTTATATATTTTTTTAATGTTATGAATATTAATAATAAATAAATGTTAATAAAATATTATTATATTTTAAATAATCATTAATTTATTTATTTTATATATAATGATAATTATAAAATTCTTTTAAAAAATTACATTGAAAGTATTATTTTTACATTTAAACTAGAATTTTGATTTTTTTTATTAAATTCAGTTAATCAAAATTAAACTGAAATTTTTAATTTGAAGTTGACTTTCAATTTAAAATAATTGAAATAATTTATTTGATACTGTGCATAACTCTTGACGCGGTGAAGTGGATATAAAAATGATACAATCTAATTCAATAATAGAAATACCTTTATGCTAACAAATATTAAATAAATTTTATAATAAAAATATAGCTATAGGTTTATTATATTTGCTTAAGTTGAGCATAAAGTTTTCACTAGAACTCCATTTAGTAATTTCGCAATTACCAAAATTCTTCCCACATAAAAGTGGGAATATTTTTCCGAATAAATCAAGTCTTGGATAAGACATATGCAGTAGCATTACCGTCGGGGGCGGATCCATGCGGGGGGGGGGGGGGCAAGAGGGAGGCAATTCTCCAAAACGTCGGTTGAATACAATTTTAAACTAGTGGTGAAAGTTGCAGCTTCGAAACCCCAGCAGGCTTAAAAGGCTTCATTGTAATTTTTTTGGGCCCTTCATAGTACTGAAAGCCCAAGTCGATTTGCCCCTGTTAATCTACTCAAGGCTTAAAGGTACTGAAAGCCCAAAGTGAATGACATTCATCGTATTTTTTGGGCCCCTCTTTATCTACCGAAAGCCCAAAGATCGATTAATTTCGTTTTTTTTTTTGGATCTTGTTATATTTTATTTTCAGAATGGGTTCAGGAGGACCCTTCTTGATCTAAACTCGGAGAAAGCCCAGAGATCAATTAATTTGACTTTTGTTCTTATTATATGTTATTTTCAGAATTCGTTAAGGAAGGTTAGAATAAATAAATGACCTAAATTAATTCCCTCGAACATAAAAATAAAATCATAAACCACCATCAAATTTTAATTTGTTATGTTTATAGTAAAAATATCGTGCAATGAATATCATAAGAAATATATATATATATATATATATTGCATAAGTGAGAATAAATGTCTAAAATTGATATTTGATTATTAAAAATATAAAAATAAACTAATGTCAAATAGTTATAATTTATATTATTCATAATAATTAATATATTTTAAATTTATTATCTTATATTTCCACCCCACACCAAAACTATTTCCATTATTAACTCTACCAAAAATCAACCAATTTGAGATGCATTAAATTTGTAACTCCAGCTCGTACAAATCAACGGCGGATTCAAAACAGCTTTTAGGTGGGATAAGTTTTATAAACGAGACAAAAATAATAATAATAATTTTTTAAAAAATACATTAGAAGATTAAAAAATGGAACTCTTCTAAACATCACATTACCACGAATGGTAAATTTAATAAATATTAGCATATAAATATCATGTAAAGCACGAGGGGCCTTCACCTGGACGGGTTAAATATTATATATTATATTGTGGAACGATCCCTTAAGTCAACAACTCGTGTTCCTTCGGACGAGCTGCCTCTTTGCAGTCATTTCTCGAAGAGCTGTGAGCGTAAGCGTAATTAATTATTCAATCCGTTTGTAAGAGCGCAGCTTTGCTGGCTGCAAGCCCTCTGTCATTTAGGATATGTTGCGTATACAGGTCACTGCCGAATTAATGGTTGTTGGTTGTTGGTTGCTCATTATTATTATTACTCATAAATTGGAAAAAAAAAAAAGTATATTTATACATAATATTTAATGACATTGATACTACTTATTATTAATTAATTAATTAAGAGGATTTTGATTAAAATCCATGGTGAAGCAGCAAAGATAGGAATAAATTTGTCAATATAAGTCAATCAATTGTATAAAATATTATTTAGAATACACCTTTTTTTTATCACTTTATTTATTAATTTATGTTTTAAAAATATCAAATAAAATCTAAATTATTATTAATAAATTTAAAAATATTTACAATTTAAAATTATAATCATAATTAAAAATTTATATTTTAATTTAAATATAATTATATTAATATTTAATAAATTATAAAATTTATATTTAATATAAAATAATTATGAATTAAATTTATATTTTAAAAATATAATATTTTGATGTGATAAGAAAATGTAAAAAAAAAAATATATAAATTAATAATTTTTTAAAATAATAATTTTTATTATTATTCAAAATAATTATAATTCACTGTATATAAGAATTATTTTTATAATAATTTTTATTTTATTAATTATATTTATAAACATTATAGATAATTATTAGGTAATAATTAATTATGCCAAGAAATTTTTGCAACTTTTGATCAATCAACTGCGATAAAAATTTTGACTGTAATGTCAAATAGGCCTAAATCAGATACACTCTAATCATCATGGCTGTTATGTGAACCTCGCGGCCAGGATCTTCGTTTTTTTGTCTTTGTCAAGCTCGACTTCTCCATCTCGCAATCACCGAAATTCTACCCATTATATAGAGGCTATTAAAAACTCATTTATCAGCCAACGCATGCTTTGGGAAAGATTGCCATCTTGGGAAGCGTCAAAGGTCAACTGCGTGGGCAGATTCTTCTGCTTAAAAACGAAAGAAACGAAAAGAAAAACCCGACCGGCAATGTTCAATCCATTAAATTAGCTGAAAAAGAAAAATATATTTAGACACAAACTTTAAAAACTCAAATCAACGTAAATAATAGTATAAAAATTTTTAGTGGTTATTTGAATCTATCGAATTTGTGTCCATTTAATAGTTTTCAAATTAAATTTTCTTCATTTTTGGAAATAAAATCATCACGTAGCATGTATAAAATATTGGGAATTAAATTGTCTTCGCATATGGACATAAAATAATAATGTAACCTCCCTTTTTAGTAAGAACATTTAAATTTTTTTATTTTTTTATTTTTTTTTTAAAAAAAAAAACCTTCTAAAACAAAGGAGTCTCGGTTCATGGCCAGAGAAGGCTCATAAAATGTTGAAATCTACTCGTTACTGACCACGCGGACTGATGATACATAACAGAACAGGCTGTCTCTCCCCGAGCCCACGTTCCTCCCCATTTCTAACAAAAGACATGTCAGAAACAAGGTCACGATTCCCGCTGCTGTTTCCAAGGCGATCAAGGACGGACGTCGCCAAGAACTTGGTCTCCGTTTCAAGCAGCCTTTTACCGGCCTTCGGAACCTCCGTTGATGAAGGATACTTACACCTCAGGAAATATGCGATTGCTCCTTATGATCGTAGATACCGGTAACTTTTAACTTAAAATAATTCCCATCGTATTCAGGAGAAGATTAAACCAAGATGCCCTTGTGGTTTTCTAGAGACACAAGTTTTGATGGGGTTAATTTGGGCTGATTTTGTCACAGAAAAATTTAAGTGGAGGACAGAGAGATAGTTGAATGATTGACAATGATGGGATGGTTCTTCATTGCAGGTGGTGGCAAACATTCCTAGTGGTATTGGTGGTGTACTCCGCATGGGCTTCTCCGTTTGAGCTAGCTTTTAGGACAGCTGCTACTGGTGCACTCGTGATTGTCGATTTGGTCGTCGATGGCTTCTTCGCCGTCGACATTGCCCTAACTTTCTTTGTGGCATATTTGGACAAATCAACGTACCTTCTTGTCGATGACCACAAGAAAATTGCACTACGGTATGTTATCTCAATTTCTAATGTTTTTAGTTTTTGCATAAAATGTTATTGCGTATTTTTTTTCTTTAGTGTTTTTAGTAGGCATTCCTTGTGACTTCGGCTTGACCTTAGATTTCTCTGTACTTCCTATTTTTAATTTATCCCTTTTATTTATTTATTTTTTTCACTTGAAAAATTTATATAAAATCAGTCATATAAAAACAAGAAATGCAAAAGCTTTTAATTTAAAATTTGTCCGTGAAAAGGGCAAAATATATAATATAAGATAAATTGCTGGAGATTTTCTAAAGAAGCTTCCACAAACGGCAGATATTAATAATAATCAACTTTGGAAGGAAGGAAAGGTATATGAATGGTTTCCTCAAACATAAAGAAAGAAAATATTTCATTGTAAAGGAAAATAACAAAAGAATATTTAGTCAAGTTTTTTTAGGACATGAGTAAGGGAACTTAATAATGGAAATATTTTGGTAGACTAATTTCACTGTGTTATCGTCAAAAAATAAGATAGTCAAACTATTGGTGCTTTAAAGGTGGGATTTTTTTGTAGGCGTAAACTAGACAATTTTCCACTCAAAACATTTCCACTGGCATAATTTTATCAGGTACTTGACAAGCTTATGGCTCCCCATGGATGTGGCTTCAACCCTGCCATTTCTGACGATAGGGAGAATCTTCACCGGCATAATGCACCATGGAGAAATCTTTGGCGTCCTCAACCTGCTAAGGCTCTGGCGGCTTAGGCGTGTCAGCGAACTCTTCAAAAGGTAATTAAATTCTGCTACTTCCACTGGGAGAAGAATATCTTTGAAAGCAGCTATTTTTCAATCATCTGCAACTGTTTTTTTTTTTTTCCCAGGCTAGAGAAGGACACCCTCTTCAGCTACTTTTGGACGAGACTATTTAAACTCATCAGCGTGAGTGCTACTTGCCTTGATCCCCATTAGGCCTACTTTTTGAATTGATTGTTTACTAATAATCAGGAAAATTTGCAGTTGTGGCACGTTTATTTCCTGCCCCAAAACATTACAGCTTGCAAACTCAAACTTTGAGTTGTAATGTACTTCTCGGCTACTGCAAACTTTAAATGATACGTTTGCAAACTGCAACCCCAAACACTCTCGAAACATACAACTGACCGTCCTATTTTTCACCTAACATAACGTCCGCACCAAAACCTTTTGACATTCTGTGTGGATAGGTAACGCTATTTGCGGTGCACTCGGTGGGGTGCTTTTATTTTTGGCTGGCTGCCCATCATAAAACACCAGAAGATACATGGATTGGAGCTCAGGTTCAAGATTTCAAGCACAGGAGCATCTGGCTAGGCTACACCTATTCCATTTACTGGTCTATTGTCACCCTCACCACCGTCGGCTATGGGGACTTGCATGCAGTCAACAATGGAGAGAAGATTTTTAATATGATTTACATGCTCTTCAACATTGGTCTTGCAGCATATATAATTGGAAACATGACAAATCTCATCGTCCACAGTGCTATTCGAACTTTTGCAATGGTAGCATTTCTTCCCGTTGATTATTGAATTGTTTCTAATATACTTGTTAGTAGTCTTGTGCAGTTGCTTTAGTTTCATCGTGACTCCGATAGCCAAAGGTTTTCGTGCCAAGTTATGTTCTCATTGACAGACTTATTTTAGCTGGCTTTAAATTTCTTGTTTGACAGAGATTAAATTATTTATGTCTCGGTAACTCAGAGAGCTTAAGAAAAATAAAACTCGATCATTCTCAAGACTATTAACTCTCTTTTCCTAATAATCATTTTAATTTCTAGTTTAGCTATCTTTGTTTTCCCTATATTCTTTGTGTTGCTGAATTTTTGGTATAAGTAAAATTTGAATTTCCCAAACTTTTTCAGAACCTTTCAAGAAACTACCTCATAATCAAACAACTGAATGGTCTTAATAATGTTTTTTATTAAAAAAAAAAAAAAAGAAAACACACACACACACACACACACACAAACAAAAGGCACATAACACAGTTCATGAACGTTAGAATTATAACCGTGCAGAGGGATGCCATTAACAAGGTCCTCCAATATGCAAGCAAGAACAGACTCCCAGAAGGTTTAAAAGAGCAAATGCTAGCACATGTTCAACTCAAGTTCAAGACAACCGAACTGAAGCAAGAAGAAGTATTAGAAGACCTACCCAAGGCAATAAGATCGAGCATTGCACATTACCTCTTCCATAACACCGTTGAAAATGCCTACCTCTTCAAGGGAATTTCTGAGGACTTTATTAGCCAGTTGGTAACATATATCCTTTCATTTCTTCAGAATTTCTTCTATAATGACATTTAAACCATGGTTAGTACATAAGACATACATTTGTTTTTCTTCTTCCAGGTGTCGGAGATGAAAGCAGAATATTTTCCACCTAAGGTTGAAATCATATTGCAAAATGAGATTCCGACAGAATTCTACATCTTGGTGTCTGGGGCAGTGGTATGGCAATATCTATATCCCTCTGCAGTTGGCCTTACGTACTCTTGATTATAAATTCAAGTTGCATTTTGAACTGCAGGAAATTCTGACATACAATAATGGAACAGAACAGGTATCTACACACATCTATAAACCAATACAAATACTTCCATACAGAAGAGCAGCAGTCAAAAATCTATTTGCACATGCGTGAGAAGTAAGATAAGTAGCTTGAGGTAAACTTCTACTTTATGAAAACAGTAGTTAACATGAATAAAAAGGTGTAATGGTAATATCTCACATTTGCTGAAAATTCCAGCCACATCAACTACAACGAGACAGTTTTCTCTATCCAGTTCTGCTTTCTCCACATGTTGAGAATTTTACCCAATTATCCTCAACCACATCCTGGACAGCAAATCAATACATAGGATTACCGGTGTCTCATAAAGAAAGCCCATGTAAAGAAACAAGATTATATCCATCAACATATTAAATAAGTAAACAATAAGCAACCATACTAGATTTAGGGAAGCAAGGCAAACAAAATGGCGCAGCAAAGAACATATAACAGAGCAAGATGATGCAACATGGCCATAAAGGAAACTCTGCTCATTTTATCTACAAAAATCACACAAATTTCTAAGGGGAAAAAGCAGGTGGGAAATAGAGATTGGTGATAGAATCCAAAGCAGAATCCTATGCATGACATACAATAGGAAAGCTTATCCATATTATAAAATATGTACTGATTGGAATTCTTCAGTTTTTGACAAAACTAGGACCTGCAGATATAGCAGGAGAAATTGGGGTTATGTTTAATATCCTTCAGCCTTTTACAATAAGAACCAGAAGGCTTTCCCAGGTTATGCGCATCAGTCATCATCATTTCAAGCAACTGGTGCAACCACATAGTGAAGATGGAAAGACAATTGTCTCCAACTTCATTGAGGTTTGAGAAATGGAGTTTCCATATTGCATTACCTATTGCAGTCCGTTATACAAATACCAGCACATCTGCAAGGTGTTTTATGCTAACTCTGTCATTTGTTTATGGCAATTCTTTGCATTCAGTATGTGCAGGGATTAAAAAAGGAGGTGGTAGAAGAAATACCCTTTCTAATAAATATTCTGGGAGAAAGGAGTATTGAGGTATGCCTTCATTATTAACTCATATATATCAAACAAATAACTTCAAAAGAAAAGGAATCTCAAAATGCAGTATATTATGACCCGCCCAATTATAGACACACACATACACACACAGAGAGACATGTAAAGGGAAAATAAAGATGAACACATATTGCCTTCATATCTATTTAGCATATGGTAAGGTGGATTTAACAAATGATTTATTCCAGGCTACTTTATGGAGAAAGATATATTTTTGGAAATTTTATGGGAACACAGTTAGGAATCAGTGCATGGCAGGGTATTCTAGCCAAGGGTTGGGTGTTGCATCCATTCCTAAAAACGATCTGATTCCTGCCAGGGAAAAAACATTACCTACAGCTGTTTTGGTTAATTGGTCAACAATCTGATTCTATACTTCTAATTGATTCCTTGCAGCAGGCAGCAACACAACTTCAAAATTTTGAAGCACATAGTTCTCATAGAGATGCAAGCACAGAAGGTAAATTCTGTAGTTTATCTATTATTCAGCTTGATGGAGTGAATATATATCTTATGGTAGCCAGACTTATAAGAACAATAAGGTGAAATAACAAGCATATATACAGCTGGATATTACACAAACTATGGAATATTCATCATCAGATTTGCCACCATGACCCAACTAATCACAGAAGGCTTATCTGACAATGTTGCAGCAATACCAGAAACTTCCAGTTCATCATCAAGCATGTGTCACAAAAGAGTGATAATCCATGGGCATGATCCAAAAGAAAACATGACAGGCGACATGACAGGAAAGCTCATAAATCTGCCAGACTCAATAGAGGACCTTTTTCAACTAGCAGGTATCACTACATGCACATCTCTTTATACAGCAGTTGTAAAAATCAATACCAAGATATGAAGATATATCCTTAAGGAATTAATGAATCTAAAAACTTGGGGGAAAAAAACATTGTATACAAATGTCATCCAAATGGTCATCAAAATTTTTCAATCCTTTACTTACCATGTGAGGAATCAAGATTTAACTTTAGAGCTCAAGAGTGCCAACTTCAAATAAAGAGAAAATTGCATAAACTATTCAGTCATCAACCATAGTACTTAACTGGCCATTCCCAGCAGATTGAAATACTCGACCTCACTGTTTTGGATATTAGAGTTTCAGTTTGACATTTGTCCATGATATGTATACACCATGGTAAAAGAAGAGAGAAATAATGGCAGGCTAATTTGAGACATTGATTGTTATTAAATTTGGTGGATGCAGAAAGGAAGTTTGGCAAACAAGCAAATACAATTCTCATGGAGGATGGCTCAAAAGTTGAAGAATTAGATGCTTTAAGAGAAAACGATCACTTGTTTATTTTCTACAACTTATAATATGACCATCAACCTAGATGTTCATTCCTTTTCATCAAAGTGAGGATTCCTGAACCATGGGTAAAGTTTCTGTGTGTATTGTGACAAAAATACCTTTTTAGTCCATTAAAAGGTACATTAGGCAATAAAAGTTACATGGTAGGGATAGCTTCCCTCCCCACAATCCCCATCCTATCCCATCCAGCAGTTTGAGATTGAGAACCCCAACTTGAAATTTCAAGCCGGCAACTAGTAGGGTATTGCCTTGTTGATTATGAAAAGGGAACTCAGGGTCACAAGCCCATTTGTGCCCTAGCATAAAACATGAAAAAAGAATGAGCGCTGAGCCAATTCCTCAAGTTCTAGTCGTATTTGATTGTCTGGCCACATGTAAAAGCACAGAATAGCAGTTCCACAGTTTTGAGCTTACAGTTTTTATTGTCCATTGTTAAGCATGTCTAAAACTGTGTAAGCAGCTTTCTGACACCGTTCCTTCTCTTCCTCCAGTACTTTCTTCCTTTCAAGTGCAGAATCCCTGCATTTTCCTATCTCTTCCGCTATTCCAGCAGTGTTTTGGTCAATTTTACTGAACAACGCTCAATAAGGAAGAGACAATTATTGAGCAGTGAGAAAATCCCAGATACACACAGCATATAATTACATCAACCAAAAGTTCATCCATATACTGCCAGACAAAGAAAAGCAGCTACAAATTTTTAATCAAACAAGCATTAACCTCTTGTTTTGTCTTTATTGGAGTGATAACTGCACTAGAAGGAGGGTTATAAGTGACATTGTCTTGTTGAGCATTTAAGGAGGGGAGAGAAGCCATTAAAGTACATCAAAGGTAGCTTTAAGAGAATTTTTTTATTCTTTGGCGTTCAAAAGTAGATTTAAGCAACAATTTTTGTTCTCAACATAATGGAGACTTCTCAGAAACCTAAAAAGAAAGTGATTGAGTTTGTGGAAAAGAATATTGATTTGCTGAGAAACATGATAACAACAATCAGAAGGTAGAGAAGAAAGTAATGATAATGAGATGGCAAGCTTGAAACAAAGAAGTAGATATGAACCACAGAATTCTCTTGGGTTTCTTTTTTTTCTTTTTTCTCTCACCCAGTATCTTGCAAATTTACATCCATGCGCACAATTTAAGAGATCCAAATTCATTATCAGCTCACGTTATCATCTTAAGCATGTTCTCCATTGCAATCTGGACCTGCTGAGACGTATCTGCAGACAGAAAAGAGGGTTCAAATATATCCTCTTGTTGCCCAGCTAAATGTAACAAAAAGGAAAATAAGGGCAGTCCAGACAGCCAAAAAGCAGAGAACCAGTGCCAGCAAAATTAACTTATATAAAATGTAATAACAATTAAAAGCATCTTTAAGATTCAAAATCTTCAACAAGCATGTGTCAGCATCAATGTTCATACATGTGAGTGTATGCCTGGTTTGTGAGAATTGCTGCTTTTATCTAGAAATTATAATTTTCTTTCTGGATTCCTCATCCACAAGATGAGAAAACAGACATTTTAATGATTTTTCACACTGTTTGATCGTCACAAGAAAAGGCAAGGTTCATGACCTTGAGGTGAGAAAATATGTGTATTGTGCGCATCATGTGATAAATGGACAGAAACACTAAAGTTCACCTCCAAAATATATTCTGCTAAGATCAAATTAAAATTTTCAACAATTAATCAACAGATTCGCAGACTCTCACGTTTATCTATTGTATGCAGAATAAGTTACCAATACCATGCAACGTGAAATTGCAGCAAACAGGGGCCAAGATAGGAAGTGGGATCACATGAAGCTTCTAAAGCAAGAGGTAAACAGTTTACACAATCTTCTGGCTAGAATTTTTCATTCTCAACGAGAAACACTGAACAAAACATGTTAACGGCGATTCAAATTTCATTTGGTCAGTTAATCTTCCACACACTCCAAACAGACAATACACTTTGCCTGGTAAGAAGTTTAGAAAACAAACACAATTTCTCAACTAAAATAGGTTTGGCATATCAAAGCAATTCCATCAAATCAGTGCGCATATCACGGAACAGATAATACAAACAAGAAATAATGCAACAGATATCAGTTTCCACGTTACGAATCCGCAGCCAATTATTTCAACTTTCGTCCAACAAATCGGTTCAATAACGCGCGATTCTGATGGAAACTAGATGATGCTTTAAAAATGTGACAATTATAAGCAAATTTGAGAAATAATAGACACAATTCTTCTGCTTAAACCGATTTTTGTCGAGAGAGAAGGAACCATAGACGAGAGAAGAGAGCTGCGATTCTGCTTCCGATGGAGAAGGAGGAGCAAGAAGTTCATCATCGACAAAACTTCGTGGAGTCGCCATTGCAGATACTTTTGAAGCTCGGCGAGCGAGAGAGTGCGAGTTTGAATTTTGAAAAAATCTGAGGGAAAATATTCTCCTGCGATGCCTTTCTCGTGACCGAGGGAAGCCTCTTGGATGGCTTGCCGTGGCCTCTCCGCTTAGGAGGACCGAAACAATTTTTTTTAATTTTAAAAAAAAAAAAAAAATGAACATTTGGGCTTTATAAATTGAGCTTGGGCTACCAGACTGGGCTTTCAGCATGTCACTATACACTTTTGCTGTTTGTGTCCATAATCTGATAGATGCAAATCGTTCGGCTGATGGGCTCACATATAGGAAATTCATCTCATTTTTTAAATTAAGAAAATGTGCAAAAATCCATTAAATTAACGCCGAGAATTTATGGGTGCTCGTGGAAGTATGATTTATAATGTTGTTTTGGTAATATTTTTTTAAATAAATTTTTAAAGGGCACTTAAATTTTTAAAAATTTAACAAGAGATGTTAAAATTTTATCAGTCACACCTGGGTAATGAGAAAAAATATGACGTTTTCAGACTACTGTTTATGGGTCATCCGGTGAGGAGGGTAAAACATAATGTTTACCTGTTTTAGTTATCTTTTGAAAAAACAATGTCCGTCGTTTAATCGAGAAATCTGGATCTCCCACCGTTGGTTCTATCGAGAGAAAAATAAAAGGACGAACACGTGTCAATGATTCTCTGTCAAACTCTCATCTGTGAAACGCGTGAGTCATAGAAGACGACAAAAAAGGTGAGCGCCCAAAGCTGGAAAAGGTTAAAAGACGAGAGAAGAAATGATGACTTCGGGTTGCCCTTTAACTCTGGTTAGCTTAATGAACTGAATAACGTGGCACTTGAAAGGAAGCGGCCAAAGACTGTAGGAAACGGTTATTTGACGGCGGCGTAGGGTACCGTAGGGTTACGAGCAATGGTGGATAATACTGTAAAATAAAATATTGTGAATAAAATGTTAATTTACGGTTCAATGTGACATTGAGTTTGATAAGAGAAGTGTGGAAACAAAAAGAAAAAAAAAAATCAAGTACTCAACAAACCATATTTGATGGGAGTTGTAAAAATGGCAATGCAATAATCTCTGAACACAAAGCAAACCAATCAAGATTTTCCATTAACAAATCATATGAGTTAAGTATCACTGAGTATAAAATTTGAAGGTGAAATATATAGTTCAATTTTCAAATTTCATTTATAGTTAAATTTTTTTTTTCTTTAATTCAATTGAATCATATATTTATATATATATAAAAAAAAAAAAAAAGATTGTTGAGTGCAAGAGTCAGAGGTGCCATGAGCAGATAATTTGAGTTCAATATTTTTTCGAGATTTGGATATACTAATTCATATTCTGATTGTAATTCTTTAGTCTGCCGTGTTACGGTTCTGCAAATAGAGTAAAATTTTGGCAAAGGAATAAACGATTAAAGGGAATAAAATACTAATTTAATTGGATAAAGTTATAAATCTCAAGACTTTATTAGTTTTACGGTATATTTGACTATTCTCATTAAACTTTTTTTTTTGTTTTTTTGAGAGAAAGAGAGAGATAACCCGAGGGCAACGAAAATGATGTTGAGATAACACCACACAACTAATCAAAATAGAGAAGAATGGAATAAATTTCATTTGAGAAGATAAAGAGAAAAAAAATATATTATTTAGTGTTAACAGCGGTAAAAATATTTTTTGATATAATTAAATAAATTTTAAAATAATAAATTTAAATAAATATAATTAATTTATATTATATATTATATATTAATGTAATATAAAATTATTTATATTCATTTAAATTTATTAATTTTACATCACGTAAATTTTTTAAAATATTTATTTTCTAAATTTATTTTCATTCCTAATTTACAGATTTTTAAAAAGATTTTACATAATTTATAAATAAATTTAATTATATGAATTAAAAAAATTTAATTTAAATAAATAAATAAAATGTTATATTTATATTATATATAAAATATTAAAATAATAAAAAAATATTTTATTTATAACATAAAAATTAATTATATTTTTTAAAATTTATTATTATTTAAAAAAAAAAATTTCATCCGCTTAATCTTTTTCTCTTCGACCGTGATCAAGCAACAACCCAAGAGCCGTTACCGTTTGTCTGTTTCAATAGGACACCACTTTACAATTCAGCTTTGTCGTTTTCTGATGACCCACACGGAAAAGGGTAAAAAAGTAACTGACTTATACGCCCTTTTAAATTTCCTTTTTCTCTCCCTTTCCTTTTAGTCAATGTCTCCTCTGCTGCTTGCTCGTCATCATCATAACATTTTTCCTTACCGGCTTGAAATCACTAAGTAATATATACAATTATTATGTAAATAATTAATTACAAAATAATGTAACTAAGCAATATATAAAATTGTTGTGATTATTTATGCATACTATTTTTTTTGTATGTTAAAATTTTTTTTTTATTTTAAAAATATTTGAATGCAATCAATATTATAAAAGTGTATAAAAAAAAAAGGGAAAGAAAGTGAAAAAATAATTGGGATATGGTAAAAAAAAAAAAGGGGGTGGAGGGGGGGGGGGAATAATAATAATACGCACCGTACAAAAAGGAGACGAGAGAAATCTGTGGGCAAAGACAGTATTGCATAGTCGGGCATTAAGAGAGAGAAAAAGATGCGATGTGAGGGTGAGAATAAAGAGAATGGAGTGTCTCAGAAGCTCGCTGCGTTGCTGATTTTAAGGGGACTGCTGGGCAAGTTTGAACAACAGCAACACACACACGCACACAAATAGACAGTCAAAGACCTTTAGAGAAGGACCCATTTATTCTCTGCATTTGGGTTTCTCTGCTCTTAAACCCATCATCATCTCTGTGTGTGGCTTCTGGAGGGAAGGCATAAAAGCGAATTCCTGGTGTGTTTTTGAAACCGGTTCTGGCAGTAATCTCTGTGTATTTTCATTCATTCTCTTTGCTTGCATGCTGTAATACATTGGCCCTTTTAATTTGTTTGTTGATTTATCTTTTACGCAGTTGGTTTTGTTTGGTTTGAGAATCCTTGATCATCGTCTGTACATCTTTATGCTCACCTCCGAGCTCATTCACTGCTTTTATGTGATTTTTCTCATCTGGATACGTATCTCCACTCTGAACGATTTATTTATGGAACCTGGTTTTTAATCTTGAGGTTGAAATTTAAAGGGACTTCATTTTTTTGGGCAAAATCCCATTGATCTTCCTTTATTATTATTATTATTAGTTTGTGTTTTTAAATAGTCAAAAGTTTCAAGATTGTGCCTGGCTGATTTGATGTTGGTTGTTGATGTGGGTGTTCTGGGTTTCTTGTAACTTCAATCATTAGACACTTTCTGGTCTCTATATGGTCCGTGGAATATTTGTTTTTGCTGAATCTGGGTTTTTCAATTTAAGTTCTATTGCTTCTTTCTGCAATGCAGCTTCTTGATTGGTGTTGTTTTTTGGTCTAATCTAATTGATTCTTTATAGTGTCTGATTGGTTCTCAAATATATCACTATTTTATGCATACCAATCCTGTTGCTCTGGAACAGATTGAGAGAGCTGTCCAAGGTAATGTTGAGAAAGAGAACCAGGTCAATGCAGAAGGATCAACAAACGGGCCACTCGACCATGTCTGATTCTGACTCTGATTCCCGTTTGCAATTTGGTTGTCCCGGACAGAGTTGCAAAACAAATGCTTTTCTAAGTGGCCCTGGCCTGTTTGTTGGGTTAAGTCCCAAGGGATTATCTGATTGTGATTCTATTAGGAGCCCAACATCCCCTCTTGATTTAAGAAAGGCCTTCAGGTCCCCAGCACTGCCTCATAATGGGAGACTAAAGAGCTGGGATTGTAGTAAAGTTGGCTTAGGCATTGTAGACTCTCTTGATGATGATACAGAATTCCCCAGCAGAATTCTTCGATCTTCGGAGAGTAGGAGCATTCTTTTCAGAGCACAAGTGAGAATTAGAACCCCAGATGTTCAATCCTACAGCAATTCTTTTCAGGCACCAAGGTCTTTGCCAAAAAATTTTGCAATTCTTTGTCGTAACCATGCCAAATCTCCTGTTGGAAAGGGCAACTCTGATGTTGTTTTTGAAATTGGAGATGCCCCATCGGAAACTAAATCCTTTGGAAGAACTAGGTCTTGTTCATTGGATTTTTGCAGATCAGTGTCAAGGCTGTCCCATTCCGGCAACTCTCAGAAGAGCTCATGGAATTTTTATCCAAATCATGTATCTAACCAAGTTAAGTCTCCTCTTCAACCCATTGGAGGAGGCCTTGATTCAAACAACTCTTTGAGCAGAAATGTGAGTTTAACTGCAATGTCTCCTGGCTCTGTTAATGAATTAATTGGGTCACTTTCTGCAAGTGAGATTGAGACTTCTGAGGATTACACATGTGTGATTTCACATGGGCCCAACCCCAAAAAAACTCATATTTATGGTGATTGCATTTTGAAATGTCACCCCAATTACTTGGGCAATTTTGACAAGAATGAAGTAAAGGAGATTGCATTGCCTCAAGCTGTTACTGGCTCAATGTTTCTAAGTTCATTTCCCTCAAATGATTTCTTGAGCTTCTGTTATTATTGCAATAAGCGGCTGGAGGGAAAAGACATATACATATATAGGTTTGTTGTGTTGTGCCATTTATCTTGTAGCATTTTTATTTTTCCACTACTTTTTTGATGGGAGACTCTGATATCGAGAACACGGTGCCTTTTGATTTCATGCAGAGGTGAGAAAGCGTTTTGCAGTGTGGATTGTCGATTGCAAGAGATTATGATCGTTGAGGAATTGGAGAAAAACTCTGATATGCCTATGGGGGCATCTCCAAAATTACAAAGTGGAGAGCAACTCTTTTGAATCTGTCATCCTTGATGTGCCATAAAGGAGGTAGCTTGCTTGTCATGGCCATGACTCATGAAACCATTGCAAAGGAAGTTGCCCCCGGTCATCTGTTCTGGAGCTGTCCATGTGCATCTGCACGAAGCCGTGGATGATCACTTTGTGTACAGTGTTCCCTTTGCCTTCTATGGTCCATGTGTGATGGGTTTCATTTGGCTAGCTTTTGCTCTCCGTAAGGGACTTGAAACTAGCATTCATGTCTCTGAGTGGTTGTAGCCAACTTTTATGGCTGCCAACTGTAGTTCACTTTACTCGTAGTCTCCATTGCAGCAAGACTTCTAAGCCTGCATATTCATCAATTTTTGGCTGAATATGAAAAGCATACTAAGCTGCAACTTCATTGTAAAAATTGCATGGTGCAATTTATTCAGCTACAAAGAATTCACCAACCCTCTTTATGTCGGATTCGCTGTCTGATAAAAGGTGATACAAAATTGACATTCCCAAGTCGGCCATGCCGATGTAAGCAGGTGGAAGTGGTACTCTTTTTGTTTTATTAGGCGGCCGATTTTGCTGAGTTTATACAAAGAGAACAAGTTTTGTCTGTCTTAACTTTTTTCTTGGGATTTAAATCCAAAATCTTGAAATTAGAATTCTAAGTTCCGAAAGCGGCACTCTGAATATCTATGGCACAACAACAAACTCTCTCAGTTAACAAAGTATCTATTCTTTAACGAATTGAAGCCAAGTGCTTGTGAATAAAACAATGGCAGAAACTGAGTGCTTATTTATTGGATTGTGAACGAATGTGAGCATTTTTTTTTTGCTTGGTTGGAAAGATTGTCCCTTTTACTGTTGTTGAATGTGCCAAATTTGGTCTGATCGAGGATATTTTTTGTCCATTTAAATGTCAGCAAACTCCTTATATCATATGGGTAAGTTACTAAATTAACTGGACATGTACAGTTTTCTACAGATTTACTGCTTAGAACCAAAACTTGGAGTCATCATTAATCTTCACAGGAGCAACATCCATCTTTGAACCTATGGAACCTATCTTCTATAGTGATCTCTAATAATATTATTGGTGTGCCTTGGACCTGAGATACAAGCTTTTTGACAAAAGGAGCGACAATCTAGACAAAGTCCTTTCAGTATTGACAACCCGGATGGGAGACTTCCCACAGTTGCTAATGCGAGCTCAAGCAACGGCCAAGAGTTCACTGTGCTGGAATGAAGTATGCGGTACAGGTAGTCCCCACAACATGCCTAATGCTGGAGACTGGTTAGACTTGATTGAAGCTGCTGGGCGAGTTGGGCCAAGCTTCTGGGCCCGCTTCTTTATTCCTTTTTTTGGGAAACCTCTGTTCATTTTTTTGACTTGGCTCATATTTAATTGAAAACTACAATTGGGCCTCAAGCACATGAAAAACGATATTTTTCCTTTTACCTTTTTTTTTTTCCAGCTATTAGACAAAGATTGGGCCAAAACCCATTTGATAAAAGAAATAAAACAAACCCAACCAGACTCAAAGCCCATAAAAGGAAAAGGTAATATTCTGTTTCTTCATATCGTGATGCATTCAAAGAAATTCAAGAGCTCCTAACTAATTCAAACTGGAAGCCGTTATGGTACTCTTACTCGTGATCAGAAAATAAAGCCGCTTTGCATGAGAATCGTGGCTTTTACTCCTGCGTGATCGATCTAGCTGTCTTCACATAAGTGATGGGATGGTAGATCTATTTTGTTTCTCATTTCTATCTTCCCAATTCCCTGAAATCTACACATATTTTCACTGCTTCAAAAACCTCGGTCCCTACCATTCTCTTTTGCCCCTCTGTCTGCCTGGCGAAGACGAGGCTGAAGAGAGATTTAATCCCATATTCACATTAAGAAAAGAAAAGAAAAGAAGATACAAGACAGTGCAATGATAGATAGATGGTGTTGCCCGATGAAGCAAAAGATGAGCTTTCTCCCATTCTTGACTGCTACTCTCACTCTCATTTTTCTCACTACCCCGCAACACCTCTTCCTGTTAAGCAATGCGGCCATGGCAGAAACCCATAGCAAGCAAACCCAAAGACAGGTATTGCAATACAGACAGGAATTTGTATCAGGAGGCGATTACGTGGCCATTATAAGATCAATACCATCTTCTCTCAGTTTCGAAAACCCAAGACTCGAAAGTGCCTACATTGCCCTCCAAGCATGGAAGCAAGCCATCATCTCAGATCCACTGGACCTCACCTCTAACTGGGTGGGTTCTGACGTGTGCAACTACACTGGCATCTTCTGTTCCGCAGTTCCCGACAACTCATCCATCAAAACCGTTGCGGGCATTGATCTAAATTATGGGGACATTGCGGGCCACCTGGTTGAAGAGCTAGGACTCCTGACGGACATCGCCCTGTTTCATGTTAACTCCAACAGGATCTGTGGCAGAGTTCCGAAATCTTTCAGGAGCCTCAAGCTTCTTTATGAGCTGGATCTAAGCAACAACCGTTTTGTTGGCAAGTTTCCTTACGTCGTTCTTGATTTGCCACAGCTCAAATTTCTCGATCTAAGATTCAACGAGTTTGAAGGTAAGGTGCCTGAGGAGCTGTTCAACAAAGATCTGGACGCACTCTTTATAAACCACAACAGGTTTGCTTTTAAAATTCCTGAAAATTTTGGTAACTCGCCCGTTTCTGTTATTGTTCTGGCAAACAACCAATTCCAAGGATGCCTGCCGGCAACGTTCAGTAATATGTCAAGAACATTAAACGAAGTGATACTCACAAACAATGGCTTACGGTCGTGTTTCCCCAAGGAGTTGGGCTTGCTCAAGAATGTGACAGTTTTCGATGTGAGTAATAACGAACTCGTGGGTACACTGCCCGACTCAATTGGGGAAATGGAGAGCTTGGAACTCCTGAATGTGGCGCACAACATGCTCTCAGGGGCCATTCCTGAGAGCGTTTGCTCGCTTCCGAATTTGAAAAACTTCAGTTTTGATTACAATTTCTTTACAGGCGAGCCACCTGCCTGCTTGGAATTGGATGATTTTGATGATACGAGAAATTGTTTGAGAGATCGGGCAAAGCAGAGGTCCACATTGCAATGCAAAATTTTCCTGTCTGGGCCTGTTAATTGTAGTTCTTTCCGGTGTCTTCCGCCTCCTCATCAACATGATTCGTCTCCACCAACACCACCTTCCTCTCCAACACCCACATCACCACCGCCTTCACTGTCCCCTCCAGCACCTCCATCACCAGCATCATCTCCACCACCCCCAATACACTGCATTCCATCTCCACCTCCACCGTCACCGTCTCCTCCATTTCATTCACCATCACCTCCCCCTGCACCTTACACCGGCTCACCACCTCCACCCACATATTCACCCCCACCTGTAAATTCTCCACCACCCCCACCAGCTTCTCCTTACGTCAACCCTCCTCCACCTCCGTCACCCCCACCATGCAGAGAACAACCGCCGCCACCGTCGCCTCCGGTCCAGCAGTACTCGCCACCTCCACCAATTTACAGTTCTCCGCTACCGCCACTAGCTCCAGGATACAATGGTCCATTTCCGCCAGTTATTGGCACACCATATGCATCGCCGCCGCCGCCACCGCACTATTGATTCGCGAGAGATAGACTTCTTTCACCATGGCCATGGATCATGTTCCTAATCACTTACCAAGCATGTCATGCAGAACAAAAAGCAACCAAGGATTGGTCAGTTTCCTGTCTTTACAGAGGAAATTGCAGGGATGCAGTAGAATTCACCTAAACGGACATCCGGGAACAAAGAGAGAGAGAGAGATCGAAATTGCAATTACAGAGACTTAGCTTTGTGTTTTGACATGGGTTAATATCTCTAGAATCCTCTACTTCGGTTTCACAAATCTTCCTACGTCGGAAATTTTACTCATTTCCTATACATTCAACAGTTCACGTCACAAATCCCAGTACAACACATGAGATGCAGGACCACGATTCTATTATTTTTCATGGGTACGATTTTACACGGACTCTCCAGTTAAAATAACTTAAGATTCAAGCTCTTACAGTTAGGCCCACTTTCCTGCCATAATACATGGCAACTCAGGAACACAGCAACTTCGCCCAGTGGGGCTTGTTTCCGGCCCGCTCTGTCTTTGTGAGTTGGATGGCTTGAATATTTTGCTCTATTTTTTTTTGGAGGTCCAAAAAAGGGCATAGCATAGCATTCAAAATTTTACTTCTTTGTACCGTGATAACATCGCAAACAATAACAGGGGACCAAGCATTTTAGCCACTGACGAGGGACTTGTTTCCCATCCCGACATTCAGGTTAAAAAAATAAAGCGAAACGGATCCGTTGCTTCAGACTTGTCATGCATCGCATCCACGGTTATAAGCCCCCCGGGGGGGGGGGGGGTGCTGCTTGCAAATTAATCTATTGACACGGCCAATAAATTTGGACGGGAATACGAAACATTCTGGGCCTCCAATTGCTCTACGTAAAACAGATATACATGTGATAATTACTTTACAGCATTTTTCTCGTCGTTTTCTATTCATTGACAGCGCATCACGGTTGGTACATATCTAATGAATGCGCCAGCATTCACACAGGAATTTGTAATTCAAGCCCAAGGGGTGTCGTATTATTTTGGCCAACTACTACCATGACATCAACGCCGAAGAAAGAGGAAACCATAAAAAGGAGAGAAAAAAATCTGTACAGATATCAGCAGCCAAAATTCCGTACACCCCTTGCGGGCTGAGATCAGAAGAGCCCATAAAAGCTGCCTCGGGGATGAAGTAGTGAGCCGAAAAACTGTGCAGGTCACAATCCAAAACTGCCGAGATAATGGCATAAAAAAAATCTTGCCAACTGCAGACGCTGTCTCCGTTCAGTTAGAAGCCCCTGGGAGAGATCAATGGTTAATGACTGAACGCCAAAGCCACTGACAATGGAAACACCGGAGAGGCAAAAACAATGTTGATTACATAACTGAGACTCCTTTTTGCTGCAGAAAGGGCCATTGAGGTGCCGGCAAGTTTCCTATCCTCGTCATTTCTTATACTTCTCCATTTCTACTCTTTACCATTGAATTCCTCAGATGAAGCTTTGATTGCCTCAGCAGTCATGAGAGCAACCACAGCCCTGTGAATTGCTAGATCTGCCCTATAAAGCATTCTTTGAGCCTTTTCTCTTTTAAGTTTAGCAATATTGACCGCATGCTTAGCTACACCAGAAGCATCACGCACCCTGAACTCATCAAGATCTGAACCATCCAACTGCTCAGGGACATATCTCAAAGGCCCTTCGTATGGGTACGGCCTCTGGCTTGGCCAGTCAGAAAGTCCCATATTCCACAAATGAACTCCATTTCTCCTGTCAAACATTCTCTGATCATTGGAAGCAAGCACCTGAACATCTTTAGGAGGCTTAACCACCCCAATTTTCTGCGATTTGCTCCTATGAAGTTTCTGGAGACGATGCCTATCATACCTGTGTCCACCCTTTGACAAGTGTCCTATGCTGCCAACATCCTGCGGGGGAAATACCTTTGGTGATATCTGAGGCGCTAGAGAATCGTCTACAGGTTCGCAATTATATCCTAGATAAGCATATCTCTCATCTCCAGAAGCAAAGCCATTTAATTTCCTTCCTGGATGCAAAAATAATAATTTGAGTGAGCAAACTTGCAAGCATACAAACTAGAGGGAAACCTAATAGGAGATAATACGAACGAGAACGTTACCACAAATGTGGAACCCATCCTGTTCAGCATTGCTTTGCCATGCAACTGAAAGCTTCTTCTGTGACCTTTGTTTTGATCCCTTGTTGGGCACTTCCAACCCTCGTGGTTTCAAGCAAAAAGCAAACATGGCTGGCTTTTCAATTGCTGCAGCCTTCTCTTGGCATCCATTAAGGAGGGTAGTGTTGCTTTTGGCCATAGCTAGTTCCCACTCCCTCAGCAATTGTTGATACCTCTCCCAGAGTGGGGGCTGAGTAAAAGCTATGGTTAAGCAATCGTGCCAGACAACAGAAAACCAAACAAGCACACATATAATGTAATACACAGGCACATCATAAGACAAACAAAATTCAGCACAAAATAATTCTCAATATTAGCATAAAACCATAACTGTATTTCTTCATTCTATTTGGGACAAGACAAAAATCAATAAGACATGTGTCTAGTGTTGCACAGAGATAACAGAAACTAAAATTGTCTAGTTTGCTCCCATATAAAATTCCCAAGGTAAGAGGTCAAATAACCTTCTATCCCAATCAAAAGACTGGATTTATGTTTGACACTTTTTTGGGGGTTGGGGAAAAAAGATGAACAGAAAAACCCCCAGGAAGGGGGGCTTTATCTCACTCTTTTGGATTTCTGTGCATTGCTGAGTCTTCCGCAATATCATAATTAGCAATTATTTCACCACAACCAAACAAAGCAATGCAGATATCAACCAGATTATAACAGCATAAAATAATTCATCCATTCCAAAATCAATAAAACAAGTTTAAGATAAGGGAAAACTGCAAGTACCTGGAAATGACGGATTAAAGGCAGTCCCTTTCTCTGCCTCTTCTGCCTCCAATATTCATGGATGGTTTTGACAGCTTCCATGGGTCCAAAGCCAGCCATAAGCTCTTCCAGTTCATCACATTTAAACTGATCGCACTGTTGAGAATATGCAGCCTTCTCAAGCATATCCATTGTCTTCACAAATATTTCTTCTGAAATATAATACACACTGCCATTGTCAACTGCTGAAGGACTTTGATTTTTTGACATCCACTGCTCATCATCACTGTCAATGTCATACATCACCCTTGACGGATTCAAAGCCATTTCAACATCTGTTTCAAGTTGTCGAAAGTACTTTGATGAACTTCGGACAAATGGAACTTCTGCTACATGATCATCATTTTCCTCTATCAAGTGGACCCCAGGAATAGGAATATTTTTAACTGATGCAGCTCGAATGTTCCTGTTGTAGCATTCTTCATGCATCTCTTTGAAAAGGGCCCATTGACTCCTGTCAGTGAACTCCAATGTCCAATCCTTTCCTCCTTTCCACATCATTGCATGTGTATACCGGTTTGTTGAGCCAGTTTGCAGGAATTGATGCGCTTTGTAGGAATATTTTGTAGTACCTGATAATTTTACAGCAAGCTTCCACTCATTATGATCAAAAAGCTCCAGCACAACCTGTGCCCCACATTCTCTCCACCCTCTTTCACTAAGTGTAATCAACAGATTTGCATCACAAGACAACATCTCCATGTTCTGCTCAAAACCCCTAGAAAAGTCTGAGGAACCCTTCTCAGTTGCAGTCCTGATTCTTTTATGAGAAAAGCCTTTCTGTTGATGGCTTTTATTCTTTGAGCCATAATCAAAACCTCCAAAAGGCATGGCATGAGAGACATTTGTTCGTGGCTTTTTAGGTCTGTTACCAAAATTGTTCTGTAGTGAGGCAACCTTTCCATCTGACAATCCATGCCAGTGATAACCAAAGGAAGAGGAACTGCTTCGAACTCGATGAGAGGCACTTCTGCGAGCAGTGGGGTTTGGGCTTGGTATAATGCCACCATTCATCTTATAATGCAACTCAGTAGACTGATGAGTCCTTTCAACATGCTTATCAAACTGCTGAGATGAAGGAATATCAACTGTTATACCATTCAAAAGAGAATGCGACCCAGTATCAGATTTCCTTCTGTCAACTAATGGGCCTGGTAATAATGTGCATTTTTCTGATTCCAAATGATTCCATTGGCCATTCTGCAATGGGACAATGCAACCATTTCCAATTTTTTCCGTATCCTTGGAGCTCACAGAGGTTTCAACAATTCCATCACCATTTTGGTGCTTCAGAGATGATGTCATCCTATCTTCAACACCGTTACCATAGACAGGAAGAGGACATGGTTCTGAATTAGCATTGGATAAGCATCCACCAGAAACATTATCCATCAACAAATCCTGGCCTTGACTGTGAAGTGTACCTTCAGAACCTTTGTTCAAGCATTCCTCTATGCTAGAGCAGTCATCTGACAGCAGATTGCTGCAGGTTTCCAAATGCTCTACTGAATCATTATCCAAAGAGCTAATACGAGTTTCACTATGCTCCATAAGCAGCTTAAGATGCAAATGTATAAAGGAAGTAGGTGCAGCAGTAAACGGAAGTGCCAATGGAGGAAAATATCTGTGACTTTTGCCAAATTTGGATGAGGAATGAATGCCATCTGCATGAGTAGAGTCTTTGGATACACCTGATAGGCTGGTACTCTGCCCCGATCTCAACTGTTGGCCCTGTTTCAGGATAAATTTCACAGCAATTAAAAAAAGGGAAAAATATAATATCAAAATCTATATTGATAAAAATTAGGTATATGACAAGAAAAGAAAAAGGATGAGCATTTCTGGAAAAAGAAAAAAAAGATTGTTTTTCACATGACAAGATCTAAAAACAAAATCTAATTGAGAACTTCCTTTGAAAGCTTATTCCAAACATAAGGGCTAAAAGATGTACCTTGAGTGAGAAGGAATCCCTGAAAATAGAAGAACTGACGAACTGACTAGTTCCATTTTGGAGCAATTTAACATTATCGTAAGTGCATTCTGACAGAGGTAACTGCTTGGCCAGCAAACAACGCTCTTTGAGTTTATAGTCCAGATACAGCCACTTTGACTTCTCCAATGCAAAGAAGTTGTACAACACAAACACAAGCTGCTTCTTAAGACCTTGAATGGATGAAATTTTCAACTTGATGGAAGTTACTGGAAACTGCAGGTCAGCATATTTCCCCCGCTGTTTAGGTTGATAAAATACTGCCAAAACTATGAAAATAAGAGCCAGGACATGCTGCAAGCAACCTTCAAACAAGAGAAACCTCAAACCAATGACGTTATCAACAAAAAGCATCTCCAAATTAACTCTTGGCCAGATGGGCATAAGTGTACCATGCTGAAGCAGTAACAAAGTATGAAACAACCAAGCATTCTCTGCTCCAAATGCAAAATTCAGGACAGAAAGCACCGAGAAGCTTAACTCAAACCTACATCCTCTCAATTCAACTGACAAAATATTAAATTTCAACCGTCCTGCATCATCTGTTGACCAGAGATGCCCACAGATATCAAAGGTTTCCAAAGTCTCACCAGGATCCTGTCTTCCCAGAAAAATACTGCTGTCTTCCATTGGCTGAGAGACAATATTAGCAGGGACAAAAGAGGTATCAACACAAACATGATTGTCTTCCAGCATATGATGCAACACATTGTTTGTCTTGTGAAATCGTTTCCTGTAATAAACATAAGGAGGCTTGCCATGTTTGTAACAAGTAGTGTTATTGGTTGCAAATTCTTCACTCTTCCCAGTAGTAGCAGCTAATCTATCTGGCAAAGTAGAATTACCAAATAATTTGCTTTTATTGTCATTCACAGACCCTCCATCCCAGCACTCGCATCTATTTCCAGCAACTGAAAACAATGGTGGCACAGAAGCCAGGGGTAGACCAGATGTTTTCTGTTTTTTTAATGCATGAAGATGGGAGGATTTGACTTTGCGATTCAACCATGAGATGATAGGTTCTGAGTCTGTAAAGTTGCCCACAAGTCTATCATCCTCTCTTGTCGGGTCTCGCTTCTCTTCACTAGTCTTTAGTTTCCCCTTTTCCCTATCAGAACATTTCCGACCTGCTACAGATCTTCTCCGCCGAGAATTACCTGGAAACTCACTGGGGAGCAGCAAGAGTTTAAATCTCTCATTTTGAAGATTAATCCATTCCTCATCCCGATCATCATATTTTACATGATGAAGCTTTTTCTCTGTGTCGTAGTCACTGACAAGGCCATAATACCAAATATTGTCCAAAGGCCAGAAGACCTTGATCCTCCGGTTCAACACCCACGAAGCATCTAAGTCCCCAGAGAAAACTTCATAATAGTGGCGTCGTTTCCTTGAGTTACCTTTCTCCTTGTGCCGCTTTCTTGGTCGCAATACTCTACCAGCAGCATCAATGGATGCAGATTCCGAGCCAGAGATGGAGTTAGATCCAGGAGCGTTGCTTTCATGTCCAGAAGATGTAAAAAAGGACAATCCATTCGTTGATGCCAGGGCAGCAGAATCGCCATTTGACAAAAATCCTGTACAGCTTGGATCAAACCGTGAAGAGAGCATCCTTGCAGCATTCTCTTCAAGATTCTCCCCATCTTCATCCCTCAAACTGTCACCCATCTTAGCAGAAGTATCCACTGAAGGCTCAGCCTCTTTTCTGGCAATTCTGCCATCAGGTGCTAATACCTTCCTTTTCCTACTTCTTTTCCTCAGTGACTTCCTCAGAGATGAATCACCATTGTTTTCAACCAGATGCCCAGTGCAAGGCTTTTCCAGATCATCTATGTCTGCAACTGAATGGCTAGCATGCTCGTATTCTTCCTTCAAATCTCCATGAGAATTCAATTCATCGCCTTTATTTTCTTTCAAATCATCAAAATTGTTTCCCCCCTTTTCCTTGGAAGACCCTTCCCCCTTGCCTGTATTGTCACAGGCCAATTTAGCAACCTCATCAACCTTATCAAATTTACTAGAAGATACCTCTGCTGGATTCAATACTGAACAGTCATTCTGAGTTTTCCTCCGCCCCACAAAACCACGTTTCCGTCTAGGAATTTTAAAAAAGCTATTATCCAGAGTAAATGAAATGTGATTAAACCCATTACTGTTGTTCAATATGGGGCTCAAAACCGTGTTGGAGTCTTTTGAATCATGAGAGCTTGAGCTCAAACCTCTATTATAGACTTCCTCTAAACTCTTACTTACATTCCTACTAACATTTTTAGAGCTACTAACAGACAAATCCTGACTCTTCTTCCTCTCACGCCTCTTCTCATTACCACCATTGTTCAGGCTGCCCTTTCTCTTCAAATTTTCGTTTGGAACATCTTTTGAACCCATAGTCTCGTAAAGACTCTTAAGATCCAGAGATCTCGATTTCTTAGTAACTTCCGCTCCATGAGAGTTCGCAATTCTATGTTCCATCAACAATCACTCGACCCGGGCCACAAAACCAAAAAATTGTAACTTTCACATCCCATCATACATTTTCAGATCTGCATGCAACAAAAATAACACCCAAAAAAAATAAAAAAATGTAAACAAAAAAAAATCCCAAAATATTTTTTAAAAAAATCAATTGATCAAACCCAAGCATCTAGTGGTAGCATCCTTCGATGTCTTAATTAACAGAATTAAAAATAATAATAAAAGAAGAAAAAAAAAAAACAGCGTATGCACCTCGATCAAAAATGCCATGAGACTTCAAGTTCCGGAAGAACCGCCAAGATCGCGCAGAGTGGGCATAGATTAGTGTTGAATCGGTGAATTCAAATCGTAACCCTAATAGACTTATGGAATTTCGCCGTTAATTTTTCCTAATTTTTCAACATAAAAAAAAAAAATAAATTTAACCGCGCAAGACGGAAGAGAACTAGGGTTCCGCGGCAGGAATGGAGGGGTTTAGATTGAAAATAACAAAAATAAAATTTCTTCATACTTTTAACTTTCCAAATAGCCGAATAACATATGCCGTTCGTTTTACCGCGCGTGGCAACTATGAACCGTTGGATTTATGATGTGCGGTGGAGATTTCACTTGGATGACCGAAGCCATAGAATTGCTAACCAAAAATCGAATATTTGGTGGTAAACGACAACCGCATCAACGAGTGGGATAGGTCGAGGAAGACACGTGGAAGACTCTGATTCAAAGTGGATCGGAGAGATGCGTGTTAGTTAAGTGGGTAGACATTACTAAAAAGAGTATTTTGAGGATGAGTATAATTTCTTTTTTTCGTGTAGACCAATTAACCCTCATGTTTCGTGCAATTACGAGAATGCCATCCAGCTTCTGTGGCGCCATTAACTCAGCCTAAGAGCTACGCGCATAAGGGGAAAATGTCCCTTTGGTATTCGCTTTCATGGAGAAACACGTGGCTTGGTTAAAGTCACGCTCATGCCTAAGCAGCCAGAAGGGAAGCAGAAAAAAGCAAGTAACTAGCAGCCAGCAACCTTACATGATAAAACGTATTCGAAAATGGTAAAAGGACGTGAAATTTATAGACGGGGCGATCGAAACTAAATTTAGAATATTAATTACAGTTAATTATTATAATTCTTTAATTTTTATTTCTTGATCTGATAGTGATAATTTAAATTTTATTTTGCTTATTTCATCCACCAAATTTGTATGCCTGTAATTTAAATCCAAACGTATGAATGACATCATCCTCACAAAGGAAACGAGCATCACATTGGTTCCTCGACTGCAAATTTACTTAACAGGTAAAATGGAAGTGGACATTGGCTTCGATTTTCTTATGCAATAGGTTGCGTGTGTCTCACAAACACGTTCGTCCGTTTTCAATTTGCAAAAAGTCGTAAAGTGGGTAGAAAACAAGATCTGCAATGCTCATGGAAACCAGCCGTATATGGATTTAACTCGAGCGAGTCACTGCATCGGCCTGATGTGTGTGACTAAGATAACCCAAGAAATATATTATCTTATTGCAACCTACAAAGGTAATTGAAGTCTATCATTCTGCAATGATAGTCACTGTAGTTGGAATTATAAATCTTTGGCCTCGAGTGAGAGTTACGTCTTCGGAGGAATGTCAGGGACAGAGCTGGAGAGTTTTGCAAAAGAGTCAACAAATGAGAATGTTCCAAGAGCAGTTATTCCTCACGCAAGCACCCCCCCCCTCCCCTCATAATTCAACAGACTACCACGCGATGAAAGAAGCAAGAACATTTTTTTAATTAGATTGATTCAAATAATTACGATCTAAATGATCCACACACTGCCCACATGACTTGTGTCCCAACTCCCATTAGCAACAATGCAGCAAACCAAAGGTACTCTTTTGTTTTGTCGTTGTTGTTTGTCTTTTTTAGCAATTTCTAACTATATTATTATCTCAAAAGTCTTTAAAAACACACGAGAAACTAACAGTATTTACTTATACTTACATACAAATATATTTTATATTTTATTTTAAATAAAATTTATTTATCAAATAGTATAAAATTAGAAGTGAATTACACTAAAATAATCAAAATAGTAATCCGGAACGATAATGTCAACTGACCCAATATGCCAAGTCAATTAATTTCACCAGCTTAGGAGACCGATGAATGTGCTTTGTGGCTCTCTTTAACTGCATTCTGCATAGCATCGGTCAAAGGTGTGCTTTGATGGTATCAATAACGGGCAGACATAGCAGGAGTTGGTTTCCTCCAATAGTTAGGAAATCCGAGTTTAATACGAATAACTATTAAGGTAAACTAAGTCTCAGTAGGCCATCCTACGCTACTATTTCCAGTCGGAGATGGTTTCCTCCAATAATTTGGAATTCCTATTTTGATGCTAACAAGGCGAAACAAAGGCTTGTCGCTCTAAAAATAAAGGGCAGCACCCTGAGAAGAAACAACACGAGCAAAAGACAGTTTCAGGGTTCAGTTCTCTTGTGTCCTCAGTTACAATAACCACCCAAAGTAGTTAGTCAATGGCAAATATGATTTGTAACGACATTGTACCGGTGCAACAAGCAAAGATGCAAGACTTGGTTGTCGTGCATGAGGGGAAGTCTACAGTGCTCCGCTCAATACATCCCGCGCAGTGCACTTTCTCTCAATTGCTACAACAGGTGACCGAGGCAATTACTGATGACATCATCGCCATCACCGGGGGTCACCAGACTGTTATGATTCAACTTTTCTCCGATTTGCCCGGTAGCGAGGGTGACATCCTGGCGATTGCTGACGATGCTGATATGAAAGAAATGTTCAGCGTACATCAAGACGATGATTTGATCCTTTTGATTGCGGAAACTACAGTTATAGAAACGCTTAGCTTCCTTCCTCCTCAGCAAGTCCGGGAAGCAGCCTAGAGCCTGCTTTCATTCGTGGCAATAGATACATGTTGGTGGAGAAACGGCACATGTTCTTGTTCTTGGTTGCACACTTGGGAGCGGGAGATTTTTAATTCTACTCTCTAAAAAAATGTGTCCGATTAATTAAATTTGATAACATATGTCAAAAAAATAAAAATTTAAATAAATTCAATTCTATCTTAACAACAATTTAAGTTTGCATGTCAAATTCTCAATCCCATAAATGTATGAATCGATTAATTATCTTCATTCCAATGATCTTTAATATCATGTGCCAAATAGAATCGGTTGTTCCTCCTAATTTTTAGTATTGAATTATCTTACGAATTGGATGGTACATAACGAAAGTGATAAACAGGGCTCTGCACCACAAATTAGGTAAAGAAAAAAAAAAAAGAACATGGATCTCAAATACGTAATTGGAAGGCCTCCTCTAACTCTGAAGCCTTAAAAGGAAGGTATAATATTATAGATATCTAAAACATCTTGTATCCTCACAAAATAAAAAGGGTATCGATCGTCATAAAAGAAATCGAATAATAATAATTATACTTTTAATTAATTAAATAATCTGATTCAATTATCGAGAATTTGTTTGGTTCGGACGGTACATTATTGTGAAACTAAAATTTCGCATTTTGTTGCAAAAAAAATTCCACATTATTCTTCCACATCCTGCTAAAGGAAAATACCATTAACGAACCAATATATATATATATATATTTATTTATTTATTTTTCGAAGCAATTAATATAATTTGCACAATTTATCCCAAAATAAAATTGATAGCAAACAAACTTTTATTGACGGGATGAAGTTGTGCTGGATGAGGTGGTATGAAGGAGCAAAATAAAGACCATGGCGATGTCCCTCCTCAGCTCCCTCCCCGTGCCGTCAATCCATCACCACCACGTCCACCGTCGCCATTTCTTTAGGTTTTCTCTCTATCCATTCACGAGTTTAGAAGCATGTACGTATGCGTGTCTCTAATTTATTTCCTGAATTCGCTTTGTGATGGGATGATTTCAGGAAACAGAGTTCAGCACTGCTAAAGCAAAGGGAATGCAAGTTGGAAGAGAGAGCTGTAGGATGTTCATGCGCTTCTTCTTCTTCTCCGAAATTTAGTCAGCAGATTGGGTTTTGCAGGAGGGATTTGATGCTTTCTGCTCTTTCCTCTTCACTAACCACAGCCTTCCCTTTTTCAGGTTATCTTATTTCTGTATAGATTAAGGTGTATGATTAAATATTCAACCATTTTAGTTAATGGGTTGGGTAGTCTTTTGGTTGTGAACTACAATCGCCATTTTCTTTCCTCACTTTGATTAAAGGATAAAGGAAATTCCAGTTAATTTTGATTTCTGTTATTCAAGAATTTTGGTTCTTCTATTTTCCTTCTCACCTGTCGTTATCATATGAGCTCCACTGTAGGTTGCCTCGCCAA
The DNA here is from genome assembly GCA_037832385.1 of Rhizophora apiculata. Classification (NCBI taxonomy): domain Eukaryota; kingdom Viridiplantae; phylum Streptophyta; class Magnoliopsida; order Malpighiales; family Rhizophoraceae; genus Rhizophora; species Rhizophora apiculata. Next base: position 2,571,113 of record CM075433.1, on the reverse strand, counting down.
GGAGGAAGATCCAAAGATGGCTTCCTTGGTGGATGAAATCAATGCTTATACGTACTTGTACCCAGTGGAATTACCATCTAAGAAGTTTCTCTTCAAATGGTTGGTGCTTCTGTCCAAGTTCAAAGTTGTATAACTCATGCAGTTACCCTGCATTTGTATGCCTCGACTCTTATTTTAACTCAAGGGCGATTCAACAAAAAAAAAATGCTCATATATCTGATGGGGTATCGCTAAATTTATGAATAGGACTAGTTCTTCTGGGTTGCAATAACTTGCAAAAAAAATTTGGACTAGCTCATGGGCATCTTATGTGGACTCATTACTTTTATCTTGCACTTGAGTTGTGCACTCCAAGATTCATGGATCAGAGATGTAATGTGTGATGATTAAAAACAGACTCCGTCAGATAGTAAGCAATCTGGTCTGAGTTTTTGTAGCCACAAATGGCCAAGGGAAATTCATTGTTTTTTTAGAAAGGATATTTAGGCCAGTAGTGGCATGGTCTGTGTGTATCAAAAGTGGTTCTCTGAACTGTAAAAACAAAAGCTCCATGGTATCACTCTGGTACCTTTTGTGCAGTAGCAGATTTATTAGTTCTATTCTTCATTCTTGTCATGTGTCCTTGAGATTATCAAAATTTCCATTCCCCTCCTCTCATTCTCCAAAGGAGAAAAAATGAAATAAAATTATGAAATCCTGATAGTATTTACATTCCTCTTTCTAAAGGGTGGAATCCAGAAAGCCAGAACGGTATTCATCAGCCGCCCCATTGTCTCGTAAGTTTAGCTCATTTGCAATATAGAGTGATGAATTTTCCAGTACTGTGCTTTTTTTCTATATGTAAATACTGATTCCCTGGTTGTAAGGTATTCCGGTGGCATCTATTTTTCCTAATTTATTTTGATATTCATTTATTGATACCAAGAAGTATAAACACTGAAACTGAAGTATTTATAACTTACTTGATTATGGTTTCAGCTGATGCACGCCTTCGCATTGTGTCTGAGCGTGTAGACATCATTGATAATCTCATTATTTCTGTTTTGGTAAAACTTTGTTCAACCATATTCTTGCTTCTTGGAAGCCTCACAGATTATTTCTTCAAGGGTTATGATTTTTTTCTTTTGATTCAGATAGGTCCCCCTAATCTCCAGTTCATAAAATCCAAGGATAAGAGTATCTGGGCAGCAAAAGATGTTGCTGACTCTGTTTTGTCTGACAAGTCTGCACTAGTAATATGTCTATGTATCTCTTAATAAAAGCCTTCAGTTTAAGCAGACATATGGTGGTTTAACTCTCTTAACCACCATTTCAACAAGAGCAAAATAAGCTGAAGTCAATACTTGTTTGACATACTGCATCTTTTTTATCTTTTTTTTTTATTGGCAGAAAGTCACCACAAGTCAGCGCTTGGCTGAAAGTTCATTTCTCGATGCACACGCTAGTGAAGTAAGTGTAAAACCTTTCTTCATCATGTGGTTTCCAATTATCTGTACATTCATAGACATGTATTTATGCATTTCTAAATGTTGACACTTGCTAGTTGTCTGGAAAAATTTTTTCCCTTGGTTTCCTCAGGTTGATGGTGAGAAATACTGGTATTATGAGTACCTTGTCCGGAAGTCCCCCACTAAAACCGTAAGCCTTGCCTGGTTGAAGAGAGTTCTTCTTAGAAAGAGCTATGATAGGTTTGTTAATACCTTACATGGAATCTGCAGGCTCAGGAGCCAAATCTATATCGACACTATGTTGCTTCAACAGCTGAAAGAGATGGTAGGAACCTAAAATTGTTGTTTTGAAAAAGCAGCCAAGTAAATTTGTTTTGGCCTTTCTTGACATTAACTTATTTTTTCAACTTTTCTTTTTGATATAAACTCTTGAAGGGCAAGCCTTGCTACCTACATATGACCCTTCCTCAATCTCATAGTATAAGGGCCTCATGTACTATAAAAGACTTTTTGTTGTTGAAAATTTTCAAATACCTCATAGAACTTATTTTAATTTACAATCCAAGAAAAAACAAAGTATATATCTGACCTGTTGGAGTTGCTGTGATTCATTCAAGTTTACTAAAATTTGGGGGATGTCAACTTTGTGACTTAATCAAGCACAGTTAACAGAACTTGGATTTTCTAGTGCACTCTTTTGGTGGTTCGGCAGAACTGTGTTCTCTCCCCAGTCTTCTGATGTTCGGCCTATTTTTGGCTATGATTCTTAAACTTTGTTGAACTCACTCTTCAACTGTTTGAAAACCCAATTGCAGGTTATCTGTACACTCTAAATGCTTCAACTCTTAGCAAACAGTGGGAAAAGGTCTATCTCTCCTACTGTCCTCCCCTCTTTAACTTATGTGATGTGTGGGAATGTTTTATGTTGATTGAAGAATAAACTTGTTACATGTAACAAGGAATTGCTTTCGTTGTAATGCAGATGGGCCCTTTGCTAGAAAAGACTGTAGCCTCATTTCGTCTTCTCCCTCCCACAAACGACTATGTCCCTCCATACAAGGATCCGTGGAGATTTTGGTGACAAACTTACCATCCATCTTGCAGCCCCTTCTTCTCCCCTCTCGCTGCGGGGTAGAAGTTGAGGGACATTTTGTTCATTGATTCTGTTCTTCCATTGAACATTTTGTTAGAAAATTGAACTTTTGTTCTTTTTTCCTTGTGAAACGTTATCACCTAACGGAACCTCTTTTTCTCCTGTTAGTTTGTTGATATCTCCGGGCACAATTCAGCCTAAATTGGACTTTCACTCGCTCCATCATGAATTGAAGAGAAATGTAAATAATAAGCCAGGAGATGAATTCAGTGTTATTTGACCAATTGGAACAGTCTCAGAGACAATTCAGCAAATATGACTTTAATACCATAAAGTTATGGCGATATGCATCATTATTTATATAGTGAAAAATTGCTTCTTATTATTAAAAAATTTTATTTTTAGGTTTAATTTTTAGTAATCACTTATCATTATATAATATAATTCTCAAACAACCTGCAACAGTAAAATAAAAAATTAATTAATATTTACCATCAAAAGAAATAAATTAATATTCTTTCTATTATCTCAAAGGTAAAAAAGAAAAACAATTCTGGATGACACCGTTTTTAGGTCACGAGGATGCCGTTTGTGTCCGTGCCAGGCGGTTATGCTGCGCAGAAAACCGACCCGGCCCAAAAACGTCAACTCCGTCCGGCTCGTGTTATTTAACCTTTTGGAGCAAAAGGGCGACGACTGAAGAAACCATACTGTTTTTTTTATTTCATCTTCAATCAGCTCTTTACTCCGAACTTCTTTCAGATATCATTCCTCTCTGTCCAGATCGTTCATTCATTTTTTCTTCGTTTTGTTCCCTTCGTTCTGAAATTAAAGAAAAGAACTTAGGGTTTCAGCAAGTCCCAAATCGTCCTCCGCGATCTCCATCTCTACAGGTACGAGACGTTGCTTTGATCATTGCTCGAATTACTCGATGATCCGTACTGATCTATTTGTTTCTCCACTTATTTTATATTTTTGAGGAAGAAAATCTATATCACTAATAATATTCTTGTCTGCGAGCATCGATTCCACCTTCGCTACGATCTATATGTATTGATGTATGTATGTATGTATTTATGTATGTAGATGTATGGATGAGAAGGTGTGTATCGGAAATTGAAATCAGAAGGGAGATTTGTGTTTGTTCCTTTTCGGGAAAGACAGAATCATGTGTAGATGTTGTTGATGTTTCAAATTTTGTGTGTTGCTCGGCTCCGCTTGTTTGTTTTCTCAGAAAGTAGTTTCCCGGTATTTGCTGCTAATGGTGGATTTCCTTTTTCTGTTTGTTTGTGCTAAATTAAAATACAGATAAGCGACGTTTGTTTTCCAAGGCAAGACAATGAAGCCGGCAGTGTCTACGTTGAATCCGTACGCAGCATCTTATATACCACTCTCTAAAAGGAAGCCAGATGACAAAATTGAAGTTCCTGGGGTCAAAACTCAGAGTGGAAATCAACATGTCTGGCATGGACCAGCGCAGCAGCAGTATAAAGCTTCTTCTGTTGCCTTGAAGAGCCAGTCTGCCCATGGTGTCTCAGGTTCATCTTCGCAAAAACTTGACATGACAGAAGAAGTTGAAATGGATTTGGATTATCTTCGGATGGAGTTTCCTGGCATATCCGATGAGTCCCTAACTGGTGTATATATGGCAAACAAGGGTGACTTGGAAGCTACTGAAGACATGCTAAACCAACTTGTGGTAAACTTTTTCATTCATTGTATATAGTGGAGCTTCTTGTTCTTTTTCCTGGCTTGTATAAAATTTTAGCATTAGAGAGGATAGTATGATGAGTATTGTCATTACTTCCATATGTGGATTTGCTCAACCTGTCAGGTTATGGAGTTTTATTTTGGATTTAATTGATGGCACAAAACCACAGGACTGTTAATTGTGTGTCACAAGCTGTTTTTTGGCAACACAACTTACTTTTTATGTTTTTGTCATTCCTTTTCTTTTATCTAATCTTTGCTAAAAATACTTATGCTTGGTATGCTTGCTCTCTACTGCTCCTTTAAACGTCATTCATTTGATTCTTCCAGCAACTGAATCAGTTATCACTATTCATGCTTTTCACCATATCAACTGGCATTATGCCTTCTTTGTCATTTGTAAATTGTTAATATTGATAATCCAGGCCAGTAAGTGAAATCTTCTGTTGGCATGGCAATGTGAAATCTAGGGAAGTTTAGTGGTGGTGACATTGTGATTACTCTTCCCCATTGAACCAGTAGGATTGTCAGACTTCTACGTTGTGCAGTTTTCTTGGCTTAGCAGCATCACATTTCAGTGTCTAGCATGAAATGTCTTAGCCTGTATATTAATTGATTTTATATGATGTCATCTGGCCAAAAAAATTGGATAACTTGTGATTGCTTGCACATGCACATGCACATGCACATGCACATGCAGTGATGTTGTGTTGGTTTTAAATTCAATATATATTATTCTAATGTGAAATGCCAGATCTGATTGTGGTTACTGCTGTCATCTTTGTTCAGTCCAAATTGAAATACAAATAAAACCTGCATTTGTTTGTGCTTCAACTTGCCAACGAACTCGTTTCTATAGAAAAATCTGTCTTTTGGGAGTTGAAACCCATGATGCTAAAAGAACATTGGCAAAAATTGCACGTTGAACCAGTGTTATCGATATTCAATTTGTCTCAGTCCTGTTTCTCTTGACTTTTTGTTGGGTCTAATGCTTTGCATTGCCGTTTGCAGTATGATTCTGTAGAGTCTACTGAAAATCTTCCTGACACACTGGATATTGGAGATACTTCTGAATGCGGGCCTAGGGCTGAGCATACATTGAAACTGAAGAATGTGGGTGGTGCAAATGCGGCGCATTGTGATTCCCCAGCCTCAGAGTCCATTACCGCCTCCGTGTCGAACTAGTGGATGGTTTAGTTTTTGTTCCTTTGGCTTTTCTGATGTCGTGGATAAGAGTACACGTGAAGTCCTCGTGGTTGGTGAGCATATAAATATATTGCTTTGTTGTGGGGTGTATAGTTTTCGGGGGGGTCTTATTACCCAATATTTGCTTTGGTTCAATGGGCCCTTGAGCAATTACCATCCAGAGATGGCGATCTTCCAGAATGGAAATGATATTCTGGCTTAGGACTGTAATTTTGATGTTGACTTGCGAATGTTATGCTGTAAAGACCATCTTGATCTCAAGATGGTTCGAAATAACGAGCAGACCTTTGTATGAGATTGGGCGAAAGCTTTTGTGCCGTGGCAACATCGATCGCAATATTTTTTATTCTTACTTTGATTTTGTGATACGAAATGTTACGCAGACCCAGGCAGAAACTTACATCCAACAATTTATAATATGTGGGTCTGCATCGTATATGGGTGCGAGCGTATGCGCAATGTGAGTTTCATTTGAAATAGACTTTGAGATCGACCTAAGCTATGGGCTGACAGCAGATATTCGAGATTGACTCTATCAAAGCAAATTTGAATGGGCGGAAGTCCCCTCCTCCGATTGCAAGCCTCTCGCTATTTCCAGCATTCAAACATTCATATGATGGTTATCGTGGGAAACCACAAATTTGAAAAAAAAAAACAAAAGAAAATAACCGGACCTGTTTTCTTCGTCAATGGTAATACATTGGGGAGAATACTTGCATTTATTATCTTCCACTCGTAATATTTTCTAAGATAAAATGATGAAAAATGTCATTTGTTCTTGGGTGCACTTGCCCAGTACGTAATGTTATATACCAGGCTAATAATATATCGACGCCGAAATAAAGCATCGCAGATGTTTCAAGTCGTCAATAGTTTCGTGCACAATCCCTACCTAAAAAATCCAAGTGCAATAGGGTTATACGCGAAACTAACAATAATCTGTGACACATATCAGTAAAAAATGAACAACGATACATTCCTGATGAGTCAAGAATACAATTCCCATAACAGTCGTACTTAAAAAGAAAAACATGCAAAAGGGTAGTTGTCCAGCCGTCCGAAAATGAGATCACCTCCGCTCCTCACGGCCTCTTCTATCATACTCCAAAAATACCGTGCCGAAAAAACAGACCCTAACAAAAAATTATACCGCAGATTCATTCCTTTGTACCCACGAGCAACCCTTTCCAACTGTCTGTCTGTCTACGCAAGGAACCTAAAAAAAAAACAGACCCTTTTCTCTCATTTTGAAACTCCCGCACAAATTGAGCAAATATAGTACAATCTCCGTTTCTTTTGTCTACTTCTTACAGAAAGAGAGAGAGAGAGAGGGATTTTTGAAGCCTTGTATAAATAACCTCTCACGAAAAAAAAAAAAAAAAGATACAATTTGGAAGAGGTGACTGATCAAAGCAATGGTTTTTATGATCTAAGCTTGTGGGAAAAAGGTTGTAACTTAACACAGACCAGATTTTGGATCGAAAAGGTGATACACACACACACACACACACACACACACAGAGATATATATAGCTTGTTTGGCTTATTGAGCAGAAAAAGAAGGATGGGGATCGATTACTATAACACGTTGAAGGTGAACAAAAACGCCACGGAGGAAGATCTAAAGAAGTCATATAGAAAGTTGGCAATGAAATGGCATCCTGACAAGAATCCCAACAACAAGAAAGATGCTGAAAGCAAATTCAAGCAGATTTCTGAGGCTTACGAGGCACTTTTCTCCTTTCTTTTGGATTCCCCCTTGTTCTCTTCTTGTTTAGCTTCTCTTTTTGATTTCTTCTTTTGCAGATGTTTTTCGTTATCTGGCACTTTAAATGTAAAATTGTTCATTCACCTTATTGCCTAACGGAATTGGAAAAGAAGAAACAAATCCGTGTTAAAATACATTTTGCGCTATATCAAAAATGTGCATTCTTGTTTGCAAATTAAGGAGAAAATGGGCTCGGAAAGAAAATGAAATTGTGAGAAGTAAAAAAAATGACAATTCCATGTCCTTGAAATCCAAACACCAATTGACAAATATTTTGCTTTTTGCCCATTTCATTTTTTCAACCAAATAGACTCAATTTCGTAGTCAATGCTTGTATTTGATGTCTCTCTGCCCCAAACCCTTCATTCGAAATAGTATGTTCCTTGTTTTGTGTTTGTTGTAATTGCCTGGAGTTTTGCATATTTATTTAGTTACTTATGTTTTTTGTTTGTTGATTAAACAGGTACTGAGTGATCCACAAAAAAGAGCAGTATATGACCAGTATGGAGAAGAAGGGTTGAAAGACATGCCATTGCCACCGTCTGGCAGTGGTGGATTTGGGCCAAGTGGTTTCAATCCAAGGAATGCGGAAGACATCTTTGCAGAGTTCTTTGGAAGCAGTCCCTTTGGTTTCGGATCATCGGGACCTGGGAGGTCCTCAAGGTTCCAGTCAGATGGAGGAGCGATGTTTGGAGGATTTGGTGGAAGCGAAAACCTTTTCCGAACTTACAGTGAAGGGACCGTTCCAAGAAAACCACCACCAGTGGAGAGCAAGTTGCCTTGCAGTCTCGAGGAATTGTACTCTGGATCAACCAGGAAAATGAAGATCTCCAGAACTGCAGTTGACGCCCATGGGTATATATATATATATATATATATATATATATATATATTTTTATTTCTTTTCCATAATGTGCTTCTTTGCTCTTCTTTCTTCATCTTAAGTATCCCATTTTTGTGTTTCTTTTGTTCAAAAATTAATCTCCAGCAATTTATAGCCGTCATTTCCCAACTTCATCGTGTGTTCTCATGTAGAATTGTTAAGAAGGTTAAGAACAGGTCTGTATATTGTGTGCTTTCTTTGATTATTCAAAGCAAAACAAAGCTTTAGACTCGGTTGTTCTTGGGCAAGGTGTGCCTGATCAGCTTACCTGACTCCTTTTATCTTCTAATTACTGGAGCATGCCTTCTGCTCTTGCTGTTGTATGAGCTACAGTACTAGATTGTCAGAGTGACTTTTTGTGAGTCTGAATCAATGTGAAACTCAACTTAATAGGCGGCACGTGCAAGAAACAGAGATACTAACCATTGAAGTGAAGCCTGGATGGAAGATGGGAACAAAGATTACATTTCCGGACAAAGGAAATGAGCAGCCGAACCAGCTTCCAGCTGACCTTGCATTCATAATAGTCGAGAAACCCCATCATACATTCAAGAGAGATGGCAATGACCTTGTCGTGAGCCATAGGGTACTCTTAGCCGAAGCACTGGGAGGAGCCAGCGTAAATCTCACCACACTTGATGGTCGTGACCTGTCAATTAAAGTAAATGATATAGTGAGCCCTGGCTTTGAGCTTCTTGTTGCGGGGGAAGGCATGCCAATAGCAAAGGAACCTGGTAATAAGGGGGATTTAAGGATCAAATTCGAAGTGAAGTTCCCAACAGGATTGACACAAGAACAGCGAGCAGGACTCAAACGTGCCTTGGGTGGTTGAAGATCGACAGGATTGTCATCCGTGTCAGGCACTAGCTCCACTCTTGAAGCCAATTTTTTCTTTTGTTATATTAACAAAGCTGTGTATGGGAGATGGTCCCTTGACATACTGGAAGAAAGAAAAAGTTTGTGCTCTTTTAGATTAAAATTGTAGCAATATCCAGCATCTAGCCTAGAAATATTCTGCACCTTTTTGGTGTAATTGGCTGATTAACGTAAATGACTGTAACTTTAGTTAGTAGACAAGATTTGGGGCGTGCTGAAGCTGCCAGTTCGCATTGTTTCTAAATCCTGCAGTCTGTTGACGAAGGACTATTTTCTCCTGCAACTTTGTCCATCTCTCTCTCTCTCTCTCTCTCTCTCTTTTTTTTTTGAATATTTTTTTTATTTTAACAATCTTCGATTGACACTCCGAACTCAAGACTTTCAGTGTTGAAAATGACTAGTAAGTTAAAAAGTTCTTTAAGCTCGTTCATACTTTATCTAGTTTTTAACGGTTCATAAATTGCAAGCTATTTCTCTCATTCTTTCTCTTTGGGTCAGCAGAAAAATGTGGCGTACAAATAGTATAATTGCAGAGAGAAGACGAGGAAGTCAGAGGTTGAATTATGCGTACTAAAAATAGAACGGTCAATGTCTAAAAATGAGATTGAAGGGAACCCGAAAAGGAAGACAGAAAAAGCAAAGGCTGAAGAAGATAGACGGAACTTAGGATCATAAATTCTACTCGTACTCTCCGTTCGCCAATTTCTTTGCTTTTTATTTATATATATACATACACACACTGAAAGACGCAAATGACTGAGAAGTTAATAGGAAGAGATCGCAAGAGATGCAGAGACCAATAGGGCACACAAAACCCCTTCAGACATTATGAGGATAGTCCATAGAAAATTTTCTTCCAATCTTCCCAATTTGGGAAGAAATGACGGAGAGAGAGGTGTGGGAACTTGACTCAGAAAGTGCCACCTAGATGCCCTGTAGACTAGATACCATTTTGTGTACGGGTGCAATTAGTTCCCTTCTGCAGAATATACCAACCTTTTTCCTTTCCAGATATATAGAAGGAAGACCCAGGTGCTTGCAACAGCGTTAAAAACAAACATGCCTGAAGTGGGATTCACTAGAGAATTGGCCTAAGATCAGCGTAGCCCAATACCCAGACAACGGGCACGAGTCACCGAGAGTTTCATCAATCTCCTCTCTCCAGTTGACTATTTTCGTCCAATTGGTAAGGGCAGAATTTTATTTTCAAAGAAAAATGGTCCACAATGATGAGTTGGATATTAGCTTTTATTTTGATCTATTAAAAAAAACGATAAAGAGACATCCGCAAGTAAAATCCCAAAAGAGAGATCATTGGTTACAGAACTAAGAATATCTCTGATCTAAGAGACACAAATACAAAAGGCCATAACAATTTACAAAACAAAATAATTAATCAAAAGCCTCTACTTTTTGGGGCATCCCTCCTCCAAGTCATGCCCTGCTGCCCTGCTCCATGCTCAGACGAGCCATGGTTTTGGCCTCCATTAGGCTGATATGAAGGTGGGCCATGGGTGCCGGAAGGAGGAACCACCCAACCTCCCTTCTGCCACGAAGTGGTCGTACCTTGCATACCATGCATCACATTAAGCTGGGGCTGCAGAGTCACACCTGGAGTTATTCCAGTAGGGGCTACTTGCTGATGATGGCTTTGCTGCACCATATGAGCTCGCGGCACGGGCAGCCGCCTGCTATGTACAAGTGGTGGCTGTGAGTGGGCACTTTCTGGACGCCACTCTGGCATGTCATCGTCGTCGTCGTCGTCATCATTCCATGACTGCCTCGCTGGCACAGTGATACTAGCTTTAGGCTGACCATATCTTTGCACAAGCTCTCTCATTTGATCTACAGGACGAGTTTGACTTTGTGCAGGCGGGTGAAAAGAGGCCATCCCTGGTCTTTGGATAGGCATATGAGACGTCTGTGACCTTGGCGTTATAGAGCCACCTAAAAAACTAAACTCAGGTAGGTCATCCTCATCCCGAGTTGGGAATGGGCCAAACCCAGGAGGCACATCATCATCGTCATCACCGTCATTTTCACCAGGTTGGGGCTTGGCATATGCAGGGGGTCCACCACGTGACAAGGCATGTTTTGGTGTTATATTCACATTTGTGTTTATTTCCTTTTCGTGGTGTATCCTAGACGTAAAATGTTTTTTCATGTTGTGCTTATGGTGTGATGCAGAGTTTGGTGACAGGGTCGATGTTATTTGAGCTTTTCTCCATACAATAACACCAATTAGGCCATCATCGATGGCATTAAGTGCATCAAGTTGGTCCTTTGGGAGGACCTTGCTGAGCATTTCTCGCGTCCGTGCATCAGGTGGGCACAAATAGAGTTCAAATCCGCGAGCAGGCTCGGCAAGCCCCACCCTCCCATCCAAGACATATGAGTCAGCCACCTGCAGTAGGTTTCCAGATCATTGCTTCATGACGAAAATAGCCGAAGCAAACCAGAAGTGTCTTAAAAATCACTAAAACAGAATGCATACCTCCCGAAGGCTTGAACGCTCACTTTCTGTGGACCCCTCCTTGCAAACCAAGTGTATAGCCTGTGATTACAAAAAGCCAATTAATTTCATAAACGTGTCCTCTGGAGTGCAAAATAAATTATTGCACGGTAACAGAGAGAAATTTCACATATTTTGTTCAAATCTTGCAACCCTACACACATGACATCTCTTGGGTACCAAAAGTGCAACCGATGCCTATACAACTATGCATTCGATAAATTGCTAAAATGTTTATGAGAACAAATTTCTAATGAACTTTTGGCTTCTTGAAATTTTTCCCGACCATTCGTGGCACCCAGTTGCATAACTGTTTCCAGGTTACAAACATCTTTGTACATCGCAATTTTATCTATTAACCAGAACCATACATGAGGAAAAGAAGGGGCATTTGTTGGTCTCCCGTTGTTAGAAAATACACTATAATGGGCAAGACAGTAGCGCCAATATAAGCGACCAGTCCCGCTGATATGCAGTTTCCAATGGCCTATATTTAGATGGGCATTAGAATGTCATGTGATTGCTTTTACTGCCCAAGCAACCCTAGCTTTTCATAGATCCTGCACCCAATTGCCCATTTTTCGTGCCAAAGTTTTCAAAACACAAGAATAATTGACTGAGAAAAGAAAATCATTTTCATCTGAACTTTTCCAAGGCAAAAGGTTAATACAAAAGCTCGTTGCCATGGATGCAAGTACCCTATGCTGCATCAGTGGAAAATTCTGATTAATAGAAAGGGATAGATAATTATCCCTCCTCAAAAGAGCCGAGTGGCATAACTGAAATGTAGTACAGTGAAAATAAACTTGTGATACCATAACAGCACGACTTCTGGACATTGGGAGCTCTTGGAGAAACTTCTCGAATGCATCAAGTCTGACTCTCCCCTTGATCTCAATGAAGCCAGGCCACTCTTTGATGTATGTCTTCTCACCACTGAAATTGCAAGAATTTGATCAGCAAGAAAAATTGTGGCTTATAAAATTTCATGTAATTCAATGATTCATAAGACACCAACATGTATAGAAACAAATTCAAATCAGGATTCTGGCCTACGGAACACAGCACACTTTAAGGCCATAGATTCAAATACATATAATATATGACTACAGAAAAACACATTAATTCAGATCTTGAACTGGAACACAAGACAATGCAATAAACAGCAATCAATAGCATGGAACAACTTCAATGTGATTGAAATACCATTTAAAGATGCCAAAGACTGAGGCTGTGACTGAAGTAGTCAGCTGAAGTGAGCCTTCCCAAACACGTTTGCCCTCTGATGATCCTACAGGGATTCCAGATTTCTCTTGACTGGCAATGGCCACTCTGTCATCATCCAGCTTCACATGCTTCATATCAATATTATCAGGTTTATCAGGGATAGAATCTGTGGCTTCTACTGGAGATGAATCAGGAGACTTGGATTCTGAATCAACCTGCAAATTGTCCTTGTCAAAGGAAGATGCAGTTTTTCCATTATTCCCAGGTAAATGTTCAAATGGTGGCTCTGAATTAAGGGATTCCATGAACTCATCCAGGGAGACAATTGGAGGAAGAAACTCTGCATCCTTCAATTCATCATCAACCATGAGCCCTTGCATTAAATCAGTACCCTCATTAGAAGAGATTGTAATGGTACATGGTACATCCTGCTCCTCTGTATTATTGTTTGCACTGGCAGCTCTAATTTTATCCTTTGCTTGATCAAGTTTTGTCCGGTGATTGTCTCTTGCTGTGTCAGGTTTTAACCGCGGAGAGACCTCTTTCTCCTCTGATCTTGGTTGCAAGGGAGTAACTGAACTCACCCCAACAGCAACCTCCACTGAAACACTATCCTGTTGGTCAACTTCAACCTGAAACTCTCCCTTGTGTGTTTTCTTCACCAAACGCCGGATATCAACATCTGAATCGGGCAAGACTACCATTTGGGCAAGTTCTTCGGCTTTTGCCATTCGCCATTGAGAAAGTTCCTTAGATGCAAGTTCCTCCGCAGTCATAGAGCACAGTCGCTCTGGGGGAATTTCTCTTGACATTACTCTCTCCCTCAGTTCAGGATTATTCCGATCTTTCAAATTGAAGAGAAGAGATCTACCTTTCTCCTTATACTTCTTGTTCACTCCTCCAAATAATTTGTAGAGTTCAGCTTCAATTTTTGATGCTAAATCTTCAGGTGTCTGAAGTGCTTCTCCTCCATTATTTTTACCAATGCTCTTTTGATCCAGCTGTTTTTGGGTAATTTCAACATCTTCCCTTCCAACCATCTCCATATTAGACTCCAACACCCAGGACAGCCCATTACCCTGCAGCAGTTCATCTTTGGCAAAGAAACTGTCACTAAATGAAAGATCAACATGATGCAAAATAATACTTGATTGTAATCCTTGGACATCATTTCTTGCAGCTGGTGCTGAATCACCAGCAATTCCATCAGCAGTGTCCTGAGAAATCTTTTCACCATCGCTACCCCTCTGGGCTAAAGAATCCTCCTTGCTAGCAAGTGACTCCCTGGACTTCACAAAAGCATGTCTAGCGGCATCAACACCAAAATTCTGTCCTAAAGGTTGAAAATTTTCCTTTGTCTGCTCCATGGAACAAGTAGCCTCACTTTGAAAATTCTTCACACCACTTGAAATTTTATCCTGTGGATGAGAAACCAAGGCCAATGCAGCTGCTAAAGACTCCCTTAACTTGGACCGAACAGACTCCAATGGCTCATTTTGGGATTTTGGGGTTGGCTGCCTCTGTCCACTCTGATTTTTCTGAATTGATGTCTGCTGTGACCCAATTTTACTAAGAGCAGGCCGTTTAGATGGCACTTGTAAGCGCTGTGATCCTGAAGTATTGGATACCTGCTGAACCTCTACAGGTAGTCTATGCGGTGTAGATATTTGCTGCAACCATGGTCTGTGCTCCATCTGCACCATCCTCTTAGCCACTGTAGATTTTGGAGATGCAGGGTTGCTGGATATAAGCTCCATGGGTGCCTTTCGCTTATTCAACACTGATGACTGTTGTGATCCCACATTATTCAAAATAGTTTCCCCTGATTGCTCGTTAGATAAGAAGTAATGTCTTGGTACTTCATTGTACGCCTGCAATTCCCTTTGCCCCAGCTGCATATTTGATGTAGCTAATTGCTGGGGAACATTGGAATAGGGCATACATTCCAACAGTGCTTGGTTGTTCTGCATAGATAACTCCTGTGATGGAACATCATTCTTCATCAGCCCCATTTGCACATTTGGCATTGAGATGGGCTGCAATGCAGAATTACCAATTCCAGGCGTCAATCCCATTTGCATAGGTGAGTCCAATTTGTTTGAAGTATATTCCAGCTGACCCATTTGGATGCTTTGCACCGGTAACTTATCTGAGACAAGATTGTTGGCCATACTAGAGCATCAGCATTAATCATAAGCACAAACAACTGCAACAGAAAATGGCAGTTAGTTCAAAGAAGGAAGATTGTACATCCAAAAGATTACACAAAGGCAATCACTAATTCAATATAGAAACCAAATGCACAGGGACTTTTTCCCTCAGGGGTTGCACAGATGCACTGATGGTGTAGTATTCAATCCAAATTTGTCTATGCAATGAGGGTCAAGGTTATCCACATATCATGCTCATTACAGTCATGTTCTGCCTGCCATAAAATTAGCACACATTCCCAAAAATTGAAGTCATCTGGAAAAGCATTCCAAAATTAATCTTTAAATAAAAAACAAATGCCGCTGAAATTCATTGGACAATCACAAAAGATTCCTCACTGTCTGAAATTCACAAAACAAACTATACAAGTTCTCATACGAACAGCCACACTTTACTAGGTAAACAGTCTAAAAGTCATCAACAATTACGTATGACATCCAGCCAAAACTAGAATTGAACTAGTAATCAGTGATTCGCTGCAAACTTGAACAAGGCAACATCTCCTTTTCGAGGATTTTCACTTAATTGACTAGTTACCTCACCAAGGATGATTGATATAACTATGATTATTATACAGTAAAAGATTTGCTCCTTATCATATTGAAGCAATGAAAACATATGAAGATTGTTTCACTTCAAGTCAATTGTGCAAAACTTGATTTATTATAGATTGAAACTTCTCAATGCCTTCATGCTGCATACAACTTGTTTTTCCCTGTGTATTGCAGCATAAATTGACTGTTCTTCCAACTTGGCGTATGTCATTAGCAGGCAGAAAAATGTAACATAAGGACAGATTTCTGTAAGGACAATCATACATAGAATTCAGTATTCTAGTGGTAATATTTCTCACTAGACAACTAAGGAAACTCATTTTTCTTGCATTTACTTATTCACATACATGGGGTATCATAGATATATTGGCACCCTAATTGGGTTCAAAGAAATTTACTTCTTTTGATGAGCACATAAAGGGATTCACCTTAAAAATTTTCAGTTTTACAATAGTCAATTATTGCATTCAAATAAAAGCCATCAAATGTGCATCAGAAGGCAGGAGATCGCAATATGCTGGCCACATGTTGCAAAGACTGTTCCCCTACGGGTCCAAGCATTAGCATTTTTGCATGAAGTGGCAATTAAGAAATCTCCTGCATGCTTGCAAGCACTTAGGCAGACTCAGCATCATAAGTTTATATCATTTCATGAGACTGACTCCAAGATCAATACACAATGAATTGAATGTGGAACCTTTAACATAATAATAACAAACTAATTGAATCTTTGGCCTTAACTTAAAGGTGGAAAAGCAACCATATGAGCTATAAGGCACTTTGCAATAGAGTCCATTTCAATTGTACAATATAAGTTGCCTGCACTTAAACTGGAACCATTTAACATACCCCTTAGACATCAATAAGCAGACTAAGCACATAAAACAAGGCAGCAGCAAAATAAAGTAAGAACAGAATTACTTCGATAACTGGGGTAATTATGTCTCATGCTACACTAACAAGTAAAATTGGTGTTTGAGAACTATTAAAAAGCACATCCAAGGCATCAGACCAACTGTTTTAAAAATAGGAAAAGTATAATTGGCATCATGAAACCATGCATACGTACATGGACACATGAAAAATCTGAAAGGTCAAAAACTGTTATTTGGGGGGGGGGGGGGGAGGAACAAAAACAAAACAAAGAAAGAAAAGAAAAGAAAACCACAATAAGACTAATGCAAAAAATTGAGCGAAAGTGCAAAATTGGATCACTAATGAGAAGAAAGAATAATTGAAATGGTGAGGATCACTCATATAAGTCAAGCAATCGCTTATGGAAACGAATTATAGAATGTCAAAAACCTAAAAATCCTCAAAAATCAGGTAACGAGGTCTACCAATTAGGTAATAAGATTACACAAAAAAAAAAAAAAAGTTATAGCTGACAATCAGTATGCCTTTAGCAACGAGATGGGAAGCTGGATCCTATTCCTTCGGAAACGATTGAAACACCGGAGTACCGATTAATAGATAATTATTACTACGGAAAATTAGATTTTTTTGATGCAGGAAGTCATGCACTCAAATCCACATATATAACAAGCACGGAAACCCTAACAATAATCAAAACAGCACCAGCAACAAAACCAGTATGATTCAGATCGAAGAGCTCAGCATAAATAACCGCAAATCACAGGGAAAATGAATAATCTAACTTAAAAAAAAATAAAAAAAAAAAACGGAGAACACGAGCTCATGATTTCGCTGCCGTCGAGGCGGTGCTTATGCATACCTGACCGGAGATTCGCCGAAAGACATCGAACCAAAGTCTCCGGAAAGCGAACTGAGAAGCAAATAATGCTGATAGTGAGTAGGGCGGAAGAGGTAGGGGAAGTCGGCGGTAGAGATAAGGTGTGGCTTTTGTTCTATGGGTTGTGTTTGGACGGAGCACAATTTACCCAAACCCTAAAAAAATTAATTTAATTTATTAATTTTCCGACTCTAATGATAAATACTCGTAGAAAACAAAAGGGCGGCGACCTTTGTTTCTCTAGAAATAGCTTTGGCAATACGCGTTGCTGATGTTTCTTGCCATGTGGAGCCCACCTCTAGATAAGGGGTCCCATGTTTTGTGTTTCATAAAGTCTAAAGATATTTATTAATTAAGGAAAATTTATCGATACATATCATAAATAGATGTTATTATGTTCATGAATTTTCTTGCTTTTTTTTTTTTTTAATTGAGATAAATAAATAAACCCTATGCTGAGAGAAATTTTAGAAAAAGAAAATAAAGTGAAACTCTCAATCCAAAATAATGTAACACAAAGGACTCTTTTCCGCACATAATTAGAGTGGGAGTCTGTAAAATTATTTTATTGCTCGCTAACTCTGCGGGCTACCGCAGAAGGGTTACTGCATAATAGTACTCAATTTCTTTTAAGAGCATTGTACAGTCGTCAACTATACGATACAAAATAAAATTCAATCCAGTACTACACCTTTCAGAAATTTTTGCTCTTGTAAAAAATTGAAACTTGTAGGGAAAAACTGCATTTCAAACACGAATAAAAAGAGAGAGAGAGAGAAAATACAAAATAAAAGAGAAGCTCTCAACAGCTGGTTTCATGGTTTCATCTACAAATCGATAAAATGATGAAAATTGCCTGTGAGCCCTGGCAAGAGTCTGATTTGAGCGAATAACAAGCGAAAGATTGGAGAAAGGGGAGGCACGCCAATGCTTACAAGACTACATCACAATCCATAACATGAAATACACTAAAAATTTCTTTACAAAAGTCAAAATCACAAGTATCTTTTGTATAAAAATTACTCTTCATATATCTGTGATAAAAACTTGCTGGCCAAGGCATTGGCCCCACCCTGCTATAAACCCAGTCACTGGCCAGCGGTAACAGTTTCACCAACCTCACTCTTGCAAAGGGGGCATGATGCGTTGATCTTCAGCCACTTATCAACACAATCCTTGTGAAAAAAATGAGAGCACGGTAGTTCCCTGAGATCATCATTGTTTGCATACTTCGCCAAACAAATGCAGCACACCTGCCAAAGTCACAACATCAAAGCAAGCCATCAACAAATGAGCACAAAAAAGATAAAAGCCTCCTAGGGGTCTTACTGATACGGTGAATAAAAGGTTGAATAAGGTTATGTGGTAAGCTTGAAAGGCACTACTTACTGCATCTTCTCCAATGACCACACGCTCCTTTTCAGTTCCTGGAGCTATAATGCCACCATCACCATTAGCTGAACTCCCTTCTCTCTCCTCCCGGTTTCCATCTTTGTTCGACTTAAACTTGTATGTTGGTAAAGCATTTATTGATTCTGAACTCGCTCCTCTAGTCTGTGACAGATCCTCTCTAAATCCAAGAACAGATATTATACAAGGCAAGCAACAGCAGATTGTTGCGCATAGGATAAAAGGCATTGCATATCCGATACAGCAGAAGCTAAGAAACACAATACACAACCTGCAAAGCAGAAAGAATACAGAACAGGAAATGAGCTCTCTCCAACTGACAGAAGTAGGAGGAAGTATCAATAAATATAATCTAATACCTGTACAAGTTTGGTGCTTGGCTAGCAGATGAGTGCCCTCCAAAGATCCACACATTGCCAACCACAAACCAAACCGCAAAAAAGCAATCCACACCCATTTTATAGTAGTCCACCAGTTGTTTAAGTCTGCTAAGGATAAAAAACAAAAAAAAGAGTCTTGTTAAATGATTACAGAAGCAGTTATTTATTTGAGTACATACTGAGAACAGTTGAAGACATACACATTTCATTTACAATAGATTCACACAAGACAAGTTATAATGATGAAAGAGCCAAGAAACAGCACAAGCAGGCAGAAAATGTGGCAACAGTAGAAAATCTATATGCTGAAACAGCTGAAAATATTACATGAACGGGAAAGAGTCATTTATAAAATAAAAAATAGAAAAATAAAAAAGAAGAAGAAGAAGAAGAAAATAAGACCATATGCATGCATATTTTTCCAGCCCAACATTACTGCATTCAGCCTTTTACATGCACTAGCTTCCAAAGATATACCTGGAATCTACCCTTCTAGAACTCCTCTCCCCCTCCCCACTCTTCTCGTTCTGTTATTTGTTCTTTCATTTAACCCTTCTTGGACATGCAACAACATGATGGTAATACAATTCATATCCATAGAACTTGGATTACACTTTACATATGGATGGTAAAATCTTACCCTTGAAACCAGTCCAATTTAACAGTTTCAATCCTAAAATCAAATGTAAAATCTTTAACTATCAATCCACTGCCATGGGAAAGAGATTTATAAGGCTATGTAATATCACTGACCCATCCTACCTCAAAAAATGGAGAAAAATAAGGGTCATCAAAACAACTAAAATACAAACGGGACAAAAAATTGGGAAGGAGGACAGAGGACAAATGATATGCCATGATAAGAAGATGTAATGAAAAATGAATGCAGGAGAGTCCAAGTGTGTCCTTCTGCAAATATAAGTTCATGCAATTTAAATTTACTTCAGATTAAGGGGCCCAAGATCAACAACAAACGGCACACACAAAAGCACAGGCACATACATGTTGTCCACATCTAGCTTTGAAATGTCCATGTCATGCTGACATTCTTCATCTCATTTATTTCAAGATCCCTTGTAACTTTACTTGTAGGAAGACTACTTTGGAACCTTTAGCCTTCACAACCAAAGAGTTGCCACAACCCTTCAGAGAGCCAAATGAGTAATAATGCCAACTACTACACATTGGGCCTATGTTAAGTACCAACTACTAAGGCTGTATTAAGATGTTGTCACACCAAACACAGTTTCAAACAGCAGACCCCATGTGTGCAATTACAAAATATACAAATTCATTTTCCCCAACAAGGAAAACAATATCATAGGATCTATTCCAAGCTTAATATGCCTACATGAATGATAAAAATAACTAGCGAACATGCTAAGTACCTTGCGTTCAATGCTCCTGCATTTTGACTACCCCTAGGTGAAGTAAAGTTATTTTGGCGATCTTCCCCTTCTGAACTCCTAGTCACTGAAACAGAAAATGGTCCTGCAGGAACATTAATGTGTGCTGATGCTGAACTTTGGCGACTCTGAGGTTGAGCAGAGTCTTGTTCCAACACCTGATTACGGTGACGGTAGCGCCAATAAAGTAAAGGAAGGGTAGCAAAACATCCAGATGCATAACCAACAATCCACGCAAACAATGGTGTGTGTGGATGCTCATGCCTCGATACGGATAATACAACAATCGATGCAATAATCTGGCCCACTGTGAGAACTAATTCAACAGAAATCCACAAGCCAGAGTTTAAGGGACTTCTTCGTCGACGAGCTTCTCCTCTTCTCAATGACAAAGAGTTCCGCCCATTTAATCCATTAGAGGAAGATGTTGGAGGCTGGGAATTGGGTATTCTTTCACCAATTGAAGGCCTGTCTTCGAGTGATGAAGCTTCTAAGCCACTAGATGTCCTATCATGAGATGTTGAAACAGAAGTATCAACACCTCTTGGTATGTCAATGACATGTTCAAGAATACTAAGATTCTCTGGCCGGTCCATTAACAATGGGTAAATGTCAGCTTGAATCTCAGAATGTAGTTCCAGAGAAGGAACATCCATCTAAGTCTACCAACACCAGTAGAAATGATGAAAGCATAGAGCCACAGAACAATATCAGCCCTTCAGGGCCAATCCCAAGTTGCAATGAAATAGATGTTGCTCTTGCTCCAGGAGTTTCCTAAAATAACTTAACACCACAATCAGTGGATAGTAAAACAATCCAAATTTGTCTAAAAAGCAAATCAAAGTGGATTTAGCATCAGAATCCAACTAATATATCCATTGTAATAACACAAACACAATAACTTGGAACAGAAAAGATCACCTACTAAACAACAATAACTTTAGGGAAATTTTCTTAGTTTTTATATGTTCCTCGTGTTTCCCAAAACAAGAAAGGGTGGATGGTTAGAAAACTCAAGCTTGATGTGAATGGTAGATAAAAACTATGACCAGTGCGTGATTTACGTTCCCTATACTACAAGTTAAATTGAACATCGAAAAGGGCATTTTCTTTTTCCACCCATCGGTCGCAATAACCAAAGCAAACACTAAACCCACTTATTTTCAGTGATTAAACAACCTTGGAAAGTAGCCTACAAAAATAATTTCAAGCAAGAAATTACCATTTACACAGATGGCCCAGAATTTTTATGAAATAAGACAGAAAAAACCAGCTGAAAGCACTAGGATGGATAGAGGTTAATATATCATATTGAGGAAAAGACTTGTATTTGAAATTCAGATTATTAAACAGAAAAAAAAAAAAAAAAAACACCATAGATTAAAATTTTAAGCTCAACCCAATCGCTAGTTCACTACTTAAAACATTGGACTCAACCAAGGGAAACAAAGATCCAAATTTTTCCAGAAAACCCAGAAAGTCAGATTCAAATTAGACTCAAGATGGCATTGAACTCCTCTCAAAAACCCTAAACTTTGAAGCATTGGCTGATCTTCAAGAAACTGAAGACCCACCCAAAAAAGAAACCAAGAATCGGGCCGAGATTGATGCGGGGAGGATTGGTAGAACAGGTAAACATACCGGATTGGATTGTTGAGGCTTATCCAATAAAACGGTGTCGCTTTGGAAGCACAGCGACTGATCAACTGCCTTATTCTTGTTCGCCTCGTCCACTTTTTCTTTAAACAAGACAAAGAGGCCAGCTTTCTACCGACTCCATTGCTCCCCTGCGCGTTCTGCGAACATCTATATCTCTCTACATACGTATACTACATACTTCCCATATATCAATTTTGATTGAAAATATATACGCATCTTTTGTTTTTTTTTTTTTTTAGAGGTATAAACCGTACAGTAAAACGAATGAAATTTATCTCCTTTTCCTTTCTTTAGCTCTAGGGTTATTCTGAATACTAAACATCTAGAATTCCAACCTCAAATAAAATTTATTAACAAAAAATAAATATTTTTTCTTTTTGTTTTCTTTTGTTTTGTCTTGTTTGGTTTTTCTTTTTCTATTTTTTATCGAGAAATTCTCTTTGATGTTAAATCACGTTATGCCTTTCTTGTTTTTTCATTAGAGAAAAGAAATATCCCAAACTTTGTCTTTGGTTTATTGCCAAACTGCAATTGCCATACATGCAATTTGGCTGTGTTATTCATTAGTTAATTTGTAAATGAGATTAATTCATTCCTATTCACGAAAATATATATATATATATACATATTTGTTAATAAAAAAATTTAAACATATGTTACCCATAAGATATATTATTAATTAAAAATTTAGATATTAATAATAAAATTTTGAATTTAAATTTTAAAAATGGTACTATTATTATGTAGTTAATAGTTCCATAAATTTTTTTAATAAATTAAAAAAAATACTTAAAAGATGTATGTTTAAATCCTAATTTATTTTGTGCCCAATTAGACTAACCTAATTTATTAGTTAAATTATTATCCTTGGTTTACAATTCCATAAAATATCATTATTTTTATCATATTTTTCGTCATTTTTGCTAGTTGAAACAATGTATATCTGTTTATACTAGATCTCGTATTCTAATGAAGCAAATAATTCATGTATAAAAAGAGAACAAAAACTTTGATTAAAAATAACTAAATAAACGGTTAGTTATACCCTCATTTATGTTTCGAGAATGCTCCAAAGATACTAAATTGTAAACAATAGTTTATTCTCTTTAGTGCTTATATTTTTTTCTCGTCAGACGCCAAATTCTATCATTTTATTTAATTTATTTAATCAATAAAAAAAATATATCATAAGTATTATTTTATTTAATTTATTTTAAAATTAATTAATTTAAAATTTATTATTACATTCGTCAATAAAAAAAAAATATATATATATATTATTGAGAGTTGTCATGAAGACAGATTCTATTCGAGGCAAAGCAAGACGTCATTATCGGCTTGAACATATGCATCGTGTCCATTTTCATTCAGCCAAAAATGCCCTGGTGGGAATCCTTTCACCCCTCATAAACGCTGGGACTAAATAGTCATTTTACAAAACCAATGTTTACAATGTATATACACTCCACGTCAACATCGCCTCCAGCTACGAGCCTAATTGATACAGGAACTCGGCTGATTTACGAAAGCCTTGAGAAGGATAATCAAGAGGCCATTATCCACATTAAACCCACTTATCGCTTAAATGGCCACAAAATGTAAAATTTTAAATTTTATTAATAATTAAATGCTTTTCTCTCTAATTATATTAAAATAAAAATTTATTTTTAGAAACTTATTTATTGACTATAATTATGAATTATATATATATATATTATTTATTATATATTTATTTATATAAATATAAAATAATATGTATTTTAAATAATTTATTAATGTTAATTAAATTATAATGATATAACAAATATTAATATATTGTATAATATTATTTAAATAAAAGTTTATATAATTTAATTATGTATATATATTAAAATTTATAATAATAAATTAATTAAAATAAATAAAATTAAAAAAAATTAAAATAAATTTTTTAATTATTTTTTTAATGTTTAACACGATAATTAAAATAATATATATTTAATTATAATAATAAAAAGTAATTATTAAGAGGAGAAAAATATATATTATTTTATTAATTATATACGATTGAGTGTATGAATTTTTCCCTGTACAACTGCCAACTTTGAAGGAGTTGACAGGTGTCCTCTCACCGAAATCGTTCCAAGTTA
Source organism: Rhizophora apiculata (assembly GCA_037832385.1). Taxonomy (NCBI): domain Eukaryota; kingdom Viridiplantae; phylum Streptophyta; class Magnoliopsida; order Malpighiales; family Rhizophoraceae; genus Rhizophora; species Rhizophora apiculata. The sequence continues at coordinate 2,546,888 of CM075433.1, read as the reverse complement.
TGAAGAACTTACACGTGACACAAAACAATGTCCCGGGCATTGTTTTGACCACACGTGCATGATTGCGTAGGTTGGGTGTACAAGGAAATCACCTTTTTTTTTTTTTAAATTTTTTGGAAAACATAATTAGGTCGCGAGACATTGGCACGGCGCCGATGGACATGAGGCCCGTGAGCCAATGTTTTTTAAATTTATTTTTTAAAAATGTAAGATGTACAAAAAGAGTCCTTTTATTTATTTGTTAAAGAATAATTTATTTATAAAATATATTTATTAAAAAAAATTTTATAAAAATATTATATTTTATTATTTAATTATATCATTAAAAAATATTTTTTTAATTTTAATTTTTGTAAAGTGAAATTTAAATAATATAATAAAATTTTTTAATATAAATTAATTATTATTATAAATAAAAATATATAAAATTTTTTTTGATTAATTCATTTGGTATTAAATGACAAAAAAAAATTTATCGCGATGATAATAAAGTTCATTTGTAATTGATGACTAACGCCTAACAAAAACAATGATAAAAAAAATTGATGAAAAATAAATATTATATATTTTATTAAATTTTATATTATATATATGTATATAAATATATATATATTTTTTTTTTTCAAAAAATAGTAACTTTAAACACGCACGTCTGTAAGAAACGTCTATGACCTGTTTCTCTCTCCCAGTCCATATAATTGCGCTTTGTTTTTTTTTTGTTTTTTTTCTTGAGCTGAGTAGGGAGGACGGAGGGAAGAGTTTTTTACTTATGAAATCATGACCTTTTCCCAGACTAGTTTAATATTGTGTCTTTTTCTTTTTTCTTTTTTTTTGTTCAACAGGTTAGCACTGTGTCTTAAGAGCATCCATTGGTTTGCTGGGTCAAGCTCTGACACTTGGAAAAGATTGTTCAGGGCTCCAAAATTACAGTTTGGTCTCGTGTGTTTCAGATACCTAATTTTTCACCCACAAACTTTTTGATCTATTCACTTACATCCCAGTTTTAACAGAATGAGAATGAGAAAACAAATTTTATTTTTTAATCTAAATATCCTAATTCCTCAATTTTATTTCCTATGTAAACTTTTCCCAGACCAAAACGTACGTTCCCTCCCCATCAAATCATAGCTTTTAAAACCCGCCAGCATTTTCCGAGAAAATGCCGCAACTTTCTCAATAACCGAGAAAATACCTAAATAAGTAATTAACCGATTAACCTTCACTTTCAACCAGATCATCAGATCAAAAATATTCCAATTCCATCAAAAGCGAGAAAAGCCGAAAAAAAAAAAAAGAGAGAGAGAGATCAAACATCAAAAATCATTTACCCCCCCCCAAAAAAAATAAAAACCAAAAGCATCAAACATCGTCGTCAAGGAAAGCTTAACCTCTTCCTAGATATCTTTTCAAAAATTCTAACTCTCTCTCTCTCTCTCTCTCTGGACCTTTTCTTTTATTTAAAGAGGATCTCTCAGCGAGATTTACATCTAAGTTTCCCATTATGACCTGAATCTCTCTCTCTATCTCTATGTCTTACTTGCAATGAGGGAATAACAATATGTTCTTTTGATGGTTCTCACCTTCCTGGTTTGCCAAAGCATTCCATCTCTGGTCTGGGTTTTCTTCGTTGAATCAAGATCTGGCAATTTCAAACAAAATGCCCGTCAAAGCACCAACCTTTTATTCTTTCTAACATGAAAAGACACTGACTTTTTGCCTCAACGCGTTTATATAGATCTGTCACGAGTTTCCAAGGTTGGCCCCTTCTCTGTCAGTTTGACTAATTTCCAATTCTGACCCAATTCCCCCATGGCCATGATATAGCTTGTTGCTTTCCTATTTGTCATTCATCCATTTCATTTTTTTTTTTTTATTTTGCCACTTGAAGGTTTTGTATTTCATTATCATCCACCATGTTTAAGCAACTCTTCAGTAAGCTCCCTCGAAAATCCTCGAAAACTGAGTCTGCGGAGTTGAATGGGACCGACTCGCCCTCCACTCACCTATCTAATGCCTCCGCCGCTGGTTCCGCCAAATCAAGCGGTCCAAAGCGCACTTCATCGGCTGTCTTCCCGGCAAGTGTGATTGCTGGGATCGAGCCTCTAGTGCCCTTCAAGGACGTGCCGAGTTCCGAGAAGATGAACCTCTTCGTCAGCAAAGTAAGTCTTTGTTGTGTAACTTTCGATTTCACTGACCCAACTAAGAATACGCTTGAAAAAGACGTGAAGAGACAAACTTTACTGGAGCTTGTTGACTTTGTGGCTTCTGGGTCTATGAGGTTCAGTGAGCCCGCGATTCTGGCCATGTGCAGGATGTGTGCTGTTAATTTGTTTAGAGTTTTCCCGCCCAATTATGCGTCTAATTTGACCAATGTGGGTGAAAATGAAGACAGCGACGACCCAATGTTAGATCCTGCGTGGCCGCATTTGCAAATCGTTTATGATTTGTTACTGAGGTTCATCACTTCTACGTGCTTAGATGCCAAAGTAGCAAAGAAGTATATTGACCATTCGTTTATACTGAGGTTGCTTGATTTGTTTGACTCTGAGGATCCGAGAGAAAGGGACTGTTTGAAGACCATTTTGCATAGGGTTTATGGAAAGTTTATGGTGCACAGGCCCTTCATTAGGAAGTGCATAAGTAACATATTCTATCAGTTTGTGTTTGAGACAGATAAGCATACTGGAATTGCAGAGCTGTTGGAGATATTTGGGAGCATAATTAGTGGATTTGCCTTGCCATTGAAAGAGGAGCATAAAATTTTCTTGTGGCGGGTTTTGATCCCTTTGCATAAGCCAAAATCTGTGGGGACTTACTTTCAGCAGTTGTCCTATTGTGTAATCCAGTTTATTGAAAAGGAACCCAAGTTAGCAAGCATAGTGATGAAGGGAATATTGAAATACTGGCCCATAATAAATAGCCAGAAGGAGATGATGTTCCTAGGAGAGTTGGAAGAGATTTTGGAAGGAATTAACATGGTTGAATTCCAAAAGATCATGGTCCCATTGTTCTGGCGGATTGGATGCTGCATTAGCAGTTCCCACTTCCAGGTACAGACTTTTCCTTCTGGGTCCCTAAATTGATCATGAACTGCAAAATTAGTTCTCTCAATTGCCTTTCCTTGCATCTATTCCAGTCTGCCAATTTTGTTGCAGCTATTGCCTCATGTCGTGGTGTTTCAGGAATGTCTAACAGTAGGTGTATGTCACTTTGTGTGCATCTGTGTAACTATTTGTTTCCATGTGTTACCTCTGCTAAATTGTGGGTTTTATGCAAAGTTTGGTGTTATGATGTTTTTCAGAATTCCTTGTGACAAACTGTGCCTTTCAACCATACTTGGCTAAGACATTTCATGATAGACCAAAACAAATCACTTCTGTCCTGTCTAAAGATAATGTTCTAGTGATCCATTTTTCATTCAATATCATTTTGCACACTTTATCTTAGTAGCATCAGCATGCATGTAGTGTGACACTGACTGTAGGCTGTGGCAATGGAGATACAGGGCAGTTGGTTCTCCTGCTCACAGTCTGCATGGGACCTTGCATTCAATGTTGGGCAGCAGCATATCATAATGCAAATTTTTTATCCCCAGTGCAGACCTTTTGCATTTCCTTTTGGACTTCAGTGGCCATTCTTCATTTCACTGTTATAAATCCAAAATAATATGTCATAGAGGATTACATGCGTTGTGAGTGGTGAGTTGCATCTAGTGTGCTTTGGGAATGTTGAGAGGGGCTCATCAGGTAGATAGATTAGAGCTGTCATCTTTTGAACCCACAGCAACAAGTCCAAGCATTAGGCTTGATTGGTAAGGGTCTAAGTGTCTTATGTTATATGGGTTTTGCAATTAGTGAAATTAAGGGAATTTACTCTTTGGTTATGGCAATATCCCATCTTCCTCTTATTTTCTGTTAGGCAGGGCATTTGGCTACGTTTCTTCTTCTTCTCCCCTTCTTCCTCCTTGTTCTCCTTTTGCTTATGTGTAAGTTATTCTGTTGCATCAGACTTAAAAAGTGAAGCTATTTCATGACCTTTGCGAGAGGAATACTCCTCCTAAAATTGAAACCACGTTCTTTCATTGATATCCAGCTGCCAATGTTGCTTTTATTGGGCCATGCTTTTTATCATCTGTCTGCTTTATATCCTTTTGATGAAGATTGCTTTCCAGCTCCTTGTTGTTTTCTTTCAAATGTTCTTGCACTGCCACTCTATGGTTGTTTTAGTAGCATGGTAGTGTCTCAAAGTTTTTAGTTAACAGTTGGGGTATGACTGATGCACACAGAAATGGATTGGTTGCTCTATTTTTATGATGCATTTTGTTTCAGGTGGCCGAAAGAGCCCTCTTCTTGTGGAACAACGACCAAATTGTGAACTTGATTGCACATAACCGGCATGTAATTTTGCCCATCATATTTCCAGCACTCGAGAAGAATATGCATAACCATTGGAACCAAGCTGTGCTCAACTTAACACTAAATGTCAGAAAAATGTTCTCAGAGATGGATGAAGCTCTGTTCCTATCATGTGTTGATCAGTTTAAGGATGAAGAAGAGAAGCTAAGAATGATGGCTGAGAAACGAAAGGAAGCATGGCAACGAGTGGAGAATGCAGCCAGTCTCAAGCCTATAACTGAAAACACAGCTGTTTTGGTTACCCCTCTGGCAACCTCAATTGCATGTTAATTGCAAGTGTTTCTTCAAGTTACTCCTTTTACTTCCCTCCTGTGATGAAGGTGGTTGTTAGCGAAGAAGAAAATGTACGTGAAGTCAAGCTGTTTGAGGTTGTAGGATTCTTTTGGATGGTCCTGTGACAGCCAGCCGGTTTAAGTTCACATAGTTATTATCCTGTATCTTTGCTGCTGTGTCGGATATTAATTGCTTCCTTTGTTAAGGTTATGGGGAGAACCGTGAACTCGATTGTACAATTTTCTCAAGCAGCTATTGGCTGATGCTCTCTATTTCGCTGTTAAATGCTATCCTGTCATTGTAGCAGTTGGGGAGAAGTTATTTGCTACGAATTTTCTTATGTGCTTCCTCTCTCTCTCACTCACTCGCTCTCTCTCTGTCTCTCTTTCTCGCAAATCCAAGGCCACTTCTGTCAACCTACAATCGGCATCCCTCTGCTCCAATCAACGTGAAGAGTTCACATACTCACTGTTTCAGATAGAAGTTGTTGACAGTAGTCATGGGGAAAGATCATCTATTCGTGGTCCTAACGCGGTAGGCAGGAAATTAAGGCAATTGTCTTTTTCCGTACTTCGCGTTGTCCCTTCCTCTTGTTTTTTGGAAAGTTTTATATGACATCATTGTGAGTTTTTTCTTTTTCTTTTTCTTTTTCTCATTTTTGGTGGCAACGGTTTTGAATCCTTGGATGCTTAATGGTCCACAGCCAGCCACACCAAAATCACAACATAGCTGGCCTTTTGACAAGCACACGAGACCATTATTTGCTAGGTCAAGCAATAAGCAAGGAAAAAGGAAAAAAAAAACACTAGTACTTGGCTTATCTTGTCGATATTGTTCAGGCATTAACGTTGAACTGCTGGGTTATGAGTAGAAAAGATCACCAAGGTTCAACAAACATACTGTGATGAAGTGTGCTTTGCATAAAGAGTAATTTTTATTTCTTTATATTACAATGAATGAAGCCTTCGTACACAAGCAGTGTTCAATTAAGTACAGTTTCAGTTGCCAACTTGCAACCTAAACATATAATCCAACTGTTGCTGAAACCATTCCATGGATTAGGAAGTTCCGAAGACTATTTTGCTCTACAGGCATATAAATTACTTGTGTTACATTAGCAATTTCCAGTTACAACAGACTCTACTCTGGAAGAATCAGAACAAGATGGGATACTACAACAATGGAAGAAATTAAACAACAAAAGTAAGGTTATTAAGGGAAGTCAAAAATTAAAATAAATGATCGAAACTGGATTCATCCTGTAACTGACCAAATGAAAAGTTCTGCGCTGTTTAAGTAGAACCAGCTTTTCTTGATCTTTAGAAGAGGGATAAAACTCGTTTTTGGGAAGTCAAATTTGCCACACACTTGAACTGTAATGATTATGAGAAACCATGAAAATGAAATAATTGGAAATGAAAAGTCAGAGTCATATTTTCTTTCAGTCAGGTTGATATCGATACTAATGAAAACTGCCAACAACTGCACAGATTAAGACCAACAGAATGTTTAATCATCTGAAATAGAAATTAGCAAATTACATGTGTAAATTGGTTACCTTCTGCTGTCCATACTTCTCACGTATGGCATTTAGGGAGCAACCGTCAGTGTTGAGCTGCAAATCTTCCAGTGCAAGTACTGTACTTTTCAGTTCTGATGCCTTATATCTAGTGTAGTGCTCCAGAGTTGGATTCTGCAAGGAGTGTGAAAGAGGCATTCACACACTTCATGAAATGAAACCAGACCAATACAAAATAAAAACTTGGAAGTAATGAAAGGGGCATAATAAGGGCAGACCCATGGGTGGACTGACTGATTGAGCGTCCACCTGGCAAGGAACACAGAAGATGCAGCAACAAGGGAAGGCAAGAACTTCAGGAAGTTGTAATCAACAAGAGTCAGCTCTGCCAAATAATTTGCCAAGAACTCCAATTCAACACAAGGAACCTATGTCACAGGAAGTCAGGTGGATCAGCTTAACAATATGCCTAATTAGTTAATTAAAGATATATTGGAGAAAATGACTTGTATATAAATCACCTGGGGAGAAGCTTTTGCCGCTTGAATGAATCTCCTGAAAACCAACATTTCAATTAGAAAAATAAGTTACTTCACCATCACGAATTTTTTGCAGTCAGTATAGAATGGTCCACAATTTTCACCTCAGGAATGTTTTTATGGTGGGTACAGATAACTGAAAATGCAGCAAACTCAGAACCTGACTCTCCATTTTCAGTACCTGCCATGTTACCGCGTCAGGAGCTGTATATATCAGCACATGAGATATGACTAACATTTAATGTGAGTCAAACATTGTTTGGCTCTATCTTAGATAGGGCTTGTCCTTCATTTTGTAGCAGTTGGATTTGCAGCACCAAAAGTACCATGTTGCTGAAAAGCAAGAAAAGAAGTTTGGTGATCCATCAATTTAAGACACTGCATGCTTTTGGGGGGCATCCAATTCACCATCAAGGTGCTTGCTTATGTCATAGGACACTTCCATAGTTTCTCACAAACATTACAAAATTTTAACAATTTGTGCAGTACAAGACCACACAAAGGAAGGCCAGAAGGCACACAGTGTTGACTGTGCTAACAAAAAAGAAATGAAATGTCAATGATGAACCAGAAAATCTATAGCAGCCTTCCATATAAAACTTTCAGGTATCCCAGAAGAGTACCTCTCCTCTTGTGTAGGTATTGTCAGTGATAAAGCAAAATTCTTCCACTCGTGGTGCACAAAATTCTTCGTACTTTCTGCCATCGAAACAGAAAAAAGTAAATACAGAAGTAGGATTACTATACTTGTTGCCACAATTAGAAGAGAGTCAAAAATAGAGCATCCCAAACCACTGAATTTGAAAACAAGTATGTACTTACGAGGCAATTAGCATGCAAGCAACACCAAGCAGTTGAAGTTTATGTTTCTCAATCTCATTTTGAGAGAGGAATCTATCAATAATATTAACTGTGAGGTAAAGTGTGTCAGGAACCAGCTTATATTCCTCAGAAACCTGAAAGAGGACACATACTATCAATCTGAATTCCACTTAATATCCAATCATAACAGAAATAGAACTAATATTTTGTCCATACTGGAGCAATATCAGCAGAATTATATTTGTCCACAATATTCCACATTACGGTCAATGTCCAACCCCTGAAGGGCTGATACAGCTCAAATTCTCAATAATTAGGAGCTCTAGTTGAGTTACAATGTTTTGTGAATAAGAATGAATGTCTGACTGTGTTTTAAAAAGCATATCAAACCAATAGTTTGGAATGGGAAAATGGGGAACTGGTTAGGTTTCGGGTTTTGTTTGATGGCCAAAGCAAAAGGGCTAGACAAAAACAGGTTAAGATTAAAAAAAAAATGCTGGGAAAAGAGGTCAAGAACCAGTCAAACCAGTTTCAGATTTTTGGTTCAAGTTTGCAAAAAATTACATTTCAGCATCTAACCTTTATTTAAAATTTAAATTTAGTACTTAAAATTTATCTAAACTTATAATTAACTTCCTAAATTATGTTCAAATTTGTAACTAGGTCCTTAAAAATAATATTTATGACTTTTTTGACTTATATTTTCACAAATATGTAATTACTTATAATAATTAGAAAAAATGTATTTTAATTCAACCTTGGTTTAACATCCAAAGGTCCTTAAAACACTTGACCATTTGGCTTTTCCAGTTTGGATCTCAAAACCTTGTGCTAAACAATTTTGCCTTTGTATTCATTGCAAAACTTCATCCACATGAACAAGGAAGATCTGAGTATTCTTTCTTGATGAGCCAATAGATCAAGTTTAAAGATAGCACGTATAACATGACTGAAAAGGCTCTCATGTAGTGAGGTCTGAAGAATGGTCAAATGTATGCAAATTTATCTTTATTTTCACAAAAAGCCTCTTTCTGCAACTCAAACTTGTGACCTCTAGGTTACAATGAAATAAACTTACCTTTACACCCAAAACTCACCCTTTCACTAGAGCAACCAAACATTACATTTTGATTGCTAATTGCTGCACTACATGAATGCAAGTTGAGAAGGAAGATGGAACAAAATTTTAGGTTATAGGCTGATAGCATCTACGCAAAGATAACAAGCTGAATAGATTGGAGCCATAACCAGGGTGACATAAGACAGCCAGTATCATGCAAGCAATGAAACAGTGCATGTTTAGGTAACAAGAAATAAAAAAGTAAGTTAAGGTGTTGCATGTTTTGAATTAGGGAAAAGGACACAGTTTTTCATTCTTCATTTCTTTTGTGAAATCAATGCATCTTCTAGAGCATATTCCTAAGATGGCTGTTTGGATGTCAACTATACTTTACTGTACTAACCTCTACAAGCCAATCAATAAGAATTCCTCTCATGCTGGGAGTGATGTCATGCTGCAGTCTTTCCATGTAGTTTATTGAGGGTCTTTGGTCAAGCTAAGGAAGGAGAAAATAAAAAAAGTAAGTTGTTGCCTTGTTGGCAGACAGTAAAACTTGTAAGATAGCATCTGTCTTTCCTAAGCACCAAGCCACAAGCAAAAGCTTGATTCAAAATAACAAATCTGCATTGCATAGCCAATTCAATTGTTTATTATTAAGAACAAAAACATCAAATCATTTTAGTGTTGAGCAAGAGAACACTAGCAATTGCAAATTTTGTTTTGCAGTAATCTTGCAATGTATCAAGTTATGCCAAGTCTTGGCCAGCTCCCTACAGCAACCAACATTTCATGTATGAAACTAAAAGCAGCTGATTGCGATTTAAGGTTAAGCAACAAGTTGAAATTTACTTAGGGTTAGTGGGGGAATTATGGCAACTACTATAAAGTAAACAAGTGGCACAAACCTCTGCAACATGTACATTAGCATAGATGTCAGAGACATAGAAGCTGCAGAATTGAGGATCTTTATTATTCAAATCAATATCTGCTATGCCCAAACTATTCAAGGCCTCCAATGTCCCACAAATCTCTTTTTCTCCTGCAAAAATCCAAGAAAAAGGGCATCTTCTTTTGTTAGTGGATTTAAGTATATTTGCACCTAGTGTTTAATTTCTCTGCAAACTTTCATAGCCACTGAAACATCAACAATAATAACTAGCAAAACAATTTGAGATGTTGAAAATTCTTGCATTTCCTAATAGTTGAATAAAGTATGGATGCTGTCATCAATAGATACGTATTTCACAAACATGTCAGGGCAACATTTATAACAAGTCATAACAGAACACAGACCTTGGTTTTCCAATCTGTGGAGTCTGGTATTTTCTATGGAATCATGCCTAGGAAGCATTTGATCTGCTACACTCCTCTTTCTTGCAGCATGACATTTAGTTTTTCCTTTTCTCAACCTTTTTGGGGAAGCTATCCCTGGTTCTTCCCCCATCCTTATCTTGGACAGCTCTTCAGCTAGCCTTGCTTTGTCATCCTCCTCAGCTGGCGATATTTCCATTGAGATATCAGTGATCTCATCTGCATGCTTGGCAGGACATTTTCCAGCCTGTTTGTTATGCTGCCAACCAGTAACATGAAAGAAAATAGCCTAAGATGATATTTCAAATATCAAAACAAGTAAATAGCAGTCAGTAACTTAAGATAAAAGTGAAATGAAACCTCTAAGTGTATATCAGTATGAAAAGTTGTACATCAGAACAAAGAGTAGAAACCCACAAACCCTTACCTGAACATTAGTTGTATCAATGCAGTTAAGATATGCTGCATCTTTGGTATTAGAACTTTCACAGTAGATGTTTGTCACATCTTTAAGCACTGCCCTTCTCTTATGCTGAAGGCAGGCAAATGTAGTCAAAGAAGGTTTGTTCTCATCTAATGCTGCTCTTTTGATATGTGACCTAAGAACGCGCTTTGGATCCTGTTTGAAGGAAGGTTTCGAGGGAACAACTTTTCCTGAAGCCCTTAAGGCTTTAGCACGTGCTCGTGTGATTCTAACAGTGACCACTTTGCCTTCAGCAGCATTTTCATTTTCTTTATTCATATTGCTCAACTTGTGGAAAAGCAATTTCTGATCTTACATCAAAATTCTGTTCATCAAACCTGCAAATCAATTTCCAGCTTAATTCTGAAAATAGGACAAGCATATATAAGCTAAACATATTTTGAGGTTAATGTGCAATGTAAGTAGTCCACCTTCAAGGAAAAGTAAGGAAAATATTTCAATTGTCTACAAGAAGAAAGGGACAAAGAAAAAAGGAAAAAGGGCAGACAGAAGCAGCTTTCACCATGTTTCTGTAACATTATACAATTGGCTAATCATAAGCATCAATCTTCCTTGCATTGCACAGAGAGCAAACACTCAGAGCCAATCACGAGCTCAACCCTTTTTTTCATTATGCTCCAAAATCAAAGGTAATTTCTCTACCTTTTCCTCTTTTCCACTCTCTATTAAATAATTCCAACTCCTAGAAATGTACTGCAATAGTTATATTAAGACCTCAAGAATTAACCACTATTTGGCAAGAGTTAGTAAATGCAGGTACTCACAGACAGGATTATTTGAACAGCATTACCATGTATGCTATTTTCTGTGCTTACTCAAATTCATCTCCATAGATAATGTCACATAAATTTACTGCTTCTTCTTTGACATGAGGACAATACACGATTGCTTAGTTGCAATCAGCACAATCCATTGATAATTTCAGAATCCACCGTGTAACCAGCATTTCTGTTGGATGTGTCTTGAATTGTCAACATTGGCAATGCAAATCATTTTTTTTTTTTTTTTTTGGTGACCAAGCTCTCTTTACACCTTAGATGACCCAATGAAAGGAAACTGATATGCAATGAGAACTGGTTTGATGCAACATAGACAGTAGGACTTTAGCTTTGTCCTTTACTGAGACTGGCATCAAAAGATGGTTGTCATGCCATGGACTCTAGTTTTGGGGCTATGAAGTGGACAATGAGATATCAATCTCAACTGACTTAGTACTGTGCTTCGGTTCCCTCATAGCACATGTTTTTTTTTTGTGTTCACAGTAACACTTTCAAGACATATATAACAATACCCATAATTGATACTTTGTAAAGAATAGTAAAGAGCTAATGTAACAGCTAGCATTTTGAGGTGTGCATCCTGTGTGAGGTTTATGAGTTTTTGTAAAAAAGTGAATGTCAATTAGGGTAACACGAGACTTTTGAGTATTTGTGAACTGCAAAATCCCTTTTTCCTTTCACAATTTTTTACTTTGTTGTTGCAGGCTTATGCTCTAACAAATTTAGTCAACACAACCATTCCAATTAGACAAAATAAATGGGTACACTATCTGGAAATCTAAGACCCAAAACGTGTAATTTTTAAAAAAAAAAAAAAAGAAAAAATTAAAAACAGAAAGCGAAGGGATTCAGCATTGGAACACCTCAACTCAAACGCCCACATATCTCAAACCTAACTTCAGCTACCTGATAATCCCCAATCTTATGCAACTATCTGAGCTCCAAAATCGGATTGCAACCTCAAAACTATAAATTAAGCCAAATTCCTTCGTTAATTGTGCTACGGAAGAACAAAAACAGCCAAAAAGAATTAAAAAGAAATCAAGAAAATGGAACGGACACATAATGCGCTCAAAAATCCCAAAATTCTTTCTTTTTAACAAAAAGAAAAGGTTAACGAAAAATAAAGATAGAAAGATGCTAAAGAAAAACAAAAATTGAAAAAGAAATCGACTAGGATTCTTTGCCATATAACCGCCACCCGAAACTCCAAACCGATTGGATTTTCGGAGAACGAAAAATCTGTAGATCTAACGATCGAAAATGGAGACATCGCCACACACATTCAAAGTTCGAACGCTAAAGCGAACGGACCTCGCCAGTTTAGAGAGAGTAGCTGAGCTTACCATGTTTTTGCGAGCTCTGAGAAGGTTCCGAGATGGTCTAGAAAGATATATACACAGGGAGAGAGAGAGAGAGAGAGAGAGAGAGAGAGGAGCGTGACGAAGTGTTTTGATATGGGCGGGCGTGTACAGGAAGGAGGCACGGTTTGAATTAAAAATTTTTAATTTTTGGCTAATTCCAGAAATGCCCTATTTCATGCGAATTTTGAACTCAATCGAGATTGATTTTGGTTTTGTATTTGTAAAATTGGACGTTGCCACATCAAATCTGTATCGATTTTCGACTGCCAACTAATGCGCATTCATGAGATCATATTTTGTTTGGGTTAAGTAAACGGGAAAGGAAATAACAAAAAAACTATATATAAAAAAAATTAAAAATTTCAAATGTCTCTTGATTTTTTAACAACAGCATATAAAATGGGTATAAAAGATAATACACTATCCCAATTCAAGTTAATAGAAAAGTGGGGCTTTTTTCCTTTTTTTTATTACTCCGTAAATTATAAACTATATAATAAAGTAACTCTTTTTATTTTAGTACCTTTGATATTTCCATTTTAGACTTATAATTAGAAACGTTAAAAAAATAAATTTTAAATTTTTTTTTATTTGGAAGAAGAAAAAGTAAATATGCTAAAATTTTTTTTCAAATGCATATATCTCTGCTGGCAACTTTGGATTTCCATAAGAGTTAACATCCATATTTAGTATACACCACCAATTAGTAAGAAAATGCATGTACATAGGTTCCAAGAGAGCAATGCGAGGAAATTATGATATGATAATAATACGATCTGAAGATTGATTAGGAGATAATCTCCATAATAATCGGTCTTTTTGGCCCACGTTTCCAATGCATTTAATAGTTTAATTTGTGTGCATGTACAAATGTATTTCGTCAATGCCCTTTAAGGCATGTTATCCACATTAAATGTGAATTTCTCTAAACTTGGAAGCTCAATTCTATAATTTTCATCCATTAATTCTCACTTTAACTCTGCCGTTTTCTTTTCGGGGGGTGTGGGGGATAAAGTTGCCCACGTTGGTAAGTTTTACAAATAAACCATGCAGAGCACAGCATTCAACCAAGCAAACAATACCACGTTAGATGCATTCGCAAGATACACTCCTACACGACAACAATGGTTGGGTATATTTATAGGTTTATAATATTTAACTAGTAGAAAAGGCTCTCTCTTCTTCCTTTTATCGAGCCCAGTACCTGATTCTCATTTTCAAGACCAGGAGGAAGAGGGATGGGGAGAATGAGTTTATCCGTCCAGGTATGGCCTGGTGGGTCTGTAACTCAACTTCGCCTCCACCTTCGGCATTGTTTACCCTCCCAATTTCCTCAAGGTCGCTTAATGAATAAGGTAGAGACGGTGGTGGTCCAAGTGGGTGATGAAATTCAAAATTTTCACGAGATCATGCATTCTACAGGGCACCCAACAACATAAACTGAATCTTTGATCAACATATTCAACACATTTTTGGCGCATTGACCATTTTTCAAGAAGCCAAAAACACCGATTTCAATACTTGGTTTTGCTCGGCAATGCCATGTCTAACGTCCTAATAGAATGGGTACAATGGACCCCTAATGCTATTCGAGAAAATTTGCCTCATGTCGAAGTTATAAGAAGTAGACCCGTACAAACCTTGGATAAGTTTTATACCATTTCGCCTACACGCACGCTTAGGATTTGGATCCTACATTACAGTAGAAGTAAAGAAGAACTAACGTGAAACAGTGACAGTGAAAACTCCGTATCCTACAAGCAACCCTCTAACAAGTAATCGAAGAACTAATCAAATCATGAATGGTGATTTAGAAACCTGACAACCTTGGAAATTTTTTGTGTCAGGAAATTACCTGATGCGAAAATGCTAATTATTAGCCAAAAGCCAGGAGAGGCGATAACAGGACTACGGAACCACGAGGATGAGGACTGAATTCAGGACGAGGCCTCAAATCCCCATGGGCCCTTAAGTAATGTCTATGACCCACTGATAAAGTCTACTACATGGAAAGAGGTCTAGGAAGTATTAACGTGCTCAGGCAGAATCCATCATTCCAAGATCTAAGGAGGATAAACATAAAGCCGTTTTTATTTCGAAATGATGATACGCTGATTTATTCCAAAGCTAGAGTAACTTGGGTTCCATACATAGATGTGTTCTGAACTTCTGATTGATAATTGGGGTAACCCGGTATCCTGCCCGTCAGAAGCATAGATTCTCGGACTGAACTCCTGAAAGTTTCAGGAAAATGCTACAATCTGTGCTTCAACGATCTAAACAGAAAGTAGCACTGTACTGATTACAGGCTAAAACTATTTAAGAATCTTGACAGTAACAACAAGCCCTAGAGGTTTTGTGAGCCGACAGGGAAAAAATATATTAAGAAATCACTCTGGATTTATTTGCAGGCTTCTACAAACACTTGTGGTGCTGTTGTTGGAAATAGGATAAGTTATTGGACAGTGGCACTACATTGAAGATAAACAGGTAAGATTATCACATTGTGTACATGGTGTGACACAGATCACGACTTGACATTCAGACAAATTTCGACACCCTGAAGCAGCCAAATTTTGCCATGAGTGAGGCAAGATATTGTGTAGAGTAGAGAAGGCAAGTGTTAGAACAAGATACTAAACGTTTGTGTGCCAGTCCAATGCTATTAAGGCTGTCACTCTACTATCACGCATGATCGAATATAATAAACTGCTGCATTAAATGTCTATGCTTCCAATGTCATCATTTCTTCCACTGGGGAATCCTCTGAACCACAACCTGAAAGATATTAGATCTGTCAAATGCAGGATGTTTCAAATCACACGCTTTTGCTATGGAATGCAGAATAATGTGGCTTTGCAATGTTGACACAAGTCAAGTAATGCTAATACATCAGACAACAATATTATAAAACTATGTCTGCTAGAATAAGCAGTGAATCTTTGGGGTAAGTGTTTGGAATTGGCTTTTCCAGTGAGCAGACGTACCTTGCCAGAATTTTCTTTGTTTCCAACAATAGTTTGACAAGCAAGCCTCCAAGATTCAGGCTTCTGCACAATGAAACACCCTGAATCAGGCAGTGAAAAGTGTTTGCACAAGCAGTATTGCCAAGAAAATAATGAAAGTCGGAAGAATAAATAAAAAGGAAAATTACTCCACTGAAATTATATGCTCACACCCCAGAGAATTCTAATTGTTATGATTTTGTCCCTCAAAGATATCAAACATGAATGTGCTTCTCATAGACCAGAAACAGGTTAAAAATTGAACACAAACATTAAGAACGTAGTGAAAGAT
Organism: Rhizophora apiculata; assembly: GCA_037832385.1. NCBI lineage: Eukaryota > Viridiplantae > Streptophyta > Magnoliopsida > Malpighiales > Rhizophoraceae > Rhizophora > Rhizophora apiculata. The sequence continues at coordinate 2,531,025 of CM075433.1, read as the reverse complement.
TCTTCTATTAAGAGTCTCATCATGTTACATGGATCTACAATAGTTGAAGCTCAACTTACAGAGAGAGAGATGAGCGTTACGTTTGCACAAAGCAGTCCAGGTACCATTAGCAGTTATAGGAAGTGAGTACCTTTAATTTCTTTTTGTGCATGAGAGAAAGAGAAAGAGGGACAAAATAACGGAGGCAAACCTTCTTCAGATACTGGAGTTCAGTGTTGGTCCTGTCGTTCAAGAGTTCCCCTCCGTCAAGAATCTGCAGAAGAAGAGGATGGTGCATACATATACTTTAAGAACTTGACAACAAAAGGCATGTGACCATCCAAGTTCCACTGATGTAATGGAAGAAATTAAAAAAAGAAAAAAACAAAAAAGCAATGAAGGTGTACAAATTTCAATTTCAATGGTTCTTCTGGAGCAGGCAGTATGATTGCCCTGTCCAAATGAGAATGTCAAAGCAGCTTTTTTATTTTTTGGTTCTTTTATACTTGTGAAGTTCATGGAACTTTGAAATGTGTAAGCGATCAAAGATAAAAGCCTAAACACATTGCAATTAAAATATGTGGCCTTTTATGACATGGGGGCAAATTGAGACCTTAATGATAGAAGAAATTGTAAATGGAAGATTCATGTTGAAGGCAAACCTCTACAATGCACGTTCCACAGCTTCCACCACCTCCACAGTTCATTACTTTCCCCTGTAGGAAGCCCAATGATTCTTAGGTTACCTCCTCAAGAACCCTTAAATTAAAAATAAAAATAAAAATCTGCCATTGTAATCCGGCTTCTGAATAGGCCGTAGGCTACGAGAAATTGAGCGTAACTTATGTACTTAATACTTGAATTTCAGTTAACTAATGAGCAATTGAACATGTCAAATTAAAAAAATTTTAGGGTTCGACTAAGTGAATTTGAGGAGTGACGTCAAATAGATACAAGTAATTTTTATATTATATAAAAAATTATATATATATATATATATATAACATAAAAATTGTGTTTAAATCCACTTAGATTTTTCTAAAATTTTATATGTGTACTATCACGTGCAAGTGTCCATGTCGTTTGCCCCGTAAACGAGTGCCCAAACAATTGATCTCGGTGGCAGCGCATGAGAAGCACGTGCACATAAATGCGTGGTCTTAAAAATGTGTGCCTAAAAAAATTGAAAAAAGAAAAAAAAAAAAAAACAGAAGGATGAAAATAAGGAAGAACTTACATACGTGGCGTAAAGCTCGATCTTGTTATCCAACATGATGGTTCTCAACAGCTTTTCTCCACTGACCGCTTTAGCTCTATTAACCGGATATTTCCCATCGCCGTCTGGCTTCGGCTGCCGAATAATAATTGTCCAAACGACGACTTATAATGATGTTATAACAAACTTATATCATCTGGCTTGCACAATGTATGTAAACCAAACAAAACATTGGTACCCCTAAAAACTCGATCTCAATTTCGGTTGTCTCGGGTACGGCTGGGGAGGATTCCGGTGAATCAGCGGCGCATACTGAAGCAGACCTCTTTCTTCGAATGAAATTGGCTACGGGATATCTGTGGCTGGAAGAGAACTCCGGCGGCCGTAGTGACGCGGCGGCGAAACTAATGGTCGTGAATGCTAATGCCATCTAGATTTCGCTCCTTCACTCCCTGTCTGTCTGTTTTCAGTGAAATCAAAATGGTCTTCTTAATTCTGAGGATTTCAAAAAAGGAAAAAAAAAAAAAGAAGGGTCTTTGGATTTTTTTAATCTCTAGTCCCTGTGTCTTTCTTCATTCGGGGGTCAATTTAGTAATTAACAAAACTTTAAAAGGTCTCGGAGGGGTAGTTTTGTAATCCGCCACATTAATCAACTCGCGGGTCGAGTTAACTGAACTCTAACCACTCGCTAACCGTTTCTTTTACGTCGACCCGTCTGCCGGCCCCAACGAACCTACCTTCTTGGCCTTCGGGTTGGTACATGCATCCCTGGAATCCGCTTTGGAGAGGACCAGAATCGAAGGGGACCTGAGTCAGCTACAAGCTGTATCTGACTGACTCTTTGGGTTTCTCTAGGCTGAGAAGAAACTTGGGCTCCGATCCTCTGCGGCCCTCTTCGATTTAATGATCAATGCAGCTGGTCAATCCAAGGAATTTGATTTATTAGTCTTCCTGGTGCCTGCTTCTTGATCGGATTGTTGGAGATCAGGGATGCGCATCGGTTTCGGGGGATATATTCGCTATACTAATCAGCAGCTGCCTCCTTTGTCTCGGTTTGAGATCTTTTGGCAGACTTATATTCTATATCTGGGTTTGAGTTTTTCTATTCAAATCGGCCATAGCACTGATGAAAATGGAATTAAATGTCTTTTTTTTTTTTTTTTTTTTCCATAAATGCATTTGGTTCTTAATTTAGCTGTGCGCAACAGCACAAACCTACATTCACGATGCATTTTATGGAATACGGTACTCCCTTCGAATCTGATATTGATGGTAAGTCTGACGTTAGAATCTTAATTTTATGGTACGAGCGTTGAGTTCCACGTAAAAAAAAATAAAATAAAATTTGAAGATAAGAATTAGAAATTGATTGAGTTCTTTTAAATGAACGAACGAATGAAGTGCTGTTGATAAAAAGCAACAAGGGTTCCCCCCACTGCACGGCCTGGCCATTCGCACAGACAAATGACAATCCGTTTCAGTTCTCTCGAAGGTCCACAAAGTCTCCGTTCCACGCGTTTTAGCCTCAACAATCGGCTCATTTTCTCCACGTTCTTTGAGACGAGGGCTCTTTCTCAGATCCAACTAAAAGTCGCAAGCACCATCATTGTCTAGCGACCAAAACCCAAGATTTCTCTCTCCACCTTGCTGCTGTCCTTGTCAAGATTTTAGTAATGAAAGTCGGGATCTTTTGCATTCAATGGTCAGAAACATCCCAAAGCAACGGACCCCGAGGAACCCAATTTGTACGGTGAGCCATTGGACTGCTTTGAAAGCTGCAACAGGGCCACCCCCTAAAACTGGTCAATAGACGAATGCGTAATTGCAGGGCAATACAGGAAGAATATTTCCCATGCTTTCTCCAAATTCCTAACAATCATTGACTAAGAGGGAGCTATAATTCTCTTATGTTACTGTGTAATAATTTACTTGTGTACAAGACTAATAATTATTTGTTCCAATTTGCAAGTAGGAGATTAGCATATTATAGATATTAGAGAGCAATTTTAATCTATTCTAAAATATTATCTAAACCTTTAAAATTTTAATTTGAATAATCAAAATATTGTGATTCGGGACACGAAACGCGTACACACGTATTAGTATTTAAAAATATATCGTGGTCATTTAATAAAAGAATTTCAATTAAAAAAAAAAAAATTATGATTCCCGTCATTATTCTTTTCTTGGAAAAATCTTAAGGAAACTGCCTAGAAAAATCTGGTGCGGGACCCACCGTTGCAGTAGCTAAGTAGCTAGCCCAAGAATAAAAGGCCGAAGAATCCCGAAAGCCCCTGAAGGATTTCTCTCTCCTCGCGTGTGTATGCTTATAAGAACCACCAGCAAAAACAGTCGGAGCACCACACGCTAACGCACAACGTCGAGTTCAGGAGGAAGACAACATTTTACGTGGGACCCAACCAAATGACCTGGTTTACACCACTAAATGGACACAGGTGGGTTCCAGACTCACATTATTACTTAGAACAACGTCATGTCATTATAATTATTAAGTAACATAATAAACATAAAAAAATTATAAAATAAAACTTTTTTTATATTTTAAAAAGACATAAAACATAATTAATTTATAATTATAATTAACGATTATAATCATAGTGTCGAGGCTGTGACTTTTTCGTTACATTATACCCCATTCCCCGGAACGGAAATTAACTTCACGGTTCAGACACGGGAAGCCACAGAGGAGGAGAGGGAGACACCCACCACATCAAACGTGAACATCATCGAACAGCACGCCCTCTTAGTTAACGACAGAAAGGAAGGAAAGGAGGGAGCTTTTGCTTTTAATCTCTCTCTCTCTCTCTTCTTCTAAAAATACTTTGATTCTTTCTCCCTGTCTCTCTCTCTAGCTTTCCGGAGAATCGCGCTCTGTTTTCTCTCGCCTTTTCTGGCTCTGTAGTACAAAAGTTTCACAGAAGAACAGAGAAGCGAGTATGAAGCTGAAGAAGCATGGTGTGTTGGAGATGAGGAAATGGCTGTACTGATGATAATGGCTCAGCAAAGCAAAAGTAGCATTACCAACCCCGCCCACAACAATTATAATGATGATGACGACAGTACTGCAACAGTCCAGCAAGCCAAGCACCAACAACAAGAAGTGAAGGCAATGTTCCATGACTTTTTGGGCACGAAGGTTGGTACTGCCTATTCGCCCGCCGTTTTGGTCCCCAAAACGGCCGATGCTTCTCCGGCGGCCTCGACCTCTGTTGGTACCTTTTCTGTTGGTGGTCGGGGGCCTGTATCCACCATCTCTGATCTGGTCTCTGGTCAGTCTGTTATTCTCAAAACCCCTGTTATTTCTCCATTTCTCTATTTTTCCGCATTTTTTTCCCTTGCTGTATTTTGTTACTTAAAGTTGGAATCTTTCTGCTGAGCCTCTTTTTGTCTATTTTTCAGCTGATTTCCCCCCATTTTCACCCCTGTTCTCTCTCTCTCTCTCTCTTTTTCTCTCTCTCTGTGATTGTCATCAATTGAAGAGAAAACCTCCCTAGCCGAGTAGGTCATACAGGACTGCTTTTAGTATTTACTCCAATGTTTTCCCCTTTGTTTGCCAGGTAGGATTGGTTTTTAGCCAGGGAAAGTTCTATGTTTGTAGAAAACGTTTCCCGCTCCAGGCAGTGGGGTTGGTGTCTTTAAGATTGGTTATGCTGAGGACAGTAATGGGGTTGGTAGCTTTTGTAGTTTTTCGACCATTTTCCTTTTACTTTCTGTATTTGATTTGCTTGGGGTCTGTTTAGCAGTTGATTTTTGTTGTCGCAGTTGGATAATTGGCAGTTGTGAAGCCCGTTGTTAGTAAATGGAGCGTTTTGAAATATAAAAAAAAAAAAAAGAAAACTAATAAAATAAAAAATAATCACGAAAAAATTATTTTTTCTAGTTAAATTGGAATTATTTTATATTATAATGAATATTATTAACTTAAAAATTTATTAAACTGTGTTGTGTTTCTTGCTTTTTCCTCATGCATCAAAATGCAGCATTTCTGCAATGTAAGTTTAAGTTGTGGTATGCTTCAAAAGCAAATTTTATAGTTTACAAAATACTAATGTAATTGTGTTTTACTCAAAATACAAGTTTTTAAACCACGACCACAATTCCAAGCACAGTCTGAAACTACTGAGTTTGCAAATGCGGTGTTCAGTCATTGTTGCTTCCTATAGGAGAATGAAGGCTGATGAATGTATTCATTTATGCTTACTTTTTTCCTCTCATTTTACAATCCCACTTAACAAGTTCAGAATTTCACTGAGAACCTTGTTTGCTACTTGGCTTCTCATGCATTTTGGTTATTATGATAACTCAATTATGTTCTTTCTTTTTTGGTTTCTTTACATCTATAATTTCATTTTATGAGCAATCACTCGACAACCAGTTGCTATAATTGTTTTGTCTAAAGACTGTGCAACTTTGAGTGATTATTTTTTCTGCTTCAGGAATTTAAACTAAAGTAATGCATTTTGATTAATTTCCCAATAACTTAAGTAGAAAAACGGGTTGCAAATTACCTTTAGGGCCTTCCATTTTATACTCCAAGAAATGACATTTCAGGTCCTGATATAAGCGACAGATTGACGGGAACTAAACGAAGTAATTCAGACTCTACCTTTACTGGGTCTACCAGAGATGGAATACTGCAACTGAATCGTGACTTCCCTGATGGCCTTCATTTGATGAAGGTAATCATCTACATGCTATCCTTTGGGCCTTTAATTTTATGGCATGCAAAAACTCTCTGTGCATGTTTTTACCTGCTAACTCATACTTAACTCAGATGCTAAAATGTGGAGGTGGTAGAGAGCAATCAAGAAGGTCCAATGATGATGAGATTCCCCTCAGTATGCAGGCAATGGGAGCAGCTTCCATGTCTCACTTACTGCAACAGTCTACCGGCACTAGACTTGATCCCAATGTTTCTAAATGGAGCCAATCAATTTCCATGGGTGCTGCTGTACAGTACCATCCACGTGGAGTTCAGCTTGTTCCTTCTACACACCAAGTTCCTGCAAATAGATTTAGGGATACTAATGCTGGTCCTTCAGTTTTCTCACAATTGGTTGCTGACGAAGGATCTAGAACTGGAATTAAAGGCCCTGGAATTTCTTCCATTAATAGTGGTGGTGGTATTTGTGAGAAGATTCCATCTAGGTCGCTGACAAGGGACAGCAAGCTTAATTCTGGGACTTATGTTCCTGAGCCAGAATCTACTTCATCCACAAGGTGAATTTTTATACTATGCTCCATTCTCTTATATTTATAGAATCAGATGTTTCATTTTCTAAGCAAAGGATGTGTGGTCTGATCTGTTGTCCATTGCAGCCGACAAGGGTTAACATCTGCAAGCCAACAGATGACTATATTTTATGGCGGTCAAGCACATGTTTTTGATGATGTCCACCCAAACAAGGTTTGTTTCCATTTGGGCAATCTTATCAATGTTTGTTGGTGTCTATCGCCCTTGTCTTGAAGGCCTAAGTTGAATGCATAATACGGAAAGTAGATATGATCTAAAACGTGTTGGGTTAAGTCATTTAATTGCAGCTGAAGGTCTATTTTCTCTGTTGTTGTTAGGGTTCCCTTTTTGCCTTTTTTGGTGTTGCCTGCTCCTTCTTTGCACCTATTTGCAAGTTTAAAAAGGCCACCATTGTAGACAGCAATGCCACATTAATTTTTAGATTGTAGACCAGATGTTATTGATGTATCATCACCAGTTCTATGGCTGGCCTTCTTTTTTACTCTGGTGAAAGCTTTATTCTCTAGTTTAGTAGACCTAAAAACTTGATGCAGGTTTTCTGACATTTCAGGGCTGGATATATGCAAGAATTGTGCATTCACTTGCACAATCCACACTCGCGGCTGATACTTAATGGTTTACGGGTGTCAGCAGTGACGGAATGATTTATTTTCTGTAAAATTTTATGCACCAATCGTGTTCATCTTGCTTAATCTGCTACTGTATTAGAAGCTATTTTTCCATTATGTAACAATTTAGAAATAACAGTCCCTCTTTCAGCAGCTGCATCATTGTCAAGAAAAACACTTCAAACATTATTGGCTTGCACCTGGATTAAAGTCGTGTGTGATTTTTGAGTACTTCAGGATAGAAGAAAATTAGCCATCCACTGTACTGAATCTGAGACACGGTAGATCATGTCACTGAAGTGAACTGGGCAATTTCTAAACAACTAAGGAAGAAACTGTTTAAGGCAATTAACAGAAAGTTGGTTGCACAACCACTAGGTTTGGCTTAGTGGCCACCAAGTTTAAAACATGGGTTGAGATCTGGGGTTTGAACCTAGACTTCACTGATAGTTAAATCTCCCCTTCTCCACTTCAATTGTGCTAAAAGAGAAAAAGAAAAAAAATAAGAAAGTTGGTTGCACTGGTTCATAATTTCTCTCCATCTTTTTTTTCTGTTTCTTTTTGTTGATTTGTTGTTGCCACTATTTAACACTGAACTTTTTTGAGATATTTGCCTAGTTGTCAAGTAGATGGTCAGTTGAGTTGTCACTAATTAGTGGTGGTTCCTTCTTTCTATTTTTTTCGCATTAAGACATTTCAACTCATTGTGTTTTCTCTGTTTATGTCTTGTGCAATTATTTTCCCAAGGTTTATGAGGCATACTTCTGCCCTTGTTTTGCTGGCTGACAATAAATGGCAGAATAGATTATGCATTCCACTTTTTGATCACTTTGTGCTGCCTACTCTGACTCCAGGCTGATGTTATAATGGCCTTGGCTGGATCAAATGGTGGATCGTGGTCAACCACGTACTCACCAAAACCTTTGGTGAAGGCTGGTAATGAAAGTCAGATAATTAATGGTGGAGATGTAGCAGGAGTGGCAACTAAAACTGCTTTCCCACGTGAATTCCATGGCCATCGGTCTCTCCCTGGAAATCCTATTAAAGGAGTTGGCTCCAATGATCGAATCTCTGCACCCACAGGTTACTTCGGAGTAATTTTCAGGTGTATACTTTCTTCTGGTGTGTTTAGAAACCCTCGTTTGAAGTGTTTCTTGTTTACCTCATTGTTTCCAGGACATCTTGGCAGCGTCGTAACGGCGAAAGAGACAAGGAACCGCCCAGTTCAGGCAGGAGAACCCAGTAGTATCGGAGAGAAAAGAGAGATGTAATGTCGAATATTAAGCAACCCCTTTTTCATTCATATCAATGAGACACGGTCTTTAAGGGAGAATGGACTGTTTTCTTTCCAGCAATTTCTATGCTTTATTCGTGTCCCTTTATTTTCTGGTGACTTCTTCCCCCCACTGTTTTCAGAAAGAGAACGGCAAGTCGTTGATGGCTTGCCTTGTTTATAGCGGGTCAATGTACAATTTGTTGACGGCCCGTATTAAATTTCCTCGTCTATTGGCTCCTAGCGATGTTAAGATCTCCACAAGCTGAATTAATGATATACATCAATTAATTTAAAAATAAGAGACTAATTACATTGAGGAGATAAATGAAATTACTGTTTGATTTTAAGAGGCATGTCAGTTTGCCACCTTTCGGCAGTTCAATTGCTTGCGAAGAATTCAACGAAGGAAATTAATTTGCTATGCGAAACCGTTTTGATTCTTCGAGAAGCCATGATTTCCTTCTCACAAATGAAAAAGAAGAAAGGACAGAGACGGCTCAACTCCCTCGTTCTTTCCCTCTCCGTACATTGTGTCCTTTCTCTTGGCTCTTTGAAACCGTTCCAATAGCCAGCCAAATCCACAAGCAGACACCACGCTGCCCAACAGCCACCTATCCCAACTGCATCCATTGAACCGGTTCTCCATTCTTAGTCCGTCGGCTGAAGCATACAGAGCCCATCCTCTACATCACCACCGATTTATCACTCTAGGCTTTGATTCAATCCAAGCCGGGCCCTACATACGACTTTGCCCCAAACTGTACAATACCTGATTCGACGAGGATCACGGGTTATCGATACCGAACGGTGACATTAAAGATATGAAGTTTTAATGTGAAATTTATACGATCGAACTCTCCTACTTAATAGCCAACTTTTGACATGTAGTTGAGACATGGAATTGACACTGCAAGATGAAGTTGAGTGTGAATGTGGAAGGTTCCTCGCTTTCTACTAGTCAAAAAGTAAAGGGCTTAAGATCACATTGCGGAGCCGCTGTACACGAGCTCCGATTTCAACATTCTTCAAAAAGTGCGTGTGAGACGTAGAGGGCCAGCTAGCCATGACCCTGGTTCTAGCTGGACCAGATCAGAACTGCATTAGAACCTTGTGAGAAATACTACTCGGTGCTTCGTTGTACTTGTGAGAAAAGAATATAAGAAGATTCTCCTTTGCACATATCATTATACCATATACCCTCCACCAAAACGCGAAAACGGAGATTTCTGACGAATGAAGGTAGTAGTCAGCCAATGGCTTTAAACACAAGCCCGAAAAACTCAAATAAAACCAAAGGCATATGGTGAAAAATCAGAGGTCATGGCACACTTGACTCTCGCTAAGGCACACATAGATTACCAATCAGCTGGGAATGCATATAATTTCTGGCACGGATCAATTTCTCCGTCCATCAGAAACAAGCATTGTACAATTGATTGTGAACAATGATAGATCTAAGGAGATTAAAAAGTGATCCTGTTTAGACAGACATTTGCCTCTTAAGCCTGTCATTCTTTGCACATTCCTCCTGGAAATTTGAAAGCTCTCAATCAAAATTGAGCAAAGCAAGGCACAAACAATATTGAAACAAAGATCAAAGGAAATTTTAGTATGACATTGAACATGACCACATAAGAGGCACTGACTTAAGTCTAGAGTTTTTATCTGCAGCAAAATGAATATCTGGGACTCTGTCAAACAAATATTGTGTACTGAGGGTGCACATGGTTATCTACTTCTTTTTTTCCTTTTTCATTATCTTTTTGCAGTGTTTGTGGTGGTTCAAAATTTAACAATGCATGCAGCAACAAATAGAGTGCCTACCTGAAAGGCTTTTGAGAGAGAATAGTAGTGTCTTTGTTCTGCCATTGCTGCAGCATACCTGTTCTTCATGACATCACAAGCCTTCTGCTCCTCCTGGAGCCTGAATTGCACTTTTTGCAGCTTCTGAGAAACAGATGCAGCAAAAAAGAAAAAGCATAAGCAATAATTGAAGAGAACAAGGTCAAGTCATTGAAGTCAGCTCTAAGTACATTTTCTTTTTTGCCCGATAAGGCAAGAATTGTGTAGAGGTAATTCTTATCGATGACAATGTCTAGCTGTCTGATAAGGATTTCATTAAGTAACCACTAGGTAAGATCATCAAGTATAAAACTAGAGTGAGATTTGGAGAGAGCACACTTATAGTTAACTCCCCCCTCCCCAATCCAACTGGGCCAAGAAAAAGTGATCTCAATAAACTACTTTGACACTTCTTTCTCCTTGAAAAGTATCAATAACAGAAACTAAATCCTCAGGAATAATATGAGTATATTAAATTTTCAAGTGAACTAAAGCCCAGGTAAGGAATAAGCACATCAAATAAGGCTCTTAAGATCACATATTCAAAAGAGATCTTAAAAGCTGAAGCAAATGAATAATAGTTAAACATAATTCATAGGTGGGCCCATACATTAATCTCAATTTAAATGGGAGAAGGTAACTATCTTAAAGGGAAACTGTGGCACACACATCACTGTTTCTGAGGGTGTGAATTTATTCATCACTACAGACACCTTCAGGTTTCTCCTTTCTTTTTCGATTAAGACCATTTTCAGATATCATTCTGTTCTTAAATCTCTTCCTAAAACTTGATGGTTTGTTTGTCCATTACATCCCAGTGGTGAAAGGAAAGAATTATTAAGCTCCTCAATGTATATAAAAACTTCTGCTTTTGTATTTAATCAAGAAAAAAATGCAGAAAAACCCTCTACTATAAGTTAATGTTTTTATCAAGCAAGTGGCTCTCTTCATCTGAAAAAAGAAATCACTCATTTTCCTCAGACATTAAAGAAAGTCACAATCACCTGTTGGCTTCCCTTCACAATTCCTTCCATGGAATCAATCAGTTTCATGCGACCATCAGCACTCATAATAGCATTCTGAAACTGTAACAGTACCATACATGAAAATCAATTGATCATAAACAGTCATAGGTAAGTATGAATTAATTATTCGTGCAGATTCATACAAGCAATTGCATGAATGCTTGCTAATGTTGTCAAAAGTTCTCAAAGTGGTAGCATAGAACAGACTCCAGTGTCTTTACATAAAGTAGCCAATAGACATCTACTCTTCACTGAATAAACAGCAGCATTGAGTTGCATGAAAAGGCATATCTCCATTCACTTTATTTTATTTGGTGTATGCCAACAAATTAAATCATCTCAATTACTAACCACATGAAATTTTGTTTCCCAAGCATCACTTGGTTCTTTAGATTGTAGGGCAAACACAGTTGTGTTAAAGAGGCACAGAGTTAGCATGAAAAATAAAATTCGGCTCAAACAGATCCTCAGTATTCTGATCTCTACCTGAGAGCTTATTGAGCTTAATAAGGATGTTTCTTTTATCATTAATTCTTTAATCTCCAAAAGGGCATTGTAAGTAGCATAATATTTACTGGTTTGTTGATGTTTCTCCTGCACAAACACAACAAGAGAATTCAGATTTTAGTCAATAAAGCTGGTACGCAAAGCAATGTTAAAAAAAAAATTGCTTATCAGAAATGTGTCAGGAAAGCGTTGACAAGGGCACTCAAACCTGAATATGAGCATTCAGTTCTGAAAACCCCCGTTCATACCTGAAAAAGAAAGTACCAAATGACAACTTACACAATTAAAATAGAAAGCATGTGAAATATTAAATAATTATCACGATCTCAGTAAGGAAATAATTTATAAGAGTCAAATACATGAAGCCAAAAAGGGAATTCCATGTGTACCACTAACTACCGATATAAATTGCTTGACATTTCATTAAGCAACCAAGAGTCCCACATTAACCACAAATGGATTTTTGGCAACTTCATATAAATTGTAGCCATGTAGACTTCCCACAACGCATTTACAATTGTGATACTCAGAAAAAAGAATGCAGAACGATAGAAATTCTTTCTTGAGAGATAGAGTACAGCTAGGTGCTAAACACCAGAAGCGGAGACTGCCTGCATGGATGATCATATATTAACTTGGAAATGATAAACTATGAAACAATGTAATCATGGGAATCTCAGAGTGACAAATACAGCCTCACTAAATCATGGCCTTTGAACGATAGTCAGTGCATTACAAGGCAAAGGATAACAGTCACAATATGCATAAAGACAATGAGCAGCACAGTGGCTGTGGCAAAAAGAGACATGATGGGTGTTGCACTGCCAAACTAGTCAACGGAGGATCAGTGCAAGTCTTCCTTATCACAACTCAAGATGGAAATCATTTTGCTATTCATGTGCAATAATGGAGGAAAAAGTAGTAAGCATGGTTTGCTGCATAGGTTGCAAACACCACATACTCCAGCAGGAAACAATTTCTCACCGAAAAATAAGATGGTCACCATAATGGACCAAAAGTTCTTAATAGCTTACAATATAAGAAAGAAACTGGCCAATTTGACAAAGATGTTTTATTCCTCTTCTGATGTTCAAAATTTTCAGGTCATTCTAACAGAATGCAATTCGTGCAATTGGAAAAAGAAATTATATGAGACAATTTAAACTAGATAATGAAATTGAAAAAACAAGGCAGGGTGATGAAACGACATACTGAATGATTTCTGCCTCGGTTGGCACATCATCAAGCTGCCACTTCACTAATACCACTGCCCTCAATCTAGCTGCCAGTTGCTACTACAATAACACCCACCATATCATCATCTACAAAGAATTTAATCTAACTGCAAATTCAAAGCCCAAAAAGACAAACAAAGAAAGAAAGAAAGGAAAAAAAACCTATCTTAGTAACCAACAAGTATTGAAAGCAATACACCTTCTTGGCAGAATTCAATTCCTCCGTAGCCTCTGCCAACGAATAGTCTAGATCATCAAAAGGATATTGGCTCTCGCATCCGGCCGTCAACTTGTGCTCCAATCGAGAAATCGCAGCTTCCGACTCAGCGTAATCAGAATGCAGAACAGATTCTTGCTTTTCTAGAGCCTAAGCGAAATGCACATATATCATTAATTTATGAGAAGAACATACAAACACACACACACACGGCCGCTTACGTTAAGTGACTGCAGAAGTGGGAGTAATTTCTGGACCGCAAGCTGGGCGTCGCCACCTTCCTTTTCGATTCTTTCGCGTAATTGTTGCAAGTCGTTCTCTAAATCAGCAGCTCTCTGACCCTAAATTCCCACAAATAAAAAAAAGAGAAATCCAAATAATTCATGCGACGAAGGCCATAGACCAATCTTGTGAAACAAAAACAAAACCTGCATATCTATCCAACTTAGGATGGTCATAAATTTACAAGAATGCTGTCAGTAAATGATCTTTGAAAGTTTTTACCTCATCGTTTTCTTGCATTGATGCTAACTCCATCCGAAAAAAATAATAATAAAAAAAAGGTTCTAAACTAGGGTTTTTGGATTTGGGGGATTATCCGAGATCGGGACAGTGAAGAAACGGAATTGTTGGGTTCCAAAAATTAGCGAGTTTGAGTTCTGAATATCCGACCCCAAAGGCCCAAGAAAATGGGCCTTTTGCATTAGTATTTGGGCCACTTCGAACCATTCGGTTATGCCAAGCCGAACTGAAATCTTTTATGTGCGGCGATGGCAAAAGGAAGAGTTTTCCCCATTTTTTTAATCTGTTTACGTAAGTGTGGCAAGTGGCTGTGGACGTTGTCATTGTCAACTCTATCAACTGAACAATCATCAATTTTTTACCATTAATCATCCACGTTTAATTTTTTTCTAAACCATCGATAAATCGCATTCATTGGTTAATTGCCTGTGTCATTGGCTTACAAATTTCAATTCTGACAATGATTAGAAGGACGCAAAGCAGGATCATAATCCGGTTATTATTTTTGTTTGCCTACGAGTCATTTCAAGTTTAATGTGCCTACTCTTGGGCTTCAAATTTTGGTTTAAACAATTGAGTAATTAAACAGCCTTTTTGCCTCTTGGTATGGACATTCAGGATATTTTCAGGTTAATTTACACATCAACCACAATCTTTTGTAATGGAATTGTAGGAGTAACACCTACGCTTTTCCTTTCTTTTTTTTGTTTTTTAAACGAAAAAAAGTGAAAAGATTAAATCTTGCCCACCCAGCCATCTAGATTAAAACTTAAGAGCCTACCTTCCATCGTAGAAGATTTTTAAATTTGAGCTATTTCTAGCGGATTTGCTGACTCGAAGATAAAAGAGGGGGCAACTTCATGGAGCTGTATTTCTGGTCCCGAAAAGAAAAACAATTCGGTCAGTTAAAGCGTAATGGCAAAAATTGTTTGTATTCCAATAGTGTGTTAGGCCACCTACGCAGCCCACTCTATATATATTTTCATTCACTGCACGGCTCTCTGTATGTGGTGTTTCAAATATCGATTAACGCATGCGAGGACATTCTAGTAAAGGGAAATGTCATTTTCAGAGCAAAGATTAATTGGGTTTGAGGAGCAGATCGTATACAAACAAATAACAATGTCTTGAATGTAGGGTCATTTTGTCCCTGGAATAATATTCCAACTGGGGCAGCTAGGGCAGAGAGAGAAACAAATGTGATTCATTTCTGTTTGAAAGTCTTTGAACATCGACGAGGAAGCCTTAGTCAAGGAAGGTGGCCCATTTATACTGAGTAGTCTCTCTCTTACTGTTACATTTCTCCTCTTGTCAGCTGAGCCGTAGCTGATGCAAAAGCAACGTACCAAGATCAAGTGGGCCCCGAGGTCAGGGAAAAACAAAGTAGCTACAGCAGCTACATAGAGAGAGAGGGAATTCTTCTTGGCACGTTAACTCTCTTCTGTCATCACTCGTCACTCTACCAAAGAGAAAATTCATGAAGAAAACTACAAAAGCAACTTGAATTCCAACAGTATAAATGACAGATTGGGGTTTTGTCATCGTCAATCTCCATGTAACAAAGGGTTAGTATTCGTGCGTTGGGATTTTGCACATTTGCATGGGGCAATGGCAATGCATGCTAATTCCAATGTACCCTACCTAAATACAAAAGAAGACAATCCATGCACAACCATCAGATCTCCAACTGATGATTAGTACATTTGCATGCCATGTAATGCCAATCTATACTTGCACTGCATAGCATAAAGGTATGCCCCTCCTCAGCCTCCCCCACGTCCCACGCACGCCCCCACCAAAGCCCTAGTGACAAATTCTTTGAAAGGTCCCTTAATAATAATCCTGGATCAAGTGAGGATTGATTACATTTATACTAATTAACTTTATGACTACCTAGTAGATCGAGTTCATCTAATAATACCAAAATTTTGCACTTCTCATATTGAAAAAAAAAAAAAAAAAGCATGATTTATTATGTTAAAACTATGCAAACCTTGTTCTAGCTAGACAAATTAATTAATTATTTTTTCTTTTCCAAAATGATCAGATTTACAATTTATGATATGGACCAAATGAATGGAGTCCATCAATCTGCCTCACCCCCAGCCAGCATGTACAAGAACTGCATTTGTCATGTGACGTACAAGTTACTAACTTCTTGCTAGACTCTTATTTGTCACATGGACCTGAGCCATATCAAACAAATGCAGATAAAATATTATTATAATTATCGTTATTTTTAATTTTGATTACAACAAAAAGTTTATGATATATTTTATATAAATTTATGTCTTTTCTTTATTAAAAATAGATAAAATTATAATGTTGTCATTGCATAAAAAATATGATAAATAAATTTTATATGCAAAATACACAATGTATTCTTTTTTTTTTTCAAAGACGCATTAAAAAAACTCTTATTTGATTTCCGTCTCATAAATGTTTTTTTTTTTTTTTTTTTGGGTTATGACATGCATACTCGTCGGGGAATACACATTACAACGTCGCAAATAATATATCTGGTACGATCGTTTCTATTGACTACGTGGCAGTGTCGTGACTGGAAGAATTAGTCAAGTAGGAGAGTGAGGACGTAGTGACGTCATCGCAAGATGCCAGAGCTCAGAGAGCCCTATACAAAAAAGAGGTATGAAAATGAGACAAATAATAAAAGAAGAGGGGGAATTCCATAATCCAAATCCATGCAATCTGGTGCTCTCTCTCTCTCTCTCTCTTTCTCTTTCTCTCTCTTACATATCACAGTCCTCTCAACTCTGACAAAGCTCTGGTCGGTAGAAAATTGACGTAAGGATTCTGAATATCAGTATAAACGCGTGCCTCGGAAGCGTGTGATGGGGATTTCAAATTGAATGCAAGGTCATTGGCGATGCTTTGTTCGTTTGGATGGAAAACGTGAAGGATGGAATTCAAGGAAGGAAACCTTTTGAAGCATGGCCACTTTTTTGGCTCGTTCAAGTCAAAAATATATTGGTATGTAGTTACTCTAATGTTACTTTTTTATTATTATAAAAATAAAATTATATTTATTTATTTGATATGTTATGATAAATTTATTATTTTTAATGTAATTAATATATATATACAGAGAGAGAGCATGATATTACAAATAAAATAATTTTTAATCAAATTAAAGATTGAATTTGATATTTAACTTTTTTTTTAATTTTATGTTTAATTTTTATTGAGAACAAAATAATTTGATATATATTTTTGAATTAAAAAATTTTATTTTTAATCATCGAATTGATTTATTAATTAATTTAATCATCAAATCAATTGAGATAAGTTAAATTAATAATTTAATTATTTTTATGAGGTAAATTATTTCAAAACCTAATTTATTTGTCTAACTTTTCATATTAAATTGAGTTTAATAAATATACTTAGAATGATTTGTCTATTTTCTTTATTTGTTAAAGAAAGAAAGAGACAAGAAGGAGGAGGAAACAAAACAATCTCTTTCTGTCCTTCTATTCTAAGGGCTTGAACGGTAGGCAAGGACGGTTGTAAAGAGGGTAGATTGCCGCCCATACGATCTAATTTATTGAATATTTCATTGTGTTTTACTCTTTTCAAGTTGCCTTAGATTCAATGCATTGTTTTGACATGTATTCTTTGAAAATTATTTTTACTAATTTTTTATCATATTTATAAAATTTGTCTCCTTTAAAAAATTATTTTTAATATGTTATTCAATTTAGTCATTGAATTTAAAAGACTTAAAACTTATATTATTGTTTGTTTCTTAACCTGAGAATCTTTGAAGCCATTACTTTCCTCTCTTACCATATTCTCAACAAAGCACATGTAAAGAAGGTGATGTTGCTCTCTTTTCATTCTGTCTTTTCCTTCCTTTCTTAGTTGTCCATCCATCTACAATCCTCCCTAATTTCTATCACTTCAAACAAACAGAGCCCAATGTCTTCTGGCGGCACACAGAGAGAGAGAGAGAGAGGGAAAGAAGAAGAACAATGGGCAGGTGAAGAAGGAGGCCAAAAGCCAAATGGGGAGACGTTGGCTTGCGTCAGCCGTCTCTGGAGGAGATTAGTAGTATGACAGAGGCAGAGCTGTCAATCCATTTCTGACAGCGTCGTGCAGCAGGCAATCGAAGAGAGTCAGAGCCCCATCATTATCTCAATTATATATCAACAAGGACAGAGAGAAATATGAGCGAATAGAATAAATGAATCATAAAAGCTATGCAGCTGTGCCTTGAGTGGACACAAGTAAGCACGCAAGAGTAAAAATATTGGGTGATTCTATGGGAATGGAGAATTCTTTTACGGCCCCTTATGTTCATGTGTCCAGTCGCCTGTGTCCCCATATACTACTGTTAGCTAATCTTTCTCTTAATAAATAACACGGTTGTTCTACTGCGTTGTGTACTGACATTAATATTAGTACTGTTCAGTAGTCATCACTATTCTATATAATAGAAATAATAATAATAATAATAATAATAATAATAATATTTTTAATAATAATAATAAATATAAATTAATTATATTTTCTTTAATCTTATAAATAAAAAATTATTATTTTTTTCTTATTAATTTTATCATATTCTATATATATGTGTGTGTGTGTGTGTGTTTGTGTGTTATAACGGCGTTCTGTATAATATAAGGACTTTAATCTTATAAATAAAAAATTATTATTTTTTTCTTATTAATTTTATCATATTCTATATGTGTGTGTGTGTGTGTGTTATAACGGCGTTCTGTATAATATAAGGACCTGTGGAGACAGCAGCCCCCTCTACAGATATGTGTGTGTATTCGCTGCATGTCACACGTACCGTTTGTTTTTCAGAATTGGTACTCGATCTCTCTTCTGCATCTTGGAATTTATTGTTCTAAGAACCAAGAGTAAAACTTGGTTGTCCCGGTACGTTTTTTTTGTTGGCCAGTACAAATATAAGTATTGAGTATCGAACAGGCAAATCGAAGTTGATGACCAACTTTGTGATGATCAGGTGGAGTATTTTGAGTCTCCCCATGCACGATAATCGGGGAACACCGTGTTGATCACTTAAGACTCTAATGCCTAGACGCGGATGAATTTATAAAAAAATTTAATCAACATCTTCGTCGTCATTTTACTTCCAACGAACCTGTATTACTTTCACGTGGACATCTCACTTTCAACTCATCTTTAGTAATGAAAACCACTCGATAAACGCAGAAGTGATGCACACAATCAGTGGGGAATTCTTAAGATTTTGTCATTGGAGACAATATACGCCCACACATACGTTTTTTAAAAGAGACTTGATTATATAAAGAAAATATGGTGTACCAATGAGTTATACCAAAAACATTTGAGATAAAATATTTAGCTTAATAAAATTAATAAAATATTTCTCAAAGTTTTAATTATATATTTTTAACTTAGAGATAAATTATGTTTAAAATATAACCTGAAACATTATTGTTATTTCTATAATTGTACCCAAAAAAAAAAAATAAAGAATCTCAATTTTATACGCGAGATATTTACTTTAAAATATTTGATTAAAAAATAAACTAGATTTTGAAAAAAAAAGTAAAAAAAAAATAATATCAGAAATATTGTGTGTAAATCAGTAATGAAATTTAAAAAAAATAAAAGTTAAATTTTTGAGAAATCACTTAAGGAAAAAAAAAAAAATCCAATTTCTCGTGTGAGTGGCCCAATTTTTAGAATTTCAATAGAAACAACTGAACGGATCTCTTATTAATATGAAAAGTAAATAAATAAAAAACCTAAAATTAATTATAGGCTAATCGCTTTTGCCTCCCCATAGTTAATTCTTTTAACAGTTGAGTAACCAGCGTCTCTAAAATCCATACTAGTCTCAGAGTCTATTGCATGTTACGACGATCTTTTCATGAGAATGCCTCAGCTCGGCGTAAGCAATTCTACCATCCATCTGGAGATCAGGTTTCATGGCATACACACGTAACGTCATCGGGAAACACACATAAGCAAACGGGTGTCATTCCATCAGAAACTAAAGAATCTAGAGAATCCAACTACGTTCACCAAAGCAACACGGGTCAAGGAGTTGAAGACCAAAAGAAAGTAATATTTTGATTAGACTATAGCGTACATCTATATATTGTATCTTTCCCATCAACGCGAGAATAAGATCCTTCACGAGATCTGATTGCAACCCTTTATTTAATACCGAATTTCAACTCCAACAGAAGCCGCCATTTCATCAAATGTATTTTGTATTCACAATGATTGTTGCGCTATATAAGTAGTTGGAGATGTGGCTGAGATCAGACATGCAAAGCCCACATGGGGGTTACCCCCCGCAGATTAGCTGGGTCACTGGCTTCGGATGCCTGATTTTGCTTTGGACGCGTGGGTCAAGACAAACCCGGTCCATAGTAAAACTGGTATTCTGAAAATTATGATTTTGGGGTCGGATCGGTTTCCTGATTTGGTTCATTATTAAAATCAACATAAAAGTCAACTAGAGACCAACCGGGAAACCGCTCTAGTTTATGGTTAAATTGATTTTGAATTTAAAATGCCTAAAATTACAATTTTACCCTATTGTTTATTTTACTTATATTTGAGTCATAATTTTATTTAAACTTGTTTAGTCATTTAAACTAAAACTTTATTGTAAATTTCAGTTTTTATATTTTTTTTTCAAAAAATTTAAACCTTGAAAATAATTTTTAATCAAAATATATTATATGTATTTTTTATTTTTTTATTTTTAAAAATTACTAATAAAGATATATATTTATTATTAATATAAATTCTACTTATTTGAATTTTAGTTAAATTAATTAAATCAATTAAAATTTAAATTTTCAACAATTTGAATTTGGTGACGAATTAAGTTTTCAAAATATTGAGTGTAACAGCATCTAGGCTGCCTAAACCCCTACATGATTGTATACGAGTTCCCATTGAACTGAAACTTGCCAATTATGAGAGGTAAAAGATGAAATGGACAAATAATGCATTTCAAAACTGCTCTTTACTTCCAAGGCTAAGAAACAAGCTTAAATGCTGGTGGTGGTGCTTGGTGCGATGAAGCAAAATGCTGCCCGTGTCTTAAAATGGAAAAAGGTTACTTAGTCCCATTCCCAACTCTGCCAATCCAACTAAATCTTGGGTTAATGGTAGTTCGTCCCACATCAAAAACGAGAATGGATGGTTGATGTAAATTTGTGGCAAGTGTAAAACTAACTAAATTTTATTTAAATATAAATATATCTCTATTTTCATAAATCTCTTATTCTTAATTTTAAGATTATAATTCAAAATTTTATGAATAAAAATTAATTATTAAAATATTTTTAAAGAAATTTTTAATTACATTTTTTAGATAATCAAATCGTATTATTTTATTAATTATTTTTAATAGTATTCATTTCATAGAAGGCTTGTAGGATAATCTTTCGCTATCTTACGTTGAATAAACAATGATTCATCATAGAGAAGATATGTTCTTTACGTAAATATTTAGGAAGAATTTTAATGCCGTTTGTCCGTTCGTTTGGGACACACATAATGACCTTTGCCATGTTCAAGGGGTGCGAGCAGGAAAATTGACCATTCCATCTAAACCTATTGACCATCCATGGCAACTTCCGTTTTTAAGGACCTCATTGGCTGCCGCTTTTAAGTAACGCTGCCAACAGAATTGGCTAGAAGGCAGAAGCAGGGTTTACTTTCGAAGTTTCTTCATAAACCCAGTTAAGGTTAACATGCCAATGCATGGCGGAGAGGATGTCTCTTATCATTTTTTTTTTTTTAAATTCATAAATTTTATACAAAATTTTAAAAATAAAAATTTAACTTTTTAATTACTAAAATATGTGATAACGGAGAAGTCAAATTTTTTTGAAACCGCAGAAAAAAAAAATATAGATATAGAAATTATTTTGTGCATAATCTTAGAATAAGATACATGAGAAAAAATAGGAGGCGACTAAAGCCTTCCTCCTAAATACAAAATTGGAGACATTTACAAGAACTGAATAAAAAAGGGAAATGCAGAAATTGAAACCAGGTTGGTCCTGCTTGGCCAACAATTGAAACCTAACATCAGAGGCTGATCTTTTAATTTGTTGGCTTTTGCCTTAATCCTGATCAGGCAGCGATTTTCTTAGTAGAAAAACATGGGGATTACAAAACTTGTTGCAGCCCTTGATGGTTTTCCACTGAATGGATATATCTTGTGCGATTTTGACGGCGTCGAACGCCGTTCCCAAGAGCCCTCTTCTTGTGAAGCCAACGGTGTAAAGTCCGTTCTCTCCTTTCCAACCGTTTGGGAAGGCTGTTTTGGGCATGCCATCTTTTGTGAAAAAATCACAGCCCTGCACATCACAGAATTCATCATAAGTTTAAATAACACTCCAATAATCTATCAAAAATAATGCAAAATCCCTTGGCAATTTGAACGAGGAAAAGCCAGTTTTTGATCGTAGATTGTCTTTAGGAGAAATGTAAAATCGGGGGGACAGAACAATTTTTTCAGGAATTTCACAATAAAAATTATGACAGCAACCCAACGTAGAACCCACAAAGAAAATGCAATTTTTCCCACGAAGAGAAGGAGGTTTCCGGAACGAATGATAAAACCCAAACAGGCCTAACTGACCTTATTTATTTATGCAAAGAGAAAAGAAGCGAGTTGGAAGTTTCTGGCTTCTAAAGCTTGTACCATCCACGGTAGAAAAGGATAGATCAATGACAATAAGATGAGAACTAGAACTAAAAAGAAAATACAACTAGAAAAAACAGGTCATGCTTACCTTGAGCCAAGTAGGCACGTTACTTTTGTACCCAGTTGCTAAAATTACAGAATCAAACTTCTCTTCTTTCCCATCCATGAATATGGCCCCATTTCTTGTTATCTCTTTCACGCCTTTCATCACCTGAGCCCCCCAACAGCATCAGTTAAAAAGGCAAGGTATATTGCGTAAAGCGAGGCAAGCGCACAAAAAATGCAAATCGAGAAAGATAAGGGTGCAAAATAATTCTTGATTATTACCTTAATTTTTCCAGATTTTATTTGTGACAATGCGCCAATATCAAGAACTGGGGTCTTTCCGGTGACATTCTTCAACTCAATTGGGCCGGTTTTCGGTCTCCGGAGACCTAACCTTTCTGTGCTACCTAGCGTCAAGTTAGCCATCAGTAGCAGAAACTTGTCAACTAATCTTAGAGGTAGCCACTTGAGAAGTGACATGGCTATTCTAAATGTTGATATGCCAAACATTTCTCTGGGTAGAACATGCACCTGTAAAATTCCACACAAAATTAAATCAGAAACTTGAATGGAAAAAAGTGTAAACAAAGAAGCAAAATTTAATTTTTGATTGAACTAACTTTATTTTTTTTCAAGGACCAAGATGAAGCAATAGAGATTTAAAGAACCTACAGAGTTTCTAACCACCATATGAGGGATTGCATTGTGCCTGAAGAGGTCTAGGCTAACTTCCATACCGGAATTGCCGCAGCCAACAACAAGGACCCTTTGGTTCTTGAACTCAGAACCAGACTTGTAGTTACTTGTATGCAGGATAGGACCATTAAACTTGTCCATTCCAGCAATTTCTGGCATCACAGGATCGGCATTCTCGCCAGTGGCGACGATGAACCACTGAGAAATGTACTCGAAGTCCTGAGTCTGAACCCTCCAGAACCCACTAATGCTATCAAATTGGGCTTTCTGAACGGTCTGCTTGAATTTAGGACGGATTGAGAAGTGGGAGGCATAGGACTCCATGTAGGAAATGAACTGGTGCTTTGTTGGGTACTTGGGGAAATTAGCAGGGAAACCAAGAAGTGGTAGTTCACAGAAATGCTTTGGAAGGTGGAGTTTAAGGCGATCATATGTTCCGTGTTGCCAGAGAGAAGCTATGCAATCACTTTTCTCAAGAATCAGAGAAGGAACACCTTGTTGCGATAGGCAAGCTGCTGCTGCCAGACCAGACGGTCCTGCACCCACGATGATAGGCCCACGAACCCACACACACTTCATCTCCCCTGCTTGTTCTCGTTCTTGTTGGTCTACACAAGAACCCATGTTGGAAATCCTCAAGAAAGAAAAGAAGCAAAGTGAGAGAATGGAGAAAGATGGGTTCTTCTTTGATAACCCTTTTTCTTTCCCCTTTGCTTTTCTTTTAGCTCCCCTGCTCTTAAGCACTGCCAAGCTCTGTTTCTATTTTTTCCCCTCTTAGAAAATCTTTCGAGTGGATGAGGATGGAATATAAAGAAAGCAAAAGGGTGCAGCTGGGAGGGAAGAGAATGATCCAATGACAGGAGGGAATCAGCACTGGACCGTGTGGACTGTGGGTTTTAAATGCATAGAAAATAGAGATAATTAAAACAGAAGTTTTGATTTGTTGATTTGAGAGAGGGAGAGAGAGAGAGGGAAGAGTTCGATAGGGTGGTTTTAATGGAGGCGTGAAGGTTAAGGAACGGATTTGATTCTCTTTCTCAAAGCTCTTCTTCTCAACTATCCGGTGCCGGGGGTTCTGGTTGCCCTATTAGGCAAATGGCCAACAATAAAATTTCAAAATTACAGTGTTTATTATGTATTTTTTAAAAAAAATTTATTTATAATTTTATATTATATAAATTTATTTTTTTATTTTAAATAAATTTTATTTATTATATAATTTAAGATAATAAATAAATTATATTTAAAAAATAAAATAAAAATCTTCTAAAATTACACGCATTTATATTTGCAAAAATGATGGGGAGACCACCCTTAAATTATGTATTATCGATATAAATGGATAAATATATAATTATGACTATTAATTATAATTATATTAAAAATTTGAGCATTTTCTCTAATTACATTTCTTTCTTTACCATATTTATCCAATTCCACTCCGGTCTTTGCATAAGCACGCGGGCCGTACGTTTGCCTTCCAGTCCAGCTAGCCAACCTCACCCTCCTCCCAGCCAGTCTAACAAATTAACGTTAATTGAGACCCGAATTAAAAAGTATTTCTATACTTCTTATTCTTTGCTAAAAAAATGTGTTATCTTCCACTCTTCCAAAATCAAAATAAGAAAACATAAACAACCCACCAATCACCGTGTGATACACATGCAAGAGGAGCGTCGTTGGCAGAGCATATAGACGGGTTTTCTTCGTCAGGCCTTGGGCTGGTGCCACGTGGAGGCTAGCAATTTACTGTTTTATTTCTTCTGTGGAGATTTTGGTTGCATTTTCTTTTTTCACCACCGGGTGTAAAAGTTTTGAGTATCGTTTTGGCTAGGTCATTATCGGCCGTCCATCTGTGGTTTTCGCCCACTCTTGCCACATTGCTTGTTTTTCATCCTTCCTTTGTTTTTGATTTTTTTTTTTTTTCCAATCCTTGAATCGTGATACAATTATGTTACATAAACGCATGAATACATAGATTTACGAAAAATGTCACATTCCATTATTATAATTTTTTAATTATATATTTATAGTCGTTCAATTTATAATCACAATAATAAGACACATAAATGCAATAAATAGTGATCCCCACATTCACCTAACTAATGCCAGGATAAAATTACTTAATTAAAACAAAATCCCTCTTAAGAGGTAGAGAGGGATTGGCCAGCAATTCATGACTCTCCAGTCCAGCTTTGAAAGAAACTTTTATTCACCTAGTCTTTTTCCAACTGGTATTCCAACTAGTTAATGTGTGTGTTGTTCAAGTCATAATAATTATTAGGGAATTGTATTAAAAACCCAGAAAAAGAAAAAAAAGCTTAGGTAGGCTTCGCTTCCTTCGGGTTAAAAAACCAAGAGAGTGTACACATGACAACTAATTAATTTATTGCAACTTGCAAGGAGAGTGAAACAACTAGTGTCTCATAGACCATTTATTGATTTGTTTTTTTTTTAAATTTATTTCAGTTGCTTTTTTTAGCAGGTAGGTTTTCGATTTGATATAATTAGTAGAAGGATGAGAATATTTATACGATGAAAATGACTCAATATACGCAAACATAAAACATTGTTTTTTTGTTTTTTGTCTGTATGTATTTTATTCAGGATGTATGGACCATTTCTGAGCGTAAATAGCATCACCCTTAGAGTAGAGTAGTAGGGTGGCAAGTCTCCTCAGAATTAGTCAAACACGATCTTAGAGTTTTGATAGCCAGCTAGGGTACTTGACATCACTAGATCCCCATCCGAAGCGTACCCAACGGGAATAATATCTCTCAAAAGAGGGGCCAAGTCCCATTGGAAATGGCTTCTTTAAACAGTGACCAACTTTTGTCGTCAACCCCTTTCCATGTCTGTATGCGTTTAAGAGAACATTAAAAACTGAAATTCTACAATTGAAAGAAGAAATAAGGGAAGAAGAAGGTGGTGGAGGTTGAAGGTTGGTGTACTTACACTGGTCCATGAGCCCTTTTATGCTTTCTAAACAAAATTCAAGTAAGAATTATGCAACATAAATATGATATCTCGATGACTAGGTATTTTATTAAGTCGGTGAAGCTACGAGTCACCTTATTTATTTATTTATTTCATATATTGATGATATATGGCTTCTGTTTTTTTTTTTTTTGTATTAGGTGACATGTAAATTTTTTTTTTTTTTTTAAAAAAAAAGGAAAGAAAGACTGAAAGACGTGTCGATCCTCTCGTGCGCGTGAACTAATTATGTAAAATTAAAGACACCAAAACTTATGTCATTCGCCCATTCATTATTTATAATCCCATGTGATCAGTCTAACTGTTCATATCTACTCCTTTCGGCTTAAAAATACATGTGTTGCAACTTTTCAGCTTAAAATTTTCCATCGGAGGAAGAAAAGGAAAATAAAAGAAGGTTCTTTGTTGCTTTGGCTTCGAAAATGTTGCCATACTGGGATTAGTGAGTCTCATTACATGAAGAGAGACAAATGAAAGAAAAATAGTTAGAATAACATATGAAATTTATGTCTTAAAAAATAAATTATTTTTTTGAAATAATGTGTAATTGATTTAAAATTTATTTTTTAAAAAATTATTATATATATTATATTTTTTTATATTATAATTTTTTTATATATATTATATATTTTTAAATAAAATATTTTAAATTTAATATTATTCTCTTAATTAAAAAATTTAAATTAAAAATATTTGTAATAAATATTTAAAATTTTAATTATTAAATCATCTTTTAAAATAATATGAATTGAATAGATATATTTTTATTTAAATATTTCACAAATATATAATCACATAATTGTTATTTTTTTATAGTGAAATTACTCATATTAACATACCAATCGAATGTATGTAACATGTTATATCTTGGTTGGCCGTATATAATGTAAGATTTATTAGCAAAATTATTAGGATAATTTGAATAAAATATAATGCATCGAGCCCTTTGCAAAGGAATCGACGTCAATGTTCACTTTTTATGCGGATACTCATGTGGACAACTTGCAAACTATTGGTATTAAACAATATTAGCATTAGATTATCTGGCTTTGTTAGTTGCTCTCCTATCTACTATTACGATCAAATTTGAATAAGAATGTTCGTCACCGTGATTGTATTTCACATGGTCGGACCAAACCTAATAGGTAGGAATTGGACCAGAATTTGTGCGATCTGTGCTCCTATGCTTCATTAGCTTTACTGGCATATGAGCGGGGATGTTTTAGCAAGACAACATTCCATCAATCCTTGTGGCCATAAATGATTAAGGCGAAAAATTGTATTTAGTTATTGATTATTTTTAGGTAGGAAACAACATATGCGCGCATGGCTGTAGCAGGCGGGTCGCTTGGGATAAAGGAACCAAGTCATTTTCCCCCGTCACCAGTTTAGTAAATGGGTCGTGACAAATTAAAGCAAAATACTCCATCTCTAAAAATACATTTAGTAATTAATTAAGAGCCAAAATATATATTTTAAAATTATTGAATATACTCTAATGATCTTTAATTATAAATTTTAAGAATAAAATTTCGAATTTAAATTTTAAAATTTAAATTTTATTATAATTAAAAGGTCTTGCTTTTGAATTCATGTAATGAGTATGAATATATTGCGAATCGCAAGACACTTTTGCGATGCTATGCAATTTCAAACATTATCATCAGTATGTTTCGAGTCCCATGACTCTGCTGCAAGGCTTGTCGTTCATACCGACCCCAACCTTAAGGAGGTCCCCCCTCCCCAACGCAACAAGATAGTCATCTCTTTTTCTATCCTAATCAGTTGTCACGTGCAGCTGGTTCTGGATCTCTTTTCTTGCTCCCAGTCGAATTTTTGGCAGACTATCCGGATGCACTTGGATTTTTGCCGGAATGAATGCTCATTTGCCTCGCATCAGATCCTTGGGACCCCAACACAGTGAATGATCTCATCCCGGCCTGGGCCCAAGCCCAAGCCCATCTAATTTCCTTTTAATATGTGATTATATTCAAATTCACATTCCGTTTAAAAAAAATAAGAGAAAAATAGGAAAAAAAAAAAACATGGAAAACCTTGTAGTTTAGCATTTTGTCACATATCTTTAATGTAGTTTTATGGAGATCCATGTGCTTTACAACTTTTTAAGTGATCAGGGAGGCACTATATATACGCAAAAATAGCTCCATACATGCACCAAAAAAAAAAAAAGGTCATATGAGAATTTCTTTCCTTTTTTCCCTCATTCCTGTGTGTGTGTGTGTGTGTGTTTGTGTGAGAATAATAAATCTCAAGTGATTATAATCTCCAAATATATATTATAAATTTTTATGATAAATACTGAAAATAAAATAATCTACTGTTCTAAATATTGAGAAAAACTAACCAATAATTTACTGTTGATTAATACCGAATATGTATTTCGCAAAACAAGTTTCTTTTGTGTTGCGACTTTTCTTTTTTCTTATTTATTTTTTCTTTTGGTTTCACTTTTCTTGTTCGTGTTTTTCCCCCCTTTTGGGTACAACGACTAGGGTTTCTTTAGCCGTGTACGGTTAACATATAGCCCCTAAACAATTCTGCAACGCCATTTTGTTTTTGGAGGTCTTTTCTTCTTTTTCCAAGGCCTAGAACACAAATAGTCAATTTAGCATCTAGGGCCCTCAGTTGTTAAGATTGCCATTGCAGGGCCTGTTCAATTTGGTTCTTTTCTCTTTCGTAATAATACGACTCTTTCGTTCTTGTCCCTAGAAAAAGGCCGGCATGCTTCATTCTTCTTGAAAAGTGTTGCAAATTAAACATACGAGTTAACAAGCCTTTTCCCATCAGATTTCAATATACGAGTTAATAAGCCTTTTCCCATCAAATTTTAATGAGTTTAATTTGAATTCCCAAATTCTTCAACTATTAAAATTGACCCACGTATCTCTTGCCAGCAGACACTTTCAGCACTCGTTTGCCTCCCCCAGTACATGCTCTTGCTTGCCAATTGTGAGAGGAGAGAGGAGAGCTCAACTGGCCTGTCAACTTCTCGGGATTCCATTGTTCTGATTTTTGTATCGCATATGGGAAAAGAGATTCATGCGTGACAAATTCCTCGGGGTTATGATGGCCGCGTGATTGCTATGTGCGATCCTGGGAAGATTAGGCCCCAGCTACTAGTATTTTCTGATGCTATTGCTTGCTAGTAAGTAATCTACAGGTTTCCAAATGGTGGAATATGCCTTCTGAAAATAATGTTGAGCAATGAAATCTTCGTCTAGCCCTCTCAACTTGGCTCATGGAGAGACCATTAGTGCTCTGCCTGCCTCTTTGGGCAAAGTGGATACTGACACTGGGGCAACCCTTGCAGTAGCCACATTGCAATACGTAATGTAAGCATATCGGACAAACATATACTACTGTATTACAACAGTTACAGGTAGGCGTCAATAATAACTCCCCAATATCAATATGGCATGGTTAATTATTGTCATGTTGAATTCTTTTTTTTTTTTTCTTCCCATTATGATCTTTTCTTATAAATTTCAGACTTTCTTCTTAAAATTATAACTAAAACTTTAAATAAAATTCTAACTTTTTAATTACTGAAATATGCGGAAGAGATGAAATTAAAGTTCGTTGGACAAGCCTATGTACAGTTGCAATTTCAAGTTTGGTCCCAAACTCTTGCTGGTCAGCAGCACTTCACGCTGCGAGCTATCTGGGCCAGCGAACTTATTATAATGCTGTGATTTGGGCCTAAGATTTTGCTTCGTAAAATTCCAACACCTAGAACAATAGCAACGCTGGATACGAAAAGATTGCGCGGTCTCAGGTCTGGATATTTATCTGACCCCAGATGCAGGAAATGAAATGAAATGCCTTATGGCTCAAATTCTACATTATAAGGTCTTTGAATCGGCAACTCTTGTCTCGTAAGTGAACCTCGTTATCTTATATAGCCAAAAGATGAACTGGAAGCTATTTCCCGAAGAGTGATGGGACTAAAGGACCGTTTGATTTAAGAATTTTTAATTTTTCCTTCTTTTTTTAAAAAAAAAAAAAAAAAGAGAGAAACACTCGTTCTTATTTGTACATAATCAAATTTTAAATGAATGTATTTTTTTATCACTATATATATTATATTAGTAAATGTTCTATGTTGTTGCGTGAGTATTACAAGTGTTATATAAGTCTGACGGATGCGCCATGTTGTTATTTGAAAATTCTTTTTATCAATTACTTAAATAGCAAGATAACCTTAAAAATATTTAAGAATTTAAAATTTAATTAATTTTAATTAAAATTAAATTAATAAAATTAATATTTAATATTAAACATATAAAAAATTTTGGACTTCTGATTGCGAAATCTGAATCCACTTTCGAATACACGTGACCCAAATCCAATTTAGACAACAAACCTCTTTTATCCTGAACCTAAGTGTTTTATTTTAGTAGTCAAGTAAAAACTTTTCCATGAATCTCAATCCACTCCCAAAAAAAAGCTCGTGTCGTTTTTTACCCTCGTTGTGGGCCTTGGAGCCTAAGAAGATGAAAGGGCGAGCAAGCTGCGAGGTCCACATTGTTGTGGACCAAATCCTGAAGTAAGAATGAGCATTCTCCTCCATTTGTAAATCGATTTGTCTGCTGGCCATTATCCAAAATTGCACGTTTCTTTCTCTCTGTGTATTAAGAAATTTATTGAGTCTTTTATGCAACAGAATAATTATTTTCATATTTTAAAATTTTATATTTCATTTTCAAATTAAATATTGAGACATTTAAAATAAAAGTTTAGTTCTAAATCACTGGAGTTTCTTTTGAGCATCTCGCACCTTCTTCTAATTCATCAATTACAATTTAATTGCATAATTAAGGAGCCGCGGCTATAGGTGACAGAGCTTAAATGTGACAATCACAAGAACCGCAGTAAGCATAGAACATTGAATAATTCTGTAAACCACCCAAGAATTTTAATGTTCTGCTGTCTCCTATTATGCTCACACGAGTTATTGTATTTTAATATATGTTTCTCTTTAAATTACTAAATAATGTGAAAAGCATCTTCCTTATCTCATTACTCTCACAACATTTGTTTAAAAATTAGATTTAACTAAACTGATTCTTATTATAATAAACTCTTAATTTATATTAATATCAGTACAAACTTATTTAAAAAAAAAAAAAAAGAAAAGTCCCAGAAGATTTTACCAGTCCTTGAATCAATATACACAATTTTATTATTTTTTTTCTCCAAAAAGAAAAGGAGTTTCTGGCCATTTACTTTGTGGACACACTTTTTTCCCGGCCCATACCACATAACTAGTGAAACTTACACCATCTCGGGGACGGATGTTCTTCTGTAGCAAATAGGACACTCATCCCATCAATTCCAGGCTTTGGTCCAAGGTTTTGGACTCGTTCCCCTAAAAATCCCACAAAAGCATAAATAAAATAATTCCACACTTTCTGCATGCGTTTTTCAACCTTCTCTGCTCCTTTTCCCAAAAATAACAACGAAGAAAGGGCCCCTTGTCATTTCAATGCAATCCCCATTGTTGATTGAAATCTATTCAAATCTTAAGATTGTCCCAATTAATTACTTCTCGGAGATACGCATTTCAAACTAAGATGCTTCATACCATCGCAAATGAATATCCTAAAAATTTTAAATATAGAGGCAACAATATTCCACTATTTATAATAAACTAAACCTTAATTTAACCTATTGAAGGAACACGCTCTATATATATCAAGAAAAAAGAAAGTCAAGTTTTTACAATATTTCATATACGGAGTTGCTTGCTAATGTTTTTGTAATTTGATATTTCCAGGTCAGCTAATTTTATTTCGCAAAAATTTTTATTTGATTACACAGTTTATAACATGAGAATTCTAATAATTCAAGCTGGTTTTAAACACAATTCTGCCCAAACAAGTTCAATTTCGACAGTGTTCAATCCATTTGACGTGAGAACTTGACTCGCAAGCGACAAAAGCGCTTTCTTATTATTAAGGGGCTTCCTATCTCTACAAGAGGATAATTAATATATATGGCAGCTTTCTTTTTAAATTGAATTCTATTATTTAAAACCCTAATACTAAACAAAAGAAGTGATAACATTCTTTTGTGAAAAAAAAAAAAAAAAAAGGATTCGGATACCAAATTAAGTTAATTACCTTTAATTTGGGAATTGAACTAAGTTAAAATTTGAATTGATGACAAACAAAATAGTTAATTGTAAAATAATAATGTCATCTAAAACGCTATAAATCGTAGCCGTGTTCAATTTCAGACTTTCTCAAAATATTTACGTTCTAATTTTGTCTCATATACGTTATCATAGACGTGACCCTCAATTCGCCGGGGCATTGTGATTGCTAGTACATACCAAATCATAAGTTTAGTCGTACATCCAATAACGATTACAAACGGCCCGAGCCGGACAAGATGCATGGCCGAGCCACGTTTTGCGGCCCAAACCTTGAGATGATGCCGACAATTCTTTGAGTTGTACTTCGTTCATTCTACGAAAAAATCATTTCAGATTGGTACTAACCCGTAGTACAACTCCATACGAGATCCCGAACCCGTCTTGTACTGCCATCCATCAATTAAAATCCAGCCCCAAGAAGGGAAAGCGAAGGATTAAAATATCTAATTGATGCTGGAGATCTTTATTACATAAATCTTTTATACTAATTTCCTTATATAATGTAACTAGGCTTGCAGAAATAAAAAGATCGTCTAGATATGATTACATGGTAAAGCAATTGTTGCTGCTTCTTCGACCTGTTACTCCTCCAACGGTGGGAGCGGCCGCGGTGGACTGGCCAACCGATTCCCATCTTCGACGAGCCGTAGGCCTTGGGAGGTTTTCTGGCACAATAGTCTCCAGCGAATTGAGGTGCCATGGAGGGCATCTTCGTTTGTCACTCCATCTGGTTCTCTTTGTTGATTCCACTGCTACTAAGTCTTGCATCACCTGGGCCGTTGCAAGTTTTTCATTACTGATCGCCGTATTGCCCATTTCAAATCCGACGATTATCACGCAGGCAATGCCCGCCACGCATCCGCTCCTCCACTTTTCATTCCTTGACCTACGAGGGAAAACTATCAAAGATCAAAATCCAAAGCTTTGATATGTCCGTAAGTTAGAAGGGCTAATTAATTGCTTACCGTCCACGATGGAAGGGAGGATGAGTAGCCTGTGATTCAGAACCAGAAGCTGGAGGGAAGAGATTGAGGCAGCAACCGGTTGCGATTGCCATCGTTTTCCTTTTGGTTGGGCTGCTATGGCCAGCCTCCTGTTGTATCAACTAAGGTGGGTATAAAAATAGGTGGGGGTATTCAAGTTGCCTATCTATCTATTTATATTGGGAAAGAGGTAAACGCTTCAATTTGTAGACTTATTCGGCCATTTTCTTTGGAGAAAGAGAGAGATACGTCTACTAGAGACCAGAGAGAGTGTGCCTTACAAGGGAAAAGTTGATTTTGGGCTTTCACGGTGAAGTAAGAACAAAACGCCGGCTCTGTGCTTGTGTAGTTGGACGGTCGAGAAAGCTGACAAATATCTTCTTGTGTTGGGACACGTGGTCTTTGGAATTTTTTGACCCATTAAAGAGTAATATAAACACTATAAGTGTAATGTGTTTCATTTATTGAGACTACATATTGTATATTAAAATATTATGATGATTGTTAATAACATATTTTTATTATATATATATATATGTGTGTGTGTGCATACGATAAATATGAAATGTGTTTAAATTTAAAATGATTCAACATGTATGTAAACAAGCTGTTTGGACCCATGAATTTGAAGCCACCCTCAATTGCGTTTTTGCCAACAGTAAAAGAGGCGTGTGGGAGATTGCTCCTGTTGAGTGTAAGGTTCCGCCTGATATCGCACAGGCCGCGACAAAGATAGTCGCGCTTGCGTGCATATAACGTTTTACGAGTCCAAGCTTCCTGGTACGTAATTCACAGCCCCCCAATTGAATAGTCTTCTTCACCAGGCAGCTGATACTCAATGATTGATCGACGCGTGTAATTGATACGAGCTGATTAAAATTAATAATATCCAATAAGAGTAGCTGATAGTTGTTGAATAGTGGATGTTTGGGGTTCGGCAAAATTCGATCAGAATCAAAAAACCTGAGAGTCTTGACTGGAATTAACGATGAAAGTCAGCGAGGAAATTCGGCAGAAAATAATGGAAAAAATCGGCGGGGAAATTACGATTACCAATCACACCAACTAGTCCACAAGAATGACAAAAAAGAAAAAAAAGTATAGGAAAATTTAATCGATCAAAATTAGCATGTGCTAATTTTAAAAAAGTCAAATCTATAAATTCAAACTAAGATAATCCATCCCATTGTAAATTAATATTTTAAAAAATCTAAGTATTAACGCAAATTCTTTTGAGATATATTTTAGATTAAAAAAATACTTTATTGTTTATGATAAAATAAATCTTAATTTAACTTATTAAAAAAAAACCCTATATAGTAAGAGAAGATGATCAATCATTCACA
Source organism: Rhizophora apiculata (assembly GCA_037832385.1). Classification (NCBI taxonomy): domain Eukaryota; kingdom Viridiplantae; phylum Streptophyta; class Magnoliopsida; order Malpighiales; family Rhizophoraceae; genus Rhizophora; species Rhizophora apiculata. Next base: position 2,496,380 of record CM075433.1, on the reverse strand, counting down.
CATTCATAAATAGCTAAGACATAAAATTAATTTTATTAAATATCTTAATAAAAAAAATATATATAATTTTATATAATTGTTTCATTATTAAACTATAATATTTGATGTTATCTTTCTTCACTGTCAATTGTAACATCGCGGAAAATCTAATTGCGAAGTGATGGGTAGCATCCCATGCTAAACACACGTCGTTCACATCACCCCGTTCATAACACAGTTACTATTTATTATTATTATTATATTTTTTTACCTTTTTTTTCAAGGAAAAAAAAAAGGTACATATACTTATTGGTTATCACAAATATAAATTCACATAGAATCTTCAAATGCTCAAATTTGGAACGCACTGCAACTAAATTATTTAATTTATTTTAATTAAAAATATCTAATATATTTTTACGCGGAAGACTCACCACAAACTATTTAAATTAATATTTATTTTATTAATAAACCCTAAAAAATCTCTTTATCCGTGCATTGATATTCTCAAGTCTCAAATATCAAAACCACCTAGAGCTGCCTATGCCTTTTACCCTAAGAGGCCACTTCAGTGCTTGTGCGGAGTCAACTGGTAACCTAACCACGCGAGGCGGCCCCTTCATAATTCTCAAGTTTGGCAATTGGACTTAAGGGTAGGGTTGTTAAGACAGCACATTTGGTGGAGGAGTCTTGAAGTTTTGGTTGTCCGTAAAGAGGTTAAAGAGGGATGTGAAGAATGGAAGGAAGCAAAGGGTTTGGGGAAAATGGGAGCTCAAGCGACGGTAGGCCGCCGAACCCTGTCGGTGCTGCGCGTCGGCAGGGTTTCAGCGTTGATGGTGGCCCTTGTAATAAGACATTGCCTCGACACCAGTCTCTTGTAAGAAACGTTTTAGCCTCTTTTTTTTTTTTTTTCGGGGATTTTACGCCTTGTTGGATGTGAATGGATAATGGGGTTGCTTGCTTGTTCTTTCCAGTGGGGTAGTGCCACTCATGTACTAAATGGTTGATTGATTTTGTTGATTGACTTGGGTTTCTTAGCTCGCTTTTTTTCAGAGAATTTGGTTCTCTTATTTCTTGGTATCTTTCTTTGTTTTGTTTTTGTCAATTTCGTTGTCCCAATTGAGATCTAACCCCTTTCTCTATTGGGATTTATTATCTTGGCCATGGTTAGTCAATTAAGGTTGACTGCATTTATGGCGGAGTCGTTAATACTATTGTGAGTTTATTATTGGTTTACAAGGGAAATTATTTGGCAAACAGGGCTTTTGTTCTCATCGTTAATCTGTGGGCAAGATTAGGGGATTGCTGGAGGCTATGAGTCATATGATATAGTAGCTTGGGAGTTTATCTAGGGGTTTAAGTTGAACTCTTTTGTGGCCTTGGAATCTTCGATATTTTTTGACTCCATGATGAAACTTGAATACTGCCGGTTCAGAACCTATATGTGGAAATATGTAGAGTCTCTGTCAAATCCATTCATTAAACTCTCCCTTGCATCCGTGGATACAAGTTTTTATTTTATGATAAAAATAAGTAGATAAGTAGATGAAAAAACAAAAGGTTGCAATGAAATGTCCTATTGTCAAGTTTACAATTCTTTTTCTATCTATAATTTATAATCTATGATAAAAATTATGACCCTCGTGTTAGGTTTTTGCTTTGGAAATTGCAAAAGCGTTGTGAATACTGTTCACATCCATCCTTCTTTTTCAAATTTTTGACTAGGTTCTTGGCAGGTGAAGACAAAGACATCAGATATATCTAGTCACCATGAACTTGGTGTAGAATATCATGATTCTGGTTTCATGCCTATCATTCGTTCTGGAGCATGGGCGGATATTGGCTTTCGCTCATGTATGGAAGATGTGTATTTACGAATTGACAATTTTATGAGCAATTATGGGCTCAAGAATGTTGTTGACCAGCCGAATGCCTTTTATGGGGTACCTGACCTCCCTTTCTTATACTCACGGCTCTTCACATCTTATTTTGTTTCTTTTGATGTAAATTACTTTTGAAAGTTTTGCAGCAACTTGATGTGAAATTTATTTATCTATTTATTACAAGAAATAATAAAATACATATTGTTTCATTTAATGAATATCTTCTCAAATGATATTCTGTGAAATGAACTATTTGATGCACTTCAATTCTGCAAACCACTTTTTTGATATTGGGAGCATGCTATCCATCAATTCACATCCTATTATCATAGTTTTGTTGTTGCAAGGCATGGAATGTTTAGGAGAGTTCTGCAACCTTTGTGTTCCAATGTGCAAAGAAACTAATGAAGTTCGTATCATTGTGTGGCTGAGTGCCATTTGCAAGAACTTTATAATGGCAACAAGATTGGCTATGATGGTGTGAACCAGTGAATATTGATGTAGATGGCTGCTGAGTGTAGTTGGCAGCCCAGATGTTTTGGAGTAGTTTTGCAAGGGTCCAGGGTTCTGGTGTTAGTGGTTGATTAGGCAGCGTTGTACTTGGGCTTGTAACAGTGATCACATTAGAAAAGTTGATAATTAAAAAAATATTTGAGAGCGATTGTGATATTGCTGTTGGAAGGTTGTACTATTGATGTAAGTATATAGCTACTTATCACCCTGTCAAAAAGTGTTGTCTGTTTTCTGCCTTATTTATTTAAAACTCTTATTTTGGCCAGCAACTACTGGATTAAGGGTAAATTTTATTTAACTTGCTTTTGAAGGAAAGAGGATGCCTCTGCGCCAACTTTTGTCCGATAGATGTTTGTAGAAACGCAGCATATTTTTTGCACCAGTTGCTTCTATATGTAGTCAAATGTTGCACAATTTAACATTAGTTCAATTTTGATGTCCAGGTGTTTGATGGACATGGAGGAAAGCATGCTGCTGACTTTGCATGCTACCACTTGCCAAAGTTCATTGTTGAGGAAGAAGGTTTCCCAAGGGAGATTGAAAGGATTGTTGCTTCTGCTTTTCTACAAACTGACACTGCTTTTGAGGAGGCTTGCTCACTGGATTCAGCCCTTGCTTCTGGTACCACTGCATTGACTGCTCTTGTTGTTGGGAGGTTGGCATTTCTCTATCCACCTAGCTTATTAGTATCTTGATCTACCTTTTCCTCTCTAATAGATGCAGTGATCCCTTGAATTTGCTATTCTGTTGTCATAATCTCCTGGTCTCAGGAGCAAGAAGCAATGAAAAAAATTGTGCTTTGGTGTATGGTTTAGTGTCATGATCATTTATATGCCCTAAATGGTTCATTGCATTCATGATGCATGATAGCTTGTTTCTTGATATGTCTTTGATGGCAGGTCATTGGTTGTGGCAAATGCTGGAGACTGTAGGGCAGTATTGTGCCGTCATGGCAAAGCAGTTGAGATGTCCAGGGATCATAAACCGATTTGCAGCAAAGAGAGGAGGCGCATTGAAGCATCTGGGGGATATGTCTATGATGGCTACCTTAATGGACAACTGAATGTGGCTCGTGCTTTAGGAGACTGGCATATGGAAGGAATGAAGGCCAGGGATGGTGGGCCACTGAGTGCAGAGCCTGAGCTTATGACTGTGGAATTAACAGTGGAAGATGAATTCCTCATTATTGGTTGTGATGGTTTATGGGACGTGTTCAGAAGCCAAAATGCTGTTGATTTTGCTAGACGAAGACTTCAAGAGCACAACGATCCAGTCACGTGTAGCAAAGATTTGGTTGATGAAGCCTTGAAGCGGAATAGTAGAGATAATTTGGCTGTTGTGGTGGTTTGCTTCCAATCTGAGCCTCCGCCAATCTTGGTTGCACCACGCTCTAGGGTGCAGAGGAGCTTCTCTGCTGAGGGTTTGAGGGAGTTGCAGAGTTTCTTAGATAGCTTGGCAGATTGAGATTATGATGAATGGTTATTATTCACTTCTCTTTGATTTTGGCTATTTTGTCACCCCACTCTGCGCTGTGTTTACTGCTTAGTTGTAGTTTTAGGTATTGAGAGCTCTTAACTGTAACGTATATGGCGGCAAGCCCATAAGATATTTTATTGGTTTGTAGAAGTTATATTGTCCTGGCTTCTGTTTTGCCGGGATCTTGGTACTGAATTTCATCATTGATCTCATGCTGGTAACTTGTTGTGTTGGAATTGTCTGCCATTGTCATCCTCTTATTTACCCTTCTCTCAAACAGTGTGACATCCTCTTAACAGAACCTTCCAGTCTAAAACATGGTAACAACGAATACATTTGATGTGTAATAATTTATTTGACGAGTACTTGCACAATTTATTTGAACGGCGAGTCCAAGTGACTTTAAAAGGACAAATCCTGAGAGGCAAAAATAGCTTGTTAGGTGGAGTCTGAGTCGCAGAAACAGTCTACGATGTGAAAGTTCAGGACACCACTTTTTGAGTTTTTGTACGAATTTAAAATAACGGTATCTGTAACTGTATTTTGCTGAATAATAGTGTTGTAGCAGACAATTCTAATACAGCTCATGTTCTTGAACATCTATGGTTCTGCAACTACAAGCTCAGTTATTGCTTCCTACGTGTTCTTTCAGAGAGAAAGAGGAAAAGAGATAAAAAAAGACAAAACCCTCATGAGAAACACTGCATACGAAGTGAAAATCTAGCATTTTCTTCCACTGCTTCTCATTCTTGAACACATTCACATGTTTTATTTTTCTTGGTTCTTTTACAACAGAGGATTCCTACCCGGTGGAGATGGTCCTACTGGGGTTGCCCGATTGCCTGGACCTTGTATGGATTGGTTGCTTCACAGCTCGGAGACATAAAAGGAAGAACTAGAAACTTGTGGAACAGTGGAAAATTTCATCAGAAGCTATTTCGGGTTTCGGCATGACTGACTTTCTGGGAGTCGTTGCAATCGTACTTGTTGGATTATCCGTGCTGTTCGGATTCATCTTTGCCTTTTCGATTAATGCATTCAACTTCCTGAAAAGATGAGAATTTTATGTAACATACATTGGAAAGCGGTCATCCTCACCTCGAGCTTGTGAGTCATCGTGGCTAAAGAGAACTCGCCTTGGTCCACTGCTCCTCTCATTCTCGTACACGTTGCTTTGTTCCGAAATTTAAAACAAAAAAGAAAAAAGAATGGATTAAAAAAGAGCCTTGGCGCACCATCGAAATATAAACATAAAATCATATTATATTATTATAATTATTAATTATATAATTTAATTTTTTTTATTTATATAAAAATTACGAATACAAATATGCATTTAAGGAACTTAGACATCTGAATTTGTCTACATATAATGAAGTTGAACTGTTTTTCTTGAACTTTTTCTGGGAGATGGAGACAAATATTGATTAGCTATCTAAATTATTAATTAAACGTTTCACTTTGTGCTTTGTTAAAAAATAAGAGAGAGAAAAAGAAAACTATTTACTGCTTGCGTTTATAATCTGACGGTTCTTCGTTAAGTTCCTTTCTGTTTAGTTAGGGTTTGAAATATTATATTAGTGACGGAGCGCACCATTGATTCGACCATCAGATTGGGTCGACCACCTACATTTCGGCTTAATTATTGCAATAGTATACGTAGTCAGTGGGACAAAGCGGTTTCGACCCTGATTTTTAGTATAATAAATTTATTATTTTAATTTATATTTTTAAATTAAAAATTATTTAAATATTTTATTTTTATTTAAAATATTAAATTAATTTAATTCATTTTTATGTGATTTAAATTAGAAATCTTTAAATTATATTAAAAAAATATGTGAATGAAAATTAAAAGGTTAAATATGCATATCTATATATTATATTATTATAATTATTAATTATATAATTTAATTTTTAATGTATAATTATAATTAATAATAAAAAATATAAACATATATTTTATAGTCATATTAATATAAGGTGAATTTATATCTTAAATATATTAAATTAATTATATTTTTTCGTTTTTTTAAAATTATTAGATCATAAATTAAATAATAATTTTTAAAAAAATTTTAAATATATTTTTTAAAATTAAAATTAAAATTTTTTTAAAAAAATATATAATTTTTTAATTTCTAAATATTTCATAAGAAACAAATTTAACATATTTATATAATAAAACACAAAAAATTTTAGATAAGATCGATGGAGATAATATAAACATTGAAAATGTAATTAAAAATGTTGTTGCAATTACTTTTTATAAAAATATTGAAAATGGTTTGCATTAAGGTCTCTGACTCTTAAGTTCGAGTCTGGAGATTAATGGAAGTGCATTGTCGGTGCATTTAATTACATGGGTCAACGAGATGATCAGGCTGGCTAGCCGGCTAACGTGGAATTGATATAATATTAGCAATAAAATGTGGAAGAATGTAGATCCTCAGACAAGAGCCATCTCATCCATTGTCAATGTAACCACAACCATGTGCTTAATGGGCCGGCGATCAGAGGACCACGACTAGACCTACTCCAATTATGGGTTCAACATAGTGTGAAAACCCTTATTGGGCCGAAAGCCCTTCTTCAAATAAGGCTAAATATGAGCCTATATTCTTCAACGGGCAATTCAGTTTTGCTACCATTTCTCCAATTGCCTTATCAGTACCCGCTAATTCTTGTTCGTTGATAGATTTTTCTTTGATCTTATCGTATTCCATGTAGTTTCCGGAAAAAAAAAGAAAAAAACCCTTTTATCTAATCTCAGCAACTTTCTTTTTTATCCATTAAGAGATTCATTGAACCTAGGTTTAGAATCTAAAACTTTTAAGAATAGAAGTTTGAGTTTCAATTTGAGGGACAACTTAACACCTTTCACACATCTAAACAAATTGGCATATCTTGCTTTATTAATGCAAATCCAAAAGAGGCCGGGCAGTGAACCAAACGGTGATGGACCGGGTTGACATAGACAGTAGTGGCAGCCCAAGTCTTAACAACCCAAAATGTGAGACTTTCACTTTTAAATATGATTCTAATATTATTGAATTAAACCTTGTTACCGGCCTGTAGGGTGGCAAGGAACAAAACGTTTTTTTCTATTTAGGCTCATGTCAGCTCAAAACCTGACGACCATAGTGGCACCTAATTTCACAACTATGCTAACATTAAATCCAATAATACAAATGGCACCGAATCGTTTTTCCAAAATAAATGAACCACAATAACCTTTTTATATAGCATATGAAGTGGTAGCAGTTGGTGATTAATTTTTTTAATATTAATATTAATTTAAATTATTTTATTATTAATTATTTTTAAATATAATAAAATTCACCCAATTTAACTCTATTTGAGTGGTTTTTTTTTTTTTTTTTATAAAAAAATTAAATGAAAAGGATAATAAAGTCGAGAAAATTTTATTTAGATAGGCTTAGAAAATCGCAATTACAGTTACACGCGCGAAGGGCACAGCACGTGTGATACTCCCCCCATCCTCCTTCGACTTCTAATCGTCACAAAATCATAACGCCAGATCGGGCGCTAGTCGATACCACCTCTCAAATCACCGATAGATTGGCATTTAACCGGAGGATCAGAAATCTATAGCGAAACGGGACCATGTCAGCGTCGGCAACGGTGGGAGATCCGAGCTCTTGGGCGCGTGCTCTGGTGAATATCTCCCCTTACACCTTCTCTGCCGTTGGCATCGCTGTCGCCATTGGCGTATCGGTTCTAGGCGCCGCCTGGTATGCATAAACATACCTAAAGATTTATATTGTATGTTCGTATCTGGCGATTTTGGTCTCTGTTTAACAAATGCGTTTTTTTTTTTCTTCTTTATGTGCGTGGATTTGTTAGGGGGATTTACATCACCGGAAGTAGTTTGATCGGAGCTGCCATCAAGGCCCCTCGCATTACTTCTAAGAATCTCATCAGGTGACGAACCCTAGGTTTCTTATTGTCAATTATCCGATTAATTTTGTCAGTGTGGATTAAAATTTTATGTCCATTTTCAGTTGATTAAGCGTTTGGTTTTCTAATTTTTTCTGCCGTTGGTTTTATATAAGCGATTGATTGGTGGTTGATTGGCTTGGTTTTATTATCTATTCGTGCTTATCAATTTCTAGGTTGATTGCTTGTGTACGTTGTATAATTGCAGTATTATGATTTCAGATGTCTAGAAATGGGATACTACGACTGCAGAAGTGGAAGACAATCTATAAGAGACACTAAGATTGATTTAATATTTTTGTGGCATCCATTTAGCAAGATAATGTGGAGAAAGTAAACATCTCTTTGCTTGAGAGGGGTGGCATCCGCCCCTTTGCAACTTCAAGAGCAACATAGGCTAAATCACTATGCTCAATTACTGTTCTACTTATAAAATATAATCCACAGGGGGTAATGAAAGAATTGGAAAATTTGGAAGGGCGACAACTTCAATTGAAATTGATACACTTCAACCATTTGCTTTTTTCCTCTGTTGAAAATAAGCTGCTCAAGGATATAGCGTATGAATTTTATATAGTGGAGCCATTTGTTCTCCGATCCTGAATATGTCCTCTGCTAATTGTTTTTCTTTTCCCATCACTTTTCCTTTCATACTTTTTGTTTTTTTTTTTCCCTCTTGTTTTTGGGGTTTTGGGAAAAGGGGGGGGGGTGTCAACTGTTTCTAAAAGCATTATCAAGCAAATTGATTTGCATATCTGTGTAGCCTTGGGTGACTGTGGGGGTTTGTGAATAAAGGAGTAAGAAACAATTTTCTGAAAAGGAAAGAGGAAAGTTGTATGTAAAAGCCATATGTAGAGACATTTTTCTGTGTGCATGGGCTGGTAAGATGTATGCTGTATGTGGTTTTGTACTCTGCGTACTCATCCTGCTGATGAGTGTTTTGCAAGCTAAGTATTTTTGTACTCAACACATTTCTCAGAAAGGATAAGAAACAGTGTTGATACCATCATTAACAATGGAAGCACAACAGTTTTGGCCAGATTCTAATTATTATTACTTTAGCAGTTTTATTTGCTCTCCACTTGTTTTTTGTCTAAATGCATTTCTTTGTATGATATGCCATTAATAAAGTGAATTAGATCCCTTTACTGGGATTATTTCTGCAGCTGGCTAGCAGTTGTTCATGCTCATTTCTTTGTTCCAAGTGCATCTCTTTGCATTATGTGCCACTGATCAAGTGAATTAGATGCCTTTAGTGAGATTATTTCCATAGCTGGCTAGCAGTTGTTTGGGGTTCATTTTTACTTCCAGTCCTTCAACCAGTGGAAGTTCCTTTTTAGTTGTAGTTGACATATAGAATTTTATGTGGATATATGAAGCATTGTGTCAACAAACATTTTTTTAATTGATGGGTGCTTTAATGATTGTTGGTATGTTTAGTGGGACTGCTTGCAGCATTTTCAAAGTTAAATATTACAAGTGTTGCCTTTGATAGTGATTTGGTTTAATTTCTGGTTTTGTCAGTGTAATTTTTTGTGAGGCCGTTGCTATATATGGTGTCATTGTGGCTATTATCCTACAAACCAAATTAGAGAGTGTTCCTGCATCAAATGAGCATGCCCCAGAGTCTCTTAGAGCTGGATACGCAATTTTTGCCTCTGGGATCATAGTGGGCTTTGCAAACCTTGTTTGTGGGTTTGTATCTTTATCTTTTACTGATGGGTCTTCAATTGTCTATCTACTCATAACTAGCTGATGACAAGTGTATTGGCAACAGGTTGTGTGTGGGAGTAATTGGAAGCAGCTGTGCGCTGTCTGATGCCCAAAACTCCACACTTTTTGTGAAGATTCTTGTGATTGAGATTTTTGGTAGTGCACTTGGGTTGTTTGGAGTGATTGTGGGTATAATAATGTCAGCTCAAGCAACATGGCCTGCAAAAGCAGCTTAATCGATGGTTCATTTGGGGGATGCAAAAGATCGGTTATAATGGAGCATTGTGTATTTTGTTCTTTAAATGGTTCTTTCTTAGACTTAAAGAAACTGGTACGGAGCTTCAATGCAGCTTTATTTGTAGTCTTATAGATTGCATTTGTCGTTTCTAGTAAAATCCCTAATCAGAAGAACAATCAGCTCCGTTGGAAATATTGATATGTAATTTTTCTGTTGTGCTCCTCGGCTTTTAAGTCTCTTGCGTTATGGAACTGTCTTGAGATCTTGTATCGACATGATTTTTCACAACTGCCTGGCAGATTTAAAGAGGAAAGGCTCTTGAAAAATGGATATTCTATTTACAGGGATGGTTTGCTTAACCAGACGTCTTTTGCATCGATGAAAATGATTGTGTGCAATCAAACGTCCAACTTCAAACATGCAGACAGTAAACCCGCTAATTGTCCAGTGAGGTTTCTCGTCCCCGTAAATGGAGTTCTTGTCCTGTGACGTTCCAACCTTAAAGGGACAAGAATAGTTTCCCAATTGGTCGTATTTCCATGTTATCATATTTTGCTTGTTCTTCCGTGTTAGCCAATGGCGTTCTGCTGCTGCCACGCATCTTTTATTCCCCTTTTGTTTTTGTCTTTTTTTTATTTTATGTTTTCCCTTCCTTTCAGAAGTGTAAGTATAACTTCGAAGTTCAAATTCTCTATATTGTTCATTTATGCAATAGGCGTCTATTATGTGGTCAATTAAAATCCCCTACAATAACTAGGCTGTGTTTCTCAAAAGGGTTGATAGTTTATTTTAGATTAGAATAAAAATTACTTATTTATGTTATAATAATTTTTAATCATAAAATTTATTTTTATTCATTTATTTTATAAAATTTTTAAATTTAATTTTTTATTTCAAAATTACTTTTTTATTTTAATATTATTAATATAGGAAATATATATTTTTTAAATCATTCAATAAAAAATTTATTAAAATTATTGTAATTTAAGAAAATAATTATTAATTTAATCTATTTATTTTCTCCAATACATACGTGAATCATACAAACAATCATTCTAAATTTCACATTTGCTCTTGGGATATGAATTGTACACATATTGCATACCATTTTAGGGTTGCAGCGAATCTGGTATCTCTTCAGTGGGCATCAAATCAACCCACGATCAAGGGAGCGCAGGCAAAGAAAGGCATATTCTTCTGTTGAAGCTCTTCACAATCCTCCGGACTTGCTGCCTCCGGATCAAAACGCATACGATCAGGAAGACTTAACCCTTGCTTGACACGACCCAATCGCCGTGAGTGGAGGACTTGCTTTGAGGTGACCGGTAGCCTAATGCTCTGATATTCTTCGAGAGCCGAGGCCAAATTTTTGGGACCCCATTTCTCAAGGCATTTGCCTAGAACAGCTGCATCTAATATTGACATGTTTGTACTTCTCAAACCGTGAGGTGTTGTAGGATGAGCAGCATCTCCAATCAAAACGACATTGTCCCAAACGATTTGTTTCAGAGGATCACAATCGTATATGAAATTCAAGAAAGGCTGTTTTGTTTCTCTCATGACTCTCACCAACTCCGGAACCCAAACCTTCTCAGCTTCTTGGTACATGTTTTCAATCATGTCACTGCTTACTTTCATGGTAACCGAATTTCCCTGTAAATATTTTGAGAAAACAATAATCTGCCCTACCTACCTTGACAGGTAAGAACAAGTACATACTCAGACATTCACACCTACACAATTTGCAACTTCTGGGACATTTTGTTTCGACGAAAATCTCTTGAATTTGCAGAGCAGGATACAAACAGTTTAACAGTTAAAAAAATCAAACATAAAAAGACAATTACCTTCAGCTCAGGCTCTGGTTGATGGACATACCAAATCCAGTTTAGTTTTTTGCGGGGAAGTTGATATAGCACAGAGTGGGTTCCAGAGCTTAGTTCAAAGTACAAACATTTCCCTAGACAAGGATACAACCTTCGGATTCCCAAGATGGTGTCTGAGTTCTCATTTCCCGAAAAATCAAGCACCCCTCTCCAAGCACAGTAACCCGAATATCTGCAAAGAAAATGATTCACTTAACATCAACAAAGAAAATATATTGGCCCAAATCCCTAATTCACTGCTACAAACCTCAATTTAAGGTCAGGAAGAAAAGCGTGGCGAATTGAAGAGAGGCAACCATCAGCTGCAACGAGCAAATCCGCCCTTATCTCGATGATCTCATCGGTCAGGACAACTTTGGTCTTGATGCAAACAGAAGATTTGTCTTGAGAAATGCGAAACGATTGGTAGACATGACCCCACGAAAAAATCTCCGGCGGTAATGCATTATAGAGAAGGCCGTGGATATCAGCCCAATGGGCGGCTCTGAAATCGAAGTTGTCATCTCTTGCCAATATTCTACTGCCGCTTTTGTCCCCATCAGTCACTTGATTCTGCACAAATCAACTGCATCAACTTCATGAAAAGCAGGGGATTGTTAGCTGTGCCATACACATACGGACCTGATCAATTGTAAGGGGCAAGGTAGCGCCGTCAAGGAGGTTGGGCTGGCGGAGCCAGGATGCGATGATATGCAGAGCTTGATGGTCAAGGCCGAGTCCAGCACCAGTTGGGCTGCCTTTCGGAGGTGAGCTTGATTTCTCGAGAACCACAACGTCCCATCCTGCCAATAGCAAGGCGTGCGCACATGATAACCCTGCTATGCTGCCCCCGACAATCACTGCCTTCGCCCGCTGCTTCATCGCTCTCTTTTTACCTCGAATCGCGTCGCTCTGGCTAAGGTCACATATGGCTGTAGGCGTGTGCGGATGCGTGGATGAAGTTCGAAGGCTCGCTTGTTTCGTTTCCTCCTAAAGTTTTATTTAAAATTATTATTATTTAAATAATAAATTATTTTTTATAAAAATATTCTATCCAACTATCAATAAATAAAAATGTGAATAAGAAAGTTGACCTAAATTATGATGATCGTTTTTATAATACTTAAATTTTTTTAATAAAAAATATTTTTATTTACTAACTATTAAATATAAAATTTTTAAAAAAATTATAAAAAATAATTAATTATAAATTATTAAAAATATATTTAAATAATATTAAATTTGAGCATTACATAATATGACCGCTGTAACAACTTTGGTTAGGTAATCTATTAATTTGTGCTGCGCCCTTGGCTCAATTTAAGGTCATGTGGTACGGTATTTAAATATTTAAATAATTCACTTGCTTTATTTCATAAATTCAGAGACTATAAATTCGTACATTGCTACGTCTAGAACATTCCTCTTTGTTCTTCTTGCTTTACATGTGTCGCGTTGGTATTAGTTATTTGTCCTTGCTTTAGTAATTTTAGCCCAGATTCTAAAAAAATAATATATATATATATTTTTTTTTTAAAACCCACGTAGAGTAAAAGAACCGTTTCCAAGGCGGAGGAGATCAAAGGGCAAATCGAGAGTAGCCCATTTAAGGTATTGGGTCTTAGAAGTAGGCCCAGCCGCCGCCCCCCACCCCGACAGTTTCCACGCAACCAAAGAGAGAAAAAACAAGAAAAAACCAACAAAGCTTCAGGAGCATTAATAAACTTTGCCCTGCTTCCTCTGCCTGCCTCGCTCGAAGCAGCCAGCTGCTCTGGTTTGTTTTATATGTATTTACTGAATGATTTTTAATTCATTTTTAAAAAAATAAAATCTATAAACCTGTAGAGATTGGGCAGTTCGGCTCTTTGCTTTCTTTTGTTTACCTTCCTTCAAAGAAAGAAAGTAAAAAAACAAAAAAAAATTGCTTTCTATAAACCTGAAAGGGAAAGAAAATGGGGGCAGGACGTGCGGTGTCAATATCGCTGGACGGAGTTAGGGACAAGAACGTGATGCAGCTCAAGAAGCTCAACACCGCGCTCTTCCCTGTCTACTACAACGACAAGTATTACGCCGATGCCCTCGCCTCCGGCGATTTCACTAAGCTAGGTTCGTTTCATTCTTTTTTCCTTTTTTAATAAAATTTTTATATGTATTTATTATATTTCTGTATCTTTTTTTTTTTTTTTGTTCTCATTTTCCACGAAAGCGCATCAGTCTTCTTTGTGGTTTGCGAATTGCCTTCTGGGTTTTGCTTATTGTTGTATTTTTGTTGATGGGTTTAGCTTGTTATCCCTTTTTTTTTTTTCGCGCCTTCTTGTAATTGTTTTCTTTTTTGGCTTTGCCTAGATTACACTTACATGGATTTTTAATTTGTGCTTTCTTCCTGGTTGTTGATATGTGCTGTGAAATGTGAGGGAAACAGAATTTAGGGACACAATGGTACTGGGTATGGCCATGTGCCTTCTAAATGCCAAATGCAATTCATTTGAAGCAATAACAATCCAAGTAATTGCACGCCCATTCTCTTTATTGAAAAATGTGGGGAATTTGTTTTCAGAAAAAATGGAAATTTTGGACTCAAATTGGGAATTTCCCACATAATTATTGATATTTGAAGGATAAAGCCCAAAATTAATTATTGGTGGATTTCACTACTTGCATACAAGCTGTATTATCTTAAGCTTCTAATCGGTTTTGTTGTGCAGAGCACAGAGAAAAATGTGTATCCGTACTCCTTTTATATGATGGAAGGGGTGGGGAGGGAGAGAAAGTACTTCTCCATAATCTGAAGATAGTTCCTACCTGGTTCACCCTTATCTTTCATTAGATACAGTACCCTTCTTGTTGTTTTTCTATTGAAAGGCTACTTAAAACAATTGCTGTCTTAAAACTTCTTACTGTTGACTAACTATAGATGATTATTCTGTGGAGATTCTGTTGTGTTCCAAAACAATTTAGCACTCGTGCATTTCCATCTTTGTGTCCTAGAAAACATTTCTCTTCAATGTATATATGCTAAGGACCTATGCTTGATTGCAGTGGACACTAGCTTAGAAGACTGATGGTTCTAATGCATGGACTTTTATTCAAAAAGGGCTAGGAAAAAGGATCCTCCTTCTGATGTATACATGGAATACAATGTAGATATGTGTATACGGCATCCACATCACATAAGGCACATAATGTGTTGCAACTTTTTCTTTGACCCACAGATTTGTTGTCCTTAGGGTTAAAGATACATGTTTCATGGTATGAATTTGATTAAATAGTCAATTCTCATGAAACTGTACTGTTTGGCTTTCTTATACAGCATATTACAGTGATATCTGTGTTGGAGCAATTGCATGCCGGCTGGAAAAAAAGGAAGGTGGGGCTATACGTGTTTATATCATGACATTGGGTGTTTTAGCACCATATCGTGGGCTAGGAATTGGTGAGCTACCAGCTTATCCTCTAAAAGTGATTTTTTTTTGCTCATTGAAGAAATCTCTGTCCACTTATGCGGGTTCTGTTTTTAATAACCTTGTTTTCAATACAGTTGGGAGTTTCTGATCTTAAAACAAATATTTTGAAAATATGCCAGACTTCTTGACCTAATTTGGTTTTACTGGAAAAAAAAAACCATCAGAATTCCTATGATAGCCTCATCTTTTAGGTTTGCCAGTAGAGTAAATGTCTAAACTATGAACTATGAAGTCATAATTAACTTTGAACTGGTGGCCGTATGAAGAACAATCCCAAGTCATTTGCCTGCAGTTCTTTTCCAGTTTTTTCCTTGGTTTTGGAAGAAAAATCTTGTATAATCCAATCATGTGAGATTTCCTGAATTGTGCAGGTACAAGGCTGTTGAATCACGTGCTTGATCTCTGTTCAAAGCAAAATATTTCTGAGGTTTACTTACATGTTCAGTCCAACAACGAAGATGCCATCAACTTTTACAAGAAATTTGGATTTGAGATCACAGCCACAATCAAGAACTATTACATCAACATTACCCCGCCTGACTGCTATGCTCTAACAAAATCCATTGTTCCTCGTGCTAAAAAATAAAGGTACTGGGTTGGTACTCAACTTGGAATCCTTGGTTTTCCTTGCTACACAATGAACATTAGTATGGATCAAACGTGAATTCTCTGTGTAAGATTATTGAGTTTGTTGAGTTAATTTGGATTCCATTGGCGTGCAAAGTTATCACAGCAAATCTGCTGTGCATCTGATCGGTCAAATTGAGTTGTGAATCATGATAGTCTATTGACCTTCAGAATTTTGTATTTACTGAGATTATGAGCATTTCAATGTGTTCTTGGCCTGCTTCCTGGGTTTCTTTGAATTTCTTGCTTGCCTCTATCTTTCATATATGCTAAACTCCACCCGTTAGGTAAATCACTGAGATGTGCCCATTGGGTAAATCAGTGAGATGGGGACTAAGCGGGCTTAGATTGGCACCAAGCCATCGTTAGGTGTGAGCTAGTAGCATTAATAACATTCATTTATATAAATTCCAGACAAGCGATGAAGTTGGTTCCATGCTTGACATCTTATTAAAACTTGTGAAGTCTTCATGATGATTTGGCAATCTTGGCAGATACTCCTAGCCCAAGCCACCAATCGGGGAGGCACGTGTCCTCACAAGCATAGCTAAGCATTTGTTCTCTGGGAGGGTAGATAACTGGAAATGCCTACCAGACAAATAGAAGTTCTGTGGATAATAATAGATAATGGTGAGTGCCTACACAAGTGTTTCTTAGAAACTCCAAAAGGCAATGAGTTACAAGATATAATGGGTCAAATCACATGATTGACGCACCCAATAGAAGATATCTGTCACACCCAGATGCCGCTATGACAAGGGTGTTGCAATCGGTAGTCAGAGACGCCCACACGAGCAAGACAAAGGATCGTACATGAAGTACATAAACAATTCGGTCACCTCTATGATTACCCATATATAGTATATATACAGCTTTACTATACAATGGTCAATTGGGCTTATTACCGTGAACGTAATAAGAATTGATGTATTGTTTACATAATTTTCCAGTATAGAGTAGGCAACATCATGCACGTAGAGGATGCACAAACAATAATTCTTAATTGCAACCACATCATATCCGCAAATGTTGTCTAGTAGGCCAAACCACCAGAAAAAGTATCTCCGTCATGAAGTAAAGACTCTGTCAGCCAATAGCCATCCCACGAACCACCAATTCTCTGCAAACAAGAAGCCACATCTCAATATGTCAATAGGGAGAGCAAATTAAATGCTGGTGTATGTAATTTGAATATATGCGTGCTCTCATCGTATAATTTAGCTTCTGATCCATTAAACAGAGAAGCCTGTCAAAAAGTTACTAAATTATGAGCAGGAGATCTTGGGTTTTGTATTGCAGAGTTTCTAACTTGGCAATTGTCCTTTGAAAAAAGCATAGCTTCAAAGAAGACAGCGAGATTTGAGACTTAGAAACACCCTTAACCTTTTGGGTCCACATATCGACGTCGAGAATGTATCATTTAACAGCCATAGTTTTCAACTACACTTAAAACCTTCTTGGTTTATCATCCAAAAGTTATCGTCATGCATGTAAAATGCAAGAAGTTGCCTGTGGCTTCAGAACAAAAGGTCTTCAAGCTTTTATGATTAACCAACTGAACCACCATAAATAATGGTGGCCCTAAAAAGGCTTTCAACGGCAGAATTCGGTACATAATTATCGTGAATGGCAGTATCACACGGTGTAAATTGGAACTAGATATGGTATGCACAAGTAAGAAGAGTGTGACAGCAAAAGGTGGAATTACCTGCACCATGGTAAATTGAAATATTTCTTCCTCCTCTGGGCGATTACCTTGAATCCAAACCCGCTGCTTGAATTGGTTCTGTTTCACAATATGCAAACCACCAACATCCACAGCAAACATTAGAACATGGGGGAAATGTAACTTGCTTGAGACCATAGTTAAGATTCACAAGCCGACTAGAAAACATATCCGGAGATTGTAAAGATACATCCAACAGTTAGCTCACTCAAAATTGTGCTAGAGAGAGAGAGAGAAAAAAAAAAAAAAAAACTCAGGCATGAAATGATGTAAACAGTTCCAGACCTCTTCAACAAACAAGCTGCTTAAGATCTTTCTGTCCCTGTGACCAAGCAACACCCTATAGGTTGAATGGTGAAAAATCCTTCTAAACCTTTCAAACTGCAACGACGACAACCAATAGGCCAATTAAGAAACCATATACTTGTATGGCAACAAAGTCAAATCCAGGAAACGTGTGTTTCCCTGACCTGCCCCAAATCAAAGAAGGGCCCAAAATAGGTTGATCTTTCAAAAGGATCAAATCCAGCGAACTGCAACAAGAAAAAAACAACAATAACCACAAAGCCACGACTTTTCTTCCTAATCAACAAAACTTTGAGAAGAAGTTTGTTACCCTATACATAACCTCGATCCCATAATCTTGGCGGGGTTGATCGTTGAACTTGAGTGCATCAAGCTGGTGTTGAACAGCTTCCTCTGCACAAAACTATAAGGAGAAATCAACAAAGATTTGACTGGCCATACAGAAACACAGATAAGAAATTTACATTTAGTCTTGGGCCAAAGGGTCTCTTCCTAATCCTACGAGATTCAAGCCTGAAGAGAATCAAAAATTAACGAATTTAGCGGTTGTATTAGTACCAGCTCCAATCATAATTGAAATAAATAAATAAATAATCGAATGAAGCAGACTAATTTGAATGCCACACCACTCAGCGGAGAGAAAATCCGGAACATCGGCGGAGGCTCTGATGCCGGAGGTCAAAGAGACGGCTGCCGGCTTGTTTTCTCCGGTGAGAGGCTTGGATTTGGATAAGAGAGACAGAGACTGTGCAGTGGACAGAAATGAGCAGAACGGCATCGTCTTTTCCACCTCCACCAGCAACTGAATCAGTTTCTTTATTATTATTATTATTTTGCAAAGGTTTTGTACGATGGAATTCGCTAAATTGTCTCAATTTCATAAGTTCTTGGTGCAATTGAACAAATTTGAAGTTTGAAAGAAAAATTAAATATTTGATAAAATATTGGGGCCAAATTGGAATATTTTCCAAAAAATGGAAAATTCTGATAAGTGAAGGTAGATGGTCCAGTTTCCAACTCGAACGCCGCGCAGTTCCCCGTCGATGAAGCGTTCTGCTCCTCCTGCCCTTCAGTTCCTGGCCGCTGTAACCGCCGTGACCTCCATGTCTTCTCGCTCTCTTGTACTTTCTTTCTCACTGTTTCACAACCAAATGCTTGTCTGCACATACAACGTGCCTGTTGTTGTATCATATTTTGTGTTCATTCTGATTAGAGTTATTTAAATTTAAATCTGAAGTAAGTAAAAATGGTGTGATTTATGGTTCAGTACCGAGGTGGTGGTAGAAAGCAACGGGGGAGAGGCTTCTCAGGCCGTTCGTACGGTGGGGAGAGAGGCCAGCAGTTCGTGAGCGGAGACTCTCATTTCCGGTCAGTCCAGGACGCCAATCTAGGGTTCCGCCAGGGAGGAGACCACGTTATCAGTCAGCGACCGCCGCCTCGGTATCGAGGCCAGCAATTCCGCCAGCCGCTGCGTGACAATCAAAATCAACAGTTCCGGCGACCTCCGTCGTTCGATCCAAATCAGAATCAGACACAAAATCAACATTTCCGGCAATATCCGCTGCCGAATCAAAACCAGGCTTTTCGTCCGCGGCTTCCTAAGCCGCCAGATTATAGGAATTGGGAATACGCCAAAACGGCACCGCCTCCTAATGCTGGTAATCGTTTTTTTTGGTTCATATTGGGATGCTCACTTGGTGAAAATTTTTAGAAGAGAAGTCAATCATTTTCATACTGCGATTTTGTTTGTTGATTTGCAGAGAGATTCATAGTTCTTTCTTATAACATACTGGCGGATTATCTAGCAATTGAACACCGGAGCAAGCTTTATTTTCACATACCTCGCCATATGTTGGACTGGGAGTGGAGAAAAAGAAGTATACTTTTCGAGCTTGGCCTATGGTCAGCTGACATAATGTGCTTTCAGGTTACTGCTCTGCCCTTTTTCCTCCTATCTCGCCTCTAAATGTAATAATTTATCGGTGTTTTTAAAATGAGTTGTCCACAAGAGCAAAGCTCTTGGGGGGAGAGGTTGGGATTCAAAGTACAGCTCTGTCAAATTCCCTTAAAATGTGGGCTTTAATTCTGATGTGTCAAAAAATAATGAGTTGTTCGCTGGTAATGTTTGCAGGAGGTTGATAAATTTCAAGACTTAGAACAGGAATTGAAGCAACAGGGTTACAGTGGAATTTGGAAGGTCTGTTTGGAAATCTTACCATCTTTGTGTTATTTAATGTGGACAATATTATTCTGGCTTATTTTCCTTGTCTTCATTTGCATTCAGTAGACAATCTGTGTTTCAAAGTGGTCTCTATGCTACTAGATTTCTTTCCTTCCCTCTGACATCAATGGCAAGCCAACTCCTTATTGGAATCTAACTGAAACAAGAGCCCTAGAAATGCTGAAATTCCAATATACAATCATAAGGCGAGGGGAATGATTAAGTACTACTAGCTGCATCCAATGCTCAATATATGTTTAAATGCATGCATCTTTTGTTAGCATATCCTGCACTACTTGGCACATCTTCCCAGCCAAAGTTTATCATTTTCCAAGTTATTGGGTAGCCAGAGTCAGCGTTAGTACTGATGATAACAAAAACTTAATTGTGTGTACTTTTTGATATAGTTGCATCATGTATGTTTTTTGGTAGGTGGGTGTGTGCTTATGAGTTCATGATGCATAGATATGGATACACAGAAATAGATACAACATAGACATGAAGGTAAGTCAGCTCTTAAAAAATTGGGAAATATATGTGTTTATTGTTGGACATGTTCTGGTGTATGAAATTTTTAAAATGTGTCACGCGAGTGTATGCATTTGACACTTTTCTCCAATATGGATATGCTTGCTTATAGGTGTAATGAGTGTCATAGTTGTATGCTTTAGCTACAGCAAATAATGATGTTAATTTTGTAAAATACCATAGCTTGAGAGTAAAAAGGGAGTGCACGAGACTCCCACATTTGTGGGATTTGGTGAAGGGTCAGATTGTGGATTAGAAATTGACTAAGCATTAAACAGTGCCTATTAGATACTGTTTAAGAAAATGACAAGTTAAACATGTCTTTTAATTTTTGCATGGCCATTTATGGGAGCCTGAAAAATGTGTTTGTTTATGCATAGATGCGGACTGGCAATGCTATTGATGGTTGTGCAGTCTTTTGGAGAATGTCAAGGTAAAATACTGTCTTCACTAGTTAGTGGCCCTTCCTAGGCTTGATTTCTTTGAGGTAATTGATTTTATGTTTAGCTCCTGTGATGAAGAAGGCCTGTATAAAAAACTTGTTAACAAGAATACCATTTTTTATCCACTGGAAAATAATTGCTCTACTGGTGTCCTTCATTTTGTTCCTCCTTGTAGAGTTCTGAAAATTTATTTTCTAGTTTAAATTGAGACTACCAGATATTACCCTTCAGCCCATGTCATTAATTCCTTTTGTTGGAGGCTTCAATATATTACTTTTATGTTAGGTTCAAGCTACTTTATGAAGAATCTATTGAGTTCAATAGGCTTG
This sequence comes from Rhizophora apiculata, assembly GCA_037832385.1. Classification (NCBI taxonomy): domain Eukaryota; kingdom Viridiplantae; phylum Streptophyta; class Magnoliopsida; order Malpighiales; family Rhizophoraceae; genus Rhizophora; species Rhizophora apiculata. The sequence continues at coordinate 2,475,109 of CM075433.1, read as the reverse complement.
GTCTTCGAGATAATGTTGCTCAGATTTGCGTGCTAGAGGTATATCTATTATATTTGAAACTCCACGGATGATTCTACTTCTGGGCTGTATGTGTGTTCTGAACCCATCTTAACAAATTGATTGGCATGGTTTCAGTTAATGAGTCAAAATTCCATTCCAAACACGACAGCTCTCCCTACAAGGTACCAGTTCAAGAATTCTCAGTTACATTTGTTCTTAGATGCTTACTGTTTCACCCCAACATTCTATGCCTGTTAGGTAGAATTTCTTCCTGACTTTGCAATGTTCGTTTAAATCTTTTTCCTAACTCATGTTGCATCTTATATCTTTTTACTTTATTCTCAAATAAAAGTCCAAATTCTGGTTTGCAGCTCAACAAGTTCTAATAAAGTTGTCATATGTAACATTCATGTGCTTTACAATCCAAGAAGAGGGGAGATCAAGTTTGGTCAGGTATGCCATATGCAGGGTTGTCCGTACATGATTTTCTTTAACATATATTATCTACCTGCAGCAGGTGCACTCCAATCTGGTGTCTGTGTTTTTGCTTGTTCCTCTTCCCTCCTCCCTCTGCTCCTTTCTCCCTAGCCACCCTTCCTGAAGGGCAAAGAAAGTAGGCAATTTGGAATTCAGAGAAGTAGTAAATTTAGTTGTGCTCATGTGAGTCATAACATGATGCATCTGCCTATATGCTTGTATTTTAAGATTTTCAATTTTTATGGAGCTTTTATTTCTCTTGTGCTTGTCTGCGCCTTCCCTGTTCTTTTCTGTTGGCAAAATTATTTCTGCTTTTTTCTTTTTTCCCAGTTTGTTTCATGAACCTTATTCCTTTGCTACTATTTTAGAATCACTGGCTTTGCTCTGATGATTATCCATCATCTCCTGCTGTACTGAATTTCCCCTTTGTTTCTGACATGAACTGCCTTATAGGTTGGTAGAATAACTGGTTTGAATTGAATGTGCTTTCTTGAAAATTACTCCAATTGCTATAATTTCTTTGTTTTTACATGCATTAATGGCTGCTGACAGTTCTCATCTGACCTCTTTTTCACCATGATGACTAATATAAGCATCTACATTTTTATTTTCTTCTTCACTGTTATTTTGTGTAAATTACTTTATGATTTTGTCTTGGTAACTTATGTAAGGTCGAAGAAATGCTTTAAATGTTTGAAGATAAAAGTTGACTTGACTGATATTTCCTTTCTTGCAGGTTAGGTTGCTACTAGAAAGGGCTTATGCTGTTTCAAGAATCTGGAACGATGCACCAGTGGTTCTTTGTGGTGATCTTAATTGTACTCCCAAGGTTGGCATGTGCATTTCTCAATGGCATTTACATCCTTTCATATTATGCCAAGTTTCCTTTTTTGTTCTGTGTCATGTTAATTTGTTTCATTTCTTTTTTGCACCAGAGTCCCCTGTACAAGTTTATCTCAGAACAGAAGGTAATTTTTGCTTTTCCCTGATTTGCTCCACTGTCTGATGGTTGAAATGCTAGAAATACAATGTCAATTTCATCAATTTATTGTAGCTAAATTTATCTGGAGTGGACAGAGATAAAGTATCTGGACAGGCTTCAGCTGAACTATGTACTCCAACGGCATATAATTCTGGTTGTGGTCCAAATCATAGTCCAAGGTAGGTTTGCATCTGGTAAAAAAAAAAAGTTTCTTCTATGGTAATCTCTAAAGGTTTTGTGCATGCCTCTAGTGTTAAATCAAGCTTGCTAAATTTTTCAGCCCACAGCAATCTAGTATCTCAATTCAACATCCACTCACAGTAGATCATAAGCTAGATGATTGTCTCTCAGAAATCCAAAAGCAAAAGGATCCCGATGGAAGAACAGAAGGTATTGTTTTTATTAATGACTACTCTCAGCCTCAATGTGTTAGAAACGATTTGGATTCCTCTGATACAAGCACCATTTTGGAATCTGGGAGTATTGGTAGTGGAACACATGCTGAAGAAGCTGAAGCATGGCAGCAGAATGTAGCAGGAAGCCACCAGGACACTGTTTCACCTACAGTAATTTCATCTGATGGATGCAAGGAAAACCCAGCTGTGTTTCTTGCCAAGAGTGAGTCCTCAGTTGATCAATTGAAAGCTGGGATTGACAAATTGCCTCCTCAAGTAATATATAATCCTAACAAAAGTAGCCCCAATGGGAATGACAGGGAAACGGAGGTGGAAACAAATTCCAGCGCCATTTCTGTAATGTCTTTATGTGAGCATTCCCAATCAAATGCTAAGGCAGAAAGTTCAAACACAAGCCTTGGCGTCGTTGCACTAGAAGACTCATCTTCTGGGGGTTCATTATGCCTGTTGTCGCAGTCAATTGTTAATGATGAGAATATTGGGATCTCAGCACCTTATCAGGCGACTATTTCAAGGGAATCCACAAGCAGTTATGCTTCAGAGGATAAGAAACTGGAAAATGTGTTTCCTGATTTGGAAGAGGGAATATCAGGTGAAGATGAAAGTACATTTTTGTCTGCTCTAAATGATACTTGTACATATCCATCAGAAAGGTCAGATTTGGATTGCTCCCCAAAAGAATTTTCTTCAGATCCAAATGACCCACAGTTGTGTTCACCTAAGTATGAAGTTCTGGGTAATTTGGATACTGAGTCTGGCAATGCCAAGAAAACTCCATATAATTCAGCATTGTGGACTCCAATGGAAATAGTAACTGCTACAGGCAGTGCAGACTGCACCAATCTGGAGCATCCTTTAAAGCTGAAGAGTACATATGTAGAAGTTCAGGTAGGGTAGCCTTTTGTTTTTCTTCTCAGGTTTTGTGGTTTAGGTGTGTTGTGTTCTCATCTAGTATTAAACACTTTGGATGCAAAGAAATAGGCCAAGAAGGAATGGAATTGGTTTGTTCATGAATTATGCATGTTAAACAGTAAAATCTATCTGTTCAGTTGGTTTGATCTTTAGAGGTTACCAGAAATTTTCTCAGATGAAAGGCTACCGATCAAAATTAAATTTTGAGTACTCTGTAACTTATAGAACATGACCATATCATTGGACAGATATAAAAAGAAAGATGGTTGATTGTCCATTGTTCTTTATATGAACTACTTACTATTGGATGCACTAGATATTTTCAGCTTGGGAAGAAGGGAAACTCCTTACATTGGTGTACTTGCTTCCCCTCTTACCTTCACTTTTCTCCCTAGCAAAGTGAGGCATAAAATATCAATAGCTGGATGTCTTATGTCTATGCTTATTTGCAGGATTGTTCAGAGACAAGAGACTTGAATGGAGAACCCTTAGTGACCAGCTACAACAGGCGTTTCATGGGGACAGTTGATTATATATGGTAAGTCGTCTAAGGTCCTGCTCTTCCCCTCGTTGTTTTGTCATGCTCTCCTATTATGGTTTGTTCTGCTTTTCCTATCTAGCTTTCTGCATAATGATTATTAGATTCCTATCTAAGTTTTACTGATGAAGATGTCATGTGAATATGTTATTAGTTGGGGTGTAGTGCTACAGTCTGATGTGACTTTATGTTTGGCTATCATGACTTGATCAAATGTAAAGAAACAAATAGATTGAAGGTTATCTGCCTGAGTGAATGTATCAGAGAACCAGTTTCTTTGCAATGTTGTACCTGGAGCTCCACGGTTGAAGCTGTGATGCCGAGGGGTTTTGTAGGAGTTTTTGTTTTGCTGGGCTATCATGATTGCTACATGTGGTGCAAAGGAATAGACCAGGGGAAACATTGTTTATCTTAGTTTTCCAATAGTTGGAATTGTGTGGAATATACTGAGTTATTATTGTCAATTTGACTGAACATCCAGGTGTTCTGAAGGTCTTCAGACTGTCAGGGTGCTTGCTCCACTACCAAAACATGCCATGCAATGGACAGCAGGATTCCCAACAAAGGTACAAAAATTGTATTTGATGCTGCTCTTATTTTCCCTTGAAATTGTTGTTCATATGATGGTTGCCTCCTGTGGCCTTTACTTTTGCAAAGGCCTAGCAATGTATTTCGCCAATTTTGGGGATGCAAAATTCCTCCATCCTGCTTTGGTCATTGGGGGCCTTTCAATTTTCCCCCACAATTTCCATTTATTGACAATTCTATGTGCTTCATCCCTGTGACCCGAGTCATTTACTGGGTGGGAGAAAGAGTTGAGTGAATGCAATAGGAATAAACTTTTGATGTGATGTGCTTTTAAGAGTCTGAGTGTTTCTTACTTGTGTTATTCAGAAATGGGGCAGTGATCACATTGCCTTGGCTTCCGAATTGGCATTAACAAATGCTGGGACTGATACCGACAGCAAAGTCCAATAGCACGAGCCAGATTTTGTGTTCGATTGTAATTTGGAACTAACAGCAGTGGCAGAGTTTAATAAACATGAGCTAGCTTCGTTTCCAATCAGAATTGCAGTCCTGGCAATTAGTTTCTCAAATAATGTGTGAGTATTACGGTTTCAAGAAGCGTTCCATATCTTGTAATCTCATTTCCCCGAAATCTGTCTTTTTCTGTTTTTTTTTTTTTTTTTTATTCCCACCTTGTATGGAGTTCGATAGCATTATCATCATTGGAGCGGATTGTTGTTTCTATGCGATTCATTAGTCCGAGTTGCCTGACCCGATTTCACATGCTCTCGAATCACCTACTTTTCATACATGGTTTTGATGGCGACATGGCCCCGAGTGTAGAAGAAACCTGACACATCGTGGAGTTTTTCAGTCTGTACGTTACATTTTAACTTCGCAGCAAAGAAAACACAAAAAAAAAGAAGGGCATCGCTGGAAAATAGAAGCAATAAAAAATCGGTAGCTTTAGAAACACGCTGCCAAATGCCTCGTTCGAAACTTTATTTACATATGAATTGCGAAACAGGTAATAAAAATGAGGTACGTGATCTTGCAAAACCCACTACGGAGTCCAAAAACAAAAGGAAAAAGCAGCTAATAACTATAAGAGGAGAGACCAATAAAGCATCTAGCAATTTACACAGCAATCCATCTATGAGGAACTAATCAATATATTAGATAAATAGAAAGTTTAGTCCTTAGACGACTTGTTGATGAGAGACTTGTGAATGTGAGGAATTACTCCACCGCCAGCTATTGTCCCTTTGATGAGAGTGTCAAGTTCCTCGTCACCACGAATCGCCAGCTGCAAATGCCTGGGGGTTATGCGTTTTACCTTCAGATCCTTGCTTGCATTACCAGCCAGCTCCAACACTTCAGCAGTGAGGTACTCCAAGATCGCAGCAGAGTACACGGCTGCTGTTGCTCCAACTCTTCCATGGGCTGTTGTTCTTGATTTCAGTAGACGGTGGATCCGCCCAACAGGAAACTGCAGAAAAGATAACACAACTATAAATAATGTCAAAGAGAGAAGCAAACAGGACAACATCAGGCCCTTCTATAGCTTAAATGTCCAGTATGCCGAAAGAAACATATATCTTGAATAGAGAAAAGGAGACGCCAACAAGGAGATAAGTAACCGTGTGAAATGGATCCACAGCTGTGACTAAGAACAGTTCTCAATCCGACAACTGAAAGAGTAGCCACTATCTATCAAACATAGGGATGCCACAAGCTGAGGGATGCAATTACCAATTACCAGCAAAGCAAATATTGGATCCACGACAAATTTCTAGGACTAAACTTACAGGAAATGCATTCTAGAGTGCCTAATTTAAAGGCTAAGAAATTAAGCCTCCTCAGACGTGTGGAACATATGCTCGTAGAACAATTGACACACACAGCTTTGAAACTTGCTCTGGGTGATCTAGTAGGAAACTGTAAGGAGTGTGGACAAATTGGAAGGAATTGTAAGAGATCGCTACACAAACAAACCATGAAAACGCAACTTCTCCTGCTATGTGCTGATTAACTAGTTCTCTCAACAGGCCTAAAGCTACACAAGCCCAACAAAATCATTGCTGCTCCAATTTCATAAATACTAGGCAAGAGCCGCAACCACTCAGCAGTCAGCCCCCATCAACATGGTAAACTTTTTCACTAACAAATCAAACACGAGCAAACAAAGCAGGATAGACTTGAATCAACCATTGCACATGCGTGTGCATTATGCGTAATCGCCATAACTGGGTTTCTCTTTCCCATTACCATCCGCGTCCTTTGATCATATTCCACCCCGCATATATATATATATATATATATTCACAGCCCCTGACACGTTTCCGCTGCCTTAATTATATAAGAAAATTCCAGATCAACTGTCATCGAGTAATATTAGCCTAGGAAACAAAAATTTCCAAAGTGAAACCCATAAGGCCATCCAATTTGCATCTCCACTAGTGTTTTCACAATCACGTTCGAGTACATAAATAAGTAGCATAATTTCTTTTTATTTTTACATAAATAAAAAAAATCGAAACCTCAATAGATATCATACCATGTTTAATAAAAAAAAAAAAAAACAGGTGTGACATAGACAGAAGACAACTTAATAAAAAACTAAGAAATAAGAACAAGTCGAACACAATGAAACAGCCACAAATCGAATCGAACATATGTATGATCAAAGTGACCTGAAGACCAGCGCGTGAGGACCGAGAGATTGCTTTCTTCTTGCCTTTGTCCTTGCTTTGTGCCGGGGTTTTCCCAGTTATCAACCCTTTTGCTCCTTTTCCTGACATACTTCCTTTTCCCTTCTTTTTTTAATTAATCAAAACTAGAAATACGAGACACGGAAAGAAAGAGAGAGCGAGAGAGCTTGGCTGTTCCGAATTTTCAGATTTTCGAGATTGCGATTGCACGGAAGACAGAGAAACAGCTCCAGAAAGATAAGAGCGACGGCGTCGCTTCATGGATTTATACGGCACCGTATTGTGACTAGCAAGTTTCCAATGCCCCTACAAGATAAGGGCGACGGCGTCCTCACGTAACCTGAATACGACACCGTAGTCGTCGCGTTTTAATTTTTATCTCTCTATTTCATTTTCTTCTCACTCGTACTCGATTCTCCATTAAAAAGTAAATCCCTGTGCGATCTCCACTTTTCTGTCTTATATATAACCAGAAATTTTCATCATATAATAAAACTGTCACAAATTATAATTTAATTAATAATGGATTTTATGTTAGTATTTTGCCGACTTTTTTTTTTTATTTTTTTTTGGGGAGTTAATAATGGAATCATGGGTATTATTACTTTCTGTGGATGCCGGTACGACAAAAAGCCTAGTCTCCTATTGTTGGGCTTACATTGGCCCAACCAGGCTAATGGGCTGGGACCAGTAGATGGTGTGTATAACTGGTCTGGCCTTAAATAATAATAATAATAATTAAAAATCTGAATTTGGATAATAATATTAATATGCCCAACTACATACCTTCCAAGATAGTAATTAAATTGACGATCCATATACGCATGCTCCGTGCAGTACAAAATATATAGAATATGGTACAAAAAAAATGATTCTATGTTATACAAAATAATATATATCATTATGACAATAATAGTGACAAATTACACTTATGGATTGCTTAATTATGCTCAAAATAAATCTAATCACTTAACTGTAAAACACAACTCTACATTAAGTAAAAAATGTTAAGATTTTCATAGTCAAATTGCAGATAAATTAAAAAAAATAAAATAAAATTCCACAAGGTAGCAAACAATTTATATGGTCAGTTTTTGCGTGCGACGATTAAGGAACGAAAATTGAGTTATTCTGTCTTATACAAACAAAAAAAAAAAAAAAAAAAAAAGAAAATCGGATAAGACAGTATAGGATAAGATGGTGTAAATTTGGATAAATTATATGTTAACCTCTAAGACCGTTTGGAATTAAATTAAATTAGATAATTGAAATAAGTTTAAATATCGATAATATTCGAATAATAATTGGACAAATTCTTTGTTTTCCATAAATTTTTAGGCAGCGGATAGCGATGGCATAAGCGACGGTAGACGATGACAGATGGTGGTAAGCGATGGTGATCAAGGCAGCAGCGGGACGGAGGCAGCCATTGTGGACAGTGAGCTAGGGCTGACAATGTGGGCAATGGCGATGCAGCAGATGGCATTAGGTGGCAGTGGACAACCATAGTAGTGACGGGTGGTAGCAGCGACCAACGGTAGTGACAATGGTGATAGTGGTGACAGCCACAAGGATAGAGGATAGTAGTAATAGTGGTGGTGGTGGTTACAATGACGATAATGGCGGCTGTGGCAATTGTGGCGACAATGTTTATGGCAACGACGGCGACAATGGTGGCAGCGACGCGCGTCAAAGGCAGCATCAGACGAGGGTGGCAAAGGTGAGATAGGACAGAGGGGAGAAGGTGGGTTTTGGCCTTCAATGAAAATGAAATTTTGAGAATTTGGCTTAGCCTATCTTGCTCTAGGACAAGGAAATTAATAGGGTAAAGACTAATCAATCCAGATGAGATAAGAATTTATTTATATTATTTTATTATATTTTACATAAAAAATAATATTTAAACTCACAAATATATAAATATAATAATAATTTCATGAATTTATATTAATATTATTAAAATTTTACTTTTAAATTGTAAATTTGGAATTTGATTATAAGATTTACGTTATTTAACACGTTTTAAACGATTGTTTTACGTTTTTGTTTATTTTGATTACATGGTTAACGTGAAAAGAAAACTAAGTATACTAAAAATTAACATCTTTTAGGAGAGCTACACTAAATATATCAATTTAGAGCCATTGTGTTATATATTTGAAATGGTAATGATACACATTAAGTAATTTTTTAGTGAAAATTTTAAATTTTTTTTTTTTTATGAAAAAGATGTTCACGTAACTTACAGAAAAGCCTTACCCAGTAGCCTTTGCAGGTTATCTGCCCATAAATTGACTTCGATCTTAGAATGCATCTAAATTTTCATTGCTGACCAAAGCGACGCCTCATGCCCCCAAAAATCATGCCAAGTGCACGCGTAATGCAAACGTTGACGAAGTAATTTATTATTATTATTATTATATTGAGCGAGGGATATAAATTAGTGTAGAATATCTGGTACATGGATCAATTGAAAATTTTGGAAATCTCGGCCACACAACTCTCTCTGTTTTCGTCCATCAACACCTCTCCTTTTCGAAATGTCAAAGCATTACGATATTTCTTTCGTAGGGTAACCCAATTTATTGAATTTCCGAACATCATTCCAGAAGGTTAGACTCATCCATGCGTGAATAGCAAAGCATGAAAATTTTTGCAATTTTATGCAAGTTTGCAACGAAAAATATTTACTGAAAATTCTAATTTAATGGAGGAATTGCAGAACTCTCTTTTGTTGTCGTTCTTTGAAGGAAATGACGTGCATTGAGCTGGGTAGTTGGTTAAGTTTAGGTGTGCATATTACATTATCGGTAAATATATCTCTTTTTAAAAGGAAATTAAAAAAAAAAAATAATCTGGTCATTTCCCATGATTTTTCTTTTTTTTTTTTTTTTTTTTTTTTTGGAAAAACTTAAGGTTACTTCTATTTTTATAACAAATTCAACCGTATCTTTATAACACCGAAATTGCCGCATGTTAATATCAAATATTTTACACAAACTCGGATTGCTCAAGTCGCGAGAGATCCGAAGTGAAGTTGCCGTAAAAGACAACTTCGTTTTGTGGTTTACAACTCCGCCCACAATTTTTTTTGGTCTTTAAGAACACACTTCCAGATAAATAATTGTTCGGTCTACTCTCTATCTTGTCTGTCCGTGGTTCTCATTTAGCAATTGCCTTCCCCCAAGCTTATAAGGTACATTGAATCCGTCATTGTACGGGGTAGGATCCCATAATTATCGTTTCTTTTTCGGTATTAGCTATAGCTAGGATATCATAAGTTTCAACTGTTTGACCGGCGACTCGTTGAGACGTCATCGCTGATGTCTGGTTCACCTTTCAAACGGTTGGCTGTTCCACTTTTTGTAACTACCACCTGTTTTCAATTGTCTATATGTTATTTTATTTTTGTTGGATTCAATATTTATTTTATTACACTACGTCAAATCAGCACGCTCTTCCCGTGATTACTCACTGTGTTACTACCAAATTTTTCTAAACAGAAAGGGCATTTCAATCAATTGTATTGTATCCCATCGGCAGTTGGATTCCAAAGATCATGATCTTGGGGCCCAATTTTGGCATATCATCCGAAAATTAGGCAATCAGAGAAAACAAGCACTCTTGTTGACCAAGCTCAGTTGAGATTGACAATGCATTTGTACTTATTGTTCCCGTCTTAGATGTACAATTTGTGCCAGAGATGGCGCCCGATACGATGGTAGTCAAATGAAAAATGAGTTGTTTCACATATTGGAAACCCAGCACCATAGAAAAAAAAAAAAGAAAGCCCTTGTCTCGCCTTGCGTATATTCGTCATCTTACAAAAAAAAAAAAAAAAATTGTTAGTATAAATTGTGTGAGTGCAATTAGTGAAGCATTTCAGCTTCAAAAACTACTGAAATTAAAAAGAGAAAATCTTTTCGAGTCATCCTATAGTTACAAGTTGATTAAAAACTGAGATTTAACGTAACATTTGATACATTTCTTTAATTTTATGCGTGAGTGCAATTAGTGAAGCATTTCAGCTTCAAAAACTGCTGATATTAAGAAGAGAATTTTTTCGAGCCATCCTGTAGTTCCAAGTTGATTAAAAACCCACGACTGAGATTTCACGTGATCTTTGGCACATTTTTTTTTTAATTATATATATATAAGTGGATAAAAATAAATATTGGTTTTGTTATTTAATTTTTAAATTTTAAAAAATATAAAATTCAAAAGTAAAAAATAAAATTATTTATTTTTATTATATAACATATGATATAATAATAAGTCATACAATCAACCAAAACATATGCTTCTTCGTTGTCAATTGTTGAATTGGGTTACCTTGTATTATTCCAAAACCAATTTGATAGAATATTGAAAGCTTTCCTTGTTTTTTTCAAAAATAAAATTAGCTCTAGATCCATTTGGTTTGACTTGAGATGTTTCTCTAGAAATATAAGACAACTTCGATCAATAAATAATTGGACGATGAAATTTATTATAATGAAAAAATTTTCGAAGAGTACAGATTCAATCAAAACATAAACCAAAAGGCATTGACTGTTGGCTGTCTCCCACCTCTGCTAAACGAAATTTCGGCTTTCATGTCTTCTATCACACCCTTCACAGGAGAAAGAGATGTGCTCCAGATCAGTCTTAACAAACTCCTCAAGCAAAGCTACTTACAAATTAAAGTTTGAGACCAAGCGAAAGTATGATTCACCAACATAACACGAATTGAAATTCAAACGTGTGGTTTCATTACCAATGCATCAAGGACTTGTTGGAATTAATTAGTTGCATTTCGATCCTTTAAACCAAATACTCACTAGCTAGCAATGCATTTCGGGTGTGATGTACATGTATGCACAGATGGGAAAGAGTCTCTTTTAACTAGTTCTCTAAACCAAAGCGCCGATTTCATAGAGCTATTTATATAAATTACCAACTATTCTAGTAGAAGAATACCTCCTGTACTTAACTTCTATCACACTCTCATTTTGTGCAGTTAGTGCTTGGCATGTTTCCGTGAAGAACGAAAAATGGCGAAAAAATGAACTTACTGTTGGAACTCTACGTTAATGGACGGCGCTGAAATGTCAGCAAGTCTGCTAAAAGCAGTTGTTGAGAGGACTATGGTAGCGCCACCACCTGAAGGCCTTGACACTGAAGTTTGCGCGCGATCAACGATCTTAACCTGGACGGTCCGGCCTGGATTAGTGCAAGCACTAGGCGGAGCTGCACTGATGCACCTTACTACATATTGCCTGCTACACGCTGCTCCCTTGTCCCATAACCCCTCGCCGGCTGCTGCAAATAGATTTGTTGTTGGGAATTGCGATGTGTCGCCACCAAAGCAGGCAGTTGCTGTTATAGCAACCCAAAAAATTAAGAACTTTGCATAACAATGATAAGGAAACAAGGGAGCCTAAGTCAATATGTAAACAGTACTAAACGTTTAGCCCCGCCTAATTTTTTGGTCAGCAGAGAATGGATCTACCGATAACAAGATTCAACTCAAGCTTTCAGCTCCATTTAGTGATAATTATAAGAAAATTAAAGTCAACGCCTTTTGGCACAAAAGCATCGGAGGATGACGAGAAAACAAAAACAAACTTGTGCTCTACGAGGACTCAGGGAACGTACGTGTATAAGGGGGTCCATAGTGTGCAGCTGTGCCAATGTCGCTATGACAGAGTTGGAAGAACGTCGTCAATACCGAGAGAGATACACAGGACAAATAGTTCCGGGGGATAGACATATCTACGTCGCCCGAAGTCGGGGGCTACTCCACATATAATATATCCTTTGCTAATATAAGTTCACCGAAAAGAACTGTATTTAACGCGGCGCCGATATGTGCGCGTGGGACGGCCCAGTAGTTGGCTGGCACTTCGCTATCGTTCATACTTGACCTCGCCCACAGAACGTAGAAATCTAAGAATGCAAAAGCGTGTTCTGGGATTTCTAGAAGAAAGTCATCATATTTTTTTTTGGGATAAAGACACTGTTGGGTAATGAATTTAACAAAATTTTCCGATACGAGTTACAAACTTCTTTTGTGTTCAATTAAGATAACCAAATTTATTTTTTTATTTTTTTATTTTTTCAGATAGAAGGTTCTTTCCGCTAACACCGTTACCACTTCTGTTAGAAACTCAAGTACTTCTCTCTTTCCTTTCTCTCCGACCATCATCACACTGTTATATTTATTTATTTATGTATTTATATTTTGGGCCAAAATAAAGCAAAATAAGAACCAAAACGAAGGAAATAACGCCGGATAACGAGAGACAACGGTGAATGAGGAGAAAGAGAGAGCAAGAGAGCATATGTTGCTGTGGAAGGGTGAGAGACCGTTCCATTTGGCTCTTTTAGATAGGATCTCTATCGTTACTTTCTAATGATTTTCTTTGTTGATGGGTTAGAATGTGGCTGATTGAATACTTCCCAGTGGTCTCTTAAAATTCACATTAGATTTTCCATAGAGAGAAGTGAGGACAGAGAACAAAAATGAAAAATAGAGATTTGAGGGATAGGAAGAGAGAGAGAGAGCGAGTGTGTGTGTGTGTGTGTGCGTGCGCGCGTTTGGTATTTGAGGGTCGAGGGTTTCTAATCTTACCCTTCTCTCTTGCCATAATGAACCTGCAATTCTTGTCGATAGAATTAAATGGCAGCGGTGTGTTGTTTGGTGGTGGGAGAACAGCGGAGATCGAAACAGGTCGACTTCAGGGACTGTGAGCGGTGGACTTCAATTCGCGATGGTTGACTTTGTTGCTCTGGTGTGCCATGCAAAACCTTCTAATGACAAAATTTTAAATGCTGGGGACCTTAGTTGAACCAAAAAGAAGTTTCCGACCCGAATTAACAAAATATACAAAGTTCATGGCCTTATAGTGTCTTTAACCCTTTCTATTAATTCCATCTTTTTATCTAATCAAAAACTATCACTTTAACAGATGAATTCTAACTCAATAATATTAGAGTTATTTTCAAGATTGAAGGATTCGAGTTCAAGATCTAATTTTAACCTTACCTGTAATTCTTGTTATTTAGGATCTGTACTGTTTGCTTTCTTTCTTTCTTGTTTCAACTGCTTTGAGTATGATTCCTTGTAATTTCATACCCAAGTATATTACATCACACATATCCTCCATTTATATGTTTTTTTTTTTCCCTTAAGTAACACTCATCTCAGCTCGTAACCTTTAAAGACATCATTTTGTGTGTTATTTCTTACTTATAAACTACTTATTCTCTCACCATTGGAATGCATGATTCCTTAGCTATATAATTCATTTTTAAAATTTCAACATTTTAGGTGAAAAGATGAAAAAGAGTTTCTTAAATGCCCAATTTGCAACAGAAGCGTGCACCTTACCAGCTCTTTAACAGTTTTTTAAAAAGCAAAAAGGTTAGAGCACATGTTTATGGCTGTTTCTAGTCATATAAGTTGTTGCATATTTATGTGCTAGGCATAGATTGCTTACCTCGGTGGGTCTATAATTAATCTGAAAACCACGAGGATAGTGTTCAACATAACCCTTTGATTTGTAGAGACTTGTGGGTCGGATATATTCTTTACCTGATATTGATGATATCCTCTGGGAAAAAGTCCCCATCCCATCCTTGATCTCATTGAAAACCCCATCCACTTGAAGAATTTGACACTTGAGGTTTGTCAATGAGTTGGCGGTATTTATATGTAAAAATGTTTTGCTCCTATCCACATGTTTTTCGTTCTCATCAGAGCGTAATTTAAGCAGGAACTGAAACAGACAGCTAGCTGGTGAAATAAGATCAGAATCCTCCTATATACTGCCAAAGACAGAAAATCCCTATTAGGCCAGTTTGGCTGTGGCAGAATTAATGGTTTCCATTCATCATGTTTTCCATGCTCCAGTAGACAAGATAATGTGGGATGCCGTGGAACATGTAAGATCTGCAACCATAGTGTTCTTTATGCAGTAGCATTTTAGTCTTGTAAGAGAGGAAGACACTGTGTAAGAGTTTGCACAGTGGTCTCTTAGATGGCCACTTCTGAGGGATTATGGGGAGGAGTTAGGAATTAGTCATTTTACTGAGCTGGGCCCAACCTATGAGCCAAAGTGCACTGCAAAGCAATTGATCTTTCTTCGTTAGACTGGAAAACATACAGATGGACATCATCTCATATATCAATTTACTTATTTTTGGTTGGCAGGCATAAGTACATAAAATTCTTACGGGAAGAAGGTCCCTTGTGCGCACACTGAGACAAAAGAATGGTCTTTCGGAGTTTACAACACGCTCTGAGAGTGAATACAATCCATTTGGGGCAGGACATAGATGCAACAGCATTCCTTCTGGACTTTGTGGTATTTCTGTTTTGTCCATTTTTATGCTCATCATCAAGTTGCCCATTTTCACTTCACTGTAGTAAAAAATTCTTTCCAGAATTCTTTGCACTTCAGTTTCCCATCTATGAATACATCTTCTGCTATGGTACTAACACTCATAAATTGAAATCTCTATGAACCATTACTCGCACCGTAAAGAAACTTAAGTGCGATTGATTTTTACCATCAAAATTTGTCTGGAACTTGAATCTAGTTATTTTTTCACCAGGCATGGCAATTGCACGCGATATAAAAGGAAAGCGAGAACGTATAGCGACACTCATTAGCAACAAGACAACTCTGGCTGGTCAGGTCTACGAAGCAATGGGCAATGCAGGCTATTTGGACTCAAATATGATTGTGATCTTAAATGACAGCCGTCACTCTGTACACCCAAAGACTGAGGAGGGCCTCAAGACTCCCCTCAATGCTTTATCTAGCACCCTAAGCAGGATCCAGTCAAGTAAATCTTTTCGGATGTTCAGAGGAGTTGCAAAGGGACTTTCTTCTGTTTTGCGTTCGCCTACTTGTCTAAACTTGTTTGAGACTGCTAATTAAACTATCTGCGTAAGCGAAGCAGAATAGTTGAGATATTGAAAAGTGAAACTTTACGAATTTCTTTTGCAATAATTTCTGGTAGCAGGTTTCTTGCCTGGTGCCGGCTTTATATGTTCATAATGTCTCTCACTATGAGTCCCCGAGAGTTAAAATGTGCTCTTTACCTTCTTCTGTGAAGGGTGTTACTAAGGAGGATTGGTGGGCTATGAGCTAGCAGTCTCAAAATACGAGATATATGATAATATAAACTTAATTATATTTTTATTTTTAAAAAATAATAATATTTAAATTTATTAATATTTTATTAAAAATACATATTAATATAAATATAATGATAATTTTATGAATTTATATTAAATATTATTAAAATTTAATTATTATATAATAAAAATTAATATTTAATTATAAATAATTACTTTAAAATTTAAATTATTTTAAAAAATAAAAATATAACTTTTTTTTATAATAAAGTAAATTAATGAATAAATTATTACAAGAAAATATAATAGTATATGTCCACAGATTAATCTCCTAAAAAACATCAGTCCCGAGTCTTTTTGTACGACTTTTATCAAACGTGAAGTGACTCTAAATTCTCCCCAATGCAGCTCTCCCGTTGCACGCGTGCTCTGCCACAAGCTTTCCTCGAAAAATACAAGGTGGCGTGAGAAAAAAAAAGCGCTTACCATGGAAAATCTTTCGGCCTTTGCAGGTACACGTACGGTTGGACACCTATTTTCCTATAAATTGACTTTGATCTTAACGTATATCAAAATTTTCGTTGTTGGCCAAAGCAACGCCTCATTCCCCTAAAAATGTTGCGAAGTGCGGACGTAATGCAAACATTGACCAAGTAATTATTATTTTTTATTATATTGAGCGAGATATATGAATTAAAATACAATGTCTGGCTCATGGATTAATCGAAAATTTTGAAATCTCCGCCACGTAACTATCTTTGTTTTGGTCCACAACACCTCTCTTATTTCGAAATGTCAAAGCGCTATGATATTTCATTCGTAGGGTTACGTAATTTACTGCAAATCTCAACTTCATTCCAGAACGTTAGACTCATGCTTACGTGCATAGCAAAGCATGAAAATTTTTGTAATTTTATACAAATTTGCATCGAAAAATATTTGCTGAAAATTCTAGTTCGATGGAGGAATTGCTGAACTCTCTTTTGTTTATGTTTCTTTGTTGAAGGAAATGACCTGCATGGGGCTGGGCAGTTGGTTAAGTTTAGGTGTGCATATTTCATTATTGGTAAATATATCTCTTTTTAAAAGAAAATTGAAGAAAAAAATTGTTGAACTAGTTATTTCACATGAATTATTTATTGGAAAATTTTAACATTACTTCATTTTCTATAACAAATTCAACTGCATGTTCATAACACTGAAATTCTCAAAACAGTTATATACACTTCATTTTTTTAATATATATATATATATATTCTTTTAAAAATTAATATCTAATCTTATACACATACTTAGACAGCTCAAGTCGTGAGAGACCTTAAGTTCCCATAAAGCACAACTTCGCTTTGTGGTTTACGACTCCGCCCAGAATTTTTTTTTTTCCCTTAAGCGCATGCTTCCAGATAAATAAGTGTTTGGTCAACTCTGTTTCTTGTCTTTCTATGGATCTTACTTAGCAATTAATCCGTTATCGTACAGGGTACAATCCAATAACTATATATATATATATATTGGGTCTAAGCTATAGTTTGGATATCATAAGTTTGATTGAACAGTTTGACCGATGACTAATTGAGTTTTGGAGTGCCTTCAAACATCATTGCTGATGCCTGGTCGACCTTTGAAACGGTTGGTCGTTCCATGGTGGGTTACAACCGCCGGTTTACAATTGCCAAAATCAGTTATCATTGACTTTCTTAGATGCATATTTGGCAACTCGGTTAGACTTTCGTGTTTCCTTCCTGACAAATTTATTCACAACAATAAACCTTCAAAAAAAAAAAAAAAAAAGTTTGACCACTGTTTTAAAAAGATACCAGACACCAAAAAATTAAAAAAAAAAAAAAATAAAAGCAAATCTTTTTTTTTTTTTTGGTCTATAAATAAATATTAACACAGTTGACAAATTTTTTCCATCCTAACACTCTCTTAGAATATAAATACTATAACTTCCTTCATTTCAATCATGCTTATGGAAAACAAAGAAAAAAAAAAGGAGTTGGACGACGTAACAGGGCATTGAGAGCCACGTAAAAAATGTGCAATCTATTTAATAATTATATACGATTTTATTTTTATTAAATTAATATTTTTATTAAATTACGTCAAATTAACAAACACTTATCGCGTTATTTTTACTATATTATTAACAATTTTTTCTCAAAATAAATGAATACATACATAACAGTTTTTCGTTCAATTATATATCCCATCGGCAGTTGGATTCCAATAATCATGATCTTGGGCGCTAATTTTGGTATAATCCGGAAATTCCAATGAAAAGGCAATCAGAGAAAACACGCACTCTTGTTGACCGCGCTCGGTTCAGATAGACAATGCATATGGACTCATTTTCCTCTGTTTTACATATAGCAATTTGTGCCAGAGACGGCGCCGGATAGAGTGGTAGAAAACTGAACAATTGGTCGTTTCACATATTAGAAGCCCGGCACCATAAAAAAAACAAAGCCCTTGACTCGCATTGCGTATATTCTTCATCTTACCAAAAAAAGGAAAAAGTTTTTATAAATTGTATGAGTGCAATTAGTGGAGCATTGGAGCTTCAAAAACTGCTGATATTAAAAAGAGAAAATATTTTCGGGCGAGCATGTAGTTCCATGTTGATTAAAACAGCATAAACAGAGATTTAACGTGGTATTTATCACATTTGTTTAATTTTATACATTTTAGTGGATGAAAATAAACAAAAGTCACCATAGCTATCCAAATTTAATAAAAATGTTCAAATCTTAAAGAATATGAGATTTAAAGTAAGCGAGAAACTACTTACTCCTATAATGTGTAATAAGTGATATGATGAACAAAAACATATGCTTCTTCATTGCCAATTGTCCACTTGCTTTACCTTGGTATCATTTAAAAGCTAAATTGGTAGAATTTTGCAAGGTTTCCTTGTTTTTTCCCAGATTAAATTTAAATCCTGCTGGATTAAGTCGGCCATGCAACACAAAATGATTCCTATATGTTGTCGCCACCACAAGTTGAAAAGGAAACTCGTGCAAATTCAACACGTGCAACCTTCTCAATCGTTCCTTCTTCCGCTCTACGTCAAAACGACAACACCACAATGTTATTCTGTAGCCTGCACGCCGCACGAGGATGAGCAATACAAGCATTTCGTAGAAGCTCAACAGCTTTAAAAATTTTAAAGCCGAACATCAGATAGCTAGGAGGGTGAGCAGCGCTACCGAATGATAAAGACCTTATCTAGATCAATTTGGTTTGACTCGAGATGTTTGAATTCTCTAGAACTATAAAGGGTATATAAGACAACTTCGATTAATTGATAAATGGAACAAGAAATTTTTTATAAAGAAAGAATTGCCGAAAAGTACAGATTTAATCAAAACATCAACCAAAAGGCATCGACTTTTAGCAGTTTTCGATCTCTGCTAAACGAAATTTTGGCTTTCATGTCTTCTATCACACCCTGCACGGGGGAAAGTGATATGCTCCAGATCAGTGCAACTTACAAATTAAACTTTGAGACCAAGCGAAAGTATGATTCACCAACATAACACGAATTGAAATTCAAATGTATGGTTTCATTACCAAGGACTTGTTGGAATTAATTAGTTGCATTTCGATCCTTTAAACCAAATACTCACTAGCTAGCAATGCATTTCGGTTGTGATGTACATGTATGCACAGAGGGGAAAGAGTCTCTTTTAACTAGTTCTCTAAACCAAAGCGCTGATTTCATAGAGCTATTTATATAAATTACCAACTATTCTAGTCGAAGAATACCCCCTGTACTTAACTTCTATCACACTCTCATTTTGTGCAGTTAGTGCGTGGCATGTTTCCGTGAAGAACGAAAAATGGCGAAAAAATGAACTTACTGTTGAAACTCTACGTTAATGGACGGCGCTGAAATGTCAGCAAGTCTACTAAAAGCAGTTGTTGAGAGGACTATGGTAGCGCCACCACCTGAAGGCCTTGACACTGAAGTTTGCGCGCGATCAACGATCTTAACCTGGACGGTCCGGCCTGGATTAGTGCAAGCACTAGGCGGAGCTGCACTGATGCACCTTACTACATATTGCCTGCCACACGCTGCTCCATTGTCCCATAACCCCTCGCCGGCTGCTGCAAATAGATTTATTGTTGGGAATTGCGATGTGTCGCCACCAAAGCAGGCAGTTGCTGTTATAACAACCCAAAAAATTACGAACTATACATAACAATAATAAGGAAACACAGGAGACTAAGTCAATATGTAAACAGTACTAAACGTTTAGCCCCGCCTAATTATTCGGTCAGCACAGAATGGATCTACCGATAGCAAGATTCAACTCAAGCTTTTAGCCCCATTTCGTGGTAATTATAACATAATTAAAGTCAACGCCTTACAAAGGCCAGTGAATTTTTGCTCAGTAGTCTCGGAGGACGACGAGAAAACAAGAACAAACTTGTGCTTGATGAGGGCTCAAGGAACATACGTGTATAGGGGGGTCTATAGTGTGCGGCTGTGCCAATGTCGCTAAGACAGAGTTGGAAGAACGTCGTCAATACCGAGAGAAATACAAAGGACAAAGATTGCCGGGGGATAGACATATTTACGTTGCCTGAAGTGGAAGCAAGGGCAAACTACCTCCTCCGTACCGATTGTCTTTTGCTAATACAAGTTCACCCGAAAACTGTATGCAACGCGGCCGCAAAATATCTTTTGGATGTGGAAGCTTGTTTGATTGAATTTACGATGGCATGCGTGTGCGCGTGTATATCTGAATGTGTGTGCACGCAATCAATTATGAGTAGAACAAATTAAGGCGTCAAAATGAGACAGACGAGAGAGGTGATTGCTCGATCAAGCTGGGCCAAGGAGTGCTGACTTTTGGACGAGTCCATTAATTGGCTGACATGTTCTGATATTCTAGGTGAAATCGTTTTTCTTTTTTTTTTCTGTAACAAAGATACAGTTAGGCTATAAATTCTATAAAATTTATCATGTTAAAAATTAAATTAAAGATATCTATTAAAAAATAATTATTATTATATTTATAAATAATAAAAATTTATCATTTGTTCGACCGATTATTTTTTTTCTTCATCTTAGTATTTTTGTTGTTATATTAAAAATCTTTTTATTTATAATATTACTATATAAATATTATAAAAAATAATTTTAAAAATATATTAATTTATCAAAAATTTAATTTTAATAATATAATATATAATTAAATATAATTTATTTTATTTTATGAGAAAATTGGTACAAATTAATGAAAATAAATTTTGTTTTAAAAAAAAATTAGATATAAAATTTAAAATAATTATTTTTAAAATTTTAATATAATCAAAGATTTATATCAATAGACTATTCTATTTAGGTCTTTTAGGCAGGATCTCTATCTTTACTTTCAAATGATTTCCATTGTTAATAGGTTAGAATGTACTTGATTGATACCGGTTTTCCTTTATTTCTAAATCAAGTATCCCATGGACTACATTTTTTGTGTCAGAGCGCAATAAAATTAATATACTAAACTTAAATTTTACTTAAAAAAGATTAAGAATTTCTTTACTTTTAACAAAATTTTTATTATATAATTTTATTTTATTGTAAGTATAAAGGATAATGATTTAATACTTTATTTTTTAATTTTTACAGTATTCTTTAAACTCTTTAAAATTATATTTACTGTTATTATTATTTTTATATTTATTAAAATTTTAATATAATAATCACCCTGTTTTTTAAAATAAATTTTAAATTTTTAAAAATAATTAATAAACATATAATTTACTTATAAAATTATAAAACATACATTCTTGCATGTGGTCTCACTCCAAAATTTGGGTGATAGTTTGCAAAGTGGAGTGTATCCTCACTTACCATTTAAGTTAACCTTTGCAAAGCTAACAAATTTGCTGCTAGAGTTTATCAATAAATTATAATTTATTGATATTAAAGTCATTTTTATTTTTAATGCAAATTTTAATCAGACTTAGTCAATCAAAAAAATAATTATCTCCCTCCTTCCCTCTGCCCGCGATACAGAAAAATTGGTAGAGGGCATTCTAGGCATCTTATAAATAGAATGGGTACGGGCTGTCGAAAGTTAGGCAAAGTCTGTTTTTTTTTCAGTCATAGACCCAGCAGCCAGTAAGGAGATAATACGTTGCGGCTTTCAATCCCATGTTTAGGCCCCTTGTTTCCCATCTCAACTTTCTTATTGCCGCAGAACGCTATGGTTGCTGAAAAGTTTAAATTAGTAAACGAAAAAATTAATGATGTGAAGTTTTTATTTGGAGTCCATAATTTGAATCTCAAAGATTATAGTCACGATACCATCATGAATACGTATGTCGACGATGACAATGAGAGGGAGGGTGTGTCATAAATCATAAAGAGGAAAAAGTCAATAGGCTGTGACTGTGGTTGGAGGCTAACTAATTGCCGTATTAACTAATTCGCTGACATTTTTTTCATTTTCCTTCTCGTTTTCACATGGTCGGCAAAATGGCACGACCAAGCCCAAGGATTCTGGAAGAAACGGATGGCCTAAAACACAATCTGATCTCTCAGTTTCTACCAGAATCCGCTAACTTTGCCCGTAAGGCAAGCGATAAATGAGGAACGACGGCACGACAATAAGGTTTCTGATGGAAGCTGGAGCACATCTTCTTTCCTCACAATTCACAAATTCGTGGGATTTATTGCATACCCAATAGCGAGGGTTCCTAGAGAGAGGGAAAGAGAGACATGGAGAACGATTTGTAAGATAAACGTTGCTCTTTTATCTTTTCTTTTTATTTGTGGTTTGTTAGCATCAAAAGTTTGATCTATAATTAATAAATTATTCACAATTATAAAAAAAAAAAAAAAAAAAAAAGAAAATAATGAGTGACCTCACTTTTTGGTGGACAAATTCTGTACATTGAATAAATTAGTTTAAAAAATGTCACTTACGACAATGTATAATTAAAATAATATTTTTTTTAGCCATTTTTCAATTTTGGTTTGTATAATTTTTTTCTCCTTTGTTTATTCAATGTGTATAATTTGTCCACTAAAAAATAAATTCACCTAGTCGAGCACTTACAAATAATTATTATAACTATAAGTTACTAAAAATTTAAAAGAAATGAAAAATTCAATTGATATTGCAGAAGTATTGAGAACCGCAAAGATTTTGGAAAAAAAAAAAAAAAAAAAGAGTATATTTACTATATATATATATATATATATATATATAAAGAGATAGAGAAAAAAAAAGGAAAAATGCAATGGATACGGGGACGGACTATATAGTGCAATGCAACAGACACTTGCTCAAATTATCCAATCCAATGCCTTATTTGGTCTTATTTAAGGTTGATGTCAAATAAACTAAAGATTCCAAAAGGGAAGCATTATAATTTGTTAGGTTTATCTCCGCATCAAAAATTATATAAATAGAGCGAAGTTTTAAAATTGAGTAATAGGTAATTGTCTTTTTCTTTTACGTATTAATTTAATTTAATTGTTTTATTTCCACGTTCTTACAATATTTCAATTCTTATCGTGGACATTCGGGTTCTTCATTTGGCATAGAAAGTCTTTTTGACCGAAAAAGCAGCCGGTGTTTTTAGATGGAAAAAATATGGTGGCATTTTGTATTTTTAATCATATGGCTTCTCAACGATTGCCCCGCCATTGTTTGACATCAAACCCCTCCATTCACAATTTCAGTTCTAGAACTACAATACTAATTATAACGAAATTAGATATACAAATAATATTTAGTAGCTTTTATAATGTGCATTGAAGGTAAGGAATACAAATTCTCTGTAAAAATTTTCTTTTAAAATTTATTTTGTACAAACTTCAAGCCCTCAATCTTTCGAATTTTAAATATTTGTAAGTTTGCAAAGTTCACTTTCTTTCAAGTATTTATTTTAAGCATTGAGCGTTAAGCTATAATTTATAGGCTAAAAATCGGTAATTCTCTGTAAGCCAACCAACTTGACTTGGGTCAATTTTTGGTATAACAAGGTTATGCGTTATAGTTTCTGCATCTATTTGCATCAAGCATATATATATATTATATATTATATATATATATAAACGAAAAAAATATTATTTTATAAGTATATTAATTATTATGAGTTAAAATTGAGTCACTTATTAATATTTTCATTCAATTAAAGGATTTCAATTCAATGCAATTAATACACCAAAAATTTCATTAGTTGGTTGCGTTGGTGTAATTTTGGGTTGTTTAGATGCATTAATAAAAACGTAAAGATAAAAAGAAAAGCGCGGCTGGTGACTTTGAGAACTAGTAACGAGGGA
The DNA here is from genome assembly GCA_037832385.1 of Rhizophora apiculata. Taxonomy (NCBI): domain Eukaryota; kingdom Viridiplantae; phylum Streptophyta; class Magnoliopsida; order Malpighiales; family Rhizophoraceae; genus Rhizophora; species Rhizophora apiculata. The sequence goes on along the minus strand of CM075433.1, from coordinate 2,451,137 downwards.
AACTGTGGGCTGAGCTACTAGGGAGGGAAACCGTGGGCTGAGCCTCAAGGGAGGGAAGCTGTGGGCTGGGCTTGGTCCAATGATCGATAAGTTTGAACCTCCACAGTCACGCCCTCACACTTATTCATTGTTAGTCATATTTCTCTAATACGGTTATTTCGTTAAAAAGTAAGGGTTATATTCGTCATTGGATTGGAGCAGTAAGAGACGGAAAAACAAACCTACTGCGCCTGGCTTGGGAAGCAAAGAAGAGCAGCAAAAAGGAAAGCACAGGACAAGGACGAGGCGGTGGAGATAGAGGAACAAGAAACAGAAAAGGAACAGAGACGCTTAACAGTTTTTAACAAATAAGAGACTCCTCCTCCTCCTCCTCCTCCTCTTCCGCCGCCGCCGTCGTCACGTGGTTCGTGGTACTATTTCGTATCCTTATAACCCTTGCATTTCCCATTCGTATTCTATTATTCCTAGACTATCCACAGATAGCTTAAAGTTAAAGCGGGCGGAATCTTTTTCTGAGACTTGCTCTTTTTTTCTTTTTTTTTTTTGTTGTGGGTTTTGTTTTGTTTATTTCAAAGGTTATATCTTTGATGTGATATTCACTTAAATAAGCAACCTGCCTGCCCAGCTCGTACAGTTACTTTACAAATTCTTGAAGTAAATGGAGATGGAGATGGAGATCAAGCAGTTGTCGTTTGTGGCCGACAGCCCTCCGCTTTCTGTGGTTTCGGCTGCCAAGGTCGCCGCAATCGCTCTGCCCATTGCTGCTGCTACAACTGCTACTCCCGATTCGCCTTCTGTTCCAACTCTTCTCTTCTCTAATGGGTATAATCTTCTCACTCTGGTCTTCCTATTCACATCTCCCCTCAGTCTTTTAATATAACCTTGTTCTTTCTTCGCTTTCTTTAATATTGTGGCTTTTAAAATTTAGTTCAATTCTTCATTTTTTATTTTTTTTTTCTCTTTGATATCGCGTTTGTATTTTGTCTTTGGTTTGTATTTCACACGAATGCCTGCGTTTTATCTTAATTGCTAGGCTCAAATTGCATGGAACTTACACGATTCTTCGTTACATTGGTCGAATTTCCAAAATTCCCAATTTCTATGATCGGGACGCATATCAGACTAGCCAGGTTGAATGATTTTACTCATTTCATGGTTTATGATTTTGCATTCACTACTTTCCTTTGGCTCAAAGATGATCAACTGTTGAGATTCTGCCCTTGTCATGATCTTTTTCAGATTGATGAGTGGCTGGAATATTCTCCTGTCCTTTCATCAGGGTCTGAATTCGAGAATGCCTGCCACTATATGAACAACTATCTGGAAAAGCGTACTTTTCTGGTTGGGCATTCGTTATCAATAGCCGACATGGCAATCTGGTCAGGTCTTGCGGGTATAGATCTCCACTGTTACCTGTAATTCTTGTTATTTAGGTCTGGATTGTTTGCTCTCTCTTTCTTGTTTCAACTGCTTTGACTAGGATTTCTTATACTTTCATACCTATGTATATTGCGTCACACTTGTTGTCATTGTGATTTTATTATTGTTATTTTTTCTTTCGCAAAAAAGACTGCTTTTATTCAAAAGGTTATGCACAAGCTGTTTCCTTTAAATTTAGGCTTGATATGAAAAGTCATGAGGCTTTTTTCAAGTGAAAAAAGAAAAAAAGAAGGAGAAATTGTGATTTTGTGTGATTGAGTGGCCATTTTTTCTCATGCACTTTTTCTCAATGGCCAAACTTTTTTACTGATCCTCTTTAGAAGGGCATAACATTCTAGGCTTTGCAGGAACTGGGCAAAGATGGGAAAGCTTAAGGAAGTCAAAGAAGTACACAAATCTAGTACGTTGGTTCAATTCAATATCTGCAGAATATTCTGATTCCTTGAGTGAAGTCACATCTACCTATGTTGGCAAAAGAGGCTTGGGAAAGTCTGTGCCAGCTAAAGCCAAAGAGCAACAGCCTGTCAATGGCCATATCTCTGAAAAGGGTATAGCAGGCGGTGGGTCTTCCTCTGAAGTAGATCTTCCAGATGCTGAAATCGGAAAGGTTTGCCTGCGATTTGCGCCAGAACCCAGCGGTTATCTTCATATTGGCCACTCAAAAGCGGCACTACTGAACAAGTACTTTGCTGAACGGTACCAAGGTCGGCTGATTGTTCGATTTGATGATACAAATCCTTCAAAAGAAAGCAGTGAATTTGTGGAAAATCTCCTAAAAGATATAAAAACATTGGGTATCAAATATGATGTTGTTACACATACATCAGATTACTTCCCCCAGTTAATCGAGATGGCTGAAAAGTTGATTCACCTAGGTAAAGCTTATGTTGATGATACACCACGTGAGCAAATGCAGAAAGAACGAATGGATGGTATTGAATCAAAATGTAGGAACAACAGCCTGGAGGAGAATTTGAAATTGTGGAAAGAGATGATTGAAGGTACAGAAAGGGGATTGCAGTGCTGTCTTCGTGGGAAGTTGGACATGCAAGACCCAAATAAATCTCTTCGAGATCCTGTCTATTATCGTTGCAATCCTGTTCCTCACCATCGAATTGGGTCCAAGTACAAGTTATATCCAACATATGACTTTGCTTGTCCTTTTGTTGATGGTCTGGAGGGTATAAGTCATGCACTCCGATCTAGTGAGTACCATGATCGAAATGCTCAATATCACAGGATTCAAGAGGATATGGGAATGGAGAAGGTTCATATTTATGAATTCAGCCGGTTGAATATGGTATATACACTTCTTAGCAAGCGCAATCTGCGCTGGTTTGTCGATAATGGAAAAGTGGATGGATGGGATGATCCACGATTTCCAACTGTTCAGGGAATTGTGCGTAGAGGCTTGAAAGTTGATGCGTTGGTCAGATTTATTCTTGAACAGGTAAGACAATATATGGCCTTGAGCTAGACATTTCCACTATGATATTTTCAATTGTCAGTCTAAACTCTGAACCGTGCACCATGTTATCTCTTTGTCAGGGGGCATCAAAGAATCTTAATCTAATGGAATGGGACAAACTGTGGACTATTAATAAGAAGATAATTGATCCTGTGTGTCCTAGACATACAGCTGTCATTGATGAATGCCGTGTCATGTTGACCCTGATTGATGGTCCTGAGAAATCATTTGTTCGCATCTTAGCAAGGCATAAAAAATATGAAGGTGCTGGTGAGAAGGCAACGACCTACACAAAGAGCATCTGGATAGATCAGGCTGATGCAAAATCTATCTCAGTAAATGAGGAAATAACCCTCATGGATTGGGGAAATGCAATAGTGAAGGAAATTACAAAGGACCAGGATGGCAATGTCACACATATGACTGGTGTTTTGCATCTTGAAGGATCTGTAAAGTCCACAAAGATGAAGCTCACTTGGCTGCCTGATACAAGCGAATTGGTTAAGCTCACTTTGGTGGAGTTTGGCTATCTGATTCGAAAAAAGAAGGTTCTTAATCTGTATAATTTGTAGCATCTTCCTCTTTTTTTTCTTTTATTTCACCTCCAAATGAGTAGTCCCGTGTTAATTAAGTTTTAGCCTAACATCTTTGCTGGTTTGGATTCTGAGCCGCCTTTCAAGCTTGATTTATCTATAAAATTTCTGATCTCTGCTTTGAATATTTATGGACGCAGCTGGAAGAAGGAGAGGATTTTAAAGATGTGCTTAACCCATGTACAAGGAGGGACACTGCAGCACTCGGGGACTCAAACATGAGAAACCTGAAGCAGGGAGAGATTCTGCAGCTGGAGAGGAAGGGCTATTTCATATGTGATGTTCCTTTTATCAGATCTTCCAAGCCTCTAGTTCTCTTCGCGATTCCAGATGGCCGGCAGCCTACCTCTTTGAACTAGACATCCTGCGCTTTTTCTCTCTAGAATAGAAGAAACCGAGTTACCTGTTGCTCTTGCTAATTTTGAGAGTGAGTAATTCTTCGTGTGGGGATACATTTTAATGTCTCCTGTTGGTTCCAAACTGATTCACGCTCGTATTAACGTTATGAAGTGAAGGATAATTATTGGTTACTTTTAACGTTATGAATTGTGATTTATATTTTTAACGAAGGCCCATTTGCCTCGGCCCACGGGTTTCGGTCTCCTTTATTCTACTATACAACTGCGGTCCTGGAGACTGAAGTCTAAAAAAGTATATAGTTTGTCTTGGATCTGATTTTTTGTTTTTTGTTTTTTTTTTTTTTCGCCAAAGAAAAAAAGAAATAGAGTTTATTTCTCCTTAGTCGTGAAGTTCACTGTTCAATGCCTTTTGTCGTGTAAGGAAAAGGAAAACGCGAATAGTGAATGTTAGAGGACGCGGGCAATTCGTTTCATGTCATCTGCGCCCAAAGCTAGCCGTTTTAAATTTAGAAATTTTTAAAATAGAATCGGCAAAAATTAACTGGTTTTACTCGATTTGACTCAACTGACCAATTGATATGGACTAAAAATAATGGTCAATTACATATGATTCAAATTACTCAAAATTAAAATAATTTAAATACTAAATGACTTAAATTTTTAAAATATAAAATTTGAATAACTTAATTTTAAAATTTAAAAAATTTAAAAATTAATATATTTAAAATTTGATAAAATTGAAATTCGATTAATTTATAATTTAAATTAAAAAAATCCACAATAATGGACTCGAATTCGACCCAAGCCGTACTTCTAGTCTAAAACTGATCCAAGGCCCATTTACGCGAAACCTCGGTCGATCCAGACCAACTTTCCAATCTAGTTCCTTCTTCTTTGTTCTTGCGTTTCTGCAAGCCCGGATTCGATTTGATAACATCGGATCGGATGTCAAATTGATGTTCTTTTTGGTCTCGGGCTCCCTCAAATTCATTGATTATTTTGTAATCTAATCCGTCCCTTTTTCTAGCGTCCTTCTTCATTGCAGAATCAAGCGTTTTTTATTTTTATTTTTATTTTTATTTTTTATAAAACAACAATCACTGAAAATTCTTCGCATCTTAGCGAAACATGAATAGGTTTTTTCCCATTTTGGAATATTAAACAATATGAGGAGCGGATTGGATTTGTGAATCGTATCCTGATGGAAACTGTCGTAGCAGCTCAGTGCCCACATGTAATCGCTGCTCATTTCAGTGGAAAATTTGGTCATGATTTCCGGAATTCGACATCTATTTTTGCTTATAATAAAGTGCAATTTTCAAGAATTAACTTGCACCCAATTTCGACCTCCTCCAATGGTTTCAAGGTATGGAATGCTTCCTCGTTCCTTTATTTGAAACTTCCGTTTTCTATGCGCTGCACGGTGGATAGAAGAACAATTTTGTTTTTAAGTTGATGGTTGAGAAACAAATGCGGCAATTGCAAAGCTCATGTACTACATTCATTTATTATTATTATTTTTTATCTATTTATTTATTGCTTTTTTATTATTATTTCTCGGCTCTTCAGAGTTCTCTCGGCAACCGAATGAGATTGAAGAAGAGCATAATATTCCTGAATATTGAAAGTTGCAATTGTTTCTGTTTGAAGTTATCTTGCTTGTTAATGCCTTCACTAGCCAACTCTGGAAGAATCGTCGCAAGATGATGTGGGCTGAAAGGCAGAAACTTGCGGCCTTGACGCTCCTTCTCAACCCTTGAAAGTGCTTCCCACTTATAAGCTACTTACTCCTATCTCTCACACACACACTTGCAACGGGAGATTTCTTAATCATACATCTTACGCTTGAAATTCCAACAACATTGTAGTTGGAAAGATGGCAAGAAGTCTCATAAATGCCCAAACCGCAACAAAAGCATAAACGGCTCTTTAATAGATTTTTCAAAAACAAAATAATTTATTGCTGTTTCTAGTCTTAAATTGTTGCATATTTATGTGCGAGGCATAGATTGCTTACCTTCGTGGGTCTAGAATTAATTTGAATACCATGAGAATAGTGTTAAACATAATCCTTGATTTCCAGGGACTTGTTGGACGGATATATTCTTTACCTGATTTCAATGATGTCTTTGGGGAAAAAGTTCCCACTCCCATCCTTGATCTCATCAAAAACCCCATCCACTTGAAGAATTTGTCCCTTAAGGTTTGTCAATGAGTTGCCGGTATTTTTATGTTAAAATGTTTCACTCCTATTCACAAGATTTTCATTCTCATTAGAGTGTAATTTATGCAGGAACTGAAACAGCTAGCTGGTGAAATAAGATCAGAATTGTCCTCTATACTGCCAAAGACAGAAAAGGCCTATAAGGCCAGTTTGGCTGTGGCAGAATTGACGGTTGCCATTCATCATGTTTTCCATGCTCCGGTAGACAAGATACTGTGGGATGCTGGGGAACATGTAAGATCTGCAACCATAGTGTTCTTTATGCAGCAGCCTTTTAGTCTTGTGAGAGAGGAAGACAGTGTGTAAGAGTTTGCACAGTGAGCTCTTAGATGGCCACTTCTGACCTGGGCCCAACCCATGGGCCAAAGTGCACTGCAAAGCAATCGATCTTTCTTCGTTTGACTGGAAAACATACTGATGGACATCACCTCATATATCAATTTACTTATTTTTTGTTGGCAGACGTACGTACATAAAATTCTTACGGGAAGGAGGTCCCTTATGTGCACACTAAGACAAAAGAATGGTCTTTCTGGGTTTACAACACGCTCTGAGAGTGAATATGATCCATTTGGGGCAGGACATGGATGCAATAGCATTTCTGCTGGACTTGGTAGTATTTCTGTTTTGTCCATTTTTATGCTTATCATCAAGTTGCTCACTTTCACTTCTCTGTAGTAAATTCTCTCCAGAATTCTTTGCACTTCAGTTTCCCATCTATGAATACATCTTCTCCTAGAAGTGCGTAAGGCAGGAACCACTCATGTTTTCCCAGAATATGGTAGTCTATGTCTCTGTGAACCATTACTCACTCTGTAAAGAAACTTAAATGTGCGATTCATTTTTACCATCAAAATTTGTCTTGGAACTTGAATCTAGTTATTTTTTCATCAGGCATGGCAATTGCACGTGATATAAAGGGAAAGCGAGAACGTATAGTTACAGTCATTAGCAACAAGACAACTCTGGCTGGTCAGGTCTATGAAGCAATGGGCAATGCAGGCTATTTGGACCCAAATATGATTGTGATCTTAAATGACAGCCGTCACTCTTTACACCCAAAGATTGAGGAGGGCCTCAAGACTCCCATTAATGCTTTATCTAGCACCCTAAGCAGGATCCAGTCAAGTAAATCTTTTCGGATGTTTAGAGAAGTTGCAAAGGTACTTTCTGCAGTTTTGGGTTCACCTTCTTGTCTAAACTTGTTTGAGACTGCTAACTGACTATCTATGTAAAAGAAACAGAATGGTTGAGATATTGAAAAGTGAAACTTTACTGACTTCTTTTGCAATACTTACTGGTAGCAGGTTTCTTGCCTGGTGCTAACTTTATATGTTCATGATATTTCTTTCATTATCAGTCTGTGAGAGAATTAAATATGTTCTCTTCTTTCTTATTTGAAGGGTGTTACTAAGAGGATGGGTGGGGGTATGCATGAATTGGCAGCCAAGTTTGATGAGTATGCACGTGGGATGATGGGACCACAAGGGTCAACTCTCTTTGAAGAACTTGGGCTATACTACATTGGTCCTGTTGATGGACACAACATTGATGACCTAGTTTGTGTTCTACAAGAAGTGGCATCTTTGGATTCAATGGGTCCAGTATTGGTACATGTGATAACAGAAGAAAATCAGGGAGTAGAGTATAAACAAAAGAGTAATGCAATGGAAAACCACCAGGAAGGTATGTTTTACTTGCTTTGCCTTAGCTATGTGTATGCCACAAATTATTCATCATTTCTCTACAAGTAATTCACAGTTTACAACAATTGTTGTAAAGTTAATTCTTATATTTTTCCATTCACGAATAAAATTATAGTATCAAATATTCCTAATTAAGACTATCTTCATATTTTGAAGCACATTGAACACTCAGATGTTTAACTATGAATGCGGATTATCCCTATGATATAACAAGCCATGGCTAGGTTTGTCTTGTACATTTGGACCATGTGCTATGTGCATGTTTTCAGGATATGCTTTACTTAACATGGTTGTTGGCCTCTTTGAATGTCTAACCAATAGTAAATTTTGACACAGATCAATCAGATGCTTAATCCTCTATTTACTTAATGTCTTAGCTTGGTCTTTCATAATATCAACAGATCACCTGACTGCCGTCCACACATATGTGCAACTGTTGCTGGGTAAATAATAGGCAATATGCTTTGCTAAAAAAAATAATAATAATAATTGGCACTATGAGTCCATCAATGCAATGATGTCTTTAATTTTAATTTTTTTTTCATATTACTATGATGGGGAATAGTGGCCACCCTATCTGGTATACTTATGACAGAAGTCAACTCATTTGCCTGAATGATTATATTAGCAGGAGTTGCCGGTGGACTTTTGTTTTGGTCTTGGAAGAGGGCTGTTTTATTTTATGGAAATCATTGCCATCAGTAGCTTCCTTTATTTTTTTTTGGCCAGAACTTGTAAATTGCTCATATCCCTAGTTTGTTTCGGGTTTTAGGTGCCAACTTAATCTCTCTTGCAATACTCAAGTGGGACCTGTTACTACTTTTACATGTTCATATCTCATACAAACTCCTCCTCTCCCTTTTTGCAGGTTTGTGTAAACTTGATTCTTTGTTGTACAGTATTGACACAAGGACATATAGCGATTGTTTTGTGGAAGCTCTGGTTATGCAGGCGGAGAAGGACAAAGATATCGTGGCGGTTCATGCAGGAATGGAAATGGAACCTTCACTACAACTATTTCAAGAAAAATTTCCAGAAAAATATTTTGATGTGGGGATGGCTGAGCAACACGCAGTTACATTCTCTGCTGGTTTGTCATGTGGGGGGTTGAAGCCGTTTTGCATAATCCCTTCTGCTTTTCTGCAAAGAGCTTATGACCAGGTTCTTTTATCCCTTCTCCTTCACCCCCCCCCCCACCCCTTGACCTTGGCTGCAGTGGGGCAATGTCTCCTTTTCTCTGTGTTTCTCTCTGTGAAATGAACCCACATGTTCTTTTGGTATCATGTCCAAGCATGTTTGCCTGTGTAAAAATATGCATTAATGTGCTATTTTAAATTCATGCACAACTGATTATGGTATTGTAAATTACTTGACTTTAGTTTGCTGTTTTCAGTTTTTGAAGGCAAATGAGGTACTATTGAGCTAGGCTTTCTGTAACATGATAATTTTGATATGCATACTCAATTTTTGGATGAATAGGAAAGTTCTTTAACTTTGCTATACTTTGTTCCCGAGGCTTCTCCAGGTAGTCCATGATGTAGATCGGCAGAGGATCCCTGTTCGCTTTGTCATTACAAGTGCAGGATTAGTAGGTTCTGATGGCCCCATGCAGTGTGGCGCATTTGATATAACATTCATGTCTTGCTTACCAAACATGATTGTTATGGCACCTTCGGATGAAGATGAGCTTTTGGACATGGTGGCTACTGCAGTCCACATAGATGACCGCCCAGTCTGCTTCCGTTATCCAAGGGGTACAATTGTTGGAACAGACCATTATATCTGTAGTGGGATTCCAATAGAGGTAATCTTCACATCCTTTTAACATCTTGTCTATTTCTTTCCACTGATATCAGCTTTGTGGCAAAAACTTATTTTGCTGCTCGGCAAAAAGTGTATCAATTGGTGCCAGCAGTGCTACTGTCAAGATGCTGGAACTTATCATTCTTTCATTCTCTTAATTTTCTTACTTTCTTCTCTTTTGTTATTCGTGCTTGATTCATCCTTTCCTGAAGTTTCACAGTTACTTCTCCTTGTTTAGTTCCAACTCTAGTCTCTAAGATTGCTATCAAGTTTGCCATTTAGCTTTTGGCTTGAGTTTGATTATATCTCTTCTCAAGCAGATTGGAAAGGGGAAAGTGCTTGTAGAGGGTAAAGGTGTTGCTTTACTTGGGTATGGGGCAATGGTTCAGAATTGCCTCAGAGCTCAGGGCCTTCTTTCAAGAATTGGTTTACAGGTTACAGTAGCTGATGCAAGATTTTGCAAACCACTTGACACAAAGCTCCTTAGAGAGCTATGTGAAAATCATAACTTTTTGGTCACAGTCGAGGAAGGCTCTATTGGAGGTTTTGGATCCCATGTTGCACAGTTCATTGCACTCGATGGACAACTTGATGGAAGAATCAAGGTATATGTGAACTAGTTTGTTCAGAGAGAGATTTATGCTTCTTGAAGCATTTTCACTGCTTCTGGTGTAGTTTGCGCTACTTCTACATCTGTCTTGCTGCTCTGATTTAAACCTTAGTTAGAGCATAGAATATGTGTGTTAGGAATTAAAAGCTTTCTATCATCATCCCACTTCTGATGTTTTCTGGATGATATTCTCCAGTGGCGACCAATTGTTTTACCAGACAACTATATAGAACATGCATTGCCCAAGGAACAGCTTGCTATCGCCGGACTAACTGGACATCACATTGCAGCAACAGTGTTAAGACTGCTAGGTCGCACACGTGAAGCTATCCTTTTAATGTGCTAGAAGCTTGTATTTCTCTGACCTTGTTGCAGTCAATGCTTATAGATTGAAGCCGCCTCAGAGAAGAGAGTCCGAAATGGATGGAAGCTTAGAGATGGTTTTAGGTATGGGGGTTGTTTTTCTTGCCGATTCCTGCCCCTTGCATGTAAATTCTTCTCGTTTTATTCCTACATAACCTCAACTTTGCAATGATTGTAAAGGGATAAAGTAGGTACCAAAACAGTGGTGCGTGCTTGTAACATTAGAAAGCAGGCGAGAATTGTACTGTTATTATTATTCTTTTATAATAGTATTATGCCATTATTTCTTTCCATGATGTACCGGAGCCTGGAACCAAAATATGGCAGGTGACATGATGGCTTTACCATGATTTTTTGTGTGAAGTATGTAAAGGATTGTGCATACGCAATGATCAAAGAATAAGGGTAAAGTAATCATACAGATATGGAAATGGAAGAAATTCTTTCTTTTTCTTTTTCTCAAAAAGAAACTCAAAATTTGGCTCAACGTGCAGCCACCACGTTGTCTTTATAATTCAAGAGGGAGGTTAACGCACACGCGATAATTCAAACCTTGGTCAGCCTTCGCTTGTGGTCGCCATTTATAGTTTAGAACTTGTGTTATGGTCTCCTGTTCACTGCCATGTTCATACTTTATAGCCCGTTAACACCATTACGCTCATATTAGCATGCCTTTCAGCAAATCCGTTTGAGAAATTATATCCTATTTGTTTTCTTTTTACCTTTCCTCAAAATTGATGATTATACATGTATAATTGAAAGGACGAAAAGAAAAGGAAAACAAACTTACCAGAGCAAAAAATTGCAATCTCTTGCCTTCACCGAGATCGCAAGTTACGAGTAACGGTGAAGTGGAGCACTTCTCAGGCATCTATCCTGTGACAAGAACAAGATGATCGCCATCTCTAACCAGCTCAATATCCTCAATTTCAGCTCCTTCTTTTGTTACAATTTTGCTGGCAGATAACCCGAACTTTTTGACGCCGATCTCAAGTAGTTCTTGTAGTGACTTCGGCAATAAAACAAGCTTTCCAGCAACTTCACCTCCTTCTGGGCAACTAAGAACCACTCTAGCTTGATAGCTCCTCCAACTCCGGAAACCGGCAAAACCACCGGGAGATGCCATTGGGTCAGTCTCACCTGTACACCTTAGAATATTAACATCGTAACTTGAGTACAAAATCACTGACTGAACGAAGGTAGTGGCTCCAAGTTTCTTTCATTACCAAAAATTCATAACATTGTTCCAAGTTTCTGCTCTTATATGCTGTCTTATAGTTCCTTGTTCCTTTTTTTTTCTGGTCATTTAAATCTTTAACGTCCCTTATCTGCAGCAGACAAGTCCATATTCTGCCTCTAAGGTTTGTATTTCCCTTAAGTCATAATAAAACAAGGCATATCACAATGGAATTGCAAAAAAGGGAAGACTACTTACCCATGTTAGCAGCTGACATGATACCAAAAAGAGAATTACGGAAATTGTTGACTCTCCGCCTAGATTGACCATCTGGGCGTGTCATTTCAGGAACAGATAACTTAGCATCACTGTGTGAATATGAAGCTATAGCAGGATCACTGCTGTACTTCGCAATATGCTTCCCATTATACGGCAACCCCAGCTGCTTTTGAATCGTGGGACTTGGTGCTCTTTTTTGCTCTTGGCCACCTTGCAATAAAATTTGTATTTCTTCCTGGCCCTGATAATCCACTAATGCTCTTGGTGTCCATCCATGTGCATCTGGCATATCAATATCAGCTCCTCGATCTAATAGGAACTCAACCATTTCGGTGTTTCCTTCAGATATTGCTGTATGAAGTGCTGTAGTTCCACTCCTAGTGGGCAATGTAATGTCTCCACCATACCTAACAATTTCCTTGAGCAAATCCAGGTTATTTTGTTCAGCTGCTGTGGATGCAAATTGGCCCACATCGCCGGAAGATATTGTTGCCCCATTATCAACTAGGAGTTTGACCACAGATTCATGCTTCCCCAGTAATGCTTCCCAGAGAGGAACATTGCCATTTGAATCTGCATGAACAAAAGCAGATAAATGTTTGATTCATATTTGTCTTCTTTTCCTTTTAACATTATTAACAAAACTAAATCAAGTGCAGGAATATATCAGAACTAGAATAAAAAGATCTGAACTGAAAAGACTGATTTCCACCGTTTTAATTACAGCTTGGGCAGTCAACCAAAACCATAACCAGGCAAATAGAGTCCACGTGACAAGGACAATGGCAAAGATGATAAGGGGCAATAAGAGTCCAAAATATGTACAGCTTTGGAATGTAGCAAAATGGATAACATTAAAACTTGTTCTTTCACTCCACTGTCATTCAAGGAACACCGCAATTGGGTATTCCTTTCAGAACCCTAAAAGTACTTGAGAAGAATCCTTTTTGGCTTAGAATGTTTAAGAAAAAACCAATATAAAAAGTTACCAATAGCTTAACCAAAATTTAAGAGTACATTATGCAATGCAAAATATTGACCTATCATACCCCAGGAAGAAAACAAAAGGTACATAAATTTATACAAAAGGAGCAGTTGTCACCAGTGAGGAAGCATAGAAAAATGAACAGCAGATGAAGCAAATATATATGATTCCTGTGCAGCAAACTGAGTTCTGCATTTGCTTATTGGCTTTCTAATACCTTTGCTGTTAGGATCTGCTCCATATTCCAGAAGTAGAACTACACAATGCTCATTTCCAAGTGAAGCTGCAATATGCTGTTCCATGAAAAAGCAAGGTGAGAAATTATAAACATTCAAGTTTGCACAAATATATAGGGTAAACATGCATAAAACATTTACCCACCAATGCAGTTCGCCTATTGTTGTCCAATTCATTTGGATCTGAGCCTCGTCTCAGCAACTGATGCAACAAGAGATCATCACCTCTTATTGCTGCAAAACATAGAGTAAGAGGCAAATCTGTTCTGCCCTGAGCCAGCATGTGCTCTGTCTCTGCCAAAATTACTTCCATCACTGGATCATTCAGCTCTTTCAAATGCTGCACCAATCGCAAAAAATGCCATATGGCTAATGCTATCTATTCTACTCTCCTAACAAATAATTTGTTTCTCCAAATAGTCTACTTAAAATAGCTGCCATTATCCTTTTAAATGTCAGATAGAAGAAAAAAAAGTATATTAAGGGCAATTAAAAATGACTGTAGTATAGCACATTAAGGTCATGTAAAGTATGTCAACTATTTGTGCAGAAAGAAATTACAGTTCAGCATTTTCTGCAACTAGTGGATATATTTTCTCTTTCCTGTTGTTTAGGTACATTTGATAGAAAGAAATTGTGCATTTAAGAAGAGGATTTAAATAAGCATGAATAATTTCTCAAGTGCTTTTACAAACTGCATACTGAAAAAAAATAAGGAATATGTGAGGATGGCACCAGATTCAAGCGGATGCATCACATTGGAGCTCCAACTAGTAGGAAACATAGGAACATGATTCTTATGTTACTATTTATGATGATAGCTGCCCCCTTTGAAGGATGAATCAAACAATTTTCCATTTTTCTGTGTCAGCTTACAGCAGGATAATTAATGACAGCAAGTAACAAGAATTGCAGATGCTCCTTGTCACATAACTTGCAAATGGTAGTTGCTGTATATGTGCAAAGGACACATCTCAATCCTACTAAAAATTAATTTAAATGGTGAGAAATGGGCTGGGGATGGAGAAGGTTGGGTAGGGAATTTTCAGAAGCTATGTTAACTGCCAAAATGTTAACCATGATGAGGATGATTATTACAACAATGCTAGTAAAATATATGAATCAATGCAAGTTTTGCCCACCTGAAGAAGATTACTCATGATAATTGCTCCATCTCCAACATTGGCCTGAACAATATTTAGAAAAGCAGTACGGTTCAGACGCAGCAATTGAGTCAAACGTTTGGTTCGAACTGTAAACAACTGTGGCCTGTAACATAGCACGCCAATTTCGCCTACTATGTCTCCTTTCTTTGCATCACCAACAACCTGTGATATTCAATTAGAGACAAAGTTAGTTATCACAGTAGGCAAGTTGCTGTTAAAATATTGTATGCCAATAGGACTGACAAAGGTAGTGGAAAAAGAAAAACTATTAAATTTTGAAGCTTGCCTGTTCTAGGGCATTTCTTTGCACAATAAGTTCCTGTCAGGAAATATTGTACATAAGCAACTCTGATGCACAATATAACAAAATTTTTTCTTCAACAGAAGCACACAGAATGCAAAAATGAATAAATGCTCAGTTGTTTAAGCCAACTTAAATGATGGAAAGTTTTGTTCCTTTTCCATTTTCCCATTTTTCCATCCTTGTTTATGTGTGTTCATGCAGTGGGTGGGTTGGGGGGGGGGGGTGAGGGGGCTGCTGGAAATCTATTCTTATTCATCTCTTTCTTCCTATTGCCTTTTTGGGCATGTTAATCCAAGAAAAGAGAGGGGAGAGAAAAATGTGAAAGTTTCACTGAACTCTTTACATGATTGCATTCATGTGGCCTGGAGTGGAAGATATATCCCCTCCATGCATGCCGCCAGTGTGGACAAAAAGAAAAGGGCAGATAGGAAAGCAATTTCTTACCACAGCACCAGTGACCAATACATATAAATCTGTTGGCGCTTCATTCTGCAAAATCACATCTTCTCTGGGAGGAAAATACTCAGCCTTCATCTCAGAGACCTCCGCAGAACACACACACACACACACAAAAAAGAAAAAAGAAATCTACATCATTTGGTAGTTTTTAAGATACAAAGGTAAGACAAATCACAATAAAAGGATAAAAAAATTTAAATCATTTTGGCAGTTGGATATGACTCCATTCTCAAAGCAGTTCACACTGGGAATATTTTGCAATATGTCAGGTGTTTGAACAACTATAGAATTAAAAATTCAATTAAATGTTGTCTTGTAAGATGCAGATATATTCATTCCCAGAAGGTAAATTTAAACAAGCCTCAACAAATTATCCAGAACCCCCAAGCAAGACAAAGCAGTGTTAGTATATGTACCAGTTGAAAAAGTAAATCATTTGATACCCCACGAAACAGATAGACCCTATCCACGAGTGAATAAAAGAGAAAATTTGAAATGCTTGATTGAATGGCTTTAGGCAGGGAATCAAGAGTCTCTTGTTGATGCAATCCTTCTGCATTGGCTCTGTACTTCAAACTCAAATGAGCAAGCATTTGATCTTGCAAGCGAAAAGGTAGCCGATTCCTGTGGGCAAAACTTGAGGCAGCTTGTATAGTATCTCTCTGCAGTCACACAGAAATGAGATAAGCATAAAAGGATAAGTGAAAATGATCAAGGCTCTCAAAAAGACCCAAATGATTTAAAATTGTAAATAGCTAAAATCAAGGTGAAATTCCTCAAAGCAATCAAATGCAAACGATTAAGATTAAGGTTTTTTTTTTTTTGGGTTAATTGGCTTTGACTGAGACTCAACCTTCAGACCTTTAGCCTAGGAGATGACTCCAGTACAAGTGAGCTATAGCTTATTCGTATGATTAAGACTACGGTGCACACTCAAGTACTTTGAAATTTCACTTCATTACTACTTAGGTCACAACAAACTGAGAAACAAAGTACTATTTCTAATAATCTTAAAACAACTTGTAAACCCTAAAGAAAGCTCTGCAAATAAAGTATCAGTACATGAAAAGCAAAACAGAAAATCTTCTATGGAAAGAAAGTTTATTATAGTGGTTTAATGAATTTCAGATGTCATATTGCATAGACCAACATGATTAGAGCATTATACTTAATTTTGAAGCAAAAACCACCAACGGTAACAGATGTTTGTCTCTTCTTTTATTATAACAAGAATCTTTCGTAGTAATAGAAAAACTGTGAATAGGATTGACCCAGAGGATGCAATACAAATGTTTGTCATGGAATCCATAGGTCCATTTCATTGTCAAAAGAGCAATCACAAATTCATATCATCCAGAAAATGATTCTATTAAAGAGTTATCAAAGAATTAGCTACAATGTTGCACAAAATGCTGCATCCACAGGTTTATAATATGTTATAACGATGTTGAGAAATCCAAATAGAGCAATATACAAATAAATAACAAGACAACTTACTCACAAAATTCCTAGTTCGACTAGTTGCATGGACAACCAAGTTGGTCATATTTCCAATCAAATATGCTGTCAGTCCAAGATTAAACATCATGTAAAACATGACAAATACTTTCTCCCTTGTATTGACAGCGTGTAAGTCACCATAGCCAGTGGTAGTAAGTGTAGTTATGGACCAATAAATGGATGTCACATAACGGATTGACAATCTCTCCTTGTGAAAATCTTGCCAAACAGACCCAATCCATGTATTCTGTGGATTTTTATAATTTGAAGCCAGACGATAGTAGAAGCAGCCTGCCGTGTGCACTACAAAGAGAGTAACCTGCAAGAATGTTACAAGTGTGACAAGAACTATTATTTCCTAGGACCCGTCTGTTTAACAAAAAATAACCAAACATTTCTAGCAAATACTCACACAAACAAGCTTTGAACATCGAACCCAGAAGTAGTTATAGTTCCTATCTTTTTCCAATCTGCCATTGCAAAACATTTTTGCAATGAGAACAAAAGATAGACAAGAGAGAGAATTCAAGACACTGTCAATTGAGTAAAACAGAGGGAGTAAGAATAAAGAAGCAAAGCCATGCAGTGCATAACGCCTTAACAAATTATTTACTCCTAGCTCCAACAAAAGGCAACATGACATAACTTAGCGCGGAGAAAAAACTAAAAGGAGATTGAATCCCAAGAGAGTTTACCTTGAGAAGAAGCAACTGACTCTCCTAAGACGCCAGAGACGAAGCATGCTGAAGTATCCATAGTATTGAAATCTATCAGACAATGCAGCCCTAACGGCTTCAGATGGGATTGTGGAGATGGCGTCAAGGGCTAGCCAGGTTTTTATGTACCTCCAAGCAATAAGCTTATGGTCGTCAATGAGGAGATAAGAAGATCTATCGAGGTACGCAACAAAGAAGGTCACAATGATGTCAACGGCGAAAATTGCATTGACAACATTGTCAGCTATTGCCAGACCTCCTCTAGGCTTATCAAGGAATCCAAACTCAAACGGAGACACCCATGCTGTGTAGAATACCAGAAATACCAGGAACGTCTCCCACAATCTGCAATCAGCATTTAAACAAACAAAAAAATTTCTGTTAATTCAAGCTGACTACCTGGTGAAACATGAAAAACCCAAACAAATCAAACATTCACATAGATCGACCTCTCGTTGTCGAAATTTATAAGGAAAAGCGAAGTTTCTACCCTTGAAATAAGGAGTAAGGTACCTGTAACGAGGATCAAAAGGAGAGACAATGAAGCCACGGAGCTTAATGCGGCGAGTGCTAAAAGCGGTGGCGCCGAGAGAGGGAAGAATGTCACCGTTGATGCTGAAACGGCTGCCTTCGTCTATCGAGTATTGTTCAACCTGTCTTTCTCGAGTTTTCCTCATTTCTCCTCCTCCTCCTCGTCCACCGTGGTCGCCGCTGCAATCTTCGTCATCCAGTCCGGCTCTTTCTCCTTCTACCCCACAAAACAGCACACTTCTCCTTGCTTCCATACCTTTTCCTCTCTCTCACTCTCACACACACACACACAAACGCACCAACCAACCGCCGCCATCGAAGCCGTCGGTCCCTCTCTTATTCTCCCTCTCTACGTATCCCTCCCGCGCTTTGGATTAATGTACTAACCAACATTTTCAGCAGATGTAGATTTTTTGTTTGACGATTTTTTTTTTTTTCCTAAGATGTAATTCACACGTAGGCGTACCAATGAGCAGCTGGTTGTTTGTAAATTTTCTCTCTGTATTTCCTTTATCTGTTATCACCAGGTGCCGACCAGACCGTTATGGGAGTGCTTCCCGTCGTCATCTTTCATCATCGCGCTCCATTTTTACATGTTTTTTTAATTAAAAAGGGACATGATTATATGTGCAAGTCAATATGTGTAAACTCTATGCCAGCCACTAACTTACTTGACTATTGACTGTTATGTCCAATTAACGGTTTAAGATGCACAGTAGAGTTATTCGACGTAATATTGGGCGTATTAAATTCCTTTTTTAAAAAAAAAAAAAACTTTTAAGCTTTCTGTTGCTTGCGACGGAAGAAGATTTCAATCGTCGCATTTAACAAACATAGAATTCGAATTTATACAGCATGGTAAAGTGACTGATCCAAACCAAATTAAAAGAAATAACAAACCCTTCCTACCCTCCAAGTCATGGTCGTTTATTTTTAAATCAATGGATAAAATGTGGTTGTAAAGAGAATTTTTCAAAGATTTTGTTTTTTTCTTTTTTTTTAAACAGTACCAATTTATGAATGATAAAATTCTAACCCGTTCCTATCCAAATAAAAAAAAAAAAAAATTCAAACAAGTGACCCCCAAAAATTTAAATGATCTATCGTTTAGATTTTAAACTTAATGGGACCCGCCAAAATGTCAGAAAAAACTTGGCAGTCCTTTGAGCCAAAGCAAAATTTCAAGTAATGGGTTTTTTTTTTTTTTGTAATCATGTCCTATTTTTATTTCAAGCCTATGGATGTTGCCAATTTTGCTTTAGTGGGCTTAGAAAAACGTAGGGCCATCTGGAGTTACAATTGTGAAAACAATTCGCTCTGCAAAATGCCTGCAGTGATTGATTTGAGGAATTTGCTACAGTCATGCACGACGCCCAAAAGGCCAGATTAACCAGTCCAACCCAAATTGGATTTTCCCAGGCCCTATAATTTATAGAGAAGTTATAATAACGGCACCGTTTTGGATCAACGCCCCACTCACGAAACCAGTGGCAGACGATTCTTCCAGAAAAATAGCGACTTTGGAATTCATAAAGCATCGACTGGAGAGAGCGAGAGCTAGCAAACCTTGTGGTGGTTGCAGAGATAGGAGAGTTTGTAAAAATGTCGTCGTTTTTGCAGTCTTTTCTGGATCCAAGGAAGAACTGGCTGGCAAAACTTCACATGAAGGCTCTCTCAAAGCGCCTCCGAAAATACGGTTAGCTTTTCACTTTATTTTCTGGCCTTCCTTTTCGTCTAAGAGCGCATGCAAATTCACTTATGGCCTACTATAAGCTGTCTATTGATTATCTTCTGGAATTTGAATCGGTGGTTAGGGCTCAGATACGACGATCTGTACGATCCGTACTACGACCTGGACATCAAGGAGGCGCTTAATCGGTTGCCTAGGGAGATAGTGGACGCCCGCAATCAGCGCCTCAAACGGGCCATGGACCTCTCCATGAAGCACGAGTACCTCCCTGAGGACCTTCAGGTTCCTGTTTATTCTATGCTTGCTGACTTCAATTCTGGTTTTGTTAGGGATTTTGGACTTGTCTCAGACTTGGGCTTAAATTGATTTACTATATTCTTTTATTGATTCAGCAGACCATTATGCCACTGGTTCGTGGTGTTAGGAAAATAACTAAGGATAAATACTGTGATCATTTAAATTGAGCATTTTGTGGAATCAGACCATTAATAATGTATCCAAGTTAGCTATAGACATGCATTAATTGGCATCATTCGCAGTCTCCGACATTATTCCCCTTTTCTATTTATCCATATCGAATATATTTGTTTAGGTATTAGCAATCACACAACGCAAGTTTATTTATTGTTTTCTTTGCACTTTATGTAAACTTTTGTGTCTTCTTTGCACTTTATGTAGGCAATGCAGACACCATTCAGGAGCTACCTTCAAGATATGCTGGCTCTTGTAAGTTATCTTGAACGGAATATATGTTGTTGCCTAGGCTAATTTGTTTGCATCATTATGTTGAAACTTGTAAACTTTTATCGGCGGAGGATTTTGTTTTTACCTGTGTTTCTTTCCATAATTTTTACTCCGTTTGTTTTAATTTAATGGTAATAACTTCTCCAGCATTCTGCAACTTTTGGTGTCAATGATATTTCATGATGCCACATTTTACTACTCTTTTATTACTAGAATTAGGTTGTGAGCAGGATGAGTAAATGTCTCTTCTCATTCTTATGCAGACTTCAGTGCTTTGCAAGCGTGTATTGTGATATAAATTCGTGGGCTCGTGGTGTCTCTTCTGGTTTCTATCCATCAGCCTATCTACATGTATACTTTACTCTGAGACCAAAAAAAACCTACACATTTAAACCAAAATCAATAAAATCAGTTGACTGGATTCCTTCTTTTTGGCTGGTTGCAGTTTATGATCTCTTCAAACTGACAGTTTTGGCCTAGTTTTGCCAGGACATAAAAGCCAAACAAACTGAAATAATGAACACCCTCCCTTTTAACTAGTTTTTAATATACAATACAATGTTCCTGTTGCCTTCATGTGACTGTTAATAGCCACATAGATTAAACAGAAAGCAAGCCATCCAGCATTTCTTCCTAGGATGATGGTGCAAAAATGAATAGTAAAATAATGGCAATGGCTTTGAACCATCTTAAACATATGCTGCATTTATATATTAAAGCCTTGATGTTTCTACTTTACACAGATACATTGGGTAATGTCTTGTATATTATAGTGACTACCAAATTCTTCCTTCCCTTCAATTTGTTTGGGGCCTTCTTTAATATTTATGCAACATGTAACATGCCATGACCCAAGGTCTGTGTTGCATTCTTTCCTGCATGTGTTTACTCTACTTCATAATGTTCTCTTTCATGCTACATATGTTATCTATTAAGATCTAGCTCATTTGCATTAAAGCATTGCTGTGTCAACAATCAACACTCAGATTTTAATATTATCACAATTATGCTGGAGATAGATTGCCATAGATTTTGAAATGTCTAAATGATTTGACTCCACATCATTTGTGAGTTAGGAAAATTCCTGTGTTTTCATCCTCTCCCTTCTCAATATCAAGGTAGATTTAAGAGATTATGGAGTGTCTTCCTCCTATAGTGTTGCTACTGGTGATAATGCCCTAGAAGCCAACAAATTGTTACCTTTTATTGCTGATATCTTAGGCATTATGGGAGTATTGATGTAATGTAGATTTGGATGAAAGTTGTCTAAATGAGTAAAATTGCATGAGTATTTGTCCTGTTGCTGGAGTTTCCTCTCTTTCCTTTGTATCTGGGCCCAACCCCGATCTGGAAAAAAATAAAAAGTAAAAGGAAAAAAGAAAAGGAAAATGCTGCATGAAACAGTATTAGAACATATGCATATGTTGAATGGGTGCTGAATCAGAGTAGGCAAGTACTGAGAAAGTTTTTTTAATGGCTATTTTTGAGAAATACAAAAAATAGCATGAACTTTTATGCTTATGGGAAATAAAAGATGCATATGTGTGCCAAGTTAAGTTAACCTGAGTTATGATTTTGTTGAAGCAAAACAGTTGTTACATTTTTGTGGATGTGCAGTTCGATGAATCTGAATACTGAAAGATTGAGTGACTCAAGTAGTCAGTATAATGGAAAACTTGGCCAGGTATTCTAACTTTGGTGAAAATATTGTCACTTTGTGCAGGTGAAGAAGGAGAGAGCAGAACGAGAGGCTCTGGGAGCTTTGCCTCTCTATCAGCGGACCATCCCCTGATCTTCTTAGTATCTACTGTACCTAAATCTCGTTGAAGTGAATTTCTTCTTGGAAGCTTTTGGCTGTCCTAGAATGTTCTGGAGCAGAAGGGACATTTTTTTTTTTTCTCTTCTCTGTAATTGTTTTCCAAATGACGTGTGGGGGTTGAGCACGGTTACTGCATAGTTGTGCACTTTGAGGTGTCTAATAATCTTGTAAAAGCCAACTGTTCAACATGTCTTTTGCGTGGTTAAGTGCAATAAATAGTTCTTCCTAAAACACAAGAGTGCTGCAGGTTTTCCACGATCTGCTTTGCGCGTATTACTCCCAGATATCCTTTCTTTTTCTGGTGTACCATATCTCATTAATGACGTAAGAGGCTCACACAGGCACTTGCATTTATGATTTATCTCTTAAAGAAGTCATTCTATCTATTCGACTGTGCAATGATAAAAGCGGCTGTTTCTTTTCTACCCTATAAACCCTATAAACCGTTTAATGTCATAAGGGACCTTTAAATTAGAATCTCCAGGCGACGCTGTATTGGTGAACATGACGGGTGTTTTGAAGTAAAATTTGGGGAGTTGTTTTTGCAAGTGCAGCTGGAGGAGGTGTAGTTAAATATCGTTTTCATTAGCAACAAGACAGGAGTCATAATGTGACGGCCCCTTAGCATTCGGGAGTAGCTGGATTTGTAGATCTAGAATAATTTCCATTTCCAGTCACCTAAAAATAGAGGAAAGAAAAGAAAAGAAGAATGGAGACATACTCTGTGCGCGCTCCTTTTAGTTTGTTATCAGATCACATGATGGGCTAGCTGAATTTACATCCACAAGCTCTCCCTCCTCGATATATAGAACAATGGACATGTTTCCATGTGCAGATGTTTGCATTACATGCACCTATCCTGATACCCATTCTGAGGAGACGTTTTATATGATATATCGGCGACATGGTAGTTGCAAGGAGTATTTATAGAGAGAGATCAATTATTGGCGAGAATCGAGAATTGTTTGTGGTTCCAGGCCCACAGCCACAGCATTCGATGCAGTAAGATTAACCAAGTTCAGATTCCTGCAGAAAAGGAGCAGATGCATCGACATTTCATGCTTTTTATCGGCATCCAAATTGATATTTTGCTATTACCCACTACTCCAGAAGCCAGCAACAGCATGGTCAGGGATTCTGAGGAAATGCGGACAGCCACACGAGAAATATTATTTTTCTCCAAAGTGAAAACGAAACGTAAGTGGGGTAAAAATAACTATGAAAGTACTTCTCGGAGACACGTTGCCTTTGCTTGGACCAGAACTTGAAGACGGGTCGGTGAGGGAAGGGTCCATGATCATTGTACCGTCATCTATGTGAACTGTCGACATATGCAGGGTCTTTAGAATAAATTTCGTTTTGTGGAATTCGATCTACAAATGGACATTCCCATGTGATAACATGAGCCCATGCTTCAATGAGAAAGTCGGTCTTTGGTCTGCAATAATGTTCCATTGTCCTTCTTGCCAATTGTACTTCTTAACCGACTGGCAAATGCATATGTTTAATTTGGGCGTTTTTATCACTTCACGTACAGAAAAGGAGAACGTAGATTTCTTCAATATTATTTCACATATGATATTAATATTTATTCATCTTTTTACAATATTATTTCACGTATGATACTAATATTTATTCATTTTTTTATAAATATAATTTATTCATAATTTTATAATATATAAATTTATTTTATTATTTTTATTTTAAATAATATAAAATTATGGGTGAGGTATATTAACAAAAATTAAAATAGAAATTCCTTTAATAACTACCCAAAATTCACTGTTGCGTCCATCCTCGTAGTAGGTTTTGGGTACGTTCGGGTCGGCTTGACAAAAATATTCCATGCTTAGCACAAGTAGCCTTGAACAGGCAAACCAGACATTGCTGCTAGTGTATCATTACAATGGCATGTCAGTCACCAATTATGCTTTTTAAATGTCAATGATAATGATAAATAATGTTTCTCTTATCCGAAAAGAAAAATTCCATGCAAAAATTTATCGCATTAAAGACGAGAATTCATCAGAAAAGGAAAAGTTAGAGATTAAAAATAATATATTTATATATGTTCGTATATATGTTTGTACGGGTGAATGAATACCAGACGTTTCTCATTGTCGTTTGTAAATGGTAAATAGCAAGTATTATCGTTAAGCTAATCACGATGCTCGAATTCAAAATAAATTTTCAGAATTTCATAAGGAAGTAAGTAGATACGAGTGAAGCTCTCCATTAGTCAGAAAATAATAATAATAATAAAAAAGGTGACACCGAGTTCGCCCTTCAAAACTCTTCGTCATTTAGTTCAAATTCCTGTATTACGATGGGCAGATGAATTTTACTTCTAGGTATAGGAAATGAAACAACAAGTGTGTGGGATTCTAGTCGGTTGGGATATCCATCTTCACTCACTCACTCACTCTGCAATCATTGGAGGCGGATTGCCAGAACTGGGGTTATTGACTGTCCCAGTAGGAAGTCTAATGAAGATTCGTTTCTTGTGGAAAGTGGACACATGTCTTGATTCAATCTAAATCTTCTTTCACCAACGCCGACAATAAAAAACCGAACAAAATAAAAAACAAAAAACGAAGCACGAGGAAGAAACCAGAGAATTTTGGATGGAAATGCAAATTCATTCTTGTTAAGTGTATATCAAAATTCACTAAATAAATTTCACAATTAAGACCAGCAGATCATGAAAATTTGGTATTTTTGACGTATTAGTAATAAATATTTTGATACTATTTAAAAAAAGTATTTTTTCAAAAATTTAAAATTATTAAATAAATTATAAAATAAATTACGTATTATTTTAAAATAAGAATAAATTAATAAATTGATTTATTAAATTTAAATTATATAATTATTTTTTAAACAGTATTATCATGATAAATTTACAACTTCTACTCTGTTATCTAGAATTCATAATTGCATCTTAAATTCAATATCCATTATTCCCTTTAACCATATCCTTACAAAAGTGATTCTTCTTAGATCTCCGACGGCATATTTCATATGGATTGTACCATGCCAGATGGGTTGATTTTCATGTGCAGATGCAATTTCTTTTTTCCCTTAAAATTCCACTCTAAAATAATATAAGAATTAAATTAAAACGTCCGCTGTGTATCTGAAAACGTGAACGATTTTTCCCCCTTCCGGATAGGTAACTCATGCCAAAAAAAGAGAAGGTGGTGAACCATTAGATTACAATTTGATTTCTCGGTTGAACAAAACAAGTTTTGTTGGGTTGCCAAAATTAGTTAAAAACATCCAACCCAACTGGCAGATAGATAAATTTTTGTTTCGTCATTATAGCACCGCATGTGGTTTGTCCTCGTTGTAGCTAGGTCTTTTTCTTTTTTCTTTTTTTGAGGTTAATGGCTACGTTTTTTCAAATTTGTTTAATTATAAAATAAAATACGACTTGACGGATACATCTAAGGAATTCATTTATAAACTAAATACTACGATGGGATAATCGCCTCCAATTGGCATTTCCCTAAATCACATCCGTTCAGTCCTATTTTTTATCTATTGTCGGTAATATATGAATTGTGCGAAGAATTCAAAAGCCAAAAAAAAAAAAATTTACCCGTAGACCCCACAAACCGGTCTCCTCCCTGTCATTTCCACCGGTCCACCAATATTTTTGAAAATTTAAATTACAACTTGCAACGCACTAAGTGGACAATGCGTGTGGACGCCACCTCAGAAAACTTAAAATTAAATTGGTCATTTCTGCTCTCGATCTATAGTTACATGCAGGTGAAGGCGCATGTAATTAATTTAAGGTGCATAGCACCGTCGGGGTAATTCTTGTTGAGTTAATCGACATAAAGTGGCCCTTGTTTAACGTATGACCCAAATAATGGATGGCTTAACGTGATGGTCTGTTAAGCAAAACGGTGGTTTTGGGTTAATGGGTTTGAAATCCCTCCGCTCTCCCTTCTGACAGATAGCCGTTACAGATAGGGAGAATCTCCCTATCTTCAGGGCAACGGCTGCTGGAAAATGGATGAATATATATATATTCATTATGGACATTTTCTGGGCTCTCTCAACCATCAGAGAAAAGCGTAAAGAACAGAAAGGGAAGAGTAGGAGAAAAGGTAAGAAGAGAAAAGGTAGGAGGAGAGAAGATAGGAGAAACAGAAAGGAAAGCGTACAGGGCAGGAAAGAGAAGTTTTCTCATCTCTACTACCGGATATCAGAATAATGGAGAACGGTATGTTGTTCTGATTTCCTATTCCTTTTGGTTTTGTTACAGTTATATTGCTAGTATTCGTATCAAGATAACGATCCTGCATGATAGAGATAAGAAAAGTCTAACAGTTTTGGTATCAGAGCCAGGTTAACGAATACTGCAATTTATTTTGATTTTAGTTATTTGCGCCGAATTATTTTGTTTTGTTTTCTGGCAAACGGAAAAGCGTATGTTCAATGTATTTTCTATATATTATTGTTTGCTGTACTTAACGGCCGGCGTTGAAAGGGGAAACGTCGGCCATGTAAATTTACACTGCTGAAACCGCTGGTGTCAAAACAAAAAAAAAAAGGAGCCGACCACGAGAACTGTACACCGCCGGAACCCGAACGGTTCTGGGTATGGCGGATCGGCTCCGATGAAGGCTGTGTCTCCGTTGTCAGTGGGAGACCCGAATCGGTCCGGTCTGGTGGGCATGACGGAACAGTCTCCCTGTGAGGCTGATGCTCTGGGTCGGGCGTGGGTCTGGTGGATGGCTGCCGTCGGAGATCCGACCCGAACAGGTTGGTTCACCCACGTTCGCCTGGTCAGAGGCGACGTCCGGGAAGAGCCGACGCACCGGGGTTGGCTGCTGACGGCGACTCCCTCAAATGAAAGCCGCTGGACGTCGTCGGGAAGAGTCGACGGCGATGGCAGAATGGGGCCAGCACGCGGGCCGTGCGTGGTCTCTGGTCAGACGCAGCCTGCGGTAGGTGGTGTTGCCACCGTCGGCTCCGATCGGAGGCAACACGCAGGCAGCGCCTGCAGCAGGTGGTGTTGCCACCGTCGGTCTCCGGTCGGAGGCAGCACGCGGGCCGTGCGAGGTCTCTGGTCAGAGGCAGCCTGCGGTAGGTGGTGTTGCCACCGTCGGCTCCGATCGGAGGCAACACGCAGGCAGCGCCTGCAGCAGGTGGTGTTGCCACCGTCGGCTCCGATCGGAGGCAACACGCAGGCAGCGCCTGCAGCAGGTGGTGTTGCCACCGTCGGTCTCCGGTCGGAGGCAGCACGCGGGCCGTGCGTGGTCTCTGGTCGGAGGCAGCCTGCAGTACGGTGGTGTTGCCACCGTCGGTTTCTGGTCGGAGGCA
Organism: Rhizophora apiculata; assembly: GCA_037832385.1. Lineage (NCBI taxonomy): Eukaryota > Viridiplantae > Streptophyta > Magnoliopsida > Malpighiales > Rhizophoraceae > Rhizophora > Rhizophora apiculata. The sequence goes on along the minus strand of CM075433.1, from coordinate 2,423,628 downwards.
ACACGCGGGCTGTGCCGGCAGAAAAAAAAAAAAAAAAAAAAAAAGTTTATTAAAGTCACGTCAACGTGAATCAAATATTGAAAGCCTATTGGTCACCAAAGTGACCTGGCCTGAAGGAATTTGAATTGTTGATCGTGAATTTTCAATTGTTCATTTTTTATGCTAATATTATATAAATATATGAACAATTGTGGTTATTAATTATACGGCTAGGAGATCATCCAAAGATGGATCATTGCCTATAATTAATGACACTGAAAGGGGATTGATTGATGTACTGAGCAAACATGATTGCATATCCAAAGATAACATTCATGTTAACTCTAGTATTATTGATTAACCTATTAAAGCATATTTAAATTAGCATTATTATTGATTGCAGCTATGTGTTTGAGGATCACCCAAAGGTGAACTTAAATATATAGTCAAAGTTTATAATGCATGTGTCTGAATCCATTAGAGTTTACTCAAAGCATTAACATGTAAATTTGGATTATGTTTGCAGCTTCTAATAACGTTTTCGCCTTGGGCAATGCAATGATCAAATTCAATGGGCTGAACTATGCAGAATGGTCTGAGCATATTCAGTTTCATTTAGGTGTTTTGGGCTTGGACTTAGCAGTCATTTCGGAAGAAAAGCCTGCAGCCATTACTGGGACCAGTACAGAATCTGATAAGTCTTTTCATGAGGCTTGGGTACGGTCCAATAGGCTGAGTTTGAATTTGATGCGAATGACGATGGCTGAAAATGTCAAGCCCTCAATGCCCAAGACGGAAAATGCAAGGGAATTTCTGATGAGAATCAAGGAATACTCTCAATCAGACATAGCTGATAAATCCATTGTAGGAACCCTGATGAGTGAGCTGACGACCAAGAAATTTGATTGGTCACGGCCTATTCATGATCATGTGACTAGCATGGCTAATCTAGCAGCAAAGTTGAGAACGATGGGTATGGATGTGAGTGAATCCTTTTTGGTTCAATTCATCATCAACTCACTACCTCCTGAATTTGGCCAGTTCCAAGTGAACTATAACACTATTAAAGAGAAATGGAACTTTCAGGAAATTAAGGCCATGTTAGTTCAGGAGGAAGGGAGATTAAAGAAGATGAAGGATCACTCCATTCATCTCACTGTTCGTAATGATGCTAGTGGTAGCAAGTCTAAACCACATCACAAAAATAAGAAGAAGGACAAAGCCTCCATAAAAGTCTCTGGAGGTCAGATCCAAAAGGATCAGAAGTGCTTCTTCTGCAAAAGGATGGGTCACTTCAAGAAGGATTGCCCAAAAAGAAAGGCTTGGTTCGAAAGGAAAGGTATGTACTGTATATCAGTATGTTTTGAATCAAATATAATTGAAGTGCCCAATAATACTTGGTGGTTAGACTCTGGAGCTACTATTCATGTGTCACATATTATGCAGGGATTCCTTTCAATCCAGCCCATAACAGGAACTGAGAAGTTCCTTTATATGGGAAACAGAATGAAGGCACGAATAGAAGGAATTGGGACGTACAGATTGATCTTGGACACCAAGTGTCATCTGGATCTAGAAAAGTGTCTCTATGTTCCTGAATGTGCTAGAAATTTGGTTTCTGTTGCAAAGTTGGATGAAGTGGGATTTAATCTTAAGATTGGAAATGGTGCATTTTCATTGTATAGACATTCGTACTATTATGGATCTGGTACTTTGATTGATGATTTGTACCGCTTTAGTCTTGACGCTATGTATGCCGATTCTCTATTTCTTGTTGAGCATGGTATTGGTAACAAACGTAATGTGCATGATGATTGTTCTGCTTTCTTATGGCATCAAAGATTGGGTCATATATCCAAAGAAAGGATATTGAGGTTGGTGAAAAGTGACATCCTGCCTCAATTGGATTTTACTGATTGGGATGTGTGTGTTGATTGTATAAAAGGGAAACAAACAAGACACACATCGAAGTACCCAGCCATGAGAAGTAATGCGCCTTTAGAATTGATACACACTGATATTTGTGGCCCCTTTGACATTCCTACATGGGGTGGTGAAAAAATATTTCATCACATTCATAGATGACTACTCACGGTATTGTTACTTATATCTACTGCATGAAAAGTCCTGGTCAGTAAATACCCTGGAGGTGTTTATTGATGAAGTGGAAAGGCAGTTAGATAGAAAAGTAAAAGTGATTAAGTCAGACAGGGGTGGTGAATATTATGGAAAATTCAATGAAAGTGGACAATGTCCTGGTCCATTTGCAAAATTTCTTGAAAGTCGAGGCATATGTGCACAGTACACAATGCCTGGTACACCACAACAAAATGGTGTAGCGGAAAGGCGGAATCGCACACTTATGGATATGGTTAGGAGCATGTTGAGTAACAGTACTGTACCTTTATCCTTGTGGATGCATGCATTAAGAACTGCAGCATATCTGCTGAACAGGGTTCCCAGTAAGGCTGTCCCTAAAACTCCTTACGAGTTATGGACAGGCAGGAAACCCAGTTTGAGACACCTCCATGTTTGGGGTTGTTCAGCAGAAGTAAGGATATATAATCCACATGAAGGAAAGCTTGATGCAAGGACCATTAGTGGTCACTTCATTGGCTATCCTGAAAAGTCTAAAGGATATAGGTTCTATTGCCCTAACCATAGCACAAGAATAGTTGAGTCTGGTAATGCTCGATTCATTGAAAATGGCCGGTTCAGTGGGAGTGGGGAGTCACGAAAGGTGGATATTAGAGAATTACATAATGAAAAATTCACAGTGAGTACTCCTACTCAAGGTGGTATCCCCACACCCAGTGTTTCTACTCAAATTGTTGTTCCTTTTGTTGCATCACAGTCACGTGACATGCAAGGGCAACAAATTGATACTCGAAACACGCAAAGTGAACGCATAGGAGATGAACCAAGTGACAATGTGCAGTGTACAAATGAACAAGTGATACCACAAGAAATGGCATTACGGAGGTCTACAAGACAGAAAAGGCCAGCTGTATCTAATGATTATGTGGTTTACTCACTTGAGCATGAGTCGGAATTGAGCATTGATAAAGATCCAGTCTCATTTCAACAAGCCATGGAATGTAATGATTCTGAAAAGTGGCTCAATGCCATGAAGGAAGAGATGAAATCGATGGATGTAAACCAAGTCTGGGAACTAGTAGAGTTACCTAAAGGATCAAAACGAGTTGGCTGTAAGTGGGTCTTCAAGACCAAGCGAAACTCGAAAGGTAATATCGAAAGGTATAAAGCCAGACTGGTTGCCAAAGGTTTCACTCAAAGGGATGGTATTGACTATAAGGAGACTTTCTCTCCAGTCTCTAAGAAAGACTCCTTGAGAATTATTATGGCTTTGGTGGCTCATAATGATCTAGAGCTTCACCAAATGGATGTAAAGACCGCCTTTTTGAATGGTGACTTAGAAGAGGAAGTATGTATGGACCAACCTGAAGGTTTCACCACCACCGGGCAGGAAAATTTGGTGTGTAAATTAAAGAAATCGATATACGGACTGAAACAGGCTTCCCGACAATGGTATCTTAAGTTCAATGATACCATTACGTCATACGGCTTTGTAGAGAACACCGTTGATCGGTGTATCTATATGAAGATTAGTGGGAGCAAGTTCATTATATTAGTCCTATATGTTGATGACATTCTTTTGGCCGCTAATGACATGGGTTTGTTACATGATGTTAAGAAATTTCTCTCTGAAACTTTTGAAATGAAAGATATGAATGAGGCATCTTATGTGATTGGAATAGAGATATTCCGTGATAGATCACAAGGATTGTTGGGATTGTCTCAGAAAGGGTATATCAATAAAGTATTAGAGAGATTTAGAATGGAAAATTGCTCTACAGGAATAGTTCCAATTCAGAAAGGGGACAAGTTCAGTGAACTGCAATGTCCAAAGAATGATTTGGAACGGAAAGCAATGGAATCAATTCCCTATGCCTCACTGGTTGGAAGCCTGATGTATGCGCAAACATGCACTCGGCCAGACATTAGTTTCGCTGTTGGAATGTTAGGCCGATATCAAAGCAATCCTGGAATAGATCATTGGAAAGCCGGAAAGAAAGTCCTTAGGTACTTGCAAGGCACCAAAGATTATATGCTTACTTATAAAAGATCAAGTCATCTTGAAATAGTAGGCTACTCGGATTCAGATTATGCTGGATGTGTAGACTCGAGGAAATCTACATTTGGTTACTTGTTCCTCCTAGCTGGAGGAGCAGTTTCCTGGAAAAGTGGGAAGCAGTCTGTCATTGCTACTTCCACTATGGAGGCTGAATTTATAGCATGCTTTGAGGCTACTATTCATGCATTATGGTTGCGGAATTTTATCTCAAGGCTCAGTTTGGTCGACAGTATAGAAAAGCCGTTGAGAATTTACTGTGATAATTCCGCAGCAGTTTTCTTCTCTAAGAATGATAGGTATTCTAAAGGTGCGAAACATATGGATTTGAAATACCTATCTGTTAAAGAAGAAGTGCAAAATCACAGAGTGTCTATTGAGCACATTGGCACTGAGTTGATGATAGCGGACCCGTTAACTAAAGGTTTGCCACCGAAAACATTCACTGGACATGTTGATCGGATGGGCATATTGGACAGGTCCTCATTCTCTTGAAAGTCAATATTTTGTACTGCTCATATCATTGAGACACTCTTGAATTCAATTAAGGTCGTGGTTTTGCTTGTGCTTTGTTGTCTCTATTTAGTTGTATACAGTTATAGTTTGTGAGATAACTAATGGCATATATGGACATGACAATTTAAAACTTTAATGTTTCTCAGTAAGGTTATTCTGAATTATCATGATTATGTGATACATGGAAGGAATCATGTCACTGAGAGATATGTGACCGCCATGATCCAATCGTTTTAATTCAATCAAGTATTGTGATTTGATAATCTTTAAGGATTGTGCACACTTATTTGTTGTTGATTCATCAAATCATTACAAGGGCCAAGTGGGAGATTGTTGAGTTAATCGACATAAAGTGGCCCTTGTTTAACGTATGACCCAAATAATGGATGGCTTAACGTGATGGTCTGTTAAGCAAAACGGTGGTTTTGGGTTAATGGGTTTGAAATCCCTCCGCTCTCCCTTCTGACAGATAGCCGTTACAGATAGGGAGAATCTCCCTATCTTCAGGGCAACGGCTGCTGGAAAATGGATGAATATATATATATTCATTATGGACATTTTCTGGGCTCTCTCAACCATCAGAGAAAAGCGTAAAGAACAGAAAGGGAAGAGTAGGAGAAAAGGTAAGAAGAGAAAAGGTAGGAGGAGAGAAGATAGGAGAAACAGAAAGGAAAGCGTACAGGGCAGGAAAGAGAAGTTTTCTCATCTCTACTACCGGATATCAGAATAATGGAGAACGGTATGTTGTTCTGATTTCCTATTCCTTTTGGTTTTGTTACAGTTATATTGCTAGTATTCGTATCAAGATAACGATCCTGCATGATAGAGATAAGAAAAGTCTAACAATTCTCTCCGATCACTAAAGTTATAGTTAATGTCTCGTCACCTGGCTTCTAAATAAACTAGAAGAGTATGCAAGGCAGTGCAAACTTTTCATTAAAATTGAATAATGGCAAAATGATATACTGGTGCTCTGTTTTTGATAATAAATACATGAGTGGTCGTGCATGCATCTACGGACTTCACCACCCCGGTGACGGTGCGTGTACATTGTTCAACTGATTTTGTTGTTTCTATTGGGATGCACCCAATGGTCTGGGTTGTGACATTCGCGCTCCGCCAGTTGCCTCGTCACTTTCTGCAAATCCCAGAGAATCCAGAATGGGCTGTCCTACTTTCTGCCGAGGTCGCGTCACGGATGAGTTTTGCCGCTGCTGCACGATAATGCGTGATATTTAGCATGTCCACAAGAAATTGGCTGTTAGATTTTTATTTTTATTTTCTTTTTCCTTCAACAAAAACAAGAGAGTGCATAACAGTTACATGACTCACGATATTTGTGAATTGAAATTTAAATTATTTATTAATATTTTTATTTAATTTTGATATAAAATATTTATTATTTAAATATTATTGAATTTAAGTGAATCTCTCTTATTTTTAATTTTAATGATAATAAATTTAAAATTTGACATTATATTTTATAATATAAATATTTATTTATTAAAAGATGAACAATAATAAAAAAAATTTAAATTTAGAATAATTTAATAAAAATAACATCAAATCATTATCTATACTACCACATTCGATGGTAATGTTAGGATATAAAACAAAATAACGAGATTTAACAAATAGGTCGTGATTCTACAAGCTCGTTTGTTTTCTCTTCCTCTTGTTTTCGGTGGGAGTTATATTTAGCCGGGAGGACCAAGCTCCAACTTGACACAAGTATATAATTTAATGCTAAAGATACCAAAACTTAAATTTTTTTATTAATTTTTTAATAATTTTTTTTCTTTTTTATACGAACTCTATCACTTATCCTTAATAGTTTTGAATTATAAAATTAATATGTGATGTTATTAAGTAAAAAGAGTTGAAAAAATTTATTGATTTAACCTTGAGGAACCTTAAAGAATCAAAAAATAAATAAATAAACAAATAATCAAAATTTTTCTTATTTTTTATTTTTCTTACTCGCATCTCCCTAACCTATACTCACATTGAGTATAGCGTAATTTTTTGTATTCTTAACATCAAAGTTACTTTGAAGATAAGGAAAATGGAATAAAAAGATATTTTTTGGTTTAAATAATATTAAAGATTTTTTTTTCTTTTTAAAAAAAAATCAAAAATGAGAAAAATAAGGCCGAAAAGGGCATTGAAGGAGTGATTCTCAATAATGGTAGATGGGAATTCGTACTGTCTCGGAGAAAAATGAAGCTCTTATTTTCTACATTATTGGACAACAAGTCCATGTTTTTAAAATACAATTTCATTGATTTGGCCGTTTCAACGACGCCCGACAAGAATATGAAAATTTGTGAACGACGAGAATTGGAGGGCACTCAAGAAAATAAAAGATCATCTTGCCATTGTTTGTCATATCTAGTAGCAGACGTTAGATATTTGAGGACATAGGCCCCCTCGAGTGACCGGCGGCCGAACCGGTTGTCCACATGCTAGCTGATCGAAACATTGATGAGGCTGATACTAAAGTCGGCCCGCTTTATATTTTCCTGAGCGGCCGGTCGCCGATAGCCTCTAGGCCCACATGCTTCTGCTTCCTTGACTTGAGAGCCCGGAATCAAACCAAGATCCCTTGAATTTTCTCTGATTTTCGGATTTTCAGGTGGTCAGTCCATTCACCGCTGGATATGCATGTCCCCCTCCCCCCCCCACCCTTCATCCCCTGGGCTTTCATGCCTGGACCCACTTTCCTCGTGATATGTTTCTCTGTGGCATCTATGGTAAATAAAATGGCAAAGTTGGGTGACATTCTACAGTCATGCATAAAAAGATTGTGCTTATATGTACGGTAAGTTTTTCCGCGAACTGAATTCACTTGAAAGGCAAATTTTATTGGGTTTAACGAGAAAATTTATTTTTATTAAATATTTTAACAAAAATTTAAACTCATAATTTTATATAAAATAAACATTTTTTTTTTATTATGAGATTTGATATCACTCTATCAGATAGATAATTTAATTTTGGTCTTATTTGAAATAAGGTTATATGTTTTTCCCCCCCCCCCTTTTTTTTTTTAATCTAGTGCTGAAGTTATATTAATGAGATGTTTTAAACCATTAAAGATAGAATAATTGCTGGGGTTCTTCTAATTGTATTACGTAGATGGTTGCCAAATAATGGTGCATGAATGATATGTACTGTACTTAGGTTGTGTTTATTTACACTGTAATATGGTTATTTAAGACCCCCTTTTTCTTTTCTTTTCTTTCTTTTTTTTTTTTTTTTGTGTTGAGTTATAGAAATTTAGTCTGAATTTGAATTCATTCGTTTATCTTGCATTCTATTTTAGATAACGATCACGTTATCTCAATTGACAATGGGGCACTTACGTGACAATTTTATGTTAGCACGAAACACATGTGATCAGGTACAGTTAGCCGGGCCTCCGCCAAAACCGAAAATCTTAGCTACATTTTTACTATATTTCTTTTACAGAAAATTGTGTTTTGCTCCCACTTCAATTGTAATTTCTCTAATAAATTAATTTATATATCTATTATCTTTAAAAATAAATATATCATTTAATATAATTAAATTTAATTTTAATTATACTCAATTTAAATAAAATTATTTTATTTTTAATTTTAAATAATTAATATTATTAATATTTATCATATTTATAATTTAAATTATTATTTAAATGGTAAAATTCTTTACGTATTCTATGTGATACTTCCATAGAAACATGTCACAAAAATTGATGACATTATACTTATTATATGACAAATGATAAAATATAAGCCAAAAATTCAGTAAAAAATTTATCCCATTTAATTTTTTTACTTCAAAATGTTGAGACATTCAAGTTCACCTTAACCAAATCACAATGGAAGTTCGCTTGAAACATTAAGAAACTAGAATTAAGTCAATATTTGAACTCCCTTTTGTGAAGGAAGCTACTCGGAAAGTCATTTTGAACTTAAAAAATGACGCCTCGTCATTGTTAAACATTTCCTCAAAATCTTGTTTTTCTTTTGCTTTTGCGCACTTCCTGAGAGCATCTTATTAAAATACATTAAAGTACACTTTTTCTAATTAGAGATTAATTTTGTCCATTCTATCAAAATGTTACTAAGCACTAAAGATTACATTTTCCTATCGCATCAAGCATTCACATCCTTTAAAGCATATTATTTTTGGATATGTTAGAAGTTAATGATTGCTCTTCTAATAATAATACGTAGTTTCTCTTCCCATTAAAATGAACCTAAAACCACACCATAAAAACCAAAAAAAAAAAAAAAAAAAGAATTGCTCATCTTTATAATATTCATAAAAAAGAAATTGTTAGATCCAACCCTCCATCAAAGCTAACATATAAAATAGTCATTCTAATATATTTTATAAAGATGAGTTGTGCTTATGTTATTTTTTCAAAAAGGAAAAGATGATTCTCATCCAAATTAAAAAAGAAATCTCAAATTAGAATAGGAGCCTAGTCCAGTCCCATGTGCAAGACATGGGTGCATTGTTAGCGGGGCCAATGCATTAAAAAATAAATTTTATACAAGATTAAAAGGATGGGGAGGGACAGAGAGCCCTCCCGAGAGGATAAAGCCAAGAAACGCCGGCCGTCCATGTTCTTGCACAAACTTCGGAAGAAAAACCACGTGACTTTCAACGGCCTTTTGTTTCTGACCTCCAGTCTTCCACCACCACCACCACCAGTGGCGGAGTTGCAATGCATACTTCGGATATTTGTGGATCGACATCACTCATCGCTAAACAAGTAAAGAACAAAAATAATGCTTAGCATTATAAAAATAAATATTCTTAACTTATTATAAAAATATTATTTTTTTGAGATAAAAAATTTTTTATCAAATAAAATTATCTCTTAAAACATTAAAAAAATTATTTATCTCAAAAAAATAATATATTATGATAAATTAACGTGTAAAGACGACAGTCGTGACTCGTGAATGTCAATTTAGATATTTTGGTGGAAGTCCGAGGCTCTCTTCCAACAGATCATGCATATAAGCGCATGCCTTTCCTCTATTTTCGCCTGTGCATTTTCATTCACTCCCTTTCATTCTTCCCATTCTCTCTTGCCCGTTTTCTTTCACAAAAGCATATAGCCGCTCGACAAGGAAAAGATTTGCAAAAGGCTTGAAATGCGAGGGACGTACATCTTATTGTCGGTGCTACTGTGCGCCACCTGCCACGTGGCGTTTTCCATCAGAGACGGTAAGCTCCATAAGGAACTGCCATAGACAAAAGACATTATTTTTTTTTTGCTTATGTTTGCATACCTGAAAAACATGATCATCTATTTTGCGGAAGTGTGCCGCCTGAAGTTAATATTACCAAGCAATCTTTGTGGACTTAAGTTTTTACATTACAAGTATACAGTTCCCACTTGTTGGATGCTACAGTTCAACATGACCTTATTTACAGGGAAATTGTACATCTTTGAATGCGTTTGACCTCTTCGGACTCCAGACCCTTTTCTGTTTTTCCCTTCTCTTGGCCTTTTACCCGCCACATTTCCTGGCGACTTAAATTTATATTTATTCATTTTCCTATGAAAACAACACTAATTACAAAAATTAGTGGGTGTATAGGATAGGTTAATTATTTTAATATTTGCTGAGTATGCTTTGTGTTCCTCAACGGATCTACGTCTACTTGAACCTACAAGTTTTAAAAGATTACAAGTCTACGCATAAAATAACCAAGAGGACATTCACTAGATGATCGAGAGAGAGAGAGAGAGAGGACATCAATGGTTTTCTATTGAAGCCTATCTGCTCAGAAAAGTAGGGCGATTAATTGCCATCCCAGAAGCTATCCTAGAGATTGGGCCCAACTCGCGGCTGGATTGGCAGGCTGAGTCAGACATGCACATGATATGTCAATTTTCAATTGTAACTCGGTATACGTAGACTAAAAAAGCACCAAAGCTATTAGTTACTACTTGCCTTGTATAAATAGTAGCACCTTAATGCTTTTGTTCATACGGCCAAAACTCCCCGGGAAAACGGGCATATTCAAACCCCTTTTGTTTTTTTTGGACCTATTCGAGTCGACCAATGCTATCCGAATGAATTTTGATTGATTGACCTGATTGGGCGATAATTATATCCGCTTAGTTCTTTTTTCTTCCCGCCTTTTTTTTTATTAGGCTTGGAAATAAAAAAATGAATACATGGTTATTTTTTAATATTATTGTTAACTTGTACTTATTAAAATTCACTTTTGTTTACTGGACTCTAAACGTTAGTCATTAGTTTTTTTTTCTCTTGTAGTTTTTGTAATGGTATTTCGCAATGCTTTGTCATAATTGAAATCTTCTACCTTTTGGGTCTCGGCGTGGACAGAGAAGCATGCCTTTTATTTATTTTCTTTTGTTTTTGTTGAGGTTTCATCTTAACAAGCTGGTTATGTTGTTAAATAATTTTTTGGTAACATTTAATTAAAACATGAAATTTTCCAATGCAACATTAATGCAGGCTTGATGAGAAATGGCGACTTCGAGCGAGGCCCTAATAAAACTGACATGAAAGGCACTCAGGTGATCGGACGTTATGCAATACCGGAATGGGAGATATCCGGCTTCGTTGAGTACATCAAAGCAGGGCAAAAACAAGGGGACATGTTGCTAGTAGTCCCAGAGGGATACTATGCCGTTAGGCTGGGGAACGAGGCATCAATCAAGCAAAGATTTAAGGTTATTAAGGGAATGTATTATTCCATTACTTTTGGTGCTGCTAGGACGTGTGCCCAAGAGGAACAATTGAACATATCTGTGTCACCGGAATGGGGTTTGCTACCAATGCAGACTGTGTATAGCAGCAATGGATGGGACTCATATGCGTGGGCGTTTCAGGCCAAGTTGCCGGAGGTGGACCTTACTATACATAATCCAGGTGTGGAGGAAGATCCTGCTTGCGGACCACTAATCGATGCAGTGGCAATTAGAGCTCTAACTCCTCCTAGACTCACTAAGGGTAAGTTGCAATATGTTTCTGGATTACATAGCCCCATGCACATGTTACGGTACTGGACTAGAAAATATGGACTCGTCAGAGGTCTAGAAAAATGATGTAAGCAAATCAACTATCCGTGCAAGGAGTCAATTGAATTATGTGGGTCCTTTTGAGAGACCTATAGGCCACCGTCTTCCGTTCTGTACGGATTCATTGTTTCGAGGGTTGGGTGGGTGGCAGAGCAGGACATTGAAGCTCTGCCTTGAGTTTTTACTCCTGGCTCCTGAGACCATAATACGGGAAGCTGGTGCCACCACTTTAATTTCTAGTCGCTTTCAGCGGCGTAAGTCAATAGAAGCAGGTCGCTCACATTTATGTGGTCCATGGTAAAAAATTAAACGAAGTGTCAGGAATTGAATGGTTTGCATTAATTGCTCTATGAAGTGAAGAGCAGTTGTGAAAAGGCAGTAAGGCACAAACAATTCCTTTGTCGCCCGTATATGTGGTCCAATTATTAATCTCTCTTCTGGTCGTCCTGCAGAAAACATAATTAAAAATGGGGGATTTGAAGAAGGCGCATACATATTTCCAAACTCATCATTCGGCACCTTAATCCCACCAAACATCGAAGACGATCACTCCCCACTTCCTGGCTGGATGGTTGAATCTCTGAAAGCAGTGAAATACATAGACGCTGATCACTTCTCCGTGCCACAAGGAAAGCGAGCCGTGGAGCTTGTGGCTGGCAAAGAGAGTGCCATCGCGCAAGTAGTCCGCACAATCCCCGGAAAGCTCTATGCCCTGACGTTTGCCGTGGGAGATGCTAGCAATTCCTGCGAAGGGTCCATGATCGTTGAGGCTTTCGCCGGCAGGGTCACGATCAAAGTTCCTTACGAGTCCAAGGGCCGAGGTGGATTCAAGCGTGCTGAGCTCAAATTCATTTCCGAGTCCACTAGAACTCGGCTCACATTTTACAGCACATTTTACCACATGCGCAGTGACGACTTCTCCTCTCTTTGCGGGCCTGTTATTGACGATCTCAAGCTGTTGAGCATTCGAAATCCACGCCGCCAGCTTTGAGGACAACAATTCAATCAGTTGGAAATTACGTTCTCTAGAATACTATATTTAAGATTGTCCCGTTTTGTGTCTGTGTTATCGAGCCAGCTAATTAAGGGAGCTGGTTAATTTCAGTGTGTTCCTAGCATAATACAAAATAAGAGAGTGCACGTATCTCAATGTCATGATATATATATATATATGTATACACACACCTTATGCTTATAGTCTCACTAGCCTTGTTGCTGAGAAGTGGCTATCCGCCGATTTTAGCAAAATAAACGAGTAAAAGTTATTTCTTTTTATTTATTTACTATTATATATTCTTGATGATGCCGTCGCACATTGTATCTAACAACAACATTTACTATTTTGACAACGAATTTGGATAATCAAAAAACGACCACACTACATTGAACTTCAGACAACGATTATTTTCGAGGTCTATGGCCTTGTTTCTTATAGTGGCTACATTCAGTGCTAAATTAAAGTTGACAAAAACATTAATTCGATTCCTTGATTATATATTATGTTAATTTTGGAAGTATGTAATTAAGTATTACGTGTATTATGCAAAGTTTACTTCTAAATGTTAGTGAGAGGTGTAATATGAACTTGATTCACTGACGCTACTTCAAAGAAAACAAGAAATGAAGGAGAAAAAATTGAACTACGAATGATAAAATTGGACAAAATCAAGTATGTGCATATGGCCATCTAATCGCGGGGTAGATGCAAATGATATTCACCAAGTCTTTTTTTTTTTTACTTTATTGTATCCGATTTTGTCGGATCGCGACATGCACAAGTAAAGATTTCAAGTGGAATTCTCATTCTTCTTCGCCGTTGGCCTAATGGAAGGAGGAATTAGTTGGTGTCGAATGTTATAATTTTACATCATCCGCTTGAGGTCCACAGCCCCCCGAAGATGCATTGATAAAAAAAAAAAAAAAAAAACAGAAAACCTCGGCCCATTTTAAGAACCCAAAGCCTAACCCAAAACCGAAGATTAACCCAATTGGATGCGTTGGTGTGACGCCTTGCAACACGTGAACCACGTCGATTGAACTCGACGCTTCCCTCACTAAATCGGACGGTCCATAAAGTCGCGTTGGTTTTAGGCCACGTTACCAATTTCAAACTACACGGCTCAAACCTAACGCCGTGCATCTCAGTCACGGAGCGAATCAGCACCGTCAATTCAAATTTATGGTTACCACAGACGATCCAGATGCATGCATCGTCTGTCGAAAGTCACAGGTGATTCAGATTCAAAGGAACAGCTAGGGCTGTATATATACCTTCCATTCTATGCAATGCCTCCAATCCCTCTGACTCTGTACGCTTAGCGGACTGTAAGCATATGCGCTTTCGGCCGGAAACCAAATGGTAATATCCTTGTACTTATTAATTTTTTCTATTTTTAGTTTTGTTTGCTTCATTCCTCATCTGATCTGTGTTTCGATTTTGTGGATTCGTAGCTCAAACGTTTTCCATCTTTTTTCGATCTAGAAGCGCAGTGCGGTTTAATTTTTTGTGTTTTTTTTGGTGTTAATTTGTTGCAGGCTTTACCCAACCAGCATACTGTCGATTATCCCAGCTTCAAGCTCGTGATTGTCGGTGATGGCGGCACAGGTATGTTTTTGATTTGTGTTTTTTCGTGTCTTGACTCTCTCTCTCTCTCTCTCTCTCTGTCACACACACACACACACACACACACACACATGCGCCTTCAATTCAACTTGAATTTGGATTCTGTGTGGCCAAAAAGTTTTTATTATTTTTATTAATTTTTATTTTTTGGGTGATTATGTTAGTAGGACTAAGCGAATATAATGGCCTTTTGGATTTTTGTTAGTATTTCATGTTTTGGGTCTTGGCTTGTTTGGCTATAAGTAGTGTGGGTCTCAGTTTCTTGGTAATCAAAATTTTGCACCTCTGCAGGGAAAACAACCTTTGTGAAAAGGCATCTTACTGGCGAGTTCGAGAAGAAATATGAACGTATGTTTGAAGTGGATTTTCTTTTTCATTTTTTGTTTCAATTTAAGCTCATATCTTAGTTGCTGCTTGAGTTTAAAATGATCATGGAACATCTATAAGGATTTTTATGGGTGAGGGAAAAATAAGGTCTTATTTGTGAGCTTCTTTGTGTTGCGTGCAGCTACCATCGGTGTGGAGGTTCATCCCCTGGATTTTTTCACTAACTGTGGAAAGATTCGTTTCTATTGCTGGGACACTGCTGGACAAGAGAAGTTTGGTGGTCTTCGAGATGGTTATTAGTGAGTGATTAGTTGTTTTTGCTCTCTCTCCCATCTTTTTATGTCTGTGTTCTGAAATGATTCTGTTTGGGCAATGCTCTGTCAAATTTTGTCATTTTTCTCATTGTGTATAGGTCATATGAGATAAATCTGTTTGGTATTTCATTATATGGTTTTATATTAACTGCTAAAATCTGATATTTTATGAGCTGATGCTGGCTACATTGTGTGAATTAACATTAGATCCTTGGCCCCATCTTGTGCTTTTAAATTTGTTCTCTCTATGTTCCAAGATTGCTGTATTGTTTAGGTTCAATTGGACTTGTTCCTTCAAACATGAGTTCGAGTAGTTGCAGGGCTTTGTACTTGATTTGTTTTGTTGGGATGTGACTTCTTGCATGTGGATTTTTGTCAGAAGTTTCACTTTTTAGTTTCTTTTGGATGGTATGGTTTTGTACTTGAAAAATACACCCACAATTTATATGTTTCTGTAGTTGAGATTGAGTGTGATAACAGCAAGGTTTTAGTTTTGCAATTAACATTGAGAGCAAAAGTTTTCTTTCATTCATTCGCTATATTGTTGAAGCATCTGATCCAGTTTCTATAGCTTATAGCATTTATTATTTTTTTAATATTGTTTAAAATTTAGCACTTTATTTATGCACAATTTTTTTTCTGTAATTTTCTTAATTCTAACTTTATTCTTCTGGTTTCTGGGCTCACCTTTTATCGAATTGTTTTTTTGCATCATGAAGTTATGTGGAGAATTGGTTTATTTTGCAGCATTCATGGCCAATGTGCCATCATCATGTTTGATGTTACTGCTCGGTTAACATACAAGAACGTGCCTACATGGCATAGGGATCTTTGCCGGTTTGTAAACTTTTCTATAAGTGGTAAATGTGATATTTTAATTTTTTTTGCTTTGTATTTAAGGGATTTTTCATGTTATGACTTTCTTTCAGGGTTTGTGAAAACATCCCCATTGTTCTTTGTGGAAATAAGGTTGATGTAAAGAATAGGCAGGTGAAGGCAAAGCAGGTTACTTTCCATCGCAAAAAGAACTTGCAATACTATGAGATTTCAGCAAAGAGCAATTACAACTTTGAAAAGCCTTTTCTGTACCTCGCAAGAAAACTTGCTGGGTGAGGATTCTATTTCTAGCTGGGGAATTCATATTCTTGTATGTTTTTGTGGTTGGAATAGATAAAAAATTATGGGGCTTTATAATGTTGAAAACTGTTGTGACTGTAGGGATCCTAATTTGCATTTTGTCGAGTCTCCAGCTCTAGCTCCACCAGAAGTTCAGATTGATCTGGCTGCACAGCAACAGTATGTTTTGTTTTTTCATTTTTGATACAATTGTGTTGGAGATGGCTCCTTTCTTCTTCATCTCTTTTCTTTTACTGGATGAAAGTGCATGGACACAAGTACATGCTTTCAAGATAGATTTCTTGAATTTGCACATCGTGCAATGAATATTAGTCGGTAGTTGTCTCTCCTTTTACTCCCTCGTTCCCTCGTTACCTCGTTACTTTTATTTCTCTCTATTTCTGGCAACGTAATTGGGTGTATTCTTTGCCTCATTAATACCTGTAATTTTATTTTCCGATGCAATTTATTACTGATTGGATTTAATTACTTTGTTGTGGTGGCATTTTAAACAGGCACGAGGCTGAGCTTGCTGTTGCTGCTAGTCAACCCCTTCCGGACGACGATGATGAGACATTTGAGTGAAGGGAAAATGGGCATCGTAGTGGGAGGCCTTAATATGTTGTTTTGAGGACGTGGGTTTGTCTTTTGACGAATGAGTATTGGACTCATTTTTCCTGGTTCATTATTGACCTTTGGTTTTCGCGTACCCATTTTCATCTTGTTTGTGGGTTTTGTCTTTGCTCTCTGTCCATTGCTTCAATATCTACAGTTTCATGCGATGGGTGTCTGAAGGATCATATTACTGTTAGCGTTATGGTAATATGCTTGTGCCGATTATAATCTAGCTCCATAAATCCTATCGGAATGTGCTCTATTCATTATCCTGGGCGTTGTATGAAACATCTCAATCCATATGGATTAGTGCGAACCTGGCTCTTTTTCGTTTTACAATCTGCCTACTGTAATGTGCGAGCGGGATGGTCACTCTCTGATTGGAGAGTCGAATTTCACTAAATAAAAGGAAGTGGAGAATTTCAAAAATTGGACAGTAGTCTTATGTCTCTCCGGGGAACTCGCCTGATGTTAATAAGGTGGAATAAAGGAAAATAAAAATGGAAGAAAACCGTGTGTTTTGGCTCCACGGATGTAAGCAATTAGGGAGTGACCCAGGCAATAGCATGCTATCCGCATTCAAACGATCAACAATATTTGCCAATGTGAGGCACGTACGACGGAGACACCTGATACGGAGCGAAATAAGCGGTGGAATGCATGCTTTATCAACAGAAACCACCTTCAAAGAAGCCAATTGATTATTTAGCGTATATATAAAGTGAACTAGTCATATGTACCAACGATGCACGCAATTCTACAAGGGTTATCAGCAAAATCTGTTGCCAGTCTTGTTTGACCAATCGAGGGAAAGGAACTCAATCGAACATTTGTATTGTGCTGAGATTCGTTATCATGACATATATCCGTACCGATGAAGTAGATTTTACGGTTGAAAGATCTTAAAAGGGAATTTGAACAGTACTTCAAGCATAAAAAGCTCCAGAAAGGCTATTTTCATTCGTAACTTTTCCATGTACAAGAATATCATAAGTAGTGTCATCAGGAACAAGGCCTCTGTCAAGCATCTCATTATGCAGCCTAAAAGCCTCTTGCAGGTTCCCCTCTTTAAAGTGTCCCTCGATCAACTTATTGTAAATGAAGATGGTGGGACTAACGTTTCTCAGATTCATCTCTTGCAAAATTTTGTGCGCATTCTCAAGTTTTCCATTATTGCAAAGACCATTTATAAGGACAGCATATGTTATTGCATCTGGCATGACACCCTTGGCAACCATCTCCGAGTAAAGATCTAATGCCAAGGGCAATTCACCTGCTTTTAGCAATCCATCAATCAGCGTAGTATAAATTAGCAAATCACAGGGTACCCCCTCACGGATCATTCTCCTATGCAAGTCAAGTGCCTCTTCCATTTTGTTAGTATTCCTGAAGCCACTAATCATGGTATGATAGGTAACAGTATTTGGTGATAACCCAACTTCAAGAAGCTCGTAAAAAAGCTGAAGTGCACTCTCCATGTCTCCTCTTTTGCAAAAACCATCCATCAGTGCACTATAAGCAGTAACATCCAGCTCAAAACCCTTCCCCCTCATCTCATTCCATATCTTCAAAGCCAGGTCAATATTGTTGCTTTTGCAAAACCCATTAATCAAACTTGTGATAGTAACAACAGTTGGAGAAACTCCTCTTTTTCGCATCTCTCCATAAACAGTTAAAGCAGAGTTGATGGATCCCTCCTTCATAAAGCTGTCTATAATGCTGTTGTAAGTTGGACGAGTGGGAACAAGACCTTTTCGAACAAACTTCTTTAACATATCCCATGCCTCTGATGTGCGACCAACTCTGCACAAACCATTGACCATAATATTGTATGTAAAATCTTGTGGGATGATATTTTCTCCAATCATTTGGTCAAACAGACCAAAGGCGTGTCCAGTTTGACCTTCTTTAAAATAGCCATCTATCAAAATGGAATATGTAACTGCATTAGGCTTTACACCTCTTTCCAGCATGTCAGAAAATATACTGTGTGCTATGTCGGAATTGCCTTGCTTACAGTGATAAAGTATCAAGTTGTTGTAGGAAACTATGGTTGGAGCCACACCTTTGCTTAACATCTTTTCCCATATACTGAATGCTTCATTCACCTTACCCTCCCTACAGAGACATGACAAGAGAGAATTATAAGTTAAATCATCAGCAATGCAACATTCAACAGACTCATGAAACAAATTGAATGCCTCTTCCAGTGACTGCATCTTCAAGAATCCCCGTAATATTGTATTCACATTGAAGGAACTGGGACTAATATCCTTGCTCTTCATGTGATTGTAGAGCGCATAAGCCTTATCCATATTCCCATTCTTACAACAGCAATCTATCATCACTGAGTATATAACCTTGTTTGGACTGAGTCCATTGCCATTAACTTCATCAAAAAAATCTAGAGCACCACACAAGTTGCCTTGCTTGCAATAAGCTGTTATTAGACTTGTCATCACTGCAACGTTCAACTGCTTTCCGCTACTCACCATTTCATCCTTAAGTCTCAGTGCTTCCACCATGTTTCCATGCTTTGCACATGCGCCTATAACACTTGTAAATGTTCCCTCTGATGGAACCCACCCTTTATTTCTCATATGCCTCAATAACCTGCAAGCCAAATCAGGATCAGTTTTCTTGCTAACAGCCTGAATAGCAATGCTATAAGCTGCAGCATCAAGCTCCACCCCTCTGTCCTTTGCCTCTCTAAAGAACTTATGTGCCTCTGCATAATTCCCTTCTTTCAAGCATGCGCGGATCATTACCTGAACTGTTACACCATCACCATCGACCCCTCTTGAAACCATCTTGTTGTATGCCTCTCGTACTTGAGAGATCATGTTATTCCTTACCAATGCAGTCAAAAATTTATTCATATATGGAACCCAAGGAACTATATGTCGTTCTAACATTCCATTGAAACAGTCAATAGCATCATTTATCCTTTTAGCTCTGACATAACTATTTAACAGGTAATTAAAAACCCGGAAATCCGAATCAAAATGGAACCTGTTCCCAACTTCAATCAATTGTCGGACCAGGACTGCAGGCATATGCCCTGAATCACCAAGAACAAAACGATTAAGCAAATTTCGAGCGAGACCATGAGTCTCTATCGAACTGGTCAAGATATGAAGCAGAGCGCAGAATGAATCAATGTCCTTAAAAACGCCACGCTTGCCGGAAACTCGATTGAAGTAAACCAAAGCCGACTTTGGGTCGTTTTTGTAACGCACGAGAGTGTTTAGCACATGGGTCTGCGCCGAAACCGCGTCTTGTGTAGGTTTCTCGGAAAATTTGGCTTCTGGTGTGATTTTCTCAGGAAAATTGGTACATAAGCTGAAATTCCCAGAAGATGAGGAGGCCGTGACGGGTTCATTTGGGGATTGAGGCTGTGAATTGATAAACTTAGCAATTGTTAACGACCGCAGAAAAAGGACAGGTTTTGTGCAAGAAGTCAGTGTAGCTTTCATTAGTTTTGATCTGTTTTGTCGGGAAATATGCAAAGGCCAGAACCCTTCTGGCGTTTGCTGTGCTGTGCGTAGACAAGAGTTTGCAGGTGACAACACCGGGCACCGCCGTGCAGTGGGTTGTCGACGATATGATGGAAGGGACCAAGACATTGAGGGTGTGGCCGTGGGCCGGGCTCTTCTCCCCAGCTCTAAAGGCGGTAAATGAGAAGGCCACTCACATTTATAACTTTTAATTTATTTAATTTTTGCTGAATTTTAAATTTATTAAATTAAAATTTATTTAACATCAGATTATTTGATTCCAAGTATTTTATTAGGATTAAAATACATTGACTCCTAAATTTAGTAATATTTAAATATATTAAATTTTGAATCTTTTGAATTTCAAAATTAAGTTATATAAATTTTAGGTTTTATAAATTTGAGTTATTAAAATTTTAAATTAATTAAATTTTCAACTAATTGAATTTAGAGTTATTTTAATTTTGAATGATTTAGGTTTATGTTGTTGACTTCAGTCCATGTAAATTGAAGAACCAAGTAGATTAAATCAAATTATTTGAATCCATTCAGCATACCTCTACCATCTCCCACTCCTCTCACAAATGGATTAGGATTTATGGGCCCTCCAAGGCAGCATTATTCTTTATTGTTTGTTGGTGATTTGTGAAAAATAAAAATAATTTGATCAAATAAACTTTACGAAGAAGGTTTTGTAAATTTAGGTGAAATAAATCCTCCGTTTCCTATAGCTTCACTTTCTTCGCCTTCTTTTTATTTAATTAAATTCGATCGAAACTTCACACTCTAATTTGGAGACAATTTCAATACCAATTATAGTTTACTGGCCGTAACTTATCTTTCTCAGCGTGTGAGACAACCCTTTTCTACGTGAAGATGGGCAATTGGCCTCAAGTTTGGACAACACTGAAAACATTTTACCAGCTAAATAATTGGAAATCGTTGATGTTACATGCTAGCTACCGTATTGGTTTATTGGCTTACAACATTGAATTGGTCAACCGAAAACAAGTATCAGACCACAAGTACCTGTCTTAGCACTTCCAAAAACATTCAGATCCACTAGTCTCTATCGAACAAGGTCCCAGTACTTCGGATCAAGTTTCTTTCAGAACTTTGTAGTTACATTGGCCGGATGCAAAACCAGGGGAAAGAACACACGCCAGAGCATATCCATACTAAACAATGACATTAAAAGCGGCCCTAATAGTTAATAGTTCAATACTCTTGGTTTTTGTGGTAGGAGAATTGGATAGGATTGGCGCCTTGGTATTACTGTGTCCGTAGGAACCCACAAGATGGTGTCTGACCACATAAGGAAGGAAGAGAGAAAAAGTACCACCTGATGACTGCCTACAAGTCGAAATGGGGCTGACCAACAACTTGAAAGCAAAAATAAGCATCTCTAAACTGGAGCTCTTTAGCAAGAATCATGATGGCTGGGCAAATAAATAGCGAAGCAATGGAGCAACCACAGCTATGCTTACACTGTTTCCCAACAATGCATAACTGCAACAATAAAGCGAGCAAGAAAATGAGATACCTTAGGATCATCAAAGCAAAAGTCTTGACACCAAGTGGGACACTAGCATCTAATTCGAGTTAGATGCAAGAAAATACAAAAATGCAAATGATAAAATACCAAATACAGAGTAGGTTGACATTAGAAGTAAATTTGATGGTTACAAAGAGCAGAGACAGTTGATGCATCATTGGAATTCATACAAGTAAAGTTTTCACAACTATTGTAAATCATGTAGCTTAATCAGTAAAGGGGGAAAATTGCACACCGTTGCCTCAGGCTTATGTGTTGTGGGAACTGAAAATCTTCAGGGAAAGAATGCAAATTAGCAACCTACTTGTCAAAATAAATCAGTCAATTGAATTGGTCAGCAAAAATCAAAAGAATGCTAAAGCTAGTTATGGACCACATCTCATACCTCCCTAGGGGTAAAATATCTAAGGCCCTGCTCCTTCAGTGAACAGGCTTTTCCCCTGTTCACTGGCTGCATAGCATTGAACAAGAAGCAACGTAAGTATATCATAAACATTGCAAAGACTACAATGGCACAACCACAAACAAGCAATGATACACTTGAATTCTAAATTGAGCAGTACATCAAACTTATTCAAAGTGGGCTGATATACTTTCAGTGATTTGACTGTTTTTATGTGAATTTGACAAGCAGTAATGATCTTCTGACAAAACTGGAGCTACAATGCAATTGAGCCTGAGTGTCATAATAAATTGGAGGCAGACAATCAAACAACCAATTAAAAACCACCAATGTTCACAACATGAAGACTGTAATATCTAAAAGCCTGAAGTTATTACAATACCAGGATAGTTGCCAAAAGCGATCCGGTGCCTTTTATGTATCTGTAATAGCTCTTTGTAAAACAACAACATCTCTTTGAATCCGGATAGACGATATCTAGACACTATCAGGAATCTCTCTTAGAGAAATAAGATCATGTAATGATGAAAGGAGTGAATTTGAGATTCTAACAACAATTTAAAAAGGCACAGAAAACCAGGATACCCATAGCATCTCCCCATCTCTCTATCAAACTTAATGGAACAAAATATTGGTCCATCGAACTAAGATTTGCTTCAATAACAGTCTCCAAAGCTCGGGTATGATCAGCCGAAAAATTTTCCATTTCCACAAAACGACTTTCTGCCTCTCGTTGGTCACGAGAGTGCTTAAATTCAAGAAACCTCTCAACTGGTTCACAACAATGGAGCAACTTCTCCCAGTTCTCTACTGGTTGATCCTGCCTACCTGTCACTATATTTTCAACATCCTCAGATAATGGGAGTGGAGACCAAAGCAGCTGATTATTGAAGACTTGATGCAGAAAGGATAAAGGTTTTCTTTTTGCCTGTAAATCAAATGAATATGAGGGGCAATTGTGCCATGAACAAGCTAGTTGGTGAGAATGGTGTCAAATGCAAACTGAAGTTAATTGAGTTTAAAAACCATCCACTTTTCGTCGTCAGCAAAGAACAACAAGAATAACTATATCTTTACCATAGTAATGATATTATCTTTCAAAATCAGGCTGCAATTTTAGCCTGTTTGAAACTGGTAACTGGTAGAATGCTGTGCATATTTTTCTTAGCATTACATAGGGCAACAATTCCACACACAAGCAACATATGTGCCTTCCTAATATAGAACAAAATACCAAAGGCCCATCCAAACAATTTGGTCTACAATGCACAGGCCAGTTTTTTTTTTTTTCCTGCTGTATAAAACCTATTTTTCATTTCTTTCTCTTAGTGTCCTAGATTTGTCAATATCGTGTAAAGCTAAGAAATTAATAAATATCTATAACACTCCTAAACATGTGCCAGTGAAAATGTGGTTACACATGAAGCAGCTATCGATGGAAAGGGCAATTAGCAGAAAGAAGAGGGATTACCAAGCAAAAATAACGTGGCCTGGAATAGGGCACACCAAACTGTAATGGACTCAAGATAAATTCTTGTGCAACGAAATCAGAGCTTGCTAATATTTCCATCATCTTCATGTGTGTATCTGATGTCTGCAATGCAAAAGTAAAAGACATAAGCAAGATGCAAATAAAGGCTAAGATATTAATAGGCGAATGAAATGTTGAAATGATTAATTAGGAGACAAACCTCGAATCCAACAACATTTTCCACAAATAACATATTTGGAGGCTGCTTAGTATTTGGAACAAGTTCAAGAATCTTTAGAAAAGAAGAAGCACGGGCATCACCTGAGTGCCTTTGAAGCCCTGTTCACAAGAAGTTGACCTAGCTCTTCAACAATCCATGGTACAAACAATGAAAAATGGAAGTTAAAAAAAGAAAAAAGAGCAAACAATGCCAACCTTGTCGTGTGTACGGTTGACAAGGAGGTGAGAGAAGCCAGGCGTGCGCCCCATGCTTGTCAAGATCAGCAGCAGTCAAACTCTCAATATTGCCCTGTGGTACCAAATTATTGAAGACTCAATCAAATCTAGTCTCCAACACCAAACACTTCCACACAACATTAATGCCAAAGCCTTTTATCCAACAGCCTTCTTCTTCATTCAAGTGTACAAGAAAACGAAAAGCTAAAAATCACACCCGCCAATAGCAGATGAACATAACCTCCATCAACGACCATGGCGAAATGGGGACAAAATTGTAAACAACGTAAAAAAGAGTAAAAAAGTAGAAGCAGACCTGATGGGGACGGTGGCCAAAATTGTGCTCATAAACATCGTTAGCGTTGTCATTGATATCAAATGCTTCCGCTACTTTTGCTTTCACGCCAGCCTTTAGCAGCGAATGCCTCTAACGGATCAACCACACCAAACATATTCATTAAAAAAAAAAAAAAAAAAACTAAGCTAAAATCGAGAAAGAAAGAAAATGGAGGAGTTAGAGGTTAGGGGCAAACGAGTGAGTTAAAATACCATGCCGCCAATTCCACTGTAGAACTCCAGCACTCTCCATGGCTCGCCCTCCCGTTTGAATATGCCTTCTTCCATTGGCGTCTTCTCGACGCGTCCACCTCTGAACGAGAACTTCAACGCACCGTTTCTTTTTCGATGTAAATTTTTTTTCTCTCTTCTGTGTGTGTAGTATATATATATATATGGAATAATAAGTGTATATAAGAGGACGTTTTTGTAATTTAAGTAACACCGAAATACAATTCTCGCCCAACGGGGACACAACCGTCATTTGAGGGACGCACGAATCTGAAACGGAGACAAGGGCAACCACGTCATTTCACAAGGACATTAGGTCTTTTCTCTTCTATTGTCTATTTTAAATTCTCTTTATATCTTTACGGAGTTTCTGTGGCTCAGCAACCCTCAGTTCCAGTAAACTCTAGGGTTTGTACGGTCTCTCGCTCTCTTTCTCTTTCTATATCTCTCGTTTTTTTCTCTCTTTTTTTTTTTTTTTTTTTTAATCTACAATTATCATTTAACCATTTTTCTTTTTTGTTTTTATTTTTCCGCTCCTTATCTGCCTAATAACTGATCTAAAACGTACTATTAATACTGAAATTAGGAACTGTGTTTCATATGATTTTATCCGCTGTTATTTGTTAAATTTCTACGTGTATTTGCTTTAGGATGTTTTCTGTATTACGTGGATGGTTGATCTGAGTATTCGAAATTTGGGATTAATTTGATTTGTAATTTAGGGTTTGTGAAATCTTATTAGGGTTTAAGGTTTTTGGTTAAATTAGGCGTATATGTCATTTTAGGTTCGGTGATGATTGTTGTTTGCCGATCTGCAGTTTAATCCAGAAACTCTTGTTCTTTTTACCTGGCCCTGGTTTAGATCTATTATGAGCAACCACTTGGTTTCTCTTCTTGTTCTTGATAAGTGCTTAATTTGTGGTCCTCTTTTCTTTCGTCTGGTTAGTTACTGATTATTGCCTAAGCATGCCAACTGGGTGAAATGTGCTCATTGTGCGAAGCTAGTACTTGATACACAATTTCCTTGGAAGCTAGTTGAGTAGGACGGATTGTGATGAATGGATCCTGTTGATCGAATGCTTGAAGACTATGTCTTTGTTACATGTGGTATTATAATTACATTTTTTTTGACCTTTTTGTTTCCTTGCTGATAAGTTATTTATGTACGACGTTTTTGTATATGCTAGCCTTATTTCTGATACACTGGTAGTGGAAAATATGGCAAAGAAGAATAACCCCTTGGTTTTTATGGACGTGTCAATTGATGGGGATCCTTTTGAAAGAATGGTCTTCGAGGTAAAATTATTTATTGTGTTTGTAGAAAAGGGAATTGCAAAGTTAGTCTTCATATTTTTTTTTGCAGCTAATCTATTGAACTTAATTATACAGCTTTTTCCTGGTGTTTCACCAAAGACTGCAGAAAATTTCCGTGCTCTTTGTACAGGTACAAATGTGCTCAATAAATTCTAAGATTTAGTATATGTTGGTTGAGGAGTGTATGTTGATTTTTGAAAGGAATAATTAATCATTGAATTGTTTCTTGACTTCTTTACTCTTTAATTTTTAGGAGAGAAGGGGATTGGTCCTAAAACTCGAAAGCCATTGCACTACAAAGGGTCCTTTTTTCATCGCATCATTAGGGGTTCCATGGCTCAGGTTTGTTTAATTTCTTACATGAACCTAATTTTTTGCTCCTTGGAACTTTAAGTTTTTTATGGAGTTTTTTTTCTTTTTTTCCTTTGGTTAAATGTGTTTAGAAGTGGTCTGTCTTTTAGTCAGTTACCCTTGTTTATGCTGTAGGACACAGGGCCGATGGTCACGACTGCTTTTCTTGTGATATAGTTTTAAGGTTGTACTTACTGAGTAGTCCATCCTTAAACTTTACTATGCTTTAGCATGCCTAAGCCCAATTTTGTGCCCATTATTGTCTTCACTCATCAGTGGACTAACGGCTCATGATTATCTTGCAGGGTGGTGACTTTTCTAAACGCGATGGTATGTGCTCTTTATACGATCAAGTAATAGTAATATGATGTGTATTGGGGTCTCTGTCTCTCCCAATTGTGCGATGTCAAAATTTTGAAGTGCTACCTGATCTTTTTTTTTTAATTTTTGGTGTGTTGAAGCAATGAAATGTTGCTTTCTTAATTTTTTTAATAGTTATGAATATCATTGATTCCTATTTGTTGTCTTGTTTGTTAAAAATATAAAGCATTGGAAATTCAATTGTCGTGTGAAAGACTACATAATGGTTGATATTATGATCTAAATATTGTAAACATTCAATAGTCATGTCAAGGATGAGGTCCTGGTTGATTTGGTCAATTTGTATTATCTTGGCTGAGGCTTGTTTATCATTGAATTTTGAGGGCATGAGACTGCTTTGTTCTATATGTAACAAGGTATGTTTCAAGGGGTTATTTACTTTTTCCTTTTTCCTTGTCTCAGGGACTGGCGGAGAGAGCATATATGGAGGAAACTTTCCAGGTTATTATGCTAAACCACTTCTGTTCATTTATTAACTCCTTGTAAGATTACTTGAATGATTTTGGAGTTGGAGAAATGGCATATTATACATGTGGCTACACTGCATTGCTTACTTGTGTTTGCATTAATTATCAGCTTGTTGGGTCCACAATGTGGAAGCATTAAATGTTTTCTTTGTCTTAGTCCATGTTTCTTGGACTAATGTGGCTTGTACCATTCATTTTTTATTTTTGAATTGCCTTATGTATGTGCTCATGCCTCTGTATTTTCACACGAATATTGTGTCTGAAGTTTGCCCTAGCAAAGGGATGGCGTTGGTCCAACGGTAAGGTTAGTCCGTTGTGATATGGAGGGCACCGGTTTAAATTGTAGAAACAGCCTCTGTAAAAGCAAGGGTAAAGTTGTGTACATTTGAATCTTCTCCAAAGCCTACAACGAGGGAGCCTCATGCTGGGACACACTTTTCTAAATTTGGCTTCTGCATACTTTTGTTCTCTCTTTTTGCTTTTTGCCTAGTGCATTGTTTTCTTTTCAATCATGAAGGATTAAAGGAGCATACAATGAAACATTAAATATAAAGGTGCTAAGTCGAGTGTTTATTTTGCAACTGCCTCTGATACTGTTAGAAGAAGTTTCTTATTTTGCTTTTATGTTGTTTGGAGTATGCTACTCTTTTCATATAAATTCTGGCATCTGCTCAGGCAAGTCATTTGAATTATATATTGATTTCCTGTGTTGCTAAGCTATTGAAGCAAATAGGCTATGTCCTCAACTTAATGTATTAACAGGTGTTAGCTATGAAATTCTTTCAGATGAATCCCCAAGGCTTAAGCATGATGAACCTGGACTCCTCTCAATGTCAATTGCTGATCGTAACACTTTAGGTTCTCAATTTGTTATTACCTTTAAAGCTAATCATCATCTGGACAGGTTTGTTTGAAAATTTTCTTAATTTTATTTTTAGTTGAGGCAGCATATTCAGCACTGGCAATTTATATATCATAGCAGATTTTGTCTAGTTGTTTGTTGGTAATAACATTCAATAGTTTAGTGGATGATGAATTTGATGTTATGTCCTTTGTTATGTTACATCATGTAACAGGAAGTATGTAGTCTTTGGGAAGCTTGTGCGAGGGGATGAGGTGCTGAAGAGAATTGAAAGTGCAGGTGATGAAGAAGGGAGACCAATGGTAACAGTCAAAATAATCAATTGTGGTGAATACACTGAGGGTAATAATCTTGATTGCCATTGTGTTCTGTTTTATTTCTTATTCTTGATAATTTTCTGTGATCTGCTTTTTGAATATACTAGCATTTGTGTACATGAATTGCATGTGATCAATGCTTTTGAATTTATGTCATTATTTATGATAATAATATGAGTGCATTTAACTAAAAATAAAACTAAATTCATTTAAACAAATTGTTAATTGAATTTCTGTATATGTGAAAATGTGGAATGTTTAAAGTGGAAGACTTAAGGGAGAAGAAAACCAAAAAGATAGGAGAATTGAGACTGATGACATCAAAGAAGTCTGAGACAAATCTTAAAAGAATTGAAAACTAAATGTGTGCATGTTTCAAAAAGGTTTGGCTAGTGTAAGACGGTTATGTTTACTTAGCCAAATATATTGTATAAATGGAGTTGATAAGTTACAATTAGAAGTTTGCATTTCTCTCTGCTTTGCATCATTCATTATCATGGTGTAGATATGCAAATGGATTGCATATATAAAATTGCTTGAGAAAGGTACTTGCTTCTTCACATTCTTTGCATGGACATGAGGCTCAATTTCTTCTTAAATTCCTGAACTGACATTGTGAATGAGATAGTCAATTGATCTTAAAACCAATGAGAACAGCTTAGTCAAGAAATCACCTTAAGACATGTAGAAGATGTAAGGCTAATGTGGTGAATTAAAATTTAACTAATTGGCTTATCTCAAAATAACAAAAGGATCTTAGTAATTGAACGTTTTAAATAGAATTGTATAGTTATACGATAGTGATCCTTTTTGAGGATTGGCTTCCTTCTTTTTGTCACTTTTCTACAGTTGAAAAATTAGGTAACTAGAATTCCTCTTAAATATTTCCTTTTAATTTTATTTTTTCTTGTCAGAAAAAAAGAGATCAAGTAAATCAAAAATGGGAAAAGATGCTGCATCTGATGTTAACAATCATGAAGCACGGAAGAAGGGAAAATACAAGAAGTCTTCAAGAGACAGAAGGAAGAGAAGGAAATATTATCAATCAGAGACGGAGACTTCAACCGATTCTGAGATTGAATCATCTGAATCTGATAGTGATTCTGACTCTGAATTTTCCTCATCTGACATTAGTTCTTCAAGTGATGACAGACGAAGGAAGAGGAAGAGATCTAAAAAAGAAAAATATAGACGTAGCAAAAGAAGAGATAGGCGGCGTGAAAAGAAGCGAAAGAGACGTGATAAAAGATCCAAACATAGATCAAGAAGGTTGGTGGAGTTATTCTTATTTTCAGTTTACAAGGTTTTCCTTTGTTTACTTTGATAATCTCAATTCTTATTGCTTCACTTATTAGAAATAATTGCTACAACTAGAATTCCAAACATTATGGACAGGAAGCAAAAGTGAAAATATCATGCATCTTTGATGTATTCTGCCTGCTAAGTAGGAAAGAAGTATGAAAAATAAATAGTTTGGTATTTAATTTTTGTTGTGCTTGTTTCAAAAGTGTTGTGCTTAGATAATTTAACACATTTTTTTTTCCTTTATCAAAATCTTGGGCTGGTATGTTTTTTTTCTGTGCACATTGTCTCTGGGCTTTGACACTGTTTTTCTAATATTAGTTCACATGGATCTGCTGCATAGTACTTTGGTGGCAGATTCATTGAGGAAAGGAGAAAAATGGCAATAATAGTATGATACGCAGCATGCTTTGAACTTTGTAGAGTTTTATGGGTCCTGTCTTTTGATTCAGAGCCATATAGCTTTTCCTGGTTTGCTGGCTGACTTTCACTGAGTTATGTGCCTTGTGCTGAAATCATTATATATGTTTTAGGGTATCTGAGAGTCTGACTGATACTGAAAGTGGGAGCACAAGTGAAAGCAGCTCCGATGATGATGATGGTCAAGCAAGAGACAGAAAGCTCAAAGACCCTTTGCAGAAAACTGGTATCACCTCTGCGCCCTTCCTGGAAGGTGTCAAGTGTTTTTATGTCTTCTGTTTTATTTCATTGCCAATGCAGTTTTATAATGTTCTTTTTATATTTGCTTTTATTATTTATCTATATATTTTTAGAGGATGAGTGATTATATGATGTTAAGTTTTTATGGTTGAAATCTTGCCAAATTGACCTATTCTGAAAGAAAGAAACTTAACAGTTTATACCTGATGTGACCTTGAAAATAACTGTTACCTTATGGTTCTTGTTTTTTTCTGTTAATTTGCATCTTTAAGTAATCCTATCTGCAGGACCTTCCCATTTGCTTGTTCTATGGGTGTGAGGAAGAAGAGGTTCTCCTATGTGAATAATGCTAATAATTTTTTGTACCAACTCCATTGGTCTTTTGATTTGCTTATCTTTAGGATACATGATTACTAGCCATGAGACGATTTAGAATTGTTTATTAATTACTTGACAGGATTTATTGATTTATTCTATATATAGGGGGTAAATTTTCAACAGGTATTCTTTGCAACTTTCCTGGTCTGGTATTCTCTCTTGGGGTAGAATTTTGGTCCAGATGCAGTAACACATGTACTTCGTTCTATGGTTGTGTGTGTGCTTTTGTAGGTGGGGATAAATCTCCCATAATTTTGGAGGAAGAAGCCGCTATGCTGCCCCAAAACAAGAGGGAAGAACACAATATGCTTTTCAAAGATGGAGAATCACCTAAGGAAAATGGAAGGCGGTCAGGGATTGGCATTCGTGCAGATGCAAAATCTAATGGGAGTGAAGATAGACAACCAGATGTTGTGGATGATCATCCAAGCAAATCTAGGTCTATTATCTATTATTCTCACAACTCAGTTATTCTTTATTCTTATGGATTCTTCCAGATCCGTTAGTTATTAAGAGCTAATGAGCAGGAGCCGAAGCATGAGTCCAAAGAGGTCTATGAGTAAGAGTATGAGTATTAGTCCCCGAAGGAGTCTAAGCCAGAGCCGAAGTGTTAGTCCAAAGGGGCGCATCAGTAAGAGTTCTAGTGCCAGTAGAAGCCCTCCTTATCTTTCACAGAGGAGTATTAGTCAAAGTCCTGCTAGAAGTGTTAGCAGTGGGAGCCCTGCTAGAAGTTTCAGCAGAAGTCCAGTGAGGGGCAGAAAGTCTAGAAGCATAAGCAAAAGTCCTGTGAGATTACATTCTCGAAGAAGCATAAGCCGGAGTCCTTTGAGATCTCCACCTCGAAGAGGCATGAGCAGGAGTCCACGTAAAACATCATATCCCAAATCAGTAAGTAGAAGCCCTGTAAGAAGTCCAGTTAGATCTTCTCGGAGAAGCATTAGTAGAAGCTCGGGTAAGGCTCCTTCGAGGAGAAGCACTAGCAGAAGCCCGGTTAGGCCACCAATTAGGAACAACCGCCGCAGCTACTCTAGAAGCCCTAGTATACGCAGGGCAAGATCTCGTTCTTCGGATAGAAGAAGTTTATCTAGAAGCATTTCGCCAGATGGGTCTCCCAAGCGCATCAGAAGGGGGCGTGGTTTCAGCCAACGATATTCTTATGCTCGCAGATACAGAACACCCTCTCCTGATCGTTCTCCTGTTAGAGCATATCGTTATAGTGGCAGAAGTGACCGTGACAGGTACCAGTTTTTGTGTAATTTTTTGAATATTAAATCTGATTTATTCAGACCATTCTGGACGGTTAGATTCTTTTGCATCTCTCTCTTCAGATATTCTTCATACAGAAGGTATTCGCCCAGGCGGTTTAGAAGCCCTCCAAGAGGAAGAACTCCTCCAAGGTTTGTGATCCTACTGCTCATGTTTTGCCTCTTTTAGACTCGTGCTTTGTGCTGTTGGACAATAAATGCCATTTGTGTGCATAACTTGAAGGCCTTTTGGTTTTTTGGTTCACTTTTCCATGTTTTGAAGTTTTGATAGTGTTAGCCTTGATATCATGCAGATACAGAAGCAGAAGAAGCAGAACGAGAAGCCCATCTGTATCACGCAGCCCCCCTCGCTACCGTGGCCGTCGCTACAGCCGCAGCCGAAGCCCAATTCCCAGCCGTTCCCCTCTTGACTTGTCAAGGTCTCATGGTTCTCCACGGGTTGAGAAGCGGAGGTCACCCTCTAGCTGTGAAAGCCCATCAGAGTCACGGTCATCATTGGATTCTCAGTCTCCCAAACGAGTAAGCAAAGGCAGATCAAGGTCATCATCAGGAAGTCCTGGTGCAAAGAAGGGCTTGGTGTCTTATGATGATGGCTCTCCTAACTCAGGCCAAAGGTGAAAACATATGGCAATTATGTTGGATGGGAGAAGCTTGCTGTATCTTCCCATTAGCTTCATTTAACTTGAGTTCTTATTTTTTAAAAAATTTTTGGTCAAGTAGTGGTTTGTGATTTCCTCCAGCTGGAACGTTAACTTGTTAGAATTGGTTCCAGCAGAGACTATGTTAGCTGATGCTGCTACTGCTTGTAGTATCGTTTGATCTTTGGTGTGCTTTTGGGATATATTTAATCCATACTGAGATTTCGTGTGGATTGGATGAGCATAGAATCTTAATATATGGCTCGTAACACTGTCGGCCCCTTTCTCTGGTCCGAATCTGGACTTAATTTGAGGCGAGGTGATTTTGAGTTAGCTTGCCTCTAAGAAGCTGAGAATCAATGGTTTTCTTTTCTGGAATTGAAATGTCCGAGAAAATAAGGTGCAGGAACTGCATTACTAACAGGTATTCTGGGGCAATTGGCTCAAGCTCCTACATATTTTGTTGCTGGTTGCAATCATTCCAAAAATTCAGCTTAGGTAGGAACTTTTGCCTGGGTCTTAATCGATGGTCAATTTATATTCCTACCAGAAAGCCTTTACAAATATCCTTTATATTTTTATAAGTAGTGATGAATTTCTGGAACGCATGCGTTTCCAATGTGGGACATTAAAAGGAACCTCATTACCACATGCTTTGGGGGTAAGTCGTGTTTATTTTTGTTGATGGGGCAGCTAAATGTTTACTTCAACTTGGGGAAGATAGAAAATGCCATTAGCTAGCGGTAATCTGGGTTTTATGCTTTCTTTTTGCTGAGTTGGTGACATTAAAAGCTTGGCATACTGTGTAATTCAACACGCGTGCGGTGGTTAATTCAAATGGTAGGTGGAAAAGTATCAGTATGTACCCCGTTTAATAATCAAAGAGGTACTAGAAGAAAGCCAGAGTTAGAGATATAACATATAACTAAAGGTGAAGCCCTTGCAGCTTTGGATATGAAGGAAGACAAGATCCTGTACTACGGTTCAACTAAATAATTATGTTGCACATCTGATCATTCATGGTCTAGTGATAAAAGTGAATTTGGAATTGTGTGAGCTAAAGGCAAAGGTATTCTTTGTCATGAAAAATTATGGAGATGATGACATTGGACATTGATTACTTTTAGCCAATCTCAATGCATTCAAGCTCTCAGCTCTTGGTGTGTAAATTGGCTGGACTCGCGAGAATAATTGCCGGTACTCGATTTCTTTTCGGTCCCTAATGTAGTCCAAACAAAAAGAGGCCCGTATTTGTGACAAAAAATAAAAAAGAGAGACTTCTAACTTTAGGCTATAGGAATATCGAAATGAAAAAGGTCCAAAAGCTGGTAAAATAGGGCAGGACAGGCTAAGAAATGAAGGATATTCCAATGTTATAATGAAAATTGGTATTCAAACATGAGTTCTGAGTTACCAAAAATTGCCTGACTCCTCTTTGCAATTCGTGAGACCATCAACAGTTCGGATTCTTGAAGCCCTAGTGGAATGTCTTGCTGATGCTTAGTCGGAATCCATTGATCTCAGGAAAAGGCTGTGCAGACCCTACTTTCCATCACCAGTATCGGTCCCCAAAACAGGAACCTACTTGCACAAAAGGATGGTGCTATCCCCACAATTCTTATTCTCACAAGAAAATCTTCATCCTCCATCGTCTGGACGTTTTCGCTGTCCACAATTCTTAAGGCAGACACTTGCACGGATGGAAACAATTTATCACCTCAATTCGATGATTGCCTCTCCTCTATCCTCATAGTCCGGCAGGACAGCTTCCTCTTTAGTTGGCAGCCTGGCAAAGCTAGACAAGAATAAGGCAAAGTTTGGAGTAGCAGGCACTATCCAAGTGCTGATCAATGCCATTTTGAGTTCAGGAAATTGTGGCCCTACTGTCCATCACATCCTGAGCTCCTTGGCTGAGCTTGTGCAGTTTCATGGAAATTGCACATTAGCTGTCTGTGCAGGAGCCATCAAGGTGCTCCTGGGAGTGGTTAAGAGCACTCAAGGCAAAGAGTTAGCTGGTTAATTACTAGCTATTTTGAGTCTCCTTGCCAGATTCAATTAAGGGTTGACTGACTTGACACAAACTGAGGATGTAGTGAGCTCCATGGTAGATGTGTTGTAAGGGACAAGCATGTTGAACGAGGAAGGTGCAGCTGACATTCTTGTTCACCTATTTGATGCAAGCAAGCACTACATGAGGGATGCTTTGAGGCTGCCACAGTTCTCAATCATGCCAACTGATCTTTCAGTGAGAGGGTCATTGAAGGCTCGAGAGAAAGCAACCCAGCTAATGAAAAAATTGACAGAAGATAGGTACAATTCCTACAATCTTGATGAGCATTCCGTGTTTCACAAATGGTAGTAGCTGGATTTTTCAGTCAACCTCTTGTTTTGATTGTGATGGTGATGCTTTCAATTTCATACCTATACTATTCATTTTTATGTATTTCCAAACTCTAATATTGGTAATTTTTTGCTATGCTAGTAGTAGTGTGATTGCGGTTAAGTATTCAGCTCATTTTAGGCTATAGATTTTAAACTCAGCCAAATGTTCATCCAAACACAAGCTACTCTGTATACTCTGGTAATAAGAAGCAATCTTGACATGTAAGTGTCACGGGGCCATTACCTTCTCCCCAAAAGGCTAACCTATTGGGGTGTGCAGCGCCCACGCTTATAAGGCCCAAGGATCCCCTTCTCCTTTCCGATGTGGGACTCCGTCACATAAGCATGTAGAAGCAATTGCTCAAGGTTTTCAATCCATTCTGCATCTGTGAATTATCACAACTAGAACAAAACCCTAGAATTGCCTTAGTAAGGTGCATATTCTATAATTAGACAAGGTCAATATATCAATTGTACTTTAGGCTGGGAACTATGACGAGATTATGAGCCAAGGCAGAGATTGACATTCACATGACTTATGATCCAGAAATAGTCTTATAACTTGCATTGAGATGAGCAAAGCTAATGGCATTAAGCACTTTTCTTTTTATATATATATATATATATATTTATGTATCAATTTTATATTATATTATTTGCCATCCAAAGTGTGTGTCAAAGATGTTTATCATCTATTTGAATCAGTTTACCAAAGTTTATAGGTAGAATCTCAATTTGAGATCAAACATCTCACAGCAATTAATAAAAGTCATCATACCCCTGACCACAAAAAGTCTTAATATCTCTAATATCATTAATCTATTCCATATAAATGTTAGTACATTGCTGGTGCAAGCATAAGACTTTTAGAGTAGAGTTCAAAAAGCATCTCCTTCATGCTCACTATTTTTCTCAACTATCTGTCTAGTTCAGGCATCTTTTTTAGCATTGGAATTTATTCAATTAATTCAACTAAAACAAGTTTTTTTTTCATTTAAACCCCCAGAAAGAATCTATAAGCATTGAGTTAGAAATGCAAAACATTTTATTTCCTCTTGTAATCAAGGACAGTCTTCAGTACTTCCAACCAATATGATCAAAATCCCATACACTAAATATAGCAATTCATTTTGCAAGGTAAAACTAAAATCTGAACATTAAAGAAAAAGAAAAAGGAGGCTCCAGATGTTTATGCTTTAGCTTCCCTGATCGTATCCAGATGCCAATACTCAGCTGAGCATGTGGCAACTCAGGTGCCTACTTACCTCAATAAGAAAGTTGATGAGATTCCACTCATCCACAGTGATTAAAACAGTCCATACGTGGATCTCAGCTGAATTTGTGTTGATGGACCCAAGTATTCCTGTACAACCTTAAAGCATGTCAACAAAGCAATAACGACTAGTACATTAACCAGCACAGAAAACAGTTTTAGGCATACAATAAAGCAAAAATATGATTAAAGATCACCTTAAGAGGTAAGTGTGCTGATTGTTATTATTTCTGATTAATATTGCGTTTGGAATCAATGCAAGGTGTGAGAGGCGGGAATGAAGGCACAGACTTCAATATGAATTTTCGTCCACTTTTCAGAACTGCTGAAGAGCCTGATTCAAGCTGATGGAAGGGGCGTGGAGGAGAAACTCGCTTTTTATTGGGGGAACTTGCTTTGACTGATGCAACTGGGGTAGAAGATTCTTCCAATATTTCAGGTGTGTCATCTTCCAGAATGCCATAAAGCCCACTGTCAGAGCCAAGTTCTTTCCTTTTGGTCTTGTCCAACTGAGTCATTGGGGTCAATGGTGAACTACGCCAGCGAAGAGAGCTACCATATGAGAGGTGAGTACTTCCAGGGCACCACTGGACTTGAGAAATATTTGCCCCATTAGATGACCCCAGAGAAGCCATGGCCATTGAGGAATTTAGCAATGGAGTGGGATCACAGATATCAGCAAGTGCATTGCATTCTGGTGAGAATTGGTCCGTCATTTCAGCCATATTATAACCTGCTTCTTGATCACAAGAAACTTTGTCCATATTTCCTCCACTTCCTTCTGAAAACATATTGTCATGTGAATTTCTTGCTCTTGTGGATTTTGCATAAGATAAAATGGACAAATCAGACTCTGATGAAGGGATGTATCTACTAGAAATGAATCGGGAGTTTGGTGCATTCTTTCCATGCCTAGAGCCATTTTGAGAGGAATGGAATTAGAAGCAATAAGCAGCTAGCTAAGTCAAAGCAAAAATCTGATCTATTTGGAATAAACAATCACAATAATCAGACAATCTTACTCTGAGTTCTGAAATGATGGTGTCAGGGGTTTGAAGTTGTGGAGATCATACAACTCAGCATTAATATCTTTATTGCTTGACATTATTTCCATTTTGTTATCAACTGGGCCTTCTAATCTGTCCTCAGTGGCTCTGTTTACTGCTTCAGTCAAATCATAATCTGCAGAAGCCATAACAACTACTACTTTAATATCCACAAATATTTTGTAGAATAATAATTGATTTGCAGTTCTCAGTTTTAGTGAGGAGTGCCTCGTTGCCCTCAAATTGTCTTTCAAGTTTGACTGAATTACAGCAAGCTTTGTCTAAGCAATGGCATCTCTAGAAGTACTACAAGCCATAATAATCACCTTCTAAAGTGTGTCAAAGATCATCAATAAACACTGTACATGCAGAGTCATAAGACAAATGCCAACCCTTATTTGATAGTGAAGCATGGGACTTAAAAACCAATGTCAACATTTTTCAATTTCAAGCTGAATCTGCTTTGATTCAAACTATAAAGAATTGAAAAGCAAAGATTCTGACCACAATACTTGTCAAAAAAGTTTTGGCTGTAATTTCTCACCTTCTTTCCTACCATACACATTTTTGCACCCCTCACATCGGCATCCACTGGAGCATCCAACATTAGCCTTTTAAAACAAAGCAGATTGGAGATCCAGTAAGGAAATAATGAGAGATAAATACATGACAAGGAGAATTAAGTAAACTAAACTTAGAATACTGCACCTGATAGCATTCACAATATTTTTTCAGACACATTGACTTTTTGCAATTGCATCCTTTCTTGTGCCTTGCTGAGGGTGATGTCAATTGGTGTCCATCTTCCTAAGAAAGTGCATACAAATTATGAAAGCTCCAAGTGAGAAAAAATAGATAGAAATTGGACAGTACATTTGTACCCCATGGATTGCTGAAACCATAGTGACACGCTGCACGATCTTAGGAGAAAAAGCTAATGGGTTACGGGCTTCAATTTGTTGCCTTGTCTCTAGAACTGTATCCTCGTATTCAGGTCTGTTGAAGCACCCTCGGCAAGCACAAGGTTCGGCACAATAGATTCCAGCAGCAAAACAATCGCAATATCTGGCCAAAAGGGGAGGGGAAAAAAAAACATAGTGAGCACGACAAATGTTGTGATTTTCTTGTCAAACTTCAGGCAAAAATTCGCTTACAGTTTCAAGCATTTAGTCTTTTTGCAATTGCAGCGTTTGCAGCCATCACCATCAATGTCTGACATTTTCTTCCTAAGACATGAGAAACAGTTGGTGACCAGTTAAAATGTGTTTAACAACCTATTAAAAACTTGCTGAACAAAACAAAAAGACATAACAGTGGACAAGCTTGCCTTTTCCTTTTGGCAATTGATTGGTTAAACACTTCAAAATTGTCATCATCATCCAACTCAAACTTATTTTCCTGCAAAAACCTATTGCTTAAGTGGTTGCAATGTCTTTAGAAATTCCATATTTCAAAAAGAATTAGAAGTGGCAGAACTTACAGCTACTGAAGCCTTAGCTCCAAGCATCCCATCTTCAGCAGTGACTGGAACTTTCTCAACTAATCCTGGTAATTCTGAGCAACTATTTTTGTTCTCCTGTAAGTGATGGTTTACAACAGGGTCTGTTTTTGTGCTTGCAATGGTGCTGCAACCCATTGGCAAGGCAGTGACAATGCTATTCAGATGCAAACCAATACCTGATGGCCTGGAAATGGCTGAAGGAGAATTTCTGTCGTAATGGGAAGGAAGAATTGGTTGGGGCAAGTCAACCATTTCCACCTGGCCAGTGGAGACAGTTAAATCCAACTGAGGTGAATTCAAGCTTTCCAACTCTGGAGTGGAAACTGGTGACTTTGAGCCAGTTGAATTATTTCTTGGAACTGGTGAGATCATACTATTCATAGTTGTTTTGCATCGAGCTTCTTCAAATTGAAGGCAGCGCCTACTTATAACATGTTGGAGCTGACTGGCCTACATTTATGATTTCTATTATTATACTGTAAAAATAAATTCATGGCAAGATAATCCTAAGAGAGAGGACAAAGAGGGTGAGAGAGAACATGGGGATATTTTAAAGGTTTTCAATTAAACAGAGCATTGTTAATATCTTTTTACATTAACAGCTAAAACATATGCAATTTACACCTCAGGTTCATGATGTACTATTTTTTGGTCAGGTTTATGTAAGATGCCTGTTACAGCTTTCACCAACTTGATGCACTTGAACAATCTATAAAGGTTTAAATTATTAAGAATAATAATTGGTCCCTACCTTCCGCAGCTTAATACAAAAGACTTCTAGAACTGTATATTGTGTGCATCTTTTCACATCAGAATTTAACTTTCAACTTCCTTATTTCACAAAAGAAAGCAAAATAAATAAATAAAAAGAGTGGTTACCTGAGATCCTAAAGTGTCATGTTGTAGTTTCTTCAGAGAATGGCCAACAAACAAGTTAGAATCTCTATTTGAGTAATCATTAGGGAGCCATTCACTGCCACTTTTCTCCTCTATAACTCTAATAGTCCTAATTTCTAGAGAAGTCTGTGCTTGAGGATCCTTGTCAGGATGTTCACACAAGACATCAGAGTTCATTCTCGTCATTAAGTCATTTTTGCTGTCAAATTGAAAAACTTTATTTGAATAGGTTAAACTACTTTCTGATGAGTGAAGCACAACACTAGATTGTTCCTTGCTTGCATTTGCAGAATTCACAGAGTTTCTAGAGCCCGCCTCAACAGGATCAGAGAGATAATCATCAGCACAACCCAAGGAATTTCCAGTTAGGTCTTGCACAAAGTCTTTCATGTCATTGTCCTTCTCACCATCAGTAATTATCCTGCCACTCACATGGGCAAAAGATTTCTCCAGATCATTTATAACAAGGCCAAATTTCCTTTTCTCATCATCATCCTTGGCTAGTCCTTCACTTTGTATTTGAGAGCATTGAGGCCTGAGAAGTATAAATTTAAGTATTGCTCAAGCCATAATCAATGTCCCTTGGCATAATATATCTACCAGTTAGAGCATCTCAAACCTTTTCATGAAACTTGTTTCACAATGGGGCAGCACATGTGGTGACGTAAATACGAGAGGAGGAGAATTGAGACCCACATATCCTTGTGCTGCAGGTGCAACTTTGACAGGCTTAATGGGAGATAGATTGCAAATGTAATTTGAAAAGGGGGATTCCTGAAATCAACACAAGCAAAGGTAAACGAAAGATACACAGCTCATAATAGCACGCAACAAACTCTATATTGCATAGATTTTTATTTTATTTTTCCTCCAGCTACTTTCTCCAGGATTAAAGCATAATGTTGAAATATACAATAGAATAGCACTGAATCTGTATAATTACCACTGGACTGGTGATGCTTTTATAACCAAATAGCAGAAAGCAAGGGGCCTAAAGCCGCAATAAAATAGCATAAAAGGCTTATACACCTATAACAAACATATCATGTATGTGAAAACCCCTTTTGAAAAAATTCCTCAATTCCACACAGAAAAACCTCTAATCTCTATGCAACATCAATAGCTGCAATGAAGTAGCACAAGTTCCCATAATAACCTAGGTAGAAGCACACACTTAAAAACCGATTTACATTAATGACAATCCATTCAGATCACCACTAACAACATTTAGTAGTGAATACAGCCCTAAATTCAAACCACATGGCTAATTTCCGCCCAAACCCAAAATCAAACCTAGTTTGAAATGAACAAACACCTCCAAGGCTCACGTCCGCCACGCAGGAAATTACACAGTGGGGCCCCAAATAAAAAAAAAAGTTGCCAGACTCGCATAAAATTTTATCAAGTGCGAAGCAAAGGAAAGGGTGCGGGGGTGAAAATACAAACCAAAGGACAGAAATTGAAGTGAAGAAAACAGTATCAAGTTGAATTACTTGAACTGGTGGGGAATCGGCCAAAGAGGCGGCAGCCGTAGCGGTGGTGGTGGCAGTGGCAGTAGCAGCGGCGGCGGCCGTGGCAGTGGCCTTGACGGCCTCAGGAGAATCCATTTAATGGAATTCCTGACAACTGACTGCTGAAATTGGGAAAATAAAAAAGTGAGAGAGTTAAAAAGAAAAGAATGTGCTCATGAAATGTTTCCCTCCTGAAGTTTACTTTTTTTGAGTTTCATTTTCTGATAGAAACTGTAAAACAAACGAAGCTTAAAAATCGAGATAGGCGTAGTAGGCTAACAGGGCGGGGTTTTAAAAAACCGAGCGGGAATTAACGTTGGCCCTTTTTCCGATTTCTTAGCTGGGCCTTCCATTTCTTTGATTTTCCTTATCACTGGCCAACATTATGGGCTTTCCCCAATAACATGGGCCGATAATGGGCTGGTAAAACGAGTATCGGCTTTTCCATAGTTGTTAATGGACCCAAAAAAAAATTAAAACAGTGGGTGTGTAGTCAATTAGTAGTAAAATATTACCTCAAAAAATACATATAGAAATTAAATATTAATTAAGGATATAATTTTATTGTAAAGTAGTTCACCGATCCCATTTCGTTATTAGCTATGTTGTCTGATTTTGTTTGCTCAAGAAAGTTAACGCTAATTTTAAGTTTAAAAAAATCTAAAATATTATTTTTTTTCCCCTTTTCTTTTCTTTTATTGAAACGTACCATTGAGGTATAGAACGAATTAAGGACAAACAGAGCAATTATTTGGCATGGAAAAGTAAATTAGATAAATATATTACTTATGGAATTACATTATAAAAACTATTGAACTAATTTGATATGCAGCCAATGATAAAAGATTTTACTATGTATCTAGAAGTTGGCATGTGATTGGGGAGGTTGAAAAGAGAAAAGAAAAAATAACGTAGAAACCCTTTTTGGGGTCCCAAAGGAACGTATCTATACATTCGAGTTGTTTTTTTTTTTTTCTTAATTAGGATTTTAGGAGCATTGGGAAAGGTCATGGTCATGCATGGAATCATTCCCCAAAGAGAATTGAATCAGTCCTCTCTTTATTTTTCGCTTTTTCGCAGATTGCTACAGCCTTCTTTACCATTCCCCAAGAAACTGGCGCTGATCTTATGAGTGTGCTCATGCGTTTATTTGTTTTTGTTTTTGTTTTTTTTAATTAATTTCCTTTCCACAATGTATAAAGTGGTACCACAGTCAGAGCTATTAGATTAAATTATCATAGTGTATTATTTAAACCCTTCATGAATACACGTGTCCACGCATTTTTGGTTCATATTTTGATTTTTTTTTTTTTCTTTCAAAGGCTATTGAGAGAAAAATCGAGAATGGAGGAGAGAAATGATTAGAAAAATTTTTTATAAAAAAAATCTTAAAAAAAAAAAAAAAAGGGAGAAGAGAGCAAAAGATTACGACAATGAGAAGAAAAAGAAACTGACAGTGAAAAGGCCACTACGGCGTCGATGAAATTAAAGCAGAAGAAAAGATGGTCAAAATTTGAAACCTCGAGGACTTCTCTTCCATCATCAACTTCGACTATATCTTTATCGAAATTCTACCATTTCGTTCCTTTAACTTTGAACCATATTCTCTTAATTGCCAATTGCCTCACTTCTAACGCCAGTGGGAGTCTTACTCTTGTTCATATATTCTCAATCCAAAATTGTTAAGATTAGAACTAAGATAATTTAATTAGAAACGAGTTAAAAAAAACGAAGGATGTTCTCAATTACGAAAAATGGCAAATACATAGCGCCTTTTTGTTTTTTTTTTTTTTTGTTTTTAATGGCTGTTACCTTATGAGAAGTAAGAGATAGATTATAATCACCAAGAATAGACCCACATGTGCACTCGAGTGTGACTTTCAAAACATTGGTAGACGCACGTCCTAAAATTAAGTAAAGTAAGAGATTAACTAGCTTTGATAGAGTGATAATCAATTCTTAGTACATTCAAGGAAAGCATATCCAACATATATCTCGGGAGAGATTACTAAAATTTTAAGAGTCAATTATGTAATTAATAAATTTTACATTAAAAATATAAATAAGTAACATATAAATGAGAATAATATATAATTAAAATGTAATGTTTAGTTTGCGCGTAAAAAATTAAGATTTGACAAAGATGCATTGAAGGAATATTCACAATTGAAAAGTGATCCCATTTTTTCTCATAGCAACTGCTAGGAGGTGTTTCTATCCAAAGTATATTATTGAAAGGAGAAATGACCACTCGCGATGCTATTATGCATAGAAGGGGTGGGGTCTTATTGCTGAGGTTTTAGAGATGCAGAATATTCAAGTTGTCTGGCAAGAAGTAGCGAATTTGGTTCCTCCTTATCCACTCTTGATTCAACAAACTTTGGCCATCCCTCTACTAGGATAGAACTTCATTTTGTTTGTCAATGTGGGTTGCAACAAATGACGGCATGATACCACGGTCAAAAGGGCTTTCTTTGAACTTTGATTCATTGTTTAAAGGCCAAAAAAGAAATTGGGAGAGCTGTGTGTGCTTGAAGGTGACACGAATGCTTTATGTGGGGACACAAGACAGCACTATTAGACTTCTTTGATAAGATTTAAAGAGACAATAAGATTATTATATTAGGGTAGAGTATCTAGATTTTTTATTTCAAAATTTTAAGTTGATAATTATACATATTTTTTTTTTCTCAATAAGTAGTTGATTAAGATAATTAATTTTTTTTAAGATACCCTTTCAAGGTAGTTAAAATTTCCAAACTTCAAGATTTGAAGATTGAAGCAGAATATATGTATGTACGTTGAAGGGCATTAGCGGAACGCGAGAATGTAAGATTTTAAGGTGATGCTTCCATGCACTGACCAACTCCCCAAAGCCCTCAAAAGAAGCACTGTAGCGGTAATGTAGCTAGAACTTTATCAAATAGTAGAATATCACTTTTACTGGGAATCTGATTTCAAATATTCTTTATCTCTTTTTCTAAATATAGCTCCTAATGATTCAGCGACTCACAGTGGAGAGAATATGACAAAGAAAGCCTCCCTCTCCCTCAGTCTGCTCCATTTTCGAGGTTCAGGCAAGTATATAATTAGCCACCCCCTAACCCAACAAGTAAACCATAAGTTCCAACCCAATCTCTCTTCACTTAGCTTCTTGTTCTTCAACTATTAATTTTGCGCTTCAGCACCGTTATCTTAAGTACGTACAGATCTTCTTATCACTTTTTAATTTGTTATTTCTCCTTCTTAAGCTATATATATATAAGGACTTAACCTTAAGACATACTTGGTTCTGTCAAATGGAACTTTTTGTCTGGAACTTGATT
Organism: Rhizophora apiculata; assembly: GCA_037832385.1. NCBI lineage: Eukaryota > Viridiplantae > Streptophyta > Magnoliopsida > Malpighiales > Rhizophoraceae > Rhizophora > Rhizophora apiculata. Next base: position 2,379,108 of record CM075433.1, on the reverse strand, counting down.
CATCTCCTGACCCATATTTCTATATCTCAAGTGTAACATTATACCTTAGCTTGGTTTTACTATATATGTGTAGTTTGTGTATGTGGGATAAGCCAATGTGTATATAACGCATATATCTAATTCAAGTGCTTTGCTTACTTGTGTAATAATATCTTTACGGTAGAGCAGGCTAGGGACCAAGATGAGCAGGCCAGGAGACTGGAATTGTAGGGCGTGCCAGCACCTCAACTTTCAAAGGAGGGACTCGTGCCAGCGCTGTAGAGAGCCAAGGCCCAGTGATTATAGAGGCGATTCTTCTCACGCAAGTTTTGGTGGGAGATCGTCATCATCATCAGGTGGATCAGCTTTTGGATTCAGTACCGGGCCTGATGTTAGGCCTGGTGACTGGTATTGCACGGTTGGCAACTGCGGAGCACACAATTTTGCTAGCCGCTCCAGTTGCTTCAAGTGTGGTGCTTCCAAGGATGAATCCTCCGGCGGGTTTGGTGCTCACGACAAGATGTCCCGGATGAGAGGTTTTGGTTTCAGCGGCGGCAGCGGCGCTGGCAGCACCAGCCGCTCTGGATGGAAATCTGGGGACTGGATTTGCACCAGGTATATACATGTTCATTCTTTATCGTCTTTTTATTTATATATATACATTTTTTTATAATTTGATTATGTTAATTACGGCCCATAATAATTAAGTAATGCAATTATAATTAAGATTGTATGATTATTGATACACATGGGCTTCATTTTAACAAGGTTGCCAGCTAATTAACTAAGCGAAGTGAAATTTGGCAGGACTGGCTGCAACGAGCATAACTTCGCCAGTAGGACCGAATGCTACAAATGCAATGCACCAAGGGACTCATCGGCAGCCGGTGGCAAGTCTTCTTATTAGTCAATGACGCTCCCTACCTGACTTATATGATCATGCCTGTTTTCCCCGACCTCTTTTTTTATCCTTCTTTTTTTTTTTTCTTTTTGTTTTCTTTTTTTTAATGATGGGCAGCTTCAGAAAGATCATGGTTGAAGACTATATATGTAATGCAACTAGAGCTACATCATTTTGTGAGCCTTTTGTACAACTTTGCAAAATGTAGTTCTGTACTATCGATCTGGCTGTCTCAGTAATTCGGTGTTTGAACAATGTTATTCTACCTTTATTTTCAGTCTAAGATGACTTGCCACCTATGTGACATCTCTCTCTCTCGCTCTCTCTCTGACAGCTTGTTCAGGCAATAATCTATCCGCTAGGGCTTCAAGGCTGATTGGCCTGGCAGTGGTCCAATGAATAATTGGCCTAAAACTGAAAATCAGAATTATTATCCTTTCAAAACAATTAAAAATTATTCATTTATGGACCACCTGCGGGATCTCGTTTCTAATCTTTTCGCTACCAACAAACGGTTTCCTAACATATCAGAAAATAATGTTTTAAGTCAAATAATTGAGTATATATAATTACCAGTGAATTATAATTTTATTAGAAGTTTATTAGTTAAATTTAATTTAATATAATTTTAATAATTAATTAAAACTAAATGTTTACTATAATATAAGCATTTTAATCTCTCGATTTATTTTCTAGTTAATAAACAAAACTTCATATCAATGTTATGTATATGTTTATCAACTATTATTATATGAAGTTTTTATGTTAATAAAATAAAATTTTTATATAATTGTCTAACACAAGAAGAGTGGTAAGAAATGGTTGACAAAGCAAGGGATAATTAACTTATTCCTTGATTTTTGTGCACAACACTAACTATTATTTGGAAAAAATAGTTATATTTGGATAAAAAAAACAAAAAATTAATAAGTGACACAGAAAGAATGTGATTGAGAATTGTTTGTCAATTAATGTCTTAATTTAATTCCATTTAATATTTTTTTATCACCTCTACGTGCATTTGTACCATTTTGCGCGGAGGTTGGGCGGTTTAGAGCATAAACACCCCTAATTTTCCCAAAATAGTTTAGGTGGGCTGCCGTTGATATCATTGTCCGTGAGGCAATTAAAGAACTGTTTATGGATCTTCTTCCATTATCTAACCGTTTTCAACATTGATGGCCGCTGTTGCTGGAATGAATTCCCGGACGTGTTACAAGGCTTTTACAGTGTAGTCCGCCTACTCACACTAGCTAATGTCTTCCTTTTTAATAAAAATTTCCTTTTATCAATACAAAATTCTAATATCTCCCTTTCAACCAAGTTGAGACGATGAAGCATCACATTTTCAAGAGAGAACGTGTAAGAGAAACAGGAAGAACCAAGATATCCAATACATAAGATTAAATATATCACAAAAAAATTTAAACCCAAAAAAAAAAAAAAGAGCTTGTCAACGCTACGCTTAATTGGTGATGCTTTGCCCTTTTTAGAGCCAGATTTATTTGACGTTATTATCTAAGATAGTTTATTGCTTTGTTATGTCTGGCTTGAGAATGGATTTTGGCAACAAGGTCATCAATGTCGTTGGAATTGGATTTTTTTCCTACAAGAAAAAACACACATGGATGTAAGGCTACATCGAGAGACTACTCATTCTAAATATTTTATTAATTCCTTTTAAATTTTTGTCATAAAATTATTCTATTTAAAAATTTATGTATTTTTATAAACAAACGAGATTGATTTAAACTTAAAATATAAGGGTAATCACTTAATCATTAAAATTTTAATAACATGTCATAAAATTATTTTATCTAATAATTTAATTTTTTAGGTAAAATAGTTTCTTGACAATTTAAATTATAACGTCATTGCTAAAATTACATGCTGGTGGCTTTGCTTAGCTGATTCAGCAAATTATCTCCGTGGCGGCTTGGTTTAGGGAAACATTTATCGGTGTCTTTCCTCTGGGCTCGTGTTATGGACTGAATGTTGAGATATATTCACATTAAACATTCAATTTGCCTTTTAATCATGTCAATGTACCTTTTCATTAATTTTAAGGGTGTCTTTCCTCTGGGCTCGTGTTGCCATCGACTCTTATCAGTGTTTGAGTATTAAAAGTTAAAAGAAAAAATAAATTTCAGTGTGCAGATGTAGTACAACTTTGAAGACAATGCATTTATTTAAATGGCCATTCCTTTTTTCTTTTTTTTCCTGTTCTATTCTTTAACTAATATATGGGGCTAACTTTTGATTATCTAATGAACTTCAACCCAATAAGATCTTGATGGACATCTTTGAGGGTATAATTCACATAGGATTCCAGAGCATTTAGCTAACATATATCTTTCATGGGTTCCCTCATTGACCTCTTGAGTATGTTTAACCTCAACTTTTTGTGGTCAAAAAGCAACCACACATTCATTAGTGTCTGCTACTACACTCCATTATATAGCTTTTAGCAAGATTCTTTGTTTCATTTAAGGCTAGCTTTATGTTACTTCATAGTTCATATGCTTTCTTGATGTTAGTAAAGCAATGTACTTCCCATCTTTTGATCAAAAAAAAAAAAAAGGTACTTCTGATCTGCACCAGCAATATTATTGGTTTGTTTAATTGATTTTTGTGTCAAGCATTGCCACGATTGTTGATCATGAGTTTCCTACAGGAAAATAACGAGGACCAAAAAGAGGGGGAAAAAAAAAAATATTGAAGAAGAAGAAGAAATGTACATTCGAAATCATTCAATATTTTTAGAGGTTTAAAAATAAAATTCACAACTAATCATTTTGGACCAACAAATAGTGCTAGATGTTAAAGAAAATCAGGCAGTTTGGACCACCTCAAACAAACAACGTGCTCATCTAAGAAGAGTTTCACACTTCAAATAAGTGACTGTCAAAGTTGAATTCAATAATAGTTAATGGAAAATTTTATTTTAATTCTATTTTTTATTAAGTATAATTTACTTATAATCTCATATATAATAAATAGAAGATCATATGTATGGACTATTACCTCTGACAACAGCAAACCAAGTTGCTGCGTCTATATAATTGAGCTCCTACATAAAGAGAGATTTTATATACTGTACTAAAACTTCATTATTTTATCAACAAGCAGCAGCCATCTATACTGGTACAAGATAAATTCTCTGAAGAATTGATGATCAATAACAAATTTCTCATTTACGATTTCTTGTGCATTATGATCTTATCAAGAAATCATTCAACGGAAAAAAGTTTATTATATTAGATTTAAAATATTAATTATATATTAAATTTTGAATGACATAAATAATATAAATTATATTTTACAATAAATTATGAATTAACTCATTAAAATTCACACTAAGATATGAAAATAAGGTAATTTGATTATAATATTTGTTCATATTATATTAAAAAATGTTTAATTTAAAACTTTAAATTGTTTCATCAGACCAAAGAAATATTTTATATATTATAATCTTAAAAGACAAAAAAAAGTTTGAGGGGGTCTTGCTCATAAAAGAAGGACACAACCATCTTTAATCATGAGTTTTAAATGTAGTTGGGCCCGAAGAAAAGCTAACAAAACGATACTGGGTTGAGTAAAAGAGTTGAAATTTATTAAACACTGTGATGGTCAATGGTAGCAAAAACAAGAGGACTTTCAAGCCACGAAAAAATGACTGTGAAAGCTTTTATAAAAGTTTTCCCTTTATATCCTTACTTTGTGAGCCGAGCATGCTCAATCCTGTTAAAATTTCTCTCTTTTCTGTATTGCTTTATGAATCAAACGCATTTCAGTGGGCGCCAGCCAAATTTATTAGCGCGTGCAGTTATTTGACATCGTTGTGAAGATTTGGTATTGTTTTTAATTAATCAAGTTTGCACATGGGAGATTAAAGTTTTTGGATAACTGTCCTCCTGCCGGCCTTTACAAGTTGGCAAATAGCCGGCTTTATACACAGGTCAGGCAATACACAAACTTTCCCCCTTTTTTTAAAAAAATAATTTTTTTTTTTTTGCAAGATATCTACAATATATCTATTTTATTTTGGTTTTTATTATGGGAAAACTGAGATAGTCTCCACAGATATCTATAATATATCTTTTTTTTTTTTAACATTAAAAGTTGAAATATTGCATTGAGCATATTATACAGTGGGTTGAATCTCTTGTACCAAAGTAAGTCTTCTGTAGTAAAACTACTAACTAGTAATTACTAACCACTAAGTTACAAGAAATAGTCGTCAATATATCTTTTTTTTTTTTTCTTTCCATTTTGGGACTTGAAGTATACATCTCATACTACCTGATTTTACATTTTTATTTTTGATAAGTCAGGTTAATTGGTGGGAGAGTGAGTTTTTAATTATTAACGAGGTTTAAAATTCAAATCTCAGTTTTTATCTCAAATTTTTATAATTAGTGATCACTCGACTAATTATCTTATTTTACATGTATTATAATTTAAGTGACATGCTGCAAGTAAATTGAACCTTATTCTAGATGGATTAATAAATTCACGTCTACTAATTATGCGTGATGATGTGCATAATGTCACGTGGACACTAAGTCTAGTCCGTCTAATAAGTGAGAAGACATATATTGAAGGTTAAATTAAGTCTCTGCAGATTACCATCAATTAGTGCCGCGGGTTAGTACGTTTAAAACCTAACTCCGTGACAAGAAATACTTGTAAAATAGATGGCCTCTTTGGGGTAGTCTTTCCCTCTCCCACATGTTTTAGAAGATACAATTTTCTGTGGACACGTGCGATAAGACAATATCGAGCACTCTCATTAGGATACCTAACATGGAAATATTTAATAAAAGAAGGATCAAAAGATATTGGGGCGTTCGTTTATTATTTAGAAAATTCACATTCGCTCAAAAGCCCACCTCTAAATACAGGCCTGCAATGTGCCCCCTTTCCCTTTATGGAAACCATGTGGCTTCAAAATGTTGGCCCATTGACCCAAATGTCGGATAGCTAGCGGAGGAAAACGTGTCGTCCAATCGCGGATTACCCGTTAGGCAAAAGGTCCACGGAAGAAGTAAAATCCCGCTTGCTCAAACCGCTGGCAAGCGAGGGCTGGATCGTGATAGCTTTTAAAAGTTGACTCCATTCGGATAACCCGGCTGTTTGAAATTCAGCTTGATCTTAACTGGTATTGATCCACATTAACTAAATTAATCAATGATTCGTGACTCACAAAATATAAAATGTAAATACTTGAATAATTTAAATTTGAAATAATTTGACCTTAATCTAATTTGATTTATGTACTCTTTCTAGATAGCAAGGACGATGTATTTTCCAAGAAAAAGGAAGTTACGGGAAAAGATGGATCGTTGTAATAACTGAGTTTCATTTTATGAGATGTTTTGGAAATGTTGCCACAAAATTCAGAGAGTTTAAGGTCATGAAAGACGGTCTCAAATGAAGGATGTGTAAATTTTTATTTATTTTTTTTCACTCCAGTTGGAAAACAAGAAACATTCTAATACATTGGGACACTCATCCCGCTGTTTGTTCGCCCTTCCAATGCTTTACCTCTTCGTCCACCTTAGAAACATTGAAGTTGGCTGATGATAATGGCAATCGGTTCTGCTCGTCCATGGAAACGATTTTGACTTCAGACGAGGAAAAGATGTTAGGAATGGACTGAAGCAATTGGATGTGGTTCTTTCCCTATTTGAATTTGCATTGGGAACATCGGGGATGAAGGGAGACTTGGAGCGGCTAGGCCTTCCATGGCTGCTGGGGCCAGGGAAAGGACACGCACATAGAGAAGGGAATCACCCTTTTTACGTAGTGATTACCCTTTGACAAAAATAATATCTAACCAAATCATTTCGAATTTTGTTTTCTTGACGATGATTATTAATCGGTAATGGGCACTACCACTCGCAATACGCTATGGAGAGATGATAAGACTGTTCATTATCACCCCATAACCACTTACAGGATATCACTTGGATTGTCCTATAGTTTGAGTAGTTCATGGTTTCATCTTACGAGTGTACCAATTCCCCTCCAGCCCATCTTATGCCAACAGTATCGTATCGCATCACAAGCCAACGAGAAGTAAACTGGGTAACCAGTGACTTCGGAATCATAAATCACTTAACAACTATCTGTTCGTACCGAAGTGTGATACTGCTAAGCCAAGGATTTAACAATATTCACTCTTTCCGAGGCAATTTTCAGCTGCCAAATTAAAAATTTTCTTAAGAGGGGTTCCAAAAATGATTTTGCAGATACACGTACAATTTCAACTTACCAACCGTGCAAAGTGTCACATAACAAAAAATTTTAACAATCGAGGAGCTGAAAACTCATTTGAGCTTAGACTTTGAGGAGCGCTGCAGAGGTTTTGCAATGGGTCTAGCAGGAGCACTTCTCACAACCTTCTTCACATCATACTTAACAGACGAGAAAGCACAGATTAGTGCAATCAACATTGTGGGATAGACATAAACAGCTTTTGCAGGATCTGTATTCGCTGGCTTTCCCAGAACACCTTCCTTAACGAGGCCCCAAATAACCAAAAGTGTCCCAAACATGCTCATCCTTGCAGGTTTCAGTATGCCCACAAGTGCTCCTGCTACAGAGAAGTAACTTCCTGCTAGAACCTGAGACAAGCACCGGGTGGTAAAAGCACCAACGAATAAAATATAAATAGGTAACTTGTTCTGTGACACAAAATTACAGTCATACAGCCCTGGTGCATGTGGTGGATGCTCATTAAAATTGAAACGTGCTCAAAAAGGTAACATTATTCTGGTAGGAATCCTACTGAAACAGAATTCAAATATCCCCAAATGCAGGCAAAAGGTAGGTACAGTTCCCTTAAATTACAGTCAGCCAATGTGTCAGAAAGTGAGTAAAACTTGCAATAAGAACAGTTTCCATATGGCAACAATGAAATTAGAAGTATCTTAAGGATTGAATATGAGAATGAACTCGTGCATATCTAAAATCCCACTTTACATGTTCAACTAATCTATTTCATCTTCTCAGTACCTTTACGGGTATAAGGAAGCAAAACTCTTCTGCTTTGCTTAGCTTTAACTAGTTCTGTTGGCAACTTGAATCAGAGCAAGGAAAGTAAAAAACAAACTAACCTTACTAGGATCAACCCACGATAACATGAATCAGTTTTCATGTCAGAGGAAAGAAGTACCAGAAGAAAAAAGTTTAATATCCATGCATATGTGTATGTAACCATACCAGCCAGTCAACTCCTTTAGAAAAGAAGTACCAGAAGACATATACCAATCAGAAATTTGATTTAATGAAATGACAATAATCTCAAGAAGAACTTGCTTAGATATTCAACTTCATGGGCAATGATTCAGATTCAGCAATAGAACATAATTCAGGAGAGTGACTAAGAGCTCTATGCCTTCCTCTTGTAGAAATCAAAACAATGAAGGGGGACATTAAAAATATAAAAGAACCTCTAAGCGCTGTAGATCGGTCACTGCAGGGGCTTCCTTCACACTGGTCAAGTTGTAGATACTTAAGAGATTGTCCCAGCTTGGTATACTCATGTTCCTGACAAGACCATTTGCAATTGCTCCAGGATATAGAAGGGCTTTCATTACAGTAACAGGAAAGATCTCACTTGCAATCAACTGAGAAGATGTGACATGGATTGGTGTTGAACACACACCAGATCTGCATGAGACCCTGTAAAAGTATATATTGAAAAGGTTATGAAAAAAAAAAAAAAAGTTTAGAACATAGTTTCACATTTTCTTTTCAGCATATTATACATGGGCAGAGAGAGAAGAAAGAAAAAGACTTCCTCTTTCGACGAAAGGAAGACCGAAAACTCCTTATCCCAGCCAGAAAGACCAGGTAGAGGGTGTACAGATGCCCCTGGATTAAGACAGGCTTAGAGGGCTTGGGGGCATCTAAATCCAAGCCGGGAATGCAAGGAAAGGAGTGACTTTCACCATCCCCACTACTGTGCCCCAGGCAATGACGAGTAAGGCACAGCCTAGAGAAAACTCTAAGAGTTTCAGGCCACAAAAGATTAATAGTTTGATTCAATATGGTTCTACTAAGAGCCAAATAAAAAAAAATGCAAAACACAGCCAGAGATCAAGATGAAATAATTGCCAGTAGAATAGGTTACAAAAAAACAGTACCATAGTCAGGGAAAAGCATAACATGTTTAGGCTTATGACACCAGACATAGCATGCGAGAAACCATAGATCAGGATATCAGATTATAAGACACCATTCAGACTGCAAGTCTTTTACCCATATTTGAATTTAATCCATCATATTTTCTGGAAAGCAATTTAAAAAACTATAGTTGTCCAGCTGAAACCTCGACAGGTTTGGCTATCCTCAAGCAGCATTAAACCTTGAATGCAACGCATAAAAAACCGAGAAATTCAAAAAATGTCCCCCAAAAACAATTTCTATTCAATTTCCAAGCTAATCCCAATGAAAAGGGCCCCCTGGCACACGTAACTGGAAAAGAATAAGTATAGGCAATCTTACCTGGTGCTAATCTCAATAATTTGAAAAAAATGAAAAAAAGAATATGAAAATCGAGCGATTGCTATTATACAGATAGACTTGTATATGACAGCAACAAGTAACCCCAATCGTAGAACAATCAAGCAGAACGCAACACCAAATTAATCGTCCTCTTACTGTTGGTATATCCATATTGTTTCACAATTTGGTCAAAGCCAGAGTTTCCAAGAGTCTAACATTGAAAAACGCTGGATTAAGAAGGATTTGCAAATATACATAAATGAATCGGATCTTAACAGGAAGATAAGGAAAAAGAACAAAAGTTGGAAGAAAAACGAACAGAAGGTTTCAAGGATCGTCAGGAAACTACCTGAAAAGAGGGACTTGAAGAAAGATGAGGAAGAAGTAGATGCGCGAAGCTGTAGATGTGATGTTGGTTACCCATCCCTTTGATGCTGCTCGCGCTGTTGCTGCTGCAGGTGTTGCCATTATTTTTGAGAATCTCGAAACCAAGAAACTGGAGAGTGAAAAATAAAAATGAGGAACAAAATTAGAGCTACAGATAACCAAAATTTTTTTAAAAAAAATTAAATAATTAATTAAATGTTTAAAAAACAATCAATTAAAATTATATAAAAATAATTCTTATTTTCACTTGGACACACGACACACGCAAAGGGTCTCTAAAAAAATAAATGAACCTCCAATCCAAAGAGAGAAGAGGGAAGCCTCGCTTTACAAACCAAAGAATTTAAAACAAATAAAAAAGGCAGGAACAGACAAAAGTCTAGTTAAGTGAGTATTAATTTTTTTTCTTAAAATTTTTTCTGGATAACATAAAGTAAGTGAGCATATTGTATTTCAATGCATATCAAATTTGACTACAAATACCGTCGAAGACTTCACTATTTAAGTTTTTTTTTTTTCCAACTGTGTAATTTTAGTTTAGTAAGAAAATTTTTGTCTCTTTTCAATTATCATTGTATTATAATTTAGCAAAATTAACTTAAAATTTTGACTATTTTCTTAAAATTTCCAATATTTTTGTTTTTAAAATTTAAGATTTGCCTCTAAGATAGTCTCTTATCGTAAAATTGAATTAAGATGTACGTTTAGTCCCACACAACCAGTTAATCACTAAATCACAACATTGAGTATAGCGATACGTAGTTAATCTACAGGAACTTTACGGTTGAATCGCGTTGGAGATGGTTTGCCTTTCATTTGTATACCGAAGCACGCGAGGAAAAAGAGGTTCCAAGAACCAATGCGTTTAGTAGAATTGTATATTTTCAAATACTGTCAGATCACTAACGCAAACTGTCCTTCCCTCAACGGGCAGGTCTTGCCGTCAAGCTCATGTCTGCCTCACTTAATGTTGCCATGATCCTCGCGAGTCATGGCACTACGGCTTCTTCCAAAGGGGCAAACGACTACTGTACTCGTCTGACAACTCAAACATATCATTTATGGAAATCTTGTTTGTTGTTCTTTTGGTTGTCCGACTAACGGTGCTTATATCTATTTGAGCCCGAGAAAAAAATAGCTGGTATGTAGATTTCACTTTTTAAAAAATTATTATTATTATTTTTAAAAATTTTAATTCAAAAGCATCTTATATGTAATAAGAATCATGAAATATACAATAAATATAAAATAATATATAATGAGTATAAAATCTACTTTTTGATACATTTTTATATATATTATGATATTTGTTGCACATCATACATCTCTGTATTATTTTGGCAAAAAATTTTAAGAATTTTTAAAAAGGTTTTCTTTCAAGTATATACTGAGTATTAATTGGAAATTTTCTTTCAATAGTACTAGTTTAGAAGCGAAGGCATTACGGAAAGGAAGAAAAGACAGATAAAATTGAACCCATTTTTGGATGCCTTCGGCAAATTAACAACTCTAAACGGTAACGTACGGGTGAATTTTGGTATTCGGCCTTTCGGTTTCCCTACGGCCACGGGTAAAATTGGCCTTTCGCTTTTAATCTGGTCCCGATTCAATGCATTTCTAGTTTCAACTTTCTTCCCATCCGTCCGATCAAAATTACTATAAACGGTTAACGTTCTTCCACGCTTCCTTTCCACCGTCCTTTGATCCAGGCAACTCTTCATGGCTCTGGTGCATCCACGATTCAATATTTATCACCGTCAGATTAAAATGAAATCCAAAGGCTGTATATCACTCTGCACAAGCGCTCTGCAACTTACTTACTGTGACATTAACATCCCGCTCTTTCTGTATCCAAAGTATAGCTCGGTTCTCCTCTGTCTCTCTCTCTCTCTCTCTCTCGCTCTCGCTCTCGCTCCTTCGCTACTCTCTCTGCGCGTTTTGTGTTGTAAGCGCAGAGCAGAAATGCAAGAACAAGCAACTAGTTCAATTGCAGCAAATTCTTTGCCATCAAGCAGCGAGAGATCTTCAAGCTCCGCTTTACATGTGGAAGCCAAAGGTGGTCTGATACTATCTCTTCTCTACTAGTTTTAATTTAAGAAGAAATGTCTCTTTTTTGGTTTTTTTGTTTTAATTAATCAAGGTTGGATCGACTTGTTCTGGTTATTAGAGGTTGATCTTCAATGGCTTCGTGATTCTAAGATCTTTCAGAGTTTCCAGTTGTTTTTTTTTTTTTTTTTCAATTAAATGTTCGCCATTTTGCTCTGGTTAGACCTTGTAGGTTTTTGGACTGAAATTTGTAAATTATTTTGTAATATTTGCTTATTCCTTTGTGATCTTAGTAGATCTCGAAATTGATCTACTTGGGATTGCGGAATCTTAGATTGTCTCAAGTGGGCCTAGGCCTTCAAGTTAATTTATGTTTTCTGCTTCCGAGAGAAATTCTACGAGATTTACCTTAACCTTTTCTATTAGTCCGTTGTTTCCTTTCAAACGCTGGCAAATTGTTTTTCTATCGTTTGGTAGTGATGTTTGGTTAATATTTTGTAGGAGTGGAAAGCGATGAGGAAATCAGGAGGGTGCCGGAAATCAGTGGTGAGCTGGCCGGAAATTCGGCCTCTGGCCGAGATACTAGTTCGCATGCCGGTCCAAACAGGATTCAGGCTTCTGGGGAGGGTCCGAGAAAGAGGGGAAGGAGCCCAGCTGACAAAGAAAACAAGCGGCTGAAGAGGTAAGAATGAAATCGTAAGCATCCTATGAGTTGAGTTTATATCATGCCCTTTCTAGTTTGTGTATATATATATATATATATATTATGTTTTATAATGTGGGATCGACTGGCATTTTGGTGATATCGAATGTTTTGTGGGTACAAAATTGGGAGAAAGATTGTTGAGGAACAGAGTTTCAGCCCAGCAAGCAAGGGAAAGGAAGAAAGCATATTTGAACGAGTTGGAAACAAGAGTTAAAGACTTAGAGAAAAGGAATTCCGAGCTTGAAGAGAGGCTTTCCACGTTGCAAAACGAGAATCAGATGCTTAGACATGTATGTCATTTTCCTATTACTTTCACATACATCACTGTACTAATTGTTCATTGCTCTTTTTTGATTGGGGGGCATTCTGGGTATATCATGCTTCAAAGATCATTTGAAATTTGAGGGGTTAGAGTCCTTTCTCGATTTCTCTTGCCAGTTAACTTTTTTAGGTTTAACTATCATGTCAAATGATGTCAACAGAAACGCCCATACGAGGACCCATCTTCTATTTATTTTTCTTTTCTGTTTGAATAGCAGCTCATCATATTTTTCCTCAAATTTGAAGTTTTTATTCTGATATACAAATTCATTCATTTGGCAGATACTTAATTTATGTATAATAATGTGTGTGTGTGTGTGTGTGTGTGTGTATTATTTAAGATTATTTATTTACCATCAAATTAATGCATATGGCCCTGTAAACAACAGAATATGTGATTTAGATTTACGGAGGGGACTTGATTATCATTTATTATGTTTATTGCGATTCTTCTCCTTCGTTCCCTTCTCATTGCAATTTATTTGTATGAGCAGTTAGCTTGAAACAAGGGATGATTATTGAATTAGTAAATTTTACAATTAAGAGCAAAGTCCATTATCATTTGTGATGACGGTGATAATCAGATCTACTCCTATCAAATGGAGGAAGAACAGGACAATGGAAAATGAGTTGTCATGCGTCTATTATTAATGGGCCACCTGGATGAGCCCACATCATCTAGAGGGCCACAAATCTTTCTTGTGATATTTGTTTTAGTAGGTGTAGAATTCATTTTCTTTTCTTTTTCTTTTTTGAATTTTAAAATGACGGTTTTCTCTGATGGGCCATATCTACAGAAAGGTTAGGCATGCAAAAAGATAAAGAAAGAAAATGAACCACTCTTGCTTTCCCATTTTCCTTACCCCAAAAAAAAAAAAAAAGTGAAGTATTACAAGGTGCAATGAATTCTTGGTCTTTTCCAGTTGCCATCAGTGTATAACATGTGTTCTGCTGTGCTTGATTTTGTCAATTACCGGTCCATCACAATGTCCTTCAATCTCTCTGTTCTTTCAGCTCCTTGCCATGGCCATGGAGTGAAGAAACTCAGGCATGGAGTATTCAAGGATCAAACTAGACATTATCTTTGTGATAGTTTAAGTTGGGCTATCGTTCTTGCCTTAAGCCTAATTTTGCAAACCCCATTATATATGCCCAAGTCGAGTGTCAGGGTCAGATTCTGCGTCCTTGACAATTGCAATTAAGGTTGTCACAACCTTAACCTGGATCACTTTGAGATTGACAAATTGATGAACAAATATACAAATGAATATCGGATCCAAAATTCAATTGTCAGAGCTCCACAAGTACAATATGCATGGTGCCAAAATCAGAAACAGTAGCCCATATCATATATGAGCAACCGCATTATTAACTTATGACAATCAAAATTTCAAATTGAATGTCATTTGACACATCCTAAAACTCAAAACTGGCACACACACATACTATTTGATTCTCACTCTTTACCAAATTTGCCATGATTGTTGATTGAATTTGAAGTTCTAGCTTGAAAGCATAAGGATCAAAAGTTTTCTTTTCGTGTTTCATTTCTAATTGGTTCATAGGAAAGTGAAAGGGAATTGAATACAAGGATGCATTCTTTAGCAGATAGACATCATTGCCATTGGGATTACACCTGATTCCAGCATGATATCTTAGAGCATGTTCATTAGCAAATTAACGTTTCACTTTTTTCTTGCACTGAAATCTACTATTTTTATTGGTAATGAAATACTTAAATGTTTTCTTGCAGATATTGAAGAATACAACAGCAAGCAAGAGAGGCAGTAGCAGTGTTACCAATGCAGAAGGCTGTTCATGAGCAAGTCATGTGAAGGCTATATGAGAGACATTATCAGGGAAATGTTATGGCCCGGGATTGAGCTATGATTTAGTCTATTGCATTGTAGTGCCCAAGATTGAGCTATGATTTAGTCTATTGCATTGTAGTACTGTAAATTTAGGACCTTTCACAAGCTTCTTCTCAAAGAATGTCACTTTGTGGCAATCTGGTCCCTTGATCGATTTTACTTTGTTAGGAATGTGCTCCATATCGCTTTTAATGTATTTCTTGTGGCTGTCCCACCCTGCGCAGCAGTGCAATGCCTGATGGTTCGCGAAGGCAAGTGGGATGACAGGTTGGCTGATCTGGTTCGGCTCAAGCTTATTGTATTTTTTTTTTTTTGGATATTCTGAATTTAGATGCATATGAACTGTGAATGATGAAAATGAAGGTTAAACCTCCATATTAGAGGATTGCTTTTTGGTGTTTTTACTTAAACTAATAAAAGACATGTTCCAGGCCTTAATCAATGCGAAATATTAACCGTGCATTACGAAGGTGCCATGTGTGATTAGGGTATTGGTGTCTTTTAATTAGTTTTCTTCAGTGCTAATTTGTGGGGTGGGCGTCAGTCGGTGATAGGTCTGATGATTGGTGCATTCTGTCAACCGAACAACTGGATTGTTCTTATCACTTGAGATTTGAATTTATGAATAATTGTTATTTAATAGGAGGGTTACTAGAACTTTGATATTTAACCAAGCCTCTTTTTTAGTTATTTTTTTGGTAAGCCTACCATGCTCTTTAGCTTTTAGTTTTTCGGGGTTTGATGTTTGAGGTTAATAAGATAAAATCAATGGCACGGTGGACCTATTAATTATATTGAGATTCTTACTGAGAATCGGGGTTAATGACGAAATATACTTTTCTTGCTTTTTTCCACGGAAACAGCATTGGACACAGCTAAATGAAAGATTGCTCAATTTTATTGCCAGGTGACTCGTTAATTATCTATTCGGTATTCTTTTTGCTTTCCCTCCTTTCTCGTTCTGGTGGTTGAGGACCACCAAACGGATCCCAGAAGGGAATTAAATATTTTAGACGCTAGAAACCAAAAGTCAGAGGATTCACAATTTTGAGGGAAAGAGTGCAACCAACTTTGCTATTAGAAATGAGTCCACCGACAGCCACTAGAGCGTAGAAATGAAGCAACCGACAGCCACTGGTTACAGGACAGGCTGTGGGCGGCAAAATAAAACTCTTGAACTCTTGCCCCTTTTCTTAACGAATAATGATTAACGCATCAAAGATTGAAACGGTGTTAGAAGATTAGCTCATGATCCACGTTAGCTTCTATTACCATCTGAAAAGGACGTTGCATCTATTTCTGATGCGGTTCCAACAGCTTCAGGCAGCTCCAGGCACACGTATTAAAGTTGCTGTCCGGCTGAAAATTTCCGTTCTAACACACGAAGACTGGAAAGCGCGGCGAGCCGAGCCGGATTAGACGAAGAGAGCGAACAAACTGTCTGGCCAGTGAAAAACTAAAAAAGAGTTGACCGAAAAAAATAGCAAATAAATAAAAGATCAGTTTAAAATAATAATAATAAATATTAAAAAAGAAAAGACAAGCATTAATAAATAAACGGGCAAGCCCGCAGGCAGCTGGAAGGGGAGAGACGAAGAGAGAGAGAGAGAGAGAGAGGCAGACCATTTTCTCTTTCTCTCTTTCACGGTTACTTTAGTTAGATCTGCCTCTGTTTCTTTGCAAGGCAGACGAATTGGAGAGGCAGAATGGAAGCCAATGCGGGTATGGTTGCCGGATCATACCGGCGTAACGAGCTAGTCCGGATCCGTCACGATTCCGACAGTGGGGTTTGTGTCTCTTAGCTCACGATCATTGCAATTATAATTGGCTGACATAGAGATACATTCACCTTGGTTTATTCCCATTTTGGTTTCTTTGCTCGGACTGTGTTTTGACGGATCTGACTATTACTAGCTTAGTGAGAATGATTTCCTCTTAGAGCTGATCGATACTTCCATTTTATTCAGTTGCATTCTGGTGTCTAGATCTACTTCTTGTTGGCCCTTGTGGCTGTGAGTTGTGAGTTTCCGTTAGATATTGAATTTCCGGTTCAAATTTCGGTTAAGCAGTCATTTTAGTTTGAAGTAATAGGTACGATTTCTGGAGTTCTAAAGCTTATTTTTGATTCGCGAAAATGAGTCTTTTGCTAACTTTGTAACTGATCTTTGTCAATTCTAGGGGTTTGTTTTGTAGTTCCACGGATCCTTGTCACCATTAAGTTTTCATTTCATTGTCCAACTGAAAGTTGTTTGTGATCTACTGTTAGCTAAAGGGGTTTCATTTAGTAATTCGCTGGATCTTTTCAAGGAAAATTGCCCCCTTTTAATGCTGGTCGATTTGTGTTTTTCAGGGCTTTTGTACTATAACTGTTGTAGGCTGAGATGGTGATAGATAACTTCAGTGGGATTGAGCTTGTTCAGTCATTCTAAATGAGATCTAGTTCCAGAAACAAAAATGGTTATATAATTTTAGAATGCTTGTTCTTTATCTTTTAACGGATTTCTCTTCCTAATTGGTCATACCTTTTGTTCTATTATTGTTATCTTTTCAGTTTGCCACTTTGTCTCCTGAGTGTATCAAAATTCTAATAAATTTGTTGTTTATTTTATAATGCAGCCCAAACCCCTCAAGAATTTAAATGGCCAAACATGTCAAATTTGTGGTGATAATGTTGGACTTACAACTATTGGTGACATATTTGTTGCTTGCAATGAGTGTGCTTTTCCAGTGTGCCGCCCTTGTTATGAGTATGAGCGGAAAGACGGAACTCAGTCTTGCCCACAGTGCAAGACTAGGTATAAGAGGCATAAAGGTTAGCTTACTGGTTGTTGGTTGTTTTTGTTTCTATACTTCAATATGCAAATTTGTGTATTTATTAGAAATGGGTTATCTGGATGTTTTAGGGAGTCTGCGGGTGGAGGGAGATGAAGATGAAGATGAAGTTGATGACCTGGAGAATGAGTTCGATTATTCCCAGGGCAATAACAAGGTTAGACACGAGTGGCAGGGTGGTGATGTGGACCTTTCTTCATCCTCTAGGCATGAATCCCAACAGCCAATTCCCCTTCTCACAAATGGGCAGCAGGTAGGCACATTATACAATTATGGTGCCATTATGTGCAAATGGTTGTGTGTAACATGAATGGATAGATTTGTGAAGTATGCATGTCATTTGTTCATCTATTCAAGAATGAAATGATTTAATTGATCACAAGTTAATCTTTTTTATTTTCTGTTTTTGGTTAAATCCCACCTAATCTGCTTATTCTACTAGCAGGGACAAACTAGTTGTGCTTTCCTTCATAGCATTGTCTTCTAGGTTTGGCCGTGTGATCACTATTTTTACTTGGAAAATTAAGCTAAACCTTGTCTTTCTATATTTTGATTTTAAATGCACAGGTATTTTGAGTTATTCAATTTTCTACAGGCTGATATGCATCCTATTGCCAGGTTTCTGGTGAGATTCCCTGTGCTACACCTGATACCCAGTCTGTACGGACTACATCTGGGCCCCTTGGACCTGCTGAAAAAAATGTTCATTCCTCTCCCTACATTGATCCAAGACAGCCAGGTAATGGAGCAACCTCAAAATTTTCATGTAAAATTTTTTTGATGAGTTCCTACATTATATCTTTGACTTTTGTGGATGTTAAGTTGGTCGTTTCATCTTCTATAACAGTTCCTGTTAGAATTGTGGACCCTTCAAAGGACTTAAATTCTTATGGCCTTGGTAATGTCGATTGGAAAGAGAGGATCGAGGGATGGAAGCTCAAACAGGATAAAAGTATGACGCAGATGACCAACAGATACAGTGAAGGAAAGGGAGATATGGAAGGCACTGGTTCTAATGTTGAAGACCTCCCAATGTGAGATTCCTTTGGAAATTTGGTTTGTTTGCTTTAGGGCTCAAGTTGAAGATACCCCATGAGAGTAATAGTAATCTATTTCATGTTATGCATAACTTTTAATGAATTTATCTCATTTGATGTATCATTTCAAGGAAAGGCGAGGCTTGGCGTAATAGTAAGATTACTCTATTGTAACTTAGAGGTCACATGTTTGAGTTGCTAAAACTTCTTCTATGGAAAAACAGGGGTAAGGTTGTGCACATTTGACCTTCTTCAAACCCCATATGCAGAAGTCTTATGCACTAGTCAAGCTTTATTTTTTCTTTTCAAAAATACCATTTCAAGCTTTTCATCACCTTGTGGGCAAGGAAAATTACTTTAAGTATCCTAGAAGTAAAATATTGATCTCATTTAGTACAACAATGTGCATTCATCTGTGCCTTTTGTCTCATCAAAATTTTTGTGGGTTGCTGTTTTGTGTTTGGTGGAGCCCATTATTTATTATTACATAATTTTGAAGGTGTGTGCTAAATTTAGATTTTTATTAAGAATATGGAACTGTTTACTTTTCAGTGTCTTGAGAAATTTTCTTTCTGCATTGCTTCCTCTTTTCTCAGGGCTGATGATGCCCGACAACCTCTAAACCATGTGGTGCCCCTCTCCTCATCTCATCTGACTCCTTACCGCGTTGTTATCATTCTCCGTCTTATTATTTTGGGCTTTTTCTTACAATATCGTGCTACCCATCCCGTGAAAGATGCATACCCATTGTGGCTAACATCAGTTATTTGTGAGATTTGGTTTGCCTTGTCCTGGCTTCTGGATCAGTTTCCAAAATGGTCTCCTGTCAATCGCGAGACCTACCTTGACAGGCTTGCTCTGAGGTTGGTACCATGTTTATGAAATTAGGTCTTAGTCAATGGTAGTAAGGATGATGAAGAAGCAGTGATGTGGCATTGTTAACTGTCTTCTTTTCCTTTCAGATATGATCGAGAAGGGGAACCATCACAGTTAGCTCCTGTTGATGTCTTTGTTAGTACTGTGGATCCCCTCAAAGAGCCTCCCCTTATAACTGCAAATACCGTCTTATCTATACTAGCTGTTGATTATCCTGTCGACAAAGTGTCATGCTATGTTTCAGATGATGGTTCAGCAATGTTAACATTTGAAGCCCTTTCAGAAACTGCAGAGTTTGCAAGGAAGTGGGTACCCTTCTGCAAAAAGCACAACATTGAGCCTAGGGCCCCTGAGTTTTATTTTGCCCAAAAAATTGATTACTTGAAAGACAAGATACAGCCTTCTTTTGTGAAAGAACGCCGAGCAATGAAAGTAAGTCTTAAGCCAGTTCCATTACACTTGTATATGTGTGTGGCATGAGCCAACTCTGTTATCATACCATGTTTCCGCATTAGTTGAAGGATTCTGTGTCATTCGGTGTTACAGAGGGAATATGAAGAATTCAAAGTGCGTATAAATGCCCTTGTTGCCAAAGCACAGAAGATGCCTGAGGAAGGTTGGACAATGCAGGATGGCACTTCTTGGCCTGGAAATAATCCCAGAGATCATCCAGGAATGATCCAGGTATCATCTTCCTTCCAAAGTTCATTATTCATGAGGTAGTCCCATCAACTTACCTTCTCTTGCATCTGGGGAGGACAGGTGTTCCTAGGCCACAGTGGGGGACTCGACACTGATGGAAATGAGCTACCTCGACTTGTTTATGTTTCTCGTGAGAAAAGACCCGGCTTCCAACATCACAAGAAAGCTGGAGCAATGAATGCATTGGTTTGTCCTTCTGTCCACTTGTATAGTGTTCCCTTAGTTTCAGTTTCTGATGTATTCAGAGACCTTTGTGGAGATGCTGATGATTCACATAAGATTGAGGGATGACGAATTGTCTGTGGATGTGTATGCTTTTATATTTTTTCTCTATACTAAATTTGCCTTCTGATTTTACTTATCTTTGTGTTTTATAGATTAGAGTCTCAGCTGTGTTGACCAATGGCGCCTTTCTTTTGAATGTTGATTGTGATCACTACTTCAATAATAGCAAAGCTCTTAAAGAAGCCATGTGTTTCCTGATGGACCCAATCCTTGGAAAGAAGACATGTTATGTGCAGTTCCCACAGCGTTTTGATGGCATTGACTTGCATGATCGATATGCCAATCGCAATATTGTTTTCTTTGATGTAAGTCCCAGTTCATATATTAGCAATCTGCAGAACTTGATTTTTGTGTTTCTTTTAGAGTGGCTCATACTTCAGTTGTTTTTTTATTTCAGATAAACATGAAAGGGCAGGATGGCATCCAGGGTCCTGTCTATGTGGGAACTGGTTGTTGTTTCAATAGGCAAGCACTTTATGGTTATGATCCAATTTTAACTGAGGAGGATTTGGAACCAAATATCATTGTCAAGAGTTGTTTTGGTTCAAGGAAGAAAGGAAAAGGTGGTAATAAGAAGTATATTGACAAGAAGAGGGCAGTACAGAGAACTGAATCCACCATCCCCATTTTCAATATGGAAGACATCGAGGAGGGTGTTGAAGGTTGGTCTCTGAAAACTTTATTTCTTTTCAACCCATTCTCTCATGGTTGATGTTACTTTCATATGATTGATTTTCAGTAATTTTTATTGCTGGGTTCTTCCTGAATTAGACAAGATAACGGCCCAGCCAACCAGCTAGAAAAGTTGGGCATAATGTATGGCATTAAAAGTGCTCCTTATAATCTGCAGGATATGATGATGAGAGGTCACTTCTTATGTCTCAGAGGAGTTTAGAAAAGCGCTTTGGCCAGTCACCAGTTTTTATTGCTGCTACCTTCATGGAACAGGGAGGCATCCCACCTTCAACAAACCCTGCTACACTTTTGAAGGAAGCTATCCATGTTATCAGCTGTGGATATGAAGATAAGACCGAATGGGGTAAAGAGGTTAGTCTAGCATGGCATTTAGCAGTATATCTTTGTTGTCACTGTATTTCATGGTCATGCATGCATCAACTAATCCTTTTGTGCTGCTTCTTTAATATCACCTTATTTCATGCATACATCAGCCAATCTTTTTTTGCTGGCAGATTGGATGGATCTATGGTTCTGTGACTGAAGATATTTTAACTGGGTTCAAGATGCATGCTCGTGGTTGGATATCAATCTATTGCATGCCTTCCCGCCCTGCATTTAAGGGTTCCGCTCCTATCAATCTTTCTGATCGTTTGAACCAGGTTCTTCGGTGGGCTTTGGGGTCCATTGAAATTTTGCTGAGCAGGCATTGTCCAATATGGTATGGCTACAATGGAAGATTAAAGCTTCTGGAGAGGATAGCATACATCAATACCATTGTATACCCACTCACTTCTATCCCACTGATTGCTTACTGTATGCTTCCTGCATTTTGCCTTCTAACTAATAAGTTCATTATTCCCGAGGTGAGTGATAATTTCATTTATCTGTTGCCAGTTATTTTAGGAATTTATCCCACCAGTCATTACCAATGAATCCCCTAAATCTTTTCAGATAAGCAACTTCGCCAGCATGTGGTTTATTCTCCTTTTCATCTCCATCTTCACTACTGGAATACTTGAAATCAGATGGAGTGGAGTCAGTATTGAGGATTGGTGGAGGAATGAACAATTCTGGGTCATCGGTGGCACATCAGCCCATCTTTTTGCCGTCTTCCAGGGTCTACTGAAAGTGCTTGCAGGGATTGATACCAACTTTACTGTCACTTCTAAAGCATCCGATGATGATGGGGACTTTGCAGAGCTTTATGTGTTCAAATGGACATCTCTTCTGATACCTCCTACCACTGTCCTTATTGTGAACTTGGTGGGCATCGTGGCCGGCATTTCGTATGCTATAAACAGTGGGTACCAGTCATGGGGTCCACTCTTTGGCAAGCTTTTCTTTGCTCTATGGGTCATAGCTCATTTATATCCTTTCTTGAAGGGTTTGTTGGGCCGTCAAAACCGCACACCAACAATTGTCATTGTATGGTCTATCCTTCTTGCTTCAATTTTCTCCTTGCTATGGGTGCGGATTGATCCCTTCACATCAGGGACCACAACAGCTGCAAATGGTCAATGTGGCATCAATTGCTAGACCAATTTGCCAATCTTTTGTTTCTCATAAGGCCATCTCTCCTTCTGTTCTACCCTCTTGTACATAACAAGAAGCTAAGGTACTGAGGAGTCCTATGATTTAATTAAGGTACTTTATTCATCTCGCAAATTGAGTTGGATAGAGCTCCCCATCGCCCCCTTTTATCTTTTGTATTTTGACACTTTCCACAAAGTGTCACATCATTCAAAGACCATTTTGCTAGTCAAGTGGGTGTCTTGGACCTGAAGATTTCTTGTCAGTCATCATACTTGAGCAGTGTTCTGTAATACGTTCTGGCAAAAAACTCAGAAACTTTTGAATTTGTATTCTTGTACTCCTAAAGAAGTGAAATTGCTGTTACTCCTTTCAAGTTTATATGATTTATTTGGTCGTCCTGGTCGAGAATAGGAACCATGCGTCCGTGCTCTATGGCGACCTGTGTTTCTCCATCCTCGGGCAACTACTTTGGTGAGTGCTACATGCAACTGGCTGTCTAAACGATAGAGTAGATGAGAGAAAAAGATTATGTGATGGAAGTCATGGAACGAAATTACTTTAGCTACTCTATGACAGATCAAAACGGCATGAATACCGTTCCTGTTGGGTTTGACTGTTTTTTCTTAATTGTCGTTCTTGGCAAGCAAACGTGCGTTAATTCTGGGGGCGGGCCACATGCTATGGACTTTTTGCTTTCTCTATCTCCTTTGTTTCAATGAATGGGTTTTTTTTTTTTTAATTAAAAAAAAAAAAAAAAAAGAGCACCCGTTAAGAGGTA
This sequence comes from Rhizophora apiculata, assembly GCA_037832385.1. Lineage (NCBI taxonomy): Eukaryota > Viridiplantae > Streptophyta > Magnoliopsida > Malpighiales > Rhizophoraceae > Rhizophora > Rhizophora apiculata. The sequence goes on along the minus strand of CM075433.1, from coordinate 2,355,659 downwards.
ATTCTTTGCTTTCTCATCAATGACGCCGATCTGCTGAGCTACGCAAAATTTTCAGGAGGCCCATAGCCTTATTGCTTACTCCTGAATCAGTGACCACCAACCGTCGGCGTTGATGTTTAGTTAATGTGAACTAAAAGACCCATATTCTGCAGTTGCCACTTCTCTGGCCCAAAAAACAATCATTTTCGCCACGGTACAGTGGGAATGCTTATGTCTCTATGGTCTGACTTCGGTGGATGGTCAACACAACGTGCAAAATAATATACACAGGCTACGCGGGGTCTTAAACCCATAAACCTCCAACCCATTCGTTTGAATTTTCGGTCCAAATCCGCGGAATTTTTAGGCTACATTACTACTACTTCAGGAAACGTGTATTACCTGAACGCCAAAAAATGATTAAAAAAAAAGAAACTCCTATTAAGAAAGACTGGTGATGACAATTAATTCATAGGTGAAGCTTAAAATAAAAGCTTAAACCCATAATTCACGTTTCAAGCTATTATTAAATCTTTACTTATGGTGTCTAATTATGTTGATTTTATTATTAAAACACACAATTATCAATAAAATAAATTTTCAAATAAAATAAAAACAAAATAAATATTGATCTAATTGACACTGTTGTTATTTTGCTCTATCGGTCACTTTCGTTCTTTTATGTGATGGATTTCGATAACCATCAATTTTATATCGCACTGGTCACTTTCCTTCTCTTTATACCATCAATTTTCGGATCGCCTTGGTCAAAATAGTTGAAAGTCAGCGACCCACCACAAGTCTCTCAGAGGTCAAACAACGTGTGCCTCTCTTCCTTCCCTCACCCCGAAATTTCCCCCATTCATTGTGGACAAGCAAGGCCAAACAAACACCGCACACCTTAAAAGGTACTTTCACTGTCACTTTCGCTTCCACACCACAGCTAAAACAAAACCGAAATTAAAGTCAAGCGTGTAAATCAAAGTGTATGGCACGTAAGTTACAGCCACCTAAGCCTTTAAAAAGTTAAAATACCAAACCCTCCCCCCACCCCCCCCCCCCCCCCCAATCCTCCGAACATGAACAATTCAATGGTGAGAACTGCCAAACCCAACTTCACCATGCTGTTATCAGTCATCCCCAAACTCTGGAATCAAAGAAGAGTATACAAATGAAGTTAGGTTACTCTGGCGCTGCCTTGGGAGACAAATTAAGAACAAGCAAACTTTCAAACAATTTGGAATATGTGGTGCTGAAGGCTTCAATTAATAAAATTCCACATCACAGAAAATGCTAATTCATGATTCACCTCACAATCATGATTTGTTGCATCTGAAGCCCATAGTTAAGTAAGCACGAAAAGGGGTTATTTAGAAATGACACCCAATGGCCAAGAACGGTCGTGTTATCGTGTCTTAGAAGACCATATTAAGTCAAGCTATGCTTTCAATTCTTTCAGCAAGTAGAAAAGAGAAAAACAAAGGCCGTGTATGATGTCTTGCAGCCTTCAAGACAAGGAAGTTCCTTGAGAAAAACTCAGTGGGCACCAAAAAGGCAGAATAAATAAAATCAGTATAGAATGTAAACCATAAAAGGCTTTCCGTTTGCTGCAACAAAACTACTTATTTCTTTGCCACACTTCTATTCATCATCATCTTCTATCAGTATCCTCTTGCATGCTTCATAGCACATGAAAGATATCCCAGCAGCAGGAACCAGCTTCATGCAGCTAGGGCCCAGCCCTTTGTATAAGCCCTGGATCCCTTCTTGTTCAAGTATACTGGCTAGTGCATGAAGCACATTCTTGTATATCTGTCTTCCACTAAGAGCTCCTACCTGCATGTGCTTGCGAGCCACCTCAAGAGGGAAAGTTGCACTACTTGAGATGGCGCCAGCTACTGATCCAATTAAAAGGGTTTCAATGTTACCAATCTTTTCTTGCTTAAAAATTTTTCGATAGGCTTTCCGTAGCGTGTCATATGCAAAGTAATTGGTTGAAGCATATGGGATAACTCCAATGAGGCTAGGGGCAAGGCCTCTATAGAGCTCAGCAGGACCGTCTTCTTGCAGAATTTTCAAGAACGCATCTACTATACCCTTATAAGTGTCTCTCTGTAAAATAAGTCAACTCCCATGAATAACACCATAGTGATGCAGAATTATTTCAGTCTCTAGTTCAGGTTTTGTGATATACCTCAATAGTTAATCGAGTCTTCACCAACTCAAGTGGATATGTGCACAAAGTTGAGCTAACTCCAGCACAGGCCCCAGCAATTAATGATGCAGGGATGGGAAGTTTAGGCTCCTCCCCAGGTTTAGGAGACAAATTCTTATTGACCGTATCATATGCAAAAAGCTGCAGATGCAGATAAACCTCGTGTAAGATCACAGCAAAAATCTGCCACCAGACAATTCAATCAAATATGCAAAATTTTTACTTCCTGGTTCGTCTAACCACTAAAACATTGACATAGCACATTATCAAATACTTCTTTGAAACTCATTCTCTACATAGGCAATTGAGTTCCCCATGGATACAAAAAATCTAATCATGACCCATGCAGGATCAGACAGACAACTAACTTCCTTACTGAATTGGAATCTTAAACCTTTTATTGTTTACATAGGCACGTTGTTACCAATAGTACAGGGAAGCAAATTTATGTCACAAAATTAATATTAATGCCTGCTCAGATAGACCCTCATCCCATCCACTGTATGTTAGTTTATGTCTATGGAAGATTAATTATTGGTTCTAGTGGAATATGAAGAACATAATAGAATCAACCAAAATGGTACAAAAGTGTGTCACAATTTTAGGCTCTTTCAAGCGCATGACTGAATTGGTCAACTGTACCAAAAAAAAAGGACCATAAACCGGTTATGGACACACAACACAATACTGGATTCCCTCAGGGGATGAATTTGCAAACAATTCCACACTTCAGCATTACTGCATCAAAGTCCTAGATGGGGACAGGCAAACTTTTAATGGAAAGCTGAAGACTTCTACCACTGCACTGAGCTATAGCCCCAAATTCTAAGAAGTGCACAATGAATGTGATAGAAACATCTGAAAGATGACATGGCCAAAAGATACTTGAGACTCCTAGAGAAAAAGCTATGCAGTTCCATAAACCAATTGACCAATGCTGACAGTCTCAGACAATGAAATAAATCAACAAAAACAGGAACAAACAAAATAAATGGCATCAAGAAAACAGAAGTCAAGAAAGACATATAAACTTCCCCATCAGAGAGTTGCAAAACACGAACCATAAAGCACATCCTTCCAGGATGAACTAAATAGGAACTCCCAACCAGCTACAAACATCAAAACCTATACCAACTGAATCAAATACACCAAGACAAATCTGATCAAGCAATCAATTAACCACAATACTGTCTCTAGCACGTTGAAAAACATAAGGAGAAATTTGGTACCTCTATGGCCTTACTAGGCGCAACCCGAATCACGTTAACCAAATTGCCTCTGAACAATCCCTTCCATCCATCAGTCTTCATTATATTATGAAACACCTCAGTGGTCGTATGCCCGCTACTCCCGACCATCAAATGAGTCCTTATAGTCTCCAAAGGAGCAACGGTGGTCCTTGACACAGCCCCAGCTATCCCTCCGCTAATTAACCGCCGTAAAGAAGGATTTTTAACCTTAATCTTCAATTTAAACCCAACCCTCCTCCTCTTTAAATCCCCATCCTCCTCTTGGACCCCCACAATTGACAAGTACTTCTCGTGAAGATCAGCGTAGATGGACTTTACGCTGCCGTTATCACCAGAATTCGGGAACCCCATTCCCATCTGATTAACGCTAGCAAAAAGCCCTCCGCCAGGGAAGCATTGACCATCGTGGAGGCTCCATTGAGACCCCAAATTGGAAATAGAGAGAAACCCGTCTCTTGTATCATCAAATAACCGAATTCCTTTCCCAAACATTAATCAAGACCTTGAATCAAACTCAAAAAAATTAAGTCTTTCAATGAATGCAACAAACCTGTAATTCCAATCCCTCTAGGATGACAACAGCGATAGCTTGACAGGCAAATATTGAGCTTGCATTTCTGGGAAAAGAGTACCAGAGAGAGACCAGTAACAAGGGAGGCTGGCAGCGTGCGTTGATGGCTCCTAGGAAAAAGACGGTAAAAACGAAGAGAAACTGGGAAATCTTAGGTACAAGAGAGAGAGAGAGATTTGAGGTAGGCGGTAGGTGACGGACAGAATCTCTCCCTCTCTCTCTCTCTCTGTGATAGCTTCTGTTGGGCCCTCTCTCTCTCTCTCTGTCTCTATATATATATATATATATATATATAATTCTAGGGTGGCTTGGGAGGGAGGTGGGTAGGTTAAAGTCAGTGAGGGTGAAGAAGAGACAGTTTCCTTGGCCTCCTCGGAGTTTGTCTTTGTGCCACCTAACCACGTGGGGTAAGTAAAGCCCAACAGTTGTCTATCTCGAAACCCTTGGGAGTGGCTGCGATTCTGTATGTGTATGTCACTCTCAAATGACCATCTCAGGCTATCTCCACGAGAAAAAGGAATTTCTGTCGGATCAAAGTAATTTCGATTAGGGCATTTGGATTTTTGATGCATTATTTATATATATATATATATATAGGTATATTCATGGTTTTTATTTGGTGAATTCTTAGGATCAATTAATAGAATTTAAATTCTTTTACATTTCCCTAATCAGGCAAAGGTTTTTAGCTAGTTTGCATTTATGATCAGGTTAAATAACACAAATACAGTATCATGAAAAAGTAGTTATCAGCTTATATCTTTTTGTTTTAGGAACATGTACATTGTGTCCAGCTCAAAATGGACATGAACATAGCCAGACGTGTTAGAGGACAACGCACATATTGAGCTGGAGAGTTTGACCCAATCCCCAGTTCTATCTTAATAACTACCTTTTGTTCCCATGTTAAAGCCGTATTATTTCACTCCATTACAGTAGTTTAAGTTTCTTAATTTTTCAGTATATTAAACAAATTTATTAAATTCATGAATTATACAATGTGGATATATATATATATATATATATATATTTTTTATACATATATTTTATATTTTTTAACAAATTAAAATTCAAAATATTTGTGTCTGCTTTTATGCGTTGGTGTTTTTTAACCAACCTATTCTTTGACATTTTCAGAAGGGTGAAATTGTAAAATCAGGTTCTAAAGTTGACGGGAGGGTCCTTGGACCTTGAATATCTCTAGTGTTTGCTGCTCACTATTTTGACCCTGATGAAGCTGATACCCTTGTGAATGTGCAAGAGGCCCTTAGACCATTTATCAGAAAGAATTACGAAGCCCAATAGTATTCCTTTCCCAGACTTCCCCCACACAGCAGGCCGTGATTTCGTTGGCTAGGCCCAATTTTTTTTTTTTTTAATTGGCATGACTTTTCGATTACTTGGCCTTTTTTTTTTTTTTTTTAAATTGATTTTATTATCGCTTTTCCCTTTCCCATTTGTTGTACTCAGGGACTAATCCTTTATGTTGGAATAGGCATGTAAAGGATTAAAGGACTAATCCTTATTATTCTCAGTCTTTTCCTTCGTTGCTCAAGCTTTTGTTCCTCCCTCTGCCAGATTTAAGCAATGTGAATGAAGAAGATTTTGGAGAGTATGTTGTGGAGTGCGGTGGAAATTACCGTGTTCTAGACTCATTTTCTCAACCATTCCAGCTTTGCTTTTATAACGTCACTCCTAATGCATGGTTACTAATGCAAATTACCGTGCTCTTCGCGTGGGTACCGCGCGGTCTGAGGCACTAATGCGCCGGGTTTGGGAAGCCAACCGACTCAACCCTGTTCGCGAAAATGCAACTCTAACATTCGGACAGGACGGAAATCTTGTCTTAGCCAATGCCGATGGGTGGATGGCTTAGCAAACCAACAATGCTAATAGAGCTGTGGTGGGGTTCAAGTTGTTGCCAAATGGTAACATGGTTCTCCGTGACTCAAATGATAAGCCCATTAGGTGAAGTTTTGATTTTCCAACAAATTCCCTCTTAGTGGGTCAGTCTTCTCAGGTTTGGGGTCGCAACTAATCTAGTGAGACGGGGTTCTCCTAATGACAACATCAATGGGCCGGAGAGTTTGCTCATGGAGGCCGAAAACTTCGTTTATGTATTACAAGAGCCCAACTTCCCCGAGGTCATGCCTTCAGTTCTCTTTATTTTTTTGACCCTTCTAGTGTATCCAAGGGTGCTCTGCAGCATGTGACCGTCAACACTCACTTATCTTGGACGGACCAGGCTACCGATCCCACCTTGTCATACATTAGGTTGGAAACCAATGGAAATCTCAGATTCTACACATACACTTTCGACTGGAATCCAAGTGGCGGAAGGGCCTGGAAAGTGAGCTACACTTTGTTTGATAGAGATCCAATGTAGTTGGAGACGACATGCCAATTGCCCGAGACATGTGGGAGCCTTGGCCTTTGTCAGGATAACCAATGCATTGTTTGCCCATCATCCGATGGCCTAGTGGGTTGGAGCAAGGACTGCAAGTCGCCAAAGGCATCTCCCTGTGGCCGGAGAGATTTTCGTTACAACAAACTTGAAGGGGTTGATCATATCTTGTGCAAGTACACCGAAGGAGATGGACCCATGAAGCAGGCTTCACGCAGCGACAAATGCACCGAGGATTGCAAGTGCTTGGGATAGTTCGACCATACTCAATCATCGAGTTGTTGGATTGCTTATGATCTCAAGACCTTAACCAAAGTTGCCAACTCGAGACATTTGGCCTACATCAGAGCACCTAGTAATTAAGTTATTTAGAACCTCTGCCATCATCTTTAGCTTCTGAAGTGAATTGATTTGATTGTTTCCAATCCAATAAGGGATGGGACAGTAAGATTACTCCTCACTGCACTTCTCGAAGTGTGATCTCCTTTTGTGTTCTCGCTTGTAAATTAATTGTATGTTGGTTTCCCTTAGAAAAATCTGTTATCTGTTCGAGTGCAATAAAGCAGCTATCTGCCCCTTTTTTAAATGTGCTTCTTTTACTATCGTTACTATTATTATTATTTTCTTTTATTTGAGATCTGTTCTGTTTTTTGTGTATGGAGTCGTAGAGAAGATGATGAATATGGCAGAGGCTTAGCAGATAATTACGTGAATTGGTTGAAACCTGAAATATGTTTGCTTAATGACAATGCATTTTTATGCAATTGGTTGAATTCCCCTGACCTTGAGTACCATGATGCATGATAATTAAATCGTTCGAGATTTTTTACACCCCAAAAACCAAAAAAAAAAAAAAAAGAAGAACGGAGTGTCCTGGTTGTTCAATGGGAGTACGTAATATAACTCTACAAATCAACCTTCGACGACTTCTTTAATTTTTGAGACCTTCGCATCAGCAATCAGAACTAACTTCCTTTTCTTCGCCCTTTTCATACCCTTGTCAGAAAGCCCAACTGTCAGGTCAAAAGATGCATATAAAATCCACCAGGCAAACCTCAAGTTATCTAACAGTACTCTTGTTATTTAATTACGATGTGCCAAACCTATGGCTACGGACAATTTTGTCCCCGTTCTCTTTAATCGTTTTTCCAATTCTACGGTTGCTTAGAAAAAAGTACCCTAATAAAATTGATACCTTGCCAACAGTGGTGCTCTTTAATTATTTTTCGCTGCTTCTTTAAATGGCATCTACCTAACAGTTGTGGCTCACCCGTCCCCTCTGGTAGTTTAGAGGTCTGAAATTTACCTAAAAAGGACATCTATCTTAAAAATTTTAGTCTTCACTCCTGAGGAGAAAATATGAGATTTATAAGAAATTAAAAAAAAAAACACCAAACAAAAAAGAAGCCCTAGTTCCCCACAATCACCCCACAATCAACCTAATTGGGTCCGGCTCTAAAAGCAGTTGGGGTTGCGTGCCCCACCATAGAACCAATGGTTTATGTGTTGTAGACAAAAACAATTTTCTGCTATAACGTCAATAATTGTGCGAGGCAACGGTGGACTATAGACACGAAAAATATCTTACAGGGGGTTGGTTTTATTAGTAAATCGGATGAAATAAATTCAAACGAGAAGAAAATACTACCGGAGATCAGTCTAAAAATTAAAGACACTATAGGCGTACATCTAGAAAGTAACCTCCGCGAACAACCGAGCAAAAGCCTACATGTAAAAAATAATGTGAATGGAAGTCTTGTATGGCCAAAAGTTTGCTAATAGCTAAGATCCATGCACACCAATTGGTTTTCACAGAACCTGGCATGACTAAAATATAGGATGGCAGGGTTAGAGCATCTTGGTCCGCTGGAAATTAGGGTAGCACAGAAAACACATTCCCGGGTTTTATTTAAAGATTGGCATTCAGTATCTTCCCGGTGTCAATGCTTAGTGACGCTTGCAAGCAGGAAAAATTGGGATTCCATTTAACACTTGAACAACTTCTGGGGCATTACCTGTGGCCGGCTCGAGACACTTACCAATAATGTTCAGTACTCAAAAATTTCTGGTATATATATGGAGACACCAATGGTGTGTGTGTGTGTGTGTGTGTGTGTGTGTAGAGAGAGAGAGAGAGAGAGAGAGAGAGAGAGAGAGAGAGAGACAGCTAGCGGGTGCCACGTGCCAAAATTAAATGGCTGGCAACTCAAACGGCACCGACAATTCTCTTGCGATAAATTCAAGCCAGTAGCTCCTAGGATACTAATGTTACCGATTGTAAATATAAATTTCATCCATTACCAAACAGAAATATACAAAGGTCACATTTTCGATTGCAGAAGTGTGCTCATTCATCATGAAATGAATAGATATATGACAGACAGAATGCAATGCAAAGTTATATAATCCACTCATGAAGTGGAAAAAGAGAACTAAAACTGCTGGCAACAACATTCTGCAAATTCCACAATTATAAGGAAAATATGAGAATAAATAACCATCAAAACATCATAAATAAGACAGGTCCCTAGATATGAAAAGCGCAACATAAGGGATCAAATGGCCAAAAACAAAACAAGAGGACTAAGATGCACCGTACTTGGACATCAAGCAAAGAGAATCTCAAATCCCCCAAAATAACTATCAAACACCCACAACTAGCACAAGCAGTATTTGTCTAGAAGAATTGACGAGCAAAAGAGAAAAGGAGTCAACCCCTCAGCACCTTTTGCCCCCAGCAGCAATCCCTCAATATCCCTGATCCGATACCCCATTAGCTCTTATTGCCGTACTCAGCTACTAATTTTATAGCTAGATTAACTATTCAACTGAAAAAGATTTAGTCTTGGGATTCAGTTTTCCTGGCGTTTCCTTCACCTTCCCTCTCCTCCAACAACCTCCCAGCCTCCTCATCAGCCTGCTGAGCCTTCTTCTGCGCCTCCGTTGCTTTCAATGCCTGCAGCTTGGCATGATTGTAATAGGCAACACCCAAGAAAGCGAGTCCATAGCCAAATAAATTAACGGGGGTCACAGTGTCCTTGATCACCGACCAAGAAAAGGCGATCAAAAGCCAATCCTTGACCACACCAGCCACATTCATAGTCAAAGCCGAAGTCTTTCCCACAAGCAAGAACACAGCAAGATTCAGAGCGAAAGCGCACAGAGAATTGGTACCAAAAATAACAAAATCGAAGTGGAAGCTGGAAGTCTCTCTCAAAACAGGGTATTCCACAAAAATCCAAGGCACAAACAAGAAAACCAAGCAGCAAGGGGCAACATAATAAAGAGAAGTGATGGGATTCAGTGTGATTCCTTTAGATGTGAGCAAGATCTGAATCATTACCAATCTGGTGGCCTCAAAAGCAACAGCCCCCAGTTGGAGCATGACGCCCCAGGCGTCAAATCTGGCCTCCCCGTAAGCAGCAATGGCGACGCCGAGGGAGATCGAGACCATGTTGACCATGGTGTCGGTCTTGAAATTCTCCCTCTTAAACGTGACCCCAATGGAATAAACAGCGACAGGCATGAGAGCCTTGAGCATCTGGATGAAAGAAACAGAGAGATAAATGTAAGCGGAATTGGAGAGCCACAGGCTGAGAGAATAGAGGGCGCCGATGGGGACGACGGAGGAGAAGTAGAGCTCGCGTGACATTGACACTGGCTCCACGAACTTGAAGACCTTGATGAGGAGGAAAGCCAGGGTGGCGCAGAAGGACATGTGGATCATGGTGAGTGAGATCGGGTACGGCCAATTGTACATCTTCTTGTCGAGGATGTACTTGTTGTACACGATCACCGTGAAGGAGAGGAAGATCCATACGGCCACATAGGTGTAGGACAGGAGGATCTTCTTCAAAACGCTGTCGCTCAGAGATCCGCCCTTGCCCATTCTGCTCCGATTTAGAGATGGACGGAAGGGAGGGAGGAGGAGGAGGGGGAGGAGGGTGTTGGTGGCGCGTAGGGAAGCTTGTATTGGGTTAGGCCGTTGGGTTGAGACTTTCAGATGCAAGAGCCTGGAAGAGAGAGAGAGAGATTGTGGAGGAAATTGGAGCGGGTGTTTAGAGAAACAACAGGGTTTGTTTCTATTTGTGGCTGGGCAATTTGGACAAATGTTGAAAGACACCGCTTAACTCAAGGGAAGTGGCACTGTTTATGTGGAATATTCCTACCGGCTGGATCTGCTTTACATGGGCTGGGCTTGAGTTTTTCTCACTGCTTGGAGTTGGACCTACTCGTACTTTCGATTTATTTATTTATTTATTTTGTTTATTTTAACAAAAACACATTTCAATTTTCATTGACACAGGATATCGGAAGGATCACTTTGTTAATATCAAAATCCATTAATTTAAATTAACTTGAAAGAGATTGGTTATACGCATGTAATGCGTTGCTGACACATGCTTATATTATATTATTATTATTCTTAATTGTAATTATATAATAAAATAATAATAATAATAATAATAATAGATATCACATCGTTTGTAATTTTTATTGTTGCGTATCCTTTGACTTATGATTAGTGGTATGTAAATTATTATTTACTAATTAATTTTGCTGGTTACGGCTGAAAAGGAGAAACATCTCACGGGTCATGGCCCCCGCTTGGAGAAAAGTTCCCTTGGAAGACGACGCCGATTGGGCACCCTCAGTGGGATCGATGTTGTCACCTAATGATTAAACGTTTCTTTTGTACAATTATTTTAAAGAAAGCTTCGGAATTTCTTAAAATTTTTTCCGTTCCAATGAAAAGCCCCAGCTGTACTAAACTATCAATCTAAGTGCGATTCTCAATGGCTGTTTTTCCTCAAATAGCTGTGAAAAATTTAACGGTGGCATCCAAGGTTTCATGCTTCAGTTTTCATTTTTTCTTTTTTCATAAATTTGAGGTTAATAAGAAGAACTGACGAGCGAACTAGCTGAGGGGGGAGCTGTTGGATCAATTGAGCCACCCATTTCGGCATTGAGATAAGACTGTTGTCCAATACCAGCATTTGCTGCATTTGCTTTCATTTTCAACTGGCTCAAATCAGTGTCAATCGCCCGTTTGCAATGTGCCGTTGATTTTGTCGCCCCTCCTAGCATTTTTGTTGCTCAGTGAGAAGATTAAACATATATATATATTATTGGGCAAAAAAAAAACAAAATCTTTCTTCACGGTATCCGCCAAATTGTCCACGGCCTCATATATAGCACCAAAAGAACCCCATACCCAGAACCAGACGTATTGCCCACGGCCTCATATATTGGGTTAGATGAGGACATAAAAAGTTAAAAAAAAAAAAAAAAAAAGTGATGTAGGACATTCAGCTTTCAAGCCCAGGAAGCCCAGAGAATTAAATGAATAATTAATTATTATTAGTATCATTTTTATTTAACAAAATGGATGTCCGAGAAGGGCGTTTAATAATAGACTTTCAGTGGCGTGGTTTGCGGTTAGGTGTTGACCTTCCCTCAAAAGCGAGAGGCGTGCGTGTTGGATCAAGCAACTGCGACTTCCATTTTGCCACCTTCCCACTAAAAGGGCACAAAAGTCAGTCACTCACCGACTAGCGACTAACTTGTATTTGTGCGATGTGGACAAAATTTTGAAATTTTTTAAATTAAAATCATATCATACGACTCCTAAAAAAGAGTATTATTATTATTTTGAAGGAAAACCAACATAAATCCATCTGTTTAGTTAGAAACTTGGTTTGGGCAGAATGATTAGGAATAAGTACAACAAGAATATTATTAATGATTTTACTCCATAAAAAAAAAAGGACCATAATTTGATTTGGGATTTGGGAAAATATTCAAGTATGTGTGACGATATTAATAAAACTTTTTTTTTTTTAATTTCTTCTGGAAAGAAAGGGTGGGGGGGGGGGGGGGGGTGGCGCGCAGATGCGGAGTATTTTTACAATTCTGCGTTGATTTGGTCGGCCATAACAGGGACGGGGGAATACGTATGGCTGGCTTTCTAATGCGGTGTGGACAATTGACGGGTGCATTTGACATTTGAGCCACTTGCAGGACATGGTTAGATTGCCGTCTTGGTACCAAGCCGTGTTGGTTGGTGGGATCCATTTTTTATCGTACTCCCAGTCTTAGAATATGCGTCCAAAAATTCTGTTACACGCACAATGATGGTGCTTACGTCTATTCTTTCATACTGCCTTTAAAATTTAGGAGACAAGGCTCATAACATTCAAGGTAGCCACTTGATTGATATTTTGATGCGTGCTTAGATTTAAATTTTTGTACTAAATAAAAATAAATTTTGAGATTAATAACATATGGTGATAAAATTTTAATAATTCAAATTTAATAACATCTAAATAATATTTTTTTATAAAAAATAATAAATAATTTTAAATTTAATGTAGAATGATAATAATTATTATATTTTACAATACACTTTTATTTATTTATTTATTCTTTAGCTTAGAACCCAAAAAAAAAAAAAACAGAGAAATCAATACTGATCACGCACATAACCTGCCCATAATTATTATGACATTCATTACATGTCTCAACTTCTTACTCGTCAACATTCCTGCCTTAACGTGATCATAAAAAATATATAAATAAATAAATTATATATATATATATATTCTGATTTAAGAATAATTTTTAAATTTTTAACCTGTCTAAGTAATTTGGTTCAATAAATTTGTTAATATAAAATATACTATATAAGAATATATTATTTGTTAATTTCATGCATTCATATAAAAATATATTATTTTTTTAATCATATATTTTAGTTATTTATATTATTTTACTCAATTTAACAAGTCCTACTTTCATTGAATTCTCTAGTGGACTAAAATTTTATTTAATTTTATTTGCTCATAAGTGACCAATAAATTAATTAAACTTAAATAAATAATATAGTTTATTAATCTCATCTAACATGACTTTAGTTCAGTTAAGTACTAATTTTGTCTAAATATATCATATATATTTCACTTGATTATTACTTCTAAATTTATACAATTGTACTTGATTCATCTTTAAGTCATATAAATTTAGTTAGATAGAGTTATCAATCAAAATATTAAACATATTTATATTTGGAAGACTTTGAGTAACTTAACAAATCAATTGTTAAATAAAACTTTAATTTTATATCGTGATCAAAGAAAGTAACTTATCATATTCTTAACATATATTTAATATTTAATTGGTATTTTATTAGTTAGTGTACACAAATTACATTCATACCAAACAATTCTAATATGTTATTGTAATTATAGATTGGTATAGACTCTTTGTAAATTAACTTCCTACTATAGAAAAATATTAAATGGTCAAATCTCAGGGGATTGTAGCATGTTCTTCTGAATTTCTCTCACTTGCAACTTTTTTTTTTTCTCTAATTGGGAGGCTTATTAGATTATAAGATACATAATAAGATAGTTTTTTTAATCTCTATAAATTTCATGCCCGTTTTCCAAAATTAAAACATGAGACTTTGAAAATAAATATTTAATTTTTTAATCACGGCGTGTCACCCAAGAGACACTTGTAACGTCTTTTTGATTTCTCATTAGGCGTTTTTGTCTAGATCTCTATAATGACCCTGGGAATGACGGGTTAGGTCTCATCGGCAGATGGGCCGACTTCTCCCACTGAATCCGTATCTGATCCAGTCCATATAAGAAAACCACATTATTGCAGCTGCAAAGACAGTATTGGGTTCTAGGGTCCATAGAAGTTGTTTATTATAGCTACTAATTAGTGAAGAATGGCATTAAATAGGACCAAAACATTGCCATTATTGGCGGACATAATCCTGAGTCCCATAAGGGCTAAAGGCTTCCGCAAACAAGTTGTGCTTCCTCCAAGAGCTCCATCCCATTTCTTCACATATTTCGTCACTGTGGTTGATACTGAATGTTGAAATGCAATGCCTCTTGTAGAACCGAGTGCTCTTCTTCGTGATTTCAATCTCTTTGCACACCTGTTGAAGCATCTCCTCCACAGTGGGAAGCTTGAATTTACCATCAAGAAGTCGTGCCAACCATATGCTACGGAGTTCAGATGTGTGAAGGTTTGCGACACTCTCTATGTATCCCACAAACGCCATGTTGGGTATTAGAGGATGAATGGTTCCCCTGGAAAGGTTTCAAGCATCATCCCTCACAAATTTGGTTATAATTGACATTTTATTTGGAACCCACAGTTAACAATTTGACACATTAAGAAGCTAGCTAAGTTAGATATTACGAATAAAGATTCAAACACTTGCATACCAGGGGCTTACCTGTACAAGGGGAGTACACCAGAAGGATGCTCTAACAAAGCGCAAAAGGGGTCTGGTAAAATGTCTTGGAGTTTCTTTTTCCCATTAAAGCCAGTTGCAAGAATCACAACATCAGCATCCAATTTAGTTTTATCCTCAAACTCAATGCCTTGCTTAGAGAACCACCATTTTGATGCTCTTTTGAACACAATCTTTCCCTTGTCAGACTCGGAGAAGAAATTCTCTGGCATGATTGCCATCTGGCACGACGCATAATCTTCAATAAAAGGATGATCGGGCTTTAGTCCATATTTCTCCAGTGGAAGTTTGTACAGCAAGTAGGACTCTATAAACTTGGAAACTGCATGCCGCTGCCAAAATTTTCGATACAATTGACCAAGGCCAACCGTTAGCACTTGACCAGTCAGCTGTTTAAAGCAACAAAATAAACGAACTATAAATGTAAAGGTGTGTGTATATCTGATTATTCCTCGGCCTTGCAAATATGGGAGCCCCTTGTGACGCCTTTTATTATATTAAGCAGGTAAAATTAATGGGAAGATAATTACCATGGGAGACAACATTAGGCAGAGTAGGCTCCTGAGGAGACTTTGATTGGGTCTTTCATGGATGAACTGAGAAGACCTAGTTGAAAAGAACAAGAAAAAGGGCAAACCCCATACCCAGTAGTGGGGCACAGTCCAATGTAATGTTCTTACAAGCATAGTGCACGGTTGCCCTTCAGGACCTGCATGCAGCACACTCAGGTATCATCACCACAACTGTTGCAAAGTGCGATCCAAAGCCACCTCTAACGCCGATTACTAAGAATTAATTATACAGTCATCAATTACGCTTTTTTTTTAACAAGGAAAGAAAAAAAAAAAACAAAACAAGAGAGAGACTACCAAAAATATCTCTGTTTTTTTTTTTGTCTGCTTAATCGAATCCCAGTTTCCATTTTAATCCAGAGAAAGGAAAGAAAAATTGAGATGTACGTGAGACCGATTCTAACTCCAATTAAGGTGGTCAATGTCTCGTGTGTAAGTCTTTCATATTGTCACTTCATTCCCACGTGAAAAATGTTGACTTGTTGAATAGTATAAAATATTAGTCCAAATTAAAAAATGTGCAATTTTCCAATACTGGCATATAAGTAGCATATTCTATAAGCCATATTGAAATCTGTCAATTTATTCTGTTTTTCTCTAGTCTTCGTCACAAACTTTTAGTCAGAAGCATATATAGAATTGTATAAAATTCGAATGCGTGCCATTTAAAACCGACAAAAAACGTGTCTGGTAAATGAGTCCGAAGTCCAAGCACTTCCCCAGGGAAACAAAGAAAACGGGGAAAACAAAGCAAGTGAAAACAGAAAGGTCAAATGACATGCATAATGTAATACAGGTCATCTATCAACTTTTTAAGACTTGACCACGAGATGCCCCCATTTTCCAGATTAATCACCGTGCCCTGCACATTCCACTCATTCAACGTGGAAAATGGTAATTCTCTGTTACGATTCAAGTAATTTTTCAGCATCACTTTTTCCACGCACAGACTCAAAGATTACCGTAGCCTTATGTACACCCAAAAAAAATAATAATAAAATAATAAAATAAAATTCTTCTTGCAATTTATTTGCTGAAATTTTTTAATAAATTCATTTCATTCGCTTATCGAAGAAAAAAGTTGGTTCTTCAAAAACAATTAATTGGACAGAGAAATTAAAAGCAAATGGTGCAATGGAGAAGAGAAATCGTGTCCGAAAAGGTGTGTAGATAAATTTAGTCTACCACATTAAGACACGTTAACTTTTAAGCTGACATAGCGTGATTTCTTTTGATTGGCCAATAATCAAATTAGTAACGTCACCAACGCTGGCAAGTTAGAAAAATATATGCTAGACTAAGTTGACACAAGGATTTTTCTCAAACAACGTGCACATAAAACGACACAATTAGCGACAAAAATCTGACGGAAGATGATTCTGTGTACCATAATGACTAAATCTTGAGATCAGAACGAAGTTAAGATGATAAACTATTCCTTTTTTTTTTCTTTTTTTTTTTCAAAAAAAAAAAAGAAAAAAAACTTTCTTTGAAAAGAAAAGGTGTACACGGAAAGCTTAGGATGTACGTGTGTGTATTGTACATGTTTATATATCCCTAAATCCCATATTATATAATAAGACTTTGGATGGTTACCTTGGTTTGCCTCGGCGCACTCAAGAGCCAAGTCAATTGCTGATTTTTTGAAGCCTACTACTACCACCTTCTTCCCCTGAAGTAGTTGAGTAGCAGCGTCCTTGTCAAGTCTGCAATAGTCGAGTGAATGCAAGACCTTGCCCTTGAATATTTCGGGTCCTTTCTTGCATGGGAGACTGGGAATTTTAGGTATGTCCCCGTATTTTCCAATGCAAATCACTAGAAACTCGAAAGCATACCACTGAATATTGAAAAAAAAAAAAAAAGAAAAAAAAAATGAAAATTAAGCGAATCAGGGCTGAAACAGTAATATTATGAGGTTGGGCCTTTTGTTGTTGCGCCAGTGACATGTGATCACCAAGCCAAAAATATGTGTACAGAAATTTGTGATCGCACGTTGACTATGGGGATGTTGGAAGTTTTTAACAATTGAAGTGAGTTTTAAAGATGGATGTAATTATGTATATGTTGTGATTATCTTAGGTTAATATTCTGTCTGGGGCAAAATTCAATAATTAAGGAAATAACAGTTAGTAAATACATCTTTCTTTAAAAATAATGGAATTAAGAAGCTAATTAAAGACCTCAATGGTATTGGATTGGTTGGTTTGCACAGCCACCTCCCAAACTGGTTGACCGGGTAACAGGCCACCATATTCCTTGGATGTACTAGTCCGATCTGTGGGTAACGAGTCATCAACGAGCCGAAGTTGCACCACCTTTGAATTGAATTTCACGTACTTCAACAGATCGAAATGCTGGGCATAAGATTGTAAGTAATCCAAGATCTCAATATGGGAAGGGAAAGTCGGATCATCTCTATTAGGCCAAGGAAAGTCAGTGAACTCATAATCCACACGGGGGGATTGAAGTTTTGTGGAACTGTAAGAGCAACTTTTCCACACTCCTCCAATAGAGTCACTGGCCTCAAAAACCACTGGATGGTAAGAGGATAGCTGCCTGAGAGCAGCTAAGCCACTAACACCAGCTCCAATAATGCCAATTTTTGAGAACAAGATATCACTCTGCCTAGCCATAACAAGAAAAGCTGGAACAAGGGCTATTGTGTTTGAAGATTGGTAGGAAAATATGAGATGTTCAACATGTATTTATAGGCACGTGAATGGACTTGAAAGCTGAAAGAAAGAAATGTATACCGGTGGGAAATTGATCCGATATAGTGGAGAAATTTCGCCTCAACATGGGTTCCGCCACCTTTCAGATTAAGGTCATCGTTAAATTTCCTTGCATCTTCGAGCCCAAATCAATTGTTAAATAAAACTTTAATTTTATATCACTATCAAAGAAAGTAACTTATCATATTCTTAGCATATATTTAATATTTAATTGGTATTTTATTAGTTAGTGTACACAAATTACATTCATACCAAACAATTCTAATATGTTATTGTAATTATAGATTGGTATAGACTCTTTGTAAATTAACTTCCTACTATAGAAAAATAGTAAATGGTCAAATCTCAGGGGATTGTAGCATGTTCTTCTGAATTTCTCTCACTTGCAACTTTTTTTTTTCTCTAATTGGGAGGCTTATTAGATTATAAGATACATAATAAGATAGTTTTTTTAGTCTCTATAAATTTCATGCCCGTTTTCCAAAATTAAAACATGAGACTTTGAAAATAAATATTTAATTTTTTAATCACGGCGTGTCACCCAAGAGACACTTGTAGCGTCTTTTTGATTTCTCATTAGGCGATTTTGTCTAGATCTCTATAGTGACAATATAATTCTATTCAAATCCTAAATTCCCCAATTATACAACTTTTACATAATTAAACTTTAAACCTATTACATTCGAGGAGAATTAATTTGAATAAAGAATTTACAATTAAAGATTTAGATAAATCCAAGAAACATATGTTTAATTCTAATTGGTTTATTGACTCGATTCAAAAATAAAACCTCCATTCCTCGATAAATACAATCATTTCGGTCTATTGAGTCCATAATCATCCATTATAATCATATTTTGTGCACAAAAGAGAAATCATATATTTAATTCTAATTATTGGTTTTATTTGTAATTTAAAATAATAATCCCATCAATTAGAATTATTAAACTAAATTACTTGGTGTATCTTATAGAAATTCTAATAAAATTAGGCGTTAGTCTTATAATAAATTCTACACTTCTAATGGAATAAATCCAAATTAATCCTAAATCTTTATACATTTATTCAATGCAGTCCTACATATTTTCACATTGTCTTTTTAATCCGGTACCTTTACATTTTATTTTAGTTGAGTCTATTTTTAGAAGGAATTTAGTCAACTTGTTAAAAAACGTAGTTGACCAAACATAATAAATAAAAAAACCAAAAAAAAAAAAGAAATAAGAGAATTGTTTTGTACGGTTTGGTTTATCCTTTTGCATATTTGTTCAATGTAGTTTTATGTCTATGAAAGTATGGGACTACATTAACGAACAAACCAATTCACATGGTAACCTCTAGTTTGATCACAAAAAATGAATATGCCAACGAAGGTTATAGATTAGGTAAAGAGGAAGAAACTTACATATAATATTTACCTTTTTGCATATTTTATTTATGTTAATTGACTAATTTCTGTTCAAAAAGTACTTGAATGAAATAAAAACAAAATGTCGGCGGCTAAATTGACAAAGTAAAGTGGTATACTAGCACATTAAAAAAATTTATAAATATTTAGGACTAGAATTAAACTTGTCCATATTTGTAATCTAATTAGAAAAGTATTGATTTGGTAAAAAACACAATATTCAATATGAGAATTGAATGACATACATTTATCATAAGCCAATTAGGGAATTCATTTATTCACAATATTTTAATGTGGAAGGCAATGAATGGGAGATTTTCTAATTAAATAATCATAATCCAATTAGGATGCTCCTTAATGTGGGAATAAAATTTAAAAAGTTATTGTTTAGGAATCCTCAAGTCAATTGGGAGACTATTAATTATTATATTAAAATATAATCCAATCTAATTGAATTGCCAAAATAAGCCGTCTCCGAATTTTCTTGAATAGCTACTGCCGTTTCTTGAGGCCAAACCGCGCACATTGTGGCGGGCGCGGACTTGCATTGCCAGCTGCGTCCTAACCATCTTGGTGGGCGTTTTAAACATCTCGAAATCACGTGATAATTTTTGTTTAATTTTGTTTTTTCTAACATAATTTAAAAAACAATTATTTGATTATAAAATCAAATCAACATTTCACTTTAACATTGACTATTAATGCTAACCAAAGATGCAATTAAATCTATGAATGGCAAGGGGATGGGCGCGATGGGGAGTGTATCTCTAGTTCTATCTCCATTTCTAATTGGACGGGAGTTTAAAATTTTATCCTCATCTCTAGTTGGGACTCTCCTTATCTCTAGTTGGAATTAAGAATACTCCTTCTTTCCTCACTCTTATTTTTTTTTACAATAAAAGTTAATAATTTTTAAAATAAATTTTTAAATTTAAAATATCAAATTACATGTTAATTTAAATATAAAATATTTAATTATTATCATATAATTTTTTCATAAGAGTTAATGTGAAAATAAATAAAAAAATTATATTAATTAAATATTACATTAAAAAATAAAAATAATTAAAAAATAACTTTTTAAATTTGTAATTTATATTTAAAAAATTATTATAATTTGATTAAATTTATAATTTAATCTTAAAAAAAAAAAGATTAATATGCTGATTATAAAGTAAAAGAAAAATAAATGTAAAAATTAAAAATAATTAAAAATATTTTTCTTTTGATCAAAATATTTTTCATATAAAATTTAAAAGAAAATGTTAAAATTTGAAATGAATATATATGTAAAATTATATTTTTACTAAAATTATTACACAATAATATATATATATATGAATTAATATACATTCTTAATAAATATAAAATATAATATAAAATATTAATAAAATAAAATTTATGATAATTATTTTTATAATAATTTATTTTTTAATATTATATATATGAATTTAAATATATATAATTATATTTATGGATGTGATCTTTATTTTTTTTAAATTAGTATTAGTATTCATACTTTTTAAATAAGAAAAAGAAAAATAATATTTGTTACTAATTTAAATATTATTTTTATATTAAAATTGATGAATGTGAATGAAAAAATTAGTATAAATAAATTAAAATTTTTTGGATAAATTAGGTAAGAAAATCAATAATTTGTCTTTCAAAAATTAGATGAATGAATTTGGTAGCTTAGGAAAATTTTCTCTCTTCGATTGTTCAAACATTTCTCAAGTACAAGCAAAACCATTTTCCCCCTATTTCCATCTCCTCTTTCCTTTTGTCCTCTTTCAAACCCAGTGTAAAACAAAACAGAGGTTGGAATCAAAATCCTTAAAACTTGAAAAACGAAATAAAAAGTTATGTATAATCCTAATTACATTCATGTCATCCATCAAAATTTGGTACCTCGGCAAATTTTCATTATTGTTGTTCCATGATTTTTCTTCCAATCTTAATTGCATACATCTTATCTATCTAAATTTTTACATCTATATAAACACATTTGTGTTATGTGTAATGTGCACAGAAATTTGCTGGTTATTCTGAATAATAAAGAAATCCTATATTCCGCCTTGAAAAACATGGGTGCCATGATACCGCCACCGCTGCGTCTATGAAATTTGTGCCAACTTTCTTCCAGTAATTAAACCAAAGTTAATTTGCCCAAGATCGAAGCATGCTTCAATCCCCGTGGCCAATTTTTATGTTCATCTCTATCTGTGTACAGATTTTTTTTTTTTCTTTTGGCCCATCTCATCTACATCGTTGACTTGGCAAAAAATATTTTGGAATTGTCTCTAGAGACTTGAGATCTACACTTAAAATGGGCGAGTTTGCACAAACAAGAGAGTTGCCACATGTGTATTTTGATTGCATGAATTGAAATAATATATATTTTTAAGTTACTTTCTAGGGAAAAAATAAAAATTAAACTGAAACCGGCAAAGTTCAATTACCCACATTGGCGGCTGTTAGCGTGAGATGTATATAATTAAAGATGAATAGGTGATTTTCACAATAAGACTGCACTGCATCCATCTAACAAAAATCTAGATGTAAAATGTGTATGTTAGTGCACGACCTAGCGGTAAAACTCAAAGATTTGGCATTTCCATGGAGGTCCTAATATTGCATCCAGCTTTGGCATGACCCGGAAAACGATACGTCAAGTTTGCATTTTGGCTCCTAAAGTCTTCATTTTTTGTCTCTCTCTCTCTGCAATCTTCTTCCTCGTCACACATGGCATTTTCTCACCATAGTCTTTCTCGACACCTTCCCGCCCATAATTGTAGCCAATTTCATCTGTTTTTTGGGTGAGAAAATGAGAAAGCAGAGGTGGCTTTCCGCATTCTTGTCAACAAGGATTATGTTGGATTTGTGCTATATGGTATACTGGACCGCTACAGTGAACTCACATATGAGTAAATTTCATGATACCTAACAAGGGTCGCAACGACTCTTGGAACTGTGGGAGTCAGAGGTACACCGAACCCCACTTAATGGCGATGATTCCAATTTAAGACTACATAATACGAATAAGATCCTCCAATTACTTAAACCACATGAACGATAGTGATTCATTTTGTTTTATAGAAAAGTGAAACTTTTTAGGGATGGAAAGGGGGGATTTATGTTCTTCTTCCATTGCCTCAATGACGCTTGAAAATCAATTAAAGCCCACCTTAATCAAGTAAGCACTAGAAGAACATGGATTACCAAGACACCACACAAAGGGAATAGTGGATCTAGAGACCAAAAGAAGACAACAAGAGCCACAGAGTAAGTTTCACTGGAGACAGATGAAACTTTGACAACTAATACCACCTGACGGTAATCAAAATTTAAAGTGGGAAGAAATTAAGCAAGACACACAATCCTCAAAGTTGTAGCAAACCAAACAAAGAAAATGGTCTTAAAGGGACAAAATCAAGAGACCTGATGGAGGGAATCACAGTGGAGGTGGTCATAGTGAGTAACAAGATGAAACTAGTTAGTAACTCATGGTTTAAAGAAAGGAGTAAGCAAAAAATTAGCTTTAAGCTTTTTTATTTTTGCAATATAATTTTATATTTTTAAAATGTTTATTTTAATTTTATACATTTATGTTACAATTTTTTTAAAAAAAAAAATTTAAAAATTTTTAATTCAATTAAAAAAATCACTAAAATTTAAAATTAATTTAAAAATTTAAATGTACAAATGTGTATATTCTCATTAATATATACATATTATATATGGTTAAAATATATAATTAAAAAATTAACAATTTTTTATTTAAACTTATCCTAAATTAAAATAAAATATAAATATTAATAATTAAAATAAAAAACTTTAAAAGTATAAAACTATAATGCAAAATTTGAAAAAGTTTAAAGTTAATTTCATACTTATCCCTTTAAAAAAACTCTATTTGAAATTGAATTACTTTTCTACCATAAATTTCAAATTATTATGAGACTTTATAAACTTCATTTTACAATTTCTAAATTTTATTGAATTTATTGTTCACCAATGAAATAACATTGGTTAAGTTTAGTTTTAGAATAATTAAGTTATCAATAAGATCACCCCACATATTAGTTGTTCCATTGACTTTCTTGATTGTAAATAACTCAATATTAACATTTAAGTCATGATCTCCAACATGATAAGAAAAAACACAAGAATTTCCTCTTTACAACTTTATAAACAACCAATTTAAGAGTTATGAAGCTCAAAGGAGTCTATAAATAAACATAAGCCTATGGATCAACATTCCAATGTGTCAAAACATTAAAATAATCATGAATTAACAACTTTTAATGAACAACTCATTGCTTTTAAAATGAATAACTAATAATTAACTATAAGAATTTTCTATCTTGATGGCACCTAAAATCAACCACCTAACTTTGATCAGATGTGTCTAATCAAAAGTATAATCATCAATCATTCATACTAAATTGACCTTTATGTGAAAGAAAAGAAGTAGTAAGTCACATGCATCAATTGAAGAGTCATCAAACAATTTGCTAAAGGCATTAACAGGATATTTGAATGAGCAAATATGCTAACATAATCTAATTTAACATTCCAAGCATAAGAACTCATAACAATGTGGTGATTTAAACAAGGTGATCGTAGTCTAAAGAGTCAAAGACAAGTATTCAAGATAAGTTTCGTGCATTTTTCCTTATAGTAAATGAAAATATTATTCAAAGAATTCATGAATGAGACCCTTTATCGAATATATATATATATATCCTACATTAACATGCCTTATCAACTCCTTTATCTTTATCTTTTCTTTTCCTTTTCTATAGATCTTTTATCTTGTTTAAGAATTGGTCCTTAGGTCTTATTACAAGAAAGCCTCACCTTCCCCCTTTGCTTACTCAAGGCTTTACATCTTTTTGTGAGGGATTACTTGTCCACTTTCCCCTCCTTGTGTGTATATGGCCTCTTTGTATAGGCCTCCCTGCAATGGTTGATGTAAGCTCCCATGTCTAAGAAAACAACTCATAACAACCCAATGCCTTGTGCAGTCTTGAACCTTATATGGTGCTAATAAAGTTTTATCCTCTTATAACTATTATATAACACTATTAGAATATGCACTCTTTGTCTAGCTTTTTGCAACCACAGTTGATCCCTTTCTTCTTTTTGCCTAATGAGCTAGTGAGTTAAGGATCATGTGTGCCATTACCTTTGAGCCTCAATGCAACTTCTTAAGCTCACCATACTTTCCCTTCATCATAGAAGTAAAAGACTACAAGTTGAGCCTCTAGTTTTATGAGAAGTCTATTGTGAGGTCGTGAGCATAGGATAATTCCACTTATGTTAAGAGGTTGACTCCTTTATACACCTACCGACTCAATCAACCTTATGAGTATAAGGAAACCTCACAAGGATTGAACATGCCTCAAATGTGATGCTAACAAAAACCTTATATGGGTTAGTTTACTCCTTCATTAAATTATATTTACCAAAAATTACATATTTAACATGCATAAGTCTTTCCCTTTAAAAAAACATTTCTTCAAGAGCCCTTGCCTTATATTGGGAACAACAAATTTTGTGACTATTGCGAATATGCATGAAGAATAAAAGGAGAAATTTCAATTTATGCTCACAAAAAAATATTGATGGCTAGTTAAAGAGAATAACCTATGAAGAACAAAAGTTGTCTTAACTTGGAAGGTGTGGTTGCATGTCAATTTTGTGACAACAAAAATTCATACCAATAACACTAAAACCAAACAAAAAAACGGGAGAGACTGATGGTATAAGGAAAATGGCTTAAAATTTACCTTTCGTTACACTCTTGCTTCATTATATTTAAAGTTTGTTAAGTTACAAAATTCAAAATAAAGAGTTGTTACAATGTTACAACCTTTTCACAAATTGAAATTAAAATTAAAATTAGAAAGGCACAATCATCAAAAGTTAACAAAATGATGGCTAACTTGACTAAAAAGCTAAGTTCAAATTTCAAAATGAAAATGATGGTGTTGGATCTTAAATCAACAGTGCTAAGACACCAATAGTAGCTTCATAATTTGTTGGCTAACTATCATAACTGAATTTTAAATTTTGGTGTTTAGCTTGAACAAAATCAATAACTTGCTTCCAAGGTTATAAAATGTCAGCAACATAGTTGACTTCACTCCTCCTTGGTGCCATAATTTTGCATACTTAAAGTTGTCCTTGATTCCTCAAATGTTAACCTATATAAGTCTTTAGTCAAGATGTCTACAGTATGATCTTTGGCATTTAAATAAACCAAATTAATTTTACCACTTTCTTGATCTTTCATGATAAAATAAAGCTTGATTTTAATGTGTTTTATCTTTTTATGCAACATTGGATTTCTTAAAATAGCAATAGTAGACTAATTATCACAAAAGATTAAGATTACTTTTATTTGCTCCAATTTTAGATTAGCTAGCACTTTTTTTTATCTATATGGATTTGTTCATTACAAAAGTTATTTTTATATATTTAGCTTTTTTTTGTAGATTGTGCTACAATTGGTTGTTTGCTTAAGCCCTAATTAAAGACATTACACACCAAAGGAAAAACATTACAATAGGTGTTTTTCATATCATCAAGTGACCTTATCTAGTCATTACCTATGAAAAGAGTAGTCAGAAAATCCAATGATGAGAGATACTTATAAATTCATTAACACTTTATTGAAAATGAAGTTTTGTTGTAACATACCTCAATGACTTTATTAACAACTTTAATCTTTATTTTTACCTTTCTTTTTCCTTGTCTATGACTTTAACTATAAATAACTTGCCTTATACTTTTAAAAAATGGACATTTGGTGTCATTGTGAGACACCCTTACTTTTCCTTTACTAGCTTAAAGCTTTAAACCACTTTATAAGGGATCCTTATTCACCCTTCCCTCTTTTGTGTGCTTATAATTACTTTTGATGGCCCTTTTGTGAAGGGCAGATATAAGCACCTAAGTGTAAAGAAATTACCTGTATTAACTAATGTATTGTTAGGATATTTGTTGAACCGCTTCATTTACTTAATCTAATCAAAACTAAACTAAAACTACCAAAATTATTAAGAACAATTTGAATATTATTATTATTTAAACCAAACATATTTGACTATTTGGTTATAATTATGTGAGTTCAAAAATCACTAAAATAAAACTTAAATCTCTTATAATACCAAAATTTAATTACATTTTATTGAGACATTGATCACAAAAAAATACCCAATTGTCTCCTACAATCTACTATCCTCTCACACCTAACACACTAAGTATAGAAATATTGTTTTTATATATATATATATATATATACACACATACCATATTTTTAATAACTTATTTTTTATCTATTTTTAAAATTTTATTTTCTCACTTTGGACACTTGAGAGGTTAATATTTGTATATTTGTAATTTTGTTTATCAGGCAAATTGACAAATTAGAAGACATAAATAATAATTTTAATTCCAATGGATATGGTTCAAACAACTAAACTATTCAAAATAATCTATTATAACTAATAACGATTTGACTAGTTTGGCTCTTGTATTTATTTAATTGTAACTTTGAAAATTTTCAAACTATCACAAATAATTGGATTTGAATATAAAGATCAAACTAATCCAAACTTAATCTACAAATAACCCTAATGTACTGTACTATTTCATAATTACCCATCATTAACAAAGGTGTATCCTTTTGTATCCATCATGAACAAGCGCTCTTTATTTCTCTCTGTGCAACCATGGTTGATTGCTTGCTTCTAGTCAGCTAATGAGTTGGTGAGCTAGGGACCTCGCACCTATAGCTTCGCTTCTCCTCGTGACATCCCATTCCACCTTACACTCCTCCTGATGACTAAAGCAAGACCCTGCTAATTGAGCCTTTAGTTCCATAAGAAGTCAATCTAACGTGAGGTCATGAGCTACTGACAATTGGATTGCTCCTTTATTAATCGTCAATTGTCCTTCTCTCCTTTCAATTAAGTCAACTTTATGAGTGCAAAGGAACCTAGAGACGACCAATAGCGCCCCTAACATAAAGCCAACCCGTAACCCGTGTGGGTTGGTTTCCTTAAATGAATTATGTCGAGCAAAACCTACACACTTAGCACGTGTACACCAATCCTCAAAAAAATTCTTTAAGAACCCTCACCCCATAATGGGAAAATATTATAATGGTAATTTTTAACTTCAGCCAAGAGTACGTTATAACTAGATTATAAGGAAAGTATCTTATCGCAAAATAAGTATGCCATTTAACACCAAAAAGGCACTCAAGTCCATATCTGCTGTGTTTGGTAGCTATTTAATATTATTTTTATTTCCGTATCCCGTATTTAATTAAGAATTTAAACTTTTAAATTAAAATTGTTGAATACAAATTTACTATACATGGACAAAGGAAGAGAACTTACGGTGTAGAGAGAATTACCTACTAATATGTAGCACTAAGCAATAAGGCTTTTGATAGATTAAAAACCTTAAAAACAAGTCTTATATTTCAATTATAATTTGTTGAATTTATGTAAATGACAATGTAAATTTAGAAGTTTAAACATGAGATCTTTAACTAAAAGTTAAATTTCTTCATGATAGGGTATCCCCTTATTTAGAAAATTTACTTTTGCTTTCGTGATTAAGGAGGATAATGGTAACTGAAATTAAAAAGGCAGTGTAGGAATGCCAAAATTACATCAAAGAATTAGATTTACGGCAATAGATTGTTGAAAGGACACATTTATTTATCACTAGGATTAACATATTTATTTAAAGAGTAACTAGGCCCTTCCAACTTCCGCAATAATTTAATTTTAATAATCTCTGCGCTCATATTTTCGGGCCCAAATGTGCTTGCCATTGATTCGAAATTTGGCTATGCGTTTGCCATTCAAAATGCGATCAACGGCTGTTATGGAACGCAGGACGATCTTTGCAAACAAGGGTTGCTCATTGGTGGCAGTACTCTCCTGCATTTGGACACGTACAACGCAATCCCCAAAATTTTCCATAAAAAGGTTGGTCACCTCCTCTTTTGTCACCGGAAACCCTCGTGAAAAGGTGAGGAACATGGTTCTATCATCTTCTGTGAAATTGTTATAGGGCTCCCAAGCCCATACTTCATTGTTGGGGAACTCATATTCCATAGTCTTAGGCATTATGGTGATGTTCCCGAATAGTGGATGCGGAAAACCCGGAACGACGATTGGCCGTAAATTGGGGATTGGTATTGAAGGCGATGGGACTGCAGGCAAAACACGCTCTAGAATATCTGTAAAAATGCGAGAGCAAATGGTGTTGAGAAAGTTTTTTATGCCGTTAATTGCAGTGAACTTGTTTTCCAGGAAAAACGACAAAGTAATGTCCTTTCCTATGATCCTGGAAGTCAAGGGCATGCCGCCATCTAGTAACTTAGGAAGGGTATTGAATTCAAGAACCTTCAGAGATAAACCAGCTTCGTCAGCCAAGTCATTCACTAATGGATCAGACAATTCACCCATTTTCACTATTGTGTTTGGGCAACCCATCTGCTCTAGCCATAACCATAGTGCCATGAGCAACAAAGACTCTGCTGGGTCCCGCATCAGAGTGATAACCAATCGAGAGAATACTGCTCTGTCTATGCTATGAAAGATAGGAAGCTCAGCCCAACTGTTGCTAGTACTGGTTGAAGCCATTATGTGGATGATGACCGATGCTGTCGTCTCTGAAAATGAGACAGATATAGAGACGAAGATAAGAGAGTGAAGCGGGTGTGGAAAGGAGAATGTGGGAAGGAGAATGAGATGACAGGTAGAAATATAGGTGACTTTCATTGACAAGAAGCTGTGCTAAATATTGATACCAAATATTGTTGTTAATGCTTTTATTTGCTTGCCTTTTATTTCTTCTCGTTATGTAAATGCTCTCTTAATCGTGCCCTTCCCACTTAAAGTTAAGCATTACTTTCATTGTCTGCCTCTTTTTTTTTTTTTTTTTGGCACAAAATTTCACCTCACCTTTTGAATATATTAATTGAATTTATCTTTAATTTGGGAAATATGCCTACTTGTTATATGCTTTGGATAAACATCTCCTAGATTCCTTAAATTTCTTCTTGTTTGTTTCTCTTTCTTGATTCCAAAGATAATACTGATTTTCTAAGTTAAGTGGTGTATCACGACCTTACATAAATTAAGTTTTTTTGACACTTAGTCGAACCAACTCTTAAATTGACAATTAAGTAACCCTTTTCTTAACAAGAAGCTTTCTCAAAAAGAATAATTGAGAATGCAATAGAAAAATTTGACATATGAGAAATCAAGAGAGGTTATGAATACAAATAATGAGAGTTGAAGTACTTATAATTTTCCACCTCTAAGACAACACCAATTTCATCGTATCGATTCTGTCTTATAAATGATACGAAAACATTTTCGATCATACTATCTAACCCTATCTATTTTTTTTATGTAAACCATTAGAAGGCAAGAAGGAAAAGAAAATTGATTTAGAGATATAATTAAAGCAATTAGAGAGATGCAAGAAGAAAATGATCAACTAAAGATGTATTTAATCTAAATGAGGAGAGTTAAAAATAAATAAATAAATAAATAAAATATAAAAAAAAATTAATTTTGAAAAAAAAAAAAAGAAAAAAAATAAATATAAAATTAGTTTCAAACTTTTTTATTTTTATTTTTTTATGTGCAATGATATTTTTGAAATTTTTTATTTTAGTTTTAGATATATATATTTTGTTTTGATTTAATATAATTTTATTTAAAAAAATTATCAATTCAATAAATTTTTACATTAATTATAAAGAATTTAAAAAATTTTAAACTCAACTAAAAAAATTAAAACTAATTTAAAATTTTAAATACGTTAAATATATATATTTTTATTAATTTGTGTGTAATTTTTTATAATAATATATAAAATTAATGATTTAATTGTATTTTATTTAAATTTATTTTAAAATAAAAATAAAATATGTGTGTTAAAATTAAAAAATTAAAAAATTAATTTTTTACTTGTCTCTTATAAAATATCTTGAATTTTAATTTAAGGGGTGAGAAAAAAAATAAAAATAAAAATAAAAAAAGTGGGGAAGCAAATGGTTTTGGATAATGAACCGGGTGAAATAGAGGCGTACAAATTCCTCCTCGTGACCCTTTTAGTATTATATATTGTATAATAAACATAAGTTATCATTTAGTCCAATAATTAATGTACTTTTACCTTCCGTTATGTTTGAGTTTGAGACTTAGAAATCTCATATTTTCTTTTGTTTCCGTGAAAAATTGTTTTGAATCCGTTACTAGATAACGAGAGAAGGGTCTCGAACGTTAGGAGTTCAGAATAATTCTGAAGAAAAAGCGGAAAGAAGATGATGTTGTGAGCAATTGACATTTGCTCTATCAAACTAATGCATCTTCATTTGCTCTCAATTTCTCGTAAAAATAGAAATTAAGTTTTTCAATTTCGTAATTTTTTAATGCACGTTGCGATTTGTTGTCTAGTTGGCATGACACGTGCCATCTACCGTCACGATAGGTGCCACATCTGTCCGAGTCATTGGCATTTTAAGGGAATTATATTTTTGGCATAAAACGCAAAGTTGAATATTTACTAATAGAATATAAAGTTCATGTTGTAATTGCCAAAGAAAAAACATTAAGTTCTTTTTTTTTAAAAAGAAAAAATAATAACCCTTCAATTAAAGAGGCTCAGGAAAATTTTTCGCATCATCTGAACCCATTATTAGTCTGGCTGCCCATATTTTCGTTTGCCAGTCTATTTATGGGAATTAAATCTAAAAAAAAAAAAAAAAAAAAAAGAGGATATTTCGACCATTGGAAACCAAGTCCCCAACACGGCCACGAATGCATTACTTACATTCTACTTTAATTTTAGAAAGTCTCTCGTTGACAGAAGAAGCAATTTTTTCCTCTCTCGTTGAAATCAGAAGAAATCCATTTTCTTTAAAGGTTATGACAAAATTTATAATTGGGATTCGTTAAATTAGAAGGGGCCGTAGCTTTCTCATATCCTGTGTCTCTCACATCACCCATCAAGAATTCAAATCTAACATCTCTGCTGGATTATGTTTTTAACTATTAAGACATTTTTTTAGGTGTTTTTTCGAGTTTCATTTAATTATAAAATTAAAACATTTAATAACTTATAAAATTATATGATGTAAAAATTTAATAATAATTTAACTTTTTTTTTTCATTAATTCGAATTTAAATATTTAAAATTACTTTTTATTTACATAGATAAAAATTAATAAACAAATATATCAACAACTTCAAGATTTGTTACAATTTGTTACAATACAGCCAAGTGTGGGAAAGATCCAGGATGATGATAAAAGGATAATTATGGAAGCACGCGCCTCTGGTAACATTTACCCACAGAAAGTTAATAAAAGTCTCAAACCATTTACACGGTACCAAAATCCGACCTAGCAGAAGACAAAGAAAAACAAAATTGACTGGATATCCAGATTCCTACGCCTTTGTGTCTCGTCCCCGACTATTCCATCACCACACTACGGCGAAAAAAGCCCCGCGCAACCTCGGACTACCCCATCACAGCCAAGCTATCGAGTCCTCCTTCCTACCAACGCCCATTTTAGCCAATGTATCAGTGAACCCATCAGATTCCTGCGGCTGAAATATAAATGCTCTCACATGGTCTTCTATCCAAGTGATCCAACCAAGCTATTGCAACCTTGGGAATCACTTTCGACGGTTAATTTATAATTCCCTGTCTCCTCCACTAGCACCACGATATAATTGATTCTGCAATCACTTTCAACTCCGTCGTCTCCGGGCTTGCAATACTAGCCAGCAAACACCTTACTCTTTTGCCACGACCCTTTAACGCTCTCCCAATTCCTGTTGATCCAATCCTCCCTAAATGCCGAGCCATCAGGGTTGAGCTTAAATTGAAGCGGAGGGGAAGGTACCAACCAGCCACAGGCTTGTCGTCAGTCCTCCTTAGGCCCCTGCCAACACCTTGAAAATGCTCCAATTAAAATCATTTACTGAAAAGTTGTCAATGTCACCCAATCGCGTCGCAAACTTTCTCATATAAAAATATTATTTTCTCTAAGCACAACCAAAGCGGGGCTTAACCGTATTGACCAAACAATAGAATAAAACGCTCCCGACTCATACTTTTGTAGATGTAGACTCCCTACTTAGCTCTTTCCATGAGTTCCAAAGAGAAGTAATGCAAGACCACTTTATACTCCCAACACTTCAACCCTTACTATTAAGATGACCACTTCTATACTCCCAACACTTCAATGAAATGTAAAGATAAATGGGTCAAAGTTTTCTCAAGATGGTCACATAAATGAGGACAATAATGATAGAAACCTCCAATACTTGTGTAAGTCTAACGCCCGCCAGAAGTCATTCTATCAGCAATTACTGATGAGAGACCTCAAGCTTTGGAGCCATACATTCTGTCCTGACCAAGATGGGTTCTCTCTTCGTCCACCATAACACAGCAGGAATTGACAGTGAAATTCTCATTCTTCTCCTCTTTCTACACCAATGTATTCCGCACGTTCTCAACAAAATAATTTCTTGGATGGTCCTTCTAAGCTCATAGTACCGTTCCCTTTCCCAATCAAAAAAGATGGTCGCCACCACCTGTCCCATGCCCAGCAACCCCATTCCCATCTCCCAAAAGAGGCCAGCGGTCCCTCCATTAAGATAGCAAAAAGCATACATCCTTGGAGATTTAGTACGACAGAACTCATGCCCAACCCCCGTCTGGGTCCAGAAATCCACCTCCTTGTCATTCCCAATAATGTACTTGAAATTGGCTTTTTAATCATCCTGACATGTTTCACTCCCTCGTTAATCAGCAAAAAATTTTCTACATTTAAGAGACATCCTACGGCAATTAGGACTCATATTGTCCAATCACCATAACTAACCTTTATCGATTGAAGTTGGAACTCACGATATAATTTCATTATCCTACATTTTGCAACTTCCCGCAACCTTTATATTTATGCACCTATCGTACTTGTGACACTGCCTTACACTAGCCTCTCGCTGAGACATCTAGTTGAGTATAAAAAGCAAATTTCCCACCCAGCGTCATTAAAAATGTACTTAGAAAACGATAATTATCCAATTGAATAATTCAAATCTTTTCCTCAACAAAAATTTAACTCATTTCAAAACCCGCTCATGTTACACCCGGTCATCGTCTGAAAAGCAAATGGTGCATCCAGCTCCAAGTTGACAAATAAATAACCATGCAGATAAAACCCCACAACTGCGGACACCCATGAGACCAACACTTTCCAACAGAAAGACCGAAAAATACCAAGAGAAGAAAAAGATTAGGATCGTATACAATGGCTACGCTATCACATGATAGTCACAACCGGTGCTGCCAACAGAGAAGCATAAAACGCAAGACTTTCAACATCATTAACTGAAAATCCAACAAGATAAATTATTCCCTAGGAGTCGGAATACGAGGTCACAAATATGGACGACTCCGATTTAGTGGGCTCCAATCACATGCAAGGCACTAAACAAGGCACTATAAAACTTGAAAAATGCAACTGTGAGGGAACCACCATGCCTCTTTAATTAGAAAAGGCCTAACCATACAACAGTTTAATATTAATTTCGAGGAATCGATGAAGCCAACCAATAGAAACAGGCGCCCATAGAGGAAAATCATACTAAAGAGACACAAAAGATATATTAGGCACAAACATCTACCAATTCTATGTCAACCAAAGACATGCTCAGATATCAGATATTAGGCTACGTCATCAACCAACTAAAATTACACATGCCACAAATATACTGGCAGTTCCATTAGAAAATCTAGCAGTCTGAAGAGATCAACAATAGAAACGCCCTCAGCAGTACTCAGAGGCTAAAATAACTCTTAGGTTCATAACCAATGGGTAGATCATCTCCCTCTCAAAGCCATCAATATTTCCCCATTAGATTGTGTCCTGAAAGAAGCACACACAAGGGACCACAAACACTTGTGAGATCCTTTCCCCCTCAAAAGCTCAAGTCGCCAGTCCAATCTTCACTACGATGGCACTGCATGTCCAAATATTTGAATAATCAGTAAAAACTCCATCGTTACCATATAATGACAAAGTTATCATTGAAAAAAATCATGTAAAAGTAATAGGCATGACCCAAACTAACCCAACCCAAGACATCCAGGAAACAAGCAGGGTATCTTTTTTAATTAGATTGGAATGTATGCATTTGTCTCACAATACAACAATACAAATTAACCTACTCTCATATTTTCTCAACTAAGAGCACTACTCTCATATTTTCTCAACTAAGAGCATGAGATAAATGTATGGAAAATACTGAAATGGCAAAACAAAATGTAGTGCCAGGGAATTCTACAGACTCAATATTACGCGAGATGATGTGATATGAAAAGGTATGTCCTCTTACGGATCTTAGGATAACTTACTGTATGTGGACGTGTCAATCTGCTCAGGAAGCTCCTTTATATCCACCTCAAACCTCTCTTGAACCTGCAAAACAG
This sequence comes from Rhizophora apiculata, assembly GCA_037832385.1. NCBI lineage: Eukaryota > Viridiplantae > Streptophyta > Magnoliopsida > Malpighiales > Rhizophoraceae > Rhizophora > Rhizophora apiculata. The sequence continues at coordinate 2,320,704 of CM075433.1, read as the reverse complement.
CAATTTAGAGCAGTAGAATATATCAAAGTACTGTAAGCAAGTTCAACAAACAAAATTTTTAAGACCTGGTTCAGGACATCAGAGTCAGAAGCAGATGAAACAAATGTAATTGCAAGTCCTTTTGTGCCAAACCTCCCAGCTCTACCAACCTGTCAAGGATTTAATGACTCAGATTTAAAAAAAAGAAAGAAAGAAAAAACACGCTACCATTAAATATACTGAACAAAGTAAATGAAGCTACCCTGTGTAGGTATGTGTCAGCAGAGTCTGGCATGTCATAGTTGATGACAATGTTGACCCGCTCTATATCAATTCCCCTGCCAACCAAATCAGTGGCGACAAGAATCCTTTTGTGCCCCTCTTTGAAGCCCTTGTAGCGCATCAACCTACATAAAAATTAAGTTCAGACTATAACATCTACCTGGATTCCATTGTTGGTAAACCAGAGAAGCAATTTCTCAAATAATTAAAAAAAAAAAAAAAAAAGAAAAACGGAAAGAATTTTCTGTATGTAAATATAAACAGAGAGATTTGACATAAGTTTAAACTGTCATTAAGAATAAGCAGACAAGCAACTTTATTGCACATAAACAGAAATTGCAAGCAATCTCGTTGCCCACAGCCAAAGAAAGAATCATCCACCTCAATGCAATAGTTAGAAACATAAAGCATTATCATAGAACAAAAAACAAAAGAAACCTAAATCACTAGGCATATCACAGCCAAAATATAGGTCCTCAATGTGCCAGTTTAGAGCATCTCATTTCAAAATAAGCAGAGTTAACAATAACAAGACACCAAAATGACCAGATAAATCACACTCAACCTATCTCAAATCCACCAACCCTCAGAGAAGGAATGTAAGAGCAAACAGAATGGATCATTTGCCACAAAGGACAGCTTTTTCCATATCAGAGGCAAGTGACAGACCTTTCTTCTTGCGACATGCCAGAATGGATGCAAATTGAAGGAAAGTTGCACTCCACAAGTAATTTGTTCAGTTCAGCTGCTCGGCTGACACTTTTGACAAAGATAACAACCTGATTGAAGTCCAATGCATCGAGAAGATCATTCAACTTCCGGTTCTTCTCAAGCTCAGTCAATTTGATGTAGTGCTGAAAATTCAATAGTAAGCTAAGGTGCATGCCAGTAACATAATATGGTAAACACAGTCAGACATCAGGACACAAACCTGAACAAGACCATGTAAGGTCAATTTTGCCTCATCATCAACATAAATTTCCATTGGCTGAAAGTAAAAATGTCATAGTAAATCATATTAGGAGCTTCCTCAAGCTAATGCAATCCACAAGGAAATCAATGATCGATTAACATCGCTTGAATCGGATTCTCTTCCAGCAGAAATGTCTCCTTGCAGACATAATTTCTAGTCACAGCAAGTGTTGCCGTTGCTCAACACAAGCTCATCACAGCAACTGAAACTGCAGAACATAGAAAGCAGCTCCAACCCCTCCCCTTCCTCCCCCAGCTAAAAAACCCCCTCTCCTCCCTCCCTCTCAATCAGTAAGCTTCAAATCCACACAGGCCACAGCCCAAAAGATATTTAAAGAACAAAAAGATTTAAAAAAATGAAAAACACAAAAATACATTACACAGTCCACTCTGAAGCCATCCAAAGACTTGGGTCAAGCTTCTTTGCAATCCCAAGCTCAATCAAAGTAAGTTTTCCTTAAATTGACTTGTGACGGACAATGGCAGTCTAAAGTTACCAACAAGACTCTCGCAGAAATCTGGCATTATTAAAAGATAAGACTTCTAAACTCGAGTAGAACTGGCCATAGGACATTACATCTTGCATGAACTTCTTGCAAACTGGACGGATTTCTTTGCTGAGAGTGGCAGAGAACATCATAACTTGCTTATCATGAGGTGTCATCTTGAAGATCTCTTGCACATCTCTCCTCATATCTGCATGATAAATGATGCTTTTCATGTTGATGCAACTCAAACATTAAGGTGCTAACAAGAAAATGAAACATTCAGTGAAATTAGAAATCTCATCAACTGGGGAAAGTACTCACCAAGTGACTCAAGCATCTTGTCACATTCATCAAGAATAAAATGCCTCACATTCTTCAGAGACAGTTCCTTATCTCTAGCCAAAGCAAGTATTCTTCCAGGTGTCCCAACAACGACATGTGGGCATTCATTCTTTAGCAGATCTTTGTGAGTTTTAATATTGACACCACCATAAAACACAGCAACCTTGATATCTGGTAAATAAGTACTAAACCTCTCGAACTCATGGCAGATCTACAAAATAAAGATAAACAACCAAGAAAAAGAGATTAACAAAGAATTTCATCAAATTAAATCAAACAGAACAATAACAGGCAGAATTTGCAAATACCTGATAAGCCAACTCCCTTGTATGGCATAAAACAAGGGCAATAACTTGACCTGATGTAGGCTCAATTTGCTGGAGAGTAGAGAGAACAAAAACAGCAGTCTTCCCCATCCCAGATTTAGCTTGACAGATGATGTCCATGCCCAAGATTGCTTGTGGTATACACTCATGTTGAACTGATGAAGAACCAAAGAAAATTGTACCGAAGGAATTCTTGGTAAGTAAAACTTAACCTCCCTGTTCCTTTAATTGAAAGGTTTATAGAATACTGCTCCAAAAGAGTGTGATAGTCGTATATTACCTGAAAAGAAGCAAAAGGAGCAAACATCAAAGATAAAGGAATAATGTAGCCAAAAGACAAACATGCACAAAATGAAAAAACACTTGCACAAGAACCCTAACACACAAGAAGAAAGAGGAGAACAAATCTACTACTAAAGTTTCTTCACATATAAAACAGTAAAACATTACATAAACATATGCTAGCATATGAAAATGTAATATATCCAAAACCTCATAGGACCTAAGTCTCATACAAACCTCAATCATAAAAATTAAAAATAGAGTTTTTAAAATCAAGTATGCCTCCAAATCGGCATAGGTATTCATCTCTAATGCTTACAAGACAACAAATTTTCCAGTGAACAAATTACAACATTCAAAATCACTATTTACTTTTATATTACAAAAAAATAAAAAAACAAAGTACAAAGAGAGATTGGGAGTGTATCGATTGCCTTCAGAGGGATGCTCAAACCCTGAGTCCACAATAGCCCGCAGAAGTTCTGGCTTCAAGAGGAAGTCTCTGAATCCAGAGCTGTGTATTCCAACATAACCCCTACACACCCAAAGAACACAATTTACATGAATAAGCTTAACTGCATCAAAAGATCCTCCAACATAATTAGCGTATACAACGAATGCTGGAAAGTAGCACATCAAAGCAAACAAACAATTGAACCACGCACTAATTGGAAACTCTGAAAGTAAACTTTTATCTTAATAAGAACCAACAAAACATGAATACACAAAATCGTAACTTAAAACCATCGCTTTCCGTTGTCCTTAGTTCCTCAATTCGCAACAATTATGAGAACTCAATTGCCCTACTTTATCCATTTTTTAACGTACTTCTCTAAATATTGAATCCAGTGTCGTAAGGTGAAGGAGAAAGAAAGATAGATAATATCGAACAAACACAAAAGTATATACAGTCCAGAAGAGACGAAACTCACTTCTTGGCGGCTTCGCCATTGACTTTAGCGGCAATGGAGTCGGGGGCTTTCTCTTCTTCTTCCTCGTAGTCGAGAAGCTCCTCTTCGTAGGCATCGTTGTCCCTCGTCTCTCCCATGTTGTAAGAATACCTGAGAAACACAGATCAAAGAGAATCGAACACAAGAAGCCAAGTTTAATACGGAGAAACCGAAAAAAGATTCAGATCTTCGAAGTAGAATTGGGGAGTAAGATTGATTGCTGCTAGGGTTTGATAGCAGAATTGAATAAGTACCTGTGAGCTAAGAAAAAGAGATTGATTTGTGTGTTTAGGGCTAGGGTTTGGCAAGTCTGCAAAGGAAAAAAAACAAAGACCGGTGACCTCAAAGAGATCGTCGGAAAGAGAACCGAGAAAGCGGAAACCAGAGACCACGAAGCACAAGAGCGATGGAGCCTGAAACGGCTGCGCGAGGGTTTACATAAAAGATAGATTTTTTCACGACTTGACGTAAATGCCCCCGTTCCGTGTCATTAATTCCGTTTTACTCATCTCTGTCGAAATTATTATCCATCTCTCCATAATCCACTTATTATTAATCTCGGGTTAAAATTAAATATTGATTTTTTGAAAAAAAAAAAATTTAATCTTATATTTTTATTTTTACATTATGTTAATTTTAAACTTGTTTAAAATATTTTGGTTCAGTTTTTTTCTTTTTTCCGATCAACAATGCAATTATTAAAATACTAACAATACTTTAAATCATTAAAATTTTTCTATTTTAAATATTTTCAATATTTTTGATGTAATATATGTATTTTTAGTCGTTTGAATTATAAAATTACAAAAATATATCTATGGATTAGAGTAACCAAGATTAATTTTGGGCTAATTCTGATTTCAGATCCACTGTTGGTTTTAGATTAGTTTGGTCCTATTTCATCTGATGTGGTCCTAGTGACGGTTTTATTTTTCAAAAAAGTCTAAAAATTTTAGGAAAAGTGTAATTAACATGAAATAAAACTACATTAGAAAAAATTTTAAAACACTTACGACCAAAAAATTTCTATATTTTGAAATTCTATTAGTATTCTAAAAACTTGACCATTGATCATCCAAAAAAACTCGACATTTTAAAAAGGATTAAAATTCAAACAACGTGAAAAAGGATCAGACTAAATTGAAAAATCTCCTGATGAGTGAAGGATCTGATACTTTCATTCATCTTATATACCAAATTTTTTTTTTTTTTTTCGAAGAAATATGACTTTAATTTGATGCTAGAGATTTTTGTACCTTTTTTTTTTTTTTTTCTCACTCATCTCCCCTCACAGTAGTTCATTGAATTGTGAATTGTTAAATTTTCATGATTTCCAAATTTCTAAGTCTAGTTGAGTACACAATAGACGATAGAGATTTCCCTTTTTCATTTTATGAAATTTTGGTTTTAAGGATAATTTAAAAAAATTAAAAAGTAAAAATAGAGCTTGGGAAGACGATGATATATTGCTAATCTGCTCAAAATAAAGACTTTGTAAGTTATATATTTCAATGGAAGCATATATGTGTGTGTGATTGAACTATTTGTTTTATACGCGCTTTTAGTGCCTGAAACTTGAGACTAATCAGCATGGTTGTGTCCCTAATTAACATGACTCAGAATCTATCAGTTACTGCGATTTCCTTGCAAGATGGCAGACATCTGTTCTTCAACAGCCATCAAGGGTGGGTATGGCTTCGCATGAATTCACTCATCTGTAGCTGAAGAACGCGAGTCGCTTCAGATTCAGGATAAAACACGTGAAAAACGTGGGATTCCCCCTCAGCTTCCACCAGCTTCACTTCTTTCACACCTTGTTTGGTCAGAAACTCTGCATACATGACCCCTCTTTCGTTCAAGAAATCCAAGGCAGCCACAAAAACCACCACTGCTGGAAAATCGCCCCATTCAGCTGCGGATACATTTTGTTTTTCATAATTACATCCAAAGTAATCGCGGTTGCATCCTTCGGGTATACTTAGTCTCCAAAACATGTCGTTCATCGCCACAGGCTCTGCTGCCCCATCATCCATCTCTTTCCTAGTCCTTTTCTCGCTCCCGAAATAAGGATGTATCAACAACAATCCTCTGATCTTGACATGGAGATCTTCGTTCCTCGTTGCTTTAATAGCAACTTGGTGTGCAATGTTCCCTCCAGCACTGTCTCCGGACAGAAACACTCGAGAAAGGTCAGCTGCCTTCAGCCAAGGTTCAGAGCTCACTTGGGTGCTTAGCCACTCAAGTGAGCTATAGCAATCATCGTAAGCTGTTGGAAGGCGGTTCTCTGGTGCCAAACGGTAGTCAACAGAGAGAATTACGGCTTGGGATGCAACAGAGAAGTCTCCGAGGAAGCGATGGTAGCCAAGCCACGTGGTAGAGCCAATGCAAAAGCCACCACCGTGAAAATAAACCAGAACAGGAAGCCTGCTCCTGGACCCTTGAGTGTGAGGAAGGAATAGCCTTGCAGTTATTAGCTTCTCTGCATCAATGTCTACGTCTTTGAACTCATAACCATTAGATTGCTCCCTTGAAATAGGGACTGTCACTGGCGCAAAGCGCAGGACCGATCCATCAGAAAAGACTTGGAGGAAATCGGGTACTTCTGCGACTATGGACATCTTCCCTCAAACAATGCAATGTGATTAAAAGTTACGGAGTTTTCAATTGCAGTGCGCAATGGAGGTTTTTGGCTGAGGTAATATGTAGGAAGTTGGGGGATCATTGGATTGATGGCCTTGACCTTAATGTTAGGTTGGTCATCTAAAGGGCGTTAGACGGGTGAAAAAACAGTGTCAGCATAAAAAAAAAAAAAAAAAAGGGTCAATTGAAAGAAACAATCTTGTGATTGAAACATACGGACCTTGTGCTGGCTCTTGTTATTGCTAATCCACCAGCATATCAAAAACAAAATGCACGTATGTAGCATAATTATTTAAATCAAAACTTATCGCATATGTATTAATGTTAAAATTATGCATTACTGCCAATGACGGATTTGATTTATAATGCAGTCATCCGTCGGATCGCTTCTAGCTTTTGTCAAAGTACCAATGAACAAAGACGCAATTTCTTGGTGCGGAGTGACTCAATTTTCTGTCCCAGTACGTGTGGGTCCTCGTAGGCAACTGTTGCCATGCCATCTTGGTTTGAAACGGTACCAAACTTTAAATTTTTTTTTTTTAAAAAAAAAAGCCATAAAAAAAATCTTTGTTAGGAACTATTTTTGAAAGGGAAAAGTGCAACTCTAGAGCTACAAAATTTTTTTTTTTTTTTTTGGGTGGAAAAATCTTTTATTAACTAAAACTATTATATAAAAACCATGATCTTTAAATTAGAAAGGAAATACCAAACTTGATAATTATAGATTTTTTTTTTTTTTCAATGCAAAATTGAAGCTATGAACATTCTTGCCAGATTTCAGATGCTATTAAATGTAAAATTGATATTTAAATTAGTAAGAAAAAGTGTCTTTCACCATCGAACGGCCAGCGTTGGTCTTTGTTTAGCGATCACAACCATTGAAATCAAACACAGTCACAATCCTGTCACTCTCTCACAAGGTCACTCAAGTAGAAGTCACGAAGAAGGAACTTGTTGCTCAAGTAGAAGTCACGAAGAAGGAACTTCTCCTCGAAGTTTGGCTAGTGGAAGGGTATAAAAATAATAGTATATAAACGGCTACTATATATGTCTGTATGTGCCTTGCTTTATTGGCGTATAACCCATCCCTCTCCTCCTTCGTCTCTGGCTCTCTGTTGTATACAGTGAGCTCTTGAAAGTGGGTTTTTGTTTGTCAAGTCAAGTTCGATCAACCGAAAATTCAGCACGACTGGGAAAGGGAGAGAGAGAGAGAAAGAAGGTCAGTGCTTTTTCAATTTCAATCTGGGTGTCATCATATTACTAAGATTATATTATTTGTTGCAAAGTGTGTGTGTGTTGGGGTTTCTCAGCGAGGAAGGTGGGATTTTTCTGTCGTTTCACTTCGTTTTGGAAAATGGGGTTTTGGGTTTTAGTGGATAATTCTGTTTGGGAACTGAGAAGTTGAAGGGAAAATGAAATTTGGGTTATTGTTTTCTATTTTTGATCAACTTGATTTTTAGTAAAGCACACTTTTTTCTTGGATTTATGATTTCGATTTGGTTAATTCGCGACAGGTTCTTGGATTATTCGAGATTACCTCTTCATGGCCTTATTGGTTCTTCTTGTCCAATGTTGAATCTATTGTTTTGATTTAGGGGGTTTCATTTACGATTTCAGTTGTTTGGATAATTGGAAATAATTAGTCGCCCTTCACAGCTGTTGTTATTCTTGTGGGCAGAGGATATGGAGAAAACAATGGTATGAAGGATGATTTTGAAATTGATAACTCGATCAATTACTCTTTTTTTTTGGGGTGGGGGGGGGGGGGGGGGGGGGAGGGTTGAGGGAGAGAGGAGGTCTGAATTTCTTTTAAGTTTTCTCGTGGTAAAGCTTAGAATTCTTGCTCCTGATGAATCGCAATGGCTTGATCTCTTCACTGGGGCTTATAATCTGGAAAGGCTACAAAAATTGAATTGTTATATTGTGTCACTACTTTTTGTAAGAATACTAAGTCTTGTACTGTCTTCTACCTCTGTGCATAAGCCATGATGAGCTTAAAGAAACAAGTCGTGTTGTGACTTTTGTGACCATTGTTATTATTACGATGGTTTTGTTCATTTTGGGAATCAGTGTGGTAAAAAGATCAAAAATTGCCTTTTCTCAGTGTTGTGCATAAGACTCCCTTTGATTGCTGAAAATAAACATGTTACTCTGTTCATGCAAAATGAAGTCAATTTCATATTTTTGCACTCAGTTTTCAAATAATGATCAAATCCTCAAGATTGTGTTTGTTGTTGTTTTTGCAGCTGTTTCATGTATTTTTTGTCTCATATGTTTCCATGATATACATGTTTACAATGGGTTTTCCATCAGACAGAATTGTTCCTCTTGACATGTTTTTTGGGCTCCTTTCCCAGGTTCTTATGTGAAGTGATCAGTGTGGAAAAATATTCTAATCTTTATTCTTCAGCACTTGGAATTGGCAAATATTTGTGAAGAGAATGGATTCAGAAGGAATTGCAAAAGACGTTGTTGTAACTCAAGTTAGTGTTGGTGGATTCAATATCCATGTCAGAGCAAAAGATTTAATGGAATATTTAGAAAATGAGATTGGGCTTGTTTGGCGGTGTAGATTGAAGACTTCCTGGACCCCTCCAGAGTCCTACCCTAATTTTGAGATCACTAACACTGCAGATATCCAAAGAAGGGATGAATATAAGAAGGTAGAGCCCCACGCATTTGTTCATTTTGCCCTGCCCCAGTCTGCAACTTGTGCTAAGGATGCGGCAGGGCGTTGTGACCTTTTCCTGGATGGTAAACCTTTAAAAGTTAGTCTGGGGCCTGAAAGCTCATTCCACTTAAATCAGAGGAGGAGGACTACAGCCCCCTTTAAGTTGTCTGATGTGCGTGTAGAAATTGGAAACTTCATTAGTCATGAAGAGTTTTTTGTTGGTTGGAGAGGACCTCCTCGTGGGGTTGATTTTTTGGTTGATCCTTTTGATGGGACATGCAAATTTTGTTTCACAAGGGACACGGTCTTTTCCTTTAAAAGCACAAGGGAGGTTGCTGTGATCAAATGTGACTTCAAAGTCGAATTCTTGGTCAGAGAGATCAACGAGATCAAACAGTATACAGAAATGTCATGTCTGGTTATTATTTTGCAGGTAGCTTCAGCACCTTGGATCTCATACAGAACTGCAGATGATGATATTCAAGTATCGGTACCATTTGATTTGTTCGATGACGATGATCCTTGGATCCGAACTACAGATTTTAGTTCTAGTGGAGCTGTTGGTCGATGTAATTCTTATAGAATTTCTATCCCACCTCGCCACGGGGCAAAGTTGAAGAAGGCAGTGGATTATCTCAGGAAACGAAGGGTGCCGGAGGAGAGCATGAGACGACCGCTAAGGGTTGTGGATGAACCGGACTTTGGGATGCCCATGTTAGATCCATTCTTCTGTATTCACTACAAAAAAGGAATAGCTTTTGATGTAATTTTCTTGCTGAATGCTGTCATGCATAAGGGCATATTCAATCAACATCAATTATCAGATGATTTCTTCAATCTACTGAGACAACGACCTACGCAGATTAATGTGGCAGCACTCAAGCACATTTATTGTTACAAACATCCAGTGTTCAATGCCTGTAGGAGGCTGGTACTTATGCAGGAGTGGGTGGCCAGGAACCCTGGGCTTTTGAAGAGCCCCAAGCAGTTGGATGACATTGTTGAGATTAGAAGGCTGGTTATTACTCCAACTAAAGCTTACTGCCTTCCACCTGAAGCTGAACTCTCCAACAGGGTTTTGAGGAAATATAGAGATGTCTCCGATCGATTTCTAAGAGTTACCTTCATGGATGAGGGTTTCGAGAAGATGAATTCAGTTGCTCTCAATGACTATGCTGCCCCTATCATGAGAGAGATAACTTCTAACTCCTTTCTTCAGAAAACAAAAATCTTTAAAAGGGTGATGGGTATTTTGACTGATGGATTTTATTTATGCGGTCAGCGATACTCCTTTTTGGCCTTCTCATCCAACCAATTGCGAGATCGCTCTGCATGGTTTTTTGCTGAAGATGGAAAAATAAGTGCATCTGACATCAGAACTTGGATGGGGAAATTTAACAGCAAAAATGTTGCAAAATGTGCTGCCAGGATGGGTCTATGTTTCTCCTCCACTTATGCATCTGTAGAAGTTCCCAAAGAAGAGGTTGATCCTTGTCTTCCTGATATTTGCAGGAACAGTTATGTCTTCTCTGATGGCATTGGTAAAATTGCCCCAGATCTTGCCAAGGAAGTTGCAGAGAAACTTAAGTTAGAAATAAATTCGCCTTGTGCTTACCAAATCAGGTATGCTGGTTATAAAGGGGTTGTGGCCTGTTGGCCAGTGCCAGGTGATGGGATCCGTATGTCTGTTAGGGAAAGCATGAAAAAATTTGATTCCAACCATACTACCCTGGAAATCTGCTCATGGACTCGGTTTCAGCCAGGTTTCCTGAACAGGCAGATAATAACTTTGCTTTCAGCCTTGCAAGTTCCAGATGATATATTCTGGAAAATGCAAGAATCAATGGTCTCCAAGCTTAATCACATGCTTGTAGACACAGATATAGCATTTGATGTCCTCACTGCATCATGTGCTGAACAAGGAAACACTGCTGCAATAATGTTGAGTGCAGGCTTCAAACCTCAAATGGAACCTCATTTGCGAGGCATGCTAACTTGCATAAGAGCTGCCCAGCTATGGGGCCTGAGGGAAAAAGCTAGAATCTTTGTTTCATCTGGAAGATGGTTGATGGGTTGCTTGGATGAGTTAGGGGTGCTGGAACAAGGCCAATGCTTTATCCAAGTATCTGCCCCGTCTTTGGAAAATTGTTTCTTCAAGCATGGCTCAGGTTTCAGTCAGACCAAGAAAAATCTGGAAGTAATTAAGGGGACTGTTGTAATAGCCAAAAATCCTTGTCTTCATCCCGGAGACATAAGGATTCTGGAAGCAGTTGATGCTCCTAAGCTTCACCACTTATATGATTGTCTTATTTTCCCTCAGAAAGGTGAGAGGCCGCACACAAATGAAGCTTCTGGAAGTGACCTTGACGGGGACCTGTATTTTGTCACGTGGGATGAAAAGCTAATTCCTCCCAGTAAAAAGAGCTGGACACCAATGCAATATGATGGTGGAGAAGCCAAAACTCAGTCTCGTCAAGTCACTCAGAAGGTAATTATCTGCTCTGTTTAGAGTTTCCTTGAAGTTAAGTGCACATTATAGTTTTCCTCAATGTTAGCTGTAGGTTTTATTTTATAGTTCTTTTCTAAAAGGAATGTCCTTCTATGCCTCGTTTTCTGCCTCCAAGGTATTGGGTAAAGATGATGTTAGTACAATTCTTTGGTGTAATGTTATCTGACTCTGACCAGTGTGCTTCTGTTGCTGCTCATCTGATGTGCCATATATTTATATGTTATACAGGAAATGGGATTGATCTGACATTATTTACTGGCATGACTAAAACTATGACACTATTGTTTTGTCTACTTGGATATAAAATTGTTTCTCCTAAATGATGTTGTAGATAAGAGTATTAATAGTGGAATTTATTTCATGAATTGTTACTGACATTTCAGACCCTATTTCATTTATCATTTACCTGGTTAATACATATACCTTCAAAACTGAACTACACTAGAGAACATTCTGACACCAGTATTTGCTATTGATAGGACATCATAGAATTCTTTGCCAAAAACATGGTGAATGAAAACTTGGGAACGATATGCAATGCACATGTGGTTCATGCTGACCGCAGTGACCATGGGGCTCTGGACAAGGATTGTATAACGCTAGCAGAGTTAGCAGCCACGGCTGTTGATTTTCCCAAGACTGGGAAGCTCGTTCGCTTGCCTTCACACTTGAAGCCAAAACTGTACCCAGATTTCATGGGGAAAGATGAGTATCAGTCCTACAAGTCAAAGAAAATTTTAGGAAGACTCTTTCGCCAAATTAAAGATGCTTATGATGAAGATGTTGATACATCTTCTGAGCTTAATTTTGTCACCGGCGACATCCCTTATGATCCTAATCTTGAGGTTTTAGGGTCTGCTGATTATATTACTGATGCATGGGATCAAAAGTGCTCCTATGATGGGCAGTTGAATGGTCTTCTTGGGCAGTATAAAGTCAAGAGGGAAGAAGAGATTGTAACTGGTCATGTTTGGTCCATGCCAAAGCATAACAGCAGGAAGCAAGGGGAACTTAAAGAGCGGCTCAAGCATTCCTATAGCTCACTGAGGAAAGAATTCAGGCAAGTTTTTGAAAAGATGGACTTGGATTTGGAGCAACTCTGTGATGACGAGAAGAACTTGTTGTATGAGCGCAAGGCATCAGCATGGTATCAGGTCACCTACCACCCAAAATGGGTGAAGAAGTCGATGGAGTTACAAGACCCTGATGGTGCTGGTACTGCAGTGATGCTAAGTTTTGCCTGGATTGCTGTTGATTACCTTGCTCGGATCAAAATTAGGCACAGAGGAGCAGAAAGTTTTGACCCTGCTAAGCCTGCTGACTTGCTATCGAAGTACCTTGCCGAACGGATGTGACCAGCATCTGAAACTAAATTCCTATTTTATGGATGTCTCAAATTTCTTGTGGAGGTGGCAATTAGTGTTTCATGTTAAATTCAGGTCGGATCATTCGGGTTATGAATGTTTCGTGTTCCAACTGGAGTACTCAAGATTTTAGGCTCATTTGATTTCGGATGTATTGGGTTTTGCGTCTTCGATTTTAGGATGAATTTACTTGAGTTATTGCCACCTTAACTTCTTGGCTGCAAGGCCGCTCTGCCATTGTTAGTTGTTGTTAAAATAATGTCATGTCTTGTTTTACGCGAGTATGAGTTTTTGAGTTGCTACTTATTGACAAACCTGTGGTTTAATCGAAATTTTACTCAATTCCATGTTTTCTTCTGTGGTGGATGAAAATTGGTATCTTGCAGATGTGGGATGAGATTATGCTACCGGCTAAGTGTGACCGCACCACCATGTTGCCGAACAACGTCTTGTTACAGTGGGAGATAGCTGTGAAATTAAGCTTGGCCTTTCCCATGCTCGTATTTTTGTGGGACACTGATTGTTGTCATTCCAAATAGGAGCAAGTTAAGCTTCAAGCAAATTTAAATTAGGCATCGTTGGATTGCTTGGCTTTTCTTCGAGAACAACTTTATACTGTGGGAAAGAGGTGGTTGATGTGTGAACATTCTGAGCTGGCCGCACTGATAGGTTGAATATACCAGTAAGTTGCATGCAGGCGTGGTTTGGGTTGGGAGTAATAATAATTCTGTTGATAATCGGCAGATTAATGTCGAACATGGAGAGCAGACATGGTTGAATAATAATAATGAGTGTGAATACATGAATATGAAGTGTGTAGCCCACAAGTAATGATTTTGACTGGTTCACATGGGGCAGAACTGCGTTGTCCCTCTTGAAACCGATTCATAAATATCGCCGTCACTAATAAATCATATAAATAAATTATACACACATCTTGCTCAATCAAAAAGAAAGAATGGAGACATCATATTTGCAATTAAATTGTAATACACTAAATGTATTTATATATTAAAATTTTTTTTAGATACGAGGTAGGCTTGTAAAATTCATTACTTATATCTAAATTAAGCAAAAACCTAATTTAAGCCATTTAGATGCTCTTTTTTTTTTTTTTAATATAAATTATATATATACAATTTATTTTATAGGAGTATTGTTAACTTAAATTTTGTAGTGTTTAGATTTTGTTACAATTTTTTTTTTTTTTTGGGTAAATTGAGTAAACTTTACATGCAAATTAAATTGTTAAGAGGACAAATTCTTACTACAAATTAAAACTATCTAATATTTTTAACAAAATAATTAAGTAGACATATAAAATAAATATAAAATTAATATTAATACATTATAATTATTAAATATAATTAATTATTAGATATAAAATAACGTATTTATTATAATTAATAATTAAGATTAACTGATTTTTATTCTTTATAATAAATATCTATTTCCAAATTAAAAATCGCTTACCAATCAAGGCCTACAACTTTTGCGAACCATTTACTCCTGATGTATACATAGGAACATCAAATTTAATTGAATTGGTTAAGCTCGTAGCGATGGACAAGCTCCCAGGCATTCCTTGTCCTTCAATATGCAATAAATTAAACACCTGTACACCAATTTAATCTAAGCACACTAGAAGTGATCTGTCTTTCCTGCAATTTCCTTTTGGCACAGTTGGTAAGTCGGTGAGACGATTTTATTTTTATGGATAGAAAGAAAACTACCATCTTCTACCAATAAAAGCTCACGTTAAGAAATATCCCCCACAAAAAAAAAAAAAAAGGTGTAAAAGATCCACACAAAAGAAATGAAAAAATCAAGAAAAAAAGAATTAAACTCCGTCCATAAAACTCTTTCTTTCATATTGCACTACCCGTGACGCGCCTCCAATTACGTTCACACCATGGAAAAGGGGTCGTCTCTCCTTGCCTCTTGCTGGCAGAGAGAGACTGGATATTCCAATGGATCGTTGAAGCCAGGCAGCAACATCCATTTATGATCTCCCAACTACTTGCAAACTGTTTCTGTACACTTTCAAACTCTGTCTTTATGATCTTTTGTCTGCAGTATCACAGGCATGCACCATCAAATATATTAAAACGCCTTTTCTGTACAGTACTATATATTCACCCGACAAACACCATGTTATTTCCGATGAACTCATCAATTTTCTACCAAGGTCGCTTGCCGTTGAATTTAAAGGGTCTCACCCGTTGACATTTAGTGACGTGCCAAAACATTTGCCGTTGAGTTGGATTCAGTATATTTTAATTTCCCCAAAAAAAAAAAAAGAACTTTTTAATTTTTAAATGTATCACAAACTTTTATTTGTTACGAGGTGCTTGTTATTTTTTTCACGTGGTATTAAATTATAATTAACTTATATTTAAAGAAAAAGTTAAAATAAAAATTTCTTCTTTGTTTTATGAGTATATTACAAATTTTAAATTTGAGGCAAAGGAATCCGCTAGCTTGTTAATGTAGCATGTCAGCACGGCATTAGATATTAGGCTGGCTGGCATATCGTGTGGACACAGGTTTCAGGAAGGAAAATTTTAAAAAATAAAAATATATATAAAAAAAAAAGAAATAATTCAAAAAAAAAAGAAAAAGAAAATAAGAAAATGAAAAGGCCAAAATCTTTCCTCGATTCCGATTCAAAAATCAAATTCTTGCTTCCGATTTAAGACCGAAATGACGTGTAATAAATTTTTTTTTTTTCTTTCGGGAATCCTTCCTCGAAACCCAAATGGGTTATTTTAGAACACTGTGATTAGGAGCATTAGCAAAGATAGTGAACCTCACGAGGCCTTTAAGTACTACAAGAGAATGCAGTTGAATTAGTTGGTGGTTCTTGATTAAGGTTTCTGGCCAGTCGGGCTCGCTTGTGTTGGGGAAACAGACGCATCACAGTGCTTTCAAGCATGAGATTGAGTCACATGTCTTTGTCCGGACCACTGGTTTTATATGTATGGTTTGCCGAGGGATATTGAAACACGACGCCACTTGCTCGAGGAGATTCCCAGCCCAAGCTCGGTGGCACGGAACACTCTCGTTGACTGTCGTGCTTATTGTGGTCTGGGCAAAGAAGGGCTTGATGTGTTCTTGTAGGGCATCAAAAAGCAAGATCTCGGTTGCCCAAAAATGCTCTGGTCTGGACAAAATGTTTTCTAATTTGCAAATTCTGTGCCACATATCACGTCAACGTGGTCATGTTAACACATCCCGCAACTCCGTGCTAAATTTAAAATCAAACTCAAAAGTCCTGATATATTTGAAAAAGAAAAAAAAAAAAAAGGTTTGTAATATATATGAAAAAAATTGAAAAATTCATTTTTTTTTTAGATATTAACCCAATTGACATCGATACATTTTGTGGCACAGGATGAAACTAGTATAGTTTTTATGATTGAAAGTTACTAGTCACTCGACAATGTATATCTTCTTCTATTGCTTTTCTATTTTTCATGTTTGCATCATTTTTGCGAGCATATAAACACAGAGGCATGTGTTTTAAGAGGATTTTTATTTGACCGCAAAATCTGACGAGCGATGAGTGTCTGGCTGAGAGGCGGTCGATACCTTCGAGACAAAGAGACTTACGGGATGCCGGGGTGACCATCAGCGTTATCATCACCCTAGTTTCTGAGTTAGTAATTATCCATAAAAGCAGGTACGAGAAGTAACGGCGAAGAGAGGAAAAAAAAAAAAAAAATTAGAGTACCATGGCATTAGAAAGCATTTGTAAGGTCTAAAAGGTTCCACTCGACAGGTCTTTAATGAAATTTGATGCGCGAAGCGACTCCGGCCCTAATAGGCTGTCTTGAGCGCTCAAGAGATATTAAGTATGATGGGTATTTATTGGCCAAAAAAAAAAAAATTATAAACACAATTTCACAAATACAAATAGGCATTAAAAATTTTATATTATATATAATTTTTTAATATTATTTAAATAATATTTTATACATTAAGTAAGAGACATATACAATATAAATTATTTTGTGTGTAAACATAAATTTATTTTATATTTATATATAATTATAAAAATGGTATATCTATATAATCGTTCTCTGGCGAGCCTCCGTGCTAAATCAAGGAGAAAAGTAGGCATTGCTCGTGGGTCCAGCACGAGGAGTCGCCCTGGGGCCTAAATGGGATGAGATGGCCCTCTCATAGTCATAATGATTGGGTCCAGAGGCCTAAATGTGATGAGACGGTAGGTTATAGCGTGCTGGACCGAGAAGCCTAACTACTGCATCCATTGCAGGGGGACAGAGCTTGCACCTTACCATGTAGTATTCCATTTAAAGAACCAGGGCTAAAAAGAAAAGGATCTTGTATCCGTGATCTTTGACTACAAGCCAATTGCTCTGCAACTTGTACGTTATACAGATGTATGGATCACAAGGATCAACATTTTAATAAATTACAGCACGACATGTAACTCCAGGTCCATCTCACAGGGAAAGGATGTGCGTACACGTCCAATGGGAGACTTCTGCCTGGCCTCATGGCCCTAACAAGCCTAGCCAGAGCTAGTTACGTTAAAAGCCTACTACTTTCGGGTGCTTTACATCATTTTGTACAATGTTCACAGACACGAAGTTACAAAGCTTAACGTTTGACACAATAGCTGACGATCAAGGTGGTAATAATCCCATGCATGTGAGAGCGAATTAATTTGGAAATGGAAAGTATATGACTGAAGCGGACATGGACAAGGCTAGCTAGACTTACACTCAGGAAGATCCACGCTGCTTATACGTCTAAGTAATAGGTTTCAACTTGCACAATGTTGGTCCACAATCATTAGATTAAATGACTGTATACTGTAGGGTTTGTCTGAAGCCGGGTCAATTCCAATTAAGTAATTCTTCTATCATTTGTATTGCAATTCTGTCCTCCTCAACGTCCGTCCCGTTCCCAGCTTCAATCTCTGCCGGTGGTGACCCCGATGATGACGAGGGGGATGATCCGTCCTCCACTACCAATTGTTTTTTCTTGTTATTGCCAAACTCAACCCTCATCACCCAATTTGAGGTCGGACGAGGACCGGCGCGTTCTTGCCACACTCCGATGTGAGAGCTATCATTGTCAAGCCTCAGGCAAGTCAGCGAAGGAGATTGGTCTTTGCAGCACTTTCGAAGCTTTGTGTAAAGAAGCTCCGAAAGAGCCTTTGGAGGCAGGGGGTAGTCATTGCAGTGCTCTGCCTCCTCAAGTTGACTCTTTGGGAAATTGGTCTTGGCATTCTGGCCGTTCATCAATACGGCTGCTTGGTCATAGGCCCTTGCTGCTGCCTCGGCTGTCTCAAAAGTGCCTAGCCATATCCTCCTCTTACTGTAATACAATGCAAAAATCAAGATGCATCATTTAGAGATCGTCGTATAAACAGCACAAGCACGAACTCTGAAATCTGAACAATTCATAGTCGACAACGCAAAAGAAAAAAATGGCCATGATGAGCGGCGAGCCAAAACTTTGGGGGAAATTCAGGGGAGTACAATTAACAAGAAGCGTATACAGCACATTGGACAGATGTTGAATTATTGATATGGTAATTAAAGCAAAATATTGCAAAAACTAAGAGGAAAAATTTCATACATTATATGAAGAAGGCACCAGCTAGCTAGATATAAGCACAATGCGTCTGGATGCGTATATATTTTATATTATATTATAAGGCGGGGGGAGAGGGGGGTGGAATTCCTAATTAAGCAGCTAGCTAACCTAGCAGCAGCTTGTGCTGCAATAATGTAAGGTGGGTGAGCTTACAGCAATGGGTGGCGGATTTCAGACACCCAAGAGCCCCACTGCCGCTGCCTGACGCCCCTGAATTTCTTTGATTGTACCATTTTCTTGAAGATATAAGAGACGTAGATTTTCTGGCAGAGGTCGCAATAAGTACAACTTAAACCAACTGATCAGAGCCAGAGAAACAAAGAAAGAAAGAGGGATTACAGTTTAGGGTGAAGAAATGAATGCAAGATGGACGCCTTACTAAATAGATATATACACAACTTTGCGTGAATGATATTGTCGGTGAGCTGGACTTGGATTGCGAAAAGTCTTAAGTTTGCAATAAAGATTTCACCTATACCAGTATCATTAAAGGCTTTGGTTTCATGGCATATGGACACCAGGAAATAAATGGGCAACATGCTATGCCGAGCGCAGAAGAAATCCATGGTTAATATGCTCCACAATCTAGATGAACAAAGAAGAAAATGGGGGACCCCAAGTCGTTGTGTATTATGAATTGAAAAATAAACGCGGCATAAATATATTTTAAAATTTGGATTCATAAAAGTACTTCTAGTTGATTGTTAGACACGATCATAATTCTAATTTTTGTGATATAAAATACACTCCGTAAATGTCTTCAAGGGTGATCCACACAGAAAAATATTCAAAAAGAGATTTGTCTAAGCTCTAGGTCTTCACAACAACAATATGAAAGAAAGAGAGAGAAAGGGGGTGAATTGTCCAAGTAAACATAATAAAACATGAATTTTTAGTGTATGCTCCATTTAGTATCCCATTATTTTAATTTTTTTAGTCATTAATCCTATGAATAAGATTTGACAACACCTTTTCAAATTTTGTTCTCTCTAATTTCTTTAAAAATAACAAATTTTTTACTGTTCGTTACTTCTTACTATGCTCAAAAATTATTCTCGTTAAATCCATAATAAGGAAAATTTAAAAATAGTATCAAAACATAAAATTCCCCGTATAAGATACCTTAATTATCACAAAATTGCTTATACAATCATTACAAGAGATAATATTTTATATAAAATATTACAGATCAATTCAATAAACTTGTTTTCTAACAAACACTCACATGTTTATTTAAGTATGCTTAGCAAAGTCATACGCCAACATCATGCACTTAGGTTGACAATATTTTATACATAGGAATGGAATAGGTACGTATATATACTTTCATTTTTATAAGCAGATTTTATTAACCAAGAGAGGTAGTTACGTGAAACTAACAAACTTAGAGGGATTTTACAGCCACCACCCAAGCAAATAGGGAAAATTGGAATGAAGTGAGACACTTCCTAACAATGGAATTAAATTGTCTTTTTAGTCTTATTTTGCGAGACCATCAACAAGAACATTAATTTCTCTTTTGATATTTGTGACCTCACGGTTTTGTGTGCAAGTCCAGGAAAACTTCAATAGATAGGATTCCATCCCTTACTCTTTGCGGACCAGAGTTCTGGTTAATTTAACCATGAGGCAGCGTTGGTCTAGTCAGACCCCACAACGAATAGCGTAACTTTCCAAAATGTCTTCCATGAAATCAATGCGTACGTACATGTCCATACTGTGCATCACTTTCACGTTGAGCTGCTCCTCTCCCTCGTCGTCCAATTTGCAAGCTGTCAAAGTATTTTCTAGTTTTGCAATAATCTTTATATCACCATAATACTCCCGTTATAAGTATGAGGACCATTCGGGTTTCCAAGTCCTTAAAAAAGGAAAAATGACAGCTATATATATCTATTCTAATGCTCGATCGTCTTCTATTATTATTATTTTCAAAAATTCCCATGTCAATAATATATGACGTATTGTAGATTGCAGATTGCAGATTGCAGATTTTCTTTCTCAATAATAATGCAGTCTTCCAAATTGCAACCTGATATGGAGATTTCTAGAAGCATTTCAACAAGAAGAATGGCTCCAAATGTTATACAGGACTCGAAGGGTATGCCAGGGTCAGTTGTATAAACCGTTAAATTATTGGGTCAATGCTGGCCAATTAAAGGCCACCTCCGGAAAGATAAAAGGATTAATTGATGAGGTGTGCCTCGAAGCTTTAGGTTCAGTTGGAGACTGAAAGACTTTTGAAAAACTAGCTCAAACAGGGGTGAAAGTCTGTGGAGGTCGACTAAGTCTTCTGCTTTGGCATTATCCATTTATAATTGGTGGTGGTGGGTGAATCTGTTTCGGTTTCGGGCGGGCAGTAATGTCAACTCGTTAAGGTCAGATCTTGGGAGCAAAGATTGTGGTGGTGGCTTGTTGATTTAGATTGGAGAGGGAGAGGGGAAGAAAGCGTGGACCATCATCTAGTTTTTTTTTTTAAATTAATATGTCAGCGTAAATTATAGAATAAATTATTTTTTTCTAATTTTATAGACTACAAACATACCCTTTACTTAATATTAAAACTCAATATGTAAAATATAAAATTTTAAAATTTAATTGTTAAACTTTCCGTCAATTGTACAAACATATAAAATAATGGTTCTAACGAGTTAAAGAATAAAGAGTACGGACTCCATACGTGAGATCTTGTTGGGCCCAGTCCAGAAAATCTTCTAAACTCTATTGCTTATAAGAACTAACAAACAAAAATTGGGCTTCTTGTGACCCAAAAAAATAAATTGGGCTTCTGAGTAGTACCAGCTCAATGTGCGAAAACCTCTCCTTACATCAGAATTAAATCCCCCTTTTGAAATCCACAACTTTCTCTCGCCAACCAAGCAACGCTTTGATTGGTTCTTCCTCCCGAGCGTTAAATGGTTAAACGCCAAAGCGACTTGCTAAACAGGCATCAAATTTTCTAGGACGAAGCATCCCTCTGTTAAGTTTATTGATTTTTTTATTTTTTATTTTATGTAACGTGAGAGTTTAATTATTGTAGACATATAATTTAATTTTATTTTTGTTTTATCCACAACTGAAAAATATTTAATAAAGATATAAA
Source organism: Rhizophora apiculata (assembly GCA_037832385.1). Lineage (NCBI taxonomy): Eukaryota > Viridiplantae > Streptophyta > Magnoliopsida > Malpighiales > Rhizophoraceae > Rhizophora > Rhizophora apiculata. Next base: position 2,299,165 of record CM075433.1, on the reverse strand, counting down.
TATTCTCTTTGGTTGTTAAAAATTTAATTAAAAAGATAGGAAGACTATAGAAGAACAGGAAAAGAACTTTAGGTAGCTGTTAAAATTTTTTACTCGAACTAAAGTTTTTATATCTTACTGTTGGAAGGGTAAACTATCCAATGGAAGTGAAAACTTAGACAAAGAAAATTCCCTCGTGATTTTGAATGATCAAGATTGTGTTTTGAGCATTGTGTTTCTTCAATTTTATAAGTTTGTATTTTAATTGTAATTTTAGTAAATTAAATAAATAAATATTAATTTATATTTTAATTGACCAAAATTTTAATTTGTTAATAAAAAATATTAAATAATTTATTTTAAATCGTTAAATTATTATTTTAAAATTAATATGACAAATTATAATAAATATAATATAATTTTTTTTATTTTAATCAATTTATTATTTTTTATTAAATTAAAATTAAATAAATTTAATTTATTTAATTTAATTATAAGGTGTTAATTTTTTTATTATTTTCATATTTATTATTCAATGGTCTCTTCACGTTACTCCAACTGTCCCTTCTCCCGTCACGGTCATCGAAAAAAGCCTTTTTGCGTCAATCATGTTGCCTTAAATCTGAACAACTAGACAAGCCGTCACGATTTCAAAAACTGGAACCAATGAGATGATGATCGCGACAACGTGAACATGGAAGCTTTAGGGATTAGAATTCTCCAATTTTCAGTAGCAAAAGCGCGAGATTATCACCCTACCATGCCCTTTGCTATGCCAATTGTAAAGGGGCCCTCGAAGCCCAAGTCCTAAAAACTTGATCCTATTGAACTGGAGAGGGCCTCCTCTCTTTTTCTAATGGCTAAGGACATCATTGAAATCTCCCAATAAACTATGAAATTTGAGATTCAGAAGATGGTTTTTTAATATCATTCCAGAAGGACTCCCTACAGGAAGAGATCGGGGTAGCATAGATGGCGGAACAATGCCAATCCTCTAGACCAGGCTGAGAGATAATAAAATGAATTTGCTGAGAGCCTCTGGAGATTGAGTGGATATTCTTATTTTGAGATTTCCAGAACACTCAAATTCCACATGTAAAAACCACATGGATCTGCAATTTCATGAGTCAAAGCCAAGAAACATCCATTTCTGTTCCACTCTTGCAAAAGGGACATGGATTTCCAGAATGAAAATAACATTCGAGGAATGCGTCTTCGCAAGAGCAGAAACGTGCTGCTTAGCATCCTCGTTCCCTCCCCTTCTCATATTTCCATGAAAGAATTTAAAATTCCTCTCATGAACAATATCCATAATAAAAAAATAAAACAGAAATAATAAGATCAACAGAGGCAATGCCTCAAGGTCGATAGCATTGCAACAACCATAAAGAGAAGCACATGTGCATAATAATATGGTAAAGTAATTTTTATTTTTTTTTTTTATTTACAATGCTATGACAAAAATAATGTAGTTGGTTTATATTTCTTGTATCTCCTATGTGTTTTAATAAGCATTGATAAATAATTTTTCTTTTTTAAAATTTTCAAAATCACAAACGCAGTCAAATAGAAAACAAGAATTTCTAAAATATTTTTTGAACTAAAATGTGACATAAATATATTTAAAGAATATTAAGTTTGAGTTTTTATCCAGATTTAGACTAATTTTCCCTTCTTTTTTTTTTTGATAGAATATTAATGAGCCACTCAAATTTTTCAAGAACATCGAATGGCACACAAATTGACAGAGTGATATGATAGCATAAATTAACCATCCAGCGGGTGCGATTATTAACTAATAAGATTGTTAAATACTTTGTATAAAAGGGGATACAAGAATTGAAACCCGTCATTGAATTAGAGTTGTTTATGTAAAACTATTTAAGAACTTAGAATTGTGTGAATGTAGTTTATAATTTAATAAATTTCTTAATAATAATAAAAGAAGGAAGAATGCCTTGCCCGCCAGACACAGAAATAGACTCCTGGAAGCAAAGGCCAGAATTGATTCTAACTTGAATTTCCACTGTTACATGTCTCTTGCTTCCTCCCAAGATGCACAAGATTCTCTCTCTCCCTCCACCCATATATACACATATTCCTGTACCATAAAGTAACAAAATCACAAATTAATCTCTCTCTCTCTCTCTCTTTTTTGTTCCAAATTTTTACCAGCTCCAAGTAATTACCAATTGTAAACAATTTCTCTTTCATCGACTTTAATAAATGAATGCCAAATAACAACATGTTCCCTGTTTGGCTTTGTTTTAGGTAATTAATCTGCTTTTCTGCTCTTGTGATTCCTGAGAATTGTGAAGGTGAAAGATGAGGCCGCGCTTGTTACATGGGACCCTGCTTGCGTCGATATACGATATTGATAGGCTACAAAATGGTGGCTGTGGATTCAACCTATGCAGCAAGGTTAGTTTAGTACGTCAGTTTGGGGAGGGTTGTCCTATCCTCGGCCCTTTTTCTTTCTCTTTTTCACCCGATCGTACTTGCTAGCTTGATAAATAGATTCACCGCGCCAAAAACATCAAAGTTTTCTTGAGTGGACCAATACGCACATGTAAGATTATCTGGGGAACCCCGCTGACGTGACAAGTCAGAAGGGAAATTGTGCTCTCTTCACTTTTCCACGGCAGTTTGGAATATAAAAAAATTAGTTTGTAAATTGTTACAATTAAATTTTTTAATTTTTTATTTTTATTTAAATCAAATCTCTTTTAAATTTGCTTCAAATAGGTAGAAATCAATCTATTAATGATTTATATTTAACATATGATTTCTAATAACTTTAACTATTTTTTTGTTAAAAAATTAATTTAAAATAATTTTTAAAAATAGATACTCAATACAAATATTAATAATAATAAAATTTAACTATAAAAATTTAGAATTCATATTTCTATATCCGCGTTTGGATGTCAATATGTCTTCCCACCTAGCACTAGCCTTCACCAATTTGTAAATAATAGCTTAAAAAGGATGTTGGTGGCGCTTTAAAATTTAAAAAGAATCTCGGCCAAGACTGCGGCAAGAGATTCTTGTGGGCAAAACTATGACTATTTCTTGTTGTTGTTGTTGTCGTTTTTTTTTTAATTATTATTTTTTCTCATCAGCGGATTTTACGTTGATTTTGATACATCTAAAATCAGTATATTTCAAATTGCAGGATCAATGGGTAAGTTCTTTTATTTATCAGTACAAGAAAGAAAGGTAATCATGGATTTGCATTTGTCCTGAAGTTCCTTAAAGAAACACATTCATACAATTGAGCAAGTCAATTTGCTAGTTCCATTTTTTATGCCAGGCTCAAGTTTAATGTTCTGCATCTTCTGCCACTGTTAATTTGACAGAAAGTTGTTGCATTGCAACATTCTTTATTTAGCTGCCTGTTAGCTAATCAGTAAATGATGGCAAACAATGTCCGTAAAACTAGAAATAGAATTGTTACAGGGACCTGTCAATCTATTAGTTACTATTTAGACTATTGGACACTAATCTAAAATCCTGGGTTCACTACCTTTACCGTCTCTGCACTCGTGCTTTGCTTTTGTCAAATTCTGGAGAGCAACGGACCCCAAAAGGTCGGTAAAAGATTTCTGGCCAAAGTCAAGAGAGCGGTGCTTTGCCAGAGTGAGGTAATGTCATCCTCCTATAAAACTTTGCATTAACTGCGTCATGGGACGCCTTAACTCTAGTTTGGCACAGAAACTTGAGCGATCTTGACAGTATTTTGCAAACATGAACAGACTGTTGGTTCTCGGCTCTACGCAGCAGTTGATCTAGACAAGGCGAGGGTGGGCAGGACCAGGACCGTAGCAAATGATCCGTCAAAACCCCGGTGGTACGAGTCCTTCCGCATTTACTGCGCCCACACAATCTCACATGTCATATTCACAATCAAATATGACGACCTTATTGGGGCAACGCTGATTGGAAGAGCTTATGTACCAGTTGAAGATGTCTACGGAGGGTTAATGGTTAACCGATGGGTTGATATACTAGATGAGGAGCACAATCCTATACCAGGAGGTTCCAGAATCCATGTCAAGCTGCAATTCTTTAGTGTAACCCAAGATCCTGACTGGTCTCAAGGCATCAAAAGTCCTCAATATGAGGGAGTCCATCATGTGTTCTTCAATCAACGACAAGGCTGCCGGGTCACTCTGTATCAAGATGCTCATGTCCCAGATCATTCTGTTCCTCAATTTCATCTTGAAGGAAAATATTATGAAGCTCACAGATGCTGGGAGGAAATCTTTGATGCCATCACTAATGCCAGGCATTTCATTTACATAACGGGGTGGTCTGTGTATACTGAAATAAGCTTGATAAGAGATCCCAACAGACCAAAGCCAGGAGGTGACATTAAACTTGGGGAGCTTCTCAAGAAGAAGGCAAATGAAGGCGTAACAGTTCTTTTGCTTGTTTGGGATGACAGGACTTCTGTTAAGGAACTGAAGAGGGATGGCTTGATGGCAACCCATGATCAAGACACTGGAGAATACTTCAAGAACACCAAGGTACACTGCGTGTTGTGCCCGCGCAATCCTGATGGTGGGAAAAGCATAGTTCAGGGTTTTGAGATATCTACCATGTTTACTCACCACCAGAAGACAGTAATTGTTGACAGCAAAATGCCCGGGGATGCATCCCAGAAAAGGAGGATTGTCAGCTTTGTTGGAGGCATTGATCTCTGTGATGGGAGGTATGATACACAAGACCATCCCCTATTCAAGACGTTGGAGACAGTCCATCGAGATGATTTCCATCAGCCCAACTTTGCTGACTCCTCAATCAAAAAAGGCGGTCCGAGGGAGCCCTGGCATGACATCCACTGCAAACTAGAAGGTCCAGTCGCATGGGATGTCCTATACAATTTTGAGCAAAGATGGAAAAGGCAAGTTGGGAATAAATTCCTGATTCCGCCAGACAAGCTAGAATTAATTACAGTACGCCCCTCATCAGTGCTGCAACCGAAAGACGACGAAGTATGGAACGTTCAGATATTCCGTTCCATTGACGGTGGAGCTGCTTTTGGCTTCCCAGTGAAACCCGAGGAAGCAGCTGAAGTTGGCCTTGTTAGTGGAAAAGACAGCATCATTGACCGAAGCATTCAAGATGCTTATATCAATGCCATTCGGAGAGCAAAGAATTTTATCTACATAGAGAATCAGTATTTCCTTGGGAGTTCATATGGGTGGAAATCAACAGATATCAAGGTTGAGGATATTGGAGCTTTGCATCTGATTCCAAAAGAGCTCACACTGAAGATAGTTAGTAAGATCGAGGCGGGAGAGATGTTTACTGTCTACATCGTCATCCCAATGTGGCCGGAGGGAATACCTGAGAGTGCTTCTGTGCAGGCCATATTAGACTGGCAAAGAAGAACAATGGAGATGATGTATACAGATATTGCTGAAGCTCTTAGAAAGAAGGGACAAGAGGTAGATCCGAGGCTGTATTTGACATTTTTCTGCCTAGGGAACAGGGAGACCAAGAAGGTAGGAGAGTATATGCCTCCCGAAACACCAGAACCCGATTCTGATTACGGAAGAGCTCAGCATGCTCGTCGCTTCATGATCTATGTTCATGCAAAGATGATGATTGGTGAGCGATAACTTGATCATAAACCTTATTTCTGTTTCTTTTTCTCTCAAATGCGAGTGGAAATTAACTTGGGGAAATTTTGCTGCTTGTTCAGTTGATGACGAGTACATAATCATAGGATCAGCAAACATCAACCAGAGGTCAATGGACGGTGCAAGGGATTCTGAGATTGCAATGGGAGCATTTCAGCCACATCATTTGGCAACGGAGGAGCCAGTAAATGGCCAGATATATGGGTTCAGAATGGCACTATGGCATGAACACCTTGGAATGCTTCATCCCGTCATCCGTTTTCCTGGAACCGAGGAGTGTGTGGCACTAGTGAATGAAATTGCCGATGACAACTGGGATGATTACGCAAGTGATACATTTGAACACGATCTAACGAGCCATCTACTCCGGTATCCCATTGAAGTCACCAGCCACGGAGCGATTACAACTTTGCCAGGAACTGAGTATTTCCCTGACACCAAGGCTCGTATCCTGGGCACAAAATCCGACTATCTTCCTCCAATTCTCACGACCTAGCATCATGCTAAACTGTGATCGTGACCATCTGATTCATGTCATTTTCTTAACACTGCATGAAGGAACATTAATCCCAAGTTATCATCACCATTAAGCTGGAGTTATTATCACCATTGAGTCATGTCAGTAGCACGATTTGAACTTCCTATTCAAGGGAATAACATACAGTATTTCGTGGCTCTATCTTTGTTGTCATGTCATCTGAAGAAACAACAGGAAAAACAAAAAATAACCATGAATTCTATCTCTCTTGTTCTGCAAGTATAGCCTACAGAAAAGCTCAGGATTCTGCTATTATCAATTATTAATTTTAAATTTTTAGATTTCCAATTACACTCGCCGACTACCGATTTCAGTTTTTATTGATATGAGTTAGCTATCGTATGGTGGGGAGTATCCACTTTTAATTCAAAGAGCATTCGTGTTCATTCCGCACAAAAAGATTCATTCCACTAAGGCACAACCCATCAATTTTCTTTAAAGAAAAGCATCATCTCAATGTTGTTTGGTTCTAAAAACCTAACATAAGATTTTTTTTCTTTTTTTTTTCCAATAAAGAAAAAAGACGAACAAACAAACGCGAAAAAGTGAAAAGCTGGGAAAAGAAAAATCACTCTCTTATAATTTATTTTCCCTTACCAGATTTGTTAATATTCCGGCCAACACCTTTGGTTGGATTCTTATTCTTCTTTTTCTGTGTCAGCAAATAACCATAAAAAAAAGCTCATTAAAGTAAATAATTAAATTAAAAATTACTTTTTATTATAATTTATAATTATAATTTTTTTAAAAAATTATCCTCTCATATTAATTTTTTTAATTTATTTTTTTAAAAAAATATTTTTATATTAATATTATTAATTAAAATATTTTATGTTTTATTAAATTTATTATGTAACATGATTGTAACGCTTAATCATAAAATATGTATTAAATTTAATAAAAAATGGAAATATTTTAAATAATATTATTATCTTAAAAAAATAATTATTAAAAAAACAATCTCTATAGTCAAAAGTTTCGTAACGGAGTAATTTTGAAAAAAAAAAAAAAAAAGTTAGAGGAGCAGCTGCCGTTGGGTTGATCGGAAAACCGTGGGCCGGCGGGTCAGGACCACCGTGAAGGCTGAGGTCAAAGGCGGCCTATTCCAATCTCTCTATCTCAATGATGCCACTTGTGAGGTCAATCTCACCCCATATCGCACACTTGTTTTGTTTCAATTTGCATTTTCATTTTTTTCTTTCTTGATTTTTCTCTGGAACCAAACACGTCTGGTCATTTACTGTTTTCTTTTGTTATTATTATTTTGCGTATTTCCTCTCCCTCTCTTTTCTAGTTTCTCTTCTTCCTGGCTTTAGAGATAATTTCATTAGGGCCAAAAAAAAAAAAAATGAGATTGGTCCTCTTTGTTTTTTGTTTATTGTTTTTTCTTTTGCCTAAATTTTCTATTGGGATTCTTCCAATTATTTTAATAGAATTAATGTTATTGTTATTGTTATTGTTTCTTCTTCTTGCTGAACGTGGGGTATTGAGGCGCCTGTAAATGCAGCGGTGTAGATTCATTCCTTTTTATATCATTCGTCTGATTTCATGCATGGGGTGAGCTTTTCATTCACTTGAGTACTCAAATTTTGATGAATTCTTGGATTTCATTGATTTTATTTGGTTGATCTTTCTTTGCCTTTAATTTAAAAGATATAACATCTGTCAGAAAGGAAGCGTAATTTGGCTTGGCGTGTGTTCTAATGGGCCGATGAACAGGGGGAATTAAATTTTCTTTAGTTCATTTAAATTTAAGCTGCCTTTTCCCGTATGTGGAATCTTATGCTTTACTCTCTTCTTCTTCCTCTTCTTCCTCTTTTCTTTTTTTTTTTGGGGGGGGGGGGAGGGGGGAGGGGTGTTACTTGTTCTGCAAGCAAGGTTAAGTGGGAATAACAGAGAAGCTCGTACACCCTTTTTTTGACTGAATTACTTCAAGTAATGGCCAACTGGAAGGACTATACATAGGGTTATTCTTTTGTATAGGATTTCTGTAGCCGTCATGTATTTTAGGTATTGTCATCTGACAACAACAGCTGGGTGCTTTGGGAAGAACCCTCGCTGTTCCTTTTTATTTTTTCCTGGAGCTTCTTTCCGTGCTCATGTGGTTACCGGAATTGAAGTGATTAAGAACAAACTCAAGGCCTCTTTCAGTGTGAGGATTTTTTTTCTTTTCAATGCCTTTTCTTCTACCTGAGTTTGTTTTTTTTTTTTTTTTCTAATATAAGGGAAGAGCAGGTTTTCTATTGTTCTAGTTCAAAGTCAGAAAATGATAAAGGGTAGTTTTCTGAGTCCTTCATAACGTCAGAAAACTAGAAAACCTGGTGTTTTTTCAGAAACACGTTTTAAGTTTTGTTTAGTGAAAGTATTTCATATTCTTTTTCTTTGTTCTAGAAAAATTTGTGGAAAATTGAAAAAATTTCCAGAAAGCATACACGTCTTTAATTTTTCCATTTTTGGAGATTTCTTTTTCTTTTTCTTTTTCTTTCTCTTTATTTTTTTTTTCTTTTTCTTTCTCTCTATTTTTTTTTTTCTTTTCTGGAAGTGTGGCTGCAAACGGGGAATTAGTTCATTGATAACTGGTGCTAATCATATCTGCGATGAACCCTGATTTGTAACAGAGCAGAGATTGTTTTGGATGCTTGACTAAACCCTCTGTAGTTGTTACGGTTGATGAGCCAGCAAAGGGTTTGGGCAATCAAGACCATTCAGTGAGGAAATATAGCATATCAGATGATTTCTGGAGCTCCAGCACTGCAGAAATGGAGCATAGTATGGGGGAATCCCAGAAAAGCCTTTCCTCAGTTGGCCCATTGAACCGGCCTTTTGATTTCTGCCGTAATCCCTGCAGCACAAACAACACTTCTGAATTCATAAATCATGGCAAGTTAAGATTTTGTTGTGTTTTTAAATATTAACTGTGCTGGTTTTTGTGTGTTGCATTAGTCTGGTTCCCCCCACACGACACCACATCACCCCCCCCCCCCGGCACATATGTGGCATGGCTTTTAGAATATCACCTAGCTTATCACAATATTGCATGGATGTCAGAATCATGCACAAGTTAGTTATTGTTTGCGATTCTTAGTACTTAAGATACGCAATTTTATACTTTTTGGCATGATTTTTCTGATTTGCTGGTGTATCTGTCAAATAGAATCAGTTAATAATGGAACTTTGCTGCATAATGCATATAGGTCTTCTTCTTTGGAACCAAATGAGGCAGCATTGGCTTGGAAATAAGAGTTTGGGAAATAGGACACAACTTCGAGAAGCCACAATGAGGTGGAATATCTACCTTTGTTACTGAAGCTTGTAAAAGTGGGCATGAAGACATTTTAGTACAAAATTTAGCTCCATGTGATTATTCTTTAATTTTCCAATCTATCTTTCAAGTTGCAGCAAGATGCATTTCAGTAAAAGAGACTTCTGAATGCAGATTCAATTATCCCAGAATTGTTGGTTTCAGTTATCATGTTTTCGATTGTGGTTTTGTGCCTTTTACCCTTTAGGAATTCCTGATCTTGTAACCTTGACCTGAATATCAATTGTTCTCCTTGGACCTTTTATTCTCTCTTCTATTTTAGCAGGTCCTTGCAACTTTTCTTTTTTCCTTTCTTTTTGGGTGAAATTTTTTGTTTGCTTAACTTTGTTTGATGCATTTTCAATGCAGAAATCACAGTAGTTTCCATTGCTACTGCTTGCATTGTATTTAAGTTTTGGTGCGGAATCCTTGATGATTAATATTTAGTGGTGAAAATTTTTCACCTGTGTTTTGCAGTTGGAATGCCACTTACAAAAGCTTGCTTGGGACCAAAAACCCCTTCCCCCGGCCAGTACCTCTCGCAGTAAGTTTGCTCTTGCTCTGTTCCCTGATTTTGTGATCGCTTGCAAGTGTGCTTCTATGCTCACCCTTTCTGATTGGTTACGGGAATTCAAATGGCAGGAAATGGTGGATTTTCTGGTGGATGGTTGGGAACAGGAGGGTTTGTGTGATTGACAGAATGAGCTTTGAAAAAAATGAACTCATTTTTCTTTCTGTCTCTAAATATGCTTGGTAATTCCTGTATCATCCTTGTAATTTTCATGCCACCTATCTTTTTCCTTTTTCCATGGGACTTTTGGATGGATCAATGGACGTGGCACTCGTAAGAATTTTCTATAGCTTAGCTATTTGGGCCTTATGGGTGTTACTCCTGGTCCTGGAGAAAGGTTATAGTTTTACCTTTTAGAAAGGCTGTTTTCAGGGAGCCCACTTTCTTGTAACTGCTCATTCTCTCGAACCTAATCCAACGGAGAGACGAGTTGTCTGCCATCTAAAGTGTTTAGAGGCGCATCACCAACGCAGCCCAAGCGGTTCACTTTCGGTTTACCCAAAAAAAAAAAAACAAATAAATAAATGTTAAAAAAAGAAAAATAAAATTAAAAAAAATTGGTTAAGACTTAAATTGAAATTTTTTTTTTCAATTTTTTCCCATTAATGGACCCTGACAATATGCGCGATCAATCAATCAATATCAAGATCATGTGATTCACGTGTTCGTCATTTAGGAGTTCGAGTTATCAAAGGTAAATTTCTTTCTCGAGGATGTTCGGGTCGAGAGCCGAAGTTTGTCTTAGTCGGTCCGAATGCTCCAAGTTACTATTCAATAGCTTTTGGTTATTTTCTACGAAACCTCCACAATTCGGTTAGCTTTCCCTTTCCAAATCTTATTCATTTTATGAGTTATCAGAATTATTAAATTTTCAACTGTTTGTGACTCAGAATTGGCTTGGAAGCCTAATTTCCATGTAGCAACATCTCCATCATCAGAGGTCTCCAACGTTACAGGTCAAATATTAGTATTTAGTACTAATGAACTGCTGAAATTCCTGATAAATTAATGTTTACAATTATTATTGCTGTGATAAAAAGATGGTTGATCTCAATTGTGTATAACTTTGATTATATGAATTGATACACAGAATAATGTGGGACAAATGCTCACTCGTTATTTTTTATTTTTCTTGTAATTTAAACCCAAAATTTTGCTCTCGCTCTCAAAAAAAAAAAAAAAAAAAAGCAGTCCCTTTTTAAGAAAATAGTAAAATAGTCACCAACTCTCTCCCTTTTTTTTTTTTTAATCAATCTTCAGATTATATTTACAGCTACTTGGACAAAATTTTATTAACATAATTCTGGTTAGCAGTCTAATCAATCTGATTAATTACAATATTTAGATCCCCAATAGCTTAAATAATTTTTAAGTCAAGCAACGTGCCTCGTGCACATGGTACGAGCATTTTGTTTAGGTACATACAATCCATACATTAATAATTTTTAAGTCAAGCAACGTGCCTCGTTCACGTACTCATACTCGGTCTCAATGAATACTATCGAAGATTGCAATCCATGTGGGGCAAGCCCAAAAGATAAATCTTGAATCACGTCCGAGACCACCCGAAATTTGTTGATCATGTACTCACATTAACCAATTAGAAGGTTATAGGAGATTTTAACTCTTGAATTTTAATTAGAAAAATTTGTATTAATTTTTCATAAATTATATTTTCATTTTTATATTTTTAAATGTCTTATATTAAATCTTGAAATTGTTTTAATCTTTTTATTAAATTTAATTTAATCTTTATTTTATATTTTTTAATTTTTTTGTGTGTATAACTTATTAGAATTTTAACATATTAAAAATTAATATGAATTATAATTATACAAAATTAAATAAATTAAATTATTTTAATTTATTATTATCTCTTTCTTTAATCAATTCATATTTATAAAGTATATTAACTAAAAATATTTAAAAAAAATACTTTAATTTAATAAGTATTAATAATTTATTATTTAATTATAATTAACTTTACAAAATAAATTTTTTATAAGTTTATTTTTTTTAAATTTATGAATAATTAAATTATTTATATAAATTAATATTAAAAATAAATAATATTTTTATTAATAAAATTATATGAATAAAATATTTCATACGTGTTTAAATAGTAATTAATTTATTGACTATTACGATGACACACGCTTTTACCTAAATGTGTTGTAATAGGCCAATAATAGCAGGTCAAGTTGGGCGATTAATTTTTTCCACGCGAATTAATTAAACGCAATTCGCGTTTAGGAGATGCATCAAATTCGTTGAAGCGAGTCACGCACACGTGCTCTACCTAAAATCTCGTGAGTTGAAAGCATTTGTAAATTAGCACGTTGGGTTGGATGGTGGTGGACGTTTAATCGGCGAAGCAATAGGGAGTTTAATTAATTGTTAATTATCGCCCGCCTTTCCAACAGTACAGTTGTTCACTTGTTTCTTATGAATCTCTCTTCCTGATACATACCAATTTGAAATTTACAAGTGGAAATTGCATGTGTTTGCCATTGAACCTGCCTCTGCACATATTCCTTACACGAGAAAGTTCCATTCGCAACGAAGAAAAATATAAATATTTTCCCATAAGAAAAAGGGCCCTTTTCCCCATTCATAAGCATCGTTCAATAATAATAATAATAATAATTAAATTGAGAAGAAGAAGTCGAAGAAGAAGTCTCCATCCCACGAATGAAGGTTAAATTTTAGTGCTTCATAATTTTTGAAGAGCGGTTTTGTTATTTATTTATTTTGTGCACATCATAATTCCTAAAATAGTACGCCTTGAACTTCAATGTCATGGATGGAAAATAGACTGTTTAACTGCGGAAATTTGAGGTTTATTTGAAGGTTCCCTGTTTCTAGACCTGCAGTCAAAATCACAAATTAACTTGCGCTCGCTAAAGAAACCGAGTCAAGAGGGCCAGCAGCCCCCTTCGTTGACCTTATCGTCAATGTCTAATATTAAGGTATTAGTTGCTCGAATTGTTCCCACTCACCCTGTAGCATGCTCTGCACGGGGTTGGATACCTGTTAAATCATTCGAAAGATGATAGACAAAGCATAAATTGAGACTTGATTCTTTTTTCTACGCAACAAAAATAAATTAAAAAAAAAAGTTAATATTTATTGAGACACGTAATAAATATAAAAACATATGAATTAATTATATATTTTTTACAAATAGAAAAAGATAAATAAAATTATTTTATTACCCTTGTATACTTGCATATTTTTCAATAAATATTGCTCGGTTGCAGTGGCGCTCAAAACAAATTGGACTTGAATAATAATAACAAAAAATAAAATATATTCTAAAAACATAAAAATTTTCGGTATGAACACATTGGGATGGCATTTCAATTTTGCACTCTATCCTTAAAAAGGGAAATATTTTGGTATGGTGATATTGAGGATAAATGTTATTTTAGTTTGGATGGATCTCGATTTTATAGGGACAAGTCTATAAACAAACACCCAACACTTTAAGTGCTAGGAAAAATTAAAATCCTCAACTTTTCTAAATACCTGCAATTTTAGAAATTTGGGCTTTTCTTACCGCACTTTAAAATAATAATAATAATAATAATTAATACATTAATTACTAATTTTTATTTTTTGGTTTAAAAAGTTGATGTGCAAATTAGGCTCGTAAGCCTTGGAGTCGTTGTCCGTACAATTTTGGGTTCCAGTCTGAGCTTTGTTCGCACTTTACATCTGTGTACAGAATGATTTTCCTTTCACCTTTTTCTATGGAAGGAGGAGCTGGTACGAGACTGATCCGAATCATATCTTATTATTTATAGAAAATATTAAATAGACGTATTATCTTGTCTGATAGACACACTTAAATATAATATAATTATATTATACAGAAAACATTTAATATTATAAAATTGAATTATATAAAAATAAAATAAATTTTTATGTAAAATTTATATTACACTAAATATTATTTTATTTAATATAATATAAATTACAGTTTATTTAACAGACACGGTTTTTTTTTTTTTTTTAATATTATATACTCCGAAAATCATCAAGCCAACAAAACAGATTCCATAGCACCTACTTTTATTTTTCTTTTTTTTTTTTTTTCCAGTGAATCGAATCTTATAAATGTAAGCATTAACATTCCTAAAAAGTAAAAAGCATCAGGCTTGCTTGCGTATTAGTTTAAGTGGATGACGAGCAAAGGGGGCTGGAGAATGAGGATTGATCCTATAAAATTCGAAGCACTCTGTGTAATCATTGAAACATGCAATGAGATTTCACTTGATCACCCTCTATGTCACTCTAGAAAAGGAAACCCAAAAAAAAAAAGTAAATCTTTTAGATAAAATGTAAAATATTTTATATTATATGGATAATATTTTATTAGGAATAAAAATTTTTTTTACATTAATATTTACATTTTTATTATAAAATTTCTTTAATCTTAGATAAAAATATTATTTGTGAAATATAAAAAAATTAATATACCGTAATGAATTCATAAAACTACTAACTACAAAATTTAATGTTAAAATCACATAATTTTTTTGTTTCATAAATTTAATAATCTAATTTCTTTCTATCATATAAAAACATATGAAATTGATCACATTTAAAATATAATAAGATTCTTATTACACATAAAAAGTTAATTTTTTTAGGATTAATATGGGTGATACTTTAGCGTTTTATAAAAATAAATTTTAAAGACATAGGATTAACGTTATAATAAAGAAATTTATTATTATTATTATTTTTAATAACAATAATTTATACAATTTCAGGCGTCATTAAGTTGAGTGCTTTATTTAAAATTGAGAGCGAAACAAGGGGCCCCAAAGGTGGGCCAGCGTCCGAACGGTCCCTTTGTCAAACCGAAAAGCAAATACGGAAATGTGAAAGGTATTCAATGTTTCAAGAAGGTGGAGCAGGCGGGGTGGGGGAGAGCAGAAGAAGCGAATATAACAAAGGAAAACCCCACCTGTCACTTGCCACTTGCCACTTTCCATTTTGTGTGCAGATGCATTGCATGTGGGCTACGCTAGCCTGCATTGTTATGTACCGAAACACCCACACACCCGCACCTCACCCATAATAAAATTCTCTGTATGGGCTACAAAAGCTCCTTGTTCACTCTTTTTTTTTTCATTTTTTTTTAATTTATTAGGGGGACTGCGTCTTCTATGTTATTCTTTTCTTCATCTTTCCTTCTGTTTTGTGGCCCAATCTGATAGGGTTTACATGTGCTTGTAGCTCAAATCTCTCTCATGCATCCATGCTCTGAACATCTATACAGTGGTTTGGAAGCGTTTCTTGTTGTTGGGTCTCTCTTTTTTTTGGCTCTTTTTGGAGGGGTTTTGGGTGGGAAGCGGTGCGGATTTTACCTCCCGGGTTTTTTCCAGCTGTACCCATGTCTAGGCTCTTCTGTTTCGCTGGTAAGTTTGTTGATTTGTCGATTTTACTTTCTTTGATTTCGAGCTTTCTGTTTTCAGATGAATTTTGAAGATGAAAATTTCTCATGTTTGATTGATGTTGTTTTGTTTTGTTTTTTTATTTGATAGATCAAGTATGCTGGGTGTGTTTTGTCTTGTTTGTTTTAATTTGAGGTTTATTTTTGGAGATTCTCTATGGTCTGAGATTGATGGAATCAGAGCTGTTTAGTTTTGCTAGGAATTATGGGATTTGGAGAGGTAGATCTTGTAGTGGAGTTTTTTCTGTTTTTTTTCGCAGTCAAACATCTTTTTTGTGGATCTTTCCTTTGTTCCCTCTTGATTAAGCTTTGTTGTGGATCGTTCAGATCTATTGGAATATGATTACCTGGGACTTTCTTTTGAGTTGAGAGTCGTTTTGTTAGTATGTGAGGATCCATCAATCTATCCATCCATCCATCCATGAGTTATGAGTCTGTTGAAGATGATACTCTGTTTTGTTGTGTCTGATAATGAATTCTATGTGATTTGGGAAGTGGTATTGGGGGCATATCTGTTTTTGTGGGGATTAAATGCCATTAATCTTATATTTGTGAGGTTAATAGATTGAATCCAGCAGGGGAGGAAAAAAAAAAAAGATGAGAAGGTTGGGATGTTAACGTTTAATGTTTAAATCCTAGGTAGCTTCTTTTGGCTTGAAAGACATGAAGGCTTCGTGATAGGAGTTATTAGATTGTCATATTCAACCTATGGCCTTGAATTGTGGAAAATTTTGATTGGTCTGTATTTGTGGAGTTTGGTTGAAAGTTATTGGATTAGTTCACCCAACTAATGAAAAATTCTTATTTTGCTTTCTCAGGTAGTGATGATTTTTGCCCTGGAGGGTCTATATTCTCAAACCCCAAGGATCCAAACCTCTTTTTGTCCCTTGGTCATCATGTGGATGTATATTTTCCTCCACACAAGAGGTCTCGCATCAGTGCTCCTTTTGTTTTCAGTGGAGAGAGTTTTGAGCAGAAAAGGCAGACTTCTATTGAAGTTCTGCCAGATGAATGTCTTTTTGAAATTTTCAGGCGTTTGCCTCGAGGAGAGGAAAGGAGTGCATGTGCTTGCGTTTCAAAGCGCTGGCTATCTCTTCTAAGCAATATCTCCAGAAATGAAATTTGCAGCAAGAGCACTAGCCAATCATTTAAGCCTAAGAGTGAATCAGCTGAAATCAACAATGGGCTGAAATCTGAGATTGATGGTCAGAAAATTGAGGACGATGGATATCTTTCCAGATGCCTTGAGGGTAAGAAGGCTACAGATATTAGACTTGCTGCCATTGCTGTCGGAACTGCTACCCGTGGAGGATTGGGCAAGCTCTCTATCTGTGGAAGCAAATCCAGATGTGGGGTGACAAATGTGGGCCTGAGGGCAGTTGCTCGCGGTTGCCCTTCTTTAAAGGTTCTTTCTCTGTGGAATTTGCCCTTTGCTGGAGATGAAGGGCTGTTGGAGATTGCAAGTGGTTGTCATCTGCTGGAGAAGCTTGATCTAAGCCAGTGTACTGCAATTACTGACAAAGGTTTGGCTGCCATTGCGAAGAACTGCCCAAATTTGACTGATTTAGTCATTGAATCTTGTGCAAATATTGGGAACGAGGGTTTACAAGCTGTTGGGCAATACTGTAGGAATCTGAGGTCCATCTCAATCAAACACTGCCCAGTTGTTGGGGACCAAGGAATTGCTGGCCTGGTATCGTCAGCTCCATATGTTCTGAGAAAGGTGAAGCTCCAGGCATTGAACATCACTGATGTGTCTCTAGCTGTAATCGGCCACTATGGCAAGGCAGTTACTGATCTTGCTCTTGCCAGCCTTCCAAATGTCAGCGAGAAGGGGTTTTGGGTGATGGGCAATGGGCATGGATTGCAGAAGCTGAGGTCCTTTGAAGTTACATCCTGCCAAGGAGTGACAGATATTGGGCTTGAAGCTGTCGGAAAGGGTTGCCCAAATTTAAGACAATTCTGCTTGAGCAAATGCACAGTGCTATCTGATATTGGTTTGGTCTTGTTCACTAAAGCTGCAGCATCGCTGGAAAGCCTGCAATTGGAGGAGTGCCACAAAATCACCCAATTTGGGTTTATTGGTTCTCTTTTAAACTGTGGTGCAAAGTTGAAGTCTCTATCTCTGGTGAACTGCTTGGAGATTAAGGACCTAAATCTGGCATTACCCTTATTGTCTCCCTGCAAGTCACTGCGATCACTGTCCATCCGTAACTGTCCTGGTTTTGGTGATGCTAGCCTGACTTACTTGGGGAAGCTATGCCCGGAACTGTGGCAGGTGGAGTTGACCGGCCTTCAGGGAGTTACTGACGTGGGAGTTCTGCAACTACTGGAAAATATTGAGGCTGGGCTGGTGAAGGTTGATCTTAGTGGCTGTGTGAATTTGTCTGACAAAGTGGTGTCAGTGATGACTCAGCAGCATGGTCGGACACTTGAAGTGCTGAATTTTGATGGGTGTAGAAAGATCACTGACACAAGTTTGGCAGTGATTGCTGAGAACTGCCAGCTGCTCAGTGATCTTGATGTTTCTAATTGTGCAATTACTGATGCCGGGATTATTGCACTAGCAAGCTCTAAGCAGTTGAATTTGCAGGTCCTTTCCATGTCTGGTTGCTCTCTGATATCAGATGAGAGTTTATATGCCCTCTTAAAATTGGGTCAGACCCTCTTTGGGTTGAACATCCAGCGCTGCAATGCTATCAGCAGCAGTGTTGTCGACCGTCTTGTGGAGTGGCTGTGGAGATGCGATATCCTCTCCTGAGCAGGGAAAGGATGTTGAGAAGCTCCATTCTCAAACTAGGATTGCAGATGCAAGGAATGGAGGTTGAAAGTAACTAGGAAGCTTCAGCTTCTTTTCGGATATTGTGAGTAGCAGCAGTTTGTGTAGTTTTTGGGTCCATCAGAGATGGATCTTCCATCTGATAGAACTCGGTTGCCTTTTTTGCGGGAGACGTGGCGATTACTCTCTTTTTTTCACAGTTTTCCAATCAATGGAAATCTGTTAGAAGATATTTTGGCTCCCAACTGCAGGGATGCAACTTTCTTCATGGCCACAATTCCCCGTTTGAACGCGGCAATTGGTTTCTGCTTCTGATGTTTCCATCTGTTTTCTGTTTCAGGGTGTTAACACCTGGTGTTTTAGCTTAAGCCTTCTACATGGTTTATGTCACCACATCATGCTTGTTCGGAGCTTTGTCGGGACTTAGTATCATAAAGTTTGTCCATCCTTAGTTTGAAGGGGTCAGGCGTCTGTTTTTTATTTATTTTTTTAATAATCATCTTGCGAACTTGATCGTTGGTTGTCTGTTTTCCTCAGAGGATGGGGTAGCTAAAAAATTCAGTCGGTTGTAATGGTTGCTTTTGGCAGTTCGGGTTTTGGTGCCTTGGTGTTCTAGGGCCTTGGCCGTGGCAGCGGCTTATTCAGTTTGCCACGACAACCCTTTTTTAGGAGGGGTTGTTTTTTCTTCTTTTTCCAGGCCCTTTGTTTTCCAGGCTTCATTTCTTCCGTGAACTGTACTTTGCAGCCTCTGTAATATGTAATGAAATACATTTGCCCATCCTTTGTGATGTATATGTTTGCTCTTCTTATGCAGCAGTATCATATGAACAAAGGTTTATGCAGCTGCCTGTCGAGTCTTTTCACGCCTTGCTTAATTTTTTGCTTGTCTTCTTCTAGCGTGGTCGAAATTATGTTGGCCTGGCAAATACGTAGAGTTGTCACCACTGACCTGGCAAAGTCTCTTTCAAAAGATATAACGCCCTGATACGGAGGATAAATATATTATAAAAAAATTAAAAGGGGAAGAAATGAACATTGAGTTATCAAAAAAATATGTTAATTATAATTAATAAATATAATAAAATTAATATTTATTTTGTATTTTTATAATAAATTATTGTTTATATATACGTGTGTGTAAAAAGAGAGAGAGAGAGAGAGAAGACATGTGGGGGCCTATTCCGAGTGGGACTTATTTGTCTGATTGGCGAAAGAAAAAGCAACCCATTGTTGTCGTTAAGTTCACGGTTCGATGCACCTTTAATAAGGGGAAGTCTTAAAAAGTAGCGAAGACGCGTTGGAAACCTTTGAGAGATGGGAAAAGATCATAGAATCTCATAGATGATGGCGAGCTGGCGTCATTATTCTAATCTAACGCGTCGATAAAATAATCTAATAAAAGAAAAAAAAAAAGAAAAAAAAGGAAGCGCTATTCGGTCAAACCTGTCATATTTCCTGAGTTGAATTCGTTGGTTATTTGATATTTGGTTACTTTTTCAAAACCGCACACTAGAAACCCATTCGAGCAGGTGTTATTTACACGCCATTTAAATGCGCTTGATGGGGGCTCCGAACGAAATTACACGTTCTTTAAGGACTTTCATAACTCGACTCAATAAACCCCTGGCTCCAATTCAATCATTTACCTAAGTGATCAGCCTCAAACTCTAATTTCAGAGTTCAATTAATAAAACAGCCAAACTTAAATAAATATGAGTTTAACTCATTTAAATTTATTATTTAAACGTTGTTTAATAACTCTTTTAATGTGTGTTTAAAAAACGTATTTTCAACTTATATGTTATGTAGTAAAAGTCATACACTAAATTTAGAGACTTACTTTCTAATTGATTAGTTTTATATTATAATTTTTTTTTTGATTTAATTCTATCAATAAAAAATAAATCTTTACAATTTTAATTATTTTTATTAATATTATAAAGTTAAACGTACTATACCTGAAAAATTCATAATCTCGGCTCGTCTATGCGTCATTGCTAAACAACACTAACTCCAAGTCTCATTTACCAAAATTTGAGTCGGTTGCAGCCTTATTAACTAAGTTTAAGCACATTGGGGAAATTCTAAATATTCAATAAAAAGTATTGAAATAATAAAATTTCAATTATACTCCTAATGAAAATTAATTAAATTAATTTATTTTTAATTTAAATTTTAAAAAATCTAATTATTTTTTTGCCATTTGCGCTCACAACTCAGTTATCAACTCAGAGTGGCAGACGACTTATTTTTCTTGAACTCTAAAAAAAATCTGTATTAGAAGGGCACAAATTGATTAGTGGGAGAATTTTAGAACCATGAGTTTGGGCTTTTCTTCACTCTTATAAATGCTTAGCACTGGTTCAAATTCATCCAAACCTGAGAGTAAATTCTCCGAAGAGACAACTTATTTTAGCAATCAAGGTACTATCGTGGGGTGCTGAGAAATCGTAATTATAAATATTTTCTTAATTGAAAACTCAGTTGTGAGGGTCAACGTGAACTCTTTGGCAGAACTGACGATATCGACGGCACTGACAACATCGATAGTTGCAATTCTAACACGTGCAAATCAACCAAATCAACAGACATATCAGAATGGTTAGTAGTAGTATTTATTTAAGTATGAAAAATCCATTGTCCAGGGAGAGTATTTTTATTACAAATTCGTAAACCCTACGACTAATGAAAACTCGTTTTCACTTTCCTGTCATTCTTTCCCAGTTAATGAAAACTCACAATCATTTGTATAAATAAATGAATGTAGTAGTAGAGTTTAATGCACAAAAAATAAATGAATAAGAAGATGAAACGCGAGAAATGGCAAGAAAATGCAAATAATAATAATAATAATAATGGATACTTGCAACATAACAAGCCCGAGCTCTATATAAAAGGTTCAAATAGAAGGTACCTTACCTATCCCGCAGCAGCATACAAAAATTTTTCGAAAATATTTTCAATAAGCAAGCAAACAACACATGCTTAGCAAAATAAATTAGCACAACTTTGTAAATGAAAGAATAAAATGCTACAACCCGAACATAGAACGACTAGCAACTTGAAAGCAGGCATGCAAAGGACCGAAACTGCAGACTATTGACAAACACCACAAAATGCAAAGTGCAAAATCCATCACATCTTCAATTTCAGAAAATTAAAAACAGGGGCTTCTTATCTTTTGCACATGGGTATGGGGGCTTTGCATGTGGGCATTCGATTCTTTTACCCCGTGCTTAATGCTCTGACGCTAATGCTATATGCTCCTGAACCATGGTAGGTAGCACCTGCTCTCCTGTGGCTAGGTTCCCATCTGTCTGGAGTTGAAATTCAGTTGCCTCAGCTCTGGGATCTTCATTTGGAATTGCATGGTCTTTGGTCTGATTAGATAAGCTGGTATTCTCCTCTTTTGTTGCATTAGACAACGAAGCTTCTTTGCCATTTGCTGAATTGGATAAAGTGGTCTTCTCAGAAGGCAGTTTAGGGAGAGATTTTCGCTGTGGCTTTTTTGAATGGACAGGGGAAGGGCCCTTCGTAGAATTGATCTGAGAAACTTTCTCATCTAAACTTAAGCGACCCATTTGACTGCTCTGGCTATTGTTTCCTTCAACATCTGCAGGAGAAGAGCTCTTCTTCCGACCTAGCTTGGGAGATTTGGCTCTTGTTGTAGGTATCTGCTTCAAATAACAAACATTGAAGGCCAAGGCAATTTCAATCAGATAACAGTGCTACATGAAAAAACAATAAGTCAACAGATTCATGCTGCCATAGAGGCGAAGTAAAATGTAGGACCACCCAATGTGCCAAAGTACAAGGCAATATAAACAAATTTAGCAACATCATCATGCCTATAGAATTGGATGAACTTGGATTAAACTATAAGTTCAATAATCTGGACAGCATGAGATTTTCCTTCATAAAGTTCCCCCAAACAAAAAAAAAAAAAAAAAAAACCCTCCTCACTGAACTTTAGCAGGGAAACAAAACTACATATCACACACACACACACACACACACCAAAAAAAAGGGCCTGGTTCTTACTGCACGGAGCTTTATTAGACAAAATCTCAGAAAACTATAATATAACTACAATAAAAAATTAAACATCCACTAAGCTTTTCTAAGTATTACCAGGTTGAGACACTTCATAGCCTAAACTTTGTGGCAACTTTCCCTGCACCTTTTTGTACAGTCGAGTGGGCAAAGGGATATTGGAATTAAAAAAAAAAAAAATAAACCACAAATTGACGAGTCACTTATCCTTCTGGTAGCTATATATAACAATCACCTGATCTATAGAATAATGAGATCAAATCATATTCCCAAAGGCTTGCATAACTCAGATCTTGAGCAATTTCATTAGAATATTAAACAAGAAAGTCTTAGCAATAAAACGCACAACCTTACCTTCTTTAGCTCAACCTTAGGTGGTGGAGGCTCCTGATAAAAGCTAGGCATTGGTGTTGCTTTAAATGTCAAGCTCTTCCTGAGCAACTTAATTTCAGCATCTTGGGTTTCCTGTAAGTGAATTATATTTTTCCCATGAACAGAATTAGATATGTCCAGACGCAATAGCCCATTGAAATCAAGTGATACCATACCTTAGATTTGGCTTGCAAGCTACACTTTTCTGCTTCCTTCGCATGAATTTTTTCCTCCAGTTTAGTGTAGAACTGCTCAATAAAAGAGCCAACAGATCATAAACAAGAATTCTTTGTGCCTCAAGGATTTTAAATTGCAAAACAAACCTCTTTCCTTTTCTCAGCACGTTCATCACACTTAAAGCTAAAACCATAATTTGGAAGTGTACCCAATCTGCGATGTTTGGCATCTTCTGCACTGGGACTTCTATAAAGCAATTAAGGATAAACAATAAAAAAAAAATGACACACTAGACAAATGTAAGTCATAGCCCCACCAACTAACCAAAAACAAGATAAATATTAGCAACTTCATGTAAAGAGGATACGAAGATTCTGTCTCTCCCTCAGCTTTATTACCAGGCTCTTTCTGCAAGGGTTTCAATTTGTTCTTCTCCCTGTATGCAGGAAAAAACACAGTTCACATGTCACAACTGGCTGGTGTATTGAAGAAAAAAGTCATGCTGCAATTTTAGCAGAATTAGCAATACCTGAAGAAGTGAAAATAGCTAAACAATCCATAACAAATTAGCCACAAAACATTTTGTAACTTTTCTTTCTTACATATCAATAGAGGATAAGACGGACCTATTGCTCCATAACTTACAAAAGCAACAAAAATTAAACAAAAGTTATACATACTCTTCAAATAATGCTGCAGGGGACTTCCCAGGTTGCTTCTGGGAGCAAATAAAAGCAAGAACAAGTGTAAGCAACCTTGTTGCTGATGGCAATGCAAAAAATATAGGAATGAATGCTACGGAAATCAACTCATACCTTAGATCGCTGAATCTGTTTCTCATTGAATGATTTAGTCTTCAAAGACTGTTTTGATTGCAAATTTAAAGAAACAGCATCATTTGAAACAGCAACTAGTGCCCCTGCATATTTCCTATCCCTGCCCTTCTTTGACTGAGTAGCTGAGGCAATACTAGGGCTTGAGGTCTTCTCATTCTCTCTCAGTGGTGAAACCTTCTGTAGTTTGGCTTTACTCAACTTATCCTCATCTCTCATTTGCCCTTCCTGTAGAGTATACACCAGGCTTCATGTCAGGGGCTTAGAATCAATTGCAAGAGGAAAGGATATTGCATTACCTACAAACTAAAAAGCAGGATATTGCAACAACTCGTACCTTGGGCACAAACAATGCATTGCTTCCTGCAAGTACAATTGATTCTTCACCAACCTCAGTCAACAAATTGTCAGTGGCAATGTCATCCAACTTAAGGGCAATTTCTAAATTTTCAACTAGCGAAACAGTTGGTGAAGCTTTGTCAGTATTTCCATTTTTGTTATTCAGGAAGGCATCATCCTCCACAGAAGTATGGCTTGTCCCATAAACACCATTTTGATGGTTTGTATCAAGCCCGTCTGTGGGCACAAGGCTATCAGGATCCATCACACACTGTGAGCTACAAAGATAAACATGCATACAAAAGTTTCCATGTCATATACAGCTAAAAAGACAATTTTGATAAAAGGAAATCACTTCAAGAAGAAAACCATAAACTGTTGCTGAAATGATTCTCAATAGAACCATATGCTTTCTTATGATATGCGGTGTTGCATTTTGTACACAAACTATTGAATGTGAGAAAGAATCAACTAAAAATCCTAATAATTACTCCCTCACACTTACATTGTCTTCATTTCAACACACACAATTGAACCAATTACATAGCTCTGACAATTTCTTTTAACAACTCGAAGTCTTAATAAAAGTAAGCAACGAGGATCAAACACGTGAGATTTCAAGCAGTGAACTTAATTAAGCCTTCGTGAAAAATGAACCAAATCAATTAGCCTCTAATCAGCAAGAAAATTAAAAGAAACTTTAAAAACTACCCTTCTAAATAAGCAAATATCAACTTAGAGTAGACAAATTTCATGGAGGCTTTTATCACCAAAGAACCAGCAAACAATAACCTATGTACCTACATTTTCTCAGACGAACAAACAAATCACACTCATAGACCACAATAAATTCAAGCAAATAGCGCTTCAGTTCACCAAACAAGGCAGTGAAATCCAACTAGGTCCCCGCTCAGCTACAAGAGGGGACCCCCATTTCTAAGGGCAAATCCATCAATCATTACTGATCTGCCTAAACAGTCAAAAATCCAAGTGAGTCACAATGACACTTTCGCCGGCCAAACTATGTGTAACAACCGAACCAAAAGCTTAGATTAGAGTTTCTTTTCTTCTCCATTTTCCTCCTGTTTTTTCTCGACAACCAAACAGGAAGATTTAAAACTGTTGAACAATTTGTTTTTTTTTAAATTACTTTCCTCCTTACCTCGTAAGGCGCGCGGCAATCAGAAAACCATTAAATGCTAACGAGTAAAAGGAAGAACAGCGAGTAGCTTGCAAGGATCTGGAAGTGAGAAATTGAGAGACGAGTTTCTGAAATCGGAGGATCCGAACCCAGACCAGGACGATCCTTCGGTTCAATAAATAAAAAATAAAATAAAATCCGGAATTTTGGAGGATGCTTCTATTTCGACAAACGTATAGTTTTTCAAAATTTGGCTTTGCCTGCTTGTTGGAATCTTCTAGCTTCCGTTTTCTTGCGTAGAGATGGTTTCGAAGGCTCAAAGGTCCTTTTAAACAGCGGCTTGCAAGTCCATTTCCAGTCTTTGCCTTGAGAGCGAGAGAGAGAGAGAGAGTGTGTGTGTGTGTGCGCGTGTTTGACAGTATATACGGTTGATATGGATAGTATTATACGGTTAACATACGGTTTTCACTTTTAAGGTTAAAAACCCGAGAATTAAGGACGGTGGAAGTAAACCGTTAAAACCAACAGTAAGTGGAGTTTTTTTTTTTTTTTAATATATATATATATATATATATATATATATATATATATATATTCATTTTATCGATAAAAATAAAATATTGTATTGATTATAATTTCAGCGCTACAATTAAATTTGAAGGACGGTAATAATACGAATAAAAAAATAATTATAGATAAATTTTAAGAAAAGAAATGTATTAAAAAAATAATAAAATTTTTATTGTTAAAATTTTAATAATGTAAATATAATAAATAAATAAATAAATAAAATTAAAAATTTATACATATTATTTTTTAATATTAAATATATTTAATACATTCGTTTTCATTAAATAATTAATTTAGAAAAAATTATTTTAAAAATTTTAAATTAAATATTTACATATTTTGTGTTGTTTAACGAATTATATAGTTAATTTTTTATATATTGTTTATAACTAAGGAAAAAATTGGTTCACGGTTTTTAAGTATATGAAACTTTTTTCTTTTATATTTAGGAAAGACAACTATAGTTAATTGTTGTTCGACAACAACCTATGGCAGTCGTAGTCACTACCAAAGACCCCCTAATACAGGTTTAAATTGAATACAAAATCCATTTCAAATTGCAAAACCGTGACACCATGATGGCCCCCGGACGTGGTTGGTTGGTTTCGCTAGTTGCGGGAGAAGCACGTGGACGGAGCTCGTATTAACCGGTGATCGGAAATCCGACCACTTTGGCTGATGTTGCCGGGCGTTGCAATTTGCTCCAATAAACCACCGTACTTTGTGGACCACCAACTATCATATCGGAATAAAGATATATAGTCTGGTTTTTCTTTCTCAACTTTATTGATGATATAAATAAATAATAATAAAGTGATAAATAAGTAATAAATAATAAAATTATAATAAATTATTTATTCATATCATTATTTTAGTGAAATGAAAATAAATTTTTTTTTTAAAATTATTTTATTTAGCATTACTATTATATTTTACTACAATTTTTTTTACAATAAAATTAGTTAATTCTTATTATATTTATTTATTTATGAAATAAATATAAAATATTTATACTTTTAGATTATGTGAATTTATTTTATTATTTTTTATTTTAACTGAATCTTTTTTTTTTCTCAATTTTTACATATATCTAATATTCAACGATTCATTTGAAAAGTAAATCAAATTCTTTTAAAAAAATCATTGCACTTGAATCCCTTCAAAAATTTCACAGCCATACATTCGGACAAGTTAAAATATCAGTCCCGTATTTAGGAAAATTGGAAATTTTGTATGTGGATTGTAATTCTAATTATCGAAATGTCTTTTAAACGTGCATTCATGGAATTTACTCTTTTAAAAACAATAATTTTTATTGATAAAATTTTAATCTCTGTATTTTCATTTTATAGATGAAAAGTACAAAAAAAAAAAAAAAAAAGTGTTCTCTAAAGATGTAATATTGTAGAAATAAGCAGTTGCTTTTCCAAAGTTCTACCCTGTGGGACATTAATTGAGAGAACAACCCAAAAATAAAAAATGGCTACACAAAGGATTATTGTTTTCACTTTGTCAAAAGGCGAGGGACCAAAAGCATAGCTTTTTGTAATCATAAATTAGGCTTAAAATGCGACAGTTAGGAATTTAACAAAAAGTGTGGCAGCAATGGGGACAAATGCAAACCAACACACTTTGTACTTTCTCTGGCAACTTCCAACTCGCAAGGGAATGCTTGATAAATCATAGCGAAATATATTTATTATAATACAACGCACTGGCCAATACCAGTTAGGTTAACTAAAGAAAAATTAAACCGAAAAAAAAAATTCCATTCCATTCCATTACATTTTAGGACAATATGCGATAGACAGGAAGGAAATGAACATAATTGGATACCAATTGATAAAATAATGCAAATATCAATATGATAATATAAAAAATAATTCGACGAAAAAGAGAAAAATAAAAAAAATACATAAATTTATTAATTATGTCCGTATACTTGATTGCTACATTTTATTACTTTACACTGTATCAAAATAAGTTAAAAGTGTCAAGATATAATGATGATGATAGTAGTACTAGGCAGATGTTCAAAAATAAATAATAGTAGTCCTGGTTCCGTAAGGAACAATAATTCTTTTTATTCTTGTCTTTCAAGCATAACATTTTATCAATCAAGTTTGAAAAAGGCAAAAAAAAAAAAAAAAAGAAACTACTGATCAGTCGCACAAGCAGGGGAGATTGAAGGCAAAATCGGTTACGAGATAATTTATTTTTTTAATTTAAAAAATGTAATATATATGTTTTTTTTTTTTCCAAAACTACAGTACATTTTTCAAAAAGCATAATATATATTTTTAAATATAACTTATTCTAATTTTTTCAAAAAACAACACCTACCCTTCCAAATAAGAATTGCTTTGGTTAATGGAATATACTCTCACTCCCTGTATGACAAAGCACAACAAACATGAGATTGAAAACCGGAATAGACGGGGCGAGATTTAAGCTTTTAGTTATAATAAATTATTGTAATTTTTTTGAGTTTTTAATTTGAATTGGACGGTTTAACTTCCAAACTGTCCATTAAGCTCGTGTCCTAATGGTGGGAGCCAAGACACAAATGGTTGTGAAAAGATTAGATAAGGCTTCCGCTGAATTTGTCTTTCGTCAATCTTGGGCATTATCTCTGTGTTTAACATAATCAAGTTTACCATCACGATGTCCCGGAATCTTTATGTCATCGAGATTTAATACCAATCCACTTGCCAAACGAAAGCAACAATTTAGATAAGATATACCCGTTTTTGGTGAAAGGTTGGAAGGACATCATAACTTAAACAAAAGACTAAATAAACTTAGAACCAACGTAAAGTATGTAACCATGCCCATGTGGCTTTGTTAGCTCCTTTTACCACCTCCCCCAGATGCATACTTTGTATTGTGATTTATAGTTAGTTCTCACTTCTCACAACAATGGCCCCACGGGACGGGTTCGGTTCACTGCCTCACAGGGAAGGAACATGTGAGGGGGGGGGGGGGGTCAGAAAGTTGGAGCCCCTTGGGAGGCAGCTGAACAACCGCATTGCATGAGAGCTGATTAGGGATTTATGCAAAGTGTGCCCCCTGCTCTGTTGCTTGCAAGACATTCTGTAGCATTTGCTCGTGCGATGTCGAGCCTACTTTGGCTTGGGTCACATGTACAACAGGACATTTTATCAATTGCCGTGAAAGCCAGCAAGGAGATTTTTTTTTTTTACTGTAAATTTGATCTGTCAACTCAGTAAATGATCAAAGCAAAATATCCATACGGACTTGCCTAATTGTTTGATTTTGTATTTGGTTAATTTCTTCCACATTAATTGTTTTCGGATCATGTTATAGTGACTTTGAAGTTAGATGTTTAAGTTGTAAAAATAAAATATTAAAAACTTTTAATTAAATCTCAATTTTGAAATATTTTTTTTCGTAATTAGATAATAACATAGTTTTTATTTTCTTATCTTTTACCTTAAACATTTCTAGCTGGCTATCCTTAAAATGAAAGTTTAGTATAGCATGGATATATATATGACCTTTTAATATTTCATAAACAATGGGAAACTTCTCGCCTGGAGTATGATTGAAAGAGACACGATGGAAATGTCAATATAAAATCCCTTGGGGACTCGTACATAACAGCTTGCAAATTAACAAAGAAAGCCATCTTTTACCAGACAAATCCAGGCATACGAGGGGCACCTTTCGAATAGAAATGGCTGCCCAAGCATTCACTTTAATTTGCGGAATACTTGTGCGCCATGTACACCTGTTTTGCATCTAATAGTCATGTTGTCATCGTTAGACGAATGTACGTGACCTACCAAAGGTCCCACGTACGTGGATCGTGGGGAAAAGAAAGAGATCGGTAGACGAACAAAAGGAAACCTATCAGGAGTGGATATGAGGCATGGGCGATTCGTCTAGATAACGTATTTTTTATGTGTGCTCATTCTTTTTTTTTCTGCTTTTTTGTCAGATTGTTTGACAAAACCTGCTGATTAGTAAATAATACCAGTTGCCAAGGCAGAAACTGGCCGTGAATTACACAAAAATGGATAAAATATACAGTATTCAAGGTGTTCTAATGTTTGAAAATGGCGATGTTGTTGTTGAAAGTCAACTGAATATTTAGACAGTTCTTGTTGACGAGTATTAACCAAGAAATACTTCTTTTCTTTGTTGTTTTTGTTGGCTTATGGTTTCTTGCGTATGTGCTGACACTAACCTGGTAAATTTTAGGCAAGGCTCAAGCAAGTGCATATAAGCGTTGGAAAATTTGAGCCTGAGCACGGACTGGATTCTATGCCAGAATGAGCGAGCTTTGATTGGATCAGGGTGGCAATTGAGGGTCCAAAACTGAGCAAGCATTTAGCAGGCTAAAAATGGTTGACATCAACCCCTTCTGTTGAACGAGATTGCCATGACGATCTTTCTCTTACTTCTTAGGAGTGCCATATAGTTTTTAGTTCTTAAAGAACACAAAGATATGACCACCATGGCCATGGGATTCTCTAATTATAAACAATAAATTTTGAATTTTTTTTTTTTACTAAATGGGGTTTCTTTTCAACATGGGAGTTTTTGTTCCTTTAAAATTTCACACTCTTTTTTTTTTTTGGTTAAAGCAAATAATAAACATTAAAAAGACAAAATTGGGCCTACCCTCACTGAGCCCAGCCCGCTAAAACCATGAATCTAGGTAGATTGGGACCAAAAAGCTGGATCTGACGATAATCGATTTAGACGGACCTAAGGCCCAAACAAGGATGTCCATATCAATGGTCAAAATCAAAAAACAAAACAACGCCTTTCTTTTCTGTATTCTTCTACCGGTAAGATCTCATTGATGATATCAAGCAGTTGAAATTTGAAAATGGATTATGACAGTTCCTCTTGCCGCCTAGCGATTAAATTATAAATTCATGCATAATGCCAAAGATGATATGATAAAAAATGAAGCAAGGCCAATGTGATGCTTGTTTAGCAAGATTTTTGGGTTTACACATTGAAATTAAGTGCCTTTGCTTTACCGCAAGATTCATCTCTTCACCACCTGACCGGAGTTTGATGGTAATTCGATCAGTTTTTATACCACATTGATTTGAGTTTAAATATTCTTCCCAACGCCTCCCCAATTTAAAAAAAAAAAAAAAAGAAAAAATCAAAGAAAATTGTGTTTAAGTTATCGTTAGATTATAAATTTGATATACTGCCACAGATGTGGAAGTTTTACTCAGCCATTGTAATAAATTCTCTCAGTGAAAGAACTTGAATAAAGATATGAATGAGTAAACTCTGTTCAGTTATATCTTTTTTTTAGTTTTTTGTGTTCAAAAGACCAAAAAAAAAAAAAAAAAATCACGTCTTCTACTGCATGAGTTCAGAATAACTAATTAAAGAAAAGGAGTCTTCTTCTTCTTTTGTAAGTCTAAACTTGGCTGAACAGATGTACGATTGTGGAAAGATGGGCTGCAATGAAGTATCTAAGATGAGAAAAATTATATCTAGCTATGTTGGTTGTTATTATTAGACAATTGCTTGGATCTAGCAGGATAAAAGATCAATGGAATCGGGGGTACGTGAAATGCTCAGGATGCTGCTTGCTTTTGTTCTCAGGTTGGTGCTGATCTTCCCTTTCTCCAATGATTGTTTGCTGGTTGTTCACGCTTGTTTTCATGGGTAATAATGCCAGTCGTGGTTAATATTTGGAGGTGAGGTTGTAACAATAGTAAGTTGAATTTGGACAACTTTAGGTTGGACACCGAAGAACTTGTTGTCTTCTGGTTGTGACCTAAAAACCATCCTGTAGAGAAGCTGCATTTGTGCAAGAATAGTATTCCCTGTTCATCCTATGTCAACGAAGCGGTGAATCTTTGAATTATATCTTAACTAGTTTTTTCACTCATTTTGTTCACAAAAGAATCGGATATGTATAAAAAAAAAAAATTAATTTGTTAATACAAATTTTTTTAATTATATTAAAATTTAAAAAATAATTATTTTAAATTATATATTTGATATCAATTTTTTTAAAATAAAATTTATTATCGTTCAAATTTTTTTTATAATAAAATGAAATATATTTTATTTTAAATTATATTATTAAAATTAAATTTTTAATAAATTAAATATTTTTAAAATTATTATATTAAATATCTATAATAGTATTATAAATAAAAAAAAATTAAAATTTTAATATTTCCAACAAAATCTGCTTTTGTTGTCCAGCGGATGCGCTCAACAAGATAATAGACTACTGGAATTTGAGAGGCAAATTGAATATCACTTCTGATCCCTGTAGCCAGAATGCAAAATGGGCCAATCAAGATCCAAATCCTCGGGTTGCCTGTGACTGTGGCGGCAACACCTGCTTCATCACTCACTTGTAATTAATTTATTTTCTTTGCAATCCTTTTTTAGCTATCGTTGTTTGGTGGTTTTTTTTTTTTTTCTTCCTTTTGTGTCCATGATTTCGTTTTCTTGTATTCTTGATGCAGGAAGATTTATGCTTTGGACATTTCCGGTGAGCTACCCAAAGAATTGTTTGTGCAGCTACAGGATTTGTAGGAAATCAATTTCCTAATGTTTCAGTTCCCTTCTTGCAATTTCTGTCGACTTAAACATCCTGAATTCTGAGGCAGGAATCTTGGTCAAAACGTCCTAAATGGGTCCATTCCGCCATAAATTGGACAGTTATCCAATATGCAGTACCTGTAATTGCCTTACAGGCTTCACTGTGCTTTATTTTTCTTGTGCTTCTCAACTCTTTAGTTGGCACAAAAAAGATGTCCTCTTTTTGGTGAGGTTCTCATCGGTGTTTTGGTTTGTTTGTCGAGAGAACAGTAGCCTTGGCATCAACAATTTCACGGGTCCAGTGCCGCCAGAGCTAGGAAATCTAACCAAGTTGCTTTCTCTGTCAAGTGTTATCCGTCATTTTCTGAGATATATTCTTGCGTTTAAGTGTAGCCTGCCAGTCAACTCATTCTTCTGAGTTTCTTTTTCGTCGCAGAAGCTTTGGCTCTAATAATTTCAACGGGCCTTTACCCAGAAGACTTGGAAATTTGGCCTCCTTACAGCAACTGTAAGTTGCATGATCTTAACACTTCACACCATAAATTTCTTTGTTGCAGAGAGGCACAGCTCATTTTTAACTCTAATACTGCAGATACAGATCCCCAAGCAGTGAATTCTGGTTGTTTGCTGTGCTTTCTGATTGTTAATTATATTTTTGTTTCAGGTATGTCGACAGCAGCGGAGTAAGCGGAGAGATTCCACAGGAATTGGCAAATTTGAAATCTCTTCAGATTCTGTACTTCTCATTGCACTTTTCTTTGGTTCTTTTCCAAAAAGACAACTTTTCTGGTGAATCCTGAGCATATCTATATTCATTTTGTCATTTCAGGCGGGCATCTGATAATCTGTTTACTGGAAAGCTTCCAGAATTTTTTGGGACTCTAACAGAACTACAGGACTTGTAGACACTTACAACATATATTGTCTCTTAGTCTTTTGAGAATTTAGATCATTTACATGTTTACGTTGGTTCTGCCTTTTAGGTCAATTTTTGCATTTTTTCATCCACAGGCGGCCGCAAGGGACAGCGCTTGAAGGTCCAATCCCAAGCAGTTTTAGTCAACTCAACAGGCTCCAGGACCTGTAAGGTGTCTAGTTATAACTTTGGCAATGGTCTCAATACTGTATTTCTGTTAATATCTCCCCAAACATTTGAGCATGCCTCTTGCGCATAGGTAATGTATCACAATGTGTGTGATATAAGTCTGTTCTTTATGGGAGAATAGGTGATGTTAGCAGTGAGGATTCTTCTCTGGGATTCTTGCAGAATCCAAAAAGAAGCCGGTGGATCTAAAATGGCCTTGACTAGAACATTTGAGGCTAACGTGACAAACACCATCATGGACATTCACTTCCTTTGGGCAGGGAAAGGCACTTGCTGCATTCCATATCAAAGCACATACGGACCTCTGGTGTCCGCAATTCATGTTTCTCAAGGTTCCGCAGGCCATTCCTCGCTACCTGTTACAAAACTTTCTCCATTTTATTCTGAGTCTGATCTCCTGTACTTCTACCTTGTAGTTTCTGATAGTAATGGCTCTTCAAACCTTAACAAGAAGCACGTTGGGAGATTTGTTGGAATAGCGTTGGGATGTGCAGCAGGCCTTGTCATCATCTCCTCTTTGTTTTACTTGTTGCGGACCAGAAATACTTTTAAAGGCATGAAAGTTGAAACGTACTCACCGGGGAAATAGTACTTCTGCGAAGATGGACCCCACTTCAGTGCTGTAAAATGTGGCATCTTCCAAGAAATAAGGGGCTCTTTCAAACATAAACTTCAACCGTAATATAATTGTGCACTATGTGCGCTGTTGAAATTGATAATTTTAAAGAAGTAGAGGAACAAAACAAAACAATAAAATAAAATAAAATAAAATAAAATAACCGTGTGCATCAATCACCGGTTGTCAATATTTGTTCGTAGAAGAAATGCCCTTACAGAAGAACAGGCTTATTAGTTCTAAATATTATTATATTTACTTGATCGGACCAACACCATCAATTAACATTTAATTTGGTTATTGAAATCGACAAATAAAGTTTAGGACCAAAGAATTGGCACGTTCGACTTACTACAATGGGTTGCCACTACTGAATCTTGTGATTAATATATATATATATATATTACAAACTGGATCATCATTCGTCCAATGTCATGACGTCCGCACCCCTGGACCTTCATTGGGTGGGATCAAACAGCCGGATCAAACTCCACGTCAAATCAGTAAAGTTCAAAACCAGACTTATATTAATAATTATTTGTCAAATATTTTTTTAAAATTTATTTTTCAGTTACAATAATTTTTTTTAATTTTTTAATTATTTTTATATTAATATTATTAATTAAAAATATTTATTATTTTTAATTAAATTTATCTTATTTTTTATTAAATATTATATACTACTTAAAATATTAATTAATATAATATATTAAATATAAATATTTTTTAATTATTTTTAAAAAATAAACAAATCATATTATTGATAATAAAAATAAAAAATTTTAATAATAATAATAATAATAATAATAATAATAATTTTTTTAAAAAAATTAAATTAAAAAAATTTTATATCAATATTACTATTTTTTATATTAATTAATATTTTAAATTTTATATAACATTTTATTAAAAATAATCTTGTAATAAATTATATTTTTTATTGTTAAAATAAATAAAAAATATTATAATATTTTTTAATAAATAATTTAAAATATTAAATAAAAAATATTTTTATTAATATTATTGATGCATTTTATTAATTAATATTTTAAATTTTATATAATATTTAATTTAAAATAATATAATATATTTAATAAAAATAAAAATATTTTTAATTAATATTATTAATTTAAAAAAAATTTTAAAAATATATTGTAATATAAATAAATAATTTAAAAAATAAAAAATAAAAAATATTATAAAATAATAAATTTTATTTAATTCGTCAAAATAAATACAATAGAAAAGAAAAGGTCACCGTCACCAAAGACCGTACGCGGGTAAAGTAAACACTGTAAACAGGTCAAAATATAGGGCTTTGATTTTTAAAAAGTGGTTAAAATAACGCGCATGGTAATGGTATTCCATAATAATAATATTATTAATATTTAATGGCTCAAACGATGATCGGACATATGTTTTGCACACAGTTGATTCCGATTTGAATTCTTGTTCCATTACGTCTACTTCTCTGTCGTTGAAATATATCTGGGCAACTTTAGAAATGTGTTTGAAGAATTTACTTAAAATATAAATATTGCGCTTTCAATTTGACAATTGTCATAACTAATTTTGACGGAACTTTGTTTCAATTTAGTTGTGCTCAGATTCGGTGAAAATGTAAATGTTGAGTTTTTTAATTTTATAATTATTATAATTAATCGTAATAAAATTTTATTTAAATTTAAAATATATATATATATATATATATATATATATATATATTTAAATGAATGGGAATATAGCCGGCAGGCACGATGACCACTGTCCCCGTTTTTGACTTAAAAAAAAAAAAAAAAAAGGAAAAATGCTACTGGCTCCATTCACGAATCACGATGTCCTCCTTTTTACACTACCAGTAAGATCACGCACATCACCGATGCGCAGAAGCTTTCTTCCGACAGGCACACCGCACACGCCTCCCGACACTTAATACAGCTGTCTCTCCAACAAGGTCCCGCTAGCCGCTCTGATTCCTCCACGTATACACCGGACCCAATCCCGTATTTAAATCTCCCTTTCCATTTTTTTGAAATAACATAAAAAAAAAAAAAGATATTTCATTCGCCATCCTTGGATGACTCCTTCTCTATCAGGTGCCTTTTTTATTCTCTCCATTCTTACAGACCCGAGAATCTAGAGAAAAGAGAGAGAATAAAAGCTGCCGGCTCGTCGTTTTCGGCCTCTCCGGTTGGTTCGCTTTTTCGCACAGGAGAAGGAAGCCGAGTAGATCCGACGGCGTTGTAGACTGATCGGAAGCGCCTCGCACAGATCCGAAAGAAATATATTAGGTCCGACAAAGGTAAATGAGTTTTTGTTGATGGTCTGATGTTCTTTAATCATTGCAGCAATTGATCGTAATTACAACTGTAAAGTTAGTTAAACTCATTGTCTAATTTGATTAATTGAACTGGAACTGCATTGATTGATTCCTTCATAATTACGAATAAGCGAATGCAGTGACAGAGGGTTAGATCTGATTGAAAGACAGTGAGAAGGGCCGGTGAGGGTCGGATCCAACGGTCAAGATGTCGTCGAGTACGATTCGAAAAGCTATTGGGACCGTTAAAGATCAAACCAGCATTGGCATAGCCAAAGTAGCTAGCAACATGGCACCGGAGCTGGAGGTAGCCATCGTGAAGGCGACGAGCCACGATGACGACCCGGCCAGCGAGAAGTACATGCGGGAGATCTTGAACTTGACCTCATTTTCTCGTGGGTACGTGTACGCGTGCGTGTCGGCGGTGTCGAAGCGCCTGGGCAAGACGCGCGACTGGGTTGTGGCCCTCAAGGCTCTGATTCTGGTCCACAGGCTACTCAACGAGGGACATACTCTGTTTCAGGAGGAGATCTTGTATGCTACGAGGAGGGGTGCGAGGCTTTTGAACATGTCTGATTTTAGAGACGAGGCTCATTCTAATTCCTGGGATCACTCTGCCTTTGTTAGGACTTATGCTATGTATTTGGATCAGAGACTAGAATTGATGCTGTTTGACAGGAAAGGAGACAGTGGCAGCAGCAGGGGTGGTAGCAGTTATGATGAAATTGAGAGATATGGAGGCAGAGGTGATTTTAGATCGCCGCAGCCAAGACCCTACGAGTATAATGACTATGGGGATTATAGAGGAGGTGAAAGTGGACATGGAAATTATGGAAGGAGTAGGTCTTTTGGAGATGTGAGGGACACTGTTGGCAGAGAGGGTGGGGAAGGCAGCAGGAGAGCAGTGACTCCACCGAGAGAAATGAAGCCGGAGAGGATTTTTGGCAAGATGGGTCATTTGCAGAGGCTGTTGGATCGCTTCTTGTCTTGTCGACCTACTGGATTGGCCAAGAACAGCAGGATGATATTGATTGCGCTTTATCCAGTTGTCAAAGAGAGTTTTCAGCTGTATGCAGATATATGCGAGGTTTTGGCTGTTTTGCTTGATAAATTCTTTGACATGGAGTACCCGGATTGTGTCAAGGCTTTTGATGCTTATGCTGGCGCTGCTAAGCAGATTGATGAGCTCATTGCATTTTATAGTTGGTGTAAGGAAACTGGAGTGGCCAGATCATCTGAATATCCAGAAATCCAGAGGATTACAGGGAAATTGTTGGAGACTTTGGAGGAGTTTGTGAGGGATAGAGCAAAGAGGTCCAAGAGTCCAGAGAGGAAACAGGAGACCCCTCCAGTGGTCCAGGAGGAGGAGCACGTAACTGATACGAATGAAATTAAGGCACTGCCTCCACCTGAGAATTATATGCCTCCTCCTCCTCCAGAGCCTGAGCCAAAACCTCAGCAGCCACAGGTTACTGAAGATTTGGTGAATTTAAGGGATGATGGTGTTAGTGCAGATGATCAGGGAAATAAGTTGGCTCTGGCTTTGTTTGCTGGGCCACCTGCTAATAATGGAAATGGATCGTGGGAAGCATTCCCATCTGATGGTGATCCCCAAGTCACTTCAGCCTGGCAGAACCCAGCTGTTGAATCTGGCAAGGCAGATTGGGAATTGGCATTGGTTGAGACAGCTAGCAATTTATCAAAGCAGAAAGCAAATTTGGCTGGTGGGTTTGATCCTTTATTGTTAAATGGCATCTATGATCAGGGAATGGTAAGGCAGCAAGTAAATGCTACACAAATGAGTGGAGGAAGTGCCAGCAGTGTTGCATTACCAGGACCAGGGAAAAGCGCAACGCCAGTTCTAGCTCTTCCAGCTCCAGATGGAACTGTGCAGACAGTTAATCAGGATCCATTTGCTGCTTCTCTGAGCATTCCACCTCCTTCATATGTGCAAATGGCAGAAATGGAGAAGAAACAACAGTTTCTTGCACAAGAGCAGATGGTATGGCAGCAATATGCCAAGGAGGGGATGCAAGGGCAAGCTAGCTTGTCTAAGATTAATGGTGCAGGGTACGGTCCTATGCCAATGATGCCTTACGGAATGCCACCAGTAAATGGGATGGGACCACCAGCTGGGTATTACTATGCTCCATACTGACTTCGTTCTGTTTATGTTTTTATCTTTTTAGTGCTTTCTTTCATTAAAAAGATTATATATGTCATCATTCCTGCAATTTTTGCTCAGAGTGTGAGGGAGAGAGGAAGAGAGACTTGGTTATTATGGGGAATTTTGATGTTTGGGAGACCTGTACTTTGAATTGGGATGTCTCTTTGTGCTCTGTAATATTAGAATTCTCTTTTTGAGTCTCTTGTCCATTATGTTACCAAGGTTCTGAGAACATAAACTGATTTAATGAAAGCTGGCTGAACTTATTGGGATTGATTGAGAGAACCTTGTTGTGTACGAGAGATGGGAGACTTTAAGCTACCTACAATAACACTAGTTTGGCCTTCTGTAGATTGTATTCAAAGGGACAAAAGAGGGAGGCTGAAAGCCTCTCAAAATGCTTATTTACGTGCCTGTTGTTTTGTTTGCGAGTGGTTGTGACAAAACGAACCCGTTTTAGCCAATTTGGTGGAGGAGATAATCTTAATTGGGGGATTGGTGTTGTTTTATCAAAGTCTAGCATCGCTTGGATTACTTAACCCAGTTACGATATTTAATTTCCGCCAGCATGGTATATTGGGCACGGTGGTAAGCAGGCTCGTTAAATGAAAAAAAGCCTTTGCTGGAGTATTTGCATGATTCAGAGAAATAGCTCTTGTTGGAACTACATCAATATCACTGTTATTCTTGAGGTAGAAAAGTAGTGTAATCAACTGAACCAGCAAAGTCACAACAAATGCTCTTAATTCTTATCCTCACGGAGACTTCTAATAGGTTATTGCCGGGTCTTAGCAGGCAAGTTATTTTGTTAGGGAATCGGTCTTGGTGTGTCCTGATCAGAACCCAAAATTGGAAGCATACATAGTTACTAGTCTGTATATAATATGTACATGATTGGGTGATCTAGGACAAAATATAGAGGGTATAATATGCTCTGTTTTTTTTTTTTTTTCTCTTTTTTAACATCTAATTAACTATTGACTATTATTGTATTTCAAAATAATTAGTAATTGCACTCTCTTTTTAAAAAAAAAAAAAAAAAAAAGAAAAATAACTTGTACTGTAGTTGATCCAAATCCAAATTGGGTGAGAATTAAAGAAATGAAGATGCGGTTCAACCCTAGCATCATACCTATGGGCAAAACAAATTATTAGCGTACCTTTTGTATTCCACTGAAAAGAACTTTCTTGTCTTCTTACCGAGTGCATCTGTCGTTTTGAAAAAGAATTTCTGATGGAGCGCAGCTCGTTGAGACATTCGACTCGGTCGGTCAAGGGCTTTTGATTTGAGCCCCAGGAACCTTCATCTCTTTCCGTGTTTCAGACGAATTTGACTCTGCTGGAATTATTGATGGCCCCTTCTCTAGGAAGCCAATATTTTATTCCTCCTGTCCCGGTGCAGAACCAACCTTCACCCGATGTACATCTCCGTGATAAGCGGAAAAATGGGTCAAGGGTCAACACATGAGTTGTGGGGTTT
The DNA here is from genome assembly GCA_037832385.1 of Rhizophora apiculata. Classification (NCBI taxonomy): domain Eukaryota; kingdom Viridiplantae; phylum Streptophyta; class Magnoliopsida; order Malpighiales; family Rhizophoraceae; genus Rhizophora; species Rhizophora apiculata. The sequence goes on along the minus strand of CM075433.1, from coordinate 2,259,154 downwards.
TTAATTTTCAAAGTCCTGGATCACCGACACTTTTTGCTCAAACCAAAATTGGGATTTGAGAATTGAGAAGTCAATTGCCCAACTGTATTTGTGCAGACACCAGCTCATTTTCTCTTGCCTGATTTACAAGAATTAAGAGACTAAATTTTAAACTTAAAATAAAGAGTTGAGGTATGGGCTATATTGGGCTCAATTATGGGAGCCCAAAAAAATTTAGAAGCTATAAAAGAAAGTGCATTTGATTTGGCCCAACTTGGGACAATCAGCAGCCTAAGATTTTTGGAGGGGAGTCCAACTCAACTGGGTTCAAATCCGTGGGATCAACCGTAGGGGGCCAGAAGTGCCAGCGGCAGTCGCCAACATAATTCAATTTTCAATTCGTTTGTCGAACATTTCGATTTTATGCTATTGAAAATGGCAACTTTCCCAGACTTTGTCAATTGGTTTATAGTCAGCCAATTATTATCTCCATTAGGCCCAAATTACTTCAAGGTCCAAGCTTATACCTAACTACGAGCTTGTCTCAGCTCTCTTTCCAAAACTCAAAGCCCAGATCGAGGCCTAGCCCGAACTCCTCCAAAGCTCGGGTTCCCCTCCCAAAACCAGCAATCTCACTCGAGTCACGGTAGTTTATCTTTGTCTTGCAGGCCCATCACCTCTCCAAGTCACAGCAAGAACTCCGCCCCATGACTCCATCAGAAACTATGGAGAGGCATGAACAAAGCATACCAAAACCAAGCCCTCTCCGGGTGTGTGAAATGCGTGTAACTAAAGATTCTGGTTATTTAACACTTGCTGATAGGTGCGTTTTCAAATATTCTCGTGACAAATTGTATGGATAATGCAAAAAAAAAAAAAAAAGTTCATTCCCATAAGCAGAATAAATTGCAATTTCAACCTTGCGTGTGAGAGTGTAACACGACAATGACATAAATGCTAAAAATGAGCAATTGCCGGGACCGTCGCAGTAGCCAATGCAATAGCTGGAAAGTAGCATTAAAACTCGCACCTGGCCAGGAAGTCGTCGAGCCAACGATTCCAGATGGTGGTGTCTTGGAAACCAGGCGTGCGACAGACTGTATAATTGTATGCAACACATAAAAAAATAATAAATAAAATTAATTTAATAACTCTTTTATTGAATTTTACTTATTTATAAAATTAAATAAAATGTAATTAATACACATATTTTAATATTACTATATTATTCTACAAGAATTACATCTTTTTTTTTTACTAGTTTTATTTGAGGTGTCAATTCCCAACAGATTTAGGCGTAATCTGAGGCCTGTTACCCACAGTTGTTTTCTATTTGGTCTTTTTGGGCTAAAATTGCTTGTTACTTGGTGACATTTCATTTTCATATAACCTTTTGAGCGTAGAGTATAATTAAATTGTCAGCTGTCACTGCAATTATTATAATTACAGCATAGACCCATAGCGCGAAAAAGGACGAAAAACTGTCTGTATCATAAAACTCATAATCACTTGTGGACAAAGCCCTGGGATTTCTCCCACATTCCGCTTTCTTTACTCGCACTTTTGTTTATGAATTCATTAAATTCTTAAATATCATTACACATCTATTTTACATAAATACAGGTATATAATAATTTTTATGATAAAGTAATGTAGTAAAAATATTCTTTATCAGGAAGTTAAAAGTTAAGAATATGAAGAATGAGAAGTAAACCGCACATATTTATTTTATTTACTAATAAACTTATCAAATTATAAATGATGTAATAAAAATAATTTTCTTAAACTTTTATGAGTATGATAAATGAGTGGCCAACCTTAAATAAGCCGAGCTAACTGATAGCTGCCTAGAGACATTGACTTAAGGGGGTAACTCCTCCACTCATTTTGGAGGTCCACAATCAAAAGGCTAAAAGTGAAAAAAAAAAAAGAAAAAAATGAAAAAAGAAGAAAAAAAGTCCAACAGCTTGTCGATCGACAGGCCTATCTTCTGTACTTCTAAACATGGGCCCAAGAAACTTAAAGTCTGCTTGGACTCTATACGCACCGATGCGCCGTACGTTAGGGCGAATAACGTGGATGCATCATGTGGGAGTTCAGCAATCGTTCAGCACTAGGCCTACTGCATATGGTTAAAGTGAATACGAGAGCAGCCCCCACCTTCATTATCATCATTCCCTCACATCTGACTTACTTCATTATGTGGTAGGGGGGAGCAGAGTACCTATAATATTTGTCACTGTCAGTCGGAATGCGCACAACCCAAACTCTACTCAATCCTGTAATAATTCAAAGATACAATGAGATGGAACATGAGACATAGAGATGTGTGGTGGGGCTGGGTGTGAGAAAAGTCGATGGGGATAAGGCCAAGACCAAAAGCGAGAGGGAGCCAAAAGAAAAAAAAAAAAAAGGGAAAAATGGGGAGAGGGACTCATGGGGCTAGGGGAAGCAGGCATGTGGATGAGTGGGGGACACACCTAAACTCGACTGATTCAACAGAACACCCCCTCCCCCTCTTCAAAAGCCTTTGAAATAATTGAGTTCGTGACAGAAAAGAAAGGCGAGAAAGAGAAAGGCGGAGCGAAAGAAATTAAAGGTCTGGTGAAAGAGAAAGAGGTGCATAAAGGCAGAAGAAAGGCTTGGAAATCCCCGTTGCCTTACAAGAAACAGAGTCCTCTGTTCTTCTCCTTCCCACCACCCCCTCTAGCAGAATTGGCGAAGATGCGTAGACCAGGCTCAAGACCTTATGAATGCGTGAGAAAAGCTTGGCACAGTGACAGACACCAACCCATGAGAGGTTCCCTCATTCAAGAAATTTTCAGGTTAACCCCCCCTCCCCCTAAATCTTCTTACTTGGCTGTTTATCTCCATATGCATTGTGCCTTGCTTTTAATTCCAGTCCTGCTCATGAAATCTTGGCTGTTTATCATCATGATTTTAGAGTAGTCAACGAGGTTCATACTTCGGCAACTAAAAAGAACAAGGAATGGCAAGAAAAGCTCCCAGTTGTTGTCTTGAAAGCCGAAGAGATTATGTACTCAAAAGCCAATTCTGAGGTAAAAAAAAATCAAGATATATCGCTTATTTGGCCTCCTCACATCACATATGGTTAGATTTGCCAAAAATAGAATGGACATGGACAAATCGAGTCAACTGGTATTTGTTCTTTGATTCTTGCATAGGCTGAATACGTAGACCTCAAAACACTCTTCGATCGAACCAACGACGCCATTAATACGATAATCCGGCTCGATGAGAGTACTGAAACTGGAAAGCTTCTTCAACCTTGCATTGAAGGTACCTCCCCCCCCCCCCACCCCACACACTTTTTTGTTCTTTTCTTCCATTGAAATAATCAACAGTTAATTGCCATCTTCGCATTTGCAACATTGGCGTTATTGCTTTGGATTGGTCTTTTGTGGATGCTACGTGTTTAATGTTCCTCCCTTTCGTTTCACAACTTCTCAGCTGCATTGAATTTGGGCTGCATTCCAAGAAGGGCCTTGAGGAGTCAAAGGAATACTAATCCAAGGTGTTACCTGACTCCTGGAATTCCAGTGCCCAACAAATGCTCTCCTGGCGCGGAAAATAGAACCATCCAAGCAGATCACACATCCAGCTCGCAGTTTATGCCTAATCGTCCCAACTTAGTGAAACCAACAATCATGAACTTTGTCCTTACAGAAGGCTCTAAATCAAAAGACCTTGCTGCCCTGAATCATAATCTCCCATCTACTAAATACCATTTTGCAACTGATATTGTACTTCTGCCTAATCGTAACCAATTTCAATCTGTGCCCTCGGTGCATCCCTTGTACCATGGTGACTGCCTAGAGCCACAGCATTGCTCTAGTTTTGCTCCTAAATCTGCTACAGAAAATTTCAAGGTGGGCATGGCTCAAAATTGCTTCTCCCAAAATGGGAATGCTCTGGCTAAGGATCTCGGTGATGGTCATTCAAAGCCACAAGATATTAGCTGTGATCTATCTTTGAGTTTGGGCTCTTTCTCAGCCACCATGCTTAGTACTGTTCAAGAGAGAGATCAGTGGCATGATGCTGAAGATGGCTCTTCTCAAGAGGGTAGTACGACGCTCAATGATAGGACACCAAAGATGGACAAACGGCTCTCCCGCATCACTAGAATCGACGAGTATAAGCCATTAGATTCTTGTCCAGGAAAACTGAATAAAAGTGTAGAAAATGTAGATGTGACAAGAAAGCACAAAGCATTTTCTGGTCACCCTTGGGAGGATCAGCCACTTCATCGGCAGCCAAAGCGTCCATGTAATCACCTGACTGGCAGAATGGAAGGTGCAGGTTCATAGGCCGACCAAGCTGCGGTATAATGCTTGCTTCAAACTGATGGCGTGCCTCCACCGTCGCTACAGTCATTCTGGAAGTTTTAACTGTTCTGAGTTGTTAGAATGAGTTTGCTGTAATGTTGTAAGAAACATGAGATGTATACATATCTAAGCCTAACTTAGTCTACCGTGTGCTTTTATTCCGCTTTCCATGCAACTTTAAATGCTACATTTACCGCAGAAACACGCCCGTGTGGTTAAATTTCAAGTTTATGTCTTCAATATCTAAAATTTTAATTTCAAGAATATAAAATTTATAAAAAATTTTTTTAAAAAAATTATTTTTATCCGCTTCTCCGAACGTAGCCTCCCGGCTGGAATAACCATGCGAAAGAGAAGGCCGAAGTGTTGTCTTATCACTAGACCGTAGACTATGCGTCGGGAGGAAGAATTATTAGCAGTCAATAAATGGACTTCCGTCGTGCAACCGCCTGGTCCGCCCACCCACCTGATGGGGATCTCGTTGAATCAATGGGACGGAGCTTTTTGCTTTGTGCTGGATGGATTGCGAGTGGGTTGACAGCGAGTTGCGTCTCGTCAAATCCAAAAAATGTTTTCTTGGGGCCATGGGCTTTTGGGCTGCAACCTGCCTTGGTTGAGTGCTTTCCATTTTTAAGGAATTATTTGAAAAAATGAAATTAGTAATGCCAAGGCAAAATGGTTAAAATATTGCATTAGCTCACATCCAGGGGTTTTTATTTTGACCCGCAGAGCTCTGGGAGTAGCACACGACCCATATTTTTGGTTTAAACTGTCGGATAATCAAAAGTTGTATCCAAGAGTTACTACTTGTTTATCAAATATTAGATTTTATTTTTTTTTATTTTTTATCTTTTACAAATTAATTATAAATTAATAATCACTAATCACAATATTTGATTAATTCTGACGTTCACAAAAAGAAACAGAACACATTGGCCCACTTTAGATTGAGTTGGGCCCGTGTATAGCCACAAGTTCACTACTTTATGCATCTCAGAAGATGTTGTCAACTTTGACCCAAAAAAAAAAAAAAACAGAAAAACAGAGAGATAGAAGTAAATGTTGTCAATTGGCCATTTATAACATCTTACACGGGATGACCACAAGATTTCTATCCAGTTCAACCGAATTCTACAATACAATTTAGTTTAGTAGTTTAATAAAATATTAATTCCAACATAAAAAGAAAAAACATATTAAATCTTTTAATTTATGTAGTAAAAAAAAAATGTTAATAAGTGCACGACAATGCGTGTTCTATAATAGAATTAAATGAAAAACTAAATTTGTAAGAAATATTTATATTACACTTACGTACATTTATACACACACGTATTTTGCAGTGATCCCTAATTCTAATTTTTAAGTTGATGTGTTCTGCGTTCCCATCTACATCCATGGTAGCCCTATCGTGTCTATCATCGCACCATTTTCCTTTATTATTATTATTATTTTGTAAATTAAAATCTTGTAAAGTTAAATGTAAATTTAATTTTATTATTATTAATAGTTTGAGAAACATTTTTACCATGGCACTTACCTTCTCATTGCACAGGAAAAAAACAAATGCGGGCGGGAGCGTTAAATAAAAATATTCAAGGGGGATTTCTTTGACTCGGATTAGCGCGATTATTCTGAGCCGACTAGCCGGCTGCGCTTCCATTTGTGAACGGTTCCGACTTCCGTGTCGCAGGGCTCATCGTCGTTCTGTTGACTTACCATCTGTAATTATTGAGTTGAAATTTCAAAATTCCACGGAACTTTATGCTGGCCCAGAAGAAATCAAAAGACCCAAACAGAGAAAAACACAGAGATATAGAGAGAGAAAGAGCTGAGATGTCTTCAATGGCGTCGAGTTCCTCCAAGGATCCGGTACTTCCAGTGTTCATTTCTCCAAGTGGCGACGAGAAAGAGAAGGAGAGATTGATAGTAAAAGGAGGAGATGAGAGGCTTTTTAGAGGATCAGCCATGACCAAAAGAGGCGCCTATGCTGCCATTTCCTACATGTCTTGCGCAGGTCCAAAATCCAATTGTCTTTTCACTACTTTTATTATTATTATTATTAAGGAATTTTTTTTTCGCCGATTCTTTCTTAATTCAGAGACAACAAGTTGATGAATTTCCATTTCATCTGTTTGGCACCTTGAAACTCTTGGTCGAATGTATAATTTTTCTCACAGTGTTTTCATATTATCGTGTTTTGCTTATGTATCTTAACTGGTTTTAGGTTGGTCATGTTTTTATGTTTTGCAAATTTTTGTTTATGTGGGCGATGGCTGGTGTAGGGATGTCGCGATGGTGGGGGGATTTAATGGCACGAATCTGAGGTTTAGAATAATGATGAAAAGCTACCACCTATTGGTTCTAACGAATCTCCCATGTGTAATTTTCTAATTCCGGATGACTTTGAAGTGTCCTATGTACGCTTGGGTTGCTTTGAAGGTTTAAGTTTCATTAATAACTGCAGTCATTTGGGTTCCACTTTCATAATATGAAAGCTCCATCAAAATGAGTCTCAATTTTTTTATATTCAACGCAAAAGAGTGGTTAAGGGACAATGAAATTCGTCTGGGATTTGGAGGGGAATAGAATAAGTTGGAAGGATGATGAATATTCATCATCAGGGGGGTAGGCACCTATTGCAGAAAATGAATTTGGACAAATTGTTGCATTTTTTATACTGCTAAGTTCAACTTCTAATGACCAAAATAAATTTTTATCTTTCTCATATATTTTTCCTTTTAATTTACATCAGGCTTCTGTGATTGATTGATAGGGTAAGAGGTGTCTTGTTGTTGGTTGTTGTATCCCACAAATCCTGAGAAATTGTAGTTTCCCTCCCAATTTTATCATGACATTTACTTGTTTTCTCTCTCTTTTGCAGTGCTTTTGGTATTGTTCAACAAAGCAGCTCTTTCATCTTATAAGTTCCCAAGTGCTAATGTCATAACCTTGTCTCAGGTAGATCTTTATAAAGTCAATAGATGGCAAGCAGTATTGTCAATATGATTGCTGTGCTATAACGTTTATATTTCACTCCTGTAACTTTCTTGCTCATTTGTTTGGTGTCCAAGCAGCTGCTTGTTTTAGCTATTTGATTTGCCTTCATGAATATATGAAATTGATTTTTATTTACAATTGTAGAAGTACAGAACAAGATTGGGCTAAGACTTTTTTGCCATAAATTGGCTGAAACTCTGATTAAAAAGAGATCTATTAGCTTGCCTAAACAGTCAGAGTGAAACCAAGTGTGAGCTTAGAAAACCTTTGCTTAGGTCACAACAGTAAGTATGGGCTAAAAGCATCACAAGGATTGCAGTAAAACCAATATCAAATAATTTATTTGACGCCTTTATTTCATCATTTAAAACTTGGGATATGTTTAAGCCACTTTGCTTACTCTGGCTGTACATGATTTCTAGTGGAATTTGTCATGTAAGCTTTATAAAATTTGAAATTTTAGTCCGTGCTGCTTCTACACATTCGTGCCTTTCTAGTTTGTGAAATTTTTATTTCCTTGAGATTCACTTAGCCTGTTTCCAGATGCTATATTTACACTCTTATTTGTTTGTTTCCAGATGATATGTTCATGCTCTCTTCTATACACATTGAGACGCTGGAAGCTTATCTCTTTTATGGCTGGTGAATCTTTACCTGTTTCTGATAGCAAAGCTGGTTTTGTACCACTTGAGACATTGATACGCACCCTTCCTCTTTCGGGGGCCTATTTGCTTTACATGGTACATGGTTGACTGCATTGCAGAGCTTCTATTTTGAGCATCTATTGCAAGTAGCTAATGTCTACCTGTTCTGTAATTCCTCTTTAAAGCTAGTAACAATGGAGTCCGTGCGTGGAGTAAATGTTCCCATGTACACTACCCTAAGGAGGACTACAGTGGCATTTACAATGATTGTGGAGTCTATTCTAACAGGGCAGAAGTATACACCACCTATTGTTGGAAGGTAAATGATCATAATGCTTGCTTCTCTCCAGTGTGTTCTGTTGGTAATCAAGAGAGTATAATATTGTGCTTGTGCAACTATAATCTTATCTATGACAAGGGTGCATCACATTAACAAATTCTGCCTGCAATACCACCAGTTTACCCAAGTGGATGCTTTTTGTGAAAATGGACTATTATTTGGAATTTTGAAAGGTAAGGGCAGTCATGCAATTGAACTTGACATTCAGGACATTATTCTATTGAAAGTAAACCTTATTTCAAATTAGCTGAATGTTCAATTTTTATGGCCATCTCTCTCTATAGCAATGAATTAAAATCAATACAAAGCCTAGTTATGCCCTAGGCTAATGTATTTTATTGTCAAAAATTTTTCACTTCTATGGGTTCTATTCATGTGTCTGCCTGGTGATGCAATGCAATTCTCATGGTCTGGACCCATAACTTGGAAATCCTGTTTCAAAAAAACAAGGTTGCACTTAATTTGTACAATGAACTTAACCTTATGTGACCTGTCTGATGATTCCATAGAGGGAAGATAAATCTGTACCTAGGACGCCTAGCTTATATCCAAGATTGTCCTCATTGCAACCTTTTGTATGATTGTTGGATCTGTCTAATTTAACTTTTCTCAAGATACCTTTAGATTTACTTTTTGTACTGGATGTAGTTGCAATTCTTTGTAGTGCTTCTGATTTCTCCATTTAACTGAAAATATTAAGGATGTTATCAGTGTTGGGTTGATTGTTCTTGGTGCATTTATTGCGGGAGCACGGGACTTGTCATTCGACTTCTATGGCTATGCTGTTGTCTTTGCGGCCAACATTACAACAGCAATATACCTTGCAACCATCGGCCGTGTTGGTAGTACTCCTGTTCTTTTTTCAACAAATAATTTTTTTATTATGACATCAATTTGGCAATTCCTTTTCAGTAGCTTGATATTTCTCTTGTATTGTGGCTAATAAGATATTTTCCCAGGGAAATCTAGTGGCCTTAACAGTTTTGGCCTTATGTGGTGCAATGGTAATAACCTAACAAATCTAAAGCAAACAGTGTATGTTGGAGTAGTCATCATTTCTGCCTAATTTGTAACCTAACTTATTAAATTCTGTTGCTTTTCTTATATATAGGAATCATATGCAGCCCAGTTTTGCTGTTTTGGACATTCATATGGGGTGAATGGGAGATGACTTTGAAGTTTCCTTACTTGTTTTCACCCGGGTTTTTGGTATATTTTACTAGAATATTTCACTATTATGTACCTTTCAATGACGTGCATTTGTCCCTTTGTGAATCAGAAATTGCTTCTATATATTTCTAAGTGTGTTCCAACATAGATCTAGATCTTAACTTGTTACTAGGTTATGCAAGTCTAATCATGATGCTTTTAGCCACTAATGTCACGTAATTACCCACCCCCTTCTCTCTCTCTCTCTCTCTCTCACACTCACTCACACACACACACACACATGGGGGCCTCGAATTCTGCTTTGAGGATGAGGCTGGCTAACTACCCAGAACCTACAAATGGTACTACCAAATGTTATTAGCATGTTGGTTCTCTGCTAACAGCTATTTTTAACAGTACAAAATTTTATCATTTTTATTCCTTGTCATACTGCATTTTAGGTCAGTGCTTTCAATTAAATGATTCAGATAGGCATGATTTTTTTTTTTTTTTAATTTGTGGCAAACAGGCAGTGCTGCTTCTTTCCTGCATACTGGCCTTTTTCTTGAATTACAGTATATTTCTGAACACTTCTCTTAATTCAGCACTTACACAGACCATCTGTGGGAACCTAAAGGTTTGTATGTCCAATGATATCGTCTGTTGGATCTATTGTTACCTCCTCTTGCTCACTTGTTCTCTTCATTATTGTGTGGCCATAGGACCTATTTACAATTGTTCTTGGTTGGTCGCTTTTTGGTGGGCTACCTTTTGATATTGTAAGTTTAAAATATTGTCTGTCCTTATAGGCAATTCCTACCCCATTTCAGTTTTTCCGGTACTCATTTCCTTTGGTGATGGAATGTTTCTTACTTGCTTACAGTTTAATGTTATTGGGCAACTACTTGGTTTTGCTGGCTCTGGTTTGTATGCCTACTATAAGCTCATAGGAAGTTAATGGGGAGCCACGAGGTTATCAGCAGTGCATCCAACTTATTTATCAGTTGTTATTATACGATGGTCTTCTGAGTTTTGAAGAGGCTTATTTCAAGGAGATTTTTGCCTATAGCCGATCCAACTCTTGAGGTGAATGACAGCCTTCTTTTTTTTTCTTTTTTTCCTTCTGGCTTAATGCCTATGCTAGCAACTATCAGCTCTGACAGGGTCAATGCTTTGTAATTAATCTATTGTTCACCCTCCAGTGCACCAATTATGCACGAAATTCTTGGGAGGCATAAATTTTTGTAGGGAAGTTCACTACAAATTCATTGCTTCAATCATAATCATTAGATCCTTTTAGCATTTCATGTTTATGCAAAATTGTTTACGATGCTTCCCCTCCCCTCCACCCCATCCCCCACCCCCCACCCCCCACCCCCTTTTTTATTGGTTTCTGGGAAGGGGTGATGTGATGAAACGCAGAATGAATTTGGGATACACTCGAATGGATTCCTAAGAATGGCATCCACCACCACAGAATTTTGTTACTTTTTTAATAAATAGCTTTGCTGTGAACAGCAGTATGCTTCAACTTCCAGGGGGTCGAGGAATGCACGATTCATGGGAGCAACTGTAATGTTGTGCCCTTCATTACCCATCAAATTAATTGGACTGTACATTATTAAATCCTAAAACTTCAGTTGTTAAACAGCCAACTTAAAAACTTGCCTGTGTTTATTTGCTACAGGAATTTGGGTCAAAAAGGCAGTGATATCTAATCCCAACGAAAATCTTTATTAATGACTAGATCGAAATTGGAAAAAAATAAGAAGAAAAAAGGTCACTCCATTTATATTCATATGCTGCAAAATGTTTTTTCTAGCACATCAAAATTAAAATTTACACTTTGTGGGATTTTAAGTAAGTGAGGTTGGATCTTGTAGGCTCTTCTCAAAAATTTAATTTTTCTAATCAATCAAAACTCAATTGGTTTGGGTGTGTAAAATGTAATAAATATGTCACTAATCTCTAAATCAAGAGATAGATTCACTTCAATTTTTAGTTTTAAATTTAGAGTTTAATTTTTAGCTTTTTATTTTTTAAAAAAATACAATAAATATTCAATTTTGCCTTGTACAGGTGTCAATAGTCTCTAAGAAAGAGTAAAATTAAGGCCTGGACAGGCTGATTTCAGAGTTTCCGTCCTGCGACATGAGCTGGAGGTTAAAGAAAAAAAAACCGTTGCCCTTAAAATTCCAAACCCAACTGTCACCCCGCTCTAAGCACATTTCCATTCCATTCCCCCCCCCCCCAAAGCCCAAAACAAGCAATCCCCAGATTCTCTCTCTCTCTCTCTCTCTCTGTGGAATCTCCATTGCACATCACACAAATTTAGAAAAGCATTCCAAAAAAAAAAAAAAAACAGAGAGAGAATGAAAGATGGAGCCAAACCCTAACCCCTAAAGAGTCTTCTGTTTTCCTAAATCACGCGAACAAGCTCAATGCGTGTCCCTTTGGCCTTAGAATAAATGGCTCTTTGAAGCGCAGCCTTTTTATTTTATTTTATTTTATTTTATTTTGGTTTTTTAAGAATCGTTGGTTTATTAAGAGAGGGAGAGAGAGCTATGAGTCTCGTCGACATGAGAATCGACGTTGACGATTTCGTCCCTCGTGTTTCTCTCGGCCACCGTAGGAGCAGTTCCATGCCTTGCCTTGTCGACGGCTGCTATGGCAGCGGCGGCTTTTCTTATACTAAGCTCCCCGATGAGTCCCTCCGGCTCACCGTTCTCAAATTGGATGGCTCCTCCTTCGGTATTCCCCCCTCCCTCCCTCTCTCTCTCTTCTTTCCCTGTTTCTAGTTTCAATTTTTTTTATTTTTTGAGAGAATGGATAGAGGTTGTGTTTGTTGCTGGAAAAATGCAGGAAACAATGTGAAACTAAAAATGCAGGCATTTTTTTTTAAAAAAAATTTTGTTTTTGCAGATATTGAAGTCACGAAGTTGGCTACTGTTGCAGAGCTGAGGCAGGCGGTGGAGGCCGCCTTCAGTCACATCCCAAGGAAGGGCATTGGCGAGATCTCATGGTACCTTTTTGTTTTTTGTTTTTTTCTTTTTTGTTTGCTCCCTCATTTCTTTTTGTTCTGGTGAAAACTTGGGAAAATGGAAGGAACGAATGTTTAGTGTATCCAATTTTATTCAATACTTCTCATTTCTTTTTCCATTTTTGGAATTTTCCCTTTCCCAAGTAAATGGAAATCACGTTGAGCTTCAGAATGTGGTCTCTTTGTCTGTTTACCCTTCAGAATGTGGTCTCTTTGTCTGTTTACTCAGTTCCTAAGAAGCGGGACCGAAGCAGTGGGTAAAGGCACTGATTTTTTGTTATATGAATAATGATTCATCCAGGCCACATGTATGGGGGCATTTCTGCTTATCCTATGATGGTCAAAAGCTAGTTGCAGAAACAGATTACATCAGGCACTATGGCATCAGGGACGGCGACCAGGTTTGTTGGCACCCTTCCTTTTCCACGCTTTTTGTTTGATGCAGTCTCAATAGCCTTTCTAGCCATTCCTATGCCGGTGTAATGTGAAGGAATTGTTCCCATTGTGTTGATCAATGGATTTTATCTGTGTTAGAATTGTTCCCACAGTGTTGATAAATGGATTTTATCTGTGAAAGAATTTTTTTTCTTTGTTTTGATAAGTGGATTTTATCTGAGTCACAGGTGAACATGGCTGTTAATAATCAAATTCAGTGAATGTATCCACACAAACTTCCAACTTATAGGACTTTGAGCTTCTGTTTTGTTGGAATTGAAGAGAGCATCTTACACTTAATCTTGCTTGCAGTTCCTTGCACACTTTTCAATCAACTATGTTTTAGGACATTAACTTGCCCTTGCTTTTGTAAACATATTTGGCGGCAGTTTCATAAAGAGGAAGGTAAACTTGATGGTCCAGAGATTCTTTAGTTCTTATAGATGTCTGTGTTTCATGGTAAAATTGATATCAATAAATTTTCTGTTGGCAAATAATCATAGATTAATTTTGAGCATTCTGAACATCAAAATGAAACCAGTGGATACTTTGTGAGAATCACAGATTTGTTATCTGCCCTTGGCCATCTTGTGAATTTTAGTTTTCCTTATTTTTCCTTTAATTTGAAACATTTTAATGTATATATCAAAACAACAAACTTGTAGTATTCCACAGATGATGCTAATGTTGCATTTTTGATTTGTGCAGCTGCAATTTGTACGGCACATCTCAACCAACTACAGCCCAAGAAGGAAGCACTCAATGAAATGGGGTATTGCTTTGGGACAACACAGGATGTAAGGCTCCCTACTTGCCCTTGCATCTTTCTTGCAATCATTTTGTTTCCTCCCTGTTGGTCCTATTTGAACAATAATGTCTCAACTAAGTTTCACACATATGCTTCAGTTGTCCCAGAAGAAATTACCTTAATTGTTTTTCTGCTTTAAGCATTGCATTATGCAGAACTAAGAAAATTTTGGTCTCAAAAAATTGATGCGCAATGGGATATAACCATGTTAATTTTAATAATTCTATAGGTCAAACATGGTTCTTCAATCCTATTTTTAATGTAAGCGGCTTTATTAGCAGAAAATCTGGTCATGGAAATTGAGGCAGTCTATGGGTTAGAGATATAGGGAGGTCTGCAGCCAACATTTTAAACCTTTAAAACTTTTCACTCTCTCTCTCTCTCTCTCTCTCTCTCTTTGGAAGGGCCCTTTAAAAATTATTGCTAACAATGAAATTGACAAAATTTTGATATTGACACTGGTCTCTTGCAAAAGGCTTGGACTGCTTATATTTGAGTTGTAGTGCTTTTGCACTAACTACATATTACTTAACATATATACTGGTTGCACATTCTGCTTGTGATTCTCTAGAACTCTTTGTCCATTCATTCGTACACTGATTGATTGATAAATTAATTGGGAATATGCAGCTCGCTTTCACAGTCAAATAGTCACGAAGAGAAAGAACAGAGAAATGAAGAAGATGACTACGACATAGAGACTGGGAGTTATCAGTATCATGATGAAAAGGATGATGATGATGCTATTGAGAATGAATCCAGATGGCCTCATTTTTTGCAACAATGTTTTCCATACTCCAGGCTGCCAACAATGGCCAAGGTGACAGGCTTGAAGGCTTCTCCTTCTCTATCTGCATGTCGTTTCTTGCAAGGTTTTAAGAGAATCTTACAAATTTGTGGTGATAACCATTATTCTTTACAGGATGCATTGAGAGATGATTAGTGACCCACTAACACGTGTTACTCATGCTGCTGGATTTGGTTAGAGAACACTTGCGTTCGCTTAAAAATGTGCGAGAGAGTAGCCATTAAGGTGTTCTAGCTTCGAATGAATGCTACACTATGCCTCAAAACACACTGTGACGCTGTGTTCCAAGATTTTTTGGATGATTATTACATTTCTGTGTCAATGATTTTTTTGGTTGGGCTGTTGGCAATGATTGTATAGCACTTTTAGGACTGTGTTGGATACTGGAAGTAGAATTCATTTCTGCTGACATTACTGGTCTTTATCCGATGATTTCACGTCGACATCAATCCTATTACCCCTCAATGCCTTCAAATAAACTTTCTTAACAAAGTAATGGAACAAGGAGGAAGAAGAGGAACTGCACATGGTGTTTTGTTTTCAACAGTAAATAAGAATATGTGAAAACGATCCAAGACTCGTAGTTCTGGGTCCATAATTCAAACCCTTGTCTTTAGAAACCAACAAAGAATATATGAATTCACTTCCACTCTTACATTGCATGTTAAGTTATAAACAGTTAGTGCTACTGCTCTAAGAGGATGGATTGTGTCCACGAACAAAATTTTCGTGCTTCCCTTCTACGAGTTACCTTAATGAGGTGGGCACGGCACCTGAGGGTCACAGTAGGTATTAGATATTTAAGCTTCACTGGATTGTGATCAAATCTGGAGATGCTTGGATTCGAAGGCAGAAAATTGTAAGAACATCCATGGCAAACTGACAAATTGGCTAATCGTGTGAGGCTATGATTGAAGGAGCTCGCCAGGCTGGTTCCGTCTCAGGAACTTACTAGTGACAGTTATCTTCTCCAGGTGAGTTTTGAGTTGAGTTCACTGCGGCTCATGCAGGCGAAAATTAGAGGGACGGGACTACTTTTGTTGGAACCTCCTGATTTCGTGTTTAAATCCTAATGACTCTATTCTATTTTCCCAAAATTTCGAGTCTCTCTTGTAAGTTGCAATACCCAAAAACATTGGAGCGGCGGGTCGGATGGGTCGGGAATTTGACCCAATTGTAGAACCCGGGTAGTAGTTGTAGTTAAGCAGCCGCTGGCGAATCTCACGCACCCGAGCACGTGCAATCACTCCCCAACCGTAGTCCTCCACTCCAGAATTTGTGTGGCAAACAATGAGATAGCCCCATGGCATTGGTGGAAAAAATCCCTCTGGCCATTTCCATACAAATTGTCTTCTCTCTGAGAATTATATCAACGATCCAGAGATAAAACAACAACTTTCCCATTCATTTTGGCAAAAAAAAAAATCACTTTTAATCAGGCATGGCCAACGTGGTGATGGCCTCCTCTTGCCCCTGCAAGCCCCTTGTATCGGCCAATTCTTCAGTCCCATCCTCCATTAGACCAAAGCTCCAACTCCCCCAACAGACCCTTCTCCTGAAAATCCCCAAAATCGCCAAAACCCATCTCCTCTCTCTTCCCACCAAGTCAATCTCCCTCTTCGCTGCCACCTCCTTGGCCTTCGCCCCGTCGTCCCTCGCCGAGGAAATGGAAAAAGCCGCTCTCTTTGACTTCAACTTGACCCTCCCAATCATCATGGCCGAATTCTTGCTTCTCATGGTAGCCTTGGACAAGCTTTACTTCACACCACTTGGTAAGTTCATGGACGAGAGGGACGCCGCCATCAAGGAGAAGCTGAGCAGCGTCAAGGACACGTCGGATGATGTGAAGCAGCTGGAGGAGCAGGGTGAAGCTATTATGCGGGCAGCCAGGGCGGAGATATCGGCGGCGCTTAACAAGATGAAGAAGGAGACGCAGGCGGAGATGGAGCAGAAACTGGCCGAGGGGAGGAAGAAAGTCGAGGCAGAGTTGCAGGAGGCACTGGCCAATTTGGAGAGGCAGAAGGAGGAAACTATCAAGTCCCTTGACTCCCAGATTGCTGCTCTCAGTGACGAGATTGTCAAGAAGGTTCTTCCTGTCCAATAAATCGTTATTAAATTTCTTATTTTTGTGACTTCCAGGTTTTAATGTGTCTACTGTTTTCAAGTACCTTGTATTTAAATTGATAATTGGATATGTGGAACTGCGATCTTGAGCCTGTGTAAGGATCAAACCGACTTTGGAAGTTGGAATAGCATTTATGGATGTGTTACTGTGTTCCTTCTGCACTCCCGGCTTCCAGATAATGGACTGCTGACTGTGTATGATTCTTGTTATACCTGCTGCTAAAGAAAATGCCCAAGTAGGACCAGGAGGGAAGGAATGGCACACACGAAGAGTTCAACTTGAATCAAATTGTGCCCCAATTCGTTTGAGCTCTTTGTCAAAATGAGGTTCAAAATCGTTCGTTTTGTTTCATTTCAGCAGAAATGACTTTCATCACGATGATTGTAAACAAAAACTTGAATATTACAGTACTTTTAATGGACTAAAGCTTTGAGGAATTTGATGGCAATGCAACAGATTTTGTAGCCTTATAAATGTAAGTTGGAATTTTGTTAGTGCCCCCCAAAAAGAGAAGACTCGATATTGACAAGTTCTTGAATTGCCCCGCCTTGCCAAACAATCAAAATAAGCTTAATGTCAAACAGATTCGGCTATGAGTCTCGTCTACATAAGAATCGACGTTGATGATTTTATCCCTTGTTTTGCCCCCGGCCACCACCGTAGGGACAGTTCCATGCCATTGATCGCTGTTGCGTTAGTGACTTTTCTCATGGTAAGCTACCCGAGGAGACCCACCAGGCTCACCGTTCTCGAATTGGATCGCTTCTGTTTTGGTTTTCCCCTCCTCCTCCTCCAGTTCCTTCCCTGTTTCTGGTTTTTATTTTCGATTCTTGTTTGAGAAAACAGAGACTGTTTGTTGCTGGAAAAATGCAGGAAAGAATGTGAAACTAAAATGCATGTGAAACAGATTGGGTCGTGGCTGTGAACGCATGTCAATAATGGAGAGAACCAGCATAAGAATGGTATACCTCGGATCATCTTATGCGTTCCACCAGCCATGTTGTTTGGTGTGAGAGCAACTAGACAACTGTTAATTTCAGTAATTAGAGTTCGAATCCTTACACCAACGTGTTCCCAGTTTTTTTTTTTTTTTATTCTTCTTTTTTCTCCTTCAGCTTTTCACAGAGACCGAATGAGAAAATTGTATAACCGCTGCACCTCAACAATTTCATCCCCCGACGGGAGTTACTGGTCCATAGTTATGTAGTGTTTTAGTCCAGATTAGAAGGAAGCCATGTGCACATCAAGGGCAGCAATGATGGAGGTAAACGTAGAGTCCGTGTTTGCAAGCTTCTTGGTGTAGCAATGTATGTCAGCACGTAATTACAAGAGGCTTCGTTAAAACTTCCTGATAATTTTCCAGAACAGAAGAACTAACAACTTGTGCAAGAAACTGTGGCTCCTGACAACGTTTGCCGATGTCCTTTGATGGTCAAATGAATCAAACGCTGGGCATGCAAGTGCTTCTTACTCTGCTTACCACTTTATGAGTAACCTTGGGAGGAGGAAAAAGGAATGCGAAAGGAGGAGATTAAGGGAAAAAAAATAAAAAGAATAATACTTATATTTGAAAAATATGTTGGGGAGTTAAAAAAAAAAAAAAGCTTTTTTTTTTTTACTTTAAAAAAAAAAGAAAAATTTAATTCTCTCACATGATTCAATTTATTTATATTAATTTTTTTCATTGAAACCCATTTATTATAGATATAAAATTGAAATTATGATAAATATTATTTTTTTATTTTTTTAAACAATAAATTTTAATTTTCTTTCTTCACCTTTTTTTTGTTTGGGGGGTTTTGAAATACAGAGACGATAGGAAATGCCATGGCATGAATTAATCAAAGGTGAAACTTCCACTAGAGTGAATTGACTCAATGGGACACGACGATGTGGACCTTTCCATCATACGGTTTCCTTTCCTTGCAAACCATTCATACTTCATACCCACCAATAATTTGGCAGAATATTCAATTCCCCACGCAAATAAATAAATAAATGAATCATTGAAAGTGACTTGATAGATTCAACCTCTGCTCAAAAAAATTTTTTTTTTTTTTTAAAGCTTGAGAGATTAAACTTGTATTTATATTATTTATTTGGAAACTAGATAATAAATCCAAAAAAAAAAACCCTTAAGCTTCAACTCACTCCTCGTGATTATAAATAATAATAATAATAATAAATCACTCAAAATAGTTGGACAGAAAGGTCAATTGACACCCTAACGAAGTTCAAGGATCCGGTGGGGCCCACTCCCCTCGATGATCCCTCGTTCTCTTGCCCAAAAAAAAAAATATATCTCACTTCTCTCTTGACACGTTTTTCTCTCTCTTTTTTTATTCATTTCTCTCTCTCTGCCAATTAAATTTCCTTCCGTTTCCAGCCGATCTGTCAGTTTCTTCTTCTTTTTCTTCTTCACTCTTCGGCAACTCGGCCAGCCTTTGGCTGTTTGCTTCTGTCCATTTTTTTTTTTTTTTTTTCTTTGTATCTGTTTCCTTCTCCCCAGCTTTTTATTAAGTTTTGTTAAACAGTGCCGAATTGTTTGTGCATTCACTCCTCTCCGTGAATTCTCTCCGCGAATTTTTTTTTTCTTTGAAATTAACAGTTTTGCGCCTTTTAAAAAAAAAACAAAAATTATTTCTAGCTTTAATTCGTCGAAATCTCAACGCTTATTATAATTTATAAGTCTTGAGTTCCATTCTCTTACATCCTCTCAATCCATTCCCACCGGCGGTAAACACAGACACACTCTCACTGTCTCTCTGATAATTTTTAAGCTCTGTTTGGT
Source organism: Rhizophora apiculata (assembly GCA_037832385.1). Lineage (NCBI taxonomy): Eukaryota > Viridiplantae > Streptophyta > Magnoliopsida > Malpighiales > Rhizophoraceae > Rhizophora > Rhizophora apiculata. The sequence continues at coordinate 2,239,689 of CM075433.1, read as the reverse complement.
AAGAAGATTTTTGTTAATTGTACTTAGTTTCTTGAAGGATGTGTCCGAAGGGAGGAAAAAGTAAAAGTGGAAAGTGAAGTATTGAGTTTGATGTGCTTTTTGTTTTGTCCAATAAAATGAAAGTGCTGTCTCCACACTTGGATTCCAGAAAAGCAAAAAGTGGGTGGGGTGGGGGGTGGAGGAAAAAAGAGGAAAGCTGTATTTTGCAAGCCTCCTTTTTCCGCTGGTCTTAGTTTGTTTGTATTTGTGAAGAAAAACGGGTGTCTTAAGGAAAGTGGGACACTACTTGCCAAAGCACTCTTATTTGGGTGAGCTTAGAAATTGGGATTTATGATCATTTTAGGGTTTAGGGTTTTAGTTTGCTGTTACTTATTTCACTGTGTCTTTTTGTATCTAGCGATGTTTAGATGAGAATTCGGGTGGTTTACCGTGGATTCCTTGATGTGCTGGCGTATGAGATGAGCATGTTTATACGAGTCCCTAATTAGTGGGATTATTATTAATTATGTTATTTAATATTCTCTGTATTTGCTTGTATGGCCTTTTATTAAAGCAATCAAATATAATTTAGAGCTGTTCGGCTTATGTGGAGGCTAATCTCTTGAAGAGATTAATGGGAGGGTCGTCCCCTCGAAGAGATCAAAACCTTTTTTCTTTTTGTTTTTCGTAGTTTCCTAATCTTGATTCCTGGTTCTCACCTTGTGTAGTTATGAACGAGGATTATGACTTATGTTTAATCTCCACTAGTCCACTTAAATACTTGTAAAGATAGAGTAATCCCAATTTCAATATTATGTGTTGTGCAAACATCTATGGCTTGGGAGCTTGATGGCAAGCAACATGATTCCTGATCTGGGTTCTATTTTCTTCCCGGTTAACATGCTTTTACATGGTATTGGTTTGGATGGGTACTTGGTTGCTATTATGTTCACGTAACTGTTTAACTGTCTTGAGGTGAAGTTCGAGTTTGTAAGTTTTCCAACCTGCAATGTCTTTTGTGTGCTTTGACCTTGCATTTATATTTTTATACAGTAAATAATTGAGTATTTTGCCTCTTCCTTGTTTTCATAAGATAACCTTTTGATAAATCCCACTTTTTAAGATTGCTGACTTCTATTCACCAAGAATAGAGCTAACACATTTTGACAGTCAGATTAATTTCTTGTAGATTTTTGTCAAGTTAGCTGAACATTGGGTTTATTGTCACAAATATAATTTCTTTTTTTAATGAAATGTTTTCTTTTTTTTTGTGGGGGGGGGGGGGGAGGAGTTGGTTTCAATGTGATTTAATCCAGTATATCTATTTTTATAGGAAGTTTGAATGGCTGGAAAAGTTGCTCCTGTTCAACCTGTTACTCCTTTCGAATATGAGCTTTTTGAAGGTGACCCTGATCACCTTAGAACTGTTGTGGCCTCATCAAATGAGTCAACTTGTTGGATTGACCCTGCAAAGCTGAAATTAAGACACAGAATTGGGAGGGGCCCTTTCGGTGATGTCTGGTTAGCTACACATCATCAATCTACTGCAGATTATGATGAATATCATGAAGTGGCCGTCAAGATATTAAGTCTAATTAAGGAGGATTACATGAGAACTGTATTGGATAAATTTAATGACTTATTCTCAAAGTGTCAAGGGATAGAATGTGTGTGTTTGCTACACGGAATTTCAGTTGTAAATGGAAAGGTTAGTGAGGTCTTTATACTTGGGACACTATGGCAAGGTCACATTTTTTTTCTTCCAATGCTTAGTTCATGGAAGAATTTTAACCCTATCTGCAGATTTGCATCATTATAAAGTTCTATGAGGGATCAGTTGCTGACAGAATGGCTCGGCTTAAAGGAGGGAAGATTGCACTGCCTGATGTGTTAAGGTCATGTGCATCTTTGTGTGCGCCTTTACATGTTTCCTGTGATGCTACAAAAAAGGGAACTGGAACCTGACTGTTTACTTATCTTTTCAGGTATGGCGTTGATTTAGCTCAGGCAGTACTAGAATTGCATGCAAAAGAAATCTTAGTTCTTAACCTAAAGCCATCAAATTTCCTTCTTAATGAGAATGATCAAGCTATTCTAGGAGATGTGGGCATTTCCTACCTGCTGCTTGGAATCCCATTGCCAAGCCCAGATATTTCTCGGAGGCTTGGAACTCCAAACTACATGGCACCAGAACAATGGGAGCCAGAAGCAAGAGGTCCAGTGGCCTTGGAGACTGACTCATGGGGGTTTGGGTGCAGCATTGTGGAGATGTTGACAGGTGTTCAGCCTTGGTGTGGGAGGTCAGTTGAAGAGATTTATGACTTAGTGGTCAGAAAGCAAGAGAAACCACTTATACCTGAGGGCCTTCCTCCTCCTGTTGAAAATGTTCTTCTTGGTTGCTTTGACTATGACTTCAGAAATCGGCCATCAATGAAAGACATATTGTGTGTGCTTAAGAGGTGTGCCTTATTTTTTTTTTCTTCTCTTTGAACAGCACTTAAGAGGTGTGTCTATGCCCTGTTGGTTTATTGTTTCAAACTTTCGGATGCAATAGGCTTTGTGAAAACCAGGTGATTGATTTTTTTGTAACATTTATCACTTGCTTAGCTCAAGCTGAGCAAGTTCCAGACATCACTCGCATTAGAGTGGTAACTATTCTTTTATGCCTGTAAACAATAGCAGAAGCACTTTATTTTTTCTGTTGTTCCCATTGGAAAGCTTTGGTTGGCAATCCCATTATGCATTTTCTTTTAAGATTCTAGATTATCATGAAGTTGCTATTTTATTTCCAGCAGGTATTGCATTGGTGGAAATTTCATCATCATGTCCACTTCTTGACACGCAGTTCTCATTATCATATCCTAAAACATTACCATGAATGTGTTTTTCCTCTTGATACTCTAGGTATTGCTGTTATGTTCATGTACTTACTAGGTGCTTAAGTTGGTGGAGGAAAGGTCCTCTTCTTACACCAATTTTACATTTACTGATCATTGCAATACAATTTGCAGCTCACAGAATACAAATTATGGAGATGGAGGATGGACAGAAATTGGAAGCAGGAAAATTGCAGAAAGACCAAGTGGCACTGGTTACACAGAATGGTTTCTCTCAAAGGATCATCTGCAAGTGGGAGACATGGTGCGTTCTAGAAAGCCACTTAATTCTAGTAAACGGGAAAATATGGATGTCCCAGATGCAGTTGTGGTGGGTTTAGAGCATGACATGGATCAGAATGGTTTTGTTTTGGTAAGAGTCCTTGGCATCCATGACCCATTAAGAGTTCACATTTCAACATTGGAGCGGGTCAAAGGTGGCTTGGCAGCTGGGGATTGGGTACGCTTGAAGAAGAAAGACAAGAAGCACTCACCAGTTGGCATCCTTAATTCCATCAATCGAGATGGGAGTGTGGCTGTTGGATTTATAGGACTTGAAACTCTATGGAAAGGAAATTCTACAGAGCTTGAAATGGCAGAACCTTACTTTCTGGGCCAATTTGTGAGGCTGAAAGCTAATGTCCTTAGCCCTCGATTTGAATGGCCTCGTAAAAGAGGTGGGGCCTGGGCTACTGGCAAGATATGGCAGATCTTGCCCAATGGGTGCCTCATTGTCAAGTTTCCAGGGAGATTGACCTTTGGAGAGAACAATAGCAGTTTCTTGGCCGACCCAGCTGAAGTGGAAACAGTTTCGTTTGATGCTTGTCGAGGGATGGTCAAAAAATATCAACATCTTGAGGATTTTCATTGGGCTGTGAGACCCCTTTTGATAGCATTGGGTCTTTTCACAGCCATGAAAGTGGGATTTTTCGTTGGGAAGAAAATTGGGGGAACAAAGGCGAGGAAGGGGCAGAGTAGCACAATGCAAAGTGATGCTCAACTAATGGATGGCCAAACAAATTGCAGTCCGGGCACCTCAGTATGGCTTCCTCCATCAGTGGCAAATATCCTTGGTGTTGGCACTGCTGCTGCTCGGTAGTTAAGCCTTTTTCAAGTATGCAGTGACTCTGGATAATTTACTGCTAGCATAGGGCATTCAAATAATTGTCTGTGCGAAGTTGCAATAGGAATTTACACTGCTACTAAGAAGTCCTTTTTTATTATGTGTAAGTAGTTGGCTGTTCATAAATGTAAGCATAAAGAATGATATATGCTTGTGTAGCGTTTGCATTAGGAGATTCTAAAATCTGGTTGCCACGTGAGCATGCTTTCAATTACATACCAGGAAACGGCTGTGCGGCATTAAGGGCCTATTTTCTGCTAGCATCTAGTTGGGGCTGGTTTTCTTTGTCGTTGCTTCTCTTTTGCCTTAGCCATCGATTCCAAGGCGTCCTCGTGAAACAGGATGGGAGTGCGGCTTGGATCTCAAGGTGAGCGCCTTCATTTGACACCGAACTTGCTTTTGCTCCTCAAATTTCTTCACAGCAGGGGTTACCGAGCGGGGTCTTGCCCCAATGCATTTCCATCTAAGCTTCTAGTTATATGTCATGAAAATTCCAAAAGTTGGCAGCCGATTTCGTAGCAACATTATGGAAGATTTTCGGTAGACATACTGTTTTTGTAGACACAATTGAACATGGTATAGTTATGCCATGAATTGTATTTGGTATCGTACAATGGAGTTGCACAAAAATACAGATAAATTTTACGTAAAATTTATATAGGACTAAATGTTAAACATACAATACAAATTACTATTAATGGGATATAAATTACATTGTTTTCATAAGTCTTGTGTCGAGATCCTAACATTATATTGTACGTCTCCCACAGGTCGAGTCAACCGGATGACAGAGGAAGACAATATGCAACAAAATTTTCTTATTAAATGAGTACTTTAATTCGAAACTTTCTATCATTGTACATACTCATACAACAAATTTTAGTAGTACAAGAGATCGATTTCTTGATCTTCGACAACATGATACTGCGGGCTATACTAACCAGTCGGCAATATACAACCTTCACCACTCTCTGTCAGTGTGTGCTAACAACAATACCAGCCTCCTTTACCAACCGCTCACTTAAATCTGACAGCCGCGCAACTTGCCTCTTGACTTCGTTCACACATTCATCGTTTTCAAACACATTAGAACTGGGATCGGAGTCATTTTGCACGAAAATACTCGAGTCAGTCGTAGTCTCAATAATCAAGCCAGCTTTACTCAAAAGTTCTTGACTCATTCCTGCAAGTTTTTGTAAAGCACTGGTGGCTGCTTCAACTTCCAGTTGAGCTGCCTCAAGCTGGAGTTTCTCAATAGCCAAGTCCCCAATGCTCTTCTCACCAATTCTCTCTTGCGCCAAAGCATAAAGCTTCCTCAGATCATTGGCATCAACCATTTCTTCCTTCAATGTTTCTAATTCTTTCTGTTGAGAATTGAATCTCCCAAGAACAATTTTGAGCTCCTCATCTTTGATTGCAAGAGCCCTCTGTGCAGCTAAAACTTCCATTTCCTTTATTCTTAAGCTTTCTCTAGTAAAGCTTAGCTCAGTTTCAAGCTGTCTCTTCTGCATTCCAAAATCCTCACCCCATTCATCTAATAGTTGCTGCCTGAGCTCCAAATCCCTCATGTCAGATTGTCCCATCTCAAGACAATCTTCATTCTTTATGGAAATAACTAGTTTACCTGTCAGATCCACAATTCGTTTCACCACAGTGTTAGCTTCAGAGAATCTCATCCTTGAATCATTCAATTCATCTTGCATTACTTGAATGTGCTCTTCTTTATCCTTTAGCAGGGATGTGGCTTGAATAAGTTGGTCTTCTTTACTGCTCATTAGCATTTTTAGCTCTGTAACCTCCTGAATCACTTCCTCCAATTTCTTCCTTGCACCAGAGAGTTGCAGTTCTTTTTCCTCCAAGGTAAGATGTAGGGAAGCCTGCTGAGATTTCAAATGTTGGATTTCCAGCTTATCCTCCACCAATTCTGACTCTTTGACCTGAAGAACGCTATGCATTTCTCCAAATTCAGTATTTTTCTGTTCTAGTTCCTGCTGTAGAAAAGACTTTTCCTCAATTGCCTGCTTCAGAGAGCATTTCTCCCTCCTTAACTCCTCCCGCAACTCTTCTACGAGGTCCCTCTCAATGCACAGGTTATGGTCAAGCTCCTCGTTTTGAGCCTCTGCTAGTATGAGTTTCACTCTCTCACTCTCGACTTCCATTTGGGCATCTTTCAAACTAGTCGTGTAAGACATAATGCTTTTCTTTTGTTCTTCAAGTTCTACCAGTTGCTTTTCTAATAACAGCTCCTGTTCTTCCAATCCCTTTCTAGAGGAAGCTAGAGATTTCTGTGCAGAGACCAGCTCAGATCTGACATCAGCAAGAAGCTGCTTCACTCTTCTAAAATCTTCCAAGGCTTCATCAGTTCCACCCATTATTTTGGATGCTTCCTCTGCCAGTTCTTTTAGTTCTTCCTGTGTTAATAACCACTCCATTGTTTTCTTCTGCAAATTAGCTTCTGCAACTTTTAGTTTCTCCTCTTCAAGTGTCCTTAAAGTTGAAGAACATTGCAGTTCTTTTCCTTTCTCTTCAACAGCTTCTTGAAGACCTTGAAGCTCAATTTCTTGTCTCTTCACAACCTCATTGGCATCATTCAAGAGTTGTGCCTTGTATTTAAGTTCAGATTCAACCTTAGCAGCTTCCTCACTCTTCTTTGCTAATTCAATTTTCATTTTATCTAAATCATCCTCTTTCAAAGATAATTCAGATTGAGCTGCAGCAATCTCCTGGTCTCTCTCCAGGAGCTGAAGGTTTAAATCTTCAATCTGTCGGGCTTGAGCAGCAAAATTAAGATTTGCCTGCCTTAGCTCCCCTTCCAATATCTCACACTTCAAGTACGCAGCAGCAATATCTTTCTCTCGCCATTCCAGCTCTTGCTTTGCACAGCTTAATTCACTATGCTCCAAAGAAACCTTTTGCTCTGCGTCTTGAAGATCCTCTTCTTTCTTCTTCAAGGCTTCCAACACAGCCAGAAGATCAGATTCCAGAACTTCAAGGTTAAGCCCCAGACAAACATCCCCAGAGAACTGAGAATCTCTGCTCATCTGTTCTTCAAGTTTCTGTGTCTGTGCAAACAATCTCTCAAGAAGAATCCGTGCAGTTTCACCCACCCCATTTCCATTAATGCTTGATTCCTTGCTGTTTGAGACCGATTTAACAATCAGCACTGAAGGACTTTTGGGTTTGGAAGTTGGCATAAAAGCCAGTCTATTTAGCTTCAAGTTGAACCTCTGCGATGACAACTGCAGCATAACATAACACATACTGTTACAATATAAAGCATCATTCTTGATTCCTTTAAATTATTCTCCCAAAACACACACTAACACGCAGAGTAAATGAGAGAACAAGAACCAAAATAATAATAATAATAATAAAAGACAAAATAAAAAACTTAGATCATTACCCGAACATAGCAAAACTCTGACGATATCCATTTGACCCTCTAAATTATCCTAAGAATCCACAGAATATCTTTTACCAAAAATTGAAAATTCATCGATTTTACCATTCCTAACCGGACAATTTCTTCTTCTCAATATTCCTCCTTCTACGAACACATTGCACTCCTCTGTCAGCACAAACGCTAAATTGCTCATCTGTTTGGAACATATACGAGAGAGAGAGAGAGAGAGAGAGAGAGAGAGAGACGCTGACCTTGAAGAGACTGTGGGAAGAGATAGCAGGAAGATTGGGGTTAAGAGCCGCTGAAAAGCCCATGGCCACATGCTCATGTGAACAAATTCTATAATTTCTCCTTCGGATTGGAACTAAGCATCGGAAATGACCAACCGACCTCCCTCCCTCCCAGGCCCAGCCATAGCACGCAACTCGCCGGCGATGGCTAACGCTTCTCTTGTTGACTTGCGCAGCGGCAGCTTCTTTTAGCTTTTGTTTGGATGAGAAAAATCCTTCGTGGAATAGGAATAGGTGAAGATTCGGTGCATGTCAGCCTACGATCGATCTCGTCCCCTTTCGGTTCAATTGATTACACTTTGGGTTTGGTTTAAATATGAGATTGGGGTTCAAGTAAATATCGATCTGGCTAGGCCAGCATCCACCACCCGATGGTCCCAGACGTCTGAGTCGATGAGGTAGATGCGGCTTTCACCTGGCCCTTGTAGAGATTGATTTACATTAAATTTTTTTAAAAACAAATACAGACGCTCTTCCCACAGGAATTAGATGAAGAAAAATGAAAATGACAAAGAGAGTCCGACCATGAATTCCTTTTTGTATAAAGCACACTAAACGAGCTATTCATCATTCGTCCCCAAAAAAAAAAAATTGTATTCCCTATTATTTAAAATTTTTACATCCGTCACTAATTGTAACATATTAGTGTCGAATAAATCTATTATTATTTTTTTATTAAAATATAATATATATTATTAAAATTTTAATAAAATATTATTTATTTAATTTTTTAAAAAATTTAAATTTTAAATTAAATTTTATTTAATTATTATTTTATATTTTTTAATATTTAAATATAATATTAAAAAATATAAAATAATTTATATAAATTATTTTATTATAATTTATGTTAATAATTTTTTTATATTTAATATATAATAATATAATAATTAAATTGTAAAAATATTAATAATTATATTTTTTTAAAATTATTTATATTATTATTATATTATTTACAATAATAAAATAATTATATTTTATTTTAACATTTAATTAAATTTATATTAATATTTTTTAATAAAATATTAAAAAATTACAAATTATATAATTTTAATTTTAGTATAATAATTTTATTGAAATAAAAAATAAATTAATAAAATATTTATATAATTTTAAGAATATTTAAATATTTAATTTTAATAAATTTTTATAATATATAGTATTTGATATTAATATAATAATTAATTTTTAATATTTTAATAAAATTAAAATTTTAATATATTTTATTTATTTTATTATAATTTAATATATATTAATAAATTTTTATATATGTTTAAAATTTAAATAATATAAATATTTATAATTTAAATTTTTTATTTTAAAAAAATTTATTTTTTATTTTAAAAATAATAATATTTTTTATTTAAATAAAATATTAATAAATATATATTTTTTAATAAATATAATAATTTATATATTATGCAAGTTTAATGTTAAAAAATAAGTATATTTATTGGCTTCAAATACAAATAGATTCACCGATTATATGCAATGCACGTACGCTTTTTTCTGCTTTGATACCCGAGGAGTGAGAGAGACTGGGCGTGGGGGAGTAGGAGTGATGGTAGCACAAGACACAATCTGAAGGCTAGAATGGGCGGCCTGGCCCAACAAAGTTCGGTACCCTCTAGAATAGCCAAATTTCAGCGATCTGGCCCAATTTGGCCCATATTTTTCTGTTTTCATCCCCTTGTTTTCTTTTGTTGCATACAGCTAAGCCGAATTCGAAATCTCTTTATTGCCCTCCAAACGGCAGCGCGTGTCTAAATTGGCAAGCCGCGAGCCTGCCACACTCTCGTGGTAAATATTCATCTGGGCTTGAAAACTCATAAACCTAAGCCTAATTTGAAACATCTAATTCATGTTATTATGGTCAGATTAACTTTTATTACCTCTAAAATACATCATTAATGGAGGATTACAAAGTTGGCAAATTCTTTAAAAATATATATTTTAATAATTAAAAATTTATAATTTTATATTCGACATCTTTTGTATTTTAATTTGACGAAGCATACATACTTCAGGACTCAATATAATCATTTTGATGGGAAGAAGCTGAAATTTTTGGCATTCCGAAAGGCGCCTAAAACACATGGAATTCCCGGAAGCTAACAGGGGCTTGTGCTTCAGTTCGAGTTCCAATAGAACATTCAGGACTTGTGTTTTTGATATTTCATTAAAGTACAAGACCTACAACCATACAGTCAACAATGGAAACTGAACCCTCAGGGTCCGCGACGGCGACGGTAGTTGGGGATAGCTTTATCGATAAATTGGTGGTGCGTTTATCATTGTCTGCACTGTATCCGGTCTCTCTCTTTGTTTGCAGTTGTTAAATTTACGTGAATTTATCAGGTTCCGGGAGATATGGTCGTTAACCTTTCTACCATGACCAACCAGACCATCAAGCTTGGCGGTGGTCTGTGTCAGGTTATATTTGATTCTGAAGTTGTTTATCAATTGGGAAACAACGGTTCCTGTTGTTTGATTGACGGTGCTTCTGTATAGGTTGATGGTTTTGTTTTGTTTTTTTTTTTTCATTTTTTCAGAATTGCGATGCTATATCTGTCATCAAAGCCGGAAAATTGAGGTTCTCAGAGCCAAACAAATACTCCGTCGAGAGCTCCCAGAAAAGGGTAGATGTGATTTTATGAAAATTATGCCTTTGAGTGTAAATAATATATAGCATCTTAAGGAATGTGCGCATCTCCATTATTTTAGCTGCACAATTTCCTTTTTTTTTTTTTTAATTAAAAACCTTTGGACTGGAATTGCATTTGTTCACAAGATTTGCTGTTCTGAAAGCTCAAGAGTGTTTTAATCATGGGTGTATAATGATCTATTTAATTGCTTCTAAAGTATGTGCGCCTTGAGTGGAGGATACTCTTCTTGGCCTCCAGCGCGGATGGACGCACTTTCTCAACTGCTTGGTAAATTTTGGTTTTATTAGTCCCTTAGTTCCAGTAGTTACATTTTCATCTTTCTTTATTTTGCACCAGACTTTTGTTTGCTTTTCAAAGAATATATGGGCTAGGTCGGAAGTGCATAGGAGAGAAAATAATTCCATTGTTGGCGAGCTTTTGCTGGCTTGATAAGTCTGATATTGAGGATAATTGATGTGAAACTGAATGGACGACACGACAGGATGTAATGTTTTAAATAAGCCCGATAGTGTTAGTTAAGCAAAGCATGGAAGGCAACAAACTCATAAAACTTGAATTCGATTTCATTTGTTGGCTGTAGTTTATAGGCTGTTATATTTAGCAGCCCTGTGGTTTTGCCACATGAAGTTGCATTGAACCTACGAATTGTTGTTTGGGGGGAAGACCAATGACCTTGGACGGGAGTGATGGAGAGGCCAAGCAAATAGTTTTTGCAATTTGACAATTTTGTAAGCGTAGAAACACTCTCTGCCGGCTTAGCTCCGAACCTGAATAGTTTTTGCACATTTAACACTGTAGCTAAGATCATTAAACTGAATTTGCATGATCTTCATTCTTTTTGTATTGTTATTCTGTTGGATCATTCTTATATCCTCTGGCACAGGTAGGCACTTTGCTTTATGTTCGTGTCGTGAAGGCAAACCCTGGAGTGAATCCTGAGCTGTCATGCACTGAAGGTTGGTTTTTAAGCCGCTGCCTTGTAATCATGTTACATGCCTACTCTATATTAATATTGAACGCTATGGGCCAATTCCCGAGCTTTGCTCAAACTTCAATTTTGCATTGTAGCCGGCAGGAAAGCAGCAGAGTTTGATTGCCTTAAATATGGCTACATGTTTGAATGTTCTGCTGGGCCATCGAGAATGTGGGATATCCTTTCCCTGTAAATATTTAACCATCTCCTGGATATTGTGCCTTGCGACACAATTATAATGTCAGCTTTGTTCTCCTTTTGTTGTGTTGATGAATCCTTTCATTTCTTTCCAGGCTGCCAAACTTACCAACATGTCCTGTACGTTTAGTTATATTTGGTAGAAAACTCAAATTTCAAAAAAATAATCAAAAAAAATAATAATAATTAACTAGGTCGAGGATGATTCTTCTCCAAAAACCCCGTCCACCAACTTTCACCCTCTCTATTTCTTCCATAGACATCCTCAAGCCATCTTAAAAATTGACCCCGGAATTTTAGTTTTCCGGTTCTGCCAGTTAGCACTTCCCAAGTCATAGGCACAAGTTCGAGATCATTGGAGATTTTAGGGTACATATTATGGTGCGAATCATGCTGGTAATCCTCCCCATTTGTGCTCACTTTGTCTGACAAACCAATATTTGACACCCTATAGTTTAGGTTCCATCAGGGCAAAGACAAACGCTAGCGTGTAGCTACTCAGCCGAGGAGGCTTGATGTAATGCAACGCACGTTGTTTCTCGCTTACTCGTTGACGAAATCTATCGCAGTGTGCAGAGGATAGAGCAAAATAATCAGCGAAAAGGACAGCTACGGTACTTAGTCTGGTGACCAGAATAAGCTATAAAGTGCGGATAAAGATGTAGACTTGTGTTGGATTTGACGTGTACGGATACATCTCAACTGACTATTTCATGAAAAAATATAAGTAATATTTTATATAATATATAAAAGATATTTAATAAAATAATATAAAATTATAAAAAATATTATTTATCATATAAAAAATTATTAATATAATATAAAGCTTCTTTACTTCTTCTTACTGGGGGGTAAAATTATTTATTTTCACAATTTCTGGGACAAACATAATTTCCTAATATTCAAACGTTCCCTTAACTTTTACGCTCATATGTAATAAAACCCCCAAAGTTTTTTTCTGGACAATTATACCCTCAATACTTATAATTTGTTTTTTTTTTTTTTTTCTTTGGTTGAAAGGGACAATTAAGTAGCGACAATTTTTTTTGGTAAATTTTTTATACCCAATTGATAAAAAAAAAATTCACATAAATGAAAAACAAAAGTTAAAAAATGACATTTCTTATTATTTATTAAGATACATGTCACTTTTATGAATAAATTAATTATTTTTATTAACTGTGTATTATATAAGTTGTTGGAGTCGTAAAAATTTAAAAATAAAAAAATAAAATATAATATAATTTAATAATATATATCTATTTATATTCAATCTAAAATCTAAAAATTAATTTAGATTTATCATTGACAGCTTAACTTGGCTTGATCCCAAAGCATGGGTCTTCCTCATAATTTTAATACCACTTGTTTAGAAAACTAATTCTTATACCACGTGTTGAAAAATTGGAAATAAATTCTGAATATAGTTAAATAAATAAAAAATTTAGAATTTTAATCTAATATTTCAATTCAAAATTTTAATATATTAAATTTATATATTATTGTATTCATATGTTAATTATTCTTTTTGTTCATTTTTAATGTGAAATTTTTTAATCACATATTTTATTATTTTATTGATTATATATAGTAATTATATCCAAAAGTGTATTTATAAAGTATTTTCTTTTATGGGCAAAAGAAAAATATATTTCTCTTCGAAATTTATGGCTAACTCTATGGACATGGCATCAAGCGAATGTGTGTGTGTGTTAGTTGACGTGAAGTTCAACGTGATAAAAGGAAATAATATTTTAGCACACTTCATTGTCTTGGGCAGGAAAAGTCAGGGATTTGGGGGGAACAAATAGATGAGAGGGGAGAAGAGTTGCATTCAGTCAACACTCTCAACAGGTACTCGCGTGAGCCACCCTAGCACTCTCAGTAACATGTCATTGTCATAGACCATACAAAAAATTGAGAATTATCTCTTCAACAAATTTGATTAAAATTAAATCAAAATTATTGAAATAGTTAAAAATAAATTGATTATAATTTATAAAAATAAATCATATTTAATAGTTTAATTTTAATTTTAAAATTTCAAAAATAGCAAAAATTGAATTATCTATCTTATAATGTTAAAGTCTAAAATTATATCTTATAAATACATAAATTATTCAAAAAATTTCAACAAATTTTATTGAAACTAAAATTTTAATTTATTTATATTTGTACTTAAATGTAATTTTTTTTACAATAATTTACTTTGAATAAAATCTTATTGATGTTGCTTATGGTTTTTTTTTAATCTAAATATTTGAAAATTTGTATTTTTATAAATATGATTTAAATTATTAAATTAACTAAATTAATTCACAACTGTTAATGATAATTTAATTGATTTTATTTTTATATTTGTTTAATTATAATTTTAAAAATTTTCAATTTGCTATTAACTATTTATTTTGAATATATATCACACTGATTTAAATCAACTCATGCACACTTTACTGTTAGCTTTTTCTTTTACAAGCACCTTATATAAATGGTTACATTTCATTCCACTCTCTCTCTCTCTATATATATATATAGACACATACACACAAATTTATTTGTAAAGCTAGTTGGTATGTATAACATTTTTTTCCTTTGTTATAAAATTAGTTAGCATACATAATTGAAAATATTTTATAATTTGATTTATTTTATTATTTCTTTATTTTTACCGGTACAAATTTTATGAATATAAAATAAATTATATTAAAAAATATTTTATATAATATATAAAATATTTATAATAAAATAATAAATATTAATATAAAATTTTTTATAACACATAAAATATTATACATATAAAATTTATAATTACTTTACGTTTATTTTCAATTAATAAATAAAAGTTTATGTTTTACGTTGTGATTCTTTTGACAATTTTCACGGAGTTATTATAACTTTGGAAATACTAGCTAGCAGTGGTAGTGTAAAGAAAGAGGCAAACTTTTGACACGTAGCACGAGAATGATAGGAAGCCACACACGTGAAGAGTCCTCGCACGCATGCATGGCCTTTGACTTTTGCGGGTGGATTTTTAGGTGAGGAAGGCAAAAGATCCAGCGTGATCTTGTATCAACGACCACGATGTAAAATTGGGTTATGGCTCCTGATGCGGACCGTTGATTGGTAAGACCGTACCGAGACAGGTGAAAAAGGCCGTTGGAATCAAAAAGGATATCGAGGACCTCTAAAAGACGTGAGAGGGTAGTCTACTATCCTAAGCGTCCTTCCTTTAATGATCATGTTATCATGTTTTCTCCATGGTACGCTCGCGTGCTGCTGAACAGTGATTCTTAAGATTTGGTTTTTATTAGGTGGGTCCCCTGCTTGTGAGATGCTGCGCATCACGTGCACGTGTAGCGCGTTACTGTATTAATCCCCTCTTTGTCGATATGATAAAAAATCCTTGTTGGGTTGTTCATTCTGTCACAAACGCGACTTAGATATGCGTTAAGGGTACTAAGTGTTTTTTTTGTTTTTTATAAAAATATAAATGTTTGATAATATCTTGTATTAATATTTGGTATTACGGTGATATTAAAAAAAATAAAGTGAATTTAAGAAGAAACGTGCATGATAGCAAGATAAAAGAGACTAAATGTAAACTATAAAATTAATAAAGACTTGGACTTGAGAGTATTCTCGTGGAATTACAAAAGTTTTGAGATAATCAGTGGTAACATTAATTTCAAATAGAAAAAGTATTTTAGGGCATGGATTGATGTAGTGGTATGCCCTAGCCTGTAAATTGTTAGTAAAGTATGATAGGTCAAACATATCGATGTTGATGCTTTTTAAGGAGAGTAGTGTCGTAGGCTCCGAGAAAATAAAGGCGTATGGATAATGATATTTCTTAAAACATAAAGCATGTATGTGAAAAGCAATGAGGAGTTATCTGAAATGGAAGCCTTGGTACACATCCTTGTTCAATGAATGGGGAATATGAGTGGCTAAGGAGGAGAGTTGATCAAGTAAACTCGATAAGATGTCAATTCCTCTTAAAAGTGTTCTTTAAAAAAAAAATAAAAATCTCATCATATATAATTAATTTAATAGTTAAGTTATGTAAATTTATCTAGTTAAGAATGTTAATTATAATTTTAAAAATAAGTGTAGCCAATCCACAATTTATAATAATTGAGTGTGAAATAAAAATAAAATATTTAACATTTATATTTTTTATATATTTTTTGTAAAAAATAATAAAAATTAAATTTTTTTTTTTTATAAATTATTATATATCTAATTACTCTTGTGTGCAATTGTATAACGTGTATAATTGTCTAAAAAATGACTTATATTTTATGTATGAGTTAAATTAAAATTAAAATGACATTTTAATATTTGAGTAAGAAAATAATTTCATAAGAATAAGTGTGAATTTTTATGATATATACATGACAATTTTATATTAAAAGGAATGCTTGTAGTTAAAAATTAAAATTTTATTTTTAAAATATTTTGAATTTTGATATTATAAGATTTTTGAATATTAGAAAAATTATTTTAGTATTAATTTATCGTTTAATTTAATTGTGAAATAAAATAAAAAATTAAATAATATTTTTTTGTTAAAGCTGTACACGTGTGTGTGTATTAATTCTTTATAGGGTAAAAGTATGTTTTGATGATGGAAGGAAGTATGTAATGTTTTGGTATATGTCATTCGATGAAACCACTTGCCAAGCAATAATATCCGCAAACACGTAATTTTCCTATACGCTCCCAGCCGAGAGTGGCATGGGGTTTTCAATAACGCATGATTCCTCCGAATCCAACGAATGGGGCCCACGACGATTATGTCAACACAGAATAGGACAATTCTATAGACAGTAGTAATCCGCCAGACATGACCATTGATGATGCCAAGTTTTAAGGCAAACGGAATCGGAATGAGCATTTTTTACCTGGAAACCATTGGTTTTTTTAATGAATGAAATTTCAATCTTTACATGCTTTTCAAAAAGAAGAAGCATGTTGAATTAATCACCTTCGGACGGAGGGAAAAGAGGCCTGGCAGTATGGCTATATGGCAAATATGGCTACAGCCAATACCCCAAATGGTTGTCGCTTAAATCGGAGGATGGATGGTATTCCTTGATAAAATATCGCTATATATATATATAATATATAGAGAGAGAGAGAGAGAGATTGTGTAGAATTCGTTTAGCAGAATTAGCATAATAATTCATAAGTAAGAAATATATGCCGTGGATTTAGATTTTTGGGCTGTCCTTAAATCGTAGGCGGAGGATGTGAACATTGCCAAGCAATTTCTGGAGACTGTATTCTTGTGACGGAAATGAAAAGGAAAAAGAGAGAGAGAGAGAGAGAGAGCAGCACAGCACACTGTATTGTGAAAGAAAGGATGTGATAAGCGGCGCGCTGGGAAAGGCGCGTGACAATCAACCTTACCTCGGAACAACAGCACTTCCGGATTTGGCCAACATAAATAGACAAAAGGAAGGCTAATATAATATTTTGAAGTACAACATCAGCAATCTCTTTAGCTCTTCTCTTCTGATTACATTGAGAAACACAAAAAGATTTGATCTTTAGCTCGTGGTTTGGGAGGGAAACAATAAGCTATTAAATATATTTCGCCCTTTTAATTTAATCAGATGAACTAATCAATAGGACATAAACAGCCGCAGCAGACGTATTTCTGAGAAAAGGCTATGCAGAAAGAGAGTGTTTGTTTTACAGCGTCCTCCGCTCAACAGGGACACACAGAGACAGACACAGAGGGAGTGAGAGAGAGTGAGAGAATGTTTGCGGCAGAGAACGGGCTTAAGGGAGATCCGAGGCTACGAGGCATCTCCGAATCAATCAGGGTGGTGCCCAACTTTCCGAAGCCAGGTTTCCAAGAAATGATCTTATAATTTGTTCTTCTTGATGTTGTTATTGTTGTTGTTGTCTTTTTTTTTTGTTTGTTTTTTTTTTTGTTTGTTTTTTTTGGGTGAAGCCGTTTGTTTAGTTGTAATTGTTTTTTTTCTTTGTTTTTGTTTTTTTTTTGTTTTTTTTTTGTTTTGGAGAAAACAGGGATAATGTTTCAAGACATAACAACTTTGTTGCTGAACCACAAGGCTTTTAAGGACACCGTCGACATCTTCGTTGATCGCTACAGGAACATGGGCATTTCTGTTGTGGCTGGTATTTTTTTTTATGTTTGTCTTTTCTAAAATTTTGACCACGAAACAAAAAAAAAAGGGTTGGGGGGGGGGAGAAATATATCATTTAGAAAAACAAATATATTCTTCGGGGTATTGTGCTATTTATTTGCTTCATTAATGCATTTTTACGTAATTATGTTTGCTGACCACGTTCAAGATTGCAGAAGACCAAGACATGTTACAATGTAATAAATTTGCAGTTGTTGCGGTTCTCTCTGTCTTGTTTCGAGTTCGTTTTGATTGAAACCAGACTTGCATGTGTCCGATGAGTCTTAGATGTTGTGCTAAATTTAATTGGTGCCCAGGAAGATGAATATCGCTGGAGGGAAGTAGGCACTTTTAAGACTATATGGTGCCAAAAATCAGAAGGCTGCAATTTTGAAATATTCTCCCGTTGTACATTTTTTCAAACCTCAAATGCCAGGACTAATGGCTTGTGCAGGCAGACGGAGTGTTGGCCTAGACACTTAAGTTCAACATGATTTTATGCAACTGCTTATGGCTATGAATTTATTGAGGACTTGATGAAAACTTATAACAGAGTCACAACACAATATTTACTGCATTTGATGCAATGGCTCAACGGGTCGACGATGCCATATGAATTCTCTAGTGATCCATATTATCATTTTTGCACTAGACTTAATGGGTTCATGTCTTGGAGTGGATGCTCCTTATTGTGGGAGGATTCTTGTATCATTGAATGAAATGTCATGGCATAACAAGAATTTAGAAGTTGCAGAATGCCTTTGCATAACGAGAATTCAAATGACTGTCTCTGCAATCTGAGGAACTCTTATGATGATTTGTCACTTATTAGTTATTACTTAATTGTCGACTAGTATCTTACAAATTAAAATTATGAGTTGAAGCATGGTAATAATCTCAAGGATCATAGGGTTAGTTTATTACACCGGCTCTCTTGAAGTTTGTTTTGTTAATACCTTATGTAGGAGTCGAAGCCAGAGGATTTATGTTTGGTCCATCAATCGCCTTAGCTATTGGTGCAAAGTTTGTTCCCTTAAGGAAACCCGGAAAGCTACCAGGTACATTTATGTTGCATTATGAGAAGTAAAGGGCTCTCAGTGTACTTATTTGATTCAATTATCAAAGTGGATGACTCATATTTGAGGGAAACAACAATATCCTACCATTTAAAGAGCATGTGGTACTAATATGTAGAGAGAGCATGTAGCATGTTACATTTACTAATCTATTTTGAAGCCCCTGGACTCCATTTTCCTTGGTTACTAGCTGGTGTGATGGGTTTTATGTATTCTTTCGGAGGAACCAGATATGTAAATGTTTTTTCCATATGCAAATCAAATGTTACTTCTCCAGTGCTCTCATTTTCTGGAGCTTTTACAATGGTACTTTTTATGCCTGAGGTTCTAAATGTTGAATATGCAGATAAAAAGATTTCTGAAACATATGTGCTGGAATACGGAACGGATTGTCTAGAGATGCATGTTGATGCTGTTCAATCCGGTGAACGAGCGTTGGTAATTGATGATTTGGTTGCTACAGGGGGGACACTATCAGCAGCGATAAGACTCTTGGGTAAGAAGTTTCTTCATTTACTCTACTTTCTACTTTTTAGCTTTCATTAAGGGCATGTACCTTGTAGTGATCTCGTTGTTTTCCTAGAACGTGCGGGGGCTGAAGTGGTTGAGTGTGGATGTGTAATTGGGGTGCCTGAGGTTAAGGTAATGCTTTAAGCTGTATGTAGTGTCCTGCTATTTCTCCTTCCATTTGTTACTGTAATATATAAACTGTCGTTGAGAAACGATAGAGGTTGTTGCAAGGCAGCCCTACCATTTGAGTTTCTTGTCATGTTATTGCTATTTCCATTTATGTTCCCTCTCTTTTATGTTATTTTCATTCACAAACTCAAATCAGTTTGAACGTTGTACATAATTTTGTTTCTGTCAATGGTATGCTTGTCAGGGACAGAGCAGGCTCAATGGAAAGCCACTGTATATCCTTGTGGAGCCAAAAGAGATGGATGATTGTTGTTGAGGCATGCTTTCTTCCTTTTAGTGAATTTGCTGACAATGTTTCAATTTATTATTCATGGACAGAAGGTGACAACTTTTTATGGTAAATTTTTTGAGGACTAATCATATCAAGTAGAATTTGGGTCACACGTATAATACTGCCAATGATTTTCATTTGTCAATTCGTTGGAATTTTTCCAAAGAAAATGGTATAAAGTAAGAAGATTAATGTGAAACTTCGATTCTATTTAAATCAATCTTACAGGGTCGCAATGTTCTTGTTAGGCTATTTCAGAACCCTAGACGATGACTCGATTACTTGATTTTATTTTATGTGCAGATCTCAGATTGTAAGGAGATGCTTGGGCTGAATCGCCGGAAATGATGCTTGAGCTTGTGTGCTTCCTTAACGACCTCCAACCGTCATCCTGGAAAAATACATTTCTTCTGGAAGGATATCTGAGATAATTGTACGTTTGCTTTGTACCGTTTGACAGTTTTGATGGAAAGGCATGAATTGGAATGTGCCTTACATCGATTTTATAAAAACCCCAAGTGCACATCGTGAACCCCAAATCATTGGTTACGAAGTTGAGGGTAAAACCAGACCAACCTTCCGTTACCGTAGTTACTATTATTATTTCATTAAGAAGCCTAATTTTCCATAAATACCTGTCTCATTCTCATAATTAAAACTCAAGGCTTCCCGAAACTACCAATAAAAAGAATTTAAGCTTTTTTATCCATTAAAATATTTTAAAGGGACTGATTCATCAAGCTTGACCGCCATTTTTAGAACCTCCAACGTGGGCGTGGGCCACGTGGATGTCGATGGAATGTGATTTAATTGACGCGCTCACACATATTAAACACTTCAAAAATTGAACTTTACACAAGATAGACCAAAATTGCACGTATTTCAACTCTTAATGGTTCTTCTAATTTTTCTATATTAGTACTTGAACAAAGAGGAAAAAATACAACAATAACGGAAAACCCTTTCCCGTTATTTGTTTACGTGGAGGCACAAGTATACAATATCCGACAGCTGGTTTGGTAGTCAGGCGTCCCATTGACACCTTAGATTACGAATAGAAGATGCCTCATTCCAGGGAAGGTTTCAAAAAAAAAAAAGAAAAAAAGAATATTAAACCATAAGTCACCTTTCTAAGTGGTTAGTTTTTCTTTGAGAAGCCTCATCATTATCTCTGGGAACGACGCCAGTTTGGAAAGCACGGCGCATAAGGGTGTTCACCTGTTTCCTCAATTTAGCGTTGTCAGCGAATATATTTGCAACCATATTCCTCAAGTCATCCTCACCCCCATCAGAAGCAGCAGTTTTATCATCTTTTGCCAATAGTTGCACCTGATCAATAGTTAGCCAAAATAAGCAAGGCATCAGTATGATCTGCAAATATTAAAGGCCAGAGAAGACACATCAAACTTTCCAATCTCAAGGCCGTCCTCTCCCTCAAAACCTCAAAAAAGGAACATGAAAAAAAGGTTTGATCAAAACAATCAAGTTGGTGGCAGAATGGATGGAAGTGATATACCTCAGCAACTAAGTGGCCAATTTGATCTTCAGATGTAGTCAACATATTTAAAATATCATCTTGAGAGGAGTTCACTACAAAATCATCATCATCTTCAGCAGACAAATTAAGACTGCATTCCTGAAGCCGGGTGTGAAGAACCCTACAATCATGTAGCAGCTTCTTTCGAGCATTTTTCTTCTGTTCCCCCATTTCTCTTTCCTCTCGAAGAAGTTTCTGAAAAGAATATCATGCAAAATCACTGACACCCGTTACCTCTACTATAATTACCCAGATGCAATATGTATCTTTGATCAGGATAAAAGAAGAGTAAACAACAGTAACATTAGTCAAGTATGAGAAGGTTTCTACAATCATTACTAATGGTGATCTAAAAAATAGGAACATAATGAATGAAAAGATGCTTATACTCCCAACTGACACCTGAAAGAAACATATGTACACATTGTAGCATTGAGCTCCTACATTATATGTGGATTCCATTTCAATCAAAATTAATTTAATCTCCCAAAGAAGATCAATAAACATAATAATTTAATAAATGACCTGAATGAACCAATAAGCTAACCTCAATTTCAGATTTCTCCTTCACTAACTTATTCAGCTCCTGCTTCAGTTCTGTCTCAGAAATTTTTAGGGTCTTGAACTCTTTAGCAAGAAATTTAATATCTGCTTTTGATTTTGCTTCCATATCTCGATATCGCTTTGACAAATCCTCAAGCTGCTTTCTAGTAGCATCCAACTCCTGCAAGGCCATGTCTTTCTCCTGGTTGGTTGATCCCTTTTTCAATTCTGTTCTCAACTTTTCATCCTGTTAATAAATGCACACACCATAAATTGTATCTCACTAATCTAAGGCAACCTTTCCCTCAACAAACTGATGATTTATGAAACAAAGGATAAAATCAAAGACCAAATTAAAATTAATAAGTTACCTCCTTAGAATTTAATTTCCACTCCATTTCCATGGACTTCCGCCTCAGTTCCTCCATATCCCATTGCATTTTGGTAAGCTTTTCCCTCTCAATCAAGATTGCTTGCTGCAAGTTTTCTTTGTTTTTCTGTTTTGTGCTTTCAAGTTCCACTTCCAAATCATGGACCTGCAAAGATCAGCCAGTTGAGACCGTTACATTACCTCTGCCAGAATCTAAAGTACAACAACATGACAGCGAAACATCAAACTATTGATCATACTGAACCTTCTAATGTTCAATGAGCTATTATATTTAACGGTTGCAGCCTGTAGAAATTTGTCACCTTTGTGTTAAGCATACCTTTGTAGCAAGGTACTCTTTCACTGCTATTTCTTGATTTAATCTTGCTATAATGTCCTCCATGTCTGTTTTTGCTGTAACTAGCCTCCGCTGCATGCTTAAAAGAACCCTGTTCATTCTGTGACGCTGATCTGATGGAAGAACAATATGTGTATCACCTGAAAGCTTTATTTGTGAGTTGCCAAGAATTTCTGAATTACTGGATACTTCAGCACCTCCAGGAAGGTCAACAGACCCATCACCAGAAGAATTTGGAAGCCCACAATTTGATATTTCACTGCCTCTTAGAGAGCTTCCGTCACTTCCACCACTCTCACTGGATAGCTTTCTAGCATGACCAAGTATCTTGCCAGGCTCTGGCTCAGGAAAAAGTTCCATCCCATTGTCAGCAAGAAATGAAGCTTTAGATGCATTACCATTGTACTTATCCTTTGCAGTAACATGGTTCACATGTCTGCTGCTATGTGGTTTATTCCTTGGAAAACTTTCAAGCTGATCTAGAATAGTTTGCCCCATAAACAGTCCCTCATCAATATTGGACACTCCAAACTTCACAAGCTTTTCTATTGGACTTGCCAAATCTTCATCCAAAGACAGATCCTCCACTCCAATTTCAAAACATTCATCCCTTCTTAATCTTGGTGTTCCAAGTTCAGATGTCTCATAAGCAGTATCACTGCCATAATCGGATGCAATTGAAGAACTGCCAGCAACAAAAGAACAGCTTGAATGGTGAGTTGCCTGAAGTGAAGTACTTGTGCCATCACCAGCAGGAGTTGTTGCATTGGATGACTGCTGATTTTCCTCTTGGAATGCTGAAAATGTTTGGGGAAAAAATCAAGGTTTGTCAACATATGATAAGAAAATAAACGCATGGCAATGCTTTGTCAAATGAGCACATCAAAGAGGAGACACAATATTTTCCAAGGTAACCTCCACACAATAAAATGGCACATACAAGACCTAGCAGCAGCTTCTAGTTCAAGAAATGATGCGACTGCCACGCTTCTTGATAAATCAATGTCAGAGAGCAGCTTTGTCATCCATTCCTCCAAAGAGCACCTTCTCTGCAACGGAACTACGTCTTTTGAGAATATTAGTCATTCCTACATAAGTAAGATAAAACTCTCCACTTGAATGCCAAAAGGATTCACTAAACCCGTTCTACAAATCCCAAAATGTTCTCCTATATGGACAAAAGTTTCCATTGAACTAAAAGTCTGCTAAAATCCAAATGGCCATGGGACCATAGCGCAACAGTATTCTGCAGAAAGTTATATGAAGCAAAGATTCTTTTGCTTGAGTTGCTGATCATAGTCTCATGGAAATTGAAAATACTTGGTAAATTTCTGTGTATATGCCCAATTGAACACTTTTCTTTTATGACTAGCATTTTCTTCTCTATTCTTTCGAAAAAGGTGAATGTTGCATTGTAATAAAGAGATTTGACAGCTGAAACATAGACCCTATCGTGTTACAAGATGAAAGTAAAAAGAAAGAGGAAAAAGATACCACCTACAGGTCTATAGAACAGAAAAAACAAACATGTCACAAATTCCAGACCATAATTCCTACCTCTTCCAACAACTCCCTGCTTTTCAGACGCAGTAGTCCCTTGGGTGGAGCTGGTGGCAAATTTTTCTTGGGAAATGCCTTTTTCAGCTGCAAAGTTAAGCAAATGATGATGTGAGCACATATTTTTCAGTTTTATAACTTTTCAAAAGGAAGGGAAAAAGAAATCCATTCAATTACTCCATCATGACTTACTAAACTTATATCAGAGTATCAAGGATTGCATTGGCTTCCAAAAGAATAAGGAAAGGAGAAAGAAGGAAACTAGATACTTACATCAGCAAATAACTTTAGAAAATCATTAAATCTTCTCAACAACCCGCGTACACTTGTACTTCCTTCCGGTGACTGTACACCAATCTGAACCCTGTAAAACTGCCCATTTGGATTGTTAACAGCTGGGAAAGAGTCATTAGGACACACATAATTTGATCAATTGACCCACTTCATTGCCAACTCTTCAAAGTAGTCTTTATTTAGAGAACTCCAGCAGAGTGGTTAACAGGGCAGTATTCTTCCCATAATGGAAAATAATAGCCATAGCAAAGATAATAGTACCCAGTGATGTTTTTTGGCTGCCTCAAAACAAGATATTAAATAAATACACAGCTGCAGAACAAAAATATTTATAAACAAGATAGAAACAATTACTTTGACCAAGAACCTATAACATATTGCAATGCCATGGGAGCAGATGCTACGCATTACGTTGATAGTGACAGCTATACATAGTCACCCAACTGGGGAAAAATGACTATAAAATAAAATAAAAGTATCAAATTTGACCAAAAACCTATAACATTTTGCAAAGCAATAGGAACAAATGCTAAACATTAGGTTGATAGTGATGGCAATACATTTGAAAAACATACCTAAGATGAACTCAAAGGTTAAAATGGAAACAAAAGGACTGTTTAAAATGTTAGTACAACAGCAAAATTTGGAGACCATGGAATAAGTTTTCCACTACAGCAAGTCCGGCAATCACTATTTAATGTCCAATTGTATATAGAAGCCAAATAATACTTCATATCAAGTACACAGTCATTCACATCTTGCGAGTGAATTGAACTTTTGGCCATATGTTAAATTCATAGAGATGTTATAACAATGACATCGACCTCTTGGTATAGATAAACAGTGAAGAGTCATTGAATTTGTGTACCACTACAGGATCTGAGTTTCTTGACTTTGGGAGGACAACCCATGAAGGAATTGTGACACAGTAACTCCAGCCTGTTCGATGATCATGTGGCCAAACAATGTCCCTCCCATTCTGCACAGGAAAAATCCTTGTATTCATTGACAATTTATATGATTAATGAAAATATAATTCTGATTCCTAAAAGGCAAACATGTAACTATAAAAGTGGCTTTGAGCAATTGAACAGACAAGAAAATGAACTCGCTGGATGTATCACCCAGCTGACAAAAAGATGGCTAAAAATGGACATATATTTTTCCATATTATTCCAATTTCACAACATTGTCTTTACACAATCAATGACAACTGAAAGTCACTTAAGGAGATAGTGTATTTCTTATCAAGCTTTTGAGTTGAATAATGCCATGTTGCCATGTTCACCAAAAGTCTCAATTTGCTCAAGCACACACCTTAGCACTACCATCCAAAGAAAAGAACTCACAGAGTAAAGCAAAGTAACACCAGGAATACAGCAGTCCTTAACATCTGCTACAAAAGGAAGAACTTCGATTGCAAGCTCTGCCTCATACTTTAGTTATATAGGTTTGATGCAGCAAAAGATATTCAGATCATGTTAATATAGTTACTGAAATGAAGTTTATTTGAACCACTAGCAGGTCAAGTGAAAGATGTGCTTGATTGTGTAACATGAAAATTGATTCTAGCAATAAAAAGAAACACAGATGAACTAAAATCCGTAAACAATGCACAAAGCAATAATTGTTAAAATAGAATAATACCCATTCGATTCAAATTACACAATGCTCAATCTATCACGTTCAGTTGAATCAAAAAAAATGTTCAATCCCCAAAAGCCCAAAATCCTGATCAGCCAACTGAAGGAAGTAACCGACCACAAGAACCAGAACGGATTATATCAATCGAGGAGTCAACCAATCAGGATCAACACATAAATTCATATATTCTCAAGTGTGCTAGGACTAAAATTTCAAGCTACCGTTGAAAAATCCAAATAACAAGCAGATTTGAACTGCGACACTTAGACCCACAATTAGCAATCAAAATTGCGAATTAGAATAAAAAAAGATTACCCATTTTCGAGGAGGAGGACTCCAATCCATCCCTAAAGGCAGGGGCGAAGTCCCATCGTGCCTGTGCTTCGGCGGACTCCGTCTCTGCATCATCTTCTACTATCTTCCGCCGCAACACACACACACACACACACACACACACACTCTCTCTCTCTCTCTCTCTCTCTCTCTCTTCGTGGGAATTGGAAATTGACAGAGATCATGCGATCACTCGGCGCCGATGATCTCTGTATCTCCGCCCGCAATTCTTATTATCTAAACCCAAATCGAAGCATTTTTACATCTAAGTCATCAGCTAGGGTTCTTGCTCATCGGATCGAAGACAGCTTGGGGGAAAAGCACTCTCCAACCCGAACAGGTGACTTCCGTCCGCACTACTCCAATTCTCGCTGTGGGAAATTTCTTTGTTTATTTATTCATTTATTTATTTTTAATTTTTTTCGCTTTCTTTTGCAGCCATAAACGACAACGCGCAAGGTGAACGTGGCCCAGGGGCGTCAGTGTTAAGGCCGCGAAGCAATTCCACTTTCCAAGTTTTTATTTTAATTTGACGTCGTGGGAACTCTCCCGTCTACCAAACTGTCTTCTATCAAGCATTGGCACCGGCCCTCAAGGCCCCTTTTGATTTTTCCATTGAATGGACACTTTTGATTTTTTTTTTTTTTTTTTGACCCTTCTTGTTTTGTGTTTTGTATTTTTAAGGGATTAAAATTTAAATCTTAAATTTATTATTAGACAAGATGTTTCACAGTGTGTTTTGTTTATTTATTTATTTATTTATAAAGACTAAAAATCAAACTCTTAATTTAAAATTATAGATCTAGATGAATCTATTGGGACATTGGCCCATGTTTGTGTTCCTTAATGGGCCTCAGCAACTGGGTTACAGGCCTGTTTCGTGTTCCTTCATTGCTGTCCAGTTCAAAGGAAGAAGAGCAAAATTGTGAAGAAATCAAGCAATAAATTAAATGTTTGATTATATACTTTTATTAAATACAGAAGTGCATATCAATAATATTTCATTTTTTACTGTAATATCGTTATTCCAACAAAATTTAGTATAATAGTTAATTAGTATAAAAAGAAAAAAAAAAAAAGCTAATTGACGTTTTCCCAAACAAGGGTCAGGTAAAACGCAAAGCCCACCAACAAGGTTATGGTACTTGCTCAATTCAAAGCTCCCTTCCAAAGTTGTAAGAGTTGGGGATACGGTAACTCGGTAATTAATTGTTTCGGTCCCACACCATAATTAACCCTAACCCGATTCCAAATCTCCCAATTTAATTAACTTTTCCGCCAAATCTCCCAGGAGAGGAGAGAGAAAGACGAACCCGATTTTATTTTTCCTTTTTTTTTTTTTTTTAATCCTTCGCCCGGCCCTTCGTTTCTGTTAAATAATTCGGCTCACACAGACATTCTCTTACGGATTTCGAGTAAAAAATAGATAGGGAGGGGAAGAGAAAAAAAGGGGAAAGCCGAGGGTTTGTAAGGATTGAAGTTTTGATCGATCAAAGCGTTTTCAGACGGATTGTGATCTTTCTTGACAGTTCTTGATCGATAGATCCGCGCGATTTTGGTTGGCGCTGGGGGAGGGGGGAGATGGCGATACTGTACGCGCTGGTTGCGAGGGGATCGGTGGTTCTGGCGGAGTGCAGCGCGACGGCGACGAACGCCAGCGCGATTGCCAGGCAGATACTGGACAAAATACCGGGTAACGACGACAGCCACGTCTCCTATTCCCAAGATCGTTATATCTTCCACGTCAAGCGCACCGATGGCCTCACCGCCCTCTGCATGGCCGATGACACCGCTGGAAGTAAGACTTCGTCTTCTCATCCCCAACTTTTTCCTTCTAAAATGAATCTAAAGTCATGTTGTGATGTACAATTTTCTCATTTGAATCTTGAATTTTTGTACATTAACATAATTGGCTGTAATTATTGCTGCTTAAGTTTGCTGTACATTCTGCTTCTCGAAATTATGGAACTCATGAGCTTTAGGCTTCTACGGAAAGTATTCGGGTATCATTAGAGGATTGCTTACTCCTAGTGAACAGATGCTTAGGACCCAAAACGAATCATTCTAAGCTTGCTTACGACCTTAGTTTGGCAAGAATGATGCTCTAGCCCTTTTAAGTTTTTGCCCATTTGTATTTCACTGTCTTAGTACGTGTCAGACAGCAGAGTACTTATGGTCAAATTTTTACAATAGGTTAGTTTGGGCATTAAGGCCTACTTCAGTTGCATTTTACCAACAAATCATTGTGACAAATTGTTTGCTTCCAGTCCTACTTTTTTGAGGGGGCGCTGCAGTTTTAATATATTTTGGTCAAAATTATAGTAGGACCCGATTCCTGAATCTCTGAGAGGAATCTCCCTCCACCCTTGTTTAATGGCCAGTCAGTTAGACATACATCAGCTTGTGAATAAGCTACAATAGTTATGGTTCCAAGGGAAAAAAAAAATGTAACATTGGTGAAATTGTTGTTGGATCCTGCTAATGCCTTTAATTTGCAACATTCTTAATGTTTGTGCAGGAAGAATTCCTTTTACCTTTCTTGAGGATATCCATCAGAAATTTGTGAGGACTTATGGCCGTGCAGTTCATTCAGCCCAGGCTTATGCCATGAATGATGAATTCTCCAGGGTTTTAAGCCAGCAAATGGAATATTACTCAAGTGATCCTAATGCTGATAGGATAAATAGACTAAAAGGGGAAATGAGTCAGGTATGTCTGAGTGCTTTGTATTAGTCCATTAGTTAGTATACAGTGTATCATTCAGTTGGCCATGCACAGATGGTTGTTAGACTGGGTAGTTTTCCATTTTATACTTAGCTGTTTTGACTTTTGGGCTCAATATGATTTTTCTTTGATTGCTTTCTCCAAGGTTGTTGGTTGGCTGTAACTTATAATCTGTTTTTTGTAGTTTTAATCTAGTATTGAATATCAATTTTGTACCTTTAAATATGATGGACATATTCCTCCATTATGTTTTGCATTGTAATATATTTCAGGGTACCATGCTCAATTTGACTTATGGTTTATAAATTTACAGCTGATTTTAATCCTGCTTTATTAATGCTTTAGTTGATTTCTGATCTCCATATTGCTGATTATTTTTTATTAGGTGCGGAATGTCATGATCGAAAACATTGATAAGGTTTTAGAGAGAGGGGATCGCTTGGAATTGCTGGTTGATAAAACAGCTAACATGCAGGGGAACACCTTCCGTTTCAGGAAGCAAGCTCGTCGACTTAGAAGCACAGTATGGTGGAGAAATGTCAAGCTCACGTATGTTTTCTTGAATCAGTTTTCATTCCAAGCATGTTTACTTATATAAGGATATATTGGGTGAATGTCACACCATTACTTTACCTATTTGGTCTGTTAAATCCCCCCTACCCCCCAAAAGGCCACGCCTTTTCCCTTCTTTCTCATGTCCTTCCTAATTGGTGAACTTGCATTCTTACTTGTGAAGAGATGCCAAGACCTTTGACCATGTTGCCCACTAACTGAATTATTTGCAATTTGCAGGATAGCACTTATCATCCTCCTCTTGGTGATTGTCTATGTTGTGCTGGCTTTTGTTTGCCATGGACTTACACTACCAACGTGTTTGAAGTGAGGTGGCTTGTTGTGTGAGATTCTTATGTACCTTTTGCTATTATTTATATTGTTTTGGTTTATTTTTTTATTAAAAAAAATTAACTTTTGATTGAACTTTAAATTTTGTGAGTTGTATTGGCCTTTTGCCCTAGGCAATGTGAAATTTGTGAACTGAAATGATTGTGCACTTGTGTAATAGTGCCTTACATTGAGACAAATTTGTTCATATGGTGTGCCTATTGAACCCGTGGCTTGATGGTTTATTTTTATGTACTTACTTTGTTGTTTTTAATTTTTAATTATTCTCCTCCTAGTTGTTTCCTATGTTAACACATACTTCATTCGATTCTTGACAGGGGAGGTGGGTATGAGCATACCACTTATAATGCAATTTACTTTACCCGTATACTTAATCACGAGGCAGAACTTGCTTCAGATTGTATGCTTAACTGTAATATCATTTCCTTGGCCGCTATAATTTCTTTTGTCAATGCTTAGTGGCATTTTTCTGCGCGGCCCATTGATGAAGATGGTGATGCGTTGAAACCTGATCCCAAGTCCTCAAGCTGCCGTGTTATTTGATTTTTTTTTATTTTTATTTTCTTACAAATTTTTTTTATATGTATGTGCTAAAACTATGGGTGTTCAAAACCATATGATGCGCCAGAAGTCTCAAACCATGTCAATACACATCCGTTAGAATTTGAAAGGGGGAAAAACAGAGTTCTTATTTTGTAAAAATTGCCCAGGCTAGTTTGGTTGCGGATTAGAGATTTTGAAAATCGGCAAAAAGTGACTCAATCCGTAATAACAATGTCAACCGTGCAAGGTAGTGCATCAGCTGCATAACTGTCTCTAGAAATAGTTTTAATCTGAACTTATAAAGTGCACAAAAGGTCATGTAGAATGACACCTGTCATTCATTTATGTTTATGGCTAAAATGCTCATGTGATCGATATAGGCAGTAATCAATTAAAAGACCATGGCTCTAAAATCATTAATTTTCTGTGTTTTTTTTTTTTTTTTTTTTTTATATTAAAGCCAATCGAGTCATTAAATGATTTGCACTAACAAATGTTATACTTGTCCATCGCTGGGTGATTCTATGTTATGTTACTGATTGGCACTGTAAATGTTTGGTTCTGGTGAGGTTCAAGTATTAGAACATTGTAATAGGATTTGCAAGAAAGACATATCATATTATTGTAACAAGTGATGTTCTCAAATACACCTCAAACTGCCTCAAATTTCAGGTAATCAATTCGCCACGTTATAACCTTTTGGATGGTTCGAGAAGATTGATGGAATATGTCTTAAAACCGTCCAAGCTGATCAACGAATAACCCTAGCGCAAAACTTTTTGAATCTGTTGACAGCCAATGGTTTTTGTCTCCGCGGGTCTTTGTGGGTATTCAGTGCTAACCTGGCTGGATTGACCTGCATCCCTCATCTTTTTCTCGCGATCCTCAAGCATGCCAAGTGATTGGTGGGCACGGTTCATTTCAAGAATCTGATGGGAAAATTAGGTGAACAGAACATCTATCGTCCTAAGACTAGTTTATCCTGAATGGTAGAGATAAAAATAAATTAAAGAATAATTAGGAAGATATTAAGGAGGAATCAATCTCACGACAGGAAGCATTTGGAAGCTGCGTGAGGTCAACTGCTGCATCTTAGGTATGAAAGCATACAAAGCCATGTTCCAAAATAGCTCAATATGATATCTACGGGCATTACGAAGACTTCTCGCTTCCGATAGAATTAGTAGAGCAGCATATCCGATGCTCGTTATATTCAGTACATTCACTTTTCCAGCCAAACACTTTGTCAGCTATACTGTTTTTTTGGACATCAAGGATGCTACTGTCCACCAGAGGTTCTACGTTATCGAGAAATATGTGTGATAGAAGGAGCACCGCCAATGCCAAGACCTCTGACCATGTTGCCCACTAACTGAATTCTTTGCAATCTGCAGGGTGGTGCTTACCATCCTCCTATTGGTGATTGTCTACGTTGTGCTGGCTCTGGTATGCCATGGGCTTACACTACAAACGTGTCTGAAGTGAGTTTGCTTGTTGAGTGAGAATCTTATGTACCTCTCGTTTTTATTTATCTTGTTTTAGTTCTGGGGTAAGCTTTCTTTTCTTTTCTCTGCTTTATTTAGTTATTATTATTTTGCTTTTATTTCTTGCTCTTAATTTTGTTTGAACTTTAGATTTTGTAAGTTTTATTAGCCTTCTGTTGTGGGCAACATGAATTTTGTGAACTGAAATGATTGTGCACTTGTGTGACGGTGTGCCTTCTATTGAGATAAGTTTGCTCAGAATGTGTGCACTTGTGTGACGACGCTACATTCCACCGGAGGTACGAAGCTGGGATAAGTACCATGAGCCCAAGTGATACATTTGTACTTGTTATACCTGCCTCAGGCCTTCGGAGAGAAGGTTTCTACGTTATCCAAAAATATGTAAAAGAATTATTAGATGGAAGGAGCACTTTTGCAGCTATCTTCTTCTTCTTCTTCTTCTTGTTTTTTGATTTTTGTTTTTCTTTTCTTAATGGGTTCATATGATCAGCTCCACACTCTCAAATACACCTACGCAGAGCACCAATGACGAGCCTCTGGAAAAACCTCAGAGACTGCACTTCACAATTACACTGATCGGCAATGACAACATGTGGCGAGCAGTCGCAATGCATTTAAGCCACGCCCTGAATATCCAGACGTAGTTCCTTGGTTGCCAAGCAAGATTGTGATTGCAACTGCACCACAAAAATGACCAAATACGGCCCTGGACCTAGCTAGCATCAAGCCAAAACACATTCTTCATCAGGTGCCTTCTTCATCATCGTCAAGATCCATCAAGTAAACAGAAGTTTGCGTTCGCCAAATTAATGTGACCAAAGTAGTTAATAAACTGCATTTGCATCTTCTTCTTTAAGCTCCACTTGCTTGAGTGTGATCAACACGATTAATAACCTCCCTTCACCATCATTTGAATGCCCATTTACATGACGTATCCATTAGAGCTGTTCGATACAACTTTGATATTGCGCACATCGGTGAGGGGCTATGGCGGTGGTTGTGCATTCATGGCTGCAATTCTTTTTTTTTTTTTTTCGGTCAAGAAGCAATTCAACGTAGACTCCCCAACATGATTCCTCATGTCTCATTTGACGTGGACAAAACACAGAGTTCCCCCCCACCTGCAAACATTTACAATTAAAAACAAGATAGGAGAATAGAGTGTTTTGAAAGTTTATTTAATTTTTAATTTATAAAAAAAAAGGAATATAATCACGTAAACAAGAAAAGAAAAAAACACTTGTGATAGCCCCATCCATACCATTGATTTTATCCAAAATTTCAATTTCTTTCTTGTCAAGTTTAGCGGGCTAGCTAGAGAAAAATAAAATCATTCTACACCACCCCCCCCCCCCCCAAAAAAAATCTCAAACCAGATGCGAGGTATATGTACTCGATGAGGTGTGTTATTCTTTGTCGTCTCTGGGATAAAATTTCGGCGCGTGGACCAATGTCCAGTGGGCCCCGTCGCACCGGGCATACGTTCCATGTGCGGACCTGAACGGTTGATATTAATGGACCACACTCTAGACCCGCCCACACGCCATAACTACCCATAACAGGCAACGCAAGTAAGAATTAAATTATTAATTCTTAATTATTAGGGTAAAAACTAAAAAGGAAAGGGAAAGGAAGGGAGAGAAAGGTAAATAAGAAAAAGGAGGTGGAACCAAAAAAAAAAAGAACGGGGAAAATGGAAAAAGGGGAGGCGCAGGTTAACTATCATGCCCCGCCATTGTCCAAAGCCTGCCTTCATACGGCCTCTTCCTCCACCTCCTCCTCCTCCTGCTGCAGTGCCCGTGCCCTTTAGCCTCCAGCCACGTATCGCCTTCTCTCCTTCACCCCCACCCTCTCCCCCCCTCTCTCTCTCTCTCTCAATCTATCTATAGGAATACAAATTGAAAATTGGATTTTGATTTTGATCAGCAAGCGGCCACATGAAGTAGAAGGGAAGGGAAGGGAAAGAGCCAAAACAACAACGCCCAAAATTAAAACAGAAATAAACAAACGTAAACTAAATGAAGAACACTTCCGCCGAGGCAGTTCCGTCGTCGTTGCCGGCTGCGGCAGCCGCGCCTTCAGACCAATCGCCGCCCGCTACCACGTCTTCCTCAATCCCGGCGGAAGAATTGACTGTGAGGGATGGGAGCGGCGGGGCGCAGGAATCTGTGGCCGTCGATCGTCGCGGGGAGTATTCCGCCGTTTGCCGATGGACCGTCCACAATTTTCCTCGCGTTAAAGCTAGGGCACTGTGGAGCAAGTACTTCGAAGTCGGCGGCTACGATTGTCGCCTCTTGGTTTATCCCAAAGGAGACTCTCAGGCTTTGCCTGGCTACATCTCAATCTATCTCCAAATCATGGACCCACGCGGCACGTCGTCGTCCAAATGGGACTGCTTCGCCAGCTATCGTTTGGCCATCGTTAACCTCGCCGACGATTCCAAAACCATTCATCGGGATTCGTGGCACCGATTCTCCAGCAAGAAGAAATCTCACGGTTGGTGCGATTTCACCCCTTCCTCCACTGTTTTTGATTCCAGGTCAGGTTACTTGTTCAATAACGATTCCGTTCTCATAACCGCCGATATTCTAATCCTTAACGAATCCGTCAGTTTTATCCGCGATAATAATGACTTGCAATCGGTTTCGTCCTCCGCAATCTCTCCTTCAGTCGTTTCCAGCCCTGTATCTGATGTGTTGAGTGGCAAATTCACTTGGAAAGTGCATAATTTTAGCTTGTTCAAGGAAATGGTTAAGACGCAGAAGATTATGAGCCCCGTGTTTCCTGCCGGAGAGTGTAATCTGAGAATCAGTGTCTACCAGAGTTTGGTTAATGGGCAAGATTATTTGTCTATGTGTTTGGAGAGTAAGGACACAGAGAAGACAGTTGCTTCTGATAGGAGTTGTTGGTGTTTGTTTAGAATGTCGGTGTTGAATCAAAAGCCTGGGTTTAATCACATGCATAGGGACTCCTATGGGCGTTTTGCTGCTGATAACAAGAGTGGGGATAATACCAGTTTGGGGTGGAATGATTATATGAAGATGTCGGATTTTTATGGGTTGGATACTGGGTTTTTGGTGGATGATACTGCAGTATTTAGCACTTCATTTCATGTAATTAAGGAGTTTAATAGCTTTTCGAAGAATGGAGGGTTGATTGGAGGGAGGAATATGAGTGGGGCAAGAAAGTCCGATGGACATATGGGAAAGTTCACTTGGAGGATTGAGAACTTCACGAGGTTAAAGGATCTTTTAAAGAAGAGGAAGATTACTGGCCTTTGCATCAAGAGCAGGAGGTTTCAGATTGGGAATCGGGATTGTCGTCTCATTGTTTATCCCCGAGGTATGCTAGATTTCTTCATTATAACTTGTTTTGACATGTTACTGATATTTTTCTAGGTCCTTGATTTTTCCTGTTACTCCCTGCTGCCATTAACCGACTGAAGAGCAAATGCAGCATGTCTTTCCTGTGTGGTTGAATGAGTACTATTAGGTCCCTGTTTTTTTTGTACATGTCCAGGTTTTGTTTCATATCTTTGGTAATGTTTCTTCCAGACTTTGCTTGGTTGACATAAACTCATAGCTTATAGAATTGACAAGATTGCCTAACTGGATAGATGAGGTGCTATTCACCTCACATTGCAGCCTGCCAGTTGTACTTATTTCTGTACCTACAAATATTTCAGCTTGGATGAAATTTAGTTGAGCCTAGTGCTGCAACCATCACTGTTTTTTTGTTTATTTGATTTATCCTTATTTGATCGGTTGCCACTGTTTTTTGTTATAATAAATTATTACTATAACTTTAATTCATTTTAGAGTTCCTTCTTAGGCTATAGTAGGAAAGTGAAGGCAGTCTCGCTTACTTGTATTATGGTGCTACACTGACTGTGTCACAGTTGCATTTAGGAGAGTGAACTGATGAGAATTTCCTGTATGCTTGGTGGTATCAGGGCAGTCTCAGCCACCATGTCACCTTTCAGTGTTTCTTGAAGTTACTGATTCACGACATACTTCCAGCGACTGGAGTTGTTTTGTTAGCCACCGTTTGTCAGTTGTAAACCAAAAGATGGAAGAGAAGTCTGTAGCAAAGGAATCTCAGAATCGCTACTCCAAGGCTGCAAAAGATTGGGGTTGGCGTGAATTTGTGACGCTTACTAGTCTATTTGATCAAGATTCGGGTTTTCTTGTCCAGGATACTGTTATATTTTCTGCAGAGGTTCTCATTTTGAAAGAGACATCAATAATGCAGGACTTTACTGACCAGGTATCTGAATTAATGAATTCTGGTGCCCAGATAGATAAGGTTGGGAAAAGAAGTTCATTTACATGGAAGGTGGAGAACTTCTTGTCCTTCAAGGAGATAATGGAGACCCGAAAAATTTTTAGCAAGTTCTTTCAAGCTGGGGGATGTGAGCTTCGGATTGGTGGGTGGTTGTCTTTAGTTCTTTAGTTAGTCAAATTATTGTTTGGGTTCTTCCCCTATTGTTGTTAAAATGATTGTCCATTTTTTTACTCATGCAGGTGTGTATGAGTCTTTTGACACAATATGTATATACTTAGAGAGTGATCAGTTGGTTGGTAGTGATCTGGATAAGAACTTTTGGGTCAGATACAGAATGGCTGTGGTGAATCAAAAGAATCCAGCCAAGACTGTGTGGAAGGAATCTTCCATTTGTACAAAGACATGGAATAATTCTGTTCTGCAATTTATGAAGGTATCAGATATGTTGGAAGTGGATGCTGGGTTCCTTGTGCGTGACACTGTTGTTTTTGTGTGTGAAATACTGGACTGCTGCCCATGGTTTGAGTTTTCAGATTTAGAGGTCAGTACCCATTGGTTTTCTCCATCAATTTTATTTTGCCAGTATGAGCAGTCTTGTATATTTATCTAATTCGAGTGAAGCATTATATAAACTATTATTCAACTCTTGGGGCATTTAATCTGATTCCATCAAAAAACCATTCCACAGATAAGGTCACTGATCTTAATTCTGGTGTAACTTTTTGGGAAAATTTGGTTTCTTGCTTCACATATCGTATGGATTGTGATTATACTTCGTCTATGCACAGTCATCAGTGTCCATTTGTGAAAATGTTACTGCATAGAGTTAAAATTCATCTCTTGACCTGATCCTGTGCTTGTATCAAGTAGTCCTTGGATTGATAAGTGTAATCACTATTCTCTAATCTGTTTTGAGCCAGTTCCTTTTGTTTACAGGATTTTAGGGTGCAGAAAGTAATACTTCTTGAATATGTTCATACAGCACAGGAAGCCTTTTGTTTTTTCACCTTTTTTTTTTTTTTTAATCTTTTTGTGGTGTTCATTTATGACCATGTCATTTTTGTTCTGCCTTTCCATAGGTTTTAGCTTCAGAGGATGATCAGGATGCTTTAACAACTGATCCTGATGAACTTATTGACTCTGAAGACAGTGAGGGAATAAGTGGAGATGAAGAAGATATCTTTAGAAATCTTCTTTCTAGAGCTGGTTTTCACCTCACATATGGCGACAATTCTTCGCAACCACAGGTTACACTAAGAGAAAAGCTTCTAATGGATGCTGGTGCAATCGCTGGTTTCCTGACTGGACTACGTGTTTATCTTGATGACCCTGCTAAGGTAAAGCGGTTACTTCTCCCAACCAAGCTGTCTGGTGGCAATGATGGCAAGAAGGCAACAAAGCCTGATGAATCTTCTCCCAGCTTGATGAATTTGTTGATGGGAGTTAAAGTTCTGCAGCAGGCAATTATAGATCTACTTTTGGACATAATGGTTGAATGTTGCCAACCTTCAGAAGGCAGTTCCAATGGTGATTCTACTGATGTGAACTCCAAGCCTTCTCTTGATGGCAGTGGATCTGTGAGTCCACTGGAATCTGATAGGGAGAGTGGAGCTGCAGAATCTGCCCTATTTCCTGCATATGAGAGATTGGATTTTGGTGCAGATGATGCTAACAGTGCATCTGCTGTACAAAGCTCTGATGTTAATGGGATTGATATGCCTACAAAAGCTCTTCCTGTACAAATTATTTATCCACCTGCAGCGACAGCAGCAGCTTCTTTGGAGAATGCTTCCCTCCGTTCTAAGGTATGGATTGTTCTATTTTTAGTTGCACACTTCCTTGCTTTATTATTATTGTTACTTTTTGCTCTATAAACTGCTTGAAAAAGTTGAATTTGCAGACGAAGTGGCCAGAGCAGTCAGAGGAACTCTTAGGATTGATTGTAAACTCACTGAGAGCCCTGGATGGAGCTATTCCTCAGGGCTGCCCTGAGCCAAGACGTAGACCTCAGTCTGCTCAAAAGATTGCTCTTGTATTGGATAAAGCCCCTAAGCATCTGCAGCCAGATCTTGTTGCTCTAGTTCCCAAACTGGTGGAGCATTCAGAGCATCCACTAGCAGCTTGTGCGCTTCTTGAAAGACTTAAAAAGCCAGATGCAGAACCTGCGCTTAGGATACCTGTAAGATATCTTTCAGACAAGTATTTGTTTCTGTTTGCTTTTATGGCCTATTTTACTGGCTGGTTTATGTTTTAAGTTTCATAATAGAAATATAATCTGTCAAACTGGTAGCACCTATTTCGGTTTTGAGGATCATTTTTGTATACTCTCCATTCTGTGTCCATTGCTACATATTTTATTGGGCCATCCTGGTGTTTTTTATTTTCTCAGGTTTTTGGTGCTCTTAGTCAACTTGAATGTGGCAGTGATGTGTGGGAGCATGTCCTTTTCAAGTCCTTTGAGCTTTTGGCCGACGCAAACGATGAACCTCTTGCTGCAACCATGAATTTTATATTTAAAGCTGCTTCCCAGTGCCAACATCTTCCTCAAGCAGTATGCATCTCTTTTGCAACTTTCATAGTCTATTGTCCAACTTGATATCCTTCTTGTATACCTTACATTACTTATTCTCTTTTGTAGGTTAAATCCATTCGTGCTAGGCTAAAAAGTTTGGGTGCTGAAGTGTCGCCTTCTGTTCTGGAATTTTTATGTAAAACTGTAAATAGTTGGGGAGATGTTGCTGAAACCATACTCAAAGATATTGACTGTGATGACAACTTTGCAGATGATTGCTCAACATTGCCTGCTGGGCTTTTCTTGTTTGGTGAAAATGGGCCAACTACTGAGAGGTTTCATGTGGTGAATGAGCAGGCTTTTGGTGCAATATGCTATTTTTCAGATATCTACATCCTGCTTGAGATGTTATCTATACCTTGCCTTGCTGTTGAAGCTTCTCAAACTTTTGAGAGAGCTGTAGCTAGAGGAGCTATTGTAGCTCAATCTGTGGCAATGGTTTTGGAAAGGCGCCTTGCTCAGAGATTGAATTTTAGTGCCAGATTTGGTGCTGAAAATATTCAGCGTCCAGATGTTGTGATAGAGGGGGAAGTCAGTGAACAATTGAGGATCCAACAAGATGATTTTACAGTTGTTCTTGGTCTTGCTGAGACATTGGCCCCTACTAGCAATCTTTGTGTGAAGGGGTTTGTGAAGATGCTTTACATGATGTTATTTAAATGGTATGCCGATGAATCTTATAGAGGAAGAATGCTAAAGAGACTTGTTGATCGTGCCACAAGTACTACGGATAATAGCCGTGACGTAGATCTATACTTGGATATATTGGTTAGCTTAGTCTGTGAGGAGCAGGAAATTGTTAAGGCTGTACTGAGCATGATGCGGGAGGTTGGAGAGCTTGCAAATGTTGATCGGGCAGCTCTTTGGCACCAATTATGTGCTAGTGAAGATGAAATTATTCGTGTTCGTGAAGAGAGGAAGGTGGAAATTTCTAATACAGTTCGGGAAAAAGCTATTCTGTCACAAAAATTGAGCGAGTCTGAGGCCACCATCAACCGACTCAAGGTATTTTTCATTTAATTGTCTTTATAGAGATTCACTAGTAGTTCTGTTCAACTTTTTGGCCTCATTTAAACTTTTCATGAAATAACAGTCAGAACTGAGGGCTGAGGCTGATCGATTTGCTTGGGAAAAGAAGGAACTTTCTGAACAAATACAAGAAGCTGAGAATCAGCTCGAGTGGTTACGCTCAGAGCGGGATGATGAAATTACAAAACTCACAGCTGAGAAGAAAGTTCTTCAGGATCGGCTTCATGACGCTGAAACACAAGTCGCCCAATTGAAGTCCCGGAAAAGGGATGAATTGAAGGTGGCATTTTGTTACTTCTACTCATGAATCTGTTTCCACACTTTGTTCTGGTGCACTTATTCTTATTGGAAATCTGTCTTGGCTTGCATGTATTTTTCCTCTGTAGTGTTTTCTTCCTCTCCCCCCACTCCACCCAAATATTGGTGATTCCATGACACC
This sequence comes from Rhizophora apiculata, assembly GCA_037832385.1. Classification (NCBI taxonomy): domain Eukaryota; kingdom Viridiplantae; phylum Streptophyta; class Magnoliopsida; order Malpighiales; family Rhizophoraceae; genus Rhizophora; species Rhizophora apiculata. The sequence continues at coordinate 2,199,342 of CM075433.1, read as the reverse complement.
AGTGATTTGTACGGTATTTTGAATACAGGTGGCATGAATTTAACTATCCTTATAAGCTTCTTATTTCTGGCTTGCTGTTTTTGGCACTTGAACAACATTTGTTATAGTGATTATATCAGCAGTCTTAATTACTAAACTTGGTTTGCTAGGATAAAGTCTAGTTTATGATGTATCTTGAACATTACCTTTTACTGAGCTGTGGTTTGCAAATAGAGATTTCCATGATATTTTTCACTGGTACTAATAGGAAGTTGAGATTTTCAAAAGGAAATTAGTGTTGTATTAGTTGAGAGTGGGATTTTTGAGATTTTTTGGCTGTTGGCTTACATTACACTGCCATTGGTATTGACTGCTATCTGGCAGCTTTTTCTGACACTGCTTTGTGAATCTCACAGAGAGTACTGAAGGAGAAAAATGCTCTTGCCGAAAGGCTAAAGGGTGCTGAGGCTGCACGGAAAAGATTTGATGAAGAATTGAAACGGTATGCCACAGAGAATGTGACTCGGGAGGAAATCCGTCAGTCATTGGAGGATGAAGTTCGGAGATTGACAAAAACAGTTGGGCAAACTGAAGGAGAAAAGAGGGAGAAAGAAGAGCAGGTTGCGCGATGTGAAGCATATATTGATGGAATGGAGTCAAAATTGCAGGCTTGCCAGGTATTTTGCTTTGTATAGGTTATGCCTTTTCCAGCATCTCTGGGCTGTGTCCCTTCTCATCAATGACATCTTGCTGCTATTGGGAAAGCTGTTTTTGATGGGATCACATACAACATTCATTTGGTGGTTTAATATGAAGTACTTAGTTATGTAGAGTATGGGGGAGCAGATGGAACTGCATTTTCTCATATTTTGATCCGAAGGATGATAGAATTTAGGTCTTGTGTTCCATCACAACGCCCACCTCCCTCTCCCCCCTAAAACAAAATGTGAAAAAAGGTCTCACACTCTCTACTTGCTGACATTTACTGGTGTTTTTTAACTCATTCTGTGGAACTAATGTTTCTACTTCTCTTTTGCAGCATTATATTCATACTCTTGAGGCTTCACTTCAAGAAGAAATGTCCAGGCATGCTCCTCTCTATGGTGCTGGATTGGAAACCTTGTCAATGAAGGAATTGGAGACGATATCACGTATTCATGAGGAAGGGCTCAGGCAGATTCATGCCCTCAAACAGCGAAATGGGAGTCCTGCTGCCAGTCCTCTTGTTAGCCCCCATACCCTACCTCACAACCATGGATTGTATCCTGCTGCTGCTCCGTCTGCAATGGCTGTTGGATTGCCCCCTTCACTTGTCCCAAATGGTGTTGGGATCCACAGCAATGGACACGTTAATGGTGCAGTTGGACCATGGTATAATCATACCTAAAAATGTTGTGGGTTCCTTAGTGCCAATGTAGGCATTTGTTTGCCTCGTAGGGTATGTTACATCTCAATGTGGTGGGATGTTTTTTCTGAGTTCTTGGCTTGGCATTTTGACTGTTAGGGCTGTTGGAACACTTGAAAAAAAAGAAGAATACAACATCCAGGGAACGAGAGATTGACAGGGTAGTGATTTAGGATACGATATGCAAGGGAGTGAGTCCAACAGGACTAGCAGCTGCAAATGCCATGCTTGATTCTCTTTCATAAAGCTCATTACCAGGCTTCTTCAAAAGATTTTTCAGTTTTGAGTTTCCTTCTTTTCAATTGGAACATTTTATCACGCCCTCTTCCTAGAAAGTGATAATCTAATGCATCATTCCAATCACTTCATCAACTATTCTGTTGGCGTTTGGTGTTTCTCTCGTGAAGGTAATTGTACGATACCTGAACTGACCCGCATTTGGCCATTTAGCGTGGTCAGGAGTAATTTTCTCCCTGCCAAAAAGGACTGGCAAGAAAAATGAAAACAGCAAAGGGCATCCAATTTTGTGTCCACTTCGAATCTATTGGCCAACTTTGAATCCATTGGCCGGTGTTCCGGATCTTTCTCGTGACATTCCGAAATCAACGCACAGAAGAATCTGTCTATATATTAGTTTCAACAATGTTTGACCTACCGCGTTGGCCCTAAGCATCTCAGTCGGAGAACCTACTGGCTGTCACTGTCTATTGGGATTGATTAATTTTCGTTGACTGAGGAGACCAAGAACATTGAGTGGGTGAGACGTGAGGCACATAAAGACAGAGGATGCGGAGGAAAAAATCAATGCAAATGCGGCCGATGGATTAACATATTTGCCTTTTCACCTGCACACGTCTCTCTCTATTACGCACCTTTCACTCATCAAGTTTTTAACAGTTTGTTTCAGAGTTTTCTAGACCCAATCCGGTACCTGACCCGGATTAAAGACCAAACGAATAGGCATCGGTTCAATCATTGATTAACGGTTGAACCGACACTTTGATACATACATATACATATTACATATATATATATATAAGTTTAGGATATTTATCTTCAAAATAATGAAACTGGGCATTAAGGCTTAGCAAGGCCACGCCTCAGTAAGGCCGCCCCTCAGCAAGGCTGAGCCTTGATAAGGAAAGGCTTCAAGTAATCCACGCTTCTCAGATAGGTTGCGTCAATGACAGACTGGCCAAATAATTTTGTTGGTTAATACCTAGTTAACGGGCGGCTCACTGGTTTTTGGGTTGACGATTTGATTCGCTTCACTCCAACTCATATGGTTTGTTATCAGTTTTAATTTCAGGTCATCGATTCTCCGGCCTGACCGTCGGTCCAGTCTGTGTCTCTGCATCCGACCTCAAGTGGGGCTGCATTGAACTTACTGAAAGCAACAAATGGTATAGTTGAACTCAAGTGTGAATGCTTTGAAACCCGGAGTGACTGCGTGCAAATACTAATTCTTGGTCAAGTGGTAAGAATGTGGAGTAGAAGTTCGAAAAATCTCGCTCATAAACTTATCACTTCAATTATCCTTGGGCCATGCCCACCAATCAAAGATTGAAACTTTTATCTCTGCAATTTTATGATCAGCAATAAAATTTTGTCTACAAATAAACAGAGGCTGTTTATCAGGCGCATTGTTGTTAACCAAGGCAGTAAGGCTGTAGATAAGAAGGATACATACAGGCTTCTACAGAACGCACAAGGAAAGAAAAGGTCAACGCTACTTTGTTAAGAAACATCGCGTGATGAGTTTGGAGGATCAGTTAATTCATTTGCACTTTCATAGCATCGCCTAAATTTGTGCTATACCCCAAACCCAGGTCTCAGCAGGCCCCCACCAGAACTGGCCAGGGCCGAACTAATAGCTGAGACTGGAAGAAAATGGAAAGGAAGAAAACTGACATATGGGCAAGAAGAAAAACGAAGAAAGCGGACATTGAGTGGGCCCTAAATTTCGGTGGGTCAGTTGCCGAGTGGGGCTTCTACATGGAGCCCCCCCCCCCCCCCCCCGGCGGGGTGATAAGGCTTACGACGAACTTTGCCATCTAGACTGTGACATGACATCAAATTCTTTGATCGCGGTTCGTAGACCGATAAAGAATACAAAATGAATTAATATGTAAGTTTTAAATATTATTATTACTTTTATTTTTTTCAATTGGCCAGTCAAACAAACCCCGATGGCAGCAGCGCGGAGAAATACATTTTTCCTTCCTAGCTTAACGATTATTTTTTATTTTTTATTTTTTGTTGCGAAAAGAAAAAATAATGACGATAAACTAAAAAGAAAATCAAATGTCAATAACATTTAAAAACCTGCCAAGAGCAGACCAAATGTAAACCGGTAACAAACTAAAAATTTGCAATGTGCCCCCAGAAAGAAGTAACAAACTGAAAAAGAGAAGTTATTGGAATCCATTGGAAAATGAGCGTAGATGCCCGTGCGGATGTGAAAGATGGAGTCTAATCCAAATCTCGTACATTTTTCTTTATGCCAAGTATCAAATTTAGTCTCCTAAGCCAAATAGAGTGTAATATCGTATGGAACATGTCAAATCTCTGAGCTGCCTCATTCAACATAAAATGCCTCCTAACAGCCCTTAAACCCTCCTTAAGCCTCCTGTATTGCTCCTCTGGGACTGACGCCAGCAGCTCCTTCAGTCTCGGAATCTCCGATACATTTACCGTTATGGAAAAAGCCTCCCATCTCAATACATCACTGAACGGCAGCACGTAATGGTGCGATATGATCACCGGCACACATTCTGAATAAATGGCCTCCACGATCCTGGGGCTGGCCACCTCATACCCACTAGGACACAGACAAAACTTGGATTGCAGCATGAAGGTGTAATAGTCCAGATGTTTTGGGAGGTACTCGTAGACAAGGAGATCGGGGTCGCGCTCTTTCCAGTGGCGGAGAAGGATGGGACGGATTGGGCCGTGCAATCCGCCGGCAAAGAATGCGAGCAGAGGACGAGAAGTGTTGGCAGGTGGTGGGGAGACAATTTTGGGAGCTACCGTGCCACCACGAAGGATAATCTCCGGAAGGGTTACGTCCTTTCGAGGATTGAAACCTTCGGACGTGTTGGCATTGCACAGGACTCGTATTGATGTGTTGAAAAGGAGTGGGCTGCCCTGGGATGCATGCGGGCCCTGCAAAGGACCAAACGAGAGAGACGGAGAGATTACGTTGAGTTGGTCAGCACCAAGTTTAGGCACTAAACCCAAGTTCCCATACCATTTAGATTGTGCTAATATGAGTGCTTTGTTTGTGCACGAGACTCTTATGCTTGTGGGGTTCGGGGAAGTGAAATCAATCATCGCATTTAGATTTAGCTTGATACAGAAAAAGAAAAAGGAAAGTGAGAGAAAAAGGGAGCTTACCCAATCATGACAGGCAAGCATGAAGTGATCGGCCCCATGAGTTCGATTCCAGAAGGGGTACTTGGTGGATATTACGTTCACATAATCAGCCACAAAATGTCGCAGTGGTGTAAGATCATGGGAGAGAGGCTTGTAAAGATACTTGACCATCCAGGTCACACTGAAAGGCATGAAATAGACATGGGCACGTTGGGCATTCCTCGTTTTAAACCTCGTGGTACCGTACTCCATTTCGTGCATGAACCTGCCTTCTATTGAGTAAATATCCTTGCATGGCCCATGGTGTACAATTGGAAAGTCTCCTTCTGAGTACACATATACCTTGAATCTTTTCTCCATCTCCATATAACTCCTGCAACGTTTTTATGACATTATACATTATTTATCTACATTCCATCCACATTGCAAAAGGATCGTGACGGATGATGACGTGTGAATAGGACTATTTGGCAATTTTGCCTTTTAGAGGGTGCCTAATCACATTATAAGCCAGGACTGCCCCTAAATGTAGTGTCCATAAAAGATTTAGAACAAAGGTTAAATATATTCATTGACAAAAAAATAAAAGAAAAATAATTAAAGAAAATGATAAACTTGATTTAATGTATCAACTTCATAATTTAAGTGCTTAACTTGTTTATCCACTTTTTTTTTGTTTTTTTTATTTTTTTTGTGTGTGTGTGTTTATCCACCATTTTTTTTTTTAAAGGGTAATAGACACTCAATTTTATGTTTAACAAAATGAGATCCCACTTAAAATATTTTTAACCAAGTCTTATCTAAACTGTTTTTTTCTTCCTTAACGAGTTAGTTTGATTCACCTGGAATCAAATAAGAAAATCTCATTATAATCTTATTTTAATATATATATATATATTACTAGTGGATTGGTGTTTATTTCATGTGTCCCTGACCCCACCTTTCCATTGACAATGTTTATGATGTGAGCCACTAACAAAGTAAGTGCCGAGGGAGAATGAGCGAGCTTTGAGTGCTTCCCACACATCCCCCAGCACAAGTGTCACTTACAAGATTTCTCTCCCATTTGACAATTGAATTTCCCACAACGATTGCGATTGACACAAAAAAAAACAAACGTAAACTTTACAGAAAGCCCAGCTCAGTCTTATTTGTTTAGGCTAAAAATTCCAGGCCGTGAATTAAAACTGTTACCTTAAATTAAAAGCAAAGTTAAAAGCTCCCAATTAAACATCAATAACAGTATATCATAGTTAATTGGCTTGTTGATTGTTTTTATTATTCGATTAGCGGCCTTACTGATAAAATGCACCGGGGTTATGATAAATCTCGTCGTCGAGGCTCTTGGCGGCGATCCACGAGCGGTTTCTAACCGAAGCCGCCCGGTGTATGGAATCCCGAGCTCGAGCAAGTCCCTGTTCTATCACTTCTGATCTGCTTCGTTTCTTGATTTTCCTCTGCAGTATCATAAATCATTAAGCCGACTGAATTATAACAAAGTTATATATATAAAGTGCTAAGCAACTTCTAAACAAAACACAGAGAGAGATGGTCTTGAATTCAAATCAAAAGCCACCGGGAAACCGGAATTTACAAATGAACTGAGAAGAAGGGATTGAGAAAAGTAACTGACAAATGATAGTCATCAGAATCAGTATGCATAAATAGAGACAAATGATAGTCATCAGAATCAGTATGCATAAATAGAGCAGACGCTAAGAAATAGCTCATTGTTGGTGCGAAAATTTCAAAAAAAAAAAAAAAGCACAGAAACAAATACTGATTCAGTTGTAAAGCGTAGCTGCAACGTAACCAAACCCTTCTGTCTTTATACCAAAAACAAAAAGATAGAGAGAGAGAGAGAAGAGAAACGAAAAGCTCATATTGATTCATGTGATCACGCGCACATCACACATGCTAACGAAAAAGCTCATTGTTGAGGAACTTTCTTCTTCTTCTTCTTCTTCTTATTATTATTATTATTTTTAAATTAAAGAGAAAAACAGAAATAAAATGTTGATTCAATTATAAAGTGAAAACTGAAAAGTCCTCCATCCCTTCTAGTTCTAGCTCTGTAGTCCGTACATGAAATGAATTCTCCGTAGAGTAAAACACATAACACAGAGAGAGAGAGAGAGAGAGGGAGAGAGAGAGAGAGAGAGAGAGAGAGAGAAACGCTTGAATCACTTACAACGAGAGTAGCGTTTCTGAAACGGTTGGTGATGGAATTGCCATCAAACCCGGTAACCTTCTTCTGGAAATCAACTACAGGGGTTGCAACGGAGTGTTGTTCAAATTTAGTGGCAGAGAAGCTGGTTAAAGAGCTGAAATATTGGCCAGATGAACCATCATCAGCCGCCATCATCACAACCACAACGACCATCAAAACGCATGCAAAAATACAAGAAAGAGCCGAGACGACGACGACGACGTATTTATTGCAATCACTCTCCATTTCTCCTCCCTTAGGATTCGAAATTCATCAGAATATCTCCTCGTCCGCTGTTTGTTTGGCTTCCGAGATTTTTGTTTCCCGGGGAAATAAAAAAGCCAAAAATAAATGGGGAATGATCGAGAAACGAGGCAGAAAGAGAGCAAAATGGGAGTGATAAGTATGGGGAAACGGCCGTGGTAACGAGTTTAAAAAGGCGGGAGTCAGGTTTTTTCTCTATCTCTCTCTCTCCCTCTCTCTCTTTAGCGCGAAAATAAAATAAAATAAAAAGAAATAAAAGGAGAAGGCGTGGCATGGGAATGGGACGGATGGGAGTATATGAAATTACGGATTTGACACCCATCTGGTTGGGTGCTAACTCAACTAGTTAGCCTTCTTTGAGCCATGAACCAACCGACCGTGTGCACCAGCTGAAAACAAATGTATCTCGGTGGCGCACCTTTTGACTTGGCAGATGTATTTATTTAAAATATACAATAAAATAAATAAATACTTAAAATTAATATAAAATAAATATTAAGTATTATTTATAAAAAAGACACATCAATTTTAATTAAAAGTCATAAATTAGTATCTATTTTATATTTATTTTTCATATTTTTAATATAATTTTTTAAAAATATTTTTAAGTGTTATGAATATTTTAAATTATATTTTTTAATATGTTAATAAAATATGTATGAAAAAAAATTATTTGAAATTTTTTTTGTGAGAATCCATAATTTGTATCTATATAGCTGTTCATAATATTAATTTAAATGAAAGATATAAATATATATCATATATTATTCATATCCATAAAAGATAATTTAATAAAAAAATTTATAAAATTATTGTTAAGTAAATAAAAAAATTAAATATATCATATTTTATGTTTTACAACTAAATAATAATAATAATAATAATAATTTAATTAATATTTTATATATTATATTGAATAAATTTATTATGTAAGTTATTAAAAATCATAGATAAAAATTTCACTAAAATTTTATGACGCAGAATTTATACTTGTCAGCAAGACTAATTACCCTTTCCTAAATTATGTTAGTCATATTGGGAAATTCAAAAGTAAACATAATTTTGGAAAAACAATCGAGTAAGAATTTGTTGCGTCGGCTCTTCAGCCCCAACTCGTATCAAATCAGCCTATCCAGCAGCCCCGTTCAACATAGGCTAGCCTTCCTCTCTTTCGGGACACTTTCCCTTATTAGCAAGGGTGAATCCGATCCCAGAAAGATGACTCGCGGCAGACCCCAGATAAGTAAGGTAAGCGTTGACACGATACTTTCACACTTTGAAGTACGAGAAAGAGCACTTGCAGTTGATTTCCGTAACTATGTTATTGATAGCAACATCCGTCTAAGCATTGAGAAAGAAAACGAAAGTTACAACTTAATTCCTGGTCCGGGACGAGCCAGAAAGTCCAATTTTCAATTCCAAGGCTGCAGAAGGATTTAGAGTTGTGACAGGTCCAAGTACATTTACTAAAAAAAACATCTACATTAATTAACTATCCAAGAAGGAGGCTGCCGATTGAGTTCACTAGTAATCAGGACTACGGATGTGTAAACACCAAAGTGGGAAAACGCAATTAAAATACAAACCCCATCACCATACCCTGTGGTCAATTGATCTGCCCCATTTATGACCTCAGTTTTCGAAACAAAGACGTTCCAATTTGGTGAAAATTTTGGAAAATGTACAAACCCCTAAAGTGATTCATCTCAATTGATCCGGTACTTCTTTTTTTTTTTCTGTTTCCTAGATAAGATTTTACACGGAGGGCAATTTTCCATTACACAAAATGAGAAAACTAACAAAATAAACCCGCGAGTTTAGGTCACTCTGCAAAAGGATAAGCCTAATTTAAATTTCAAGACCATAAGTGCAATCAATTGATGGTTAGGCTTGTAGATTGAAACTGTTCCCATAGCCTATCTCAAAAACAAAACTTAAAAAGAAAAACTGAATAAGGAAAAGAAACACCAAAATGGAAAAGAAATTTGTTTGCAGTTTCATAAAGACAACAACAACAAAATTTATAGGGGACCGGGCAAAGAATAGGTTGACAACCCCAAAACAAGGAGAGAAAAGCGATCTTACTGAAGAAAAGTGAGCCCCTCGTTTGTGTTTTCTTGCTCTGGCCAATCCTTCTTTCATTTTGTCAAGCCGGCTCTTCGTTTTATTCTGTTTCATGAACGAAGTCATCATGGTAAGTAAATGCAAAAGCCCAATATGCAAAAGTTGATATTTTCGGCTTTGGGACCTTTCATTCAAGTGCATACATTGATGATATTAGTACTGGCATTGTAGAAGCCAGCTGTAGCCACGCTTGAGACAGCAGCAAAGTTGGCTTCTGATGAGTTTACTCGTGATTTGTTTGTGAGGACAGCAAAAGAATCCAAAAAGTCCGAGAAGAAACGTGATTGCTGATTCATTAAAGCAAAAAATACAACGAGAAGGATTAAAGGGTATAGTATCAGAAGGGTTTTGCAGCTGAAATCAGCCATAGAATGGTTAAAGCTCGATAGTGTTTGTAGGTTCTATGTAGGCGTGTGAAAGTTTGCACATGGTTCTTGATGATTATGGGACTATGACACCGTGACATTTATAATTTATGGGGGTGTCTTCTCTTGGATATCATCGACTCTTTTGAGGAAATTTCTCAAAAATCCGAGATTTAAATTTTGAAAAAATTCGAAAACGTCATCCAGAATGTCCCATTTAAAAAAAAAAAAAAAACCAAAAAAAATTTAAGGCAAAGAACTCGGGATAATTTTATCCATGAAAACTGGTCTCCAACGTAGGCACTCGCATGTGCATGGCTTCTGTCATGATTTATGGTTAAGGATCTCATGGATCATGAGATTAAAGCAATTAAGAAACGATCTTAATACTCACATCCATGTCAGGCATATACCTGACATAATTTTCCTTGATATGATGATTTCGTCAATGTCTTTGATTTGCTTTTCTATTTTTTTATACATGTTTTTTTTTCTTTTTTTTTTTTTTTTTTTTTTTTGTATATATTCATGTAATGTATCATAGTCAACGTACAATGATTCATTCTTTTTGTTCTCTCTTGTTTACTTTCATCAACATGCCCGGGTGCATCGTCCACGAATTCTGAAATGTAAGGCCGCCAAAGGGGTTCTTTCAGTCAACCAATTGTAACATTCGCACTTCGTCTATAACTATTATAGATTTTAAGAATGCATAGCTTTGCTATGGGTCAAAGTTAATGTTCGTTGAATACTGCACTTCCCGAAAATGAAAACGAGGGCTTAAAAGATTCAAGGTCTGTGACTGTGTACGAAGATTCTTGGAATTATAAATTAACCGGAAGTTGACACTTACCGTGTTTCTTTTTATAAACGAAGATCAATATTTCTTCAAATATAAAGTTTTTGATTAACGTGCAATCTGCTCAAAACCCCAAAACCCAGACTGGCAAGTCAAAGTGCGTGATTATCATTCAAGAAAACATAATCGATTCTTCCAAGTTCAGCAAGTGTTCACTTTGTAATGATGTTTATTCTCAGGGTGTACGGACACGACGCGGAAGAACTCCAGGCAAAACGTGTCCGCCAAAGAAAATTTAAGAAAAGAAAATTGAACACACTTTTGATATATGGCGGACGTGCTGAGTACACGTCTGAAATATTTTTGGTAATTTTAACAGTAAAGATCAAATCTAACAAAAAATTCATGTTACACTTATATAAGTAAAGACTTATATTGTGTATTTATTTTTGTAAATAATGCAATAATACATGTTAGACAATAATATATATTTCGAACAATAATATTTACTTATATTAATAGTTTTTATTAAAATTGTTAACTAATTATATATATAAACGTGCATGTGTATGTATATAGCTTTGTTAATGTCGAATTTGCGTCTTAATTTTTTTCAAAAATTATGCGAAAAAGAAAAAACAAAAAAAAAAAAGTAAGTCATGTGAGGGCAATATATGCAAGAAACCATTATGACCTTGGAGAGTTTCCTGTAAGTAAGAGAAAGAAGTAAATGGTGTTATGGATGTGGATGTTATTTGTGTACAGATTAAGCAAGTTGACGCTTTGAATTCAGGATCAGGTAACACCTGATTTAGTGATGAATAGACTTCTCGGCTGTTCTCGATTGGCAGACATTCAGAAGTTTGATCTTCTTTTTTGAAAGCATTCTCGTTGTTATTATCATATCTGAGCTATGCAGGTCCGATGCTTAAATTTTCCCATGGCCAATTTCCCAATGTACAGCGAGAAAATAAATATACTAAAATTTTCTGCAATCTCCCCCTGGTGGGGTTGCCAACATTGGCTTGTCTAAGGAGCATGGCTCTGGCTTGAGCATCTGAAAAAAATAATCGTCTAAAATTCATGTATCGACTGCCTTCCACATTGAGTTTGCTTCTGATTGGCACGGATCTGATCACTGTATCTTATGTTAGAAGAAAAATCACTGATGTACAAACAGTCTGTTAGTCAAGTATCCCCTTTCTCCACTAAAGTCAGCTATGCTTGCTTTGTCCCGAGTTTGCTGTTAATCTTCTCTGCAACATGGCCTTCTATGATTTCTTCTCGTTTTTGGTTTTCGCCAACTTGCTTGCCGGGAAGTGTAATCTTGCTACAAGTGGCCGCGGTGCTCTTGTTTCCTGTTCGAACCCCCTCACGCAAACAAATCCTGCAAATCAGTCCCCACTCAATCATGTCTGCAAATTGCTAAATATATGATCTCCAGATCCGACTTTGAAGCTATATTATTGAAGGAAGATGACCTACGACTCAGTCATAATGTGTTTCTAAAGGATATTCATTCGAATGTATTTCCTTGACCATAGTTGGGTTGCCATACATGTTTCAGTTTGTGCGTGTTGGTGTTGGCCTGTAACAGGCTTGAAATTGTGCTAACTAGTCAATTCTATACATGGAGGCAGCAATGTATTGCAGGCACGCACTGCTTATTATCACAATGTCATCAAATGATGACAGTGCTAATGCGATGCAGTATTTGTATTTAATAATGTTAATTAGTACAAATCTTTCTCTCCAATGGTGAAGTGGAGTACCTGAGTTCAGAAACTTAGAAAATTTTGATAAATAGTTTGTTAGCCGAAAAATAAGAGTTCAATGGTCCAACATTTCAAACTGCAATTTAATGTATATGAGGCTAATTTCAGTATGAATGTCCAGATGCTAGCCAAATAAAACCCACAAGAAAAAAATTATTTGGTGGATAAAGTTATAGCGTACATTAAAGTAAATAAAATAAATCAATTGTGAGGTTAATTTCAATATGATAGTCGTGGTACTACAGCTAGCTAGTTCTGAATATGTGACTGATAACCAAAGAGAGGATTGTTTATTGCCTTGAGCGGACACAGAACATATAATGGACAGTTGGAAGTATAGAGCATACCTTTCCAAAAGCAGAACTGAATTTCTTCCATTGAAAGCCCTGGCTCATGGTTAGATCTTGTAAGTATCCATGTTTAATTTTTTATAATGTACTTGGTGTATAGTTTGCAAAAATAATGCTAGAAATAACTTGTACCTTTGAATATTGTTGGTATGGATGTTCCAAAGTACACTATTCGCCGGGGCAAATTCCATATCCATGCTCTTGGAACATTAATTGGATTCGTGCTAGATTTGTGGTCAGCAAACACCTGCAAGGCAACCATAAATTCATCTGAATGCATTTTTTGTTAAATTAATACTTCAAATTCAAGCTTGCTGCATAAGAGAGAATTTTCCTAATTCATCGTAATGACAGAAGATAAAAAAGAAAAGGAACATTTACCTCATTCACTTGAAAGTACGTGCCATTGAGTGGAAAGCTTCCTCTCATTGCTGTTCTACAAGGGATCTGCATATGATTTGATGTCAATTTCAATCAAACTATAGTGTGTTGGCTTCTAGGAAGAAGGAAGGTTATCTAAATTTTCTCACCAGAATTGTCCCTCTAACAATTTGCGAGCTAGCTTCTCTTCTACTATTGCATGAATAGCATGTCTTCTCATTGCAAAAATTGTCTGATTCCAGGAACTGACATTGTCTGTCTGGCGGCTGATATGAGTTTGCAGTTTCACCTAGGAAGAAGATATCACTTAGCAATTCTAACATACAGTGATGACTCATGAGCATTTACTGTACCTGTGTACCTTATGCTATTATTTTTGTTGATTGTTGCTCTGCCACATTAATATCATCATGCGCTTACAAATCCATGGTATGCTATCAACAGTTTTCAATACAGAGACCATTTGTTTGTTTCTAATTAGAATCAGTTTTAGAATAGCTATTCTGTTTTGTACTTACCTGGTGCCCATATTGCAAGCAGGTATGGACTGGGATCATCAGGCTCTCTTCTGTCCATCTGTTGATTTACAAAGCATCTAATGAACAATGCGGGTAATCAAAAAGAATTAAAAGCTTCCAAGAATTGAAGGAAAACTGACCCCCTCCAGGAGAGGATTTGAATCTGGAAGTTCATATCTGCATCACATTAGAAGGTAAGTCATAGAGGGTATAATTTAGCATTACTTTCTTGTATCTGTCTCTCCTTTTAGATTTAAGGTTGGAGTTTATGGTTTTAGCAACATATCAGTCATTGCTATTGCTTGCTGTTTAAGTTGGAAATAAGGATGACCATTTCTAGATGTAGTTGTGCTTATATAAGCAATTCCATAATACCACTGAAGCATTGTGTAGACATATGAGTCAATAAGTTGAGCAATCATTAATTAAGGTGATTTTTGCTATGTTCATCGACTTGACAATATAACTAGGCTAAGTTGGGTCGTGTTCTTTGTGCTCAATCTTTTTGTTAATAGTTAATTATTGAATTGTGTATACTTACACTTGGTGCTCTGTTCGCAGCCGACTCACATTCTTCAGTTTGGGTATAGGAATTGAAGCAGCTTGTGGGTTCAGAGCAACTAAAGCCTTGGACATGTCTCCTTCTTGGAGTTCCATGTTTTCTTGCATGTAGTTTTGTAAATTAACAGTGAACTCTTCTATATTGAGCTTTATTGTGGGTATTTCATCAGGATCTTCACAGAACATGTCCTCTATATCACTCTCCGCCACTTCATTGTGCTCTAGTTCTGGGGTTGATGGCTCCTCCACAATTGGTGCACCATTGCCAACCTCACCCCCAGCTCCTTTGACCAAGTTCCCCTCGGATGGAGGCAAGGGAATTGGATTGATAACTATGCCAGGGTCTCTCTCAGCCACAAAGGGAATGTTTCTACCCATCAAACTTTTTTCTTCTGGCCCAGGCAATGCAAGCCTTGCACTGCATTAAACAGAGTATGCATTCAGCTTCAATATGCATGGCTTACACACTTATTGGAAATCAACCTTCATTTGCTTTTGCAAGCCTTTTCAGTTTCAGGTTTATTGATGCCAGGATATCCTCATATGTTGGTAATCTAAAATTTTCTTCAACTTTTGTGTGTTTGTCTGGCAGCATTGTCATGATATGCAAAATATATTGAGAAAGCAAACCTTGCAAAGGCACTTGCAAAATGCCTGCACTCTGCTCTCATTGGACATGCATTGCAGTTTGGTCTTTTTTTTGTGCAAAAAACCTGCATAAGTAGAAGAGCTTGGACACATTAGTTCTTTTTTACTTTTACGAAAGATCAATTATGAATAATGTTTCATCAGTGAATATGCAGAAATGTCAAAATGAATATACCTTGCCAAATGTGATCATCTGGTAATGTAATTCATACCTGTGATGACATAACAAAGAGAATGGATAAAACCTTGAACTGAACATAAAAGCAGATTTCTCTAGGAAATTTTCTGGCCTGAAATGTTTTTCTCAATGGAAAAGTAAAGTCAAATCGAATTTATATAGTTACAGTGTTCGCTGATCAAGTTTGCACAATCTTGGCCACAAGTATTTCTGAATTGACTCCAGCACTGGGTACCTGGAAAGAATGTGGTTAGCATTTTGCATTGATACAGATATATTTAGGGTCAATTAGTTGGTAAGTAGTACTTACAGCTCTAAGAGATGTAACTGAAGTGATTCTGGCAATGGTTGAAGAGGGACCCATCCCAATCGAACTGCTATCCGCCCTACATTTGTGTCAACCTTCAAGGAAATAAATAAATGCTGATGATAGTATTCTGCAAACTCATATAATGTTTTACTTGATATCTGGTTCACAAAGGAACATACTGGGAAAGCAAGATGATGAAGTGTTAAGAGCCGCACACACTCCACGCTTTTCAGCCCTAACCCTCTTATACTGAGCAGATAATCCCTGCAGCATAAAGAATATTCAAAAAGTGAAAAGGGAAATTGCAGTTGAAAGGGTTAGCTGCTGTTAATTTTAGCTTGAGACTATTCATAATATTTTCGATGAAATAAAGACAGTTTGACATATTCAGGAATTTAAAATTTGATCACATGTTTGTTACTTGGCTTTTTCAGGGGGAACATCTCTTAGCCACTCCAGGTCAAGGCTTCCATGTTCTTCAACAAGTCGGTTTAGGAATTCCTGCAATATTAACCATTTAAAACATGATTCATAGATAGTTTAACTTACATAAAATGATGGCAAAATCATCATGACATTTGAAGCTGAATATATTGATTCATAGAGGTTGCAAAATCAACTCACTCACCTTGATTCTTTCTGCTAGCATTTTATTCATCCCTCGTTCTTTGATAGCTTCAGAAATTTCATGAATGCTTGAGCATCTCAATGCTTCATAGTCCAAGGAATCCATTGTATCTTTGCTTCTTTCTTTCCTTCCACCAATTGCTTGTGCCTGCTTCCTTAGTCTAACCCAATCAGCCGAATCCTTCTTGCCACCATCAGCATTTCCTTTTCTTGCTTTCGAGGTAGTTTGCCTTGCATTAGTATTTACCTTATTGATGGAATGCATATGTTCTTCGACATTTGGGTCAACAAATCTACTTGACAAATGTGTCTGCCTCACTGCCAGTTCTTCGGGATTAGGAGGCTCCATGACTGATATGCTTGAGGATTGTAGAGTGTCTCCCCTCTCATGATGTTGATTGTCATAGTGAATTTGGAAGTTACTATGTTCACTTATTGATTGCTTGCACAAGTCATGTTGGTCCAACATTGGGATTTCTGGAAACAGTCCACAATTTTGGGTTGCGTTTTTGTGAATATTCTGTGCCACTTGTCCAACCCTCTTACCCATACAGCTTGCATCCTTTTCTTGCCTGAATACAGAAGCACCTGGAGACTGAGAAGATATGCTTTCTTCATCATACCAGTTGAAGCCTGTTGTGGCCAGAATGTCACACTGTGAGGTTGTCTGCATCCAACAGTTACTAGAAGGAATTGCCGGTAATTGCATCTGTGAATTATAGTTACTGGTACTTCTACTATACACAGAAGACCCTTTCAAGCTTTCTGGTATCCTCAATACAGGACTTTGCAGTGAATCTTCTTTGTTTTCTGGCTGCTGAAATCCATGCTGTGATCCCTCATCAGAGAATAGGCTCCTGTACAAATCTTCAAACAAGATGGAATCTTCCATCTGCAGAAGATCTGTGAAAGATGTATGGAAGCTTTTGGGTTTGCAACTTGCAGGAGGTTGTTCTTCTTCTGAATTAGAGCATGAGTAAGATCTGACCCCTCCATTGGCTTGAATAACTGAGGAATCAAAAGAATCATGTGATAATTCTTTTGATGATAATTCTTCTTCCAAGCTGTTACCATGAGCCTCCACTGTGCTTGTTCCTTCAATCCATAAGGTATAAAATGCTTGCTGATTTTCTGCTGATTTACTGGGATGCAGACAGTGTTGCTCATAGAGGGGATAATCCAGCTTTCCTTGCTGTTTAATGATGTAGCTTAGGTCTGACATGCAGATATCTGGTCCTTCAAGCAATATGCTTTTCCCACCTCTGTCAGAGGTTCTGTTTCTCATAGACCTTAGTGGAAATTGTGCAGCTAGTGACATGAATGCAGAGCTGTGTAGTGGGAAAGAAAATGAAGAGTTTATTCAGTTTGTCTACAAAGAAATATATTCATGGGCTATCTGGTCTTCAAATTCAGCTTACCTTGAAAGATGGTCTGAAACATTTTGAGTAAGGAATACTCCTATCACTGAATCAACAATTGATCCTTTCCATTTTGAGAAGCGCCTGTCTCCTGCAAAGATTATTATTGCATTCACACACATGTGAATTTTTGTATAAGCACTGAAGAACATACCAGTTTTGTAATTTTATTTTGGTACAATCCTCATTGACAACTTGACTAAAAAGCATCATAGGTTCAAATAGCTAATGTTATGTTTTCGAGTTTTAGGAAGAAATTTCAATCTTCCCATGGCTTCATTGCATCCCCACAGATAGCATATTCAAGTACAGACTTGCCACAGGGAAAGTTGTCTTAGCCAGAACATTAACTCTAAAAGACAGAAATTTTTATGTCAATTTACACATCATTGAATTTCCTCAGCCCAAAAGCATTTCACTTTGTTATTACTCAGAAAATATTCCTCTTTGCTGTTTAAAATTTGTATCTGTGTCCTTGCTATAAATACATAACCACATAAACAATTGCACTTATATCTATTATATGCTACGTATGAACTATGCAGTGCCCACAACTTCTATTGACACTAAAGCAAACTCATTTTGAGTCCATCCAAAAATGACAGAGATATTGAAAGCCCTTAGAGAATATATTGGCTTCTTGGATATGAAAGTTTGGCTTTGTAATAATCTCAATGCCTCGTGATAGAGCTACGAAGGTGGGTACCTTGCACAAGATGCATTCTCGCAATGAATGAATCTACTCGTCCATGAAAAATTCTCCTCTCTTCCTCCCACCAGTGTGCTTTTTCCTTGTCTGTTTCTTCAAGCCCTTCACTCCCTTCTTTCCCCATCAACAGCTTCCATACTCTTTCTGTCTCTGGGTCAATTTCGGCTTTAGGCCTTGGCCTATGTCTCCTCATAAGTGCGAAGCCATCATGTGGAGCAATTGCTCCATCTGTTTTGAATGGAACAAGAGCTTTTTGGTCTTTTATATCTTCATTGCTTCCTTCATTTATATTGAGACGCTCTAACCGCAACGTGATTTCTTCAAGTTGATCAAGGAATTCATGATTCAATGATCTCCCTGTGTCAAATTTCAATATTGGTTTCTATTACAATTGTAATTATAGGATTGTGACTAATCTTCTCCTATGATGCTACAGCTTGACAAGGATTTTGTAGTGTGCAACATACCTCTTCTTTTCACAGGTGATTGCCAGTGGTCTTTCGGTGCAGCCTTCTGTCCTTGTGGCATCTTACATCCTCTAGATGGACTACATAGAGCAGATCCACTATTCTGTTGCCTTCTTGACTTATTAAGGTTGAAAGTTGTGGTTTGCAGTCTATCTCCTGGCATGAACCCTGGTTTGGGAGGAGTTGGTGGCTGCATATTATGATCCTTTTTTTTGTCTAACTGTAAAAAATTACCCATCTGACCTGATCTGTTTGCCTCTACCCTCCTTTCTGTGCATGAAGGGGTTACCAAATTTGTTTGCTTTGACAAATTATGGAGTGAAGCCATTGACGGGATGTACCATTCACTGCTAAATTTGTTGATTCCATCAGTTTCTCTCATCTTGATGCTATCTGCTGCAGAGCGTGACTTTAACTCTTCATAATTCTTTTTTGATGTGGATCCAATTTGATTGATCTTGTTTTTGCATCTGCTTATCTGCACATAGCTTTTAACTGCTGCAACAGAAGGAGGCATTCCATAGGTATTAGTTTGCTTTCCACTCTCAACTTTCCTTTTCTTGTGAGCCTCTGAACAAACTGAAGCAGAAATGCTCTCATTTCGCTGATGATTGTTAATCTGAAATACCTCTTGGGACAAGATTGAAGGATCTACTCGATTTGTAGAGAAAGGGCTTTTCCACTCAATATTACAATGTTCTCTCTTGGATCCCCAACCATCAATCAAGTATGATGGCCTATTTGTTAGGCATAGAGGGGTATTCTGAGACGTCACTTCTCTAAAGCTAGCGAGTCTTTCACAGTTGATCTTCCCTTGTAAATCATGTTTCCCAATTAATTTTTCATGAGTATGTTTCTGGAAGCTTGTACCAGATTCTATGGCATTAGTATCTTCATGCTGTATTAGTTGAAATGCAGCTGCCTTTCTTCCTGAAATTGGCATGCAGTTGCTTGGCATGTGATTGGTAGACAGGACAAGGTTACTGATGCCAGCTTGTTTCTTATTTTCCCCCAGCAAATGACTCTGTTGGTTGACCTGCAAACCTGATGGTGTCCTGCATTTGATCCAACCTCCTTTACTCGATTCTGGATCTTGGAAACCAGTATTCAAGTTAGACATAGTGTTTTCTTCATTCAATATCTCTTGCTGCCTTTCATCATTGCTGTTTCTAGAGTCAAACTTCAAAGCTCTTCTACAGGATTTTGAAGCAGATTTTGCAATAACACATGATGTCTGTATCACAGAATCTGACTGTTGGCTCAATGATTGCTTCTTGTCCTTCTCATAAACATGCTTCCTTTTTCCAGTCAGCCTCTCTGCAGACTCAGAAATCTTCTTGGTTGTTGTCCTTGGAGTTCTTTTTGGTTTGCCATCTGTAATGACTTTTGGCCTGTGCTTCCTTCGCCTTGGTTGTTTCTGGTCAGGAGTTTTATTGAGGTTGATTGTCAGGTCAGCTTCTCTATCAGACTCTTTTGGCTCCTCAACCTGCTGTAGAATTAACAGAAGATGATGAGTCCACATTCTTATGAAAACATTCATTAGAATTGTTGCTAATTTCATTTTCAATGAGTAAGGTTACATTATGTTGCTGGCATTTTTCTCTGACCAAGCCTTTATCCAATAAGAGATCTGCTGTTGCTACATAAGGCTGATGGTTCTCCAAGTTCTTGGCCTTGTCTGGCAATGTTGAATGAGGCGTCATCACACTTGAGGCTGCCTCAGCCTCTGTTCTTGGTCGTGAGTTTAGATCATAGTTGGGAGAATAAGGTGTGGGAAATCCATCTATAAAAAGCAACTTGCCTTAAGAATCACAAGATTTCACAATGGAATGAACAACAAGCTGCTTGTGGACAGAAAAAATCATCTAGATGTTGTTAATTACCATAACAAAAGAGTATTAGTAATAATGAAGATGGTGACATTACAAAAAGCTTTTTGTTCAAGTAATGGCTCAAGTTAGCCAAATGCATCAACATTCTCTTTTGGAAAAGGCTAAGATGCTCAAACTCATAAGAGCACTGCATTTCTAATATTAAAAGCTTCTGCAAATGGTGGATGCCAACAGCACACATTTTTAGTATAAATCAATGGTGTAAAATTGGAACTCATTTAGCTCAAGCTGGCATAGTTTTCCTTTAGCATCTTTCAACCTATATCACTTTCTCTCACCTTGAAATGTGTAGGTAATGGATATAAATAACAATCTTATTGGCATAATAATCCTTTTGAAGATAAGAGTTCACATAAATAAGTCAAAGTTGAAAAGTTCATGCAATAATAACTTACACTGGGGCATCTGTGATGAAATTTTATGGTTGCTCAACAGGTTTGAACTTGAGCAATGGGCTTGGTTGGGAGGCAAACAAGCTCCTTGGTTAATCTCTTTCAGATAGTTTACATGAGAAGGATAACTGGGAATCCAAGGCCAACCCCCCATGATCAGATTTCCATTCAAAGTTCTGTTTTGACAGGCAATAGGAGTAGCATTCTTCAAATCCAACAGATTAGTCATTGGATTTTTGTTACACCCTGCACTCTCATTAAACAAGACTTGAGTGTGGGGACCTGGAATGTTATTGATCATGTCATTCTTCACTGCCAAACCTGCATTGCAACTGTGAAAACAACCATTTTGATCTGCTTGATCAATTCTGATATAATTTTGAGCCACCCCACCATAATTCAATGGCTCTTGCGCATACCCACCAATAAACCCAGCCAGTTCTTGCCAATTAACTCTGCCCAGGTGACTCCCATGCATGCTAACTGGCATCAAATTCCATCTTGTCGGAACTGGCTTTTCGGGGGTTAATGGGACCCAAGAACCCATGAAAGGGACGTTTTTCCTTTGTGGGATTGATGTTCCCTCGCCAAACTTTATCGTGGAATCCATTCAATCCGCATATGACTCTTGCTTCTTTCTTCACATTCTAGTTTGTGATTCTTCCCAACACATCAAATCAACAATTTTCTCTCGAGTCCTTACAATTTCTGGGAAGCGGCTAAAAATTCCAAGATTGAGGCTTTATCTATCTCCTCTTTCACTCCATTGCCCAAATGTATCTAACCAACAAAAAACACCAAATATGCACGTTACTCACACAAACAAAGCTTCACCTAACACAGCCAAATACCCAAATCAAACAGATAAAACCCACAAGAGAACTGCCAATGCCTTAACAAATAGAAAACAACAATAGCATCCTATGAAACAAATGAAGGGTATATCAATTCCAGTTCCCGGATACTTAATTATCAACAACTAAAAACCAGTCTGCCTGCCAGCTGTACCATTTCCTCGCCCGTAATAACATCAACATGGAAATGCATGAAACCACAAATGATAAAAAGTCCCCCTGCAACAACAAGATTAGATGAATTTGCATAAATTGATTCAATTATAATCCGTTTAAATGGTTAAAATCACAGCAACCCAGAAAATAACTAACTCCCACAAGAATCCTTCAAGGGAAAGAAAATCTTTTGGTGATATATGCAAACAACAGATAAATGCAACAGCTTTCTATACTTACCGTTCTGGGTCAGTACAGAATTGGCAAACAAGATATACGCGCAGAGCTCAGTTCACTGATTCGTAACCGAGTATAGCTCCCAATCCCGAAACGAGTAAATGCCAGAAAATCCAATGTAACGGGGAAAAAGAGAGAGCTTTAAAGAGAGGCGCAGAGAGCAGATTTTCTGTTCGGTGTACTTGACAGCACCTTAAATACCGTATCAGAAAATCTCTCTCGAATAACTGCATGTGCCCGTTATTTTGACTCATTAATATTATGAGTCAAAATAATTTAAGGTAATATATTTATTTATTTATTTATTTATTATATTATTTTATTTCATTAAAATAAAATTTTTATAAAAATATATAATTTATTAAAAAAATATAAAAATATTATAATATAAAATAATTTGTAATATTTAAATTAGATTGATATTATTTTTTATTTTTTATTAATTATAATTTAATTTATTTTTTTAATTAATTTAATTTAATATTTATATAAAAAATTTATATTATTCAAAATAATGCATGTATTTAAAAAAAGAATAAATAAGTATATTGTGTGTATTAATAGATAATAAATAAATATTAAAAAAATAAAATAATATTATTAAAATTATTTTAATTTATAAATTATTAATTAATTAATATTAAATATAAAATTTTAAATTCACACATATTTTTCAAACTTTGATTATTAAATTCTTACAAGAATTTTGTTTGGTTTGTACGTGGGGGACACTGATTGATTGACTCCTTGTGTCTGGTCTGGAATGAATTTACTTAATAATTTCTCCACTGATTCTCATGCAGGAATAGAATATTATATTGCTAAACGTGGGGATAGTGCCTAACACGCATATCCATGCTACCATTTTTGAACCCTTTTTCATATCGCACTAAATGACAGCACCACACCCAGCCGACACCCTAAATGGGCAATTTGAGAATTTGCTGTCAAAGTCGTGCGTTACTTACCATTCAACATTTTATAAATTAAAAGAGAGAGAAAATAAAAATTCCGGGACAAGATATGCTGCCAAACATGGGAAGTTATTAATTATGCACTTAATTTGCTTTCTTGGTAGGATGCAATCTGGCAAG
The DNA here is from genome assembly GCA_037832385.1 of Rhizophora apiculata. Taxonomy (NCBI): domain Eukaryota; kingdom Viridiplantae; phylum Streptophyta; class Magnoliopsida; order Malpighiales; family Rhizophoraceae; genus Rhizophora; species Rhizophora apiculata. Next base: position 2,176,255 of record CM075433.1, on the reverse strand, counting down.
TCTTAAGGCTTTTCAGGAAGAAAAAAAAAATATATATATATATATATATATATTGCATCTTATTGAACATGGAATGTTATTAATTATGCACTTAAGTTGTTTTTCATTGGTAAGATGCATTCTATCAAGTCTATGCAGGAAAAAATTTCACAAAAGGAAAGCAAGTTAAGGCTTTTGTTTAACTGAATAAAAACTCTCTTCATTTATTGTTTCCACGTTTTCTGTGTTTTCTCCAATTTAGGGCCAACTTGTTCGCCCAAGAAATCGACAGCTCATCAATAAGGGATAAGTAAAAATAATAATAAAAAAAATTATCCTAATTTTTTTACAATTTGTGTAATATAGTCATATATTTTTGAAAATTTTTATTTTAATCTTTAATATTTATATTAAATTTAAATTTAAATTAATTTTAAATAAAAATAATTAACTCATTAATTATTTATATTACCTACAAAATTTTTATAAATTAATAAGAATATATATATTTGACATATTTAAATTTAAAAAATTAAAACTAAATTTTGGAAAATTTTTTAATTGAATTCTAAATTTTCAAAAATTATTTCTTTTATGTGTTACGTGTGCAAATTGTGTCAAATTCATTCATTCTTGAAGCACTTTATGACAATCTCAATAAATCTACACTTTTACTTCAATTGTGAGAAATGGAAATAAAACATAATTCCTCTTAAATATCTTTTCTAAAAGCTTTTTGATACTCTTCCATTTTTACCAAATTTAATGAAATATAAAAGATACTTGAATTTGATAGTTAGAGTATGATCATAATTTATTACCCAAAATAAATAAATAAATAAAATAGCATAAACTTCTCTTGCAAAAATAGAATCTTATAGCATATATAAACATCCAATTTTATTAGATTTAATAATTTGGTTACATATGCAAAAATTCATTTATTCTTTATACAATTTACAATAACCTCAACAAATCTATACTTGAAGATTTTGTCATTTATACTTGACTTTTTCTTATTTAGTCATCTATTAAGTTTCATAACCAAATTATGATTGTATATCATAAAGATAAGATGATTACTAAAACATTTGCTACAATTCAATTGTATTTGCTTAATGAAATTTTGCACAAAGTCATCTAGTAAAAATAGCTTTGGAATTATGAAAAAATTAGTACATTTGTATAAGGCTAAATCCCTCACAAATAAATCATACTTGAAGTATTACTTATATATGCTTCTTATGACAAAAGGCACTCCAATCAAATATCATCTCAACAACTTTAATTCTATTATAGGGCATAAATCTATGATATTAATATTGAAAGTGAAGATAAAGTTTTAAAACTTTTATGTTTCTCGCCTCCCTTTAATTGAGATTTTAAAAAAAAAAAACCTTACTTTATGATAAAAAGTTATCTCTTTTAAGATGTCAAGGTAATTTTATTGTCTAAAAAAGGTATTGATAACATGTTTTTTTCTTAAAAATTCAATTCTCAAGCAAATGTTTTAGTCCCGAGAGGAAAATTTAAGGATGTAGGATGTAACAATGATAATTATGTTTTCAAATTAAAAGATAAACATAAGAATATGAATAGTAATTATTGTCACAAACAAAAAAGCATATCAATTTTAAGTGTTATAAACTCAAAGAGAAAGGAAAAAACATGCAAATAACTCTAGTAAAGTTAGTTTTGTAGGAAATGAACATAGTATTGATATTCTTTTTGTTACCAATAGCAATATAAAAAAATTTGAATCCAAATGGATCTCTAAGTTTGATTATTCCTATCATATGACTCTTTATAAAGAGTTTTTCTATGGAGCACATAGAATTTTATTTGATTTATGACATGTTCCAAATCTAAAAAGACATCATTTCTCTTTAGGTAACATTGATGCCTATGGGTGGGAATTTGTTGCTCATGAAAGAGTTTTAACGAGTTATTATAAGTACTCCAATCGTTATGAAATCCAATAAAATTGAAGGTTTATATATCCAATAAAATTCTACTGTTATTAGTGAAGTTTATGCTATTTCATCTTTTTTTGGTTAATAGATTATGATCATACTCCAAGTTTTAAATATCTTATAAATGTTGTTAAATTTAGTAAAAATTGAGGAGTACTAAAAAGCTTTTTGAACAAATGTTAGGAAGGAATTATATATTATTTATAACTCTTACAATTCAAGTAAATATGCAGATTTATTGAGATTGTTGTGAATTGTTTTACAAAATGAATAAATCTAACAAAATTTGTATATGTAACCAAAAAAAAGAAAAAGTCTAAAAAAATAATCAATAATATTTGAGATTTATTTGACCAATATTATATAAAGAAACTTAACCTTTATCTTGTTGTAAGTGTCTTTGTTGTAATTTTAAAGATGTGTTGTGTGAGGTTAATGAGTTTTGTAAAAGAGCAAGCGTTAATTTTGTGAACCTTTTATTTGACAATGTCCTTTTTCTTAAAAGTAAGTGTTAATTTGGGCTGTTATTAAGTTAAATGATACCGTAACTTCACTTATTTGTTTTGTAATAATATTCTTAAATTACCTTTACATGTAAATTTAAATTAAAAGTTAAATTAGGTAAAATTTTGGTTTTCACTTATTTATTTTTATCATTATTTGATAGATATTTGATTTATGTATAATATTTCTACAAACACTTGTAAATACTTGCCCAATCAATAAAATTATGGCACATTAGAATAAAATATGGCAATACCATAAGATTCTTGCTCACGACAATAATGATGTTAGTTAAAAATTATTTTTCAGCTAAAAATTAAAATCATTTATATAGTTGATCTTAATGTTGACCAAAAAGTATACAAGGGTACAAAACATAGTTACCTTAATGCCATTTACATATTTGCTTTAGGTAAAAAAGATTCACGTTATTATTGTATTTTGCCAAAACTAATGAAGTATATCTTAGAAAGAATGGATTGATTTTAATAGTTGTAGCAAGCATGCACAATTTATTCATCCCTCACTCCTCCATAAATTATCTCTAACTACAACTCAAAAATTTCAAAAATTGCTAAAACTTAAAATAAAATATATTATGTCATCAAAATTGATATATTATATAGATAAACATCCCTATTTACAAGTATTGTAGTTTTGAAATTCCATTTTTAGGCTGATATTTCATCACTCAATCAAGAATTCACTATCAATGTTACTGAGAAACATGTCCGTTTATGAGCTTGGGAGCCATCTAGCTTGCCTATCCTATAAACGAATGAGATTCGAATATATATATATATATATATATATATAGTGTTTTTAACAAGCCTGAATCCCTCCATAATAGTTGGGGCGGGCATGAAATTTATATTTTATTACATTTGTTAATAAAAATTAAGTATACATATTCATTTTTATGAATGAAATGCGGCCCGACCGAAAAAAAAATAAATCAAACTTGACTAGTTCGACTTGAAATTTGTAAAATAAAAGGTATTTGTGTCAAATATGCGAAAATGCAAGAAGCAAAGGGGAAAGATACATAAAGGAAGAGGAAAATATTAAATTTTTGTTTATCTTTAAGCATATAGGAAACTTGAAACCAAAGTATTCTGATTCGCAGGAAAATTGAATATATATATATATATAAAGGATAACTACCTGCTCACGCCTCCGCATCCCTCAACCATAACTAACTGCTCCAAAATCTCTCTCTCTCTCTCTCTCTAAGGACACGTTTATCGTTTGATCAAACAACTGACAGAATAAGCTTATCTTCTTGTCGCAGTTTCTTAACATTCCTTCTGTTCAAGACAAAGAAACAAGAAAAAATCCCTGAAAACGAGACTTATATGCACATTTTGTTTTAAAACATTTATTTTTGGGTGTTTGTGGGGGTGTAACTATTTGCAAAGAAAAGGATGTCTTTCTTGGTTGGTCTGGTCATCGGAATTTCCGTGGGTGTTGGGTTGATTGTGGCATACGCTCGTTACCAGGCTGTCCGATCCGCGCATCGCTCTCAATTGGTACGATGAGCATGTCTGTGCGTCTCCCTTCCAATTAAAAAAAACAAAAAAAAAACTAGTCCTTTCGACAAGCTTGTTCGATGTGCTTTTAGTGAAGGGATTTTAATTGTTGTCAGGCCAGGACAGTTGCAGCATTTGCTAGAATGACAGTTCAAGACTCAAGAAAGATCCTTCCAGATGAATTTTATCCAACTTGGGTCGTCTTTTCTCAAAGACAGAAGTTGAGTTCATGTCCACTTTTAACTGTTTTTTTTTCATGTTGGTTTTCGTTCACGTCGGTTCTAACATTTTTTTTTTTTTTCCTTTTGGCTTCTGTTATGCACTACTGCAGTTAACTTGGCTTAATCTTCATCTTGACAAGATTTGGCCTTATGTTGATGAGGTGATTTTATCCTTTGCTTTTTCATTGGTCGACCTTGATCCTCTTGTTAAATTTGTTTCAGTCATTTTTCCTTCTCTTTTAATATTGGCAGAAAATGGTAAGCCTTCGTATAATGATAAAATTAAAGTTACTCTACAGGGCCTCTGTCTTTTTTTTTTTTTTTTGGTTTTTTTGTTTAAGTAATGTCTGAATTTGTTGGGATGCAATGAAATGGAATAGGCAGCATCAGAGCTGATCAGGAACAATGTGGAGCCAATTCTTGAGCAATACAGACCAGTTATCTTATCATCTCTCAAATTTTCCAAGTTGACCCTCGGTACCGTGGCTCCCCAATTTACAGGTTGGTCTCTTAGACACCGATTAATGCATTGGAGTTTCATTCATTTGACGAAGTTCCACCAATGCACATTTAAATTGTGTATGTCCTCTAGGGGTTTCCATTTTAGAAGAAGACAAAAGGGCTGGAAGCGTCACCATGGAGTTGGAGATGCAGTGGGATGGTAATCCAAATATCGTACTTGATATTAAGACCAGACTGGGTGTGGGGCTACCCATACAGGTAATCTTTAACTTATTGTTCTCATTCAGTGGTGTTACTCTTACCAAAGCTGATAGAATATCTAGCATGAGTCACAGTATTGTCCTAGATGACACCTCTGAGCAATGAGCAAAGACAGTTTGCCTGTTTGCTTTATAAAAGTGCTTATATGAAAGCCCTATTTATTACTCACATGTATTAGCTATAAAATCTTATTATCTTTTCCCTTGTTTCAATTTCATTTAGGTAAAGGATATAGGATTCACTGGGGTTTTCAGGTTAATATTCAGGCCACTAGTTGAGGAGCTCCCTGGATTTGGAGCTATTTTGTATTCCTTGAGAGAAAAGGTGAGTCTGTTGTCTTGATGTATTTAACCTTATAAGCTTAATTTAACAGTCTGGAATAAATATAGATAAAATTTTGAAGGTTAACAAAAAAAAAAAAAAAAAAAATTCTAGTTACCTACTTGGCCTTTCAAATATGTATGCACTATGCACGCAAAGATATCAGTGGATGAATGAAAGTTACGTTCCTAACTGTTAAACATCCATATCCTGTATTCCGGGTAGATTACATTTTTAAAGCCTTAGATGGCTAGAAGACCTGTTTTGCCCATAGGTAATGTTTTCCTTCTTTTCAACCTCAAAGATTTGAGCCTGACTTTGTGGGAAATCTTTCTACAATACCTCAGATAATTCTTGGATGACTTACTTGAGAACTGTTGGATATAAATACTAACAGTTCTCTCATGCTTCTGCAGAAAAAGTTGAATTTTAGACTTAAAGTTATTGGTGGCGAGTTATCATCAATCCCAGGAATTTCTGATGCTATTGAGGTTTGAAGCAAATTTTCATCCCATTTCCTTAAACTTTCTCAATTGCTCGCATACTCAAAGATTGTTCTCTGGTTGTAGAATAAGTTTGTAAACGTGATCATTTAGGACATAGAGGTGATAGTTATCTCTGGTCTTAAGTAACCCTTCCCTTTATGTAAGACATAATCATTGTGTAATACAATCCCTTGGGGGCTCAAGTAACCCTGCCCTCAGCTGTATGCTAAGGTGGCAATAATTTCACTGCCCACAACAAACTTGCCTGACTTGTTGGCCTAACAAAAGTATCAATGTTATTCTGTGAAGGAGACAATAAGGGATGCTATTGAAGATTCTATAACATGGCCGGTCAGGAAACTTGTGCCAATACTTCCTGGGGATTATAGGTAATTTTTTACATTACTGCTCTGATGCCTTGGAATTATTTAATTATGATCAAAATGCATTGTGCCAACCTCAGTCCCAGGCTGCAGTTTGAGATATGCTAGCATACTCTACTTGCTTGCTTAATTTGGAGCGCAAGTCCAACTACTTTCCCCCCAGTATCCTGCTCATTGGTTTTTTTGGTTGGCCTCCCTCCCTGCCTGGCTTCACTTCCTATCCTTGGAAGATTTCTGGATACTAGTCGGGGCAGATTTGTTTCTGTTCCACGTTAGACTTTAATTGAACTTTCCACAATAAATATCATAGAATAGGAACCTGGCATCCACTGACTGCATGCTACCTGGATTTTTTATTTTGTTGCTACATATTATGTCGGCAGTAGACAGTTCCTAAATGGCCTCTTAGTGACATTGATGGTTATTAGCACTGCAAAGAGACATTTTCTATCACAATGCAAGCTGCAATAATCAGTGAATTGTGTCATCTTTCAGTGACCTTGAATTGAAGCCTGTTGGAATGTTAGAGGTAAAGCTTGTGCAGGGCAAGGATTTAACAAATAAGGATATCATTGGAAAATCTGATCCTTATGCTGTCGTATTCATACGTCCAGTACGTGATAGAATGAAAACCAGCAGGACAATTGTAAGACAACTGTGAGAAATTCACTTATTCACTTGATTTTTTCTATGCATCTCATATCAATTTCTATTAGATTTCCCTTGGATTGTTTATTGCTCTCCACAATATATTACAGAATAATCAATTGAATCCAGTCTGGAACGAACAATATGAGTTTGTAGTCGAAGATGCTTCAACTCAACACTTGACGGTAAGAGTCTTTGACGACGAAGGAATTCAGGCATCTCAACTCATTGGCTGTGCCAAAGTAGAAATAAAAGATGTAGAACCTGGCAAAGTCAAGGATGTGTGGTTGAAGCTAGTCAAGGATTTGGAAGTTCAGAGAGATACTAAATACAGGGGTCAGGTGAGAAAGATGCATGCCAAGTATAAATTGATTGTGCCAACCAAAATCACTTTCTTTCCTTATTCATTCTTGGCACCAGGTGCACTTGGAGCTCCTGTATTGTCCTTTTGGCACAGAGAATACCTTACAAAACCCTTTTAATCCCGATTTCCAATTGACAACCTTAGAGAAGGCCATTAAGAGCGGAGCTGAAGAAGAAATTAATAGAGCCATGAAACAGAAGAAAAATGTCATTGTGAGGGGCGTATTATCGGTGACAGTGTTAGCAGCTGAAAACTTGCCAGCAGTAGACGTGATGGCCAAGGCGGACCCCTTCGTAATCCTCACCATTAAAAAATCTGAAGCAAAAGCCAAGACTAGGGTGAGCTTAGTCTCTCTTCATCCACTTTCATCCTGGGGTTGGCCCATATTTATTACATATTCAAAAATAAAAAAATGATAGATTTTTAGACTGCTTGATACCAAGCGATTACTTTACATCTAAACTTTTGCATCATCTCACCCTCTTCTGCTTCCTCAGGTAGTAAATGAGAGCCTTAATCCAGTTTGGAATCAAACATTTGATTTTGTTGTCGAGGATGCATTACACGATATGCTAATTGCGGAAGTATACGACCATGACACCTTCGGGAAGGTACCGTTCTCTTACTGGTAGTAGCATGCTATACATTATGCAGGCTTTGTACGCTGTCTTCTGTGCATTAATTCATTTATCTATACGTTGATAGGCTATTGCTAGTTTTTTTTTTCTTTGCGAGGAGGGATAGGCTATTCCTTGGCAAATTAGTTTCTTGGCAATCAATTTTGCTACGTATCTTTCAGGATAAAATTGGAAGATGCATCATGACACTCACCAGGGTTATACTGGAAGGGGAATTTCAGGACGCCTTTCCTCTTGATGGTGCCAAGTCAGGAAAGCTCGTTTTGCACCTCAAGTGGACGCCACAGCTAAAGTTTCGGGATACTTGAGTTACTGGAAACTGTCAGCGGATAGCCGCTTTAGCTTTTCGTACAAGAATTCCTGTGCAATTTCAATGAGCATAAGGCCAGATAAGTAAGGCCTTTTACTTGGTGCCAAGCTGTAAAGAAAATCAAAGATTCTGAAAAAAAAAAACAGAGAGAGAAAATGTGAAGAAAGACAAAGAGAATCAATTAATGTTCCTTTTCTCTGTATTCTTTTAATCAATGTACGTAATTAAAGCTACAAAGAAATTGTAAGAAAGCGAATTTAGAGCTCAAATTGTTTGGTTTTACCACACAAAAGAGGAGCAACACATAAGCTCTTCTAATCCCAACATTAGTAGAGCATATGTTTGCTAGTAAAATTTTTATGAAAAGGACATTTTGAAGTTGACAATTGCAGTTACCTCCTTCTCTTGCTGCTCAAATTTCCTTTAACATGGAAAATTCCGTGGTATCTTGACAAGACTCTCGGATTCCTTCACAATACTTGATTTGCTTTTATTATCTTTTCATTCCCCATATTCACATTTAGCTGAGACGAATATAATCTAAGATTCCAATTTGACTCAGATTGGATTCTTCTTCCACCATATTGTGCATACGTGAGTAGGTGGCACTTTGGCATGCCATCATATGCGCGTAAATGGCGGGTCTTCTGTGTTGGCTCCAGGTCTTTCCTCTTGCGATTCAAATCCCAAACCCAACTGTACCCAAGGTCTGAAGCCCACTATATAGGCTTGTTTTGTCACGGCCACTGACAAATTGCCCACGCACGGACAGACGTCAAAAGTCTGGCAACCATCAAGACCACACCACTTACTGAAAAGAAAAAGTTAGTGAGCAGAAAAATTAAATGAGAGGAGAGTCACAGTGAGTTAACTTGTAAGCTCTATAAAATTAAAGAAAAAAAACAGTTATTAATTTTTTAAAAATTATGTTTTTTTCTTTAAGAAGGTTTAAAATATATATATATATTTAATATGTAGAATCCGTCTACCAACTCATCTTTAATTCTCCTATAAAATCCATTTTTGGCTCTATGCCCCACAAGCAACCGTGGGACCATATTTTGCAACGGTTTGAACAGGCAACCGTATCATACGATCGGGTGGAAGATTAGCTAATTTGATAATTGTTAGGTAGGAGTTGTATGTGTGCTCATTCAGACATGATCAATTTCTATGATGCAAAAAGGAAAGTTGCATGAAAAGGGTATCAAGAGGTTCACCTACCATCTTTATTGCTTCTTACAAAATTTAACGCTGTTAAACTTGTTAGGAAGCGAGGAACGGACGAAGTCAATCAAGCAGGGATTGCTTTTGAGGAGAGTAGTTCAAAAAATTACTGTCGGATTCTACTTGTGGGCGTGGTAAGACTGTTAGGTCTGTTTTGCAGTTGGGTCAACCCCATTAGCTGTACCCCCCGCTTCCCAAGCATTTTTTTTCCCGTACTGACATTGCCATGTGCTTCAAGCTTGTGATCTAAGCGGCAATGGAGCTGGTCCAAGAGAGGGATCACGCTGTGGCATTTTTAGAAGTTCTGAAAAAAGCTTTAACAGATCTACAAAATAACATCATCTTCACAACAATGAATCCCCAACATTTCATGGAAACTCTCTCTGAGCTTGAAACTCGGGATGACAACATTCTTTCTAGCGACCCAAAACTTTCTAACGTGTCCAAACAGCTTTCCAACCTCAAAACCCTACTCCAAAAGCACAGAAAATGTCAAGGCTATAGCGTTTACGCCTTCCTCTGCCGCCAAATCACCAACTACAGAATTTACCAAGTTGCAGCCGTCATTGAGGCTGAAATTCAGGGCTACATCGATCGCGAGAATGTTCTAAATCTTGTAAAGACCCTTCGAGAAGTGGACACAGAAGAAGAAATGAAAGTTGGGGTCTTGAGAGAGTTCGAAAAGCGATTATCAACAGGTTTTGATAGAGATCTTCAAGAATTGGTCCTCAAAGCAAGAGTATTCTCTCTACTTGAAACTTTAATCTGTGACTCAACTTGCTCAATGAGAATCCGAGAATACGGAGCCCTTGCTGTAGTCGCTTTAGTTAGATTCAATAAGAATGTGTTCGTGGGGTTGGTCCTGATGGGTTCTATAATTCAAGCCTTGATATCAATTGCTTCCCATTGTTCACTTGGGATTCTGCGTTCACTCGTTAGATTGATCAGGATTCCAATGATTGATAAAATAGAATTGGATGGAGAAATCCCAAGAATTATTTGTCTTTTAAGCTCGGAAGATTTGACAATTAAAAGTGCAGCGATGGATTGTCTCTGTGAAATCGCGTATCTTGGGAGGAAAGAAGTGATCGAGGCAATGCTAGAACAAGGATTGATAGAGAAGCTAATGGAGTTGCAGAGATCAATCCATGGAGACAACTTGACTGCGACCCTCCAAAGCTGCGAGGATGAAGAGGGCGCCACTTGTGAAGAAGATGGGCCAGATATAGAGAGTGAAGAACGGAAAATTATGGTGGATCGGCCATTTGAAAGTTGTGTGGCGAGATTCAGCGTGCAAGTTGAAGTGGGAGAAGGGCTGAGTCAGACAGAGAAGAACGAGTATAAGGGAGAAATATTGAGGAAAGTCAGAGATTCTTCTGTTTCCGATGCAGAGTCAGCCACTATTGTCGCAGAGGTATTGTGGGGTTCTTCCCCTTGAAATTGGACTCAATTCCCAATCTTAATAACTGTATATCGCGTGGTGGGTTGATTATAAAATCAATTGTGCTACATCAACTTAGGGCGATTTGGTTGGTGATTAGTAACTAATAGGTAGATTATTATAGTTGGTGACGGAGATTAATAGTTTTATAATTGATAAGAGTCATAAAACCGACCTGCTTTGCAAAATCAGTTGTTTATAATTGTCCCCAACAAAAAACCTGAACACCCCCTCAAAACTTCTACCATTAGGGGCTCTTTAGTTTCAATTTTGCATCCACTTTATAGTTCAGGTCCAGGATCAATGGCAGGTGGCTCGGGTGACACGCACTGCCCGGGTTGCTATTTGTAATGAAAATTTTAGGCAAACGCAAATTTATCGCAGAAGCAGAGCTTACAGAAATAGTCATGCTGTTGGGGTATCATCCTGCATTAAGGCATTTGTCACGTTATTTATGTTTATCCGCCAAAAAAAAAAAAAAAAAAAACAGATCGCATCTGTGTAACGAAACACAAATGCAAAACATATGTTAAAAATTGGTTGAAAAACTCCATTAATCTTGTTTGAATTATTCTACGAGTAAATACCTTCGTCTCTGGAGGCGTATGACACGTTTTCATTAACACGATTCAAGCAGATAGTTCTGGTCTAGCCCGTAGCCTAAAATTGGATCGAAGACAGAAGAATCTGCGTCGAAGGGACCCTCTCCGTGTAAACTTGTATTTAAAGCTTTTTAATGCATTTGAGAAAGAACCTCACAGGGTATATAATGTTAAATGCGTGAGGTGCTGGACATAGGAATATTCTCAATTCGTGGTGCCTTCCTCAAAGTAGAAACATTAAAAAAATCCTGTTTAATTATGGAAAATTTTATAATTTTTAAACACTATTCGATATTTACATCCACCAAACAGTGGCTAATTGCTGAATAATTTTCGAACTTGAGGGCAATTTTTGCACTAACTACACGATAAAACCTTGGTGTTTGATCTAATTCTGATACCCAAACACGAAATTCCCCTCCACTAGACATTCAGAATCTGCTACTCTATGTAGACATAATAAGCGTGACGCTTTTGAGAAGTGGTGCGATCACCACCACATACGCATCTTTTAGTTTTTGTTTTGGCTGTCCTCATTCCCTTTTCGTATTCCTAGCTTAATTGTCTAAGTCATTTAAGAAAAAGCTCTTTTTATTTATTTATTTATTATTATTATTTTGAGTAACATAGATGAAAACAAGCCTGCAGAAGGAGAGAAGTCGCAATCTTCGGAAGGAGAGAAGTCGCAATCTTTTTCCTTTTTATTATATCAAATTTATTAATATTTTCGTAAATAAACAAAAATGGTGAAATTGTTTTTTTTTTCTTTTTTTTCTCAACTTTATAAATATATATTGTAATAAATAATAAATATAGATATTTGGTGGGTAAATATATGGTTAGATATATACATATTTAAAAGAAAGAAAAAAAAAAAAAGTATCGGGACCGAGAGAGGCGGTTGGGGGGGGGTGTATAAACAGGGTTTTTCTCTGGCTTCGTTGATTTTGTAATTAGGGTTTTTCTTTTCTGTTTATTTATTATTTTTCATTATTCTAATTCCCACCCATTTCATCCATTACCGAGACATGTGGGCTTTTAGCTGTGGTTACCTACGGGAAAGCCAACCTCCCCATAGGTCAAACTTGTGGACTCAAGACACATTGGTCGGACAATTATGTGCTGCGCTGGACTCCTTGCACTTGAAAAGATTACACCCACCTTCCTCTATAGTTGACACCATTAGTTTCACATTGAATATTCAATTGCGTTTGGCATTTTCGGGATTTTCATGTTGCAAACTCTCCCACAATGGCTCTTTTGGTTGCCAATCGGCGTGGCCCACTCGTAATGGTGCACTAATGTTTCTAACCCAAATCATTCTGTGAGGTACGATGGAAAGCTGAATAGGCCAACTCACCCGGTGGTGGTTACAGGTTTTTATTCCTTTTCAGGGACGCGTGTGGCTATTTACGGGACGACGGCATCGAATGACATTCCTGAACTCTAGCTACCCAGCGACCTAGAAGGCTAGATTTGAAATCAACTTCTGGTTGATTTTTTTTTTTTCAGCATACTGTAAATTATACTTAATTTTTTAAAAATATAAATATATTTTAAATAATTATTTAAATAAAAATAAAAACCACTTAAATTTATTATAATATTTTACTATAAAAATTATTTAATTAAAATTTTTAATTTATTTAATAATAGACATCACTCAATGATACTTGTAAGTATTTGCACTCATATTTTTATAAAAAGCAGTATCACAAGAAAAATAAAAATAGGGAAAGATGAGCAATCTATAATGCTCTAATTTATTAAAAAATTAAATATGTATTTAAGATTTTAAAATAATAAAATTATAATTATTTTAATTAATTTATTTGTTAAACTTGAGAATATAGATAAACACACTAAAATTTTTATAATCATAAATTGAACAAAAAAAATTGCTTCTAGGACTCTTTTATTACTAATTGTATTGTATAGTAATTAAAGTGTTTGAACTTTTTGTTGTAATAAAAAGATTCAAATCTTAAAATTGATTAATATTGAAAGTAAATTATTTTTGATTTATATTAATTTTTAATTTAATATTTTGTATACATAACTTAATAATATTATAACTAGATGACTTGATTTTTGATATACATATTTTCATTGTTATAAAAATCTTTTAGTATATTTATAGAATTCAATAAATTATATTAACAGTTATTTTTATTTTTTTAAAATAATAACAAAATAAATAATTATAGTAGAATAAATTTGATAAATAAAAAATAAAAAAATATTAATAAAATTAAATGAGTTAATATACAATAAATTACTAATTTTATATATTTTTTAATTATAATATAATTTTAATAAATAATAATTTAATTTTTATAAAATTATTTTATTACAAATATAACATATTATCAATTAAACTTAAGAAATCTATTAATAACTGTTTTTTTTTTTTTCACTCCATCCTCTTTCCGTCTCTTCCCCCACGCACCATCCAGACCAGGATCTTCACTCTTCTTCCACAATTTTTTTTTTTTTTAAATTGAGAACAAAATAAAAAATTTTCTTACTAACTCAATCCAAACAACAAGATCAAACCATTCAGGATCGAACTCAAAAATTTGAACCCAATTTATTAGCACTGAACAACATCATCACGATGTACAATAATTATACATTCGCAACCATCCTCGGAAAGTTTTGAAAGCCACCAAGTTTCATAATAAAGGAACACATTCATTTACAAACAGTGTTTTTGAATTTCAAACAAAAATCTAAATTTGAACTTGGACCCAATAACGCAACTTGAATCAACCAGCTCATCCTATCGAGTTAAATCTAAGATGTAAATAAGAATGTACCCATAGTACTGAAACGACAACACCCCAACATCTCAATATTAAGTATTCAAGAATACCACAAAATTCTAGGACCACACGACTTAAATATAAGCTGATAGTTGCTCAAATCACGTCAAAAACTAAAACCAAAGGTAGAACTTTAGATGGAGAAGACAAAACAAGTAATATTACAATTGGAGGTCAATGATGTATAAAAAATTATCTAAAATTAGGGTCAACAATAAAACTAGTATAAATTGCCCCCTAATTGTTTTTTTTTTTTTTCAAAATCATAACATTTATGAAAAAATATAGAAAAATTATAGCCCAAAGAAAAAAGAAAAAATTTTATAAAATGATACGTCAAATCAAAATTATTGTTTCTTTTCTTTTTATGTTCTAAAATCATAACACCGTTATCATAATCTAAAAGATGAACTGCTAGATCCTGTTTCTAGAGTTAGAGAAATATAACAGTAAAACTGAGATTGATGGAGATAGGCGGGCGGTAGGATTAGAGAAGGCAGAAAAGAGGAGAAAGATGAGGAATTTTTTTAATATTTTTTTTTGTATTATTTTATTTGATTAATTTTATATTTTTATTAATTATAAATTAAATAACATATGATATGAAATATAATTAATTTTTACTTAGAGGCTTGCCAGGAGAGAGAGTGAGAGACATACGAACAGACACGAGTAGCGTTGACATTAAATTTTGGTCTGTCTGCATCTCTCTCTCTCTCTCTCTCTCTGTTTTTTTTTTTTTTGGCTTTTTTTTCCTCTGCAAGTGTCTCTCAATTTTTGCAAGTTGCCGGTTGATTGGACCAAAAAATTGTTTTTTTTTTTTTTTCTCATAACCTTCCGGTCGAGCATTAAAGCTTACAAACGTCGCTTGAACGATGGAGATCTCACCTTAAAACGTGCTGGCGGTCAATATTAAGCAGAAGCTGGGCTAGCGCTTTAAGATCCGTGCGAAGAGAGAATTTTAAAGATCTTTGCAAATCCGTCCCATTTCTTCACCTGGGTTGTTTTGCTTTAGTTTTGGCAGCCATGAGTTGGAGATATAAGGCGGGTTTGTTCTTGATTGCTACCGTCGTTGTCATATGGGTCATGTCCGCTGAAGTTACCCAGGTAAGTTTTTAAAAGTTTCCGTTTATAATGGCCTCGCAGTGCAGACATTTGAATTGGTTATCCCGTTGAACTTGCAAGAGGCAGCGTTTTCTTATGAAACTCAATGAATGTTAGGCCCTTATAGATCGGATTATTCATGTGGTTGGTACCTCTTTGCTGTGATATTTGAACCCAGTTGTCAAAATTAGTTTTTTTATTTTTTTTTAAACAGCTCTGCGTGCTAACAATTTGATTAGAGGTTATGTAGAGACAAAAAAAAAAAAAAAAAAGGATGGCTTGCTTAAATGTCTTCTAGTTTAGAGGGGGGCTAAAGCTTTTTTTTTTTTTTTTTTCATGCCTTGCTTTCTAAGCAAAAAGAAAATAACTGAGCTAAAACTGAAAAGAAACGGAGAACCTGTCAGGCTTTGAAATACTAAAGTTACCAGACAAGTAATTGACACTTAATGCTTGTGTTGTTGCTATCTTCAATTGAACAGTAGAAATAAGAAGCAGGATCCATCATTGTTGTCTGGTTTGTTGGCAATCGCATGGACTACACAACTTCATAAATAAGTTTCTTGTAGTGTCTGCTATGGATGGTTTGGCTAAGTTACTAACCTTTTACTTTTTGGGCCAAGAATGATTGCTTAATTTGCTATTAATTCGCTGCACATTGTATTGTCTTTAAGATCTCTGACAAAGTTTCTGATCATTAATCAACAGGGAATCTATACAGACTATAAGCAGCCGTTTGCAGTGACATATCTTGGAGCTTCTCTTATGGTAGTTTACCTACCAATAGCATTCATTAAAGATTGGCTGTGCAATATGTTAAAGCACCGCGCTTCTAAGCTTGGTAAAGATGCTGAAAGTTTAAATGGGTCTTCCAATGGATTTAACTCTCCTCTGGGTCAGAAGCACATTGAAATGGAACTTCAGGGAAATTTGACTAAGAAAGACAGTGATGCCAATCTATTAAATCAAGCAGAAGGAATGCCATTGATTTCTATACACAAAGACAATCTAAATTTGGCAAAACATG
This sequence comes from Rhizophora apiculata, assembly GCA_037832385.1. Lineage (NCBI taxonomy): Eukaryota > Viridiplantae > Streptophyta > Magnoliopsida > Malpighiales > Rhizophoraceae > Rhizophora > Rhizophora apiculata. The sequence continues at coordinate 2,159,954 of CM075433.1, read as the reverse complement.
AAAAAGAGCTCACAGCCAGAGAAATTGCTAGCTATGGTTTTTATATAGCACCTATCTGGTTTGTTACAGAGGTAATATTTTGTCATGACTGTTCTTTCAAGTTTGTTTTTTTTGCAATGCATAGTGATCAATACTATGCCTTACTTCACTCATAAAATTTTGGAAGTCATGGGAGTGGTGGCTTTTTCTTCACAATATCTGCAAATCCAGATGAAAGTTCTTCTCTTAGAAGTTGAGCAGTCAGCTTTCCAATTAGTTCTCTAAGCATCTCTATTGTTATCATTCCACCCTGTGTTTTATTTTTTTTTTTTCAAGGAAAGAAAAAAGAGAGAAAGAGAGAGAATGTTTTAGGCTTCTATGGCGATATTTGATACGTCATTGAATGCATTCATGCATGTGCTTGTGAATCATCAGGACAGATTCTGTGTAAGTTATGTATGATTGATGCAGTCTCTTTGACATAGTATGGCATCATGCTATATCCAATATCCAATATCCAATTGTTGCCTCAATGAGGCAGTTTGACATCATATAGGTCCCTGTGTCAACTGGATGTAGATATAGTGTCAGTGTGCAAGCAGTGAGGGTTTAGGCATCTAAATCATAGATGTGAAAACTAGATTGCACTGATTGAATTTGATGGGAATGATGCTTTTATATTGCTAGTCATCCTCCTCCTCTGGCTTCTTCTTCCTTTTTTTATTTCTCTCAAAGTGTGATGTTTTTTTCCCAGGAGGCAATGTGTTTTGATTTGTCTTGCATGGATAAGGTGTACAACATGTGTCCTTATTACCACTAGTATTGCTGCTGAATCTGTACTTTCTATAAAATGTGTTCATTTAGTAAATTTAGAATGAAAGAAGTCGACAGAGTTCCCGATTATGCGTTTTGTTGCCTGCAGTATTTATCAAATGCCGCACTAGCACGTACAAGTGTTGCAAGTACAACAGTTCTGTCATCAACTTCAGGACTTTTTACTCTATTCATTGGTGCATTTTTGGGCCAAGATTTTCTAAATGCAGGAAAAATAATAGCAGTCCTCGTGAGCATGGCTGGTGTTGTTATGACCACTTTGGGGAAAACTTGGGCTACAGACGAGTCCCAGCTAAGCACTCCTCTGTAAGTCTTCATTCCATCTTTTTGGTTGATTTTTATCTCCAATGTTATCAGCTTTTAATAAGATAAACCACTGTGCCATGTCATTTGAAGAATCTCTGCTAATCTCACATCATCTGTGAATGGAATTAATGGTGGCTCTTTATTCATTTTATAAATGCAGGAATTAGGTTACATACAGTGTGGAAGCCTTGTAGATTGGGATTTCCATTTTTAATAAGATTACAATGTGATGGTTAAAGTATGCACTTTCTATTCACATTTTTTGGGGGAAACTAATGTAGAATGTTATGTTTTCCCACTAGCTTTTAGTGATCTAGTTTACTAGAATGAGACACACTCCCAGTTGCAGTTGCTATGAATGTATAGAAATTTTTTCCGACAATGTCATGCTTTGCGTCAAGCCTTGTTGAGTTTTTCTCCACTCTGACCTTATCCATGCATCACCTTCTTCTGTCCTTGAGCAATTTCATTCCCCCCATTGAGAATCTTGGAAGCTCATAAATTAGTCAACTCCTTATCATATAAAAGCAGTACTACACAAGATGTAAAATTCTATGAGTCCAGTTGCCATTAAGACAAGACACTTATCAGAAATCCTGATTAGTTCCAGCTTTTTGAGGGAATCATAACAACCAAATCATTTCTAGTGAATGCCTTCAACTTTTATTTTATGTATTCTCTAAGCACTTATTGTTTGATTGCTTGCTTTTTAGAATGGCTTCTGGGCATTGACAGGTTTTTTTAATTTTTAGGAATGGGAAACACTCTATTGTGGGTGATTTGTTTGGACTTATGTCAGCTATGTCATATGGGCTATTTACAGGTGGGACATAGTCTCATACTCTCTTCTGTAGCTCATTTATCTACTGTTCTTAATGTCATCACTCATCAGTTTGTTTTAGTATTCCATGTCATATTAGTCTAATTCTGGAAATTCACTTCACAGTCCTCCTTAAAAAGTTTGCCGGTGAAGAAGGAGAAAGGGTTGATGTGCAAAAGTTGTTTGGATATATAGGCTTGTTTACACTTGTAGCACTGTGGTGGCTAGGTAAGTTGTTTCTTTGACACCCTTGACTGGATACAACTCTTGGTAATTCGGAATCCCATGAATCGTGAGGTCATAGCTTCCAAGGTTATTAGCCCATTCACTAATCAGCTGCAAGTGGAACTAACAGTCTGACTGGCAGACTTGTAATAGTATTTCACAAAGATGGAGTCATGGTCTCAGTCAATGCTTAGACATGAATTTCACAAAGTGATTTCTATTTTATCTTCAATCCTATGGATCATCTTCATGGTTTTTCATCAGAATTTGTTTTCCTTTTCATACTTTTTTGGTCACTTTGAAAAGCAATAAAAGTTGAAAACCATTTAGTAGTAAATTCACTGTTTCTTTCCATGTTCTTTTTTGGCCATATCGATGGCTATGGAATTTTTTTGTCTTTAAAATATGTCGAGTTTTCCATGCAGACTGTTTTCTTAAAGATGTGCTCAGATCTAAATCCTTGTTTTTTTTATTTCCTCTATCAGTTTGGCCGTTGACAGCTCTGGGGATTGAACCCAAGTTTTCAATTCCTCACTCAGCTAAAATGGATGAAGTCGTACTTGCCAATGGCTTTATTGGAAGTGTCCTCTCTGACTACTTTTGGTATGTGAAATCAATTTTCCTTTTGCTGCTTCAGTCACAAGCATTATCCCCATCATCTTATCCTAAATATATCCTCTTATTTTCCCAGGGCACTATGTGTTGTATGGACCACTCCATTGGTGGCCACCTTGGGCATGTCCCTCACCATCCCTCTTGCTATGGTGGCTGATATGCTGATTCACGGCCGTCACTATTCCGCAATTTACATTCTTGGCTCTACTCAGGTGATGACAATGTTATAAAATATGATGTCTGCTCTGGACATGTAGTGTCTATTTCTTCCCCCAAGACACCATATAATGAATCCCGTGCAAGAACCAATGTCTGCTTGGCAACAATTCTGAATCGCAATGCCAGGCGACAATTTTCCGTTGTTTTTGAATGGGGAATTGGGATGTCCCTTTCCTGTGAACAGCTAATTGCATTCTGTTTATGGGGGAGTTGAATTTTTTTCAATGTTTCTTTCAAGATTATTTGGTTTTTTGTCCAAAATCTGACTTTGCAGTTATAATGCGCTTTGATGGCATGGTGCAGGTATTTGCTGGTTTTGTAATAGCTAATCTTTCAGATTGGATCTCAAGAAAGACAGGATTATAGCACATTGTCATCAGTATTCTTTCTTTTGGGGCCTTCCTCCACCATTTTGACTGGATGCCAAATTGTTGATTTACAGTTCTCATCCTCGGAGGAGAAAGTGTGAATGTGTTGATGTATCATAATTTAAATGTGTAAATGAAAGCTACGGGTTTGCATTTGAGCCCTAATTATAACGATAGTTTAGGGTGAAGAAAAATAGAAAAAAAAAAAAATTTATTCATTCAAATTCAAATGGTACATATTGTTGTTACTCAAAAAAAAAAAAAAACGTAATATTGTTGTTAGGTTGAAGTGAAGTGCTCGTCCATTTCTTCTGCCTATTTGACCTGAATAATTTGATTTATTATGTCTGAAATCTGAATCGATTAACTTGAAATTTTGAAAATTAAAATAGTCAAAAATTTTGAGTAAATTGAATCAAAAAGTTTTGAAATTTGAATAAATCAAACTACAAATAAAAAGTTTAAAACATAATATATCCAAAATATGATTTAATATACTCGAGATTAGGGCTGCACGTAGAGTTGTCAAATTTGCTTAATTTAATTAAAATTAAAATAAAATTGTCTAATTTGTTTAATATAATATGGATGTATTTTTAATTTAAGTTGCATTTAATTGTTTGATTATAGAGATGTCAACCATAAAAAAAAAAAAACTATCCTTTACAATTTATGACACGTTCATATACAAAATATGTTTATATATCTTTACTAAATTTTTAATTACTTATCTTTTATTTGTTTTAAAAAAATTTTTTTTTATATTTAAATGTCTTGGTTTAGTTGTAATTAATAATTTAAATTTTTGATAAAATAATTTTATTATATAATATTAAAATTTTCATGACAAAAAAATTACAAAATTAAATCACACTTTAAGTTCAAGAGAGTTAAACTTCTAAAATTTTAATATATAATTAATTTTTAAATTTTATTTAATAATTTTTTTATAAAATAATTTTTTTAAAAAATTAATAATTTAATTTAAATATAAATATTAAATTAACTGAAACTACCCGTACTTGAAACACCCCTTGAATTTCAAATACCAAAATTCGAATGGTGCCAGAAACGAAACAAATCGGACGGTTTGCCACCTTAGACAGCAAGACTCAGAAATCGCAACAAGTTTAACAACATCGACGTTCGCACAGAAAAATAAAATACTGATCACCTTTCGCACAGATTACGTACTAAAATTAACGGTCTACACGGTGAAGCACCAGAACCCTACCCTTCGCACAAAGGAAAAGGGGGAAAAAATAATTAAAAAAAAAAAACCAAGAGGAAAGAAAATCACTCTCTCTGTACCACGATTATGGGGTTGATCGGAAGATCGCCGGTTATTCTCGTACTTGTCGCACAATTGGTCCTGTCTGTTCTCTGCCCGGCTCTGGCAATTTCAATCGGGTAACGGTCTACTGTAGCTCAATGTTCTCTCAATTTCAATCCCTACTTAGCTGATATTTACTGGGAAACTCTCTTATTGAGATCTAGATTCTTTGAACTGGAATTTGGTACAGTTCATTATTTTCTTGGGATTAGGGTTTTGCATTATTTACTCGTTCGGCGTCATATTGATTGTTAATATTGTTATCGTTTGCAGGTCTGGTGATGGGTACACGATCAATGGTCGTGTGAAGATCTCTGGTACATTTTCGGTGTAATCCAGAGTATTTGATCCCTTAATATGTTTGTTTCAGAATAATACCAGGGATATTGAATTTGGTTTTATCAATAAAATTTCTCGTATATGGCATACATGATTTGAAACGAGGCGTTTCTGAAGCTTTGGTGCAGCTACTGTATCAATGACCAAGTTTAGTAAATTAGTACTTGTGTGAATTTGAGATGATTTCTTCAGTTTGTTGGATTTTGCATAAGGGTTACTTGAGTGTTGAGACATGTTATTTGATTTTGTTTATATTAATTACCATCTCATTAGTAGTGAACAAGGTGAAGGTGAGGATGCTTGCAAGTTCCAAGCCCTACTGATCTTTGTTCAAGGATGGTGGAAAATCAAGTGGAGAAATGCTTTTTAACTGACATTTGCTCTCCATGTTGATATAGTTTCCTAGATTTCACTAGATATTATTTTAACATACTACAATAAGGAATCCACAGGCCCTTTTTGATAGGCTTGACAAGTGCCCGTACAGAAACCCCATGCTTCCAAAAGAACTTTGCATTGGTTGAATTTGGGTTCAATGCCCAAGATATATTATCATTGGATGTTTTTCATAGTCCTTTATTCCAAGTTTTGCTTTGTAGATTTTTGGCTGAGTAACAGCTTTAACAATTGTGATTCCATGGTGTTTTGCATTTTTTTTCTTTTTTCCTCCATATCCGTTGTTGTTTAGCTGGTCTATGGTGCTGATGCATTAGTATTGCAGGTTTGGACACAAAAGGAATTGGTGCTCCAGGAAAAATATCAAACATCAAAGTTATACTCAATGGTGGCCAAAGTGTTACCTTTCTGAGGCCTGATGGATTTTTTTCATTGTATCCTTGTTATTATTTATACGGTTCCAGGGTTCTAATATAAAACTTGATTTTCGGTGCCTTTGGCAGATTTCATTAGCATAATACTTGTTTCTCTGTGTCACTTTCAATGGTTTTATGCTGGTAAATTGTCCCATCATGATTCCTTGACTTGTATGCTGAAAGCCACAATGTGCCGGCTGGGACTCATGTAATTGAAGTATCTGCAATTGGCTATTTCTTCTCACCAGTGAGAATTAAACTTTGCAATGTTATGTCATTTTGGTTGTGGTTTCATCTTTCCCTGGATCTTCCATCATTTAAATTTGTTTCAAATTTTTAGGTCCGAGTTGACGTTAGTGCTAGATTCCCTGGCAAAGTTCAGGCAGCTTTGACAGAGAACAGGAGGGGTCTTAATGAGTTGCTGTTAGAGCCATTGAGTGAGGAACAGTATTATGAGGTGGATCCTCTTTTTGCAGTCTTCTTGATAGATTTTTTACTGTATGAATCTTGATGTATTCTTTGCCTCATGTTAACTCATGCTGTCGCAGATTAGGGAACCCTTCTCCATAATGAATGTTGTGAAAAGTCCAATGGGACTCATGGTGGGATTTATGCTGGTTGTGGTGTTCCTGATGCCCAAATTGATGGAGAACATGGGTAAGGGACTGCCATGTTTGACTTGATTTTTATGTTTCATTCATTAGTCTTGTGGACGCATGGTAAACTTAAAACAGGTTGACTTGCCTTTGTTTTGTTTCTTGACATGCCTCATCTTTGGGGTGGCTTACTTGCACTTGGGAAAGTTACCTCTATCGTTTGAGTTACGCTTGGTGTCCAGGTTTTTTTTTTTTTTTTTTGTCTCTCTCTGTCTCTCCCTGATTCATCTGCCCTTCTTTTCAACAGATCCAGAAGAAATGAGACGAGCGCAAGAAGAAATGCGAAACCAAGGTGTTCCATCCTTGGCAAGCTTGCTGCCAGGAGCTGCAAGGAACGGCTAGAGATTGAGTGTGAACCCCACATTGAGCTCCATTGTTCCCAGGCCAGGAGCTAAAAGATTGAGAATTGATGTGATTGAGAGGCTTTATTGTGTGCGGGGAGAATGTTGTGGTAGCTGTGCACATTATTATATGTCGGTCCTCTCGGGCAATGATTTATTTGTTCTGAGTAGTTGGAAGGAACTAGATTTGGAAATTGCGCATTATGTTGGGTTCTGGACCCTGTTGTTGACATTTGATATTCCGTGTATCGGACTCTTGGTCGCCGTCATAATTGTTTTGTTTGGCAACGGATGGAAGGAGAAATCTGTGTCTATCTGTTGAGATTGCCAGATTCTGGCCGCATTTTGACGTTCGGTCCTTTGTAATCTCAGATCTGACGTGAAGAATTATTAGATTCTCGATGCTCTTTGTCCTCGGGAATCACTACATCCTTCCAAACATTCCTGTATACAAATAGTTACAAAAAATAGTTTATATAATATTTAAAATAATTTATATTATATAAATAATATTTTATACAACATAAAAATATTTACATCAATGTTTGTTATATTATTATAAAATTTATATGTTGTATACATGTTTAAAATAAAATGTCTTATACATAATATAAATAATTTTTATGATTAATAGTGTCACAAAATTTATATTCACGAAGGTTTTTCATTTTTCTAATAATATATTTGCATTTTCTTTCGCAAGAAATCTCCCTGAAAGGGATAATTTAGAAATTTCCCCTGTGGTGCTTTTTGAGTAGGCCTAGAGCTGGGGCCCATCTCAAACTTTCTGAAAACAGGGGCGTTGGACGTAACCGTTCGGTCTCGTGGTCCCCTCCCTCTCTCTCTCCCTGGCTCTGTATCTCGGGGAATTCAAATTACTCCTCTCTGGATCAGTTCGGTTGGTCCAGCAGGCAAAGCCCCCGAGTCACTCATAAATTTTTCTCAATCAATCGAATTTTGATCTACTGGATACAATACCTACCCATAACACGGAGAATATACAAAGCAAGCTTTGCTTTGCTTAGCTTAGCTCGGGATGGAGGGATTACCGACGACGTCGACGACGAAGAAGAAATCGGAGAGGCGATGGAGATCGAAGCCTCTTCAGACATCCAATTCCAAGCCCTCTCTCGTCATGGCCTTCTTCTCTTGCGTCGCTTGGCTCTACGTTGCCGGACGGTTCGGCCCTTTTCTCCTTTTCGTTTTCATTTTCCTTTAATTCTCCCATTTTTTTCCCTTAAAAAAAAAAAAGGAAAAAAATTGCCTTTGTTCGTAATTTGAATGAGATTAGTGACTTTGTCACTGAGATTTTGTGGATTTTTTACTAGTCCGGATATGATCGATTTCCAATTCCATTAGATTCCATTGTGATTCAAAACGATCGTCTTTATTAATTCTAAGGTTCAATCAGAGGCTCCCACATTCTGTTGGTGGGGTGGGTTCTTTAATTGAATTGATAACTAAATTAATTTGATTTCATGTCTTATGAGATGTTTCTAATTAAGAAATTATTATTAATTATTTTATTTAATATTTATTTTTATTATTTTTTAATTAATAGAACAAATTATTTCCATAATAATATGTTAAGTTTACATATTTGGAATGCTCTACAGCTCTTACAATCAAATAATCAATAATATTCATCACAGTTTTTAGTTTATTGAAAACTGATCCCCTTGAAACGATGGAGACTGATCACCTCTTTGAGATCAATCCTATCCCTTTTTCTTATTTCAAATTCTCAAATCTCAGTCGATAATCTCAAAACCCTATGTATTTAACATTTAGTATCAGAGTGGCATTCTTAGCGATTTCACTTCTACTCCCTTCTCTAAAAAAAATTTGTTTATACTCCTTTCCCGACAATAAAAGAAAAATTTGGATATAACTAATTTGCAATCTTACAGTATATCTTCACACAATCTATCACCAATTTTCATTTGATTTCATGTGCTGCAAAATTCTTTTGAAACCATCAGGTTATGGCAAGATGCAGAGAACAGAACCTTGCTGTCCAATCTTCATAAGTTGAACTCAGCTCAGGTGGTGTTGATATTCCTTCATACTCACTTAAATAGAATTCTAAACACTCTTTTCTTTAAACCTGTGCAATCAAAATCGTTTTTGTCTTCTTTTTTTTTTCTGTCATTTCCACGTAAATCACTTGTGTTTATGTGCTTGTTGACAGAGACCAAAGGTTCTCTCACTGGAAGATAAGCTTACTGCCCTGGGGTGCAAGTACATTCTCTTTTTATGCATACTTCCTTTTCCTTTTATAGCATCAATGGCTCTGAATTTTATTTTAGTATTGATGTTAATGATTTCTAGAGATCTAGAGAGGAGGATTGTTGAGACTGAGATGGAATTGACATTAGCAAAGAGTCAAGGGTATGTTAAGAACCAGCTGTCACAAAGTGGGTCTTCTTCAGGCCAGAAACTCCTTGCAGTTATTGGGGTTTATACTGGATTTGGCAGTCGCTTAAAGAGAAATGTGTTCAGAGGGTCATGGATGCCTAGAGGTCAGTTGTGATTTGATTACCTATTATACTGGCTGGCTATCTAGAACATTGTCTTAAAATACTTTTGAAATTGAAAATTTTGCCCGATTTCTTGTATCATTTTGATTCCAATTCTTACATACAGCTATTATAAACACCTTTCCTCTAAGAATTGATACTCATCGCAAGAAATAACACAATCTAGTATGTGTTTATCTTGATCTCCAAATGAAAATCCAAGAACAGGTTATCAACTTCTTCCATATTATTATACTAATGTTTTAAGGTGTTTGGTATTTTGTGCACAAAGACTTCATTATCACTATGTTGTCATCTTCAATCACCATGAGCTTTTTGCTGCATTTTGAACTTTATGTGCTCTTGTTACTTAATTACATTGTGTTCTTTCATTCACTTATCACATATTTGATTGTTTTTTTTATCTCGTCAGAATGGTTTTACTGCTGACTTTTGGCATATTGCATCCTATGTCTATCCTCAGACTGCTGGTTGAAACTTATCAACAATCATCCTTAGAAGTATCAAGTTGTACTTCTGAAAATTTTATCTCGGGTACTCTTCTTCTGTTATAGGTGATGCCTTGAGAAAACTTGAGGAGAGAGGAATAATTATACGTTTTGTCATTGGCCGAAGGTTTTCCCTTACACTTTAACACCTATTCTGATATTAAACTTCCCTCTCCTCTTCTTTTCACTGATTTGCTTGGCATGGCTTCTCTATGGTAACCAGTTCTACAGATTTGATTGTAATGAATGTAACACTCTAAGATAACTCTGTTAGTTTGCAACTGGCAGTGCTAATCGAGGTGATAGCTTAGATCGCAATATCGATGAGGAAAATCGTGCAACAAAAGATTTCCTGATTCTTGTAGGTGATGGATTTGATGATTATAATTTTAAGTTTTTGCATTATACTAGTACATCTGTGTTTTCAATTGTTGTGCATCTCCCCATAAACATTTTGAATTTGTTTTCATTATTTTATTTTCCATTTATTATTGGATGAATGTCACAATGTTTTTATGTTTATTATCATTAGAACATTGGAAACTATTTTCAACGTGAAGATTTGGTGATGCAATAAACTCATTGATTTCTTTAAATCGAAATGTATTTGCTTTGGAGTAGTGTTCCTCTTTTCATTAACTAGTTGTACTGAAAGAGGATGTGAAGCATCTTGGTAGAGTCTGAGCCCACTGATTAATTTTTTTCTCTCAGGAAGGTCATGAGGAGGCTCAAGAAGAATTGCCTAAGAAAGCAAAATTCTTCTTTAGTGCTGCTGTTCAGAACTGGGATGCAGAATTTTATGTGAAAGTTGATGACAATATAAACCTTGATCTTGGTATAAGATCAATGTCTGACCTTTGTGTCTTATTCATTCAGGCTGGTCATATTTCTTCTTTATTCATTACATACCACACACACCTCTTTCTTGTGTAACAGAGGGGCTAATTGGACTTCTTGATCGTCGTCGTGGTCAAGATGGTGCTTACATTGGATGTATGAAGTCAGGAGATGTGATAACTGATGAGTAAATGCTCTATCATTTCTTGCTTTGGCCTAATTCTGATTGCATATCTTATTTAATAGATGATGGTGTATGCTTATTTTAAAAAAAAAAAAAAATGGAATTATAACTTTCTTAATTTCATTAGAATCTTCATTGGTTAGTTATTGTTTTATTTAATGAACTTCCCTTCATATGCACAAGGAAAAATGGAGTTCATTTGCATGGCACTAATGTCCTAATTGCTTTAGGCCACGTATAATACTGGGAATCTCCTGGGTTGAAGGTTATCATTTGCCAATCCTAGGTTTTCCAAATAGCTGGTTTTCATGAGTGGCTTGATGAAAAAGAAAAATAAAAAATCTTTTGAATAACTAAACTTTCTTGATCTTCAGGGGAAAGCAATGGTATGAGCCTGAATGGTGGAAATTTGGTGACGAGAAATCGTAAGTGGTGTAAGATGTGAAGGAAACAGAGTAAAATATTTGCTGTTTATGTTTCTATTTCTTTTGTATCAATGGCAGGGTTTTGAATACCTCTTGACTAGGTACAATATGAAACGTGTCTATATTAATCATCTATGCCTTTTCACTCTTCTATTTCAGGTATTTCAGACATGCAGCCGGTTCACTTGTAATACTTTCTAAAAATTTAGCTCAGTATATAAACATAAACAGGTAATTATGGATGCTATGAGCTCTATTAAATAAAAAAGTTGATGACAGATGCTAGATGGGGAATGTTTTGGTATGAAATCATCTTTTTGTGGAAGTCAATAACAACTTACATTGTGCATAGGATCAATTGTCCTTGTGATTTGACTGTCGATAAGAATCTTGAAGACCAGTGCTATGTTTGTGATTTCAACTGCAAAGCTTAATAGATGTGTTAAAAGTTGATGAATAAGTATCTGAAATTTATGCATCCTTTATCGTCACTGCACATTTTGACTTTGCATTGGAAAATTGACAGGAGATTTGGTGGCATAAAATATTAAAGGTTGGTGACAGAGGAATTTTGCAGTAGTGACTCTAGGGCCATAAATCAGGCAAAATTATGGGCATGCAGTATGCTTGATTGTCATTTGAATTCTGGGTTTGAGGCGTTGCATGCTTCTTGTGCTCATTGCTTCGATGAATAAACTTAAGTTACTACACAATTTTGTATACTCATTGCCTTGTGTTTTTCTTTGAATCTTGTTCCAAATCTATGACATGCAGTGCATCTCTGAAAGCTTATGCTCATGATGATACATCAATTGGATCTTGGATGATGGGTCTCCAAGCAACCTATATAGATGACAATCTTCTGTGCTGTGGTGGCGTTACACAAGGTATATTTGCTTTGATGTTAGCATATTCAGGTTGCTGGTGCGTTGGGTGGTATTTGAATGGTATTAGACTAGTAAAATAACTTTTCAGGCCATGCAGAATATGCTTGGCTTACTATCCAACTTTTATGCTAACCAATAATGTGTAACCCTTCATTTACAGACAAGCTTTGTTCAGTGGCTTGATCAGAGAGGGATAGAATCTGTTTCTTCTAAATGGATGCTTCCAACTCTCTCTTGGTTGCTTATCAGGGCACATCAACAGTGACTCGTGCCATGAAAATAAATTTGAAGTTTGCCGGATCTCTTTTTGTTTCACCGGCTTCCAGATAGTATGTATCCATGGAGCATTGACTAAACCGATTCTTTCTAGATGCAGAGATCTGCTTCAAATTCACTTATGTAACATAGGCTAAGGAGCTGAACTCTAGCTGTCGATTACAGCGGGGGGATCTCTGCTCTAGTCTTGTCAGTCAGCCTCCTTTTCTTTCTAGAGTCTTGTGCGGGATGCCTATGCATTTTTATCTCTGATTAAGTACTCATCTATTTCTTGGAAATTCATGTCGATGAAACTGACACCATTTTTTTTTTTTTTTTTTTAGCGTGTCAAATTTGACAAATAGTGTTTGTTTCTGTGGAATCGCAATGACAAACTAGACAGCGGAGAAAGCCTAAAGACTTGGTTTATGTCACCCGAATAATACGTCGCAGGGAATGTTTCTAAATAAATCGTAAATCCCTAGTGTTTGCGCGTTTAGCAAGTCTCTATACTTCACGGAAGACCCCGTGGCGCATGGTGATTTTTTAGGGTATTATGATTTATCCTTCAACTCTCAGAAAAAAGAAAAACAATTAGAATCGCACTGTAAAATGATTGCTAGGGTTCTAGTCTGGGGATTGTAGTTGGAGTTTCGAGGAATGTCGATGTAGAATATAAAGGATTAAAATGAGTTTTATAATTCTCACCGAAAAAAATAAAAGAACATATACAAAATGATATATTTTTCAGCGAAGTCCCGTTATTAAACCGAACGGAAATTTGCCCCCCCCCCCCCCCGCGTTTCGGGTCGGATGGAATGGAGAGGTTATACAAGTTTCTTTTTCCGTGTCTCTTGCAAATGTCGATCCAGAAACTCTGATACGGTGGAAGACGATGTGAAATTGGCCGACATCCCCCCCAATTTGTTTGTAAGTAAATATCACGGACACTTAAAATTGCTTAAATTGATGAATAAAAAGATAAATAAGTAGGAAATAATTGGACCTAATACCTTGCAAAGGATATATCATCGCGATGACAATCTATGCATTCTATCACCTAGATTTCTCAATAATTTGAGAAAATAGACCAATAAATAAACACCGCATAGAAAATAAAGGAAAATTAACAATACAACCAATCTTTTGTTACCAACTGTGCCAACTAATGAATGTAACAGTCGCAGTGCCGAGAAATCTAACCAAAATGGTTAATTTATACTGATTTTATTCACACTAAAAAAAAAATCCTCAAATTATCCTGAAATTAAAAAATTTTCAATAACTAGTGCATTGCATTCGAAGCTTTACAACTTCGAGAAAACTTCTGATGCCTATGCTACTCAATACTCACTCAAATAAAGAGTAAAAATAAAAAATAGAAACAAAAAAAATTAGTTTCAATCGCCAAAAACAATATATTTTCATTAGATTCACCGGGGAACAGAACTCATACATCCAACCATACACCTTCAATCTCGTGAAATGCACGAGCACAATTTTTGTGGTTCGTCCTGTCATGCATAATAACAATGACGTTTATTAGAGTTAAAATATTAAAATTAAGGTAATGTCTCTGCTAAGGAATAGTAGCAACTGAGTTACCTAAGCCAACAGATCTTAACTATGGTTTCATTATATTCCAAAACTACAACTTTTGCCTTCTTTCACTTCCAAGCCCCTCTCTCTCTCTCTCTATGTATATATCTGTGTGGTGTGCGCGCGCGCGCATAGAACTGAAATTTCCCATGAAGGTTGACTAAATTATAAAAAAAGAAAAAAAGAAAAAAAACTTGCCTTCTGGATGATATAAAAAATAAAAAATTGTTGCTTGCTTGATGGACAAGTCCAAACCGGTCGCCCACTTAGGTCATGGAGCAAGTGGTCTGTCCTCGGCCTGGGTCTAAAGGCTATTTCTAAACAAGCCCCTGCCTCTTACCAACAGTTTTCGTTCTCTTACCCGAGTGCCTATCTTGTACATTTACCCGAGGGCATGCAAAAACTATTAATCAAAAACAGAGACCAGGTCACAAACTATACACGTCAACACAACTGACTACAATTCCTAAAAGCATTCATCTGCAACTATCTTGTTGGGAAACATGTCAATGAAGCTTGCAACCGATGGTTAGTAGCAGGTAGAATTATACACTACAACCCATGTAGATAATTGAATACAAAAGATGAAAACTAGAGGAAAACTCATTTAGTACGACAATTGTATGAATAGAAACAACCAAATAGGTGCACATATGCTGTGATCACATATTATAACATCAATGGGAATCGATGGTTTCAGTACTCTTGTAGTCCTTTGGATTTCCAAAACACCCCGTTCCCCAAACTTTATTTTGAAGTCATTATAATGATAACATAAATTTTGAAGTTTCAAGGCATTAGAAATATGAAACATCTCTCAATAATGTTGCAAGCGTTACGTTCCATTCAAAGAAAGGCCCTTGAAAAATGGAGAACCATTCCACATGCAAATATTAAACCAAGCATCAACCTTTTGAGTGGTAATTTAGAAATTGAGCGAAAAGATAAGAAAATTATAAAAAATATGTCACTTGGTACGTTAACGTAGTAGATGCATAGATAAATATTAAGTGAACGACGGCCATAAGTGAAAACGGCCAAGGACCAATTTTTTTTTTTTTTTTTTGCTTTTCCCATTTTGAGGATTTGAGGCTGAGAGTGACTATTTTCGAAATTTTTTTAATTTCCCATTCTATTAAATGTAAAGATTAACTAAGATATAAAATGACAAGAAAACAAAATTAAATTAACAAAAAGAAAAGAGATAAAAAGGGAGAAAAGGATTGAATTGGAAGAGGAAAAACACACAATGGCGAGTCTATTGAGGTGCGTCCGCTTCCTACCGACGCCAAGCTCATCGCCGCTGCGCTCCTCCGCTCAAGTCAGAACCTACTTTTTTCAGGCCTTGTCTCCGACCAGGAAGAGAGAGAGGAGGCGGAGTCTTAATCGCCTCCTGTCTAGTCTGAGCTCGTTCGAGCCCTTGGCCAAGCACCGCAATCCCAACGCCGATGGGACCACGGCGGACCTGTGGCTCTACAACACCATGAGTAGAAAGAAGGAGGTGTTTATGCCAAAAGTGGAGGGCAAAGTCGGGATTTACGTTTGCGGCATAACCGCTTACGACCTTAGCCATATTGGCCACGCTCGCGTCTATGTCACCTTCGATGTTCTCTACAGGTCCCCCTCCTTTCTGTACATATTCTCTTGTGTTGGGGTTTTGCTTTTGTCGATGATAGGCATTTTTTTATATATATATTTTTTCCTTATTATTAGGCAGATATCTTAAGCATTTGGGATACGAAGTGTGCTATGTTCGAAACTTCACCGATGTTGATGACAAGGTCCGTCCTTTTATTATTATTGTTGTTGTTGTTGTTGTTGTAGTTGTTTTTGGGAGTTGTCTTAACATATGATTAGAATATATATGCTTGTCATGATCTTGTTGGCTTATGCAAAGATTCCATCTTTAGACCTTGTGTCTGCTGTTGTTGGTGTTACAATGGACAGGATGAATTTTTATGGCAACTGATGCTAAATTCAGTGTCATAGTAAAATTACAATGTCAAAAGAATTGCAAGATTTTACAAGATGGAATGGATTGATAGGGGATTTATAGCATTAACAAGTTTGAGAGATTCTTCTTTGTTTCAGGCTTCACTGGTTTAGAACCTTGCTTCCCTTGCACTGAAGAATGTAATTAAGCTTCCATGGAGCTTAAAGTCTCTTGTGGGACACAATGATGTCAGGCTGTGTTGTGCATTTTGTGGAATGGTAGCATAGAGTTTGGATTTCTGTGTTGTTTTCGGAAAACAAATCTATGTGAACATCAAGTAGTCTGGCTTTTCCCTTATTTGTCTAGGTGCACACTGGGATTTTGTTTAATCTGTTATAAGACTTGCTGCCTACTGCTTTTCCCATTTGGTTTTGCAGGATAACTGAGTTTCATTGCCCTTTTCACATTCTGTAGATAATTGCTCGAGCAAATGAATTGGGAGAGGATCCAATAAGTCTTAGTAAACATTACTGTGAGGAGTTTTGTCTTGATATGGCACAGCTTTGTTGCCTACCACCTTCTTTTGAACCACGTGTGTCGAATCACATGCCCCATATCATTGACATGATCAAGCAGGTTTGTTGAACATAATAGAATCTGAGCTGTTTTTTTTCTTTTTTTTTTCCTTTCCTTTGCACTTAACAAAACAACAAAAGATTAAGCCTCTGAAAGGACATTCCTCTCTCTCTCTCTCTCTCTCTCTCTCTCTCTCTCTCTCCCCCTCCACCCCATAGACATTTGTGTGTATTGAGACGTATATCATCTCATTCATTTCTTGGTATACCATGCTAGCAGATTCTTGAGAATGGATGTGCCTATAGCATTGATGGGGATGTCTACTTCTCTGTAGACAAATTCTTGGAATATGGAAAGTTATCTGGTCGGAAATTAGAAGATAATAGATCTGGTGAGCGAGTTGCTGTGGACTTAAGAAAGAAAAATCCCGCTGATTTTGCATTATGGAAGGTAACTATTGCAGGACATGCTTTGTGATCACAGTAGTGATTTGCACAGCACGTCAAATCATTCCATTGTCTATGTTCCATAATTTTCTGTAATTGAGAAATTTGATAAGCAATATGGCAATAAGTTAATGTTCGCCTTCAATCAATGTCACTGTATTATGCTTTAGGCAGCAAAGAAGGGCGAACCTTTTTGGGACAGTCCATGGGGTCCTGGAAGACCTGGATGGCATATTGAATGCAGTGCCATGAGTGCTGCTTATCTTGGCTCTTCTTTTGACATACATGGTGGTGGAATGGACCTTGTATTTCCCCACCATGAAAATGAGATTGCTCAGAGCTGTGCTGCATGCAGGGATAGTCATGTAAGCTATTGGTTACATAATGGCTTTGTTACTGTTGACTCAGAGAAAATGTCTAAATCCCTTGGAAACTTTTTCACAATTAGACAGGTAAATAATTCCAAATCTTGTTGAATGGTCTCTTGTCTACGTTTGATATTGCTTCTAGGTTAACATAATTCTTACATTCTTTTTAACTTTTCCCAGGTTATAGATCTTTACCATCCACTGGCTCTAAGACTGTTCTTGTTAGGCGCTCACTATCGATCTCCAATCAACTACTCTGATGTGCAACTTGAAAGTGCTTCAGAACGTATTTTTTACATTTTTCAGGTTCTACAAGTTGCATTCCCCAGCAGTTCCTGGCCTAGTCTTGTTTGCATTCTTCCTTTTGATAATTCATTTGTGTTAAGAAATATAAAAATTATCCTGTTGTTTGATTTCACAAAATTCAACTGATTGCAGACATTATGTGATTGTGAAAATGTTATCAGCCAACATGGTGCAGTATTAGAGAAGGATTCTCTTCCAGCTGACACTGTGAATTGCATCAATAAGTTTCACAATATATTGTGGGCTTCAATGTCCGATGATCTTCACACTCCTGTTGTTTTGGCTGCATTATCTGAGCCTTTGACAGTTATTAACGATATGCTACATACCAAAAAGGTAACTGGTTTGAGATGATACTATGCTTGCTTTATTGTGCTGTTTTATCTTGATTAGATGTTGGAGCTTTTGGGCGTTGTATTTCCAGTATCTAACATAAAATTTCTCTTTTTAGGTCTAAAATTGTATGCTTTAGTTATCTATTTTTGGCCCGAGAAATACTGTGAATGTGTTTTACATTTCTAGCTGATTCTGAAGTAAAATTATGGGAAGGGCCTGGTTAAGATTCTGCCAAAGTTCTCACTTTTGCTTTTGATTCCCAATAACATTCGACTACACTCATGCTCCGCCTCTTAGTTTTTATTTCATTAAATTACGTATGCAGGGGAAGAAGCAAGCAAAGCGAATGGAATCAATTTCTGCTTTACAAGAGATAGTTGGGAATGCTCTGACTGTCTTAGGTTTGATGCCTGCAACTTACTTTGAGGTAAAATTGCCCAGGATTACACTCCTCTGTTAGAGTATGGCAATCTTGTCTGAGAATTTTTTTGTTGTCTAATTTTCTGAATAAAGATACAAATATTGTTGTATCAAGTAGTTGGATAATAATCTCTTACAATGAAAATGGCTGTAATACATGATCCCAAGTAGATACTTGACATGTTCCCCTTTACCAGGTCCATCACAATGGAAATGCAAACCAAGATTTGCTTTCTCTTGGTTCTGCATGCATTAGTCCCTCTTTATGATTATAATGCTTAGATCCAAGTCATTCTAGAACTGCTCCAAAATGCAGTGAAATGACTGCATGTATTCCAATATTTCATGCATGCATTTCTTTCATTTTGCTCATCTATTAATCATGGAAATCCTGTCATTGCTTTGCCCTTTGCAGCCTTATCAATGATTTGTGAGTTTGTTACCTTTTCTGCCAAGATTCACAGCTTGTGCTTTGGGTGTGAATAAGCAGCTCTTTATGGTGAACTCTATGACTTGTCATGCTGCAGGTTCTACAGCAACTCAGAGTAAAGGCATTGAAGCGTGCAAAGTTAACAGAAGAGCAAATATTGCAGAAAATTGAAGAAAGAACTTTAGCGAGAAAGAACAAAAACTATGAAAAATCAGATTCTATTAGGAAAGATCTAGCCTCTGTGGGCATTTCTCTCATGGACAGCCCAGATGGCACAAGTTGGAGACCAGCTGTACCACTTGCGCTGCAAGAACAGCAAGCTGTCACAATTTGAAAGGATTTTCTGAACTCTTGCAACTTTATTCTTGTGATGCTTCTTCAAATTCTGGCATATATTTCATGTTCAAGGAACAGCATTTGAGTATTTAGAAAGTGGAATTTGGGCAGATATATAGGATTGACGGTAAACTTTGTTTACCATGGATAGAGCTTTTGGTACTTTGTAATGATACATTTATTTAATCAGCAATAACATTGTCTTTATAACCTAATAAACTCTTGATCATTGCTCTTCTGTGGCTGATTATTTTTGAGTGCATAGGTTTTTTATGGGCTAAGCAACTCAAGTTAAGCTTGAGTTCTGAGTTTGGTTTTTATGCATCAGATATGGGGCTCCATTGATATTTGTCTTTCTCTCGACATTTCTTGGACTATGATAACCCTTTTGCAATATTCCCCATCAATCAACATTTGATTCAGCTCATGCTGTCTCTGTCATGCTCTTAAAATGGCCTAGATCATTCAAAGAAAGGTACAAATGTATGCACAACTAGCTTGAATCTTATTAAAATGCATGAAGAATTAAAAACTGATGGACCTTTAATCTACATACAAGCAGGAACTGTTATATTGGCAATGTGAGCAAATACAATAGAGAAAGGTGCTACAGTTATTGGATCTGACTGGCTGACTTTTATGGGCTCAAAGGAAGGGATGACCCCAGAAGAGTTTACGGTAAGTATCTTCCCATTTAAGAGCATAGTTTGGCTGTGTAGATCTCCATCCTTAGCTGTTAAATGATATTCGTCTCTTGTGTGCCTCTCTACTTTAGAACCCCTAGACATCCTAGAAATTTTTGTTCTGTGAGTACGGTGGTGGTGCATTGTCCAGGTTCCATTGCTGGTGGTGTTTTCAGTTGAAACACGGGCTTGAACCGTGGTGTTACCATCTAGGTTGATTAAGAGCAGTGTGATTCCACTCTGTAATGATAAAAACCATGTGCATTAGACCATGTGCATAAATGTTAATTCTCTGCCAATCGAAGAGTTGGGATTTACTTACGGATGCTTTAGAACAGTGAGCATATGCACGTAATTTCTTGGTCCCAGAGAAACTTTTGGACAAGGCATTTCTTCCCATCAGTCGGTGCCAGAGAAGGGCACTAGAGAAAAACAAGATGAAACAAATTAAGTAAACATAATGAACATGATTGATATTCAATACACCTGGGAAAAGGTATTTGCATTTAGTTATGTACTTATGCTAGAATGTTAAATGTTAAATGTTAAATGTTGTTTTGATATGAGTGGAACTAGAAATTTCTGGTCCTTTGAGGTCATGCTTAAAGTGCAAACTGATGCAACTAATTGGAGGCTGGAGCATTTGTTGGCTTAATATTGAGAATCACAATCAGCAAAGCAATAGTACTAAACTTAGCTGAAGATCTATGGGACATAATATTATTGTAAAATAATGTTTCTTCTTAATCTGACTTGAAGTTTAATAATTACCTGTAGTAGTCAGGATTTGGGACAAATGTGGTAGTATTGAGCAGGCCATAGTTTCCACCGATCAATGTTTGTCTACAATATGTTTTAGTATCATAAGAAGATGCCATTCCTAGCTGGTCCAAATACCTGCTTGGTTAGCGAAGAGCAGGTCAGTAAGTGTCCACATCATAGATGGTAATAAAATACAATATGGCAAATTTCAGAACCAGCTTAGTATCTTACCAGAAACTGAATACAAATGCATTTGTGACAAGGTTGCGGCCACTGTTGTAAGCACCCCCTGCCTCACCCACCCAAGCAACGGCTGAAGTTGCTGAACTCTTTAAAATTCCTTGAAGTTTTCTAAATGGTTTGGAGCCATGGTCTAGATAGGATGGATCTAAGATCTTGTCAACCAGGTGATGATCAACTCCTATACTCCAGAAATGTGTATATTAATTGATGCAGACAGGTGCAGAGCATCAAAGCATTAAATGCTTAAAGTGTCATAATAATGTTTATTAATGTTTTATGTACCTGGACCGAGATTGTAAATATGGTGGGTGACTACTTGAAGAGCTCTGGGAGTTTTGTTTATGAATTGGGTAAACCATTTTGCATTAAAGAAACCCCCAGGTGCCAGGACTAGTGGCTTAACTTTAAAGCCTGAATATATGGTATGGACTATGTTCTGCAGGGTCTGAGAGTCAGATACGTATTGATCTGCTGCAACGTATGTTCCAACTCCGCGCCCACTCAGTTCATTTCCTGACAAGCAGCAATCGTTTTGCACAAGAACTTGCAAGGGTTTGAGCTAAACATCGTTTATGAGCTTATAATTCTATAGACAATTTAGTTCTTACCGAGCTCCCAACCATGCACTTTGTAGCCGTTATTGACTGTATAACGTATGAGAGCTTCAGCATCACTCGAATTCCAGGCCCCCACAGCCGAACCATTGCGAGCAATGGTCCTGCCTTTGAGTGCATTTAGCCCAAAAATAACTACAGCCCTGTATTTTTCAAGTTGTAATAGCTGTTAATATAAGACCTATGGAATCAAAGAGTGTATTTTTTTTTTTTTTGGAGATACATATGGTGTATTTGAAATTAGTGGGACTCTAGTTTTTTACCCAGCTTTCTTGAAGAAACGGTTCAGTTCATCCCATCGAGACATAGGTAAGCAACCCTGTGAGAAACCGAACATCTTTGAACTACTTTTGATAAATGAAGGACATGGTTGACCCCGTTTCCCATATATGACTTTGTCCTGTAAGGTTCCTCCCAATCTAACTTTCAGAGGAGAAAAGGCTGCAAATCATTCAAAACCAACGTCATGTCGTGCCTTATATTATGGCTTACGATGATTGGAGTAAATTGGCCCCTACCTTTGACCGCATTTAACAACATGGGGTTATTCAGATCCTGCCGAAATCGAAAAAGATTTAAAAAAAAACAAAAAACAAAAAACAAAAAGATTATAACAGTAATAATGGCAATAAATAAATCGACAAGAGAAACGGGGGAGAGAAAAAAAAAATGAAAAAGTATCCTACTAAACACCATTAACAGGTAATAACAGAAAAGCTCGAAAACCATGTGGAACGTCTAAAGCCACGACTGTAAACTACTGCCAAAAGTAAACGGATTAGGTTTGCGAAAGAAAAGAGCTAATACTGGACTAAAATTGTCAACTGCTTGAGTTAGGTTCCGTGGAACACGAGGGAACAGGGAAGTTGAAGTAGAACGTACCCCCACATGGGAATACACGTGGCTATTAGCCATGCTAAAGCTTCAATATTTCAATTCAAATCTATCACCAAGATTAATTTCATAGATTCTACCCCCCAAAAAATAAAAAAAAAGTTTAATTTGATAGAAATTATCTACAAATGTAGGCAATCTAAACCATATCTGGTTATGTGACAATCTGTAAAACTCACCAGATTGAGAAAAGACGCTTGTCCCCAGCTGCAAGTTCCATAGTCACATTTCTCTGGAGGCCACCAGTCCAAAGTGGCGCAGATAAAATCGCTGTCTATTTTACCAATCGGGACTGTTCCGTTGATGAAAACAATGCCTTCGGTAACATTTCCGGGCCCTCCTGCGCTCAGTGAAACCACGAAGATAGAGCTTTGCCTTTGACCCACCAACCAGCAAAGACAGACATACAGGAAGAAGAATCTGAGCAAATAGCCCATCTGGTGAATCAACGCGTGTCTTAGTTTCTCTGCGCTTCTATATCAGCTTATTGAGCGTGACATGCAGAATGCATAGCGGTATGATGGAGGAGATGAGTATTGGCTGGGGAGAATTTAAGCAGTTACATGACATTATAAAATAATATTTGGGCTGAGAGCGAGAGAGAGAGAGAGAGAGAGAGAGAGAGAGAGTACTATCATTTGTGCACTTGCATGAATTGAAATGATATAAAAAAAGGGCGGGGCGGGGGGGGGAGGGGGAAAACATTCAATGTGTTCGGTAATGTTTGGTTATCTTTCCTCGTTATAGTAATCGGATTAGAAGTTTCATACCGACTCCTGGTCAATGGATACTATGATTGTGATGCATTGTAATTTTGACTTTATCGGACACACGATAATAGTTAAGAACTCACTTTTTTTTATCTTCAAAGTTTTATATTCTATTTTTCAATATATATATATATATATATATATATATAATTTATAAGAATATGGAAAAATATCTCGTTCGTATAACTCTTACTAAGCCTCCGATGATTAAAAACAAAAAAAAAAAAAAAAAATGTATTAAGTAAGCTGATTTAAACACTCATAGAGCTTAGAACCCAAAAAGGTGAAAAAAGAAGAACAGTTAGCCAAAAGGAACACACACTTGAGGATTTTCTGACGAGAGAGGTTTCCAAGATAAACATGAGGGGTTCTTTTAAACGAGGTAATCCAAGTCAAACATCTCTTCATGTTTTCCTTTTCTCTCTTAACTAATTGATTAGGTTTGCCATCATAAGAATAATAAAGAAACCTCCACCGGCTCGGGTACACCTAGAAACCAACACCAAACCGCTTTAGGCTTTTACCATACACGGTGGAGAAAATTAATTTACGACAAAACCGATACATATATGATAATAGGATTGCTTTAAGGCCCCGAAGGTAACGCTGGCATCTTCATCAGCCTGATTACCTAATACAGATCATGCATATCACCGCCATCACTCGCTTAGCCGCAGAGGTCCCAGCTGTACCCGACATCATTTGACATAGTCCATATATTTATATATTGACTTGAGAGGAAACCAGGGACAGGCCACAATTGCATTCCAGTTTATAGAGCCGTTCCCTTGAGAGACTAATCGATAGGCACCTACTGGGTAGTCCCTACTCGTTCAAGGGCTTTGTTTTGCTGTCTTCCCCGTTTGACATACCTACTAAAGTATATTATTAAAACGAGAAATCCCCACTCACCCCCTGGACAAGTCGCCCCGTGTAATTGTTGCGGAAGGTCAAAGCGAAGAAGACTCAGGTGGGAAAAGAGAGTCGCTTGATCTGTAATATGGTATTATTAATTAATAATGCGTAGTGGAGAGGGACACGGCCCTTTTTCTTCAATCTTCTTTTGGGTTAGTTTCACGCAAAAAAGCACATGTCGAGCTCGTCAAACACGCATGTGCATTACAGTGACAAATTTTGGGTGCGGGAAAAAGGCTTCCCCAAGGCAAGGCTCAGTTGTCGCATTCTCGTATTTTAGTTAAAATTAAGGAAATTACGTCAACATCATTAAAATGCAAATTAATATTCCAAATCTCATATTATATCTAATTAAAAATAACAAGACAAATTTAACAAAAACAAAAATAAAAATAAAGAGTATTTTCAATTAATAATATTAAATAATTTTTTGAAAAAATGAAACTTAAAAATTTCTTAATAAGGAGAGTAATTTTTTTTTAAAAAAAAAAACTAATAAAAATGTTGATAACGTGATGGAACAATCACTGAATTAATCTAACAAAAAAACAAAAATTATAAAAGTAACTTGTACATCCTTTGATAGATCTGTATCTTGAGTAAACACACCATGTGTCCTGAAGGGATACTGTGGTAGCTTAAACCGGGTAAATTCGGGTCCCAAGGCAATCTTATCATTTCCCAGAACCAAATGGCAAGGACAGAGAAATAGAAGAGTAAAGAGAGAAAAACGTGTACGTGGAGAGGAAGACAACAATAGCAGCCATAGTAGAAACTTCTTTTCCCCTTGTTTATTGAGTCTTGCCGTCCGAACTTTAATACCACAAACGTAGATACGATAAATCAATATTCAACAGTAATTGCAGAAACCTTCCAGCTGCGGACACATTATTTTGCGGAGGTTTAAGATTCCCAAAGACAGAACACAAGAGAAGATGCACAGAATAACAGAGAATGCACAATATAAATACCCAGTTAAGATCTTAATGCTTGAAAGGAAAAATTAAAAAAGAAATGAAACATCCAAGGATAAATTGACCAAACTAGCAACTTTTTCCACTATACCGTAGACACAACCTCAAGGCCTTAATCTTCCCATCCTATGCTCCCCAGCCAGCCCCAAACCATCTACCGCATGAGTACAAAAATAAGAAATACGAAAAAGAAGAGAATTCAGCCTCATTTCCTTTTCTTGGTCGGTGGCTGAGGAATATCTTCGTCCTCCTCTTCCTCTTCCTCCTCTTCTCCTTCTTCCTCATCATCTTCGTCTTCATCATCATCCTCATCCTCATCCTCATCATCATCATCCTCATCATCATCATCATCATCATCCTCTTCCTCATTGTTGCCTGCACCATCACCATTGGCTTCAGGCTTATCCTCTTGATCTTCATCATTCTTATCATCCTCATTTCCTTTGTCACCATCCTGGTCATCTGCAGCAGCATCGTCATCTTTTTCCTCATCTTCCTCAGTTTCACCGGCATCTTTCGTTTCAGGATCAATTTTTCTCATTGGATGAAACTCAGCTATAGGCAATCTACAAAAAAAAAAAAAAAAAAAGATTTGCAGCACTTCCAAAGTAATGACAAAAGAATGATCTCAAGTAAAAATATAGCAGATCACCAACCCGCCAGCTGCACCAGAGACCTTTAGGAAGACATCAGATTCACAAGGCAAAGAGCCTACCTGAAAAAGTACCAGAACTGATGGTGAATAAAGAAGCTAACTGGAATAAGTAATCTGTTCAGCCATAAACACCAAAGAACATTTGAATGGAGCTCAACCGAGCATTGACTGGAACAAAAACAACTGTCCTATCTCCAGTACAAGCTTCTGGTAGAAACTGCAGAGTCAAGAATTCCAGCTGCTGACATCATACAGATGGGCACAAACTATCTCATTTCAACATAGTTCACATGACTATTCTTAGAATATTGATCATATTGAAGAGGAGTCAATTTTAGAGGATTCACAGTTATATCATTCATGCGCGTGTCAAGTGTATCTAAAACAGATAAAATTCTAGGTTTCCATCTATTTCATTATGCCAGCTTCTCACCTAGCAAGCAAGTTGAGCAACTTAAAAAAACCACAAGTCTCTTTCACATATTTTACCCTACAGACATAACAAACCTTGCACCCACCAATGATAAGAATTAAACCATTCTTCACACTGCATTGTCTTTGTCAAATTAAGAAAAAAGAAAAAGAAGAAGAAAAGGAAAATGCGTCAGCATTTCCAATTCCCAAATTATCTTTGAAAAAACAATCCAACAAAAACAGCTTCTCTAACTCAGGGTGAACTTAAGTGGGCTAAAAAAGCAGAGTAACAACAAAATATACATAAATTACCATCAAAAGAGAAACACAGAAAAACTAATCCAGAACACCTACTTCAAAAATTATCAGGAGAGCATGCAGAGTCATAATCTTGTTGTTTTGGAGATTAATGTAACAAAGAAGCTCCCCCTAGAACCCTAAATCTTGAGAATTGTTCCAGCCAATTCACCAAAGAAATAACTAACTGTCAGGAAAATTCTAGCTCTCAAAACCCACCCAGACCCGTCCATAAAACCTTGTCAAATATAATCAAAAAGCAGGTTTAAACTATTATATATATATATATATATATATATATATATATATATATAAATTGCAAGAAAGCACAATCTGCAAAGAGAGAGAAAGAGAGAGAGAGAGAGAGTAGCAAAGGAAGAAAACCATCAGAAGTGAGCATACAAGAGACTTTGTAGCAACAATGGCCGTCTCAATTGCAACAGCTTGCATCACAGAGAGGAGAAATCTCTCGGAAACGACACCGTTTGAACACAGCAAGCTCTCCATTCTGCTGAAAACCTAAAAATACACAAAGCAAAATCTAGAGAAGAAGAGAAAACAAAACAAAAACAAATTACAAAAGACAAATTTCAGAGAGAGAGAGAGAGAGATGTTTATATTAGGGTTTTTGGAGATATTACAGCTGCTGAGCTTTTTGCAATCCACTTCAGAAATTTCAACTTGGGTTATAGAAAGTGTAGTGAACTGGGATAATGTCCTTGCCGGGTGTTGCAGCAAGAACGACTGACATGGTCACGACTGTCGGTTTCCGAATAGTGCAAAGCTAAAGAACGACCGACACGATCTAGATACAAAGCACTGTCGGTATGAGGTTGCATAGAAAAGATAATACCGTTAGATCTCTCCTTGACTAATGATAGATATTACATCCCTTCAATTTCTTATCTTTCTATTTATTATATTACCTACTTTCAATACATTTTCTTTTCTTAAATAGTGTTTATATTCAACGTATTATCTTTCTTTAAAAGGTATTTAGATTCAATGTATTTTTTATTCCTAAATAAGGACCGTAATATTCTTCCTCACCTAATCAGGTAACGCTCTCGTCGCTTCTTCAACGTGGTATGTGTCAATCTCTTTCTTGAACTATCAAAGTGTTTCAGCAGATTTCCAACTAGCTTCACTTTCCGAAAAACCCTTCCATCGGATAAAATATTCACGCCTCGGCGTGCAATACCGCTTTCGTATGACCCAATCAACCACTATGAATTCGACTTCTTGATCATATGAAGTTTTTACTCCAAGTGGTGCTCACTATGACTCCCCTCGATCTGGATCTTCCTTATCTTCATGGAAAGGTTTAAATATACTCACATAAAAAACTGGATGTACCTTTAATTTTGGTGGCAGCTCTAGCTTGTATGCGACCTTCCCGACTCATTGTATCACTTGAAATGGCCCTTCGTAGCGACGAATTAGACCCTTGTGCACATCCTTATACCGAAGAATGACGTGTAGTTTGGCTAACACCAAGTCCACATGTCGTTACTTTTTGTCAGCCCACTTCTTCATGCATTTAGAGGCTTTACGAAGACACGCCCTTACCAAGTCTGCTTATTCCTGCCAATCCTTGGCAAACTTATATGCAGGTGGGCTATTCCCCTGATAGCCCGATGCAACCGCACTTAGAGTTTGTGGTTGTTGGCCATTCACGATCTCGAATGGACTCTGGTCAATAGACTCACTCCGCTGTAAGTTGTAGGAGAATTGGGCTATGTCGATCAACTTTGCCCAATTTGTTTGTGTTGTGCTCACATAGTGCCGAAGATAAATCTCCAAGAGTGCATTGACCCGCTCGGTTTGACCGTCAGTTTGGGGGTGTAAGCTTGTAGAGAGATTCAACTCCGACCCTAGCAGCTTGAACAATTCAGACCAGAAACACCCTGTGAATCGAGGGTCGCGATCGCTTACAATCGTTCATAGGACTCCCCAGTACTTTACCACGTGCTTCATGAATAACTTGGTCGCCTCTTCAGCTGGGTAATCCTTAGTTGTTGGCACAAATATTGCATACTTGGAGAATTTATCCACCACGACCATAAGAATCTAACATCCTTCGGACTTAGGCAGGTTTACTATGAAGTCCATGGAAACACTCTTCCATGGATGAGTTGGGATGGGAAGTGGCTCTAACAGTCCTGGCGATGAACGTTGTTCAATTTTGTCTTGTTGGCAAACAAGACAGGTCTTTACATAGGCTTCAACGTCATCTCGCATTTGAGGCCAGTAGTATTGATCTTCAATAAGGGCTAAGGTGCGGTGGATCCCTGGATGACCCGCCTACTTTGAATCATGGCACTTGTGTAACACTTCTTTCCTCAACTTTCCGTGGAGTGGCACATATAGTCGTCGCCCTTTTGTGTATAAAAGATCGTCCTTACACCAAAACTGTCAGGTCTTGCCTTCTTATGCATATCCAATAAGGGCTTGAGCCTTTTGATCATATTTGAGCCCCTCCTTAATGCGGTCAATCCATGGACAGTTAGGTTGACTCACTGTGTTTGCTAGCCCCATCTTCCGACTAAGAGCATCAACTACGAAGTTAGCCTTCCCTGGCTTGTACTCCATCACATAGTTGAACTTTGTTAGGAAATCTTGCCATCGAACTTGCCTCGGACTCAGTTTCCTTTGGGTCTGAAAATAACTCATGGCCACATTGTCCATCCTTACAATGAACTTAGACCCCAGGGGATAATGCCTCCACGTCCGTAGGCAATAGACCACTGCAGTTATCTTTTTCTCTTGAATGGTATATCGTCACTTGGTATCGTTCAACTTCCACGACTCATATGTCACTGGATGTTCGTCCTGTATAAAAACACCACCAATAGCAAAATCTAATGCATTAGTTTCTAATTCAAAAGGCTTCCGAACGAAACACCAGTAGTAGTTGGTGAGACCAAAGAACGATTTTAACTCCGTCACTTTCATCGGTAGCTCCCATTCAACGATGGCTCGAACCTTTGCCACCTCCATTTGTACTTGTCCTCCCCTGACAATATGTCCCAAAAATGGTACTTCCTTTTGGGCAAAGGCACATTTTTCACGCTTGACATATAAGTCATTCTCGCGTAAAACTTGGAAAACCTGTCTGAGGTGCTCAATGTGCTCCTCGAGTGTTCGGCTGTACACCACAATATCGTCAAGGTAAACCATTATGAACCGATTTAGGAACAGGTGCAATACCTTGTTCATAAGAGTGTAAAATATGGCCGGAGCATTGGTTAGGCCGAATGGCATGACGAGGAACTCGTATGAACCATAATGAGTCACATAGGTTATCTTCAGCTCGTCCCCTTAAGCAATCCGAACTTGATAGTAACCTGAACGAAGATCAAGCTTGGTGAACCACTGTGCACCTCCAAACTGATCAAAGAGATATGCAATGAGTGGGATCAGGTACTTGTTCTTGATGGTTAATTTGTTCAATGCCCGATAATCTATGCACATCCGGAGTGACTCGTCATACTTTTTCTAGAATAGGACAGGTGCACCGAACGGAGCCTTAGACAGTCGAATGTACCCCACATTGAGCAACTCCTTCAGCTGTTTCCTCAATTCTTCCAATTCAGGGGGTGCCATGCGATATAGCGCCATGGCAGGTAGTCGACGTCAGGTACTAGCTCGATCTGATGATCCATTTCTCTACGTGGTGGAAGCTTCTTGGGCAACTCAGGAGGTATCACGTCTTTGAATGAATCGAGGACTTGGCTTTCTTCTGTTGGGACTTCACTCCCTTCGCTCTTGCTGTCCTCAGTTTTCAAGGTTGCTAGGATGGTCACCTCACCCTTCTTCGCTCCCTTGCTGAGTTACATTGCCAAAATCATCTTCCGATCACGGTCTGACTTACGATGAATTGGAATCACGCATTGGCACCGTTTGTCTAGCACACAAAGACACTCAGCAAAGGACAATATTATCGCATGGATCCTGTCCAGAAATTTCAACCTAATGATAAAGTCATAATCATCAAGAGGAATTACCTCAAGGGTCTCCTGGCTTCTCCATTACCCAATCTATAACTCTACGTCTCTAGCAACCCCTACGGTAGGGACTTCCTGGGAGTTGACAGTCTTAAACTACCCGGCTCTTTTCTCAACCCAAAGATTAAGTTTCTTGGCAGGTTCTTCCGATATAAAGAGATCAGACGCCCCAATATCCACGAGTGCACTCATCGTGGTTTCTCCGATCTTCACATCTACAAACATAAGTCCCTTTGGCTCCTTCGCCTTCTTGGACTTGATTAAACTGAGGATCCACAACGAACCTAATTGTGCCTCCTCTTTTGGCTCATCTTCCTTGCAGAAGGCAGCCAACTTGGCCTTGTTTGGGCAATCTCGCACCATATGTGAACCATCACAGAAATAACACTTGTAAATACGTACCTTCCTGTGACCTCCGTTGCTGGATTCTGAATGAGTCTTTGAGGAACCAGCCTGCAGTCTACCTCCATTCGGGTGATTGAATCTGCCCTGATCTCCCCCAACATTGGCCTTATCCTTTAGACGGGAGTCTAATTGGGAGGTGGAAGGTGTCCTGTATTCTACGAGAGATTTAACCACTATAATGGCCGTTGTAAGGTCTTCCACTTGAAACTGCTTTAGCTCCTATTTGGTCCATAGCTTGAGACCACTAATGAATGGTATCTTATATTCTACGAGAGATTTAGCCACTATAATGGCCGTTGTAAGGTTTCCCACTTGAAACTGTCTTAGCTCCTGTTTGGTCCACGACTTGAGACCACTCATGAACTGATGGAACACCTCTGTCTCATTCATTGAAGGGATTTGGAGCAGCAACTCTGAAAATTGCTTCACATAGTCGTGTACTGCACCCTTCTACCCAAGGCGATTTAGCTCGTCGTGAGTTTCTTCCTCTGCATATGTGGGATAGTAGCTCCATCAGAACTCCTCGACGAACCTATCCCAGGTAGTGATAGGATCTCCATACCTATCGTCTGACCGACGATGCCACCATAACAAAGCATTATCAGCTAAATACATAAATGCAGTATTTACCCGTAATTGGCTATCGTTGATCTCCATAACTTAGAAGTATCATTACATGTACCATAGAAAGTTGTCCACGTCCTTGGCCACCTGAGAACCCCTGAACTCCTTTGGTTTGGGTGCGTTTGTACGTGGTGCTTGCACGGTGATCACCCCGTTCACACGTGCGACCTCTGATTCTGCGAGCTTTCCCTTGAGCTCTGCAATCTCCACGTGCATAGCAGCCATCATGGTCTCTAAGGACTCATCTCACTGATGGAGTTCTGCCCTTAAGGTCCCCAGCAACTCTCTTCGAAGTTCTCTCATACCAACTTTAAGCTCCTGCATCTCGAAGTTCTCCCATATCAAAGTCGGCATCTACACTTTCGACAGACTGGGTCAGGTCATCAACCAAACCTTGGACATCAGTGACGAACGATTCAATTTTTGTCATACAATGTGTCAGGTCCCCTACTGGATCTCTCGAACTCGAAACAGCACGATTCTTTTTTCCTTTAACAGCACCTTTATCGGCCTTCCTCCCACGATCATCGCGGTCATCACCTGTGATGAGCGTCTCCTCAGAACGTGGATCTGCCATAGCGCTTGGAATGAACCAGCTCTGATACCAACTATCACGAGCGTATGAAATTTTTATCGCGTCCTACCTGTGCGGCCTTGAGAATGCTTCCCAAGCAGCTTTCTTACACTCAACTCACAAGAACCTTTTTGAAAATTAATTTTAAAAATATATTTTACTTGAAAAGTGAGTATATATACAAATGAGGAGTAGGAAATCTCCTTTTATATAAATTTTAGACAAATTACAACCATTAAATCCCTTTTTTATCTAATAGTAAATATTATATTCCTTCAACTTTTTACCTACTTATATTTATTATATTATCTATTTTCAATACTTTTTTTTTTTCTATGTAGTGTCTACATTCACCTAATTATATTTCTCTAAAAGATATCTAAATTTAATGTATTATACAAAAGGATCGTGACACTTGTCTCGAATCTAATAAAAAGGAAAGAAAACGAACATGAGGATTCGTCCAGTATCGTCCTCGGTTCCTTTGGGCCAAGAGCCCAGTCGATTTCGTTACTATGGCCCAAACCCAATCGGCTGCCAATAAAATCGTCTTGCCGCAACCAACCGTGGACGGCATATTCTTCTGGGTATCTACATGGCCTCTGTGTCTCTCCATCTCGCGATAAATAGAAGAAAAAGGTCACATTTTTATCACTCAATAATTGCCAAACCCACCCAATAAATAAATAATTGTCTAACAATGCGTACAAAAATTCCTTGTAATTGTATTTTTATTAAAAAAAATTCATTAAATTATAATTTATATAATTAAAATAATTTTTTTAAATATAAAAATTTAAATTCTTAATTACTAAAATTTATACGCAACAAGTTTAATGAATGCACAACCGTGTTAGTTTTTTGAACTCCCGGTGCCGAGTTAGAAACCTTTAGATTTTGAAATCCGTTGTCACCGAGTCAATTTTGAGATGCTAATTACCATTGTGTTCATGCATCCACCTTTGCTGCTGCAGATGCATACAACCTACACTGCTTGTCGCTCAATTGTCTTGCATTGGCTTGACTGGTCGTACCGGAGGAATTTGATCCCTCTGTCCTGGTGGAGCATTTTCTCAACATCTGAGAGCACCGTGGACATGTATGAGAGAAGTTGAATAGCAAGTTTTAAGTAGTTGTCTGCTAGAAGTCAAGCGATCAAATGGCAGCGGTAAATGCAGAGTCAGAACTATAACCATAGGCTCAACATCTTGGCAGCAGCTCCATTTTGCATTCTCCAACAACATAAGTTTGACTCATGAGACAGGATTCTTATAAATGAAATGGCAACAATATCCAAATCTGTCTGTCTGATAATAAACAACCCCGACTTAGGTACCGATTGATTAGTAAACAACAGCTGATGCAAATCGGACACAGCTGCCCTTGACCCTCAACTCAATTAATGCTTGTATTGTTACAAATGTCAGGAAACACGAAAAAGAAAAAGCCAAGTATTCGTGATTATAATGTCATCAAACTCATTTTAATGGGACTTTTAACACAATAAACCAGTAAATGTCTGTTACAAAAAGGGTTAAGCAAGATTTCACGCTTAAGCAAATGATGCAAAGGAAGAAAAACCACCACATTTCATATAATACCAAGAAAAATGTGCTACAAATGAGAGCAAAGTTAACAATAATCAACAACAGGCTCCGCGCCTTTTGCTATGACCACCGAGCAGGATGGTCTTTACCACCTTCATTATTTGTTTGAAATGAACAAATCCATCGTATACCCATCATTGTGACTACCATATGAAAAAATATCCACAAAAGAAAAAACAAAAATCACAGTATGTGGCATTAACCAGCTTCATGACCCAATCACCAACTCATTCCGCTCCAAAACCATCAACACTACACAAACATTCCATCATTTGCCTTCAATGAAAATGATGAATTGGACAAAATGCATTGAAAAGCTAAAAGAAAGACCTGCAATCATAATGAAACAAAATGTCAGTTACACTTTTGTACCCACAAGTCATGTATCAAAAGCAATTCAGGCTGTAAATGGGACAGGAAAATGATTAGCAACATAAAAGATACCATGAAAAAAATGCATCCAGAGAACCCATTTATCCTTGATTAGATACAGAGAGCATAACAAAACCATCGAATCATTCATGTCACCGTGAGCAATTAGTTCCTCTTTCCACTCAAACCATGTTGTGTCCACTATAACTGTACAAATAAGTTTATCAAATAAGAAGACATCATGCAGTAATTGGTCAAGCAGGTAATCCATCTGATTTTATTTAACAAAACAGAAAACTAGAATATCTTTAACAACCTCTGCTGCAGAACTTCCTAATTGATTGAACAAAAGTCTATTTCACAGTCACCCCAACCCTGAGTATTAATAGTATTCCAGATACAGATCCTCAGAATAAGCCTGCTTCATCTAACACCCCACAGGCATTGAGGTTGGCTTCCAAAATAATTGTCCGCGTTTAAAAACAATAACATCGTTTCTTCATCAGTTCCAGCAACCTGGCATGATCAAAATCACAATTTTCCAGATGATATTTACTACCTCCATTACTTAATAAACCATCTCATCCACTAATAACCATTGTGCCCTGGACCTCATATTTGGAACATAATTCCCATTTCTCACTTAGCTCCATGAACCAAATCACATCGTAAGTCAACATCAAACCCACCAAACAAAAGATCCATGTTTAAGACCAAATAATTCAACTCAAAAGAAGACAAGCAAACAATTGAGTAAACTGAAAGTGGCTCCTTATCAAAAATATATAAGTCAATCCTCCTTCCATATGTTTTAATTCCAGTTTGCTTGTTTATTTGATCTGTACAGAAGAATAATGTAGCCCTTCTTTTTTCCCATTTTTTCTACTCTGCTTTATATATATATTTATATAGGAACGTAGCCCTTCTGTTTACCGTAAAAGTTGTAACATTTGAGGAGATTCAGTCAATTGTCTCGTATTACTCTCCATCCATTGTTGCTTGGTAAATGCACCAAATGCAACCCTATGAGTGAACCATGTCATGTATATGTTGACATTAAAGTGGGATGAAGTATATGTCTAATGTGTTACAAACAGTTTTGCACTGAATTTTGATTTTCTGTACTGATACTAGTTGAAACATATGTTTTGGCTAAAACCAAGCATTCTAAATTTGTCATTTCAACAAGTAGACTCTACCATAGCAGGTATATTATTCTCATAAACAAAATTTTCTACATGCATTGTTTTGAGGATATAACTAATTCATAGTATGTTAGCAAGTCCAATATGCTTGGATAATGATAATAGTGAATAACAACACTAGTAAAATAAAACAGAAATATTGAGGAAATTTTCTAATTTGAACACTGAGTAACAAGTTAGACTCACCTATTTTACCAACTGCCATGTAAATTGGCAAAAAAAACTGACTGGAACTGAAGAACTTCCCAGACATTAGTGAAAAACATCCAATTATTAACCAAAAAAAATCAAACATTCTCCAACATAGAGTGAAGTTTTGGGACCCTCCGACGAAACAAAGGCTCCAGCCTGAAAGAGGGAACACCAATCTCCCACCTCTTAGCATCATACATTTCATTCCATGCCTGTACTATCTCATCAATTTTGAACCCCAAACCTGCAATTGCAATGTGATAGCATTTAGCAGTTTTCAAGTTCTGATGCAGAAATATATTCAAAAACTGAAGTACAACAAAGTAGTATTTGTCTGCTTGTCTTTACCTTCAAGAGCAGTTTCATTTGAACAATGGTTCTTTATCATGACTGCTATATCAGTAGGAGAAGCTCCAGCAAGTTCAAATTTCTCAACTGCAACTTCAAGACATTCTTCCCAAGTTGGTATCTCTAGCTTATATTCTACGACAGAGCGCTCATACAGCATGGTACCCCATAAGAGGTATATCTGTGAACTCATGTTTGCTGCCTGCTCTGCAGCTTCTTCAGCAGATACTTCCTTCAATAGCCTATCTAATCCAAATTTATGCAACTGGGTTTTATATTTGTCTTCTTTTGACAACCCATTTAGACGCCGTTCCTCCATCTCCTCCCACATCTGCATGCCCTTTTCCATGTTGTCCTCAGCCTTGTTATAAAGATCTAGGACTTGCTCAGATGGCCCACTCTCTAAATCGATATTGCTCCCAATAGCATGGTACCAACAAAGCTTTGCTTGCTCAAACTGTTGGTGTCCAAGTGCAAGAAGACCTTCATAGAAGTCTGGTTTGATTTTCAAAGCTTCTTGGTATCTAGTGCCTGCCTTCACATACTCATTTCTTGCCCACTCATAAGCATTCTTAGCTTGTGCAAGTATAGACTCCCGGGAACCATCTTCTGAAAAGAATATCTGCTTCCTTGCTCTCGATAAGTGAACATTTCCCCAATTGAACAAAGCCAAAGCTGCCATCTCTTGGAATTTATCTGCAGCAATATCAAAAATTTCCTGGCCTTCTTCACTAGTTACAGTATCTTCCATTGCCTCAGAGTATAATTTCATCCCCAGTTCATGAAGACCCAAGTAGGAATCAGAATCAAACCCAACATGATTTTTGAACAATCTTGCAAACTGGACAATCCAATCATCAATGCAAGTTGACTTCTTTTCAACTTCTACATCCTTTTCAACGTCTTCATTCTCAACAACATCAACCAGTTTTTCAATGCTCTCATTCACTTCCTCTTCAATTTTCTTCCCAGTGTAAGCTGGTTCTTGATTCAGACCAACTTCAACAATGTAAAATCTAAGTGATCCCTGTGGATCACTTGATGATTCAGCCAACCTTAGCTCATCTGTACTGGTTATCGTAATCAAATCACCCTCTTGATCTTTATATTTCACAAGAACACCCTTCAAACCAGGAAACCTATCTCTAACTATATCCCTCAACAACCCAACACTACAGTTGGCTGGCAGTTGTGCCCACCTTATATCCTCCCCAAACACCAACTTCACTGTCTTTGTTATCACTTTCTCTTCCTTAACATCCTTTGTAATGACTTTCTCTTCCCCAATAGTCTTCAAAACCACCTCTTTATCCTTAACTGCACTCGCCTTGTCATCCAAAACTACCTTATCCCGTGGCATCTTCTCTCGAGCTTTATCACTCTTCTTCTTCTTCTTTGCCTTTTCTCTGACCACTTTCCGCAAAGGCAAGCTGCCATGTTCCTCTACAATAGTCAAGCCAGTTAATTGCTCATCAATGTTAATACCCTTTTCACTCATAGAATTCTTAACACTCTCCAAAATCTCCAACGCCATTAGATTATTGGGCTCCATGCTCAGAACATGATTAACATCCCTGAAAGCCAAATCTAATCTATTCAAAGACTCGTAACACCTCGCCCTTTTCAACAAGGCTTTGCTATATTTCGGAGAAACCTCCAAAGCTAAATTACACTCGTTGATGGCTTGAGGATACTCACCAAGACCCATTTGCATGTAGCAAGCGGCCATGTTGCTGTGGAGATAAGCAACGTCAATGTGGTTTCTTGGGAGCAGCTTAAGGGCCTTTTCGAACTTTAACAAGGCGCCTTCGCAATCCCGCTTCTGAAACAGCTTGTTGCCTTCTTCTTTCAGTTCCTGCGACATATTGATGAAGACTGCCGTGTCTTCGTCCAAGGATTTGGAGGTGCTGCTCCGATCCACTGTCGGTTTGCTTTTTTTCCCTCTTAATGATGCTGGATTCTTCTTCTTTCCGGTCGGCTTTCCCATTTGATAGAATCGGAGATTTTATTACAAAGAAACCCTTCAAAATCAAAGCTTTTTTTTTTTTTTATTCTAATCAAGACCCTCTTCACCAATCACCAAACAACCATGTAAAAGAAAAAAAAAATTTTTTTTTTTTTTTTTAAAAAGAAAGGTAGAGAAGCAAGCTTCGAAGGTCAAAATGAAATTTGATAGAAGTTTTTGTTTTAAGGGGGAAAAACAACCTAGTATACACAGATTGATACCGATACAAATCCAAAGACAAAACTTATTTTTCTAACAAGTTTCCCTTCCCCTGTTTTTCCAGTAAAAAGCAGAATTTGATAGAGTTGAATCCCTGTGTCAGGGTGACGCTACAAAGGAACAAGGATTTATTGGATAAAACAAGCCTTATATGGAAAGAAATATGGTACAAAAAGGCGGTGAAATTGTGTGTGGATGGCGTTTGCTCAAGAACGGAAAATTGTGTTGTAAAAGGAATTGTCTACACAGAACAGACAGACGGACATTGCACACCATCTTTTTGGTTCTTCATCGTAGGGTTTTCGCATCTAGGCAGCAGCAGAAGGTCAACCTCCTGAGGAAAAATGCCAGCTCTCACCTTCCTACTGCGCGCGTGTTTACCACAATATTTTGAATATCCTAATCATTTTTGGTCACAACTCGCGCTCTCCTTAATTTTCTTTTCTTAAAAAAAAAAAAAAAACATAAAATGCAAGGGTATTACCGAAAAATACTCACCTGGGTGAAAGTTGGAACTTATTATAATTACCATAACAACTCGCGCCTTCTGCACTCGACTCTTTCATTTTCTTTTCTATTTTTCATGATTATAAGGCTGTAAAAAAAATCTTCTAAAGTAGATAATTATGTAAAGTGAAAATGGGAAATCATAAGCACACGTGCACTTCCTCTTTACTTTATCTAAAAAGAAATTAATTCCAGTAAAAAAAATCAGAATACCGAAAACTAAATTTTAATTTCATTTTGTGCAGAATTGTTGTCTCGTAAGAAATACATGATAGTAATTAAATATTTTTTAATTTAAAATTTAAAATGCCCTAGTAATAAGAGGCACGCCCCCCTCTTCGCGTCTGGACAGCAGTTTGGCGCAGAGGCCAGCACACGGCCGCCCAAAAGGACTGGAGACATGGTAATTCCTGCCAGGATTGTCCTTTTGCTCCATTATTAAATTGAACAAAGTACGAGTTATTATTATTATTATTATTATTTGAACCACTTAAAAATTGTGTATGAAAATGATACAAAAATGCTAGTGGGCGGCGGCCTCATACTGTTAAGCAAGGAATATCCCTCGACAGACAGAAGGTTCTATAAAGTTTGCAACTCTGATAAAGAAAAAGAAGCTTCCTTCTTTGACAAAGAAAAAGGCTTGTTGGAGACGACCCAAAAGAAAGCGGCTCCGTAACTAGTAATGCTGATACATGAAGGAAGGCATAGTCCGGCCAGACAAAACAATAATGTATGAGGCGAATCCAATTCATCCTCCAGATGGCTACAGGCCCACGGGCAGAGAAATTCCTTGGTTGTTTCAGGTATTTTGTCCCATCTTCGTGAAACCTTTCCCATTCTGGTTGGAACTAGAGAGCAAAACGGAGAATCAAACCAAAATGCACCGCACCCAAACGAGCTTAGGCCAACGGTTTGGGTCAATTTGGGCTTCCTCGATGTTGACAAAGCTTCCATTTTTCTACCAAAAGACATTTCGTCTTAGCATCTGAAAATCAGACATTGGATTCAGCAAGACCACATCACATATACTCTTCAGTCTTGGAACTCATCCCTTGCACATTAACAATGACGAAGCCCGACTTTAAAGAGACAAAGAAATACCAAAAAAAAAAAATTAGTGAAAAATGAAAGCAAGGTAGTCTGCTATGCAAAAGCACGGTTTACTCTGTACTACAGACAAATTATAGGAATGGTCATACATAATGTTAATATATTGACAGATAACATGTCTATGCAAATATCACTAACCGCAGGTTAGGATAGGACATCACCCGGGTGCAGCACAGAGAGAGGAGGGAACGTCTGTATTGTGACTAAGAACTGCGTCAACATTTCATGGATTAGCTAAATTATCAATGTTCGTTATCCCCAACTAAGAATTCCTTATCCCCTGCTTCAACTGCAAAATTACTTTAGAAGGCGACGGCAACAAGTCAAAATAACAGGTCGGTTCTCCTCGGTACACAAAGCGCCATGGTATGGAAAAATCAGGGAGCCCATGTACCAAAATGTGAATCAGGAAATCTGTTCAATGGAGCAGTCTTTTGCCAGTTAAAGCAGCAAGATAAAAATCCCATGAAGCCTGACCCAACAGGCTGAGCGATATCCTGTTCCCGTCTATGTAAAACTCGTACAAACTCATCCGTGCTCAAATTTCCATCATGATTCGAATCAAACACATGAAAAATGATATCAATGACATTGGTGGTGAGGGGTACACCACAAACCTGATGCACGAATAGAAATTGCATAAGGCAAAAGAAGAGCAAACCAACAAAATAACCACAGAGGTCCTTAGAATGATGCAAAAGAGTAGATAAAGTCCAAAATAACAAAAAACAAAAAAAAAAAAAAACAATTCTAAACAAACTTAAGCAAGGCCAGGTGTCTTACATGTGTCGCAGCTCGTTGAAAATCATCCCTTGTTAACAGGCCATTGACTTTCCCATAGCTAAAAAGAGCAAGAGAAAATGGCAGCAATTTCTTACGTAACTCGGCAAAACTTTTAAATTCCTCAAAAGTTATGAGCACATCCCTAAGGTGAGCCTCGTTATCTAATTTGTCAACTCGAGCAAGAAACTTGTCTAAATGACTCATGTCAGCAGAAGCAACCATAGATAATGCAAAATCCTTAGCTAATATGGATCCTTGTAACTTGTAATCGTAGTATGCAAACTCCAATCTCAGGATCTGCAAAATACAATGAGATGGTTAGTTATGGGACTCTTAACACAACAGTCTGCCAGAACTCAAAGAATTAGAACTTGAAATGCTAACACATCAAATATGAAATATCAAATTTTAGCAATGATGTTACATATATTTTTTGGCCATTGGCACCACAAGTAAATATTTACACAGAGACTAAATGTGATATCAAACTGTTAAAAGCCTACCCAAACTTTTCCAGGGAGAGTGAAGGGCATTGTCAAAAGAAGGATACTAGTCTCAACCTAGTCAAACACAGTAAACAAGCAAGAATATGGACTAATATGATGAAACACATTCTCCATGCAACCTAAAAGCCCTCTGGAGTATAGCTAATGTATTTCAGATATAAAAATAATAATAAAGAAAGAGCTGATATCTTTTGGCCCACTCTTATCACCCAATTCAGTAGCCACCTTAGTGCAGTTTTTGAACAAAGATTGACTGATCAGATCAAAGACGTTCACAATAGCCACTTTAGCTATTGTCACTTCTGATCACTAACAATGTGAAAGCTGATCAAGGGATGGCACAAATATCAAACTCTGGGGATTAACCTTTTGTCCATGCTCAAGAATTATATTCTTTATTTCTTTCTTTCTTTCTTTCCTTTTCAAGAATTAATTTCATTGAAACTAACTATCTACAGACAGTAACTACCATTAGTATGCAAACCATAACAACAATTCATTCTAACTACTATTTAACATTTTGGACGTGTGTTACCTCATCGTTCAAATCCCTCATAAATTGGACAAATTTATCATGTTGGAGGGCTTCCTTTCCATCTTTTCCAAAAAAGTGTCCCACCAAACCTCCATCGTCAACAGAACCATTTACTTTCAAACCTGTACGAAGCCCATCCCTGTGGACAGCCCCTTGCCTGTTATGAGCTCGCATCAATGCCATCACTTTCTTAAATTCTACAATATCTATTTCCCTACACAAAGCCGCAAAAACAGTCAAGGACAAATCAGAAAGTCCCGTATTCAACATGCAACAAAAGGTGTTCGGATCATTAAAGTAGTAACTAGCTCAACAGTGTTAGATAAGGCGACAACAATGGACGAAGAATCAATGCCACAAATTATATTTGCGTGTTAGTGTATATATCCCTCAGGTGCCTGGTGTAGAGAGACCGAAGCAAGGCTAGTTATGGGTGGATTGTGAATGAACAATATAAACTGGGAACTAGATACAGTTGCTTCATCTCTTACTATACAAAGGCTCTAGTAATATACACACCCGCTATTGTCAATATCAAACA
This sequence comes from Rhizophora apiculata, assembly GCA_037832385.1. Classification (NCBI taxonomy): domain Eukaryota; kingdom Viridiplantae; phylum Streptophyta; class Magnoliopsida; order Malpighiales; family Rhizophoraceae; genus Rhizophora; species Rhizophora apiculata. The sequence continues at coordinate 2,117,977 of CM075433.1, read as the reverse complement.
TCTTGAAAGCCACAGAAAAGCTTGATTCTGGAATGCTGAGTAATGTCACAAAGAAGATATACCTGTTGAAAAGAAAAACAAATTGAACATCACTCTCCCAACCAAAAAAAAAAAGAAAAGAAAAAAACAAGAATGCAAACACTAAATACAAAATGGACAGAAAGGCACAGAGAACAGATGGAGAAAGCGACCGATGATAATGTAATTAGCAACTCACTCCTTAAAAGAGATAAGCCCAACGTTGTCGACGTCAAATAACATAAAAAACTCGGAAGGAGCACACTGTAAATCGCCAGGCCTCCTTTCTCCTATCAAATACCCCCCTCTAACTAGATTTGATTCAGAAGGAGGGAAAACAGGAACGACTGCCCGCATAAAATCCACCGGTCTCATAAGTAACTCTCCGGTCGGTGATCGGTAAGACGCGAAGTACTCAAAAACCTGAACCAATGCAATCAAGAAAACAATAAATTCGAACAAAATATAAACTCTGCCGATCAAATTAAAAAAATCAACTAAAAACTAAGAAAAACAAAAATCATGATACGTATTAATACCTTCTCCGGAGGACTTCGCAACCTCATCCGCTTCTCGTATTTAAAGAAAATCTTTCTCCTATATGCATCTGCAATGCAATGACCCGTTAACCGAGGAAAACAAACACAACCGTCTTATTATCTTTAAAAATAAATAAATAAACTGCAAATAAAGGTTAGTGAAATTAATCGAGTTAAATATTCACCAAATGCAGATCTGTAATAAGGTAAGGACAGTTTTTGAAAACCGGAGGCAGAACGCCGATCGTCAACAGCAGATTCAGAGGCAGTGGTGGCCGCTGAACATTCAGCGAAAGACGATGACTGTTTGTTGAATAAAGCAGCAGGAAGGGAACCGCAATTAAAAGGAAAAGAAGAAGAAGATGTAGCAGCAGACCAGTAAAGTAATCCCAGGCTGGAGCCCGTCGCGATGCCGGAAATCCATCTCAGGAAACGTCCATAATTCTTTCGATTTCTGTGTTGATTGTTGTTGTTAATGGATGCGGAGGAGGCATTGATTACGGGCAGCGAAGAAGGGGAAGATGGTAGTGACGGAGCAGAGAATTGGCGCGATTGAAGCCACTGGATCAGGTAGAGCTGGTGGACGTAGGGCCGAGATCTCTTGACTGAATGCAAGGAGGACATGGCGAGAATCGGAATGCACAGGGAGCAGAGCAAAACCAACAGTCCGATGGAAGAGGAAATTGATGGGAAGTGGGCGGATTAGCAACGGGCTCTGATACTGACTTCTTTTAAATGAGCTCTTCTCTTTCCGAATGCCTGTCGACACGACGTCGTCACTTGGGTAACACGGCACGTGATGCTTTCAATTTATGGGCGAGAGCCCCAGGTTTTGGTCTGAAAAAGGTGGGCTGGAAAGCCGCGCGCGGTGATCATTGTGAAAATTGGCAAGAGCCTCAAGGTGCCACCTAGAGAAAATGGAAACTTACAGCTTAGGTCATAAAAGAAGTCTCCAATGCTCAGCATTAAGTTTTTTTTTTCGGTTTTTTGTTGGTCAGAAAGGAAACCAGAAATGAGTTCAAGATATAAAGAAGAAGAAGCAACGTAAAATTAAAATACAGGCAATACGTAAGCAGTAACAATGGGTTCAATAAGTGTGCTAAAGCAACAATTGTTCTGCCACCGCCGGTCCCCGGTGTCTGCCACAATCTACATAATTTTTATTTCAATAAAATACAATTTCACAAAGTTGTGTTCTATTACTTTATGCTACGACATTAAGAATAAAGCTTGGGAAGGTTTAATTCAAATTCTAATTCTTTTAAATGCTCATCAATTTTTAATTTTGCTGTATAAAAAATATCTAAAAATAAAGTAAAAACATGAATTGCTTACTAATTTTTAAATTTTTTTTCGGTACGAACGAGCACAACTTAGACAAGCGTGAATCGCTTGCTAGTTCATTATGTTTGAAAAATAACAAAATATTAATCACACACCGCCTTACAATTAGGCATGACACTGAATTAGTTAATTCGATTTTCGAGCTGAATGATGGGAAAGATTATTCTAAGTAAGGTTCAACGTCTCTAAAAATAGTAAACTATCGATTTAACTTATAGTTTTAAATTAAAATTAGAAGTTAAAGTAATTATTTTAAACATAAAATATATAAAATAAAAAATTAAATTAACTCATACATAATTTATATGAATTTTTTATTAAAAATTAAAATATTTAATTTTTCAATAAAAGTAATTAAATTAAATTAGATAATTTTAAATCACACTAAATTAAAACTCAACCAAAATTAAAATTAGAATTGAAGATTCGAACTAAATCTTAATTACCTTACAATTGGTTGAAGATTCCCCTTAATTTTGAAATTGAAACCGACATTTGTACTCAACATTTTAGTCGTTGCCAGGTCACATCCTAAGAATAATATTTAATATTCTTAAATCAATATTGGGTTTTAATTATTAGCACATCAAAATGCGTAAAGGTCCGTTCCTCCGTCGGTAAGGTCCCATCCATCTTAAAATCTTATAAGCCAGAATCGTTCCATTTTTAAGTTTTCTCCAGATTATTCTCCTTAATCTTTCCTGATAATGCGCCAGCTCTGTCTCCAGTGGTGTTTATTAGCGTCCATTCCACCGTGTGTCTGCCTCGTTGGCTTTCCAGCCCCAGAAATATCGATCACAAAGTCAATGTTTCCCAGTCTCTCTTAAATTCAGAAAAAAAAATATATATATATATATATATATTTAATCTGTTAGGTTTGCTTTCGACGGAGTCATAAGGAGTGGCGTACACGTCTATTCCAGTTCAGCAGGTACAGAATAAGTTCAAAAGCAAAGAAGCCTACATTTCCAAAACTTCAAGTCCGTAAATAAAAACTTTTTTAGAGTCCGAGTATTGACCTGCAAGGCACCGACTAAGAAAACAAATTAAGCTACACGAAAACCATTATAATAAACAAATAAAATAAAATAGATGCAGAATATTACACAAAGAAACGTACCAAGGATAAAGAATATACCTTACACCGAAGGCGACGAAAACTGGAGAACCATAACGGCAATGACGACGGCCCAGACAACTGATGATAACGGTGAACGCTATATGTGGAACGGTGATGTCGAACGGCAAACATAACGGATTTTAGCAATTTGCAACCGAACCTCATCCAACCCAATGGCAAATTGAGCAGCTTTAATAGAATTAAAATTCGTTAATATTGCAGGTTTTAATGATTTGACCGCAAATTAAAAGGAACCAAAAATTTTCTTCCAAATGCAATCGGTATGTACAAAGAATTTCTCTCCAATCTCAAGTCTCAACAAAGAATCTAACGCCTCCGTGTACAAAACTCGTCCAAGTTCATGTCGCAGTCCAATCCCGGAATCAGGTTCAATTAAACTCGAACGGCACCAGTCCGACTCGGATTCAGATCCAATCGATATCAATTTCTCCCGTGCAGAGAGTAACTCAAGAACCAAACAGTACCTCAAAAGTCCAAGCAGAATATCAAGAGCTATCGGCTTTAGACATAATGGAGAGCCGGCTAGGCCTTGGCTGGAAATCGGCTCTTCTCCTAAGCTGATGTGAAGACGGCCTAATCAAAGCAGTCAGGGCTCTCTTTACCCACTCACCTTCAACGCCACCAATCCTCACAAGCGAATTCTTCATAGCCGATCTCATCATATTCAAGCGCATCGGCGAATTTGAACCCGAACTGTTTCCCTGACTGTGATGAACGTTCCTGTGCAGACTACAGCGAAAAGAGCCGGGATGCGTCGTCGGAGAACACATGCAGGTCTTCTTTGGAAGGGAGATGGGACTGTTCTGTTTCGTCAAGGATATGGACCGATTAGGAGAAATGGATCGGTCAATGGAAAAGCGACAGGAGGAAGTGGCTAGAGAATTTGCTGGGTTGAGATTGACCCGAGTTGGAGACGCGGATCTGTGATGGCTATTATTGTAGAAGAAAGTCGACGGTCCAGATGCGAAACTGGAGCTTGTAGAGGACGCAAAGGCTGAAGATGAAGAAGATGATGATGATGATGAATAGCAGGAAGTGTGAGAGATTATTAATCTACCACAAGGTGAAAGGGAACGCAAAACTGGACCGTTAGATCTTCTTGTTCGAGAGCGAGTCGCCATATGGACGAAAGAGACGAAAAGCAGAGAGGAAGAGTCAGAGATTAAAAAAGAAGAAAAAGAATCAAGGAATTTTCTCTAAAAGGGCCCTTTGGCCGGTTGGTTTGGCAAACCTAGCGCCTCTCGAACGCTGAATTTATTGATCGGAGGGGCGAGGGTGGGATGGTAAATCATGGTATATTTTCGGGTTTTTTATTCGGTTTTGTGTCTTGTTCTGGTTAACTATAGTTAGGATGAGGGTCGGTGAACCAGGGGTTGGTTTTATACAGGTTACATTCTTATCCAACGGCCAGGACGAGGTGATCGCCGACCGCAAAAGAAGAAGAAGAAAATGAGCCGTTTTGGACAACAGCAGCGAGTCCTAGCATCTCCTGAGAAGGCCACGTATACGGTCCCCACAAAACGGTCCGTCCTGAAAGTCCAGAGCGTAGCATTCACGTCTGGATACATACAAACTGCCGTTGCCCAAGTATACTTTCAAAAAAAAAAAATCAACAAAGATGCTTGAAATTTGTCATAAAAGACGGGAGAGAGAGACGAATCTCCTCTGACCAAAGAAAAAACAATCACAATTCTCTATTTGAAAAATGGGGTAATTTTCTAAATAGTATATTTTTCTTTTTTTTTATTTTAATAAATAATAAGCATCTATCGCCACATTTTTCGGTAAAAAAAGAAAGGCTGAAAATTGCGGTTTCCTTCAACTAAATTGACGTTGACACTTCAAAATTCACAAGTCTCTTCAAAACGCAGGAGCCCATAAAGCAATTAGAATCAAAGGGCAGCTTTATTAGGCTGATTCAAGGTATTTTTCGGTATTATGCTTGCTCAAATTTAAAAAGAAATAAATGGATGTTTGACTTAAATTCTATTTAATAACATTATGAAATAAAATATCATGAATAAAAATATTATAAATATAAATTTTAAAAATAAAAATATTATTTATTAAAATAATATATTATGCAGTAATAATAATAAATTTATTGTAAAAAATTTATTAATTACACAAAATTTTCAGTTTAAAAAATTTATTATATCAAAGATTTTATTATAATAAAAATTTTTATAAAAATAATTTAAATGAATTTAAATTATTTTTTTAAAAAAAACTATATTAAGAGAGAATAGAATACATTTTTATTAATAAAAATTTAATTAAATTTAGAATTCTTATAATAAATAAACTATAATTCTGTAAATTTATTATTGAAAATGTTATTAATTTAAAAAAAATATTAAAAAATTGTTTAAAGATGAAAAATATAAAATTAATATAATAATAATATTAAATGATTTGTTAAACTATTGAAATTATTTTTATTTATTTAACTTATAATTAAATATAGTGTAATTATTAATTTAAATTGATTTAATGTATATTTTGGAATTAGACTTAATTGAAATTTAATAAAGAAAAAATGGATGTTTGGCTTAAATATTATTTAGTAATATTGTTAAATAAAATATTATTAATAAAATTATTATAAATAAAAATTTTGAGAATAAAAATATTAATTATTAAAATAATATATTATTTAATAAAAAAAAAATATTGTAAAAAAAATTCTCAATTGTAAAAAAAATTAATTTTAAAAAATTTTTTTATATTTAAGATTTTTTTATAATAAAAAATTTTATAAAAAATAATTTGTATAAATTTATGACAATTTTATAAATAAAAATTTTATGATAAAAGTGGAGAAGATATTTTTATTAATAAAAAATTATTAAATTTAAAATATTTATAAAAAATAAATTATAATTTTATAAATTTATCATTAAAATTTTATTTAATTTAATAAGCGTTAAATGTTTATATTGATAACAAAATATAAAATTTATATAGTAATAATATTAAATAATCTTTTGAATATTTTAATTTTAAATTATTTTTATTTATATATTAATAAAATAGTTTTAATATTTTTTAGAAACATATTTATAATATTTTTTTTAAAATTAAAGTTTTAGTTATAAAAATTATTAAATATTACAAAAAAATTAATTTTAAAATACAATTTTTACACCTTAATTTAATTTTATAATAATACTAAACAAGACTTTAATTTTTGAGAATAAATTTCCATGTAATGAAATGAAAGTCTTTTTTTATTTGTTTACTCATTAGTTCATGAATATGGAATTACAAAACAAGTTAAGTGATTATTAGAAGTGGAATAATACAACTCTCTGTTTTTATGATTAAGTGATACATTTGTGAATAAATATTATGTGTCAAAAAAAAAAAAAAGAATAACTAATTGATTTAATTTAAATTAAGTTTGTTAAGAAATTATTTTATTTGAAAATTTAAATTATTTAGCAAATTTTAAGATATAAATCATATTTGTATTATATTTTAATACTCTATATTAAAAAAGTTATTTTATTTAAAATTTTAAATTATTAGATGAGATTTAAGATATTAATTATATTTTATATTATATTTTAACAAAATTTATTCATCCTTCAATTTAAAAAAAAAAAAAAAAAAACAGAGAGAGAGTTGACAATTTTCATCATGTTGCTCAAAATCACAAGTAGTATGAGCGCGTTGTTCAGGTCTTGGCTTTATAACTTCAATTTTTTTTTCTTTTTTTTTTTTTAAAATCATTCAGTAAAGAAGCCTTATCTAGTTAAAGTTTTAATTTTGGGTTCGTCAATTAAATAGTTTTAATTTTGAACTCTATTGTTAGACAGATTTAATGAATGATGTGAGCCTACAAATGTAGAAATCAATTAAATTTGATTTAAACTTTTAATTTCTCGCTCTAATATTGATGAGTTGGGTGGAAGTGATCGATCCCCACCAGCAGAAAAGAGCCAGAAGGATGGCAGTTGAGAAATTGAGAGGAGTTGGTTGGGATAGAAATATGAATAATTTCAATGTCGTGTGGTGGGCGACTAATTCAATATTAGAGTGCAAATAGGCTTATTATTCCTTTCACTTTACGGATGCGCCAGTTGTCCGCCAGAATTTTTTGTTAAAAAAAAAAAGGAACAAAGCAAAACAATAGGTAGGCAGCAGTTGCCCACCAACCTGGAGTTGAGTAGAGGAAGTGCTAATGCTCATTTAACTATACTTCGAAGTCCGTTGATATCGTGTCCACTACTACACAACAGACAAGGTATACTTCGAATTGCAGTAACCTGCTGCTTTGCCTTTCCGACAACGGGCGGGAATGAAAATCGATGCCAAAGAACGAGAGCCCTTTCCCGTTTGGTGATTAAAAGGAGGGCCCTTTTGCCGGTACAACCTCAATTAAGAGGCTCGACACCTTGGTCGAATGTTGGTAGCCTACGTGCATTTTTTGACGCGTCCTCGGTTTGAGAGAGATTGGTTTCAGATTGACAATACGGAAACACTAAAAATCAAAAGGATGTAACGGAATAGTCGCATCACCTATGAATAAAAATCATGACTTTGAAATTGTGGTCGACGGCTAATAATTTGTAAATTTGACATTAACACAATATTAATATATTAAATTTATAATTTATTTTTATTTTTTTTTAATATAATAATTTTTAGTTATACCATTCATACATTTATACTTCAAATTTCAACAAAGGCTGCGTGTAAGAGTGGATGGGAGGTTTGGTATATGAATGACGAATTAATGACGAGAGGAACTTTGATTTTTGTAGTCGCCGAAAACAGGTTCTGCCCAACAGCCCAATCGATTTCATATTGAATTTCTGGGCCCAAATAAATATAGTCAGATATGGAGGGGGGCCCAATGGACATCTGTCGTTTAAGTTCCACACGGTGGGTCCCATTGGTGAGACCCACCCTCCGTCTATGATTAGATGTGTACGGTGAACCCAGTTTCACTTTTACCCAAGTTTTGACGCGCCGGTGTGACGCATTTAGCCGTTCAAATTCCACCTATAATTAAAATCGCATTTTCAATTAATTCAACTGATTTCTTAAAAAAAAAAAAGACTAATAAGGAGCTTTTTTTTTTAATCTAAAAAATTTTAATAATTAATTGAAAAGAGTAAAAGTCGGATTTACACAAAGATAAATTGATGTTAAAAAAAGCGGGTGAATAAGTAAAACAGAAAAACACCATCGTATGCATTGCCTATGGGTCAGTTAACAAAGTCTTTTCGGTGCACATCAATTACAAAGTACAAGAAACCTCTGCTGTTTTTTCGGGGTGGGTGGGAAGGCGGGTTGAGAAAGAGATATCCTTTTTTCTTGATTAGCCTGGGCCACGGATTATATATTTGTCTACGGGTTTTTTTTTTTCTCTCTCACTCCTTTTCAAAAAAGAGTTTTTTATCGTCCCTGCTTTGTTTTGCATGAACGGAAGTCAAGCGACAATGCCTGGCATCGATAACTACATCCCATGATTTATGCAAAGGGCTTACTTGTAGATATTAGCCACAAAATTTATACAATATTCAAAACAATTTACATTGTATAAATAATATTTTTTTTTACAAAATAAACAAAATTACATTAATATTTATCATATTATTATAAATCATTTTTTTATTTTTTTAAAAATATTCTACCAAGACTCTCCCAATTCTTAATGGGATAAAAATAATGATATTTGTATTGATTTGATATCTTGATTGAGTAAAACAAATGATTTTTTAATTTATGTAGACAACTTTGATTTAACAAAATAAAAATACTAATATAAAAAAATTTCCAGTCCAACTCTATCTCTGTATTGCTAAACTTAGATGTGAAATTGGTCAGAAAAGAATAATATTACTCGTAGAAAAATTAAGAGCCGCGCTAGCACTCAGTTGTGGGAGGTGGTTAATAGATGCATTCTTGGTAAACGTGATGGGTGGGAGCAGATGCAATGGCGGAACCTTGTGTTCTAGATTTGTAGTTCACTTACATTGGTCATGCTTAGCTCCCATTGCCAGAGGACGTGAAAATTAATAATTTTTTAATTAATTACCTTGCACAATGCAAATATTGAGCCATTGTGGGATTCAACGTTCTCTTCTTCCCCACCCTCTTTTTTTTTTTCCATCTTCAATCATTATTATTATTATCATCCCCATCTCCAAATTTTAAGCGGGCTTTAGAAACATAGTCAGTAATCGCAATGTAACCCATAAGTTATTTATAGAAGCAAAAATTAACTTTTCAAACTTAAAAATATCTAATAACAAAAAATTGTAACCAAATAATGGTAAACGGGTTCAAAAAATGAAGCAAACGCCACCGTTTTAAGCCAACATTCCTTTGACTGCAAACCGTTTCGGTAGTTTGAAAATAGCAATGCAGCACCCACCGACTCCAAAGCCCCATTAAAGAAAAGTTGTGAAAAAACATGCGAATGAAGTGGGCTTTTTTTTTCCTTTTTTTTTTTTTTTTTTTTAATATCATAGCTTCGCTCCCTTCTCAATTTTCCTCCACTCTTCTTGAATTGGTGGCACCAGTGTCACAAGCTAGCAGACATCGTCACATATTGTTCGCACATTGCACGGGTCAAACTGAGGAAGACGTGAAAATAGATGACTACAATGATGCAAAGCAAACATAATTTGAAAAACTCTCCAGAGATGAAGGTAATATAGAGACTAAAGTCCCTTTTAAGGATGTGGCTTGTCCCCCTCCAAACTGTCAGCTGATCCAGTAAGAAGATTCTTAGTGTAAACACGGTGCCGTCTTTCTCTCCCATAAATAATCCAGAAGATCAAAGATAGCATAACTGCCGTAGAGACCATCACCAATCCGACATAGATCCACTTGCTGGAATGTTCAAGACTAGGACAGTGGTCCCTATATATGTCGCTGAAAGTTTGTCTTGCAAATGTGCAGTCCCCTAGTTCAATCAGGAAGGGACCGTAATTGTTCAATGCATAGCTCGCATTAACGGCAGCCATCATCTGGCTGTAGAATGTTGGAGTTAGGCGTCCTTTTGTGACGCATATCTCAGTTGCTGAAACCTGACAGACATAGTTGCTCCACACCTGCCCAAGATAAACCCAAAATTGTGAAACATCTCTTCTTAGCATTTAGTAAATTCGGTGTCTTAAAAGCCTTCAAGATTCTTTGTTGGTAGAAAACATGAAGAAAATTTTTTGGCTGAAGACAAGCTGATAAAAGAAACAAGCTTTCCTTTCATCCTAAATGTCATCTAATTCTGCTTTCACTTATTTTCCTCAGTTTGCACACGATCAGAGTCTAGTTTCGGCTAATTACCTGCGTTGCGTTGCTCAAGTCCACTTCTCCGACGCTGCAGGCTCGATCAGTCAAGTCAAAGAAGTATGGATTACAGAGTATTGGCACCAACGGACCAGATTGATTGAAGTAGAATGGTGCGAAGTTGGGGGAGAAATTAATGTTGGAAACATTGGTGATAACCTGGTTAATCACTTCAACAAGTTGAGAAGTAACCTCTTTGCTTTTCAGCAAGGTTTCTTGGGCAGTTGCTTTGTCCATACAGGGCAATATATCATCCAAGGCTGTATGAGCAGTAGGGTTTTGCACCCACTGATCCATCGCGACACATGTATCTCCAGTCACACTAGCATTTGCAAGAACCAAAAATTAGAAATTTCAAGCCAATATCTGAAAAGGAAAAATAGAATAAGATTAAACAATTCCTCCTTCCTAGGGAGAAGTAGCCTCTCAACAGGAGATCAAAGAAACAAAAAGCAGCATAATTGTGCTTTGGCTGCAACTCCAAATATTGTCAAGCATATGCAGCCATTTCCAATATCTTGCCACAAAGGGTAAGAATATTTGCTTCTCTTTCTTTTTCACTGTTTAGCAATGACAAAGAATTCACATGAGCTATAGGAAACATAAAATGTGTATGCTACGAAAAAACACTCCCAAAAAGATCTCATAGTTTTTTAAATTAAGTACGAGAAAGATTCCAGTGACCTTAATATATGGTGCTATAGAACTGCTAATTTAAATGGAAATCTGATCTTTGCACAAAAGAACTGCTAATGAAATAAGTATCTTGTTGCTAATTTCCTGCCTAAATGAATATAACCTTTTGAATTCCCTTGCTTTGGCAGGTACTATGTCAACAGCCTCAATAATGATATCTACTGGAACTACAAAGCATGGTACAACAGTACAGACTTACTTATGGAAAAGGAGGAATGTGCCACACAAGATAAATGTTCCAGCAACAAGTATCCATCCAACCATAACCAGGCTGCAACAGGTGAGGGAGCATGATTTGAGAATAAATCAAATAAATGGAAAAAATAAGAGACGGCTTAAAACTGGAGAAAAGGATAGTAGTCTGGGTATCATTTATCTCACTTACATGTAAACTAGGGGCTGCATGCCAAATATTGAAAACACTAGAGCCAAAAGCCAAAAACATTGATAAATAAGTGTTATGAAATATCTTATGGACATATTCAACATCTTAGCCGGAGTGCTTACAGAATCCAAGAAATATCATGAGAAGCATAATTGCTGCAATAATGATGAGTGCCAATCTCCTGCACAAACACTAACATGATCATTTCAGGGTCAAAGTACCAGGCAAAGCTCTGAAGCGAATAATCTTAGCATTAATGTTCATCACTTACACAGAATCTAAGAGATCTCTTATGTCATCTGCATTGTCTAGTGTTTGACCTGTGAGGATGCTAATAGAAGAATTAAGTCTTGTTTCAATCTGGTCAATATCAGTTTGGACATTCGAAGGCAAAAAAACTTTATCAACTCCAATTAGCTTGGCTGAAGCAAGATAATTTGACACATCCCTCAGTTTCTCTGCTGTGGCATATGCTTGACCGACAACATAATCCATTGTTTGTGTTGTACTACGGTGAAATTTTACTTGACCAGTATACAGAACAATGCATCCAATCCTGTTGAGACAGAACAACCTATGAGTTTATATACCATAAAATTGACATTTGTGTGTGTCTCGGGCAAAGAGACCAGAGAGAAGAGGGAGCTACATGGCAGCGACACTGAAGAGAATAAGGAATATAAGAGAGAGAGCATAGGCCATCCGAGAGTAGCCATAAGGCTGCCTTTCACAGCAGAAATGACACAGGCAAATTAGCAGTAAGCACAATCCAAAGCCCAGGAACCAGATTGCGGCAACAGCAAACAAGGGAATTGCAGTATAACCGACAGACTGCATTGCAAAAGAAAAGAGTTACAGTTAGCACAAAGTCCTCGAAAAAAAAGTTTCTAACTTATGTGCAATGCGTTATAATTAACTTCAAGTCCTGCTAGAGATCAAATGACTGTCAGCATGTCTCATCACAATTATTCCCACATCTTTCATCTAACTATCCCTCAGACCTCACAGTGTAGTAGCCTCGTGCACTTTTTTTGTTATAAAATCTCATAAAAACTACCGGTTGGCTCCTAATGACTCCAACAAGAAGAGAACTTGTAACTTACACTGTAAGTACACGATTTTTCTTTTGTACTCCTCCTCCAGATTAAAATGTGAAAGAAGTGAGCCTCTCATCAGTAATTGTCAGTCAATGCCACCAATATTTACTAGTTCTATTATACAATACAAATTGGGAGATCTTTCCTTGATTACATGCCAATTAGTGATTGGGATGCGAGACATTTACAATAATGTTAGCCAATGAGGTACGGAAAATTGAAAACAAAGTGCCTGCTGGGGGGTGGGTTCATGCAACTTACAGCCCAGTAGTGACGCTCACTAACATTCCATCCGCCAGTATATCTCTTAAACCCATCAAGAGGGTCTCTTCTGTAAGTCCTCTTTGCGGCTAATACAAGTGATGGACTCTCATCAAAGGGTTCAGCAATGGGAGCCTCTACCACAGACCTTCTAGTCCCATATCCCCGTGAGAAATCCGCTTCATAATTTTCCTCCTTTGACCTCCCTGGGAGGGAAATAAAGAATCAGCAAGAAAATGACAAGTACACTGCAATTCCTTTCCTTCTCGCTTAGTAACTGAGGAAATCATTTAGAAGAAGAAGAAAAATAATTAAAGGACCCACATAGTACTGGTATGTCCAGTCTATGCATTAAAGAGTAGTACAAAAATGAATTGTCATAAACTTTACTTCCCCACATTTTCTCAAAAACCAAACAGAAATTTAGGAAACAAAGAACCCCAGATACTGGAAGGGAGAAAAGTGTACCTTTAGGGGGTAAAGCATGAAAAGTGTGGAAGTGAAAAGCAGCCGAGAAAGAAAGCAATGTTGGAGAAGATAAGATGAGAAGGGTGACATGAAGAGAAAATACCAGTAGTCTATGGCATAACATCATCACAAAGATCCAGAAAGAGAGAGAGAGAGAGAGAGAGGGTGTTTATGCTCGGAAACTTTTTTGGGAGACGAAATACGGAAACTCTGTACACTGTGTCTGTGTAATGTGATGCGAGTGCTCAGAGGGGGAAAGGGAAAGGACCGTTGTTGGCTATTGCAGATGTTTATTCTAACGTGTAACTTCCCAACCGCATTAACTTTCTGTCCGAAGAAACTTGCCTGACGTAAATACCCATTTTTTTTGGTCTTGCGAATCTTAAATTCACTTACGTTATGGACATTGGAGTTCTAATTTGAAAAAATGTTGACTCATAAACAAGAACATCTTGCTTCTTGGATGTATGTAATATCAAACGAATTTCTTCGTATATTAATGAATTATTTCAACCTTTCATAATTTTATGAGGATGGACTTGTAATAATAATAATATTTACACATTCATTAATTACTGGGCTCCTGGGTCCCATCAGAGAAAAAAAATAGAACTGGGCCCATGGGTTAATGGAAAACAACTGGTTGGACCCATTTTGGGCACGGTACGATTCTCTAGGAATCATAGTCATTATCAAAGCATACTTTTTTCATGCTTTACGACCGGAGAAAAGTCTTCTTTTTCATTTTTGATTTCTTGGATTCCGTTTCCAGCATGATTTTCGGCTTTTGAGTTAAATACTGATTCTTTTTTTTTTAGCAGGGTTAATTTTCGGCCTTTGGGTTAGCAACACTCACCCTGAAGTAACTACTGATTGAGTTCCCTCAAGCAAAGACAATGCGGGATGCCCCTCCTCGCACATTCGGTACAATAAGACCAAAATTAAGTTCAAGTCCGCACATCATGCAAGTTTTCAACGTTGTATAAGAGTAGTATTAAATTATTAATATGAGTTCAGTTGAGAACATGGGAAAACCAATTCTAATCAACGCGTTTTGGGGTTAAGTAGGCAATTTGAATCATATTATATCAGGACCCAAAGAAAAAAAAAAAATTGTAGCACAGAAATTAAGAACACGAATTGCAACAGAAATTGTTGGTAAAATACTCATTCTGCCAAGTATTTGCCAAACAAACAAGTCACTTCAATTTTCACTGAAAACAGATATATTTTAAATAAAATCCATTTTTGTTTAAACAAACGCATAGATATTAGGATGTGTGCGTTTTGACGCTGGATTTAATTCAATACGCAGACATGTCAATTGACAGATCAGTATGACAGAAAATTACCCGGCGGCTCCGTCTATACACGGCGTAGGACCGCACCCATCGATGGCGCGAAGGTCTCGGAGGTGCTGGTGCGTGGAGGCGTCTTCTTTGATGAACAACTACAGGGGCATGTTGCAGCAGTGACCCTCACAATCATGTTATAAAAGATCAAATCATTGAATCAAAATTGTCAAATGGGGAACAAGAAAAGATAAATGTAAGAACCACGGCAAGAAAATTTCCAGTGAGAGACGCAACAAAGGGAAGAACAAAAGGGTCGGGGGGTCAACGGAAATGCAAGATACCGGGGCGAGTGGACCGGGGAAGTTAATGGCAGCAATTGAATTTGGGAACAAAATATTTAAACTGTTATTAATTCTAATAAATGACTCGTCAATAAATTGCATAACCTACAATTAAGGGGATAAAAGTAAGAAGAAATTAAAACAAAATTTAAGAATGTTTGGCATGTGCACTTAAAATTAAGGGGAAGTTCATATATTATTATTATTATTATTAGATAAAATTAGATATATACTATAAGGGTTAAAATATAATAGTCTATCCTAATAATCAAAGAGAAATTGACGAGAAACTGCGGAAGCACAACTAAGAATATAGAAAAATTAACTTTATTTAGGGTAATAATTTTAAGAACCATAAAATTTTAAGTAGAATAATGAAAAAATTTTCTTTACGACCCGAGCACATTGGGACTCAGCTTGCCAACACGAGGGGGGAGGGAAACCAATTTAAGCTAGGAGAAATTAGGCACAAAAGGACCCTAGAGCAGGGACCCCGCCGCCTTCTGCAATCACTGTAATGGTCCATTCTTCTGATCTTTAGAGTCCTGTGAGGGTGCGTCCTGTTCCCTGTACTGGACATAAATTGTATAATTAAAATAATTATTTTTATCATTATAAATCTTATATATTTTTTAATATTATAATTTATATTCTTAATTATTAAAATATATATAAAAGACATTAAATAAATAATTTATATCATATAAACTTATCAAATGAGTCAAATCGAGTAGAATTGTGTGAGTATAAATCATACAACTTATTTTGAAAAACATATTTTATATATTAGGTATATTAAAAATATATTATCTATTATCATTCATTATTTTTATATATTAATTTGTATTAAAAATATATAGATATATCAAATATAAGTTTAATTATATATATAGTTACATGTATGTTTATTCAGTATCACATGTATAACATTGAGAGAATATTATAAATATAAAAGATAACAAATTAGATGATGATATAAAATAAATAATTTAAAATAATAAAAAATTAGATTAAAAATTTTAAAATAAATGATATACATAGAATATGAATATATGAATAAAAATAAAAATAATTATTAAATAGTAAAATTAATAATTAAAATAAATTTTTATGTACTTAAAATTAATAATTCAAATATAAAACTTTTTTATTATTAAAAAAATATTTGAAATCTGTTTATTTTTAAATCTATCCCACCCCGTGCAAAATGTTGTAATATATATATATATATATATATATATATATATATATATATATATTTTAAAGACCAAAATAAGGATCTAGGTGGATTTAAAAATGGCGAGCACAAGATAAAATACACCACTTTTGAAGTCATTTAGATTTTACGTTCGAACAGTTGGACATAGTTGAAAAAATTAATAAAAGTGAGTAGAATACCGTTAATAACCTTTTGGCATGAGTTTCTACTCTCTTCCAACGACTCCCCTTAACTAGAAGACGACGTTCTGAAAACACCGTTCTCTCCGTTTCTGCAATTTTGTCAACAACTTTTTGTTGCACAAACGCGCGCGCGCGCACACACAATCTCACACTCCGAAATCACACACCAGAGAGAGAGAGAGAGAGAGAGATGGGTTGTGGGAATTTCTTCTTCACTTTGCTGATAACATTCTCGGTAGCTTTGATTACTTACAACATCTTCATCTCAGCAAATGCGCCTCTCAGGCAAGACCTTCCAGGTCCATCAACAACCTTGTCATCATCGTCGTCTTCTTCGATTTCCGTTGACCCCATAATCAAGATGCCCCTGGAGAGGTCAAGACGGTATGGCGGCGGCAGCGGCAACGGCGGCTCTACTGGTAACTCAAAGAGGCTGTTCCACACGGCGGTGACGGCTTCCGATTCAGTGTACAACACTTGGCAGTGCAGGGTCATGTACTATTGGTACAAGAAGTTTAAGGATGGACCCAACTCTGAGATGGGCGGCTTCACGAGGATCTTGCACTCCGGCAAGCCTGACAAGTTCATGGATGAGATCCCCACCTTCATCGCCCAGCCTCTTCCCTCCGGCTTGGATCAGGTTCCCTTTTTTATTCTTTTAAATTTTTTTTTTATAAAAAAAGCCATTTGATGCGAGCTGGGAGTTTGAATTGTATGTTTCCTCTTGTGTGGTTTGTGAATTCGACTGTTTGAGAGATATAAATGTAATGAGAATATCTTTGGTATTTTGTTGAACGGAAATATGTGATGAGAGTATCTTGAATTTTTGGTTGATTGGAAATCTGACATTGCATCACATCTGGGGTGTCCTTAGTTACTAGTTAAGGAATAAGAGTACAGAATATCTTCGTTGCTATGCTAAAGAAATGTGGGAAACTAATATCCTAGATTTTTGATTGATTCTGGGACCAGAAAGTAGTCCACTTTGGGTTCAGTGATGTCCATGTGTTTTGGTTTGGGATTCATAGATTTCAGGGATTTTGAAAATGAATAACACAAAATTTTATGTAGTATTTTTTTCCAATTGCTAAATGGGGAACTACATATAATGTGCACTATTTGTTTTGTGTATAACCACCATTATCTAATGGTCTCTTTGGCTGTATGGATAAGATTTCTTCTAATTAATTGCTTACCACAAATATCATGTTCACAGGGTTACATTGTCCTCAACAGACCTTGGGCATTTGTGCAATGGCTTCAACAAGCAGATATAAAAGAAGAGTAGGGAAAAACTTTGCTCTCTATCTTCTTTGACCGGTCAATCTGTATTTTAGTTGATTTGACTTTAGCTACATTACTCTTATCATGTCCCCAGCTACATATTGATGGCAGAGCCAGATCATATTATTGTTAAGCCCATACCAAACTTATCCAAGGATGGACTCGGAGCTGCATTTCCTTTCTTTTATATTGAGCCTAAAAAATATGAGTCAGTCGTCCGAAGGTACTTCCCTGAGGACAAGGGACCAATAACCAGTATTGATCCTATAGGAAATTCACCAGTCATAATTGGAAAGGTTTGCACCTTAGTATCTCCTTATTAATAATTTTATTTCTCTTTTATTTTCTGCTTTTTTCTTAATTGCCTGTTAAATATTGCTAGGACTCTCTCAAAAAGATTGCTTCCACTTGGATGAATGTTTCATTGGCAATGAAGAAAGACCCTGAAACAGATAAGACTTTTGGCTGGGTTCTTGAAATGTGAGATTTCCCTTAAACTCTTCACTTGTGTACCTTTCAATGGGTTGCCAACTTTTCTATCTTAATATGTTTCAATAAATGTAGGTATGCTTATGCTGTTGCATCTGCTCTACATGGTGTTGGCAACATTTTGTTTAAGGACTTCATGATTCAGGTTTCACTGCATTTGCTTTCTTACCCATTTCTGTAGATTATTCTGAAGATTTTTGGATGACTTCATTTAAGTAGTGCATTTTCATTTTCCAACGTCATGATGGTGGCAATGTTTTCTGGACTGACAAATAATATATCACTTTTATTGATGGTTGCCTCTTTTGTGTCCTTTATCAGCCTCCTTGGGATACAGAAGTTGGGGAGAAGTTCATAATCCATTACA
Organism: Rhizophora apiculata; assembly: GCA_037832385.1. Taxonomy (NCBI): domain Eukaryota; kingdom Viridiplantae; phylum Streptophyta; class Magnoliopsida; order Malpighiales; family Rhizophoraceae; genus Rhizophora; species Rhizophora apiculata. The sequence goes on along the minus strand of CM075433.1, from coordinate 2,099,546 downwards.
CTTATGGATGTGACTATGATATGAAGGTAATATATGCATGTAGAGTCGTAAAGTGTCTACATTCAATGTTTCTAAAGAAAAAGAAAAAGGAAGAATGTTACTTCCAACCTTTGGGTTACCACTGATGCACTTTGTCATTTTTCATGTTGACTTGGGCTGGGCTTGTGATTCTCTCTTGTTAGGGTAAGTTAACCTATGGAAAGATTGGAGAATGGAGGTTTGACAAGAGGTCTTATGATAGTGTTGCTCCTCCGAGAAACCTTTCCCTGCCTCCACCAGGTGTTCCAGAAAGTGTGGTATGCTTTTCTTGCTTTATAGTGCTAGCATGTTGCTGTGAAAAAGTGTGGCATGCCTTTTAGCACTTGAAACTTCCATTCTTTTCTTTTCCTTTCCTTTTGTATTGGTGAATACTTTTTGCCATTGCTCTGATTGTTTGCTACTCTATTCCTAGAGGCTTAACCTGTTTAACTTGTTCAACCACGTCTTTGTTAGGAGTAGCATTCTGTGAGCAAGCATTGACATACTTCCAAAGCCAGTGTCTGTGAGAAATTGTTGACTAGTGCTAAATTAGGTTGACTGTTAGGTCACATGATATTGCATTGTGTTCCTGGTGAGGGGCTGGCTAGTGGGGTGGGGGGGACTTTGGGCAGGGCATGGAGGAAAGGGCAACATGATGTGAGGCCCCAGTGTGCAATTTGATGTAGACTTAATGCACAGAATCATCTGTCCAATTAATCTTAGTCATGTTAACAGTTGACATGTTCATGATGAACATATTACAACTGCTTTGTTTGTTGACAATCAGCCCGCTTGATGGTCTGCTTTAGGTGCAGTAGAGAAAAACTCTCTTACATGCATGTGCACCCTCGTAACTGTTGTTCCCTTCCAAACCTGAAGAGAAATTTGCAATTGAATTAAACTAGAAGTGGTGGCTTTTCCATGCCAAGTCGCATTTGTTGTGCAAGCTTTAAAAGCAAAATATATCAATGCAGGTAACTTTGGTGAAAATGGTGAATGAAGCTACTGCTAACATTCCTAACTGGGAATCATGAAGAATAGACTTGGAGAGTGCTGAGGTGCGAAGGGAAAGAAAAGTTTATATTGAGTTGATGCAGATTTCAGCACTGTGTACTTCTGTAGATGCATCATAAACATCTGTGAAATTAGAATGGATGTTCTGCAAAATTACATTTCCGCTATGATGACCTGAAGTTTAAGGATCTGTTATAAGCTTATGTGCGGGTTGTTGTCATGGTCTGCCTTGGTGGGTAGAAATTATATTTGCCTTTGAAGGGGTTAGAGATTGTAGTAATATATATCCCAAAAAGCTAATGCCCTATCGACATCATTTCCACTTTCACAGCAAAACTGGTCACACCAACACATTCGGCTGATGTTATCGTTTAATACACTTTTCTGTGTTTCTTTCTTGCCTATTTAGAGAATGATAAGTATGATCACGACACTTGAACTAGCAGCCTTCTTTTTGGCACCAAGCCCTAGTTGAAGAATGCATGACTGTGTCTCGCATAAATTGATTTTAGTACGAGTTTGATTACTAGCCAGGGTGGAAGGTGCTCAGTTTATTCAAACAATTTATTTTTTTTTCTATTTAATAATTTTTTCAAATTAGTTTATGTGACATCAATTTGAGTCAGACATATTATTCTCACTATAAATTTTTTCATTTTAATATATGTGAGGAGATGCTAAAAATTTAAGAGAAAAATTAAAGTAGTAATTTTAAGAAAATAACATGTACATAATAACAATAAAAAAATATATATAAATTAACTATATTTTACTTGACTATATACAATAAAAGTAATTTGTTTAAATTTTTTATTTTCTTCTTAAAATTAGAGTTTAAAAAAATTAAAATTAAAAATTTTAATTATCAAAATATCCATATAAGAATTATAAATTCCAATCTTTTGACGGGCAGGGTAGCGTCAAATTTCAAAATCACCACTAGAATATATTATTTTTTAACCACGTGATTTATTTTAGTCCTGGATCTATATACACTTGACCTTGAAAATGAACTCATAAGTGATCGGCGCACACGTGATTCCACCCCAGACGCTCCCAAATTCCCCGTCCCACTTAATCCATTTTTTAATAATTTTTTTCGGCAAGTCGACACTCAAAATTGGATAGGATGAGTTAATCCAGAAGCTCACGAGGCAGAGGAATATGGAAGTGGGAGGCCTTCCGAGCGTCCACTACACTGGAGTAGAGGGAGGCGTCTCCCAATTAGTTCCTTCTCCCGTCCGGGTGAATAGGAGCTTGATTAACTAATTCGAGAACTCAAGTTCGGCAGCACTGGCTTGAATTCGTTAAATAAATTACCATACCAGAACCCGTTTAGATTTTCATTTTATTACACTCCGATGTGTTATTGAACGTCGCACCTAAAGTACATGACGATTAGCTGAGCATTCTGCAGAAAAATAAAATAAAATATCGCGAAGATGGCTGGCCAGCCGAACAATCGGCTTGTATCATACAACAAAATTTGAGGACGAGGCCCTCATCATATTCCACGTTTGTGCTAGGCCAAGAAATTACCAATGGATTGGGTTAGATAATTTGTCACAATCAAGTACTTACAAGGAGCAGGAGCATTGAATCATCAATTCAAATAGCGCCTGCAATTTTTTGAATTGCAAAAACAAGGGATCTTCTTACCTTCATCTTCATGGTTAAAATGGTAATCATACGTTATCTCCTCCCCAGGATATATGTCTCTCTCTGCTAAAAAAACAACCTGCAAGCCCCAGAGTATGTCATGTAACTCATGTTTCTAATCATTCACAGAAATTAAAAATACGACGCCAGGAGCAGGCCAGGGCTGAAAGCAAGGCATTTGTACTTGAGAGATCACTTCAAGTATGGTCTAACGTAAAGACATGGAAACAATCCTGTGGTCGTGTAGGAAAACTAACAAACAAAAACATTGCGGTCGACCACATCATCCTGCGCCCAATGTCTGCAGTGTGTTCATGTGCAATACATGCCACAGCAGTGTGCATCATAAGAGTTATCTTCGATGATTACCTTTTTCTCGTTCCTCACAGAAATCACTTTGGCAACGCAATTTGGCTGCTCATGAGAACCAACAACAAATAAGAACACTAAATTTATGTTGAAAAATCAAGTACTCAATAGCACTTGAGCTCATAATTACCAGGCACGAATGATTGACAAAACGGGCAATTCCCCCTTTCCGGGTTGCATCAATAATGTGCTCCTTATCTATCCTGAAGAAGTAACAGGCACTCTTGTATTGCAGTTTTCTTCCTGACTGATACTCATTCTCTCGTTTATCAGCCACACGTAGCCCAACAATCTCACCAATGTACTCAACCACCTATAAATCCTGACGGTCAACATACTACCCAATCAACTGTGTTTTTCCATGAGAATATATAGAGAGATAGATGATCAAACCATTTCTCCACGAGAGATGAACCGAGATGTGTAAAGGCCAAGGGCATGTATGCCAGACTTATAAACAACCAAATGTTTCCAGCCTTTTGCTTGTTTGTAGCGAACATACTCTTTCTGCAATTAACAGGGAGAGGAGCATAATACAAGCATGTCACATAGCAATTATGGGAAGCATTTTGGTAACCGAAATGCAGCCATCTCTATGTTGAAGGAACTTGGTTAAAAAGAAATAGGGCATGCAAATCAGAGCCAGAAAAAAATCAGAGGATAGGCCATTGATTATTCCATTCAAAGGAAAAAGTGTGATAACGGTCAAATTAGGAACAAAAGCTTTAAGAGGTAGTAACAAATTGGAGCCAAAAAGAATAATCCCATCAAGCAGTACGTTAAAATACCCGGCAATCAAACTCCTTATCTGATAATGGGAACTTTGAAAATCTTTGTGTGCATGACTTCTGCCCATTGATGTGAATCCAAGCATTTAACTGCTCCTGAGGAACAAGACATTTACCCTTCCCTTTTAATTGACTACCAAGATCATGTGAAACACCATCCTGTTTACGGCCCTTGTAGCCCTTGCACAAGAGATGGAAAGCCAGTGTCAACGTCAAAGGCAAGGTTCAGCCCAATGTGAATAGCCAAACAAAATGGCAAAAGAATAACAACCCTCCCCACTGATGACAAATACCTCTGTCCTAGCACAACTTGAATCCTTCCCTCCTTGACAAAATATTTCTGTGTTAACAGCAGCAGATGTAGATTCATTTGTAGGACAAGTGGCATGAAGTACACATCGCCCATAAAAGCCCAAATTTTCATTATCAGCTCCTTCAACCTCACTCTGAAGCAGACCCTAAAGCCAATACAATGGCAAAAGTTAAAAACATGAAATGAAATAGTTATGAAAAATTGAACTCAACAGAAAGGTAAAATAATAATAATAATAATAAAATAGAAGGAAACCAAATCATGTTTGATGCACAAGGTTCCAGCCAAGTTTATCATGTCAATAACAAAGTAAGCTACAAATGGACATCTTTTCATCATAACCCATCTTATATACAAACTGATAACATCACAATTAACATCTTTCCAAGCTTGGACAGCAAAACAAAAATTTATATGAATAAAGCCCTAAATTCTCAAATTTTCAAGAGGAGAACTAACCTTCTGATGAGCACACCAAGGGTGAAATCTACCAGGACAATTCACAACCCTGCACCGTATGCATGAGCCACCCGGTCGATTACAAATACAGCAAACCTGGAATGAAATAGTGAACAGGCAAGTTATGGCTTGAGAATTTAGGGTTTAGCCATTGCTATATGTAGACAACAAATAATCCTGTGTCATGACCCCAAATCATGAAGGATTAAGTCTGATAGAAAGAAGATATAGGCATGCAGAAGCTTAAGGAATGAAACAAACATTAGCATTTTCAATTTCTGTCACATATAACTGAAATTATACTTTAATACGTGGCCAGAATAACAATGTATGAAATCACCTAAATAGGTTCACCCTGTGATTCTGAATGAGAAGATGCTTTAAGACACGCAGCCAAAGTAAAAATGCATGAAATATCCTAAAAAGGTTTGCTGTGTGAAACTGAATTGAAGACGAAACATCAAATAACCTACATAGATTGCATGACACAAAAGGTGAGAAAACAATACTGAGCTCAGGATTTGTGCATTAATATGAAATATATTGTTCCATGTGACAAGCTGTGGTTCAAGCAATATAATGGGGGAGAAAAATTGCCTATGATCTTAGATTTATATCTTCATGAGGAAATATAAAATTTAAAAGCCCATCTGTAAGATTAATTGTGAAATCCGTGAAAGAAGATTAGCATATGCTACTCAATAAGTGATTTCTCAGTTCAAGTATCATTCATTTGAATGCTTACCACACTTGCTCTAGGATGTGAAACACCAGACACATCAAAAGCACTCATGGTATCTACGTTGGGGCATCGCGTCCCAGGAGTCCAGAGGCCACATACCATGTGAACCCACTGCTTAATGGTAGAATCATCTACTCCAGCTATTATGCTGTTGTGTACCTTTAGATTGTTAACACAACACTGAGTATCCTCTAATATGTCTACCGGGTCGTGCATATCCATATGCCAGAAGGCCAAATTGGATTGCCCAATTTTTACAGGTTTGGAAACAGGATATGCATTCTCAAGTATGGATCCTGCTGAATGCAAAATCTGCAAGTCATCCTGCAAGGTTTTAGCAGCAGAAGAAGCACTCTTATGCCCACATTCTGCATCAAGCTTCCAGGCTTTCAAGAGGCTTTTGACAATTGTTTGACTCCGGAGAGCTCTGGTCATGGCCCCACCTCCAAATCCGCAAAGAACACATACCTGGATAATGACAAAGAAAATAAGAGCATTTGGAAATCACACAATGTACGGATAAAAATGAAAATCTAGCACTGAAGTTGACTTGAACATAGAACTCAATGGCAATGCAAATGCTGCATTATTAACTTGACAAGCAAACTAAAATAGATCAATGTCATTGAGTGGCACCAGAAGATTAGAGATACCATGCCCCAAGACATCCATATTTCAATGACAATAATATGATTAGCAATATGCATAACCAAATCCTTACAACTGCTGGAGGTAACAAGAAAATGAAATGCAGTCCACAAAACAAAGATGAAGAAAAGAAAGCAAGCTGCAGCAACAAAAAGAAAACCCAAGGACTGAAATGCCAAATTCTCACAATAGTTAATTAAATATATATATATATATATACACACACACAAATGACAGCGAGATTTACACAACGAAACCATATCAAAGAAAAGACTCATCAAGCTTGTGGAAAACAGCGTAATAAGATGGCCAATGAATTAAAATAACATTTAAAATTCTTACAATGTTTTTTGAACCTGTCCGGCATGGTCTGCAAAACCAGTTGCCTTTAGGCACTTTCTTAACACCATAGCAAGCCTGATGTACCTATTTAACAAAACACTTATCAGTGAGACAACTTGATCAAGAGAAACAGAGGGAAGAAACTGATTAAGATATAATCTATGTACTCTGATAGGGCATTGGCCACATTGCAATAAGCAATTAACTTCATCTTCATTTGAGCTTCCACAGACACAGCAGGTTGATTCACAATCTATAGCAGACAGGGGCTTTTGCTCATGACTATTTCTGAAACATAACCAACAACAAATAAAACATCGCAGAAAGCAAAATAGCAAAGTCACAATTGATAAGTATGTCTGAGTATCAGATACAATGATTTCAGATGCTGGCCAGTACTTGCTCACCTTTTGGCACTGTGCACTTCATGCATGTGAGATTTAGTATCTACAGGATCATCAAAAGGTTTCCTCCTGTTTATTTTTGGCACAAATTTAACAATCTTCTTACGTGAAAGAATTTTAGAGCTGGAAGTCTTTCCTGAAAGACAATGTAGATCAATGATGTCAGCCATGAAGTCCATAAAAGCTAGATGAGTAAAGTTTACTAAAGGAATATTTAGTTATGCATAAAGCACACATGTGGGCCAATTCATAGTCTGTCCATTGCAGAATAACTGACCAAATGATAACAGGAATGGATCAAGGTGGGCAGCCTGCCATTTTTAAACCTTTCTTCTGGTGATTAAGAAGGTGTCCTTTCACCCCCTTACAGACCACCCTTGCATATTTTTGGTGTTAATTTTACATTTGTTCCATCCTCCAAAAAAATAAAAAAAAAATTGTTGATGAAGTATACTCCAGTGACCCCCATTTCTGAATATTCCCCCTGCACACGCACACAAGTGCAGCACATAGGCCTCACATATGCCAGAAAGGGAAACTCTATCTGAAGATTACTTCCAACAAATTAATGGGAATGTAAATGTGACAAGATACAAATACTCTTGCATTACCTATAAATGACAACTCATAAAGGCTGCGCTTTCGACTTTCTTTATATTTTGGCTTTGACCAAGTGTGGCCATTATCTGGAAGACTAGGAGCTTTCCATCTTTGATTGCCTCCCTCATTTACCATCATTAATGAAACATCAAATTGCCTGTCCTCATTAGTGGACGCAATCTTCCTCTCTTCCATAGGATTCCGAAGATCCATTTCATGGTTATCTGAAGCATTGTCAACGAAAAGTTTATCAAAGCACACACTGCTCCAACTGGAGCTTGTCATCTTTGACTCACTTCGCAAGTTCAGCTTAGAATGGCTGTTTTTGGGAAGAGAACATTTTTTGGCAGCTTTAAGAACTCTGCCAAGTGAAACAATTTTAACTGGCTTTGATAAATTTCCAGCCATAACTCCATTGGATATTTCACCATACTTCCCATATACCACAGGCTTCAATTTTCTAAAACTGACTTTGTCCTGCTGACTGGAAGATTCCTTGATACTATTTGCAGAACTATCTGCAACAATATTTCCTTCAAAACCACAACTCTTGAAATCCATATGACTATCATAAATCCCAGTGCTTCTAAATTTCTTCCTGCATGAAACGTCAAGGATTCTCTGGCAGTTGGCATTACCATTTGCACCAGCTTTGTGATCAACTTCACCATCCCTTTCATCATAAAGCCTTTGAAGATCTCTTTTACAAGACAAGGACTTAGCCAAAGATGATGTAGGCTTTCCATGTTTGAAATGAGGTTTAGCTAAGCAAGCAGCAGACTTGCAAGATGTTTTATGGCCAAAGGGAACCATTTCCAAATCTTTGGCCAAAGAGTGCCCCTCAGCAGTTCCATCTTGTATTTGGTATTTATCATGAAATTCAGGGCTTGCAGCACCCAATGACGCGTCCAGTGTCTTTGGTTTCATTTCTATCTTTCTCGTCCCAGCTTTCCAATGCTGCTCAAGGTCTTGGGAATGATATTTTTTCCCATGAAGAGCAGAATCTGTATTATTTTGATATCGGCCTTTCTTCCACATCAAGGAATCCATGAGCTTAACCTCATCAAGAAGACTACGGCATAATTGATTGTTAATGACTTCACAAGTTCCTTTGCTTGGGCTTGTCTTATAGGTAGCACCATGAAATTCAGCAGTCCTGTCACTTTCAACAGCATCATCCGATGACCAACATTTATCGACATGAGATCCTTCATCAATCACATTGCTTACATATCCTGTATCTCCAACAACAGTTGAAGAATTCAAGTTGTTAACCTCAATTGATACCTGAGTAACAGCAGGGGTACAGCACCCAGAAGAAATATTAGACATTTCATGCTCATTGGAGTAATCTGCTCTGTCCACTAGATTAGAACACTTTGTAACAGTATCTCCAAGTTCATGCCATTCATGACTTCTTCGACCAAATGTGCTAGCTGGTTGTTCCGTGCATGTCATCTCACAAGCTCCTCTGTTTCCCACATCATGCCATTGAGAAAAATTATAACCATTGCTTTTATGCAGTTGCATTTCTGATTTTCTATGTGCATCCACTGGAAATGTAGTGACTTCTGAAGCCTTGTGATCTCTAACAGATTGAGAAACAATTGAAACAGGGGCTTTGTTGTTGACACTATGCATATGTCCTCCACAGAAATTAGAAGGGTCTCCACCCATCAGTTTGCATTTTCTTCCCAAACATTCTGTATGTGCTGCAAATTTGCAATGGTGCTGATGATATTTTGTTCTCTGACAGCAGCACTCATGCTCAGATGATGGACAAATGTCATTCTTGCTACTGCCATGCCTGTAACATCTGACATAAAATTAGCATAAAGGTAACCTGATATTTTACCAGATTACCTGAGGAATCTGTCATGTGGATGTCACAATCCATTACCCTGGTTATTGCTAAAAATTCATAAGTACAAATACAGTCATGAAAGCACAGATCAAAGCATATTGTGGCTGAATTCAATTGCATAAGCCACCAACTGCCCCCACCAATCACCTTGACAATCTCCATATCACAGCTTCAATAAGCTCTTGTTCAACAACATCAAAGTTCTGAGAGATCTCAGTCGCAGAGTTTTGCAATGATAGTTAATAGTCGGGTTAGGAAACAAATCAAGCCCAATGAATATCCCCACGAAAAGAACACAAACAAATAAAATTGATCAGAAACAAGTTCCCTATTTAACATGAGTTCAAAACTAACCTTGATGAAGATTGTTCATTCAGAAGATGACGAATAAATTGGCACTGCATGTCTGAACCCTTACACTGTAATGATGAACCTTGGCCCAGCATTGAAAAGTTGCAGCAGTTGCATGAACCTGAATGAGGAAGAAAATTTGTTCAAGCTGAGAGTCCACACTGGAGAGAAATTCTACCATGAAAATTAATGAAGAACTATAAGCAGGTTAAAAGCAACAGCCTTACAGCAATTAGCTAAGTACGCCACTTGTCTGTCACAAAATAATTTACCAAATTCATTTCCCACCTCACTAATAAGACTAGATTGAACTACTTTCATAGCAACTTCAGAAATATTTTTACCTGTAATATTTGATCCATGCCTTGGCTCCACAGATGCTGATGATTCCATGCAAAAACCCTGTACTTCATCATTAGAAGATTGACCACATCTCCCTTGTTCTAGGATCTTTCCAAGGGATGACCTTGCATGTTGCTCAGATAATTCCAACATCTCCCTCAATGCAAGGGATCTAAGATAATCATCAAACAAACAAGCCCTTCCACCAATGCTCTCTTGTTTCATTAAGGCTGGAGTCAGCTCTGTAGTGGGCATTAAAGTAGATGGAGGCAATGCAATGGACATTTTTTGTGATGGCAAATTCTTAGGAGAACCCAAGGTTGACTCCACAGCTCTTTGTAACAGATGATCAGTATGTCCACTGCTTCCCACAAAAGGAAGCTTCTCAAGAGATTTAGAGAAGCTTCCACCTTCAGATTTGTTTGGTAGTGCGCTTGACGGCTGATGTACATGCCATTTGCTGTCATGTACTGCCGGATAACCAGAAAAGTTGCTCTCACCCACAACTCCAGTGAGAGAACATGCATTTTCCAGCCAATTATGAATTTTAGGCCCCAAACCTGGTCCAGCACACTTTCCAGCAAATGATCCCACCCCTTCACCATTTTCTCTAGATCTGCAGAAAGTCGGGTCAGGGACAGTCAGTGGACTTTGCATACTATTTCCAAGAATCCACGGAATATTACCAGAGCCACATTTGCCAGCATGAGAATCGCTGCTTGGTTTCTGAGCCATGATCTCACTGATATTGACCACCTTGTTAGCAGCTTTAGAGTGTGAGGTCCCCTCAAGCATAGTACTAAAGTATTCAGATGGTGACACCACAGATGTCCCAGCCATGTTGCCATTGAATTTTTGTTTTTTACCAACATCCATAGCATTACTGATTACATGTTTCTCATAGTTCAGCTGGCATTGTTCCCTTCTTGAGAAGGAATTGGACAGGCCAGTATCACAGGGAAGACATTGTCTGAATTCCTCCTCTTCCCCATAGTTAATCACTGTATCATTCAAGGTATAATAGTCACATATTGCTCAGACTCAACAGAACAGAAATTATTATATGGTAACAATAGACAAATACATATGAGATGAATATAGAACTAACTAGAAGCATTGACACAACACACCATCATGAATCATCCGCTTCTTAGAAAATTGCCTTTGTGAGTCAACAAACATATTGCATAGCTGTGGTCTCATTACTGATAGTGCTGGATCTCCCAAACTCTGACGTCGCTGGTATGGTCGTCCAAGCTTCAACTCTATGCTTGAAGAAGGAATATCCTCGACCCCAGTAACCCCATCCATTGCATTTTTAGCTCTGATGATAGCTTCAGAACTCTGAAAAGGAGTTCTTAAATTTTGTGGACTGGCATGGATAGCAGATAAACTTCCAATATTCACCTTGGCATCCCTATAGGCAGACAAGGATTGACAGCCACTTTCTACTTCTCTACCAACAAACTTTGGCATTGCCAAACAGGTAGAGATAGGGCAATCTTTGACTCGATCATTGTTCATAACACATGAATTTCTTTGTGAAATGCCAACCAAGCCTTCAAGACCATGTCTGTGTTGTTTCTTCTGTGAATCATCAATGCCAGAATTCTGGTCCCTAAGAATCATTTTTGGAAAAAAAGAGTCTTCTAGAGGCTTTCCAGACGTGACCAGACCTCCAGACGGATGAAGCAGATAATTGCAGTCAGAATTCTTTAATGCATTGGGTCTAGAAGCACCAGAATTCATCAAATTAGCCGTAAATGATAATCCTTGAGGCCAGTCCCATCCACTCTGATCTTCTGGAACCCTAATCTAAAGCATCATAAAAACATCACCATCCAGTGTTCTCGTTGCTTCAAACAAATGCCAATAAAAAACATCACCATCCAGTCTATGACAAACTAACACATTCAGAATAAAAGCAAAGTTCAATGGAATCATAATTATAAGAACCAAATCCATTTGTGTGCCTATGTACATCCATGGCTGCAAGAATACAAACTTGCACCAGTATTCAGTGTGAACAAGAGTCATGAAATAGTCAAACCATCTTCACACACAGCTATTCAATTTCCTTATTAACGAGGTCCAAACTCTTTGTGGATCAAAATTTTGCAACAGAACATCACTTTTTATTGCTTTTATAGCATCCATTTGTCTTTTAATCTCAAGCAAGTTTATGTTCTCAAGAAGCTCTACATTGAAGAACTTAGTAAGCATTAAGAGAGTACTAGGAAATTAACCTAATAGCTAGATTTTCTTCGAAGAGAGAATTACAATATCAACTGGATGGGGAAGAATCCTCCAATGCACTCATTGAAAAACAATGCAAATGCCTCATTTTAGTCTTAATTTTATAGACCATATAAGTTGTATTGCCCATAGAAATTCTCAGTAATTTTATTCACATACCTGTATTGACTCTAGAATTTTTCAGGTAGAACATCATCATCAACATCAACAAAAAGAAAGCAAGCAACAAAATGGAATACACCGCTACAACAAAATTAAACAGCACAACACAACCTACAATCTAGATGCCCACTTTTCTACATTGGATACATGCAATGCTTTCTGCATTTATATGCATATGCACATAACACAACCTACAATCTACATGCCTACCTTTTCTGCATTTCACACATGCAAAGTTCTTAAGCATTTACATTTGTTACCCTCATGCACATGGGCATATAGATTCACAAACAAAGGGCATCTCAATGCATGAAACTCTCATATTTTGGGAAGGTCAAATATACACAGTTTTACCCTTGTTTTCACAAAAAGGCTATTTCCCCAACTCAAAACTATAAACTTAAGGTGACAATAGAATAACCTTAACACTACATTAAGTCTCACCAAACAATAATTCATAGATGGATGCATATATTTATGAATGAAGCAGAAAGAGACAAGGATATGGTTGAAAACTTGAACATAAGAACCTTACCCCAAATTTCTGGAAGTATCCCTTACGCCACATAGCAATGGTTTCTCCACCATCCATATAAACAACATCCCCTGGGTTAGCATGCCACAATCCAGCATGCTGGTAAAAAAGTAGTAGATTAATATTTCACACAACAAACATGCCAAAATGCTATCCAGATGTGGTTGACAGGCAATAATTCAATCAAATAATGGGAGAAGCATCAAAACCATGTGCCATTAGTAGAAGTTACCTCACAAAATTTGGAGACCGACATGTGGAAATTGTGGCATGAGCAAACAATCCCTAGGAGTCCTGTGTTGCTGAGGAGCAGATCACCACCTTTTCAGTAAATCAAACCCAAATTCAGTGTCCAGCCACTAAGAATAATCACTTGACTAGTAACATCACTTACTTATAGTTAAGCAGTACACACGAGGACACTCCCTCGAAAAGGTAGATGAATTATAAGACGCAGAATCTTCTGCTTCCAATGGCAATTTCTGCTGCAGTTGAATATTCATTTTTTGGAGTTTTTCAGCATTTACAGGGGTTTTGCTATGCCATTGCTCTCTCAGAGAAGGGAAGCCCTTTATTTCTTCATTACCCGGAACCACTTGCTGGCTTACTGCTCTAGCCAGATTGGAACTTTGAAGACTAGAGTCCACAGCTGGAAGGCCAAACTGCATAATGGAAGTGGAACTAGCCACAGTCTGGAATGAAGAAGGCCGGAAAAGATTTGCCCCACTTTGCATGCTTTGGCAGCTCACATTCTCTGATAATGGCCTATAAGATGGTAGAGCTTGGCTTCCAATAGCACTAGCGGCTACAATACTGCTTTCAGCAGGAAGTTTACTAGGGGCACTTGCTGATTTTGGATTCAATAGATCCTGGAATTCGCACTGCAAAATAGAAGCTGGCCCATATAGAAGAGAGAGAAATGAATTTTCCATATTGGCATGATCCAAGTTGTAGGAACTTAAAGTGGGACGGTTGGGAATCATTGAAATGGCAACCCTTCCATGCCCTTTTGAGCTCAAATCTTGTTTAGCCTGCACAGAAATATGGTTGCCTAAACTAAACATCTATAATTAGGCAAAAGCCAAAGCAGAAAATATTAAGGACTTCTCTAACACATATCGAGTTGAAAGAATCAAAACAAAAACTTGCATATGCAAATTTATAATGATGAAGAGACAAATAGAAGAGGAAGAAAAAGAAAAAGCATACACGGCAATGGTTTACATGGGAAAGGGCCCAAATAAGCAATTCAATAGTTATCCTTATTACTATATGCAGTGCTGCGCAGTGAGAAAAGCCCATTTATCACCCCCTACCCCCCAAAAAAAGCCCAACCACCATACCATAGGAGCCATTAAACTTCCAACTCAGCAAAGTTCCATAACCATTCTGCAATCAAACTTCAATAATTGACGCAGAAAATTCAAGCTTCAATTGAATCTCTTTCATAGCACCACTGCAGGTCTAAATATAAAACAAGCACCTTTGCTAAGCAGTACTTTGATCCTTATAATTCAGGCATGTACGCAATGGTCTCAAAGTCCATCCAAAGGTTGGCATTTTACAGAAACACAGAAAAGGGATTCACATTGCCGGCAATATCTTCAGTTTAAATAGAATCAACAAAAACATCAGCTAAGATATGACGGGGAACACACACCATTGTTATCCCACGCCCACACAATATATCAACAAAAGGCATCAACCACAGACAAACATTGTAAATAAATGAATCACAATGAAACCTAGAACAAAATATACACACGCATTAACCAACACCATTCTCAAACAAAACTTCCCTTCGCAAGGAAACACTGAATAAAATATAAAAGCCACAAATTGATACAGATAACAGTGAACGAACCTGATTTGGAGGAGGAGGTTCTTGCGTTGAGGATGAAGGCACCGACGGTAATGCCGGAGCGCATTTGAGTTGCCAAGAGTTATCCATCTCTAAAGAACACCTCTCTCTCTCTCTCTCTCTCTCTCTCTCTCTCTCTCTCTCTCTCTAAAGCCTAACAAGCCTCCATTTGAGCCAAATTCATTTGCAAGAATGCTGCTACTGCTACACTTCTCGCTTGTAGTTAATGACCAAAATATCCCTCGCAGTGGCACACATATTGCAGAGAACAGTGGAGAACAGGGAGGCGAATCATGGAGAGAAGCATGAAGAAAGTATAAACCCTAGATTCCGATTCATGCACACAGAAAAGCAAACGCAGATAGAGAGAGAAAGAGACATAGAGGGTGATGAAAGCACCTGATGAAACGTCTTTGCTTTTTAGGCGGGCAGGCGGGCAGGCGGGCAGGCGGGCAGGCGGGCAGGCAGGCAGGCAGGTAGCAGGTTGACCAGACGCTGCCATGTAAATTGTTAAATGGTTTGAATTGGGGCACCTTGGGCTGACGGATTTTCGTGGAGTTTTCGCTTTTTTTTTTGGTTTGGTTTTGATGGTTGGATCATGGGTTGGGTGGTTCTGGACCGTTGATCGTGATTACAGCTGGGGCTAATCGTTCCTCCAAAGCTTCACGTGCAAACTGCACGCTCTCAGGTCACGCCTGCGAAAGTTACTGTGCGGGTTGGCGTTCGGGCTGGAAAAGAGAGTGGGTTCCACCGAAAGCTTTGTTTTTTCACAGTTGGAGCCATCCTACTGTGCGGGTTGGCGTTTGGGCACGGACCCACCCCTATTCCGCTAGCATGACATAATATTCCATATGTTGGGAACTTGTATGATTTGGACAATATTGGGACGCTACTTGTCTGAAGAATAACAAGAAGCAGACGATGTGAGAAATCCGCGGAACCCAATTGCTAGATTCGACAAGGGCCTTGATTGATGCAAAAACAAATTGACGAAATTGCATTATTGATGTTTATTCCAAGAGCATTTCACAGCAATATAGCAACATTATACATTGCCTTTTGTGCCTCGGCTTCTCTCTGCTTTCCGAAAAGGATTGCTTCCGCTTCTTTTTGTTTCTTGTAGAGAGCCCCCGACTCGCCTCTTGCAACTTTTTCCATGAAACAAATTAGTAACGGAGACAATGGTTTCTTTTGTCCCTTTTGTCTGGGTGTGTCATTCAAAAGCATAAACTCGGCTGCCAAGTCGGAGCAAGTAATTATTTGCTATAGCCCATGTAGCCTGACTTGTCTGTGCTCGAGTTAATGCGACGATACGTGGTTCTAGTCATTGCATTGAATTTTAAACTTTCATTTTAATTAATTTCTGAATTTTTTTAGAGATTAAATTTTTAATCCATATTTATATTATTGCTTGGTTGCCCCATAAACTGCTCCTACAATTCAAACCGCAGGAAAAATCATTTTCCATCTGGATTAATCATACAGCTACAGAGTTGGCGACTAAGTTGTATTATTTTTCGTGTTGGTTTTTTTCCTCTCTGTTTCTTCATTTCGGTCTTAAATTTTAAATGGACGACGAAGTATATGTCTGCAGTTAGTGGCCTCTGAGATAAACAGAAATAAGAACTTAATTTTTGCCTTTTACCAATTTTTTGGTTTGGTGGGAGGGGGGGGTGTCAGATTTAATGACCTTGGTTTCGTACTCCGCACTTGCTCTGCTTAAGAACACAGCCTTGACATTCTCAGCCCTTGTGAAAGTACTCACTTTTTCCACCTCCTTCTGCAACACAGCCCCCCCAGGAGCCTCCGCTTTCGTTGCTGCCACCTCTGCCACTTGTGCCTCCATGGTCCACCGACCTTTTTCTTTATCCAAGTCAGCATATCCCGACTTTTATCTCCTCTTTCGACCCTTCACCTTGCCTTTGAGTGGATATGGCCTTCGTCTCTGCATCAATTTTCGCTGCATTTTGTAGCGTTTGTCCGTCCCTTTCCTTTGCCCCTATCTCTCCCTTCATTCTGGCGTCCGCCTCATCAACTTTAGCTTGATTTGCAGCCTCTTCTGACCCAGGTAAGAAAAATACTCGTGCCCAGGAACATCGACCAGTTGCTTGACGTTGACGTTGTATATCAACAGCCCAAAATGGTCAAGTTCAAGCTGGACTTTCCCAAACACTTCTTTTTTAAACTCTTCGGTTCCTTTGAAAATCTCTTTCATCGTCACCGAAGCAGCAAGGACTCTAGTTTCACCTTCGATGATTCCCTGGACTAGCTCTTTGACATGTTTAGAGAACTTGTCGTGTGGAGAGATGAAATTGTCTCTTTTGAGGAGACTTTCCTTGTCGTTTGCGCAGGCGCCAACGGTGAACAGGGCCGGAAGGACGAAAGGGAGCTTCTCGGCGGTCATGGCTTGAACTTCGAAAGGTGTATTTTACTGGCGAAACATCGATCACAGGCAGCACCAAAGCCTTTTTTGCAAGCTTTATGTCCTGGATGCCAATTCCAGTGATCACCAAATATTCTGATGCAGTTGCAACTCTATACATGGTTTTAAGCTCATGTTTTCAATCCAACTGGAGAAAACAAATTACAAGCATAGGATGGCAATGTTATGAGTCGGACTTGAAACAGTATACTGCATAAATGACAGTGGACAGCGAGCGTTAAATATAAAATTATAAATAAATTATAATAAAAAAATAAAAATTATTTTTCATAAAATACATAATTATAACTTTTTAAAAATATATAAAATTAAAAAATCAATTTAAAAAATTAATAAATCTATTATATTAATAAATTTTAATACTTAAAAAAAAAAACTAGTTAACAATACTTATTAACACATATAAAAACACAAAAAATATATATTAATTATATTTTTTATTATCATAAATAAATAAAATTATAAATAAAAAAAATTATTTTATCATCTTTTTAGGCTTTTATGTGCCAAAATAATTGTGAGTTTTATTTTTTTTTTTTTTGGGAAAAACAAAATAAAAGAATAATTTTTAGATTGGCCACACCATAATTAGTGTAATTTCTTTGAAATTTACCTTATAATTTTTTTATCATCCAACAAATTACTAAAGGTTAGTATAGACTTATTACTTCCTAGCTGATGTTGACTTTGGATGAGACTCCGCGTGGATGGATAACAATTCCAATACCAGGAGCGTAGAATTTGGACTTTGGGAAAAAGTTGATCAAAAACCGAAAACAAAAAACCAATGATTTTGGATAGAACACCACGAAATGTTTGCTAGTTCCCGGTTTTTCCTGCCTTCGATTTTGCTTTCAATTGAAGTCCGCGAGTTCTTCGTTGGTTCATATGGAGACTTGAGAAATTCGACCACCCCTTCTCGTCCGCTGCAGTTTTTTTTTCCCACTTTCTCTTGATAGGGTGGCATAGCTAGTTTGTGTATACATGTAGATGTATATAGTTAATTTGTGAATGTCCTCTCCTTTCTGCGTTTCAATTTTTCTAAGATCTGTAATATGTAGACGGTGAAATGGATGCGGAAATTGATACGCGGAAAAGAGAGAGACACCCACAAATTAACTTTCCCGGGTCGGCGACTTATCATACCTAAATACGGCCCCAGCATCGGTGACATTGCTGGCCATGCGAGAAATCGTGTTTGACGTTCAAGAATACGACTGCAATGGACGTAAAATATCATTTCAATTTTTTTTTTTTTTTTTTGGGGTGTTTAGCATGTATATTTCCTTTGGAAACAAAACAACTGTGACATCAAAATGAAGATCAACCTTTGGAATAACTTGGACCAAAAAATAAAGAGTTGACCACAAGCTAAGGGTTCTATAGGCCCTCTGGAAAAATTCAAATAACCTTCTACACAGATATGGGGGTCTTTATGGCCAAGGATAGATTCGAATGAGTGGTCACAATTGCGCGATTTGTACCACTCCATGCAGCTACAAAGCCGTTGCCTAAGTAACTAGGTTATTCCAAAAAATTGCCAAGAGATGCATGATAAACCAGAACAGAGTACCTGTTAACAGTGATCACATGAAGTGGACGCCAGTTATCTTTTAGACCCAGAATCTACAATGCCTTGAGAACCAAAAAACATGGCAATTGGACAAAACAAAAACATTGCACAGAAGTTATCCACCACATTAACAAAATTTGAATACTTAATATTCCAGGAAATTCATATATGTATTGATCATATAGAAATTTCCAATGGCCAAAATCATAAGAGTAAATTCCAAGCAAGAAGTTGCTGACCATAACATTTTTCCCTCCCATAGAATCTAATCAAGCAAAACTTACACTTCACCAGCTCACATGGCTGTGAATGCTTTCTTCCCACCACCAGAGGAACCAGCAGGGATCACTTTTAAGACATTGAACCTCACTGTCTTAGACAAAGGCCTGCAAATGAAGAAGTACATGCGATTAAAGCAAAAAACAAGATCTCCCATCCCCAAATAAACTAATCAGTCAAACTTTGCAATATTTTAACCTGCATTGGCCGATAATAACATGGTCTCCCTCTTTCACACGGAAGCAAGGTGATACGTGTGCTGGAATGTTAGAGTGCCTCTTTTCATATCTAAAAGAAATCGAACACATCAGTGTGTTCCCATGCCAAAAAAAAAGTGAAAATTACACGGGAGGGGGAAATTAAAACTCTTGCCTCTGGTATTTTTTCACAAAATGAAGGTAATTGCGCCGAACAATGATGGTCCTTGTCATCTTTGCACTGTTGACAGTACCAGAAAGTATACGGCCTCGGACAGAAACATTTCCAGTAAATGGGCATTTCTTGTCAATATATGTCCCTATAGATACCCAAAAAAAGCAGTACTCATTGCCAAGAGGCATACGAAGAACCTCTATATAATTGAACTAAGAAATTTGTCCGTTAATCTTCAACTAGCTGTGTGCTTCTCATTATGAAAATGATTACAACACTCATTCCCCCATAAAGCATTAAGTGGCAAACACTAAGTAATAACCACACAGGGAATTCAAAGACAATCCACCCCCTTCCTCCCCCCCCCCCCCCCAAAAAAGTAAAAAAGGCATATGAGACCAGGAATAGTGAAAGTCACAAAATAAACAGCACTCTCAATAAGAGCAAGCAGGACCACATTAGTAGGAGAAGAAAAGAAGGTGCAGCAAAAATTGCAAAGAAAGAAGAAAAACAATGCAGAATCAGCAAAAGAAGGCTAATACTGGAAATTCAGACATCATTTCATTGATTTTGATTCAAGTTTATACAACTTTTTTGTGGTTTGCACTCATTACATTCAACTTCAAGCCATAAAATTCAAAAACTACTTTCACATTCTCCTATAACTTGAAATTTGAGTTACAAACTAACCAAGCTAGCTAAAAGCTAGTTACAACATAACCGAAAAAAGAAAGTTAGTTACAAATTCAGTTGAGAGGCATCCAAAAAGTTGCTAGAATAAAAAATCCTCAATGAGGAAGCTATGGCTGTCAACAAATAGCCATAGTTCGGTACTGATTTTTTGGTAATAGGCCCATTGTAGAACAATGTAAGAAACAAAGAGAAAAAGAAAAAAAGAAAAAGGATCTTCCAATGTAACTCCTCATCTTCTATTAAGATATAGGGAAGAGCATCAAAATGGAAAATACTGGTACAGCATGCATGTCATCTGTAAGCAACAACACTCACTTCTAATTCAATACCTTACAAAAATATTAAGCAAAATGCATAACCACAACCAATTGCACAAACATCCATATCCACTATTCTGGGAACAAACACTGCAATCCATTGAAGCAGTTACTAGTGTCTAGTGACCAGTTTGTGCATGCGAGCAAGTAATCTTAACTCTGCAAGTCCATCGTCCATTACAAAGTAAAATTTCAAACTGCAAACGGGACACACATTAAAAATTCATGTCTATTCACTTAAAAACCACAAAAAAAAAAAAAAAAAAGGTTCATTGTGTTGATGCTAGGCAACAAAAACCAAAGCAAGCACAATGAGGCAGCAATGGAATGATAAAGACCTTCAATTGCCTCTCTGGGCGTCTTGAAACCTAAGCCAATGCTCTTCCAATACCGATTGCCTCCCTTGCCAGGTCTCTTCCCTTTCCCCGACTTCTTCGAGCTACGAAAATTTCCCAAACAATACTCAACAAAGCAGCATTCAAGAAATTTAAAGAAAAAAACAAATCAATCAATTCTCATAGAATGAATGGGCAAAACTTACGAAAGAAACACCTTGGGCTGCTTCAGAAACGCCTTCTCCGTCTAAAGTGGAAGAACCAAAAAACATATATATATATATTCAAACAAACCAAATCATATAAAGAGGTAACAGAGACAAATTAACAAAGAAAAGGAGAAAGAAACTAGCCTGCTCGGCCATTGTTGGGGTTTGCAGAACACTTCGACACGGCCGAAATCGAGAAGACGACTCAGTCGGAAGGCGTAAACCGGCGGTCTAATTTGCCGGAGGGCGAGACACTTGAAAAGGTAAGATTTGACAGAGGTGCAGCCCTAATGACCTCAATGCCTAAAATACCCTTATCCCATTATTTTGAGATTAGAGGAACCTCACCCCCAACATATAATTGTTTATAAATTGGAAACATACCTTCTGGACAGAGAAAAATTACTTACTCACTATTAAGTTACAAAAAATTATAAATACAAAGTAACTAATCAAAAATATATTCAAAGGAAACCATCATCAGGAGCAGGTAAGAAACTCCATGGGGGGCTTTAGGATTGATGTTGGGCTTACAGATAGGGCTTATTGCCTTGTGATATGCGTGGAACTTGGTGCATGAAGTGAGCTCTACTGTGGCCCTTGAAGTTTGTCTGGTAAGAGTGGACATAACCCACCCCACAAAGCCAACCCAAGTCCAAGTCCACAATTATAGCGGCCTGTTGTTGATCGAGGGTTGGAGTGTCAGAGGGCTGCATACTTGCCCAGAAGGATGCAGTCGCGGACTGGCTTCCCGATAATGCTTCCCCTGCTTCTGTTGCTGGGCCTCCATGAATTGGAGGGTCCCCCGCTTGGAGTCTAACAGGCTGTTTTTCAAGTATCTTCTGTTATTTTGAGCAATTCGAAAACAAAACTTGGGAGAAAAGTTACAGAATAAGGGGACTAGGAAGGAGAAAATAAATGGAGACAGGTGGGACGAAAAAGGAGCATGCGACGATTCTTTTTCTTGTTTTATTCTTTAACTCAGTCTTTACGTATGTCTTGTTCAGTTTTCTGTAACAGTAAGATGAGAAAATTAGCTTTGTAATTCTGAATCTTACTGTCAGAATGCATATGAGTATTCACTTTTCTCCCAAAGGGCCAAAACAACTAGAAAATAAAGGTAGCACTGTGACACGTGGGCATGGCCCGCTTGAAATTGAAAATGACACTGATGAACATGGAATGTTGCATTTCTTGTGAATCTTATCTCACAAGTCACGGCTTTTCGCTAAAGCCTGATGGATACGCAAAGCCGCATCTGTTCCACAATTTGCCAAATCCTTTTTGTCGCCCAAACTTGGCCCCACATGGCGCTTCTCACAGGTACACCTAGCTGTTGAAAATGTAAAGGACCTAATTTTTATAAAATACTCCAAAATGGAGTTTGATTTAAGGTCTAAGATTTTGGGTTGAATTATCAGTCTCTTTATTATTATGATTTGCACACAATTTATGTAAAATTATATTAAAAATCACTTATTTTTTACTACTCAATTACTATATAAGATATAAGAACAACTATAATATGTTTTAAGAGATTTTCCATTTCTTTTATCTTTTATTTTCAAATCCAGAACATTACAAGATATAAAATTTTGCAATACATTCTCCTCTTGAAATTATTGTAGGTTTTAGGAGTCAAATTTCTTGATTTTCTCCCTTTATAGCCAATATACTCATACATGTCAGTTGTCAAAACTTATGGATAATTTGAAGAATACAATCACAAATGTATATTAATTTTGCAACAAATTTAACTAAATTATAGATAATCTAATAAAAGATACAATATTAAAATTTCATTATAATTGCAATCATCTCTTATATTTCAATATCTCATTATTATTATTTTAATTAATTCTTATAAAATTTTAGTTTCATAAATAAAAATTCTTTTTAATTCTTTCAATTTACGAACTCTTGTTAAAAATAAATTTTTCGCTAAAGTTATAATTTTTTATGGCAATTTTTAAAACATACATATTACATGATATAAATAATTTCATATACCAACAACATCATAGAAAAAATAAATAATAATAACTCACATAATTTTGTTAATCACTTTAAAACATATAATTTGCATATATTTTTTCTAAAGACATCATTATGTACAAATAATACGTCATAACATCTCAAATTATTTATATAAATATATAGAATAAGCTATGTAAATACATTTCACGTAAATTCATTTTAGTATGTCATGAATATATCATAAACAATTTGAATTGATAATTACACGTATTTATATAAGGCATATTAATATTAGTATATTAATCATGTAACGATGTAACACTCCGAACATTGCAACACGGCACGGTAAGCTTCCTTACTTCTTGGTTTTTGGGACACACGGCAATTGATTCATGTTATTGTACGAAACCGACCATTGTGTCCCTTTCTTGTATTAAATCGTTCTAGGCTGCCCAGTGGCATCATGCCAGATGTGGAGACATCGTGGCTATGTCGGTTCTGTCAAACCGTTCGTACAATTCTACCCGAAACCGAGTACTGATGTATAAAGGATCGTTTGATTGCCATACGATCCTTGATTTCATTGACACGCGTCCTTTGTATGCTACACACGATTAGAACATCAACCATCCTCACCAACCAACGGCATAATCTCATATATATATATATATATATATATATATATATAGAGGACGACCATAAAAAATGTAGTTATAACTTGGAATGATTATGTACAATTTGAGAAATTTTATTTTAATTTTTTAAAATATAATTTATTTATAATTTTATATTATATGATAAATAAATTATATTAAATAAAATAAATAAACATGATAAACATCACTTAACTTTTTCTCTTAGACAACACAAGTGCTTATATAGTACGTGGTAGGCTAAAGATAGAGAACGTGGAACCCCACAATTCACAAAAGCAGAAACGGCTTGCACATATTCACGCGTCAGTCGACGCCTACTTCCACGCGCCTTCTTCCTTAAACTTTCGAAGTGAAATTTCAGGCCCACTTTTCAAAACGCTATTGAAATTACGGATCTCTCACCTCGGAGACCTGTATAAATTTCATTCCCTACAATTTAACGTGCTACAAGTAATTGTGTTCTTAAGTTTCTTTTAATTTAGAGAGAGTTAAATTTTTAAATTTCACAAATGTATTATATTAGATAAAAATTAAGTTTCATAAAATTTAACTTTTAAATTTTTTATATATGAAATTGTTCATATTAAATTTAAAATTTTGTTTTCACAAAAGTTGAACACAAAACCATATATCAAGATACATATAATCATATTAAGAAATAATTCTTATATGCTTTAAGTATTCAATGTCAAAATTAAAACAACTTAATTTTTATATAAAAATTAATTATAAATATAAAATATCTCAAATTCAAAATTTATTTTTTTTTTAATTAAATTATTAATTTTCTTAATTTCTTAATTAAATAAAATTATATTAAAAATTATTTATTTTATATCATTAAAGTATTATAAAATTTTAAAATAATTATAATCTATTTTGTGAGACCTCTTATATCTTTTTTGTTTTTCTCCTATTACCTTAGTTTTAGTTTAACGTTGAGAAAATTATAATTTTAATAAATAATAATATAAAATAAATTATTTTAAATAAAAATATTATTATTTTAAAATTATATATTTTTAGTAATAATAATAAAAATATTATAAAATTATAAATATTTAATAAAAATATTATTAAAATAGATGTTAATATATAAAATAATTTTAAAAAATTAAAATTTATCTTATTTTTTAAAATAAAAGAATTATTTTTATATTTTAAGTTAATTTTTATATTAAATATATTACTTATAATTTATAATAATTATTTTACATTTATTTAATTTTAATAAATAATAAAAATATCATTTTAATTTAAAATAATTAAAATAATAATTATTTAAAATAAAATTTTAAAAATATATATTATATTTATCAAATTTTAGAAAATTATGTTAATTTTATGTTAAAAAATAAAAAAAAAAAAAACAAACAACTTCTTTTAAAATTTATTAAAAATATTTTTATCTAATAAAAATATATTGTAGTTTTTATAATTTTTTATAATTTCTTAAAAGTATTTGACTAATTTTTTTTTCAAATATTTACGTTTTTAAGTAAAAAAAAAAAATAAATTCAAAAGTATAATTAAATAATTTTTTTATTTTTAAAAATATTTTTATTTAATACAAGCCAAATTAAACAGACTATCAAACACAATTTATATAGAGGAAGGTTAAAGAGCTTTTTCAACTGCTCAATTTTGTAATGATGATTAGTTGTCTCCTTTTGATCGGATCAAATAAACACAATTTATTTTTAAATATGAAACTTTATCAGGCACCGAATCCCCATCATTGAGTCCAAATATACTTCTATTGAGAGACAAATAATAAAGACGCGCGCGCCTTGGTGGTTAAAGTTGGTTCGTTTTAACTGCTCATAACCCATATAGTTGCATATTTGATTATTTCGTTGTTTACAACTAAAACATCCTTTTTGTTTTTTTAGACAGGGTTCTAGCTAAACGATTTTAGCATATTAGGGAAAAAACTGAGACTCTGAAAGTTGACACGGTTCAAATATCCCTACATTTGTCAAATTCAATTCTAACTCAGATGCTATTCAAGATTACTTTGAAGCTCCCCGAGCAGATATGACTTAGCCACCATACTCTTATGACCAAGATAAAGGAATTTGGGTGCCCGGACCTACATGTTCCGGCAATCATTCATATTCTGATCACTGAGCACTAAAGCAAGAACTTTAAACATTAAAGGGATTACACAAAAAGGATGAGCACTAGCCCAAAAAACAGTTTGCCATTATTACTTTAATTTATAAGGGAAATTATACAGTCTATACATATATAAAAAGAAAGCAAGTAAAAGAGGTAGGATTCCAAAGGCAAACACGCGGTACATAAATTAGCCCAAACCAGTAATTTTGATAAGTGGGAATCGGATATAGGAATTGAATTATGTACATTGAAACACAACGCCGTGAATCGGAGCTAGTGACTGGAAATTGGAGCCCCCAATCCACGTACACAAACAGTACAAAAAAAACCAGATTTTAGTCAACTCCAAGCAACGACTTCTCTCCTTGGGGCCGTCACCCGACTCACCACTCCCCGAGACTCCGCCCAATCTTCCACCGGAAACTTCTCCGGCGTGGCCGGTAATCTAGCCATGAAGTTATTGAGAGGCAACTCGTCGTCTCGGCTGTTCTCGTCTTCAAAATTGAGCGAGTAACTTGCCGGATCGTAGCTGAAATCCGCCCAGCCATGTCTCCTCCTGTTCTTGCCTCTCATCCCAATCAGCACCATGCACCGGTCCCTAATCTCCGGTCTTGCGTGATTAATCTTTCTACGGCCGTCGTCGGAGTCCGGCTCCAGGATCTGGTTGTGCTGGTTTGTGCGGAAGCAGCTAATGTAGGCTTTGAGCATGTCTCTGAGGGACGACGACGACGACGACGACGGCGAGTGACAGCCATTGTTAATCATCGGCAACGCCATTGTTTTTCCTTTCACTACTGAACTAATGATTCTCTCTTTCTCTCCCTCTTATCCGTGAAGCGATTGAAACAAGAGTGATGCTGACGACGAAGGGACAGAGGGAAGCATATTTAAAAGGAGTGTGGGCACACAGAAAGAGCGACGGATATGGACGGACGCAGCGCTTGTCACTTGTAAGCTGGAAAGAGCGCAAAATCCGTGGGACTTGCGTGGCGGGTTTTTTCCGCGTGCTGTGAGCAAAAGTAACAATAAAATAAATCAAAAAGAAATAAAAAAGTGAGATAATTTTCGGGCACTTTTGAAAATTCCAAGTCACACTTACGTTCGATTTTCCCTTTTTTCCTTTTTTTAAGCGGTAAAGCAGCGGTTAAAGGAAACTCAGCTTGTAATAGACACGTCATAATTGGCACTGGCAGCGTGGACATGTTGGTGGTGGCTATGCTTTCTGACGGCTGAATTGAATTGTCTGACTTGTGAATGTTGAAATAAAATATAAAGTCATCTAATCCAACTTAAACTAAAATTGGATTCAAATTGCTAAATATGAAAGAAGTGTCCTATCTGGATTCTGTTCCGCGAAAAAGTGAGAAAAAAAAAAAAGAAAGTAAGGGCTTCTGGTTCCAAACACTTTTCACAAAGCAGTGTCCAAACCAATGAAACTGGGCGCTCCACAACGCATCAGACTGCAATTCTTCTATGTCCAAACTAGTGTCAAATATATTTTCGAGTAATATCCGAAGTTCTAGAGAATATTATAATTAAAAAATAATCTAAACAAATTATTTTTGAGTTTAAAATACAATATTTACATTTCAATGCAGTTCTATCACAACATCAAACAAACTTATTGTAGGAAGTCAAAGTTAAGAATAGGAATGCTCGAGGGTGAATCGCAACGATCGAACATCATTTTTGAGGAGAAGAAGGAAATGCCGACATCGAGAGGCACGTGCGAATGCGATCTCCGAAGCGAGAAATTGGGACCGGTGTCACAAATTCACTGAAATATTTATACTAAATGCGGTTAATCTAACATCTGGTAACATTTTCCGATCTATTGGATGATAAGTTAGGGATTGCCTGTGAATATATAAATACTTAAATAGTCCTTTTTTCTTTCGGGGGTACAGAAAAATATAGTGCAGTTGTTTTTTTTTTTTTTTTTGGGTGAATTTTAATAATTAGCTATTAATTGTTAGTAAGGAAGGAGATTTGTAAGTAGAAAGATACCATCAAAGGGATGTTTTGCACTCTACTCAATTACATCTTTTGGCAATGTTTTGAAAATAGACTAATTGGTAGAAGAAATAAAATTGAGAATTAAATTATAATTTATTTTAAAAATTATTAATTTTAAAATTTAATTATTAAATCAATAAATTTGTTAGTTAGATTATAAATTAGTGAATGTCAGTGAATGAGTTATAATTTTTTTTATTTAATTAGTTTAAAAAATTTATAAAAAAATAAAAAATTAAAATTTTTAAATATTTTAATTTTTTTAAAAATAAAAATTATATTATTAATTTTTTTATATATTTAATATTAAATATTAATTTTATTAATTTAAATTTAATTTAATTAATTAAAATTAATTTTACAGTTCAACAATCTATTCGGTTTTAAAAACCTTGTCCCTTGGTCGTCTCCTCATTTGGGATGGCCCAATAGTTAAACGGTCAATTTTTTCACTACTGAGCTAACGGCAAAGATTTTTAAAAAAATGTCAAACTAATAAAAACTCCATTGACGTCGGCCCCAACAGCGCCAATGCCCACGCACTCAGACCCAAACAGCAAAACCATTAGGCTTCCGGACTAAAGAAGTCCAGAGATGATGCGTAAGCCCTCGGAAACTTATTTTCTTACTATTTTTCTCAATTTGAGATTTAAGATTCAAATTTTAGTTAATATTAAATAAAAAAAATCTTATTTCCCAGAATACAATTTATTCAACAAGAAGCCCTTCATTTTTTATGCACTAAAAGTTATTTTTCTCTTCCAAGACTTCACGCACTTGCTTGGACGGAGAGAAATTTATTTGCATCCACGTAAAAGCTTTCCGATTGGCAGGCTTAGTAGTATGTAAGGCCATACGGGCACATCCATGGGGTATGTATATAGGTGCCAAAGAACACTCGATCATTTAGAAAGGAAGGCCCTGTTGGTCATATAATTTATTTAATATTTGCTTAAGTCATCGTTTTCCCTCCCCCCACTAGCAAGATCTCGAGGAGGGATTTTGTTGTTGGATTTTCCTTGTACAATTTATGCGCTAAGTGACCCTTTATTTTAATACAATAAAAGTTATTTTCCTCTTCCAAAGCTTTTCATCATCACACTCACTTTAATAAAAAATGAATTTGAAGTTTGTGTGTCGAACAGTGGAATTTTATATCTATTAACATTCAAATGGGGCATAAAAAATATTTATCCAATGACAAATAATTTTTAAGTTTATTTTAGATGGACAAAAATTGATATAATTGAGACGAATCTTTTAATTATTTAAAAAATAAAAATAAAAATAAAAGTGCTCAACATCGAGTGGGTACTTTCATCGATGGAGGGAAAATTATTTGCATCCACGCAAAAGCTTCCCTATTGGCAGGGTTAATAGTATGTAAGCCATTGAGACACATCAATAAGGTATACATGCACGTGTGTGTTAGTCATGTAATTTATTAATATTTGCTGAAGTTATCGTTTTCCTTGCCCACTAGGATGATCTCGAGGCGGGATTTTGTTGCTGGATTTTCCTTGTACAATTTATCCACCAAGGGACCTTTTATTTTAATATATATATAAAAAAAAAATTTATTTTCCTCTTTCTAGACTTAATAAAAAAAAAAAAAAGATTGAATTTTAAATGGTGTGGTAGTGAAATCTTATACTCATTAATATTAAAATTAAATATAAAAAAAATATTTATTTAAATTTAGTAATATTTAAATAATAAATATTTTTATAAAAAAAAATTAAATAAGATAACAATCAGGAAACTTTTCACTTCATTCCACGAATATTACTGTACACTTTTTTGGTTATCGAAAAAAAAAAGAAGAAAGAGACTCAACATCGAGTGGACACTTGCTTGGATGGGGAGAAAATTATTTGCATGCACGTAAAGGCTTCCCGATTGGCAGGGTTAGCAGTATGTAAGCCATACGGGCACATCCATGGGGCATATCTCTATATATATATATATGTATATGCGCCAAGGAGCACTTGATCATTTAGAAAAGAAAGCCCTACTAGTCGTATAATTTATTAATATTTGCTTGAGTTATCGTTTTCCTTGCCCACTAGCAGGATCTCGACGCAGGATTTTGTTGCTGGATTTTGCTTGTACTATCCATGCACTAACAGGCCCTTTATTTTAATGCAATAAAAGTTGTTTTCCTCTTTTAAAGGCTTAACATAGACCTAGGTTTCAGTTAGACATTTGATTTGATTAAAAATAATAAATTTAAGAGTTTAAATATATAATAATAAAGTTTTAAATTAATTAATGTTAAAATTAAATATATATAAAATCTATTTAAATTTAACTGTATTTGATAATCCTCCCTTACTTCGTTGGTGAGAAAATTATTTGCATCCGCGTAAAGGCTGCATGACTGGCGGGGTTTGCGGTATGTAAAGCCATCCGAGCACCTCCACAGGGTGCAGATATATATGCCAGAAAAGTCAGCTGTTTGACCTAACATAGAATTCCTAATTCCGGAGAAAAAACAATTATAATCCAGTCACCGGGCTGTCAAACTACTTCAAGGACAGCCCAATGGATGGGTACACGCACACAAATAAACAAAATGTTTTAATACTTTGCAGAACAGCTGGCGTAATATATATGCGCGGTCTTTTAACAATCTCACCCATAGCTAGAGAGAAAATAGAAATTCCATATCCACTTCGGATTGCATGTTTCTTCGCTTTTATATACGTGGGAAAGGCTGCTTTGTTGTTTTTGGCTATTGGGTGAGATCCTGTAAACGAGAAGACATACATCCACTGCGTGTATACGATCCTGTAAACTCGAAGACATGATGGAAAATTACGTAGAGGTAGCCATGAAGCGGTCTGGTTGTGGCTGTTTCCAGGGAATTTGCTTGGGGCAGCCAAGAAACGACAATGGAGCTGACACGCCTCTACCGCATGGACAGCAAGAGAGCAGCAAAGAGGGTTTCTTGGCCGAAAAGTTGAAGAAGCTGAAAGGGGTTTCCGAGGTTTTGGCTGGACCCAAGTGGAAGCGTTTTGTCGGGAGGTTTGGATTCAGTAAGAGACACAGAAGGCAGCAGTGCCACCAGTTCCAATATGATCCTCTCAGTTATGCACTGAATTTCGACTCAGGGGAACCAGCGGGAGACGGAATATCCTGAATTGATTTCATCAACAGCTAGCTAGCATTGGTTAAACTAGACTTGGTTTCATATTGAAATTTTCCATTGGTTTTGTATATGAATATATATATATACACGTAAAATTGTATTGGATTCTTTACGGTTGGTGTTCTATATGAATCTGTCCTTCCTTTTATACTTGGATTAGATTCTTTATGATTGGCTTTCTATCTTCAACATTGTTCATTCTGTTATTCTTTTGTCAATTCTATTATTGTTAATTTAACTATCTATTAATCTAAGTTTTGTGGAATTCTTATAAGCACCGATTGTCCCTGGTCACGGGGCACTTAAATCCTCCATGATGGTATGTTGGGCACCATGGCAGGGCCTTGGTTTGTACCCTCACAATAGAGTCGAGTACCTCACTGATATGCAATAGTACTCGTACTGCCATATTTTACATATTTCAATTACGTTGGTTAACGCCCCGATTGTGACTAATTCACAAGCCTTGCAAACCAACGTGTATAGCAACAAAAAGTGCCGTAGGCCGAGATGAGAGGAAGGAAAAAAGAAAAAGAAAATGTATTTAATTCTACATGCTGTAGCTAGCACGAAGGAAATATCACAATCCATGCTTCTCCCATAATGGCTCCAGAGTTTTCTCGAGAAGTATCAACTTACAGTACTGCAAATTTAATTCTACATCACGTGGCTAAAGACTAGAACTTAAGAAAAAAAATATATATAAAAGCTACCATCTATGAGGGCCTTAAGGAACCACTCAAAGATTATTGCGCTGTACGCCAGTAACCCACCAATACTTTTATTCACAGAAACAAAGAAGCAAACAAAAATCATAAACCTGCAAGTGCACATGTTTGTATCAATTTCAGCTTAACCAATCTAAATTCTTTCTATTGTGAAACCATGGAATCACATTACATCATAGGCCTACTAACATCTGCATATGCTTTTGTGCATTCCTCATCCTCTATGTTAGCCTTTTCTTTCTATGGAAGCAGAATCTGGTTGTTTCACTCAAATCTGCGCGACAGCTAGGAAGGATTTTTACTGTGGCAGTTTCTACATAATTTGTTGGGCATATCCCCCAGAGCAAAAGCATGAACAAAGATAATATGGAATTGGTTCTTGGATTATCTTTCTTTCACACAAAGTGGCCACCACTGTTATCACCTGCATTACTTTTTTTTCATATTCATGTTGGTGCAAAGCTCTTGAGTTATATAGAAATTACAAATTACACATGCTCTAATCAAATTTACCTTTTGCGCTTGCTTTTCAAGACTGTCGAAGATGAAGGATTACTGTGCCAGTTCCTCTTCCTCTGATTGATAAACCAATTATTTATCTGCTTTAATTGTAGACCCGTTTCCTGCACCAACCTTGCCTTATCTTCCTCCTGACAAGACATAGTGAAGTGACATGACTGAGGAAGCAGTACTTTGGCCAGCTGGCTACAAAGCAACTAGACCGCTGATGTCGGGTCAAAAACTCACTTATAAACTTGATGCATACAGTTTTGTTTCTTTAGTGCTGTGGGGGTGTAGATTTGAATCTCTGATAATGTGCCTTTAAAGAGGGAAATTTCGTAGCTTTGGCCATTTTGAAGACTAAACGTGGGTGGGGCATGGTTGTACCATGTTTTTTATCACATGTTTTTCAAACTTCCCGGGAAAACCTCAGAAACTTGGTGGGGTTTACTTTATCATCAGAAAAATGAGGCGTTAATACTTACAGTAGGATATGGCCACTTGGCGTGTGATTGCCACCAAGATTTTAAGACAGAAGTTGTGTCGCCTGGAAGCTTTCCTGCTCGTCTTTTGCGCAGAATTTCCTCCCTAATATCAACTATTTTTTCTTTATAACCCTGTAAGAGATAATTCATAACCGTAAGCAGTTTCTTTTTTCTTGAACCAGAAACTGTAAATAGTTCGCTTTTGTACTTGACGTTGACAATTTCCATTCAATACCTGCTTCAGTTCATGCTTCAACTCTTGCCTCACACGCTCCATCAAGGACCTCTCACTCTCTGTTGGGAGAAGAGGACCAAATCCCAATGAATCCGGACCATCCAAACTACCATCAAACAAGTTGGCATCACTGTCTACTGGATCATCTTCGTCATCAGACATTGTTGCACCTGTGCCTTCACCTGGAGAAACTCCTGTTGAAGAAAGACGACAAGGAAGAATTGTTGCTTCTGTCTCCATATTCTTGACATATCTTTTCGTTTTTGTTTTGGATAGGTATTTTTGCCCCTTTTTTTTTTAATAAAAACATTAGCGCTTTTCATGCAAATATCCATTCCAATGGCATACCCAACAGTTCCAATCAGGAAAAAAACGAAAAATGACACGTCGAAATCTACTGTGGCCCTTGACAGTTGGATTTATTTGCTACGAATAAGCCATTCCCTACCATCCCTTCTGAATTCCACTCTTCCTTCTGTGTACTCAAAACAATGTGTGATTCCTACCATCAAAAGATCTCTTTATCAATTGTCATAGTTCTTTCTGATTCTTAGTTTAGTATATACCAAGGCGAGAAGGAGACAAAATGCAATCTGACCACTTTATGAAAAGGCCACTGACTTGGCCTACTATAATTTGACTACGCTATGGAGAACACCGTTCATTTGAAAGGCTCGACCGACTGCTTCATATCCTGTCATAGTGAAGATTCTTGGCCAGTATGACTAAAGAGGAATCGTTTCTTTCTCTCATATTATATTTTGACAGACTTAGTGTCCCATTATTTAGTCTGTTTGCTTGCCAAGATTTTCAACATCTCATTCATAATTTCTCAAAAAGCAGAAGCAGGATAGAGACTCTCAAGAAACTGAAGGCAACGAAGTCAACAATCAATTTCTTTAACTTGTGCCACTGAATCCTCTATCACTTGAAGCATGCGCAGAAAAACATTTATTAACGAAGAGGCATTCCGCCTTCTCTTCCAATTATATGCTAGATTAGTTGAACCTCATCTTCTAATAGTATCAATAACAAAGAATAAAGCAAGATTTCACAAGCTCAAATGTTTTCAAGCCAATGGAACAGATTAATTTTTTTAAGCCAGCATGACAATATAGACGAAGTTAAAGAGCATGGTGTAATTAAAAAAAGTTCACCTGTTAAGCTTTGCAGGGACTGCTCTATCTCCCAGCAAGCCATTACTGCTTCCATTGCATGGACTCGAACATGTTGTTGCAGTTGTTCTTTAAAGGAGCAAAGCAGCAGAAAATAATGTGTCTACATCACAGAAAATTTACAGGATCAGAGCCTTAACTCTGAAAATATAGTTTTATTTTCATATGTTTCAGGTTTGCAACAACTCCAACCATCAAATCAAAATGTCTCCCAGTCGGAAAGTTTACAATGAAAACTGGATATGAGAAAACTTGGGGGGAAAAAAAAAGTGGCAACAATTTCACCAGCACATAAATGTCAAAAATAGTCGATAACATGTTTCCCAGAACATGAAATTGTTCACGTCAAGGTAACTCTTATTCAATAAATTTCACTTGAAAAGTCCATTCTTATAACCGTTAGTAACTACTAACTACAACAATTTTAGTATGAAATATGAAGAAACCATTTTCATGAATCGAGCAAACTCAGTTAGCCTCCTTTTGCATGCTTGTTAACAACAACTGAAGTTGACATTCAATAACCAATAACTTCAGGAGCACATCATAGACCCTGAGGAAATCAAAATAACATGTAGACAAACCCGTAGCCAAACTGAGACAGCAGTCCTACCCACAAAGCATCTTCTCGCCCATTTAAATTAGAGTATGGAAGAAGGGGGTGCGGAGGTGGGCTGGTAAAAGAACTGTTCAATTGAATATTTTCTTATACTCACCCTTCCATAGCCACTAAAATAAGCATATCCTAAAATACAGGGTGCATTCAGTCAGCCTTAAACATTCCCTCCAAATTCTAATCACATTAGAGACTTGAAGCTTGTCGCTTTTTGCGGCCAAACCAGAGAACAACTTCCGATTAATGTTAGCATATTTGACAGAATTTAGGAGCTTCAACTACTTGTCCTTTTGCTGCTCTGATATTTCAGTGAGATTATAGAAGGAAGAAAAAAAGAAGAACAAGAAGAAGAAGGAAATGACATTCTTGTCTTTCCCTCGCGCCCTGCTGGAGTCTGGAAATATTCTTTTCTCAAGTAAATTTCTTCAAGGAGGCCAAGCCAAGACACGATGAATACATTATTCCAACAAGTTGTTTCCACGTTAACTAGCTTAAGAAAGTCTATCTATAATTATGGATTGGAATTGACCTTAGGCTTTGTAACTTCAAACACAAGTTAATGCACTCCCCCGTGAATTGGAATTGACCTTGGGCTTTGTAACTTCAAACACAAGTTAATGCAATCTCCCATGAAGTTTTTTTTTTTTTTCTCATTTTGGACAAACAATACCCAGACTCCATTTATGTTTATTCAATCTAGACTAATACAATTCTGAGTAAATCTGCGACTAATTCATTTGCAAAGGAGGATTACTTATACCTTACCATAGTGTTATTCTACATTTGAGTCAAAAGAGCATGTGTGATTCAATCCCTGAATCAGCTAATGTGGGGATAGGATATATCTATGGAAATTAGATTGATTAGATAACTACGGTTCCCACTACACCTAAAATTCAAAACTAATCTCAGCTCCTAATTCAAGAAATTTCTTATTCTCCTAAAAAAAAAAAAAAACTGTTCTGCTCATGAACACATTCAAATGACTCGACCCGGACAGAAAGCAAAGCAACTTTGCCTTAAAGGTTATAGCTTCCAATTTGTATGCAATGACACACGTTTGCTCCATTCAATAAGAATCAAGTTCCAACGCGCAAAACGGACAAAACCCACTACCAGTTGCAGTGGAACACGAGATCGTGACCAAAAGCTATGGGGGCGTAGCCTCTATCATGATTGTCACGGATTAACGAGTCAGTTCTCCCACGTAATCAGACATAGATCGACTATGTATGTACCTAACCAACAAAAGATGCCACCTTCAAACTTTCCTTCTCAAATATCGAAATATCCTCTGTCGGTGCATCCATCTCTTCCACTCAAAATCTTCAAAACCACACACAAAGTCAAAGAAATTGCCCAGAATCGCAGTACAAGAAGCAAGAATCCATTTTTACCGGAGGGAAAACCAAGTTCATCAACGAATCCAATTTAAACTCTACAAATTAAATCCATTTTGATGTGAATTTGAACCCAATGAAAGACCCCTTTTTTGAAAAAAAATAAAAAAAAAAAAGAAAGAAAGAAAAAGAAAGGTATTAAAAGGGAACATGTATTTGCAATTACAAGAAGAGCTCAACAAAGAGAATTTTGAAAAATTTTAGTGACAATAAATTGATCTTGATATCATACGAGGAAATGGAAAAGAAAGGGACCAGGGGAAGTAACGAACCATGAACTGATCAAGCTCCCTCTCATCGCCAACCATTCCATGAGTGCTAGCCCCGCCGAGAGCCGAGTACTTGGCCACGACCTGCTGCGATTGGGCGAGCTGGGCATCGATTCTCGGCAGCTGATCGACAGGTGTCGCGATCCGCAAGCACGCCACGTGCGCCGACAACAACTGGTCGTACAACGGGTGCCCCAGTATCTCAGCCTTGTACCTGGCATTCTGCCAGTTCACTATTCCCTCCCCTCCGCCTCCTCCTCCTCCCCCTCCTCCACCGCCAGTGCTCTCTACGGCCACCGTCCCTTCGCTCTTGTTGTTCATTGTCCCGCTGTCGTTGGTGTTGGTCTTCAAATCGGCTGATTCGTGGGAGATAGTGCCGGCGATGATGGAGTCGTTACCCGTCGCGGCTGCAGCAACGTCATCGACGATGACGTCACTGTGATTGCGACTGAGAACAGAAGAGGAGCGGGAAAGCCATTGAGTCGGGTTCCGCGAGGCAGCGGAATCAGAGTTGGTGGTGGCGGCAGTGTGGAGATTTAAAAAATTCGTACCACCGAAGTGGGAGTGCGGCGACGGTTGCGACTGTTGGGTGCGGAGGAGAGCGGTGTTCAACCAATTCGGTGCGCCGGCGTTTTCTGTAACACTTTGTTGTTGTTGTTGTCGTCGTTGCTGCTGGGTGGGTTGTGGTGGTTGGGTTTCGTCTGTGAAGTGATGTAGTGGTAGGTCTTGAGAAAGGTTGTGAAACGCCATATTCGTTTCTTTCTTCTTTATTATTGAATAAATTTTTGATGGCAACTTGAAAACCAACAACCAAAAAAACAAAAAAAACACAAAAGAAACGATTATTATGAGGACATGGATATCAATATCGAGAGAATTAAGCATTACCCAACTGGAAAGCGAGGCCTGCTACATAAAGGTGAACAAAAAAAAAAAAAAAAAAAACAGAGAACTTTGGTTTTTACGGTTGCAGATATGTTTTCGCAGAGAGAGAGAGAGAGAGAGAGAGAGAGAAGGGAAACTCGCTTGAGGAGTTCGAGAGAGAAGCAGTACAGTGAAACTGCTAACAGACGTGCAGAGGACACAGATATTAGTCTTGTCTTGTAACCCTTAGACTTTTGGCTCCCTCCCGATACAGTATATATCTCTCATTAAACAGCGAGACACGCAGAGATAGACAGAGAGATGACTGAAATGATAGTATATTATAAACGTAAAAGGGTTCTAGAGAGAGAAATTGGAGGCCTGTTACAGTCTACAAATGTTTTAAGAGAGAGAAAGAGAGATTGGCAAAGACTTAAATGAAGACTTTGGGCTAGCGGTTTTCAGGTGGAAAAAGAAAACAAGGAATGCTTCTTACCAAGAGAACATGCTTCTACCACCGATGTGATAAAATTTCAGTTTCTGACGCTTAAAATAAGTGAAAAAGCTTTATGTTTTACCCATAACCATTGTATCTGCTGCACATCTGTTTTTTAGTTAAATAAAATAAATAAAAGCATATTTCTCACGAACTCAAAAAAACCTGGGCACGATATACTAGATGTGCTGATTATAATTTATTGAAAAAAAAATCTTTTATCAAAATTAATAATGAATAAATTTCAAGTCAATATATTTTTGATCGTGTTTATATAATAAAATCATTAAAAAAATAATCTAAGTTCGCAATTAATGTGCACATGATACCGTGAAGCAGAATCTACCTCGGCCTGGAGTCTTTTAAATTTGCGGTTCCTATCATTGCCCCTTCCATGTGGATTAGAGCCATTCCTAAATCGGATGTCAATTATTATCCAGTCCAACATTATTATAATATAAACTACTTAACGTATTAAGAGGGGTCAGGAGATGTTCCAAAAATAAATAATTAATTAATTAAATATGGTCAGGAAAAAGGCTCTAGCCTTTTATTTCGCGTGGACATTGATCGTTGACGCAACGCACGGAGTCGATGTATATATCCATTTTGATCGGACGGTACAAATTGTCAATGTGGCAACACTGTCTCGTGATTGTCCTTTGTAGTCGGGCCATGAAGCGCGTGAACCACACGTTACGGACCACGGCAACTCTTTTAGATCGAACAAAAATAATTGATTGTAATTTTGAAAATGGTAAGAGACTAAAATGGCAAATAATAATAAAATAAAAAAGAGTAAACAAACCTATTCATTGAGTTTTTGGAATTCCAAACTGAATTGAAGGAATTTAAAAGAAATCTCGGACACTGAATTAAAAGAAATTTATAAACGATGAATTTAAAAAAAAAAAAAAAGCCAAACAAATGAAGAAAATAAAAATAAAAATTGGGCGTTGGCATAATTGGGTCTGCTCACCCTTCTAACATCCAATTAAATAGCAATTAGATGTTATTCACCCAAAAAAAAAAAAAAAACCTTTGAGATGAATTTTCGTTTTTCCATAAGAATCCGTGTAAGTTAGAATTCAATCTTTCAATCAAATCTTTATAAATGAAGTCAAGATTCTTACAGCTGGAATGTCTCTCCCGCAGAAAAAATTTTGTAATGTCACCGAACAAAAAAGCCAAGAAGTCAGAATTAGTAGTGATTCACAATTTCCCCTAATCGTTGGAGCGTGCTTTCCACGTCACCTAAGTTGACGTGACAATTAGTACTTTACAAGAATGAAAAATGAAAAAAAATAATATACGTATGACCAGGAGACAATGATCATCGAAGCCCTTTCCGCGACCGGCAATAACCAGACTCTGAAGTGGCCGTTGTCCCACCGGTGCCGTCGGGCAGCCGTGGAGGCTGGGAAGAGAGAGAAAAGCCGTCACTGGAATAAAAGAGAGAGGGGGTGGGGGACCATTTATTACGTCGCTCCTCTCTCCGCCCCTTGCGGGAAAGCGACAGCCGCGACACGCGTCAACATATCGTCGCTTGGACCACTAGTGGACCCCATATGCGAGCACGCTTCGCCAGTAGCTGTATAACATACGTACACGTGGAACAATCGGAGAGGAGGGACCACTGGGAATTTTGACTTCTCTGACAGCCGCCGGCTTAATCAATGCAAAAAAGAGTGGGTCCACTCTTAAAGAAATATAGGAAGACAGCGGACCCACTTTTTGTTGCGGAGTCCAGCGGAAGAGAGAGAAAAGATTGGTTTAACCAGTGTTAAGATGGCAAACTGTCCACGGTCCCCCCACCAACTTGCCCCTGCTGCCCCCGTCTAACTTCTGACTGGCCGTGATTCTGAAGTTGTGAGATGATTAGAAAAATTTTCAGGTGGACCCCCCCTTTTTTTTTTTTTCAAAAAAATAAGTTCAAGCCCAATTTTTCTTTTCCTAAATTTTGCTCTTTTTTAAAAAAATTTTTTTTTCTGTATTTATTATAACATCTGACATTTAAATCCGGAACCTTGTAGTCAGCAAACTCCCAAGTTCAAAAGGTAGCTCTGTTTGCCATATTCACTATTACTATATCTTATTTATGTAGTCTACCGTCGTCACCCAACGTGCTACTTGCGGGGCCGTCACCATCAACCAATCACATATAGCCTCTTGTTTTTGTCTGGCAAGTTGTTGTGGACCCCACGCGTTTTTCACTCCGAAGCCAACAGAGAACAACCGCGGGCTCGATTGTCCAAATTGATTTACATTAACTACACACTGAAAAAAAAAAAAAAAATCATTAAAATAATCGCACCGATTAATATTAGGTTGATCGATGAGTTGGTCATTGTAACAATAAATTAATTTTGGTAGGTTTGACATAAAAAATTAATCCGCCGGTCCAATTGCTATAGAATAAGATATTTTTAATTTATTGCTCACTACTACGGTGGTGGGTAGGATTTGTCTCTTATGTTCGGTCCCAAAAAGCAAAATCAAATCTTGCACTGAGACAATTTCTTAATACAAGTAAATATAAAATATTTTATATCATATAAATAACATATAATAAAATAATATAAAATTACAGAAATTGATTATATATTATATAAAAGATTTTGATATAATATAAAATATTTTATAAAATTATTTTGTGTTTACGAAATTATGATCGTTCTCAAAAACAAAAAAAGGAAAATTTTGCCAATGCTTCCATCTTTGTGGGTTACCGATCTCATAATGCACGGTTAACCTTGGGTCTATTTAATTATTTTTCCTGTTTGTTGTTCTGCTTTTGCTATTTAGATTATTTTTTAAAAAAATATATTTTTAATTATTCTTTATAAAAATAGGATGTAAAGATATATATATATATTTTTTAAATAAGAGACTATAGAAAGTGTAGGAGATGAAAGAGAATGTAGAAATAGAAAATGTTAGAGAGAAGAAAGAAAATATATAAAAGATACCAGAGAGAAAGCATGAAACAAGGGTAGACAAAAATATATATATAAAAAAAAGATATCAAGAAAAAAAATATAAAGAGATGAAAGATAATAAAGAGAAAAGTGTAGAATATATATAATGAGAAAGCATAAAAAGAAAGATTTGGAGGGAAAATTTAGAGAAAAGGGAAGAGTGTATAAAGTAGAGAGAAAGCGTGTAGAAATTTGAAATGAGAGTAGAGAAAAATAACGTTGAGAGATTTGGAGGGAGAAGGAATAAAGAGAGAAAGGGTGGAGAAATTTGAAAAAACAATAGAGAAACAAAGTATGGATAGTTGAAAAAAAAAAATATTTAGAGAAAAAAAGAGTATAAAAAAATAAAGAGAAAATGTGGACAAGAGGGAGATAGAAGTAGAGGTATTTTGAAGGAGTGTGTTAGTAATTATGGAGGAAAATGAGACTAATATAGGGAGACAAAATGTATAGATGGAATGTATGTAGAGAAAAAGATAACTATGAAATAAGAAAATCTGCAAAAAGAAAAAAGAGTATGAATAACAATGATATATTTAAAATGTAAAAAATAATTTAAGAAAAACTTGATTTTGTTATTATATACATCTATTTAAAAAAAAAATCTTGCGTATTTTAAACAAAAATAAGAATAAAAAGTATATATCGATCAATTTTTTATTAATTTATTGTGAAAAATAAAAATAAAAAATTATATAAAAAATAAGAAAATTAAATGTACTTAAACTCTTTATAGTTTTTTTTTTTTTACATCTTACTGCCTCAAGATTTTAATTTATACTCTAAATTTCATATGGTTTTTAAGTTAGTAATTGACACATTCTATCAATGTCACTTAATTCAAAAGGATTTTTTTTTTACTTTGAAAAATTTATAAAATTTAAATATTATAAGATTTTTTTTTAATCATAGTGATTAGTTTTTTATTTTTTGAAGTTCTTTAGAATTCTTTTTTTTTTTTCTTCCTTTTGTTAGAATAAAAAAAATTGAATGTCATAAACTTTTCAAAAATTTTCAAATAAGAAAAAAATTATCATCGTAGCCAAAAGGACTAAATCTCATAATATTTGAATTTTGTAAAATTTTTTAGGATTAAGAAAGAGTTTTTAAATTAATAGAATTTAACAAAGGGTCTTAATTACTAAAATCTAAAATTACAGGACTCTTATAATGTAAATTAAAATTGAAGAGAAGTGAAACGCAAAAGTGGTAAATCACAGAGAGGTCAGATAAGTTTAACTCAAAATATTGCGGGTCTTTGTGGTCTAAGGGAAGTCGACTGTAAGAGAGATAATTTTGTAAAATTGAAATTTAAACCGTAAAGAGCATTAACAGACTTGATCATCTAAAAGTTTTAAAGGATGCGAAACTGACGAAGCAAAAAGGGAAAGTGTAACATCCCATAGGCAAAAGTGTGATAGAGTGAAATATATAAATGTTAGCGTAGTAATTAGAGTAGACATACTAAGAAAGTAAACACAATTATAAAAACTAAATATTCAAAAATTACAAAAGAAAACGAAAATAATGTAATAAAAATAGTACTTACAATTTTGTTTTGGTTTTTATTACGCTACTGCTTTCTAAGTTTACATGTTTTTAAATGATAAGTTCAAAACAATCATAGTTTCATGAATTCATATTTTATTTTGAATGTTTGATGAAAAAATAAACGACTTAACTTGAAAATAATGCACATCTCTCTCTCTCTCTCTCTCTCTCTCTCTCTCTCTCTCTCTCTCTCTCAGTAGCATATACATATTGATAAAGAAGCGTTCAAAAAATTGAGTTTATAAAATATTTGTAGATCATTTTATCTAATAAAGAGAATTTCC
Source organism: Rhizophora apiculata (assembly GCA_037832385.1). Classification (NCBI taxonomy): domain Eukaryota; kingdom Viridiplantae; phylum Streptophyta; class Magnoliopsida; order Malpighiales; family Rhizophoraceae; genus Rhizophora; species Rhizophora apiculata. The sequence continues at coordinate 2,057,095 of CM075433.1, read as the reverse complement.
CTTTTTTTTTTTTAATTTTAATTTTTAGATCAAGTAAGAGCAAAATCATTTTTCAGTTGGGGGCAAAATTCTTTTTATTGGGATTTCCTCCCTCCCATCCAACGAGTAGGGGTGGTTGATAAATGGTCAGATTTGAAGGCACCAACCTGTGGGTAAATTTCTTACCAAAAAAGAGCCACTGAGAGCTCGCCCAGGGATGAAGAATAAAGGAAAAACATGAAAAGAAAAACCAAAAGGAAATTAAAGATATATTGAACTAACAAAAACTAAAAGGTAAATGAAAGGCAAGGAAAATTTTTATCCCCCCCCCCCCCAAAAAAAAACAGAAACTGTAAACAATGCCAACTTGAACAAAAGGCGGACAAAGTTATATAAATATAATATTCATTTTCTAGAGTGCGTGTTACCATGTCGCTTTAATCAACTTTTTAGGTTTCTAACCTTTAAAGAAGCAAAGTGCTGGAGATTCAACTACCCCCAAATGATGACAATGTGCTAGATTAACATTACCCCTTAGAGAGTCCAAAAATAGGGATTCCAGCAAATTATAAAAAATATTCGAGATAGGCTTTAAAATGTGAGTGCTTCTATGTGCACATTTGCTCTTGTATGAAAAACTACTAGAAGGTAGAAATTGAGGAGGAAATTGTTGCCATCATTTAACCTACTTTTTCACAATCCCTATATGTATCATGTCCTTTTCACAAATTCCTACATGTTTTTCTTTTTTTTTTTAATCTTCCGTCACTCGTAGCAGCAAAACTACGAACATCAAAAGGACAAAATAATGAGACTTTTATACTGTCAAAAAAAACGTAACGTTGGATAGAGGTTTATCCCAAAAACACGAAAAAGAAAAGATATTACGTAGAAATAGACCCTAATTCAGGGTTATATGATGTTTAAAAAGAAGAGTAATGAAATTTTCTTTGTGATTTGATTGTGTGACTCGGTTACACGAATAATTAAAAAAAAAAAATTACTAAAAGAAAATTTATAATTATAATTTTACCTTTTATCCCTCATTTATGATTGTTAATATGATCGAGTCAAGAAGAATAACATTACTTAAAAATGAAGGAAAGAATCAATTGCATTTCCGTAATCATAAAAAATAAATGAGAATCATGAGATAGTATTATTGGTCAATATTGTAAAGAAAAAGAAACAGAAGAATAGAAGATTCCTGCGGATAACTCTAAGATCCATTTAATGATTTGAAGATTACGGTCATAATACAGATTCCGAAACCAACATCATCATTTGAACAAGGCACTTGCTTTAATTATTAGTGGGTGTTTCACATTTCTTGAAGCTTATGTCAGTACACACTTGGATATCCCAACGCTCGGCGGGTCCAGATCAGAAGTGAAATGCCATACACTTAACCGGCGTTAACATTAGTTGGACCAGGTTCTTTGCATACCCACATAATTCAATAAAATGATGTGTGAGGCCACCGAATGACATCCTTAAATGAGATTATTTGTGACAAAGTACTTCTAAGTATACCTTTAAGGAGACACCAAGTGATCGAAAGTCCTAGGTTCAATGCTTCTAATATTCAACGTACTTGAGAAAAAGTATTTTTAATGGATTACCACCGTTTTATGTGTTCCAAAAAAATGGGTGCAAAGGAATGCACAAAATTTCCGACATTGAGAGGCACGTTCGGCCTATATGTATTTCTACCAAACCAAAAATTGAACCTCGTTTCCAATCTCCATGTGGCAAGCTTTCCCACATGTGGCTTTGTGATTAGGGGTTCTTTTTGGACGAGCATTTAGGGTTTGGTTTGCAATCGGATTTGCTTGGTACATTATTGGAGAGTTTGACTGCTCCGTGAAAGTGAAACAATGGTATCCTAAGGAGTTGGGAGGGCGACACATTAAAACACCCATTAATGATCAGCAGTGTCAACACGCGCCCCTTGGAAATTGATTACCTTAGATTGAAGAGCCAAATTCACCAAAAGTGGTATCAATAGCTTAAAAACATTAAAAAAAAAAAAAAAAAGAAACAGAAAACATTGACTTAGGTGTCATCTGGTTAGGTAATTCAATTGAAATATAGCCTGGCAAGCAAGGTGAAATTGAAATGTTGTTTTCGATTGGGAGTACTTTGACCCTGCTGTTTAATTTGTTGCGTGTTAGTGAAAGTCTAAAATGGTGCAAACAAAGTCAATTGCCTTTTTCACACCTTTACAAATAGTGTAAAGAATGGACAAACACAAGTGTTGCTATTAGTCACTGATTTTTTCTTTTTTAATGATTTTTTTTTTTCTTTTTGTTTGGTGGTTTAGTCACCTGCTTCATATAATGCACTACTATCAAGTGTAGTCATGCTTTTACTATTGTGGAAAATTCGCCTAAAGATGATTGAAATTTGTCAAAAACTCCGTAAACTTTCCAATGGATCCACGGTGAGCTGTCTAATTCCGTTACGTGCGTGACAATGGTGCCCCCGGCTTTGCCCCACCATGCACTTAACGTAACACATATAAAAACATTGTTTCTTGTTGAAGACTCCTAGTTTGTAGTCCTTGGAACATTTTTGATCTATGCTTTTCAAAGCGCACTAGTTGGAAAAAATTGACGGTGGAAGGAATGAAAGAAAATGGGACCAATTTTTGGAGACCATTATAGAGGGGAATTTGGAAAAAAAAGTAGCAACAGGGTAGGTTTCATGATAGTCATCTTTACTTTTGTTGGCTTAAGCTTATCCGTACTCAGCAACTATAATTTTGTGAGATAATTACGTGAATACTTACAATTTTAGTAATATAAAAAACAATCCTATAATAATTAAAAAATACATCCCAATAATATAAACATTAAACCATATTAATATTTTTAATAGTATTTTTTCACTAATATACACTTCAGTTATATAATAAATTGAAATATTTAATTTTTATATAATATTAAATATTTAATTTATTTAAATAATTAAATTAAATTATATTATATTCAAATTTTGATTAACTATTAATTTAAATTAATTTTAATATCTACTCTTAATCTTAATTCAATTTTATAATTATTTTCAATTTCTATTTCATTTGATAAATTATATTTCAATATTTATTTTTTTTAAACTTGTATTTAGTTTTTATTATTTTAAAAAATCACATCATATTAATAATTTTGTTATTTTATTTTTAAACTCATTTAGTACCTTAACTTACTTTATTATAGTGTTATAATCTATAAATATAACAAATTTTATCACAATCAACAATACAATTATTAGAAGTTTTTAAATTTTTTTTTTAATTAGTCTTGATTAATTTTTATTTGAAATTTAAATTTTAAAAAAATTATAACATATAATCTCAAATAATAAGATTTGAAATTTTATTTTTTATAACATTATATGATATATGATATTTATAAATTACTATTATTATTATATAAACATTACATATTTTAATTTTTTTATATAAAATATTAAATTAAACTAATTTTAACTCTTAATTCAACGTAATTTTAATTTTGAATTTTTTTAACTCTTAATTTTGTAAATCTTTATATATGGAGCCGCCTTAGACGCATCCAGAGTTGCCACTCGCCGTTGCCAGAGCATCATTACTAACCACTAGGGCCATCGCATTCACTACCAAAGTAACTGGTTTTGTCGCCGAAAGCTGTCTCCTGCATCGTTGGTTGCTGATAAACTATTTTCGACCTCCATGCGACCTAAGGAAGCTTGAAAGCTGTATATCTACAAAAAAAAAAAATGACTAAAGGTTCCATCACCACTCTCTAATGCCAACGGCGTCGTCCTAGGTTGTTGTTGTCCCTGGAAAATTGACAATATCCACTCAAAGGCCATTAATTTATGTAGCCCAATGATCAACACAGTGGATATTTGTCGGAAACCATTGGAAAAGAAAAGCCCTTCTGCTGCTCACTTCGATCGATGTTGTTTTGGCAGCCGTCGCACCAATCGCAGGCCTCGTCACACTTACTCTCCCGACCATAGAAGTCACCAACCAACATTGACTTCTATCGTCGATGGTGGTTGCTATGTACTGAAGGAACCGACTATAACAAAATTTTTGAGATAGGAGAACAGGGAAAAAAAAAAAAAAAAGGAATGGCCAGATCTAAAAAAAAGTAAAATAAAAGTTGAGCTCCTAATTTTAAAAATTATGAATTTTAATATAAATAATAAAATTTTTATTTTAAATATAAAAAATTATAATTAATAATATATTTAAATAAAATTATAATTTGACTATAATAAATTATTTAATATTTTAAAAAATAAAATTGTAAAATTTCTAATAAATATAATAAAAATACAAAGAATTATTCATAAAAAAAATTATAAAAGAAGATAAAAAAAAGTATTTTATTTTATCTATCAATAAGTAAATAATAAAATTTAAAAAAAAAAATGTAAGAACAATTTGGTAAAAATATGGATAAATTTTTTGACAATGTCATTTGAAACTACAAACAAATTAAAAAAAAAATCTAAACTTTACACTATTAATTTGAGTTTTCACAAATAAAAACTTTGAAACTATTTCAATTTATATAAGTAAAATTTTTATCCTAATATATCAAATAAAAACTTATAAAGAGCAATTAAATGTTTAAATAAAAATTTAAAAAATCTTATGAATACTCACGTTGTAGTATATAATTTGTCCAAATGTTAGTTGATGTACCTACGAGTATGTTGCAAAATTATAAGTAGCACATGAATAAAAAGGGTACTGAAAAACTAGTAAATCAAGAATTTCAAAGTTAGAATCCCATCAAATGTCAATAAAATAACCAATTAAAATAAAAATAAGATTTATCTCGTGGAAGAAGATAAAAGACATGGTGGTAATTATAATAACAACAAAATAAAAAAGTTCACTCCAATAATTATGTAGCTAAAAGCAACTAATAGAATAATTAAAAGAAATTAAATTCGATGTGCAAAGGTCAAAATTGATATCAAGGAAGAAACTATAATAAAGGAAGATATAACAAATATAATTTTGAGTGTTATTTGCACTATAAGTGTTATTATTATACTATTTATTGAACATAAGTTTAAAAAGAATAATCATATAGTTTATTATATAAAAAAAAAGAGAAATAAATAATAAAAATTAAATTTTTATGATAATTATTGTTACCATTAAAATGTTATATAATAACTAAAAAATATATATAAATAATAAAATATATTAATATTTATAATAATATATATGATAATTATTGTTGCCATTAAAATGTTATATAATAACTGAAAAATATATATAAATAATAAAATATATTAATATTTATAATAATATTTTTTATTCAAAATGATCATTATATATATATATATAATAAATTGATATATTTAAATTTTTATATAATAATAAATATTTAATTTTATTTAAATAATAAAATTATATTTAATTTAATTTAATTAAAATTAACTTATATTTAAATATTAATTAATTATTCATTTAAATTAATTTTTGTAAATTTTACATATAAGTACATAACAGTATGTTTTACATGAGATAAACATGATAGTAGGATGAGAATATGCATAATTGCATGGCTACTTAGGATATTGTCCTGGTTATGATTCAATTGGTTTGATCGGAGTTACGTGCAGCTTGCAAAGATGCTATTACAGCTTTATGCTAATATCAGAAGTTGACAAGAAAGCAACAGCAATGATGTGAGAGTGAATTTATCATTTCATTTTTAGGCAAAAATATCTCGTCCATCGACTTGATCGTGGACCCAATACGAACGATCCTATTAATTATCAAAAAGAAAAAAAAAAAAAAAGACGGGAAAATCTTTAAAACTAATAAGTAAAATTGTGGTAAAAGCATGAGAATGTGCAAAGAACTCTTGGATTTGTCATACGGGGGCACTGCTAGACCACTATTTGGCATCTTCCAACATTATCATATTTCACCGCAATTACAACCCTTCTCCCACCCCTCTTTTTCTCGAATTTGGTAGGCTTTTGATTTTTCTTTTCTTGGACCACAAGAGCACTTCGAGCCACGTCTTTGCCAGGACCACAAGGCCACTTGCGCCCTCTGGATCCCTTCCATCTCACAGTGCACTGATGAGACTTTATTCAACGCCTCTGCGTAGCATTGCATTATTAGTGCATTGGACCATTACATTTTCATGTGTGCCTCTTTAAAATTGATCGGTTGTTATGATTCTCAAAAATGCTTCTACCTAGCATTTGGTTGCCAATGAAGAATAACAGTGCATCATTGTCCGTCTGATTAAACTTAACAAACCCTGACATAGGCAAAGGGGCAGCCCACAAACCGAACTTCTCAACAGCTCAGGTACGTGATGGGTGAGGAAAAAGGCATCCAAAGGACATATTATTTGAGCGTGGTGTTCCATGTTTTTTCTGTTTTTTTCTGCCCCTACCTTGTATGTGATGTCTGAGCATTCTCAATTACTGATGTTACAGACGAAGGTACACTTCCTGTTGCCTGAAAGAACGAGACAATCTTGAAGTTCAAAATTTGCAAGGTCTCTCGAGAAACTTCGGGAAAAACTTTTGGTTGAAGATATTGAAGGAATTTAAAATGTGAGCACTATTCTGTTCAAATTGAAAGAATGTACCTATTTGGTTTGATGTTCGGATAAATGTTTTATTTTATTATTTCATTTCTAATTTGCATTTCAACGAACCAAAAATAATAAAAACAGTTGAAATTTTAGTTTTTCTCACTTTTAATTTGTTTACATCAATACTTTTACAAAAATAATCATTAATTGTATGAGAATTTTGTTTTCCATGAACAAAAACCAAACTGAACCACAATTTTCATTGTCTTTGACTTTTGGTATTTTCCTCATTTGAGTTCAATATTGGTGGTCTTCTTCTTCTTCTACTTCTTGTGTGTTTTTTTTTTTGGTGATCTTAAACAAAAAAAAAAAACAAAAAAAAACAATTCTCGCAAAATTCCTGCCTGTACAGAAGTGAGAGAATATTAATTAATAATTAATGTTTCACCATTGCTTCGGAAATTTTCTGACATTAATTGTTAACCATCACAAATTGAAAGGGGAATACATGCAAGCATTGGGATAGAAAAGGATTGAGTTTGGCCTGGCAGCTCGTGTTAAACAACGAGTGGGACTACAAATGGGCATCGAATTTATTTGAGACTTTATGGGCTCTTTAATGTGTCAAATCAGTTTTCGTTGGTTGTTTTAAAGGCTGCTGGGACGGAGTTGTTTAAACACTATACGGTCGTTGCACTCTGAAGAAGACTTTCCCACCCCCCCCCCCTATAAAACTTGGGAAGATGAACCTTCCATCTGATCATCCATAGTTGGCTGATCTTCCTTTTCATTGCTGGTTTGAGATTGTTGACCGTTGCTTGAAAGCAATAAAAGAACGGGGCCCATTATCACCGGCTTACAGTTGGGATGCAGAAGATGTACATCGATGATTGAGGCTCTATTCGGGACTCTGAAAATTGTTGACCAAAGACAAAATTCCATTACCTCAACGTAAACTGTACCCAATTGCGGTTTTGACAGAGTCGTAAATAGGTAAAAATGACGCCAATTTTTCTCTTACGGGTCTTTGCAACCTTCTAAACATTTTTAGTTTTACTTGTTTTCCATCCTCTTGCATGCCCAGAAGTGCTACAAATATTGGCACGCAATGAGCGCTAGCCAATTTTAATTCAGCCTAGGAAAATGACCCTGCGTTCTTCATATAGGACCGCGCATAAACTAACAAGAAAGGCTTGTCACGGATACATATTAAGAATGACCAAGACCAACGCATCCAACCAATCAAATCGGCAGCTCTCATCGGAAAATTATGTGTATATGTCGTCACAAGCAAGCCAATTCCAAAGCGTTTTAAGTATGTTCGCATGCAAAAAAAAAAACGGAAAATTCAATTTGCCGGAGGAAATTAAAGCTGTCAGTTGGCAAGGGGTCGTCCTCTCAAGTCGCCCCAACCCTTGCCCCTACAAAAATTTGCCCCCACGTTCAATTGCTTGGCTTCCAATCCATGTTTGTCTTCCTATTCAATTTATAGGCTAGTCTCGATTTCCAATTTTCTATGCCTAAATAGAAAAAAGAATGTGCCAGGAGATGATAAGCCCCGTTCTGTTAGTAACCAAGTGAGTAACTGTGAGAATCAAGGCCAAGTTACTTCGGTAAGGAAATATCATGGGCTCCACGCGTGTCTCAGCCCGCCCCTCTCAGGGTAGAGAATTCCTATTACTCGAAGGCCTTCGTTTCCGAAGTTGCATCTCTGCAATTTACGGCCCGGGGACTTTCCTGGGCCTCAAAATGGCCCAATCACTCCCTCTCCTGGCAGGCAAATCTACGCCTAAAGAGTTGGCATAATATAGTACTCCTTTGTAGTGTTTTCTTCCGATGTGGGATATATGTACATCTCTGCTCTCAACATGCTTAATGGAAACTCCTCGCCAACTATTGGGTTAAAATCTGTGGATTCAAAATATATAATTTTCTCATGCTTGCCATTCTACTAATCTCGCAGACAGTGGCCTGATTGGAAACACGTTTCTGCTATTTGGCATACAACTTGTTGTAAGTTTGATCAGTGAAGATGATTAAATGGAAGTCACTGGCGGACCCAACCAATTGACCCATAGGGTAATATACAATATATTATAGATGTGTTTCGCTCTTCCAGGTTTTGGACATTGGACTGGCCCATAGGGTGTTGGACGCATCTTCTCTTTGCATTTTGACGTAGTTGTATATTGAGAAGCTGCATTCATCCTCTTTAAGCCAGCCCATACAAAAGTTGTTCGTATCCCCAACAGAACTCTTGGCCCCAGAAATGGATTCAATGTTTTCCAAACTCTCTCGTTCGCCATCTAAATCTGTCACCATTACATTTCTTTTTCATTAGAAAATTCATTACAACATGAATTATATGATAAAATAATCCTTTAAAATTTTATAAGTCTCATATCTCTTTTTTATGAAAAATTAAAATAAAATACAACCCAGAGATAGAAAACAAAAAATTGATTTTGTGAATTTCAAAAATGGGGTTCAGATAATATTTTATTAGGTGGCCAACCATTTGGTCTAAAGTGCATGTCCTCCCCCGAAACTTTCGAAACAAATGAAATTGCGGATGAACCCAAAAGCAGTACGATATTTGAAGAAAAACTACCATCGAACAACGACCAATGAGAAAAAAAGCGGCGTCTTATAAAAAAAAAAAAGGGAAAATTGCAGAATCACTTGAAAGGACTAACAAAGCGGTCAAGTCGCTATTTACCTACAAAGAATGACATAATTATAAGTAATTCCTACATACTGTCACACGGTAAGGACTACAGAGGGTTTACCCCGCAAAATGAAAAACCTTCCGAGAGTGATGGCATTTGATTTCTATTTTTACGCTAAAAACCTTCTTCAGACTTGATTCACTGTTCTTTAAACTTCTAATAATTAGCTAATGGGCAAGCCAATGTTGTCATATCTAGGACCCTGACCAAACTGTTTCCAGTACTTCTTGAAGTTGAATATGCATACATTCAAGAGCTCCTTGGCCATGTGCATGGCTACAATGCTGTTGGTCTACTTACATTGAGGCTTTTTTTTTTTCCTTTTTGACATTGTTGCCAATGTTTGTCTCAACTAGTTCCGCATACGGTCTCCATGGAAGAATCCTCTTCTGACGGCATTGAATTCAGATCAGGAAGCAAAAAACATCTATCGTGATTTGAAACTGCCTTGTGGCCTTCGGAAAAATCTACCAGTTCTTCACCTTTGGCATGTGTACGTAAGGTAGAAGGAATGTGACTGAGAGAAGGTGACTCTCCATGGGAGAATTCGATAGCCGGCTTGTCAAAAGGTAAATTCGAGTTCTCTGTAGAATGCAAAATTAGATCAAGCTGCAGAACAATAGAATAGAATTAGTATAACATACACGTGATAGTTGGAATAAAATGGGCATACACAGAAATAACACATGGAATTACCTTCAGTTTTTTCAGGTTCTCATTTCTTGCTCTGTGTTCCTCAGAAGTTGCATGCAAAGTCGCTAGTTCCTGTTGAATAAAAAAAAACCAAAAAAGGATTAGCGTGAAATGGAAAGCATCACAATATGGAAAATACACACAAACATATTATTGCAGCAATAAGCATATACCTTCTTCAGGTAAACCCTTTCCTTCAACAACGAACTCTCCTCCTCTTTAAGCTCATCAAACGTCTGCAACATGTTAAAAGTCATCATATGTCGGCAGCTTCAAGTGACTATATAACAAAAATACTAAGAACCCAGTCAATTTCAACATGCAGGCAGTAGAGTTTTGGAGATCAAATTCACCTTCTTTCTTCTTGACCTCTTAGTAGTAGCAGTAACCTGAAAAATTAACAGGACAAATATAATCACAATATGCTTTGAAACACCAAAGCATAGGAAAGAACAAATACTAAAATTCCTACAAAAACATGCCAAACATTAGTTGGTCCGATAACCGCAGGACACAACGCTTGGTCCAAACTCAACCCCGAAGGTGGGTAGTTGGGACCCATAAAAACAGTAAGAAGCAATAATTGGGGATGGATCCGTATGTTTTAATTAGATTATAAATTAGGACAGAGACGACAGAGCGATGTGGCCAATAAGGCAAGTCAAGAAGGCGCCTTGAACCTCCGACATCCATTGTTGTAAAGCTATTGCTCACCCCCAAAAAAACGCCGAGCGGGGCTCCCCCAATAAGAAGCTGGAGGATACATTATCTTTTTCAAGAAATTGTTATCCAAAACAGTTTTCCACCAATGCGTCTAAGAAATTAATTAATCTTTTTTTTTTTTCAAAATAAAATTACCCACCCAGCAGGATTGTCGTATCTGCTTGTCATTTACGGTATCCACACCAAAATTCCCGCACTATCTAGTGGTAAACTGTAACATCTAAGTTAGCCCCATAAAAAAGATAGATAGTGAAGGGAGGAATGGGGGAGAAGAAACACAGCAGTCAACATGCAAGCGCAAATCAAACTCTGAAAAAGCTTGTTCAGTTGACTAAATGCTAAAAACAAACAAACAGACAGACACCCCAATGCAGCTCCGCAGCGCAACAACCGCTGTTCTTGTGATCTGCGAAGAGGCCACTCCTTTCTACCCATTTGGCGACCACTGATGGAAGCCACGTATCAACAGACGCGTGATATAGCACGTGACATGTGCCCATTTTATCGCGTTCACGTGATATCCTTAGACTTCATCTAATTATAAAAAGAAAAAAATATATATATCGCAATCACGACAGACCGCAACTGGGGATGGTGGTGTGACAAAGCACAAAAAGAGATAAAAAAAGGTCAATAAACGGCAACACAAATACAGTGCGCATGGTCTCCTTAAATTAAAAATACAGTGCATCGAATGCTTGGGACCTGATAACCGTAGAAAAGACAGGCGATAATCAAATGGATATTACAGCTAAGGCTACGTCCGATCCGATCATCTCTGTGGAAGGTAATGAAACCAAAGATTCAATAACCAACGTCCACCTGCCACGAACGCCGTTTCACCAAACTCCAAACGCAGACGTATTGTTAGCGCGCACACACAGTGAGATGGGACCCAAGCCCCCATTGGCCGGTGGGCTCCTTATTGAGAGCACAAAGGCCGAGGGGCCGAAAGCGAAAAAGCCGAAAGATTTGACTCGACGCCAAGCGGGCTTTTTCGGCAAAAAAATACATGTTGCCAAAACCAAAAATAAAGAAACATTGGACGAAATTGTGGGAAACTTCGTCCAATCTTAACGCGCGCGGGGCGGGCGTGTAAATAGCCACCAATTAATATTTTGCAAAGAGTCCGACTAAATAAATTCAAATAAAAAATAATATATATATATAATTTTTTATATATATTATAAAATTAATTATATCTATTTAAATCTAACCATTTTAAATTCACATAGATTTCCTGTCAAGAGTCTATTGAATTTAAAAAGAGAGAGAGAGAGAGAGAGAGGAACTATTTGGTCCAATAAATAAAATACGTGAAAATAAGAATGACATGTGACCGGAAAAGAGGCAGCAAGAAAACGTCAGCTTCTTGAAGGTTTTTTTTTTTTTTTTTAATCTGTAGAAGAGATGGCCAGAATGAGACGAAGGGGAAGAAGCAGACCCCATCGTGGAGACAAGTCTTCAATCGTCGTGGCACCAATCGGAGTCAGACTCTTCGAAGTTGAGGACGCTAAGTGGTGGCCGTCTCGGGGGAAAGGTAAAAAGAGAAAAGTAAGAAGGGTATTTTCGTCCTCCGGAAAGTACAAAGGCAGTGGTTATGTCACCGTCCGTCCAATGGATAAAAAAGCATGGCATTGGTCAAGGCGAAATTATGAGTAAAAATCCAAGAGTAATACGCAAATTTACCCCCTTTTACGTAATTATTGATGACGGTGGAGACGTTCACAGATCGGTATAAATGGAAAATAGGAAATAAAAGACATCGCTAAATCGGGGGGTTAACTGGTTTTTCATCCGTGCCCCCTCACAGAGAAAGAATGACTCAGGCAGATGCAACCAGCTGCCTGACTCTCTCTCTCTCTCGGGGTATTCCAGTCAAAAAAAAATTGTAACGTATGAAACGACCAGCCTAATAGAGGAGGAGAAAAAGAAGAAGAAAAAGAAGAATGAAAATGAGGAGAAAGCGGGTGAACCTCGGATCTAAAGCTGGAGGGAGAATAATTGTCGCGGCGACTGATCTCTTCGAAGTCGTCGACGATGAGTGATGGAGACGCAGCCCCGCCGCTGCTACTCCAAGAAAGTGGTGTGGTAGGACTGCATCTGGTGGAAGACTCGCCATCCTTCCTCCTAGAATCGACGACGCATCTCGCGGAAGCCGCAGTTGTCGTCCTAGACCTCGGGAGCCTAATCCCCCATCTCAGCGGAATCAGCGCCGGCGGGGTGGCCTGCGCTTGTTTGAGCCGCACCAGTAGCTCCACCACCATGGAATCATCCCTCATCGCCGCCTTCACCCACTTGTCCTTCGCCATCATCATTAGCCACCACCAGAGCCTCTATCCCTCTTAGAAACACGAAGGCCAGTTATATTTGTGTCCGATATAGCTTAGTGCAGATATTGCACAGGAGAAGAGAGAGAGATAGATGGAGGGGAGAGATTAGGGCGGCGAGGGTTGATAAGAATTGAGAGAGCGAGAGAGAGATGTAATAGCGGAATGGCGTGTTTTGTATAAATGGAAGGCCCAGCCAAGAAAGGAGTGGTTTTTGTGGGGTTTTTATTTTATTTTATTTTTTTGTTTCTTTTCAGGTGCGGGGGTAGTCGTGGAGTAGATTCCAGTTAATTCGGTATTTTGGTTTTTTCCTTTTTCTCTTTCTTTCGCTGTAGGCGTTTCTCCTCATAAATTTTCGCACTCCTTGTTACGGTTCCTTGCGGATGTGTTTGTGGGGGCGGGGTTAGGCGCTTTTTTATTGTCTTTTCTTCTTCCCTATTACTGTTATGTTATATTTTTTAAAAAGAATATATAAATATATATGAAAAATTAGAGTTGAATTATTGAGCATTACTCTTTCTATATTTATTAAAAATAAAAAGTTTTTTTTTTTTCCATTAAAATCAATAACGAGAGATATAATCAAAATATTTACCAGAGATATTTCAGGAGTGTTTTACAATAATTTCGTACCTCACTCACAAACTACATATGCGTGGCATATCACTTTGTTATTAATGTTATTAATAATTTTTGACATTATCCTACACCCCATCAAGACTTTATCCTCATAAATTATGGTTGGTTTCTTCATCAGTTTTCCTTAGAGCTGTTAATGTACAACCCCACCTATCAACTCAACCTGAATGCCTTAGAAAAATTGGATCAAGGACCATTTCCTCAACTTAAACCTGAAATCCGAATCGTTATGAAAAAAAATAAGGATTAAGTTAGGAAGACTTTTTTAAAATAATAATAAAGTAAAATAGATGATTATAGTATTTAATTCATACATACTAGGTATAGGTTACTTCAACTGTGAATCTTACGAGTCTTTTTGAAAAACACCAAAAGATTTTATTATTTAACAATTCTTTTTATTCTAGCTCAATATTTTAATTGAATTTACACATTATATACACAATTATATGCATATTATATATTTATACTTTTTTTTTTTTTTGTGACACAAGCATATATATTACATTTATTGAATATAATTTTTGATTTATTTTACAATTTTTTTTATTTGTTTCGTATTTATTTTTGATTGCTTATTTTGTATAATTGTTTGATTATTTTTTATAATAAAATTAAAAAGGCTACTTTTAAGGGCTTAACACTTAACACACCTAAAAAAAATGATTACAGAGGAGATTGCGGGGGCTAGTACGAGAAGCCTTTTGTATTCAAAAGGTTGAATGGTTCAATAATCTTAAAAATTATCATTTTGATTCATTTGCAAAATTTAGAGTCTGCTTAGAATTGTAGTTAAATTTTATTGTTATAGTTGATGAACTGATGGTTATAAAATATATTATTAATAAATTTAATTGATTATTTAATAATTATTTATAGTATTTTTTAAAAATAATTAAATATAAAATAATTAAAATTTTAAATATTATTAAATTATAATTATTTTACATAACAATAAATTTATTATTTTAAAAAATTATTAAATTATATATTTTTTACTATATTAAAATATTATATTTTTAAAAAATAAGTATAAATTATGATACACATCTATTAAATGTAAATTTTATAATTTATTAAATATTAATAAAATTATATTTAATTTGAAATGTAAATTCTTAAACTCCCACTACAATTCTAAACATACCTTTCTTTAAAATCATTGCTTGGCATCTTCGTTTTCCTTTTCAATCCACTGAATTTTTTTGGACCAGAATTGGGCTTAAAAAGTGAACGACCGCACCTTCGGGCATGCATTTTAGCCCTATTTTCACCTTTTGGATTTGGTGGCATCGCATTTCTCAACGAACGGACGCCGAGCAGCAAAGCCCGTCTTCTAGTTGTCCCAAATTATAAAAAACAAAAAAAAAAAAAACAAAAAAATAAATGACAAGTGGCACTCAGCGAGAGGCCAAAATGACCCTAAGGGAGCGCCGTTGGAATGCCGTGAGATTTAAGTTGCTTGACAGGGAAGAGCCGACGAAGAAAAGCTTGGTGTCAATCTTCTCCAATCCATTTAATTCACGGCGATGAAAGAACTTGACCGAATCAGTCAATTGGATTGAGAAAAAACCGAAATTCGTCGGATCTTTGATTCAACTAAGGAAAGGTTGAAACTGAATAAAACCCAGATTCAACTAAAAACATCCCTAAGAAAATAAATTTGGCCCATTTTAACTTTAAAATACTATAAATTGTAATTTAGCTTTTAAAATTTATATAACTTATAATTGAGTACAAAATTTATTCAAACTTGAACTATAAATTTTATTTAAATTTATGAACTATTTATAAAACTAAAATTTGATAGATAATCAAATCTCTTTGAAGGTTCTATTTGTTAATAACTTTTAAAATGAACTATAAAAAAAAAAAATTTGAACAAAATTCATCATATATAACCATTTTCTTTAAATTAAATAATTTTAAATTTTTTATTGAATATCAATTTAATACCAATTTTAAATTATTATCCCATTAATTTTAATATTTTTCGGTCCAATAAAAAGATGATATCACCAAACACGCCACGGTGGTCAGCATCCAAGAGCGTTACCGAAGAAGGCAGTTAACCCTGGCAGGCGAAAGTCGACTAAGATTGACAAACGTAGGCGAACCAAAACGAATGAGCCTTAAAAGATTTCGCTAGCTCGTCCTTCTGCTTCGGCAGGGGTTCACCATCCTCTTGCTGTCGAAAACCTCCTCGTATCCTTTGCGAGGAACAAGCGAGCGTGTTCGAATGACATAAGGTTTGGTCAGAGGGTTTTTATAAGAGAAACATTGACCGTCTTGCTCATAAGAAATTACAAAACACAAATTAAATTCCATTACAGGGGGAACTACATTATAGATATAAGTTAGACAGCACAACCCACCGGACTTTAACTTAATCCGAAAAAAAAAAACAAAAAAAAGAAAAGGAAAAGACAAAACAACTCTAAGTGTACCCACCAAACGAGGATTATGACCTCCAGGGACATAAACCAATCTTTGTTCCAAAAGATTACACACATCAAACAAACTACACAGCTACCAAGCTACTTGCACAGTCGCGTAATTGAATCAGGCAATCCGATCATCCCCTTGAAAAAATAAAGGAAAATCGGGTGGAAAAGCGTAATAGTTAACCTTCAAACCAACAACTTCACAGCAGCCCAGCAAACAGCCAACCCCTAGACACCCATATGACTATCAGTTGAGGCCCAGAATCCGATATAAATTACTAGTTGCTTCATCGTTTTTGTTTATACCAACCGTCTTCTTCGTGACGAAAGCCGGCAGAGGAAGCGAACTCGGTGGCGGTGAGGTAATAAAAGCGGATCCGGCATAGAACCCGTTGATTGTATTCGACCCAGACAGTCGGATCTGAATTGGAACCGACACCGGATTCCGGTCCAGCGGTCGGATCGAACCCAGAGGACGAGAATGGTCGGATTTATCCACCTCTGCAGCGCGTGGGGCTTCCTCCAATCTCATATCATCGATATTAGAAGGCTGGAGGGGCTTCTCACCGCTCTTGAGGATTTTGACCTGGCCTGTGACAAGATTCTTAGGCAGCGGCGGCTTCGGCTTCGGCTTCGGCTTCGTCACGTTGGCGCGTGAGGGGGGAGATGGGTTTGGGCTTCGTTTCCTACGATTAGATTGGGACCGGTTCGCCTTGTCAAGGCGACGAGGATGAGACATTAAGGATTGCCTAGAGGACAAAGGATTCTTAAGGCAATCTTGTGGATTCAGAACGGCAACACCCATATCGTTGTTGTCTTTGAGTGCCTCAACTTAAAACACAAGGACAACTAACAAAAAATAATAAAGAAAAATATTCTAAGGATGTATAGGACAATTTAAGAACAAAGAAATGAGAAGTGCAAAAAACGTTACGATTAATGAGAGAGAGACAAAGACAACATCTTCCTCTTCAGAAGAAATAGAATAATAACAAGTTGAGATGATGGGGAGAACACGGAGCGGTGGCCTTTTTTATAGAAGGCGGAGAAAACAATAATTTGATTAACTGGGCTATGCAGGTCGGTTGAAATCTGAGATATTTCCTTCTTTAAGATTAAAATATAGAAGTCTCAGACTTCTCCCAATCTCATTTTCATGACTTACCCATTTTTTCGTTTTTTATGAGTTATTAATTACAAAATTTAATAATAAAATTATTTTAATTTTTAATTTTTAATTTTAATTTTATAATTTAACCTCTAATTTTTATAAATTAAAAATAAATTATGTTTTTTTTTTAGTCTATCAGTCTTGATTTCTCTGATGTTCACGTCAATTTTGTGCTAATAAACCGATTTTTTAGATGTATGTTACAGAGAGGTTTTTTTTTCTTTTTTTTTTTTTCACCGATCTAATGTAAATAATTATAATAAATAGTAATTATGTATCTGTAGTCTAAATGTTAATTATAATTATATATAATAATAATAATAATAATAACATGAGACAACCTTTTTACTAATTCTCCGTCGTGGGAAGTAAACAGTAAATAAGGCGATGTGTGCATCATGGCGATTCTGCGCGTGAGCTTATGGTCGAACACGCTGCCACAGTTGTGCGATACAACTGGCGCAAGATTATTCGAGGCCTTCGTCGTTATCCTTTTCTTTGTATTTAATTACGATATTGCCACGCTATAATTCACTTAAATTGGAAAAGGGAAAAAAAAATTAGTATGAGGTCTGAGCTTTATGCCAGTAGTAATGTAAAAACTTACAAAAAAAAAAAAGGTAAATAAAAAATCAATTTGAAATCGTTTCATGCTTCATTGCAAAAGTACGTGTGATCTGTCTTCAAAACAATCTAACGGCTGCCATAAGAGGATCACCTTTCAAATTTGCGTTTGACCAGAAAATACAACGGACGAGGAGGCAACGCGGCTGGAAAAGCCAATCGAAACGCGCAAGGGCGCGTGGAACTCGTGCATCGCAAGTAATTTTAGCGAGAAGTCAGGAGCACTCGTTCGTTATAAACACGGCGAGAACATGGGCCATACGGTGGCCAGAAAAAGATGTGCTTACACGTGTCTTTCATCTAGCGGGATGACGTAAATGTTAAAAGAGACGTGTGCATGAATCAGTCAACCGACCTACTTTGGGCGGCTCGCTTGAACCGCTTCATATTATGGCTATGAAAATTTGAATAATGATATATATATATTTTTTCAATTTATCACGAAATATAGATAATTTTTTAGTGTCTTAAAAATTTATTTAAAAAAATTTTATTTATTTCAAAAAAAATATTTTATGATAAATTAAAAAAATATATATATTTTTAATGTTTAACATTAATCATGGAATATTGCCGTGTTGTGTTGGACCGTATTAACCGGCCTAGATTTTTCCTTTCCGTGTAAGAGGGTAGCAAGAGAAATAATATTTCGTCAAAAATTAACTTTACTTATATATATATATATATTTCACCAAAAAAATTGTCAATTTTTTGTTAGATTTTGTCACCAAATCAACACGTTAGCGTAACGAGACTTCCTGTGTAATAATTACTCATTGGGTTTGAATCGTTCAACGATATCCATGACGAGTCAAATCCCATATTGACAACAGAATCAGAAGTCCTCCGGTTTTAGTATTCAAATTTATAAGGAAAGTTCGAGGGAATTGAAATCATTTCTTTTTCTTTTGGTATTCTGGGATTATGATTTTGAAAATCGAACTTGTTTCCATACTTTTTGACCAACCACTTTTTATCCCTCCCCGCCAAAGTTGAATTGCTAATTGAAGCCATTTCTTTGGTAGCTTGAAGAAATGGGTAAATGCGAAGAAGCTTGCATGGGGGAGCAGTTTAGAATGAAATGGCTTTTCCTTTCCTTAATTTTTATGCTCTTGGGTTGTTTTATGGTGCATAAACACAAAGTCCAATATCATAAGGACACGAGATTTCCAGCGTGACGATGGACTGGAAGCACATCCACATATGTGAAGATAGAGATTTCGACTAGGATCTATACGGAGGCGATTAAGTATACAGAATGTATTCAGTCGGATAGGTCCACCACCGATCTAGTTGTCCACCGCCACGGTAAATGCACGGGCGCACAGCAACCATTCAGCTTGGCATCTCTCCGTCTCTGTCGCTCCGCGTCCTCAATATTAAATTTTGAAATCGAGTTGTGTTTCCTTGTCCCAAATGTAATAGTTGGCCCACCATGTTTTTTTCTTCCATTGGCTCAGTATTTATTATTTACCTGTCAATAATACTATCTCGCTAATTAAATGTGACACCGACAAACCAATTTGATATTGTAGTTATTCACTTTGACAAAAAAAAAAAAAAAAAAGTTTAAGTATCTAGAGATATAATAATAAATTTTAAATTTATTAATAATAAAATTAAATGTAAAAAAAATTAAATTTAATGTTAAATTTTTCTTATAAAAAAAGAGTTGAATAAGAATAACAACAAATGATATAAATTTGATTAATATATTTATACTTTTTGTCTTAAAAAAAAGTGACACTTATCGACAGACGTCTTCCTGCCGTTGGTAATTAATTCCCCGAACGTTTATGCGTGGGGAACTTTTCTCTTAAACAGTATAAATCAAAAACAAATAAAAAAAAAAAAAGCGACTTTTCTTTAAAAATTGAATGGCCTGCCTTCCATTTTTCTTGTGAAAATCAAGGCAAATAGGCAATGTAGCTCATCAGTAAATTCTAATCGATTGAAAGAATTAAAGCTTGAGGGATCTGTAGCCACTTATATCATGATAATCGAAAGGAAAGAATTAAAGCTTGAGGGCTGGTCTAAACTAAAACATTACAACCCCATTAAGAGCTGCTAAGTTTGGTCGTTCAATTTTTCTGGATCCCAATAAATTGTGTCGGACCTGATGAGTCACGCAAGGTTTAATGGGATTGGGCTAAATCGATATGCTCCTTCAGAGGTAACAATGACAACTCTTTTCCCTTTTTTCCTTTTTTTTTTTTTAATTAAATTTTAAATTAATATATATATATATATTCTCCATTTTCTAGGTCCTAACCCAATTATTATTACTCGCCTCTTTTAACTTTTTTCGTTAAAAGGAAATCATCGTTATGCCATTTGAACCTTGAAAGATCCTACCGGTTGATCAAAAAGAAAAAGATAAAGATAAAGAGAGATGCTACCGCTTTTAAGACCCTGCCGTCTTAAAGCAACGTGACTTTTTACCATTTGGATCTTTATAAACAGTAGGGTCTTTTGGCGTTAATTTCTTTTCGACATTAATTGCATCCCTAAGACCGTTGATGCAAGCACATCCCCGAAAGCCAGTTTGATAAGCTGGCACCCACCCGGCCCATTGGTGTTGAAAATGAACGTCGAGGGTCGTGCAAAAGGGACGTTTGGTTTGGCAGGATACGGCGACGTAGCGAGCGACTACTGTGGCAGGTAGATTTTTGGATTCTCAAGTTTTGCAGGTATCTTTATGGTCATTGATGTAGAGCTCCGGGCTGTGGCGAAGGGGGTTTCGTAAAATTTCAAAGGATGTGAGCAGGATCTCTATCACCCTTTCACAACTCAATGTCTGCGACTTGGGCAATAAACTTGGAATTGTTGTCTACATTATACTTTACTTGAGAACAATTTTTGTGCAGATTTTTTTTAACTAATCTTAAAGCGACAGACGATCATTCTTTCCGTGTTTAGGATAGTCCCCCATGGGATAGGACTACTTTACTCGAAGCTGTTTCGATAGAAGTAGCTATTTTTAAGGGTGACTAATATTTGGTCACTCTTTTGTTGGCTTTTAATTTTGGATTAACTTACTATATTTTTTTTTTTTTTACATTATAATTTTCATCAACAATTTTTAATAAAATTTTTTTAATTTAAATATTATTTTTTAAAAAAATTATTTTTTATGTTATTATTATTAATTTAAAATATTTATTTTTTTATATTAAATTTATTATGTAATTTTTAATAAAAATGTTATTTAAAATATAAAATATTAATTAATATAATTATAATATTTAACAAAAAATTATATAATAAATTTAAGGAACAAATAACAAATTTTTTTAATTGATAATGTTAAAAAAATTTAAAATAAAAAATTATATAAGGTAAAGAATAAGTTTTTAAAAAATTTAATTAAAAATATATTATAACATAAAAATGTAATTTATAATCTAATCTTTTTATTTTTTATTTTTTATCTACCTTTACACTTGCCATTATAAAAAAAAAAAAAAAAAAAAGAAAAAGCCTGCCCTGGGTTCGAGTGCCTCAATGAAATCGATGATCCTACTTGACCTAAGACAAACAATTTTACATACAAACAAATTTTACAAATAAATTTTGTTATGTAATAACAAAGTAATATGTCATCATTTGATTTATTCTCCAGCGATGCTTGTACGATTTGCTTTACGGTTCCATTAATAACAACAAGATTATCCTGCCAAACAATTATGTGGAATCAAAGGGAATTGCGTGCAGTTCTAACTTGTCAATATATACATTTTTTGTTCATCAGAATTAAAACCCACGTGTCATTAATATTTAAGATAATTAAGGATTGAATTTCCAGCTTTGCATAAGAACAAAAGTTTTTAAGGCCAAATAAACTATACCGTGATTGGTATTAAAATTTGCAAATTGAAACTTGTAAGCCTCGTCCGAATCCCTGATCTGATTTGGGTACACGCTAACCATTTGTCGTTTTCTTCTGTTTTCTTCTTCTTCTTCTTCTTCTTCTTCTTCTTCTTCTTTTTTTTTTTTTAAAGAAAAATATTTTTTTGAATAATTTCAGTCTTTTAAGATAAGCATTTAGCTGAAAGCTAAAAATTTGAGGTGGCCTTGGAATCACTGCTAAGGAAAAAAAAAAAAAAAATAAATTTTAGTTTATTGTTGAATGAGAAGCTTTGATATTCGAATTTTTTATTTAGTACTTTGCGTTTATTTTAAAAAACCATAATGTAATTTTTTTTTCTTGGTCATATAGGCGAAGTAGTTTTCTTAATCTCTCTCTCTCTCTCTTTTTTTAATAAGCATCTTTAAAATATATAGTCATGATCTCTCCGAAATTAACATAGAGTCAGACATTGACATTTTTATTCACTCTTATATATAATATAATATAATAGCACGTTTCATCTGCATTTTTGACACTTAAGAATAAGTTACGAATATTAGCGGAGTCGAATCATAATTGGGTACATAAGACATTTGCAATCGTTGCTTGATAACATTTTCTCAACGACATTCCTTATTCTTTTATATGAAAAATTGATTAACTTTTTTTTTTTTTTTTCTTGTTGTTGTATATATATATAATACACTTATTACCCTTATTCGTTGAAAATGTAAAAAAAATTGAAAGTTTCAGTTTGATTTTTAATTTTTTTTTTAAAAATAATAAACTCTCAAAGGAAATAGAGGCAGGCCCCACACGACAGTCTGCTTAATGACCCGTGGGCCCGCGTGGCATGGGCTTAGAATTTATGGACGGATTGCCTATTTCAGTATTATGAGATACCCGTTTCCTTAAGACGTGAGAAGTTCAGCTTTCGAGTTTTTTTTTTTTTTTTTTTTTTTTGTCTAATGATAATAAAATTATTTTTTAAGTTAAAAGTTTAAGGAATAAAATTTAATTAATATTAAATAAATTAAAAAAATAATAATAATGATATTAAAATTTTTATATTTTATATTTTGGTATAATTTTTAAATTTAAATTAAATTTTAATTTGATAGATTATTGATATGATAATTGATTTAGAAGGTAAATTAATAAATTAATTTTTATAAAAATATATGATTTATAATTTGTATTATATAATAAAATAAAATATTATTAAAATAAAATTTAAATATATAATTATAAGTATTTTAATAAAATAATATAATTATATTCAATTTAAAAAAAAATAAAAAATAATTTTTTAACAAAATTAGTTTGGTTCACTTACTTCACTTAGATCATTTTTTTTTTCTTTTGCCGTTTTTCTTATTTGGTTAGATAAAATAACAAAACTAATTTAAGTTATAAATTATTAATTTATCAATTTAACTATTAAATTAGATTAATTTTTTTAATCCATTAAAAATTTATTAGATCAAAAGTTATATAATATAACTTTTTTTTATTCTTATAAATTACATCTCTTTTTTAAAATTAAAATTAAAAATTTTTACAAAAAAATATTTAAATTCTTAATTATTAAAATATATACAAAAAGATCAAGTTTAAATTTTAAATTATATATTTTACAACATAATTTTCAACAATTAGTTAATTATTGTTACTTTAAGTTATGATGTGGTATCCACATACTATATTTGATTGAAATTATTGTTAATATTATATCTATAAGACTAATTTATATCAATTTTTATTTAGCATTATTGCTCAAAAGATAGAATTATATCTCAATCATGAAATAATAATTGTATCCCTTAAAATTTCCTTATGAAATCATCATTTATTCATTGATAAAAGTTATAATAAAACTTATAAGTTATGAGAGAAGAAAAATAAGAGAATAATTTTTATATATTAAACTATAAGAGGCTATACCAATTTATAAATAAAGAGTTTCCTATCAGGTATAACTATCGCTTAACCTTAAAAGTTATCCTATCTTTCATGTGAGTTTTCTCAAGTCATACCATGAAGATATGAAAGAAACTGAGAGAAATAAGTTCAAACGAGTATTAACAGCCGTTACCACCGCTTTCAACAAGGAAGTGGAGAGCATCTTTGCAGATCGAATGATCCGAAAAAAGGGTATACCCAATTATACAGAGTACTTGGTGAAATGGAAGGGACATCCTCACGAAGAGGCCAGTTGGAAACGAAAGGACACACTATGACAATTTCCTAATGAAATACAGTGCTACAAAGATAAAGCAACAACGAGAATGTCGCCGAATTAAGCGAGGGAGAATGTCACGGGTCAGCAAGTTCAAACCCTATCCATCGAAAGATTCAATACGTTAAATTTAAATACCTCATAAAGAAGGACAATATGTTGAATATATACACTTTCTAGGAAAGGGAAATATATTGGAACTAACTATATAATAAATAAGAAGTTGAAGGGATGTAATATCCACTATTAGATTAAAAAGAAATTTAACGGTTGTAATTTATTCAAAATTTGTATAAAATGTGACCTCCTACTCCTCATTTGTATACACTTAATTTTTCAAATGAAATATATTTTTAAAACCTCTCTAACGTTTACTCTCTCTCTTTAGGTTTATTGGTAACTTTCCCCAGAGATTGTTTAGTGTTGCACGAGTTTAAAGTGTCCACAAACTTATGAAGTAAAGAAAGTATCAAAAAAATTAATGAGATATTCACCACATTATATCAAGAGAGATTTATATATATCTAAGATATAATTAAAAAATATATATATAATAAATATATACTATATATAAGTCTATATATTAAAAAATTATATTAAGAGAAATTAATACATATTTTTAATATAATTAAAATATATCTGTATAATTCATCCGAATTATATAAAAAAATTATATAATAGAATTAAATAATATTATATTAAAATTTATGAGATTCTAATACTCATTCTTAAGTTTAAGATAATAATACAAACAACTTAAGTTTAAAAACTAGATTAGAGAATCATTTGGGT
This sequence comes from Rhizophora apiculata, assembly GCA_037832385.1. Classification (NCBI taxonomy): domain Eukaryota; kingdom Viridiplantae; phylum Streptophyta; class Magnoliopsida; order Malpighiales; family Rhizophoraceae; genus Rhizophora; species Rhizophora apiculata. The sequence goes on along the minus strand of CM075433.1, from coordinate 2,032,313 downwards.
AGATGAATTTTTACAAAGATATCAACAATCTAATTAGCATAAATAATAGAAATTAAATCCAAATAGTATTATATATAATGAACAGATAAACAAAATGAAAGTCATTCTTAATGTGTTTGGTTTACTCATGAAATATATCATTATAAACAATCTAAATGACATTATGATTGTCACAATGAATAGGTGTAGAAGAGAAGTATGTAATACTCATATCTTATAAGAGCCATCAAAACCATAACAATTCAAATGTAATGTCTATAAAAGTTTAATATTTATTTTTAGTACTAAATCAAACAGTTTATTTCTTATTATACCAATAAATAAGTGAATTTTCCACAAAAAAACAATATTTTATTGTAACATGACTGTATGTAAGATTTTTTTATCTAATCAGGATCAAAATAGACTTACAACTTAAGTACAATTGAGTAAAGAAATGAAACCCATGAAATATAATTCCATTAACATAACAAAGAATATAAAGAATAATAGTAAAGTGAGTAAATCGAAGTATTGCCATGAATTGACTAATCATATGTATAATATAAATAATGTTTAGTGAAGTAACAATGAGATATACCAAACTCCCAACTAATTGTTGGTAAAAAGTAAAATCATTCAATGATATAACATTAGTAAGAGAAAATTTGACATTGTATTCGACAAGAACGGAAAAAAATTTTGTTATCACTAATTTTTATTCGAATGAATAAATCTGATGCATATTTAGTTTGAAACAAATAGTATTTAGTAGTATTAAAAGAAACTTATAATTCTAAAAAATAATTAAATAAGTTAAGATTTTCATTTTAAACTATTGATCAAAATACTACTTAAAATCATTAATATTTTTTAAATTATTTCTTGTAATAATCATAACATTGATATAAACTAAAAACAAAATAATTTCTTTAATACTTTCACAAATAAATAAGATAATATTATAACCACTTAAAGAAAAATCAAATTCATGCATAGTAATATTAAATTTGGCAAATCATGTCTTATGTGTTTATTTAAGGTTATAGAATGCTTTACAAAAATGATAAATTGTATTAGGTCAATGGTTAAACTTATGATTCAATTTGATTAATAGTTACAAATACAATAATGAAATGATAACGTGATAGATACATGTCAATGATATGGTTGACACTTGACACATCAAAAATTGAAGATAATAATAGAAATATATTTGAAAAACTAAATATTGGTAATAATATTGAAAGATGGATGATGTAAAAAATAAAATTTAATAATAATCTATTTTAATCTCTTAAAAAAAAAACCTTCTTCTCTTTAATTGAAAGAATTGAATTTAGGGGAGAATTTGCGAGTTTAAACTCCAACTGTTTTTTTTCTTGGTTCCACAGCTGAACTCCAACTCTTTTAATCATAACAAAGTAAGAGTTTTAATTTCAATTTGTCCAGCGAAAATTCAAGTCCATTGGACCCACGTGAAAACAAGGTCCTTAATCAGAGATTTCTATTCAATAAATTCTGCATTGTTGTGGTCCTTATCATTTTTGCGAAAAAAAAAAGGGGGGGGGGATTTCATGTCCTTTAAACACGAAACCCCCCTTCCCACCCCACGTCAATGGAAACACTAAGAAAATGAAAATCGTGCCCAAATGAATTGATGTTCATGGTCAGGTGAGAATGGGGCATGTTGTTGTTGAAGACTATAGAGAAATAAAAACGAAAAATGTCAATTTGCAGATAGCCCTCTCTTCTACGTAAAATGGAATTACTTTCTTCTCATAGGTCAGTATTAAATCTACCTTGTCAGTAGCTTCAAACTTAAAGTGCAACCTATTTTGAATATAATACAAAATCCTTGTTCCTCCTTTCACACCAACAAAATGCTAGTTTGCTGTAAACCACTATTCTACAACTGTGATGTACTGAGGGCCAAGAATGAAGAAGTCTTCAAAATCAATCCTAACCATCTAATGAAATAAAAAAAAGTTTTATAAAACATACCCTTCACCGTTCACAGTGCATAAATAAACAAAAAAGCACTGGAGACATTCCTTTTACGAATTAATTTTGGGAGATTGTCTTAAAATCAGCGACTCTTCTTAAAAACTGGTCATTTAAATGATGACAATAAATGGGACATTGAGAACCGAAAGCAACTCCAAGTAAGGGATTTTCGTGAGTAATTAATTGAAAATGAGAACCAGTAGCTTTTTCTTTTTCTTTTTTTCTTTTTTCTGTTTTTTTTTGTTCATTTGGTTCAACTTCTAATATAAACGGACAACACTGATTAACAGTATTAGTGACTAATAACTTTCGTGGAAAAGAGGAAGTTAGAAGCACAGACGAAAGGTGGGAATTTTATGCCACAAAATCCATGAGAAACACAAATGGGTTGATAACGATTCAATAACAGTTGCCTCCAACAACTAAATCAAATGCATACTTAATTACAAGTGTCTGGGTTCATTAATCATGAAGCCATGAACCTCTCCAACTCCGTTAAAACCTATGCTCTCAGCCAGTCAAAATGAGATTCCAAAGTGCCTTTTTCATATATATATATATATTTTTTTTTTATTTTTATTTTTTTTCATATATATATATATATATATTTTTTTTTAAACTTTTTAGAATAGAGAATTTCTGCTTGACAGCCCCACATGATTGGTGCGCAATCCTCCCCTGTCCCAGCATAAAAGAGCGTTCCCCTGTCTTTTGCAAACGGGTCAAAAAAAAAAAAAAAAAAGGATAACTTAAAAGCCAAAAAATAAAAAAAATAAAATAATATTTTTTTAAAAAAAAAAAAAAAAACAGAAGGAGATTACCAAGCCACACCCTGCATCATATTTTCTTCCGTAGGATGCAGAGCACGGTTCTTTCTCTCTCTGTGAGGGGTCCTTTCTTTGTGTTGAATACTAACGTATCTCGAGACCACCAGTGTGTTTGAAGACACAAACAAACAAACAAAACTATGAAACTGATATTTGTTGTTTTTCTTCTTGTTCTTTATGTACCAATATGGGTTTCTCGCTTCTGTTCAGTAGGTGCCGTACAGGACCCGCTTATTTACTTCATTTCATCTCCTGTCTCCTCACCAACCACTTCGTTCATTCCCCCAGTATCTGCTTCCATGACTGCCTTCGCCCCAGGTACCTCATTCCCCACTTCTCTCTCTCTCTCTCTCTGTGCCCGTTTATCAAGCTTTAAAGGGTCTCCGTTTCTTCTGCTGGGCATCTTCAAGCCTTCAACTTTTCTTTTGTTTCTCTTTTATTTGGGATTTATTTGAACTTTTAAGTTTATGTTAACATTCAGAAATCTCGATTTCAAGTTTCAAAAAATTTTACTCAGAAATCCGGCGAAATTCTATACTTTGGTTGAGTCCCTGCTTGATGTAGACAAATTGTAAAGGCCCTGTTAAGCTTGAGCCTACTCCTATATACATCTGGTTTCGTTGATCAGGTACTCTACAGCAGAAGGGAATCGAAGAAGAGCACAAAAAAGGAGAGTCGGGAAAGAGAATGGTCTTATTGCTCATTTTCATTTGCGGCGCACTGGTTGTAGTCATCGTTCTCTCGCTTTTGTGCTGTTGGAATCGTCATTTGAAGTTATCCCGGAAAAGGAAAAATGCTCGATGCTCAGGTAATTTGTTTTTGTATTGCTAATCTGGCCACTTGCGAGAATTTGAAAACCTGATGATTATTCTGGGCCTGATGATCTGTTCTCTCTGTTTTCTGGGTTGTACACGTGAAGATGTGGAGAAAGGGCTTTCATTAACGCCATTCTCGGGTAAATTTAATTCTTTGAGGATGGTTAGTAATCGGGGAAGTGTTTCATTAATTGATTATAAGGTACTAGAGAATGGCACAAACAATTTTGGAGATGATAAATTACTGGGTAGAGGCGGATTTGGACGTGTTTATGAGGCCCAATTGGAAGATAATTTACGTGTTGCTGTCAAGAAACTGGACTGTGGGAGTGAAGATGCAAAAAGAGAATTTGAGGTTTTGCTCTTTCTTTCTTTCTTTTTTTTTTTTTTGTAAAGGAAATCCGCTTGATTTTTTCTCTCTCTCTCTCTCTGTCTTTTTTTGTTAATCCGTTTCACTGGCTGAAAATTGCAGAATGAGGTGGATTTGCTGAGCAAAATTCATAATCCAAACATAATTTCTTTGATGGGTTATGGTGTACATGAAGATAATGGGTTTGTCATTTATGAATTGATGCAAAATGGGTCCCTTGAAGATATATTGCATGGTAAAAATCATTGTTCTCTTTAATTGATTTTTTGTAATACTTTGATAGGAAAATTGCCCTAGAGATGATTTATGGCCTTACATGTATTTCTCGGGTCTTTTCAAAAAATTTTTTCAGGACCTTCTCGTGGATCTTCCTTAAGTTGGCATATGCGGCTCAAAATTGCTCTTGATATAGCGAGGTGAGTTTGTTAAACATATGCATTAAATTATTTCCCTGATCAGTGTCACCGTCGGTGGTTTGGTGTTTTCTTATGGCTAAATGTTGACCCAGAGGATTAGAATATTTGCATGAGTGCTACAAGCCAGCGGTGATCCATAGAGATCTGAAATCGTCTAATATCCTTCTGGACGCCAACTTCAATGCAAAGGTAGAATTGTTTATAATTTATTGAGTCTCTGATCTTTCCTTATACAACCTTGATATTGTGTTTAATTATGTGACGTTTCATCATCCTGATCAAGTTCGTTGACCTCTTTTCTTTTCTTCTCCAATTCATTTGTTTGCATTCAGTTGTCAGATTTTGGTCTTGCCGTAGCTGATAGCTCCCACTGCAAGAACAAGCTCAAACTGTCAGGCACTGTGGGTTATGTAGCTCCGGAGTACATGTTAGATGGTATGCTTGCTGATTACTCATTCATAATAATCTATAGCCCCACCTCAGGCTCCCTAATCTAATTTTTTTATATATATATTGTAATTGGAAGCAATTCTGTTGATGGTGACATGTACTATAGTTTAACCTTGATTCACTGTAGGTTATTTACATTTTTTATGTGGGTCAAATTAATAGTTCAACTAAGCTATCCTCGTTAATTTTAAAGCTAATTATCTAGGTTTATTTAGTTATTTTGTTTATATCTTTCTACTATTTCTTCATTTCTGTTTGGTATTACATTTTAAAACACATGACTTTTGCAATATATAACAATATTATATAGTTAATAAAATCAAACCATTTCAAAGATTGAACCTTTTTTCACACTTTAGGTGAGCTGACTGAAAAGAGTGATGTCTATGCTTTTGGCATTGTGCTTCTGGAGCTTCTGTTGGGAAGAAGGCCTGTAGAGAAATTGGCACCAGCTCAATGCCAGTCCATTGTAACATGGGTATTGCTTCCCCCCTTCCCCCACACCCCCGTCAAAAAACCTCCTCCTTTTTTGGCCCTCTCTTGGACAGCATGTTGTGAAGTATTTTCTTTTTTTTTTTTTAAAGATACGTTACTTAATGCTGTAACTATGATTTAAATGCAGGCCATGCCTCAGCTTACTAACAGAGCGTCTCTTCCCAACATTGTGGATCCTGTGATAAAAAATACAATGGATGAGAAGTACTTATTCCAGGTTTGCCAACTACAAGTCATAACGTCCCCTTACTTGTATTTCAACTTTCTGCGCCCACTGTTTGTGGGATGCCTTTTCAAATTTGAAATCTTCATTGTCTGATTTGGTAGTTGGGGGGTGGGGGAGAGCATGGACATGCCTCATGCAATGGTGATGTTTGGACAAAGACCGGTTTGACCTGTCGTGTCCCCAAGACTGCATTTTGTACATAGGAGATTAGCTGTAATCCAATTGGGTTAGCTTAATTGGTACTTATGATGTGCAGTTCGGAACGTATGCCAAGGATTCAAATCTAAAGAATGACATTTTGAACATAAACCATTTCATGTTTTGCGCAGGTTGCTGCAGTAGCTGTTCTGTGTGTGCAACCAGAACCAACATACCGTCCTCTCATAACAGATGTTGTGCATTCACTCGTCCCTCTTGTTCCTGTTGAGCTAGGAGGCACGCTAAGAGTTGCAAAAGCTTTTCCTTCTGCAGGACTTCAGAACGACTGATTCATATCAGATTTGTTTGATTGGAGTAATTACACCTTCCATTATTTGGATTTGGGAATTCGGGTCGCCGGGTGAGAGTGAGTCAATAGTAATGTAATTTTGATATGTAAATTGAAAAAAACTACGAAAAAACTTGTTATACAAAACACAACAATCCAAATGATACTTCATAGGCAGGTTCCTTTGTAACTCCAAAACCCCAAGTCTGAAAAAGCTTACTCTGACCCAGCTGAGGCCTTTCAAGCAATTGAGGCTGAAGATATTGGAACTTGCCTTGGCTGAAACTCAAGACCCTATTACAAGGTTTTCTGGCGGCCAGTGTGGCGTTGACAATTATTGCAGCATTCCAAGAAAAGATATTAGCTCGGTCAAAATATCTGTCTTAAGAAAAAAGAAATATCAACTCTCTTGCTTCTAAAGTGCACATGAATGAGATACAATTTTCAGCAAACATTGTGGTATGAGTCCATAATGGCATCTGCAAGGTATTCGCACTTGGCCAAAGATAATCCAGCCAGGGATATCCTTCCATCTTTTGTCATGTATACGTGCCACTTATTGGTCATATTTTCACTCTGTTCAGACAAAAGAAACATGTGACATCACCCGTCCGAAAAATGTAACAAACTTTACGTGCACTATTGCAGTAGAAGCTGTGACTAAGAAACATTAAAACTATAATCATTCAGAACTTGAACAAAGAAATAATAATGCTCACGGTAGGCATATAGAAAGATAATGAAAGTTTCTTCACGGCATGGAAATTGAGGTGGAAAATTGGGAATGGACGGTTACCTGAGCTTTGTTCAACCCTGTGAACGAGAACATGCCAATCTGTTTGAGTATAAAAGACCAGTCCTTCCCACTTTTATCTTTCACAGTAAGACTGTCAAATAGTCTCTGTCTCACGTTTTTAATCCTTCCAGCCATCATTTCCATCTCTGCTTTCCATTCATTAAAGAGAGCTGGATCCCCGACAACATTGGCAACAATCCTCGCCCCATGAATAGGAGGATTTGAATACATAGGTCGAGCTAGCCTTTTCAGTTGGCTCTTAACCCTGAAATTGTTGAAGGAGAAAAGGCCAAAAAAGTAATTCAGGAAGGAATCACAAGCAGCATCTATCAGTTTGTTACAACATATCTGACCCCAATAGAAATTAGTTCACCATTATAAGCCCATTAATCTTCAAGAAGCACGGGCTATTTTAATGGTAATGCTGTGTCAAATTTAAGTCAGAAGTGAACAAAAATAACATGGCATATTGGTTTATTGCACCTTGCAGCGGCATCTCCAGATGAGCAGACAACATTGATTGCTCCTATTCTTTCTGCATAGAGACCCAAATTTTTGCTGTATGACTGGGCAACAAGAATCTCCATGCCACGTGCAGCAAACAACCTCACTGAAGCTGCATCTGCATCAAGGCTTCCACTAGCAAATCCCTGAAATGTCATTGAAAAGTTGAAATTAGATCCAATGCAAATTCAAGTTGTATATTTCCACAAACATTCAGCAAAAAGTAGTAGTATTCATAGCAAAAAAGGATTGGAGGTGCCATAGTTCAAAGTTGGCACATGGTAATCATGCATGATCATCTCTGAAACTGAAACTCACATAATCTTTGAAGTACTGATTACCTGGTATGCAACATCGAAAAATGGAATATGATTCTTCTCTTGAATGCAGTCAGCAATTTTTTCCCACTGTTCAGGGGTTGGATCAATTCCAGTTGGGTTGTGAGCACAGCCATGAAGCAACACAAATGATCCTTCAGGGGCTGCCTGCACATAAATGTAAATTACAAAAATAGAAGAAATGATTCAGTCTGACCTAGCGATCAAGAAAATGCCAATGGAGGGAGATCGACACTGGCAAGCCATTCTTACTACATAGCTTTCGCACTGATCATCAATATGTCACTTACTCTAATTCCCTTTTTTGTCTTCTTTCTCAGTTTTCTATTTTCGCTGAAATATTTAGCAACATTATGTTCCTTCAAAATCAAACTCAGTTTATAAGCAAATGAAATGATGAGAAAAGATTCATGTGTCCAATCATTGTTAAATTTGGAATCAAGGCTTTGTTGTTGTTGTTGTTGTTGTTATTGTAGTAAATTACTTCAGCCTGGTTAACTCCAGTAATTAAAAACAGAAAGTAGGCAAAATATTATTGTGTGGGATTACTAGCCAAGACTAACCTTTATGTCTGCTATCATCCCTTCAAAATCCAAACCAACTGTTTTAGGATCATAGTACCGGTACTCAGACCATGGAACTTGGGCATCATTGAAAATATTCTTGTGATTGCCTGCAAATAATTCTTGAATGTTGAAATATGGTATCCTTGAGACAAATCATGCAAATTTGAGAAGGGAGAAATAACAGACCCCAAGATGGAGATGAAATCAGAACTTTTGCCCCAGGAAAATACCGCTCAATGAGAGCTGCAGCCAACCGAAGAGAACCAGTACCTGAAAGACCCTGAACTGTTGCAACCTGGAAAGGTTTTCAAGAAGGTCTCTTATTTAGACAACTACCATAGTTGTCTTTGATATAATCTATATGATGAGAGTGGGAGAAGGTGGAGGTTCTGTAATCTCACATACTCTTTGTTGCTTTATCACTGGGTTGTCAGCTCCAAACAATAATTCTGCAGTCACTTTATTGAATGCAGCCAAGCCTTCAATTGGCAGATACTACAGACGATAATCAATATCGTGAATGTTAAATTTAGTCAGTAAAGACATTTAATGGCTTTAACAGTTTAAAAGATGAACATACCTCTTTATTTTCACCCTTATCCAGCATAAGTTTTTCTGCCTGGAAAAGAAGAAGATTTTAATAACAAATCTCACATATGTTGGTCACCAAATGAGGCAGTGTTCATTGCTATTGCTAAAAGGGCAAATCTGATTGTCATTCAAGAAACATTTTGCCAAATGGACAAGAAAATAAAGCTCACCTTCTTAACAACATCAAGGACATAAGGCTGTAGCTCTTCAGTTCGGTAGGCTCCAACTCCAAGGTTGAGCTTCTTTACATCATTGTCTGCTTTAAAAGCTTCAGAAACTCCAAGAATTGGGTCGGGGGGAGCCATTGTGATGCCCTCAAAGCAAGATACCTTGACTGCAGCAGTCATTGTTATCCGTCCAATAGACTGCAATTAACAAACGACAAACTTTAGATACATCAAGCCCAAATCCTACCGAATTGCAGTGCAAATGATATGCAAGGAAAACAATTCGTCGAAGCAATCTAAAAGTCATTTTGGAGTTTAAACATACCTTTGTCTTCAAAAAGGGATTGCCTTTATCCTTGTTAAACTGTGTATTGAGGCTGCCACTTCCAAGCCTCACCTTCCCCTGTCCAAAACACGATTACAAACTGTGATCCACAACATAAACATAAACAAAAGAAATCGAATGAACAGAAAGGATAAACTTTTTGAATTCAACAACAATGTCAACACCAGATTATGTCAAACTAGAGCCATCAAGGAAAGAACTTTGGAATTCAACATCAATGTGAACATCAAATTATGACAAATTAGAGTCACCACGATTATCGAATGAAGCCAACATGAATTCCGCTGATGGGTGTTCTTTGTTTCAATGAAATTGCATAATTCCACCAATTTTCTATATTTTCTCCGCAACAGAAACAGTAAAGTTAACTGAACAACAAGTTAAAGGACAAATGAAACAGGAAATTATGGTTACCTTGAGACCCTCGTGGACAGATAGTGAAACAGAAGGGGGAGCACAAGCTGAAGAAAGCATTGTTGAGGCCATCTGGATCAAAAGTTACACTTCCCCAACGATTAGGTTTGTGGGCGATGCTACCAGTTGAGAACTTATATATTCTGAAAACTGCAAAATTTTAGGTGTGAGATGTAACCGAAGTACACACAACTAAAAGGCTGCTTATGTGTGCTATGTAGAGTGAAAAATTGTCGCAATAGGCGATCGTTCCAATGGTTAGAAGCCACAAGCCCGAGATGTCAAACAGGGGCAAGGAAAATAAATAAATTATATATAAAAAAAAAGGGCAGTATGGGAATAGGGAAAAAAATTTGTGTCATCACCTTGTTTATAAGTGCGTCTCTTGGCGCGCGATAGAGTTACTCTATCTATGGTGCTTAAGGTTCAATTACGGAAATGATACGTGGGAGGATTTTTTTTTTTTCTTCCTTTTATTTTCTTTGTTATATTATCACTTTAATTGGTCAAGATGTGTCTCGTCATCAATGGAAAGAGCTGTTAGTCCTTGTCTTTTCATTTTTCATAAAAATTGGTAAGGGACGCAAGGGGTGCGGGATAGTTGATGTATAAAATAAGAAAAAAAAAATAATTAATACATAATATAAAAATTTAATTATATTTAAGTTTATCTAAATTTTTGTAATAAAATAAAGGGTTGGAGACGCGGGCGAGGCCAATGAGCACTAAAATCTTATCTCTCTGGGGGGCGAAGCGTGATCTGACCGGACCAATGAAATACAAGACGTAGCCTTCTTTGGGTCTAGAGCATAAGACGAATCCTCGTTTAATGTATCGATTTAAAAGTTGAAATCATAAATTATGGCAATTATATTTTAAGATATACATCCCTTTGTTTGTGTTAGGATTGACTTAGCATGTTATAGAATTAAATTCAATAGATTAGATTTGAGTATTAAATTTTATTAATATTAAATTGAATGAACATGTACATTTAAAAAAAATGAATTATAGATAAATATAAACAAAGGAGTATATTGAATTTTGAATTTAATGATTCTATAAATACATTAAATTTGTATTTTATTTATTTTTTAATTTAATAAATTTTAAGCAATAAAAGATGTGTTGAAATTAAATACATGACCAATTCTTGCAACTCATTTAATCGCATAACTCTTGAGTTGAATGATTTTTATTTTTTGCATATGTCATAGTTATAATTTATATAAAAGGCTTGTTTTAAGACTTTATTTACAAAAATATTAAGGAAATCCAATCAAAAAGGCACAAGTGTAGGCCAGGGCCGAGAGCGAATTCCCGAAACCAAGCCTACCCACAAATTTAGGACGGGTGGGCAAGTCATCCATTTTCGATGAACTCCATCGGAATTTCTTCCAGGATAGCAACAGTCCCATCTAACCAAGTCGCCCACAGTCTTGGCCCACGGAAATTCTTGTCCGCCATTCCCCCCCGAGTAATTGCAACTTGCTAGACAAGTTGCTCGCGTGAACGACAGGCTTGGGCCTAGAGCCTCCACATTGATTCTTTGACAAACTAGACATGCCGCTTCTCTCTGGGCGGCAAAGCGTGCGTCATCTGTCCTGAGCTGGCCTCTCCTGACTCCGACCTCTGTCAAGCTCCACGGTCGTGCCTAGACAATGTCCCTTCCTGCACCAAACAAAAAAAAAAAAGCAAAATGTCCATTCAACCAATGACCTACACATCGTTGGTGTAGAAGTCATATTTAAAGTTGAAAATATTTTAAGTTTTTGAGTGTTAAACAGAATCAGTTGATCAAAAATTGAAATTGTCTCTTCACTCCTCGCTCCTTTTTCTTTCTTTTGACTTTGTGTTTCTCACGGTACGATTTGATTACTTTCGATATAAATGAGGGACAAGAAAGCTTTTACTTTTCTACTATATAAAAATATAAAGAATAATGCAATGATCACTGTCACTCCAATCCTCCTCTATTCTTGTAGTGGAATTGAAATTTAAAATTGAATCATAAACGTGGAGGGGTTTCTAATTAAAACCTCTTAAGAAAGAAGAGATAAGTTAACTCAATATTAAAAATTAAAAATTAAAAATATTAAAATGAGGCTTAATTAAAATGAAAAAAATATCAATTAATTGAATGGTATAAAATTAATATTAATTATACTCACTACCAATTCTATGTTACTATAGATGCCGCATTATTTGCATATCTTTCAAAGACTATGCATACTGTATGGAGTCGATCACCATTCCAGAAAGCTCTATTAATCAAGATGATTTATTTGCCGATCTCGACAGACAAAACCTTCTTATTCTTAAAGGGACTAAAAGGATGTTAAAGGCGCATGACGATGTAGGCCTTCTTGTTCGGGAATTGAGGATAGAAGAAAGGATGATGAGACCGGGGCAGTTTCAACTTGAAAAAATAAGCGAGATTTTAGAAGAGAAATATTGTAGCTTTTGCCACACAACTACTATATTTCCAACAAAAAATATTTATTTCTTACACATAAACATAGTTAAATTTAACTCGTTTGATTTTTATATTCAAATTAAATTATTATTAAAAATTTAAAATTTTATAAAATTATAATTAAATTAATATAAAAGTAAAATCAAGTATATCATTATTAAAAATTATGAGTTGAACTGATTTGATTAATTTTATAATTTAAATCATAGTAATTGAAGTTAAAATTATTTTTTATATTTTTTATTGTGTTAGTTTGTTCGACAAAAAAAAATATTAATTTTTTAAGTATTAAAAATAAGAAGAAAATTTTTCAAAAAAAAATAACAAAATAAATAATAAAAAACATAACACGAAAAAATTACATCAATAATTAGTCTATATTCAATGTATTAACTTTGAGAAAGTTATAGATTATAGAGATAATTGAATTTTTTTTTTTTGGTATGATGCATGTCTCCATAGAATGTGGTTTTAAATTTTAATATTATAAGATATTTAAATTAGATTTTGATGATATTTGAATCTTTAAAAATTGTAATCAAATTGTCAAATATAATTTATTTAAATTTTAAATCATATTTTGATGATTATGTTTTAATTTTGATTAAATTCATCGAATTTAGCGGATTAAACAATTTGATAAACATCCTCCATCAGAGTATGTATAATTCCGCCGTACAACTCCCCCCCCCCCCCTGCCGGGGCTGGAGCCCAATGAATTTAGTCATATTTTTAAATTACGGCATATCCCATTGGAATAATCTACAGCAAGATACGTCATGGAACAGGACAAAATCGAAGAGGCCTCGTGTACAGCGGAGTCCGCGTATTGGGAAGAAAATAAACAGCTCCATTTTTTGATACCTAAAACTGCTGAATTTTCTCTGCACATGGCCTGAAAACCGACATGTATTTCAACGTCTCACATGAACTTTCTTCTCTTGTCCTAATACTCGTCATTATCTTTTTTTTTTAAATCAGATTAAGGTTCCTCAAACTATTGGACCACGTGGCCTGGCCACCTTAACTATCCCGTCAATCTACACTGCATGTTCTTCGGCTTCGCCGTAACAATGCACGTTCATCTACGCGTATTTCATTGTTTCTGTCTCTGTTTTTTATTTTTATTTTTTTTGACTTTTCCTGGAAAGGGAGGAAAAGTGCCACAGGGTTTTGATCACACTTGTAAATTTGTTTTTTTGTTTTTTTTTTGTTTTTATAATTTTATTGTTTCCAATAAAGAGCAAGGAAGAAAAAAAAAAAAAAAAGTAAAACCGCTCACAACCGTGTAGTCTGGTAGTAAAACTATTGAGCATGGGCCTTAAAAAAAACATAAATTGCAAATTAATTACGGTTAAACGATTTTCTGATTCCTAAACTTGGGCAATTCCATTTCCAGCAGATTGCGAAGATCCCCAAGGATTCACTAACCTTCCGCGACCATATTCCGTCACATCACCTTGAGGGTCAGTTAGGTCCATAATCTTTTAACTTGCACAATTTTGTGACCGCTCACTCATGCACTTTAATTGTAAAATCCTGAAATTCCGTTCTTATTTCAATGTCACCCCTTTATTAAAATTGGTCAAAGTCTTCTGCAAGAAGGAAAAAATTAAAAATCCATTATAAATATGTGTTATTTGAATTGTTAGGCAAGGCTCCATAATGTGCTTCAGAATCCATATTCTAATTTTCTCTCATTTTTTAAAAAACTGATATTTTATATTTAATTGAAAACTCTGGCAAAATGCAAGCTGTTCTTTAATTGGTTGCTAACTAAAAAGTAGATGCTGAAACAAAACAATTTGGTTTCATGCATTTTATTATGTTTTCCACTGAAATTTTAATGGAATCCTAATAGAAGGGATGGCATTGGTACAATTAGATAATTCAAGTGTTTAATTTTAACCATTGAAAGTTTAGGTGTGAAATTGAAAATAAAAAAGAGACAGAGAGAGAGAGAGAGAGAGAGAGAGAGAGAGTTGTGGAGGCCGACGTGGGTAATTAGCCCCTTAATTATCTCCACTTTTCTAGCTTCACAGCAAAACCGCGTCAAGATTATCTGGTACTCATTTTGTTTATTTCAGCAGTTTGATTATCGGTTCTTTCTCTGACTATTCCCAAAGAATAATTCGAAATTCACCCAAGAGAAGAAAGCGTGCGGATGCAAACATTTTCTATCCCATACATTTTCTTCTCCTGATGTTTCGTTTTTTTTTTATATATTTTTTTTTCTCTCCTGAAGTCAGTAAACAACTTGTTCAAACTTCTTGACACGTTAATACGTGTCACAAATTCGTGAAATTTGAGTGTTATATATTACACACTACATGGACATCTCATGTTACAAATTCAGCAAAACAAAATGCACCCCATGTTGTCTTCCGATGAACAAAAAATGAAAAAGCACTCAATGTCCAGTGTTTGATATTGAAGTATGCATACATGTGTATATGCAAGCTGAGGAGTAGCAAAGACAACGAGATGAAGCAGAAGATGTTTGATAGTGAAACCCCACTATGTCTTTATTCCTAACGCAGCCCTCTCAGAGTTGACTTTTCTGGTTCGTTCAGTGAATTGTTTGTGCACGTGAACTCGTAGCTAAGGGCAAAGGAAAATAGCCGTGACATGTACCCGTTACCACCCATACTTCTGCTCAAAATATTAAATTTGATTTTCTGAAACACCGAGAACGTCATCCTCCTACTTTGGTGAGCTGGAGAACCCTTTTTGTGGCAATGTTGAGTAAATTTGAAGCATCTTAATTCAGATCGTTATTTTGACGGTGATAACGAGACTGGACGGCCAAGAAACCGTGTGAGTTTTTTCGTTTTTTTGTCGGTTTGACGGAAAACTCGATGGAATGGGACATTTTAATTCAGCCATCATCAACCATGTTGTGTTCTGGGGCCCATTTCACGCGGGTCCAGAATCTTAGCACATTGAGCTCTGCTGATTTCGGTTAATGTCAGCTGTAAACCAAAGAGAGGGAGACAAAGTTTCCAATATTTCAATCGCATTTCCAGAGGCTGCTTTCTTCTGTTTATCCTTTGTCTTATCCCATAAATGCCACATCAATTCGGCTCCTCTCTTATTAAGGATAATGTGGTTATTATTTGCAAATTTAATTGTTTGAAAAGAAAATCAAGAAAAACTTGCGTAATTGTTTTATGACCAAAAAAAAAAAAAAAGAAGAAAAAGAAAAATCTCAACATGCATAGTTTAAATGTTTGGTCTAAATTGCAAAGATCATTTTATTCAGCGTAAGTGTTGGATTTTCCTTTTTCTTTTTTTCAATCTTTTCACTACCTTTTATGCATTTAAATGTGAATTACCGCAGCTTTTACTCATTTGACACGGGATGGCCAATAGCACATTTAGTTCTACTTGCAGGCTCGCAGCCATTAAAGTAAATATAAAATCTTGATAGACGATTCTAAACACAATCTCCGTAGGCCTTTTTTTTTTTTTTTTTTTCTTTTTCTTTTCAGTTGAGAAGAAAAAATATAAATGGTATATCACAGTTTTATCTAAAAAAAAAATCTCGTCCGCGTGTTACACAGTGAGCTTACTCATATTATTGAACTAACAAAGTAATGAAATCCAGCATCCATCACAATTGTATACGCCTAACCACTAGCCCACAATGGTTGGTGGTTGCAATTTTCCTGTTTGGGTGTTTAAACCCAAACATAATTCAACGTGCTTTGGAGGGACTAGGATTAGCAGTTTTCCCTTGGTGCGAACATGATAGAGTTACCCTTTTCTCTCGCTCGCTATCCTACAAGCACGGGACATCCTTTCTTGGCATGTGGGACGACAGTAAACATGAGCATGAGCATCCCAAGACCACAAACAATATTTGTCTGCTCCTATTTAAGCGTTATTATTATTATTATTTTAATCTAGCAATGCTTCCAATTTTAGCTGCCACGATGCGTTGCATGTAGCAATCAAACAAAAAATAGCCCTTCACTACGAGCCATGAGAGCTTATGTTACCATCTTTATTATGAAGATTGACGAGGGAAAAAGCTAACAAGTACAACTTTTAAGCTAGCACCCATTGTCTTGCAAACAGATACCACTTCTACTTTTTGGACCATCGTGATTGTTAGCTAGTTTCCCCTTTTCCAGTTCTTTCCCATGAGGATCTAGTGAAAGTTGGGTGCATGTTGCTCTGTATGGTGAAGGATTTGATCAAATCATTTGTATTCTTAGGGTAATTACTATGGCTATGAAACTTTAATCACTGTGTCTCAACGTAAGTTTGACCCAATAATGTTTTTCTGGTACCGAATTCTTGCGTGAACCTTTCTTTTCCGGTACGGAACAATTTAATGGGTGGCCACTGAACTGTACATCTTACCTGAAAACAGTGCGTGTGCTCCTTTTTTTTTTTGGTGGTTAAATGATGATGGTCACGTTCAATTACAAAGTTTTGAGAACAGTTCATTTCAACTGCTTCTCTTTTTTTTTTTTTTTTTTGCTAACAAATTAAATAAAGGGAATTCCAAGATTGCAAGAAGAAATTTCATCAGTAATAGTACTCCCCGATATACGATACGTTCAAAGATCTCTTGTGCTCAAGAATCATAAAGAAGTTTTTATTTTCCGTATTTTCAGGAGAAGTAAAGAACTCAAATGGAGTCATAATTATCTTCTCTTGCGGAACATTCACATGGAAAATCTACGTGACTATGACCTTAGATTTTCTAAAATGAAAGAAAACTAAATAAAACAACAGTCGGATATCTTACATTTCCTTATTTGTTTTTCTCTTACGGAACATTCACATGAAAGGAAGAAACTTAATTAATAATCTTATATTTATTTATTTGTATTTTTTTAAAAAATAATAATGATAAAAAAAAAGTTACATAGCAAATAATGCAACCTTGAGTCAATGTGAAATATACATATAAAATTATCAACCCGATTACCATGTTATTCCCTTTTCATTTGAAACAAAAGCTATTGTCACGGTCATGCATGTGAATTGAATTTGGCCAGTTTGAAACCTCAGTTCGCCAATGTATTCAACAATCATGGCTTGCAATATGCCAATAGCAAGATCATAGAATAAGAATAGAAAGACCCAAAACCACAAAAGGTGGGACCCATTTTCTTAAATTGGTTGCCAGTGAATGCCAAGGAAAAAGAGACCCATTTGCCGTCTACAAACCCGACTACAAAAACCCAACCCCACCTCCCCCAACCCCCCGCCTTCCCACTTGGTAGCATCACTCAACTTGCCTCATTTTTTCTCCCTTCTTCCAGGCATTTTAATAAACACCCTCACAAGGATACGTTTCTTTTCCTGGACAAAAAGATGGCCAGACCGCAACAGCGATATCGAGGCGTCAGACAAAGGCATTGGGGTTCTTGGGTTTCCGAAATTCGCCACCCTCTCTTGTGAGCTCAACTTTCGTCATTTATCACGAACACAGTTCTCGCATGTTTGGGCAATTCAGTGTTGGGTCATTAAATTTAAACGAAACGTTTTGTTTTTTTTTCTTTTTATGCAGGAAGACTAGAATTTGGCTTGGCACATTCGAAACGGCAGAGGACGCGGCGCGAGCCTATGACGAAGCTGCCCGGCTCATGTGCGGCCCAAGGGCTAGGACCAACTTCCCCTATAACCCAAATGCATCACAATCATCATCCTCAAAGCTTCTCTCGGCGACCTTGACAGCCAAATTGCGTGGCTGCTACATGGCCTCCCTCCAAATGACCAAACAAACATCGCTTCATCGGGACCACCAACTAAAGGCAGCGGCGGCGGCGGCGGCGGCGGCGGCGCCAACTCCACAAGTCAACGCCGCCACCGCCACAACCCCCACCCGCACCCCGACCCCCAACGGCGGCATTGCCGGGAAAACTGAAGCAATGGATACATGGTCGCCCGAGATAAGTCCTCCTTTGGAAGTAGTTCAAAAGAGCCACCAGGCAAACTGGGTGTTCAAGAAAGTTGTCCAAGTTGACAGCACTCAGCAGTTTGAGCCTCTGGAAGAGCATCACATTGAGCAAATGATCGAAGAGTTGCTCGATCACGGGTCCATGGAGATATGCTCTGCCGCATCACCTGAATAGATGTGATGCGGAAACCGGAAAAAAAAAAAAAGTTTACAATTTAGAAATTACGCAGCCTCCTTTTTAGTCTATCATCCATTTTATCTACCAATGTCATTAATTTGCTAATTTAACCACCCTAAGTTATTACTATTAGTCATTTGAGAGCCCTTCTGGGCCCCCAGAAATATCCCCCACTAGATTGACTCAATGCCAATGTACAGTAGATTATGCGATCTTATTGTTATGTGATGTGATTCTCGTGATGTGATTCTCCTGAAGTGTTAATTTCTTAGCTGCAGAACAATTTCAACCGAAATGCCCGCTCAAGTCCTCAACGCGCGATGGATAAGTCAATAGCAATGGGACATTACAACCATACAACAACGACTTCAATTCCTGCTTCTAACCGTCGTCTGAACCCCATTTGAACAAAAAGTAGCACTTTGAGTTGGACATTTAACAATATATCTGCTTGTTTTGCTTTCAGAACGTTGTTTTCCAAAAATCTGGAAATGGGAAATCAGAATAGTTCCCTCGGTAGCGCTTTCGAACACTGACGGTGTTGAAAATAAGTTGATCAAAATATCACGCGAAAGTGATTAATGCTTTGCCTGGAAAAATGGCCTCCACCTCAAGGCGCTTTTCTCAAAAACAAGGGCAAAGCACTTAAAAAGGGTTTTGCATGCCTTACTTTGGCGAATCAGGAAAAATAACGATTTCCAGTCGTTAAAATCTAGGTGAATACCATGCTTAACTTGCAAATTTAGCTGGGTTGACAGTACAATCACTCCTACGCGGAAATAAATTGGAAACATTTATTAAATATGGTGGCAGCTGAGTGTCGAAGCTTGTCGTTTTCGACAGAGCAGGGAAATGTAGCATATTTTCTATAGCTGCCAGAAAGAGATGCGAGTGATTTTCAATGGCGTTTGACAAATGCGGCATCCTTTTCAATTGTTGCGTTGAAGGGTATTTTGGATTTGTTTCTCTCTCGAGAACTCTTTCTACCTGTTTGAACTACGAGCGTGAACAGCGCATCAGCCCAACTCATCATCGTAAAATTTTAATATCACGGGGAAAAAATTATTTTACTAGGAAAATTAATTATTAAGTAAAAGTTAAAAAATATATATCATATATTGAATTCTAACGGTTTCATTCTCAGCTGCATAATGCTTCCAGTTTGGGATTGCTGCTCCTGATGAAAAAGTTACACTGAATGCGATTGAGTGTGCTTTGTTTAATTATTCAACAGGTCCCCCCCCCTGTCCCTCCGCTCCCCTGACTCGTCCTTCCCTCCAAAGAAAAAAACACCTTTTGGTCTCTTTCTCTCTCTCTGTCTCTCTCTCTCCTGCTCCTTCTCCCCGTCCTATAATATGTAGCGCGACAGGAAGTTTTCATGTTCAGCGATAAATACAGGGAGTTTTCCTCACACAATTGATACTGTCACTTTCCAATTCTGTAAGTTCCATCCCTAACAGGAAACATGCGATAACATGGTGCCGATTTTTTCACAACATTTGTCATCTCTGTCTACTTTTGCTTGGTCGTGTTCCCAAACATAAATGAATAATGCCTTTAACCAGACATCAATTAATCTGGGATTTTGGTAAAACTAAGTTGGAGCATAGGTAATTAAAAACCAAATTGGCTTCTCACGTTTCTATAATGTGCACTGCTCATCATGCGATCCCATCACCGACTAATAGCTTTTATACGTTTGGCATTCTCCTTTTTCACTTCCGTTTCTCCTGATTCTTCCATGGATCGTTTCTCAATATCTGTACTTGAGAATGATATGAACGGTAATATCTCTCTCAAGTCATTATCATTTCTGAGTATCGATACAAACATAAGGTACATTGGCAAAACAAATGCTATACAATTGAATCAAACATGTCTTTCACAAATCAGCCAATCCCAGTGGCCTTTGCATTTCCCATTTTTCTTGTTTGTATAATTTGTATTCAACAAGCTCCTTTTTTTTTTTTTTTTTTTTTTTTTTTTTTTACAGTGTAGTCTAGCTGATGAGTTTCTCTGCTCTAAAGTTGGTGTTTAACTAACACAGTATATTTCCTATCGAATTGAAAATATATCTGCTTTTTGGGTGTTGCCGTCCTATCCGTGTCAATGAGACTTCATGATTGTTCAGCTGTTTGGGAATTGATTTTGTTCCCCACAACTATAAAAAATTTAAAGTTGTTTAGACTCATTATTTTGTTCTACTTTTGATTCAGCAAAGTTGATTAGATAATGGCATGCTGGTGAGTTCATCATCATTAAAAGTTTGAACCATGCGGCCTTGGATGGGCACTTGATGATATTTCACCGGACCTACCACTTATTCTCATATCAGGAAATGTACTGCAAATTAATGCACCAATTACAGCAAGAAGAGGGGTCAGTTAGAGTTTCTTAACCCGATTTCCTCTGGGAAACCCCACAGTGGATTGATTGAGTTCTTTCTTGGGACTCTCTTGAAGATTGCAAATTTACTTTTGAATGAAGTAATAACATTATGAATTTGACATGTTTTGGCTTCCTGGATATGATTAGCATGTCCGTACCTATCCAGATCATATTCCTCAACACGGTACAGAGGTTTTCATGAATGGATTACAAGCTTATTGGATGGTAATTGTCAGGGTGTCTGGATGGATACACCTCGATTCTTTTTTTCCCTTTGGCATTCCGGTCATAATATGGTTCTTCAAGCAAGTTTTCAAGTACTGCTTCAAGTTTATTTTTCAATCTGATCTCACAACCAAAAATTGTCTTCTCGTGACCTTATCTTTGCATGTGATCTTGATTAGAAAAATACGTATATGGTATCAAAATTTATAAAATATTTGGAGGCACTTTTAACCTGTTTCTTCAAATCCCGGATGTGTGTTTTGCTTCACCGCAGACTCCCAATCGTAGTATCAAGTAGCCAATACATGCTCAGTTTGCATTCTCTGAACAGCACGGTCTTTTATACCAGAGTTTTATGTTTATGATGTCAAATTACCACCTTAAAATCTTGTCTCCACATAAAAATTCAGGTTTGTAGTTGAAGAATCTCATAAATATTATGTCACATTAAGTATTTATCTTTTAATGAATGGAGATTTTATATTTTTAACACACATATTTAATACATGATAGATTTAATTAGTATAAGACACAATCAAATTAAACTAAATGAATTAACGCCTGAGTAGACTAAACAAATAGAAATAGTCAAATCACTGGATAGCGTTGTAACGAATGTTGACAAGAAAAAAAAAAAAAAAAAATCAAATTTTAATGCCATATCAAATAATATTTTGAAAATTCATATTTACTTAAAAAGTCAAACTTATGACCAAGAAGCTTATAAATATTATAAAGAATACGCGGTTTTATGCTTTGGTGATATGAAATTTTATATTTAACGTATGAGATGGGTAATGATACGATTTTTGCCATTTACACCGGAGTTTGCTCAAGTGGCAGGCAGTTAAACTTTGAATGAAGGAGCCAATCACTCTTCTCTAAGCAAGTTTGAATCTCATCATCATATTGGGTGCCAATAATTTTGCCACCAAAGAAAAAAAAAAAGAAAAGTCGGGGCTCATGCCTCCAACTTTCACACCAGGATTACGGAGGGCATCACTCAAGGATTAGCCAGGCCTTCCGGGGGGGGGGGGGGGGGGGGGGTTCATATTTCTGTTGCCAAATGCGAAAAATTACCAAAAAGGGGATCGACTTTTCATGCGCTAAAAAAGCGTAAAATTCACATCGCAATAAAAATATCGTCTGGCAGTCACGATTTACGTAAGCCGAAAAGTTATCACTAACGCTATTTAAGGTGTTGGTCAAAGCTTGGCTCGTTCCCTCACCCGCAGTCAGTGTCTTGCTTTCGGCTTCACCGCTGATTTTTGATACTCGACCTATTAATCAAAAAACTGGCTCATGGCTTGTGCAAAATTGTGGTGTCTTTAAAGCCAAATCAACTTTGTTGTAATATCTAGTTTTATAGTTATTTTGCGACGAGTACGTCACATGTTTCACAAATATTACAATATATGGTGTAAAATTACAAGTTTCCAAAAGATTCACGGCTTAATCACAACAAAATTTTCTTACCAAACTTAGCACTTTCTATTTACAAAATTACGTTTATAATTATGAGACTTCAAATGGCCGTACACGAGACACGTTCGTCGTTGGCAGGCCAACGGAAACAGTGCATTTCTTCGTCGTTGGGTTTACGCTAAGCTACATGCCATGTCTTGCACCGATATGATGTCTTCTCTCCCCACAGGTCCTTTTACATCACATGGACTGCATCACGTGTATGCGAGCGTCCACATGATCCTTAAACAGCCCCTCTCAAGTAGTTTAAAGAGACAAAACTGACGCGGGAACCCGGCCATCTGCCCAGAACACTCACCCCATTTCTCTCTCTGTTTTTTTTTTATATGCATTCTTTAAATTCATTTGGCGACGCCTTAAGATCGAACTCTAGACATGAAACAAAGAATGTAGGAATCACAACCCTACAATTGTTGTTCTAATTGACGTTTCGCCAAGAACTAAAGGAGGAGGAAGAAAAAAAAAAAAAAACCTAAGCTTCAAAGGACCCTTTGTGTTTTGCATTCTCATCAAGCACACCATCGGTGCCCGTGTTTCGACACGTTGATCGTCAAGAAACGGCAGACGGTTCTAAAATTTGAGAGCGGTCTCTGGGACAGGCCTAAAAGCAGAGAGTTTGGACTTGGGGTTGTTGTCGTGGGCCGAAGGGGTTTCACATATTCTAACTTTAATTTAGGGGCCAATTATGTTGTCTCGCTTCTGAGCATCAGTCAGATTTGGTGCAAAGGCCCACGCAGATTATGACTGTCGACCGCTTAAACTTAACACGGTGCAAAAATACACGGACCATTTTGGTCGCCAAGATGATGATAATAATAATAATACCATCCATTGATGGATAATGAGTTATGAACAACACTTGTAGCAACAACGTTTTCATGCTACCTTGAGAGGCTATTAGTACCATTGGTAGGACACAGATTTGTCTGATTTTGCGGAGTTGGACGCATTGGGGCTTGAATCTGTTCGTCCTGCAACACTCAACAATGATTTTCGTTTTTCTTCTTATTTAAAGTTCAGAAAATAATGCAACCTAACCTTTGACCAAATGTGTTCCGGAATCTGATAAAGTACAAGGAAGCTCCCTGCACCCGAAGTTTGAATTTTGGAGAAAATGTAGCCACCCGTTGAGCTGCTAGGTCTTAGAATAATGATATCACACACTTTATTGTTTGTTTTTCATCAAAAACTCCTAGACCTAAGGCTGCCCTTCTTTTAATATGAATAGATTATGTTCGTTATTGTGGGTAGCAACTGGCAAGAAGCAGGAGAGCGAAATTAGGTGGCTAAATTTGAAGCCTTGGGGGAACCATTGCACATGGGTGGATGACATTTTGGGTTGTTTAGTTTATTTGTGTGGCCTTGAAATTAATTAATTAAGTACCTACCACTTCATATAGTTGTCCATTGTATATTCATGTGCACCTCTCCGGCGAGGTTAGGAAGGGAGATTTCCAATTTTTGTTAACTCTTTCATGGAATTTACTTGGCATTATTAATTTCTCTTGGACTTGGTCTTGAGTCTTCAAGAAATACATAGCAAGTCCTTTGTTTTTAACTCTTTTTCCTACAGATACATAGAGACAAATTTGAGTGGGCTCTTCAGGGAAATTTACTTTGACTAGTTGCTTTCTACAGAAAACAGGCTTGCAAGTTACAAATATTCGGCTTCCCAAGATCATTTATAGAAAAAATGCAGACGATGAATCCCCTGTTACAAAGTTACAAGGTAATGTTCCATCTCTGTTTTCA
Source organism: Rhizophora apiculata (assembly GCA_037832385.1). Classification (NCBI taxonomy): domain Eukaryota; kingdom Viridiplantae; phylum Streptophyta; class Magnoliopsida; order Malpighiales; family Rhizophoraceae; genus Rhizophora; species Rhizophora apiculata. The sequence goes on along the minus strand of CM075433.1, from coordinate 2,008,098 downwards.
AACGAATTGACCTTCAAAGTTCAAACTTCAAAGCAAATACTTACAAAAAAAAAGTTGTGCGAGGAAAATTTCAACACAAATGGGACATATTGAGCCCACTTGGTTTAGTTTGAGGAAATTTTGTCCAGTACCTTCATGTCCTTCGTGTTTCTAACCTTTACTAATTTGAGCAGTATTTGCAAAAATAGCATTTGTGATTTTATTTAATCTATATAAACAATCTCAACGTAAAAAAAAAAAATCACAATCTACAAATCTTCCATATTATGAAATTCTTGTAATTCAAATTTGTAACATCTATTCCATGATAGAATAATCTCAGTGACGCTTGGCCTTCAAACCATTTCTATATAAGAAAAAAAAAATAAAAACAAAAAAGATAAAGAAGAAGATCTTCACGTGCATAGCAGAACGGTTCAATATGACAACCAATTTCCAACGGAGAAAATTCTACGGTGAATTGGTGACCACTTTCAGTCAGCAACGCTATGAGGTTTGAGATGGCTAGTGGCACGGTCAGTCTTCGGGGGTTTTTTTTTTTTTTTTTTTTTGTGGGCCCCCAATTGATTCATTTGAGTGACTTTCTGGTCATAATTTCTCCTTGTCCGACACGCCCGTTTACTTTGATTTCTTGACTTTCAAAGATTTCCGGCTACTAGCAGTCTAACACTACTTCGGTGAGTCTGCTTGGCGACATGCTCTTGCTTTCCCTTGATCATTAGAAGTTTAGAAAATCGAATCGGTCATCGAATAAAAAAAATTGAAGATTTAAAATTTATTCAGTTGAATCCGTTAAAGTGGTGATTAGTCTAAAAAATATATTAAAAAAAATTATAATACCAATGTATTTTCTATGGAAATATTGATATGTATGGAGTTGGGAGTTAAGAGCCCAAATACCGTCTCGGTACTTTTGGCGTTGCAGACAACATTTTCGTTCCCTGTCTTTGCTTCCATTTTATGATCTCATATTCCTTCTCTGGTGGCTTGTCATTATTTTAAAACAGTAGTTCTTGTTTTCTACCAATACTTTCAGGGGGAAAAGACACGCGGGTTGTCGCTGGAGAGATGGTGACTGAGAGAGGGACAAGCGACGTCGTTTCACCTTTTACATTCCTTTTATATTTTTTTTTTATTTAAAAAAAGAAAGTAAAAAGAGCGTACACTCGAAAAAATCGCCCCAGTTTGCCGGTTCTCCGGTTTTTAGGCTACTCTTTGGTTGAATCATAAACTTTTCTCAAATTTTCGGGTTAAATTGAAGGGTCTGATCTGATTTTTAAATTATTATTTGTAATAAAAAATATAAAAATTAATAAAAAATGAATAAATTGTATATATAATAAATTACTTTGACATGAGATATACTCATAAGGAATTTAGTACACGAACATTCACATACACGAATGGATACACCAATTATGGGATGGAGTGACCATTCTCTATAGTCATCAAATCCAATAATTGAAAGGTGTACTCTGAAAATCCTATATACTACGCTCAATTGGCTTAATGAAACAGTAACGTTAAACACTTTCAGGTCGACAACATGCCACTTTCTAGCTAAGTATCATACATTTCAATGACCATACTGCAGATGCTTCTAAATGCTTTTAGAGGATAAGGAGGCACGTTGTTAAGATTGATTATGCCAGCGCAACAGGGCTAGCTGACAATTTCACGGTCGATGGATGGCGCTGTCTCCATCGAAAGAACTGGGTCAACATTGCTTGTTGCTTTGCATGCCATCGGGCTCCAAGACTTTAATTCAATGGCCCCTGCAATTTGGACATGTTGCAGACCATTACCAATCGGACGGTTTCATGTCCTTCTCTTTGCCAGCTTGATGAGGAGTGTTCAGTCTCTCTTTCTTTTTGGTAAAACTTCAGTGCAAATCAAGTCTTTATGATGGTTTGGCTTGATCCATTCGCCTCCCAAACGTTCCAACTTTTTGCCTCCCAACTTGTATTTATCCATCTAGTTTCTTCTTCATAACAAGCCATTTTGATTGGATCTTTTCCCCCAACTGACATGACATGTTCTCACACTGAAACTTCTTACATGAATAGTTGCGTAAATAAGTTTTCTTTAACCAAAAAAAAAAAAAAAATGTTATTCCCTTTACATTAACTATCGAGAGCATATTCAACCATTTTTGTCCACTAATTTTGCCTGCACTGCATCTTAACCGCAGGAGTGAATATTGTCGTCAGTGTAGAAAAGGATTGAGGACAAACCAGCAATAAATATAAAGGACAAGTGTTGTTCTTTTTTAATTTTTTATTTTTTATTTTTTTAGTTACTCTATTCTATCATCATGTATAGTGCGCAAAAAGTAGTACCTCTCCCATCAACTCACAGATCTCAGCTTTTTTTTTTTTTTTTTTTTATAACTCTGTTCTATCGTCATGTAAATTGTGCAAAAATATAGTGGCTCTCCCATCATCTATTATATCTCTTACTAATTAAAATCGTCAACAAGGATATTGGACTGAAAGAGGGAGCAAGATCTATTAATACTTCAATGTTTAATTAGTAGAAAGAGATTATAAGAATGAGTAGAGATGTAAAAATGGGTTGAACAACCTATAGGCTGATTTGGCATGGTTTAATATGGGCTGATTCAAATAGGATCCCCCGTGAATAATGTTTGACCCATGTTATGCATGGTCGATTTGTTGTCAAGAATTTAACTATAAATCATTTGATTAAAAAATTTCACGTTAGAAGTAAAAATGAATTATAAATTTAATATTTTAAAATTTTTAATTAAAATATAATATTAAATTTGTAAATTTTTAAAATGTTATACAAATGTCTTTTCAATCATTTTAAATTTATTTTTATTTTTATTATATTATTAAATATTAAATAATATTTAAAAATCTTTTATTTTTTATTTAGATTAAAAAAAACATTATAACAAAGATTTACATATTAATTAGTAAAAATATAAATATGATTAAACTAATAAAAAAGAGAATACAATACATTTTCATCGATGAATGATAAAAAAAAAATAATTTAAATAAAAATTAAATATTTTATTAATAAAATTCATTAAAAAAATATTTAATTTACATTTTTTAAAAAATTCAAAAAAAAATTTAAAATTTTTTTACCTTAAATTATATATATATATAATATTATAATTAAATATAATATAATATAAATTTATAACATTTAAAATTATAAATTATATCAAATTTATAAATATTATGTGAAACATATAAAAAATAAATAAATTATATTTTAATACAAAACAATTATATTATTTTAAAAATTAAATTATAGATAACATGACATTATTTATTTTATATATTTGAAATAAAGAAAAAGAATGGTATATGTACGAAAAATTAACCTTATAATAAGTAATGATTTTAATATTTATAGAGTTAAGAGGTGTGCTTAACACTTAAGCCCCGCAAGACTGAGATGCCTAATAAGCAGCCTAAGGGAAATCATGCCTAGGTCTAGGGCCTAATATAATCCCCGTCACTTACCTTCTCAATCAGCGATTCAAGTTCGAAACCTCGAGGCGAAAGTTCAAGTTATGAAGCATTAGCAGGACGATAAATGACAGACTCACTAGTTTATTATGGTTTATTAATTGATTACAAACTTATGTTGGTCTACCAATCAAAATAAAAGTACATACAGGCATCCACTATCCCGTAGCCCAACCAATAGCTTGCCAATTAGCCGAAAAAAGAGTGCGTGACAGAAACAAAACGATTATTGCAATTAGACGTCAAAGGCTGAAAGCAAAAGCGAAAGACAAGGAAATGAAGACCGCGAAAGGCATATATCCATAAAGCATACATTTGATTTGCGTTACAGGTAGGAGAAGTGCACTGCCTTTACCATGTCCCTCAGATGCCTCAATTTTCAGCAGTAAATTTGACATATGCATTGGCTATTCATTAATTAATTATTTGTACCCTTGACTTTTATGAGTTTTTTTATCGAGCGGCCTTTTCTATTCTTGCGCCATTCGCGGTGGTACTTTTGCAAGCAACGTACAGCTAGAAGGGCAATAGATATTTGGATATGGCCCCGTCAGAAATGCAGGCATAATTCGTTTGGCCCCTATCGTTTTTCCTCGTTATTCTGCCAAGGAAGCAATTATTCAAACGCAGCACACCAAACGAGCAAATTCTGCCTAACATGAGGAGATGCGCGGAATTAATGGAATTATATTTCATTAGAGAAATAAAAACCTGGGAGAAGGGTAGTTGTACATGCAATAACGTGAAGGATACTGCCATACGGATGAGGATTGTCAATCGAGATGGATTGCAACACATCTGGGTTTGGAATGTCCATGATACATTGACCTGATGACTTAGCCTGATATAATTAAACTCCAAAATATACAGTTCTCAATGAATTGTTTATACGGCAGGAATGAAAATTTGTGTCCAAAAAGAATTTCTCATGTACAACTGACTTGGGCGTAAAACGTTTCAATCCTGATATACTCTTACAAGATGTACGGACGTGTTCTTAATCAATTTTGGGGTTAGTATGGAGAAATGTTTAGAATGTTAAGATCTTTTACTCTCCCTACGTATTTTAATGCGTCAAACATAATTGAGTTATATTATTTAGTCAATGTTGTTTGATAATTATGTACCACTATATGTTTAATTAAGAAAATTATTTTAAAAATTTAATTAAATTTTAAATGATATATTCTTATACATAAAAAATTCTTAAAAGATTTTCACAATAAATCAACGATGCAAAACAAGCACTTTTGTTGAAAAATTTTAAAAATATTCATAACAAAAAGTAAATCAAACTCAATATTATAATTGAAATAAATTTTTTGTGTTAAAATTATTTTTTAATTTAAAAAATTCAAATTATTCTCCACAACAAAAATTTATAACGAAAAAATTATGTTTACATTTAAAAAAATATCAATTAGAGCCTTCAAAATTGATATTCAAATCTTTCTTTTGAAATATAGATAACATAAAGTCAAATTTAGTAAAAATTATATTAGAAAATTTATATAATTTTAAAAACTTTCACGTTAGAATAATTATATAATTTAAAAAACTTTTAAATTAGAATGATTTCATTATTAAATATATTTCTTTTTTTCAAGAAGAGAAGACTTTGGAGTTTAAGTTTTGATATTTTTGAAAATTTTTCAAAGGTATTTGATGGACAAAACAAATATAAAAGTAATTTTAAAATCCAAACAATAATTCTAATTATTTTTGAAATACTGAAGAATTTAGACATGTTCAAATCATCTTTTAGTAGTTAAAAGTCTTTTCCAAAGTTGTATAAATTACTTTATATAGTAACAAAATAATGTGGTAAGAAAAAAAACAAAGAGAGCAATAAACAAGAACACGAAATCAAAGAGAAGCAAAGTCTCTTAAACTTTTTTCAATTTTTAATTTGTGTGATTAACAAAGAAAGAAAAGAGTGTTTCAATTTGTAAGAGCAAGTGTTATTCAAAGTGAATAAGAGAATAACTTGAAATTTTAAGCATGTAGAACTAAAGTTTTTGTTGTGACAAAAGTCAAAGACTTTTATGTGTTGAGTTGTGAGAAAGATTAAGGACCTTTTGTGTTATTATTCTCCTCCTAGTTTGAGAGTTCAATAGTCGAGTGGATAAATCCTAAATAAGGATTCCTGAATGAAATGACGTAGAATCAAGATATCAAAACCTCTATAAATCATTATATTTCACTACTATCTCTCTCTCTTTCTCTTGTTTATTGCTTTACACAATCATTCACAACAACTAATAACCTTGTGTTTATTCTTGTCCCTTGCCCGCATCATATGCACATTTGCTATTGATGTACACATTACATATATCACTTTTATAGCAATTATTTTAATTATTTATGTTACATAATTTATAAATATGTGTCCTTTATTTGCCTAATTCATCAACTTTATGGGGTATTTTTTGGTCTCTAAATCACCAGTTTCATTACCTAAAGTTGATCCATATCTTCATTTCAACATATTTGTCACATTAAGGGCAATTACTCTCTTAAATCTCTCATCTTTGATGACATAATTTATAATTATTGAAAGAATAAAATGATTATATATTTCTAATACTATAATTTTGATGAATCATTTAAATTTTTATCTTGTTATATTTTTATAGTAAATATAAGAATATTAATTACCTTTTTTTTAAGAAAATACGAATATTAATAATTTTTTTAAAAGAAATTTTAAAAAAATAAAAATGGTACTATATAATTTTATTAAAAAGAATTATATTTATTAAAAAAAAATTTCATTAATATAGATTTAATATTATTAGACTTTTTGATAAAAATTCTAACTTAAAATTTGTAAAATGACAATGAAAATTCTATACTATTTAGACCACATGGTATGTTATAAATGTTAGTTACTGTTATATATTTTTACAACAAGTTTGTCTTCAAGACCTCTATAATTAAATTGTTCTCTTTTATGCATTTTGCCTAATTACCTGATCGAAAAATAAAATCAGCTATCCAAGAAAAAAACAAAAAACAAAAAATCACCATGATTCTTGTAGCAACTGTTTATTGCACAAGGATCGCAACTTTGATTTTCATGTTACAGGACAGATTAAGTTAAAAATAACCAAGCGATCCCATCAAAAAAAAAAAACGGAAAAGAAATCAACGGGGAGGTGTATATCATCATTCATTGATAACTTAAAGTATGTCTTATGTATGTTACTCTTTGAGAGGCTTGGTAATTACTACATTATCATTTTTCTTTGTTACTTGATTTTATTTATTTATTTGTTTTTTTTTGCAGTTTAGGTACTTTGGCAAAGTACATGAAGAAAGTGGTTCATTTCGCTGGATTAAATGGGTAGTCCGGTCGATGCTGCTCGTCTCTGTTTGGGATCTGACCTAGTGGGTGAAGAACATCATCTATTGGTTTATGTTACGTCATTTAATAGAATGGCGTATTATTTACTGCATCATCATTTCACTGCATTAAATAGGTGAATCAATAAGGATTCTTTGTCTCGAGAGGAAAATAAATCTTATTTTCAGTCTGTCCACCACAAAAAAAAAAAAAAAAAGGGTTTCAGCCACGGTCAAGGACAAGTACACCGGTGTTGGTCAACGTACGTAGCCACTCCCCGTATCCCAAACGGTGCATAATGGAGACCTTTCAGCCATGGAAAGAAATTAATACTGATAGGCGCGTATTCCTTTTTTTTTATTATTTTTTTCTCCCAGAGGAGCGTATTCACTTTAAGACTTGAAGAACTTGGGTAGTCAATTAAAACATCCGGGGACAGATTGGGTTTCCAAGGAATAAGATGTGGGAGGTGGATGTGGTTGCCAGGAAACTGGTGTGGAAATTATACGGAAAATTAATCAATACTAAAAGTGAATTTCTTTGAAGTCCAAAAAAAAAAAAGAGAGTAACTAAATTAAACAGACCCTTTCGAGTTTGCTTTGAAGTCCAATTTTTGAGCTGCGGGTTTGGGTCAAAATATTTTATTTAATTGAGGGATACAGGTCTCAATTGAATTTTCAGGCAGAGCCGTGTGCAGCTGCCATCTATGATCCCGGTCCTGTTGTCATAGCTTTTTAGACATCAGCACCCATATAAATAGTCCCAAAAACCTTTTGGAGCCTTCCCATGGTCACACAAATTCCAAAGCAATTCAGTGCCAAAATTTATTAGATTATTAGACGGAAAATGTCCAACCAATCCTCGCCATTTCCATCCTGTTTCCGTCCCTCCGCCGCCCTCGCCCTGGAGGAAGACCTCGCTCTGGCGCGGGGCTCGGGCAAACCCAACCTTAGCACCTCCCTCTACCAAACCGACCTCGGCCTATTCTCCCTTACATGGTCCCGCACTTTCTTCCAAGGGCACTCCCTCCATCTCCAGCTCCACCCCATCGACGACGACAATTACCGCTCTCCTCTCTCTCTCTCTAACTTACTTTCTCCCCCCACTGTTTCTTTCTATCTCGACATAAAGTCCTTCGCTTTTTGGAAAAAGCATGGATCCAAGGATCTCCATTTCACGGATCAAGAGCCCTGCAACACCAAAGCTCCAAGATTACAGATCTTTTGGGACCTGTCCAGGGCCAAGTTCGGATCCGGATCCGAAGCCCACTCTGGGTATTTCATCGCCGTGGTCGTCGGCCGGGAAATGGTTCTTCTTGTCGGCGATTTGACCAAAGAAGCCTACAGAAAAACCAAGGCTCAGAGGCCACCGGCTGAGAGAACGACCCAAGTTCTGGTTATGAGAAAAGAGCACGTGTTAGGCGACAGGGTTTACACAACAAAAACGAGATTTGGAGGCAAGAACAGGGAGATATCCATAGATTGGAGCCCGAGCAATGAGTCAAGGTTGTGTTTTAGCATTGACAAGAAAAGGGTTTTGCAGATAAAGCGCCTGAAGTGGAAATTTAGAGGAAACGAGAAGATTGAAGTGGACGGCGTTCCTATACAGGTCTCCTGGGACGTCTACAATTGGTTATTCGACGACATGAGGAACAAACATGCAGTGTTCACTTTCAGATTCGAAACTCTGGATCTCGAAGAGGAAGAAGAAGAAAAAGAAGTAGAGAAAAACGCCGCCGCTCCATGGGAACAAAATCGGATGTCAAGCGGCGGCTTTGGAACGAGTGTGGCGGAGTTGAGAAAGATGAGGAAGAGTTTGTTGATGATGAAGACGGCAAGGAGCTCGTCTTCATCGTCGATTTCGATATCATCTGCGTCTTCCGGGTGCAGCTCCTCGGTAATGGAGTGGGCTAGCGCAGAGGAATCTGAACTTCGTGGTCCTGGAGATTTCTGTTTGCTAGTTTATGCTTGGAAAAAGAAGTGAGATTTTATTTTTTTGTTCTCTACACTTAAAATTAATTTCCTTGGCGATTCGTGAGTCTGTAACTAATCTCTTTTTTTTTTTTTTTTTTTACTTAAATTACTTTTTTTGTCAAAACTCAATGCCCATTTTTTGGTTGATGGACATAGTAGAGTAGAATGATATTTTACTATTGAATGAATGAAACCTGGACATACATGTATTGATCTCCAATTTCTGCTTCTTTAACTTGGTAAAGTTTCTTACCTCCAAAAAGAAAAAAGAAAAAAACCTTGGATTCTTTCCTTTGTTCCTTTGTTCTCATTCTGGCTTGGTAATTGTTGTAATTGAGAAATTCAAGCGTTTGGTGTAATCAGAATTATCTGCAAGCAACTTTTTAGGTCTGCATTTTCTTCCATTTTATTTATTTGCGTGAATTACAATTGATTTTAAATTTGAAGGTCCAGATAAATTTGGTGTATTCTCTTTAATTTTTGGAAGTGTTCAGACTTAATTTTTAAACTTGAAATTAGAAGTTTATCATCAACAAGAAGGGATAAATTCTTGAGCTCTGAATTTCTCCGTCTGATCATTTAAATGGTTAAGGCCTAAGTTGCTTGTCATGGAGTAGAACAGAATGAGTACCCGCGACGAAATTTCCAATTTCCAAGTCCTTCCACAGCAGAAAACGACAAGATGCATGTGAGGTGGGTCTCCGGGCTTTTTGTGGGGACACATGAAAATTTTCCCCACTGTCCTGCCGTTTTCAAACCTATTTTGTAACCAATCTTGGACCGCCAGTTCTGTTCGCCGTTTGTTTTTCTGGATCCCTCAAAGTAGGTAAAACATTGCATTCATGGACGGTAAATTTAGAACATGGCAGCGGAGTAATGAGTAGGAATAAAACGTTGGGGGGGGGTACCTGATAGGAAACGGCCCCGAAAGAGGCGACAAAGTGCAGCGGGGGCGTTTGGATCGATGACTTGATCACATGCTTCTGTTTCATTATAATGATGCTTTTTTTTTTTATCGAGGTCCAAGTCAATCTCGCGAATTTTCTTTATATTTGCAGAGGGGGACTGGTTTCCGTGAAAGTTGAAACCTGAATGCCTAAAAGTAAACGGTGACTGGTTTTGCTTGCCAACCAAATATTTTCCTTACGCGCATTAAAAATAAAGCTTGTCCGCTTGACACTCCACTCTTGGAAATTGATGCGGTGTCTTACCAGCTTTGACTAGCTGTCTGAGATCTGAAAATTAAAAAGAAGCTTTAACTAGCTGTCTGGCGGTTTTTTCTTTTTTTTTTTTTTTTTTTTTTAAATTAAGGAACTCAGACTTTTTGCATTTTTTTTTTTTATTTTTACTATTGATTAAATGTTAGTTATTGCTACTTTGATGTTAGAAAATGTCAACGTAACAAGTGAATCGATGTCAAAATTAATAAATTAAATAAATTAGTTTAGTTTGTTATGAGAACAAAATTTTTTAGAATAATTTAGGAATTTAAATTTGAACTTCCTTAATTTTTGTGTGATTTAATTGAAAAAATCAAGAGAGATACTGAATAAAAGTAATCGTTTACTTGAAAATTAACCACCGAGTCTGTTTTCCAAATTCACACATCACGTATCTTTTCCTTTTCCTTTTTCTTTTTCTTTTTCTTTTTTTTTTTTTTTTTGTCGCTTTAATCTCTATCATAGATTTGCGAATTTGTTAAATCCACGGAACACAGAAGGGAAACAGCAAAGCCTAACATAATGTAGCAGTGGCGGGTAAGCGGAAACATAAATTTTTAGATATTTTTTTATTTGCTATTTTTGTTTAAAATTTACAGTTGTCCGAAAGTGCGACTTGCAGCGTTACGACAAAATGGGAACTTCACTGTTTATACAATAGGGCGACTATTAGGACCAAATCCACCTTTTTCTTCTATTTTTTGGCCCACTTGTAGGCCCAAGAAAATCCTCGTAGCCAATGTACACGTGTCATTAATTACAATTTAAAATTAAACTTATGATTACTTATTTTTTTATTAATTTAAAGGGTTGGCCAGCGGGCCAAAGAAAAAAAAAAGAGATTTTTGCTTCAAGGCAAAAGATTTATACTGGTAAATATTTGCAAAACGTACGGAATAAACAATAAAAGATACTTTGCATTCGGACAAAGCCAATGCACTACTTGTAATATTGAGCGAGTCAAATTGTAAGAAGTCAAATGTTTAGGAACGGAGAGCATTGCACGATGGCTTCCAAGTGCTTTTGTTAAATTTGCATTTGTCCTGCTTCTGACGCAGACTTTCAAACGTGGAATGAGTAAAAGACCCCCGCGAAGGTGTGCTGCCAACGTTTGGGTTTTTATGGGACTTTGCGTTGTGTTTGGAACAAGTCACCGTTAACAAAGTTGTGGCAATCGGAAACGCAAAACATTAATGATATGACACCTAAAACACCATTTTAAAAAAGTTTGAAGAGAATTTTTCTTTTTTTTTTTTTTTTTTGTTATGCTTTATTATTTCTTGCTTTTTCATTCTTTTGATGGATCAAAAAATTGATGAGAAGTAATTAAGGAGATAAACATGATACTTATAACATTTGCACAGTTTTTTTTTTGTTTTAATAACTTTTCTTAAACTTCTCCTTATTCTTTTCAAAGCTTTTCAAAACTCGTAAAAACAGATTGGAAAACTTTCTTACAAGTTTGTAAACAACATTTCTTAAAATTTTCAAAACTCTTCGGTTCCCAGAACATGTCTACGCTAACCTTACCAAAAAAAAAGTTTACCTGTTGCCGACAAGGATGACTATTGACTGGATAAGCAAAGAAACATATGGTCTAATTTTTAAGTGGGGCACATTTTAAATATGGAGAGAGATGATGCATGTATAAACGCCCTCCAGAGTTGCCCAGAATTGGTTCAGCTTCCGCATTTAAGACCCCCAGAATTAGAAAGCTTGTGGCTACTTGATTCTAATTTGCCGTCTCTACTTGTAAGGCAAGCCTGGCCTCTGTACAGAGTCAGCAATTTGAAGGGGGGAGCGGGTCGACGCTTGGACGATGCTCCAGCTAGACTATTATGGATAAGGGAGTCGATTTCCTTTACAGGGACGCCCGGATGGAGACGTGCCTGGTGGTTAAGTTTAATTAGTGTGGCCTCGGTGGACGGTTTCTCTGCGAGTTCAAGGCAAGAAGATTTCTGAGGAAGTTCCCCTGGGCTTTTGCTCAATACATATGATTATGATTCGTCACCTAATTCACCTTCTTTATCCCTGAATTATTTTGAATAGGTGACGTATTTATGCGATATGAGTAGAGACACTTGCATGGTGCAACTCAAAATTCAATTGACGCGTTAGATTAAAACAAAATTGGACTACTGACATCACTAATATATTGAATTAATTTTGAATTTTTGAGTTGTGCATATTTTAATTATTTAATTAAAATTATTAAATTTGATTAAATTTAAATTTATTTTTATTTTTATAATTAATTTATATTTTAAAGAATTAATTAATTAAATTAAATTAATTCATTAAATAATCTTATAATTATAAAAAAATTAATTATATTTAAAATATAATTATATGAATTAATAATTTTTTTATTTAATTATAATTAAATCTATATTAATTAATTTATAAAATTTTGTTTTAATTATAATTAAATATAATAATCATGATAAATCTTAATATTCTTTATTTACGTGTTTATAAAAAATTCTCGTGCATGTATAATATCACAATTTTTTCTTAATTTTGCTAACTTCTATTTACACAGAGATTTTCACGTTAATTACGACAAATGGCGTGTACTCATCATTTCTTGCCACAGCATCTTGGACGTGACATTACCTCCTAGTATGATACAAATTGTATGTACCAACAAAAAATATGGCATAAATTGCACTAACTCAAAATAATAAGAAAAATAATTCCCAACCTATAACTCACATGAATAGTGATATTTATTCCAATTTAGCATCTAGATTAAATTATATAATGTCTTGTTAACTTCGTGTAGGTAAATTTGATTTAATAAAATAAAAACACTTAATTAAAAAATTTTATATTCTATTTCTACTTCTTTTTATTTTAATCATTCATAAAAGGAACAAATAAGTAAAATAGGTTGATTTTATACCAAATTATTTTAAATTTTAAATTTATCAAATTTGCTAACACGTGAATTTGTGAAGTTTGATCGGCGCATTAGGTGGCTTGGTTGGCCCAAGCGAGAACAGACCTGATCCAATAGGGATCAAAAGCATTTTAAACCGTCTCCCCCACCGATGGGCTGGTCGGGTCCGACAGTTCAAATGTCAAACAGTGTATGGGCTTTCCACGTTTTAAACACTTCGAAAAGGAGGCCGTGTAGCCATCACAGAGCTGGCTGGCGATCAGTTCACGTTTCGCATAAATCAAGTTGATATTCCATTAAATTTTTTTAAAATAATATTTTTATTTAAAAATATAAAAATAATGTCAATGTCTTATTAAAATATTTATTCAGTAAGATAATTTAATTTTTAAAATTTATACGTATTTATAAATAAAATTATTTAATTAATTAAATAATACTTTAACTTAAATAAAAAATAAAAAAATAAATAATTTTACATAATACCTTAATAATAAAACTATACTTAAAAATTAAAATTTCAAATTTTTTATTTTTTTCAAGTCCTTGTCTAAGTGCCCATTCAACCTCAGCAATTAGCAATTGACTTTTAAAAGAGCCACAGGGGGCAATCGTTGCTCTAGGTACAGGCGCCTAATAATCCGGACCGACCAAGGAAGCGACCCGACTGTCATACTGGCCCATAAAATGGTAAAGCACCGGCGCTTTACCGTCAGCCTAAGGGGTAGAGTTTGTGTCGGCAAAGCTGACGCCGAGTAATTGTAAGAGCAAGTCCCCAAAATTCACCTTCCAACAGCAGTGTCAAAAGCCTGAACAATATCCCAACTTTCAGATTCGTGGACCATCACTTGGAAATATGTTTCATGTAATTTAATGGAACCTAGCAAAAATATAGCTGGACGAATTTTCTTTAAATATTTTTCTCTTTTCTAATGAAAAAAAAAAAAAAAATCTTTTGGTGAAAAATATTTTTCTGATTACATTCCATTATAATTTGGATGCTCACTTCATTCTTTATTTGACTTGATCCAAGTATCAAGTTCACCAACCGGTTGAAAGAGCAGCAACCGAAAATCTTGAATCCTTGAAAATAGGTGTTGACTATTTCAGATTAATTCTATTGCATCTGAAAAGCTACTATTATTTTAATACCAATAAAGAACTTTTAACATCCCATCAAACATAAAAAATAATAATAATAATAATAATAATAACATCAATATGATTTTGCCCTATAAAATTTGCATTGTGCACATAAAAGTTGAAAAAGAAAAATGTTGCGCATGTCTCATTCCCTATAATTGTTTCATTTATTAAGTACATTAAAATATTTATCTCTCACTTCCTATACAGATCCATCCTACCCAAGTTAGAAAAAGGAAAATGATGAGGGAGACGTTAGATAAAAATTCAAACCAGAATTTGTACTTGGTGAGCATTTGACTTTGACACTAGATCCAACAATTTGACACACAGTATCCTTTTTGTGAGATTGTGGACTTCCACTTTTGTTTTCCCATTTATTCTGATAAAAAAATAAAAATAACAATTTGACATATAATGCAACATTTTCATTTAAAAAAAATACAAAGAAACAAATTTATACTTAACATTTTATGAGAATTGAGAGAAGTGAGATTTAAACTCGCTGACTATTTTAAAAAGCCTTTGTTCTAGTGACTTCAGAAAAATGTTATTAAACGTGGCGAGATGCCAGATGTAAAATCCTGCGCCAAGAATGTGAACCAGTCCACATCTTTCATCCCAAAGGGACAGAAGCCAAAAGTGCAGAAGTAATCCACATGATTATATTAGAACCCGAGGGAGGAAGGGGAATACCAAAATTGCCATTTCTATCCAACCCTTTGCTTTTATGCATGTGCTATTCGTACGGAAAATATGCAATTTGGGTTCAGAGAAAACGCGAAAAAGAGAAGGTGGGAAAAAGGGTCGAGGGCCATCAACTGAGAAGGAGTCAGGTGTGCTTCCCATTCTTTGGCAGCATAAAGCGTCTTTTACAAAATAGAAACGCTGCAACAATTTTATAACAGCTGCTTCTGCAACCACCACCCACGTAACTATATAGAAACAAGAAGAAAAATTGCTATTTTGGCCAACATATAGTTGATTTTGAAATTTTAAATCCCTCCCTAGTCAGTGTCAAAACCTGGTTTTACTAAAGTTTCAAGAGCTCATTGTCGAGGTTGAAGTTGTAGTAGTATCACGAGCCAGGAGTAAAGATAAAGGAAGACATCGTCTTTGTCTTCTATTCCTGCCTCCAGAACTTGAAGGGTAACACATCGATGAAGGAGTTATAGGTTTAGAAGGCAAAGGAAAACTACTTGCACGGCTTCTCAATTTCTTGTGCTCTCCTTCCCCTGCCCTAACTTCTGATCCAACTTGATGAATCTTTGTTTCAGCTAATTCTGCCGGAAGAACACACTTGCAGAGGAGACCTATATATTTATCAGAACAAAACAAAGATTATCAAAATTAATGCTGGATTTTTTAATCAAAAAGAGTACAGATGGGTGGAAAATTAAAGTCTATCTTTTTCTTTTCAAAAACAAAAATGTATGAATCTTCCAAGGAAGAAATCGATAGAAACTTGAAATGGATTTTAAGAAGTTCGCGCTTCACAGACATTTTGAGTTTGTTTTCTCCATGAGAAAGGCAGTGATTTCAAAAACTTCAACGGCAAGCATGAACTGGAAAAAAATTAGAGGAAAGGGAAAATCATTTTCATTTTCCTACAGAACTATATTGATGCAGATGTGCATATGCCAACAAGTATGCATAAACTGAAATACAAGAAGACAAAAACAAGAATAAGATAACCACTAAGTTATGTAGGGCCAAAAAGACGAAAAAGCTCTACTGAATTGTTATTAAAATGTTATAATATAATCACACAAAGACAATAATGCTATTGCCATTTAAAAGGATGGACAAACAGAAAAGTTTAGATCAATTCGGTGTTTTTGTTTGTCTGTTTCAAGCCCAGCTAACGCCAAATAAAGTGGAAACTTTTATCTATGCATTTCTTAAACCAGAGTAGAAAAACAAAAATAATGCAGAAATTGATGAAACTAAACATGATAGAGTCAAGAAGAAAGGAGAAGGGGATCGGTTTCTCCTTCTTCCTTTTTTCTTTTTTGGTTGTGTGGTTCCTTAGAGGTAGAAGAGGTGATAAAAAGAAGTATGGCTAAAGTAAAATGACAATTTCTTCTTGCCATCAAAGCCTTCATATCGTACTTTGCTTCACAGGACTAAGTTAAATGTTTAGTTTCCTATAGCTTCTTCAAAACAGTTAAAAATTAGGAAATCCGCTGAAACATGCATAATTAATTGATTGTGCAATTCTTACCTAAGCGAGCAAGCCGATTAACCCATCTAGGAATTGGTTTTCCTGTCAACTTGATACAGACATCACTGCAAAAGTGATTACAGTTCTTGGCAATGAGATGGTAACTATTGCCAGAGTACTCTTGAGCAAGCTTCTGCATGAATGCGCGGACTTCTTTAGGACCTAGATCAGTTCTTCCGATCAATATTGATTTTCGGAAAGTGAAACCAGGGCAACGGTTCGGTTCCACCTCAAAAATCCCACTGGTTGTATGGTCATGTGCTCCAAAACCATACTCGACGCCATGAACTACAGCATCCAAAACAAATGAGTCTTACGAAAACAAAAAAAAAACACCCAGATGAAGAAAATTTTGTAATTTAGAAGATGGCAACTACTTCTTCTTTCCTGTTTCGATTTCAAGGAATCTCAACAATCAAACACCAGCAAAGTGAAATAAAAAAAAAAAAAAAAAGCTACCCGTCCGCGGATCAAAATAAAAGCGAACACCAAACATCGCTTATTAAACAGCCCAAAACACAAAATTCTGGTGCTTTTGCTTTCAATTTATCAGCAGCCATTAGCCAATAGCTGCGTAAGGCTCTGCTTAAGCACTCATCTAACTACAAACCCAAAAAAAAGTAACACAAACAACATTTACAACGAAAACAACAACCTTAAAAAAAAAAAAAAACTAAGAAGGAATCATCATCCTTAACAATACATCATCAAATCCCAAACGGAAACTGAGACAACAACACGCAATCGCGTGCACGCAAAACAAAGAAGAAGAAGAAGAAGAAAAAGAAAAGGTCAAACCTTGCACACCGGAATGATAAATCCCGAGGCCGAGCCAGTAAGCGTAGCCATTAATCGGAGTCAAATCATAGACATTCAAGTAAACCGGCACCGTACCGGTCCTCTTCTTCCGGTCCGTCAACACAATATTACAAAGCATTTTCTTTTTTTGGAGAATGCCTCTGCCTTCGTAAAATCAAGAACAATCTAATACAAACAAAGGAGGAGAAAATCCAAAATTCTCGAAAGCATACAATTTGATCCACAGAGACTCCGCTTCGGCAGAGCATAAAAAAGCGACGGACCGGACCGAGAAAACCGAGAAGACCTTTTTCAGAATAATCGAACAATGCACGGGCCAACCAAGAATCCAGGCTTCACTTTCTCGTGTATATTATTATTCTAAAAATAATAATTAATGGGATGTATTTTTAATTTTATTCCGGGATGATGGTGGTGGTGGTGGTGGTGGTTGGTTGGCCGTTTGGATTGAGCACGAGAGATTCCAAACGGCGGACGAAAGCGCCCGCACTGTTCTTTCTATTTTCTCCTTTCCCTTTTTTTTTTTTTTAATACAGAGAATTGCACGCCGTTTCAAGGGGACGACGAAATGGAAGGGATTCGAACGAGTGTTCATTTCACCCTCGAAAAGACTAATAATTACCAAATGCGTGATCCCCCCACTTTAGGCTGAGCTGTGTTGCCTTCTTTTTAAAAAAAAAAAAAAAAAAAAATTATTCAATCAGCCAAAGCCTCGCAATAAAAGCGTTCATTTAACGTGGTTGTACTTTCACTCGGAAAAATAAATAAATAAAACGCGGTTGAATTTGGCAGCAATAATTCAAAAACGAACAATCGGAGAGGCTGCTGGGCTTGCCTTATTACCACTCAATACCTTCCAATCTTTTGGCTTTTATACCACTCACTGCTCGGCGATGCAGAAAACATGCGGTGAATAATAATAAAGTATATATGTGTATATTTTAACTTTTTAATGTCATTTATATTTTTAACGGCATGTTTCTACCAAATGTTGCCGGCTCACTCGTGCCTTTTAAATGTTATTCCTTACTTATGACCAAAAATCTCATATAGAAAAATTCTATATTATTTGCACGTTTCTCCCACTTAATATATATAATATATCCTACTCTTTGTTTAGGTAAGAAAGTATGAGAAGAAAAAAAGAGAGAGAGAGAGAGAGAGAGAGAGAGAGGAAAGATAATAAAAAAAAATGAAATTAGAAGAGAGAAAATTTTTTAATCCTTTATGTATTTAGAAAAGAGTGAAACGATGAAGTAAGACTACCATCTTTTTTTTTTTTTTTTTAAAGTGAAAAAAAAAATAATATTTGTTATAATTTTAATTTTATTCTTATCCAAAATCAAATAAGCATTAATAAATAAAGGGGTGGATCCCGAAACTTGTTTTAATGGGAGAGAAATATAATAAGATATAGATAGAAAAATATTAATAATAGATATAAAATACTGAAAATTTTTCTTAACTAAGTATAAGAAAATTGCAATACATAGAAAGACTTATATATTTTAATAAATATATTGTGTAAACTCAATTAATTTCTTTAAATATAAAAATTGTAGCAAGTATTAAGATTAAGATATACCAAAAGTTGTTGTGCGAGTTGCTATTAATGAATTTTTAATGAAATGAGTTCATAATTTAAAAAAAAAAGTCACAAAACATATAGCATAAAATTATTATTATCATTTTTCTTAAATGGACAGCAAATTGATTGTATGATAATAGATAAAAGATTTCGAAAGAGACAAAAAAAAAAAAAGCAAAAGAATAAAAGAAATAAAATAATTAAGTCCAGCATCGATAAAGAAAGCTTAATGTTTAAAGGAATAAAATTTATTAAAGTGTTCATAAAGTTGTAGCAAAAATTTGCTCTTTTTGTCTAATTTTTTTGAATGAAAAAAGGAAAGTATAATTTTCCAACAGAGAGAAATATATAATTTATATTAAATTTCAACTTTTTATGCACATTTCGGTGGTGGCGATTGCCCCCACCATGGACAAAGTGCAGGTGAGTGGTCAGGTCGTGTCATTAAAGAGGTTTCCTTTAAACATGAAAAGTGTCTGGAATAAGTTCATGGGTATAATGGGAATCGCAGGTCAGAATTAGGAGTGTGAGAGGCTGTGTCCCAGAGCAGTCGACACGCGCCCGCAATCGTCATCTGGCACTGTCTTAGCCTTACGATGAGTATCACTTTTCCCAATTGATTCAACTTTACTGAATAATAATAATACGTGTGTTGTGGTCCTATGACGCCACAAGCCACAGACGTTTCTATTTATCGGATTCCTCCTCCACGGAGGAAATACCATTCGTTCCGTATGAGCAAGTTAATTAAAAAATTTTTGGGTGAATTTAAAAATAGTAAATTAAAATAAATATATTAATTTTTTATTTTATTTTTATATTAAAATTATATATATATATATATATATATAATATGTTTTGTATAATAAAAAATTAATTATATTTATTTAAATTCTTTATTTTTTAGACCATCTAATCGAACTCATTAATTAATTAGACATTAGATTTTTTTTTATAATCACTTACCATTACTCTATGTAAGTAGGCAGTTTGGGGTCTGTTTGTTTTATTTGTCACTGAGTATTATTTTTGTTACTGATTATTACTATTAAATAAAATAAAATTATAGTATTTAATCGATTTACATTGTTTATTATTATTTAATTAGTAAAATGATTATTTAGAATAGAAACGAGAGAAAAGGAAAAATTATAGAATTCAGGGTAATTAAGGATATTTTAGTTTAATATTATCAATTAATAGTTATTCTAACCCAAAAAAAAAAAAAAAGTAACTTCAACCAACTACTTTTAAGGAGAATTATGAATAAACAATAATCTTTAAAAAAGTTAAAACTACTCCTCTTATCCTTTGTAATGCAACAGCAATTAGTACCTCTAAAAACTAAACTAAAAAAAAAGAAAAAAAAGACACCCCCTTAATCATATGTTCAATTTTTTTTTTTATTTTTATATCTTACAATTTTTTATAATCTTGAAGTGAATCATGTCAAATGCCCATAACGAAAATTAGAGTTGAACTGGATTACTTTCATCTGGTTGCAGTTCAACATTCTCGTAAAATTTAAACCACCAATTCTAAGCGTTCCAATTGATGCCAAATGGAACCAAAGTCAGGTATAGATACCAGCAAAGGAAAAGTGAAAATAAGCAAGTTGTATGAAAGGCAGGGAATACTTGAGATTCCTAGATAGTGCTAATCTTTTCCTCTTTTTCCCCCACCAACACAAAAAAGCACTCACGATTAAAGTTACGATAACAACAACAACGTCCACGTTGTCAACAAAATCTTAATTACAAATTCAATTAAAATCAATTGTATTATATATTAAATTAAGTGTGAGATTTAATTATTTTAATTTTTTATAATTAAATATTTTTAAATTAATTTAAATTTTTCTCTAATTTAATCATCATTTTTAATTAAAATACTTGCTAGTCTATGTTAAATATATTTAAACTAATACAAATATTATTTGCTCAATTTATTTTTAATAGATACTATGCTTATTTTGTTACTAATATTTTTATTTTTAATTATACCTTTCTTAAAGTAACTATATATTCATTTAAATATTTTTATTTTTGCTATACCTTATTTACTGGTATAAAGTATTTCTAATTTAATTGCTATCTAATAAAATTTAACTTTTAACTTAATAGAAATTTTGTGTTCACATAAAATTCTAGTGATATATTTCTATTTTAACTATCCAACTCTTAGTGGAATATGTTTTCTTTTATGTTATTATTCTTCTAAATAATAGAACTTAGACCATGAAAGTGGTTTTATCTAAAGATTGCTACTTAATCTAATCTTCTAATATATTCTACTTATTTTTAGTATTGCTAAAATCAAAATACATATATTTTATTTTCATGCAATTTAATCAATAATTTTTAAATTTTAGCTTATTCCTTCGTGCCTTTAATTTACAGTCTATTGTTGCGATTAAAGCCCAAAGCTCCTAACTTTGAAAACGATGTTTGCGATAAAGGCGGGCCATGCCTGGTTTTGGAGACGGTTGAATCCAATCATTTTAATAGGTATGACGTGTTATCTTTAAATAAACAATAGAAAAGGGAACACTAATATGTTTTTGGAAACTTTGACATGGTTGGATAGCTCCTAAAGGAATGATTGGTACAAGAAGTTTGAAACTTATGAATTTGTATAAATTTATGGATTTCAATTAATAGAATTTCAAATAGAAAAAAAAAATTTTTTTTTTTTGACCAAATTGTGGGAAAAAAAATTATCTTATTTAGTTCAACTACTCTAAATTCTTTGACCCTTTGGCCATAAAATTATGAATATATCTTTAAAAATAATTCCTAAAATTAAACAAGATGATATAATGGCAACAAGCTAATTAGGCTTCGATGAGAAGATTTCTGAAAGCTCGGGTTTTCAATTCCTCCTAAAGTGAGGAAATTCAATGTCTCCTACAGTAGTCAAACAAACTTCTCATTCTTCAAAACCATACAAACCAAACAAGAGAAATTTTCAAGTCAAAAAGATCAGAGAATCCCCTTCCATCGATACCTCAACTACACGTAATTAAAATTAATATATATATATAGTGACTTATTTATTTTGGCGAAATAATTTTATTTTGTCATTTATAACTATTAGGTAGCTAAATGTTTTTTATTAAAAAATTTTGCACACTTATATTTTGATGACGAATTGCACTACTAGACTCCAGTTTTTGTACAATACATTCGACTAAGGGACATACTTTTAAAACCGTGGAGCTGATGTATTGATAATTGAGGCGAAGATCTTGATTAAAATCGGACCAAATCCAATTCTATACATACCAAACAGAGCGGAAAAATAAAATAATAAAAATAATAATAACAACAAATGAACAGACAAAAGTGCACATAGTATACATCTATATATGCCGTGCACAATCCAGTGGGCTAGAGTCCATTGCTCAACTTTGACATATCCTCCTCGAATGCTTGAATAACACAGCAGAGTTGTTTCAAAAGCGTCTAATAAATTGACAGGCGTCCTGATAGATCCTATTTACCTAATACTTTTTTCTTTATTGAGGCTTTTCTCTTTGATCTAAATACTGGCACCACCTTTTATTGTTTTCAAACACCCAAAAAAAAAACAAACAAACTAATGTGGCATGTTTTTACGAATAATTGATGTGCATTGCTTTTTTCCAAATTGATAGTTAGCAAACAAAGCCTTCAATGGTTAAACTAGAAACAAGGACTGAGAGGTGTAGTTTATTGCATGAAGAACGACGACGTTTGACATGACTACAAATTTGCACTCTCTTTAGAGCGTCCGGTTACTCCTTATCCGGACATTTTTAAACCCCGCAAGCTTAAAACCTCGACAGAGCAGCCAAAAATGAATGAATTTGCTAGCGAATCCAGTCCCTTTGCAACTGACTACATTACGAAATCGCCCTTCGAAGCTAAATTTCTCAGAGTAATTCGCATCTCACTTTCCATTTTCTAAAAAATTTTTCTGGGGTACCCATTTGTTCGCGTTTGTGTGCCATCTAAATTTGATAGCTATATTAAGAGTCGGATAGTGACTTACATCAATCTTTGAATTGGGATTGTATGGCCTGCTACGGAATTCAATTCATTTACATTGCAAGAACAATCGGGCAAGCAGTGGATCAAAATGAGGGGAAGATTTGATGCTACCGAAAATATTAAGGTTGAGGTCACAATGTTGGCTGGATCCGAGACTCTGATGATAGCTCAATTTGCATCTTCACTTGACCCTGCCTGTCGTTTGTATCCACGGCGCCCCGCAATGATGTGTTAGAATTTGTATGCACGGCGTGGCCAGATTGCTTGGAAATCCAGAAAAGTTGATCAAGTTCTTCGTAGGCCAAACTTAGGTCCTGCTTTTAGTTGCCTTATGTTGTCTGAATCGTTCACTTGGCAAATTTTCCTCCTTGCTATTTTCCTTCTGAGACTCCTTATTCATTACAAGCTTAACAGGACAGAATACATTATCTCTTGGGACCTCAGATCTCATCATGGGTGACACTTCTCGTGACTCCCCTGTCTATTCTTCCACAAGGAGAACAGACGAGAGACGTTATTGCTGGGCCAGTTAGTCCCCCTCGGGCGTTACACAAGTAGCCACATAATTGACTTGTGATGAATGACTTTCTTCTTGGAATTGTGTACAGAGGGAACAGGTCATTGCAATGGGGAAGTACGGTGTTTGAAACATATGGTGGAGAATGGAGCAAGCCTCGGCCTCTGTTGCAATGAGAGTCGTGGGGCATAGGTAAAATGATGTAGATTCGATGACGAAGATTCGATAATCGAGGGGGAGACAACTTCATAAATTATTTTAAAATTAATATAATTAGACATATAGAATAAATATTAATTTTATATTTTATATTTAATTAAATATTATAAAAAATTAAATTATATTAAAAATATATATATTAAAAAATTAATTAAATTATTTTGATAATTATAATATTTAAGTGATTATAAAATATAACTAATTAATTTTAATTTATTAAATATAAATTAATTAATTAAAAATTAATAATAAATTAAAATTTTTTAATTTATTTAATTAAAAATTTTATAATAAATAAAAAAATAATTTATTTAATACTTTAATACTATAATTTATATTTATTATTAAAATAATAAAATATTTAATAAAATGTAATATTAAAAAAATATAAAATAGAAATTGAGTTAGATTTTTTTTAAAAGAATTTTAATTTATAAAAAATAAATATTAATTTTTTAAAAATTTTATATTATATGTTAAATTATAAGTATATTTATCAATCAATTCATATATTTTTTAAACATTAAAAATTTAATTTTTTTTTTGTTGTATATTTATATGTTTATATGATAGATATAATGATGCTACTAAATAATATCATTGCTCGTGCAATCAAATCTTAAACAAAATCCCTCGACAACGTGTGAGTCTGTCCAAAAGTAGGTTTGCCCTGTAAACTAAATGTTAGATAAATTTGTGGCATCTTTCATGTATTTACTTGGAAGAGAACAACAAGCCCCACTTGAATTATCAAGGAATTCATGGCACTTTGCCTTCTCTTTTCTATCACATGAAGTATGCACACGTGAGAAACCAACCACCATAAAAAGAGAGTAGAAGCTTATTTTTTTAAGTCTATTTCTTTTATCTGATCGAAAACAGACCTAGCATACTGAAATTTTGGATTTAGACGTTAAGAGATTCAATCCTTATGTTAAGAGTTCGGGAGCAATTTTTATTATTTTTTTATTTTTTTGTTTTCTATGAACGGATATTTCTTATCAATATAAATTCTGCCAGCCACTTCAGGGCAAATACCCAAGGGTACACGTACGGAGTAAATACTCGGTACATGCACGGAATGCAATAAAAAATATATATTTTTTATTGTAAATTTATTTTAAAAAAATCCAAAAAAATAAATTTTTTTATCACATTCGATATACATGTATCTTTTCCTCCAAAAGAAAGTCAGGGAAAAAAAAATCTAGGAAAGAAAATGTCTACAGTGACAATTTGACAATCCCATCAGTTTGTGGCTGGATGTTGAATCCAAAGATCACAAAGTCTAGGAGCAAAAACTTGTTTTCTACTGTTCCTTGTAGACTAACAATTAATTTTTTTTTTTTTTGTAATATATGATTATAGGTTCAAATTTTGAATAAGATATTAGATAAAATTAAAAATATGAATCTTTTTATATAATTCTGAAATTAATATAAATATTGTATAATTTTCTTATAAAATTATAAAATACTATCTTTATTTTCTCATTTCCTTTAACAAAATGAAGGAAGTAGACTTATGCTTCCTAATTAGGATAATTTTGACCATTAAATTGGCTGGCCCGGCAATTAAAATCTCAAAGGTACATGATAATGGAATTACACGTGTGTTGCTAGATTACAGATGAGCCCATGGCTGAAGCAGCTCTACGGTGAAATTAAGGACAGTTATCAAAGTCTCTTGTTTGGATTTACTTTTAGCTTTATCCAGTGATTGTTACCATATTGAACGTTTCTTTTAGTCTTTCGAAGTTCAGACCCACTTATTGGAGAAAAGAGATCGGGCCACTCTGAAAGCTAACCGGGACTATTGGGGTTGCCTAGAAATGTGACTAAGCTAGTGTGACCCTTTGTTTTTTTTTTTTTTTTCTAATTTTATAATTGAAAACTAAAAACCTGGGTTTCCTAGTTTCTTTGATCAGTAGCTTTGTGAAGTGCTATGGTGGCCGAAGGGTAAGGGAAGGATGAAAGTAGAGGCTATCTTTGAGTCTGGTCCATTTTCTCACTTCCTCGCAAAGAAGATGATTTATGTTTGTATTTTTTTTTTTTTTAAATAAACTTAGTGTCCTTTAGCAATTAGTCATGTAAAAACATTAATAGAAAATAAATTGACATCATTGTTGGCGAATGAGTTGACGAAAGAATTAGGAATAAAAATTTAAACTTTTATGTACGATTTGTCCGTGCAAGATGGAACATGCAAGAAAGAGGCCTCGGTTTGACATAAATGTAAAAGCAAGTTGTACCGTGTCTCTGCACGGACCTTCCATCAATTCCAATTCGACCTTGACTTATCCATTCCCAGCCAACGATAGGCAGCCCAAAAATAATGTCGCCTTAGGTTCTTATAATGGCTTTTGCCGTTATTCTTATTGACGCCGGGCATTAATCAGTAAGTAGATTGGGTCAGTCTGATTACTACGGTTCCTGCGAGAATTTTACTGGGCCCAGTTCGGCACACTATGATCCAAATAGCAATTCAAGTACTAGTTTGGGAATGGTGTTATGGGTCCAAGCTGGGGTATCGCCCAGCAAGCTAGCGATGGGGTTACCTGTGGCACGCTTCAGGATCCGAGTGTTAAAGAGTTTGGTGCAACGGCGATGGGGCTACCCGTGGCACACTTCAGGATCCGAGTGTCGACCAGTTTGGTGCAACGGCAGTGGGGGTGGGCGGCGGGTTTGTGTGGCATTTTGGATTACAACGAAGATGTTGAATTCAACAGAAATTACGATGCAGTCATTAAACATACTGAAGAATTTGTCATGCATTATTCCAATGCCGGCAATGTTTGGGTTGGGTGCAATGATACGGTTTCGGTTGGTAAAAAAAGGCCATTTTGCGCGGAAGATGGGCTTACCGGGGTACTTCTTCTGGGCCCTTGATGGGGAGGTTGGCTCCCAAAGCCGAAAACAAAAATTAAAATTTGAAAAAAAAGAAAAAGAAAAACTCGAGTTCCTATCCATAATGACGCCACACTGATGAGCATATACATGTCTTAAATTAATTTGAGCAAAAGTCTGATCTGCTTTTTTGGCTATGTGCTGTTATGGGGACGATCACTTTTACCAATCATAGAGGAATTCGATCGTCGATGCGAGCATAATAGTTTTTTTTTGGCGCAATTTGTTTTGACTCTTTTGTTCTGTGCTTTTTGGCAGCTTCAAGAACGCGGGGTGGCTTCTAACCGCATGAAAAGTTTTGATTATTTTTTCCTGTAATCTTTCCTTTACCGAAAAAATAATAATAAAATGGCTGCTGCAAAGGACCCAGGCCCTATTATAGGTTCCAAAGAGAGCATTATTTAATTGCCATGCCTCCAGCCACGATCGTTCAACTCACATCAAAGGAAAAAAAGTTATTTTTTTTTTTTTTTTTAAGAACAAAAAGATTTCCATAAAACTAATGTACGATTGCATTCAGATTACAGAGTGGTACAGATTTGTCTTCTCCATTTTTTCACTTTTCAACGTGGGGATGTCTATAAGGAAGACTTTTAGCCTCGCCATGGCTTTTATAAATTTTGCCACATCATAGTGCTTCAACCAAAGCATGCAATACATAACAACGCAATCTAGATGCCTTTTTAAGTTCATTGATTGAAAAAGTATTGATACTCTTCCCAATGAATTAAAAAGAGAAAGCAATGGCAGCAGCAAGTAGACTCCGTAGGAACCCCACCCGTCACATTTGTTCAGCATACGCATCCACCAGCACCTTAATCTTGGGCAGGCCAGGCCATCTACGCTGTCCTCACCCCTACGCTTGATCACGGCATGTAGGAAACTCATGTGACTCCAAAAAGGCAAAGGAATCTCAAGGATTTGGCACCCAACAAGAATCTTATGTCTATATTTACATAGAGTCAAAGCTTAATGCTATATGAAGTATCAATCAGTAGTAACAATATAATAAGTAAAAGAGAATGATAGAATAATATTTTATTTTTTTAAAAAAAATCTTATAACCATAAAAATTTAATGAGATGTAATTAATTTATATTTTTCAAAACTAAGTGAAATGTGATTAATTTATATTTTTTATTTTTTTATATTGCTCTTAAAAGTGTTCCCTGTAACGATGCTTAAGTATGCTGGACTCATTCAATATTAAGATGTATTCTAATTATTATGTTATTTCAAATAAAGTAATAATAAAATTATTAGAAATTCAAAAAATTAAATCTTAATTAATGTAAATAAGTGTTGAGTAACTTAAATTTATTCATATTCTTAAAATTTAAATCATATTTATTTGTATCTTTTACTCTACTCTATTAAGTATAAGGTTTTTGATTAATATATGATAGATGTTTCATAGATATTTTATAAAAAAAATACATTAAATATGTATATCAAATATTATTATTTATTTAATATTAATTATTTTATTTTTAAAATATAAAAAATTAAAAACTTAAAATTTTTATGTTGCTTATTTTGTTTATGAATTACTAGTTAGTAAAATAATTAATAAACAAAAATTCTCACAAAGTTTATAACTAGGAAAAAAATTTATTGAAAAAAAGATATTTGTAATCAAAACATAATAATAAAGTTATATTATATTTGTTATAAATTTTCATGCAAATTATGTAAATCTTCGGCAAGTTAATTTACTTATTCAAGTATTTTGGGAAGATCAATTTTTATTAATCAAGAATAAAGTTAACCACCTAAAGGCACAATCTCATATTTATAGAGGTAGAGAAAATATATAAATTAGTAATTAATTCTCAAAAAAAAAAATATTTGACCTCATTGATTATTTTATTTTAAAAATAATTTTTTTATTTAAAAAGATATTAAAAAAAATTAAACAAAAAAATAATTTTTTATTTTTGAAATATAAAAAAAGAAGTATGAAATCACAAAGAAAATAGTTAAACAATTAATTGTTTACTTAAAATTTTTTTTTTGAATATTTTCTTTCCTTTTAAAAACATAGAAATAATTATTTTCTATTTCTTTAATTTATAAATTAAAAAAAGTCAGCACGTGACAAATGAATTAAAAAACAATTGTCATCTAACAAAATAAAACTAGTTAAAAGTTTTTCTCTCTCTATGTATATCATATGAAAATTTGTTTACTGATTCGGTGGTATAACAATAATGATTCATTTTGCCATTCATTCTTTCTTGTAATTCATTAACTCAAATAGGTATATTTGTCTTTTTATAAAATTTTTAGTTTCAACTATAGGATAAGATATAAGATATATTAAACAGCAAAGAATGGAAATACACCCATAGATTCTTTAAATTTGTAATTTTAATGGGAAAAATTGCGCTTTAACATTACTGTGCATAGCGAAGGACATCTTTTATATCCCGCATCATTACGTTCTCCCTAAAAAAACAGCCTATTAGGTGTACAGTATATGACCCAAAGTCCCTCTTCCTTGACAATGTAGGAGTGGTACGGATAAAAAGCAACCTGTTATATTCTTTCACGATAAACGTCCTCGTAAATAGACACACACCGAGCCGGTGAAATCAGAAGTTCCCGGCATTCCGCACCAAGTCAAGTTCCTATAATAAGAGGGTTAATTCTAATACTACTGTGTCACAGAATCATTATTTTCTCTCAAAAAAACAGCTTATTGAGGTGTGCAATACAGCCATTTATATGACATAAGGTCTCTCTCTTCCTTAATCACGTAAGAATGGTACGGATGGAGAGTAACCCGTTACAATACTCTCGGGCATCCACTCTTTCTTTCTTCAGTTCCTCTCAACTTTGAGAAGCCATGTGGGGATGACGTTTGGCATTTTATTTGCCAACGGCAGGCCCCCAACTTCATTGTAGTTTTATTTTTATCTTCCTACCGCCAGTTTTCTCTGGGTATAAATGATCAACAAAGTGGGGGTGCCTTTTCTTCCTCTTCTATCATTTTTGAGAGAAGTCGAAGAGAAAATAGATGGGGAGAGGGATGAAAAGTTTTTTTTTTTTTTTTTGGTTGCTGGAAAAACATTAATAGTCGGCGTACCAGTAATTTTTTGTTGGCACTCATCATGCAACGAAGACTGAATCTTTAGTTGATTATTTGGGGTCCATAAGGTAAACATCACAGCCACGATATATACAACTCCATTAATGTCTCTTGTCGTTGAGTGCTAAAAAGGGGGTGAATGGGAGATGGACCAAGATTTTCCTTGGCACTGGATCAGCTTGAATTAAAAGAACCTTCAATTAAAGTTTTTTAGCTAGAGCCTATGAGGTTAAAACACCTCAATTTAGATAAAGACGAATCAAACTAATTAAACATCTAATGAGATGACACTCCTCCTTCCATGGAGTCCACACGCTAAAGTTCTTTCCACTAAGTTGGCATGCACAAGTTAGTGGGCATTCAAACACATTGTGATTTGATAAGTAAAACTTTTATTAGTCATCATTTCTCATCTTCCACCAACCATTGGAAAAAGTGGAGAAAGTGAAAAGCTCAATGGGCGCCAATTATATTCCGCGTGGGTGCAGAAAATTATGCGATCGGGCAGCGGACTGGCATCTCCCGGTTGTCGTGTCGATCCTTACATGCGAGTGGGGTCAGTGGGTTGATGCCTGTAAGCGATCGAGGGTAGCGGGTCGTCCCTCCGAGCTGCCCTGCCAATGCCTCGGTGGGATCGGGTCCGCTGGGCTGCCCCCCCTGATGCATGCGTGCAAACGGGGGAGCGGGCCGGGCTAGCGCCCGCAAGCTGCCATGCTAATGCCTTGGTGCGATCGGGGGGCGGCCGACTAGTGCTCCGGCAAGTTGCTCTGGCCTGTCTTGCTGCACTTCATTACATGGACGCCATGAACTTGATGCCTCTTTTACACGAGCTCATTTACATTGTAATGATTGTCGGACAAATATTTATAGGTTTTTTTTTTAAATTATTAATTCAAATTATGCACTGAAAAATTAAAATTTTTCGTGAATAATTACAATATATAACACAATGTGATATGATTCAATTTAATTGCACTCAAATAATTTTATGGTTACTGAAATTACGTGTGAAAAAAGTTTCTACCTGTCTGAGACGAGAGGTGGTTTTTGGGATTTTGGAGAAATAATTGTTTCTCAAAAATGATAGAAGAAACAAAGATTGTATTTTTACACTTGTTTCTTTTTTTTTTTTGTTTTTCTCAAAATGCATTAATGGCAATGACAAAGATGAAGCAGTCTTTTAATTTGCATGACCAATCGGTCTTATAATTATAAGCCGAGATTATGAAGCAGTTTGGAGTTTCTGAAAAGTTTCCACATGTGTAGCCCCATGACTCGCAATTATATTTCCATCCCACCGCCAGATTAGTCGGTGCTTATATTCGGCTTTGTGGTCTTTCTCTGTTGGACATGTGAGTTTGCTTTTGCGTAGACGTTTTGCTTTTGGAATGCCCTTGGCTCGTTCGGCACAATTGGACATAAAATAATAAATGCGGCGTTGTCACGGGGAGGCGAACGGTACAAATATGACTTATTAAAGAGAATTTTTTTTTTTTTTTTAAAAAAATTGTGTTATTTTATTAATTGTTTCTAATTATATTATTTTCTTTACTTTTTACCAAAACATAAGAGGTGACTTTGGTAAGAAATGCATACGCCACAAAAAAGAATAACTCATGAACCCAAGGGCATCCAAAGAACAATTTGGGTCTGAATATTAAAAAATAAAAAATAAAAAATAAATAAAAAACGAAAAAAAGTAAGGAAATGCTGCCAGCAGTCGGAGCAGACATCCCCTAAAATCATAGGTCCCCCCTTCCCCACAAAACAACGCCCTCCTTCCATTCCCCGCGTCTGTGTCCCGTCTACATGGCCCGTCATTGCAGTGGGCTCAAAAAATAAAAATAAAAAATTCAAATATATATATATATATATATATAGACACATTTTTAATGGTTATTAATTTTATTTTATTTTATCATCCCCAACCAAAAGGCAAAAAATGTGAACAAATTTCTTCGCGTCAATTTCCATGGAAGGAAATATTGACCCTGGGTGTCGACTCTTAACCTTGCCGGCAGCCAATAAAAAAAAAAAAAAAAAAAACGAAATGCTCAGATTTTAGTTGCTGGGACGAGTAGGTGTAAATCGCTAATTTCTTTTCTCCCTGTTTTTGTTTTTGTTTTTTTTTTTTTAAATGTTTATTTTTTATTTTTTATTTTTTTGAGTCAAAACTTCCGTCTATTATTTTTCATCATTCTCCGTAATCATTTATTTCTCTTTTAATGTTCATTCTAATTTTTAATACCATTCGATTCCAAGCTCAAACGCTAGAGTCTCGAGCGTAAGTTATTCCCACTGGCAAATCGGGGAGCGTTGAGCAAGTCAAAGATTTCACCAATCAGCGTCTATTATTATTTTCCCCCCGTCGTGTATGACTTGGATTTTCACTTTATAACTTTCACGCTTCGGAACGCACGGTTAAGACTAACGACTTAAAGACAGGATTTGAGAGAGAGAAAGTGGGAGTTCCTGCCGTTCTGAAGTTGTTTCTCACTGTACCGCCTCAATCCCCCTTCGGCGCATCTCCATTCTCTCTTTCTCTCTGTAAAGTCAGCTTCAACTTCTTCTTGCAAGTTTCAATCTTTTTGCTATTATAGTGGCTTCTGCTCTGGGTTTTGCCTGGAAGTACTCTGCAACCCTGTTCTTACCGCATCCTCAACATTCTGTTGAAAGAAAGCAAAAGAAACTATAAAAAGAAATGATTGTAGACAAGGGAATTGAAGGGGCCAAGGACCAGTTTCCCGTTGGCTTGCGGGTCTTGGCAGTTGACGATGACCCAACTTGCCTCTTACTGCTAGATACTCTGCTTCGTCGATGCCAATATCAAGGTCTTCCCCTGTCCGTCTCTCTGTTTCTTTTTTTTTTTGGTTGTTTCGTTCTTTTCTTGGCTGTATGGTTTGTACTTCATTTTTACTAGTTTCAGATATTGATTTGGTGATTTTGCTTGCGTGCCTTTTCTTTCTTTTTTTTTTTTTACGAACCAAGCCTTGTAAAAATTGACCATCAAATTAAGTATTTATTGCGTTTTGATTTTGCTTCTCCATTTTCTCAGGAAAAAAATTTTAAAAAAAAAAAAACTATTCTCTTTCTTTTAGGAGATGGGGTTTTAAGATTGGATTTGCTCTCTGCTCCAACCAGATTCTCTTCCTCCTTATGGGAATAAAGTTTGAATTTAGATGTTTGGATATTTAATTTCTTTCTCTGGAATTATTTAATTTACTTTTTACTAAATTGATTAAGCATGCATTATTTTCTCCTAAGTTCTTTGGAGTTTGAGTTTTTGTTTTTGTTTTTTTTTTTTTTTTTTTCAAATCCCTGTCTAAAGTTTACAAGAGCATAATAGATTTGTATACCATATCCATGGTTTACAGGCCTGTTAACTTCTGGGATTATTCTAAGTAATTTTTTGGTTAAGTCATTACTATGGTTTAACTTTGTTTTCCCCTTTCGTACGTCACCGTGTGTGTGACTATGTTATTGTTAGGCTTGGGGGAGGAAGGGGGGGTTGGTGGTTGCTCTGCAGTTTGCACTCATGGATTTTCACAAGTTGCTTTTTCTTTTTTTTTTTCTCCATGAGTTTTATCTGGATTGTGCAGTTACTACAACAAGTCACGCAGTCGCAGCCCTGAAGATGTTGAGAGATAACAAGAACAAGTTTGATCTGGTTATCAGCGATGTTCACATGCCAGACATGGATGGTTTTAAGTTGCTTGAGCTAGTCGGGCTTGAGATGGACCTACCTGTCATAAGTGAGCCTACAAACTAGACATGGTCTTCTTATTCCCTTCTGGTCTAAAAGTTTGAAAGAAAAGTTTTATTAGATATACTAAATTCATTCAATCTCTGAACCATCAATAATTTTCCATTTTGAATTTTGTGCTATTTTAAGCTTTCTGACATTCATAACATATTTTGGTTCTTGCTACTTGTCTGATTAAAAATCATTATGAGATTCATTCCAGAGATGGAAATTACAACCTGGTTATTGTTGGTTTAATGAGTTGCTTGAGCACTTCTTTGCATCATGTGCTTGCTCAAAGAGGTTCTGACCCTGATTGAATAATAATAAATTGCAGTGTTGTCAGCAAATAGTGATCCAAAGCTTGTCATGAAGGGGATTACTCATGGAGCTTGTGATTACTTGCTGAAGCCTGTTCGAATGGAGGAGTTAAAGACCATTTGGCAACATGTAATTAGGAGGAAGAAATTTGATAACAAGGACCAAGATGGCTTGGACAACAAAGACAAGCCTCAACATGGAGGCGGTGATGTTCCACCTGACCCAAAGTTTACTAAAAAAAGGAAGGACCAGAATGAAGATGATGATGAGAATTGTGATGAAGATAGACATGAAAGTGAGGATCCAGCCACCCAAAAGAAGCCTCGGGTGGTTTGGTCAGTTGAATTGCATCGCAAGTTTGTTGCAGCTGTTAATCAGTTGGGCATCGAGAGTATGTCATTTGTCTTCATCTTCTAGTAGTGCTTTGAAATGTCAAATTGTTGCCATGGGGTGTATGATTAATGTATGTGATTCTGTGTTTGTGTGTGTGCACATGTGCACACACGTCTGTGTGCTCATACTTGCAGACATTTGAACATCTGTGTATGCTTCATTTTCATGTATGCTTTACTATTACTCCTAACCATGCACGTATCCACTTAATATAGCATTTTTATTTGGTTTCTAGCATTTTTCAATGTTATGTGGTTTGATTTTCCATCGTTAGAGAGTTTCAACAATTTATCCAACCCAAAAGGTAGTTGAACTGGTAATCGAGTGGTTAATAGTAAGTCAAATTATGGATAGGCTTTTGTTTTGCATCAGTTTCTAATGTTATGTATCTCCTTTTCCTGATGCAGAGGCTGTACCTAAGAAGATTCTTGAGTTGATGAACGTGGAAAAGCTTACTAGAGAAAATGTGGCCAGCCATCTTCAGGCATGTGATGTTAACTCTCTTGCAGTAGTTGAAACATTATCACATGAGAAGCTAATTATATCGTTCTTTGGTTGTAGAAATATAGGCTTTTCCTTAAAAGGATCAGTACTGTGTCCAACCAGCATGCCAATATGGTGGCAGCTTTACGCAATGAGGATGCTTCTTATTTGCACGTGGGTTCGATTAATGGAATAGGATTCCCCAACTTGGCAGGACCTGGGCAGTATCAAAATACAGCCTTCAGATCTCTCCCACATGGGGGGATACTGGGTAGGTTGAATTCTCCAGCTGCTCTGGGTATGCATGGCCTTCCTTCTCTGGGAGTGATTCAAGCAGGACATGTACAAACCACTGGTCAAGTCTCTAATAGTCACAGTCAATTCCAGCCTAATATACAAACTGGAAATGCTGTTAATGTACTTCAAAGGTTGCCATTCACATTAGAACTTGATCAAATACAACCTGGCAAGGATGTTGACTACACTGGGGAACTTCCCAACAATATTGATAATACAAACCCTTTCCCTGTTTCAAATTGCTTTCTAGATAAAAAAGCAATGGTTGGGAGCTCAAAAAGTCCTTTTTTGGGTGTCTCAAATAAAACAGCAATTTCAGAAGGACATCCTCAAAGGGACCCAGGTGCCTACAAATTTGGAAAGCAATCTTCTGTTACAATGGCTTCCTTAGATACAGGGTATTCTTCACCTTTTCTGGATCCTGGTCGATGCTCTAACAGCTGGTCAAGTGCTGTTCAGTCCACCACTATCCAATCAAGTTCTTTTACCTCAAGTGACCATTTTAAAGAAGCTAATTTGCATCCCAGTAACATTGGAGATGGCATATCAAGATTGGCCTTGCAAAATGGGAATAATAATTGTGACATTTCTACTGTTTCTGCATTGCCTGTTCACTTGCAGGAGGACTCTAAAGCAAATTTTCAATACGAAGTAGCTTCAGCTAGCAGCAATGCTGGACCGATGATCGGTAATGCCTCACAAGTTTGGGATGACCTGAGACAAGATGCCTCTTACCTCCCAAATGAATCGTGTGCTCCAATAAATTCTGTTATTCCTAATAACGTTGCTCTAAGTCCAAGGAGTCAGAATCTGGAACAAAATGTCTCAATTTTCCACAGACCCACAAGCTTCAGTTCAGCAGGTCAATCTACTTTTTTTGATCCCTTGTTGATGAGGAATAGTGAGGTTGAAGATTCTCCATTGGAGACACTATTGAGGTCGAAGGTTGGGTATATGATAGGCCAACAGAAGCCTCAGGACAGTTGTCTAAACAATAATTTTGGCTCCTTGGAGGATGTTGCCTGTGTAATGGTGAAACAGGTCAATTACTTCATCCATTTATTTCTTTTAAAAAGTCACATTCTGCAGTAAGAACATAGTGCTGTTGGTGCATGCATGTTATTTGAATGCTTTAATTTTCATCACTGTTGAGGAAGTACCAATGTTTCTTGATGAGTATTTAGTAGAAAAATTTTTAGATCAACATACGAAACTTACATATTTCATAAAGTCCATTTCATTTCCTTTGTTGTGGAGTCAGTATTTTACTTTCAAGAAGACAGATGAAAAGTATGTCCTGCTTACTGAAGATAGATTAGCTGCTAGTACATCCATGATGTAGGCATTGCGTCAGTTATTTCCTTGCTCGCCTTATGGACATACCTGCAATGCTGCAACCTCAAGATTGTTTCTTGAAGCTAAAATTGAAGAACGGATTGCCTTATTTTCTCATGTTATTACATTTTGATAGTTATGTTACCATGACTTACATCCATGCGGCAGAAAATCTTGCCAACTTATGGCTCTGGACTTGATTGATTGAATTTTGACAGCTTTGCGGACTTGTGGCAAGTATATGCGAGTGCTTTCATTAGAGCAAGGCCCTGACTTTGGTCTCGTCCTTGTTTCCTGCTTTGTAATTCTATTAGCAAGCAGTGTGTGCAAACCTCAGGTTCCAGATGATTCTGCTTGTGTAAGCATGGGAAGATATGAGCTCTGTTGTTGAACTTTTGCTGTTTTTCTCTCTCTTCACCTGTTTTTAAGTAGTTGCATGTAGTGGGTTGTGGCAGCTCATAGAGCATTCTGCAGTGTGTGATTTTTTTGTACTTCTTAATTTCCTAAGTTGGGAGTTCTTGCATTGAGGTTGGGTTTTGGACAGCTGGGGCCTTTTGGAGGTTTTATGCTGATTTGTAGGATGTATTTCATCCTTGTATAACATTTGCATTTTTAATAATATGTTAATTGGCTTATAAAAGTATAAAAAAAAATATATTACTGTTCCTCCTACAGAATCTTCATGTCATTTTGTCGTGGTCTCCATCTTCCAACAAACTGCTGTGCGGCTTTTGTCTCTCCTTAAATCTTTGACAAGTGGTAACAACAATTTGGTGATGCAGGAACAAGACCAGCTGAAATTCATGGGAGGAGACTTTGGATGCAGCGCTTATTCTTACAGGAAGTGCATTTAGAGTCAATTTTACATGCCAAGTCTTAGGAAAATATAAGTATCTCCTATAGAAATATTGAAGCACCGCTGCTACTTTGTGAAATTTTCTTTGTGGATCTCAGACTACTTTTATCTAAGTATGCCACGTCTCCTTTCCTCTACACTACTGTATTTGTTATGTTAATACTGTTTTGATTTGACGTTAAGCAGTGCAGTCATTTTCTCTAGTTAATTAAGCAAAGTCTCACAACAGCGTTCGTGGCAGTTCAAATGCATTAAGAGGAAGTTTTTTCTTTACCAGTTGGCCTGTGCATCATTGGTATTATAAGACTTCCACGGTCGGGCAGCGAGGTATTGTCCTGACCAGGAAAAATGCGTCCGGTGTTACAACAGGGATAAATATCTTCTGGAAATTGGAAATGCCCACCAGAAGGACAAGTGCAAATACATCGACCCCTCGTTATGACATATAATGATTATCGTATCCAGCAATCATTTTCTTGTGATCTTTTCATATCCTCCCTGAGGTTTACCCACTGGGGCCATCTCGAACAAAAAGGACAGAAAAAAAAAAAAAGAAGAGGAATGTTTCAGACATATCAAAGTCATTTCTTGAGGCTGCTTGCAAATTCATCGGGAAGTAGTGTGTGAAAGCATCAAGTGCTTGTGGATACAGGTCAATCCTCATATCGATGCCCCTCAAGCCAACAGGATTTTGCATAAAGTACGCAACTTGAGGGATTGGAGAAACTAATGAGGATACATTAGGCGTATTTCCATGTAGAAAATTACCCTCGTGGAATGGTGTCCTGGTCCAGTCTGAAGCCAGGGTCGGCTCCTTCAGGGGAGGGAGGGAGGGTCACCCGGGGTCCGTCAAGAGCCTCCATGTATGCATACACCTATTTGCTGTTAGCAGAGTTTTATCGTTTCTATAATGGCTTCATAGCCTCCTTCCTCCATTTCTTCGGCACTTAATGCAATTGAGGCCAGCACGTAATCATTGCCGCTGAAACACCTTGGAACCGGTGGCACCATCTTGTTCCTCGCGCCCACAGCAAATTGCAACCATGCCATTCTTTCTTTACTCACTCCTACAGCCTTTGTTCTTGCCGACTCCTAGAGCCTTGTTCCTTGCCTGATCTATACTCACTCCTAGAGCTTCCGTAACCACCGCATGACAATGGAATAACCTTCCATTACACCAAAACTTGCTTTTCAATCAGAGGATCTGAGTATTCTTTATAATTTAACTTCAAGGTTCAAGCTTGTGTTCATTTATAGAGACTTATGCAGGTATATGATGTGTGGAAAGCGGAAACCCAAGTTTGTTTTTGACCATAAAAATTTGTACATTATCCTAAAAGTGAATTGTTTGATGTGCTCCCAAATTTGCCAATTTCAGCTTCGTTTCCTTTTTTTCAGATGTTTGGATATGCACTTGTCTCCCTTTCTCTTCCTGAATTGAAAATGAATGCTAATTGATTAAGATTCTATCTCAATCTCTGTCCTAAAATCCAACCTTTTACTGATAGATACGTAATTTACAATATCGTGGCAATCAATTTAAAGGTGAACATAAGATGAATACGTGAAAATGAACAATGAGAAAACTGTTCGGGCTTTATCCAAGCAAATTAGAAAAGAAAAGAAAAAAAAAACCTTCCACAAGTGAGCTGCCACTACTTCAAAGGATGAGCATGAGAAGCCGTCTCTCCTCTCATCCAATATTTTCCTCTTGAGGTTATCTATAGTTAGATGCAAAATCTTCAAAGCATAATTTGAGCAATCCATGTCCCGAAAGTTTCTATCTCCAACTTTTTTATGATCCCTAGGGTGGTTGTGGCCATGATCAGCAACCGATTGTTGTATCAAATGATACAAATGTTCAATGGCTGCAGCCCTCACCTTGGCTTTGGCAGCCTGAAGATTACCTTCCAAAAGTACGCCTCTCTCATGCACTGGCCTCCGTAGCTCATGCGTGCCCTGTTCTTTCATTGTTGCCGAGTTAGAAGCCCACGCAGGGAAAAAATCGTAAATAAATGGCTGGTCCAGCAAACAAAGAGTGGCTGGCGCCAATTCCTACAGAATAGACTCCACAATCAAACTGTGTCCTCTGTATATATAAACACATAATTGTAAGTCATAGCCCACAACAAAATGGGAGAAAAGAAGAAAAAAGAAAAAAAATAAACGAAGGAAAAAACCTAACCATGGCATATATATTCATGCATTTTTCTGCTAGTTACTTAAATTTGTTTCCATGCATTTTGGCATGTTCGCTATTCACATATATTGATGACATATATCTGTAAATATAAACAGCATTTGTACGTAATTAATTTGCATTAAACTTGAAAAAGGATGTACATACATTCTCACCAGTACCTTGGCAACAACCAAAGGCGTGTCAGTGAAATCTGCCCTACAAGCTGGCGTATAAACCACATTTTCAAAGAAGTCACTTATGCTGGGAGGATCTCCAGGCTCCGAGATCATAACTTGAGAGTCATTGCCTGAACCAGAACTGCATCTTCGTTGTTGCATCAAAGATTAAGCTTCCCATCCTTTTGCGTCCAGGCATAGCCTGCCCGCAGCAGGGTACCAGGTGGAGACGGTCTCGTCCAAGCCAGATTTCAAGCTACTCAAAACAGAATTTGGTGTCAGGTTGTTATTGGCGTAAACAAGGGGCGGCTTGTGGGAAAAAAAATAAAAAAAACCAAGTACATGAGTT
The DNA here is from genome assembly GCA_037832385.1 of Rhizophora apiculata. Classification (NCBI taxonomy): domain Eukaryota; kingdom Viridiplantae; phylum Streptophyta; class Magnoliopsida; order Malpighiales; family Rhizophoraceae; genus Rhizophora; species Rhizophora apiculata. Next base: position 1,968,476 of record CM075433.1, on the reverse strand, counting down.
CCGGACAATGCCTGTCCGAGTTGGAGAGATTGACATCTTTCTGCGGGGGGTTATGCCGGGTTTTTGAATGTACAATGATTTTCTTTGTAATAGTAACTGGAGTTACCCAAATTTCATGCGGACCGGCCATGAACTGTTTGATGCAATGAGCTCATTTTTGCTGAAGGTCGCAGAAGACAGGGACCTGTAGTGCTATTGTACAGAAGGGGGCAGAGAGAGAGAGAGAGAGAGAGAGAGAGAGAGGTGATCAGAGGAGTTGTTCTACGTATATACACTTACATCACTGCATTATGGAGATACTTATGAATAAATAAGCAACATAATAGTAGTTTAGAATATAAGGATTAGATACAAATTTAGGTCTCCAACTTAGATGATTTTGTCAATTTAGGTTATGGACTCTAATTTTAGTCACTTTAAATTGTGAATTTTTAAATATTTGTTATATTTATTCTTTTTTAAAAAAAATATATATAAGTTACTTATTATTTTATAACATTTAAAATTTATTTTGTTATTTTTTATTTTAAATAAATTATACTTATTATGTTGTATAAAATAGTAAGTGAGTTATAAAAAATTAAAATAAAAATTTCTAAATTTTTTAACATTAATTTAGGTTATACACATTAATTTTAGTTAATTTTTATAAATTTTTAAAATTTGATCAATCTAATTGATAATAATCTTTATCTTTCATCCATCATTATTTATCCATTAATACTGAAATGATAAGTGACATGGCAATCTATGTTAGTATACAAACTTTTTTTATTGTTAGTTCCGATTACAAATTGTTAAAAATATTTTAATTTAATTTATGAATTTTTATATTGTTTCTAATTTGAATTTTAACTAAAAAAATATAATAATATATTATAAAAAATTATAAATTTAATAAGTATTTATTAAAATATTTTTTTAATAAAATACTATAAAAAAATTTTTAAAAGTAATTTTTTTAATTTTTTATTAAAATACAAAAATTTTATTTTAAATGATATGAGTTAATTTGAATTGATAATAAAAATTGTAAATGCCAATGTAAATTATTATATTATTTGTCAAATTAGTATTGATAGAGTAATAATAAATATGATTATTAATTGAATCAAATTAATCAAAATTTAAAATTTTATTATTCAAATTAATCAAAATTAATGTATACAAGTCAAATTAACTAAAATTTGAAAGTTCACAACTAAAATGGACTAAGATAAAAGTATATGACTTAAATCGACAAAATTAACAAAGTTGGAAACTCAAATTTGCATTTGATCCATTTTTTAAAAAATTTTCTGAAAAAAAAAAAAGGAAAAAGAAAAATTATATCTCTTTGTCTCTGTCTCAAGGAGGAGACCGTAAAATATCTTGCAAAATTAGGATCTGCTTGCTTTGCCAATTTCATATAGGCTATTGATTTATTTTTTTTTTTTCCTATCATTGCCAAATCTGCAATAAACGATACTTTAGAAAAATAACAGTAAAACCTATTTTCATATTCCGATAGGCAAGAGTGTGGGGCTCAGTTTGGTGCGATTAAAAAAAAAAAATAATGAAACCAAACTAATAGCTATGGCTTAGAGATTTATAAAAATCAAACCATACTATATGCCTTCAAATTAAACGACACTGCATATTTAACATGTTGCAGTGAACAAAAGGAGAACACAAGTCTGGCGTACAAGTGCGTGTTTCAATGGTTATTGTTTATAAAATAGGTAACCTTGCCCACCAATAGAAGGTCCGTGGGTTTGTGCTTATTGGTCGAGAACGAAAGTTCCACAAGATTCTACAGAATTGGCTAGTGCAAATTAATGATTAAAGAAAAAAAAAAACTTTACGCGCGGGAAGTCCTCCGTAGAACAAAAGCCAGCAAAAGAAGCTTTATTTATTTGCTAGCAACAGAAAACAATGCGAGAAAAAAAGAGTGGGGGACGAAGCTTCGCTGTGTGGGTTGGCATCTCCCAATAGATGCGAGAGAGGAAAAGTTGGATTAGGAGGAGAGGCATCGGCGGAGGGAGGCCGTAGGCGTAGGAAAGCATGCGCGCACTTGAACCCCATGCTTGTCTCTTCCTGTCTCCACTTTCCCAGCATTTGCCTTATTTCGTGTTCCTTTTCTCCCTCCCCCCCCCCCCCACCCCACCCCTTTGCACTCCCTTTTTTTCCCTTCACCCCTGTTCAACTTAGCCTCTTAGCCTGCGTCTTTGTATTACGTACTTGCATATTAATGCTCAATTTTACAGTGTAATCTTCTACTGGTGAGCTTATGTTGAGTGTGAGGTATCAAATTTTAGCGTAATATAAATCCAATTCTGTTCTTTTGGTAGAAGATAATGAATGAAAATGTCTCCAGTGACCTTTTAACTCCAAGTTACAGTTATACCTGCAAAACAATTTATACATATATAGCCGTTAGACACGTGAACTTTTTACTTTTTCGAGTATAAATTGGAAGTTGAAACACAACTCACTTTAACTCCCACGAGAATGTGGACTTTAATTCCCATGTGAAAAAATCAAAAACCACACTCATTGAATACACGGGTACACGATTGCACGTCAAAATTTCGAACCCGGTACAGTCCAAAATTCGTTGAAGCTTCCTATAATCTCAGAATTTTACGGTTACCGATCACATGTTAAGGACAGTTACTGATACTTCAATAATTCAAGAAAAGCTATTTGCCTCGAGATGTGTCCCTGTCCTCGATTGTGCTTAGGTGCCACGCATAATTGCATCTATAGTAGCTATTTAACCTGAAGGAAGACATTTCCTGTCAATGCGTAGCCATCCTTTAGCCCGTTCATTGGGGTCTACGGAATGGCCCTAGTGTTGACAAACACCATCAAAAGGCCAAGTGGAGAATAAAAGCAACCTGTCCACTTTCTATCAATGCCACAGCACTGTCCATTCCTTCCCCCATAAATTTGGGGTTTAGAATAAATGAGCTGCTTAGGCAACATTCTCTGTGCTTGCCACCGGCTGGACTTGCGCCTATTCATTGAAAATCACACTCTTTAGTTATCCCTTAAGACAATAAAGACAGCAACATCAATGAGTGAAAAGTATTTTCAAGATAATAAGTTTATGAATTCTGCTGAAGAACATCTAACATAAAATGACAAATTTTTAATGAAAACAATTATTGCTAAGACCTAACTCAAAATGTTGAACTTTCCTAATATCAGAAGTATTTATTTCTAAAGCCTCAGAATTAGCTTGCAGCAAGAGAAATGAGGAAATGGGATATTAGGATGTCATTTATGCGCCTCAATCATCTAGAATAATAATCCCCGGGTCAATTTTCTCGGCATCATTCTTCGTTTCTTCCATGTCAATATCATTTTCAGTTATGCCCGGATCTGCGGAAGCTGGAGCATCGCAAGGTAATTGGCCCGTTTCATTCTGTAATTCTGGCTCTGTTTTTAAATTAATCATCTCAACATCTTCCACAGCAGAAGACTTGTGGTCATTCTGCTCAGTAGGTGAATCAACTTGTGCCCCCTGACCCGACTCCACTACAACCTGTTCAGAAGCAGAAGATTTGTGCTGCACAGAAGAGAGAATTTGCATCATCCGCTCATTAATTGTCTCCAGTGGACAAAGTTTCTGCCTCAGCACCAGACTTGCTGGTTGATTGGATATGGATGTTTGAATTGATTCATGAACATCTTGCTCAAATATTTTGCAAATCTGCCAAAGAGAAAGAAGGCCTGATGTGTCAAATCCTCCACTGCCACCATGGGAACTAGGACAAATTTATACTCAAAAACATTAATAGAAGATCTACCTTGTTATATAGCTCAGCTAACTCCAGTCGATCTAAATCACCATTGCAAGCAGCTGCCAAGATCTCTTCATCATCTACAAGATTGAGAATACCAGTCATTAATAAGATTTCTTTTGGCTTAAGGACATAAAATTGGCCCATTTAAGTAATGCTATTCACCAAGCATATGCAGTGCATAATATGTTCCAATTATGTTACCCAAACACTCCATCCCACCACACAAAACAAGAATAAAGAAGACCTCTATCTCTAATAGATGTTTCTTTTTCTTTTTTTTCTTTTTTTTCCAGAAATCCAAACATGCTGATGGCAATCCACAAAAGTCAGGCTTCATAATGGAACAATAACTTACTTAGAGGTTCTATCTTCGGCAAATTATTGATTATATCATCATCAATCTTCATGGAGCTCAAATTTGATTCAACTGCTGTTTTCATTTTACCATCAAGGTCTTCAGCTTTCTCATTCTCATCTTGTTTTTTTTGAGCCTATAACCATAATCGAGGAGGAACATGCAATTTTAAAAGCAAGTAAGATATCAGATCATTATAAGTATGTATGCAAATTCTTATGTCCTACAAGGTATTTTCCACATGGAAGTGCTGGGCCATTTAAATAAACTTGTGTCCTAAAGCAAGAGTGAAAGTAGGAAGCTCAAAATGAAGCCATGAACTTCTTATAAAACAATAACAAAGTCTTAATTCTAAATTTAATTGAGTCAATTACACGAGCATTTTCTTTTCATTCCATCTTATTATGAACAAACTTCTCATAGAATACTAAAACTAACCATGCACAAATATGCATACAAAAAAAAAAAAAAAAAAAAAAATGCAACAAAATTTTATAGCCTTCTTATCCCGTCACTATTTCTCTGCACAACTATTTCCCTAATCGATGCACATATTTGATTCCTTGTTCAATTTGCATCAATCAAGATTTAAAGACATCTATCTATGCAAATTATTTTGGGAGTAGCTTTTTTCTCTGCTATATCTGAAAAACAATGTCATCTCTATTTTCTAGCATCCCATCTCTACTGTCATCTGTCCGCACATTGCACAATCAGTCTCAACGACAACCTTCCAGAAACTACAACCACAAACCCACCAATCTCCTCCAGCCCTTCTCTATCCTCCACAGTTATCATGCTTAGCCAATCAATTGCCATAATGATTCACTCCAACAATGAATACAAAAACCATAAGAACAAAAAATAATACAGCCACAAGAACAGAAGTTACTTGGAGAATCTACATCAGAGAATCAGCTTGGATCAACCAAATCTTCTCTTCGAATTTTCAGGACACTATCAGCTTAAATTGTATGACTTCATATCTGGTTTTAAAATTTTAGAGTTGGATTTTTACTGATTTTATGTATACAATGACAAGAGTTTTAACAATTCATTATTGGCAGAACAAATTCTGTGATTTTTCACATTGTGATGGCATGAGACCTGGGCTTTAGGGGTTGACAACAGAGAAGACATAGCCATTGGCAGTGGTGGAGAAGGTGTATAAAAGGAGTAAGAGAGAGGGATGGTTGCAACAGAGGGAGTTGTGAGCAACAGAAATGAAGATGCCAAAAAGTCAGAGAGAGAGAGAGAGATAATGCACAAAAAAAGCAAAAAATTGATTAATTGGAACCAATAGTGCACTGCTACTTCTGTCGAAATTATAAAATAAAATAAAATAAAATAAGAAATCTGGGTTAGTAGTTACACTGTTAAAAAATGATTTTTTGGCCAGTGTGGCCATAATTGGTAATAAAAATGCAGATTTTAATATTTATTTATTTTATTTTAGGGTTTTCCTATCCTAAGTTCACTTTTTGCTTATATCAATTACCAGTTAAATAGAAGAAAATTCTGAAAAAGTTGAGTTTCAAGAGGTTCCATAAGTGCTAAATTTGTTAAAAGATAACAATCAGCTAGCTGCTTGAAAAATTTAATTATATGTAATCAGTAAAAACATTTGGATGTTTATGCCATTGTGTTCCACAAAATAAATTATGACCAAAAATCTAAAAAAACATTGCAGCAATATCCTAGTATGCATAATTCCATTTGACAAATAATGCACAAAAGTAGCTGAATAGGAGCTTAGAATAATTATACCAACTTACAGAGCATAATTTATGGTACTCTGCATGAAGCCCTTTCTCCAATAGTAGTTCTCTTTTCTTAATAAACTCAACCTGGCGTCTCTGCATATCTCTGAACTGATATAGTATGGAAGAATCCTGAAACAATCGTGCATGGTTTGCAGCACCTGTGCCTTGGGGAACATCAGCAGCTACATTATTCTCAGAACCACCTTGTGCTTGAGAACCAGCTTGTGCTTGAGAACCAGCTTGTGCTTGAGAACCAGCTTGTCCTTGAGAACCAGCTTGTCCATAGGCAGTATAGTCTACGAAGGGAAGATTCAATTCTTTACAAATGACCTCCTGAATTCTCAAGTCTTTGTCATCAATAATTGCTTGCCACCTTCCATACCCATGCCTTACATTTGAATTTAGTTTGAAAAAAAAAAAATGAGAAACAAACTGAAGATTGTGATATAAGGGAAAAAGAAGGATCCTATGCATACAAAGGATAAAATACATCAGGCAAAAACCATTTACGCTTTCACCCATCCATAACTTTCTATAAAACTCTTTTTTTCTGCAGCCCACATTCACAATAATTCTATTCCAACAAATAGCATATTGGTATACTGATTGAGATATGAATTCTATAAGGACTAGATACAGGCCTATCAAAGAGAATGTCTCAATTAGATTTCTTTTGCCCATTGTTGACAAAAATCTAAGAATGTTTTCTACATAATATTTCAATGAGGCATACCTAAGGCCATAATGGTGCACCCAAAATCTTTACATTTTCCAAATAGAAATTTCTTCAACATTAATTCTTCCATGGAAGATCCCACTAGAGTCAATCCAATTGCAAAACATATCAACTGAGGCAGACCATGTTAGATCTTCATTCAACATGCAAAAGGCAGACTGTGACAAGCATGCATCAACAAATGCTAAAATGGTAAAAAAAAGAAGAAAAAAAAAAGTGCTTCAAATTTGAGCGAAGGTAAAAAGTGCATGCACCTAGTCATACCATCATTAAAGCAAACCTTGATGATCATCTCTCAAATTAAATCTTTCTTGAAGACAACTTGGGAAGCAACTATGTTTAAATCATGCAGTGCAGAAAGCTACTATGACCAAAGACACAAAGAAGCTGACAAAGAACATATAATACCACATAATCCCAAAGGCCTAACCAAGAAAGCATACTTACTTTGACACTGCACGAAGAAGCAACAAATCATGTCCTTCTTTCCAACATTTCCCTCCCTTCAGTCCTGGGTAGCACATTAAAATTTCCTCCTCGAATAGGGGAGTACCTGGGTTCTCTGATGCAAACTTTACCTACCATTTCCAAAAACATATCAACTGTATATTCAAGAACTAACATCAGAAAATAAATAAAAACATTAAGTACATTGAAGCTATTTTGATATCTCCAGTATGCATACTTAATAAGCCACTAACAGCTTACAATGGCTATCATTAATCATTTTCCTTAAGTAATAAAAACAAAAAAGAAAAGCATTGAGCACATTATCCTTCACAGTTATGGATGGCCAGACAAACATCTCTTTACACTTTTAGCATATGAACAGAGAGAAGAAGAGGAATCATGACCATCTTTCATTTGGTGGCTTGTTCATCCATATCACAATAAATGCATGCTATAAATAACCGGGTACAAATCAACAGTCATTTAAACAGAGATTAATCATCTATTAATATAATGGATAGGAGGGAAAACTGAACCATCAAAAATTTCTATTCAAAAACTCACCTTTTCATCAATTAAACTCAGGGTTGCTATCCTAACAAGTACATCTGCTACCCTAAGCCCTTCTTTGGGAACACCATCTACAGTGGAAATTAATGAAAGCAGCAAAATATTAAACAAAACAAGCCAGAAATCAAGCAAACACATAAATAACAAGTGTTCTGTCTGAGGAAAAATTACCCTTAAAATTTGGCAAGTCATTAATTTCTTCAACAAGGTGAGATAAGAATAATTTACCATAGCTGAATTCAAAGGGAATAACATAAATCAGAGGACCAGACAGCCACAATATACAACATGAAGTGATCAATAAGCTAGCTCGTGAAAGTATTAAAGCTTGCCAAACAAATAAATAATGCAACCATTAGAAATGATCAAGTGCAGATGATGAAGCCAGTAAGATAATTCAATTTACACAGCTGGATCAATGAATGACATTAAGATTATTTCTTGCTAAATACTTGGTCTAGTAAGCATTGAAAAGCATCATTACAAGTTACAATGATGATGTGTGTTGACAATAAGAACTGCTATGCAGACTTTTAACAATAAGTAGCATAAAGGCATTACTCTTTATACATGCTCTGTATAGAAGCCATAAGCTTCAACTAGGCTGTTAAGCATAACTAAGAGATATTATAAGCAGGTGCACACAAAGACCTCCAACCCAAAAAATAAATGAATAAAATAAAATAATTTATTCAAAAGTTGATAAAGTGATACTGAAATTGTCAATTTCAAAGCAATTAATAAGCTATAAATGAATTTAGCCAAATACTAAACGAAGGTCATGTTGAGGACCTGTGTATTTCTTCATATGTCTTCTGTTTCAAGCGAGGTACAAACTCCTTCCAATCATACTCCCCGACCCCAAACCTATGAAAAATACATTAGTAGCATAAGACAAACTGCAAGAGAAAAAAGGCTAAAAAGATCCAATTACATAGAATGCTCTTCATACGTTCTCCAAAGAGTACCTGCAGCTCTTATAATTGGACATGTATGCAACCCCAGACCCAGAAAAGGAAGAGATGGGAAGACACAATATTTAGGATCATCAGAGAATCATTTTTGGAAAAATAGACCATAAAAGTTAGCCTAACCTCATCAAAATCTGCACAAAAGCAGCTCTCTGATTCTGATTAAAGCCTAGCACTTTAAATGATTTTCCTTCACCCTCCATTAAAGGAGCTGGCTCAGCTGCAAAATGCATCAGAATTAAATGATATTGCCAAATTCTAGCCATCAAATCCACCCAGCTGGGTAGGGGAAAAAGAAACCTCGAGCTTTCTTTCTGTAAGGCCTTCTCCCGGGCTGAGTTCCATGTGAAGTTGTTTCTCCATCAGTCAACTCAGCTTCATAGTTATCATCCTCACCATCAGAGCTTACATCTTCCAAACCAGCAAGTTCATCTTCTTCAACAGACACCATCTGAACAGGTAACAAAAATTCACCATGTTATTCCATAGAAAAGACACAGAATTGAAAGCAACTATTCTCTGTTTTCCTTTTCTCATTTTGGTTTATGAAAGCCATGTATTTTAAGACACTGGAATTATGAGTTCTAAAGCATTTTAGCAAATATGATAATGTTACATACTTTCTCGAATACATGACATTTTTAAAGGGAGACACAAACTTGCAAAGTAATGTACCCAGGAAGCCACACAAAGAGTCCTTTCGCCCGATCAGTAAGAGCAAAGGAAAACGAAAATACCTGCTTTCGGCTTCTCTTTCCTTTGCCTAGGGAATTGAACTCCTCAATACTATGCACTTCATATCTGTCTTTCAGCAATTCTTCCCAGTAATTTGTTCTTTCAGAGCTGCTCAGGGTAGATTTAGCTTCTTCGGCAGCCTTTTGAGCTTCTAATTGTGCTGCCGCCTCTGCTTCGTCAATATACTCAAAATTTGCAACCTAAAATATACAGTATTTTTTCGTTCAGAAATCCTAAATCAAAAAACAAAAAAGAAGATGAAAACCAAGAGATCACTGAAGATTCTAATAAAAGTTAAAATCAACAAATTCCACAGGTTAATAAGCCTAAAATGTGAACCAAAGCATTTGAAAGAGTCACCCACTCTCCTCACCAAGAAGAAACTTTTGATTCAGTCACACCACAGACTTATGCTACGTCTCAAATTAGGAATGGGCATAAATCTGCATGAGCAACACTTGTAAAACCATTGGAAATGCAAATCTGGGCAAAAAGGGCAACCAAAAATATCAAATTCTAAAACCATAATGACACAACAGGTCCACGTAAGCTACCATATTTGCAGAAAGGGTCGACTTGTCAAGCACCAGACACTCAATATAAGATTTTGAAATACAAAGGTCTAGATACATTTCAGACTATATTCTCATGCATCCAACAACACCACTCTTAATGACAACCAATGGCCACAGGAAATAATGTAATAGAATAATAGAAAGGAAGGCAGCTGATTTAATTTCATTCGCTAATTACATACATAGAAAGCAACCGCAAAGTCAATAATTTGATAAAAATCCTAGATTCAAGTTCTAAAGACCTGGGCTTGGTTTATCCTTAAAATTTGGTAAGCATTTAATCTGAAAGACTAAAAATTTTGGTAACCTTAGGTCTATGTTATTTGACTCTTGCAGAAAACAAAATAACATCAAGTCATGCAATTGCACTTTAGTTGCAAGATTTGGCAACAGAAATTGTGTGTGAGAAATTATATTTTCTAGACCATAATATTAATCTGCAGTTGCATACGCTTGCAAAATAGAGAAATCTCTTCCCACGTCAAATGAGAATCTGGGACCTTTCTGCGCCCAGACATACAAACTGGGCCTCCAGGCAGTTAGTATGTTATATCATCAGATGAACCAGTAACACTGTTGTGGTTTTCAAACACTAGGGTAGCCACACCGTCAATTTAAAATTAAATTTGGCATAAAAGATTTATCAGCAGGAAATAGGCTAAATCTACAGAACACACTGACATGATTAAAAAAAGGAATTTTTTTTTTAACTTTTCTTGATCCATAAGATAAAAGAATGTGCTGGAATGTCTTCGTATATTGAAATTTTTTTAAAAATAAATAACTTTAATAGCTATTTTTAAGAGCAACAAATAAATGCAAGGCAGCTATACAAGTAGTAGTAAACACACTGCAGAAACTTGCAAGCTTAAGATGTCAATGGCTTTTAGAGAATGCCACCCAACTCTCTATCATTCACTTAATGAGGAACAATAACAAAAGCAAAATTGAATTGAATGATGAAGAACGTTCAAATGCCACCTACATATAACTGTTACAATGATCTTTGTATTAAGAACAGAAATGCAGGCTAGCCATAGGCACACAGAGGCAAACAAAGCTTTACAACATGGATAAAATTATGGAAAACAAAATAGTGGGAAAACATTGATTAGGTTGGTAAAGTGTTTGCTGTTTGCTTTATGCACTTGAGTTCCCCTGCGTGGATGGGCCAGCCACCTCTTTGGGTACAGGGATCCCAAAATATGCAGTCATGGTTTTTAACGTTGACAAAGTTAACAGTTGTTTTTCTAAACAATATATAACAAATTAAAACCAATTAAGCATGTTGCTCACTTGATCCTATACCAGAAATTTTCATGAATGTATAGAGGAATACAGCAAGGAGACTCCCTCCCTCCTCCCTCCCTCCCTCACTCTCTCTTTCAGGTGGCAAAATATAGAGCAACATAATCAGGTATAACATTAACCACCACACATCCACATACATGCATACACATTGGAAAATTAAGACAGAAACCTTAAAGGCCTTTAAAAATCCTTCCTCCTCTTCATCCTCCAATGAGACTTCTTCATCTCCTAGTTGTTCACGATCAAGCAACCTATTATAAGAGAAAACACATAGTAAGCCTGAGCCAAAATTTAAATTATTGAAAGCTAAATCATGAGCAACAAAAATTATTTACCGGTCTATAGCAGCATCATCATAATGGATTTGACGTGATTTTCGTGCTTCATCATTCTCATCCGCAAATAGCTCCTTTGAACCATACCTGATGATGTCATCTAATTCTTCCTAAAGGAAAATTAAAGCCATTTAGTGGATTTTTATTAATGGACTTTGGCATAACCTCTCTTGTACAACTGTCAGTCAATCTGCCATATCTTTTTCACAGATATAAACAATGTACTACATAAACAAAAGAAGCCAACCATCCAACAGAACTAATGTGGTCTACTTATGGATGCCTACTTCCAAGAATAATTTTCAGACACATCTAAATTTTCAATTTGCCCTTAAGAATGCACCATATTGTGATAAGAATTGAATCATGAGACACATGTACCTCCAAGTATTAGAAGCCATAAAATCAGCATATTCATTAAGCTTATGCAACAAATAGGCATGTCACAACAGGCTTCGCTGTTACATGAAAAAACCCTTAAACTAGGGAAGCTTGTTACCTGATTAATATTTTGTGTCTTCAGCTTGCCAACAACAAGATGCTCTAAAACCATTTTTTTCTTGGTCATCTGCATCATGCGTTCCTCAATAGTTCCACGAGTTACAAGTCTATAGATCATAACCTGCAGCAGAAAAACAAATATTATTGCACTTCAACAACCAACAAGAAGAATCTATGTCGCCATTGAAATGTAATGAATTACCTTGTTAGTTTGCCCAAGTCGATGAGCTCTAGCCATTGCTTGAAGATCAGCATGGGGATTCCAATCACTATAAAATTGAAAAATAAAAAGCATCACAGATCAGCAGAATGAACTGAAATTTATTCCAACTTCAAGATCTTAAATCAGCATCAAATTATATTGGTTGTACCAGTATGCTGTCCAATATGTCCACATCTAAAAAATATGTTTAAAACAAAGGAAGAATGATGATGCCAGATCACACACAGGTAAGAAAAAAGTCTAATTTATGCCAAGTAGCAAGACTTTTAAAAACTTAAACCAATATCACAAATAGGAAAAACAAAACCATAAAATTCAATTTCTCTTGTTATGGACAGAGATAATTAAAGAAGGGGAGAAACATCAAAGCCCATGATTAAGAAAGTGATTACAAATACATTTTGATCCATAGGCCCAGGCCAAAAGTAATCTTTATATATTATCTAACAAGGAAAACATGAGTAAGTTCCATAAGTCACTACTTTGTTTAACTGCAACTTCCTCTAGAAACCTAAGAGCACCAGCAAGATCACAATACACAAACCATCCATCCAATGAGAATCCCGTTATAAGGTGCAATTTTATTTCCATTGTCTATCATGGATAACATTTGGTTCATGCTACATAATTGGAATCAAATGGAACCAGAAATGGACTAATAAATTCACTGAAGTGTTTAGTTTCACATGGAATTGAAATCAAAATGATGGTTAAGGTCCATCCAATGATAAGAATAAAATTCCAGATAAATTATAAAAAAAGAAAGAAAGAAAGAAAACTACAAATTGCAAATTAAAAATTACAAAATATAAAAATTATTATAAATATAATAATATAATTACAATTTATTACAATTTTCATAAAATAAAATTATAAATAAAAATTAAAATAAAAGATCAGTTTCGTAATAATAATGATAATGGCAATAACAATGATGATGATCACAATGATGACGACAATGACGACAACGATGATTATAATAATAATAATACAATTAATACTAATATTATTATAGTTTTTAATTTTGATTTTATAATAATATTTTAATAATTATATTAATATTGGTATGGACATTATTATTATTGTTGTTATTGTTGTTATTAAATATATTTTTTACTAATATTTTATTTGGAGGATTTCATTTGTGGTTCTATTATTTGATTATTTTTGACAATTTTTATATTTTCAAAATAGAATATGTATATATGTATATATCATAATATTTATATGTTTAATTTACATAGAAAAGATGGGGAAATGAGACCAAGGTTAACTACAGAGACGAACTGAATAATAATTCTCGTATACAGGGGAATCCCATTCCATAATTGAATAATGTGATTTCTCCTTAGCAAACACTAAAAATGGAAATCACTTATTGTCATTCTAATTCCTAAATAGAAAAATGGTGAACCAAACAGCCCCCAAGTGTAATTCAATTGACTCTCCTTTCACATTTTGTTGGTGATATATCTCCTTCCCCAGAATTAATCAGCATACCACTTGACAAATTTTCTATCAAGTATTCATGTTTGTAACCTACAAAATGATTCCAAAACCTACTAGCTACTTCTGCTCCAGCCACATTTCGACAACACCTACTTTCTCATTCTTAATTCAGAAAGGAGAAAAAAAAAAAAAAGGAATGAAAGCATTTCACCTATCATATATAATTACTGTATCAGCTGTTGCAAGGTTTATCCCCAGTCCTCCTGCTCTAGTGGAGAGCAGAAAACAAAATCTTGAAGAATTTTTGGCATTGAATCGATCTATACGTATTTGTCTCTCAGCACCACCAACCTTTCCGTCTATCCTTTCATACTGCCATTTCTGTTTAGTGAAGAATGGCACACGCAAGTACAAAGTGAATGCTCAATATGTCAACAGTCTCACTGTTTCAGCAGATAAAGACAAACACTTTGAGGTGGAACTAAATGATTATACCATAACCATACCTTGTAAGTGCAGTAATCTTCCAGTAAGTCAAGCATGTGCTGAAATTGTGAATAAATGAGAACTCTATGTCCTTGCTCCTTAAGCTTCACCATCATTTTGTGCACCAGTTGCATTTTCCCAGAAGCTTCGAGGAGTTGTCTGCTAGATAAGCAATAAAACAGTTACTCATCATAAAATTTCATAGCTGATCTAGAAAATAGAACAAAGCAGCCCAAAAAGGAAAAAAAAAAAAAAAGAAATGAAAAGAAAAGAAGAAATTAAACAATGCAAGGCATGGTATTAGCCAATTCAGAAGGCTTATTATATGAATTTTCTCCAACAATCACAATTTTCAATTCAGCATGCAGGAGCTTTCTTTCTGTCTCAAATAGCTAATAAAATGGAAACACATAATGACTAAGAATTTAAAATATATGTTTTTTCCACTTCAGGACCTAAACTCTTAATATTTTTTGATTAAAGACTAGGACATTGGGTTTTAGTTTGATAATTTTGATTTGAAATTAATACCACCATCTGTAATTCCTCTTTTGTTTTCCCCCCTTAAGTCCAAACTAGAGGCTACTGAGGTACATTTCCAGAATTATCCATCAATTGAACCGTAATATATTACACTATTAGTGCAAGAAGCTGTCAGGTGACAGTTATTTTGTTAGTCAGAGGTCTCTTACATCTTTTACCAAACAACCAATTTCAACACTACCTTAGTTATGAATGAGAAAGACTAATCACCACCCACTGTTCATTTCATAATTTTCAACAGAGGCATTTCTACTCTACAACAATAGATATCTTGCTTCATTTTTATTTTTTTTTCCCAATTACACCAAGATAATCTGGCCTACATTAATTTTTTATTCTCTGAAAAATTAAAAAGAAAATGGGACAAAAAAGATAATAGCATATGTCTTGAACTTTAAACACTTTCAAATAGGCTACCCAATTAAACAGGAGCAGAAGATAAATGAATAAATTATGCAGAGCATATATTGACCCATTCAAAAGCACATTTCTGAATCATCAGAATGCAAAAGATTCCCTTTCATGTCTACAAGTGTAAGAAACCCAAATGAGATGAAACTTCACTAAAAGTATTTGCTAGTTCTATAAGCACAAAAGACTTGGTCTGTCAGACAAAAAGTTTGAAATATCACCAGTGACAATGTCAATGTGAAGACTACCCTCTCATGTGGGCCAGATAACCTACCCCAACCCAACCCCACTCCTCTCTCTTCCACGCCCAGGGAAAAACACCAAAGACTCACGCAACAAATGTTCATGAAATTGTAAATAGAATAGATATAGTACTTGTGAGATTCACTAGGATCTTCTACATCTGGTTCAACTCCATCTAACAGATATGGATGACAACAGAGCTTCCGTAGCTCCATAACCACATTAATAAGGGAAATCTGGTTAAGAAACAACAAATGTGAGTTTGAAATATATGTGTTAGAGAAGAGAGCTCTAATGTATACAAGCTTCATTTGCCTCAAAAGTGAAGATGCACCTGTGGTCCACCATGTCGAGTTAAAATTTGATAGTTGCGAGTCAAAATTGCCTTGTAATACTCTTTCTGCTTGCTACTTAATTCAACGCGTAGGATGAGTTCTTTCTTAGGAGGTAGCTCCTTCATAACGTCCTTCTTTACCCCTACAGGAGCATGAGAAAATAATCCAGCAACATAAATACGACTTGGTGTCATCAAAATGTATATAAACTGGCATTCATAGCTTTGGCAGGCCTAACAGATCAGCAATTACCATTCTCAGCAACACAAACAAAAGAAAGCCTTTTCAATTACTGATTAAAGATTTCTGGGTCTTTTCTACAGACCCTTAGTAAGAAAAAAAATTTACTCTTCAACTTCTACATGGTATATTCACTTCACATGAGAATTTAGATGGTAAGCATTCATCGAGTATACATATTTCTGTCTATGATCACACAACAAACTAGGGTTTTTTTTTTTTAGCTAAATCATATATTTATTCACTTTTTGAATTTCCATTTCTATAAATGACAGTGAGGAACAGCAAACCAAATCACTCCAGTTATTGTATTGCACATAAAAAAAAATTAAAAAAAAAAAATCAATATACAACATTTGACCATCCAGAGGAAATTGTGCCATTTTAAGTATTCATAGTTTCCCAAAAACAGAAACCAAGTCAACTAAAAATAAATTTACTAGTAGTAACAACTTAAGTGAGAGGAATATGCACAAAGAAATATCCTTAAAATGTTCTCAATGCAATATATGAGAAATATCAGCAATGTATGATCATTGAACAGTTTGAAATTGAAATGCCATAAAAATTAGCAGAACAAACATAAGAAAATTGGTTGGGAATTGACCATTAAAGAAATAGAAACCCTAAAACAGGTCATCAAGGTGTACATAACTAATAATCAGAGAGGACTTCACTAGTGCAACTTGGCAGTCTCTTGTCTCTAAAATGGCACAAGAAATACAATATCCAGATAAACCTATTTCCCCAATGAAAACTTGAGCAAACTCGATAAAAATTGAAATAATATCAACTAAGAACTTAAAAAAGGTTTTTGGCTTCACAAATAAAAGGAATAAATCAACAAAGATAACAGTTAATCTATTTAAGCAACAACCATGAGTCAACATCAACTAAGCATTGAGCAATTAAAGCAATCAAACTGAACACAGTTGTCAAATAAAAAAATCTCTTTTTTTTTTTTACGTCTAAGTAGATGTGGAGCCAACATCCTATGAAGCCTTGAAATTTGCTCCTCCTGATTTATATCCTTAAACTCCTCCTGAAACTCCTCCAAGCTTCCAAACTGCAGTGTTTAAACAACATTACAGATGAAAAAGCTCTCTGCATGTGCCAATAAGTTCCTACAACTTGTCTTCTTCCCATTAAAATCTGTAGAGCTACCATAATACTAACCTTTCCAGCATCAAGGAAGTGCATCAGCATGAAAAGCTCATCCAGATTGTTCTGATAAAGCATCAAAGGTGATTATCAGTAATATTGAAACAGAAATTAAAAGCATTCAGCAAGTAAATGACAGCACTAAAAGTGAAAAGTTCTGTAATAATCCCAGAAAAAATTATTAGAGCATAACATGAAGAGTAAACCCCATTGAACAGTTAGTTGGCACCCAAAAATCAAGACAAATAACCACAATTAAAATAAAATGACTAAGAGAAGTCTTGATGCAAACAACATGTGCCACATACAGAGACAGAGAGGCAGACAGAAGATGGCATGCATGCTCCTTACAAACACGAAGCAAGGTAATGACCTATAGCATTAGGCTGTCACGTAGATGTCTATCCAATCCTAAAGATGAACAAGATTAAGAACAGAAAGAAAAAGAAAATGTAAAGCATTATTGAAAAGGCACTGCACATCGTGGTTATTATTGATAGATTGCAAACAACTTCCTTTATACCCTAATTCACCTACTTGGGAAAAATGGTCGACAACATTAATTCAACAAGCTGACCTCACATCATGCTAAAATTATATCCCAGGCAGCTTGTTATGTCGACACCAAGTTTTACCCAAAAACAAAGTATTTCTTTTTTCACTTTTGGTACCTCATAACACAACCATATTTTAGGACATCAAATCCTTTGCCTACAAACTCCCAGCAACACATTCATATAAATCCCTGGCCTATAGCATCCAATCAGCCAATGAACAAATATAAGGACAAATTGAAGGTTAATTACAATAAAAGTTATCCACTTGGACTACTTCTCACCACAAGCAGAAAGATTATAAATGCCATTTCCTTTGATAGAAGTTTCTGTGTCATTGTGTTTAGGCACCAGGCCAAACCTTCATGGTGTCCAAGTGGAATGCTTTTTGTATCCTCCTTTCAATTTCAAGCAATGCATTTGATGCTCAAAGCAGAGAATTTACAGAATGACCTTCTTCCAAAGTAATGTTGCACCCAAAGGGGCAATACAGGGCAATACATTACAGTATGAAAAGAAAACATCATTTAATACAATGTTGGAAAGTGCTACCACTAGTCCACAAAAATCTTAAACCATGTTGGAAAATGTCTGAAGATAACATTTTAAATTCTCCACTAATGGTTGGCACTTGAAATATGTAAATAGCATTTTCTATTGAGTAATAATTTGTAGTTTATAAGGATCTATAGCAAAACTGAGATAACAAACCTGAAGAGGAGTTCCAGTCAAGAGCACACGGTGATTACTAGAATATTGCTTCAATGAAAGAAATAACTTTGAATCCTTATTTTTCAGACGGTGACCTTCATCAACAATCTGCAGGTAGAGCTCTGTGGTAAGTAGCACATATATGCTGCAGACTGACAAACTGACTGTAGAAACTCACCATGCATTCCCACTTTATTGGTTTTAGGATTGCAGTATCGAGGTTAATCATTTCATAAGAGGTTAAAAGTACATCAAATTTGATCCTATCTTGCTTGCTTTCACCAACTAATTGACCAGATTTTTTTTTCTTGATCTTCTTTTGATTCTTGGGATGATAAAACTCATACTCCCTAATGACAGCACGAGCCTGTGCAGAACCTACATACATAACCTGAAAAATGGAAAGTCCAATATGTTATAAGATACTCTCTGCACTGATTTATAAAGAAAATAAATTGTACAATTGCTGCATGCATACAACGTTCATTTGAGGTGCCCATGTTGCAAATTCACGTTCCCAATTACGCAGGGTTGACAGTGGAGCTACTACCAAATGTGGAGAGCAGATCACCTCCAAAAGAGATGCTAAAAATGCAATACTCTGTATAGTTTTTCCTAATTACAAGCATAAGAAAAACAAGTGGATACATTAGCAAAACAAAAACAAGCTCTGAAAAGGCAAAGATAACATAAGAGAGAGAGAGAGAGAGAGAGAGAGAGAGAGAGAGAGACTCACCAAGACCCATCTCATCAGCAAGTATTACATGAGTTTGTTTTGACCATGAGAACCGTAGGAAGTTTAGCCCTTCCAGCTGATATGGATGCAATGAGCCTTCAATTGTAATGACAAGAAATGCATTCGCAGATTAGTAAGGGAACCAAACACAACATAACACAAAGGTGTACTAAATTGCCAAAAAAATAAAAAAAGGCGATGAGATAAGAATGATGTATGTACCCCCTGAAAGGAATTCCGGACTATGTTCAAATTGTTGGAATTCTTTTGATTTTTTCTTGAACTCATTAACATCTCCTAGGCTACTATACTGCTTACTCACTTTGCGAGACTTGGATCGAATTTTATTAAATCTTTCTATTTCAGGTTGAAATGCAGATATATCAGATTCAAACTCCCAATAGCATTCATCATAAGGGAGTTCTTTATACTTCACAAGATATTCCTTCTCCTCATCTCCCCTGCAGCATTCAACATGAATGCATTTAGAAATATCATGTAAGTAATCAAATTTTCCACAAACTGTAGGAAAATAGAGCAGAACACCACAACCACCGTCGCCAAAACAATAGCCTACCAAAATGAACATATTTTTTTTATGAATAGCATACCAATGAAATACAATAGATTGTTATCATGAGCTCAATCAGAGACATAGGCCTCATCATTAATGATAGAATCTCAATGACAATGCTTTTACGCTTCTTGTAATGATTAAAGCAAGATACATGAGAACTATCTGAAAGACAAATTCTGAAGCAGAAAGTCACTCCCCAACCCAGCATATCAGAGAAAAGAAGAAAAGAGACTATTTTTCCCAACCTAAAAGCCTTCCCAAACCAGATGGCATGGATAATTTGATAACCAAGCAAGGTCAATCATCTATTCAAAGTGCAAGCAACCTAATAAGCATGCCACAAGATATCATCTAACCTGAAAAATGACAAGTATAATGCCTTGAATAATGAGGTGTTTTTACAGAAGTGAAAAAATAAAGTATTTTCAGGACTCAAACCAATGACTTCCAAATTACAAAGGAATAATCTTACCATTACACCAAGGCTCACCCTCCTAAATCCCAGCTAAAACAAGCTCCACAGAAAATACATGAATTGTTACATAGTAAGAAATAAACACCTTGTCTGCATCTCCCAAAACATGACAAAAGCAAACCGCACTTGATATTCAATAGTCCAGACATACAAAATTATGAGTCCACACCAACCATAATTCCCTTGAATTGTAGCTTACAATCACAAATTTAAGGACAAAGGAATAATACAACATAATTTACAAAATAAAAATGTACAAGTTTATAATAGAAGTTCCAAAGGGCTCAACCTGCAAGCAAGAATCCGATCAACAGTGGTCCATTCAGGCCTGATGGCCACAAAGTCATCCTCAGAGTTATCATTTGATGCCATTTGGCGATGGAAGTTGTTCACTTTAGTCTTCAGGCGTGGATGTGACTTGAATGCCTTAAGGAATTCTTTCTCTGGTACCCTGTTTGTTTTTGTGGCGAGAGAGAGAGAAGTAGTAGATGAATGCTTGTAAATACACATGCAGACACAAAATACCAATAAACATCAATGAGAAAATCATGCAAAAGTCAAGCAGGGATGTGCTGACACCAATAACACATTACAGGCAACCATAATTCATGAGAAAACTAGGAATAACATAAATGATGCTTGCAAAACAATTAAGTTCTTTAATACCAAGTGCAGTGCAGATAAGATAATCCCTTCCACTTCACAAGATACTGCTTTACAAAAATTTGCTTTGAGCCCAGCTTGGAGGCATCTCCATCAGCAGCTGCAGTTGGACGCATTTCACTGTCCAGTATTTTCTCTATATCAGATAGAGGGCTAACCTGCAAGTAGAAGAACAGTATTAGTCAGGTATTGAAGAAGCATGACATCCATACATCAACTAAGAGGAAAATATAGTTCTCAAAGTGTCATGGATCATACACATTCAGGGCACCTCCAATTTCCTGGAAGGGGAGCTTTCAATGGCGGAAGTAGACACTTAGGATGGTAAGCATAAGTACAAGTTTCACAACTCAGAAGATTTCCATCTTCTCCACATGATTGACAGGAATTATCTTTCTAAAAGATGTACCACACCAAAGAAAAGGAACCAATATGAGATCCATACAGCACATGAAATTTGGAATATTAAGAAAAAACAATCATCTAAAGATGAAATTATGGTGAAAGTCAATGTTCACTCAAAATATCTGCAACAGCATCAATATGCAAAATGTTCCCAAAAGCAGAGGCAATTGTGTCTTTTCAAAGCCCCAAATGCCTCAAGCAAAAACCAGCTTACAAGAACACAAAATTATGGCAAATGCATCCACAGGTGAAATCCAAGAATTCAACATTGACATTTAGAAGATAGACGTGAAGAATTAATCTCTGAAATAAAGCCAACAAAATCAAGACATGAAGAAAAAGAGCACGCTCAACAATAGGACAACTACTAAACAAAGCTTGCCATGTAAAGGCCCACAGACCTATAATCCCATCCATGCCAAAAGCCTATGGTGAGGATAGAACCAAATAACCCATTTATTATGACAAAACAGTTTATCAAAATAGCATTTGACCAATAGAAAGTCCCAAAATCCTTTAAAAAAGTAGTAAATCAAAACTGTCAAATTCATGCCGCAAACAAGTACCAAGAGCATAATTACCATAATATTCTTTCGAACAATTACGAAGATTGTGATAATTATCACTAAAAAACTGGCATATGTGTCTATTGAAAAAATGGCATAACATCAGAGTTGCTCTTTAAGCAATACAACAACCATAATGCAATATGAGAAGTTCACATCATAAATAACTCAGGTCCAATAAAACTCGTCTAGATAATTACCCTTAACAATAAGGATGAAATTTTTTAGATCAGAATGAGGTGAAAATCTGAACACATTTCAAAATAACTGCATTGTGGTTGTTTTGAACCAATGCAGCAAATGTCTCTACACCATAACATCAAAGCCATAAAAATATGAGAAACATAGAAGACCCAATAAGTGAAGAAATAAACACATAAATAGTGACAGTAACAGGGGAGAAAATTTGGAAAAATGAAAAAATTTAAAAAGATGAATAGAGAAGAGGAATATGAAACAAACCGCATCATCCCTGACTATCTTCTCAACTTTTTCTTGGGACTTCCAAGGTTTTCCAGAAACAAAATCAGAATCATCATCTGAGTCATCTAAGTTATAGATTGGTCTTCGCTCAGATCTAGCACGGAGCCTCTCAACCAAGCTACTCATGTTCTGCAACAGAGACAACCTTATGTTTCTTCAGTGCAAGAACCAGCATAAATGCATATAGCGAACAACCATAAAGAAAACAAACAGATAAAATCACAAAAGATGTTGGAATTTACAAACACAAGATAATGGTAAATGATCAACCAACTAAAATGCCACAATACTCGTATACCTTCTCCCTATTTCAGCCCCACTCTGGATTTTGAATAATTGAACATTACCTAAAAACAAAGTCAGTAATCACTTCCACCTAAGGCAATGACCTCATCGGTATGCTATTCATCTGCCCAATTAAGAGGTCATCCCCATTTTGGATCGACTCTTGCACAAGCTATCAACCAACACTACACTTTACCAGCACTGAAAGGCAGAAACAAGTTAAGCCCAAAACCCATCAGCATCGAAAACCAACTCAATTCTCACCGCCCCCAACCCCCCCCCCCCCGGCGGGGCGGGGAAAAAAAACAAAACAAAGAACCTAATAAAAACAAAAACAAAAGCCAAAGCAGTAGAAAAAAGACAAAAAACGCCAAACCGCTACTGACACAAACCTTAGAAAGAAGAAGGGAAGCAAGGAAAAAGATAAGATTTAAAAAAGAAAAAAGTAAGAAAAGAAACCCCCAATTGCACGGAAAACATAGGAAAAAGAGAAAGCATTCCCATTTTCACGCAATAAAATATAAAATTTGTAAAAACGACAGGAAAAAAAACAAAAACAGAATGAATGAAAGAAAAGAAGAAGAAAGCATCACCATTCTTCGGCGATAAAGAAATGCAAAATCGAAATAGACAATCAAGAACCTAAGGAATCATTCCACGAGCTCTGTGCCGGTTGTTCTTGGTTTTTTTTTAGTGGCGTGTGTGCGTGGGCGCGCGGCGCGTGTTCAAGTCGCGGTGAGGGGTTGGGCGTGTCATCGATATTTGTAACGGTTGTGTGGAGTTATAAAGAACTAGAAAGAGAAAGAGACAGAGATAGAGAAAGAATTACCGGAGATTGCCGGATCTAGACACCAATTTTGAGGATATTTCCGCCAACGGCCGGTGTCTGGAGGAGTGGGCCTAAGACAGACAGAAGAGAGAAAACTTATTTTAAAAAAAAAAAAGCAGTTCAAGATTTGACGAAGCTCTCTGTTTTCTCTCTCTCTCTCTCTCTAACTAGCAGGCTTTTGGACTTTTTTGACAGACACCACTGTAACTGTCTTATATATTTACTGTCGGCTGATTCTTTTTGGCTCTATGCATGAGAATTACCGAAATGCTCTCACCTGCACGTGACCGTTAGGCGAGATTTCGGAGGGTGGTATGGTCTTTCTGGTTGACGTTAATTTTAAAGTTGCTGATTTTTTATGCTTGGGAATTATAAGAGAAAAATCAAGCAAAAATGTATTAGAGGTAACCGTCAAATATTCGACGCACCAAGCACAAAATGTGCATTTATCTATGTGTATATTTATATTAGTTCCTAAGAAAATGCTCAACTTATTGCCCTTCATCCATGTTATTACTTTTATTCATGTGATGGTTTTTTTAATGAAAAAAAAATTTCTATTAAATTTATTTGTATCTTTTTTAATTATTTTTAAAAATATTTATAATATCAAGATATGTGTATATATATATATATATATATAACATTATTTTTAGCGTGCACTGAAATAATTATAATGTAAGTAAATAATTTAGTAATGAAACAACAAAAATTTAAATATCATTCACAAATTTCTCAAAGGGAAAAAAAAATTACCCTATCTTATACATAAATATTATCTGTGTGTGGAGATCACAAATGGCACGATGAATTACGGTGACATTGGAACTAGCGACTGCATGTTAGGTTTAATGGGAGCAAATTTCACTGCTTGAAGTAAAAAATACGACGATTAGCTGTAATTTATAAAGTTGCCTCTTACATTCAAATATAAACAAATTAAATTTTCGCCTCTTATCACCAAAATGAAAATATAAAGAAAGATCTAAGCAGGGGAGGACAAAAAAGTTTGATTATAAAGGAAACACAATAACTTTTTTCTCCTCTTGCCTATTGTACCTTGTATTTTAAATTTTTTATCATTTGCTTATGTTTTTTAAATTGAAAATTTTAATAAAAACTATATAGACTCCAAATAAATTTTATCAATATTTTTCATACTTACCATGTACTCTCTTTGTTTTTCTTCTTTTATTGTATATTACTATTGCTCCTACTAGTTAAATTTCCTAGATCCACCATTGAATAGTGTCACCATTTTAGTTTTAGGTCATTATTGGTGAGGAGGATTTAAAAAGGATATTATAGCTTTTTCAGGGAATGAAATCTTGCATTTTAAGGAAGATTGCAGTGAGTTGTAATTAACAGAAATGATACAAGAGATTATTTAAAGCTAAATCTCAAGTGAATAACCACAAACAAGTGAATATTTGTTTGGGGATAAAAAGAAGAACTAGTGATGCTATTCTCAGTTCTTCATATTGATTTTTTTCAAATGGCCCATGATCTAGCTTTTTAAAAAAAAAAAAAAAAAACTTTTTTCCTTGAACACTACTTTTTTAGTATCTCAAGTCTTATCTTTGATATCTATGATTTGTCTTAAATAAATTTACTTTAAGACATTAATTTTTTTAATTAATTGTATTTTTTTTTCATAAGTTAAAATCTAATTTAACTTTTTTTTTTTTTTTGACAAATACATAACTTCACATATTTTATAAGCCTATCACTAATATTCAATATATATGCAATTTTTTATCTTAAATTTTAGGTTTAGTATATATTTATAATAAATAATTAACAGTTTAACCACTTCCTTTTAAACTAAAAAAAAAAAAGTTTAATATTTCTTTTAGCATGCAAAGAAATAATTATAGTATAAGTAGATAATTTAGTAAGGGAATTACAAAAATTTGAATCTCATTTATAAATCTATCACAGGGGACAAAAATTACCATATTTCATAAATAAATGTCATAGCACTTTAGCTATCGTAAACGATTCAATGGACTACAATAACTTGGAAATAGTTGCGCCCTTTTAGGGTTAGGCCATTATTGGTAAGGTGGATTTAAAATGGATATTATAGCTTTTTGGAGAAAGAAATCATGCATTCTAAGAGAGAGAGTTCAAGTGGGGACTGCAAATGCCAAAAGCTAAATCTCAAGTGAATAGCCCCGAACCAGTGACACAGTTGTTGGCAGATAATAGGGAACTATTTCCATTACTAAATTATTCGTTTATTTCGAGTAAATCTTTATTATTATTATTATTATTATTATTATTATTATTATTATTTATTTTTGTATGTTTGACATATTAAAAAGGCATACTTGATACAAAAATAATTATAAATTTAACTAAAAATAATAATTTTCTTATAAACAAAATTCCCAATTAAAAGAAGTGAAAGTTATTTTTTGCAAACATTGCAATAAGTTAATGAGAGAGAAGATGCGAGTTAAAGAAAAAAGAATCATTTTCAAGTCATTGTTCATTGATTAACTAAATTGTTGCTCTCGTTAATCGCCAGTTTATCAAATTATACATTAACTTCGTCACTATTACAGTAAATTTTTTTTTTTTTTTGTCATTCTAATGCCAAAATTTACTTTATTCTAAGAAAATTAAATTATTTTTTTAAAAATTTTTATTTATAAAAATAATTAATTTATATCAAAATTCTCATTTTTTGTCATTATAGTTTTACTTTACAACAATTAAGAATGAAAAAACAAATTTCATCAACACAATTAAATATTAAAAATTGATTTTTTTATAAATATTTTAATCAAAACTTTTCGTGACCAAATTATTTTTCAATAAATAAACGAACCTAAGTGAAGCAATTATCCATTATTCTGGCTATTACACGGGCAAATTTCAACAATAGACTGTACTCGACCTTGACCCGTCACATCTGACTGTTTCTCTAAGGACAAAGACCTGCCATGGTATTACTTGAAAGCTAGTTTTTCCCGTTCAATCGACAAACTAGTGGTAACATTAGTATGCCTTATTGTTCTAATGACATAAATGGTAATATCTTAAAAAATTACATTATAATTACAAAACTCATCTTCTTTTTTATTAATGTAATCATCATCCTTAAACTGATCAACAAAAATAAAATAAAATAAAACAAAAAAGAAAATAGAATCCTCGTCTTTAATGCTCATTTAATGAAAACTTTTAAGTTGAAGCATCCATGACGTAAATAAGTCAAACAAATGATACCCTTTTTAAAAAATATATTTGTTTAATATATAAAACTTTTATCATATCTGAAAAAAATTAATTCATCTTTGTTTAGTTTTGCAATTTAAATATGCAACTTCTAAATCATGAAAAAATAAATTTGACCTCCTCTTTCAACAAACAGTACTACACCATGGATCACAAAATATTTATTTTCTTAAATCAGATTAAGTTATATATAGGATGTAACTTAAGTTGACACCGACAGCTGTGTGGTAGAACTGCCGTTATTCGTTACACTTCGTTTGGAGAAACCCTCGTAGAGGAAGGTCTATTTGCTTCCAAAAAGTAGACTCGGGTGCTCTCGGCTCCCTGCTGTAATCCTAGGAGATGCGTAGGGATGTTAAAACAATTTTAAAATTATGTCAATTAAATTAAAATTTTTAATTTTTTAAAAAATATAATTAATTAAATTTAATTAAATTATTATTTTATTTATATATTTTTAAATTTTTATTTTAATATTATTTAAAAAATATTATTAAAATAATTATTAATAAATAAATATTAATAAAATATTAACATATATTAAATAATCACTTAATTATTTTATATATAATAATAATTATGAATTTCTTCCTCTATATATATATATATAAATTTTTTTTTCATTTAAATCGATATTTTTTTAAAAAAATTATCATAATTAATTAATTAAATATTTATTTAATTCATTAAAAATTTTAATTTATTTTTTTAATTTATTATATTTAATTTTTTTTAATTTAATTATTAATTTTTATAATTTAATTTGATTAAGCGTGAATATTCATACTCTTTAATAATAGCAGGAAGTTTTTGAATCAAGAAAACAAAAAATATAAGAAAAAAGAAAAAGAAAGAACGGAGGCTTCCAACGATCTAAAACTCGTGCCGCTTCTTTATTTAGGGGAGACACTTTGACAATGACCGTGGTTCAAAAGAATGAAAAATTGATGGTGACCGGAGTAACCGTTTGAAGCTGCGTGAATGTGTAAATTGAGAAAAGATAAAAATCATTACTACTAGCCCACGTAAAACACAATGTGATATAAATATAAAATTAAAATTGCTGTTAAAAATATGTAGCATATAATTCAAGAATATAAATGTATTATTATCAAAAAAAAAAAAGATAAAATTTCGTCATCATTTCAGTAAGAGTGTTTTGTAAAAACACTGACAAATTTGTATTTATTTTAATATGAACATTTTGTTAATTGAAATTCAGTAGAAACTTTTGATTAATAGATATTTGGTCAATTGTAAATTTTAATAGAGTTTAATTACCTAACTTATTAGTCATTTCATAAATAAATTTTTACTAAAATTCCATGTTAACGTAAGAAAGTACAATTTAAACATGAATTTTTTAAAGGAAATTAAAAGTAATACTAAATTAAGATGAATAAATTGTTATTTGAGATATGATAATCATTGAATTAAAGTTATATACATAATTTTGAGAGTCAATATACAAATACATTCTCAATTTTGTGTTTTTATTACAAATTTATCTCAATTTTTAAAAATAACCAAATATGCTCATAAAAATTTTTAATCTGAAATCTAACACATTATTAATAGGGACTAACAAATTTTATTAGCTTATATATATAAAAGCTACGAAGACCGCTTTTAATACCAAACCCTTACGGTACGACGGTGGAGGTGAAATAATTTTTTGTTGAACTGATGTTCATAGATCCAACATTCAAACACACAAATACATCAAATGATGTAAAATACCACTTCCTTACACTTAAAAACTAAAAAGTGTAATTATACTTAAACTTCCAATCATTCAACATATATTTACAATATCACTTAATACCCGATAGTGCCAATATATCTCTTACTAAATACCTTACAGGTACTTCATCTAAATCTAGTAAATATGAGAATCTTGAAAGCCGGGTAAAAAACTATCTCCTAAAGAACACTGACACCAAACCTCACATAAACTCAAATCTTTTTGATCAAGCCCTTCGAATTTGCAATTTGGTTGGTATTAATAATTCAAAACACCATTCTACAAGTTGCTTATGAAGTTCGCCATCATAAATGACTTTTTCAAACAAGCAGTCTCCTCATAATGAGTTTAATGTTTTAAAAAAAGAGTTTGCTTTGAATAAAAAAATATATATGCAAATATTTGTATTCCTAATTTAGTTTTGAGAAAAAAAATTAATTTTTTAAATATTTTTTACACTAAAAATTTTATTTTTAGCATATAATTTGGAATCTATCTTTCAATAAAAAAAAAACTAAAAGAATAATAATTTTTAACTAACAAAATGTATTATAATACGTTATATTTTAAAATTATTCAATTTCTATTCAAAATTGTTTCTTAATATCAAATTTAGTCTTAGTTTTAAGTTTTTGATTTTAGGGAGTCCAATGACTGTTATATAATAATTTAGTGGTTTCGAGAATTGCGTCTTTCATATCTCATATCAATAATCGTGTTGTTTATCATCCGACTAAATAATTTACCCTAGCATGTAATTTGGGGTCTATCAGGCATGCTCCTCTTATTAAAAAAGATAAAACTAAAGAAAGACAATTTGTCAACCAACTAAACTTATTACATTAAATTCCAATTATTGTATCTTCTTTTCATAAATTACTCGAGACTCCCTCAAAAATCATAATTTAGTATACCACCCAATGACACAATAAAAAAAAAAAAAACTCAAAATTTTGTTTAATATGGGTGTTTAATTGACCACAAAATAAGCATATAGTGATTTTGGGATGCGTCTTACACAGCTAGAGTTATTGTCTGAGATCAATAATTGAGTGATGTTTGTTAACTGACCAAATATAATTTGGGGTTATGGTTAATTGGGCTCCAAAATGAACAATATTTGGAGTCTTTTTTTTTTTTTCTTTTCTAATGTCATTTGGAGGCATACTAAATTTTGATGTCGACATACAATTTTGAAAAAATATTGTATAATTTTTAAAATGCTGTATACTATAACATGAAAGTGGCATAAGACGCCTGGCTGGTAGATAAATTTTCTTTTCCAGTTTAGATATAAATTTTTGAAAAAAAGGAAATGGAAATTAACAGAAATGTGGAGTGTGTATATTAATCTATTGAAAGGATTTTCTTTTCTTTTTTTTTTTTTTCCTTTTTGTATCTTTGGAAATAGGTTTTACATTTATCTTTCATCTACCAACACATTTTTCACGTAATTTTAATAGAATTACGTCTAGTACTTTCGAAACTTTGTCGTTAGGTAATTATCCCAAGACACTAAAACACGTCGAATCAAGTAGAGTTTTAATGTATACAAGGTTAGTTAGTTTGATAAACGAACTTACAAAATTAGATTTCATATAAGTGTCATTTATTAATGAGTTAATTTTGGGTTAAATTTACTATTATTGTGCTGAATTTTTGAGTATTTTACAAATGATTTGATGATAAAAAAGTTAAATTTATAAAAATTTATTATTATGGATAAAATTAAAGTGAAAAAATGTATCATTTAATAAGATTAAAAAATTTAAAATAAATATTTAATTCTATTATATGATGGTAATTATATATAACACATAAGTTTGAAAATAAATCTAATAAAAATAATATTTATGACACAATAGATAAGTTTTTTAATGACCGTACAAACAAAATTTTAAATCAAATTATCCACAAATTTAGATGAATTGAATCTAATTCTTATTTAAATTTTGTTAATTTATTAAATAAAATTTAAAATTAAAATTAAATATAATTCGTGTATGTTTACGGAAATAATTGTAACGGTTCGACTTATTTGCATTGTTAAAAAAGGGAAGATGGAATTGAGAGGAATAACGAGGCAGGGGAAGCCCGGCTGTCCATTCACGTCACTCAACCCACAGGACGCGTCATCAGCCGAATAGTGGGGCTAAGAAAAGTTAGAACGTCGTCGTTCGTTTAAAATTCCAGAAAATGAAAATGATAAATTATAAAAACCAGAGAGGCTCTGAAACCTTTCTTCTAGCTTCTACATCCTTCCGGTTGCCTCTTCACGAACCTACCACTTCCTTCCAACTCACAGCCATTCCATCTGTGGGAGAGCAAAATAACAACGAGCTCCAAAAAAATCGTATTGGCCCAGGAGAAGAGAAATGGCGTCGAGGAGGCTGACGAAGTCAGCTATGGCGGCCCTGAAATCCTCTTCGAGGGCGTCAAGACTCTCTCGTTGTCCTCCGTCGGCGCTCTCAGGCGCTCGCGCAGTCTCTGCCGCCGCTTCTTCGCTCGGAAATCCGATCAACTCCTTATTCCCCACTCAATTTGGTCCAACAAAATTTTCTAGAATCACCTTGGCCTGCTCCTTCCATTCTTCCACTCCCAGTTTCTCCGCCGCAACTAGCTCATCCCAGGTCATTACTACTTCTGTTTTTTTTATAAAATGTTTGTTTTGCAATCATTCGCTAATGTATTGTGCCTTAAATCGTGTTGTTTGGGCTTGCTAATTGATTAGACGGTTTTTTTTTTTCGTTTTTATAATTATAATGCTGTCATTTGAGCTCGAAGTTGTTTTGTAAATGATTGCTAGATTATTTGTTCTACTGCCGTTTTGTTTGTCTATCTCAGTTAGTGTTTGCTCGGAAATCTTTTGGTTACACATTTATTGAAGCACAAGCATCAATTGAGATTTTTACTCCCTTCTTCATTATATTTTTCGATTTGCTCGTCTACGTCAGATGCTAATGTTTGTGCTTTCTTTTTACCCGTACTATTTTTGTCCCCCTCTCTGTGTAAATGTATCAGACAAATCCCTCAGAGTTCACTGAGATGGCATGGGAGGGCATAGTTGGCGCTGTTGATGCAGCACAAGCTAGCAAACAACAAGTAGTGGAAACTGAGCATTTAATGAAAGCCCTTTTGGAGCAGAAGGATGGATTGGCTAGGAGGATTTTTGCAAAGGCTGGGGTTGATAACACTTCGGTTTTGCAAGCTACAGATGACTTCATTTCCAAACAACCTAAGGTAGGTGTGATGTTTCCTTCCATGATGCGTTATGTGTATGCTTTGCAGTGTGTGTATGCCCGTGCATGCCTGTGGATGCTGTGTTGGTAATTTACTGTTATTGCTTTTGTAGGTGGTGGGTAACACCAGTGGCCCTGTAATTGGCTCCCATCTCAGTTTCCTACTAGACAATGCACGGAAGAATAAGAAGGAAATGGGAGATGACTTTGTGTCAGTGGAGCATATTGTCTTAGCGTTCTGTTTGGATAAGAGGTTTGGACAGAAGCTATTGGTAGATCTTCAAATTAGTGAGAAGGATTTGAGGGATGCCATTCAAACTGTTCGTGGAAGTCAGAGGGTAACAGATCAAAGTATTATTTTTCTTTCCTTATTATTATTATTATTATTTTTTATTATCTTCTAAACTTCGTGAAATTCTTGAGTATAATCACTTAAATTGTACAAGTAACCACATAATGACAAAGGTATGAAGCCCTAGAAAGTGTGAGGAGATGAATGCTACAGCCAATCTTTCTACTTTGTAAGGGACTCTGCTTGATTTTGAAGGAATTTTACATTTCCAGTTGACTTTCTTGTCTTTATCCAGGATCATAATACTCTTTTTGTAGCCTGCTAACTGTTTTTGCCCATCATTGGATACTAACATTTTTTTTTTTACTTTCTAGTTTATTCTGACTTTTGTTTTTGTATTATACCCAGATCCAGAAGGAAAATATGGAGCTCTTGAGAAGTATGGCAATGACTTGACTGAGCTTGCTAAGCGTGGCAAACTTGACCCTGTAATAGGCCGAGATGATGAAATTCGGAGGTGTATCCAGATATTATCTAGGAGAACTAAAAATAATCCAGTTATTATCGGTGAGCCTGGTGTGGGGAAAACTGCAATTGTGGAAGGGTAATTTCAGATTTGAGGAATTCAAACTTTGCTTTGGTTTTTGACAGATCAAGGATAAGCTTTAGCTCTTTTTTTTTTTTTTTTTTATGTGGAGTGAATACATGATTTGATGTTGTAACCTATATGGTAAATAAAATGGGCTTGAGATGGCCTTATTGGCAGCTGGTATAAATTGTACTGCATCTGAAATCAGGATAGCTATTTCATAATTCACTATGAGCTGAAGTCTATCCACTTAGTAGATCAACGGTTTCCACCATTGTAGTTGTGTTCTACTTATTGACCTAGCCAAGCAAATGTATATATCTCTGAATGCACCTAGGTTGATCCATTAATTGACAACACTTTTCCATGAGTATCAAGTATATATTTTTTTTTCAGTTTTTTTTTTTTAATTAAAATTGTGTACTGTTTTGTAGACTAGCTCAAAGGATTGTGCGTGGTGATGTGCCAGAACCTCTATTGAACCGGAAGGTTGCTGTTTGTTGCTTTCTTTTATTTATACATGTACCTTGCTCTGGGTAGTTGGTATTCTACACAATGTGCATGTTCTGGACTGAAATTTTGCCCTGTTTAAAACTGCCTCTGTTGTGGGATTGAATTCAGATTTGGATTTTGGTGGATGCACCACCAGAACCTATTAGCATTTCTCTATCCTGACAGTGTTTTCTCTTTTTTCCCGTTCTATGCAATTTTGATTTATTCAAATTACACTGGATCTACAGTTGATCTCACTGGACATGGGTTCACTAGTTGCTGGTGCCAAATATCGTGGAGAATTCGAGGAAAGGCTAAAAGCTGTGCTGAAGGAAGTTACTTCTTCAAATGGGCAGATCATTCTATTCATTGACGAGATCCACACAGTTGTTGGTGCAGGTCATCCCCTGCTTCTGCTTGCCAATGCTATGCCCTTATTAGTTAGTAAATTGTTGAATTTACATTATTTTGTGTGATGTTGCATATATTGTGAATGCTATACCTAAAATTTTGGTTATGGAAACCTTTCTTGCAAATCCATGTGCATCAGCCCAAGTATGTGGATGCATTATCTCAAGATTGCATACATTTTATTTTTTTCAAAGCCATATTGATTGTGCATAATGCATTAATCTTTGATATGTTTGCATTCTTGATTATGGTTTGGTAGGGGCTACAACTGGAGCAATGGATGCTGGGAACCTGTTGAAGCCAATGCTTGGAAGAGGTGAGCTGCGGTGCATAGGAGCAACTACACTGAACGAGTATAGAAAGTACATCGAGAAGGACCCAGCACTTGAGCGTAGGTTTCAGCAAGTATTTTGTGATCAACCGTCAGTTGAGGATACAATATCCATTCTCCGTGGGTTACATGAACGGTATGAATTGCATCATGGTGTTGAGATTTCAGACAGTGCCCTTGTTGCGGCAGCAATTCTTGCAGATAGATACATCACAGAACGTTTTCTGCCCGATAAAGGTAAAATTAGCTTAATTTAATATAAAACATGATAGGCACAACAGTTGCAGCTCATTATGTTTTGCCTATGTGTTTGTAAATTCTTCAACTGGGAGGTCCAAATGTTTGTCTTTTGCCATGAGTAGGGAAGGAATACAGAGAGAGAGAGAGAGAGAGAGAGAGAGAGAGAATGGAATCACTAACTTGCCTACTTTTTGAAAGTTATCAAATGTGTCTAGATTTATGTAGCAGACCCCAATTGATTAAGACTTTGTTGTTGATTTCTTAAATGCACTTTGCTTTTATGTTCCAATTTTAGTTAAGGGCATTTTAAGTATTTTGTTTTTTCCTTTTTAGCTGGCTTTTGCAACTCGTTTCCAAGTGATGTCACTTTTCGTTTAGCCGAGTATGGCCAGTCCAGTGCCAATTCTTACATCCTTGAATCAACCTAATTTAATGAGGTTAAGTTTTGATTAGTAACCAATTGGAATTGATATCACTGTTTGATTTGAATGATATTCCAGTCCTCCTTTAACACAACACCACACAAATAATCTAGGATCCCTAATCATCTTGCTATTGCTAGAAACCTGAGCAATCAAAACTTGTATTCTCCCTCTTTGAAATAGCCAAACTTGCTCTAGAACTCCCAGTGTTTTGTAGGATTATCATTTGGATAATCTCTTTAATAGTAACATGTCAATAACAAAATTGGTGCTCATGTATCTCGTTGCCTAATGACCAATGATTGCCAAGTCATGGAAATGCAGATTAGGGATGGGGACATGATGGCAGCAGTGATACAATCATGGAAGAACACATTGATTTTTATAAAGAAAAGAAAAACAAATTGCAAATAAAATGACCAACATATTTTTAATGAAAATGAGGGTAAATAAAAGGTGAAGGGTATTTTTTCCTAGGAAAATTGGGCACATTGCTAACTTGCTTATCCTTAACTTGCCCGTTAGTAAATCCCTTCTCTCTGTGTTGGTGTGTGCACAAGCTTTTGGGATTTAAATTCAAACTCCTGTTTTTTTTGTCAAATCTCAGACATAATTATACTTAACTTTTGTTGCATGTATTTCCAGTTGTTAGAAGCTAGAAGTTGAGATGGATGTTACTCCCTTGTGAAACATTGATCCACTTGATGCCTTCTTATTGGATGGACCTTATGGTGGCAATGTTCCTTTTTTGAAAAAAAAATAAAAAGTTCATCCCCACTACATGAGGTTGGAGTCAGGAGAATTAGCCATTTATAATTCAACAAGTAAAATCTCCAGGGTGATCAATGCATGAATAATTGCTTTGTTACTCAAGCATGGTCACAACGATTAAAGTCTGTTACTAAAATCGTAGTTACTTCTACCTATAAGTGCTTTGAAGTTTCTAATAAGCTTTTCTGTCCAGCCATTGATCTTGTTGATGAAGCTGCTGCAAAGCTGAAAATGGAGATAACGTCTAAGCCTACAGAGTTGGATGAGGTGGACAGAGCTATATTGAAGCTGGAGATGGAAAAGCTCTCTTTGAAAAATGAAACTGATAAGGCATCTAAAGAGAGACTAAGCAAGATTGAACATGATTTGAATGTACTCAAACATAAACAGAAAGAACTGAATGAACAATGGGAGCGCGAGAAGGCTCTCATGAATCGGATACGATCAATTAAAGAAGAGGTAAATTTTGTCTATTGGTGGCATATTATTTGCAAGACATTTTCTTTTTTTTTTTCTTTTGACCTTTTGACCTTTTGATTTACTGGTTTGAAATGCTCGTAGATTGATAGGGTTAACTTAGAGATGGAAGCTGCTGAGCGTGAGTATGATCTAAATCGTGCTGCTGAGCTCAGATATGGAACTTTAATGTCTCTTCAACGCCAGTTAAAGGATGCTGAGGAGAATCTCGCCGAATACCGAAAGTCTGGAAATTCTTTGCTTCGAGAAGAGGTCACTGATCTAGATATTGCTGAAGTAGTAAGCAAATGGACTGCCATTCCTGTGTCAAACCTTCAACAATCAGAGAGAGAAAAGCTAGTCCATCTAGAAGAGGTTCTCCACAAGAGGGTAGTTGGTCAAGATATTGCAGTAAAATCGGTAGCCGATGCAATTCGGCGTTCAAGAGCTGGATTGTCTGACCCAAATCGACCAATTGCTAGTTTCATGTTTATGGGTCCCACTGGAGTTGGTAAAACAGAGCTTGCTAAGGCCTTAGCAGGTTACCTCTTTAACACAGAAAATGCTATTGTGAGAATCGATATGAGCGAGTACATGGAAAAGCATGCAGTGTCACGCTTAGTTGGAGCTCCACCTGGTTATGTTGGCTATGAAGAAGGTGGACAACTCACTGAAGTGGTTCGTCGAAGACCATATTCTGTAGTGCTGTTTGATGAAATTGAGAAAGCGCATCATGATGTCTTCAACATTCTGCTACAGCTATTGGATGATGGAAGGATAACTGATTCTCAAGGAAAGACTGTTAGTTTTACCAACTGTGTTGTGATCATGACATCAAACATTGGATCCCATCTTATTCTTGAAACCCTTAGCAACACACATGATAGCAAGGAAGTTGTATATGATATCATGAAACACCAAGTTGTTGAGTTGGCCAGACAAACTTTCCGTCCTGAGTTCTTGAATCGAGTAGATGAATATATTGTCTTCCAACCTTTGGACTCCCAACAAATCTGTAGAATTGTTGAGATACAGGTAATCATTCTTATCACAGAATATTTTGTTTTGTTTTTTTGGTCTTGTTTATGTTTTCTGTTGATGTCATACAGAACCTTTTTGAATTCATCAATCAATCTATCATATTTTTTATGATGTATTTGCAATTTGTTGTGGCAGAGACTACATTCAATTTGTACGTATGATTTTGGTAGTTACACAATCTCTCTCTCTCCCATATGGCTTCTGTTTGTTGTGATCATGTAGCAGAGTGGCTATGTACCCATAATCATCTTCTGGTGCATAGAATGGCAATCCAATTTCTGAACACAGCATTCAATATCTCATATGCCATATTAGTGCCATTAATTTCGTAACTGGCTTTATATTCTTTAAAGTAAATTTCTTAAGCATGTGAATAATCCCCCAGAGCTTTTCATATTTGTATTCTTGGTTTCTGCCAGAGAAGTCTGACCCATATTTAATCATCATTGTCTGTCACTAGTTGGCTCGATTGAAAGAGAGGCTTAAACAAAAGAAGATTGATCTTCATTATACCAAGGAGGCTGTTGAGCTTTTAGGTAAACTGGGTTATGACCCAAATTTTGGTGCAAGGCCTGTTAAGCGGGTGATACAGCAGTTGGTTGAGAATGAAATCGCGATAAGACTATTGAGGGGAGATTTTGCAGAGGAAGATTCGGTTCTTGTTGATGCTGACTTATCCTTGGACCTACCTCCTCAGAAAGGATTACAGATCCAGAAATTAGAGAGTAGTTTGCCAGTGGAAGGCATGGCAGTTAATGACTAGTATTTCTTCTTCAGTTTTAAACATGTCCAATAGAAGCTTCAGCTTGTTCTCTAGCCAATGCCCTGACAAAAAGGTACGGGAGTTTTGTGCTTTCCTGTAATGGCATGGGCCACTGGGCGTGTGCAAGTGTTGTATTTAGTTGCAGCTTGTTATTCTCCAGAAAGAATTTAGTCTTTGCAGAGGAGTTGAAAAGGTCACTTTTTTCTACTCAAGGATTAAAGCATGCATGCACCCGCAAATTAAGGAACATAATAACACACATGAACCAAAGAATAACGAAAGGTGATTGTCATCAATGATTGTTGATAACTAGTGCTTATGTCGGAGCCCTCATGTGGCTGTAGGCCCTCCTTTCTGGTTGGTGGAGTGTCATGTCTCATTTGGAGTTTATGCCTGTCGTCTTACAACTAATGACTAACATGCGCGGTAGGGTTTTGCAGAGTAAAATGAAAGGGCAATGCTATACACAGCGGTAAATATTTGAAGTAAATATTAGTGACATCGGTACTTTTCAACTAAATTTATCACACTGATGGTATGGATATGATCTTTCTTTACATTGGTAAGATTATATAACATGGATCTGATCACAAGATTGCCGCAGAGCTTTTTGACCCAGAAAATTTGAGTAGCAAAAAGATGAAGGAAAAGAATGAAAAAGCAGCCAATGCCGGTTAAAGTAAGTGCACTGCATCAGCATTTAAAGGGACATAAATTTTGGTGACATGGTGGGGTTAGATGTCATGGATTCGAGGCCCATTCTGTGCTCTTCTGTACC
Source organism: Rhizophora apiculata (assembly GCA_037832385.1). Lineage (NCBI taxonomy): Eukaryota > Viridiplantae > Streptophyta > Magnoliopsida > Malpighiales > Rhizophoraceae > Rhizophora > Rhizophora apiculata. Next base: position 1,930,193 of record CM075433.1, on the reverse strand, counting down.
ATGCTGTTGTTTATCTTATTTACATTGACGTATACAGTTCGAGATAGTTTATTTTTATAACCTTTCTATATTTTTGGGTCCTAGTGCGAGACTCAACCCATCATAAACCGCACATAAATGTTGGTCACTCCATCAAACGGAATTAGGTAACATAGATCCATAAAGCATAGCTAAACTTTCCCGATCCTCTCGTTAGCATATAGTATGCCCTCTTTTTCCCTCCCGGTAAAAGGGAAAAAGAAAAGGAAATTAGAAGCAAAAGGCAGCGTAAATATTTCGTGGGGAGTAACAAACAGGTGGACAAGCTTCTCTTTCGTGGTATGCTTCAAATTCAAAGGCATGACACTAAAGTCAAGCACTTCAAAGTTGATAAAATTACAAATTAAAATGTAATTTAATTTGGCATCAAGATGCAAAGGGAGGAGAGGCACTCGACATGTTTTCAGGCTACCCTAGTGGCCTCGGGTCAGCGACCATACCGTGCCGGTTCACATAAACTAACGCGTGTGGATTTAGAGTGGTCGACGTAAGTCAGCTCACTAGCTTTGCTTCACCACTCACTAGATTTCTGTTGTCTGTGTGTATATCTTTCTTTCTTTCTTTCTTTTTCATTTTAGCTTTATGCATCACAATTCTCTCTCTCTCTCTCTCTCTCTCTCTCTCTATACAGAGGCGTGACTTTAGTCTGCACGTTGGGTTAGTTCTAAATACTTTTTTGTCAAAATTTATTCAAAGTGATTTATTTTTGCACATTTGAAGAAAAAGAAATTGAAACGATTTGTATGACATTGAACTATTTATTAATTGTAATAAATGAATGTTTCAATGATAATTATAAAGTTTGATATTAGAGTTGGTAAGGATGAAGACACAACAAAATAAATACCTTTCTTTTAGGAATTACAACAAATTTATAATAATTTTTTGGGGAAAAAAAATAAAATTTTGACCTTTTTTTAAAATATACTTATAATTTTTTGTTTTAATTTCACCAATCAAGTTTCTTTTGTCAATTTTTTATATTTTTTTTCTCTCAATTCTACATTATCATTATCATTTGGCATTCATGTAGTGTCACTTATGTCAAATTTTGCCAAATTAAAAATTATGTGAGTAATTTTGTGGTAATGCGATAATAAATTTTTGTAAAAAAATTTTGAGAATTATAAATTATTTAAAAAAATCTAAAAATAATTCTAAACAAAGAAAAAACTTCTCAAATATAGAAATTAATTTTAAAAACATAAAAAAATCTGCAAAATAAAAGTAATTTTGAAAAACTCTGAACAATTATAACTTAATTAAAAAAGATATAAATTTTTATAAATTCTAAAAATAAAATTAATTTTCATAAATTCTGAAAAATTCCAAAATTAATTTCTAAAAATGTAAAAAAATTATTTAAAAGGGAGAGATTATTTTGGAAAATTTATGAAATAATTCAAAAAAAATAAATATTAATTTTGATTATGTCCATTAAAAACAACAATAGCACTGCCCCAAGGTCGATAGTGTGGACTAATTCAACAGATACAAAATAATGCTAAACACACTCTTTAATGCATTTTTAATGAACCGCGACGGTGAATTAAGTTTCTTAATTATGTCGATAAAAATAATAAAAAAAAAATGTGATATCTTAAATACAATAATCAGGTAGTAGGAATCAACGATTAGCAAATCGTGAAGCGTGGTGGTGACATGTCCAAGGACGGAGGGGAAGGGCGGAGGTGGCGCGGTGGCGGAGGACCTGGGAGAGGGTGTCGAAGAGTCACATCAAAATTTGTTTCCGTAACCTCTAACTCAGCAAATATACGTATCTTTATACAGAGTATCGCATGACAAGGACAACGAAAAACTAATAGAAAAAAGAGTATAAAAAGTCGATAAAATATTTGTAATAATTTTTTTTTTTAAAAGTGTAATTTTTTTTAAAAAATAAATATTATGTCAAAAATATTATTATTTTTTAAATTTTATCGTTTGTGAGATTATTTTTATTAATTTTTAAAATAATAATAATATATATTTTGTTAATAATATATGTTTTGTTGAGTATTAAAATTAAATTTATTAAAATTTAATTCTTTTCAACTAAAAAGGAATCATATTAAGAAGAATTTAAAATAACATGTAACTTATTAAAAGAAGGAAAATAAAATTAAAATTTAGAAATTTAAATACATAATTTTAAAAAAAAATAAAAAATAAAAATAAACGAGTAAAATGAGAAAATAGTGTTGAGAAGAGGTAGAGGGAGGATTCTGTAATTGGAACGAGAGAGGGGTGGAATAATGGAGATGAGATGTATTTTGAAAAGCATATATGAACATGGAGATGAGCTCTGTAATTGTTAAATATAATAAGTAGAAAATTTTATTAATTCTAATGAATATTTTTTTAAAAAAGAATTTTATTGCACGTAATTGGTAATGGAAAAAAGAAAGCAATGAGACTAATTAAAAATGTGATGAAAAGAAAGCAACAAGAGAAATTCTACAAAATTAAGAATATATGTAAAAGTAATGAAAAAATAAAATAATGAGACTAAATTAAGAATATGGTGAAAAAATAACAAATAAAATTCATTAAATTAAGAATAGGTGCGAAAGTAATGGAAAAAAAAAAATAACAAAACTAAATTAAAAACATGGTAAAAAGAAAGTAACTGATGAAATTTTACTAATAAATGATTATAAATATAAAGTTGTGATATTATCAAAAACTTTTGAAGGAATTAATGAGTTTGATTATTTTCTTTAATTATTTATTAAAGAATTAAAATTAAAAGAAATTTTTTATTCTAAATTTTTGTCGTAACTCAATAACTCAATTGTGTGCATTTACCTATTTTGTTAATTTCTCAATCGTATGGAACATTATTTATTGTAATTAAAATTTGATTAACTTCGTATATATTCACTTTATCAAATCTTGCTACAAACTTAGAAAAATTGGGAAAAAAAAAAAAGAAAAGAAGATCGTCCTAAAGAATTTTAAATAATGCACATAGACCATTAGACTAAAATAATCTTACTAGTTGACTAAAGAGATCTAGTGTAACTAGTATGCAAAATATAATCGACAACAACTTTATGAATTATAAGACAGCAATTTTAATTATCAAATTAGAAAATATTTAATTTTTATTTTGTTAATATTTGAGATTACAGTTTTAATTTCAATGGACTAATTGTTAAGCATTCCTTCAATTCGGTTCAACCGCCCTCATTCTTTTTTTTTTTTTTAATTTGTGGTTCTTCTGATTGGATGATTGGTCGGTTCTTACGACATTCATGTGTTCTCTGATAATCATTTACTAAAAAAAACCAAAAATAATTAATGAGCAATGAATATGATTGTGGCAATACAGAAACTTTAATCATAAAATAAATTAAACAAAGGTGGGAAAAACAAAAAAAAGCAAATTGGCCAGACTTTTTCTTTGCCGGGTATCTGCAATTTATCGTGGCCATCCAACAAACTTGGCACGTCTTCCGAGCATCAACGCATCATTTAAAGACAATAATTTTTTATAAAATTATTTTTTATATTACATATTTTTTAAATTTAATACTTTAAAATTATTTTTAAAAATTATTACCATTAATTAAAAATATATATTTAAAAAAATTATTACAAAATTAATTGATAATAACACTCAATAATTAATTTAAAAGAAAAAATTAAAATATTTTTATTAATAATGATAAAATAAAAAATAATTTTAAAATATAAATTAGAAAAATTTATAATATAAAAAATACTTGTAAAAAATTTATAAAAAAAATTATTGCAACAATTCTCATTCAATCTGCTGTTACTATTTTACTACTAATAATCTAGTCTCCCTATCCAGATATTATCAAACATCTTGCAGACTGGCAGCCAATGAGCATGAGTTGGGCCCCAGAACATTGCTGCGATACCCCACCCCAGGAATCCGCTGGATGCCAAGTATGGGTGTAAGCTCCATCCGATGTACTGTACCGCGCATTGGCACGTTTGCCGATCCAAACCGAGCCCCTTAGGCTTCTTTGGGAAGTTGCTCGTCCCACCACCTCCCCCTCCTCTCTGTCCCTCAATCGATCTTGACTTTACGTTGAAACAAGAGAGGAATTCAGTGGGTTGTTTCTTGTTTGGCATTAAAAATTAAATTAAAAAAGCTGAAGTTATAATATTTGATCCACGCCCCAAAATTCAATTTTTTGTCTTTTTATTTTATTACATTTGTTTCGGCTAACAAAAGTTGTTTTCTTAACGCAATCATAATTGCAATTGGCTGTCTCTCATCAGATTGTTTGTTTGAGAATCTAAGGAACCACATTTATCGGAAAAAGGATTATAAAAAAAAAAAAGGAAGAAAAATTGACCTAATGCATTAAGATGAAAGATTGATCCTGAGAAAGCTGTACGACAACGACAAAATTGGCAGTTAGCGTAGAGGAGTGTCCTGCCTGGAACAGTTCTCCAAGAAACCAAACACGAACACCTCCAAACAAAGCCTTGTAATAGAAGTCTGCTTTGTCTTTGTTTTTATTTTTGTCAAAGAGGATGGAAGCTTTCTGTACTCCCTCACTCACTCACGCACAAACCCATCTCTCTCTCTCTCTCTCTCTCTCTCTCTCTCTCTCTGTGTCTGAGTCTCTACACGAAATGTGTTTAGTGTAGTAGGAGGCTGTGAGTGTTTGTCTGTAATGTAGTTTCCCGGAAAAGGAAAAAAAAAAAGAAGGAATAAGAAGAAGAAGAAAAGAAAATATAATAGTATGGCTAAGTGTCAACGGAACAACATCGGATCACTAGTTCTGGATCATGCTCCCACAACCACCGCCGCATCCGGTGGCCATTTCAGACTATGGACGGCATTCTCTGGCGCAGCATTCCGTCGCAAAATCTTTGATGTCGTTAGCTGCGGTGGTAGCTCCAGCTACCGTCACCAGGAAGACGACATGATGTCCGCCGCCTCCTCATCCTCCTCTTCGACTTCCTTTTACTCCGTTGCCGGCAGCACAATGGCAAAAGGGAGTCAAGCATCGTCAGAGAACAAAACTGCCGGAGATAACAAGGCGGCAAGAGGGAAGTCAGAGAAGTTGTCGGATCTCTTGAGCATTGCGGAAGCCGAGTCGGATATAGAGACGAAGAAGAAAGTGGAGTCGCTGGAGGAGCTGAAAAGGGTTGTGATTCAATTGCAAGCTGAGGACAGAGAAAAGAGAAAGGAAGCTGCTGGCAACGTGAGGCTACTGGCGAAGGATGATTCAGGAGCCAGAGTCACTCTAGCTATGTTAGGAGCCATTCCTCCTCTTGTAGGCTTTCTTGATTTGGAAACAGTTGATTCTCAGATCGCTTCTCTCTATGCCTTGCTCAATCTCGGAATCGGCAATGACATGTACCCAGTTCATTCTTCCTTTTTTTTTTTTTTTTTTTTCGCCCATTTCCAGTGTTTTCGCTTTAATTTGTTTTTTGATCTCTTAATTAGTACTTGATTTATTTTTCCTGGTTAAAAGTTCATGTTTTTCTTTTTGCTTCTCTTTTTTCTTTGTTCTATGAAGTACTGGAAGGAAAATGAGGAGTCTTGACTGCTTTCCAATCCAGAACGTAAAGTCGTTTTCTTGCATTTGTTGCCATGCGTTTCATTACTGATTTCTCTTCACCTTCCTAATATTCCGTTTCTTTCTCTTTGTTTGTTTGTTTGTTGTATTTTTTTTTTTTTAAAATATTGGTTCAATTGAAACGACACTCATAGTCTGGGTATTCTTTGAATTTTCTGTTGTTTTGGTATCCGACAAGTCACTTACCAGGATCCATGTGTTATTTTCTTAAGCGTTGAAACGGTTACGCATTGCCAGAGTGTTTCTCACTTGTCGGTTGCCTTTCTCTGGCATTGAACTTGGGTTTGCAATTTTTCTTAGATGTGGTTCTTCTGTGATTGGAATTGAAGTTAAGGAAATCATTTTATTTTGCAATTCTTTTTCTCCAGGAACAAAGCTGCTATTGTTAAAGCTGGAGCCGTTCACAAGATGTTAAAGATCATTGACTCGCCCGGCGCACCAAATCCTCGTGTATCTGAAGCAATAGTGGCAAATTTTCTCGGCTTGAGCGCATTGGACTCAAACAAGCCAATTATTGGTTCTTCAGGTGCAATCCCTTTCATGGTCAGAGCTCTTAAAGATTTTTGGCATGGAAATAGTCCCCAAGCGAGGCAAGATGCGCTTAGAGCTCTGTACAATCTCTCAATATTTCCATCAAACATTTCCTTTATTCTGGAAACAGATTTGATCCCATTTTTTATGAATGTGCTGGGAGATATGGAAATAAGTGAGAGAATTCTTTCAATCTTGAGCAATGTAGTGTCTACCCCAGAAGGGAGAAGGGCCATTAGTTCTGTCCAGGATGCTTTCCCGATCTTAGTTGATGTTCTGAATTGGACCGACTCACCAGGATGCCAAGAGAAGGCATCTTACATATTGATGGTGATGGCGCACAAAGCATATGGAGACAGACAGGCCATGCTTGAGGCTGGAATTGCATCGGCATTGCTTGAATTAACGCTATTGGGCAGTACCTTGGCACAGAAGAGGGCTTCCAGGATCCTAGAATGTTTGAGAGTAGATAAAGGGAAGCAAATTTCAGAAAATTACGGTGCAAATTCGAGTGCAGCAGTATCAGCTCCAATCTGCGGGTCTTCAGCTGCCGCCGGTAACCCAGATGCAGCCACGAAGGAGTGTTTGGAAGAAGGAGAAGACATGATGAGTGAGGAAAAGAAAGCAGTGAAGCAGTTGGTCCAGCAGAGCTTGCAGAACAATATGAGAAGGATTGTCAAGAGGGCCAACTTGCCGCAAGATTTTGTGCCGTCAGAGCATTTCAAGTCCCTCACATCGAGTACAACCTCCAAGAGTTTGCCATTTTGAGGGAGATTGGATCATCAATTGCCTGAATGACGTACCATGTGCGTGGATGTTAAAAGAGAAGCAACTTGAAGTTGGTCGGTCTTTCCGACCACACTGGTGGCCTTCGTTTTTTTGTTTTTTTTCTTATTGGTTGTTTCATTGCCGGTGTATGGAATGGGAATAGCCATCCATTAGTAAATATTTTATTTTTTCTTCTTCTTCTTGGAGTTGGGACTTCTTGTAAGCTTTAAGGGGTGATCTTGGTGAGGTCTATTTCGTCTTTGGAGCCCGAAAGCCATCGATGCTCAATGGCACATGACACGAGAAAGGCATCTCAGATGCCTTTTACCAAACCCACTTGTCTAGTCCAAGACTCTTAGCCTCCGAGGTTCAGTAATTTGAGGACGGCTATAGGATGGAATCCTCTCGCCACTTAAAGACCTCTCACATTTAGTGAGATTGAAGCGAAATGTCAAATGTTCTCCTGCCGATGTTCTTTGATCCACCGGTCTCTCGTTCCCAGCCTAGGTCACTAGCTGACCAAGCTTCCTTTCAAGTGGCATGGTAGGCTAATATGGAATTTTCTAGGGGGTAGTTTTGTCATTGTGCTGTACGACTTTGCTAATTATTGAGTATCCCGATCGCCGAGGGGATCACTTCCAATTTTCAGACCCATTCGTACAATCTTGTCCACCTCTCTGGCCCCTGCTCGCTCTATTTTAAATTCCTACCATCCTCGCGTCTGAAGAAAGAGGGTTAAGAGCATCCGGCTCAAAGAGGGTGTCGGTCATTTTTCTTCCGCTTGGAAAATAGGACCATTCGCTGCCAGTTTTTTATGTTTTTTATTTGGGAATCTTTCACCATGTTGGTCCCCATCTGAAAGGTGTCCTTGGAAAACGTCGCATTTACATATTCGCTTCGGGTTTCATACGTACTTACTACTTCGTATTAAGAATGTGAATAGTTACGAGCCTTCTATTGGATTAGTTAAAAAAAATATGTCCTGTCCCCTGCTGTATAACATGTGCATTGACTTAGTTTACTGATCAAGAATCTTTAACATTTACTCTAATGTTTTAAAAATGCGACCTATTATTGAATTAAAAAAAATTTTAAAAATTTAATTAATGTAATTGATATAATTGAAATTAAATTAATATTTAATATTATATATATATAAGTATTAAAGTTAATCTTTTAATATTAATACGAAATATTTTAAAAAGTATTATAATTAAAATAAATAAAATATAAATATTTACTAAAATTTATATATTTAAAATATTAAAATAATTATAATTAAATTTTATTATCATTATTTGTCATCTTAATTATAAGATCATTTGTAATACTAAAATAACAAATAATATTACATAAATTCATATCAATCATATTTGAATTAACAAATTTATCATTTTTGGTTCTATTTTTGATTAACAACATTAGAGTTGATATCAATTCTCTTCGTAGAGCCTTTTCCAATTTTGTAGAATAAAGTTTTGAGGATAGCTTCTCTTCTTTAATTCAAAGATCTATTTTATAATCAACAAAATTATAAATTTTCTTTTTGGATGCAATTCAAACATTTACCATTTATAAATTAATTAGAAATGCTAATTGCGCTAAATTTTTCAAAAAAAAAAAAGAAAAGGTCAAGTTTGGACATTTTTGTATTATTATTTTTTTTTTTAAAGCTAAAAATAAACAATATTGTATCCAAGATTTACTTACACCACAATGCAAAAAGTAATTTTTTATTCACATAGATGTTATTTGCGCCCCATCTAAAATCACAAACTATATTTCATAAAGTTAGTGCCCATCATTTGTTTTTCAGTCTTAACAATACTGAAATTGCATTGAAAAAAATGAAAATGATAAGAATGACATAACGTTAATTCTTGTTTCACACAACCAAGAAAAGCATTATTCTTTTTACTGTAATTATCAAACACGCTCTAATAACATATTTGTGGACAAAACGTCTATTTTTTAATCTTGTTGGGCGGTAGTAGAAGCTGCGAGGGCAGGAGAGATAGAAAAAGGCGCGACAGTGAGAGGCGCAACAGCAAGAGGAGTGAGAGGGGGTGTGGTAGCAAGAAGCGTGACAATAGGAGGCATGACAGTATAAGGCGATTGGGATTTGGGATCTAAGGGAGCCAAAAACATAGGATAGTCGGAGCCGGAGGTTTGGGATTTGGGAGACCCGGATAAAAGTATTTTTAGTTTTTTTTTTTTTTTTTTTAAATAAAATAATTGACCGATTTATTAATTTTTATATCAATTTTATTTTGATCAATTATAAAAAAAAAAAATAAATACAAATGAAATTATAGACTAATTATCAAATTTAATAATTTAACCGACAAATCCCGACCTAATTCTTTCAACCTCGATCAACTGTCATAGATCGAGGAAGACGGGAGGAGAACGTGTGATGAGCTGTGCATGGCTACTTTTCACCCCACAGGAGCTACACCAAGTACGTGATGTGACACGGTGGGACTGGAATGGGACATGGGCCACTCTGTTTTCCTCTTCACCCTCCGGCCCCTTCTTTGCTTCTTTCATTCCGTAGCCTTTCACCCTCATCCCACAAGTTGTTTTGTTATTAAAAAAAAAAAAAAAAGGTTAGAAGTACGCAAAAATCATTGAGGGTAGAGACGGTGCAATCATGCATCTAGTTGCAGGTGATCACGTCCACCACATTCAGTCCCGCCCATAATTCTCATGCTGTCCCAATAGAACTTTTGTTATAAATATTCAGAAACATTACATGGAAGCAGTCCATACCCACTACATTCTTATTAAGTTGGATGCATAGTTTTGCTTTTAATTGTAATTGATGATAATATCACAATTCAACATTTAATTTTAATGCAATGTGGATTGGTGTCGTCCACGCAATGAATCTCAAAAGTATTTCGCCTTCGTATAATTGTTGTCCGTGCAATTTTGGATGGTTCCATGCGTGTGAAAACCTGAAGCTCCTTTTGGCTTCCAGCATCAAAAGCCGCAAATCTTGAGGTTCCTGTGAGCCATTAAAAAATGGGAAATTATTTGGCTTTTATGTTTTGATTTTTAGCCGTCGAGAAAAAATAATTGTGGGTAACCTATGTTGGGGAATTAAATGTGCCCATTAATGGCATTGCATTGGTAAAAGCAAAATCGAAAGGGTTTACTAGTGGGTGCTTTTCTGCAGATGATAGATCAGAAACCAAGGTTCTGCGGGTCCACTGTGTAAGGGAAGGGACATAACCATTATTTTCTCCCGTTTCCCCCCGGGGCGTGCGTCTTTTTAAATGTACAAGAGACCAACCATTTATGTTTATGCAACATTTTTCAGCGCAACAGTGGAAGGCGGTGGATGCATTAAAAAGACGGTCAGATCTCAGATGTAACCAATGGACTCCCTGCGACTTAATTTTGAATTTAATTACAGAAACCCCCCAACATCCTTTTATGTAGAAGTACAATAACCCATTGATTTATAACGGGTTCTCGTTTTTGGGATTTTCGGAAACTTCGAAAAAATGCATCTTCCCTTCCAAGAAAAGCGGCTTCGTTCGTACTTCCCCTTGGGAGACGTAGCCACGCGGCCACCCACACCAACTTTGTTCGTGGAATAGAAATCATAATAAATGATAAGAATGGAACTTGGAGAGTATGATTGTCCCTTGGCTTCAGCCAGCAGGCACATCTTCAATGGCGTATGTAGCCTTGTCAAGATCATGTGGATAGGGCCCTGTCTGCCACCAACAGACTTTAACCGTGCCCGAGTATGGTAAATCGTCCAATACGAAGTTTAGTGTGCCATGTGAAGTTTCTTTCACAAATCTCAAATCCTACCAATTGTGTTGCTGCCTAGCACCAACATGTCATCGAAGTTGGCCATACGATTGATGACGATCTGATCACGAGATCTTAACCAGCAGTTCTGTGCCGCATGAGAACCACCAAAAAAAAGTAATGATGATTATGATATTTGGCAAAAAGTCCAATAATATTCTGCATCCCATCCCCCTAAAATGGTTGCAATGTCAGAATTGTTATCATTCATCCAATGCAAAGCGTGAGCAGAGGCAGAGCAAGCAGGTCAGTGAAGGCATCTGGACCATTTCCAGGACCTCTAGGAACAAAATTTAGCAATTGATGACTTGTCCATTTGGGAAGTAAAGAAGCATTTCATTGGGCCTAGCTATTACAAATCAAGTGGCCACAGACTACCCAAGTATTTGAGGCTAAGATTTGCTAACGTCGTCTCGTGAGTCACGGCGAAAGAATTAGAGGCTTAGGCAACCCGTGTTCCTTCTACCAGTGATCACAAAAGATCAATCACAGACATCCTCAGTGACAGTTCCCTGCTACAATCCCATGGATAAGCCAACACGCTTTACCAACAACCCAACCAGTCAATCTTCCATGATGGGTCAAGCTTGTTCCGGACCTTTGTTTTTCCGTCTACACTTTAAAAGCTACCAATACAAGCCTTGTAATTGATCTAATTTGGAATCATGTCCATTCAGTTTTAATTAAAAGACGAAAATGCAAATTAGAAGACACCTAGCTCGCTTATCTAAGAATCATGGAGCAAGTTAACAAATAGCTATCTTCGTGTTTCCACATCGGACAAGGAAGTTCGTACGCATAGCACAGATAGATAACAGCATCATATTCTACAATGTATTCCTTGTTTAATAGATCTAAAGCTTTGATAAAAACGGGCACCAGATACCCATGGCATCAAAACCCATGTGCTGGTTTTGCATACTGAACTATGTTCTACTTGTTTTCAGTGATGGGGAGGTATGCTCCTTCTGCTGCCAGCCAAACATTGTCGGTACGCTTTTCCCGGACAGCACAAACCTATACACAGCAATTCATCAGAAAGTATAGAAAAAAAAGTGAATAATAATGAAAATTCAGGCAGCATGATGACTGCAATACCCAACTGCCTTCACAACAAATATTCCCACTAGTAAAATCCCAGCTACCACAAGAAACTTTACTGTCCATTTTCAGTTTCAATAGGTAAGCTGGATGCCCAAGTTTCAGAACCCTTGAGATTTTAGGTGACACGTAGGCATTTCATTTCTCACCTCTTGCTGACCCCCAGCTATCCGTTGGTATTTCTTGTCATGACTATGCAGGTAGCCACCAGTGTCAACATGTTGAAGCCGAATCCTTTGTTCTTGCTTCCAGGTCTTCCCACTCCCTTCAATCAGAAGCCTGAAGGAAACTCAAAGTGATTTGCCTCCAACAAAAAGAAGGTTAAGGTAGATATAATAACCTAACAAAATGTCAATTCGTATCACCTCCAGTAATCCCCAGTATCAGAATCCTGATCCCCTCCAAAGCAGCTAACCTGCATCCAGTAAAGTGTGACTTGGATCATTAAAACGATAAACAGGCTTTATTTGTTCATAAAAGTTGAACCTGGGCCCAGTCCACTAAACTCAAATAATCTCTACTTTCAGACAATCAGTGCAATCTTTTTCTCACATGATTTAATTGCAGACATTTTTAACAATATACAATCACTACATTGACTCTCTCTTCGTGATAGTGCTGGCCAAAATGATTTTAAACTAACTGATGCTGTTTCATCACCCCTTTACCCATAGCTTGTAAAATGAGCTTTTGACCTGTTCTAGAAGGCAGTGAAGAACAAGACAAAGAAAGCAAGGCAATGCTGACCTCCATGTTGCCTGATATGGGGGAGGCATGCAGGTGACTGTGGAGCCATTTTCTTGTTCTCATATGCTGCAGGCGAATAATTGTTCCACTGTTGATGGAGTCACCTTGTTTGGCATTTGACCCTGTCTGAGGCCTAACTATCTGTAAAAGGAAATTTTGTTTCAAAACCTAAGGCAAAGCATAGGCTGTTTTTGAAGGATTAACAGTCTACTTTGACATATGCCCACTTTGAAATGAAAAGGGTAAAAAAAAATGAAAACAATAAAAATTTGACTAACATGCAGCAGAATTTTCCAAGATAAATCAGCAGATTAAGAGTTTAAAAAGCTACTTTCCAGGATGTTAGAAGTCTTGTAAAGGAAAAAACAAAAGATTCACTTATGAAATATATGATGGCATGCTTACCATGTTCACTGTGCTAGCTAAATAAAAGAAACCCAATAACTGTTCTAAAACTCTCAAAAGCATGGCAGGAAAACATATGGATTTTGCAGTTTACACTACTAATTGCTTCCTAAGGATCGCTATATCAACATAAAAGTTTGGGAGAAGAAGGGCATTACCCAATAGCTATTAGAATCATCAACACCAGGGAATCCAGTAACAGACTGCTGCCCACTGCCAGAGCCATATGGCACGTCGTGGGAATGCAGCCGGAATTTGGTCCGTTCATGCATCAGCTTAAGCACTGTCCCATAAGTAACCTGAAAACAAGTTGCCTACCACATGAGATCCCCTATTGACTATCCGGTTTCAGTCAAACATTTTTTTTTGGTTGCCCAAAATGTACAACTTAATTGAAAGCAAGTGATCCGTGTCCTCAATAACCTAACATATGTGTGAATGCATGTAAATGCTCAGATTCCAGTGAAAAACAATATAGGTGGCAAACGGATCGGGTTGAATCTGGGTGGGTTAGTTTTGAGGCTTAAGACTGAGTTCATCAGTCTTAGGGTCCTCGGATCCAACAAAATTCAAATGTATTAGGTTTTCGACTTTTCAAGTTCAAGATATTCAAGTTTACGGGTTTCAAATTTGACATTTTCAATCAATGAGATTTGGTCGAGTCGAGTTGGTCGAAAGTAGAATGAATTAAGTCATCGGGTCAGCATTTGTCATCTGTAAAATAAACTACCAGCGAAGGTTCAGTACAATCAAATTACAAATCCCATCCGCTATTCATCTAAAATTCCAACGAATTAGTAGAACTTACGAAGGCATAACGGGAAGGAACGTTTGTATATTTAGTATTTTATACTGCAAGCGTTAGCAATAAGAAATTGTTGAGTAAGGAATCAAACCTCGAGGCCTTCAGACGAGGAAGAGGCGCCAGAGGTGTAGGAGAACGAGGCCTGATCGAGATCGAGGTTGAGGAAGAGGAATATAGCTAGACCGAAGAATGAGAGCGACATCGCTAACAGCAACGCAACGAACCAGTTCTGGTACCAGAAAGGTAACGGCTCTTTGTACGCGATTCTAATCGGAGTCGCCGATGACTGCAGCGGAGATTGCGGTTGTGGTAGAGACGACGAGGAGGAAGAAGAAGATGGCTTCCTTCTAGAGACACCTGAGGGAGCCACGGTTACAAAATTGTGCCAGACCACTGGTGGAATCGCCCGTCCCTCCTCCAATTAGTTATGGTTCTAAATGACATTGTTTCGGCGAATAGAAAGTATACAGCTGGAATCTGGCTGACATGGAGAATTTCTATTGGATAGAACTGCTCCGCGGTCAAGATACTTTGACTGCATTTCCCTCCGTTTACGCAAGAAATAAGTTTTTTTTTTTCATTAAGTGACTCATTATATCGAGTCATATAATAAAATAAATTTTTTTATTTTTTATAATTTTATCCCTCTTTTTAATAAATTTTAAGAATAAAAATTTATGTTTTTAATTGTTAAGATGTTCTTGAAAAGATTTTTATTTCTTTTAAATTTTTTTTTTTTACTGTTTTTGGGGTTTGGGGCCCAAACATCATGTAATCGAAATATTTCTGTTTGATGACATTGGGCTTCGAAACTTATACTGGCATAGTGGCATGAGTCCTTTTGCAAAGTAGGGTTGATCCAAACTCATGACCTAAAAGGGTTTTGATTGTGGCCCAAACATATATCCTCAAAGCAATTCGGAGACATCCTTTAATTGTTAGAGCTTAAAGTCCAATAACTCAAACATCAAATAAATGCAAAAGACAAATGCCTGCTAATCAGGTTGTCTTGCCTGTGAAGTGAGATTTTTTTTTTTCTCTTCATAAAATAGAAAAATAATAGTATTTTATAATTTTATTAAACAATTATAGTTTATTCAAAAATAAATTTTAAGAATGTGTGTTAATTTTTATTAGATAATTCAATAAAAACTTAAATTTATAACTTTCAGCACGACAATGATTTTCTTTTTTTTTTTTTTTTGCTAAACTACAATATTTGGTGGATATAACTGATAATTTTTTTTCAAGAAAACTAACTCTAAGGCGAAAAAATAAAAAAAGTTTTTACCAGCATTAAGCATTAAAAAGAAAAATACTTTTAACAATTTTTTT
The DNA here is from genome assembly GCA_037832385.1 of Rhizophora apiculata. Lineage (NCBI taxonomy): Eukaryota > Viridiplantae > Streptophyta > Magnoliopsida > Malpighiales > Rhizophoraceae > Rhizophora > Rhizophora apiculata. The sequence continues at coordinate 1,915,064 of CM075433.1, read as the reverse complement.
TTAAAGCTAATTGCAAAGTGTGGAGCAACATTACAATTCTTGACCTGTTAACGAGGGAGAGCGGGGCCCACTAGAGTGATAAAAATGACAATTCTTAGACATTATTCTGAGGACATTCAATGTATGTATCGTTTTACAATATATATATTAATACAATAGCAGTTAGTTATTTTTAATTGATACGGGGAAGGGGAGTTGAATTCTAATATTATTACAATAATATAAAAAATGAATTAATTAAGAGAGAAAAAGCGTAGAAATTGTGTTATTTTATTAATTGTAATTTAACTGTGTCCATCATTTATGCCTTCGCATGGTTTCTTGCATGAAGTAATATTTGTTAGTGAATGCATGGCCAGCTTACTTCAATTCCAGTTTGGGGACCGAATTATTTCCATTTTTTGGTGAATTATGTTTCCATTATGGAGCTTCTACATTAAGTATATTAAGCATTGTGTAATAAACGACATTTTTTCGTCCTTTTAAGAGCATAACAACTAGTCATCTGAATTGTTAGTATGTGAACATTTGAACATTGAACACGATTCAATACATTACAATGCTGTCATTTAGTTTTTTTTTTTTTTTTTTTAAATTGTTGTTTCTTTTTTGTTTTTGTTTCTACTGTTTGTTTGTTGAGGGTGAGAGAGAGGAGAGGGACTAGAGAGCCTAGAGGGAGAGAGAGAGACGGGACATATACAAAGTTAGAAGAGAACATAGATAGGGTGTCGGGATAGGAGAAAACAAAGAAAGAAGATTTAAAGAAAAAAAAAAAAAACAGAAAATGAGAGGGGAGAGAGAACATTCAACAGAGAAGAGAAAATATAGATTATATATATATATATATATATATAGATTATGGAGAGGGGAATATTGAAAGAAAACATATGTAAAGAGACTTGGAAAAAGTAAAAAGAAAGGAGAGAGAATGTGTGAATAGAGATGAAAAGAATAATAAAAAAATGTAAAGAAAGAAAATGTGAAGAAGGATGAGAATTTGGAGAAACAAAATAAAAAAAATAATAGCGAAAGAACTCGACTAGAAGAGAGTATGGATAAAAAAGATAAAAAACGAAGTGGAGCAGAGTATTAAGAGACAATAGAAAATTTTAAGAAAAAAATAAATAAACAAATGACAGAACATTAAAAAAAAAAAAAAAGCGTAGAGAGAGAGAAAGAAGTGCGAAGGACAACGGTGATGTATTTTTAAAAATTTAGAATAATTTTTTTTTGTTTTTATCATCAATTTTTTCTTGAAAAAAATTTTATTTTTTAAAAACAAATACAAAATATTTCTAACAAATAAATTTTTTGCTGTTTGAAAAAAGAAAAAGTACAATAAAAAGTCATTGCATAACAAACAAGTGTTAAGTAAAATGGTATGTTTGACATTTATAATATAGACAAATGTTCACTTATTTATCAATCTCAAAATTTATTGTATATACAAATTCATGAAATTAAAAATATGAAATAAATTATTGTTAATTGAATGGACATAGAATTAATTATCAACTTCAATATTTTTTTTTTTTTGTGTATATAAATATGCCGAGCTTCTCTGTTGATTTGAAGTTTTCTCTGTTGATTTGAAGCCTTCTTCTTGAGACAAATCAATGTTTTTATTTTGATTTTAAAAATTAGGTTACACTCATTAATTGAATTAATAAAATTAAAATTTAAAATTAAATTTAATTTAATATATTTTAAAAATTATTAATTTTAAAAATTAATAATCAAATCAATGATTAATATTTTAAAATAATTAATTAATTTTAAAAATTTATAAAAAATTTTAAAATAAATTTTTTTTGATATTTTATTTTTTTAAAAAATAAAAATAATATAATATATATTTTTTATATATTTAATATTTAATATTAATTTTATTGATTTAATATCAATTAAAATTATTAAATTAATTAAAATTTAAAATTTTAAAATTTTTAATTCAATAATCAATTAAATTTTTAAAACTTTGGTTTTTATACATACAAAACGCTCGTTTTCTCCTTCGGACGAATATGGGACTCCAAATATTTTTCCATTTACAATGATTCCTGTTTTTCCCCTCCCCCTCCCATTAATAAGCGGTACAAGGTAACGAGTCAACGGCATAACTAAATTTATGTCTTAATTCATCTTTAAAAATGTTACTCCAAGACACATTTTTCAACACAAAACATAAATAAATTTACAAAAAAAATATCATGTCTATTATGACCATTAATAACATAATTATAAATATTTAGTATCACAAATGTATAATATAATTATTATATTATATGCGTTAGTGCAGCGTCATCGTTATTGTTATAATTAATTCCAACCTACTCAATTTATTGAAGCAAATTTAACAAAGCATGTTGACGGCCCACGGCCCACCTATCATTTTATCTGTGATCCTTCAAAATATGCCACGAAATCCTTCAAAAAAGTACGTGTGCCAAATTATTTTCAAAGGATATGATGGTCAGGTGTGCTCAGGTGCAACAGTATGAAGTGTGAACATAAAATAATGTCTTAATTTTTATGTTATTTTTTAGTCTTTAAATAAAAAATCCATTAAGCAACTAAAATATGCATTTTTCCAAGATTATTGACACGTAAAAATGCTTCATACAAGTACAAAAATTTTGTAAGCCTCATTTTTTTGCTTTGTTAATCGTGTGAAATACTGTTTTAAAAATTTGATTTAATTTGGTTTAATTTAGTTTAAAAATTATTAATTTTAAAAAATAATAAATAAATTATTAAATTAAATAATTAATTAATAAAATTAAATATAATTTTTTAAATTTAATTAATTTAAAAAATTTTAAAAATATATTTTTAATTATTTTATTTTTTTAAAAATAAAAATTATATTATTAAAATTTATTTATATATATAATATTAAATATTATTTTTAATAATTTAATTTTAATTAAATTAATTAAATTATAAATTAATTAATTTTTAATTTAATAATTGATTTAATTATAAAAATTTTATTATATGAAATTTTTTTATTTGTATAAATAACAATTACTTTTTATTATAAGATGAAAATAAAAAAATTTTATAATTATATGTACGTAATTTAATATAAATTAATATAAATTACAGATTAAGACTATTATAAAATTTTTATAATACTTATAATATTATTTTATTAATTAATTTTTTTATTTATTAAATAAGATTTATAAGTAAGTTAATTATTTTTAATAAAAATTTACAAAAAATTTAATTATTTTAATGATATAATATAAATAATAAATATATTACTTCATTGTATTAAAAAATTAAAATATTTTTTATAAAATTTAATTTTAATTTTAATTATTATATATTTTAAAAAAAATTATTAATTAATTTAAAAATAAAAAAATAATATTTAATTAATATATATTATATTATTAATTAATATATATATTATTTTTATATATTATAATATTTAAATTATAAATTTAAATAAAAAATTTATCAACTGTATTATTAGAGAAAACTACTCAAAGGGCTTTTTCAATTGGATGAACATAAACATTAGACAACTTTTAAATGAAAATATTTAAATTTATTTTTCAGATGAAAAGATTTATTTGTATCATTTGATGAAACATATTTATTATTGTTATGAAGATTGAAAAACTTGGATCCGTTAATTTCCAGAATTACCCTTTTTTGGTGGGTCCAACGACTCGAACCATGGAATCGAATCCCCCCCGACAAAAAGTTTCCTTTCTCGTCAAATAAAAAGTCTTTTTCAATTAAATAAAAAAAAAGGGTAAGTGAATTGTATTTAAAAATACGTGGTCCCCACATCCAAAAATCAGAAGACGGATTTGAATTCCAGACGAAACTGCAGTTCACAAATCCGGTGGAATCCGGGCCAAAAAAGCTTCGGTGGATTCTCCTTTCCTTCGAAAAAAAAAAAAGACCACAGAAATAAGTTACATGGAAAGTAGGAAATCAATTCCGTCGGTCTACAAGATTATCGCCTATAAGTATATGCAATAGGCATTTTCTATTTTTCTTGATTGAAAATCGCACCGAAAGAAGAAGGAAGTAGGAAAAAAAAAAAAGGGGCTCACTGAAAATTATCGCTCTCCTCCAGAAACCCTAAACACTCTCTTTCTTTTTAAAACTGAAAATCCCTCTTTTTTCGCGAATTCAAATCTGGTGTTTGCATCTTCGATTCGCGACTTCGGTTTGGGGTTTGAGGGTCTCCCATGGCGTGCGATTGAAGCTTGACTGCGAGATTTCGAAGGATCTACTTTATTTTCTTAATAGTATTTATATAATTATTTTGTTTGTAGAGAGAGAGAAAAAACGAGAGAGAGAGAGAGAGAGAATGGCTTCTACGGATAAGGAGCTGGAGCAGCAGCTTTTGGAAGCTGGGAAAAGGCTGGAAAATCCTCCTGCTTCCGTCGAAGAACTCCTTCCTCTTCTCGATGTGAGAAACCTCGGATTTTTTTTTTATTTTTTAATTTTTTTCCTTTTTATATATGTTTTTTAATTTTTTGGTCCAAAAAACGTGGTGCATTTATGCCTTGTTATGCATGTAATTTTGGATTTTTCATTTTGAAGTGGGCTCTTTGCGATCTGCTAGTCATCTATTACCGTGTGCTTATTATTATTATTTGTTGTTTTGCAGTTTTTAGTGTTTTCTTTTTTTCGTGTTCTTGACTCTTGTTTATCTATGTAAAGGGCTGCTGGTTTATTTTTTCTTCTTTTTCGTTTCTCAGGTTGTTTGTAATCTTCTTGTTGATGACACATGTTTTAGCTTTGTATGTAAAGTAGTGGTTCGTACGTGTATATCTTGGATTTTGCAGGTTGCTAAATTGAGTGGATTTGTAGAAAGGGGAAATTTCTTAACGTGTTATTTAGTGCGTGAAAGTTTTGCTTTTTGTTAGCATATGATGTTTGTTTCAAGTGATTGCAAAGAAAACATGTGAAGAGTTTTTGAAATCTTGTAGCTTTTATCTGTCATGGTCATGCATTCTGCATAAGATCTCTCACATTTTTTCTTTTTTGTTCATTCCTAATGGGTATTCAATTGAATTTTACATGAGAAGCACCGCATCAGTGCATCCCTTCTTTAAAAGACATCTATGTATCGGGTTTCTACATTCTTAGTGCAAAAAAAAAAAAAAAAAAAAAAAAAAAAAAAAACTCCACATGATGTTTAGTTTTCAAGTCCTTAAAGTTGACAAAATTATTTCTGTATTTGTTCAAAATATTGATGGTTTTATGCATGCTTAATCGATTGTCCTATTTGAATAGGTAGAAGTCTGTGGTGTTAGCTGATCTTTGTTGTACTGTTTACAATCTATTAAGGAAATTGCAGCTGGAGGTTAAAAGACAGAAGAAGAATTTTCAGATAACTTTATATTTCTCTGCTGGTTTGTATGAACTGGTTGGATTTAGTGAGTGTGCACTTAATTGGGTTTCTTCCAAATGATATGACATATTTTTTGGTGCTATCACTGGTTTGTTCAGTCTATATTTTGGGGGAATGCACTTGGTTGTTCAACTAGGTGTAATCCTAATTAGGCTCCTTCCAATTAAAGGTGATCATAATTAATGGATTTTTTGATTTTCCAATTTTATACCTGTCTTCTTATTTATTTTTTTCCAGGAAAATACCTTTCAAGCTGTCTTTTATTAATGAAAAAGTGGATAAGCTATTTCTTTGTAACTTTATTTTCTTTATTTGTTAGCATTTATTTGTACTGAGGTCTAATGAACTGGCTTTATCCAGATCTTGTGTGTTAGGTAATGACATGTCTTTCAATCCATTCTTTTGCGTGTTATTGAAGGCCTGTTGGACCATGGGAAATGAATTAGGGAATACTATTCTTTCCTCTTAATGCCGCTCCTTAGAAATGGTTTCAAATCTCTTGAATGATCTTGTGTGGTTTATCAAGTTAATTGAGATGCACAAAACTGTTAGACGTGGGTCACTTTAGGTGCTGAAATTGATTAGGTGTCATGAATCAATTGCCATTTATTGACCTCTGCCTTGTTGTGTTAAGTGCATAATGTTGTCATTTTTGTTCCCAATCATTTTTTTTTTCGTGCATCTTTTGTGAAAAAATATAGTTTATATAGACTGACAAACATTGTGACTTAGAGCGATGAAAAGTTTTGAGGATATTGAGATTTTGGCTCCTCTAATGTTGCCATCATTTTGTTTTCTCTTGTAACTTTAAATGTTCAATGTTCTTATATATTTTGCCATGGGAAATTTATTTTTTTAAACAGCATTTTGCAATCCTTTGTGTTCTTTCTTTGGTTGTAGCAAGTTGAGCATTGCCTGTCAAGAGTGGAGCAGTCACCTACAAAGTCAATGCAAGGTGCCCTTGCTCCATCACTGAAAGCATTGGTTGGGGATCAATTATTTAGACATGCAAATGTTGATGTAAAAGTTGCAGTGGCTTCGTGCATTAGTGAGATTACTAGGATAACAGCTCCAGATGCTCCTTATGATGATGATCAGATGAAGGTCTGTAATTAGTGTTTTTTTTTTTTTTTTATGAGGATTTACACATTTATTGGGTTGTCTGCTTTCACTTATTTGTTTTACATTCATGCACATGTTTTACTTTTGCATTCTTTGTCATTCTATTTCGTTAGTCTATTGTTTTCTTTTTTGCAGGATATCTTTCAGTTGATTGTGTCATCATTTGAGAATCTAGCAGATAACACTAGTAGATCATATGCTAAGAGGGCATCGATTCTTGAAACTGTTGCAAAGGTGCGGTCCTGTGTTGTGATGTTGGACCTTGAATGTGACGCACTTATAGTTGAAATGTTCCAGCACTTCCTCAATTCTATAAGGTATTAACATGTACCTGCAGTTAAAGAATGATACATCTTTGCTGATCTTTCATTGCTGCCATATGCCTTCCCAATATAGTCTCTTAGGTCTGCTCTGAAATACTACTTTTTGTTTCTGTTATGGTAGTTGCTTCAATGTATGGATTATTTTCTTTCATTATCTGTGAGCAACAGTTAGATTATAACTCTTGGGCACAAAATGATGTAAGAAAAAAGAGGATAAAACTGAAGTATCTGTTATTATTGTCTAGGTAATAGGTACTGTATTAGGGAACTAAATGACTTTTGAATCACTTTCCATATCCAAAAGGCCATTGAAACTATTCTGAGTAGTGTGTTAACCTGGAAAGTGGTTTTAGATGGTAGGTTGGATAGTTTTGGCCATTGATGTTCATTTACATGGGAGTGGAGGGTGTATACCTAATTCCTCAAATTCAATTTTGAATATATCAATGGCTGACACATGATGTTACACTATTTGCAATCATTTTCTATTAATTATATATATTTTACACCTGTGCAAATTGATGCTGCTTTGATGGAAAAGGAGATTATTCCTTCTAGATATTGATGAATATACGCAGAATGCTTACTGTTCTATTGTTGCTTGTTTTCTTAGTTGAATCACTTTGTTTTTCAGGGATTATCACCCAGAGAATGTTTTTTCGTCCATGGAGACAATTATGATCCTTGTATTAGAGGAAAGTGAAGATATCTCTCCTGAATTGCTTTCCCCGTTGTTAGATAGTGTGAAGAAGGGAAATGAGGTCAACTATCAAAATGTGATCATATGCTTTGTTCCCACTATTATCATTCCTATACAATTTGCAATAACAACTTAACAATTTTCACTGATGTATCAGGGGGTTGTACCTGTCGCCCATAAGTTGGGAGAGAAAGTACTTGAAAGCTGTGCCTCTAAGGTCATACATTACTACACATTTTAATAAGTATTTGGGCTTGTTTAGATGATTACGGCCATATCACCTCAACAATTTCCATAAAATTTTTTTTGTACTGATAAGCAACTGACAAATCTGATCAATTTCTCAGGAAGTTGTACCTGTTTCTCGGAAGTTGGGGAAGAAAGTGCTTGAAAGCTGTGCCTCTAAGGTTAAACCTTACTTAGTACATGCTGTGAAATCTTTGGGGTTGTCTTTAGATGATTACAATGATGTAGTTGCCACAATATGCCAAGATATGTGTGGTACCGATGAGCAGAATGATGTTCATGCCGCTGTTGAAAATAAGGTAGTGTTCTTGTCTTTCTTCAGGTGACTATGTAAGAATCCTTTTTCAATTGTTCTCTCATGCCTAACAAATTAACTTGTGCAATTCTCAATATGTCAGTTGTTGGTGTGACTGTCTATTCTATTTTCACAAGATGATTGATGAGCCTCACAAACCTTTTGTACCTTCTTTATGCACTTTATCTTAGTTCCTTTACAGAGTCAGGTGTGTGGAGAAGATGCTTTTTTGGTTGATGTTGGATGCTGATACTTAAACTGATAAAATACTTGCAGAAAAAGTGTTCTTACTTTATAGTGGTCTTTGTATTTTAGCAGTTGGTTATGTATGATATAGCAGCTTTTGGCATACTAATTGTTGGTTGATCCTGTAATTTATTTGCTGCTGTATTATCTCCATTTTGATGCTCTTTTGACATGACATGGTTCTCAAATTGTACTGTACTTTTAGGTTGAAGAGAACAAGATAGCTGGAGGGGGAGCATCAGATGAAGCTGCTCAGGCATTGGGCTTCTCCTTTTTGAATTGTTAATTGATCCCCTCAAATATACTTTTCTAATTTCCACTTTTATCCAGGCTGACAACGAGTCTGAGGCACAAGTGGCTTCACTTAAACAAGCTGATCTGGTAGATGGCAAATCCACCAAGCCAGTTGTGAGCAATGGCATTGCACAGACTGTGGAAGACGAATCTTTGCCAGATTCAGTTACACCAGAGAAGCAAGAGGACAGCAAACATACTGAACAATCAGAAAATATAGACAAGTCTGACAATGCAGAACCAGATAATCCAGTTGCTGAGAAGGTGGTGGATGCAGAAACTAAGCAGCAAAGGACTACCAAGAGGAGAGGGAGGAAAGCCAATTCTTCAGAAAAATTGATGAAACCTTCTGGAACCTCTCATGTTGATGGTGAGAAGGTAAATAAGAATCTGTCTGAGGGTAAAAATCGTGGCAATGATGCTCCTAGTTCTCCTCCTGAGGAGCCATCTCTTGAGGTAGCTGTCTCGACTGGTGATGAAGCTTCATCACTGAAGGTATTAAAGGGTGACGCAATAACTGTTGCTACCCCACCTGTGAACAAAGGGCTTCCAGATGAAAGTCTCTCCAAGAAGGCTGGGCGACTGAAGAAGGAGAAGTCAATCAAAGATTCTGCACCAACTGTTGACAATACTTCCAAAAAGACATCAGAAGAAGAAACTGACTCGGAAGAAAAGCTGTCAAAGTGCCTTGGAAGAAATGCGGCTACTGGGATTGCACACGAGGATGAGAAAGCAGTGATCACAGATGCATCAAAGGAGGAAGGTGACAACACAAGTGAATCAGAGGCAAAATTACTGAAGCAGCCTTCCAAGAAGGTTAAAATAAGTGGTAATGGGGATGGATCCTCTTCAAAGCAACCAGAGGATAAGAGATCACGCATTCGTGGGAAAGCCAGTTCTGGAAAAAAAGTATCCAAAAGTTCCTCTGAAGATGATGACAAAGTACATTTTTCCCTCAGCTTTTGGTTAACTTTGTAGCACTACTGATTTGATTAAAGATAAATTTTGTTAGCAAGCTCTTGATTGGCTGTTTGTTATGATGATTTTTATGTGAAAAGATTTCTTCTTTGAAGTTGGCCACAAAATCAGCAAAAGATGAACATCGCTCTAGGGAGATACCTAAGGCAGATGTCAAGACAAAGCGTGATTCAGGGAAAGAAAAAGTATGTGTTCTTTCTGCCCAAAATTATGCATATATGGCTATAATTTGTGCTGACCATGGAATTTTTGGGTCAATTAGTATGTGTTTTAAGGTTACATGTTGTGGGGACCTGGTCTTTTAATTTACTGCACAAGGGCAGCAGTGATTATTTTAACTTTAATTTGTTCCAACTCTAGTTTCTTCACACTCCATTTAGCTGTATATGTCTAGGCATAAACTTTATACAAAGCAAAAACGCAAGCTTGCTGGGTTCATATTGATGAAATAAATGGTGTATCATTTTTTGCTTTGAACTCTTTTTCTTTTGTTTTCTCTCCAGCAGTTTCTTTCTACCCTCTCAAGTTGTTGTTTCCTCATAGTTTTAGTATGCTATTAAGTTTGTTATGTTTACTGACTTAAGGGACCAAATTTTTTCTGCTTCCACATCATTTTCTTATGTTGACAATTTCTGTGTCAGGTGTCTGATGCTGAAGAGCCTGATGAGAATCTGGTTGGCTCAAAGGTCAAAGTTTGGTGGCCATTGGATCACAAGTATGCACTTCACTTATTCTTTGTATTCCGACAGCCTTTTCTCTTTGGAACTTTTGCTGAGCCAATGCTGTTTTCAATCTTCATACTGCTGCCGATTATGATACCTGAATATGTGTTTCTGTTATCTCTATTCAATCTGCTGATGATGTAGGTATATTTTTTACATGGTTGCAAGATTATATACATGCTGCCATCTTTTATATGTTATCTTAATATACTCCACTCATAAGTCAGACCCCCACCTGCTGCATATTCCACTCTGGGCATTGTTAATTGGATGCTATCTGTTTTATTTTTGTGATAAGATTTTCCAGTCAGGTTATCTCAATGCTGAGAAAGATTTGGACTTGGGCATGTATTTTCTGCATTGTGCTCTTATCTCAAATCTGCTTTCCTCAAGTTACCAAGGCCATATCTGCTATGTGTTGAAGTGGTGTCTGTAATGCTAAGTTTCAGTTTTCCTTCTCAGCTGTTTGTTTAAGCATCATTTTCTAGTTCATTAAGCTATGGAATCAAAATGCTTGACTTATAAGCTTGATTATTTTCTCTATGCAGATTTTATAAAGGTGTTATTGATTCTTATGATCCTATTAAAAAGAAGCATAAGGTGAGACAGGGCATTTTGGTTTTATTTCTGTTCATATAAGTTGTAGATAAAAATTTTCCCTTTTTTAAGAAAACCAAAATTATTAGTGCCACCTCCTGGGGATGACCCTGGTATATGCTTGTGCATAAACATGGATCTACATGCATGCATAACTTAAAATTGATTTCTTTGTTTGTGTAGGTTATATATAATGATGGTGATGTAGAGATGTTGAACCTTAAAAAGCAAAGGTGGGAGTTTATTAATGGTGATGGTGATTCTGATAGCCCCAGTCCTGATGCTCTGCCAGAAATGTATGTTCTGCTTTCTCCTAATATTTGATTCTGATTTGGGATTGGGTTGTGTACCATGTGAGACAATATATCACTGTTAGCCCTTTGATTTTTTTTATTTTTTTTTTATGGTTTCACTCCAGTAATCCCTTAAAATTATTCTGGATCTTGGTTATATGTTACTTTTAACCTACTTAATGTCAGTTTGGACTATTGTCCTTTAAGCCAAGTGGCTTACCCCTGCCTTTCCCACTTTTAGTTTGTTCTGAATTCACGCATGGTCTTTATTTGGTTAACAATTCTTATCAGACCCTTGAAGAAGAAAATGAAAACTACAGATCAGACAACTAGGCAAGAAAAGATGGATTCAACGCCTAAAAGGTGAGTAACTTTTCTGCTCTGGGTTCATGATTGTATCGTTTTTTGGATATCTAATTGTTAAATTCAATACTGATTGCAGTGGAGGGCCTTCTAGCAAAGCCCGCAGTGTGGCCACAAAATCTAAACGGAAGTTAAAGGAAGTCAGTGAAACAGACAGCAAGCCCAGAAATGACTTAAAATCTATTAGAAAAATAGAGGATGATACTGGCAGCACAAATAAAGAACGTACCCCTAAAAGTGGAGGTAAGTCTATTGATACTGCTTCAAAAGGGCCTGGTAAAACCAAAAATGAAGATGCTGTGAGATCCAAGACTGGTAAATCCAAGGAAGATGACTCCAGCATGCCTAAAACATCCAAGTCAAAGCAAGACTCCTCAAAGACAAGCAAGTCTAAGCACGATACCCCTAATGTTACATCAAATGCCAAGGAGAAAACCCCCAAAAGTGGTGGCAAATCTAGTTTTAATGGTACTGGCAAGTCAAAGACTGGTTCTTCAAAGGTCAGAGAAACTGAGGGTAAGGTGAGCAAGTCACTTTCAGTCAAGACACAAGAAAGTAGAAAGAGAAAGTTAGCAAGCTCAACCAAAGGACAAGGGAGCGAGGGAAAGAGTGAAAAGAAGCGGCAAAGGGGAGCTTGAAGTTGACTGTCTGCCTGGAGTGCCTGTCATTTCAGCGAAACTGTTACTTGTGCCCTGCCATATCATTATGGATGCTTATGACTATCTGTTGCAAGCCTTTCTAATGTCCTGTTGCTGCAGTCACAGGGTAAGCCACGTTTTTTTTTTTTTTGGGAATTTGCCTCCTGGCATAATTCCTAGGTTGTTGCGTTGGGTATATTTGTGGTTATTTAGCCTTAGTCCATAGTTGCTGTAGGGTTAGTCTTTTACTCTTGTTCTGGAGGATTTTTGTATGCGATCCATAGGAGGATACATTATGTTAGAATTGTCATTAGATGCCTGAATGTAAATGTCACAGATCAAGGGTCTTGCTATCATCTATGTGTCTTATTTTACCGCTCTACCCTTCCAATTACCGCATGATTTCTACTGTTTACATTTACCGCATCCCTTGATTGCCAATGTTAATAGCACCGCAGAATTTTTCTTCCCCATGCTTTACGTATAGACACACCTTGGAGCATTGTTATTTTACTTGTTTTTATAGTGTTAAGGGTCCCCCCTCTTTTTTATTTAAATAAAATAAGATATTTTTTTTCTTTGCTTCGGTTGGGAAAGACTGACCGAGTTGGGTGTCTGAAGTTTGGTTGCCGTTTTCCTCTAAGTATGGAGATTGTAACTCGTGTCAAACTGGTGATGGAAATTTAAGGCTTTGGGCTGGCAAGGTCCAATTGGGCTTGTGATTGGGACGGCACCGAGGTCCCATCGGGACTGGATCAAGTATGGTGGGGACAGAGAGATAGATGTGCTAGCACCAAGGTCCTGGGCAATGGAAGCTCGGTGAGGGGTGATTCGGCAGTACAGATGACTCTGATTCCATCATTCGGTTAACGAGTGTTTTAGTGTTTGCTAGGACAAAATAGAGCGGGATCATTGTGAGATTGTCGAGTGTTTACTTGAGCAGGTAGCCAATTCCATTACTCGCTTTGGTTAGCTCTCTGTGACACAACGGTTGATGGGATTATCTTGATGGCTACTGAAGATCCATTTGTCCATTGCTTTCCCCTCCCCAGGAAGCTACGAAGTTTCTCAATCATGCAGCGTAGATCACATTTGATTGATGGGTAATGGCGTGGCGTGGCGTGCCTTCGTCAATTGGTTAATCATCCACTATTTCATAGCAAGTAAAAAGTCGGATCAAAAGTACGAAAATTTTGATGTAAAGATGAAGCATCATTTGCCCTAGTTCGCGAAAGCAGATCAAATCAGCTCTCGAGCTTCTAGAAACTGGCATTGTTGGGCCTGCCACCTCCATTTCGTACTAGTACAGTTTCACGTAAAAAGCCCAATTAGAGGCACCATGACACTTGGGCAAGCCCAGTATAATTCTCATCCCAGTCTTGTTCAGGCTGCCTAACTTTATTTTTTGGTCATACTACTTTTCATGTTGATGTTAGAATGATATGTTTGGGATTGTAGTTACCATTTTAAAAATTACATTTTGAGTTAAAAATAATTTTACTAGTGTTTGTTAAACTATCAAAATTTTTTTTTTGTTAAAAATGTATTATAGTTTAAATTTGTATTACAAAAATGTAATTTTCTACAAGAATGAGGAAATATAAGAAATATAAAATAAGTTAATAATCATTTAAGATAATAATTTTTATTATCATCTAAAATAATTATAATTTAATTATATAAATTTTTTTGATTATATTTTATTTTATTAAAATTTTTTTAAAACACTACAAAAAAAAAAAAAAATTTATTACGTTTACTAATAGAGATTTTTACCGCTATTAGATTGTCGATTGTATTAATAAAACTTAACTATAATTTTAAATATATTCTTGAGTTATAAGAACTCAAAATTACTAAATATAATTTAATAATTGTTAAATTTAAAAATTTAGATTGAGATATAACTTTGAAGTATATAAATCTCCTTTTCTTAAAAAGAAAAAATTTTAAAAAAAAAAGGTTGAGCTATAAGAATTATATTTTTAGGTTATGAAAAAAAAGAAACGAATTCAAGAAATCATTGTCTAAAATTTTAAATTGTTAATTGTTAAATATGACTCAAAATATGAATGAAAGTATTAAATGATATCTATGTAAAAATATAATATTTGATTTATATTTTGGGTTTCACCTAAATTATTTTTAAAAGAGAATGATTTTTTTACAATAAAAATATGACTTTTGTGAAAAAAAGGGTGCCTGTAGGAATTGTTTTAGCACACAAAGCGCTATTCACTATGTTGGTTTTTTTTTTTTTTTTTGGGTGCACAAATTGTCACTCATGTATTTCTTCCCAAAAGACAATGTCATACATATATTTCTTAGGCATAATACCATACCTTACGTAGAAAAAAGGGAAAAATGGCATAATTAAATAATCGAAAAGATAGGTGCCGTTTGACTAATTCTGCGTCACATCCATATTGCACTAGAAGTGCCACTACGACTCCACGAGAACTACCGTGGCTAGTGGGCACAATGTACATGTATTATGTAAGTAGACGCTTTCCAATTGTGCTCTACCTTGAGTACAGGAATTTGACTCATCTCCTCTTGCCGAAATATTTCTTTCGTGAAAGGTCATTCGCAGGCGCTTATAGCTATAGTGCGTCAAGTTGTGCCTTTTCCACTATATGCATGTTGGTCTTCTGATAGGTACTACAGAATAATTTTTCCAAATTTTCAGGTGGGTAATCATGTGATACAGTGAGAGCTCTTAGCTTTTGTGACTACGGGCTCACAATCACCACAAACAGCCCTGGTAGCCCTAAAAAAGTTAATGCTTTGCCTTTGTTTTTATAGTAGCTTTTGGACTCTCTCTCTCCTGTTTTTAATGCCCCTTCTTGGTGGGTTTCAGTTTCATCCCATTCACATCTTTATTTGGTCAAACATTACTGCATAGAAAATTGTGACGTATGATGCATCTTTCAGGTTCAGGAGCAGGCTGGACGCACCCGAAGATAAGGTTCATGAACCAAATGTGCGATACCTTCCTCTTTTGGTATTTAGTGATCAAGAATAAGTGCTCGTGGCAGTAACACCACATCTTCAGTAGTTGTGAAATTTTATTATGCGCTTCCCATCCGCAGGGATTGATTTAGTGCTTGACAATTTGAGGTTGAAGTGGTTTAGGTCCACTGGGAAGGTCTTAAGCTTAAACTTGCATATTATTAGTACAAATAATTCATTTAGAGCCACGTCTAAAGATTTTAACCCTCAGCTGCAATCCATTTGATTTAGTGACCAAATTACTTAGAATTTGGACCCTCAATCATATGAATGAATTAGTTTGGACACACTCCGCAATTGTCTACAAAATTAGTGTAATCAGAATGTAAACCATATTGAACTTGCTTGGTTGGTTTCTTTTTAAAACAGAAAATATCCAAAGTGGTCTCATTATTTAATCATCCCTAACGTGATTTTCCATCAATTAATTTTTTAAAATTTTCCTTAAATATTGGAGGGAGGCACACATGTCTGCTGGTGATTTGGATCATGGTGGAGAGAGAAGATGATTGTCCTGACTTGTTGTTCCAATGAATGGCTTGCAATTGGGGTGGTAGAGTTGAGATCCCTTAAAAAGAATGTCATGATATAGATTTCGATATGTGATGATCTACTCTTTGCAGTAACTCGGTGAATTCATGTATATGTGAGAAAATGGGTTAAATCAATGTACACATGGTGGAGATTGAATGACTTGCAATTGGGATGGTAGAGTTGAGATCCCCTAAAAAGAATGTCATGATATAGATTTCGATATGTGATGATCTACTCTTTGCAGTAACTCGGGGAATTCATGTATATGTGAGAAAATGGGTTAAATCAATGTACACATTGAGGAGACTGAAGGGGATATACAAATAAGAGTGAAAAATATAAAGATTCTCTTTGATGTTTCTGAGTGGACGAGCTATGCCTCTGATCTGGGGGGGGGGGGTCAAAAGTGGGCATTTCAATGAAAGATGCAGGGTACCGGAATAAGGTTTGCAAGAATATTTAATGATTTTGGGATGGACGTAATTGGCTCCTCGGGAAAAGCTAATCCCAAAAATGCACGACAATATAAATTGATGGGACGTACACTAATCCAACACAAATATTGGTAAGACAGACTTCTTGATTTGATATCGAAAGGTTTTCACACGCACACTAATTATAGTGGCTGCACAAGGTCCATTTGCATTCGAAGGGAAGTAAAATATTTCTTTTGGAGATATTATGAAGGTTATTATATGTATATATATATATATATATAATGTAGTTAGATACACAGTGATGTAAATTAATGTCGTCATTTATGTTTTAAAATGATAAAACAATGGAAAATAAATATGTTTCAAACATTTTAATTTAAACAAAATTTAATAAGCATAAATGGGAAATGCATTATTATGCGTCATTTACTACTTCTTTGTTGTAGTATACAAATGTGGTACTAAAAATGAAGAATGGGCAGCATGCTCAATGTCGACTCAATGCTGCAATTTGGACAGGAGACTGAAAGCACTGGGCATTTAATCATTTATATATATATATATATATTAAAAAATAATTGTTAACGTCCGCAAATTTAAGTGACTAATTGATTAGCATAATGTTGGGTGTCTGGCCGGAGCTAGACATTGAGTTAGACCCGAATCAAGGCCGATTATTTGCATGAAACACGAAGAATTACAGAATTTCGAGTTAGAGTCAATGTTAAATATTTTGATGTCCATGTCAATAAAGATCAATGGAAGACAGAGAAACCGTTCAGGAGAGAGAGAGAGAGAGTGCCAACTTAGGTATGTGTGGAAGTTGAGCAATTAGATGGTCCCAAGTGAGCTCCAGTTAGCTGGCATGAAGGGTACAACTCAAACTATGGTACTAAATATGTCTCTTCAGTTTACTATTGATATGCTTGGAGAGTTGGAGTACTATTACTGGACAAGGCATCGTTGATGTGACAGTTGACAGAAATGATTATCTAGCAAGGCAGCAATGCCCATGGCTGGGGTCGGATAGCTGTAATTCTAGCTAGCTCAACGCCTCTCGATTAGTCCTTATCCCTAATTAATCTCTTTTTGTTCTGCCCACATTATCCTTCTATTTTCCAGTGCAGCAAAACCCTCGACAAGCATGCAAAGAAGTTGTAAACACATATCTCAAAGGTTAGCACCTGTTTCGAGGATAACTAACTCACGCTAATGTGTCATTTCAGGTTTAAAAGATCTTAATTACAATATTACCAGGGATTTTGCAATTTTACCTCAATTTTGTAAGAAGCAAGATGGAGGCTCTCAAGTGTCCGCTGGGTGGTCGGTCTGCCATGGAAGTAACGTTTAAGCTCTCTGTTGCAGAATTTGAAAATAAAATCTCTAGTATAAATGTTCCAAGTTACTAGTTATTTGAGTGTGTAGATTATTAGTAGTATAACGCGCATTTAGGAAGGAATTTTCAGACACCAAAAATAATGCCTCAAGGGATTGGTGGAGAAGATCTGCAGTGATGGGGTTGAATATTCCACCAAATTTCTAGACTTTTACTAATTGATCATTGATTGCACCGCACATATATGCGCTACAAGTAAGATCAATTTTGTAGGTGAAATGTTACAATCCCTGTCTCTTTCGGTTTCAATTTGGCAAATTGCACAAAATTGCTGGGCATATTAAATTGCAGAAAAAGCTACATTGTAACCAAATAAAAAAAATAAAAAAATATACCCCACCATCTGAATGCAACATCAAAGTCGTCACATGCCATTGTAATTGCTCCCACTTAATTTGTCCGGGTCCATCCTTAGTCAAAGGTTCCCACTTCCAAGTGGCACGCTGTATTGTCAGTAACTAAGCAATAAATCTACTTAAAAAAAGTGAAGTTTTATATATATATATATATATAAATAATAAATATTATAAATTACATTTTAAATATATATATATATAATATAAAAAAATTCATTGTGTTATGAATTAAATAATAAAAATTATATTTTTAATGTGTTAAAACTGATTAATTTATTGTACAATAAAATTAAACTAAATTGAATTATATAAAATTTGAATATTATATCTCATTAGTAATGGACTAATATGATTGAATTAAAGATATAAAAAATAATCAAATGATTGAGTGATGAATATTGATAAAAGAATAAATTAAATTTTAATTTTTTATCATTAACATTTTAAAATAGAAAATTTAGTTAAAAAATTAAAATTAGTAGGTGAAAAAAATCAATGAATTTTATAAGTCATTTTACTTCTAATTTTTTTAGCCAAAATAAGACTTTATATTCTTAACTGCCTCTAATTAGGACTGTCTAGGACTATATATAAATTTGTTGAGGACCGATAATTTAGTAAATGTTCACAAACTACTCAATCTATTAAAGACCATAATGTTATGGCAAAAAAACATGTAATCTAAAAAAAAAAAAAAAACCTTAAACTGTTAAGAGAACTAGAGAAAATCGTTATTAAACTCTGGGAGTAAATGATATCAAATTAAATGGAAATCGTAATTGAACGAGTATGACATATTCGTTTGAAGGCTGTCAGCAGTTGATCTCGGTCTGTGAAAAACATGTATGAATTTCAGCATCAATTCATGAAGAAAACAGATACCAGGTTTATCGTGGAAAGAAAAAAGAAAAAATTTGCCCAATTTTGGAAGTCAACGAATTTGAGGGTGATTTAAGAAAACAGCATGGAAAATGTTTTTTCTTTTTCAGAAGTTCGCTTGTTAAGTTAACAATTTATCTGCCTTTTTTTTTTTTTAGGAATAAAAAAAAAAATGTGCCTTTTGAATTTGAATCCTGAATTGTGAAGCAACATGATCCATGGGGAACAAAACCCTGACCCCCGGTGCAAACAACTTACAAAGGTCAAAATTTGCAATGATTTGGCTTTAATTTACAGGAATTTCGTCTCAATTTCGGCCCAGAATGATTTTGGTCATACCCAAGGTTTTGAAAATCTAACCAATCATGAAATCAAAAAAATAAAAAACAAACTTGAGATTTAAGATATAATCAATTAAACTAGTTAAATTAAAAGTTGAATAAGTTAATTTAGTATTTAATTTATATATATATATATATATATATAATACTAATGTATAAAATGCAATAATATATAATATTATATTATATTATATTTGAGAGATTGAATCATAAATATATTACAATTAATATGTGACAATGCTATATTAATTAATGAATATATGATATGATTAAAATTTGATTAATATAACCTATTAATGGATGTAAACAATTTAAGTGAAATAAGCACATTTAATTTATCCATTTTTATTTTTTGCTAAAAAAAATTATATGTTTTTATTTTCAAGTAATTCATGTATTTTAAAGTAGGAAATAGTTTCAAACAAGAAATATAATTTACATGAACAAATAAAATGGACAAAAAATGAGTTGGGTGATAGTTGTGCATAGAAAAGGTAATGTCCACCTTTGTATGATCACAGACAATATGTAAGTCTTTTGCTAATTTTTTTTTTTTTGGTTAAGGAATCAGCCAAGTATAAGGTGAGGGTGACACTTTTATACAAACACATTTAAGCATTGTTGTTTGAAACCTAAGGCATTTCAACCCAAACTGGTTCAACAACAATAGTTGTTGGTTCAAAGGTTAGTGGTAGTTTTGAATTGGTTTCATACAGCTAACAAAATTGAAAAATTTAGACTAATTCATTAATTTACAATCAGATCGGTTGATTTATTGATTTTATACTTAGTTTAAAACTTCTTATTTAAGAGGTAGAATTGGACTTAAACTTTGGATCGGATATCAATTTTTTCATTTGAACCAATGCAGTACAGTTTTCGAAACCTTAGTTTTTCCTTGGAATTATGAGTGGTCCATGACCTCCTTCATAGCGTCTAAATTAATCTTGCATGCTCTTAAAGAATTAATGCTATAATAAAAGTTAGAAAGATGTGCGTCGATGGGGGCTTTATGGGCGTGGTCACCCTTTCCGATAAATCCCTCTTTCCGAGTCTTGTTTCTACTTATTTATCAATTGAACCCTAGGACACATGAAATGGATAAAGTCACACAACAAAATATATAAAAAACATAATTAAATAAAATTGAATTTAAGGGTTAACATACAAAATCAAGTACCAAATTTCATTATGTTAATTTCACTTTTTTGTTTTTTTTTTTTGGGTCTATTAGTTTGTGTATAATTTTTTTGTTCACAACTTTAATAATACAGAACACCTGTTTAAGATTTCTATTTTGTGTGAAAATATTTTTATCCTAGATAACTAAACGTGTATGCCCTATAATGAAAATTCACACTCTAATTTCAAATTTAAGATGACCCATGAATTTAATCTTTAGGGAGTCCTTGTGGTCCTTTTCTCAATAGCATATTTGACAGATAATATCTTTTGGCATTTTGCTATGCCGGTTCGGCTATGAAAATGATGATATCCGTTGGCATTTGGCACCAAAAATTACTTGGGTCGCAGATGCTTGCACGCATAGCGAAGCGTCATTTGAGTGTTTAGTAATTTTTTTTTTTTTTTTTTGGTTTTTTTGGTGGTTTTGGGGTTAGATGGTGTTCGGGTGAGCGTACGCGCATCAGGATTAATCTACTTTCTCCATCCGATTAAAAGCAGGCTATCTATGATGGGAACAAACCCTATGATAAAGAAAAAAAAAAAAAAAGAAAAATGAATTTAAATGAGTTTTTCTTTCGGTCGCCCGAGGAAAAAGAAAAATTAAATGAATTTAATTGGTTATTCTGCCACCTACATTTGGAATTGATTGCTTAGGGAATTCTTTATGTGGTACCTAGACATCCTCCATTGAGCCCCTTTTCCACTTTACTCTCGCTAGTCCTCCGGGAAAAAAAATTAATAATATCGATGGATGCGTAGATAGCCAATGATGTGCGGGCCAAAAAGGCAAGTGAACAAGTAAAATCTTTTTTTTTTTTTTTTTTTAAAAAATTATTCAATGGATTCCTTTGTAATATGGACTCTAACAACAAGAAAAATGTGTGTTTGATGAAATTACGAAGTTGGAAAACAGAATTATGCGTGATTGATCAATGAAAAAATCGATTGACACACAGGTAGATTGAATGCACCATGCAGACTTTGTTTGAAAAAATAAAAGAGAAATTCTATCATCCGATTTAAGATATGTTGTTTTAGATACGAAATTTGACGCAACACACATTACAAAAATTATTTTATAATTCAAGAAGTATGTGTACGAATCATCTAAATTATTCAATTTATTATTTTTTTTTTTTGGTTTTAATTTGTCATTAGGTGTTGTCTTAAATATTTTCTCAATTTTATTTTTCCATTTAAGTAAGAATGTTATCCTCATTAGCTGGATAACTTTAGTTATAAATACATTAATAAGCCTAAAGCCTAAACCATCCAATATCCCAAAAATCAACACTTTTAATAAAATTCATAGTTTTTTTTTATTTCTATATTTTTCTTTGTCGAATTAAAAAAAAAAAAAAACTAATTGAGTATTGATCTTTATCATTCTCTTTTGGCACCTTTGTCCCACATTAATTAGTATTATAACAAGTTTAAATAGGGTTAATATTGTCTTCGGGAGTCGAAAAGAGTTTCTTCATTAATGATCATCAGAAAGAAAGTATCTGTCTAGAGTTGTTCTGTTGATATCATGATTACTCTATATCTTGCATTAGAAATTTTATTCCTAACCAATCTATTCATAGTCGATTCTTGAATTTAGAGAAGTGTTTTTCTTTGACAAAAATTTTCATTTAAAAGATTTCGTGAGACCGTTGACAGAATTTGAAATTTATTTTAACTTTAATAAATTATTAATTTTAAAATTTTATTTCAATTATTATCTTAAAATTATATATAAATTAAATAAAAAATTAAATTTATATTTTAAAAATTATTATAAAATTTATTATAATGAGTTAAAATCATTTAACTATAGCACATCTTAGTTTTCATTATATATAAATTCATTTAAGTTTATAATGTTGAAAAATTTATTTTATCGTACTTGTGAATTAAAAATAATAATTATTTATAAAATTAAATAAAATTTTGACAAAAAATAAGAAATTATTATTAATTTTGTTTGTATTAAAAATTTTATTTATATTTAATCTATTTGTAACTATATTTTTTAATTCAAAGAAATTTATTTTTTTTTGATGAAAATTTTCTTTTAAAGGTTTTTGTTAGATAATTGGCCTAATTTAAAATTTATTTTGAATTTAATGAAAAGTTAATTTTTGAATTTTATTAAATTGAATTAAAAATTAAGTTTATATTTTGAAAATTATTGTGAAAATGATCATGATGAACATGTGAATCTTGCTCTTTGAAAATCTGCTTGACTATATTTGTGGATTATAAATAATAATTATTTGTAAAATGGTATGCAAAGTTTAACAATGTTCGTGATCATTTTTATGGATCAATAATAATAATAATTTGTCAAATTAAGCAAAATTTTGACGAGGAGTAAAAGATTACTATTAATTCTATAAAAAAAAATTAATTAAATATATTAAAATTTATCATTTATTTATTTTTATGATAAAATAATTATGAATTCTAAAAAAAAAAATTATAGACTTTAAAGTATTCAAAATATTTATTTTTAAATTTATTTTAAACGAGAGTTTAATATAAAGTATATTATAAATATTATCTCATAAGGTTGAAATTACAGGTATTGTTCAAAAATTAAAGAAATTATTTAAATTTTTTTAATTTGTTATTAATTATTTTTTCATTTGATTAGATATTTTAATAATTAGTTATTAAAGTGTTTTTTTATTTAAATTAAAATATATTTTTTTTAATTTTAATTAAATATATGAATAAATTTAAAAGTTAAATTATTTAATATTTTAAAAAATAAATATTTTAATAAAAAACATAATTTTTTTTCTCTTTTTTATGAATCCAAAAATACCATTTTAAAGATTTAATCAAATATTAATTTTTGCTATACTCTTTTTTTTTTTCTATTTTTTTGCTATCCTCTTTTTTTTTATTATTTTTTGGCTTTATTAAAATTTCTTCATATTTCTTAGCAATTGAATAATTCCTTTCTATTTCTCTTACCTATGAAAAAGTTTATTTTAAATTTTAATTACTAGTGATAATAAATCAATGACTAAAGAATATGAAGTCAAATTTACTATTAATTATAAAATCTAATATTAGAGTTATATAAATTTTTAATTTTAAATTTAAGATTTGATTTTTAGTGTTTATAAATAAAAAAAATATGAAATTAAATCTGAACAGTCGAATGAATTGATGCAAGTGAAGGATAGTCACCAACTAAGTGTTGCATGGTCACAAATAAAGGAAATTAAGTAAATGTATATGTGTGGATGTATATATTAATGAAAATAGGAAGAAATGTAAAACTTGTTCTCTTTTAATTATTTTATAGTTTTTGCTTATGTTGCTATTTTCCCTTTATTTGTGAGAAAAAGAAAATTCTCAATTTTTTTTTTTTTTAGAAATGGAAAAACAACTTCTCCAAAATTCAATTTTTTTTTTTAAAAAAGGGAAAAAATAAGTCCTAATTTATTTTTATTTTTTAAAAAAGAAAAAATAAGAAAAAAATTTATAATTTAATTTTTTTATTATTTTTCTCATTTTTTCTGAAAAAAATAAAAAAATTTCAAATTCTTTTTTTTTAAATAATAAATAAAAGAAAGAGTGCCTTCTTACATTATTCCTATCAATAGCATTAAAATAAAAATTATTTTTTAATTTTAAATTTTGGTAATGAGTTGATTAAATTTATATCTTCTGCCATAAAAATACTAATTGAAAATGTTTTATATAATGGTCTTTCTAAAGAGAGAAACTCGCTTTTCCAATGCATCAGAGTTCGCTGAGACCACTCTAAGAAGAAAATTGCGTCTCATGTGAAATTTTAAGATTTGAAAGAGATAGCATGCAAACAGAAGTCTAACTATTCGTTAGGAAGTTGCTAGTTCCTATACATATTATCTACATTTCATTTTATTTTCTACGTGTTTTTCGGGGGATTGGCATATTAGGGTGTGATGCCTAATTTTGATGAATAAAATTACCTTTTTTTTTTTCCCTGTTACAAAGATGCTAAACAAATTAAAAAAGAAAATAAAATTACTAAAATTTGAATATAAAATTTTAAAATTCTAATAAAAGTATTTGAATTAATGTATTATAAAAAAATGAATAGAATTACTTTCCCAAATATTGATGCTCACAAATATTAAAGTGCATATAAAAATACATTTATAAATATTTCTGACAAATTAGAATTTATTAAATCTAGAAATATAAGTGAGAAAAAAATGCATCTGAAAGTGCTATATAATTCCTATTTAAAGAGCGAAGAAAGAAGGACACAAAAAAAAAAAAAAAAAAAAACAATTCAGCTACTGGAGGGCTCTTTGAGAGTCTTAAATTTACTTTTTAGTGTTATCTTTTGTTGGTCAACTATCAACAATATTCTTAAAAGTATTTGGTTATTTTTAAATACTACTATTAAGGCTTGCGAATTTTCTTATTTATTTTCTAACTATACTTGTTGATAGAAAAGTACACTGCTAGGCACTTAGACTATTTTCACTTGCTTGTATTTAAAAAAAGCTTTTTTTTTTTTTAATCACTTGTCACATTGACTAGTTCTATGTTTATATTTTACAAATATTTATATTATTGTACAAAATTAGTCAAATACTTTATTAATTCCTTTTACCAATAAAAAAATCAATAATCAACGATTAATAATAACATTTGACATAAACAAACAGTAATGAAAATAGGTATTTTTGTGCTATTCAAGTCTGTTATTGTTGTTCAATTTGAAATAGGTGTTCAAGTGTTTGATAAATTTTTACTCTAGTTTGATTGAAAAAAAAAAAAACAAAAACAAAATGCTACCCTTTGAGTATAACAACAATCAATTACTCGTATATGGTCAAAATACACTTAATAATAATATAGTAATTATCTAAACTAGTTTAAAGGAGATGGACTCATGATTTAGCAAAAAATAAATAAATTCTTTTAACACAAAGAGTCAAAATCTATCATATAATTCATATTGCCATACACTTGTCATATTAATGAAGTCTGGGAAAAAAAATTTTTTGATGAAAAAAATAGAGAGTTAGAATTAAAAAACAAAATTACTAATAAATATTGATAAAGAGGAAAACTCAATTTTGTTGTGAATCAAAGAGTGAATGGATGCTTGATTCTTGTTAGAAACAATTCTAGATAGATAAACATAATATCCTAAATAGTTTTTGTTTTTTTTTTTTAATATTTAGAACAAAACGAGTCTAATTAAACACTATAGTTTTATTTTTTCCATTAATAAACCAAATAGGTGTAACATAGAACAAGTAAATCAAACAAACCTTTCATCCTCTCGAGAAAAGACCAACAAGGTCCCAAGCCACAGGCCATGGCATAGATAATGACTACCGACGAGGAAAGGAAGCAACCTGAAAAATCCAAAAACTCCAAACTCGAAAAGTAAAACTAAATCCATTCTATGCCCAATTGCACATCCATCCATACATCCCTCTCCTTATCTCTTCATTTATTTCCCTCTATTTCTTGCTCTCTCTTTATGTGGCTTGTACAGGTATTCATTTTCATCCTTTGAATTTGTTTATTATATGAGTGTGACTAGATAGACTCAAAAATAATAAATTTAAATAAATATAATAAAATATTATATATATATATATATATATAATATAAAAATTAATTAGCTCCACTTGAACTACTACTTTGACCCTATGTAAATTTTCTCATTTATTATTGGCCAAGTGTGAGTCCATTGACTGTTGGATTTGCTTCAGACACGGAGAAAGGACACTTGTGTACATGTCACCGACACCTGTACATCATGCATGAAAGAGAGAGAGAGAGAGAGAAGGATGGCTATAGAAAGTATCTTCAACCATTAAAAGGAAGATGTTGAGGGTGTACCTGTGAGTGGTGATTCGAGAGGAAGTAGATGGTAGAGAAAGAGAAATAGAAAGAAGGGTTTTTTGTGGAAAACCCTAAATCCATCAATGGGACTGTGAAGTCTGGCTTCATCTCTTTTTCTTTTTTTGTTTTAAACACTCTGCGTGTGTGGATCGGATCGCAGTTTCTCTGTAGATTTCACTTAAATGTTCTCAGATCTGACATTTTATGTTCCACTTTTCCATTTTTGGAATGCCCTTCTTCACAATTTCGGGTTGGCATCTTTGTGCTCTACTTTTCCAAAATTTTCACTTCTCTTTCCTTGAAGTCTTTATTCATCTTTCTGTTCTTCTGGGGCATACAGAAATTGACAGAAGAGAGTGAGCACACAGAGGCATTTGTACAAATCTGTACTTTTGCTTCTGCGTGCTCACTTCTCTTTCTGTCAGCTTCCAGTGCCCAAATATTTGATTCTTTTCCTTCTCCTTCTCCTTTATCTGCTCACCTTCCGGCCTGCTTTGTCCAGATCTCTCTCTATCTAAGCTTTTTTCTTTCTTTATTTCTTTCTTTCTCATTATGTGTGTTGTTCAGAGGCCCTCGAAGGATGACATAAGTGAAATGAAGGAGACATCGCCGGGAAGTATTCAACCAACTGTTGTGTTAGTCTATACTCGTTGGGATTTTGATTAGTTTTATCTGCTAAATTATATTTAATTTATAGCCTAGGAGCTAGCGTGGCTTTTGATGGTCTTTACTTCGAAGGGTCACGCCTGCTTATTGCTGTGAGGCGTAGCGGCAAGACACTTGAATAGCATGGGACCATTCACGTTATCTATTGTTTATGTATTTGTGGTCTTTTCTTGCTCTAAGAAACCCTCAAATTCTTTTGTTTTTTTCCCGTGGCTTCACTTCGTTTCTTGATCTTACAATCTTCATCTTTAATTGCATATATATCTGACATTCTCTTTTCTATTCTCGCGCATGCTACTGTGTAAGACAAATCGAGATTTGTTTCTGATTTATCTTTGTTTTAACCAGTATCTATCGAGAATCTGAGTGACTTCACTGTTGGTGTTCGTGTGTTTTCTTTCATGGGGTTCAAAGCTCTACAATAAGCTAGGAATAGGCTTGCAAATAGGCTTGCTTGCATGCTTGGTGCTGCTTATCTCCTATTAGTGATTTTTCTCTTATCTTCAGAGAAGCTCTAGTCACTTGCGCTGTTGTCAAAATGAGTTATTCAAACTTTTTTTTTTTCCTCCCCAGGTTGTGTACATAGCCTGCCGTATGATGCTTCAGTCCCCTTAGCGTGTATTTTTACTTTGATGTGATGTTTTGAGTGTATCAGAAGGTCACTTGAGTCTTGATTAGGGTATATGGAACTTATGGTCCTAATGGGTTTTTCCAAATATGGCAATTTTCTGCATCAAGTCAATTTTCTTTTATTTTTACGTACTTCTTGAGTTTGTCAGATGCATTTGCCCCGGATTCTTCAAGGATTTGTCAATTCATTTGTCACGGACAAATGGTCGCCCTGGAGAAATGTAATCAATCATGTTCGCTAGTACTTCAGAGCACAGGTTTTATTCTCAGCGTTCTCTTTTTCATTAAATGGATGCAACTAATTAGCATATCTTCATCAATGTTTATTGCCTCACAGTTTTGAGGCCGTGCTGAAATTTACTATGGTTTACTCTCTCATGTTTTATGTTTGAAGGTTACTGTAATATTGATTCTGCACCTAATGTATCTAATTGTGAAATAATCGTACTTTGTGATTGTGGTTGAATTAGATAGAGATGAAGATGAAACACCAGTAGTTTCCAATATTAGATTGTAGGCAACAATATGCTACCTGAGATTATGGTACCGTTGGTTCCTCATATTTTCTTCATTCTCTTGGTTTGTGCAGCTAGCGAGCAATGGATAAATTTGATATGTTCCTTTCCTTCCCCAACAAATAATGAAATTGCTGCGGTAAGTTCATCCCCGCACCATAAATTTGATATGATATCTTGGTATGCAAAGCCTAGGGTTGTGAAAGAGTACAAGAAATGCGAGTTCTGACACTAATCCATTTAATTTATGTTATGTATTTGCTTTACCATGAATTGTCTGTCAGGTAGTTTGAATCTCTGCAATGAATTGCTTTCAAGAGCGAATGGAATGGTCCATCAGGTTCAAATAGTCTTCAATGTTTGACAAAGGTAGCTATTTCCCAATTTGCTTCCGTATATGCATGCTTCCTTATGGTAAACAAAGTTTTGTTTTTTATAATTTTTTGGTCACGACACTATTTGTATCTTTCCAAATTCCAATAGCAAGGAGTTCAATAACTATGGGATTCAGTATCACATTTAAACTTCTGACTAATGCATACATGTTGCTGCAATCTGGCTATCGCATACATCCTTCTTTCACGGACAAGATTCGTGCTTAGCTAGTTGCTTTACGAGAAAGCTACTCGTCAAGAACTTGAGTCAATAATGAGTTGTACAAATTAGCTGGGGCCTGGACTGGGAGTTTTACGGAGTTAACAGATTTTTTTTTTTTTTTTTATCCTCTTGGTGTCTTGTCAGAAAAGTGGGAGTTGACATATAGGGCATTGACAAGCACAGTCCTTTGTTTGACAAGCCAACTGCCTACAAAGAGCTGTCGTGAAACGGCGCCTAAAAGTTTACATTAAGGAGGAGGATTTTGTTATATTAAAATTCTGTAGTCTTCTTTATTTTAAGTATTTTTTCTAAAGGATATATATATATTTTATACTTTATCTTTCGTGGTAGTTAACCAATCGGAAAGTGATAACCTCATTTCTAGAATTTTAAGTTTTAATGACTAATATTATTAACAAATTAAATTACTCGGAAAAGAAGATTATATAAAAAATGCTCATAATGTACAATGATAATGAAAAAGAATTAAAAAAAAAATGAAAAACGAAAAGTATCCCTCAACCATAAACTTCAAACGGAGATTTAGAGTCGATATCTATAATAGTGAAATAAGTAACTCAAAATTTGCATTTTAATTGAGAAAAAAAAAATCCCCAAAAATATCGGCCCCGATAATAGAAATTAAGTTTAGTAGAACAATCATTGCTAAATCGGGACAAAATATGCAAGTAGTAGCACGCGAACAAAGTAAGAGATAAGAGGAAAATAAAAGATACCTACACTGACCCTGTTGGTGGCGATGGAGGTGAAGGAGACTAATTTCATGTCAAAAATAAGGTTTTAAAAATATTATAGGTTATTGACCTAAAAATTTGAAAATTTAAAATTTAATTAATTTAACTATTTTAATCAAATTTAAATTGATAAAATTAATATTTAATATTTAATATATATTTTTTTAATATATATATATATATAATTATATATTTTATACTATAATATTTAAACAATTTAATTATATATAAATTTAAAAAAATCAAGTAATCTATTATATATATATATAATTTAAATTAAATAAATCTAATATAAAATATATTATAATATATAATATTTTTATTTTATTTTATATAAATTTATGTTAAAAATAAAATAATTTAATATAAATAAGATAATTTAAATTAAAATTAAATATTAAATATTAATATAATCTAATATATAATCTTATATATTTTGTTAAAATGTTAATAAATATATTATACAAATATTTTTTTAAATTTTTATAATTTATGTTTTTTGAAGTTATAAAATAATATATCTTTTATTTTTAAGAAAATTAAAATATAAAAAAAATTTTTTTTTTTCTTAATTTTTTATAAAATTTTAAATTATATTGAATTGAAAAAATTGTGATCAATTCATAAAATTATAGCAAAATTTGATTAATTTATCAGTTTAATTATTAATTTTTAAAATTAATAATTTTTTAGAATAAATGACTTTAAATTATTATTCAATTTTCTTTTTTATCAATCTAATAAACCAATCTCATTCAATTGTGAAACCTTGGTTAAAAAACTAAAAAAGAAAGGTTAAAGAGAAGAAGAGGAATGGAAACAATAGATAAAATTAATTGTTACCTTATATATGCTTTTCACTTTCTCTGAATTCAGAATTTTAAAAATTAAATTAACTATTAAATTATAAAATTTAAAATTTTAAGATTTTATCAACTTAATTAATTAAATATATAAAATTAATATTTAATATTAAGTGTATAAAAAATTAAATTAATATAAATTTTATTTTTTAAAAATTAAAATTTTAAAAAAATATTTTAAAACTTTTTTATAAATTTTTTAAATTAATCGAATTAAAAAAATTATAATTGATTTATAAAATTAGATTCAACTAGTTAATTTATTAGTTTAGTCATTAATTTTTAAAATTAATGATTTTTACAATGGTTCAAACTAAATTTTGATACAATTCTTAATTTTATTAATTTGATCAATTAATTTAATTTGATCTTTAAAATTTTCAATAAAATTTCTAAAACTATCTATATTATATATTTCTATAATATAAGAGTGTCACACGAAACATTTCTTTGGTATTTTTAATCAAATTTGCATTACTTCTCTTTTTATTCTTTTAGAAGAGTGTCTCTTCATAAGTCTAACTAATAGACTTACACTTTTTTACGTATTAAAATTTAACATTTAATTTGGCCTGCCAAGACTCCTTGGTTTTAATTGATTACTATTAATCATATATTTTCATTCAATTCCACCGCTTGAAACGAGTGGATTTGAACGGTTCCATTGGATTCACTTAACATTCATAGTCATATTTGGTAGAAGCAGAGACAACATTAAAAGGAATTCTAAGGGATTCCTTTATCCCCTCAACCTACTTGTTTTTTTTTTTTTTTAAAGGTAAAGTTATTAAAATACTAAAGACTTAAAATTCCTTAAAACAAACAGGAACCGGAGGGTGTCGGAGTCGGAAAGGGCATGCCTCAACAATTTGTTGAAGCTAATGTAGCAGGGCTAGTTACTCTGATAGCTACCCTTGGAGAGTTTAATATTCAATTGCCGGTAAAATGTCCTGCTCTAATAGTCATATTGTTGTTATTGTTCTTAAAAACGAGCTTAATTCCAAGCTGATTATTTGTGGGCATAGATCATGATCTTTTCAAACTCATTTCATGGGTATATCTTTTCGTATTCTCATCTTCATATAATTATGTAACCCACACACACATATATATGATTTCATTTAAAGACCTTTATGCAGATGATTCTTTGTATTCCCAACTAAATTATGTTAACTGACAAAATCTCCGAGAAACATAACTTAATTGAGAATTCTATAAGTCTTCTCTATTTATTCTTGGATTGTAACAACTCTATAAATACATTTTTGTGCGCTTATTTGCTATGCTTGAAAAGGAATGTTAATGTGAAGAATCGTTTGCCACTTGAATCAGATAGTTGTTTGGAGTGGAAACTTCTACCATGCATCAAATAGTGATTAGTGATTCTCAATTCTCATCTCAGTACATTATGTTCATTAGATGCAATAGCTTTTTCAAATTTCTATCAAGTCAAATTGAGATGGTTGATGTTATCAGCTACAACATACCATGCATCTTTTAAGATTAGTTTTCCATTATGGATTCTAATTAGATGCTTATATTCATGTAATCTGAGTTATCCTTATTTATTGAAGTCATCATCATCTTGATTACTGTCACTCTACAATCCACGGAAAAGTTGAACTAACGCCTTACAATCTAATTTCGACAAGATAGGTTCATTCCTCTGCTCACCACATCATCAGCTTTTATGTCGGTTGCATGATCGGAAATACTAGCATGATTGGAAAACCAAGTAAGAGTTCCAAGTGGTTTGGACAAGTAAATAGTGAGAATCCAAACTAAATGGGAAAATCTAGGCGATAGTCCAATTAATTGATTAATACTTTACTCAATTTATGGATTGTTTTCAAGTTTTTATGAAAAACTAATTGTACTGAGAAATAGTCGATTCTTTGTCTTGCAGGAATAATCAAATTAATTGTTCATCTACGATTAATCTTTTGGCATTTCTCACTCACACTTCCAGGTTTCTTTCTATCTCTTTCTCAATTGTTTATTAAATAAATTACTCACAACAAAACAATAAGACAAAAACTTTTAGAGGGGTGTAAAGAAGCTAGTTATGTAGGTAAAATAATAACAAAATAATAGTAAGCAATTCATGCTTTATAATTGCCTTGATGCATTTTATAGAGGGCAGTAGATACATGTTAGAAACAAAAAATAAAAACAGAAATAAAGAAATACCTTAAGTACATTTTGATGTGGTTTATTAACATTTATAACATATAAAAACAATGTTCACATGATTTTGTATTTTTCATGACTTTTGCGTCAAGGATAACCCTCAATTTCATGCCATGAGGGATGAAAACTCATTTTTGGTGTTTATATGGAGGGAGCGTTTGTACACACATCCAGTTTGAAGATGTGAAAGTCTATTTTAAGATGCAAATTTCTACTTTCTACTACAATTATCTAAGGATGGTGGGATTTTGAGGTAATTAACCATAGTTTATAAAACATTAACATGGTAAAAACATTGTACTTATGGTGGTCTATGGTTTAGACTTTAGAGTGTGAAGAAAGTTTGTCCATCTCTATTAAAACAGGGCTGATTACACAATGAATTTTCAGAAAATGGCATAGAATTTATTTTGTGATAGGGGCATGCACTATTTAGTAAAACTGTGTTTGGTTGTTAGATTGGGAATTCATAGAAAAAAAAAATATAATTGAATAATAATAAGTCTGTAGCATTTTGGAATAGTAATTATGAAATGATCACATATGGGAGGATTTTACATGGTCATTTGTTCAGCTAGGGCTCTTCACATTAAAGAAAAGCAATTTTTCTTTTCTTAAAAAGAAAGAAAGAAAGAAAGAAAGAAAAAGCGAAACCAAAGGAGATAAAATCCATATATTCGACTATTTAGGTTCTGCAAAATCCTGAGTCACCACATGAGAGAGAAACCAATGAGACAAGTCATCAATCTGACTTGGTAGGGAAGAACGGATGTGGAAAAGAAGGGAAATCGTTAAAAATCTAAATGGGTGTGGCCTTGGCATGAAAAGAAGACATTATTTGAGGCAGAGAGGAGAAAATCTTACTTACTGGCAAACTAAAAAATCCTCATAAATGGAATGGGAATGCTTAGAACAATGCGTAAGGCACAAGAGCAGACAAAGAATTGCCACACAACGCTGGGAACGGAGAAACTCTTCTAAGGTGACTTGGCAATTTTCAATGTAGCATTATGATTCATTGCTGTGATTCAAGCAGAAGAATACAAGTAGAGGAATATACCAACGTGCTTTGACAGTGTACTGGGATCAGCTAGCACTGAGGATTTTGGGTGCAAAACCAGATGAACCAACTGATTGAAAAGAAGGGTGGACAAGGGAGATTAAATTAACATAAATGTAGTGATCGAAAGTCTTAACCACATACTCAGATAAACACATGCCTTGTCAAACTCATAACACTTTCTCAATGTCAGTGCTTAAGCTCTTAATTACAAACCACAAAATTTCAATGCTTCAACTATCTGGATATTTCATCGGGAACAATACTGAGATGTAGAAACTTAAAAGTGATTTTCATGTTTTAGTTGGTGCACCATATGTTCCATCGCTTAATTTTTTTTTCCTTTTTGCGCTCTAAAATTGCTTGTGCTAATGAAATGTCAAATCCTTAAAAATAATTTGCTAATTATTAAATAGGAATTCCATGTTGCAACATGCGTGGGCATTGAATTAAAGGTTCTACACTAAAATAATTAGTTATGTTAGGTATTTAAATTTGCAAATAAACGCTTAGAAGGTTCCATCCAAAAGGCATATATCTTTAGACGGTGTGCCAAGTGACAGTCAGACTCTCTAACAAATGAGATTAAGAGAAAGCATTCTAAAATATTGTGTAGGTGTGTTTATTTAACTTTATTTCAAAATTGCTTCTAGTTTCCATGGTATTTCTGAAATTGTTATGTGCACTTACATGACTCAATTGAGCCATGTACATTTTTCTCACAGGCACCAGCTAGGCTTGTTTGCATGTAGTTGTATTATGTATTATACACAATTATCTGTGGACAGATTTGCAATAACATGAAGTGGCGTAGAAATTTTAGATGTCTAGAGCATGAAGTCACAGTGTCCTGAGGGTTTCCTTTTAACCTGTTTTAGCTGATCTAATATTCCTAGGTGGCCCTCTAGATCCAACTGAAGCTTAAAGCAGGAAACATTAATTGTTTTAGTAATGAATTTTGTGTAAATGAGTAGATAATGTAAACATGATGAAATCAGATTCGATTATGTTACTATACTATCAGAGGATCCAGTGATCTTGAGCACATTTGCATGTGCTTATTCCCTCCTTAGCAAGAATTTCCCTCTTTTCCCAACAAGTACTTGTTAACAGATCCCAAGGAAGCCCCTACAGACATGGGTTTGTCT
Organism: Rhizophora apiculata; assembly: GCA_037832385.1. Classification (NCBI taxonomy): domain Eukaryota; kingdom Viridiplantae; phylum Streptophyta; class Magnoliopsida; order Malpighiales; family Rhizophoraceae; genus Rhizophora; species Rhizophora apiculata. Next base: position 1,880,441 of record CM075433.1, on the reverse strand, counting down.
TCCAAAGTCGGTCATTGAGTAATAGTGATCAAGTTTTTTTCCCAAGCCCCAAAGAAAATGCATTTAAGATGCAGTGATTCTTAAGCCAAGACAATATGCAGGAAAAAGCATGCGAGCTTTATTGAGATCAATAGATGAAGTCACGTATGAAGGCAGAAAATGAGCATGATAAATGTACTCAAAATAGCTTGCGAGGCATATTCTCTCTAGTGAGTTGATGTGTGATAATTGCCCCATCTAGGATGATTAATCTCCCCCCATTTTCCTTTTGGAGGAGCAGTTTTAGTGTAGAAATGAGAACGGTATGAGCAAAGGAATAAGTGAATGCTCATAAGGATACACTATTGAGGTTGGATTTCAGAATTCAAGAAGAGAATATATCAAAAATTTGAAGTGTTAGGATTCCGTAAGAGTCTTGAGACAAGTATTATCAGCATCTTCTTTCTTTGTTTGTTTGGTGGCAGGGGGGGCATAAGGGTAGGGCTGGTCGAGAATAGTAACAATAGGAGAATGCCTATGAAGAAATATTATGATAGACACTAGTGAAGTGGCATTGAACCTTCTAATTGAACTATATGTAAACAAGTACAACTTTCAAGCACTTGAAAAGGCCTTTTCTTTCTTATCAGCCAGCACTAGAAATCGGTATTATTAAGCTTCAAAGGGCTATATGAGACCAGCACCTAAGCATCCACCGACCACCCTGTACAGAATTCCTTTAACCCAAAAATTGGTCCATTGCTTAGGCACTAACCAACACCAATAAGCGGATCACAGCAGCTGGAACATTGACTTATATACCAAAAACATAGAACATACTAGTTTCTTTTCCTTTACAGTTTAGAGCTGTTGCTGCCATTCTACATATTCCTTTTTTACTTAACTCCATCGTATTGGAAGTGCAAGTGTCTTGAACATCAGATTTTTTCTGCGTGCATGAAGAGGCAGGAAGGATAAAATTGTGACGGGAGCTTCTATTTGTCCTTGGAGACAACTGGACATGTTAAACCAACTAAAGACTAAAAGGATCATAATTCCTTCCTCAACTCCTTCCCAAGTTTCCAACATCCTCCACCTCTTGCTTTCTCTTAATTTTCGCTCCTCCTTCCATTCTAATGTCAATGTAAATCTGAGGTAATCCACTTATATTGCCCGCAGTTATCTCAGTGTTCTCTGTAGGAACCTATAAGCTTCCCTGATCATCCAGAATGACTCAATTATGTCATCAGTGATAAGTAGGTGCTACAATGCCAACACTGTGTGAAACCTTAGTTGAAGCCATTTAATCAAAGAAAGGAAAAGGGAATATGTCGAATAACCCTACAAATACAATGGTGCACCTTGAGGAGATCTGGCATTACCTAGACTCATTATTTAGTTAAACAGGGGTGGGATTTGATCTCACAATTTTCCAAGTTATTGTGCACTCAGAAACAACGCAATACCCATTCAATGCTATTAATAGTCTCCAGTTGGAAAGCCTTCACTTCCAAAGTTCAATCATATTAAGAACAAGTTTTTGGCCCATCCTGGAGTTGTCTGTTCATAGCAAATGCATTTAACAACCCCCTAATCAAGCTAAATACTTAAATAATCCAATGTACTTCTGAAATTATATGCAAAAGCTGAGGGCTTTGTTCTTTGATGTTGATGCATTAAGACACTTATTAAGGGTTGGAATGTCTTAATAGGAAAACGGGCTGTTAATGCTTTATGAAAGTATATTTTTGTTTTGTTGTTTTTTCTATTTGTCAAATTTTTTGAAAGGTTATCATTACACGTGTAATGCAGTCATCTCCAATAGTAATATTTGTTTTGCAATTTTTGGGCTTTTTCTTTTCCTTTTTTTTTTTTTAACTATCATCAATAACAATATCTTACTTATAAGTTTAATACAGATTAACTATATAAATTATTTTCTTTTACTTTTATTATTCTGTTTCATTATGAACTAAGTTTAATGTAAAATTAAATTATTCTAAATTTTTCATATCTAAATATTTTAAAACAGTTTAAATCGTATTATTTTTATTTTTTTCATCTATTTAGATCTTATTACTCATTTTAATTAGAATATTTGTAAGTCTATGTTAGACATGTTTAATTCAATGTAATTTTAGCCTCTTGGCTTATCTCCAATCAGTGTTATATTTACCTTCCTACAAGTTTTTTCATTTTTTATTTTGCTTTTCTTATGTTGGCCACATATTCATGTAAGCATATTTTAGACTTACTTTTTTGGATATGTTTCTTGACGGGTCCAACACTAACTGGCACACAATATTACTCACTTAATAGTCATTAATTTGTACTCATTGGTTTCTCACTTACTTGTTCTAAAAAAAAAAAAAAAACAAAAATCATTGATTTAATAATTTTTTGGTAAAATTACCTCGCAATTTAACGAGACAATTCTTATTCCTTTGTTGATGATGAATCCTAATTAAATTGTGATAGCAAGATTTGAGATGTTCTGAAGTAGGATTTGCTACGTGTATGGACTTGTGGGTGAAGTGAAAATGAAGCCTGAGTTAATTGGACTTTCAGGTAATTAAGCGTTTTAATGATGATCCCTTTGTTCTTAATTTGACAGTATTAGTCCTTAATAACCCTAATAACCCCATGTGCCGTCATCCCACGAAATTTGGGAGATTGGGGGACCTTTTTCTTGCAGGCAGAGTCAACAAGGCCTGAATTTATGGGAAGATGTCTGGCAAGTGTGTTCCGTTGAATTAATGATGGCAAGTAGAGAGGTTTAGGGTTTTCGATTTTCATGAAAAGAAGAAAAGCTCAACTGGGAGGATGGGTTTCCATTTCTCTAAGGTAATATGTCCAATCCAAATTCATTTTGAAGAACAATTTGTCTTGATCAATATAGATAATATTGACATCAGTTTCTATTAAATGTGCTAGGAAGAAACAAAAGCCACAGCGGCAGTTACTATCTTTTAGTAGGAGATGTAACAGAACCCTTACATGATACGAGGTGGTCTCCGCCTCCGTGGCTGAATAAGTTTGTACATCTCCCACCGTGACTGCTCTTCTGCCTCTTTTCTCCAGTTGATCTGTATGATTTGCATGAACAAAGAAGCGAGGATTATGGTTTTGAAAACAAAGAGCTTTGGGTTTTTGCCGCATAAGCTGGCTGCCTCTTTGCTCTCCCTCTTATCTGTTGAACTCCCCATTGAGATTTGGGGGCGCGAATGAGGACATGTGGCGACACTTTCTGCCGTGATGAGACAGAAACGGGCATGGCGGGAAAAAGACAAGGGCTTCTCCATTTCTGCGTGGATGCTGCCGTTTAAAATTTCTTCGTACAAAACAGATTTTGGTCGGCTTAAGATTTCTTCCGCTTTGGTACCTCTTCATTATATATATTTTTCTTTCAATTATTGTCCGAATTATACAATAAAAATAATTATTTCAATTTTATAAATTTTTGATATTTTGAAAGGTAAATATTTGAATTTTTAATTATTGGGCTGTGAGAGTTGAGTTAGATGCTCAAACTTGAACTGTTAGAAGAGGCCCACAAACGCACTAACATTGTAGGTTTTTCCTTTACGGGGTCTTCAACTTTTGGTCTGGGTCACCACAGAGACAACACGGACGCATGAACGGGAGACAGACCTGAATTAGATTTGCATATTTGCATTCTCATTGTTAATAAAAAGAAAGCCTTGATAACAGGCATAAACTCTACTGTCTTTTCGTAGTCAGAATACAAGTATTCTACAGATCTGCTTGCCATTAGCTTTCACAGGAAAATTGATTTAAGCCGCAGTTGCAGCATAATCTACCCAAAGATGGCCACGATTGACAGAAAGCAACCTCTCGAAGATTCTCAAGCCTTTGAATTTCAGGTAGTTCAAACGAGACTTTCCAGGCTCGTACCTTGTAATGATCGAAAACAGAGAATCGATGACAATGGCCGGAAAAATGCAAACAAAGAGGCACTACCCATCAGCCACAGCACAACTGCCCTGAAGCGGTTTTTCCCGGCACTGAAATGCCACAACTGATGCCATTAATTATCCCATTCCCGTATCGAACTTGACTCAGCTTAAAACAGGAGGACGGTAGATCAAAGTCTCAACGCCCACACCAACCAAGTCTTTCCTTGAGGCCTTCTCTCTAGCTTTTGCTGCTTTAACCTCGTTTGGATAACATTAGCCAACCTTGCTCAACTCCAACAATGCTCTATTTAGGTGGGCAAATTGCACTACCTTCTTCAACTGCTCTTTGTAAGAATAAAGGCGCGCCCTGCCTCACACTCTTTTTGAGAGGACTACGGCAGCAAACAGAAGAATTCCTTGGGCGAACACTGCTTGCCAGCAACATACATATATCGTATTGGCCAGTCATACCAAAGCACAAATGAGTAAGTTAACCTAACCTCGAAGTGTAGACGGAAGTAGACTTTGTTGGCACAGTTTTCAGAAATCTCAGTCTGCTTGCAATTCCACTTTTGCTGATTGAAGGCGATGGATCAGTAAATCCACCCAAGCAAAAAACGTCACAAAATAAGGAAAGCATGTTATGGGCTTTTGACTGGGAAAGACTTACTTTTTCTTCAATCCTGTTCGCCTTTGTGCTTGTAGTGACATCCCACAATTTTGCAGTACAATCAGCAGAATCGGATGCAAGAAGTGAACCTTCAGCACTGAAATACAGGGGAACAAAGAATATTGGATACTGTTCTAGTTACCTGAAAGTCACTCACTAACTAGCACTGACATGATTGACAAGCAATAAAGATTTGCGCCTGAAAGCAAGTGTCCATGCACATGAATCACAGTGGCCACTTGACTGGTCCCACATCATGATAGTGCTATCCTCATCACCAGATGCCAGGTATCCCCTATCGGGTGACATAGCCAAGGGCAAAATCATACTCCTATGACCAAAGAAAATGCGCACCACTCCCCACTCTGCACATCCTAGAGTCTTTGACTGTTTTATTATTGGAGGCAGTAACAGTGTAGCTGCAGTTGGCCTGCCATTGCACACACTGAAATTATACGAATGTTTTTGAGCACCAATACATGAAATCCCAGGAAAAAATGATGGGTTAATATCATACATAAAATGGATCAAAATTATATAAAAACGTGACAAGGAATGAAAATTGTAGCACCCAAAAAGCTCCGAAGTAATCAGTTTCTCTTTTCTGGCTCACTTTATCAAAATGGATGATGGCAATCCGTGTGACATAAGCAGACATGCTAATTCTTGGGTGAGATACTAAACAAACTATCAAATACATTTGGCCAATTTGATGCAAAAGACAGCAGATATTGAGTTGAAACAATTGGAGGCAGATTTATGTGACAGAATTTGATAGAATGAACAAGTTAGTTACAGGATCACTCTCCCACACCCTGTTGAGTCATTTGAAATGAATAAGCAAGGATGAGATTCTACCATTCAATCACCCTAATAATGTTCCATGATATTTGATGCAAAATACCACCCAACTTAAGATCTCCTTGGAGATTTAACACAACATATCCAAGCACATGGCAACAGGTTTCCCGGGCACTTCCTTTAAGCATGGGCTGTGAGCCACTTGGCTGAACAGACAACTGCCCATCGTTTAAGTCCATTGACCATTCACTTGATTTCCATATGCTAACCCAAAACATCGATTTGCAACCCAACCATGTTCTTGCCTGGTTTAACCCAAGGATTACCACCTATTGCATGGGGCATCTGAAATCAGTCAAATTACTGACATGCAATTCACAGATAAACCAAATACTTCACAATAAATTTGATGAAAAAATATTAGGGAGACTCACATCAACATCAGACAGGTGGCCTGCCATTAACATTAAAGGCTTTATTCTATCCATAGACCAGATCCATGCTGTTCTATCATGCAATGCACTGGCAAAATAATGTCCTAAACTGCAATAGTAGATTAGAAATTAAGGTCCTGAGAAACTGAGAAGAAATATTTGAAAAGGAAAAAAATTTCTGGCACTGCCCTTTGCATTTGATACTAGAATCCAAAGACAAATGGTACACTAAAAATAAAATTATAAATAAACGAGATGTAGGAAGGTCAAGTGGAACATCCCACACCAGATAATTGTGGCCCTTGTTGCAAACTAGATTGGCATTTAGCTTTGTGCTTCTTAACCAAACCACAGCAGAGCAATCAGAAATGTAACCTTTATCAAATAAATTTCATAGATGACCAAACAGTGAAATAAGAGCACAGAGAGAGAGAGAGATTAGTGAACTGACAGTGCAGAATGTACTTGTCATGTTTGCTGAAGAGGAAAGAATAAAAACAAAGGGGACTAAAAGTGGCTGAATAAACAGGCCCTGGGTGACCCTGAAATTATGTGTATGATTTTTGTCACCATTTGCCCACAGCATATGTTGCAGGACCTTTACTCTGAAAAACAGCTGACACCAGACCTGTTAAACTGAAAGCCACTCTAGCAGCATGAAACAGGACAACATTTACACATGGCTGCAGGCGTGCAACAACGGTAGCAGGGCTCCAAAGGCATTTCCCTATGCTGGCCAAAGGGCATCAAATAACAATTTGATGCTATTAATGGCACTTTTGAGTCCTTGACAACAATTATTCATTCAGAAAAGCACTTTCAGGTTCAGATTGATGAATAAAATGGTATGACAGGAAATATTTAATCCTTAAAAATGAAAACAGAAGGATCAGGGACATCCTAATTTTCATGAGGCACAAAACTTGTACAAAGTTGTTCATTTTTATCTCTTTTAAGATGCATAGCCATCAAATCTTCCTATCTGATAATGCATTAAATGGACATTCACAAGGATATCTAAAGTAACAGAGAAACACTGTTCCATCACAAATGCAGTATAGCAACAGGAGGTAGGCATTCTAATAGACACAATAGTATTTATCCCAAGTGATTTATCATGCCAATTAGCAGGAAGTTATCTCAAGTACCCATCTCCTACTCGTATAGACCTACAATTGGCAGCTTGTTGCCCAAATTTTTCCATATCCCAAACTCGTGAAGGCACAGCTTAGAATTAGCAACTGTACAGTTGAAAGGCAGAATACTAGGTTAAGTGATGAGACGGTACAAATCCTTCAGTGAGGAGTCTGAGAATCCACCAGCAACCAAGGATCTGTCACAGGAAATTGAATGGCCATTCAGCCTGGAAGACATCCCACACAAAATGATAGGCAGTGAGAACAAATCATGATACAAGGGAGGCAAAATAAGAAATAATTGCAGAACAATATATTATGGAGATTACCCATTGCATGTATTGATAAATGTATAAAAGCTAATGGATGGCAATGCTGAACTGCCCAATTGTACACAGTTTCTAAAGCCTTCAAGAATAGAATCTTCCACCTCTGCTGGCAAGAAGAAATCACAAAAACATCAGGTGCAGCAATGATATTACATTATAGGCTTTAGAATCCTTATTAAACCGCTCTGGGGGACCTTCGTTCTGGGAAGCCTCATTGCAAACAACAAAATATTTATTGCAGGCAACATAGAATGACTTTAGCCCCACTAGATAGAAGGGCACATAAATGATGAAAAAGAACATTTGTACTTTATGGGGGATGAGGGAGGGGAGTTGAAGATCAGTAATATTGTATTTTAAGAAAAGTAGGTTCAAAATCATGCACAATATCCCCCAGCAGCATATGCCATTTCATACCACGAATCTCAGCAGAGTGTGACTGTTACACGTTATAAACTACATCTTCTATAAGTACTTGTATTATTATCAGTAATTTCTTAAGAGAATATGTGCTAATATTATCGGAGTAACTGCTTCTACCGCTATAGCTTATCCAGATAACTATCCAATGGACCCAGACAAAAGCTGTTATGCCATGTGACTTATACAGGAGACAAAAATTCTGTCTACCATGCAATATTTCTAACGTGGTAAGTAGAACAAGGCATGCCAGGAAATACATTTCGGGCAGAGGAAGCTCTGGTTTGACTCATGGTGCCATATGTGCAGTAAGCCGCGGGACACATAGTTTATGACATTGCACTTGCAGCTTTGTCCTTTTTCAACTTTATTAGCAGAAGCACTCTGCTTTCCTTTCTGAACATGAATTGGATTACACAAAACCAAGTCAGCACCATCAACAGAACGTAAGTTATAGATATGACAGAACCAAAAAAACAAATCAAGAAACACGTCTACTCAATAAATATGCATATGGAAACAGCAAAAATATGCAACTATGAGAAGATGCAAGAAGAAATTGAGGAGTAAATGTACCTTGCTCTCATCTACGCCCACATCTTTCACATCTTCTCTAGCATCCCCAGTATCTGACCCCTTGCCTTCTCTAAATATTCCTCTAAACAACTATGAGAAGATGCAAGAACTTGAGGAGCATATGTACTTTGTTCTCATCTACGTCCACGCCTTTCATATCTTCTCTCGTTGTCCCAGAATCCGACAGCAAACCCCTTGGTTTCTCTAAGCATTCCTCTAAATAATCTTTCCAATAACTTCAAAAAAAATTAAGCAATCAATTCTCAAAACCAAATTATTACGTGCAAAAAAAAAAAAAAAAAAAACAAAATCAAATATAAAGATTATAAGTATCTACACCCAAAGCCAATAAAAATCATCACTCCATAATGCAAATTGAAGGTTGCTTGAAGTAACATTTATTGGCATTATTCATCTAGAAAGAGAAACCAACATTAAAAGCACCAAACATACATAAAATTTGTGGAACAATGTCCATTGGGGATTGCCTCGTTACACTTGAGAGTACTCATTTAGAATACTACCAATAGAACAAGCCACACATAACAATGAATAAACATAATATAAATACACAGGCGATAAAAAGCATAAACACACGATAAAAAGCACACTTAGTAACTCAAACTGCATGGTTCATGTATGTATTAGAAACCATACGAAAATTCATTGAAGATACATTAAATATTAAATGAGCACATTGGGAATTGTTTGTGAATAAAAATCTTGTATTTGTGAAAGTCTACAACAACATTATGCACGTAAGAACGCTTTCCTTCTTATATAAATCATTTGTTTTAATTGTTGCGACGGAGAAAATTACAGAATCATATTAGAAAAGACAAGCCTTAATTATTTGAGTCCGAAAGGCTTATTAATTTGTTCATGTCATCATGCAGAAGTTAGGCCCAAAAATTGTGGGCCTTTGGAGGACCACGTCAATTTTGCCTCAGCAATATGGGCCAAACGGAGTAGATCCCCTCCTCTGTTCCAACCTACTCTTCTTTTTTCTTCTCCCTTTATTACCATGTCCTGATTGCTAGCCCATTTAATAAAAAAATAAAAGCCTGATTTTTTGGTTTTTTTTTTTCTCCCTTTATTATATTATTACTCTTGCTAATAGATGTGGGTGCTAAAATTTGTAATCTCAACCGAATAAAATTTAATTAGTGAATTTTAATTTATTAGATTCAATTCATCTTAAAGTTAAATAATTAAATATTTATACTTGGTATTATTTGTTTTTTAAAGTAAAGATTACCACGGTACTGGGTGACCCACTGGTGTCGTTGTGCTTTCAATAATTTTATCCGGACCCCATTACTGGGCGACAGCAGGTTTGATTGTGTAGTCAAATCGATGAATTATTGCCACTTTTTTGAATTTCCGTGCCCTCTTCGACCCCACCACAAGTGTCTTTTTCTTTATCCGTTTCCACATTCTTTTCTTATCCCCGTGATATTAATTATCTTATTTCTATAAAAACAAAAAAATCCAAAGTTATTATTATTTTTTTTTTTTCGGTTTTTTGCTCTTCCGCCCACAAATTTCAGAATTTGGAGTTTCCGGCTTAGGCAACTGGTCATGTGCCGGCTGAATAATGGACGGTCACAGCCAAAAGAGTGGGTCCCACTGGGGAGAGCAACGAGAGAAATTCCCAGCGCTACACGATTTTGATCCGAGTTGTCTGGGCACGTCACATGTGAACTGCTATGGCGACGTCGGGTAGTTAGGGACGGTTTGTTCTGTGTGGTGGGCTCCTGTTGTCTCTTTTGCGTTAAAAGGTCTGCCAATCAGGCGGCTATGAATGGGTTTAACTTTGTACACTTTCTTTGAAATAAGAAAAGATGATGGGAATGAAAGAAGTGGATGTGATGCCCAATTAAAACTTTTCTCCTCGTTTTGATGAGAAAAACTGGGAAAATTGATCCTGTCTATTACTAATAATTATGATTATATAAAACAATAGAGTAGGCGTGAGTCCATATTACTCAATAATGATTATTTGCTATATTGTTGGTTTTTCTATTACTAATTATGATCATGCTAAAAAAAAATTAAAAATATATAATTATACAATCCAAAAAAAGCAGTGGAGTAGGCATAAATCCATATTAATCAATAATGATTATTTGTTATGTTTTTGTGTTTTTTGTTATTAATTATGATCATACATAAAAAAAAAAAATGAAAATACATAACTAATAATCATGATTATATACAAAAAAAAAAAAAAAAAAAATTCAGTCCGAAGGTGGTTTGTAATAAGATCGACCCGAAGCTTAAATGGATAAAGTCTTTTAATTCACTAAAATCGGCACACGAAGGACTAGAAAAGCTAATTTGCAAAACTAAAAGAAACACAAGAAATAGGTACGAGTTACAACGAATGACTGCAAGGTGAAACGGCAAGGTGACAGACGACAAAGATTCACCACCCGATGTGGTGAAATGTCATAGTCAAGTGACGCCTTGCAATAGAACACAAAAGACACACTCCACTAATTGAAGCAGCAACGAGCAATGAAGGAGTGCCACATATCAATAACCGTTGAAAGAAGATGAGTCTGTGCTTCGGTTTACTGACTTGCAAGTTTCAGGTTTTGACGTTTGGGTCGATTCTCTTGTCTGTAACTTAGGTCCGGTCTCAGTCTACCTTCCTCCTTGTTCTACCGTCCACGTTTCGTGTTAGTTCATTTCTATAGAAATATCTCGAAAATTGATGTTAAATTTTTACTATTAAATTTTTATTTTTTTTATATATTTTTAAAATTTATTTTTAATTAATTTTTTAAATAAAAAATAAGTCAAATAGTTAATAATTTTCATTTAATCATCATTCGATCTCTACAGATTTTAATCACTCTTCATAAAACAATGATTAATTTGTAACAAATTTTTAAAAATATAAAATTTAAATAAAAATAAAAAAATTAAAAATTTAATTATAAAAATTGACTTACTTTTCATTGTTGTCTATTTTAGATATGAGTATTTCAAGCGAAAACACTTAAATGTAATAAACGTAAACCACTTGAGTTTGTACAAGTCCATGAGTCATTTCTTCCTATTCAACAAAGTTACTGAGCATATGTTCGCGCAGACAAATCTACTTTAGCTATAGAAATTCTGTTTACTTGACATGTCGAGTAGAACTTATGCCTCAAGAGCTATTTCCTCTCTTATTGTTTCTTTTAAATGAAAACAGTTGTTGCTTATTGTTGTTATTAATCGCTAATTGTTGATTATTGTCACTCATGCAGATGAAATTAGTAGTATTTATTATTTATTATTATTTTTTGGTGATTGTCAACATTATAATAATTTGCACTTGCAACGGATGGAATGTTGTGACAGATCAAATAAAGTGGGCTAAACGAGGGAATACCTATTCAATGACAGCTTCTTATTATTCGATAAATAAGCAAACATGGGTTATCACGTAATTGTCAAGCTGATGGTGGGAAATGGTGAGCGCATCCTATTGACCTTCCTCTTAACACTGATTAAATTCCAATTTTATTAATCCTTGAGCTTAAAAGGATAACTAATCAACCCAATTCATAAACAGTATACAACCAATGCCATGAAATAGTAGATTAACAGAACTGGCTTGCACCGATTTGGAGGCCCTCCATCAGAGACTCTTTTTTATTTTTTTTATTTTTTTGATAAATTAGGCATATATTCATTAAGAGGTGTGATGGAACTAAGATTGCCAGGCAGACCTCCACTCTGGACCACATATGCGAAATCTGGAAGAGAGTCTTTACGCCAGAACATCCGTCAAACTTACGAAGATGATGATTATAATACAGGTTAAAAAAAAAAAAAAAACAGAAAAAGGGCGAGGGAGCCAATCCATAATTTAGTTTAATTTAATTTCGATGCATAATTTATTTGTTTGAAATCTTATAGTTTAAGAAAAGAAGTTAATTTATTAGTTTTGAAATATTATATAGCATGAAGATATCATCTAATTTCGATGTTTAGTTTATTTGTTGAGTATCTTATAGTTTAAGAAAAGGAGTTAATTTATTATTTTTGAAATATTATATAATATAAAGATATTGTCTAATTTCGATACTTAGTTTATTTATTTGGTATCTTATAGTTTAAGAAAAGGAGTTAATTTACTATTTTTGAGATATTATATGAGATGAGGATAACGTCTAGCTCAAACTTTTGTCCATACATAAAAAATTCTGGGAAGACACAGCAAGCAACCATGCATAATGGCACCCATTTGAGCAATGAGCTTTTGCTGAATGACAATTATTAAGGTCAATTAACTCCTGTAAAATAGTTAGTTTCAACAACTATTTTGTCCTTGATTCATTGTTTAGGTTCAATTATTAATGTTTAGAAATTCTTCCCTTTTTTGTTTTTTCGGTGCACAAAGTTCAGAAAATTCTTTGTTTTTTTGTTCTGTGGGAAGCCCAATCGGACTTTGGATTACATAACATGGAATGATCCTCTTCTTTCTATAAACCCTCCCGTCCCAGATTGTAGGCGAATTAGAACATGAGTCTCTGAGAAAAACACCAAGAGATTTTACCCGCTAAGCTAGCTAGTACCCGTAAAGTTTAGAAATTCTAGCATAATAGAACGGTAGGCTCACTCCGAAAATACACTACTCTGAGTTTTCTATTTCTTCTGATGTGTGATTTTTGGTTTTTGAAATAGGAGCTTAAAAGTTGAAGCTAAATCTCCCCCTAGGCCCCTTTAAATTCTGGGTGGCCTACAAGTGAAATGTTGCTTGCAACGAGTACATGTTTTAAGTGCTCAAGTGCAAACCTTTCGGGAAAAAAAAAAAAGGGTATTCACGTTATCGTTAGTTGTTAGAGGACCTTCCATTAAATATCGTATACGTTTCTTCTTGTTAGGGTTATACATAATCTTGTGACATTGATCTGCTGTGTGAATGCATTAACTTTTATTTTTAGTAATTCTCGAGAGTTTGCCTTCTTCTCCCAACTTTCTTCATTTTCTCCATCGTAATAATGACTTCAAATATAAATTAATTCTCATTCTTCACGACAATAATTTTGTGTGTGTATACATATAGAGAGAAGTGGTTCTCTCACTTCTTAACTTACATGGAGACTTAATTAAAAGACGCATGATTACAATGAAAATCAAAAAAAAAAAAAAAAATAAATTATTAAGTTAAGATGAATTCTCTATATTTATCAATAGTTTAAGTTTTTACAAATTCAACTATATTATTTATTATATTATTTACATAAATATTTTTTATTTTTAAAATTTCAAAAATTAATATTTATGATGATAAATTTATCAAAAAATTTTAACAAGTTAATTATACATAAATTTTGCTATTGTAAGAGTTGAAAATTCATAAATAAATTCTGGATTATAAATACTCAAATTTACAAAGATTAGATTTTTCTTAGAAGATAAAAAATAACTAATAAACAGTGGAAATATTAACCATTAATAAATAAAACATGCCAAAAAAAAAATTACGAAAATTTAACAAATCATCGCATTGGCCGGGTGCGAGAAGTTGCCAGTTACGCTATGCAAAGGCAGTACTCTTACCAAGTTGGGAAGTGTTGCGACTTGTCTCTCTCCCCTTTGCTCTTCATGTACTACATATAGTGACATGGTAATACATGAGATTGAAAAGAAAAAATATATTTCTATGCAGTAATATTTGAATAATATAGTAGATACATAAAGATAATAAAATTATATTTTCATTTTAATTTTATTTTTTAAAAATTAAATAAAACATAATTAATTTATGTATTTTATTATTTTTATGTTATTCTTTAATTATTGTTATTTATTATTTTTTATTCTTAAGGAAAAAAGGTCTAAGAAAACGAATAAAACAATGGGCTGAGAAAAGGAATATAAAGCAAAAGATATAATGCGGACATGATGGGATTTCTTGCAAAAAGCAACTTAGAAATTTGGTGAAATGGAGATCAATGGCGACTAGGCCCTTAAACGCCAAGATCTGGCTGAAAAGTGAAATTAAGCGTTGCACCCACACATTTGGCTATGCACAAGCCGACGTCACTTTGCACCTCACTCACCGTGTTATGGGACCTAAAACTCAATTATTTTATTTAGGGGTCCCATGAAAACAGGTTTTAGGTAACCACAGATTATGGTTGTGTTAAAAAAATAATCAGACAAAACAACTAAGTGGCGGCATAGAAACTGGCTTTGGAGTCATTCAAAAAGAAGTCCATTTAACTAGACAAATAAACTTTGAACCGCCTTTATAAATTTTATTCGCAGTTCGATTTCATTTTGCAGTTTGACTCATGTACCGAATTATAATATGAACTCCAAAGTGCTTATACCTAAAGAGTTTTGAGGGGCCTGTGTGCATGTGCTACATGTATAAATTAAAAAAGGAAAGGAGATGTAGACGCCATTTCCACTTTCCCCCAAGCAAAGCTTTTTCTTCATCTCTTAAAATGTTTAAACATAAACGAGACTGAACTGAACATATGGTATTCCTACGCCGAGAAAACTAGGTGAACCGAAACTTCCTAACAGTCAGGATATGGTTGCCGAGTGGCTTTGCTTACGCGAAACTTCCTGCACTTGTCGGCAGACAGCTTCCTAATCAGTAAGATCATATGAGACCAAAACCATGTGTATATGTCCACGACCAAAAATTTGGGATGGAACAAGAAGCGTCCGTTCAGAGAACGGTCTCCCGTTGATTTGTATTAAAAACAATCTGGAGGTCAAGCCCACCATACACTCAACAGAAAAATTAGAAAAAAAAAAAGGAAAACAAATATAAAGACTAGAAATTGGAAGTCAAGCCCACCACATACTAAATAGAAAAATAAATAAATAAACATATTGCAAAACTAGAAATTGGTTTGCATATAAGCAGTCACACGTCTATTTAATTACCAAATGTTATAATTTAATGATAAAAAATTCACCAAATTGAACTATAATGAAAAGGAAATTGCAAGATAAGAAATTTCAATTGCATGCAAAAAAAAAAAAGAAACTATTTCTAGTCTAGCCTTATTAGGACCTAAGCAACAAGACGTCAAAATCTGGTTTCTTCAATCTGACCATGGCCGCATGAGAGCTGGGCCAAGATATGGCCGCCCCTTGCCTGAACTTCAACGTTACCATGAAATGCAGTGTTGACTACAAATTGTTGATAATTAAAAAGGCCTTCTTTCTAAATCATTATTTGCTCCGCAAATCAAATGCTTATGGTCCCACTTATTACTCATTACTCCTGGAACTGAATGCCGATGATACCACGGGGCCATTTAATTAATTATTTTTTTTTAATCATATAGTTAAAAACAATAAGTCAATTCTAACGAAACCATTTTACAGTGTTGTCAAGTGCGGAAAATTACATCAAATAGTAGTTAGAGTGATTACTAAAAGTTTTATTATTATTTATTTATTATCAAAGGCATTTAATATTATTTAATAATTATTAAATCTAATTAAAATTTTATTACGAAAATATGATCAATTTGTTTGCTTTTCAAGACTCATATTATATTCTAGCTATACACATTTTTATGCCGTTAATTACGATTACATGTATAAAAAAAAAAACAAAATATAGGATTAACAATCATAACAATAATATGTATTGAACGTGCATTAATGTAAATTTACTGCTTTAGTTAAAATAATATATATCTTAGAATTAATATAAGATTTTTAAGGATAACTATAAACGTTTCACAGTTTTTCAACAGGAGTAAATATAAGAACATAAGTCATGGACATAATTATAAAAATAATATAAGTTTTTTTTCCCTTTTTTTTCACTAACTCATATCCTGTATTCTTATAATAATATCTATATTATTTTGTTAATTATATTTAATTATTTTCAGCTGTTTTTTCTATTTTTATTTTATTATTATTATTTTTTATATACCACATCATTCTATACCCATTTTAAGAGCTGACGGTGGTGGACCCATATTTACTACGGAATGCGTTACCCCTGAAAAGTCATAAATATATAAATAAAGTAAAAAAAAAAGAAAAAAAAAAGGTTGGGGGTGTGCATTGGGGCCTCCCTTCATTCTATTTATATTATCAATCTATGTGCTCCAAGTCGCTCCCAAAAGACTCTTGGGAATACTGGGTGCTCCGATGGTTTACCCGGACAAAACGGCCTTTGTCTCCTTCTCCTAAATAACCACGCTCTGCAAGTCTCCTTATTTCTAGCAAATTCGGAAACCCCCCGCCCCAAAGCAACTCTACCGCATCTACTTCTCCAACACATCTAATTCTCCAACGCATCTACTTGTACGCCCAGGTCATGGAGTCCACTATAATCAGTATATGCTCAATCCTTTCCTGGATTCCGTCTGAGTCTTTATCGTCTAGTAATTGTTCCAAAAAGTCTTGAATCCATTTGGAAGAGGCAAAGGTTCCAGATTTTGGTATCCCACCACTCCCCAATAGCTTCATCGATTTTCCTTGAATTAGTTGGGAATCGAAACTATCCTGCACTATGAAGGATAGGCATGTCATGTTCGGAAAATACGAGATGGGAAAGCTGTTGGGCCAGGGAACATTCGCAAAGGTTTATTATGCCAAGAACATAGCAAGTGGAGAAAGCGTGGCGATTAAAGTAATAAGCAAGGATCAGGTTAAGAAAGAAGAGATGATGGAGCAGATCAAGAGGGAGATCTCGGTGATGCGCCTGGTCCGCCATCCAAACGTCGTGGAGCTCAAAGAAGTCTTGGCCACGAAGACCAAGATCTTCTTTATCATGGAGTACGTCCGTGGCGGCGAGCTCTTCGCCAAGGTCGCCAGGGGTAGACTCAAGGAGGACGCCGCCCGCAAGTACTTTCAGCAGCTCATCAGTGCCGTTGATTTCTGCCATAGCAGAGGAGTGTCTCACAGGGACCTGAAGCCGGAGAATCTGTTACTGGACGAGAACGAAGATCTCAAAGTCTCCGATTTCGGCTTGTCGGCTTTGCCTGAGCAACTACGCAACGACGGGCTCCTTCACACGCAGTGCGGAACCCCGGCGTATGTTGCGCCGGAGGTTCTGAGGAAGAAGGGCTACGACGGATCCAAGACCGATATATGGTCCTGCGGGGTGATTCTTTATGTGCTTCTCGCCGGGTTCTTGCCGTTTCAAGATGAGAACATTATGAAGATGTATAGGAAAATTTTTAAGGCCGAATTCGAGGTCCCGCCATGGTTTTCCACGGAAGCTAGGCGCTTGATTTCCAAACTCCTGGTGGTCGACCCAGAAAGGAGAATCAGTATTCCTTCGATAATGCGAGTTCCCTGGTTTCGCAAGGATTTTAAAAGGCCAATCGCGTTTTCCATTGATCAGGATTCCAACTTGGAAAAGGAGAAACCGGATGATGCCGAGAGAGATTCAAGCCCAAAATTCTTCAACGCTTTCGAGTTCATTTCCTCAATGTCTTCTGGGTTTGATTTGTCGAGTTTGTTTGAATCCAAGCGGAAATCTGGGTCAATGTTCACTTCCAAGTGCTCGGCAAAATCCATCATGAGTAAGATTGAGGGGGTCGCGAAAGGCTTGAATTTTAAGGTTGCAAAGGCTAAAGACTTCAAACTGTGGCTGAGAGGTCCATCCGAGGGACGGAAAGGGAGGCTCTCCGTGACGGCCGAGGTGTTCGAGGTGGCTCCAGAGGTTGCCATCGTCGAATTCTCCAAGTCGGCCGGAGATACCTTGGAGTACGCTAAATTTTGTGAGGAAGATGTTAGGCCTTCGTTGAAGGATATTGTCTGGACTTGGCAAGGTGAAAATGTTTGTAACGGTAACAGCGATGCAGCGGAAGTTCCTGAGAAGAATACCTTTTAGGAATCTTTAATTGGCAGCTTGGCTTTGTCTTTGTCTTTGTCTTTGTATCCACCGTATATATGTTGTTATTGGCAAATTTAATTCGAGTGTTGCAAGCTGTCTTGACTTGTGAGTTTTATTCATTTGCATAACAGCAATTAAAATGGTGTGTTTGCTATACATAATTGTTTTTTTAAAGTATATTTTATTTATAATTTTACATTACATAATTTTATTTTATTATTTTAAATAAACTCATAAAACAATGAGAATTTCTTTTAGATGAACCTGAAAACACCATCTTACCGTCGAAATCGCCGGTTCTATTAACCGGAACAATGAAACTCTTGACTTCATTGGTTCTATTTGGCATAAACTCAAATTTGATGCCCCACAAAACTACCTATTTTCACTCTTTTTAACTTTTGTCTTTCTCTTTCTGCATGCATTTTATTCATGGCATCACATGAACAGGGAAAATAATACAGCTGAATTCTCTCAACAACCATCAAAACTACAAAGTACATTTTTTGTTGGGTTCTGAACATCGGGAATGCACTTTTATTGTGCACTGCAGCCTGCAAGGCTGCTTTTCGACCCGAAAGTCACATTTGTTGAAGAGCCATCTTCAGGTGGACCCCATATTATTATGGACCTTGTAAACTGGGGCCCACCCTCTACCTCAGAAGGTCTCTGCTGTACCACGGAACCAGTTGTACCAATTTTTTTTTTTTCGTATTAAAATACCCTAAACGTCCTCATTCCACAAAAGCGACTTTGTAACTTAGGTTTATTCTTTTAACTAAAATTTTGTACCACATTATTTTATCACTAAAAACACTTAAAATATAAAATTATAATATTTAAGAGATCAAATTAGATTTTTAATTTGGGAAATACTTGCCAAGCTCACCGTATACAAATGATAAAGTAATTATTTTATATAAATAAAAAAATATATACACGTACTTGTTTACTTAAAATTTATAAAATTATATTAAATATTTAAAAATATTATATATATATATATATATATTTATATATATATATACATATAATAAAATATTAAATATCTTTGACTGACAGGTCAACGTTTTCCCAAGTTGAACTCCCAACTGGGAACACGAATTGCATTTTTGGAAGGGGATTTGTCTTGCAGGTTATAAAAACGGAAAATCACTTGCAGGTTTATTATTAATTTTTAATTAATTAATTTTGATTAAAATTTAAATATAAAATTTTTAATTTTAAAAATATTTTTAATACTAATAAATTAAAATTCATTAATCTAGGCATATATATATATATATATATATAATCAATGTAAAAAATTAATTTATTCTCTTTTAACTACTTATTAATTTCGCATAAATTCTCATTAATAAAAAAATTATTTATTAATTTTTTAGATGGGAGTTTACTTATTATTCTTTTTAATTCTCTTAAATTTCAATTTATATTTTGTTTAATAATAAAATTAAAAAATTTTGTAATAATATAATTAATTAAATATAATTTATCAAAAAATCTTATTTATTACTCTTATCTATGAACAAAAAAATTTAGAATTAATTTTTTATTTTTAAGAAAGATGAAAATATAAAAGACAACTTTTTTTTTTTCTCAATTTAACAAAAATAGTAAGTAAGAGTAGTTTTTTTTTTTTCTTTCTTTTAAAAAATAGTGGGTGAATTTGACATAATTTTTAATTCTTAAAATTTTATTTTTCTTTTCTTTAATAAAAAATTTAAAAATTCTGAAAATGGCATAATCTATTAAACATAGTCTTTAGTATTTTATTTATTACTTCATAAATAAGAATATACTTATTTTCCAAATTTCATTTTCTTACATCATTTTTTCCTTAAATTAAAACTTAATTAAGTTTCTTTTAACTTATTTTTATTTCAGATAATATAAATAATAACTTAATTATATCTCTTTTAATTTATTTTTATTTGACTACTTTTAAGCTTATAATTTTTTTAACTATTAATTTAAAAAGTGTTATTTTTTATCATCTTTTTTAAAGCCTTTAATTTAAATCCTTTTTATTGTAAAATAAATTAGCATTCCAATGGTATTATTTCTCATTCTAGTTGGTGTTTCAAATTTTCATAGAACTTACTCACATTAAAAGTGAATGTTAATTTCAATATATAACAAAATAATTAAATTTAATACCAACACTTAACTAAATTAATAAAATATCACAAACCCACATATTATCTAGATCTAATGTGTGTGTGTGTGTGTGTGTGTGTGTGTGTGTGTGTGTGTGTGTGTGTGTGTGTGTGTGTGTGTGTATAATTAAAATTAAAAAATGTATTTATATTATGATTTTTCATAAATTTAAAAATTAAAGAAATAAAAGATAAAAAAGAAAACCACTGTTCATGAATTTTCTTTCTTTTTTCTTAAAAAAGAAAAAAAATCTCTTAAATTTATCTATTATTTAAAAAATATATTAAAAATTATTTTTAAGTTTTTCATTTTTTTTCTTAAAAAAGAAAATTTTCTCTTTTGTTTTTTTTTTTTAAGAAAAGGAAAAAAATATGCATAATTTAAGTCATTTATTCCTTTTTTTTTTTGTTTTCTTAAAAAATAAAAATGCTTATGCCAATTTTTTTAAAAACACAATTAATTTAATTTTTATTAATTATTTTTCTTAATTTAAATTAATTATAAAATTAAATTAAATTAAATTAAATTAATTTTAAATTATATTATCTTAATAAGTTTTTTTTATTATATATTTAAAATCTGAGCAAATGCAGCTGAACATAGTTTTTCTTGGGATCGATCCCTCCCTTACAAGTGTAGAGGAACAACGCGTTGTCATGGCCCCAGAATTTGAAAATTATTGATAATAATTGAGTTACTTACAGACATTGATTGAACTTTTTTGAAAAGCCGTAGTATCATGCGGACGTGCTCCCGAGTCTCAATCATCAGCACGCGAGAGAGTACGCTGTTCAACGCACCCAACTACTGCTCTAGGTATAGGTCGCTGTATTGGTCACTTTATATGGGCCATGAAGTACGAGCGCCGTTTTGTTTTTTTGTTGTTTTTCATCTCTAGTTGCTAGAAAAACATATGCTCCTATAACATTTGATGCGTAAAATTAGAATTGCTAACTAAAGCTTGTCCAGTAAGGCAGCTTCTCGTTAATGCAAGAAGAAGAAAAAAAAAAAAAGGGGAGGTGGTGGGGGGGGGGGGGCAAAAAAGAAAAGTCCAAAGTCTTCACATCGATGGATGAAAAAAAAAAAAAGTACGAAAAAAAGGACATGAAATAAAATGATAACTTTTTTATAAGATAACAAATAACAATACACGTAGTCGAACCGAAGTGGATTGTCCGTATTTCCTTCTTAATTTCATATCAAAAACGACTCAAGGGCCAGTCTGACTGCCAGCAAATTACCTACTGCCAGTGGCCATATACAAGTGAAAAGGCAAAGCTTGATTTCAAATCAATCACTTGAATTTCCAATTAACATTTCTCCAATCTTATCACACTGCAATCAGATATTTTTCCTTTCTTTATCCCACAGCAATTGTAAGTTAGAGGTCAAAATCATGAATATAAAATTAGAAGGATAAATTAAAAAAAAAAAAAAAAAAGAGAAGCGTTTGTCCGATTATAATGAATTTTTCTGTTTTTGAAAGCTATTGATTATATAATGAAATAATCATAATGCTATTATACCGAAGCTTTTTCTTCTAAACTGGGTATATAATATAATAAAAATAAATATGGGGGATTCCGGTGTGAATATTTTGTAGGGGAGATAATTAATTAAGTGTGTATAGAACTGAAATGCTAATACTAGTTTTCAAAGTTGATCATTCATAACACGAGAGAGAGAGAGAGAGAGAGAGAGAGGCCGAGCTTAATCCTTTTTTTTTCCTTTATTGAGGGCATGAATTTATTATTTAGTTCAACCCCACTTCCGAAAATTACATAAATTCTCCGGGCGATATATCCCATGAGAGCCTACCAGCCCGTCATAATCTGACTTTTAAATTAGGTTTGTGACTATATCGCAAGAACCTGAACCTGAACCTGAACCTTTCTTCTTCTTCTTCTTCTTCTTCTTTTCCAATATAATTCTTGCTTCGGCTTTTCCTTTGCCGTGGCCTATATAGTAAATTGGTAATGCATTCAGAAGAGTTTCCGGTCGACAAATTGATCCAAAAAATTGATGATCCAATCCAATTTGTTCAAAAAACCGGATAAGACTAAAATCGGAAAAAATTGTTGGACTCCGTTAATTTGGACGCTCCAACTGAATTGTCGGATTGGATTGGGTCATAAAATTTTATTTCTTAATTTTTTTTTCAAAAAAAAAAATCTATAATTATATATATATATATATATAATTTTAATAATATTTTATTTATTTTATATAATTAAAAAATTAATTTTTTTTTAAAAAAATAACTTATTAATTTAATCAACAAATTAATAGTTCAATCCATAACTTATCGAATTAAACTCTTTTTCAAATTAAATTTTTTATTTATTAAAAATTTAATTAGATAGTAGATTAAAAAATAAGATTAATTTTTTTTTTTTTATAAATCTCACACTTTTATTTTTATTTTTATGATGAGAATCTAAAATTTAAAAAATAAAAATTTAAATTCAATTTTGAAAACGACGATTCAACTAATCAACTTCGAATAATGATTAAATGACCCAACCAAAACGAGTGGGCCAAAACTAGAAGAATGCAACAACAACTATCCTCTGCGAAGCCCAAATCACAAGCTTTTGTGTGCAGATTGCAGGGCTTGGACGCCGCATCCTTTGGGTTAGACACCGAAAGCTGGGTCGAGGTCAACTGGTTCGAGAAAATTTCCGTCTTGAA
This sequence comes from Rhizophora apiculata, assembly GCA_037832385.1. Lineage (NCBI taxonomy): Eukaryota > Viridiplantae > Streptophyta > Magnoliopsida > Malpighiales > Rhizophoraceae > Rhizophora > Rhizophora apiculata. The sequence goes on along the minus strand of CM075433.1, from coordinate 1,857,496 downwards.
TCTACTGACGAACATACGACCACCCAACCCGATTGCAGAAGCAGAGGATCAAGCCTATTTCAACGACCCCAATCCAGAAAAGAACCGAAAAAAGAAAGAAGAAGAAAAGAATAACTGATTCAGCAGCCGTTTAGCTTAAGCCGAAAAATACAGTTGTTAAAACAGACAGTGGCGGCTATCGAACACCTAGATGGCAAATGTGATTCATCTGAAAAAAGACTTTTTTTTTTTTTTTTTTTGTGTTCATTGAAAAATTCTGGATGGGCCTGGGTAGAAATAAACATACTTTCACCTCAAACTGAAAGCTTGGCGCCAACTGCAAGGATATATTGCTTTTAAATTAATGGCTAGTGACTAAAACATCCCATCTCTACCGTCACCTGATACAGAAATATCTCATGAGTGACATCGTTTCAGGAACCGCCAACAGGGATTAAGGCAAACATGGTTCCATTATTGAATCTTGTAATCGTAGGAGTATAGCAACTGCAAACGAAGGGTCAGCTAACTCCAACGCCACTACAGACTGCTGAAAGTGCAGCTTGCCATATCTGGACTCCTAACGTGGCATCAAAATACCCAGCTGGAAACTACAGCAGAAATCGGCAGAATTACCTTCTTCAGCAACATTCGGTATGTGCCAGAGTCCCCCAAGAACAGCCACCAGTTCTTCAAATATTTGATCTTCCCTGTCATACAAATTTAATGGTAGATAAGCAAATGAAATTAGAATAGCAAATCATTCATTTACTAGACCCTACTATCACTAAAATGGTGAAATTTCTAAAAATCATGGAGGCACAAAATAGGAAAAATAATTGCTGACCAAACAAACATAAATACAATATCTAAGTTGTAACAAAATGATTGATTGTTTTTAACACGACACAATCTGGGACAGCTGATGCACGGGCTGATAAGAAGTGAGAATTATCCTACTTCACTGAGACCATAGATCTCAAATAACTCACCTTGACGAGCATACAGATGCACACACATAATTCATTGCACCAAAACAAATAACCATTCATAATGCTCGCAAGCAATCAGAATGTTCAAGGTACTCTGTGGATACCAGTAACCGACTATGAATAAGCAAGCTCTATAGACAAACTCAAATAAAACAAATTGTAACAGGAGTAACTTGGGAAAAATCTTCATCAAGGTGCATGCATCTACCTGGATCATTCTAACCATATTAACTTCTTCAATATTCGAGAAAAAGGGTTGCATCTTCCACACCATTTGTTGTAGCAATTGGAACAGTTTTGAATGGCACAGAGATAGTGTAATTGAGATGGTAATTTACAAGCATTGAACCAAAAATATTGAATTTTGGGGCGCTACCATAAGCAGCTTCTGCATCAGAGCACCTCTTGAAAACAACTCTGGCACGGTTTGTATCCTTATCGACCTCTGTCTTGGATTCACTTATAGGGCCAAAACATCTGAACATCTTATTTAGGTTAGTTTCTGAAGGAACAGAATCCACCACAGGAAAATGCATTACAAGTTCTGCTGGTGCATTCTCATCTACATAGCCAGTGGGTTTCTCTGCTGATAGATCAGAATAGCCATCAGAGTATCGCTTCCTAGAATTTGACTCATGAAGGGACTTATCTGGATCCCCAGACACAACTTGGTTCTCCCGTTTCCTATTTTTACGTGATGGCTGCTCTTCAGATCCATTTTGAATAACCCGGTCTGTCCAATAAGTGTCATTCATATCCTCAAATTCAAATGTTGCAGGAGAACCACCGAAGGTATATGCCTTTCTCCTTTTAACCCCTAACTTATCATCCTGGTCCACAATCACAGAGTTTCTAAAGTCGGTGAAGAAACTGACAATAATGTTTAAGAAACTATGTCGTTTCAAAGGATCAGAAGCTGCCAAGTGAAGTTGTGCTAGAAATTCGTCTGTTGATGAGTATTCCGTCGGGACAATCATTGTCTTTACCTCAGAGTCCTCAGAAAGCTTGATAGAAACATCAAATCTATCCCCTACAAGTCCATCACTGCTTCCATCAACCTTCTGACTGTTACTCTTCAGAATAGAGGGTGACCCTGTCATTTGGCTAGCAACTCTGCGGATACAATCACCAATTTTAAAGGAAGGCTTTGGGAGAGACACTTGTGCAAGAGATATAGTTTTCCTCCCTTCTGGAGTGGCTGAGTCACTAGCAAAAGATTCAGAACCCTTCTGCTTCTTCCCAGAAGGTGATGAAACTATATTCATGCCTGCTTTCTCATCAGACCCAATTTCATCATCTAATGAATCCCATGGCTCACCTGTCAATTCTGTCAAGCTTCTTTCTTTTCTTCTAGCATGCACACTATCCTTCAAATTGTGTTTACGTTTGTGACAAGAACTTTGGGTTTGCAGAGTTTCCTGATCAGGCAGACTTCCCCCATCATTTCTACAAACAGGAGATTCATATTCTGTCCCTTCACCCTGAAACTCTAATCCATCTGCCCTCTCCAACACATCTCCACAAAACACAAATTCAGGCAGCTGAGTAGAACCCCTGAAACGATAGAAAGCCAGCAACTGAGATTTAGCAGTTATAAGTTCCAAACAATCAGCCCCATCTGTTGGACAACATGCTAATTCTTTTATATACTCCAATAATTTTTCAGGTTCAAACGCATCACAGCTTGCAAATTTGGCCAGACCATCTATTCTTGTTGATTCTTCCTGAATCCCTGCATTTTCGACCACCTGAAATCTTATTCTATCATAAATATCCTTTGGTAAGCATGAACAAGCCAGCCCTAACTCCACCCGTCTTGCTACTTCTTCCAAAGCACAATTAACAGCATTCTGGAATGATTCTGAAGTGCTTTGTTTTTCAACCTGGTGGAAATGTGACCTAAATGGCTTGAGAAGAGCTGCTTCATTCCATGCAAATGTTCTGTCCCCAAAATATGCTACCAAAAAGCAGTCCTTTTTATGATATTTCATTGCTTTCTCGGAGGCAATAGAAGGATCAAGTATCTGCCCAGGCCACCATGGATGGCTCCTCACCTTACCCCAGACCAAATCGTATACAGAGAACTCACCTTCATCCTCCAGGAAAAGATCATACCTAGCATGGATAGCATTTCCTGTGCTTCCAAATTTCAAAGCAGACTCTTTAACAGTTCTATCCTCGGCAATCTTTGGTTGTTCAGTGCCAGTATTGTGTTCGTCAACTTCCATTTCTTGCTCTTCACATGAACCAAATTGTTCAGCATCAAGAACCTGCTCTTCAACTGTCATTCCTTGCCCCTCCCCTAGATCAGTGTCTGAAATTTGTTGAGCTGCATTCTCATTTAAGCCTTCTTCAATTATCAAATGTTGATCCCCTTCATCAAGACTCTGAAGTTCCATTGTGGAATTCAAAGTCCTCTCATAGCTTTCCATAACACTTCCCCCTCCATCTATGACTTCAATATTTGTTCCTGTGCTCACAGAAGCTGTTTCAGGATCCAAGTCTGCTTCTCTTAATTTTCCCTCCTCTTCAAACTGTTTAAGAGGAGTAACCTGATCTTGAACTTCCTTCACTTGCTCTATGTTTGAATGAGACTGAGTACAATCAAAAGCTGCACTCATTTCTAAGCATTCTTCAGGGCCTGACTGTAGCACTTTTCCAGCAGGCTCTAGAACTTCATTTGTAGAATTTACTATGCTATCATTGTTTGATAAGGCACTGTAGACATCCATTTCAATGCCCCCACATGTTGGCTTAGTCTTGTCAGCCTCAGAATCAGGATCTGAAAGAGATTGATAATTTGTTTGGCCAGTTTCCCCAACAGATTGCATGGACTGATATGATGTCAACAAATTTACACTTGAACTGCTGTGATTTTCTATGCTGTCATTAGCTGTATCAATCATCACCTGATGTTCTGCCGCTGTGACTTTTTGCTCAAGTAGGCCTGCTTTCTGAACATCAGGAATTTGAGTGTCAGTTTTGATATCTGGCTCTACATTCGAATGCATCATAGCAGAGTTGCAAGTAATGCTCTGGTCTAAGCACTCTTCAGTGCTGAACATTAGATCTTCTCTGGAATTCGGAAGCATGTTGATCATTGTTACCATGGCTTCACCATCAACAATAATTTGAGTTGGCTGATGTGAAGATTTTGAATCTGCAAATGCATTATAATGATTTTTAGTGCCTCCCTTAGCTGACTCAAACATTACCTGCAGTTCTTCCACAGCAAAACAAAATTTGTTATTGAAAGCATCAGGTTCCATACCTTCAATGTTGGGACATGTAACCTCTTTGTTGTCCATCAGCTGAAATTCCCCTTCAGCAGTAGCTTGTGTTTTTTCCTCCATAGATTCAGAGGTTGCATTGGCAATGCTATCTACTTTTGTTGAGATGGAATCCCTTTTAGAACTGGTTACAAGCCCCTGCAGATCATTCCTAGCAAGGTTGTCCCCCAAAGCATCAGTGACAAGTCTCTTCTCCAAACCATTGTCACCAGAAGTCCCATCTATAGGATCAGAAACAGCTGCTACAGCTTGAGGATTCAAATCTTCATTACTATTCACATCTTCCTCCACAACATTTACAGTTGCAGTCAATTCTTTCACCATTGTTGAAGAAGTAGCACCCACAATTTTGCTCCCTGGAGCCCTCACTTCATCATGCAATAAATCAACCTCCTGTTTCTCTGTTTCTTGTAGCACATCTCCCCCACTGCCATCTGTATCCTTGGCCTGATCTAAAAGCTTATCAGTCAATTCAAACTTTTCTACTACTTGGGTTTCAGCAACAAAGGCACCTAAAGTTGTTTCCCCATTCTCTACTCTTTGATCCGAGGCTTCATTCTTTGATATTCCAAACTGGTAAGAATCAGCAGCATCAGTTGCCATAAAATTGCAGCTCTTTTCAGCTCCAGTTAGCAAAACTCTTTCCAAAATCTCTCCCCTGGTAACTGCCTCCACTTCTTCAACCACAATTGGTGTCTCCTCAACAACCGAGCCCTCTGTTAGAGAAATAGCAGCTGCAGCCACACTTTCAATGACCACACTGTGAGGCTCAGTGTCCTCGACCTTGACCTCCTTAGAAGTCTTTGCATCAACCACATCACTCCTACCAAGACCACCACTGACCTCCCTACCACTCGCCCCATGCTTCACCAATTTTTCTTTATCTATAGGTTCTTCAACCCCAATAGAAACTTCAACCTCAATATCAGTTCCCAAATTCGAGTCCTCAACAGCTGAAACCCTAGTCCCATCGGAACCAGAATCGCCAACTAAACCAGTCTCCCCATCTAAAGCTTTCGCCTTTATCTCCAAACCAACCTCCATTGACTTGTCACGAGAAGTAGCTGCTTCCCCATTCAAGTTGCCCTTGTCGCCATCACCAAAATCATGTATGCAAACACCATCAATATAGATGTCAGAATCCATAGCCCCGACCATTATATCTGCTCCATTAGCAGACCCAACTTCCTCCACTACCACCTCTTCTCCTAAAGACCGACCCTCAAGCTGATCGGGAGCCTGGACTTCAATATTAGCCGTCCCAGCTACTTGGGTTTTTTCACCATCAACAACAGCAACAAGTTTCGTTTCTGTCACTGTATCAGAGGCATTCATCGCAGTACTTGCAGAAGCACTCTCTTCCTTGTGTTCATCCATATAAAACAGTATCTGGGTCAATCTCGAGATCCACAAAAAGAAGCTTCTTTTATTACAAAGAGGGAACAAGAAAAATCATGAAGGTGATATGCCCCTAAAGAGCCAAAAAAAAAAAGACTCAGAAAGAAGAAATCAAAACCCGTGATCAAGAAACGGGTAATTCAACTAGTGTGCATACACACAAAAAATAATAATAATAATAAAAAAAAGTAACGAAACAAGAACTTATCTAGTACTAGCTAGTTGTACCTCGTTAGATCTTGTAAGGAATACGAGCAAATGGGGTTTTGGATCCTCTTTCGGTTTTGGTTTTACCTTCGAGTTTGGAAACAGAGAGAGAGAGAGAGATAGCAATTTTTCACTGTTCACCGTTTACTTAGCACTTAAACTAGGGAAAAACTAAATTAAAGTCTAAACTTAAAAAACTATATCACATTATTAAAAATTTTAAAAAAAAATTAATGCATAAAAAGAAAAAGATATTTCATTAAGTACTCATTAGTAAAAATTTGATTTAATAACAAAAATATTATTTTAATTAATTTAAATGATCAAAATGCTCTGGATGTAAAAAATAAAAAGTACACATGTACAAAAAAGAAAGCTTTTAATACGGGTACTCAGTTTTCAAGATGAAGAAAGCAAACTTTCATCTCTGTCTGTGTAGTATCTCTTCCAAAGGCCCGACATTGTATTCCAAATATGTGTTTATTTTGTTGTCCGAAATAATTGTACACAGAAACAAAGACATGCTCACCATAAGCAGACGGTCTACCCAAAAAATTAGGACAATTCATCTCATCTAGCATTTAACAATCTTTATCATATCCACGAACTATTCAAAGAATCCATCCTTCTATTTGTGGAGCAGGCAAATTAGATTAAGGGCTCAATGGTCCAAATCCGAAACTCAAGAAACTGAAGTTCTCTAAGTGTTGTTGCTCGGCAAAAATGGCGAATCTTGTTATTTGATTCCGTGATATGCCAAGATCCCCACAGGCACCACCAACCCACACAGAGGATGACTCGATTGTTTACAATTGCAAATGACTCCCTAGAACTACAATCTCCATCTACTAAATTCAAGTTACCTTGAGACCCTTCTTGACGTTCATCTCCTTCAAACCAACACACAATCCTCTTCTTCTTCCTTCCTTGACCTTTACTTCTACTTTGACATTGATACCCACAACCTTGTCTAACTAAATCTTCTTGCCAGTTGTCTGAATGAATTCATTGCGCATGCATCGTCGTCGGAATCAAAACACCGAGTCCTAGAGAGAGAGATTAAGAAAATTTATATATTAATAGGTTTTCTTCTATTTTTCTTGATTTTCGTGTATATATTAATAGGTTTTTAACCTTAGATTGCGGTTTTCGGCATTTACCCTTGTCTGCAGCATCTTGGGCATACTCTTCCACTCCGCCGGGTTTTGGATTTATTTTTCACAAACGTAGATTTTAAGAAAATTTACATTTACTATACTTTATTTTACACCCTATAATCATTCACGCCTAACATCTTAAAATGTAAAAGAAAGAAAAAAAAATACTAACATTTGCTTCTTGTAACAACTAAATCTCAACGGTTAAGCGTCTATTAATCTCAACTAACATTTGTTTCTTGCAACATTTGGCTGGGATCCTTGGGGATTTCTAGAAGGGATCTTGCTTGAATTCGGAGACGTGGGAAAGAGGGTCGTTGCTGGGATTACTTGGGGGACTTATGCTTCTTTTTCTGTTGGGATTTTGGGTGGTTCAGAAAAGTTTTCTTCCAGTGCTCATCAGAGTCTTTGCTGGGATTGTTTTTGTTTTACCCTTTGATATAAAGGGTGTGAAATGTTACAGGTGTAAATTAGAGTATATTAAATGTAAATTTTTCTAAAATTTAATTTCATAGAAATCTACAACACGTTCAAGACCAAGTAAGCATGGGAAGGAGCCAACTTTACGCTTTTGGGATGCAACTCCAAAAAAATTATAACAAGTCAAAATCAACCACCTAACGTATAATTTATATTATTTTATCATCTAATTTAATATTCGTTTTTATTTTTATCACTTAACTTTAATTGAATGCATTTGAGTCATCTAACTCCATCTGTTCCCAATTTCACCACTCCACTGGCATAAAAACGTAAAAAAAAGGCGCTGCCCTGACCATCGAGAGTTTGCTCTGGGTCCAAATGCCCAGTTCCTTGGTATCCCCAAAATGAGCCAAGTTATTAAAACTAGTAGCAGCAAGGCTGCTAGCCATGATGAGCAGGAAAGCCTGAGAACTGCAGAGTTGTGCTACTGTGGGGTTTCTCTCAAAATGTTGGACATGCTAGTGCTACTGTGGCAGAGTCGTGGGCTATTATTCTCCGAGGCCTCAACTGTGCTTGGTCTCTTGGATTTTTTGGTAAGTTCATTGTGGATATTAATTCTTTCAAGTAGCATTGACCATGATTGAAAATGAGGTTCCACCAACACGCCCTCGAGTGAATATTGTTAATGAGTGTAGAGCTTTGATGTGCCAACCAAGGGAAGTGCAGGTTAATCATGTGTACAGAGAAGCAAATAGGAGTGCTGACTGTCTTGCAAATTATGTTTTTGTTCACAATCTGACTGGCGATTTCTCGATTGCCCACTCTCAGTACTTGTCCATATTTTTGCAGGATGATACAACCGGTGTTAAGCCCAACCGAAGGGAGTCGTCTCTCTGAAAACCTGTAGAAAACAAATGCTACTTGTTGTGTAGGACCATCAGGCCAGCGTTTAGTTTGGGTGGAAATCATTATGTTAATCGGGGACAATTTGGTCCTGATCAGGACAGCCTCAGGCCGGGCCTAAGTCAAAAAAGCAAGGACTAACTCCAAATAATATATAAACATGTCAGGACATCAATAAAGCTCAAATTAAGTAGCTTATATATTTTTTTATTTAATAAAAATAACCAAAAAAAAAAAAAAAACACTCTAATTACACACAAACACACACACAGACACACAGTGCTTCACTCGTATGAAACATTGGTTTTAAGATACTTGTTGAAAAATACTAATACATGTTAGATGTTAAGATAAAAAGACTCTAATTATTGTGTTGTTATAAATAATATAACAATCATGTAACTGCATATTTAATGGTAGAAGGGAACAATAAATCAAGTTCTACATGATGTGCAAGTAGGTGCAAACTCATATGAAGAACAACTATTTAACTAATATGAGTAATGTTAGATGTTGGGATTTCAAAAAATTAAAAAAAAAAAAAAAAATCTAATTACTGTGCTATTGTAAATAATATAACAATCCTGTAACTATATATTTAATGGTCGAGGGGATCAATAAATCAAAGTTCCACACGGTGTGCAAGTACATGCAAACTCATATAAAGAACAGCCCCGATTATGTTAAGTACATCATGAAGCAATCATGTTAACGATGGAGATGAAATCATTTCCCAGCAAAAGCAAAAGGACTCCAACATCCTTGTTTGCTGCTGAAATCATCCCTGCGCGTAAAGCCAGAGCAATGTGTTCCTACAAGAAGCTAAAAATGACAAACAGACAACATAGAGAAAGTGAGAAGATGGAATCAGAACTTCAACAAACATTCGTTCCTGACGCTGGCTAGAAACCAAGACCGGTGAAATTTGAAGGGAATGGAGTGAAGAATGATGGCCAAACGATGACAGGAAAGCAAAAGAACATAAATTTATTAAGTGTTTTAGGTGTGCAGTTCCCATTTAAAAACATAATATATAGCCGTCACCAATAGCATATATAGCTGTCACAGAAGTAAACTCAAGTTAATTTGGCTTTGGCTCCATTGATTAGCATTACCATAAACCCTGTTCCTGTTGCTCTTTGAGCACACGGTATAAGCGAAAGAAAATAAAATGCTACTTAAATTAGAAAGTCATACTCAAATACCGTATTAATCGGTCCCAACCAGGGAATAAGAGCCGCAAACATTTAAAGTAGGTCAAACAAACCGCCTGACGCCTTGCCCCCCCGTATGATCAACTGACCTCATTTGTCGGCACCTCGTATCCGCCAATGGGCTGTAAATTGCTCCGCAAACTGTGCACGCCGAAAGAAAGGTCCAAAAAACTTCTAACAACTTTCAAAGCTCCGTAGCAATAAAAACAACTTCATTAATTTTAAGGACATGGTTTATGGGTCCTTGCCCTTCTAGCCTGAGAATTGACATAGGTTTACTATTGTATATTCACAGAATACATTTTCCAAAATGCCATGGTGTCTGGTTTTAGTGCTTAAAGATTTACATTGTCTCGTTTCTTTTTTTTTTTTTTGGGACACAGTAATAGTGACACCCCAAAGTCTCTCACTACTCCACGCACGTTGATGTGAATAACTACAAATTTGTGGGATTTAAAGAGAAATGGGAGTCGGACTTTTGCCACCCCGGGAAGCAAAGCTCATTTGCTCAGCTGGTTTTGTCTCATTTCTTAGCCTCCTATATTGACTATTAATCATTAACCGTAATATTCCGGGTAAAAAAGGAAAAACAAAAAACAAAAAAAAAAACAAGTGCAGGTCTTTATAGATCGAATGAGAGAAATCCTCAGGGACTTCATCCTACGACATAATTACTTTTTCTTATTAAAAAAAATTATTACGGAACTTGGACTAGGAATTAGAGATAAATTAATTATAACTATTCATTATAATTAATATGTTATATATAATTATAATTAATAAATATTATAAATTAAAAAGTCATGGACATTTTCTCCCCGCTTTTGGTTGCCCAAGTGAAATTTGCACGCGCGTGATCAAATTAAGACCTGGTCGTCGGAAAAGCAAAGTCACCGAATGGTGAGGAAGCCTGGCAATCGCATTGCTTAGCTGACGTCATGCGTGCCGTGTGCTTGCCTGCGTCATATTGGCCTTTAGACCTCCAGCAACTTCCTTTTTCTTGGGAACAATTACAGCCTTTTCTTTAAAACGTAGAAGTTGGCTGGATGGGGAGAATGTACGGATAAAAAACAGCGGGTCCCACTTTTAAAAAAGTAATTTTTTTTTAAAATATAAAGTATACAATAATTATTATATAATATAAAATATACAACCATTATTATATAATATTTAACCATTATTTTTTTTATTTTTAATTTTTTGGATTTTGTGGTACATCGTATACTATTTATAAAAAAAAAAATTGATTTTTTCGCATAGGACCCACCAGTCCTGTCGGCTCCCGGTGAAATCCCTCCGGCTACGCAATTGGGAGTCTTCGCTTCAATTTCTAAGTGCATCGTCGCTGAGTTCCCACCATTGTGCATTGTTCACTCTTATATATATTGACCATAAAAATTGACACTGCGGGTTCAATGATAACGTCTTCTAGAAGCAGATTTTTAAGTTGACTCCCCCAACCAACAACTCCCAAGTTTAAAACGTCTACACAGAAGAACTCTTTTCCACGCGTGGAGTTGGATAGAAGCAATCGAGAACCCAAACGAGACACGTCTAGCGAGCGACCCCAGCGGGAGATTGAGTCAACAAATATATAAAAGTTAAAAAAAAAAATTATCTCATAAGTCAAATTTGTTACGCCTTATAATAATAATAAAATGGTAGTAAAAAGTTCGGTAATTTCAAGAAATCAAGTTTGTCAACAAGATAATTGGGAACATTAAAATGGCAATCAGTCGTTCTTCCACACTAAAAGCCAAGGCCAAGGTCGCTATGAAAGTCATGGAATTTGGCACGGAATCATTGAAATCTTTGAATAACATCCTCTGCCTTTTGAGTCAATTGAATGGAAGACCCAGAAGATAGAAATCCACTTCACGCAGCGGGCCCGAGTTTGATGGAAAGATGGATATCTAGGGGCAGTCCATCGAGGGACGTTTCATTCTAAGAAGTAATGAATAGGAATAAAAAAAAAAAAAGGCATATGCATTTTGTGATTTCTTGTTTTTTTTTTTTTTAAATGTCCAGAAAAATTACATAGAAGCCATAAATTAGACATATTGTACGTATATTATATTATAATAATTATTTATTATAAATTTTAGTCTTTTGATAATAATTAATAATAATAATTATAAATATATTATTATCATAAGTTAGTTAATGGAGTATTATGATAATGCAGGTAACCATCCAGTGAAATTGGCCGCGTGTACATAACGTGGAAAGACGGAACAAGGGCAATAATGGAGGGAGAAGGGAGCAAAAAGCCCTAAACAAAGTCTACGAGACATTTTTGGGGTCAACATGGATCGTCCCTGTGTTTCAAACTTTTCTCTCTAACTTTATCTATCAGCATTTATTGTTGGCCCACTAGCCTTGACCTTGACATTTCCAAGAATTTCAATATTCACAAGTTTTCTGCATCAATCAATCAATATTACTAAACTAATCCCTGTTAGGTTTTTAACTTGTGTGTAGAAAGCATCTTATTCTATGACCAATCTTTTTTTTTTTTGGGTCTTGCTCAAGCAATTTCTTTTTTATTTATTTATTTTTATAGTTGATCTAATTATTTTACTCAACATAGCTAATCTTTTTCTCTTGTTTGGTAAGCATACTATTAATTTTTGGTGTAAAAATGACTATAGACTTGGACAATTTATTCAAGTTGGTGACGGTTCATCACTCGACGAAACCATTTGATGGAAATTTAATATATTTTAACGTATTAGATTTAGATTTGAATTCTCTCGACGTATTTTTCTTGTAAAAATAGGTAAATGTAAGGTTAAAGCATGTTATTAAATTTAAAATTTAATATGCTGTAATTAAATATAAATGAACCTCGTTGCCAATCGTTACTGTTTAAGTGGTGGGTCCTTGGGAAAATGAATCGAATGGCTGAAAGGCTGATGACGATTCAAGGGGATGTCCCAAGTGACGAATGAGCGTTGCTTCCGGCTACCTTCCTTCACAAATGAAGACAATAGCTGGCGGCCCCTCTCTCTTGACTTTCTAAATCTATATATCGAACCATATTCTTGATGGGGTTTCTCTCATTCGATTGACCAATTTAAGACCACAAGCCTCTAAGTTTTCTTTTCCAGATATTTGCCTGCCGACTATCATCAAGCTGTTCTCGTGCTCATTGTGCAGAGCTCAAAATTCAATGGAACCAAAGTTGGCGAACACTTCTCTTGATCTCAACATCAATCCTTTCAAGGATAACATTGCAATTCCGGTGGGTGCTATAGCTTCTCTTGTTTTTATCCTTTACGAGTTGTCAGATTCCAGCGACTTATTCTTTTCTTGATTTTCCTGAACCAGAAGAAAGATTCTGGAGAAGATTCCCGTCGGTGCGAACAGAAGGTTCCAATTGGACATGAGGTTCTAGTTCTGTCTCAGTTCATTGCTATATTTGCAACAAACATGTACTTAGTCCCATGTGTTTTCTTGGTTTGGGTGAATTACAGTTACAGTCCGACTAACCATCAGGGTCATTAACCTCATAGTCCCTTTCTTTGTCTGAAAGCTTGCAACTTTCTTTCTTTCGATGGGGAAAGCTTGTAGCTTTGAGCGGGAAATGTCCAGGCTTTGTTCTTGGTCTACTAATTAGACTTGCTATTGAAAATTGACAGATGGCGGTTGATCTGGTTGAAGAGTTGAATAGAACAAGAACTGAGAACAGGAAGCTAAAGGAAATGCTAACTGTTCTATGCGAAAATTACAATGCTTTGCAAAGCCAGGTGAATGAGTTCATGATGAAGGACAACTGGGAGAAAGAAGCAGCTGCAATATCAAGGAAGAGAAAGGCCGAGAACATTGATCACTATCTACATAGCAGCAACACTGCTGGAAATCATAACCATGGCAACACTGAAAACAGCTGTAGCGACGAAGAGTCAAGTAAAAGGCTAAAGGAAAACGGCAGAACGACGATCTCAACTCTTTATTACCGGACTGAACCATCCGATACAAGCCTTGTAAGTCCCTCCAACATGCATGATATGACACTCAGCAAGCCGTAGGAGTTCCTTAAATCAACTGCAGCAGTGCTTACTGAAAATTATTTAATTTGGTTTGTTGTTGTTAGGTTGTGAAGGATGGATATCAATGGAGGAAATATGGCCAGAAGGTCACCCGAGACAACCCTTCTCCCAGGGCTTACTTTAGATGTTCGTTTGCTCCGGCCTGTCCTGTCAAGAAGAAGGTAAATATTTAAGCCTCCCAATAACCCCAACCTAATACTTTCTTTCTCTTCAGCTTTGTTGGATTGTTTTTGACAAATAATGCCTTAATTCTAACTTGTTTTTTATCATCTTTAATTAGGTCCAGAGAAGTGCGGAGAATGCTTCAGTCCTGGTTGCCACTTACGAAGGTGAGCACAACCACCGCATGTGCGCTTCTCGACCTGTATTGCAAACAGGCTCACCGACGACCCAAAATTCCAGTACTGGTGCGGTTTCCACTACCACCCCGATGAGATCTTCAGCTCCGATTGTAACTCTTGATTTGATCCAATCAGCCGGAAATGGAATGCAAGAGAGTGCTCCAAAAAAGATGGCTCAAGAAATGGAGGTTCCCGCAGCCATAAGAAATATTTTGGTCCAACAATTGTCCTCTTCACTTACAAGAGATCCAAATTTCACAGCAGCATTTGCAAATGTCCTTGCAGGGAGATAGAACCACGTTCTGATGTAGAAATGGTCAAATTAGAGATGGCGTTTGCTTAGAGTCCCATCCAAATATGCGGGTTAATTACTAGGAAGTTTCTTTCCTTTGTCTCTTTTCTCTGATTTTAAGCTTTTCTTGAAGCTTGGCTGTAAAGCATAGATGTATCGCTAATTAGATGTTCAACCTTGATTGGAGATGCAATATATATATATATATATACACCTATCAAAAAAAAAAAAAAAAGAAGGAAATTACAGTTGCATAAATAAATTAGGGTTTTATCACTCACGCTGTAAGAATAAAAAGAATAGACTTAGTTAACAATGTAATAATTAAAAATTTTATTAAATAGAATTCAACTGCAATATAATTAGTAATTTTTTATTTTATATCTAGTTTCTCTCAAATTTTTTTTTTATCCAAACTATTATTTTCTAAATAAATTTGCCCACATGACTTGACTTAAGAGAACGGGAGGAATTAGTTGTCAGTAAATTTGACGACAGCTTCTGAAAATCCAAAAAGATGACACACATCAGCCACAGCGCGCGCGCGTGTTATGTGAGAATTGTTGGCCATGCCTTCTGTTCAATAATTTATCTTTTTTGGGATTGGAATTTAGAAGTCGGTCTTATTCAATTAGGTACATTACCCCTAGAACGGTCAATGCGGTGCCGTAAAAGACCAAAAATAACTGGGTGGTCAAAAACAAGTTCGAATTTCCAACTCCGGCCGACTACGTAGCGTAGGCCAGAAGACATTTCTGGGATGTGCCTGCACGCAATGTTCGGTACAAGTTGATGACCGCGTCGTTTTGACGTTGCCCAGACGGTTGGGTCCCACTCAAAGATAAAATAATAATTTTTTAATAAAAAATATTTCTTTTGATTTGAAAAAAAAAAAACAAACAAAAAATTTTTATTGCCCCTGCAGGGACGCTTGGAAAGTCCGTCGGTTACGGAAAAAACAAAAAACATTTTTTTTTTTTTTTTTTGGGATAAAGTTTGACCAGTAGAGTATCGGTACCCTAACTGGTTCGGTCTTCGGCTGCATCCGGCTTGACTGACTCTTCAGCCCAACAAAAGAAACGCGTGCAGCCGTATATGTTGACAAAAACAAAACAACCGACGACTGTGAAAGTCTTCTTCTAGGTGGGTCTGGCCCCACCAAAGGTCGGCTGCACTCTTCCGAGGGAGAGCCCATCGACGTCGGCGTTGCATTGCTTTAATGGAGCTTTGATTTCATACACTCATCTTCAAACGTAAAGACGAACCGTCCACCCACCACGTTATCAAGATCAGGCCCCACCACACGACGGATGCATTTTGACAAACTAAACCCAAACGGGCACGAGAAATTTAATGGTAAAAATGCATTAAATTACACTTAAAAATATAATAATAAAATAAAGATGACAAAGTTCCACTGGGGAGTTTTTTGAATTTCCTGTTAAGCTTTCAATTTAAAAAGTCTTCCCTTCAACGCTACAAATTGACATGGATGCCATCGCTGCAGATCAATTCTTGGGAAATTAAAACAAGAATACAATCAATACTATAAAATGTATATTAAATCAATTACACATGATATCATGATAAAGTTGTATGGATAATTTTTAGTTGATGTAGATAAATTTGATTTGAGAAAAAAAATACTTTAAAAGAAGTTTTTTTTTTTTTTGGTGTCCAGATCTATTTTCTCCCTTTTAAAAATATTTGTATAACTTAGAGTAAGTTTGTTTATCCAAAATAATTTATTTATATAAAATATTTGATGAAGATAATTTTTTTAATAAAAATAAATTATTTTTTATTGTTTAGTTGTAATATTGAAATCTGTTAAAAAATATTTTTCTGTACTTGATGCATATATAAGAAAATTATTAATTTTTTTTCAAATAGTGCATATAATAATTTATGATAAAATTAAAAAAAAAAATGACAACATGTAAATGAAGATTAAATATATTTTTTTTAGGCAACCAAAAAATTACAATTGTGTCTGTTGTCTAACAGTCCAATAAAGCATACTTTACCTAATTACCACTGCACCATAATTGATATACAGGAAAGCACTAAACATATTGAAAAAGCAGATAATAACTCTAATTTTTGTTCAACCTATCAATTTCTTTTTTAGACCAGTAAGAATAATAAATTCACCTCACAAATATTACAGTTCTTACAAATAGAAAACTCATACTAAATGTCAAATCAAATAAAAAGACCCAAAAATAGTGTAAACAAAATAAATAAATAAATACATAAACAGAGTTAAAGAATTGAAAAAAAAAAAAAAAAGAACTGATTCAAAAAAAAAAATATATATATATATATATCAAAAATCGAAGGATTGAGGAAGAATAATCCTAGCAAGTCAAGACAAAAGGAAGGAAAAAAAAAAAAAAGATTTTAGGGTTGGAAAATTCCCAAAGTTAGAAGATAAGTCATAAATAAAGAATAATGTTATCAAGGAAAAAAGAAGATTGACAGATGTACGAAAAATAAAAAGTTTGAGTGGTTATCTTGTATCTGTCTCTTCCTCTCATCACCTTGTAGAGAGAATGACTTCCACTTGTCAGGAGATAAAAGCATTTTCTGTAAAAAAAAAAAAAAAAACTGAACCTTTCCCAGTTGATCTACAAAACAATTTTTGTTGATCATAATTTACTATGAAACATATATTGAATCTATTACATAATTATAAATAATAATATTTTTATCGTGATTAAGTTGTACCCAAAATTTTTAGTTTTTGTACAAAAATCTAAGTTGAGAAAATAAAAACATTTAAAATGAGGGCTTTCTGGTCCAACTCTGTCTTCTTCCCTTAAAAAAGTACTCATGCAACTCAGTCGGCAAACCCGGTCGGAAAGAATGTCATTACAATGCAAGTATACGTATTATTGGTTCTCAACTGGCCATCCCTTTTGGTCTCACTCTTGCGGGTCCACAACCAAGAGAGAGACAAATGGCCGAGAGTTTATTGTAGCAACAATAGCTCTAGCAAGATCGAAGAATATGTAGCATTCCCGACTGAAGATCCCAAGTTCACAGTGGCTCTGGCCGCGGCCGTTGTACATTCCATGAGAATCAGAGCTTCAATGGCGTACCATGGGTTATAATTTAACTGTTTAATTTAATCTATCACGTAAGTCGCATAAAGGGTGTTTCGCATTCAGCTTTCAATACTTGACCATTGAACAGGAGAGTGAAGCACTCCATTTGTTACAGAAACAATCTCCCATATTCATGTTAATGAAAATAGACATTGACACCCACGAGTCTAAATAGACAGAAGACATGATGATGCCATTTAAGAACATATATACATATACAAGAGCTATATTCTACAGCAAAACTCTCGAGATGACTGCTAAGTGGCTCGGCTGTCAGAACCTCGTCAGTTCAGTTGTCTCTGCTTGAAAAGCAATGCATCTTGTCAATCATTGGCATGAGTATCTATATTCTTCGTGAGATCAAAAGAGCCCTGCAATCAGAGAACCAGAGGACCTACTTGAATAGGTTTACTGCTGAAGATGGCTCTCTGTTCCAACCATATGTACCTGCATTTCTTTCAGCGTTTATTCTTGCTGCAGGACCAGCCCTACCAGTGTTTATAGTTTTACTTTTGTGTCTTTAGTCCTTGTACTGGGCCTTCAACCATGGAGCAAGGTCATAATTTTCTTGACCAAGACAGCTTATTTATCAATAAGTAGAACATGGTGCTCATTGCACCTCATTATTTGATGTTTCCTCTCTTTATAGGCGTCGGTATTAATCTTTGAGACTCTTTTTTGCAAGGACACATCTTCGATATCCCATTCTCTGCATTGCTCACTGCTTTTTTCTTCTCAAATTCAAGCTGTTTGCAGTTCTCCTCATGTGCTTGGACAAGCATCCTCATAAAATTGCGTAGAATAGACACAACTGAAGAACAACAAATTCGGTTTGACTTGGATGAAGAGGGAAACACGTGAATGGGCATACAACAACGTAAAGGGCACACAGAGAGGCTAAAGTGATAAAACCATTGGCAAACAGAAATGATAAGTATACATGATAAATTCAATGGTATTTACTTTTCTGGTGCAAGTTCATGCACTCAATCACACAGCATATTTCTTAAATGGATGCTGAAAGAAAAAAATTCCTAGCATACTGCAATAGAAAACAGCACAACCAGATTTTTCCATTTTCTATTAAGTCTAATATTTCTGACTGATCATTGCCATGGATTGATTGAGGGACAAAGCTGAGAAAATAAAAGTTAATGTCTTTCAAAACAGCTACAGCTACCTAAAATGTGCCAGGAAAAAACTTGTAAAATGATTAAGTCATGCAGGACAGAAACAAGTTCTTCAAAGTATTCCACAATTTAAATCAGCAGCAGTATTATTAGTGAGAGAGCAGTAAATTGTTAACATGGAAAAGAACCTTGTTCAAATGGGCAGCGTCCTGGATCCTCTCCAAAATAAAGAGCCAATGCATCTGCGTTTCGACCCTAGAAATACCAGATTCAAATATAGGTGTGTAAAGGAGTGCAGCCAAAGTTGAAGTACACCTTAAATTTCCAACATTACCTGGAAAAGAAGCTCATACTTACCGCACTGGAATAAAATGAGGCCAAAGATCTCACTTCACTTTCAGCACAAGTGAGGAATGGCCTTAGAGTCTGAACATTTTCAGGACATAAATACCATATCAGTGTTTATTAGCAGATGCCATATAAGTTGAGAAATGCATTCAGATATTATTAAAAATAGCGACAGCACACAGAAACAAAAAATCAATATGATTGCTAGGTGCTCTTGGGGACAAATAAGTGGTTGCATGAATTTGAGATGCTTTCTGAATGAATGCTGCTTAATGAAGCATAAAATGTGCCTTCAAGGATCCTAAGTTGACTGGCTTCACAGCTGTGGACGACCAGTGGATTCTAAACCATATGGTTAAGGATTGTTATAAACACAAAGCTGCAACTTATATGCCTAAGAATTGACTGAAAAAGACATATTACTTTGACAGCAATAACATTGGAATACAAATGTAACATAATGGATGCCTTAAGAAGCAAAAGAGTCCTGCATGCATATCCTGAGAAACCTCATCCACATATATGAACATGCAGTAGCTGACGAGCAATTCTTACCTGGCAAAAATTTTCTGACACTGGACCATCATTCTCAGAGGCAGTTAGTTCTTGTTCAACTTTCTCTAGACCTTTATTAATGGCTTGCATTTCCTCTGCCAAGTATTTCAGCTGTATCTGCATAAAAGTTAAACTTTCAGCTTGGTCCACGATTAGAGCAGCATGGATGTCCAAAAAAGACATGCAGAGAGGAAAAAGGAAAGAACTTTTGTGGCAGCCTCCAAATTAACGAGGTCCTTTGGAAGATCTAGTAGTTCTGGCAACTTCTCAGCAAGTACCTGTTCGCATAGAACCAGCAAAGGAATTTGGATTGGGACATGATGCCCATGCAAAAAGGAATACCAGAGACACAACTGGTTACATGGATGTTGGGATAAAACTGTTTATTTTATCTGCAGTCTACTTTGATTGTACCTCTAGCATAGATTTAAAAATAAAGAAACAAATTAAAAAAAAAAAAAAAGAGAATCATTTACCTTACAAAGATAATGCATTAGGGTCATGTTGTTGTTCCCAGATCGTGTATCAGCAAGTTTGAGGAGACTATCCAATCTAAATCCAATAGCAGAACCTGAAGGGTAAAGTCAAAAGTTTATTGAGAGAAGAAACAAAGATGCAATCATTGAATGTTGGAAGAATATAAAAGAAACACATTAGGTTTTCCAAGTCTAGTCAATTATATACTTTTAAGGTATCAAACCGTGCATCAACCCAGTTTATGGAGTTAGCATGGGAGGTATTGAAGTCCCCCATATCTATTGCTTCAGTTATCCTAAGATCTGATCAGATGCAGGGTCATAATCTCCAGAGCAATATAATTTGCTCAACATGACAACATACTTGGGTGTAGGAAAACCAGAAGTGTTTTCCGTTTTGTCACTTTAGATTTCATCAATTGAATACTTGGATCAACCTGACTTTCCATAAGAACACTAATGTGCACAACAAGGATTTTAAAACCAAATGTTTTGGATTTCCAAGTAATCATGTCAGATTATACATAAAGAAACCAGGATTCAAGATACATTTTTGTCAACCCTCAGAGATCAGTTTAGATTTTCACAAAGTTAATTGGCCAGAAAAATTGCTTGACCAAAACACATGGAAAAGAAAATGTCATCTCTAAGTAAATGTAAGGCAGAAAGAATAGTTGCACCATGTATTGTATCTGAATGCATATTTGCAGAATGGTTATGGTGAGATGCCAAAGAGGTTAGAACAAGAAGAGAGTATGACTAATCACACAAGAAATGACAACTCACCCCTTGCAGTTCCATGGTTCAGAGCATTACCCAAGGAAAGAATAGCTTGCATGATCCTTTTCAACTTGACTGAGCTCCTGATCTGTTTAATACATATATAAGATGGATTAGGAGCAATTATGCCAGATAAATCTTACAAGATGAAGCAAGAGAACTTAAAAGAAGGTTGGACTTACCTCTTCAGAAGCAGAATTTATAACATTTAGGCTGTTTCTGAGTTCAGAAACCTGAAATAGGCCAAAGACAAGGCCAAATCATTAACAAAGACAAAAGGCATGAAAAAAAAATATACTCAAATTAGTTGTCCTCTGACCTGGGGATGGAATTGTAACTTAAATGAAAAAACTCTTAGCTTTGACTCTAGCCGTGGCACTTTCATCAATTCTAGGAAGAACTGCCATGATAAGACAATACATAGGTTAGAACATAATTGCGAACAGAGAGAACAGTTATAAGTACATGCACACAAAACATGTATGTATATGCATTTATACATGTGTATATATCTTCAAATATTGCAGCTCAATTGTTTATAAACTTGATGCTTCAACCCTCAGTGCGCATTCAACACTTCCCAGATGATCATAAATTATATCCTTTACATTGCTCAATCATTAGATAGATTAAAAGGGAAGCCACATAAATAATCTGATGGCTGCTATTGTCCATGTGTGACAAAGGAGAAAATTGTGAATGCAAAAGAATGGCGTAAAGAATGAATATATATATATATGTATGTATGTATGTATAAATTACATACCTGCTCGCATTTTCCCATGTTTTCTTTATCTCCAATATAACCCTGGAAGCAAAACATCTGATTATTTCTTTATGCCTACAGAAGACCACATTCTCATTGCTATAGCTATTAGTGAGCAGACTCAAATCTCTATGTAGAGTTTAATAGACACATTATCTGATTGAGAAGAGACTCATTTTGAGACCAGAAATTGGTGGAAACATCTAAAAAACTAACCATGTTGTAGGGGAATGGAAAATTCATGTGCAAAAGACACATAAATAAGCAGCATATTTAGGCCAGCACCTTGAGCAATTCCATCTCTTCCTTTGTTGGACAGAACTTAATCATGTTATCAATCTGATCAACATCCAATACTGAATCATCCAATGCAAGAACAGAAGTCTGTTACAGATTCAAAAGGAAGCAAATGGTTGAGAGAACCATCAGAAAACACTTTAACAGGTTGTTGAAACTGACTAATAGTAAGCACATCAAAATTATTTGGTAACTAGTGCCAGGGGAAAAAGTTATGAAGAGGAAAAAAAGCTAAAAGATTGTCAAATTGAAGCCCTAGATTATTAGTATATCTTCTAGGATTCCAAGGAAACAATTAAAATAAAGTAACTCAATTAATCCTAATACTTTTAGCCAAGTGTGCCAAGGTCGAGCATACCATCAGATCAGACAGAGGAATTTTAACTTTTGAAAGCATGATCTCACAATTATATGCCCGCCTAAGTTCAATCTGCATAATCAGTAAATAACTTTGTGAGATAGCACATGGATGCAAGGCATACAGCTAAATTAAAAATATGAAACATGGGAATAAAAGGAAAAGACAAAAAAGGAAAAAAAAAAAAAAAAGCAAATAGTGAACACAAAAGTCACTGTTATTGGAGTAGCAATTTTGAACATCTACACTTTCATGTAACTTTTTTAAAAAGAAGAAATCTTAAGAACACTCCTAGCCAATTATATGCTTCATAATATTGGTCAATTTATGATGGATGTGCCCATAGAAATGTCATGAACCAAACTATTGCCATCAACAATGGACTAGCAGGAAGCTGATTGCTGCCATGAGAAATTTTCTGCCCGTGAGGGCAAAATATGTTTAGAATGCTGTATTGCCAATCCATAGTGAATACAATGAAAAACTGAAACAGCTTTACAGGCATAAGCAAAAGTTATCAAAGGTAAGTTTCATTCTATCAAACACACACTAATTACCAGCTGCACTTTATCAGATTTATGTCCTGGTGTACACTTGTTAGATTTTTTCCATGTGCTCCTAGTATCAGAATTTGAAGCAGATACTGAGAAAAGACTCTCCAGTTCTGAAATGTCAAATTCTGGAGCCCTGCCACAACAGAATAGAATAAGAATAATAAAAAGCCAACAAATTCATATTCATCAATTCTTAAATAATCAGAGGAAAACATGTCATGCATACTCAGAAGCCTCGTCAGATTTTTGCGTTTCAGCCCACAAACTTCCTTGAATGGCCCTAGTTAATTTTAACCAATGATATGGTTTCAGGTTGGCCTTTCTTTGTTGAACCTGATTTCTTGGATTTGACCGCAGGCCTCTCCCCTTTGCACTAAATGGAGCAATTGAAGGTGGTCCAGGAACTGGAGGCACATCAGCATTACCATTACCAATTCCGAAATGAGAATGTGAACTGACACCACTGGCTTTTGACAGACCTTTGACAAAAGGATCAGGCAGGGATGGCACGGGAGGAACTAATAGAGGAATAGTTGAAGCGCACGATGAAGAATCCTTGAGAGAAGAACTAGGTGAAGGAGGTGGTGGGGACACTGAAGTGGCAATAGTAGGGGCCAAGACAGGCCCAGTGCATGGATGAACAAGAGGAGGAGAAGGTTGAGGAGATTTAGACGCAACTTCTGCATCATTTACAGATTGCACAGAAGATTCTAAGCTAGAAACAACTAAATCAGCCCCTTGGGGAGGCAGTGGAGAAGGAGTTGAATATGATTTCTTGATAGTCAAAAACGGAGATTTTATAGGAAAAGAAGGGGGTGGAGGGGGGAGAGGGAGAGATGAGGTTTCAGTTGATGGTGATAGGGATGGGGGAGGAGGGGGAGGGGGAGGAGGAACTGGGTTAGCAGGGGAAGGAAACAACTCTGGATTAGAAGGGAGTGGAGGTAGGAGAATAGGAGATGATGATTTCTCTGGATGCAGAGTGGGTGAGGAATCTATCGCCTTAGAAGTCATTTGACAAAGAGGAAGTGCATGTGCTTGAGGAATATTTTCCACAGTTGTAAGAACTTCAGCAGGAGATTGCAATGAAAGATAAGGTTGCTGCGGCAATGCCTTCAGGGTAGATAGATTGCCAAGTTTGACAGCCTTAGATGCATTTGTGATGGGAGACAAAATAGTTGAGGAAGGTAGAGATAAAGTCACTGGACGTACAACTTCTTCACCCTTAGACACAGCACAATCATGCAACAGAGCCATAATGCCAACAGCTGGTGGTGCATTATGGTACCTTGATACGGGTGTAGGTGACTCTTGTAAGGAATTGGAATGTGAAACTGGGGGAGCCAGTGAACTCTGAGGTACTCTCTGGGATATAATCTTGGATTGAGGAGACAGTTGAAGAGCAAACTGCTGTTCTTGGAGTGCAAAATTCCTTTCAGTTGAGTTTGAATCTGGAGATGGTGCAAAGAAAGGCACAGATTGGGTGACAATCCTTATCTCTTGGGGTTCAAACTTCTCCTCGGTTGAATTTGCATTTGGAACTGGTTTACTTGCTGTGAAAGACTGGGGTTCATCTGGTAGTTCCTGGGGTTTAACCTCCTCCCAATTTAAGTTTGTATCTTTTAATGGTTTAACAAAGGGCATTGAAGGCTGAACAACATTCAGTACTCGGGGTTCATCCTTCTCCCTAATTGAATCTCCATCTGTGAGGGGAGTTGCAGAAGAGGATGAACGTGGTTTTTCCTGAGAAGTGGATTCATTTTCTGGTTCCTTTTGCTTTTGTCTTTCTTGAACTTTTTCAAGTCTTGACTCCAGCAACACACTGCCAGTTTCAGCTCTCTGGTGAGAAACAGCATCCAAATTCTCTTGAAAAGCTGAGATATGCTGGAGCATATCATGTTCAGCATCATTTTTTCCGTCTGGCAAGTTCATGGTGCTGACAATCCTCCTATTTTTAGCAAACACTTCCACAGGAAGGCCATCTCTCTTCCCTAAACATGATAAATCAATTGAAGCAGAGGAAGGAGCAGAATCCATCTCTGAAAAACGAACCTTCAAACAGGCACAAAAATTAGTGTCCATGAAAGGGTGTGAATTTGGATATCACTGAAAACATAAAAGAAGGGATGACCAGATACCTCTGCTCTGAAGTCCTTGGGAAATCGATCCTTAATATCCCATAAGGTGTCGATTTCATAACGATTAAGAACCAAGTTATTTGATCTTATAAAGGAAGTGTTTAATATGACCCTAAAAATCATCAATTCCCTCTCCTGGTCACCATCCAAGCTTGTACACTCCAGCACAACATCACCTTGAACAGGACAATGGACGTCTATTTTAACCAATTCACAATCTGCCTGCAGCCATGTTTGAAGAACTTGAAAATAAATAAGACAGGATAATCATGAATGCAATCTCTGAATTATAATGATCTGAGGGAAAATTTCTATAAAGTTACTCAGATGACAATCAACAATAGTTTAACCATGACAGCAAAGGAAAACCTTCCATGAGGTAGCACATGCACATTGTTACAAATTAAAACATGTGATGCTTCTCGTATGCTATAACAGAGGTTAATAGTGTAAAAACACTTCACCATAAGGATTTTTGAATTGCAATATTCCAAGGCCACTGTCATTTAAACTATTTGATACAAACGTTTGCCATTTTTGCAAGGCAAACTATTGTTTTGATTGGGCAAACCGAGATAAGAGTCACAAAATAAAATGGAACCACTCTCCCATTATGGCTTAAGTGACCTAGTATCTGAAGCTTGTAGAATTATACTTTTCATGCACCACCACATACTATGCCAAAACTGAGAGACGAGACTCCCTAGCCAACAAGCATTTTACATGTATCAAGAAATTCAGAGACATTATCATTGCTGCAAAAATTAGTACAAATCTGAGGAGTATATCAATCATTTGCCAAAATACAGACAACAAAATAAGTGTGAAAATTAAATTCAAACGATAGAGCAAGTAGACAAATTGAAACAACTAGCATACCCGCTTATCATGCCCAAAATGTTTGCCTCTTTTTGGTGGTGGAATGTCTGCACTCCAATCAGCAGCCATAAGAGGGACGCGAACATAAATCCTAAATATTGGATAGCAACCTTTTTTTCCACCCAGATTAGGTACAACCCTAAGGATTACACAGTCCAAAGTAAGTGCCCTATCTAGTGGAGGCCATTGTGAGCCCACATTCCTTCTTGATATGTACTGCAGGTATCTCAATTGTGAAGGCGTTGGATCAACAGGCATTGTCAGCCGCAAAAGCTCTTGAGGTACTTGCTTGTAAATCATGTCTAAAGCTTTCTGTTCGCTGGTGAACTGCTTCCTATATATCAAGAGTGCAGAAAGCATGAAAGCTAAAACTGGCCACCGACCACGTTCACAATTCATCAAAAGCAAATTTTGCTGCCCCAGCAGCAGCCAGCTCTCACTTGATCTCAGGAAGTGATGGATCACCTCCATTGTGAGAAGCGGGCAACCCTCGTACTGACAGGGATAGTCCATTACAGTCATATCGTAACTAGACAGTATGCTTGCAATCAGGCTCTGATTCTCTCCCTCTCGGAAGTTAAACACCATAAATGAAGCATCGGGGAACTGATCACGAAGTTGACCCACCATGCTTCCTACGTAGTTTTTGTATTCATCCTCCTCTAGAGCACTCGAGTTAAAGCAGGACTTAAAGACTGTGGTCAAAATGCCATAGCTATGAGTCATACGTGTGACAGAAACGAAATTTGGACTATTTACAATGATGGAAAAGGAAACCATAAGTTAGAAGCAAAAGTCCAACAATGCTTTTAAACGGCATAAAAGAAAGCAACAAAGGCATTTAAAGAAGGAGAGAGCGAAAAAGAAAAGGAAAAAAAAAAAAAGTTGCAGAGAAAGCAGATAAGCAGAAGAGAATAATAATCTTAAACCCTAAAGCCAGTAAGTAAATGGTACATTTTGAGATAGCATACCATAAAGCCTTTCAGAGATCTCCAAAAGGCCATCAGTCGGTTTCCTAAAGAAGAACCTTCTGAGCAAAGCCATCTTCTCATGAACCCAACGGAGACATCCTAGAACTACGCCAATTGAACTACTGAAGCCGCATTGCACTTAAAAGGCGCAGCCTCCCCCCCCCCCCCACAATGTGAGCTCAGCTCGTATCCACAAGTTTGACAGAAACCCAATAATGTCGATTGATGAAAGAAAGCATGGTGCTTTGCCGGGTCTTTACGACACCCATTTAGGGGCATTGCTATTGTCTTCACACTCACACTTTTGTGCCTTTTGTTTCAGAGAAACAGAGAGAGGCTTTGCTTCCAATCAACAGACTTTGACAGTTAGAGAGAAAGACAGAGAGACAGAGACAGTAACAAGAGATTTGGTGAAGTGGTTGTTGCTGGAGAGAATGTCAAGTGTCTGAAGTATCTGGAGTTTTGTCTGTGTCCCCTTTTTGTTGGCGTGAGTGGTTGGGCGTCTGTTTGTAATCTTGTTTGTTGTCTTTGGTGTACGTGGCTAATCTTGCGGCTGTTAATGAACAGTGTGCTGACGGTGGACCATGATGACTATAGAACGTATCCAAGGTTCCGAGGTTTGTCCCAAAACAAAGATTAGAGTGGCACGTACATTCCCAAAATCAGCGGAATAAGGGAAGAAAAAGCTTTGTTTGGACCGCTAAATTTCAAATATTTTAACCTTAAATTTACATTATTATTATTATTATTGTATCTTTATTTATAATTTTTATTATTAATTATAATTATATTTACAAATATCTATAATAATATAATATGTAAACCGAAGTGATGATGGAATTTTAATATCATTTTTTATATGATATAATATATTTGGTCATCACAATTAAAATTTTCAAATAATTTGATTAAATTTATTTTTTAATTTGAGGTCAAAGTCTAAGCTATCGTGCACTGGATTAAGAATATGAAAACTCTACTTTTAAATTCAAGCAAACGACTAATAATGGCTTGACCACCTTTGTAGTTAGGCTGTGAGCACGGGATAATAACTAAAGGCAACAACAACAACAACAACAAGAGCTACTCTTGTGTAAAGCACAAAGCTAGTGGCAAAAGAAGCCAAGAGCATAAAAGATAAACAGGAAAACCGAAGATCTCATGTGATGCGTGGGTTTGGTTGCTTGGGATCCAATCGGTGCGCCCTGGTGCCCACAATCGCCAAAGGGCCTAAAAGTCCCTTCAGTTGACTTGCTCTGCCGCATTCTGTTCGTCTTTGTTTTGTTGGACTGCTCTATTAAGTCTCAATCGAGCTTTCGTAATTGAGCCCCTTTCTTTTAACTCTCTCTCTCTCTACCTCTTTTTTTTTTTTTTTTTGGTTCCCTTCTTTTGGTTAAAATCAATTGAAAACAAAGCTTAGCAATAATCTTACAATACGACATACGTCATTTCACTTTATTTATAAAATTATACCATTAGAAGTTAATAAAATATATTTAATGATATGTGATTACAACTTCTTTTTTTTTTTGAGAAGGATAATGATGTAAATTTAACATGTTGAAATCATAATATTTGAAATATTATTTTAGCTAATTAAAATTTAAAATAAAATATTAATTTTTGGGTTACAAAATTATAAGGGTATTATTCTCATTTGGCAATGATGCATGCAATATTCCAAACTTTTACTTCTACGTCGAACATTATAATTTCATGTTCTGACATTCGAACACTCACTTTGTTTTCAATTTTGTTAAATTAAAGATATATGTGGAAGATAGAAAGGACTGACCCTTTTCTGCCTCAATTATTATTTTTTTTTTATTAACTCCAGTGCATCGAACACTCTTTTTTGGAGATGTTAAATTCACCTTAATTTGCTTGTCACCTTTTCGTGGCAAAGATGATTAGACAAATTATTGAAGATAGTTTGTGGGATATGATAAAATATTGATCACTTTCTTTCATTCCTTCCTCTTCTTGTTTTTTTTTTTCTCTCTCTTTCTTCCTTGAAAGCTAATTAATAAAGTCCACCTTCTTTAATCAAAACAGTAATTATAATACTGGTAATTTGGGACCTAGAAAAATGAGAGAATGGTTTTGGGTTCTAAAACAGTATGCGATGGGATGGGAGGAGGTAGAGAACAAAATGTGCAGAAATCCAAGGGAACGATGGATAGTGAAATTGCTTAGCAGAAACTTGGTGGCATTTGTTTTTGGTCTGTGGTTGCCTTCTTGGATGCATTCCCTCCTCCTCTTGTCACTTCACCGTGGGCCCAAGAAATATGCTCCCACCTTTTGTTTTTATCTTAAAAGATACAAATATTACGATCGAATATTGTGATCAAATGATAAAGAGATCATTATTTATTGTGTTAAAATTTATAATTTTAATTTTTATTAAAATATTCAATAAATTTAAATACATGTTCACAAAATTTACTTTTTATTAGGTACATGAGCTTGTCTAGTAATACCATTGTTTTTCTTTTCTTTTCTTTTCTTTTTTTTTTTAAAAAACAAACAAATATATTACTGCCAACTTAGTCGCAAGATTAACTTGTATAGATTGTTTTTTCTTTCTTTTTTTTTTTGACGATGGAAAATTTTGGTTTAA
Organism: Rhizophora apiculata; assembly: GCA_037832385.1. NCBI lineage: Eukaryota > Viridiplantae > Streptophyta > Magnoliopsida > Malpighiales > Rhizophoraceae > Rhizophora > Rhizophora apiculata. The sequence continues at coordinate 1,828,269 of CM075433.1, read as the reverse complement.
CTAATAAAAATAATAAAAAGGAAAAAATTTTTTTAGGGTAATTCTACCTTTATCTTTTTCAATATATTCGAACAATTTAGCAAAAAAAGAAGAAGAAAAGAATAAGAATAAGATAAGACCATCCGGAAAGTGAGCATCTATGACAAAATAAAAGGACATGGAGAAAAGAGAGAGGAAACAACAGGTAAAGCAAACCGGAGGACCAAATTTCCGGATCCGAAGATAATCGTGTCTTGTCTTCTCATTTTGCCAGCTTTGAAAATTGAGGTAACCACACCCGCGTCCCTCAAGTCCCCACCACGGAAGACAAAAAGAAACTGGCTTGGAAGTAAAGCCAACCCAACCATGTGAGCGTTGATTGGGTGCTTGCTTCTAAGCTAAATATTCAAGAAGATCACAACCGAGTGGCCTGAGCAGGGAGGCCCATTCAATTATGCCTCCCATTTGCCTTTTGCTTTCCCCACTCAGCCTTCGGCCTGCCTGTTGGAATTTGGAAGCCAGCAATGCCGTGCATCTTATACCAACAACAACAGTCAACTTCTCATTAACACACACACACAAAAGGCCACATTCCCGGCTACTGCATTCTCGTTTTGTGCCTATCGTATCCAAAAGGAGGAGATTCACCAACAATGTTCTGAGAGGAAGACTTGTAGATTATTATGTTATTGATGAGATGGGCTCAGCAGCCCATATTCTATATTACGAGATGGGAAGAGCGGCTCCAATACAAGAAGGTTTTGGGCCAACACAACAGCGAGATTAAACGTTGCGTGTACACATTTGGATGTGATCTCTGGGCCCACTAGTTGCAGAGTTTTCCTTTTATCCATTAATAAGCGAAAAGGTGTTTTGCTTAAGCCAACCTTGAAAACGAGCTACTTGGAATGGGGGGGCCTGGGGCTGTGGATACCCTTACATATGAAACATATTTGGAAACTTGGAAGCAGGGGTTTAAGTTAAGCCGTCCAATCCGCTTATCCATACTAAAATAAAATTGAAACTATAAAATTATTAAAAAATTAGATAAAGTATATTTAACGGGTTGTAAATCATTGTTACTAATTTAATCATAAACTTATGTCATTATTACAAACTTAATTGTAAACTTATACCATAGTTACTAACTCATCAATAAACTTGTTTGCAGGATATTTTAAAGATCATAAATAATTATTTACCTAAGCCATAATATATGTTCTATACAAGACACATATTTACCAAGTGAAAATGGTAGCATAGGAGATATGAATTATCAACATTGTTCTAAGATAATGTCAAGGCTTTAAACATCTTAGATTTAAAGCAAAACTTACTACAAATTAAACCTCTTTTGCCTAAGACACATAATGACTTTGTCGAGCATTCTTTTAAAAGGTCGTGTAAAATATTTTTTAACACATTAATAAAATGTGATGTAGTTGATAATAATTTGTACAAGACATTCAATGGTAAGATTGTGGGAGTAAGATCAAAGTGCATTTTATCCATTTTTTAAGAAATTAAAATGATGATGATGATGACTAGATTGAGAACAAATAAAGATATTTGTGGCAAATAAAAGAATAACCTCAAGTATAGGAATAAAAGAAAGCTAAGGGTTGGAAGGAATGAGAGCTTTAAATATAAAGTAGTTTTTAATAATATTAATAAGGATAAGATAATTCATTGAGGTTTTAAGGTGGTTATGGACCTATAAAAGAGAATTTGTTTATACAAAGGGTGAGATGTGTCTAGCATAACCTCTTGTCATTTTATTTGTGCTACCATGCATAAAGTAGCAGAGCTTACAACTTATCGGCAACCTCAATTAACTAAGGAAAAATACTTGGAGGCATATTCTTTTATGAAGAATCTTTTGTAGGGATAACACTTTTGGGAAGAAAGTAGAAAGAACCCTATTGATTGATTGCCATTAAATAACATGATAAGTAAGCTAAAGAAGTAAAGAATCAAAATTGATGAGAACCCTTGTCCATGTACAGACAAGCTAATTAAGAAAAGATTAATGATAACTTTATAAAAATTATCATTAACTAGCCATGACAAACTAGGATGAAAAAATGCCTTAGCTCCTTATCCTTCAAAAGCATCAAGACCAATAGGTATCTTAGAAAGATTTTTTTTTTAATTGTTTATTTGTTTATTTATTAATCATGGAACTAGTCTTAAATTTCAATAAAGAGATAAAATCCTAATATAATTAGTCCCTAATAGTTACAATAATAAACAAATCAGAGATTGTCAACCCTTACAAGAGATGTTAGTGGATTTAAAGCCTATGTAAGGTGTATTCACTCAAGATTCTATAGTGTCTAATTAACTCTTAAGATGAGTCTTTTTTCATTTGTTTATACACATTATTTATATTACCATTTTATTCTTTTAAAAGTATATAATGTTTTTTTTCAAAATTTTCTTTTGTTTTTGATAAATGTAGTCGTTTATATAATTATACAAAGAAAAAATTATATATATGCTACCCTTTTAGGATACTTGGGATGCTTGGTATTTATGATATACATAGTCTACATGGTATAATTAGGATGATATTATCATGGATCAACGTTACTTTTGTTTATGAATGAATAATATATGAAAATTATGTAGTTTAAAAACTCTTATTTCATATTATTGAACTAATAAATAAAACTAATATTATTAACTTAAATATAAACTAAAATATAAGTTATTACTTGAATTACAAATCTTTATAATAGTTAATGATTCAATTTTGAACTTTACAAGTAAGAGGGAGAAAAAAAGACGTGGGTAAAAATCATTTGGAAAAAAAAAATAAAAAGAAAAAATTGGGAGAGAAAAAAGAAAAAAGAGTTTTGTTAAATTCTATGTAAGAGAGAGAAAATTATCCTATTTGACTTATTTTATCTTACCCAATTTAGTATTATTAATCACATTAGATACTATATAAACATCAATTCATGAGGTAAGAGTGATTTTTAAAAAAATAATATTCTTGACCTATTAATAGATTTTTTTTTATAATAATTTGTTTAAATAAATGATTTTGAATTTTATATGAATTATTAAAAAATTAATAACTTAAATATAAATTTATCTCCCTAAATATATATTAAAAAATTTAATTATATGTTCCAAAATAGTAAAAAACAAATCATTTATTATATTAAATTTATTTTTAACCTATTATTAAATACATCATGTGGTAAATAAATTGACTTTTTTCCACTTCAACAAAGATTGAAAAGCAAGGCTTTTGTTTCTTAGCATGCCTATTCAGCCAATTTAGTTTGGTTTAATATGACAGTTTCACTATTTTTAATTTGGTTTAGATTTTTTTTTTCTTTTCTAAATGATAGAAAATATTAATGATTTTTCTTTTTAGTTAAATGTTTAAGTCAGTTTAATTTAATTTAATCTAATTATCATTTAAATTTAATTTTTATCTATAATTTTGAAAATTAAATTATGCTAATTTATCATATTAGTAAAATTAAAAATTAAATTATAATATAATTTTATTTATTTTAAAAATTATTAATTTAATAATTAAATTGATAAATTGACTGATTAAGTTATAAATTAATAAATTAATTATTATTTTTTATTTAATTATTTAAAAAATTATAAAAATTTTAAAAATATTTTTTTTATATTTTAATTTTTAAAAAAATAAAAATTATATTATTAAATTTTTTTATATTTAATATTAAATATTAATTTATTAATTTAATTTTAATTAAATTCATCAAATTAATTAAATTATAAATTATTAAATTTTTTAAATTTATTTTTTTATTTTTATCTTATTACTCTTTTTGGGTCGGTGCTTACTGTCACGAGCCAACAAGTTCAAACCCTATCTACTGGAGGTTCTAACACGTTAATCAAAGACACCTCCTAGATAAGGGCAATTCGTTGAATGTAGACGTCTCCTCGGGAAGGGACGCACATTGGAACTTGTAATGTATTAAATAGGAAGATGAAAGGATGTAATATCCACCATTAGATCAAGGAGGGATCTAACGGTTATAGTTTGTCCAATACTTGTATAAAAGGGGACCTCCTCCCCCTCATTTGTACACACTTCATTCTTGAAGTAAAGCTTATTTCTAAAGCCTCTCTAGTCTTTGTTCTCTCTCTCTTTAGGCTTACTAGCAACTTTCCCCTGAAGTTGTCTAGTGCCGCACGGGTTTAGAGTGTCTGCAAACTCGTCCCGTGACAGTTGGTATCAGAGCCTTGGTTGCTGCCGTTAAGCACCAAAGATGGCTTCCGACAACGAAGTTCGTGTGGAGGAGCAAAGACGTGGACGAGAGGAACAACGTGCCAACATCACAAGACGCGGTAAATCGAAGACCGCTCTAATGGAGGCCTTGGAGTTTCATATTGCAGAGTTGGAGAAAAACTTCTCAAGGATAGAACCTATCGTTGAGGAGCAGTCTGCCCGGATTGACAACATGGAGACGGAATTTGGAGAAGTCACCCATGTGGTAAAATCCACCGTTCGGGAGATCAGTCAATCCTTCAAGCATGATCTTGATGACATCCGACGAGAGGTATGTAGTAATCGTTCCTTTATTGAAGTTGAATTACGAGACCTTAGACATGAGGTAGATGATGTTCATAAGCAAACCGTTGCTAATGGGTCATGCTCCACTGGCCCTATCAACTTTGGCACAATCGACGTGCCCAAACCTGCTACCTACAATGGCACTCGTAATGCTACGGAAGTTGAGAACTTCCTCTTTGGCTTAGAACAATACTTCGAAACCAAGTTCGTTCGAGATAATGCCGCAAGGATTTGCACTGCCCCCACGTTTCTACGAGATGCTGCTCAACTATGGTGGCGTCGCAAGCATGGTGAGATTGGTAAAGGTATTTGCTCCATTGACACTTGGGAAGACTTCAAGCGAGAGTTAAGGAAGCACTTCTGCCCAAGCAATGCTGAAAGGGAAGCTCGAGGTCGTCTCCGACGATTGAAGCAAGAAGAGACCATCCGTGACTACATCAAGGAGTTCACCACCCTCATCCTTGAGATTGAGGACATGTCTGACAATGATTCTCTCTTTTACTTCATGGATGGATTGAAAGATTGGGCCAAAGTTGAACTTGAGAGACGTAATGTGCAAAGCTTGGATGACGCCATTGCCGCTGCCGAGTCTCTCGTGGAATACAACACCCGATCCAAAGAAAAACGAACCAACCAAGGTGATAGTGGGGGAGAAAAATCCCCACGAAAGGAGCAAGAGCCTAAGGATAAAGGGAAGGCCAAAGCCTCGTCATATGGAGAAAGGCATGATCGAGGTAAGACCGACTCCCCTAAACCAAAAACCCCATGTTTTATTTGCAATGGTTTCCATTGGATGAAGGATTGCCCCAAGCGCAAGACCCTCAACGCCATCATGAGCCAGTTTGAAGATGACTCTTCGCAAGATGAGCAAGGTCAAACCGAGATGGGATCACTTCGAATCCTGGCAACCATGAAAGGGAAAAGCGCACAACCACATGTGGACCACAAAGGGTTACTATATGTCCAAACCACCATCAACGGGAAGCAATCTAGAGCAATGCTAGACACCGGAGCTTCCCATAACTTCATTTCCATGGAAGAGGCCAAGCGGCTTGGCCTCAGGCTAACAAACAAGGGCGGAACCCTCAAAGCAGTGAACTCCCCCTACTCTTGGCCCCACATGGTTGCCAGGATTCGAAGTGATCCCACATCATGAGCCCCCTGCCTACTCCCCCTACTCTTGGGCCTAGAGCGCTCGGCGGCGGACATCGGATCGGGACGGGTCGGCTCTGATACCACTTGTCACGGGGCCATTACCCTCTCCCCAAAAGGCTAACCTGTTGGGGTGTGCAGCGCCCACGCTTATAGGGCCCAAGGATCCCCTTCTCCTTTCCGATGTGGGACTCCGTCACATTCTCCCCCACCAATTCCATCGACGTCCTCGTCGTGGACCGGGGCCCCCCTGCCTACTCCCCCTACTCTTGGGCCTAGAGCGCTCGGCGGAAGACATCGGATTCGGGACGGGTCGGCTCTGATACCACTTGTCACGGGGCCATTACCCTCTCCCTAAAAGGCTAACCTATTGGGGTGTGCAGCGCCCACGCTTATAAGGCCCAAGGATCCCCTTCTCCTTTCCGATGTGGGACTCCGTCACATTCTCCCCCACCGATTCCATCGACGTCCTCGTCGTGGACCGGGGCCCCCCTGCCTACTCCCCCTACTCTTGGGCCTAGAGCGCTCGGCGGCGGACATCGGATTCGGGACGGGTCGGCTCTGATACCACTTGTCACGGGGCCATTACCCTCTCCCCAAAAGGCTAACCTATTGGGGTGTGCAGCGCCCACGCTTATAAGGCCCAAGGATCCCCTTCTCCTTTCCGATGTGGGACTCCGTCACATTCTCCCCCACCGATTCCATCGACGTCCTCGTCGTGGACCGGGGCCCCCCTGCCTACTCCCCCTACTCTTGGGCCTAGAGCGCTCGGCGGCGGACATCGGATCGGGACGGGTCGGCTCTGATACCACTTGTCACGGGGCCATTACCCTCTCCCCAAAAGGCTAACCTGTTGGGGTGTGCAGCGCCCACGCTTATAAGGCCCAAGGATCCCCTTCTCCTTTCCGATGTGGGACTCCGTCACATTCTCCCCCACCGATTCCATCGACGTCCTCGTCGTGGACCGGGGCCCCCCTGCCTACTCCCCCTACTCTTGGGCCTAGAGCGCTCGGCGGCGAACATCGGATCGGGACGGGTCGGCTCTGATACCACTTGTCACGGGGCCATTACCCTCTCCCCAAAAGGCTAACCTATTGGGGTGTGCAGCGCCCACGCTTATAAGGCCCAAGGATCCCCTTCTCCTTTCCGATGTGGGACTCCGTCACATTCTCCCCACCGATTCCATCGACGTCCTCGTCGTGGACCGGGGCCCCCTGCCTACTCCCCCTACTCTTGGGCCTAGAGCGCTCGGCGGCGGACATCGGATCGGGACGGGTCGGCTCTGATACCACTTGTCACGGGGCCATTACCCTCTCCCCAAAAGGCTAACCTATTGGGGTGTGCAGCGCCCACGCTTATAAGGCCCAAGGATCCCCTTCTCCTTTCCGATGTGGGACTCCGTCACATTCTTATCATGGGGCCATTACCCTCTCCCCAAAGGCTAACCTATTGGGGTGTGCAGCGCCCACACTTATAAGGCCCAAGGATCCCCTTCTCCTTTCCGATGTGGGACTCCGTCACATTCTCCCCCACCGATTCCATCGACGTCCTCGTCGTGGACCGGGGCCCCCCTGCCTACTCCCCCTACTCTTGGACCTAGAGCGCTCGGCGGCGGACATCGGATTCGGGACGGGTCGGCTCTGATACCACTTGTCACGGGGCCATTACCCTCTCCCCAAAAGGCTAACCTATTGGGGTGTGCAGCGCCCACGCTTATAAGGCCCAAGGATCCCCTTCTCCTTTCCGATGTGGGACTCCGTCACATTCTTATCATGGGGCCATTACCCTCTCCCCAAAGGCTAACCTATTGGGGTGTGCAGCGCCCACACTTATAAGGCCCAAGGATCCCCTTCTCCTTTCCGATGTGGGACTCCGTCACATTCTCCCCCACCGATTCCATCGACGTCCTCGTCGTGGACCGGGGCCCCCTGCCTACTCCCCCTACTCTTGGACCTAGAGCGCTCGGCGGCGGACATCGGATTCGGGACGGGTCGGCTCTGATACCACTTGTCACGGGGCCATTACCCTCTCCCCAAAAGGCTAACCTATTGGGGTGTGCAGCGCCCACGCTTATAAGGCCCAAGGATCCCCTTCTCCTTTCCGATGTGGGACTCCGTCACATTCTCCCCCACCGATTCCATCGACGTCCTCGTCGTGGACCGGGGCCCCCCTGCCTACTCCCCCTACTCTTGGGCCTAGAGCGCTCGGCGGCGGACATCGGATCGGGACGGGTCGGCTCTGATACCACTTGTTACGGGGCCATTACCCTCTCCCCAAAAGGCTAACCTATTGGGGTGTGCAGCGCCCACGCTTATAAGGCCCAAGGATCCCCTTCTCCTTTCCGATGTGGGACTCCGTCACATTCTCCCCCACCGATTCCATCGACGTCCTCGTCGTGGACCGGGGCCCCCCTGCCTACTCCCCCTACTCTTGGGCCTAGAGCGCTCGGCGGCGGAAATCGGATCGGGACGGGTCGGCTCTGATACCACTTGTCATGGAGCCATTACCCTCTCCCAAAAGGCTAACCTATTGGGGTGTGCAGCGCCCACGCTTATAAGGCCCAAGAATCCCCTTTTCCTTTCCGACGTGGGATTCCGTCACATTACGCTTGTTTTATTATTTATTTATTTATTATTATTTTAAAAAGCCATGTTTTCAACGCCCTTTGTGGGTCCCTCCAACAGAGGAAAAAGGGTCCTCAATTTCTCATTACACTCATACTTCCTCCCAGTGTACCTAAGTGAAAAAATTACGCGCACTTTGCCTGGGAGAGCATATTATACCATGCCTTGATTCTCACCGATTATTGAAGTTCAGTTGTCATCGGTAGTCTTTCAATAAGGGTTTAGCGGGTTTTAGCTGGGTTCCTCACCTTGAAGAAGCTTAATGTACGGTTCTTTTTTTTTTTTTTCATTTTTCTTTCTATTTTTGGTTGAACCCATCTTATTTTGTCTCTATTTTTGTGGGGTTTTAAGGTTATGCGTCTAAGTTATATGATTTTGGAAGGAGGCAGAAGAGGAAGACCAAAGATGCTTTTTTTTTTCCTTTTCCTCTCTTTCTGGGGGCATGTTTGGGTGGAATGTTAATTGAGTCCCCAGTCTTTCCTTGAAAGTTACAACCTTTTTTATGTTTTTTTTTTCTTTTTTTTCTTTATTCATTTATCTTTCCTGATTTTGTCTCTGTGCTCTAAATCAGATGTTTGATGGGTGGGTGAAAAAAAAGCTTGATCTTGTAGGTCGTTTTTGGGAGACGAGTCTGGGTAAGAACACAAAGAGAAATCAAGCTTCCGTTGGTTCCTGATATGCTTGTTCATGGTTTTAGACTAATATCAGGTTGTTCTTGTTTTTTTTTTTTTTTTTTAATTGAGAACGATCGAACATTTTGCTTTGATTTTGAAGTTATCAAGCTCTCATTGTTCAACAGAGTGTCTCCAGTTGTATTTAACAACTTTTTATGCATGTGTTTCCATCGTTTCAACTTTTGATGCGCGCGCCTCCATTTTAGTGTAACCCATGTATGGATGATTTATTTTCATTCAACTTGATGTTGATTTGTTCATACTGTAGGATCATCAATCTCTGACAACTTAAAATTGTTGCACTCACGAGCAATGTGTTTAAAATGATAGTGTACATAGATTACTGCATGGTTAAGTGGCATTTTAAGATGGAATTTCCCTTGTTTTCTCAAGAGAGATTAGACAATAATAAATCCCAATGCCAAAGGAATTTAATTTACAGGAATTTTGATGACATATTCTGACTTGTTTGTTTTGACATGAGCATGGTTCAATGATTATGGTGTGGTTCTAACAACGGTTTTTTTTTTTTTTTTAATTTTTCTCATGAAAGAAAACTTTTTCTCCATAGGCAAGAAGTGCCTCTTCTATCCCTCGTTAACTGGTGCTAGAAATCATGACTTTGTCTTACTTCTCCAAGTCATTACTATATTAGCCTTAATGTCTAAGATGGATTAAATGAGACCTCACTGATGGTTTTGTCATTTCTTTTAATTACAGATCTTGTGTTCGATGGAGAGGTCTTCAGATACTGTGGGGAAAAAAGCTCCAAGTGTTAAAGGTGAAAACATTTCAAATGGATTTGATGAGGATATAGATGCTATGGAAATAGATGACTATGATAGTGTGGATGCGACTAGCATACACAATCTTGGGGAAGATTTTCTAAAAACCTTCTGCAGAAAGGCAATAATGGCATTTTATGATCAGTATGGTCTCATTAGTCACCAGCTCAACTCGTATAATGACTTTATCCATAGTGGCCTTCAAAAGGTCTTTGATTCTTTTGGTGAGATCATAGTTGAGCCTGGATATGACCCATCAAAAAAGGGAGAGAATGAATGGCGATATGCTTCAGTGAAGTTTGGAAAGGTCAGCCTTGAGCAACCAAGCTTCTGGGGTGGTACAGAAAGAGAGGAACACAATATGCTTCCTAGGCATGCCAGGCTTCAGAACATGACATATTCATCAAGGATGAAAGTGAATGTTTCTCTTGAGGTAAATATAATTACAATCTATTTTTGTGGACAAAAAGCATAGTTAGCCCCCTAAACTTGTTAAAGACGTCCATTTGAGTCCCCAAGCCATTACCATGCTTAATTTCCTGTACCTTTTCTCCTGTGCACATCGGGTCCAATTCAAAAGCTATTCAATCACATAATAAACAATCCATTGATTCTGTTGGTGGATTGAGGGTCTGGGCTATTAAATTAATCTAATGTAAAACATTGACAAGAAAAGAAAAGTCATGGGAAACAAAAAAATGTTGACATTTTGGTTCCATTTTTTTCTCCACCTCTTTAATTCAAGGATGGGAGTAGTGGAGCATCTGCTTGTATCATAGTCACATGACTAATTAGGCTATAAATTGGATTCAATGTTAGCAAAAACAAAGAGATTCAATCCTAGTTTTCAAGATGTTTGCTCAATTGTTTTGTGCTCTCGAATATGCAAGCAGAATTGTGCTTTTCAGTTCCATTCAGTCTTCAAGTACAAAGACTATAATCTTCAGTAGTAGTTTGTTGGTTTGTGGAATGTGACAGTTTAGTGCTCTACAGATGAAATCTTGCTGAGTTGACAACCACCTCCAATGAAGCAAAAACATTAGTCCATTCATTGTGTTTGTTCTTAATTCTTCTTTGTGATATCTTCAATATCCTAATATCTTACCCTTTCCCCCCTTCTTTCTTTCAAAGAGTTTTCCAATGTCTGATATTTATCTGCAAATGTATCAGGTATTCAATCAAAGACTTGTTGAAAGTGATAAGTTCAAAACTGGAAAAGATAAAACTCTTAAGAAGGAGGTTTTAGAGACAGATAGCAGGGACATCTTCATTGGAAGGATTCCTGTTATGGTGAAGTCTGACCTTTGCTGGGTGAAAATGGCTGAAAAAGGGGATTGTGATTTTGATCATGGAGGCTATTTTCTGATCAAGGGTGCAGAGAAGGTCAGTTTGAATTTTGTTTTTCAGTTTCTTTTCTGTAATTTGGTTTGAAAATAAACATGTATGTCTGGTTTTGTGTTGCGTTTTTTGATTCTTGAATGCAAAACAATCTTACACTTTTCAAAATTTTAAAGCTTGCAATTGAAGTATATGATAGAGTTCCTAAGCAAGCATTGTGGCAGACAATGAGTAGGAAGAAGATTCCCTTATTATTAAGTAATCTAGTGTGAGACGTGTATGAAGGAGTGTTGATCCCCATGAGGAAAGTTGGAGGTGAGATAGAGGACTTCCCAATTACTATTAGTATACAACAAGAGTTTGCTCCAAGTCCTTCTCTATACTTTTTAGTTATGGATGAATTGACATGACTTGTTTGAGACAATGTCATGTGCTTTATGTTATTTGTAGATGATATTTTTTGATAGATGTGAATAGGATGAGACTAGACTCAATTAGAATTATCAGGATTCCCGTTAAGTTGAAAGGTAAATTCTATTGAAGAACAATGATTATGCTAGTGATGTTGTATGATAGTGAGTGTTGATTGTCAAGAAACATGTCAAAAAAAAAAAACTTCTAACAGAATGAGAATGCTTAGATAGATTTGTGGCCACAAATGTTGGTTTGGACATCTCCAATGTAGACCTTCAAAATGCTCTGCTTAAGAGGTATGAAAAATTTCAGGTGGATGGCAAGAGAAGAGGGAGAGAATGACCTAAGTTGACTTGGGTGCTTTTGTTTAAGAAGGATTTAGAACAATTACATCTCATACTAAACTCAATTCGTAATAAAGTGGAATGGTGAGAAAAAATTTGTGTAGCTAACCCCCCTTCTTCTTGTTGTTGTAATTGAAGCTAGAATTTTCTTTGTTTGAAGTAAGCTTATATTTACTATAATCTGGACCTTCTAGTGTTTAACTCAGTTCACACCTGTTCTTCTTTTCTTTTCAAAATTGGATTAAGTGCTTCATTGAGCATAAAATTCATTGACCATCTGTCTTTTGGTATGATTTATCTTTGCTTTTGTATGTTGGATTTATGTTTGTTAATTGCAGGTTTTCATTGCTCAAGAGCAAGCTTGCCTGAAGAGACTTTGGATTTCAAATAATCAGGGTTGGACGATTTCATACAAATCTGAAGTTAAAAGGAATAGGCTAATTATTAGAGTGGTGGGCCTATCAAAAGTTGATGATGTCAAAGGAGAAAAGAAAGGCCTTAATGTTTATTTCTTATCAACTGAGATCCCTGTCTGGATTTTGTTCTTTGCTCTTAACGTCAAGTCAGACAAGGAAGTTATAGACTTGATTGACTATGATGATGATGATACCAACATTGTGAACATACTGTTTGCTTCAATTCATGATGCTGATGAGAAATTTGAGGGCTTCCGAAGAGCTCGGCAGGCTCTCAATTATATGGAAAAGCTTGTAAAAGGAACCAGATTTCCTCCAGTAGAACCTATAGAAGAATGCATAGCCACATATTTATTTCCCAGTCTCCATAGCATTCCCCAGAAGGCTCGCTTTCTTGGGTATATGGTAAAGTGTCTCTTACAGGCCTATGCAGGCCGTAGAAAATGTGAAAACAGAGACTCTTTTAGGAACAAAAGGTTTGAATTGGCTGGTGAGTTGCTTGAGCGAGAGCTGAAAGTACATATTGGACATGCTCGGAGACGCATGGCCAAGGCCTTGCAGAGAGACCTCTATGGAGATCACCGTGTGGAACTAATTGAACACTATCTGGATGCTTCCATAATCACCAATGGTCTCTCTAGGGCATTCTCCACTGGAGCATGGTCACACCCTTTCAAAAAGATGGAAAGGATTTCTGGTGTAGTGGCCAATCTTGGACGTGCAAATCCATTGCAAACAATGGTTGATTCACGGAAAACACGACAACAGGTTCAATACACAGGGAAGGTTGGAGATGCTAGATACCCGTAAGTCAAATGCTAGAACTTTACATTGTTTCATTTGTTGTGACAGTCTGATATTTAAACTTACATAAACGCCATCCTTTAACTCGATAAATTGGATCCCTTGAGGGTTTATGGTGTTACTTCTGTAATGTAGTTTTCTGCTTCCAGGCATCCTTCTCACTGGGGTCGGGTCTGCTTTCTGTCGACTCCAGATGGTGAAAATTGTGGGCTTGTGAAGAATTTGGCAGCTACAGGCCTTGTTAGTACACAAATAACAGAACCTCTAATAGAAAGACTGCTTGACTGCGGAATGGAGAAGTTGGTGGATGATACCTGCACTAGACTGGGTAGGAAAGATAAAGTACTTCTGAATGGGGAATGGGTTGGAATCTGTGATAACTCCCTTTTATTTGTTGCTGAACTGAGACAACTACGCCGCAGGAAAGAGTTGCCACATCAGGTTACCTTTTTCTCAGTGCTCAAAGCCTGTCATATGTAGTCTCAGATTCTTAATTCTTGATATATGTCGAGCTGTGGTAGAGACCAATAGATTGATACATGGTATTGAAGGAACAATGAAGTGAAGAATGATTAATTTCTTAGGATGTGATTTGCAGATCTTTGCGTTTGGCTATTTACTTGGGCCAAAAAAGCCATACTTGAAAATACAATATGTTTTTTGGTTCAGTTTCCTTTTTGTGGCACCTTATGCTGATACTAAATTTTTTTCCTAATGTTAAGTGATTTGATGGATCTATGGTCATTCTGGGAAGGATTGAATAAGAAAAATGGATATTAGTTGTAAAGTAGGTATAGTGGAGGTAAATAGAGGGAGTGACATTGGCTTCATGCTAGACATGTCCAATGTTGACCTACAAATGCTCTGATTAAGAGGGGTGACGAATTCTAGGTAGATGGCAAGAGGAGAGGGAGAGAATGACCTAGGTTGACTTAGAAATTTTGGTTAGGAAGGATTTAGAATAATTAGATCTTAAACTTAGTTCATAATATACTGAAATGACCAGGAAAGATTCATGATGAGAAAGTACTTCCATTTTAAAGAAAGTATGTTGGATTGATATCTTATCCTACTCTAGTATGCTTCTGGTTTAAGAGTGACCTAGGTTGAAGCTTTGCATATGTTAAATATTGTATCTTGACCCTATAAGAATACTCTTATGTTGCCAAGTATCACATTCAAATGGATTCTGGGCCAAATTTGGTCCTCTGACATGAGAATATTCAGCTCCCAGATTTATATTGTCGAAGTGTGTGATTATCTAGGCTTTTAATGGGCACTAGTTAGAGAGACCTTGAAATTTATTAGACTTGCTTCCTCAAGAGATGATGTATGGAGGTAAACAGTCCAACTGGTACTTCTTGAATATGTGTGTATGCTTGATTGTCATGCACTTTGTAGTCAGCTATAACCTTTATTATTATTAATTTAGTTCCCATTTCCCACCAATGCGAGCTGTTCTTCCAATCTTCAATGCCAATTCCAAGGCTTGGTTTCTCTGATTTGCTACTTGTGCTTAATGTTGGCATTGTGCTAGGAAGTCCTTTTATTTGATTAAATTATAGCTGTTGTCAACTTTTCTACTTTTCTGAATATGCTTTAAATTCTCTTATGCTTCTCATCTTTATAGAAACAGATTAGTATTCAATGGTGACAACCAGGAAAAATTTTGTAATTATCGTGATGATTTTTAGAAGGCACTACAGTAGTAAAGGATCTGGAGTTGATAATAGGTTTTTAAAGAAAGAATCTGCTTTTATGCTATTTTACATTTTGGTAGGTGCTATCTATCAGGCTTATTTAGTATGCATGGTTGTTGTTGTGCTTTTGACCTTTTCTTTTGTTGATATACTAAAGATAAAAAGCTATTTGAAGTCATCTATTAACAGTTTCTCTTGTTAAAAAGTTTATTATGTCATCAAGGTGAGTGCTGTGTCCATGAGAATATTATTTGGAGTTGACTTAAGCAGTCATTGTTTGCTTTCACATGGTCTTATCTACTTCAACTAGTGTTGTTCCACTTACAGAAATTGCTTCAAGAATGTGGTTGAGCTCCCTTCCCCTCTGTTTTTCATATTCTGTCTTCCATCCCTTCTCCTCATCCACAAAAAAGTGTTTGCTCAATATGGCTTGAACTATTAGTACTTGTGGTTTGTTCACCCTGCCTTATATATATGCACTAGGCAGCAACTGTTGGTTTGATTTGTCTGATTTTCTTGCCTTTTGGAAATATTTAGTAATTGCTTTTTCCTATAGGTGGAAATTAAAAGAGATGAACAACAAAGAGAAGTGCGCATATTTTCTGATGCTGGAAGGATTTTACGGCCTCTTATAGTTGTTGAGAACTTGGTTAAACTAAAAGATTTTAAAGGGGATAATTATACCTTCCAATCACTTTTGGATGAAGGAATCATTGAACTTGTTGGGACCGAAGAGGAAGAGGACTGCAGTACTGCTTGGGGTATCAAGTATCTTTTGGCTGATATTAAGGAGGAGAAACTTGTAAAGTACACTCACTGTGAACTTGACATGTCTCTTTTATTAGGTTTGAGTTGTGGAATCATTCCCTTTGCTAATCACGACCATTCAAGAAGAGTCCTGTACCAGGCTCAAAAACATTCTCAGCAGGCAATTGGTTTTTCCACAACAAATCCCAACGTCAGAGTAGACACTCTGTCTCACCAAATGTATTACCCCCAAAGGCCACTTTTTCAGACAATGATTTCTGATTGCCTTGGAAAACCTACAAACCCACTCAGACATAATGCGGTACTGCCAAAGCCAGAGTTATTCAATGGTCAGAACGCTATTGTGGCAGTCAATGTTCATCTAGGATACAATCAAGAGGATTCCTTGGTAATGAATCGTGCTTCTTTAGAGCGTGGTATGTTTCGATCTGAGCATATTAGAAGTTACAAGTCTGAGGTTGACAATAAGGAACTATTAGATAAGAAGAGGAAGCTTGAGGATGTGGTCAATTTTGGAAAGATGCAGAGTAAAATTGGACGTGTTGACAGCCTTGATGATGATGGCTTTCCTTTTGTTGGTGCCAAACTACAAAGTGGCGATATTGTTATAGGGAGGTGTGCAGAATCTGGGGCTGATCACAGCATAAAACTGAAGCACACTGAAAAGGGCGCAGTCCAGAAAGTGGTTTTGTCGTCTAACGATGAGGGAAAGAATTTTGCTGTTGTGTCCTTAAGACAGGTAGGCCTGCTGGAATATCTGGAAGCTCAATATTAACATCTCTGGGCATTCAAGCACAAATTTATTTGCACATGCACACCTACATACACGTACAACACATATTCACTGGGGAAAATTTTAATGGCAATGTGACATAGAATCAGACATATGTAAAAGGCCAAAAATAGCTGCTATTTGATGCTTGAATGTCCTTTTGATTTGACACAAAAAAAGGAAAAACTTGAAGAATCACTTGCCTCTACTGTTATTATTGGAGAATTTGCCGGTGTTGGCTTCTGGGATTTCTGGTGTTGGTTGGTGCCAGTAGGTCTGTTTCAGATTGTACATGTGTCTTGCTTCATTTTGGTTTTTTGTGAATGAGTGAAACAGTAAACTGTTTGCTTGGTCATCCTTTATGAACTTTTCATACAGTAGGCAATATTCTCGCATTGCTTTTGATGCTGGAAATTTCATTAATTATTCTTCTTGTGCATGATCTCTGTACCTCATACCTGGGTTACAAGTTGCTACTCTCTTGATGGTCTTTTCACAAATCTTGCCTTATCAAGTAAATTTTCCCTGTTTGTTGAATAATTTCCTGATGTGCTGCAGGTGCGTTGTCCATGTCTTGGAGATAAATTCTCAAGCATGCATGGGCAAAAGGGTGTCCTTGGCTTTCTAGAGTGGCAAGAGAACTTCCCTTTCACCATTCAAGGAATAGTTCCTGATATTGTCATAAACCCACATGCATTTCCGTCACGACAAACTCCTGGGCAACTCTTAGAGGCTGCCTTAGGAAAGGGGATTGCCTGCGGTGGCAAATGGAGATATGCCACCCCATTCTCCACTCTCTCTGTTGATGCCATCACAGAACAACTCCACAGGTGACAATGCCTCTTAATTTATTAATCTGTTTTCTGGGATTGTAAAATTAAAAGTGATTTTTGGTTTCTTTGAATTTTCATCATGTTGTGGAGTTGCTTAAGGATTACCAGAAGCTGTTGGTGTTTTCTTGAGGGTTGTATAGCATGTGCATGGCACTGCAACAGTTTCGCAGCTGGCTGCACGATGAGGGCTGTGCCATGTTCACTCAACTACTTTAACTACTTGTTCAAACTCTCTAATATTGTTTGCCCCTTTTGTTTTTGGCTTCCTTTTTTTTTCTTTTTCTTTTGTTTCTAATTAGATTTTCTTGTGATGAGTCCCAAAATCATGTACATTTTACTGAATGTGCACAACAGGGCTGGATTCTCAAGATGGGGAAATGAGAGAGTTTATGATGGTCGAACTGGCGAAATGGTTCATTCACTCATATTTATGGGCCCAACATTTTACCAGCGGCTTGTTCACATGGCTGAAGACAAAGTAAAGTTCCGAAACACTGGGCCAGTCCACCCACTCACTCGGCAGCCTGTTGCAGACCGTAAGCGTTTTGGTGGTATCAAGTTCGGTGAGATGGAGAGGGACTGCCTCATAGCACACGGCGCATCTGCCAATCTGCATGAGCGGCTTTTTACCCTGAGTGACTCTTCTCAGATGCATATTTGCCAGAGTTGTAAGAACCTGGCAAATGTCATCCAACGGGCAGTGCCTGGCGGCCGCAAAATTAGGGGTCCCTATTGCCGGTTTTGCGAATCTGTTGATGACATCGTTAGGGTCAGTGTACCTTATGGAGCCAAGTTGTTGTGCCAGGAGCTTTTCAGCATGGGCATAAGTTTGAAGTTTGAAACCCGTATCTGTTGAGCCTTCCTTTTGGTTGTTTCAATATTTTGCCCATTTTGCCTACAGGAACTTGCTGACTCGTAGGTGCAGAATTGGGGGGGGGGGGGGTGTTCCCAGGACCCATGTATGATTAGTGGTTAGACATTTTTGTGCTAATTTCAGATAGTAATTAATAATAGTCTCTTTGTTTTTATACCTAGTTCTCTAGGCTAGTGTTCATTTGAGACTGGGGTTAGTGAGGGGCTTCCTGATGATGGCTCAATGCAGACCAAGAAACCTCTAAGAACCAATTGGTTGATTGATGATCCACCTCTGTAGTGTTACGATTTCTACAAAGATGCCATCGGTCTCTATAGTAGCCTGCAAAAAGATACAAAGGAAAATTTAAAAAAATAATGATAATACAAAAACTGAGGAGGTTGGAGATGATGGAGTTGCATGCACGGGCACTCTTCCGTGAATTTAGGTGTACAGCAGCGCAAAGAAGGTAAAAGGTTGGGTTCTAGTTCTGCCACTTTGCTAGCTGCCAGCCGGCAGTCTGCCTTTTCGGCCTCAATTATTAGTCGTGGAATTCAGCGCCGTGGAGTTTTATACAAATACGATAAATTTAAATGGGAATGTATGTATATTTATGTAATTTTACGTTAATTATAATTATAGAGCATCGGGGTATAAAATTAACGGTCATGATAAATGTGAGATCTAAGCTGGAGTGTGAGATACGTATGTCCCGCAACAAAGACGATTTGGAGTGGGAGATACGTTCCCGATTTGCTTTCCCGTGGAGAGAAGAAGAAGAAGACCAAAAGACGATTTTGAATAAAAATACCGCAACCACAAAGACCAGCGTGTGGATGGGGTCAAAGAAAAAAAGAGGAAAGGCCCAGAATAGGAAACCAAAACATGTCCCGGTCAAGTCAAAAAAAAATAAATTGGAAAAGCAGAGTACATACATGAGATAAGAAGAATAGAAAAAACGAAAATAGAACCCCCCGCTGGTGGTCAACTCCTAGTCAAAAAAGAAATTCAAGGGAGACAGACATGTCACACGTCCCACTCCCCTCTCTCTCTCTCTCTCTCTCTCTCCCTAATAAAATAAAATAAAAAGCAAGAAAACCCAGAACGAGACGTCGAAAGCCAAAAACCCTCCGACGAGCGTTTGAAAGAAACCCTGAAGAATTTGAAAGAAACAAAGAATTAACGCGGCAGGCCACCCCCCCCCCACCCCCCAGCCATGCAAGAAAAGGCACGGCGGACGATCCTTTCTCTTATATTACTGTTTTTTTCTCTAGTCTCTATCGAATAGTCTTTCTTTCTTTTTTTTTCTTTTTTTGAAATAATAATAAAAAGAATAGAGGTCAAAGGAGTCAACGACTTGGGTTTACTTTCATATTCGTTCCTTCAACTTCAACTTCAAATTCCAAAATTGGTTTGAAAAAACAAAAAAAAAAAAAAAAAAGGAGGAGGCATGGACTTGAAGAAGAAAGGAGGGTCTGACGGCGACTATGATTGTCTTTCCTTCTCCAACCTCCTCAAAACCGTCATGACTTCCGATGCCGGCTTCCAGGTTTGTCCTCCTCCATTTTATTTCTTTCGGTTACTTTTTAATTTCATTTCGTTTCCTTTTTTTTTTTAATGATTCCATTTGTTTATATATGTATATATATGGAAATGGATTTAATAGCAATTGAATTGTGGTAGTGCGTGATTTTTTTTTGTTTTTTTAATTAATAATATATCTCCCAAGTTATGGAATCTTAGGCCCACAGCATTGCCTGTGCTGCAGCATTTGCCATCGCCAAGACCTAAGCAAGCATTGGCAATTGAGAATGAGATGCCTGCCAGAGTGATAAACCAACAAAACTCAGACCGTCTGGAAACGCTTCCTACTACTGATGGGTATGGTTGGAGGAAATATGGGCAGAAGCAGGTGAAGAATTCTAAGAATTCAAGAAGCTACTACAGGTGCACATATTGTGGTTGCCCTGCAAAGAAAAGGGTTCTACAATGCGATCCCTCTTGTCGTGTTATTGACGTTGTCCACTTGGGTCACCATAATCATGATCCCCTTCAAGAGAAATGCCGCAGCTCAATAGGGCTTGTGTCAACTGGTAAGCTGCCTGTTGGTGGACTCGTGGATTTTTCTGTTCACAAATCTGATGCTTTGGATCTGTCAATCCATTCTGAAGACGCCAAGCAATCACCATTGTGCATGCATGAATCAGGGCAACCAGGTTTAAACAGTTCTACTGGCAGTGTCAGAGAGCCAGAGACAAAAAAATTGTAAGAAATTTTTATCCTTTTAAAGACTTTTCATGTGTTTAGCTTTGTGTTTATTTTATCATCCTGATATAGATTTGTGCTATTTTGCAGCTTTAGTGCAAGTGGGAAAAGAACCCAGCAAAATAATACTGGTGGTCTCGCAGGCATTGAGGTTCAGGAGAAGCTTGGTGCTGAAACACTACCAAGAAAAAGGCATGTGTTTTAAGGAATTAGGTTATTTAGAAACTTTCTCTTGATTTTAGTTGCTATGTTATGTTAATTCAACAGAATGGTCAATGAGCAGGATACAAGAAAGTGGTGTAAGTGCCATCCCTTTCTTAAAAGACACAAAGGAGTCTACAGGTGTTATGCATGCTGTTGTTGGTGAGGGGAACTCAAGTGATGGATATAGATGGCGTAAGTATGGGGAGAAAACATTGAAGGGGAATTCTTATGCAAGGTAGACATTTGAGAATGTTAAGAATTTATATTTTGTATCAGATTCCTTCTAGTGCTGTATTCTGCTATTTGTTGTTAAGTAATTTGCTGAGATTGTTATTACTGGTTTAGCTCACTAGAAATGTATTGTAGTCATAACACCCCTTTGTAGTACATTGCATGTGCAATTTTTTCTAGGCATATGTATATGTTCTGTATGTGGCACACTAGCTAGATATAAAGTTTTCATTTACCGTTCAGTCTGAAAATCCATCCTTTCTTTCTGTTCTGCTACTCCCCTTCTTCTTCTTCTTCTGCTGCTGCTGCTGCTGCTGCTGCTGTTCCTTTTATTTAATTACTTTTTCCCCTTATAGTTAATTGCTCTTGGTTATGAAATTTTCTGTCATACTTGAGTCCAAATCAACTACATGCTTAAAATTTGTTCTGCTGAATCTTTTAATGTAGTTATTGCTATTATTATTATTATTATTTCTTAACACTCTATTTCCTGCCATCTATCATTTTGTGGAATGATTGAAGGCACTACAGATTTGTTCTCACTTTTGTTCACACCTTGGTCATATTATAGGAGCTATTACAGATGCACATCTGCAGGATGCTCTGCTCGTAAGCAAGTTGAGAGGAGTGCAGATGATTCAGCAGTGACCACCGTGAAATATGTGGGGGAACATGACCATGATGTACAACCACCTAAGAAATGGCGTGGCCCAAAAGTTTATCCACATGTTATTTCCTCTGCTGCTGCCATACACGAGGCCGAGAGAGAGAAGACTGGAAGTTCATCTGATCAAAAGTCAACCCAGTGGTCGAAAGGAATAGAAGAAGTTATGGATGAGAGGGTGTTGGAACTTGGAGGAGAGAAGGCACTGGAGTCAGCTCGAACACTTCTTAGCATAGGATTTGAAGTCAGGCCTGGTTGAGAAGAAATTCCTAAGAGTACGTCGTTCAAAAGTTGAGATCAAGGAGCCTTGTATAATTGGGTTTGAACGAAGATTTTTGGTGATTTCATACTGTTGATAACAGATTATCTGTCCATAGAGTTGAGTTACTTCTGCAAATTTGTCCGTCTTACAAGAAACACAAAGCAGTTGGCTGATCTAACCCACTGAGATTATGCCATGTTATTTGCAAGCGGCAGCATACCAGATTATTGCGAATCCCTGAGAAGCATTCGTGGAAGTCATTTTGTAGGAATTTTTTTTTGGATTCAGCTAGCTCATAGAGTAGATAGAAAACGTTCATGTAAATGCGCATTTTCAAATCCCATTATGGGTAACGATGAAGTAGAGCCTGTTATGGCCCAAAACTTTTAAGTATGCCCCTTGTAAATTTTCCTCGTAAATACAGGACCACATTTTCCTGGCGTCTTAAATCGAAACCATATCACTGAGGTTAGCTCCATCAAGGACAGTGAAATTTTGCGGTTTACCGACACCAGCTTGGTTATGCAAATCAAGCTCCTGCACTCTGTCAATGGGAAGCTATTTTCCGTGAACCGATTTGCAAATGAACACTCTTCGTACCGTAAAATTACAAGTCGCAGACAAAAATGGGAATACCTCGTCCTGGAAATATGTATGGTATTATCCTACTAAAAATGAATGTATGGTCTGACAATGTGGCAAATGCAAAATCATTTATGCAATCATAATAACCAGACCGACATTGACAGCAATTGATTGCATTTGGCAAAACAGTGGCCTAGATCGAGGTCCTTTTCTGAGACGGCAACAAAATACATGAGACTGACATCAGATCATTCTGTTTGCCTCTCATTCCACAATACCAGGGACAACTGGAGTTAAACTAATATTCCTTGTATTTCCTTCAAATGATGTGGATTTATCTCAGATGTAAGGTTCCCTCGAAGCTATGGGCAGCTCCAGGTCAAGGCCTAATTCATCAATTGGACTGAAATGGGAGTCCACCATGTCTTTACTTACTTCTCCTAAGCTTGGGGGATCCCACTGCATAATTTTCATCAGAATTACTACTCAAGCTTGCATAAGATTATGGACTAAAGTTGACTTGATTACCTTTGGAGCAAAATCCTTATCCAGTAGCCTAGCCCGAACACCCTATAGACAAGGATAATTTAGAGAAACATAAGATTGGTTTCTCTGGATATTCCTTATATGAGGCTTGAAAGAAAATACAGAAACTAACCTCGCAGAAGTCATTAGAGACCCTTTTAGAGATCATGGTGTGGGATATTCGGTACTCACGAGCAAGACATTGATCAAGAGATTGAAATCTGCCTTCCCGTATCTAACTTGTACCAACAAAATGTAGTCAGGATTACAGTGATTGCAATATATTATAGACTAATAAATCCAAGGGATAATAGGCTTACAGATCGTAAGGTCACTTTTAAGCTCAGTGGAGAGGCCTCTTTTATTTTACTGAGGGCTACTTTACACCATTCATCATAAGAGCTAGCTGCCTCATTTTCCTGGGAAAACTAATGTTTAAAACTAAGTTCAAGTAAAAAAGCCTGCAAGGAAACAGACACACAATTGATGTTATTGCACCAAATTTTTAAGCTTACCAGTGAATCAACTATTTCCTCTACTGTATCATGGCTGAAACATTTATCAATTGTCTCGATCCTGGAAGAGACAGGCAAACAAAAATAGTTTGGACATGTGTTATATTTGTGGCATATTAATTCCTGCAATACCATCTTGCAAAAAATAGTAAGATATAACTAGACAGATTACTTTTATATACAATAAAAATGGCATATGACACATTTTGGCTGTGCTGGTTTTTTTTTGGGGGGGGGGGGGGGAGAGGGCGGGTGGGGGATTTCATGCGGAAGAAAGAGAGAAATGAATGATGAAAGATAAGTAAAATTCACAAAAGAGAAAAAAAAAAAAAAGCCTAGTGCAAATGACAAGAACCACTATTACAAGTGCGCAGGACAGAAAACGATGCAGTAGTATTATATAGGAAATGCACAGTCAAGCGTTACTTGGGAAGGACACTTCTCTTATCTGGATACACAAGATCACCATACTGTGCAAGAGAATTCTCCACAACATTAGGATCATCTGTGGTCAATTTAACAAGACGTTCTTCAATCCAAGGAAGTCTCTGTCAAGGAAGTTTATTACCAAAAGTGACATATGAAGAATGATAAAGGACAAAAACATATTAATGCAGTGAGAACACACAGCATTTAGTGAATAGTGGGTTGCAAGGCCACAAGACATCATTTCTACGCCATTAAGCTTATCCCCGGTTAGAGCCAAATATTCTCCTGGAGGGACAAAAAAAAAAAAAAAAAAACCAACATTTGGCAAGTCAGTTCACTACTGCACATGAGAAGCATCCCTGTGAAAGAACATAGATACAACAGAATAGTAAAATGCAAATTCCAAACGGTAGTAAATAAAGGTTACCTAGGTAACCAGGAAGGCGAGAAAGATAAAAGGTTGTCCCTGCATCAGGATGGAAACCCATTTGCACTTCTGTATTAGCAAAAACCTGCAAATTTTATTCATAAATGCTGGTAAATTAAGTCCATGCTTTCTATCGGTACTATGTGCCAAAAGCATTATAGTTTGTCTGTATTCCAAACATATGAATACTGCTCAAATTCAGAAGGTTTCTGATTCTAAATGATTATAATTAGGGTAATTCGACTGGGAATATAGATGTGAAATGCAATGAACCAACAATATGACATTACTTGAGAAACCCGAAATGCTATCACTTAGGTGCTACAAACATTGACAGAAGTTAGAACTGACTCATTTCTCTTACAACATTTATGGGCACTGCCTGGCAAACCATGGGAAAAACTGAGTTTTTGGAAATGTGAACATTTGCCCTTCAGGTTATCACACATAAAATTCAGCCCTCACACATTTCATCCCACAAGTCTACATTCTAGAAGGAAGCTTCATCAGATGTACATGGCCTCTGTTGAAGCACACAATAAAAACAAAGGAAAAAAGGGAAAGCTTATCCTGTCAATAAAGATCTCAACATTGCAAAGGCAGTCCAGTCATAAAATCGAGTAAATCTAGAGATTGTACCACAAGGCAGAAAGTTATGTCATAAGTTTACAACTTTGAGAAAAAGATATGAAAGAACAATATTGGTAAGTAATACATGCTAGGGAGCCTAACATTATCTCTCATCAATAATTGTAATTATGAAATGTTGGAGAAAATTAGCAATAGAACATAAATAAAAATCAGATAGAAGTTCATTGCGACTAGTAGGCTCCAGCACCAGCAACATACAGTTCTATCAGTTACCACACGGAACATTCCAGGGATCGCAATTCCAGCTCCACATCCAATGGTAATGCCATCCAACATAGCCACCTGTAAGAATCAATGATACAGTAACCAACACTTCCATTTTTAAAGTGATAAGCTTTTCAATCCACACAACACAAAGTAATAGAATCTTATGGCACACCAGAGACTCCTATTATATGTGACAAGTGAGCTGCAATACAGAGCTCATAAAAGCATGACCAACAAATTGCGATGGTATCCCACATAGAAGAGCCAGGGCTCAAAATGATAAAACATCACATTAAAGAAAATTTGTATTCTCACATGTGGCTTCAAATATGTTCCTTGTAGGTAGACAAACTTATATAATGTCTCAAAAAATGTTTTGCATTCTTCGAATCTCCCTGCAATTAATCACAACAATTGAGAAGGATATCAGAGACAGTATTACTGTCATTTTGTAGACTATGTGAAGAGGTTGCATCCAAACCAAAAGCAGTCCTAATAACTTCACACTTGAGAAAGATATGGAGGCAGTCAATAAACAGTGGTTACAATTCATGCCTACTAGTACCCAAGCAGTCTGAAAGAATGACTCAGACAAAATGAAAAAGTTTTGCGAATCATCTAAGGGCCTAATCATGGCAACCAGTAGCAAACCACAAACCCATTTATCAATCAACCCTTAAAAATCTTATATCATTACCATAGTTGGAAGCAGCAGTACGAGGTTTACATAAGCATTTTTTCTTTTTTGAGTCACATCCATTGTCAAAAGCATGCCAATCTTACAAGTATTTCTGAACCTTCTGCTGCCAAGAATCAAAACAAAATACACTATAGAGCAACCAAAATAACAAACTTTCTTTCTTTATCCTCCAAGGAATTCAATAGAAAGTTAAGAGGGGCACAGTAGCTAAATAATTCTTGATTTGCTAGCTTGAACTGGAAAGTCTGAGACAATTTCTAACAAATAGAAGAAAAAACTGAAATAAATGAAACATTACATACCTTGATTAAGCAACTCACAGAGGGAAACAACATCTGCACCTGAACAGAAAGCTCTGCCACTGCCCTTTAGAAATTTCAAGAATGCAAATTAGAAAAGAAACCGCGTCACACCCAATTGAATTCTGAATAGTATGACTTGATCCTGTTAGAGAAGAAACCTCCACACACAGGCTAAATGCAACTGACAGGAAAATTTTCTATGGTTCTCTTTCAACAATGGTTCCCTTTACTTAACTCCACAGAGATTGAACAACAAGCTCATTGGACAAGGCTTTGTTCACATACTCATTTTCATTTCTTCGTATGCGAAAGAAAAAGGAACATAAAAAGAAAAGCACCATAAGTGCAAAATGTATCAACCGAGTATGAAGCTTGATGACAGAGCAATGCTATACCTTCATGAAGACAAAACCGATATCAGGGTTGTCTTCCCATGATTCGTAAAGTCTCTTCAGCTTAGCCACCTGACAAAAGCAAACAAGGAGTTGTTTGCAACTTCAAGGACTAAAACAACAGTTGCATAGAATATAAGAAAATTTGGAAAAAGAATAATAATAATAATAATAAGTGAAAGAGGGAAAAAAAGCAGCAAACCATAGGAGCAGTGAGAGCATTGAGAGAAGAAGGTCTGTCAAGAATGGCTGCTCTCGATTTTGCTCCTCCTTCAACAAACACCTGAAAAAATCACATCCCATAAAAATAAGCTCCTTTTGATAGCAAGTGGCACAGGCAGTGCATGCCCAGAAGAAATCTTTGAACAAAAAGACAAGCAAGAGAGAGAGAAGACATGGCTTTGGACATCATCGTTTGGAACATAGTTTGGTAGAGCAGAAAGGCCTCTCCGGTGCGTGGAGAAAAACCCAAATCTCGTGTTGAATGATTTCTTCACTTTGATCAGTTCCTTAAACCTCTGCATCGTCCACTTTTATACTGGAGATGATGGTTTATGAGAAAGGAAATCAAAAAAAGGAAGGGACGATGGCGGCCCTGCTCGCTTGCTTGCTTTGCGGCTTTCTCCTTCTTGCGCCTCTGCAGTCGCCAATTCCCACAAGCAGGCGGAGTGAGCAAATTTTGAGGACTAAGGCGGCACTACTACGGCTATGCGTATGCGATGTGTAGGCCGTCTTAATTCTACGGATGTTTTCCGCCGTTGATCATGATGACCCTTCGCACTTTTTCCACGTCAGTCAAAAGTTCAATTCTTTTCATCGCCACTCCCTTTTGTGGGCACCTTAAAAATCCTTGTTCGGGAGCCTACGATGATTCTTTAACTAATTCGAGGCGTTGATTTAATTAATATCATCCTTTTCCTACCTAAGACCCCAGTAACGCAGCTCCAATTTTTTTCTAAATTCCGGAGTTCTACGGGTAATGACAACCTGATAACCTTAATTGCAACAGCCTGTTTTTGTCTGGATTTTGAGTGTTTGATTCATTGACAAGGTTAAGAACGTCCAACGGGAGCATTCTAATCATAAAATTTAGAATTTTTCATATTTTTGTGGTTTTCATAACTTATGACCCAACCAAAAGGAAAAAAAAAAAGCATTTATGGTTTCGTCTCTCAACAAATCCAAAGTGGCATTTTGAGGCAGAAATGTGAATCAGCTTGAACATGACCAACCTTCCTGCTCCAGCCCTTCAACTTGGACGGCATATGGGGAGTCCCAGTCAGCATCGAAGATAGATTGAAGTTGTGAAACAATGGCAGGGCTGTATGCCCCAAAGCTGATACCAGCCGTTGTATAGAAATAATCCCACACAAGATTGCTTGTCCCAATGTGGGCTCGTACATCACTAACTGCATACTTTCCATGGTTGACCCTCGTGAAGCCAGGATAAATATTTCCTGTGCTTGTCCCATTGCTAGTGGCAGGTCCTGTCAGGTTGTAACCTGGAACAACATAGTATCTGATTTCAACTTTGCCGGAACAGTTGTTATACTTGGAGGAGGAGCAGAGGACATTGGAATAGAGGAGAGACTTCAGATACTGATCAGTGTTGTTGATGAAATGTGCCCAGTATGCTACTAGTATCTTCACTGTTGCATGCTTGGAGAAGACAACCTATACAAGTCCTCAAAGTCAACAAATTTCGTGCTGCATCTACACATGATACCATCACAGCATAGGTGAAAACTGACAGCCCTATGTTTTAAGTTGAGCATATCAGGAAGTGAGAGATTGGCCTCATGGATGCATGCCGTATAATTTTCGTATTGAAAAATAATGCCTTAAGAAAATTTTCAGTTGCAAGTCACCTAGAACTAGCAAGAGGCAAGTAAAATTATATTGGGAGGAATTGTAGGATTGAGGCATTAGGAGGTAGTTACCTCTGATATTGCAGAGGAAAGGGATGACCAGTATACTTTTTGCTTTGTATACTGGGACTGACCAAGCCAGTCCATGGTACTTATTCTAACTGTTGCTCCACTTCTCACCGATCTAATTGTATCAATCCAGGCTTGTTCATCTGTCTGGTATTTGCCAAATGATAGCTGCAAACCAAATATAGTGTCAAAACACTGAAGTTTGTAGAGCAAATGCAATTTTAGCATATCAGTATTTTAACAACAGACCAGCCATTTTGCTTCAATAAGGTCGGGGAAATAATTTGTCTCCCACAAATTTGGCTTATGATCCTTTTAAATGCCACCAGCAACTTGATTTGCATATGACCTTTCAGATATCATACAGCAAATCCACAGCATACGATCAAACCGAAAACTGGACAATTACCTCAGGGGGAGCAAAAGAAAGATAGCTCCGTTGAAGTTCCAAACTAGAGTGGTTGTAGCCGGGAGTTTCAATAGGAAGTTTAAACATATATGGATCAGATATTATGGGGTAGCCTTCAACATGGGGAACCGCCAGAGATCGAGGAAGTGGTGACCTGTGAAGACAAATACATTATTGGTCAACTATAAATAACGATGTCACAGGCCATCTCCTTCATTCTTCTTTGCATACCCACCTGGACAACATAGAAAATTTATTTAGGATAAAAAAAAGGGATCTTGCAAACAAGTTCTTAAGAGCAACCTAACTGATCAATGCTTTGTCTGACAGCCAAGGAATTGCAGTCCGTGAATGAATCAACCATGAAAATATGAATTATTTGGTACCTTTTCTGTTAAGTTGTCCAATGAACACCAGCATAATATGTTCATTCAGTGAATCGGGGGACTTTGGTATAAGTTTCTGATTACTTACTACAATCTTGAGATAAACTGTGGATGAGTATCTACTCTATCATGGAACAGGAATTATCCCCTTACATGAACTGTCATATTAACTAGATCAAATTTCAATAAAATTCCCAGAAATTGATTAAAACTTTCGTGTTTGTTTTTTAGTTCATCATCCTACATCATCTATGCTGACCAACTGAAAGCCCAGCTGCATTCAACCCTGGTATTTACAATCAACAAAAAAATAAATATGTATGTTGTTCTTCAAAAGCAAGGAATGCAATCCCCCTAGTCAAAATCATTTTTTTAACGGAGCATACATAAAAATTGGTAGGCAGACTCACAAAAAGCAGACATCCCATCTAGAAAAATTGGTTACAAAATTCTCATCGAACTCAACCTTTTCATGTAAAATAAGTAAATTATGCTTACATACAAAGCCCACTGAAATATACCTGCATCTCTCTTTGTGGTTGATGAAATGAGACCAGCATGGAACTGTTCTATTTATCTGCCACTGCTGATCCATAATGGTTCTTATGTGAGTTGAAGAATTAATAGAGCCAAGTTTCCATAGGTTTTCAAAGTATGTCTCAACCCCTTTTGCCATTTTCGGACAACCAACAAGATAAACTCCAAGCTCCTTAACCTGTAGTCATTGGAAATCAAGATTCTATACTCTATGGTTTGTGCATCGGAAGTAAAATCCACAATCTTTAAGAATTTGAGGAGGGTAATTATTTGACACCAGCCTCTCACCACCCCCTAACCCCAAAAAATGAGTTTTGCTCTTGCTACACACTAAGATGCAAAGAAGGATAAAGGATAGAGTTTAAGAACAAGCCAACAGAGTTGAAGCAGTTAAACTAAATAAATAGGAAGGACACCTGTGTGAGAGATTTCCAATCATTGTTTGCAGATCCAATATATACATCCTTTCCATCCACAATCCACACTTTTGCATGCACTATACCTGATCCCCACCATTTGCTTAGCAACAAAGTGACACAATTCACATTTGGCCTTCCTGAAGCAAGCTCAAATGGTTCCTCAGTATAGTCAGGATATACGCCTAAGTGCTGTAGTAATCTGAAACTCATTCAATTTCACAAAGGGAGAAAAATGAAAATGAATGGTCCTTATAGAACTTCAGTAAATGAAGCAACAAAATGCAAGTGTAAACCAGTAATTAAACAAAAGAGTGACAAAGATGCCATCTTTTTATTGAATATGAGCAGAATTTTCTCGGCAAACACCTGTTTTCTCAGAAACCAGATAAAAGAGAGACTACTTGGAACTTAAAATTCACTTGAGAAACTGAAAGTTGAAACCCAGATAACTATATAAACACACCAATCCCCATCGATTCGCCTACCACCAACGTTCTTTCCCAGGGAAAAATGGCAAAGAAACGCACAATGGACAGAAGCAACATACCTGACATTGACATTGCGGTTAGCGGCATCATCAATGGCTTCATAAACAGCAGAACCTTCACGCGCGCCAAATCTCTGCATATCCTCTTCGGAGTATCCATAATCCCCAGAACGAGGATCGTCTGGATGGGCCCTCAGCTGCCAGTACTGAGCTATGATGTCCAGCCTCTTGCTAGAGTTCCGGGCCAGCCAACGAAACACATCTCCTGTAACACGTTTAAAAAAAAAAAAAAAAAAAGACCCACGTAGAAATCAATCAATCAATCATTAGAATCATTGAGATTTTTCTCCTTAGAATTTAGTTTTTATTTTTCTTTTCACGGGGGGCGCCGGGGGGGGGAGCAAAGTGGGGAAGTACCGGTTGACAGAACGCCGGGGACGCGAGGGAGGCGGGCCATGTCGGTGGGGATTGACTGGACAAGCCACGCCTTGCATTGTGATCGTCGCAGCGATGAATCCGCTGCTGCAACTACTAGAGTGGCTGTAACATTTGCCGACAACATCAACACAGCTACCACTGTATTGATGCTTGGCCGGTGCCAGTTGTTCCTCATTTCATTTGAGTTTGCTTCCTTTTTCCTTCTTTTTTTTTTTTTTTTTCTTTTTTCCTTGTTAAATTGTGGGCGTAAATGTAGACTTTAAAATGATCAATGAACCAATCAGGTTTCAGATTGGAGAAGACGTTTCAGGCATTGTAGTCAAGGGAACCCAAAGTCAACGCAACGCAATCACGATTAATTGCAGAATCCAAAGTGGGTCCCGAAGCCCTTTGTTTGCAGAAAATTGTTTTTAGAAATATATATATTTTTTCCATTTTCCAATATTTGGGAAAGAAAATGCAATCAACAAAAGATTTTCGTTTTGATGAAAGGCTTTTTGTTTTTATTTTTGGCGGTGTTCTTTGTTTTTTTTTTTTTGAAAGCAATCCGTCCCTGCCCCGCTCCGGCCGAGTCAGAGGCGCACAAATGAAAAGTTTGAGTCCATAACAAACCCCAAGAATTTAATATTTAAATCAAACTTAGCAAAAGTCTATTAATTTTATAAACTATCCTATAGACGAATCTACCGTTGGCCACCGAGGCACCAAGGCCTAGTAGCTTGGAGAATTCTCACTCTCAAATAAAAAAAAAAAAAAAAATTTCATATTAAGATTAGGTAGAATTTAAGTTATTTACAGTATTTTTAAACTCACGAATTTTTGTCTTCCCTTATCATTAGCCTGTTCAAATTATTTCTTAAACCGGATTTAAAAATAAAAACTTTTTGAGAATATTTTTCAAAATATATAATAAAGAATTTAAATCTTAATATTGTAGTCTCAAATTAAAAAAGCAGGTGTTCTGAATTTATCGAATAGAGCCGGTTCATACCTCGACTTGGTTTTCATTACTGTATTTGTACTGCAAATATACTCCAAGTACGTTGTCGTTTTTCTCTCTATCAATTTAAAACAGCCGTTGCGATCAAGGGCCATCAAAATCAACGGAATAGGAGTGAACGTGGCGAAATCAGGATGCAGCACAGTTCTCACGGTACCCAAACTATCCGCCCGGACGAAACGAAGCCCCGGTTTACTCCCAAAATTTTGGCTTCTTTCTCTCCCTTCCTCCTCCTCTCCCTTCACACTACCCCCACCCCCAACCCACACAACAGCGACGACAACAACAACGGCAATTATAAACACAACGAACAACACTCTAGATCTATACTCTCTCTTTCTCTCGTTTTTCTCTCTATCTCTCTGAATCTAAGAAGAGAGCCATGGAGGCTCGACCACCAAGATGCTCGCCTCCGTTGACGGCCATCTGTCTCGTGCTCATTGGGGTTCTGATCCATGGCGCCCACTGCTTCTACCTCCCCGGCGTCGCCCCCCAGGATATCCTCAAGGTCATTTCCTTTCCCTTTTTTTTTATCACTGCAACAAACTTCTCGATCTTTGATTTTCACTTCGGATCTGCTATTTCTTTCAATTTGTGACTTTCTCGCTTTTACCTTACTTACCGTTTGGCTGCCGAGAAAAAGAAAAGGAAAGAAAAAATGGAAAAAGAAAGAAATAGATGAAAGAAATGGAGAATTCGTGTCTGGGTAGGCATGTGCTGCTGATTTGTTTGGTGCACGTGAATCTGAGATCTGAGATTTGTGATTGATTTTTCGGATGGTGGAAGCATCGGTCTTATCCCACAGATGGAACAACTAAATCTTATTGTTGCTTATATAATAGTTATTGCTGCTTATATAATAGTTATTGCTTTCATGCATGGCCTTAGGATGATAAATTGGTTTCTGTTAATCCTGACTGAACATTCATCGATTCATGTGCCGTCTTAGTCTCTTTGTCTTTGCTTGATTTTGAGGACTGTTTTTATGGGATCCATTGATCCAAGCGACTGATAACACCTCTTATTAGAAGAAAGTATTCTGATTGTGTGTCTTGCTGTTAATATTGTTTAGGCTTGATTGATATTATGCTGAAGTTGCAGATGCATAATGTCCCTTTTCCATGATAGTTTTTAAACACAATTCTAGCTTGCAGCTTAATGCAATGCCATGCTTGCTGCTTGATGGAAGCTACATTACTACTTTGATGTCTGTTCTCATTTTGGCAAGGTAACATAATGAAGAGTCTTGTGGGTAGCATTGTATGGCTAGCCATTTTTAGCATACCTTAGAAATAGGATCCCAGCCTACCTTGTTTGTTTGATAAGTCAGATTCTAGCCCTTGGTGTTTTCTTACCTTTCTCCCCTTTCCTTTTGGAGTTATTTCTCATAGCAATCTCTTTGTACTTTTCATCTATGCTTTTTCTCTTTGGATCAACTTTTTAGTGTTCAGTACAAAAATATGGAGCATAGTAAATCCCAGATTTCCAGATATTGCAGCAGAATGAGTGAGACCAACAGAAATTCTTACTTCTTTTGCTTGTTTTACCTTTCATGCGGATACAGGGTGATGAGTTGAGGGTGAAAGTTAACAAATTGACATCTATAAAGACACAGCTTCCTTACTCGTATTACTCTCTTAATTATTGTCGGCCATCAAAAATTGTGGACAGTGCAGAGAATCTTGGAGAAGTGCTTCGTGGTGACCGTATCGAAAATTCCCCCTATGTGGTCAGTTTTGATTTGCTGACTGTGTCCCAACTTTTTCTCCACATAGTTGTTCTGACCTCATCTGCTGCCTTATTGTTGTAGTTTAAAATGCGTGAACCAATGATGTGCAACATTGCTTGCCGGATTATACTTGATTCCAAAACTGCAAAAAAGTTCAAGGAGAAGATTGATGATGAGTACCGGGTCAATATGTATGAAACAATTCATTCAGCACACATGGTTACTTGCTTATTGTCATAATAAATCATTTCATCTCATAATTATCCTGCCTTGCATGTGACAGGATCCTTGATAACCTTCCTCTCGTTGTTCCCATACCAAGGTCGGATCAGGAATCCCCTACTGTCTATCAGCTTGGCTATCATGTTGGGCTCAAAGGGCAGTACAGTGGGGTATGTAAATCATTGTGTCACAGTCCATTTTTTATTGTTGTGCTGGGTTCTTGCATTTGCTTACTGTATCTGTTTATATGCAGAACAAGGAGGAAAGATATTTCATCCACAATCATCTATCATTTACTGTCAAGTTTCATAAAGATTTGCAGACTGACTATGCAAGAATAGTGGGATTTGAAGTTAAACCATTCAGGTTGGTTACTCTATGAGATGCTTTTTCTTCAAAATGGTCGTTTGTTCCCTTTTCTATGGCATTCAGTGGCCACATCACTGATCCAAGCATTTGAAACATGCAGTGTTAAACATGAGTATGAAGGGAAGTGGAATGATGACAAGACCCGTTTAACATCATGTGATCCACATGCAAAACACACAGTTGTTAATTCCAACACCCCTCAAGAAGTTGGAGAGAAAAATGAAATTATTTTCACATATGATGTTGACTTTCAGGTGAGTTTTGCGCTTAATTATCATCTACACAGATTTAAACAGTTTACTTTGAGCATCTTTTGTGGTCTTGTGGTCCCCATGACTGAGTGACTTGATCGTTTATTTTAATTGAGGGGGGCATCTTGACAGCTAAGTGCCAAGGAAACTGTTTTCATGCCCTTTCCAAAAGAAGAAAAAGACCCCTAGTATGTTGGAATGTTATATTGAGAGAAAAATGATGGACCTCCTCTCTTACTCATTATTCTCATTATTTTACTAATCCATTTATTCTACCTTGCAGGAGAGTGATGTGAAGTGGGCATCTAGATGGGATGCCTACCTTTTAATGAGCGATGATCAAATTCACTGGTTTTCAATAATCAACTCATTGATGATTGTTCTCTTCCTCTCGGGCATGGTGGCAATGATAATGCTACGGACACTTTACCGCGATATATCCAAGTACAATGAACTTGAGACCCAGGAAGAAGCCCAAGAAGAGACTGGATGGAAGCTTGTCCATGGTGATGTTTTCAGACCTCCATCAAATTCAGATTTGCTTTGTGTCTATGTTGGAACAGGTGTTCAATTCTTTGGGATGGTCCTTGTTACCATGATTTTTGCTATTCTTGGATTTCTATCCCCTTCAAACCGAGGTGGTCTTATGACAGCCATGCTTCTGCTCTGGGTTTTCATGGGCCTTTTTGCTGGTTATGCTTCTACACGGTTGTATAAAATGTTTAAAGGAACAGAATGGAAGAAAACTGCATTCAGGACTGCAATCATGTTCCCAGGGATCGTCTCTATCATTTTCTTTGTGTTAAATGCTCTGATATGGGGCCAGAAATCATCTGGGGCTGTTCCATTTGGAACCATGTTTGCTTTGGTTTTCTTATGGTTCGGAATCTCGGTGCCACTTGTTTTCATTGGAGCTTACATTGGGTTCAGGAAGCCAGCACTTGAGGATCCGGTGAAGACTAACAAGATTCCCCGGCAGATCCCTGAGCAGGCTTGGTACATGAACCCAGCCTTTTCCATTCTGATTGGAGGAATCCTTCCATTTGGAGCTGTCTTCATCGAGCTCTTTTTCATCCTCACATCAATCTGGCTGAATCAGTTCTACTACATCTTCGGTTTCCTCTTCCTGGTGTTTACCATACTCGTTATCACTTGTGCTGAAATCACTGTAGTGCTCTGCTACTTTCAGTTGTGCAGTGAGGACTATCTGTGGTGGTGGAGGTCGTACCTTACATCAGGCTCTTCTGCTCTGTACCTCTTCCTTTATGCCACGTTTTACTTCTTCACAAAGCTTGCGATAACCAAGCTGGTCTCTGGGTTGTTATACTTTGGGTACATGCTTATCGCTTCATATGCATTCTTCGTGTTAACTGGTACCATTGGGTTCTATGCTTGCTTTTGGTTCACGAGGCTTATCTACTCATCAGTGAAGATTGATTAACTCTGGACGAATGAATTTCTTCATCGTAACAGGGTAAGGTTCAAATTGGTTGATGATTATGGCTTCAGATGTAAACCATTTTTACCCACTTTTGAATTGAGACAAGGTGACGGACCAGATGTTATAGTATGGTTACTCTACTTTTATTAAGGAATTACCTTTTCTAACATGTAGATTGTTATGATGGTTACCACACTATCATTTGATCGTTACTTTGTCTCTTTGTGCTCATTAGTAATGAATCAGAATGTTTTTCATCTTAATGACTGGTGCACTTTAGATGTTTTGAAACTATACATATTCAAAGCTGAAAAGAAGATATAACTGAGGAATTTTGTATCACCGCATCTCTACATTATCATGGATTCATTATTGCCGTGTTCATGTATTTTGGGCTTGAATATTGAACGCTGATCGCATGCTCATCTTACCAAGTTAATTTAATTTTACAGCTGACGCCTCATTATTTGAAGTCTGGAATTATTATTTCTTTTTTACGCATTTTCTTGCTTCTCCCGTTGCTTCATCGATAAAAGTCTCTCTGGGCATCTCTGAGTAGGGGGCAGCACTAGCCATGGTAGACTAGGAAAATTATTTCCATTTGGCACGATATGACCTTAACACTTCTGCTTTGGATTGTCCTTTTTTTTTTTCCCTTCTTTCCTTCTATAGTTCGGCTTTTGGATTTTTGGGTCCAAAAATCCTGTCATGGCTAATGCCACGAAAGTAAGAACCCTATAGAATCGGCAAATGCTAGTATTTTTGTTTTTTTTTCAAAATTTTTTTGGGCGTTTGTAAGTCGTGCTGATGCGTTGAATCTTAGAAGGAAGCTGATGTTCCAAAAAACAGATGATTTTCCTAGATTCTAATTCCATCCTCCCTTTCATGTAAATATAACCATCAGAACAAGAATAATTACATAAACGGACCGCTACTTCCTAGGGTGAGTATCCCTGGGATCAGCAGTATTGGAAGCCCCCGTGGCGACATGACGGGCACTGGATTCAGGTTTCTTCTGGGAATTCAGGACCATGTAACTGACGGCAGCAGTGATGAGGATGCCAGTAACTGCCATGGTGGTTGTGCTCAATGGTAGCTTGCGCCTCTGGTGCACGCCTCCTCCGGTTCTGAGTGTTTGCCTGGTGTTGACCTCTTGGGCACTCCCTTTGTTGCTTTTGCTTCCTCGAGGTTCTATCTTACCATCTTCAGCCTCTGCCACGCTGCTGTCCATTGTTACGGAGTAAGGACGATTGTGAGCAGGCTCGCCACGTCCATGTAAGGTGTGCATGTTTCTTCCCGGACACGTAGCAGTTGCATGTCAGGTGACTCGTACCATCAGGACACGTAAAGAAGCTGGAGCGTACAAATTTTGTTGCATCTGCCGTTTTGATTTGATGGGTAGGTTTGAATTCCTACTCAGTCCGGTTCAACGGCAACTTGGATTGGGTTTGGTTTTGAACCCTTCAGTCCCTCTCGCTCGTTGCTTGTAGTGACTTTTCCACCCTTGCCACGGCCAATTTAATCGGGTTGCATTTGTTTTGTTTGACTGAACTGTAACACATCACCCACTGTTGTAGTCTAATTGTTTACCACACTTGTTTCGTATTATATAATTATAAATTTAAATTTTTATATTTAATAAAATCAAATATATATTTAACCTTATAAAATATTAAAATAATGAATGACTGTTACTGATTTTAAAATTTATGTATTCAAAGCAATAGCATTATATATCTTTTTTTTTTTTTTTGTTTTTTAATTAAAAAGGAAGAAATAAATAAAAACCTTAAAAGACGGATCGGGTGGGTCCATCCAACTATTTCGAAATCCTCTTTCCTAGTCGTATTTTTTAATGGCTTCACGCCTACCGGGGGGACTTGTGAATTGTGAAGCTCAAGTACCAAGTACGTTTTAATTAAGATATGAGAACAAAATGCGTTTGAAATACAGTCCAAGATGTAAAAGAGATAAAATAAAAAAATCAGTAGTCGATGAGAATTAAACAGGCTTTTGCAGTCCAGGCATGTCTCCACGAGATGCAATTCAAGGTTTTGGGTATTATAAAATTCGCAAATTTATCGTTAAAGGCAGTCCACTTAACCCTACAAATTAAATCGACATAATTCTCAATAACTTGAAGGATGCCAATTCGATCTTTATCATTAGTCGAGTTTAGCGGATTAGGAGTCAACCTTAAACCCCTGACCCCCCTTACCTGCTTGCAAGCTTCAACGGGGAACAGTTACAGTAATCACCAATTTAAATCAGTTCACCTTTTTGTTGGTTCCGTTGAAGACACTAAGGGCAGCATCTCGAGAAACTTTTGACTACTTTCCTTTTGGACCGTCGGGA
This sequence comes from Rhizophora apiculata, assembly GCA_037832385.1. NCBI lineage: Eukaryota > Viridiplantae > Streptophyta > Magnoliopsida > Malpighiales > Rhizophoraceae > Rhizophora > Rhizophora apiculata. The sequence goes on along the minus strand of CM075433.1, from coordinate 1,789,901 downwards.
TTCTCTTACAAAACCCTTTTTTTTTTTTTTTTCTTTTACGGTTTCCGAACGTTACTTTATACTGGAGTGATAGAAAAGCAACAGCAAGCAAAGGAGCCAGGTGGCCCCACATTTAGCGTCGTTTTTACAACGGCTAGTTCGCATAATCGCCTTATATTTAGGCAGAGCAACATCGTCTCCTTCGCTGATACCATCAACACCTCTCAGGCAAATTCTCTGCCATTCTCGATCTTGCTTGCTCTCTCTTCCTCCTCCTCTCCCCCCGTTACAGTGTCCTATGGCGGCTGGCTTTCAAAGAGCTCTAACTAAAAGCTTTCGGTGCCTGATAGTGATTTCTCTGCTATTGGGGCTCTCAGAAGCAAGAGATTTGCTGGTTGGTGGCAGAACAGATGCATGGCAAGTCCCATCTTCTCAATCCAATTCTCTCAATCAATGGGCTGAAAGGTCCCGCTTTGTCATTGGCGACTCTCTTGGTAAGCCGAAAAAAAAAAAAAAAAGGGTCTTTTACTTCTATATAATAATCGCCTGGCGTCAATGTCGCTAATTGTGTGTTCTTTCAGTGTGGAAGTATGACAGCCAAAAGGACTCGGTGTTGCAAGTGACAAAGGAAGCTTATCTGAGCTGCAATACTTCAAACCCAATTGGAGAGTACAAGGATGGGAACACCAAGGTGAAGCTTGACCGATCGGGTGCATTCTACTTCATCAGCGGAGAAGAGGGACACTGTGAGAAGGGCCAGAGGCTGCAGGTGGTGGTTCTGTCTGCTAAGCACAGATACACTAGTTTTTCAATTTCTCCTGCCCCTTCTCCTGCGCCTTCTCCTGGACAGTTCGAGGGTCCGGCTGTTGCTCCAACCAGCAGCGCTGCAGGCTTGAAGAGTGGGATGGCATTGGCAATCACGCTTGGGGTTTTGCTTTGGAGTTTGTTTTGATGCGAGTTGGAGATCCTAGATTCTTCTCTCTTGAGGGTTTTATTTGTTTGTTTGTTTATTATTATTATTATTATCAGATTATAGTAAAAGAGAGGGCATCATTTATTGCTGTTCAGTTTACTTTGGAGGGAACCGAATGATTTCTCATGGAACATAAATTGATTTCATTCTTTTAAGAATGTGCCTTTCCTGAAATGTAGAAACCTTTTCCCCATAATATTCTGCGTAATGAACTTTCATATTCAACTTCAAACATGATTGAAAAGAGCAGTTCAATAGCTACAAAACAAATCCTCTGCTCAATATCACTGCATTGCCTCATTGCTGTTTGGTGGCAACCCTAAGCTTTGTGCAAGGTTGTTCATTCTCTCCTTCATGGCCTGGGTGAGAAGAACATTAATGCCCTAAAGAGGAAAATACCAAGGCAAAAATATTAGTTGCAGCAAATTCTCACACCTTGACGCTCTTTTGATGTGCATCCTTGTATGCCTCAGTGACCAGAAGGGAAAGTTTCTGCACAAGAGCAAAATGGTGTAACTTGTAGATATAGAGAAAAAACAGTTTTGTTTAAGCATGGGGGTGTGCAATGCAGGTATCACTCACCTCAGCTCCTAGCTCCATTGCAGCCTCAGTTATCTCAATGTTCACAGGTTTCTGGTTACCAGATACAGTTGCCTAAATCAACATGAATATCAAAAATAAGATCAATCGGAATTCAATGGTAAACAAATATCAGCAGTTCTCTTACTTCTGAAATCCTTTTCTTTTCAACTGGAGAAAACCCAGAATTAGGCCAAAGTTTTGCAATCAATATGTTCTCACAGGGTAACACCTTAGTGGCTTTGTCATAGATGCCACCAAGCTCGGGCCTAATTCTGAAAGTTGACCCTGGGACCAAGCGATCCCAAGTTCAAATCCAACCAGAACCTATGAAATTTTATTTACCTTATGGACTGCTTAAAAAAGCTGTTTAGATAGGCCATGTAACAAAGCAAGATAACAACCTTTATCAATTCACCTTCACAATAGCCATCAAACTCTGCTCTGCAAAAACAAAATAACGTGACAAGACATCACCCCAACAAAAAAAACCAAGAGAAAATATTAGATATATGGAGCCAAGGCACAACACATACTCTGCAAGTTCTTTCTGCAAACGAACAGCCTCAACTTGGACTACTGTTTGTGCTTTCTTAACAGTATCATAGAGATTTTGCATGTTACCCAATAGACCTGCCTAAATCAAAGAAGAAGATACATCAACTTAACAGCTGAAAATGGAATCAGCAACTACATACCTAAAGAACAACAACCATTTTCAACAATACTGGCTTGTTAACCACTGCTTGTGAAGCCCTATATAATCACACACTGGAGGCAATACAAACTATTCATTCTCAGCTCAGCCATTGGGTTTGGATTTAGCGGTAAAATTATTAAAGGATCTTAAAACTTTTTGATGAAGAGGAATTCCTTTTGGGCCAAAACCCAGCATGACCCCACTGTTGTGGCTCCCCCTCAGGCGAAAATTCTTGAATTTGACAACAACAAATTCAAGAACTTCATAGCATTGGACATACAAAAGCCACAAATATACTTGAAAGACTATATGCATTCAGTGAGGCAGAGAACCATACTCACAAAAGGTATACACAAGTAGGTTTATCCCATGCAAAATTCAAGTAGACATAGCTTCAAATTGAAAACAAATATCAATAGCACCTTTGACGATGGCTCCTCACTCTTCTCATTATTGTCCTTTTTCCCTCCAAATAAGCCATTCAAACGGAAGGGCCGTGTTTTTCTCACAACAATATTTCCTGGTTGTGACATAACCAGAGACCCAAAATGACTAGCAAAGGAGTCTACTTTACCTGAATGAAGCAAAAGGAGTCTCAATTTTTGCATGAAAGATCACATAATTGCGAATCTAGACAATAAAAAAGGCAAGCAAACAAATTGAAAACAGAGAAAGATAATCCATATTTCAATCAAAACAAAACAACGCAAAACTACACCATTGAATCTTATTCTGCAATGGCCCATTACAAGTTTGGTTACTTGTGAAAGACCGAGGCGGACATCCTCCTGCAATCAGAGAGCTCTTTCCACGATCATTTCCAGGCGTGTAGAGGCTCCTCAATGCTTCTATCTTATTGCTCAATCCTTGTTTAATAGTCACTTATTTTGTTTGGACATACAAAGCAAACACCTTGAACTTAGAAATATAAGCAGCCAGCTTTTGATTAGTTGCTCACAATCCCAGCTCCCCACAAAAGGGGTTTTCAAACACAAAACCCCACACGAACATATATAAAACATCAAAGCAAAGCGGTCTATGAGTTTGAGACAATTCAATTGAAGCACACACCAATAGACCCACCGCCAATAAGCAATGCTTTATTAACCCCAAAACAGTAAATAGGCAAACAAAGAACAGAAACAAAGGCAAATCCAAAGGAAAACAGATTACTTACAGGCCCGAATCACTGCCAAAATAGCAAACCAGAAAACGAAGGGAGAGAGAGAGAGAGCTTACAGAAGGAGAGAGAGGAAAGGGTATTGGGACGAGAGAGAATTGGCCTGTGGCAGTTCTGAAGTTGTGTGGTTGAAGCAACACCGGCAGGAGCAGCAGCAACGGTGGTCATAAGCCGCGCCATTTGCCCCAGAAGTAAGAAAATCGTAGGATAGATAGAGTTCAATAGAAAGTGCAGAGTCCCCGAACTCCTCCTGTCTCTCTACCCAAAAAGCTCTACGAAGGTAATAAAATATTTATATTAATCATTTTTTTTTCCATATAAAAAATTTAATTTACTATTTACATATACCTATTATTTTGTTTTGTTGTTTAATAAATATTACAAGGCGGTGACTCTTTTACCAAAAACACATTCTAAATTCAATTTCCTAATTTCTTTTCTCTTTTATTTTCTTGTCTAACCCACTACCAGTATTTCATTTCCCTTTTTCCACTTTAATGCTTTGTTTGGAATTGAAGAATAATTAGTTATTTAGATAAATTAAAAAAGAGTGAGAAAGAAAATGAGTAATAAATATATATATTTTTTTAATGTGGTAAGAAAATAAAAAGAAAAAAATTGATGTTCATAAAATAATAGGTATTTCCTTATGCATCAATTAATATACATTTTGATTTTTTTTTTTTTCCTTAACATCAAAATAGAAAGATATCATTTATAAAATGAACAACAACATCTTACATCTAATAACAAGTTAAATGGAGAAGGAGAGACTATTTCACTATGTTAGCCAGTTTCAAAATATAAAATGCAATGAAATTTATGAAAAAGACAAATATTGAAAAAAAAAAAGAGAGAGAAGAAATAAAATGTTTTTTTTCTTGTTTTTATAAAATTAAAATAGTGAAAAAGAATTTTCTTCAAAATAAAAAAAAAAAAAGATTTTATATCTCTTTATTTTAAACACCCTTGCCTCGAAGCTTTTTGTTGTCATGGCGAAAGAGAGAGGGAAAGAGAGAGAAAGAAGGGGTGCTTCAGAAATAAAAGTTCATAAAACAGTTTTCGAGTTCTCACTTCACAAGTTCGAAGGTTCTCTTTTTACGGGGTCCTGAGCTCGAGACTGTGAGAATTTTAATACAGGCACACTAAATGTCTTTACATAAAAAAAAAGAAGAAGAAGGAAACAAGAAATATAATTTAACGCACTGCAAGTAATGTGATATAACAAAACAAAATAATTTCTGCATCAATGGTGTGAGATGGCCCAATGCTCCTTTTTTTTTTTTTTTTGGAATATAAAAAAACGAAATTAACAAATGGTGAGCATTTTCTGCATCGAAGGATGAGGGAGGAATCACAAACATAAATTGGATTTTTGTTTTTGGTGCAACATAATAATTTCTTATTGTCTCTGTTCTGAAAAAATAAAAAAATTCTGAGAAAGGACAAACATGACTTAAGGGGCTCTGCATAAAAAAAATCTCTTCGTAGATAAAATCGACATGCTTTGTTTGATTTTCCATGGTAACCTTTTTCTCTGTTGGTGAAATATCCGTCTCACCTGCTTTTCCCTACCTGGAAGAGTCACCTACTGTTTAATTCCAAAAAGAAAGGGCCCCCCTCCTTCACGCACTGTTTGAAAGCTTCAAGTCCGATTCCATTCCCTCAAGGTCCGAGACGACAATGTGGAAGGCTTGGGAGTTTGGGTTTTGAAGGACTCCGGGCGTCGCCTTTGGAATTGCCGCGCCCATGCAATGAGCTTGGAGAAGTAAACGGAAGGAGAGGAGTGGCCCAACGCCCTCTTGGGCTCAGCTCTGAAATTGGACAAGGGCAATTTTGGCAATGGAGGTCCCTTGTAGTTTTCCAACCTTGCAAAGTCGCAACACACAAGCATTCACCTTTAAGGGTTCTCTTAGAAAAACAACTGCAAACCCATTGTAGAAACAGTAGCCATTTTAAGTCCTGCCTTTTCTGCACCATCTTTTATCTACCATGCCCAAAACCCTCCAAGATACACTCACATGCAAGATACCAAGGCATCCCACCCACCCAAGCCAATCTCTCTCCTCGTCTACCTGTCTCTGTCTCTCTAAGATGACCCAGCTGGACCAAATTATGTGTCGTAGAACAAGAGAAACCAAAACCAAAAGGAAAAAAAAAAAAAAAAGGATAGAAATAGATAGATATGTCTTCATTTTTCATCCAACCACAGCTCTCTCTCTCTCTCTCTCTCTCTGTCTCCAAAAACATGAACCCAAAATCATTAACTTTACTTGCCAGAAATGCCCTTCTGTGAATCCTATCTTCTTAACTCTTCCTCTCAGCTCCCCGTCCCTTGTTCATGGGCCTTTTTGGCTTCTCGCGTACGGGGAGTTTCACACAGAGAGAGACAGAGAGAGAGAAAGAGAGAGAGAGGAGGATATATATTAGGGGAAAAAGCGTCCTTCCACAACCAGAAAAAGTGCCCAGTATGTATTTCTGTCCTGTGGATCTTAAGCTCCTTCAGGTCCTGGTATTTAGAATCAGAATTTGAATGTAAAAAATGAGAAATTTCCAATTGGGTTCTCATCAAGTTTCTCTCTTTTTGGTTTTCCCTCTCTAAAAACCTTGACTCTCTTTTCCCTTTTTGAATCGGAATTGGACTTGGGCGGCCCCCTCTTTACTTTGTTTCCGAGTTTTGGTAGGAAATATGCAATTGGGTATTATTTAGTGTGGAATAGGGTTATTTTGGTTTTCATCAATTGGGTCATAATCTTCCCCCAAAACCCTTATTTATCTCAATGATGGCGATTTGGGATGTCGTTTGTTGTGCTTAATTGGCGAGAATTGCGTTGGAGATATAATGTCGAAAAGCAACAGGAAAAGGGTCGCGGTGGATTCTCTTAAATCTCAACAGTTCGACGAGGAATCTAAGTTTAAAGTCAAACATCAAAGCCTACTACAGGATTACTTGGACTTGCAAAAGGTTGGTGATTTTAAGATTTCAGTCAATTGATTCGTGTGTGTGTGTGTGTTTTTTTTTTCGGTCCTTCAATACAGGTTTTTTTTTTTTTTCAATCTTTTCATAGAAGAAAATTCTCAGTGCCATGTGCTATTTTGTTTATGCCATTACATCCTTCAAGGAAAAAAGAACAGAAAAAGAGTGGGACTTTGAACAAAATTGTTTCAGTTCCACCTCAGCCCAATTAACTCATATGGTTGTGTTAGTGTTAGCCCCTTCAGTTAATTGAAGGTTTTGGATGTCCAAGGTCTTAGATGGCAAATGATTTGTAAGTCTGTAGTTCCTGTCAACGAGGAACAATTTTATACTAGCTTATATGATTACTTTATTAGTTTATGGCTTTTCGTGTTTATTGGCTTTTGTGCTTTTTCATGTTTAATTCATTAGGAATTTGTTTCAAAGAAGAAAAAGTTGCTGATGGAGATGCAGAAAAGAGATGTTCTTCTGGCTGAAGTTCGGTGCGTTCCTTGTTCCTTAAAATACAATATTTGTTCTGATATTAAAAAAAAAAAGTCACTGACTTGACGTGTTTATACCCTGTCTTCAGGTTTTTGAGACAAAGGCATAAACAATTAGTGGAGATACAGTCCTGTGATCGTCAGCTGGAGCAAGATCGTGTTCCAGCTCCAAATGTATCCAGCCATGGGGATCACATTGAAAATCCATGGAAAATGAAAGAGAAGCCTAAGAGCTGCTTAATCAAAGGCAAGAGTGTTGGCAAGAAGAAAATTTCATGGCAAGATCAGGTTTGGCTTTGAAGGTTTAGATGTTCAGTATTCTGTCTGCTGGGGGAACGTATGAATTAGTGAGTATAAAATGATTGATTTTTCAATAAGTGATTAGCAGAGAGTTAGCCATCGTATGATTCTGAACTTTACTTCCAATTTCTTTTGACAGGAGTAAATTGTAGAAAGAAATTTTCATAGTTTAGTGAAAAATGCCAATCTAGTGCTGGAAGTGCATCTACTTTTATGGCTTGTTCCCTCTGCAAACAACTTTTTCTTTTATAAATGCACTCTATTAGAAGCAAGAGTGAAATCAGGTTTGTTCAATATGCGGGCGGACGGGTCCGTCTGCCTCTTGCCACTTGTGCATTCTAGCATGGTAAGGTGCCGATATACATGTGCTGCCCTGACCAAAGGAGGTGACTTTTTGAGAAAAACTCGGTTGGCAACACCACCGAGACAGAGGGGAGACAAGAGAAATATTGATCAATCATATTTTCTCCGATACTTCACTATTTTCTTGTGTCCATATGTTCTAACAAGCGTTCGAGTGTTGTTGCGTGATGTGATGCGCTAAGCTTTCTTATTCTTTTCCTGACAAGTTCATGTGGTTTTGTTTTGACTTCGCATTTTGTGTATAAAGCGTGGCGCAACGAGCACCAATAAATCGAGTCCGCCAATCGGTGAAGTTTAGTCTTACGATTCACTGAAAGGCCGACTTGTGGTACCAAAAGATGAATAAGAGACGAGAAATGCGAGGGGATCATAAGGCAAAACGAGATAAGACACTGTTAAAGAAGAGTACACAGCATGTTAAATGCAGGCAATGACTCACAAAATGATCCCAAAAGACACGCTCCGACTTTGTAGCAGTGGACAATGAAGCGTGCCAGCGTCATTGAAAGAGAACAAAAAAAAAAAAAGATAAAATAAGGAAAAAGCAAGTACAAATTTCAGCTCACCATCGTTTGAGACATACAAGCAAAAAGAAACTGAATTTTTGGTTTTTACAAAACACCCATCATGGAAGACTTTCTTTGTTTGCCCGTTGTTCAAGTAGAATGCATTTGTTTCTCTCCAATTCAATAACACGAGTTTGTAACGACTAAAGGCTATTTATTGTAAATTTACCTATTTGTGGTTCACTCAAATGTTAAGAAGTAACAGCAGCCAAAAGTTTAACGGGACCCTTTACCATTCTTCTATCTATCAGGAATAGCAATTTATAATTAAGGACTAATTATCAATTAACAATAACAACAGACTTGAGAAACAATCGATTTGTGTCACTCGGCCAACAAGCCAAGGAGAAAGAATCGTCCAAGAAAGAGATCAGTTAATGATATCATGATATCAACAAAGCTTAGCCTTTAATCTCTACGTTTCAACCGTGAAATCTGATGCTGTAGCAACACGGTAATAACCATGGACTAAAATTTTCTCGTTGCATCCCCGCACTTTAGCAAGTGGAGATTGACACCCGCAAACGCAGCTTCTCGATAGACCATTTATGTCTCTGTCTATAAGAACGTCATGTTTCAATTAAATTTTGGAACAATACTTTATTACTGTTACGAGAATCTAATTAGAACCCATAGATTTTCGATTTCCGCACTAAAATATAGATGGGATTTGATTCAACACGCAGATCTTTCACGTATGCTTATTTCATAGCCAACATAATTAAAGAGAATATCCCTTCAAAATCCCACCACCGAAAAATTAAAAAAAAAAACATAATTTAAGGAAAATCCCGTTACCAACGCTCAAGTAATTGAGCAATAACACGGGTCAAAACCATCTATCATGCAGGGACCATTGGATGGAGTTTTTTGGCGTTAAATCTGCAAGACATATTCTACTAGTAATGGAGGTGAAATGGGAAAACGAGAAAACTGAAGTAAGCTCACCTTGTCCAAAGTAGCTGCATGGAAGAAGAAATGGTCTTCTTCTCCAACTGAAAATGGATTCAAACTTTTGGTCGAAATTGAAAAACAGAAAAAAAAAGATCCCTAGGTCAGAAGCTGTACATGTTATTTAATGCAGACTGCGGTTCACAGGTGACCACACTCGCTAGCACACAAAACCAATCGTGCTAAACTTAAACGATCTGTAAGTACATCAGACCATCTGAATTTCAAGAAGCTGGGGGGAACCCAGATACTTTCTTTCAGCCATAAGGCAGCACAACAACAATCCAGACAGCAGCATACCATGGCAGCTACTTCAGTGGGCTTTCCTCTGGTTTATATTCAATGTCAGCAGGTTCAGATTGTGAGGATTGCTTGTCTGCAGATTCATCGACTTTGATGGGTTTCTTGAATTGCACCAAGATCATGGTCATGTTGTCACATCCCTCCCCACCTGCTGTTGATGGCGCCAAGCATCTATCGAGTACTCTCTCACACACCACAGAAAGCTTGTTTTCCTGCACCGTTCCGGCAACACCATCACAGTTCTACTTAAATGGATGGTCTATCAAGACCCCAAAAAAATAGTACAATTGCACATACCGTATTCAGTTGCTCATGAATAAAATCTACTAGTTGTTGGCTTGACATGCAATCCCTGGGGAATAACTAACTATGAGCAACTATCCACTTTTCAGTAATAGTTCAATTAAGTGGATAATATGAGATCAACACAAAGTATCCAAAAGCTCATACACATATTCCAAATATACCACAAAACACAGCTAACAGAAGTTCTCAAATGTGAACAAACCATCGACTCTGCATTAGCGATTTTTTTTTTTTAACAGTATCGATGTCAAGTCCAAACAAAATGAACCTCAACCCCCACCTGACAAATATGAAATCCTCCTCAAACCCAATGAATTGTAATTCGCTTTGTTAAAGTATTGAAATATATACAAGTTCTTGTTGAAGATCTGACATAAAGCAGTGGCCTATGTAGCTTGAGCAAGTCATGTAGACAAGGACTTGATAGCATGGGTTCCATCACCATGTTCAACCAAAGCCACAAGCCTTTCTTCTAAACATATCTGATTGATATTGCATTTTTTATGAGTAGAATCCAGCTATAATTTGTCTCACCATCAAATCCACTCCAAAATGCAAATTAATCAGCTTGCGCAATCAAAATCACCATCCATATTGTGAAACAACCATTAAAGGTGAGGATAAGGATGAGGTACATACCATATTCCATCACATGCAAGCACAAGAAAATCATCATCGTCACAAAGCTCAACCTAATTGAGAGAAAAGTGAAAGGTAAAGAACAGAAACTTAATGGATGCTCTTCAAACAGCACAGAACTTATAAAGCAGGGGAAAAATGTCTAGAAATCAAACTTAGTGTGTTCAGGATACTAAGCAAGAGCAACCAATAGAATAACAATTTATTTAAATTTAAGAGTTGGAAAAAGGGCATAAGCTTACAGTGTTGATATCTGGATTGGCTGTTACAACTTGTCTTTCGAGAGTTAAAAATTTATTCTGCTTGAATTCCATGTCACCTACAGTAAGAGCATATAAAAATGAATAATAAGAAAAGTGTGAATCTCTCAATCCCCCTCCCCCTTGGGGCAGGGCAGTCTGTGTCTCCTGTGCATTCATCTGCTCCTTTTTCAACTATTTTACGTGTTCCATTGGTATATTCTTTAGTGAAGTATTGATAAGTACAGCCACCAACATATGGATTGCAGAAAGACTTGAATAAGTGCAGAAATGTTGGGAGGTAATAAGCCTTTCTTCATTATATGGGAAGAATATGGTGTTAGCCCTTGATCTTTGGCATCTAGATTCCTTGGCTCTAGGAAATCACCCAACTTCCAGAATACAGGATGCAAATGTATGGTGTAACCACTACACTACTTCCATAATAAAAGCTTGGAGAATCCCAGTCCACTTGGGGGGGTGGGAGGGATGAACAGAAATAGGTGACAAAAGTCTATAGGAAAACCAATAAAGTGTGTTGGGAGTTGAAAAAAGTTGGGTAAAATACCTATAGCTCTTGCAAGATTTAAACTGCCATTTACCCTTCCTGCATGTATGAAACCACCACCCTTCAGAATCCTTTCTTTCTCAGCCTCAAGATCAGGCTTGTGATCCCTAGACAGATTGTAAGCCTGCATCAAAGGTATTACATTAAAACAAGAGAGCAACGGTAGGTGAGAAGATCTCTACATGGTACAAATAACAAGAGTGACAACATCCACACATTCTCATGTTCATCCGTGTATCATACCTTCACGGTTCTAAATACCATAGCAAGTCATGACTTAATACTAGAAATTGGTTGAATTTGAACCACACAATGAAGAAGTAAAGCTTGAGGACCACTCAGCAATCCATTCAAAACTGGAAACCTTCCCTTTTGTGTACTTTTAACATTTCCGGTTGTTTGAAAGGTACCTGGCCCTTTCGAGATATCACACATCGAGAATCACCAGCATTTGCAACGACAAGTTGGTTGCTTCTCATAATTGCAACACAAGCTGTGCTCCCAGAAGTTGGTCCAGGGAAATCAGAGTGAGGGCCCTGGACTCAGTAGGCAGACATGTTGTTCACAGAAATATAACTTAAATTAGCAATCTAACCTATGACCAAATAAAAATAAGGAATTTGACTAGAGAGCTAATATTCTATCAAACACCTCTTCAAAAGCCCATTCATCAGTTTGTTCACCATTATCACCACTCCTTGGAGACCATATTAACCCCTCTATCATGCCAGTAAACTTGTTTATTTTGTCACCCAAAACTGCTAGTTCCCGCCATCCCCTTTGTCCACGCATCATCTCATCCATTCTACAAGAGCCACATATCCATAGATCATGAGCATGCATACAATACACAAGATGTAGATTCACCATACAGAAACAAAAAAGAAATAAAAATAGATTTTTTGAAAAAATGGAAGATAAACTGTCATGAGGAACTTATTATAGACACTTAGGGTCTGCATATGTGATTCTTAATGTAAATCAAACTGTTAATATAAGCAAAATAGCATTCTTCTTACTGTAATTGCATCTTCATGGCAAGAAGGGTCTGCCCCAAAATATCAAGAGCTATTACTAATCACATAGCAGCAACTACATATCTTACTTCCAGCTAGAAAGAGGTCAGTGGGAGAAAAGGAAAAATCAAGGTCAAGTAAAATAACCTGAAGAAGGCTCTCTGAACAGAAGTTCCAATATCTCCAGCTGAATAAGCTTCACTCTTGAGAACCTGCTGATGAAGATACTTGGCACAGAACTTTGCCACTACCTTGCCTACAAGTTGCTAGAAACATTGTTAGTAGCAATAAAATAAATGCCAAGGTATCAGAAAAATGATTACAAAGAAAATACTATTAATTTAAAGCAGGGATTTTAAAGACATACTAAAATAGAGTAAGTTAAAGGCTTAATGCATACAGATGATTGTGCTTTGATTTATAACGTCATTCTTATTCTATGGATAGAAACAAATTCATGGTGCAAGCTCCCACAATGACCCTGTTTTCTGGATATATCCTTTCCATACAAATCCACAGTACTTGAGTTTTGATTTCAAATTAAGAAAAAATAAATAGGAAAGGAATTTTTAAAAGAAAAAAAAAGTAATGCAATCCCAGATTGCAGGAAAATGGAAAATTGGATAACAGTAAATATCTCAAAAAATGAATATTTTAAAATTTGCATGCAAACAATTAGAAAAAAAATAATTATTGCTCTGTGAACAATCTACTTCATGATTTCTATACCACATACTTCAATAAGAACAAAAATAACAGCGTACATTTTGTTGGTCAGAAATGTCATGACAAATATAAAATGGGGGACAAACTAGCCATCAGATTACCTTGGTTTCACCCACGTAAGGAATACAAATACAAATTAACAGATAATTAAATAAAAAAAGCAACCATTAAAAGACAAATTGAGGATGTAAAATTGGTTGCATACCACATTTCAAAATGACTAAAAAAAATTCAAATTCTCACCTCCATGGCCATCATAAACCCCAAAGAATGATGTGGAAGAATCCAAATCAGGTAATGCGGCATGCTGAAGAGTAGCAACAACTTTTTGAGTCAATGCAAAAGGAAAGGTATATACCTAAAGGGGGCATTGTCCAGGAGTGCATAAAGTAAGAACTTATTCACAGTAGCAATGGTGTGTCCAGCCAGGAAAAGGCTTTCTTGACAGCTTTAGAAGTAAAGGGAGTTGTCAAAATTTTTTTCAATCACTAAGATTGAAACATATGGTTCGACCTTTTTGTACAATGTTACTAGTACTCATATCTTTAAAACCCTTTAGAGCTACTCAGAACAACAAAAGGTGAGTTAAAAAATATAACTTCACAACATGAGTAAGAATATAATGTGACTAGTACCTCAACAAAACTGAGAAATTTCGGTAAAATGAGGATTTATAATCTTTTTCTAGCTATCATCATAGAATTCTGAACATGAACAAGACTGTAAGGTGACTAGTACCTCAACAGATCTGGGGAATTCATCTGAAATGAAGATTTAAAAATATGTATTTCTTTTTCTGGTGGGAAGTTAATTGCCATTATAGAGTTCCGACTATGCACAAGACTGTACTGTGACCATTATTTCAACAGAACTGGGAAATTTGACCTAAATAAAGATTTATAATACCAGTTTCTTTTTGCAGTGGAAGTTAAGCCTCCTAATAGAATAGAGTATGCCAATTCTTTTCTACTCAGTGTCATTAATTTATAATAGAAATCCAGTGGGTAAAAAAGGTCAACCAACAAGCAGCTATGTGGTGAAAGTTGTAGGCAGAAGGAGTCAATAACTTAGAACATTCAGAGTTATGAAACATTGAAATAATTACTCACTGCATCTTCCATGGTAGCCCGCCAGCCTTGCATGGATGACATACCAAATCTGACCCTATCATTCTCACCGTCCTCTGAGAATTTCTCAGTCTTGGGAGAGCTGAGGTATATACCCATATCTAGCTGAAATGAAAGAGAATTTGCGGTGAATCTTTCTTAAGAAAGCTAACGAAGGAAGAACAAGTAAGCCAACAACTTCAGCCAGCAGATGTAAAAGCTAAAAACCCAATTCTCAGCACAGAAAATAATGGTGTCATTATTTCTTCCTCAACCTTCACGCAGAAACCAAAAACTCACCTCCAAAACCCCAAATTGTTATCTAAGAATTAATGAATTTTTCAAATAGATAGAGCCAAATTACAGCCAGTGAACCTATATATTCTGTCTGGTCAAAAAAAAAAAAAATACACTTTGCAGATCAACAAACTGCTCCATCTTCAATTTCCAAACTTATGCCATTTCTACTCAACTGAGGATTAAGGCAACTGCTAATCATATCACATTCCAATCAAATAGGCAAGCAGTACAGTAATCGATTTGGGCTTAAGCAGAATGGTGAACTTTTTTTCAAAAATAAAATAAAATAAAGCAAGCTAATCATGACTTGGAGCGCTAACTCGCATCCACATAAATAAATATCGAACAAGATCCAATATTGACTCATAAAACCCAGAGGCCAATTTAAAATGCTATAAATGACCAACGCATGATCTACATCAGAAATACACACACACACACACACACACAAACGAATTACAATTAAAAAAAAAAAAAACAAACATATTAGAGAGACTAAAATAAAGAAAATTAAAATAAACAGATAGGCTGATTCGAACTGGGGTAAAATCCAAAAAAAAAAAAAAAAAAAACTGTTAATAAGAAATAAAGTATATTACCCACCAAAGACCATGCAAATTAACGACCCACCCATTCGCCAATACTTCACAAGGTCAGTCAAAAACAAGAAATTGATACTAGAATTCACGGAAATATATGGATTCACGGAACTTAAATCGCTACTTACTGGTCCCGATTGGGCGACCGCACAGCTGCAGAAGATCAGATTCAGATGCAAAATAATCGAAACAGGCTCACAAAAAGCGTATCCTTTAATTGATAACCGTTTTCCCAAAAACTAACAAAGACCCATCAGAATTTACCCAGAATCTTCCCAAAAAGAGAGAGAGAAAAAAAAGGAAGCGGTTGGTTGTAAAAGAGTGAAAAAAAATATAAAAAGTTCGGAAACTAAGAGTAACAAAGACCAATCAGAATTCAGCGAGAATCCTGTAGGAAGAAGGTAGAGATTAGATTAAACAAGCAAGAGTTGGATCCAGAAAAGGATAGATCAAACTGTGATGGGGCATATAGATATAATAAAAGATGAAGTCCTTTTGACTACTCGGGTTGATAAATACGGTGTGCCAACGACATTTTGCACTCTGATCTCTCTCTCTCTCTCTCTCTCCGTCCACGCACCCGAACCCCCAAGATGATTAGCTTTAACTTGGTTCAGAAACAGGGGCCGGATCTGGTTGCACTGTTTTGGATCTTAGCCTGTCTAGCACCTGTTGGTCCGATTTCATTTTCCAGTCTTCGTCCTGGTTGGGACACGTGGAAATTGGTAACCACTTTGATTTGACAATAAAGATGGAAAATTATGCTAATAAAACCTGAAAACACCTCTTTTTCTTTTCTTTTCCCTTTCAAATCACATTTCTTTTATCGCACATCAAGCAAGAGAAAAAAAAAAAAAACACGATCCAAATTACAAATGAAACACATTCAAAGGTTGCGGCGCTCTTTTTCAGTTAATGCAGGTGGACGTCTTCCGTACGACCTCAGTGTCTGCACCGCCCTTGTCCAGAATTCCGTCGCAGTAAATAAACGCTGCAGCTTTAAAATTTCCCCCTTTTTTTATAATGTTTTATTTAACACAATTATAAACAAATAATTAATCTATTATGTGTTAGAAAAGAAAAATTAAAAAAGGGGTCCGAGCAAGAAAGCGGCAGAGGTGCAAAGGAGGCACGACCCCAAATCCTACATTTGTAGATCGCCTAAAATCTGAATTTAATTACATATCGATATTTGGTTTAATATACTTATTGATATAATAACTAAAATTAGATTTACTTAATATCTGAATTTGTGATATTTTGTTAAAAAAAATATATTAATAAAATTTTAATTAGATATTAAAATAGGTAGGTGTGATATAAAATTCGAATCACGACCAGGATTCTAACACAGTCAAGATATCACTAATATGAACACCTAAATACCTAATTGGAAGACAGCATTAGTAAATCCCTCCCCTGTGCTAATACTAATTATTAAGTAGCGTAGACGTATTAATTTATTATTTCGGTGTTAAAAATAAAAATCATAGCGTACGGTAGGCACGTGACGCAGTGTTGATATCTTACGTACGTATGATATGTCTCGGAGAAGCTAGTCCGAAGTTAAGGGATTTGTGCTGATGGCATAGGATGTTCTTATGTACTGACACGACGCATGCTCCCTCAGAGAATGGAAGTTCTCTAAGCTGTATGGGAATTTAGCCCCATCTCTTTTTTTTTTTTTTTTTTTTTCTTTTTTTAATGAATGCACTGAGAGACAACTTTGATTCAAAGCTTTAGCTCTTCAACGCGGGACGAAATTGCAGAAAAAATGGTGTTAAAAACTAACATTTGATTAATCCTCTTATATTAACTGGTAACTGATAAAAATTATGAAATCAACCCGAAAAAAATAATTATTAAAATTAAATTTATATCATTCATGTAATAATTGATAATTGATAATTTATTAAATTAATTTAATTTTTAGGCTTAGAGATGTAATTGTTTGATCTTTATTAAAATCTCTACGCAAGAGTACATCCTCTCTTGATGGACAGGGTGATACATACGTAGATATTAAACTTATTTTTATGATTTTAATAGTTAAAAAAGAAATTAAATTGTTTTTTAACTTATTATTATAAAATTTAAGTATTAATAAATTTGTTATAAAATTTGTAAATAAATTTTTTACTTATAAATTTAAATTGATAGTATTAAATATCGTTGTATCAATTATTTACATATTTAAATACATGAAGGTCATTTTTTGTTCTTATAAATATTATTATATTTGAAATAGATATAAATTTTTATTAATTATCTCACAATATCTTTAACTGGGAGAAAATATTTTTAATATAAAATTTGTTATGTTAATTGTTTTTGTAAAATTACTTTACACAAAATCTTCTCATTGTTGTTTAAAATATTATTTTGGACTTTATAAAACAATATAAAACTTACTTTAATACTATGAATAGATAAAAGATATGTTAAAAAATATATTAAAAGTAAACGCTCTATTTGTAGAATTTACCAAAAGAGAATGTAACAACTTAAAAAAAAATATATATATTATTTATATGATAACTAATAATTGATAATTTATTACACACATATAGTTGATGAGGACCATGTTTAATAATTAATTACAAAATTAATTTATTTAAAAATAATTAAAAAATTATTAAATTATTTATATTTTTTAAAATAATTTATTTAATTATATTAAAATAATATAAAATATTTTAATAAATTATAAAATATAAATTATAATATAATTTATAAAATAATAAAAATAATTTTTATTATTTGTTTAATACCCAAATATTTGTCCTTGTGTGCCATTTTTTATTTAGAGGCTACTTTCAAGTTTCAATCATAGTTTTAACAATTAGAGCAACCCAACACTTAAGTTGGTGAACTAGCTATTAAAAATTTAAGTCGGTTCAATTCTCTTATCTAATTTAATAAGGAAGTTACTTGACAAAATTATTTAATTCAGTTGATCTAAATGATTGAACTTGAATCGTTTTAATTTTTGCTAAAAATTTTTATTTATTATTATTTTTTTCAAAAATATATATATAATTATATATTTTATTAAGAATAATTATAAATATATACTTAAAATTTATTATAACATTATTTTATTTTATATAAATATTTTATTTTTTGAAAAAAATAAAAAAATTGACTCACAATCAAGTTAATAGTTAGGCTAATCATTTATCAAACTAAACTCTAAATCAGGTCAAGGTTCGGATCGAGTTAGAAAATATAATCTCAATTTGTCAACATTTCAAATTGATTCTGGCCAAATTTTCAAGAGAATTGACTTTAAAAATCTTTATATTTTCAACTGTTATGTAACTTATTTTAATCGCTTTCTTTAGGTCTAATTTTCTTTGAATATTTTTGTCCAAGTTTCAATAACAATTATAAAGTTTTTCTATCAAATGCCCCAATAACAATGAAATACTTTTGTCCTAAAAAACAGGTTGCATTATTAAAAATCAGAGGAAAGATATTAATATCAAAACTAGATTTTATGAGAAAATTTAAATAAAAAATAAAATTACGTAGATATAAATAAATTTATATTATATAAAAATTATTTTATATTATATTAATATCTTATATATGACATTAAAAAAAATTTATATCTCTAAATAATTGATTAAAATACTATTTTAGCAGACGGTAAAAGACCACGTGGAACATTACATTCCATTAAAGAAACCACGGTTTGAAAGCACTCGGGCGTTCACTGCAATCTAAACCAAGACAAGAGTGGTTAAAGGCCATGGCATCAGTTCCGTTCTGCTCACCTTTACAGGGTCTTGCAACTAATGTAAACCATTCTTATTCATGGCCCTCAATGGCAGCCCTCTCTGTACCATCCATCCGGTCGTCTCTGGGGTCCTCTAAATCAGCTTTCTTCCAACATGGGTTCTCTTTGCAATCGTCCAATCTACCTGGGTTTCTTTCGAAGTCTCTTTCTTTTGGTGTTTATGCTAGATCTACCGCGGAAAAAACCATTTATGATTACACTGTGAAGGTATGTTTAGTATTTCTGGGAAGCTTTGAACCTATTGTAGAATATTTATTATTTTTTTATTTGATGGCGTTTAGAGCCCAAAGGCTTCATTTTCTGGTTTTTTGGTTTTTTTTTTTTGTCTCTCTTTTTCAGTGATTGTTCCTTATAAATCGGTTCTGGAAACTCTTTCCTACTGTGAATTCGAGTATATGAAGCAGACCAAAAGCCCAATTTATAATTGTCACCAATACTTTGATCCTTTGGAACCTGGAAGTTGTAAAAAGTATTTGCTATTCAAAAGTTGCTTGTAGTTTTAGGCTCATTTGCTTCATTGTTTATAATTTCACATGCAAAATAGTGTCTGCGCTGTGCCTCCAAAATTTTGAAGTTTCAACATTTTCATTATATGCCGTGGAATATGACATTGGGAATGCCTTCATGGCTTGCTCATGCAGGATATTGATGGCAAGGATGTGTCTCTTGGAAAATTTAAGGGGAAAGTCCTCTTGATTGTTAACGTTGCTTCAAGATGGTATTCTCTCCAGTCAGATTTCCTTTTGGTTGCCCTTTTCCTTTGGTTTTGGGGAAGCAAGGAGTATCTGCTTTCTAGTTTCTAGTCACTCGTTCCTCTTTGTCCCTCATGATACTTCATGTTTTGCCTGTGAAGCCTATATATAGCTCAGATCAAATTGTTTTTTCATTTAAAGTTTCCTTGCTGACATGTTAGTTCTTAATGAAGATTTTTTCCCCCTTTTTCTGAACCACAGTGGTTTGACATCATCAAACTACACTGAACTGTCACACCTGTATGAGAAGTACAAGCCTCAAGGTAAGTTTAATTTTAGGTGCTCTGTAGATTGTGTTTTTGGCACCTAGAGTGCCTTGTGTTATGCAAAAGGAGATATGAGTACCTATGCAGTGAGGCAAATAACTGATTTGGCATCTGTATTGTACTTGATATCTACTTACATTCCCTTAATTTTTCTTTTGGAGAAAGCTTCAGTGCATGGTCCAGTTAGTCCGGTGGTAATCTGACGGACTAGGACTTTGCTTCTATGCTAGTGTGGCTGTAACTGGCAACTAAACTGCTAAACAGGACTTTATTTCTACTTTACAAATGTTCCATGCAAAAAGTGCACTGAGCTGCACAAATTTAATAACAAAATCTTTATACAGTATATGCCCACTCACCCATATCAACTTGCCATTGAATTTTCATGTTCTTAACCAGTTGAAACTGGAAATTGAAAGATTGTTGCCAGCTTCTTACCTGAATTAGTTATAGCATTATTGTTATTGTCAGGTATTCTGGTCAGCATCATGATATAGACTCTCGGGGGAGAGTGAGAGTCCGTGTGAGGGATACACAAAAGCATTGTTTAGAAACAATGTTTCTGCCAATCCCAATATCTTTAAAGCATAATGAAAGAAGTTTGTGTTGGTTAAATTGATTGATTAAATATTGATTCAGTATTTGTGCTCTAGGATTAGAGATTCTTGCTTTCCCATGCAACCAATTTGGAGGGCAAGAGCCTGGATCAAATCCTGATATTAAACAATTTGCATGTACAAGGTTCAAAGCAGAATTTCCAATATTTGATAAGGTATGGGGACCTTCTTTTACCCTATTTTAGATTGGTTTCAAAAGGAGGACAAGTTAAAAGTACTCATGGTGTTGCATCACAGGTTGATGTGAATGGACCAAATACTGCTCCAATTTACCATTTTCTGAAGTCAAATACTGGAGGGTTTTTGGGTGACCTGATCAAATGGAATTTTGAGAAGTTCCTAGTGGACAAGAATGGGAAGGTTGTGGAAAGGTACCCACCAACAACATCACCTTTCCAAATTGAGGTATATTTCTTCTTCCTTTTTGAAAGTTTGGTTGGATTACTACAAGCGCAAGATTTCACAAGCCAGTAGTGAAATGGAAGATACTTTTCCAAGCAGTGTATGCTTTCCATCGTTGATGGCAGGTGCACCTGCCTATTTCTTATGGGGCTTTCCTAATAGGGTGGAGCTATTTTCACTTTCTAAGATATCCATTCACGCAACTCAAAGATTGTCACTTATGTAAAGTTGTGTAGATGGAGACTTTGAGGTGTCAAAATAGCCTCACCCTTCTTATTACTCCTCAAGTTTGGTTAAGATGCTATTAAACTGATATTGATTTGGAACTCCCCTCTTTGCTTGTTGCAGAAGGACATTCAGAAGCTGCTTGCAGCATGAATGCTGGGCTGCAGGGAGATGCACTTTACTCCTGATGGAAAAAATATAGTATAATATCTGTAAATCTCTCTACCGAGCAATGATCTATAGAGAAGTTTTCACTGTCATGGTGTTGGGGCATACTATTTTTCATTTTCTACTATCTTTCGCATTTCTTACATGTAATGTGTGAATTGGAAGGGCCAAGCTGCTTATGGCCCTTCGGTTGTTATGCTTGGTGTATATTTCATCATTATCGCTAACCTCTTCTGGTGCTGCCCCAATATTTTCTTTTGATCCATTTGTTTGGGGACATAAGAAAAACATGTTTTCTGTGAGGATACCATCAGTATTACAACCATTCACATGCATCGGCGCTGGCCGTCTACTTTTCTACATTAATAATTTCTTTGGAGAAAAGGAACTGACAAGTTATACCGTGTTGCTGGAAAACAGCCGGCACAATCCACAATGAACGTATTCATAAATCTATCTATGAAAATGAGAGCAGGTAGTAGCTGAAATGGATTACAAAGAAATTTTACATGCCATCTAACTTGGGATGACCGTGGTTCTGTTCGTCCAAGATGAATGGTGTCCCTTTATTTATCTTCACTTAACCTCACCCAAGCAAGTCGCTTGAATGCGATGATCTAGGAAAGTTTACTGGAAAGTTCACACATCAATATTATACCTAGCTTCTTGCTCCAGGTCCCAAACAATCAGCATTTGGTCCCAACATACTATAGCTTTGTTCTCGCATAACCTAAACAATTTCAACCCGATTAATCTTGTTAGAGCTATTTTCTGTCAATGCTGCTTACAAGAGAGACCAATTCAAGGTTCACAATCTCTGGAGTTTCAGTTTCCTCTTTTGAACCTGAGATCTCAGGGGGCAGAATAGAAGCATTGGGATCGCTTCTAGGAACCAAAAATAACAGACAAAGTGGAGTTAATCTCAATATATTCCGGATCAAAATGGCCAACCAGAGATTATCAAACTTTGTTCGGGTAACATCCACTAAATGAAGAAGTAGGCCACCCATCCATGAAGATGACAGAAGTCCAACATTGTCAATTGACATGAGCAAAGCAAAGAAAGTGCCTTCAATGCCAGGGGGACAAAGCTTGGAACTTAACACCAGAAGAGGCATCCACTTGAGCCTTCCAATCATATTGGATACGATCTCATCAATCACAACAAAGAAATAATCTGGTATCCCAAATTTCAAGTTTAATCTAAGCACCATAATCAGATCAAGCATTCCAGACAGACCATATAGCAACTGAGTCCAGAAAGCCAAGTCTCGGAAGGGATGATTCTTCAGAAAACTTTGGTAGAGTATTGCTCCTAAGAGGGATCCAACCGAACCAATTGAGAGAATGAAACCAATGGCCTCCTGCATAAAGCATGTGTGTGAAAATGATTTAACAGAATTATGCATTGCTATAATCTAGCCAGTTTTGACACACTAGAGGAGCTAATTACAGTACTCTTGCCTAAGTTTCTTGTCAATCTACCATAACCTATTGCTTGTACCTCCTGCAAAGAATTTCTCTGATTTTTCCTTGGTTGCTTGTGAATTTAAGGAATGTAATTGGATTCAAGTAGCCCTAAGACACCTAGGTCATTTGATAGACACTGCTCACTTGTCTAGAAGGCTAGAGAAGAAAAGTGCAGACTCATATACCTGAGAGAAGGATGGCCCCCACTTTGCATCTGTAAGCCAGTAGAACATTCCTTCATTGATATGTAAAGTCAACGCTATTGATAAGTACATATACAGGCATGGCCTCCATACATCTGGGAATTTAAGTGTTTTCCACATAGCCTTGCTGGCTTCAAGGAATTTGTGGTGTACCTGAGCAAGACATAATACTAAGTATGAGAGTATAAGAACCAAAATGAATAAAAAAAAAAAAAGCTCACAAGGATTACCTGCCCATATGCAAAGTTGGGCGTGAAAAGCTCATTAAGTATAATTCCAAGTAGAAGTACAAGTCCAGCTGGGACTGACAGCAAGCCTAACACCCCCTACCAGGGAAGATGAATAAACTTTCTAACACATAAAGTAACAGTTTTCTAAATGGAGTGAAAGTTGAGAAGAAAATGATTGACGAAAGTGAATTGAAAAAATAACTCAAACAGTAGCCAACCTCGGGGCCAATTAGGTGGACAAATATACCACTCGTAAAGAATCCCAGTAATGCTCCAATCGATGAACTCAAAGCACACAAGCTTTGCAGATCAGCTGCAAGATTAGGCCGACGGTTGCTATTTTCTGCCACACAGGCATCTATGGTAACATCTGCTACTGCTAAATTAGAGCTTAGAGCTGTCAATAACAACAGAGCAAGTAGAAGATGCAGCTTCTCATGCAATGACAACAAAAGCATGGAGACCACGCCAACCAATCCTGTAATTGACATCGGAAATGAGGTAAAGTTCACATCCCGTTATATGATGCCAAATAGGAGTAACACCTTTCAGCATCAAGCATGGCCAAGTAATTCCTACTTAATTTCTAGAAAGACTTCTCAATAGGGTCAAGGGTTTAAAGAGATGGCAAGCTTTGTATTGTGGAAGCTTACGCTATTACCAGAGAAAGGGCCAATCCAAAAGGCTATATGCAGAGAGTATTTTGTCATGGCTCATTCACATGCCCATCTCTTGTGTTGTTCAACAAACCAAATATACAATTCCACACAGGATGTATCTAACAAAAGAACTCTAGCAGTTTAATCGCAATAAACAAAAACATATATATCAACTCCAAAAGACTCGTCCAGAAAAAAATAGATATTCCACACTCCACAATAATTACTGATCTAACCACCACGCGTCACAGATACACTTATGCTTACTTATGGGGTCTCAAGCTAGCATCTATACAGTAAAACAGCGAGAAATTAACACCAGCACCAGCGACCAATTGAACAGAAAACAATATGAAGGTGCAATTAAACACTGTTCTTAACTTAACAAGCAAATCAAACTCTTCCAGCTTGCAGGCATGATGTCATCAGACAACTAGAATATTGTTAAAGCGACAAGGTAGCCACTGCATGCATAATCATTGACCAACAAAACTAGATGCTAAAACTGAACCCCCTCCCCCCCCCCCCCCAAAAAAAAAAAAAAAAAGAAGAAGAAGAAGAAGCAGAAGAAGGCCTTCCACCTCCTCGGGCTCCCCAAAATGTGGTCTTCAGACAAGAGGGGATGGGGAACAATGAAAAAACATATAAAAAGCGCCAATAATTTACCAGCTAAAATGAAATAAGGCTTCCTACGATACCCAAGAATAGGGACTACATCTGTGAGGAGACCCCACAAAGGCTTGATAAGCCAAGGAATGTTAATAATCCCTTGGTAAATCTGTGACTCAGAAGGCTGGACCTTTTGAACATCCTTCATATAATACTCAGTGCCCACACGACCCAAAGCTCCGCCCAGTCCCTGGCTTATTCCATACACAATCACTACGCCTAAAACAAAGCTCCAATGCGTCTCGGTGGCAAGCATCCTCAGCCAGTTAACGGGAGCCCAGAGACGGTCAAACATCCCTCCTCTTCTGTTTTCCTGGTCTGTTTTCACCGCTGCAGAGGGCGGCCCCGGCCGCAGATTCTCAGCCTCCTCCTCCTCCAGCATCATTCCAAACAACAGACCCACTAAGCTATCCAAGTCCAACACCAGAGAAAAAAGGAGAAAATCAAAGCAAGAAAAGTTCAACGCTTTTTCTTAAGCAAATTTCAGACCGAAGGGTTGAGTTTGGATATTTGACCAAAGACTGTTTCTCGTTTCCCTTTTTTTTTTTTTTTTTAAATCTTCAAATAAATAAATAAAATAATTACGTAAACACAAAAAAATAATAATAAATTCAAACGAATATAAAAAATTTTTATGATAATGCCCACAATATTTTGGGCTTATTATCTCAACGTTGGGTGGGAGTCCCTCGCAAGGGTCCGACATTTTATTACATCCTCCAAGTTGACCAGTTACATGCTGCCACGTTTCCCAATACCATTGGTCTTTCTTGGTAAAAGCACGTTTGCAAGGGCTTTTGTTCCCACTCCGGCAATTTCCGCTGACAATGTCCGAAGTGGGGGCCACCGTTCACTTCAATGCTATTGGTCGGACAGGTTCCCAAAAAAAAAAAAAAAAAGAGAGAGAGAGAGCAATGATACTACCACCGTACGTCTTCCGAGATCCCATCGAACAACTTTACTGCGTGGCATAAGAATTTTTTTCGATTAATATTTTCCTGAAAATCACTGCCGATTGTAAATAATGGAGAAAAAAGGAATTCAAAAAAAAAAAGCACCCATTGACCAGATATTCAATATTGACCCTTTTTTTTTTTTTTTTTGTACCATTGAAAATAAAACGCATATTTTGTAGGAATTTGAAGAAGAGATTTGAACCTCCTAACAATTTTATTCGTGACTAATTAGACTGACTTGGTTATTGATAAAAAATTCTGGTCAACAAATCGGGAAATAGAATTAAAAAAATTAATAGAAACAATGGTATATTGAGTAAAAAAATTACTGGAACTATCACAGAGAGTAGACAATCTATGAGCAAATATTTAATTCTGAAAAAATTTGTTAGTTGGGTGGGTTGAGAAAAAGACTTTCTTGAATGGAGAGAGAGTGGATCTTGGATAAGTTTAAGAAGTGGTAGTTGAATTAAAAGTAGTTTGATGATTTTATCATTTTTTTTAGTTATATAATAAAATATTTATTTTAAATATATAGATAAGTCTTTTAAAATTTGAAGATTTTAACACCTTAATAAAAAGTAATATAATATTTTTTTAATTAAATATTATATTGTATAATTATTGATTAACTATTTGTGATATGACTTATATTAAAAAAAACATATTAATTAATCATAAAGTTGGACTTATCCCACTAGTTTAGTTAAAAGGTCTTAAAGTTTAGAATAAATGGATTAGTTGGGTTAGTAAAATTAAGAATTAAGTCCTAATCCAATTCAATTTACTTTAAAAATTGGTTTCAAAATTGTTAACTAACCATATAAACTATCTAGTTAGACTGTAAATTAATAAAGTGGTTACAATTTTTTCTATTTAATTAATTTTTAAAATTCATAAAATATTTTAAAAATTAAAATTTTTATTTTATAATTTTTAAAAAATAAAAATCATATTATTAATATATATATATTTATTGAATATTTAATATTATTTTTATTAATTTAATTTTAATTAAACTAATTAAAATTAAAATTTTTAATTTAATAATAGGTTGAGTTGTTAAAATTTTTAATATAGCATCTTAAGCGTCTGGATCACCAAATGTATAGATCTAGACAGAACTTGACTAAAATGGCTTAAAAAAAAAAATGGGCAACCTTGTCTGGTATCGCGAGCCAACTTTGCTCGAAGTTCTAAGCGGATTAGGATTCCCTGTTCCCCCTAGCCTATCATCGCCAACGGTTTGCACTTCTAGGCTGACATTTATGCATCATCCAACTGGGGTATTTTGTTCCGAAAATTGTACTTTTAACATTTTTAGAAAATTTTGTCAAAATATGTACCCAACACAATTCATGGTTCCTACAAGAAGCATTCACTTCCCATTGCACGGTAACCGAATTGTATCATTCTACCACCCCCTCATCTGGCATGTTGGTCGGATTACTTTTCTAGTAACTAGGAAGTTAACCAATTGTGTTAGTTCAGTTGGCCCCCAGAACGACATTTTTGAGAGGAGTTGGGAATTCAAATCCTGCATCTCTCAAATTTATACACGATGTAGAATTCGATGTACCAAAGATAATAATAATAATAATAACACTAAAGAGTTGGATGACAAGGAATGTTATCACCACTTTCAAAAAGAACTGCAATGTTCCATTAAGTGAAAGGGAGCAAATTGATCTTTACAGAAGGGGAAAAGGAAAAAAACAGCCCCCACTATGCCATATTGCCATGAATCCTGTTGCTTGTCTCTCTCACCTATCCTGTTTCATTCTTGGCGGTGCTGATTCCAATGTGGAGTAAATAAAAAGAGAAAGCTGATAGTCCTTGCATCCGAGTTTACTGAAATTGGTACCCCTGGCTCTTTTGATTGTTGCCACAGTCCAACCTTGATAATAAGAAAGAATTTTGATGCCTCCAGCTCCTGGAATTGGTTCTGAGGGCACACCAATTCAGTGTAAACATGGTTGCTGCTCCTGCCTGACCTGGTGCATTGCTGCTGCTCCTGCCTGACCTGGTGCATTGCTCCATAAAGGCCTCAAATGTTCTGCCAACCATCAACCCGTGATGGAGTCCTTCTTTAGCAACAACTGGAAATTGAAACGAATGGATCCCTCCTTGTAGACGTTGGCATGTAACTATGGTCCATAATTGCTCTGTGGTAAATCTTTCTCTGGACATAGAATAACATATAACACTGCGAAGCTCTCACGATTCCCTCGTCCACTTCGGTTATCCAAGCATCATCACATTTGTACCATTGGTTTCTTATGCGCAGGTAAGTCACATAATGACCAGATTCCAGTATACCCGAATGGGTAATCAGAGCAAAAATTTCAAATTCTGCAGAAATATTAGGTTCCTCACTTGCAAAAGAAAATATTCTATTTCCAAACCTGTTTCTCACGATGGAAGATGATAAGTATGGGGTCATGTCTAAAGAGAAAGGGAAATGCAGATGCCAATCAATTTTCCTTGATAATTTTCTAACTGCAGAGTGCTCAAAACGTTTAATATGTAAGGACAACACCAGTGGAAGCCTACTAACAGACATTTGCTTCAAAGAGTCCCGCTTCTCTTGACAATTCTGGCAGTAAAGTTTCTGGTCTGAACCCAACTTCTCTGGCCTTGTAAACAATTCCAAGCAACCCCAAAGAGATCTGACTGTGTTCTCATTCATTCTCACACACTTGTTAGCCACATCCACCAAAGAGGAAGATTCCAGGTTGAGTGAAATGTCAAGACAAGGGTCATATGTTGTGGAAGTAAATCCACATGTCATACAGGTGATATCCGATCTTAACATGCCAGAGAAAACCTTGTGAGCAATACACTGACAATCTCCATTTTCTGCACAAGAGAAGAGCTTCACTACATAAGTCAATCAAAGTTTTTTATTAAAAAAATTTAGCAACAGTCTCTTGGAGCTCATGATTGTGACCGTCTACACTTTTCAAGCTGAGCTCCTGCTATGAGAAAATATTGTTTACAAAGAGATGGATCAATACCTAAGACACTACAAAAAATTTGAAGTTCACTTTGACATTTGTATACCATTAAATTGATGTGGAACAAGATCAATGATTGAAACATATCCTTCAATGTGTCACTGAGCTTTGTTGCTATATCCTCCGACTCAAGCAAGTAAGTCATCTCTATAATTTATGCAATGAATTTGGGATGTAATGCCTGAAGATTTCACATAGACAAAGTTATCTTTAACAAATGAAACTAGCTCATTCAGATGCACCCAAGCAAGGTTTTCTTACTGGAGTATAGCTATCCATACAGCACCTTGATATTCCATGCAGAGGGCCATTCAGCATTTTTAAACCCAATATATTTAACAGCAAATAATTGCAAAGTATAAACAATACCGGTTTTAGTTGCACTACCTTCACTTGAGTTTCTTTCTTCTCCATCTCTCTCATGGACACCATCTAACAATGAGATGAAGAACTCATGAGCATCCTGCTGCTCGTAACTAGCTAGGTTTGCAGAGTGCTGCCACCAACTTCATGCAGAAAAATGTCATTATTTAAGCAACATCTCTCCAAATATCAAACCAAAAAGACAATCTGAACAGCAATGAAGAGACCTAGCAGCATGTCTATGCTTCATTATTGTAAAATTGTAAAAGCAAATCAGCGGCTACACTGTCGCAGATAACTTGCAATTCCATTGATGTATAACCCCAACCAAAAACAAACTAACATAACAATACCGTCAAGTGCACTTTAGTGAAGGGAAGCAAAGTATCTAGTAGAAAATCCTTAGAGAAGCAATCACTTTACTTTCCATATAAGCACAAAATATCTTTATCTAGCAAACTTCACATGAATAACAGTGATGATAGAATTGGCAATTTGCATTCTCTCTCAACGATCCTAAAGCATACATACATTTTTGGGGCGACTTGAACAATTCATCTAATTAACCATGTTTAGCATTAAAGCTAGCAGAATACACCAAAAAAACCTTTAAATTGCAAAACATCTCTATGTCAGACCTGTAGAGAAACCGAGCTGGGCCATAAGGTGTCCGATCCCCAGAAAACATAGCCGAGAAAACACCACCCACTTCACAAACCAAACATAACTGATCCGATGATGTTTTCCTACAAGTTTCGTGATTATGAAAATCATTCAGGAAATAATGCTTGAAAGGGGGCGCATGAAGCAATGCTTGCAACACAGAATTCATGAAACAAGTACTGCCCAAATTTTTCAATCCTCTCAATCCCGGTGGATAGCACGACTTTGCCCTTCGATCCTTCATCGAAACCAGCTGTTTAGGCTTCTTGAAATCTAAATCTGCTGCCAGATTCAATCTCTTCCTCTTGCTTGATCTCCTTGTATCACTCTCAGCGATAATTGTGCCACTTGGCAAGTCCATTATGTTCTTGGATACGACAATATTATCAAAATCAGGGTCATAAACCTGATCACTGCACAAAGAGCAATAAAGCTCCGATCTTTCAACATCAACTGCTATGTCATGACCATTCTGGGACTGGGCATGAAAGAGGGTGTGGTTTGAGCAAGAGATAGAAGAGCAAATCAAACAAAGAAAGATTCTACCCTGATACCCATTACAAGAACTGCACATGGGTATCTTTGTTTCACTCTTTACAATGCTGGTTCTTCCATTGGGAGTGGTTCTGAGGCACTTTTGGAGGGACTTGTAGCCACTCAAGCCGTGCCTGAGCTTGTAATCAGCGAGATGCTTGCAGGGTATTGGATTATTGTACAAAGCAGCCGTTCTTGTGGCCATCTGGATGAAAATTTGTAAAGAAAACAGAGATTTGTTGACCCAATTGATAAATATCAATGAAAGATAACGTCTTGATATAAAGTTGTAATCTTTTTCGACGAACTAAGAAAGAATTACAGAAGGATCTGAAATTGGATCTAGAGAAAACTCGACTATTTGATTAAAATTTCGATAGAATGAGTTTGTCAATATGATAAAGAAAAGGAAGGGAGCTGGCGTAAACAACAACGCTTTACGTTCTGTTTGGGCAAATGGGAATGACTTTGCTGACTGACTGAAAAAAAGGAGGATGGGGATGTGGCCGTTTGGATGAATAGACCGACTCTTCTTAAGGTTTCTGTGTATTTCCGCATAACACATTCTCCCAAGGTAAGATAATCTGAGCCGTCCATATATTTTGTTTGATCAAGATGATCAGGATTTGTGGTAAGGGGGGACGTAAATAGCAATTCTGAGGACAGGACTCATCTGACTTTAATGTGACTTTCGACTAATCGGCCAGCACCCAACATTGCAGCAAACTCGAAGTTTCGAGGAATGACTCAAAAGAAACGAGGAAGTGGGCTTCACTCATGGCGATTGGTAAGTGGATTTCCTTTCTTCAACACTGTTTTTGCAACCACCCCATGGCCACCTGATTCTCAAGGTACCGTGGCGTACCTTATGTAATTGAAATTTAGTGTATTTACCAAGAGGAAAATAGCCGGAGGATTTCAATGTGACTGTGGGCCAACAATGTGTTTAGCCATGGTCCACAGGCAGTACCCAACGCTCATGGGTCTGGCTGGAATCATGGTTAAACTTTGTTATTATGATTGATAATTAAAAATGGTGAATCCTCTTATTTAACCTTTGATAATTATTTATAATATTTTATAAAAAAATCAAATAAAAATAATTACAATAATTTTACAGCTTACTAAATATTAACAAGATTATATTTGATTTAAAATACATCCAAATTATAATTATAATCTCCAAAACACCCTAGATAGAAGCAAGGCAGGCCAGGACAATTCATCCGTACATATGGTGTTTACCATGTGACACTCTTCTCCGTTAACAGAATTACCATATTCTAACAATAAATTTTAATTCAATAGTATAAAGAAGGCCTTAAATTCAAGCCTCAAGTCAATTGGGGAAAAAAAAAAATAAATAATCACATAATTCCTCTGCTTTGCACTGTCACGTGGTCTGTAGTCATTCCTTGCCACTATTGCCTCAGAAACTTTTCAATTTCCTTCACGTGGACAATCAGCTTTTAAGCAGGGATAAAAAGCTGATGTCTTTCTTTTACGCGAGTAAAAACACTATATTAGTGATTGGTAGCTAAAAAATTGGGATTAGCCATATGATACATGGCCAAATTGAGGCTAAAAAGTAAAGACCAATGCTCTATCAGCACACAAATATCACTAAAAATGCTCCATGTATGTTTATGGTATTCAGGCATTCAGCTTGTTGGTGATTATCAGACGCATTTTTTACATGAAGTCATGCTCCAGGAATGCAGCACACACACACACACACACACACACACACACAGAGGGATCAAGGCTAAATCCTGAAGAAACTATTGAACAGGAAAGAGGGCACTTGGCTTCAGATGTCTTCTCCAATAATTTATGGCATGAATCTCTTTTGGGTGAAGCCACTATGAGTAGGAGTTAATTCTTATCTTTGAGAACCTCAGTTTCTTCCAGCTGTTGTAATGCCCTTGATTCATGGGACTAGTTTTAAGTCACCACTACAGAACTTTGCAGGACGAAAAACAGTAATTGACTATGGATCAAATTGTCTACTTTTGCTAAACTCCTTGAATCGAGAGCAACAGAGACTTGAGAAGCCTCTTTATCCAAACATAAAAGCACAAATACTAGAAATATCAAGCCTTGTGCAAGAATAAATAGTTTCCATTTGAACATAGAGCCTTTGAACTCCTAAAACTATACACCAGAACTTCACTTCAAGAAAAGATGATTGGGACATTGCCACAGGGTCTAGTGATGGAATTACCTGAACTTTTAATTTCAGATCTAGAGTTCAAATCCTAGTCCCTCTGAAACGGAGAAAAAAAAACAAATTGATTGGGACACTTGGATCTAGAACTAATAGCACAATAACAAACAGTGATTTTTTCACATGGTTCAATTCTTAATTCATAAGACTTAAAAGCATGGATGATTCTGCAGGACACTTTTGTACGACTATGCTAGATAATAAAATTTTTAGCTGGTTCAGCAACATCAATAATTCATGGCATTTGGCCTATCGGCTAATTTCTAACATGAAGCACAATTGACAATACCATTCCACTCAGCCATATTACGCATAGGAGAGCTACAAAAGCTACAAAGAGCCCAACAACACATAAAAAACCAACCAAAGCTAAATGGTGAGGCAAAACTATGAACATAGGAAAATTCCAATCATCATATGATGAACAATTAGAGGAAAAAAAATGAAGCATGCCCGCGCAAGCTGCACGCATTTTATAACCGTTGACCATCCCTATAAACTAGAAAGGACGCAACTAGGCAACAAACTTACACGAAAGAGGGACTAAATTACTGCCATAACATGGGTAAATCAAGGATAAGTTACATGGGAGAACAAAACGGGAGCAGAGATCATAGTAAGATAAAAAAACAACAACACGAGTACATGAAGAGGAGAAAATCTTAAAAAACCTATGAAGCTTATTCAACCCCAAGCTAACAAGTAATAGTGAAAATAATAATAACAATAATAGAATAGAAATAACGCACGAAGAACTCAAATTCACACAACCCAGATTTATTCAATCAGCTAGCATAAACATACGTAGATCCCACCGTACCCACCCTTAGAAAACATCAAACCCACAAACAGAAGTTAGATTCTTAGGCTGTCAGATTCACACATTATTAAAGGCACATTAACAAGAAAGAAAATACAGCAAATAGAGCACAAATTAAAGCCACCAGATTTCAGGAGACAACACGGCCGACAACAGGGTACTTAGCTTCGAACTTCTTCTCCCAATCATTAAGGACGCCGATCTCCTTGTCGGAGAGGCCATCAAGGGAAGGAGAGATGTCCTCGTCGTTCTTGCTCATCTTGGCCAGGGCTCTGCTGGGGTCTTTGCCTGCGAACATGGCGTAGGAGCCGCCCGGACCGTAGAAGGAACTGCCGGTGGTCACATCGAAGACGCGCCCCTTGATTGCCACGTAGATGGGCTTCGATGGTTCCGTTCCACTGTATTGCCTCAGCTGCTCCGCAGTGAACTCCATCGACGCTTTCCTTTCTTTGCTCGACCGCTGGTGAGTGGACGGGTCAGTGGCAACTTACTTGTTTTGTCTTTGTGGCGTTAGCCTGGACACATGTCAAGCAAAAGGAGCTTTCGTGAGAGTAAAAATCCCTCTAGACACAAAAACATAAATAATTTTAAAATTACTTTTAAAAAATTATATTATATTAAATTAATCTTTTTAATATAATATTTATTATATATAATAAAAAATCATTTCTATTTATTTGAATCGGTCCAAATTTCCTTGTTAATTGGGATTACGGATCAAAATACCAAAATTGTGGAAATAGTATGGTAGCAAATATGTAAATTCGTGTTTGCAATGGGTCAATTAGTAGTAAGCTGAGAGAGCGGTATTATATTAACCACTGTAATTATTAACAATATTTGCCAACACCAACTCCCTCAAACGCAACTTCCAGTCAACAGTCAACAGTCAACTGGAGTGGGGAAGGAAAAAACAAAGAGTAAGGAGGCTGTTCAACAACCATTGTCCTCTGTGCTCTTTTGAATTCGCATTGAGAGATGGGAAAAATTACACCAGACGTATTAAATCATATTTAAATTACATAACACAGGTCAAGGATGACAAAAGTAGTCGTTAATAAAATATTTGATTGAATCACAAAAATATCATTACAACAGCTTAAAAAGAACTAGAATAGCTTTATAATCTTAATGTGTAGTCCTCGAATTTACAACCTTCAAAGAGATAAAAAAAAAAAAAAAAAAAGTTGAAACAAAAAATCCCAATTTGCTGCAGTGCCTTTGTCTCCATAAGATGGTGAAATATGACCTACCGCTCCCGTCCAAAGATGCGTCAGAATTTCACCAAGAGAAAATAAGATTAAACCAAGTAGAAAGAGAGGAGAGGAAGAATAGCAAAACACAAGAAAAGTAAAGAGGAAATGAACAAGAATTTGGAGAAAAAGAGAACAAGAAAAGAAAAGAAAAAAGCGCACGCTAAGGCCTATTTGGTGGATTTGTGGTGTTTTTAATTTATATAAGAAGGACTACTTATCACACGACCAAAGGCCAATCTATAACTTACAATCTTCCACGTAACAATTGTTAACATGTTGGATGGTTGGTCAAACAAAAGGGAAAGTCAAATAAAGAAAATGAAAACAATACACTGATGGTAGCGCATGAAAGTACAACGCCGTCACTGAAATCAGGAGACTCAGGGCAGAGCATTGTCTACGGTGGCGCCAATGCAAGATAATCCATCAACTAAGGATGAAGTTTTGAGCTTTTTCAGGTCCCCTTCGAGAAGTTCTTTTCACACCTCAATCGGACCACCTTCCACCACCAGAATATTCAACCTCCTGAAAAATTAAGATCATCAGATCCATCAGAACAGTTCTGTGCCTACTTGAAAAGGGGATTGAAGTTACGGGATATGAACAGGATGCCTCGACAGTAAATGGGATTCGTCGGAACCACTGTTTAGATTTTTTTTTTTTTTTCACTCTTTCCCAGTAATAGTTTTCTATATTAAACAGAAAATCCCCACATCGGAGACCAGAAATAAAATGCAGCCCCGAAAATTGCGGGAGACTTTGGTAGAAAGAAGGATGACTCAGAATTCTAAAACCAATGCATGATGGTAATAGTTGGTGCCAGACATCAACTAAACTCCTGTACAATCAACAACGACAAAAGGAAGTTTTATGGGTATGCAACTAGACTGGGTGGAAGCCATTTAGCACCTTCTTTGCCTTTTCTTGTCAGTGTTAGAATAGACTAGTGGATACTCAATACTTTTATTATGAATCATTGTTTCATGTCATTGGAGGGAGATAAAAAGAAATGATCAACCGTGTGAGGCAATGCCTCAAACATGTGCAACAAATGTCAATGATAACAACAAAGCAAGGTGATAATTATTTTAAGCTAAGAGCCTATAGAAGCAATCTTCCACAGAAAAAATGAAACAACATCCTGTGAAATTCAACACAACAGAGCTTCCATCTAAGCAATTTAATACAAAAGTTTAAATCCTGAAAGCCATTTAAAGCTTTTATTCCAACAGAGGAAGATAAGTAATATGCTCTTGTAATCAGACTTGAACCAAAGTTCCACGTTAACAATAAATAACCATAAATGATTCACCCCTCCCCTCTGCTCTCCCTCCCTCCTCCCCACCCCACACCCCCCCCCACCCAAAAAAGAAAGGAGCTTGCAGGAAAGATAAATATGACAAGAAGGAGCAATAACCTGAGCAGGGGGTAAGGATGAAACCCAGTCTGATGCATGCGTTGGAAGAAGCCCCAATGTGTTAAGCTGCCATAATTTAAGAAATCAACATGAGGCAACAAAATATTTTGCATGCTACCATCCTTTAAAGGAAGATAAAGAAGATGATTGCTCTCACCTTCCAAACACCAAGTGCTAAGCCACCCAAATTTAGGGCAATAAAAAGTAATTTGGGTCCAAGAAGATCTACTTTACTGATTTTGTAGGGCTCAAAGACTGCAGAGAAGAAATGGCAGGGGCAAAAAATGAGTGAACTTTTGATCGATGAACACTAGGAGCAGTTTATGCAAACACATAGCATCATGAGAAAGAGTAACATAATCTCTAGGATTTCATTTAACCGTGTTTCTTACCACAACCTAACATAAATAAGAGTACAAAAACAAAGACAATTACACAATTGCTACTAATGAGGATGATTTTTATCAGCTTACCATTCCCAACTGCTCGAAGAGCATTTATGGGCTGCCAAAGAGCTGAAAATGTAATACCAATGCTAAAGAGATGCACTGTGTTCCCAGCCATCCACATCATAAATCCCATCATTAGCAAGTTCTTAAATGGGGCTTGTGCCACTTCCCAAGCTTTCTGTTCACACATTAACGGACTAGATTGTTAATTAACACAAATTTTGACCAAAAGAAATTTAAACTAGGAAATGTCACTGGAAACACCAAATAGGAAATTTGAGAGAACTTCCCAAAAACAGAAATCCAAGATACGCAGAAGAGAGCAAGTTCTATCTTTTAGACCAAGTTTTTTTTTTCTTTTTTTTTCTCTCTGAAAAGCCAAATTTGTAAAAAGGTTTATTTCTTTTTCAAAAATTAATTTGTATAGCCACAAATTATGGTCAACATCATCTCTCTCCCTTGTACATTCCATCTTACTTTAATGCTTCTCCAAAGTGCTCACTGCTCTAAGGCATCACATTATAGAAACACTTCCAGTGCAACAATCCCCATCCCATCTGCAGTCACAATTCTACTTTGTAGTCACTAAGCTTGCATTTGATCACATCATGGTGTATTAAGACTAATTTCTTTAACATGCTTTCCATAAACAAATACTCTGCATCCAATACCCTTCCAAAACTGATTGCATCCAGAATGCCTTGTATGAACCACAAATCGACATGTATTTCCATAAAAATAGTAACTTTTCAAATATCTCTTGCTCCTTGCACAATCCAAAAGCCGAACATAATTTCTAATCAAAATTCATATAACTATTTGCAGAAAAATTCAGTGGATCATAACTGAAAAAGTGCTCATGACACCTCAAAATAGAAGTCCTAAAGGTTCAAGCTGCAAACTTGATTTGCAAAAATAAAAATTATCATCATAAAACCATGGAACATGTAGTCCTGCAGAAAAAGCACAACCTTTATAGAATTTTACAGGGTAATGACCCTAAACTGGTGATGATACTCAAAAACAGAATCTTATGCTTCCTGGTGTTGCTAGATCAACACCTATCTTATACCATCCATCAGAGTAGCAGCAGACCTCAACTAAACCCAAATTCTCTCTATGCCTACTAAATTGAGTACGAAACAGCAACTGTTCAACAACGCGAGAGCAAATTGAAATATTAAGATACAAAATTGGCATCTTCGAACATTTTGTTACAAAAGTATATCCCTTTTTAATCCAATATCCCTTCCCATAAAAAATTTATGTCGAAATATATTGTACAGATCAGGAATTAAGATCCTAGAAGCAGAAAATAACTTTTTTCACCAACACTACGTTAATACATTCAATTCAACCTTTATTATCAAGAGGGATGCCCATTTTTCTCTTGCGGGAAGCAACAGAAGAATTGAATTCAGTACGCAGTAAAAATTCAACATCAAATAACCTGAGCTTTCCAATTAGCTTCAGCATCCTTCTTTTGCTTGGTCGACGTCCAATCATCCTTAAAATCCGAAGAAGATATTAAAAAAAAAAAAAGAAGCAAAATAACAACAATAATAATAATTGAGAATTAAAATAAATCCACAAGGGAGGGGATGGGGAGGAGAAACCTGGTCCGGAGAGGCGCAACAGAAGCCGGGAGGATCGGTGATGTCGCGAGAAGAAGGGGCGGTGGAGTTGTCAGTGAAGTCGACGGCCCATCTACGACCCGACCCCATCACTGCTTTTCCTTTCTCCATTTTTATTCTTTGTTACTTTTTCTTGAGATTTCACTTCGATTCACTATTAACAGAAGCAGAAGAGGATGACGGGGCGAGGCGTCGAAGATGATGATGAATCAGAGATTGCTGGCTTCTGGAGACTCTGCAGCTCCGACAGTGACCGAGCAGGAAGACCAAAGCCAATGTTCGTTGTCTATTGACCGCACGCCCCATATAGTTCCTCGCGTTCTTATTTTATGTTTTGCGCATTTGCTGTGTCATCAGGGTGGATTGGAATTGGTTTGTCCAATTCTTTTCTGTGTTTTCGGTGGCATGCTATCAATAAATTTTATATATGTGTAAATTAAATAATATATATATATG
Source organism: Rhizophora apiculata (assembly GCA_037832385.1). NCBI lineage: Eukaryota > Viridiplantae > Streptophyta > Magnoliopsida > Malpighiales > Rhizophoraceae > Rhizophora > Rhizophora apiculata. Next base: position 1,751,794 of record CM075433.1, on the reverse strand, counting down.
TGTTTATTTTTATAAATTTTATAATTATTTTCTTAAATTAAAATTTAAGCAAAAATTTAAATTTGTATTGCTTAAATAGCTCTAAAAAAATTACCTATTATTATTATTTATTATCATTTATTTTCTAATTTTGAACATACCACAAATGATAAACGTAGCATTATAGATTTTCTTTAATGCAAGTGTGTGTTTAGGATCGTAATTATAATTTTAAAATTTATATTTTGGGTCAAATATATAATTTATTAATATTAGATAAATTATAAAATTTATTTTTAATAAAAATTCACTACAATTTAAAAATATGTTTCAAATATGTAGTATTTTGATATACTAAATAATTTTTCACAGACATACCAAAAATATATTATAATTTAATAATTTTTTAAAAATAATAATACCTATTATTGTATAAAATAATTATATACATTTTTTATATGGTTATCTTTTGTTTTATTAGAATTTTTTTTTAAAATTTTTCTTTTAAAAATCAACAAACAATTGCAACCGTCCGCAAAACTCGTAATCCTATGTTCTTCGTACAATTCAAGGGTTCAGAGTTTAGATGTAAAAAGATCCTGGGGGATCGTGATTTCGTGTAGCGTACATTTCACCCCGGCGACCACAAATCAAGGGCCATTTTCATTTTCAAGAACGATTTCATTGGGAACATTATTTTTTTTTTTGTTCAATAAAATTTGATTTCAAGAGTTTCAACATTAATCGATTCATGAATCCTCCATTGTCTTGTTTTCCTGAGTCACTCAATATAATTATTTCCCAAAGTCAATCTAATTTCACCTCTAATTCAAATCTTAGTAACAACAGACCAAGATAAAAATAAAATAAGATAAAACAGGCACACACAGCCTGCTGCATCGTCCTATAGCTGGAAGGGGCAGCAGAGAGGCTAATTATAGTACAAAGATGTTGTGTATATTCCCTCTATCTAGTGTGAGCAAGGGACTTTCATGTTAGAACACGCAACCGATGATTTCCTTCTTGTTCCTGGAGAATTTGTCAGCAACATTGGCTATAACAAAACCTGCAAACACCTGAGAGTCCACCAATCCAGGTTAGAGAAATCTGTACTGTGCTATGGTTAATTCAGATCAACGTATCGTCGTAGCCCATGGGCCACAGGCAGGACCCCAAATGCACAAACCATTCAACGGTGATGAGATTTGAACTTGTGACATGCACCTAACTCATGCACTCAATGTCCAATCTCTCTGCAACTTGTGCAAAAGAACGCACCTGAATGCATCCAAAGATGAAAATTGCGGAGTAGTGACGGCCTTGTATGACCACGTCGGCCACCATTGCGAGAGGTATGGTCAATGACATGCCTAAATTTGCAACCAACGGAGTTGTCCACACCACAGAGAGGGCCCTGCATCATTCTGTTAATATCACTATCTTTTGCATTGCAGTTAGAAAACATCTATGCTGCGCCTTCCTTCCCTGCACCACTTGGATGAAGTGATTTCATCATATTACCCAACAACAGCAATTTTCACTTGCTTTTAGAAACTAAAGAGGCAAGCAAAAGATCAAGTGGTAAACCATTCGTGCGGCATCCAAACAACCATGAAGAAGTGGTGACCACACCACGGTACATACCAAAAGTAATCGGACAGAAAACTCCCCACAAAGCCATTTAATAGGACTTCTTCTGCAGATGCTGAATCCGGAAATGCGAAGGGTGGTTCTATCCCCACAGCATTCAGCGGCCAAACTGTGAGGATCGGCATAGATCAGGAGCAATGAAATCATCGCTAGGCGGTCAGATTTGTGCCAGTAATTAGTAATTAATGACACCAACGCACCCACAATGAACGAGAAAAGTGCAAAACAGGGAAAAAGGCAGACTGCAAACAGTAAGTTACTTGTTTGGCATGCACATAACATTCATCATATTTGACTTGAAACATATGGCTTTATAATATCTAAACCAAGTGTTTTTTCCCATCAAATATTCCTGCCATCCAGGCTTTACCAAAACCTAATGGTGCCGCCATGTAAGCCCACCCTGAGGACCCATTGGCAGAACTAGATTGTAAACAACCAAATCGAGTTAGACAAACAAAGATTTCTTAAAAATCCCCCATATCTCCCAGCTCCAATGTAAGGTAATTCCATCACCTTGATAGACTGTTTATAGTACTATGAATGCTAACTCTATAAAAGTATCATTATACAAACGAATATATGGCTCTCATCAGGGACCTAGCTATATTTATAAACAGTATCGAGGGACAAAGACAATTTTCAATCGCTGAATCCCTATTAGGAACAATTATAACATGGCTTTCATCATGTGTTGCTTGTCATTCAGTGCTATGCAGCAATCAAGGTGCATTACTTATCAAGAAAATATACTCGAATAAAGTTTAATCAAAGTCAACAAACCAACATCCTGAATATATTGGACTAGCTGACAGTAGAAGAAGAGTAAGTAAATCAATTGATAAAGTACTGGACTTTATTCAATTTTATTATCACACAGAGCCTGAGAATTTAACCAGTTCCTGTTCATATAGGATCATCCGCTGATAAAAAAGCTTTACCAGGCATCATAGATGTCAGAACTAGAAACAAACTGAGCTTGTAAGCCCACCATTTCCACGTATAATTCATAATCCAAGTGTTTTCCTTTCTTGTTAGGGATAATCACCATTAAAACCATGGAACTACTTATAAAGCCACCAATGGCCAAGGAGAGATGGATAAAAAAAAAAATCTTAGTGATAAGTACAACAAAAACCATGGAACAACTTACAAAGCCACCAAAGGCCAAGGAGAACAAAAAGTCCAATGTAGCCAAAGAATTTTTGAACATCAACTTTCTCCCCCTCTGATCTAGCACACTTCTTCAGCAGCACTGAACTTAAAAATCAGATGTCAACAATCAAGCAAGAGATTTCACAAAGAGAATCCAGTTTGGTTTCCATAATAATCAAAATCAAGTCTCCCAATTTACCTGTAAACAAGCCATATGATACTGCTGACAACAGGCCAAAAATGTCCCCTATGATGGAGTGCCTCCTTGTCCTTGAACAGATGAATATGTCATAGTGTCAGCCAATATAGCAAAAACTATTTTTTTTTTTAAGGAGAAGTGTACTACCAAATTTCAGTTATTTCAAGTTGAATGTCCCATACTGAGACCTCTCGGTCTCAGGCATATAAAACATATTATTAAACCCACATTGACATTTATGTGTTGTCTGATAAACATATACAAATAATGTTGGGGGTTGAGTATAGATTTTAGCATCCCTTTACACTATCATGTATAAGAAGTTTAGGTGACCAAGATGTCATCACCATGAGAGGAATCCAATGGACCACTTGACTGTAAGCTATAAATTTTTATGGCCAGCTTCCTACAAGAACAACTCACAGAATAAGAACTAGTATGGGATCATCTGCATGACAAAGTAGAATTTATTGCTTCTAGAAGCATAAAAACCAACTTGTCAGATCAAACTGCATTAAGAATCTATTCATCTAGCTTGCATCTGACACATAGATGCCATACTATGAAGAATTCATTTCTATTTCTCAATCCCTTTTGATTTATAATTTATCGGAAGCAAGAAAATATCACCAATAGGTACATGCTTAAGCATCGATTTTATGCACTATGAAGAAGGAATGATGAAAAAGAAAAAGGATGGAAGCAGCTGACAGTATAACTTACTCGCAGATGTTCAACATTTCGTCTGCAGCCCAACTTTTTCCAGCAGTGGTCATGGCAACACCAGTGATACTGATAAAAACAGCAACCACCTTGGGAATATCTATAGAGTCTTGGCCCAGAATAGCTCCAAAGAAAAGTGTGAAGAGCCCTGCAGTAGAAGTCAAGACAGTTGTACTTGCAACACTCGTATTTGCTAAAGCCAGGTTTGAAAAATACTGCATGATAATTAAAACCCAGGTCAATGAGAGACAGTTCCAAGAAAAAAGGGTGATCAGTGTCTCCAGTGTAACAAATGAAAAGAACAAACTTGTATTACTTCTGTTATAAACCATAAAGGAGCAAGATACAGACTACACTTGGCAATGTCCCAAGAAGTAAGATTGCAATTCTGCTCAAGTAAGAGAGATGGCCATCCCTCCTCCCTCTCGTTTAGATCCTTGTCAGCCACTAGGCAGTTTCCCATTTCAGTTTTTGTGCTCTGATACATATCATTGATTATAAGTGGGACGTCAAGTCTAATCAAAGTGCTAGTGACAGACGCAACATTGTGACAGTTTGTAAATGAATTAGTATGTCGTAAGCTGCAGACCCAGTCTTTTATCAGTGCGATGGGGAGATAGGCAGCCATAAGAGAAACCCCCAGATATGTAAGAGCAAACGGCTGCTTATATTGTACAAAAATTCTCTGCAACATATAAAAAAAGGTTCAAATTTCATAATCTGCAAAGTCCAATTCTCCAGTCTCACCAAGAACCAATATGATAACTCACAAAATATTTGCTACTTCAAAGAAGTTCGTCAGAAACATATGGAACGTATGCAAAAGACTTGCAATCATAAAAGGTATAGACATTCATCAAAATCTCCGTTGTAAATGCGGAAATTATAACAACTTAAAGCCTTCAAAGATAATGTTCAAATTGGAGTAAATTTGAGAAGGAACAGCTCAACTGTTTTCATTACTTAATTCACCTAAAAGCTTACTGGTTATTGAGAAATGGCAGGAAAAACAGAGGTACAGAAGGAATAGTTTGACATCCGGATTTTTCTACTGGCTAAAAAATTGGTGTTCTCAATGCACAAGACTCCCATGTCGGAATTTTACATTGGCTAAGCATGAAGGGAAAAAAACAAAAAAAAACTGGCAGTTTTTTTTTTTCCCATTTTACTCCTGTTAAGCAGAGATTCTTCAATTTTGGGGCAGAAGCAGCTATAGCATGAGGGTGTATATTTCTTCAGTGTTCTAATTAGCCACGCAAAGGGTTGGGAACAATTGCATTCTGGAATTTCCAACGCCATTTATACAACAAATTAGAAAGTCTAATCTCAAACATGCAACCGCAGCTTGGGAGGCAAAAGCAAGAAGAAATATAGTCCCGATGAATCTTCCAATTTCCTGATTACACTTGCAAATGTTTGACCAAATTATTCTAGTTTCCAGCACACGAGATTGTACAATTACATCCATGCCATTCGTTGCCTGCATCTTCTTAGCAACCAAATAGGAAAGAGAAAATAACATGCAAGAATTAAAGCCTTACCTGAGTGACCTCCGCAGAGGCAACCCACACGACAACCACAGTGCATATCAATCCCAGTCCAGCTTTGTACCTCCAACCCATTAACCAAAAACCACCGCCAATTACTTCAAGAACCGAGAAAATTATGCGTACATCAAAAAACACGAACTGGGTAATCGTGATCTTTGAAGAAGTTGCTATGCTATAAAACCTCCATCTTTATGGAGAAAATTGTACATATAATAAAAAAAAAAAAAAAAAAAAGCGAGAAACGTTGTTGTCTTTCTTGTGATTCATTTGTTCTTTTTGAGTATGATCACCCACCCGAACACTGAATATCAAAGCTAAATTTCCAAGACTTTTTAATGGCTTATTGCTGGTGCTGCATGTCTTTATTGAAGTTGTCAGTTTTCCTTCCCCTTGTGAGTTTCAGTTTCAGCCCCCCAAGACCTACAGGTCGGCAGCCTTCTATACAGCAAATACGAGTGACAAATGGTCACTTCTCGACGAGGTTTCAGTTTGCCACGGGATGACGTGTCAATAAATATTTATGGGCCCCTAACAGTTGTTACAATATCAAGTTATCATCGGAAGTCTCTGCTCCTTGACACAGACAACGTGGCACAACCACAGTTGCAAAAACTTTCGGAAAAAATGAAAAAATTAAAATCTGCGAGGAATTAAAAAGAAGCCACAAAAGATAGACAATATTATAATTTTATTGCTGGAAGTAAGAGTCATTTCAATACTTATTTAAAAGGTAAAGACGACATCAGGAATTTTAAAATTTGAAGCACGAAATCTGTGTAAATTCCAGAAACCAAACTCCAACCATGCCACTCACTCGCATGTAAGAGATGATAAGAAAGGCCTTTTACAATCCTTGCGATTTGAGGGAGCATCAAATATTTTTCTTGCCAATATGAAGCACACCTCAGATGTACATTTGTAACTGGACTCACAAAAATATGGTAAGGTGGCAAAAATGTTACTAGGAACACGAATATTGAGGTACAAAACTTCTCTGTCTAACCAGCTCATGAAGATCGTGAACAATTTTGAATACCGCATCAGGTCTTGCCATCTTCAGCGCACTTCGCGACATCGCCTTGAGCTCATCTGCCTTCGGACCAAACCATTGAGCAACGATATTTGCAATGTCTTTTGGCATCTTGGAAAATTTCCCGCATCCATTTTCCACCACATAAGGCACGTTTCCTACCTCCTGTGCGTCAAGACGTGAGTTTGAGACAAACTTTTAAAAGACTGAATGAGATTGTTTGATATATGATACATAATGGACAATCAACTTACTTGTCCTGCTATGTAATCATTCAAAATGATCGGGAGGCCCCGTATCAATGCTTCTGCAATAGTCCCTGGACCAGCCTGCAGAAATCAGGCTATCATCAGAGGGTTGCAATGGATCAGAAAGATTAGCATCACCAGCATGAAAACATACCTTTGTTATAATGCAGTCACAAGCACCCATGCATTCCTCCATCTTGGTGACAAACCCTTTCACCTATATGGTGGAGCAACTTCATCAGTGCTATATACTCATCTGTGGCTCGATAGAAATGCATGTGAGTATGCTTAAGTTATCATATAATATGTATTCATCCTAGATTTTTTTCAGTCACCGCTAGCACAGGCTGCGAGCCGATAGGCATATTGTCTATCACAAACTACCGTGCCATGACATGAATGAGCAAGCTCAAATGTGTATCAATATCACACTGACTAATTGGCATCCTACATGCCTAGCCAAATTAATTTGCAAAAATAAAGTAAAATTTTTTGATAATTTACCCAGAGTTGAAGTAAAGTAGAGAAGGGAGCTGCAGAGGTAGAATGTGTCTGTGACTGTCAAGCACATATAATGAGTGTTCCACAGGGAATGGGGCAGTGAAGGAGAAAGAGGGAATGGTGGCAGTAAAAAATGGAATGGTTTGAATGGTATAGACATGGCACTTGTGGCTTATCAACGAGGACAGAAATTGATGTTAAAAGAAGTCATAACAAAAGAAGTGCCTACAATGCATGCCAGCAAATATAATTTGCGGCACAATACTTCACTATTCGTAGAAAGGCTTTAGGGTTCACGGAGAGGTTAACATTCAACTAGTGAACTCATAGAGACAGAGTACAGAGTCTGGCAGAACTCCAAACATAGAATGATACCTGAACAGGAATCTTCCAATTAATAGATTGCAATCTGCTGGCAAGCTTTTTGTTGCGGCCACATATCACAAGTATCTGACCCTTTGGTTCGCCAAGATTCTCATCATACAGTGAATTTTCTAGTTCTCGTGCTGTTGCTTCTATGGGGCCCATTCCTTCCCCTCCTCCCATCAATAACACGGCTGGCAGGTCTTCATCCATTTCTAGTTCTTTCCTAAGTTCAACCTACAGTATTAAAATCAAGCAGGATAAAGCAGGTGAATATGTCATTTATGTTTCCCAGCCTACTTTCCTGGACCCTTTTATGTGACTAAAAAGGTAGCATCAAAAGAAACTCCAAGGATTCTCCCCTTCTAAAACTAGCTGTCTTCTAGAGAAACAATTGCCCTTAAATGGGATGTATTGACAATAAGTAATTGCATGAGCATGATAGGGACCATCCAATTCAAATCAATTAACACAGCGGGTCAAAGTATGGCCATAGAAGCATGTGAATTTAGCTACTTAACCAGTTAGAATAACAACCAACCTTTGGTCGAACAGGCTTAACGAAAGAAGGCCGCACTGGAAGGCCATAAACCTTAATCTGGTTGGGTTTAAGCCCGGCTTTTAATGCCCTCTTTGCTACATCTTCTGACGGGCAATAGCATCTTGTTACAAGCTTATGAAACCTAAATATAAAGATACATCAGATCAACAGTTTTGCAAAATATATTGAAATCAAAATTTATATACGCATAACCAACCATGTTGGATGGCAAGTGCTAAGATCTGTGACTACTGTAGTAAAAACTATCTTATTCAAAAGACCCTTAGCCCTCAGTATACGAAGAGGAACGTGCTGCATCAGTGGGTGCACGCTAATAATAATGTCGGGTTGATATTTCATTAATCCCTTGGCAACCTCCCTGCAAGAATAGTGAATTAAGTATCAAAGGCATGTACTAAGATAACCATGGAAGCCGTTTAGAATAATTCAGGATAGGCTCCAGTCAAGAACTAAGATAGGGACTAAAGGAAATTAGAATGAACAGTGCCTCAAAATCAAGCAAAACAACAATACAAAAACTAGAAAAGGAGCAGCCTTATCCAATTAGAACCAAAACAAACAGAAAGGAGATCTGCACATGCACACAAGTGCATTCCATCCCAGGCTCCCAGCATGGCCCACCAATACAAAAGCCCAAAGCCAAAGATGTCCTTAGCATTTTCCAAGAATACCTCTCAAAATTTTAACCACTGAGTTTATTTTTTTATTTTTTATTTATTTTTTTCAAGCATTTATTTTTTTCAAAGACCTTTACCATTACACAAAACACTAGCCTCCAGATGAAGTGCTTTGAAAAATTGGAAAAGTTTAAGATGCAACTTCTATTTAGCATTGCTCACAGTGGATGCTTCAAAGACTAATTCCATGCAGAGGATTGCAAAACCTTGGTAGCATGCATGTCAATGGTTTAGCACTTGAAATATAGAGAAGCAACACAGAGGTCAATTACCTAGTCAGGTAGAGGGTGAGAAATGAGACCAAATATCATGTCTAATTAATGGAAAACATAATGAAAATAGGTCGAGACAGAAACAAAATGCAATTTGGTTCAGAACAATGAAACAAGGGAGTTGCTACCAGAAACTCAAATTAAACAAATAGGAAGCATAAGAGAATCTGACCGAGCTATAAAAGTTGAAGTGGCAGCAAAATTAGATTGATGAACCACACGGGGTGCACTTGCATAGTATGTCATCTTCCACAAAGGTCCATGTTTCACCAAGAAATTATAGCTCCTCGGCAATTGATTAAATGGCCAAGGCGTATGGTCTGACCATAAATCCGTAATGAATACCTGCATTGCACACTCTTAACGGACAGAAGGATACAAGATAAATATATAATTAAGCACTCACTAAATCTTTTTAATATCTTATTGCAACATAATACTAAAATGTTCCACCAAGAAAAAAAAAAAAAATTGGAATGTCACAAAATCTCTTTTCCCTTGCAGTACTTTCAGTTCTTGACCTTGCAAACATTAAACCATTTGAGACAAACAATCGCATCACATTTGCTTGAATTGTAAAATTTTATGTTCTGGGTTCCTACATGACATAACTGCTTTCACTTCCTTTCTTTTTCTACACAGCATCAGCAAACAAACAAAGAAGAAGTTACTAAAGGCAAATTCTTGTCTGATAACAACCAAAACTAACCTCATAATCATCACCGAATGCCTCATAGAACGCTGCCTTAATAGCCTCTGCAGAAGCTCGATGGCCGCCACCCGTGTCACTCATCAAAATAAGAACCTTCTTGGGGCTCTCTGCTTCAACACTACTCAAAGGCAAGCCCTCATTTACCAAAACACCGCATCCATCATCACTCAACACACTGTCACCGTTACTACTATCTTCCACTGAACCAACACCAACCGAAGCAAACCCAATTGGGATTCTGTCACAGTGAAGTCTAATGGCCCTATTGAACTGACTCCAAATTGTTCTGAAATTCGAAGTGCCTCGACCGCCCAAACTCAGAGAAGCGGCCACTCTACGCTTCCTTTGACCAATTGAACTCTCAAAAAACAAAAAATTTGACCTGAACGAGGAGTACCCATTTGAATTTATGCTGTAAAATGCAGAATTAAAGGCAAAGCTTCCCAATGGGGCCACCAAATCAAAGGCACGACCGGATTCTTGAGTTACCTTTGACGGGCTATGCATTGTTGTAGCAAGAGATAATACAAAATTACTGCGATATCAAACCTTTGAACCAAAACCAATCATCCATTGCGGTCAGAATCATGCGAAAACAAATGGGTTTATCCATTACGCGCAGAAGACCCAAAAACCCCAAAACAAATAGTTTTCATAGAGAAGTAGTAACTGGAGAGACCAAGACGAGAGTGTAAAGGGGCCGAGCGACCGTGCGATTTTTAAGATTGTGGCTGTTAGAAAGATATAAGAAAGCCAGAGGAGATCTCGGGGTTGGCCTTGTGGCCACAGAGATAGGATTTAGAGAGACAAGACACAGAGAGAGAGAGAGAGAGAGAGAGAGAGAGAGGGAGAGAAAGAGAGAGGACTACTTATTCTGCGGTTGAGAAAGGGTGGTGCTGGGTGCCCTCTTATATGAACGATCGACCAGCTAGACAGCCACTAGGTCCACCGTCCACTAGGGACGCGGACACAGACAGTGAGAGGAGGAAAACAGTTCGGTTGGATTCGGGCATTTATTTTTAAGGGTTTGGTTTTCCTGTTCTGTGCGCGTGTCTCTGTGTTTGGCTGAGTCACGAGCTTTCTGCCTCCAAACTGCCCCGTTTTTTACAACATCTAATATCATATTTCAAATTTGTTATCTTAATCACAATACCTAAATCTACAATTAAAAAAAAAAGATTATTTACCATTTTAATCATCAATTACATATATATACATACATACATACATACATATAATTAAATTATTAAATTTTTATTATAATCTAATAATTAAAAATTCAGTTCATATTATAAATTTTAATCTCCGTCATTAAATAAGATTAAGTGTCTTGCATCAAAACAATCTACAGGATAAAACACTCATTTGCAATTGGGCAATGGGGTTCGAGTGGCGGAGGCGTTCGTGCCAACGTTTGGTTTGTCTGAATCAATCGGATTTCGCGGGGTGGCCGCCGAGTTAAGTTGACATTACACTTGGAAACGCTGTAGATCATGACCACGAGTTTCGCGCTGTTATAACCACGTTTAGAGCGCGGCCAAGAAACCAATCGAAGCAAAAATAGGAATTTTAGACGGAATGTAAATAAATAATAAATACGTTGCTTTATTTAGAAATTAACAATTATATAAAATGATACGCATATCCAATAACATATGTTGTGTCGCGTGGATATCGAGTTGATCACGTGACATTCTTTATAAATAATCCTGGCTTCTGTCAATTTGGGCCGGCCACATGAGATTGGCATGGAAGCGTGTCAATTCAAATCAAATTTTTATATATTTATATTTAATTAATAAGCCCGCCGGCTTGTTAAGTAAACAGGATTTACAGATTCAATTTCTTGTTGGGTTAAATCTACTGTTTTTTCATGAGCAATTTGATTAATTTTATAATATTAATATAAATAATTAAAATTATACAAAATTATTTTATGAATAAAACTAAAGGGACAATATAATGTCTACTTTGTATTAAACTAACCAATTAAAAAAAATCGAAGTATTTGATTAAAGTTTGTAATTGTAAATATATGGGATATTATTGGAAAATTAGCCTATTAAAATTACTCTGATGACAGACTAAATAAATTTTTAATAATTCTATAAATGAGATTCTCATAAGGTTAAAAGAATTAAGTCTCTTTGGTCTCTGGAAAATTTTCTACTCATACCTGAGTCCTTTCTCAAATACCATTAATTTTTCTTTCAAGTCCCTTAAAAAGGTATGTACTTTAGTCTTTCGTATCAGTAAAATGATAATTGGTTTATTTAGTTTCAACCGGTGGGCCCCCCTTCTTTTAGAATTTATCGTGGGATTTGAATAGAAAAAGGGATCGTCAAAATTTTTAGCTACTTTAACATTTGTACGAGTGAGCCGACGGAATTTGAATTTCTGTTTTTTTTTTTTTTTTTTTGTTTTTGGTAGGAGGGTATAACTTTTACACGTATGAGGAGAGGAAGATAGAAGAAGTAAGATTCGAATTTTTGTCTTTTTTTTTTTTTGTGTAAAATTTTAAAATCACATATTTTAAATAGTCATCCTTTTAAATTATTTTTAAATATGATGTGAATAAAATTATTAATTATAACATAAATAAAAAAATAATTTTTCAACGTTGTAAAAAAACAAAAATAAATGTTCTTAATGACTTCAGATAAGGTAATAAAAAGTAAGGCCACTAAGGAGTTGCATTGAAGCAATTGGATTAGATTCTAGCCTGTGTGGTTTCATTGTAGAACAATTTAGCTTTTGGTATCAATAACCAAGGACCAAACCGTGGAATAGATTAACCCCAAAAAAGGAAAAAAAAAAAAAAAAAAAAGAAGAATTCTAGCCTAATCTTGGCATGAATCGATGTCTCGTGCATGCAAGACAAAGTTCTCTATCTCCCCTTGTTAACATCAAATATCACATTTTGATGCGTCAACGAGGGTGATGGGCACAAACGGGAGAATCAATGGATTCGCTTTGGCAATGACATGCTTAATTAGAACCACTGATTTTACATTGGCATCTAGAATTTCTTTCCTTTGCGAGAAGGCAAAGGCAGAAGTTGTGGCTTTTGAAGAAAATGCTCTCATCATCAATGGACAAGCTCAAATCCATCATCTTTTGGAGAAAATTTCAATGGCTCTCACCATGTTCAGAGGAACGCCTTTCCCAGCAATCGACCACTCCAAAGGAATTTGTGCAACAACCATGTGCCAATTGTTGAACTCACAATCATGGCTGCCTCTCCTCGTGTGACATGCCCTGAGCAACTGCTTGACCTCAATTAAATAGCCTCCATGGGAAGATTATTATTATTATTTTCTGTTTTTCAAAGCAACTTATCAAAATATGATCAAAAGACAATAAAGTAAAACAAAACAAATAAAATTTTAATTTTAATATGAGATATAAATTCTTTTAAAATATCTTTGTTTCTGACATATAAGTATAATTTCCTAGGTGTATCCGTGGCCATATGTTTCAAAATTTGAGTAGACCGTTTTGGATTACATCAACATCACTAGAATTCAGGCCGCGTTCCATTTCCAGTTACGCACACAGGAGGAGACGTGTGTGCATCTGTTGGCGTCTCCATCAGTTACAACCCTTCAATTCCTAGGAATCGCTTGTGATGCACGATACCTTATATGGGTACGTAGCGATATTTGTGGACTGTTTTGTGTTCAAACACAAACGAAATTTCTTCCCGCGTTCTCATTGACTTGGAGGCTGAGAGGTAGACATCGAATTTTCAAGGAATATGGGACAACGAGACGTAGTCATTTGCGCGATGAAGGAGAGTACTGTCTTTACGGACGCGTCACGGACTAAGAAATACAGGGTTTCGACAAGATGAAAACGTTGAAAATATTGCGAAAGGAGTCCCTTGATATTTTCATTCTAAGGAACTTTCTTCCTTCTCCATTTCACGAAAATGAAACGCAGAAGCTGTGAAAGCAGTACCCTCATAATTTACCTAAAATTTCATTTTACAGAACTTTCTTTTTGATTGTCGGGGTCAAAACCCTTATTGCTCGGTCCGAAAATCCTTTGCCTCTATCACCAGGTCATGCAGCGAAATATGAAAATTTATAGAACAAGAATAAACTATAATTTCTGTCACGTTAGTATTATTAACTAATAAATCTCTTATGTTTAGGTTAAAAAAATAATTAAAAAAAAAAAAGCCAAAATTCTGCGGGAAGGCAACCATTGTAAAGGTTTTTAGCAAATTTTAGATGTCTTTAGCGATACAGAATTCAGATTGTGGGACAAGCCGTCACCTAAAATTGTGGCTATCCTCCGAGCGAATATGATTGGGGTGACCCACTCTCTGCTCCTTCTTTGAAACTTTGTTCTTCTTTATTTCTTTTCATCTCCTTCTCATAATTCTCTCTTTTTTTTTTAAAAAAAAAAAGGGAAAGTGATAAGGACCAGAACAACCCCTTTCACCGGATTATAGCATAGAAGATCAAAGCCGTACACACATAAGATTGCGAGGTTAAGTGCTTTCCCGGAAATATTCTTGTTGAAATAGTTGACCACAAATATATATATATATATAGAGAGAGAGAGAGAGAGAGAGAGAGAGAGTTGAAGGATGCTGACTAATTATGGAAAGAGGTTGAATTTACAAAGAAACCGTGTATTGCCGTTGGACCACAATCAATGTGGTTCTCGTTGATGACGATATTTACAAAGAATTTCATGTCCATGACCTATCACATCAGGACTCTAATGTAAGTGTACGTTAAAGAGATTTAAGAATATAAATTTTTTAATAATTTTTTTTTTAAAAATTATTAGTTGCCATTATCTATGTTTTCACAAAGTTAAGGAAAATAATTCTGGGCAGATAGTATATATGTTGGTTTTCTCCTTTTTTTTTTTTTTTATTGGATTAATTGAGAATTAGGCATGAGGCTTTCGATTCTGTAGAGGACCTACTGCCATTGAACAAAAGCTGATTGGTAGACCTTGTTGCTTTTTGTACACGGATATTGATCGCAGCTGAAACCCTTCGGAACGTTTTTCGATCGGAGAAAATGTAGCCCCAGTTAATCAAATTACTCAACTTATGTGCAAATTCTTGAGCTTTCTCTTAGAGAAAAACGCTGTTGGGACACGGATTTTAGTTGCATCCTATACGCGAGTTGCCTCGATGCTTTCTCTTTTTTTTTATTCTTCATGCCGACTTTCATGAATTCCAGACCTGAGTATCGAATTTCTCATGAAATTTGGAAGACGCATGGCACAAGTACGACGATAAAATCCTGAAAATAAAATAACGATTGGAATTTGATTGGTTCGGTACAATGCAAAGGGCGCATTCTGAACCTTCCCAAATCATTACATTAAATGTTCAAAAGAAAATTGATTACATTTGATGATGTAAAATTATCTGATTCAACCCTTTACTCGAGGATTTAGATATGAGAGAGACATGTTTATTCATATAAACCTTTTTCATTAGAATAGATGGTGTTACCTACTCAAATTAATTTACAACAAACTTAAATAAACACAAATTAAAGTGAATTTAAGGGAACATAAAAAAAAATATTTTATATTTTTTATTTGTTTATTATATTGCATTAACTTATAATGATTTAATATAAAATATACAGATATTTTTATATAGTTTTAAATCAACAAATTTAGGTCTAAGTAGTCCGAACGAGAGTCTTTCATATACTTAACACAATATAAAATTTTTATTTTGATATTTTTTAAAAATAATTTACTTATAATTTTATATTATATAATTATAATTAATAAAATTTATTTAAATAAATAATAATAAAATAAATTCTTATAATATTAAATAATAAATATGTTATATTTAAAAACGAAAAGACAAAGCAACGTAACCAACACTTCATCGATAACTTCTAATTAATGTTTACTCTGATTCGAGGAACAAAGAGGAAACAGAGTCAGGAGCTCCGGCGGGTCGTTCGTCCCTCGCGGCGTACTCAATGGCGACGGATACATGTAAAATCCCTTCTCTACCATTGCTTTCCTCTCCTCGGAAACTTCCGGCGTCGACGGTGCCTCAGTGAAGGGGCTCGTAAAGAACAGCGAATCCGACCGAGGTGGAGTCACCTGGCTTGGGATGAGTGAGTCGACGCAGCGAATTTGACGGGGTGAGATTGAGAAGGAGCTTGGCGAGTTTCGGCGAGAGGTACTTGGACTTGGGCTAAGTTTGATTTCTAGCTTTTTCTTGGAGTGTCTGCGTTCCTGGAGCTTGAAGGGTGACCGCCGTGGACCGGTAGGGTCTACGGGATGGGATGGTTTTGAAGACAGTCTTGCGGGGAGACTTACTGGGAGTTTTTCTGAGTCACCGGGCAAGCCAGTTAACTTCTGGACCAGGTCTTTGAAGGTGTTAGTGTCTGCTTGGACAAAGGTTGTATTTGTTTGTGATGATGGTGACGTTGATGATGAAGAGAATCGAATGATGGTGTTCATTGGCCTCTCCATCTTCCTTCCGAAGGAGAGCAAGAGGCTGTAGAAGCTTTCGTGGGGAGAGACTATACAAGAAAGTTACAACCTTTGGGATTAATAGCTGCTTTTAATGGAGGTCTCCTAGTCCGGAAACAGGGTAAATTAGAGAGAGAAAGTGCTTGTCGTGTGGACTTCGTTACCGAAGAGTGAAGATTCTGAGAACTGAGCAGGCAGGACCTTAAACTATAAACCATTAAGCTCTCCAAGGAATTATTTTTATTTTTATAAATTACATGTATTTTTTTTTATATAAAATTAGAATCTATAATTTTGAATATAAGATTTTAAGAATTTAAAGAGTTGAATGTAAAATGAATGAGAGAGGGAAGAATCTTTAAAGGCAACTTTGTGCCAAGATTTTCTTAAGCTGACATCACGGTTAAGGTTAGTTCGATACGGCAAAACGAAACGATTAAGTAAAGACTGGATGTTGACAGGCTGCTTGCTGGCTAGTTTTAATTCCACCAAGAGACGAGAGAATCTGCAAGAAGCTGAAAGGGACACTCATTTCTCGTTTGAGATTGTTGCGTTGCTTAAGATGAATTTTCGGTTATCAATACAATAATGCGGCACTAGTGTAATGCGGCACTGGTATGCCAATGTAATTCTCTCACTACAATAATCAACATTTTATTTGACAACCGACGGGTGATTTTGTATTCAATTAAAGGTGCTGCCATTGTAAGAATCAATCACCTCACTCATTTTTATTAAATTTCACACTTTTTTTAATGATATTAATTAGAGTACCACTTTCCTCAACTGTCAAATATTGAGGTTTTTGTTTTTTTTGGAAAAAAGTTGAGAGATCGAGACTCCTTTTTATAGAAGGATTAAAAGGATGATAGACCCTTAATCTTCATTTTTAAAAATAAAACTAAGAATAAAAATAAATAAATAAATAAAATGAAGAGGCAAACGAGGGAGAAAAGTGGGGCTGAGAGGCCCCCCCTAACAGTGCTTTTATTTTCTTTTTATTTTATTTTGTTTATGGAAGTTTTCCTTTGAGCCTAACTATTGTAATGATTGGCCAAGTGCATTAAAGCAAGTAAGGGTATTCATTTGTGGAATATGAAGACCCACTCTGGAATCCACCCATTCGAATAACCTTGAAGCTAGTAGTTCTTGAAAGTGTAAGCTAATATGACAAAGCAACGGAAAATCATATGCATAACTGGGTGCAACCTTCTATTACTTGTTAGACAACTGGGTTGTTTGTGGTGTTCAACTATAAAGAAAAAATACGTAAAACTGTAACTTATTGATAAGAAGCAACTTTAGTAATCCCACACGAGTAGAGTAAACATTAATACCTGATTGGACAGTGCATTTATCATAGTTCGTGTGCGGACGAATGAATATCTGATTGTTCCTGCAGCAACCAGGACCCATCGCATGCTCAGCCTGTAACTCAAGCGGCAAATGTTGAACGTAAATGGTGTGGCGGCACAGCCTTTTTAATTCTTGGTGATTACATGCTCTGCTGTGTCCCTCGGCGGAACGCCTGCTGTGTTACTTGTGCTGGTAAGACAATGTTAAAAAGGCCTGGGTTCTTTTAAGGTTAATTATTTTTCTTGGTTCTCAAAACAATTAGAATGACTTTTAAATGTTGAATAATGTTGATGCCGAGAATTGGAAAGGTGGCAATAGGGTAACTGATTAGACAATACATGCAATACAATGCTGTTTTCCTTTTGCCCATTTTCCTCTCCCCATACTTTGTTATCCAAACTAAGGATACTAAGGATAAGTTGCAACCCTGCAAATGACTTTGCAATAAGATGGCGTCATCGCTTCCTTCTATTCTGACTTCCTCCTTCATTCCATATTGGAGATAATGATCTAGTGATCAAGTTATGTGTACTTCAACAAGATAATTTGTCAGAAAAAAAGCATTATTTGCAATAATGTTAGCTGACCTACGATTTTAGCATCTACTATTATCTAATATGGATCTAATGAATGATTCCACTAAAGGAAAGAGGCATTACTTACAATTATATTGGCCCTATTTACCGGGCAAATCTGTGCATTTTAGACACTTCCTTCCTCTGGTATAACTCGCCGGCTCAAGCTGTCAGTCTCCCAATCTCTGGTTTCCACCCATGTTTCTATTATATTAACCTGTACCATCCTCAGCTTGGCTTGAAGGGTAAAATTTGTTGTTCTGGGTATATTTTTCCAAAATATTTGGCCATGACAATCACCAAGAGGTCAAATAATTGAATAAGCACAATAATGGAAAGCTGAACCAAGGCCAGTATATAGATCCACAAGGCACGTTAGTAGCTTAGAGCTCATGCAGGTGTTGTTCGAATGATAATCTCCAATGTATGAACAAATTAGAACAAAAGTGATTTGCAATATGTAGGATTCGAAACAGAGTAAACCAACGAGATTAAGTTGCCATACATCATCCCTAGAGTAGATAGCACGAATGTGACAACAGAAAGCTGTAACAAAAAAGATCCTAGAAACCAAGATGAAGAGTTAATCATTCATCTGATCATATTTGAAAGCTTGAATGGGTACATTTGTAATCCAGAATCCTTTCTCAAGAAAGCTGTTTAATTACTTTGAACTATAGCTGAGAAAAGTAATTTGTTAACATCCTCAGAGTCTGAGTTGTGCCTCTCATCCCCTGCAACAGTAATACAAAGCACTTGATTATCTTTTTGTTCACGATCACATGTTTTCTAGCTATACACATGACCCTTGGCAAAGCTCTATCAAGTGGTTATGAACAAAAGAAGCTGGGAACTGGAACTGCAGGGTCACATTTTGAATTTTCAGATTTTCTAAGACTATAATTTTGAGAAAAATCCAACACCATAAGTATCTGTCAGATATAATAGAATTTTAACCAAAATTCTACATAATAGTGAGTGGAAACCCTGTCTTAGAACATGGAACTGGCTGGAGAATTGTTGTAACTTAGCTGAGATCACAGCCCTGATGACAGTATTCCAGTTAAACTCTGAGACAATAATAAGAAAATAAATGTTGAAATCATATTCCCATCCATATACATTGGGGTTTAAGTAAATCATTACCTATTCTCGATCTGACTTGCATTGTCCACTCATCAATAATCTGAACCATGAAAAAGGTCAAAATCAGTATAAGATTGTTTCACAAATGCTGCAGGTATACAAATGGCCCTGTAACTTAATGGAAAATTAAAAATTAAGGAATGATGAAGCAAATGAAAGGGTAATCCCTATTCAGGCTCAGGTATTTAGGCTTCATAACCAAAAAGAAAAGCTACCCACGATCCTCTTTACATGGGTTATTTACTCGAGTGAAGCCTCGTGAATTGTTTAATTTTGGTTGCTTACTGGCAAATGATGCAAACACTTTACGCACCAGTTGGAAAACATGCAACCTATCAGAATCAGCACAGGAGTACACACTGAGAGAATTTATACAGGCAAAAGAAACAGTTTAAGAGAGCATCATCCAATATTTTGTTGGCTCTCATTGTCTACAAAATAGATACAAAGAAAATCAAACACCTGGTTGAAGTTAGCGAATGCGGGATCTTCAGATTCAGTATTGAGTGGAATGCCCACAGATGCTTGCATTCGCTGTAATAAACTTCTATTCCCAATAAGAGTTGTCCGCGCCTTATCAATCAAATCCTGAGTAGTGCACAAAATAAAATCAAATCCATTACACCAGCATTGTCAGGTAATTGGAAAGCAGAACCGCCATTTTGAAACAATATCCAACTTCAAAAGAAAAGAAAGAAAGAAGATAAAGAGAGAAAGATAAACCTGTTTGGCAGCGAGAAGCTCACGGCATTGATCGTTCAAGAATGTAAGATCCTCCTGTATCTTCTTGATCATACTCACTAGCTTCATAGGGTTTGCCTGAACTCCAGAATCCCGAATGCGAAATTTCACCGAATTTTAATTCAAATTCAAGAATAGACTTACAACAGGAAGAAGAAGAAAGCATGAGAGAATTATGAGGGACGGAGTTACATTATCGGGATATACTTGTTGAAACTCCCGCTCGAGCTTGAACTGAACCGCGTTGAGATCGTGGCTTCCTTTCTTCAGTAGATTCAGCAAGCCGTCCGTCGCTTCGTGATCACTTCGGCGGTCTTCGTGCCCCATTTCTCCTTCTCTTTTCTCCTCTTGCTTCTCTTTCTCTCTCTCTCTCTCTCTCTCTCTCTCACACTGCGACACCAACACTCGGCGTTCTGAAATTCAAATTCGGCAGATTTTTTTTTTGGTTGGCTAATGTCCAATATGAATGGCGTTGATTTTGCCACGTCACTACCCTCCACGGAGTCGTGAAAAGACATTTTTGCCCACAATCTACCGACATGTCGTCGTTGGATCATATTGGCCTCGAGAATTGATCTTTAAAGGTCTTGGGAGAAACGTTTCGGCTATTGGCTGCCGGCGATGGGGAGCGACGAAGAGAGGGCTCTAGAGAGTCAGCTGGAGCTCCAGTTGCAAGAGCAGAAAGACTCGCTTGCTGCCCTAAACCAAGCGCTTGTCTCCGACCCTTCCAATCCCGATCTTCTCTCTGTAAGGATGGATCTCTATCTTTTCTTCTTCGTATTTTCCTTTCTGTTTTTATCCATATCCTTTCTTCTTTGCATCCCCACCAATTGACACCTAGGGTTTCTGTTGATGTTCTGAAAGTTTGCCTTTTTGTTGTGGAACTGGTGAGACATGACCTGCAAGATGCAAATTGCTAAATTAGAAACCGATTCACCTGATGGCGGTTAATTAATGGTGGTTCGACGCGGTTGGTGTCCTTTTCCACGCTTATGCCTGTAAAAGATTTTAACCTGAAATCTTTTTTTCATTTTTTCTTGTTCAGCTCAAGAAACTTGATTTGAGTTTTTTTTTTTTTTTTTTTCTTGCCGTTTCTTACGTGATTTCTTGCCTTTGCGGAAGCTTTTGGCATTATGATGTTACCAGTATTTGTGAATTGGGGACAAAATATGTTGTTTGTTTGATATCCGGGTGGTTCTGGTATATTAGCAAAACACCCAGCAGCCGATGTTTCCTGTTTTAGTGTTTTCATTTTCGTGATTGTCCCTTTTTCTCTAGTTTTATTGTTCCAAGATGCTGCTTCATAAGATGCGCATAGGGCTATTGGTCACTTGCTGGAGTTCTGTTTTTCTGCATGGCTATTTATAATTTGGCTGAAAATGCAATTCTCGCCTGATTCATTTTGCAAAATAAAAATGAATGACAGCAATTGTCTTTGATTGCTTGCTGGCAAAAGACCTGTACATCTGGATGCTCGTGGATTAGGTCTTTAGTAATGGGATTAGTGGTGGGAGGTGTTGCTTGACTAATCATTTGAAAGTTGGTTATTTTGTTTATGTTCTTTGTTTGTATTGAGGCGAGCCTTTGCAAAGTGGGGTAAGATTGCTCCTCTGTGGCTTGAAGCCAGGAGATCATGTGTTTGATTCTGGAAAAGACTTGTCTCTCAGTCCTCACAGAGTGCTGGCACAATTCGCTGCCCTCTCCATGATGGTTTTCACAAGTTGCTTGATCTTCTTTTTCCTTCCTCAGGTTCAGGAGGAACTTGTTGAGGCTATTAAAGATGCAGAGGATGGACTTTTACACTTAAAACGTGCTCGTTTATTGCAAGCAGCAGATGCAGCACTGCTTTCCAATCATGCTGCTGAAGATGTCAAGGTAGAACCTCTTAATGAAACTGATATTGAACCAGAACCTTTGGAGGAACCAAGTTACTCTGCTGGATCAAAATGTAGATTCCGTTATTCTGATGGGCGCTGGTATGATGGTCAGATTATTAAGTTGGAAGATTCTAATACTGCAAAGATCTCTTTCCTCACACCTACATCAGAAAACATGTTGGTGGGTACCTGTTATTTTTCTGTTTACCCTCTGACTATGCCGCATATTTGTTGTACTTTGGGTCATCATGATAAGTACTTTATTGCTGTACTCTGTTGTTTTGAAGTTTATTGTTGGGTTTGAGTTGGATTTGATAATTCAGCTTTGGAAGACTACAGATACACACATAAAATGAGGGAATCTGTTTCCCAAATTGTTTATTTAACATTTTATTTTTTCATTTAATGGAGGGGAGGGAATGAAATGTTATATAATGGAATGAAAGGAATTAATGCTGTTATACCTTCAGCAAATATTCGTCAGTTTTGTTCTTTGTTCTTTAATTAGTGACATAAGCCTGGCACATAAAATTGAAACATGCTGTTTAGGGATGGGAGCTGATTGATATTCTTGATATCAAACAGTTTGGAAGAATATTATTGTTGTGAGGGCATTTATGTGTTTGAAAGAAAATTGCTACAGTATTAGCTAGTCTCTGAAATAAAAGCTGATGATTCTCTAAAATGAGTGTACTAATGCAAAATCACCCAAGTGCAGATATGCAAGTTTTTTCTCCAACAAAGATGTCGATTTGGTCCTAACTGCCGCTTATCACATGGTATGTTACGATCATTTCTACCGTGTTGACCAGTTCGCCGTGAAACTTACTCTGGAAGATTCCTTAAGTGTTTTTCATATCCACGAAATTTAAGGCAACACATTGCATGAGATATATGGAAGACATACCTAACTTAGAGCCCACAGAATCAATTATAGAACAAAAATGGAGTTTGCTTGGTTTCTGAACATGGGCAACTCTGTTTGATATTATAATTCACTTTGCTGTGATGATTACTCCATCTATTCTGCTCCAATTGGAAGAGAAATTAGGTAGTTTTGGAATCACTTCAAAATTTTATTCAGCTGTTCTTTTGACAGATTTCTAGCTCAATTGTGTTTGGCACTTTTCTTTGTTAGAGTTAAGCCTCTCATTCACGTTCACAATTTTGTTGAATGGCTTGCATTCTTTCCTATTTTGGCCTTGGTGTATCACTTACATCTATGTTAACTCCAATGCTAACTCCATTGTTGGACTCATGCTTAACATATGTCATATGCTAGTGCACATTGTGTGCCTATGTTGTGTGTGTGTGGCCTTGGTGTATCACTTACATCTATGTTAACTCCAATGCTAACTTCATTGTTGGTCTCATGCTTAACATATTTCATATACTAGTGCATGTTGTCTCTCCCTCCTCTCTCTCTCTCTCTCTCTCTCTCTCTCTCTCTCTCTCTCTCTCTCTCTATGTTACCAAGGAAGTTCTTCCAGGATCTCAAGAGATGTTGTATGTGCAGGGTTTGATCTGTCATTATCTTCACTAAGGAAATACATCCCAACAACTTGGGATCAGTCACTGGTGGGTTCCAGTATTTGGGCGATTTCAGATCGGAATGTTGGCATTTGGAGGGAAGCTGAACTTGATTCCTGGGATGATGATCTCGGAGTGGGGCAGGTTGTTTTCCGTGATGATGGAAGCTCTTTTAAGCTTGGCAGTGAAGATATGGCATTGTCTGAGTACGCTTTAATAAGTGAAGAAGAAGAAAGTGATTCAAGCTCAGAACAATCTGATTGTAGTGAGAACGAAGAAGAAAGCATGCAAGGTTTAGGATTTCTTGAGAGCTCAACATTACAAAAAGGTGTCCAAACAGAAACAGCTATATTTGCAAAGTGGGAGAATCACACCCGTGGAATAGCTTCTAAGATGATGGCAAATATGGGATACCGTGAAGGAATGGGTTTAGGTGTATCTGGCCAGGGAATGTTCAACCCTATTTCAGTTAAAATTCTCAAGCCGAAACAATCACTGGACCATGCTTTGGAGTCCCAGAAAGAAGAAGAAAGCAAAGTGAACAATAAAAAAAAGAGAAGCAGAGGTGGGAAGAGAAAACGTGAGAAGAAGTTTGCTGCAGTAGTTAGGACAATAAAAGATGAAGAGGAATTGAGACCAGATGTTTTCAGTCTGATTAATAACCAACTAGCAGTGCACAATGAAGCTTTGAATGGTGGTTCAGCCAAGAAGAAAGCTAAAGGCTCAGGAGATAAAAAGGTGGATAGAAGAGATTTGATTGCTTATGATGATGAGGTGAAGGACTTGAGGATTCGTGTGGAAAAGCTTGAAGAGATGGCAAATAGAAACAAAAAGGACAAAGTGGTATATGAGGCAGCGATGAGGAAGTTGAACGAGACTCACAAGGCCTTGGCAGAAGCAGAGGCTGCTCATACATCTGCATCAAATGCACTAGCCAGTAGAGAAAAAGAGAAGAAATGGCTTAAGTTTTGAGTTGATGGCTGCTTATTGTTGTGTAATTCTACAACTTACCCGGCATGTGAATGGTTTGGATCCGAAAGTACTCTCCTTTGCATGGTATCCTTTGTAAATGAGTGAGATTTCAGGATCATGTTATTTCATATCATGCATTCCCTCATGTGCCCTTTGATTCACAACAGTGCTGTGTTATTGCTCCAATTCTTTTATGAACACCATTTAAGGGAAATCTCTACTTCCTGCTTTTTATGTCCAATTTTGACGTTTTTAATGAAGGCCCATATCCAAGCTTGATAAGGACTGGAATCCTGCTTTGTGGAAAAGTAGTTTTTAAGCCAAAGTATTCCAAACGCAAATTATCTCAATTCTGAGTTATATATCTTATATCACTTTTGTAGCAATGAATACGAATGTTCTAAGTGATGCTATGCTAATATCAATATGTAAACAGGAATTTTGGGGTAAAATTGAATCCAGATATGACGAGAAAGCGGTACAAATGGGAATCGTGTGACCTGTACATGCTCTGTGAGCCCTTCGGTACCCAGGATAAATCACTGCTCATAGCAACCAGTAGATCTTAGGGAACTACTTCAGCTTCCATATGGCATGAGAACATTAATATACCACCCAGAGCCAATTCATAATCTCCTGTGTGTTCTTAGGAAGTTCGTTGTGTTCATAGCAATGGCAGTCGAACATGCATAGACTCCAGCCAGGCAAAAGCTTGCTGATACTAGAAGAAAGGCCTTCCACTGCCTTCCTGATGCTAGAATAGCCAATGTGGTCAACACGAGAGCTGTCGCAGAAAGAGCATTTTTCCAAGTATGGAAAGCCTTGACAGTACTGCTGCATCCCTTGCAATGAATTACATGTCGGAAATATCGGTTGGCTAAATTAGGTGCATGCATTGCTCCAATCCCACCCTTGGCCGGTGAAGAAGCTGAAGCACAAGCAACAAAACCAGCCGGAGCATGTTCCACGACAGCAGGCACTTCAGGCGGAGAAATGGAGCTATGCCCAAAATAATAAGGCATTCCATGTCCAACTTTGTCCATCCATTTCCTATATTCTGCTACCCACGTATCTGAGGACCTTAAGTTAAGATACAATTTCTTTGTGGGGACCTTTTCTTTAATTAAAACCTCATTTTGAGATGACAGAAATCCCATATCTTGCTCAAAGACCTTGCATGCATTCTGATGGAAAGTACCACTCAGGGATCCACTTCACTGCAAAACTAGATCTTCTTGTTGAGCCAAACCTTACAATGAGCATGGATTTTCCTTGTCCAGTTGGTCTGCAAAGAAAAAGACCTGAGAAATAATGTTTCTGCCCCTTCTCATCTACAGTTTCTAAGCTATTGGATAGCACGCAGGGTGCTTCAAACCGTAAGAAGTTTCGCGGTGTCTGTCTTTTTCCTTTACTCCACCACCCTGCAAAACCTCGATCTGTTCTTTCAGTCACCTCAAAAAATAATGGTTTGGCATCTTCCCTTTTTGCAGTCCAGTCTGTCCTATCATGTGAGATTGGGACATGTGCTGGATCCATCAAATTTTCAAGAAGTATTGAGTGATCATAAGGAAGTTCATGGATGGTTGAAACATCTTGGAAACCAGGCCTGGAAAAGTTCTCAAACCAAGGTAGTTTGCTCACATTTGGAGGTGTCTTTTGAGACATCCACACCCATGCAACTCCTTGGGAGTCCCTCACCTCGTATGTTTTGACACAGGCTGATCGAGGAATTTCGGCACTTTCAGGAAGCTGTTTGTGAAGATATTCATTGACTTCATTAGCCAGGAATGCACAAAACAAAATAATTATAATGTAATTGGAATTAAGAAAGTCAGACCTGAGGTATCTTGACACATTTACCCTCCCCTTCAAACTGCCAACCATGATATAAACATTCAAGTCTCCCGTCCATCAACTGGCCTTCTGATAGTTTAGCTAACCTGCATGTGACAGAAGGAAATTGAATGTTTGGTCATTTTATAACATTCAAGTCTCAGAAGCTCTGTGCTCTCGGCCAAGGGTTTCCCACAACAATCCAGAGCCAAGCAATGCAAGTATTATTTTTAGCACTACAGAAACTTCTATTCAAAAGCATGATTTAAGCTGCATATCAGTGAGCTATGCTATATCCATTAACTATTTGCAGTTCATGGCACAAATCAAAATTGTACATTTTGGTGGAACTCAATAAGCTGGTCCATGGTTTCAACGAGCACAAAAACTGCCATGAAAGAGCAAGAAGTTGCTCCAATTTCAACCAGTTACTAATTATGAGGCAACTGGACAAGCATTGAACTCCAGCGCGAGAACCCAATAAGCAGAGTGGTAAAGACTCTGGAACTCTTAATGACTTCAGCAGGCAGTAATCTGAATTTCTAATTTTCTTTCATCGACCTGCCGCATCCAATGCTCACGATGCAGCTTCCTTTGACAGCAATGCTATAGAAATTAAATCCTTTGTTTTTTTTTTTTTTTTTTTTTGATTGAGCTTTACAAAATCACGTCAACCCTTTTGCTCCAAGAGTTGCATTTTGCAATTCTTCAAGGTGATCTTTACTAACTACAGCCAATTTGTTCTGGGATGTTTATTAAGTTAGACGTCAACAAAAATTCAACAGCAGTAGTAGCAGTAAAATTGAAAAAGCAAGCATTTTGCCCTGCCGCCCCGGGGGGGGGGGGTAGGGTGGGGTGTAATCAAGGTGAAAGGGGATTACCTGTGGGGGCATCGATCTTCATAACATCGAAGCTGACCTTGTCCATCTTTAAACAAAACGATCTGCTTATCATAGACAGTAAGACCCAGAGGCGCATCATCCGGTACATCCCTGGTCAGGTAAAGTGGGTACCATTCCTGCGTCCAATCATACTCTGCCGCCACTCTCTCCTCTTCACTAGACGGACCCACAAGCACCGTCTGATCATTGTCTCCTCTTTCGGTCTCAGTCTCATCGGGTGGAGAAAGCACGACACTTGAAAAATCCGCCGCTGCATGGAACTTTGTGGGTACTGACTTGGCTTGGTGAAGTTTAAGGTAATGTACGGTTGGCCTTCTGGGTGGTTGTGTCAGTTTGGGCAGGGGAGAGAGACGTAGGGGTTTAGAGAGGCATGCGATGGTGTGAAATGATGAAGCCATAGGTAGTAGTAACTATAACTAGCAATGGTTTCTGCGGAGAAGGGAGGCGAAAAAAAGAGAAAGAGAGGGGTGGGAGAAGGCGGCGGCGTCAGAAATGGCTTCATGCAGTGTGGAAAAAGAAGAGAGTGGGTAGAGAGAGATGCCGGAAGAGTGTCATAGTGAAAAACAGCGGCCCTTGCTTGAGGGACGCTTGCACCTTTCCTGACCACACGCTCAGGTTTGTCCTTTTCTTCGCATTTCTTCGCCACCTAACTAACCGGTGGAATGCGCCAGATGCTGCATTATGTGTTTGTAGGTTTTATTTATTTATTTATTTAATAATAATAATAATTATTATTATTATTTCTTTTAATAGGAGTAGCCCAAGATGACGAGACATTGAGGAGGGCTCGAACCGCCAGGTTCTCTGTATTTCTGTTCTTCCTGTGTTTCTTCAGAAAACAGAAAAGAAGAAAAAAAAAAAAACAGAAAATTGAGTTAACATATCTAAAACCTGAGAGAATAAAACTCATATTGATTAAAAAATTAATTATTTATAATTTAAAATACTCAAAATGTAAATAACTTGAAACTGAAAATAACTTAATTTCAAATCTATCCACTCATAATGGTGACGAGTTATGATCAGCCACGCACGCCTTTGTCGGATTTCGTACAAGGATCAAGTCGAAGTTTCTAATTTGAGGTAGGCTTAGATTCTGAAAGCAACCATCTTGGAATTCAAGCTGAAATTTAACATAATTTGTCTATTTATAGGGACAGAAGCTAGGAAAAAACCGTACAGAAAAATAATGCAAGACTCCAAACATGTTCTGAGAGTGGAATTGACTGGTCTTTTCCTGTCTCGACCTTTTGACCAACAAGAACATGTTTAGTGGGTGTTAATGGAATACAAATCAATGCGGCTAACAGACAATTTCTTGCGAATGTTCTTTTAACATATTCCGGGAGTTGAATTGGCTGGAACATGCCTGTTTGCTGGCTAACGCCAGCTCATTCTTCTTTTGAATGCAAGCTACCCTGAACGGTGAACATGAGAATTCTTCTCCCCCGTAATTCTCTCCTATTCACACTCAGCCAAAATTGGGGCGAACCCTTGTTTTTCCACCCAAAGCAACTCCCACTTGCCTTGTAACATTTTCACGCCTGTGAAATGCATTCATGCTGCTGATGGGGAAGGGGGGGGGGTGGTTTGCAGGGGGAGAGAAAGATAGGGAGAGAGAGCCAAAGGTTCGTTCCTGTTTCAAAATTTAGCATTAGTCAATATAAGGCATTTCCCTGGACCCGAGGAAGGCTAATTTTGCATCTTTATATGAAAACCGCGTGTTCATTACAGGTCTAAATCATCCAAGGCAAACTGACATTACTGCATTGTGTTCGGCTCATTTTATTCGTTTTGCCGTTGCAAAAAGCATCAACGAATCTGTACCAGACCACAAAAATATGGCAGTTCTTCGGAGAGATGTATAGAGTTAAATGTGGCCTCAAACCCAATGACTTGCTTACAGCCCATGGTGCCTGTCAGATAACCATCTCTCCATTCCGTCAGATCCCATAGCCGCAACCCTATCTCTACTTGTAGAATGGCATCCACTTGAAGCATTGATCACGATTCACTATGCTTGATTCAGGCCCTTTAGTTAGCCTCCATTACTTCTCCAATGACCAGCCTTAAGACATGCAGTGGCCAAAGTCTCAACTTTGACAGGCCAAATTAAAACTTCCAACTATGTGCAATGGCACGCCATATGATTTCTAGTTTCATGGTTCCATTGAAAGCCTAGCCACCAGGGACAATAAAACAAGCCAATTGAAAGTAATTTAGCCAGAGTTCAAGAGGTGTAAAACCAATAAAGAAAGCATTCTAAGACTATAAGTCTTTCTTGCCTAGTTGGGAACGAGGAGAACCCATTGAACAATTCTCTTTTACCTGAAACAGACTGAGAAGAGATCCCAAAAGGAATTCTGGACAGAAGAAAAGCAATCACACACCCTCTCTCCCACACAGCATCAGGTCAGAGCATATAAATCATAATGGGCATTGCACTCCCAAACTCTATAACAACTTTCAGCCTTTCACAAGGACAAGGTTTAAAAGGAACCTGGAAAGTTTTAAGCTATTGGTGCAAGGGCATCCAGTGCCCCTAATGCCCCCTCTAAATCCATACAATTATTCCTTTTCACCATGAATATTTATATTTTCCTCTACTGCACATTCAAACAATGACATGGTGGCATTCGTCTTACCTTTCTAAATGTGCAAGTTTGGCTAGAAATTCTATTCCCATAGGGCCTATAATATGTTGTCTGCCATACAAGGATATCAAGTGTGATGGAGGACAAGTTTTTTTCACCATCTAAAAGGCTAAATTGAGTTGCTAATGGTGTACATGCATATGAAGTAAAACAAGTAAATGTTCACTTCAAACCAACATAACTCGTTCAACCATTCCTTTTTGACATTGATAGGACATATTTCATTTGAGCTAATGACTATATTAGAAAATTACGGATGGTCTGAGACATTACCCATCTGAGAGTTTCCAAATTTATTGATTTCCAGTATCCATGCCATCAACTTCTGCAAGTTCTACTAGATCATCCACATCATCAATTGGAATTTCTTCATCATTGCCAATGAAAGAACCTACAGATTTATGACGTTTGTTTCAGGAAATATTTTATACCTGTCAATAATAACTGGAGTAATCTCGCTGGCGTATTCATCAGGAATGATGCATATTAGCTGGATCAACAAGGAACTATACTTGTAGAAATCAAAATTTAGGTTTCCTCCTTGGGGGAAAAAGGCAAAATTAACAAGTTTCATGGAACAATACAAGACAACTGAAATAAGTATATTTGCCCAAGTAATGAATAGAAAGAAGAATTTAATGATCTCTTTCTTTTGATTCCAGATGCAACTGCAGCCTAAAAATTAAAGTATTTCCAACACCATATCCATGACCTACCACATTCCTCTCATTTAAGTACAACACATGCTGATTGTTCAAATAATTTGACATTGGAATAATGGTTTCTATTTACAAGATCTTGGCTGCAAAAGCCAGAGACTTGAGAACATATCAGTCCAGAACACAACTGTGGAGTCTAAGGATGGGCCAATCCTTGAGCAGAGATCACCAAACCTGGGTGCATCTAAATCACTAGAAAGCCCAGGCCACCTCAGATAGGTACTGTATCCTCTGCCAAATAATATGAGCTATATGTCTGAGCCATTCTAACATATCTCGATGGAAGTAGAGGCCCAAAAACTGGTTGAGGTATAGTTTAACCATTCAACCCTCACTTGATGAGGAAAACTTCAACAAAATGTTGTCTCAATTCCAGACAAAAGACTCAAGTTAAGGAATGTTCTTTGCAGTTGTCCTTATCTAAGTCATCTATCATTCCATTAAGGGAGACTAAATGTCCCCATTGTAACAGGGGACAGGCCAGCCATCACATATTGATTAGGTTACCAATCAAATAAGTTACTCCATGTGTTCCTAGCGAAAAGCCAACTAAGTATCTGAATAGACTAAATTAAAGTTAGTGATTCATTTCAACTACTGTGGACAGAGAACAATACTTACTTCTCTGAACTGATAACGTAGGTGTCTGGGTCAGTTCACTTGCTTCTGGTGCACTATCAAGAAGATATGGAAGTCCCAAAAGCTGTAACAAAGATTCTGTTTGAGGATTCCGAGGACACTCTATACAAAAGAATGAAAAATAAGAAAAGAGTCAGGCAAGCATAACAAGAGGCTGTATGATGTAAGATGAGAAATCAAAAAGGAAAAAACATGAAAATTTAAAGATGGTGCGTGGGAATCCACCATAAACTGACAGGCATTGATAAAACTCAATAATCATTTGCCAATATCAATATTCACTTCCTAAACTGTCTCCTAAAGTATTTCTTTTGACATCTTTTTCCATTAGCATGATCTGCATCACTGTATGTGGCCCAAAACCTTGATCAACAGACAACTTTAGACCGCCTCGATATCCAAATGAATATAGGTATTGAAAGACCAATATAATGGAGGTTGGGAAACAAATTCTATACCATTAAAAAAATTTTGACAATGTGCTTGCTTATGTAGATGAGGTAAAAGCCCATTCACTACAGGCATTTTCCAATCATTCAACCTACCAGCAAACAAAATTTGAACTACAGGTGCCAAGAAATCTCTTACATTATGCAAATTCATCAGGTGATCATATGTTAAGACATAATAATCCCAAACATCCCGTTAGAGCATCTTGTTTTTGGTCAAGAATTTTGAATGCCTCACAAAGGGCCATATTCAGGGATGCTAAACTTGACTGTGTGAGATCACTTAATATCATTATTCAATATCAGCAATAGATTTTGGGATCACTTCCAATGGCTGTTACCAGAAAAGGTACTGTTTGAGTCTGACTGAGTGGGGTTGAAAGGTGGAACAGTGCTTGCAAAATCAAAAGGTTTGGCCCCTCTTTCTTCTAATCTGCTCCTGACCCATTCACGACAAGCTTGCATTTCACGTGTTGTATCCCTATCATTGAGAAGCCAAGGGTCATCAACTACCCAAAAAGTGAGGGTTCTGGCCACAACATCTTAAATCATGATCTAAGATACTTTGAAATGCATACAAACCCAAAATTTGCATTTTTAGTGGTTAATGGAAAGATAGAGTTAAACTTCTGTGTAATTGCGAGCCATTCTTCATCATAGTGAATTTCGTACGGCCCAGGCTCAGATTCTATTTCAACAATCTACAAGATCATTAGTTCCCCAATTGTCAAATAAGCTGCCACAAAACAAGGCATTACGGACAAAATTGCCAATCACAATTGAACACCTGTAAAAATTTGCGCCTGGGAAGACATTTATCGAGTGCAAGAAATTTTGTCACTGGGCCACCTTCACCAAGCTGAACAAGGGCAGCAAATTGGCAGTGCAGGTGAGCTGAAAACCAATAATTGGGTCTCAAGTTTTCCAACAGTTGAGCTGCAGCTCTACTTCCTAGGGTTCCTTCCCGAATCTGAGAACATTTCAATCTCATAAGATACAATGATCAAATTCAGCAATCGGAAAATATTTATTTATCATGGAAAAGGCTAAGAAAAATTCTGCATGTGTAAAGAGTGTACTCTGGTAAACCACCTTTTCTTTTGCAACTGTTTTTTTTTTCTTTTTGTTCTGGCTCTTTAAACACCATAAGATACACTGGCTAGTCCCTTTGCATTTTGCACTCATGAGACTTTATGATGTGATAAAACAGATAGCAATCAAACTAAAAACTTTTCACTTAATGTCCAAATCAGATGCAAAATACAAAGATATTTTGATTATAATCCCTTGCCATGAGATACCCTCTCATAGTCTTTTTTTAAATGGAGCAGCTGATATCCCATTTAGTAGAAAATGTGCAGCAAAGAAGCAACCATAAGCATCCTTCAGCTTAATGCCTACTATTAGACTAGCACCAAAAAAAAAAAAAAAACAGTAAAGCTTTTATGGAGTTGCTATTTAGCTTATAAGCACCTCTTTTTCAAAGTATGGTTTACGTCGAACAAGTTGCTTCCAGTCCCCATAATCAGTGATACCAAGAGGCCAATCATGCGAAAGGAATATATCAATAGGTTCCACAATTTGCATAAGCTTGTGGACATCATACTCACGAACATGGTACACTGACCTTATGTTCCTAGCATCATACGGAGGCCTCTCATAGTGTCCTGTCCAAGTAAAGTGAATGCTAAATGTTTACTCCAACACTTTTGCACAATCAAGGTACAAACAATGTCTAAACTTCACAGAAAGGTCAAACATATTAGTCTTTCAGCATTCACATTCCGAAAAATGAAACACAAACATTTCCAGCGGAGGTACAAGGAAAACCAACTAACCAACCAACCAACCTAAATGATAATCTCGTGCATTATAAATTCCAGAAAGTCCGCCAATACGAAGGTTGCCAAACTTAACAACCCCAGCAAAACCCATGAAGTATATGTTAGGCGCCGCCCATCCTCCGTAATATCTGGTAAAAAAAGAAGCCACTGTATTACCAATTTCTCCTAAGAGGTTCCAATGAAAAATCCAATAGGCAGCTAAGGTCAAACACCACTGGTAAGAATGTTAATCGTGTGCAATGTAGCGGTGAAGAAGGCGACTCACAATTCCCACAGATAATTGGAAGCTTCATGATTACCCCCGATGAATATGGTGGGAAGCGGAGCGACTTGTAGGCCGGAATAGTACTTCCAGAAAGACTTCATCTCCCGATATTTCGGCGGCACACTTAAACTCTCCATGTCACTCACATTCCTCACCGCCTGGAAATCGCCGCAGCAGATTAGAAGGTCGATTTTGGTGTGGTGAAGTTTCTCAATGTGCTTGATCGTTTCGTAAACCTTGTCCAGATCTCCATGCATGCATCCCTCCACTGCTATCTTCATCTCTCCCGACCCAACACTCCCAGCTGGCTTAGGGTTTTACTTTTAATTTAAATTTTATTAACATGTTCCGAGGAAATTACAAGAATTGCAGTTTTATGAAACGGGCCAGGTCCTGGGCTTGGGCCACTGGCTGGCACAGGTTAAGAAGGCCAGGCCTCAGAAAGCCCAAAACATGAGGTGCAGGTTTCCTGATAAACCGTCCGTCAAAAACTCCCAAAACCCTAACAAAAAATGCAATCCCGGGATGGCTCGTTCTTTGCTCTGTGGAGTCAAAATGCACAAGCTTTCTTAACGGCGAGGGGGTTTCTAATCTCACTCTGTCTCTCTAGCAGCCTACGGAGAGAATCTCGATAAAAAAAACAAAGGAAAGAGAAGGCAACAATGGCGGACGTTATGATAATGAAAGAAATGGAAGCGAGGGCGGTAGCCGCCAGGATCGATCTCTCCCAGGTCGACCTCGACGCCATCCAGCTCCCTCCCGGTGAGGACTTTGGCATCATTAGGTAATTTCCCTTTCCATATTACTCCTCAATGCTCTGTTTGGTTGTCTAGAAATCCCACGGCGGTCCGTTTTCCTCAAATTATTATTATTATTATTATTTTTACTTCAGCTAGACCACAAATATGCGATGTTATCTGATTTGAAATTTTATTGTTCTCATCTTAGTGCAATTTGTGCTCTGATTGTGAATATTAGTTATTTTTTTCCTTGTTGCCTTTGGGTAGTGATGACGAGGATGTTTATCAAGAGGAACAGTTGGACTTTGACACTGGTTTTGGCAATATTATCGTTGTGGATCATCTCCCAGTTGTTCCTCTGGAAAAGTTTGACAAGCTTGAAGGTGTTATTCGTAAACTTTATAGCCAGGTAGGTGGTATTAAAGAGGATGGCTTTTGGATGCCCATTGATCCCGACACCCAAAAGACATTGGGTTACTGCTTCATTGAGTTTAATACACCTCAGGTATCTATGTCTCCTTCTTTCTCTCAGTTGCACACACACACAGAGGCATGTTTAGACAGTGTGGGACTGTTTGTGATATGGCTGATTTTGTAATATGAACAATCTCAGGAAGCTGAGCTAGCCAAGGAGAAGACTAATGGGTATAAGTTGGATAGGGCACATATTTTTGTTGTCAACATGTTTGATGACTTTGATAGATTTATGAAGGTTCCGGATGAGTGGGCCCCCCCAGAAATTATACCATATGCTCCTGGGGTAATTAACTAGTTCAATAAAATTGTTTTTGCTGTTAATCATTCTTTTTGTTATCCATTCTCAGAACTTCTTCTGA
The DNA here is from genome assembly GCA_037832385.1 of Rhizophora apiculata. Lineage (NCBI taxonomy): Eukaryota > Viridiplantae > Streptophyta > Magnoliopsida > Malpighiales > Rhizophoraceae > Rhizophora > Rhizophora apiculata. The sequence continues at coordinate 1,716,618 of CM075433.1, read as the reverse complement.
TCTGTATCTAGGTGGACATATTTATTCATATTTATCATGCAATTACTTGTGTGCATCTCAGGAAAATCTACAACACTGGCTTACAGACGACAAAGCTCGAGATCAGTTTGTGATTCGTGCTGGTTCAGATACTGAGGTTTTCTGGAATGATGCTAGACAATTGAAGCCTGACCCTGTTTATAAGCGTGCTGTAAGTTGCATCTTTTATTGTATTGAACTTAGTTGTCTAATTACTGGAGAACCTTCTCAACTTTCTTTTTATGTAATCTGACTACTTGTCCAGGCGGCCACGGAGTGACAGACTGATATATAATGTTGCAAATTTCTGTTAGATGCTTATTTTTTTTCTGAGAAGTGTTACTTTCTTTTGGGAAGCTTAATCTTTTGTTCTATGATTAATACCAAGCCATGTGCATCTTGCAGTTTTGGACTGAGAGTTTTGTGCAGTGGTCTCCCCTTGGGACATACTTGGCAACAGTTCACAGGCAGGGTGCTGCTGTTTGGGGTGGTGCAAATTCCTTCAATCGCCTAATGCGATATTCTCATCCTCTGGTGCCTTTTTGGTTCTTTACATGCCTGGCAGAGCTGTATTTGGGCTTCACAATCTAACTTCATTGCTGTGAAATGCAGGTTAAACTGATTGATTTTTCTCCGGGTGAGAAATATTTGGTGACCTACAGCAGCCATGAACCAAGCAATCCCCGCGATGCAAATGTGAGATTTATTTTTGTTGCTATAGTACTTCACTTTGTTATGTATGCCTTGTCTGATGTTCTTGTTGTTTAGAGGATCGTGATTAATATTTTTGATGTGAGAACTGCTAAAGTGATGAGAGATTTTAAGGGAAGTGCCGATGAATTTACAATTGGAGGGGCCACTAGTGTCACTGGGATGTCTTGGCCGATTTTCAGGTATTGTCCTTGTTATCAGTAATTGTTACCCTTATAAGCCTCCGCTTTTATTCCCTCCTCTCCTTTGCTGTTGGGATATTCCCACCAATGGTTTATAGTTTTGATGGCATATTGCTTGAATTTTTTCAGGTGGGGTGGTGGAAAAGATGATAAATATTTTGCCAAGATTGGAAAAAACATGATCTCTGTCTATGAAACTGAGACCTTTGGTCTTATTGACAAGAAATCTTTGAAGGTTGAAAACGTTATGGACTTCAGCTGGTCGCCAACTGATCCCATCCTTGCTTTATTTGTCCCTGAACTTGGTGGTGGAAACCAACCTGCTAGGGTGAGTACTATGTTTAAAAGTAGCCATTCTACCATTCAATAACTAATGTCTTCTTAACCCTGCAATTATGAAATTTACAGGTCAGTCTTGTTCAAATTCCCAGTAAAGAGGAATTGAGGCAGAAGAATCTTTTCAGTGTCAGTGACTGCAAAATGTACTGGCAAAGCAATGGAGACTACCTTGCTGTAAATGTTGATCGGTATACAAAAACAAAGAAAAGCACGTACACAGGCTTTGAGCTTTTCCGAATAAAGGAACGAGACATACCCATTGAGGTATTGGAGCTTGACAATAAGAATGACAAGATCATTGCCTTTGCATGGGAGCCAAAGGGTCATAGGTTTGCAATTATTCATGGTGATGGCCCAAGGCCAGATGTAAGTTTTTACTCAATGAAAACTGCTCAGAATGCTGGCCGGGTTTCAAAGCTCACTACATTAAAGGGCAAGCAAGCAAATGCTCTTTTCTGGTCACCTGCTGGTCATTTCATAATACTTGCTGGACTGAAGGGTTTTAATGGACAGTTGGAATTTTATAATGTTGACGAACTTGAGGCCATGGCAACATCCGAACATTTTATGGCTACAGATATTGAATGGGATCCCACTGGAAGGTAATTTTAATACACAATATAGTAGTTCCAATGCAGGGGTTGTCTTGAACATCATTAAGGCTATGTTGAACTGGCTGCTTCAATGTTGGGGTGCCTTTAAAATCATTGAGGCTCTGTTTTTCATTACCATTCAAAACTCTGACTGCATTTTGCAACTGAAATGGAGCGTTACTATCAAGTTTGCATTGTACATCTGCTGGAAATCAGTCTAAATAATGATTGTTACAAATTTTTTATTCTTTTACATTCAAATAGGATATTCGATTCCTTACTTATTCTGTGGCTTTGATGTGTGTGCTGTTTAGGTATGTGGCTACCTCTGTGACTTCAGTTCATCATGAAATGGAGAATGGGTTTAACATCTGGTCTTTCAATGGCAAGCTACTTTATCGGATACTCAAGGACCATTTTTTCCAGGTGGGACGAATCATCACTCTTATGTTGCAATGGTAGAAAGTGGTTATTTGTACTGTTTTCAATGTTTGGAGGCATTTATTGATACCATTGGCCTCTATTTCCACTTAATTATGTTCAATTAATAGTTATTTAAGGGATCGTTTACATGGTGGGTTGGTCGTGAGTATCACTAAACATGGTAAGTTTAGTAATTTTGTAACTTTTGAAGAAATGGTAGAGAGGAAACTATTGTGTTGCTTTTGACTCTTTTTCACCTGTTTCTTAGAGTGAACACTTGTCTTTTGCGCTTACCTACCGAATTGCTGAATATTTAATTGGGTGTGCCAAAATTTTGGGTTTTGGCCATTATGACTACCACTTATTTGTGATTTAAGCATTTGCTGACTTGTAATTTTTGTTACAGTTTTTGTGGCGACCAAGGCCACCATCTTTCTTGACTCCTGAAAAGGAGGAAGAAATTGCAAAGAATTTGAAGAAGTACAGTAAGAAATATGAAGCAGAAGACCAAGATGTGTCATTGCAGTTGAGTGAGCAGGATCGTGAGAAGAGGAGAATGTTGAAGGATGAATGGGACAAGTGGGTCTCTGAGTGGAAGCGGCTGCACGAGGAAGAGAAAATGGAGAGACAGAACTTAAGAGAGGGGGAAGCCAGTGATGAGGAAGAGGAGTATGAAGCCAAAGAAGTTGAAGTGGAAGAGTTGTTAGATGTTACTGAAGAGGTTCTTTCTTTTGAGTTAGAACAGGTGTAAGCTTTTGTCAGTGATAAAATCAGAGCTCGCACATCCTCCCTGTTTTTTTTATTTTTTGTTTATTTCAACTGCAGCTGTGGCGGTATTCCTAAAACCTTAGTCCCTGTGGTAGTTCTTTGTATGGGTATTTGATTGGGAATTTTGGTACTATTCTCACTGACATCACTGTGGATTTATATTAGTTTCATAAGTTTTGTTAAGATCTAGTATGTTTGTGATGCTTATTCTTGAGGTGGAACCCTACCGGATTTTCATTAGTGCCCTGCCGCCAATAATTATATCTATAGCTACTTTGATCTGAAACAACAGAAAGAGCATTGCTCTCATGCTATGATTAATGGAAACGCGAACCCGGATACCCGGATTGTGAAATTACACAGGAGAGCCCTCCACTCTTCGGCTGCTGCAGAGAATTAATTAAATATCTGGTTTTTCGGCACAAATGAATAAACATCAGTGTCTTGCAGGAATGCGTCTCTGTGGCAGCAAGACAGTGGGGTTACAATGGTGGCAGCATTGTCCGCTTCAGACAGCTGAATGTGTATTAACCATAGCCTAGAGGGGTCCAGGTGAACCAGGTCACCACGCGTGTGGAAGTATAAACAAACAATCTGAGAATAAGATTCTTTTTTGGGACTGGCCGTCTGTCGTTCCGGAGTGTTGCACCATCCAAAAGTACTGATCAAAGGGGGAAAAAAGCCGAAAAAATTGCAAGCCTCCTTCAAGTGCCGAATTGTCTTCTCTTTCCCACTTGAAACACTTAACGTAGATAAATTGTAAGATGGTGCAGGACAACTTGGCCACCTTTTGAGTGTCACAAGGAATGGTGTTTGGTGTGATTAACTAATAAGATGCCTTTTGCTGCTCTTACATGTCATACTATAAGAAGATGTCCATGAGCTAGAGAGTGAATAACTCGCCCAGAAAATAAAAATTGTAAAAATATATCCTACTAGTACATCTAACAATACTCTGTTATAAATTATGGTATGACGTGAGAATTTTATTGTAAATTCTGTGAGAACAACCTGCCATCCGATCATCGAACAATTAAAAACCTCAATGGCTAAAGAAGCAAAATTCTTAGACATGCTGCTAGCACCCCATTTTTGTACAGTTATATATTGTTAACTAATGAGAACAAACATTGACATGTTCTGTATCTTAATCTAAAAGTAGTGTGTGTATATATATATATATATATATGATGTTTATACTATATCTTGGGAGGATGAGTTGGGGAAAGAGCGAAAAGTTAGTGGGAAAGAAGTTGATTTGCATGAAGCAAGCAGCTGGGATGATTGGAAATGGCACCCAACTGTTATCATTGTGTCCTTTCTTGGGAAAGTAAGCATGTGTGGAACTGGAGACAGACCAATGACCCGTTCTGAATGAAACTTCACTCCATTTTGTTACGCGATAAGATGGCAACGTATTTTGTGACGACAATTGATATGTCGTCAGCCAATCAATCAATCAATCTCTCACATGCTCCCTGTGGGAACAGCTTCCACCTTTCTTCCACCGTCCACTAGAGCAGCTATTTGTAAGATTCTACGATATTCCATATCCCATTAATCTATGTTATGCTCCACTCAAATTATATGACCCACCACAAGATTCCAATGATAATGGCAACTAGTTAATATGGAAGTAACGTCTGACAACTCACTCCTCACAAAAAAGAAAAAAAGCATCTGACAAACTCACCATTTTCCTTGACGTGGGGGCTGTTAACAGACAATATTCTTTGGACATTTTAGTAGGGCAACGACGACGACGACGACTTAAAACACTTGGGAGATTAACAAAACTTCCGCGTACAGAAAGTGAACCTCATTTCTAGATTCAGACCTTATATGTACTCTTGTGTTTGACTTCTTCTTCGCACAGGCGTCAAGACATTAGATTAAATGCCAATGGAAAGAGTATGTGGTACTAAATGTTGAACATCGTTTCACCCCACCACCATGTTATCTGTGCATTTTCGTTTGATCCCCCCTTAACACCGGCAATAATTAATGCATCGCGTGGACTCAATAACTCGAGACCCACTAGCTAATTGGATTTGATGCAACGGCAACAGAAGCTGATTCATTGACTTCCAAGTTGGTAATAGCAACACCAAACTTTTTTTTTTTTTTTTAATTTTGCTCTGAGGAGTCTCATAGCCGTATTTTTCTAGATGGGCAATCCAGGATATTAAGTGTGCATTTACATGTTCAATTAATCAGTTAATGTTTGTGCTTCTAAGGCAACAACAGTCCCCCCACTAGGATACAATGAACAGAGTTGGATCATTTGTACTACAAGCGCGGCGGGGATTAATCTACGAGGCAATTAATTTCTCTTTTCCAAAGAAGGAGGTACGAGGAATCTTTAAAAAAAAAAAAAAAAAAACGAGAGACCAAGTCGGGGGGAACAGTGGGGTCCAATCGGTCTGCAGCGCACGACTAAGAGTTTGGATAAAAGAAATCCGGGATCAGCGGAACCAAGTCTTTGCATAAATCACGCAATTGAACGCGACATGGTATGAGCAGCATTAGCGCCAATCTATCGCTCCACGGAAATTCTTGCCTATGACAAAACATTCCCAACATTCTGTCAGTTATGGGTACGGCGTAATGATCAATTAAAGGTACTGTTTCTCATTCTTTCTCCATCTACCTATCTTTTAAGGTTTTGAAGTCTATATCCAAGCCATTGACAGCATGCAAACTTTCGAGCAAAACACATCTACAAACACCATTCCAGCGAACATGAATCATCACTTACCATTATTTTTTTCTCAACATAACTTAAAAAATATACACTCAAAAATTTTTCATATTACTCTTATTTTATTTATACTATATAATAGATTCAATTTTGTATTAATTTTAAGTTGGTTATTATTTAAAATTAATAATTTAATTTCATAAAAATGATAATCTGTATAATTTTGATTTTAATTTAATTTATTATAATTTTAATTTTAATTTAACTATTAATTTTGATTTTGGTTGTAAATTAGATCTGTTTAATTTTATTTTATATTTTTTAAAAAATAAAAATTTTTATAAAATAAAAAATTTAATTTAATCTTCAACTTTATAATTTTAAAATATTTAAACTAGGCTAGTTGGCATTTAGAGTGGTCAGCTCTACCATACAGCTTGGAGGGATGTGACATGTTAAATACGTTAGAAACAGAGAAGAAGGGAAAGTTTCGGAAACTACTTAGAAATCTCATATATATATATATATATATATATTTTTTTATTCACTCGCATAATCACGCATACATGGTTAAATAGGTAGGATTTTTCACCAAGCGAAAAGCTTGTTTACCTTGATTGAATATACGTGTCCTTTCCCAATTGGTCCACTCCCACATCAATATATATATATATATATAGAGAGAGAGAGAGAGAGAGAAAAGATCATTAAAAAAGCGTGTGGAGCCGATAAAGTTGATGATTCCCACCAAGAATTTTGATCGCCGGGTCGTGCTAATTCCATAGGAATCGGTAGCGAGAAGCACGTTCCCATCACTCCAGCGATGGCACCAAAAATGAAATGTGAAGTACCTATATCTTTGTGATTAGTGGAGAAGAGCTATGTATCACAATAAAAGTAGAAAAGGTATTATACATAAATTTGAATAAATTTTTTTGTATATTTAATTTTAATATTAATAAATTTAAAATTTAATATTATATTTTTTAATATAAATCTTTATTTACTTATAATAATAATAATAATAATAATAATAATAATAATAATAAATTTTAAACTTAAATTAAAAAAATATTAAATCATCAATTAAATTATTATAATAATAGATGCTCGACAAAAATCAACATATAATGAAATAGAGGTGTTGGTTGCAACTGGTGACGTGTAAAGGATTCACGGACGGATTCTCACTGGCTAGCTTATAAATATAGCCCGAGTAGCTTGTACCGGAAACAAATAACAGAGAAGTCTATAGGTTTTTATCCCCATGGCTCTTCTCATTTCCAGGATTTCTTTCGGGTGTTTCCTATGCGCATATTTTCTTAGTGTATGCCTCCTCTCTTCTCCGGACAAAAGCTATGCCTCTTTTGAGGGAAGGAAAGTTGCTCAAGGCCACCGTCTTGATCAACGCAGCTATACCGTCCAACTCAGCTCTCTGCTTCCATCAACTGCTTGCAAAGTATCTTCAAAAGGTTATTTGCGTTACCTCTAAATAAACACACGCGGGCACACACCCACACAATCTCTCTTTGCCTGCGACATAGGTTTCATTTAAGGTTGCGCAGCCTGGACGCAATTACCGACACAAACTGCAAGAAGATTCCTTGCTATATTAATTTCGCTATTCTTATGATGATGCCTGTGTTTTTTGGTCCTAATTAATTATAATCACATCTTTATGCTATGGTTTGTAGAGGGATGAATGACTAAGATTCTCTCTCAATTTTGCTTTAATTCTAACAAGAAATCATTCGAATTAAAAATTTTATATTGTTATAGTTGAGTCTTATAAATAAATTCAAAATTTTATATTATTAAGTAAATTATAAAAATAAATATAGTAGTAGTTTATATTCATAATTTCTGAATAATAAAAATTTTAAAAACTTATGAAAAAAATATATACAATTTAAAAATTTATATTATTGAAAATAATATAAAAATTAATAAATAGTATATTAAAAACACTAATCAATATAAGTAGAACAAGTCTCCAAGTGGTCAATGGCATTCATGACATTCTGCCAAACCTACCAATGTTAATTAACCTTGAAAAATCTCTGGAAATTTGATTGGCATAGAAAATAAAGACCTGGTCATTGGAAAATTCCTTTTTTTTTTTTTTTTTATTGAAAGTTCTGTGGAAATTTAATTGGCATAGAAAATGAGGACCTCGTCATTGGAAAATTGTGAACCGGACAGCGAGCAATGTGTTGACTAGTAACCTTTTTTTGTGGTGAGAAAGGAAAATAGCGGCAGCGATTATGGCTTAAAAAATTTGATTGCCGATAATAATTTAGAGTCATTATTCCTTTGTGAGATTTCATCTTAAACTTAATTATTATATAGAACCGAGAAAATTATTTTTGTTCTGATTTTAAAAGTCAATTGATTCAATTTCTTTGCGACACATCATTTCTCCCATTTGGCGGATATGCTTCTGCTTTTGAGTGATACAGCAATGTAATGATCTGTTAGCTTTTTTTTTTTTTTTTTTTTTCTATTTGTATTATATATTTTGTCTTTAGCCCTTTGGATTAATAAATCAACTAATGGTCTAATTGAGTTCTATCTTATGGACTAAAATATTATCCAATTAAGCGGTCGGTTAGGGTGACAGAAGGCAGGTTGCCCAAAAAGTCGTCGGGTTTTCATAAAAGACCTGTTCGAAGACCGCAGCCGAACAGAAAATTTGCTTGATTCCCAATGAAATAAAGAAAACAAAAAAAACAAAAAATGAAGAAGACAGAGTAAATGTCGGTTTCTTTAAATCAATAACAAAATATCATTGAATCAAAAAATTGCATGCAAGTATATCGAATCACTAGTATATGAAAAAATTAAAATAATTTATTTATTTATTTAAATATAATCTAAAATTATATTTAAAATTTAGTTAATTTATTTATAATTATTTGATAAGTAACAATATAATTTTATTTCTGATATATATATTTTTTTAAAATTACACATGATTAATTATTAAATATTAATTTTATTTTAAAATAAAAATAAAAAATAAATATTTTAAATATCAAAAAATTATTATCAAAAATTAATTATTTTTAAATAATTAATATATCTCCTCACTGTGGTATGGTTGCGTGGTTACAGAATTGAACAAGGGGGCATCAATGAAAGTAGTCTACAAGCACGGACCGTGCTATCAACAAAATCACGATGAAGAAAAGGCCAGTGTAATTCCCAATCACACGGAGATCCTCCGGCAGGACCAGCTCCGAGTGAACTCAATCCACTCGAAGCTCTCCGGGAACTTGGCAGCGGCCGGAGGAGGAAGCAACGATGTGAAGGGGATGGATTCAACTAGGCTGCCGGCCAAGGATGGCAGCACGGTGGGGTCGGGAAATTACATCGTGACCGTAGGACTTGGGACCCCTAAAAGGGACCTGTCGCTCATGTTCGACACCGGGAGCGACTTGAGCTGGACCCAATGTCAGCCTTGCGTCAAGTCTTGCTATCACCAAAAGGAGCCTATTTTCAACCCTTCCCAGTCAGCTTCCTACTCCAACATTTCATGTTCCTCCTCATTTTGTTCTTCGCTCTCCTCCGCCACTGGTTAGTAAAATCAAACATACTGCTCACCCCCTTTCATTATTTTGTTGCATGTAGTCTCTTGGTAGATTCCATTCAATTCAAAATTCTACTTACTTAGGTCCAAACCACGGACAGCCAAAAGCAAGAACAAAATTGGAATGGCATGGATTGGTCGCAGGCGCTCTAACTATGTTGTATTAAAAGAAAATTACACATTCTATATATTAACACTTTGCAATATGATTATATTAGATGAATTTGTGAATTGTGACAATTAAATGTGCTACATTCAATTGTTGAAGGCTATCCGCCTCGCTGCACTTCCACGTCCACATGCGTCTACGTCATCCAATACGGCGACTCCTCTTTCTCCCTAGGCTATCTCGGCAGCGAAAGGCTCACCCTTACATCAACCGACGTTTTGGACAACTTCCTCTTTGGTTGTGGCCAAAACAACCGGGGTCTCTACGGCGGCGCTGCCGGCATCCTCGGTCTGGGCCGTGACAAAATGTCCCTAGTCTCGCAAACCGCACAAAAATACAACAAGATCTTCTCTTACTGTCTCCCGTCCGCCTCCAGCTCAGACGGCTTCCTCATCTTCGGCGGCACGGCTTCACAATCCCTTCAATACACGCCGATTTCAACAATATCTGCCGAACCTTCCCTTTACGGCATAGATTTTACGGGAATCAGTGTCGGCGGCACCAAACTGCCGATCTCCACGGCAGTATTCTCGACAGCCGGCGCAATCATTGACTCCGGCACCGTCATCACGCGCCTACCACCGCTAGCATACTCTGCTCTGAGATCGGCGTTCAGGCGACAGATGTCTAAGTACCCGACGGCGCCGTCACTGTCCATACTAGACACCTGCTATGACCTCCACAGCTACGAGACGATTAGGGTGCCCAAGATCAGCCTTTTCTTTAATGGGGGCATTCAGGTGGAGCTCGATAAGGCAGGCATTTTCTACGTCAATAGTCCGTCACAAGTTTGCTTGGCATTCGCCGGAAACAGTAATGCGACGGACGCGGCCATTTTCGGGAACTCGCAGCAGCAGACGCTGGAGGTGGTTTATGATGGAGCTGCCGGAAGACTTGGGATTGCACCCGGAGGTTGTAGCTGATGATGATCAAGTTCAAATTGGGGAAGGCTCTGAAATTAAGCCAAGGAAGGAAGAAGAGAATCTTTAAAGTTAGCTCTTTCAATTGAGTAGAAATAATATGGTAATTTGCAATTTGTTCGCATTGAGAAGATCATACGGTAACATGCAACTTGTTGGTATTGAGAAGATCATCAAATAATATGATAATTTGCAAGTTGTTGGCATTAAGAAGATCATCGGGAATCTAGGTCTTATAATGGTGTGCGTAAATAGATAAAAGGAAGTTTGGAAGACGTCCATAATTATTAAAATTTTCCTTTGCACACTGTAATTCATGAAAATGCTACGGAAGCGCGGAGTGGAACGTGAGAACTGCACACGAAACATTTAAATTAATGATTGCTGATTTAACTTATTAAATATAGTTTGACACTTTTTTTAATAAATAATAATTTACCCATAATTAATAATTAAAATTGAAAACTAATTGCAATGAATGACTTAAAGCTTGACGTATCTAATTCTCGCGTCTGGTTTGCTTGGTTTGGTAACAATAATCAGGTAGAAATTGTCAATTTGGCATCATCATTTCGTAATGTGAACTCTCTCTCTCGTTGGTCCGTCCCACGCATGATCTTTCCACGCCTGTGATGAGCTCATCAAAAGCCCAGCAGCAATATTTAGGGACCCAATTGCCCAATTGATTAAGGCTATACAGCCAATCCACTTCTCGGTGGGATACTCCACTTGTGGCCCGTGCCTTGGGATTGTAGCTGGCCCAATCAAGAGAGCCTAGAAACTCAGTTTATTGAACCCAAGAGAGCCTAGAATTCTTTTCAGTTGAGTTCCAATTTTTTGCATTTTTTCCCTTCTCCATATTTGATATTCGGTTAATTTGGCTCCACTTCTAAAGTTTTTTTTTTTTGGCTCTAACATAAGTTTCACATTTAAATAACTAAAAAAAAAAAAAGGATATCTTGTTACAAAAATATCAAAAATCTCTTAAAATCTTTTTTTTTTTAATATCTGAACTTAAATAATTTATTAGAAAGACAGTATAAATATGTTCAATTTTTCACTTTTGCCGATGTTTAAGCATGACATACTGTTGCAGGTGGTGGCCACAACCCACTTACATCTAAAATTCCCTTAACAAAGACGTTTGTACAATATCACTTATATCTGTAAATTTTAACAAAATTAACTTCCATGAAGAGTGCTGGTGTGGTAATGCACAAAGGCATTGTTGCCCTATGAAAAATTTTTCACCTACATAAAAAATATATTTTATCAACATATATAAAGCACTTAACATCTTTCGCCAAACAGAATTAAATTCATTCTATGATAATAAAGACTCGGTCTATAGACCAAAATTGCTGAATCATCTTGGCAATTAATAATGCTTCGTGTGAACAGCTTTTCATTAATTATAATAATGTAGTCATATGATAGTGCCAATCACTTTTAATAATGTATTCATATGTTTAAACCCTTAATTATGTAACTTTATATGTCCTAGTGAAGTTAGATGGATTCTTAATGAATTAAATTTTAAAGACCTTAGTTGTATAAATAAAGAAAGAAAAGAGGCAAATAACAAAACATTTTTGAGAGAGAAATCCACTAAAATTTTGAATTTTCTTTTAATAGCCTTTTTCAAAATATCTTGTAAATTCCTTCTATCATATATTTTGCAATATCTTATTATATGAATCAATTTATAATTAATCAAAGTAACATACTTGTAAATAGTATGAGTTATCTTTAATAATTTATACATATATTATTTTTTTTTACATTAATATTTTTAATAATATAATTTTATAAGTTAACAATAAAGTCATTTATAATTTTTATAAATTAGATTTTTATAAAAAATATTTTACTAGCATATGTAAAAATTAAAAGTATTTGATTTTTTTTGTTGCTTAGAAATAAATTAAATGAATACATTTAGCATGTAACATAGTTAGCTGCATATTATATTTAATAAATTTTATTCACAAAACTTTTTCTTAGTATAAACCTTCTAAGTAAGGGTATAGAATGTCTCATATTAAAATCCACCAAAGGGTATTAAGCTATTAAGTAATTAATAGTTGTTAAGAAAAGATACTTTGCATTATTAAGTAGCATGATTGCGATGGAGTGAGGTTTACCTAAATTTTTTTATTTGTTGGTTTTGGTATATAAAGTTTCTTAGGTGCACAAGAAAGATTTTAGCACACAAATTTTTTTGCTATTTTGTTAAACTTTTATTAGTCAAACACTACAAAAATCATACGAGATTATTCAAATTTAAACTTCATAGTATAATAATTTTAGATATCTTTTACACTTAAGATCAAAGGAGATTTAACTCACACTTGTCACAAGTTTGTTTAAGATGATATTAAGAGTACATAATTCTAAACCCATATATGAAGCATATGCTACTAGTTTTATTACGAGAATATTGTTGAAATTCAATAGAAATTACGAAGAAATCAAATTAAATCTTTTTATGACAATTGAAATTAAGACCCAATTACAATTGAGATTATAGACTTCACTTTTGTCTTTGTCTTTGTTTGCTTAATTATGACTAAAGTTATTCCAATACTTTAATATTATATTGATGACCATTAATTGCCATAATTGTAAGTCTTAAATTCTACATTTTGCTCTTGAATGTCATAAAGTACAATTAGGGTTTGCTATTAATAATTACCAATAATGGTTAATTCACCTAAATGGGTGTTTAAAGCAAAAGGTAAGCAAACTTATGAATCTCCATTTTCTCTCCAATCAATTATTATTGACTCCAACCTAACATTTGTTCTCTTGAATTAAAGGACTATAGTTGGGATTATTGTATAGGTATGTCCCTCAAGGATTTTGCACGTCTTTAGCAGAAGTAGCAAGGATGGAGCAATAGGGTATTTTGACCTTGATTTCTAGAATGCAGAGTGAAGCGCCACATAAAATGAGGAATGAAAGTGAGAGAAGAAGACAATGTTAGAGAAGATTGCATTTTGCCATTGATAGATTGTCGTTAACTCTCCACAACAATGCGTGTGTGGTTGAAAGCTTTTAAGCCTTTTTTTTTTTTTTTAAACCATTTTGAAGTTATCCCTAATGGACATGAATTATACATTTGAGGCTCTAAAGTCATTTGTCTAAATTTTTGTCTAAAGTATAAACAAAAGACTTTTTGGTTCAAATATGAGCAAAAGACTTTTGAATCAAAGTAATGCCTATTTTAGCCGTCCATTTAGAAAAGTAATAATTATTATTATTCACTTAATATTACTTTAAATAATTATTTTACATTTTATTTTTAAATCTTTTACTCTTTTTAGGATAATTTATTTTTAAATTTAATTATATAAATAATGTAATTGTATATTTATTAATATAAATAAAATTATTCTTTTACTATATATTAACTTATATTTATTTACCTCAAATAAGCATATGAATTATAAATAAAAATTAAATTTTTAAAATTTTAAATAATATTTTTTAAAAAAATCAAAATAATTTATTAATAATTTATATTTAAAAAAAATAAAAAAATAAAAATTCATAGATCAAAAAGTAAATTGATACTAACTCTAATAATTTTTTACAAATTTGATAATTTTATATTAATTTAGAAAATTTAATTTCAAAAACTTTGTAATGAGTTTAAAATAAATTTTTCTTAATATTTTTATAGTTTATACAATATTTGTTATAAATATTTTAAAATATTTTATTTTAAAAATAATTATTTTAATTATTTTTTAACAAATATCCGAAAGGTCCCTATCGATGCGCGTACACCTCTTGTTTCACTTTTTGGGTTTCAATATGTGGCCAAAAGATTCGGTGGGAGGAGGACTAAATTGTCAACATGACACTACTCAGGTAACTCGATGAGAACAGTGGGGCGCAGGTCTTCTGCAGCGCAAGAGCAGGAGTCTGGATAAAAAACAATCCAGGACCAGTGGAGCCCAGTCTTTGCATACATCACGCAAGTGAACGCGACATGGTATAAGCAAGATTAGCGCCAATTTATCACCCACGGAAATTCTTGCCTCTGACAAACATTTTCAAAATTCTGTAAGTTATTTGTATGGCATAATGTTCAATTAAAGGTACCTTTTTTTTTTTTTTCCTTTCTCCATCTACTTGTCTTTTAAAGTTCTGAAGTCTATATCCAAGCCATTGACAACTTGGAAACTTTCAGTCAAAACATATTTACAAAAGCCGTTGGCATGAAAATGAATAATCACCCAACATTTTTTTCTCAACATAACTAAAAAACTATACATTCAAAAAATTTTTATAATGCTCTTATTTTATCTATATCATACAATATATATGATCTTATATTAATTTTGAGTTAATAATGATTTGAAACTAATAATTTAAGTTCATAAAAATGATAAATTATGTAGTTTAATTTTGATTTAATTTATTGTAATTTTAGTTTAACTATTAATCTTAATTTTAATTTTATGTTTATTTTTTTTTGAAATATATCTCCTCGCTGTGGTATGGTTGCGTGGTCACAGAATTCAACAAGGGGGCATCATTGAAAGTAGTCTACAAGCACGGACCGTGCTATCAACAAAATCACGATGAAGAAAAGGCCAGTGTAATTCCCAATCACACGGAGATCCTCCGGCAGGACCAGCTCCGAGTGAACTCGATCCACTCGAAGCTCTCCGGGAACTTGGCAGCGGCCGGAGGAGGAGGAGGAGGAGGAGGAAGCAACGATGTGATGGTGATGGATTCAACTAGGCTGCCGGCCAAGGATGGCAGCACGGCGGGGTCGGGAAATTACATCGTGACCGTAGGACTTGGGACCCCTAAAAGGGACCTGTCAGCCTTGCGTCAAGTCTTGCTATAGCCAAAAGGAGCCTATTTTCAACCCTTCCCAGTCAGCTTCCTACTCCAACATTTCATGTTCCTCCTCATTTTGTTCTTCACTCTCCTCCGCCACTGGTTAGTAAAATCATACATACTGCTCACACTCTTTCATTATTTTGTTGCATGTAGTCTCTTAGTAGATTCCATTCAATTCAAAATTCTACTTAGTTAGGTCCAAACCACTGACAGCCAAAAGTAAGAACAAAATTGGAATGGCATGGATTGGTCGCATGTTGTATTAAACAAATTACAACTTTTATATTTTAACACTTTGCAATATGATTATATTAGATGAATTTGTGAATTGTGACAATTAAATGTGCTACATTCAATTGTTGAAGGCTATCCGCCTCGCTGCACTTCCACGTCCACATGCGTCTACGTCATCCAATACGGCGACTCCTCTTTCTCCCTAGGCTATCTAGGCAGCGAAAGGCTCACCCTTACATCAACCGACGTTTTCGACAACTTCCTCTTTGGTTGTGGCCAAAACAACCAGGGTCTCTACGGCGGCGCTGCCGGCATCCTCGGTCTGGGCCGTGACAAAATGTCCCTAGTCTCGCAAACCGCACAAAAATACAACAAGATCTTCTCTTACTGTCTCCCGTCCGCCTCCAGCTCAGACGGCTTCCTCATCTTCGGCGGCACGGCTTCAAAATCCCTTCAATACACGCCGATTTCAACAATATCAGCCGAACCTTCCTTTTACGGCATAGATTTTACGGGAATCAGTGTCGGCGGCACCAAACTGCCGATCTCCACGGCAGTATTCTCGACAGCCGGCGCAATCATGGACTCCGGCACCATCATCACGCGCCTACTGCCGCTAGCATACTCTGCTCTGAGATCGGCCTTCAGGCGACGGATGTCTAAGTACCCAACGGCGCCGTCGCTGTCCATACTCGACACCTGCTATGACCTCCACAGCTACGAGACGATTACGGGGCCCAAGATCAGCCTTTTCTTTAATGGAGGCATTCAGGTGGATGTCGACAAAGCGGGCTTTTTCTACGTCAGTGCGTCACAAGTTTGCTCGGCATTCGCCGGAAACAGTAATGCGACGGACGTGGCCATTTTCGGGAACCTGCAGCAGCAGACGCTGGAGGTGGTTTATGATGGAGTTGCCGGAAGACTTGGGTTTGCACCCGGAGGTTGTAGCTGATGATGATCAAGTTTAAATTGGGGAAGGCCTTGAAATTAAGCCAAGGAAGGAAGAAGAGAATCTTGAAAGCTAGCTTTTTCAATTGAGCAGAAATAATGTGGTAATTTGTTGGCATTGAGAAGATCATCAAATACTTTATTATTCGTAACTTGTTGGCATTAAAAAAAATTATCAAATAATACGGTAATTTGTAATTTATTGGCATTGAGAAGATCATCAAATAATATAGTAATTTGCAATCTTTTGGCATTGAGAAAATCATCGAATAATATGATAATTTACAACAAGTTGGCATTAAGAATATCGTCCGGAATTTAAATTCTAAAATGATGTGTGTAAATAAGTTAAAAGTAAGTGACGTGCATAATTATTAAAATTTTCCTTTGCACACTGTAATTCTAGGTATGAAAATGTTATGGTACCGCGAAATTGAAAACTAGACGCGAAATATTTAAATTATTGGTTGCTGATTTAACTTATCAAAAATAATTTGACACTTTTTTTAATAAATAATAATTTACTAATAATTAATAATTAAAATTAAAAACCAATTGCCATCAATGACTTAAACTTTACGGATCTAATTCTCGCCTGACGAGAATCTTGTAGAAATAATCAATTTGGCATCATCATTTTAGCAATGTGAACTCTCTCTCTCGTTGGTGTGTCCCACGCATGATCTTTCCACGCCTGACATGAGCTCATCTCAAGCCCAGCAGTTATATTTAGGGACCCGTATGCCCAATTGATTAAGGCTATGCACCCAATCCACTTCTCAGTCGGATAGTCCACTTGTGGCCTGTGCCTTGGGATTGTAGCTGGCCCAATCAAGAGAGCCTAGAAACTCAGTTTATTGAAGCCTGGACAGCCTATATTTCTTTTCAGAGTTCTTTGTTTTTTTTTTTCTTGCATTTTTAGTCTCGCTCTAGATCTGGCAACAGCGAAGGACCCCCTAACGTAATTCGAATAGGGGCTGACCGCTGAGCCCACTCTGGCCTCGCAGGGCGAGAACAACGATGCTTCATAGATCCAATTATTCGGTGTATTTTAAATGTAATTTTTTTTTTCTTAAATTTTTTTGGGCTCTAACATAGGTTTCACATTTAAATAACAGAAAAAAAATTAAAATATTTAATTGCAAAAATATTAAAGATCTCTTAAAATTTTTCTTTTTATATCTAACATTGCAAGCAATTTACTAGAGAGACAAAATGAACACGTTCAGTTTTTCACTTTCGTCTATGTTTAAGCGTCCAATAAATCTTGAAGTACCGTTATGGGTTATGGCCACAACCCACTTACATCTAAAAATCTGTTAACAAAGACATACATCTGTAAATTTTAACAAAATTACTTCCATGAATAATGCTGAGCTGGCTAATACACAAAGGCATTACCCCATGAAAAATTTTTTACCTACATAAAAATTATATCTTTTCAACACATATAAGGCTTTGAACATCTTTACTAAACAAAATTGGATTCATTCAATGATAATAAAGACGCAACCTATAAAGCAAAATTGATGACTCATCTTGGCAATTAATAATGCATTCTTATGTGAATAGCTTTTCATCAATTATAATAATATAGTCATATCATAGGACTAATTGCCTTTATTGATGTATTGATATGTTAGAACCTTTAATTATATAACTTTATATGTCCCATTAACTCATCCTATGAACTACCCATTAAAATGCATCTGATGCAATTAAGACCCTATGACAAATGAAATTATAAACTTCACTTTTGCCATTGTCCTAGTGTTCTTAATTATGATTGAAATCATTTCAATACTTTGATAATATATTGTTGACGATCAATTGCCACAACTATAGGTCCCCAATTCTACCTTTTTCCCTTGAATGTCATAACTAATAATGATCAATTCACTTACATCAGTGTTTGAAGCAAAAGCTAAGGAAACTTAAGAATCTCCATTTTCTCTCTAGACAATTACTGTTGGCTCTAACCTAATGTTTGTTGTCTCATATTGAAGAACTATTTGGAATTGTTGTATTCTTGTGCCCCTTTAGGTTTTTTCATGTCTCTAGTAGCAATATTAATTATGGAGTAACAGGGTATTATGACATTGATTTTTAAAATGTAGAGCAAAGCGTTGCATAAAATAAGGAAGGAAGGCGAGAGAAGAAGACAATGTAAAATAGGATTGCTTTTTACCATTGATAGATTGTTGCCAACTATCCATGGCAATGTATGTGTGGTTGAAAGCTTTAAAGCTTTTTTCTTTTTTTTTTAAAAAAACTTTTGCACCATTTTGAAGCTATTCTTAATAGATAGGAATTACATTTAAGGGCTTAAAGACATTTCTCTTGTTTTTTTTTTCCAAAGTATAAGTAAAAGACTTTTTGATTCAAATATAAGTGGAAGACTTTTGAATCAAGGAAATGCCTCTTTTAGCCATCCACTTGGAAAAGTAATAGTCATTATTGTTAATGTAACATTACTTTAAGTAATTATTTTGCATTTTGTTTCTTAACCTTTTGTTCTTCTTAAAAGTAATTTGCTTTCAAGTTTAATTATATAAACAATATGATTGTTACCCTAAATAAATCATTCTTTTACTATATAGTAGCTCTTATCTATCTGCCTCAAACATGCACATGACTCGTAAGTACAAATTAAAATTTTCAAATTTTAAATAATATTTTAGAAGGAATCAAAATAATCTATTAACATTTTAAATTTAAAAACAAAATAAAAAAGAATTTTTTAATTCCTAAATTAAGAAGTAAATTGGTAATACCTTTAATAAATTTTTACAAGCCTGAAGTCTTTATACCTAAAAAATTTAATTTTAAAAAATTTGTAAATCTAGGATAAGCACTTCATAATGCTTTTATTATCTGTGTAGTATTTATCATACGTAGTTTAAAAAAATGTAAAGATATTTTATTTTAAAGATATCTTTTTTTCAATTAATTTTTGACAAATATGTGAAAAGTATTTATTAATCCATATACCTTTTTTTTTTTTTTTCTTTTCTTAGGTTTCAATACATGGCTAAAAGATTTGGTTAGAGAAGGACCAAATTGTCAACATGACACCACATAATTTTTTTTTGTCAAAAATTAATAAATGTGTAATTAAATTAATAAAATAAAGTAAAATATATAATGAGTTAAAAAAAATTCAATAATTGACTAAATTTTTTTTTACTTAGTTGCATATTTTATTATTTTAATTGTATTGCCTTTTATTTTTTATAGAAAAAATTTTAAATACTTTAAAAATTAAAAATTTATACTTTTATTTTAGAGGTCTTGATTTCTAATCTAAAAAAAAAAAAAATCGAGATTTATGAGAATAGAGAGTTATTTTCATTGTAAAACTCAAAACTTAATAAGTCTTCTAATTGACCAAAAAGATTTAAAATTTATATATATATTAAGTGAGGTTTATATTTTGTCTAGTTTATGATTAAATCCTATAACCATGAATCATTTTTTTAATTATTTTTTGAAAATTATGTACTATAATTTAAAAGTAATGAAATCAAAAATCAGTTTAATTTTAATATAAATTTGTGTTTTGCTTTTTTTTCACTTTTCCTTTATGTTTTTTCTTTTAGGTGACAAAGATTTGGTAGGATTCTTATTGGACTTTTAATCCAACAAAATAAATATAATGTATTCAAATCTAAAGTTTATGGGTCAGACTTAAACCATCTAATATTTCTTAGTTTTTTTTTTTTTTTTTTTTTTTTGTGTTTTAAGGAAAACTTGTTGGCTTTTAGTCTTTTTCTAGTATATGTGATGTGGAATCTTACCATTTGCTTGTTATTAGGATGTTAGCATCTGATTTGAAAACATATAAAAAGATAAAAAAAATGAAACAAAGATAAACTCTTTAATTAATAGATCAAGTTGCTTATGAAGGTTTAGTTAACTTTATAAAGTGTTTTCAAAATCTATGAGTAAAGATAAAAAGCAAACTCTTCTTTTATAACCTAAAAGAGTGGGTTTTATAAATTCCTTGCTTTAAAGGATTGCCATTTTCTTTTCTTATTAGTTCTTGGGTTGTATGTAACTATAAAATGAATTCATAGTTAAATATAAAGAGAAAAAAAAATTGAAGAAGAAGAAGATGATGAAAATGTGATGTCATATGAGTTTATAAATAAATATTTGAATTTTAAGTTAAGTTACTTTTGTTAGATAAATTATCATATTGTTTTTCAAGTTAATAGGCTTATAAATGTCATATTACTCTTTTTATTTTTTTTATTTTTTTTTCCTTTTCTTGTCCCATTAGAATCTTACTAAATGCCTTGTAACCTAATATTTTAAACTTATAAAAAAATGTGAGATCAAATTCAATAAGTTGGTGCCTGTTCACTGTTCTCTTTTTTCATGTGGAACATTAGTTTAATTCACACTTGTAACTTTCAACACTCCCCCTCATATGTAAGTCTTTTCATATTGAACTTTACTACATTAGATTATATTATCCTTGAACACACCAAAATAGCCATTAGATGACTGTAATTAACTACAACTCCATAAGGTAATCCGCTTGTTTTATTAATGGGAAGTATGTGTCCACAAATGTATGAAGTATAAGACCAAATTTTCAATTTTGACATCACTTGTTGGAAGTAGACTTAGGGAGACCTAAAACAAATTTAGAAAGTTTTAACAAATGGATTGGAGCAAACAATAACTTAGTTGGTTTATTTATATCTTACCCAAAATTTTAATGCATTGAATTATAAGTTTTGTTTCACTTATAAATTGTTTGCTCCTTTTACCTTTTTTTTTTATGTGAAAAACTTAACCTTAACTCACTCTTCCTTAAATGTAAGTTTTGTCACATTGGGCTTTGCTCTCTATAAACATGTCAAACTACTTTAATGGAGTTTAGCTATCACCTCACTGAGCCTTCACTTTACTTATAGCATTAGTGAGAAACACATCCATAAATATCTAAAGCTTAAGGCCAAAGCTCAGAGTCTAATACCACTTATTGGAAATGGATCAAAGAAGAGTCTAAACAAACTTGGAGAGCTTCAAGCTCGAGTAAGTAACAACTTAGTAGGCATTGAGGTCATATTTTATCCAAAACCTTAATGTATTAGATTATAAGTCTTTTTTTAATTATCATTTCTTATTTCTTCATCTTTATTTTAATATGAGACATTAGTCTTAACTTACACTTTCAACTTTCAAGACTCCCTTACAAGTGTGAGTCTTTTAACATTGGGCTTTGCTCTTATTGAATGTGTTGAGGCATTTAGAATTTAATAAGGCTTAACTATAACCATAAGACTTTCAATCCATTCATGCCACTAGTGAGAAATATACATCTATAAACATTTAAGGCTTAAAGTTGAACCTTTGGTTATAATACCACTTTTAGAAATAGATTAGTGTAGAACCCAAACAAACTTGGACACATGTAACAAATGTGCCAAAGCAAGCAACAACTTAATAAACTTTGATACCACAATTTATCTAAAACCTTAAGTGATGCAGTAGTTGATAAAGAAAGATGTTTTCAAAAGAAACATTTTGGAATATTTCATTTTACACCAAATTAGCATTCTTATATTTAAAATACATTGACATGATTATTTTATTTGAGAGATTTTCATTTTTTATTTGATTTATTTTAAAATATCATTTTTTTAATTGAGATTTTTTTATTATTATTATTTCCATTTTCATCTTTTAACCAATTTAATAAATAGGGTTTAGCCTTAATTTTGTAAATCACACCTATCATGAATATTTAATTAAGATATAATATTAAGTTTAATTTTTTGGTGGATTCTTGTGATAATTTTTATTTTTAGATGGATTTTCACTTTTTTTTTATTATTAAGTATTATGTTATTTGAATTCTCAAAAAAGGAAAAAAAAAAAAGGAAAGAAAATTAAATACTATGCATGTTATATGAGTTGAGTTTCTTAATAAATATTCTTTTATACTTAAACATTATTCTTGTGTGAATATCAAAATTGCTAATATTTTAAGTTAACTTATTTTTATATTTTAAATGATCAATTTTTATGTTATAGGATTTGAGAGTTTAAATAAAGAGTATTTGCATATCCTAATTTTGGTATTATATTTTAGTTTGTTTGTGATGGTTATCGTCGGGAATATGTTTATTTTGTAATTTATGATTGTTATTTATTTAGGGCTACCAAGTTATGCATTGCATATACATCACTTAATGACTTTTTGATTTAAGAAATGAACGTTGATGAGTTAGTTTGTTAGTTATTTAGGATGGAATATGATCATTACACTTGTTGAAGATAGGCTTCAGTACAAAGGATGTGTCAAGGGTTGTATCATAATGTCTCACTTGTTGGTTCGTTAAAGTTAAAAAGCATGACACTACTTTATACACTCCATTTCCTATACCACGTGTACCTTGGCTTAAAGTAAACATGAATTTTGTAAGATATCTTATTTTATTCAATGTAATAAATTAATTGATATATTTCATATTATCAAGTTATGTTCTTTAGAAAAGTTACAAAATTGTATGGTTTGCCTATTTTTATTTTATTTAATAAAAATGTTAAATTTGTTAGATACTTTTTGAAATATATTTTAAAAATTATATAAGATTAGTTTAAATTTCTTACTTATATTTTACTTTCAAATAGGTGGTCAAATTGAGGTAGTCAATTAAAATTTAGATGATCTATTTAGGTGTCTTGTGATTAATAAGGACTTCATTGTATAACGTTCAGAGTTTCATTGTAAATTCTGCCCTGGCATCCGATCATCGAACAATTAATACCGCGGTGACTAAAGAAGCAATTCTTAGACATGCTGCTGGCTCCCCATTATTAGACAATTAAATATTGTAACTAATGAGAGTAAACTTTGGCATGTTCTATATCTTAGTGAAAGAGCCATAAGTTAGTGGCAAAGAAGTTGTTTTGCATGATTGGTTGGTTCTCAGAAGTTGCAAGAAACAAGCCGCTGCGGTGATTGGAATTGGGACCCAACTTTTATCGTTGTATTTTTTCTTGGCAAAGTAAGCATTTGTGGAACTAAAGAAAGACCAATGACCCGTTCTGAATGAGACTTCACTCCATTTTGTTACGCGATAAGATGATAATGTCGTTAGCCAATCAATGGATCAATCTCTCTGATGCTCTCCTCTGTGGGGACAGTTTCCAGCTTTCTTCCACCACACACTAGAGTTCCACTCAAACAATATGAAAACCACAAGATTCCAACGATAATGGCAACAAATTAATATGAAAGTAACGTCTGACAACTCACTCTTCAGAAAAAAATAAAAAATGAATACATCTGACAAGGTCACCATTTGCCTTGATGTGGGGGAGGTTCTGGCCGGCTGTTAACAAACAGTTGTCTTGGCACATTTTAGTAGGGCAATGACAAACGACAACGACTTAAAACTCTTGAGAGATTAACAAAACCTACGTCTTAAAAAAGAGAACCTCATTTCTAGATTCAGATCGTTTATGGACTCTTGGGTTTGACTTCCTTTTCACACAGGCGTCGAGACATCAGATTAAATGCCAATGGAAAGTATCTGGTACAAAATGTTGAACATGGTTTCACCCCACCACCATATTATCTGTGCATTCTGGTTTGATCCCACCTAACACTTTGCAATTATTAGTGCATCGCGTGGTCTTGCGTGAATTCAATAACACGAGGCCTTGCTTCGTGCTCATAATTTCCATTAGAGCCACTAGCTAATTGGATTTGTTGCAAGGGCGACAGAAGTTGATTCATTGACTTCCAAGTTGGTAGTAACAATCCCAGACTTTTTTTTTTTTAATTTTGCTACAAGGAGTCTCGTAGCCGTATCTCTTGATGGGCAATCGAGGATATTAAGTGTGCACTTACATATTCAATCATCCAGTTATGTTTGTGCTTCTAAGACAACAACAGTCTCCCCACTAGGATACAATGAACAGAGTTGGATCATTTGCACCACAAGGGCGGGATTAACCTATAAGGTAATTAATTTCTCTTTTCCAAAGAACGAGAAAAATTACAAAAGTCCAGACAAATTGAATCTACGAGGAATTTTTTAAAAATAATATTTTTAAGAAAAAAAAAAAAAAAAGAGAGAGAGACCAACTCGGTGAGAACAGTGGGACCCAAGTCTTCTGTAAGGCAAGAACAAGAGTTTGGATGGCAAAAAATCCAGGATCAGTGGAACCAAGTCTTGAATAAATCACGCAAGTGAACGCGACATGGTATGAGCAAGATTAGCGCCAATGTATCACTCCACGGAAATTCTTGCCTATGACAATCATTTCCGAATTCTGTAAGTTATAGGTATGGCGTAATGTTCAATTAAAGGTACCTTTCCTTTTTCTTTCTCCATCTACTTAGCTTTTAAAATTTTGAAGTCTATATCCAAGCCATTGACAACAGGCAAACTTTCGATCAGAACACATTTACAGACACCATTTGAGTAAAAATGAATAATCACCCGCCATTCTTTTTCTTAACATAACTTAAAAATGTACACCCAAAAATTTTTCATAATATTCTTATTTTATTTATATTATACAATAAATTTAATTTTGCATTAATTTTGAGTCAATTATGATTTGAAACTAATAATTTAAATTAATAAAAATGATAAATTGTATGATTTTGATTTTGATTTAATTTATTGTAATTTCAATTTTAATTGTAATTTAACTACTAATTTTGATTTTAATTCTAAATTTGATCTGTTTAATTTTGTTTTGCTTTTTTGAAAAAAATAAAAATTTGTATAGAGTAAAAGAAAATTTTAATTTACTCTTGTTTAAAAATTTTAAAAATTATCTATTTGATTTTTATTTTTATTTTTTTGGCATAAACCGGCACCCAATTTTCGACTGGAACCGTCTGTTCAATTGACAATTATTTCTACCAATTAACCGTTAATTCTACAACTTTAAAATATTTGAACCGTAATTGATCCTTTTCGTTTCACTGATTTCAATTATTTGCTAGGCCAGTTGTCATCTGATTTCGAGTCGAATTAGCTTTGTGATCGCCCTACCTGACAGCTTGGAGGGATGTGACATGTCTAACGCGTAGGAAACAGAGAACAAGGGGAAGTTTCTGAAACTACTTAGAAATACCATATTTTTTTCATCTATTTACACGGATAATCGCGCATACATGGTTAAATGGGAGAGAATTTTCATCGAGTGAAAAGCTTGCTCACCTCATTCACAGACTGATTCTCTCTGGCTAGCTCACCGGAAACAAGTAGGAGAGAAGCTATCGGTTTTTTTCCCATGGCTCTTCTCTTTTCCAGGATTCCCTTTAGGTTTTTCCTATGTGCATATTTTCTCAGTATATGCCTCCTCTTTTCTCCGGACAAAAGCTATGCCTCTTGTCAAGGAAGGAAATTTGCTGAAGGCCACCATCGTGATCAACACAGCTATACTGTCCAACTTAGCTCTCTGCTTCCATCAACTGCTTGCAAACAATCTTCAAAAGGTTATTTACATTACCTCTGAATAAACGCATGCGCGCACACACCCACACAATCTCCCTTTGCCTGCAAGATGGGCGTTATTTAAGGTTGCGAAGCTTGGACACACATTACCGACACAAACCACAAGGATTCCTTACCATATTAATTTCGCTATTCTTATGATGATGCCTGTGTTTTTTGGTCCTAATTAATTAAGATTACATCTTTACGCTATGGTTTGTGGCGAGGGAAAGACTGAGATACTCCCTCAATTTTGCTTTAGCCCTGACAATAAATTATTTAAGTCAGAGATTTTATATTATTATAAGTGAGTTTTATAAATAAATTCAAAAATTTATATTATTAAATAAGCTTTTAAAATAAATATAATAGTAATTTAAATTCATAATTTTTTATTTATAAAAATTTTAAGAATATATATATATATATATATAACACTTAAAAATTTAAATTATTAAAAAATCATAAAAATCAACAAATTGCGTATTAAACTCTAACCAATCTAAGTAGGACAAGTCTCCCAGTGGGCAGTGGCTTTCATAGAAAGGAGACCGGAGGAGTAGAGAAAATTTGTTTTGCGCGTTTTCTTTGTCGGTGGCCCCATCAGCGTGCTATCATGACATGAGCTGTATAGATTTCGCAATTGGTAAGAAAGTTCAACCGAGTCTTGTTTTTGTATTTACTTAGAAACCTTTTTTGGGGGTAGGAAAGGAAGATAACAGCTTAAAAAATTTGATTGCCGATAATAATTTGGAGTCATTATTCTCTTGTGAGATTTCATCTTAAACTTAATTATTGTATAGAACCGAGAAAATTATTTTTGTTCTGATTTTAAATTCATATATAAGCCAATTGATTCAGTTTCTTTGTGACACAACATTTCTCCTATTTGGTGGATATGCTTCTGTTTTTGAGTGGTCGACGGCAAGATAGCAATGTACAATAATGACCTGTTAGCCTTTTTTTTTCTATTTGTATTATGTATTTTGTCTTTAGCCCTTTGGATTAATATAACCAGCGGCATGTTTGTAATTCAACTAATGGTCTAATTGAGGTCTTTCTTATCGACAAAAATATTGTCCAATTAGGCGGTCGGTTAGAGTGACAGAGGGCAGGTTGCCCAAAAAGTCGTCTAGTTTTTCATAAAAAACCTGCTCGAAGACCGCGAAAGCTATGGAGCCGAACAGAAAATTTGTTTGATTCCCAATAAAAAATAGGAAAAAGAAAAAAAAAAGAAGAGGACAAAGTAAATGTCGGTGTCTTTCAATCAATAACAAAATGTCTCACAAGTTAAATAGATGTAACTTATTTTTAATGAATAAAAAAATTACATACAAATATATTTAATCTAAAAAAAATTAAATTTATTTATTTATTAAAAATATAATTTAAAATCACACATATAATTTAATTTGTTTATCTATTATTATTTATCAAGTAATAGTATAATTTTAACTCTCATATTTTTTTAATGAATTATATTTAATTAATTAATATTATTTTTTAATTTAAATTTATTTTAAGTTAAAATTAAGATATGAATATTTCAAATATTACAAAATTATTATTGAGAATTAATTATTATTATTAGATAATAAATATATCAACTAGGAGAATATACGTGACCTTATTTTGTCTCCTCGATATGGTATGGTTGCTTGGTCGCAGAATTCAACAGGGGGGCATCATTGAAAGTAGTCCACAAGCACGGACCATGTTATCAACAAAATCATGATGAAGAAAAGGGCAGTGTAATTCCCAATCACACGGAGATCCTCTGGCAGGACCAGCTCCGAGTGAACTCAATCCACTCGAAGCTCTCCTGGAACTTGGCAGCGGCCGGAGGAGGAGGAGGAGGAAGCAACGATGTGAAGGGGATGGATTCAACTAGGCTGCCGGCCAAGGATGGCAGCACGGTGGGGTCGGGAAATTACATCGTGACCGTAGGACTTGGGACCCCTAAAAGGGACCTGTCGCTCATCTTCGACACCGCGAGCGACTTGTGCTGGACCCAATGTGAGCCTTGCGTCAAGTATTGCTATAGCCAAAAGGAGCCTATTTTCAACCCTTTTCAGTCAGCTTCCTACTCCAACATTTCATGTTCCTCCTCATTTTGTTCTTCACTCCTCTCCGCCACTGGTTAGTAAAATCAAACATACTGCTCACACCCTTTTATTATTTTGTTGCATGTGGTCTCTTAATAGATTCCATTCAATTCAATTCAAAATTCTACCTACTTAGGTCCAAACCACTGACAACCAAAAGTAAGAACAAAATTGGAATGGCATGAATTGGTCGCAGGTGTTCGAATTATGTTGTATTAAAAAAATTACAAATTTTTTTTATTAACAATTTGCAATATGATTATACTAGATGAATTTGTAAATTGTAACAATTAAATGTGCTACATTCAATTGTTGAAGGCTATCCGCCTCGCTGCACTTCCACGTCGACATGCGTCTACGTCCTCCAGTACGGCGACTCCTCTTTCTCCCTAGGCTATCTCGGCAGCGAAAGGCTCACCCTTACATCAACCGACGTTTTCGACAACTTCCTCTTTGGCTGTGGCCAAAACAACCAGGGTCTCTACGGCGGCGCTGCCGGCATCCTCGGTCTGGGCCGTGACAAAATGTCCCTAGTCTCGCAAACCGCACAAAAATACAACAAGATCTTCTCTTACTGTCTCCCGTCCACCTCCAGCTCAGACGGCTTCCTCATCTTCGGCGGCTGGGCATCAGAATGCCTTAAATATACGCCGATTTCAACAATATCAGACGAACCTTCCTTTTACGGCATAGATTTTACGGGAATCAGTGTCGGCGGCACCAAACTGCCGATCTCCGCTGCAGTCTTCTCGACAGCCGGCGCAATCATTGACGCCGGCACCGTCATCACGAGGCTACCACCGCGAGCATACTCTGCTCTGAGATCGGCGTTCAGGCGACAGATGTCTAAGTACCCGATGGCGCCGTCACTGTCCATACTAGACACCTGCTACGACCTCCACAGCTACGAGACGATTACGGTGCCTAAGATCAGCCTTTTCTTTAAAGGGGGCGTTCAGGTGGATGTCGACAAAGCGGGCATTTTCTACGTCAATAATTCGTCACAAGTTTGCTTGGCATTCGCCGGAAACAGTAATGCGACGGACTTGGCCATTTTCGGGAACGTGCAGCAGCAGACGCTGGAGGTGGTTTATGATGGAGCTGCCGGAATACTTGGGTTTGCACCGGGAGCTTGTAGCTGATGAAGAACAAGTTTAAATGGGGGAAGGCCATGAAATTAAGCTAACGAAGAAGACAATCTCCAAAGTTAGCCTTTTCAATTGACTAGAAATAATATGGTAATTTGCAATTTGCTGGCATTGAGAAGATCATCAAATAATATGGTAAGTCGTGTGTGCAAATAGTTAAAAGGAAGTTTGCAAGACGTGTAAATATTAAAATTTTCCGTTGCACGCTGTAATTCTAGATATGAAAATGTTACGGAACCGCGAAAATGGAACGTGAGAACTGAACATAAAACATTTAAATTATGGATTGCTGATTTAACATATTAATTACAGTTTGACACATTTTATAATAAATAATAATTTACTTATAATTAATAATTAAAATTGACAACAATGTATGACTTAAACTTTACGTATCTAATTCTCGCGTGGTTTGCTCGGTTTGGTAACGAGAATCTTGTAGAAATTGTCAATTTGGCATCATCATTTTCGTAATGTGAACTCTTTTTCTCTCTCGTCGCTATGTCCCACGCAGCATCTTTCCTCATCTCAAGCCCAGCAGCAATATTAGGGACCCATATGCCCACTTGATTAAGGCTATGCACCCAATCCACTTCTCAGTCGGACTTGTGGCCGTGCCTTGGGATTGTAGCTAGCCCAATCATGAGAGCCTAAAAACTCAGTTTATTGAACCCAAGAGAGCCTATATATTGCTTTTTTTTGCTCTAACATAGGTTTCACATTTAAATAACAGAAAAAATAAAAAACTGAGACATCTTATTATACTCATAAAAGCTCCCTTATTATATTTGAAATTCCGTGCAATTTATTATAGAAACAGTGAGAAGGAGTTCAGTTTTTCACTTTTGTCGGTGTTTAAGCATCTAATAAATATTGATGTGTTGGGGGTTGTGATCTATAAATCCCTCGTCAAAGGCGGCTGTACAACCTCACCTACATCTGTAAATTTCAACGAAATTAACTTCCATGAATTTTGTTAGGTTGGCTAATGCACAAAGGCATTGCCCTATGAAATATTTTTCACCTTCATAAAAAATAGATTTTATCAACGTTTATAAGGTACTCAACATCTTTTGCCAAATAGAATTAGATTCATTCTATGATAGTAAAGACTTAGCCTATAAACCAGAATTGATGACTCATCTTGGCAATTAATAATGCATTCTCATGTGAACAATTTTTTTATTGGTTATAATAATGTAATCATATGGTAGTACAAATCACCTTTAATAATGTATTCATATGTTAGAACCTTTAATTATATAACTTTACATATCCAAGTGAAGTTATTTGAATTCTTAATGAATTACATTCTAAAAATCTTAGTTGTATAAATAAAGATAAAAAAAGAGACAAACAATAAGAAGTTTTTGAGGGATAACTCCTATTAAAAATTTTGAATTTATTTTTAATGAATTTTTTAAAAAATATTTTATAAGTTCCTTCTATCATATTTTTTGTTATATCTTATCATATGAATAAATTTATAGCTAATTAAAATAATATGTTTACAAATAGTATGAATCATCTTTAATAATTTATTTATATATTTGTATTTTTATACTATTACTTTTAATAATGTAATTTTATAGGTTAGTAGTGATATCATTTAGATTTTTTATAAATTAGATTCTTATAAAAATATTTCCTCTATATATAAAAAGAAAAAAATATTTTACTTGCATGTGTAAATATTAAAAGTGCTTAACTTCTTTTGTTGTTTAGAAATAAATCAAATAAACACTTCAACATATAATGTAATTTACTTCATTTTATATTTAATAAATTTTATTCACAAAACCTTTTTTTCTTCTTAGTATAGACCTCCTAAATGAAGGTATGAAATGCCTCATGTTAAAACCTACAAAAGGGTATAATGCTATTAAGTAATTCACAATTGCTGAAAAAGGATACTTTGCATTAGTGAGTTGTGTGATTTCCTTGGAGTAGGGTTTGCTTAAATTTTTCTATTTGTTGGTTTTGGTACATAATGTTTTTTAAGTACACAAAATGGATATCAACACATAAATTTCTTTGTTATTTTGGTAAGTTTTTATCAGTCAAACACCACAAAAATCAGAGGAGATTATTTAAATTTGAACTTTATAGCATAACAATTTTAGATAGTTTTTTCACTTAAGACCAAAGGAGATTTAACTCACACTTGTCATAGGTTTGTTCATAATGGCATTAAAAGTACATAGTTCTAAGCTAGTGTACGAAGCATATGCTAACAACTTTATTATGAGGGCACTATTGAAATTTAATGGAAATTACAGAGAAATCACATTAGCTTTTCCTATGAACTACCCATTAAAATGCATCTCATGTTATTAAGGTCATATGACAATTGAAGTTACAAACTTCACTTTTGCCATTATCTTGGTCTTATTAATTATGACTAAAGCTATTCCAATACTTTAATGTTATATTGTTAACCATCAATTGTCATAATTGCAAGTCCTAAATTCTACCTTTTGCTCTTAAATGTCATAAAGTACAATTAGAGTCTACTGTTGATAATTACCAATAATGGTCAATTCACTTATATCAATGTTTAAAGCAAAAGCTAAGCAAACCTAAAAATCTTCATTTTCTCTCCAGATAACTATTATTGGCTCTAACTTGATGTTTGTTCTCTTGAATTGAAGAACTATAGTTGGGATTGTTGTATTCTTGTATCCTTCAAGGTTTTTGCTTGTCTTTAGCAATAGTGGAAATGATGGAGGAATAAGGTATTTTGACATTGATTTCTAAAATGTAGAGTAGAGCACTATATAAAATGAGGAAGGAAAGTGAGAGTAAAAGACAATGTAAGAGAAGATTGCATTTTACCATTGATAGATTTTCACTAGCTATCCACAATAATGTATGTGTGGTTGAAAACTTTTGAGCTTTTTTTTTTTTTTTTTTTGGCTTTGGAAATGTTTTGAAGTTATTTTTAATAGATAAGGATTATACATTTAAGGCCTGAAAGACATTTCTCCAAATTTTTGTCAATAGTACAAGCAAAAAACTTTTTGCTTCAAATAAGAGTGGAAGACTCTTAAATCAATACAATACCTATTTTAACCATCCATTTGGAAAAGTAAGTCATTATTGTTGACATGAAATTACTTCAAGCAATTGTTTTGCATTTTGTTTTTGAACTTTTTACTTTTCTTAAGGTAATTTATTTTCAAGTTTAATTATATAAACCAAGATTTTGAAAATCAGACCAAATTAGTCAATTAGACTAATAAAATAGGGAACTAAATCATGGTGTGATCTAGTTTACTCTAAAAACAATTAGTTCTCAAAAGTAGTGATCAAACTAATAAATTGACTGATTAAACTATAAACTAATAGACCTATTACAATTTTTTCAATTTGATTAGTTTAAAAAATTTATAAAAAAAGAAAAAGATAATTATTTTTTTATATTTTAATTTTCTTAAAAATAAAGGTTTTATTATCAAAATTTTTTATAAATTTAATATTAATAATTAATTTTATCAATTCAACTTTGATTAAAAAAGTTAAATTAGTTAAATCTTGGACATCTAGGTTTTCTGGTTTAATGAACAATTTAGTTCATAAACCTTAATATAACAATATGATTGTATACCCATCAATATAAATAAATCATTTTTTTTACTATATACTAGCTCTTATCTATTTGCCTTAAACATGCATATAACTTATAAGTACAATTTAAATTTTTAAAATTTTAAATAATACTTTAAAAAGAATCAAAAGAATTTATTTGCATTTTAAATTTAAAAACAAAATTAAAAAGAAATTTTTAGTTCCTAAATCAAGAAGTAAATTGGTAATATCTCTAACGGATTTTTATAAACTTGTAGTCTTTATATCAATTTAGAAATTTTAATTTTAAAACTTTGTAATTAGTCTAAGATAAACATTTCATGATACTTCTACCATCCATGTAGTATTTGTCATAAGTAGTCTAAAAAATATACAAAGATATTTTCTTTCAAATGTAGCTTTTTTTTTAATTATTTTTGATAAATATTTGAAAGGTATTTAGATCCATATACACCTTTTTCTTTTTTTATTTTTCATTTTTTAGGTTTTGATATGTGGCCCAAAGATTCAGTTAAAGAAAGACCAAATAGTCAATATGACATCACTCATATATATAAGTTTTTCATCAAAAAATAATAAATGTGTAGTTAAAGTAATAAAATATACAACAAATAAAATAAAATATTTAATGAGTTATAAAAATATTCAATGACATTTAACTATAATGTTTTATTCTCAGTTGCATATTTTGTTATCTTAATTGCACTGCTTTTTATTTTGAAAAAAAAAAAAAATAAATCACTATAATAATTATAAATTTAAACTTTTATTTTAGAAGTCTTGATTTCTGATTAAAAAAAAAAAGAAAGTATAAAATTTATTAGAATAGAAAAAACTACTTTTATTATAAAACTTAGAATCTAACGAGTCTTTTAATAAACCAAAAAATTATATATCTAAAGTAAGACTTATATTTTGACTAGTTTATAGTTAAATCCTCTAGTCATGAATCTTTTATTCTTTAAAAAAAAAAATTATATAATGTAATTAGAAAGTAATGAACTTAAAAATTTGTTTGATTTCAATATAAATTATTATTTTGCCTTTTTTTGCTTTCCTTTTATACCTTTTCTTGTCAATAACAAAGAATTGGTAGGATTCTTATTGTACTTTTAATCTAACAATCTAACAGGATAAATCTAGTGGACTGAAATTTAAAGTTTGTGAGTTAGAATTAAACCATGATATATTTATTAGTTCTTTTTTTTTTTTTTTTTTGAGAAAACCTTTGTAGCTTTTAGTCTTTTTCCCGTGTATATGACATGGAATCTTACCATTTGCTTGTCATTGGGATGTTAGCATTTGATTTGAAAACACATAAGAAGATAGCAAAAATGAAAAGAAGACAAACACTTTAGCCAATAAATCAAGTTGCATGTTAAGGTTTAGTTGATTTTATATAGTGTTTTCAAAATCTATGAGTAAAGGAAAAAAGCAAACTCTTCTTCTATAACCTAAAGAGTGGGTTTTACAAATCCCTTGACTTAAAGGACTTTCATTTTCTTTTCTTTTTAGTTCTTAGGCCTTGTGTAACTATACCATGAATTTATAGATAAATATAAAATGAAAAAAAAAATTAAAAAAGATAAAGATGATGAAAATATAATATTATGTTAGTTTGTAAATAAATATTTAAGAATTAAATTAAGTTACTTTTTATTAAATAGATCATCATATTATCCTTCAAGTTTATAAATTTATAAATGTCATACTACTCTTTTTGTCCTTTTTTTTTTTTCTTTTTCTTGTCCCATCAAAATATTACTAAACACCTTGTGACATAATATTTTAAATTTGCAAAAAAAATTGTAAGATCAAGTTCAATAAGTTCTTGCTTATTCGTGGTTCTCTTTTTTCACAAGAAACATTAGTTTCATTTTATACCTGTAACTTTCAAGACTCCTCTTTAAGCGTAAGTCTTTTCATATCGAACTTTACTGCATTACACTATATTCTACTTAAACACACCAAAATAGTCATCATATGACTGTATCTAATTACAATTCTATAAGGTTTTCAATCCACTTGCTTTATTAGTGAGAAGTATCTGTCTATAAATGTTTGAAGCAGGATACTAAAATTTTGATTTTGACACTTGTTGGAAATAGACTAAATAGACTCGTTGTGAGAAGTTGCAAGAAACAAGCAGCTGCGGTGATTGGAATTGGTACCCAACTTTTATCATTGTGTCCATTCTTGAGAAAGCATGCGTGGAACTAAAGAAAGACCAATGACACGTTCTCAATGAAACTTCACCCCATTTTTGTTACGCGATAAGATGATAATGTATGGTATGACGACAATTGATATGTCGTTAGCCAATCAATCAATCAATCCCTCTCATGCTTTACAGTTTCCAGCTCTCTTCCACCATCCACTAGAGCAGCCACTTGTAAGAGTCTAATCAAGCTCCCCTCTCTCTCTCCTCCGACATTCCGTACCTAATTAATCTACGACCACCACAAGAGTCCAATGATAATAGCAACTAATTAAATATGAAAGTAATGGCTGACAACTCACTCCTCGGAAAAAAAAAAAAACCTGACAATTGTCATGTGACATTTTAGTAGGGCATTTACATATTCAATTAATCATTTGTACTACAAGTGCGGGATTAATCTACAAAGTAATTAATTTCTCTTTTCCAAAGAACGAGAAAAATTACAAAAATCCAGATAAATTGAATCTATGAGGAATTTTTTTAAAAATAAAAAACAAGAGACAAACTCCTGGAGAACAGTGGGGCCCAAGTCTTCTGTAGCGCAAGACCAAGAGTATGGACCAAAAAAAAGAAAATCCGGGATCAGTGGAACCAAGTCTTTGCGTAAATCACGCAAGTGAACGCGATATGGCATGAGCAAGATTAGCGCCAATTTATCATTCCACGGAAATTCTCGCCTATGACAGACATTTCCAAAATTCTGTAAGTTATAGGTATGGCATAATGATCAATTAAAGGTACTTTTTCTTATTCTTTCTCCATCTACTTATCTTTTAAAGTTTTGAAGTCTATATCCAAGCCATTGACAACTTGGAAACTTTCGATTAAAACACATCCGCAAACACCGTTCGAGTAAAAATCAATAATTACCCATCATTCTTTTCTCAACATAATTTAAAAAATATACACCCAAAAATTTTTCATAATACTCTTATTTTATCTATACTATACAATAGATCCAATATTGTGTTAATTTTGAGTCAGTTATGACTTGAAATTGACAATTTAACTTCGTACAAATGATAATAGTGTGATTTTGATTTTGATTTAACTTATTATAATTTTAATTTTAACTTAATCACTAATTTTAATTTTAATTTTAAATTTGATTTGTTTAGTTTTATTTTATTTTTTAAAATAAAAATTTGTATAGAGTAAAAAAAATTAATTTAATATTATATAAAAAAATTTTAAAATTATTTATTCTTATTATTATTATTTGTATAAACCGCTACTTAAATTTCAATTAGAGCCATCAGTTCAATTGACAATTATTTTCATCAATCAACCGTCAATTCTACGATTTTAAAATATTTGAACCGTAATTGGTCCGTCAATTGATTGATTTCAATTATTTACTAGCCCAGTTGGCATCTGATTTAGAGTCGAATTGACTTGGTGGTCAGCTCTTCCATACAGCTTGGTGGGACGTGACATGTTGAACTCGTGGGAAACAGACAAGAAGGGGAAGTTTCCGAAACTCTTTAGAAATCCCTTTTTTTTTTTATTTATTTATACGGATAATCACGCATACATGGCTAAATGAGTGAGACTTTTCATCGAGTGAAAAGCTTGCTTACCTTTATTGAGTATACGTGTCCATTTCCAATTGGCCCATCCCACCTCAATATTTCAATATCTCTATATATAACAATAAAAGTAAAAAAAAATATCATACATAAATTTGAATAAATTTTTTGAATATTTAATTTTAATATTAATAAATTTAAAATTTAATATTATACTTTTAAATATAAATTTTTATTTATTAAAAAATAAATAATAAAAAATTTATAATTTAAACTAAAAAAATTATATTAAATCATCAATTAAATTATTATGTTAAATAATACAAGAAGAATAATAATAGATGCTCGACAAAAATCAATACCTAATGAAATAGAGGTGTTGCTTGTAATTGGTGACGTGAAGTGATTCACGGACAGATTCTCACTGGCTAGCTTATAAATATAGCCCGAGTAGCTTGTACCGGAAAGAAATAAGAGTGAAGCTATAGGGTTTTTTCCCCATGGCACTTCTCATTTCCAGGATTTCTTTCGGGTGTTTCCTATGCGCATATTTTCTCAGTGTATGCCTCCTCTCTTCTCCGGACAAAAGCTATGCCTCTTTTGAAGGAAGGAAAGTTGCTCAAGGCTACCGTATTGATCAACGCAGCTATACCGTCCAACTCAGCTCTCTGCTTCCATCGGCTGCTTGCAAACTATCTTCAAAAGGTTATTTACGCTACCTCAAAATAAACACACGCCCACACAATCTCTCTTTTGCCTGCAACACAGGTGTTATAAAGATTGCGCACCTTGGACGCACGTTACTGACTCAAACCACAAGAATATACCTTACTATATTAATTTCTCTAATATTATGATGATGCCTGTGTTTTTCTTTTGTCCTAATTAATTATGGTTACCTCTTTATGCTATCGTTTGTGGAGTGGGAAAGACTAAGATTCTCCCTCAGATTTGCTTTAATCTTGACAAGAAATCATTTAAGTTAAAAATTACATGTTATTATAAGTGAATCTCATAAATTAATTTTAAAATTTATATTATTAAATAAATTTTAAAAATAAATATAGTAATAATTTAAATTCATAATTTCTCATTTATAAAAATTTTAAGAATGTGTTAAAAAATATATATATAACTCAAAATTTTTAATTATTAAAAAATAAAAATCAATAAATAGTGAATTAAACTCTAACCAATCTAAGCAGGACAAGTCTCCTAGTGGTTAATGACTTTCATGGAAAGGAGGCCGGAGGTGTTGGGACAATTTGTTTTGCGCGTTTTCTTTGTCGGTGGCCCCATCAGCTGGCTTATTGGTGCTATCATGATATGACCTGTATAGATTTGATGAGATTTTCTATTCGATTTCATGATTTAATTTTTACTCCAATAAACTCTCTTTTAAAAATGTTTCGGGCACCTTGCGTCAAGCGTAGGCTTCATGACCATCCCGAGACTGAAGATTTGCACTTAAACCCCTCTCTTCTGGGTAACTCGAAGTTTCGTAATTTACTGTACTATGAATTGAAAAACTCTGATATCTAGAAGCT
The DNA here is from genome assembly GCA_037832385.1 of Rhizophora apiculata. Classification (NCBI taxonomy): domain Eukaryota; kingdom Viridiplantae; phylum Streptophyta; class Magnoliopsida; order Malpighiales; family Rhizophoraceae; genus Rhizophora; species Rhizophora apiculata. Next base: position 1,678,549 of record CM075433.1, on the reverse strand, counting down.
CACTCACTGGTTATCCCCTGTAGCTTCTTCTACTTACTATAGCTGCTTTCCTTATTCAAATGAATTACCACTAATTGATGTATTACAATTAGTTATTTATGAAAATTTTCCTATTTTCATCAATTGGTTATGTATGTATTTATGACAGTTACCGCATAATTTTGTCTCTGGCGGTTTTGAATTATATCGAGATCGCTCTCGTAATTGGTAAGAAAGTCCAACAGAGTCTTGTTTTGGTTATTACCCAGAAACCATTTTTTGTGGTAGGAAAGGAAGATAGCAGCATCGATTATGGCTTGAAAACTTTGATTGCCGATAATAATTTAGAGTTCTTATTCCTTCGTGAGAATCCATTTTAAACTTGAACTTAATTGTTATATAGAACCGAGAAAATTATTTCTGATTTGGTCTCAAATTCATATATAAGTCAATTGATTCAATTTCTTTGTGACGCATCAGTTCTCTTATTCGGTGGATATGCTTCTGTTTTTGAGTGATCGATCACAAGATAACAATGTGCAATAATGACCTGTTAGCCTTTTTTTTCTCTGTCCGTATCATATATTTTGTCTTTATCCCTTTGGATTAATATAACTTGGGGCATGTTTTTAATGGTCTAATTGAGGTCTATTTTATCGACAAAAATATTATCCAATTAGGCGGTCGGTTACGGTGACAGAGGGCAACAGGTTGCCCAAAAAGTCGTAAGTTTATTTTGTAAAAATCCTGATCGAAGACCGCGAAAGCTATGCAGCCGAACAGAAAATTTGCTTGATTTCCAATAAAATGAAGAAAAAAAAAAAAAACAAAAAGATCGTAGAAGACAGTAAATTGTCGGTATCTTTAAATCAATAACAAAATCTTTCACAAGTTGTATATAGATTCAATTTATTTTTAATAAATAAAAAAATTACATGTAAATATATCAAAACATTATTTAAAAAAAAATGAAATAATTTTTTTAAAATATAATCTACAATAATATTTACAATTTAATTTGTTAATTCATTTATTTATAATTATTTGATAAGTAATAGTATAATTTTATTTTTCATATTTTTAATAAATTATAATTAATTAATTATTGTTATTTTAATTAAAAATAAAAAAATAAACATTTTAAATATCAAAAAATTATTATAAAAAATTAATTAATTTTAAATAATTAATATATCAACTACGAGAATATACCTGACCCGATTATGTCTCCTCGCTGTGGAATGGTTGCGTGGTTACAGAATTCAACAAGGGGGCATCATTGAAAGTAGTCTACAAGCACGGACCGTGCTATCAACAAAATCACGATGAAGAAAAGGCCAGTGTAATTCCCAATCACACGGAGATCCTCCGGCAGGACCAGCTCCGAGTGAACTCAATCCACTCGAAGCTCTCCGGGAACTTGGCAGCGGCCGGAGGAGGAAGCAACGATGTGAAGGGGATGGATTCAACTAGGCTGCCGGCCAAGGATGGCAGCACGGTGGGGTCGGGAAATTACATCGTGACCGTAGGACTTGGGACCCCTAAAAGGGACCTGTCGCTCATGTTCGACACCGGGAGCGACTTGAGCTGGACCCAATGTCAGCCTTGCGTCAAGTCTTGCTATCACCAAAAGGAGCCTATTTTCAACTCTTCCCAGTCAGCTTCCTACTCCAACATTTCATGTTCCTCCTCATTTTGTTCTTCGCTCTCCTCCGCCACTGGTTAGTAAAATCAAACATACTGCTCACCCCCTTTCATTATTTTGTTGCATGTAGTCTCTTGGTAGATTCCATTCAATTCAAAATTCTACTTGCTTAGGTCCAAACCACGGACAGCCAAAAGCAAGAACAAAATTGGAATGGCATGGATTGGTCGCAGGCGCTCTAACTATGTTGTATTAAAAGAAAATTACACATTCTATATATTAACACTTTGCAATATGATTATATTAGATGAATTTGTGAATTGTGACAATTAAATGTGCTACATTCAATTGTTGAAGGCTATCCGCCTCGCTGCACTTCCACGTCCACATGCGTCTACGTCATCCAATACGGCGACTCCTCTTTCTCCCTAGGCTATCTCGGCAGCGAAAGGCTCACCCTTACATCAACCGACGTTTTGGACAACTTCCTCTTTGGTTGTGGCCAAAACAACCGGGGTCTCTACGGCGGCGCTGCCGGCATCCTCGGTCTGGGCCGTGACAAAATGTCCCTAGTCTCGCAAACCGCACAAAAATACAACAAGATCTTCTCTTACTGTCTCCCGTCCGCCTCCAGCTCAGACGGCTTCCTCATCTTCGGCGGCACGGCTTCACAATCCCTTCAATACACGCCGATTTCAACAATATCAGCCGAACCTTCCTTTTACGGCATAGATTTTACGGGAATCAGTGTCGGCGGCACCAAACTGCCGATCTCCACGGCAGTATTCTCGACAGCCGGCGCAATCATTGACTCCGGCACCGTCATCACGCGCCTACCACCGCTAGCATACTCTGCTCTGAGATCGGCGTTCAGGCGACAGATGTCTAAGTACCCGACGGCGCCCTCGCTGTCCATACTAGACACCTGCTACGACCTCCACAGCTACGAGACGATTACGGTGCCCAAGATCAGCCTTTTCTTTAATGGGGGCATTCAGGTGGAGGTCGACAAGGCAGGCATTTTCTACGTCAAGAGTCCGTCACAAGTTTGCTTGGCATTCGCCGGAAACAGTAATGCGACGCACTTGGCCATTTTCGGGAACACGCAGCAGCAGACGCTGGAGGTGGCTTATGATGGAGCTGCCGGAAGACTTGGGATTGCACCCGGAGGTTGTAGCTGATGATGATCAAGTTTAAATTGGGGAAGGCCCTGAAATTAAGCCAAGGAAGGAAGAAGAGAATCTTCAAAGTTAGCTTTTTCAATTGAGTAGAAATAATATAGTAATTTGCAATTTGTTCGCATTGAGAAGATCATACGGTAATATGCAACTTGTTGGTGTTGAGAAGATCATCAAATAATATGGTAATTTGCAAGTTGTTGGCATTAAGAAGATCATCAGGAATTTAGGTCTTATAATGGTGTGTGAAAGACGTCCATAATAACTAAAATTTTCCTTTGCACACTGTAATTCGAGATATGAAAATGTTACGGAAGCGCGAAGATGGAACGTGAGAACTGGACACGAAACATTTAAATTATTGATTGCTGATTTAACTTATTAATTTTAGTTTGACAATTTTTGTAATAAATAATAATTTACCTATAATTAATAATTAAAATTGAAAACCAATTGCAATGAATGACTTAAAACTTGACGTATCTAATTCTCGCGTCTGGTTTGCTTGGTTTGGTAACAATAATCATGTAGAAATTGTCGTTTTGGGATCATCAAACCACAATGCTAGCAGATGAAGTGAACGTGAGTAGTCCCTTAGTGCTGCCAGTCTCTACGAGACCTTGCCTCCGAGATCCCACAAGAGTTCTTTCCCAACTCCTACACCTGCGTAATGTGAGCCCTCTCTCTCTCGTTGGTTTGTCCCACGCATGATCTTTCCACGCCTGAGATGAGCTCATCTAAAGCCCATCAGCAATATTTAGGGACCCAATAGCCCAATTGATTGAGGCTATGCGTCCAATCCACTTCTCAGTCGGATACTCCACTTGTGGCCCGTGCCTTCGGATTGTAGCTGGCCCAATCAAGAGAGCCTAGAAACTCAGTTTATTGAACCCAAGAGAGCCTAGAATTCATTTCGGTTGAGTTCCATTTTTTTGCATTTTTTACCTTCTCCATATTTGATATTCGGTTAATTTGGCTCCACTTCTAAAGTGTGTGTGTGTGTGTGAAATTTTTTGCTCTAACATAGGTCTCACGTTTAAATAACCAAAAAAAAAAGAAAAAACTGAAACATCTAGTTATAAAAATATCAAAGATCTCATAAAATCTCCCCTATTATATTTGAACTTCCATGCAATTTATTATAGAAATAGTGTAAAGATGTTCAGTTTTTCACTTTTGCCAATGTTTAAGCATCTAATAAATATTGATGTGTCGTTGTGGGTTGTGGCCACAACTCATTTACATCTAAAACTTCCTCAACAAAGACGGCTGTACAACTTCACTTACATCTGTAAATTTTAACGAAATTAACTTCCATGAATAGTGCTGGGCTGGCTAATGCACAAAGACATTGTCCTATGAAATATTTTTCACCTACATAAAAAGTATATTTTATCAACATTTATAAGGTACGCAACATCTTTTGCCAAACAGAATTAGATTCATTCTACGATAATAAAGAATTAGCCTATAAACCAGAATTGATGACTCATCTTGGCAATTAATAATGCATTCGCATGTGAACAACTTTTCATCGGTTATAATAATGTAGCCATATGATAGTACAAATTACCTTTAATAATGCATTCATATGTTAGAACCTTTAATTATGTAACTTTACATATCCCAGTGAAGTCATTTGAATTTTTAATGAATTAAATTCTGAAGACCTTGGTTGTATAAATAAAGAAAAAAAAGAGACAAACAATAAAAGGTTTTTGAGAGAAAATCCCATTAAAAATTTTGAATTTATTTTTAATGATTTTTTTTCAAAATATTTTGTAAATTCCTTTTATCATAATTTTTATAATATCTTATTATATGAATAAATTTATAGCTAAAATGATATACTTGCAAATAGTATAAATCATCTTTAATAATTTATTCACATACTAGTACTTTCATGTTAATACTTTCAATAATATAATTTTAACAGTGATATCATTTAGAATTTTTATAAATTAAATTTTTATAAAAAAAAATCAAATGAACACATTTATCATGCAACGTAATTAACTATATTTTATATTTAATAAATTTTATTCACAAAAGTTTTTTTCTTTTTAGTATAAACCTCCTAAACAAAGGTTTGAAATGTCTCATGAGAGTATCTACCATAGGGTATTAAGCTATTGAGTAATTAATAGTTGCCAAGGAGGGATACTTTGCATTAATGTATAGCGTGATTGCCTTGGAGTAGGGTTTGCCTAAATTGTTTTGTTTGTTGGTTTTGGTACATAAAGTTTTTTAGACACACAAAATGGATATCAACACACAAATTTCTTTGTTATTTTGGTAAACTTTTATTAATCAAACACCAAAATAATCAGAAGAGATTATTCAAATTTGAACTTTGTAGCACAACAATTTTATATAGCTTTTCCATTTAAGATCAAAGGAGATTTAACCCACACTTGTCACAAGTTTGTTGAAGATGGCATTAAGGGTACATATTTCTAAGCCCATGTATGAAGCATATGCTAACAACTTTATTACGAGGGCATTATTGTAATTTAATGAAAATTACAGAGAAATTACATTAGCTCTTCATATGAACTACTCGTTAAAATGCATCTCATACAATTAAGGCCCTATGACAATTGAAATTACAAACTTCACTTTTGCCATTGTCCTGGTCTTTTTAATTATGATTAAAGTTATTCTAATACTCTAATATCATATTGTTAACCATCAATTGCCACGGCTACAAAACCCAAATTATACTTTTTGCTCTTGAATGTTGTAAAGTACAATTGGGGTCTATTATTGATAATTACAAATAATGGTCAAATCACTTACATCGATATTTGGAGCAAAAGCTATGCGAACCTAAGAATCTCCATTTTTGCTTTAGACAACTGCTATTGGCTCCATCTTGATGTTTGTTCTCTTGAATTAAAGAACTATAGTTGAGATTGTTGTATTTCTGTATCCCTTAAGGTTTTTGCTTATCTCTAGCAATAGTGGGAATAATGGAGGAATAAGGTATTTTGCCATTGATTTCTAGAGTGCAAAGTGAAGCACTACATAAAATGAGAAAGGAAGGTGAGAGAAGAAGACAATGTAAGAGAAAAATACATTTTACCTTTGATAGAATTTCATTAACTATTCACAACAATGTATGTGTGGTTGAAAGCTTTTAAGCTTTTTTTTTTTTTTGGGCTTTTAAATCATTTTGAAGTTATTCCTAATGGATTGGGATTATACATTTGATGCCTTAAAGACATTTCTCCAAATTTTTGTTCAGAGTGTCAGCAAAAGACTTTTTGGTTCAAATAAGATTGGAAGACTCTTGAATAAATGTAATGCCTATTTTAGCCGTCCACTAGGAAAAGTAATGGTTATTATTGTTGACATGACATTAATTTAAGCAATTATTTTACATTTTGTTTTTGAACCTTTTACTCTATTTATGGCAATTTACTTTGGAGTTTAATTATATAAATTAAAGTTTTGAAAATCAAACCAAATGAGTTAGCTAGACTGATAAAATAGAGAATTAAACCATAGTATTCTCTGGTTTACTCTAAAAACCATTAGTTTTTAAAATTAGAGACCAATCCAATAAACTGATTGATTGGATCATAAACCAGTGAAATGGTTACAATTTTCTTAATTTGGTTAATTTAAAAATTTTATTAAAAAAAGAAAATAATTTTTGTATACTTTAATTTTCTTAAAATTAAAAGTCTTAATATCAAAATTTTTTATATATTTAATATTAATTACTAATTTTATTGATTTAATTTTGGTTAAAACAGTTGAACCAATTAAATTTTAAACTTTTAAGTTTTCTAGTTTAATGACCAATTTAGTTAATAAAACCTTGATATAATAACATGATTGTATACCCATTAACATAAATAAATCATTCTTTTACTATATATTGACTCTAATCTATCTACCTTAAACAAACATATGACTCATAAGTAAAAATTAAAATTTTAAAATTTTAAATAATATTTTAAATAGAATCAAAATAATCTATTTAAATTTTAAACTTGAAAACATAATGAAAAAAAAATTATAATTCCTAAATCAAGATATAAATTGGTAATGCCTCTAACGAATTTTTATGAGTTTGTAGTCTTTATAGCAACTTAGAAAATTTAATTTAGAAAACTTTGTAATTAGCCCAAGATAAGCACTTCATGATACTTCTACTCTCCATGTATTATTTGTCATAGGTAGTGTAAAAAACGTATAGAGATATTTTTTTTTAAATGTAGCTTTTTTTTAATTATTCTTTGACAAATATTTGAAAGGTATTTATTGATCCATATATACCCATTTTTTGGGTTTTGATTCGTAGCACAAAGATTTAGTTAGAGAAAGACTAAATAGTCAACATGACACCACTCATATATATAAGTTTTTCATAAAAAAATAAATGTGTAATTAAATTAATAAAATATATAACAAATAAAATAAATTATTTAATGAGTTATAAAAATATTCAATAACATTTGACTATAATTTATTGTTTTTAATTGCATATTTTGTTATTTTAATTACATTGCTTTTTATTTTGTACTAAAAAAATTTAAAATGTTTTAATAATTAAAAATTTAGACTTTTATTTTAGAGGCCTTGATTTGTAATTTATAAAAAAAGAAATTTTGGGATTTATGAGAATAGAGAGTGTCACTTTTATTGCAAAACTCAAAGCCCAATAAGTCCTTTAATAGACCAAAAAAGTTTAAAGTTTTTTATATATTTTTTTTCTATATTAAGTAGGGCTTATATTTTGACTAGTTTATGGTTAAATCCTCTAGTCATGAATCTTTTCCTTTTTTTTTTTTTTTTTGAATTGTATACTATAATTAGAAAGTAATGAAATCAAAAATTAACTTGATTTCAATATAAATTAGTGTTTTGCCTTTTGTTGCTTTTCCTTTATACCTTTTTCTTTTCAATGACAAAAAATTGGTAGGATTTTTGTTGTACTTTTAATCCAGCAAAATAAATCTAATATAATAAATTTTAGAGTTTATGGGTTAGAATTAGACCATCCAATATTTCTTAGTCCTTTTAGTTTTTTTTTTTTTTTCTTAAGAAAACCTTGGTGGCTTTTAGTCTTTTTCCGGTGTATGTGACATGGAATCTTACCATTTGCTTGTCATTAACATGTTATCTCACATGAAAACACATGAAAAGATGACAAAAATGAAAATAAGAGAAACACTCTAACCAATAGATCAAGTTGCTTGTTAAGGTCTAGTTGATTTTATATAGTGTGTTTTCAAAATTTATGAGTAAAGGCAAAAAACAAACTCTTCTTTCATAACCTAAAGAGTGAGTTTTACAAATCCCTTGACTTAAAGGACTTTCATTTTCTTTTCTTTTTAGTTCTTAGGCCTTGTGTAACTATAAGATGAATTCATAAATAAATATAAAGTGAAAAAAAATTGAAGAAGAAGATGATGATGAAAATGTGATGTCATGTGAGTTTGTAAATAAATATTTGGGATTTGAGTTAAGTTACTTTTGTTAGACAAATCATCATATTGTCCTTTAAGTTTATAGTCTTATAAATATCATACCACTCTTTTTTTCTTTTTTTTTTTCCTTTCCTTGTCCCATCAAAATGTTACTAAATGTCTTGTAACCTAATATCTTAAACTTATGAAAAAAATGTGAGATCAAGTTCAGTAAGTTATTGCTTGTTCATTGTTCTTTTTTTTTTCATATTTAACATTAGTTTCATTTCACACTTGTAACATTCAAGACTCCTCCTTAAGTGTAAGTTTCTTCATATTAAACTTTACCACATTACACTCTGCTCTACTTAAACACACTAAGATAGCCATCACATGACTGTACTTAACTACAACTCCATAAGTTTTTCAATCCACTTGCTTTATTATTATGAAGTATACATCTACAAACGTGTAAAGTATAAAACTAAATTTTTGATTTTGACACCACTTGTTGGAAATAGACTGAGGGAGAGTTAAAACAAACTTAGAAAGTTTTAACAAATAGGTTAGAGTAAGCAATAACTTTGTAAGCTTTCGCTTTATATCTTACACAAAACTTTAATGCATTAAATTATGAGTTTTGTTTCACTTATCAATTGCTTACTCCTTCCACCATTTTTTTTTCATATGGAAAACTTAATTTCAACTCACTTTTTCTTAGATATGAGTTTTGTCATATAGGCTTTGCTCTCTTTAAATACATTAAACAACTACCTTAATTGAGTTTAGCTACCACCTTACTAGGCCTTCACTTTACTTGTACCATTAGTAGGAAACACACATCCATAAATGTTTGAAGCCTAAGGCCAAAGCTCTAGCTCTAATACCATTTGTTAAAAATCAAAGAAGAGCCTAAACAAACTTAGAGAGCTTTGAGTTAAAGTAAGTAGCAACTCAATAGGCTTTAAGATCATATTATCCAAAACCTTAATGTATTAGATTATGAGTCTTTTTCTAATTATTAGGTGCTTGTTTCTTCATCATTTTTTCAATATAAGCATTAGTTTTAACTTGCACTTACAATTTTCAATACTCCTCGACAAGCATGAGTCTTTTCACATTGAGTTTTGTTTTTATTGAATGCGTTAAGGTAACTATAACTTAATAAGGCTTAGTTATAGCCATAAGACTTTCAATCCACTTGTGTCACTATTAGGAAATGGACATCTACAAATATTAAAGGTTTAAAGTTAAACCTTTGTCTATAATACCACTTTTACAAATGGATCAGTGTAGAGTCTAAACAAACTTGGACACCTTTAACAAATGGGCCAAAGTAAGCAACAACTTAATGGACTTTGATAGCTCATTTTATCTAAAACCATAAATGATGCAATAGCTAATGAAGAAAGATATTTTCAAAAGAAGCATTCTAGAAGATTACATTTGGCACCAAATTAGGATTCTCATATTTAAGATATTTTGATATAATTCTTTTATTCAGAAGATTTTTAACTCTTATTTAGGTTATTTTGAGATATTCTTTTTTTAGTTGAGATTTTTTTTTATTATTATTTCCATTTTTCTCTTTTAACTAATTTTATAAATAGGGTTTAGGTTTGGTTTTTTCAATCACACCTATCATAAATATTTAATTGATATTTAGTATTAAGTTCAATTTTTTGGAAGATTCTTGCATTAATTTTTATTTTTGGATGGATTCCCACAATTTTTTTAATCATCAAGTATTACGTTATTTGAATTCTTAAAAAAGGAAAAAAAAAAAGAGAAAATTATATATTAGGCAAGCTATATGAGTTGAGTTTCTTAATGAGTATTCTTTTGTATTTAAGCATTGTTTTGGTGTATCTACATAGAATTTGAAAGATTAAATAAAGAGTATCTACATATCCTAATTTTGGTCTTATATTTTAGTTTGTAAGATGGCTCATTTTATTCAATGTAATAAGTCAATTGATGCATCTCATGTTGCCAAGTTATTTTTTATAGAAAGGTTATCAAGTTGCATGGTTTGCATATTTTTATTATATCTAATAGAGATGTTAAATTAAGGTAGTCAACCAAAATTTGGATGATTTACTTAGGTGTCTTATGGGTAACAAGGACTTGATCCTACTAATCATTGAATTTGCCTATAGTAATTTAGCTAGCAGGTTCATTGGTAAAATTCCTTTCAAAATTATTTGTAGCTACACTTTACACTTCACCATTGACTTGTTTCCTTTCTCCTTGACATTTATTTTTTTTTCTAAATTTGTTGAAAGTTTTGTCAAACACATATATAACCTACATGATAAGATTAGGTGCAAAATTGTTTTGAGTAATATTAATTGTATACTTACAAATGATGTGCATCGTTAAGAAAAATATTTCAATGTAAGTGATTTTGTTATAATTCGCATTCATCTTGAACACTGTATTAAATGTTCCTTTAAGAATTTAAATGTTTGAGCTATTGGTTTTTACTTTATCATTGAAAAACTTGTATCTAATATATATTTACTTGATTTATTTACTAATTTGAATATTAGTTATATTTATTGATATTAATTTAGATTAAAATTTAATTTAAATTAAAAATTTATTATAATAAAAATTTAAATTAAATTTAATTTAAAATTTAATTATTTAAGTAAATTTAAGTGTTAATTATTATATAAAAATTTATAATTTATATTATTTATATATTTTAAAATTATTAATATAAATATTATTTAATTATTATTAAAATATTTTAATTATATATTTATTTTATTATATTAATAAAATTATAATATTTTTCTATCAATTATAAAAGTTATATTTTTAACAGAGCCATCAAATATTGGTTTCAAATGTTCCGTATCAGATCCTGATTCCAAACGTTCTGCGTCAAAATTCAGTCTCAAACACTGCGCGCCTGTTTAAACTATAGATGGTGATTCCGATAATTGACCTCACGGACTTATTCCCAGATGAAACGCGCCCTGTTGAAATCCTTCCAAATATCCTCCCACTGCGCGTGATTGATCCATGTGCTGGTATTACTTCTGACGCACCGAACTGATTCTCTGCTGTTGCCGCTGCTGCTGTTGTTGCCGCCATTGCTACTGCCACTGCTACGGTTGTTGCCACCGTTGCTGCTGCCACCGCTGCTGTCGTTGCCGCTGCTGTTGTTGACTCTCGAACTCCTTCCACCAGCAGAGCCGGTAAAATGGAAAGCTTGGTTGCATCGGTGATTATTTGGGAAGCCAAATCTCTGCCTCTCCGTCTCTTGTCGTTCGGGAGCTTCCTGGAGACTGCTTGCCGGTGATCTAAAAGAGAAGAGTACACAAAATTGTTGTTAAGGGGTCAGATTGCAAATAACAAATTCTCGGGGTCCAAATTAAAAATAATAAAAGTTTGAGGGTCAGATTGAAAATAATAAAAGTTTGGGAGGCTAAATAAAAAAAATTATAAATTTCAATATGAACGACACAATCTCTGTTTCAGTTCTCATTCTGGATGGAAAAAATTATAATAGATGGAGTGTGCAGATGAAAGTTTTATTTGATTATAATGAATTATTGAGTATTGTAGAGTATAAAGTTATAAAACTCACAGCAGATGATATAGAAGTACAAAAGGCCGTTCATTGAGAGTTACAAAAGAAAGATAAAAAGACACTCTATTTTATCCATCAAGGGGTGAATGATGAAATTTTTGAGAAGATTGCAGAAGCAATCTCATCAAAGCAGGCATGAGATATCTTGATGACGTCTTTCCAAGGTGCAGACAGAGTTAAAAAGGTGAAACTGTAAACTTTACGACGTCTGTTTGAACTTCTACAAATGGAAACTTCAGAACCAATTTCAATTTATATAAACAGAGTACTTGCCTTAACAAATCAAATGAGAATCTATGAAGAGCAACTAAATGATCAGGTGAAAGTTGAAAAGATCTTACGGATACTCACATCACAGTATAAGCACATCGTGGTTGCTATAGAAGAAGCACATGATTTATCCTAAATGTCTATTGATGTACTAACAGGCATGTCGCAAGCTCATGAACAATGCATGAATGAGAAGTGCACTGAGAAGCCAGTAGAGCAAGCACTTCAACGTTAAGCTCTTACTAAAAGCAATTAAAGTGATCAATTAAAGTAAAGGCAAGGTTCTTCTCGTGGAAGAGGACGAGGACCTGGTAATAATCATTACAACAATAGAGGTCAAGGAGGTCACTATAACAATTATGAAGATGGTGACAATCAATATAATAACCAAAAGAGATCAGACCAGATGTATAAAAGTCAAGGTCGAGGATAAGGAAGAGGTCGTAGTAGAGGAAGACATGACAAATCCTACGTTAAGTGTTACTCTTGTCACAAGTATAGTCATTATGCTAGTAAGTGCAGGTTTCAAGGGTATAATCAGACAGCTCATTGTGCACAAGAGGGAGATTCAGATGGTGGAAATGAAGCACTTATGATAGTCATTGCAGCTTCTGAAAAGTCAAACTACAATACTTGGTTCCTTGACACCAGATGTACGAATTATATGTGTGGAAAAAAAGAACTCTTTATTGATTTTAATGAGTCAAGTCGCTTGATAGTTAAGTTTGCTGATGATAGTAGTGTTTTAGTGATGGGAAAAGGGTGAATTCTTATGAAGTTAAAGAATGAAGATCATAATTACATCTCAGATGTATTTTATGTACCAGATATGAAAAGCAATCTTCTTAGTTTGAACCAATTACTAGAAAAGAGGTATAACATGCAGTTACGTGATAACTGTCTCTTAATTCTTGATGAGAGAAATACACTTATTCTTAAAGCCCCTTTAACGAAGAATTGGATGTTTCGAGTTGATATTACTACTGATGTTTACACTTGTCTAAATGCTGTTGTGAAAGATGAGTCTTGGTTATGGCATCTTCATTTTGGCCATCTAAATTTTCACAATTTAAGGTTGCTTGAACAAGGAAACATGGTGACAGGCTTGCCTAAGATACATCATCCTAATCAAATTTATGAAACATGTATTCTTGCCAAATAGAGTAAACAACCCTTTGTATCAAAGACTTGGCGTGCAAGACAACCACTCTAACTTATTCACTCTAATGTTTGTGGCCCAATGAATGTGTCATCACATGGTAATAATAGGTATTTTCTTGCCTTTATTGATGATTTCACAAGGAAAACATGAGTTTATTGCATGCAAAGAAAATCTAATGTGTTTGATTATTTTAAAAAGTTTAAGGCATATATTGAAAGATAAAGTGGATACCGTGTTAAAATTCTGAAAATTGATAGAGATGATGAGTATATTTCTAATGAGTTTAAAGAATATTGTGAAGTATAGGGAATAAAGTATGAAGTTACAATTCCCTAAACCCCACAGTTTAATGAAGTTGCTGAAAAAAAAAACAGATCAATCATGAATATAGTGAGAAGCTTATTAAAAGTCAAGGGAGTTCCTAATCCATTTTGGGTAAAAGCTGTTTTATGTGCTGTATACTTATTGAATAGATCTCCAACAACAAGTATTCAAAATGTCACTCCTGAAGAAGCTTGGAGCAGTTATAAGCCTAGTTTAAGGCATCTTAAGGTGTTTAGTTCTATTGCTTATGCTCACGTTCCAGCAGAGACAAGGACAAAGTTAAATGATCGAGGAGTGAAGATAATTTTTCTTGGCTACAGAAAAAGAGGATATAAGTTATTTAATCTTATGACAAAGAAGGTAATTGTGAGTAGAGATGTAACTTTTGCTGAAGATGAAGTTTGGAACTTTGATGTTGAGGAGCAACATAACTCTCAGAGATGTCTAATTATTATTTTGGGAGAAGAAAAAACTCAAACTTCAATTCCCACTGTAAATGGGGAAGTCTCACCAGTTGATGCACAGAATTTTGCACCACAAGTTTTACAATAAAATGGAAGACCAAGGACAAATCACCAACAATCAATTAGATTGCAAGATTATGAGGTAATCATTAATAATGTTATCAATGATGATAGAGATTTGGTGCACTTTGCCATATTCGCAGATTATGAACCAATGATATTTAATGAGGCGATTTAAGATACAAAGTGGGTCAATACCATGAATAAAGAAATTAAGGCAATTGAAAAGAATGATACATGGGAGCTTACAGCTATTCCATGAGGTCAAAAGGCTATTGAGCGTGAAATGGGTCTTCAAGACTAAGAAGAAATCAAATGAAAAAGTAAAAAGATATAAAATAAGATTGACTGTAAAAAGATTTGAACAACGACCTCACAATGATTATCACAAGAATTACTGAAAAACTCATCAAATTGATATAAAGTCAGCTGAAACAGATGTTGGGATTGAAAGTATCACTTAATCAGAATTAAGGGGATATTGATGTTAGTTCAGGTTAGAAGTTAATTTAAATTAAAAATTTATTATAATAAAAATTTGAATTGAGTTCAATTTAAAATTTAACTATTTGGATAGATTTAAATATTTATTTCTATATAAAAATATAATTTATATTATTTGTATATTTTAAAATTATTAATATGAATACTTTTCAGTTATTATTAAAATATATTAATTATATATTTATTTTATTATATTAATAAAATTATAATATTTTTTTTATCAATATTATTAGAATTATATTTCTAACAATATTTTTAAAATTGAGTATTTCAAAATATTGATAATTTATCACGTGATTGAGACACTTTCAAGCATTTTTCTTTACCTCTTGGTCTTTTAGCAAGAATTATTCTACTTAACACGGTATCTTTTGTTCTACGCAATAAAGGCATTGAGACTATCTTGGATGACGAGCACATTGTTTCTTTTCAAGCCGAATTTTGATACTACTTTGTCCAATAAAAAGCACGTCATGTTTTTTATGTTGCATGGCTTCCTAAGGATGAGCTTCATTCGCTGGATCACAATTTGCTTGATGCTTATTTGGCATGTACCTTGATGGGGTCAAGTTTCTTTTAATTGAAGAGAAATAATGCAATAGTCGACAATGAAAGATATTTCTAGAAGTATTCTAGAATATCTCGTTTCACACCTAATTAGAATTCTCTTATTTTGGATGTTTTTGCACACTTATTAAAATTATTTTTTTAAGAGAATTTTATTTCATAATTATATTATTTTAATTTTTTTATTTTTAATAAAAATTATTATTATTATTAATTAGTTCTATAAATCCTTACTAATTAAATATTTCATTAATATTAAATTAATGTTAAGTATTAAATTTAATTTTTAAATAAATTTTTATGTTAATTTTTATTTCCTCATAGGTTCTCTTATTTTTCTTTTATTCTATTTTTTGTTTTGTTTCTATTACACATCATTAAGAAATTAGATTATGTATCTTTTTCAAATTTTAAGTTATTTGCTCTTTTTTCCCTTTTTCTATAGCACCCTTAATACACTGAAATTGGAAAGCAATGAAATCAGAAAATGATTTGCTTTCAACATAGATTAGTGCTTCGTTATTTTTACTTTAACTTTATATACCTCCTTTTGGGTGATGGAAAATTGTTAATATTCTTATTGGGCCTTTAATCCAAATGTAGAATAGACCGAATGCATTCAAGTTCAAAGTTTTCTGGCTGGCATTGGCTAAACTTTTTTATTGTTTTGATAATAGTCATGTGTCACGGTAGACTCTTTTTTTTATTTTACCAAAAAGGTTTATGACTAGATAATTTGACTATAAATTGACCAAAAGACAAATCCTATTAAATAAAAAAATAAAACATTGAATTCAAAATTTTGGTTTTCTCACCAAAACAGTTTATTGTGTAATTAGGATAACAAAATATATAACTATGAATGAAAAATGTATAACAAAATGCCAACTGATATTTTCAAAACACATTGCACATTTTATCTAGTCTATTATTCATTTTATTAATTTAATTGTATATCTATTGATTTTTGGTAAGAAATTTAAAATTTTCAAAAAAAAAAAAAAAATCAGCCTCATTTAACCGTAAAATCACACCCTTTTTTTTTTTTTTTAGTATCATCAGTAACTCACGTCTGATGATAGATTATTTCCAATTATTGGACACGGAAGCACATTTTTAAAAGAAACTCAAAGACCACTTTTTCCAGGTGGGACGAATCATCACTCTTACATTACAAAGGTAGAGAGTAGTTATTTGCACTGTTTTCAAATGTTTGGGGGCATTTAATGATGCCATTGGCCTTGATTTCCCCTTAATTATATTCAGTTAATAGTTACTGTGAGGGATCTTTTTCGTGGTGGGTTGGTCGTGAGTATCGCTAAACATGGTGAGTTTAGTAATTTACAACCTTCGACGAAATGGCAGAGAATGTAAAAGAATACTATTGTGTTGCTTTCGACTCTTTTTCACCTGTTTCTTAGAGTGAACACTTGTCTTTCTGGCTTATCTAACACAGAAGAGCCCTCCACTTCTCGGTTGCTGCAGAGAATTAATTAAATATCTTCGTTTTTTTGGCACAAATGAATTAACATCATTATCTTGCATTAATGCTTCTATTTGACAGCAAGTTGGTGGGGTTATAATGGTGACAGCATTGTCCGCTTCTAATGAGACAGCTGAATGTGTATTAACCATAGCCTATAGAGGCCCAGGTGAACCAGGTCATGCGTGTGGAAGTACAAACAAACAATCTGGGAGTTAGATTCTTTTTTGGGTGGCCGTTTTTGTTTTGGAGTGTTGCATCATGCAAAAGTACTGATCCAAGGGGAAAAACGCCGAAACAATCGCAAGCCTCCTTCAATTGCCAGATTGTCTCTCTTTCCCACTTGAAACAATTATATATATGATCTGTAAGATGGTGCATAACAACTTGGCCACCGTTTGAGTGTCACAAGGAATGGTGTGATTAACCAATAAGATGCCTTTTGCTGCTCTTACATGTCATACTAGGAAGATGCCCAAGAACTAGAGAGTGCAGAACTCGCCTAGAAAATAAAATTTGTAAAAATATATCCTACTAGTACACCTAACAATACTCTCCCATAAATTATAGTATCACGTAAGAGTTTCATCGTAAATTCTGCGAGAACAACCTGGCATACGATCATCGAACAGTTAATACCGCATTGGCTAAAAGAAGCAATTCTTAAACATGCTGCTGGCACCCATTATTGGCCAATTATATATTGTAACTAACGAGAACAAACTTTGGCATTTTCTATTTTCGTAATACAAAAGTAGTATGTATGCGCGCGCGCGTGTGTATATATAGGTATGATGTTTATACTATATCTTGGGAGGATGAGCTAGTGAAAGAGCGGTAAGTTAGTGGCAAAGAAGTTGATTTGCATGATTAGTTGGTTGTGAGAAGTTGCAAGAAATAAGCAGCTGGGGTGATTGGAATTGGCACCTAACTTTTATCATTGTGTCCTTTCTTGGGAAAGCATGTGTGGAACTAAAGAAAGGCCAATGACCCGTTCTCTATGAAACTTCACTCCATTTTGTTACGCGATAAGATGATAATGTATGGTATGACGACAATTGATATGTCGTTAGCCAATCAATCAATCAATCAATCTCTCTCATGCTCTCTGTGGGGACAGTTTCCAGCTTTCTTCCACCATCCACTAGAACAGCCATTTGTAGGATTCTAATCATGCTCCCCTCTCTCTCTCTCCACCCCCCGAGATTCCGTCTCTAATTAATCTATGTTATTCTCCACTCAAATTATATGACCCACCACAATATTCCGATGATAATCGCAACTAATTAATATGGAAGTAACGTCTGACAACTCACTCAAAAAGAAAAAAACAAAAAGCATCTGAGAAACTCACCATTTTCCTTGACGTGGCGGATGATCTGGCCGGCGGTTACAAACAATTGTCTTTGGACATTTTAGTAGGGCAACGACAACGACAACGACTTAAAACTCTTGGGAGATCAACAATACTTCCGTGTAGAGATGGAGAACCTCATTTCTAGATTCAGACCGCATATGGACTCTTGGGTTTTACTTCTTCACAAAGGCGTCAAGGCATTAGATTGAATGCCAATGGAAAGTAAATGGTAAAAAATGTTGAACATCGTTTCACCCCACCACCATGTTATCTGTGCATATTGGTTTGATCCCACTTAACACAAGCAATCATTAATGCATCGCGTGGTCTTGCGTGGACTCAATAACACGAGACCAAGCTTCGTGGTCATAATTTCCATTAAAGCCACTAGCTAATTGGATTTGTTCCAAGCGCAATAGAGGTTTCTTCGTTGACTTCCAAGTTGGTAATAACAATACCGAACTGTTTTTTAATTTTGCTCCGAAGAGTCTCATAGCCGTTTTTCTAGATGGGTAATCGAGGACATTTAGTCTGCATTTACATATTCAATTAAACGGTTATGTTTGTACTACAAGTGCGGGAATAATCTATAAGGTAATTAATTTCTCTTTTCCAAAGAACGAGAAAAATTACAAAAATCCAGACAAATTGAATCTACGAGGAATTTTTTTTGAAATACATTTAAAAAAAAAAAAAATAAAAGAAAACGAGAGACAGACTCGGGGAGAACAGTGTGGCCCAAGTCTTCTGTAGCCCAAGACTAAGAGTTTGGATAAAAAAAAAAAAAAAAATCCAGGATCAGTGCCAATTTATCACTCCACGGAAATTAGTGAACGCGACATGGCATGAGCAAGATTAGTGCCAATTTATCACTCCACGGAAATTCTTGCCTATGACAAACATTTCTAAAATTCTATAAGTTATAGGTATGGCATCATGATCAATTAAAGGTACTTTTTCTTTCTTTTTTTTTTCTCCATCCAGTTTATCTTTTAAAGTCTATATCGAAGTCATTGACGACTTGGAAACTTTCGATCAAAACACATTTACAAACGCCATTCGATTGAAAATGGATAATCGCCCACCATTCTTTTCTTAACATAATTTAAAAATTATATACCCAAAACTTTTTCACATTACTCCTATTTTATCTATACCATACAATAGACCTGATCATGTGCTAATTTTGAGTCAATTATTATTTGAAATTAACAGTTTAAATTCATAAAAATGTTGAACAACATGGTTTTGATTTTAATTTAGTTTATTGTAATTTTGGTTTCAATTCTAGTTTAACCATTAATTTTGATTTTGATTCTAGGTTAATTGTCAGCTTTAATTTGATTTTGGTCTATTCAATTTTGTTTTGTCTTTTTGAAAAAATGAAATTTGAAAATTTGTATAGAGTAAAAGAAAATTTTAATTTAATCTATAATAAAAATTTTAAAAAACTATCTTTTTTTTTTTTTTTAAATTTCTTTGGCATAAATCGCCAGCTAACTTTCGGTTGGAAGTGTCTGTTCAATTGATAATTATTTCCAACAATTAACCGTGAATTATTCGATTTTAAAATATTTGAAGCGTAACTGATCCGTCATCTAACTGATTTCAATTATTTATTAGGCTAATTACAATCTGATTTAGAATTGAATTGACCTGGTGATCAGTTCTACCATACAGCTTGGAGGCATGTGACATGTTGAATACATAGAAAACAGAGAAGGGGAAGTTTCCGAAACTAATTAGAAATCCCATATTTTTTTATTTATTTACTCGGGCAATCACGCATATATGGTTAAATGGGTGAGATTTTTCATCGAGTGAAAAGCTTGCTCAACGTGTCCATTCCCAATTGCCCCACTCCCACATTAATAGAGATATATATATATATATATATATATATATAATAAAAATAAAATATTATATATGAATTTGAATAAATTTTTTTGTATCGTTAACTTTAATATTAATGAAATTTAATATTGTATTTTCATTATAAATTTTTATTTAATAAAAAACGAACAATAATAAAAAGACTTCAACTTGAATAAAAAAAATTATGTTAAACTATTAATTAAATTATCATTTTTAAATAATATAAGAATAATAATGGAGAGTTGGCAAAAATTAATATATAATGAAATAGACGCGTTGGTTGCAATTGGTGACGTGTAAGGATTCAGAGTCTGATTCTCACGGGCTAGCTTATAAATATAGCCCATGAAGCTTGTTGTATCGGAGACAAATAAGAGAGAAGGTAAGGTTTTTTCTCCCCATGGCTCTTCTCGTTTACAGGATTTCCTTTATGTGTTTCCTATGCGCATATTTTCTCAGTGTATGCCTCCTCTTTAGTCCGGACAAAAGCTACGCCTCTTTTGAAGGAAGGAAGGTTGCTGAAGGCCACCATCTTGATCATCATCACAGCTATACTGTCCAACTAAGCTCTCTGCTTCCATCAACTGCTTGCAAACTATCTTCAAAAGGTTATTTACGTTACCTCTAAATAAACACGCGCGCGCACACACCCACAGACTATCTCTGTGTCTGCAACATAGGTGTTACTTAAGGTTGCGCAGCTGGGACGCACATTACCGACACAAACTGCAAGAAGATTCCTTCCTATATTAATTTCGCTATTCTTATGATGATGCCTGTGTTTTTGGCTCCCAGTTAATTACGATTTCATTTTTATGCTGGAGTCCTATAAATAAATTTAAAATTTTATATTATTATATTAATTCTGAAAATAAATATACTAATAATTTATACTTGTAATTTCTTAGTCATAAAAATTCTAAGAATGTGTAAAAAAAAAAAATAACTAAGTAATTTATAAATTTAAATTATTAAGAAGGCATAAAAATCAATGAATAGTGTATTAAACTCTAACCAGTCTAAGTAGGATAAATATTTTTTAGTGCTTAATGGCATTCATAGAAAGGAGACCGGCGGAGTTGAGACAGTTTGTTTTGCGCGTTTTCTTTGTTGGTGGCCCCATTAGCTGGCTTATTGGTGCTAATCATGACCTGTATAGATTTGACGAGATTTTCCTTTCGATATTTAATTTTTACTCCAATAAACTCTCTTTTAAAAATGTTCCGGACACCGTAAGTCAAGCGTAGGTTTCATGACCATCCCACGTTCTTTCTTAGGAGAGACTGAAGATTTGCACTTAAACCACTCTTCTAGGTCAGTCTAAGCTTCGTAATTTGCCGTACTATGAATTGAAAAACTCTGATATCTAGAAGCTCACTCCCTGGTTATCCCCTGTAGCTTCTTCTACTTACTAACTATAGCTGCTTTCCTTATTCAAATGAATTACTACTAATTGATGTATTACAATTAGTTCTGTGTAAAAATTTTCTTATTTTCGTAAATTGGTTATGTATGTATTTATGACAGTTACCGCATAATTTTTGTCTCTGGTGCTTTTGAATTATATCGAGATATCCCTTTCGTGTGATTGATAAGAAAGTCCAACAGAGTCTTGTTTTGGTTATTACGTAATAACCATTTTTCGTGGTGGGAAAGAAGGATAAATTTGCTTGCCGATAATAATTTAGAGTCATTATTTCCTTGTGACACAACATTTCTCTTATTTGGTGGATATGCTTCTGTTTTTGAGTGATTGATCGCAAGATAACAATGTACACTAATGACCTGTTAGCCTTTCTTTTCTATCTGTATTATATATTTTGTCTTTAGCCCTTTGGATTAATATAACCAGTGGCATGTTTTTATATCAACTAATGGTCTGATTGAGGTCTATTTTATCGACAAAATTATTATCCAATTAGGCGGTCGGTTAGAGTGACAGAGGGCAGGTTGCCCAAAAAGTCGTGAGTTTTTTTTAATAGAAGACCTGATCGAAAACCGCGAAAGCTATGCAGCCGAACAGAAAATTTGCTTGATTTCCAATAAAATAAAGCAAAGCAAAAAAAAAAAAAAAAAACAAAATGATAGAAGAAGACAGTAAATGTCAGTATCTTTGAACAGTGACAAAATGTTTCACAAGTTGCATAAATTTAATTTATTTTTAATAAATAAAAGAATTATATGTAAATATATTCGATCACGATAATTATATTTATAATTTAATTAATTTATTTGTTTATTTATAATTATTTGATCAGTATAATTTTATTTTTTATATTTTTTAATAAATTACAATTAATTAATTATTAATTATAATTTATTTTAAACTAAAAATAAAAAATAAAATTTTCAAATATTAAAAATTTGTTATCAAAAATTAATTATTTTTAAATAATTAATATATCAACTACGAGAATATACCTGACATTATTATGCCTCCTCGTTGTGGTATGGTTGTGTGGTTACAGAATTCAACAAGGGGGCATCTTTGAAAGTAGTCCACAAGCACGGACCGTGCTATCAGCAAAATCACGATGAAGAAAAGGCCAGTGTAATTTCCAATCACACGGAGATCCTCCGGCAGGACCAGCTCCGAGTGAACTCAATCCACTCGAAGCTCTCCGGGAACTTGGCAGCGGCCGGAGGAGGAGGAGGAGGAAGCAACGATGTGAAGGTGATGGATTCAACTAGGCTGCCGGCCAAGGATGGCAGCACGGTGGGGTCGGGAAATTACATCGTGACCGTAGGACTTGGGACCCCTAAAAGGGACCTGTCGCTCATCTTCGACACCGGGAGCGACTTGAGCTGGACCCAATGTCAGCCTTGCGTCAAGTCTTGCTATAGCCAAAAGGAGCCTATTTTCAATCCTTCCAAGTCAGCTTCCTACTCCAACATTTCATGTTCCTCCTCATTTTGTTCTTCACTCTCTTCCGCCACTGGTTAGTAAAATCAAACATACTGCTCACACCCTTTCATTTTTTTATTGCATGTAGTCTCTTAGTAGATTCCATTCAATCCAATTCAATTCAAAATTCTACTTAGGTGCAAACCACCGACAGCCAAAAGTAAGAACAAAATTGGAATGGCATGAATTGGTCGCAGGTGCTCGAATTATGCTGTATTTAAAAAATTAGAAATTATTATATTAGATGAATTTGTAAATTGTAACAATTTAATGTGCTCCATTCAATTATTGAAGGCAATCCGCCTCGCTGCACTACCACGTCGACATGCGTCTACGTCATCCAATACGGCGACTCCTCTTTCTCCCTAGGCTATTTCAGTAGCGAAAGGCTCACTTTGACATCAACCGACGTTTTCGACAACTTCCTCTTTGGTTGTGGCCAAAACAACCAGGGTCTCTTTGGCGGCGCTGCCGGGCTCCTCGGTCTGGGCCGTGACAAAATGTCCCTAGTCTCGCAAACCGCACAAAAATACAACAAGATCTTCTCTTATTGTCTCCCGTCCACCTCCAGCTCAGACGGCTTCCTCATCTTCGGCGGCACGGCTTCAAAATCCCTTCAATACACGCCAATTTCAACAATATCAGCCGAACCTTCCTTTTACGGCATAGATTTTACGGGAATCAGTGTCGGCGACATCAAACTGTCGATCTCCACGTCAGTCTTCTCGACAGCCGGCGCAATCATTGACTCCGGCACCGTCATCACGCGCCTACCACCGCGAGCATACTCTGCTCTGAGATCAGCGTTCAGGCGACACATGTCCAAGTACCCAACGGCGCCATCGCTATCAATACTCGACACCTGCTACGACCTCCACAGCTACCGGACGTTTACGGTGCCCAAAATCAGTCTTTTCTTTAAAGGGGGCATTCAGGTGGATCTCGACGGAGCGGGCATTTTCTACGTCAATCGTCCGTCACAAGTTTGCTTGGCATTCGCCGGTAACAGTGATGAGACGGACGTGGCCATTTTCGGGAACACGCAGCAGCAGACGCTGGAGGTGGTTTATGATGGAGCTGCCGGAAGACTTGGGTTTGCACCCGGAGGTTGCAGCTGACGACGATCAAGTTTGAATGGGCGAAGGCCCTGAAATTAAGCTAACGAAGAAGAGAATCTTCAAAGTAAGCTTTTTCAATTGAGTAGAAATAACGTGGTAATTTGTTGGCATTGAGAAGATCATCAAATACTATAGTATTTGTAACTTGTTGGTATTAAAAAAATTATCAAATAATATGGTAATTTGTAATTTATTGGCATTGAGAAGATGATGAAATAATATAGTAATTTGCAATCTTTTGGCATTGAGAAAATCATCAAATAATATGATAATTTACAACTTGTTGGCATTGAGAATATAATCCGGAATTTAAATTCTAAAATGATGCGTGTAAAATAGTTTAAAGTATGTGACGTGCATAGTTACTAAAATTTTCCGTTGCACACCGTAATTCTAGGTATGAAAATGTTACCGAACGGCGAAAATGGAACGTGAGAACTGGACAGGAAATATTTAAATTATTGATTGCTGATCTAACTTATTAATTACAACAGTTTTTTTAATAAATAATAAACTAACTATAATTAATAACTAAAATTGAAAACCAATTGCAACCAATGACTTCAACTTTACGTATCTAATTCTCGCGTCTGGTTTGCTTGGCTTGGTGACGAGAATCTTGTAGAAATTGCCAGTTTGGCATCATCATTTTAGTAATGTGGGTCTCTCTCTCGTTGGTATGTCCCACGCATGATCTTTCGACGCCTGAGAGGAGCTCATCTCAAGCGCAGCAGCAATATTTAGGGATCCAATTGCCCAATTGATTGAGGCTATGGGCCCAATCCACTTCTCAGTCGGATACTCCACTTGTGGCCCGTGCCTTGGGGTTGTAGCTGGCCCAATCAAGAGAGCCTAGAAACTCAGTTTATTGAACCCAAGAGAGCCTAGAATTCTTTTCAGTAGAGTTGCATTTTTTTACATTTTTTTCCCTCCATATTTGATATCCAGTTAATTTGGCTCCACTTCTAATATACTTTTTTTTTGGCTCTAACATAGGTTTCACATTTAAATAATACAAAAAAATTGAATCTAGTTAAAAAATATCAAACATCTCGTAAAATCTCTTTTATTGCATTCGACCTTCCAAGCAATTTACTTACTAAAGAGATAGCATGAAGACGTTTTGTCGACGCATAAGCATCTAATAAACCTCCATGTACTGTTTTGGGTTGCGGCCACAACCACTTACATCTATCTAAATATTCCCCAGCAAAAATGGTTGTACAGCCTCACTTACGTCTACAAACTTTTACGAAATTAATTTCTATGAATAGCGTTGAACTGGCCCATACGCAAAGGCATTGCCCTGTGAAAAGTTTTTTATCTATATAAAAAAGATGTTGTACTAACATATATATAAGACATTTAATATCTTTTGCCAAATAGAGTCCGATTCATTCTATGATAATAAAGACTCAAACCTACACACTAGAATTGATGACTCATCGTGGCAACTAATAATGCATTTGCATGTGAAATGCTTTTCATCGGTTATAATAATGTAGTCATATAATAATACCAATCACCTTTACTAATGTATTCATGTGTTTAAACTTTTAATTATGTAACTTTATATGTCCCAATGAAGTTATTTAGATTGTTAATGAATTAAATTATGAAGATATTAATTGTATAAATAAAGAAAAAAAAACAAACAATAAAAGGTGTTTGAAAGAGAAATCTCACTAAAAATTTTGAATTTGTTCTTAATAACTTTTGTCAAAATATTTTGTAAGTTTTTTTTATCATTTTTTTTGTAATTTCTTATCACATGAACAAATTTACAACTAATTAAAATAATATACTCACAAATAGTATAAGTCATTTTTAATAATTTATTTACATGTTAATATTTTTATATTATTACTTTTAATAATGTAATTTTATTAATTAATAATAATATTATTTAAATTTTTTATAAATTAAATTTTTATAAAAAAAATTTAATCTATATAAAAAAAATATTTTATCAATATATGTAAATATTAAAAGCATTTGACTTTTTTCGTTACTTAGAAATAAATTAGATGAATATATTTAATAAGTAATGTAATTAACTACATTTTATATTGAAAAAATAAATTCTGAAAATATTAGTTGTATAAATAAAATTAAAAAAAAAAGAGAAATCCCATAAAAAATTTTAAATTTGTTTTTAATGACTTTTTTCAAATCTTTTGTAATTTCTTTTTATCATATTTTTTAGTAATTTCTTATCATATGAACAAATTTACAACTAGTTAAAATAATATATTTACAAATAGTATTAGTCATTTTAATAATTTATTCACATATTAGTATTTTTAATAATGTAATTTTATAGATCAAAAATAATGTCATTTATATTCTTTATAAGTTAGAAATATTTCACCTATATAAAAAAAATTACTAGCAAATATAAATATTAAAGGCACTTGACTTCTTTTGTTGCTTAGAAATAAATTAAATGAACACATTTAGCATGTAATGTAGTTAATTACATTTTATACCTAAGTAATTTTATTCATAAAGCTTTTTCTTAGTATTGACCTCCTAAGTAGTGGTCTGGAATGCTCCATGATAAAACCCACCAAAGGGTATTAAATTGTTAAGTAATTAATAATTGCTAAGAAGGGATACTTTGTATTAGTAAGTATTATGACTGCCATGGAGAGGGGTTTGCCAAAATTTTTCTATTTGTTAGTTTTGGTATATAAAGTTTTTCAGGTACACAAAAAGGATAATAGTACACAAACTTTTTTAATATTTTGGTCAACTTTTATTACTCAAATATCACAAAAATCCAATGAGATTACTCAAATTTCAACTCAATAGCATAACAATTTTAGATAGTTTTTCCACTCAAGATCAAAAGAGATTTAACTCATAACTATCACAAGTTTGTTCAAGATACCATTAAGAGTACATAATACTAAGCCCATATATGAAGCATAATGTCAAGGGCATCGTTGAAATTTAATGGACATTGCAAATAAATCACATTAACACTTTCTATGAACTACCCATTAACATGTATAGCATGTAAGTAAGGCCTTATGATAATTGAAATTATAGACTTTAAATCTGCCATTGTCCTCGTCTTTTTAATTATAACTAAAGCTATTATAATACTTTGATATTATATTGTTAGTCATCACTCGCCACAATTATAAGTCCCAAATTCTACCTTTTGCTCTTAAATGTCATAAAGTTCAATTAGGGTCTGCTACCAATAATTATTAATAATGGTCAATTCACCTACATCAATGTTTCAAGCAAAAGCTAAGCAAACTTGAGAATTTCCATTTATCTTCAAACAACTACTATTAACTCTAACTTTACATTTGTTCTTTCAAATTGAAGAACTATAGTTGGGATTGTTGTATTCTTGTGTCCCTCAAGGTTAAAGCATATCTCTAGCAACAATGGCAATGATGGTGCAATAAGGTATTTTGATATTAATTTTTTGGAATGTAAAGTGAAACACCTCATAAAATGAGGAAAGAAGGCGAGAGAAGAAGACAATTTAAGAGAATATTGCATTTTTTCATCAATATATTGCCACCAACTATCAATGGCAATATGTGTGTGGTTGAAAGGTTTTGAGCTTTTTTTTTTTTTTTTTTCCTTTTGAACCATTTTAAAGTTATTCCTAATGGATAAGGATTATACATTTGAGGCCTTAAACACATTTCTCTAAGTTTTTATCCAAAGTACAAACAAAAGACTTTTTGGTTCAAATATCAACAAAAATCTTTTGAATCAAAATAATTCCCTTTTTAGCTGTCCAATTGGAAAAGTAATAGTCATTGTTATTGATATGACATTACTTTAAGTAATTGTTTTGCATTTTATTTCTGAGCCTTTTACTCTTTTTAGAATAATTTACTATTAAGTTTAATTATATAGACAATATGATTGTATAACCATTAAAAATCATTTTTATATTATATATTAATTTTTGTTTATTTCCTTCTATACCCTTTCTTTTGGGTGACAAAGAATTAATTGAATTCTCATTAGACTTTTAAGCTAATAAAATAAATTTAGTGTATTCAAATCTAAAATTTATGAGTTAGAATTAAACCATCTAATATTTTTTAGTTCTTTTTATTTTTCAACAAAAAAAATTGGTGGCCTTTAGTCTTTTTCTAGTGCATATGACATGGAATCTTACCATTTTCTTGTCACTTTGATGTTAGCATTTGATGAAAACATATGAAAAGATAATAAAAATGAAAAGAAGGCAAACACTTTAATTAATGGATCAAATTGCTCGTTAAGATTTAATTAACTTTATATAGTGTTTCAAAATCTATGAGTAAAGGCAAAAGTTAACTTTTTTTTCCTCAACAAAGTAAAAGAGTGGGTCTAAAAATTTCTTAGTTTAAAGGATTTCCATTTTCTCTTCTTTTTGATTTTTAGGCCTTGTGTAACTAAAAGATGGATTCATAAATAACTATAAAGAGAAGAAAAATTGAAAAAGAAGATGATGATTAAAATGTGATGTCATGTGAGTTTGTAAATAAATATTTAGGATTTAAGTTACTTTTGTTAGACAAATCATCATATTGCCTTTTAAGTTTAAAGGCTTATAAATGTCATACTATTCTTTTTGTCTTTTATTTTTTTTCCTTTTTCTTGTCCCATTAAAATGTTACTAATCTCTTGTAACCTAATGTCTTAAACTTATGAAAAGATGTGAGGTCATGTTTAATAAGTTATTACTTGTTCATTCTTCTCTTTTTTTTTTTTTTTTTTCAATTGGAATATTATTTTCAATGCATATTTGTAACTTTCAAGACTCCTCCTTAAGTGTAAATCTTTTCATATTGAACTTTGTCACATTAGACTTTGTTCTCCTTAAACACACCAAAATAGCTACCACATGACTGGACTTAACTACAACTCAATAGGGTTTTCAATCCATTTGTTTTATTAATGGGAAATATGCATCCATAAAAGTTTAAAGTTTAAGACTAAAATTTTTTATTTTGACACCACTTATTACAAATAAATTAAAGGGAGAGTTGAAACAAATTTGGAGAGTTTTAAGAAATGAAGTGAAGCAAGCAACAACTTGTTGAGCTTTAACTTCATATCTTATCCAAAACTTTAATGCATTAAATTATGAGGTTTTTTTTCACTTATAAATTGTTTGCTCCTTTCGCTCTTTTTTTATATATATATATGAAAAACTTAACCTCAAATCACTCTTCTTTAAATCTGAGTTTTGTCACATTGGACTTTGTTCTCTTTAAAAATGCCAACAATTACCTTAATTGGGTTTAGCTATCACCTTACTAGGCCTTCACTTTACTTGTACCATTAATTGGACACACACATCCATAAATGTTTGAAACCTTAGGCCAAAGCTCTACCTCTAATATCATTTGTTGAAAAGGGACCAAGAAAAGTCTAAACAAACTTAGAGAGCTTTAGGTTAAAGTAAGTGACATCTCAGTAGCCATTGAGATCATATCTTATCCAAAACCTTAATGTATTAGATTTTAAATCTTTTTTTAATTATTAGTTACTTGTTTCTTCATCTTTTTTTTTTTTTTACATGAGACATTAGTCTTAACTTACACTTATGACTTTCAAGACTCCACTACAAGTGTGAGTCTTTTCACATTGGGCTTCAAACTTATTGAATGTGTCGAGGTAATTGGGCTTAATTATAACTCTATAGAACTTTTAACCCACTTATGCCATTAGTAGGAAATATACATCTACAAATGTTTGTGGCTTAAGGCTAAACCTTTGGCTATGATACTACTCTTAGGAATGGATCAATGTAAACCCAAACAAACTTGGAATCCTTTAACAAATGGGCCAAGGCAAGCAACAATTTAATGCACTTTATGCACTTTGATACCACATTTTACCTAAAACCTTAAGTGATGCAATAATTGATAAAAGAAGATATTTTTTAAATAAGCATCTGGGAAGAATTTGTTTTGCACTTAATTAAGATTCTCATATTCAAGATATTTTGACATTATTCTTTTATTCAAGAGATTTTTATTTCTTATTTAAGTTATTTTGAGATATTTTGTTTTTAGTTGAAATTTTCTTTTTATTATTATTTCCATTTTCTTCTTTTAACCAATTTTATAAATAGGGTTTAGTTTTAGTTTTGTGAATCACACTTATTACTAATATTTAATTGATATTTAATATAGAGTTTAGTTTTCAGGTGGATTCTTATGTTAATTTTTATTTTTGAATGAATTTTCACATTTTTTTATTATCAAGTATTGTGTTATTTGAATTCTCAAAAAAAAAAAAAAAAAAGAAAAGAAAATTGAATACTAAGCATGCTATTTGAGTTGAATTTTTTAATAAGTATTCTTTTATATGTAACCATTGTTCTGGTGTGAAAAACAAAATTGTTATTATTCTAAATTGAGTTGTTTTTATACTTCAAATGATAAATTATTATGTTATAAGATTTTAAAGATTGAATAAAGAATATATATATATATCATAATTGTGGTCTTATATTTTAGTTTGTTAGTAATGGTCATCGTAGAGAATATGTTAATTTTATAATTCTTAGTTGTTATTTGTTTAAGGCTAACAAGTTGTGCATTTCATATACATCACTTCATGACTTTTTTGATTATAGAAATATATGCTGATGAGTTAGTTGGTCATTTAGGATGGAATAAAACCATTGCATTTGTTAAAAATAGGTTATACTAGCATTCTTTAGAAAGGATGTGTCTAAGGTTGTATTACAATGTCACACTTGTTAGGTTGTTAAAGTTAAAATACTAATTTATACACTCCACTCTTGGGTTTGACTTCTTCTTCACTTAGGCGTCGAGACATTAGATTAAATGCCAATGGTAAGTATATGGTACTAAATGTTGAACATCTTTTCACCCCACTACCATATTATCCGTGCATTTTGGTTTGATCCCACTTAACACTTGCAATTATTAATGCTTTGCGTTGTCTTGCGTCGACTCAATAACTCGAGACCAAGCTTCATGGTCATAGTTTCCATTAGAACCACTGGCTAATTGGATTTGTTCTAGTTTCTTCATTGACTTCCAAGTTGGTAATAAGAATACCGAGCTTTTTTCTCTTTTTTTTACTGCTTCGAAGAGTCTCATAGCCGTATTTCTAGATGTCTACTCCAAAGAGAGGGAGAAAGTCAGATTAATAAAATCTCTATCAAATTGACTTAATAGATAAAACGAGTACGAAAAAATTTAGGAGCAAAATAATGAAAACAACACATTAAATGTATGTTGCTGTGATATAATTTTATGAAGGAACTATTTAATTAAAAAAAAAAAATCCTTTTATTGTTTCCGCATGAACAGAATCATTCCATTAAATCCATTGGATCCATCATGTTTCCTTATTATCAAGTATTCCTATATTATACTTGTAGATGGTTACAATAACATTGACCGTGTCCTTAGCATCCGCTAATGTTCCTTTTAATATTTCCGAAGGGACATAATCAATCCGTTGAATCCATCATGTTTTCTTATTAGCTAGTATTCCAATATTATACTTGAAGATGGTTACACTAACATTGACTTTGCCCATAGCATCCGCTAATTTTCCATCTAATGTTTCCAAAGGATATAATCAATCCATTGAATCCATCATTCAAAAAATAAAATTGCCAATTGAGATCAAAAATTGTCTATTTACATTCTTATTTGATCTCTTCCACAAGGATGACTTACTATTTAATTTTTATTAAATTTGAGTGAATCGCTCGTAATGAAATAGAGGTCTTGGTTGCAATTGGTGACATGTAAGGATTCACTTCACTGACTGATTCTCACTGGCTAGCTTATAAAAATAGCCCAAGTAGCTTGTACCGGAAACAAATAAGAGAGAAGTTATAGGCTTTTATCCCCATGGCTCTTCGCATATTTTCTCAGTGTATGCCTCCTCTTTTCTCCGGACAAGAGCTGTGCCTCTTTTGAAGGAAGGAAAGTTGCTCAAGGCCACCGTCTTGATGAACACAGCCATGCCGTCCAACTCAGCCCTTTGCTTCCATCAACTGTTTGCAAACTATCCTCAAAAGGTTATTTACGTTACCTCTAAATAAACACGCGCGCGCACACACCCACACAATCTCTCTTTGCCTGCAACATAGGTGTTATTTAAGGTTGCGCACCTTGAACGCACATTACCGACACAAACTGCAAGAAGATTCCTCGCTATATTAATTTCGCTATCCTAATGATGATGCTTGTGTTTTTTGGTCCTAATTAATTACGATTGCATCTTTATGCTATGGTTTTGTAGAGGGGGAATGACTAAGATCCTCCCTCAATTTTGCTTTTGCCCTGACAAATAATCATTCAAGTTGAAAATTTTATTTTATTACAAGGGAGTCTCTTAAATAAATTTAAAAATTTATATTATTAAGTAAATTTTAGAAATAGATATAATAATAATTTATACTTGTAATTTTTTCAATTTTAAAAGTTCTAAGAACGTGTAAAAAAATTATAAAACTTATAAATTTAAATTATTAAGAAGGCATAAAAATCAATGAACAGTGTATTAAACTCTAACCAATCCGAGCAAGACAAGTCTCCCAGTGGTTAATGGCTCCGGAGGAGTTGGGACGATCTGTTTTGCGCATTATTTTCTTTGTTGGTGGCCCCATCATCTGGCTTATTGGTGCTATGAATAAAAAATGAATATTTCAAATATCACAAAATTATTATCTGGAATCAATATGTCAACTAGGAGAATATACATGACCCTATTTTGTCTCCTCGCTGAGCTCTGGTTGCGTGGTTGCAGAATTCAACAAGGGAGCATCTTTGAAAGTAGTCGACAAGCACGGACCATGCTATCAACAAAATCATGATGAAGAAAAGGCCAGTGTAATTCCCAATCACATGGAGATCCTCCGGCAGGACCAGGTCCGAGTGAACTACATGAAACATTTAAATTATTGAATATTGGCTTAACTTATTTAACTATAGCTTGACACTTATTTTTTAATAAATAATAAACTACCTATAGCTAATAACTAATGACTTAAACTTTACGTATCTAATTCTCGCCTCCGGTTTGCTAGGCTTGGTAACGAGAATCTCGTAGAAATTGCCAATTTGGCATCATCATTTTAGTAATGTGAACCCTCTCTCGTTGGAATGTCCCACATGATCCTCCGACGCGTGAGATGAGCTCATCTCAAGCGCGGCAGCAATACTTAGGTACCCAATCGCCCAATTGATTGAGGCTATGCGCCCAATCCACTTCTCAGTCGGATACTCCACTTGTGGCCTGTGCCTCGGGGTTGTAGCTGGCCCAATCAAGAGAGCCTAGAAACTCAGTTTATTGAACCCAAGAGAGCCTAGAATTCTTTTCGGTTGAGTTCTAATTTTTTTTCATTTTATCCCTTCTCCATATTTGATATTCAGTTCATTTGGCTCCACTTCTTATGTCGTTGGTTTTTTTTTTTTTTTGTTGGCTCTAAACAGAAAAAAAAAAAAAAAACTGAAGCATCTGGTTACAGAAATCTCAAATAGTCTGCCCTGTTGCATCCGAGTTTCCAAACAATTTACTAAAGAGACAGCATGAAGAAGTTCAGTTTTTTACTTCTGTAGACGCATGCGCATTTAATAAATCTTGATGTATTGTTGAGAGTTTTGGCCGCAACCCACTTACATCTAAAAATCTCTCAGCAAAGATGGTTGTACAACCTCACTTACATCTGCAAATTTTTATAAAATTAACTTCTATAAATAGTGTTGGGCTGGCTCCATGCGCAAAAGCATTGCCCTATGAGAAAATTTTCACCTATCTATAAAAAATATTTTACCGACATATATAAAGCGCTTAACATTTTTTGCCAAATAGAGTTGGATTCATTCTATGATGATAAAGACTCAGTCTATACACGAGAATTGATGACTCATCTTGGCAATTAATAATGCATTTGCATGTGAACAGCTTTTCATCGATTATGATAATGTAGTCATATGATAGTACCAATCACCTTTAATAATGTATTCATATGTTAGAACTTTTAATTATATAACTTTATATGTGAAGTTATTTGGATTCTTTATAAATTAAATTCCAAAGACATTCATTGTATAAATAAAAAAAGAAAAGAAGCAAATAACAAAAAGCTTTTGGAGAGAAAACTCATTAAAAACTTTAACTTTGTTTTTAATGACTTTTTTCAAAGTATTTTGTAAATTCTTTTTATCATATTTTTTTTGTAATTTCTTATCATGTAAGAGAAGATTGCATTTTACCATTGATAGATTGCCACCAGCCATCTATGAGAATGTGTGCGTGGTTGAAAGTTTTTAATCTTTTAAGCCTTTTTTTTATTCCTTTGAATCATCGTGAAGCTATTCCTGATAGACAAGAATTATAAATTTGAGGCCATCAAAATATTTCTCTAAATTTTTGTCTAAAATATAAGGAAAAGATTTTTCATTTTAATTATTAATAAAAGACTTTTGAATCATATCAAAAAGTAATAATAATTTTTTATTTTTGAATTTTTTATTTTTTTAATTAATTTAATTTTAAATTTAATTAAATAAATAATATAATTATATACTTATTGATACAAATAAAATTATTTTTTTTATTATTAATTCTTATTTATTTACCTTACACACACCTGAATCACAATATTTTTTAAAGTATAAACTAAATTTTTATAATTTTAAATATTATTTTAAAAAAAATTAAAATAATTAATTAATATTTTAAATTAAAAAATAAAAATGAAAAAAATATGTAATTTTTAAATTAAAAAGTAAATTAGTAATATCTCTAATGAAATTTTATGAACTTGTCAATTTAGAAAATTTTGTAATTAATTCAAGATAAATACTTCATAATACTTCTACTATTTATATAATATTTGTCATGTATAATTTAAAAAAAAAAATGAAAATTTTCTATTTTAAAAATATTTTTAATTATTTTTTTTAACAAATATTTAAATCTATTGATCCATACATACCGTTTTTCTTCCCACTTCCATCTATGGCCAAAAGATTTAATTAGAGAAAAACCAAATTATCAACATGGCATCACTTATATGTATAAATATAAGTAAATGTGTGTATACAATAAATAAGATAAAATATATAATAAGTTATAAAAATATTCAATGATATCTCACCATTCTTTTTTATTCTTAATTGTATATTTTGTTATCTTAATTATATTATTTATTATTTTGTATAAAAAAAATATATTCTAATAATAAAAAACTTAAACTTTTATTTAGAAATATTAATTTCTAATTTAATAAAAAAAATTTAACATTTATAATAATAAAGAAAGTTATTTTTACCGTAAAACTCAAAATATAATATGTTTTCTTATAGACAAAAAAGTTTTAAAACTTTATTTTTTTTTTTTTATTAAGTGGGGTTTATATTTTGACTATTTTATGGTTAGATGTTTTAGTTATGAATTTTTTTTTTCAAAATTACACAATGTAATTAAAAAGTATATGAAATCAAAAATTTGTTTGATTTTAATATAAATTAATGTTTTGCCTTTTTTACTTTCCCTTTATACACTTTCTTTTGAGGGACAAAGAATTAGTAAGATTCTTATTATACTTTTAATTCAACAAAA
The DNA here is from genome assembly GCA_037832385.1 of Rhizophora apiculata. Taxonomy (NCBI): domain Eukaryota; kingdom Viridiplantae; phylum Streptophyta; class Magnoliopsida; order Malpighiales; family Rhizophoraceae; genus Rhizophora; species Rhizophora apiculata. The sequence goes on along the minus strand of CM075433.1, from coordinate 1,643,045 downwards.
TAAATTTAATATACTCAAATCAAAAGTTTGTGGGCTAGAATTAGATCATCCAATATTTCTTATTTTTTTTTATTTTTTGAGAAAAACTTAGTGTATGTGACATAAAATTTTACTATTTACTTATCACTACCATATTAGCATTTAATATAAAAATACATGAAAAGATAACAAAAATTAAAAAAAAAAATAAATTAACACTTTAATCAATGGATCAAGTTGGATTAAAGAGTGGGTAAAAGCAGATCCCTTGGCTTAAAAGACTTTCATTCTCTTCTCTTTTAGGTTCTTAGACCTTGTGATATGAACTCCGATAATATGTAAATGAAGCCCAACATCAATATTAGTATAGGATCGTTCTAACAAAAGTTATAGGATTTAGAGTTCTGATCTAATGATTATAAACAACCAAAAACTAGTATTATAAGATTCAGATATTACTCCTAACAACAACAACGTTGAAGAATATAAGTTTATTAAACCAACACACTCAAGTATGAAAGTTCAGAATTATTTCTCAAAGAATCAGAGAAAAATAGCTCATACATTCATGAAAAATGGGTTTTCGCCCCTCCAACCACCGTTTCTGCCCTTTTTATATGTTGACCCCCAAAAACCCTAACTAATAAGATTAGCTTATTAAAGAAATTCATTCAACCCATTATATAACAATATAACCCATGAAAATAATCCATTTAAATGCCCAAACATGGGCTCCCAAATCTAACTTCCTTCCCAAGGTCATAGTTTTCAAATTCCTCCACAGATGACACATTTGCAAGCCTCGGTGAAGCCTCTATCATCTTTAACTCGTACCTAGTAACTTCCTGATAGTAAATGTCACACAACAAGTTGTTGAGAGCTTCCTTTATTTTCTTTGACCTTACCCTTATCATTAGTCCTCTAAGGTTTTGCAAAACATCAACTCTCTTGTTGATTTGAGCTACTACAATATGACTTTCGTCATTACCGCTCTCCTCAAAATGATTTGTCCTTAAATCAGCATTTACATCATTAAAGAAAACAAGAGAAAGGTTAGAAACATTAAATGTTGCACCCACATTATACTCACCTGGCAAGTCAAGTTTATATGCATTATTATTAACTTTTGCCACCACTTGAAAAGGACTATCTCCCCTTAGTTGCAACTTTGATTTTCTTTGCATATGAAATCTATCCTTCCGCAAGTGTACCCAAACCCAATCACTAAGTTCAAAAGTGATATGCCTACGACCTTCGTTGGCTTGTGTTTCATATTGTTTGGTTTTTCTCTCAATGTTAAGCTTAACTTTCTTATGAAGTTGCCTAACCACTTCAGCCTTCTTTTTTCCATCTAAATTAACCCTATCATGTATAGGCAATGGTACTAAATCCAAAGGAGATAATGGATTAAAACCATAAACAAACTCGAAAGGAGAATAACCTATAGCATTATGAATAATACGATTATAGGCAAACTCCAGAAAAGGCAAACATTCTTCCTAGGTTTTAGAGTTCTTACCAATAACAGCACGTAATAATATATCAAGAGTTCGATTTACTACCTCAGTTTGTCCATCAGTTTGTGGATGACAAGTTGTAAAAAACAACAACTTTATTCCAAACGTACCCTACAATATCTTCCAAAAATGGTTCAAAAATTTTACATCAAAATCTGATACAATACTCTTTAGCACTTCACGTAGGCAAACAATCTCTCTAAAAAAATAAGTCTGCAATATGTGTGACATCATCCGTCTTGGTGCAAGCAATGAAATGTGCTATCTTTGAAAACTTGTCAACTACAATAAGAATATAATCTCAACCCTTCTTAGACCTAGGTAACCCAAGAATAAAATTTATAAAAATGTTGGTTTAAGGTTCATAAGAAATTTCTAAGAGCATATACTTATTATGAGGCAAAATCCTAAACTTAGCTTATTTACAGGTAATACACTTGGTACAGACTCTTTTAACATCCCTTTTCATATGTAGAAAAAAGAAATATTCATTTAAAATATCAAAAGTCTTTTGAATGTCAAAGTGTCCCATTAAACCACTCCAATGAGCTTCTCTCACACAAAATTTATTTACTCTAAACAAATACTTCTCATGTCTATAAAACTTACCAAAGGCAGTTTTCTCACATATAACATATACGCTACTAAAGTCAGTATCATTAACATACAAATCAATAATGTGCTCAAACTCTAACAACTTAACACTCAAAATGTTAATCGATGTGTACCTACGTGACAATGCGTCAGTAATAAAATTTTTCTTACCCGATTTGTATTGAATTACATAAGAAAAAATTTCAATAAATTTAACTCATTTTGCATGTCTCCTATTCAACTTATCTTACCCTTTCAAGTATTTTAAAAACTCATAATCAGTATGAATTACAAACTCTTTAGGCCAAAGGTAATGCTGTCATATTTCTAAAATCCTAACAAGTGCATACATTTCTTTATCATAGGTTAGATAATTTAATGTTGCCCCACTTAACTTCTCACTAAAGAATACAATAAGTCATTTCTCTTGCATAAGAACTCCCCTAATCCCAATGCCCAATGCATCACATTCAATTTCAAAAATTTTAGAAAAATCAGGTAAAGTAAGAAGTGGTGCATTACATAACTTAGACTTAAACAAATCAAAGGCATCTTATTGTTCCTTACTCCACTTGAAACCCACACTCTTTTTAATCACCTCAATCAATGGTGCAACTATGGTACTAAAATCCTTAATGAACCTCCTATAAAAACTAGCCAAACCATGGAAACTCCTCACATCACTTACACTCTTAGGTGTAGGCTATTCTCAAATTGCCTTAATCTTCTCTTTATCAACCTTTATGCCTTGAGCAAACACAACATAACCCAAGAAAATACATGATCCTTGCAAAAATCGCATTTCTTCAAATTGACATACAATTTCTCTTTCCTTAAAACATTAAGTACACAATATAAATGTTCAACATGTTTTTCTAAATTCCTATTGTATACTAATATGTCATCAAAATAAACCATAACAAACTTTCCTAAAAAAAGTCTCAAAATATAATTCATTAATCTCATAAAAGTATTAAGTGTATTAGTCAAACCGAAGGACATAACTAACCATTCATACAAACCATGATTGGTTTTGAATGTAGTTTTCCATTCATCTCCTTCCTTCATCCTAATTTGATGATACCCACTCTTAAAGTCAATTTTAGAAAAGTAACAAGCACCATGTAATTCATCTAATATATCATCAAGCCTGGGTATATGATATCGATACTTAACTGTTATTTTGTTGATAGCTCTACAATCGACACATATCCTCCAAGATTCATCTTTCTTTGGCACAAGTAACACTGACACTACATATGGACTCATGCTCTCCCTTACATATCCCTTCATTATTAACTTGCCTCCGAAGCTCCTTTGTCTCTTTAGGATTACTTTTATATGCTGGTTTATTGGGAATAGGAGTTCTAGGAATAAGATCAATGTGATGTTCAATCCCTCTCCTTGGTGGTAAACCATCTGGGATCTCCTTAGGGAATACATCATTATAATCTTGCAACAAAAATGAAATAGCATTAGGTAAAGATGAATCAAGGTTAGTGTTAAAGAAATAAGAATTTTTCTAAAAGATCAAGATCATTTGTTGCCTAGCTTGGAAGGCAACCCTAACATATGCTCCTTTTGCAAATACATTCACTTGTTTTCTCTCATCTTCACTCTTGTGAACCTAACCACTCTTGTACTTAGTACTCTCAAATGTATTCACCTTGTTTTTCTCTCCTTCACTTTCTTTTCTCTCGACTCTTTCTTTCTTTTCACTCCTCCTCTTTTGCTCACTTTCATAAAGTCTCACTTGGTCTTTATACACTTGTTTTGGAGTCAATGGAACAAGTGTAAATAGTTTTCCATCCATGTGAAAGAATAGCGGTTTTTGTAATCATCATACAAAACTTTTCTATCAAATTGCCAAGGATGGCCCAATAACAAATGTTTGGCCTGCATAGATATAATATCACAAAACAACTCGTCTTTATATCTACCAATGGAAAATGGAACCACAACTTGTGTAGTCACTTTCACCACTCCATTGTTATTTAACCATTGCAAATTATATGGCCTAAGATATTTAATTGTAAATAAGTTCAATTTTTCCACCAACTCTATACTTGCTACATTAGTGCAACTACCTCTATCAATGATTAAGTAACAAAGTCTATCTTGAACCAAACATCAAGTATGGAAAATATTTTCCCGTTACATCTTAACATCATCCTCCTCCTTAACCTACACACTAAGGGCTCTCCTTACTACTAAAAGCCTTCCACCATACTCTGGGTATTCTATCCCTTCATTAACCACTAGCATCCTCTAGTGGCGGTATTTGGTCTTCATCACTAGCATCACTACTAGACACATAGACACCATTCTCTATAAGGTACATGGTTCTCTTATTAGGACATTGTGAAGCCACGTGACCCCTACCCAGACATCTAAAGCATTTGATGTCCCTAATTTTTCCTTGGGTGCCCTCAAGTTTTTCTTCAAATTTGCCCTTTTCTAGGCTGCCCCCACTAGTCTTGGGTCTCTGTGAATTGGTTTTAAACTCAGAAGTCATCTTCTCTTTCTTCTTCCCCTAGTTCGACTTCCAAAAAGATGAACCTAAGTTCTAATTATTTCTAGAAGTGCTTCTTCCCTTAAGTTGCCTCTCAACTTTCATGGCAGTGTATACCATATCTTCAAACTCTACATAGTGTTGCAGTTCTACCATATTGGTTATGTTTCTATTCAACCCCTGGAGGAACCTACCCATGGTTGCCTCCCTATCCTCCATTATATTTGCTCTAACCATAGCAATTTCCATCTCCTTATGGTACCCTTCCACACTCTTGGAACTTTGTGTAAAACTCTACAACTTGTTATACAAATCCTTATAATAAGAGCTAGGAAAAAATCTCCTTCTCATCATAGTTTTCAACTCATTCCAAGTTTCTATGGTTCTCTCAAAATTTCTTCTCCTAGTGGTAATTTGTTGGTCCCACCATACTACAGCATAATCAGTGAATTCTGCCACGACTAACTTCACTTTCTTGTCCTTAAAGAAGTTATGGTACTCATATATTAATTCTACCTTTCGTTCCCAATCCAAATAGACATCGGGGTCAGTTTTCCCTTAGAAAGAAGATATTTTCATTTTAATATTATTAAGATTTTTGTCTACTCCTTCCTCTACTCTATTTCTGTTATCCCAACCTCCATTGTACCTATCATAAACATTTTCATTGTCTCTTACTCCTCTACCATTCATATTACCACGTCCTCCTCTAAATCTACCTTTAAAGTTTTTACTAGCATTATCATCGTCATCATAATAATCATCACCATCTTCACCAAAGTCATGTTCAAATTGCTCCTTTATGACCCTCCTAGCTAGCCTCTTAGGATTGACACTCGATTCCCCTTCTATTATATCCATCTTGTCTCGAACTTCCCAAGACATTTGGTCAATCCTATCAAACTTTTGCTTTAAGGATTTCATAAGCAATTTGAAATCTGGAACAACTACTTCCTCCTCTCCATGTGGGAAACTGCCTTCTTTAACATTAGACATTAGATATGTAAGATTGTTAGTAAATAAAGAATATACCTCACAAAACTCCCTCCCTAGCATGTTTGCTCTCCACTCAACTATAGTAGTCCTCAACTCTCGTGTTTCACGCAATGAATTGCAAGACTCTAAGAGCTCTTTTAATAGTTCTACGCAAACTAAATTTAGAACAAACAAAACTTGAATATATCAATCTTAGACCTACCTCTTTAGAGAAGTGACACGATTAAGAAGATGGGCAATAAAGCAAAAAAAATGTCAAGGAATTTAATAATATAAGCAGTGCAATCAGATAATAATCAATTATCGAATATAATTGAGTAAATGACCAATTGAGCAATGAAGTCAAGTTTTTTTTTTTTTTTGGTTAACTAATGGTTATTTTTATAGAAGGAACGAATAGCAGAAAGACAACCTAAGAAATACACGATTTTTTTTTTTTGTTAACTGATGGGTATTTCTGCAAAATGAATAACAGCAGTGGCCAAACACAAGAAACACACGAATTTCTTCTTTTCTTTTGTTTTTTTTTTGTTTTTTTTTTTTGATTATTCAATCAACAATAAAGAATAAATGATAACAAAAGTATAACTAACCTGAGTTAGAGATAAGGCTCTGATACCAAATGATACAAACTCTGATTATATGTAAACGAAACCTAACATCAATGTTGGTATAAGTTTGTTTTAACAAAAGTTAAGGGATTTAGAGTTTTGACCCAATGATTATAAATAACCAAGAACTAGAATTATAAGATTTAGACGCTACTCCTAACAACAATAATGTTGAAGAAGATAAGTTTATTAAACCAACACACTCAAGTATGAAAGTTTAAAATTAGTTCTCAAAGAACCAGAGAAAATAGCTCATACATTCATGAAATATGGGTTTCTGCCCCTCCAACCACCCTTTTTGCCCTTTTTATATGCTAATCCCCCAAAAACCCTTGCTAATAAGATAGGCTTATTAAAGAAATTTATTCAACCCACTACATAACAATATAACTCATGAAAATAATTTATTTAAATGCCTAAATATGGGCTCCCAAATCCAACTTCCTTCCTAAGGCCATGGTTCTCAAATTCCTCCACAGATGACACATTTGCAAGCCTTGGTGAAGCCTCCATCATCTTTAACTCATACTTAACAACTTCCTGATAGTAAATGTCGCACAATAAGTTATTGAGAGTTTCCTTTATTTTCTTTGACCTTACCCTTGTCATTGGTCTTGCAAGGTTTTGCAAAGTATCAACTCCCTTATTGATTTAAGCTGGTACAATATGACTTCCATCACCTTGTGTAACAATAAAATGGTAAGATAGATTCATAGATAAATATAAAGAGAAGAAAAATTGAAGGAAAAGATGATGATTTTGTTATAATTTACATTCGTCTTGAACACTTTACTAAATACTCCTTTAAGAACTTAAATGTTCAAGTTATTAGTCTTTACTCTATCATTGCAAAATTTACATCTAATACATATTTACTTGATTTGTCTACTAACTTGAATATTAGTCATATATTTTTAATGTTGAGTATTAGAAAATATTGAGTATTTATCACCTTAGTGAGGCACTTTCAAGCAATTTTTTTTTACCTTTTAGTAGGAATTATTATGCTCAAAACACCATCTCTTACTCTGCATGTTAAAGGCATTAACACTATCTTAAATAATGAGCACCTTGCTTCAAATTTTGATACCACTTTGTCCAATAAAAAGCATGTCTTGTTTTTTATGCTACTTGGCTTTTTTACGATGAGTTTCATTCATTAGATCACATTTTGCTTGATGCGTGTACCTTGATGGAGTCAAATTCCTTCTAATTAGAGGGAAATAATGTGATTGCTAACAATGAAAGATATTTCCAAAAGAAATATTTTAGAAGATATCATTTCACATCTAATTAAAATTCTTTTAATTGGGATATTTTTACACATTTAATAAGATTTTCTTATTTAAGAGAATTTTATACTTTAATTAAGTTATTTTGAAATCTTTTCATTTTTAATAAAAATTATTATTATTATTATTATTTTCTTTTTGTAGTCAATTTTATAAAAAAGATTTAGTATGGACTTTATCAATTAAAATTTCACGAATATTAGAATGATATTAAGTGTTAAATTTAATTTTTAGATAAATTTTTATCATAATTTTTATTTCCTTATATATTCTCATTTTTTTTTTTAATTTTATCTTTTGGTTTGTTTCTATTTTACATCATTAAGAAATTAGATTACGTGTCTTTTTCAAATTTTAAGTTGCTTGCTATTTTCTCCTTTTTTTTCCAGAGCACCTTTAATACACTAAATTGGAAAGCAATATTCAAGTCCCTAAATATAGGAACGTGAATAATTTTTTTGTCCGGGAATACTGTGAAAAGAAGTCTGTTAAAAGATGGTTTAAAAATTTGAAGTGGGATCAACAAAATAAAATTTCTCATCCTTTCGCTGAAAATACATGAAAATAACCACTTACCTTCAATTTTCTAGCTTTTAGGTTGCCAATGGACCCACCTCTGCCCATCTCTCCGGCTGAAGTTTAGACTATCATGGAAAATGATTTGAGGCTGATATCCGTGAAATTTTTTGCAATTATGAAACATAAAATTTTATTTCACGCTCTTCTTTAAATCCTAACACACCATAAATATCATAATGCTTAAAGAAAGTATCAAAGTACAGACCCCACTCGACAAAGTCCCACCGTCTTCTCTTTTACTCTCTTCTCCACTTTTTCACTCTTTTGGGTCACATCCATGTTGCAGTAAGTTGTTAGCCACTGAGAAAAACCCCCCAGGAAGATACACCACAAATCTTTTAACAATTGAGAAGAAATTAACATTTTAAGGAAAGAATTAACGGTGACTGAAAAAAAAGGAGAGAAGAAAGGAAGGAGGGAGTGAAAATCCCGACAATATCGTTGGTTATTGATTATAAGCGAAATATGAAAAAAAAAATCCCAAAATTAAACAAAAAAATTAACAATTTGCAATTTGTTATCGCTTCTAATCACCGCTGTCGTCGTCGTCATTATCATCGCCAGACTCGTGGTGTTCAACCTTGGCGAACCCAATGCCACGCGCCACCGTCGCGTTCGGAGTGTCCACAGCAGCCGCTGACGACATCTCCATCTGGCAAACCCTAATAGCACCGATTAATTTCTCGGGCAATTCGTTCTCCGCCTGCGGCTCCACCACGAAGCCCATGTCAATAGTCACGCTAGTGACGTACCCCAACGCGAGTTGTAGAATCGCTCTGGCGATGGCGGAGCTCGCTATATCCACATCAATCTCCAAATAGTTTGGTCCTCTGTGATAATTACAAGTCAATGCTCTACCTAACAAGCACGCACTGTAGCTCCCCACCGTTTTCTTGACAAGCCACGGTCCCTTGACGATCCGGTTCACGATCTTAAACCGCTGGTTCCTAAACGCATCGTCTTCGTGGATGAACCGGTAGAGGAGCGAACCGGGAGGGATAGGATCCTCCGTGGCAAAGTAGAAAACGGCGCTGTGATGTTCCTTTCCGGGAACCTGGAGATTGACGGCGAAAATGAAGCTTTTCAGTGATTTGCCTTGGGATTGGGCGTTTCTGAGGGCCTGGGACACGCGGCTGTCTGGGCGGGCGAGTACGTTGTGGAGTTTCGTACTCGATTTCAGCCAGTCCATTCCAGCCGGGGCCAGCAAGTAGTCGCCTGAGGGGGATTTCTGCCGTCTCGTAAAGTATTTTTCGGAGCGGAGAGCGAAGAGGTCACCGGGGGGTGAGGCCCATCCGTTGGACCCATCGTGGAGGTCAACCAGAGGTAGGGATCCACCGTGGATGGACTCGGAGATCCAATCTGGCGCATCAGGACTTGCGACGGCCGCGGAGGCGGAGGCAGTGGTTTTGGATCTGCAGGCAGCGGAATCGGAGGCTGAGGAGCTCCGGCGCTCCTGTTTGGTTGAGCACATGGTGGTCCAAGCTTCTTTTTTTTTGTTTTTTATTTTTTATTTTCTGCCTTTTCCTATCCGTCCGCAGCTTCTCTCCAATAAGAGAACAACACTCTCTATAACTCTCTACCGCAGGCTGCAAACGCAAAGTATAGGCGCTGAGAGCGAAAGTGTCGTGACGGAGGCCAAATGAGAATTGAATAGGTGTAATAGATTCAGATGGACAATGATGCCCCTTTAGCTTCCCAGAAACTACGGCAGACCTACTTTTTCCCTTTTTTATTTTTAACTTACTTTTTCCTTATTTGCTCCTTTGTCGTGGATTCCGTAATTGTAATTAGCCAATGTTGGTGAAATAACGGCTTCAGTCGTTTTGATAATTTATTAATATTATCACTATTATCACCACGTTTTAGCACCAAACATTCATCGGTCAGATAATTGAGCTGTAACGAACAATGCGTTAGTAAGGACAAATGCAATTAGCGTTCCTTAAAAACATGCTAAAGTACTTCAACTAAATGATAAATTTTAGTCTTTTCCTAGCCTGTCTCATTCATTCCTTAACTTAAAGTCAAGCACAGAATAAATAGCACGTCATTTGATAAATTTTTGTATTCTTAGCATTATTTTACTTGGATTTTATATTATAAAAAACTTTTAATATCCTAAATAAAGATGTAAAATTTATAAAAATAAAAAATATATATTTATTATATAATTTATAATTTAATAAATTTTTTAATAAAAAAATTTGAGCACAATCAATGAACACGTTCACACACACACACATCAATAAAATTGAACACCAATTAACATGTATTAATTATTTTAATATTTTTAATGTGGATGTGATTTATTTAAATTTATGAAAAAAAAATATTCAAAATGTTGACATAATTTGCATGAACTATAGAATGTATAATGTTTCTCAGGAAAACTTTCAGATCTCTAATATTAATCATGACTTAAAAATCTCACACTTATCAAATCAAATCTCATTTTTCAAAAAAGAGGTATGATTACGGATATGAATTTAAGGTCCGGATAGCAGCATGATTCCATCCAGTTAGCTGTGAGCCCTGCTTTAGCCACCCCGGATGAGCTGGAGGATTTGGACGAGAGAATATTGATCTGTCTTTTCTTTTCTTTCGGTATTTTTTTCGACACTTTTCGGAAATTTGCAGTCGCAGCTTTCTTTATCCGATTCTCTTCTTTTCCGGCTTTTATTTACATGAAACAAAATGAATAATGACAGTTAAAGTATTTCCATCGGAAACGAGGGGCAAAGTTTTAAATGAAAATGAAAAGGCGCGACAGCGAAAGATGGGGACACCAACTTGGATTCCGTTTATTTTCAACGCATCGGTGTTGACACTCCTTGATGGGGACACGTGGTAGGAAAAGGAACACCAAGGACGTTAATGATACCAGCCAACCTCTTGGATTTGGCTTCTTTCCCACGGCTGATCTCTACGACCTTATGCCGTGCGACAACGCAACACGTGGAATCAGGCGAACCAAGACAAAGAGCTCCTACGAGCTCATAATCCAATTGTTACGGTAAGGAATTTACACCAAATTAGAGATCGTCTTGTTACTAAAAAAAAATTTATATTTTACACTTTAAATATAAGATATATTTATATTTTATATATTAAATTTTTAAAAATTATAAAAAATTTTAAAATTAGGTAATATTAATAAATTATTATATTTTTATATATATGATAAAAAATTAAAAATATTTATTTTTAAAATTTAATTTTAATTTATTTTCTTTTTTCGTTGTATTCCACAAACTTTTTAATTTTCTTTTTCAATTTTTTTTTGTTTTTTCTTCCTCATTTTTTTTGTTTTTTACAAATCTATACAAATTATAAGTAAATTTATATTTGAAATTCATTTTTTTTTTCTAAAAAAGAAATTGTTATATATTTTATTATTTAAAAATTTATAATTTTTTTCTTTAAAAGTATTTTAATTTACTACTTTTGGCCTAACCTCATAAATCTATTAATTTATCAATTATTTATATTTCTTAAAGATTTATGGGATTTAAGACTATTTTTAAAAGTTTTCATTAATTTATTATAATTAAGTATGAAAGACAAATGGTGGTGAGTGTATGAAGATGGTTGTAAAAGAGGGAGAGTATGAATAATAAGATACAATTAAGATATATGGAATTTTAAAAAGAAAATGAGATGGGAATGATGACAAGTGAGTAAAGATAGTGGTAAAGGAGAGAGAACAGTCTCGTGAGATAAGATTAAGATACATGAAATTTTAAATAGGGGGAACAATATTGACACGCACAAAAAAGCTTTATACATGCAAATATAATAAAACTCACCACAATAACACAAAAAATTTCAACTTTTAAGTATTTTCTTTTCAATTTCTCATTTCTTGTCAATCTTTTATCTCTATTTTTTCTTTAAATTTCATTAAAAATGAGAAATAAAAGGAAATTACTTTTAAGTTAAAACCTCTCTTTGATCTCTCTCGTCTACGTAAGGATGCCCATTATTGCTATTGTTGTTGTTGTTGTTGTTGTGATTGTTCTTGGGACTATGGCAGCTAGCATAATTTCTTATGCTAGATTGGTCAAATGGATTAAGTATTAAAAGAGTGACAAGACTAAGAGCAAGGGCTAGAAAATCTAGAAGTTAGGGTCAAAGTAGAGCAAAAATTAGGTTGAGAGGGTTAATCTATAAGTTTTTAAAAGAATAACTCAATGGATTAGTTTTTCTTGGGTATCATTTTGATGGAAGGAATGTTGTAGGCATGGGATTTAACTGGTGGGTTTGGGTGGTATTGGGTGATAATGATAGTACTTCTTGGAAACCTAACTGACATTTGGACAACTTATTTAAAGGAAAAAATGTGGCTTAAATGAAAGTAATCAACTAAAGGTTGACTCACTTGGATTTAGTAATGGATTTGCAGGCTAGAAAAAGTGGTGATAGCTAATTGTTGTTGTTGTTATTTATAATAATGGTGGTATTGTAATTACGGTTGTTACTAGTAATGTTATTATTACTATAGTCAATTGGGAAAATTTGTTGGTTTTGGTTATCTTGGCTTGTTGATAAGGGCATAAATGAGAAATTGAAAAGGAAATACTTTGGGAGTTGAAATATTTTTGCCTTATTGTATTAAGTTACATTGCATTTATATGTATAAAACTTTTTCATATGTGTAAATATCATTGCCCTTTAAAAAGAAAATGAGAGAAGGGGTAGAGGTGATAAGTGAGTAGAGATGATGGTTGATAAGAGAGAATATGGATGGTGAGACAAGCTTAATATAAATGCGGTTTTAGAGAAAGAATGAGAGAAAAGTAATGGTTGGTGGATAGAGGTAGTAGTGAAAGAGGAGAAAAAGTAGAATAGTGAGATCAGAGATATAAAAAATGGTGATTGTAAAGGTATTTTGGTTTTTTAAAGTTATTTTTAATGATATTTTTACAATTAAATATAACTTTTATTAACAACAAGTTAATTGAAGAAATTTTTTATTACCACTTGTAATTGTTAATATATTTTTTGTAATTTTCAAAAATTTGGTATGTAAAGTGTAAATACAGCATAAATTTAATATACAAAATGTAAATTTCTCCTCACCATGCTCACACTAATTATAATATATTTTTTTATGCTTAAATTCAAGGGATTATTGACTATAAATACATTAATTGTTATACTCTTAAATCTCTTAATATGAAATTACAAGTATTTAATAACACTTTATACCAATATTTAACATGAAGTTTGATGTAAGTTAGATATGTCAAGAAAGTAAGATGAAAAAAAAAGTGAATGTGCATGACAACAATTTAAGGGATGCTAGGTATTAAGTGATGGTGTTAGTGTCAAATGGAGAAAGAGTTAGAGGCTGAAGCACAAATGTTGCATGGTATTGTGCATTAACATTAAAGTAACATGTGCTGGATAGCATGGGTGATAGTTCAAACATACTAGTGTTTCCTCCCACCATATAGTCATATTTCTTAATTTTTTTAGGGAATAATGCATGTATTACATGAAAGTTAGCCAACATCAACATATAGATGGAGGTTTGAGTTGATCCTATGAAGATTTGTTATAAGTTAGTTTACAAGTGCTTCAATGAATGATTATGACACTAACAAAACGTTGGTGTACGAGGTAGGGTTTAGGCTAATGACTTATTGGATAGCATGAACGCAAGATCTAAGAGTGCAATAAAGTAGTAGGCTAAAAAATGCAAAGACTTAGAGTGCAGATCATGTCAATACATACATTAAGCACCACAAAAATAAAAAGAATATGAGTTATACTCCCTAAAAACAGGAGACATGTGCTTATGGGAACACTTGTTAGGAACTTACAATGGGCATATTATGTCAACCAAGTAAAAGAAAGTGAATTAAATAGTGTCATCCAAAGCATGCGAACATTAAGCATGAAAATAGTGCAAATAGGGCTTTTCTCTTATTAAGTTATGAAATGATATATCTCAAATTAAAGAAAAATTTGTCAAAAATGTCTAAGTAATTTAAAATTGTCATTCCTACTTCTAAGTAATGTCCAAATAAGTAGAAAATTTATAAATTTAACACATCTCAATATAAAATTTTAAGACATTGAATTTATAAGTTATTTTTCTTTGTAAGTTATTTTCTCTTCTTTTATACATCTAGTGTGGTATTTCTTAACCATATAACTTATACTTAAAATTTTAACAATATTTATTAAGATAGGATTGATTTAACAACTAAATCAAGTAAATTTAAATAATTGAAATTATTAATTATAAATTTTATAAATAAATATAAGTAGTTAAGAGTTCATATACGAGAAAAAAAAAGTGAAAAATACTTATGAGAAATGATTTGATGTTTTTTTTTACTATTTTATTGTGAGAAAAATATTAAAGATTAAGAAAGATTCTTCAAATGTTGATCTTTCTCTATAATTGTGTAATTGTAACTGCTTAACTAAAAAAATATTTTGCTTGTACTTGGTTGTGTATTAGATTAATTAAGACTAAAAAGTATATTAGTGTCATCAGAATAATAATAAAAAAAAAGTATTTAAAGTTGACCTCTTGACACTAGCTCCTTAGTGGATATCTTATTTCTTTTCTTGACATAAAATTCAATATTTTTCAGGCGCAGGTTGACTAGAATTTCAATGTATTTCTCTCCAACGCACTCACGTATTGCGTGATGTAGTACAAGGCCACGACTTTCAAGTAGGAAGTAATTAATTAGTCCTCCGGATAAAGTAAACAATTAGTCCGACGGGAGCAAAAATATATGAAATAATGCCAAAAGCATACTGTTCCTAATTTAGATGAGAAGAGGCCCATACCATCCCAGTTCTTCCCCAGAAAGGTGTTTTTCAAATGGTATTCCCAGGCGTCTTAGATGGTTTAGCTTTTTCGCCGAGTCTTCTTTCTCGCTCCTAATTTTTCTTTAGAAGTCAACAGATACACTAATATAAATGGCCACAGGATAATCCTTTTTTAGGTACATGGAATTGGGACATCTTTACGGTCATAGATTGCCTCTTAATATGTGTTTGTCATTGAACGACTTGTCAGAGAACGGCGCACAGTGATGCCCATGAGGCGTATGCAATAATCAAGATCCATTTCGAAAATAACAAAGAACTTAGACCGAGTGAAGAAATAGAACAAAATATAAAACTCCGGATCTGACTTCAGGTTTTATGCGCACCTTGAGAATACGACTCCATTCTACTCAATAATTAACCGAGGCTTTTGATAGTAACTGGCCCCCGCTACGCCCACAGATTGGCAATTGGAAGCCTAGGATCCTTTTGACACCAAAAACCAAACCATTGCGTGATGGATCTTAAAATGCGTTGCGCGCCAGAGTTCCGGAAAACAGTAAATGCGATGGCAAAAAATGCTTCCCGATACAACAGCCGATATATCAACTGAGATTAACTCCTAGCAGCATGTTTTTCTCCCTCTAAAAGTTGAGGTAAGATTGAATAACTTTCAAGTGCTGTATGCACATCTCAAAGGAATATAAGCAAACACCTAAGAAAGCTAAGCAGCACACGAAGCAATACAGTGGGCATGATCAAAGAATATCGCCAGTAACAACCAGGTATCCACAGGTGTTCTTCGCACTGCAAATACTAGAATTATGTGACGCATCTATGAATGTAAACCCAGCATTTCTAACCATGTACATAATCTGTCTAAGTAGAATTGCCATTCAGGAATTCAACAGACAGCCGCCTGCAAACAAATTTGAAAAGCATCAGTAACCTGCTATATTGTCTGTATGTTAAAGAGGTGACAACAATCAGCTTAACTTAAATGGATGTTGCAAAAACTGAACTTTTGAGGAACACAACACTACAAGCATATATATCCTACGCAGCAATATTTTGATGCTTTAAAATCCAAGTTTTTGCCTCCAGCTCCTGAACCTTCAAAGTCAGATTCACAAAAGGAAATGATCTGCCAGATTATCATGCAACATCTATTTAATCCCATTACCAAAAACACAAGAATCCACACAAGCTAGCATGATCTGTTTGTTGTGCATAACATGCACACTTGCAGCCATTAACCAAGGCTGGGAATCTAACTGAACAACAAGATGTTTAAATCTGACAATCCGAAGTTTGATGATACTACCCCATACCTCTCCATTTCATCATGCCACAAGCAAAAGTGCTGCTCATCGGGTTATCTTGTCTGGAATCTAATTATTCTTACTGTAAAATTCTGCTTTCTATGATTTGTCAATAGGAAATATTAACCTGATAAGCAACATCACCAATTATTGATCCTTAATCAATGCTTGCAACGAGTATAAACATATTTAAATTCATAGGCCTTGTAGCATTCCCCTCAAAGACGGTCATGCATATACCATGCAAAAGCACTTTAAAAATTGTCTGCTCATACAAGCACTTGAAAAAGAGAAGGCAGTAACTGGGAACCAAACCAATAATGCTCCACTACGAAAGAAAAACCACACAATTTCCAGTTTTGCAGAGCAGCAATGACATCACTAACCAGAAAAAATAGATTTAAACAACGGCTCTGAGCTACTTAAACATGCCTGCCATCGCTAGCCTACTTACTTTTGAGCAAATATGCAAATGGTAATGCATATCCGAAAGAATTCTATGGTACAACATGAACACATGAAACCACAATTTAACGTGCCTAATAATTCTTGCAAATTTCACCATTATCTTCAACATCATGCCCATCTCATAGTTCTTAAGAAGGCAAATGAAAATCATTGGACGCTAATCCAGCTGCTGGAGACTGTAGTAGATTGCATATAACAGACAGAAAAGATAAACAGAAGATGTATTTTCAGAAACAGCAGTGTACAACAATCTTAGACAAGAAATTGGTATAGCTTCAGGCATCTTGCATGTCTACATTTTGCTAGATCTTTTTGTACCATTTCACAAGCAAAAATTTTCAATCCAGAGGATCAAACAAATTAATCAGCACCAGAACAAATACAGTGGAAATCAAACAGGGGATCATTGACAATGCAGAAAGATTCATTAGAATGCTTAAGAAGAGTATAAGTCTATAAGCAATACACCATGTCTTTTACCTCTAGTTTGGTGAGTAAGCCCACCATAATTTTGTTATCCTCATCCTTATACACAAATGGCTAGCAAAACTAAAATAATAATAATAATAATAATTAAGAAAAAAAAAAAAAAAGCAGCAGCCCAAAAATGCTCTCAAGAATGACTATTCCCCAGCCCCGAATAAACATGTAGCCAGCGGAAACTTTTTCAAAATTCTCAAAATGCATGAAATATGCATGCTATGCAGAAACACTAACATTCCTGCAAACCCAAACAGTAACAACGTATTTGAGAAACAATGAGCTGAGTTGCAAGTCCACATGTGAGTGTGTGTGTGTGTGTGTGTGTGTATGAGAGAGAGAGAGAGAGAGATTTGACAAACCAAACTAATCATCAATTTGCCTTTCTTCTCTGGGGCTGTCTGTCGGTGGTTAACCTATAGATCCAGTAAACCTAACACAGATAACAGTGACACAGAAATTCAAACATTTTGAATATCTAATAGGGATTGAAACTAAACTAGGAGACTATTGAAACAGTGGATAAAAATACATTAGGGGCTTTGTGATGAGATTACCAAAGCCACTACGTGAACTCCTATTAGAATCGCCGCCATCATGGGTACCATATCCATAAACCACGGCCCCAACGATGTCTCCTTCGCCATTTTCGTTCAGGCACTATCCGAATCAATGTGCGAGAGTATGCGCGCGTGTGTGGGGAGCATTGACAAACAGTGTTTCTATGATTCTGGCGGTGAAACCTCACCCGCCGGTTGTGGGCTTCTCCTTCTTGTTTTTATTTTATTTTACTTTATTATTATTATTATATTCAACTTAATTCGATCATTGGGAAAAAAAAAAAAAAAATCAATGACTCCAAACTCATTAAAACTTAAACATGTAATTTGAAAATATCAAAAAAGGGGAATTTAAAAAATCAATAAATTTGTAATTTAAAATATCCAAAATTTGAAAACTTAATGCAGGCTAGTCCAATGTAAGTCTTGAGCTTTTATTTAATTCCAACCCAAACGTGGCAGTTTCACTGGGGTTGCGTGGCAGAAACTACGTGCTTTTCTCCTCGTTGCTCCCCATCGCCCGTAGCGTTTCGCAAATGGTGGCTCGCCCCTGAAGAAAGCTGCCAGTGCTGGCTGCCGATGGATTCATGAGCAATTTGTATTGTAAACCTTTCCTTCTTCCCTTCCATGTCAAATTTTCTGCTCGGCAATGAGGCATATCTATGAGAGTCTCAAGCGCCGCCGCCTGCGCCACCCAACGTTGCTCCCCAAAGGTATTCTTCCCACTTAAAATCCAACTAATTTGTTACCGTTCCCCTCGATTGCCTGCCTGCCAATTTACTTAAATGCCGTCAAAGAAGCTAAACCAAAAAAAAAAAAAAAAAAACATTTTAGTCATTGAACCTCGGTTTAATTGACACCGCGGTGGAATCTTTTGTTGGGATGATTTTTTTTTTTTCAAAAAAAAATTTGGGGGTGTACTGCTTGCAGCGGTTTGTCGACTGTGTCTATCATTTATTTGTGAGAATTAGTTTTTCTGACTTCATTTGTATTTTTCCTATTGAAGTTGTGTGGTTTGTGTATTCTTGGCTTTGTTGCTAACTGCAGTTGCCTAATCCCTTTGTTTGATTACATATATAGGTAGGGTTTTGCGCCATGACTACATTTATGGTTATGGCATATTATTGCTATATTTTGATGAGCTGGTTTTTGAGCTTCAGATACGAGCTTAGTATTGCGCTAGTGCCACCTTGACCCATGATAATCATTGTTTTATGAATCGTGTCGTCTGAATTTGGCCACAATTTGACCATTGTTTAAGAGTTCTGGATTCTTCTTGCAGAAATACATCATTATTGTAATGTTTTCGCGATTCTGCGGAATTGTAAATCACTGGGAGCTCAGAAATTTATTGAACACAGAAAACAACTAAACAGTTTGCTACAACCATACTGCTTGCACCGAAATTTGTAAGTGGATTTTTTAATATTTGAAAATCTTAAACGACTAGTATGTGTCTTTGATGTCAGGTTTGAATGTTTCATTGCAATTCCTAAGTTAGGTATTTGGTGCAGATTCTCTACAGCTTTCACTAGTGTGCATGAGGAGAGACCATCTGCAGAGTATGCAAAGTTGAGGAAGGAATCACTGGAAAGTGAATTTGGAGAAGCTCTTGGTTCTAGTTCCAAGAGAGTATCCATTGTCTACCGATTTGGCCCATTTTTGGCTTTGTACAGAGCAGCAATCATTTCATTTCATATGTTGAGGTTAACCGTCTCGCGAGGTTTTGTTCAAGACATGAAGAAACGTGCCATCATGGTATGTTATTCCTTGCTGCTTTTTACACCCGTCCAGTTGTTGCTTCTTAGTAGTCAAAGCTT
This sequence comes from Rhizophora apiculata, assembly GCA_037832385.1. NCBI lineage: Eukaryota > Viridiplantae > Streptophyta > Magnoliopsida > Malpighiales > Rhizophoraceae > Rhizophora > Rhizophora apiculata. The sequence goes on along the minus strand of CM075433.1, from coordinate 1,623,523 downwards.
CAGCTTTGATAGCCATGATTATTCTGAAAGTACATGCTTCATATTTAGTTGGAATATGACAAATTGTCATCTTGTGCTTAGCCTGCTAGGTAAGGAGGCAGCTACTGAGTCCTCTCTTCCTCTTAGACCACATTTATTTTTCTTGTATCTTTGCATCTTGGGGTAAGTAGGAAATTGTCTCTAAGGTTTGAAATGCTTGAGCTTTCGGACACAAAGATCTAAAATTAAACAGTTAAATGACTAATGCTTAGGTTTGTAAGTCCAAAATGAAGTTGTTTCAAAAAATTCAGCCCCAAAAATATAGTTGTCATCTAAATAAGTTCCTGGGGACCAAGTATTGATTTTAAAAAAGGGCTTGTTTGATTATCTTCTTATGCAGTTAAACTTCATGAATATTTTTGCACGACCCTAATATTTTACTTTTGTTGAACATTTATGCCTAAAGGTATTGGAATAAGAAAAGAATAACTGTTACACTAAATTCAAAAGCATTGCATGATAATCTTGCAAATAGTAGACCTTTTTGTAGAGGTGCTACCTCCAGTTATCCATTTGCAAACAACTAGTGCACAGGCAAGAAAAGTCACAGAACCCCACACCTATATTATGTACTTCTTCATGATTGAGTCAGTACCATACTGCAGATATAGGAATTGCTATATATGTTTTGGCCATGGTAGGCTGTATTGTAAGATTATAGTGTCAACTTCTTCTTTTTGTTTTTTTCTTTTTTCCTTGACACAGATTGGTGCCTATATGTCTGTCTCTTGCTTGTGGCAGAAAATTTTTATGATAATTTTTGGTTATTTACAATAGATTGTTTTCCATTCCTGCAGTTTCGTGAAACTCTGATACGCTTGGGGCCTTTCTATGTAAAGGCAAGTAATTATATTGTGAGATTTTCAAATAGTTAATTTATTTAAAATCTCTGGTCTGTAACAAATGTGAAGTTGTCATATTAGAAAACTGTAAGGATTCTCATATTTTTACCATTTATTTTCAAGCCCCCCTTTTTTTTTATGGTTTAGGGTGCAGACTGATCATTATTTACTTGTGAGACCTTTTGAAAATTGTTAAAGCCTGGCATATGGTTTCCTAATTTCAGGAACCATGGTCAGTAGTCTAAGCAATGAAAATCTTTTAACTGGAATTGAACTTTGAAGTTTATCAATAGGTGTAGATTGCTTTGTGGAAATTTGCATTTTTGGTTCATGTTGGTTGTATTTACAGCTTGGGCAGGCCCTGAGCACAAGACCAGATATATTACCAATCATATATTGTCAAGAGCTTTCAAAGTTGCAGGTATGAATGTTTCCTTTTTTCATTTTGGGCCTTTTTTGGTTGATGGAAGGTAAGAATTTTTTTTTTTCTTTCTTCATATGTAAACTTGAGAACTCATGTGATCTGGTTTCATTGTTTTCACTTCAGATGGATCTTTTGCAGCTTTCCTATATTTTGCTATCCTTACAGTTTTAAGTTATCTATTGCTAGGATCAAATACCACCATTTCCAACTCATCTTGCTATTAAATCCATTGAGTCCCAGTTGGGTGCACCCATCTCCCAGATTTTTGCTGACATTAGTCCAGAGCCTATTGCTGCAGCATCACTGGGGCAGGTATATAAAGGTGAGTGGCGTGCTGATTTTTTTTGCATATTATTAACTTAAGTTAAATGCTTCTGTTTGTTGCTTTAAGTATTGCAGCTCATCTGCATTCTGGTGAGCTTGTAGCGGTTAAAGTACAAAGGCCTGGTATGACACTTTTGTTGACACTTGATGCCCTGTTATTCCAAATGATTGGGGGCCAATTAAAGCGTTTTGCCAAGGCTCGCAAGGATCTTCTAGTGTCAGTGAATGAGGTGGTAAGCTTTTGGCAGATCTAGTATTTACTTTTCATTCTTGTGTAAGTAATGATCTCTATCTTGCTGAAATTTTGCCACCACAATACACCTGCACAGTCACACACTTCCACCAAAGGACACATGCTATGGCTCATATAAGTTTTATTGACCTATAGACAGTAGAACCGTACAAGCATCAAATTGCCGAGATTCCTTTGCAGTGCAGTTCACTTCCTTTTTAATCATATTTTTATCTGTCCATCTTACTTTTCATATTCTTTTTGATGAGTTTTTCATGCTTATGGAGACATCATCAGGTCTATCTTAAATGAACAGGTCAGACACATGTTTGATGAAATTGACTACATTTTAGAGGGAAAAAATGCTGAGCGCTTTGCTTCTCTTTATGGTTGCAACCCGAGTATGTTCTTTTGACTTTAGAAGTGCTGATTGCATATTGTTATTTTCTGAGTTTGGCATCCTATATAATCTGAAAGTCATTTATCGTTCAATTGTTGGTTCTTGTTCTTCTTCACACTGGTTATCCAAGTACTGCCAGCTTGTTCATAAGCTGGACATTCTTGACTTCCTTTTAAGGTGTAGACTAAGGGGGGCATAGCAGTTGAAGGGATCATTTGGAAGCTTTCTGTTGTAATGTCTGTAATCTTTTTACTTGAGTGAAGCATATCATCTGGGTGCTTGTGTCTTCATGTCTACGGGCACAAGAGTGTTACGTGCAATTGTTCTTTCTCATATGGTTTCAAATCAGTGGATTCTACTTTCTGTGGCTAGGTGAGGATCCAAAAAATCGTGGTGCTCCAATTGGTGATACTGTGAGATTCAATAAGTCAAATTGTGTTAAAGTTCCAAAGATATATTGGGATCTCACGCGAAAGGCTGTGCTCACAATGGAATGGGTGGATGGAATTAAACTTACAGATGAAGCTCGCCTGAGGAAGGCTCATTTGAACAGAAGAAAACTGATTGACCTGGTGTGTGGAAACTCCTTTAAATGTCAATGGGGACAATAAATGATCATTTCCTTTGTTATCTTTTGCATCGCACAATATTTTTCAGCTCTATCTTTCAGCAATTAGTCCCTTTTTACTGTTGGCCATGGTCAATTTATGGAGCTTTTAAATTTCACTCAACAGGGATTATACTGCTCTTTGAGGCAGTTACTTGAGGTGGGATTTTTCCATGCTGACCCTCATCCAGGAAACCTTGTTGCAACTGACAGTGGCTCTCTCGCATATTTTGACTTTGGAATGATGGGGGATCTTCCTCGTCATTTTCGTGTGGGACTTATACAAGTGGTAATAGTTGTTTAACTGGTGATTTTCTGAAATGGAACTCTAATTTTCTTTTGTGTACATAGGCATTAGGGAACTTTTCATGCATTCTATACAAGAAGCTAAAATATCATGATATTGTCCAGGAAAAAACTTTTTCTGTTATCTATTTACTGATTTTGAACTTATCTTGTCACCTTGAAACACATAAGCTTGGCATGATATTGGATTAGTGGCTTGCTTCGAAACTTTTGTATAAACCACTTTATCCATAACATTCATCCTGTCTAGGCTTAAGTATTATCAATCCCTGAAACTCTGTTTTACAGTGTCAGGTAACTTTCTTGCTGTATCTTGGGTTTCTAACCTGATTTCCCCTTGAAATTTTATACCCTTGTTTCCATTCACAATAAATTCTTGGAATTCATCAAGACATGCTCGCAATTTTCTGTTCTTCTCACCTTTCTCCCCTGCTTTGATACACACCAACCTGCACCATGCACACTATGGCCTAGCTGACTTGTCATTTTCTCCAAGTTCTTATTTTGTTAAGAATTCTGGGCATGTCTATAGAGAAATTGAGTTTTCATTGTTTATAGAAGTTTTATATCTTCTCTAGATATCAATGGTGGTGTTGGTAATGATCATGCTGATGATGTTGCATGTTTCTGTGCAATTTGCTTGAGAGCTGACGTGTTGTATTTGTTAATCAAGTTTCTATCTCTTTCAGCTTGTGCACTTTGTTAATCGTGACTCCATGGGTTTGGCAAATGACTTTCTTTCTTTGGGATTTATTCCTGAAGGGGTTGACATACAATCAGTTTCGGATGCACTTCAAGCATCCTTTGGTGATGGGGCAAGACAATCTCAAGATTTTGAGGTTTGTGCAAGCATTTTTTTCCTTTTTAATCTGTCTGAACACAAATTTTATTTACTAAAGTGAATCATGTATAGCATTTGAACTTGTAATAGATTAGCATGATTCACCATGGATCTAAGGGGATTTGCTGTGCCTCTCTTTGTTTAAAACCATCTTTGCAGAACTTCAAAAATGATGCAATGCCTTTGATTGTTTTCTTTTTCCATTTTTGGCCTTCTGATTTCAGTCAATAATGATCCAACTATATGATGTCATGTATGAGTTCAACTTCTCCCTCCCTCCGGACTATGCATTGGTGATTAGAGCCCTAGGATCACTTGAAGGCACAGCAAAAGTTCTTGATCCTAATTTCAAAGTTGTTGAGAGTGCATATCCTTTCGTTATTGGGAGGCTTTTGGCAGACCCAAGTCCTGACATGCGGAAAATACTAAGGCAACTCCTCATACGTAATGATGGATCCATAAGATGGAATCGGCTAGAACGCCTGGTAGGCAATTTTTTCTCTGGTTTTTTGCAACGCCTAGTTCATACTTGGACCAAAATGGTTTATTGTCCTTTCAATAGAAGATTCTAACACATTTTATGATGATTTTTATATCAATGCCACTGGTAACTTTCAGTGGGTTCTTTGAATGTGCACATGGTAGAGCAAATACTGTTTATATGTACCATACTGATGAATCTAAATTTCAAAAAGACTTTAAGAGTGGATTATTGTTCCTTTGTCATTATTCATGACATCTGAGTATGTCTGGAATTCCAGATGCCATGAGTTGTGTTGTTATTGATGCTGGTGAGCATGTCATTTTACCTCTTAAACTAGCCCTCACAGTTTGACTGGTTCTGGAAGCCAATCACCTATATTCATATGCCCTTTGGTCCAGAGAGTTCTGAGGCTCAGATAATTATCTTCTCTTTTTTTAGGATTTTGAGCAAACTAATTTTTTGGTTGATAATAGATGATGTGGATTTCAATTCAACAATTTGATTCTAACGTGGATTTTAGTGTCTACTTTTCTGTTGTATTTAAAGTGCCTTTATGACTTATTTCAGATGGCAGCAATATCTGAACAGGCTTCAGAGTCCACTGCAGTGGTGTCTAATTCTGCTGAAAATTCTTCAAATGCTTTTGGTGAATGGAAATCATTTGATATGCCTGCTGTTATTGGTGCCACTGAAGATCTTTTCCAGTTCATCCTATCTGAAAAGGGCTGCAGGGTGCGAGTTTTTCTTCTACGGGATATAATTAAAGCAGCTGATGTCTTTCTGCAGGAAGAAATTATTGGATGTATTTTAAATGAGCAATCTGAAGCAAGAAAAGCACCACAATCTGAGGTTTGTTGTATTTCAATCTGTTTAATCATCTCTCATTTTGGCCTTTAGAGAATTGCTGTTAAAAGTAGGTTTTGAATTGATTCAGGTTGCCTGTGTTTTGGTTGCCAAATTTCTACTTAATATTTAGTTCAATTTTCTTGCAATTCTTTTGGCACACGTAGTTTATCAGGGTTAAAGGTTTTGCAGATGTAGGAATGTGGCTGAACAATAGGAAAATCTTTTCTTTCTCCTCCTTGATATGCTTGGTTTAATGATTTAACAGCTTATTTGCTCCGCTATACATGCTACACATTTGTTAGTCTCACAATATCTAATACATGTCAAAACTAGAAGCTAAGGAGCATCAAACCTGATTTGTTTTGTCTTCACTGATGTTAAATTTGGAATTTTACTTTTGTTCCTGCTTGCCTGAGCAATATTCTGCTCACAACTTTCTTCATACAAAAATTTAGTAAAAGAAAAACAAGTTTGAGTAAGCTTGAGTGATTCTTGTTTAGATAGGTTATGATCCATGCCAATAATTCATTGCTGGTTGTCCTCCCCCTTGCAGGGCCATACAATGCTTGTGAGGGTGGCTAGTGGGTTCCAATATTTATGCAAAGCAGTGAAGTTGGCTCCACAGATGTGGATAGCAATGCTATTACGCATGGCAATGAAGCCAGAGGTTCATAGATTTGGTCTTGATGTGATATCAGCCATACTGATGCATTTTGGCCATAGGATTCCAGGGACTTCTTGGGTTTTAATGTCTAGACTACTCCACAAGTTAGCGACAAACCATAGGTATAATGAATAGGTAAATTTCCCTTTATGGTACATATAGTACAATCAATCTAGCAGGTTCTTCAGGATTTCTAGGCATCCGATAGTTGCATATATTGATTAGAAAAGAGATGGAATCCATTTTTGTATCCAAAGGGACATTGTCCTTATTAAGAGAGAAGGCTCACTGGTTTTGATTTGAGCTCCAAGGTGTAAGAGAAAGGAAATCCGATTTCCTTGGTCTAATCCTGCCAAGATTAGAAGGGTCTCGTATAGCAATGGATGAAGGAAGAGAACCATTGAATGCTATGCCCCACACTTTTTAACTCCGGATTTTTTCAGGGGAGGATTTTTTTTTAATTTTTTTTGAGTCTTTTAACAGACACAAAGGAATAATGCATACTTTTTTTTGTCTATTTTTTATGGAAGATTGAGATGTTTGAAATAGCATCAGCAGGTTTGGGAAGCCAGGCGGTATATCCACACATGTACGTTGTACCACTTGTTTGATGCAGTAAGAGTTAACAACCCTGTTCCCATTCATGAGCTCCTACCACTCGGCAGCCCCCATTTGATGTCGGACGACGTCAAGTACATAAAATCCTTGAGGTTGTTATGTATCTGAAGGGCGAATCTTAGTAGTATAAAGCAATTTCTTTGTCAAAACAAGTGTGAGTTTGTTCCAAACTAACGGCATTATTTTTTAAAGAATTGTCTTGAAATGGTTAAATAGCAATTTAGGACATTTACCTGGGCATTTGATTCAACGGTTCAAGTGTGCAGGGGTTTTCGCCCCCATCAGAAGAATTCATTTCCGGATTTATTGTGAACAAATCTAAACGCTTGAGAATAAATACGTCAAATGGTGTTATTTATCCCTTCTTTTTTTTTTTTATATTCATTTTCATTCCACACGTCTAGATGGAATTGTCCTCAAACTCGTGTCCCTCCGGCTTCTTTTCTCTCACCTGCTACTATATAATGCAAAATTATATACGAAAAAAGTTAGACATGAAAATGTATTGAACCTGAAACTTAATAAAATACCACCCAGTAACATTTCCTCAATGTTAAAATTAATTTGGATCATTCAACAATTGACGGCAACAAAAGATTGCTGTTAGGGTATCAAAACCCACAGCTTAAGGAAAAAAACAAAAAAGGAAAAAAGTCAACCAGTATCGTTAGGTCCCATAAGGATTGTCGTTACAGCACCGTGTCTTACCAAATCAACGTACACAACTCGTCGAAGAAGGGGAGGAAATTTTTGTGTCTGTAAAGTCGGTTAGAAAACAAAACATGCAAGGAGAGTCCTTTGCATGTGCGCCACGGATCCGTCAGACCGACCCGATCAAACGTGTAAGCCCACAAATCTGCCAATTTGGCATTGACCGAGTCACAACCACAACCACCTCCAGCCCTCGTTTCCCCCCCCCCCCCCCAACCCAACAAAGTGAAACTACCTTGTTTCTAGCTAACTACACGGACAAGACACACATAAATATTTTTTTTTTTTGAGTTTTTTTTATAATTATTTTAGTTTATCCTTTTCCTCTCTCTCTCCCTCTCTCTTTTTCTCTCTTTCTTTCTTTCATTTTTTGAACTCTAATCACACAAACGTGATCTGGTAATGGTTGTTTGCTTTGCTTGCGTTGGTCCTCAAGGAACACGGAACAAGCATGAAGTGGTTGGCTTGAGACCTTTCCTTCGGGATTTATTTGCTTGTTTAAGTTTCTTTTTTTTATTTCAAAAAATATTATTATTATTAAAAAAAAATTTTTTTTTAATTTCTTTTGTCGGGAAGAAAAATCAGTTGAATTTTCGAGTAGTTGTTTTGCGCTTGTGATTGAAACGGGAAGATCTATATTATAATAACAACAATTTCAATTTCAATTTCGCAATTATTAAGCTTTCGATTTTTATTTTTATTTTTTACGTTTTTAATAATTCTTGTGTTGTTTTGCAGGCTAGTTAAGGTGGAATAATTCAAAATTTACGCTGTGGTAAATATCGGGCAGGCGATTGCGGTGGAAAGCGGCGAGCTGCAGTGGTGTTATTGTTGTCGGGGGGTTATTGGCCAAAAGCGATAGAGACGTGGGCAAGGTTGAAATTTTGGAGGAAAACTATGGGCTATCTTAATTCAGTCCTCTCGTCTTCAAGTCAGGTTTATGCCGACGATGGCCCCGTTAGCGGCGGCGGACTCAGGTCTTTGTTTTGTTGACCCTTTAATGCTCTTTTTTGATTTCTGTTTAGAGATCTGTCAAATGTTTATTCAGTTTGACCTCTAGATGGGTTTTTCTTAATTGTCCGTTGTGTTTGGTCTATTACATATTTTGCTCTTGTTTTGACTATGTTGTGATTATTTGGATCATTGCATATCAATTTCCTTGTACACTGTCATCCATGTTTGTGGTTTATCTGACTTGTTCACTTGAAGGCAAACGATCTTGTTCCTTATCCTTTGCTTTAAATGAGCAGGATTATAAGACTAACAGAAGAACCAATGGCAAAAGAAGCAATTATTTCATGGTTATTTTGGGATATGGATAATTTGAAGCCCCAATTGCTTTCATTGATTATGTCATATATTGCTTTGCTATTGCATTCCTTTTGTTTTCCTTATTGCCACTTTTACTGTATAAATTCCTTTTCGTATACTGTTTTCTGCATTTTTTGTTATGTGTAACTGAAAGAGCCTTATCTCCATGGCTTTTTTGTCACGTTGAATTGTACCTTGAAGGAACTGTGTTCATCATCCTTGCTTCTCTTTGTTTGGTATAACTTTATCAAGCCAATGTGGTCAAGATGGAATTTACTGTTCTTGTTTTTCTAAATTTTGGAACTTTCTGTGAATCCAACAACAGCTTGCCAAAAAAGTGGAAATTTATTAATCAATCTGGTTACCCTTTAATGGATTTACTTTATTTTGACACTTTATATTATTGCACACAAGCCCCTGTTGGTGGAATGGGTTATTGTTCTCTTTCTTTTCTTGGGACCTGACCATTCAAATCTGGCAACCTTTTTAGGACTGTTTAGATTGTGCAGTTTTGGGATTCATGTGGTTTTTGCGCATTGATCATGGAGACTCAATTTTCCAGATTGTATACAGATGGAAATATATTTTGCATCCTGTCTTTATAAAGTGCTCAATGATATGATATCTTAGGGTCTGGGAGGCATTTCTGATGGCTTTTCTCTTGAAACTCTTCTTTAGCATTGCCTCTCTCTCTCTCTCTCTCTCTCTCTCTCTTTCTCTCTCTCTGTTTCATGAACTTGCTTGAACAAGTTGGCCACCTGATTGAGCTGTAGGCTATTTCTGTTATTGGGTTGAAGAATTTGCAGTTCTGATGAATTAGATATTTTCTGTTGTATGAAGAGTTGACTGTTGTTGAGAACATCTTTCGAGTTTGATGGATTTAGTTGACTGCTGACATTAAATTTTATATGTTTTCTGCAACAGCCAGAATGGAAAGTTTAGTTATGGATATGCAAGCTCACCAGGGAAAAGATCCTCTATGGAAGACTTCTATGAAACAAGAATTGATGGGGTTGGTGAAGAAATTGTTGGTCTATTTGGAGTTTTTGATGGTATATCTCTCTCACATGTTATATATTGTGTATGCCTAGCCTAGATTGATATGCCAAAGTTTTGAACAGGATGCAGGGTTTCTAGGGATTTTATTTGCTGATTATGTTGCATGTCAGACTCTAGTGGAGAATTTTCTGACACAAATTTGTACTTCTACCTAATTAGTTATTAGGAAAAAGAACAACCCTAGTTTTTTATCATGTTACAATTTTTAAAATAGAAATGTGGCTAAGGGAATTTTATCTGGAAGATGTTTCTTAAGAACTTGAAGCTATCTGTCAAGTGCCAATGTTCATGGTAAATGTTGAACTTTGGAGCTGAGGTGGTCCACAACAAATTTTCTGCAAGTTGCTGATGGTGCCATTATTTGATTGTTGATTTTTATCAGGGATTTCAAAAAGCCATCAATTGATGGGGCCATAAATTGATTGGTGATTTTTATCAGTGATAGAGATGTGCTGTTTGTTGTGTTGCTTGGTTCCAAAATCATCTCATATTTATAATCCTGGAAAATTTTCTGTTGTGGCTTTAATTTTTTAGGTCATGGAGGTGTGCGTGCTGCTGAATATGTGAAACAAAACCTTTTCAGTAATCTGATTAGGCATCCAAAGTTCATTTCTGATACCAAATCAGCTATAGGTATTTAACATACTCAGTACCATTGTAGTTTCTGTTTAGAGAATTTTGATAGGTTATTTATCCAGAAAACTAATGTGATACTGATTTTAAATTGTTCCTTTCCCCTGTAGCTGATGCATACAATCACACAGACTCAGAATTTCTGAAATCAGACAATAATCAGAACCGAGATGCTGGATCAACAGCTTCGACAGCTGTTCTTGTTGGTGATCGTTTGCTTGTTGCAAATGTTGGAGATTCCAGGGCTGTGATTTGCCGTGGTGGCAATGGTAAGACTTTTGAGGCTTGTGCTTTATAATGATGGGGTGCTTTTTTTTTTTCAGGTACCATGCTGTTTGTGCCAACTCATTGCAGTCCATTTGCTTTTTGTTTTTGCTTGCAAATGCCTCAAGATAGATAGAGATGAAAACAGATCTTGCTTTTCTAGTTTGACAGATGTTTCTTTCAACCAACTATCACCAAACTTCTTTCATCTCAAGTGTGTGTTCATCTACTTGGGTGAGCCTTGTAAAGAGACAATAATTAACCAATTTAGTGGAACTTGACTTTAAATTTCCCATTAATGACCTTGTATAGTATAATTGTGTATATGCAGGATATAATTTACCCTGAAATTTAATAGGGCATCCTTTAAAATAACAAAAGTTGAAAGAAGGGCCTACAATCTTGGTTGGAGTATTGGAGAACAATACAATTTCTACCATGAATAGGGTGATTTAATTGTGGAATGTTGTTGTGCCTGGCCTTATCAAGAGAGGGTATAGCTTAGAGCTTTTTAGACATTTTGCTAGATTTATACAACTACTATGGTGTTAAGTTACTAAATTATCTCCTCATTTTCTTCAGCTATTGCTGTTTCTCGAGATCACAAACCAGACCAAACTGATGAACGGCAACGGATTGAGGATGCGGGAGGGTTTGTGATGTGGGCAGGTAAGGAATTTCTGATGTATTGGCAGTTTCTCTATTTTTTTCTATTAATCTACAGCTTTGTCGCAATTAATTTCTTGCTTTTTGGATGACTAAAATCATAATAACAGGTACTTGGAGAGTCGGTGGTGTCCTTGCAGTATCTCGTGCATTTGGTGATAGGCTCTTGAAGCAGTATGTGGTTGCTGATCCGGAAATTCAGGTTTGATCTTACTTTTCATCTCAATTTTTCTCACACAACTTGTTGACGTGGAGTAATTGAAATAGAAAGCAAGATAGAACAAAGGGATTGACAATAAGAGATATTCTACACATGAATTGCCATGATTTACAAGGTATTAACTGTGAGTGCTGGTGTACATACTTGAGAAACCTGTGGACGTAACTTGTGCTGCTGAATGTGTCATGACATTACTGGAGTATCCCTGTGTTGTGGAGTTTTTGGTATATATTCTAGTTTGCACAATTACCATATTTACTAAATATAAGGGAGAGAAAGGTTGCTTCACAGAGTTGTGGCCTTTATTTGAGATATAGCTTCAGAATTTCGTATTTCCTCCATTCTTCATTTATACTTTTGACAAATGTTCAACCATTGACATTTTAGTAAAAATTGCAGGAGGAGAAGATTGACAACTCTCTTGAGTTTCTTATCCTTGCAAGTGATGGACTGTGGGATGTAGTCACAAATGAGGTTTGTCTTTATTCTTGTTGACAGCAATAATCCACCTCCATGTGAAAAAGATCTGATGGTGCAAACAATGTCTGACATAATGCCGTTTCCAGGAAGCTGTCCAAATGATTAAACCTATGGAGGATCCAGAGGAAGCAGCCAAAAGATTGTTGCAGGAGGCATACCAAAGAGGCAGTGCAGACAACATCACCTGTGTTGTTGTCCGGTTCTTAGCCAATCAAAATGGTACACCTCGTGGTACCTCGGCATAAGCATACTCAATTGGTGTTTTGTTTGAATTTGGCAGTCCGCCAGAAAAGTGAAAATTTGGGTACACTCAACTTCAGTGTTGTATAGCTAAGTCAACGAAACACAAAGGTAATACTGCGTAAGGACTACCAGGACGAACTAACTCAGTGGGCTATTAATGTGTATTACATGTTTGATAGCCTGTAGAATAGAACTGTACCAGGGTTCAGCTTATCTCTTTTCAGTCTTGAGGTTGCTAGAATGTGCAATTGTGTACGTTTAAAGAGTCTGATGACCATTTTCCATCTGCGTGTTGTAAATGCGGTTTAGACTTCCTTTTGCCCCACTCGTTGTAAACATCTTACTCTTAGGCTTCACCCTTTCGAGGCGGGAGATATATCTTCTTCGTATTGGCAGTGTTTTTTTTTTACCTTCAACAGTCCCAGGTTTAAACCCATGCCGTGACTTCGAACTCGAATAATTTTCCTGCCAGGTTCCCCACCCAGGAGCCCTATTCTGTTTATTTTCTGAAAGCAACTAGTCTCCCTTACTTGAAGCTGTTGCATGGATTGTGTTTCCTCATATATCTTGGGAATTTCTTTTTCTGACAGTCACAGCCACATTGTAAATTGAATACGAGGCCTTGCAAAGTCAGCAAGGTCACGGGAAATTGACATTTAGTATATTAAACTAAGGTCTAATTGCTTAAAAATATCATGTTATCAGAGATTACAAAATGCATACGAGAGTATCAATGCAGTATCAAAAGAACTTACTTCGGTAAGTGAATGTTAGTATAAGTTGATTTAATTAAAAAATTGTTATTATAAATGGCCAGAATGGATCGAAACACCCTTGGAACCAAATTAACTTTCTCCTTTTCTTTAATTCTGGTTTGTGATGATTTAATAAAATTATTACATCTAAGATTATAAATATTCATTAGTTGATCTTGCTCAATTGGTGGCATGAAATGTTAACATTGAATAGCAAGATAATTTATTTGTAAATACAAACAAAACTTTCGCCTTGTTTACATTCAATGTAAGTTTAATTGGTCGAATCCCCCAAAACACCTTAGTCTTTAAAACTCTTATCTTTAAAATATTCCCCACTCATCGTTAAACACCGAAAAGAAAGCAACAGAAAAATTCTCAGTAACAAAAGCAAGCTCCCAAATGCAAGATACAAGAAATCTACTCTACAGATTTACTAAAATGGAAAACTCATTTCACATATTCACTGTAATCGAAAGCTCACTTCACCAATTCGCCAAGATCAACACATCTTGCTCTGAACCCGCAATCCACAAACCTAAAAACCACAAAATTTAAGTTAAAAACGCGAGAGATAAATTCATCAAGAAAAATCGCCAAGAGATAAGACAGAAAATGACATGAAAAGAGAAATGCAATCATGGTTGTATTTGGTGGGTCTGTTATCTTTTTAGCTTATATACGAGGACAATATCTTCTTTTTCACAAGTTTCAAATATATATATATATTGCAATTTTTAATAATATAATATGTTTTTGGTAATTAGGCCTTAGTTTAGTATGTCAAATGTAAAATTTTCCATTTTATAAAGATGGTTTTGCCAAATCTTGGTGTTCTTCTTTGGATCATCAGGGAGCTTTGGATCAGTATGATCTCCCTTGAATGCTTCAGCACGCATCAGTAAAAAGCCTCATTAATAATATAATTGATAATTGTTCTCAAGGGAAAGAAGGTAGATGCCAGTTATAATCAGATTAATAGGCCAGATTGCCACCATTACAAAGAGAAAGCAAAGGCAAATTACGGGACTTTTGAGCCGTGACTTTTTAATCTGTACATCAGTATCAGAGATTTATTTCTAGCACACAAAATGGATGAGATACAAGCAGAAGCAGAGACTTGGTCCAGTCCTCTATGCATCTCTTGCATCCACAACCACAGATTCCTGTAAAAATTGAGAACCTCAATTAGAGGCATAAATTTGTAGTTAGTTGGTAAGATTGAAATGTAAATCCCAGGATCATAATATTAAAAAAAGAAAAAAGAAAAAAATTGTTGCTGCTTGATCTTCAAAGCAACCAAAATGTAGAAATCCACCCAAAAAAAAAAAAAGAGCATGGCTCAACTTGCCATGGAAGAGCACAGAAACGAGTTTAAGAGAGAGTTTGAGTGGTGTAGATCTGTGGGTTTTGATGGATTTTTCAAAGAATAAATAGAAGAAAATCGCGAAAAGAAAGGAAAAAAAAAAAATAGTCGTCTTCTACCCGGGTTGTTGGTTGCCGTAGAGAGTCTGATGACGGAGAAGAGAGACATCGAGTGCTTTGAGGTTTTTGTCTGCCATTTGCACTGCAGCTGGACCTGACCTGTAGCTAGATACAGAAAATAAATTTTGAGGCTTTCGAACTTGTATTTTCCAAGTGTTTTCATTTCTTACGAAAATAACGAAAATTAACAACATTCGCCGAACGCATTTTTCGTTCTTTTCTAAAAAAAAAAAAATTATTATAATAAAAAAAAAAAAAGTGGAAAACTAGAGACGCCAACACATCCGAACAAGCCCTTAGGAATTTGAAAGGGAACTTACCAGAAAACTTTCGTACTGCAAATTAAGAGGCAATTCTGGCGAGGGCCTAAAAGGTATTGAAAACTTACCTTAAAATGTGAAAAGCCGCCATAGATTTTGTAGTTTCAAACCAATAATGGAGAAAAAATTGCATATGGAAAATGTTTGGTTGGCAGAGAAGAAAAAACGAAGCCTGCTCAACTCGATTACTGTGTCAATTGCGTGTACCAGTTGATGACCATGTCTGCCTCATCATGATGAAGACGATGAAATAATTAGCAATTCATTTTGAATTGCACTGGAAGGGAGCACTCAGATTCTAAAAGGCATAATCGGCAAGGCAATTGTGCCATTCCGAACGACGAGCGAACCAGTAAATGTATCATCATCGTCCTCCCTTCGTATGTTAATGATAACTAGCAACGGGACTAGTGCCATTTTCACGGAAGAAAAGAAAAAAAAGATTCAAAAAGCGAAAAAAAAAAAAAACAGAGAGAGAGAGAGAGAGAAACAATAACAAATTGAATAAGAAGCGTGGCACATCTCAGTCTCCACACAACTTAGCTATAACATGCGCACACTCGTACAAGTTCTTGGTTAAGATCTAAGATCACTCGCAAATAATTGAGATTGGTAACAAGAAATTCAGCGTAGGAGGATTCTCTCCATCCAACTAATAAAACTGCAGGAAAATTTAAGTAGATATGAACGCGTTGATTCAATGATATAGAAATAATTTTTATATTTTATATTAAATTAATATTTTTATATGTAATTTTAAAATTTTAGTATAAATATATATTTTTTATCTTATTAGGCGTATTACTTTTGTATCACGTGATCGGATACAGACAAGGGGCGGCCGACATTTAGGAGTGAGAGGTCAAGTCCTGTCTGCCTTCAATTTATTTAATCTAACTGCTTGTGTACGATATGTTTGAATGTGGGACCCAGAGATATCACGGGTCTTCTCGAATTCGCTAAAAAAAATCGACCCAATCCCAATTTAAAAATGATTTAACTCCAAATGGCGCAAAAATTTGAAGTTAAACCCGATTCGTCCCGCTCAACCACGCTTTTTTTCCTTTGTCAAAGTCGGAAAATTTTAATATTTAAACAATAAATTTTATATAAAAAATAAATTTTAATTATAAATTTTATAAATATTTATTTATTAAATTAAAATAAATTTATTTTTATTTTTATTTTTTATTTAATATTTTATTTATATATAAAAATATATAAATATTATATATATTTATCATTATATATATTATATTTAATTTATATAATTATTTATTTATTATATACATTAAATTATTAAAAATAAGTTTAAGTGTTATTTTATTATGAAATAAAAATTATAAATTTAAATTATATAAATACTTTTTAAAAAAATAAAAATAAAATTTTATATATTTAATACATTTTAAATTTTATAATAATAAAAATGTGATATAATACACATTTTTTAATATATATTTAAATATTTTATATTAATATATATTATTTATTTTTACATATTATATATATATATATTATAAATAATATAAATATACATATATGATTTGTATATATATTAATATAAAAATAAAAAAATATTTATTTAAAAATTAATATATTAATTTATAAATAATTTAAATTTATATCCAATTCAAATATAACATAACTTATAAATAATTGAAATATGAAATGAGTTAATTTAAATTAAGTCTATTTAATAATTTTAATAAGTTTTAAAATAATAATTTAATATATCTTAATATATTTAATTTAAATTTAAATTCTTTTAATAATGTTCATTTGATTAAAAATATATATATAATTAGATTTTGTATTTAATGTATTATATTTAAATAAAAAATTTGAGTTTAAAATTATTATTACTTAAATTATAAAAAAATTAAAATTAAATTAATATATAAATAAGTGACTCTAATTTAGATCAAAATCGTATTTATGAAAAGAAAAAAAGCCACTATGCCCTTTTTTCGGTGTCAAAAAACAGAAGTGCAACAAATTTATTTGCCTTGCTCACCAAGGAGGGAATATAGTTAATTGGGACAAAGGACAAACAAGTCCACTTAAAAGATTTATAGAATATTCATTGAATGTACCGGATCCATTCAACTCCTTGCTGTGCAAGACGAGGCCTTGCTCAGGAGGGAAATGCCATTCATGATACAATTTGACGCGTGGGCGACACCATTCGAATTGGGCACTTTGTCGTGTTGTGAAGAAGGTCAAAATTGTTGGCCTTTTTTTTTTTTTTTTCGACAAACAAAAACTATTGACATTGTTGATTTAAAGAACTTTATGACGCGAGTGTAAATGCAGATATCTATTTTATTATTATCATACCAATCTTTGTTTTTATTATTAATTATGATTATTTATCACAAGACTAAGATTTTGCGTCAATATTTATAACACTGACGAAAAGTTGCAGACTCGGCCAATTATTTCATAAATGGAATTGTCAACTGGGGCTTCTCACCCCATGACATAGTTGGACTCTTTTTTAGGCCTGGCCTTATGGGCCCAAACAGTAAGTGGTATCAGAATCTTTAACCGCCCCACACAACGCTGGCGGGCTGGCTGGACTATCCAAACGGGCATTGACCTCTCTGTCAACAAGACCACACCACTGCCTTAATACACATGCGGGGAGTGGATTCAAAAGGGGTAGGAATTTTCAACAAAGTACCAGAAATTTTGGAAGCCAACCCAATGTGCCATTGGAAATTTGACATGAAATTATCACAAAACTCGGCACTCGATAATAAGTTTGTCCCCCACCCCCAATTTTTTTTTTTTTATTTTTTATAATTATAAAATTTTCGCACACCTCCTAACAGCCTAACAGTCGCCCCACGATTTGAAAGCAATTGAAAGAAAAGTCTATTTATTGGGTGAAAATATTATCGTTTCAAAATTGTAATAAGCCAATGAGGAGAACCCAGCACAAAAATGCGATTGAAACAACGTCCAAGTCAACTAAAGCCTTCTTTTCACTCGGTCCATTGCTGACCAATTCCAACGGCACTTAACCGCTGCCATGATAAATATTATTTCATTGGCATTGTCGGACTTCCATATGGCTAAATAATTTGAAAACGACCAATAGCTACTACCTACATTGATTGGAACACGAATGGGACTTACGAATTGCGTATGCAGTATACTTCAAAGCTCTGTTTATTTTTTTCCATTCGGTTATGTGCTTCTTACAAGTTCCATCTATATCTCATGCTTATAGCATAATGTGAAAAATATTTGCACACCTTTTAGCGAAAAAGGAAGATGAAAAATACAGAAAAATTCAAAATTTGTAACAATTAGAGAATAATATTTCACATTTAAGGTTTATTTGAGATTGTAATTGTGATTTACAAATTTACATTTTAAGTTAAATGCATTTTTTTTGTTGGTATTTATTAAATTATAATATTTGCATTTGATAAAAGCATGTCACAACTTACATTTACATTTAAAAAGTTTAATACTTTGGTATGGTTAGAAAACATTAGAAGTGTATTATAATTTAATTATTTTTTTAAATAATAAATTTTATTTTTATAAATTTTTTTTATAATTTAATTATATAAAATATTTTTTAAAATTGTTTTTTATTTTATTAAAATTATTTAAATACTATAAATAATTACAAAATAATCAATTATATTTATTAAAAATTTATTTTGTCATTGTTAATTTATTAACTATAATAATAAAATTCAATTGTAATTTTGAACAAACTCTTATAAATAAACTCACCATGTATGGAACAAAATTAATAAAAAAAAAATGTATCATAAAGTCAACTTTTAAGCAAATTTACTAGATAGACTAGGAGGGGCTTAGTTCCTCATGAAGCTTATTGCAAGAGTGACTCGACTCAAACAAGGTTGTGGAATTTTTTGCGTGAGCCATAAATAAAAAGGTTGTCAAAATTAATTTTGGCTAACTAATTATTTTCCTCCGGTATTAATTAAAGTTGAAGACAACATGCACGAAAAAGTCTACCTGCCACAAGAGAAAGCCCAATAAAAGTCATTTGCCGTGACACACCCCCAATTTTCCCGTGCAACCAGCTCAAACCGAGAACGTAGTTTCCATCGAGGCCCAACCCAAATTACCATGCTTCGGCTAAAGTACAATATTCTATTACCAAATTAAATTTTCTTTTCTTTCTTTCTAATTGAACATGAATTTTGTTACAGATATTCTCGCTGTTTTTTTTTTCCTTAAAATAATCTCAGCGTAAATAAATATAAGTATGAAATATATTCATTTAGATTTCGATGCTCTTCAAGGAACACCGAATCTTTATTTAAATTTTACATATCTAGAAGGGGGAAACGAAGAAGATAAAAGTTGGATTTTAGAAACAAAACTTTTTTTTTTATTGTTAAAAATTTATTAAATTATAATTTATACAATAAAAAAATATTTTTTATTTTAATATTAAAATTTAAAATTTTAAAATAAAAATTTAAATATTTAATTATTCAAATATTTCAAAAAAAAGAAAAAAAAAAAAGAAAAACAACAAAACTTCATCCATAGAAATGAACTTAAACAAAATCGATCGTGGTATTCAAGCACAAATTTTACAGTGAAGACTTATTTAATTTTTTTTTATTAAATTAAAAATAAATATAATTTAATATATAAAAATTATCTCAATTTAATATTTATATTACTCAAATATTTTTTAATTATTGTTACGAAATTTTTTTAAATTAATAAAAATTAAATACTCATATAAGTCTTTAATTCCTGAGTAGCAGCATTGAAGTTACTTGAGTTTTAATAGAGAACTACAGAGGGTTCGATCCGATAACTGAAAGAGCATAGTAGACATCAGTCCCCACAGAGGGCATCAGCTGGTTCAATTTGAGAACCAAAGAAGAGGAGAATCATCGACCAGTCACCACCAGTCGAATGATTCGAAATCATATCAGGGCCGTACTATTCAAGAAATAGGGAAGAGCCGCCATCAGTTGCCCCGAGCTACTACCGGAGAATTATCAGAGATGGTAATTGATCTGACAATTAGATTAGAGCGGGTATTTTGATCCGGTGGAGAGGAAGCATATAAGGTTCGTCGAAGCTGTCATAGAAGCCATGAACTGCCACTTGCCGTCGCCGGAGTGTCCCGTCGACCGCCGCATGCGTCGCTAGAAGTTGCAGTTTGTTTTGCCAGAAGTCGTCTCCCGCACCACCAGACGTTGATAAGTCCAATTCCGTCGACCATGTGCCTCGAAGAAGTCTGAAACGCCATAGATTTACGAAAATCGGAGTATTGTCCGTCGCTCTCCAACGTAAACGTGCCGTCTCCGGTGATCGTCGCAATTCAAGACATCGTTTCTAGACTCAACGGTCGTCGATCTAAAGGCCGAAGCCCCCAACGCGCCGAAATATGTGTAGAAAGCCATCGGAAGCGCAATCGTCCTTCTTCTTTGTTCTGTCAATGCCGATGCCTCCCACACCGCTGCTCGTCCTGTAGTCTCTTCCGTAGTTGCCACTCTCTTTCATCGCCGATCGTTGTAGATCGTGATAAAGTAAAATGATATTAAAGAGGCAGTGAGAAAGGAGACAGAGAAAAAAGAAAAGAGATTAAAAAGAGCCGTAAAATCAAGACTAAAAGTACGGGCCAGGAAATTGAAATAGCAGTAACTTAATTTATAAAGAGTATCAATATTCATGATTTGCACATTAAAATTAAAATAAATGAAATATAAAATATAAATATTATAATATAACTATGTATTATATGATTGGTAATAAAAGATTGATGTTTTTATTATTTGATTGTTTCTCAATTATTATTATATAGTATTTTTATATTAATAAAATTGGGTGTTCCTAAAATTCGTTAGCAATGTTATTAAAGTTAATTAAGCTTTTTACGCTTACAACCACACCTACGTATATATACACGATGTTAACCCAAAAACAGCAACAACAATACATATCAATTCCCTCTATAAAAGGGATACAGGCAAAACCAAGATTACCCACAACTGAAAGCTTATTAGTTAAATACTTCATATTGTCTTCAAGAGGGGTTAAATTAAAAAGATGGAACGACGCCAAATCCGTAGATACTCCGATCAGCTTCCACTTCGATATCGGATCGCTTCGCGAAGCGGCCTTTGATTCGGGGCCTGGTCTCGGCATACGCTTTCCGGGACGCGTATCTGATTGTCTTCTCGAACTTGCGGTTCTTTCGCTTCTCTCTGTACCTCAACACCCTAGCTTCCCTGTCAACTGCCGAGAGCTGTACCGTCTGATTAGTTGTCTCGATTCTGTTGCTCAAACCTCCACCGTACGAATTTGATATCTCCGTCAGATTGCTGCCATCTGGCACCACTCCCACTTCCAACGATGAGGATGAGACCTGAGATCCGAGCACCCAATCAGAGATTCTGTCAATTAAAAAGAAAAAAGGATAAAAAAAGGAGGGGGGTTTCGACGTGTAGTTTTCTAGGCATCCAAACGGAAAAATTAAGGACCGAGGAGACTTACGCTATGACTCAGGCACTGGGCGTTGTAACCGTAAGGATTAGCTTTCGATCCGGTAAAGTCCAACGCATAGCAGTGCTCATTCATCAACGGAGCACGTACACTTTTGCTTTGCACCGGCACAACACCATCGGTACCGGAGCTATTCTGCTCCTGCGCTTCCACTTTCGGGTCAATGGGTCCGTACTCTAGCTCCAGATACGGATCCATGTCCGGGAACACGTACTGACCCGTATTATTCAAATCTGGACTCTCCATCACCTTTGGGTTAGGAGGAGGGTTCGGAAGAAGCCACGAGGCGGCCTCGGCTTCCTCCCGGCTGACGTCAGCGTCCCCATCCACGTCCGCGAAGTAAGGATCGTCGAGGAAGTTAACGACGCTGGGCTTAACGGCGGGGACAGAGCTCGCCATGTCGTAGAACGGAATCACGGGTACACGCTCATGGCGGCTAGCAAGAGGATTGGCCGAGTGGATGTCACGGTCGCACGTGACGCATAGAGCGGCTGCATCGGCCTTGCAGGTGACGTGAGCCGGAGCCTGCTCGCACACCTCGCAAACCAATACACGCGCGTGGCGCGACGCGAGCTTGTTGGCCGCGTGGACCTTCGAGTCGCAGTTCAAGCAAAGGAAAGCTGAGTCAGCTCGGCAGAACAGGGCGGCCGTCGCCGATTTGCACGAATCACAAAGCTTCGACGCCATTTCCACAACTCAACGCGAGACCGCTTTCTCTCTCCCTACCTTGTTTAAATGCACTGGGGCTAAAAACCGAGTACAGTGTTTTCGTTGTGTATACGCCCGACTGGATGTCGTTTACTCCAGGATGGGTCTATCTAGTGGGACCAGGAAATCTTGTAAGCACCAATAGGAGAAGAACACGCGGCTAGATCTTAGCCAAATAAGGGGTATTTCGATGATTTCATTAAAAATTAAAAATTAGGGGAGATTTTGCGAGGAATGGTCAATTTCATGGGTGGAGGAACAAGACAGGGGGACGCGAAAATTCTTTCTTTCTTTTTAATTAATTAATTAATTAATTATTGGGGCTTAGCTGTTTTGTATGATTTGCTGCAAAGATCAATAATGTCAAGTAGGGTCCAGTTTCTGCACGATTTGATCTTTCGGGATGGATCTATATAGAGATGAGATGAGCTGGCCTTCCCAGTATTTCAACTATGGCCATGGTCAAGGTGGAACGACGCAAACGGGTTAGGAGCTTGTTTTGCTGTTAATTGAAAACGATGCTTCGCTCTAGCCTAATCCACTGCATGAGAATCCTTTTTGATGGGATTGTAGAAACCCACTTCTCTTCTGATTTTTGTTTTTTTTTTTAATATATAAATAAAGAAGCTGATGCTGAGGTAAGAAGATTTTCGGAACAGATAAAAATAGACGCCATCTTGTCCTCTGAAAAAAAAAAAAGAAACAAAGAGAGAGAGAGACTCCATCAAAATTTTAAAAATGAAAATTATTGAAGCAATATTGATTTGTAGAATTAGTTCATGAACGTTTTTTTCCTAAAAAACTAATTTAATTTTTATGATTTATTACAAGAAAAAAAAAATGAAACAGAATTTTATATGAATAGGGGCTTGTTTAGGGTCAATCTTGGGCTAAGTTTGTTTAGGCCAGAATTGGGCTGTCCCCAGCTCTACCAGACCCTTTTTGGGCCTGAATTCAGGCATGGGCTTAACATGGACCGGGGCTACCTCATGTTACTCCTAGTTGTTCTCTCGCATTCTATAAACACAAACTTGTATTTGCAAGTTTGGGCCGTACAAGGTGCTTTTATTTCTTTTGGTTATAACTAATTGATGCTTTTTAGGCTTCTAAACAAAATAAAAGGAGAAAGGCACGACTATTACCACAACTATTACCATGACAAAGAGTGGTAATAAATAATGTACGGCTGCATTACAGAAATGGACGCGGCTTCTCGTAGCAGAATTGACCACACCCGAAATCCTTTTAAGTGTTACCACAATCCAGTGCAACTAGTTCTATAAGCCTCTATATAATATTTTTAAAATTAAATTAATAAAATTAAAAATTTAATATAATTTATTTTAAAAAATTATTAATTTTAAAAATTAATAATTAAATTACTAAATCAATCAATAAAATTACAAATAAATAAATTAATTATTTTTAAAAATTTAATTAAAAAAATTAAAAAAAATAAATTTCAAACTTATATGATAAGAAATATAAATAATAATTATTTTTATTAGATTAAGAGTAGTGATATGAATTTTTTTATATTTTATTTTTTTTAAAAAAAATAAAAGTCACGTTATATTTTTTTTGTTTATTCTTTTTTTTTTTAATCATGAATTATAAAAGTTAAAAAAAATATTTATACAATATTTTGACTTATATTTTAATAAAAATATATAAATTTATATATATTTTTGATATTAATATTAATATTTATTTTTAAATTTAAATTATTTTATTTATATTAAAATATTTTATTTTTAATAAAAAATTTATGAAATAAAATAAAAAAAATATAAATTATAATATATTTTATATTAAATTTATTTGATTTAAATAATTTATATTCATAAATGAATCACATAATTATTTTTTATTTTATCATAAATATATGTAATATATATATATATATATATATATATATATAGATATAAAATTAAATTTTAAACTTTTAAATTTTTCATACCAATTGTAGATTTGATTCTTAAAACTTTAATCTCTCCATTTTCATCTCTATGAAAAGTCCAGCTCATCTATATTTCTCGTTTCCACCTTTAATTCTCTCTGCAAGTCACCGAGGCGTTCACACTTTGCCTATCATGGGAGTTATGGGAGAATTTTAAGAAATCGTAAATAAGTGAGCAATTTTTGAGAGGAAATTCCCATTCAAAAAGTCATTACCTTTCTTAGATTTTTTATCCATTAGGATTCCAAACTGAATTAGCAATGCCTTCAAACAAAAGTTATTCGTTGAATATCATATTGTTAATACTCTCCATATTTCAGATTTTAAAAGAATTGGACGCTTTCCTTTTGCGTTCAATTTGCTTTATAGCAACATTGGCTGTCCTTCCCAAAAAAAAAGCTGGTTTGTGACGGTTAACTTCACATGCATGAAAAATTAGAATCTTAAAAGGGAAACAAAACTTTATCACTTCAATATCTTTTCTTTTCTTTTCCTTTTTAGTTAGGGTTGGCTCTCTCTTGTGCTTGTTTCTCTTTCAACCATCTCAAAAATTACACTTCCCGGAAAATAAGACAGACAACAACATAGTCAAATACCTAAAACTCCAAAAGAGGAACACCTAGAACAGAAACAGAAGAGTGGAGGGAGCTCTCTGGAAACTGGGACCACCTCTCCATTTTCAAAAATTGGCCTCCAAAAGGCACAGTGGCAACTCAATGGTTTTGCAGGGGCTGTTGGGTCCCCTCATGTTCCCCCTCGTTCGTCGTCAGATGATGGCTAGACGTACCATTCTGTTTAAATTTGTCGCCAACTCCCGTCCCTCTTGTTAACTGGTCGGAGAAACCGCCGTTTTTGTCAACAAAAGAAGAAGAAGCTTTACCAGAGACAGGGGTGGCTAGGAACGTTGGCTTATGATTTCCAGCCATTATCACCAAAATCTTGTCATTTGAAACTTTGTGAGAGTCGCCTGACGAAATACCCTCCTTTTCGTTACCCCTCTCAAGATCTCTCCGACCACCCTCGACGCTGCGAAAACGGCTAGAAAGCCTCCAATAAGAGCAAGCCAAGATGAGCAAAGCGAAGGCAATCAAACCTAACATCGCTGCCAATCCTCCAAAGAGGTACGGCATCGGCGAGTGCCATGCGGTTGTGGGAGAGGGCGGAAGCTGGGTGGAACCCGGCAGCGAGCCCTTGACTGTCATATTTGTATTTTTTTTTTGGTTCTGGGAAGGGAGAGGAAAGAAGGTTGTTAAAAGGTAGCGGAATATGTTTAGGGAAGTGAGAAGCTGGGAGACGCAGATGGCAGGCAGTGATATTTATAATTTGTTTTGTTCAAAAAAAAAAAAAAAAAAAACGGAGCAAAGGAAAGGCCCGGGAGAGGGCCTAGCTTCTGTTTATGAATTGTGCCGTTTTTGCCGCAATGGAGTTCCATTTTTTAGCTTGGTGGTCGTTGTGGGTCCCGGGAACAACAACACCATACGGTGGATGCGGCGCATAAAATAAAGTGTGCTCTAACGTAGAGCAAAATAGACGAATTTTTTAATCTTATTTTGAACAAGTAAAAGTTCTTCAATTATGTCCCTAAACGACCAAAAATCATCCTTATATCCAACAAATATTCCAAACTTCTAATATTTCAATTAGTATTAAATCTGCACGTTGATATTAACAAAGTCCTTAGAATCCCAAAAAAAAAAAATAGTGCTTAGAACGAAAAATAAATAAGAAAATAATGTAAGATGAAGAAGTATTTAATCTTAAACTTTTCTTATCTCTATCATATAGAATCTTTTTTTGATACGAATACTAGTAATAAAACTATTCTTCATTATTCTGATATCCGGTAGCAGATATGAGAATTCTTCACGTTCTGTTACTGTACGCTGTTCTTCTTTTTCCTACTTTTTCCTTCTATCCTTTACGTTTTTCTCTGATGGTTGAGAGAGTTCAGAAAATGTCCATAATGAATATATATATATTCATCTATTTTCCAGCAGCTGTTGCCCTGAAAATAGGGAGATTCTCCCTATCTGTAACAGTTATCTGTCAGAAGGGAGAGCGGAGGGATTTCAAACCCAGTAACCCAAAACCACCGTTATACTTAACAGACCATTACGTTAAGTCATCCATTATTTGGGTCATATGTTAAACAAGGGCCACTTTTATGTCAATTAACTCAACAATCTCCCACTTGGCCCTTGTTATGATTTGATGAATCAACAACAAACAAGTGTGCACAATCCTTAAAAATTATCAAATCACAATACTTGATTGAATTAAAACGATTGGATCATGGCGGTCATATATCTTTCAGTGACATGATTCCTTCCATGTATCACATAATCATGATAATTCAGAATAACCTTACTAAGAAACATTGAAACTTTAAATTGTCATGTTCATATATGCTATTAGTTATCTCACAAACTATAACTGTATACAACTAAATAGAGACAACAAAGTACAAGCAAAACCATGACCTTAATTGAATTCAAGAGTGTCTCAATGATATGAGCAGTACAAAATATTGACTTTCAAGAGAATGAGGACCTGTCCAATATGCCCATCCGATCAACATGTCCAGTGAATGTTTTCGGTGGCAAACCTTTAGTTAACGGGTCCGCTATCATTAACTCAGTGCCAATGTGCTTAATAGACACTCTGTGATTTTGCACTTCTTCTTTAACAGATAGGTATTTCAAATCCATATGTTTCGCACTTTTAGAATACCTATCATTCTTAGAGAAGAAAACAGCTGCGGAATTATCATAGTAAATTATCAACGGCTTTTCTATACTGTCGACCAAACTGAGTCTTGAGATAAAATTCCGCAACCATAATGCATGAATAGTAGCCTCAAAGCATGCTATAAATTCAGCCTCCATAGTGGAAGTAGCAATGACAGACTGCTTCCCACTTTTCTAGGAAACTGCTCCTCTAGCTAGGAGGAACAAGTAACCAAATGTAGATTTCCTCGAGTCTACACATCCAGTATAATCTGAATCCGAGTAGTCTACTATTTCAAGATGACTTGATCTTTTATAAGTAAGCATATAATCTTTGGTGCCTTGCAAGTACCTAAGCACTTTCTTTCCGGCTTTCCAATGATCTATTCTAGGATTGCTTTGATATCGGCCTAACATTCCAACAGCGAAACTAATGTCTGGCCGAGTGCATGTTTGCGCATACATCAGGCTTCCAACCAGTGAGGTATAGGGAATTGATTCCATTGTTTTCTGTTCCAAATCATTCTTTGGACATTGCAGTTCACTGAACTTGTCCCTTTTCTGAATTGGAACTATTCCTGTAGAGTAATTTTCCATTCTAAATCTCTCTAATACTTTATTGATATACCCTTTCTGAGACAATCCCAACAATCCTTGTGATCTATCATGGAATATCTCTATTCCAATCACATAAGATGCCTCATTCATATCTTTCATTTCAAAAGTTTCAGAGAGAAATTTCTTAATATCATGTAACAAACCCATGTCATTAGCGGCCAAAAGAATGTCATCAACATATAGGACTAATATAATGAACTTGCTCCCACTAATCTTCATATAGATACACCGATCAACGGTATTTTCTAGAAAGCCGTATGACGTAATGGTATCATTGAACTTAAGATACCATTGTCGGGAAGCCTGTTTCAGTCTGTATATCGATTTCTTTAATTTACACACTAAATTTTCCTGCCCGGTGGTGGTGAAACCTTCAGGTTGGTCCATACACACTTCCTCTTTTAAGTCACCATTCAAAAAGGCGGTCTTTACATCCATTTGGTGAAGCTCTAGATCATTATGAGCCACCAAAGCCATAATAATTCTCAAGGAGTTTTTCTTAGAGACTGAAGAGAAAGTCTCCTTATAGTCAATACCATCCCTTTGAGTGAAACCTTTGGCAACCAATCTGGCTTTATACCTTTCGATATTACCTTTCGAGTTTCGCTTGGTCTTGAAGACCCACTTACAGCCAACTCGTTTTGATCCTTTAGGTAACTCTACTAGTTCCCAGACTTGGTTTGCATCCATCGATTTCATCTCTTCCTTCATGGCATTGAACCATTTTTCAGAATCATTACATTCCATGGCTTGTTGAAATGAGACTGGATCTTTATCAATGCTCAATTCCGACTCATGCTCAAGTGAGTAAACCACATAATCATTAGATACAGCTGGCCTTTTCTGTCTCGTAGACCTCCGTAATGCCATTTCTTGTGGTATCACTTGTTCATTTGTAAATTGCACATTGTCACTTGGTTCATCTCTTATGCGTTCACTTTGCGTGTTTCGAGTATCAATTTGTTGCCCTTGCATGTCACGTGATTGTGATGCAACAAAAGGAACAACAATTTGAGTAGAAACACTGGGTGTGGGGATACCACCTTGAGTAGGAGTACTCACTGTGAATTTTTCATTTTGTAATTCTCTAATATCCACCTTTCGTGACTCCCCACTCCCATTGAACCGGCCATTTTCAATGAATCGAGCATTACCAGACTCAACTATTCTTGTGCTATGGTTAGGGCAATAGAACCTATATCCTTTAGACTTTTCAGGATAGCCAATGAAGTGACCACTAATGGTCCTTGCATCAAGCTTTCCTTCATGTGGATTATATATCCTTACTTCTGCTGAACAACCCCAAACATGGAGGTGTCTCAAACTGGGTTTCCTACCTATCCATAACTCGTAAGGAGTCTTAGGGACAGCCTTACTGGGAACCCTGTTCAGCAGATATGCAGCAGTTCTTAATGCATGCATCCACAAGGATAAAGGTACAGTACTGTTACTCAACATGCTCCTACCATATCCATAAGTGTGCGATTCCGCCTTTCCGCTACACCATTCTGTTGTGGTGTACCAGGCATTGTGTACTGTGCACATATGCCTCGACTTTCAAGAAATTTTGCAAATGGACCCTGACATTGTCCACTTTCATTGAATTTTCCATAATATTCACCACCCCTGTCTGACTTAATCACTTTTACTTTTCTATCTAACTGCCTTTCCACTTCATCAATAAACACCTCCAGGGTATTTACTGACCGGGACTTTTCATGCAGTAGATATAAGTAACAATACCGTGAGTAGTCATCTATGAATGTGATGAAATATTTTTCACCACCCCATGTAGGAATGTCAAAGGGCCACAAATATCGGTGTGTATCAATTCTAAAGGCGCATTACTTCTCATGGCTGGGTACTTCGATGTGTGTCTTGTTTGTTTCCCTTTTATACAATCAACACACACATCCCAATCAGTAAAATCCAATTGAGGCAGGATGTCACTTTTCACCAACCTCAATATCCTTTCTTTGGATATATGACCCAATCTTTGATGCCATAAGAAAGCAGAACAATCATCATGCACATTACGTTTGTTACCTATACCATGCTCAACAAGAAATAGAGAATCAGCATACATAGCGTCAAGATTAAAGTGGTACAAATCATCAACCAAAGTACCAGATCCATAATAGTACGAATGTCTATACAATGAAAATGCACCATTTTTAATCTTAAGATTAAATCCCACTTCATCCAACTTTGCAACAGAAACCAAATTTCTAGCACATTCAGGAACATAGAGACACTTTTCTAGATCCAGATGACACTTAGTGTCCAAGATCAATCTGTACGTCCCAATTCCTTCTATTTGTGCCTTCATTCTGTTTCCCATATAGAGGAACTTCTCAGTTCCTGTTATGGGCTGGATTGAAAGGAATCCCTGCATAATATGTGACACATAAATAGTAGCTCCAGAGTCTAACTACCAAGTATTATTGGGCACTTTAATTATATTTGATTCAAAACATACTGATATACAGTACATACCTTTCTTTTCAAACCAAGCCTTTCTTTTTGGGCAATCCTTCTTGAAGTGACCCATCCTTTTGCAGAAGAAGCACTTCTGATCCTTTTGGATCTGACCTCCAGTGACTTTTATGGAGGCTTTGTCCTTCTTCTTATTTTTGTGATGTGGTTTAGACTTGCTACCACTAGCATCATTACGAACAGTGAGATGAATGGAGTGATCCTTCATCTTCTTTAATCTCCCTTCCTCCTGAACTAACATGGCCTTAATTTCTTGAAAGTTCCATTTCTCTTTAATAGTGTTATAGTTCACTTGGAACTGGCCAAATTCAGGAGGCAGTGAGTTGATGATGAATTGAACCAAAAAGGATTCACTCACATCCATACCCATCGTTCTCAACTTTGCTGCTAGATTAGCCATGCTGGTCACATGATCATGAATAAGCCGTGACCAATCAAATTTCTTGGTCGTCAGCTCACTCATTAGGGTTCTTACAATGGATTTATCAGCTATGTCTGATTGAGAGTATTCCTTGATTCTCATCATAAATTCCCTTGCATTTTCCGTCTTGGGCATTGAGGGCTTGACATTTTCAGCCATCGTCATTCGCATCAAATTCAAACTCAGCCTATTGGACCGTACCCAAGCCTCATGAAAAGACTTATCAGATTCTGTACTGGTCCCAGTAATGGCTGCAGGCTTTTCTTCCGAAATGACTGCTAAGTCCAAGCCCAAAACACCTAAATGAAACTGAATATGCTCAGACCATTCTGCATAGTTCAGCCCATTGAATTTGATCATTGCATTGCTCAAGGCGAAAACGTTATTAGAAGCTGCAAACATAATCCAAATTTACATGTTAATGTTTTGAGTAAACTCTAAAGGATTCAGACACATGCATTATAAACTTTGACTATATATTTAAGTTCACCTTTGGATGATCCTCAAACACATAACTGCAATCAATAATAATGCTAATTTAAATA
Source organism: Rhizophora apiculata (assembly GCA_037832385.1). Lineage (NCBI taxonomy): Eukaryota > Viridiplantae > Streptophyta > Magnoliopsida > Malpighiales > Rhizophoraceae > Rhizophora > Rhizophora apiculata. The sequence continues at coordinate 1,592,753 of CM075433.1, read as the reverse complement.
TGTTTTAATAGGTTAATCAATCATATTAGAGTTAACATGAATGTTATCTTTGAATATGCAATCATGTTTGCTCAGTACATCAATCAATCCCCTTTCAGTGTCATTAATTATAGGCAATGATCCATCTTTGGATGATCTCCTAACCTTATAATTAATAACCACAATTGTTAATGTATATAATATTAGCATCAAAAATGAACAATTGAAAATTTACGATCAACAATTCAAATCCTTTCAGGCCAGGTCACTTTGGTGACCAACAGGTTTTAAATATTTGATTCACGTTGACGTGACTTTAATAAACCTTTTTTTTTTTAATAGGTTATTTTAATTTTTTTTTTCTCTGCTGGCACAGCCCGCATGCTGCCTCCGACCAGAAACCGACGGTGGCAACACCACCGTACTGCAGGCTGCCTCCAACCAGAGACCACGCATGGCCCGCGTGCTGCCTCCGACCGGAGACCGACGGTGGCAACACCACCGTACTGCAGGCTGCCTCCGACCAGGGACCACGCACGGCCCGCGTGCTGCCTCCGACCGGAGACCGACGGTGGCAACACCACCTACTGCAGGTGCTGCCTGCGTGTTGCCTCCGATCAGAGACCGACAGTGGCAACACCACCTGCTGCAGGCGCTGCCTACGTGTTGCCTCCGATCGGAGCCGACGGCCATGCCCGGAAGTCAGGCCCCATTCTGCCGTTCGAAGGAAGTCGCCGTCGACTCTTCCCGGCGAAGTCTGATGGCTTTCATTTGAAGGGAGTCGCCGTTGACAGCCAACCCCCGTGCGTCGGCTCTTCCCGGACGTCGCCTCTGACCAGGCGAACGTGGTTGACGTCGCCTCTGACCAGGCGAACGTGGGTGAACCAACCTGTTCGGGTCGGATCTCTGACGGCAGCCATCCACCAGACCCACGCCCGACCCGGAGCATCAGCCTCACAGGGAGACTGTTCCGTCATGCCCACCAGACCGGACCGATTCGGGTCTCCCACTGACAACGGAGACACAGCCTTCATCGGAGCCGATCCGCCATACCCAGAACCGTTCGGGTTCTGGCGGTGTACAGTCCTCGTGGCCGGCCCCCCTTTTTTTTTTTTTGACGCCAGCGGTTTCAGCAGTGCAAATTTACATGGCCAGCGTTTCCCCTTTCAACGCCGGCCGTCATCATCCGTTAAGCACAGCAAACAATAATACATGGAAAATAAATTGAACAGACACTTTTCCGTTTGCCGCAAAACAAAACAAAAATAATTCGGCGCAAATAACTAAAAGCAAAATAAATTGTAGTATTCGTTAACCAGGCTCTGATACCAGATTGTTAGACTTTTCTTGTCTCTATCATACAGAATCTTTCCTTAATACGAATATTAGTAATAAAGCTGTAATAAAACCAAAAAAATAGGAAATCAGAATAACATACCGTTCTCCATTATTTTGATATCCGGTAGCAGAGATGAGAATTCTTCACGTTCTTTTACTGTACGCTATTCTTCTTTTTCCTACTCTTTCCTTATATCCTTTACGTTTTTCTCTGATGGTTGAGAGAGTCCAGAAAATGTCCATAATAAATATATATATATTTATCCATTTTCCAGCAGCCGTTGCCCTAAAAATAGGGAGATTCTCCCTATCTGTAACGGTTATCTGTCAGAAGGGAGAGCGGAGGGATTTCAAACCCAGTAACCCAAAACCACCGTTATACTTAACAGACCATCACGTTAAGCCATCTATTATTTGGGTTATACGTTAAACAATGGTCACTTTTATGTCAATTAACTCCACGTTTAAAAGACATAAATTTGAAGAATTGGTATGATAAATGGTTATCAAATCAATTTCCTAAATTCGAATAGGATAATGTTACTTTTATTAATAAATCCTATAAATTATATGAATTGTATTTAAAACGATCACACATGAGATACACATTAGAAAACGCTTTTAGTGAGACCATTGTCACCTAGCAAAATTTGGGAGGTGTTCACTTGTAAGTTTTGTTGGTGAATTTTTTTTAATCAAATTAAAAAAAAAAAGTATCTTATGGGTGTTATCGTCTTGTAAATTTAAATTAGAGGTCACCATTGACGTCATAATTTGATTTCTTCATAAGAAAAATCTCCTATTCAAACATTAATAACTTCAAGCTAAACTCCTCAACATTTGCTCATAATATATTAAATTAGGAATTCGACGTCACCTTCTACCATGAATTTCTTCTCATTTATGAGGAAAAGTGTCGGTAAAGGAATTCAAATTTAGAATAATAAGAGGAAAGATATACCGAATCGTCACCGCCCTCCCATATTGAGTGGTAGCTTGCTTTGTGCATCTTGCATCCAAGTAGAAAAATTATCCTCAGAATTAATGGCTACGGCATTATAAAAGGCAAGTCGCTCACGAATTGCCCTACTCGCTTTGGGGTCCATGTACGAACCCGGCACATTTCCGATCGTACTCGGTTAAGTTGGCGGGCACCTCTGGCTTGATGAGATTTGTTTGCACAAAAGGGAGGGGCCATAATGATTTAAGTGTTGGATAAAATCGAATAAACGGTTTGGATAAAGTGGAAACAAACCATTGTGGGTTCCCTTTTCTCTCGTCATGTATGGATCCTCGCTGGAAAAAGCAAACAACCAACCGAATTATAATCCATTTTTTCTTAAAAGAAAAAGAGGCTCTCTCGCAGATAGCCTCTTAGTGCAAAGAAGGTAGCTTTTCTTATTTGTATTCTATTCGCTTCTAGTAATTAGCAGCATGGATAGGTTGGGGCTTCGCCTAAAAGGGGTTTAGCAAAGATGTGGAAAAACGAGATAAGTCCCAACTGGAATTTATAACTCAAAGGTGCTCCAAAATGGCCTCATGTCCATTTGCAATGTTATTAAATAAGAAAAAGTTGTTCTGCATAACTAGTTGTAAAGAACGAATTAAATTCAATGCGCGGTTTCGATTATGGATGCTCGGCTCTTCCTTCTTTGAAACGTTTCAGTAGATATATTATAATAAGATGTTGAAAGAATTTAGAAAACTTGAAAGTGCCAACACCCACTAATGGCTTTATTACTTAGTCTAATATTAAAGGGACCATATTTGTTAGTTTGGCTATAGATTGAAGAGATTTTTGGCTTTTATAAAATTCCCATCAGCTCACGATTTCATAAGTACGTAATTGTTATTGGATAGTCTATTTAAGATAGTCATGCGCGCGTGAACCAATTTAGTTCCGATATAAAATATATTATTTTTACTTTTATTATTATTGTTTTTTATTATGAATTTGCTACTGACAGAATTCTTTATCCTTTTATCAAAAGATGCGATGCATTTTATTATTAAAAAATATCAACATATTGCTATATGTCGACATATCATGTGATTAGAATAAAATTGCAAAAATGCTCCAATTATGTTTGATGGGACAATGAATTTGCATTTTTGATCAATAGATTATTACAATTTATCACTGCTGACGTGCTGTGTTGCCCATATCACCCGAACAATCTCTTAGTATCACTCCTGATGACAGATCGAACACTAAATCAATATTCAATTGGCCCTAATTTACTAAGTGGACTTCTGTTTCAGCTACTACCACAAGTAATCAAATTACGAAGAGGAATGTAACAACGAAAAAAAAAAATAATAATAATAATAAAAAAAAGCAAACAAGAAAGGGCCATGGCTGCACAGTGAGTGAGGGGGCACTCACAATTTGCTGGGAGAACCATCGTAGTCCAGTTGGTACAAGTGCTTAGCTCCATATGCGTTTCAAATTGTAACGGTGGACCCAACTTCCAACATTTGGTGACTCACTTCGCCTTCCCATAGGCACCAAAATCTCAGATCTGAGTATATGTAACCAGTGTTCACCTAGATTCATAAGTTACCAAGTGAAGTTCACAAACATTATAAATAAAACATGTCTTTGTATATATCAACATAAGACTTAAATAAATAGACCAAACCACACACCAAGTCCCTTTAACATGTAAATGAGTTGAACTTGAACCGAAAGAAACCAAATACAACAAAAGAGACGAATTAAATTCTAATGCTGTGAATCTCATATCTATCTAAAAACATAAATCAACGGCCTACAAAATTCATAAAAATTAAAAGTTGTATTTTATCAATGTGAAATTTGGAATCTAACATCCTCGTCAAACCCATCTTATTACACGAAGAGAAATCTATCATAAACTAGGTTTCCGTAATAAATTTTGTACCTATGTGAAATTCAATTAAATTCGCATCAATTAAATAGTTATTCACCGATCCTTTTCTAGAAGCATTTAACATTGTTCCCTTTGGCATAAAGTACTCACCATTTAGCACATTCTCTAGTTCGATCGCAGCTGTAGTAATCAATTGCATCCTCGTTGTTTTTCTCCATTATGGTATTCTTTTATGATTGGCAGAACGTGCATTCTTTTTAGTTTCTCTTCTTTGACATAAGTTCGTGACATGCCACTCCGTCGTTTAGTCACAAACATACCCATTACTCTCTCTCTCTCTCACTCCCATCATTTGTCTTGCATCTATTTTGATGATCGATTTTTGCTTTAGTCTTTCTCCTTTCTCGTGTCTGAAGATATTATTCTTCTTTCCTTCTTCCACTTAAAGCCACTTGGGGTTGAAATGCCACCAAACTTTTATTCTTCAACTGAAAAGAGTATCAGTTATCTTTCTCCATTTGACCTCTAATGGAGTTTGGCAGATAATCGAATACCACTTCTGGACTTAAAGTTGTCTCTTAATCACCATGCTCATTTTTGATAGGTACTCTTAAATTCTAACATTAAGCATCTCACGTATGAGATGTCATCATTCTAATTTACCATGAGGGGTTACATGAATATATTTAGCAAAACTATGTAAGGAGTAAACCAATGATAACGGGGAAGACTGCATAAATCAATTATATGATTTGGTGCCATAATCTTATAATATTCTAGCAATGATTATCCACCAATTGCATGGACCACTATTTCTTTAGATGTCTCGAGTTTGTGGCTCACTATTCGTTTTTGATGGCGACAACATATGAATAATTAACTCATTGAAAGCCCAACAAGAAGAGAATGGTATTGTTTCTCATCTTCATACAAATTGCCGGGGTGGGGCATTGAAACTGGGAACAACTGATAGTTGAGGGGCAATTGGTCCAGATCCACTCAACTCAACTCCCAGATTTGCTTTTAAATTAATAGAGACTAGAAAATGGATGCTCTCTTTGAAAATTTAGAGTTGGAAGCTTTTGTTGCAACAAATGAAATTCGAGGTGGGGGGGGGGGGTGCTAGAGAAAAGGAAAGCACTTGTTCCCCCCACTTAAGTGGATCAATGACGTTACATAGAGATCCCTTCGATTTCAGCTCGTCATCTGTAGACAAGGGGCCCAGCTGCCTATGTATACTTGCAGCGATTAATTTGGCTTCAGAACCAGATACGCTGGAGAAATATAGTTTCTATCTTCCACTCCAGAATTTTTTTTCTTTTTCAGCTTTTGTTTAAAAAATTTTAACGACTGTGTTCCAATTAATTGTACTAAAAATATGAGACAGGCCCTAGTGTCCCTATCTGCACGTCCTATCCTACTTGCAAAATGGGTGTAACTGAATAGTATTTTTGATTCAACTTAGGTAGGCCTGACCTGATTTTCAATAAACTGTAGTTAAACGTAATGTATTTTGGTTAAACTTCCTTGGGCTTACCGCTATGTATTGGGTCATATGGTATAAATGTTTATTCTGAGTGGCCAGTCGCTTGGATTCAATTTTATCCGAATGTCATCTTCACAAAAATATTGGCATCTATGAGTAATGCCAGGTTGACGTTATGGCATTTGTAACAGTTCAAGCTTCATTCAATCTACATGCAAAACGATTGAATTCTAATAAATTTTTGAAATAAAAGGGTCTATATTGCTCATATACTTGGGAACGCAAGCTGTGAAATCCTCTTCAGCTCAAACTTTTTATGTAATATAGGCATACCGTGATGGTATAGGCATCGCAAATGATCCCAAATGATCCATCATATTAGATCTTGATGATCCCAAAAATCAAAATGTCTTCTTAGGATTGTCGATTGCTACATACTTTAATTGGAGAGTTCATCTTAAAATTTGTGAATCTCCTGATCCAGACATCGGCTTGCTTATTTACCGAGATTTAGTTGGTGTTGCTTTCCCTTGAAGTGGCTTCGTTGACTTGTGTTAAGTTTGTCTGTTTTGTTATTTCTTTTATTTTTTTTTCTCTGTTGTAATAAAAAAACAGAAAAATAAAAGAAAAAAAAAAAAAAAGAAGCCTTTGACAAAGCCTTGCGGAGATTGGAAACATGGTACAGTTTAATATCTTGGAACAGATTGAGGTCCCAAAACCAAGATGTTGGAGCCCAATTACTCTCAAAGATGGGCTTTTGCATATGCTCCAAAGCATTTATCTTGATCCTTTTGTCTACATTATGGGCCTAAACCTATGCATCAATACTGATGAAAGGCCCAAGTCCTTTTTCACTTTGAAATACTCAATTGGGCCTTGACATTGTTTATGCGCCCTCAAATTTACTTGCTTTGGTCACGTCATGGGTTCGCTGTTGTCTCATAAGCAAAACTCACCCAAGCGTGCCACGTCACCGAAACATAATGCATCGGTCCATTTAATGGACACCTTAACTTAAATTCCACACTTTTCTTTCTGTGGGTATAGAGTTGACACCGAGCGGCATGCCCCCATGCGCCACGTGTCTTTCTCGCACTTAAATTCTTGTGTCTGATCGAAGTTTTTACGACGAAAATCAGTGTCAGAAAGGTAGTTTACAGGAGGCGATATATGAAACATGAGAGCTGTCGCGTCACGGTTGATCCATTCAAAACCATCTCTGTCCGGATTAAGGTAAGCTCCGTTTCTCTGCTGTCTTGATTTTACTGAACTTCTTGTCGGTACGATTATCAATTTGAGGTATTTTTTTTAATTTTTATTTTTTTAAATTTCCCTCTTGGTTTGGATACCCATTTTTGTGGATTGGCCATAAAGAAACTAGCTGTGTTTTTTTTTTTTTGGGGGGGGGGATTTTTTTGCCTGTGATTTTAGCACCATTTAAATTTCAGTTTCTTTCCACGATATGGTGGGTGCCTTCAAATTGGTGATCCAATAGGTGATTATGAAAGAAGTTAATAGTTTTTGCCGCTCTTGGTTGATCATTTAATGCGAGAAGCATAGAAGTGGGTGAAACCTGTATGGTAGTCTGTGTTGGTTGTTTTCGCATGTACATATTTCGTGAATAAGATGGTCGGATATGTTTGTATCTCTATGATTCTTGATGATCGCGGTTCCTTTCTTTTTGGAAAAAAAAAAGAAAATCTTTCCAAAGTAGTGCAATTGCCGCATCTGGGAACGGGAGATGCATGTCAACTGATTCTAATAAGGTCGATGAAACCTTTAAAGTCGAAGAAGCAGAGACTGTGGATGTGCCTCCACCACCCACAGAGAAGGTAGATTTTGCACTGAGAAATTTGGACTCGTGTTCGTCTTCAGATATCTTGTCTGTCTTCCCACATTTTGACTGATAAAGCTGTCAATTTCAGTTGCTTGTATTGGGTGGGAATGGATTTGTTGGCTCCAATGTCTGCAAAGAAGCTGTAAATTGTGGTTTATCTGTTGCTAGCCTTAGCAGGTATTTTGCTTTCCCATGGTGCAAAACCATTCATTGCTTTTGATTACTAGTCAATCTCTAGCCTCTTGGTGTGAATTTTGCACGATTCATGGTTCTCCAGTTTCATTTTAAGTCTGTTGGTACAACATTGGCTTATGGAATGTCTTCAGTATTTATAGCGCCTGTTCATTGTTGAATAATTTAGTGCCTTTTCCTATTGAGTTTACTGTTGCTGCTACAGAACTTGTCTGAGAAAGTTTAGCTTCTTGTTTTTTCTTTGGAACTGTGTGTTATGGCATTGTATTGTCTAATGGAGGCATTTGTTGTGGTTGCCCCACTTTTGGCCTCTCTCTCATGATAAACAAATGTTATGTTGTAATAACTTCCATTCCCATGATATTTGCGTAAAATTTTTACTTCTTTGGATCAGGTCTGGCAGGTCATCAATACATGATTCATGGGCTAATACTGTGATCTGGCATCAAGGTTTACTTTTGTAGTAATTTTTTAGTATTCTCAAGCTGGTTGCATTATGAGGCTGCTAAATATTTTTGTCACTGTGTTTCTTCCCACAGGAAACCTTCTTTCACCTGATTCATGGAAGGAAGCCTTAAATGGTGTTACTGCTGTTGTATGTAATTCTGTTATCTTCTCGTTAGGGTGTTGCTTCATTAGTCACAAAATGAAAAACCAAATTTTTTTATTTGTATGCTTGTATACTTGTGCTGGTACATAATGTGAGCAACAAATTCCTTTGCTGCACTTGACTTGATTATGTTGTATATTCCTTTCCAAAATGAGAAATTGGTATTTTTGCTAATTTAAATTTACCTTTCTCAGATCTCTTGTGTCGGTGGTTTTGGCTCAAAGTCTTACATGTATAAGATTAATGGGACTGCAAACATGAATGCAATTTTGGCTGCTTCAGATAAAGGTTTGATTTATAGGCTGTTAAATTCTGTCTGTTGCTTTTCTTCTTCATTTGTTCTTTTTCTTTTTGTCTGTTATGAACATTAACTAAATTGATTGTTGGTGCAGAATTAATTGAATGTTATCCTGAAGAAAGTAACAAGAAGAAAAATGTAGAAAATATTATGACAAGTTGAAACCCTTGCTTGTTTAAAGTGGATAATTGACCCCTTACGAAAATTGTTATCCCATTAGAAAACAGAAGCAGGTGCTTCATTTTATTGCCTCCTTTAAGGAAGTGCATTGTTACAGTGTGGTCTTGAGTGTTTGTTTCTTTCCTTTGACACATTTTCCACACTTGGGTATCTTCTGTATTGTGTCTTATTCCCTATATAACTTTTGTTAGATTGAGCAATTAGCTCTTCATTCTTTGGTCTACAGGCATCAAAAGATTTGTCTACATCTCTGCTGCTGATTTTGGTGTGGCTAACTACTTGCTGCAAGGATATTATGAGGGAAAGGTATTTATTTCTGTTTTATCTTTTTTAAATTTTGTGTTCTCATTTTGAAGCCACATTTCAATAGCTAAATTCACTACTACTCTTTATTTTCACTGTTGACAGCCGGATTTTGCTGCTGTCATCATTCTATATCATATCAAGATGCAATTTGAATTCATATTTTGTTCAGCATGTTCCTGTATATCTTCTGATTCTCAATAGTTATATAGTGAGAGAAAGCCATGATTTCATGCACAAATTGATTCTTGTACCTTGTTTACTTAGAGAGCTGCTGAAACGGAGTTAATGACGAAGTTTCCTTATGGAGGTAAAGTCTCTTCTTTCCTTGTAATTTTGTACAGAAAACTTTTTTGCAGACTTCTATGCTTCTTAAAAATTGGAAGGCATGAACACCATCCTAAAACTTTTGACATTAAATAATAAGGGAGTATGTCTCCTGTAGTGTGGAATTGCTTGAAAATTGAACCTTAATGTAATGATAAGGTTACTCTATCGTGTGACATGAAGGTCATGTTTGAGCAGCAGAAACAATATTTTTCTTGTAGAAACATGGGTAAGACTATTTATATTTAACCATTCTCCAGACTTGACTATGTGGGAGCCACATGCATTAGGACACCCTTAGAGGGGAAAAAATGTTGTACTTCATGCTACTAGTGAAGTGATCAGGGTGTTGCTTGCTTTGTTCAGGAGTGATTCTCAGGCCTGGCTTTATTTATGGGACTCGCAAACTTGGAAGTTTGAAGATTCCTCTGGACTTAATTGGTTCTCCTTTGGAGATGGTAAATCACTTGTCTTTTCTCATAATTTTTCTCTTGACCATGAGGTTTCTCTGTATTGAAAATACCTTGTACAAACTTGGATGATATATATATTTATCCGAGCCACCAATGTCTGCACTAATAAGACCAAGACTGCAGGCCTCTTATCTTTACATCATTTCCAATATCTGACGGTGAGCATTCTCTTTTTATCTTTTCTTTTTTAACACACCCAAATTGGCTTTAGCTCTAGTCTTCTGTGAGAAGAGATCAGAACTTGTGTGATTATGTTAGATTTGTTCACCCACTTGTTCAGTAAGGAATCATGAACTTATTATATCTTATATGTCACTGCAGGTTCTTCAACGTGCAAAGCCACTCAACCAGCTTCCACTTGTTGGCCCCATTTTCACTCCCCCAGTCAGTGTGACTGCAGTGGCAAAGCTTGCAGTGAGGGCAGCAACTGACCCAGTTTTCCCTCCAGGCATTGTGGATGCTCATGGCATACTGCGTTATAGCCAGCAAAGGTCAAAGTAAACTTTGCTTTGATCTGAGTTCTTTTCTTTCTTTGACAGAATACAGAGACGTTAGGTCAAAAACGTTGGCTGTTAGGATTCAAAATTATGGCAAAAACGTTAATCAAAATTTTTGTTAAGTTCACATGCCCGTCCGAATAAAACTTGGGATTGTGGGTAAATAAATTCTTGAACATTGTTTTGAGCAACCAACTTATGTTAATGGGCGGGGCTTGATGGAATCAAATGAGGACGCTGCTTGTTCAATTTGGCAGTTTGCATTTTTGTATTTTTATCATAGATTCTCTACTATATAAACAATGTGTAATGGACAAAATTACATTAGATGGAATAATATTTGGTATCACATGGATTACATTCAACACTGCATAAATTTCATATGAAAATATATTTTATTTTTTATATAATTTTATTATATGATATTAAATATTATTTATGTGATATAATTATAGTGTGTCTAATCTTATCCATTTGATAATTTGTTTACTTAATAATTTTCTTTTATCATTGTAATGGGATCTCAAGTTCCTAACTATGATAGATAAAAGAGAGATGTCATGCTCTTTGGGAGAGATTAACTAGGCTTTCGTAAGATTTAAAGTGTTCTTAATTAAGTAATGCTCTCTTTTTTTCTAATAGCATATGGAATATATTTTTTCATTAGAAGGTTTGTTGGAAGTAAGTTGTGTAAAACATGATATATTTTCTTATCTTATCTTATCAATTAAACTCTCCCCTTTCATTGTAATTGAGATTTAAGTACCTCAATTTTGATTTTTCAATCTTGTTAGAACCAAACAGTTGCAATGCTAAATTGTGTAAAAGATTTCCTTTTGGAAATGATAATTATTATTAATTTTTTTTTCTTGAAGAGTACTATTTATCTTTTTTAAAAAATTTTTAGTTATAAGAACTAACTTGACAAGAACATTGTTTAGTAATAAGAATAACTTCATCTCAAAAAAAAAAAAAAAAAGAATATTTTAATATCTTATTTAATGTCATAAAAAATTGTTAAATTTAATTTTATATTAAAAAATAAAATAAAATATTTTTATAATGATTTAAGTGTCATATTTGTAATTATGCATAATAATTGTGTTAAATATTTATGGTGTTTTAGAAAATTTTTATCACATTATTTTTTTTTTTGATAAAATATAATTTATTTTTTATAAAAAATTATTAAATAATAAATAATATAATATTTTTTTTTATTTTTATAAATTATATATATATTTTTTAAAAGTTAAAATTTAAAATTTTAAAAATAAAAATTTAATTTAGTTAGCGAAGTGTTTGACGCACAATTTAACATAAAAACATAGATTATTTTTATTTTTATTTTTTAAAATTTGTTTGGTGAAAGCATATATAAATTTTATGTAAGACATTTAAAACAATTTAAGCCCAAAACAACATGGGACAGTCGGCCCACAACAGCAAAACATCGAAGGAAACGTCCGTGATATTGGAGACCGGAGCGCCCGAACATATAAAAACCCTAGTGGGCAACAGAGAGGGAGAGCGTGATAGAGGATGATGAATCCCGGCAACGGAAACAGCAATAGCAACAGTCAGCAGTCGACGGAGGGCAGGCACGACGATGACCCCGTCGCCTTGACGGAATTCCTGGCCTCCCTGATGAATTACACTCCAACTGTATTCTTTCCCTGATGATTCGCTTACTGCTCTTTTTTTTTTTTTTTTGTCTTTTTAATACATTTTATTGTGGTTTGCTTACCAAATTTTCTGTTCTAATTATTCTCTACCTCTCTGGCAGATACCAGATGAATTAGTGGAGCACTATTTAGCAAAGAGTGGCTTTCAGTGTCCCGATGTCCGATTGTAGGTACTCCTTGCTTTCAATTTAATTATTTTTTCTGTTCTAGGCTTTGCTTAGTGGATCAAATTGAATTCAATTATTGGTGCCCTTTGTGCAGGATCAGATTAGTAGCTGTTGCTACTCAGAAGTTTGTTGCAGAGGTTGCAACTGATGCTCTTCAGTATGTATATGTTCTTCAGCCTGCTTTTCCCCCCAATTTGTTTTCTTTTTTTGTGTGGGGAGCAAGGGGGGTTTGGTTGGGATTTCCTCAATGATTTTATGGTAAAAACCTGCTCGTGGAAGGCCATGGATTGTTGGTTGAAAATCATGGGTTTTATGTGTCTGTTGCCAATGAGTGTCAAAACATTTGTAGCTTCATACAGGAGGACTGTAGTTGGGAACTGAACTTGGCCATTGCAGTATAATGCTATTATATTTTACTTTGATGCACAATCTCTGGTGTTCCTTTTCCAATCATGTTGTTGGATTTTAAACATGAACATAACTTGCTTTTTTAACACATTGATTGTGTTATATGCAAAAGAATGGTTTTTTTTCTGGTTATGTCTCCACTTGTAGTCAGTAGGTTAGAACTTGAACTAAGGGTCAAGAGAGTAAAATTTTTTGCATCAACTATGGATATCACTTGACAGACTTCCAGCTATGGTTTTAGTGATGGTATTTTAGCTTTTCACATTTTGACTCTGTATCTTTTGTAAGATTTTAAAATTATCACTTGTCATATAGGCAATGCAAGGCGCGCCAGGCAGCGGTTGTCAAGGACAAAAGGGAGAAGCAGCAAAAGGTTTTACAATCTTAGCACCTGCTTCTATTTAATGCTTTATGTATGTGTACAATTTTCGGCTGATAGTAATTCATATTGGGAGCAGGATAAACGGCTGATCTTGACAATGGAAGACTTGTCCAAGGCACTGCGGGAGGTAAGCCCAAAGTGGTTATCTAACATTCTTTGTTTTCTACCGACCAATTTACTATTTTGGCCTTCATTGTTGTTGTGATGCATGCTCTAGCACTCAGGATGCAGAATTTCTGTCAACATAATTTTGACTGGGTCAAAAACTTTCTGTGTTTTCAACCTGAAAATAAGCAGATTGTGTTATTCAACCTTTGGACATTTTCCAAACAGAAATGAAGGTTGAATGGTGAGGATATTTGGGAATATTTTTAAATATGGTTAAGATATTATTTGGTAAAAGTATGATGGAAATATTTAGCTCAGTGTGAGTAGGAATGATGTATGTAGGGGCAAGATGTGCAGCATGGATTCCTTTATTGTTTCAGGGCTTTATTGTGATGATATATGGTCACAAATTATTGACAGATTGTTTCCCTAAGGAACAGGAACAGTAATGGTTTTCATAATTGACCTGGAAAAGCAATCCATGGATTTACTATCAAAGTTGTTGCTAGAACATGGATAATACATTTTTAATATTCATTTCTGTTTTAGGGTTTCCCTAGCCATTGGTTTCTGAAATTGTTTATGAGGCATCCAGCCATTCCTCATGGCAGTGTCTATCAAACTCTATATTATGAAACAAGTGTGCAATCTGGCGTCATAACCAGAAAGTCAGCTTAAGAATGCAAGATTACATTGTTATGCATTAATGAAATTTGTGATGCTTTAGCATGTCTTCTGAGTTCATGTATCTTTGATTTTATATTTATTATTTTCAATAACAATTGTCATCACCAAATGGAATGGAGAGTAGCGAGATTACATTGTTATACATTAATGAAATTTGTGATGCTTAGCTTGTCTTCCTAGTTCATGGTTCTTTGATTTTACATTTAGTATATCTATGATAACAGTTTTTCTGGCCTAATGGAATTAACAGTATGGGGTGAATGTAAAGCACCAAGAGTATTTTGCTGATAGCCCGTCGACTGGGATGGACCCTAATTCAAGGGATGAATAATGTGGGGTGGACCTCTTTAACAAGTCGGTACCTCGTTTTTCTTTTAAGTTACTTAGATGTATTCATGTCATTGTTGCAGAATGCTCAACTGTTATCCTGTCAGGCAATTGAGGGATATGTAGCTTTTGTGTGAAAAGATGGTTTATTATGCATTAATTTCATATTGACCTTTAATGGTAAGATATTTATCAATTAGCTGTGATCTGAAGATACCAAATAATTGATTAAAAAAATAAAAGAAAAGGGAAAATATCATATAATGTTACCCACTTTAATTTGGGATTTTGTCTGTCAAGGAATATTTGAATATTGACCTGAATAACTAATGTTTTCTTTAACTGCTTTGGGTACAAAACATTTTTTTAGGAGAATTGGATCTACCTCGTAATTACCATGTGTCTCGCAACTAAAATTGTGAAGGTGTACTAGCTTTACTACCCAGGATTGTTACCAAGTTAGTAGTAATGTAACAAGTGAATAAAATTTGCTGGCATTGCTGATGTGTCAAGATGTTAATGGTTTGGTCCAGAGTCATGGTGGACAAAGCGCTTCCACCAATTTAAAGTCTACATCTATATTTTATTTTTTGTTTCTTTGATGAATTAAAAACTACATTGATACATCAACAAAATTATAACATATTGCTGATGTGTCAGAGTATTATTGGCTTGGTGCATGATCTCACATGGCAAAACAAGTGCACTTAAAAGTTTTTCAAAACTAAAGAATTTGTCTCGAATCTTAAAGAATTTTTATTATGTTATCCTTGTAGTTACATAAGAAAAAAATTTGACATAGAAAATATGAAAACTAAATAGATATTTGATTTGATGCTTGGATTGTATGGTTCAATTCTATTTTTAGTAACTTCTTGTACTTATATCTTTGAGTGTGCCAATTTCCTATTTCTGTGTCTTGAAGCTTTAATTTTATATAATGTAGATTTATAAGTTCTACACATCTTTTAGACCAGTGTGAGAAGGTTCTGAAAGATTTTTTTTTTTTTGTTTTCTTTTTCAAACAGAGAGAAAGCATCGCCATGCTTTAAGCCCAAAAAATTCTTGTTTTTGTTTCATACATAAAAAATTCGACTCTTTAAGCCCTCGAAATTTCTACATAAAAGTGGCATGAAATTAACATATTACCTGTATCTTTCCTTTTGGTCCGTTGTGCGGTTGATTCTTTAGATACAGTATTTGTTACTTGCTTAATACAACGGCTGCTCAAATGAGAATGCAAACTTTGGCATTAAGAATAATATTTAAAAAAGAATGTCAAGATTGTGGAGAGGAATACAAATTTGCAATCTAGCTAGTACTTGTGTTGGCTTCATTTCCTTTTGACGATTTCCGTTTATACGACTACAGCTCCTGTGCACGCATACATTCCGAGTTGCCACTGTGTTTCCGTGTCCCAACCTATTTAGTTTGAGAAATAGTAGAGATTTCAGCCAACTGTTTTTGTTTTTTCTTTTGGGGCCTGCAGAAATTTCAAAGGAGAGTTAGGAATCATTGATTATCTATTCTGACTAGAAGAAAAATGACAAATCTAACAACGAGATTATGAACTAGGGCACTGTTGTCTTGTTTCTCCTTCGGCCGCTTCCTGTTTCTCCGAAACTGCTTCCTGACACATAATATTATGCGCGTGTAGCTTTTGAATTCACTGTAGAGATTTGAAAATTGACTTCAATTGCTGCAAACTGACCCCAATCCATTTAAATTAAGAGGCTGACCAAGACCAAGAGCCATTTGCAGAATAATCTTCTACTAGCCCCTCCAAACGCCTGAACTCAAGTTGAGTCCTTGAATTCCAATTTTCGAACGCCAAGTTGATCCGATGTCAGCTTTCTTTGAGTAAGGCAAAAACACATTAAAAACGCTAAGCATCCTTTCCCAGATCGCAGCTTTAGGAACTCTACTTGCAACAATTGATAACAGGTAGAATGTAATATAAATTTCATATGATTGTTGCTCATACATCAGCTCTAGGGAACATTAGTCATTTTAATTCTAAAGGAAGTGACATATAAATGAAACGCAATATAGAAAACAACAGAATGTTATTCACTTTTACTTGTAATTCCAGAGGATATGTAATGTATTATAATATAAAATATTACCTTTTTTGACTTTTATAATAACTGTTTGATTCTGATGAAGTTATGAGTTACGTGTGCACCCTAGTACAGTTAAGAAAAAGTTGGTTAGAACCTAGTTACCTTGACTTTGAAAGTCACCTGAAATTCTAGAATGCTTCGACTTTTTCATGTACAAAAATTTCGTTGGATACCCTTGGAATTAATAGAATGTACAAAAATTTCGTTGGATACCCTTGGAATTAACAAAATGATGTTTTAAATCATTATAATTTATGAGTAATAATAACTGAATTATTTCAAATAGTTTCGCATACAACAATTGAAAGTTATTGTAATAATTATTTTACATATATATTTTTCTCCATGTATATTTTTCACCATATGAATCTTAAAAGTGCATTACCGTAGGCTTTATTTTATTAATTAAGTCGACGGAGGCCTGCGGCAGTAATTTATTTACGTTGTTGGGTACTTGTAAGGCCATGGTGTGTAAGCCTTAGACGTTTTACATCTTCAATCTAAAAGATAAAAAATATAAGAGAGAAAGCACAAAGACAACGAAAAGAAAGTTTTAAAAATTTTATTAATGATTTCATGGTTTAATTTTCAGTAATTACGTTGCTATTGCAGTCCATTGATTTAGTCGTTGAATTGCCGTCTGAATCTCACAAAAGTTGGCATATAAAACCTCGCATGTCGAAGATTATGCACACACGCATAGAAAAGAAATTGTTGCGTTTAAGTCCCACTAAATCTGTGCACAAAGCCTTTCAATCTCGTGAGTTTAGAATATTTGTGGGACTTCACGAGGATATTTCCTCGAGACGAAACGAATAAATGTTTGGAAATTTTTATAATTAAATTTGATTTTCAGAATATTTTTTCAAAATAAGCTCTCTCTCTCTCTCTCTCTCTCTCTCTCTATATATATATATATATATATATATTAATATATATATATATATTATTAAATTTTTCTCTTTTATTTAACATGTAAAATGCAAAAATTTATTTTTTTAATAAATTAATGAAAAAAAATTTTAGAATTCTTATTTTTAAATATGTAAAAAAAATTAACAAAATATTAACATAAATATATTTTTAAGACATATATTTTTATATATTTTTAAAAAATTTTATTAAATTAAATTACATATTTAATAATTTAATTGATTCATATATATAATAAAAATTAAAAATTTAGAATTAATTTTAAAATTTTTAAAAAATTAAAATTTAATTATATAAATTATAAGAAATTTAAGACTCTCTATGAACTTGTTACCCAAAATGAAGCCCATCATTAATTATGTGAAACTCATTCTTAATTTTTTTTTCTTTTTCCTTTTTCCTTTTTTTCCTTTTTCCCAAATCTTAACTTTTGAGGTTTAATCCACGGAGGACCACCGATTGACAATATAATTGTTTGTTTGGTTTATCATACTTTAATCTAATAGTTAAAAATTTAATTTTTTATTTTTAAATTTTAAATTTTAATCTTTAAAATGATATAAAATTTATAAAAATAATAAAAAATATTATTATTATATAACTTATGACTTAATTAGTAAAAGTAAAAGGAAGAAAAATAAAAAATATTTTAACTATTTATTGATTACTTGCTAAAAATATGTTGAAACGTGAAAAATTATGTTATGAGAAAATATTAATAATATATTTTATTTTTTTTTTTGAAATTGAAAGATTAATTTTGTTTTTAACTACTACGAATTTCAACTAAAGCAGTGAAATTAACTTTTCTTAAGCAGTGGAATTATGTGGGAAGGTAGATGCTTGGGAAAGTTCCGAGCAAGGGACTCGACAATTGCCACCAACAGGTAGAGTACCTAACAGGAAATTATCGACTTTTCGTTGAAATTTAATTAGATCCGCACATAAATAAGTTTTGACACTTGCTGTTGTATGCCTCATGTCCTCGAGTAGAATAAGTAAAAAGAAATAGTTTTGACACTTGCTGTTGTGTGCCTCCTGTCCTCGAGTAGAATAAGTAAAAAGAAATTGTCTAAGCAACGGCCTTGACTGATGAATTAAAGACTTCATCAAATTCGATTACATTAAAGCGACAGTGTATCCAAACATTGGTAATCCGAGGTTTTTGAATTATGACTATATTGAGCTGATGGCTTGCACTAACTATTTAAATGAAAATTATTTACACCAACAGATATTTCTCATAAAATTCTATCCAACAAATTTATATACATTTATGATACATAATAAATTTATGTAGTAGTGAAATTTTTAATTTTATTTCATTTAGAAAAAGAGAGAAAATTTTGACTTTATTTAATATACAACAGTGTAATTGATACATATAATTTTTTTTATATAATTTATCAATAAGATTGTTTATAAAGTAAAAATTTCCGTTAATTTAATAATTTTCCCACGTCGGTGGCTTAATCAACGTTAGAGTTATCTTTACTGCCACGAGCCTTTGATTTGGTCAAGGTAAGCGGTCATGAATCGTGAGAAAGAGAGTGGCAAAAATAGAATCTTTGGCATATCTGACGCGGTCGGATAAATAGGAAAAAAATGGATGGCCTTTAGGATTTGATTAAGAGAAGTGCTATTCTTACGTGTCAATATCTCATTGGAAAATAGGTTGAGATTATAATTAAATGAATTCAATATTGAAGCCAAAATGTTTATCATTTATGAACAAACAAGAACAAGGAGAAAATCATACTAATTTGTCAGGAGTTTTTTTTTTTAAGAGTCTTGCTTAAGCTTTTTTTTTTTTTTTTACAAAAAAAGCAAAAAACACACAGATGTGATATACACTCACCAAGTTATTCGGAAAGAACATGTATTAATAGTTTGAATTGCTTTTGTCACTTGATCTCGCTCTTTCTTTCCAATCCTCAACCTATGATAGACATGTGCTGCCAATCCCCTGTATTATCATGCGTGACCGGAGTACATAACTGGGTTAAAAAATAATAATAAAAGAAAGAGCCCCAACGACTACAGTACTTTTAAAATTTATTTCTGATTTTATTTTCCGTCTTGGATAGGCTAAAGTACGCTTAGTCACTTTCCTGGAAAGTTTCAGAGTTTTCTCTCTCCTGTCTCCCCGTGCCAAAACCTCTCTATTCCTTTATGCAAAATTTCAAAGCTCTATCTTGATAACTTTTCTTATATATACCACAGGTTCTCTTTAAACCATGTATCCGCCAAGCCCACAAATTAAAGCTCCAAAAAAATTCTCTCACTGATCATTATTGATTGCAAGGCACCCAAAGATGAGGAGCAGCCGTGCAAACAATTATTCCCGACCGTCTCTCATTAATTATTTCCTTCCATTTGTAGTTTCTTTATGGTTTTTGTCACCCACGGAGGTGTTGGTGATGGCGCAGAAGGCAACAGTTCCGGTGAATGTAGGCCTGATTTTGGACTTCGATAACGAAGCTAGCAAGGTGGAGTTGAGCTGCATCAACATGGCTCTATTTGATTTCTATGCCTCTAATGGTCATTACACGACGAGGCTGGTCATCCAACCTAGGGATTCTAAGGAAGATGTTGTTGCTGCAGCTGCCGCAGGTAATCAACTCTCTTTCTCATCCATTTCCAATCGACCCTTTCTCTATCTCTCTGAAAATTTCCCCAATTATCTGTTTTTTAATTGACTCAAGCATCTGAATGGAATGGGAACTCTCCTACTAATGACTAAATAGTCTGTGATGGAAAAAAATAATAATAAAAAAAATGAAAAAACAGGCTAGCGATCTGGCCATAGTATGTTAGTGACTGGAGGAAAATTAAAATCTGATTACAGTTGATAGAATTTTTTGTTTCTTGAAGTCAACATTGTTTCTTGGTTTGGCTTTGTACCAGACTTAATTAACACCCGCCTCATTTTTTAAGAAAAAAAAAATCTTTTAGAGTTAAATATCTGTCTTGCATTATAAGAACTCATAAGACATTCTCTTGGTTAAGCAATGGATTGATTAAGGTGTATGAACTTAAAATCTTGGCGTACATAAATATGCATCGGAAGGGGAAAAACAGTGTGAAAAGCACTATTATAAAATCTAACCATAATAATTAATATTTGTTTCTTTTTCTTGTTTCATGATGATAATGGGAACGACTTGTCAGTCCAATTTTTTTTACTTAAATATCGATATCTAAAAACTCATTATAATCCCAACAAAAGAAAGAAATGTCAAATTTTGTCCAGAATCTTTGAGATAAAAAATTTGTTTAGAATTATTGGCTATTGAGCAGAATGTTTAGAATGAACAGGAAAATTAGAAAAGTATGAGTCTTGGTTGGCACGTAGGTCAACGGGTATTTGCCTAACCTTTTTTTTTTTTTAATAGCCATGTTATTTGCATGACTCTGACTTTTTCTTCTCCAATCAAATAAGTATAATGAGAGTTGATCATAGACTTACTTGGCTTTTTTTCTGAGGAAAAAAAGGCTTCACTTCCTCTTCGCATCATTACATCATCATTACAGGAACGATTAAATAATCACGAGGATCGATAAAAAAATTAGTTGATTAGAAGGTTGCTCACTTTACGTTTTGTTTTGTTTTTTTTTTTTCATATATTATGCAAGGCGAGATTCTCCGGCTGTTTCAAAGGCTGACCTTTTGACAGTCAAGAATAGCAGCAGTCATGTAATCATAAGTATAACGTAGAAAGTTGACTTTTTGGTAGTTGATATTGCGGTTTTTGGTTTGAGGAATGGGACGAATTCCGAGAATCTCTGAGGGATCTTATAGAGTATTCCAAACACGGATAATAACTTTTAAACGAAAGAGCCAGGACAACAATTTCAACAAGTATTTCCCTAACTTTAATTATTACACAATTTCATTAATATATAAGCCTAATATCAAGTATTTTCAATTAATACTTTAATTAATCTTGAACTATTTTAACACATGAATTAAATACATATTTAAGATAAAAAAGAGTTTTTAATAATATTTAAGGTAAAAAAATGTATTGATAATAAATATAATTATTATGTATAAAATGACATTCACATTAGATCTTATATATACATATATGTATATACACGAATAATAATCATTATTTATCTGTAAAATTATAACACATTATTCATATTATATTATAATAATTAATTACATAATTTTAATTTTTTAAATGATAGTATCATAAATATGCATTCAATTGTGGCTGGCGTCTGAAAATTATTGTTTTTGACTACAGTCCGCTTGATGATAATTTTCTCTTCCGTTATATTAAAATAAAGGTCTTGACCTGATTAAAAACGAGCAAGTGCATGCGATATTGGGGCCAACAACATCAATGCAGGCCGATTTTTTGATTGATATGGGGGAGAAAGCTCAGGTACCCATTTTGTCATTTTCTGCAACGAGTCCTTCCCTCACTTCCACTCGGCATCCATATTTCTTTCGAGCCACGCAAAATGATGCCACTCAAGTGCATGCCATAAGCGCCATGGTCCAGGCCTTTGGATGGAAAGAAGTTGTGCCCGTCTACATTGACAACGAATATGGGAAGGGAGTCATACCTTACTTGATCGATGATCTGCAGGCAGTTGATGTCCGTGTCCCTTACCGGAGTGCCATTTCTCCGGTAGCCACCAATGATCAAATCGTTGAAGAGCTTTACAAACTGATGACCATGCAGACCAGAGTCTTCGTCGTTCATATGTCTTTCAATCTTGGGTCTCGTCTTTTTACTCAGGCAAAGAAGATTGGAATGATGGGTGCAGGCTATGCTTGGATCATGACTGATGGCATGACTGATTTCTTGAGTACGCTGAATACTTCGGTCATTGATTCAATGCAGGGGGTGTTGGGTGTGCAGCCTTACGTTCCAAATACGGCAGAGCTAGATAGTTTTCGGGTTCGATGGAAAAGGAAATTCCTTCGAGACAACTCAGATATCCTTAATGCTGATATGAACGTTTATGGACTGTGGGCATATGATGCTACAATGGCATTGGCCATGGCACTTGAGAAAGCTGGGACTACAAATCTTAGCTTCCAAACGCGAAGCAATTTGTCGACCAACGCAACCGACTTGGAAACTTTTGGGGTCTCTAGGAATGGTCCAAAACTCATTCAGGTGCTATCAAATACTAGTTTTAAAGGCCTCTCAGGAAATTTCAGTTTTGCTGGTGGGCAACTACAATCTTCAGCTATCCAAATAGTTAATGTGAATGGCCAAGGGGCTAGAGGGATTGGATTTTGGACAGCCAAAGACGGACTGGCCAGAACGTTGAGCTCACCCATAACGAGTACTAATACACATTCTACTTCTAATTCCAGTCTCGCATCTGTTATCTGGCCAGGGGATACAACTTCTGTTCCAAGGGGCTGGGACTTTCCAACCACCGGCAAGAATTTGAAAGTGGGAGTGCCATATAAATCTGGATACACTGAATTCGTGAAGGTCACCGTAGATTCTACCACTAATGCTACAACGGCAACAGGTTACTGCATCGATGTTTTTGAGGCTGTAGTTGAATCCTTGCCTTATGCTTTGCCTTTTGATTACGTTTCATTTGATGTCGGTTCTGCAAGTTATGATAATATGGTCTATCAAGTCTATACAGGGGTAATCCTTTTTATATTTTTCTTTCTGGCAAAGTTAGTCCATTTTTACTCTTTCGCTGACTGGAATTTATCTGTTTTACTGCGGCCATTGACAACAGAAATTTGACATTGTCGTGGGAGACGTGACAATTAGAGCCAACAGGTCCTTGTATGCTGACTTTACGTTACCATATACAGAATCTGGGGTATCAATGATTGTGCCAGTCAAAGACAACAAAAGCAATAATGCATGGGTTTTCCTGAAGCCATTGTCGTGGAACTTGTGGGTGACAAGTCTTTGTTTCTTTGTTTTCATTGGTTTATGTGTATGGGTTCTTGAACACAGAATCAATGAAGATTTTCGTGGACCTCCTGCCCATCAAGTTGGCACTAGTTTCTGGTTTTCCTTCTCCACCATGGTTTTTGCGCATAGTAAGCACAATTTGGTGATCAATGTGAGCAAATTTATTTGAATTTTAATGTGCACCTATGATTCACTAGCGCTCGTTGCATTTGTGCTTAAACCATGATTGCAGGTGAGAGATTGGTCAGCAACTTGGCTAGATTCGTCATAATCATTTGGTGTTTCGTTGTTTTGATTCTTACACAAAGTTATACGGCTAGCTTGACGAGTCTTCTAACTGAACAGCAGCTACTGCCCACTGTAACTGATGTAAACAGTTTGATCAAAAACAGAGAGTTTGTAGGATACCAGGAGGGAACGTTTGTTTTTGGACTCTTGAAAGGCTTGGGTTTTGACGAATCCAGGCTTATATCTTATAATTCTACAGTGACACTGCAACAGCTTTTGACAAAGGAAGCAGCAACGTGGTTATAGGGGCAGCTGCCATTTCGACGAAGGTACCTATACATAAAGCTGTTTCTGGCACAGTATTGCTCCAAGTAGTACCAACAGTGGAACCTACTTTTTAAAACTGCTGGGCTTCGGTTTCGTTGAAGCTCCCTACCCGACAATTTCATTTTCCAGTTCGTCAACTCTCATAACTATGGTGGTGGTCTTTTCCTTCTCTTATATGGGTACAAACTTTTTTGTTTTTGACTTTTAGGTCGTGCCTAGGGGTTCTCCTCTAGGAACCGATATCTCAAGAGCGATTCTAAAGGTGACAGAGGGAGACAAAATGAAGAAAATTGAGAATGCTTGGTTTGGCAATCAGACCAACTGTCCTGAGTCAAGTACTTTTGTCACTTCAAATAGCCTTGGTCTCAATAGCTTCTGGGGTCTATTCTTGATTGCTGGAGTAACCTCAGTTTCAGCTCTCGTGATATTCATGGCCACGTTTGTTTATAAACACCGGAGTGAGTTGATGCCCTCCGATTCAGGACCTTCATTGTGGCAAAGGGTTCGTAATTTGTTTAGAAGGTTTGATCAAAGGGACTTGAGTTCACATACCTTTAGAAGAACTGACAGAAATGTCAATGACATCAACGCTATTCCTTTTATGGTGGGTGCAATAAGTCCAATGGTCTATTCTGTTCACACAGAATTTCCAGGAGAGCAAGGGGGGTCATCTTCCGAGCATGGTGATCCTAACACAAATGGGCAATCACCTCAACATCAGGTGGCTCTCAACATTGAGCTCACCCATCCACCTGTAGAACGACCTGTCTGCTGCTGAAACAACCCATTTAGCAACAGCTATTGATTGATTTGTAAATCTTGACATTGATTTTATGCTATTCGTAATACCATCACCCTCAGATTCAGATTTTTCACGTGAAATTGCCATCGTAATTCGTAAAGTGTTTACGAAAAGAAAACTGAGAAAACAGCACAGCTCTGCTTGGCATACCCCTGACTCGCCCATACTAGGGTCCCTGCCACCTTCTCAAAGGGGAGTAGATTCTGTAAGTAAGCCTAATAAATCTCAGATATATTCCCCTTCCTCGTTAGCAATCAAAGTGTCCCTCCCTAGCAGCTCTTGTCTTCCGTTTTGCTGAGGCATTACTCATTCTTCGTTTGATGCATCTTTGGAATGTCATTGTTTCTTGGCACATCAAGCCAGTTTACATGCTGCTGGGGTTAGATTTGTCCTTCTAAACTAAACACATTTCCGGCTGGGTTGTGCCTAGATTTGGAAGTTACATAGCTTTTTCAACTTTGCTGATTGATGGAGCTGTTTGTCAGCTCTTTCTGCTGGTTGTGTAGGCTGTCTAATGGCTTTATTAGTACCTTTTAATCAGTCAATGTTCTGTCAATCTAATGGTTTCATGCTTTTGAAAGAAAATGTAATCTGTCTACAATCCACTACCTGTGAAACTTTGGCGTCGGAAATCTGCAATTTGTTAGAGACTTCTTGTGCCCTTGCTTCCAAGTCATAACACTTACCTAGAATCCATGAATTCCCCAACTCTAGAAGAACTGTGTTTGAGAGCAAAAGGCTAAAGAAGAAGAGGAAACAAAGAAGGGAAAAAAAAAGGCATTGACCTACACAACTTTGTGTTGTGATGCCAATGGCTGCTTAGCTCAGGTACTAAGTTTAAGACCACCATCAAGTTGATCTTGTTATTTTCTCTGCTTTGCTCTGTGTGAGTCATGAAATCTTTGCCGTGAGATGGAATCAGATTGCTTGTGTGAACATCAGACACATTGCTTGTAGAAGCTATGTTCTTGTTTTCACTTTCTGGGTTATGACTAACTGAACTTTCAAGTTCAGATATGTCTGACCAACAGCAGAACAAGAATCCTCAACTGATGCTTTCTCTATTGGTCTGATGCTGTCACATGGAACCAAGAAAGGATCATCTAAGAATCCATTCAGCTTGTGTGAATTTCTGTAACCCATACTATGCAGCAAAGACTACTGATTCATGGGGGATCCACAAGTAGAGAATAGAGAGCCCAAAGTATGTGCTGGAACTGAAAGAAACCAGCAGTTTCATCTTTTGGTACAGCATCATGATCAGCCATCTCTGGATTTTCATCAGGATCACCAGAAGAATCAAACATTAGTGCTATCTTGTACGGTAGCACAAATGTAAATGTAGAGATACAGTTCACTTGGCTAGACACAGTGAGATGGCCACTTATTAGCTCAAACTATTCCAGATCCATAGCAAAATAAGGTGTGGTCTTAGACTTAGTATTGGAGGATAAAATCCTTTCCTAAAGTAAGGGAGTAAAATTCTTACAAAGAAAGAAAATACCATGAACTGTGATCACATTGGTTGTCAAGCCATAACCATAAGAAAATTAAATCTAGAAATGATACATATATTTTGTACTAATATTCTTCTTTTAACCACTCAATATTTTGGCCCAAATTGGAATGGAAAATAGTTTTTGTAATAAGATGAAAATACCAGCTGTTTGCATATTGCTAGGCCCAATCCTGTCCCACCATATTTTTGAGCTTGATCTGCGCTGACTTGCATGCATTTTTTACATAGAGTTGGTAATGCATTTTCTGTCATATTATAAGAGATATGTAATGAGTACTTTTATGTTATAAATCAACCTAGAAATTTACTAAAGAGTGGAGTATCAAACTATGACAGAAGACATTTAATTCTGCATTCTTTCACATGAGTGCAAAGTTAAGTTCCAGTGCCATAAACATTGCAGCGAAGCCAGACTGTTGTTTCAGTGAATGAGATCCTTCCTCTTTTTCTCCATCCATACTGTTTCCATTCTTAACTGGGGTGCTAGGTTCATTACCCCGTGAATTATTTTGGTAAGGACCTTCACGGTGATTTTTAGCATAGTAACTTTTTCCATCACTGCTTGTTTGAGATGTGAATGAGCTCTCTTCTTTCGGTGCATTTTCCGTTGCCTGGTCAGCACATGATTTCTAATGGTGTCCTGCTTTTTCATAACAAGGATCTGGTACCACATGCAGTTTTACCCCGACTTTACCTTCATGGGTATACTTGGTGGCATTGCTGCAAAAGATCATATAATATAATAGCATAAGGATCAAGCATGATAGTAACAAAAGTGTGCAGGATCCTTATAATAGCATGATATGCAAAATGCACTACCAGATCAAGTTGGTGAGGATTTGTCAAATCCTCAGAACATCTCCAATGATCTGAAATTCAAGACAATGCATTAATGAATTCTCTAGGGTTGAAAGACTTCACTTTAGGCATAATAAAAGATTGGTCATAGTCATTAAGTAAACCATATGTTAATGCATATATTGCTTCACACAAATATGTAGTCTGTTCACTGTAAGTTATATCAGTCTCTCCTTAATAGGAACACCATCTGCTGCTCGTCCTTCCAAGGTTAGAACTTACCTTAACGATACTGCAGCAGTCTGGAGTACATGCTTTACCATCCCTCTTGGACCGAATTTGGTGGCTTCCAACTTCATAACACCCGACTCCACCTTGGAAAGGTCAAGTCCTTTTCCAATTATATTGTTGGATTTTAAACCTGAACATAACTTGCTTTTTATTACACATCGATTGTGTTATATGCAAAAGCATGGTTTTTGTCAGGTTATGTCTCCACTCATAGTCAGTAGGACTTGAACTAAGAGTCAAGAGAGAGTAAAATCTTTTGCATCAACTATCGATATCACTTGACAGACTACCAGCTACAGTTTTAGTGATGATATTTTAGCTTTTCACACTTTAACTTTGTTAACTTTTGTAAAATTTTAAAATCATCACTTGTCACATAGGCAATGCAAGGCGTGCCAGGCAGCAGTAGTCAAGAACAAAAGGAAGAAGCAGCAAAAGGTGCTACAATCTTAGCACCTGCTTCTATTTAATGCTTTATGTATGCCTACAATTTTCAGCTGATGGTAATTCTTATTGGGAGCAGGATAAATGGCTAATCTTGACAATGGAAGACTTGTCCAAGGCACTATGCAAGGTAAGCCCAAAGTGGTTATCTAACATTCTTTGTTTTCTACTAACCAATTTACTATTTTGGCCTTCATTGTCGTTGTGATGCATGCTCCAGAACTCAGGATGCAGAATTCCTGTCCACTTAATTTTGACTGGGTCAAAAACTTTCTGTGTTTTCTACCTGAAATGTGCAGATTGTGTTATTCAACCTTCGAACATTTTCCAAATAGAATTGAAGGTTGAATGGTGAGGATATTTGGGAATATTTTTCAATATGGTTAAGATATTTGGTAAAAGTATGATGGAGATACTTCAGTGTTAGTGGGAATAATGCATGTAGGGGCAAGACGTGCAGCATGAATTCCTTTATTGTTTCAGGGCTTTATTGTGATGACATGTGGTTACAAATTATCGGCAGATTGTATACCTAAGGACAGGAACAGTAATGGTTTTCATAATTCACCTGGAAAAGCAATACATGGATTTACCATCAAAGTTGTTGCTAGAACATAGATAATACAGTTTTAGTATTCATTTCTGTTTTAGGGTTTCCCTAGCCATTGGTTTTTGAAATTGTTTATGAGGCATCAAGCCATTCCTCATCGCAATGTCTATCATACTCTATATTATGGAACAAGTGTACAATCTGGTGTCTCTAGAGTTGGGGAATTCATGGACTCTAGGTAAGTGTTAGGACTTGGAACCAAAGGCACAAGAAGTCTCCTATAAATTGCAGATTTCCAACGCCAAAGTTCCACATGTAGATGGTTGAGACACTTTGTGTAGTGGATTGTAGACAGATTACTTTTTCTTTCAAAAGCATGAAATCATTAGATTAACAGAGCATTGACTCATCAAAAGGTACTAATAAAGCCATTAGAGAGCCTACACAACCAGCAGAAAGGGCTGACAAACAGCTCTACCAACCAGCAAAGTGGCAAGAGCTATGTAACTTCCAAATCTAAGCACAACCCAGCCAGAAATGTGTTTAGTTTAGAAGGATAAATCTAACCCCAGCAGCGTGTAAACTGGCTTGCTGTGCCAAGAAACAAGGACATTTCAAAGATGCATCAAAAGAAGAATGATTAATGTCTCAGCAAAAAGGAAGACAAGAGTTGCCAGGGAGGGAAGCTTTGATTGCTAACGAGGAAGAGGAATATATCTGAGATTTATTAGGCTTAATTACATAATCTACTTCCCTTTCAAGAAGGTGGCAGGGAGATCTTAGTACGGGCAAGTCAAGGGTATGCCAAGCAGAACTGTGCTGTTTTCCCAGTTTTCCTTCGTTAACGCTTTACAAATTACGATGGCAATTTCACGTGAATAATCTAAATTTGAGGGTGCTGGTATTACGAATGGCATACAATCAATATTAAGATTTACAAATCAATAACGTGGACAGATTCAATAGCTGTTGCTTAATAGGTTGTTTCAGCAGTGACAGGTCGTTCTACAGGTGGACGGGTGAGCTCAATGTTGAAAGCCACCTGATGTTGAGGTGATTGCCCATTTGTATTAGGATCACCATACTCGGAAGATGACCCTCCCTGCTCTGCTGGAAATTCTGTGTGAACTGAATAGACCGTTGGACTAGTTGCACCCACCATAAGAGGAATAGCATTAATGGCATTGACATTTTTGTCAGCTTCAGTTCTTCTAAAGGTATGTGAACTCAAGTCCCTTTGATCAAACCTTCTAAACAAATTACAAACCCTTTGCCACATTGCAGGTCCTGAATTGGAGGGCATCAACTCACTCCGGTGTTTATAAACAAACCTGGACATGAATATCACGAGAGCTGAAACTGAGGTTACTCCAGCAATCAAAAATAGACCCCAAAAACTATTGAGACCAAGGCTATTTGGAGGGACAAAAGTGTTTGAATCAGGACAGTTGGTCTGATTGCCAAACCAAGCATTCTCAATTTCCTTCATTTTATCTCCCTCTGTCACTTTTAGAATTGCCCTTGAGATATCAGGTCCTAGAGAAGAACCCCTAGGCACGACCTAAAAGTCAAAACCAAAAATATTAGTACCCATACAAGAGAAGGAAAAGAACACCAACCTTGAAGTTTACAAGAGTTAACGGAATGGAAGATGAAAATTGCAGGTAGTGAACTCACAAAACCCCAGCCAGCTAATTTAAAAGTAGGTTTCACTGTGGTATACTTGGAGCAATACTGTGCCAGAAGCAGCTTTATGGGAGCTACTTCGTCGAACGCTGCAGCTATACCACCGTTGCCGCTTCCTTTGTCAAAAAGCTGGTTGCAGTCTTCAGTAGAATTATAAGATATAAGCCTGGATTCGTCGAAACCCAAGCCTTTCAAGAGCCCAAAAACAAACGATCCCTCCGCGTATCCCACAAACTCTCTGTTTTTTATCAAACTGTTTACATCAGTTACAGTGGGCAGTAGCTGCTGTACTGTTAGAAGGCTTGTCAAGCTGGCCGTATAACTTTGTGTAAGAATCAAAACAACGAAACACCAAATGACTATGACGAATCTAGCCAAGTTGCTGACCAGTCTCTCACCTGCAATCATGGTTTAAGCACAAATGCAAAGAGCGCTAGTGAATCATAGCTATACATGTAAATTCAAATAAATTTGATCACATTGATCCTTGAATTGTGCTTACGATGCGCAAAAACCATAGTGGAGAAGGAAAACCAGAAACTAGTGCCAACTTGATGGGCAGGAGGTCCGCGAAAATCTTCATTGATTCTGTGTTCCAGAACCCATACACAGAAACCAATAAAAACAAAGAAACAAAGGCTTGTCACCCACAAGTCCCATGTCAATGGCTTCAGGAAAACCCATGCATTATTGCTTTTGTTGCCTTTGACTGGCACAATCATTGATGCCTCAGATTCTGTATATGGTAACGTAAAGTCAACATACAATGTCCGGTTGGCTCTAATTGTCACGTCTCCCACAACAATGTCAAATTTCTGTTGTCAATGGCCAGTAAAACAAATAAATTCCTGTCAGCCAATTGGAAAAAAAAGAACTAACTTTGATAGAAGGAAAAATATAAAAGGATTACCTGTGTATAGACTTGATAGACCATACTATCATAAGTTGCAGAACTGACGTCAAATGGAACGTAGTCAAAAGGCAAAGCATAAGGCAAGGATTCAACTACAGCCTCAAAAACATCAATGCTGTAACCTGTGGCCTTTGTTTTATTAGTGGTAGGATCTAAGGTGACCTTCACGAAATCCCAATCAGTGTATCCAGGATAATATGGCACTCCCACTTTCAACCTCTTGCCGTTGGTTGGAAAGTCCCAGCCCCTTGGAACAGAAGTTGTATCCCCTGGCCAGATAACAGGGGCGAGACTGGAATTAGAAGTAGAATATGTATTAGTACTCAAGCTCAACGTTCTGGCCAGTCCATCTTTGGCTGTCCAAAATCCAATCCCTCTAGCCGCTTGGCCATTCACATTAACTATTTGGATAGCTGAAGATTGTAGTTGCCCACCAGCAAAACTGAAATTTCCTGAGAGGCCTTTAAAACTAGTATTTGATAGCGCCTGAATGAGTTTTGGACCATTCCTAAAGACCCCAAAAGTTTCCAAGTCGGTTGCATTGGTCGACAAATTGCTTGGCATTTGGAAGCTAAGATTTGTAGTCCCAGCTTTCTCAATTGCCATGGCCAATGCCATTGTAGCATCATATGCCCACAGTCCATAAACGTTCATATCAGCATTAAGGATATCCGAGTTGTCTCGAAGGAATTTCCTTTTCCATCGAACCCGAAAACTATCTAGCTCTGCCGTATTTGGAACGTAAGGGTGCACACCCAACACCCCCTGCATTGAATCAATGACTGAAGTATTCAGCGTACTCAAGAAATCAGTCATGCCATCAGTCATGATCCAAGCATAGCCTGCACCCATCATTCCAATGTTCTTTGCCTGGGTAAAAAGACGAGACCCAAGATTGAAAGACATATGAACGACGAAGACTCTGGTCTGCAGGGTCATCAGTTTGTAAAGCTCTTCAACGATTTGATCATTGGTGGCTACTGGAGAAATGGCACTCCGGTAAGGGACACGGACATCACCTGCCTGCAGATCATCGATCAAGTAAGGTATGACTCCCTTCCCATATTCGTTGTCAATGTAGACGGGCACAACTTCTTTCCATCCAAAGGCCTGGACCATGGCGCTTATGGCATGCACTTGAGTGGCATCATTTTGCGTGGCTCGAAAGAAATATGGATGCCGAGAGGAAGCGAGGGAAGGACTCGTTGCAGAAAATGACAAAATGGGTACCTGAGCTTTCTCTCCGACGTCAATCAGAAAATGGGCCTGCATTGATGTTGTTGGCCCCAATATCGCATGCACTCGCTCGTTTTTAATCAGGTCAAGACCTGCATTTTAATATAAGGGAAGAGAAAATTATAATCAACCGAGCTGTGGTCAGATCAGCAATTTTTAAACGCGAGTCAAAATTAAATGCATATTTATGATACTATCATTTAAAAATTAAAATTATATAATTAATTATTATAATATAATATGAATGTGCTATAATTTTACTAATAAATAATAATTATTATG
The DNA here is from genome assembly GCA_037832385.1 of Rhizophora apiculata. NCBI lineage: Eukaryota > Viridiplantae > Streptophyta > Magnoliopsida > Malpighiales > Rhizophoraceae > Rhizophora > Rhizophora apiculata. The sequence goes on along the minus strand of CM075433.1, from coordinate 1,560,570 downwards.
CATATACGTATATATAAGTTTTAATACATAGACAATAATTATATATATTATCAATACATTTTTTCATATCTATTATTGAAAACTCATTTTCATCCTAAATATAAATTTAGTTGATGTGTTAAAATAGTTTAGGATTAATCAAAATATTAATGAAAAATACTATATATTTGACTTAAATTGTGTAATAATTAAAGTCGTTCAAATTGTTGGACTGGCTCTTTCGTTCAAAAGTTATTATCCGTGTTTGGAACGAACACGTATATACTCTATAAGATCCCTCAGAGATTCTCGGGATCCGTTCCATTCCTCAAACCAAAAACCGCAATGTCAACTACCCAAAAGTCATCCTTCTACATGACTGCTGCTATTCTCCACTGTCAAAAGGTCAGCTTTTGAAACATCCGGCGAGTCTCGCCTTGCTTAATATATGGGGAAAAATTAAACAAAAAATGAGCAGCTTTCTAATAAACCAATTTTTTTATGGATCCTCATGATTATTTTAATGGTTCTTTTAATGATAATGTAATGATAAGACGAAGAAGAAAAAGTTAAGCCTTTTCTCGTTAGAAGCTATTAAAAATTTAAAAAAAGTGTAAGTAAATAGCCGTTGACTTACGTGCCAACAAAGACTCAGAGTTTTCTATTTTTCCTGTTCATTTTAAACATTTTGCTGAATAGTCAATAATTCTTCTAACAATAAATATAAAGTAACGCATTTTCTTCTTTTGTCAGATTATAAGTTTTTACATACCAACTACGATATTTAATTAATGAAAATTAGACTTGCGAGTCGTTCTTATTATCAGCATACAGCACGAAAAAGAGACAAATGTTAATTAATTATAAACAATATAATTATTATCGTTAGATCTTGTTATAGTGTTTTTCACGGTTTTTAGACTGATTTTCCCCCTTACAATGCATATTTACGTACTCCAAGATTTTAAGATCATACACCCTAATCAATTCATTACTCAACCATGACAGATGTTTAACTATAAAAGATATATTTTTTTTTTTCTTAAAAAATGAGGTGGGTGTTAATTAAATCTGCTACAAAGGCAAACAAAGAAACAATATTGACTTCAAGAAACAAAGAATTGTATCAACTGAAATCAGATTTTAATTTTCTTCCGGTCATTAACATACTATCATACTATGACCACATCGCAAGCCTGTTTTTTCATCTTTTATTATTATTATTTTTTCCATCAAAGACTATCTAGTTATTACTAGGAGAGTTCCCCATTCCATTCACAAGCTTGAGTCAATCAGAAAACAGATAATTGAGGGAATTTTCAGAGAGATAGGGAAAGGGTCGATTAAAAATGCATGAGAAAGAGAGTTGGTTACCTGCGGCAGCTGCAGCAACAACATCTTCCTTAGAATCCCTTGGTTGGATGACCAGCCTGGTCGTGTAATGACCATTAGAGGCATAGAAATCAAACAGAGCCATGTTGATGCAGCTCAACTCCACTTTGCTAGCCTCGTCATCGAAGTCCAAAATCAGGCCTACTTTCACTGGAACTGTTGTCTTCTGCGCCGTCACCAACACTTCCGTGGGTGACAAAAACCATAAAGAAACTACAAATGCAAGGAAATAATTAGTGAGAAAAGGTCGGGAATTATTGTTTTGCATGACTGCTCCTCATCTTTGGGTGCCTTGCAATCAATATTGGTCAGTGAGACTAGAGAGTTTTTGTGGAGCTTTAATTGTGAGTTTGGCGGATACGTGGCTTAAAGAGAACCTCTGCTATATATAGGAAAAGTTACGAAGATAAAGCTTTGAAATTTTGCATAAGCCAACTAGGAAGAGAGAGGTTTTGGCACAGGGAGACAGGAGAGAAAAAAACTCGGAAACTTTACAGGAGAGTGACTGAGCGTACTTTAGCCTATCCAAGACGGTAAATAAAATCAGAAAAAAAAAAAAGAGCTCTATAGTCGTTGAGGCTTTTTTTTTTAATAATTATTATTTTTTTAATCCACTTATGTACAGGGAATTGGCAGCATATCTCTATCACAGGTCAAGGATTGGAAAGAAAGAGCAAGATCAAGCGACAAAAGCAATCCAAACTATTAATATATGTTCTTTCCGAATAACTCGGTGAGTGTTTATCACATCTGTGTGTTTTTCTTGTTTTTTTCTTTTTTTTGAAAAAAAATGCGCTTAAGCAAGACTCTTAAAAAAAAACTCCTGACAAATTAGTTTGATTTTCTCCTAGTTCTTTTGTTCATAAATGATAAACATTTTAGCTTTAATATTGAATTCATTCAATTATAATCTCAACCTATTGACACGTAATAATAGCACTCGTCTTAATCAAATTCTAAAGCCAATCCTGTTTTTTCCTATTTATCGGACCGCGTCAAATACGCCAAAGATTCTATTTTTGCCTCTCTCTCACGTGTCATGACCGCTTACCTTGACCAAATCAATGGTTAACTCTAACGTTGATTGAGCCGCCAACGTGGGAAAATTATTGAATTAATGAAAATTTTTACTTTGTAAATAATTTGAATAATAAATTATGTAAAAAAATTGTATGTATCAATTACACTATTGTATATTAAATAAAATTAATATTCTCCCTTTCACTTTTTTTTTTTATTTTATGTGTAAACAGAAATTTATGGAGAATATCTGTTTATCTGTAAATAATTTTCATTTAGATAATTTGTACAAACAATAAACTCTATATATATATATATATATAGTCATAATTCAAAAACTCTGTTATCTAAAGGAATTATTATGAAATGTATCTTTCTAAGCACATAGGTACCCAATAGTTTGCTTTAGCCTTCGTCACCGAAAATGTAACAATTGTAGCGTGAAATTCTCGAGCTGATGTTGACATACAACCCCACTTGCCCGGGAAAACGACACCTAAGAAAAGCAGAGCCAGAAATGTGGCGAGAAAGATCTTATGAATTGTAGACTCTACTTTGGTTACTAACTGCCCCTTGACTTGTCCACTAAAAAAGACAAATGAACTCACAATCATGTGTGGGTCTGATTAAATTTCAACGAAAAGTCGATAATTTCTTGTTAGCTACTCTACCTCTTGCTGTCAATTGTCAAGTCCTTTGCTCGGAACTTTCACAAACATCTACCTTCCCACATAATTCCACTGCTTAAGAAAAGTTAATTTCACTGTTTTAGTTGAAATTGTGTAGTAGCTACAAATAAAATTAATTTTCTAATTTATTTTTAAAAAATTATCAACATTCTCTCATAATATGATTTTTTAAATTTTAATATTTTTTACAAAATTAATTTTTTAATTTATTTTTTAAAAATTATTAATATTCTCTCGTAATATAATTTTTTAAATTTTAATATTTTTTTAGGGTAACGAATAAATAGTTTAAATATTTTTTATTTTTATTTTTATTTTTATAAAATTAATTAAGTCATAAATTATATAATAAAATTTTAAAAATAAAAATTTAAAATAACTAATATTTAGTTAATTGTGACAAGTAAAAGTGAATAACAGTTTTAGAATTAAAATGATTAATGTTTCCTAAACTTAATGTATGAGTATTACTAAAACAACAATCATATGAAATTTATATTACATTCCACTTGTTATCAATTGTTGCAAGTAAAGTTCCCAAAGTTGCGATCTGGGAAAAGATGCTTAGCGTTTTTAATGTGTTTTTGCCCTACTGAAAGAAAGCTGACATCGGATCTACTTGGCGTGCGAAAATTGGAATTCAAGGACTCAACTTGAGTTCAAGAGCTGGGAGGGGCTAGTAGAAGATTATTCTGCAAATGGTTCTTGGTCGTGGTCACCCTCTTGATTCAGTTAGATTGGAATAAGCGTGCAGCAATTGAAGTCAATTTTCTAACCTCTACATTGAATTCAAAAGCTACACGCGCAAAGTATTAAATGTTATGTGGCAGTTTCGGAGAAACAAGGAGGGGCCAAAGAAAAATCAAGACAACATTGCGCTAATTCATAATCTTCTTGTTCGATTTGTCATGTCTTATTCTCGTCAGAATAGATAATGAGTGATTCCTAACTCTCCTTTAAAATTTCTGCAGGGCAAAAAAAAGAAAAAAAAGAAAAGTTGGCTGAAATATCCTCTCTTTCTCAGAGTAATTGGCCCAGGACACGGACACACGGTAACAACTCGGTGTGTATGCGCGCAAGGAACTGCGGTAGCATAAACGGAAATCGTCAAAAGGAAAAGAAGCTAACACAAATACTAGCTAGATTGCAAATTTGAATTCCTCTCCACAATCTTGACATTCTTTTTAAAATATTTTTCTGAAGGCCAAAGTTTGCATTCTCATTTGAGCAGCCGTCGTATTAAACAAGTAAGAAATACGGCATCTAGAGAATCAACCGCACAACGGACCAAAGGGAAAGAAACAGGTAATACGTTAATTTCATACCACTTTTATGTAGAAATTTCGAGAGCTTAAAGAATATAATTTTTTATGTATCAAACAAAAACAAGAACTTTTTTGGGCTTAAAGCATGACAATGCTGTCTCTCTGTTTTTTTTTTTTTTTTTTTTTTTAAGAAGAAAAAAGAAACAAAAAGAAATGTTTCAGAGCCTAGTCATGCTGGTCTAAAAGATGTGTAGAACTTCTGCATTATATAAAATTAAAGCTTCAGTGGCACACTCGGAGATATAAGTATAAAAAGTTACTCAAATAGAGTTGAACTATAAAATCCACGCATCAAATCAAATATCAATTTAGTTTGTTAATACATTCAATCTTCGACTATGCATATTTTCCATGTCTCTCAAATTTTTTCCTTATGTAACTACAAGACGACAAAATAAAAATTCTATTAAGACTCGAGGCAAATTTTTCAGCTTTGAAAAACATTTAAGTGCTCTTGGTTTACCATGTAAGATCATGCACCAAGCCAATAATACTTTGACACATCAGCAATATGCTATGATTTTGTTGATGTATCAAGGTGGTTTTTAATTCATCAAAAAAACAAAAAAAAAAAAATAGAAGTAGATTTTAAATTGGTAGATGCAATTTGTCCACCATGACCCTGGACCACACCATTAACATCTTGACACATCAGCATGCCAGCAAATTTTATTGACTTGTTACATTGCTACTAACTTGGTAACAATCCTACGTAGTAAAGCTAATACACCTTCACAAATTTATTCACGAGACACATGGTAATTATAAGGTAGATCCAATTCTCCTCAAAAAAGTTTTGCACCCAGAGCACTTAAAGAAAACATTAGTAATTTGAGTCAATATTCAAATAATCCTTGACAGACAAAATCCTGCATTGAAGTGGGTAACATTATTCCATATTTTTCTTTTTCTTTTATTTTTTTGAATCAATTATTTCGTATCTTCAGATCACAGATGATTGATAAATATCTTACCATTAAAGGCCATTATGAAATTATTGCACAATAAACCATTTTATTGTGCAGAAGCTACATATCCCTTCAATCGCGTGACAGGATAACAGTCCAGCATTCTGAGTAACTTAAAAGAACATGCAAAACAGAGGTACCGACTTGTTAAAGAGGTATGCCCCACATCATTCATCCCTTGAATTAGGGTCCATTCCAGCCGATGGGCTATCAGCAAAATACTCCTGGTGCTTTACTTTCATTAATGCATAACAATGTAATCTTGCTACTCTCCATTCCATTTGGCAATAACAATTGTTATTGAAAATAATAAATATAAAATCAAAGATATAAGAACTCAAAAGACAAGCTAAAGAATCACAAATTTCATTAATGAACAACAATGTAATCTTGCATTCTTAAGCTGACTTTCTGGTTCTGACGCCAGATTGTACACTTGTTTCATAATATAGACTATGATAGACACTGGATTGAGGAATGGCTGGATGCCTAATAAACAATTTCAAAAACCAATGGCTAGGGAGACTCTAAAACAGACATGAATACTAAAACTGTATTTATCTATGTTCTAGCAACAACTTTGATAGTAAATCCATGCATTGCTTTTCCAGGTGAATTATGAAAACCATTACTGTTCCTGTTCCTGTTCCTTAGGGATACAATCTGTCGATAATTTGTGACCATATATCATCACAATAAAGCCCTGAAACAATAAAGGAATCCATGCTGCACATCTCACCCCTACTACATACATCATTCCTTCAAACACTGAGCTAAGTATTTTCATGATACTTTTACCAAATATCTTAACCATATTAAAAAATATTCCCAAATATCCTCACCATTCAACCTTCAATTCTATTTGGAAAATGTCCACAAGTTGAATAACACAATCTGCTCATTTTCAGGTTGAAAACACAGAAAGTTTTTGACCCAGTCAAAATTAAGTGGACAGAACTACTGCATCCTGAGTTCTGGAGCGTGCATCACAACAACAATGAAGGCCAAAATAGTAAATTGGTTGGTAGAAAACAAAGAATGTTAGATAACCACTTTGGGCTTACCTCATGCAGTGCCTTGGACAAATCTTCCATTGTCAAGATTAGTCGTTTATCCTGCTCCCAATAAGAATTACTATCAGCCAAAAATTGTACACATACATAAAGCATCAAATAGAAGCAGGTGCTAAGATTGTAGCACCTTTTGCTGCTTCTCCCTTTTGTCCTTGATTACTGCTGCCTGGTGTGCATTGCATTGCCTATATGATGAGTGATAATTTTAAAATCTTACAAAAGATAGAGTTAAAATGTGAAAAGTTAAAATATCATCACTAAAACCGTAGCTGGGAGTCTGTCAAGTGATATCAATAGTTGATGCAAAAAATTTTACGCTCTTGACTCTTAGTTCAAGTCCTACTGACTATGCGTGGAGACATAACCAGACAAAAACCATGCTTTTGAATATAACACAATCAATATGTAATAAAAAGCAAGTTATGTTGAGGTTTAAAATCCAACAATATAATTGGAAAAAGAACACCAGCGATTGTGCATCAAAGTAAAATATAATAGCGTTATACTGCTATGGCCAAGTTCAGTTCCCAACAGCAGTCCTCCTGTATGAAACTACAAATGTTTTGATAGATTTGACACTCATTGGCAACACACACATGAAACCCTTGATTTTCAACCAACAATCCTTGGCCTTCCACGAGCAGGGTTTTATCATTGAGGAAATCCTAACCAAACCCCCCTTGCGCCCTGCATGAAGAAGGAAGAAAAATTAGGGGGAAAAGTGGCCTTAAGAACACATACATACTGACGAGCGTCAGTTACAACCTCTGCAACAAACTTCTGAGTAGCAACAGCGACTAATCTGATCCTGCACAAGGAGCACCAATAATTGAATTCAATATGATCCACTAAGACAAAGACAAAGACAACAGCGTCACAAAAAAGAAAAAAAAAAATTGAAGGAAAATGCTTAACGCTATTAAGAATCTATAATAGTCAAAGAAGCTATCCAAAGCAAAGCCTAGAAAAGAACAAAGAATTAAATTGAAAGCAAGGAGTACCTACAATCGGACATCGGGGCACTGAAAGCCACTCCTTGCCAAATAATGCTCCACCAATTCATCTGGTATCTGCCAGAGAGGTAGAGAATAATTAGAACAGAAAATTTGGTAAGTAAACCACAATACAATGTATTAAAAAAAAAAAAAAGGAGTAAGCGAATCATCAGGAAAAGAATACAGTTGGTGTGTAATTCATCAGGGGGGCCAGGAATTCCGTCAGGGCGGCAAGGTCATCGTCGTGCCTGCCCTCCATCGACTGCTGACTGTTGCTGTTGCTGTTTCCGTTGCCCGGATTCATCACCCTCTGTCACGCTCTCCCTCTCTGTTTCCCACTAGGGATTTTATATACGCGGGCGTTCCGGTCTCCGATATCACGGACGTTTCCTTCGATGCTTTGCTGTTGTGGGCCGACTGTCCCATGTTGTTTTGGGCCTCTTAATCTATTAAAATTGTTTTAAGTGTCTTACATAAAAAATTATCTATGTTTCGACTCAAATAAAATTTAATTTTTTTTAAAATGATATATATTTTTCGGTTAAATTGACCGTCAAACATACCTCAATAACTTAAACTTTTATTTTCAAAATTTTAAATTTTAATTTTTAAAAAATATATAAAATTTATAAAAATAAAAAATTATTTTTATTAAATTATTTCATTTTTAATAATTTTTTAATAAAAAAAATAAATAAATGATTTATATTTTACTAAAATAATTAATGTGACAAAATTTATTTGAAATATAATAAATATTTAATATACTATTTTATTTAATTTATAAGAAAATTTAGTTTTATTTTTCTAATATTAAGATTAGGTATGAAAAAGTTTTAATACCAATAGATTATATATCAAAATTTTTTTTTTTTTTTTTGAGATGATGTTCTTTTTCATTATTACTAAACAATGTTTTTAACAAATTATTAAGTAAAAAATTTTTTTGAAAAGATAAATATTATTTTTCAAAGAGAATGAAAAATTAATAATATTTGTTATTTTAAAAAAGATCTATTACATGCTTATTAAGTTTGCAAATATTTGGTTTTAAAAAGATTAAAATATTGAAATTGAGGTTCTTTAATTGATAATATAAAATAAAAAAATATGTTTGATTTATGTAACTTATTTCCAACAAACTCCTAATGAAAAATATGTTACATAAAATATAAAGTATTATTAGATCAAGAACACTTTAGATTCTGACAAAAGCCATGTTAGTCTCTCCAAATAACATGGTGTCTCTCTTTTATTTATTATAGTTAAGAACTTGAGATCCAATACAATGATAAAAGAAAAATATTAAATACACAAATTGTCAAATTGATAAAATTGAATACACTATAATTATATCATATATATATATAAATAATATTGTACTATCATATAAATAAAATTTGATATCACATATAATAAAATTATGTAATAATAAAATATATTTTCTTATAAAATTTATGTGGATTAAATGTAATCCGTATGATACTAAGTATTACCAAATAAAGGAGCTTACGTTGGCACATTACTAATACTAAAGTAACCAATAATTGCAACCTAAATTTATTATTATAATAAGTTGACTTTAGGTAGTGGTTATAAGACAATGAATTAAAATCATTTTATTTTGTCAATAAAAGGACAATAGTTATAAACTTTTAAATAGCATAGTTATAACCACTATTTATTTTTTTTTATAAAAAAATAATAAGACAATAATTTAAACGACTATTTAATCATTATTTTATTTTTAAAAAAAAAAGAGGTTCTAAGACAATTATTATAAACTATTACCTATTTAATAAAGATAAGGTAGTGGTTTTTTAAAAAATAAATATGACAACGATTCTAAAACTGCTATAATTTTTTTTTTAATAACAAAGTAAGACAACAATTTTAATGTACTATATATTTAATAGGATTAAGGTAGTGGTTTCGAACCATTATCTATTCCTTTCCTAAAAAATAAATAAATTATTATTTGATCATTTTATTTTTTTAAAGGAAGAGAGTATAAGGCAATTCAAAATTATTACTTATTTAATAAGGCTAATTACTACCTAAATATATATATATTTTTTTTTAAATAACAAACTAATTCATCGATTCTAAAGCAATACTTATACATTAAGTCTAAGGTAGCGGTTTTGAATTGCTACCCTTTTGTTTTTTCAGAAAAATGGATAAGGTAGCGATTCTAGACTGTTGTCTTATCTTATCTTAACCCTATATACTTTTAACTATAAGTCAAGGCAATGGTCTATAATTATTACCATATTCATTTGAAAAAAATAAAGAAAGGATAGTAGTTTAAAACGTTAATTTAGTCTTATTGAATAGACAACTTTAAAACTATTGCCTTATTTTGTTATTTAAAAAAAAAAAAGATTAAGCAACAATTTTAAACCACTGCCTATTTAATAGGACTAAGGTAGTAGTCCTGAACCGTTACCTAATCTTTTTCTTTTTAATAATAGGTTAACGCTACAGTTTTAAAGTACAATCTATTCAATAAGGTTATAACAATATTTTTGAATTACTATTTTTTTTTTATTTGGAAGAATAGATAAGGTAGTAGTTCTAAATTGTTACCTTATCTTATAGTTAAGAGTATAAGGAGCTCAGATATCGATTTTAAATTACTGTCTATTTAATATGTCTAAGGTAGTAAAAATGATGTTGTCACTAGTTAGCCAAATTGGAAAAACCCACCTCAAGAAAGGGAGTTGAAACTCAAACTCAATCTCTCTTACTTGTTGGCACCCTCAAGAAAGGAATGATTCCTTTGCCACTCTGCTCACTAGCATTGAAAACTCCCTCGTTTGTTGCTCTAACTACACCATTCCCCCACCTCCTAAGAACTCCACCAAAGTTTAGTGTTTTTTCATTTTTTATTTCCCTACCCTCTCTATTTCTTTCAAATTTTCTCTCTTTACTTTTTCTTTTTTTTTTTAATTTAGTTTTTTTTTTCTATTATAGTTTGGATTGAGACCATTTCTTGTTGTTTTATTTTAAAATATGGTTATTGCTGATGGGTTTTTGCTTGGTTGGACTTTAGCCTTTACAGATCTTAAATTATTAGATACTATAGGTGGTAGCCACATAAGTGAATTTCTTTACTCCATTATGTTGTCTTTATATCTGCTCTTTCTAGCCAATTCATACAAAATCGACTTGATTGCATCTTTTTTTTTTTTGTGAGTCTCTTTGAATATTTAAGGAAATCAGAGAAACTAACGTAGGATTTTGGGATGAAGATTGCTAAATTCTCTGGTGAAATGAACTCATAATATTTAACGACGTACTTATTCTAATTTATCTTGTTTCTTGGGTTGGGTTGAATTGAATTGCCCATTGTTAAATTAGGCAAGATGTATGTTAGTTTCATTTTTTTATTTTTTGTTTGATTTCTGTAGTTGTTGACATATTTTCAAGGCCCATTTTCAAGGTAAGGTTATCAACATATTTTCTTCAACAAACATCTCACTTGGTTTTAAAATTTTATATTTATTTCTCATAAACATTTTGAAATTTATTCAATAAAGTGAAATTGTTTTTCCTCTGATTTTCTTACTGCATGTGGGTTATTGGAAACAAGCTAATGGGCATCGGTTACCTAGAAATGTGTTAATCTATGAGGCCTCTAAGACAGAGGAAGGAGTTGTGATTTAACATTTTTTACCCTTAACTTTGCTTCATTTTTTTTTTCTTTATCATAGTGTCACCCTTTCATAAAGGAACAAAAATGTCATTGCCTCAAAAAAAAAAAAAAAAAGGAAGGAAAAAACCAAAATTTCTAGTCTTAATTTTTAGCTTAGACAGGTATACATGTAGTGCACTGTCATTTTAGTAAAAGTCAATTGATCTTATAATCATAGATGTGGCTTAGTTGTGACATACAAAGGACAATAAGCACAATTTTTGAATTTAAAATTGCCCATAGAAGTTGTTTGATCTAGTAGGCATTATTCATTTTAGCACCAATATGTTTTGTGGACAATCACTTATATTCATTTATGCCTTTGAGTTGAAGCTAAAATTTTAATTCTTTATCAAATTTCTATAAGACATACATATGCAAAAGACAAGAACATCTAAACTCCTATTCCATCCAAAATTAAGGCAACCATTATTGGTGCTTTTAACTTGCATTTTTTTTCCCTTTCTTAGAAATGTTGCTTGTCCTCTTCTTCTTGTTTTATGTAAAGAATTATTTGGATATAATGATACAAATTCTCTTTATGATTGCAATTACTTGCATATCATCTCACTATTCTGAGGGGTTATAATGTTGACTAACCACGCAATCTTGCAAAGAGTGTGACAATTAAGTAGAGAAAACTGAAACTAACCTTTTGGAGTAATGCCCCCTTCCTAATTTATGAATGGTGGTCCTTGACAAGCTTTTATTTGAAGTTTTATTGTTATTGTTATTATTATTATTATTTTGACTCAATGGCTACCCTTAATCTTTGATGTGGTGATTATATTGTTGAGATTTATATGCCTTTATAAAAAGAATGGGAATGTCAATGGTGGTCAATCTTCTTTCTTTGTTTTCTTAGCTTAGTACTAAGTTTATATTTCATGAGTATATGCCCTCTTTTTCTCACTCACTCTCTCTCTTTCTCTCTCTCTCTTTATATATATATATATATATATATATATATATAGGGGGTGAGGAGGAGTGTTTTCAAGAATATTTTCAATCCAATTCAAGTTTTGATATAAACACTGTTATTTTGTTATATTAAGTGGAATTGAGTAAGGAGGCTTAAACTAAAATTTAAGCTTATACTAATTTGAAACAAATGCCAAAACATTTGAAAATAACTAGTGGCTTACGTTACTTATACTCAGTCATTTTCCTTTTATTTTTTTTCTTTATTCTTAATGTTGTCAAGTGCCTAGATTATTTTAAACCTTTTAATCTAATCTTTTGCTACTATGGAACATTGTTCAACATTAATATGTTGTGTGGAATATTTCATTGCTTTTTATTGTCAAATTCTAGCAACTTAGAGATTGATGTTGTTTGTTCCAAAGATACTAGATGCAAGGTTAAAGATCTTGATTTGTTAAAGAGAATTCACCTTACCATCATTAACAATATTTTGAAGTACCATCTAGTGTGTATGATGACTTTGACATCTTTTTCCTAGAAGTTCCCCCTTTTCTCTCTTTTCTGTATTTATTTATTTATTCATTAGTTGCCAGTAGATAAAATGAAAGATTTAATTATCTTGCTTGAAAATTTTACAAGGTGATAAATTTGTGAAAAAAAAAAAGCTCAAGCCAAAACCCACAATAATTTAACATATGAAATGCAAAAATTAAATTAATATGAGATGGTAATTATCATCATTTCTCACCAAATATAAGTTAAAATATATGAAATACCATGAAATCTCACCTTTCTATTACATTAAGCCTATAGGATAAAAACAAATATAAAATAATAACTTGATTAACTTAAATAGCTAACAGGAAAAACAAAAGTTACTTTCAATGTTACTTTTCATCATCAAAGCTTCATTTTGTATTTCCAATACATGTGATTGATTATAATATACTATAAAGAAAGAACAACTGAAGCTAGAAAAAAATCATTTTTTGCCCATGGTCTTTTTTTTTTTTTTTTTTCTCTCTTGTTCCTACTTTTACTTTTTTCTATTATGATGTTTAATTAAAGATTGCAGTAGCAATCTTCTCAGGCTAAACATTAATTTTAAGATACCTTCCTTAATCACAGCAATAGCTCCTTCACCCAATGATGCATTTAGTGCTCCCAAGCAAGAGTTATAGTAAAACCCCTATTTATCCTCAAGAGGCACATGCAGTCTAGCATTTAGGTATTCTTTCTATTTTTTTCTTAAATTTAATCTTTCCTAATGTATAATTTATTTCTCATTTTTATTTATTTTTAGTTTGTTACTTTATTTTAAATGTTTATAAGTTTAGATCAAAAGGTATATATTTATCTTTTATAAGATGATACTCCCCCTCAATGTTAAGAACATTGACAAGACCCTTAAAGGTAATTTGAAGAGGATAAATTCAAGGTTTTTGGACTTCTTTAGGTAGTATTGTGGTTTGTTGATGCATATGATGTGGTTGTATATAAATTTAGGACTTATTTAGTAATAAAATTAGAGACATCTAATAAGATTGTTTTGTGAATTACCAAAATATGCTTGGTTGCTTTTGTAGAAAAATAATATTCTTATTTATTGATAAAATTCATTTTTTTATTTAAAAGCATCTAAACTCTAGTGCGATAACTGCAATTGACATGTGCATATATTATTTAAAAGAGTATACCCCAACTTTTTGATGTCATGACTACATGTTACCCTTAAAGTTGAATTTTATTTTGAAAATGTGTTCATTGTGAAAAAATGCATTTTTTAGGGATAATTTTGTATCTTATCAATTTTGTGATTTCATTTAAATAATGGATACAAATGTAATAGTTTTGAAACATTAAAACATCTATAAAATTGACACTTATTCACTGAAAAAAATCATTATTTATTTGTATAAAAAATTATTGCCTATTTATTAAAAAAAAATCACTATTTATTTTTTGAAAAATGCTACTTATTTTTTGAAAAATGCTACTTATTTTCTTTAAAAAATCACTATTTATTATCAAAAAACTACTACCTATTCTTCTAAAAAAATTGTTGCTTATTCTTTAAAAACCTAATGTTCATTCACTTAAAAATCTGTTATCTATTATCTTAAAAAACTATTTTATTCTTTAAAAAAATATTGTTTATTCTCTTAAAAAAATACGACCTATTCTTAAAAAAAAAAATCATTACCTAAAGTGCCTTTAGGTAATAATTTCATATGTGTTGCTATAGGTAGAAAAGATTGCTATCTTAGATCTATCACATTGCTAACAATTGCAATGACTTGAAAACTACCGCATTGGACTTTAGGCAGTGGTTTTTGGGTCAAAGGTAGCAGTTCAAACCCTTTGTTTTTTTTTTTACTAAAGTATTATCCCATTTAATGTAAATTTTGCTATATCCATTAGATAATGTGTTTATATAGTAGAATTCATGATAAAAATACAAAAATGCAAACTGTCAAATTGAATAAGTAATGTCTTCATTAGATTCCATCAAGCCCCTCTCATTAACATAAATCAGTTGCTTAAAATAATGTTTAAGGAATTATTTACCCACTCTCCTAAGTTTATTCAGTCATACATGTGAACTCAACAAAAATTTCAATTAATGTTTTTGCCATAATGTTAAATCCTAACAACTAACTTGATCTAACGTCTTTATATTTTGTTGAAGAAAGAAAAGAAATTAGATCAAAGCAAAGTTTACTTTGACCTTTGCTGGCTATAACACAATATGTCGTGAACATCTATAATGCCTGAAGGGAAAATTGGGTCAATTGTTGCCCACTTTAAGCTTTGTTACAAACATGAAAATTATCCATAGTCATATATTGAATATATTAACAAGCTAAATTAATATTTGATTTGTTGGTTTCAAGTTTAAGGTTTTTGGATTCCTTTCTTTAGTTTCATACCAATAATGATAGCACAACAATGAAAGCAAACAAGCTTGAAAGGCAAAGGAATTTAAATATTAGAAAAATGGCTTAGCAAAATTTTCATTATCCCTTAACTTCATTATATATAAAGTATGTTCAAAATAAAAAATTCAAATTGAAGAGTTGTTGAAGTTTGTTACTTTTACAACTTGAAATTCATATTGGAAATGAAGTTAGAAGTGAAAAGTATAATAATCAAAAGTTTAAACTAATATATAAGGATTGTTTAATTTGATTAACAATCTACATGCAATTTAAAATAAAGTAAGGACTTTTAGAACTTGAAACAACCAACAGTGGCTCCTTCCTTTAGCACCTAAGTATCATAACTAACTTTCAAATTCTGGAAAGAAGATTGATCAAAATTATAATAGATAACTGATGGCGGTAAAATGGTCGCATCACTATAGGTATAATAGATAACCTATGATGCTTCTATATTTGTTCTTTTCTGGTTCAAGGTTGCCATTTTCTTTTTAGAATTTATTTCAAGGGGTCAGAGTAGTTGTTAAGTTTTTATAATTTGTCATGTGAAACTTTTGGAGCATTAGTTTGGCATCTTTTGCTTGATTTATAATGATTCCTTGTTAAGATTGGTAAACTTGTTGGCCAAGAAAGTAATACATCTTGCCAAGATCATTCATTTCAAACTAATTCCTTATATCTTCTTTAAATTGAATTACAAGCTTAGTATTATTCCCAATAACCATAAGGTCATCAACATAGAGTGAGATATAGAGCAAGTGAGGCTTTTCTTCTTTAATGTAGAGAATTGCATCATTATGGCTCTTGTTAAACCTTAGCCTTAGTAGGTGCTTATGGATTCTAGTATAGTAGGCTTTTGGTGCCTACTTAAGGCCATAAAGAGCCTTTCTTAGCAAGTAAACTTTATCCTCCTCACCATTTTTTACAAACCCTTTAGGCTGATCAACATAGATCTCTTTATGAAGTACACCATTCAAGAAGGCATATTGGACACTAAATTGATTTACAAACTAGTCCTTATATGCTGCATCTACAAGTAAGAGCTTGATGGTGTCTAACCTAGTAATAGGTGCATAGGTTTCTATGTAATCTACACTAGGTTATTATGTAAATCCCTTTGCCATAAGTCTAGCTTTTAATTTATTAACAAACCCATCAACATTAAGCTTAATTTTGTTGGTCCATGTGACTATTATTGGCTTTTTGTTGCTAGGATTAGGAACTAATTTCTAATTGTCATTCTTACATATAGAATTTATTTCCTCTTACATTGCCTTTCTCCATTTTTCCTATTTAGATGCTTATTGATAAGCTAAAGGCTCAAGGACTACAACATTACATCTTTCATAGATGTTTGTAATGCTTCTAATTGCCCTCATAAGCAAGTGATTAATGTTTTCCTCTTCAGAGGAATATGACTCTTACTCTTACATTTGTATTTGGAAGTTTAATTCTTTCTAATTAAACCTCAATAATGTCTGAATCCCACCTTTCATGGATTTTGAGATCTTTATTGGTAGATATTTAGCCGGTATTAACTTTATAAGTTTTATAATTTCCTAGAGTATTTAATAGACAATAAAGATTGTAAAATGGCCCTAGAATCTGTCTTAGTTATTTTGATTTTAGGTACATGTGCATAACAAATGCAATTAAACACCTTCAACTAGCAGAAAAAGGCTTATTATCAAACCATACCTTAAAAGAAGTTGAATTTGGTAGAGATTTAGTTGGGAGTCTATTTAAAAGGTAGACAAAAGTTGCAATAGCTTTTGCCTAAAACCTTTTAGGTAGATCTTTCTTTGCAATCAAGCACCTAGTCATCTCCATTATGGTTCTGTTTTTCCTCTCACAAAACCCCTTTTATTGGGGCTGAATATGGAATTATCTACTGCTCTAGCAAATGTGCAGATTGCTTTAAATGAACCATAGAAAAATTCTAAGCCATTGTCTATTCTAATGGATTTGATCATGCATCCTAATTGCTTTTCAATCCATACTTTGACCTTTTGAAATATAACAATCACTTTTGACTTGAATTTAAGGAAAAAGATCTAGTAGAACGTTGAAAAATCATCAATAAATATATGCTACCATTTAGTAAGTTGGTCCTCATTAGTCGATGAAGGTCTAAATGAATTAATTACAACTTCCCTTTAGCCTTAGAGAACTAAGTTAGGGAGAAGGGAAACCTAGTTTGCTTCCTTAATTGGCAAATCTTGCATATAGGACTAGGTTAAGCTATATTAGGCAAATCATGCACTAGCTTTTTTTGCTACAATTTTTGAATGGTAGCATGGTAAAAATGGCTAAACTTCTTATGCCATAAAGTAAAATCATTAGAAGTGGCAAGCAAAGCAAGATATTGTATCTTTTTTGTGTCTAAATGAAAGCTTTTTCCATTCATAGCCATATTGACGAGATGAGTACTAGTATCATCATAGATAGTGCAATTTTTATATCTAAATAATAAAGGAAAAACCTTTCTCTAGAAGCTAGCCAACACTTAGTACGTTTTGACTAATATTAAGTTTTGACTAATATTAAGCATAATAGAACATTAATGATGAGTTTGATACCTAAATCAATATGAAACACAAAAATACCTTTTTCTTGAACATCAAGGTACAACCATTGTCAATTATCACCTTTGATTCGAAAGTTTGATCGAGGACCTTGAAGACTTTAGGTGTTAAAGACATGTGGTTAGTATAAGTATTGTCCACCAACCAAATCCTTTTATCATTCTTTTTAGCACTTAATGTTGCTACAAACAAGTGCTCTTTAAGAAGCTAATCTTCATTAGCAACTTATGCTTTTTGCTTAGACTGTTGAGGCTTCTGTTGAGAGAACTTATTTTTCTCTAAGAAAATCTTCTCTAAATGCCCCTTTTTGTTGCAAATTTTGCATATGATATTTGGTTTTCTCCAACAAAACTTGGACAAATAATTAATTTTTTTACAATACTCATATGATGAATACTACCTTTTATAGTGAATTTGGTTACCTTAACTTGTTTTCCAAGTTGCTTGCCATGATTTCATCTTCTTGGTTGACTTTTCTATTTGTGAGAAGCTTGTAGGGCCCCTTCAATTGTGTTTTCTTGCCTCAAAAGTATTCTTTATTCTTGAGGTTGATGAATGCTAATTAGTTCTCTTAAAGAGATGGTGTTAAGGTCCTTGGAGTCTTTTAGAGAGAATATCTTAGCTTTAAACCTCTTTGGAATACTCACCAAGACCTTTTCGACTACATTTTCGTTGGGGAAATCCTCCCTTAACACCTTGATTTGATTAATAACTTTCAACAACCTGTCATTGTAATGTTTAATTGTCATTGTCTCCTTCATCTTTAGGGTTCCAATTCTCTTTTGAAGTTGAGAAGTTGCATATTTCTTATTTTAGAGCTACTCCATGCTCTTCCTTTAATATGCCCTAAGTTTCTTTTGCTATTTCACATGTCATTATTCTATAAAGATGAACTCTGCGATAGCTGTATGAATGCAATTCAATGCCTTATATTGCTTGGGGACTTGCTCATTATAATGCTTCAATTGAGCCATGGTTGGGTTTGTTGGTAAATGGGCAAGTTTAGATTCCCTTTTCAGTGACCTCTTAAAAGTCAAAGGCCCTAAAATAAGTCTTCATCATGACTATCCATTATGTGTAATTTTTACTAATGAATTTGGGACATGCAAGGGGAGAAGAGTTTTTTAAAGCCATTTAAGATCTGTAAGGATCAAATCTCTAGTGTTTGCTCTCTCTCATTGGTGTTTAAACTCTCTTTATCTCTTAAAGAACAAGTGGCACAAGGACCTTTTGGCTTTAATACTGCTTCTATTGGTTACAAGTTTAAGGTTTTTGGATTCCTTTCTCTAGTTTCATACCAACAATGACAACACAACAATGACAGCAAGTAAGGCTTAAAAGAGGAAGGAATTTGAATATCAAAAAAATGGCTTAGCGAGCCTTTCATTATCCTTTAACTTCATATTATATACAAAGTATGTTCAAAATACAAAATTCAAATTGAAAAACTATTGAAGTTTGCAACTTTTACAACTTGAAATTCAAATTGAAATTGAAGTTGAAATCAAAAAGCACAATCATCAAAAGTTTAAACTAATGTACAATAATTGTTTAACTTGATTAACAAGCTCTATCCAATTCAAAATAAAGCAAAGACTTTTGGAACTTGAAGCAATTAGCAATGACTTCTTCCTTTGGCACCTATGTGTCATATATGAATTCAAATTTTGGAAGGAAGCTTGATCAAAGTTGCAGTAGATAACTCATGGCAACAAAATGGTGGCACCACCAGGATCTTTATGACTCAATGCGTGGTTATAGTTCAATTCTATTCTAATAACATTTTATACTTATATCTTTGAGTGTGCTGATTTCTTATTTTTGTGTATTAAAGCTTTAATGTTATACATTGTAGATGTATAAGTTCTACAAATCTTTTAAACCAATATGAAATTAACATATTACCTTTTTCTTTTCTTTTGTCCATTGTGTGGTTGATTTTTTAGATATAGTATTTCTTGCTTGTTTAATTCATCTGTCGCTTAAAAAGAATGTCATCACCATTTGTGAAAAAGAATACAAATTTGCAATCTAGCCTATATTTGTGTAAGCTTTATTTTCTTTTGACGTTTTTCGTTTCTATTATAACAACTCTCATGCACACATACACCTCAGGTTGCCATCGTGTGTTCATGCCCCAAGCCATCTAGTTCGAGAAAGAGAAGAGACTACAACCAACTTTTTTGCCCTTTTTTTTTTTTTTTACACAATTTCAACTAAAGAAGTGGAATGAACTGTTATTTATATATTTATTGATATTTTAATTATGTAAGCAGTGGAATTAAGTTGAAATGTAGATGTTGGTGAAAGTTCCGAGCAAGGATCTTGATAGTTGACACCTATACGTATAATACCTAAAACCTAAAAACTTATTGAACCTTCATTGAAACAACACCGTGCGGCGGCGCGTGTGCAGCTAGTGTGCTGTGACCTGGCATGGATTGTTCACCAATTCTTACGTTTCCTGACCTCCTTTCAATGTATGACCTCTGGCGATACGTAGATTGGCACGATGCGACTCTGTGGGTGGGTCGTATGTTGTTTTCCGCAACCTTTTCCGACAGCAGGCAACGGTGCCAACAAGCTTCCAGCAAGTCTCCGTAGGCAGTTTGACGTCCTTAGTGTATTTTCTCGCCCTCTTCAGTTACTTTCGTGATTTTTTTTTTCTTTCCGTTGACCTCGTTATCTTTTAACAAATTGGTGTACTTTAAATCGGAAAAAAAAAAAAGAAGAAAAAAAAGCTTCAATGTGCTAATTTTGATACCTATCGTGCAAGGGGCTTTGGATGGCTCTTTTTCAGATGGATTAGAATCTCCACCACTAAAGATAATTGCCCCTTTGCTCAAATTTTAGTGGTTGAATGTGTGTGATTGCCTCTGATGTGTTGGGTTCCTTTTGTTTTTGGGTGACTTTCCTTCTGCTTCGCATTTTAGTTCGCTAAATTAATTATGACTAGTTTTTTAGTGATCATCGGTGAAACAATACACTTGATTAGATGCTTAATCATTGACATTTACTTTGATCATTATTTTGAGCTTATTTTAGGTCATTTATGTGTAATTATATCTTTAAAAATAATAATAAAATAAAAAAAGAATTAAGAAGTTATATAAATTTAACTATAGATACCTTAATTCTTACTATAATTGAGTGAAAATAGTTATTTTTCCTTCTAGGTGATTAT
Source organism: Rhizophora apiculata (assembly GCA_037832385.1). Classification (NCBI taxonomy): domain Eukaryota; kingdom Viridiplantae; phylum Streptophyta; class Magnoliopsida; order Malpighiales; family Rhizophoraceae; genus Rhizophora; species Rhizophora apiculata. The sequence continues at coordinate 1,539,800 of CM075433.1, read as the reverse complement.
TTAAATATAACTTTGGTAGTTTTATGATGTTAACTCTTTTTTATTCTCTTTCTCTTTTTAATAGTGTTAAATAGTGACACTCTTAATATTGTCTCTCGGTAAATTTTTTGGTGCCAAAACAATTGCTCCTTTGGCTCCTTTTTTTTTTTTTTTGCCACATTAATGAAAATTACTTTCATAATGAAATCGATTTAATATCGATTGTCAATCTTTGATTATTTTTGTTAGACAATGCAAATTAATTTGCCTTTTGCTATGCAGCTAATATTGATTTTCTTTTAGTTGGATGACTAGAAGTATTTCTATACTTAACATTATGTAGGTTTTTAACTTGTAGGATTCACACTTGGATTAATTTATCGGGTCTTATAAGGAGGATTGATGGACTTATATTACTAAATTTGGATACTTGTTTTAGGGTCTTTAAGAAAGAGAAGTCCTTTTTGTGATTTAATAAGGTGATTTAAACTCACAAATAATATTTTTTAATTTTAAATTTAGTTTGAAAATCCAAAGAATCACTAACCCTATTTTTTTTAAATGAATATATATTTTAATATATATTAGACTATATAAATTAATTTATCATAATTTAATTATTATTTTTTTATTTTTATTTCTTACGATCTTCTATTATTCTTTTTTTTTTTAATATTTAAATATATAACTTATAATTCAAATATAATTTAAAAATATAAATATGAGACATTTTTAATTAAAATAGATAAAATAAGCGTATAATAATATACATGCACTATATTTAAAAGTATACTCTTTATTAGTAGTAAAATCGCTAGTTTTGGATTATTTAAGTCAGTTGACTTAACTGTTTCTTTCTAACCTATAATTTTTCATAGATAAATGTTTATAAGTGTTTTATTACATACATTTAAATAAATAATAAATATAAAATTATATCAATTAATTATAATTATTAATTAGAAAATCAACTAATAAGGCAAATCGTTTGGATTTAGTACGTGATGTTGTTTACATCAAAAGTCGTTCCAAGATTGAAATTCTATTGGGAACAGTTATTGGTTTCTAACCAAGATACTAAATCAAAATTGAAATCATTTAAAAATCAAAAGTGTTTGAAAAAATTTGAAAGTTTGATAATGTAACAACAGTCAGAATAAAATAGAATAAGACTTACAAGAAGTTTATTATGAGAAAATGATTACAAGGAGTGGAAAACTTGTTTGTGATGTTGGTTTTGCTCTCTTTTATAGGTGAAGATATATACAGTATTGAATGTTTGGACAAATTTTCATTCGGTTGTAAAGCCCTACAGATCTAGATTGAGTGGTTCTTTTGACAGGAATCACTTTTGGGTAAAGTAAGTTTACTTTAGGGAAAGTAGTTTCCCTGACACTTGACTTTACTTTTTCTTTTTATCCCTGTTACTTTCAGTAAATGATTTATTCGACTTTTGTCTGGATGCTTTGGTGTCTTTTAGAGATCTGTAGATATAATCGAACGAATCATGGTTGGCTAGAGGATCATAAGAAATGGATGCTGAACTGTCTGTCAATAATTGTTGTTCAGCTTTTGCCAAAAGTTGCTTTGAGAGAAGAAATATATTTTTCTTATGATTTGGATCCCACAAGTTGGGCTTGTGTTTGGGCCTTATAGGCCAAAAAGTGGGAAGTGGAAGTCTCCAATTTGTTGGATTAGGCTGGATGTTGGTTGAACCATGCTAGGACTCCTTTTGGATAAGCCTTATGTTGACGGACTTTAGAGAATTGTTGCTAGAATTTGACTTTGTAGGTCCATCCTAGAACTGGAGTAGTCGTCATTACATCTAGTTGGTATTGGAAATCCCACATATAGCACCATGGGAGTCTAAAATAATAAAATATGCTTCCTCTATTTTAGATAAAACATATTTGTTAGCAAAGAGTTGGAAACCTTCCTAAATTGGTTTAGGGAAAATTTGGCAAATAGGTCAAAACCAAGACCATCAGTGTATGAACTAAAGAGGAAATTTGATGATTGTTTGTGCTTCCTAGAAGAATAACTAAGAATGTTTGAATTCAAAATTTTGAAAATAAAAGGCATTAAATCATGATTGTTTGTAATCACAATAAGAAAAGTATTAGGCAAAATAAGAGTTATGGTAGATAGATGATTTAAAAGATATTTGTGTGGAAGGATGATTTGGCCATTCTGAAGGGCGAAGAATTCTGATAATTTGAACAGTGGAATATCCAATTTAATTGTTATGGGTATGATGGCGAAATTTGGCTGAGTTTGTGTAAATGAGGATGACTTCATAATATTTGTGGGTTCGGCGAGGATCCTGAGGTTTATAGAACCATGTCTGAAATAAATTTTGTGCACATCGTCTAGGGTCATCAAGATAATATCCTTGTTCAATGAGTTCAAGATGTTGGAAGTTGGGTTTTTTGAAATAAGGAGTTTGAAAAGATTTTGGAGGGGCTTATGAAATGGCCACCTCTATTTTTGAAAAATCAATTTGAAGAGGAGATGGTGTGACCTTGACCACCTCTTTTTATGATGGCGAGACCATTGTTTGTTTAGGTGGTGATAATGTTATCACTTATTTTCCTTTGAGGATGACCTTCTTTTTCTCAGAATTGTTAGAGGATGAAGAAGGAGGAGTTGGTCATCTTTTGGATTTTGTAGTGGATTTGTCCTCATGGAGTTTGTTTGTGAGGGCCTTTAGTGTTTTTTTTTTTTTTTTTTTTGCTGCTGGGTTTAGTTTATCAAAACTTGGTGTTGGGGAGTTAAAGGATTCAGAGGATTTAGAAGAATCCATTAAGACTTGTTTTCTTGGTTGGGCTATTTTTTAGGTGTCAAAGTCAGATGAAGTTGGATGGCTGCATATGTCAGCCCATGTTAGAATTTTGGCAAGTGTTTTTTTACGGGATGGCCCGGGCATGAGTGGTTCCTTCAAGAAATTCTTTTGTAAGAAAATTAGGTAAACTGTTAGTAGAATCTTTAATATACTCAATATCAAAATCGTAAATATTTAAAATTGCCTGCCATCTGGCAAAAATCTATTTGGAAGTAAGGTTTTGAATATCTTTTTATAAAACAAACTTTGTAACTTGGCAATCTATTCTTAAGAGAAATTTTTGGTTTAGCTAATCATTTTAAAATTTTGAAATACATAAAACTATAGCCAAAATTTCCTGTTTGATAGTGGAATACTTCTCCTGACAGTCATACTAGTGTTTAGAGGTAAATCTCACCAGTTGTTCTTATTGTCCCTTTACCTATTTAAGGATTCCCCCATACCCTTGGTTAGATGCATCAGTTTCAACTATTTTGAGTAAAGTTGGATCGACAAGGTATAAATAAGGTAGGGTTTTGACTTGGGACTTAATGGTCCATACTATTTGTGTGAGATCCTCTGTCCATGTTTTGAAGGCATTTTTTTTAGACAATTGATCATGTAATAGTTTAAGAATAAGGTGTAATTTGGGGTAGAAATTAGAGACATAGTTGAGGCTACCAAGAAACCTTTGGAGTTGAGTCTCATCAATAATTTGATTAGGAAATTTTTTGGCAAAGATAAGAGCTCTGGAAAAAGGGGTGATAATTCCTTAACTGATGTAGTTACCAAGAAATCGTATTTTAGTTTGAAAGAGATCCATCTTAGATTTGGAAATAGCTAAGCTAGCTGTTTTTGTCAAATGCATGAAATGAAGCCAGTGTTTGATGTGTTTGTCAATATTTTCAGAGAATACAAGTACATCATCAATGTATACTATGATGAAATGCATGCGTGACATATAGATTTCATTCATGATACGTTGAAATTCAAAAGTTGCATTTTTAAGTCCAAATGACATGACATTCCATTCATAGTGGCCAAATGGGATTGTGAAAGTAGTTTTGTAACGGTCATTTTCATGAATTTGAATTTACTAAAAACTTGATTTGATGTCAAATTTAGAAAAGATATAAGTATGCATAAGCCTTTGAAGTAAATCTTTTTGATTGGAAATGGGGTACCTGATCCATTCTAAAGTGTCAATGAGAGGTTTGTAGTTGATTATCAAATAGGGAACACCACGTTTGAGTTCGACGTTTTTGTCGACATTAAATACTGCACAACTCCATGGTGATTGGCTTGGTCTGATGATGCCTTTATCAAGTAAACTGTCAATTTACTGTTACAATGTTTAACTAACTCAAAGTTCATTTGTATAGGTCAGGCTTTAGTAGGAATTTGTCTTTCATTGAAGTCTTTGGCATAGGGTAAGGTCACAATATGGTTGTATTTATGCCAGAAGGCATTGGGGATGTTAGAGCAAATTGTTTGTTCAATTTGGGTATGAAGTATTTGAATTTTGTTTTGAATTTCAGGACTTTGTAACTGATGTTGAAGCTGTTTAAAAGAAACTTCAAACCTGATATGATTAAGATGAGATTTTTTTGTATGAAGTAGCAAATTTAATTTAGTAGTATTTTGAAGAGATAGATTTTTGAGTAGGTTAATATTTCTAATTTGTAGTTTTTGAATAAATTCAAAAGTAATTGGTTGACCAAGAATTTGGGTGTGGATTCCTTGGTGAGTTACTCTGAAGGGTTTGATAAGATTCAAGAATGGAGTACCAAGGATAACCTTTTGTTTAAAATTTCTAACAAGAATGAAAGAGGTTTGAAGTGAGATATCTTGTTGGCAAACTTGTATTTTAGGAAGTTTGTAATCTATGACTAGTCAGTGGTTGGTAGTAGATTTCAGACCTTTCGTAGTCTTTTCAAAATATTTTGTTGGAACGAGGCCTTCTTGGATACAATTCAAATCAGCACTTGTATCCATTAGTACGATTGTACTTAATGAAAATTAGTTAGCAATTGTAAGTTTGATATTGACCAGCCATTTTTAGGTTGTGACTTTTGTTAAAAGAAACATAAACTCACTATTGGGCTCAGAAGGTGTTAGTGTTTCTAGTTTAGATATTTTGGGTCCAGTAGATGTATGGGATATGTTGCTATGTATTACATCCAGTAAGGATGGTAGTGTTTTATGGTCAGTAGATTGTTGTTGCTTGAGTTGAGTGATCTCTGTTTTAAGATTGTTGATTTTTGTCTTGAGGTCATTAATTGTGATAGGTCTAGTTTGGGGTTGCTCAAAACGATTAAGTATATTTTGTAACTCATAGGGTTCTGAGTTTGTTGGAGCAACTCATTAGGTTTCGAAGGAGATGGTTGTTTGAGTAATTTGTCCAAAAAAAGAGATTTAGCTTGGTCATTACCTAAAATGTCAAGAATGTCAAGTATTTGTTCTTGATCGTGAGTAAGCACAAAGATGTCTTTTTCATCAGATGAAGTTTCTGAAGACGAACTTGTGTGATCATCGGGTTGGATGCCTACTTTAGCTTTAGAAGAGATTTGAGATCCTTCTGAGGAACTATCATGAAGTAGGGTGTGATGTTAGGCTTGGATTTGGTTGGTAAGTTCCAAGGCTTGGATTTTTGTATTGAGTTTACACTAACGAGATGTATGACTAGGTTTTTTACAACGATAGCAGATAATGTTAGGCTTTCGATCCAAGGGTTGATCCATCGATTTTTGATTGGGAGGATTTGAAAGTTTTGTGTAAATTTTTTGTGACTTGGTCGGTTTGTTTTTGGGCTTATAGTAAAATGGGTTAGTTGATTTGGGTTTATTTGGCTTAGGCTTGGGTCTTTTTTTGATCTTCTCTTTTTGGTAAAGATTGTCATCACACTAAGCACAGAAAGATCCAAGTTCCTTTTAAGTTTGCTGCTTTTCTTTCTTGATTTGCTTTTGTAATTTGAGGTCACCATAAATTTGCAAACCTTCCATTTGAACAAAATTTGTCAATTCACCATAAGAAAGAGTGGAATAAGGTATTTGCCATTTGTACTGATTGTAAAGTTTGTTCCTAACCTTATCACCAAGAAGTTTAAGAAGTCCAAGAAGAAATTTTTCTTTCCAAATAGGTTGGTGAGCATTTTTTCGTTGTATAACATGAGTCAAGAAAGTATCTTTGTACCATCAGAAATTATGAAGATATTTGTGTCTTAGGTTTGAAAGTAGTTTAGTGCTTTTATCTTTGAGATGAGATGAGTCACTAATAAAATATTTAGTGATAATAAAAATAAGGGTGGTTACCACATTTGGAATATTATGGTGTTGGTCATCAAAGATGGGTTGTCGGTTTACATCACGTCTAATGTTGCTGAAGATTTCTTGTCGATTTTTTGATGAGAATATATTGTCCCACCAGCCTTTGAGCTGTCCATAAAATCTTATGATTAAGATTTCAACAATTGTAAGATTAGAAGTTTGACTATGGGTTCAATAAATGTTTACAACCATGGTCATTTGTTAAAGAAGATTTAGAATTTGATATTCTAAAAATTCATCAATATTCCATTCGTAAATTAAATTGGAACTGTATTTGGATTGTATGAAAGAAGGTTTTTCTTCAAGAGAGAGATTAGGAGTAGTTGGTTTAGAATAATACATGCGTGTAGGAACCCTTACCAATTATACCTTTACCCTTTGGATTTTGAAAGAGTTGTTGGAGGATGAGTCATCTTAGTCATCAGATCCTTGCAAGACATGTACATCCTTGCTGGATGATGGTTTGTCCTAGAGAGCCTGCCATCGCTGAACCAATGTTTGGTGAAATTCATTTGAACTGTTATGAGAAATTTGGAAAGTTTTAAATAAGGGTTCAGAAATTGTTTTAGAAATTGGGTTTGATTCATTTTTAGGAAATGAAGATGAGTTGGTAATGGTTTTTATGTTTAAAACTTGATTTCCAATAGTTAATAATATTTTGTTTGTATAATTGTTTTGTTCAATAATTTTTTGAAAATCTTTTGAAGAAGAATTTTTATATTCTCCTCTTATTTTATACAAACAAAATTTTTCTCCAAAAGATTTTCAAAAAATTATTAAATAAAATAATTATACAAACAAAATATTATAAACTATTGGAAATTAGGTTTCAAATATAGAAACCATTACCAACTCATCTTCATTTCCTAAAAATGAATCAAACCTAATTTCTAAAATGGTTTTCAAATCCTTATTTAAATCTTTCCAAATTTTTAATAACAGTTCAAATGAATTTCACTAAGCATTGGTTTAGTGACGGCAGACTCTACAAGACAAACCATCATCTAGCAAAGATGTACATGTCTTGCAAGGATTTGATGATTCAGATGACACATCCTCCAACAACTCTTTCAAAATCCAAAGGGTAAAGGTAGAATTGGTAAGGGTTCTTACACGCATATATTACCCTAAACTAACTGCTCTTGAGCTTGTTGTTGAAGAAAAACCTTCTTTTATAAAAACTAAATACAGTTTAAGTTCAATTTATGAATGGAACATTAATGGATTTTCAGAATATCAAATTTTAAATCTTCTTCAACAAATAACCATGGTTGTAAACATTTATTGAGCCTATAGTCAAACTTCTGATCCTACAATTCCTAAAATCTTGTCACAAGATTTTTTGGACAGCTCAAAGGCTGGTGCTATAATATACTCTCGTTAGAAAATCAACAAGAAATCTTCAGTAGCATTAGACGTGATGCAAATCAACAACCCATCTTTCATGACCAACACCGTAATATTCCAGATGCAGTAACCACCCTTATCTTTACTATCACTAAACATTTTATTGGTGACCCATCTCACTTTAAAGATAAAAGCATTAAACTACTTTCAAACCTAAAATGCAAATATCTTCACAATTTCTGTTGATACAAAAATATTTTCTTGACTCGTGTTATGCAACGAAAAGATGCTAATCAATCTTTTTGGAAAGAAAAATTTCTTACTGGACTTCCTAAACTTCTTAGTGATAAGGTTAGGAACAAACTCTACAATCAGTACAAAGGGCAAATAACTTATTCCACTCTTTCTTATGGTGAATTGATGAGTTTTGTCCAAAAGGAAGGTTTGCAAATTTGTGGTGATCTTAGATTACAAAAGCAAATCAAGAAAGAAAAGCAACAAACTCGGAAGGAACTTGGATCTTTCTATGCTTAGTTTGATGACAACTTTTACCAAAAAGAGAAGATCAAAAAAAGACCTAAGCCTAAACCAAATAAACCCAAATCAACTAACCCATTTTACTAGAAGTCCAAAAACAAACCAACCAAGTCACAAAAAATTTACACTAAACTTTTAAAACCTCCCAATCAAAAATTGATGGATCAACCCTTGGATTAAAAGCTCAACATTATCTGCTATTGTTGTAAAAAGCCTAGTCATACATCCCTTTACTGTAAACTCAATACAAAAATCCAAGCCTCGGAACTTACTGACCAAATCCAGCCCCAACTTTAAACCTTACTTTATGATAGTTCCTCAGAAGGATCTCAGATCTCTTCTGAAGCTAAAGTAGGCATCCAACCCGATGATCACACAAGTTTGTCTTTAGAAACTTCATCTGACAAAAAAGACATCTTTGTGCTTACTTGAGATCAAGAACAAATACTTGACATTCTTGACACTTTAGGTAATGACCAAGCGAAATCTCTTTTTTTTGGAAAAATTACTCAAACAACAATCTTCTTCGAAACCTAATGAGTTGCTTCAACAAACTCAAACACCATATGATTTACAAAACATACTTAACCATTTTGAGCAACTCGAAACCAGACTTATCACAATTAATGACCTCAAGACAAAAATCAACAATCTCTAAATAGAGATCACTCAACTCAAGCAACAATAATCTATTGACCATAAAATACATCCCTACTGGATCTAGTACACAACAACCTACCCAATACATTTACTGGACCCAAAATATCTAAACCAGAAACACTAACACCTTTTGAGCCCAATAGTAAGTTTTTGTTTCTTTTAACAAAAGTCACAACCCAAAAATGGCTGATCAATATCAAACTTACAATTGCTAACCAATTTTCATTAAATACAATCACACTAGTGGATACAGGTGCTGATTTGAATTGTATCCAAGAAGGCCTCGTTCTAACAAAATATTTCGAAAAGATTACGGAAGGTCTGAAATTTGCTAGTAACCACCGACTGGTCCTATATTACAAACTTCTTGAAGTATAAGTTTGCCAACAAGGTATCTCACTTCAAATCTCTTTCAGTCTTGTTAGAAATTTTAAACAAGGTTATTCTCGGTACTCCATTCTTGAATCTTATCAAACCCTTCAGAGTGACTCACCAAGGAATCTACACCCAAATTCTTAGTCAACCAATTACTTTTGAATTTATTCAAAATCTACAAATCAGAAATATTAACCTACTCAAAAATCTATCTCTTCAAAAGACTACTGAATTAAATTTGCTACTTTATACAAAAAAATCTCATCTTAATCATCTTAAGTTTAAAGTTTCTTTTAAATAACTTCAACATCAGTTACAAAGTCTTGAAATTCAAAACAAAATTCAAATACTTCGTACCCAAATTGAACAAACAATTTGCTTTGATATCCTCATCACCTTCTGGCATAGATACAACCATATTATGACATTACCTTATGCCAAAGACTTTAATGAAAGACAAATTCCTACTAAAGCCCGACTTGTACAAATGAACTTCGAATTGGTCAAACATTGCAAATAGGAAATTGACAATTTACTTGACAAAGGCATCATCAGACCAAACCAATCACCCTAGAGTTGTGTAGCATTTTATGTCAACAAAAATGTCGAACTAGAACGTGGTGTTCCCTATTTGGTAATCAACTACAAACCTCTCAATGACACTTTAGAATGGATCAGGTACCCCATTCCAAATCAAAAAGATTTACTTCAAAGATTTATGCATGCTCATGCCTTTTCTAAATTTGACATGAAATCAAGTTTTTGGCAAATTCAAATTCATGAAAATGACCATTACAAAACTACTTTCACAGTCCCATTTGGCCAATATGAATGGAATGTCATACCATTTTGACTAAAAAATGCACATTCTGAATTTCAACATATCATGAAAGAAATCTATATGCCATGCATGCATTTCATCATAGTATACATTGATGATGTACTTATATTCTTTGAAAACATTGACAAACACATCGAACACTTGCATCATTTCATGTATTTGACAAAAAAGGTTGGCTTAGCTATTTCCAAATCTAAGATAGATCTCTTTCAAACCAAAATACGATTTTTTGGCTACTACATCAATCAAGAAATCATCACCCCTTTTTCCAGAGCACTTATTTTTGCCAAAAAATTTCCTGATCAAATTACTAATAAGACTTAACTCCAAAGGTTCCTTGGTAGCCTCAACTATGTCTTTGATTTCTACCCCAAATTACACCTTATTCTTAAACCATTACATGATCGATTGTCCAAAAAAAATGTCTCTAAACCATGGATAGAGGATCTCACACAAATACTCTGGACCATTAAGTCCTAAGTCAAAACCCTACCTTGTCTATACCTTGTCGATCCAACTTTACTCAAAATAGTCAAAACCGATGCATCCAACTAAGGGTATGGGGGAATCTTCAAACAGGTAAAGGGACAACAAGAACAACTAGCGAGATTTACCTTTAAACACTGAAATGACTGTTAAGAGAAGTATTCCATTATCAAATAGGAAATTTTGGCTATTGTTTTATGTATTTTGAAATTTTAAAATGATTTGCTAAACCAAAAATTTCTCTGAAGAATAAATCGCCAAGTTGCAAAGTTTGTTTTACAAAAGGATGTTCAAAACCTTACTTCTAAACAAATTTTTGCCAGATGACAGACAATTTTAAATATTTACGATTTTGATATTGAGTATATCAAAGGTTCTACTAACAGTTTGCCTAATTTTCTTACAAGGGAATTTCTTTAAGGAACCGCTCATGCCCAGGCCATCCTGCAAAAAAACATATGCCAAAATTCTAACATGGGTTGACATACACAACCATCCAACTTCATTTAACTCTGACGCCTAAAAATAGCCCAACTAAGAAAACAAGCCTCAATGGATTCTTCTGAATCCTCTGAATCCTCCAACTCCCCAATACCAAGTTTTAACAAACTAAGCCCAATAGCAAAAACAACACCAAAGGCCCTCATAAACAAACTCTATGAGGACAAATCCACTACAAAATCCAAAAGACAACCAACTACTCCTTCTTCATCTTTTGACAATTCTGAGAATAAAAAGGTCATCCTCAAAGGAAAATAGGTGATAACATTATTACCACTTAAATAAAAGATGGTTTCGCCATCACAGAAAGAGGTGGTCATGGTCATACTATCCCCTCTTCAAATTGATTTTTCAAAAACAGAGGTGGTCATTTCACAAGCCCTTCCAAAATTTTTTCAAACTCCTTATTTTAAGAAACCCAGCTTCTAACACCTTAAACTCAATGAACAAGGATATTATCTTGATGACCCACAAATAGAGGTTTAATGCTTTTTATTTTTTGAATTCTCAATTCAAATATTCTTGGTTATTCTTCTAGGAAGCATAAACAATGATCAAATTTCCTCTTTAGTTTGTACACTATTAGTCTTGGTTTGGACTTATCCACCAAATTTTCCTTGAACCAATTCAAGAAGGTTTCCAACTCTTTGCTGACAAATATGTTTTATCCAAACCAAAGGAAGCATATCCTATGCTTTTATTGTTCTGTTATTATTTCAGACTCCCATGGTGCTATATGTGGGATTTCCAATATTGACCAGATGCAATGACAAGCACTCCAGTTTTGGGACGGACCTACAAAGTCAAATTCTCTGAAATTCGTCAACAAAAGGCTTATCTAAAAGGAGTCCTGGCATAATTCAACCAATGTCCAGTCCAATCCAATAAACTGAAGACTTCCACATCCCAATTTCAGGCCTATAAGGCCCAAACACAAGCCCAACTTATGGGATCCAAATCACAATAAGAATATATTTCTTCTCTCAAAGCAATTTTGGCAAAGGCGGAACAACAATTATTAACGGACAACTCAACGTCCACTTCTTATGATCCTCTAACCAACCATGATCCATTCGATTATATCTACGGACCTCTAAAAGATACCAAAGCATCAAGACAAAAGCCAAATAAATCATCTGTCAAAAGCAGCAAGGATAAAAAGAAAAAGTAAAGTGTTGGGGAATCTACTTTCCCTAGAGTAAACTTACCTTACCCAAAGGTGATTCGTATCAAAAAAACCACTCAATCTAGATTTGTCTGGTTTTACCACCGAAAGAAAATTTGTCTAGACATTCAATACTGTACATCTCTCCATCTATGAAAGAGAGCAAAACCAACATTACAAACAAGTCTTCCATTCCCCAAAAGAAAATCTCTTGTAATCATTTTCTCATAATAAATTTCTTGTAGGTTTTATTCTATTTTATTCTGATTGTTATTACATTATCAAACTTTCAAAATTTTTAAAATAGTTTTGATTTTCAAACAATTTCAATTTTGATTTAGTATCTCGGCTAGAAACCAATAATGGTTCCCGGTAGGATTTCAATCCTGGAACAACCTTTGGTGTAAACAACGCCACATACTAAATCCAAATGATTTGCCTTATTAGTTGATTTTCAAAATTTCTTTGAGTGATTTTCCTTAGTGATTTTCGATCCTATTAAAAATGGTTGGTTTGTTTTTAGGCTTATAGTAAAATGGGTTAGTTGATTTGGGTTTATTTGGTTTAGGCTTAGGTTTTTTTTTTTATCTTCTTTTTTTTGGCAAAGGTTGTTATCAAACTGAGCACAGAAAGATCCAAGTTCCTTTGGAGTTTGTTGCTTTTTTTTCTTGATTTGTTGTTGTAATCTAAGGTCACCACAAATATGCAAACCTTCCTTTTGGATAAAACTCATCAATTCACCATAAGAAAGAGTGGAATAAGGTATTTTCCCTTTTTACTAATCGTAGAGTTTGTTCCTAACCTTATCACCAAGAAGTTTAGGAAGTCTAGCAAGAAATTTTTCTTTCCAAAATGGTTGGTTAGCATCTTTTTATTGCATAACATGAGTCAAGAAAGTGTCTTTGTACCAATAGAAATTATGAAGATATTTGCAACTTAGGTTTAAAAGTAGTTCAATGCTTTTATCTTTGAGGTGAGATGCGTCTTTAATAAAATGTTTAGTGATAGTAAAGATAAGAGTGGTTACCGCATCTGGAATAGTACAGTGTTGGTCATCAAAGATGGGTTATCAATTTGCATCATGTCTAATGCTGCTGAAGATTTCTTGTTGATTTTCTCATGAAAGTATATTGTCCCACCAGCCTTTGAGCTGTCCAGAAAATCCTACGACTAAGATTTCAGCAATTGTAGGATCAGAAGTTTGACTATGGGTTCGATAAACGTTTGCAACCATGGTCATTTGTTGAAGAAGATTTAGAAATGAGGTTTGATTCATTTTTAGGAAATGAAGATGAGTTGGTAATGGTTTATATGTTTGAAACTTGATTTCCAATAGTTTGTAATATTTTGTTTGTACAATTATTTTGTTCAATAATTTCTTGAAAATCTTTTGGAGAAGAATCATCATGTTCTCTTCTTATTTTAAAAGGAGAAGTAGAAATAATAAATCCTTTGTGTTTAAACTGAATTTCGCATAATGAGGGATGAACTAATTCTATCTTAGAACCATTCATCAATTCCCATTGTTGCATTGTACTATATACTTGTAATCTATCTTCTTCCGTAAAGGAAGACCATGGGTAATAAATTTCCATTTGAAAACAATATTTATCAAACCACTCAAAGAAAAGAACCATTTTTTGTTGGCTAGTCATCCAATCATAATAGTCTTGTTGGATGGTTAGTCTATCCTCATTTTGAAATTTTTTTAGAAACCATTTACATTTTTCTTTATTCCAGTTTCCATAAAATTTTTTCTCAAAACTTCTTTATTTATTTCAAAAGGGTTTTGAAATTCTTTTTCCAAGACATTAAGTTCAAGATTTACCTCGGACTCATATGGAAATTGAACTTATGAGGTTGATGCTTCAAGGGAATTTGGTGATTTTGGTATACTATTGTCATAAACTGCTCTTGGTACCTATCTCCAATGATCAATACCAGAAAGATTAAAAGCATAATTGTTAGTCCTAATATGACTAGAAGGATGTCTAGCCGAATTACTTCTTTGCAAGTAACTAGCTATTCGAGATTGGAGATCATTATCCTTGAAAGATGTAGATCTGGAACTTGTTGAGTGTCATGCAAAAGGTACACTGACACTTTCATCATTGTGTTGAGTAATCCTGTTAAGTTTAGTCGTAATAGGAGGTTTAGGGATGGTAGCGTTATTGATTTTTCAGGTGCTTGGAAGATCGACTTCATGCCATTTGATATATTTTTGAGTTTGAAGGTTGGATCTGCACATGTCATTTTGCCATAATATCATTTCGCCTTTGTCGTCAGCACCACATAAAGATTTTGTATGAAAAGATGATTTCATAGCTTTGTACTGAATCTTGTACATTAAGCTTAAAGGTATAGATCCTTCAGCAAAATGGTTATTATGAATTTTAATTTGTAAAGTCAAAACATCTAAGATATTTCTGTCATGCAAAGAAATAATAAAATTTGAATAGCAATTAAAATAAATAGGTCTAGAGTATAAACTAGATTCTATAATGCCAAGAATAAAATCATCAAAATTTAATAGTCAACAATCTCTTAATACAGCAAGTATAAATGTATCAAGTTCTTCTTTAGAAAGTGGTTTGATGTCTATTTGTACTATGCCTAAATGCAAGTAATTGTAATGCTTTTGTAAATTTATTTTTCTAAAAATTTGAGGATTTGTCAGTTGTCAATGAATTTATCAAATTTTTTTATAAGAATCTCGTTACGGTTTAAGATTCTAAGGAAGAAGCCTCAGAATCATGGTTTGGTGTTTAAGGTTGTAAGGAAAAAGTAGATATATTTACTACCAATCAAAATGTTATCTACAGATGAAATTGGTGTGAAATTCATAGAATCTGACTTTGACGCTTACCAACAGTTTTACTGCCTCTCCCTAAGACTTATTGCCTAAAACACTCTAAAAAGGTTATTCTACTTACACTTATCTCAAAAGGCTTACGCTCGGTTCACTCTAATTGAAAATAAACAGTTTCTCTCTCCTTTCTCTCCCACACAACAAAGCCAATTGGCTCTGATACCACTTTTAATAGGATCAAAAATCATTGAGGAAAATCACTTAAAGAAATTTTGAAATATATAAAATAATAATTAAAATAATTAATTAATAATTATAATTAAATATTTATAAATTCATTTTTATTTGTGTTTATTTATTTTTGTTGTACAATAATATTCGTGAAATGAGTACATGGGTTAAAAAAAAAGTATTGCTTTCGTTTTCCTTATAACATAAGCTAACGTCTTCCTAGAAATTTTACCGATTTTTCCCTCTCCAGTATCCGCATTAAATAATAATAATAATAAACGATACTGGTGGCTATTACCGTGCGTTGTGCCAAAATCCCCTTATTCCTAAATGGATTTGCGCACAATTTGAAAGCTACGTCTTCATAAGTTTTACTAGATGTAACAGAGCTTCTCTTTAAACCCGTATCCGCCAAACCCACGATGAAGCTCCACAAAAATTCTCTGATTTCACAGACCATTATTGATTGCAAGGTCCCCAAAGATGAGGAGCAGCCGTACAAACAATTATTCCCGACTTTTTTACATTAATTATTTCCTTGCCTTTGTAGTTTCTTTATGGTTTTTGTCACCCAGAGAAGCGTTGGTGATGGCGCAGAAGACATCAGTTACAGTGAATGTAGGCCTGATTTTAGACTTCCATAGCAAGGCTAGCAAAGTGGCTTTGAGCTGCATCAACATGGCTTTATCCGATTTCTATGCCTCTAATGGTCATTACACGACCAGGCTGGTCATCCAACCTAGGGATTCTAAGGAAGATGTTGTTGCTGCAGCTGCCACAGGTAATCAACTCTTCTTCTGATCCATATCCGATCAACCCTTTCTCTATCTCACTGAAAATTTCCTCAATTATCTGTTTTCTACTTAGCTAAAGCTTCTAAATGGAATGGGAAACTCTTACTAATAACTAAAGGAAAAAAAAAAAAACTCACTAGAGGTCTGGCCATAGTTTGCAAATGACCAGAAGAAAATTAAAATCTGATTACAGTTGATAGAATTCTTGGTTTCTTGAAGTCAACATTGTTTCTTGGTCTGGCTTTGTAACAGACTTAATTAACACCCACCTTATTATTTTAAAAAAAAATCTTTATAATTAGACATCTTGCATTATAAGAAATTAGTTGATTAGACACTTGCTGACGTTATTATTATTATTATTATTATTCCCATATATTAAGCAAGGTGAGATTCTCTGGCTGTTTCAAAAGTTGACCTTTGACACTCAAGAATAGTGGCAGTCATACAATCATACAAAGCGGTTCTCGGAAGAAGCAGAAAGTTGACTTTTTGGTAGTTGACATTGCGGTTCTTGGTTTGAGGAATGGGACGGATCTCCAAAAATCGCTGAGGGATCTTATAGAGTATTTGCTTGTTCGTTTCCACGACGCATATAATAACCTTTAAACAAAAGAGCCAGTATAACAATTTCAACAAGTATTTCTCCGACTTTAATTATTACACAATTTCATTAATATATAAGCCAAATATACAGTGTTTTCCATTAATGCTTTGATTAATCCTGGGCTCTTCTAATAAAAGAGATAAATTCACTTTTAAGATAAAAAAAAGTTGTTAATAATACTTAAAGTCTAAAAAAATATATTGATAATACATACATACATACATATATATATATATAGTTAAAAAATTATTATACACAAAATGACATGCACATCAGATCTTATACACATCTATACATACATGTGCACATCATGATCATTATTTTTCAGTAAAATTATAACGCATTATGCACATTACATTTTGATTAACTTTGTTGTTTTTGAACGGTAGTATTAGAAAAATGCATTCAACTGTCACCCGTTTTTAAAAGTCGATGATTTAACCGCAGCTCACTTGATTATGGTTTTCTTTCCCGTTACGTAAAAATGCAGGCCTTGACCTCATTAAAAACGAGCAAGTGCAAGCGATATTGGGGCCAACAACATCAATGCAGGCCGATTTTTTGATTGATATCGGAGAGAAAGCTCAGGTACCCATTTTGTCATTTTCTGCAACGACTCCTTCCCTCACTTCCTCTCAACATACATATTTCTTTCGAGCCACGCAAAATGATGCCACTCAAGTGCATGCCATCAGTGCTATAGTCCAGGCCTTTGGATGGAAAGAAGTTGTGCCCGTCTACATTGACAACGAATATGGCAAGGGAGTCATACCTTACTTGATCGATGCACTGCAGGCAGTTGATGTCCCTGTCCCTTACCGGAGTGCCATTTCTCCAGTAGCCACCAATGATCAAATCGTTGAGGAGCTTTACAAATTGATGACCATGCAGACCAGAGTCTTCGTTGTTCATATGTCTTTCAATCTTGGGTCTCGTCTTTTTACCATGGCAAAGAAGATTGGAATGATGGGTCCAGGGTATGCTTGGATCACGACTAATGGCATGACTGATTTTTTGAGTATGCTGAATACTTTAGTCATTGATTCAATGCAAGGGGTATTGGGTGTCCAGTCTTATGTTCCAAATACGGGAGACCTAGATAATTTTTTGGTTCGATGGAAAAGGAAATTCCTTCGAGACAATCCAGATATTCTCATTGCTGATATGAACGTTTATGGACTGTGGGCATATGATGCTACCGTGGCATTGGCCATGGCAATTGAGGAAGCTGGGACTACAAATCTTAGCTTCCAAATGCCAAGCAATTTGTCTACCAATGCAACGGACTTGGAAACTTTTGGGGTCTCTAGGAATGGTCCAAACCTCATTCGGGCGTTATCGAATACTAGTTTTAAAGGCCTCTCAGGAAATTTCAGTTTTGTTGGTGGGCAACTACAATATTCAGCTCTCGAGATAGTTAATGTGAATGGCCAAGCGGCCAGAGGGATTGGATTTTGGACAGCAGAAAACGGACTTGCCAGAACGTTGAGCTCACCTATAACAAGTACTGATACATATTCCACGTCTAATTCCAGTCTCGCACCTGTTATCTGGCCGGGGGATACAACTTTTGTTCCATGGGGCTGGGACTTTCCAACCAACGGCAAGAAATTGAAAGTGGGAGTACCATATAAAGAAGGATACAAAGAATTCGTGAAGGTCACCGTAGATCCTACCACTAATGCCACAACTGCCACAGGATACAGCATCGATGTTTTTGAGGCTGTAGTCAAAGCCTTACCTTATGCTTTGCCTTTTGATTACGTTTCATTTAACACTAGTTTGGCAACTTATAATGATATGGTCTGTCAAGTCTATTTAGGGGTAATCATCTTTATATTCTTCTTTCTATCAAAATTCGTTAGCTCATTTTTTTCATTTCGCTGACAATAATTTAATTGTTTTACCGTGGGCATTGACAACAGAAATTCGACGTTGTGGTGGGAGACGTGACAATTAGAGCCAAAAGGTCCTCGTATGTTGACTTTACGTTGCCATACACAGAATCTGGGGTATCAATGATTGTGCCAGTCAAAGACAACAAAAGCAAGAATGCATGGATTTTTCTGAGGCCATTGACATGGGAATTGTGGGTGACAAGCCTTTGTTTCTTTGTTTTTATTGGTTTCTGTGTATGGGTTCTTGAACACAGAATCAATGAAGATTTTCGTGGACCTCCTGCCCATCAAGAAGGCACTAGTTTTGGGTTTTCCTTCTCCACCATGGTTTTTGCACATCGTAAGCTCAATTCAGTGATTAAGTGAGCAAATTTATTTAAATTTTCATTTATATCTGTGATTCACTAGAGCTCTTCATGTTTGTGCTTAAACCATGATTGCAGGGGAGAGAGTGATCAGCAACCTGGCTAGATTCGTCATAGTCATTTGGTGTTTCGTTGTTTTTATTCTTACACAAAGTTATACGGCCAGCTTGGGAGTCATCTAACAGTACAGCAGTTATTGCCCCCTGTAACTGACGTAAACAGTTTGATAAAAAACAGGGCGTTTGTGGGATACCAGAAAGGATCCTTTGTTTTAGGGCTCTTAAAAGGCTTGGGTTTCCATGAATCCAGGCTTATATCTTATAATTCAAGTGAACATTGCAACCAGCTTTTTGACAAAGGAAGTGGCAATGGTGGCATAGCAGCTGCCTTGGACGAAGTGCCTTACACAAAGCTTTTTCTGGCACAGTATTGCTCCAAGTATACCACAGTAGGACCTACTTTTAAAACAGCTGGCTTTGCTTTTGTAAGTTCCCCGCCTCCAATGGCATCTTCCTGTTTGTTTAATCTCATAAACTTACGGTTAATATTCTTTTTTCTTCTCTCATATTGGAACCAACTTTTTTGTTTTTAACTTGAAGGTTGTGCCTAGGGGTTCTTCTCTGGGACCCGATATCTCAAGGGCGATTCTAGATGTGACAGAGGGAGATAAAATGAAGGAAATCGAAAATGCTTGGTTTGGCAAGCATAACTGTCCTGATCCAAGCACTTTGGTCAGTTCAAATAGCCTTGGTCTTAGTAGCTTTTGGGGCCTATTCTTGATTGCTGGGGTAGCCTCAGTTTCAGCACTCCTGATATTCGTGGCCATGTTTGTTCATAAACACTGGAGTGAGTTGATGCCCTCCGATTCAGGACCTTCAATGTGGCAAAGGGTTTGTAATTTGTTAAGAAGTTTTGATCAAAGGGACTTGAGTTCATATACCTTTAGAAGAACTGAAGCTGACAGTTTTTAAATTATTATAAATATATTTTAATTATTATATATTTATTTTATATATTAATAAAATTATAATATTAGTTATAAGAGGCATCAGAGTCTGGTCTAAACGTTCAGCATTAGAGCCCGGTCCCAAACGCTCCGTGCGTTTAAACTACAGGGGGTGAGTCTGATAATTGACCTCCACGGACCTGTTCCCAGACGGAATGCGCCGTGTTAAAATCCTTCTGAGACTCCTCCCACTGCACGCGATTGATCCACGTGCTGGTATTATATCTGACGCGCCGAATCTGATCCGCTGTTATTGCCGCCGTTGCTGCTGCCGCTACTGCTGTTGTTGCCGCCGTTGCTGCTGTTTTTGCTTCCTCATCGCTGTTGATCCTCGAACTCCTTCTGCCTGCAGAGCCGGTCAACGGCAAACTCAGTTGCGTCGGTGATTATTTGGGAGGCCAGATCTCTGCATCTCCGCCTCTTGTCGTTCGGGAGCTTCCCGAAGAATCTGCTCGGCAGTGATCTGAATTGGAGCGGACGTCTTGTTCTTCCCGGAGACTGCTCGGCAGTGATCTCGAAGAAAAAAGTACAGAGTATTGCAGTTAAGGGGTTAGATTGCAAATAACAAGAGCTCGGGGTCCAGATTAAAAATAATAAAAGTTTGAGGGTTAGATTGAAAATAATAAAAGTTGGGGCCAAATTAAAAAAAAATCATAAATTTCAACAATCCTTATTTTAGTTCCTATTCTAAATAGAAAAAATTATAATAGATGGCGTGTGTAAATGAAAGTTTTATTTGATTATAATGAATTATTGAGTATTGTGAAGAATAAAATTATTCACAACAGATACCACAGAAGTACAAAAAGTCACTCATTGAGAGTTACAAAAAAAATAATAATAAGACATTTTATTTCATCTATTAGGGGGTGAATGATGAAATTTTTGAGAAAATTGCAAAAGCAATCTCGTTAAAATAAGTATGGGATATCTTGACGACATCATTCCAAGGTGCAAACAAAGTTAAAAAGGTGAAATTGCAAATCTTATGACGTCAGTTTGAGTTTTTGCAAATAGAAACTTCATAATCAGTTTCAGTTTATATAAGTAAAGTACTTGCCCTAACAAATCAAATGAGAATCTATATAAAGCAACTAAATGATCAGGTGAAAGTTGAAAAAATCTTACGATCACTCACATCGTAGTATGAGCACATCATGGTTGCTATAAAAGAAACACATAATTTGTCCTAAATGTTAGTTGATACACTAATAGGCACGTTGCAATCTTATGAACAACGCAAAAATGAGAAGCGCACTGAGAAGCTAGTAATGCAAGCACTTCAAAGTTAGGTTCCTACCAAAAACAAGCAAAGTGATCAATCAAAGTAGATGTAAGGATCCTCTCATGGAAGAGGACAAGGACGTGGTAATAATCACTACAACAACAGAGGTCAAAGAGGTCACTATAACAATTATGGAGATGGTGACAATTAATACAATGATCAGAGGAGATCAGACCAAACGTATAAAGGTCGAGGTCGAGGTCAAGGAAGAGGTTGTGGTAGAGGAAGGCATGACAAGTCTCACGTTGAATGTTACTCTTGTCACAAGTATGGTTATTATATTAATAAGTGCAAGTCTCAAGAGTATAATTAGACAGCTTATTATGTACAAGAAGAAGATACAGATGGTGGAAATGAAGTACTTATGATGGTTACTGCAGCTATTGAAATACCAAATTATAATACCTGATTCCTTGACACTAAGTGTACTGATTATATGTGTGGGAAAATGAGCTTTTTATTGATCTTGATGAGTCAATATGCTCCACAATTAAGTTTACTGATGATAGTAATGTTCCAGTGAAGGGAAAAAAAGCTAATTCTTATCAAATTAAAGAATAAAGATCATAATTACATCTTAAATATACTTTATGTACCAAACATAAAGAACAACCTTTTTAGTTTGGGCCAATTACTTGAAAAGGAGTATAACATGTAGTTACATGATAACTGTTTCTCAATTCTTAATGAGAGAAGTACACTGATTCTTAAATCCCCTTTAATGAAGAATCAGATGTTTCGAGTTGATATTACCATTGATGTTTATACTTGTCTTAGTGCTATTGTCAATGATGAGTCTTAGTTGTGGCATCTTCGTTTTGGTCATTTGAATTTTCGCAGTTTAAAATTGCTTGAATAATGAAACATGGTGACAAACTTGCCTAGGATACATCATCTTAATCAAATTTGTAAAGCATGTATTCTTATCAAACAGTATAGACAACCTTTTGTGACAAAGACTTGGCATGTAAGACAACCACTCCAACTTATTCACTTTGATGTTTGTGGCTCGATGAATGTGTCATCACATGGCAACAATAGGTACTTTCTTACCTTTATTGATGATTTTATAAGGAAGACATGGGTTTATTACATGTAAAGAAAGTTTAAGGTATTCGATTATTTTAAGAAGTTTAAGACTTATGTTGAAAAACAAAGTGGATACCATATTAAAATTGTGAGAACTGATGAAAGTGGTGAGTATATCTCTAATGAGTTCAAAGAGTATTGTGAATCATAGGGAATAAAGTATGAAGTTACAATTCCTTATACCCCATAGCATAATGGAGTTACTGAAAAGAAAAATAGATCAATCATGAATATGATAAGAAGCCTGTTAAACGAAGGGAGTCCCTAATCCATTTTAGACAGAAGCTATTTTATGTATTATTTACTTGTTAAATAGATCTCCAACAATAAGTATTCATAATGTCACTCCTGAAGAAGCTTGAAACGGTTTTAAGCCCAATGTAAGGCATCTCAAAGTGTTTGGTTCTATTGCTTATATTCATTT
This sequence comes from Rhizophora apiculata, assembly GCA_037832385.1. Taxonomy (NCBI): domain Eukaryota; kingdom Viridiplantae; phylum Streptophyta; class Magnoliopsida; order Malpighiales; family Rhizophoraceae; genus Rhizophora; species Rhizophora apiculata. The sequence goes on along the minus strand of CM075433.1, from coordinate 1,517,254 downwards.
TCTAGCAGAAATAAGGACAAAGTTAGATGATCGAAGAATGAAGACAATTTTTCTTATCTACAGAAAAAGAGAATATAAGTTATTCAATCTTATAATGAAGAAGGTAATTATGAGTAAAGATGTGATTTTTGCTGAAAATGAAGTTTGGAACTTTGATGCTGAGGAGCAATATAACTCGTAGAGATGTCCAATTGTTATTTTGGGAGAAAGAAAAACTTAAGTTGCAATCCCTACTGTAAATGGGGAAGTCTCACTAATTAATGCATTGAATCCTACACCACAAGCTCTATAAGAGAATTAAAGACCAAGGAGAAATCGCCAACAATCAGTTAGATTGTAAGACTATGAGGTAATCCCTGATAATGTTATCAATGATGATAGCGAATTGGTGCACTTTGCCATATTTGCATATTGTGAACCAGTGACATTTGATGAGACAATTAAAGATACAATGTAAGTGAATGCCATGAATAAAGAAATCAAGGCATTTAAGAAGAATGATACATGAGAACTTACTACTATTCCACGAGGTCAAAAAACTATTGATATAAAGTGGTTCTTCAAAACTAAGAAGAAATCTAATGGAGAAATAAAGAGATATAAAGTAAGATTAGTTACAAAAGGATTTAAACAACGACCTAACTATGATTATCACAAAAATCATTGGAAAACTCATCAAATGGATGTGAAGCCAGTAGAAGCAGATATTAGGATTAAAAGTATCACTGAATTAGGATTAAGGGAGATGTTGATGTTAATTCAGATTAAGAGTAAACTTAAATTAGTAGTTTATTATAATAAAAATTCAAATTGAGTTCGATTTAATTATTTGGGTAGATTTAGGTATTCATCTCTATATAAAAACATATAATTTATATTATTTGTATATTTTTAAATTATTAGTATAAGTACTTTCCAGTTGTCAGTATGAGTACTTCTAAATTATTATAAGTGCCTCTTAGTTATTACGTATCTATTTTATCATATTAATAAAATTATAATATTTTCTTTATCAGTGGTATCAGAGATATTTTCCTAATAATGGTATCAAAGCTATTTTCCTAACATGAATGACATTAGTGTTATTCCTATTACGGTGGGTGCAACAAGTCTAACGGAGTATTCTATCCACACAAAATTTCCAAAATAGCAAAGGGCCATGTTCCAAGCACAATGATCCCAATGCAAATGGACAATCACCTCAAAATCAGGTAGCTTTCAACATTGATATCACCAATCTACCTGTAAAATGATCTACTAGTATTGATATTGTTAATTTTAATTTAAATTAAAAATTTATTATAATAAAAATTAATTTTATTAAATTTAATTTAAATTAAATTATTTAAATAAATTAAAATATTTATAATTATATATATAAATATATTATTTATATTATTATATATATTTATTAATTATTAAATTAAAATTATAATATTTTTATAATTTTTTATTAATATTATTAAAATTATTATATTTTATCAATAAAATTACTATATTTTATCGTAAATAACTTATTAACTAATAGTTAGTGAATTAGCTCTTTGTAATTTTAGCGTTAGTTGTATGCCATTCCTGACACCATTAACCCTTAGATTGGTATTCTTCCCGTGAAATTGTCATTGTAATTTGTGAAGTGTTTCCAAAGAGAAATCTGGAAACAGCACAACTCTACTTGGCTTACCCCTGATTCGCCCAAACTAGGATCCCTTTTTCACCTCCTTGAGAGGGAAAGAGGGAGATCCTCCATTTTTCCTCTTTGGTCAAAGTAGAACTAATTAGTACTTTCCCTTGGAGTAGATTCTGTAAATAAGCTTAATAAATCTCAGATATATTCCCCTTTCTCGTTAGCAATCAAAGTTTCCCTCGCTATCAACTCTTGTTTTCCTTTTTGCTGAGGCATTAATCATTCTTTTTTTGAGACATCTTTTGAATGTCCTTGTTTCTTAGCACATCTAGCCATTTTGCATGTTGCTGGGGTTAGGATTTATCCTTCCAAACTAGACACATTTTTGGCTGGGCTATGTTGGTTTTCAAGTCAAAGGTTTCTGTAATCCTTCACTGGTTTTGCAGTTGCTGGAACTTACAGCAACATTAACAGAAGAAAGTGATCAGAGAAAAGAAAAAGGAGAGTCCCTTTTGGTTACATGAAAGATGGCTTCAAGCCTTTCATTGCAAGCTTGCTTCACTATAAATGATAATTTCAAATTACAAAATTCAAACAAGAAGCTGTCAAGTTTGCAGCCTTTTACAAGTTAAAATTGAAATTCAAAATGGAAAAGTACATTCATCAAAAGTTTAAACTAAGCAAGTCCATATACAATGATTGTTAGCTTGAACAACAACCTAAATCCAATTCAAAATAAAGCAGGAGTTTCTGGAACTTCAGGCAACCAGCAACGACTCCTTTCTTAACTCATAACTGTCATAACTGAATTTCAAATTTTTGGGGAAGCTTGATCATAACAGCTGCAAGCAATCAAAGGCAGCAAAATGGTGGCACCACAAGGCACTTGTGCCTTTGGTTCCAAGTCCTAACACTTACCCGGAATCTATGAATTCCCCAACTCTAGAAGAATTGTATTTGAGAGCAAAAGGTTAAAGAAGAAGAGGAAACAAAGAAGGGGAAAAAAGGCATTGACCTATAAACTTTGTATGGTGATGCCAATGGCTACTTAGCTCAAGTACTAAGTTTAAGGCCACCATCACGTTGATCTTGTCATTTTTCCATTTTAGCTCTTGGGGAGTCGTGAAATCTTTGTTGTGATCTGCAAATGAACTGCTTCTGTGAACAGGAGACGCATTGTTTTTAGAAGCTATGTTCTCATTGACACTACCAACTGAACTTTCAGGTTCAGATAATGTCTTACCAGCTTCTTTCTTCAACAGAATATAGAAATGTTAGATCAGAAATGTTGGCTGATAAGATTCAAAATTACGTGGCAAAAGGTTTAATCTAATTTTTTTCTTTTTCGGTTGAGTTCACATCCTCGCCTGAATAGAACTTCTCTTTGAGTATTGGGGAAATAATTCCTTGAAAACTTGTTTTAGACAACCATTTATGTCAATGAGAAGAGGAGGACTGGATGGAATCAAAGGAAGAAACTGCTTGTTTGATTTGGCCGTCTTTCATAAACGCATGTGAATAAAAAAAAAATAAAGACATTTTTGTTTTTCTTGCCATTCTTTTTTTTTATTATTGGTTAATTGTCTTTTTGTCATTCTATTGGCTTTGTCAAGTTTTTAAATACCAATAGACAAGGAGAGGCACCCCTCTACTGCTAGCCGGGAAATACTAATATGGCCTCCTTAAGACCATTCCTGAGCTAGTGATGCTTCATTTATTATAAGCATATTGAACCTATTTTTCAATACGAGGTCTGATGCACTACAAGTTACATAACACGGGAATATTTTACAATTCTTTTCATTTATTGTAATTGAAATTAATATCGCTAATGTATCAAAAGAATTATTACTTTATTTTTGAAGAAAGCAAATATTATTAATTTTTCTTCTCTTAAAAAAATATTAATCCATCTACTTATAATCTTCTATCGATGGAATTAACGGATTAAGAAAATGTGTAGGTCATTAAATGAAGTACTAATATAGAAGTGTGATATTCCTGAAACTCAGCAGGTCACCATGGTGCTACCACTATGCCTGCCAAGTTCAGCTTTCGCAACTTAAGCCTACCTTCTTCAACCAGAATTCGAATTTTAGTTAATTTAGTTATTGTCTGTTGTGGAGTGGACATGTAAGCATGTAATTAGTCTTTAGTTACTTGTTAATTTAAGCTTAAGTTTGAAAAATTTTGTATCAATGGGCATCTTGCTTATCAAGCATGTTTCTACTTTTGTCAAAGAAGGAAACACGTAAAATTTGAATTTTGTATTTTGTATTTGAATTTTGTAATGTACAAACACCTTATATAATATGGTGATATAATCAATACAAGTGGACTTTTCTAGAAAACTCTCCTTGCAAAAATTCTTCCTTGTTGGTCATAATTCTGCACTTGGTGTGCTAGTATGTTATTGCTGCAATTTTAGAAACCATTCAGTCCACTCACCAATCCCTTTAACCAACAAAATGTATATAGTATACTGCCTAATTACCTTTTTTTTTTTTTTATGTGGCAAGAATATTGATAAAACTACAAATATTGTTAACTAGGAAAAAGAATTGGTGGCAATGACAAGATAGACTTGGTCAGAAAAAACCTTGCTCAAAAATATTTTTAAGTATGGGTTTTTGCTGATACACAAAAAATCAAATATATTCAAGTGGATTTTTGTAAAAAGTAGAAATAAATTAAATCTATATTTCAAATTGTTTCATGCAATAAATAAGTACTAATACTCAAAATATTCATTTAATAAGCATATTCATATCTTATACAAACAATCCAGTTTTATGTTCTTAGAGTAAAAGCAATTTGCTCAACTTTACATTCCTCCTCAAGTATAATTTCAAATACATTTATAGGAAAGATTAAGACATATTGAGTACATTCTATACATGTATAATAAATTTTTACCTAATATTATATTGGATCTATTTTTTTTTTTGAATATCATAAATTAATTTTTAATCTAAAAATTTTTTAAATGAATCATATATTTACATACTATATAACTTATTAAAATTTTTTATATAATTTAAAATTGACTCATAATATAAAAATAAAATCAAAATATTTTAATTTTATAAATTTTAACGAATATATTTAATATATTATTATTATATTTATTAATTTAATTCAATAAATATAAATATTTTATTTTATATATTTAATATTATTTATTTAATAAATTTAATTAATTAATACATATTAATTTTTTATTATAATAAATTATTAAAATAATAATCAATTTAATATTTGTATGGGTGAATAATAATAAAAAAATTAAAAAAATATTTTTTTATTAACAATTATTAATAAATAAAAAAATTATAAAATTTATATTAATTAAATTTTAATATACGTAAAAATTTTAAATATATTTTAATTTAAAATTAATTCATAATACCAATAAAAAATAAATAGACATTCAACACAAATACATGTTCAAGCAAAATTAAACAATTTTTTGTCATATTAATTTTATTTTATTTAAATATAAACAATAATTTAATATCATAACAATCACACCGATAAAAGCAACTAAAAAAATTATTAAAGTGAATTCAAATGATAAAAAAATTTATTGATAAATGAACTTCAATTTTAATTTATTGAGTATTAAATTTTACTTTAAAATTTAATTAATTTTTGTAATTTAAATAATTTAGTATCATGGTATATAGTAATTAATGAAATGTAAAAGCGTATATAAACTATGAAAGTAACTCCTTCCTCATCATTGACAAGATTAAAATCCTTTTAATATCCAGAACCATTCATGAACATTATAACAAATATGATTAAAACATTTATAGCTCCTACATAAATAAGGGGCTGTGTAGCAACTACTGAAGGAGAGGTTGATAAAATATAAAATAAGGATGTACAAACAAAAACGAATCCCAATAAAAAGGCAGAAAAAAATGGGTCGGCAAATAAAACTACTTCCAGACCCCTAATATAAGACCTAATCCAAAAAAGATTAAAAGAAAATCATGCATTGGTCCAGGTAAAATCCATTGTAAGTCTACCTGTATAACGACCTGTCTTTGATAAAACAACGCATGAACCAACAGCTGCTGAATCAGTCCACGTTATTGATTTGTAAATCTTAACATTGATTGTATGTTGTTGAGGTTTGAAGTATGAATATATGGTCTGAGTAAACAACATATTTTTATCTGACAAATTCAAGATGATCCCTTGGAGAGAGGAAGACCAGTATCATGCCCCAGCTTCTAGGGGGCCAATATCATGCCTCGGTTTACTCTCTAAAGACTGACCATGTCTTCTAGATGCAGCTGAAGTAATATGGCTTAGAACAAAGATGATTAACTCAGCCTTCGAAGATTTGCATCATTTCCGGATAAGAATGCCTGAGGGATCTCATGAGTATAGAACTCCAAAAGCCTTGCAAGGTTGTGCAAGAGATCATAGACGACACGAGATTTTATTTGCTGGAACCCCAGAACCTGGTATTTTTCTTGCATTTCCCGAATGGAGACAGAAAACTCGTTCATGTCCAACCAAGGGTATTAAATAGGCAGTTCAAAAAAGCTGAGAACAATCCAGCATCATGGGCACAAGCTTCCCGCAGCAACTTAAAGGAGGCAAGTCGTTGTTTAATATATATTGTGGAAGGTACAAATGGAGAGTCACTCTTGCGCAACACATGAAAACAGTCAACCAAATTTTCAAGATAAAATTCAGGGATATAGATGAACAAAGGTTCCACTTTGCTGAAAACCAGAAGCAGTTGGACTATCCACATGCATGTTACATACATTCCTTTGCTTCCATCGAGAGAAAAGAGAGATGCGGTACCATGCACAATGTCTGACGCAATCCATGACTTCTTCCCTATACTCATTACGAGCTTCCTTCAAGCGCTTTAGTTGCTCACTGAAAGGTTCTTCTCTTATTTGTTTATCAGTTTCTTCCAGCAGTGACATTGACTGTGACTGATGAGACATGTAGTATGATGACCTTAAAGTTGGGTGAAACTGCCGTGTGATACCGCAGCAACTTGGTCCGCGCAATTATAAAAGCCGAAATCTTGATTCAAACTTTTGTACTTCGGTCGGTAATGGAGATGGCATCTGCATTGTTGGTCATGGTTGTGGACATAATACGGTTGGGCTTGATGAATTAAGCATCTGTGGAGATATCAATATCGTCAAGCCTCCTTTACTTTTTGAGAGCTTGGCAGTGTCTAGTAGCAGCAGAGCAGATGCTAATGTTTGGAAAGGAGAATGGATGAAAGCCAGGATCCCTAATTTACCCATACCAAGATCTTCCTACCACCTCCTCGAGAGGGGAACAGAGAGATCCTCGATTTCAGGCTTTTGAAAGAAAATGTAACTCTTTACAACCCACTACACGAAGTGTCTCAACCATCTGCTGTTACCAAAAATAACACGGAAGTAGTCAAATGAAGAAAAAAACAACACCAGAATTTTGATATAACCTATATTTACGGAAAAGATAGAGGGAATACTTTTTATTACTAGAGAGAGTGTGTTACCGGATATAAAGAGTGCGGCTCTCCTCTCTACCTCGTCTCAACTCATATAACCCTAATATGTCTATATATATTCATAGGGATATAAGACAAGGGTCAAAAGAGTAATTCTAATTCAACTAAAATACAAGGCATGTTCCAACAAATCTCCACCTTACATTGTATTCTCAAAACACACAACAAAATAGAATCCTTCTGTCTCTCCTCCAAATGGCCCCTTAGGGCCAGTCAATCAAAACGAACACCAATCAAGTCCAAGCAATGCTTGAATTTGCTCGTTAAAACTGGTTTTGTCAACATGTCAGCTGGATTATCTGCAGTAACGACCTTTTTCACTGAAATCAAACCTTGAGATATAACATCTTGCAAGAAATGGTATCTGACATCAATGTGTTTGGTCCTATCATGATACACTTGATTTTTGGTCAAGTGTATAGCACTTTGACTGTCACAGAATACGGTGGTAGTTTCCTGTGATAAACCCAAATCAGTGACTAAACCTTTCAACCAAATAACTTCCTTGACTGCTTCTGTTATTGCCATGTACTCAGCTTCAGTGGTGGAAAGAGCAACTGTTGATTGCAATGTTGCCTTCCAACAAATGGCACTGCCTGAAAGGGTAAAAACATAATTAGTTGTTGATCTTCTTCTGTCAAGGTCACCTGCATAATCAGAATCCACAAAATCAGTAAACAACCTACTGCCTCTGCTAAACATCAGTCCTACATTTGTAGTGCCTCTAAGATACCGAAATATCCATTTAACTGCTTGCCAATGTGCTTTCCCAGGATTAGCCATATATCTACTGACCACACTGACTGCCTGTGAGATATTTGGACGAGTGCAAACCATAGCATACATAACACTGCCCACTGCCTTAGAGTATGGAACATGTGACATATATTCCTCCTCCTCTAGGCTATTGGGTGACAAAGAGGCTAAAAGTCTAAAGTGTGATGCCAAAAGAGTACTTACCGGTTTGCAACTCATCATCCCAAAACGATCAAGAACCTTCTCGATGTACCTTTTCTGTAAAAGGCGCAACTCTCCTGCTTTCCTGTCTCTTATGATCTCCATGCCCAAAATCCTCTTTGCAGCTCCCAAATCTTTTATCTCGAAATCTCTACTAAGCAGCTTCTTCAAATTATTGATCTCAGATATGCTTGTAGAGGCAACAAGAATATCATCGACATATAGTAGCAGATAGACAAATGATCCATCACGAAGCTTCCTATGGTAGACACAACTGTCATACCCACTCCTTAAGTAACCATGGCCAACCACAAAGCTGTCAAACTTCTTATACCATTGCCTAGGAGACTGCTTTAAACCATATAGAGATTTCTTCAACCTGCAAACTTGATCCTCCTTACCTTCAATCTGGAAACCCTCAGGTTGATCCATATAGATGACTTCCTCAAGATCACCATGTAGAAAAGCAGTTTTGACATCAAGCTGCTCTAGTTCCATATCATACATAGCAACCATAGCTAGAAGCACACGAATGGAAGTATGCTTCACAACTGGAGAAAACACCTCATTGAAGTCAATCTCTTCTTTTTGGCTATAGCCCTTTGCAACCAGACATGCCTTGTACCTTGCATCTTCAACTCCTGGGATTCCCTCCTTCTTCTTAAAGATCCATTTGCAGCCAATAGTCTTCTTATCTTTGGGAAGTTTCACTAAGTCTCAAGTCTGATTCTTATGCAGGGACTCAATTTCCTCGGTCATAGCAATACTTCACTGGGAAGATTCGGCACAAGTGACAGCCTCTGAGTAGTTTCTAGGTTCATTGTAGTCCACCTCTTCTGCTACTGCCAAACAATAAGCAAAATCTGAGTATGAAAACCTGGCTGGTGGCTTGATAGTCCTTCTGGGTCTGTCTTTGGCGATACTGTACGGCTATGCCTGTTGAGTATCTAGAGTATCCTCGTCTGTTTCTGAAGTGCCAACCCGAATCAGTTGACCTGACTTAGAAGGAATATTGCTTTCAAACTCCACCTGCTGTCTAGAACTCCTACTATCTTCATTGTTTGGCCTTAAGACTTCCTCTTTTGGATACAACATAGCGGATTCATCAAATGTCACGTCTCTGCTGATGAGGAATTTTGGAGACTTAGGGTCTGGACACCACAACCTATAACCTTTCACACTAGAAGCATAGCCAAGGAAAATGCATTTCTTAGCCCTCGGTTCAAGCTTTCCATCATTAACATGAGCATAAGCAGGACAGCCAAATATCTTCAAATCAAAATAATCTGCAGGTTTGCTTGACCACACCTTTTCAAGTGTCTTACACTCAATGGAAGTAAAAGGAGATCGATCTACCAACCAACAAGCTGTATTAACTACTTCTGCTCAAAACTCTTTGCCCAAACCTGCATTAGATAACAGACATCTAGCTTTCTCTATCAAAGTCTTGTTCATGCGTTCTGCAACTCCATTCTACTGTGGAGTTTTTACAACTGTGCGGTGTCAAACAATACCTTCAATTTTGCAAAACTCATTGAATTCATTATTGCAAAATTCAAGGCCATTATCTGTTCTCAGCCTCTTAATCTGCTTCCCAGTCTACTTTTCAAGTAAAGTTTTCCACTGTTTGAAGATTCCAAACACTTGGCTTTTCTATTTCAAGAAATAGACCCAAACTTTGCGAGAAAAATCATCAATGAAAGTGAGTATATAAACAGCACCCATACCTTTAGAGAGAACCTGAGAAGGACCCCAAAGATCTGAATGGATGTAGTCCAATGTTCCCTTTGTTTTATGGATGGCTATACTGAAACTCAACCTCTTCTGCTTCCCAAAAACATAATGCTCACAAAATTCCATTTTTCCAGTGTTCTGACCACACAAAAGACCTCTCTTACTCAAAGTAGCCATACCTCTATCACTCATGTGTCCCAGCCGCATGTGCCACAACTTTATCTCGTCTGAATCTGAAACTGAAGTAGAAATTGCAGTTGAGTCTGTAACTGTCGAACCATGCAAGAAATACAATGTGCCAATTCTGGCAACCTTCATCAATACAAGAGCACCTCTGGAAACCTTCAGAACTCCACCTTCACACCCAATCTTACAGCCATTCTTCTCAAGAGTGCCTAATGAGATAAGATTCTTCGTCAAATCTGGAATGTGTTTGACCTCAGACAAGGTCCTAATGACACTGTCATGCATCTTGATCTGCACTGTACCAATCCCAGCAACCTTACATACGTGATCATTACCTAACAGAATACTACCATTGATTGGCTTGTAAGTGGTAAACCATTCCCTATTAGGAGTCATATGTTGCGAGGCTCCAGTGTCCATGATCCAGGTATCCTGAAATCTGCCTTGGCCTTGAGTGACACAAAGCAGATCATCACTCTCATTTGCTGCCACATGAGCTTCTCCTGGTGGATGGTTCTTCTGATTACTGTCACTTACTTTCTGCTTGTTTTTCAATTTGTAACAATCAGACTTGATGTACCCTTTCTTCTTACAATAATTGCATGTCAAATTCTTGTGCCTTGATTTCGATCTTGATTTTCTTGAATTTCGACCCCTTTCCTTTGATCTTCCTCGATCAATGATCAAACCAACACTCTGATCTGATGTCGCAGAAAATGTCAGACTACTATCAATTTTCTCCTTGGCCTGCAAATTAGTCTTGACATTCTCAAGGGAAACATCTTCTCTGCTATAAATCATAGTATCTCGAAAGTGCTTGTATGAAGGAGGCAAAGAACACAATAGCAATAAAGCTTGATCCTCATTGTCAATATGAACGTTAATCTTACTCAAATCAGTAACAATTGAACTAAACTCTCCAATATGTGATTTCAAAGAAATACCTTCTGACATAAGTAGAGTGTAAAGGCGTTGCTTTAATCGGAGCCTGTTAGTCAAAGATTTTGTCATGTACAGACTTTCCAATTTTAGCCACGCACCAGCTGCTATTCTTTTACCGAGGATTTCTCTCAAAACTTCATTTCCCAAACTGAGTTGAATTGAGGATAGAGCTCTATCATCCAAGTCATTCCAATTTGCATCGGACATTGACTCCGGTTTTTTCTCCTTGCCAAGTAGGGCCCATTTTGTACCTTCTGGCGATAGAATTGCATCATCCTAACTTGCTACAGTGCAAAACTGGTGTTTCCATCAAACTTCTCAATTTCAGACTTCGCCGTTAATGAAGATGAAGAAGCCATTACAACAAAACACCCAAAACAAAAATTGAAGAATACAAATTGATGGCCCAAATTAATAAAATTTCCCAAGGCTCTGATCGGTATGGTGGGGATCCGAATTGGATCTGGTGGATACGGCAGAACGCCGGCCACTGGGCTGTGCGACGGGGCTGCCGGTGTGGGGTGTGCGTCGGCCGCTGGGCTGTGCGACGGGGCTGCCGGTGTGGGCTGTGCGTCGGCCGCTGGGCTGCGTGACGGGGTTGCCGGTGTGGGCTGTGCGTCGGGCGCTGGGCTGCGCGACGGGGTTGCCGGTGTGGGCTGTGCGTTGGGCGCTGGGCTGTGTGACGGGGTTGCCGGTGTTACAGCTGTGCGTCGGGCGCTGGGCTGCGGCAGGACTCTAGTTCTTGGATTTTTTTTTTTTTTTCCTCGGGCTCTGATACCAATTTGTTACCGAAAACAACACGAAATAATCAAACGAAAAAAAAAATAATATCAGAATTTTACGTGATTCGGTCGATGTGACCTACATCCACGAAAAAGATAGAGGGAATACATTTTATTACTAGAGAGAGTGTGTTACCGGATACAAAGAGTGCGACTCTCTTCTCTACCTCGTCTCAACTCATATAACCCTAATATACCTCTATATATTTATAGGAATATAAGATAAGGGTCAAATAAATAATTCTAATTCAATTAAAATACAAAACATATTCCAACATCTGCATATGTAACTTTGGTGTTGGAAATCTGCAATTTACGGGAGACTTCTTGTGCCTTTGGTTCCAAGTCCTAACACTTACCTAGAATCTATGAATTCCCGAAGAATTGTATTTGAGAGCAAAAGGTTAAAGAAGAAGAGGAAAGAAAGAAGGGTAAAAAAAGGCATTGACCTATAAAACTTTGTATGGTGATGCTAATGGCTACTTAGCTCAGGTACTAAGTTTAAGACCACCATCACGTTGATCTTGTTAGTTTCTCTGCTTAGCTTTGTGTGAGTCATGAAATCTTTGTTGTGATCTGCAAACGAACTGCTTTTGTGAACACAAGACGCATTGCTTGTAGAAACTACACCTTCTGGGCTATGACTAACTGAAGTCTCACCAACTTCTTTCTTCAACAGAATACAGAAATGTTAGATCAGAAATGGTGGCTGATAGGAATCAAAATTATGTGGCAAAATGTCAAATCCAATATTTTTTTGGTCGAGTTCACATCCTCGCTTGAATAAAACTTCTTTTTGAATGTTGGGGAAATAAGTCCTTGAAAGCTTATTTTGGACAACGATTTATGTTAATGAGAAGAGGACTAGATGGAATCAAAGGAAAGCGTTGCTTTGTTAATTAGGTCGACTTTCATAAAAGAGGCTGAATGAAAAGAAAAACAAGGCATTTTTGTTTCTTTGTCGTTCTATTGGCCATGTCAAGTTCTCAAATACTAATAGAAGAGGAGAAGCGCCCCTGCTGCTAGCTGGGAGAGACTAACATGGCTTCCTTAAGACCTGAAGCGAATTGCGCAAAGACCTTTCCTAATGTAGTAATGCTTCGTTTATTAGCAGCATAGCAAACCTATTTTCCTAGATGATACTTCGGCTTTAGAATTCATAAAAATACCCCATAATATCTAGAATAATTATCAATGAATAAAATAAATAGCTTGGTTCCACTTAAAGATGTAGTAAACATAGGTCCATATACCTTAGTATGAATTAGATGCAATTTCTCCTTTACTCTCCTGGCTTAATTAGAAGGAAACAGCTATTTGGTCTACTTGCCTTGTTGGTAAGCATGGCACACTCCCCTAAGATGTATAATCTTAGGCAAACTAGTTACAAACTGATTTTTCTGCAGATTCTGCAATCCCATATAATGCTGATAACCTAACTTTTTATGTCAAAGATTAGACTCATTAGACTCACCAATAAATGCTGGTAAAATTGTATAAGACAGTTGATCTAACTCTAAAGAAAAACATTTGGATTTCATTGAAATTGTTGCAATTATATCACTACCGGAGTCTAGAATTGTGCAACCATTGTTAACAAACTACAAAGAGAAATGTTTTTTTCTAATAGTTGGCCAACACTAAGCAAATTGTGATTAATGTCAATCACAAATAACACATTAGAAATTGATTTTATACCTGTTAGAGTTGAGATAAAAATTGTACCCTTTCCTTTTGCCTGAATTAGAGCACCATTTTTAATTCCCAGTTTAGTTATAAAGGATCTATTTAATTTCTTAAATACATTTGGACATGATGACATATGATAAGTGCATTCGCTATCATTAAGCCATGACTGATAGCTTGAATTAACAATGCTGCAACTTGCCACAAACAGCTCCTCTTCCACCGAGTGAGTTTCCTCCTCTGCAAGTCTAGCCTATTGCCTCTTCTGCTGCTATAAATGCTTCCTCTTGCTTTTGCAAACTTTGTCAACATTACCTCATTTATTGCAGAAAGAGTAGAGAGTATCAGGTTTCCTCCAGCAATCCTTAGGTAGGTGTGAAGTTCTACCACAATGTTTACATGAAGCATACGCATTTTTTTTTTTGGATGGATGTTTTGGGGTCTGCTTAGTTTATGGTCTATGACACAGTTGTTATTGTTTGTTATTGCCTTTTCTGGTTAATTTTCAGTAGCCATAATTAATTAGGCCCCATTTTTTTATTCGCTTTTAAAGGGAGAGAATACATATTCATCAGTTTCAGATGCCAAATGCTTAATATATAATAAATAGCTATATGCATTCAGTTGAACATAAGGTCATTGAAGCATAATCGTAGACTACTTCACGATAAGTCACCAGAACATAGGGGTTTCTTAACAAAGTTTCCACGGGCAGACCAATCTGGTTTTAGGTACTTAAGAGTTTACTTTTTTTTTTTTTATTTGGATCGAGCACAAAAAAAATTATTGTAAAAATGGTAGTTATTATCCCCGTAGATTCAGGTCAAGATTACTCTTAACATTCTGATTTAACTTCTCCGTAAGAAAGACCCCCTCTATTATATTTTATCACCGTGAGATCTCAATTTATTAAAATTCCAAACCATAGCATAGAGACATGATAAATTTCAAAACCAACTTGCTCTTTCCACATTTGACTTGTAAACAAGAATTTTGTCGAGAGCTTTTGAGAGGTTTTGTCAAGATCATTTTGTAACTATCAAAGAAATTGACTGTAAAAGGGTTCTTAGCAGGGCGTCCTTGTCAAGGGGTCGTTTTCAGTTTTACTCCAGGCTGCCCAATATGGCAAGCAAGCATGAATTCAAAGTTCAAACTCTTATTTTTCCTTCTTCCTTGCGTCAGTTTCATTTCCCGGTGTTGCGTTAGCTTCATTTCCTTGTGGGTTTTTTTTTTTTTAACCTGCAGAAATTTAAAAGCAGAGTTTGGAATCACTCGCGGTCTATTCTTACAAGAATAAGAAAAAGGACAAATCTAACAACGCGATTACGAACTATCTAGTAGTTATGTTGTTTTGTGTTTCTTTCCCATCCCCTGGCTGTTTCTCCCAAACTGCCTCCTAACATTTAATATTTGCTCGTGTAACTTTTAAATTCAATGGAGAGATTAGAAATTTAACTTGAATAGCTGCTAATTTATTCCAACCTATTTGAATTAAGAGGTTGACCACGACCAAGACCCATTTGCAGAATAATCTTCCCTCCCAGCGCTTGAACTCAAGTTGAGACTTTGAATTCCAATTTTCGAACGCCAAGCTGATCCGAAGTCAGCTTTCCTTCAGTAAAAACACATTAAAAAAGCTCAGCATACCTTCCCAGATCGCAACTCTGGGAACTATACTCGCAACAATTTACATAAAATTGTTGTTTTAGTAATACTCATACATCAGTTTTAAGAAATTTTAGTCATTTTAATTCATATAAATTAAATACAATATAAAAAACATTTTTTTTTTACAAAATGTAATTTATAACATTATAAAATATTATTGTTTGTGACTTTCATAACTTTTTTATACATGGACTTTAGAGAACATTAGTCGAATTATGAATTGTATGCTTATCTTAATACATGTTAAAGAAGGTTGATTATAACCTAATTCTACTTTAATTTGATAAGCCGCTTCGAAGTCTAGAATGCTTCACCCTCCATATACTAAAATTTAAACCATGAAAAATACTACAATAAAATTTAACGACAATTAATCTCTACTTAATTAACATCTGTCTCTTTTTCTGATTTGATAATGATGATGATAGAAACCACTCGTCAGTCCATTTTCCGTTTCAAACATCGTAGTTGGTATTTAGAAGCTTAATATAACCACGACAAAAAATGAAAATGTGTTATTTTGTATTTATTTTAAATTTTGTTTAGAATTTTTCAAATAAAAAATTTGATTAGAATTATTCCTTATGCAGTAAAATGTTTAAAAAGAACAGAAAAAATAGAAAACTATGAGTATTGGTTGGCGCGGAGTTCGGTTAATGGGTATTTGCCTGACTCTTTTTTTTTTTCAATAAACATTGCCCTAATTTTAATTATTACACAATTTCATTAATATATAAGCCAAGGATATAATGTTTTCCATTAATACTTCAATTAATATGGACTGTTTTAACAGAGCTAAATTCACATTTAAGATAAGAAAAAAAAAGTTGTTAATAATACTTAACATCTGAAAAAATGCATTGAAATTTTTTTTTTTTTTTCTGAAAAAGACATTATTATGCACAAAATCACATGTATATCAAATTTTATGCACATATATGCACACATGCACATATAGTTTTAGTTTTTGAATGATTATAACACAAATATGCATTTAACCGTTGGCCACGTCTAAACGTCGTTGATTTGACCGCAGCTCACTTGATTACGGTATTCTCTCCTGTTATATCAAAATGCAGGTCTTGACCTCATTAAAAACGAGCAAGTGCAAGCGATATTGGGGCCAACAACATCAATGCAGGCCGATTTTTTGATTGATATCGGAGAAAAAGCTCAGGTACCCATTTTGTCATTTTCTGCAACGAGTCCTTCTCTCACCTCCTCTCGACATCCACATTTCTTTCGAGCCACGCACTCAAGTGCATGCCATCAGCGCCATGGTCCAAGCCTTTGGATGGAAAGAAGTTGTGCCCGTCTACATTGACGATGAATATGGCGAGGGAGTCATACCTTACTTGATCGATGCTCTGTGTCCCTTACCGGAGTGTCATTTCTCCAGTAGCCACCGATGATCAAATCGTTGAAGAACTTTACAAACTGATGACCATGCAGACCAGAGTCTTTGTCGTTCATATATCTTTTAATCTTGGATCTCGTCTTTTTACCCAAGCAAAGAATATTGGAATGATGGGTCTGGGCTATTCTTGGATCATGACTGATGGCACGACTGATTTCTTGAGTACGCTGAATACTTCAGTCATTGAATCAATGCAAGGGGTGTTGGGTGTCCGGCATTATGTTCCAAATACGAGAGAGCTAGAAAATTTTCTGGTTCGATGGAAAAGGAAATTCCTTCAAGACAACCTGGATAACCTTAACGCTGGTATGAACGTTTATGGACTGTGGGCATATGATGCTACCGTGGCATTGGCCATGGCAATAGAGGAAGCTGGGACTACAAATCTTAGCTTCCAGATGCCAAGCAATTTGTCTACCAATGCAACGGACTTGGAAACTTTTGGGGTCTCTATGAATGGTCCAAAACTCATTCAGGCATTATCAAATACTAGTTTTAAAGGCCTCTCAGGAAATTTCAGTTTTGTTGGTGGGCAACTACAATATTCAGCTCTCGAGATAGTTAATGTGAATGGCCAAGCGGCCAGAGGGATTGGATTTTGGACAGCAGAAAACGGACTTGTCAGAACGTTGAGCTCACCTATAACAAGTACTAAAACATATTCTGCATCTAATTCGAGTCTCGCACCTGTTATCTGGCCGGGGGATACAACTTTTGTTCCAAGGGGCTGGGACTTTCCAACCAACGGCAAGAAGTTGAAAGTGGGAGTACCATATAAGGAAGGATATAAAGAATTCGTGAAGGTCACCGTAGATCCTTTCACTAATGCCACAACGGCCACAGGATACAGCATCGATGTTTTTGAGGCCGTAGTCAAAGCCTTGCCTTATGCTTTGCCTTTTGAATACGTTTCATTTAACACTAGTTTGGCAACTTATAATAATATGGTCTATCAAGTCTATTTAAGGGTAATCCACTTTATATTCTTCTATCAAAATTCGTTAGCTCATTTCTTTTCTTTCGCTGACAGGAATTTAATTGTTTTACTCTGGCGGTTGACAACAGAAATTCGACATTGTGGTGGGAGACGTGACAATTAGAGCCAACAGGTGTATGTATGTTGACTTTACGTTGCCATACACAGAATCTGGGGGATCAATGATTGTGCCGGTCAAAGACAACAAAAAAAAGAATGCATGGGTTTTCCTGAAGCCATTGACATGGGAATTGTGGGTGACAAGCATTTGTCTCTTTGTTTTTATTGGTTTCTGTGTATGGGTTCTTGAACACAGAATCAATGAAGACTTTCGTGGACCTCCTGCCCATCAAGCTCGCACTAGTTTTTGGTTTTCCTTCCCCACCATGGCTTTTGCACATCGTAAGCTCGATTCAGTGATCAATGTGAGCAAATTTAGTTGAATTTTTAAGTACAGCTATGATTCACTAGCGCTTTTCGCATTTGTGCTTAAACCATGATTGCATGGGAGAGATTAGTCAGCAACTTGGCTAGATTCGTCATAAGCATTTGGTGTCTCGTTGTTTTGATTCTTACACAAAGTTATACGACCAGCTTGACGAGTCTTCTAACAGTACAGCAGCTATTGCCCACTGTAACTGATGTAAACAGTTTGATCAAAAACAGAGAGTTTGTGGGATACCACGAGGCATCGTTTGTTTTCGAGCTCTTGAAAGGCTTGGGTTTCGACGAATCCAGGCTTATATCTTTTAATTCTACTGAACACTGCAACCAGCTTTTTGACAAAGGAAGCGGCAACGGTGGTATAGCAGCTGCTTTCGACGAAGTTGCTTACACAAAGCTGTTTCTGGCACAGTATTGCTCCAAGTATACCACAGTAGAGCCTACATTTAAAACAGCTGGGTTCGGTTTTGTCAGTTCCCTACCTGAAATTTTCATCTTCCAGTCTGTTGGTGTTCTTTTCCTTCTGTTATATGGGTTCTAACTGTTTTGTTTTTGACTTTTAGGTCGTCCCTAGGGGTTCTTCTCTAGAACCCGATATCTCAAGCGCGATTCTAAAAGTGACCGAGGGAGATAAAATGAAGGAAATTGAGAATACTTGGTTTGGCAAGCAGGCCAACTGTCCTGATTCAAGTACTTTTGTCACTTCAAATAGCCTTGGTCTTGGTAGCTTTTGGGGTCTATTCTTGCTTGCTGGAGTAGCCTCAGTTTCAGCACTCCTGATATTCGTGGCCACGTATGTTTATAAACACTGGAGTGAGTTGATGCCCTCCAATTCAGGGCCTTCAATGTAGCAAAAGGTTCGCAATCTGTTTGTCAGTTTTGGTCAAAGGGACTTGAGTTCACATACCTTCAGAAGAACTGAAGCTGACAGAAGCGTTGAACGACATTAATGTGGTGGGTGCAACATAAAAATTTTCTAAATAAATCATATATGTGAACACCGCATGAATCAATACCAAAATTTTTCTAGACTTTCTTATGATAATATGTGTTCTAAGGCCTACTTATCAGTTTATGGTCTATGACACAGTTATTGTTTGTTATGCCTTTTTCCAGTTAATTCTCAGTAGCAATTAAGCTCAATTTTTCTATTTGCTTTTAAGGGGAGAGAATACATATCTAGCAGTTTCAGATGCCAAATGCCAAATGCTTAATGTATGATAAAAAACTACATGCATTCAGCCGAACATTAGGTCATTGAAGCATAATAGTTGACTACTTCACGATAAGTCACCAGAACATGGGATTTCCTAATAATGCTTCTACGTGCAGACCAATCTGATGTTAGGTACTTATGAGTCTACTTTTCATTTTTATTCTTATTTTTTATTTGATTTGAACACCTATAAAGTAAAGTATTGTAAGAATATTAGTTATCGTCTTTATATGCTTATACGGAAATTAACCCTTAATATTTTGATTCAACTTTTCTTGAAGGAAGGACTCACCACCTGGGTTGGGGCGTCGGGTGAGGCTCCCACACCTAACCGCGGAGAATCTACTTTTACATCTTGTCACCGCTGACATTTCAATATTTTTGAAAGAAAAACCATAGCATAGGGACATAATAAGTTTCAAAACCAATCTCCTCTTTCCACATTTGACTTGTAAATATGAATTTTATCGAGGAGCTTTTGAGAGTTTTTGTCTAGATTATTTTGTAACTAACAAAGTTATTGACTGTAAGAGGTCGTTTTCAGTTTTACTCAAGGCTGCCCAGGGTGGCAAGCAAGCATGAATTCAAAGTTCAAACTCTTATTTTTCCTTCTTCCTTGCGTTAGCTTCATTTCCTTTTGCCTTTTTTTCTTTTTTCTTACCTGCAGAAATTTAAAAGCGGAGTTTGGAATCACGCAGAAAAAGGAAAATCTAACAACGCGATTATGAGCTAGTTAGTAGTTATGTTGTTTTGTTTTTCTTTTCCATCTCCTAGCTGTTTCTCCGACACTGCCTCCTAACATTTAATACTTACTTGTTTAACTTTTGAATTCGAGATTAGAAATTTGACTTCAATCGCTGCTAATTTATTCCAATCTATTTGAATTAAGAGGTTGACCACGACCACGACCAAGACCCATTTGCAGAATAATCCTCCCAGCGCTTGAACTCAAGTTAAGACCTTGAATTCCAATTTTCTAAAGCCAAGTTGATCAGAAGTCAGCTTTAAAAACACATTAAAAACGCTAAGCATCCCTTCCCAGATCGCGGGAACTTTATCGATCGAATGTAATATAAATTTCATAAGATTGTTGCTTTAGTAATACTCATATATCAGCTCTAGAAAACTTTAATCATTGTAATTCATGTAAGTTAATTGCAATATAGAGAACAGCATAATATTGTACATTTTTACTTACGAAATGTAATTTATAACATTATAATATATTATCATTTGTGGCTTTCATAATTTTTTTTATACATCGACTCTAGAAAACATTAGTCATCTGATTCTCATAAAATTATAAGTTGTATCCGCACCCTACCCAGTACATGTTAAAGATAATTTGATAAGCCGCTTCGAAGTCTAGAATGCTTCCGCCTCCACATATATAAAAATTTTGTTGGGATCATTCTAATTAACTAAATGATATTTTGAATCATTAAAAATTTTTGAACAATAATTATAGGGTATTACAAATAATTTTACATATAATAATTAAAAAATATTATTATAATTATTATATATATATATTTTTCTGTACATAAATCCTAAAAGTGCATTGTTATAGATTTTATTTTATTAATTAAGCCTGTATAGGCATGGGCAGTAATATAGTTGTTGGGTATTTGTAGGCCCATGGGGTGTACTCAGTCTAAAAGACGAACAAATAGAGAGGGCGCGGCTTTGCCGCAGCGGTTGGAGACGCGTGCCTCCAACATGAACCCCTGTCCCCCACCTCACCCGGACAAAAATAATAATAATAATAATAAATTAACAAATAGAAGAAAGAAACACAAAGAAAAGCAAATTAAAGTTTTAAAATTTTCATTAATGATTTTATGGTTTAATCTTCGGTAATTACGTCGCTATCGCAGTCCATTGATTTAGTCATTGAATTATCATCTGAATCTAACAAAAGTTGGCGTATAAAATCTGGCACCTCAATGTCGAAGCTTACGTACACACATAGGAAGGAAAATGCCGCGCTCTAGGTCCCACAAAAGTTGTGCACAAAACCTTTCAATCTCGTTAGAATAGAATACTTGCGGGACATTACGAGGATACTTCCTCGAAACGAAACCAATAGATAAGTTGTAAAATTTAAAAAAAAAAAATAATTAAATTTTAATTTTTTTTTAAATTTTTAAACAATATATACTTTTAATTTTAATTTTATATAAATTATTTTAATAAAAATTAATCTAATTATTAGATGTATAATCTGATTTAATAAATATTCTCTTAAAATATTTTTTAAAAGTACAAATATATATATATAATTATTTTTTTTTTATTTGACATTGTTATGCATGAATGAAATTTGTGATGCTTTAGCTTGTCTTCCGAGTTCATGTATTTTTTATTTTTTATTTATTATTTTCAATAACAATTGTTATTGCCAAATGGAATGGAGAGTAGCAAGATTACATTGTTATGCATTAATGAAGTTTGTGATGCTTAGCTTGTCTTCCTAGTTCACAGTTCTTTGATTTTACGTTTAGTATATTTATGGTAACAATTTTTCTGGCCTAATGGAATTAACAGTATGGGGTGAACGTGAAGCACCAAGAGTATTTTGCTGATAGCCCATCGACTGGGATGGACCCTAATTCAAGAAATGAATGATGTCGGGCGGACCATTTTACCAAGTCGGTACCGCTGTTTTGTATATTCTTTTTAAGTTACTCAGATGTATTCATGTCATTGTTGCGGAATGCTCAACTGTTATCCTGTTAGGCGATTGCGTGATAAAATGGTTTATTATGCATTAATTTCATATTGGCCATTAATGGTAAGATATTTTTCAATCAGCTGTGATCTGAAGATGCCAAATAATTGATTAAAAAAATAAAAGAAAAGGGAAAATATCGAATAATCTTACCCACTTCAATTCTGGATTTTGTCTGTCAAGGAATATTAGAATATTGACCCGAATAACTAATGTTTTCTTTCAACTGCTTTGGGTACAAAACATTTTTTAGGAAAATTGGATCTACCTTGCAATTGCCATGTGTCTCGTAAATAAAATTGTGAAGGTGTAGTAGCTTTACTACGTAGGATTGTTACCAAGTTAGCAGTAATGTAACAAGTCAATAAAATTTGCTGGCATTGCTGATGTGTCAAGATGTTAATGGTTTGGTCCTGGTGGAAAAAATGCATCCACCAATTTAAAATCTACTTCTATTTTTTATTTTTTGTTTCTTTGATGAATTAAAAACTACAGTGATACATCGACAAAATCATAACATATCGCTGATGTGTCGAAGTATTATTGGCTTGGTGAATGATCTCCCAGGTAAACCAAGTGCACTTAAAAGTTTTTCAAAACCGAAAAATTTGTCTCGAATGTTATAGAATTTTTATTATGTTATCCTCTTGGTTCCATAAGAAAAAAATTTGACAGACATGAAAAATATAAAAATTAAATTGATATTTGATTTTGATGCGTGGATTTTATAGTTGAATTCTATTTTTAGTAACTTTTTATAGTTATATCTTTGAGTGTGCCAATTTCCTATTTCTGTGTATGGAAGCTTTAATTTTATATAATGTAGATTTATAAACTCTACACATCTTTTAGACGAGCGTGACAAGGTCCTGAAAGATTTTTTTTTTCTTTTAAAAATAAAAAAACAGAGAGACAGCATCGTCATGCTTTAATCCCAAAAAAATTCTTGTTTTTGTTTGAGAGATAAAAAATTCTACTCTTTAGGGTCTCGAAATTTCTACATAAAAGTGGCATGAAATTAACATATTACCTGTTTCTTTCCCTTTGGTCCGTTGTGCGGTTGATTCTTTAGATATGGTATTTCTTACTTGTTTAATACAACGACTGCTCAAATGAGAATGCAAACTTCGGCCTTCTGAAAAATGAGAATACAAATTTGCAATCTAGCTGTATTTGTGTTAGCTTCATTTCCTTTATACTCCCACAACTCGTTTGCACGCATACACCCCGTGTGGCCACCGTGTGTACGTGTCCCGAGCCATTTAGTTTGATAAAGAAAGGAGATTTCCGCCAACCCCTTCTTTTTTTTTTTGGCCTGCCGAAATTTCGAAGGAGAGTTTGTAATTACACATTATCTATTTTTGACGAGAATAAGAAAAATGACAAATCTAACAACGAGATTATGAACTAGAGCAAAGTTGTATTATTTTTCCTTTGGCCCCCTCCCCGTTTCTCCGAAACTGCCTCATAACATTTAATACTTTGCGCGTGTAGCTTTTGAATTCAATGCTGGGATTAGAAAATTGACTTCAATTGCTGCAAACTTATTCCAATCTAACTGAGTCAAGAGGTTGACTACGACCAAGAACCATTTCCAGAATAATCTTCTACTAGCCGCTCCCAGCGCTTGAACTCAAGTTGAGCCCCTGAATTCCAATTTTCGAACGCCAAGTAGATCCGATGTCAGCTTTCTTTTAGTAAGGCAAAAACACATTAAAAACGCTAAGCATCCTTTCCCAGATCGCAACTTTGGGAACTTTACTTGCAACAATTGATAACAGGTGGTATGTAATATAAATTTTATATGATTATTGCTTTAGTAATACTCATACATCAGCTCTAGGGAATATTAGTCATTTTAATTCTAACTAAAATAACATATAGTTTAAATGCAGTATAGAGAACGAATATAATGTTATTCACTTTTACTTGCGACAATCAATTAGACAGGATATATAATTTATAACAATATAAAATATAACCTTTTGTGGCTTTCATAATTTTTAAACATTAACTTTAAAGAATAATAACTGTTTGATTTTGATGGAGTTATAATTTGCGTGTGCACTCTAGTGCAAATTAGAAAAAGTTGATTATAACCTAATTTGGAGCGTCACCTGGAATTGTAGAATACTTCGACCTTTTCACGTATAAAAATTTCGTAAGATTCCCTTTTGGAATTAACAAAATAATAATAAATTATTATAATTTATAAATAATAATAACTGAATTATTTCAAATAGTTTGACATATAACAAATAAAAATTATTGTCATAATTATTTTACATATATATTTTTCTGCATATAAATCTTAAAAATGCATTACTATAAACTTAATTTATAAAATTAAGTCTATAGAGACATGAGACAGTAACTTATTTACGTTGTCTATGATGCAAGCATTTTACATCCTCAGTCTAAAAGATAAACAAATAGAAAATAGAAATCACAGAGAAAAGGAAAAGAAAGCTTTAAAATTTTCATTAATGATTTCACGGTTTAATCTTCAGTAATTACGTTAATATGGCAGTACATTGATTTAGTCGTTGAATTGCCATCTGAATCTAACAAACCTCGCATGTCAATCTCAAAGCTTATGCACACACGTATAGAAAAGAAAATGTCGCGCTTTAAGTCCCACAAAAATTGTGCACAAAACCTTTCAATCTCGTGAGTATAGAATATCTGTGGCACGTCACAACGATACTTTCTCGAAGCGAAACGAATAAATAAGTTGTCTTAAATTTTAGGAAATTCTTATAATTAAATTTTAAATAATTTTAATTTTTAATTTTAATTTTATATAATTTTTTTAATAAAAATTAATTTAATTATTAAATATATAATTTAATTTTATAAATATTTTTTTAAAAATATATTATATATATTTAAAATATAAAGACATTATTATTATTTTTTAATAAATTAAAAAAATAAAAAACTTTAGAGTTTTTGTTTTTAAATATATGAATAAAAATTTTAACACAATATTAATGTAAATATATTTTTAAAATATATTTTTTATATATTTTAAATAATTTTTATTAAATTAAATTATATATTTAATTACTTGATTGATCTACATAATAAAAATTAAAATTTTAAAATTAATTTAAAAATTTTAAAAATTTCAAAATTTAATAATAAAAATTATAAAAAATTTAATACTTTTTAAAAATTTATTTTTTAGAATAAAATTATCATTAATTATATAAAAGAATTAAAATTTTAATTTTTAAAATTTATAAAGAACTAATTGATAATATAAATATTTATTTGACTTATTATAATTTATTTTAATAATTAAAAATTTTAATTTTTATCTTTAAAATTTTAAATTTTAATCTTAAAAAATATATAAAATTTATAAAAATAAATATATATATATATTTTTATTATATAATTTATAATCTAATTAATTTCATAATGAAAGAAAAAAATAAAATAATTATACTATTTATCGATTGATTTTCAAGAAGATATTGAAACTTGGAAGATTATGTCATGAGAGAATATTGACAATCTCTTTTTTTTTTTTTATTGAAAAGTGAAAGATTAATTTTATTTGTAACTACTACACAATTTCAACTAAAGCAGTGAAATTAACTTTTTTAAGCAACGACTTTGAATAGATGAATTAAAAGACTTCATCAAATTCAAAAAAACTGCATCCAAACATTGGTAGTCCGAAGGTTTTTGAATTATGAATCTATATTTGGATTGAGCTGATTGTTTGCATTGACTATTTAAATGAAATTTATTTACATATAAACAGATATTTCCTATAAAATTTTATTTAACAAATTTATATCTATGCATGGTACATAGTAAATTTATGTGCTAATAAAAATTTTGACTTTATTTAATTTAAAAAAGGAAAAAAAAATTTAATTTTTATATAATATACTATAGTATAATTGATTCATACAATTTTTTTTATGTGATTTATCAATAAGATTAGTTATAAAGTAAAAATTTCCATTAATTCAATAATTTTCCCGCGTCGGTGGCTTAATATCTTCACCACCACGAACCTTTGATTTGGTCAAGGTAAGCGGTCATGACTCGTGAGAAAGAGACAAAAGTAGAATCTTTGGGATATCGGACGCGGCCGATAAAGAAGAAAAAAATGGATTCGCTTCAGAATTTGATTAACACAAGTGCTATTATTAGGCGTCAATATCTCATTGGACAATAGATTGAGGTTATAGTTGAATATTGAAGCCAAAATGTTTATCATTTATGAGCAAACAAGAACAAGGAGAAAGTCATATTAATTTGTCAGGTATTTTTTTTTTGGTTAAGAGTCTTGCTTAAGCCTCTTTTTTTTAAAAGAAAAAACAAAAAAAAACAAGACAAGAAAAACGGACAAATGTGACATACACTCACCAAGTTATTGGAAAAGAATATATAATAATAGTTTGGATTGCTTTTGTAACTCGATCTCGCTCTTTCTTTCCAATCCTTAACCTATGATAGAGATATGCTGCCAATCCCCTATATTATAATACGTGATGGGAGTACATAACTGGGTTTGAAGTAAAAAAAAAAAAAGCCTTAACAACTGCAGTACCTTTTTTTTTTTTTTCGATTTTATTTTCCGTCTTGGATAGGCTAAGGTACGCTTAGCCACTTTCCTGGAAAATTTCCGAGTTTTCTCTCTCCTGTCTCCCTGTGCCAAAACCTCTCTATTCCTAGTTGACTTTATGCAAAATTTCAAAGCTCTATCTTCATAACTTTTCCTATATATACCAGAGGTTCTCTTTAAACACGTGTCCGCCAAACCCACAAATTAAAGCTCCACAAAATTTCTCAGTCTCACTGACCAATGTTGATTGCAAGGCACCCAAAGATGAGGAGCAGCCGTGCAAACAATAATTCCCGACCATTTCTCTTTAATTATTTCCTTCCATTTGTAGTTTCTTTATGGTCTTTGTCACCCACGGAAGTGTTGGTGATGGCACAGAAGACAACAGTTCCAGTGAATGTAGGCCTGATTTTGGACTTCGATAACCAGGCTAGCAAAGTGGAGTTGAGCTGCATCAACATGGCTCTATCCGATTTCTATGCCTCTAATGGTCATTACACGACCAGGCTGGTCATCCAACCTAGGGATTCTAAGGAAGATGTTGTTACTGCAGCTGCCGCAGGTAATCAACTCTCTTTCTCGTCCATTTCCAATCGACCCTTTCTTCCGAGTATGGTGATCCTAATACAAACGGGCAATCACCTCAACATCAGGTGGCTCTCAACATTCAGCTCACCCGTCCACCTGTCGGGCAACCTGTCGCTACTGAAACAACCCATTAAGCAACAGCTATTGAATTAGTCCACGTTATTGATTTGTAGATCTTAACATTGATTGTATGCCATTCATAATACCATCACCCTCAGATTGGGATTCTTCACGGGAAATTGCCATCGTAATTTGTGAAGTGTTTACAAAAAGAAAACTGGGAAAACAGCACAGCTCTGCTTGGCATACCCTTGACTTGCCCATACTAGGATCTCCCTGCCACCTTCTCGAAAGGGGAGTAGATTATGTAAGTAAGCCTAATAAATCTCAGATACATTCCTCTTCCTCGTTAACAATCAAAGCTTCCCTCCCCAGCAACTCTTGTCTTCCTTTTTGCCGAGACATTAATCATTCTTCTTTTGATGCATCTTTGGAATGTCCTTGTTTCTTGGCACATCAAGCCAGTTTACATGCTGCTGGGGTTAGATTTATACTAACACATCTCTGGCTGGGTTATGCCTAGATTTGGAAGTTACATAGCTCTTGCCACTTGGCTGGTTGATAGAGCTGTTTGTCAGCTCTTTCTGCTGGTTTTGTAGGCTGTCTAATGGCTTTATTAGTACCTTTTGATGAGTTGATGCTCTGTTAATCAAATGGTTTCATGCTTCTGAATGAAAAAGTAATGTGTCTACAATCCACTACATGAAGTGTCTCAACCATCTACATGTGGAACTTTGGCGTTGGGAATCTGCAATTTATAGGAGACTTCTTGTGCCTTCGGTTCCAAGTCCTAACACTTACCTAGAGTCCATGAATTACCCAACTCTAAAAGAACTGTATTTGAGAGCAAATGGTTAAAGAAGAAGAGGAAACAAAGAAGGAAAGAAAAAAAAAAAAGGCATTAACCTATACAACTTTGTATTTTGATGGCAATGGCTGCTTAGCTCAGGTACTCAGTTTAAGACCACCATCACCATGATCTTGTTATTTTCTCTGCTTAGCTCTGTGTGAGTCATGAAATCTTTGTCGTGAGATGGAAACGGACTGCTTGTGTGAACATCAGACACATTGCTTGTAGAAGCTATGTTCTCTTTATCAGTTTCTGGGTTATGACTAACTGTACTTTCAGGTTCAGATATGTCCCACCAACTGCAGAACAAGAATCCTCAACTCATACTTTCTCTTTTGGTCTGAAGCTGTCACATGGAACCAAGAAAGCATCATCTAAGAATTCCATTCAGTTTATGCGAATTTCTGCAACCTATACTATGTGGCAATGACTACTGAGTCATGGGGATCCAAAGTACGTGGCTGGAACTGAAAGAAACTAGCAGTTTCTTCTTCTGATACAGCATCATGGTCGGCCATCTCTGGATATTCATCAGGATCGGCAGAAGAATCACACATTAGTGATATCTTGTGTGATAGAACGAATGTAAATGTAGAGACAGCTCACTTGGCTAGACACAGTGAGATGGCCACCCATTAGCTCAACCCATTCCAGATCCATAGGAAAATAAGGTGTGGCCTTAAACTTAGTATTGGAGGACAAAATCCTTTCCTAAAGTAACGGAGCAAAATTCCCACCAAGAAAGAAAATACCATGAACTTAGATGGCATTGGTTGTCAAGCCGTGAGAAAATTAAATCTAGGAATGATATGTTAGGTTTATTGGTCCTTTGTGTGTATATATCCCAAATGTTTTAAAGTTATAACCTAAAATTTATTAAAGTAGGTATAAATACTCTTTTAACCGAAAAAACAAAACATGGAGAAAACCTAAAAGAAGAGGGGAGAGCTGTCGGCCGTGAGGAAAAAAAAATAAAAATGCTGAAAGGGAGAGAAAAAGAAGGAGGCTGCAGAAAGAGAAAAATTAAAAGTAGTGTTCTTTGATCTTACATTTAGAAAATTGATATTTGATCAGTTTAAAACTTGGATGGTTGATAGAAGGCGTTTGGTTCTTATTTCTGAACGGTGGAGATTGGGTTTCGAGCACTGTAAGTCCTGCTTCTCTTCAGTTTTCGTAGGTCTATTTTCTGGATAATTTTCTGGGTGCAGAATTGGTTAACCGTGTAATTGGAAGATTGTTTGTGGTCCGATCGGGCTGATTTTTGGTCAGTAGTTGGAGGACACATAGATCTTCTTTGTGGACAGTTGGATTGGGTTTCTGTGAATTGCAAGGGCAGATTTTTTATTCGAACTGAAGCCTCTCAATTCTGGTAACTCTCTGCTCTCTCATCTGTGGCAGAATTGGTAAACCGTATGAATGATTACTAACCCGTGGTCCGATTGAGCTGAAATTTGGACAGCTGGTAAGGGACATCTGGGGGTTCATCTTGAACGGTTGGATTACTGCCTTGAGGTCTACTTGTTGAGTTGTAGTTGACAGCACGTAGTTGGTCTGTCTTGCTTAACTCATTAGTCTCTCGTTCAATCCAAATTGAATTTTGTTCAATTTGTTTGATGTAATTGAGATTGTGCATCTCTATTGTACTCACTTGATTATAGTGGAGTTGACCTTTGATTCAGAGTGTCCGTGATTTTTTCCCTTTTTTGTTTTGAAGGGGTTTTCCACGTAAAATTGGTGTGTTCTCTTTTTGTGGTTTATCTGCATTGCCATTTTTGTTATTCAATTATCTCCTCATAGGTTCAAGCGAGCGGGAGAAGTTTCTTGGGCTATTTATACTCCGCTGCGCCCCTTCTCCCATCAGAGTGGTATCAGAGCGTGGTTGGTGTATCGGGTTTGTTTGAATGATGGAGTTGAATGTGAATAAATTGGTCTGTTTGAATGGCACGAATTATCATATATGGAGGAGTAAAATGAAGGATCTCCTATTTGTGAAGAAATTGCATCTGCCAATATTTACTATTACAAAACCTGAGTCTAAAACTGATGAAGAATGAGAATTTGAGCACGAACAGGTTTGTAGTTTTATACGGCAATTTGTTGATGATAATGTTTATAATCACATTTGCAATGAGACACATACATGAACTTTATGGAGCAAACTTGAGACATTGTATGCTTCAAAGTCTGGTAATAACAAGTTGTTCTTATTAAAGAAAATGATGCAGTTGAGATATAATGAAGGGAGTTCAATTGCTGACCACTTAAATGAGTTTCAGGGTCTCATTGATCAACTATCAGGCATGGGCATTAAGTTTGATGACGAAGTTCTCGGGTTATGGTTACTTGCTACCTTACCTGATTCTTAGGAGACTTTTCGAATGTCTTTCGCTAATTCTGCCTCCGGTGGTGTTTTATCAGTGGAACTTGTAAAGAGGTGTGTTGAATGAGGAGATAAGAAGGAAATCTCAGGGTTCATCATCATCCAAATCAGAGGTTCTAATTACTGAAAATAGGGGGAGAAGTCAAGAAAGAGGAAATGGTAAAAATGGTAGAAGTAAGAGCCGAAGCAGGTCACGATCTAAGTACAAGAATGTCCAGTGTCATTATTACGGAAAGCTGGGTCACATTCAGAAAAAGTGTTACAAGTGGAAGAGAGAAAATAAAGATGGCAATGATAGGCACGAGAAAAAGAATATGAGTAATAATCGTATTACTACTGCATCCACTTCTGGTACTGGTGACCTCATTATTGTTTGTGATGAGGATGTGATTAATTTGACATCTCATGAGACTGATTGGGTCATAGATAGTGGTGTTTCTCTTCATGTTACTTCAAGAATGGAATTCTTCACAACATATACTCCTGGTGTTTTTGGAGTTTTGAAGATGGGTAATAATGACTTAGCAAAGGTCATTGGCATTAGTGATATTTGCTTAAAGACTGGCAATGGAGCACAGCTGACATTAAGGGATGTTAGACATGTCCCTGATATCCGTTTGAATTTGATTTTAATGGGAAAACTAGATGATGAAGGTTTTTGCAGTACCTTCAATGATGGCCAGTGGAAGCTTACTAAAGGCTCCTTAATTGTGGCACGAGGTAGGAAATGCTCCAGTTTATATTTCATGCAAGCTGTTATCTTCAAAGATGTTGTAAATGCAGTAGAGAATGATAATTCCATTGAATTATGGCATAAGCGGCTCAGTCACATGAGTGAAAAGAGGATGGATTGCTTGGTAAGAAAGAACCAACTTCTAGACATAAAGAGTGCAGTTTTAAAGAAGTTTCCTCATTGTTTTGCTGAGAAACAAAATAGAGTTACATTTAAGAGTCACTCACCTTCAAGGAAATCAAAGTTGCTTGAATTGGTGCATTCTGATGTATGTGGTCCTTTAAAGGTACGCTCACTTGGTGGTGCTCTTTATTTTGTAACTTTTATTGATGATCACTCAAGGAAGCTTTGGGTTTATGCATTGAAGACTAAAGATCAAGTCTTTGATGTATTTAAACAATTTCGTGCCTTTGTTGAGAGATAGACTGGTAAGAAGCTGAAATGTGTCTGCACTGATAATGGTGGTGAGTATAGTGGTCCATTTGATG
This sequence comes from Rhizophora apiculata, assembly GCA_037832385.1. Taxonomy (NCBI): domain Eukaryota; kingdom Viridiplantae; phylum Streptophyta; class Magnoliopsida; order Malpighiales; family Rhizophoraceae; genus Rhizophora; species Rhizophora apiculata. The sequence continues at coordinate 1,485,662 of CM075433.1, read as the reverse complement.
AATACTGCAGAAAGTATGGGATCAAATATCAGAAGACACCTCCTAAGACACCACAGTTAAATGGTTTAGTAGAAAGGATGAACAGAACATTGATTGAGAGGGTTAGATGTCTTCTCTCAGATGCAAAATTACCTAGATCCTTTTGGGGTGAAGCCTTGAATACAGTGACATATGTAATTAATCTGTCTCCTAGTGTTCCACTACAAGGTGATGTTCCGGACAAAGTTTGGTTTAGTAAGGAAGTCTCTTATGACCATTTACGAGTCTTTGGCTGTAAGGCTTTTGTTCATGTCCCTAAAGATGAAAGAGGGAAGTTAGATGTGAAGACTCGGCAGTGTATCTTTCTTGGTTATGGTGAAGATGACTTCAGGTATCGTTTATATGATCCGGTTGAGAAAAAGCTTGTAAGGAGTAGAGATGTTGTGTTTGTTGAGAATTAAAACATTGAACACGTCGAGAAGTCAACTCCTCAGGTTAATGATAATCCTACTGATATTATTCCATTTCCTCAGACATCTCTAAGTGACCCTGATGTTCATGGTGACATTCAAGAACGTGATGAGAATGTTCAACAGGATCATAATATGCAGGGTGCAAGTGATATTGATGCTCCAATAGAAGATCATCCGCACATACCTTCACCTCCATTTCAGCCATGAAGGTCCAATAAAATTCCAGTGCCATCTACTCGGTACTCTCCTAATGAGTTTGTGATGTTAACTAATAGAGGAGAACCTGAGTGCTATACAGAAGCAGTTGAAAGTGAGCACGGGCAGCACTGGATTGATGCTATGATAGATGAGATGAAATTCTTATATGATAACTCTGCTTATGAGTTAGTAAAGTTACTTAAAGGTAAGAGGGCTTTGAAGAATCGGTGGATTTACAAAATAAAGTAAGAAGAAAATACTTCACATCCACGATATAAAGCCAGATTGGTTGTCAAAGGATTCAATCAGAAACAAGGCATCGACTTTGAAGAGATCTTCTCACCGGTGGTGAAAATGTCTTCCATTCGAGTTATGTTGAGTTTGGCTGCTAACCATGACTTAGAGATTGAGCAAATGGATGTGAGAACAACTTTTCTCCATGGTGACTTGGAAGAAGAAATTTATATGGAACAACCACAAGGATTTGAGGTAAAAGGAAAAGAGGATTATGTGTGCAAGTTGAAGAAAAGCTTGTATGGCTTGAAACAAGCTCCGAGACAATGGTTTAAGAAGTTTGAGTCTATTATGGGGGAGTAAGGCTATAAGAAGACTACTTCTGATCATTGTGTTTTTGTTCAGAGATTTACTGATGATGATTTTATCATTTTACTACTTTATGTTGCTACTATGCTTATTATTGATCGTAATGCTTCTAAAATTAATAAGTTGAAGTAAGAGTTAAGCAAGTCCTTTGCCATGAAGGACTTGGGACCAGCAAAGAAGATCCTCGACATGTCAATCACTCGGGATAGGAAAAAGAAAAGGTTGTACCTGTCCCAGAAGCAGTACATTAAAAAGATACTTCAAAGGTTTAACATGGATAAGGCTAAAGTGGTAGGTACTCCTCTTACTACACACTTTAAATTATCCATTAACCAATGTCCTTTCATAGAGAAAGAGAAGGAAGAGATGCAAAGAGTTCCATTTGCATCAGCCATGGGCAGTTTGATGTATGTAATGGTATGCACGAGACCTGATATAGCTCATGCAGTTAGCACAGTTAGTCGGTTCCTTTCAAATCCCGGTAAAAAGCATTGGGATGCAGTGAAGTGGATAATGAGATATTTACAAGGCTCCATTGATTTGAGACTTTGTTTTGGGAATGATAAGTCTATTCTTACTGGATTCACAGATTCAGATATGGCAGGTAACATTGACTCTAGAAAATTTACTTCAGGTTATGTGATTACTCTTGCAGGGGGAGCAGTGAGTTGGCAATATTGATTGCAGAAGTGTGTTGCATTGTCCATTACAGAGGCAGAGTTTATTGCAATAACTGAAGCGTCTAAAGAGTTGCTTTGGATGAAAAGGTTTATGAAGGAACTTGGTTTTCAACAATCAAATTATGTGTTGTATTGTGATAGCCAGAGTGTCATCCATCTTGGTAAGAACCCAACTTTTCATGCTAAGTCAAAACATATTGACGTGCGGTATCATTGGATACGGGATGTGCTTGATTTTAAGTAGTTAGTACTTGAAAAGATTCATACAGATAATAATGTTGCTGATATGATGATAAAGGCATTATTAAGATGGAAATTTGAGCTGTGTTGTACATTAGCTGGGATGGCCAATATTTCCACATAGTCGGGAGAGAGAGAATTGTTGGGTTTCTTGGTTCCTTCTTATGTAGTTATATATCCCAAATATTTTAGGGTTATAACCTAAAAATTATTAAAGTAGGTATAAATACCCCTTTGGCCAAAAAAACCAAAACATGGAGAAAACCTAAAAGAAGAGGGGAGAGCTGTCGGCTGTGAGAAAAAGAAAAAATAAGGCTACCGAAAGGGAGAGAAAAAGAAGGAGGCTGCAGAAAGAGAAAAATTAAAAGTAGTATTCTTTGATCTTACGTTTGGAAAGGATATCGGTGTCCGATTAGCTTAAAACTTGGATGGTTGATAGAGGGCATTTGGTTCTTATTTCTGAACGGTGAAGATTGGGTTTCGAGCACTGTAAGTCCTGTTTCTCTTCAGTTTTCGTATGTCTATTTTCTGGACAATTTTTTGTGTGCAGAATTGGTCAACCGTGTAATTGGAAGATTGTTTGTGGTCCGATCAGGCTGATTTTTGGTCAGTAGTTGGAGGACACATAGATCTTCTTTGTGGACGGTTGGATTGGGTTTCTGTGAACTGCAAGGGTAGATTTTTTATTCAAACCGAAGCCTCTCAATTCTGGTAACTCTCTGCTCTCTCATCTGTGGCAGAATTGATAAACCATATGAATGATTACTGACTCGTAATTCGATTGAGCTGAAATTTGGACAGCTGGTAGGGGACATCTGGGGATTCATCTTGAACGGTTGGATTACTGCCTTGAGGTCTACTTATTGAGTTGTAGTTAACAGCACGTAGTTGGTCTGTCTTTCTTAACTCATTAGTCTCTCGTTCAATCCAAATTGAATTTTGTTCAATTTGTTTGATGTAATTGAGGTTGTGTACCTCTATTATACTCACTTGATTATAGTGGAGTTGACATCTAATTTAAAGTATCCATGATTTTTTTCCCTTTTTAGTTTTGAAGAGATTTTTCACGTAAAATTGATGTATTCTCTTTTTGTAGTTTATCTATATTGTCATTTTTGTTATTTAATCATCTCCTCGTAGGTTCAAGCGAGCGAGAGAAATTTCTTGAATTATTTATACTCTGCTGCGCCCCTTCTTCCATCATGATATATATATTTTGTACTAATATTCTTCTTTTAGCCACTCAATATTTTCGCCCAAATGGAATGGAAACTAGTTTTTGGTAGTAAGATAAATATAACAGCTGTTCGCATATTGCAAGGCCCAGTCCTGTCCCACCAGATTTTCAAGCATGATCTGCGCTTACTTGCATGTATTTTTTAAATAGAGTTGGTAATGCATTTTCTGTCATATTATAAGAGACATGTAATGGGTGCTCCTATGTTATAAATCAACCTAGAAATTTACCAAAGAGCGGAGTATCAAATTATGACGGAAGACATTTAATTCTGCATTCTCTCAAATGAGTGCAAGGATAAATTCACATGGTTCCACTTCCAGTGTCCTAAACATCGCGGCGAAGCCAGCCTGTTGTTTCAGGGATTGAGATCCTTCCTCTTTTTCTCCATCCACAGTGTTTCCATTCTTAACTGGGGTGGTAGGTTCATCACCCCGTGAATTATTTTGGTAAGGTCCTTCATAATGTTTTTTAGCGGGGTCACTTTTTCCATCACTGCTTGTTTGAGAAGTGAATGTGCTCTCTTCTTTCAGTGCATTTTTTGTGGCCTGGTCAGCACATGATTTCTGATGGTGTCCTGCTTCTTCATAATAAGGATCTGGTACCACGTACAGTTTTATCCGGACTTTACATTCATGGGTAAACTTGATGGCATTGCTGCAAAAGATCTATAATATAATAGCATAAGGATCAAGCATGATAGTAACAAAAGTGTGTAATATCCTTATAATAGCATGATAAGCAAAATGCACTATCAGATCAAGTTGGCGAGGATTTGTCAAATCCTTGGAACATCTCCAATGATCTGAAATTGAAGACAATGCATTAGTGCTACCATCAATTGTAAGATTGCTAGAAATTTAAATTTATAAACAATCAACAAAAAATGATTGCGAAAGAAATAATATTTATGATATGCCAAATGCTTTTTCTTTTTTTTCTGTTCCACAAATTAAGAAATATCCGCGTGGATGGGGTGAAAAACACTGAACGGTTCCAAGTTCATATAGTAAGATAAGCACATAATACATCGACGAAATCGTTAGGTAAAACACCAACTTAGTAGCATTTGACGTTGAAGTAGAAATTGGGATAAGTTTGATGACACCAAACTAAATAGAATAAGTGATTTTCCACTAATCATCTTAAATAATAAATAGCTTTGAATTGACAAAGTTGATATCGGAGAAGTTCCTCGATTTAGCCACAAACTTTAACGCTTCAAGGTCAATAAATCATACCCACTAATTTTCTTATCACTCATTAGTTAATCTTTCTCGACCTCGGTAATTGCCACATGATGTTACAGCTTGCGCTATTACCTATTTAATTAAACCGGCTAGCCAGTCACATCAAATGAAAAAAAAAAAAAAAAACTAAGAAAAAGGATTTGCTTTTGTAAAAGGGTTGACGAGATTTTAAGCATATATTTACAAATTTTAATCTGGTAAACAAAAACTTCGTGTTCTTTAAATCGTGGTCTATCTGTTGGTAGCCTTAGCAGGTATTTTGCTCTCCCATGGCGCGAAACCATTCATTGCTTTTGATTACTAGTCAATTTCTAGCCTCTTAGTGTGAATTTTGCACCATTCATGGTTCTCCAGTTTCATTTTAAGTTCGTTGCTCCAACATTGGCTTATGGAATGACGCCTTCAGGATTTAAGAAGCCTGTTCATTGTTGTCCGATCGAGTGCTTTTTCCTGTTGAGTTTACCGTTGCTACCACGGAACTTGTCTGAGAAAGTTTGGCTTCTGGTTTTTTATTTGGAACTCTGTGTTATGGCATTGTATTGTCTAACGGAGGCATTTGTTGTGGTTGCCCCACTTTTGGCCTCTCTCTCATGATAAACAAATGTTATGTTGTAATAACTTCCATTCCTGTGCTATATACGTAAAATTTTTACTTCTTCGTTTCAGGTCTGGCAGGTCATCAATACACGATTCATGGGCTAATAGTGTGATCTGGCATCAAGGTTTACTTTTGTAGTAATTTTTTGGTATTCTCAAGCTGGTTGCATTTTGAGGCAGCTAAATATTTTGTCAATGCGTTTCTTCCAACAGGAAACCTTCTTTCGCCTGATTCATGGAAGGAATCGTTAAATGGTGTTACTGCTGTTGTATGTAATTCCATCGTCTTCTGGTTAGGGCGTTGCTTCATTAGTCACAAAAAGAAAAACCTTCTTTTTTTTTTTTCCTTTTGTATGCTTGTGTACTTGTGCTGGTACATAATGTAAACAACAAATTCCTTTGGTGCACTGACTTGATTATGTTGTGCATTCCTTTCTAAAATGAGAAATTGGTAGTTTTAGCTAATTTAAATTTACCTTTTTCAGATTTCTTGTGTCGGTGGTTTTGGCTCAAAATCTTACTTGTATAAGATTAATGGGACTGCAAACATGTATGCAATTTGGCCTGCTTGAGATAAAAGTTTGATTTATATGCTGTTAAATTTTGTCTGTTGCTTTTTTTTTTTCCCCTGTTATGATCATTGACTAAATTAATTGTTGGTGCAGAATTAGTTGAATGTTATCCTGAAGAAAGTAACAGGAAGAAAAATGTAGAAAATATAATGAGAAGTTGAAACCCTTGCATGTTTAAAGTGGATAATTGAACCCTTTTGAAAATTGTTATCTCGTTAGAAAAAAGAAGCAGGTGCTTCATTTTATTGCCTCCTTTAAGGAAGTGCATTGTGTAGTCATTAGTGTTTGTTTCCTCCCTTTGACAAATTTTCCACGCCTGGATGTCTTCTGTATCGTGTCTTGTTCCCTATATAATCAAGCGAATTGCACTTCATTCCTTGGTCTACAGACATCAAAAGATTTGTCTACATCTCTGCTGCTGATTTTGGTTTGGCTAACTACTTGCTGCAAGGATATTATGAGGTAAAGGTTTTTATTTCCGTCTTATCTTTTCTAAATTTTGTGTTCTCGTTTCAAAGCTACATTTCAATAGCTCAATTCACTACTCCTCTTTATTTTCACTATTGAGAGCGAGATTTTGCTGCTGTTATCATACTGTATCATATTAAGATGCAATTTGAATTCATATTTTGTTTAGCATGATCCTGTAAATCTTCTGTTTCTCAGTACTTATGTAGTGATTTCGTGCAAAGATTGATACTTGTACCTTGTTCACTTTGAGAGCTGCTGACACGGAGTTAATGATGAAGTTTCCTTAGTATGGAGGTAAAGTCTCCTTCTTTCCTTGTAATTTGGTACAGAAATCTTTTTCGCAAACTCTTATGCTTCTTAAAAATTGGAAGGCATGAACACCATCCTATAACTTTTGACACTAAATAATAAGGAAGTATACCTCTTGTAGTGTGAAATTGTTTGAAGATTAAACTTTAATATAATGGTAAAAGTTACTCTATTGTGATGTCAAGGTCCCAAGTTTACATTTAATTATTCTTTGGACCGAGTATGTGGGATCCACATGCATTAGGACACCCTTAGCGTGGAAAAAATGTTGTACCTCATGCTACTAGTGAAGTGAATAGGGTGTTGCTTGCATTGTTCAGAAGTGATTCTCAGGCCTGGGTTTATTTATGCGACTCGCAAAGCTGGAAGTTTGAAGATTCCTCTGGACTTAATTGGTTCTCCTTTGAAAATGGTAAATCAATTGTCTTTTCTCATAATTTTTCTATTGACCATTAGGTTTATCTGTACTGAAAATACCTTATACAAACCTGGGTGATGTATATTCAACTAAGCAGCCAATGTTTGCACTAATAAGACCAAGCACTGTAGGCCTCTTATCTTTACGTCATTTCCAATATCTGACTGTGGGCATTCTTTTGTGTCTGTTTTTTTCTTTGGTTTTTTGTTTTTTTTAACACCCAAATTGGCCGTAGCTTTTAGTCTTCTGTGAGAAGAGATCAGAACTTGTGTGATTATGCTAGATTTGTTCACCCACTTGTTCCGTTAGGAATCATGAACTTATTATATCTTATACGTCGCAGCTGCGGGTTCTTCAGCGTGCAAAACCACTCAACCAGCTTCCACTCGTTAGCCTTATTTTCACTCCCCGGTCAGTGTGACTGCAGTGGCAGTGGTTGCAGTGAGGGCAGCAATTGACCCAGTTTTCCCTCCAAGCATTGTAGACGTTCACAACATACTGCGTTATAGCCAGCGAAGGTCAAAGTAAACTTTGCTTTGATCTGAGTTCTTTTCTTTCTTCGGCATAATACAAAGACGTTAGATCAGAAAAGTTGGCTGTTTGGATTCAAAATTATGGCAAAAACGTTAATCAAAATTTTTGTTGAGTTCACATGCCTGACTAAATAAAACTTGGGAGAGTGGGTAAATAATTTCTTGAACATTGTTTTGAGCAACCGATTTATGTTAATGAGAGGGGCTTGATGGAATCGAATGAAGAGGCCGCTTGTTCAATTAGGCAGTTTGCGTTTTTGTATTTTTATCATGGATTCTATTACATAAACACACTGTCTAATGGATACAGCATAATTTACATCAACCTGTGTAATTAGTAATTCTCTTTTTTATCATATTGTAATGGGATCTCAAGTTCTCAGCTATAATAAATAGAGGAGAGATGCCGTACTATTTGGGAGATTAACATGGCTTCCGTAAGATATGAAGTGTTCCTAATCTAGTAATGCTTTGTTTTTTCTAACAGCATGTGAAACATATTTTTCTATTAGGAGGTTTGTTGAAAATAAGTCCTATAAAATAGGATATATATATTTTTTTATTTTATTAATTATATTTATTTTTTTATTATAATTAAAATTAAAAAATTTCAAATTTAATATTTTAATTTCAATAAGGTCAAATATTTGTAATCTTTGATAAATGTATAAAAGATTTATTTTTTAAAATAACATATATTATTAATTTTTTATTTTTTTAAAAAATATTATTTATTTTTTTTTAAAATTATTTTTAAGAATTAATTTGATAAAAATATTATTTAATAATAATAATAATAATGTATAAAAATTAATGAATATTAGGATATATGATTTAGTATTATAAAAATTTTTTATATTTAATATCAAATTAAAAAAATATTTATTTTTTTATTATAATTAAAATTAAAAAATTTTAAATTTAATATTTTAATTTCAATAAGGTCAAATATTTGTAATCTTTGATAAATGTATAAAAGATTTATTTTTTAAAATAACATATATTATTAATTTTTTATTTTTTAAAAAAATATTATTTATTTTTTTTTAAAATTATTTTTAAGAATTAATTTGATAAAAATATTATTTAATAATAATAATAATGTATAAAAATTAATGAATATTAGGATATATAATTTTTTTAAAAAAATTAATGAATATTAAGATATATAATTTAGTATTATAAAAATTTTTTATATTTAATATCAAATTAAAAAAATAAAATTAAATTTTTTTAATACATTTTAAGTCTTATACTTGAAATTAGACATAATAATTGTATTAAATATTCATTATATTTTAAAAAAAAATTTTATTAATTTTTTTAGTCAAATATAAATTATTTATTTATTTATTTTTATTAAAAAATTATTAAATATTAAATAATATAATAAAAAATATATATTTTTTTTATTTTTATAAATTTTATATTTTTTTAAAAAATAAAAATTCAAGTTTGACGGACAATTTAACCTGGGAGCATTTATCATATTTTTTAATTAAATTTTAAAAATTTGTTTGGGCCAAAACACAGATAACTTCTATGTAAGACATTTAAAACAATTTTAATAGATTAAGAGGCCCAAAACAATATGCGACAGTCGGCCCACAACAGAAAAACATCGAAGGAAACGTCGATGTTGGAGACCAGAGCGCCCAATATATAAAAGCCCCAGGGGGAAACAGAGAGGGAGAGCCTGACAGGGGATGATGAATCCCAGCAACGGAAACACCAACAGCAACAGTCAGCAGTCGACGGAGGGCAGGCACGACGATGGCCCTACCACCCTGACGGAGTTCCTGGCCTCCCTGATGAATTACACTCCAATTGTATTCTTTCCCTGATAATTCGCTTACTGCTCTTTTTTTTTAATACATTTTTTTGTGGTTTGCTTACCAAATTTTCTGTTCTAATTATTCTCTACCTCTCTGGCAGATGCCAGATGAATTGGTGGAGCATTATTTGGCAAAGAGTGGCTTTCAGTGTCCCGATGTCCGATTGTAGGTACTCCTTGCTTTCAATTTATTCTTTTTTTCTATTCTAGGCTTTGCTTTGGATATCTTCTTTGACTATTTTACTTTATTAATTGCGTTAAGCGTTTTCCTTTATGTTGTTTTTTTTTTTTTTGGTTTTTTTTTTTTGTGTCGCTGTTGTCTTCGTCTTAGTGGATCAAATTGAATTCAATTATTGGTGCCCTTTGTTGAGGATCAGATTAGTAGCCGTTGCTGCTCAGAAGTTTGTTGCAGAGGTTGCAACTGATGCTCTTCAGTATGTATATGTTCATCAGCCCGCTTTTCCCCCCAATTTTTTTTCCATTTTTTGTGTGGGGCGCAAGGGGGGTTTGGTTGGGATTTTCTCAATGATTTTATGGTAAGACCCTGCTCATGGAAGGCCATGGATTGTCGGTTGAAAATCATGAGTTTTATGTGTCTGTTGCCAATGAGTGTCAAAATCTGTCAAAACATTTGTAGCTTCATACAGGCGGACTGCTGTTGGGAACTGAACTTGGTCATTGCGGTATAATGCTATTATATTTTACTTTGATGCACAATCGCTGGTGTTCCTTTTCCAATTATATTGTTGGATTTTAAAGCTCAACATAACTTTCTTTTTATTACACATTGATTGTGTTATATGCAAAAGAATGGTTTTTTTCTGGTTAGTTCTCCACTTGAAGTCAGTAGGTTAGATCTTGAACTAAGAGTCAAGAGAGAGTAAAATTTTTTGCTTCAACTATCGATATCACTTGACAGATTCCCAGCTACGGTTTTAGTGAAGATATTTTAGCTTTTCACATTTTAACTCTGTATCTTTTGTAAGATTTTAAAATTATCACTCGTCATATAGGCAATGTAAGGCACGCCAGGCAGCAGTTGTCAAGGACAAAAGGGAGAAGCAGCAAAAGGTGCTACAATCTTAGTACCTGCTTCTATTTAATGCTTTATGTATGTGTACAATTTTCGGCTGATGGTAATTCTTATTGGGAACAGGATAAATGGCTAATCTTGACAATGGAAGACTTGTCCAAGGCACGTAAGCCCAAAGTGGTTATCCAACATTCTTTGTTTTCTATTAACCAATTTACTATTTTGGCCTTCATTGTTGTTGTGATGCATGCTCCAGAACTCAGGATGCAGAATTCCTGTCCACTTAATTTTGACTGGGTCAAAAACTTTCTGTGTTTTCAACATGAAAATGTGCAGATTGTGTTATTCAACCTTCGAACATTTTCCAAATAGAATTGAAGGTTGAATGGTGGGGATATTTGGGAATATTTTTCAATATGGTTAAGATATTTGGTAAAAGTATGATGGAGATACTTAGTTCAGTGTTAGTGGGAATAATGCATGTAGGGGCAAGATGTGCAGCATGAATTCCTTTATTGTTTCAGGGCTTTATTGTGATGATATGTGGTCACAAATTATCGACGGATTGTATCCCTAAGGACAGGAACAGTAATGGTTTTCCTAATTCACCTGGAAAAGCAATCCATGGATTTACCATCAAAGTTGTTGCTAGAACATAGATAATACAGTTTTAGTATTCATTTCTGTTTCAGGGTTTCCCTAGCCATTGGTTTTTGAAATTGTTTATGAGGCATCCAGCCATTCCTCATTGCAATGTCTATGATACTCTATATTATGGAACAAGTGTACAATCTGGTGTCTCTAGAGTTGGGGAATTCATGGACTCTAGTTAAGTGTTAGAACTTGGAACCAATGGCACAAGAAGTCTCCTATAAATTGCAGATTTCCAACGCCAAAGTTCCACATGTAGATGGTTGAGACACTTCGTGTAGTGGATTGTAGACAGATTACTTTTTCTTTCAAAAGCATGAAACCATTAGATTAACAGAGCATTGACTCATCAAAAGGTACTAATAAAGCCATTAGAGAGCCTACACAACCAGCAGAAAGGGCTGACAAACAGCTCTACCAACCAGCAAAGTGGCAAGAGCTATGTAACTTCCAAATCTAGGCATAACCCAGCCAGAAATGTGTTTAGTTTAGAAGGATAAATCTAACCCCAGCAGCATGTAAACTGGCTTGATGTGCCAAGAAACAAGGACATTTCAAAGATGCATTAAAAGAAGAATGATTAATGTCTCAGCAAAAAGGAAGACAAGAGTTGCCAGGGAGGGAAGCCTTGATTGCTAACGAGGAAGAGGAATATATCTGAGATTTATTAGGCTTAATTACATAATCTACTTCCCTTTCAAGGTGGCAGGGAGATCCCAGTACGGGCAAGTCAAGGGTATGCCAAGCAGAGCTGTGCTGTTTTCGAGTTTTCTTTCGTAAACGCTTTACAAATTACGATGGCAATTTCACGTGAATAATCCAAATTTGAGGGTGCTGGTATTACAAATGGCATACAATCAATATTATGATTTACAAATCAATAACGTGGACAGATTCAATAGCTGTTGCTTAATGGGTTGTTTCAGCAGTGACAGGTCGTTCTACAGGTGGATGGGTGAGCTCAGTGTTGAAAGCCACCTGATGTTGAGGTGATTGCCCATTTGTATTAGGATCACCATACTCGGATGATGACCCTCCTTTCTCTCCTGGAAATTCTGTGTGAACTGAATAGACCGTTGGACTCGTTGTACCCACCATAAGAGGAATAGCATTAATAGGATTGACATTTCTATCAGCTTCACTTCTTCTAAAGGCATGTGAACTCATGTCCATCTGATCATACTTTCTAAACAAATTACGAACCCTTTGCCACATTGAAGGTCCTGACATCAACTCACTCCGGTGTTTATAAACAAACGTGGCCATGAATATCACGAGAGCTGAGACTGAGGTTACTCCAGCGATCAAGAATAGACCGCAAAAGCCATCGAGACCAAGTCTACTTGAAGTGACAGAAGTGTTTGAATCAGGACAGTTGGTGTGATTGCGAAACAAATCCTTCTCAATTTCCTTCATTTTAGGTCCCTCTGTCACTTTTAGAATCGCCCTTGAGATATCGGGTCCTAGATAAGAACCCCAAGGCACGACCTAAAAGTCAAAAACAAAAATGTTAGTACCCATATAAGAGATATAAAAGAACATCAACCATCAGGTTTATGAGAGTAAACAGATGGTTTATGAGAGTAAACAGACTGGAAGATGAAAATTTCAGGTAGGGAACTCACAAAACCGAAGCCAGCTGTTTTAAAGGTAGGTTCCACTGTGGTATACTTGGAGCAATACTGTGCCAGAAACAGCTTTATGTAAGGTACTTCATCGAAAGCAGCTGCTACACCACCGTTGCCGCTTCCTTTGTCAAAAAGCTGTTTGCAGTCTTCAGTAGAATTATAAGATATAAGCCTGGATTCGTCAAAACCCAAGCCTTTCAAGAGTCCAAAAACAAACGATCCCTCCTGGTATCCCACAAACTCTCTGTTTTTAATCAAACTGTTTACATCAGTTACAGTGGGCAGTAGCTGCTGTACAGTTAGAAGACTCGTCAAGCTAGCCGTATAACTTTGTGTAAGAATCAAAACAACGAAACACCAAATGATTAAGACGAATCTAGCCAAGTTGCTGACCAATCTCTCACCTGCAATCATGGTTTAAGCACAAATGCAACGAGTGCCAGTGAGTCATAGTTGCACATTAAAATTCAAATAAATTTGCTTACATTGATCTCTGAATCGTGCTTACGCTGCGCAAAAACCATGGTGGAGAAGGAAAACCAGAAACTAGTGCCAACTTGATGGGCAGGAGGTCCGCGAAAATCTTCATTGATTCTGTGTTCAAGAACCCATACACAGAAACCAATGAAAACAAAGAAACAAAGGCTTGTCACCCACAAGTCCCATGTCAATGGCTGCAGGAAAACCCATGCATTCTTGCTTTTGTTGTCTTTGACTGGCACAATCATTGACACCCCAGATTCTGTATATGGTAACGTAAAGTCAACATGCAAGGACCTGTTGGCTCTAATTGTCACGTCTCCCACAACAAGGTCAAATTTCTGTTGTCAATGGCCACAGTAAAAAAAATAAATTCCGGTCAGTGAAAGACAAAACAAATGAACTAACTTTGATAGAAAGAAGAATATAAAAAGGATTACCCCTGTATGGACTTTATAGACCATATCATCGTAACTTCCAGAACCGACATCAATCGAAACGTAATCAAAAGGCAAAGCATAAGGCAAGGATTCAATTACAGCCTTAAAAATATCGATGCAGTAACCCGTTGCCGTTGCAGCATTAGTGGTAGGATCTATGGTGACCTTCACAAATTCAGTGTATCCAGATTTATGTGGCACTCCCACTTTCAACTTCTTGCCGTTGGTTGGAAATTCCCAGCCCTTAGGAGCAGAAGTTGTATCCCCTGGCCAGATAACAGGTGCATGACTGGAATTAGAAGTAGAATGTGTATTTGCACCTAACGTTCTGACCAGTCCATTTTTGGCTGTCCAAAATCCTATCCCTCTAGCCACTTGGCCATTCACATTAACTATCTGCATAGCCGAAGATTGTAGTTGCCCACCAGTAAAATTGAAATATCCTGAGAGGCCTTTAAAACTAGTATTCAATAATGCCGAAATGAGTTTTGGACCATTCCTAGAGACCCCAAAAGTTTCCAAGTCCGTTGCATTGGTCGACAAATTGCTTTGTATTTGAAAGGTAAGATCTGTAGTCCCAGCTTTCTCAATTGCCATGGCCAATGCCACGGTAGCATCATATGCCCACAGTCCATAAACATTCATATGAGCATTACGGATATCCAAGTTGTCTTGAAGGAATTTCCTTTTCCATCGAACCAGAAAATTATCTAGCTCTCTTGTATTTGGAACATAAGGCTGGACACCCAACACCCCTTGCATTGAATCAATGACTGAAGTATTCAGCGTACCGAATAAATCAGTCACGCCGTCAGTCGTGATCCAAGCATAGCCTGGACCCATCATTCCAATCTTCTCTGCCCGGGTAAAAAGACGAGACCCAAGATTGAAAGATACATGAACGACAAAGACTCTTGTCTGCATGGTCATCAGCTTGACCGATTTGAGCATCGGTGGCTACTGGAGAAATGGCACTCCAGTAAGGGACACGGACATCAGCTGCCTGCAGAGCATCGATCAAGTAAGGCATGATCCCCTTGCCATATTTGTTGTCAATGTATACGGGCACAACTTCTTTCCATCCAAAGGCCTGGACCATCGCGCTTATGGCACTCACTTGAGTGTCATCATTTTGCGTGGCTCGAAAGAAGTATGGATGCCGAGAGGAAGTGAGGGAAGGACTCGTTGCAGAAAATGACACAATGGGTACCTGAGCTTTCTCTCCAATATCAATCAAAAAATCGGCCTGCATTGATGTTGTTGGCCCCAATATCGCTTGCACTTGCTTGTTTTTAATCAGGTCAAGACCTTCATTTTAATATAACGGAAGATAAAATTATAATCAAGTGGACTGTGGTGAAATCAATAATTTTTAGACGTGAGTGACAATTGAATGCATATTTATGATACTATCATTTAAAAAATTAAAACTATATAATTAATTATTATAATATAATATTTATGTATATAATTACACATAAAATTTTGATATATATATTATCAATACATTTTTTCTTACCCTAAGTATTATTAAAAATTCTTTTTTATCTTAAAATGTGAATTTAATTCATGTATTAAAATAGTTTAAAATTAATTAAAATATTAAGAGAAAATGCTATAAATTTGGCTTATATATTAATAAAATTACGTAATAATTAAAGTTAGGGAATTGTTGTACTAGCTCTTTTGTTTAAAAGTTATTATTCGTCTTTGGAATCTGTAAGATCCCTCACAGATTCTCGGAATTCGTCCCATTCCCCAAACCAAAAACTGCAATGTCAACTACAAGAATACGTATGATTACATGACTGCTGCTATTCTTGACTGGGAAAAGGTCAGCTTTTGAAACAGTCGGAGAATCTCGCCTTGCTTAATATATGTGGAAAAAAAAATAAAAATAAAGTGAGCAACTTTTTAATTAACTAATTTTATTTTTTTTTATAAATCCCCATGATTATTTAACCGTTCATATAATGATGATGTAATGATACGACCAAAAATTGAAGCCTTTTTTTCCTTATTAGAAAAGAGGCGAAGTAAGTATATGATAAACTCCCAGTATATTTATTTGATTGGAGAAGAAAAAGTTAGAGTCAGCATGGCTATTAAAAAAATACAAAAAAGAGTCAAGCAAATACCCGTTGACCTACGTGCCAACCAAGATTCATACTCTTCTTTTTTCCTGTTCATTTTAAACATTTTGCTCAATAGACAATAATTCTAACCAAATTTTTTATCTCAAAAATTCTAAACGAAATTTGAAATAAATACAAAATAACACATTTTCTTCTTTTGTCGCGGTTATAATGAACTTAAAGATACCAATTACGATACTTAATTAATGAAAATTGGACTGGGGAGTCGTTTCCATCATCATCGTCATCAAAAAACAAGAAAAAGAGACAAACATTAATTAATCATAGATAATATGGTTATTATCTTTAGATTTTATAATAGTGCTTTTCACAAGTTTTACACGGTTTTTGCCCCTTCCAATGCATATTTACGTACTCCAAGATTTTAAGGTTATACATCCTAATCAATTTATTGCTCAACTAAGAGAATGTCTTGGAGTTTTTATAATGCAAGAGAGATGTTTAACTATAAAAGATTTTTTTTTATTTTTTTCTTAAAAAATGAAGTGGGTGTTAATTAAGTCTGCTACACAGCCCCAAACCAAGAAACAATGATAACTTCAAGAAACAAAGAATTCTATCAACTGTAATCAGATTTAATTTTCTTCCACTCACTAACATATTATGGCCAGATCGCTAGCCTGTTTTTTCATCTTTTATTATTATTATTTTTTTCCATCAAAGACTATTTAGTTATTACTAGGAGAGTTCCCATTCCGTTCACAAGCTTTAGTCAATCAGAAAACAGATAATTGAGGAAATTTTCAGAGAGATATAGAAAGGGTCGATTAAAAATGCATGAGAAAGAGAGTTGATTACCTGCGGCAGCTGCAGCAACAACATCTTCCTTAGAATTCCTAGGTTGGATGACCAGCCTGGTCGTGTAATGACCATTAGAGACATAGAAATCAAATAGAGACATGTTGATGCAGCTCAAAGCCACTTTGCTAGCCTCGTTATCGAAGTCCAAAATCAGGCCTACATTCACTGGAACTGTTGTCTTCTGTGCCATCACCAACACTTCCGTAGGTGACAAAAACCATAAAGAAACTACAAATGGAAGGAAACAACTAATGAGAAAAGGTCGGAAATTATTGTTTGCACGGCTGCTCCTCATCTTTGGGTGCCTTGCAATCAATATTGGTCAGTGAGACTAGAGAATTTTTGTGGAGCTTTAATTTGTGGGTTTGGCGGATACTTGGTTTAAAGAGAACCTCTGGTATATATAGGAAAAGTTATGAAGATAGAGCTTTGAAATTTTGCATCAAGCCAACTAGGAGTAGAGAGGTTTTGGCACAGGGAGACAGGAGAGAAAAAACTCGGGAACTTTCCAGCAAAGTGACTAAGCGTACTTTAGCCTATCCAAGACGGAAAATAAAATCAGAAAAGAAAAAAAAGGAGTACTGTAGTCGTTGAGGCTTTTTTTTTTTTTTAATAATTATTATTTTTTAATCCACTTATGTACTCCTATCCACTTATGTAGCATATCTGGATTGGAAAGAAAGAGCAAGATCAAATGACAAAAGCAATGCAAACTATTAATATATGTTCTTTCCGAATAACTCGGTGAGTGTAGATCACATCTGTGTGTTTTTCTTGTTTTTCTCTTTTTTTTTTTTTTTCAAAAAAAAGCTTAAGCAAGACTCTTAAAAAAAACTCCCGACAAATTAGTTTGATTTTCTCCTAGTTATTTTGTTCATAAATGATAAACATTTTAGCTTTAATATTGAATTCATTCGATTATAATCTCAACCTATTTTCCAATGAGATATTGACACGTAATAATAGCACTTGTCTTAATCAAATTCTAAACCAAATCCAGTTTTTTCCTATTTATCGCACCGCGTCAGATACGCCAAAGATTCTATTTTTGCCTCTCTCACGTCTCATGACCACTTACCTTGACCAAATCAATGGTTAACTCTAACGTTGATTAAGCCACCGACGTGGGAAAATTATTGAATTAATGAAAATTTTTACTTTATAAATAATTTTAATAATAAATTATGTAAAAAAATTATATATATCAATTACACCATTATATATTAAATAAAATTAATATTCTCCCTTTCACTTTTTTTTGTGTGTAAAAAGAGATTTATGGAGAATATCTGTTTATGTGTAAATAATTTTTATTTAGATAATTAGTGCAAACAATGAACTCTATATATATATATATAGAGTCATAATTCAAAAACTCTGTTATCTAAAGGAATTATTATGAAATGTATCTTGCTAAGCACATAGGTACCCAATAGTTGCTTTAGCCTTCTTCACCGAATGAATTGTAGACTCTACTTTAGTTACTAGCTGCCCCTTGATTTGTCCACTAAAAAAGACAAATGAACTCATAATCAGAGCAATAAATGCATTGAGCAATGTTTGGATGCACTGTCACTGTAGCTTCAATGTAATCGAATTTGATGAAGTCTTTAATTCATCTAGTCAAAGTCGTTGCTTAAACAATTTCCTTTTACTTATTCTACTCGAGGACAGGTGGCATACAACAGCAAGTGTCAAAACATATTTATGTGCGGGTCTGATTAAATTTCGACGAAAAGTCGATAATTTCTTGTTAGCTACTCTACCTCTTGCTGTCAATTGTCAAGTCCCTTGCTCGGAACTTTCACAAACATCTACCTTCCCACATAATTCCCCTGTTTAAGAAAAGTTAATTTTATTGCTTTAGTTGAAATTGTGTTGTAGTTACAAATAAAATTAATTTTTTAATTTATTTTAAAAATAATTGTCAATATTCTCTTATAATATAATTTTTTAAATTTTAATATTTTTTATAAGTAATAAATAAATAATTTAAATATTTTTTATTTTTATTTTTATTTTTATAAAACTAATTAAATTATAAATTATATAATAAAATTTTAAAGATGAAAATTTAAAATGACTAATATTTAGTTAGTTGTAACAAGTAAAAGTGAATAATATTCTTAGAATTAAGACGACTAATGTTTCCTAAACTTGATGTATGAGTATTACTAAAACAACAATCATATAAAATTTATATTACATTCCACTTGTTATCAATTGTTGCAAGTAAAGTTCCCAAAGTTGCGATCTGGGGAAAGATGCTTAGCGTTTTTAATGTGTTTTTGCCTTACTGAAAGAGAGCTGACATCGGATCTATTTGGCGTGCGAAAATTGGAATTCAAGGACTCAACTTGAGTTCAAGCGCTGGGTGGGGCTAGTAGAAGATTATTCTGCAAATGGTTCTTGGTCGTGGTCACCCTCTTGATTCAGTTAGATTGGAATAAGCGTGCAGCAATTGAAGTCAATTTTCTAACCTCTACATTTAATTCAAAAGCTACACGCGCAGAGTATTAAATGTTATGAGGCAGTTTCGGAGAAACAAGGAGGGGCCAAAGAAAAATCAAGACAACATTAAGCTAATTCATAATCTTCTTGTTAGATTTGTCATGTCTTATTCTCGTCAGAATAGATAATGAGTGATTCCTAACTCTCCTTTAAAATTTCTGCAGGGCAAAAAAAAGAAAAAAAAGAAAAGTTGGCTGAAATATCCTCTCTTTCTCAGAGTAAATGGCCCAGGACACGGACACACAGTAACAACTCGGTGTGTATGCGCGCAAGGAACTGCGGTAGCATAAACGGAAATCGTCAAAAGGAAAAGAAGCTAACACAAATACTAGCTAGATTGCAAATTTGAATTCCTCTCCACAATCTTGACATTCTTTTTTAAATATTTTTCTGAAGGCCAAAGTTTGCATTCTCATTTGAGCAGCCGTATTAAACAAGTAAGAAATACGGCATCTAGAGAATCAACCGCACAACGGACCAAAGGGAAAGAAACAGGTAATACGATAATTTCATACCACTTTTATGTAGAAATTTCGAGAGCTTAAAGAATATGATTTTTTATGTATCAAACAAAAACAATAACTTTTTTGGGCTTAAAGCATGACAATGCTGTCTCTCTGTTTTTTTTTTTTTTTAAGAAAAAAAAAAGAAACAAAAAGAAATGTTTCAGAGCCTAGTCATGCTGGTCTAAAAGATGTTTAGAACTTCTGCATTATATAAAATTAAAGCTTCAGTGGCACACTCGAAGATACAAGTATAAAAAGTTACTCAAATAGAGTTGAACTATAAAATCCACGCATCAAATCAAATATCAATTTAGTTTGTTAATACATTCAATCTTCGACTATGCATATTTTCCATGTCTGTCAATTTTTTTTCTTATGTAACCACAAAGATAACAAAATAAAAATTCTATAAGATTCGAGGCAAATTTTTCAGTTTTGAAAAACTTTTAGGTGCATTTGGTTTACCATGTAAGATCATGCACCAACCTAATAATACTTTGACACATCAGCAATATGCTATGATCTTGTTGATGTATCAAGGTAGTTTTTAATTCATCAAAGAAACAAAAAATAAAAAGTAGAAGTAGATTTTAAATTGGTAGATGCAATTTGTCCACCATGACCCTGGACCACACCATTAACATCTTGACACATCAGCAATGCCAGCAAATTTTATTGACTTGTTACATTGCTACTAACTTGGTAACAATCCTACGTAGTAATTATAAGGTAGATCCAATTCTCCTCAAAAAAGTTTTGCACCCAGAGCACTTACAGAAAACATTAGTACTTTGAGTCAATATTCAAATACTCGTTGCTTAAACAATTTCCTTTTACTTATTCTACTCGAGGACAGGTGGCATACAACAGCAAGTGTCAAAACATATTTATGTGCGGGTCTGATTAAATTTCGACGAAAAGTCGATAATTTCTTGTTAGCTACTCCACCTATTGCTGTCAATTGTCGAGTCCCTTGCTCGGAACTTTCACAAACATTTACCTTCCCACATAATTCCACTGCTTAAGAAAAGTTAATTTCACTGCTTTAGTTGAAATTATGTAATAGTTACAAACAAAACTAATCTTCTAAATTATTTTTAAAAAAATTATTAATATTCTCTCATAACATAATTTTTTAAATTTTAACATATTTTTACAAATAATAGATAAATAATTTAATATTTTTTTATTTTTATTTTTATAAAATTAATTAGGTCATAAATTATATAATAAAATTTTAAGGTTATAAATTTAAGTTTTTACTCATTAAATTGAAATACGATGAACCGAACGATTTTCAGCCGGAGTGTGCATAGGAGGAAAAAGGGAAAAGGGAAAAAGGTAAAAAGAAAAGCGCGACATTTTCTTTTTCACGTGGGTGTGCAGAAGCTTCGACATTGACGTTGGAGCTTTTATATGCGGCCGACTAAATCAATGGACTGCGATAACGACGTAATTCCTAAAGATTAAACCGTGAAATCATTAATGAAAATTTTATAACTTTGTTTTCCTTTTCTTTGTCTTTTCTCTCTTCTATTTCTTTATCTTTTATACTGAGGATCCCATGCCTTACAAGTACCCAACAACGTAAATAAATTATTGTCCGATGCCTACACAGACTTAATTAATAAAATAAAATTTATAATAATGTATTTTTAAAATTTATATATAAAAAAAATATATGTATAAAATAATTATAATAATAAAATTTAATTGATATATGTAAAACTATTTGAAATAGTATAGTTGTAATTGTTTATAAATTATAATAATTTAAAACATTATTTTGTTAATTTCAGATGTATTCAACGTTCTAATTGAATCAGTGGATATTTTTCAGTCATTCATTGAATGATAAATCACTACAAGTGACGGAGATATACAATTTAAATAACGGAAGATCCAATATTTAAAAATGGTATCGAGAATGACTGGAAAAGTGGAAACAAGCCCAAATATAATTTGATCATTATGAGCAAATCCAAAATCTTTGTAGATAGAGCCAATCATTAGTTCCCAACCGTGCGAAATTTTTGTATAGGGAAAGATTGAAACATTCTAGAATTTGAGGTGACTTTTGAAATCAAGGTAGCTAAGTTATAATCAATTTTTTCTAATATGTCTTAAGGTGTACGCACAACTCTATTACTCTCTAAAGTTGAGGTATAAAAGTTAATGGAAGCGACAAAAGATAATATTTTATATTGTTATAAATTATATATCTTCTTTAGTTAATTGTCATGAGTAAAATTGAATAATATTCTTAGAGCTGATGTATGAGTATTACTAAAGCAACAATCCTATGAAATTTATATTACATACCACCTGTTATCAATTGTTTCAAGTAAAGTTCTCAGAGTTGCGATCTGGGAAAGGATGCTTAGCGTTTTTAATGTGTTTTTGCCTTACTGACAGAAACCTGACATCGGATCTACTTGGCGTTCGAAAATTGGAATTCAAGGGCTCAACTTGAGTTCAAGCGCTGAGAGGGGCTAGTAGAAGATTATTCTGAAAATGGTTCTTGGCCGTGGTCACCCTCTTGATTCAGTTAGATTGGAATAAGTTTGCTGCAATTGAAAGTCAATTTTCTAATCTCTACATTGAATTCAAATTCAAAAGCTACACGCGCAAAGTATTAAATGTTATGAGGCAGTTTCGGAGAAACAAGGAGGGACCAAAGAAAATTCAAGACAACATTGCGCTAATTCATAATCTTCTTGTTAGATTTGTCATGTCTTATTCTCGTCAGAATAGATAATGAGTGATTCCTAACTCTCCTTTGAAATTTCTGCAGCGCCAAAAAAAAAAGAAAGAAAAGAAAAGTTGGCTGAAATATCCTCTCTTTCTCAGAGTAAATGGCCCAGGACACGGACACACGGTGACAACTCGGTGTGTATGCGCGCAAGGAACTGCAGTAGCATAAACGGAAATCGTCAAAAGGAAAAGAAGCTAACACAAATACTAGCTAGATTGCAAATTTGAATTCCTCTCCACAATCTTGACATTCTTTTTTAAATATTTTTCTGAAGGCCAAAGTTTGCATTCTCATTTGAGCAGCCGTATTAAACAAGTAAGAAATACCGCATCTAGAGAATCAACCGCACAACGGACCAAAGGGAAAGAAACAGGTAATACGTTAATTTCATACCACTTTTATGTAGAAATTTCGAGAGCTTAAAGAATAGAATTATTTATGTATCAAACAAAAACAATAACTTTTTTGGGCTTAAAGCATGACAATGCTGTCTCTCTGTTTTTGTTTTTTTAAGAAAAAGAAAGAAACAAAAAGAAATGTTTCAGAGCCTTGGTTTAAAAGATGTGTAGAACTTCTGCATTATATAAAATTAAAATTAAAGCTTCAGTGGCACACTCGAAGATATAAGTATAAAATGTTACTTAAATAGAGTTGAACTATAAAATTCACGCATCAAATCAAATATCAATTTAGTTTGTTAATACATTCAATCTTCGACTATGCATATTTTCCATGTCTGTCAATTTTTTTTCTTATGTAAGTACAAAGATAACAAAATAAAAATTCTATAAGATTCGAGGCAAAATTTTCAGTTTTGTAAAACTTTTAGGTGCACTTGGTTTACCATGTAAGATAATGCACCAACCTAATAAACTTTGACACATCAGCAATATGCTATGATTTTCTTGATGTATCAAGGTAGTTTTTAATTTATCAAAGAAACAAAAAATAAAAAATAGAAGTAGATTTTAAATTGGTAGATGCAATTTGTCCACCATGACCCTGGACCACACCATTAACATCTTGACACATCACCAATGCCAGCAAATTTTACTGACTTGTTACATTGCTACTAACTTGGTAACAATCCTACGTAATAAAGCTAGTAAACCTTCACAATTTTATTTACGAGACATATGGTAATTATAAGGTAGATCCAATTCTCCTAGAAAAAGTTTTGTACCCAAAGCACTTGAAGAAAACATTAGTAATTCGAGTCAATATTCAAATACTCCTTGACAGACAAATTCCTGTATTGAAGTGGGTAACATTATTCGATATTTTTCTTTTTCTTTTATTTTTTTAAATCAATTATTTCGTATCTTCAGATCACAGATGATTGATAAATATCTTACCATTAAAGGCCAATATGAAATTATTGCATAATAAACCATTTTATCGTGCAAAAGCTACACATCCCTTTAATCGCGTGACAGGATAACAGTCCAGCATTCTGAGTAACTTAAAAGAATATGCAAAACAGAGGCACCGACTTGTTAAAGAGGTATGCCCCACATCATTCATCCCTTGAATTAAGGTCCATTCCAGTCGATGGGCTATCAGCAAAATACTCCTGGTGCTTTACTTTATTTAATGCATAACAATGTAATCTTGCTACTCTCCATTCCATTTGGCAATAACAATTGTTATTGAAAATAATAAATATAAAATCAAAGGTACAAGAACTCAAAAGACAAGCTAAAGAATCACAAATTTCATTAATGCATAACAATGTAATCTTGCATTCTTAAGCTGACTATCTGGTTCTGACGCCAGATTGCACACTTGTTTCATAATATATAGAGTTTGATAGACACTGCCATGAGGAATGGCTGGATGCCTCATAAACAATTTCAAAAACCAATGGCTAGGGAAACCCTAAAACAGAAATGAATATTAAAACCGTATTATCTATGTTCTAGCAACAACTTTGATAGTAAATCCATGGATTGCTTTTCCAGGTCAATTATGAAAACCATTACTGTTCCTGTTCCTTAGGGATACAATCTGTCAATAATTTGTGACCATATATCATCACAATAAAGCCCTGAAACAATAAAGGAATCCATGCTGCACATCTCACCCCTACATACATCATTCCTTCTAACACTGAGCTAAGTAGAAGCAGGAATGATGTATACTATCCTGCTCCCAATATGAATTACTATCAGCCGAAAATTGTACACATACATAAAGCATTAAATAGAAGCAGGTGCTAAGATTGTAGCACCTTTTGCTGCTTCTCCCTTTTGTCCTTGATTACTGCTGCCTGGTGTGCATTGCATTGCGTATATGACCGAGTGATAATTTTAAAATCTTACAAAAGATACAGAGTTAAAATGTGAGAAGTTAAAATATCATCACTAAAACCGTAGCTGGGAGTCTGTCAAGTGATATCAATAGTTGATGCAAAAAATTTTACTCTCTTGACTCTTAGTTCAAGTCCTACTGACTATGCGTGGAGACATAACCAGACAAAAACCATGCTTTTGAATATAACACAATCAATATGTAATAAAAAGCAAGTTATGTTGAGGTTTAAAATCCAACAATATAATTGGAAAAAGAACACCAGCGATTGTGCATCAAAGTAAAATATAATAGCGTTATACTGCTATGGCCAAGTTCAGTTCCCAACAACAGTCCTCCTGTACGAAACTACAAATGTTTTGATAGATTTTGACATTCACTGGCAACACAAACATGAAACCCTTGATTTTCAACCAACAATCCATGGCCTTAAAATCATTGAGGAAATCCCAACCAAACCCCCCTTGCGCCCTGCACGAAGAAGGAAGAAAAATTAGGGGGAAAAGTGGCCTTAAGAACACATACATACTGAAAAGCGTCAGTTACAACCTCTGCAACAAACTTCTGAGTAGCAACAGCTACTAATCTGATCCTGCACAAGGAGCGCCAACAATTGAATTCAATATGATCCACTAAGACAAAGACAACAGCGTCACAAAAAAGAAAAAAATAAAATTGAAGGAAAACGCTTAATGCTATTAAGAATCTATAATAGTCAAAGAAGCTATCCAAAGCAAAGACTAGAAAAGAAAAAAGAATTAAATTGAAAGCAAGGAGTACCTACAATCGGACATCGGGGCACTGAAAGCCACTCTTTGCAAATAATGCTCCACCAATTCATCTGGTATCTGCCAGAGAGGTAGAGAATAATTAGAACAGAAAATTTGGTAAGTAAACCACAATAAAATGTATTACAAAAAAATAAAAAGGAGTAAGCGAATCATCAGGAAAAGAATACAGTTGGACTGTAATTCATCAGGGAGGCCAGGAATTCCGTCAGGGCGGCAAGGTCATCGTCGTGCCTGCCCTCCATCGACTGCTGACTGTTGCTGTTTCCGTTGCCCGGATTCATCACCCTCTATCACGCTCTCCTTCTCCGTTTCCCACTAGGGGTTTTATATACGCGGGCGTTCCGGTCTTCAATACTTCGATGTTTTGTTGTTGTGGGCCGACTGTCCCATGTTGTTTTGGGCCTCTTAATCTATTAAAATTGTTTTCAGTGTCTTACATAAAAAATTATCTATGTTTTGACCCAAACAAATTTATAAAAAAAAATGATATAGGCTTGCCGGTTAAACTGTCCGTCAAAAATATTCCTGTAGCTTTGTATTTCTGTTTTTAAAACTTTAAATTTTATTTTTTAAAAAATTATATAAAATTTATGAATAAATACTTAATTTTATTTTTTTAACATTAAATTAAATATAAAAATTTTTTATAATACTTGATTATTAATCAAAAAATATATATATATAATTTTTAAAAATAATATTCTTTTTTATTATTATCAAATAATATCTTTATCTAATAAATTCTTCTAAATAATTTTTTAAAAAAATAAATAATTTTTTTTAAAAATAAATATTATTTTTTAAAAATAAAAAAATTAATAATAATTATTATTTCAAAGAAGAAAATTTTTATATACTTATCAAATATTACAAATATTTGATTTCAACGAAATTAAAATATTAAAATTGAGATTTTTTAATTTTAAATTATAATGAAAGAGATCAGATATAATTAGATATAATTGATAAAATAAAAAAATATATCTTAATTTATATAATTTATTTTTAAAAAATATTTTAATAAAAAATATATTATATAAAATACAAAATATTAATACACCACGAACACTTTTGACCTTTCAAATGCCATGTTAGTTTTTCCCTGGTATCTCTCCTCTCTTTTGATTATAGTTGAGAACTTGAGATCTAATACAATAAGAAAAAAACAAAATTAAGTATATAAATTGTCAAATAAATAAAATTAAATACACTATAATTATATTATATAAATAATATTTAATATTATATAAATAATATTTAATATCATATAATAAAAATTATTTAATAATAAAATATATTTTTTCTTAAAATTTATATGATAATAAATATAATTTATGTGATATTAACTATTATTTAATGTAAATTATGTTATATGTATTAGACAATATGTTTATATAATATAAAATATATGATAAAAATACAAAAATGCAAACTGTCAAATTGAAGTCTTGATTTGATTCCATCAAACCCCTCTCATTAATAGGTTGCCCAAAACAATGCTCAAGGAATTATTTACCCACTCTCCCAAGTTTATTTACTTAGGCACGTGAACTCAACAAAAATTTTGATTAACATTTTTGCCATACTTTTGAATCCTAACAAACAACTTTTCTGATCTAACGTCTCTGTATTCTGTTGAAGAAATAAAAGAAATTGGATCAAAGCAAAGTTTACTTTGACGTTTGCTGGTATGCCATGAACATCTACAATGCCTGGAGGGAAAACTGGGTCAATTGCTGCCCACTTCAACCTTTGCCACAGCAATCACACTGACTGGGGAAGTGAAAATAGGGCCAACAAGTGGAAGCTGGTTGAGTGGTATTGCACATTGAAGAACCTGCAGCGACATGTAAGATATAATAAGTTCATGATTCCTACCTAAACAAGTGGGTGAACAAATCTAGCATAATCACACAAGTTCTGATCTCTTCTCACAGAAGACTAGAGCTAAAGCCAGTTTGGGTGTTCCAAAAAAAAAAACATATACAAGAGAATGCCCACTGTGAGATATTGGAAATGACGTAAAGATAAGAGGCCTGCAGTGCTTGGTCTTATTAGTGCAGACATTGGTTGCTTGGATGAATATATATCATCCAAGTTTGTACAAGGTATTTTCAGTACAGAGAAATCTAATGGTCAATAGAAAAATTATGAGAAAAGACAAGTGATTTACCATCTCCAAAGGAAAACCAGTAAGGTCCAGAGGAATCTTAAAAATTCCAACTTTGCGAGTCCCATAAATAAACCCAGGCCTGAGAATCACTCCTGAACAAAGCAAGCAACACCCTGCTTACTTCACTAGTATCACGAAGTACAACATTTTTGCCACTCTAAGGGTGTCCTAATGCATGTGGCTCCTACATAGTCGGGTCCAAAGAACGGTTAAATGTACATAATCTCACCCATGCTTTTACAAAAGAATTGTTTCTACAACTCAAACTTAACTTTACGTCACAATAAAGTGACCTTATCATTATATTATGGTTCAATCGTAAGCAATTCCACACCACAAGAGCCATACTTATTATTTAGTGTCAAAAGTTTTAGGATGGTGTTCATGCCTTCCAATTTTTAAGAAACATAAGAGTCTAAAAAGATTTCTGTACAAAATTTCAGGAAAAGAGACTTTACCTCCTTAAGGAAACTTCATCATTAACTCCATTTCAGTAGCTCTCTAAGTGAACAAGGTACAAGTATCAATTTTTGCATGAAATCATCACTTTCTCTCACCTTATAACTACTGAGAATCAGAAGATATAAAGGAACATGCTGAACAAAAATTTATACTAATTGTCTCCCCTGACTTGCTAAAAAAGGGCACCACATAAATAAGAAATGTCCTCGAGCCAAATAATTCTGTCTCAAATGTTATTTCCCTCTTTGCTGGTCTTCCTTTTTCCAAAACTTCTCTCTTGAAATCTTGAGACTCCTTAGCACCTGCTCCACAGAAAATTTCTACGTCTGTTTTCCCCCGGAATGTCCTGAAAAGGGACGGCAGAAAACATTGGTATTCCAGTTTCACTCAAGTGATCAATTCCCGGAAGAAACATTAGACAAAGTGCAAAATGAAAAACAAAAATCCTTGTTCATGGGGAACTGCAGTTAGTTACAAGGTCAGAATTTAATGAAAATGTAAGTTTCATAAAACAAAAAACTTTACAGCAAACTTATTAAACCTTGAGTAGTAACTTGGTTAGCAATTAATTACCTTCTCCTGCAAACATGGAAAATGATTTTAGATAAAGTGATATTTTAACTCTTTGTCCTGGGAACCCAAAAAAAAAAAAAAAAAGAAAAGGTCCTCTGCAAGAAATTTGGCAAATGACGATAGAAACCATCGTAATAGCAAAAATGAAGCATTAAATCCGTGAAGAAATGCAAGTTTCTTATTGCACATTTAGATGCAAACCTGGCTAGACAGTAGTATATTTATGAAGTACCTCTTGCAACTTAATTTAACCTAGAAAGAACATGTAAATGTTCTTAGATCAGACCTCTTGCAACTTAATTCAACAAAGAAAGAACATGTAAATCATTAAATGAAATTCCAAAAGAAAAAGTCACAAAAAATATATATATGCAGCACAGCAGTAGCTAAATAACATTCTTCAAGAAATAATTACCTGGTAGCCTATAACAAAAGGAGCACTTTGAAGTACAAAATGTAAGAAATTATCTGCTCATTACAGTATCTGTGACAACTCCTCAACCGGTGAGGACTGCTTTTCCAAAGTTTTAATGCTTTCCTGTAACTTTTCCTTGAGTAACTGCTCTCTCTGGATGCTGGCCTCCAAAAGCTTCTCCAACAGCGTGGGCACGCGGCTTCCAGTAAGTTATGGTATGATGATTTCACGCAAAAATTGAAGCTTGTACCTTGTTCACATAGAGAGCTGCTGTAACGGAGTTACTGTTGAAGTTTCCTTATGGAGGTAAAGTCTCCCCTTCTTTCCTTGCAAATTGTTTGGAAATCTTTTCCTAGACTTCTGTGCTTCTGAAAATTGGAAGGCAAGAACACCATCCTAAAACTTTTGACGCTGGATGACAAGGAATTATACCTCTTTGCGTGGAATGGCTTGGAGTGCCTGCCTTGGTGTTACAGTACGCTTATTTTATTTATTCTATTGTAACGTGAGCATCACGTGTTCCAATAACAGAAATAACAGTCATTTTATAAAAATAAGAATAAAGTTTGGTGCATGAAACTCTTGTCTAAAACCACCTCCACTAGGACACTCTTAGAGTGGAAAAAGTGTTGTACTTCATGGCTTCATGCTACTTGTTAGGCGAACACAGGGTTGGGCTTGCTTATTCATGAAATATTTGACATGTGTTCAGGGGTGATTCTCAGGCCTAGGTTTATTTATGGGACGCACGAAGTAGTAAGTTTGAAGAGATATGTCTGGATCTAATTGGTTCTCCTTTCTGAGATGATGAATTGCTCGTGATTTTCTCATATTTTTTCATTTTTACCGTTAGGTTTCCCTGCAGCGAAGTTACGGTTTACAACGTGAATGTATATAATTTCATCCGAGCACCCAATGGTTACCCTAACAAGACCAAGCACTGCCGGCCTCTTGTCCTCGTGTGTTTTTCAATATCTGGCACTGCCGATTTTCTTGTCTCTTTCCTCAACTGGGCTTTGGCTCTAGTCTAAGGTTCGATGCACTACAAGTTACATAAGTGGTTTTTTTTTTTTTTTTGAAAAAAAATTATTATTATTATTATTTTCCTTAAAAAAAAAAACTTGATCCATTTATAATCCTCTGTTAGTTGGATTAACGGATCCTTCAATTGAAATAATAAACAAAAAATGTATAGATCATTAAAAGAAGTTCTAACGTAGAAATATACATAATATATTGGCTAATTAAAATTTTCTTTCATGTGCAAAAAAGAACATTAAAGAATTTATGGATATTGATAAAATTACAAATATTGTTAATCAAGGAAAAACATTCGTTGTAATGACAAGAAAGACTTGAGCCAAAAAAATCTGTAATTAAAATTATATATTATTGAGTACAAGTGTTTGTTGATAAACCAAAAATCAAATGCATCCAAGTTGGGCTTGTATAGAAAGTATGAATAAATTAGATTTATACTTCGAGTTGTTTCATACTATAAATATAGATCCTAATACTCCAAAAAAAAAAAAAACAAAATCATTGGATTAACGAATTTACGTATTTTTTCCAATCAACAACACAGTCATTCATTCTTGGAGCAGAAGCAATCTGCTTTGCTTTACTATGTCATTTCTAATATAATGGTGGGATAGACTCAGACACATTAAATACTCCTTATAAATATATTATAAATTTTTACTCAACTTAATGTATTGGATCTATAGATACTTTTTGAATACCATAAATTAATTTTTAATCTATTAATTTTTTAAATAAATTATATATTTAAATATCAACTAAATCAATAATTTATTAAACTTTTTCTATTCAATTTAAAATCGCCTTATAAGATAAAAATAAAAATAAAATATTTTAATTTTATATGTTTTAGCAAATATAATTAGTTGACAAAATAATAGTTAACCTAATAGTTATATCTATAGTTACAATGACTATAATAAAAATTGAAAAAAATATTTATTTTTGATTAATGATTATCAAAAATTAAATAAGATTATAAAATTTAAATTAATTATATTTAATATAAGTTTAAGATATATAGGAACTCTAACCATATCTCAACTTGTAATTAATCCATAAATATTAATAGAAAATAAATAAACACTTAAAAACAAAAACAAGTTCAAGCATCATTGAACAATTAGTTACCATATCAATTTTGCTTTCTTTAAATATGAGCAACAATTCAACATAACTAGGTTAAATTTACTAGAATAAGAATGTCACAAATAATATATATATATTGATAATAAATCAAACAAAAGAATTTATTGAAGAAAAAGCTTTAAGAAGTTAAATTTAAATTATAATTGCTAATTCAAAAAATTTATTATTGATAAGCCATAACAATTACACCTATCAAAGCAATATTCCCAACAATGCCAAGATTAAAATCCTTGTAATATTATAAATCATTCATGAATATCACAGTAAATGTAATTAAAACATTTATAGTTCCTACATAAACGAGGAGCTACATGGTAGCTATAAAATGAGAGTTTGATAAAATATAAAATAAAGATATACAAAGAAAAAAGAATCCCAACAAAAAGGGAAAAAAAAAAAAAAGGGTTGGCAAGTAATACCACTCCCAGATCCCTTAATGTAAGAACTAATAAAAAAAAAAGATTAAAAAAAAATCATGTATTGGTCCAAGTAAATAAATAGAACCTGGATTGCTTTAGAATTTGATTAAGACAAGTGCTATTCTTACGTGTCAATATCTCATTGGAAAATAGGTTGAGATTATAATTGAATGAATTCAATATTGAAGCCAAAATGTTTATCATTTATGAACAAACAAGAACAAGGAGAAAATCATACTAATTTGTCAGGAGTTTTTTTTTTTAAGAGTCTTGCTTAAGCTTTTTTTTTTTTACAAAAAAACAAAAAACACTCAGATGTGATATACACTCACCAAGTTATTCGGAAAGAACATATATTAATAATTTGAATTGCTTTTGTCACTTTATCTCGCTCTTTCTTTCCAATCCTTAACCTCCTATATTATCATACGTGACCGGGGTACATAACTGGGTTAAAAAGTAATAATAAAAGAAAGATCTCCAACGACTACAGTACTTTTTTTTTAAATTTAATTTTCCGTCTTGGATAGGCTAAAGAGTCACTTTCCTGCAAAGTTTCAGAGTTTTCTCTCTCCTGGCTCCCGGTGCCAAAACCTCTCTATTCCTGGTTGACTTTATCCAAAATTTCAAAGCTCTATCTTCAAAACTTTTCTTATATATACCACAGGTTCTCTTTAAACCATGTATCCGCCAAACCCACAAATTAAAGCTCCAAAAAAATTGTCTAATCTCGCTGATCATTAATGATTACAAGGCACCCAAAGATGAGGAGCGGCCGTGCAAACAATTATTCCCGACCGTCTCTCATTAATTATTTCCTTCCATTTGTAGTTTCTTTATGGTTTTTGTCACCCACGGAGGTGTTGGTGATGGCGCAGAAGGCAACAGTTCCGGTGAATGTAGGCCTGATTTTGGACTTCGATAACGACGCCAGCAAAGTGGAGTTGAGCTGCATCAACATGGCTCTATCTGATTTCTATGCCTCTAATGGTCATTACACGACCAGGCTGGTCATCCAACCTAGGGATTCTAAGGAAGATGTTGTTACTGCAGCTGCCGCAGGTAATCAACTCTCTTTCTCGTCCATTTCCAATCGACCCTTTCTTTATCTCTCTCTGAAAATTTCCCCAATTATCTGTTTTTTAATTGACTCAAGCTTCTGAATGGAATGGGAACTCTCCTACTAATGACTAAATAGTCTTTGATGGAAATAATAATAATAATAATAATAAATGAAAAAACAGGCTAGCGATTTGGCCATAGTATGTTAGAGACTGGAAGAAAATTAAAATCTGATTACAGTTGATAGAATTCTTTGTTTCTTGAAGTCACCGTTGTTTCTTGGTTTGGCTTTGAACCAGTCTTAATTAATACCCACCTCATTTTTCAAGAAAAAAAAAAAAAATCTTTTAGAGTTAAATATCTGTCTTGCATTATAACAACTCATAAGACATTCTCTTGGTTAAGCAATGGATTGATTAAGGCGTATGAACTTAAAATCATGCATTGGAAGGGGAAAAACAGTGTAAAAACTGTGAAAAGCACTATTATAAAATCTAACCATAATAATTAATATTTGTTTCTTTTTCTTGTTTCGATGATGATTATAGGAACGACTTGTCAGTCCAATTTTTATTAATTAAATATCGATATCTAAAAACTCATTATAATCCCAACAAAAGAAAGAAATGTCAAATTTTGTCTAGAATCTTTGAGATAAAAAATTTGGTTAGAATTATTGGCTATTGAGCAAAATATTTAGAATGAACAGGAAAATTAGAAAAGTATGAGTCTTGGTTGGCACGTAGGTCAACAGGTATTTGCCTAATTTTTTTTTTTTTTAATAGCCATGTTATTTGCATGTCTCTAACTTTTTCTTCTCTAATCAAATAAGTATAGTGGGAGTTGATCATAGACTTACTCGGCTTTTTTTCTGAGGAAAAAAAGGCTTCACTTCTTCTTCGCATCATTACATCATCATTACATGAACGATTAAATAATCACGAGGATCGATAAAAAAATTAGTTGATTAGAAGGTTGCTCACTTTATGTTTTTTTTTTTTTTTTCATATATTAAGCAAGGCGAGATTTTCCGGCTGTTTCAAAGGCTGACCTTTTGACAGTCAAGAGTAGCAGCAGTCATGTAATCATAAGTATAACGTAGAAGGTTGACTTTTTGGTAGTTGACGTTGCGGTTTTTGGTTTGAGGAATGGGACGAATTCCGAGAATCTCTGAGGGATCTTACAGAGTATTCCAAACACGGATAATAACTTTTAAACGAAAGAGCTAGGACAACAATTTCAACAAGTATTTCCCTAACTTTAATTATTACACAATTTTATTAATATATAAGCCTAATATCAAGTATTTTTAATTAATATTTTAATTAATTTTGAACTGTTTTAACACATGAATTAAATTCATATTTAAAATAAAAAAGAATTTTTAATAATACTTAAGGCAAGAAAAAATATATTGATAATATATATAATTATTATATATAAAATGACATTCACATTAGATCTTATGTATACATATATGTATATATATCAATAATAATCATTATTTATCTGTAAGATTATAACACATTATTTATATTATATTATAATAATTAATTATATAGTTTTAATTTTTTAAATGATAGTATCATAAATATGCATTCAATTGTCGCTGGCGTCTGAAAATTATTGTTTTTGACTACAGTCCGCTTGATGATAATTTTCTCTTCCGTTATACTAAAATAAAGGTCTTGACCTGATTAAAAACGAGCAAGTGCATGCGATATTGGGGCCAACAACATCAATGCAGGCCGATTTTTTGATTGATATCGGAGAAAAAGCTCAGGTACCCATTTTGTCATTTTCTGCAACGAGTCCTTCCCTCACTTCCACTCGGCATCCATATTTCTTTCGAGCCACGCAAAATGATGCCACTCAAGTGCATGCCATAAGTGCCATGGTCCAGGCCTTTGGATGGAAAGAAGTTGTGCCCGTCTACATTGACAACGAATATGGGAAGGGAGTCATACCTTACTTGATCGATGATCTGCAGGCAGTTGATGTCCGTGTCCCTTACCGGAGTGCCATTTCTCCAGTAGCCACCAATGATCAAATCGTTGAAGAGCTGTACAAACTGATGACCATGCAGACCAGAGTCTTCGTCGTTCATATGTCTTTCAATCTTGGGTCTCGTCTTTTTACCCAGGCAAAGAACATTGGAATGATGGGTCCAGGCTGTGCTTGGATCATGACTGATGGCATGACTGATTTCTTGAGTACGCTGAATACTTCAGTCATTGATTCAATGCAAGGGGTGTTAGGTGTCCAGCCTTATGTTCCAAGGGGAGAGCTAGATAGTTTTCTGGTTCGATGGAAAAGGAAATTCCTTCAAGTCAATCCAGATATCCGTAATGTTGATATGAACGTTTATGGACTGTGGGCATATGATGCTACTGAGGCATTGGCCATGGCAATTGAGAAAGCTGGGCCTACAAATCTTAGCTTCCAAATGCGAAACAATTTGTCAACCAATGCAACAGACTTGGAAACTTTTGGGGTCTCTAGGAATGGTCCAGCACTCATCCAGGCATTATCAAATACTGATTTTAAAGGCCTCTCAGGAAATTTCAGTTTTGCTGGTGGGCAACTACAATCTTCAGCTATACAGATAGTTAATGTGAATGGCCAAGCGGCTAGGGGGATTGGATTTTGGACAGCCAAAAACGGACTGGTCAGAACGTTGAGCTCACCTATAACAAGTACTAATACACATTCTACTTCTAATTCCACTCTTGCGCCTGTTATCTGGCCAGGGGATACAACTTCTGTTCCAAGGGGCTGGGACTTTCCAACCAACGGCAAGAATTTGAAAGTGGGAGTGCCATATAAATCTGGATACACTGAATTTGTGAAGGTCACCATAGATCCTACCACTAATGCTACAACGGCAACAGGTTACTGCATCGATGTTTTTGAGGCTGTACTTGAATCCTTGCCTTTGCCTTTTGATTACGTTTCAATTGATGTTGATTCTGGAAGTTATGATAATATGGTCTATCAAGTCTATATAGGGGTAATCCTTTTTATATTTTTCTTTCTATCAAAGTTAGTCCACTTTTACTCTTTGGCTAACGGGAATTTATCTGTTTTACTGTGGCCATTGACAACAGAAATTTGACATTGTTGTGGGAGACGTGACAATTAGAGCCAACAGGTCCTTGTATGCTGACTTTACGTTACCATATACAGAATCTGGGGTATCAATTATTGTGCCAGTGAAAGACAACAAGAGCAATAATGCATGGGTTTTCCTGAAGGCATTGTCATGGGACTTGTGGGTGACAAGTCTTTGTTTCTTTGTTTTCATTGGTTTATGTGTATGGG
The DNA here is from genome assembly GCA_037832385.1 of Rhizophora apiculata. NCBI lineage: Eukaryota > Viridiplantae > Streptophyta > Magnoliopsida > Malpighiales > Rhizophoraceae > Rhizophora > Rhizophora apiculata. The sequence continues at coordinate 1,449,591 of CM075433.1, read as the reverse complement.
TTCTTGAACACAGAATCAATGAAGACTTTCGCGGACCTCCTGCCCATCAAGTTGGCACTAGTTTCTGGTTTTCCTTCTCCACCATGGTTTTTGAGCATCGTAAGCACAATTTGGTGATAATAGGAGCAAATTTATTTGAATTTTAATGTGCAACTATGATTCACTAGCACTTGTAGCATTTGTGCTTAAACCATGATTGCAGGTGAGAGATTGGTCAGCAACTTGGCTAGATTCATCATAATCATTTGGTGTTTCGTTGTTTTGATTCTTACACAAAGTTATATGGCTAGCTTGATGAGTCTTCTAACTGTACAGCAGCTACTGCCCACTGAACTGATGTAAACAGTTTGATAAAAAACAGAGAATTTGTGGGATACCAGAAGGGATCGTTTGTTTTTGGACTCTTGAAAGGCTTGGGTTTTGACGAATCCAGGCTTATATCTTATAATTCTAGTGAACACTGCAACCAGCTTTTTGACAAAGGAAGCGGCAACGGTGGTATAGCAGCTGCTTTCGACGAAGTACCTTACATAAAGCTGTTTCTGGCACAGTATTGCTCCAAGTATACCACAGTGGAACCTACTTTTAAAACTGCTGGCTTCGGTTTCGTGAGTTCCCTACCTGAAATTTTCATTTTCCAGTTCGTCAACTCTCATAAACTTGATGGTTGGTGTTCTTTTCCTTCTCTTATATAGGTACAAACTTTCTTGTTTTTGACTTTTAGGTCGTGCCTAGGGTTCTCCTCTAGGAACTGATATCTCAAGAGCGATTCTAAAAGTGACAGAGGGAGACAAAATGAAGAAAATTGAGAATGCTTGGCTTGGCAATCAGACCAACTGTCCTGAGTCAAGTACTTTTGTCACTTCAAATAGCCTTGGTCTCAATAGCTTTTGCGGTCTATTCTTGATTGCTGTAGTAACCTCAGTTTCAGCTCTCGTGATATTCATGGCCACGTTTGTTTATAAACACCGGAGTGAGTTGATGCCCTCCGATTCAGGACCTTAAATGTGGCAAAGGGTTCGTAATTTGTTTAGAAGGTTTGATCAAAGGGACTTGAGTTCACATACCTTTAGAAGAACTGAAGCTGACAGAAATGTCAATGACATTAATGCTATTTCTTTTATGGTGGGTCCAATAAGTCCAGTGGTCTATTCAGTTCACACAGAATTTCCAGGAGAGCAAGGGGGTCGTCTTCCGAGTATGGGGATCCTAACACAAATGGGCAATCACCTCAGGTGGCTCTCAACATTGAGCTCACCCGTCCACCTGTAGAACGACCTGTCTGCTGCTGAAACAACCCATTAAACAACAGCTATTGATTGATTTGTAAATCTTAATATTGATTGTATGCCATTTGTAATACCATCACCCTCAGATTTGGATTCTTCACGTGAAATTGCCATCTTAATTTGTAAAGTGTTTACGAAAAGAAAACTGAGAAAACAGCACAGCTCTGCTTGGCATACCCCTGACTCACCCATACTAGGATCTTCCTGCCACCTTCTCAAAAGGGGAGTAGATTCTGTTAGTAAGCCTAATAAATCTCAGATATATTCCCCTTCCTCGTTAGCAATCAAAGTGTCCCTCCCTAGCAACTCTTGTCTTCCATTTGCTGAGGCCTTAATCATTCTTCGTTTGATGCATCTTTGGAATGTCATTGTTTCTTGGCACATCAAGCCAGTTCACATGCTGCTGGGGTTAGATTTGTCCTTCTAAACTAAACACATTTCTGGTTGGGTTGTGTCTAGATTTGGAAGTTACATAGCTTTTTCAACTTTGCTGGTTGATAGAGCTGTTTGTCAGCTCTTTCTGCTGGTTGTGTAGGCTGTCTAATGGCTTTATTAGTACCTTTTGATGAGTTGATGCTCTGTTAATCTAATGGTTTCATGCTTTTGAAAGAAAATGTAATCTGTCTCCAATCCACTGCATGTGAAACTTTGGTGTCGGAAATCTGCAATTTGTTAGAGACTTCTTGTGCCTTTGGTTCCAAGTTGTAACACTACCTAGATTCCATGAATTCCCCAACTCTAGAAGAACTGTGTTTGAGAGCAAAAGGTTAAAGAAGAAGAGGAAACAAAGAAGGGAAAAAAAAAAGGCATTGACCTACACAACTTTGTATTGTGATGCCAATTGCTGCTTAGCTCAGGTACTAAGTTTAAGACCACCATCACGTTGATGTTGTTATTTTCTCTGCTTTGCTCTGTGGGAGTCATGAAATCTTTGCCGTGAGATGGAATCAGATTGCTTGTGTGAACATCAGACACATTGCTTGTAGAAGCTATGTTCTTGTTATCACTTCTGGGTTATGACTAACTCAACTTTCAAGTTCAGAGATGTCTCACCAACAGCAGAACAAGAATCCTCAGCTGATACTTTCTCTTTTGGTCTGATGCTGTCACATGGAACCAAGAAAGGATCATCTAAGAATCCATTCAGCTTATGTGAATTTCTGTAACCCATACCATGCAGCAAAGACTACTGATTCATGGGGGATCCACTAGTAGAGAATAGAGAGCCCAAAGTAGGTGCTGGAACTGAAAGAAACTAGCAATTCATCTTTTGGTACAGCATCATGATCAGCCATCTCTGGATATTCATCAGGATCACCAGAAGAATCAAACATTAGTGCTATCTTGTATGGTAGCACAAATGTAAATGTAGAGATACAGTTCACTTGGCTAGACACAGTGAGATGGCCACCTATTAGCTCAACCCATTCCAGATCCATAGGAAAATAAGGTGTGGTCTTAAACTTAGTATTGGAGGATAAAATCCTTTCCTCCTAAAGTAATGGAGTAAAATTCTTACAAAGAAAGAAAATACCATGAACTGTGATCACATTGGTTGTCAAGCCATAACCATAAGAAAATTAAATCTAGAAATGATACATATATTTTATACTAATATTCTTCTTTTAACCACTCAATATTTTGGCCCAAATTGGAACGGAAAATAGTTCTTGTAATAAGATGAAAATACCAGCTGTTTGCATATTGCTAGGCCCAATCCTGTCCCACCATATTTTTGAGCTTGATCTGCGCTGACTTGCATGCATTTTTTACATAGAGTTGGTAATGCATTTTCTGTCATATTATAAGAGATATGTAATGAGTACTTCTATGTTATAAATCAACCTAGAAATTTACTAAAGAGTGGAGTATCAAACCATGACAGAAGACATTTAATTCTGCATTTTTTCACATGAGTGCAAAGTTAAGTTCACATGGTATTCCAATTCCAGTGCCATAAACATTGCAGCGAAGCCAGACTGTTGTTTCAGTGAATGAGATCCTTCCTCTTTTTCTCCATCCATACTGTTTCCATTCTTAACTGGGGTGCTAGGTTCATTACCCCATGAATTATTTTGGTAAGGACCTTCACGGTGATTTTTAGCTTAGTAACTTTTTCCATCACTGCTTGTTTGAGATGTGAATGAGCTCTCTTCTTTCGGTGCATTTTCCGTTGCCTGGTCAGCACATGATTTCTGATAGTGTCCTGCTTTTTCATAACAAGGATCTGGTACCACATACAGTTTTACCCCGACTTTACCTTCATGGGTATACTTGGTGGCATTGCTGCAAAAGATCATATAATATAATAGCATAAGGATCAAGCATGATAGTAACAAAAGTGTGCAGGATCCTTATAATAGCATGATATGTGCAAAATGCACTACCAGATCAAGTTGGTGAGGATTTGTCAAATCCTTAGAACATCTCCAATGATCTGAAATTCAAGACAATGCATTAATGAATTCTCTAGGGTTGAAAGACTTCACTTTAGGCATAATAAAAGATTGGTCATAGTCATTAAGTAAACCATATGTTAATGCATATATTGCTTCACACAAATATGTAGTCTGTTCACTGTAAGTTATATCAGTCTCTCCTTAATAGGAACACCATCTGCTGCTCGTCCTTCCAAGGTTAGAACTTACCTTAACGATACTGCAGCAGTCTGGAGTACATGCTTTACCATCCCTCTTGGACCGAATTTGGTGGCTTCCAACTTCATAACACCCGACTCCACCTTGGAAAGGTCAAGTCCTTTTCCAATTATATTGTTGGATTTTAAACCTGAACATAACTTGCTTTTTATTACACATCGATTGTGTTATATGCAAAAGCATGGTTTTTGTCAGGTTATGTCTCCACTGATAGTCAGTAGGACTTGAACTAAGAGTCAAGAGAGAGTAAAATCTTTTGCATCAACTATCGATCTCACTTGACAGACTACCAGCTACAGTTTTAGTGATGATATTTTAGCTTTTCACATTTTAACTTTGTATCTTTTGTAAAATTTTAAAATTATCCCTTGTCATATAGGCAATGCAAGGCATGCCAGGCAGCAGTAGTCAAGAACAAAAGGGAGAAGCAGCAAAAGGTGCTACAATCTTAGCACCTGCTTCTATTTAATGCTTTATGTATGCCTACAATTTTCAGCTGATGGTAATTCTTATTGGGAGCAGGATAAATGGCTAATCTTGACAATGGAAGACTTGTCCAAGGCACTGTGCAAGGTAAGCCCAAAGTGGTTATCTAACATTCTTTGTTTTCTACTAACCAATTTACTATTTTGGCCTTCATTGTTGTTGTGATGCATGCTCCAGAACTCAGGATGCAGAATTCCTGTCCACTTAATTTTGACTGGGTCAAAAACTTTCTGTGTTTTCTACCTGAAATGTGCAGATTGTGTTATTCAACCTTTGAACATTTTCCAAATAGAATTGAAGGTTGAATGGTGAGGATATTTGGGAATATTTTTCAATATGGTTAAGATATTTGGTAAAAGTATGATGGAGATACTTACTTCAGTGTTAGTGGGAATAATGCATGTAGGGGCAAGACGTGCAGCATGAATTCCTTTATTGTTTCAGGGCTTTATTGTGATGATATGTGGTTACAAATTATCGACAGATTGTATACCTAAGGACAGGAACAGTAATGGTTTTCATAATTCACCTGGAAAAGCAATCCATGGGTTTACCATCAAAGTTGTTGCTAGAACATAGATAATACAGTTTTAGTATTCATTTCTGTTTTAGGGTTTCCCTAGCCATTGGTTTTTGAAATTGTTTATGAGGCATCAAGCCATTCCTCATCGCAATGTCTATCGTACTCTATATTATGGAACAAGTGTACAATCTGGTGTCTCTAGAGTTGGGGAATTCATGGACTCTAGGTAAGTGTTAGGACTTGGAACCAAAGGCACAAAAAGTCTCCTATAAATTGCAGATTTCTGATGCCAAAGTTCCACATGTAGATGGTTGAGACACTTCGTGTAGTGGATTGTAGACAGATTACTTTTTCTTTCAAAAGCATGAAACCATTAGATTAACAGAGCATTGAGTCATCAAAGGTACTAATAAAGCCATTAGAGAGCCTACACAACCAGCAGAAAGGGCTGACAAACAGCTCTACCAACCAGCAAAGTGGCAAGAGCTATGTAACTTCCAAATCTAGGCATAACCCAGCCAGAAATGTGTTTAGTTTAGAAGGATAAATCTAACCCCAGCAGCATGTAAACTGGCTTGGTGTGCCAAGAAACAAGGACATTTCAAAGATGCATCAAACGAAGAATGATTAATGTCTCAGCAAAAAGGAAGACAAGAGTTGCCAGGGAGGGAAGCTTTGATTGCTAACGAGGAAGAGGAATATATCTGAGATTTATTAGGCTTAATTACATAATCTACTTCCCTTTCAAGAAGGTGGCAGGGAGATCCTAGTACGGGCAAGTGAAGGGTATGCCAAGCAGAGCCGTGCTGTTTTCCCAGTTTTCTTTCGTAAACGCTTTACAAATTACGATGGCAATTTCACGTGAATAATCCAAATTTGAGGGTGCTGGTATTACGAATGGCATACAATCAATATTAAGATTTACAAATCAATAACGTGGACAGATTCAATAGCTGTTGCTTAATGGGTTGTTTCAGCAGTGACAGGTCGTTCTACAGGTGGACAGGTGATCTCAATGTTGAAAGCCACCTGATGTTGAGGTGATTGCCCATTTGTATTAGGATCACCATACTCGGAAGATGACCCTCCCTGCTCTGCTGGAAATTCTGTGTGAACTGAATAGACCGTTGGACTTGTTGCACCCACCATAAGAGGAATAGCATTAATGGCATTGAAATTTCTGTCAGCTTCAGTTCTTCTAAAGGTATGTGAACTCAAGTCCCTTTGATCAAACCTTCTAAACAAATTACAAACCCTTTGCCACATTGAAGGTCCTGAATCGGAGGGCATCAACTCACTCCGGTGTTTATAAACAAACGTGGCCATGAATATCACGAGAGCTGAAACTGAAGTTACTCCAGCAATCAAGAATAGACCCAAAAAGTTATCGAGACCAAGGCTATTTGAAGTGTCAGGAGTGCTTGAATCAGGACAGTTGGTCTGATTGCGAAACGAAGCCTTCTCAATTTCCTTCATTTTATCTCCCTCTGTAACATTTAGAATCGCCCTTGAGATATCGGGTCCTAGAGAAGAACCCCTAGGCACGACCTAAAAGTCAAAAACAAAAATGTTAGTACCATACAAGAGAAGGAAAAGAACCAACCTTGAAGTTTACAAGAGTTAACGGAATGGAAGATGAAAATTTCAGGTAGGGAACTCACAAAACCGAAGCCAGCCGTTTTAAAAGTAGGTCCCACTGTAGTATACTTGGAGCAAAACTGTGCCTGAAACACTTTTATGTAAGGTACTTCTTCGAAAGCAGCTGCTATACCACCGTTGCCACTTCCTTTGTCAAAAAGCTGGTTGAATTGTTCAGTAGAATCATAAGGTTTAAGTCTGGATTCGTCGAAACCCAAGCCTTTCAAGAGCCCCAAAACAAAAGATCCCTCGTGGTATCCCACAAACTCTCTGTTTTGTATCAAACTCTTTACATCAGTTACAGTGGGCCGTAGCTGCTGTACTGTTAGAAGACTCGTCAAGCTAGCCGTATAACTTTGTGTAAGAATCAAAACAACGAAACACCAAATGACTATGACGAATCTAGCTAAGTTGCTGACCAATCTCTCACCTGCAATCATGGTTCAAGCACAAATGCAAAGAGCGCTAGTGAATCATAGGTATACATCAAAATTCAAATAAATTTGCTCTCATTGATCACCAAATTATGCTTACTATGCGCAAAAGAGAAGGAAAACCAGAAACTAGTGCCAACTTGATGGGCAGGAGGTCCGCGAAAATCTTCATTGATTCTGTGTTCAAGAACCCATACACAGAAAACAATAAAAAAGAACAAAGGCTTGTCACCCAACAAGTCCCATGTCAAATGGCTTCAGGAAACCATGCATTATTGCTTTTGTTTGCCTTTGACTGGCACAATCATTGATGCTCAGATTCTGTATATGGGTAACGTAAAGTCAACATACAATGTCCGGTTGGCTCTAATTGTCACGTCTCCCACAACAATGTCAAATTTCTGTTATGTCAATGCCAGTTAAAACAAAATAAAATTCCTGTCAGCCAATTGGAAAAAGAAAAGAACTAACTTTGATAGAAGGAAAAAATATAAAAGGATTACGCTGTGTATAGACTTGATAGACCTACTATCATAAGTTGCAGAACTGACGTCAAATGGGAAACGTAGTCAAAAGGGCAAAGCATAAGGCAAGGATTCAACTACAGCCTCAAAAACATCAATGCTGTAACCTGTGGCCTTTGTTTTTTTAGTGGTAGGATCTAAGGTGACCTTCACGAATCCCAATCAGTGTATCCAGGATAATATGGCACTCCCACTTTCAAGTCTCTTGCGTTTGGTTGGAAAGTCCCAGCCCTGGAACAGAAGTTGTATCCCCTGCCCAGATAACAGGCGCGAGACTGGAATTAGAAGTAGAATATGTATTAGTACTCAAGCTCAACGTTCTGGCCAGTCCATCTTTGGCTGCCAAATCCAATCCCTCTAGCCGCTTGGGCCATTCACATTAACTATTGGATAGCTGAAGATTGTGTAGTTGCCCACCAGCAAAACTGAAATTTCTGAAGGCCTTTAAAACTAGTAATTTGATAGCGCCTGAATGAGTTTGGACCATTCCTAAAAGACCAAAAGTTTCCAAGTCGGTTGCATTGGTCGACAATATTGCTTGGCATTTGGAAGCTAAGATTTGTAGTCCAGCTTTCTCAATTGCATGGCCAATGCCATTGTAGCATCATATGCCCACAGTCCATAAACGTTCATATCAGCATTAAGGATATCCGAGTTGTCTCGAAGGAATTTCTTTTCCATCGAACGAAAACTATCTAGGCTCTGCCGTATTGGAACGTAAGGGTGCACACCCAACACCCCTGCATTGAATCAATGACTGAAGTATTCAGCGTACTCAAGAAATCAGTCATGCCATCAGTCATGATCCAAGCATAGCCTGCACCCATCATTCCAATGTTCTTTGGCCTGGGTAAAGACGAGACCAAGATTGAAAGACATATTGAACGACGAAGACTCTGGGTCTGCAGCGGGTCATCAGTTTGTAAAGCTCTTCAACGATTTTTGATCATTGGTGGCTACTGGAGAAATGCACTCCGGTAAGGGACACGGAATCACCTGCTGCAGATCATCGATCAAGTAAGTATGACTCCCTTCCCATATTCGTTGTCAATGTAAGACGGGCACAACTTCTTTCCATCCAAAGGCCCTGACCATGGCGCTTATGGCATGCACTTGAGTGGCATCATTTTGCGTGGCTCGAAAGAAATATGGATGCCGAGAGGAAGCGAGGGAAGGACTCGTTGCAGAAATGACAAAATGGGTACCTGAGCTTTCTCTCCGACGTTCCAAATCAGAAAATGGGCCTGCATTGATGTTGTTGGCCCAATATCGCATGCACTCGCTCGTTTTAATCAGGTCAAGACCTGCATTTTTAATATAAGGGAAGAGAAAATTATAATCAACCGAGCTGTGGTCAGATCAGCAATTTTTAAACGCGAGTCAAAATTAAATGCATATTTATGATACTATCATTTAAAAATTAAATTATATAATTAATTATTATAATATAATATGAATGTGCTATAATTTACTAATAAATAATAATTATTATGCATATACGTATAATATAAGTTTTTAATACATAGACAATAATTATATTATATTATCAATACATTTTTTCATATCTATTATTGAAAACTCATTTTCATCCTAAATATAAATTTAGTTGATGTGTTAAAATAGTTTAGGATTAATCAAATATTAATGAAAAATATATATATTGACTTAAATTGTGTAATAATTAAAGTCGTTCAAATTGTTGGACTGGCTCTTTCGTTCAAAAGTTATTATCCGTGTTTGGAACGAACACGTATATACTCTATAAGATCCTCAGAGATTCTCGGATCCGTTCCATTCCTCAACCAAAACCGCAATGTCAAACTACCCAAAAGTCATCCTTCTACATGATGCTGCTATTCTCCACTGTCAAAGGTCAGCTTTGAACATCCGGCGAGTCTCGCTTGCTTAATATATGGGGAAAAATAAACAAAAATGAGCAGCTTTCTAATAAACCAATTTTTTATGGATCTCATGATTATTTAATGGTTCTTTTAATGATAATGTAATGATAAGACGAAGAAGAAAAAGTTAAGCCTTTTCTCGTTAGAAGCTATTAAATTTAAAAAAAGTGTAAGTATGCGTTGATTTACGTGCCAACAGACTCAAGGTTTCTATTTTTCTGTTTCATTTTTAAACATTTTCTGAACTAGTCCAATATTCTTCTACAATAATTAAGTAGCCATTTTTTCTTTTTCGAAGATTAAGTTTTTACATACCGATATTTAGATTATTTATAGGAAATTACTGGCCGAAGTCGTTTCTTATTATCAGCAATACCAGGCACAGCACAAAGAAGACACTGTTAATTATATAAAAATTATAATTATTATTCGTATATCTTTGTTTTATAGTGTTTTTCACGGTTTTTTAGAATGTTTTTCCCCTTTTACAATTATTTACGATCTCAGATTTTAAGAATCCTCACACTAATAATTAATTATAATCATGAAGATGTTTACTATAAAAAGATATATTTTTTTTTTTCTTTAAAAAAATGAAGGGTGGTGTGGTTTAATTTAATTGCTACAAGGAACACAAGAAAATTTGCTTCAAGATAAGTGTATCAATGAAATAAGGTTTTTTTTCCTTCGGTATTTAACATACTATCAATCATAACATCGCAAGCCTGGTTTTTTTTTATCTTTTATTATTATTTTTTCTCAAAGGACTATCTGTTTTTATTATGGAAGGTTCCCTCAGTCCTTTTCCAAGTTGAGTTCCAATCGAAAGAAACAAGAAACATTGAGGGAATTTTCAGAGAAGATAGGGAAGGGTCGATTAAAATGCCCATGAGAACTAGAGAGTGTTTTACTTGCGGCAGCCATGGCACAGCAACATTTTCCTTAGAATCCTTTGGTTGGAATTTTGACCAGCTGGGTCGTGTATGACAATTAGAAGGCATAAGAAATCACAGGCCCTGGTTGTGATGCAGCTCAAACTCCACTTTGCTAGCCTCGTCATCGAAGTCCATAATCAGTGCCTACTTTAAACTGGAACTGTTGTTTTCTGCGCCGTCACAAACTTCCGTGGGTGACACCAAAAACCATAAAGAAATACAAATGCAAGAATAATTAGTGAGAAAGGTCGGAATTATTGTTTGCATGACTGCTCCTCATCTTTGGGTGCCTTGCAATCAAATTATTGGTCAGTGAGAACTAGAAGAGTTTTTGTGGAGCTTTAATTGTGAGTTTGGGCGGATACGTGGCTTAAAGAGAACCTCTGCTATTATATAGGAATAAGTTACGAAGATAAAGCTTTGAAATTTGCATAAGCCAATAGGAAGAGAGAGGTTTTGGCACAGGAGACAGGAGAGAAAAAAACTCGGAACTTTACAGGAGAGTGACTGAGCGTACTTTAGCTTCAAGACGGTAATAAAATCAGAAAAAAAAAAAAGAGCTCTATAGTCGTTGAAGGCTTTTTTTTTATAATTATTATTTTTTTAATCACTTATGTACAGGGAATTGGCAGCATATTTATCACAGGTCAAGGATTGGAAAGAAAGAGCAAGATCAAGCGACAAAGCAATCCCAAACTATATAATATATGTTCTTTCCCGAATAACTCGTGAGTGTTATCACATCTGTGTGTTTTTCTTGTTTTTTTCTTTTTTTTTGAAAAAAAATGCGCTTAAGCAAGACTCTTAAAAAAAAACTCCTGACAAATTAGTTTGATTTTCTCCTAGTTCTTTGTTCATAAATGATAAACACTATAGCTTTTAACTATTGAATTATTCCAAAATAAAATCTCACCTATTGAACTAAATAATAGAAATCGTCTTTAATTCAATATCTAAAGCCAATCCCTGTTTTTCCTCCATTTATCGGACGCGTTCCAAATTACGCAAAGATTATATTTTTGCCTCTTCTCAGTGTATGACCCGCTTACTTGAACCAAATCATGGTACACCTACGTTTTGATTGAGCCGCCAACGTGGGAAAATTATTTGAATTAATGAAAATTTTTTTTACTTTGTACATATTTGAATAATAAATTATTTTTAAAAAATTTGTATGTAATCAATTACACTTAATTGTATATTTAATTAAATTTAAATATTCTCTTTTTTTTTTTATTTTTGTAATGTGTAGAAGAAATTTCTATGGAGAGAATATCTTGGTTTAATTTTGTAATATAATGTTTCATTTAGATAATTTGTACAAACAATAAACTCTATATATATATATATATAGTCATAAATTCAAACTCTGTTATTAAAGGAATTATTATGAAATGTATCTTTCTAAGCACATAGGTACCCAATAGTTTTGCTTTAGCCTTCGTCACCCGAAAAGTAACAATTGTAGCTGAAATTCTCGAGCTGATGTTGACATATCAACCCCACTTGCCGGGAAAACGACACCTAAGAAAGCAGAGCAGAAATGTGGCGAGAAGATCTACATATGAATTTGGTAGACTCTACTTTGGTTACTAACTGCCCCTTGACTTGTCCACTAAAAAGACAAATGAACTCACAATCATGTGTGGGTCTGATTAAATTTCAACGATAAAGTCGATAATTTCTTAGTTAGCTTACTCTACCTCTTGCTGTCAATGATGTCAAAGTCCTTTGCTCGAACTTTCACAAACATCTACCTTCCCACATAATTCCACTGCTTAAGAAAAGTTAATTTCACTGTTTTAGTTGAAATTTGTGTAGTAGCTACAAATAATTAATTTTCTAATTTTATTTTTAAAAAATTATCAACATTCTCTCATAAATATTTTTTTTTAAAAATTTTAATATTTTTTACAAAATTAATTTTTTAATTTTTATTTTTTAAAAATTATTAATATTTACTCCTCGTAATATAATTTTTTAAATTTTAATATTTTTTTAGGGTAACGATAAATAAATAGTTTAAATATTTTTATTTTTATTTTTATTTTATAAAATTAATTAAGTCATAAATTATATAATAAAATTTTAAAAAAAAAATTTAAAATAACTAATATTTAGTTAATTGTGACAAGTAAAAGTGAATAACTAGTTTTAGAATTAGAAATTGATTAATGTTTCCTAAACTTAATGTATGAGTATTACTAAAACAACAATCATATGAAATTTATATTACATTCCACTTGTTATCAATTTGTTGCAAGTAAAAGTCTTCCCAAAGTTGCGAATCTGGAAAAGTATGCTTTAGCGTTTTTAATGTGTTTTTGCCCTACTGAAAAGAAAGCTGACATCGATCTACTTGGCGTGCGAAAAGTTGGAATTCAAGGACTCAACTTGAGTTCAAGAGCTGGGAGGGGCTAGTAGAAGATTATTCTGCAAATGGTTTCTTGGTCGTGGTCACCCTCTTGATTCAGTTAGATTGGAATAAGCGTGCAGCAATTGAAGTCAATTTTCTAACCTTCTACATTGAATTCAAAAGCTACACGCGCAAAGTTATTAAATGTTATGTGGCAGTTTCGGAGAAACAAGGAGGGGCCAAAGAAAAATCAAGACAACATTGCGCTAATTCATAATCTCTCTTGTTCGATTTGTCATGTCTTATTCTCGTCAGAATAGATAATGAGTTGATTCCTAACTCTCCTTTAAAATTTCTGCAAGGGCAAAAAAAAAAAAAAAAGAAAAGTTGGCTGAAATATCCTCTCTTTCTCAGAGTAATTGGCCCAGGACACGGACACACGGTAACAACTCGGTGTGTATGCGCGCAAGGAACTGCGGTAGCATAAACGGAAATCGTCAAAAGGAAAAGAAGCTAACACAAATACTAGCTAGATTGCAAATTTGAATTCCTCTCCACAATCTTGACATTCTTTTTAAAATATTTTTCTGAAGGCCAAAGTTTGCATTCTCATTTGAGCAGCCGTCGTATTAAACAAGTAAGAAATACGGCATCTAGAGAATCAACCGCACAACGGACCAAAGGGAAAGAAACAGGTAATACGTTAATTTCATACCACTTTTATGTAGAAATTTCGAGAGCTTAAAGAATATAATTTTTTATGTATCAAACAAAAACAAGAACTTTTTTGGGCTTAAAGCATGACAATGCTGTCTCTCTGTTTTTTTTTTTTTTTTTTTTTTAAGAAGAAAAAAAGAAACAAAAAGAAATGTTCAGAGCCTAGTCATGCTGGTCTAAAAAGATGTGTAGAACTTCTGCATTATATAAAATTAAAGCTTCAGTGGCACACTCGGAGATATAAGTATAAAAAGTTACTCAAATAGAGTTGAACTATAAAATCCACGCATCAAATCAAATATCAATTTAGTTTGTTAATACATTCAATCTTCGACTATGCATATTTTCCATGTCTCTCAAATTTTTTCCTTATGTAACTACAAGACGACAAAATAAAAATTCTATTAAGACTCGAGGCAAATTTTTCAGCTTTGAAAAACATTTAAGTGCTCTTGGTTTACCATGTAAGATCATGCACCAAGCCAATAATACTTTGACACATCAGCAATATGCTATGATTTTGTTGATGTATCAAGGTAGTTTTAAATTCATCAAAGAAACAAAAAATAAAAAATAGAAGTAGATTTTAAATTGGTGGATGCACTTTGTCCACCATGACTCTGGACCACACCATTAACATCTTGACACATCAGCAATGCCAGCAAATTTTATTGACTTGTTACATTGCTACTAACTTGGTAACAATCCTACGTAGTAAAGCTAATACACCTTCACAAATTTATTCACGAGACACATGGTAATTATAAGGTAGATCCAATTCTCCTAGAAAAAGTTTTATACCCAAAGCACTTAAAGAAAACATTAGTAATTGGAGTCAATATTCAAATACTCCTTGACGGACAAAATCCTGCATTGAAGTGGGTAACATTACTCGATATTTTTCTTTTTTTTTTTACTTTTTTGAATCAATTATTTTGTATCTTCAGATCACAGATGATTGATAAATATGTTACCACTAAAGGCCAATATGAAATTATTGCACAATAAACCATTTTATCGTGCAAAAGCTACATATCCCTTCAATCGCATGACAGGATAACAGTCCAGCATTCTGAGTAACTTAAAAGAATATGCAAAACAGAGGTACCAACTTGTTAAAGAGGTATGCCCCACATCATTCATCCCTTGAATTAGGATCCATTCCAGTCGATGGGCTATCAGCAAAATACTCCTGGTGCTTTACTTTCATTAATGCATAACAATGTAATCTTGCTACTCTCCATTCCATTTGGCAATAACAATTGTTATTGAAAATAATAAATATAAAATCAAAGATACAAGAACTCAAAAGACAAGCTAAAGAATCACAAATTTCATTAATGCATAACAATGTAATCTTGCATTCTTAAGCTGACTTTCTGGTTCTGACGCCAGATTGTACACTTGTTTCATAATATAGACTATGATAGACACTGGATTGAGGAATGGCTGGATGCCTAATAAACAATTTCAAAAACCAATGGCTAGGGAGACCCTAAAACAGACATGAATACTAAAACTGTATTTATCTATGTTCTAGCAACAACTTTGATAGTAAATCTGTGCATTGCTTTTCCAGGTGAATTATGAAAACCTTTACTGTTCCTGTTCCTGTTCCTGTTCCTTGGGGATACAATCTGTCGATAATTTGTGACCCTATATCATCACAATAAAGCCCTGAAACAATAAAGGAATCCATGCTGCACATCTCACCCCTACATACATCATTCCTTCAAACACTGAGCTAAGTATTTTCATGATACTTTTACCAAATATCTTAACTATATTGAAAAATATTTCCAAATATCCTCACCATTCAACCTTCAATTCTATTTGGAAAATGTCCGAAGGTTGAATAACACAATCTGCTCATTTTCAGGTTGCAAACACAGAAAGTTTTTGACCCAGTCAAATTTAAGTGGACAGAACTTCTGCATCCTGAGCTCTGAAGCAGGCATCACAACAACAATGTAGGCCAAAATAGTAAATTGGTTGGTAGAAAACAAAGAATGTTAGATAACCACTTTGGGCTTAACTCATGCAGTGCCTTGGACAAATCTTCCATTGTCAAGATTAGCTGTTTATCCTGCTCCCAATAAGACTTACTATCAGCCAAAAATTGTACACATACATAAAGCATTAAATAGAAGCAGGTGCTAAGATTGTAGCACCTTTTGCTGCTTCTCCCTTTTGTCCTTGATTACTGCTGCCTGGTGTGCATTGCATTGCCTATATGACGAATGATAATTTTAAAATCTTACAAAATATACAAAGTTAAAATGTGAAGAGTTAAAATATCATCACTAAAACTGTAGCTGGGAGTCTGTCAAGTGATATCAATAGTTGATGCAAAAAATTTTACTCTCTTGACTCTTAGTTCAAGTCCTACCGACCATGAGTGGAGACATAACCAGACAAAAACCATGCTTTTGCATATAACACAATCAATATGTAATAAAAAGTAAGTTATGTTGAGGTTTAAAATTCAACAATATAATTGGAAAAAGAACACCAGCAATTGTGCATCAACGTAAAATATAATAGCGTTATACTGCTATGGCCAAGTTCAGTTCCCAACAGCAGTCCTCCTGTATGAAACTACAAATGTTTTGATAGATTTTGACACTCATTGGCAACACACACATGAAACCCTTGATTTTCAACCAACAATCCATGGCCTTCCACGAGCAGGGTTTTACCATAAAATCACTGAGGAAATCCTAACCAAACCCCCCTTGCGCCCTGCAGGAAGAAGGAAGAAAAATTAGGGGGAAAAGTGGCCTTAAGAACACATACATACTGAAGAGCGTCAGTAACAACCTCTGCAACAAACTTCTTAGTAGCAACAGCTACTAATCTGATCCTGCACAAGGAGCACCAATAATTGAATTCAATATGATCCACTAAGACAAAGACAAAGACAACAGCGTCACAAAAAAGAAAAAAAAAAAAATTGAAGGAAAACGCTTAACGCTATTAAGAATCTATAATAGTCAAAGAAGCTATCCAAAGCAAAGACTAGAAAAGAACAAAGAATTAAATTGAAAGCAAGGAGTACCTACAATCGGACATCGGGGCACTGAAAGCCACTCCTTGCCAAATAATGCTCCACCAATTCATCTGGTATCTGCCAGAGAGGTAGAGAATAATTAGAACAGAAAATTTGGTAAGCAAACCACAATAAAATGTATTACAAAAAAAAAAAAAGAGGAGTAAGCGAATCAACAGGAAAAGAATACAGTTGGAGTGTAATTCAATAGGAGGTCCAGGAATTCCGTCAGGGCGGCAAGGTCATCGTCGTGCCTGCCCTCCATCGACTGCTGACTGTTGCTGTTGCTGTTTCCGTTGCCCGGATTCATACCTCTGTCACGCTCTCCCTCTCTGTTTTTCCCACTAGGGATTTTTATTATACGCGGGCGTTCCGGTCTCCGATATCACGGACGTTTCCTTCGATGCTTTGCTGTTGTCAGGCGACTGTCCCATGTTGTTTTGGGCCTCTTAATCTATTAAAATTGCTTTTAAGTGTCTTACATACAAAAAATTATCTATGTTTCGACTCAAATAAATTTATTTTTTTAAATGATATATATTTTTCGGTTAAATTGACCGTTCCAAAAACACACCTCAATAACTTAAACTTTTATTTCAAAATTTTAAATTTAATTTTTAAAAATATATAAAATTTATAAAATTAAAAAAATTATTTTTATTAAATTATTCATTTTAATAGATTTTTTTAATAAAAAAAATAAATAATTTATATTTTACTAAAATAAATTAATGTGACAAAAATTTATTTGAAATATAATAAATCTAATTAATATACTTATTTTATTTTAATTTATAAGAAACTTTAGTTTTATTTTCCTAATATTAATTAGGTATGAAAAAATTTTAATATTCAATAGATTATATATCAAAGATTTTTTTTTTTTTTTGTGATGATGAATGTTACACTTCTCATTATTACTAAACAATGTTTTTGAAACAAATTATTGCAAGTAAAAAATTTTTTTTGAAAAGATAAAATATTATTTTTTCAAGAGAATGATAAGAATTAATAATATTTGTTATTTAAAACAGATTTATACTACTTTATTATATTGCAAATGTTTGGTTCTAGGAAAATTAAAATATTGAAATTGAGGTTCTTTAATTGAAAGGGACGTGATGTAATTGATAAGATAAAATAAGAAAATATGTCTTGATTTATGTAACTTATTTCCAACAAACCTCCTAATGAAAAATATGTTATATAAAATATAAAGTATTGTTAGATCAGAAACACTTTAGATCTGATGGAAGCCATGTTAGTCTCTCCCAAATAACATGGCGTCTCTCCTCTATTTATTATAGTTGAGAACTTGAGATCCAATACAATGATAAAAGAAAAATATTAAGTACACAAATTGTCAAATGGATAAAATTGAATACACTATAATTATATCACATAAATAATATGTACTATCATATAAATAAAATTTGATACCATATAATAAAATTATGTAATAATAAAAAGTATATTTGTTCTTATAAAATTTATGTGATACTAAATATAATCCGTATGATACTAAGTATTACCAAATAAAGGGCTTACGTTGGCACATTGCTGCTAAAAACCAATAACTGCAACCTAAATTTATTATTATAATAATTGATTTTAAGTAATGATTACAAGACAGCAAATCAAAGTCATTTTATTTTGTCAATAAAAGACAATAGTTATAAACTTTTAAATAGTAGTTACGAACCACTATTTATTTTTTTTTATAAAAAAAATAATAACACAATAGTTTAAAACAAACTATTTAATCATTATTTTATATTTTAAAAAAAAAAGGGTTTAAGACAATTGTTATAAACTATTACTTATTTAATAAAGATAAGGTAGTGGTTTTTTAAAAAATAAATATGACAATGATTTCTAAACTGCTACCTAATTTTTTTTTTAATAACAAAGTAAGACAACAATTTTAATATACTATATATTTTAATAGGATTAAGGTAGTGGTTTCGAACCAATTATCTATTCCTTTCCTAAAAAATAAAATAAATTATTATTTGATCATTTTATTTTTTTAAAGGAAGAGAGTATAAGGCATCGGTTTAAAATTATTACTTATTTAATAAGGCTAATTACTACCTAAATATATTTCTTTTTTTTTAAATAACAAACTAATTCAACGATTCTAAAGCAATACTTATACATTAAGTTTAAGGCAGTGGTTTTGAATTGTTACCCTCTTGTTTTTTTTAAAAAGTAGATAAGATAGCGATTCTAGACTGCTGCCTTATCTTATCTTAATTCCATATACTTTTAACTATAAATTAAGACAATGGTTTATAATTATTACCAAATATATTTAAAAAATAAAAAGAAAGGGTAGTAGTTTAAAATCGTTAATTTAGTCTTATTGAATAGACAACATTTTAAAATTGTTACCTTATTCTGTTATTAAAAAAAAAAAGATTAAGCAACAATTTTAAATTACTGCTTATTTAATAGGACTAAGGCAGCAGTCCTAAATCGTTGCCTAATCTTTTTTCTTTTTAATAATAGGTTAAGGCTACAGTTCTAAAGCACAACCTATTCAATATGGTTATAACAATATTTTTGAACTATTATTTTTTTTTTTGGAAGAATGGATAAGGTAATAAGAAGCTCATATATCGATTTTAAACTACTGTCTATTCAATATGTCTAAGGTAGTAAAAATGACGTTGTCACTAGTTAGCCAACTGGAAAAACCCACCCCAAGAAAGGGAGTTGAAACTCAAACTCAATCTCTCTCACTTGTCAGCACCCTTGGGAAAGGAATGATTCCTTTGCCACCCTACTCACTAACATCAAGAACTCCCCCGTTTGTTGCTCTAACTACACCATTCTCCCACCTCCTAAGAACTCCACCAAAGTTTAGTGTTTTTTCTTTTTTTTTTTCCCTACCCTCTCTATTTCTTTCAAATTTTCTCTCTTTACTTTTTCTTTTTTTTATTTAGTTTTTTTTTTCCTATTATAGTTTGGATTGAGACTATTTTCTGTTGTTTTATTTTAAAATATGGTTATTGCTGATGGGTTTTTGCCTGGTTGCACTTTAGCCTTTACAGATCTTAAATTATTAGACACTGTAGGTGGCAGCCACATAAGTGAATTTCTTTACTCCATTATGTTGTCTTTATATTTGCTTTTTCTAGCCAATTCATACAATGTCGACTTGATTGTGTCTTTTTTCTTTTGTGAGTCTTTTTGAATATTTGAGGAAATCAGAGAAACTGACGTAGGATTTTGAGACGGAGATTGCTAGATTCTCTGGTGAAATGAACTTGCCATATTTAATGATGTACTTATTTTAATTTATCTTGTTTCTTGGGTTGGGTCGAATTGAATTGCGCATTGTTGAATTAGGCAGGATGTATGTTAGTTTCATTTTTTTATTTTTTGTTTGATTTCTGTAGTTGTTGACATATTTTTCAAGGCCCATTTTCAAGGTAAGGTTGTCAACATATTTTCTTCAACAAATATCTCACTTGGTTTTAAAGTTTTATATTTGTTTCCCATAAACATTTTGAAATTTATTCAATAAAGTGAAATTGTTTTTCCTCTGATTTTCTTACTGCATGTGGGTTATTGGAAACAAGGTAATGGGGCATTAGTTACCTTGAAATGTGTAAATCTATGAGGCCTCCAGGACAAAGGAAGAAGCTATGATGCAACATTTTTTACCCCTAACTTTGCTTCATTTTTTTTTTCTTTATCACAGTGTCACCCTTTCATAAAGGAACAAAAATGTCATTGCCTCAAAAAAAAAAAAAAAAAGGAAGGCAAAAACCAAAATTTCTAGTCTTAGTTTTTAGCTTGGACAGACATGCATATAGTGCACTGTCATTTTAGTAAAAGTCAATTGATGTTATAGTCATAGATGTGGCTTAGTTGTGACGTGCAAAGGATAATAAGCACAATTTTTGAATTTAAAATTGCCCATAGAAGTTGTTTGATCTAGTAGGCATTATTCATTTTATTACCAATATGTTTTGTGGACAATCACTTATGTTCATTTATACCTTTGAGTTAGAGCTAAAATTTTAGTTCTTTATCAAGTTTCTATAAGACATACATATGCAAAATACAAGAACATCTAAACTCCTATTCCATCCAAAATTGGGGCAACCATTATTGGTGCTTTTAACTTGCATTTTTTTTCCCTTTCTTAGAAATGTTGCTTGTCCTCTTCTTCTTGTTTTATGTAAAGAATTATCTGGATATCATGATACAAATTCTCTTTATGATTGCAATTACTGACATATCATCTCACTATTCTGAGGGGTTATAATGTTGACTAATCACGCAATCTTGCAAAGAGTGTGACAACTAAGTAGAGAAAACTAAAACTAACCTTTTGGAGTAATGCCCCCTTCCTAATTTATGAATGGTGGTCCTTAACAAACTTTTATTTGAAGTTTTATTGTTATTATTATTATTATTATTATTTTGACTTGGCGGCTACCCCTTGATCTTTGATGTGGTGATTATATTGTTGAGATTTGTGTGCTTTTATAAAAATAATGGGAATGTCAATGGTGGTCAATCTTCTTTCTTTATTTTCTTAGGTTTGTACTAGGTTTATTTTTCATGAGTATATGCCCTCTTTCTCTCACTCTCTTTGTCTCTCTCTCTCTCTCTCATATATATATATAGGGGGTAAGGAGGAGTGTTTTTAAGAATATTTCCAATCCAATTCAAGTTTTGATATAAACACTGTTGTTTTGTTATATTAAGTGGAATTGAGTAAGGAGGCTTAAACTAAGGTTTAAGCTCACACTGATTTGAAACAAATGCCATAACATTTGAAAATAACTAATGGCTTACGTTACTCATACTCATCATTTTCTTTTTATGTTTTCTTTATTCTTAATGTTGTCAAGTGCCTAGATTATTTTAAACCTTTTAATCTAATCTTTTGCTACTATGGAACATTGTTCAGCATTAATATGTTGTGTGGAATATTTCATTGTTTTTTATTGTCAAATTCTAGCAACTTAGAGATTGATATTGTTTGTTCCAAAGATACTAGATGCAAGGTTAAAGATCTTGATTTGTTAGAGAGAATTCACCTTACCATCATTAATAATGTTTTGAAGTACCATCTAGTGTGTATGATGACTTTGACATCCTTTTCCTATAAGTTTCCCTTTTTCTTTCTTTTTTGTATTTATTTATTTGCTCGTTAGTTGCCAGTAGACAAAATGAAAGATTTAATTATCTTGAAAATTTGACAAGGTGATAAATTTGTAAAAAAAATGAGCTCAAGTCAAAACCTACAATAATTTAACATATGAAATGCAAAAATTAAATCAATATGAGATGGTAATTATCATCATTTCTCACCAAATATAAGTCAAAATATATGAAATACCATGAAATCTCACCCTTTTGTTACATTAAGCCTATAGGATAAAACCAAATATAAAATAATAACTTGATTAACTTAAATAGCTAACAGGAAAGATAAGAGTTACCTTCAATGTTACTTTTAATCATCAAAGCTTCATCTTGTATTTCCAATACATGTGATTGATTATAATATACTATAAAGAAAGAATAACTGAAGTTAGAATAAAATCATTTTTTGCCCATGGTCTTTTTTTTTTTTTCCTTATTCCTACTTTCACTTTCTTCTATTATGATGTTTGATTGAAGATTGCAGTAGCAATCTTCTCAGGTTAAACGTTAATTTTAAGATGCCTTCCTTAATCACAGTAATAACTCCTTCACCCGATGATACATTTAGTGCTCCTAAGTAAGAGTTATAGCAAAGACCCTATTTATCCTCAAGAGACACATGCAGTCTATGCATTTAGGTATTCTTTCTATTTTTTTTTCTTAATCTTAATCTTTCCAAATGTGTAATTTATTTCTCCTTTTTATTTATTTTTAGTTTGTTACTTTATTTTAAATGTTTATAAGTTTAAATCAAAAGGTATATATTTATTTTTTATAGGATAATACTCCCCCTCAAGGTTAAGAACATTGAGAAGACCCTTAAAGATAATTTGAAGAGGATAAATTCAAGGTTTGTGGACTTCTTTAAGTACTATTGTGGTTTGTTGATGCATATGATGTGGTTGTATATAAATTTAGGACTTATTTAGTAATAAAATTAGAGACATTTGATAGGATTGTTTTGTGAATTACCAAAGTATGCTTGGTTGCTTTTGTAGAAAAATAATATTCTTATTTATTAATAAACTTCATTTTTTTATTTAAAAGCATCTAAACTCTAGTGCGATAACTGCAATTGACATGTGCATCTGTTATTTAAAAGAGTATACCCCAGCTTTTTGATGTCATGACTACATGTTACCTTTAAAGTTGAATTTTATTTTGAAAATGTGTACATTGTGAAAAAATGCATTTTTTAGGGATAATTTTGTATTTTATCAATTTTGTGATTTCATTTAAATAATGGATACAAATGTAATAATTTTGAAACATTAAAACATCTATAAAATTGACACTTATTCACTGAAAAAAACCATTATTTATTTATATAAAAAATTGTTACCTATTTACTAAAAAAAAATCACTGCTTATTTTTTGAAAAACGCTACTTATTTTCTTAAAAAAAGCCACTATTTATTATCAAAAAATTGCTATCTATTCTTCTAAAAAAAAAATCGTTGCTTGTTCTCTAGAAACCTAATGTCCATTCACTTAAAAAACTATTATCTTAAAAAAAAATGTGACCTATTCTTAAAAAAAAAAATCATGGCGTAAAGTGCCGTTAGGTAATAATTTCATATGTGTTGCTATAGGTAGAAAAGATTACTATCTTAGATCTATCACAGTGCTAATAATTGCAGTGACTTGAAAACTACCGCATTAGACTTTAGGCAGTGGGTTTTGGGTCAAAGGTAGTGGTTCAAATCCTTTGTTTTTTTTACTAAAGTATTATCTTTTCAATGTAAATTTTGCTATATCCATTAGATAATGTGTTTATATAGTAGAATTCATGATAAAAATACAAAAATGCAAACTGTCAAATTGAAAATGTAATGTCTTCATTAGATTCCATCAAGCCCCTCTCATTAACATAAATCAATTGCTTAAAATAATGTTTAAGGAATTATTTACCCACTCTCCCAAGTTTATTCAGTCATACATGTGAATTCAACAAAAATTTCAATTAATGTTTTTGCCATAATGTTGAATCCTAACGACTAACTTGATCTAACGTCTTTATATTTTGTTGAAGAAAGAAAAGAAATCAGATCAAAGCAAAGTTTACTTTGACCTTTGTTGGCTATAACACAATATGTCATGAACATCTACAATGCCTGAAGGGAAAATTAGGTCAATTGTTGCCCACTTCAAGCTTTGTTACAAACATGAAAATTATCCATAGTCATATATTGAATATATTAATAAGCTAAATTAATATTTGATTTATTGGTTTCAAGTTTAAGGTTTTTGGATTCCTTTCTCTAGTTTCATACCAATAATGATAGCACAACAATGAAAGCAAATA
Organism: Rhizophora apiculata; assembly: GCA_037832385.1. Lineage (NCBI taxonomy): Eukaryota > Viridiplantae > Streptophyta > Magnoliopsida > Malpighiales > Rhizophoraceae > Rhizophora > Rhizophora apiculata. The sequence continues at coordinate 1,425,608 of CM075433.1, read as the reverse complement.
AGGCTTGAAAGGCAAAGGAATTTGAATATTAGAAAAATGGCTTAGCAAACTTTTTATTATCCCTTAACTTCATTATATATAAAGTATGTTCAAAATAAAAAATTCAAATTGAAGAGTTGTTGAAGTTTGTCACTTTTACAACTTGAAATTCATATTGAAAATGAAGTTGGAAGTGAAAAGTATAATAATCGAAAGTTTAAACTAATATACAATGATTGTTTAACTTGATTAACAATCTACATCCAATTTAAAATAAAGTAAGGACTTTTTGAACTTGAAGCAACCAACAGTGGCTCCTTCCTTTAGCACTTAACTATCATAACTAACTTTCAAATTCTGGAAAGAAGCTTGATCAAAATTGTAGTAGATAACTCATGGTGGCAAAATGGTTGCATCATTATAGATGTAATAGATAACTTATGATGCTTCTATATTTGTTCTTTTCTGGTTCAAGGTTGCCATCTTCTTTTTAGAATTTATTTCAAGGGGTGAGAGTAGTTGTTGAGTTTTTATAATTTGTTATGTGAAACTTTTGGAGCATTAGCTTTACATCTTTTGCTTGATTTATAATGATTCCTTATTGAGACTGGTAAACTTGTTGGCCAAGAAAGTAATACATCTTACCAAGATCATTCATTTCAAACTAATTCCTTATATCTTCTTTAAATTGAATTACAAGTTTAGTATTATTCCCAATAACCATAAGGTCATCAACATAGAGTGAGATATAGAGCAAGTGAGGCTTTTCTTCTTTAACGTAAAGAATTGCATCATTATGGCTCTTGTTAAACCTTAGCCTTATTAGGTGCTTATGGATTCTAGTATAGTAGGCTTTTGGTGCCTACTTAAGGCCATAAAGAGCCTTTCTCAGCAAGTAAACTTTATCCTCCTCACCATTTTTCACAAACCCTTTAGGCTGATTAACATAGATCTCCTTATGAAGTACACCATTCAAGAAGGCATATTGGACATTAAATTGATTTACAAACTAGTCCTTATATGTTGCATCTACAAGTAAGAGCTTGATGGTGTCTAACTTAGCAATAGGTGCATAGGTTTCTATGTAATCTACACTAGGTTATTATGTAAATCCCTTTGCCATAAGTCTGGCTTTTAATTTATTAACAAACCATCAATATTAAGCTTAATTTTGTTGGTCCATGTGACTATTATTGGCTTTTTGTTGCTAGGATTAGGAACTAATTTCTAATTGTCATTCTTACATATAGAATTTATTTCCTCTTACATTGCCTTTCTCCATTTTTCCTATTTAGATGCTTCTTGATAAGCTAAAGGCTCAAGGACTACAACATTACATCTTTCATAGATGTTTGTAATGCTTCTAATTGCCCTTATAGGCAAGTGATTAATGTTTTCCTCTTTAGAGGAATATGGTTCTTACTCCTAGATTTGTATTTGGAAGTCTAATTCTTTTTAATTGAACCTCAATAATGTCCCAATCCCACCTTTCACTCTTATGGAATTTGAGATCTTTATTGGTAGATATTTAGCAAGTATTAACATTATAAGTTTTATAATTTCCTAGAGTATTTAAGTAGACAATAAAGATTGTAAAGTGGCCTTATAATCTATCTTAGTTATTTTGATTTCAGGTTCATGCGCATAACAAATGCAACTAAACACCTTCAACTGGTAGAAAAAGGCTTATTATCAAACCATACCTTAAAAGGAGTTAAATTTGGTAGAGATTTAGTTGGTAGTTTATTTAAAGGTAGACAAAAGTTGCAATAGCTTTTGCCTAAAACCTTTTAGGTAGATCTTTCTTTGCAATCAAGCACCTAGTCATCTCCATTATGGTTCTGTTTTTCCTCTCATAAAACCCCTTTTATTGGGGGTGAATATGGAGTTATCTACTGCTCTAGCAAATGTGCAGATTACTTTAAATGAACCATAGAAAAATTCTAAGCCATTGTTTGTTCTAATGGATTTAATCATGTATCCTAATTGCTTTTCAATCCATACTTTGAACTTTTGAAATATAACAATCACTTTTGACTTGAATTTAAGGAAAAAGATCTAGTAGAACCTTGAAAAATCATCAATAAATATATGCTATCATTTAGTAAGTTGGTCCTCATTAGTCCACAAAGGTCTAAATGAATTAATTGCAACTTCCCTTTAGCCTTAGAGAACTAAGTTAGGGAGAAGGGAAGCCTAGTTTGCTTCCTTAATTGGCAAATCTTGCATATACGACTAGGTTAACCTATATTAGGCAAATCATGCACTAGCTTTTTTTGCTACAATTTTTGAATGGTAGCATAGTAAAAATGGCTAAACCTCTTATGTCATAAAGTAAAATCATTTGAAGTGGCAAGCAAAGCAAGATATTGTATCTTCTTTATGTCTAAATGGAAGCTTTTTCCATTCATAGCCATACTGACTAGATGAGTACAAGTATCATCATAGATAGTGCAATTTTTATATCTAAATAATAGAGGAAAAATCTTTCTCTAGAAGCTAGCCAACACTTAGTAAGTTTTGACTAATATTAAGCATAATAGAACATTAATGATGAGTTTGATACCTAAATCAATATGAAACATAGGAATACCTTTTTCTTTAACATCAAGGTACAACCATTGTCAATTATCACCTTTGATTTGAAAGTTTGATCAAGGATCTTGAAGAATTTAGGTGTTGAAGACATGTGGCTAGTGCAAGTATTGTCCACCAACCAAATCCTTATATCATTCTTTTTAGCACTCAATGTTGCTACAAATAAGTGCTATTCAGGAAGCTAATCTTCATTAGCAACTTATGCTTTTTGCTTAGATTGTTAAGGCTTCTGTTAAGAGAACTTATCTTTCTCAAAGAAAATCTTCTCTAAATGCCCCTTTTTGTTACAAATTTTGCATATGATATTTGGTTTTCTCCAATAAAACTTGGACAAATAATTAATTCTTTTATAATACTCATATGATGAGTACTACCTTTTATAGTGAATTTGGTTACCTTAACTTCTTTTCCTAGTTGCTTGCCATGATTTCTTCTTCTTGGTTGACTTTTCTATTTGTGAGAAGCTTGTAGGGCCCTTTCAATTGTGTTTTCTTGCCTCAAAAGTATTCTCTATTCTTGAGGTTGATGAATGCTAATTAGTTCTCCTAAAGAGATGGTGTTAAGGTCCTTGGAGTCTTTTAAAGAGAATATCTTAGCTTTAAACCTCTTTGGAATACTCACCAAGACCTTTTCGACTACATTTCCGTTGGAGAAATCCTCCCTTAACACCTTGATTTAATTAATAAGTTTCAACAACTTGTCATTGTAATGTTTAATTGTCATTGTCTCCTTCATCTTTAGGGTTTAAATTCTCTTTTGAGGTTGAGAAGTTGCATATTTCTTGTTTTAGAGCTACTCCATACTCCTCCTTCAATCTACCCTAAGTTTCTTTTGCTATTTCACATGTCATTATTCTATTAAAGATAAACTTTGTGATAGTTGTATGAATGCAATTTAATGCCTTATATTGCTTGGGGACTTGCTCATTATGATGCTTCAATTGAGCCATGGTTGGGTTTGCTGGTAAATGGGCAGGTTTAGATTCCCTTTTCAGTGACCTCTCAAAAGTTAAAGGCCCTAAAATAAGTCTTCATCATGACTATCCATTATGTGTAATTTTTACTAATGAATTTGGGACGTGGAAGGGGGGAGGAGTTTTTTAAAGCCATTTAAGATATGTAAAGATCAAATCTCTAGTATTTGCTCTCTCTCATTGGTGTTTAAACTCTCTCTATCTCTTAAAGAACAAGTGGCACAAGGACCTTTTGGCTTTAATACTACTTCTGTTGGTTACAAGTTTAAGGTTTTTGGATTCCGTTCTCTAGTTTCATACCAACAATGACAACACAACAATGATAGCAAACAAGGCTTAAAAGAGGAAGGAATTTGAATATCAAAAAAATGTCTTAGCAAGCCTTTCATTATCCTTTAACTTCATATTATATACAAAGTACGTTCAAAATACAAAATTCAAATTGAAAAACTATTAAAGTTTGCAACTTTTACAACTTGAAATTCAAATTGAAATTGAAGTTGAAATCAAAAATCACAATCATCAAAAGTTTAAACTAATATACAATAATTGTTTAACTTGATTAGCAAGCTATATCTAATTCAAAATAAAGCAAAGACTTTTGGAACTTGAAGCAAGTAGCAATGACTTCTTCCTTTGGCACCTAAGTGTCATATCTAAATTCAAATTTTGGAAGGAAGCTTGATCAAAGTTGCAGTAGATAACTCATGGCAACAAAATGGTGGCACCACCAGGATTTTTATGACTTAATGCGTGGTTATAGTTCAATTCTATTCTAATAACATTTTATACTTATATCTTTGAGTGTGCTAATTTCTTATTTTTGTGTATTAAAGCTTTAATGTTATACATTGTAGACGTATAAGTTCTACAAATCTTTTAAACCAATATGAAATTAACATATTACCTTTATCTTTTCTTTTGTCCATTGTGTGGTTGATTCTTTAGATATAGTATTTCTTGCTTGTTTAATTCATCTGTCGCTTAAAAAGAATGTCATCACCATTTGTGAAAAAGAATACAAATTTGCAATCTAGCCTACATTTGTGTTAGCTTTATTTTCTTTTGACGTTTTTCGTTTCTATTACAACAACTCTCATGCACACATACACCTCAGGTTGCCATCGTGTGTTCATGTCCCAAGCCATCTAGTTTGAGAAAGAGAAGAGACTTCAACCAACTTTTTTGCCCTTTTTTTTTTTACACAATTTCAATTAAAGAAGTGGAATGAACTTTTATTTATATATTTATTGATTTTTTTAATTATGTAAGCAGTGGAATTAAGTTGAAATGTAGATGTTGGTGAAAGTTCCGAGCAAGGGTCTTGATCGTTGACACCTATACGTATAATACCTAAAAGCAAAAAACTTATTGAACCTTCATTGAAACAACACCGTGCGGCGGCGCGTGTGCAGCTAGTGTGCTGTGACCTGCATGGATTGTTCACCAATTCTTACGTTTCCTGACCTCCTTTCAATGTTTGACCTCTGGCGATACGTAGATTGGCACGATGCGACTCTGTGGGTGGGTCGTATGTTGTTTTCCGCAACCTTTTCCAACAGCAGGCAACGGTGCCAACAAGCTTCCAGCAAGTCTCCGTAGGCAGTTTGACGTCCTTAGTGTATTTTCTCGCCCTCTTCAGTTACTTTCGTGATTGTTTTTTTCTTTCCGTTGACCTCGTTATCTTTTAACAAATTGGTGTACTTTAAATCGGAAAAAAAAAAAAGAAGAAAAAAAAGCTTCAATGTGCTAATTTTGATACCTATCGTGCAAGGGGCTTTGGATGGCTCTTTTTCAGATGGATTAGAATCTCCACCACTAAAGATAATTGCCCCTTTGCTCAAATTTTAGTGGTTGAATGTGTGTGATTGCCTCTGATGTGTTGGGTTCCTTTTGTTTTTGGGTGACTTTCCTTCTGCTTCGCATTTTAGTTCGCTAAATTAATTATGACTAGTTTTTTAGTGATCATCGGTGAAACAATACACTTGATTAGATGCTTAATCATTGACATTTACTTTGATCATTATTTTGAGCTTATTTTAGGTCATTTATGTGTAATTATATCTTTAAAAATAATAATAAAATAAAAAAAGAATTAAGAAGTTATATAAATTTAACTATAGATACCTTAATTCTTACTATAATTGAGTGAAAATAGTTATTTTTCTTTCTAGGTGATTATTTAAATATAACTTTGGTAGTTTTATGATGTTAACTCTTTTTTATTCTCTTTCTCTTTTTAATAGTGTTAAATAGTGACATTCTTAATATTATCTTTCGGTCAATTTTTTGGTGCCAAAACAATTGCTCCTTTGGCTCCTTTTTTTTTTTTTTTTTGCCACATTAATGAAAATTACTTTCATAATGAAATCTATTTAATATCGATTGTCAATCTTTGATTATTTTTGTTAGACAATGCAAATTAATTTGCCTTTTGCTATGCAGCTAATATTGATTTTCATTTAGTTGGATGACTAGAAGTATTTCTATACTTAACATTATGTAGGTTTTTAACTTGTAGGATTCACACTTGCATTAATTTATCGGGTCTTATACGGAGGATTGATGGACTTATATTACTAAATTTGGATACTTGTTTTAGGGTCTTTAAGAAAGAGAAGTCCTTTTTGTGATTTAATAAGGTGATTTAAACTCACAAATAATATTTTTTAATTTTAAATTTAGTTTGAAAATCTAAAGAATTACTAACCATATTTTTTTTAAATGAATATATATTTTAATATATATTAGATTATATAAATTAATTTATCATAATTTAATTATTATTTTTTTATTTTTATTTCTTACTATCTTCTATTATTCTTTTTTTTTTTAATATTTAAATATATAACTTGTAATTCAAATATAATTTAAAAATATAAATATGAGACATTTTTAATTAAATAGATAAAATAAGCGTATAATAATATACATGCACTATTTTTAAAAGTATACTCTTTATTAGTACTAAAATCGCTAGTTTTGGATTATTTAAGTCAGTTGACTTAACTGTTTCTTTCTAACCTATAATTTTTCATAGATAAATGTTTATAAGAGTTTTATTACATACATTTAAATAAATAATAAATATAAAATTATATCAATTAATTATAATTATTAATTAGAAAATCAACTAATAAGGCAAATCGTTTGGATTTAGTACGTGATGTTGGTTATTATGAGACTTACAAGAAGTTTATTATGAGAAAATGATTACAAGGAGTGGAAAACTTGTTTGTGATGTTGGTTTTGCTCTCTTTTATAGGTGAAGAGATGTACAGTATTGAATGTTTGGACAAATTTTCTTTCGGTGGTAAAGCCCTACAGATCTGGATTGAGTGGTTCTTTTGACAGGAATCACTTTTGGGTAAAGTAAGTTTACTTTGGGGAAAGTAGATTCCCTGACACTTTACTTTTTCTTTTTATCCCTGCTACTTTCAGCAAATGATTTATTCGACTTTTGTCTGGATGCTTTGGTGTCTTTTAGAGATCTGTAGATATAATCGAACGAATCATGGTTGGCTAGAGGATCATAAGAAGTGGATGCTGAACTGTCTGTCAATAATTGTTGTTCAGCTTTTGCCAAAAGTTGCTTTGAGAGAAGAAATATATTTTTCTTATGATTTGGATCCCACAAGTTGGGCTTGTGTTTGGGCCTTATAGGCCAAAAACTGGGAAGTGGAAGTCTCGAATTTGTTGGATTAGGCTGGATGTTGGTTGAACCATGCTAGGACTCCTTTTGGATGAGCCTTCTGTTAATGGACTTTAGAGAATTGTTGCCAGAATTTGACTTTGTAGGTCCATCCCAGAACTAGAGTGGTCGTCATTACATCTAATTGGTATTGGAAATCCCACATATAGCACTATGGGAGTCTAAAATAATAACATATGCTTCCTCTATTTTGGATAAAACATATTTGTTAGTAAAAAGTTGGAAACCTTCTTAAGTTGGTTTAGGGAAAATTTGGCGAATAGGTCTAAACCAAGACCATCAGGGTATGAACTAAAGAGGAAATTTGATGATTGTTTGTGCTTCCCAGAAGAATAACTAGGAATATTTGAATTGAGAATTTTAAAAATAAAAGGCATTAAATCATGATTGTTTGTAACCATAATAAGAAAAGTATTAGGCAAAATTGGAGTTTTGGTAGACAGATGATTTAAAAGATATTTGTATGGAAGAATGATTTGGCCATTCTAAAGGGTGAAGAATTCTAATAATTTGAATAGTGGAATATCCAATTTCATTGTTATGGGTATGATGGCAAAATTTGGCTGAGTTTGTATAAATGAGGATGACTTCATAATATTTGTGGGTTCGGCAAGGATCCTGAGGTTTATAGAACCATGTCTGAAATAAATTTTGTGTACATCATCTAGGGTCATCAGGATAATATCCTTGTTCAATGAGTTCAAGGTGTTGGAAGTTGAGTTTTTTGAAATAAGGAGTTTGAAAAGATTTTGGAGGGGCTTATGAAATGGCCACCTTTGTTTTTGAAAAATCAATTTGAAGAGGGGATGGTGTGACCTTGACCACCTCTTTTTATGATGGCGAGACTATCGTTTGTTTAGGTGGTGATAATGTTATCACCTGTTTTCCTTTGAGGATGACCTTCTTTTTCTCAGAATTGTCAGAGGATGAAGAAGGAGGAGTTGGTCATCTTTTGGATTTTGTAGTGGATTTGTCCTCATGGAGTTTGTTTATGAGGGCCTTTAATGTTTTTTTTTTTTTTTTTTGTTGCTGGGCTTAGTTTGTCAAAACTTGGTATTGGGGAGTTAGAGGATTCAATGGATTCAGAAGAATCCATTAAGACTTGTTTTCTTGGTTGGGCTATTTTTTAGGTGTCAGAGTCAGATGAAGTTGGATGGCTGCATATGTCAGCCCATGTTAGAATTTTGGCATGTGTTTTTTTGCGGGATGGCCTAAGTATGAGTGGTTCCTTGAAGAAATTCCCTTGTAAGAAAATTAGGTAAATTGTTAGTAAAATCTTTAATATACTCAATATCAAAATCGTAAATATTTAAAATTGCCTACCATTTGGCAAAAATTTGTTTGGAAGTAAGGTTTCGAACATCTTTTTGTAAAACAAACTTTGTAGCTTGGCAATCTATTCTTAAGAGAAATTTTTGGTTTAGCAAATCATTTTGAAATTTTGAAATATATAAAACAATAGCCAAAATTTCTTGTTTGATAGTGGAATACTTCTCCTGATAGTCATTCTAGTGTTTAGAGGTAAATCTCACCAGTTGTTCTTGTTGTCCCTTTACTTATTTAAGGATTCCCCTATACCCTTGGTCAGATGCATTAGTTTCAACTATTTTGAGTAAAGTTGGATCGACAAGGTATAAATAAGGTGTTTTGACTTAGGACTTAATGGTCCATACTATTTGTGTGAGATCCTCTGTCCATGTTTTGGAGGCATTTGTTTTGGACAATTAATCATGTAATGGTTTAAGAATAAGGTGTAATTTGGGGGGTAGAAATTAGAGACATAGTTGAGGCTACCAAGGGACCTTTGGAGTTGAGTCTGATCAATAATTTGATCAGGAAATTTTTTGGCAAAGATAAGAGCTCTGGAAAAAGGGGTGATAATTCCTTGACTGATGTAGTCACCAAGAAACCGTATTTTGGTTTAAAAGAGATCCATCTTAGATTTGCAAAACAGCTAAGCTAGCCATTTTTGTCAAATGCATGAAATGAAGCTAGTGTTTGATGTGTTTGTCAATGTTTTTAGAGAATACAAATACATCATCAATGTATACTATGATGAAATGCATGCATGACATATAGATTTCATTCATGATACGTTGGAATTCAAAAGGTGCATTTTTAAGTGCAAATGACATGACATTCCATTCATGTTGGCCAAATGGGACTGTGAAAGCAGTTTTATAACGGTCATTTTCATGAATTTGAATTTACCAAAAACTTGATTTCATGTCAAATTTAGAAAAGATATAAGCATGCACAAGTCTTTGAGGTAAATCTTTTTGATTTGGAATGGGGTACCTGATCCATTCTAAAGTGTCTTTGAGAGGTTTGTAGTTGATTACCAAATGGGGAACACCACATTTGAGTTTGACGTTTTTATTGACATAAAATGCTGCACAACTCTAAGGTGATTGGCTTGGTCTGATGATGCCTTTGTCAAGTAATGTTGTTCCCACAACCTTGTGTGGGTTGTAATTATTGTCAACTAGGTTTAAGTGTACAAGAAAGTAAAGCCATATAGAAGGGCAAGAAGGTAAAAGCTACATAGAGGAGCAAGAATGTAAAAGCCACATGGAAGGGCCAGACAGTAAATTCGCCGCAAGTAAATCCTGTTAGGGTTTCATGGAAGAGTATATAAAGGCCATTGGAAGACGACAAAAAGAAACGGATAAGCAACTTAAGCAGAACGGCACACAGTCGGCAACTTGAGCAGAACGGCACACAGTCGGCAATTTGAGCAGAACAATGGTCGGCGAGGAGACAATCCGACTAAACAGCGGTCGATGAGGAGACAATATGGCTGGACGGAAAAACAAAAACCGACGGTGAGAGAAATCTGGCTGGGACGGTGAAGAGATTCGGCTAGACAGCGTGAGACCAGAAAGATCCGGCTGGGACGGTGAAGAGATCCGGTGACGGCGTGAAACCAGAAAGATCCAGCTGGGACGGTGAAGAGATCCGGCAGAATAGGGGCTGGATGGCGTGAGACCAAAACAGGGCAGAAACCTGATTCGGCCAACCAAAAGAGATCCGGTCGACAGTGAGAGATTTGGCAGAACAGGGGCTGGACGGAAAAACAGAAACCAATAGAGAGAGAGAGAGATCTGGTTGACGGTGAGAGATCCGGCAGAATAGGGGCTGGATGAAAAAACAGAAACGTGAGGCGAGTCGTGAGACAAGGAGACAAGTGAGACCGTGAGACGATGAAAGTAAGAGCTGTGTGAGACAACCTAGAGTAGGAATTCGGTGAAGTATCGGAAAGAACTCAACATATTTCCAGATTTCTTCAGGAGAGGTTAGAGAGCGTTGCAGTGAACTTCTAAGCAGCAGTAGAGCAGCCTTTCAATTCAACAGAGGCAAGACAAGCTAGAAGAAGGGTAGACACAATAAGTGACACTCTTTGTATTGTACTTGCTTAGTATTTGTAATAGTGAATGGAGCTAGAGGATTAAGACATCCATTGTAACTGGAATTTTCAAGTATAGTGGATAGTCTCAGTAAGGAAGAGTCGCTACCATCGTGGATGTACGTCACGTTGATGGAACCACATAAATTTCATGTGTCCTTAATTTGTTTTACGTTATGTGTTTTAAATTGAGTTGTGAATGCAGTTAAAGTATCAGCCAACCCATAACCTAACAAAGGGTTAAACAAGAACATCCGAATTGTCTATTAGGTAAGGTGTCTGAAAGGTGACTTTGGGAACTATTGTAATTAGTAGGTTGTAATAGATCTACCTTAGTCGAGTCTGAGAAAGAGTTCACTTTTAAGAAGAGGTTGAAGTTGTTCACTTACCTGCGAATTGCGAATTATGGTGATATTGATTCATCCCCCCTCTCAGTATCACAAACTAGTAGATTCTAGGGAGAAGTCGGGAACTTCAATTGGTATCAGAGCACAGGTTTATCAGTTTGAAACTTGACAACTGGGTGTACTAATTTGAAGGGATCTAGAAGTTTAACTTGTTTAGCATACTGAGAAATAGAAGTCGACACCAACACTAGCACCACTTACAGCAAGAAGGTTCCAATCTTCAACGGAACCAACTATCTTATGTGGAGAGTAAGAATGCAAGTGGTATTTGCAACTATGGGCATGAACGTGGTGAAATACATACAGGAGGGTTTTGTGGCTCCGAAAGAAGGTAAAGACCCAACCCCAGAGGAGTTAAGGCAGTTTGAGATAAATGGGAAGGCCTCAAATGTCATCATTTTAGCATTGATAGATGTTGAGTATGCTAAAGTTATGGACTGCAAATCTGCCAAGGAGATATGGGACAGATTGCAGAAAGTCTATGAAGGTGATGGCAGAATGAAAGAGGTTGAGCTTCAAGTGTTCAAAGAGAGATATGAATCTCTCAGAATGCAGAAGAATGAGACAGTTCAAGAGTTCTTCACCAGGGTTATTGACGCTGTGAACGATTTGAGAAGTCATGGGAAGAACAAGAAGGACTCATTGATTGTGAAGAAAATTTTGAGAATTCTGCCTGAGAGGTTTGCCTCAAAGGTGACAGCTATAGAGGTGAGTAGAGATCTCAATTCTATGTCTTTGCATGATTTTTAGTGCAATCTCATTGCATATGAAATGAGAATAAAGTCAACTGAGAGCTTCTCAACATCAAAGGTATCAAAGGAGGCAGTCTTCAAAGCTATGAAACACTTGAAGATAAAAGAAGAGGAAGAATCATCCAGTGATGATGATGATGATGAGGAAAAAGGGGAAGGTGAAGTATTGACTTACTTCACAAGGAAATTCAAAAAGGGGTTTAAGAAGGGGAAAGGACAATTGTCTTTGAGATGTTATCGTTGTGGACAGACTAAATACTTTGCTTCTCAGTGCAAAGTGAAATTTAACGATGAAGATGAGGATGGTGATGATGAGTAGAATTGAAGATGGAGAAAATCATCATTCAAACCAAAGAAGTCCAGTAAGAAGATTGCCAACCCATAGAGGAAGACGAGAGGCTCATTCAAGAGTTATGTGAATCAGACAAAAGAAGCTGATGAGAAGGAAGATGAAGACTCATCAAATAAGTATGTCTTTATGGCATTAGCACAAGGTGGTAGCTCAACCTTTGAAGAGGAATAGGAAGTTAATGAAGAAGAGCCAGATCTTGAAGCTGAGCTGGGCTTTAAAGGAGATAATTAGAAGGGGCAAAACCCTAAGAAGGTTGGAGGCCCATATAAAACAAGTTGAAGCAGAGTCTAAGGAAGCTGAAAGTCAAAACGATGAAATAAGGGCTGAGCATATTGACTTGAAGAGAAGATTTGAGGAACAGATCAAAATATGTGAAGACCTTACAGTAGAGCTTGGCTCAAGGGCTTCAAAAATCGAAGAAATGGAGAAAGAGTTGTTGAGACTTCAGCAATAACTCAAAAGTAGCAAAGAGAACTTGCAGAAGTTTGAAATGATAGGAGAAACAAGTTTTGCAAAAGGAGAGAAGAATGTAGAGAAAATGCAGCAATTTAAGGCTGCATTGGCTAAAGAAAATAAGAATGTGCCACAGAAGTTGAAAGAGAAGGTTGTGACTCAGAAGAAGATAGCTGAGAATAAAGAAGATCTGAAGAAGCAACCTAGGGTGGCAAATGAGAAGGAAGAAAAGAAAGTCAGCCAGCAAAGGGCTACGGCTGAACAGAAAAAGGAGAAGAAGGTGACTGAAATGAAAGTCACACAAGTAAAGAAGCCAACTACTTTACCTACACAGCAAGCGATAAACAGGAGAAGACAAGTTGTGATAAGACCCAAGAAGAGACAGTTTCAAGGTCATTGCCTTTATTGTGGAGTTTGGGGTCATAAGGCGAGTAACTGCTGGTGGAGAAGGCCAGTATATGTCTCCAACTTGAAAAGATATGATGCTGCATACAGGGGGGGGACAATACAAAATTCAGAAGAGAACACCTGTCGTGAGTTCTTACACATACTGTAAAAGGCAAGGATACGCTGACAAGGATTGTTGGTGGAAGCCCAAACCAATGGTTTCAAAGAACAAGTTTGCTATATTGGCAGACCTGGAACAGTGTGAAAGGTGCAGGCAGGATGGCCATAATGCCAAGAGATGCTTGACACTTCTCCCTGAGCAAGAGAAGGCACTCAATGGCACAGTGGAAACAAGCGATGCAGTCAAAGCTGAGAAAAAAGAGAAAGTTATCTTTTAGCTAGTTCAAAAGAAGGAATATAAAGCTAAAAGGGAGGTGGCTAATATAACTGAAATTGCACTTAAAGTAGACTGCAAGGATAAGCAATGGATCCTTGATAGTGGATGCACTTCGCACATGACGGGAGATAAGAGTAAATTATCAAAGCTAAACAAATCAAGAGAAGGCAGAGTCAAGTTTGGCAATGATGATTCACTCAACATCAATGGTCAGGGGTCAGTAAAGATTGGAAGAGGAAAGTTGAAAGATGTTCTGCACGTTAAAGGACTTAGATATAATTTAGCATCTGTCAGTCAATTATGCAACGAAGACCATAAGGTAATATTCACAAAAATAGGTTGCCAAGTAAAGAGTAAAGAAGGCAATATTGTTGCAGCCGAGAAGAGAATAGCTAGAAATTTATATGTGATTGAAGAGGACAAGACAAGCAGCTGTTTACTTACAAAAGAAGAAGAAAATCAACTCTGACATAGGAGGTTAGGACACTTAACACAGAAGAACATAAGGAAGCTGACCACTACTCATGCAATTAGAGACATTCCAGACCTCAAGAGAGAGAGGGAGTATGTCTGCTCAGCATGCTCTAAAGGAAAACATGTCAAAAAGCAGTATAAGACCAAAGAGTTCAGTTCTGAAGCAATGCTTGACATTGTACATACTGATTTGTGTGGGCGAATGAGAACAAAAGGGTTGAATGGTGAGAGGTACTTCATCTTGTTTGTTGATGATTATTCCAGAAGAACCTGCATCATGCACCTCAAATACAAGTCAGAAGTTTTGAAATGCTTCAAGAGATACAGAAGATTGGCTAAAAATGAGAGTGGAAAGAAGATCAAAATATTGAGGTTAGATAAAGGTACTGAATTCACAAATGGAGCTTTTGAAGATTACCTTGAGAAGTATGGAATTCACCATCAGATGGCAGCAGCAAGAACACTTCAACAGAATGGGGTAGTAAAGAGGAAGAATAGAGCTGTGGTTGAAATGACAAGAACTCTACTGTTGGAATCCAAGCTTCACACAAGATTTTGGACAAAAGCAACATTTACAGCCGTGCACCACCTACTAAATAGAGTTCTACTAAGGACCAATACTAATAAAACTCCATATGAGCTATGAAGTGGGAAGAAGACAACAGTCAAGCATCTCAGAGTCTTTGGCAACCTATGTTTTGTGAAGAACAAGGAGCAAAACTTGGAAAAATTCAACGTTAGGTCTGATGAAGGCATCTTTGTGGAATACTCAGCAAAGACAAAAGGTTACAGAGTTTTCCTACATAAGCTGGGAAAAGTGATCACTTCCAGTGATGTAAGAATAGATGAGAACTGGAAAACAATGCAAATGGAGAAGCTGAGGACAATGAAGAAGATGACTTCAAAGTAGATGAAGAATCAGACTAACCTGAAGAAAAGGAACAAGAAGTAAGTTCAGACTCGGAGAAGAGTGAGTCTGAAGATGAAGAAAGAGATCCTCTTGCAACTAAAACGGTGTAAGGAAGAAGGACAAAGAAAACATAGACCAATACTCATCAAGGAGATCAGATCATAGGTAACCCATCAGCAGGAGTTACAACAAAAAGAAGAATTATGGGAGTTACTGCTTTACTCTCATAAGTTGAACCTAAATCTGTTGAAGAGGCTATTCAAGACAAAGCCTGGGTCAAAGCTATCAATGAGGAGCTGGATCAAATTGAGAAGAATGATAAATGGGAGTTGGTTCCAAGACCCACTAATAAGAATGTCATAGGAACAAAGTGAGTGTTTAGGAATAAACACAATGAAGATGGCAAGGTGGTGAGAAACAAGACTAGGCTGGTTTGCAAAGGCTACACTCAGATAGAAGGGGTAGATGTTGATGAAACTTTTGCACCAGTAGCAAGGTTAGAGACTATCAGAATGTTCTTAGCTTTGGCAACACACAAAAGGTATAAAATCTATCAGATGGATGTGAAATCCACCTTTCTGAATGGGCTCCTGAAAGAAGAAGTGTACATTGAACAATCCAATGGAGTACAAATCAGTGAGGATGAGACACATGTGTGCAAGCTGAAGAAAGCTTTGTATGGTCTTAAGCAAGCTTTAAGAGCATGGTACAGCAAGCTGGATGCGTACTTGAGAAGGTTGAACTTCAGAAGAGGAACAGTTGATAATAACCTGTATGTGTTCAATTTAGAGAAAGGTCAGCTGATAACCATAGTATATGTGGATGATATCATCTTTGGAGGGGATCACTCTGAGATATGCCAAGATTTTGCACAAAAGATGAGTGAGGAATTTGAGATGTCATTGATTGGAGAAATGACATACTTTCTTGGATTACAGATAAAGTAGTGTGAAGAAGGTATCTTTATTTCTCAGACGAAATATGCCAAAGAGATGCTAAAAAGGTTTGGCATAAAGGATAGCAGATCTGTCAATACCTTTATGACAGTGGGTTGCAAGTTAACAAAAGATCAGGAGGGAAGGAGTACAAGCCCTACAGAGTACAGGAAGATGATATGGAGCCTTCTGTACCTTACGGCATCGAGGCCTGATCTTATGCAAGCTGTGTGCGCTGCCAGCAGATTTCAAGCTGATCCTAAGGAGTCTCATGTATTGGTAGTGAAAAGAATCCTAAGGTACCTCAAAAGAATATTAGAAATGGGATTGTGGTATCCAGCCATGGATTCTATTAAACTACAAGCATACATCGATGTAGACTGGGCAGGAAGTATAGATAATAGAAAATCAACCAACAGCTACAACTTCTACTTGGGTTCAAAGTGTGTTGCATGGTTAAGTAGAAAGCAAAACAGTGTTGCTTTGAGCACAGCTGAGGCTGAGTATATGGCTACTTGTGCAACATGTACACAGGTGATATGGATGCTAAGACAATTAGTAGACTTGGGTGTTGAAGTGAAGTTACCAGTGAGTGTATTTTGTGATAATCAAAGTGCTATTGATCTCAGCAAGAATCCGATTCAACATTTGAGGAGCAAGCATATTGACATCCGGTATCACTTCATCTAAAATCAAGTGGAATAGGGTATAATTCAGTTGGAGTATGTTGGCACTAAAGATCAAATTTCAGATATTCTAACTAAACCTTTGTCCACATAGCTGTTTGAAAAGTATAGATTGAGTCTATTTGTGCAAATGCCTCCTCAAGCCTGAAGTTCAGGTGAATCCTCCATCTCCACTTTGTGAGTTTTTCAAATTTGTAATTGGTTGGCAAAGAGGGAGAGAAACAACAGTGCAGGGGGAGCTGTTAAGAAAGGAGGAGTGTATATTTAAGGGGAGTTGAAACTGTTACATAGTGGCTTTTGTAATAAGTGTTGCCAACAATTACAAAGGGGGAGATTGTTGTTCCCATAGCCTTGTATGAGTTGTAATTGTTGTCAACTAGGTTTAAGTGTGTAAGAAAGTAAAGCCACATTGAAGGGCAAGAAGGTAAAAGCCACATGAAGGGGTAAGAACATAAAAACCACATGGAAGGGCAAGACAGTAAATTTACCACAAGTAAGCCCTATTAGGGTTTTATGGAAAAGTATATAAAAACTATTAAAAGACAACAAAAAGAGACGGATCAGCAACTTGAGTAGAACAGCATACAGTCGGCAATTTGAGCAAAACAGTGGTTGGTGAGGAGATAATCCGGTTGAACAGCGGTCAGCGAGGAGACAATCCAGCTGAATAGTGGTCGGCAAGGAGACAATCTGGCTGGACGGAAAAACAGAAATCGATGGTGAGAGAGATCCAGCTAGACGGCGTGAGACCAGAAAGATCTGGCTAGGACAATAAAGAGATCCGGCAACGAAGTGAGACCAGAAAGATCCGGCTGGGACAGTGAAGAGATCTGGTGACAGCGTGAGACCAAAAAGATCCGGCTGGGACGGTGAAGAGATCCGGCAGAACAGGGGCTGGATGGCGTGAGACTAGAACAGGGCAGAAACCCGATTTGGCCAACCAAAAGAGATCTGGCAGAAAGAGATCTGGTCGATGGTGAGAGATCCAGCAGAACAAGGGTTGGACAGAAAAATAGAAACGTGAGGCGAGTCGTGAGACAAGGAGACGGGTGAGACCGTGAGACAGTGAAAGCAGGAGCTGTGTGAGACAACCTAGAGAAGGAATTCAGCGAAACATCGGAAAGAACTCAACATATTTCCAGATTTCTTCAAGAGAGGTTAGAGAGCATTGCGGTGAACTTCTAAGCGGCAGTGGAGCAGCCTTTCAATTTAACAGAGGCAAGACAAGCTAGAAGAAGGGTAGACACAGTAAGTGACATTCTTTGTATTGTACTTGCTTAGTATTTGCAATAGTGAAAGGAGCCAGAGGATTAAGACATCCATTGTAACTGGAATTCTCAAGTATAGTGGATAGTCTCAGTAAGGGAGAGTTCCTACCACTGTGGATGTACGTCACGTTGACGGAACCACGTAAATCTCGTGTGTCCTTAATTTGCTTTACATTCTGTATTTTGAATTGAGTTGTGAACGTAATCAAAGTATCAGCCAACTCATAACCTAACAAAGGCCTAAACAAGAACATCCAAATTGTCTATTAGGCAAGGTGTCTGAAAGGTGACTTTGGGGATTATTGTGATTAGTAGGTAGTAATAGATCTACCTTAGTCGAATCTGAGAAAGAGTTCATTTTTAAGAAGAGGTTGAAGTTGTTCACTTACCTGTGAATTGTGAATTGTGGTGATACTGATTCACCCCTCTCTCAGTATCACAAACTAGTAAATCCTAAGGAGAAGTCAGGAACTTCAAGTAAACTATCAATTTACTATAACAATGTTTAGCTAACTCAAAGTTCATTTGTATAGGTCAGGCTTTAGTAGGAATTTGTCTTTCATTAAAGTCTTTGGCATAAGGTAAGGTCACAATATGGTTGTATTTATGCCAGAAGGCATTGGGGATATCAAAGCAAATTGTTTGTTCAATTTAGGTACAAAGTATTTGAATTTTGTTTTAAATTTTAGGACTTTGTAACTAATGTTGAAGCTGTTTAAAAGAAACTTCAGACTTGAGATGAGATTTTTTTGTATGAAATTCAACAGTATTTTAAAGAGAGATTTTTGAGTAGGTTAATATTTCTGATTTGTGGTTTTTGAATAAATTCAAAAGTAATTGGTTGACCAAGAATTTGGGTGTGGATTCCTTGGTGAGTTACTCTGAAGGGTTTGATAAGATTCAAGAATGGAGTACCAAGGATAACCTTTTGTTTAAGATTTCTAACAAGAATGAAAGAGGTTTGAAGTGAGATATCTTGTTGGCAAACTTGTACTTTAGGAAGTTTGTAATCTATGACCAATCGGTGGTTGCTAACAGATTTTAGACCTTTTGTAGTCTTTTCGAAATATTTTGTTGGAATGAGGCTTTCTTGAATATAATTCAAATCAGCACTTGTATCCATTAGTATGATTGTACTTAATGAAAATTAGTTAGCAATTGTAAGTTTGATATTGACCAGCCATTTTTGGGTTGTGACTTTTGTTAAAAGAAACAGAAACTCACTATTGGGCTCAGAAGGTGTTGGTGTTTCTAGTTCAGATATTTTGGGTCTAATAGATGTACGGGGTAGGTTGCTGTGTACTACATCCAGTAGGGATGCTAGTGTTTTATGGTTAGTAGATTGTTGTTACTTGAGTTAAGTGATCTCTGTTTTAAGATTGTTGATTTCTGTCCTAAGGTCATTAATTGTGATAGGTCTGGTTTAAGGTTGCTCAAAACGATTAAGTATATTTTGTAAATCATAGGGTGTCTAAGTTTGTTGGAGCAACTCATTAGGTTTTGAAGGAGATGGTTGTTTGAGTAATTTTTCCAGAAAAAGAGATTTAGCTTAGTCATTACCTAAAGTGTTAAGAATGTCAAGTATTTGTTCTTGATCGCGAGTAAGCACAGAGATGTCTTTTTCATTAGATGAAGTTTCTGAAGATGAACTTATGTGATCATCAGGTTAAATGCCTGCTTTAGCTTCAGAAGAGATTTGAGACCCTTCTGAGGAACTATCATGAAGTAGGGTCTAAAGTTGGGCTTGGATTTGGTTAGTAAGTTCCAAGGCTTGGATTTTTGTATTGAGTTTACACTAACGAGATGTATGACCAGGTTTTTTACAACGATAGCAAATAATGTTGGGCTTTCGATCCAAGGGTTGATCCATCGATTTTTGATTGGGAGGATTTGAAAGTTTTGTGTAAATTTTTTGTGACTTGGTCGATTTGTTTTTAGGCTTCTAGTAAAATGGGTTAGTTGATTTGGGTTTATTTGGCTTAGGCTTGGGTCTTTTTTTGATTTTCTCTTTTTGGTAAAGATTGTCATCAAACTAAGCACAGAAAGATCTAAGTTCCTTTTAAGTTTGCTGCTTTTCTTTCTTGATTTGCTTTTGTAATCTAAGGTCACCACAAATTTGCAAACCTTCCATTTGAACAAAACTCGTCAATTCACCATAAGAAAGAGTGGAATAAGATATTTGCCCTTTGTATTGATTGTAAAGTTTGTTCCTAACCTTAACACCAAGAAGTTTAGGAAGTCCAAGAAGAAATTTTTCTTTCCAAAAAGGTTGGTGAGCATTTTTTCGTTGCATAACATGAGTCAAGAAAGTATCTTTATACCATCAGAAATTATAAAGATATTTGCATCTTAGGTTTGAAAGTAGTTTAGTGCTTTTATCTTTGAGGTGAGATGGGTCACCAATAAAATGTTTAGTGGTAGTAAAAATAAGGGTGGTTACCGCATTTGGAATAGTATGGTGTTGGTCATCAAAGATGGGTTGTCGATTTGCATCACGTCTAATGCTGCTGAAGATTTCTTATCGATTTTTTGATGAGATTGTGCCACCAACCTTTGAGCTGTCCAGAAAATCTTACGATTAAAATTTCGACAATTATAGGATCAGGAGTTTGACTATGGGTTCAA
Organism: Rhizophora apiculata; assembly: GCA_037832385.1. NCBI lineage: Eukaryota > Viridiplantae > Streptophyta > Magnoliopsida > Malpighiales > Rhizophoraceae > Rhizophora > Rhizophora apiculata. The sequence goes on along the minus strand of CM075433.1, from coordinate 1,405,294 downwards.
TAAATGTTTGCAACCATGGTCATTTGTTAAAGAAGATTAAAATTTGATATTCTAAAAATCCATCAATATTCCATTCATAAATTGAATTGGAACTGTATTTGGTTTGTATGAAAGAAGGTTTTTCTTTAAGAGCGAGATCAAGAGCAGTTGGTTTAGGATAATACATGTGTGTAGGAACCCTTACTGGTTCTACCTTTACCCTTTGGATTTTGAAAAAGTTGTTGGAGGATAAGTCATCTTAGTCATCAGATCTTTGCAAGACATGTACATCCTTGCTGGATGATGGTTTGTCCTAGAGAGTCTGCCATCGCTGAACCAATGCTTGGTGAAATTCATTTGAACTGTTATTAGAAATTTAGAAAGCTTTAAATAAGGGTTCAGAAACTGTTTTAGAAATTAGGTTTGATTCATTTTTAGGAAATGAAGATGAGTTGGTAATGGTTTCTATGTTTGAAACTTGATTTCCAATAGTTAGTAATATTTTGTTTGTATAATTATTTTATTCAATAATTTTTTGAAAATTTTTTAGAGAAGAATTTTCATGTTCTTCTCTTATTTTATACAAACAAAATTTTTCTCCAAAAGGTTTTCAAAAAAATTATTGAACAAAATAATTATACAAACAAAATATTATAAACCATTGGAAATCAAGTTTTAAATATAAAAATCATTACCAACTCATCTTCATTTCCTAAAAATGAATCAAACCCAATTTCTAAAACGGTTTCTAAATCCTTATTTAAACCTTTCCAAATTTTTAATAATAGTTCAAATGAATTTCACCAAGCATTGGTTCAGTGACGGCAGGTTCTACAATACAAACCATCATCCAACAAAGATGTACATGTCTTGCAAGGATTTAATGATTTAGATGACACATCCTCCAACAACTCTTTCAAAATCCAAAGGGTAAAGGTAGAATTGGTAAGGGTTCCTATACGTATGTATTACCCTAAACCAACTGCTCCTGATCTTGCTGTTAAAGAAAAACCTTCTTTCATAAAAACTAAATACAATTTCAATTCAATTTACGAATGGAACATTGATGGATTTTCTGAATATCAAATTTTAAATCTTCTTCAACAAATAACCATGGTTGTAAACATTTATTGAGCCCATAGTCAAACTTCTAATCCTACAATTGCTGAAATCTTAGTCACAAGATTTTTTGGACAGCTCAAAGGCTGGTGCGACAATATACCCTCATCAGAAAATTAACAAGAAATCTTCAGCAGCATTAGATGTGATGCAAATCAACAACCCATCTTTCATGTCCAACACCGTACTATTCCAGATGCAGTAACCACTCTTATCTTTACTATCATTAAACATTTTACTGGTGACCCATCTCACTTCAAAGATAAAAGCATTGAACTACTTTCAAACCTAAAATGCAAATATCTTCATAATTTCTGTTGATACAAAGATATTTTCTTGACTCGTGTTATGCAACTAAAAGATGCTAACCAATCTTTTTGGAAAGAAAAATTTTCTTACTAGACTTCCTAAACTTCTTGGTGATAAGGTTAGGAACAAACTCTACAATCAATACAAAGGGCAAATACCTTATTCCACTCTTTCTTATGGTTAATTGATGAGTTTTGTCCAAAAGGAAGGTTTGCAAATTTATGGTGACCTTAGATTACAAAAGCAAATCAAGAAAGAAAAGCAGCAAACTCGGAAGGAACTTGGATCTTTCTGTGCTCAGTTTGATGAAAACCTTTACCAAAAAGAGAAGATCAAAAAAAGACCTAAGCCTAAACCAAATAAACCCAAATCAACTAACCCATTTTACTAGAAGCCCAAAAACAAACCAACCAAGTCACAAAAAATTTACACAAAACTTTCAAAACCTCCCAATCAAAAACTGATGGATCAACCCTTGGATCAAAAGCTTAACATTATCTACTATCATTGTAAAAAGCTTGGTCATACATCCCTTTACTGTAAACTCAATATAAAAATCCAAGCCTTAGAACTTACTAACCAAATCCAATCCCAACTTCAAACCTTACTTCATAATAGTTCCTCAGAAGGATCTCAGATCTCTTCTGAAGCTAAAGTAGGCATCCAATCCAATGATCACACAAGTTCATCTTTAGAAACTTCATATGATGAAAAAGACATCTTTGTGCTTACTCGAGATCAAGAACAAATACTTGACATTCTTGACACTTTAGGTAATGACCAAGCTAAATCTCTTTTTCTGGAAAAATTACTCAAACAACAATCTTCTTCGAAACCTAATGAGTTGCTTCAACAAACTCAAACACCCTATGATTTACAAAACATACTTAACCATTTTGAGCAACCCCCAACCAGACTTATCACAATTAATGACCTCAAGACAGAAATCAACAATCTCAAAATAGAGATCGCTCAACTCAAGCAACAATAATCTACTAACCATAAAACACATCCCTACTGAATCTAGTACACAACAACCTACCTAAGACATCTACTGGACCCAAAATATCTAAACCAAAAACACCAACACTTTTTGAGCCCAATAGTAAGTTTTTGTTTCTTTTAACAAAAGTCACAACCCAAAAATGGTTGATCAATATCAAACTTACAATTGCTAACCAATTTTTGTTGAGTACAATCGCACTAGTGGATATAGGTGCTGATTTGAATTGTATCCAAGAAGGCCTCATTCTAACAAAATATTTTGAAAAGACTACGGAAGGTCTGAAATTTGCTAACAACCACCGACTGGTCCTATATTACAAATTTCCTGAACTATAAATTTGCCAACAAGGTATCTCACTTCAAACCTCTTTCAATCTTGTTAGAAAATTTAAATAAAAGGTTATCCTTGGTATTCCATTCTTAAATCTTATCAAACCCTTCAGAGTGACTCATCAAGGAATCTACACCCAAATTCTTGGTCAACCAATTACTTTTGAATTTATTTAAAAACCACAAATCAGAAATATTAACCTACTTAAAAATCTATCTCTTCAAAAGACTGCTGAATTAAAATTTGCTACTTTATACAAAAAAATCTCATCTTAATCATCTTAAGTCTAAAGTTTCTTTTAAATAGCTTCAACATCAGTTACAAAGTCTTGAAATTCAAAATAAAATTCAAATACTTCATACCCAAATTGAACAAACAATTTGCTCTGATATCCCCATTGCCTTCTGGCATAGATACAACCATATTGTGACATTACCTTATTCCAAAGACTTTAATGAAAGACAAATTCCTACTAAAGCTCGACCTGTACAAATGAACTCCGAATTGGTCAAACATTATAAATAGGAAATTGACAATTTACTTGACAAAAGGCATCATCAGACTAAGCCAATCACCATGAAGTTGTGTAGCATTTTAGGTCAACAAAAATGTTGAACTAAAACGTGGTGTTCCCTATTTGGTAATCAACTACAAACCTCTCAATGACGCTTTGGAATGGATCAGGTACCCCATTCCAAATCAAAAAGATTTACTTCAAAGACTTATGCATGCTTATGCCTTTTCTAAATTTGACATGAAATCAAGTTTTTGGCAAATTCAAATTCATGAAAATGACCATTACGAATCATGAAAGAAATCTATATGCCATGCATGCATTTCATCATAGTATACATTGATGATGTACTTATATTCTTTGAAAACATTGACAAACACATCAAACACTTGCATCATTTCATGTATTTGACAAAAAAGGTTGGCTTAGCTGTTTCCAAATCTAAGATAGATCTCTTTCAAACCAAAATACGATTTTTTGGCTACTACATCAATCAAGGAATCATCACCCCTTTTTCCAGAGCACTTATTTTTGCCAAAAAATTTCCTGATCAAATTACCAATGAGACTCAACTCCAAAGGTTCCTTGGTAGCCTCAACTATGTCTTTGATTTCTACCCCAAATTACACCTTATTCTTAAACCATTACATGATCGATTGTCCAAAAAAAAAGCCTCCAAACCATGGATAGAGGATCTCACACAAATAGTCTGGACCATTAAGTCCCAAGTCAAAACCATACCTAGTCTATACCTTATCGATCCAACTTTACTCAAAATAGTAAAAACTGATGTATCCAACCAAGGGTATGGGGGAATCCTCAAACAGGTAAAGGGACAACAAGAACAACTAGTGAAATTTACCTTTAAACATTGGAATGACTGTTAGGAGAAGTATTCCACTATCAAATAGGAAATTTTAACTATTGTTTTATATATTTCAAAATTTCAAAATGATTTGCTAAACCAAAAATTTCTCTTAAAAATAGATCGCCAAGCTGCAAAGTTTGTTTTACAAAAGGATGTTCAAAACTTTGCTTTCAAACAAATTTTTGCCATATGGCAAACAATTTTAAGTATTTACAATTTTGATATTGAGTATATCAAAGGTTCTACTAACAATTTACCTAATTTTCTTACAAGGGAATTTCTTTAGGAAACCACTATGCCCAGGCCTTCCCGCAAAAAAACACATGCCAAAATTCTAACATGGGTTGACATACGCAACCATCCAACTTCATTTAACTCTGACGCCTAACAAATAGCCCAACCAAGAAAATAAGCCCCAATGGATTCTTCTAAATCCTTTGAATCCTCCAGCTCCCCAACATCAAGTTTTGACAAACTAAGCCCAATAGCAAAAAAAACACTAAAGGCACTCATAAGCAAACTCCATGAGGACAAATCCACTACAAAATCCAAAAAATAACCAATTCCTCCTTCTTCATCCTTTGACAATTCTGAGAATAAAAAGGTCATCCTCAAAGGAAAACGGGTGATAACATTATCACCACCTAAATAAAAGATGGTCTCGCCATCACAAAGAGAGGTGGTCATGGTCACACCATCCCTTCTTCAAATTGATTTTTCAAAAACAAAGGTGGCCATTCCACAAGCCCCTCCAAAAATTTTTTCAAACTCCTTATTTCAAGAAACCCAGCTTCCAACACCTTGAACTCATTGAACAAAGATATTATCTTGATGACCCACAAATAGAGGTTTAATGCCTTTTATTTTCAAAATTCTCAATTCAAATATTCCTAGTTATTCTTCTGGGAAGCATAAACAATGATCAAATTTCCTCTTTGGTTCATACACTGTTGGTCTTGGTTTGGACCTATCCACCAAATTTTCCCTAAACCAATTCAAGAAGGTTTCCAACTCTTTGCTAACAAATATGTTTTATCCAAACCAAAGGAAGCATATCCTATGCTTCTATTGTTCTGTTATTATTTTGGACTCCCATGGTGCTATATGTGGGATTTCCAATACTAACCAGATGCAATGACAACCACTCTAGTTTTGGGATGGACCTACCAAGTCAAATTCTCTAAAGTTCGTCAACAAAAGGCTAATCTAAAAAGAGTCTTGGCATTGTTCAACCAACGTCCAGCCCAATCCAATAAACTGAAGACTTCCACATCCCAATTTTTGGCCTATAAGGCCCAAACACAAGCCCAACTTATGGGATCCAAATCACAATAAGAATATATTTCTTCTCTCAAAGCAATTTTGGCAAAAGCAGAACAACAATTATTGACGGACAACTTAACATCCACTTCTTATGATCCTTTGGCCAACCATGATCCATTTGATTATATCTACGAACCTCTAAAAGATACTAAAGCATCCAGACAAAAGCCAAATAAATCATTTGTCAAAAGCAGCAAGGATAAAAAGAAAAAGTAAAGTGTTGGGGAATCTACTTTCCCCAGAGTAAACTTACCTTACCCAAAGGTGATTCCTATCAAAAGAACCACTCAATCTAGATCTGTCTGGCTTTACCATCGAAAGAAAATTTGTCCAGACATTCAATACTATACATCTTTCCATCTATGAAAGAGAGCAAAACTAATGTTACAAACAAGTCTTCCATTCCCCAGAAGAAAATCTCTTGTAATCATTTTCTCATAATAAATTTCTTGTGGGTCTTATTCTATTTTATTCTAATTGTTGTTACATTATCAAACTTTCAAAATTTTTAAAGCAGTTTTGATTTTCAAACGATTTCAATTTTGATTTAGTATCTCGACTGAAAACCAATAACTGTTCCTAGTAAGATTTCAATCCTGGAACGACTTTTGGTGTAAATAACGCCACATACTAAATCCAAATGATTTGCCTTATTAGTTGATTTTCAAAATTTCTTTAAGTGATTTTCCTCAATGATTTTTGATCCTGTTAAAAATGGTTGGTTTGTTTTTAGGCTTTTAGTAAAATGGGTTAGTTGATTTGGGTTTATTTGGTTTAGGCTTAGGTTTTTTTTTATCTTCTTTTTTTGGTAAAGGTTGTCATCAAACTGAGTACAAAAAGATCCAAGTTCCTTCCTAGTTTGCTGCTTTTTTTTCTTGATTTGCTGTTGTAATCTAAGGTCACCACAAATCTGCAAACCTTCCTTTTGGACAAAACTCATCGATTCACCATAAGAAACAGTGGAATAAGGTATTTGCCCCTTGTACTGATCGTAAAGTTTGTTCCTAACCTTATTACCAAGAAGTTTAGGAAGTCTAGCAAGAAATTTTTCTTTCCAAAATGGTTGGTTAGCATCTTTTTGTTGCATAACACAAGTCAAGAAAGTATCTTTGTACCAACAGAAATTATGAAGATGTTTGCAACTTAGGTTTAAAAATAATTCAGTGCTTTTATCTTTGAGGTGAGATGCGTCACTAATAAAATGTTTAGTGATAGTAAAGATACGGGTGGTTACCGCATCTGGAATAGTACAATGTTGATCATCAAAGATGGGTTGTCAATTTGCATCACATCTAATGCTGCTGAAGATTTCTTGTCAATTTTCTCATGAGAGTATATTGTCCCACCAGCTTTTGAGCTGTCCAAAAAATCCTGCGACTAAGATTTCAGCAATTGTAGGATCAGAAGTTTGACTATGGGTTCGATAAACGTTTGCAACCATTGTCATTTGTTGAAGAAGATTTAGAAGTGAGGTTTGATTCATTTTTAGGAAATGAAGATGAGTTGGTAATGGTTTCTATGTTTGAAACTTGATTTCCAATAGTTTGTAATATTTTGTTTGTATAATTATTTTGTTCAATAATTTTTTGAAAATCTTTTGGAGAAAAATCATCATGTTCTCTTCTTATTTTAAAAGAAGAAGCAGAAATAATGAATCCTTTGTGTTTAAACTGAATTTCGCATAATGAGGGATGAACTGATTCTATCTTAAAACCATTCATCAATTCTCATTGTTGCATTGTAGTATATACTTGTAATTTATCTTCTTCCGTAAAGGAAGACCACGAGTAATAAATTTCCATTTGAAAACAATATTTATCAAACCAGTCAAAGAAAAGAACCATTTTTTGTTGGCTAGTCATCCAATCATAATAGTCTTGTTGGATGGTTAGTCTATCCTCATTTTGAAATTTTTTTAGAAACCATTCACGTTTTTCTTTATTCTAGTTTCCGTAAAATTTTTTCCTCAAAACTTCTTTATTTATTTCAAAAGGGTTTTGAAATTCTTTTTCCAAGACATTAAGTTCAGGATTTACCTCGAACTTATATGGAAATTAAACTTATAAGGTTGATGCTTCTGGGGAATTCGGTGATTTTGGTATACTATCGTCATAAGCCGCTCTCAGTACCTATCTCCAAAGATCAATACCAGAAAGATTAAAAGCATAACTGTTAATCCTAGTATGACTAGAAAGATGTCTAGCTGAATTACTTCTTTGCAAGTGACTAGCTATTCGAGATTAGAGATCATTATCCTCGAAAGATATAGATCTGGAACTTGTTGAGTGTCATACAAAAGGTACACTAACAATTTCATCATTGTGCTAAGTAATCTTATTAAGTTCAGTCATAACAGGAGGTTTAGGGATGGTAGTGTTATTGATTTTCCAGGTGCCCGGAAGATCGACTTTATGCCATTTGATATATTTTCGAGTTTGAAGGTTGGATCTGCACATGTCGTTTTGCATAATATCATTTCGCCTTTGTCATCAGCACCACGTAATGATTTTGTATGAAAAGATGATTTCATAGCTTTGTACTGAATCTTGTACATTAAGCTTAAAGGTATAGATCCTTCAGTAAAATGGTTATTATGAATTTTAATTTATAAAGTCAAAACATTTAAGATATTTTTATCATGCAAAGAAATAATAAAATTTAGATAGCAGTTGAAATAAATAGATCCAGAGTACAAACTGAATTCTATAATGCCAAGAATAGAATCATCAAAATTTAATAGTCAACAATCTCTTAATACAGCAAGTATAGATGTATCAAGTCCTTCTTTGAAAAGTGGTTTGATACCTATTTATACCATGCCTAAATGCAGGTAATTGTAATACTTTTAATGATATTTAATGGAGTCATGAGAAAGAAATCTAATTGTTTCAACAAATCTATAGAAACGACAATCTCTTTCAATAGTTTTGATTGTATAGTTAGTTTTTTTGAGAATATTGAATTTTGAGGTTTTGCAAATTTATTTTATCACAAGTTTAAGGATTTATCAGTTGTCAATGGATTTATCAAAGTTTTCTATAAGAATCTCATCACGGTTTAAAGTTTTTGAGGAAGAAGCCTTAGAGTCATGGTTTGGTGTTTAAAGTTGTAAAGAAAAAGTAGATATGTTTACTACCAATCAAAATGTTACCTACAGATGAAATTGGTGTGAAATTCGTAGAATCTTACTTTGAGGCTTACCAACAGTCTTACTGCCTCTCTCTAAGACTTACTGCCTAACACACCCTAAAGAGGTTATTCTACTTACACTTATCTCACAAGGCTTATGCTCGGTTCACTCTAATTGAAAATAAACAATTACTCTCTCCTTTCTCTCCCGCACAACAAAGCCAATTGGCTCTGATACCACTTTTAACAAGATCAAAAATCATTGAGGAAAATCACTCAAAGAAATTTTGAAATATATAAAATAATAGTTAAAATAATTAATTAATAATTATAATTAAATATTTATAAATTCATATTTATTTGTGTCTATTTATTTTTATTGTACAATAATATTCGTGAAATTAGTACATAATTGAGTTAAAAAAAAAAAAGTATTGCTTTCGTTTTCCTTATAACATAAGCTAACGTCTTCCTAGAAATTTTACCGATTTTCCCTCTCCAGTATCTGCATTAAATAATAATAATAATAAACGATACTGGTGGCTATTACCGTGCGCTGTGCCAAAATCCCCTTATTCCTAAATGGATTTGCGCACAATTTGAAAGCTACATCTTCATAAGTTTTACTAGATGTAACAGAGGTTCTCTTTAAACCCGTATCCGCCAAACCCACGATAAAGCTCCACAAAAATTCTCTGATTTCACTGACCATTATTGATTGCAAGGTCCCCAAAGATGAGGAGCTGCCGTACAAACAATTATTCCCGACTTTTTTACATTAATTATTTCCTTGCCTTTGTAGTTTCTTTATGGTTTTTGTCACCCAGAGAAGCGTTGGTGATGGCGCAGAAGACATCAGTTACAGTGAATGTAGGCCTGATTTTAGACTTCCATAGCAAGGCTAGCAAAGTGGCTTTGAGCTGCATCAACATGGCTTTATCCGATTTCTATGCCTCTAATGGTCATTACACGACCAGGCTGGTCATCCAACCTAGGGATTCTAAGGAAGATGTTGTTGCTGCAGCTGCCACAGATAATCAACTCTTCTTCATCTGTTTTCTACTTAGCTCAAGCTTCTAAATGGAATGGGAAACTCTTACTAATAACTAAAGGTAAAAAAAAAAAACTAACTAGAGGTCTGGCCATAGTTTGCAAATGACTAGAAGAAAATTAAAATCTGATTACAGTTGATAGAATTCTTGGTTTCTTGGAGTCAACATTGTTTCTTGGTCTGGCTTTGTAACAGACTTAATTAACACCCACCTTATTATTTAAAAAAAAAATCTTTATAATTAGACATCTTGCATTATAAGAAATTAGTTGATTAGACACTTGCTGACATTATTATTATTATTATTATTATTATTTTTCCCATATATTAAGCAAGGTGAGATTCTCTGGCTGTTTCAAAAGTTGACCTTTGACACTCAAGAATAGCGGCAGTCATACAATCATACAAAGCGGTTTTCGGGAGAAGCAGAAAGTTGACTTTTTGCTAGTTGACATTGCGGTTCCTGGTTTGAGGAATGGGACGGATCTCGAAATCGCTGAGGGATCTTATAGAGTATTTGCTTGTTCGTTTCCACGACGCATATAATAACCTTTAAACAAAAGAGCCAGTATAACAATTTCAACAAGTATTTCTCCGACTTTAATTATTACACAATTTCATTAATATATAAGCCAAATATATAGTGTTTTCCATTAATGCTTTGATTAATCCTGGGCTCTTCTAATAAAAGAGATAAATTCACTTTTAAGATAAAAAAAAGTTGTTAATAATACTTAAAGTCTAAAAAAATATATTGATAATACATACATACATACATATATATATAGTTAAAAAATTATTATACACAAAATGACATGCACATCAGATCTTATACACATCTATACATACATGTGCACATCATGATCATTATTTTTCAGTAAAATTATAACGCATTATGCACATTACATTTTGATTAACTTTGTTGTTTTTGAACGGTAGTATTAGAAAAATGCATTCAACTGTCACCCGTTTTTAAAAGTCGATGATTTAACCGCAGCTCACTTGATTATGGTTTTCTTTCCCGTTACGTAAAAATGCAGGCCTTGACCTCATTAAAAACGAGCAAGTGCAAGCGATATTGGGGCCAACAACATCAATGCAGGCCGATTTTTTTGATTGATATCGGAGAGAAAGCTCAGGTACCCATTTTGTCATTTTCTGCAACGACTCCTTCCCTCACTTCCTCTCAACATACATATTTCTTTCGAGCCACGCAAAATGATGCCACTCAAGTGCATGCCATCAGTGCTATAGTCCAGGCCTTTGGATGGAAAGAAGTTGTGCCCGTCTACATTGACAACGAATATGGCAAGGGAGTCATACCTTACTTGATCGATGCACTGCAGGCAGTTGATGTCCCTGTCCCTTACCGGAGTGCCATTTCTCCAGTAGCCACCAATGATCAAATCGTTGAGGAGCTTTACAAATTGATGACCATGCAGACCAGAGTCTTCGTTGTTCATATGTCTTTCAATCTTGGGTCTCGTCTTTTTACCATGGCAAAGAAGATTGGAATGATGGGTCCAGGGTATGCTTGGATCACGACTAATGGCATGACTGATTTTTTTGAGTATGCTGAATACTTTAGTCATTGATTCAATGCAAGGGGTATTGGGTGTCCAGTCTTATGTTCCAAATACGGGAGACCTAGATAATTTTTTGGTTCGATGGAAAAGGAAATTCCTTCGAGACAATCCAGATATTCTCATTGCTGATATGAACGTTTATGGACTGTGGGCATATGATGCTACCGTGGCATTGGCCATGGCAATTGAGGAAGCTGGGACTACAAATCTTAGCTTCCAAATGCCAAGCAATTTGTCTACCAATGCAACGGACTTGGAAACTTTTGGGGTCTCTAGGAATGGTCCAAACCTCATTCGGGCGTTATCGAATACTAGTTTTAAAGGCCTCTCAGGAAATTTCAGTTTTGTTGGTGGGCAACTACAATATTCAGCTCTCGAGATAGTTAATGTGAATGGCCAAGCGGCCAGAGGGATTGGATTTTGGACAGCAGAAAACGGACTTGCCAGAACGTTGAGCTCACCTATAACAAGTACTGATACATATTCCACGTCTAATTCCAGTCTCGCACCTGTTATCTGGCCGGGGGATACAACTTTTGTTCCAAGGGGCTGGGACTTTCCAACCAACGGCAAGAAATTGAAAGTGGGAGTACCATATAAAGAAGGATACAAAGAATTCGTGAAGGTCACCGTAGATCCTACCACTAATGCCACAACTGCCAGCATCGATGTTTTTGAGGCTGTAGTCAAAGCCTTACCTTATACTTTGCCTTTTGATTACGTTTCATTTAACACTAGTTTGGCAACTTATAATGATATGGTCTGTCAAGTGTATTTAGGGGTAATCATCTTTATATTCTTCTGTCTATCAAAATTCGTTAGCTCCTTTTTTTCATTTCGCTGACAATAATTTAATTGTTTTACCGTGGGCATTGACAACAGAAATTCGACGTTGTGGTGGGAGACGTGACAATTAGAGCCAAAAGGTCCTCGTATGTTGACTTTACGTTGCCATACACAGAATCTGGGGTATCAATGATTGTGCCAGTCAAAGACAACAAAAGCAAGAATGCATGGATTTTTCTGAGGCCATTGACATGGGAATTGTGGGTGACAAGCCTTTGTTTCTTTGTTTTTATTGGTTTCTGTGTATGGGTTCTTGAACACAGAATCAATGAAGATTTTCGTGGACCTCCTGCCCATCAAGCAGGCACTAGTTTTTGGTTTTCCTTCTCCACCATGGTTTTTGCACATCGTAAGCTCAATTCAGTGATTAAGTGAGCAAATTTATTTAAATTTTCATTTATATCTGTGATTCACTAGAGCTCTTCATGTTTGTGCTTAAACCATGATTGCAGGGGAGAGAGTGATCAGCAACCTGGCTAGATTCGTCATAGTCATTTGGTGTTTCGTCGTTTTTATTCTTACACAAAGTTATACGGCCAGCTTGGCGAGTCATCTAACAGTACAGCAGTTATTGCCCTCTCTAACTGATGTAAACAGTTTGATAAAAAACAGGGCGTTTGTGGGATACCAGAAAGGATCCTTTGTTTTAGGGCTCTTAAAAGGCTTGGGTTTCGATGAATCCAGGCTTATATCTTATAATTCAACTGAACATTGCAACCAGCTTTTTGACAAAGGAAGTGGCAATGGTGGCATAGCAGCTGCCTTGGACGAAGTGCCTTACACAAAGCTTTTTCTGGCACAGTATTGTTCCAAGTACACCACAGTAGAACCTACTTTTAAAACAGCTGGCTTTGCTTTTGTAAGTTCCCCGCCTCAAATGGCATCTTCCTGTTTGTTTAATCTCACTTACGGTTAATATTCTTTTTTCTTCTCTCACATGGGAACCAACTTTTTTGTTTTTAACTTGAAGGTTGTGCCTAGGGGTTCTTCTCTGGACCCGATATCTCAAGGGCGATTCTAGATGTGACAGAGGGAGACAAAATGAAGGAAATCGAGAATGCTTGGTTTGGCAAGCATAACTGTCCTGATCCAAGCACTTCGGTCAGCTCAAATAGCCTTGGTCTTAGTAGCTTTTGGGGCCTATTCTTGATTGCTGGGGTAGCCTCAATTTCAGCACTCCTGATATTCGTGACCATGTTTGTTCATAAACACTGGAGTGAGTTGACGCCCTCCGATTCAGGACCTTCAATGTGGCAAAGGGTTCGTAATTTGTTAAGAAGTTTTGATCAAAGGGACTCGAATTCATGTGCCTTTAGAAGAACTGAAGCTGACAGAAGTGTGAATTGTTAACGTTAATTATAATAAAAATATAAATTTAATTTAATTTAAAATTTAATTATTTTAATAAATTTAAATATTTATTTATATAAAAATATATAATTTATATTATTTATATATTTTTAAATTATTATAAATATTTTTTAATTATTATATATCTATTTTATATATTAACAAAATTATAATATTAGCCATAAGAGGTATTAGAGTCCAACCCCAAACGTTCAGCATCAGAGCCCCTCCCAAACGCTCCACGCGTTTAAATTACAAAGGGTGATTCCGGTAATTGACCTCCACAGACCTGTTCCTAAACGGAACGCGCCCTATTGAAATCCTTCTGTGACTCCACCCACTGCACGTGATTGATCCACGTGCTGGTATTACATATGACACACCAAATCTGATCCGCTGTTATTGCCGCCGTTGCTGCTGCCGCCACTGCTGTTGTTGCCGCCGTTGCTGCTGTTTTTGCTTCCTCATCGCTGTTGATCCTCGAACTCCTTCTGCCTACAGAGCCGGTAAACGGCAAGCTCAGTTGCATCGGTGATTATTTGGGAGGCCAGATCTCTGCATCTCTGCCCCTTGTCGTTCGGGAGCTTCCCGGAGAATCTGCTCGGCAGTGATCTGAATTAGAGCGGATGATAAATCCAGAAGGATTGAAAAAAGTTTTTCTTCGTATCTTATTATTATAATCTGCTATATTTATATAAATATAACGTGCACCTCAAACTAGCGTAATTTTAACTCTAATTTATCTAATTATATGTTATTATTAAAACTATCAAATATAAATAGATCTTAATAAATTATCAAATATAGATAGATTCTAATAAATTACCAAATATATATAGATACTAATAGATACAAGACAGTCAAAACTTTAGCCATCAAATATACACACTAATACCCCCCTCAAGTTGGAGCATGAAGATTAGAAATGCCCAACTTGCAAAGAATGACATCAAACGAACGTTGACCAAGAGCCTTAGTAAGGATATCAGTTAGTTGGTGAGATGAGGAGACAGATTGAGGAAGAATGATACCACGACGAATCTCATTACGAACAAAGTGACAATCAACCTCGATGTGCTTGGTGCGTTCATGAAATACAGGGTTGTGAGCAAGGTGAAGAGCTGACTGGCTATCACAATAAATCCACATGGGAGATGAGTGAGGGATCCCGAGAGAAACTAACAAACCCTTGAGCCATTTCAATTCACAAGTCGTAGAGGCCAAAGATCGATACTCTGCCTCAGCCAAAGATCGAGATACAGTATGCTGTTTTTTCGTTTTCCAGGAAATTGGAGAATCCCCAAGAAAGACAAAATATGCCGTCAAAGAACGTCGAGTCAAGGGGCAACTCGCCCAATCCACATCACAATAAGCCGTAAGATGAAGAGAGGAATCAGAGCGGAGCAAAAGACCTTGCCCAGGATGAAGTTTTAAGAAACGAACAACCTGAAGGGCTGCCTCCCAATGACTGTGCTGTGGCTTCTGCATAAATTGTGCCAAGATATGCACACAATAAGACAATTCAGGTCAAGTAATCGTCAGGTAGATAAGACGACCAATAAGACGCCGATAAGACATAGGATCAGGAAGGGTCGCGTCCTTAGCCAAAGCGAGGTGATGATTTTGCTCCATTGGTGTGCCGGCAGGTTTAGCACCTAACAAACCGGTCTCAGAAATAATATCGAGAGCATACTTTCTTTGACAAAGAAAAATCCCAGTCGAATTTCGCGCTACTTCAAGACCGAGGAAGTACTTCAATTTGCCAAGGTCTTTCATGTGGAAACAAGCATTCAAGTAAGTTTTAAACATATGAATGGCATCACTATCAGTCCCACCTATCACCAGATCATCCACATAGACCAAAATGGTCAACTGAACTTTGCCATGCCGAAACGTGAACAAAGAATAGTCTGAGCTAGATTGCCGAAATCCATATTGAACCAGAGCCGCAGCAAGCTTGGCAAACCAACACCGCGGTGCCTGTCGCAGCCCGTAGAGAGACTTGCGCAGACGACACACTTTATCCACTTCAGGTGCCGTAAAGCCTGGTGGAAAACGCATATAAACTTCCTCCTCAAGATCGCCATGCAAAAATGCATTGTGCACATCCATCTGATGCAATTCCCACCCACGGATCGCTGCCACTGCCAAGAAGGTACGAACCGTGACCATCTTTGCAGTAGGTGCGAACGTCTCATTATAATCAAGACCCTCAATCTGGTGATTCCCGAAAACAACCAAGCGTGCCTTGTATCGCTCGATTGTTCCGTCTGCATGATACTAGATTTTGTAGACCCATTTACTACCAAGAGCCCTCTTTCCCTTAGGCAAAGTAGCAACTGTCCATGTCCCATTATCCTCTAGTGCCTCAACCTCCTTTTTCATTGCCTCACGCCAACATGAATGCTGCATGGCCTCTTTAAAACTGGTTGGTTCAATCCCTGTAGTTACTGCAGCCACGAATCGACGATGCGACAGGGAAAATTTAGCACAATTCACATAGTTTGTGATGGGGTAGGGCGTACCTGAGGATACCAAGGAAGAGGAAGGAGAGCTCGAGGGACTGAGGGCAGCTGTATGCAACACATAATCATGCAAACGAACTGAAGGCTGTCGCGCTCGTTTGCCGCGACCAAGATCGTCCGCTGCACCCATAACCTCTGCGACTTCAGGTACTGGTACGACCCCATCTGCTGTCACACCCTCTTCCACAGACTGTCCGTCATGTTCAGAGACTAGCGGAGGTGCCTCAATCTCAGGCACATCCTCCAATATAGTAGGCTCAATGATAGTACGCAAGAGATTTGGAGTTGCTGGCCTGGCAGAGTCCGTATGGGCAAAAGGAAACACGTGCTCAACAAACTCAACATCTCGACTTTCAAAGCAAACCTTCCTATCTAAATCATACACCCTCCACCCCTTTTTACCATAAGGATAACCCATGAATATGCACTTATGACTTCAACTTGCAAACTTATCCTTTTCCCGATTAATGTTCTTAACATAGCATAGGCAACCAAATACTCTAAGATGAGAAATAAATGGAGGGCTTCCAAACAAAATTTCATATGGAGTTTTTCCACCCAAAATCAATGATGAAGTACGATTAATTAAATATCCTGCAGTGAGAATGCATTCTCCCCAAAATTGAATAGGTAAGTTAGCCTGAAAACGAAGTGCCCTACCAACATTCAAGATGTGTCTATATTTCCTCTCAACTCTTCCATTTTGTTGAGGTGTCCCAACCATGGAAGTCTGATGAATAATGCCACATTCCTTAAAATAATCACTTAAATAAGTAAATTCTGTACCATTGTCACTGCATATAATTTTGACTTGTTTATTGAATTGTCTCTCGGTCATAGCCAAAAAATTCTTAATAACACATGGGACCTCATGTTTCCCCTTTAACAAATAAACCCATACACCACGAGAATAATTATCAACAATAGTCAGAAAATAAGTAGCACCACAAAAACTAGTCTCTCGATAAGCTCCCCACAAATCACAATGAATTAATTCAAAGATATCACCAGCTTTATTGTCACTAATAGAAAAAGGAATACGAGTTTGTTTTGCCCGGAAACAAACATCACAAGGTTTATGAATCCCTTTATTTATCTCGATACTACCTTCTATTGTAAGGAGCTTTTCTATAACTCACATAGAGGGATGTCCCAACCTTTTATGCCATAAACCCATATTCTTGATTGCAACGGCTCCATGAGCACTAACCAGAGGCTCCCCTCGTGCGACATACAGCCCCTTAAGCTCTTCACCCACTCCAATCAGCATCCTCGAAGTGCGGTCCTGAACAACACATAAACGATCAGTGAATTTTAAAATATGAACTTTGTCTCGGGCTAATTTTGAAACAGATATCAAGTTGCATCGTATTTCAGGGACATATAAAACACCCTTGAGAAATAATTTTCCTACAAGAACTGTTCCTTCTCTTGTTGCCATAACGTATTCACCGTTTGGCATTTTCACGGGACAAAGAGGTATTCCTTGAAGTTCTACAAATGCAGTTTCCTCGCCCGTCATATGATGCGAAGCACCTATGTCAAACAACCATTGTAAATATGCCTTACCATTAAGCCTTGGCTGAGCAACGGATGTATTATTCGTGTGAGTGTTCCAGAGAGACTTCAAAGTCTCCCAATCATCTTTGCTCAAGGTCTCCAACCCAGCTTTATCAGAATCATCAAGTGGTCTCCCATGGGGAACATTAGCAGCCGCCCCTACTGCCCCTTGTGCAACATTAGCCAGTGCTACTCCACCACGACCACGCCCCTGGTTACCACGTCCTCTGCCTCTTCCTTGAGTCAAATTTCCTGGCCACCAGTCAGGGTAGCCATGTAGACGAAAGCATGTGTCCATGCTATGTCCCGATTTCTGGCAGTGAGAGCAAACTACTCCATTGCCTTTTCGGTCCCCCCCTGAATTCCGAGGACCTGGGCTGACTGTTTTCATGGCAAAGCTCATCGGATCAGACCGAATGGGAGCTGCTCGAGTCATTACCTGCACTTGTTCTTGCTCTGTAACTTGAGAATAAACCCTATGAAGGTTTGGAAGAGGGTCTGAAGCGATGATATTGGAACGAACATTACCATAAGATGATTCATCAAGCCCCATGAGGAATTGATGCACCCGCTCATCCTCTTGACGCTGTTGAAGCCGTGTAACGAAGTTACACTTGCATCCATTGCAAGAATAGGTAGGCATAGGATCATAATCATTCAAATAATCCCACAGATTCTTGAGTCGACCATAATAAGCCATGATCGAATCCCTATTTTGTTTGCAATTTGCAACCTCTCTTTTCAATTGATGAACTCGCGTGCCATTACGAACAGAGAATCGCTGCTGGATATCATCCCATAATTCCCTTGCCATTTCCTTGTATGAGATCGTGGAACGCAAGCCTGGTTCGATGGTGTTAAAGATCCATGATACAATCATGGAGTTTACTGTCCACCAATCATCAATTTCATCTGAGTTCTGGTTCGGCTCCTTAATGGTGCCATCAATGAAACCTTGTTTCTTCTTTGCCCTCAACGAAATCCTCATGGCCTTAGCCCATTCTTCGTAGTTTGATCCTTTGAATTGTGTTTGTGTAATTAAATTGCCTAGGTTGTCATTCGCGCTCAATAAGAACGGCGAATTGATCTTCGAACTTGAAGCTTTTTGATCTGCCATCGTCCTAGGGTTTATAGTTTAGGGGTTCGGTATTGTTTCAGAGCAACCACGCTCTGATACCATGATAAATCCAGAAGGATTGAGAAAAGTTTTTCTTCGTATCTTATTATTGTAATCTGCTATATTTATATAAATACAATGTGCACCTCAAACTCTCGTAATTTCAACCCTAATTTATCTAATTATGTGCTATTATTAAAACTACCAAATATAGATAGATCCTAATAAATTACCAAATATAGATAGATCCTAATAGACTACCAAATATATATAGATACTAATAGATACAAGACAGTCGAAACTTCAACCATCAAATATACACACTAATAGCGGACGTCTTGTTCTTCCCGGAGACTGCTCGGTGGTGATCTCGAAGAGAAAAGTACAGAGAATTGCAGTTGAGGGATTAAATTGCAAATAACAAAAACTCGGGGTCCAGATTAAAAATAATAAAAGTTTGAGGGTCAGATTGAAAATAATAAAAGTTGAGGGCCAAATTAGAAAAAAAATCATAAATTTCAACATGAATGGCATAATCCTTGTTTAATTCCTGTTCTAAATAGAAAAAATTACAATAAATGATGTGTACAAATAAAAGTTATATTTGATTATAATGAATTATTGAATATTGTGGAGAATAAAATTATAAAATTCACAATAGATACCATAGAAGTACAAAAGGCCGCTTATCGAGAATTACAAAAAAATAATAAAAAGACATTCTATTTCATCCATTAGGGGGTGAATGATGAAATTTTTGAGAAGATTGCAAAAGCAATCTCGTCAAAACAAGTATGAGATATCTTGACGACATTATTCCAAGGTGCAAATAAAGTTAAAAAGGTGAAATTGCAAACCTTACGACATTAGTTTGAGTTTTTGCAAATGGAAATTTCATAATCAATTTTAGTTTATATAAGTAGAGTACTTGTCCTAACAAATCAAATGAGAATCTATGCAGAGCAACTAAATGATCAGGTGAAAATTGAAAAGATCTTGCGATCACTCACATCGCAGTATGAGCACATCATGATTGTTATAAAAGAAGCATATGATTTGTCCTAAATGTTAGTTGATACATTAATAGGCATGTTGCAAGCTTATGAACAATGCAAAAATAAGAAGCGCACTGAGAAGCTAGTAGTGCAAGTACTTCAAAGTCAGATTCCTACCAAAAGCAATCAAAGTGATCAATCAAAGCAGATGCAAAAATCTTCTCATGGAAGAGGACAAGGACGTGGTAATAATTACTACAACAACAGAGGTCAAGGAGATCACTATAACAATTATGGAAATGGTGACAATCAATACAATGATTAAAGGAGATCAGACCAAATGTATAAAGGTCAAGGTCGAGGTTAAGGAAGAGGTTGTGGTAGAAGAAGGCATGACAAGTTTCACGTTGAATGTTACTCTTGTCATAAGTATGGTCATAATACTAATAAGTGCAGGTCTCAAGAGTATAATCAAACGGTTTATTGTGTACAAGAGGGAGATACAAATGGTGAAAATGAAGTACTTATGATGGTTACTGCAGCTATTGAAAAATCAAATTACAATACCTGGTTCCTTGACACCAAGTGTACTAATTATATGTGTGGGAAAAAAGAGCTTTTTGTTGCTCTTGATGAATCAATCTACTCCACAATCAAGTTTGCTAATGATAGTAATGTTCCAGTGATGGGAAAAAGGCAAATTCTTATCAAATTAAAGAATGAAGATTATAATTAGATCTCAAATATACTTAATGTACCAAAAATAAAAAGCAACATTTTTAATTTGGGCCAATTACTTGAAAAGGGGTATAATATGCAGTTACGTAATAACTGTCTCTCAATTTTTAATGAGAGAAGTACACTGATTCTTAATTCCCTTATAACGAAGAATCAGATGTTCTGAGTTGATATTGCCATTGATGTTTATACTTGTCTTAATGCTATTATCAATGATGAGTCTTAGTTGTGACATCTTCATTTTGATCATTTGAATTTTTGCAATTTAAAATTACTTGAATAAGGAAACATAGTGACAAACTTGCCTAAGATACATCATCCTAATCAAATTTGTGAAGCATGTATTCTTATCAAACAGTGTAAACAACCCTTTGTGACAAAGACTTGGCGTGCAAGACAACCACTCCAACTTATTCACTCTGATGTTTATGGCTCGATGAATGTGTCATCACATGGCAACAATAGATACTTTCTTACCTTTATTGATGATTTTACAAGGAAGACATGAGTTTATTGCATGCAAAGAAAGTTTAAAGTTTTTGATTATTTTAAGAAGTTTAAGACTTATGTTGAAAGATAGAGTGGATATCATATTAAAATTGTGAGAACTGATGAAAGTAGTGAGTATATTTCTAATGAGTTCAAAGAGTATTGTGAAGCATAGGGAATAAAGCATGAAGTTACAATTCCTTATACCCCATAGCATAATGGAATTACTGAAAGAAAGAACAGATCAATCATAAATATGGTAAGAAGCATGTTAAACGAAGGGAGTCCCTAATCCATTTTAGGCAGAAGTTATTTTATGTATTGTTTACTTGTTAAATAGATCTCCAACAACAAGTATTCATAATGTCACTCCTAAAGAAACTTGGAGCAGTTTTAAGCCTAATGTAAGGCATCTCAAGGTATTTGTTACCTATGTTCATGTTCCAGAAGAAATACGGACAAAGTTAGATGATCGAACAATGAAGACAATTTTTCTTAACTACAGAAAAAGAGGATATCAGTTATTTAATCCTATAATGAATAAGGTAATTATGAGTAGAGATGTGATTTTTGTTGAAGATAAAGTTTGGAACTTTGATGCTGAGGAGTAATATAACTCTCAGATATGTCCAATTGCTATTTTGGGAGAAAAAAAAAACCTCAAGCTGCAATCCTTACTGTAAATGAGAAAGTCTCACCAGTTGATGCATTGAATCCTACACCACAAGCTCTATAAGAGAATTAAAGACCAAGGAGAAATCGCCAACAATCAGTTAAATTCCAAGACTATGAGTTAATCCCTGATAATGTTATCAATGATGATAGGGAATTGATGCACTTTGCCATATTTGTAAATTGTGAACTAGTGACATTTGATGAGACAATTAAAGATACAATATAGGTGAATGCCATGAATAAAGAAATCAAGGCATTTAATAAGAATGATATATGAGAGTTTACTACTATTCTACGAGGTTAAAAAACTATTGATATAAAGTGGTTTTTCAAAACTAAGAAGAAATCTAATGAAAAAGTAAAAAGATATAAAATAAAATTAGTTGCAAAAGAATTTAAATGACAACCGAACTATGATTATCACAAGAATCATTGAAAAAATCATCAAATGGATGTAAAGTTAGCAGAAGCAGTTGTTAGGATAGAAAGTATCACCGAATCAGGATTAAGGGGATGTTAATGTTAATTCAGATGAAAAGTCAATTTAAATTAGTAGTTTATTATAATAGAAATTCAAATTAAATTCAATTTAATTATTTGAGTAAATTTAAATATTTATTTTTATATAAAAATATATAATTTATATTATTTATATATTTTTAAATTATTAATATAAGTATTTTTTAATTATCGATATGAATACTTTTAAATTATTATGATTATCTCTCAATTATTATATATTTATTTTATTATATTAATAAAATTATAATATTTTTTTTATTAATAATATCAATGATATCAGAAATATTTTTCTAACAATAATATCATAACTATTTTCCTAACATGAATGACATTAGTGTTATTCCTATTACGGTGGGTGCAACAAGTCTAACAGAGTATTCTATCCACACAAAATGTCCAAAAAAAGCAAAGGGCCATGTTCCGAGTACAGTGATCCCAATGCAAATAGACAATCACCTCAAAATCAGTAGCCCCCAACGTTGATATCACCAGTACACCTGTAAAATGATCAACTAGTGTTGAAATTGTTAATTTTAATTTAAATAAATTTAAATATTTATAATTATATATATAAATATATTATTTATATTATTATATATATTTATTAATTATTATATATATAATATTTTTATTAAATTAAAATTATAATATTTTTATAATTTTTTATTAATATTATTAAAATTATTATATTTTATCAATAAAATTATTATATTTTATCATAAATAACCTATTAACCAATAGTAAGTGAATTAGTCCTTAATTTGTAATCTTCGCGTTGGTTATATGCCATTCGTGACACCGTTACCCTTAGATTGGTATTCTTCACGTGAAATTGTCATTGTAATTTGTGAAGTGTTTCCAAAGAGAAATCTGGGAAACAGCACAACTCTGCTTGGCTTACCCCTGATTCGCCCAAACTAGGACCCCTTTGCCACCTCCTTGAGAGGGAAAGAGGGAGATCCTCCATTTTTCCTCTTTGGTCAAAGTAGAGCTAACTAGTACTTTCACTTGGAGTAGATTCTGTAAATAAGCTTAATAAATCTCAGATATATTCCCCTTTCTCGTTAGCAATCAAAGTTTCCCTCGCTATCAACTCTTGTTTTCCTTTTTGCTGAGGCATTAATCATTCTTTTTTTGAGACATCTTTTGAATGTCCTTGTTTCTTAGCACATCTAGCTATTTTGCATGTTGCTGGGGTTAGGATTTTTTTGGCTGGGCTATGTTGGTTTTCAAGTCAAAGGTTTCTGTAATCCTTCACTGGTTTTGCAGTTGCTGGAACTTACAGCAACATTAACAGAAGAAAGTGATCAGAGAAAAGAAAAAGGAGAGTCCCTTTTGGTTACATGAAAAATGGCTTCAAGCCTTTCATTGCAAGCTTGCTTCACTATAAATAATAATTTCAAATTACAAAATTCAAACAAGAAGCTGTCAAGTTTGCAGCCTTTTACAAGTTAAAATTGAAATTCAAAATGGAAAAGTACATTCATCAAAAGTTTAAACTAAGCAAGTCCATATACAATGATTATTAGCTTGAACAACAACCTAAATCCAATTCAAAATAAAGCAGGAGTTTCTGGAAGTTCAGGCAACCAGCAACACTCCTTTCTTAACTCATAACTGTCATAACTGAATTTCAAATTTTTGGGGAAGCTTGATCATAACAGCTGCAAGCAATCAAAGGCAGCGAAATGGTGGCACCACAAGGCACTTGTGCCTTTGGTTCCAAGTCCTAACACTTACCTGGAATCTATGAATTCCCCAACTCTAGAAGAATTGTATTTGAGAGCAAAAGGTTAAAGAAGAAGAGGAAACAAAGCAGGGGAAAAAAGGCATTGACCTATAAACTTTGTATGGTGATGCCAATGGCTACTTAGCTCAAGTACTAAGTTTAAGGCCACCATCACGTTGATCTTGTCATTTTTCCATTTTAGCTCTTGGGGAGTCGTGAAATCTTTGTTGTGATCTGCAAACGAACTGCTTCTGTGAACAGGAGACGCATTGCTTTTAGAAGCTATGTTCTCATTGACACTACCAACTGAACTTTCAGGTTCAGATAATGTCTTACCAGCTTCTTTCTTCAACAGAATATAGAAATGTTAGATCAGAAATGTTGGCTGATAAGATTCAAAATTACGTGGCAAAAGGTTTAATCTAATTTTTTTCTTTTTTTTTTTTTTCGGTTGAGTTCACATCCTCACCTGAATAGAACTTCTCTTTGAGTATTGGGGAAATAATTCCTTGAAAACTTGTTTTAGACAACCATTTATGTCAATGAGAAGAGGAGGACTGGATGGAATCAAAGGAAGAAACTGCTTGTTTGATTTGGCCGTCTTTCATAAACGCATGTGAATAAAAAAAAATAAAGACATTTTTGTTTTTCTTGTCATTCTTTTTTTTTATTATTGGTTAATTGTCTTTTTGTCATTCTATTGGCTATGTCAAGTTTTTAAATACCAATAGACAAGGAGAGGCACCCTCCACTGCTAGCCGGGAAATACTAATATGGCCTCCTTAAGACCATTCCTGAGCTAGTGATGCTTCATTTATTAGAAGCATATTGAACCTATTTTTCAATACGAGGTCTGATGCACTACAAGTTACATAACACGGGAATATTTTACAATTCTTTTTATTTATTGTAATTGAAATTAATATCGCTAATGTATCAAAGAATTATTACTTTATTTTTGAAGAAAGCAAATATTATTAATTTTTCTTCTCTTAAAAAAATATTAATCGATCTACTTATAATCTTCTATCAATGGGATTAACGGATCAAGAAAATGTGTAGGTCATTAAATGAAGTACTAATATAGAAGTGTGATATTCCTGAAGCTCAGCAGATGACCATGGTGCTACCACTATGCCTGCCAATTTCAGCTTTCGCAACTTAAGCCTACCTTCTTCAACCAGAATTCAAATTTCAGTTAATTTAGTTATTGTCTCTTGTGGAGTGGACTTGTAAGCATGTAATTAGTCTTTAGTTACTTGTTAATTTAAGCTTAAGTTTGAAAAATTTTGTATCAATGGGCATCTTGCTTATCAAGCATGTTTCTACTTTTGTCAAAGAAGGAAACACGTAAAATTTGAATTTTGTAATGTACAAACACCTTATATAATATGGTGATATAATCAATACAAGTGGACTTTTCTAGAAAACTCTCCTTGCAAAAATTCTTCCTTGTTGGTCATAATTCTGCACTTGGTGTGCTAGTATGTTATTGTTGCAATTTTAGAAACCATTCAGCCCACTCACCAATCCCTTTAACCAACAAATTGTATATAGTATACTGCCTAATTACCCTTTTTTTTTATGTGACAAGAATATTGATAAAACTACAAATATTGTTAACTAGGAAAAAGAATTGGTGACAATGACAAGATAGACTTGGCCAGAAAAAACCTTACTCAAAAATATTTTTAAGTACAGATTGTTGTTGATAAACAAAAAATCAAATATATTCAAGTAAGTTTTTGTAAAAGGTATAAATAAATTAGACTTATACTTCATATTGTTTCATGCCATAAATAAGTACTAATACTCAAAATATTCATTTAATAAGCATATTCATATCTCGTACAAGCAATCCAGCTCTATGTTCTTAGAGTAAAAGCAATTTGCTCAACTTTACATTCCTCCTAAGGTATAATTTCAAATACATCTATAGGAAAGATTAAGACATATTGAGTACACTCTGTACATGCATAATAAATTTTTATTAAATGTTATATTGGATCTATAATTTTTTTTTAATATTATAAATTAATTTTTAATCTAATAATTTTTTAAATGAATCATATATTTACATATTATATAATTTATCATAATTTTTTATATAATTTAAAATTGACTCATAATATAAAAATAAAATCAAAATATTTTAATTTTATAAATTTTAACAAATATATTTAATATATTATTATTATATTTATTAATTTAATTTAATAAATATAAATATTTTATTTTATATATTTTATATTATTTATTTAATAAATTTAATTAATTGATATATATTAATTTTTTATTACGATAAATTATTCAAATAATAATCAACTTAATATTTATTTTTATAAATAGTAATAATAAAAATTAAGAAAATATTTTTTTATTGATAATTATTAACAAATAAAAAAATTATAAAATTTATATTAATTACATTTTAATACACATAAGAATTTTAAATATATTTCAAATGGAGATCAATCCATAATACCAATAGAAAATAAATAGACATTCAACACAAGTACATGTTCAAGCAAAATTCAACAATTCCTTATCATATTAATTTTATTTTATTTAAATATAAACAATAATTTAATATCACAACAATCGAATTGATGAAAACAATTAAAAAAAATTATTAAAGTGAATTCAAATAAAAGAAAAAAAAATTTGTTAATAAATAAATTTTAATTCTAATTTATTAAGTATTAAATTTTACTTTAAAATCTAATTAACTTTTATAATTTAAATAATTTGATACCACGATAATTAATGAAAAGTAAAAGCGTACATAAACTATGAAAGTAACCCCTTTCTCATCATTGGCAAGATTAAAATCCTTTTAATAAAAAGCTGAGAACAATTCAGCATCATGGGCACAAGCTTCCCGCAGCAACTTAAAGGAGGCAAGTCGTTGTTTAATATATATTGTGGAAGGTACAAATGGAGGGTCACTCTTGCGCAACACATGAAAACAGTCAACCAAATTTTCAAGATAAAATTCAGGGATATAGATGAAAAAAGGTTCCACTTTGCTGAAAACCAGAAGCAGTTGGACTATCCACATGCATGTTGCATACATTCCTTTGTTTCCATCGAGAGAAAAGAGAGATGCGGTACCATGCACAATGTCTGACGCAATCCATGACTTCTTCCCTATACTCATTACGAGCTTCCTTCAAGCGCTTTAGTTGCTCACTGAAAGGTTCTTCTCTTATTTGTTTATCAGTTTCTTCCAGCAGTGACATTGACTGTGACTGATGAGACATGTAGTATGATGACCTTAAAGTTGGGTGAAACTGCTGTGTGATACCGCAGCAACTTGGTCCGCGCAATTATAAAGGCCGAAATCTTGATTCAAACTTTTGTACTTCGGTCGGTAATGGAGATGGCATCTGCATTGTTGGTCATGGTTGTGGACATAATACGGTTGGGCTTGATGAATTAAGCATCTGTGGAGATATCAATATCGTCAAGCCTCCTTTACTTTTTGAGAGCTTGGCAGTGTCTAGTAGCAGCAGAGCAAATGCTAATGTTTGGAAAGGAGAATGGATGAAAGCCAGGATCCCTAATTTACCCATACCAAGATCTTCCTACCACCTCCTCGAGAGGGGAACAGAGAGATCCTCGATTTCAGGCTTTTGAAAGAAAATGTAACTCTTTACAACCCACTACACGAAGTGTCTCAACCATCTGCATATGGAACTTTGGCGCTGGAAATCTGCAATTTACGGGAGACTTCTTGTGCCTTTGGTTCCAAGTCCTAACACTTACCTAGAATCTATGAATTCCCGAAGAATTGTATTTGAGAGCAAAAGGTTAAAGAAGAAGAGGAAAGAAAGAAGGGTAAAAAAAGGCATTGACCTATAAAACTTTGTATGGTGATGCTAATGGCTACTTAGCTCAGGTACTAAGTTTAAGACCACCATCACGTTGATCTTGTTAGTTTCTCTGCTTAGCTTTGTGTGAGTCATGAAATCTTTGTTGTGATCTGCAAACGAACTGCTTTTGTGAACACAAGACGCATTGCTTGTAGAAACTACACCTTCTGGGCTATGACTAACTGAAGTCTCACCAACTTCTTTCTTCAACAGAATACAGAAATGTTAGATCAGAAATGGTGGCTGATAGGAATCAAAATTATGTGGCAAAATGTCAAATCCAATATTTTTTTGGTCGAGTTCACATCCTCGCTTGAATAAAACTTCTTTTTGAATGTTGGGGAAATAAGTCCTTGAAAGCTTATTTTGGACAACGATTTATGTTAATGAGAAGAGGACTAGATGGAATCAAAGGAAAGCGTTGCTTTGTTAATTAGGTCGACTTTCATAAAAGAGGCTGAATGAAAAGAAAAACAAGGCATTTTTGTTTCTTTGTCGTTCTATTGGCCATGTCAAGTTCTCAAATACTATTAGAAGAGGAGAAGCGCCCCTGCTGCTAGCTGGGAGAGACTAACATGGCTTCCTTAAGACCTGAAGCAAATTGCGCAAAGACCTTTCCTAATGTAGTAATGCTTCGTTTATTAGCAGCATAGCAAACCTATTTTCCTAGACGATACTTCGGCTTTTAGAATTCATAAAAATACCCCATAATATCTAGAATAATCATTAATAAATAAAATAAACAGCTTGCTTCCACTTAAAGATGTAGTAAACATAGGTCCATATACATTAGTATGTATTATATGCAATTTCTCCTTTACTCTCCTGGCTTAATTAGAAGGAAAAAGCTGTGGTCTACTTGCCTTGTTGGTAAGCATAGCACACTCCCCTAAGATGTATAATCTTAGGCAAACTAGTTACTAACCTAACTTTTTATGTCAAAAATTAGACTCACCAATAAATGTTAGTAAAATTGTATAAGACAATTAATCTAACTCTAAAGAAAAACATTTGGATTTCATTGAAATTGTTACAATTATATCACTATCGGAGTCTAAAATTGTGCAACCATTGTTGACAAACTACAAAGAGAAATGTTTTTTTCTAATAGTTGGTCAACACTAAGCAAATTGTGATTAATGTCAATCACAAATAACACATTAGAAATTGATTTTATACCTGTTAGAGTTGAGATAAAAATTGTACCCTTTCCTTTTGCCTGAATTAGAGCATCATTTTTAATTCCCAGTTTAGTTATAAAGGATCTATTTAATTCCTTAAAAACATTTGGACATGAAGACATATGATAAGTGCATTCGCTATCAATAAGCCATAACTGATAGCTTGAATTAACAATGCTGCAACTTGCCACAAACAGCTCCTCTTCCACCTAGTGAGTTTCCTCCTCTGCAAGTCTAGCCTATTGCCTCTTCTGCTGCTATAAATGCTTCCTCTTGCTTTTGCAAACTTTGTCAACATTACCTCATTTATTGCAGAAAGAGTAGAGAGGATCAGGTTTCCTCCCGCAATCCTTGGGTAGGTGCGAAGTTCTACCACATTGTTTACATGAAGCATACGCATGTTTTTTTTGGATGGATGTTTTGGGGCCTGCTTAGTTTATGGTCTATGACACAGTTGTTATTGTTTGCTATTGCTTTTTCTGGTTAATTTTCAGTAGCCATAATTAATTAGGCCCCTTTTTTTATTCGCTTTTAAAGGGAGAGAATACATATTCATCAGTTTCAGATGCCAAATGCTTAATATATAATAAATAGCTATAAGCATTCAGTTGAACATAAGGTCATTGAAGCATAATCGTAGACTACTTCACGATAAGTCACCAGAACATAGGGGTTTCTTAACAAAGTTTCCACGGGCAGACCAATCTGGTTTTAGGTACTTAAGAGTTTACTTTTTTTTTTTTTATTTGGTTCGAGCACAAAAAAAATTATTGTAAAAATGGTAGTTATTATCCCCGTAGATTCAGGTCAAGATTACTCTTAACATTCTGATTTAACTTCTCCGTAAGAAAGACCCACTCCCTCTATTATATTTTATCACCTGTGAGATCTCAATTTATTAAAATTCCAAACCATAGCATAGAGACATGATAAATTTCAAAACCAACTTGCTCTTTCCACATTTGACTTGTAAACAAGAATTTTGTCGAGAGCTTTTGAGAGGTTTTGTCAAGATCATTTTGTAACTATCAAAGAAATTGACTGTAAAAGGATTCTTAGCAGGGCGTCCTTGTCAAGGGGTCGTTTTCAGTTTTACTCCAGGCTGCCCAATATGGCAAGCAAGCATGAATTCAAAGTTCAACCTCTTATTTTTCCTTCTTCCTTGCGTCAGTTTCATTTCCCGGTGTTGCGTTAGCTTCATTTCCTTGTGGGTTTTTTTTTTTTAACCTGCAGAAATTTAAAAGCAGAGTTTGGAATCACTCGCGGTCTATTCTTACAAGAATAAGAAAAAGGACAAATCTAACAACGCGATTACGAACTATCTAGTAGTTATGTTGTTTTGTGTTTCTTTCCCATCCCCTGGCTGTTTCTCCCAAACTGCCTCCTAACATTTAATATTTGCTCGTGTAACGTTTAAATTCAATGTAGAGATTAGAAATTTAACTTGAATAGCTGCTAATTTATTCCAACCTATTTGAATTAAGAGGTTGACCACGACCAAGACCCATTTGCAGAATAATCTTCCCTCCCAGAGCTTGAACTCAAGTTGAGACTTTGAATTCCAATTTTCGAACGCCAAGCTGATCCGAAGTCAGCTTTCCTTCAGTAAAAACACATTAAAAAAGCTCAGCATACCTTCCCAGATCGCAACTCTGAGAACTATACTCGCAACAATTTACATAAAATTGTTGCTTTAGTAATACTCATACATCAGTTTTAAGAAATTTTAGTCATTTTAATTCATATAAATTAAATGCAATATAGAAAAAATTTTTTTTTTACAAAATGTAATTTATAACATTATAAAATATTATTGTTTGTGACTTTCATAACTTTTTTATACATGGACTTTAGAGAACATTAGTCCAATTATGAATTGTATGCTTATCTTAATACATGTTAAAGAAGGTTGATTATAACCTAATTCTACTTTAATTTGATAAGCCGCTTCGAAGTCTAGAATGCTTCACCCTCCATATACTAAAATTTCGTTGAGATCCTTCTAATTAATTAAATGATATTTTGAATCATTAAAATTTTTGAATAGTAATTACAGGGTATTACAAATAATTTTGCATACAACAACTAAAAATTATCATTATAATTATTTTATATATACTTTTTTTCTACACATAAATCTTAAAAGTGCATTACTGTAGGCTTTATTTTATTAATTAAGTTGATGGAGGCATAGGGCAGAAATTTATTTACGTTGTTGGGTACTTGTAAGCCCGTGGGGTGTACGCGTTCCACGTTTTACATCATCAGTCTAAACGATAAAACAAATAGAGAGGGCGCGGCTTTGAGGAAATGCCTCCGGGTGACCGGGAACCCCTGTACCCCACCTCACCCCAGAAAAGATAATAATAATAATAATAATAAACAAACAAATAGATGAAAGAAAATATAAAGAAAAAGAAAAGAAAGTTTTAAAATTTTCATTAATGATTTTACAGTTTAACCTTCAGCAATTACATCGCTATCGCAGTCCATTGATTTAGTTATTGAATTGCCATCTGAATCTAACAAAAGTTGGTAAATAAAACCTCACACGTCAATGTCGTACCTTATGCACGCACATAAAAAAAGAAAAACAAATCCCACAAAAATTGTGCACAAAATCATTCAATCTCGTGCTTGATTAGTATATAGAATATTTGTGAGACATCACGATATTTCTTCAAAACGAATAGATCACTTCTTATAAAATTCTAAATTTGTGAAAATTTTTATAATTAATGTTTAAATTTTAATAAATTTTTAAACAGTATAAATTTTTAATTTTTATTTTATATAAATTTTTTTAAAAACAATTAATCAAATTATAAATATATAATTTAATTTTATAAATATCTTTTTAAAATAAATTTTTAAAATATAAAAATATATCTATATATATTTTTTATTAAATTAAAAAAATAAAAAAATTTTAAAATTTTTATTTTTGAATATATTAAAAAATTAACAAAATATACATATTAATACATTTTTAATATATATTTTGAATTTTTTATATAATTTTTATTAAATTAAAGTATATGTTTAATAATTTAGTTAAATTTTAATTAAAAAATTTTATATATAGTAAAAATTAAAAATTAAAAAAAATTAGAATCTAATTACACAAATTATCAGATATTTAAGAATACCTAAAAACTTGTCTCTCAAAATAAAGCTCATCATTAATTATGCAAAACAATTAATTATCCTAAGCCTGTCTCCTTCTTAATTTTTCCTTTTTCTTATTTTTCGCAATACGTAGAGTACCTAGCAAGAAATTGTAGACATTTCGTTGAAATTTAATCAGACCCGCACATGAGTATGTTTTAACACTCGCTGTTGTATGCCTTCTGTCCTCGAGTAGAACAAGTAAAAAGAAATTGTTTAAGCAACGACTTTGACTAGATGAATTAAAGACTTCATCAAATTCGAATACGTGAAAGCTACAGTGCATCCGAAGGCTTTTGAATTATGATTCTAAGCACTAACTATGTAAATGAAAATTATTTACATATCAACAGACCTTTGATTTGGTCGAGGAAAGCGGTCATGACTCGTGAGAGAGAGAAGAGTAGAATCTTTGGGGCATCGGACGCGGTCCGATAAATAGGAAAAAACTGGATTGGCTTTAGAATTTGATTAGCACAGAGGTCAATATCTCATTGGATAATGGGTTGGTGGTACCGTGGGCTGCGCGGTAGCCTCTCTATTCCTAATTGGGTTTATGCAGAATTTCAAAGCTACGTCTTCTACACTTTTCCCTATGTATACCAGATTCCCTTTAAACCACGCAGCCAACAAAGCCACAGATTAAAGCTCCACATAAATGGTCCGCTCTCACTGCAAGGCCCCCAAAGATGAGGAACAGCCGTAAAAACAATTGTGCCCAACGTTTTCTCATTAATTATTTCCTTGCCTTTGTAGTTTCTTTGTGGTTTTTGTCACCCACGGAAGTGTTGGTGATGGCGCAGAAGACAACGGTTCCGGTGAATGTAGGCCTGGTTTTGGACTTCGATAGCGAGGCTAGCAAAGTGGAGTTGAGCTGCATCAACATGGCTCTATCCGATTTCTATGCCTCTAATGGTCATTACACTACCAGACTGGTCATCCAACCCAGGGATTCTAAGGAAGATGTTGTTGCTGCAGCCGCCGCGGGTAATCAACTCTCCTTCTCATCCATTTCCGATCCACCCTCTCCCTGTGAAAATTTCCTTAATTATCTGTTTTTTTATTGACTCAAGCTTTTGAATGGAATGAGGAACTCTCTTACTAATAACTAAAGAGTCTTTGACGGAAGGAAAAAAAAAAAAGGCTAGAGATCTGGCCATTGTATGTTAGAAACCGGAAGGGAATTAAAATCTGATTACAGTGCATTGGAAGGGCGGCAGAAACAGTCTAGAAATCATGAAAAATACTACAATAAAATTTAACGACAATTAATCTCTACTTAATTAACATCTGTCTCTTTTTTTGATTTGATAATGATGATGATAGAAACCACTCGTCAGTCCATTTTCCGTTTCAAACATCGTAGTTGGTATTTAGAAGCTTAATATAACCACGACAAAAAATGAAAATGTGTTATTTTGTATTTATTTTAAATTTTGTTTAGAATTTTTCAAATAAAAAATTTGATTAGAATTATTCCTTATGCAGTAAAATGTTTCAAAAGAACAGAAAAAATAGAAAACTATGAGTATTGGTTGGCGCGGAGTTCGGTTAATGGGTATTTGCCTGACGTTTTTTTTTTCAACAAACATTGCCCTAATTTTAATTATTACACAATTTCATTAATATATAAGCCAAGGATATAATGTTTTCCATTAATACTTCAATTAATATGGACTGTTTTAACAGAGCTAAATTCACATTTAAGATAAGAAAAAAAAAGTTGTTAATAATACTTAACATCTGAAAAAATGCATTGAAAATATTTTTTTTTTTTTTGAAAAAAAAAATTATTATGCACAAAATCACATGTATATCAAATTTTATGCACATATATGCACACATGCACATATAGTTTTAGTTTTTGAATGATTATAACACAAATATGCACTTAACCGTTGGCCACGTCTAAACGTCGTTGATTTGACCGCAGCTCACTTGATTACGGTATTCTCTCCTGTTATATCAAAATGCAGGTCTTGACCTCATTAAAAACGAGCAAGTGCAAGCGATATTGGGGCCAACAACGTCAATGCAGGCCGATTTTTTGATTGATATCGGAGAAAAAGCTCGGTTACCCATTTTGTCATTTTCTGCAACGAGTCCTTCTCTCACCTCCTCTCGACATCCACATTTCTTTCGAGCCACGCAAAATGATGCCACTCAAGTGCATGCCATCAGCGCCATGGTCCAAGCCTTTGGATGGAAAGAAGTTGTGCCCGTCTACATTGACGATGAATATGGCGAGGGAGTCATACCTTACTTGATCGATGCTCTGCAGGCAGTTGATGTCTGTCTCCCTTACCGGAGTGTCATTTCTCCAGTAGCCACCGATGATCAAATCGTTGAAGAACTTTACAAACTGATGACCATGCAGACCAGAGTCTTTGTCGTTCATATATCTTTTAATCTTGGGTCTCGTCTTTTTACCCAAGCAAAGAATATTGGAATGATGGGTCTGGGCTATTCTTGGATCATGACTGATGGCATGACTGATTTCTTGAGTACGCTGAATACTTCAGTCATTGAATCAATGCAAGGGGTGTTGGGTGTCCGGCATTATGCTCCAAATAGGAGAGAGCTAGATAATTTTCTGGTTCGATGGAAAAGGAAATTCCTTCAAAACAACCTGGATAACCTTAACGCTGGTATGAACGTTTATGGACTGTGGGCATATGATGCTACCGTGGCATTGGCCATGGCAATAGAGGAAGCTGGGGCTACAAATCTTAGCTTCCAGATGCCAAGCAATTTGTCTACCAATGCAATGGACTTGGAAACTTTTGGGGTCTCTATGAATGGTCCAAATCTCATTCAGGCATTATCAAATACTAGTTTTAAAGGCCTCTCAGGAAATTTCAGTTTTGTTGGTGGGCAACTACAATATTCAGCTCTCGAGATAGTTAATGTGAATGGCCAAGCGGCCAGAGGGATTGGATTTTGGACAGCAGAAAACGGACTTGTCAGAACGTTGAGCTCACCTATAACAAGTACTAAAACATATTCTACATCTAATTCGAGTCTCGCACCTGTTATCTGGCCGGGGGATACAACTTTTGTTCCAAGGGGCTGGGACTTTCCAACCAACGGCAAGAAGTTGAAAGTGGGAGTACCATATAAGGAAGGATATAAAGAATTCGTGAAGGTCACCGTAGATCCTTTCACTAATGCCACAACGGCCACAGGATACAGCATCGATGTTTTTGAGGCCGTAGTCAAAGCCTTGCCTTATGCTTTGCCTTTTGAATACGTTTCATTTAACACTAGTTTGGCAACTTACAATAATATGGTCTATCAAGTCTATTTAGGGGTAATCCACTTTATATTCTTCTATCCAAATTCGTTAGCTCATTTCTTTTCTTTCGCTGACAGGAATTTAATTGTTTTACTCTGGCGGTTGACAACAGAAATTCGACATTGTGGTGGGAGACGTGACAATTAGAGCCAACAGGTCTATGTATGTTGACTTTACGTTGCCATACACAGAATCTGGGGTATCAATGATTGTGCCAGTCAAAGACAACAAAAAAAAGAATGCATGGGTTTTCCTGAAGCCATTGACATGGGAATTGTGGGTGACAAGCATTTGTCTCTTTGTTTTTATTGGTTTCTGTGTATGGGTTCTTGAACACAGAATCAATGAAGATTTTCGTGGACCTCCTGCCCATCAAGCTCGCACTAGTTTTTGGTTTTCCTTCCCCACCATGGCTTTTGCACATCGTAAGCTCGATTCAGTGATCAAATTTAGTTGAATTTTCAAGTACAGCTATGATTCACTAGCGCTTTTCGCATTTGTGCTTAAACCATGATTGCAGGGGAGAGATTAGTCAGCAACTTGGCTAGATTCGTCATAAGCATTTGGTGTCTCGTTGTTTTGATTCTTACACAAAGTTATACGGCCAGCTTGACGAGTCTTCTAACAGTACAGCAGCTATTGCCCACTGTAACTGATGTAAACAGTTTGATCAAAAACAGAGAGTTTGTGGGATACCACGAGGCATCGTTTGTTTTCGAGCTCTTGAAAGGCTTGGGTTTCGACGAATCCAGGCTTATATCTTTTAATTCTACTGAACACTGCAACCAGCTTTTTGACAAAGGAAGCGGCAACGGTGGTATAGCAGCTGCTTTCGACGAAGTTGCTTACACAAAGCTGTTTCTGGCACAGTATTGCTCCAAGTATACCACGGTAGAGCCTACATTTAAAACAGCTGGGTTCGGTTTTGTGAGTTCCCTACCTGAAATTTTCATCTTCCAGTCTGTTAACTCTCATAAACTTGATGGTTGGTGTTCTTTTCCTTTTCTTATATGGGTTCTAACTGTTTTGTTTTTGACTTTTAGGTCGTCCCTAGGGGTTCTTCTCTAGAACCCGATATCTCAAGCGCGATTCTAAAAGTGACCGAGGGAGATAAAATGAAGGAAATTGAGAATACTTGGTTTGGCAAGCAGGCCAACTGTCCTGATTCAAGTACTTTTGTCACTTCAAATAGCCTTGGTCTTGGTAGCTTTTGGGGTCTATTCTTGCTTGCTGGAGTAGCCTCAGTTTCAGCACTCCTGATATTCGTGGCCACGTATGTTTATAAACACTGGAGTGAGTTGATGCCCTCCAATTCAGGACATTCAATGTAGCAAAAGGTTCGCAATCTGTTTGTCAGTTTTGATCAGAGGGACTTGAGTTCACATACCTTCAGAAGAACTGAAGCTGACAGAAGCGTTGAACGACATTAATGTGGTGGGTGCAACATAAAAATTTTCTAAATGAATCATATATGTGAACACCGCATGAATCAATACCAAAATTTTTCTAGACTTTCTTATGATAATATGTGTTCTAAGGCCTACTTATCAGTTTATGGTCTATGACACAGTTGTTATTGTTTGCCTTTTTCCAGTTAATTCTCAGTTGCAATTAAGCTCAATTTTTCTATTTGCTTTTAAGGGGAGAGAATACATATCTAGCAGTGTCAAATGCCAAATGCTTAATGTATGATAAAAAGCTACATGCATTCAGCTGAACATTAGACCCTTAATATTTTGATTCAACTTTTCTTAAAGGAAGGACTCACCACCTGGGTTGGGGCGTCAGGTGAGGCTCCCACACCTAACCGCGGAGAATCTACTTTTACATCTTGTCACCGCTGACATTTCAATATTTTTGAAAGAAAAACCATAGCATAGGGACATAATAAGTTTCAAAACCAATCTCCTCTTTCCACATTTGACTTGTAAATAAGAATTTTGTCGAGGAGCTTTCGAGAGTTTTTGTCTAGATTATTTTGTAACTAACAAAGTTATTGACTGTAAGAGGTCGTTTTAAGTTTTACTCAAGGCTGCCCAGTGTGGCAAGCAAGCATGAATTCAAAGTTCAAACTCTTATTTTTCCTTCTTCCTTGCGTTAGCTTCATTCCCTTTTGCCTTTTTTTTCTTTTTTCTTACCTGCAGAAATTTAAAAGCAGAGTTTGGAATCACGCAGAAAAAGGAAAATCTAACAACGCGATTATGAGCGTTTTTCTTTTCCATCCCCTAGCTGTTTCTCCGACACTGCCTCCTAACATTTAATACTTACTTGTTTAACTTTTGAATTCGAGATTAGAAATTTGACTTCAATCGCTGCTAATTTATTCCGATCTATTTGAATTAAGTGGTTGACCACGACCACGACCAAGACCCATTTGCAGAATAATCCTCCCAGCGCTTGAACTCAAGTTGAGACCTTGAATTCCAATTTTCGAAAGCCAAGTTGATCAGAAGTCAGCTTTCCTTCAGTAAAAACACATTAAAAAAGCTAAGCATCCCTTCCCAGATCGCGGGAACTTTATCGATCGAATGTAATATAAATTTCATAAGATTGTTGCTTTAGTAATACTCATACATCAGCTCTAGAAAACTTTAATCATTGTAATTCATGTAAGTTAATTGCAATATAGAGAACAGCATAATATTGTACATTTTTGCTTACGAAATGTAATTTATAACATTATAATATATTATCATTTGTGGCTTTCATAATTTTTTTTATACATCGACTCTAGAAAACATTAGTCATCTGATTCTCATAAAATTATAAGTTGTATCCGCACCCTACCCAGTACATGTTAAAGATAATTTGATAAGCCGCTTCGAAGCCTCCATACACTAAAATTTTGTTGGGATCATTCTAATTAACTAAATGATATTTTGGATCATTAAAATTTTTGAACAATAATTACAGGATATTACAAATAATTTTACATATAACAATTAAAAGATATTATTATTATTATTTTATATATATATTTTTCTGTACATAAATCCTAAAAGTCATTGCTATAGATTTTATTTTATTAATTAAGCCTATATAGGCATGGGCACTAATATAGTTGTTGGGTATTTGTAGGCCCATGGGGTGTACTCAGTCTAAAAGATGAACAGATAGAGAGGGCGCGGCTTTGCCGCAGCGATTGGAGGCGCGTGCCTCCAACATGAACCCCTGTCCCCCACCTCACCCAGACAAAAATAATAATAATAAAAAAATTAACAAACAGAAGAAAGAAACACAAAGAAAAGGAAAATAAAGTTTTAAAATTTTCTTTAATGATTTTACGGTTTAATCTTCAGTAATTACGTCGCTATCGCAGTCCATTGATTTAGTCATTGAATTATCATCTGAATCTAACAAAAGTTGGCGTATAAAATCTGGCACCTCAATGTTGAAGCTTACGTACACACATAGAAAGGAAAATGCCGCGCTTTAGGTCCCACAAAAGTTGTGCACAAAACCTTTCAATCTCGTTAGAATAGAATACTTGCGGGTCATTACGAGGATACTTTCTCGAAACGAAACCAATAGATAAGTTGTAAAATTTTTTAAAAAAATTTAATTAAGTTGTAAAATTTTTTAAAAAAATTTAATTAAATTTTAAATTTTTTTAAATTTTTAAATGATATATATTTTTAATTTTAATTTTATATAAATTATTTTAACAAAAAATAATTTAATTATTAAACGTATAATTTAATTTAATAAATATTTTTTAAAAATATTTTTTAAGAGTATATATATATATATATATATAATTAAATTTTTTTATTTGACTTATAAAATAAAAAAAATTTTAATTTTTTTACATAAATTAAAAAATATATATTTTTTTAATATTTTAAAAAATTAATAAAATATACACATAAATATATTTTTAAAAAATATTTTTTTTATATTTTTACTCATTTTTATTAAATATTATATTTAAAAAAATAAAATTTTTATATATAATAAATATTAAAAATTTAAAATTAATTTAAAAATTTTAAAAAATTAAAATTTAATTATATAAAATTTTAAAATTTCAAAAAAAAAAATTCAAAATAAAACTTATCATTAATTATAAAAATAATTAATTATTTTTTTCTTTTTCTTTTTTGCCTTTTTTTTTTTCTCCTATTCTACAAAAAGGTCATCAACCTTTGAGGTTTAATTAACGGAGGACAGGCAGACAATATACCTAGTGGTAATTGGTCATTTGGTTCATCATAATTTAATCTAATAGTTAAAATTTTAAATTTTTATTTTAAAAAAATATAAAAATTATTTTTATTATATAATTTATAATCTAATTAATCTTGTAATGATTAAAAAAATAAAATTAAAATGCTTAAACTATTTATTAATTGCTTGCCAACAACATGTTAGAATTTGGAAGATTATGTCATGAGAAAATATTGATAATCTTGTTTTCAATTTTTTTGAAAGTTGAAAGATAAGTTTTGTTTCTAACTACTACACAATTTCAACTAAAGCAAAAGAATCATCTTTTCTTAAGCAGTGAAATCACGTGGGAAGGTAGAGTTTGTGAAAGTTCCGTGCAAGGGACTTGGCAATTGACACCAATACGTAGAGAACCTAACTAGAAATTGTAGACTTGTTTAAGCAATGACTTTGACTTAGATTAAAGCTACCGTACATCCAAACATTGCTCAATGAATTTATCGCTCTGATTGTGAGTTCATTTGTCTTTTTTAGTGGACAAATCAAAGGGCAGCTAGTACTTAAAGTAGAGTCTACAATTTATAAGATCTTTCTCGCCACATTTCTGGCTCTGCTTTTCTCAGGTGTCGTTGGGTTGTATGTCAATATCAGCTCGAGAATATCATGCTACAATTGTTATGTATTCGGTGACGAAGGCTAAAGCAACTATTGGGTACCTATGTGCTAAGCAAGATTCGTTGCATCATAGCTCCTTCAGATAACAGAGTTTCGACCGATCGCATGATAACAAGTTAAACGGTATTTTCAAGGTAAAATTATATTAGTAGAATACCTATTTGTGATATTTTAATCAATCCAAAGTTTGGTAGCAATAAAGTCAAAGTCTGCACTAACTATTTAAATGAAAGTTATTTACATATAAACAGATCTTTGATTGGGTCAAGGTAAGCGGTCATGACTCGGGAGAGAGAGACAGAAGTAAAATCTTTGGGGTATCGGAGGCGGTCCGATAAATAGGAAAAAACTGGATTGGCTTTAGAATTTGATTAACACCGAATGCTATTATTACGTGTCAATATCTCATTGGACAATAGGTTGAGACTATAATTGAATGAATTCAACAGTGAGGCCAAAATGTTTATCATTTATTTATTTATTTTAAGAGTCTTGCTTAAGCCTTTAAAATAAAATAAAATACATGACAAGAAAAACACACAGGTGTGCTATACACTCGCCAATTTATTCGGAAAGAACATATATTAATAGTTTGGATTGCTTTTGTCACTTGATCTCGCCCTTTCTTTCCAATCTTTGACCTATGATGGAGATATGCTGGCAATCCCCTACATAAATAATACGCGATGGAAGTACATAACTGGGTTTAAAAAAAAAAAAAAAAAATAGCCTCAACGACTGCAGCATTTTTTTTTTCTTTTTTTTTTCTCATTTCGTTTTCCGTCTTACATAAGCTACCTTAAGCTTGGCCATTTTCCCGGAAATTTTACTGAGTTGGCGACTGAAGCATTTGCTTTTTCTCATAAATTTTTACTAAATGTTATATTGGATCCATAATTTTTTTTGAACACCACAAATTAATTTTCAATATAAAAATTTTTTAAATGTATTATATATTTAAACAACGCATGAATCAATACCAAAATTTCTCTAGACATTCTTATGTTGATGCGTGTTCTAGGGCCTGCTTATCAGTTTGTGGTCTATGACACAATTGTTATTGTTTGTTATTGCTTTTTCCAGTTAATTCTCAGTAGCAATTAAGCTCCATTTTTCTATTTGCTTTTGAGGGGGAGAGAACGCATATCTAGCAGTTTCAGATGCCAAATGCTTAATGTATAATAAAAAGTTACATGGATTCAGTTGAACATTAGTCATTGAAGCATAATAGTCGACTACTTCACGATAAGTCACCAGAACATGGGGATTTCCTAATAATTTTCCTACGTGCAGACCAATCTGATGTTTAAACTGAAATTGACCGGTAGCGTTTTGATTCAACCTTTCTAACAAAAAGGACCCACCACTGGGGTTGGGACTCCGAGTGAGGCTCCGACACCAAACCGCGGAGAGTCTACTTTTAGATCTTAACACCCATGACATTTTAATTTATTAGAAAGACAAATCATAGCATAGAGATATGACAAGTTTCATAACCAATCTCCTCTTTCCACATCTGACGTGTAAACAAGAATTGTCGAGGAGCTTTTGAGAGGTTTTGCCAAGATCATTTTGTAACTAACATAGATATTGACTGTAAAAGAATTCTTAGCAGGGCGATCGTATCAAGGGGTCGTTTCCAGTTATACTCAAGCCTGCCCTGTCAAGCAAGCATACTGGGCACAAAACCTTTCAATCTCGTGAGAAAAGACTATTTGTGAGACATCACGAGGGTGCTTCCTCGAAACGAAACGAATAGATAAATTGTCAAGAAGTCTTAAATTTTTAAAAATTTTAATTTTTTTAATTTTTAAATAATTTAAATTTTTAATTTTAATTTTATATAAATATATTTTTTATAATAATTGATATAAATCCTCGATATATAATTTTATTTTATAAATATTTTCTCAAAATTCTCTCTAAAAATATAAAAATATATTTATATATATATTTTATTAATTTTTTTTATTTGACGTATAAAATATAAAAATTTTAAATTTTTTTTTCATGAATGGAGGAAAAATAAAAAAATTTTAAATTTTTTTATTTTTTAATATATAAAAAAAAATTAATATATACATAAATATATTTTTAAAATATATATTTTTATAATTTTAATTATTTTTCTCTCAAAATAAAATTTATTATTAATTATACAAAATAATTAATTAATTTAAGCAGATCTCATTTTTTTTTTTTTTTTTTCCTCTCATTCCACCTAAAGGTCTTCAACCTTTGAGATTAACGGAGGATTGGCTAACACCTAGTAGTAATTGTTTGTTTAATTTATCTAATTGTTAAAAATTTAAATTTTTATCTTTAAAATTTAAAATTTTAATTTTAAAAATAAAATTTTTTTTTATTATATAACTTATGATTTAATTAGTCTTGTGATAATTAAAAATTTAAAAAAAAAAACACTTAAAGATTACTTGCCAAGAATATATTGAAATTTGGAAGATTATGTCTTGGGAGAATATTGACAATTTTTTTTTTTTAAAAAAATTGGAAGATTAATTTTGTTTTTAATTACTACACAATTTCAACTAAAGCAGTGGAATTATGTGGGAAGGTAGATGTTTGTGAAAGTTCTGGGCGAGGGACTTGACA
Organism: Rhizophora apiculata; assembly: GCA_037832385.1. Lineage (NCBI taxonomy): Eukaryota > Viridiplantae > Streptophyta > Magnoliopsida > Malpighiales > Rhizophoraceae > Rhizophora > Rhizophora apiculata. Next base: position 1,362,560 of record CM075433.1, on the reverse strand, counting down.
ATTGACACCAATAGTTAGAGTACCTAACAAGAAATTATCGACTTTTCGTCGAAATTTAATTAGACCCGGACATAAATATGTCTTGACACTTGCTGTTGTATGCCTCCTGTCTTCGAGTGGAATAAGTAAAGAGAAATTGTTTAAGCAACGACTTTGACTCGATGAATTAAAGACTTCACCAAATCCGGATACATTAAAGCTACAATGCATCTAAACATTGGTAATCTGAAGGTTTTTGAATTACGACCATATATATATGTATTGAGCTGATACTTTGCACTAACTATTTAAATGAAAATTATTTACACATAAACAGCTGTTTTCCATAAAACTCTATTTAACAAATTTATGCACATGTATGATACATAATAAATTTATGCAGAGTGAAATTTTTAATTTTATTTCATTAAAAAAAAAAAAAGAGAAAGAGAAAATTTAAACTTTATTTAATACACAATAGTATAACTGTGCATACAATTCTTTATATAATTTATCGATAAGATTATTTATAAAGTTAAAATTTCCATTAATTCAATAATTTTCCCTCATCATCGGTGGCTTAATCAACGCTAGAGTTATCTTTACCACCGCGAACCTTTGATTCGGTCAAGTTAAGCGGTCAGGACTCGTGAGAGAGACAAAAGTGGAATCCTTGGGATATCGGACGCGGTCCGATAAATAGGAAGAATTTGATTAACACAAGTACTATCATTACGTGTCGATATCTCATTGGAAAATAGGTTGAGATTATAATTGAATGAATTCAATATTGAAGCCAAAATGTTTGTCATTTATGAACAAACAAGAACAAGGAAAAAATCATACTAATTTGTCAGGAGTTTTTTCTTAAAGTTTTGCTTTAGTCTTTTTAAAAATATAAAAAAAAAAAAAAAACAAGACAAAAAAACCACACAGATATGATATACACTCACCAAGCTATTCGGAAAGAACATATATTAATAGTTTGAATTGCTTTTGTCAATTGATCTCGCTCTTTCTTTCCAATCCTTAACCTAGATAGACTTATGCTGCCAATCCGTAAAAGAAAAAGCCGCAACGGCTGCAATTTTTTTTTTTTTTTTTTTTTATCATTTCCATTTCCGTCTGACTTAAGCTAACGAAAGCTTTGCCATTTTCCTGGAAATTTTACTGAGTTTTCTCTCTCAGTCACCGCATTAAATAAAATAATAACAATAAACAGTACAGGCGGGTGTTACCGTGTGCTGCGCCAAAGCCTCTCTTTTCCCTAATTTGCTTTCCGCAGAATTTCAAAGTTGCATCTTCTAAACTTTTCCTATATATACCAGGTTCTCTTTAAACCACGTAGCCAACAAAGCCACGAATTAAAGCTCCACGTAAATTCTCCGATCTCGGCCCCCAAAGATGAAGAACAGCCGTAAAAACAATTGTGCCCGAGGTTTTCTCATTAATTATTTCCTTGCCTTTGTAGTTTCATTACGGTTTCCGTCATCCACGAAAGTGTTGGTGATGGCACAGAAGACCACAGTTCCGGTAGATGTAGGCCTGATTTTGGACCTCGACAGCGAGGTTAGCAAAGTAGAGTTGAGCTGCATCAACATGGCTCTATCTGATTTCTATGCCTCTAATGGTCATTACACGACCAGGCTGGTCATCCAACCTAGGGATTCCAAGGAAGATGTTGTTGCTGCAGCTGCCGCAGGTATTGAACTCCCCTTCTCATCCATTTCCGATCCACCCTCTTTCTCTCTGTGAAAATTTCCTTAATTATCTGTTTTTTTTTCATTGACTCAAGCTTTTGAATGGAATGAGGAACTCTCTTACTAATAACTAAAGAGTCTTTATTGGAAGAAAAAAAAAAGCAAAAAAAAAAAAAAAGAAAAGAAAAAACTGGCTAGAGATCTGGCCATTATATGACAGACCGGAAGGGAATTAAAATCTGATTACAGTTGATGGAATTCTTTGTTACTTGAAATCAAAATTGTTTCTTGGTTTGGCTTTGTAGCAGACTTAATTAACACTCGCCTTATTATCATAAACAAAAAAAGAAAAAATCATTTATAGTTAAACATCTATCTTGCATTATAAGAAACTCATAACACATTCTCTTGGTTGAGCAATGAATTGATTAGGGTGTATAACCTTAAAATCTTGTACATAAATATGCTCGTTGGTTAAAACTTTAAAAACTGTTTGAAACTGCGAAAAGCACTATAATAAAATCTAATGACAATAACTATATCATCTCTAATTAATTAACATTTATCTCTTTTTCTTGTTTATTAATGATGATGATGATGATAGAAACCACGCGTGAGTCTAATTTCTATTAATTAAATATGTAGTTGGTATATAAAAATTTATTATAACTACGACCAAAAACGGAAAATGTGTCCTTTTATATTTATTTCAAAGTTTGGTTAGGATTTTTCAAATAAAAATTCAGGTTAGAATTATTACCTATAGAGCAGAATATGTAAAAAGAGCAAGAAAAATAAAAAAAATATGACTATTGGTTGGCACGTAGTTCGGTCAACGGGTATTTGCTTGACCTTTTTTTTTATCATTTTTTTTAATGGCCATGCTATTTGCGTGGCTCAAACTTTTTCTTCTCCAGTCAAGTAAATATACTGGGAGTTTATCGTATACTTACTTCACTTTTTTATTTAACATGAAAGGTCGATTAAAAAAATTAGTTGATTGGAAAGTTGCTCCCTTTATGTTTTTTTCTCCATTTATTAAGCAAGGCGAGATTCTCCGGCTGTTTCAAAATCTGACCTTTTGACAGTCAAGAATAGCGGCAGTGATGTAAACATACGTATAATGTGAAGGTTGAATTTTTGGTAATCCACGTTGCAGTTTTTGGTTTGAAGATTGGAACGAGTCCCGAGAATCTCCGAGGATCTAATAGATTATTTGTGTGTTCTTCCAAAAGACGGCAAATATCTTTTAAACAAAAGAGCTAGTACAAAAATTTCAACCAAGTATTTCCCTAATTATTACACAATTTCTTTAATATATAAATCAGATATATATATATATATATTTTTTTTTTCATTAATACTTGGATTAATCCTGGACTGTCTTAACACATGAGCTAAATTCACATTTAAATTAAAAAAGACTTTTTAATAATACTTAAAATATAAAAAAAAATGCATTGATAATTTATATAATTATTATGTATAAAATGACATTCACATTAAATTTTATACAGACATACATGCACATGTAGGCATAATGATCATTATTTATCAGTAAAATTATAATACATTATTTGTAGTATAGTATAATAATTAATTATAAAATTTTAATTTTTAGAGAACGGTATCATAAATATGCATTCAATTGTCACCCACATCTAAAAATTGTTGACTTGATCCCTTGATTATAATTTTCTCTTCCCTTATATTAAAATACAGGTCTTGACCTCATTAAAAACGAGGAAGTGCAAGCGATATTGGGGCCAACAACATCAATGCAGGCCCATTTTTTGATTGATATTGGAGAGAAAGCTCAGGTACCCATTTTGTCATTTTCTGCAACGAGTCCTTCCCTCACTTCCACTCCGCATCCATATTTCTTTCGAGCCACGCAAAATGATATCGCTCAAGTGCATGCCATCAGCGATATAGTCCAGGCCTTTGGATGGAAAGAAGTTGTGCCCGTCTACATTGACAACGAATATGGGAAGGGAGTCATACCTTACTTGATCGATGATCTGCAGGCAGTTGATGTCCGTGTCCCTTACCGGAGTGCCATTTCTCCAGTAGCCACCAATGATCAAATCGTTGAAGAGCTTCACAAACTGATGACCATGCAGACCAGAGTCTTCGTCGTTCATATGCCTTTCAATCTTGGGTCTCGTCTTTTTACCCAAGCAAAGAAGATTGGAATGATGGGCCTGGGCTATGCCTGGATCATGACTGATGGCATGACTGATTTCTTGAGTACGCTGAATACTTCAGTCATTGATTCAATGCAAGGGGTGTTGGGTGTCCGGCCTTATGTTCCAAACACGGGAGAGTTAGATGGTTTTCTGGTTCGATGGAAAAGCGAATTCCTTCGAGTCAATCCGGATATCCTTAAGGCTGATATGAACGTTTATGGACTGTGGGCGTATGATGCTACCGTGGCATTGGCCATGGCAATTGAGAAATCTGGGACTACAAATCTTAGCTTCCAAATGACAAGCAAATTGTCGACCAATGCAACGGACTTGGAAACTCTTGGGGTCTCAATGAATGGTCTGAAACTCATTCAGGCATTATCAAATACTAGTTTTAAAGGCCTGTCAGGAAATTTTAATTTTGCTGGTGGGCAACTACAACCTTCAGCTATACAGATAGTTAATGTGAATGGCCAAGCCGCTAGAGGGATTGGATTTTGGACAACTAAAAATGGACTGGCCAGAAGGTTGAGCTCACCTATAACCAGTACTAGTACATATTCTACTTCTAATTCCAGTCTCGCACCTGTTGTGTGGCCAGGGGATACAACTTCTGTTCCAAGGGGCTGGGACTTTCCAACCAACGGCAAGAAGTTGAGAGTGGGAGTGCCATATAAACCTGGATACACTGAATTCGTGAAGGTCACCATAGATCCTACCACTAATGCTACAACGGCAACAGGTTACTGCATCGATGTTTTTAAGGCTGTAGTTGACACATTGCCTTATGCTTTGCCCTTTGACTACGTTTCAATTGACGTCCGTTCTGGAACTTACGATGATATGGTCTATCAAGTCTATACAGGGGTAATGCTTTTTATATTCTTCTTTCTATCAAGGTTGGTTCATTTTTTTTCTTTGGCTGACAGGAATTTATTTGATTTACCGTGGTGATTGACAACAGAAATTTGACATTGTTGTGGGAGACGTGACAATTAGAGCCAACAGGTCCTTGTATGTTGACTTTACGTTACCATATACAGAATCTGGGGTATCAATGATTGTGCCAGTCAAAGACAACAAAAGCAAGAATGCTTGGGTTTTTCTGAAGCCATTGACATGGGACTTGTGGGTGACAAGCCTTTGTTTCTTTGTTTTTATTGGTTTCTGTGTATGGGTTCTTGAACACAGAATCAATGAAGATTTTCGCGGACCTCTTGCCCATCAAGTTGGCACTAGTTTCTGGTTTTCCTTCTCCACCATGGTTTTTGCGCATCGTAAGCACAATTCAGTGATCAATGTGAGCAAATTTAGTTGAATTTTCAAGTATAACTATGATTCACTGGCTTTCTTTGCATTTGTGCTTAAACCATGATTGCAGGGGAGAGATTGGTCAGCAACCTGGCTAGATTCGTCATAATCATTTGGTGTTTCGTTGTTTTGATTCTTACACAAAGTTATACGGCCAGCTTGACGAGTCTTCTGACAGTACAGCAGCTATTGCCCACTGTAACTGATGTAAACAGTTTGATCAAAAACAGAGAGTTCGTAGGATACCTGGAAGGATCCTTTGTTTTCGGGCTCTTAAAAGGCTTGGGTTTTGACGAATCCAGACTTGTACCTTATAATTCAACTGAACATTGCAACCAGCTTTTTGACAAAGGAAATGGCAATGGTGGTATAGCAGCTGCCTTCGACGAAGTGCCTTACACACAGCTTTTCCTGGCACAGTATTGCTCCAAATATACCACTGTAGAACCTACTTTTAAAGCAGCTGGCTTTGCTTTTGTAAGTTCCCCGCCTCAAATTGCATATTCCAGTTTGTTAAATGTCACGAACTTGATGGTTAATATTTTTTTCTTCTCTCAAAGGGAACTGTTTTTTTTGTTTTTGACTTGAAGGTCCTGCCTAGGGGTTCTTCTCTAGGACCCGATATCTCAAGGGCGACTCTAAATGTTACAGAGGGAGATAAAATGAAGGAAATTGAAAATGCTTGGTTTGGCAAGCAGACCAACTGTCCTGATCCAAGCACTTTTGCCACTTCAAATAGCCTTGGTCTTGATAGCTTTTGGGGTCTTTTCTTGCTTGCTGGAGTAGCCTCAGTTTCAGCACTCCTGATATTCGTGGCCACGTTTGTTTATAAACACTGGAGTGAGTTGATGCCCTCCGATCCAGGATCTTCAATGTGGCAAAGGGTTCGTAATTTGTTTGTAAGTTTTGATCAAAGGGACTTGAGTTCACATACCTTTAGAAGAACTGAAGCTAACAGAAGCGTGAATGACATTAATGTTATTCCTATTATGGGGGGTGCAACAAGTCCAACGGAGTATTCAGTCCACATAGAATTTCCAGGAGAGCAAGCGGGGCCATCTTCCGAGTATAGTGATCCTAATACAAGTGGGCAATCACCTCAAAATCAGGTGGCTCTCAACAATGAGCTCACTAGTCCACCTACAGAACGATCTGCCACTGCTGAAACAACCCGTTAACCAATAGCTAGTGAATTAGTCCACATCATTTGTAGCCCCATCACCCCTTAGATTTGTATTCTTCACGTGAAATTGTCATTGTAATTTGTAAAGCGTTTACGAAGAGAAATCTGGGAAAACAGAACAACTCTGCTTGGCTTTCCCCTGATTCGCCCATGCTAGGATCTCTTTGCCACCTCCTTGAGAGGGGAACAGGGAGAGATCCTCCATTTCTCCTCTTTGGTCAAAGTAGAGATAACTAGTACCTTCAGTTGGAGTAGATTCTGTAAATAAGATTAATAAATCTCGGATATATTCCCCCTCCTCGTTAGCAATCAAAGCTTCCCTCCCTAGCAACTCGTCTTCCAATTTGCTGATGCATTTCTTCTTTTGATGCATCTTTGGAACTTCCTTGTTTCTTCGCACATCCAGCCAGTTTACATGCTGCTGGGGTTAGAATTTATCCTTCCAAACTAAACACATTTTTGGTTGGGCTATGCTGGTTTTCAAGTCAAAGGTTTCTGTAATCCTTCACTGGTTTTGCAGTTGCTGGAACTTACAGCAACATCAACAGAAGAAAGAGATTAGAAGAGTCCCTCTGTGTTACATGAAAGATGTCTTCAAGCCTTTTATTGCATGCTTGCTTCACTATATATGACAATTTCAAATTACAAAATTCAAACAAGGAGCTGTCAAGTTTGCAGCCTTTTACAAGTTAAAATTGAAATTCAAATTGGAAAAGTACAATCATCAAATTTAATCTAAGCAAGTCCATATACAATGACCGTTAGCTTGATCAAGAAACTAAATCCAATTCAAAATAAAGCAGGAGTTTCTGGAACCTGAGGCAACCAGCAATGCCTCCATTCTTGACTCATAACTGTCATAACTGAATTTTGAATTTTGGGGCAAGCTTGATCATAACAGCTGCAAGCAATCAAAGGCAGCAAAATGATGGCACCACCAGGAACTTCAGGCTAGGCCTAGATTTGAAAGTTACTTGGTTTGCACTTTTCTGGTTAATGCAGTTGTTTGTCAGCCCTTTCTGCTCGTTGTGTAGGCAGTATAATGGCTTTATCAGTACCTTTTAATGAGTCAATGCTCTGTTAATTTAATGGTTTCATGCTTTTGAAAGAAAAAGTAATCTGTTTACAACTCAACTACATGAAGTGTCTCAACCATCTGCATGTGGAACTTTGGCGTTGAAAATCTGCAATTTATAGGAGATTTCTTGTGCCTTTGGTTCCAAGTCCTAACACCTATCTAGAATCTATGAATTCCCCAACTCCAGAAGAATTGTTTTTGAAAGCAAAAGGTTAAAGAAGAAGGGGAAACAAAGAAGGGGGAAAAAGAGGCATTGACCTATACAACATTCTATTGTGATGCCAATGGCTGCTCAGCACAAGTACGAAGTTTAAGACCACCATCACGTTGATCTTGTTACTTTCTCTGCTTAGTTCTGCGTGAGTCGTGAAATCTTCGTTGTGATCTGCAAACAAACTGATTGTGTGAACACGAGACGCATTGCTTTTAGAACCTCTGTTCTAATTAATACTTTCTGGGTTATGACTAACTGACCTCTTAGGTTCAGATAATATCTCACCAGTTTCTTTCTTCAACAGAATATAGAAATGTTAGATCAGAAAATGTTGGCTGATAGGATTCAAAATTATGTAGCAAAACGTTAATTTTTTTTTTTTCTTCTCTCGTTCACATCCTCCCTAGAATAAAACATCTCTTTGAGTGTTGGGGGAATAATTCCTTGAAAACTTGTTTTGGACAACGGTTTATGTTAATGAGAACTGGATGGAATCAAAGGAAGGCACTGCTTGTTTAATTTGGTCGTCTTCCATAAAAGAAGCTCTATTGAAAAAAAAAAAAAAAGGTAATAATAAAGGAATTTTAGTCTTTTTGTCAATTTTTTTTTCTTTGTTAATTGTCTTTATGTCATTCTATTGCCTTTTTCAAGTTCTCAAATACCAATCGAAGAGGAGAGGCGCCCCCTGGTGCCGGTTGGGAAATACTAACATGGCTTCCTCAAAACCTGAAGCGAATTGCCCACGACCTTTCCTGATGTAGTAATGCTTCATTTTTGTTAACAGCAGATTGAACCTATCTTTCATCAGGAGGTTCGTTGCACTACAAGTTACGTGACACATGAATATTTTACATCTCTTCTCATTCATTCGTTGTAATTGAGACTACTAAACATTTTAATGTCGCTAGGGTATCAAAAGAATTATTATTTTGTTTTTTTTTTAAAAAATATATCATTATTTTTTCTTCCCCTAAAAAAGATATTAATTGATCTACTTATAATCCTTTATCAATTGAATTAACGAATCCTCTAATTGAAAAATAATAAGGAAATGTATACATCATTAAAAGAAATTCTAATATAGAAATGTATATAATATACTGCCTAATCACTTTATTTTTTATGTAGGAAAAAAAAAAAAACTTTAAAGATCCCGCGGATATTGATAAAACTACAAATATTGTTAAGCAAAGAAAAATAATTCGCAGCAATGACATAGACTTGGGCCAAAAAAATCTCTACTAAAAAATATATGGTTTTGAGTACGGATTTTTGTTGATACACAAAAAAAAATAATAATAAAATAAGAATATATTCAAGTGGATTTTTGTAGAAAGTATGAATAAGCTAGCCCATGCTTCGAATTGTTTCATGACATAAATAAATTCTAATTCTCAAAAACTTCATTGGGCTAACGGATTCATATCTCATACAACTGGTACAATCCTTCGATCTTTGAGAAAAACAATTTGCTTAACTTTACATCAATCCTAAAATATAATTTCTAATACATGTATGGGATAGGATTACATTAGATCTATAAATTTTTTTGAAAACCACAAATTAATTTTAAATTTATAAATTTTTTAAATCAATCGTATATTTAAACACCGCGTGAATTCATGATTTACCAAAATTATTTTAGACATTCTTACGTTGACATGTGTTTTAGGGCCTACTCATTAGTTTATGGTCAATGACAGAGTTGTTATTGTTTGTTATTGCATTTTCCAGTTAATTTTCGGTAGCCATAATTAATTAAGCTCCATTTTTCTATTTGCTTTTAAGGCGAGAGAGAATACATATCTAGCAGTTTCAGATGCCAAATGCTTAATATATAATAAAAAGCTACACCGATTCAGTTGAACATTCGGTCATTGAAGCATAATTGTTGACTACTTCGCGATAAAAAGCTACACCAGAACTTGAGGATTTCCCAATAATGTTCCTACGCGCAGACCAATCTGATGTTAGTTACTTATGAGCCTACTTTTTATTTTTACTTTTATTTTTTATTTAGTTTGACGACAAAATAAAGGTCAAACCGGAATTTGACCGCTAACATTCTGAACTGAGACCTTGAATTCCAATTTTCTCGTTTGAGAACGCCAGGTTATCCCAAGTCAGCTCTCCTTCAGTAAGGCAAAGACACATTAACAACGCTAAGCATCCCTCCCCATATCACAACTCTGGGAACTTTACTTGCAACAATCGATCAGAGATGCTTATACAATATCAATTTCATAAGATTGTTGCTTAAGTAATATTCATACATCAGCTTTAGGGGAGCATTAATCATTTCAATTCAAGCTGAAGGGTCATACAAATTAAATAAAGTGTAGAGAGAAGCATAGTGTTATACATTATTTTTGTTTGCCACAATCAACTACTGAGGATATTTAATTTATAACAATATAAGTTATTATTATTTGTGACTTTCAGAATTTTTTTATACATCAACTCTAAATAATAATAGTTATCTGATTTTAATAAAATTATTAATTATATGTACACTCTTACACATGTTAAAAAAAAAAAATCATTATAACCTAACTCTACCTTGATTTGATAAGTCACTTCGAAGTTTAGAATGCTGCCCCCTCCATATACTAGAATTTCGTTGGGACCCTTTTAATTGAAATAATATCTTGAATCAATAACATTTTTAAATAGTAATCACAGGTATTACAAACAGTTTCATATACAACAATTAAATGGTATTGTGATAAATTTTTTACGTATATATTTATAAATATGAACCTAAAAGTGCATTACTATAGTGTTTATTTTATTAATTAATCCTATGGAGGCATGGAGCAGTAATTTAGTTGTTGGGTACTCATAAGTCCATGCGGTGTAAGCGTTAGACGTTATACTTCCCTCCTCTAAAAGGAGAAACAAATAGAGAAAAGAAAACACAAAGGAAAAGGAAGTTACAAAATTTTCATTTATGATTTCACGGTTTACTCTTCAGTAATTACGTCGCTATCGCACATGTAAAACCTTGCACGCCATTGTCAGAGCTTAATGCACACAGACAAAAAAAACAAATGTCTGACTTTAATTAAGTCGCACGAAAATATTATACAAAACCCGTCGATCTCGGGCATGACGAGTGTACAGTATTTGTGGGACATCTCAAGATGCTTGCTCGATACGAAGCCCACGGAAAAGTCTTCTTCAACCTTATCGCTTTAATCAACGGAAGACCGACCGACGCTACACGAACTGGCGCCTACTCTGCGGACAAAACCCGCGAGGCCTCTTTTATTGACTGGTTGCCAAAACAACGTTGTGACTTCAAGGATCATGTCCTGTGAGAATACTAACAATTTTTTTTTTTTCCACGAAAATTAGAAGATTAATTTCGTTATTTACTACTTACAGTTTCAACTAAAGAAGTGGAATTAACATTTCTTTTGGTATATAAGCAGTGGAATTAAGCTGAAATGTAGATGATTGTGAAAGTTCCGAGCAAGGGCCTTTGACGGTGGGCACCTACAAGTGTATAATACCTAACGGACAATTATCGAACTCTCGCTGAAAATTTATTAGTACCTCACGTCAATATGTTTTTAATCGTGGGTCACCAAATTTGTGTTGATTAAGCAATGACTTTGAATTAATTAAGTCAGGCGTCACCAAATTGAATAAAACAGAATTTCAAACTTATTGATTGTCTGGATTGCTTTTGTCATTTGACCTCGCTCTTTCATTCCAGTCAATAACGTATGACAGAGAAATGCTGGCAATCCCCGATATAATAATGCATGATTTTTTTTATTTTAACAGCTATATAATAATATATGATAGGAGTACATAACTTGAAAATTTAAAAAAAAAAAAAAAAAATCATCTACAGAAGTACTTTTTTTTTTTTTTTTTCTATCCGTTGCATTTTCCGTCCAACATATGCTAACGTCTGCCTAGCCACTTTCCGGGAAATTTTAGAGTTTTCCCTCTCGTGTGCGCAATGCCAAAACCTCCCTATTCCTAAATGGCTTTATGCGGAATTTGAAAGCTACATCTCCATAACTTTTCCTATGTATACCAGAGGCTCTCTTTAAACCAAGTATCCGCCAAACCCACAAATTAAAGCTCCACAAAAATTCTCTGATCTCACTGACCCCAAAGATGAGGAGCAGCCGTACAAACAAATATTCCCGACGTTTTCTCGTTAATTATTTGCTTGCCTTTGTAGTTTCTTTATGGTTTTTGTCACCCATGGAGATGTTGGTGATGGCGCAGAAGACAACAGTTCCGGTGAATGTAGGCCTGATTTTGGACTTCGATAGCCAGTCCAGCAAAGTGGAGTTGAGCTGCATCAACATGGCTCTATCCGATTTCTATGCCTCTAATGGTCATTACACGACCAGGCTGGTCATCCAAGCCAGGGATTCTAAAGAAGATGTTGTCGCTGCAGCTGCCGCAGGTACTTAACTTTTCTTCTGATCCATTTCCGATCGACCCTTTCTCTATCTCTCTGGGTGAAAATTTCCTCAATTATCTGTTTTCTAATTAACTCGTGCTTATGAATGAAATGGAGAACTCTCTTAATAATAACTAAATAGTCTCTGATGAAAAGGAAAAAAAAAAGAAACAAACAAACAAAAAGAAAAAGAAAAAAACCGGCTAGAGATCTGGCCATTGTATGTTAGAGATTGGAAGAAAATTAAAATCCGATTACAGTTGGTAGAATTCTTTGTTTCTTGAGGTCAACGCCGACTTAATTAACACCCTCCTCATTTTTTAAGGAAAAAACAGATATATTTTATAGTTAAACATCTGTCTTGCATTATAAGAAACTCATGGCGCATTCTCTTGGTTGAGGTAATATTTAATGATAATAATTATATTATCTCTAGTTAATTAATATTTGTCTCTTTTTCTTTTATTGATCATGATGATAGGAACCACTTTTCATTAATTAAATAACGTAGTTGGTAACTAGAAACTTATTATAATCACGATAAAAGAAAAAAAAAATGTCAATTTATATTTATTTTAAATTTTAGTTAGAATTTTTCAAATAAAAAATTTGGTTAGAATTATTACCTATTAACCGGAAAAATAGAAAAGTACGAGTATTGGTTGGCACGTTCGGTCAACGGGTATTTGCTTGATTCTTTTTTTTTTTTTTTCATTTTTTAATAGCCATGCTCTAATTTTTTTCTTCTCCAATCGAATAAATATACCGGGAGTTTATCACATACTTAATTCACTTTTTTATTTAACAAGAAAAAGGGCTTCACTTCTTCGACAGTCAATTATAGCAGCAGTCATCTAATCACTGGCGCCTAAAAGTCGTGCATTTGACCACAGCTCACTTGATTATGGTTTTATCTCCTGTTATATCAAAATGCAGGTCTTGACCTGATTAAAAACGAGCAAGTGCAAGCGATATTGGGGCCAACAACATCAATGCAGGCCGATTTTTTGATTGATATCGGTGAGAAAGCTAAGGTACCCATTTTGTCATTTTCTGCAACGAGTCCTTCCCTCACTTCCACTCGGCATCCATATTTCTTTCGAGCCACGCAAAATGATACCGCTCAAGTGCTTGCCATCAGCGCTATAGTCCAGGCCTTTGGATGGAAAGAAGTTGTGCCCGTCTACATTGACAACGAATATGGCAAGGGGGTCATACCTTACTTGATCGATGCTCTGCAGGCAGTTGATGTCCGTGTCCCTTACCGGAGTGCCATTTCTCCAGTAGCCACCGATGATCAAATGGTGGAAGAACTTTACAAACTGATGACAATGCAGACAAGAGTCTTTGTCGTTCATATATCTTTTAATCTTGGGTCTCGTCTTTTTACCCAAGCAAAGAAGATTGGAATGATGGGTCAGGGCTATACTTGGATCATGACCGATGGCATGACTGATTTCTTGAGTACCCTGAATACTTCAGTCATTGATTCAATGCAAGGGGCGTTGGGTGTCCGGCCTTATGTTCCAAATACGAGAGAGCTAGATAATTTTCGGGTTCGATGGAAAAGGAAGTTCCTTCAAGACAATATGGATATCCTTAATGCCGATATGAACGTTTATGGGCTGTGGGCATACGATGCTACCGTGGCATTGGCCATGGCAATAGAGGAAGCTGGGACTACAAATCTTAGCTTCCAAATGCCAAGCCATTTGTCTACCAATCCAACGGACTTGGAAACTTTTGGGGTCTCTAGGAATGGTCCAAACCTCATTCAGGCATTATCGAATACTAGTTTTAAAGGCCTCTCAGGAAATTTCACTTTTGTTGGTGGGCAACTACAATATTCATCTTTCGAGATAGTTAATGTGAATGGCCAAGCGGCCAGAAGGATTGGATTTTGGACAGCAGAAAACAGACTTGTCAGAACGTTGAGCTCGCCGATAACAAGTACTAATTCCAGTCTCGCACCTGTTATCTGGCCGGGGGATACAACTTTTGTTCCAAGGGGCTGGGACTTTCCAACCAACGGCAAGAAGTTGAGAGTGGGAGTGCCATATAAAGAAGGATACAAAGAATTCGTGAAGGTCACCGTAGATCCTACCACCAATGCTACAACTGCCACAGGATACTGCATCGATGTTTTTGAGGCTTTAGTCAAAGCCTTACCTTATGCTTTGCCTTTTGATTACGTTTCATTTAACACTAGTTTGGCAACTTATAATGACATGGTCTATCAAGTCCATTTAGGGGTAATCCTCCCTATATCCTTCTTTCTATCAAAATTCGTTAGCTCATTTTTTTATTTCACTGACAGGAATTTAATTGTTTCACTGTGGCCATTGGCAACAGAAATTCGACGTTGTGGTCGGAGACGTGACAATTAGAGCCAACAGGTCCTTGTATGTCGACTTTACCTTGCCTTACACAGAATCTGGAGTGTCAATGATTGTGCCAGTCAAAGACAATAAAAGCAAGAATGCATGGATTTTCCTGAAGCCATTGACATGGAACTTGTGGGTGACAAGCCTTTGTTTCTTCGTTTTTATTGGTTTCTGTGTTTGGGTTCTCGAACACAGAATCAATGAAGATTTTCGCGGACCTCCAGCTCATCAAGTTGGCACTAGTTTCTGGTTTTCCTTCTCAACCATGGTTTTCGCGCATCGTAAACACTATTCCGGGAGCAAATTTATTTAAATTTTCATGTGTATCTATGATTTGCTAAAGCTCTTCACGTTTGTGGTTAAACTACAATTTCAGGGGAAACAGTGATCAGCAACCTAGGCAGATTCGTCGTAATCATCTGGTGTTTCGTTGTTTTGATTCTTATACAAAGTTATACCGCCAGTTTGACGAGTCTTCTAACAGTACAGCAGTTACTACCCACTGTAACAGATGTAAAAAGTTTGATCAGAAACAGAGAGTTTGTGGGATACCACGAAGCATCGTTTGTTTTCGGGCTCTTGAAAGGCTTGGGTTTCGACGAATCCAGGCTTATACCTTTTAATTCTACTGAACACTGCAACCAGCTTTTTGACAGAGGAAGTGGCAATGGTGGTATAGCAGCTGCCTTCGACGAAGTGCCTTACACAAAGCTTTTTCTGGCTCGGTATTGCTCCAAGTATACCACGGTAGAACCTACTTTTAAAACGGCTGGCTTCGCTTTTGTAAGTGCCTCGCCCCAAATTTCATCTTCAGGTCTACTAAATCTCATAAACTTGATTGTTAATATTCATTTTTCTTCACTCATATGAGGACTAACTTTTTTGTTTTTGACTTGAAGGTCGTGCCTAGGGGTTCTTCTCTTGGACCAGATATCTCAAGAGCGATTCTAAATGTGACAGAGGGAGACAAAATGAAGGAAATCGAGAATGCTTGGTTTGGCATGCAGACCAAATGTCCCGATCCGAGCACTTTTGTCACTTCAAATAGCCTTGGTCTCAATAGTTTTTGGGGTCTATTCTTGATTGCTGGAGTAGCCTCTGTCTCAGCTGTCCTGATATTCGTGGCCACATTTGTTTATAATCAGTGGAGTGAGTTGATGCCCTCCGATTCAGGACCTTCAATGCGGCAAAGAGTTCGTAATTTGTTCAGAAGGTTTGATCAAAGGGACTTGAGTTCACACACCTTTAGAGGAACTAAACTAGCTGAGAGATGCGTCGATGACATTAATGTGGGTGCGATAAGTCCAATATCCTATTCAGTCCACTCAGAATTTCCCGAAGAGCAAGGGAGATTGTCAAATGGGCAATCACCTCAACATTAGGTGGCTCTCAACATTGAGCTTGTTGACGTGGCTCAGAGTTTTGCTAAAGACTCTAATAGCAATTGAAAGGGAACAAGAAGCAGAAAAAGAAGTTGCAGAGAAAAAGCATCAAGAAAGTAGCAGTAGCAGCTGTGGCAGAAAAAGAAAAAGCTTGGAGACTAAGTAATCAACTTTTTTATTAGATAGTATGGTGGTTGATGTAAAGTATAAGTTGGTGTCTTCTAGTGGAGGGACATAACTTGTCCAAGTTAGCAAAAGTACAAAGAGTAGATTGTGATAAAGTTGATCTTGTAAGTCTATATATGAAACCATATTTTACAAAAATAAAAGTGTGTAATATTCTCTGCAATTTTTACTATTCTTTTTCATAATAAATGGAATCCAAGATTCCATGATCTTATTAGGGCTATGAGAACCAAAAAGGAAGGAAAAACAATACAGCTAAAAGAGGAAAACTTGTGAGGAAGTTGCAGCAAAGGAAAACTAGATTAAAAAAGAAATCTAACAAAGAGAATTTGAGAGAAAATTAAAGTGAAACACGAGAAAGTGAGCAGAAAATATGGCCTCTGGTACTTTTAGTCTCCCAACACCATCATTCTTCACTAGATCCAACTGTCAGTTGTGGTCAGTGAAGATGAAAGCATATCTTAAGACTCATAACCTATGAGAAGCAGTGGACATAGGTAGAGATCCAACACTTTGATTAAAAATCCAACATAAACTAGATCAAGCATCACAAGGAGGAGAGTTTTAAGAATTTTAAGGCACTTACTTACGTCTACATTGTTCTCTCAGATGTCATATTCACAAGAATCATGGCAAGTGAGACTACCAAAGAAGCTTGAGATAAATTTGGAGATGAGTTTCGTGGAAGTGATTAGACCAAGCAAATAAAACTTCTAAACTTGAAGAGAGAGTTTGAAATATCGAGAATGAAAGATATAGGCTTACTAAAGTTTTATACCTCAAAGTAGTAACAAGTAGTCAATCAAATTAGGTTTATGAGAGAATTTATAATAAACCAAAGAGCGGTGGAGAAGGTTTTGTTAAGTCTACCGGAGAAGTTTGAGGCAAAAATTTTCTCTCTTAAGCATTCAAAGGATCTTAGTAGAATTAGACTTTTGGAGCTCCTGTGAGCATTTAAGACTTAAAAGCATAAGAGGAGCATGAGAGGTGAGAGCAATGTTGAGGCTACCCTACAAGCTAAACTAAAGCAAAAGTCACAAGGTTCAAAAGACAGCAAGAAAGATATTGGAGATGCACAAAAGAATGAACTTCTGAATGATTTTCCAATTATTACAGTCTATATAGATTTATGTGAGAGTAATGAGCTTAAAAAGCAGCAAACATCACCAATCTCTATTTCATGAGCTTAGAGAGCCAAGGAGAAGCTTCAATTTGTCCACTTAGATGTCTATGAACCAACAAAGACTGATTCTTTAAATGATAGTAAATATTTTCTTATATTCATTAATGATTACTTAAGGATAAATTGGGTTTACTTCATGAAACAAAAATCAAAAGGATTTGAATTGTTTAAGAAGTTTAAAACCACTGTTGAAACCTTGTACGACTGCACTAAAAATCTTTGAGGAGTGACAATGGCAGAGAGTTTACCTTAACAAGGTTTAATCAATTCTACAAGGACTTGGGGATTCAACACTACTTATTATTGGTTATACTCCACAACATAATAGAATAATGGAAAGTAAGAACAAAACATTCCTTAAAATGAAAAATGCATGTTGACTAAGAAGAAGCTTTTAAAGTCTTTTTGGACTAAAGCAAGAAACATTGTTGTTTATCTTTAAAATAGATTGCCAACAAAGGCAACAGAAGGCAAGACTCCAATTAAAGCTTAAAGTGGGGTCAAGCCTTCAATTAAACAATTGAAGGTGTTTAGGGCCTTATGTTGTACACACTTACTAAATGGGAAAAGGAGCAAGTTAGATGAGAAAGTAGAAAAGGATATCCTAGTTGATTGTAGTTCCCAATTAAAGGATTACAAAGTTTACAACATTGCCATAAGCAAAGTTTTGATTCAATAGAATCTAAAAATTGATAAAAGTGCTCATTGTAGAATAATCTTTAGATACAAAAGAAATCAATTCTAGAAGTCATTGAAACTACAAAATGAGGTGATGATCTAAAACCTAAAAACTTTAATGATCCTAGTTAGAGGTTCAAGGCCTTTTACTGAAGTATACCAAAGGTGCAATAATGCAGTAGGTAACCAATTACCTATGATAAGGCACACAAGTTTAAAAAACAAAACACTGTAATAAAAGAGAAGATTTAAATTATTATGAATAATCAAACATATGAATTAATTGACAAACTAAATGATAGCAATTCATTGGTGTCAAGTGGATCTATAAGATAAAACTCAAACCTAATGGCTCCATTAACATATTTAAAACTAAATTTGTGGTCAATGGCTACTCATAATAATCTAGAATTGATTATACAAAAACTTTTGCTTCAATTGTAGAAATGGAAACCATAAGAATTATCATTACCATTGCAACTTAATTAAGATGAAAAATCTATCATTTAGATTTTGAATATGCTTTTGTAAATAATGTTTTGAAAGAAGAGATTTATGTGGCTCGACCTAAAAGATTTGAATTCAAGGAGCAAAAGTAAAAAGTGTATAAGTTAGTTAAAACTTTATATGACTTAAAATAAGCTGTTAGAACTTAATACAATAAAGTAAAGTCTTTTTATAAAGCAAAAGCTTCAAGAAGAGTGAAAATGATTTCACACTTTATATGAAGAAGAACTTTAATGAAGATATGTCAATTATTTCTATATGTAAATGATATATTAATGATAGAAACAAATACTGATAAAATATAGAAATTCAAAGTAAGATAAAAGATCAATTTGGAATGTCGAAGGTTTAGGCAGAAACCATCTCATCTCTATTAAGATGCAACAAAAAGGGTTTTAAGGTATTTGAAAGGATTAGTTCAACTTAAAGTTTGGTATAAACCTATTTAGGATGGAAAACTAATTGGTTATATAAATAATGATTGGGTTGGAAGCAAGAATGACGTGAAGAGTATATCAAGCTATATCTTTTCACTTTGTTTATAAATGTTCTCTTGAAATTTCAAGAAATAAGAGATAGTAGCTCAATTAACTACTGAAGCTATGTATGTGGCAGCAAAAGTAACATCTAACCAAAGCATTTAGCTAAGGAAAATCTTAAAGGATCTTAAGTTTGAACAAACTAAAGCAATTAGGATTGTGTATGATAAGAAGTCAACCATTAGAATAGCTAAAAATCTAATTCAACATAGGAGGACTAAGCATATAATGTCAAATTTCATGTAATCAATGAAGAAAAAAGAAGTGAAGAAATTAAGTCAATGCATTGTAAGTTAGAAGTTCAACTAGCTAACATCCTTAACAAATTTTTGAGCATACAAATTTTGTATGCTCAAAAATTTGCTAAGAGTCTCTAGTTAAAGTTTCAAGGAGTGTTGATGTAGTAAAAAGTTTTACTAAAGATTCTAATAATAATTAAAGGGAAATAAGAGGAAGAAGAAAAAGAAGCAAAAATATAGCAATAGTAGTTATAGAAGAAGAAGAAGAAGCTTAGAGACTAAGTAATCAACTTTAATATTAAATAGTGGAATTAGTTAATATAATGGTTGATGTAAAGTTTAAATTAATGTCATTTTGTTATGGAACATAATTTGTATAAGTTAATAAAAATACAATGAGCATATTGTGATAAAGTTAATCTTTTAAGTTTATATATAAAATTATATCTTACAGAAATAAAAGTTGATAGTAAAGAAAGTAAAATGCGATGATTTATAAAAATTTAAAATTATTGTTTCTACATCATCTCCCAAAGACCATCATCTTAAAAAATTTAAATCTACTATCAAACTCTCCAATAGGGAAGAGGCTAACCATAAAAATATTGTGATCCTTGATCACAATTATGCAGCCTTATTACAACACACTCATATAAATGAATTTATCAAACTTTTAATTTCTCAATTTTAAAATCCTTAAATACTCACTAATTTTTCTTTAGACTTTTCCTTGGTCCTAATAATTTTTTTTGACTTGTGTACTCTTGATTTTTGGATAAGAAAAACAATTTAAAATAGACTTCTTATTTTATCCATTTTGTTGTTACAAATTTGGCTATTTATAGGCCAAAAGTGACCAAGATCCCATTTAAACGAAAGTCATTATAGATGAATCAAGAATTGAAAGCCCATTGAAAATTCAAAATCAAGAATTTATTGTCGTATTAATGCATTTCCAAAATCAAGATTGCAAGTCCATTAGTGGAGCTTCAAATCAAGATTTAATTGTCCCATTTAGAGCATTTTCCAAATTAACATTGAATGTCCATTAGAAATTTAATATAAAAAATTTATTGTCTTGTTAATACATTTTCCAAATCATGATTGCATGTCTATTGGTGCATTTTCCAAATCAATAGTGAATTTTCCTGTAGATACATTTTCCAAATTATGTCTATTAGTAGAGCTTAAAATCAAGATTACATTGTCATGTATTTTTCAAATTAAGAATGAATTGAATGCATTTTTCAAATCAAGAATAAATTATCCCATTGGTGGAGCTATAGTAAATTAATTTTAATCAATTTAGGTTAATATAAAGATTTATCTGTATAAGGCACCATCGTAAATCAAGCTGCTTCGGCTAAGAAACCTTTCTCATGTATTAAAAAAAAAAATTTAAAAATTGCTTTGGTTGTTATGGAGTAAGACATAATCTTGATATCCAAAGCTTTCAAAATTGGTTTAGACAAGATTCTTTAACTCTAATTCTTTTCCTCTTAGAGAGAAGAAATGAACATTATGCAACTTAAAAATTTCTAGCTTTATGAACTTGATTTTCCTTCCTTGTAAAGCTAAAAAGGTGAACATTATATGACTAAAAATAATTCAGTAATAAAATGTTAAATTTTTTGCCAAAATGGTTTTTTTTTTTTTATTTAAAAGCTCAAAAAGCCTTACTCCAACTAGATCCTTGCTTATTATAATCTCCAATTTAAGCTAACAAATTATTTCCTTATAGGGAACTTGAAAAAATGAATATTTCTTTGATTTTCTAATACAAGTATTAAGCTATAAGCTAAAAAAAATTAAAATTTTTCTATTACAATTTTTTTTTTTTTCAAATTAAGTTTTGCCTATGCCAAACTTAATTTTCCAAAAATCAATTGCATAATATAAGTTCCAATATTTTTTTATAAACCCTCAAAATCAATGTATGATAAATAGTTAAATACTTTATAATGTATGGTAATAATATTATACAGACAAATGTGGTTAGCAACATAATCATTTGATTATATCGGTATATCAAAATTAAATAAATAACACATGATTTAATAGTCTTCCTATTTCTGATGATGGTAATAAAATTAGTTTTATGAAAGTTCTATCAAAGATACCCCTAAACCATGCACCAAAATTAACAAGAATGCACATAATAAAGTCAGGGTTCATAGTATTAATTAATAAAAATAATAAATAAACAATTGCTAAGAACAACTCGTCCAAAAAATATATTAAAAGGCTAAGGCAACAAGTTGTCCAAAAATTAATTTAGGCAAAGGTTAAAGGAAAACATCACTACTTTTCCCCATTTAACATCATTCAAAAGGTACAGCTTGTATTCAGCCACTTTTTGCATCATCACAACCCAAGAGGAATACTTATGAATGAATCCATGCTAAATAGCATAAATCTCATCTAAGACCACACAAATGATGTTTATATCTTCACGTAAAAGTTAAACAGTCACTCCAATATTAGCCATATTTCAAAGGATCGAGTCATTACTATTTGAAATAGTATAGGAAATTGAATATGAGTCCTCTATTAGTAAGGAAAAGGAGTTAGAAATAGGTGAAATATGAACTCTAGAAAAGTATAACATGTGATCCTTAAGAGTTGTTTAATCTAAAGAAATTGTAAACAATATTTGTGGTAAGTTATTAATTTCAACCATTGAAAGTACTATGAAATTTTACTTTCGACTATACCAAGGCACTAATGCACCACTTAAGAGTTAGCAAAAACCAGTGGTAGTTTTCTTAAGCTAATCACAAGCCCAATCAAAATTTCAATAACCCATAAAGACCCTTTAATGTAACAAAGTACCTTTTTCAATGCAATTAAATATGACTCATTAGGTGATGATTGAAAACAAGTAGTAAGTACAAAACAAATATAATGTTACACTTACTAGCAGTAAGGTAAAGAAAATTTCTGATCATATCTCAATACATTTTCTAATCTACCTTATTACTAATTTCATCCTTATTAAGTTTTTTAGATGTTGGCATTGGTGTATCATAAGGTTTTGAATCATCCATTCCAAACTTTTTTAATATTTCTCTCACGTATTTTATTTGGTTAATGAGAATTTTATCTATACTTTGCTTGATTTATAAGATTAAGAAAAAGCTAAACACCTCCATCATGCTTAATTTGAATTTCTTATCCATTTGAAGAGTAAATTTCTTACACAGAAAATCGTTAATGGCACCAAAAATATTATCATTAATGTAAATTTACACAATTAATAAATATTTATCATTTACTTTTGTTAACAATGTGGTATCAATCTTACCTTTTATAAAACCTTTTAAATCAAAAAGGAGCTAAGTTGCTCATACCAAGTTTGGTGGACTTACTTTAATTCATATAGAATTTTAGAGAGCTTAAAAATATGATCAAGAAATTTAGTACTCTCAAAACCTAGAAGTTGTTCAACATATACTTTTTTAATAATAAAACAATTAAGAAACTTACTCTTTACATCCATTTAACTTAACATGAAATTCATTAAGGATACATATTGTAATAGGATGCAAATGGCTTTTAATCAAGCCACAAATACAAAAGTTTCATCATAATCTATTCCCTCTTCTTAATTGTATCCTTTGGCCACTAGTATGACCTTATTTTAGACTATCTTCTCATTCTCATCCAATTTGTTATGAAACGAAAAAAAAAAAAAAAACTCATGTAAATCTAGTGTAATTATCTCCTCTAACAAATGCACAATATTTTGCCTAAAGCAAAAACCCTAAATAAATTAAAAAGATCCATATGTAATAATTGAAAAGGTCTATAAGTAAACAAAAACTTTTTTGCATTTAGAATGACTTTTTCCATAATTTCCCATTTAACAAGCATTGCTTTCTCAAATTTTAGTTAAGGTAGCCCTTCCACAATATTATGGTTATTTGGCTTGAATAATAATTTCATACTTGTATGTCTCAAGTGCCTATGTCATATCCAAGACTCTTCATTTATAGAAGTTAAGTAGTGAACATTTTGGTTAGTAAGGGAATGAAAATCAATAGCATAAATATTATTATATCTATTTGCAATAAAGAAAGCTCCATTTGT
This sequence comes from Rhizophora apiculata, assembly GCA_037832385.1. Classification (NCBI taxonomy): domain Eukaryota; kingdom Viridiplantae; phylum Streptophyta; class Magnoliopsida; order Malpighiales; family Rhizophoraceae; genus Rhizophora; species Rhizophora apiculata. The sequence goes on along the minus strand of CM075433.1, from coordinate 1,339,290 downwards.
TTTGGAATTAGAAATAATACATATATTGGGCTTAAAAGAAAGCTTGTAACTATTATTACAATGCTAATTAATATTAAGTAAATAAAATTTAAGACCATTAATTAATGAGACATTATTGCTTACTAACCTTTCTAATGTCAATTACATTACCTTTGACATTGCCTCTAAATATTACATTTTCTCCATTAATTACTTTGAGAGAAAGAAAGTTTTTTGCATTACCACTTGCATATCTAAAGTATCTATTATCCAAGTACCATTTGTTTTTCTTCATCTGATTTTTCAAATATACCTATATAAGTTTTATCTAATTTTGAATACCCAAATTTGTTTGGATCCTTCCGAGTAAGGTTTAGTGCTTTTTGCATTACCATAAAAGCTTTTCATGCCATGAATGCTTTTTCTAATGTCGCATACATGATTCATATATCCAAAATCATCATAGTAATGGCGTCTAATATGATATATCTCATATGAAAATGAACATGATGCTTTAATGAAATTGTCAAGTGAGGTTGATAAGCATAGGAAGAAGTGCAATTAGCCATACCACTATATGCGTAATGGCTACGCCAAAATGATTTTCTAATCAAACTATAAGGTGTTTCATGCTATTGTGATGCATGTTCACACCTAAATGCATAATTTTACTTCTAGATAATGAGGATGCATGTGATTTTATGTGGGCAACTGTGACTTAAACTTTATGTAGATGATATGAGTGATTAAAGGCTAATCCAATTAATTCATTTTTTAAAATAAAGTAATGAATTAAGCTTTTCATTCACCTTAACATACTTTAAAAAAAAAATTTGGAAGTTTTTTTTTTCTTAATCATTAACAACTACTTTTTTAGTTGAGGTGAAAGACTTAAATGTCATGTCTTTCTTTTTCTCTATGACCTTTTTTTAGAATGTTATGTCATATATGAGTAATGAACTCACTAATTCATTTAGGGACAACATGTTTAAGTCCTTTAATTCTAAAATTGCAATCACTTTTGGGTTCCAGAATTTTATGAGTGACCTAAGTAACATTTTCACAAGTTCCGCATTATCAAGCTTATTTACAAGATTTCTCAAAGAATTAATATTGTTAATAAATCTTGAATATATTTCACTAATATTCTCATCATTCCTCATTTCAAATAATTCATACTCATACATAAGAATATTAATCTTAGTATCCTTAACTTGGGTGGTTCTTTCTTATGTCAACACAAGATTGTCTCATATTTCTTTAACTAACTGAAAAGAAGAGATATAATCATATTTGTATGGGGTAATGATACAATAGAGCAAGTATTTAACTTTAGAGTTAAAATTTTGGTTTTTGAAATCTTCTAAGATGTACTCATTCTTAAGTTTATCAATGATAATTCCATTCTCAATTTTGGTGTTATTTTAGGGTCTTGAGAAATGATTGGCCAAATAGTATAGTCATACCATTGAAAGTATATGGTCATTTTAATTTTTCAATAACTAAATTTGTGTCATCAAAGATGGGAGTTTTAAAAAGGTTATTACTCTTAGGATGACACATTGGTGGAAAGGAAGTCATGGATTGACTCTAAATAATGAACCTAATGATTTAGAGATCAAACTCTAATACCAATTGTTGGTTCCAAAAATATTAAGAGATTAGTGAATTAGATTGACAAAAGGTACATATCTATAATGCATGTAGCATGATAAATAAAATAATTATAACAAATAAAAAATTTAATGTGGTTTATAACTAAATTAATGCAATTACAACAATGTTATTATTGGCTAAAAAAAAGAAAATAAATTGATCAAATTTAATTTATAAAATTAACAACTAACTCGTGTAAAAAAAAATATAATGTAAATCAACATATAATATAGTAAAGAGCTTGCTGAGTATGTGAATTTGTACAATAAAAATAGTTGAGAGAAAGGAGGGTGAAACCCGATGATAACTTATAAAAGTTCAAAACTCTTATTTTTTACATCTCCCCAAAATCACTATATTGAGAATTTTCAATCTACCATCAAACTCCCCAATAAAAAGAAGCCAACTACAAAAATATCGTGATCCTTGATCATAACTCCATAAAAGTCTATCACCTTATTACAACACACTTACACAAATGTATTTCTCAAACTCTAAATCATTCAATTTTATAACTCTAAATTACTCACAAAATTTTCTTTAAAGTTTCATTTGATTGTAACAATTTTTATCCCTTATACACTCTTGATGTTTGGATTTTATTAGAAAAAAAAACTAAATATATGCTTTTTTTTATCCATTTTGCTATAAATGTGGTTATTTATAAAGAGCTTTTGTAGATGAATCAAAAATTTGAATGCCTGCTGAAAATTCAAAATCAAGAATTTATTGTTCTACTAGTGCATTTTCCAAAAATCAAGATTGCATGTCTGTTGGTGCATCTTCCAAATCAAGATTGCATGAAGCTTCAAATCAAGATTTGATTGTCTGGTTTGAACATTTTCCAAATCAAGATTGAGTATTTGTTGGAATTTCAAAATCAAGAATTTATTGTCATATGGCATTTCCCAAATAAGATTGCATGTTTGTCGGTGCATTTTCCAAATCAAGAGTAAATTGTCCGGCTGGCGCATTGACCAAATTATGTCTATTGGCAGAGTTTCAAATCAAGATTGCATTGTCCCGTTAGTGCATTTTCCAAATTAAGAATGAATTGTCTTGTGAGTGCATTTCCTAAATTAAGAATGAATTATCCTGTTGCGGGAGCTATTGGGTCAAGATGTAGATTTTTCTGTATAAGGCACCATCGTAGAAAATTGATTTAATCAATTTCTGTCAAGATACTCCTGTTAAAAAATCTTTTTTTGTGTGAAGAAAAAATTGAACATGACTTTAGTTCTTATGTTATAAGACACATAATCATGATATTTAAACATTTCAAAATTGGTTTGAATAAAATTTTCTAACTCTAATTCCTTTGTTTTTAGAGCAAAGAGGGAATATTATGTAGTTTAAAAAATTTCAACTTTGAGAACTTGACTTCTTTGTGTAGCCAAAAAAATTAGCAATAAGATCCTAATTTCTTGCCCAAATGAATAATTTTTTTTAACCAAAAAGATTTAAACTAACAAATTATTTATTTATGGGGTCTTTAAAAGAATAAATTTTTCTTCTTATACCGGTAGGTAATTGTTCAATTATGTTGATATATCAAAATTACATAGCATATGATTTAATATAGTCAACCTGTAGAACGAAATGTCGCTACTGAAACAACCCACGAACAGCAACTAAATCAGTTAATTGATTTGTAAATCTTAACAATGACTTTATGGCATTCGTAACACTATCACCCTTAGATTTGTATTCTTCACGTGAAATTGGCATTGTAATTTGTAAAGTATTTATGAAAAGAAATCTGGGAAAACAGCATAACTCTGCTTGGCATACCCCTCATTCTCCCATACTAGGATCTCCCTACCACCTTCTCGAGAGGGGAAGAGATAGATCCTCCATTTTCCCTCTTTGGTCAGAGTGGAGCTCACCAGTACCTTCAGTTTGAGTAGATTCTGTAAATGAGCCTAATAAGTCTCAGATATATTCTCCTTCCTCGTTAGCAATCAAAGTTTCCCTCCCTAGCAACTCTTGTCTTCCTTCCTGCTGAGGAACCAATCGTTCTTCTTATGATGCATCTTTTGAATGTCCTTGTTTCTTGGCACATCAAGCTAGTTTACATGCTGCTGGAGTTAGAATTTATCTTTTCTAAACTACAGGCATTTCTGGCTGGGCTAAGTACTAGACTTGGACGTTACATTGCTCTTTGCACTTTGCTGGTTGATATTGCTGCTTGTCAGCCCTTTCTGCTGGTTGTGTAGGCAGTCTAATGGCTATATTTGTACCTTTTGATGAGTTGATGCTCTGTTATTTTAATGGTTTCATGATTTTTAAAGAAAAAGTAATCTGTATACAATCCACTACATGAAGTGTCTCAACCATCTGCACGTGGAACTTTGACGTTGGAAATCTGCAATTTATAGGAGACTTCTTGTGCCTATGGTTCCAAGTCCTAACACTCACCTAGAATCTATGAATTCCCCAACTCTAGAACAACTGTATTTGAGAACGAAAGGGTAAAGAAGAAGAGGAAACAAAGAAGGAAGGAAAGGCATTGACCTATACAATTTTGTACTGTGTTGCCAAACGTGACATATTGATTGCAAAATTTCCCTAGCGAGCTGTCAAACTTTATAGACAAGCATAAAATATACATTAGATATCATGGTAAATATTTTTCAAGACAGTCCTTTAGTTTTTGAAAAGTCACTGGTTTTGAAACAAATGAGTCCATACCATTTGCATAACATTCGTCTGCACTCTCCGACAATGCATTTGCCGTCATCTGCATTTTGCAAGCCAAATCATTAGCATGGGCAGATGAATCACAAATAAATCAATCTACATGTTATCAGTCAGTTACAGAACCATGTTCACCATGAGTGGAGAAAACAAAAGAACCAAGAGAAAGATCACCATTTCACTGGAAGAGAATGCCATGTAATTGAAAATCTCGACTACTTACATTTCTGTAAGTGAAACATGTAAAAAAGGTACATCAGGATTATATAGTACTTTTGTTGAAATGCACCTAATTGGATCACTAGAGTTAGGTTTCTTGGCTTCATTAAACTGGAAACTTGCCCATTCCCTAGATATTACCAGTTTACCTGTTCTTCCACCTTTAGCTCAAATGCAAAAATGCAATTCAGGACTACATGTAACTTAAGATTCTTGTAATTTGGGGCGCTCATAGCAAATGAGATAATATGAGATTTGAATAAGCACTGCACAAAGACTATTTAGAGGAGCTATGAAGGGCAGAAAAGCTCACAGCAATTATAGGAATCCGCCTCCTGGAAGCCATAGAACCCCAATGATCTTGCAATGAATCCAAAGAAGGTCCACTTTGCTCAATTCCGGCTTTGATAGCATCATCCCAATTGCCAGTTTCTTCAAAAGAACGGATTAACCTTGTAGCCTGAAGGCCATCCATAACAGGCATGCAGACATCCTGCAACATTTGTTGATGCATGTTACAGAAGCTTAAAATGCTTACTTAGCATTGCCTTAAAAACTATCATTTACTCAAGTATTTCATGCACCTTTTATCCTCACTTAGACAGGAAATTACCATCAAAATGAGATCATAACTATGGCTTTGAACAGCTCGCACAGCTTCAACTCCATTATTCACAACATCCATGGAATGTCCCAACTGCCTCATCATTGATTGTGTCACCATCACATTGATCTTGTTATCTTCCACAAGAAGGATTTTGGGCATTGGTTTAGATTTCATCGATTGTGAACTTTTGCCAGATGAGTACTGAGAACTTATTTCATATTTCTCCAGTGCCTGACATGTTCCGTGGAGTTCACCGGTCTCTGCCCTTCCCCTAACTTCTCTGCTCAGCTCTGTGTGAGTTGTGAAATCTTTGTTGTGATCTGGAAACAGACTGCTTGTATTAACACAAGACGAATTGCTTGTAGAAGCCTTGTTCTCATTCACACTTTCTGGGATACGACTAACTGAACTTTCAGGTTCGGATAATATCTCACCAACTTCAACCGCAGAACAAGAATCCTCAACTGATACTGTCTCTTTTGGTCTGATGCTGTCAGATGGAACCAAGTAAGGATCATCTAAGAATCCATTCAGTTTATGTGAATTACTGTAACCTATACTATGCAGCAATAACTTTTGAGTCATGGAGGATCCCTCAGGAGAGAATAGAGAGCCCAGAGTATGTGGCTGGAACCAAAAGAAACCAGTAGTTTCATCTTCCAGTACAGCATCATGGTCGACCATCTCTGGATATTCATCAGGATCGTCTGAAGAATCACACATTAGTGATTTTTTGTATGGTAGCACGAATGTAAATGTAGACCCACAGTTCACTTGGCTAGACACAGTGAGACAGCCACCCATTAGCTCAACCTATTCCAGATCCATAGAAAAATAAGGTGGTCTTAAAACTTATTATTGGAGGATAAATCCTTTCCTAAAGTAATGGACCAAAATTCCCACAAAAAGAGAAGATACAATGAATTGAGATTGCATTGATTTTCAAGCCATAACCATTAGAAAATTAAATCTAGAAAAGTTAGCATATTTTGTACTAATATTCTTCTTTTAATCACTCAATATTTTGATCCAAATGGGGGTGGAAATAGTTATTGGTAATAAGATGACTTTACCAGCTGTTTGCATATTGCAAGGCCCAGCCCTGTCCCACCATATTTTCGAGCATGATCTGTGCTGACTTGCATGTATTTTTTAAATAGAGTTGGTAATGCATTTTCTGTCACATGATAAAAGATGTAATGAGTGCACCTATGTTATAAATCAGCTTAGAAAATTTAGAAAAGAGTTGACTATCAAACAAGGGAAGAAGACATTTAATTCTGCATTCTTTCACGAGTGTAAAGATAAGTTCACCTGGTATTCCAATTCCAGTGTCATAAACATCGCAGCGTAGCCAGACTGTTGTTTCAGGTGATTCAGATCCTTCCTCTTTTTCTCCATCCATAGTGTTTCCATTCTTAACTGGGGTGCTAGGTTCATCATCCCATGAATTATTTTGGTAAGGACCTTCACAGTGTGTTTTAGTGTGGCAACTTTTTCCTCCGCTGCTTGTTTGAGATGTCAGTGTGCCCTCTTCTTTCGGTGCATTTTTTGTTGCCAGGTCAGCAAATGATTTCTGATGGTGTCCTGCTTTTTCATAACATGGATCTGTTACCACATACAGTTTTATCCCAACTTTACCTTCATGGGTAAACTTGATCGCATTGCTGCAAAAGATCATATAATATGATAGTATAAAGATCAAGCATGATAGCAGCAAAAGTGTGCAAGAAATAAACTCAAGAGCTCTGAATAGCTTGATATGCAAAATGCACTACCTGATCAAGTTGGTGAGGATTTGTCGAATCCTTAGAACATCTCCAATGATCTGAAATTCAAGACAACGCATTAATGCTACCATCAAAATTAGATTACTCATGATTTTTTTTTTTTGTGTTCATAATATTTATAATTGTAAGCTTCAGCAAAAATGTTTGGCACAGTGTGATCCTTCACTTTGTGTATAATGAAAGAATGAATCTTCATATGATGGTTGAATAGCAATGAAGGACTACACTTTATGTGTAATAGAAGATTGAGCACGAACATCTAGTAAGCCACGTGTTAATGCATCTATTGCTTCACATGCTAATGCATTTATAGCTTCACACATATATGTAGTCTGTTCACTGTAAGTTATAGCAGTCTCACTTCGATAGGAACATCATCTGCAATTCGTCCTTCCAAGGTTAGAACTTTCCTTAATGATGCTGCAGCAGTCTGGAGTACATGCTTTACTACCTCTCTTGGACGGAATTTTGTGGCTTCCAACTTCATAACACCTGACTCCACCTTGGAAAGGTCGAGTATGTCATTTATTAGTTGAAGGACAAGATCCCCTGAAGATATCATGACATTTACTAATTGTTTTTGCTCACGGTCAAGGCTACTGTTGGAAAGAATCTCAGCCATGCTAACAACCCCAGACAAAGGAGATCTTATCTCATGAGACATTGTAGCCAGCATTTGTTTTGCACGCATTGTCTCCTCTGCAAAAGTATAACCAAGCAATAACAACATTTATGTGCGTTATATCCCAACAACAGTTCAAATCAACCCCAAGCAAATCTTTAACAGTTAAAATGGACCTGTTATATGGATTGTTTTGGTCATCTCTGTTTCTTTTGCTTTCTGTACTGCTATCTCTTCACGAAGTTTTGCCATCTTTTCTCTTTTTTGTACCTGTAGTGCAATAAAGAAAGTAAGTGCCCTTCATTTCCAGGTTTTGAAACGTAAAAATCCTGAATGGCCATGAAGTGGAACTTATTTACCTGATCAGTTACTTCCATTCCCATATAATTTATACCAATTGTCTCCCCTGACTTGCTAAAAACAGGCTCCACATAAATCAGAAATGTCTTTGAGCCAAATAATTCTGTCTCAAATGTTATTTCCCTCTTTGCTGGTCTTCCTTTTTCCAAAACTTCTCTCTTGAAATCTTGAGACTCCTTAACACCTGCTCCAGAAAAAATTTCTATGTCTGTTTTCCCCAGAATGTCCTGAAAAAGGCGGTAGAAACATTGGTATCCCAGTTCAAGCGATCAATTCCAGGAGGAAACATTAGAGAAACTGCAAATGAAATACAAAAACTCTTCTTGAAGAGAAACTGCAGTTAGTTTCATGGTCAAAATTTAATGTAAATCTAAGTTTCAAAAAGCAAAAAGCTTTACAGCAAACTTATCAAACCTTGAATAGTAACTTCATTGGCCAATTAATTACCTTCTCTTGCAGTCTTGGAAAATGATTATAGATAAAGCGATATTTTAATTCTTTATCCTGAAAAAATAAATCGGGAAAAAAAATCAGACCCCAACTAGAAATTTGGCAAATGATGATAGAAACATAGTAGCAAAAATGAAGCATTATATCATTCAAGAAATACAAGTTTCTTATTACACATTTACGTGCAAATTTGGCTAGACAGCAGTATATCTACCAACTACTGGTTAGATTAGACCTATTGCAACTTAATTCAACCAAGAAAGAACATGTAAATCAATAAATCAAATTCCAAAAACAAAAGATACAAATATATATATATATATAGACGTGCGTGCACAGCATAGCAGCAACTAATTAACATTCTTCAAGAAATAATTACCTGGTGGCCTATAACAACAGGAGCATTTTGAAGTACAAAATGTAAGAAATTATCTGCTCTTTTCAGTATCTGTGACAACTCCTCCACCGGTGAGGACTGCCTTTCCAAATTTTTAATGCTTTCCTGTAACTTCTCTTTGAGTAACTGCTCTCTCTGGATGCTGGCCTCCAAAAGCTTCTCTAACTGCATGGCACGCTGCTTCCAATAAGTTACGGTATCATATTCAGCATCTATCTCTACTCTGTTTCTGGGAACAACAAAATCCTCTTTCCTTCGAGGAATATCTTGATATATATCAATAACTTCATCCAATATGGAGATTGGACGTTTGTCCCCACCAAAGTTTTCTTCCTCAAACCTAAAATTCTCCAATATCTCCAATTTCTTGAGCTCAACTTCCTGCCTTTGTTTGGTAAGGATGTCAAGCTCCTCTTGTAGAAGGCGGACGGCATTTGCCTGCTTATATTCCCAATGCTTTACAAGATATGCCAGCTGCGAAGAGCCTCTATCAGTGTAACTAGTTAGCTCTATAAGACGGTGGAAATCAACTATAGTTGGCTCCTCATTAATTGTCACCTCCTCTAACATATCTTGATCCCCTCCTGGCTTCTCTACATTGTATGGCTTTTCACTATCAATGTCTTCGGGCCACATTGAAGGGAGGACTTCAATCTCCATGTCTTCAAATTGATCATTCTCCATCTCACAAACAATGGAATAACTTGTATTTGGTTTATCCATAATCTATAACTCCGGTCAGCATGAACAAAGCTTCAACCTACACACCTAACTCAATAACAGATACACTTTTCCTGTTATTGAGATATCCTAGAAATCTGAAAGGTCACCATAAAATCCAAGACAGTTCAGTCTGATGCAGTTCTTTCATTTTTCCCACAAGAAATTCAAAACTCTGGTAGAACCTATAAAAACTTGAAAAGGGCAGAAGGATGTCACACTCTACTTACTGATTTAATGTTGAAGAAAGAATATCTGTTACCATTAATTTGCTTTGGAATCAGATCAGTACCTTAGCCGCAATGGTGGTAATTTTGTTCATAGTTACATTGAGTAAAAGTTCGATTACACTTGAAATTCTACCTTTATAAACAAGCATAAATAAGATGAATCAGAATAGGAAAGATAAATACTGGTACTTTGACAAACAAGAAAAAATTGTGCAGAAAAAAATAACGAAAAATCAAAAGAATGTATGCACTACCACACTAGTCTATGTCAAATATATATATATATATATATATATTCATTCGCTTGTGGGGCGTAAGGTGTGGAGTTCTAATCTCACTCGTATAAAAATACACCCCCCTGAAAAGAAATAACCATAATACTGAAGAATCTACTTTCACCAACGCAAGAAATCTACTTCATGAGAGAAGTACAGTATCCACGTTAATTACGAAAATGTATAATTCTTACAAAATTATGACCAGAAATAAAAGGGAAGCAGTAGAAATTCAAACCTCTCGTTAATACTTGGAAGTACCAAACGTCGAAAAAGCTATTTAAGAAATATAAAAAATTTAAAAATGTCGGGTAAAGGTCATGATGGCAATATCAGCGATAAAGTAGAGTAAATGTTTCTAGACCCATAATATCCCGTCATTAACAAAAAGCGAGCCTCCTATGCATAGCATCAACATCACAAAACTTGAAAGTCTAGCACGTCGCTATCAAGAACTTCACTGCGTAGCTACGTTGAATTCTAATGACCGAAATATTTCTTTTATAACAAAAATTTAAAAAAAAAAAAAAAATCTCATTCCAAACTGAATGAAACGAAGTAGAGATCCAGGAGAAAATCAGGTCAAAGGAAATCATTACAGGAAGTCAAATTCCGACATGATCATCATCAAGATTGAACATTCCGTTTCTTTCTTTTTTTTCCTTCAAGTAAAATTCAATCGAATCCCTCCAAAGAAGAGAAGGAAAAAAGAAAGATTCAAATTGCACAAGTAAACTAACCTTCTCGATAGATTGAATCAAGACCAGCAACCAAAGGAAGAAGCAGAACGACAGACACAAACTTTCACTGAAGATCTGAAGAGTTTCCTCCAAACTGCCTTAGTTAATACTTTTCAATGGGATTTAAATAATAAGAAGAAAAGAAATGTTAACCACTAAGAGAGAGAAAGTGGCAGAGATAGAAACAGAGAGAGAGAGGAAGCATGTGGGGGGGAAAAAGAGATACAAAAAATGTGGGAGAGGAGAGGGAGAGTAGACGCACAAGAAGCCATGTGCCAATGGAGGTCAAGATATAATATAGAAATCGTCTGGCCCTTTCATTCACACAAACACTCACATACGTATTTTTATATAAATCTTTGTGTCTGTCGCTGTCTATCTGTTCTGTTCAGCGTCACCTCTGCGAGGCCCCAGATGTCAATCACACGCGCGCGCGCGCAAACAAACAAACACTCAGAAACACTGGTCTCATGTCTGGATGACAAATAAAATATTCGGTGCCATGCTAAGCGTCTTCTTGCTTCCCCTTCTGTACATATTCACATTCACATGTGTATACAGAGAGAGAAATTTGGTTTCTCTTATATTTTAATTTCAAAAGAAGTGTTTTATTTCCCTTCTTCTTCCTTGTTCCCCGCCCTTTATTATTCCTAAGTGAAGTGTTGGGCGGCGCGTGATAGGACGCGCCATGTGAAGGAATCTTCGACAGTTCCTTTCCGGTGGGCTCCTTTCCTACAGTTACAAGCTGGAGACCTAAAAGTGATTAATTTGAAAAGAACAAAAAAAAAAAAAAAAAACTGGTAGCCAGTTAAGCAGACGTGAGTTTGATTGATGGTAACAATGTCTGTACTGCCATACTCCTTTTCTCCCAACACAGCAAACTCGTGAACAATTTTACTACTAACCCTTTGAATTATAGATGGAAATTAAGTTCATTGGTTTTCTAAATGCCTTATTACCTTCGTAAATATCCCATAATTTATGGGAATAAGCACATCATTGAACCTATATCCCCAATGCATGTTACAAAGATTTTCCCTACTGAACTCATGGTCAAAGATTTTACTAGCTGTAGTTGGAACAGTTGAAGCAAGTCTTTGGCTTTGTTGGGGGAGTGGGAGGGGGGGAGCGGGTGACGGTGAAAGTTTGAGAGTGCCCTAAAATTCTGAGAAAAAAAAAGGGAACACTCTTCCCTCCTTCCAATAAAAAGGGGAAGAAAAGATGGAATGGCAATTTAGTATTTTGATGAGACATACTCCGGCACTTGTGATCAACCGGGAGAAAGGCAAAAACAGGCAAGAGCCGTTGACTATTTGCTTCGTAAGTTCACCGGGGTTTACTTTACGTTTGTTTCACGCTATACACTCACAACAAAAATATGATGAAACTTGTAGATGTATCATAACCTTATAATAATCAGCATGTATGGGTGTCATCTTCCGCGATCTTGGATAATATTAAAACATTTCTGGAAAGGGAAAACAATAATGCACGCAACTTTTGTCCTTTTTTTTTTTTTTTTTTTATACCCACAGCAAGTGTATTGAATTCAATTAGTTGGAAGGACCCGGTCAGGTATATTGGCATACTTTACAGAAAGGACACAGCCTCTACAGTTTATACACCTAAAGCAACCAAGGCTAAGCCATTTCTTTATCTCTTCCTCGTGATTTTAGGAACTCGTCCAATAAGACTTGCCCACGTTGTTGGCCTTGTTGTGTTACCGACAGAAACTACGTACAATTACTCGTCGATCTGGCAATTAAGAAAAAGAAAAATTTTAGGTAAACTTACCCTCGTCATCAACATTGTCATAGCTTCAATTTATAAAATTGTATCATTTGAATTTCAAACTTAATTGATAGTTAAATTCTCATTTTCAGTTCAACTAGACTAAAAAAGGGATTAATTATGAATAAAAATCAAATAGAAAAATAAGTGAAATATTGTTGTCCATACATACCCATATTGCAATGAGGACGCAAACTGCATAAAATTAAGAAAAAGCAGCTTTCCACTAACATCACTGCGCAATTCATTTCATTAAAAACAATATAATAATATTTTAAGGAAAAAAGGAAAAAAAAACTTTTATTTAGCTGTAATTTTATTAGCAAAGCTTAATGGATGATTATAGGGTAATATTTGATATTCAAATCTTAGATTTCATTTATAATTATTATTTATATAATTCAAGTAAAACTAAAACCTCACTCGAGGCTCTCACTTAGGGTTGGAATGTGGGTATATCTTTCGTTGGCGGCGATGGATGTCATGCGACCTGCGAACCTTTCGAGAGTGGCAACTTCGGGTCGTTGGAAACTCGTAATGATTGGAAATGGTGTTTTTTTAAAAAAAATTTTTTATTCTTGGCTTACGAGAGATTGATAAAGCTAATTATTCTTCGAATCCTGCCATGACAGACGATAGACAGTTGCAGTTGGAATTATGGCACCATTGCTAAGAAGGAAAGCTGAAATATAGGATGGATTTTCATAGAGGCTTTGTGCAAACGACAAACATTGTTTTACATGGAGCATTTTTCTGGCCGAGATGACAACCTCACAGCACAAAGAAAGATCCAAGGAGAGCTAACCTTATTGGAATTTTTTTTTTTTTTTTTCCAAAACTCCCAGCTTGCAGGTAATTAATTATTATTTTTTTTTAATAGGGACACTCCTTGCAGGTAAGTAATTATTTAACTATCTCGCAATCCGACCAGCATTTAATGTTGCAATCATGGACCCTTGCCAATATTTAAAACCTCAGGAGATTATACTTTAATGCCGAGTGAAAGGGACCGTATCACCTTGATCCAAATAATTTTAATTGATTAGGTGATGCCAGATGTCCCTGAATTGCTTTAACCACGATTTATCAATTTTCCACTTGGTCGGAGCTTATCATGTCACTTTTACTCATTTTTCATTTTTTTTCTACTTGCAAAATTAATTAGAAGGCAAATGCGAAAAAAAAAAAAAAAATCAAGCAAAAGAAAATATCTACTGGTCACTGTACTCAGCAATGATTTGATCAATCTGGTACACAGAGATAGTCAATCTAAAGTGCGAATATATATTATATTGTTATAATAATTTTAGTTACGATCACGTGTAAAATAATTAAAAATATACGTGGCATGTTTTAAGTGGAAGCGAAAACGGCACTGCTCACAAACTTGTGCCAGTACCCGACAGGTTTTTGGCATTCTAGGTTGCCGTTTCGCTTTTATCGGGAGAACTTAGACGCATATGCACACACAAAATAAGAACAAATCAGCGGTAGCCCATAGGTCACCGCCCGATGTAAAAGCTTAGATAATTTATTGGCGTATTTTCGTATTTTTATGCACTTAATTCATATTCTAATTTTTGTTCTATCGCTTTTTTCTGAGTCGAAATATGTTAGATGTCTCTAATTAAAAATAAGTTTAATGGTTTAGTTAAAATACAAAATAAGGTTTAAGATTTAATAATTATTAATTAGTTTTACACCGTTTTAATAATAATTAATATTTTTGTGATATATTTTTATTAGTGTTTAAAAAAAAAAAAAAAAAATAACTGTTTGCGTGGAGGCCCACATGCTTCAGCCGCTATCTGTTGACCCTGTCATTTTCCCATGCTACAAATTTTACAGCGTGCAAATGCTTTATGATGCAATTGAATCCCTTTTTTTTTTTTTTCCACTTTTTCTCAATAATTTCTTCTTAACTGGACTTTTTGTTTTTTACACTTGATAGGCTGAATACCAATGCTGCTCAAGCCGGCGGGATGGGTTTCGATTCAATAAAGCGTTGACGTGTTAAATTTCCGTTTGCCGAGGCAAAAGTGGCATCCAATAAATCCATGAACTGTTAATTTAATAATTTCTTATACCAGTGAAATTTTTTATTTTTGTACATTATCATCAAGTGATATACTAAACGATTTATAAATGTAGATTTGACAGAATTGAATTCATTAATTCGGTGTTTGTAATGTAATCCGTAAAAGAAAATCATCTAATAATCAATGTTATAAACCAACCGGACTAACTATCCGAACCGAGAGCTGGGTCCATGGATGGCTCCAAACGGGGAAAGAGGGCAACTGCCCCGCGCCTCCATGTAAATTGTCTCGTGTTCCTGCATAAATTGTCCCATAAAAATTTTTGTAATTACCGCTATATATGTAAAATTTTCTAAAATTATCACACAAATGTTTTTAACTGTCCACGCACTCCCTCAAATTCGTATATATTTTGTATAATTTTTTTTGAAAAAAAATTGTCTCGTGAATTCTTTTAATGCTTATACTTTCTTTTAATGTTGCCCCAACTTTCTTTGCGTGTGTGTCTCTATACATTTGTACATTCTGAGAGAATTTTTCTAGTTAAATCCCTGCTTGTCACTGGCTAAATTGGTAAGTCAATGATAGTTGATATTTTATGATATTTATGTATATTCTATATTTTTCACATCTAACATAATTTTATAAACTTCATATAAATGCAAATATGTTTCTTGTAATTATATATATATATATATATATATATATATATGGTGCATTCCAAGCAAAATAATTTTTATTGAATTAAAATTCTACTTGATATTTTAAATATTTTAATTTAATATTGAAATATTTTAATAATAAGATATATTTGTATAAAATTTTAAAATTAAAAAAAAAAAAAAAGAAAAGAAAGAGAAAAGTTTGGTCGAGATCAATTTCGGATCACCCAATCAATCTGGTCCAGGTCCATTTGAGTTTATCTTTGAAGAACTAGTTTGATTTGGAGTTTGATTTACTATTTTGCCTGTCCAATTGATCGAACTAGGTCAAGTTTAACAACACTGATAACCATGTTATATTCTCGAAAATTTTAATATATGAAATGCAAGACAAGGCTATTAAAGGACCTTCTTACTAGTGCACTCTTAATTCCATTATTTAAAATTTAACATATTATATTTGTTCTGTGAAAATATAAAAGTAAGATTACAAGTACCCAAGTAGTTTTTTCAAAATTGTATCACTAAATTGATTGTTTTTATTGCCTAAATTATATTTTGACATCTTAATAAGTCAGTGCTTTTATTTCGAATTCTAAAATATTTATACAGTAAGAGGAGGATTTTTTAATTTGACCCAAACAAAAAATGAATTAAACTAATTTGACGATCTATACGAGAGAAAATAGGAAAAAAAAGAAAAGGATATGGATTTATTTTTGTTTGACATTTCGTGAAAACAGGAAAAATTCAACGCCCTCGGTCAAGTACTGCCGGGGAGATCAGGTCGCTCAGTCCTCGCTCGAGTGCTCTCTCATATAGATTAAAGCACGATCCCCTTTTTATTATGGGTGCAATCTAATGGTGTTATGGATATAGTGATGATATATGTTGATTGATCATGCCAAAAAGACAAACGAGTAAACATATACATTCTCCGTACGACCAGGAGACCGTTAAATTATAAGGACCTAAAAATGGGGGGACCTCGGTTGAAAGTTGAAACATGAAAAGGATCAAACGCCAAAATAAACCCTCAAAGTCCGGAGGCGCAATACGAGTCCTTGGATTGCGATCTTGTCCTTCCGACAACTCCATGACAAAATTTGCCTGGCCCATCCTCGGCCACAATTGGCAATCCCACTTCTTCCCCCAAGCTACGCTGATTGCTTTTTCATGTGTGTTTCTCAACTGTTGTCTTGCCTCTGGCATTTGCATCTGTGGATGGTGACAATTTGTGTGCCTAGACTAGCCATTAGCACTAATGTTTGGCTACGAGAATAAACCCTTTGGAGAAAGTTGAGCGTTGAAATCTCTTTTTAACTTTTTCAATTTCTCACAGAATACAGACTTCTATTTTGAGGGATAATTTATGCACCTAGAAAAAATAATCCAAGAATTTCAAGCTAGCAAGCTCGGTTGCTTAATTTTCAAATTAATCAACTTAGTAATCATCATTAGTCGTTAGATCAAAGGATAAAATAGTTGGTTCTAAAAGCGAAGACGACAAGGTTTGTTAAACTTTCTACCATTGTTTTAATATAATATATATATATATAAGTGAACTTTTTAAGAAATCTGCAAATTTGAACTATCAACTCCTTTCCCAGTTTGACTATTTGAGTTTCATTCAAATCTTTTACGTCTAGATGAACAGATGGAGAAAGCTTCAGCATATGATAACCATTCTCCGTCGATCAATTAGTAAGATTTGAAACATTGGCGCAAATCATGCGGTAATTTAGTTAATGACCAGCTACACTTCTTTGTGTATTGATGTGAATTTAAATTTTCTTACTGTTATTTGTTTTTTGATAAGTAAATTTTTTATAAGTGAATTTTTTGAAAAATCTGGAAATTTGAACTGCCAACTCTTTTTCCAGTTAGACTATTTGAGATTCACTCACATATTCTATGTGTTAGATGGACTGATGGAGAGAGCTGCAACATATGATGACCATTCTTCCTCGGTCAATTAGTGAGATTTGAAGCATTGCTGTAAGGACGGCAAAGTAAATCAATCAAATATGGTAGTTTAGTTCACAATTTGATAGGCTTCTTTTTAGCATTTAATCAAATTTAATTTTTTTCATAATCATAATTCCTTAATTAATAAAAATTTATATTGAAACTGTGATATTTAAATTTAAATTTATTAATATTAAATTAAATATAAAATAAATTAATTAAAATTTAATCATATTTAAATAAAAAATTTATAGTATAAATTAAGTAAAAATATTAATAAATAATTTTTAATCTTAATTTATAAATATGATAATTCATATGTTATTCATTTTTTTAATTAAAAAAATGGTAAAATAATTTTTTTTTTTTATAATTAAACAATGTACACGTGGTTTACGTAGAACGAGAGGACGCATTTAGAATAGAGGATAGATGGAAGCAGGGGTCCCTCGAGCGGTCTTCTTTTGCCCTCTTTGGAGTTTGACTACAGCCCACAGGGACCTGAAGCGACCAAGCTCAGCACTTACCGGCTTTTTATGGACACGTAATGAGGATATTGGACAACACCACTCCGGGTTTTCTTGCCTAGCTTCCTCGGCTGGATCCCTTTCTCGCATCATAATTTTACACACTAACAAGTTGCGTGTCCCTTTCACTTGGATTTTTCTTGCACTGCAATAGGCCATTTTGCCATTTTGCATCTTTCTATGCAAAACTGGAAACTTTAAACCAAAAAGTGCTTTAATCATAAAAGCAACATGTTCCCCTTTAGTTTTGATCCTAAATTCTCGTAGGTCATGTATAATGAAAAGAAAAGAAAAAAACAAAAAAAAATCAATAAGGTTAACCTTTTGCAGTCCTTCCAGGCTTTCAGCAACTACTGATTGATCCACAAACATTCGTTTGGTTTCAAGTGAAAGGTGGGCCAAACCGTTTTGCTTTTAGGCAAACACGTGCTCTTATTGACATTTGGCTATTCAACAGTCGAATTGAACACAAAGTCGATCCCCCACACAGTTCACAAAGCTTGGCAATAATACAGATTATAATAAAATTTATGAGGTCAATCGCAACCATTGTACAATTGAGCAATAAGGGAGAACTAGGATACAATGGATGCACCTTTAGCATTCTTCTCATCAATGTCTAGCTTGGCCTTGGCTCACTTCCCTATGGACAAGAAACAATGCCGACATGAAAAGAAAACATCTATTTATTAGTTTTTTTTTTTTTTTTTTTTTGAGAAAACTTAATTATGTTCATCATTGTTCGCGAAACACTACCACAGTGTGTCTGCTACATGTGGTTATACAAGATGAGCAGAGGAGCACCGCTCGTCCAGTGCCTTCTAAAATTCTGTGATTAAGCTCTAAATAAACATTATAATGTCCAAAATTATTCTCCATGATTCGTCCAAGGAAGCAATGAAAGGCACATCAAAAAATGGTCCATCTTGTAGATGATGCATAAATATCACAAATGTTTGTGTTAGCAAATTCGTTGGCACCGCATTTGTGGGTGGATCACATGTCCCATCCACTTTTAGAACTTCATTGGTTGTCCATCTCAAGGTTTAATCTTTAATGGCTGGTCTCCACTCTCAAATTAATAACCATTTATAATTCTTTTTTAATGAAAAAATATTATTTTATTAAAAAATTTTACTCTAAAGGCAATAATTTTATTTGAAAATTTCAAATTTGCTTTTTAAAACACGTATTAAGTATGGCAATATATATATATATATATATGGTATGTTAGGAATTGAAGCTCATATCTTAAAGATAAGATTGGAACATGTAATTTCAACTAAAAATTTAATTTTTAGGGCTAGGCTAGCCTAATTAGTTAGTGAAAAAAAAAAAAAAAACTTCGGCACGAATGACTCTTCCACTTATTTGGATCTATCCATCTAGTTTCGGCCCAATGGGAAATTTATCGTACGCGTAGTTTGTCTAGTCTTTTGGCCAAGTTGATCTCCGGCTGTAGTCTTGCAAACGAAATGAATAACGAAGAAAAAGAAGGTAAGAACTGAGACAGGGACAGAGAAGGGAGACGGAAAATAAAATAGAAATCAGTAAAAACGGATGGTTAAAAAAGAGACACTAGTTAGTCGGAGACTGAGGTGACAGCCTGACATGATGTTGTGGGGTTATATATTAAAATACTCAAACTTTAAAAAAAATTATAATTTGTTATCAAAATATAACAAAATGTATAAGGAAATTTTAAAAAAAAATTTTGATATAATTGTGGTATTGAGTCTAATAATAAATAGACGAGTTAAATTCACTTAATGTTACAATTATCGCATTTTTTTTCACTTAGTCGTATATCTTGTCATATTTGTTATGTTTGTTGCGCAAGTAATCATACTTTAGCATGAAATTTAAGGTTCAAAAATGTGAATATTTTTATTATACGAGACCCGCGAAATGAAGTCACGTTGGTATCACTCTGGCTGCCCCGTGTCTAATTTCTCTGTCCACGTATTCAAACTCGAATGAAATTGGGATTTAAACTTTGTTTTTATGTTAAATAACAAGCACTGAAGGTGAAGTAATTTGCACAAAAAGCCACAAGGCTCTCCTCTCTCTCTGGGTTGGGTTGTTTGATTCCATTTCTGGGTCTGAATTCTCAGGTATAGAGGACATCCAGTGATCTTGTCCCTCGGCCCACCTGATATGACTTGGTTGATCTGGGCCTCTAATGGCCACTCAAATTACAGAATGTATGTCAACCAAAACTACTGTTGATGAGCCACTGGGCCCGGGAGGGAGCTTTTAAAGCTGGAAGATTTCATTCGTCAACATTCAAGTTTACATCACGAAAATAACGACACAATGTAAACAAACAAAAACTAACTTAAAAAGACCACCGTACCATCTGCAGGCGCAGCCAACTCAAACTTAAGGGCATCAAATCAACAAACTTTGCCTCGAGCAAGAACAGCGAAACTCTTACCAGCCACGTCATGGTCTTGAAGTCAAACGCGAAAAGGATTTTCTTCGCTTATAAAATTATAAGGTTCGATTATGTGGATTTAAAAATTAGTAAATTTCAATAGATATAATTAATTTTTATATTATATATAAAATATTAATATAATATAAAATAATAACTATATAATAAAAATTAATTATATTAGTTTAATTTTATTGTTGCTTTAATTTACTTAAATTACTCTTAAAATATAAGAGTATCCACCAAATAAGAGAAAGTGTTAGTTAAATGACAATAGAATAGAGTGAAAAAAGAAAAGAAGTGAGATGACAACCTGTATGGAATATTTCTCAAAAAATCCTCCCACGTAGACCACACGCCTACCCTACACGTCTGAAACGGACTTCGGTATCACTTTCCAATAAATAAATGCCATGGATTATTCTCTCTTCTGACGGCGCTGTGATTACATCAAGCCCCTCTGGAAAAACAATAGAAGGTAGTCCAACTTTTGCTCTAATTTAGAAGAAATTGCCTTCACACATAAACAGACTTGGGGATCATTATGGGCCCCCAAGACTCCGTCATAAGAGACAACTCCCAAATGATGATTTTTCCTTTTTTTTTTTAAAAAAAAAAAAATATATTAAATGAAGATAGAGGGTCAATGATTTTTCTATGACATGAAACCTTTAACTCTTACTTTGTTGAATAAACTACATAAGGACATTTTATAAGTATACTTATAAGCTACTTATCAAATTCTGCTAAGCAGTAGATCAACTATTGGGCAAACCTTATGTAGTCAAAATGTATCATCAAAAAAGAAATATTATTAGATAATTTAGATTGATAGAATAAATTCATAAAAGGCATGAGAAAATCAAAATTGATATAATTATAGATCATTTAATTACTCGTTATTTATTAATTAAACTAGTATTAGACTTGATGTGCATATTTAATTATATTTATTAACAATTTTATTTTTATTAATTTTTTAAAATAAAAATCATTGAAATATTGAGTATTAATTTTTATTAAAAATTTAGAGATAAATTATTTTCCCTCAAGATTTAATTTAAGTAAAACTTTGCTTCTATAATTAATTAGATTTTTTTTACAAAAAAAAATTAACTAAGTTAAATTGATTTTAAAGAATTTTTTATTTTTAAAAAAGTAAAATGAAAAAAAAAAAAATTCTTTTATTTTTATAAAAATAAAATTAGAAGATTTGAAAGTAATTATCTTCTTTTAATTTTGGGAAACTTAGAGGTAGTTATTTTTTTCCTTTTTGAAAAATTAGGTAAATTTAAAATTATTTACTTTTTTTTTTTTAATCTTTCTTGAAAAAGAGGATTTAAAAATATTTTTTTATCTTTTATTTTCTTTTGTAAAAAGGTTTATAATTACATAAATTTAATTATAATAAAATTAAAATTATATAAATCAATAAAAATTTTATTTAATTACATTGATTTATAAAATTTATAGTTAAATTTTTATAATTATAAAATATTTCATTATCTTTAATTTATAAATTTATGAAAATCTAATACATAAATAAAACTAAAATTTTGTCTTAATTTTAGTAATATATTTTTATAATAATACAAATTTAATTATATTTATTGACAAATTTATTTTACATGTGTTTTATTTAAAAAAATAAAAAAATTGAATATTAACTATTTTTATTAAAAATTTTTAAAATAAATTTCATTACTAAATCTAATTTAAACTAAATTTACTTTTATAATTATTAAATTTTGGAAAAAAAATTAATTAAATTAAATTAATTTTAAAATTTTTTTTAAAGAATTTAATTTTTTCAAATATATGATTTAAAATTATTTTTTATTTCCTTTTAAGGAAATTTAAAAATAATTATTTTTTCTTTTTTGTGGAGAATAAAAAATGAATTTAAAAATTTTTTATTTTTTTTAATCTTTCTTGAAAAGGAATTTGAGAATAATATTTTTTGTTTTTTTATTTTTTTATTAAAAAATTTTATAATTATAAAAATTTAATTATAATAAAAAATAAAATGTTATGAATTAATAAAATTTTTATTTAATTACAATTAAATTTTTATTAATTAATTTATAAAATTTTATTTCAATTTTAATTAAATTTTTATAATTATAAAATAATTTTATCATCTATAATTTATAAATTTATAAAATATCATTATGTAAGTAAAATTAAAATTTTTTTCCTATAATTACATATAAATAAATATATAGATAATTAATATTATTTTTTAATAATTAATAAAAAAATACATTTTTCATTTATTTGACACTATAATATAAATATTTTATATTCAAATTATATTTTTTATATGTAAAAAAAAAAATTAATAATTAAATTTTAGAATTGGTCTCTCAAATTTTAAGTTTTAAGACTTTATGAAGTGATCAATTAACTAAATTATTCGATTAATTATTATAAATTATTATAAAATTTATACATTATATTATATAAGTAATTATAATTAATAATTTATATTATATTAATTTAAATTTAAATTTTATTATATTATTTATATTTAAATAAATAAAAATTTATATAAAAATATACTATAAAGTTTTTAACTCATTAACACAAAAATTAAATAAAAATAAATTTGAGTTTTATAATATTTAAGTAATAAAATTTTTTAATAAAAAAAGTTAAACAAAAATATAACTTATACCTATATTCATTACATCTTTAATTTTCTTTTTAAAAAAAAAACATAATTAGTATTTTGTGATATAACATTACATAATCTGGAATTATATCAACTTGTCTCCAATTATTTAAAAAGTTAAAAGTTATTATTTTTTGAAATATTTTGGGTTTTAATGTGGACAATGTCTCAATAGGGCTCTAATAAAAAAATTTTTTTTTTTAAAAAGACCAATTTCTTATCGGCTAAGCAAGACCAAGACCTTATTAGAAAGAGAGAGAAAAAGAAGGAGAGAGGGTATAGAAGGAAGGCCACCAACTAATACCAGTTAACAAACGGCGAGAAAGAGCAGCGGGGAGTGAGGAGAGAGAAGGAACCCTGGGGTGGGGACCCAGTTGTTCGGCTTCTCATTGTTTCCACAACAATCGTCTTCCTTCCACCTTGTTAAACACACTGCGTACTAAGTACGAATTGAATTTAAAATCAAAACAGGAAAAAAAAAATTCGCATTAAAAAAAAAAAGGAAACCCTAATTTGGGAAAAAAAAAAGAAGGAAACCCTAATTAGGGAGTGAGAGGAGAGAAAGGAAGGGAGATTATGCGTATGATTGACGTGTAGATGCATGTCGTCGGCGGTATAAAGGTGGATCTGAATTGGTTGTTGCAACTCATATTCACGGTAATTATAATCGCCTTGGGTTTGCTGCACCTTGTCAAGAACACGGCGTCGAAGTATTTCGAAGTCGACGCCAATTTCGAAGGTGATCGGAGGGGCCACGCCAAGGCAGCGGCGACGGCTTCCATGGATATCGACGACTCCTCTTGTGCCAATTGCAACAAGCCCGGGAACAAGCAGTGCTCCCGCTGCAAATCTGTTAGATATTGGTAAAAAATTGCTTTCTTCGGACTTGAATAGCTTACAAAATCTGCCTTTCTTGCCAGTGCTTTTAAGCTTTTTGTTCATTATGATTTTCTGGGTTTTGCTCTTTTTTTGTTTTTTTGCCCCTATCTTTTCTTTTGAATTGTTTCTCTGGTTTCTATTGGTTGAAATTACTTTGGATACATGAATCTATCTGGATTTACCTTGCTCTTGTGTGCACTTTGTTTCGGACATCCATTGATTTATTGGTTATTTCAAAGTAATGAGGGGTTTTTACCAAGATTGATTGTCAATTAGAAGTCACTCTGAGGATGGTATTGTTTCGGATTTAATTTTGGATTCTGATTAGTTCTTGACAGAGCTTTTGCATCTCTGTTTTTTGGGTTTTGGCTTTAGTCTTTATGCATTATTTATTCTTATGTGGCTAGAAATTTGGTGTTATTTTTACCTTCAAAGGATCATGCCTTTCTTATATCTAATCCCAATTCTTTGGTTGTGAGATTTCGTCTATATCAAACTTTCTAGCCTTTTTGTATTTGTTTTTTTTTAATCTTTTGGGAAGATTTATAGGCTAATATTCATGAGGTTTTTTGGGGTTTAGCATCTTAGTTCTGTTAATTTTATGAGGTCTAATTTTGTTCTGCACCTTAGCTCCTCAGTATGCCAAGAAGCACACTGGAAGGCTGGGCATAAGTCAAAATGCAAGGATTTCTCCAAAGTAATTTCAATGCAGCCTGCAAAAACTAATTTTGGAAACAAACCTTCAACTAGTGGGAATAGAAGTTTTTCTGGAATTGCACTGGTTCCTCCTACAGGGACCTGTAAACCAACAAAGAAGCCAAGAAAGGTATTTATTATTTTATTTTGATCTTCTTCTATGGTTATTATTGTTTCTCTTATCAGTAACAGTATAACTAGATGGTACTGCCACCTGGAATATTTTATGTAGCTCTTGTTCCACAGAAAGGAAGAATTAATTTCTCTTATATTTCAGGTTCTTTTCCCGTATGATGAGTTTGTTAAACTTTATAACTGGAACAAGACAGGATTCCTTCCTTGTGGGCTCTTAAATTGTGGAAACAGGTACGTTTAGTGCATGGGTGATTTGGTAGAATATTGCACTTGCATGCAGTTATACATAGTGCATAGCATTTTTAGATTTATTCATTCTTTATGTTTAATCTTATCTTTCTTTTGTACAGTTGCTTTGCCAATGTGGTGTTGCAATGCCTTACATTTACACGTCCTCTGGTTGCCTACTTAATGGAGAAAGGCCATAGAAAAGAATGTATGTTCAACAACTAAATTATTTGTCTGTTCTCATTTTTAAGAGGGGAATGGATAAATTGTCACATTACAGTTTTTTATTCTTTTACCTTCCAGGCAGATACAATGATTGGTGCTTTTTATGTGTATTTCAAGGACATGTCGAAAGAGCAAGTCAAAGCTTGCACCCATTTTCACCAATAGATATTCTGTCACGCTTACCAAATATTGGTGGTAACCTTGGTTATGGACGACAGGAGGATGCTCATGAGTTCATGAGGTTTGTGTCTAACAGCTTCCCTATTCCTAAATGAGGTTTGACTGCTCCACTGATTCTCTGAGAGACAAAAAGGTGAAAATTGTTATTCAGCTTAACCATGCAAGTATTTCTTATCTTTTTCTTCTTTTGCAGGTTTGCCATTGACACAATGCAATCAGTGTGCCTTTATGAATTTGGTGGTGAAAAAGCTGTTGATCCTGCTTCTCAAGAGACTACTCTTATTCAACATATATTTGGAGGTCATCTGCAGTCTCAGGTTAATGCACCCCATTGTATAAAAGCTGATTGATTTGTTCAAATAAATGAATCTTCTTTATTTCTCCACTGAAACTTCAGTATTATGGGTCCTGTTTGTCATAATCCAGAATTCTTTTGCATTGTCACCATCAAAAGGAGTGGTGCATTTCTGAACTGGGCTGGCAATAATGATACCATGTAGGGGATAGAAAGCTACAATGGGATTTTTTTACTTGGGATCTTAATGTTCCATGTTTTTATGTGCAATACAATTCAAAATTCATGGGGATATATACAAAATCAATGTGATTATTGGTTTTTCTTGTGGGCTTGCATATGGATGTGATTATTGCTCTCTGATTATGTATGGTCTTTAATAGTTAAACCCATAAAATCTCTAGCTTTGTTTGTAGCCCTGACAGGTTCAATTGTTTTCGCCAACATCTCAGGTGATATGTACAAAGTGTGATAGGGTTTCAGATCAGTTTGAAAATATGTTGGATTTAACTGTCGAAATTCATGGGGATGCTGCTTCATTGGAGGAATGCCTTAATCAATTCACAGCCAAAGAGTGGCTCCAGGGAGAGAACATGTACAAATGTGAGGGGTATGGCTGATCATCCTCTATTACCAAGCTTATAACTGTACCATTCACCTTGCATATTGTTTTCTATTCTTTGTGGGCCAAAGGGCAATTAACAATGAGTGAATGCTTCAATTTTGGCACACATCTTTCAAGTCAAACTCGTGCAATTATTTGTTGTCTTTTCTGTTAATTAACTCTCTATACATTCATGTTTTAGTTACTTTACAAATGATTTTGAAATGATGATGAAATCAAGGGGTTGAATTATCTTCTTTTTATTCTTATTGTTATTTTATTTGGTGCTTGATTTTGTAAGCTCATGTGCCTTTGCATTAAGTTGGAGTCAAGACTGGGCAGGTTCATGATAGATGTTAAATTCAGATGAAGTATACTTCTTGACTTTCCTAATCTTCAGCTGCTACTGCCCCAACGACATTAGGAATATTCCTTCTAGACCATTTGTCTTGTCTGCATTTCCAGCTCAAGAATATCTCTCCTAAAACTATAAGTGCCATCCTGAATCTCTGGTTTTTATCTGTTCTTCAAATCATCATTAGCTAAACATAACTTTTGAGGAGTGTGTTAAACATGCCATATAGGATTTCATTGAAGGAAATTTTTAGATAGCTGATCCCAAATAGTTTGTGATTGTGACTTAATTGAGGTGAGCTTAAATATTTTCAATATAGCAAGTGTCCAGCAGAGTTGATACGGGTGATAAATGCTAATAAAATTTGATAGATCTCAAATGTTAATATATATGCATTTGGTGTATGCATCCATTTCTGACATTGAAAAAATCTCTCTTTCTGATTACAGGTGCAATGATTATGTCAAGGCATGTAAGCGTCTTACCATCCGAAAGGCTCCAAATATCCTTACCATTGCCTTGAAAAGATTTCAGGTTTGACTTATACTTAATGCCCTTCAGAATCTAAGTTGCTTTTATGGTGCTAACTGGTAACTGCCAAGAATCAGACACTATCATTGCAAAGATCTACACCTTCTAAGAAGCATTGACAAAATTTTGCAGAGTGGGAGGTTCGGAAAACTTAACAAAAGAGTAACATTTCCTGAGACGTTAGATCTTAGCCCTTATATGAGTGAGGAAGCAGATGGCACAGACATCTACAAGCTTTATGCAGTTGTTGTCCATGTAGATATGCTAAATGCATCATTTTTTGGTCATTACATCTGCTATACCAAGGATTTTTCTGGAAACTGGTACAGAATTGATGATTGTAAGGTAGATTCCCAGCCTTTCTCTCTCTCTCTCTCTCTCTCTGTGCATGCTCTTGTGCATGCATGTGATTGTATACATGTGAAGAACAAATGCAAGTTTAAAGTCATTTTCCAAAGAGGAGGGTGGGTTATCCTTTAGCGCAGTTTTGAGTGGTGTTATATATTGGATTTGATTATGGTAATCCCCAAGCATGGCAATTTGGACAGTTGCTTAATTGATATGTTTAATTTGCTTCATGTCTCAGTATCATCTAACAGTTGGTAGGGTTCTTCTCAGGTTGCTAGTGTTGAACTGGATGAGGTACTTTCCCAGGGAGCTTATATGCTTTTATATAGCAGGTATGCTATCTAATATCCAATCTAAATTTGGTTTAGGAGTCTTGCATACGGCTTTCTATTATTTTGTTTGCTCGAAATTGGTAGTTTTACAGTTGGCTTTTCACGTACCTGAATGAAAAGAATGGAACCGAAACATGGAAACAATATGGGGATAGAAACAGAGGTATCCTTTGAGTTCGAGTCCATTTATTATAAAGATTTCTAGAGAGTTAGCGACTTTGGAGTCTTTTCTTTGTGCCCCTGGGGAGGTTAAATGACTCGAATAAAGAATACAGAGATTGTGATATTTTTCCTTATTTGCTTCCTTATGTCAGATCGCTTGACCTTTGACTGTGTATGGTCTGCAGTAATAACAAGGGGAGGTAGATATATGTATTTTCTGTTGGATCATTCAGCTTCTTTAGGTATTAATGGGTCTGTTCTACTAATTTTGTTTCTTTTGATATGGGGTAGGGTTTCTGTTCGACCATCTTGTCTCAGAAGCATTGAACCTTCGAAGGAGCAGCAACAAATGGTGAAAATGGAATTAAATTCCAGCATAAAGGAAAATGGTGAATGCTTCTCAGTTTTGGAGCCAATGAATATCATGAGCAGTTCTGGTTCCCTGGCATCTGAAAGCAATTCTGAAGGGTTAACTGAACCCTTAGAATATGATGCAGTTAATTTTGGGTCTAGTTCAGCAGTTTCAAAGGAAGCTGTTCCAAATGAAGGTGAGTTGTATTCAGGAATAGATCATGAAGTCCTGAAAGAAGCAGAGGATTCAGACAAGTCCACATCCGAGTTCTGTTCATCTTTTTTGAAGGTATATAGTTCTGGTAGAAATGACCCAAATGGTTATACTGTGGGAACTCTTATTGAGGAACCAGGGAGCCTGGATGCAATTGATTGTGATTCAGCTTCATCCACTTCAGTGGAAGCTACTGGCCGGGTGAAGGACTCGTGTGCTGTGATTGATTCCAGCTTTGTTGTGCTAGACGATTTGGGCAGTGCACATCTGGCTAATCATGAACCAGGTTCTGCCATTGTGAAAGACATTAAAGTTAATGGCAGCATTTATTATCTGCCAGGCGAGGCATCTTCAAGCAAAACTCATAGTTTGAAACGGGAATCACCCTCCTGTGATTCAGATAGTTGTGGTGGAAACGAAGCAAAAAGGGCAGAAGTAACAGATAGTCATTGAGAGTTATAGTGCAGTTCCTTTTTGAATGATCTCATCAGAAACAAAAAGTAAAAAAGGGTAGGGAATTTTTATCTGGGGTTTCACTGTTTTGTAGAAATCTCGGATTCCATTTGTGACAATCCAGATGGGGCCTTGCGTTCATTTATGTGTGGGACCACAAGGATGTCATTGCATTATGACCAGAGTTATTCCTCTCTTAGTTGTTCAGTCTCCAAATGCTAAAGCAGTCCAAGCAGTGATTATCTTCAGCTGTCTCTCAAATTTGTGTTTAGAATTAAGAAGTTTAGGTTTTGTAGCTGTGCCAACGAACAACTAACAAGTGAAATGGAAGATGAATTAAACTGCATACAAAGTGATGATCCTCGTACTCATATGGCTTCTTTTAGTCTTCCTCAGAGGTTGAAATAAGTGTTAGGATTGCAGAGGACGGTGATAACGAGGGCTAGGAGGAAATGAAATGATCCGCCACTTCTGTAACCAAGCAAATGCATACGTTGGATTTTTAAGGCTTTAAAGTGATAGCGATGCGATGAAATGCTGTACAATAATAATATGCTCCTTGTATATGCAAGGCAACGGAAAACTAAATTGTAGAAGCAGTGTAAACCAAATTATAGGGGCAATTAGGAAGCTCTCCACTCTACGCCATAAAAAAATAGGAAGTTTCCTTCTTTTGTCTTCTTGTAGCCACGAACTGTACACGTTTTTGGTCAACCAAAAATTACATTCAATTTTGATTTGGTTTGTAAACAGCCCTGAGGGTCCGAGCAGACATATTTAATAAGTTCCTGCAATCGTGCTGTCCCGCCTTCGGTTGCGCTGGAGCGCGCAGAATCTCTCCCTTAAGCTGACTCAGATGTGATGGGACAGTGTGGGGCCTGGTGGGCCCTCTTTCTGTCTGTCACTGATGATGGAAAGTGATAAAAGTCTCGGTCTTGTTTGTAACGTGGATGTAATTATACATAATTAACTAAAACAAAAATGCACAAAACAAAATTTATAAATAAAAAATAATAAATATTATTATTTATTAATAAAAAATCATTTTATTAATTATGTAGAGTAAAATGCGTCCAACAAGGAACAAGAATTTCTCTGATATATTGTTCTTTTCACTATTTCATTTGAAAAAATATAAGCAACTACACGAATGCCAATAGTAGACAAAATTTAATATAATTAACAAAATAATATCAACTCTTCTCAAATAAAATAAAATAAAATCTTTACTTTTATTTTTACTATTCACATTTTGGATCAAATGAGAGAAACAATACACAAATAATTGACACAATTAATAAAATAATATTTTCCTTTTTCTTTTTTTTTACTTTTCACTCTCTTCATTAATTTAATTTTTGTATTATGATAATGATTCGTGAATCATCTTATGAATTGTGTCCAACAAGTGCTTTCTAAAATAATAGAAGTAATTAATAGGCACAACAAAACACAATTAATAAAATAATACAATTTTTTTTAATTTTTCTCTCTCATAAATTCACTTTTTGTATTATTATGATAATCTTTTATTATTTTATTAATTATATCTAATTATATTCATCATTTTTGTGTCCAACAAATATTTTTCATAAAAAAATTAATTTTCTAAACAATCGGATTGACACCATGTGTACCATTTGAATAAATTTTGATAATTTTGTTAATGTATACTTCCGATATTTAATTATTTATAATTTATAGCATACATTTGATTATTTTGGGTATGAATATATTTAAAATTTTTATATGAACAAGTTAATATTCTTTTTAATAGTTATAACAAAATTTTGAGTTGTTTTTACTGTTTTTAATTAATTGCTAAAAATTTCAAAAAAAATTTAATAATCTTGATATTTTCATTCTTTATTACATATAACAGCACTGGACCACTGCCTCTAATTTTTTGCAGAAATATTAAATTCAGGATAGTTTCCAATGACAAGAAATAATTATCGACGCGAGGAATCTGGCACTGTGCAATTTTACAAGAACGAGGTGTACCTTTTCCGAAAGTCTAGCGTACCATTATCAGGAGATCAGTATTTGCCTATCATCGAATATGTCAAATACAGTAACCCACATGGCCCGCAAATTATTCGTGCATTTCTTGGGATAAAACATTATAAAATTATAAAATTTGAATCAAATACAAGGCCCCAATTCCCCGAAAAAAAAAAACAACTCGGGTTCGGTGAGGATTCGATCCTTGTGCTGTGGCATGTAGAAGACTTAACAAGAATAACAACTGTCTGCAACGACAATTCAGCCAACATGTGTGATTTGCCTGAAAATTGTGGACAAAAAGTTTAGAGCAACACGCCATGCATTGATACATAAAATCTCCCCTTTTTTATGCATAAAATCTCTTGCACATTGATATCGAGAATGGCAGAAACTCTTTTTAAGTTCTACATTTCCCTCACATTCTCCTAGTCAAAGCCATATCTTCCCATCTACATGCCTCCTTACCATGAAAGGGGCAGAGGGGAATCGCGTCTCTACTTAGCAGCAACATTTTTCCTTCTCTTGTGTGCCCCAGTCCCTCCAGTGGAATGCCCTGAAATAGAGACGAAAATTTTAAGCTCCTTCCCACGATCAGCTGATCACAAACGGTTGGACCGTGCAATGCTATATTCCTATCTCCTCTGTTGTTGTGGCATAAAATATGATGGGCACTTTTTGCATGGTAATAACTACAAAGTGGCCATGTGATACTCCGTTTTAATATACCCAATAGTATATTATTTGTCATTTTTATTCTGATAATACAAATTTTGATCATTTGTAAAGGTCCTAAATAGAAGAATAGAAGAAAGAATAAGTAGGAAAGAAAAAAATAGAAAGCTTTAAAATGAAGCAAGTGAAGGGTCATCGTGAATGGAAGAAGAACCAAAAGAGGGACAGCAAAAGCAAAAGAAAGAACATAAAAAGTGGAACGCAAAGAGGAAAAGAGTTAAACATCGAATTTAGACAGTCTAAAATTTTCCAAAAAGAAGAGGAAACAAAAAAAAGGCAGACTGATTTTACCATAGAATTTCATCACAGGCTTCTTTCCTCCATCAACTAGTTCTAAACGAAACTCATCTCCCACTTTCAGCTGTTTTGACTTGGCAAATTCAGTCCAGCCAGCTCCAATAAAAACTCTTCCTTTATTGTTTCTCCCCAGAGATACTAACCATAAACTTGCTGTTTCATCTTTAAGAACCATCTTGCAATGTTCTCTGGTTAGACCATACCTGTTTGCAAAAGACCTTGGAATATTCTGCAAATAGACTTCATGAGCATCTTGGTTTTCCATAAAACAATAATGCATTGAGTTAGTACTCACCAAATAAGTTTTTTTGATATTATTTTCATTAATAGTGACCCGAAAATGGGGACGTGTGATTGATGAAGAACCAGATTGTGAATCATGATGCTTCTTTTTGGTTCCTGGATTTGCTTGAAATCCTTCATAGATGAGAAAAAGAAGTATAATCAATGGGAAATAAATTAAACAAATATCCAGATGAACTTTACATAGTGATGTTGCCTAAGTCAAACACAATGATGAGATGCACTTGCCTGCCACCAGTGCCAACAAATTGAGCAAGCTTCATCTGCTTGGCTTAGTGGGTCGGGGGCAAGTTTTGATAGGAGTGATAGTTAAGACGTCTGCCATGGATACAATAGAATTTACAGAAACTTCCATTTTCAGATTAACACCTTCTGTTCTCATTGTCCTAGACCCTCGTCCAACCATACACACTGAGTTCAATATTTTATTTTTGGCATTGTGTCTGTTGTTGGTATTGGTATCGCAATTGTATTGGGTTCAGAGGTACCAAAGATAATGTTTCACACTTATTTTTCATCTTAGCCGTTGCTAAGAATTTATAGATTTAACAACTAAGCTAAACATGAGTCAAATACTTAACAAAAAAGAACAGTACCCATAGTTGCTAAAAAGACATACCACTGGAGTTAGACGAGAGTAGTTATTTTAGATTCTCCCATGCAGCAAAGGATAAAATTTGATTGCACTTTTGAAAATCAGCAAGAAAAGAAAAGAAACAAAGTTATCAAATAGGGCTTTGAAAATCAGGAAAACACACCGATCCATTGCAATACAGGCTTTGATCCCTTTTTGATGAGCTCCAAAATGATAGTGTCTCCCTTCTTGATGTCATTTCCACGGCAGAAGGCTTTCCAGCCACCTCCAAAATAATATTGAAAATTGAATTTTCTGCATATTAACGTTACTGGCCATGGTTTTCCCTGTTGATTCATAACAATCATCTGGCAACTTCTATTACTCAGCTGGCTTGCAAATTTCTTTGGAATATACTGCTTGGGAAAACAATGCAAAGGGTGGCTAAACAAAAAGGGAAAAAAAATAATAATAAAGCAGTACAGACTGTCAAATGCACAGGTATGAACAACGAACCATTCTCGACCTCTCAATGCCATAACGGGTCATGGTTGCTTCCAAGTAAGGGCGTCTAAGAGTTGAAGAACCGGGTCGCATGTTCTTTGCCAACTCTTCTGAAACAATCGTTAAAACTAAGGAAAAGCAACGTCCAAAACATTTTAATGGAGACAGAATCAAACATGCTAAATCCATTCCCACAAGCATAGATCAAACATTCAATGCACCAGAAATCAGGTGGATATACATTGTCTCTGTCATTCAAAGTGAAACCAGGCACTGGAAGCATAATTTGATCCTGATGGAAGTCTATGTGATAAAAAGGAAATAGCAAATAATACGAAGACTGAACTAATGAATTCACACATATATCATCGCCACGAGGAATGAACTTACTGGTTCTTCCTGTTCGCTTGTACTGAAAATTTCGTTGTTCGATTTTTAGGACAGGTTCTTCTACACCAACAGAACCACATTCTTTTTCGGTGGCAGTGTTGTCCGAAACCATGACATCGAACATCACGTCTTCTTCAAGTTTGACAGGCGGGTCTTCAATTTCTATGTCATTCAAAATCGCAACTGGCACTTGAAGCAGAATTTGATTCTGATGGGAGCTCGTGTGGTAAAAAAAAAAAAAAAACAAAAAACAAAAAAAAAAGTCCCAATAACTTGAAGACTTTAACTAATTGCCAACGCGAACGAATGAACTTACCGGTTCTTTTGGAATCTCCTCCCGCAGGCTCTTCCTCCAAATCTTGTTGTTCGATTTTCGCGACAGGTTCTTCCACAGCAAGAGGACTATATTCTTTTTCACAGGCAGTGTGGTCCAAAACCAAGACATCGAACATCAGGTCCCCTTCAAGTTCGAAGACCAGGAAATAGCCAACATGCAAATCATGATCACCAACAAACTGTCCCCAACCATCTCCGAACGTCCTGCCGTTGATTTTCACATGCCATACTTTCCCACCACGGCCTCTCAGTTGTGCAGGTTTGTCAAAAGCTTGCCCGTCCAAGTACTTGAGAAATGCAACTGGAATTGACTGCACAAACAAGCACATGCATTCTGATCTCAGTCTTCTCTGTGTAAGCTCGTCACACACTGATAGATAGATAGATAGATAGATCAATAGATAGAGAGAGAAAGAGAGTGTGTGCGTGTGTGTGTCTCTTACGAGTTTGCGCTCGAAACCCGGAAGAAGTGGCTGGAAAAAGTGGGGTTTCTTTGGAATCATTCTTCTGTTTGCTGCAATAGAAAAATTGGTGAAGGCATTCTTACATCTCCAAAATCATGCTAATTATGAATCTTTCTGTCGAAAACAATAAAACAAAAAAAAAAAAAAACCAAAAAAAAAAAAAAAAGCCTTTCCGTCAATGCGCTTGACCCACCTTGTTGTTCTTGATTTTTGCAGCGTGTTAGATATGAAATTGCTTGGGGCTGTCTGCCCAGATACGGCAAGCGAGAAAAACGGTCGCCGTCTTGCTCTAATACGTACACCGAACTCAGCGCCAGCAGCTTTCTCAAGGGGTAAAAAGAAGTGGAGGTCTTGCCCTTTTAACGTGGGGAAAATAATTACCACAAAAAGCTAAAAACGCAAATCCACAGGAAGGCCGGGCCGCCGCACTGGATTTTTGCATTCTGCTTTTGATGGACTGGACATGCCTGCTTCTGCAGACCATGCCAACCGAAAACCATTCGAGTCCAACCAAATTTTAACACATTAAAATTTATTTTGTTTAACAAACAAGTCCAAAGAAAAATATTGGTCATCATGACTTAAAAAGAGGCTAATGTTATTAATTAAATATTATTTTTTATTATAAATATTAAAAATATAATATAAAATTTATATTTTATATTTTATTTAATAGTTTATATTATTATATTTATATCAATAAAATATATTAAAATATAATATATGATTTATATTTTAAGTGTTATGTAACAATTTAAATTTTTAGTTGAAATAGTTATTTTTGACGATGAATAATGGCAAGATTCTTCTCTACATTTTGATTATTGAATGATATGCCGGAAAAAAAATTACGTTGGCTCCATTTTGGCATTGTGCTCGTGTACATCCTTTTGTTTTACTCGTGTACTTTTGCTTTGAATTTTAATTTCAATATTAGTTCCTTTTACCTTTTCCTCAGCATATTTTTAATGGAATTCTCTTTTATCTCTTCAGAAGTTCTTCCTTTAATAAATCTTCTGTTTTTGCTTCTTTCGCTCCAGATTATTTGGCGTTCAAGTGGCCGAGTTCAAGAAAGAGAATGGCGTGGGCATTTGTTTGTTCTTATCTTGGTATTTATAGGGAAATATATAACTTAACGATAAACCTTAAATTTGGGTTTTGTTGTTCACTTTATCATTTTGGATGCTGCTAAAACTCAACTCTTGCGCTCTAGTGACGAGACAGAACTACCAAGGTAAGTCTAAGGATTGATGTGAACATTTTGCAGTTTACTCGCTTGAGGCAATATATTTTTTGAATTTCACATATTTATTATGATTTTACAAATTTTCATGTGTGAAATAATTTTTTATAAATTTAGGAAAGTAAAAGAACACTGAAAAATTAAATCAAATTGTAAATATGATTTCGTTTTGAGATGTAATGGTTGGTGTGAACATGATCATTGTGTAGATTGTTCTAATTGTCATTGTGTTCGTGGTAGAATGTTCATAGTTTTGTCATTAGTTGTTTTTGCAGGCTTTACACATTCCCGCTAAATAAAGAAAAAAATTTTTTTCTTTTTTTTCAAGTGTTCATGGCAAATTTATTTCACTTTTATATTTTGCAAATAATAATTATTATTATATTGTAATTAAGTGGGCATCACTAACATGCAAGAACTCTTTTGCCGAATTTCCCACTTTTCATTATTAATTTATGTTTATTGCTCCATTTGCCAAACCTCTATTATTAGTGTTAGGAATTTTAACCTTTTATTATTTATAGTATTTTATAATTTCTTGGAGATAATTATATCCACTTTTCTCAAATTTTCTATGTCTTTCTTTTGCCATTGCTTTAATTTATTCTACAATGAGAATTTGGAGCATTGCATGCTGTGAGAATTGAGGTTTGTAAAAAACTGTTATTATATATTTTGCACTGTTTTTTTATATCTAATTTTAAAATTTATTTGTTTATTTACTTATATATTGTGAAAAAAAAAAAAAAAAATAATGTCATATAGGAGACATTTTTTTATCATCCGTTGAGCAACAATAAATATGTATTAAGTAACGTAATCCTTTGTAGTAGTTGATACTTGCGGGACACAGCCAAAAATGCCTTACTTGTTGGTAAAGCATAATAATAATAATAATAATAAATGCTGTATGAGCTACAAAACAAAAAGGGTAATGCAACCCTTCCGTCACAAGCCAATGTAATGGTCAATTTCTTTTTAAGTTTTTTATCCTTAACGAGACATAAATTGCAACCGTGAAACGAAATCCAGGGGGAGCTGGAGACTCAATTGCATTATTATATTTATATAATATTAATATTATGTAATCTCTCGACTCATTGCTTTTTATCCATCCATTCTAATGATGAGGTGTATCCGACAAACATGGATCTTAATATAGATATAAATATAAATAATAAAATAAAATATCTTAAATAAAATTTAATTATAATAAAAAATAATTAAATAAATTTATATGATATTAAGAATGGCATGACTCGGCTTTGAAAATTCAGAGAAGGGGGGAAAGCTTGGTGGTCTTTCTCTATCCCGGCGTCTTGCATTTTGTGGTATTGCGAGTCGCAGCCTCTCCTGCATTGCCAACTGTTGGTGGATGCAGTGCAATTGGACGGCAGATGCCAATCGCAACCACTCTCTTTCTTCCCCACCCCAAAACATTTTTTTATCTCTTTCCCATCTTTGACCCATTATAACAATCGGACTACAAAAACGCACCAAAGTCCGCTTACGCACTCTCTTTTCTCACTCTACTCACCCAGAACCAATCGCCTCTTACCAAACAAAACCAACGATGAAAAATAATAATTAAAAAAAAAAAAAAGAAGCCTCTCTCAATGGATCCAAGAAGCCCAAAGACTCTGCTTTTATTCTAAAAAAGAACAAAAAGAAAACCCAATCTGAAGAGGTCTTTACTATGTAGCAGAAAACAATACGGCAGTTACACTAATCGGCTGTTAGGTAAGCTTCTCTTGCTTAAGTAACTGATTAATGACGCGTGCAAATAGGTCCCCTTTTGGTTTTCTTCGTTAAAATCTTTGCTTCCCAATCTGGGTGGTTCATTAATTTTTCTGGGTCTCCTCTTTTTTTGGTTTTTTTTTTCTTTTTTCCTTTTTAAGGTTCTGGGAAGTGAACTTTGATCGGACGATGTGAGACCGTTCGATAAACGGGTTGATTACTCTTCTGATTGTCGACCAGTTGGCAGTCGTGAATTGGCTTTACAGTTTATAGACGGCCATGGAAAATCGCAGCGTTGCTGAAACATCTCCCTCTTTAAGGTAAGTCTCTTTTTATTAATAAAGCTTCTTGATTTCATATTTTTATTTTTATTTTTTTAATGTTTTTTGTTCCCTTTTGGTCTTAGAGAGAGTTTCAAACTCACATGGGGGCTGGGGGGATAGAGACGATGGAATTTAAATCCCTTTTTTTTTTTTTTTTTCAATTTTTAAATCAAAATGTTGACGACTAGACCGGTCATTTTCATAGCTTTTAATTTCACATCGAACGAATAAAAATAATAATATGTATAACAGAGAAATTAGAAATGGATTTTTAATGGGCTTGGGGCCTGTCTTTTGCCCTTTTGCATTGATCCCTTGCTGTAAGATTTCCCCTAATTTACCATACAAGAAATGGAAGCCAAGTATCGGTATAGACTGATGGGTGTTTTCACAAGCACTGCCTAGTTGGGTCCTCTTATCACTCGATGCTACTATTTGAATGTAGTTTGTTTGCGGCCGTGTCTTATGGGGTTGCTTCAATGGCAATGGTTTTTATCAATAAGGCGATTCTTATGCGGTATGCACATTCAATGACCCTTCTCGCCCTTCAGGTATTTTTTCGTGTTTTTTTTTTTTTTCCCAGGAGAGCATGATGGGAACCTTCAATCTTTTTTTTGATGTGTCTTTGGTTGTTGATCATAATGTTTGGATGTCTTAGCAACTATCAACAACCTTGCTTATTCATTTTGGCTGGAAAATGGGATACACTAAAGCAAGGGATGCAGATATGCAAACAGCTAGGAGACTTCTACCAGTTTCACTATTCTACAATGCTAACGTGGCATTTGCTTTGGCAAGCCTGAAAGGTGTTAATATCCCGATGTATATTGCCATAAAGAGACTCACACCACTTGCAGTGCTCATTGCTGGCTTTTGGTCTGGAAAGGGAAAACCTACAATGCAGGTTTGCGATGCCCTTTTATTGGATTATTATGTGCACTAGGCTTTAACAATTTTATTTGTATGCTTCATTGTTTGTCAATGTGTTGTGAATGAAACTTCTTTGGTGTCAACTGAGTTCATCAATTACTCAATTTGGTCTTTTTGTTTCTTTCTAACCTTTGGTTTGTATTGGATGGGCCGATATCTATTCTTATGCATTTTGAATTATATGTGGTACTCAGTCATGCAACTGCCAAATTATTTCAATGGATCTTGATGACTGTTGATCCTGATTTATTAATGTTCATTGAAGCCGTGTGACATGTCTTCATCTCATTTCAGGTGACCCTTTCAGTGCTACTGACTGCTGTTGGCGTACTTATTGCGGCACTTGGAGATTTTTCCTTTGATCTCTTTGGATATAGTTTGGCCTTTACATCTGTTTTTTTCCAGGTTGGCTTACAAGTCCCTAAATCCTTATGGATATGGATTGTACCCTGTAAATTTTGCTTGATTTCTGATAGTAGTTCTGCTTTGGAATTGCAGACAATGTACCTTGTATTGGTGGAGAAGTCTGGTGCAGAAGATGGGCTTTCTTCAATTGAGATCATGTACTATAACAGCTTTTTGTCTCTTCCAATTTTTGATGTTTCTCATCATAGCTACTGGAGAATTTCCAAACTCTTTGTCATTGTTATTTGCAAAGGTCAGTGTCTTCACCCCTTTTCTTTATAGTTGGGACAGTGATTGATCTTGCAACGATTGGTGATATTCTGAATCGTGTGCATGGGATGCTATATGGCATGAAAGATCCTACAACACTTAGTGTGCTCTTTTTGTAGTTGGTGATAGAAATTGGATGTTACTTATCAACACTGAAGAACTTTCAATGTCTAATAATAGAATATTTTTATTAAATTTCAGTACTGGACATTAGTAGGCTTCTTGGTTTAGTTTCTTGTACTCATCTCTTAAAATACTACCAAGAAGCACATCTTGCAGTTGCACAAGTCCTGCACTTATGTAGCCTTAAACTTGCCCAACCATGTGCTTTGAGTGCAAAGGACAGTTTTCTGATGTCATTGGTGTGCTTGTGTTTTGAACTTGCCTAATGGTGCTTTGAAAAGGTCTGGCTTTGCTAGCCATAATGTCCAACTATTTGCTTCTCTCTTTAAGTTGATAAATTCCAGGATGGCGCTTAAAAGTGCAAATTGCATCTTTATTATGGCATATTCATTTCAAACATGAGCAATCTGTCAAAAGAGCATCAACATTGAAGAACGATAATATATAAGAAAATTCTATAAGATGTTATTGTCTTATAACTTTGTATGGAAAAATGTTATCCATAAAATTTGTGATGGTCCATGTCTCAAGTATTTGCTTCACTTCTTGATAAACTTGATGGCTTAGTAAATCTTCCTGAGGTTGTCAAACAAATTGTCTGACATATGTGTAGGGGTGAAATCGCACATGTCACAATCAATTAGATCTCAAAGTGCATTTTTCATACAGTTTTAGCTTATTTTCTCAATCATTTATATTATATATTTGATCAATTGTTTATGTTATATGGGACTAATCTCTCACTTAAACCTGATTGTAACTGCAGAGTAATTCCATATCATTTTTGGTGATCTTTATCCTTTCACTGGTGATGGGCATTGTTCTTAATTACACAATGTTTCTATGTACCATAGTCAACTCTGCTCTCACAACAACCATTGTGGGAGTCCTCAAAGGTGTTGGGTCTACGGTATGTGCAGTGTATCCTTTAGGTTTTGCATCCTGTGAAGTTATCGGAGAGAAAAATAACTTCAAATTGACTGATTCGTAAACCCAATAACTCTACCTTCAATCCAGATTTGATCAAAAGTTCAAGTACATACAGACTAATGTTTGTTTTGTTTATTGCTTTTCAGACACTTGGTTTTGTCTTACTTGGTGGTGTACAAGTACACGCTTTAAATGTTACAGGATTGGTCATCAACACAGCTGGTGGGGTGTGGTATTCATATGCCAAATATCAGCAGAAGAAGAGCAAGCCTCCGAAGCACCTTTGGGATGTAGAGGCACATCGTAAATAATCTGTTTCCAGAGGATCACCTATCACCGCAAACTGCTGTTTTGGGTGGTTTCTTGTTTTCTTATCGGTTTTCTCATACCGTATTCACCCAGTTTGTAGCATGAACAGATAGTAATGACCAAAAGGAGGAGAAACACTGGGAAACAATATCTGACAATTAAGTTTCGGATTAGCGTTTTGCATCGATGTCTAAAAGCAACACAAATTCTTGTACAAGATTCTCAAGAAGTTTGTATTAGATACTAAATAGATGACATAAATGGAGTTGCACCTTGAATTTTGTATCTTAGCCAAGTAGGATTGTCGGCATTGGCCAAGTCAGGAATTGCGTAAGAATCTGTGCTTGGCTTTCCAAGAAGAGTGGTTTGGGAATTAATGCTTCCTTCTTTCTGAGCCTTCAGGCCTAGCAATTCTCGGTAAAGAAAAAATATCAGTCGTGGGGAATGCCAGGCAAACTGCCTTTTTGTTAGGTCAATATCCCTGTTTTTTAAATGCTTACAGGCTGCAACTCTCTCCTCCGATCTGTCTGGTTCGTTCATTCATTCATTATGGCCAAAATGGTCCCTTGTCCGTTTGTTACTTGCGTTTCGGGCGCTCTCTATTTCGAGGTCTCTCTGATATTTTATTAGGCCTGTGTTTAGCTGTAAGTTGGTTAGGAACGTATCGTCTCGTGAGCTTACTCGTTGTGGCAGTGGAAAGTTGGGTGGGGACTAGTGGCCGTATACAGCTCAAGGGCAAGTATTATTTCTCTTTTACTATATATATATATATATATATTTAAAATTATTATATTTTTATATAACATAATAACTATATTATTATTATAAATTGATATATTTAAAATAAAAATATAAATTCTTAATTATTAGAGGAAATTGAGAAACTTGTGTTTACTGTTCTGTCATGCGCACTTTCTCCTTTGCTTGACGCCGCTGAACGCCGGGCCTAGCTGGGCGATAGGATTCATGAATGGTGAGGACGAAGTGGACCCCACTGTTCTCAGGACGTTATTAAATTTTAAAACGGAAACCAACGTGATTTCACGTAGTTTCCCGCAATTTAGCACTGCATTTCATTTTGGACAATAATTTATTAAATCTAAGCTAGTGGCATTTGCCAAGCCGCGCAGCCGAGAGTGGGGGCAAATGTCCACACTGTGAATCCGGATTTGTTGCAATTTTATTACTATTTTATGCGTTTGCTTCAATTAAAATTTTTATTTTATCCACATCTTCTTGTTTACCCAAATTTTGTGACTCTGCAATTGGCTACCCGCGTTCCTAAAAGGGCACGTGAGAACATGAATTAATTAACATGTAATAAGTGTAATTAGTACATTTTATACAAAAATAGTTCTTTTGCTTTTTAATTTTCTTTCACGGGATATGACAAGTTGAATTAATTATCACATAACTTCATTTTCCTATTTTTAGCTTGTTGCGGGGGGGGGGGGGGTTGACTAGCAGTTGTGACTATCAAACGCTTTTCTTCAATTTAGTACCTCGCTTTAAGTCGTTTCTCATTAATCCCAAACCAAAGAGCCCTCCAATGCATAAAAAATAAAAAAAATAAAAAATAAATAAAAAAACAAATCACAATCCATCAAACATCGTCACAAAGATAGATTTATCAACCGGTCCACAAAATTCCCCGGCAGAAGATTCTTCTGGTGCTGTGGTAGCCAGTGTGGGACATTGGCCGCGGGTGGGTGGCCGTCTTTCAAGATTCCAAAATAGCTTTATCTTCCAGGCTTCTGGTTTCCCAAAAAGGTGGCTTAGGAGAAACGGTTATTTCGTCAACGTATTATCGTTGCAACCAACGCATGCTCATGGACATAAAGACAAGATTACATGGATAAACACCCCATAACACAATACCTTCTTTTCCATGTAGCTTGTCCATTTCTTCAACTTAGAAATGGACAGTAACAAACAGACAACTCGTACAACAAAATTGTTCTGATTGTGTAATAAATGAATTTGCGTCCAAAATGTGTTTTAAGGATGTCAAATTCTAACTAAAGTAACTGGAGGAAGGGACCAAGTGGTAAATTACCATGGTGGGTCATTTGGGCAAAATCACATTAGTCCAGGCACCAAAAGCAAACAAACAGAAGTGACAGAGAAAAAAGAACCAATAAAGAAGGGAAAAGTTTCAATGCAGCACAAGTGCCAAAGCCATCTGGATAAGCAAAGTCGACGTTGTTTTCCTAGCCAACATAAAGTTTACAAATCTTTACTCTCATCCAATTACACATACTCTCTTTAATTCTTACTTAAAGTTATACTGTTCGCACAGTCTTATAACTTTTGCTCCTCGATTTTTTTTTTTTTTTGTATATATATATATATTTATAGCTTTGGACCTCCAATGCTCGAAAAATAAGGAAAAAAAAAAACTTGCCTGCCACTTTCTAGCAACTAATAAAAAATAGATTTATAGACTCTGATTTTAAGATTTATTGGTAAAAAATATAAATGCTCTTAATAATATAATGACAATCATGGCCTTGAAGCGAAAAATCCAAATCAATCTTTGAGGTGCGTCACAATGATTACCTTCCGTTTAATTCATTGTGGCGTTGGTTGCGAATACTTTATTGCCATATTAATATATATTATATATATATTAAAAGCATCTTCAAAGACAAAATCATTATGAAAGTTCACTTTTTGATCGGCGTTCTTCAGCTCTTTTTCCTCCCCAAAAAAAAAAAAAGAAAAACAAAAAAAAAATAAAAAGAGACAGCAAGATGAACCCAATTTGTCAAGAAAATGTATTCTTTTATTATTTACAAACAAGTAGGGGCAATCTTGACAATTCAAGAGGACCCCAGTTTCACCGTCCTTTTCCTTTGGGTATCGTATCATTCTATTTAATTGTTGTTATTTTAAACAACACTACGAGAGAAGAAAATGTGAAAAAAAAAAAAAAAGGAAAGAACAAACGAATATTCTTTTCTCATTTTTCACACAACCGACATGTTTCATTGCAAACCTATATGGTTAGTTGAGATTGGTGCAGGATCAAGGATGTAGTATAGCAAAACCTGGAAAATTCATGTTTGCTTTTTCAGTTTTTTTTTTTTTTTTTCTTGCCTCCAAAGGAAATTTTGACCTCTACTTTTAAATTTTAAAAATTTCGATTTCTAATACAATTTTACATTTTTATTTTATTTATATCAAAAACAAATGTGAATAGATGTAAAATACGCTTGCATCACATTAAATTATTATGACTATTTTTCATATATATATATATAAAAAGATTAATAATATGCATGTAGTAGTTGTGATGGTTATAATTATTAAAATTTAAGAGATATTGTATATAATAATAAGATGAGACTTGCAGTTTCGGTCTAAATTTGCATTGAAAAATCTAACAGGGTTTGAAATGTAAGGTTCCTATGGTCGTTTCCAGTGACTGAAAACATTGATCTGCACAAGATATTTAATATTTTTATAATATTTATGTATATATTTTATATTTTTAAATAATTAATATAATTTTTGAACTCTAAGTGTAGCTAAATATTATTCTTATAAATAAAAAAAATAAAATTAAAACAAATTTTTTCGTGATTAATTTATTGTTTTAGTGTAAAATAGATATATATTTTTCAGATATTACAAATAAAATACTTTTAATTTAATTTGTTATTTAAAATGTTTTGACTTTAAATGTAAGTATTTTTTAATAATAA
This sequence comes from Rhizophora apiculata, assembly GCA_037832385.1. NCBI lineage: Eukaryota > Viridiplantae > Streptophyta > Magnoliopsida > Malpighiales > Rhizophoraceae > Rhizophora > Rhizophora apiculata. The sequence goes on along the minus strand of CM075433.1, from coordinate 1,294,878 downwards.
AATATGAAATTTTAAAAAAATTAAAAATAAATTAAAAAAAAGGGGAAAAAAGGTAGTCTAGGTCATTGGGTTGACCGTTTCAAGCTTCGGGTTAAACTTAATCAATTCGAGTCAATCGTCCATTTGAGTTTTCTTTTTTCAATTAATGAAATGAGCTATTTTGAGGTTCAAGTCACGGATTTACAATGTGCTGTTTCGTTTCGCTCAATAAAATTGGAAAAGAATACCGAAATCGCTATCCATGTCTAGTGGCTTGTCACAGAGTACAAGTTTTTACTTCCCGGCCAACTGTCTGAGTCTTTGCTGATGCAGTCCACGTCTCGTCGTGACCCATATTGTTTAAGCTTTTGCTCCAGCAAAAATGTGCACTTACTAATTGGTTGTTTAAGTGGATTTGATACTCTATATGCCCAAAAAAATGGTAAATTTTTGCAAGCCAGTGACAGAGTTGGACTCTGCTTGGTTGGATTATTGGACAACCACACGTGGTGATCGTTCTTACAGCTGAAGAGGATACCTTGCCTCGTATTATTGCTTTGCCATCCTAGATTTGTAGTACTTGTGTAAGTCACAAGAGTGTCATTTGAACGGACAAAAAGGGGCATCCCTGATTCCTCTTCTTTTGCTTTTCTCTGCTGCATTGTGCTTGGCAGGAGTGGCCTTCAAGCTGGGTTCTTTGAGTGGCTGAGTGGGGATCTAGTTCACCGTAGTTGGTCCTCAAACGGGTGTGTTTCATCTCTTTGTTTTGGGATCTGGGTTTTGAAGATTTGCTGATTTTAGTGGTGCTTTTGAGGCTTTTGGTCGGTGGGGCAGGGGCTTCTTTCTCGTGAAATCTGTGTTCAAAGTAGAGAAAATGGCTCCAAGATTGGATTTTTTCGGATTGGTGGACAAAAGATAGCAAGAAATGAGCCCCAGTGGTTGTGAAAATGGAGAACCCCAACCATTCTGTTGTAGAAATCAACGGTCCGGATGCCGCATTCCAGCCTGTTGAAAAGAGCAGAGGCAAGAATGCTAAGCAAGTCAGGTGGGTGTTGCTCCTCAAGGTTCACCGAGCTGTCGGTTGCGTTGCTTGGTTGGCTTCTTTGTTCTGGGCATTGCTTGGAACCATCAAGAAAAGGTTGTTCTATGGACAGGGAGTTACAGTGGCTAGTGAGAAGTTGGGGAAAGGGAAACTTTTACTCAAAGTCATCAAGGTCTTCTTAATTTCTTCTTTGGCAATCTTGGCTTTTGAAGTGGTAGTCTATTTGAAAGGTTGGCATTATTTTGAGAATGCTAACTTGCACATCCCAAGGACTTTGGATTTGCAAGGCTTGCTTCACTTGGTTTATCGTGCTTGGTTGGCATTTCGGGCTGATTACATTGCTCCTCCGATTCAAGCCCTCTCCAAATTTTGTGTTGTTCTGTTCCTCATCCAATCTGCAGATCGTATGATACTATGCTTGGGTTGCTTTTGGATTAAATACAAGAAAATTAAGCCCAGGATTGATGGGCATCCATTCAATTCAGATGATGTGGAGGCATCAAGCTATGAGTACCCAATGGTTCTTGTTCAAATTCCAATGTGCAATGAGAAGGAGGTATGTCACTGCACTGACTACTGAGCGTATGTGTATTATTTTTTGCACTTATCTTTTTGCCTTTAAATTGGCCTACATGGCCTCCAGTGCATGCTATACGATTAAGAGTTGATTGGAAAATTCTTATTTAAAATTAGAATCACAAGATAGAATAAACTTATGAAGGAGGAGATTATATTTCTGTAGAAAAATAGCAGAATGAAAACGAATATCACAAAGTCTGGATTTGTCTTTTTAGCTCACACTTTGGATATTAAAAGGAAAAATGGTACCATTATTGTGTTTCATACATTGTCCTTTCAACGTTGATTGGTTTCTGCACTGGTTTCATTTAGGTATACGAGCAGTCTATATCTGCTGTCTGCCATATTGATTGGCCAAAGGACCGCCTGTTGATTCAAGTGCTTGACGATTCTGATGATGAGAGCATCCAGTATTTAATTAAGGCAGAGGTTGCTAACTGGTGTCAAAGGGGTGTCAACATTATTTATCGACATAGGCTGATCAGAACTGGTTATAAAGCTGGAAATCTGAAGTCTGCAATGAGTTGTGATTATGTAAGGGACTATGAGTTTGTTGCAATTTTTGATGCAGATTTCCAACCTAATCCTGACTTCCTTAAGCTAACGGTGCCACATTTTAAGGTTCGTAGAAATGGGAATACTAATGTCCTATGAACAACTGTTGCTGTCAAAATCTTGTCAGCAAGTTATATAATGATCTTACATTGTCTTGCAGAACAATCCTGAGCTCGGTTTAGTTCAGGCTAGATGGGCCTTTGTCAACAAGGATGAGAATTTGTTGACTCGTCTCCAGAACATCAATTTGTGCTTTCATTTTGAGGTTGAGCAGCAAGTCAATGGTGTATTCCTTAATTTCTTTGGTTTTAATGGAACTGCTGGTGTTTGGAGAATTAAAGCACTTGAGGAATCTGGTGGATGGCTTGAAAGAACAACTGTAGAAGACATGGACATAGCTGTCCGTGCACATCTGAATGGCTGGAAGTTCATCTTCCTCAACGATGTGAAGGTACCATTATGTTCATTTTGGCTAAATTCTTCACTTCTATTGCTCCACTGAGAGTGAAATTTGAGAAGATTCACGTGGATGAGTTCAGAATGAGGTGAAACAAGTGCAATCATGTAAAAGTTGTAGAATTTTCTGTTTATTAAAGAAGTTCTGAAAGTAGTAAATGGTTAACATACCTCTTGTGCTTCAATTATTGCATACAATGTTTGCTAGGGGAAAAAAAGAAGGTAAAAAGCAACAAATTCTGTTGTCAAAACTTTGTAGCATGTTCTAACACAATGAATCATGTGTGTGACCCCTCAGGTCCTCTGCGAAGTTCCCGAGTCCTATGAAGCTTACAGGAAACAGCAACATCGCTGGCATTCTGGCCCTATGCAGCTTTTCCGCTTGTGTCTTCCAGCCATTATAACTTCTAAGGTATAGATGGCACCAGATTTGTAATTACCACGTTTACAAGCTGTTATTTTATACTGAAGAAGCTTCATCTGATTTTGCAGATAGCAGTATGGAAGAGAGCAAACCTAGTCCTACTATTCTTCCTATTGAGAAAACTTATCCTTCCCTTCTATTCATTCACATTGTTCTGCATAATTCTCCCCCTAACCATGTTTGTTCCGGAGGCTGAGCTTCCATTGTGGGTCATTTGTTACGTGCCTGTTTCAATGTCATTGCTCAATATTCTTCCAGCCCCAAAATCCTTTCCTTTCATTGTTCCTTATCTTCTCTTTGAAAACACAATGTCTGTTACAAAATTCAATGCTATGGTATCAGGATTATTCCAGCTGGGTAGCTCTTATGAATGGGTTGTTACAAAGAAGGCTGGTAGGTCATCAGAATCGGACTTGTTGGCAGCTGCTGAGAGAGACTTAAGGACAATGAATCAACCACAGATATGCAGAGGGTCTTCTCATGGTGAGCTGGGAGAGTTGAACCTGTTGAAGATTCAGAAAGAAGCAGCTGCTAAACCAGTTAAGAAAGTGAATAAGATATACAGGAAAGAGCTTGCTCTGGCATTCCTTCTACTGACAGCTTCTGTCAGGAGCCTGTTATCTGCCCAGGGAGTCCACTTCTACTTCCTTCTCTTCCAAGGTTTAACCTTCCTTCTTGTTGGTCTTGATCTGATTGGAGAGCAAGTGAGTTAAAATGAAGATCAGACAGGGCATTGGAATACTAATACATCGCAGTTGAAAGAAATTCTTTCCTTTTTCTTTTTCCCTCAACAAAAATCATGGTGAACGGGTACCCTATGTCTCAATAAATTAAATCAAATTCCTATATGTCGTGTTTGATGTGGAGTTTCAACAGGATTTTCTCCATTTTCCAAGTAATCTGTACACTACATTCACATAATCTCTTATCTTGGTCTTGTTTTTCTTTTTTTAAATTATTATTTTACATAGGCTTCTGCCATGCAGTTATCTTTTAGCATTGAATTGTTGTTGGCTGTCTCATAGGCTGCAAATTACATTTCATTCTTCACAGTTGGCTCACATTCTCCATGGGTTGTGGTTTAGCGTTAAAATGTTGAAGTGATATTCTATTTTGTAACGCGGACATGTTCGAGTGAAGCAGAAGAATTAGTGCCTCATGGTTTCTGGTTTTTCAGATTCTATCTCGACAACGTGTGAAACATGTAAAAGTAAGTATAATGTACATTCCAAGTTACTCTGTTTATCTAATGTAACCAATAAGCTCTCTCTCTCTCTCCCAGACACACACACACAGTTCTAATTGTTTAACAAATTTATTTGCTTCGTTGATGTGCACGGACGTGCATGGCATAATGTTATGAGTATCTTAAAAAGTACGGGAAAAAAAATTGTCGGCAGGCAGAGAAAAATGAAGAAGCCCATCTATTTAGCAGTTTGTGGTGGCTGAGATATCAGGTAATAATACCTATCAACCAAGAGATCTTTGGTGGGCATTCGTTGATTCTGGTTTTGTATTTTAGTGGTGATGGTAATGGTAAAACCCCACCGAACTCTCCCATTTCTTGTTGGCTCAATTAAGACGCTTTCCTCTTGAAATTCCTATAGGAAAAATGTTTGTGGGGGCCCATGGCCTCTCTTGTTAAGTTTTTGGATTGACATTCATGCGGGGTTGGGGAACTTGGTTGAGGACCCATGGCCCCTCCAAAATTTGTAGAATTGAACGAACGATCCCTGAAGGTGTAGCTTACGTTTATTTCTATGAGATGTTAAAATGGTCCCCAAGGTTATTTATTTTGGTACTCTGCTCTCTTCATCCCATCTTTGATTTTGGATTCCTCTATCCATTGTTTTGGTCCTGATTCAGCCCTCTGGCTACATAGGGGCCCAGCTGTAGTTTTTAATTAGCTATATCAATTTTGTTAATTATTCCGCTGGTGCCTGCACGTTTGGCTTTATATGAAAAGCAGCAATCCTGGAAACCAGTGCTGGGACACTATGGTCCGATTTTTCTTGAGACGTGGTACAAAATGTAACAGCATACGCTTCCTCTTCTGCTGCTGTTCCATCGGCCATTTGGTCTTTTTCACAAGGAATTGCAAATGACTCCAAAGTGCTCAGGCTCTTGGTCGTCTTTCTCTTCTTGTATTTCGCCAAGCAACCTGAATAAAGCAAGCAGCCCACGTCCCCCTGTGGTGAGAGTAGAAACGGAAGGTATGCTGTAGCTTCTTGCTGTGAAGGCGTGTGAACTCACTGGCTACAAACATGAGGTCCTCCAATGACAATGCAAACGCCTTCAGTCCCTCCAGTGCCCTAACTGTTCTAGTGGAGGATGGCAAGTTGAGACTAGTATTTGGCAGCAAAGCCCATGCCAGAAGCTCCTCGCCATAAAAGTCACCAGGTCTCAGAGTAATTGAATTGAAGAAACCTGATCTACCTCCATTTGTAGTTGTACTCCCGAGTTTTCCTCTAATGACGAAGAGCATCTCTGTAACAGGGTCACCTTCCCTGACTACGTGTGTGCCTTGGATACTCAAGGAGGACACCAAGCGTTCACATATGACATCAAGCAGCTGATCATCCATTTGTGAGAAAAATTGAACCTGCATATTTGAAGATTCCATTAATTTGTTTGTTAATCATCCACATAAGTCCATCTAGTCATGATAGCTTGTCGTGAATTGGAGTGGAACTTCCCCGTCGCACTAGGTCCAAGCACAGATGACGCCAGATGTCTCGAAGAAGATCTGTAGGTAGTCCTTGCAAGATTGATTCTTCATCAACACCTCGAGTGGCAATCCACTTGTACTGAAAAAATCTTCTGATACGTTTTCACAAATTTTGGGAGAGTTAGCGGTGTCTCATCCACTCTTCAGCGTCTCTCCGCTTCAGCCTCCATTCCTTCACTCTCAAAGTGATAGATTGCAAGTAGGCCTGTCATCACAGAAATCATCATCTCAAGATGGTTGAACAGGAAAAATTGCCAAAGCACAGCAACATAAATAATTAAGCTGGCGCTGCTTTTTTTTTATTGGTTTTCCATTTGTTTTACAAAATAAAAGAGCTTGTGGCAGCACTAGCACGAACAAATGACCTTGTATTTTAATTTATATGCAGGACAAATAGGTCCCATCAATTCAGTCTCTTATCCCAGCTTATGCAAGAAAGATCATAAGGGGGAATAGAAGGCTGAAACACAAAATGCAACACGCTGAATAACAGAAGGAAAAGGAATGATTGTATTACAGAAATATAATTCAGGTTTTGCAGCACGAGGATCCTACATTTGCTACATGCAATGTAATGTTTCCATTTGTACCTGCATGTTTCCAATCAAAAGAGAAAACAAAACCAGACCCAATATCGCGATAAAGATGCCAAATACAGTTTCTCCAATAATGGTGCTTGTAGACAATGTATTGCCATAGGAACTGAAAAACATAGCAAGCAGAACATAATGTCAAAACTTCCGCGTGATAAATGCATTTACAAGGCACTTTCCTTTTGATGGGCCGCTTAATCCAGAGCATAATGTACAAAACATAAATAGGTATCTGTAGGCACACACAATAAGATAAGGATAGACAAATATAGCCCAGAATCATACCTCAAGTTCAGTAAGCCCCACCATAGACAATAGAAATACTTCTCCAAAAAGGTAGAGGACACAACATTCTGCGATACAAGTATAGGGGATCACATTTTACAGGGCTAAATTCATGCCTGCAAACAGACTTTCAGCACATTACTTGATGCTCAATTGATGACAAATACCATGATGCCCCTAAGACCTACGTGATCAAGCATGATCATAAAAAATTTGCAGTAAAGGAGTGATACTAACAGTAGTATGTTCATAAAATTATCAAGGAATTAACACCATCAGCACAGTAATACCAAAGTAGGTGAAATGGAAATTTTAAATAATGACACACTAAAGTTCCATTGGCGCTCCTCTTTTGCAGTACCAGAAAACCTCCGAACAAGTATTTTCCTTTTGTCAAGGTTCAAAAGTTACATTTCAATGGCTTCATGTCTTCTGCCTGAAGCTGCAACTTTTGTGTCAAATTTAAAAATCCATGAGTATTTAGCTACTATTGGTTTTAAAACAAGTTGTAGTGATGCTAGCCTCTATGTTAGTAGAGATGAAAGCCATTTTTTACCTGTTTCAGTTTATGTGGATGATTTAATGATCATTGGATACTCAATCAGTTCAAATCTCTCAATTCAAGAAGACTATGACAAAAAATTTTGAAATGTTTGACCTTGGGAGTATGAGTTACTTCCTTGATTTAGAAATTCAACAATCCAAACAAAGGATTCTCATACATCAATCCAGATATGCCAACCTGAAAAAATTCAACATGGAAAACTGCAAAAGCTTTCCTACACCATTGACACAAGGCAGCAAGCTCTCAATGGATATGTGTATCCAAAAGCAAATGAGAGCCTCTATAGAAGTCTTATTGGATGCTTATTGTACCTTTCTACTACAAGACTACATATTATGTATTCAGTAAGCCTGTTGTCAAGATTTAGGCATGCTTCTCATGAAACTCATTTTAAAGTTGCTAAGAGAATTCTTAGATATATTGGGGGAACCGTTGAATTGGGAGTTATGATCAAGAGTAATACTGAAAACTAGTTGGTGGGTTTCACTGGCAATGATTGGGCTAGATCACTCACAGGCATGAAAAGTACATCAAGATTTGTATTCTCCTTTGGTTCAGGTATCTTTAATTGGAGTTCTAGAAAGCAAACAATTGTGACACAATCCATAGCTAAGTCTGAATACATTGCAGCAACCTCACCAGTGGATCATGCCATTTGGTTAAGGAAAATTTATGCTGATGTTAATTTGCCATTGCAATCTCAAGAAACTCTATGCACCATGGAAGAAATAAGTGAAGCACAGGATACTGGTGAAGTCAAACTGATGCATTGTAACATTAAAGACCAACTAGTTGACATTTTAACTAAAAGCCTACATAAGTCAAGATTTACAGATTTGAGGAATGCTCTTGGAATGCAAAACAGAAGCATCAAGGAGGAGTGAAGTTCCAGTGGTGCTCCTCTTTTGCAGTATCAGAAAACCTACAAACAAGTGTTTTCCTTCAGTCAAAGTTCAAAAGTCAGTTATGATGGTTACACTTCAACGGCTCCATGTCTTGTACCTCGAGCTGCAACTATTGTATCAAATTTTATTTTTTTTAAATGACTTAATTTGTATTTCAAATGTTCCTCTCTTTGTGTTTGAAAATCATCATGACTTGATGTTGTGATTGATTCAAAATTCAAGTTTTAAACTACACATTGGTTGCCAAATATAACAATTAGCTTTTTCAAATTTTGTATTTTGAAATCCTCTTACACAATGAGGATTGAAGTCAAATAGAATACAAGGAAGTTGGGAAACTTCAGTTTTTTGCTTTTGCTTCTCTTCTGAGTATCCATTGTTGCGAGTTTCTAGATTTTTTTTGTTGCAAGTAGCATTCTCTGCATACCAGAAACTCAGAACACTTGCTGAGGTTTTTGGAAACAACCTTCACACACAACATACAAGGGCACAACACTTGTACATGATTAGCCAACATGTATAGCAGGAGATTATATGCAGCTCCAGCCCAGGCAGTCTTGGCGACGATTCCAGTGGCATTTATTATTCGAGAGCTTAATGGAAAAATCAGATACAATCTCGGAACATAGCAGCAGAATGATTAACCCGATATAGCATTGTTGGTACTATGAGGGTTGGATCCTGCAGTCGCTGTTATGATGAACCATATAACAATCTGCCAGAAATTAAGCACCAAATGTTGTTATTGGGGAAAAAAAAAAACCCAAAAAAAAAAAAACAAAAGGCGACCTGTAACCCTTCAAGGCATAATCTTTTGCCAAAACATACCAACTTCAGAAAGCAGAAAATGTGCCTGTGGAAGAGGTAATGCTGCAACAAAGTCTACGACCAAATAGATTGTGCCAGGCAATCATGGTGGGATCCGTTCTAAGTTCACCCTTGCCAAAAACTCTCGAATTCCGGGCTACATAGGCTGTCTTGAACTTCATTACGATATTGAATGTGTAGAATATGTCTGCAAAAGTGTGAAAACATGTTATTGTAATTCCCAGTTCAAATCGGGTTCCATACAGGGTGAAGCACCATTTTTCATCACTGATGGGAGGGAAAAAAAAACAATGGATCAAAATAAAGTGCTACCATGCACCAGACTAGGAAAACCGTGTTCCACCCCAGAAAAGAATCACTTCCTGGATCAATAATTTGGTTACGCCAAGGCCCATAATTCTCTGGAAACACCTTGATCCCTCCAAATTTAGGCATTCTGTTGCTTATCGCTAACACGACTCTCAGGCGTCGAAAATTGAGAAGATGCAGGCAACTGCTCTTGCTTCTCTAGGACAGGTAAAAGCTTCAATTTTCCTTTTCAATTTTGTGGGGTCTCATGAATTTTCAATTAATATTCTTACAACTTTTGACAAAAATAAACGAATAACTGTCTGTTCCTAATCTTTTTTGTATGAGGAACAATACAATAAATTAAGAAAATTAATCATTGGCTTTCAATAGATTCCCATTCCTAATAAATAAAAGAAATAAGCAATGACGGGGAAAGTATATTCCTCTTTGACTCGTTTGGGTAGAACATTTTCTGTTTAGCATAATGGAGACTATTGACCAGGAACCGACCATTACAATGCTAAGCCGCTAATAGAACGTGACGCCAACAGAGAACGTTTGGCCAGACCAAATGGGTGCTTATTCCTCGTTTGCGTCCTTTTAAGTATGATCCCTAGTTCATTAGAGATTTCTTTGTGCCCAATTACTAGATAGAAAAGTGCAAATGTAAAGTGAGACCCAAAAAATAGGTACCTGTTATACGCAATCACGGACGCGAAGAAAGCAATTTGATTTTGTAACCAAGTGACGGAAATAAAGCATCCAAAGTCCCTTCAAATTGTCTTCCATCTGTCTTGGCAGGCTGGCGGAACTGAGGTGAAGAAGTCCAATTTCCAGCAAAGGGCCTGCCGTCATTTTCAAAAGCCTGGAGAAGCAAGAAGTTCGTTCCCATATGGAAATTTGGAACAATAAAAGAAGCTCCTAATTTTGGCCGTTTTGGGCATCCGTTCATCGAGTTTTCGTGCCAGATTTCCGAAATCTAATTGTCTGAAATCTGTATCATGTGTTTTTGCTAATTAAAGCATCCGTATTTACATGTTTGTTTGTTGTTTTTTTCTTTTTCATTAATTAATTTATAGACAATCCAAACAGTAGATGAAAAACGATTCTAATAAACAAAGTTGAAAATCAATTGTTTTCTAAAATACAAAAGGAAATTAATTTTTGTTGGCTTGGACGAGTTTGGATTACTGAAATCGTTATGCAAGACACGAAACATCCCCCAAAACTAAACGATGACACCTTTCGAGAATGCGGTGTGACGGTGTCTCTACATATGCATTGTCATTTTGTCACCACTTCCCATCAGAACACAGACGCGTTACGCGTGAAGTAATTAAAACCAGTGAATGCATGATGAGACTGTTATAATAAAAAGATTCAACCGTGGGGCATGCCCATTGACCTTCAGACAAGACATGTCCACGATGAAGAATTGGGAGGAGTCGCATGTCAGAGCACTCGTTAACCTACATGTTTTTCTTTATTTGGCCGAGAGATGTAGGTTTGACTACATTGATGACATGCGTAAACACAAATATTGTACAGATAATTTCGTTCATTATCTTATGGAACAGAACATTATAATAGGTTATTGGAGACAGCTTTTTCCATTCATAATTTATGGCTGCCTAGTTCCAGGGTTCCCCGTGTGTGGTGTTGGTAGTATTTTATATCTAATTAAACTATTCACTAATTATTATTACGTTAAGAAAAAAAAAAAAAAAACAACTTACAGGGAAGTGCTTGATGAAAAGCAAGACTACTCTTGAACTAAGTGCAGGTTTTATAGAGTTGACTACAATGATGCCGATCGACTGTCATTTAAGAGATTTGGCGCGATTGGGGGATGGAGAGACTGGAAGGGAGACAACGAGAAAAAGAACGAGAGAAAGCGCCTTTGGGATTAACAATATGAAATCGAAATGGGATTCATGTGTCACAATTGCCTATGGATAGAAAAGAAAAATACATTGAAAAGTAAATCATATAATTAATGTTAAAAAGTTAAAAAGGTACATAATATCTATAATTAAATTTAAAAAAAAATTAATAATTATAATTTACTTAAAATTTATATAAAAAAAAATTTTATACTTTTTATTTATACACGTTTTGAGTAAAATATATTTTTAAAATTAATCTAAAAAAAAAAGGTTTTTGTGAGAAAAAGCCACTTTGAAAACATTTTCAAGGTCGCAGATAAGATGCAATAAATCTATACACCCGTGACACATGCGTCTCGGTTGCATTAGCATAGCCACAAGCAAATCCCCCAACAGCAATAACATTGCAAAAGACAGCATGACCAGCCGTGATCAGAGACCACCAGCAACCTTGAGGCTTGAGCGCCAGAAGCATTAATCAATTGCTCGCATAAAACTAATTACATAAGCAAACCCCTGCCATATCACCAAACACATCTAGGTTTTACTTTGAAATAGTATTAATATACAATTTAGGAAGTAGGTAATACGTGTTCCTAAATGCTAAATTCATACTTAAACACATGTAGATGAATTGCAAACTACAACAGCTTGCAAACGTCTTGCCAGTCTCAAAACCTGTGTTCCTCCCCGAATGTAGAAAATAGGAACCCTCAATGATTAATTTAAGCCCTCCGAAAACCAAACGAGAACATGCACAATCCAACAAGAACACGCACATCCATACCCACAAACAAAATAGGGAAATTATGAAAAACTGTTCCACGTGATAATATTCAAGGAAGAGTAGGGGTCAATACATCTGTACGTAATTCAAAAAAAAACAAAAAGATGATGCCCAGTGAGCACCTGCACTGCAATAACTTGTTTTAGTAAATCAGCCACGCTCTTGGCCTGCATCCTTGGTGAGCACCTATCTCATCCCGTTATCAACAAGGTTAAACACATTTAGGTCCACAGCTAACAAACCTGAGTCAATGCCGAATGTTTAAAATCTTCCTAGGTAACAATTGCGAAGAAGAAACACAATCACAAAGATCGCGGTACCCTATGGCTTTCAGAATTTTCAGTCCTCCAACGGAAACAGGCCACTTCCGCAGAAATCACATTTTCTGAAAATCTGTCAGCTTGTTGGAACAAATGACTAGAGGTCAGCAGCTAAAGGCTTGTAGACCTCTTGAAGCCAAGAGCTCCTCCAGCAGCTCAGAGAAATATTCTCAAAGGCCACCAGACAACAGCATGCCAACAGCCCAATCCTCTAACATTTGCTTTATTTTTTTGAAGGCCAGATAAAGATAATTATAATACCATATTAATTTTAAGATTCCTCAAACCCCAACTTCTTTGTAACAGATATAAGTACCTGCCAGAAGTGTTTGAAGCAGCTCCCTATCCTTTTTAAGTCTAATAAAAGAAACCCCACAACAGTTTGGGAGAGGCGCATCACAGCTGGAGAGTTCAATCAAACAGAAGCATGAAGATAGTACTTAGCAGGGACCTCAAACATTCATATTGAAGATCCCAATGTAGGGCAGCGAAGAATGAAACCTCAAGTGTAGAAGCACAAAACCAATGAAGCAGACCGAGAAGAAACCTCAACACAAAAAGAAAAGCATAAATATTTAGCACCAGAGGAACAACTTGTCTCAATAAAATTCATAAGTAACACCTACAAATCCTTCTTGCACGAAAAGTCAAAAACTACTTTGCATACCTTAAAGAGATAACCAACTTGATAATAATTAATAAGGAAACTTATCCAAGTCCCAGAAGTTGAGGTTATTACTCTTTAAAATATAGCCGTACTGAAGTCCAAACATAACAAACATACTTAACATCAGTCCATCCTCCTTCACAGAGCCAAATTACCAAGACCACAACTCTTAGCTCCTGCTTCCACGCCGATCCCTTAGACCATTCCTGAACCAAAATAAAAATAGAACCATCATCTTTTAGCATTGCATTACCAATAGTTGAGCCTGAGGCCACAGGTCTGACCAAAAGTGAATATTATCAAAGTGACACAACATATAAATAAAACCAAAACCTGTTAACCCTATTGCAATTTAAATGTCATAGATAAAATATAAACATTCACCAAAAAATTGTCTAACGAACATTTTGTTGAACAAAATTTTAACACTAGAAATGATATTAGAAACCTTGCAAGGACAACATTCATTACATGCATAAGCTACATAAACTTAAGAATGTAGATTGAGGCACTCTATGACTGATCAAGAGGTAAAAACAAATCAAGTGCAAGCAAACTTCACCCATTGGCATATGGCAGCTCTTCACGTCCACGATATGGTGGTGACCTGCTATAGCTGCGCCCACGAGGTGAGAAGCTGCGGCGTCTTGGGGATCTTCCACGAGGACTGAAACTCCTGGTCCAAAGCAGTGCTTATCAAGAAATACTTAAATATAAGGAATGACCCTGTGCACCAACCATTTTACCCTTTTGTATGCAGGCAAACAAAAATTCCTAGCTGATACCTAATGAACAAAGAGAACCCACCTTCGACCATAGCTTGGACTCCTGCGATATCGGGGGCTGCGGCTACGTCGCCTTCCAGATCCAACACGTAAACGGCACTCACGAGCAAAATGACCAGGCTCCCCACATTCATAGCACTTCAAGTCAGAACTACCAAAACGACCTCGACCCCCACCCCCACCACGGCCCCCACCACCCCTGGAATTGTGTGAAAGTTCAACTCTCCAGCCATTCTTACCTGCTCCAAAAATAATTTCAATCGACTAATAATTTAGAGGTTCCTGTACTTAAATAACATGCTTAAAAAAGATGCATATTCGAAAAATACATCATTCGTGTCTAGATTATGTGTGTTACATCCTTGGTATACGCAAAGACCACAGGAGTAACCCCTATCAATCTCATTATCAGAAATGACTATCAATATTTTGTTCTAAAAGCTACACAAATACAACAGGCATAGCCCTTGTCAATCTCACAGCAACCACAATCAATATTTGTTTTAAAACCTACAAGACCAATGAAACTGACAGACTAAGGTTATCTAATTAAACAAAGCAACAAAGTCATCTGAATTACAATGCATTAAAGGATAACAGGATGCTCTTCATCCCCCAAACACCCTACACCCCCCTAAAAAAGAGGGGCCACACAAAAACAATTAATGTCATAATCTTATTGAGAGGGATAAACAGAGATAAATTTAGTTGTTACAGGCATAGAATTAATAAATTTTAGTATGACATTCGATCTCCAATCATTACAGGAATAAACCACAAATGTTTGTTAGTACTATATCAAAGAAAAAAAATCAAAGATTTGCCCACAGGATTAGAACACACAAAGAGAGACTTATTTACTGAGAAATGGGAAAACCTAGTACACATACCATCTAATTCATGAATTGCATCCTCTGCATCCCTTTTATCATCAAAGTCAATAAAAGCATAACCTGGTGGCCTCCTTGCAACCCATACACTAAACATAAACATGTGAACCAAATCAACAATAATCTACCAAACAAAGATTCAAGAAGATTAAACATCAACACCACATCTTAAGAGTTGTAAAGACAAATTTAATCTTTCACAACATCCTTGGAAATCTTATCCAGACAATAAATCATCAGAATAAGCAAATATAAATGCAAAAGTGTACAATAACTCCACCTTGTAAGAAAACATAATGGAACAAAAGAGAAAAAAACATTAAAAGCAAAAAAAAAAAAAAAAAATCACAACCTTCTTATAACTCCAAATTTACGAAACTCATCTTCGAGATCACGCTCCGAAACACGGGAATCCAAGTTACCCACATAGACCCGCGACATTATGTCAAACAATATCTGCAATTGTTTTTTTTTTTTTTCCAAAAAACAAAAACGCATTGTCAAAGAATTATCTCGAGTTTCTCACAAAATCAACAAATATTCCTAAGATTTCAAGTCTAGTATGAATTTCATCGGCAAAACAACCTTCGAGGAATACGAGACGGTACTCGTAGAATCTTTGCAAAACGAAAACAAAATATGTATTTTCTTCGCTTGTAATAATCTAACAAAAGAGCCCAGTAAAATCCAAGAGCATCTACTAAGAGATCTGTACCGGAAAATACAGAGAGGGACGGACGGACGGCGGTGTGTGTATGTGTGAGAGAAAGAGAGAGGAAGAGAGACGAGTGAAGAGCAAAACCCTAGCAGTCTTCGTTCTTTTCCTGCGTTTCGCTCGCTGATATTTTGGGCTTTGAGTTTACAATTTATGGGTCTAAAATTGACCACAGACCCTTCAACTTTTGACAATTTTTATTTTTGCCCCAGATCCCGATTGAAAAATGTGAGATGGACCAGACTGCCTTTTCCGTTAGAATGAAGCAAGGCCCAGGGCCTGTTTATGATGAGCCATTTCCCAGATGGTTTGCCCATTCACACAATGCATGCACTCCCACCCGGCCCTTCAGCCGGGGGGGATGGCGAGGGTTCGGTCTCCCCAAGTTTCTCAACCCCTTTCCCAGTCAATGCTCTTCCAATGACCCGAAGAGACCAACAAAAAAAAAAACAGATGCACTCCTGTCGCAGGCTGCCTCTTTATTCTTCTCAAAGAAAAAAGGGGGAAAAAATGTTCAAAATATCAATAGTAATGAAATTGAACTCCAATGTGTATCTATGGATGTATTTTCTACGTCTTATGGTATGATGAAAAAAAAAAAGAAAAAGAAAAAGAAAAAGAATGGCGTTACTCAATTGAAAATTTGTTATTATTGTCAAAAATATTAGATACAATGTGTTATCGTGAGTTAAGGGGACCATGCCTGGTATTTCAATACAAATCATATCTCGGGCTTAGGTCATTATCGAACCCTTTTGATGGGAGGCATCTGGGCAAAGCCTGGCCGAATGCCTCAAATGGAAAAAAATTTTTTGGAAAAGAAAAAAATGGGGAGCTTTTCCCATTTCGAGTATTTACTAGCCAAATGTCTCCAGGGAAAATTATCAACACGTGTTCTCTAACGATGTGTTAACCTACCGTTTGCAGATTCTCCAACATAAGAAGCGCTCTAAGGGGTTCTTTTTTTTAATAACCAATACAATAAGAAAGGCAAATCGAAACAAAGATTAAAGTCAGACAATTAATGAAGGGCATCCAGACAAATACGGGCCAAAAGCCTCAAATTGAAAAAAATAAAAAATAAAAATTGTTGAGGTTCGTGGTGGGTGCTTTTGTTGATGCGGTGAGGCCTCGGCATTACAGTATCTTCTTTGTAGAACTTAAAAGGAGCTTCTGTCATTAACAAAATGTGAGAGATTTTACACACAATTCAACTGCACACAAGTCCAAAGTTATATGTTCTAATAAATGTGACTTGGTCAAATGTTTCCTCTGCAACAGCAAGAAGTAGACTCACCCCAGCCGTATTTCAGCAATTTAACATACTCAAAAAGACAGTGAATTACCAAAACAAAAGGCATAGTGAAAAACGATTGCTTCGTCAACTGTAACGTAGCTAGCATGCACACACGACATTATCGGTTAGAATTTGTCAATTAATAATATTAAAATATTTTGATATAATGTTTTTATTTAAAATTCAATCATAATTTAGTCTAATTAATAAGAAATAATTTTACATATTATTAAAAATTATAATATTAACTTAATTTGAACATTAATAGATATATTTAATTTAAATCATATAATTATATATATATATATATAATGGGTCATCTCACTTTTTAAAATATACAAAAAGTTCATTTAAAAATTATATAATTATAATAAAAAATTAAAAAAAAAATCTATTATTAAGTTAAAATAAACATTTCAGATATATTAATAATTTCATATCTCACAATATTTAATTTCAAAATTTAAAAATTTATCACTTTATATTAATATTTTTATTAAGAAATCTAACAAATTACATTAGAGTATATATTTTTAAAAAATTGAATATTTTTTTATGTATAATAAAAAACAAATATACCTTAATTATGATTAATTAAAAAAAAAAAAAAAAAAAAGAAGGACCTTTGTTTTGTCTTTGATGTGCAGCATACTACTTAAAGGGATAATGGGAATTACTAATTCCACGTTAACGACGACGTATAATTGGTTAAAAAGAAAACTCGTGCAAATAAAAGAAACAACGACCATATAATCTAAGGAATTGTAAATTTATTGCTTGGGGATAGATGGTTGCCAGTGTAAGGAATAATCAATTCCTTATTCCTTTACCGCCGTAACGAATTATCAATTCCTTATTTAAGGGTTAATGAACCGTGATTATATTATGGATTTAAAAAAAAAAAAAAAAAACTATCTATTGTACAACCATTAGGCTAAGTTGATTTAATTGATATAAAATCCCAAAATTAATTCCTAACACGCTATTTGGAAGATCATGAATTGCTCAATTTAGTTGAATTTATTGTCTTATGTACTGTGTCCTTAAAAGAAGAAGCGCCAAGAAGAAATTGATTGAATTCCTTAGGTATGAATGAAAGACATTAATGTTTATATTGTATAAGTGCTTATAAATCATATGTATTAATATTATTTATATGCTTAAACTTGATAATTTATGAGTCTGACTTTTAAGATCTTTGTTAATAATAGCTAATAAATTATAATTTTGATATATAAGTATAATTATTATAATTTCTTAATTATTAAAATAACTAAATTAATATATTTAATATCATATATATTATAATTATAATTTAAAAACAAATATGCATACGCGGCGCTCGGAGTACTCGGATCATTAAAAAGAAACTGCCGTCAAAATGTCAAAGAAAAGCAGTCGGTCGAATTACTATCACCTTGGGGGGCACCAACAATTTGGACATAAGAACTTACCAGTGGGCCGTAATTGCAATAACGGAGTACAGGAACTGCAATCCCATTTTTCTCTTTGTGCTTTGCTTTGCTGTCCGTCCCTTTTTACCGAGGCAACAAAGCTAGAGGCACAATCCCATTTAAGTTTGCGTTTGACCGTCGAGGTTAAGTCAACAAATATAGGGAATGCCCGAATAAAAGAAAATAAATTTCTAAGTCCCCTGTTAGAAGCAATCCCGGTCTTTTCCACCTAGTAAACTGCTAAAAAGTCATGAATAGAGGAAGATACCTGAAAGAAAAAGAAGTTCAATCGAGCGATTTGTTAAACATAGTGTCTCAAAACCAAAAATAAAAAAATAAAAATGTCAAACTTAAAAGATTTCCTTACATTATATCTCCTCATTTCTCATATCAATTTCTTTTTTTCTAATCATTTAGTACTTATTATTTGCAGCCATAATAAAATTTTGCAACAGGTATCTTGAATGGCACACATTCATGAGCTTGAGCAAGTGCTAATTACCTCATTCCCACCGTTCAATCCAACAGTAAAATAAGAAAAGTTCCTCCTGTCCATATAATTTGATGGGTATTTGACTAAAATAGCTTTCTTAGATGAAAATTAGGATGAAACTTAATATTGATTCATGTTAAACTTTTTTTACTTCACCAAAAGATGCATTGAGTTATAAGTAAGAAAATGCAAATTCCTAAATTTATCTCCAATAGATAAAAATTAAATATATATATATATATATATATATATTATATAATATCCTGGTAATAAAATAGAAGAAGTATGCCTTTTGGGCATAAGATCAATGGTTTAAATCTTGGAATATCACATCTTGCTTATTTTGTTCTTAAAAGAAAATGTATAAATAAACAACCCTAAAGTATTTGAGTTGCTCGAATTCACGTTATTTTCGGGATTGAGTTAAAAATACAATACTCTAGCCCTAATTTTTTTGGGGAATATTCAAGTCAGGTTGTAATTGGACACTCCAATTGCATAGATTACAATTTAACTAGTTGCTAACAAGCTCCAATTTCCAATCACATCACCTGCCACTTTCATAGCAAGAAAAGGGTTCCCAATGAAGAAAAATGTCCCTCTAAATATGGATGCTGGAAGCAATCTAGATCTTTTATGCCAAAAATGACGGGGAAGAGAGGATGATACTAAAAAAAAAAAAAAAAGGGCACTATCATATTGAAAATCTTGAAGCATTTATACATTATGTTAATTATTCGTATAATTCAAATAATTTTTTCGATCCTTCAAACTCCTTTTTAAAAAAAAAAAAAAAAATTAGTCAACCCCCAAAATTTGGTGGAGTGAGAGTGTGTAACGACTAGTTCCAAAAAAACAGGACTGTACAACACGTCTGTCTTGGGCTTGAGGCTGATGTGCATCTCTAACAACCTCCGCCCTCTCCGCATTCCTTTTCTGTTTCTTTCTCTCCAGAGCCTAGACTTTCTCCTTTTTTTTTTCCCTTTTCATGATCACACTTCCTCGGATTGATTTCAACACCCACCTGTGAGTTGTGAATATAATTCTCATTGTTTATCTCTTCTACAGTATTTTGTTATGACATCCTAGCTAGTTTGATTCAATTATTTGTTCTTTTTTGTTGTTCCTTTTGTTCTTGTACAAATTTTTGGTCTTTATTGTTCACTAATGCACCTTCTTGTGTGCTCGTATAGGGTGAATGTGTTCATGCTCTAACAAAATGATCTGTTGTTGTTGTTACAAAGGAAATCTATAGTAGTAGCCATTATTCGGGAGCATTATTCCTGGAGCATTCTGTTTATGATTTTTAATGCAGTTAGCAGTACATATAGATTGAGAACAAAAGAACAGATAAGATGTATTCAGATTATGCACCAAAAGCAATTCTTATAACCGGAGCGGCCGGTTTTATAGCCTCTCATGTGACTCATAGACTGATCAGAAACCATCCTGACTACAAAATTGTGGCCCTTGACAAGCTAGACTACTGCTCCAGTCTCAAAAACCTGCCCCCATGTCGCTCTTTCCCAAACTTCAAGTTTGTAAGGGGTGATATTGCTTGTGCGGATCTTGTAAACTATCTCTTGGTAGCTGAGGATATTGACACGATTATGCATTTTGCTGCCCAAACCCACGTGGACAATTCATTTGGAAACTCCTTTGAGTTCACCAATAACAATGTGTATGGTACTCATGTGCTTCTTGAGGCTTGCAAGGTCACTCAAAAGATTAGGAGATTCATTCACGTTAGCACGGATGAGGTTTATGGGGAAACTGACATGGAGACTGATATTGGAAATCCTGAGGCGTCTCAGCTCCTTCCTACAAATCCTTATTCTGCCACAAAAGCTGGAGCCGAAATGTTGGTCATGGCTTATCATCGATCTTATGGCCTTCCCATAATTACAACTAGAGGCAACAATGTATATGGTCCTAACCAATTCCCAGAAAAACTCATCCCCAAATTCATTCTATTGGCAATGAAAGGTCAGAAGTTGCCAATCCATGGAAATGGATCAAATGTGAGAAGCTATCTATACTGCGAGGATGTTGCAGAGGCCTTTGATGTGATACTTCATAGAGGGGCTATTGGGCATGTGTATAATATTGGGACTAAGAAGGAGAGACGAGTTTTAGATGTGGCTGAGGACATCTGCAAACTACTAGGAGTGGATGCCAAGCAAGCTATAAGCTTTGTCCAAGACAGGCCCTTCAATGATCAGAGATACTTCCTGGATGATGAAAAGCTCAAGAAGCTCGGGTGGCAGGAAAAGACTCCTTGGGAGACAGGGCTAAAGCTGACAATGGAGTGGTACACGAAAAATCCTGATTGGTGGGATGATGTATCTGCTGCTCTTGATGCACATCCACGCATAGCAGTGATAAGTCATTCTCATGATGAAGCATGGCTCTTGCAGAATGAAGTCACCAGTAATGAGGCAAAACAAAGTGAAAGTAGAGTCAATTCAGGACTGAAGTTCCTGATATATGGGAGGACTGGCTGGATTGGTGGATTACTAGGCAACCTTTGCACAGATCAGGGTATTCCATTTGAATATGGCAGAGGAAGACTGCAAGATAGGAAGACAATAAAGGAAGACATGAGGACAGTAAATCCAACTCATGTGTTTAATGCTGCTGGGGTCACTGGAAGGCCTAATGTTGATTGGTGTGAATCGCACAAGGTAGAAACAATCAGGACCAATGTCGTAGGAACTTTGACTTTGGCAGATGTTTGCAGGGAGCATAATCTCTTGATGATAAATTTTGCTACGGGCTGCATATTTGAATATGATAAAGAGCATCCAGAAGGATCAGGCATTGGATTCAAGGAGGAGGATAAGCCTAACTTCACTGGTTCTTATTACTCCAAAACCAAGGCCATGGTAAGAAAATATGAAATCCCCTATGAGTTTTCTTGTTATAACCGAGGCATCAAAATTTTTTAAGTCCAATGTCTAGAAGAAAACATGATGCTAATTGATGGAAGGTAATTAGAAATATTATATTACTGCATGCATATGTGCAGGTGGAGGAACTCCTAACACAATATGAGAATGTCTGCACTCTGAGAGTTCGAATGCCAATATCATCGGATCTTAGCAATCCAAGAAACTTTATTACAAAGATCACTCGTTACAATAAGGTTGTAAACATACCCAATAGCATGACGGTGCTAGATGAGCTCCTACCAATCTCGATCGAGATGGCAAAAAGATGTTGCAGAGGAGTATGGAATTTCACAAATCCAGGAGTCGTAAGCCATAATGAGATCTTAGAATTGTACAGAGATTACATTGACCCTACATTCCAATGGGTCAATTTCGATCTGGATGAACAGGCCAAGGTCATTGTTGCACCAAGGAGTAACAACGAGCTGGATGCTACAAAGTTGAAGAAAGAGTTCCCTGACCTGTTACCCATCAAGGACTCAATCATAAAATATGTTTTTGATGCCAACAGGAAGGCTTGAGGCAGAGCCCTGCAGCCACCAGGAATTGAGTGTCATTGTCACAACATTTACTACAAGGTCCCTTTTTGTTGTACTTCTACTGCTGTTTCACTTTTTGGGCGTCAGGCGTGTTGTGATTAGTAAGGTTCCTCCACAACCAATTTTATTCTCAAGATTGCAGATTTTTTCACCATTGATCCATGGAAATGAGTTTCAGTAATTTTTCATGTAACGGTGTAATTGCGATCATATATTCTATGAAAGTGTATAATGAATGATTAGTGCGTTTTAAATTTCACCATTGACTTTATAATTTTTCAATCTTTTGGCTAATAAACATTAGTGCTGATCAAACATTGGTATGTTCAAGGTGGCTTGTACATCTTAGTGAGAGATGGTAAAAGAGTTTTTTTTTTTTTTAATTCTTTTATTTGATTAATTCTGGCTGAAACTCAAACTTATCAAATATGTATGTATATTCTCCTTAGACTTTTGTTGAAGGCTGATCGACTTTTTAGTCCCCTACTATTCCAGTCCCACTCCCACACTTTACAACCTTTTTAGTTTTTCAATACGATGAATATTTTTTTTATTTTTCAAAAATAAAAAAACAAAAATGATATTATTTCACATTTTTCTATTAAAAACTTAAGGTTTTAACGTCATGAATTTGAAATATGAATTGAAAAATTAATAATTAAAAATAAGAAATAAAAAAAGATAAAATTAATCGATTCGAAAAGATCAGTCTCCAATAATCGATTCGAAAGAATTAATTTTCAATAAATTGAATATTTTGATAATATTATTACTTAATTTCAAAAACTGTAAGATATTATAAATATATAAATTTGATAGGTTATTATTACGGATATAATTATACTTATTAATTTAAAAATTAATAAAAAATAAATATTAAATAAAATAATTAATAATAATAATTTCCTAATTAGAAGGATCTCGTCATTCTTTCACTTTTCAATTGACCTTGTCCTCAAGAATTATGTTGATCAACTATTTTTTTCAGTCTAACTTTTTTCCATGGGAGGTCTTCCAAAAACTTGTCTCGGTCAACAGTTTTCTTCAATCTCACCTTCTTCCATGAAACTTTTCTCATATGATAATTGAATACTCTACTGCTTTTAACACAATAATTTCTCTTTAAAAAATGTCATAAAATATCAATTGTAACTTGTACATTGAGCTTGTTACACATCTTCGAAGAAATAAGTTGTTTGGTCAGCTTTTCATTCATGAATTCATTAGTTCTATTTAATTCAATCACAATAATTTGCTCTTCCTTGAAAAATTCAACAATCTCCACAGATTCTCTCAATGATTCATCAATTTTCATAAATGAAAAATTATAATATTTAGTCAAAGGTATAATAAGTTTACCAGAATTTTTGTCATCCATAATTTCATACTTTAAGTTGATGTCATCACCAAAATCTTTGTATTCCACAATATCATATTTTGAATTGATTTCATCACCAAAATCTTTGTCGGCACTATACTTTGAATCAGTATCATCACCAAAATTTTTGCCTTCCATAGCGTGATACTTTGTCTCTTTAACTTTCTCAACCTCAGTAGGTTTATTGATTTCTTTAGCAATTGGGTGATGAATTTTAACACCCAGCCTCTCTTCATATAGGCGAGTAAAGGAGATAGCAGCTACTATCGTCCGTGGGGAACGAGTTTTAATTTCATGTTGAATGTCAAGAATAAGTTCTTCAATGAAGGTTTCCACCAATTGCCTTTCTGACCAATCTTTAAATCGGTTGAACAGTTGCTTAAATCGACTTTGATATTTTAGAATGGTGGATGTCTGATGAATTGTTGTGAGCTCTCCTTCAACATTGCCTTTTGATCGATTTTGTACTATAAAAAGAACTGCCTGTTCGATCCGCTTAAAAATTCTTGCATTTGAGATAATGATTTTTCAAATCGAGATATTTTAGTATCAGAATCGGATAAATTATGTGAAAACATGATATAAGATTGCCAACAAGTGATATATATATATATATTTTTTGGTGGTGGATGGAATAGAAACAGAATCCCTAAGAACACTACTTTGATACTAGATGTTGAGAATTTAGGGTTTTGGGGATTAGAAATTTAGAAGTAAGGATTGAGATTTAGGAATTGAAAATAAGAAATAAAAGAGATAAGATTGATCGTTTCGAGGGGATTAGCCTCCAATAATCGCTTCGAGAGGATCAGTTTCTAATAAACTGAATGTTTTGATGATATTATTATTTAGTTTCAAAAGCGTAGGATATTACAAGTATATAGATTCGATAAACCTTACGTATTATGAAAGCTAACTAGTTCTTACCTTGCTTGCCTTTTGGCCCTGTAGGAGCTATAGAATTGACTTAATGAATCTTTCCGCTACTCCCTATGAAGGCATTCGGCATTCACATTCAGGTCAGGCATTGAGTAATTGGTAAGTCAGTCTCTTGATCACCATGCCCTCATCTACTGCTGAAGGGGGAATCCGTTGAGTTTGCTGCTAACGTATATAAATAAGTATTAGTTCTCGGTTTAGGGCCATGAATAAGAAAGGCTATTTACCTGACTTCCCCAGGGAGGAAGCAAGTCTAAAGAGAAGCAGAAAAGAAAAAAGGTATAGAGCACCCTACCTTGCTCAGAAAGAGGCAAAGAGAAAGCAAGATAGCTGACATTTTCACTCAAGATTGAAAGTTAGATCCATTCGCGCCCAAAGGCAGAGCAAAGAAAGCCTAAGTTGCTTGACAGTCAGAGATAGCCTTGAAAAGTAAATAAGGAATGGCGGGATGCTTAAGAGATTGCTATGAGACTTGTACAAAGAATCAGTCTTTCCCTTACTTTCCTGAAAGCGAATAGTCCTTACTTTGCTAATAGCTTTTTAAGTAAGGAAAGTGATTGACCATATTCATTCTGTTTCTGTAACATGAGTTCTGTTAAAGATTGATTTTTGAACATTGCTAGTTAGTCAAGAAAGTGTTGCAGTCATATTGCAGTTAATTGCAGTGAAGTATGGTAGACCATATGCAGCATGGTCTTTTCTTGAAAAGTATGGCAAACCTATCACAGTATGGGCAAGGTTGTCAGTGATTTAATTACTAGCATAGGCATGGCCTAATTGTCCTTTTGTATCTAAACCATGTACACTATATATTTGAATGATAATGCATTATTTAGTGTGTTCCAACACCAGACAATCTGTCACTATTACTCTTCCGACTATTGTTATCTTCATTGTCTGCAAATCAATTAAAGGCAACTCTGCAATTAGCCTATCGGTTTGTGGTTGATCTAAGAGTGGTATCAGAGCTTCTAAAGGGTCTTATAAGACCTGTGGTGAGTGAGGGAAAAGAGAGACACACGAGAGGTTGAGTGAAACACTTGAGATTTTTAACCAAGTGGTGCAGGATAGCAATTGGAGATGGCTTCTGCAAACTTCACACCTGTCTCTCCACCCAAATTTTCTGGAGAGAATTACATGCATTGGTCTGTTATAATGAAAACATACCTAAAGGCATATGATCTCTGGGATGTCACTGAGAAAGGGGATGATCCACCAGTTCTTCCAGCAAATCCAACTGTTGCTCAACTAAAAAACCATAGTGAGCAAGTAGCTAAAAGTTACAAGGCTTTGTCATGCATCCAGTCGGCAGTCACTGATGTTGTATTCAATAGAATTATGACATGTGAGACGCCAAAGGAAGCTTGGGAGAAGTTGAGAGATGAGTACGGTGGTAGCATTAAAACCAGAAATATGCAAATTCTCAATCTAAGAAGAGAGTTTAAAGTTTTAAAAATGAAGGACTCGGAGAGTGTCAAAGATTACAGTGACAGACTTATGAGAATAGTGAATCAAGTCAGGTTGCTTGGAGAGGACTTGCCAGATGAAAGGATTGTAGAGAAGGTACTAGTTAGTGTGCCTGAGAGGTTTAAAGCTAAAATCTCTTCCTTGGAGGACTCAAAAGACCTCTCTCAAATCTCTGTGGCAAAACTAATCAGTGCACTCCAAGCTCAGGAGCAAAGAAGGACCTTCAGACTTGGAGGAGTAACAGCAGAGCCTTCAAGGTCAGCAACAACTTCTGAAGGTGCTATGTAGGCCTCCTACAAAGGATAAACTTCCTATAGAAGGTCTCAAACTGAAAGAATACAACACAAAGATGCAGAATCCAGCAAGACAGGAGGGAGGAAAGTTTATGCTTCATGTGAACATTGCAGCAAAACTTCACATCTCTCCAAAGATTGATGGAGAAGGCTAGATGCTCTTTGTTCCTTCTACAACAAACGAGGTCATATTGACAAAATATGCAAAAGCAAAAGGAAACACCTGCAGCAGCAAAAGAAACAGTAAGCCAAAGTTGCAGAAGAAGAAACTCAGCAAGCAGAAGAAGAACTATTTGTTGCTAGCTGCAACACAATAAGTTCTAACAATTAAACATGGCTTATTGACAGTGGTTGCACACATCACATGTCCTCCTGTCCATCAGTCTTCAAAACGTTAGACAAATCTTATGCAACCAAAGTTAGAATTGGAAATGGTGTCTTACTTGAAGTACATGGAAAAGGCACAGTGACTGTCTCAACTCTATTAGGTACAAAATTCATCTCTGATGTATTTTTTGTACCTGAAATTCATCAAAACCTACTTAGTGTTGGTCAGTTGCTAGAGAAGAACTATGCACTGCAGTTTAAAAACAATGGTTGCACTATTTTTGATTCAAAAGGAGATGTGATCATCAATATTCCAATGAAAGCCAAAAGCTTTCCGTTAGAACTTGACCAGATGACACATAGGGCCTTACCTGCTGCCTATGATGAGTCTAATCTTTGGCATAAAAGATTAGGACATTTTCACTATGGTGCACTACAAAAGATGCAAAAGAACCAGTTGGTAACTGGTTTGTTAGAAATATCCAATCCAGGAGGAGTCTGTAGTGCCTGCCAGCAAGGCAAGTAAACCAGGCAGCCCTTCCCTTCCAATCAGGCTTGGAGAGCTAAGGAGAAACTCAATCTAATCCATTCTGATGTGTGTGGACCTATGTCTATAGCATCTTTGAATGGAAGCAAGTTTTTCATCCTATTCATTGATTATTATACCCGATTTTGTTGGGTGTATTTTATGAAAGCTAAATCAGAAGTTTCATCAATATTCCAAACCTTCAAGGCTCTTGTTGAGACTGAGACAAGAGTCAAAATTAAATATTTGAGGTCAGATAATGGCACTGAGTTTACCTCTGCTGCTTTTGAAGAAATCTACAAGCTCTCGGGTATAAAACATCAATTTACAGCTCCATATACTCCTCAACAGAATGGAGTATGTGAAAGGAGAAACAGAACAATCATGGAGATGGCAAGAAGTCTTCTTTATGAGAAAGGCATGCCAAAATTCTTTTGGGCTGAAGCTGTCAACACTTCAGTATATCTTCAAAACAGACTCTCATCCTCAGCCATTCCAGGGAAAACTCCATGTGAGCTTTGGTTTGGTGCAAAACCTTCTGTGTAGCATCTAAAAGTTTTTGGATGTCTTTGTTTTGTCTTGATACCTGATCAAAAAAGGCAAAAACTTGATCAAAAAGCCAAAACAGCTGTGTTTATTGGCTATAGCACAGTTTCAAAGGCTTACAGAGTCTATGATGTAGAATCTAAGAAGATAATAATCAGCAGGGAGGTCAAATTCAATGAGGATCAAGGCTGGAACTGGAATATTGCTATATCTGACGATATGGATGTCGATATACAGCAAATAAATCAACCTGAGGTTGCTGGTCATGACAGCTCAGATGAGGATACAGAGGATGATGCTCTTGATGATGTACCTGTAAAGGGAACAAGGCTTCTTTCTAACTTCTATGATAAAAGCAATGTTGCTATCTCTGATCCTACAGATCATAATGAGGCTGTTAAATTAGCAGGTTGGAGAAAAGCTATGCAGGATGAGTTTTTTGCAATTCAAAAGAATCAAACTTGGTTCCTAACACAAAGACCTAAAGATAAGAATGTAATTGGAGTCAAATGGATTTACAGGACCAAGTTGAATGCAGATGGCAGCATCAACAAATTAAAAGCCAGATTGGTAGCCAAAGGCTACTCACAACAAGCTGGACTTGATTTCTCAGACACATTTGCTCCTGTTGCAAGGCTTGACACCATTAAACTTATACTAGCCCTTGCTGCTCAAAAGGGCTGGAAAGTTTATCATCTTGATGTCAAGTCTGCTTTTTTAAATGGTTATTTGCAGGAAGATGTTTTTGTGGAACAACCAGAAAGCTTTATAATTGAAGGAGAAGAGGAAAAGGTCTACAAATTGAGAAAGACATTGTATGGCCTTAAGCAAGCACCAAGGGCCTGGTTTAGCAGAATCAACAATCATTTGTTGCAGCTTGGTTTTGTGAAAAGCAAAAATGAAGCAACTTTGTATGTCAAAGCTGCAAAAGACCAATTTTTTATAGTATCCATCTATGTTGATGACTTGCTTGTTACTGGGAGCCATCTTGAATCTGTCCAGCAGTTTAAAGAGGAAATGGAGATGATATTTGAGATGTCTGATATGGGAGAAATGTCCTTCTTCCTAGGTCTTCAGGTGCAGCAATCAAACCATGGCATTTTCATTTATCAAAGGAGATATATCACCGAGGTTCTCAAAAGATTCAACATGAATGCTTGCAAGTCTGTCTCTACACCAATGGCTACAAATGAGAAGCTCACCAAGGATGATGGAGAAGAAAAGATCAGTGAAGGACTATTCAGGAGTCTCATAGGGTGTCTGCTTTATATTACTGCTTCTAGACCAGACATTATTCAAGCAACTAACCTGCTTTCAAGGTTCATGCATTCTCCTAGCAAGAAGCACTACAGAGCAGGTAAAAGGATTCTCAGGTATCTCAATGGCACCCGAGATCTTGGCATCATGTTTGGTAAGTTAGAACAATTTGAATTATCAAGATTTGCTGATAGTGATTGGGGAGGTTCTGCAGATGACATGAGGAGCACTTCTGGTTATTGTTTTACACTTGGTGGAGGTTTCTTCTGTTGGAATTCCAAAAAGCAATCAATGGTTGCACAGTCAACTGCAGAGGCAGAGTACATAGCTGCCACTACTGCAGTTAATCAAGCTATTTGGTTAAAAAGAATTCTCATGGACCTGCAACAAACACCAGCTCAACCAACATCTATCTTTTGCGACAACTAAGCCACCATAGCCATATCCAAAAATCCAGTACAACATGGGAGAACCAAGCATTTCAAGATAAAGCTCCAATTTCTTAAGGAAATGCAGGAAAATGGAGAAATAAAGTTGGAATATTGTGAAACAGCTATTCAAATTGCTGACATCTTTACCAAGGCACTCCCTAAAGCCAGATTTGATTTTTTAAGAAACAAACTTGGTGTGCAATGATGCAAAATCAAGGAGGAGTGTTAAAGATTGATTTTTGAACATTGCTAGTTAGTCAAGAAAGTGTTGCAGTCATGTTGCAGTTAATTGCAGTGAAGTATGGTAGACCATATGCAGCATGGTCTTTTCTAGAAAAGTATGACAAACCTGTCACAGTATAAGTAAGGTTGTCAGTAATTTAATTACTAACATAGGTATGACCTAATTGTCCTTTTGTATTTAAATCATGTATACTATATATTTGAATGATAATACATTATTTAGTGTATTCCAACATCAGACAATCTGTCACTATTACTTTTCCGACTATTATTATCTTCATTGTCTACAAATTAATTAAAGGTAATTATGTAATTAGGCTATTGGTTTGTGGTTGATCTAACAAGTTCATATCCGGCAAAACGAAGTCCGATCTACGACGCTTGTGCCAATCACACATGGGAGCCTTCTCACCAACCATGGCTAAAGGGTTTCCCGCGGGAACTCGCGCAGACGCCAGAAACTCATAAACATCATCCTTAAAATAAGTCTGGAAGCTAATAAGATCTTTTTTCGATGAAAATGTTCATCGGTTAACTTACTCTTTGTCTTCTTCGAACTCTCTTCCCCTTGTGTCTAGCCTCGGCTAGAGTCAGCCTTTCTCTTCCCAGGAGTTTTTTTTTTTTAAGCAAAGGGCAATAAAGCCGTCAGGAACCGCTCAGCAGTTGGTCAACTTACCTATTCATAGGGGAAGATTACCGGAAGCAAAGGTCAACTCATAATGCTTCAATAATATTGGCAATCTCATCCTGGTTAGAGAGCCAAGAACCGTCCTCTCCTTTTGGATTTCACCCAATTTCTTCCTTGATCGTCTGATCTTAGTGGTAGTATGGAAAAAAGTCCTGTTCTGATCCCCTTCTTTGAGCCAACGGATTCTATCTTTTTGAAAAGAATCCTCTTGGAGAAGAGCGTTATGAAGAGCGGCTTTCCGGGCTAACCTCTCTTGTTCCAACTCCGCGGTCAGACCACAGAACATAAGCTGAATTATTCTTCCTCCAATTCCACCCGGGCTTTGGCAACATTGGCATTAATGTCACCGAAATCCGCTTTTGGTCCCATGGGGTTGCTTTTTCCGTTGGTTACATATTTTTATGTTATTTGTACCAGTAACTGGTTTATGGAGTAGTTGGTCTGGCTCTGAACCTACGTGCCTATGACTTCGTTTCTCACGATGCAGCGGAAGATCTCTTAGAACCGATTGGAAGGTATGTAAAACTCCTACATACGAGTAGGGAGATCCTGAACTAAGGTATGATTCTTTTTTTTTTCCTTTGACAGACAAAGTTCTAGTAGCTTATTCCATTTGTAAGGTTCCATGAAATCTTCTTAGATTCATCCTTTCCCAGTTCTAGTTATAGTTCAAAAAAGCTCTCATCTCAAGTAAGCAAAAGTAGAAAATTGAAAGCGATCAAAATAGAGTTTTATCATATTCATTGCTTAACATTTCTAATCAATCAAGCCTCTCGCTTCAAAGCCCGTCCATGTGTATCCGGAAATAAGTCCAATAATAAGCTAGCAAACCAGCTCCTGTCATGTGCGATAGTCCCGGAAGTACGCCATAAATTAGTAAGCCAGCTAAGAAGTAATGCTTTGAGTCCGTTAGTGAAAGTAGGAATGCCATTCAGCCAGTAGGAGTTCAGTTCAGCAGGTCTTCCAAGCGAAGGAGTAGCCATCCGGTTCAAAGCCAGTAGCACGCTTGTTAACACGTATGGGATATAGACTCTTTTTCCTAGTAGGACGGTCTCAGTCCCGAGAGCCAAGCTGAAGGTTGAAAGTCTTGAATCAGCTCTGACAGAATTGGTTGTTAGAGAAGGGATTGCCCACTTCTTCTTCACTTGCACCTCCCTCCGAGCTTGCATTCTCTGCCTATTTTTCATAAAAACGAAAGGGGGCTATTCAAAGCATCTAGGAATCGAAGGGATCTAGGAGTGAGCCCTCGACCTACATATGGCAATAGAAGACCATATGCTTCATACAGGTCGTTTTGATACTGTTCAAAAGCCAACGAAAGTAGCCAACCTCGGTAGATGAAAGAACTGATGTTGCTGAACCTTCTGGGTTAAGGGAGTCTGCTCTCGCTGACCCAACCTTTGAATAAAAAATTCATTGAGACCGCCTTCCATATCTATACTATATGAAATTTCTACAGCTTTGAGACTGACCGTTTGCGGCTTCTTTGACTTTCATTGAAAGATTTCCTCGAACTCTGGCGTAGGACAAATCCGGGTATTGAAATTGAAGAGCTTTTCTCGTCCCCGTGTTGTTAAAAGAGGAGTCCTAGCTCTGAAGAGAGTAGCCCGGCGAACTAGACTGGAAGAGGGGGCCGAAACGAGTCTTTTCTTCTTCTTTTTTCTCGAGATAGAGTCGGGGTTGACCACCATTTCTAATGAAATGAATGGATTTTTATTCAGTTACACCCACGTCGGGTTCAGATTTCACTTCAACTGCGAGGTGGTTTGCAAACAATTAGTTTCTTGAAGTTCCAGCTTTCAACTATCAAAATGAAGCAGATTCACTAACGTTCACGACACCCTTCTAGATGGTCCATTCCTGTCCCAACGTAATAGACAATCAGATGCTGAACACGGGAAATTCGAACCTTTTGAGTCGTCTTCCCTCCATGTCTTAGCCTGACGCAGGCCGGCCTTATCCTAAAGATTAGCCTCATTCATTCTTTTAGCAAAATAAAGACTGCAGGGCGGACCGGACTTTGACCTGACCTGACGGGGTTCACGAGGAGAGTCAGCAGTCTTCCTATGAGAGCTTGGGCTGAATAAGGTCTAAGGTAGGAGAAGACGGGGCATATTAGCTGGCCGATAGGGGGAGGAAGCAACGCATCTTCCGAAACCAGAGAATCCGCTCTTTGTATCGGCTGCAACTAGAACAGGTCATATCCCTAAAGGTCGGGAAGCTATGCCAGGGGAACTCATCCCTCTCTTACGGGGGTATTAGAGAAGATACAAACCATCTCCCTAAGGCAAGAAACAGAACTCATCTCCTAGCTTCACTATGGTCTATAGGCGTCTTAGTCTTTCATCACAGGGTGAAACTCCTTTCCTTCCACTCATCTCCTATTCTAAGACAAGACGTCTTGGCGAGAGGGATTAACCTGATTGACCTATTATTGCCCCGGGGGCTGATGGGATTTATGGATTCTAAACCCGCTTCGACGTCTTCCCACAGATCTGCCTTATCGAGCCTTTTGGGGGTGCCATTAAGGCAATGAAATCGGTTTTTGTACGAGGAATTGTAGGTGCGAAAAGACTGACTTGTCAAAGACTGGGGTGAAAGCACAGAAAAGATAGAGTCTGGTGCGGAG
Source organism: Rhizophora apiculata (assembly GCA_037832385.1). Lineage (NCBI taxonomy): Eukaryota > Viridiplantae > Streptophyta > Magnoliopsida > Malpighiales > Rhizophoraceae > Rhizophora > Rhizophora apiculata. Next base: position 1,262,140 of record CM075433.1, on the reverse strand, counting down.
CGGGGCCAAGAAAGTCAAGGAGGTACAGGCATTATTTAATAAATTACCTGGTCCTTATATAGTGTCAAACCCTGCCCTAAGGCCGGGAAGTCAAGCTTTCGTGGAGAGGGCTCAAGAGAGATTTAGATTCTATTCTTCGGGAAGGTCATACCAGGGAAGTTGTTACGAAAGGAGGTTTAGCTTTCTAGTTCCTCATCCATACCATATGAGAACCGGGCAGACTGACTTGTAGCTTGATAAAGGGCGGATGGAAGGATAGCTGGGAATCCCACTTATAAGGAAATAGTCTTTTTCAGTATCTAATGAACCGAACAGCATGTGGGAAGAACAAAGTCGCTGCTGGACCAATGCTAGTAGGTGCCAAATCAAAAGGCAAAATTGTCTCAGTAGCAGATAAAAGTACGGAAGCGGATCAGGAATCCGAATCTTCGGAATTGGGACAAACATCTCCAACCGAACTGGCACTGGAAAAAATATCTGAAAGATTCTCTTCATAGAGCTTTCGAAAACGTACGTAACATTCCTTTCTCCAGTCAGAAAGCCTCATGGGAAAGAAAACAATCCCCATTGAGAAAGTCCTCTGATGGATATTGATTGAGTGGGGAGATTTCTTGACCGTCTAGTTGTTTGTCAGCACCGAAGAAAGGGGATCCGGGAAGCCTAGTCCAATGACGGTGGAAAGCAAGTAGCTAACAGGGACCCAACTCCGTACCTTACGATAACGAATAAGGAGTTGACTTGAAAGAAGAATAAGACAATTCGGGAGTAAGCATTCCTGTTCAGTATGGTAGATCTGATTAAGAAAGATTCACTAACTGAGCGAGTGAAGTAGTAGGAACGAGTTTTAAGATATGCATCATGTCTTTCTTCCTCTAATGAACACGTTGCTTCGACTCTAGTCGCAAAATTCCTTTCGACTTTGAGAGAGCTAGAGCCAAAGACTTCTCGATGAAAGCGGAAAGGAAATGCCAGTTAGTTAGGTTTTTGAGAAGACGATTCTGGATTCAAAGCAATGACCGGGCTCAAGCCCTAATCCTTGACTTGAGTATAGTCATCTTTAATAGATTTATGTGGTGCAGATTGTTGGAAAAGAGATTGTGAACAGCGGTTTTTCCCCTCTAACCGGACTTTCCATGATTTTCCTCCATGTGTGTAGGTCCTTGATCACATAACCCCATGGACAAAAGAAAAAGACAAAGGATTATCACGAGTCATTTTCGATATAGACAACAAGTTTTCTATGATTACAGGATTCCCTGGCAGGACATGGCAGGACATAGCAGGAAAGGAGATTAGGCAAGAAAAAAGAGAGCATACCCAGAAAGAGAACGTCGACTGTCAAGACAAGGGCCCCAATCAGCATAAGCATGTAACTCTAGCTCAGAAGAAGAGGTAAAATAAAGACATAATGAGAAGTTCCTTTAAGATATATCCACTTTACGATGTACTTGGCAGCAATTGAAAAATTGGCTTCAAATGGTTACAGCAAAGGCAATGTCCGGCCCTGTCATGCTTAAATAATGCAAGGCTCCTACCATGCTGCGATAAAGAGAAGGGCTTGCATCATATATAAGATAAGAAGGGCTAACCGCTGGCGTCCCGAGGCACTAATGATTCGTGTAACGAAGTTGATCACCATTTTCTAGAATGCAAAAAGGCAAAGAATACAAAAGAGGCTTTCTTGCGGACCGAATAGAAAAAAAAACTTCGGTTATTAATTGAAAAATAATAAAAAATAAATATTAAATAAAATAATTAATAATAATAATTTTTTAATTTTATTAATTTTTCATTAAAAAAAACTCTGAAAATATAATTTAACAAAACAAATGAATTATTTTACTACTAAACTACAAAGTTTAATGGTATATCACGAATGTCTTTGACTAGACAAAAAGATGACTAGTCCACGGGCGCAAAGAAGACATAACTCAAAACCAGTCTAGTCTATAAAGAGAGGAAGAGGGAGAGACATGGAATATTTCAATAAGGAATTTGATGCAACTGTTGTCGGCGCAGGCATAATGGGCAGCTCCATGGCATAACCGGTAGCAAAAAGAGGTCAAAAAGCCCTGCTACTTGAGCAGTTCGATTTTTCGCACCACTGTGGCTCGGCTCACTGCGAATCCCGCACGTTACGCGCAGCCTACCCAGAAGACTACTATAGCGGCATGATCATGGAATTCGCGCGGCTTTGGGAGGAGGCTCAGTCGGGGATCGGCTTTAAGTTCTATTTCAAGACTTCCCACTTCGATGTGGGCCATCTTGAAGGATTAGCGTTGCTGCTCTGCAATTTCAAACTGAAGTCTCCAATGTAGACGCGGCATTTACTGCAATTCTGCAACTTCCTGCAACTTCAACAACAGCAGCAGCAGCTAGAGAAGTCCAGATTAAAAGCAGCAGACTAAACAACTAAGGTTAAACAATAGTTGAAGTTACATAGGTTAAGTGAAAGGAATGAAATTTGAATTTGCATTTTAAATCTAAATTTGTAATAATCAAAACATATGAAATAGTTTGTTTGTAACGATGAAATGTTATATAATTTCAATTATATAAAACTTACTAATCAATGAATATGAATATCAAGTTATTCCTAAAAAACTCCTCCTACTTTTAAGTTCTCCTGCATTGTTGCTAATACCAGAAAGTATGCATAGCAAGTATAGAAGAGCTAATTTCATCTTAGCAACTAATAATCTAGTATCAGAGCTACTTCTTGTATCCTTGAGGGACTTGCACATCACAAAAAAGAAATATCAACCCGTGAGAAGAAACAAAAACTAGAGAGATTAACTCTAGGCTCCATCATAGATGACTTCACTTAGTTTTACTTCACCTACACCACCAAAATTCTCTGAAGAAAACGATCTTCAGTGGATTGTGATGATGAAGATCTATATCAAGGCCTTTGACTTGTGGGAGGTTATAGAAAATGGAGCTGCAGTGGTTCCACTTTCGACAAACCCCATAATAATATAACTAAAGAATCATAATGAGTAAACCTTAAAGTAATTTGAGGCTTTGACATGCATACATTCATTTATGAAAAAGGTCATTTTCAATAGAATAATGACCTGTGAAACAGCTTAGGAAGCTTGGAGCAAATTTAGAAAGGAGTATGCAAGAAGTGAAAAGATTAGATTCATATAGTTACTCAACTTGAGAAGGAAATTTGAGTTACTGAAAATGAAAGATGTTAAGAAAATCAAAGAATACAGTAATACAGAATACAATAAAAAGGTTTGAGTCAAAGATATCTTCTTTGAAAAATTTTAAAAACTTAACGAAAACCACTTTAGGAAAGCTAATTGCTACATTGCAAGCAAAAGATTAAAGAAGGTTGCTAAAGCAAGAGGATGTAGTTGAAGATGCTCTCTTAGTCAAAGAACAACATAAAAAGAAAAAGAAACAAGGTGGCAAGTAAGCAAGCAAAGATCCTGAATGTAACACCTCAGGTGGGAAGCAACCAACTGAACCCTGTCCATATTGTAAGAAGGCAAATCACCTTTCCCAGTATTGCTGGTGGAGGTTAGATACTGTTTACTGAAGTTTTAATGAAAAAGGACATTGAGAGAAGGTTTGTTTAAAGAAGAAAGCATTGAAACAACATTAACAAGCTCAAACAGCCAATGACAAGGAAAAGGAAGGAGAAGAGCACCTATTCATGGTAGGAGAGGGAGCTGATCATAAGGAATCTTATATTTGGTTGATAGATAGTGGTTATACAAATCATATGTTACCAAACTTGTCACTTTTCACCAGTCTAGGCAGAACCTTTACTTTAAGTGTTAGGTTAGGTAATGAAGATTTCATACAAGTGTAAGGCAAATGTGCAGTCATAATATACACACAAGCAAGTATTAAATTCATTACAGATGTATTGTATATACCTCAAGTCAACCTAAATCTCTCAAGTGTTGAACAACTATTAGAAAAAGGATACTCTTTAAAATTTAATGACAATTCATGCTCCATTTATAATTCATATGGCATAAAGTTTGTAACAATTCCTATGAAAAAGAAGAGTTTTTAGGTGAACTTACAACATCTAGAAAACTTTACTATGCCTACAACTATTGATGCCAAGACCCTATGGTATAAGAAATTAAGGCATGTACATGATGCAAGGATGTTGAATTTGAAAAAAGAAATAGCTAATAACTGACTTACTAGAGATGGAAGACGGAGGAGCTATGTGTCAAGTCTACCAACAAGGAAAGTAGACCCAAATCCCCTTTTCAAGTGATTTAACCTAAAGGAGTAAAGAGAAGCTGCAATTAATACATTGTGACATTTGTGGTCCAATGCATATAGACTCATTCAATAGCAACAAGTATATTATGATTTTTATTAATGATCTAATCAGTTTTTGCTAGATTTATTTTATAAAATAGAAATTAGAAATTGCTGTTATTTTCAAACAATTTAAAGTCCTAGTAAAAAACTAAAGCAATTTCAAAATTAAAATCATAAGGAGTGACAATGGAGCAGAATTTGCTTCAGGTACCTTTAAAGAGATAAGCTTTGTTGCTGGAATCAAGCAACAACTAACAACTCTTTATACACCTTAACAAAATGGGGTGAGTGAAAGGAAGAACAAGAGTATCATAGAGATGTCTAGGTATAATTTGTTTGACAAAAACATGCCAAGGAACTCTGGGCAGAAGTTGTGTTAGTTAAAATGGTTAGTGGGCTTGGGATCCCCATAGTAGCCTTAGAAACCAAGGTGTGTTACTGGAGGGTTAAGGAAGGGCAGGAATGTATTAGAGAGAGATTCCAGGGCAGAGTGGATGGATCATGGAGGGCCATTGGCCTCTCAATTATGCATGTACTCGCTGACCCTAGACAAGGATTTTGTGATCGATTTTCTGGGTGGAAAGTATGATGTGGTAATTGGCGGTGCCCCAGCGGTGGTGAGGATTTTAGCTGGCCTTATGCGCAGTGGTAGAGGCAAAAGGAGTGGAGCTGAGGCGCTTCAGGATACAGAGGTTTCAAGATAATCCCAGAGGAAATGCCGAGCCTCTTGGAGACCAAGTCAACTTGCCCGAGTTAACCCTCCGCTCGACCGCTGGTGTCTAGGTTTCTTCGTCACCTTGTCTAAATGGTATCGGGCTATGCAGAACCAAGTTCTCTTCGTTTACAAATTCTAGATCCAAACAAGGTCTGTTACTCATTTAATCAAACAGCTATAATAGGTTGTGAAGTGTATAATGAACGGCAGGGCCTAGCCCTCGTTGTAAAGATTAGTGATTAATTTTATTTTTATTTTAGCAACGTTCCATGCAGGATTGGAACTCTTGTCACATGCACATTTCAGTTGAATTGGCCTCGAAGGAGAATATCGAAACAGAATCGTGTGGGACCATTTTTAGCATCCTCGCATTCCAGTCAGGCCGTGCTGTCTAAATATTATTCAACACAAAGTATTGATTCCCACCAATGCAGCGACGGCTGAGTTTTACCAATATTTTGTGCCTTTTTTCGGTTCAAGAAGATTATAAGATGCAATCAATTAGAGATAATTTGGTGAAACGCTTTCCATCCAGATACGAAATGATTGATTCACAATGGCAACAGATATTACCATGCAACAAACCAAGGTCAGCACAGAACAATATTTCCGATAATTTGTTCCTGTAAACAATGTTTATACAATTCTACAATCCGCCAACCAAAAACGCAAGTGAAATTATCAACATATGTACACGCTACAATGCCATTAATAATGCTGATTGATCATAATTTCAGAAACAGATCCCCAAAGCTTGCGGAAATACTGTGATGAAGCTAGACCTATAGAATAACCTTTGGTTGGTTTCTGTTAAACAAATTGTGAAACTATTTCTTCGTAATCGTGACCCAAAACTGTCTTTATTTGAGGCAACCAAGCAATCTGTGATTTGAAAAGCAAAATGATAAATCACAATTGCCACGCTGTGCTAAATAATAAATCGACCTGACCACATTTGTAACCAAGAGGATTCAATCTACTCTGCAGATTAGATCTGTACCCTTTGGAGACATAAATCTGGACATCAATCATGTCTGCCACGCTCTCAAAACAAATGGAAAACTGCAGATTAGCCAGACCATGAACTGGAAGCAAGCTCAACCTCCTGTCCAAAACCAGCCCACAGATCACCAAACTCTCCATCAATTAACGAAATTTATGTGACAACTTTTGAGGCAATATGATGTCCAACAACCAAATACATTCGAATTGCTGAGGAGAGAAATACAGTGAGAAACACGCAAGGGAGAAGAGATAAAATGAGGAAAAACAATAGAGGTAAGTGCAGGTCAGAAACTGTAATCCATATGACAAAATTTAATTTCAAAATGGGATCAAATATCTAGTAAGCTCTATTTATTTAACACATCTGTGACACAATTAAAAACATGTAGACTATCTACCATTGGTTTTTTTGGGTGGGATGGGGGATGGCACTAACCTGTTCAGCTAGTCAAACAACAATAGTAGCAAGAAGTGCATGCAACACAGCCCAATAGATAATGATAGCAAGCCGTAAGGCAGGTTGTTGCATCAGTGCACGATCACAAGAAACCCTGGTATAAAGCACAGGTATGATCAATTTAGTCAATTCATGAACCTAGATGGCTTTCAGTCAACAGAACAAGGAACTCAATAAACAATCTGTACCATAGACCATCGATAATGTCAGTTACACGTCTCGTAAATCTTGGGACAATTCTAGATGTAGCAAGGGATTTGAAACCATGAACTGAAGAATAAGAGGAAAAAATATTGGAGTCAGTAGGGATGCTGTTGTTAAATCACCAAATCAAGATGTATGATGAACAGAATAAAAATGGAAAAAAATCCAACACATACCTTTATCATCATCCCCATCCTCTAACCTACTGCTGCCAGCAAGATCTGTATCTATAGCAATAGCAACTTGATCATTATTAACCTTGCGCAAACTGCGAACCTGGGATGCAGCAGAGGGCCCAGGCACTGCCCGCTTGTTTATCTGCATCAAAGTTCATTGTGATTTGGATGATATTAGCAAAAAATATGACTGCTCCAGTTTTGACAAAGAAACATGTGAAATCACTAAATAATAAGGCCCATGATTAGCCACCAAGCATTGCATTTCTTGTCACAAAGCAATGGCCAACACTCAGTCTTCAGTTTACATCATCTTTCATACCCATAGGCATTTCGAACTAGGCAATGCACAAAGGTTTGTCTGAGTTTTGGCTACAACCGCTAAACATTTTAAGTTATTACAATAAATGTCCTCCTTTGTGCATGCAAATGTGTTTGTGTCTGTGTGTGTCAGAGATAGGAGGAGGGGTGAGACTTAATGTATAAATGCATATGGAAAAGCATGGACTTATAAAATTTATTCTGTTTTATTAAAAAAGAAAAAAAAAAAAGACCCATTAAAATCACCCATTAAATAACCCAGAAAGTTTTTGCCCAGATTGGTCATGTTCGTTTCTTTAGAAACAAAACTCTAAAACCTCAGTACATCAAAACCAAGTGACCAGTATTTTGTTTGGAAAACTATATTGGAAACAAATCTAACACTTGATATTTTTCTCATGGCAGAAAAAACATGAATAGATTGAAGGACTCACCACAGGTTCAACTTCCAAAATTTCAGAGACCACAGCAGTTGGCTGTCCTGAATCTCCAACACACTTGAGCGTGTTTAGCTGGGATTCCTTTTCATGCAAGGACCTCTCAAGAGTTTCCCCTCTTTGTCTTAACTCCTCTATTTTGCTTCTTTCCAGTTGCAACAATGCATCCCTGCTTTGGACAATTGCTCGTTGATCCTCCAATTCAGACAAAATAGAAGTAATCTTCTTCTGCAGTAGATCCTTATAATCATGGCCCTCATTGCCATGTTCAAATTTTGCATCTTGCGTCCCAACTAGAGAAATCAGTGGGTTTAACCATATGAATAACTCATAAATCTCATCTGAATTTCTCCTGTTGCTCATCTGAGACGCAACGAGAACATCATTGGTGCATCTAGTGATCTCCTGCCTTAAGAATGATATCTCACCATCACGGTCATGCAATTGTGATTGAAGCTTTTCTACCTCAGTAAGGAGACCTTCAGAAAATTTATGAAGCTCGTCAAACTTGGTCACGGTGATAGAAAGCCTTTTAAGAACCTTCCCCCTTGAAGCTTCAAGGTTCCCAATCTCTAGGTTCTTTTGCTGCACAACTTTTTCCAGTTGCTCTATTTTGCTGATTGCTGCTTCCATCTGAAACTCCTCCTCGTCAAGAGCATGCATTAAGGCTTCAATTTCTGCATTTAACAAGCAATATCTGTATTAGCAAACTGATAACTTAGTAACAGCAATTACAATGGCTATGCTTGGTGCCAAACAGTTACCTTGGTCTTTGGCAGCAAGCACATCAGTCAGTGATTGGACCCTCTCCTCTAACTCTGTGGACAAGGCCTGCCCAGCTTCAAGTTCCTTTACTCTCTGCTCCACGAAATTCTGCTCTCCCTCCATCATTTCCAATCGCTTCTCCAAATCTTGGACATGAATTTTGGAAGATTGAAGATCTAGTGAGTAGCTTGCTCTAGCAGCTTCAGCTTCCTTAATTTGATTAACAAGGTCCATGCAAATCCTCTCTCTCTCGATATCTTTCTCCTGAAGGTCTTTCCGCAAATTTGATATGGTGATTTTCAGTTCATTTTTATTGCCCTCTATGACATCATCTGTCAGACAAGTGAAATCCTTCACAACCAGTAACAACCTTTCTGCCACAGTCTTCACATTTTCCTCAGATGAAAAGTCATTCTCATATGGAAGTCTGCTATCAGTATGCACTGCTGCTGCTGGTTTCAGATTTATCCCCAAATCTTCAGCAGTCATAGTATTTCCCACAACTTCACCTTTTCTATTTTCAATTTGGATTAGTGAACTGGTGCATGCTTCATAAAGTAAGGCAACATTCCTGCGCAGTGCAACAACTTCCATTTCATTTTGTTTTTCCTTTGATTTCAAGAACTCAAGTGACTCTCTTTGGGAAGTCATTTCTCTATGAAAAATTTCCATTAGTGTAGAAAGATTATCAGCTTGTTCACGCAATGCCACTGAGTGTTCACATGATATTGATTTCACAGCTCCCATTTCTTTCAACAATTGTTGCATATAGCTACAAATTTCTGCAACTGAGATGTCATCAAAATTCTCAGTCACATTGGTTTCTGATGAGAACTCCAATGACAGAAAATTCTCCTAGAAAAGGAAAGTCAGTTAGAAGAAAGAATGACAAGTAAAGATGGGCAAGCAAACCTAAATATTCTAACAAAGAGATGCAGACTTATACTCTGAATGCCAAAATACTATGAAATTCCACGCTGTTCAAGCAGTGCCAATGGTACCTTTGCTTTTGAAAAAATGTTTCCATCAGATTCACTGAAAATGGGTACATGAAGTGCGTGATTAGCCTCTGGCATTTTCAGGTATGACTCCATTCCAGTCTGTAGATTTCGCAGAAACTCCAACTCCTCAGAAAAAACACCAGCTAGCAAATTTTCAATGTCAGAGAAACTTTTGCCAAGTTGATTTGCAGCATACTTTAATGCCACCAATTCAGAATGTTGTCTGGTCTTCTCTTCAGAGTGAACAGCAGATAACCCTTCAAGCTGTGAAAGGGCTTCAAGCTTGGCAGCCTCCACTCTATCCCTTTCCTTGGAGAGTTCTGCAAGTTCAAAAGCAGCTTTACCTAGCTCCTCTTGGAGGTCATCATTCCTGTCTTGAACTTCCTTCAGTTCTGCGAGCAGTAGCTCCGCTGCTCTTCTAGATTTTCTAGATTCTTGTACTGATGCAGCTAAATCTGCATGCAAATCTTGCCATGCCTTGCCAATGTGCACCAACTTTCCAACTGGATCACTGTCAGATATTTCAACACCAACATCAATGCTTTCCAGAGAACTTAAAATCCTGGTTAAAGTATTCCCCTTATCCTGCAACAAGTGTTCAGTTTCAGCCAAACGATTCCTCAAGAACAAGCTCTCGGATTCCAGAGCTTCTACCTTTTCATGATATGTGGTCAAGTCTCTCAGCTTCTGCTCATATTCTGCAAGGGCATTGTCCCGGTGCTCCACATCAGATTTCAGACGGTCCCTCTCAGTGCTCATCACTTCAATGGATTGTTTCAGACCATCACGCTGTTGCACCAAAGACTTTCCTTTTCTCACTGCAACATTTAACTTCTCTCTTGCAGAAGCAGACTTTTGCTCCTCCTGACTAAGAAGCTCTTGTAACTCCAACCTTTTCTTGTTGTGCATTTCAATTTCACAAGTCAAAAGTTGTTGTCTCTCCATATAACTATTTCTTTCCTCCTTCACAAGGATCAGTTCACTCAGAGTATCCTCCAGCTTTTTCAGAACATCCAGATTTGATTCCTCACTCTTGACCAAATCACTCCCCAAAACAGAGACTTCTGATTCTTCAGCATTCAGTGCATCCCTAGTTCTCTGCTGGACAAGATTTGCATTTGAATTTTCTGCATGTTGCCCTTTAACTGCATTGCATTGCACTAACACAAGAGTGTAATTCTCTATTAGTTTCCTCAGTAATCCTTCCAAGCATTCTGTACTACAGCCACCAGAAACTGGACCTGTTGTACCATGATCCTGCAATACATCACAGATCAAATCCTGCAATCGGCTTATTTCACCATCAATTCGCTCCTCATTGTTATTTTTCTCAACCAATTTCTCCTGCAAACCAGTTACTTCATTTTGCAGCTTATGATTGTCAATTTCAAGCTGGACTGCCTGTGCTGAAAGCTTCTCATGATCCACTACCAAATTTTCCAGTCTTTCAGAAACAGCTTCCCTCTCATGAATAACTGCTCGGATCTCCATCTCAAGATCAGATATTCTCTTTCGAGAATCCTTCAACTCAACATCTAGATAAGCTATTCTCTTCTGTGAATCTTCTAAGTCTGCAGTTATTGATCCACAATGGTTTTCAAGCTTATCAATATTTTGCAGAAGAGAAATCCTATCATGGTTAGCATCTGAAAGTGCATTTCCCAACCACTCAATTCTGTGCTCTGGTTCCTTAGACCGCAACTGTGAAGGCATATTTATCCTGTCCAGAATTTCTTCCCATCTCTGCACCAGGTGGTTTCTTTCCATCAATGATTGCTCCAGCATTTCATTTTGTTCAGCCAACCTATAACACTTAATTTGAAGGTGTTCATGTTTTCTTCTCATATCATCTGCTGAACCTGAACTTGAACTCAGCTGTGCATCTTCTTTCCAGGCATCCATGACAGCAAAGCCAGCATCTGGATATGAAACTGCTACGGAACTCTTCTGATCCCAATCTGTGGGAGGTATAGAGCTTCCAGCTGCTGACCTAGCCAACCAATCAACCTTTTCAATTGTATCCCTTGCATGAAACTCCTCTGGTAGATCTAGATCCTCTAAAATTTCTTCTATCCTCTGGAGTATAGAGTCTTTTAGAAGGAATGATTCTCTTAATGTTGTAGCCGAGTTCCGAATGTATGAAAGCTCAGATTCCAGAGCTTCCACGCGCTCGCCTGCCTCAGAGTAGGGCTTCAGCTTTGCTTCCACCTCATGAAGCCTGGCATCTTTCAGCTGCAACTCTTGTGAGCATCTTTCCAATTCACTGGATGTCTCAGCCAGAGACTGCTTCAGACTGTCACGCTGCACAATCAAGCCTTTGCCCTTAGCAACTGCTATGCTAAGCTTCTCTCTCATAGAAGAGATCCTCTGCTCTGACTGTTCAATTTCACTAGCTTTCTCCTGCAATTCAGTCTGCGTAGCCATGAGGGCTTCCTCCACATGGCTTAACTGTTCCTTAAGAAGAAGAATGTCATTTTCATGTTGCAATTTCAAGGCATTTAATTCATGCATCGTTTCCTGCAAGTTTGACAATTCCGTCACCTTGGATCCAAAACCTTCTCTGCAAGACCTAACTTGCTCGTCAACCTCCCTGTATTTACAGACAAGTAGAGGCACCAAAGACTCTAGACGTGCAAAAGGCATTACATCTGGGTCCATCTTGGTATGATCCAGTTTCACCACATCCTCAACCTCCTCAATTAGCTTTTGAATTGAACTTAAATCAAGACATCTGCTGTTCAATATCTCAATATCATTTGTTTGACTCATCAAATCCAAATTGAGTTTTTCATTTATACACTGCAGTTGCTGCCTCTCAGCCATAAAATTTGCCAATTGCTCCATAAGGGTTTCATACATGACATAATCTACAGCACCAGAAAAAATTTGATCTTGTATGATCAGATCAGTTTCTTCCATGGAGCCACTTGAATCAGTAACAAGTTTCCTGAGTTCATTATACAGTTTCTTCAATGTGTCATTGGCCAATTCATTCTTTACAAGTAAATGATTGCACTCTTCATTAGCTTGTTTGCATAAATTCAATGTTGCTTCATGGTCTGTGCAAACAGCTTCAAGTTTCTTCTTCATAGTTTCAATTGTAGTTACAGCAGCATCAACAGAAGCAGCAACCCAACCAGTTATATCCAAGGAACCATCACTGCCAGTTAGTGTGGTGGAAGTATGCAGAAATCCGGCAGAAATGTCAAGCCTTTCAATCACTCGAACAATCTGGCCAATGGTCGAAACCCATTCTTGCTCAATTGTCAATGCCCTCTCCGCTGACTCCTTCTGGACATTTTCTAATTGATCATGAAGCATAGAAGCCATCTCATCTGAACGTTGCTGTAATTTATGCAATTGACTCTGCAAGTCATTGATTTTTGATCCAGACTCAATCAGTTTTCCTCCAAGCTCAAGATTCTCTTCTTTAAGGCTGCCTCCTTCTTCCTTCAAGGTTTCACAAAGAAGCTCAAGCTCCTTGATCTTTTCTTGAACACAAAACAACTGTTGCTTTGCAGCTTCATAAAGAACCCTCACTTCAACGTTGGTTGCTTCTAAATTATCTGTATGTTCCATCAAAGCTTCAAACTGGGCCTTGAGCTCCTCAATTGCAAGATTGACTGTGTAACTATTATGTTGCTCCACCTTGAACAATGAACTGGCATTCTTAACATCCAGGACCAGCTGCTCAAGTACTGCCTTCAAACACCCTGTATGCTCTTTTGTTGATGAAAATGGGTCTGCTACTGGTGATTGATCTTCAGTTGTGACTGTTTCATTTGCCTCACGTCCATCATTATGCACATTTGACTCAAAGGCTTGAATCAGTTTTGATACCACTGGAGCTGCAACTTTACCAGTAGATTTACTCCAAAAAGCAGAATTAGAGTGCATATCTTCAATTGCCTTCTCAAGTTTTTGTAAAACATTCTCTGCCTCATCTAGGTGCTCCTTCAAGGCTAAAAAACCACAAGGATCATCAAAAATTTCCTGCATAGGCAGCTTAAATAGAGGGAGCTCAGCAAGGCCACTGGGCAACAGTTTCTGCATATTACAATAGTTAGCTTCACCATCTCGTTTTCCATGAATCTGGTGAGAAAGTTCATCAACAGTTGCATTATCACGAGCCCTGCTCTTTAATTCCATACTTTGAAGTTGATTCACATCTTCCCCAACTGGACACAATATTTGGGTCTGACTGGCTACAATTTCTCTCAGCTTGGCTTTATGTATGTCAAGGCTGCTATTAAGATATATATTTTCTTCGGTAAGTTGTTCAAGTTGCATGGTCATTTCTCTAATCTCAACCTCAAGCCACATGTAATCTTCATGATCCTTAGCTGAACTCTCCTTATGAATGAGAAGCTCTGATGAAAGTCTGTCACTTTCATTAACAGAGTGCCTTTTCTCTTCTTCAAGCTTCTCTAGCTCCTGTACTACTAAAGCAAGTTTCCCACTAATGTTGGCATTTTCACTCTGTAGAGCTTCCACCTGATCCTTACTATCAGACAAGGCCATTGATAAATCCCTGTTCCCCTTTGCAAGATACTCCATTTCCCCTTCAAGCTTATTTCTTTCCTCTGCAACTGAAGCAAGAGCTGCACTTAAGTTGGAGATTTCAACTTCTAGAGATGCCACTAAATTCTTGCTCTCAGCTAACTCCATTAATGGCTTATCATTCTCATGAGTACAAGAATTATTTTTCTCCAGAAGCATCTCTCTCTCCTGATTGTGCAAAGCAAGTATCCCCCTAATGTTTTCATTTTCCACCTGTAATGCTGCCACCAAATCCTTGCAATCGGCTGACTCCTTTGACAAGCTCAATAAATCTGATTGTGATCTTTCCAGGATGTCCTGCAACTCATATGCTCTGGCAGAAAATTTGTCAACCTCTTTCTTTGCTAAATAAGATTGTTGTTGGAGATCCTCTTTCTCACTAACAGTAGACTTAAGATCAGACATGCACTGTGTAAGTGCTCGAGCAAGGTCATCATTCCTCTCACAAGCTTCTTTGTGTGAAGAACGAATCACGGAGATTTCATAATCGAGTTGATGAAACTGGCAATCATACTGTGTCTGCAGATCAGACTGTTCAGCAAGCTGCAAGCAGAGGATATCCCTTGCACAAGTTGCAAGGAATAATTCTTCTTTAAGTCTCTCCAATAAACCTGGAAGGGAATGATGCAGTGCAATCAAACTGTTCCCCAACTCTGCATTAGAAACTGACCCAATTGACTTAAGAAGCAACCTTTGCTCGTCTTCACTGAGCCCCCTAATCACCTCTATAAGCTGCAAGAGGCTGATTGGGCTCCCATTGACAAAGGAAGACATGCAATAGGCTTCTGATGCTTTTGGTGCAATTGGTGATGGAGATACTTCATGGCTCTTACCAACAAATATAAAAGATTCTTCAGGCATATATTGCCGATTGCATGACTCGGGAACCATTGAATCAACTTGCCTCTGCTCTGGCCATTTGTTTCCAAGATCACCAATTCCAGACAGTATTTCTGATTTCTCCAGATAATAAGGATCCACATTAACAACTTTTCCCACTTTATTTGTAACATCATGACCAACATCCAAAGGCTCCAAAACAGGCAAAGAAGATGTCAATAACCCATCTGATGTGTCAACTGGACCAACAGATTGATGTACATCAGCATTCCCATCAGTTTCCTTCAACTGAGAAGCTTCCTGAACCACACTGTTCTGATCTGAAGCTGCCCCTGCAATTTCACCTTGCTCAGATAAACTGATTTCTCCACCTCCTTCAAGCTCTAGCTCATGGCTTCTACTGGATTGCTCCAAACCCAAACAATCAGCTTCCTGCATTGCCCCTACCCAGCAACAAATGAGAATTTCATTATACACCAAATCTACTCAACACTAGCCCAAAAAAGCCCAGCAGACTTCCCTAGGAATTTAAACTATACAGAATAAAATAAGCATAAAAAAAGAGCATGACCTACATTGTTTACCAGATCTTCTCTTGCATTGATCAAGGATGTATCAGTAGCATCTTCTTCTGATGGCAACAAATCCCTCCCCTCATCCCGTGTCACACTGTCCATTTCAGCAGTAACAGTAGTATCCATTGCAGCACCAGCTGCAGAATGAGAACTCAAAGCATCAATACTCCGAAAGTCATCATTTTGTTTGGTTCCCTCAGTAGAAACTAGAATATCTGAGACTCCCAAAGAAACAATTCTTGCTTCCTCATCATTACCAATTTGGTCGGTCTCCCCTACTGCAGAGTCTAAGCTATCAATATCATGCCCATAGCCCCCAATTTCCTGCTTATGTCTCTCATCATTAAGATTCAATACTGTTCTGCCCCCTCCTTCCCCCATGGAACTTGATGATAGATCAACAGCCACAAGATCAGCTTCAGGAGCCACTGAATTCTCTGAAGCATGAGATGTTGACTCAACAATTCCCGAGTTGGAATCAACGTGAGATACAGACTCCCCTTCAAGACTCTGTAATGCTGATGATCTAGTAGTGGTTGATAGTGCATCAGCATCCACTTCAAGCTGCTCAGATTTGCTAGGCTTTTTTGAGGATTTACCATGGCTGCTATTGCCTTTACTGTCCTTCTTTTGACGAAATTGCTGAAGCTGAAAATGAAAGACTAAAGTTAGATACTGACCAATGAAACCCATCATTGCTAAGATAGTAAATGGGAAGATGGAACAAACAAGCAAAAGTTTTGGATTCTATGGTGAAAAAGATAAGTTTTGATTCACAGCACGCAAGCCATGCAATTGATCTTATATCTTATACTTCCATAATTATCCTTTTGGGAGGATAAAAAAGGGCAAAACAAGAATTAGGATGCAATACTTCAAGCTGCTCGCTTCTTGGATGAACTCCAAATCCATAATCCATCTTTGCTCCACTCCAGAGAAGTGCATACACAAGTAAACTTAAAGTGAAGGTTCAATAATTCATTTGAATATGGTGCTCCAAATTAGTTGAAGTCATGATTCCTGATCTCGCAGAATAGTTAACTTCAAAAGTTCATTTTAGCTCTTTGCTAACAACAACCAGTCACAAAGCAAAAATACTGCAAATCTACAGACCTAACAACTTTGGAATCAAGAAAGGAAGTGCACAGACAGACTACCTTTTTACGGCCAGCTGCGAGCAGATCGGTACGGCTCGTGTTCTTGTCCATCCGATCCACTCAGTTTTTGCTCCCCAGCCTGACTTCCCGCCAACCACTAATTCCTTCTCCAAGTCTCAATCATCAATTAAATTCTCTTTCCTAAAATTTTGCCAACAGAAGGCAATTTGATTTCCAAAAAAACAAAAAAAAAGATAAATTAAAAAGTAAATACCATCAACAAACGATTTCCAAAGGGAAAATCATTACAAAATTAAAAAAATCAAGACATCACCGAGCTCGGATAAGCTATTCATAGATTGCTTTAAGACTTATAAGCCAACAGAGAATTCTCGTAGACACTTGATAAGGATATTCTATTTCGTATACTTGTCCCACATTTTACAGGGAACCAAACGCACCCTTAATATCCCCATCAAAATTCCCCAAGTCTCGCGAGAAACTTAAATTAAAACAGCCAAATCAACGAAAAGACAAAGAAAGGAATCAAAGGAAGCACAATAAATTAAATCATTGAGAGAACAAAAATAATAATAATAATAATAATAATAATACCTTGATATGGATTGGATCTATTCGTCGTTATCGCCGTCGCGGTTAGACCAATTGCTTTGCTTGCACAGAATGATTTATTTGTTTATTTGTGTTTCTGCGCATCCGTCTCTCTTTTTGTTTTGAGTGTTTGCGATCTCTTAGATCTAACGCAGAATACGTCTTCCGCCCGGTGAAATGTTCTAGTCGGAGGATCGGAGGAAACGAAAAATTTAGAGTTTCGGCTGGTTTAACGACTGCGTTTTGATGTTCGAACAATACCGGCCGTAAGACTTGGGCTTGGGACTATTGAGGTCCAGATTGGATCTGGTTTAGATGGGCACCCGCATTTGGATCCAAACGATGTTTTTTTTTTTTTTTTTTTGTTTACTAATTTTTTGTTCTTTAGGAGGCCTGTTAACTGGAAAACTAACAGTTTTTCTAATGATTAGAATCCAACACATGTAAGAAAGAGGCTTAGATGCTTAAATTAGTAGAAGATTTCTATTTTTTTTTTTAAGGAAAAAAATATTATTAATTTGAAAATTTTTAAAATTTTAATTAATTTAATTATTTTAATTGAAATTAAATTAATAAATTTAATATTTAATATTAAATATAAAAAATAATAATATAATTTGTATTATTAAAAAATTAAAATATAAAAAATTATTTTATTAATTTTTTATAAAATTTTAAAATTAATTAAATTTAAAAAATTATAATTAATTTATTGTTATTTAATTTTTAAAATAAATTATAATTTATTTTTTAATTTTATTAATTAAGTCTAATTTTAGAACGTTAGATTAATAGAAGAAGGACTAGGCCCTGTAAGGTTTTTGTTGGGCTGAAAAGGAAGATGAGCTGCATAGCATTCAATTAAAGACAATGGGCCCAAAGCCTTTACACAGTAATTCTCGAGTCTGTCTTAGCATTTAGCAACAAGTCACCGCTCACAAACGTGTTCTTTTACACAGATTACTAGCATCTGTCAAAATAAATAAATAAAAGGAAGTAGCATTGTGTTACCGTGGAAATATTGTTATAAAAAACAGTGAATTTAAATGCATCAATATTTTCATAAAATAAATGATCAATATGGTTATTCAATGTAAGAATGGCTTTTTAATCGGTGAAAAACCGCTGGAACGGGGTTCAAAACATTAATGAAAGGGGCAACGGTACGTGGGTAGAGAGATATGCAACTATAATTCAGTTTATTTTTCAACTGTTAGTTACACATTTTGTTAAACTTTTTCTATTTTGCGTTGTATATCAAGCGATGTCCTAGCCAATTATTTGTTGAGATCCATCGAGATCACGAGGACAGACATGGTAATTTTCGGTAATTCCTTTCATTCATTGCGAGATTGCTCATGGTCTCGTTTTTAAAATCATTTGGGAATCTTGCAGCGAAGCACAACATTGCTACTAATAATATTAAAAGAGGGAATCGAATCCAAACGTATCCTCCGAATTGTCGCTTGTGACACTAACAGATATTTCTTTTGAGAAAAATAATAAAAGAAAAAGCCCCGCTTGTCACAGACTTGACATTTTTATACGAACAAATTTGAAAGTCAACGAAGGTGAAAAGAACTTTATCAAATGAGCATCGAGATGCACGACATTAACCAAGTAAGTGGGTTTAGGGTGGGGATGGTTCTAGAAAATGATTATCAAAAAGTAAATGCATATATCCTCAGGCTTTCCTTCATCAAATTTATGCAATGTGTCATTGCGTTTTATGCAACTTTCTTGTCAAAATAAACTAGTAGGAATCAATAACCTGGTTGTTGTGAAATTTTCTTTCCTTTCTTTTTTTTTTTGGGGGGGGGGGACAATTAAATTTGAATACTTTATATTTCCAAAAAAAGGTGAATTTTTTTTATCTAAAAATTTAAATTTTTAAAGTAAATTAGTTCTTGAGAGTCACTAGCATTTATGGGATTTTTAGTTCAACTTGTGCACGTCAGTGACGATACCTTTAATGGTTTTGTTCCTGTGAATGTTGGTTTATTACGTTATCAAGAAAAGCAAGGCCAACGCATGCGAAACTCAATGTCTTCGTGCAAGAAGACTCACAGCATAAAAGATATGTCATTTTAATGAAGAAAGCGATCGAAACTTTTGTGCAAAAAAAAAAACCAGAAAACCAAAAAGAGACCAGGCAAACTCTCGTTTACCCGGTCTAGTCAATCCCACGTTTTTGTTTTTTTTTTTAATTATCAAGTCATCGCATCCGTTGACAATATGTGCCCATCTATTTTAATTTTTTTTTTCTTAGTATAACAAAGTCCAAAACCAAACGTGAAGTCTAAAAAAAGTAAGTGAAGTCTACTAGAATATTTGTTATTAATTATATAAAAAAATCTTAGGAATTGGTAGATGTTTCTATTTTAATTGGATTTTTGTTTAAGATAGAATTTAAGCCTATTGTCATTTTCATTTTTTATCTTTGTTTTTATTTTTTGTTTGTTCATGATTTAATAAATTAGGCCGGTGGAGAAGAGACGTGAAATGTCAGAAATCGTACAAACAGAGAACGAGGAGTAATTAAGCAACTCCCTTTAAAATCTCCGTTTGGCATGCCTCCGTTTGACTTTTATTTGTGATATTCGCTCATTTGCCCGATTAAAACACTATGATACGGGACGAGATTTAAGCGTTCCACTTCGGGGTTCTCGCCAACGCAAAAAAAGTCGTAGTCAACTCTGTCTTGGTTCAATTTAAAACCGTTGGATTAAGTATTACTCGGACGGTCCAAAAAGAAGGTACCGGCAGCATCCGGTCATTAAAGAGTTTTTAAAAAAAAAGAGCTGGTCAACATTGAAGAAAGAAGATTAAACAGAGAGACCCACCCCGCGAGAACTCCACTTTACACAGTACGTAGTTGGTCAGCTCTCTTTGTCTTGCACATTTTTCTTGTTGACCGTAGACCTTATGATGCCCTTTTTCGCCAATGCATTTTGATCTAAGATATTGATTTTCATTAACATTGTTTAGGTAAATTTAGTTTCTTACCCTAAAAAATTGCTCTCACGTTTAGAGATTGGCAAAGTGCATTTAAGTGAATTACTCGGTTTGCTTTAAAAATTTAAAAAAAAAAAAGATTTAGATTGATTGGATTTGGTTTTTTCAATTTTGATATTAGGCTCAAGTTGAGACTTTGAATTGTCAAAATTTTGATTAGTTGACTTTGTTTCAATTTACCTCAACCCAAAATAATTAGTCTTCATTGTATAATTTTGTAATTGCTCTTTTTGTTTTTTTTTTTTTTTTGTTTTTCTGAAGATGATAATTTTTACCATTAGTATATAAATTTTAGTTTAGTTTCTATAAAATATAATTTTATTAATTATTATATATTATTCAAAATGAAAAATTAAACCTTCTTTCAATTTTCATTTTTGTTTTATTCATTTCAATTCTATATGATCTTGAAAATTTAATTCTACCAAACTAACGGAAAAAAAAAAAAAAAAGAAGCGAAAATGGCATAACATATAGGAGAGAGAAAGAAAGAGACAATGAAGAAATAAAAAGGGAAAACTAGAAGGCACCGGAAAGGAGAGCGGGGTTTTGTTGGTGGCAAAACGTCGACGTTTGGAAAGTTAACTTTGAACCTTAATTGCTGTTAAAAATAAAAGCACTCCTTACTAGCAAATGTTAAATTAATTAATATGAATGACCCTTATTATTTAAAGTATGACCCAAAATAAAATATCTAATATGATGATCGGTTAGGTATGATGGTAATTTGGGTCATCGAGTTTAAAATCTCTCCACTCTCCCTGTTCAAAGATAACTGCTATGAGAAGGATAACGGTTATCCCTATTCAAGGATAACTGTTACGGGAAGGATAACGATTATCCCTATTTAAAGATAACTGTTATGGGAAAGATAACCGTTATCCCTATTTAGAGATAATTGTTACGGTAAAAATGATCGTTATCAGAAAAGAGGGATAATTCCCCGATTAGAGATAACTCAAAGGGGATAACAGTGTACTTTTTTTTTTGTCGGTCTCTCCACCATCAAAGAGAAAAAAAAAAAGGCAGTGAAAGGGAAGAGTAGGAGAAAGAAGGAGAAAAGAGAAAAGCATTTAGGAACAAAACGTAAAGAGGATTCTCATCTTCGCTACGGGATATCAGCACAATGGATAACGGTATGTTAATTTTAATGCAGTCTTATTGCTAGTATTCACATAAAGAAAAGATCCTGCATTATAGAAATAAGAATTTCATGAAGAGAAATTCTAGAAAAGTCTAACAATAGGTATCAGAGCGGGTCAGCGAGTATTGCAATCTATTTTACCTTTATTTGTTTGTGCCTGTTTTGTTATTTGCTGCGCTTAACGGACAATGGGGAAACGGCCGGCGTCGAAAGGAAAAAGGAAAGGCCGGCCACGAGGACTATACGCCGCCGGAACCCGAACGGATCTGGGTATGGCGGATCGGCTCCGATGAAGGCTATGTTTCCGTTGTTAGTGGGAGACCTGAATCGGCCTGGGTTTTCTCCTAAGAATGGCCGGAGACACAGATCGGTGTGGTCTAGTGGGTATGGCAGAACGGTCTCCCTGCGAGGCTGATGCTCCGGGTATGGATGGCTGCTATCGGAGATCCTGGCAAGTGGCTGCGATTAGGCTTAGCCTTGGAGATCCGACCCGAACAGGTTGGTTCATCCCCATGTTCGCCCGTCGGAGGCGACGTTAGGGAGCACCAACGCACGGGGGTTGGCTGCCGACGGCGACTCCCTTCAAATGACAGCACACGGGCTATATCACCCGTGGTGCGGTGTAGCTACCACTGCAGGTACCTCGGCCGGAGGCAGCACGCGGGTTGTGTCACCTGTAATGTGGTGATGCTGCCCACCACAGAGGTCCTCGACCGGTGGTGGAGAAGGAATTTTCCAAATGGATGCCGCCATGTAAAGGGGCCGGCTACTGGAATAGTGCGCCGCCGGCGTATTGGCCGGTGTCAACTCCTACAGAATGGAAAATCAAATTTTGAAAACTTGTTAGTCACCAAAGTGGCCTGGCTTGAAAGAATTTGAATGTTGATTGCGAATTTCAATTGTTCATTTTTAATGTTAATAAAGTATTGTATATGAATAATTGTAGTTATTAATTATGAGGCTAGGAGATCATCCAAAGATGGATCATTGCCTATAATTAATGACACTAAAGGGGATTGATTGATATACTGGGTAAACATGGTTGTATATCCAAAGATAACATTCATGTTAACTCTGGTATGATTAATTGATCTATTAAAGTATGTTTAAATTAGCATCATTATTGATTAAAGTTATGTATTTGAGGATTACCCAAAGGTGAACTTAAATACATGATTAAAGTTTGTAGTGTATCTGAATCCATTAAAGTTTACTCAAAGTATTAACGTGTAAATTTGGATCATGTTTGCAGCTTCCAATAATGTTTTCGCCTTGGGCAATGCAATGATCAAATTCAATGGGCTGAACTATGCAGAATGGTCTGAGTATATTCAGTTTCATTTAGGTGTGTTGGGTTTGGACTTAGCGGTCATTTCGGATGAAAAGCCTGCAGCCATTACTGGGACCAGTACAGAATCTGATAAGTCTCTTCATGAGGCTTAGGTACGGTCCAATAGGCTGAGTTTGAATTTGATGCGAATGACGATGGCTGAAAATGTCAAGCCATTGATGCCCAAGACGGAAAATGCAAGGGAATTTATGATGAGAATTAAGGAATACTCTCAATCAGACATAGCTGATAAATCCATTGTAGGAACTCTAACGAGTGAGCTGACGACCAAGAAATTTGATTGGTCATGGCCTATTCATGATCATGTGACCAGTATGGCTAATCTAACAGCAAAGTTGAGAACGATGGGTATGGATGTGAGTGAATCCTTTTTGGTTTAATTCATCATCAACTCACTGCCTCCTGAATTTGGCCAATTCCAAGTGAATTATAACACTATTAAAGAGAAATGGAACTTTCAGGAAATTAAGGCCGTGTTAGTTTAGGAGGAAGGGAGATTAAAGAAGATGAAGGATCACTCCATTCATCTCACTGTTCGTAATGATGCTAGTGGTAGTAAGTCTAAACCACATCAGAAGAGTAAGAAGAAGAACAAAACCTCTATGAAAGTTACTGGAGGTCGGATCCAAAAGGATCAGAAATGCTTCTTCCGTAAAGGGTGGGTCACTTCAAAAGGGATTGCCCCAAAAGAAAGGCTTGGTTCGAAAAGAAAGGTATGTACTGTATATCAGTATGTTTTGAATCAAACGTAATTGAAATGCCCAATAATACTTGGTGGTTAAACTCTGGATCTACTATTCATGTGTCACATATTATGCAGGGATTCCTTTCAATCCAGCCCACAACAGGAACTGAGAAGTTCCTCTATATGGGAAACAGAATGAAGGCACGAATAGAAGGAATTGGGACGTACAGATTGATCTTGGACACTAAGTGTCACCTGGATCTAGAAAAGTGTCTTTATATTCCTGAATGTGCTAGAAATTTGGTTTCTGTTGCAAAGTTGGATGAAGTGGGATTTAATCTTAAGATTAGAAACGGTGCATTTTCATAGTATAGACATTCGTATTATTATGGATCTGGTACTTTGGTTGATGATTTGTACCATTTTAATCTTGATGCTATATATGCTGATTCTCTATTTCTTATTGAGTATGGTATAAGTAACAAACGTAATGTGTATGATGATTGTTCTGCTTTCTTATGGCATCAAAGATTGGGTCATATATCCAAAGAAAGGATATTGAGGTTGGTGAAAGGTGATATCCTGCCTCAATTGGATTTTACTGATTGGGATGTGTGTGTTGATTGTATAAAAGGGAAACAAACAAGACACACATCGAAGAACCCAGCCATGAGAAGTAATGAGCCTTTAGAATTGATACACACCAATATTTGTGGCCCCTTTGATATTCCCACATGGGGTGGTGAAAAGTATTTCATCACATTCATAGATAACTACTCACGGTATTGTTATTTATATCTACTGTATGAAAAGTCCTAGTCAGCAAATACCCTAGAGGTGTTTATTGATGAAGTGGAAAGGCAGTTAGATAGAAAAGTAAAAGTGATTAAGTCAGATAGGGGTGGTGAATATTATGGAAAATTCAATGAAAGTGGACAATGTCCTGATCCATTTGCAAAACTTCTTGAAAGTTGAGGCATATGTGCACAGTATACAATGCCTGATACACCACAACAGAATGGTGTAGCAGAAAGACGGAATCACACACTTATGGATATGGTTAGGAGCATGTTAAGTTACAGCACTATACCTTTATCCTTGTGGATGCATGCATTAAGAACTGCTGCATATCTGCTGAACAGAGTTCCTAGTAAGGTTGTCCCTAAGACTCTTTATGAATTGTGGATAGGAAGGAAACCCAGTTTGAGACACCTTCATGTTTGGGGTTGTTCGGCAGAAGTACGGATATATAATCCACATGAAGGAAAGCTTAATGCAAGGACCATTAGTGGTCACTTCATTGGCTATCCTTAAAAGTCTAAAGGATATAGGTTTTATTGCCCTAACCATAGCACTAGAATAGTTGAGTCTGGTAATACTAGGTTCATTGAAAATGGCCAGTTCAGTGGGAGTGGGGAATCACGAAAGGTGGATATTAGAGAATTGCAAAATGAAAGATCCACAGTGAGTACTCCTACTCAAGTCGTTGTCCCCACACCCAGTGTTTCTATTCAAATTGTTGTTCCTTTTATTGCATCACAGTTACATGACATGCAAGAACAACAAATTCATACTCGAAACACACAAAGTGAACGCATAAGAAATGAACCAGGTGACAATGTGCAATTCACAAATAAACAAGTGATACCACAAGAAATGGCATTACAGAGGTCTACGAGACAGAAAAGGCCAGCTGTATCGAATGATTATGTGGTTTATTCACTTGAGCATAAATCGGAATTGAGCATTGATAAAGATCCAGTCTCATTTCAACAAGCCATGGAATGCAATGATTCTGAAAAATGGTTCAATGCCATGAAGGAAGAGATGAAATTGATGGATGTAAATCAAGTCTGGGAACTGGTAGAGTTACCTGAAGGATCAAAAACGAGTTGGCTGTATGTGGGTCTTCAAGACCAAGCAAAACTCGAAAGGTAACATCGAAAGGTATAAAGCCAGACTTGTTGCCAAAGGTTTCACTCAAAGGGATGGTATTGACTATAAGGAGACTTTCTCTCCAGTCTCTAAGAAAGACTCCTTAAGAATCATTATGGCTTTGGTGGCTCAAAATGACCTAGAGCTCCACCAAATGGATGTAAAGACCGCCTTTTGAATGGTGACTTAGAAGAGGAAGTGCATATGGACCAACTTGAAGGTTTCATCACCACTAGGCAAGAAAATTTGGTGTGTAAATTAAAGAAGTCGATATATGGACTGAAACAAGCTTCCCGACAATGGTACATTAAGTTCAATGATGTCATCACGTCATACGGCTTTGTAGAGAATACCGTTGATCGGTGTATTTATATGAAGGTCAGTGGGAGCAAGTTCATTATATTAGTCCTATATGTCGATAACATTCTTTTGGCTGCTAATGACATGGGTTTGTTACATGATGTTAAGAAATTTCTCTCTGAAACCTTTGAAATGAAAGATATGAATGAGGCATCCTACGTGATAGGAATAGAGATATTCCGTGATAGATCACAAGAATTGTTGGGATTGTCTTAGAAAGGCTATATCAATAAAGTATTAGAGAGATTCAGAATGGAAAATTACTCAACAGGAATAGTTCCAATTCAGAAAGGGGACAAGTTCAGTGAATTGCAATGTCCAAAGAATGATTTGGAACGGAAAGCGATGGAATCAATTCCCTATGCATCACTAGTTGGAAGCCTGATGTATGCGCAAACATGTACTCGGCCAGACATTAGTTTCGCTGTCGGAATATTAGGCCGATATCAAAGCAATCCTTGAATAGATCATTGGAAAGCCGGAAAGAAAGTACTTATGTACTTACAAGGCACCAAAGATTATATGCTTACTTATAAAAGATCAAGTCATCTTGAAATAATAGGCTACTCGGATTCAGATTATACTGGATGTGTAGACTCGAGGAAATCTACATTTGGTTACATGTTCCTCCTGGCTGGAGGAGCAGTTTCTTGGAAAAGTGGGAAGCAATCTGTCATTGCTACTTCCACTATGGAGGCTGAATTTGTAACGTGCTTTGAGGCTACTATTCATGCATTATGGATGCGGAATTTTATCTTAAGGTTTGGTTTGGTCGACAGTATAGAAAAACCGTTAAGAATTTATTGTGATAATTTCGCAGCTGTTTTCTTCTCTAAGAATGATAGGTATTCTAAAGGTGCGAAACATATGGATTTGAAATACCTATCTGTTAAGGAAGAAGTGCAAAACCAAAGAGTGTCTATTGAGCATATTGGTACTGAATTGATGATAGTGGACCCGTTAACTAAAGGTTTGCCAACGAAAACATTTACTGGACATGTTGCTCGGATAAGCATTTTGGACAGGTCCTCATTCTCTTGAAAGCCAATATTTTGTACTGCTCATATCATTGTGACACTCATGAATTCAATTAAGGCTATGGTTTTACTTGTACTTTGTTATCTCTGTTTAGTTGTATACAGTTATAGTTTGTGAGATAACTAATAGCATGTATGGAAATGACAATTTAAGGTTTCAATGTTCCTCAGTAAGGTTGTTATGAATTATAATGATTATGTGATACATGGA
This sequence comes from Rhizophora apiculata, assembly GCA_037832385.1. Classification (NCBI taxonomy): domain Eukaryota; kingdom Viridiplantae; phylum Streptophyta; class Magnoliopsida; order Malpighiales; family Rhizophoraceae; genus Rhizophora; species Rhizophora apiculata. The sequence continues at coordinate 1,235,338 of CM075433.1, read as the reverse complement.
AGGAACCATGTCGCTGAAAGATGTGTGACCGCCATAATCCAATCGTTTTAATTCAATCAAGTATTGTGATTTGATGATCTTTAAGGATTGTGCGCACTTATTTGTTATTGATTCATCAAATCATAACAAGGGCCAAGTGGGAGATTGTTAAATTAATTAATATGAGTGGCCCTTGTTATTTAAAGTATGACCCAAAATAAAAGGCCTAATATGATGGTCGGTTAGGTATGATGGTAATTTGGGTCATCGAATTCAAAATCCCTCCACTCTCCCTGTTCAAAGATAACTGCTACGGGAAAGATAACGGTTATCCCTATTCAAGGATAACTGTTATGGGAAGGATAACGATTATCTCTATTTAAAGATAACTGTTATGGGAAGGATAATCATTATCCCTATTCAGAGATAATTGTTATGGTAAAGATGATCGTTATCAGAAAAAAGAAATAATTCCCTGATTAGAGATAACTCAAAGGGGATAACAGTTGTACTTTTTTTTTGGTCGGTCTCTTCACCATCAGAGAGAAAAAAAAAAAAAAAAAGGCAGTGAAAGGGAAGAGTAGGAGAAAAGAAGGAGAAAAGAGAAAAGTATTCAGGAATAAAACGTAAAGAGGATTCTCATTTTCGCTATAGGAAATCAGCACAATAGATAACGATATGTTGATTTTAATACAATTTTATTACTAATATTCATATAAAAAAAGATTTTTTATTATAAAAATAAAATTTTCATAAAAAAAATTCTAAAAAAATCTAATAATAAAAATAATTAATATACAAATAAATATATAATTTTACGTATCTTTTAAAAAGTAATAATTTAATAATTATAAATTTTTTATAATAAATTTAATTTATCATTAATAAATGTAACCAAATTTCAATAGATTATATACGTTAACGACGCAACAGATTTGTTAACAGAAAAATGTTATATAATTATCAATTTATTACTTTTAAATATTTAATAAAATTTTTTTATAAAATACAAAATTATAAATTTATTACATATTTACTTTAACAAAAAATAAAATAATTAACAAAATAGTGATATTCTAATAGAGAATTGAGAGTTGTTATATAAAATATAAATGTTTATATAAAAACAGATTTAATTTATAAATATAAATTAAAAATAATATTAAATATATTAAATTTTAAAAATATATTAAAAAAAAAAAAACAGAGACCAAAAAACCAAAAAGAGACCAGGCAAACTCTCGTTCACCCGGTCTAGTCAACCCCACCGTTTTTTTTTTTTTTAATTATCAAGTCATCGCATCCGTTGACAATATGTACCCATCTATTTTAATTTTTTTTTTCCTTAGTATAACAAAGTCCAAAACCAAACGTGAAGTCTAAAAAAAATAAGTGAAGTCTACTAGAATATTTGTTATTAATTATATAAAAAATCCTAAGAATTGGTAGATGTTTCTATTTTAATTGGATTTTTTTTAAGATAGAATTTAAGCCTGTTGCCATTTTCATTTTTTATCTTTGTTTTTATTTTTTGTTTGTTCATGATTTAATAAATTAGGCCGGTGGAGAAGAGACGTGAAATGTCAGAAATCGTACAAACATAGAACGAGGAGTAATTAAGCAACTACCTTTAAAATCTCCGTTTGGCATGCCTCCGTTTGACTTTTATTTTGTGATATTCGCTCATTTGCCCGATTAAAACACTATGATACGTGGCGAGATTTAAGCGTTCCACTTCGGGGTTCTCGCCAACGCAAAAAAAGTCGTAGTCAACTCTGTCTTGGTTCAATTTAAAACCGTTGGATTAAGTATTACTCGGACGGTCCAAAAAGAAGGTACCGGCAGCATCCGGTCATTAAAGAGTTTTAAAAAAAAAAGAGTTGGTCAACATTGAAGAAAGAAGATTAAACAGAGAGACCCACCCCACGAGAACTCCACTTTATACAGTACATAGTTGGTCAGCTTTCTTTGTCTTGCACATTTTTCTTGTTGACCGTAGACCTTATGATGCCCTTTTTTGCCAATGCATTTTGATCTAAGGTATTGATTTTCATTAACATTGTTTAGGTAAATTTAGTTTCTTACCCTAAGAAATTGCTCTCACGTTTAGAGATTGGCAAAGTGCATTTAAGTGAATTACTCGGTTTGCTTTAAAAATTAAAAAAAAAAAAAGATTTAGATTGATTGGATTTGGTTTTTTCAATTTTGATATTAGACTCAAGTTGAGACTTTGAATTGTCAAAATTTTGATTAGTTGACTTTGTTTCAATTTACCTCAACCCAAAATAATTAGTCTTCATTGTATAATTTTGTAATTGCTCTTTTTGTTTTTTTGGTTTTTTGTTTTTTTTCTGAAGATGATAATTTTTACCATTAGTATATAAATTTTAGTTTAGTTTCTATAAAAATATAATTTTATTAATTATTATATATTATTCAAAATGAAAAATTAAACCTTCTTTCAATTTTCATTTTTGTTTTATTCATTTCAATTCTATATGATCTTGAAAATTTAATTCTACCAAACTAAAAAAAAAAAAAAAAGTGAAAATGGCATAACATAGAGGAGAGAGAAAGAAAGAGACACAATGAAGAAATAAAAAGGGAAAACTAGAAGGCACTGGAAAGGAGAGCGGGGTTTTGTTGGTGGCAAAACGTCGACGTTTGGAAAGTTAACTTTGAACCTTAATTGCTGTTAAAAATAAAAGCACTCCTTACTAGCAAAAACGATTAATATGCAAATAAATATATAATTTTATGTGTTCTTTAAAAAAGTAGTAATTTGATAATTGTAAATTTTTTATAATAAATTTAATTTATCATTAATAAATACAATCAAATTTCAATAGTTTATACGTGCAGCAGATTTGTTAATAAAAAAAAATTTTGTAATTATCAATCTATTACTTTTTAAATATTTAACAAATTTTTTTATAAAACACAAAATTATAAATTTATTACATATTTACTCTAACAAAAAATAAAATAATTAACAAAATAGTGATATTTTAATGGAGAATTGAGAGTTGTTATATAGAATATAGACGTTTGTATAAAAACAGATTTAATCTATAAATATAAATTATAAACAATATTAAATACATTGAATTTTGAAAATATATTTTAAAAAATTGAAAAAAAAAAAAAAAAAACAAGAGTTACTTATACAAATTCGTGGTCGGGGCTGCTGGAAAAACATGCACTATCTTATATTTGTTTCTAGACTAGCATAAGAAGACGTTTGAACATCGCCAAAATTTTAGACAAAAATAAGGTGGCAGCATTTTTTTGAACAAAGAATAAGACTGTTACTAGATTTGAGACGTATACATATGTTAAATGTAGGAATCCAACCCTTATATCGATCAATGGAATGAAGAGAAAATGTCAGAGTAGATAAGATATATTAGTTTTATATAACTGTTTCAACGATGCGATGCACAAAACGGGGAATATGTTCGAGAAGTCACGCGTTGGCGTCGCGAATAAATTTGTGTCTCGGGATATTACTTTGACTTTTTGGGTGCTGGTGCAATTTTTTCTCTCGTGACATTTGAAATCTTTAAAATTTAGTTAGAATCTTTTACCAAAAGAAAATGCTCATTCGTTATATGTTGTTGTTTTTTTTTTTTTTTTATAACTTTAAAAGGGTTACTTTTCCTGGATTAAATTGGAATGATATAATAAAAAATGCGTTCGTAGCTGTAACCTTCACTAAGATAATAATATATAACAATTAGTCAAAGTGTCTGGGAAAAAAAGTATACAAAAAACGCTGTTAATATACCGTTGATTATGGTTCACGTGCGACAAACATATCCTCGTCCTTTTGTACACAAAACATGTTAGCATAAAATGGTTACGTAAGCAAATAATAAAATTTTATACCTTAATAAAAACATGATTTTACTTAAATTGAAATATTTTTTAGGGTCTTCCATTTTATTATTTTTCTTCAAATAATCACAAATTTCACTAGTGTGCAATCAATTTAATCATTAATAAGTGTGCCTGTCTGGCTCTGGATAGCTGAAAATTAACGTGTTTATCCCACCAAAAGATCCCCTCCATTTGAAATACGTAAGGTAGTTTCTCACAGGGACATCTTTGGTAGGGAATCAGTAAACACTTACCAGAAAATTATATAAAAGTTGGGGATAAATCGAGTAAATCTTACAAGTGAAAGGATACAAGAGCAAAATGCGTACTTATATTCAAGATAAACAACTGAACAAGACACAAAAGCAAAAGATGCTTAAACCAACTTAAACAAGCATTAACTCTTGGTAATTTTTCAACTTTCTCAAGTTCTTCTAATCCCGTCAAAAAAATATTAAAAAAAAAGTCCACACAACTGTATACGTTTCTTTCTTGGACTTCAAACCCCAACTTGCTTTTTAAGAAATTTATTTTCCAACGTGGACCCCACAGCCCACTCTGAATTCACTTTGGTCTATGCTATCATTTCTTTCTTTATTCCCCACTACCTAGATGGAAAATTCAAAGTTATATCAGCCGTTGGATCGTAACTGCTCTTTGACTCTAACCTCCCTCTCGCACTGCGTTCACCTGGTCATCCGGTCACTCCCCCCACTACATTAACTAGGCCAGGCCTGGGTTTCTTCGTTCCAATTCTTTCTATTGTCCCTGCCGTGAAGTCTGAAGGTCTTCTAGGCTTTAATGGTTGTTAGCTCTTTTTCTTCTTTTTAAATATGAGCAGAATGGCAGTCGAGCTTATGAGCTTTTCGAAGATGGATGATCAGATGGCTATACAGGAGGCTGCATCTCAAGGCTTGAAAAGTATGGAACGCCTGATCCGCCTCATGCCTCAGCAACCTAACCTCGTTGACCGCACGGACCTCACCGACCTCACCATTTCCAAGTTCAAGAGGGTCATCTCTCTCCTCAACCGGACCGGTCACGCCCGGTTCAGGCGCGCCCCGGTTCAAACCTCCTCTTCTTCCTCGGCCTCGATGCCGTCTGCGGCGTCTTTATCTCTCTCTGTCCCAAGTTCCCAATCCCCAACATTAGGCCCCACTCAGGTGGCCGCTCCGGAGACCTTATATCAAGCGCCGGTTATCCAAGCAGTCACCGCTCCCCAAGCTCCGATCACGGCTTCAACGAGCTTTGCCAAGTCTCAGCCGCAGAGCGTGACTCTTGACTTCACGAAGCCTAGCATTTTTAGCTCAAACGCTAAGAGCACGGATCTTGAGTTCACAAAGGAGAGCTTTAGCGTGTCATCGAACTCATCGTTCATGTCCTCGGCGATAACCGGGGACGGCAGCGTGTCGAATGGAAAGCAAGGATCATCAATCTTCTTGACGCCGGCAGTTTCCGCGGGCAAGCCGCCACTCGCTTCGGTGCCCAATAACAAGAAAAGGTGCCACGAGCACGATCACTCGGACGACGTCTCCTGCAAAATTTCCGGCTCCGCAAGTGGCAAGTGCCATTGCTCCAAAAGAAGGTACGCTGACAGTGGTGTTATTTGCATACGGGCGCTTCCTCAGCAGACTCTTGATTCTGCGCTTTACTTTTAAGATCTAGCCTGAGACTGCACGCTTGATTAAAAACTAAGAAAATCTCTGGAAACTGAGTAACGAGTCAACTCAGTGGATGCAGTTGAGTTTGAGACGAGTTACTCCGGTTTCATTCAGAGAATCGTTTAATGTCAACGAGACTAACCAAAAAAAAAAAAAAAAATTTACAAAACAATTTAATAATACAAACAATATCTTACATGATCTGCAATAAAATAGCGAGTTTACTTTCTTGAATCCAGGAAGCATCGAGTAAAGAAATCAATTAGAGTCCCTGCGATTAGCTCGAAAATCGCCGATATTCCACCGGACGAGTACTCATGGAGGAAGTATGGTCAAAAGCCGATCAAGGGTTCCCCTTTCCCGAGGTGACCTACCGAAAGTCATTTTCTGACCATTGATTCTTGTTGCTGTGAGTCCAATCTGACGGATTCTAATATTTGGGCTTTTACTTGTTTCCGGTTTTTAATTTCCAGGGGTTATTACAAGTGTAGCTCCGTGAGAGGGTGCCCGGCGAGGAAACACGTAGAGCGGGCTACGGACGATCCGAAGATGCTGATTGTTACCTATGAAGGGGAGCATCGTCATACCCAACCGGTGATGCCGCAGAACCTGGCCTCTGGTGTAGGCTGTCTTCGAGTCGACGTAAGAGACGAATAATTATAAAATTAAAAAAAAAAAAAAAATGGCATTAGGATAAAGACATAGCCTTTTGTAACCTCGCTATGACAATTCAATGTAAATCTTTTATCTCGTGATTGAAGTAAACTAAAAGTTTTAGTTTCTCGTCATTTAATTGTTGTCTAACCAATTCCTTGATTTTATGTTGACCATTAGGATTGATATAAAAAAAAATTACTAACTGTACGTAAATGAGAAATATGTTGTTATCTTTAAAATTTAATAATTTGAGTTTGGTAGAATTTTTATAATAAATTTATTGTGGTGTTAGGTTAAGAGAAGAAAAATCATTATAACAAATGCGTGGTACTAATATCATAACATGTATTGAAATTAAAATGCCTATTAAGGTTCATTTGTGGCGGAGAACTTGATAGGGCAAACGAATATATGAGTCTTATTAATTTAATTTTATTTAAATAAAATTATAAAAATTTAAAAATAAATTTTAATTAAATTAAAATATAAAATTAAAACTTAACTAATTTTAAATATTTTATTCCTAAAATTAGAAGCATTTTGAAGGTATAATTCTTAAAGAAAGTAGTTGGAATTATTTTGCTTTCAGATTTAATGCAAAAAAAAAAAAAAAAAAAAAAAAACAAACAAAACAAAACAAAACAAAGAAAAGTAACCAAATCAAAGAAGAATTGCCGCAAAAAATGTTAATGGTTAGCTCCTCAATCATACTTGCCAAATCTTTTGTCGTCTCTAACAAATTTTAACATTTCTCCTATAATAAGCCTAGATCTATACTTCACATCTCCGCTATCCATGCCATCAAGCCCACCAAGAATCCCATTACTTTCAGTGACAGCCCCCACAACAGCCTTTTACAGCAACGCACGCTAAAGTGGCAACAACAACTACCCTCGTATCAGCGATAATGACTGTTTTTGCTTTCTTCGTGAATTATGGGAAATAGAGCTTAGAGAGCTGGAAATCAAAGAAGGCCTTGCAACTCCTGGGATAGTCAGATCAGGATGAGATTAGATCAATGCTCAAGATGTTTAACACTTTCCCTTGATAGGGTTTGTGGGGAGACTAAGAAATTTAAGCAGTAGCCTAGGCAAGATTTTGGGAGGCTAGGGTGCCTGATTTGGGAGCGAAGAAATTAAAGTTAAGTTATAGTTTTCTCTTTTAATTAACTAAAATTACCTTTTTCATGCTTTTATATATATATATATGTATATTAATTTCAAGGTTAACATCTAAAAAAAATCATGATCTTTGCACATATTAATAAATAAATCATGAATTTAAAAATTTACAATTTAACTTTTATAAGATTTTTTTCATGACAAATCTGCCGTGCTGTTTGGTTGGATGAATGAAAACTATTAAAAGTAGTGATGTGACATGATGGAGAAATAATCTTAACTTGTCTTAAAGACAAAATACTAGTAGGATCCACGTAAGCAAAGAAGAAGAAGGTATCAGGCCAATTGATAGTTGGGTTCAACCTAATTGATTTTATTTAATTAACACCGTTAAAAGTAATTTTCATTGTTTTAAAAATAAATTTAAACTCTAGTTAAACAACAAATTAAAAACCAAACATAGTCTTAAAAACCCACTTCTCCGAAAGTAGGCAGCCAAAGTCCTTTTAGTCCTAAAATGCCCACAGAATCCTAAATATTTGGTAGAAAATGTAAAAGAAAGAGTAGACTTTAAATGGAGAGTGTGAGATGGAAATTTTGAGTGATAGAGAGAGAGAGAGAGAGAGGAAACAAGATTGTAAATCACAACTTATATTTGATGTGTTCATTGTGTGAAGGTGAAGGGTCATTTGCTACAAGCATGGTAACATGTCACATTCAATGCAACCATGGAGTGGATGCTTAAATTTATATCTTATGGAGCCAAAATAACCCTAGATGTCAATTTCTTAAATGCCACTACTAGAAACAAGATGATTACATATTCTTTCAATGGTTTGATTCAAAAATTGGTAAAGTTTACAAAGGGTGATTGGATCACTAAGAGAAGAAACAAAGAATTAGAAGCTACAATTAAAAGTGAAAATGATCATAATAATCTCTTTTCAAATTAGGTTCAAATGATGGAAATAGAATTTGATTTGAAGAAAAAAGAAACTCCAATAGATAGTTGAAGAATTGAGTCAATTGAAAGTTGATTGTATTGAACTAAAAAAGATGAACATGTTATTGTTAGAAGAAAATGCTCACTTGAAAGGTAATATAAGGCTTTCAATAAGAGTATTTGTACTATACTAATCTTTATTTTTTTTATCTTTATTAGTCATTGTTTAATTAAGATATAAATAAAAAATTCATATTTCTACTATAATGTTAAAGTGTGAAATTATAAATAAGTATCTCCCTCAAGTGAGAAACCTATGCTTGACATTTCCATAAAATTATGGAAATTGAAAATCATAAGAAATTAAGAGTTTGCAATTAAATTGAGTAAATTGTGTTGATAGACTTGATTGAAAATGTAAATGGCTAAATTAGATAACAAAGAAATGAGGAAAGGTAATTACATTAATAAGTTTAATGCACAAAATACCATTGTTAAGTTAAATGAATAAAAATGAAATCTAACAAGTTTTGAGTTTAACATAATCCTAAGCTATATAATGACCATTCAAGTTTGTTATCTTAACAAAAATACAAAATAGATAAATTTAGCAAACTACCCAAAAAGCCTAATTCCTTCTTTTTATCAACTATATAAATCAATTGGTACCATTAGGTGGTTGAGTCCCACTTATGTTAGCTAACTTCTTTTGTCTTGGAGTTTTGGTTTTACTTTAGCTATTAGTCCCAACACCATCACCACTACCTAACTTCTTCTTTCTAATATTTACATTTAACTATCAAGTAGCTTGAGATATATTAGCATTAATCTTATTTGGACTGAACACCATAGTTTTGGCATGTGTGTAAGGCTTATGAAAAATGAAATAAACATTGAAATATGCACTCATCTCTTTTGTTATATGCCATGATCTAATTATCAATTAAAAAACATTTACATTTCAAGTACCCTCAAGTATACATTGTCAATCTTTGTTGAGAAATGAATCCTATATCCAGTCCTTATTTGTCTCTTGTTTGGTGTAATCTTTTATTCATTTCATTATAATAGATGATGTATCTAACTTTTGTTGATTAGTCTAACTTCTTTTTATTGCATTTATTCCATTACTTGGTTTTTCTCTCCTTTTTGCCTACAAAATCTATGACAATCAACTACAAACTTACATGGGTAAAAAAAAAAAAAAAAAATTATTGAAAATCAATCAAAATCATAACCAGTACTTACTTGGCCAAAACTTTTTTGAACTAGTTATGCCTTAATTGTCTATTGTTGGACTTACCTTACATTGGCTAGCTTGAATTTCTTTCCTTCCTTAGTCTTCCTTTTTTTCTTGAACCATAACAATAGTCACAATCAGTAATAAAACATTAAACATGAGAGTCAAAGATTTATCACTTTGGTTTAATGGCAAATTTCTTACTTAATTTAGTTATCTTTGCTATATCTGTGCTTAGCTTGATTGTGCTTAATGATTTGAAGTTATTTCCTTCTTTTGTCTTCCTCTCTTCTTAATTTATAATAAATAAATGTTATTACCAATGCATTACTTGGGCTACAAAATGCAATGTTTTTTTTTTTTAAACAATTTGACTTACATGTGTACCTAATGGTACAACTGACTTTAAACCATTGTTACTTGGGCATCATCTCCTATTATGCCTAAAACATTTAGTTCTATGGTATTATATCTTAATTTTGACCTTTGGCATATGTCCATACCTCTTAGGAGATTCATTTATGTTTCCTCTCTTTGTACACTTTGGTTTATTAGGCATGGTTTTGAATGGAAGGAGTAGCATTGTATAATTCCTAATTATAAGCTACAATTTAAACCTATTCAATAGCTCTATTGACTTGCTATATGTTATTATCTATGTTATATGTTTATAACAATTATAAACAACATTATCTAAATTTTACCTTTAATGAGTAACGAATATCACGACATGTTTACGGGGGATCATCATCAAATTCCATTATTTGTAGCCATAAGATTTAGAATCAAGATCTATAATAAATATGTCATCATTACATGACACTTCAAACTTTAAAGTACTATTTGCCTTAATTATGCACATTTTAAACTCTAACTTAATATTTTTAACTTTTTTTGGGATATAAGGATAAATGTCATCAAGACATTGCTCCATCAACTTTTTTCTTTTTGTCACTCCAAGTCTTTTCATCAAAGCAACCCTTATATCTTATAACATGTTAATGATACTCTTTGTATTAACCTCAACAACGTACCTATTAAAGCATTCAAATATATTATTGTTTGTCATGTCACATTTGGGTCAAATATTGATGAATGCTTTGACAAACTTCATCTTATCTTAATTAGTGAAATCATATCATGCTTTTAAGCTTATTTCCTTTATCTTCTTAATAGATTCTCTAAATTAAGTTTTGGTTGTGCTTCTAACAATTTTACAAAAGCATTGTTATAGTTTATGACCCTTAAACTTCTTGTACCTATTTATATAGACATGTTTGACACAATTTCTATATTTAACATATGACAACATTTCTTTGGCATAATCAAGAATATCCTACATTAACAACTAATAAAAATTTTCTTAACAAACATCTTATTTTTCACTTATAAGAATAATTATGAATAAACATCATACTAATTAAATATCATTGAGCATGAGAAGTAAGCATACCTTTTGTCAATCACTTATGATTGTTTATCTGAGACCAGTTAATAAGCCAAGATTTTCCATAAACAACTTAGTAATGTTTTCCTTTGTCACTATTGTCCAAGTACTAAGAGACATTTGATTAATCCCATCCTTATTTATTACACTTAATAGGGCTCTTTTTAAGAAAGTTTTTAAGGAAAAACCATTAAGTCTTATTATTGGCTTATAACCATTGTTGAAAGTTTCTTTAGACACTTTGAAACCAATATAAAACCTACAACGAAAAATTTTTTAAGGTCAATTTCTATCTCATTTGTCTTTAACTTGAAAAAAAAAAATGTTTTGGTTTCTTAGGTTTAACTCTACTTTAAAAGGTCAAAGTTTGCTATAATATTCTTCGATTGATCTTGTCAACATTGACACTACTTTTTCCTTAACCCTATAATAATGCATCTATGTGACAATGAGTGTAAATTTCTCATTTATGTTAATCCTTATATAATTAATAGACTAGTTATAATTCTTTTTGAATTTAATTAGATATTTTTTAGCTTACCACTCAACTATTGCCTTTTTGTTCTTCATCACTTGACAATGTGTGTGCATTTCAAACGACCATGAAGGTTAACTCCTTTCTACCTTAAGTAACAAACAATCTTTATGTACATCCCACAACACACCTAACTTTCATCATCTTCCATTTAGTCTTACACCATCTTAAGGGATAACCATTAAAAATAACATATTTTTATATACACTTCTTAAATTTCTCAAACCTCATTTTTGTAATGAACTCTAATATCTTATAACCCTAGTTTAGATTATATTGAGATTATATACTTTATAATTCTTCTTTCTTTGCATTTGCTTTATGTGGATCTTTATATCATCTTTTTCACTACTTATAGAAGTATTCATATTAACATCAAAATCTTTGTACTCACTTTACATCTACCATCAATATTACTTTACCTAAGATTAACCATAGTTACATTGACAGGCTTTGTGGCCTTCTTGGCATTAACTTCCTCATATGTATAAAATCTTGTAGTTCTCATGTTCTTTATTTTTTTTTTTTTCTTTCCTAACATTTAAATATTCCTTATCATTTATTTACAACTTTTCATTTCCCATCATTAGTTATGCTCTCATCAAGAGAAATGAAATTAGGGCCTTCATCACTCTTATTAATATCACCATCATAATACTACTCAAACATAATATTTAAATCCCTAGTTCTAGGTCCCCTAGCCATTCCTGAGTCTTTCTTCCATTTCTATCACTTTAACCCAAATATATAATATTAAAACCTCTATCATCTTTATCAAACTCATTATTAGCATCAATGATAACACTATCTTGTGAGGCAACTCCATATATAGGTGCTTTAAAACCACTATCTCTACATTTTTCATTGACATAACCAACTTCTTTGGACTGATTAGGCTAGATATAATATTTAACAACCACAACTTTATCAACTACATGTACAACATATACCTATGCAATGTATTCTCTATTTGCAACCATCTTATCCAACATTTCTAAAAAAGGCATATCAAATGCCATTTTCAAAAACTTATTTCTGTCTAAGAATTGACTGGAGAAATTGTAAAGGTAACTTTTACATTCTAGTAATAATGTTTTTTTAAAGTAAATTTTATATAAATTATTGACAAATACTCTGTTGTTATGATTTCATAAATCTTAATATTCCTTTTAACATATAAAACCTCACTCTCTAGTTCCAATGTCCCACAATAATTAAGAATTAAATTTATCAACATTCTATAAAACAACAAATCTTTTCTAGTTTTAGTTTTTCAATTTTTTTTTTTAAATTTTTCAATGACAATTCAACACCCAAGACAAATCCAATAAGTGCTTATAAAATTTTAAAAATCCTAATCTCCTTTAATTTATCATACAGTGGTTTGACCAACAAGACATACAATGAGCAATTTTAAAATAAGTAAGAGTTGCCTAAAAACCATAATATATACTTTTTTTTTAATCTAAAGTATTACTTCATTCAATTATTAAATAAAAATATTAAAGTACATATGAGTTATTATAATATTTAAACATCCATTAAATCCATAATTTAAAAAATTAGATTATAACCAAAATTGAGAAAATCTAATATTGGTTCATAGTTGCAATCAACTAAACTCCTATTAAGCTATAATATACAAAAATTGCATACAAATTTTACCTTAATATGTTCAAATAAGACGAACCCCTCTTTCTAATTGCAAATCAATGTGGATCACTTTATGTCTTTAATGTAGGTATCAAACAAACCTTTTGTTTTCATCTTCTTTCACATTTTTTCTTGACATTAGAATTTCATTGACCATATATTCTTCTAATTGCAAGTCCCTACCTAGCCTTTGTCCCCATATTAGGGGCTGATGCTTTTGCTTTTATGGAAAGAATTATTAGGATTAGGTTTTTGATTTAATATGAGAAAATTTTGTTAAAACTAAATTGTGAATTTTTAAAGGTTATGGTATATTTGTTAATCTACTTAAAAGTCATGATTTTTTAAGATATTAACCCATAATTTTATTTGAATGAAGTTAAGAAGGTTGGACCCAAAAAATCCATTTAACTCAATAAAATCTCCATATGGGGTGGATCTTATTAAGAATTTTATTTTTAGTTAATGTCATTATATTTATTTTATTAAATGTCACATTGTTACTTTTAACAATTTTCATTCACTTACCTTAATATTAAGGTAAATTTATTATGAAAAAAAATTCTACAAATTTTAAATTTTTAATTTTAAAAATTATAATATATTTGTTAATTTGTATAAAGTTATGATATTACTACTATTCATATTAATTTGGTGGTTTGGACGTTTTATTTTCTAAAACAAAGAAATGGATTATAAGTGACCTGTTGGGAGTGCAATTATGAAGTTAGTTGTTGTCATTTAGTATTTGACTAGTGCTAAAGAAGCAATTAGACATGTTAATATAGAATTCCAATTAGATAAGGAAGGGTGTAACAAGCAATTGACTTTTTGGCCATTTTACAACTTAATGTATAAATTTCCACTTGTTTGATTCATTGATTTTTTTAAAAGAAAGATTGATAACAATTAAGGTGCTTTTTCTATTCTCGATCTATGCATAAGCTTAAAAGTTGAAAATGCATGGACCTTAAACCCTCAAGATGAGTATTCAAGTTCTTAAAAGGCTTAAGTTGAATGTTTAGGGTCTTTACTCCCTACACAAGTGTCCAAGATAAGTATTTAAGTTTTCAAACTCTACAATTGAAGGTTCCTTTGGAACAATAACTATAAAACTTTGCTTTTTTAAGGAAATAAAGTTGGACACATTGAGCTTTTCTTCAAAATATATTGATGCATGTTTGTGTTTACCACATGAGTGAGAAGATTACCTAATCAGGTAAATGTAGTTTTGATCCCAGTCAAAGATTCTTATAATGACTTGCTTGAGGTGTTAAGACCAAATAAGCTAAATCCAAAGGTTTAGGCCTCATGGGCTCAATGTCTTGGGCTCTATGATTCATTCTAATAATATCCTTATCAACCATCACTCTTAATCTCTCATTATTTGTATTTTGTTAAAAAATTAAGAATAGGGATGTAACATGAATCAGGTGGTCCACATCCAGTGATGAATCTATGACTTTTTTTTTTTTGGTAAATAGAAGCAACAATTAGTAAAATTGAAAACGAACTATTATTCAAATTTTAAAATTTTCAACTTTAGTTTGTTTAATAAATTAATTAGATTAAAATTGAGTTTTAATATTGATGTCATTGAATAACAAATTGAGTTAAATCAAGTATAAATTATCTAAATTGAAATTAAAAAAGTTTTAATGAGTAAGACCTTTTATTGAATTGAACTTATAAAATTTTCTTAAAAGATAACTGCTTTACCTTCATAATATGTATAAAAGTAATTAAAATTATAAAAATATATTATTATAAATAAAATTAAAATGATAAAGTATATCAATTTTAATAAAATTAGTTAATTAAAATATAAAAATGCTTCATTTTAGTATATAATTTTAAATATATAACTATAATTTGAAAATGAAATAACTAAACTTACCTAACTCACTAAAGGAGTTTCCTAATGAATTTATATATGACCTTTATATAAGTTATTCATGAATTTAAATGAGTTAAACTTATCATTATTTAAGTTGACATCGTAAATGAGTTTTAAAATGGGGCTCGTCACTTGTCTGTATAGTTAAAAAAAAAAAAAAGAAGAAAAGAATGACAATTTCAAGAATGCTTATTTTATTTTAATGTTTGATTGAAAGATGAAGCACATGATTTAAGAATAAAGGGCATTGCAAACAATATATGCATATTGATAAAGAAGATATTAAAAAATTGAGTGTATAAAACTTTTATGCCTCATAATTTTTTATTTAATAAAAGAATTATTTGCATCTTTACTTTTTAAATTAAATGGGAAAGAATATTATTCGGTGGAGGAAAAATTAATTTTTAGCCAAATAACTTCAAATTTTTTATATTAAATCCTAATTGTTGGGAAATTTCAGTAAGGACATTTGCCTCTACTCCTGAATATGTAACTCGGCCACTGCCCACGTCCCAACCTCGCGTCGACTAGCGTGGCTTGTGTCGTTGCACAGCTCACAACGAAGGATAGCAGCCCATGCATGACACATTTTTCTACCAGGACTTAGGCTAAGATGAGAACCTGCAGCGAGGAGGTTGTGCTTAGGCACGTCCCGTGGCTTGTGTCAATAATCCTTTTTGTTTTGTTTGTTGAAAATGTTGTAGGTGGACTAAGGAGAAGATATAACTAGTAAACCAGTATTTAAATACTAAAACATTTTTTTAGATGGCTGAATAAGAAAAACGAACTCTAGTTTTACGTGATACAATAATACGAAGAAGAGTATATGATTAAGTGATAGTTTGAAAAAGAATAAAAATATTTTTTAAAAAAAATAAACAGTTACACAGTCTTTGTATTTTGTTTTAAATTTTAAGCAAAAAATGCAGGGTTTTTGGTTCTTTAATTACATTTTATCTTCATTTATTTATTTATCTATCTCATATCAAATTTCCTTTTACCTATTTTAAGAAAGGAAAACTTTTAGTTTTTGAAAGAAAACTAGTCCAGTGTCTTTCAGAAGACTAAGCATTTATATTTTTATTTCTAAAATTTTAGATTCTAATTCTATAAAAAGAAATGCAAGATTTATAAAAATAGAAAAATAAAATATTTTTATTGTATAATTTAAAATTTAGTAGATCTTTTTAATAGACTTAAAAGAAAAAAAAAAAAAAACAAAGAAAACCAGTTCAAAAACACAAATTAAATGCAACAGCCAACCCAATTGTGCCATGGCTCAGAGTGGTATTGTGAATTCGTTATTTATTTGTCTGGACTGAAAATACAAGACAAATTAATTGTATCAAAGTACATACAAAACGACAAGTCTACTCCCAAGAATATATATATATATATGTATGTATGTATGTATGTATATAGAGTACTTCACACGACACGACTTATTTTACACATCTTATTAAGAATGTCATATTAGGTCAAAAAGAAGATACTGGACCCCGTTGGAACCCAAACACAAGTTACAAGGTCAAGGGCGGTACGCCAAGTTTCAAGCTAAAGCCTACTGTCAAATGGTCTCTCCATCCGAAAAGGTTATACAAACAGTGAGACATTATATTGTGTGATGTCTTTTAATACTTTATAGATATCGAGGATCCATATCGAGATTGCTCATTAGCGTTGATCTAGGACTTGCATAGTTCCAATTCACTTTATATTGCTAATTAGATTGCTAAAACTACTCAAATTTGAATGTATCAAAATGATTGAACTCTTCTTTTTTTTTGGGTACCGAAATTTGAAATTTTCTTAATTTGGTTGCAAACAAATTGATTTATTAATGAAGTTCATTTACTTTGTTCGAAAAAAATGATAAATACTCAATTATAATTCTGGTAGCAACTATTTCTACCAGTTTGGGACACCATTGGAGGAGAGAAAAATTTTTGATGGGTTAGAGGTTAGGGTACTCAAACATTGCCTCCATAAGAAAATTTTATATGAAAATGTACATTAGTTTGAAGAGAATTATTGAGATTAAATTTTGAGTTTGAATTCAAGAATCTCTTACACCATTTTAAATAACAAAATAAAATAAAATAAAATTTAATTTTTGTAGCCCAAATTTCGGTGTACCACATCTTTAACTAAGTCATGATCATGATAAGGAGGGGATGACGTTGAAATAAAAGTAATAAAAAAAAAAAAAATTCATGATGAGGAGGTGGGGACAGAATCAAAATCATGGGTTATGATCCACTACTTAGTCTTCTGGGGCCGACGGAATTCGCCGTTCTTTATTGGCCCATGATGCAATCACGTTAATCCAAATCCAATCTTGCTGTAGAACGATTTTTCAGCGTTCCTTTTTCTTTTTGGTGGTAGTTTTTAAAGGTTTTTCCTAACATTGGCGTACATGATGTCTTTATTTTCATTTTATGACTAGCATTTATGCTCACGCTATTGAAGAATTGCAAACAACTTTAATCAGTCAAATATTTAAGCAAGATAAATCATTTTCTTAAAAATCTATTTAATCCACAATAACAACTAATTGTTAAAATTATTTATTTAAGTTGGTGAGAAAATTTTTTGAGCAAATTGGGGGGAGAAACTTGGCAGCAATTTGAAGATTGATCCCAGTAAAACGCAATACATGCCGATTCAAAAGGAGACAAGCTCTCTAAAAGGTCTAAACTTTTATAAATTGTTTAAATTGAAATTTAAATCTTTTTAAGATTTTAGGTAAAACTAAATCTTTTATTTATATCTCAAATAGAAATTTTTTTAAACGAAAAAAGAATTAATTGTTAAATAAGCATGTTGACCAAATACAATACAATTTTTTGTTTGATTAAAAAAAAAAAAAACATAGGGGAGGACAATTAAAAACTCCAAATTATGCAAATTCAAACTTTAATTTTGAAACATCAACAATCGAACATGTTTCACCACCAAAATAAGCATCACCGAGTCTGTTGTTCCTGAAAGCGCCGCACCCAGCAGAGTAAACAACGAAGAGGAAGATGAGGAGTATAATGTCGATGACGACCACCTTCTTCCAGTCCTCTAGGGTGTCTAGCAGCTCAACCTTGCAAGCATTGCAGTTGAAGCACAGAACATCTGATTGATTATCTCAGGCAGCACAATCAAAATTGGTGGAAGTTGCAGATGTCTTGCTCCAGTTTTTAGGGCTCACATAAGTAAACCCAGTCATTGGATGGCTTGCAGCAAAATTAAAGAACCTAAGCCAGAAACAAAGAAAACATATTTTCTTGAAATCTTTGAGAGAAAAAAGAGGAATTCAAATCTCAACAAAAGCATGCAAAGTCAAACATTTGGACAAACACCTAGTAAGCAAACAATGCGTTTCACCAGTTTTAAGAGAATTGAAAAGAAACGGACTTTTTAGTGTGGATTGTCATTGGCCAAAGGAGAACAATTGAAACACGTTCGATTTTTGGTTTTTGGGTCCCAATTAGGGTTTGGATTTGCATAATTTGGAGGCTTTAGGCTCTCCTCGTCGCATGTAAGTGTTTTTTTTTTTTAAAAAAAAAAAAATTGTATTTTGCTTAGTTAGCATACGAATTTAATAATTAAGCTTTATTGTTTGTTTAAAAACGTTCTTATTGGAGATGTAAATAAAACGTTTAATCCGCAACTAAAAATTTAAAAAAGGTCAGACTTCAATTACAAAAATCTACCAATGTTTAGGCTTTTTAGAGAGGGCTTGTCCGATTCAAAAGTATCTCGAATGGGCATTGGAGAGAAAGGATGCATACCTATGTAATAAATAAGTAAAAAAACATAAATAGTGTAAGCAATATTGTTAATCTATGACAGAAAAAGCAACATTATTTCAATGCACAAAAAGTATAGTGGGGAGTGTTTCAATGTGTAAACTGGACAGAACCACTAAGAATGAGTCGTAATTACAACCCAAGCACCATCATCAAACTATGAACAACTTGCCTCATCATCAATCATGCTTATCTATTCTATGTTAGGTATTTCAAATCATCGCAGACTGCTTGCAACCAATCCATAATTGCCATGTTATCTTGGATCAACTAGTGCAGTTGATGGATTGGTCCTGAATTGAGTTTTTAAAAAGCTGCCATCGATAGTTTAGATGTAGAATGTATGTTGGAATATATAACTTGCATTAGTCAAGTTTATGTAGCTACCATGTGAAAAACAAACTAACTTGTGCAAATTGTGATTGTGCCGTGCAAATATGGGCTGGAATTCAAAATTTCCATATTTGATTGGATATTCTTAGCCATTAAGAATACATATTCTTAGTAAATAAGAACACGTACTGTTAACTTTTAAGACATGTATTCTTAGCCTTTAAGAAAATTTGCCGGGTTGTTTTCTTCTAGGTTGAGTTTTCTTTGACCATAAACGGAGGAGGGGCAGAGAGCATAAGAAGAGCAAAAATGTAAGCTTTTGTTATTGGTACGTGAGGTTTGAATCTTGTGCATAATCAGTGATTGTCAATTTGGGTGTATTGTGCTTTTGGGTATTGTGAAACTTTAGAATGACGCTGTAATATGCTCTTATTTGCTTAGTTAATGGATACTCTTAACCTATATTTGCTCGTGGGCATAGGCTTTAAGCCAAACCACGTAATTTTGTGCGTCCATTTATTTGTTCCTTTTAGCCTTCTCTATTTTGTTGCGTTTATTTCAGTGCTTCCACTGCCCATTTGCATAACAAATTTTTATCAAAGCTGTTTAGCTGTGTTCTTGAGGGGTCCAACTATAATGTCAAAAAGATTTGAAATCGAGAAGTTTGATCGTCAAGTTAGCTTTCTATTGTGGCAGGTCAAGTCAATGTCGACTCCAATTGGTTTGCAAAATGTTTTGCTTGGATCTCGAATCTATTGATATTAAAATTGAAGATGAAGATAAAGTTTTACGACTTTAATGTTCCTTCCCTCCCTCTTACAAAAAATTTCGAGAGACTCTGCTTTATGGTTAAGGGACCATTTTTCTTGCAGGTGTTAGACAGCTCTTTTGTCTAAAGAGCTTATTGATCAAAAAACTACATGACGAGAAGTTTGACGGTCTAATAGATGGTATCCTCTCAACAGGGAAGTTCAAGGATCCAAGTTCTAGCAATGAAGATTGCAAATCCAAGTCTAAATCTAAACATAAATACATGACCTGTAATTGTAGTCATAAGAAGGGACACATCAAGTCCAAGTGAAGCTAGTTTTGCGGAAGGTGATCTTGGTTCCAAGGTTCTCTTTGTAACAACCGGTGACAGTTTGAGATCCAAATCTCAACAGATCTCAGGCTATGGTTGTTCCTACCATATGACTCCTAATGAGGAGAGATTTTCCACTTACAAATCAGTTGAAGGTGGGATTGTATTTATGGGAAACAATACATCTTGTTCCATAGCCGGTAAAATTACCGTCCATATCAAAATATTTGATGGGACATTGAAAACTCTCTATGATACATGAAACGTTTAGGACCTAAAATATTTGGGCATTCTTGATGCTAATGGATACAAATTTTCTACTCAAAATGGAGTTTTGACAATTACCAAAGATAACTTTTATTTTTTTCTGAAAGCAAATAAAATTGGAGGTCTTTGTGCATTGCAAGGTGCCCCTGGAGAAAGATTTGTGAAGGAAATTCTGTTTCATTGCTATCTTGATGGTATTTAAGTTAAGGTGGAGATTGTGACCTTGGATTGGTGAAGGTTATGCAACTCCCACGCGAAAGATAAACAGGATTGTGCAAAGTGTGGCTATGGTGTGCAAATATGGGTTGGAATTCTGTTTCATTACTATCTTGATGTAATTCAAGTTAAGATGAAGAGATTTGTTGGAATATGTGACTTGAATTGATTGAGGTTACGTAACTCCCACGGGAAAGATAAATTGGACGGCGCAAATTGTAACTATGTTATGCAAAACTGCGTTGGAATTCAAAGTTACCATAATTGACTAGATATTCTTAGCCATTAAAAATAAATATTCTCGGTAATAAAAAAAAAATGCACTCTTAGCTTTTAAAACATGTATTCTTAACTTGTACGTAATGTATTCTTAGCCTTCGAGGTTGACTAGGTTTATTTTCTTTCAAGTTTGCTTTGAATATAGACGGAGAGGCGGCAAAGCAGAAGAAGGGCACTTGAGAGGGAATAAGGACAAAAACATAAGCTTTGTTTTCATTGGTGTGTGATGTTCGCATCTTATGCCAACAATAAAAAAGTAAGTGTTAATTTGGATGTATTAAACTTTTTGAGTATTGTGAGCCTCTAAAGTGACGTTATAATGTCTCTCATTTATTTTGAGTCTAAAGTTATTTTTTAGTACTAAATATGCTTATTAAGTACGTGCGTTCATTTATTTTTTTATTTTTTGAGTCTTCTCAACTTTATTGCATCTATTTCCGTGTGCTTGCCACCCATTTTCATAACAGTATGCTTTAAAGCCGGCTAAATCGATTTTGCGAATATCCCAAATTGTAATCTTTTAAAGGTAGCAGTTAAAACAGTAAAAAAGGTTTCAAAAGCTATTAACGCTATGCATGCCAACCCCATGTCTTGGCTTTATTATATTTTATAGATAATTGAACCCATAAATTATTGCTCCATCAAATAAAAAAAAAAAAAATAATAATAATAATAATAAGAGGGAAACACTGAAACAATTTACATTTTGGACTCGAAGTTTGTTTCATCAATGTATCAAACTAAGCATGATTTAAGTACATAAATTTAATTGAACATTTAATTAAAGTTGATAGGCTTATGGTCCAATCGTTTGCAAAGATCCTCTTTTGCCAATTTCCATTTAACATCTTTATATTTTTAGTTTAGAAGGAGGACTTTAATTATTTTCTCGTGGTAGGGTACTGGAAAAATAAATTAAAAAAAAAAGAAAAAAAAGGAAAATAAAAACAAAAAAAATGCATTAAATAGGAGCCGTTGGGGCTAGAGGCTATAGGCTAGAGAGAGAAACAGCGAAGCTTTTGCGGTGTACCGTCAACGCACTTTAGAATTTCTCTCCTCGCTTCCGACAATGCGAAAACAGTGTAAATTTCTCTCTCGCTCTCTCCCAACATCTTCTCGTCTCACCTGAACTTTTAGGGTTTCTCTTTCCCTGTCTTTGAACTCTGACTCTCCACACAATCTAGTTTTTTAACCTTACTATGCAGCTCGGTCAACTCATCGGGTCAACCCGCTCTCTGGAGTTCCAAAGCCCAAGTGAGTTTATCTACCTCAGAATATAAATGAACTTCCCTCGGGTAGTTGTGGGTTGAGTGTAAGTTTGTGCCTAACTTGTCGGTGTTCAATTGGTTTGGTGAAGTTTTGGTGAAAATGTTGAGAAGAATGATGGTTTAGTGTTACGTGAGTCCGGCTTGTTTCCAGAAACCTTTTCGATGAATCCCAGGGATTGCCCATGAACAAACATGGAATCTTGTTTCTGGGTCTAGAGCACTTGAACTTGGTCTTGTTATCTGTCTGTCCATTTAATTGAGTGAAAATTTGACTTTGAATCTTGTGTTTTTTCTTTTGAATTTTTCTTTTTTTTTTTTCTGAGGGGGTTGGGGTCGGGGGGGCGGTGGGAGGATTGAAAATAATAAGAGATCTTTGATATTCCAATGGCTGAATCGCTGAAAAGTAATCGGAATCGTGATAATCGGATTCAGCTTTTGATAGCTGCAAATAAGTCATTGAAGCTTAGCTTGGAGAAGTCAAAAGCTATAGGCCTTGCTCTTGAGAAGGCAGGCCCCAGATTGGATGAGATCAGCCAAAGGTTGCCTTCTCTAGAGGCTGCTGTTCGCCCCATTCGTGCCAACAAGGATGCCCTAGATGCTGTTGGAGGTCACATTAACCGTGCTGTGGGGCCTGCTGCTGCAGTGCTTAAGGTTTTTGATGCTGTTCATGGGCTAGAAAAGTCTCTCTTATCAGATCCGCGGAGTGATCTACCCGGGTACTTGTCTGTTCTCAAGCGCCTTGAAGAGGCTTTGAAGTTTTTAGGGGATAATTGTGGATTGGCAATTCAGTGGTTAGAGGATATAGTGGAGTATTTGGAGGATAATGCTGTGGCTGATTGGCGGTATCTTTCAAATCTGAAGAAGTCATTGAAGAGTCTTAGAGAATCACAAGCTGACAATAAAAGAGTTAACCTTGATGGGGGGCTTTTAGATGCTGCTTTGGATAAATTGGAAGGAGAGTTTCGGCGGCTTTTATCTGAGCATAGCGTGCCACTTCCAATGTCATCAGCTGCATCACTCGGTGAGCAGGCTGTCATCGCACCATCACCATTGCCTGTAACTGTGATCCAGAAGTTGCAAGCAATTCTCGGTCGTTTGACTGCTAATAATAGGCTTGAAAGGTGTATAATGATCTATGTTGAAGTTCGTAGTTCAAATGTTCAAGCCAGTTTGCAGGCCCTTGACTTGGATTACCTTGAGATCTCGATAGCTGAATTCAATGATGTGCAGAGCATAGAGGGTTATATAGCGAAGTGGGGTAAGCATTTAGAATTTGCAGTGAAGCATTTGCTTGAAGCAGAGTACAATCTCTGTAATGATGTTTTTGAGAGGGTTGGATTGGATGTGTGGATGGGATGCTTTGCCAAAATAGCTGCACAGGCAGGCATTCTTGCATTTCTTCAGTTTGGGAAAACTGTTACGGAAAGCAAAAAGGATCCCATCAAGCTTTTGAAGCTGTTGGATATATTTGCATCTCTGAACAAATTAAGACTGGATTTCAACAGGCTTTTTGGTGGAGCAGCCTGCATTGAGATCCAAAACCTCACAAGGGATCTCATTAAGGGGGTGATCAACGGGGCATCTGATATTTTCTGGGAACTTCTGGTCCAGGTGGAGTTACAGAGGCAGATCCCACCTCCAGCAGATGCTGGTGTCCCAAGACTAGTGAGCTTTATTACAGATTATTGCAACAAGCTGCTTGGACATTATTATAAACCTATATTGACACAGGTTCTGGTCATCCATCGAAGTTGGAAGCATGAAAAGTTTCAGGAGAAGCTGCTTGTTAATGAGATATTGAACATAATAAAAGCTATTGAGCTCAATTTGGAGACATGGATGAAGGCTTATGAAGATCCTATCTCATCCAGCCTTTTTGCTATGAACAACCACTACCATTTGTACAAGCATTTGAAAGGAACAAAACTTGGGGATCTTTTGGGGGACTCTTGGTTAAGAGAGCATGAACATTTCAAGGACTATTATGGCACTATCTTCTTGAGAGATAGTTGGGGGAAGCTACCAGGCCATTTAAGTCGGGAAGGTCTGATTCTTTTCTCAGGTGGCCGTGCCACTGCTCGTGACCTTGTCAAGAAAAGGCTTAAAACTTTCAATGAAGCTTTTGACGAAATGTACAAGAAACAGTCAAGCATGATTGTTCCAGAGAGGGATCTCAGGGAGAAGACATGTCAACAGATAGTGCAGGCTGTTGTTCCTCTTTACCGAAGCTATATGCAGAATTATGGGCCCTTGGTTGAGCAAGAAGGATCTTCTGGTAAGTATGCAAAATATACAGTGCAGACTTTGGAGCAAATGCTGTCCTCCCTGTTTCTGCCAAAGCCTGGAAGATATTCAAGTTTCAAAGGCAGGCAGCATGGTGAGAAAATCAACAATGTTGTGGCAGATCTTCGTCGTACTGCATCTGCTGTTGTTTGACTATTCAAAGTTGTTAATTTATGCTGGTTAACCTGAAAGGGAACCTTCACTTTCTTGCTAGATAAGCAGTCCTTTTTCCGTACATATTGTTGTCCATGGGATGTGGCACTACTTAATGAATTGCTTTTGAAGAATGACCTTCCTGATAACCTCATCAGATCATTGCCCATGATTTACCCATCACGTGAAATTTTGCTTGTTGCCTAATACAAAGCAACTTGAGTAACTGATGTGATGCCTGCATGGTCCTGCACACTAATGGGATCTTGGGGAGTGCCAGACATCATGGTGAAAGCAGAGGTGACCCTTATCAACTGGTAGATAACGCCCTTGTCATTTTACTTTTCAATTTACAAATTGATTCATTACCAGGAGAAGGTTGTAAAACCATGTAATTGTTAGAGTTCATATATTAATTATTTGTTATGGGTGAGTTACGGGTGATCAGAGGTCTAGCAGGAATCAATTTATACAGTCATTGGAATTTCAATGTCATTGTCAGCACGAGGCTCTTGATGATAATCAGTTGACGTGCAGAGGTTACAGTTTCATTCCAACTTTTGAGCACACTCGCAACACTGGGGCAATAAGTTTTTGCTAGAGGTCATATATTAATTATTTGTAAGACCAGAAGGTTGTAAAACTATGAAATTGCTAGAGTTCATATATTTTAATTATTTGTAAGATAATTGCTGCTCTGTCTAATATGTATTTAACATTTTATTTACGGTTGATCCATCCACCATTTTCTTAGGGTCTGTATCATCTTTGACTTCTTTTTGCAGTTTAGTTAATAAAATGATGCTTTAGCTCTGCGTGGATCTGGTGGCACCTTGGGAGGAGATGATCTCCTCACTGGATACGGGATTTGATTGATTTGGGCTTGTCTGTTTGGCTCTGTTGGGACAAACTCCTTGTGTGTGCTTTTACTGATTGGTTTTTGCGTCGAGGTCGTTGGTGTACATCTTATTGATTGGTTTGGATGATAAACTTTCGATGGAAGAAACGTTGCACAATGAAGGAGGGATGGCGCCTGGTAGCATATTTGCTTCCGAGGACAGAAAATACAGTTCCTTCAGTTGGGCGAGACTCTGAGGGATGCTTCCTGCAAAAACGTTAAAAGTTCGTCTCTAGTATTTCCAGAGAGGTGAAATTGCCAAAAAGCGGAGGGATTCCTCCAGTTAGATTACTGAGCCCCATGCCAATGATGCAAGTCTTCGACAAGGTACTAAATTTCGCTTGTTCCGATCAGTTTATTCAAATCGAGAAATAGGTAATCGAAGCTTGGGCAACCGGATATGTATGTTGCGGGAATTTCACCGTTGAGCATGTTTTGCTCCAAGTGCAGTATCTGTATCCTGCACAAACAGCCCGTTTCTGAAAGAATGTACTGGCTGAAGCTGTTGTTCTGGAGCTGTAGTGCTTGAAGAAAGCTCGGGTTCCCCCACGTACGGCGATATGGACCCCGGAGAAGCTGTGAGTCCGGGTCCAGTTGCGTGACTATCTGGTGCCGTTTACCACATGCGATGCCATGCCACTGGCACAAATGGACGGATGTGTTTCAGGAACCCATGATGCCAAGAGGATCACCAGTGTTATTGGCCTTGATTTCAAAAAACTACCCGTTGATCCATTTCCGTACGAGAATAGCAAGGAGGCAATCAAATGACCCTCATTAATCTCACAAAGGTTTGTATAGGACCAGCTGTGGGGTTCAGTGGTGGTGTCTATGTATGTGCGGGCTAGCTCAGTGGATGTACAGTACCCGATTGGGTTTTAAGAGTTTCACGTTTTATATTATTCATGGACCGATTGACTCATGAGCAATGCCCTCTAGGCCCGCAGTTGAATTCCCAAGTATGCTGACTCCATCCACTTTTCACTTTATTCTCTCGGTGAGTAAAAATTCATTTTCTGGCTCTGTTGTCTTGTATATTGCGCCTTTTTTTTTTTTTTTTTTGTTTTTTGGCGTGTGAACTGGAAAAGTTCTTTTCTTAAGCCTGAAAGCATTGTTTTTTCATCTGACACTGGGACCCGGAAGAGAAGCACAAAAGGGCACTGAAACTATCCCATCAACTCAATCGGCAGGGGCATTATGCAAGTAGCCGGTTAAACATTAATACGCGTGGATAATAAAATTTTAAATTCAAATTACACCTCGAAAGGTACATGGTCGTCCCTTCTCTCTTTTTAAAGCTACAATTTTCATATAGTTTTTTTTTTGTTTCTTTTTTTTTTTTCATCGACTTGCATTTGACTTTAGAAGGATAAGCTCGAAATTAATTCTATTTTTTTTTTAATCTTTTCGATTTTTTTCTCTATCATTTTATTTTCTTTTTAGTTGAGTCTATTTTTTTCGTAAAATTTAATCAACTCGTTAAAAATTATACTTAATCAAATAAAATAAAAAAAAATGCAAATCATTTTGTCAATTTTAATCGTAAACCTTTGCATTATCTATTAGATACAATCATTTGTCTTTTTCACTTTTCAAAACAATCATATACATGGAGGGATGTATTGCAAAAATGTGCAAATGTTAAGAATTGAAATGGACAAAACAATGTGTGCATTCATTGTTTTAATTTTTTCCTCTTTTTTGTTGTGTATCCTGTTTAGTTCAAATACGATATATAACGAGTTTACTAATTTCTATTAAAAATGGATTTTTTTGAAATTATATATATATATATATAGAATTAAATGACAACGCTACACTGTATAGCACTACATTAAAAAAAAAAAAAAAATCTATAAAACTTAATGACCAAAATGTGAATCGTTTCATTTATTATTCGACAACACAACAGATGATGTATTAGATTGATTAAATGTTGGAGATGAAAAGGTAGAGAAAGGGGACAGAAAAGGATTGGCCTGAAATGTTGAATAAATAAAGAAAGCAACTACTAACTCGGTTTGGCATTTTGAGCAAAACCACAGTTGTCATGCTTGGCCTGGTCTAGTCGGTTGGACCAATGAATTAATGACTCAAACTTAAACCTGGGTCAACTCAATGGTTGAACTGATTGACTTGGAATTGTTTTTTTTTTTTTTTTTCCTTAAAATTTATTTTTAAAATTTAAAGTTTTATATCAAAATATTTTGTGACTAATAAAAATTATATGTAAATTAAAACATTTAAAATATCAAATTTAATATTTATTTTAGTTGAAAAATATTTTATTTATATTATCTCACAACATATATTTACATTTAGTACTAAAAATAATAAAATTTTTATAAAATATCGAATAAATTTCTGTACTTTTATTTATATAATGTTAAAAAATATGTTTATATTCACTTAAAATTCATTAAATTATAACTATTATAAAAATTATAAAAAATATATTTAAATTAAAAATATCAAATATTATTAACTAATAGCGAAGTGACCTAACTCCCTCTCTAAGTTGATGACGAGCTAGATTTAATAATTATGAGCGAAAATTCAACTTTTGTTTGCAAATATATATTCATATTCCTTTCGACTGTTGCCTTGTTTAAAAACAATGCAATGCAAGTTGGACTCCTCAAATTTAGAAACAATTTAATTAGATTGCCCTCAACATAACACTTAATCTAATTATTATTATTATTATTATTGCTTTTAATGATACCATGGATGATCTATTGATTTACCTTTTAAAAGCAAACAAATAATTAGATTAATTGGCAAATTGAACTAACTCTAATTAATTTCATCTTAATTGTTTCTAAATTCGGTATGCTAGACTTGGGTTGCATTGGTTTTAAGTAAGAGAACAGTAGAAAACAATAGGGAATATATAATTGCAGACTAAATTTAAACTTTTCTTAAGAACGCCAAATAAATATAGTTAGTAGTTGTAGTTTCGCCTTTTCTTTTCTCTTATTAGCCTAAAATAACCTAATTGGTAGCCAGGTAATTGTTATGTGTTGTGGCGTGGAATTTGAGTTTCATCTAAAATCAAGGGACAAAGGAACCAGTGGTACGGAGAAGTTTTGTTCCCTACTTCACAGCTTTTTATGGGCGCCAATATCAAGAATAAGAAATCTTGGTGACTTCTACCAAAGTTACAAAGGGAAAAGATATTCCATGATGAATTTATGTTAGCATTAGTGCATCGGAAATATAACATCTAATTTTGAAGTTAAAAAAAAAAAAAAAATAGCATGATAATAGCGAGCACAATTATACATACGTGACAAAAGTTACCTTTGTCTAGTTGCTCCAAAGTTGATAATTTTAGATATTTTTTCTTTTCAAAATAAACAAAAATGGGTGAATGCACGGCTTCAAGGGAATATGTTTATTACCTTCAAAAAATAATATATGTTTCTTTTGAAAAATTTCTTCTTCTTCTTCTCTCTGCTTTTTTTTTTTTTTTAAAAAAAATTTTTAGCTAAGTTTCTGGGGACTAATAGTCCATGATGAGTTTATGCTGCATTAATTCTTTCTTGGTAGCTATTGGGTGTTGGTTTGGTTTAATTTGGGTTGACATGCTATCTAGTTGTCTTCTTGGTGCTGGTGGCATTGTAGCATCTGGAGACTTTATATAAGAAAGGGAAACAACATGAGATGAGAGGGGGCAGACCTTTGTCCATCTTTCGATGTACAACTGTATCCACTGTTAACCGCTTTTAATTTCTACACGCATTTTGATCTTGGCCTTCAGATCAATAGAAATGGGCATATATATTTACCCCAAAAACAACCATCAAAGAAAATTTTCAGACATGGCTCAAACTGTCACCTCAACCGAATTAATTTTGTAATTATTAATAATAATTTAATTAATTTTATTCTTATTTTTATATAATTATGATGTTAAAAAATCTTAAATCGTGGTTGATAATTTAATCTAAATATGAAAAATAAATCAATTCAAAATGATTGATTAGCTCGTTATCTCTATTTTTATATATATAGACACGTTGTTCTCTCTTCTTTTTTTATGATTGCCCCCTCCTCTTTACTATTGATACTTACTTTTCATCGTTTGTTCTGTTATTTATTTAAACTATAGGAAGATAGATAGATTATTGCCATTAGTTATTTTAGTATAACGACATGAGAATGACAATCAGAAAAAAGCAACAACACTTAAAATTCAACACAAGCGTAGATAAAAACAAATATTTATTGCATTATATTGCACTTTACCATTTACATCCCCGTGACTCAAATAAAAATAGAGAAATTTATATTTTCTAGAGTCCTGTAAGTTTGTTTTTTTTTTTTAAATAAAAACTGACAGTTCAACACAATTTTTTTCATAATTGTAGCTCGGTAGTCTCTATAGTTGTAGCTCAGTAATCGCCCTGAATACAGATAATTAGTTCCGTCTATTGTCAACGAGTCAAAATTTAAATTTTTGGCTGTAAAATTATATATTATGACGCTTGCTGGAGAAGATGAATAGATGTTAGTAATTATGATTTAATTAATCACATTATTAGTCAATATCATGTAGAATTATATATAATAATTACAAAAGTTATAGAAAATGAAGAATTTTGTGACAATTATGGTTGAAGTTCTTTATATATTGATGTACTTTTGTTTTATTATTTTTGGTTGCAACTTTTATTTTTAACCATGTCTTCTAATTTCTTCCATTTTCATAATGAATATTTATGTTTATTTTTACTTTAATATGATGAAATAATTTTGATTTTCTAATAAATATATATTGTCTTCTTTAATAATTATCTGTTGATTAGTCTACATTTTAGGTATTGAATGGTTGCTATTTTGATCAAAGAAGGCCCACATTGCCTTTTGATGATTTCATTGTCCATTTGGTAACTTTCTCTTTTGTCTAACTTTATTTACCTTTTTATTAGCATCATTCTCTTGTTTCAGGTATCTGTCACTGATGACAGTGTTTACTTTATCAAGATATTTTAAAAACTTCAATACTCTTTATCATTTGACAATATCACTATATTGTAATTCTTTAATATTTAAATAGCTAGAAATCTCATGATTCAATAAATAAATTGTTTAAATTTGTTGTTTTCAGATTGTTGTTCCTAAGATTGGTTGTTCTCAATCATACCTAAGTTGTTTGCAATTTTTGTATAGGTTGATATTGCTTATTTCTATTCATATTCTTTTAAGACAAAATTATGATTTCTATTTGTATATTGAAAGAGTGGTGAAAAATAAAAACAAAGTTGAATTTTGAAATGTGAAAGATAGAACTATCCAGATAAATTATGAGAGAAAAGTTATAATAAGGGAGACAATGGGAAATACTTAAAATAAGAGAAAAGTAAAAATTAAGACTTAATAATAGAAAATTAGAGGTAAGATGATGAAATTTTTTTTTTATAAATGTATTACATGCTTTCAAGTTTTGATTAATCTGTGCTATAAGAAAAAAAAAAAAAAGCTAAGATCATGTAACTCGATTATCCGGGCATAGTGCGGGATGCAAAACAATTTCTCTCTTATTTAGATTTATTTCCTTCCACTATGATTTGAATAAAACAAGCAAATGTTGGCTTCTGGTATTTATTTTTACTTTCTTTTTTTTTTGGTATATTGGTTTAATGGGTAACAATATGGGAAACTCATCCTTCTATAAGGAGCAACTACTTAGTGAATATTCAATTTTAAGTTTGATTTTTAAAATCATTAATTTCTTAAAAATTAATTTTAATATAAAAATTCAAATACTTGGATGTAAAAGAAATTATAATTTTGATGTATTTTTCAAGAAATTTTAATTGTCATTATTATAAAGATAAATGAATAATCATTTAAGATATAGAAATAATCTAATAACATTAAGTTGAAAATAAATAACTATAAATCTTCAGTTTGGTTTAATTAATGGTTATTTCCTAAAATTAAAAAAATTGCAAATAAATGAAAAAAAATTAGTTCATAAGACTCTTATTAATTATAGAAAAAAAAGGGAAAAATACAAAATGGACAGAAAAATCACCTTTAGTACAACAAAAATATATCTAACAATTTGCCCCTTGACTTGACAATCTCAACCCATAAAAAGAAAAATGAAGAGCATAAAAACTTTACATGCGAAAAGCTCATCACATCAATCTCTTAAGTGAAATTATTGAATTTTGCATAAATCCAAGATCAATGACCACCATTAAAAAATGAACTTAACTTTGAATAATTGGATGTTTTAATGGAAAAAAAAAAAGTCATAAGTCTGTTATGTCAATAAAATTAAAGCAATTAATCTATACAATAAAAAATATGTGTGAGAAAAAATAATATAATAATTTAATTAAGAATCAAATATTTTTAGTTAATGAAAGAATATTTTATGTTGATGTCAAACAAGTGTAAACATTTTTAAAAGCAACAAGATAGAAAGATTTCATGTAGGGATAAACTTATGTGTTTTGTAAAACATATAATATATTTATTAACTTTGCTATATAATCCCTTTATAATGATTTTCTTAGAGAACTTATATAAAAATTCATTTAGGCCAAAGACCCCTTTTGACATCAATGATACTTAATTTATGTTAAAATTAACAAAAGTATCATTTTAGAGCTATGATTTGAGTGAAAATATTTGCTAATTTAGATAACATCACTATTTTCTTTGAATTAATATAAGTGAAGTATGAAGAGTTATCAAGTATTAAAAGAGAAAAATTGATTATTTTGTGAGGAATTGATTGCCTTGTGTTTATACCTATACTATTGAGTAAATATCCAGTACTTACTCTTTCATGTCTTATTAAAATATAGAGAAAAATCAATAGGATTTTGCTTGTAAACACACTAATGGACATTTAAAAACACAATTTTAGTTAAAAAAAAGAAGAAGCAAAAGTTAAAGGAAGAAATGTATTTCAAGTTATTATTACCTTAAATTATAGAATTTGGATCATATGTAAATCCCTTACATTTATGATACATGACAAGTAATTTTAGTCACAAATAGTTGCATAACAGGTAATCAAATTAATTTCTTCTCATACTTTACTATCAACCATTAATTATTGATTTAAAAGGATTTAAAATAATATTTTGATAAGAATATATGAAATGCTTTTGAATACACTCATTTAGATGGAAAGAAATTTGCACACTCCTTATGTTTTAGTTCTAAGTCTACCACATAATACTATCTAAGTAGTTCTAATTCTAGCAATTTAATTGGCTTATATTTGTAAGCATGTTTCACAAAACAATGATTCAAGGAGGTGGATTCCTATATTGTTAGGGTTTATTACTGGTAAAGTACCATAATCTTGAAAAATAGAGCCTCAAGCATGAGCTTACGTGCAGCTTCATGATTAAAGTTAGTAAGAGATAAAATATTTTTTAATTTTTTGATACGTGTGAATAAAATAAGTAAAGAATAAGTCTAAAACATCACATCTCTTCTCTAATTATTAATATTGTACATTGGCTATTTTAACAAAATGTTATATACTATATTCTTAAAAGCAACTTGTTAATCATCGTTGGAAAATATAAACTTAATTCCATTTAGAGGTAAGGTCATTACCTTTTTTCGAACATGATAACAATATAACATTTATAAAATTTTATCCCAAAAATGTCCAAGCCTTGGAATCAAATATAAATTTAATCATATTAGATATTCTTTTATCTTATACATCAACTATTGAAAGAAATCAATGTTCTCTTAACAAATTCATATATAAATTCATTCATGCCAAAAGACATATCATGAAATCAAAGAGGTTTAATTTGTGTTAACGGTAGCAAAAATATCACGTTTAATATTTTAACATAAGTGAAATTTTTGTCAATTAAGATAATATCCTTAATTTAAATTAAGGTAAGTTATATATAAAGTGCTATCAAACATTAAAGAGAAGAATATAATTCATTGTGTTTAAACCTAAAATAATAAGTGAATATCCAATAGTTATCCCTTGAAATTTGCTAAAGTAAAGAGAAATACGGGTAGAGTTTTATTTGTAATTACATCCATTAACTCAAATTAATTTTTTGTCCTTTTTTACCATTTATTTTTAAGAATTGCGTTATAAAAGTTTGAAGGACATATTTTACAAGCACCTAGTAGTAATTTTTTTTTGTGTGTAGTTTTGCCAACATGCCAAATTGTTCTTATTCCAACTCAAAGAATGATTCTCCTATTTGAGTATATATACGAGCACTTATAACTATGAATCCAATCTCCACAAAGGACAAAATGCATGCAAAATGTAACATTAACCTTCTTTCCTAAATACAACTAAATATGAAAGTAACAATAATTGATATACAAGTTATGATATAGAAAAATGGAATGTAAAGTTAAATGTATATGTCTTAAAAGATGAGGAATCCATTGACTTTAAAATTTAATAAGTTAATAAAGATTTTTTGATAGAATTTATAGATAAACTCTTTTATGCCAAAGACATTTTGTGAAATAAAATAATAATAATAATAATTTATATTCGAGATAACAAAAACATCATGGTTCATATTATGACATAAGTAAAAATATTTGCTAATATAGATAATATCTTTACTTACTTTGAATCAAAAGAAGTTATAAAAAGAGCTATTAAACATTAAAAGAAAAAAATTGAGTGAGTTGTGCTTGTAACTATAAATTACTTGAATATCTAATAATTATAGCATTGCCACGACATAAAGAAATATAGGTAGGGTTTTGCTTGTATGTACATTAGTAGAAATTAAAAATATATTTTATGATGAAAAATCATAAGTTAAAGAGAAAATTTTTTTTTTTTTGTTTATTATTGTTTATCCTTTGCAATACAAAATTTAGATTATATGTAAATGTCTCACATAAGTAACACATCATAGGTAATTATATCCATTAATTATGACATAATAACTTATCAAACTAATTTCATTATCTTTACTATCAATTATTAAGAATTGTTTTAGAAAAATGCAAAAAGGTATTTTGAGAAGCACATTATGACTTTTTTTTTTTGTGTGTACCCTAAAAGAACTCTTAACATAATCAAGTCTTACTAATTTTAAGAATGAAAAATGAAAAAAAAAAAAAAAGGTCTACATATCAACTTAGGAAATGCAAATGACATGATTCTAGAAAAAAGAACATTTAACAATCCAAATCTTGGTGAAAGCTATTATTGATAGGAGAGTGTTATTATTGTTAATTAGGCCAAGATAACTTTACTATTTAATAATTGTTGGTTGAAAATTTTCAATTTGCTTATTCATTTTCAATATATATATCTCCTTAATAACTAGTGTTCACTCCATGTATTTTGTTGAAATAGGTTGCATTTAGTACTCATAGTTGAATAAACAATATAGCAACCATAGTTATACAATATAATAAAATAAAATATACTCTTACATTAAGTGTTTTAAGTTTAAATAGTACAAATTTATGGTAAAACCCACGATTAATAGTAAAGTAAGATTTTGTTGAAATAGTTGAATAAACAATGTAACAATTTATATAATATAATAAAGTAGAATATACTCTTACACAAGTGATTCAAGCTTAAATAGTACAAATTTATGGTAAATGTCATAATCAATAGTAAAGTAAAATTTAACATTAACTAAAATTCTCTAACTCATTACAACTTTTTAATATATTCTAATTATCCTGCAAATATGGCATATGTAACAACATACATGATAGCCTATGAAATTAGTTTATAGACTTCATTACATTGGATTTAAAGGTGAAGATGATCTTAATTGAGAAAAGTGAGTCAAATGTAGCCCTATGGAAAAAGAACATTAATTGGATTTATTTTAATGAATGCTAGTCATAATCTAACAAACTAAACAAAGTTTACATATATAGTTAAATTGAAACATAATAATATAAATTGCATTCCATAACATATTACAAGAGTAAGTATTTTTCTTGATAATTTAGATGATAATAATGTGTATAAATATGATAATATAGATTGGATAAGGTTATAGATAAGTTTAACTAGATAATCTTGATGTTTTAGGAAGTCCAAAGATGAAACTAATGATCGAAGGAAAAATGGTTCATATTAAGTGTATATCTTATGGTTTAAAGTTTAAGCAAAATGTTTTAAAACTATATTGATAATAAGGGTAGGACATTTATTTCTTTTTATTTCCTTTCCTTCATTTTTAACTTGATTACTTTGTTTATTCTTTTCATTGTAATCCACATCTCTTCCAATTTGCTCCATAATTTTCTTTGCAACTTCTTCTTTTTTATTTCTATTCAATCAATTATTATGTCTTATGGATTACTAATAGAATAAAGAACAACAAAGTTAGGCCTCAAGCGATGATTCTAAAAGAGAAACTCTAACTTAATATATCAAAATAATGATATGTATATGAAGTCATGCTAATTATCAATGTTAAGTTATCATTAATAAAGCATAAAAAAAGTTAGCTCTAGTCATTTACTTATTTACTTGAAACTAGTTCATTAAAAATTTATGGGATTAATTATAAGTAGTTCAATATATTTTTACTTGAAATAAATTTAATCATAAGCAATGATTATATCAATTTGAAACTCTTACTAATATAATAATGATGGACTAGACAACATGATTTTAATGTGTACATTAGCTAACCTACCATAAAGCTTTAATTCCAACTCCAAGAATGATTCTCTTAATATGTTGACTATATGTATAAGCACTTGTAACATGAATTTGATACTAATAAGGGGCATATGTATTGTGAACATAACTTTAGCTTTTTTCTTGAAGCATGACTAAATATAAAAATGATGATTATAAGATAAAAATATGTTACATAAAATTTAACATATATGTCTTCAAAGATGTAGAATATATTGATTTTGATATATAATAAATTTATAAAAGTTTTATTAAATAATTCATATACAAACTTGTCTATGCCAAAGAAATCTCTTAAAATGAAAGAGACTTAATTTATATCAAAGATAATAAGAATACCATTTTAATACTATAATATGAGTGAATATGTTAATCAATTTAGATAATATCGTCGTTTACCTTGAATCAAGATAATTTATATATGAAGAATTATCAAACATTCAAACATTAAATGAGAATAATTTAATGAGTTATACTTATAATTACAATATTGAGTGAATATCCAATAGTTAATCCTTTAAGTATTGTCAAACTATAGAAAAAATATAGGCATGATTTTTCTTACAAAGACACTAATGGATATTAAAAAATATACTTTTAGCAAATATAAGCAAAAATTAGAGAAAAAAAGGTGGTTATATTTACTATTACTTACCTTTGAATTACAAAATTTGGGTTGTATATAAAATTTTAATGAGATATAAGTAACGTGTAATCAGATCTATTAATAATTATATAATAGTTAATTAAACTAACTTTTCATCCTCTTTTACTATCAATTTTTAGAAATTACTTTACAAAAGTTTAAAGGAGGCAACTTGGCCAGCACATAGCTTTATAATCATTACACTTGGAAAAAAAAAAAAACACTCCTCACACAATTAAATCTTATGGATCTTAAGAGTCCACAAATGAAAACAAAATGACTTAAAATTTGTTTAAAAAATACAACTACTAAAATTCCAAAAAAGAAAAGTGTTCACCTATCTAAATATTAGTAGTGACTTTTGTTTAGTGAAAAGAATATTACTGTTATTCGAGTTAGAGTATCTTGTAGTTGCTATTTAAAGATAAAAAATATTTTTTAAAGAGTAATTTTTTTTTATCTTTTTTGAATAACTAAATTTTATTAAAAGTTGGCATTATAAGTAAAATATTTAGGGTGTCAAATATATTTTCTTTTTTTGTATTATTATGGATGTAAAATACTAATACGTGTTTTGCATGTCAAACATGAATGAATCCTATACCTTGCAAGATGAAGCTTACTAATCATAAAAGTTTAGGGCATTCTTTGTCTCTTAAAGGAGAAAGAAAATTATAATTGATGGACCACTCATGCATAGCCTTTTAATAAACCTGATAAGGGAAGTTTAGATGGCTACCACACATGCAATTCTAATATACCCATATCATTGAATTCTAAGGTCATAAGATATTAAATGAGACAAAAATTAGTAGTTTTTTTTTTCTTTTTTTCTTTTTTTTTTTTGGAAAAAAGAAGTACAAGATATATTTCTTTTAAATAGTATTTATTTTACTCTTTTCCAACTTTAACAAGAGCAAGTTTTTATCATTTTCTTGTATTTATTCAAATGAAAGAAAAATACATTGTGAAAATTTTCGTATGATGCTATAATATACCAAGCTTTAGTTGATCTCCTCCAAGCTTTGGTTTGGCCTTTTATTAAGGTTGTGCATGAATCATTCAAATTATCTATCTCAAAAATAAAATATGATGTCATATTATTCTCTTTAGATAGAGAACATAATTTCTTTTGATATTCTTTAGATAAAGAACATTAATTATAAGGACTTATAAAGTGCAAAAAAAAAAAAAGTTTCATAAGCAAATTGGATTAAATTGAAAATAACTTTTCAATAGTCAAAATCTATAAATAAGAAAAACATTAATGAAAATAATTAAGGAAAAAAATTTATAAATAGGAATGACATGGCAAAATTAGTGTAACCACTATTCCTAATAGTGATTCTTTCTTATAATAACATATACATTTATAATATTAGAAGGGGAAAGGGGGCAATTAGTCCTCCTCACCCATTGGATTTGTCCTTATAAGCAAACATGTAATGAATTCCATTTTAACTATCATTAAATAAAATGTCATGTAACTTTGAAAAAAAAATAAATGGATAGAAAATATGAGAGAGAGATGTGCTTAATACTGCAAATCTATTCTTCATAAAATTATACATACACCTTTATATGAACAATAAATTAGGGAATTTAATTAACCAACCATGTTAGCCATTTGAAGTTAGATGTTAACTTTATGGCAAAACAAAATACTTATTTACCATGAAAGAAAAACCCTTTAATTTGTACATTTTATTGGGCAAACATTAAAACTAGTGTGTTGTTACAAAGTATAAATACTGTGAATAATGCAACTTATCCTTAAATTAGTTTACTACACTTTATAAAATTAGTGCTTGTTATTTTAACTTACTTTTTTGAATGAGTGAAAATAACTCAATAAAAAAGGCATCAATTATTATTATTATTTATAATTATTATTTTATATTGAATTTGATTTGTTATAAAAAGTAAGTCAAAATAAATTTTTCTTATAAAATTTCTTTTCTTTTTTATCAATATTATATACTTTATACTAAAACATTTGCATTAAACTAACAAAAAAAATAAAATAATGAATATTTAAAAAAAATAAATGTAAGAGAACTTATGGTAACCTCCTAATAAAAATGTCATCATATTAAAAAAGGTGATCTTATATGAATTCATTTAATCCATTTTTCCATTCTAGTATGTTAGTCGTAAGTAGAATAATACAATTATATCAGTTGACTAACTTATCACCCTTTATTACATCAAAAAAAATATATATATATATATTTTTTTTGAGTTAAAAAGTAATAGGATTGTACCATGATCAATTTGATGGAGTAATAATGTGGGAATTATAAATACTAAAACCATGAGTTTGAATAGTAGTTTACTTACTAATGGTCTTCAGGTTGGAAAGAAGTTAAGAGCTTAACTTAGTTTAAAGATAAAAGATAATCTGATATTTTCTTCAAAACTTAAAATGTTACATTGCCTTACATAATATAATGGGTTCAATTTGGAACATTTGTAGGCACTTAAATTAGTGGTTCAAGTTTCTAAAAGAATTATGATTCAACTTATCTTTTAATCAAGTCATTGCTTTGGAATGATGATATTTTTGAGTTAGAAATTTCAAATTTTCTTTTTTTTGTGGTATTTTTATGGATTTAAATACCTTTTGACACATGATCTCCTCGTTTATTTCTTTTATGATATTATATTCCTAAAAGAGAAAAGAAAAATACTAAAATGACTACATTAAATTAGCATTACATTTTTTTTACATTGTTATTAGGCTAAACTTGTTCTTTTTTAGACAATATCTAGCTAATATGTATTTGATTGTACATCATTATGATTTTTAATCATTTGAGCTTTTTATTAATCAAGCTCATTAATTTGATTATATTGATTGTGGGCTTTTTTTTTTTTTTGTTTACTATTTTAGATTACACAAGTTAATAGATTTTATGATAAGTGCCTATAGGAGTGGGAGAAAGAAAGGAAGACAAAGAGAATAGTGCTGGTGTACACATAATTGGCTTAGTAAAGCCATAACTTTAATTCACAGAATATGATCAAATCATTATTGTGGACATTGTTATTTACTATTTAAGAACTAAAAAAATTCCTTTTTTCTATTCTTGTTAGGGACCTTAATATTTTTTGGTTAACACATGATTTCTTAATATATCTTTTTTATGGTATTAAATTCCTAAAACTCATTGTGTAATAATCATTGGCACAAAACTTCTAATCACTTGTTCATCTTTAAGATATGTATCTTTCTCACAACCAATGCCACTCCATTTACTTTAAGGAGATTTAGTAGCATTTAATACTAGCAGTTCATTAAAAAAAGTAGCAACAACTTATGTAATATAATAAGGCAAAATATGCTATTGTATCAAACATTCTAAACTCAAAGGGTAAATTTTATGATAAAAGTCATAAATATGTATATATATTATAATATTTTATGTTGACTAAAATTCTTTATCATTTGATGACTTATTGACTCATTATAACATCCAGCAAATTTAGCATATGCAATCATGTACATCATGGCCTATTGAATTAGTTCATAGATTTTAGTATATATGACTTCAAAGTGCGGATGACCTTATTAGATAAAAGTGATCCAATTGTATACATGTATTAAAGGACATGAATGTAATCTATTTTAATGAATACATATCATAGTTTAGCAAACTAAATAAATCTCATCTATTAAGTTAAATTGAAACATACCTAGACAAATTGCATTTCATAACACATTGTAAGGGGAAACCTTTCTCTTTATAATCTAAATAATAACAATATTTGTAGAAATTAAAATATAGTTTAGACAAGATATGAGATTGGTCTAACAAAAAAACTTGACACTCTAGGATGACTGATAATGAAACTAAAGATTAAAGAAGGAAAAGTCCAAGGTAGTGGTTGAAGTAAGAGGTTTTGAGACTGCAATGACAATAAGGTTAAAGCCATTATTTCTTCTTACTTCATTCTATTTATTTGCATTATGATTTCTTTTTTTTTTTTTCATTTCATTATACTCCTTACCTTCTCCAGTTTGCTACATCATTTTCTTTTCATTTTCTTCTTTTTGAATTTTAAGAAACTAACTCAGTGTTTCATTGATCATTAAAAAAGCAATAAAGTCAAGCTTAGAATAATGATTCAAAAGGAAACCTCTAGCCCAATATTTTTAAATAAAATGCAAGTCATTTGGCATGTCAATGTCAAGTCAATGTTAATTGAGCATAAAGAATTTATCGAAAATATCTACGTGTAATGCAATAGATTTTTACTTTGAATGAACTCAAACACAAAAAATAATTAGATTAGTTCAAAACTCTCTTACTAAAATAATAATGAATGATTAAATTGTTAGTGTATCCTCTTACAACCAATGAATTAGTTACTATTTAAATACATATTTGATATTTTATACTTGTAATTTTATTAATAAAGACATTCTTTATTTTTAGTATTATTATATAAATGATTTAATTATCATTAACATTAAAGATAAAATTTATAGAATAAATATATTTTGTAAAGATAATTATAATTAGATCATAATTATAAGATACCTATTATATTAAAATATTATTCATAAATATTTCTAATTGATGTGTTATCAAAGTTGGAAATCGATATAGTCATGAAACTAACACATATTATATTCCTTTTTTTTTATGAAGAAAGTAATTAATCTCATGAATTAAAGTATAAGGATATTTGAATAAACATGCAAGTACTTATTAGATGAACAAATTAACTAAATGAGTATGTTATAAAAATTCCCAAATGAAATGTTATTTATATGTCTATGAAATTGCTTATGTAATAATCATATAAATGATTAATAAGGTATCTCATATAAAACTTATTATACTTTGATATGGTCTTTATCTTAGTAAAATATCATTTTACTTGCATTAAGCATGATATAAACTATAAGGAGAAGTGATTAATAAAGGATTCATTACCCTAAAATAATCATTAGGCAATATTCTAATATTATTAATGGATATTGATCTCAAAATTCCTTAGCCAATGTGAAATGAATATTCATAAAGAATTATGATCTTATTCATGAATTTAATAATTTATATTTGGAAATGAATATAATTAGATAAAATAGAATAGATACTAAATTCATAATTTATATTTTGTTTTAAAATTAATATTATGAAAAAAAAAATGAATTACATTGAGAGATTGTGTACTGAAGAAGTATGTCCAACCACCTTTTAACACTTCTAATATTTAACTAGTCATGACATGTAACTAAACATTAATTATAATTTATAAATATTAATTAATAAATTAATGATAAATTAAAAAAGTCTCATTTATTTAATTCTTTAAAATTATAATTTATATTCATTATGAACGTGTTTGGATCCTAATTCACACAGATAAAGAAAATTGTAAAAATATAAAATGGAGATCAAATTAAGTTTAATTGAAAGATTTAAGAAACTTGTAAAGTGAAATATGAGAAATTTAAAAATATAGAAACTAAAATACAATTTATAAAAAAATTAGTATAAATTTTTAAATTAGGGTTTAAAAATCAGAATTTATATAAATACCCTTTTAACTAATTGACCAAAAAACACTAAACATAGTATAATAGTATTAGCCTTCAATTCCTCTCTCCATAAAAGGGTTTAGAGAGTAGTTTCCAATAATGATGTTTTGATAGTGGTCATTTGTGAGAACTCATTAAAATGGTTAAAAGAAGAAGAATTAAGTATATTTCAATAATGATTCTATCTTTAAAACTAGATTTGTAATCATATATATAAAACAACTAATCTCTTTTTAGAAATCAATTTTAACAATTCCTACTTTTATTATGCATTTATTTAATAAATATTTATATAATTTTTAATACTTTTACCATCCAATATGGAAGTCCTTTACTTTTTGAGCCGCATAGTTGTCAACTTTTTATATAGCAAGTGGCATATACCAAACAAAGTATAACAAAATTCCAATCCCTCCCTTTTGTTTTTTCCTCCAATTACATGCTAATCAATAAATTTGAAGATATGATATTTGGAATAACCTATTATAATATTAATTAGCACTTCATTCATAATAAAAAAAACAAAGCCAAACTTACCTAATACTTTTCACAATAGTAATAATAC
Organism: Rhizophora apiculata; assembly: GCA_037832385.1. Classification (NCBI taxonomy): domain Eukaryota; kingdom Viridiplantae; phylum Streptophyta; class Magnoliopsida; order Malpighiales; family Rhizophoraceae; genus Rhizophora; species Rhizophora apiculata. Next base: position 1,192,326 of record CM075433.1, on the reverse strand, counting down.
ATAAACTTCATGGTTATAGCTTATGAAAGAGACAAGAAAACAACAAAATAAAAGAGTGGATGATTGATGAAAGTTATCTAAGTTCAACCTTTCCATGATCTCTATCTCTTCCTATAATGTTAGAAGTATTCAAAAGTTAATGGGATAGGTAGCTGAGATATTTTAGGGGAGTGAACGAGCAAGAGATATAGTTAACTGGAAAAAGTGGATTCAGTGAAAATATTGATATTTAGGAGTGACCCCATCAAGAACTTTCTTATTATCAAAATAAAATAGTTAAAGTTATAAAATATTTTAAAACCTAATTTTTATGAAGCAGTTCCCACAAGTTTTTTTTAGCTTTGAAATTAAGGAGAAGATATGTAAGAGTTTCTCTCATTAAGCATAATACTTAAACGTATATAAATTTCTATTACCTCTTCTTTGGAGAACTTAATCTCTTTAGGTGAGAATTCAATTAAGTACGATATACATCAAGAAAAAGAAAATGTAAGAGTGGAAAAGATTCAAAGTGTCTGCAGTCTCTCGTCTGGACTGTTTCCTATGCCTATAGTTTAATGCTGCAGAGCCAGTGTATTAAGGTATCTAACTCATATCTTTGCTCTCCCTTGAATGTTCAATTATTTTATAGTTCTACATTTCTACTTATATAATAGTAAAGGAGACAAGCTCAAAGTAGCTCTAAAAATTTATGATTTTCATTTTCAATTTAGTCTTACACTTTTTCACTTTGTCAATTCAGTCATATACTTTCACATTTTGTTCCATTTATGTTTATTTTTAAATGGAATTTAGTCAACTCATTAAGAATCATATTCCACTAAAACAGAATATACAAAAATAAAAAATAAAAAACACGAATTATTTTGTTCATTTTACTCGTAAATTTACGTATATCTGTTCAATATAGTGCTATATCTTTTTTACTTGTCAAAACAGCCATATACTTAATAGAAATATGTTGCAAAAATGTGCAAAGACTCAAAACTAAAATGGACAAAACAATTTGCTTATTTCTTGTTTTTTTTTCTTTTGTCCTTGTTCCGTAAATTTTGGTTAGTTTAAACAGATATTTTTATGAGTTTATTAATTTTCATACAAAAATCGGCTCAATTGAAATAAAAACAAAAGGCATCGAACTAAAATCTATAAAGCTACTAGAATGTGGCTCGTCTGGTTTTCTAACTCTAAAGGGATAGAATAGGGGTTGAGCTCCATGTCCAAATCACTGAAATTTGAGTAGAATTTTTCTCAGCTGCTCAGCCTATATAACCCATAGAACTTTTCAATAGAAAAAAAAAACATAAAAAAAAAATAAAAATGAAGAAGTTAATGTTGTTAGTCTGTAATTTTCAATTCCATGTCAGAACTTCGCTGTTGACCAGATCAATTCCCATTTTCAAACCAACCCACAAAGCAAGTCTATGATTCATTGTATTTCTCTTGTCACTTATAGTATTTCACACGGAAATCAGGTTCCGATCCCCCACTTCATCTTGAGGGAAATTCGTGACAACAGGACACGAATAGATTAGAAGCAAACGAGGCGATTGGACTAGTGGCGCACATACTTTGACTTTCTACCCCAACTTTGACGAATCAGCCTATGACAGTCAAATTCTTCTCGTATCCCGCGTTCGTCGTATGTCTTGGCAGACACGGTGCAGTTTCTTTCCTTCTGGCATGAAATATTGTGTGTCCCTTTTATCTGAGACATTGCCCGTTCAATTAGATAATCAATGACAGAAGCAATGCCCAAAAAAATCAACTCACCTCACTAATCTCCATAAACCATAATGCATCCTGCCTTCTCTCCTTTTGTTTTTTTTTTTTTTTTTTTTTAAAAGAACTCTCCTCATTCTCCTCGTGTCATCAACAATCGGACCATGAAGAAAAAAAAAAAACAAAAATGATGAGAACGGGGATAAGGGCGTTTTGACGAAGTGAATGACAACGACAGGTATAATAAACGCATATAAGATGTGGATGTAAGCTGCCTAGGATTGGACCGGCCGAGAATGATACGCTTCACTTCATTTTGCAGATAAGAAAATGAGATTTTAAGTCTATCTACTCATCTCGTTTATCACTTTTGTTTTGACCCCCAATTTCACCGTATTCGTCACTCTTTTTATTATTATTATTGTTTTTTTCTTGTTTTAACGCGGAGCGGAGAAGGCGGAGTTTGAGGTGGCACAACCTGTCAACATTGGCAAAACTATTTAGCCAAATGGAATCGATGTTAATTCGTCAATAGATTGGCCTCCTGGGATGAGACACCTTTTGATGTACCGAGGAGAAAAAGAAATATATATATATAGATCTAAGGGGGAGGATGGCTGGCTCATATATTTAGTAGATTAAGAACCTGCGCTTCTGAGTATGTTGCTCGGAGCCAGAGATGATGGTTTTTTTTTTTTTTTTTTTTTCTGGTTGGTAAGTGTGAATTCATTTTGTTCCGAAATATTGCTGGGATTATGGCCCCAAAATTTGACCCACTAAAAGTGGCATTTGCCTCGTTCTCTTGAAAAAAAAAACAAAAAATACGTGTATTTGTGGTCAAAATTAAGGGTGCATCAAGTGACGGAAGGGTTGTTGGATTTTTACCTACTGATTGATGTTAATGGTTGTTGATTGCTAATAGATACTGGTGAATATAATAAAAGTGTAATGCTTTTAGGATTGATATTGTCAACGATTCTTTAGACAGTAAAATAATTATTTTAAACATTTATTTTTGTTTTATTATTTAAGTAAATATGATTTATTTATCGTGATAATTTAGTACATGAATTACTCAAATTAATTTCTTAACTTATCAACGGGTGACAAAAAAAAAGAAAATTATTTAATAAACACATCTTGTGTTGTTGTTGATGCCGGGAGACGCTCTATTGAGAGTTGAATAAACGATTAACGGTCCGAAAAATTAAAACAAACACCTTTATTCCTTGAAAAATAAAACTAAATCTAAAGACATGCAAGGGACAGATCCACAATTTGGATTAGAGACCTAATTGCACAGATTTAGTTTCCATTCATATAATAATCCCCTCGTAAACAGAAAAAATAGGAATAAAGAATATTCATCACTCATAATGGAAAGGCAAAAAAATAAAAGGCAATATTGAGATATTATTATTATTATTATTATTTTATCCAATCTTACGATTTGATTTGTAAGCATGATCGAATTAAGCAACAGAGAACAAAAGGACGCAAGCGAACTAGTGGTCTGGTTGTAAGGTCCCATCCATGATTAATGAAAGATCGCAACCATCGCATGATGCTTCTTTTTCTAATCCCCAAAAGCTTTTAAACTTTTTTATTATTTTTTTTTTTTTTTGAGCAATTTTAAAACGTATTCTTTTGTAATAATTAGATTATCGATGCATAGGAGATAAGATCGTGGGGGCATTCTTGGCATTGAACTAAATACACCAAATCCCTGTCAATTAATTCGCATTATTTATTGTCTCTTGTCAATCAAAGCCATATTACACATTATCTGTCTGCCAGCAAGGAAAAAATCCGAAAAATTCGTCCTTCTATATTCTAAATAAAAATTAAATTAGTGTTTATCGCGGCCACCGGCATATTTTGCCTTTAATTAAAAAAAGGAGTCTATATCTAACAAAAGTTCGCATACTATAACAATTTATATTTTATATTTTTAAATATAATAAAAACTTTATTATAATCAACAATTATTAGTCACATATAATGGCAATATCGAGAAGACACATCAATCTATTTCTTAAGATTTAAAAAAGATAACAACAACCATTATTCAAAAAAATCAGCGCAACAAGTAATTCAAATTTAAAATTTAACTTAAAAATAATTTTTTCTTCTCTTAATATATTAAAGATAATTTAGTTTCTAAAACATATTTATAATAACTAGTTAAAACAAAAGAAAAAAATTTAGCAGTTAATTTAACTATTAGTTAATTACTGAAAATATTATTGGGAGCTAATTAAAAAGCATGTACGTTCGAAAATTAATCTGTATTTATTAAGGCTGTTTATGGTACTTTCAACTGAACCAGACCGTTAAACTAAAAATTAAACTGAAAATTTCGGCTATTCCAAATTGGTAACAAAACAGAGCCAAAATTTTTGTTTCAATTAATCAATTCTACTGAAAAAAAAAAATTGATTTAAATATAAAAAAATATTTTTGATATATTTTTTAAAAGAAAATTTTATAATTATTGTTGTATATACATATTTTTTAAAATATAATGATATTTTATTAATATTTATTTAATAATGATAATTATATTATAATAATTTTTGAATATCATTAAAATAAAAAAATATATAAAATAATTTTTTAATAAGGCTAATCACAATTTTTTATTTTTTAAAAAAATAATTTTTTAAAATTAAAAATTATAATTAAATTAAAAATATTAATTCATATCGATTCAATTAATTAATTACAAAATTTAATTTCATTAATCAAAATTTCAATTCAGTTTATTTCGACTGAATTTCTCTAACTATCCCTAATTTATATATTCAATCAGCAAAAAACTTCAATTGGGTCCAAAGTTTGACTATTTTTTTAAATTAAAATTACTGTATATATATATTAAAATTAATCCCAACGCTTTTTCTATTCATTCATTCGGTTTTTTTTTTTTTCCCTCTTCTGTTAATTTGTTATTAAACGTACCACATTACATAACACATCCATTAATTGACGCTGATTTTTTAAAGAAATTTGAAATCTAAAACATTCCAGAAGAAATTTTAAAAAATACAAAAATTAAAAATAAAATCCAAAAATTAATGAGAAAAATATGAAAATATTTTTAAAGATTCTATTGTGCAAAGGAGAGAAATTTTTTATTTGTTTTCCACTTTTAAGCATTTTTTCAAAAGTGAAAATATTTTCAATTGAAAATTCTCTCTTTTGCACAATATCTTTCTCTTTCAAATTTGTTTAAAATATTATCATATTTTTTTTCTTGAATTTTTGATTTTTAAAATTTGATTTGAACATTTTTTTAATTTCAAAATTCTGTTAAAAATTTCAGACTTTTAAAAATATTTTTCATATCTATTTTTAAATTTTTAGAATTTTTAAAAATCTTTTCAACTTTTTAAATTTATGAATTTTTTAGAATTTCTTAAATTTGTTTTATTTTTTAAAATCTTTTAAATTTTAAATATTTTTAAAAATATCACATTAAAAAAAAAAAAAAAATAAAATGACATCTTAGTTGGCATCAAGCAACTAACCAAAAAGAATTGAATGAGTCGGCGGAAAAAATATTGTCCTCGGCCTTTTGCCTATTCCTTTAATATTCAAAAGGAAAGAAACATCCACCAAATATTTAGCGTTTCTGGGATTGGATCTGCCTTAACTTCCAAGAAAAACGAAAAAAAAAAAACAATTTGAACTTCCAAGGGAGGTCGCCAGTCGTTAAAAGCGGAGACAGGATAAGGCGGGGTTGAGGAAAATAACGTGTTTTTCGGTGAGTGACTGCCAAGTCAGTAGGAAGGCGTCCAAACCTAAAAGGCCCGCAGCGGACCCTAAAATTCCCAATTAAGCAAAAAAAACTGTATATTACATTTATACGGATAAATATCTCATATTGGCCCTACAATCCTATTCGCCATGTCTCGATTCCTCTACATCCATGCATGCATATATACATAAATATATTTAACATAAATTCATGTGGCCGTATATATAAATTAAATTAAAAATTATTTATTTAACATTATAATAATTTTTATTATTTTTTAAAATTATTTTATATATTAATATTATTAATTATAATTATTATTTATTTTTATTTTTTATTAAAATTATCTGTTATTTTTAATTAAATATTATATATAATTTAAAATATTAATTAAGATAATATATAAATAATTTAAATATAAATAATTTTTTAAAAATATATTTTAATTATTAAATTTAAATTTTTAAAAATTTTATTTATAATAATGATTGATATATTTTTTATTTTTTAAAAAATTTAAAAATTTACATTTAATATATCACATCAATTAATATTTATTATTTTATATTAAAAATTATATAATAAATTTAATTTAAAAATAAAAAATATTTTAAATAAATAATATTAATTTTAAAATATTTTTTAAAAATTAAATCAAAAATTTTATAATATAAGAATAATTTTAAAAAATTATTTAATAAAAATCATTATAAAATTACTGTATATATAAATCTAATCCACAGACTGTATTATAAGTATAAATATAAATTTTCTCCCCTTCTCTTTTTCTCTCTCACTCTCTCTCTAGTTGAGAGGTCTCCTTTTTCTTAACCTCACCAAATCTTTCCCTCTTATCCTGCGCACTTTTCTAACATACTTAATTAAAATTATCTCTTTTTCTCTCTCCTCTCACCTCTCACCTCTTCCCTGTCTGTGTTTAGCTCCTGCCCTGTTTCTTTCTGTGTCAATGGCCGATTGATGACAGCAAACCTCGTCTGGAAGCCCGAGGGACAGACAAGGCGGAGAGCAAAAGGGTAAAATAGTCAACGAAAAAGAGATTGAAGTGTTTCCTTAATTTGTTCCCAAAAACAAAAAAAAACAAAAAAAAACTGAACAATAATGGAGTTGCTGGTGGGTCCTACCCTCGCCATCGACGTTCCTTCGCCACCTGGTTACGTTGTGCCGCAGAAGGATAAGCCACCCTCCCTTTTCTCGGAAGAGGAGGCGGATAGGCGTCCGGAGAAGGTGCTGATCGCGATGGGGATTGGGTCGGGTACCACCGAGGATTCGTCGGAAAGCTCGTCATCTATTGGAGCTCCGGATGATAGCGAAGTGGAAGAAGACGACAGCGTCGTTTCGTCATCCAAAGAAGGGCTGGGCTCTATGGAAACCTTGGATGATTCTCTTCCAATAAAGTGAGTTCATTTACAATTATCCTTCTCTTCTACAGACTATACGCGCGCGCGTGCGCGTGTACGCCACGTTTTGGTATTAATTGAATTTGCTTTGTTTTCACTTATGTAATTCGGTTCTACTAATCGGAGAAACAGCTGGGTCTTCTGCTATTTTTTGGGTACATATCTGCCTTTTTTGTTTAAAGAAATGAATTTCCCTCTTTTTGTTATTGCATGATCATCGTCAAATTCATAATTTGATTTTGTTTTCGAGGTCAAGAAGCTTAAACTAAATTTAATGAAAAAACTTTGTTTAATTGATCGATTGGTTGGTTGCAGGAGGGGATTGTCAAATCACTTCTCCGGAAAATCAAAGTCGTTTGCGGATTTATCATATGTGAATTCGGTGGCCAGTGCCAAGGATCTGGAAAAGCCAGAAAACCCGTTCAACAAGAGGAGGAGAATCCTGATGGCGAACAAGTGGTCAAGGAAATCATCTTTCTACAGTTGGCACAACCCAAAATCCATGCCTCTTCTTGCCTTGAACGAAGATGAACAAGAAGATGGAGATGTAGATGGAGATGACGAGAGTCCAGCATCATCATCTCCACCTCAAAGTCATCAAGAAGGGCAAGACAAGCTATTTATGTCACCTAAATTGCAAGGGAGGAAGTTCAACACTGTTTCTCTCAAATCCCAAAGTTGTTTCTCTCTTACAGATCTAGGAGGACTCCAACGTCATCAATAACAGCACCATCTTCGTGTCTCTTTTATCTTCTTCTTTTTTCTTTTTTTTTTTCTAAATTAGCTTCTGTAGCTTTTCTTTCCTATGGTCCCATCTATGGAAAAACAAGTTTTCTTTTTTCTTTTTTTTTTTTGTTTTTCCTGACTTATCAATAAATAACTATATCTTCGGTCCAAGTTCTGTTTATTTTTTTGTTTCTTTTTTATTTTTGAGTTTCTGCCCGAACAGATAATGGCTGCGGATTACTTATGATACGGTGAATATTCTTTTCGGGAAAAGACAAAAGTAGCCCCCGTCTATGACTGTTGCTCAGTCGCAACATAGAGAATGGAGTAACACGGATCCGTCAGCCATGAGCTACACTTAAATGACTGGTATACGTCTCCGTTGGTAACAAAAGCACATTAAAATAATCTTTTTTATTTTAAATTTTATTTATTGGTAAACAATAAATAATAAGCTTCTTTGATTAAATTTTCCGAAGGATAAAGTTAAAAATTAAAATACACGGCATCTCCCTCAAGTCGACCGAGCAACAGCACGACTGTACCACACACTCTTCTGATTCTTTCTAACGATTTATATTTGTTGTTTACTCGTACAACATTGCGTGCCAACTATCAATCACTTATTCAATTCGACACATCTTATCTGTTTCTTTTTTAACTTTCATCTTATCTTTTGGAAGGGAGGAGGTTTCTCCGTATCGAGTGGATATGCAGGGAATTTATCACAGCCACACTTGCTGTCTCCGATGGCTTCTATGCGTACACGTGTATCGATGCTAGAACCTTTTTGCCAGGGATGGCTCGTTGCAAAGATGTATCGTTTCCGTGACGTCCCTTTCACGAACCAACGTTGTGGGAAGCTGGGTGATTCACAGTTCGCATCGAGCATTTGATTGAAGAGCGTAAATAGGTTTTATATGAGATGCGGATAAGGAGACGGCCACAATTTCTTTTTCATTTGTTTTGTTTTGTTTTTTTCAAAAGGCAAAGGACTACGGACTATAAATGGGGGCCTAGCAAGAATTAGTAGGTGGCAGGCGGAGACGGGACAACATTCAATAAACAAGAAAACCATCGCCACATGTCATGAATGGGGTAAGCTTTAGTACATCAGTACCTCCTCACGATTATTAATGAAGGTGCACCTTGTCGCGAAATATCTTCAGTTGCTAAATAGAAATAATCTTATTACTTTTCAAAAAATAACGGAAATAAAAGATAGAGAGAGAGAGAGAGAGGGAGAGAGGAGAACGAGAGGAGAGACGAGAGAGGGCCAAAGAAAGAGAGAGAGAGAAATGAGGCGTGGACAGAGGAGAGAGACAAAGAGAGCAATTGTGAGGAAAAGACAGTGATTCAGAGAGAGCGACACAGATCCAATGCACATTGTTAAGGAAATGAATTTTCGTAATGCGTTTTAATGAGATTTGGGATGAACCATCAAAGAGTTTTTATTCTTTTTAAGATTCTTACAATCATATCATAAATTATTTAATACTTTCAAATTAATCTTAATTTTTATTTTATATTAATCTTATATATATATATATATATCTTTTCAAAATATGTTTTAAAAATATATCTTTGTTTATATTTTGTTTAATTTTCCTTTTTTTTTTACACCAAAAGACCAAAAATTCGAATTCTTTTTTATAAATTTTAAAAAGTTGATCAAATTTAAGATTTTGAATTTTTAATAAGTAGAAACAAGAGAGAATTAATAAAAAATACATATAAATATATTTTTAAAAATGTATTTTAGGTTTTTTATATAATTTTTGTTAGGTCAAATTATGCATATCATAGTATGATCAAATTCTGTTTAAAAAATAATTCATACACAATAAAAATTAAAGATTTAGAACTAATTTAAAAATTTTTAAAATAACATTCAAGTGCAAAATTCATAAAAATTTAAGATATTTTGAAAACTTATTTCGGTGAGATTTTGTTACCACTCGAATGGGTCAAGTTAGATCAGCCGTACGTATTAAGGGAAAGCGGCAACATTACCCAATCAACCAAGGTATGCAAAAGAGAGAAGTAGCGAAGAGGGTTTGATTAGGCACTAATATTAGTGAGCTCCCTCTCAACAAACACGACAGCTTGTAAATTAAGTAGGATCCAGCCCAACCGATTTAATGCACAGCAAAGGGTGATTCAGCGACATGTGTCCTAACTTATAAAAGGAGTAAGAGAATATCCGAAAAATCCGAGCATGAGACGACGCCGCTCAAATCAACGCCCCACAGGCTAAACCCTCCTTTCTTTTTTTCTTTAGATTTAGAAGTGGTTGTATCTTTCTATCTTGCACGCATGGGAAACTTGAATCGTAGCTCCCTACCTCGGCTCAGCCAATATTTCGGTATTAGTGAAAGTTTTAAAAATTAGATTAAATTGATAAAATTAAAAAATAAATTATAATTTAATTTAATTTATTATAAAAATTATTAAATAAATCAATAAATTAGCTGATTAAATTATAAATCAATAAATTAATTATAATTTTTATAATTTAATTAATTTTAAAAATTTATAAAAAAAATTAATAAAATATTTTTTTATATTTTAATTTTTTTAAAAAATATATATATATATATTATTAAATTATATATATATATATATATATATATAATATTAAATATCAATTTTATCAATTTAATTTTAATTAAAATAATTAAACTAATAAAATTATAAATTACTAAGTTTTTTAATTTAATAAACTATTCAATTCTCAAAACATTTGTATTAGTTCTTAGGCGTTAGGGAGTAGTCAATTGTATTGGCCTGTTGACTGGTTCACTCGTTCCATCCTATCTATACTGACTAATTGTCTTTTGTTTTTTCTTTTTTTATTTATTTATTAAAAAATTTATTAAATTACTAAGTTACTTAATTTGTATAAATTTTTTTTTTTTTTTCTTACAAAATTAGAAGTAAAATTTTAAAATATAAGCCTAAATTGTTAACTATTTGTGGGTGTCTTCTCATAAACTGATTGATTGCCATATGAGTGGGGCGTGTTGAATGACCTGCACGCCTGTGGGTGGCTCTGCGCGCCACCCAGCACTTGGCCGGTACATGCACTCAGGTCTGTGCTAGTTTTCTGGCGCTACATGAGTTCCGGGCTCAGGATATAACTCCCCCCGACTTTCTCGTGAATCAAAAACTCCTTCAAATTCGAGTCCAGTTATTAAATAAGAGAATCCGCTGTGCATGGTTTTGAGCCAGTCAGAATTAAATTGCTCATTCTTTTTGAGTGATTGACTTGTCCTCCTATAGCTTTTGGATGACCCCGCGGTTTGGGTCAGCAAGTGCGTTAGGATTTGGTGGACCGACCTCTTATCCATCTTTCTGACCCCCAAAGCCAATCACTTCTCTAATATCAACTGGCACTCTTTGACATTTCTTCCCCACGCCTCTCCCTTCGACCACATCGTATCGAGTTAAATCAAGATATACGACCAGCGGTCCGGACGAAGGCTCCAGTCCCCAGCTACGACCACAGAAAATTCAAATTGTTTTCGACGTGAAAACAGGTTCACACTCTCCTTTTAAGTAGAGAAAGGTAGTGTCGGAGCGATTGGAGGACTTTCGGGCCGGGCGTGGGCAGACATGCTATTGTTGTCGAGCTTGTGTCTATCGTTGGGTGACTCGATCTGGGCCTCGCAGTGGGCTAATGGGTTGCTAATAATGGGCGTTGGGGCCCATTTCCTACTTCCCTCCACCCTCATCATTTCGTTAATTTATTTGGTCCAACATAGGCCTTCGAACAAGGGCACTGGGCCCAATAAGCCTTTGGTAATGGCCGAGCTTGTTTCTCGGGGCAAATACGTGTCGGTTATATCAGGTTAATGGCCGCTCTCGTGTCATCGTGTCGTTTCGCTGCCTCTCAGCTTCATCAACTCTACCACCACCAGCAGCAGTCGTCGGTACCTAAGATTAGGGTTAGAGATCTCTGTATTCCCTACCGTCTCTTTGTCACGACTCGGAAACGGACGAAACTCGGTGGATTGAACTCAATGACTCAGACAGCGTCCGAGTCAGAATCAGCCGCTGGGCTTCCCAATTGCGAAACCGACGGTGTGAAGGGAGACGGATCCAGTGACGTCCTGGTTCAGTACGTGGTGCTGCGGCGGGACCTAATAGACACGTGGCCGCTGGGGAGCGTGGTCACTCAGGGATGCCATGCCTCCGTGGCTGCCATCTGGGCCCACAGGGACGATCCTCACACTCTCCGCTATTGTAGCCCTGAAAGCATCGAGTCAATGCACAAGGTGATTAAAACTTTCACTTCCTATCTTTTTTTTTTTGGTTTAAATCTTTCCAAATCGCCGTCTGAAGTTTCGTTAACCTTTTTTTTTTTTCTTTGTGTGTGTGTGGGGGGGGGGATTTCAGGTCACGCTGGAGGTGAAGGGAGAGCCGCAGATTTTGAACTTGTCAGAAAAGCTCGTTGCTGGAGGCATTGATCATAAACTGTGGATTGAACAACCTGAAAACATTCCAACTTGCCTAGCTACCAAACCCTATCCCAAATCGATTGCCTCGTTGTTTTTCAAAAAATTGAAACTTTGCAAGTGACCCCCTTTTTTAAATTCTCGCTTATTCGAAGGCCAAACTATGATGTGTGCCATGGCATTGGGTGGAGCTCGCCTTCTGTTTTGAGTTTAGTATTATTCTCTCTGCCGTTGCTAATGTTTTCTATTGAGCATTCTCACTACACAGCATAAACAGTCTTTCCTTTGTTTCTTTCTCTCTCTCTGTTTTTTTGTTTTCTTTTCTTTTTTTTAAAGTTTTTTCCCTACCAAAATAATCAGACAATCCTACAGAGGTATCCAGAAGGCATGCGAAATGCTCCAGTTGTACCTTGGGAGTAAAGCTACTTCAACCTCGAGAACAAGGGAGCATTAAGAACAACATGTAGGGCCTTGGTTTCTTTTGGTTGAAAACTTTATATTTCACACCCTTTATTTAGATTTCTGTGACACTTTGCTTGCTCTCCTATGAAATTGTTATGCACTTTAAAATCTAACATTTTAAAAGCTACTTAACAATTGACCTTTTAGTCAAAGCAAACAGAATTTGCAAAAATGTTCAGTTCTGTCTTCACTCTTATATTACGTTTGTCTCTTCATTTATCTCTTCTTCCTGCATAAAACTGAGAAAAAATGTTTTTTGGTCAGTAAATTTTAAAAAAATTTAAAATCAGATCAATAACTCGAAAAAAATTCAATTAAAATCACTTCTATTAAATTAAATTGACGATCAAGTTTGTAATTTAAATTCTATCAAAATAATCACTTATACATGTCATCCCTATAGCATGATGGGATACTCACGAATGGATCAGTAACCTTTCTTCTTCCAAATAACCTCTTTATCCTCTTACTGTTTCTCTCCTCAAAAAGTAAGAAGCCTTTTATCCAGAAAAAAAAAAAGTGTAATTGTGCACTTGATTTGGGAGAAATAAAAAAATAAAAAAATAAAAAGCACTCTTGTTCCAAAAATAAAAATTTGATTAGCAATGACAATAATGAGCTCATTGCCTCAATCTTGTTCGGTAGTGCTTGAGTTGAAAAGGAGCGTCATTTTTGTTCTTTGAGGTGGGTTTTTCTTTTTTTTTTTAATTTATTGCTTTTGAATTCAAAAGTGCATTAGAGAGATTTACTTATGACTTTGTGTTAATGACTTTATGTTTCTCTTTCTTTATGCTTTTTTTCCCCTCCCAAATTGAGTGTACAACCTTTACCTTTTTTGGGGTAAACCAGGGTCATAGAGGGGCTTCTTACATGACAAGCAGAGACGCAGGAGGAGAGATGTTGTTTCAAGTGAAAAAAACTGACACATTTATGAGTGCCATATCATGCCATTGAAATGACGTAGATAAGTGATTTGCCACGTAAGTGATATTGGATGACTAGGCGAGCTAGGTTTTAACGCTTCGAAGGACACGTCGTCGCCACTTAATCAGATAATCTTTGATAAAATTAGAGTTATAGACTTAATTATGAACTTAGATAAAAGCAACTTTAATTAGACTTTTTCAAAGTTACTGACAGATTTAAAGTTTTTAAAAGTTAATGACAAAAGAAATTCCTTTCCCGTTTAATAGTCGGCAGTGCCATTGTTTCTCTTCGGCTACCACGTGGCAGCCAGCGGCAAACACAACCCCACCCGAGAGTCCATAGTTCAACTTTTGTCAGTCTTAACTTCCCCTAATTCGGGTTTAAGCGACGAGGTTAAGATCATTAGTTTTAATGAAAGCAACTTCTTGAGCAAACCCAAACATTTAGTTCTTCGCCGTGGCGGTAACTCCGTGAACGATGTCAATCAAAACACCAATACCGAAGAAGCATTCAAGGCCGAGACAGAAGACCAGCCACATTAAAATCACTTACAAAAAAAATTCTCCGGTTGTGAACTCGACTACAAAGTAAGATTGAACTCAATGCTACGGGAAAAACAAGGATAAAATCCCGTTTTACAAGTAAAAATACGTAACTTTGCCACTGTTCGGCAATCTGTAACTCTGGAATAATGGCTCTAAATACAAATAATGCATGCTCTACTCAGTCGCCCTCCTATAGCAGGGCCATGGACAAAATTGCCACAGAGAACCTTTCAGCCCAGATGCCAAGTTGCCGGTACCCTCAATGCTGCAAAAGAATTTGCAAGTCGCTTCAACAGAGCTTGCAAGTTAAGAGCAAGAATGTAAATAAGGTTGCCAAATTATAATAACAGGATCGACAATTACCAATGGAAATCGAGACGATAAAGCTAACACACCCACAATCAACTGCCTTCCTTCTGCTTGAGTGTGATTTTATCCCCCAGACTCAGAGCAATCCCCTGGGTCTTGCTCCTTATCCTAATGTATCCACTAAGCTTCCCATCTGCCAGTTTCTCAATGCTTACATTCACCAAAGCATCCTCCCCAAACACACTCTTAGCATACAAGTTAGCTGCTAGAAATCCACACTCACCATCAAGTGCAGACCTGAAACTCAACAGGCCAACAATACACCTAGTCAAATACCACTTTACCATAAAAGAGAGAAAACATGAATATCCCCAGTATTTTTTTGCCAAAACAAATAGCAGGAGAGGACAAGTATCCGATAAGTCACAGTGTAGTTATAAGTTTGCGACTTACGGAGCAGTTAGACACTTCATATTGGTGGATTTGATGATATGGTCAAGGAATTCCTTCTCATCCTGAATTATTGTGTTAACAGCAACCTGCAACACAATTTACAGACAACATTTAAAGACAAATAGATCAACCAGACACAACAAGTGGATGAACAGAATCATGCCAAAAACCAAAAAGAAAGGAAGCATTTAACAGCAGAGGGCAAGAATAAAAAGTGCTAATCTGTTGAAGCATATGGCACTGTTCAGTTAGAATGAGGACGTCGAATTGAACTGTGTTTATGGATGCATATGCTCTTGCAGCTAGCACTAATGAATACAAATAAAACCACGTAAAATTCCCCACTCACTCAGCATTTTAGCTAAGTACCTTCTTACCAATTTGTGACAGTGCCCCTAAGCTTATCAATTCCCAAAAAATGGTATCCCACCACATGATGCTCTCACACCATGGAGTTTGAGGAAGACTCAAATGTACACAGTTTTGCCCTCATTGCCATTAGAGGCTGTTTCTACAATTCAAACCTATGACCTCTGAGTCAAAATGGAGTAATCTTACTATTACACCAAAGCTTGCCCTTAAGCTTACCAATTCAATAGTCATAAAATGCATCCCTGGCATCATGGCAAGAAATACAATTTGAAAAACCTCTAGTTACTGAAAAAGCCAAGTTATTAAAAAAGAGGCAGAATAAGTTAAAATGATGTACCTTGTTTTCCCATTCAAACTCTGCCCACATTGTCCTAAAAGCTGCATCTGTACAAACAGCAGGAGAAATATAGTCCATAATATCAATGTGGATATCATTAAGGACAACAACCGTCCTGTCAAGCACATTTGATGTCTCATAGACAATGTTCCCAAATATAACACCAGTCTCAGTTGAGGACACCTTGATGTTGGCCTTTATTTGCTTGCTTGATTCTGGAGCCAGGGTATAATTCTGTGGGCGCTCAACAAGTTTAAGGTCACCCATAGTTGCCAACTCCAAACATAAGTTCTGGAGAGTTTCCTTAGTCCGGTTGATAACAGTAACATCAAGCACAATATCATAGTGATGAACTGTCACATATGCCTCGGCATATACAGGGTCACTAAATCCTGTTAGTTGTAGGATGCGATTAAGCTTATTTGCATCATCCCCATCCTGCATGAACTCTCCAGTCGCACGTTTCAAATCATCTTGAACTTCATCTTCCAGCTCCAGCTGACTCATACCCTGTAAGTCAGATTAAGTCAGGAATTGTGGGATCAAAAGTAATAGTCACTGCTATGTTCTAAGAAACCATTTGAAGAAACACAGGATAACTCAAGATTCAAATACAAAACTAAAATAACATTAAGCATAAAGGTATGGATGCATAGATGAATCAACTTAAAACAAGCAGATGCAGAGATGAATTAACTTAAAACATGTAAACCATCATACTGTTGTTTTAGTTAACATTCACACTCATAGATTTAATAGTTTCCACATATAATTGAGAGTTAGCTACATGAATCATTCTCGACAGGTTTAGTGTGAGATGTAGGTATTATAAATCCTTCCTAACTAAAGATTCTCAAGGCAACCAAGGTTGTTCTCTTCCACTCCTCTCACTACCCACCTAGATTTGGGTCCCCTTTTTATTTGGAGCATTTGCAGGTTCAGATTAGATGTGTCCACACCAACACAAATGCCACTGCCTCAGCTTATCTCCAATTGGTACTACATCTACCATACCATGTATATCCTCATTATTGATTTGGTACTTCCTAGAGTTGTCACAAATCCATCTACACATTCACATCTCTACTCACTCATCTTCTGGACGTTAATTTTTGACAGCCCAACAATCACTATTTCATGGAATTGTTGGCTTGTTTTATAGAATTTACCCTTCCAACTTCATGAAAATTTTAGAATAACACAAAAATCCAATCACATCTTCATTCTAGTTGTTAGCCTCATCCTATGAAAAAACATCTTCGATATTTTTTTTCCTTCTAAATAATATACCCTAAACAATAAAATTGGTTGAATTGAGAAAAATCTGCACCATTTAGTATAATTGTGTGTCTCATAGTTCTCCTACCATCAATACAATGACAATGGATATATTATGTTTTTAAACAACTCAACCTCAAACCCTAACAACTCTAGGATATCCCTCCATAATCCTAATGTGCAGTCTAATCCTCCTTAGTTTCATCTATTAAAATGATATCATCTACAAAAAACATACACCAAAAAATTTAACCTAGCCACTAATGTTTAATGTCAAACATAAGCCATCATCCAAAATTCACACATTCTAAAAATGCATGACTCTCAATGGAAGGAAGGGTGGACAAATATCTTTCAGAAGGATAAATTTTATATCAGACATTGCAAAATGAAAGGCATGCCCTATACTTCACAAAGAAAATTCCACCTTCTCACATCAAACTCAGGCAAAAAGGTAATTAGGCAATAATAAGAGAGACAGGACCAAAAATGCTGAGGTACCAAAAAGCTACAGATTAATATAAATAAAGGTTTGTTACCTTCCTACTCTTCAAATGGTAGAAGTCAATAAGATCATCTGGTTGTGCATTAGAAACCTGAGCCTTCGCCTTTAGTTCCTCAGTTTCCCTTAACTGTTTCTCTGCAAGCATCTTCACAAAACTTTGTCGGCAAGACTGCAACCAAATTTTCCTGACATCATCTCCAGTATTGCACAGTAGTCTTATGCACAGGACAATCCTATCATAAGAATCACTATCAATAGGGTGTGGCAGAATGGAAGATTGACCTAGCTGTAGCATAGAGACCATAATCAACAAAGCTTGTGTGGATGACTTATTCACTTCAACCTTAGAAGGCTGCACCTCCTCTAATCTCAGAACAAGCTTTGTCAGAGTGCATGCCACGACTGCTCCAAGAAAAAAATCACCAGTGAGTAGAAGAGATCTTAAATTACCAGAAGCCAGTGACCCATGAACAAGAGTTGGGGGAGAAAAAGCAGTTTCAGACGCAGCACTCTGTGTGGCATAAGTCCCATCAGCAAGAATAGCTGGTCTTCTAGAAGAAACATGATTGGAAGTGACTTGTTGAGTCATCTTGGAAGCATCAGTAGCTTCTGGCTCTTCTGAAGCTGAGAAAAATGGTAACTCTCCAAGGCATTGCTTGATGGTTGCTAGGCCACTCTCAACTTCAGAAAGGGACAGGCAATACTCTCCAATGATCCAAAGAGCACAAGAGCAAACCCTTGCAGCACGTATCTGGTAGAAAGTGTCCAAGAGCCTTATTATTATTGACACCCTTAGTTTAGGATTAGTTTCAATTATCTCTCGGACAAAAACAATAACATCAATAGCTGAAGCAACATTACTATCTCCCAAGAAATCCATCAAGAGATGAACAACTGTGCTTGCCACCTCCGGGAACTTAATAGCACAAGAATGTATGGCCTGAATAAGCATTTGTCTGTACTCACCATTCTTCTCAAGCTCTCCTCCTTGAGTCTTAACAACTTCCTTCTTCAACATCAAGACAACTTCATTGATGTTCCGTGGGGTGATCAAATCAAGAACAATATCAAGTGTCTTCCTCCGAATGTCAAGATTTGGACTGGACAGTGCTCTAAGAACATCCATAACTGTATCAACCATAATATCCCTATGAGAAGACTTAAGCTCAATCAGCCGGTCAAGAACAATTAGTTTCACATTGTTATCACTCTGAGAAAGAAGAAGCTGGCAATAAGTATTGGCAGCAGCTCTAATTGCAGTAGGTGCAGATGACAAAGAAACAAGTGTACCAGCACATTCATAAATAACTGCACTAGAGGGAGCATTCAACAAAGATATAATGATCTTAATGTACTTCCCCTTCTCCCCACGATTTGTTCTGCAAACCTTCCGAATTAACTCCAACACGACCATCTGAAGCAATTCACCCCAATCAGAAATCCTGTCAACATGGGTCAAGAGGTAATTAATGGCTCGATCTTGTGCACAGTTAAAGAGCATAAGAAATGCATTCCTCTTAGCTGATTGATCCTGCTCTGTTGTAAGAACCTTCTCAATCATTTCAGGCGCATCAACCAAAAGCTGCTCCCCCTGGGGAAGCTTATATATAGACATCACAGCTAAAATAGCATTCCTCCTGATGAAAGGATGTCGATGCTCCAGGTTTTGCAAAACTGAAGGGATCAATGGTTCAATTATATCTACCTCATTCAAGCGACAAAGAAATCTCAAGGTAACTCCACGGATGTATTCATTCGGATGCTGAAGATTGTTCCTCAAATTTTGGCATATCAAGATCATTTCTGGCAGGACCTTACCCTTGGAATCAGTTTTGTCAATAATCTCCAAATACAGAAGTAAGAGTTTTTGGACTGTGTGGTCTTCTGAAGGCAACACATATCTGACAATTGTAATGAAAAGCTGAGGCAGGGTTTCACCATTAAGCAAAAGACTGATTGCCTTCTTCATGGCATCAATTTTAGCTCCATCATCGTTGCCTTCAAGATCTTCCTTAATCTCATTTGCCATTGCCGGCGTTCCTTTATCAAAGTGAACAAGCAGTGTACAAGATTTCTCCATCTCCTATCTGTTTCTGATAATGCAATAAATTCACTTTCATTAAATAAAACAATAAATGAATTTGAAAAACTCACTCAATACAAATCACAAAAATGCATCATCGTTATAAACACAAAAGGAAAGAAACAACAACGTCTTAACCCCAAATTTGATTCGGGCCGGCTACATGAATCTTTTCTCTCCATTTCATTCCATTGCAAGAACCTCATCAACAAAAGAATATCCCATGAGTTTCACTGCATTGGTGCTCAACCTAACCTTCTCCATCCTGAGCGTTCAATGCACTACAGAAAGCAAAGGTAATAGCATTCCCAGTAATAGTCGTTGACCTAAAACTTCAAGCACTTTTGAGCGAAAAAATGGTTAAAGAGTCCATTTCATTTACTGTTCAACTGTCTCATCCAACTCCAATCTTATTTGAATGTTCAAAAAGAAAAAAAAAAAAAAAAAAAAACTCTTACTCCATTTTCTTGGAATCAAATCACTTATCGCAACCCAAACAAAAGAAAACAATAATTTCCCTCACAATCCAGAAATGAACATTTCCATACATAAGGACAATGAAGGTGCATGAAATATAATTTAGTTATCATTTCACATTTTCACATTGATTTTCCCATTTATAGCCACATGAACTTACAAACATTAATTAAACATTGAAGGATAAAAAATAACCAGCCAACTAAAACAAGAATTACAGTTTTGATAAAGGATGACAACCACGACATAATTTCAATAAAGGAAATACAATACCTAATCATTCCCGTTCATGGACCTTTGGAAATAAAAAATGATATCTTCACAGAATTTATAACAATAAACAAATCACTGTAAAATGAAGATGGAATTTAAAAAAAAAAAAAAAAAAATCCAAACAAACAAACAAAAAGATGACAAAGAACGAAGCAAAGCTTTTGCATAGAATCCAGATAAAAGTGCATTCTAACTCCAAAATTAAATCTCTTCCTGCCATATAGTGTGTTAGATATTATTAGATCTGAACACAACCACTTCGTAAGTAGAAAGGGATCCAATCGAATCGAATAAAGACAACACAGTGATATATCTCTACCAAAATGAAAAAACAAAAGAGATCTAAGCTATGACATTGCGGGACAAACGAGTACATATCGGATCAGATGAGGCAAAAGAATAATTCGGTGTATCCTAGATCAGAGAACAGATAGTTCTCTCGTAAACAAAAAAAGAAATAATAATAATCATCATAAAATAAAAGCAAACGAACACCTCAGATCTTTTGGCAATGGCTAGTAGTGCAATTTCCAAATTAGCAACAACGAAGCTCCGAATTCCAAAAACAGATCTAAACAGATTTAGAGAAAAAAAAAACAAAACAAAACAAAACAAAACAAAAATTAGAGCCAAAGGAGGTGGAGATTGAATGAGAAAATGGTCGTGTTCAGTTCAATTTCTGCCATCGTAAAAGAAACTAAGCAAGAAATTGAGCGAAATCGAACCTTTGTGGCGAAGGGATCGGAGGTGAAGAGAGCGAGTTATGCGAGAAGGTAATCGGTTGGCTAACTCAATTCGTACAGGTCTGCCCGCGAGAGAGACTCAAAGCACGATCAAAATGAGGGTCAGGGGAGGAGTGAAAATGAAATTTTTAATAGCTCTCAGGAATCAGATCCAAAAGGCCTAATCCTCTCCCTTGAGCGTGCGCTTAATTAATACCGAAGCAAGCAGTGGGAAGAAACGATTTTCATTTAATCATAAAGTGTGACTTTAAACTCTGATTTGCCCTCATTTATTTATTTATTTATTTATTTAAAGCGTAAAATGAGTCACGCTTTATTGCCTCGGCGTTATGGCTTGGGTAGTTAGCCATTCAGCCCAACCCAAAAGAAGCCCAAGTTTTATATTAAAAATAAAAGAAAAACACTTATATTGACGGCATTATGTCAGATTCAATGCCATCTCCTTCCATTCGCTGCGTTGACCGTTCCTTAACAAAATTAGATCTCAGGGACTTTTATTTTATTTTTTATTTTTTTCGGCTATTACATTGTGTGCTTCTTCAGATTGGAGATTTTCCAATAAATGAGTTTCAAAAATTTTTAGATCACTTGATAAATAGGATTTAACTTTTTGCCAATAGATTTTCCAATTTTAAGACATCGTGCTAAAAAGAAAACAGAGCCGACGACCTACTTTACAAGGACTATTAAAAGATGGTTATGATCAAATTATTATGAAGAACATAAAATAAAAAGGGGCGTCATTAAAATAATCGGAAAATAATTCATTTTTAAAAAAAAAATTTTTTGGTTTAATTCGGGAAAAAATTTCTTATGCACCGACAAATGATTGTTCTTGGTTCCCTTTAGAACTATGCTGTGCGTTAAAACTTCGACCATTACTGCGTGTGCCGGGGCCCCTCTCAAAATGATGATCCAAGCGTGTTCAGCATTTTATATTCGTGTAGGTGTCTCCTACCGTGAAATGGCATTGTAATCATGCCTCAGACATCAAAGGGTTTGCGGAATGCCGAGTTTGATGGGTCCTAACTATTAGGAACTTTCTTCCTCTGTTCCTTCCTTATACCCTTCCCATCGAGTTCCGTTCATTGTAAGCTTCTCGATGTATGTACGTACAGGCAGTTATAAGTTGCAACTCCTATAACGTAGTCGACGGTATCTGATGCCCCACAACGTTGAAAATTCAAAGCCGAGGCTCCCTTCGTCTTAAATGGAGCAAGAAGCTTTTGCTGTTCATGGACGCTCGAGGAGGAAATTGTGGTTCTATTCGTTCATAAAACAACTATGAGGAATCTATTTTTGGGTGGCGGCGATGACAGGAAGCCATGTAATGCAATTGCCCCGACGACTGCGGTCTGGAGACAAAGATGACAAATATACTTTGTACAGTTGTACTCGTAACAAAGATGGCCTGCAGTGCCTTGCATTGAGCTATGACCATGGCAATGTCATGGGGGAAAAGGACATTAATGTAGTTTTCTCTTTAGTTAGAAGTTTTGAATGAATAATATTAGAATATATTTAAATAATATTTGTATTAAAAATTTAATTATAATATTATTTGATTAATGAAAAATAAATTTATATATTATTATATTATTAAATATTATAATTTCAAAGATAATTTATGTGTTGATGAATATATTTAATTTAAATTATAAAATTATATAGTCATCTCTTTTCTTAATATATACAATAAATTTATTTAAAAATATATGATTATAATAAAAAATTTTTTAAAAAATTGATTATTAAATTAACACTAATTTTAAATTTCTTAAAAATTTAGTAATAAAATTAAGTATATTATTTATAATATTATTTATATAAATATATTTAATTTTAATATTTGAAGAAATAAAATTTTTGATAATTATTTTAATTAAAAAAAATAGCGAGGATTTATATTTGTTGTTGGGTTCTTTTATGTATATAATGCGACATGACCAATAGAATTGAAATATTCTTTAATTTAAGAGAGCCGAAGTGCTTAATTTAAGCGGACAACCAATTGTCTATTATTGTGTAAGTCAAAAGGGCTCTACATCTTTTGTGATACTGTGCCACTTATGTAAATAAAAAAATAAACAAATAAAATAAATTTCAAGGCTAATGAGCATACATAGAAGGAATTGTTCAATCCCTTGTATAAAGAAATGAAGCCGAAATAAGGAGTTGTAAATTCCTTAATTAATATAAGTGGTTGCCGAATGTAACTTAAAGAATTATAATTTCTTTTTGGTGAAGGGCGATGACCTATGTCTGAATGAAATAATAATAATAATAATAATAATAATAAAGAGTCATTGTGTTTTGACCGTTAGTCACGCTGCAAGAAATATGAGTTAATTATATTAAGGATTATAAAACATGTTTTAATTTCTTTGCTTTGGTACTTAAGTGGATTTTGAAAATTCAACTTATCATATATCTTACGTAATTGTAAGCATGTCTACGTGTGTATAGCCACCAAGCAATAATGTTATTTATGATCCAATGTATAATGACCTATGACCGGTGTGTTATAATTTTTTGTTAATAAATATTGGATTGTATTTTTATATGTATGTATTAAGTTATAGTTTGTTAGTGATTAAAGTGACTAAATTAATATATTTAATGTTAAATATATTTTATAATTATAGTTAGATTGATAATATAGTAATTAAATTAATATATTTAATGACACATATAAATAAATAATTTATATATAATTTTAATAAAATATTTATAAATAAAAATTAAATAAATAAATTAATTACTTTAATTATTAAATTTTTATGATTTATTTAAAAGTAAATTATTATTTTATAATTAATGATATAATTAAAGTATATTAATTTTTTATTAAATAAATATATTTATTTAAATATATCAAATCTATTTAATTAAAAATATTTAATTAGTTATTAAAGTTAATAATATTATTTATAATAATATATTATAAATTATAAAGATTATATAATCATAATTTGATAATTACAAAAATTGATAATATAATTTTCATTAAAAATAATAAAATTTGTTAGAATAATGAATATCAAAATGTGAGTATAAATAAATTAAGATAAATATTTTTTTTATTTATAATATTTTATTCCTCAATTATAATATTAAATATTATTTTAAAAATTAAAAAATATTTGAATAAAAATATAATTTTTTATAAAAATTAATTTACAACTAATTAATACAAATAAATTATAATGTGTAGTATTAAAAAAAATCTAAAAAAAAAAAAGAGATTTTTAGATGATTATGTGATTTATTTGAAAAAATTAAGATTTTGATTTTAAAATCAATTAACATTCAATTTTATTTTCACATATTTTAGAAAGTGTTAATTAAAAATAATTATAACATTGGTGGATCAATATGATTTAGAATTGTACTAAATGTATATAAAAATTATTTTTTTTTTATTAATGGAATTTTTGAAGAAAAAATTTATATTGATCAACATAAGGTTTTTTCTTCTATAAAAAATAAGGATCAAATAGTATATAAACTAAAAAAATTAATATATAGACTAAAACAAGTTTTGCTATAATTATATATTAAATTTTATAATATCATAATATCTTTTATATTCAAAAAAATATTATTAATAGTTGTATATATCTATCATGAAAGTCGGAAGTAGTACTTTCTACGTTATATCACCTTTTGTTAATGTTTTAAATATATTGTATGAAATTAAAAAAAAAAATTTTAATAGAATTTTAGAATGAAAAATATAAGAGAGATATTTTATATGATATGAATAAAAAATATTTTGTAATAAATTATAATAAATAATTTTTTTTTAAAATAACAAATTAAAAATTTTTTTTAAAAATAATATAATAATTTTATATATTATTATATTATTAAAAATTATAATATCAAATATAATTTAATCATTAATAAATATATTTAATTTTAATTATAAATTTGTATATATATATATATATAGTTGGTTTTTTTTTAATATATAAAAATTTCATATAAAAATATTTAATTATAATAGAAATTAATAGATATAAATTGATTGTTAAGTTTAAATAAATTTTTTAGATATATTAATAATTTTAATTTTCACTTACTCATATATGTTATATATGTTATTTATAATATTATTTATATAAATATATTTAATTTTAAAATCTAAAATATTAAAATTTATGATGATAAATTGGTGAAAAAATCTAACCTTTTTTTCCTTCAAATTTTTGTAATGAAAGTCGGGGATAGATTTGTAAAATTATTGATATTAATGCATTTATGGTACAAGTTCCTAACAATCTTTTATTTGCACTTTTTCTGATCGACTCAAGATAACTCCAGTGTCGCTATTCGTACTACCAACTTGATTTAATTTAACTAAATCGTTGCTAGCTTGTAACTTAAAATATTTTTCCTCTAATTGAATATTTATAAATTACTTTGGCACTTGTAGAAGCATGACTTGGCCCTGCAAAAAGACAAAATAAGAGTCCTTCGCTTACGCAAATCAATAATGCATTTAGCGTACTGACTACAGAGTGATCACGTACGTGCATACGCTGAGCAATAGAAAAGGCCAGTGGGCTTCCCATTAGCATCAATTAATTCTCTTCTTTTCTGACAAATTTCTCGTTAAAGAATTCCATAAGGGCCACAACACCGCTGAAAATATTGGGCATAATCGGAAAGAAAAGGAAAAGAAAAATGGAAGTCATAAAGATTCCAACTCAAATTAGATGATAACTTCATCAATGGACCTAAACCCATTTATTTAAAAGCATGCTTAACAACTTAAAATTAAGCTAATCAAGGGGCATCAAGTACAGATCAACTCCCCACTGTGGACTTTGCAACAATAAAGTCAAAGAATTAGGCATAAAGCACTTGACAATTAGAAGGGCAAAAATCCCGGAAAGCTTCCGGAGCAGCCATAACCTTCCATTCTACAACGAACTCCGCTTTCTTTGCTTCGTACACGCTTCCGATGGCTACATTCAGTCCTTGAGACACTACGTAAACTTTTCCTTCGACTCCGCTCACAGCGAAAGGCCTCTCCATTGCCTCGCGTGGGAATTTGTCCCCACCTACATACTGCCACGTGTCCAGATCAGCTAAGTACACTTTCATCGGACAGTCACCGTGCTCCGATATCACAAAAAGCTTTTCATCTAGTACCATGCTTAATCCAGTCCACCCTGATCTCATCCCATCATTCATCTGCTGCCACGTGTCTCTTTCCGGGTCGTAAACCCCACCCCTTGGGGAGCGGATGAAAGGCCACGTCCACCCTTCAGTGACATACATTCTGCTGCCTACAACAGCTGAATCGTACCTTGCTAAACCCAGGCTCATTTTAGCGACTGGAGTCCAGGCGTTGCTATCGGGGCAGTAACACTCCCCGGCTGTGATCGAGCTGTTAACGCCGGACCCACATCCTCCCACGGCAATGATCTTACAATTAGCATTTCCAACAGCAAAGAACGATCTTGGGGTTATCATGGGAGCCCCTTTGGACCATTGATTCGTTGATGTGCAGTAGATTAAGGTATTATCCATGGAAATTTCTGTATCTGACCGCATGCCACCCAAAACAAAAAGCTTACCCTGACGTGGGGCCGAGGTGCACGCGAACCCCGGCGGGCGCACGGCCTTGGGGCAAGGCATGGGAGGTAAGACAAACCAGCGGCCAGATCGCAGGTCCAGCGCTTGCCATTGGATCCTGGCCCTTGATTTGTGGAACGCAAATACAAAGAGGTAGGGCAAAGAGAGTGACAGAGATCTCTTACACATCAAAAACCTGGGATCTGTTATGACTCTGTTCCAGGAACAACAAACTGAACGTACCAAAGCTTGGTATGGATACGGGACACAAAGAAGGCAACGCTCCCCGACATCATCCGGCAGTCCCGGAATCAACGGCTCAGAATTCTCGTTGCCTTCTTCGTGGTTTTTACCTTCTCGTCTGGGTGAAGCTTTGGGTGTTGCCATTGGGACAGCTAGAGTGCCTAAAATGTTCTCCGTTGAAATGGAGCTTTCTTTTTCTCTGCTTCCCTTCTTCGCCTATTTAGGTGAAGATAAAGTAATCAGAAGGCAATTAAAATATACGGAGCGATTTGGCTTGCCAGATTAAAGCCGTTTCAGCTCCTTTAATATCTGAATACTGTTGGGTGGTGTTGAATTTGGGTGTTTTTTGTTTTTTTTGGGTCAAGAAATTAAAGCACACGTAGCTTTCAAATTATAAGTTGTAATTTTCCGCATGTAATTAAGAAAGAGCACTGTTACTAGAAAGCCGTATCTTAAGTGTGGCTGAGAGTGATGTATTAAAATAATATATTTTTTATAATTAATGTAAATAAATTATATGATATGTACGAAAATGTATAAAATATGTAAAATATAAAATAAAATGTGAATAAAAGTATGTAAAAAGTGCAAAAATATTAATAATTCATGGTATTAAATTTTTAACAATTTTAATGCACATATTTTTCAACTTATTTACATATTTTTGGTTGTCTCTCTATGCATTGCATCATTTTTATAAAAAAAAAAAAAATTGTAAGTTTTAAAAATTTTAAAATTATTATTTTATGATACCTAAGCTCACAAATGACGTCATTTATGAATCATGCGTCGATATCCGTCGCACCCCGGTACCATTTCCCATTAAGAAAATGGGGCCCCGCCACGTAGATTGCGTGTCAGAGCAAGTATGGGCGGTAGCTGCGCTAACCCTTTTTCAACTTAAAAATATTTTATTTAACACTTTTTTATTTTTTTTTTAAATTATATATTTTAAAAAATTATAATATATTTTATTCTCAATATAATATATTTTAATTATTATAAAAAAATTATTTAATATAATAATTTTTTTATTTTTAAAAAATATAATTTATTTGTAAATAATTATTTTAATTAATTAAATTTTAATTTTATTATTATTTTAATAATAAAAAATTATAAATATTTTTAAATATTTATTAATAATTTAAAATAAAAAATTATTTATAAATATTATTATTTTTATAATAAAATTATTATTTTATTAAATTTAAAATTATTTTATTATATTTTATTTTAATATTAATAAATTTAAAATATAATATTTTTTATTTAAATAAATTAATATTTTATATTTAAAAATAAAAAATAAAAATTAAATTTAAATTAATAAAAAATATATTATATTATTAATCACTACTTTATATAATAATTTTATAAATATAAATATTTATTAATTTAATATAATATATTTATTACAATACAATCTAATCAATGGGTAATAATTATACCTTCACTTATACGTCATAATTGTTGAAGCGTCTTTAATTGTCCTATCATATATTTACGGGTTCAACTTGGTTTCTTTTCCTGAAATTCAGTATAAAAAAAGAGATGCTTTTCTTACTCTCCGAGAAGAAAAAAAAATTTAAGAGATATAATTAATTTTAATATAATATATAAATATTTTATATTTTATTAATATTATTTATATAATAAAAAATAATTATATTTATTTAAATTTATTATTTATAAATTTATTTAATAAAATTTGTCTTATCAAATTATTTTTAAATATAAGTTTGAACAATTTAAAAGGGGAAAGTCAAAACAAATTTAAGGTTGTATAATAGTGATAATATCTTGAATATTTGGTTACTTATTAATAATTTAAATTTTTATTTTTAAAATTTTAAATATATATGAAATTTTTTAATAGGAGAAAACAGCCATCATTGTAATTACTTTTTAATAAAAAAAAAAGGCTGTTCTTTTGACTTCATTACTTCGTCATATCTTAATTAGTCTTCACTCCATTACCGTTTAGTCAACAACTCGCCATCACTTCCATGTAACTTTTGTGGTGGTAATCAATAATCATATGCTTTTTATTCTTGCCCTTCTTCTGTCTGCCTGCCCTGTTGGTGCATGTTTGGACCGAGAACTTGGTATCCATTGTATGGAAATGCAATTCAATTAATTAGAAGATAAAATAGTAATTTTAGCACAGGGGGCATTTTTCAAAAAATTAAAATAATATTATAATTTAATCCTCTAATTTTAAAAATCTATACTAAATGAATCAAATTAAATTTTACAAAATTTGTTTATTCCAGACGAGCTCTAAGGTTACTTTTTTAATTTCACTTGTAATTTTGATTTCGGAAATGCATCTTAAATTCCCTTTACTATTTATTGAGAAGTTGGTGAGGTGATTTTTGTCAACAAAGCTTATGCACGTTGATGGGTTGAATTCCGATGTTTGGATTTCTACAATCAAATTCAAACATCGTTTGGATTTCATCTCTATTCATCGTAACGGAGATTATAAATGTAGAAGATTGAAGAAAAACTACGAGAATTTTGATACAATTTAAGCGAAGGTGGAGGTTTATTGAGAAGCATGGCCTAACCCTACAAGCTGATGGGTGGCCTTGTGCAAAGCTTGGTCTTGAATAACTGTCCACCATTACCAGCAGCCATTTATAAGGAAATCAATTCCTTATCTTCCGTGGCAACTCCTGCCATTTTAGGCACGAAAATTAACTACAAATTATAGCGTTATAATGCAGCAGTTTTATCATCCGAATGAAATTCAATATAGAGTATTTTGTGAGAAAAATACTACAAGTTGACTGATCCTATGTACATTTAAAATTCTGGGGAGAGTGAGCAATACAGAGTACAACTTGTAAATCTTTTGTTTTCATAGTAAATAGTTTTTAATCATTTCTGTCATAGATGTAGGTTAAAGTTGAATTACGTAAATTTTGTGTATATTTAAGTTTGAACTTGTTATTATTTTTATCGCAAATAATTATTCTAGTTAAGATTCAAGAGTCTAATCAACACAGCTGTGTAGTGCGGAGGAGACTTACGCCGTGCTAATGGCATCCTTGCACGTTAAGGAATTTTCCTTTGCGGTTGCACCCCTCCTCCGGTCCTGATTTACAACATATTAATGAAGGTTTTGCCCTCCTTTATTTACTCGTATATGATCATTACTGTAGCATAAGGATTTCAGCAAGATTGGCATCTTATTCATGTCCGCTGGAAGCAAAAATTCAATGGTGGTTATCATTTTGAAGGCCCTTCTTTCTGGACTCTGAAGGATATATGTGACCGCTGGTCATCCTGAGGCATCCCTGTCTGTGAATAACCGATGTTGCGTCTAAGTTTTTATCTCCTGATAGGCTTTTACCTATAAAACTATAATTTTCACAGCGAACTATCAGTGAAAAGTTGGATGCTGTAATGCGTTTCTCTGAGGGAATGAAGGTCACAGACATGGACAAATCTCGACCATGATATAACCGAAAATTCAGATCTCTTGCAATGACTTTCCATGATGTCATCGCGGTCGAGTCGTGCAAATTTCCACCGTTCTTTGGCTGCGCCTTCACGATCATTGGGTGGAACGCTATCTTGTTGAACTATGATGTCTTGTCAGGGATTTCTCTCATTGTCTAGCCCTCACACTGCCTATAAATACCCTCCAATTGCATTCATTTTCAAAAGTCTCATCTCGCTTGAGCAACGACAACAAGAGATGAGAAGACAGAGACAGTCCTTGTCAATGCTATGACACCTGAGGAGGACCGTCAAGAAGATCAACTTTCTAGTAAATTTCAACCGTGGAGGGTGGCGCTTAGCTTCATTTCTCCAAAGTCACCCAGAGGCAAAGATCGAGATCCTAGAGGTTTGGTGTTGTCTGATAAGAGGAAGCAGCCCCCTTTATGCCAAAGCAATAATCTTCAACCCAGGAGAAGTAAGAACAAGGCTGATTCAACTTTCACAGTGGATAAATTTTTTAAAAGAAGTTAAAGATGCATTGCTGTAGATATGGAAAGACTTGTCTGCAACTTACTGTGCAATTCTTTTACACAAATGTAAGTTCACGAGAGTTCTGGGTTCACCCAGGAAGCAGATGGTTCAAATTGTTTTTCACTTCTTGCGTCCATTTGTTAGATGCAAGATCATTAGCAATTGAAGTGTAGTTTCTGGTGTCAAGTTCCATTACCTGTTTGAATAAATAAATTCCTCAACAATTCCATTTTTGGAATACAAGTACATTCACCAATTTTTGGAATACTATGTATACATAGTTGTTAATTGCCCCAACTATCTGTATCAAATATTTGCATTCAGAAAACTTCAAATCACTTCCACAGGTCACAATTTGATCATAACTGTTACCATAAACGAAACAAATGATTTCAATAACTAGTTAGTAAATACAGCAATGTACATAGCAAGAATAATGAAAAACGACAAACATATTGGCATTGAACATTACCTGAAACCGTACTGAAATTTCACAACAGGCTTCAGTGCTCTCTTTACTGATCACACCTGGTCTCAACAGCCAGTTCATTTTGAACCAGATTCATAATCTATAACAGTCTCAAATGCCCCAACAAGTGCTTTCACCTTGTTCTTTCTTGTCTCAAGTAACTTATTTTTAGTCTCCTCGATTACATCATTGTATGCTGCTGGAGATTCCTTCTTCCCCTGCCCCCCTTGCTGCTTCCGTGCCTCATTATCAGCTGGCTTTTCCGGCTTTATTTCTTCAACACTACTTTCTACCACGTCTTCCCCTTCCTTGGACTTAATTTCCTCACTTCCTTCATCAACTTTGTCTATATCCTCTTGCTCCCTTTCATCAACAGGTACTTCAGTGGAAGCCACATTTTCGTTCACGTTCTCTTCCACTTTGTCTTTATCAGCCTCAGCTTTAGTCTCATCTGCAATGCCCTCTTCATGGTGGCCATTGGCACCTTCATCATTGGTCTTATTCTCCTCTTCTCCTTGTTGCATTTCACCCTCTTCTTCCTGCAATTCACTTTCAGGTTCCCCAACCTGTGCCTCTTGGTGTCCTTCTGAAGCTGTTAAAATTTCACAAGGTTTGAGCTTTTCATCTTCACCATCCTTCACCTGAGTTTCTGCAGCATCAATATGCTCCTTATCTTCTGTGTTTGGTATATCACAAGAGAGTTCTGGTACCTCGCTTTCAAAATTAAATGTCTCCACAGAGTCATCAACCAAAGATTCTTTGTTGCTTTCTTGGTTAATTTTAAGATCCAGAGTTTGAGATATATCATCATTACTATGATCTTTTGATGAAACAGATGAGCTACTTCTACTCTTTGTGGAAAGACCTGTTCTCTTTGAGGGACTAGCACTTCTCTTTATGGTCCTAGCAGTGGGTGCCTGTGATTTTACTGGCTTAAATGATCTGGAATTCCTCTCTAAAATAGGTTTTGGTGGAGGGCTGATTTTTGATGAAGTCACTGCAGGTCGGACTGCTATTGTTCGGTCTCTAGAAGCCACTCTCTCTTTAGGATCTGGTGAGATAAGTGATCTTTGAATGCGAGAAGCCGATGGAGGCCTGTCAAATGATCTTCTTCTCAGAAGAGTAGCCTTCTGGGTGGCATCTTCCTGGCCAGTTTTCTTAACATACTTGAGGGACTCAGGTTTTGAACTCATTGTTGGCTTCAGGTAGTTTGGGCCTGGTTTGCCTAATGGGGTTGGCTTTTTATCAGTAGAACCTGATGTGTTTGGTTTGAGACTTCCTTGTTTGACCTTGGATTGGGAATTTGAAGCAACCATCACCTTCTCCTTTTTCAGTGTACTACTGCCCTTTTCTTTTGTTGCCATGTGGTTTTAAGCAGAAGGCAGTGATCTCTAATAGAACCTGCATCATCAGAGGACCCATCATAAGGGACACTTAAAGAAAGCAGCAGAATGAGTTGTGGTGATTTTCAACAATTTAAGCCCACGTTCAACCACTACCCAAATAAAGAATCAGCTATTTTGCTACATGTGCCAATGCACAATTCATCCAATTTTGTGTGCTTGTGTAAACTGAAGAAGAAGACCAAGTTAGAAAATATTGGTGGAATCAGAAATGACTAAAGATGAATCATTTATTTTACTCAATTGTGCTAAAATTTTCTCAATAGATATCATTCACTGACTGGCATCCGCAATGTGCTTTTTTTAGGAGAACACCAAATCAGATGAACCCAACAAAAGGAATGCATTTTACATCCCAGCATGCTCTCAGGACCACTGGAAGGCTTGGGTCAAACATGAATACAGATAAACTATCTGGAAAGGCTTTTTCCACTAAGCGATACAGGAATGGATTTATCACATAGATTTGTGCCTCTAATCATTCTATTTTCCACTGAGAAATACTAACACTAGAAACTTACATTTTGGATATGCTTCATTAAAGAACTGAGCAATTAAAAAAGAAAGAATGTATGAAAGAAGAATTGGAAGAAGAGACACCTATGCAAACATTAGATTACAGAAGATGCCTCACAGTGACAGGTTTCCAGCATCTGAGTTGATTTTGTGGTCAAATTTCTTATAACATAACTGGCTCTTAATCCTTTCATCAAACCTTGATCCCAAATACTCACACTATAGATCAAAAAAAGGGCAATGGTTTGCCCATAGCACTTAACAAATTATGCAGCCATGAATCTTGCAATCAAACTAGGCAATCCACGACATGGCCAGCCAACATTCTTAGCCTTTACCACCAGTGGTAGTGGCAGCCCCCACCTTTCTCAGGGTGCCTGGTCAGCAAGAAAGGGCCTGCTCCTTATCTGGCCTTACCAAAATGAATATTCCAGGGAACCCCATTGTTAGTAGTTGGGGGAAGGGGCAAGTTTTCATAGGGGGGCCTGGATTCGAACCCCAGATCTGCCCCCAGCCCTTGGGTGGCCGCTGAGGCTATCCAGCGGCTACCCCATTGTTAGTATCTTTAATTTCCGACAGAATTGCTGTTGCCCGTATTCCATTTTATTAGTGGCCAGGGCATTTCTACATTCTGTTCTCCAAGACAGTTATCCAAATTCAAATAACAACACTGTCTGCTAACTAGCAAAAAAAACTCTTGATTCCAGGAAGGAAATTAGAACAAGCTTGAAAATTTCTGTGTCGTAACATGTCTGGCAAGCAAATGAATATAGACTCAAGATCACACAGCACACAAAGGCCACAAGCAAAAAGAAAATCTGCCAAGCATATAAGAGAGGTGAAGTTATATTTCTGACTCTTCCCCGTATCTTCAAGACAAACTAGCCAATAAACCAACAGACGCAAAGAAAAAGAAGCGACACATTAAAAAAAAAAAATGGAAAACAGACAAGAAGAAGCAAAGAGACAGAGAGATTGACTTGAAATGTAAGTAACGCACCTTGATATCAAAGCACAATTCTTGGAAACAAGGAAAAGAAACAGAGTTATATGAAGGAATTGATGGTGAAGGCAAGTTGGGGTGTTAGGGAGCAATAAAAGGAGCCCCGAGTTGCGCAAAACACAAAACAACATGGCCGTGGCTGGCTCGTGAGGTAAAATTGAGGCCGTGAAAATGGAAACTAAAATCCATTGAACGATGGGTTATCAAGCAAACCGAGAGATGTGGGGGCGGAATGTCTTGACTTTTTCTGCGCCAGGCACATTGTTAATTATTTCTCTTAAACTAACCTATATTTAACAAGTCAACTCTGTTTTTAATCCCTTTTTTTTTTTTTTTTAATGTTTTATTCTGCGTCTTTCTCCTTGTTTTGTCAGAAGGAAAAGAGAGATACCATTGTTAAATAACAAGTCTCCCGTAAAAATATTTTAGATTGGGCGAACGTGAAACGTGACCTGTCTTTACCGTAAGATCCATTTAAAAGTTCTCATTTATTTGGATTGTCCAATGCATGACGTGGTGCTTCTTACTATTATTATATAACTTATTTGATTATTTTTTATTTTTATTAAATTTTATTTATTTTTAATTTTTTATTTAAAATTATATTAATTTAACTCATATTTTAAATAAATTAAATTAAAGTTTTCACCACGAGCAATTACAAAATCTTAAAAAAAAAAAAAAATTGAGCTAGAGCCTTGGAAGCAATAGAGTGCCTACCTCATCTGGCTCTATTCTTGTTTTTTTTTTTTAACGACCGCGAATTCCACAAGCTAGAGATGCTTCAAGGCGTTTTCTGTTAAACATCATTGAACGTTATTAGCATTTTAAAAGGTGAAACATTTATTTTAGTGTACTAGGATGGGCGTCAGATTTTTTGCTATTTTTGTTGCTTCATCTCCTATTTTGTTATGTCGATTTGAATTTAAAACCTTTAATTTGGAGATTTGAATTCATAATTACCAAAAAAAAAAAGAAAAAGAAAAATTAGAAATTTATGTTGTCAATAAAAATACTATTTGTTTTCTTTCAATATGTCCACCTGGCAATGTGTAATCCAAAGAATAAACCCAATCTGAGATCCAATGCCCATTTATTGGAACTAAGAACTTATCGTGACAGTAAAGTTAGGCAGGCAACATATATTTTAAATTTTATTATTTATTGCGTGTCAAACCCAGAACTATGTATTCTAAACATGACTTCACCCACTTAATTCTCCTTGGGCCCGCTCGGTGTTGGCCCACATGGCCACCTTGCCTAACAAGACCAGCAACGACGGGTCCTTATTTATTCTTTTTCCGTGAGAAAGAAGCGACCGCATTGCTTCATTTATATTTGGCAACTTGTGTCTGGATAATCCAAGTACCTTTTAGTTTTTCTTATCTCACTATCCTCTATTGTGATAATCAAAATGCAAACGAACCTCAGCCAAGAAGCGTCTACAAATAGCAAAAATGGAACATGCCTTCCACTTGGCTCCACCGGTTGGTAGCCCACAGCCCCTCCTCCTCCCCCTTCCAAAACCTTCTCTTGTTGTCGGGTTTTCTATCAGCTTTGTCCACAGACACGTCATCGCAAAATGATCTCCTAGGTTTAGTGGCTTGAGCCAACCTGCACATAATCGCTTCTTTAGACTAATGCCCCCATGTTCCACGATTTCTGCCACATCATGGCTTTCTTTCTTATAGACCATTATTGACGGCACCAGTCAATTGATGGTTGTATTGGTTTATATCTAAATCAATTCAATGCTCCTGTAGCTGTCATACAACAAGATGACAACAAATGATTGCATTAGTGGTGGTGGTGGTGGTGGTGGCGGCGGGGGCGGCGTATTTGGTTCTTCTTTTGTGCCACGATTGTGTTGCCCTCGACTTTATGGGCAACCCAATTAAGGTGCGTGTGGTTTGGTTTGATGTTCGAGAAAAAGTCAAACCACACCAATAAAGATTTTTTTAAAATCAAATTAAACTACTTTTTTTTTTTTTCCCA
Source organism: Rhizophora apiculata (assembly GCA_037832385.1). Taxonomy (NCBI): domain Eukaryota; kingdom Viridiplantae; phylum Streptophyta; class Magnoliopsida; order Malpighiales; family Rhizophoraceae; genus Rhizophora; species Rhizophora apiculata. The sequence goes on along the minus strand of CM075433.1, from coordinate 1,156,280 downwards.
ACCATGTAGACTGAGTAATCACCCTTCTATGTAGTTAAAAAAAAAAAAAAACTACTTTAATTTTTAAGCAAACCAAACCAATAATATAAAAAAAATATTATTTATCTAAACCAAAATGATGTAGGTTAATATTATTGGAAAAATAGAATTACAGGTTGTAGTTTTGGTTTCAAATTGTTCAAAAGCTAAACCTAAAATGTAATCCATACTTTTAAAATGTTGAAATCAAACCATATTTTTCAAACCATCAAACCAAACTAAATCATTAAACACAGTTTATAGGATTTATACCAAATAATGCAGAGACCAATTGCATTTATTTGTAATTGGTGCCGGGTATTCGGCATTCTTTTTGTCCATGTAAACAACGGAAAGGTGTCTCCTTGTCTAAGCTTAAACAAGGATAAATAACAAAAAAGTAAAAAAAAAAAAAAGAAGGGAAGTGGCCTCCGTATCATTTTGCTTGTGCAATTTTTTGAGGGAGAAGCCTACATACCCCTTTCTTAAGGGGAAGCTTCGTGCATCTTACGCGATAAAATTCCTCACCTGCGTTGAATTTGGCTTTTGCAACCTGTAAACAAGCGTTCATTGGGACATGATGTTGATTGCCAAAAATAATGGCTTAACCTGCGACATTACCTGTATATATTTTAATTGAATAATATTGATAAATGGACAAAAGGCAAATCGTAACCCACAAATATTCCATACGATGAACAAGAAAAATGGCCGTTGCCGTTTAACGTAATTCATCTTGTTTGGTATATTGTTCTTTTCAAGCAAAATGATTTTATACTCGCCAAATTTCGGTATCAATCTTGCATCCGTGTGCATTGAGATGAATATTATTCAGCACTTAGACCTCAATTAAAGCATTGTATAGCTGACAGGTCTAGATATCAATCCAAATTTTTATTAATAAAATAAAATAAAATTTTCGCAGAATTTCCTTTTATTTTATTTATTGAAATAAGGGAAAGGAAATACCCACGTAATATTTACTCCCTCTTTTTTTTTTTTTTTTCCCTTATGAGAGGGGAAGATGGTTTTTTTTTTTTTTGAAAAGAACCACTGATTTAATTATCAAACACAAACAACGTAATATTATTACTAATGCCCGCTGTAAACTACAAGTTTCCACAGATTCGAAGCTCTCCATCCTGAAAGTTTCAAAGAATGCCTGAGAATTGGAATTTATTATTTTTCTTTCCACTGATTTTTTTATTGTCTTCGGATAGTAAAACATCCCTCGAAATGCACTATTCAACATATTTTGCAGGAGGGGGAATCTCGCAGCGAGTTGCAAAACATTTAAACAAAGACCCGTGGGTTAGCAGGACCGAGACACGCACGCACGCACGTCCCCACAAGACCACGTGCAGTCAATGACAGCTTAAAATAAACTTTTTTTTTATTATTTTTTTTCATGGATAAAATAAACTTCATTAACTCTGTCAGGTCTATATTTTCATACAATACCGTAATCAATCACAGCAATATTAATTTGATTTACTTCCCAATACAACACGTGCCAAACGAGACAGATTATAAGCATTTGTTTGAACGCGTCAACGAGTGCCAGAAATACACGATCGCGTATCCGCAGAGTACAATTTTCCATGCTCGTTCTTCCGTACATACAATTAATTATTTATGACCAGCATATTTTTTTAAGTCAAAATTAAAAATTTACCATAAAATTTGTTAATATTTAAATCAAACGTTATAAAAAGAATTTGAATGAATTTAATAATAATTAATATTTTTATAAAAAATAAATAAAAGCATACTAAATGATCTGTAACATTAATTTATGAATATAATAATTAATATAATTATAATAAATATATAAGAAATTCATGGCAATCTAAAGTGAGTACGCAAAATCTGTAGGAGATTACGTACGAAATGGGGTCCTTGTCGTTGTAATAGATAAATTTGAACTTAATACCCACCTTTAGGTCCATTCCCCGTAGAATTAGAAGGGGAGGTTAGGCGGCGGCTCAAGGAGACACGTCGGCTAATTTTCCGTCGTAAAAAATTAAAAAAAAAAATAAAATAAAGAAAAGAATAAAGGAATAGCAAAAGATAAAGACACAAAGGCGCCGTCGATCATTGACTTTCAAGAAAACAAAAAGAAAAGGCACCTGTATCTGACGGCTGTGATCTTACCCTTGCTCCTTCATACATAAATAAAAAAAATTATTGATTATTATTAATATTAATTTGTATGCTAATGGGGCGGCACTATGTTTACTGTTCCTGACTAAGTTTATACGTCAAATTGTGTTTTGATTTTCCCACTCAGCATTCGGATTGAACTCGTAAAAAAACAAAAAAAGAAAGGGGTGACTTAAATTAAGGCCTTCCTTCAAAGGCTACTCTCGGATCTCTCACAAAGCAAACGCGTTGATTTGCTCACGTCTCTCGGAGTCTCTTCCTCTTCTTTCTGTGTATTGAAAGAGAGAAAGGAAAAGGGTAGAGCTCTAATAAGACTTTTTTTTTTTTTTTTTTTCTCAAATGTTTTGATGGTTTGCTTCTACACACATGGAACGGAATCTTAGCTGAAGATCTCTGGGGGTGAATGATTTTTGTTGGTATTTCTTCTGCTACTTTTTTCTTTTCATTTTCTTGTTTTTGAATGAACCAAAGGAGGCGCGGTGTTAAATCAAATTTTGATCTTGATATTACTACTTATATATATGGGTGTTGTCTTATCGTTCGGTTTCTCAAGGAGCTTAAGCGAAGCTGTTGTCTTAGTTTTTTTTTTTTAGTCTTTTGGTCAAATTTTCGGTGGTACTAATTGTTCTAGTTCTCTCTCTCTCTCTCTCTTTTCTTTCTTTTTTTTGTTTGTTGTAGTTTTTCTAATTGTAAATGAAAAATCACCGTAGATCAGTTAATGGTTTCTGCGAGGGGGGCATGGTAGGAGGTTGCTCTTTTATCCATTCTCTGTTTTTTTTTATTTATCTCTTGGAAATACGAAGTCATATTATTATGTGGAGAATGGCTCAGCGAGAGACGGAGAGAGAGAGAGGGGGAGTTGCTTTTGTTTCCTATAAAAACGAGGAGACCCACTTTTGCTGGAGGTTGAATATGGCTGTTGGGGAATCCTGATCCTCTTTTCCCTCGTTTTGTTTCGTTTTTCTTTTTTTATTTTTTTAAATCTTTGCCTTTAGATGATCAAACTGGATGTGAAAAGAGCAAGGTGTTCCTTTCTTCCTTTTTACCCTTTTTTCATGATTCCGGAGCTCAATTATATCATTGATTTCCTGTTGTGTACAAGATTCCATGTTTTGTTTTGAGTCTTTCTGGTACCAATAAGTTGGTTTCCTCTGTTAGAATCCTTTGTTTTTCTTATTGAGGTGGGTATTTGAGGTACTTTGTTGTAATATTTTGTGTTGGCTTTATCAGAAACAATAAAGGCAAAGGAGTTTAGTCTTACACGCAAAGTTAGAATGATGCCCTGAAAGCGTTTTTGTTATTGCTGATTGATCAAAGGCTTTCTGCTGCACAGCATCATTGATATCATGGATCTTAACTTGTGAATATTGGAATTTTTGCTTGTTCAGATTGTAAATTTAGCATTTTCTTACTTCTGATCATCATGCTTAATAATAATTGATACCTATTGCACCTATGAATCCATGTAACAGCTACTCAAGGGTAATTGCAGCACTTGAATGGACCTTCTACAGCCTATTGCATAAGAAAAGTACACGCATAAAGCAAGGATTCTGGGCTGTGAAGCATGAAAATTAATTTTTGATGGAGCTTTTCTAGGCATCACAGCTCCAAATTACTTCAGAATTAGATAAAAGGGTAGATATATGCTAGTTATGACTAGATTTCTTTTGCATTTTTTTCATTTTTTGGTGTGTGTTTTTTTTTTTGGGGGGGGGGGGGTTTGGAGATAATTGGATGAATCAGTGAGCTCCAGTGTTATTATTTAGTTCATGTCACAAGTTGTCTTGTTAGTTCTTCCAACTCTTCAGGAGATTTATAAAAATTTTTACAGCTGTATCTTATAGAGGAAATCTCAGCAGTTTGTTGGGCAGTCTAAGTCTGGTCCTTGTAGTAAGGTGCCGAGATTGGGCCTTTATTGAATTCTTTTAAATATCAAAGTTACAGTTCTTAGTGTTGTACGTTCTCATATATCATAGAACTTATAGGCAATAATATATTCGTGTGATGTATGCTTCTCTTGTTGCTTTGGTTTGTCAATACTACTGAAAATTGTGTTGGAAGAAGTGGTACTTGTCTAAGCAATAGGTTTGTCTGCTCGTTCTTGCAGTTTTAAAGGTACACATCATCATTCATGGATGCCTATTCTGGAAAGAGACCTAGTGATGGGTTTGCTGTCTCCAAAAAAGGATCTGCCCTTGTAGTGAGTGATAGTGCCAATAATAGAGATCGAAATGCTCAATTTTGCAGCCGAATCGGGTGTAGTGGCAGACTGAATGCTGCTAAAGGTGTTCAAATAAGCTCTTCACAAAAAGGTAGATCTTCACGGTCAGCTTTCCATCCTTCCTCAGTTGGCAAGGAAATAATTGGAAGTTCTTCAAAACCTTGCTCTGCATTCAACAAACCTAGAAAATCTTTGCAAGAAACCCGGAGAATCCTGTCTTCTCCTCTGGAAACAGATTCATCTGAGACTTCAAGTGTTCAGGATGAGAGTGGAGTTCCAGACCTTTTGATCCCTCCTGGAAGAATTGGAGGAGGATTTCACCCTGAATCTGATGATACTAGGTGTCATCCAATTGCACCGATGGAGGTTGGAAGCTCGAGTGTAGCATCAAGTACAAGATCTCAAAGGACCTTACATCAGAGATCTGGATTAGGTAACCAAGATAATCTATGCAGTTCACCTGTTGCTTTGGCATCTAAAAGCAAAATTCAAGGGACACGGACAAATGCTAACAGATATGGTCTGAAAAATCTTCAAGGCAATTCCAAATCTGATGTTGTCCATTCAGGTTCTTCATCGTCAGATTCAAATCTCAGTAGGAAGAAGGACATTGTCAAAAAGAGAATTTGTGATGGAGAAAGTAGTTCCTCTGCCAAAGGGAAGAAGATGAATTGGTCCTCAGTGGGAATACGGAACCCTAGTTCTAGCTCTGGCATTTCCATTTCTGACACAAGGCGAGCCATAAATGAGACTCCTAATGGGGATGGCAGTGCACCATCTGTTAGGACTCGGAGAACATTCAGTGGCTACACTAGGGCCAGAGCAGCTAATCAAGGAAATGGGAATAATTTATTAGTAAATCGGCCTCATGTCATGGTTTCACAAATGTCTCAACCTGATATATCCCTTGATGCGAATGCTCCTAGTTCATCACATCCATTCTCTATGGAAACCTCATTAAGTCGGCCAATCTCATATGGTCGACCTGCTAGTGGCAACGAAAGTCTCCAAGGTAGGCCATCTAGTCCTGCAGAAGTAGGAAACAGTAGGTCTTTACCAAATCGTGAGAGCTTCCGGCACTACAATACGGATGGTATTGCTGAGGTATTTCATTGCTTAGTTTTCTTTACTGGAAAACATGCTAAACTCTCTCTCTCTCTCTCTCTCTTCCAAGAATAAAATTTTCCCTTGTGTTCATTGGGTGTATGGTTTTGGCTGGCAGGGGTTAGGGGGAGGATGGAGAGAGAGTGAGAGTGTGTGTGTGTGTGTGTGTGTGAGAGAGAGAGAGAGAGAGAGAGAGAGAGGGTGTACACTAGCCAACTATTTTCTGGTAGTAAAACTTTAGCATAACATTGCTTTTAAATATTGTTTTGTGCAGGTATTATTGGCACTTGAAAGGATTGAACAGGATGAAGAGCTAACATATGAGGTAGGTAACTTTTGGCAAGTTTGACTTTGCCAGGTTATGACCTATGTCTTAACTTTTGTTCTTGTCTTACAGCAATTACTTGTTATGGAGACCAATCTGTTCCTTAATGGACTGAGCTTCTATGATCAGCATAGAGACATGAGACTAGATATTGACAATATGTCATATGAGGTTTGTTAGACCTTTTGAAAAATTTATGTAATTAACCTGCTAATCTATCTTTTTCCATCTTTTCCTCTCCTTCTGACCATATATTTTTCATTTCTTCTCTTTCATTTAGATGCTTGTGCATTCCTTCCATAGAAACTGTAACGTTTTAAGCTTATCTAAGGTAATGACATCCTGCTGCTACTTTTGCAGGAGTTATTAGCTCTAGAAGAGCGGATGGGTACTGTGAGCACTGCACTAACCGAGGAAGCCTTGTCAGAATGTCTGAAGATCAGCACATATTGTTCAGCACCTTTGGAGGATGCAATTACAAGTAATGGGAAGGAGCAGGACAAGGATGATGTCAAATGCAGTATTTGCCAGGTCTTTGGTTGCCTTTTCTTTTAACTATCTCCATTGTTTGATTTTTGATTTATCCGTTGGATCTACGAAATGTCAAAATCCATAAAAAATGCTGACAATTGAGACACTAAATGGGGTGCTCTATGCAGATGTGGAAGCATCCCAAAAGCTAAATTGTTTTTGATCCACATGTGGTTGGCGGATTATGCTGCATGTAAATATGCAGGAAACAATTTTGAGTTGTAAAAGTTTTAAATATTTGAAAAAAAAAAATTAAAAAAGAAGACTTGATTCTGGTGAATGAGATTGTACACAATCACAATATAGATGCATTTATTTACAAATAAAATCCTGTGGTCTGTTATTTAATAGTCTTATTCTGACTTTTGACCTCCCTTTTTGTTCGAGTTGCTTCAGGAAGTGTATGCAGACGGTGAGGAAGTTGGGAGGTTGCACTGCCAGCATATGTATCATGTTGTCTGTGTACATCAGTGGTTGAGGCTGAAGAATTGGTGCCCAATTTGCAAGGCATCAGCTGCCCACTCCTGATCATCACCAGCATCCTTGTCATTCTTTTCAATAAATTTGATGCGGGGTGACGGGCGTTTTCATTTTGTATAGGTTGTCTGTCACCTTCATCCTTTTATCACATTGAACAATAATGTCCTCTTCTGTTCATATCCATTCTCTCTCGTCAATGGACTTATAAACACAGGTTGTGTCTTTCTTTCCGCTAGAACTTTTCCGAGTAATTGTGAATGGAATTGGTCACAGATTGCTGCCATGCTCTCAGCCGCGTGCTCGATCTTATCTCCTCTTTCTTTCTTTCTTTCTTTCTAATTACCCTCTTGGTTGTGTAATTGGAGAAATCCTTGTACCAAGCGGATGCTTGAGATTTTGCTGCTCCACTAGTTCATGCTTCTATATCCTACACTACGAAGAGATGATAAGCTATCGGTGATAACACTGCAGGACATCCAAGGGATAGGAATAACGATTGAGGTGAAAGGGTGAAAGGAATCAAACCCATAACAAGTTTTTGAAGGGATCAGATCATCATGATCCACTTATGATAGAAGACGAAGTGAGGGAGTTGTATCCCATAAGAGGTAAGTATTTAAACATAATGATAATGTATTTTTAGAGATTACAGAAAATGGTAATAACTACAATATTGTTTAAAAAATAAAAAAATTTATTGAACAAAAATATTAAAAATAATTGAAGAAATTTTTTAGTTGTGCCATTATATAAGTTTTTTATTTTTCATTGAACTATTTTCTAAATTAAGAGATTTTTAAATTGAAGGGTAATGCATTTAACTTGACTCTAACTCGATCACTTCCCAAGCTGACACTACCAGATGGCATCTTCTCTCTTTCTTCCTTTTCGTCTACTTTGTTTAATCTCCCATTTCCCCAACAATGACCAAATCGAAGTTCTGTTTGCCAAATCATTTCTTTCATATTTCTGTTCCAAAACTCATCATAGTTTGACTCCGATCACAAAACAAGCTTTTGTATTAAAGGAATAGATGGAGAATTCCACCTCACGTACTGGAGCTTGGGAGCTGAGAAATCTTGGTATTTTTCTCTCATCTCTTTTTCACTTAGAGAGGAACTTGACGTGGGATTCACTAGCACTAGGGACGTTGCTGCCGCTACTCCTAGTGCTAAAGTTATTAAAGGCGAGAGTTTGCCTACAGTTGTTTTAGTTCCAGCCTCTCCCGTTGTGCTATGGCAATTGATAGTTGATAATTTGCGCTCAACTTGTGATAAAATAATGAGATCATTTATTCCTTAGGAGTTAAAATCAACGATTGGAGTTAAGCGGCGTAAGCTTTGCACACAATGAGTTGATGTTGGGGGAGGTGCCGGTGACAGCGGTTAGGAGTCAAATAGTGTTGTTTCTCTGTATGGTTAATTCAGGCAAACCATTACATCCCAACAAAAGAGTAAACTTTTGGGACGTGAGTCAAACAGTGCTGTTAGGGTGTTTGTAAAGATATTTTTTTCTTTAACAAATACTGAATAAGATAGTGATTTTTTTATGGGTGTTATAGCGTTAATCTAAGAAAAAAAAAAAAAGAGATTTATTTTTTTATTGGTAACTGAATAATTCAATTTGTATTGGTTGAATTATCAATTTAAAAAACTAAAACTTCAATAGATGTAAAATTATTTTTTTAGTTACTAACATTTTTTTTTGTATATTATTATATTTATTAGTTATTATTTTTTAAATTTTAATTTTTTAATTAAAATAGTCATTTTATTTCATATTAATTTTTTTTTCCTTAAAAATGACCAATGATTATACAAATCATTATAGACAACACCGTGACAATGATGTTAACAATGAAAATGAACATCTATCGTTGGAAGTGATTGTTGTTGGTGCTACCTATTATTGCACATACATATATATACAAAAATTCTTGTATGATTTTATATTAAATAAAAATAAAATAAATGACTGAATTAATACAAAATCATGAAATAATTATGCATTGACTTATAATTGAATTCTAGAATTCAAACCTTTAAGGAGAATGTCTTCAACTAAATGAGTATTTATGTTTTTATACACGCTTCTTTAATTGACAAATATTTTTAAGATTTAGAAGAAATAATTAAGAAATATTTTTTAGAAATTTTATCAAGTATTATCATTTTTAAAAAATAATATCTACCTCATAATTATGATTTTAGAGGCATCGTACTAAAAATTTTTTATAATAGTAGACACATATCACATTCCAAAGTACCATATAAAAAAAAAAAAATAGTATCATTACAAATAATTAATTTTGATTTTTATATGGATTATATACTAAATTCAAGTATATTACTTAAATATAATCATAAGTATATTTTAATAATAGGATTACATTGGAGCAATAGATGAAACAAATGTATGCGCTCCTGTTTTTAATATGGTGACAATGGGAGAAAGGGCATAACAACACTATTTATCATGGTGACATGTAATTTTAATATGCAATTTACCTTCATGTTAATTGGATGGAAAGGTATAACACATGATGCACAATATGTCGGACAAATTTTGCACTCAGCATGGAAGTGGAATTAAGTTTCAACCATATATAGAGCGCATGGCTGGTCCAAAATCTAAAAACCTACCACTGCAATGGAGGTGTCTTCGATGGTTTGAATATAACATCCACATGCCGCAATAGTCACATTACAAGGCGGATTTGCCAGCTTTAAATATAAAAAAAGTACAACAGCTAAATATACTCAACTAGGCATTTGCGGAAGAAGGCGAGCAAAAGGCCCGAAGGTCGCATACCGTAGAGTCTAGGATGGGTCGCGCGTATGCGGAAGACAAGCAATTGTAGGGTGGGTTAAACGGCCGAAATGATAGCCTCGCGAGAACCTCTCTAATGATACCAGGCTAATTCCTTTGGTATCGAAATGGAATATAGCTCAAGTCCTTCCGACCAGAACTTCATATTCCTGAAAAGGCACAGACCCACAATCTGTTGCATACCCTCAATCACATTTGTTAAGACTAACCGCGTTGACATGCCATAGAACTTTTTAGGTGCTTCGTCAATCATGAAAGACACAGTTTACATATGCCCTGTGAGGAGAAACAGAACAAGACTTCACTCAATTCAAGAGCACGTCTGCACAAAGCTCTGTCACACTAAAAACCTCCAGCCCTTATCCTAAGCAATGTCAAAACCGCTACAAGAGAGTGAACAAACCAAGTTTTGCCGCATCTGTCACCACCGATAACAAGCTATAAGAATACCTAACAGGATCTTGGTCTCGCGCTCAATTGGAGTTGGGATACAGCATGATCTAAAATGGAACACACCGAAGACCCTTTTTTTTTCTTTCTTTCTTTTTCATTAATAATGCATTGAAGATACTATTTCTCTAATCCAGGAAATTTAATTGATCAACAACAAAATGAGGTAAATCGGCGATTTCTTTTTATATGGTTCTTCATCTAGAAGCATTGCATGCTTTAATCCACTTTACATTCTTAAGAATTATTTATTATGATGGGTCATTCCACTCCTTGACATATTCAATCATTCTTTGAGTTTCTTCGCCTTCTAACATCAAGATTTTGACATGTTGGGTTATAGCATAACAGAAATTGCATGAGCAGCTTTCTTGCAATCAAACACAATAGGAAATTTGTGATATAATGCAACTGCTATCGTGAAAGTTAATGGTTAACCAGACAATACATTTTATTTGTTTTTTTTTTTAATGGTGTCATTCAATTGAAAATTCAAATTCAAAGAACAGGAAAGGAATGGATATCAATGTGTTATTCAATATTGAAATTCCAATCAATTCTCTAATTTAAGAAATACATAAAGAGCACCACTGCAGCTCTTATACCAGTGATTTTACCTTTCACCAAACTACACGAGTATCCTGCAAAACTGTCTCAAGACTTCCGTTTTGTTGGCTGTAAATTATACAGAAGAAATTGTTATCTGTAGCGATGGCAGACCACAGCCAATACCAATTCTTATCATACAACAGAGCAACCAATCCAGGGCATTCTATGAGAAGGATTCCCCACTTGGTTTTGCTCAATATTTCCCTGATCCCTACAGAACCTGCAGCAGGAGAGCACGGACATTTGGATGCTCAGATTCACAATTTCACCTTGCAATGGCTGAGGTACATCCTAAAAGGAGCCATCTGGTTCATCCTGGCAATAAGAACTGAAGATGTGCGTCAAGAATTCCAACAACGGTTGGTTGTCAAGGCCAATGAACCGAGACAGCCTGAACGGATCAAATGATTAGGATATATCTTCACAAGAGTTTTTCAGTCCTCAAACACATGCATAGAGATTTTCTCCAGCAGCACCGGCCAATCTTCACCAAGTTGTTGTGGATTTAGCTCCATAGCAACTTTGAAATCAAGCATGGATATTGAACAGCGTGGCCTCTGTTCTCGCATAGCTTCTGCAGATCCACTGCTGCCATGCAAATGCAAGTGATTACTTGGCCACAATCCATTGACAACCTTGCCTTGAAGCAGGTGCTTGTGGAAAGGATGCTTTCTCAAATCATGTGAGGACCTAGACCCTACCAATTCCACACAAGACCTAATCAACCTCTTCAGGTATACATCTAAGACATTGTTCAACACATTTGCACATTCCATTGAAACACCTCCAACACCCTGCGAGGCTGCAATCTGCTCCATACGCTTTCTCAGCATCTCTGGATCAGACAATACACCAGAGTCATAGTAGCTAAGAGTCTCACCACTGTTTGCTATTGGTATAGCTCTGCGGGCCCCACCCACACTAGCTGAACAAAATGGAATCCCAAGTGGTGCAATAAGGGTACTTCTAGACAGAGTTAGTTGGTTAACATGCTCCAATGCTTCTCCATCTTCCACAAACACCCTGTGATCTTTACCATGTGTCCTCAGTTTTCCAGAGGCCCTTTGGGCCAACCCCTCTTTTTCATTCCTTGGTTGCTCAGCCACCGATTGAAGATGCTGTATAGGTCTTTGATAGTCACACGGAGGCATTTCCCCATTTTCTATGCTATGCTTACTGCTGTTATCTTCAGCACCAGTTGATTGCTGCAAAACACATTCAACTTTGCCATTTGGCCCGAGTGGGCTAGGTCTATCTCTGGGCTTCCGGTCCCGCATCCCTGACCTAATTTTCCGCGGCGACACTGGCAAAACACCATTTGACCAGATGGAGGCATTTTGGTTCTGATTTGTAACATGGGCCCCACTTTGTTCATGCACATCTTCTCTACCAGGAGAATTCTTTGCTGTTTGAATAACAGATTTTACAGGACCCACCTCATGAACTGGTGGTGGGGTCTTCGCCTGGCATGCATTCTTCAAGATTGAATGTATAAGCAGATTGTGCAATGAAAGATTATCCCTTCCGAGCAACCGAAGACATGACTTATCAAACTCACTTTTACTCAGTTTCTGACTCAGAAACCTGTTCAAGTTGAAAAAGTACTTCTTTGATCTCTCAGGCCCAATCTTCTTCAGTATTTGAGTTTTCAGTTCAGTTAAATCAATTCTGCAGCCCTGTTGAGGTTGCATTTCTTGACAAACAATTTCATACACTACCCAACAGAATCACAAAACCCCAAAACCCCAGAAAACTGCACTCAAATCTACAATAATTCCTGCCTCAAAACAACCACAAATTCACCCTCCCACATGGCAATTTAATGCAAATCAACTCTCAAGCCCTGTATAAGTAAAGAGAAACAGGACCCAAAAGCTCCGTGCAATAAATTTTCGAAACCCTCAAATTCAAAACAAAATACAGTTATTTCCGTTTCCAAACGACCCAAAATTCACCCGAGCACGAATCATACAATGTAAACACAAATCTCATCTTGGCCAAAAAACCAAAACCCTAAAGATCAAGCTCACTGCTTTAACTAACCCAAAACCCCAAAAACCAAACGAAATCGATTCAAGAATGTAATACGCGAAAACCCTAAAGTTCAAATCACCCAAAAGTTGATGATTCGTTCCCTTGTCACCAACTTAAAGAACCCCAAATCAGACAACTGCCCAAATTGAAACACGCCCTCCAACCTCAGTTTCCAAATTTTTACGTACAATTAAAAAGCTCAAAACTCCGAATTCGAAGTTGAGGAGAAGAGATCAGTGAGTTCGGGGGATTGACTTCAAGAACAGAGCAGGAATTGCAGAAAGAGAAAAAGAAAGAAAGAAAGAAAGAATTCGAATTCCTAGAGAGAGGCGAACACCGCAAATGAAGACCCCAAAAAAAAAAAAAAAAAACTAGAACTTCGCAAGAGACTGAGATTAAGGTCGAGAGATTGATGGAACTCTAACCTTAACCAAACTTCCAACCAAATTGCAGAGGAAATCGAAGACACACTCTCTTCGGGACTTCGAAGCTTCGCAGCTTCGATTCTTCGCGCTTTGTCTCCGTTTCTCTGTTCCTATGTCTTTTTACCTTTTTTTTTTTTTTGGCTTTTATTTTAAGTGCATTTGTTTTCGGATTTTCACTGGGTTTCGATACAGAGACAGAGAGAGCTTGCTTTGTGTAGCTCGATCGCTGCCATTTAGTTTCCTTTTCTCTTATTATTATTATTATTATTTATTTTTGTTATTATTTTTTTGTCCGTCTCCTCTGTCTTCTCTCTCTCCGCTCTCTTCTTTCTCAGTAGCTCTCCCGAGTCCCAACCCAAAGCCTTTGACTTTTCTCTAAGAAAATAAAAATAAAAAGAATTATCCTAAACGTGCTAAATTAAAGTGTTTTTTCTTTCATTTTAATTTAAACTTGAGGAAATATCACTCACGGATAATACAACAATAAATAAATAAAACACCATTTGAAGGCAAAGACGCAAAAAGAAAACTTTGTCCACCAAGTTTTTGGAGATTTTGTTCATTGTCGAAAACACAAATTACAATGTTGATTATTTTGAAAATTAATTTGTATACTGTTAATAAATTATTTTAATTAAAAATTTAAAGTATAAATTATATATTATACTTTAATATATGATATACTTTGTGTGTGTGTGTGTTTTTATTTATTGTATGTTGATTAAATTAATAATGGTACTAAATAATGATAACTTTAAAATTAAAAATAATTAATTTCACAATTTGAATTGTTGGGAGAATATCTATGTTAGAAATTTTTTTATTTTTTGACAATTTAGATGTAATAACCTCCTATGATAAATATTTATTTAAAATATACTAACAATCAAATAAATTTTTTTACGCAATATACTTACATAAAAAAAAGTTCAAAAAAGAAAAAAAATCCTTGACTTGTTGCATTGAACTACATATATAGAAGGATTTAATTGTAGTTTAAAAAGTTGGATAGACTTTTTTGTAAATTTAAGATACTAATTGTCAATTATGTAAAAAAAAATTATATTGAATAAATTATCATTGTAATCAAGCTTAGTAACCACTTGCGTTAGTCCAAGTGACCACAAAGACTTTTAAGATTAAAATATCAAATCCTTTCGCCTCCCTCAACGTCTCATATAATATGATATTTAGTTGGGATGCTTTGCATTTTTGCAGTATTATAAAACTGAACCTTGCCTCCTTTAATATCTAACAACTGAACTTCACATTTTTTAATATCTAACGGCCAAACACTAAATATTTTTATGTAAAAAAAAAAAAAGGTAATCAAACTTAGTATTTTGTTAAACGAATTTTGCTTAATATTTTAATAGAAACAATAATGAATAATAATGTACATAAACGATTATCCATAAAATTCAAACGATAAGACGATAACTGAAGTAGCCAATTGATATTATAGTAGTGAGTTGGTAATTAAAATTCGTAAATATTTTTACTATAAACATTCGCGTGCTATGATCAAATTTACGGTTTGGTTATAACTAAAATATTATTATTATCCCAAAATCACAGTTCAAAGAGGATCCACGTAAACACGAAAGCGGGTCGGATTAATTAATTATGTGTCCGACTTGCAAAGCCCTAAATATTTCTGAATCCGGGTACGATCGTACCGTTCTCCGTTAAATTGGCTATTTTCCTCGTCAATCCTCCTCCTCCTCCTCCTCTTCCGCTTCGTCCTCTCTCGGTCCGCGGTGGTAGAATCAATGGAGGGCAGCGACCCGGAGGAGTCGCAGAAGAAGAGACAGAAGAAGAATCTCTATCCAGGGGACTTTTCTCGCAAGGTCGGTTTCCCCATTTTTCACCATTCGTTTGGTTTCTCAATTACTCGTTTCTTTTGTGCTGCGCCGCATCTATACTGATGATCGATATATGCAGCATTTTGAACCCATGGCTCTGCGTCCATATCCACTCACGAGTGAATTGGTAATCACTCACTCTCTCTTAAACGTGTTCTAAAGCTGATGTAATTGTTCTTAACTTCAGTTCAAACCCTGCCTTCCAGTAACGAGTGATGTGTGTCCAAAGCAAATGGTTAATTCGAGATTGAGATTGTGAATTCATTTTTCTATTGATGATGAAGAACGCTAATAGTTTATTGTATTCTATATTCAACCGTGAACGTAAGGTCCTATTGGCATCTTCTCACAATTTGTATATGTTCTTGGGTTTACGTGTGTCTTCTTTTTGAGGAAATATTGGCTCTTGTAACCTGGCTCCTCTCTTATTTGAAAAAAAAAAAATGGTTCTGTGGCAGAGTCTCATGCAAGAGGAAGATACTCAGCTGGAGGCTACTCGTGCTAGATGTATGTAATCTCATTTCTCACGTATTTCTTTGTTCTAGATTTTACATAGATGCTGTTTGTGGCATTTGTTGAAGAATTAAGGATTCTTTTCTTGGCAGTTTCAAATGTTCTCAAGAGGCATGCAGAATTGGCAGAGCGTCTCTCTAGGTGCACAGCCTTTTCTGAAACTATCACTGCTGTACTCACCTTGTAGATTTTTTCTTCAGTTATCAATTTATTTTCCAGCAAATATGATTCTGTTGCTATATATTGAGTTTGAAATTGCTTTCTTTTTTTTTTTAATGCTTGAACACAAGAGAACACCAAAAGAAGTTTCTTTTCTGTGTTTTGCACATGCTGCTTCTATTAGTTTATCAAAGTCATTATTAAGTTCAACACTAGTTATATATAAAGTGAATTTTAGCAACTAGTGCATTATGTTATATCCTCTCCTCAATTAGCTAGTTATTCAAAAATTTTCTGTGGATTGTCTTATTGCACTGATTAGGCCAAAAATTTTATCCATCAGCTGAGCACATGTTTTCTTTTGGCTAAATGACGTATGCATTATTTTTGTTCAGATTGCTATTCAACTATGAATCATTGTCTTTTGGGCCTTCAGGTCATAAAAGAAACTTTTTATTTGTTTATTTATTTTTTCGGTTCTATTGGCTTCAACAGGGATTCTGACAAGATGATATTTGAACGTCTACAGAAAGAATTTGAAGCTGCACGAGCATCTCAAACTCGAGGTACTTTCTAGCTGTGTATTTAGGATATAGAAGATAATACATTGACAATATATTTTTTTAGCTTTATTAGAACTTCATAATTTGTTTTATATTTTTCTGGGCACTATCTCCATCTTCTCAAGGCCTTGTGATCAATGCCTGGTTTTGGTTTGAGCATAACCTTTTTGCTCATAAATATAATTGCCATTTTGATTGAAAACTGGATGTGTTTCTTTTTCTGGTGCTTCCTTGCAGAGGTATATTTAGATGGTGAAGAATGGAATGATGGATTATTAGCTACAATAAGGGAAAGGGTACAGCTCTGTTTGGACACTTAGAAGTGATTGGATTTCATTGTGGTTCTGTCTCTAGTTCAACACTGAAAGCACATCATTGAGAGTATTGGTATCTTAAAAATGTTAGGGATATATTTGATAGGAAAAATTATTGTGAGCACTTGTGTACTGTTTGTGCTTAATGTTTGGAGAATGATCAATTGTTTAATATGTTTTTATGTCTTCTTGTCAGGTACACATGGAGGCCGACAGGAAGGCAATGTTAGGGGACACAAATATGATGCCAAGTCATCATTTTGAGGAAAAAATTACGTATAAAGTTGGATCTAAGGTGATATTCCATTTATTAACAGATATTTTACTTTTATTGTTAATGTCCATTCTATGTGTGTGGCATGAAGAAGGATTGGGAAAAGGTGCCCATTTTTTAAATTATTACTAGGAATTAATTGAAATTCTATGTTAGGATACGGGAAACAAGTAGCAGATTTACAGCAAGGAATGTCCATGGGGTCAATAAATTGCAAGCACATGCACACCTGTGAGAGAGGGGATGTTGTTGTGTAATTGATTAAAAGCAGTGGCAAAGAAGTAAAGTGGTTTCTCATGGATGAAAAATGGATAATGAATCTTTATTTCTCTCTTGTTTTGTTCCCGTTTCACATATAGAAATTGCAATATTACAACACAAAATCGTGTGAACAAGAAAACAGGAAGAACAGTGTTGATTGTTCAAATCTTGGTGTTTTGTTATAAATTTTATGCTACTAATGGTAGCTTTGTACTAGTAATTGATTATGCAACATTAGTCTTACAAAACAGGTTATTTGTTGCTTGGAGGGGGCAAGGATAGGCATCCAATATGAGACATCATTTGCAGGTTTTTTCTACTGACTTGTGTTCTTACAAGCTTTTTAAGTGGTTTTAGCTAATGGCATTCAACATTGAGATATCAGTATTTCTGAACTAAAGTGCCTTCTAGTATTTTCTAGCTAAGTGGTCTAGCCATGTTATCATCTCATATTGCATCTGATAAATGAGAGTGGTTCTGGTCTTCATTGATTTTGCATGAGGTTGCTGGCCATTTTGTGGACAACAGGTTTAATGGTCTCACAGCCTTGTGTTCTCTGGTCTACTAGACATCACCAATAGACTCTTGTTCCTCTTTTTGTTCTTTTCTGTTTTTTTTTTTTAAATAATTCATGAAGTCCCAATTTTCTACAAGCATACAAGCTGTGCTGAGAAATCAAATTCTCAGCTTGGGTGAAGTCTGAAGCATATAAATGGTTCATGATCTTTGCACCATTGAGCATCCTAGTGAAGTTATTAAAGATAGGTTGGGATGTAAAATCCCATCAAATGGTTATCATGAAAGACTTGGCATCAGCAAAAGATTAGAAGTTATAAACAAAAACAGTGAGCTACTACCTTAAAGTCACTCTCTTTCCCTCCCTTGCTCTCTCTTTCTTGCTCTCTCTCTCTCTCTCTCTCTCTCTCTCTCTCTCTCTCTCTCACACACACACACACACACACACACACACACACACACACACACACACACACATGCACATACACACTCAGACACTAACTTAAATTCTCTCTACTGCTCTGGAAATAGATTGGATATAAACTAATATTGAATGAAAAGTTTTGTTAACTTACTAAATTGGTTTTATGTTTTGTGTAGAGATTGGCCACTAATTTAATGTGATTGGAAAACTGATCCAGTATCTGGCCTCCTCTTTTCCATCTCCCTTTTCAGGTGAAACTTGTGAATTGTACCACTGTGTACTTGAAAGCAAGTCATTCCTCGAAAAGATGACTGTTCTTGAACACACAGTTCCTTTCTTTCTGCCAATAAGAGAAGCAGAAAATGATCTTCTTTCTTCCAATGCCATGGTAAGTTTGATTTCATCATGTGCTTGGACACACTTCTTCAATGATATCAAATCCTTTATCAAAATTGCTCCTCATTGACTTGCTTTCAGAGATTTATTGATTACGTTGGAGAACTTCTGCAAGCTTATGTGGATAGAAGGGAACAGGTATGACATTGGTATGCATTTTACTTATGTAAACTGCATATACTCCTATTATTTGGGTATTACTGTTTTAGGTAGACTTGCTGGAAGAGAATTGTTTTCTTCATGGCCAAGTTGGTAGACAATTTTATTCTCTTTTGGTTCTTGTGACCAATCAATTGTTCTGCTGATTGGCTGAAATGAATTTTGTTCCTATTTGCTCTCTTTTTATATTAAAAAAAAGAAATCTCATCAGCAATCTACACAAAAGCAATATTTATGAAAAGAAGACAAAAAAAAATTAGAGTAAAAATCTGTTTATGAATGTTTTTTTCAGCCAACCTCGTAACTACTGTATGAGTGTTTTTTTATTATTAGTTTTTTGTACTTTAAGAAATAACCATGAGGAAGAAAGTTGACAGCTCAGCTTGTATTTGTTCTCTTCATACTTCATAGCTCTGTTTTCTGAAGGAAATGATGCTTAAATGTTTTAATTTCTTACTCTGGCTTTTTGTTTTTTCTCCTGCAGGTCCGGCTTATTAAGGAGCTGTATGGAAATCAGATCGGAGAGCTTTACCACAGCCTTCCCTACCACATGATAGAATTTGTACTAGACGATTATGAGTGGTTGGTATAATTTGGGGGGCAGAGTTCTATTTATTTTTGCTCTTTCGTGTGGATTATTCATTAGCATAATTTCATGCAATGGCATGTTTTTGTTTGCAATCTATTTTTATTTTGGTTCAGCCAGTTTATATTTTATTCAATCATTATTCTGTTGGATGAATTTTGAGCTAACTTTGGAGGTTCCCTGCTGCTTATTAAATGGGAGTCATTCTGTATTGGATTTGTAAGATTGTCTTAGAAAGTAGTACAAGATGCAAAAAGTGTGGAGGGAGTTTTGAGTTATGGATTACTGTCATGACAGAAACCCAGTTTTATATATTTTGCATTGCGGTGTTTGGACTTCTGTCTAGATAATGTCCTGCCCTTTCCCATGTCTTTTTGCATATACCTTGTTGTCACTTACATATCATGATGTTCCCATATCCCCATTATTTGGGTTGTATGTTGAACATTTTCTAGTTCATATGGTTTGGTCATGCTGAATTGAAATATTATCTTTGATGATCTGTTTTACTCAATCTTGTGATTATTTTCTATCAAGAATTATCTTATATTCTTGATAATACAAAACTTACACCAAGAAGGGAATGACTTAAACTTGTGGATTTAGTCTTTTACTACTATGTTCTTGCAGCAAGGTGACAGTCAGTCTTAGATATCCAGACCTTGGCTGTGTACTTCCAACTCGAGTCAGAGCTTTTGCATGGCCAATGATTCAACTCAAAAATGGAGTTGCAGGAAACATTCCTAGTCCAGGCCGCCTATCATATGCTGAGGATGCCTTAAAAACCATGAGCTTACCAGAAGGTGCTAGTTCTTATGAGTTTAAAGCCTTCTATTTGCTAAACTAGGTCTTTTATTGATGCTGTGGGTCTTCTCTATTCATCAAGGTCTCGTGAGGGTTGTGGATTGGCAGATTTTTATACATGAAAGTAAATTCAACTGGTTCTTTTTTTCTTGAGCAATGCTAGCCTTTTTATAATCAGTGGAATTAATGTAGACTCCTGAGGCTGCTTTTTTTTTTTGGCTTTTTATGCATATATGTGCGATTTTAATGAATTGAACAAGTTCCCATCACTTGGATGCTGTAATAGGTGATTTTGAAGTGTTTTGTTTCCGAGAACGGTTTTTCACATGATGATGCATTGTTCTGCCCATCAAAGTTATAGTTTTGATTTGGGGCAATATTCCATTTGCCATCAAAATGCATTGATTTATCTGACTTTATTTGAAAGTCATGTTGAGAGCATGCAATATATTTAATAACTTAAAGATGGTTTCTCTTTTGCATGTATTGTGCTATTCTCATGGCTGTCTTCGTCTGCATACAGATCTGCCGTTGCTTTTTTGTTGGTTGCCATATGATCCTTTTGTGTTGCTTCTGAGTTTGTTTCCTGCTCCTTTCCATCTCAGCTTATGCAGAGATTGTATTGAATCTGCCGCAAGCCATTCAACAAATATTTCAAGATAGGAGCCCCAGTTAGCGCGACATTCTGTGTAGAAGTATTCTGAACCAGATAAAATCTTCAGAGAAATAGTGGAGTTACTTAGCAGATGAGTCATTTTATTAATACCTGTTTACATCAGGAAATGTAGAAGGACGTGGCACGTGCTGGCAAACATTGGAGATTGACTCTGCTTCATCAATTTGCAAAACAATAGGCTTGCGTTTGTGATTTCATTTTTGAAGGTCCTGTGAACACGGAATGTTAACATCACCTTGGTTTTTGGAGCTTCAAAATGTATCTCCAGTTCACCATCTAGTGCATATCCTACAACTAGAAGACTTGAGTCATAAACATTTTCTGGAAATAGAATCCATCAAATGTTCTCTTCTTGTAACCTTCAGATGTGGGTAAAGGTTGCATTCGGCTTATTTTTCCCTTTCTCAATTTTAGTTTCTATTGAGCGCAACTGTTACCAAAATGAGCTGTCTGTGTCGCATGGATGCGGCGTAGCTTCATATCTGAGTGAAGAATAGTATCTCGGAGATATCCATTTTTGCCCCTTAATGGGCTGTATCTCTGTTTTTTTTTTTTAGTCTTCTGGTACATCGGAAAATTGTTGTATGAAATTTTTAACGGTTGCTGCTGTCCACTTGGATTGATAGAGAAGCAAACGAGTCTTATTTTACTCCTGAGGTGTCAGAGCTTTTCCGTTAGTGAATTCAGGAGGGAGAGCCTGAACCTCAGCGGCCTGTTTTCAGATCAGCTAGTCTGTTCAGTGTCGCTGTTCACTTTGAAATAACCCGAAATTATTCTTCTGAGGAAAAATGTGATTGGGAAAATTCAGATGTCGGCACTCTTTGACATTTTAGTGGTGCAACCAAGTCCTGTTAATATCGAAAATTATCGACCTGAGAGTAAAAATCTCGGTAGTGTACATCGGTCAAAACGAAGCGGGCGTGCAAATTTAAAAGCGTGTAAAATTTCCTTATGTAACAGGGGAAGAAATGTGAGGATGGTACCATTTATAGCTTTTAAAGGGGATGTTTCTCTTGGAGAAAACAAAAATAAAGCAGCCCAATGGTGTTGTGCAAGAGAAATACATGTCTAATCTAAATCATCTTCTCTTGAGGCCCTTCTCGTCATTATATAAAGGTCTCCTCTTTCTCTTGGGGGAACTTTGTTCTGTTAGAAAATTTTATTAAACAGTGTAGTGTTGTTGAATTGTGTCAATGTCAAGTCCCTTCAGCTTCACCACTGATTCAACATGCCCCTTGAGCGTATTCAGCTCCCTAATCCTGCAAAACCTGGTCTTGTAAGTACCTTGAATTCTTTAATAAACTCCCATATAAACTAAAAACATGATTTCTTTTTTCTTCCTTTGTGGCAGATGAAAAGAGAATCATAGAGATTTGACCAAAAGAAAAAAACAGAGAGAGAATCATAGAGAACGCTTGAAGATTGACTTTTTTTGTTTTTTCTTTTCCCTGCACAAAGAATGGCATTAAAAGTTACATGGTTAAGTTCCTTTATGGCTTGCTTAATGCTTGCTTACCTTGCCACCTCAGCTCGTCGCTTGGCTTGTTCTGCAATCTCTGAAAGTTCCCCGTAACTAGCCTTGTCTGCAAATATATTGGTGGTTTCAGGTGGTTGAAGACCATGCAGGGTCCTCTGCGCTGTGGCCCACTGCGCTTCTCTCTCTTCTTTGCCATAGTCTTTCTTTGTAGTAAATGCAGTCTGTCATATCAAGGTCGAATTAGATTTGATTCAAAGGAAATAAATAATGTTGAAGAAAAGGGAGGAATGAGACTCAAAAATTTTATTATGAATAGAAGTATAGGTGTACCTTGTTCTCCAACAGATTGTCCCAAGCCTTTCCACTTAGAATGTAGCGGATTGCAAACTTGAGTAGATCAAGTGGCACATACGTTACCACACTGTAAAGCCAGATTACGCCAGCCCAGCCCCAGCCCATACCCTTGATATGTGCAAATCCCCAGTTTGCATAGACAGCTATCAGTGTTGCTACCTGTCAATTGGCAGAACAGTTTCACATTTTGCACAGCAAATCATCCATCCTCCAAAAAACTAGGCCTAATGGAATAAGGATTTGATAGGCAATTACCAGCTGAGCGATGATAAAAGCACCGACTAGAAGGAGCCCAGGACGTTCAACATAGGACCAGCTGCGAGATCTTGTAACAAAAATCAAGGCCTGGCTCACAATACTCACTTGTAGGTATAGGGCTGCCATCATCTCTTCTGGTCTACCATGCAATGACCTTACCCCAAATTTGTCCTGTATTTGATAAATTTGTAAAATGTAAAATCTGAAAGGAGAGAAAAAAAAAGAATAGCAAACTATTAATATGAACAAAAAAAAAAAAAAAAGAGATGAGAATGTGCTTTACTGTAAAGAAGTCGGTCTCCTTCATAGCCCAGAAGAATATTACTGTCATCAATGCCAAGTATCCTCCAAGCACAACGCCTGTACTGAAGATTTCTTTTAGTTTCCAGCTGTCTGGCTGTGGAGATGGCTTCACTTTATCTTTTGATATTGTCATGATTGTCCCTGGAGGATGGCAGTATAAAAATTCAGCTCATGTTCATGCCGCGCGACAGCGAGATTGTTCAAACCGAGAAACTAATAAATATTCACAAGATCTTACCATCATTTAGTATGGCAATAATTAAAACCATGAATGGTGCAAAGTCGAACTTCCATATCAAGGCAATAAACATGAATCCAAACTGCCAAAAACAAAATGATATGACCAAATCAATATCTTAGAAAGGCTCAATAATAATGGGACTACACTTGGGCACTTACAACAATACGGATGGTAATTGAAACCGCGTATATCTGCAAAAAGCCAAGGGGCAGAACAGAGTAAGTTACGACACTTGATAGACTTGCAGAACTGTTAAGAATTGGCAATGGTAGAAGGGGCAGATAACTAACAGTGTAATTCTTCATCCTTTGAAATATAGCCCTGCTGGTCAACACAGCACTAATAATTACACTAAGTCCAGGCTCAGTAAGAACAATGTCAGAGGCACTTCTAGCAGCATCTGTAGCATCAGCAACAGCGATCCCAATATCAGCCTTTTTCAAAGCAGGGGCATCATTGACACCATCTCCTGTCATACCACAGATGTGTTTCCTCTCCTGCAGCCTCTTGACAATTTCATACTTGTGCTCTGTAATATTCACATAAAAGTGGTAAAGCAAAGGAAGAATGATTGCAACATTGAAATTGACTCTAATTCGAGAATTATTAGGCACTGAGTGATTGCTTTGTATGATAACTTGACAAAGAAATTTCTAAATAGATAATTTTAAAAACAAAATCAAAAGCAGAAAATCAACACAAAAAGGGATAAGCAGAAGTCATGCTCTTAGACTAAATGCTTTATCTAAATTAAGAAACTCTAAGGGGATAAATCATTCACAACATCTGAAGATAGAAGGCTTCATAAAATAGAAAAATGGATGAGAATCGAGGATAAGTCATATTTCTGAAGCTCTCTTGATGTGCATGACAAAAACAACACTTGCGAAACTCCTTAAATACATCAGGCATGAGAAATGACCTGGAAAAACTCCAGCAAATCCATCAGCCTTTTCAATCAGTTCATCCACAGGAAGTGATGCAATGGAAGCGTCCTTCTCTTGGCCCAGCAGTGAGGAAGAGGGATACATGTTTGTTCCCATTCCAAGCCTCCTGCCAGTTTCCTTGGCAATGGCAAGCTGATCCCCTGTTCACCAGCACAATATACAAACTGAAAACAATGAAACACAAAAATATTTTAAAAATATAGTAGAATAAGCCTCACCAGTAATCATCTTAACATTCACACCCAGGTTGAGAGCTCTTCTGATGGTTTCAGCACTGTCATGCCTAGGAGGATCAAACAGAGACAACAAGCCAACAAACTGCCATGGTCTGCCTGGACCATCTTTCGATTTCTCTGGTACTTCCTGTGCACATTTCATAATGGAAATGATAAAATAGCTGTATGATTACCCTAGCAACAGGGTGTAACCGAGATATCAAATGGCAAACCTGTCTTGCAACAGCTAAAGACCGAAGCCCGCGTTCAGCAAACTTGTCAATCACTACGTGGACCCTCTTTCTAACATCGTCTCTGCAATTGCATAGATTCAATATCTGCACAAAAGCACAAAAAACATTAATAACTTCCATCTTCCTGAACATATAGTGCCCTAAACCATAGCTTGACAAGAATGGTCACCTGCTCAGGAGCACCTTTGCTTGCTCGGTGCCAGTTTCCATCAGAATCAATGTATGTAAGAGCAGTTCTCTTATCAACAGGGTTGAAAGGAAGGAAATGAACCTCCCTAATACCAGCTCGAGCCTGCCCAATTAAAATTTTAGATTACAAATAATGATTCTTGCAAAAAATGGAAATCAAGACAAGACCACTCCAAGGAACATCGCATTAAAGTTATCTATCATACCTCCTTTGGGTCCGCAAGCATCCCCACAATTGCAGCATCAATTGCATCCTGATTTTCAGTCCTTGATGCTCTTGCTGCAAGAAGGATAACGTGGTCTTTTTCAACACCCTTTACAAACACTTCAATCAGGTTTCTGTCAACAGACAGCTTGTTCAGGGTTAGTGTCCCAGTCTTGTCACTGCAGAGAACATCCATGCCCGCCATTTCCTCAATGGCAGTCATTCTCTTAGTGATAGCACCCTGCTGTGAGAGTCTGTGAGAACCAATAGCCATGGTGACAGACAAAACAGTTGGCATAGCAATCGGAATTCCTCCAATCAATAGAACCAGTAAGTTGTCAATCCCATCTCTGTACTTGCGATGCTGAATTGGGTACATGACTATAATCTCGACGGCTATACCAACAGCAATGGAGCAAATGCAGAAATTACCAATAGCTGTAAGAACTTTCTGGAAATGCCCCACCTGATTGGTGCTGTCCACCAAATGGGCGGCTTTTCCAAAAAAGGTGTGCACGCCAGTGGCAATTACAACTGCTTCAAGTTCACCCTGTTTACATGTTGAACCAGAGAACACTTCATCTGAGGGATTCTTCGTGACAGGAAGTGACTCTCCTGTAAGGGCAGATTGATCAACCTTCAAAGGATCGCCCTCAAGAAGACGGGCATCAGCAGGGATTATATCTCCCAATTTAATGCTAATGATGTCTCCTGGGACCAAATTTGAGGCATCTTTTTCACTCCACTGACCATCTCTAAGAACCTACATGAAATCCAACAACAAAGAACTGAAATCACGCAATGAAAGAGTACATTCTAAAACTTTAAACTCTGCACAACAAGTATGGAATTATGCGTCAGCCACCCCGGTCATGCAAAGACCTGGCACCCCGATGCATTAAATGAGGTCTCACTTACCTTGGTCTTGGGAGCCAGACCAGCCATGAGTGCTGCTGCGGCATTACCAGCATTGTTCTCTTCAATGAAGCTGATTGTAGAGTTAATAAACAGCAAGACAACAATGCCAACAAAGTCCTGCCAATCCGGAGGCTTTCCTTCGCCATTTGCCAAGATTATGGCCATCAAAGCTGCAGCTTCCATGACCCATGACAAAGGGTTCCACATAAAGCCCAAAAACTTGAGAACTTTGCTCTCCTGCTCGTAAAACATCAAATCATCGAAAAAAACAAAAAATTAAGAAACTAAAAGCTCATGGAGGCAAATAGCTATAAGTTATTGGTGACAAAAACTGACCTTTTTCTCTTCCAGCTTGTTTGGCCCAAAAACTTGGAGCCTGTTGGCTCCTTCCTCTGAAGTAAGACCTGCTCTCGTGCATTTCAGCTGCTCAAATACTTCCTCTAAGGGAATTCGTTCCTGCAAAGAAGGCAGCAATATTTAACTTTAGAAATCTTTCTTACAAAGTAAAGAGCCTTTTCCTCGGAATCAACCAATTAAAAAAAAAAAGAGGAAAAAATTGTTACACAATTCCAAAATCCAACCGTTCGTTTTCGGTAAAAGACACCAAACTTGAATTAGCGAACATGCTTGTCTTGTTCACAAAGCTGAGTGAACACGAATACGGAAGTCCACAATCTCTATAAGAATTAAAAAAAAAAAAAAAAAATGGCAGTACACATAGATCTTAGTTCCAGGTGCCCAGGTTTAAGAGGTCAATTATGCGAGTGTTTAAGTGGGGTAGTTCAGCACAAGCTTTAGATGCCATTTTTATTTGTCAGCAGAACATGGTTTGCTGTCAGTCAACATTCCTCCGAAAAATCAGGTCCCAAAAGTCAAATATTTACGACGCCCCACTCCGACGCTAACTCTCTTGTTAACGTCGAGCAATATCTTTGCCGTTGTACCCCAGGATGCATAGGTTTGACAAGTCAACGCATCATGCACCAAAACGACGCCGGGAAAATAATTGCCACAAGAGGAAAGGGCGGAAAAAAAAAACACAAAAACAAGGGAAAAGGAAAAGGAAAAGTGAAAAGAAAAAAGAAAACCAGAGAGTGGCACGTCCAAAGAAAACAGACAAAAACACGGTAGCGTACGGCATGCTCATGATTCGCGATGCAGTCCAAATCTCCGGTGTTCCTGCCTAGATTGGATGCAGGTTTTATCATACCACTTTTGTACCACGTGATTAGGTGCGCGTTAACTTCACTTTCACACTAATATTTATATTATTATGCTTAAATTAAAAAAAAAAATCATACAAAATTTTCATCATTAGCAGTAAATAAACTAAGATCATGATCATGGTTCATGACCCATTAAGAATCAGAGAGAAGGTCCCCGCTTTTCTTATAAATCAAGATTCAGTCTTTAGATATGCTAAAAAAAAAAGGGTTATCACCGGCGTGACACCAGGGGGAAACTATGTAGCTATGATCTCAGATTTGTTCTGCCAAAGCTAGCGTTCTAGATTGCAGTTCCCTCTGACAAAAAAAAAACCCAAAACTAACTGAAATTCTTAAAAACTTTTGATGCTTAGATTATAGAGAGAGAGAGAGAGAGAGAGCAGAGGACTTGGTCCCAGAAGTCCGCAAAGGTTGTAATATTTTCGACTACCACAAATCGACAGCAAAATAGCACAGATGTTTAAGCATAAGAACGTGATGATAACAAGGACATCGCCTGGTTGCTGAAACGAGAAGAGAACAAAAAAGGAAACTAAACCAAAAAGGAAGACAGCAGAAGTTTTGAGACTGAAAACATGACAGTCAGACTCGACATATAATGACCTTTTCACTGTTCATAGATTAGTGCTGCGCACAACAGGAAGGTCTTAAAATTCGGAACACGAAAAACAAGTAAGAGAAGAAATGCCATGACTGCAAACAATTTCCACCCGGCATCCCATTTCCCTCCCTCAGTTTTCTCAGCATCCAAACACGTATGGAGAAGTGTATAAAAGGGGATGTGGAGGTGTAGAGAGAGAGAGAGAGAGTACCAGATCAACGGACTCATTTTTTATCTCCTCCAGGCTGATACCTGCCATCTTGGAAGCTAGGACGATTTCGAAAAAGCCTGAATTGCTTGCTTATAAAGTATAATGTATATATATATAGTGGCTAGAGGGAGGGAGGGAGGCTAAAGAAGACTCATAACAGAAAGAAGTACAGGGTGGTGGTGAAGCCAAAGTGAAATTCCAAGAGGATGGTGTGAACCTGAAGACAGAATGTTGGGGGATTCTCCACGGATCCCTCGGGCTCTCAGTCTGAGTCCCTCCCTCTCGATTCAGCCAACCAGGCTGAGGCTACTACTGGATGTATGGATGGATGGAATTAGTGCCGGCTCTTCTTTTGCTTCTCCTTATATTCATAGCGTCGTCTCGCTCTTTCGTTAGGCTCAGCCACCCTCAGCCTAACGCTGACTCGCTGTTATGTGTTTTGTCAAGTTTTCTACTTGCCACGCGTCCCTCCAATTCCTGCTATTGGAGATTCCTGGCTTCTGGCTGGTGGTTTAGGATCGGCTCAAGCCCAAAATCAGGCCTTCCCTCGTTTTCGGGAAAAAAAAAAAAAAAAAGCCTTTTTAACAATCTAAGAAAGGAAAAAAAATATTACTATAAATAATAATAATAATAATAATAATAATAATAATAATAATAATAATAATAATAATAATAATAAAAGACAGATAAAAGAGTTCAATCCGAACAATTAAATTTTGGCGGTCAACTATATTTCACTAATTATGCGTTCTCAACTACAAAATAGAAAAATAAAAACAAAGATGTTTTACGAAACTATAAATATTTATTTAAATTTACCCATCTATTTACAATACGGTGAATAATGAGTTTCCTCTCTCTTTCTACATTTTGTGATTTCAATTTCAATGGTTTCACTTGGGTCTCTCAGCTACTTGTCAATGACACGATAACTTTCCGTGATTCCAGCATCCGCATCTTTCACGGTAAAAATAATTCAAAAATTTTTCACTGTCACATGATATTCATATTAAGTAGGTTTTGAGCGTCAATTGGGTGTGTACATAAAAAGAATTGTTCCAACCTCCGCCATACTTCCATAATGCTTTCCCTCTTTTTTTTGTTTTTTGTAAAAGAAAATTATTTTCCCATTTTCTACGATTAAGCTTGCATTAGCATCAAGTATCATGCTGCCATGATTTTATTTATTTTTCAGGTATACGCGCCGGACATAAAGATTAAACATCCTCTTTTATAACATAATTATGGCATGAGAGCGTGCCATTCAAGCGATGACACATTCGCGTACGGATAATAACGCGGACCCAACCGTCCCGCGTTGAAATCAAACGGCAATCTTTCTGTATCTCATTAATTTGGTCCCTAATTGGAAATCGTGTTGTGTGTGGTGGAATGCGGTAGCGTGGCGTAGGGAACTTCGCGTCCCATTGCGCTCTGTGCCGTTGGGGGTGGGGCCGTCTCCTTCTGTCCCCACAATTCCACCCCTGTGTTTTCTGCAAAGTCAGGAATCATGTCATCATTTTACACTGTGATTTTCCAACGTTTATCATGTTTTATTATTATTTTTATTATTTTTTCATTCACATCACAAAAATTTAAAATTGAGATCTTCAACTCTAAAAATAATTTTAATATCAATCAACTACAACTCATTAATACATTTATTATGCCTATAAAATAAATAATTTGTCACATGGGAAAATATAATTGTGAAATAAAAAATTGTTGAAAATAATGAATCCATTATTTTGAATTTTTCAACATTATTACTTTAGAGCTAAGTCTGCGGTTCTTGTTTTGTTGATTTAAAAGATTTTAACTAACATGCATTACACAATTTCATATATCATGATCTAATAAAAAAGCATTAGAAATTCTGATTCCCCAATACTTGCTATCAAAGTTGACGAAAAAAACAGTGGGTTGAATCATTGGTTCTTCTTAATCTTTCATGGTCTTGTCATTCCACTGAACTCGAAGCCATCGTTATAAGGGTTGCACCTTGTTGATTTTAACGATTTAATTCGATCGACGAGTATATGAGGCAAAGCCATTAAACGGAGACACAGAGGGCTCATCGATCGGTTGCCCTCTAATTGCTGGGGCAAAAATGTAACCGATTTAATCAGAAATGTCCAGTTAAAGTCGGGGTATTCTAATTATGACATGCCTTTTGCAATTACAAGTGTGCCACTCTCCTTCCAAATCCCAAAACAACCGATATAGTAGACGATTTGACCGCGCACGCAATTATTGAATATATATATATATATATATATATATATATATATATGGATCACAAATCAGCGTGTCCTGCAAATTGCATACCGACGGCAATGATGGGAAGCAAGCAAAGCCAGAGAAAAATTGCCATATTTTGGTTATTCCCAGGGGTTGGCCCGCTTTGGAATGCAGCAGTGTTGGTTGAGAATTCAAAGTGCCACCTCGGCAAATGTCTCCCACATTTGCGGTGTGCATATGTCGAAGGACTAAATGCGGGGCACGCTCGCAGGGGCCTGCTAAAACACGGAAAGTCAAGCTACCCCAGTAGGGCGGGTTTTTAAACAAGCCAGGCTCTTCCATTCAATCACAAATCTGGGATTTAAAGTCAGGGCCGTTAGGTGTCCCTAAAATTCCTGTGAAGATGTTGGACACCTTACAGGAATATGTCTTGTCCACATGTTTGGTTTTTGACTTCTATTTCCATATAATAACGGTCTAATGCACTACTAGCTTTATCCTGACGGCTCCATAATCTGAAAATTTTTAGAGGATCGGTCGAAAAATTTGCATTTTTTTCTGCAGGCTTGTCTTGATTTGGACTATAAAAAGATTGAAACCCAAATTCGAAGATGGGGACTCAGATCATGGTGGGAGGTCGGCAGCCGATATTCAATGCGTTTACATGTAACAGGTTAATGCACGATTCACATTGTATGTCAGCCAAAGGCGAAAGTCTACTCTTTAAAAAAAAAAAAAAAAATCTCCAATTATGCATATTCCAAACGTTTTGATTGAGGAAAAGAAGAATATTTTGTGAAGGTCTTCAAAATCATGTTCAACTTAAACTTTTGTCGTCCACCATCTACATCTTAATTACTTAAAAGTTACATTTTAGGTACAGAGTTCCAAAAATATACACATTCACACTACCGTACGTTGTTTCCTCTAAGGTCCTTGGGAAAAGGGGTTCCATTCTATGCAAATGTCAAATTCAATTCACTAGAGAATTAATGTATGGGTTGCCGAGTCCTTGCGTCCCTTTGAACGTTGCGAACGAAACCATTTTCTTATTAAAGGTAGTTGTCAGCAAGCAAGCAAGCAGAGGAATTCTACAAAACGCTGTTGGATGTCATGGTGACATAGGAGGCATAGGGAAAAGTGTGGCAAGACGCGTTATAAAAAATTATTTTTTATTATTTTATAAATTATATTATAATTATGATTGTAATTAATTAATTAATTTTATTATATTTTAATATAATTAAAAATTTTAATTAAATTTAAATATTTTTTAATTAATTAAATAATTTTAAATTATATATATATATAATAATTAATATATTTTATAAATTATAAAATTTTAACATGACAATATGAAAGTTATTATATATTTTAATAAATTACAAGAATATTTTAAAAAATTTAATAAAATATTAAATTTTTAGTACACTTATTTTTTTCAAACTCTCTCGTTCCTAGTCAAAAAGTACGTTCTCCCGTTTACGTTTGGTACACAACGAAAGAAAGCTACCAAATTTATTTCCGAAGGTTTTGGCCGCATTCGATTTTCCATGCGGAGATTTGACTTCGAATGTCACGCAGAAATAAAATAAAATAAAATAAAAAACTACCCGCAAATGTCGAAATCGAGGATTTTTTATTGTTTTTCTTGTACTACATTCAGATTAGGTTGGGGTGGAATATTCAAACTACCATGGTTCAAATCTTATATAAAAATACAAGTTGGTTTCGAGAGAAAGTAAGGGTGATTTTGAGCATTAATTATATAGGCCAAGAAACTTATAGGATTAATTCCTTTATTCCTAGTTTAAGTATATCCATGTTAACCCAAACATCACCCAATTAACCCGAAAATAAGAAAAAGGACAAATTGAATTTATCATGTTAAATTCTTTATTATTATTATTATTATTATTTTTTATGGGGTTTAGCTGAATGTTGATCATTCAATAGAAGGCTTGAGAATTTATAAAAGCTTAAACTTTTTGGCCATTTATTCTCAAGAATCCATTCGTGTAAGAAGATAAGAAATATACAGACTTACTTTAGCAACAAAGTAGTTTCCCGAATTCAATTTCAACTGCCTTTTGAGTGGCCCACACGTGAATGGAGTCATTATGTGATCAAGGTTCGATCTTTGTTGGTGAAACTCTAAAAGTAAAATGCTGAATGTATTAAAAAGATAAGCTGACCCGAAGATACTTCTTCAATTCATGTAAAAATTAAAAAGAAAAAAAAAATTAGAAACCAAGTCAGGATAGAAGATCTTGATTGTTTTATCTTTCTTGTTTTCCATTAGTTTAGGGAATTTTCTAATTTGACATCCGGAAGAGAGGGAGATAGTCAATACCAAATTTGAGGAAGAAGAACACATTTAGATTGGATCCACTTTTGCAAGACATCAAACCTGCGCGTAGATATAACAATCACCCAAAATTACTTTTGATATCATGTGATGTGCATACTGAGACTTTGACTAGAGATTGGTGCTCTTTAACCGTTTGATGCTGTTACAGAAGGAAGAAACAACATTCTTGTATGTTTTACAAGCCTAATAGTATTGCTCTATATATATATATATATATATATATATATATAGCCAATACTTCTAAAAAATTAATAATTATTTTGTTAGAATTAAAAGTGAGATTGTTGTGATTAATAAAAAGATTATTGCGTTTCATAAAATCATGCACTATACTTCATTCTTCTATGTTTTGATTTATTTTATATTTGATTAATATAATTATTTGTTATACACATATTATCTTTATTTGACTTATACTTACTATATAGAGATTTTTTAATTTTAAATTTAAATTAAGTTAATAACTATAAAAATAACTTACAATATATTAAATCTTTATTTATAAAAACATATTAAGTGAAATTATAAGTAATTTTGGTAAAAAATTAAAAAATCATGATATTTTAAAGTTGAGAGAAATTTCTAATCAGTTGATCTATGGTATTGACTAGTCAAATAATAAAAAAAAAAAAAAAATAAAAAAATATATAAATAATTTGAGTTAGTTAACTAAACAAATGCTTAGATACCACAAAAAAGTTTTAAGTTGATAAGAGTATGTTATAAAAATTTCAATCGAATTAATCTGACTAGTAGCTACAGTAAGCTAGAGGTAGCTCAAGAATTGAAAGTATCGATATTGTAAAAATTATAGAGAATTTAAGTTAGTCAATTTAACTAATAATTGTAATTAAGTAATGAAACTAAACAATTAAAAGTGAAAAAATTAAATAGTTGACTAGTCTAAATATTATGGTCCATAAATACCTTAAGGATGAATTTTCTATTTTAGAAATTAATGTTCAATGATTAGTATTTTGTCTTTATTTATAAAAGGGTTATAAAAACTTTTGACAGTGGATGAAAAGTGGAAATAAGACCCTAAGAAATTGTATTATGCATGGAGGAAGATTTAAAAGAAAAAGTGAGAAATTAAAAATAAGAGTTCTAACAATGAGAAATTAAGATTAATAAAAAGTTAAGAGTATTTTAGTAAAAAATTATAGAATGTGAGTCCTTAAGTTGTGAAAAATCATTTTATTGTTGTAAAAAGTCAAGGTAATCTAGTATAAAGTGTTGTTTTCACATTATAAAAAAAGAAATAGTTAATGAAGTTAAATTCTTAAGGAATGGATTTGAAAAGTAAACTTAAACTTTTAGTTTGAACTGAATCATTATAAATCATTATACATACTTTATTTTTTATCTCATTTACTTTCAATTATTTACATTACTTACTTTATTATTTATTATTAATTATTTTATTATTACTTTTTAAAGTTAAGATTAAATGATAATTTGAGCAATCAAACTGATTAAAACTAATTCTCCTTTCTCTTTGATTGTCCTAGGGATCAATACATATTTTAATGAAGTAACAAATGAACTAATGCATTTTGTCCACACTAGATCAATCTTTAGAAATATATTTAGGGAAAATTTTATCATGACTTCTAGTCTTATAAGACAAATAAAACTTATGCTTTTTTTTTTTTTAATCTATTATAAGGCTAGAACTTACAATTAAGAAAAAAAATTTGTAAGTTTATAAATAAAGGGTATAAATTTTTTATGTACATGTTATGACTCTCTCAAAAAGATATAATTTACAACTCTAATTCAATTTAGTTATCCAACAATTATAGCTCACAAAAATTCATAACAAGTTATTGAAAAATCCATAAAATGCTTGAGGAATGAGACTTAATTTAAGCATGTATACTCATTATTCTAGATAAAAAGTTGATAAACAAAACAATAAGTACACAAAAAGTAGACCAAAGATTTACATGATTTGATAACAACTTACCTATACTCATGGAAAAATGATTGTTATTATTATATAAATAAAAATTATACAAAAAAT
Source organism: Rhizophora apiculata (assembly GCA_037832385.1). Lineage (NCBI taxonomy): Eukaryota > Viridiplantae > Streptophyta > Magnoliopsida > Malpighiales > Rhizophoraceae > Rhizophora > Rhizophora apiculata. The sequence continues at coordinate 1,121,541 of CM075433.1, read as the reverse complement.
ACAAATATATTTAACAATCAAACCTTAACTCAAAATCTTAGTACACCTTTCACACAAACTCAAGAAGACAAACTTGAATTACACCCAAACTCTCTTACATTTCTTTTAAACCTTACATCTTAAATCATAGTTACATCGGTCTTTATATAAAAACTCTACTAAGGATAACAATAATAGTAAAATACACATTTCAAAGCAATAATAACAACTTTCTCACACCTCAAAGTGAGCATTAATGAGTTTCTTAAACTCCAAGGAAGCATTAATGATTTTTCATATTTATTATTCATTCACTTAACACAATATCCTATCTTATACATTATAATTGGTGCAAACTTTAGCAAACAATCTTGTTTTGTTTAAAATACTTGACCAATAATATGTGCAATTACAACAAATTAATTTTCACTTTTAACTTTGGAGGTGGATCTTGATACTTCCTCTCTCATAGCAAGAATTTACTTTATATTAACGTTTAAATACTATAAATGAAGATGCACACTATGCTTCCAATTTTCCTTTGGAATCTTAAGAATAATTATACTTTTAACTAGACATTATAACTTATTATACAATTCTCCCTTATGAAGAATTATATTAACTCATATGATTTTCATAGATCCATGACAAATAGAAATTAGAATAAAGTAATGTCTTTAAGATGAACCAATAACTTCTTTTATGAATCATCATATGGAAAATGAAATTAATTAATAATCATGTCAAACTATTATCTATTTGATTGTCCACTCAAAGAAAATCAACAAATATGTTAGGTATAGAATTAGTAAGATCTTAAGACTTATGAGTTACAAGGTCATCCTTTGACTTGATAGAATTTACAGATAATTAATTAATTTTTTATCCCCATAATCCTCTAATCTATTGACACCTTTTTGGGAATACATGAAATCAACTCATTTAATCATGTTATGGACAACAACTGGTATTTCTTCTCTTTTGTTTTTTTTTTTTTTATATTTTAAATTCATTTTCACTTGATTAAAAGTTAGTGATTGACTTACAATTTTGTTGTGAGTTGTTGCAATTTTTAAATTCAAATTTACAATTTTAATCAAAATAAAATAAGAATTGAATTATTTTTCAGTTAAATCTAAAATTTTAACAAATTTATTATTATTATAAAATTTAAATACTAATAAATTTTTTATATTTACCTATGATTGAATATTTTATTTAACAAATCTTCATTAGTAGTATTAAATATCATTTCACTAATTAGTTGCACTATCTCAGAATTTAGAATACATAAGAATCATTTTGTCCTTCTCACAAAAATCTTTGTATTCAAAATATGCATTAATTTCTATTATCTCACATAACTTTTAACAAAAAAAAATTCATTTAACAAAGGAATATCTTTAAAATTAGAAATGTATTTACAAATAAATTGAATATAAGTGGTATACCTAGTATAAGATCTGTTGTATTCATAATTTTATAAAATTACTATAGATACAACCTTCCCTTTGTGATCTTTGTCGTTAAAGAGGTTGTGTCAGACTTTGTAAAACAACATCAATACAGAGCAAATATATTTTGATACCACTTAATGTGAGACAAAACTAGAAAAAAAAAAAATAAAAAATCAACATTTTATTGAACCTTTAAAAGGATTCCTTAAGTTTACCAAAAAAGATAACAACTCTTCAAAAAATATTGTTATTATTAATTTATTAAAATATTGAGATATTAAAATTATTTAATCTTAAGAGTTACATATATACTAATTAAAAAAATATTTTAATTTAAATAAAAAATATTTAATAAATAATTTAAAAAATATTTAAACATATTTAATAATAAGTTAAAAAAATAAATTATATATATATATATAATAATTTAATTAAAATTTTTTATTAAATTAAAATATTATAAAATAAATAAATAAATTATAATATAATTTATATGATTAAAAAAATAATTTTTATAATATATTATTACTTATTATAAAAATAAAGTATAATAGTGTGAAGAAAGAAGCAACAGAGAAAAATATAAAAGTAAAAGAGAGAGAAATTAAAAAATACTTGTATTATAAAATTTTTAAAATTTATGTATTAAATATAAAAAAATATTGTTCAACACATTTAGTATCACAGTAAAATAATAAAAAATAATATTTTTTAATAAATATTTTATATAAATAAATTATTTTTTAATAGGTAATCGGACTCTTAGTTTGGATATCGCATGCGGGCATAATTGAGAGTTGAATTGGAGAAGAGTGCTATTTTACTGTTTGATGGGTATTTGTCACAATCAATGGCAGGTAGCTTATAGATAATAATCACAGGCACGTTGCCGAAGAAAGCAACGTTGTTTCACGTTAGATGGGGCTCAGTTTGGCAGCCTTATACATGAGTGCATTCCCACTGGCAACCAGTCCTTTTATACACACAAACTCGTGTGTGGATCAGAACCACATGACATTTGTGAAACCAAAGATGAGTCCTATTTAGAATGACTCGTATGCCTTTTTACACAGATAACAGGAGGTCCATGATTTTTGGGTTATTGAAAAATACCTTTTTGATCCACTTAAACAAATTGAGAGGAGCGGAAAGCAGTTGCGAAGGCTCATATACAGGAGAAAGGGGCGGTAGACAAGAAAGATGCCACCCCAAAGCAATATTGATGTCAATAGTGGCTGCTAGCACTTCTCGAAGGCATATATTCCTGTGATTTACTTTTAAATTTTAGGCATAAGAACAGTATCCAATAACCTTTATCATAAAAAAAAATTCCTTAAGAGGAAGAAAGGGACGATCCCATGGGATGATGAAAACACAAAGAGACACAGAAAGCTCTTGGGTAAATCGTGGATGGCAGACTAAATTACTTAAAGGGTGACATGCAATATAGTGTTAGAGTGACTAACCAAAGATTACTTATTCTTACGTAGTGGACTCAGTTTAATCCAACTCAGTCCCTATCTGCAGGAACTTCAAACTTGGGCGTTTAAGAATAATTCCATTCATCACCTGTCATCCGGATAGCCACTATTACTTTTTTTTTTTAATTTAAAAAAAATGTTAAATTACAGTTGAATTATTAGTGTAGCTTTACAAGTAACACACTATCTCTTGGTATCCTTCTTCTCTTTTTCAGCGTGGATATCACCGAATCCCAAACTAGAGAGTTCCAAAGTGATTTCAGACTTGCAATACGTGTGGGGTAGACAACCATTTTTTAGGTGGCTTCAGCATATGCCCATCCCTACCTACATGTCCAGACATTTTTACTTTGTAGCAGGATCGATATATTTTTAAGGAAAAACTTGAGTGAAGTAATACAAAAAAGAAAAAAAAAAAGAAAAATTATATTATATTTTTATACGAAATTGTATTCAATAAAATTCATCTGATTTGAATTCACATAATCGGACTTATATTTTAATTGCCGATGTAGACCTTGGTGGTCAACGATTTTCTGGTTAATTTGTGGCTCCAGAGGGGAATGTTGAAAGCTGCATGAAAATCATAAAATTAAAATACAAGATTGTGTGTCATTCAACTCAACTTGAAAAGCAGGTACCCTGCAGCTTAGTTAATTTTCATGCACAATAATAGATGCAAAAACCTTTTTCGGTGGGACAAAATATTTTCACATACACATTTATAAAAAAAAAAAAAGAATTTTAAAAAATAACAAAATAATAAATTCCAGACATTTAACATAGGTATTACAATATTTCTATATTTTTTTTCCTTATTAATAAGGCCAAATACATTTTTTTTCCCATATAAATAACTAAACAACCGTTTAATTATTTATCTATTATCCAATTGTTCAATCAATTCTTGATAAAATTCATTGCATTAGAAAGTTATTGCTATCATAACCACTGCAACCAGGAAGATCAAAACTAATTTGAAGAGCAAGTACACATTTTTATTTTTTTATTTTTGGGTCAGTAAGAGTTTTCTTGAAAGATCGACAATTTCTTACAATTTTAGATTATATTTTCTTCATGAACATCCAAACTCATGTGTTGGGTTTTCGTATTTCATTAATACCAATTCTCAAACTACTATCAGTGTTTTTCTTTTCAACACTAATTGATTTCGAAATAGTACTAAACAATTCAATTTCTTAAAATATTAGAAATCATTGATTAAGAAATAAAATTTTTATTGTAAGAAACGAATGAATTAATGTTTGAACAATTAACAAGCTAATATACAATTAAAAATACATAATCTTTAAAGAAACAGGTTAATGAATACTCATTCGTGGAAGAATTTGAAATCTAAAAGATTCTTTTAACTCGGATGTTTGTCTTGTTAAAAGGAGAGGATTCTTTGGCTGACGAAAAGAAAGGTTCTTTGTGGTAAAACCTACCTTTTAAAATTTACAATTTAATTTTGGTTTGACAAAGTAAAAATTGAGTGGAGAAAAGTAAAAGCATGAAAGAAAACAATAACATAATCCATGCATTAGTTGCAGAAGTGTGCCTTCCCTCGAAGGTAGGAATACTGATTTCATGGAAGTCTTTGGTTCTCTAAAACAGTTTCAATGTATTTAATTAGCACCAATGACTTTGGAAACCCGGATAAGATGCCCCATTAACGTGAAAAGGAACGCAACTCAGGGGAATGACTCAACTATGTCAATGACACGAAGCCCTTTTTTTTTTTTTTTTTCTCTCTTTCTCCAAGAAATTTGATAATAAGAGATGCATTAATCTCTAGGTGCAAAATATGACAAGAAACAAAAGGACTAATGACATGTTTTCTATTATCCAACGTTGTGATCTTGTAAGAAGAAAGTCGTTTATTGTTATGTCAAAAGTCATAGATTCAATTCTTCACTAAGGAATTCAGCGAAACTAAATGTATACTTGCAGAATTTACTCCTTTAACAGGCATAATTCATTCCGACGGGATTGTAGAGTTTGTATCTCTCTGCTTTCCATTTTAAGTCGCCAAAAAAAAAGACTAATACCATATTCTTTGAACTTAAATATTTCCTAATGATACTTTCTTAGTTAGTAAATGCATTAATTTAAATAAAAATGAACATCCCAATATACAAAATTCATACATTGAAAAGTTTAGGGACTAATTAGATAGAAACAACTTTTCCCATGTTTCTAAACAAAAGTTGTTAATGCTATTCGAAACTTATAAATTACTGTAGAATAACTTCACCATCAAACAAAATTTTGCCCTTTAGATGCATTAATTTAAATTCTTAAATCATTTAATTATTCTTTTAACGTTAACCTTTTGTTAACACTACCTTAAAGTTTTCTTAGGAAAGTAATGAATATGTGAAACGGTATCATTTGGTTGGGAAGAGAGATCTATCGCATGTCCCAACTTTAGACATGATAACTTTTTTTTTTTCTTTCTTTCTTTCTGAGCATTTGGTTGGGAAGAGAGATCTATCGCATGTCCCAACTTTAGACATGAGCAATCCAACTTTATACTTGATTACTGCAGAAAATTAATGCTTACATGTGCAAAAGTAGGTTGTATTTCATGATTAGGTAGATCCAAGGTCAACTCATATCAAAATCTTAACATAATTATAATAAGAGGAGGCACATTATAATGTCAACTGGTTCAAGCATTTAGCTTTTTTAATCCAAGGTCTAAGAAGTGGCGTAGAAGAAAGCGTGCATTCAAGTTCAACTGTTCAAGGAATTGTGTTTTTGTTTTTTGATTTTTGATTTTTGTTTTTGTTTGTTTTTTCTTTTTCGCACTGGGTGCATCGGAATTAAGAAACAGTGTGTAATTTACTAGGCTAACAAAAGATCAAGCAAATTTTCCATATATTTGAAGTACCGGACGGTGCTTTCGGGGCGGGGTGCTTGATTTGAAGAGCCTTGAGGCTCTAGCAATGCTTTCAGTTTCATCACAGGCTTCCTATCTAGAATTCAACTGCACGAATCGTCACGCAAGAGAAACAAAGAAGACAAACGGCTTAGGAAAGCAGGCTACCTTGCTAGCCATGGCATTGGTGGACAGGACACGGGACACCTTCTCTCTCATGTGATATTGTGACAAAGTACCACTTGAAAGCCATACATCTAACAGCCCAAACCCATGAAGAGGACCATTACTTGTGAAAGCATCCCTTTTTGCTGCCGCACAAGAATCTAATCCTCAAAAAAGGATGGCCTAGAGAGCAAGACCTATAAGAAAGAGATAATTGAAAGAAAAAAAAAGAAATGTGAAGATCCTTCTCCATTGCTTTTCTTCTTCTATATGGTCACAGGAAATTCTCTGTGGAAGGCCCTTTGGGACTTTAGGCATCTAAATGATTGCAATATGGAAAATCAATGTGTATACATGTAGAGAAGAAAATTAAATAGAAGTCACAAGGTGCTTGTTTTCTTTTGCATGCCAACTCCGCTTTAAATTAATGCGGAACCTAATGCTGTTCCTTTTCCCTTGCCCTGTTCTGTCAACAAGTCCTTTCTTCCTGTCTAATCGGATTCCGACGTTCTCACCTTCATTGCGCATATGATTCCCTCCGTTTCATTTCCCTTTTCCCTTTCGTTGTTAATTATTTATCACCCGTCCCTTCCTCTCAACTATTTAAAGGCTCCATTTGTTTCAGACGATAACTTGCCCGACAAAATGAGTTTTATGAAAAAAAGAAAAAAAAGTCTCAGAAAATATAATATAGGAAATACCTTTTTCGCTGTTCGAATTTATACAATATATTTTTCTGTTAAGAGTAAATATAAAAATAGTTGAAAGCATATGATTGGTGCGTGGCAATGATAATTTATTTATTTATTTTTTGATAAGTTATGACAGCTTATTATTCATTTACAACTTAACCAGAAAACAAAAATAAATAAGTATAAAAAAAAAAAAAAATGGCGGTTTGGATGTCTTGGAATTCGATAAAGGGTCACTTGCATACAATTTTAATATGGTAAATATATTATAAGCATGCATTTACCATATTTGATGGCAATGTCAGAAATTTCTTTTTAATCAAATGCTAATGTCAGAGTTCATTTTCGCTTTATAAACATTTTCTGCGTAAATGGCAATTGTGCTTAAGGAAAAAAATTAGGCTACTATAAAAATGGGGAATGACATCCATAATTCTACGTTTCTCGAGCCAACGAGCAAGCTAAACATACTGACATACTGGCTTCTCCATCGTCAGTTGAATGATGCTGGCGAAAAGTTACTTTCTTTTCAGTCGCTGCACAGGGCAGCCGGTAAATGGAATACATGACATTGGTCATGAGACACAATGATTGGAATGTTGTATATATTCCTATGCCTGTCAAGGATTAGGGCAAACGTTGATGTCTAACTGTCATCGGGCTCAAAATTATGAATTACACGACAAGCTAACCGCGCCAGATTCTGAGCACATAGCTAATGTATGAGAACTCACAAAAGAGATTTACATCAGCTCGAAATGTTTTTAGAACGATATGCAATGTTCAATGTTGGTGGATGATGTTGACAATGAACTGTTGATGAGAGGCTGCAGCTCCGGGAAGCCAAGATTAGGTCTCAACCATGGGCTCTGGGCCAGACGTCTCTGCACAATGCTTGTTAGATTGCCGCACAGAGTTGAAGAGGATGTCCTTTATGACCTAAGAGTAGATAATTACACAAGGGCAAATAAAATGCTCAGCAGATTAAATCATCATAACTGCTCAAAATAGGCATCTAATAATTGAATTAGCAGCCCATTACCTGTGACATTAGACCATGGACCTGCTCCACAGTTATCTTAGCGCTATCCCGAGTGATTTTGGCTAGTTGCGATTCTTCCTGCAACTCGCAAAAATAACTGTTCAAAACATGATAACTTGCAGGAAACAAGACTGCTGTGCATAAATAATAACAAAGAATTTATGAATAATGTGATACACAGCACATAAAATATATTTCAGAATTGAGAGAAGACAGAGAAGTCACATAAAATATATTTCAGAAGTGATAGAAGACAAAGAAGTATAGATACAAGCATGTGTCAGGCTTGAATAACCCCCATAAAGCAAAGATTTCAGAAAAGGCATTAGGAATGTTGACACATTGTTAGTTACTTGATACAAGAATAGGGCACTTTCTCAAAAGCAATCCAAACATTGCAGCTTGCTTTTATCAATTTGGAAAGGCATGTAGAGCTAAAAGCCAAATCCATCAACAGAAATAATGCAAGCATGATTCCCTTGACCTCTTACATAATGGTCAAATGCCAATTGGAAAATATGGCCAGGTATTCAACTTTCAGTTTGACATGCACAGATTGTAATTAGAAAAAAAAAAAAAAGAAAAAAGAAAAAAGGTAGAATATTCACCACAAACTGCCACCCATGAGAAAAAGTTACCCCAGTTGTAGTGCCAAAAGAAAATTCCTAAAAAGGACAGGGTTGCATGCAATTGAATTCAATATCAAATCAAATAACGCACATAGGGAACAATAAATTCTAAATCAAATTAAAAATTGCCATATAATTGTGCAAGCAGTTGCTGCATTTCTATCTCTGTACAATACATTTTCAAACCACTGCCATGGGAACTAGAATCACAAACACATATCAAACAAGATAATCACCTTGGTCTCTTAAGAGACACCCCAGTGATTGAAAACTTAGACCTCTATCTAGAGATCTTGGATTCTAATCCTGAGGAGAGGGTGTGGGATTTATGGGAATAAGAAGAGCTGCCCCAATGTGTAGCTCATGGCTTAATGAGCCTCCTAATGGATCAAAAATAAATAAATAAATAATAACCCTGCAGAATAAACTCACCTCTTTCTTTCTTTGAGGGGGAGATATTAGAGACCCAAATCGGGAGTGAGCCAATTGATTCTCTGCTTGCTCCAGCTTTTCAGCTGCACAATGCCCATGTGAATGGTTTGTTGCGACACAAAAAAGATAAAAATAATCTGTTCATCTGATGCATAAGCTCAGTTATTTATGGCCAATGCAACAAGGCATGGTTGCACAGACAGGCAAACATCTCCTCTCAGTAGAAATGTCTTGATTTGAAATGACATACCCCCACTCCACCAAAACAATTGAGACAAGAAGAGGGAGAGAGAGGAGTATCCATCTTTTCACTCAAAACTTGGTACTTTGTTTGACTATATTCCAGACTGCCTAGCTTTTCTACCTTACTGTTAATATTTATCATGACAAACAGCATAAAAGCTGATAAGAAGGAAGTTGTAACACAAAAGCATCGAGTCTCCATTACCTAAATCTGATATTTGTCCTGCAACATAATCTCCATTACCCAAGAGAGGTGAAGAAGAAAGTGTATTAACCCAATATTTGTTCCATAAGAGATCCAGGAGATGGCAATCAAGAGCTGACTTGAAATAAGTAATATCCAAAGCATAATACTGCCAAGAAAGATGGTATTACCAACAATAGAAGAACCAGAAACAGGAAAAAGGCAGCAAGGTTTAGTTTAATTACCTGTTTGCAATGCACACCAAAGTCTTCAATCTTATTAAGAGGAATGGTCTGATATTCAGAGACTGGATCATCTGGTGGCTTATATCCTTCAGGATATGTTCTGAATGCCCCAATCTCAACCTTCCCAGCAGAAACAGTCCTTGTCGGATCAATAACAACAGCCAGAAAAGGCTCCTGAAATTGCTGGTTTAACATTTGGGTTGAAACATCAATGCCCGAAAGCCAACATCCATAGCCAGGATGAGAATGGTACCACCCAACAACATTCTCTAACCGCCCTGCCTGCAAATCAATATTCTTGTGTCAGAAAAAAAAAAACAACAAAAAAGGCCCAATTGATAGGAACAAATGAATCATGAATCAAACAAAAACCAAGTAGTAAGTACCAACCATTTTTTCATCACAACATAATAGAAACGATGGCAACATTTGACTCAAAGTTTTTAACATTACACTGGTAGGAGTAATCCTATGTTATAGTGTTCTCTTATTATACTGGTTCTATTTCCTCGAGAACAAACCCGGTTTGTTAGGAATTCCTATTTGAAAAATGTTTAAGAGAATTAGGGTAACTTTTGTTGATCTTTATCAAAAAAAATTTTACGCTCTGCACAGATTTTTTGTAATACTAGAGAAAGAAAACAGTAATGGAGAAATGGTCTCACCCGCCAAAGCAGTCCAATTACCAACATCCCATTCTTGTACACCGATGTAGTAAGATTTAGTATCAAAAATAAAGTAAGGAAAAGAAAAAGGACTACCAAGAAGAAGATAACAGATAGACCTGTGGTATTGGTACCCCCCCCCCCCAAAAAAAAATAAAGGGTGGAATATCATAAAGCCCTAAACCCTAATCAGCAAACAGTCAAGTATGATATATAACCAAAGACGATCTCAATTTGGGGATTTTAAAAGGGATCAAACCTGTTTGTTAGTCTGAGAGTAATCAACCATGTACTCATAGGCATCGGCCTGAGCATTAACCCTAGTCTCAGTTCCTTCAACAGGAAGGGCAAACGCGTCCATTACAATGATAGCGTCCCCGTCGGTCTTTCCCTGCATGAGGCCCATGACCTCGATGGTCCCACCGGATCGTGCGTGCACCACCATCTTGAGGAGAGCGAGGGCGGAGATCTTCACACGCCGGAAGTAGTGGGGGTCATTGGCCCAGGGCTTTTCCTGCTGGAACTTGGCTTGCGCCGCCTCGTCGTAGCAGAAGATGGCGTCCGAAGACGCGTCCGCCGTTGAATTGGCGGTGATTGGGGAGGCGTCTACCGTGATGATTTTGTTCTCGAGTTCCCACGTCTTCTGCGCTATTAGAGAGGAAGAAGAAGGGTACGGATCCATCGCGTTCAATGATTGGTACACACACCCAATGATTTCACTCTGCTACTACTAACTACTATTGAATGCTACCCAGAGATTCCTACGTTGAGGGTTTACGGTTTAAACAAGCAACGTCGCTCTGTCCGCTCAGTTGAGCGGATCCACTGTCTCTGTTTCTTCCCTTCGCTTCCCCGTTTGTCATTATTTTAGCCTTTTTTTTTAAAAAAAAAAAAAAATATATTTATTTATTTTGTTATTTTAGGGTTTAATTGGAATGGACAAAGAGGTTTGGGCAGCTGACAGAGCCCGGTCCATGTATCTCTCTGTTTTTTTTTTTTTTATCCATTAAAAGGCCCTGGACCATAAATTCTCTTAATCAATCATTAAAATACCTACGTTTCATAATATCTACTTTATTGTGTGACCAACGCTTTTTGCACATTTTAATAATTCAGCAACAGTCAAATCCCAAAAATAATAATCTTTTTATTAGCGTTGTCACGTTTTGATTTCCCATTTATCTCAAAATAATAATATAAAACTAAAACATCATAAAAGTAAATAATTAAGTTCACAAATAATTTGACACCACTTGACAGGGCACTAAGCGAATCAAATTCCGAGATGAAGATACCTAAATCTGAGGAGAGCTTACCACATATTGACTAGAGAGGAATAAAAAACAGCATAATCTAACAGGTAATGGTGAAGCGCGAAGGCTTACGGTGGTTGAAGCAAGAGAAGACTGGAAGAAAGATAAAATAAAAGAAAAAGAGTTAATTCTTATATTTAGAAAATGTCTTTGGAAAGACAAAAATGGGATATAAGAAAACTAATTTTCTTTCTTAATTCACCACATTCAATTTTTTCCTAAATTAAAACACTATTATTCCTATTTATATATATAATAATTTTATTACAGAAGATAAAATGGACATTTCCATATATATTATTTTCCTTCTTACCCTCCACCTCTTCTCAAACCAAAAATTTTTAATTTTTCTTTCCCTCGTTACCCTTTCCCAATCACGCTCTCTTGCACTTTCCTCTCTCCTATTTTCTTTACCCAAACACAATGCTAAATTTATGGCGATACCATTGTCCTTTTCAGACAACTGCTACTGCTAATTACACAACAAAATACAAAAAGCTAGTTTCCTCTACTCCTTTCCCTGCTTCTCCTATTGCATCTGCTCACTTTCCTTCCATGTTGCTTCTCAGTAGCACCACTGGTTTCTCCCGCCATACCGCGTTTTGAGCTTAGTCGAGCCTTGCTCTGCTTTAATAGCTGACGTTGGGTGCTACTGTTTTGGGAGCCACTGGCTACACTGTTATTCTCTTCCATAATTAGAATCTCAGGGTGATTCAAATAAATAAGTGGCACACCCCCAGAAGCTTCACCTAAAAGCTCGCAGTTCTCCTTGACGCTAGCATTTCTTGTCTTCTTGTGACCATCAGAACCAACTGCATTGCGCTCTTCATCGTACAACCTAGCCTTTTGTTCTTTTTTCTGTCCCACTGTGAAACGGGAGGAAGGGAATTGGTGTCAAGCATACAAAAAACACAATATAAGGAGGCAGTCACTCCTTTACCTTACTCCTGAAGAAACGAAACCATTAACCCCAACTGCATCCCCCCTTCCAGCAGCTTTCTTTGATGTTGGACAGTTCATTTCATGGAACCTTGAACCTGGGATTGCCTCCAGAGGAAAGAGGAAGTTAGACTATAGATAATGTCCCAGAAAAGTAAAAAAGAAAAAGAAAAACAAAAACCACCATCAAACGAAATTAATTCGATCTTTTTCATATGATCTGTTAATTTTGAAATTGCATGAGTTGATGATTTTCTTGTTAGTTACGGATACACATAAGGAACTTGAAATGTAACTCGTACTAACAGGATCCAACTCAGGCCAATAAGTAATGTTCATAATCATAAATCAAAAAGTGGAAGGCCTTAATGTCTGGCATCCACAATGCCCAAGCTGCCAAACATCAATAAAATGGTCTGTGGATCCTCAAATAATGGTTTTGCTGCCATAAGTTTGCCAGGTTTCTACCTCTCTCCCTGAATAATGCCTCCTACCATGGAAATTGAGGGTTGGCTAGTACCACCAGGGTCCCCAGGCCTATAATCAGGAGCAGCAGGGCTGCAATCAGACAGATACAAGAATATCATAAAAGATGCAAATCAACTGCTACATCAATACACAAAAAATTCAGGAGGAAACAGCGTAACAGAAGCTTAGCTGATGTGATATCACCACACTATGGATACATTTGTAAAAAAGAAAAAAAGAGCTGGGAGGGGAAAAAGAAAAGCTAACATATGTGATGCAGTCTTCACATCATATGAAAGCTGAAGTGTTTGTCTGTCAACTGCTATCCTCTCTGAGTATTCCAAAAATCCGGTTAGACATTTGATCGTGCGAGAGAATTTAATTCAGGCAGAAAAGAATGTGAAAATGTTAGATTTGGAGAAAGCACCTGCGGGTTCTTCAATGATCTGCATAGCCGCCAGATCCTCATGAAGATACCAACAGAACACTGAGACAACAAATTTGTATTAATAGAACTGTTTCCTAGACATTTCAGTCATCTAACAACCTGAGAAAACAAGAGCCCCTTTTCCAAAATTTATCATCGTTAGTACTTTATTGCAACAGAATCCTCAAGGAAAAGACCAAAAAAAAAAGGAAGAAAGACCTACACACTTCATTCCAACTGCATTAATTAGTAGCTGACATCAATCAGGATTAGAGAACACTGGATTGGATAAGATCACATCATTTTGCAATCCTTCATCATGTTTAATTTGTGAAACTGTGAGCATAGAATGAAGTTCCCTTTGTTTAATTTTCTGCAGTGGTAAGGCATGATCCAACAGAGTAAATGATGAAAAGTTTCCTCAGACGTATAAACGCCAACCTAGTGAGTCATGAGTAGTCACTTGGCTAGAGTTGCGAATATTATCCTCCCTGCAAGCTTCCACTTTATCATCCAATAACAAATGGGGCCTACTTTTATCATCCAAGGTTATTGCTGACCGATCAATTTTTGATGATGGTTGAGTCCTTGGCATCTCTTCAGTTGCCATAGATTTTGCTTTGCTTCGCATTTCCTCCAGGATTTTCTGTTAAGTCAGGGAAGTCCTTGGCAGCTGCATTCAAGATTTAAGATATAAATAATAACAAATTAAGTTAGTATAATTGAAAACCAGACACCTATCCCTGTGAAACACAAGGAACTCTCGCTTAAGAGACATAATACCCCTAATTTTCCTTGGATGTACATTAACAAGCTAGTCAACAATTTGGTTCTCCTAATTCAAGGTTTTTATTTTTTATTTTTTAATTTCAGGAGATTAGCTAAATTCCTTTGCATTGTATCAAAACTAGCACTGATAGTAGAATGATCATGTACATCCAAAGGAAACCGTTTACCATTTTAATCCCCAATTTGCTTTCTGTTTATACTTGATCATCCTGAAAAAATGTGACCATTGAGGAAAAACCAGGAACATAGCTAGCAGAAGCAAATTTCCCCAGGTTTTTAGCTAAGAGCTTGCATCTAAATGAAGAACACTTCTCCATTTGTATTATCAACATGGAGGTTTTAAAGAAATTTGTAAGTTCTCAAACTACAATTACCAATAGTAAGTAATGATGGGCGGTTCAAGGTTGAACCATTGGTAGTTTACAGTAATGGATGGTCAAGAGGGATAATGCAGTCACCGCTTAAGTATAGGTCCATTGGGCTAACACGACTCCAAAAGCAGTTACGTGGGAGGATCTTTTATTAATTTAATCCCAGTTTTTGGAGTTTGACTTCTACTCCAATCCTTGAGGTCAAAGATTCTCTCAGAAAGGGAAGTTGTCAAGACCTAGTGGACTAGAGAAGGCCGAAGTATATGCAAAGCCTAAAAATAAAAGCAGCAATTAGAAGTAGAGTAGTTAAAGTTATTTATTTTGAATTTTGAGATGCTATTTTGTTATAAATTTCCTTAATTCATATAATTAAGGAATATTACGATTTCTGAAGTTTCTATCTATGACTATATGGTGAGAATGGTGTGAAGGAGTGAATTTTGTTATAGATTCGTAAACTAATTGAATCAATAAAAATTTTTCTCTTTGTTTTACCTTAAATTCTTCTCTCTTTCTCTCTCTCTCTCTCTCTCTCTCTCTCCCTCTTCATCATCTTCTTCCTTTCTTACATTTTTTCTTTCTCAATTTCTTTCTTTTCTATCTCATTTTGGAACCTCTTGACATGGAATTCATACTCAAAATAAACCTAAGTCCATTATACTTAACCTAACCCAAAAAGAAGAAAAAGTATTTGATGAGTCAACCATGGAGTCTTAAAGTCATAAGTTATAAAAATATTAAAAAACAGGTAAATAAATTTGTATATTTATACAATATTATTAAGCAAAAATAAGAAAATGTTAAGATATTCAGAATAGTTAGTCTAAAATTTTTACTCATGTAACATATGCCTTGAAAAAATTTTTCCCTAACATTGGTATACATGTAAATGATTTTTTTTTTTATAGTTATTAAACATTTTAAATAATTGAAATTAATATAAAATATATTTTCAATAGTTTATCATTATAATCTACTTGAAGAAGAATTCATAAATAATACTTGTTAAGATACCTTCAACATGATTAATATGAAAATCAAATTGATTAGTAATATTTTCGGGTAGTATAAACATTTAAATGAATTGGCATAATAATTATAGTTACAACAAATTATATATTATCGCATTATAAATAAATCAAAGTGGTACAAAAATCGGCAATTCCAACATGAAAAAAAAAGAAGAGATAATTCTACCAATATTTAATTGTTCAAACAAAAAATAAAACAACTAGTGTTCCTTTAAATTAAAATTATATACATATATATACTCTACTAGATTAGATGTAGGAATCTAGTGCTATCTTTGAGCACTTCTCTCAAGTTCAAATTCCATTTCCGACATTCCTTGATGGCTCTTTTATGTATATATATATATATATTTTTCAGTTACATCTAAAATAGAGTATGTGAAAATGTGATAAATAATAAAAATGTATAATAATAATAATAATGATGAGATAAGCTCTTACGCAGAGACAAACGGGTGCTTGCCCCTATATAAATAGAGCGTTTCACCGGCACAACTAGGACGAGGCGGGTCACATCTTTTGGTCAAAAAAAAAAAAAGAAAAAAAAAACCTAATCGAACGAGAGAGGACCTCTACAAATCTATATAAAGAAAGAGAGAGGCGTGGGTGGAAGAAGCGGAAGCAAAAAGAAAGGGAGGGGAAAAATGCCGGGACTAACTTGCAACGCCTGCAATAAGGAATTGAAGGACGATGCCGAGCAAAAGCTTCATTACAAGTCCGATTGGCACCGCTATAACCTCAAACGCAAGGTCTCTCTCTCTCTCTCTCTCTCTCTCTCTCTAACTCTCTTAATTCTGCATCTGCCTTGCGTTGCCTTACTACTGCTCTAGATTGGGGTTTTTCGTAATCTTTAATTTCTTGTATTTCTTTATTGTTATTATTATTATTATTTATTTATTTTTTATCAATACCGTTGAAGTCTTGAAGACAAAGAGATTTGTTTAGATTTTGACTAATTCGATTGGGTTGGCCTTCTTATTCAATTTTCTGGTTATTTTTTCTGAAGACGATAAAGTTCTATTTGGGCGAGTAAATTATTTCCTCTCCCTTTCTCTTTTTTCTTTATTTTTATTTTTATTTTTTTTGGTTGTGGTTATTGCACCGTTCAGGCGGGCAAAAATTGTAGCTGGCTTTACTGCCTTGGAACTGGTATTTGTAAACCTGTTTCTATTTATTGGAGCCTGGTGGGAAAGGAAATGATGGGGCTATTGATTGGTTTTGTGCTTGGATGGTCTAGCAAAGAATTCAATATTTGCCACACCATCAGGCATGGCCTGAGCAGGTTTGTGTGGCTTGCCCGGTTGATTGGGTAGAAAATGTTGAAGCCTAGCAACATCTTATGTCTTTTATATATATATCTATAACTTGGGTCAAATTTCTGTGTGACAGACTCTTATTTTTGTTCTATTTTTCCTTCAAAAATATATATATATATATCAGGTGGCTGGTGTGCCGGGAGTGACTGAAGCATTATTTCTAGCTAGACAGTCTGTGCTTTCTCAAGAGAAAGATAAATCTGATGATTCTCCCACGCTTTATAGTTGTGCTGTTTGTGGGAAGGGTTATCGTAGTGTCAAAGCTCATGCTCAGCACCTTAAATCACGAACCCACATAATGCGAGCCTCTCAGGGGAGAAACCCAGAAGAGGAGAAGGCAATAATTAAAAAACTTTCCCCTCTTGTTATGAATAAGCATCCCCCACAGAAGGAGGCTAACTACGAAGAGAGTGAAGAAAGTGAGGGTGAGTGGGAAGAGTTTGATCCAGAGGAAGAGTTGTTTGGGGAGGCTGTGAAGTCTTTGTCTGATTTAAACGTAAATGGGATGGCATCTAATGATGATATGGATGAGGATGAATATGATGATTTGTTGGATCCATCTTGTTGCTTTATGTGTGATCAAAAGCACAAAAGCATAGAAAGCTGCATGGTTCACATGCATAAGCAGCATGGGTTCTTTATTCCTGATATAGAGTACTTGAAAGATCCAAAGGGCCTTCTTACTTATCTTGGCCTTAAGGTACCAGATATATATCCTCTGTCTGCCCGCTTGTTGCAGTTTTAGCTTAATTTTTTCTCCCAGAAAAAATGTTCACATCTCTCTCTTTCTCTTCAGGTAAGGAGGGATTTTATGTGTTTGTACTGCAATGATCGGTGTCATCCCTTCACTAGTTTAGAGGCAGTTAGGAAGCATATGGCTGCAAAAAGCCATTGCAAAGTACATTATGGTGATGGTGATGCTGACGAGGAAGCTGAGTTGGAAGATTTCTATGATTATAGCAGCAGGTTTCTATTATCATTATACCCCCTTCCCACGACCCAAAAAAAAAAAAAAATCAAGGCATACCTCTAAAGAAGTAGAAGCAAAAAGCATCCCTTCTTTGTGTTAATTCTTAGTTAAACCGATAAAATAAAAAGAGGTACTGAAAACAACAGGATTATTCATCTGGCAGCTTTTGCAATGAATTGCCTTGTCAGGCCATTTTCATTTTATGTCTGGTGTTTTATGTGCTCTATTGGTCTCATAAATGATTTGTCCCTCTCTTGCAGTTATGTAGATGAAAGTGGAAAACAACTTATTGCCTCTGGTGATTTAGACAACACCGTGGAGTTTGGAACTGGTGGTTCAGAGCTCATTATAATGACAAGATCGAACAGTAAAGTGTCATCCAAAACACTTGGTTCTCGTGAATATTTGCGCTATTACCGCCAGAAGCCACGCCCAACACCTGCAAATGGCACGGCCATTACAGCTGCTTTGGCATCAAGGTTTGCTTCTGATCCAACCCTTTTTAAATCTTTCTGAGGAAACACTATTGTTGTCAAATTATATTGCATTTCTGTTTTTTTTTTTAAATCTTGCAAAAGTGATAAAATGGACGGAAGTAAGTGAAATTTTTAATCTATCTTTCAGGTACATGAGCATGGGATTGACAACTGTGCAGTCAAGAGAGCAGATGGTGAGGATGAAAGTAATGAAACAAATGAATCGAATGGGAGTAGAGACCATGCGCACCAAAATTGGCTTGAAGAATAATGTTATTAGAAACCTGCCCAGGAATGTCCCATATTAGATTTTGGTCTTGTGGCATGTATTTATTTATGTGTGCGCATATTTTGACGGCAAAAGTTTTATTGTGTTTTGCCTAAATGTAATGTGTATTCATACTTTGGCAAGCAGCCTGCGGAACTCTCGGATATGGAATACTTGGTTTCATGTATCACATTCAAGATTGGAATATTGGGTTTCGTATTATTAGAGCTTGTTTAAGTACATGAGAGGCACGGAAATGTGATCATAAATGAAATTGAAAGTAAAAAACCTATCTATCTGTCTTTCTATGCTTTCTATGCGTCTCAATCGGTGTTGTTGCATGGTGATATTTTTCTCAGTACACAGCTGGATTGATGAAATGCATCCGTGGACTATTTGGTTTCGTGGATAATCAAATGATGCGAAAGTCAGGAGAGTGTATATACTGTTGAGTGTTGAGATGGCCAGATTCTTCGGATGGTACAACTCTCTTAAGGATGTTTAAGTAAATGGATGATGGGGTTTTGCCCCATGGCCTACGCGACTAGATCTTGAACGGGTCTTATTTCAAATCAAGCCAGCACCCGCTTTTCCGTTTATTTATGTTCTGAATACAACTTGTGGCTCTTGCCCATCTCCCTAAAATATTGCTAATTAGCTATAACTGAGAGAGGCCGTCCTTACGAGAAGGGCGATAGAAATGAGCAAGTATTGCTGTTCAGATTGTCATGACTTGTTTGACGGCTCAAGACATTGGCAAAATGCTACTCAGGAATCCGGTTCCAGACGGAAGTTGATTAGCATCGAATATGCTGACAGAAAACTTAAGGTCGTCTAAACAAAGCTCCCAAACTCGCTGTTTTAAAAACGAACGAGCGCATGCACAAAACTTCAATGCAATTCCTCCAATGTGCTCGAATGTACAAGTGGATCAAATTCCTCAGCACATTAGACTTCGTCATGACTTGTTAATTGTTATAAACACATGTACAGGCAAAAATGCTGGGCTAAAAGAGAGTTAGATATCCAGGTGAAGCCAATACTTTATCACAACATCCTATATGAATTAATTGGGTATACAACTGCTCGAGAGCAAAAAGTAGAGCAAAAGCAAGCATGTCAGTACCAACGGCAGTCAAAATGGAGCTCGCGGTTAATGACCTGATCATTTAACCAAATATATAGTCGATTTGACATTATAAAGTACATCAAAATAACGAACGAATCAATGTAGAACCACATGAGGATTTTAACCATGGCAGTTCAGGTCTCGCTGGTAGAGCTAAATGCATATGTTGCAAGAGGGGGATCAGAATTTTGAGTAGTCCCTTTTCTTTGATCCTCCACTTTGCTATTATATTTCGTCTTAGTCAGTGATGCTAACAGGATAAAAGAGATACCTTTCATAACAAGAGAAGTGTGATAGTATGATCACTCGATGGCCAAGTCCTACTCCCAAAATAAAAAGAAAGGTTTTCCTGTTACGTAAGAAAGCTACTTCATTCAACCATGCTGTAGGCTTGTTGCTTCCACAAACATGGATTCCAATATCGCACCCAACTGTCATAAAAGCGTGACTGCCATTTTCGAGGACTGAGGAATGCAAGGGCATTAGTCATAAATTATATGAAGAAATATATTCGTTCCCATTTGTAGGCTGGCTGCTTACATGACAAGTTGCCAATGGTATATTTTACACAGTGAACTTCACTGTTTAAAACTTAATTTGTATTAAAAAAATTTATTCCTTTAGACTAATTTAGGTAATTAAGGTATTATAATTAAAATATTTTGATCATATACTCACAACCAATTATTATACTCAATTGGATAAAAAAAATATGTATATGTCAACCTCGAAAAGTAACCTAGAGATACTTTCACAATCAGCTTGTCACCAGGCGTATCAACAAATAGCAGCACCGACTCCTTAAAAGTCTTCGTTCGATTCAATCAATCGATTTGCATCACTAGCGAAATTCGAACACGAAATTTGAGCTCAACTGATCACGTTAGCTTACCGAATAGAAAAAGAAAACGTTTTAGCATACTGTCAATCTGCACAGGGAAAACCCATTCGGCAACGCAGCGCCCGGCCAAATATCTGGAAGAATGACACCCCGGCAAATACCACAGGGACAGCAGAGAATTCGTAAAATCCTACGGGCCCACCTGATAAATGATAGAACTAAAAGAATCAATAAATTTGACAGAAATATTGGATAACCACTAAAACTTGGCTGTAGGGCATTCCCCCCTCTCTATATTGTTACACAAAATATGTGGTGTAAGCCTGCAAGATCCCTCAAGAACTCATCACCATGAATGCCATATCAATCTATAACAGTTACATTACATCTCACACAGGGTATTTTTATGTCAAGATCAGTCTTCCTGCTCCTCAATTGCCCGGGTCACAATGCCTAAAGCTATAGTTCTCCCTGATGCCCTCAAAAATGCCCTTCCAAGGGCTCTGCAATTTGCAAATTCTTCGACACAAACCGGTTCATTTAAAACCACCTGAAAGTAGAAAGAATGGAAAGATGAAGTTGAATTTTATCTGTTGGTGCGACCAAGCATAATATTGGACAGGAAAAATTATCTTGCATCTTGATCACCTCAAGCACAGCACTCTGCTTTGAGGTAAGAACACGGGGTGCTTTTTTTGTCACCTTGCCAGTCTTTGAATCAAGTACCGATATTATCCTTGCAACTCTTGCAGCCTCCTTTGTGTGGTGTATGTGAACTTCCAACTGCTTATGCTTAGAAGATTAGACTGTTACCTTTAAAGGTGATGCCAGAAATAAAAAGCCAATAATCTCTTGAGAAGGGAGGTGGAAACGAAAGCTTACATGAGAGCCAATCAAAATTGGGGTTGCACCATCTAAGACTAGCACCTTCAACTCCAAATGCTTTACAAATGCAACCGGAAAGTCAGGGTGGCATAGGACACCTCCAGCTATCACATGACTTCCATCAATGCCCGAGAGACTAACAGCCACATTGTCTCCAGCTCTTGCAATAGCATGAGCCTGGGAGTTGCATTCGAGGGAGCGTACCTTTCCTATTTCTCCACATGGCAGAACTAAAACCTGCATACAGTATATGTGACATATAAAGGCATGACTACAGCAATAGCACGTAATAACAACATTAAGGACAAATTTTTTTAATATTTCTACAAGAATAGATTCAACCAAAATTATACCAGTATAAAGTTCACTAAAACCAACAAGATTTGAGCATCTGCAACTTTACATGCACTTTATGGATTACAACAGACCAAATAGTAACTGGGAGCAAGTTTACATATAATCAATAAAATAATATTAAAAAATAGTAAAAATTATTAACATTAGTCTTTTACACAAGTTTTTAGTACGGAAAAACCTCATATAGGTGTTATATGATTAGTTAAGACAAAATTTACATCTATTAATCAACTTTCATATATGAGACTGTATACTTTGTGAGAATTAAGATAGTATTATCTTTATTTTTTCTTACATTATTTAGAAGAAAATTATTTTTAACACCTTCTAATCACAAAATGCTTTTATTGTTGTGCTAAACATATATTTACAAATTTACATATTGACTAAGAATACATGTTTCTGTTTTATGGATTGTAAAAATATATATATATATATATATAGAGAATTTTATGTCATTCAGATAATTATTCAAGTCACAGAAAAAATAATAATAATAAATTCATCTAGATTGTATGCAACTCAAATTATTTTTAGATTCATTGAAAAAATTATTAAAAAATGCTAATAACAACTTTACTAATTTATAGTAGTTGAAGTCATTTAGGTTAATTAATTGAGCAATTTTAAATCTTGAATGGGAGCAGAAAAATTTCAAGTGAGGCTAAACTTCTCAATTTAATATAAATTACATGTAAAACATTTTTTTGAGTGGGGACATTTACACCCACTGGCTTAATAGTGGATCCACTGATGCCAAGTTCAAGAATTGACATCATTTCTGTGATGGACATAAACATTAAAGAGAAGCCTTTGGTGCAATGACAAGGCTGTTCCTTTGTAACTGGGAGGCCAGAAGATCAAGCCTCAAAACAGAATGGTAGATGAACACCACCTGACCCCACCGAAAAAAAAAGAAAATCCCCCAACCAACCCCAGTGGGGAAAAAAAACACACCCTCATGAAGCATGCAATGGAATGTGCCATTTTACCCAGTCATGGACATTTATTCTATATTTAACATAAATAAATCATCACTCCACCATGAGCATATCACAGCATACCTTTGATCCACTCCGAAGAGCTCCCGCCTCCAATTTACCACAGGCCGACACCAGCCCTTGTGATGACGACTGAATAACATCACATATGGGCATGATAAGAGGTTTTGAGAAGTCTCTTGCAGGAGGTTGGAGAGAATCAATTGCATCCAACAAGTGAGGTCCACGATACCTGCAAAATTTTTAACTTTAAATCATTTTCAACTCACTGAGCTATAGTTTTTCTTTTGAATATTTTTCTTTCAGGTCAATGTTTAGTCTGATTCAAGCAAGCACCATATAGTAATCGCAGCTTCACATTTGTATAAGCATTAAATTGTGAGGGCGAGAAAATGCTACAATGCAAAAAGCATTATAGGCAAATAAGAGAGAATACTCACCAGGATGACAAACGAACATCAGAAGGAGCAGCCACTAAATTCTGATTTCCCACAACACTCAATGGAATCCATGATATACAAGCATCCTTGAAAGAACAAGAGCGAAGAAATGTCCCAAGCTGTGATTTAATCAATTCAAACCGATCCTTAGAGAATTCTACGGCATCCATTTTATTAACAGCAACAATAATCTGCTCAACACCGAAACTTCTTATAAGCTGTGTGTGCTCCCTTGTTTGTCCCTTGGCAGTGTCCATGCCAGCCTCAAAAGCACCACTACAGGCATCTATGACAAGTACTGCAGCATCAGCTTGGGTTGCCCCAGATATCATGTTTGGAACAAAATCTCTATGGCCTGGGGAGTCAAGGACAACAACATGATATTTCTTTGAATCAAAATAAGCAACTGCCACAGTCATAGTTATTCCCCTTTCTCTTTCTTCAGGACTCTCATCCAATGCCCATGCATAAGCAAAGGACCCCTTGCCCTGCATGAATTTGAAACAGCGTTAATCCAACAAATTCTGTTTTTATTTTGGTCCAATGGAAGCCCAATAAGCTGTGGCCAGACAACACAAGATAGCCCCCTACTTTCCATCAACCTCCCATCCCAAGAGTAAGAGAGATTTGATACCAAGTCTCAGGGGTCAACACCAAGACACCTTACCAGCTAAACTGGCAGGCACCTACCCTGAGAAAAATTGTATGATTTGAAAACCTATGCATACAGAAAAAAAAACATTATTGATCTTATTACCTGCAATTTAGCCTCCTTTTCATACTTGTGCATTTCCTTTTGTGTTATTCTCCCCAAAAGATGAAGCAGTCTACCTGAAAGTGTTGATTTTCCAGAATCAACATGGCCAACCTATGAAAATAATATTAGATGAAATCTATTAGTTAACGCTCTAGATAACAAAATCAGCCTGAGTTACTCCATGACTTACTCCCCTTAGATCACATAACTAATATCTAATTTCTCACTTACAATTGCAAGATTCAGTTGAATCAATTTATCTTCTGCTTTGTCAGGGAGCATCCACTCATCACATTGATACTGTGCACGTGATTTAGATCTTCTAGCATTCAAATTTTTTGAATTCCCTGATTTATCAGCCAAGGACACATTGCTCAACTTACTGGTCCGACCATGGGGTTTGCCTTCATCTACTAAGGAAGAAACACCATCATCCACACTTTTATTTTTCCCTTCAAGCCTCATTGCAAACAAGCTATCTGAGATGTCTACACTTGTTTCAGTATCATGTGCACCATTCCTGGAAGAATTCCCCTCATTCTTATTATTGTTCCTAACATTTTGCTTTGTTGAGGAGAAGTTATTTGAAATTTTGGGGGCTGAATGTGAAAGGGTTGAGTCCTTGCTCCCATGAAGGTTAACCTGTTTGTCCTTCAATGCCACCTGTGATGAGCCATTTGACCTTTTGACTGTGGCTGTACCTGAAGAAATACAAAGATATTTGAAATTGAGATAGTTTGCAGCCAACACAACAGAATAGAGAAACCAATAAGACTTAAAATTACCATCAATAGGCACTGATGACATATTTCAAAATAAGCACCTAACCCAGAAAATACCTTCACTCAATAGACAAAATAATATTGTGCATTTGCACATATAGGCATGGCATTTGGATAACAACAAAAACACATCTAATATGGAAAAGCCATGATACCACAAATTTTGAAATGCACAAGGGCAAATTACACTTACAATGTTGTTTTTAATCATATTGCCATCTATCAAACCCTCATATACCCAATGTAATAGAAAAGAAGGTACTTCTAAGAAATATGCAAATATTTATACCTAAGAAATATTTAAATATGTATGCCTAGGTCCTTTCATTTTGTGGAACAGTGGTTTTATTGTTCTATGTTAGTTAACCAATCTTGGAATCAAATTCTTGGAGCTGGAAAAAACTTGGCCTCTCAAATCTTGCAACTGAAGATGAATACCTTTGGAACCCATTTTGGAGGAATGCAAACCACTAGAAACCACATCATCTGGAGATGGTACATCAAACTTGAAAGGATCTGTAAAGTAAATATATCAAGGTTTAGACTACATACAACAACCATGGATCTAATGACAGTAGAGACAACCCAAATGAGAAAATGCTAAAAAGTAGTAACTTAAGTGACCAAAGGCTCTCTGCCTCAGTTAGAAGAAAAATTATTAATGCATCTACTGTAATATGTCCCGCTGTCAAACATGTCCAGACCTACTTTATGCAACTCCTTATTAGGGTTAAAAGCCTTATGGAGTTCATGAAAATTTCCTTTGAAATTCCCATGCCTCTGGAACTCATTGTCGCATCCTGTCATATAATCATCTATCTGCAGCTGAACTACAGCTTTTTGTGGTGTCTGACATGGCAATGATGCAAAAAGAGATTTGGCCATTATGGATACTCCAGAGTCTTTGCACACACCATCAGCTGCATGAAAGAGACCTATGCTATAAATGGAGAACCAACATGAAAGGAATGGCATGCAGTAAGAACAGCAAGGCAAAAGTGTCTGTCTGGTGGACATCAATTTAGGAGTATGAAACACGGTTATTGTTGCTAACACATGCTTCATATGACAAGTCTAATTTTGTTCAGGGATCAAAACATGGAATAAGCTAGCTGGTATCACACAACAAAAAATGATAAAATCATATAACAAATGTAAGAGCTGCATTTTTACATTAAAAAAAAAAAAAGAAGAAAGGATCAAGATCAACCAATAGAGTTTGGTCTTCTACATATTCAAGATTTCATAATAAAAATTGCAATAGTGTACCTGCTTTCCTGTCATCGATGTTGTGACTGCCAGCCACAGGATTACGAATAATCCCACAAATATCACATACAGACAAACCTTCATCATTATCATAAGTGCAAATAGGGCAACGCCATAGCCCAGTCCTATTAGTTTCTTGTTTAGGCTCAGATGCTTCCCCTGCTACAAAGTGATAATCCAGTTGTTCACAAATGAGAAATTAAACATGAGGTTCACATTGAGAACATAAAAATGCTAATGTTCAGAACAACTAAGCTAAAAAATATGAACATCTTTAAAACAGGAAATATTATTGCATGTGAAGAGAGTAAGAAGAATAACATAATGACCAAAAACTATAGCCAAGACTGACAACAGCCCAGAAATGAAGGTTGCCAAACATATAACTGGATAAATAGCCCTGAAATCCTTCAAAAAACTGTCCACTAGAAAACAAGCACAGGTGCACACACAGAGACATTGATAAATGTGAATGTATGTGTGCACTTATGTAAACACTTATGTAATAATTTTTAAGAGTTTTGCCAATTATTTTTGTTTTTAACCAATGAAATTCTATTAACACATCCACAAGAATGGTATCATTTGCACATTCATAAGATCGACAGGGCAACACAAGGCATTAAAGATAAGCAGGGAAGACAAGAAGCACAAAGAACAAAAATAGAAAAGCTTCATTAGATTCAGAAGGAAAATTTCAAACTCAACTACATGCATTTAGCCACCAGATAGCATGTACATACACACACAAACATGTAAACAATAAGCATAGTTTTACTAACCGCTGTCATTTGCATCATAGTCATGGTCATAGTCATAGTCATAATCTTCATAGTCATCATAATCTTCGTCATAATCCAGCCCATAGTTCACTTTACGTGGCATTGTCCTGAAGAACAAAATGAGTGGCCAATTATTTTTTCCCATTCATAGTCCAATACAAAGAAAATTCTTTGTCCAACATGAAGGAGAAGAAAAAAAAAACTAGGAAATTCCCATACCTGGAAGACGTTCCAAATGATGAGTAATATCTTTAACGATTCCCCATGTCAATCGCCAAGCAACCACTATATGATACTAAAATAAAATAGACTGATGCTAAAATCAATGAGAGGAATGCCAATAAAAACCAGCAACAGGCATCACACTCGGAGAGAGCTTCGATTTTGATATCCCAAATACGAGCTTTTCTCTTCTTTCTTCATGAATAAAGCTGCAAACGAGTCAAGACACAAATTGTTAGCTTCCAATTGTTACGTATATTGCATATCGAGATAAATTTCGAATTCCCTTTCTTTCGCTTTCCCAAATTTTCTGGGCAAACAAACGAGGAGTGAGGGAATTGGAAAACCCAAACAAACCAAAAATAAAAATAAAAACATGCAAAAATTTATACTCAAAATCAGAATTTCCTCAAAATTCAATTGATTCAAACACCTCCCCTGCACAGCAAGTAATGCGAGTAATTGATGAAACTTGCAAGAAAGAAGAAGAAGAAGAAATCTCTTGTAATTGGGGTGACATGAATAAAAAGAAAAGCAAAAGACTTAGGGTTACCAGGGGAAAGCGCAGTTGAAAAACAAAAAAGAAGACCTGGATGGCGTAAGCTTCGTTTCGTTCTCCTCTCTCTCTCTCTCTCTCTCTCTCTCTCTCTCTCCGACGACGACGACGACGACGACGCGAGTAGTGGTACTATATGCCTCGAATTCACTTCTCAGATACGTCTAGTACTACGATTGGCATGGGCTAGTAGCTGCCACTGATCTTTATCTTGTCCCGATGAGGAGTGAAATGGAGTTTCCTAGGCCTAGACCCTTCTCGTCTTGTACTTTCTACTCAGAAAGCAAAACATTTAAACAACTAAAAAAACAATTAATTTTTTTATATTTATTTTTACTTATAAAATTATTTATTTAATTATAAAATATACAATACATTATTATTTAATTTTAAAATATTTTATAAAAAATTTTATAATTAAAATAAAAAATTATAAAAATAAAAATTTTAAATTTTTATTAATATACTATTTTTTAAAAAATATTTTTTTATTATATTTATAATATAATTTAAAATAAAAAAATTAATATAATTATATATATTTTAACAATTTTATTTAATATTTATTTTATATTTTATATATTAAATTAAGAGTATAAAATTTTAATATTTAATATAATATATTATTAATATTAATATTAAATTAATATAATTAATAAATTTATTATATTTATTAAAAAATATATTTTATTTATATTTTATTTAAATAAAAAATTTTAAAAAATTAAATTATAAATTTTTAAAATAAAAATAAATTAATATTAATTTTTTAAAAAAATTAAAAAATTTAAATTAAGAAAAAATTTAAAAATATTTTCTTTATTTTTATAAAATTATAAAGAAAAATTATTTTTTATTATACATTATTTATATTTTATTATAAAAATTTGATTATATTTATTAAAAAATTTATTATTATTATTATTTAAATAAAAATTTTAAAAATAAATTATGAATATTAAAAAAAATAATTGAGAGTACTTTTTTAAAAAATATAAAAAAATAAAATTTTAAATTATAATTTTTTTTGAGAAAAAAATAAATTTAAAAATTTATTTTTTCTCAAAAAAATAAAAAGAGAGATTTTAAAAATTATTTTTCTATCTTTTATTTGTTTTGATTATAAGTATTTATTTTATATAATCTTTAGACCTATAAAAAAAATTATTAGTATGAATTAAAAAAAATTGTCATATATAAAATAATAATTAAATAAATTTAATAGATCAACTATATATTATAATTTTAATTCTATTCAAATACTAATAAAAATTATATAATAATAATTAAATTAATATCAAATACTAAAAGTTATAATAAGAGTTTATTAAAAAAATTTTAAAATTTATTAAATATTATTATATAAGTTAATTTTACAACATGACAAGAGAAAATAATTAGATTATTTTTTCTTTTCATTTTTGACAATATATACTACATATATTGAGAAATTAGTATTAAATCTATGTGATAGATGAGTTTATTATATTATTAAAAAAATTATTTTTCTTGTGTTTTATCTAAATTAAAAAAATATGAAATTAAATTCAAATTATAAATATTTTTTTAAAATATTAAAAAATAAACTTTATAGTTTTTTCAAGAAAATAAAAATTAAAAATAAAAAAAAAACATTATGAGTATTTACAAAACAAAAAAAAAGGACAATTTTGAAAATATATTTCCCTTTGTAAAAAAAAAATGTGGAATTTAGAATTATTTTCTTTTTTTTTTTAGAAATTAATGTCTATTTTCTTTTATTTTTTTAATTATGAATATTTTTATTACATATATTTTTGATAAATGTAAAAATTATTAAAATAAATTGAAAAAATTATAATATATATTTTATTTTAATTGAGTAAATTTAATAATAAATCATATATATATTGTAATTTTAATTTTATTAAAATACTAACAAAAATTACAAATTAACTATTAAGTTGATATCAAATAATATAAATTATAAGAGTTTACTAAGAAAATTAAAATTTAAATCAAATACTCAAATATTCCTAAAATAATTAAGTACCACCATATAAATATTTCATCAATTGTTCTCAATTGTGACAATATATACTTACATATAGAATATATAATGTTTAATATTCAAAAAATTATTAAATTATACAAATATTTAATTTCTTCTATAACATTATTTCTTTTTTTTGTCAAAAAAAAATCAAATTAATACTTATTTTTGTAGTATTAACAATTTATTATGTATAAATAAGTCTATATATACAGTTATACAAACTCAAAATTTATAAACTTATTTATACAAAAAAAAAAAAAAAAAGAAAATTTATTAATATCTAACATAATAAAAAAAAATTGAGATTATAAAATTAAATAATTTTACTAATTAATTAATATTAATCATATATAAGTATTAATTATTATAAATGTTTCATAGCCAACCTAATCCCTCTATTTTCTTGTAATTCACATGGTGAAACAAGTAAACATTACTATTAATAGATATGTTAAATGGTAAGAGGGCAAATCCCCTTCTCTAATTCAAGATATATATATATATATATATAAAGATTCTAATGGATTCTTATCTATATAGAAAGGTCATAGAGAGAGACAAAGCTTTTTTTTTTTAACAAAAAGGCTTATAATCGACTAAGGGCCACTATTAGGTTTACATAAGCACCACAAGGCTTGCAGGGACCTGAGAAATATACCCCTTTGATTCATTTTGCTAAATAAAGGACATATACCCCTTTAGGAGAGTAGTTTTATACTTGTCTTATCACTATTAAATTCTACTCATTTTGGTCAATCTAACAATATATAAATAAATTATACTCAAACTCATGCAAAATATTCACTTAATCTCTCTTACATACGTAAAAAATCTTTGTACCCTTACTAATTATATAGTTAGAGTATTAATATCAAAATTTACCTTCGACCTTTAACTATGTGTTTTTATGCAAGACCTTACCCATATTCTTGCAACTAGACCTTTATATTGACTTAACCCCACTAAACCCATTTACGTGTCTTTTATGGTGAACTTTCTTCATTAGATTTATATATAATCTTATATAGAATATGAAGCGATGATAATCATAAATTAAAGCACTATTCACCCACTTTAGAAACCCATATAAAGTTGTTGATTTTATATTTAAGGCACTAGCACTTCATCCAACAACATAAGTAAAGGCAAGGGTTGGATTTAATATTTGTTCTTCAGATCCCTTGGGATTTTCAGCCTAACCTACCATGTCTTTTATATGGATGGAATATCCTTGAGTTAAATGAGTTTGAATAATTACCAACTTTTCTTGATTACCCTAACAATAAGCATGCATGATCTATTTCATGAATTGTGTTTAAATGACCTAAAGTCTTAATAACTAACTTAATCTTTTATTTAAAAAATAAAAAGTAAATGAAAAAGAATTATAATTTTTCATGCTATAGAAATCTACCATTAGGTAAAGAGTTAAAACTTATAATAAAGAGGATAAGAAAAAAGAGAGTTAAATATGAGCTTGGGAAGGAAATGATTGTAGGCTTTATAGTTTTAAAATGTTTGCTAGATTGATGGTTGGACCAAAAAATTGATGACTTGAAGCTTAAATGGGTTTGGTTCTCTTTTTCAACCAAATAAGAATATTAATCAAAAACAATTGTATAAACTAGTTTAAACCACTAACCTATAAATCAATGAAACACCTAATTTATAATTAGTTAAATCTTAACCAACAATAGTGTTAGTTTAGGCAACCATTAAGGCAAGCCATTTATGAAACCCATAAAAATAGACATAAACTTGAAGTTTTAGTAAGTGCAAAAAGGTTACTAATATTATTTGTAGCTAAATACCTCACTTGTCATTATTTTGCTAGTGATATTGGAGTATATATAAGAATAAAGAATTTTGCTTTTTGGTTGTATTAAGAGTTTCTCTTATATCTACTTGAATATAAAAGAACATATTAAAATTTTGCTATAAATGGGAAGCTTCTCTTGATGAATATAATAATTTAAGGTTTATCTTAATTAAATGGAAGATATATATCTTATTCTTTAATATAGTTAATTAA
The DNA here is from genome assembly GCA_037832385.1 of Rhizophora apiculata. NCBI lineage: Eukaryota > Viridiplantae > Streptophyta > Magnoliopsida > Malpighiales > Rhizophoraceae > Rhizophora > Rhizophora apiculata. Next base: position 1,089,987 of record CM075433.1, on the reverse strand, counting down.
AATAAAAAGACAATCAATATTACTTTATTTTACCTTACCACACAATTCTTACTTTCGATCAAGTACCAAACTAAATTTAAAAACTATTGTAAGCTTAATAGTAAGGGTTTTAAGGTAAATTGCAATAACAGAGTCCATATTATATAGGGAATAAGGTTGCCTAAAATGTTGTTGAGAAAGTTAAGGATGATGTTAGTTATAATGGAAGTACTAGAATGGTGATGATGTTTAAAGAATAAGAAAAAGAATACATGGATTTTAATCACATTTTTGTTATTCATTCTTTTTAATCAATGTTATGTTAATCGTCATAGTTGTCATTTGATCATGCAATCAAGAATTAGCCTTACTTGTGTTTTCAATATTGGAAATAGATATATTATTTTGATTATAAGTAATTGATAAGAATACTACAAGTTGGAGCATAAAACATTAAGCCTATTAGGCATAATAGGATAGAGTTACAACTAATGTAGGTTGACTCCTCAAATTCCTCTTATTTGTCACATCATCTATATATCATTATCTGATATCTAGAATGAACAAAATACCAATTTAACAGTAAATGACATGTTAAGAGTAAAGGTCCTTATAATGAGTAAAAGATCTTTTGGGCATGAAGCCCTATGCCTTTATCCACATTACCTCCTAATAAATGGTCATTTCAATTATATAAATATCTAAAATTGTAACAAGCCTAAAGAAATCCTAACTTTTTTTTATTTTTATCATTTTTTTCACTTCTTTTAATCTATATTGACTTAGGCATACATTGGGCCTTATTTTAGCATAATCTTAACTATTGTCATATTAAAGGTATTTTGGTTTACTTAAATAAGTAAGGATTAATTTTTTTCATATAATCAAATATTTCTACATGTGTTTTCATTAGCTATTGAGATAAAAAAATATTTATCATGATATAAAGCATTAATATATTAAAAATTTTGTTTATGTGTATGTGTCTTATTAGAATTAATTCCCAATGATAATAAAAATGCTTTATCACATGAATTGATAATCCTATCGCAATATGGGTTGAGGTGATGTCATGTTGACATTAATTTGATATCATCTAAATTAATTAATTGTTATTTTAAAAAAAAAAAATTTTTTCCCCAAAATCATAAGATGTACAACAAAATGATAAAAATGCAACAAATATAACAAAATGTGCAACAATATGTGAGAAAAAGTACAATAACAATAAAATTCAAGAGATATCATTGTTATTGCACCTTTTTATGACTTATTGTACATTTTATCATGTTTGTTTCACATTTGGTCATCTTATTGCACATTGTGTGATTTTTAATAAAAAAAACTTAAATTTTTTAAAAATTAATTATTTAAGATAGTATGCTAACATTAACATATTATTTCAACTATATTGCCTTGAGACCTTTAGTTCTTCTAACATTTCCAAAAGGGAAAAAAAAAAATAGGGAAGAAAGAATTAACTCACATTCAATAATAGATTTTTAAGATGTGATTAGGAGGAAGGAAAAATAGGAAAAGAGAGGATAAATGAATGAAAAATAAAGTATTTGTGTTTGGAAAACAAAATATTGTCGGATAAGAAGAGAAAAGTTACTTTATTTTTCACACAAGCCCACAAATTTTGATCCTTCCAATATCAAAGGAAAAATCTTTTTTTATTGGATAAAAAACAAAACTTATATTTAAAGACAAAAGAAAACCCAACATAAGTCTTGTTTAGTATTGTAATGGAAATGGTATTAAGATATGAAAATTGTATTTCAAGACATTTTTCTTTTCACTTTTTTTTTTTTTTTTTACTGGTTGTGTTGTAGGTTTGATAAGAGTTACAATAGGGTTCTAGTCTTAACAGGAAATTGAGTGAAGAATGGAATGAGAGGTGGGGGATTCATTTGCGTCATTGGGTAGAAAAAACAAGGGGAAAATACTCAGGCAAGCGGGGGGAGGGGCTTAAAGGAGGGTTTATGATGGGCATGTTTGGCTTTAGTATAGAATCTAGATATAGTGGGTCCATCCTGGTTTAAACATGAAAGTACATAGATGCTCATAGAGTGCGATTTAGGGCACATGTACTGCTCGTGGCGTTGGGCTTTAGCGGAATCTTTGTGTGGTATAAGCATTGCTTTGTATTAAGAATTGGAGGAATCTTTGGGACGCTGTTCCTGCGGGCTTGTAAAATATTGTGTCCAAGACAATCACCCAAAGACGTTTACGCCTCACTCACATCACGAGACGTCCATGTGAACAGTAGGAGTGATTGGGAGCACTGTGGAGGCTATGCTTTTTGTTGGTGGGTTAGGCAACTGATAGTGGCTGCTTGGGGCTTATTGTTTTGGGGCCTCAGCATAATTGGGCGAAAAGTCGAAACCTTAAAGGCAATTCTAGTCCTTTGTTGTCAAATCCACACTACGTTTTGTGGTTCCTAAAAGGGGCTCCAGCTAGTGGTGGGTCTCTGCCAAGAAAGTTTTGCAAATAAAACAAAATGATCTGGGATCTTGGTCAAGCGTGAAAGCTTGTGTACGCTTGGCTTGTGCCTCGCATGGATTTGGCAAGTTAATTAGTGCTACTTCAACCTTGTCTCGGCCACAAATAAAATTGTCGAAGTTCAAGGGTTAAGAACTTAAAATTCTATGCATCAAGCAAAGAATCCTGAATTTATCGGACATTTTCATGTAGAAATTATTACATAATCGCAAAATAAGAGAAAATTACTAGACAGAATAGTTCACAACTCACCGCAACACAAATGCGAAATGTTGTCCTCGGGTCAAAGGTCAGTCAACGCCTATTATAGAAGCCATTTTGGTCGTTGTATTTGTTTTGGTAGCCGAAGTGGGCATTGATTGTTATAAGAGGGCAAGAATTCCATGAAATACTTGCATTGCGCTAAAGCATTCGATGTTAAGAGCTGTATTGTTTCTCTCTAGCAAAAGACGCCAGCATATAGCTGCTGTTGCTTGGTTTTAATTTGTAAATGGCTAGAGTTTTTGTGGGCGTATGAGTTTTAGGTCCAAGGTCTTTGTCCGTTGTTTTCTTTTGTGTGTCTCTTTTTTTAAATGGTTCTGAGCAGAACCTTGAAATATGCTCCCCTTGGAGCCCTTTTTTATGGTTCTAAGGTGAAGAATAAATTTTTGCTGCTCAAAAATAAAAATAAAAATTGTAAATAAGTGACAATAGATGCTTTTTTGTCACCATTTTATTGCTCTAAAAATATTAACAAATAACTAAATTATTGAAACAATTATTATTACAAGAAAGTATCTCTCGACATATAATATATATATATATATATTCTTTTTTAATTTATTATAAAATTTATTGAATCATAAAGAAAATTAACAAAAAATTGTTGTGAGATACCTATCAAAATATAGAAAGATATAAAAAAAAAAAGATTGTTGTCGATTTAACTCTTTTTTGTACTTTATTCTTTTATTCTTTTTTTAATAAATCCGTGAACGCTTTCATGCACAGAGAAAAGACACGCACGCCAAGATAGGCTTACAAGCTCCCTCTCACCAACAAAAGGGAGCAAGTCCAAAATCAAACACAAAACACAAGATCAAAGGGTCCCAAGCATACTATACAAGCCCAGGGACTCATCCTATAGCAACATACACCAATAAGCTCAACCAAAGAACACATCTGCATAGAAAAATCGTAGAGACACAGGAGACCAAGTTTATAGAAAAAGCTCAATACAAATAAAATCACCACAAAAGGTTATAGCATTAAGCGAACACAATAGCTAAAGAAAAAACAAACAAACACACACACACACACACACACACACAAAGGAACATGAAGATCACAACAAGCATCCCAATAGTTTAGAAAGAAAAGCAACTCAAACTTTCAATAAGATAATAAGATTAGATTATTATATTTATTCATTATTTTTAGTATAATTTATATTTTTACGTTATATAAATTTATTTTAATATTTTTTATTTTAAAGAAATATATTGTATAGTATAAGATTATAAATAAATTATACTTAAAAAAAATTAAAATAAAAATTCCTACTATGTATTCCTTGTTTACTCAAGGCATCCACGCTGGCCTTAGATTCTCTGATTCAATGATAATGCGTTTTCTAAATAAACCTTTATTGGAGAAAGATAATTCCCTGGATTTCTTGATAACAAGAAGTTCCGCCACGTGTAAGTCATGAATACCACTAATGGGACGTGAATGTAAACACACCTTCCTTAATTGATTATTTCAGAGGCCTTTGATCCCCCAAACCCAAAAAAAAAAAAAAAAACCAAAGGACTTAGCTCATCTCATGGAAAAATTAATGCAACCTATCAATATTTTTTTTTTTTTAACTTATCACATTCCATTTCTTTATTCCATTAATATGGAAACCAATGTTATAAATTTATAATTTTATGCTTTTTTAAAAAAGTTAAATTTAACTATTTAAATATTTTTGTCTCAAGTATGATTTCTTCTTTATAAATTGGCGATAAAAATTTATTTAAAAAAGGATAAAAGATACGAGACCACCTAACATGACACAAACTCAATCTTTTGTTAATATCTTTGTCACCTTGGATGATTAAAAATTATTAGACAAAGAGTTATTAATTACTGGATATATAGCCAATGCGTTACACAAGTTTGCTATACCACAAAACATAGTCACGATAGAACTTCAAATTATCAATGTCCATTCACAAATGATATTTCCCCTAAAGTGCTCGTAGAGAGGAACACGACGGAGCAAACGTTATAGGTCTGACCCCGCTAAGTTTCTTACCTCTTTAAAAACTTTATGTTGTTTTAGCGACAAATTGTTACGCTGTCCAAATGAGATCGCGTGGGCTTATGTGGTCCATGGATAGGACCTCCCCCACCCAGGATTCTAGTCCAGTCTGTCATTCGCAAGGGCGTAGATGTCCTTAGATTTTTGTCAGGAACAATTATAATAATTAATTATACATTTATTAAAGTAGAGAATTAAAGGTGTAATGTATGAATCTGTGTATGTTATGCGATAATTCTTCCATATAACGTTTCCATTATGCATTTATGACTCTGTTCATTAGAAACTATTTATGGAGAAAAAAGTCCATTTTCACATTATTTGGGGCCTTCTCCGGAAAAGATACTTCGAGTCGTGGAGCTGCCTGGTGCCGAGCATCATCCCTTCTCCCCTTTAAAATTAGCTTTTCTATGTGAATATAATTATCTTTAAACTCATAACAACCATTTACAAGATCTAAGAAAGTTGGGACATTGATTGCATTCATAACTAATTAAATCTAAAATTCCATCATTTCTAAAATGTTTCTATGCGAAGGAGAAGAAAATAATTAAGCGTTCATATTATGTAAAAAAATTTAGCTCCAGTGGTAAGTTTTGTGTAAAATCATGTGTTTTCCAAGTAAAGGATTGGAGGCATAATAAAAAAAAAATGTTTGGTGGAGACATTTAAATGGACAAAATTGCAGATACAATTATGAAGTCATCAACAGCGCCAAACCAGCGCATATTTAGTTTTGAATCAGCGTCCCAATGCAGGCCTCGTCCACAGCTGCATTCCTAACGCTATACCCATTTTTTTATTGTTTATTAATTTAAATTATTTGCATTTTAGATTATTTGACATTTAAATCAATAAAATTTTAGGTTAATTTGTATTCAAGTTATGAATTATTCTAATTTTAATTACGAATTATTAAGTTTTTCAATCAAAATAAATTAGATTAAGTTAATTTTTGAGCAAATTAAATTCATTTTTGACACATATAACTATAAATTCATAAAATATCTATAATATTAAAAACATAAAATTTGACTAGTTGTATAACACTTAATCATTTTAATTTCTAGTTATAAGTTATTAAGTTTTTAATTTAATATAGATTATATTGAATTAAATTTTGAGTTAGTTAAATGAAATTAGATTAGATAAGCCTTGACACCTACAACTAAGAATTCGTAAAATATGTACAGTACTGAAGAACGCTGCATTTGACAGGTTAGCGCAACATTCAATGAGCGTGTGGTCCTTGGTTAAGCTTTATGGTTGTTGAAGGGCGATTCTTCCTGCGATCCCCCATAAGAAAAATGGAAGCAATCCAAGCCTAAAGGGGAAGATTGGTCTAAACTTTGCTTCTCTTTAGGCATACCGTAAGGTCCCCATGAGACAGACTCTTCAAAAAATCGTGTTCTTGCTATGATCTGGCCCTTTCGGAGAATCCTGATAGTGGTGCAGCTGGTGCCAAAAAGCCAACACATAAGAATCCTCCATTAGTCTCTGTTTCGTCTTCATTTCTTTTTCTTTTTCACCCCATCCATTCAAGAAAGTCTTCCTGTCATACTCTACTTTCGAATTTTCTCGGATAACATTGCCAACTGTTTTCTTTAGTTTTTTGCTTCAGTGCAAAGTTTTTGATGTTTCTCACAAGCAGGATTAAAGGTGTCAACTTCGGCATAGGCAACAAAAAGGCCAAAAAGAAAGAAAGAAAAAAAAGTGAATATTCTATGCCGATTAAAAACGGATAAGCTTGCAATACTTTTAGATTCTTCGCCGCAAAGAGCTTTGCTTGCAGCAACCTTAAAAGAAAAAGGAAAAAGAAAGATTTATGCTTGAATTAATGAACCAAAGACAATTTACTATCAGTGCGAATTGCGCGGCTAAAAAAAATTCAAGAGAGTTGCCAAAATGGGACAAAACAAAAACGAAGGAAGCATGAGTAGCAGCTAATCTTATTAACATTTAATCCGTACATAATAAATGCGATTAGACTGAAAGATCCATCGTCAATTAATTACAAATCCTTTGACAACTAGAACGTAAATGTATAATTATTACGTTAGTGGTTAGTAATTGATTTAAAATACAATCTAACAGTGTAATATATGCAAGTTTCGATGTTGGGTTAGAATTTGATAGCTTCGCCTCCTCCTAGTAAAAAGTCCTGAACAACGACTTGGACAGCCTATCCCTCTGTTCTAATATTTAACAGATAATTGCTAATTATTTTATAGTTAAACGAAAGCATTCTAATACTAAAGCAAAGTATGTAACAAGATTTTTTTGATATTTTTTATAATTTTTTTTCTCTTCTTAGTGTTTTATTTTCTCGTTGTGGCATTTTGTTGTAAATATTCTTTTTCTGCTAATTTTTTAAACCAGGTACACGGAGTGATTTTTATTTTATTCTAAATACTTCTGAAAATTAAAAAGTTAAAATCTCATAAAATTATGTAAACTCAAGTCACACGACTTAAAGGACACGGCTAGCTGAGTAATCATCAATCACAACATTTAGGGCACCAAGTCGCCAATCATTATAAAGTTTTGCTTATGTAATTGTTTGATTTTTCGGAGGACAGAGCCAGCTGAGCCGAAATCTCCATCCCTTTTTTCCTTTGTTATATGCTTAGCTTTCTATTTAATTGCCATTTCCAAATCAGAATTTAGCGTCCGCCCTTTTTTTTTTATGAATGAAGATTAGTATATATAATTGCAAAAAATAATATAAATGTGTACAATAAATGAGGCAATGGTAATTTATAAAAACAAGACCACTACTCTCCAGTATTTGTTTGAAAGAAAGCCTCCGCTCGATTATGTCATGCATTGCCACTCTAAACCCGTTTCTAAAAACGGGGTTCAAGATAAGTGAATGATAGCGTCTCACTATAAAGAGAGGGAGAGAGAGAGAGGGGTGGAGTTTACTTGCAGGAGGATTTATGCTCAACTGTGCATTGATTAAAATTAGTGAATTAAAGAACTTCAAGAATATGAAAAAACATTATTCTTTTTTGTCTTTTTCGTTGGTTTATGAGATTTCGGAATCAAACTTTAGACTTAAAATCAAAAATTTATGACTTTATTACTAGATCCTTTAACAAATAATAAAAAACGTTGTTGTAATAAAATCACTTGTTAGACTAAACTATTTTTAAAAGATATAAAATTATCGATCTTTTCATTTTTTACAGTATTTATACCCAAACATCTTTTATAAATTATTATCACAAGTAATCTTAAAGGAGGTATGCAGAAGGGTCTCTATGTATTTTAAAGAGGAATGAGCATATATACTGTTTTAGTGTTTTTGTCACTCTTTGATTAATTTATTGATCTAGGGAATAAGCTTGTCATTATATAGGGAAATAGAAAATGTTTAAATTCAATTAGAGTGAGGTCATAGTGCCTCGTGGAAATCTAACTCAATTAAAGGAATAGTGCAAAAGTTAGAGGACCAAAAATTCAGCTAGGATACGGTTTTGGTTTGCTAAATATGAGCACGAATGTCCTCGCTATGTGACAAATTCCCTTCCAGAGCTGGAATAATTAAGATGTGAAATGGCAACGTGAGCATAAATTCCTTGTGTTAATTTGGTTTCAATTCCTTTAGAGTTATTCTTGAAGTTATGAAATTAGATTTATTAAATGAGATTAGAGAGAGATCAATAAAATTGAAGAGTTACTTTCAATTATTTATCAGACTATATAAAGATAAATTTATTATATATATATATATATATATATATAGTTTAATTTTAATTTGACTTAATTTTTTTTTTTCATATTTATAAGTAAATTAATTTAATTTCACATTTTAAAAGAAGGTAAATTTAAAATTTTTTCAAACAAATATCGAGGGTTTAACACTTACAAAATTAAAAAGTTCGAATGGCCCACGCGGTGAACGACATTGATATTCTTATAGGGTCTCCAAAAGATAATAAAAGGGGAAGAGTTGAGTGAAGATGAAAAAAATTAATCTTCTACGAGTGAGAGGCCATGAGAGGCCATAGTACTGAGGACATTTTACCCTTTTCTTAAAAAAGAATTTATAATATTTTTTTCTTTTTCACATTAATTTTTCCTAAATATAGAGAAAATAAAAAAAAGTTTTACTCTTTTATTTATTTTTGAGAGATTTACATTTAGTATATTATAATTTTAGGGATCTCTAATTCAACTCCTCTGAGAAGAGAATCAAATTAAATTATAAATTTTAAATAGTTATTTGAATTGAATTTATTTAAATATAATTTTTTTTAATTTTTTTTTAAATTTTAATAATAATATAATTTATTTAAATAATTATTTAAATTAAATATTTTTATTTAAATATAATTTTTTATTTATTTTTAAATTTTGAATAATTTATTATTTGAATTTGTAAAAATTATGTAAAAATATTTTAAATTTAAATAATATTAAAATTTATTTAAATAATAATTTAAATAATTTTTTTATATATAATTTATTATTTAAATTAAATAAATTATATAAAAATATTATAAATTTAAATAATATTAAAATTTTTTTAAAAAATTATTTAAATTAAATTTTTTTATTTAAATTTAATATATTTTATTTTTTAAGAAAAATTTTTTATACTCATATTTTTAAAAAATAAAATTAGTAAATATATATTTGTATTTTGTAACAATTTACATATTTTATTTTTAAATATAACAAAAATTAGACTGAAACTACAAAAATAATAAAAAGATACATTTACCCTTCTTAACAAGCCAAAATTTGAAACTTGACGCAACCAGCTTTCTCTCCAAAATAAACTAAACTCTCTCTCTCTCTCTCTAGAATAGGATTTAGTCTCATTTATTTTTTCTACGTTCATTGTCAAGAAACCCGGCCATTCAAACTTCCCAAGCCTACGTTTCTCTCCGGATGGACATGGAACAAGGACACAAGCATTGGCAATGAGAAAATCAAGGGATAAAGAAATATTTCGCAACTACAAGTTTGTATGCTTTCAAGACACCCTGTGCGATGCTGGAGATAGGCATGTTTCAAGGATTGCGACGTCCGTGGCACCATTAATTTCACCTTTAGCAATGGAAAATCCCTTTATTGGTTTTTCTTATGAAAAAATTTTTATTGTCTAACAATATATACCAATTTTAAATTTTAATAATTACATACATTTTGAAATTTTTAAATTTAATAAAATTAATAAACTTATGTGAATTGAATGAAAAAGAAAAAGACGGTCCACTTTAGAATTAAACTCAAAAAGACAAAAATTTCTTTTTTTTTTCTATAAATTAAAGATAAATTTATTTTTATTTTTAATATTTATAACAATATTTTTTATAATTATTTATAATTTTTTTCAATTGTTACAGGATAATAATAATAATAATAAAACGTATATATATATTTTTGTCATATTTATACTTAAATATAACTTCTCCTTTATTTTTAATTTTTTTCTCTTTCTTTCTTACAATTTTTTTTTTCTTTAAATTCTTTTAATTATACATTTTCCTTTACTTCTAATTTATTTCACATTCCTTTCTACCATTTTCTTCCCCCTTAATCTCTTTCAATTATTTAATTATAACTGAAACTCAAACTTAACGCTTTTATTTTTTGAAATGATTTAGGTATCATTACATTACATTAGAAGTTGTTAATTTTCCCTTTAAATTTATATTTAAGTAAAGGTGTTATCAGTAAGAAATTGTGATGGATCTGAAGCCCACTTGGCCGGGCCGCTGTGGCCTAAACTTCTAGATTCAGGGGCTTTAGGGTGTTTGGGGTTGCTTTGCCTATTCTCTTGAAAGCCCGCACTTTGTTTCTCCTTTTTAGTTTCCTTTTTGAAAGTACGGTCAAAATATTTTCTCTGTTAAACGAATCCAAGTCCGCCTGTCACCGTGACATAATGTACAACTCCTAGCACCAAAAAATAAAAATGAGAAATAAAGAAAGATATGCACAGCTGCTAGATGACTTTTGCTTCTAGGACGCCTGTGCTCTTTTGTTCTTTTTGTAATTTTTATTTTCTTGTGATTATTAATTAAGATGATTCTTTTCATAAGTGCTATACGAGGCTCTTCAATACTGAATAGGTCACTCACTTCTTCTCCAGATACAACAAGAAACAGCTGCTTAATCATTAAATTAAAGTTATTCTCATAATTTTAATTTTATATTTCATTCATTCAAACAAAAAAATGTGTTTAATTTCTCTACAAAATTTAGAGGTCTAAAACCAAGTAACAAAATTTACTTCAAACATTAAATACATTAACGGGATTCACACAATTTCATGTTTACCATTATTATTAAATTAACTTTCAGTGGTTGATTTGACAGTACAATTTCTCCTGGATACGCTTCATGTTACAGACTATATTCCCGTCCCTATCTTCCACTGTTGCTCAACCCTGGAAAGTTAGGCATAATTACTGGTACAAGCTCAATGGTTATCATCAATCCGTCCTCATCAGGATCAAACACGAATGAGAAAAATTCAAATTCATGACCTACAAAACATTTTACTCTTGGAAGCTGATTCGTATTTTGATAGTTCCTTTGATCACCAACAGTTTATTTTGTCAAAGTTAATTATGGAGTGAATCAAAGCTGTCATTAAGCAAACTTGGTTGAAAAGAATTAGATCGGCTTTTACTTTTGATCCGTGAATATGATTGTTAATAATATTTTTTAGTTATTTTTTAAATGATCAAACCATTCAAATTATTTGTATTAAAAAAATAATATTTATTTTAAAAATTTATTTTTTAATTTGTTATGTAAAAAAAAATTAAATAAAATATAAATATTAAATACAAAAATTAGATATAAATTATAAATATTTAATCATAATTTTTACTTATATTTTTTTTCATGATTATAATTAATAAATATAAATCACAAATATTTAATAATAGTTTTAATTAAACTATGTAAGATAATAGTTATAATTGAGTGACGTAAGCTTGTGTTTGATCATCTGTCCAAATCCCTCGCGAATGTGTTTGAACTCCTGTTCTTTTAATCCCGTTAGTTCTTCTAGTTTGGCCCATAAGTAATTTCATTGGTGGGCGTTGCTAATTGAGGCAGTCAAATCTCCTGGTGTTATTTCCAGAGATATAAACTCGAATTCTATTTACGTTATGAAGAAAAGGATTATGGAAAAGGGATGGCTACTCTCAATTGTGAGCAATTATGTTGCCCGTCACCCATTAAAGCTTCCGACGGAAAGGAATAAAAAGGGAAAAGAATCAATAATAGATTATCTCGAGGCATTTATGTCTAAGATAAGCTTTTGTTTTGTTTTGTTTTTTTTTTGTTTTTTTAAATTTTTTTCCCATGATGTTCAATTTTCCTTGCAGATGTGAAGCCAGAAAAGGTACAAATAGTTGTCCTGCATGTAATCAAATTATTTTAGAAACTTGTTTTTTTTTTGGTCTAATGAAATACTACGTGGGTTAGTATATATTAGTAATGAATATGCACCAATTCTAAAAAATGTGAAGCAAAGCTAAAGCCACCAACATAGATAGAATTTACATTAAACACGCATACAAAAACAGGTAATTCCACTTTATTTTACATTCAATATATCGACTGAAGCCAGTGGAACTATTCCTGAGCACACTAGGAAATAGAAACATACACACCGATCCAGTGAGGCACAACTATATACATATATATATATAGAAAGAGAGAGAGAGCTCTCGCTTACACATCTCGGACGTGAAACACATTGGGGTTCTTAACGACAATATCGTACATGTAAACGGAGTTGAACCTGGAGAAATCCCTTGGAAGAGAGATCAAGTCAATGGAAGATTGCTTGTGGAATTGGAAGAGGTCAGGGTTGCCTCCATAGTACCTCTCCCAACCCAACTCTGTCAAGATTTGCTCTAGGCGAGAGTACGAATTTACCACTTGACCGGTTGGCAAGTGAACCAATTCCTTGCTCCTACCAGAACTTCCCTGTCGGCAAATGTTCCAAACTCCGGACATTTTTCTTTTCACCTTTTTTTTTTTTTGTTATTTTTGGTTGTGTTATAGGTTTGATAGGAGTTATTATAGGGTTTTAGTCTTAACAGGAAATTGAGTGGGCTGACGATTGAAGAATGGAATGAGAGGTGGGGTATTTATTTGGGTCGTTGGGTAGAAAAAACAAGGGGAAAATAGTCAAGCAAGTGGGGAGAGGGGTTGAAAGGAGGGTTTTTGATGTGCATGTTCCGCTTTAGTATAGAATCTGGATATATTGGGTCCATCCTGGTTTAAATATGAAAGTACGTAGATGCCCATGGGGTGCGATTTGGGGCACATGTACTGCCCGTGGCGTTGGGCTTTAGCGGAATCTTTGTGTGGTGTGAGCATTGCTTTGTATTAAGAATTGGAGGAATCTTTGGGACACAGTTCATGCGGACTTTGTCAAATATTCTCTCCAAGACAATCACCTAAAGACGTTTGCTCCCCACTCACATCACGAGGCATCCATGTGAAGAATAGGAGTGACTGGGAGCACCGTGGAGGCTTTGTAGTCCTTGTTTACTCAATTCATCCACGATGGCCTTAGATTCTTTGATAATATTTGCAACTTTCCAATTATGAGATTCCAAACAATTATCAAAAATTCTTTGCGCAATCTTTTGAATAGTATCATTTTTCACCCAAAAAGTAGTAACAGCCGAATCTGATTCAATAATAATGTGTTTTCTTAAGAAATCTTTATTAGAGAAAGATAATTCCGTGGATTTCTTGATAACAAGAAGTTCCGCTACGTCTAAGTCATGAATACTACTAATGGGACGTGAATGTAAACACACCTTTGATACCCTTCTCCTCTTTAATAGGTTATTTTAGAAGTCTTTTATCAAATAAAAAAAAATTAACTTATCTTATATAAAAATTAATACAACTTATTATTTATATAAAATTTTATCTGTTTGTTAAATTAAATATAATTATTTAATTATTTTTAATTTTAAAATTTAAATTTTTAATTTATATATATATATATTTATAATAATATTTAAATTATTTTATTTTTAATATAATTTTTTTAGTTAAATTAAAAATAAAATTTTATTAAAAAAAATAAAAAATATGATTACAACAAAAAGCCAATCTTAACCTTAACATGACACAAACTCAATCTTTTGTTAATATCAACCTCACCACCTTTTGGATGATTGAAAAAATATTAGACAAAGTGTAATTAATTACTACCGGATATATAGCCAATAAGGTTACACAGGTTTGCTATGTCACAAAACATAGTCACGATGGAGCTTGAAATTATCAATTTCCATTCACAAATGATGTTTCCCCCTAAAGTGCTCGTAGAGAGGACCACGACTGAGCAAACGTTATGGGCCTGACCCCGCTAAGTTTCTCATCTCCTTAAAAACTTCGGGTTGTTTTAGCTGCAAATTGTTACGCTGTCCACATGAGTTCGCATGGGCTCATGTGGTCCGTGGATAGGACCTCCCCCACCCAGGATTCTAGTCAAGTCTATCGTTTAGCATGGGCGTAGTCACCCCTAAATTTTTGTCAAGAACTATTATCACCATTAATTATACATTTATTATCTTTATTATTAGTTACAATCATATATTTTGAAAAAATTAAAGTATAAAATAAACAGCGTTAATAGTGTAATGTAGGAGATTGTGTGTGTTATGTGATAATTCACCCATGTAACATTTCAGTTATGCATTTATGACTTATGTTCAATAGAAACGGAGAAAAAAAGTCCATTTTCACATTATTTGGGGCCTCCCTCGGAAAAAGTACCTCGAGTCGTGCAGCTTGCTTGGTGCCGAGCATCATCCCTTCTTCCCTTTAAAATTGGCTTTTCTGTGTGGATATAATTTTCTTTAAACTCATAACAACCATTTACACGGTCTAAAAGGTGAAATGCACGTATATTGGATGGTTCTCGGACCATTTTGGGTTCTACGGGTTTTAACAAATTTCGAAGAAAAAGAAACTCAGGACATCGATTGCTTTCATAAATAATTAAAGCTAAAATCATGTGTAATTTCTGTGTAAAATCAGGTGTCCTCCAAGTAAAGGATTGGAGGCACAATAAAAAAAAAAAAAAAAAAAGTTTGGCAGAGACATAATAAAAAACCAGCGTACATTTAGCGAGCAACCTGCGCCTTGTCGACAACTGTATTCATAACGCTATATCCAATTTTTATTGTTTATTATTATTATTTTTAAATAAACTCTAGCACTTACAATTTAGAAGTGGTAAACCAGCAGAGTCGAGGCTCTCAAATCTTTTGGGATTTGGGTCTACCGAATTTTGAGTTTATTAATTTTCAAACGTGTTGAGTGACTCCAATTATTTGAGTTTTAGGTAATTTAGGTTTTAATTCAATAAAATTTCAGATTAATTTGTCTTTTAGTATAAATCATTCTAATTTTTAATTACAAATTATTATATTTTTTTATTAATATAAATTAAATTAAATTAAATTTTAAATAAACTAATTTTTTAAATATTTATAATTATAAATTTAAAAAATATCTATAATATTAACAAATATAAAATTTAATAAATTATATGACAATTAATTATTTTAATTTATAATAATAAATTAATAAAAATTTTTAATTATTATAAATTATATTAAATTAAATTTTAAATTAATTAAATTAAATAACATTAGATCAACTATTGACATGCATACCTCAACATTCGTAAAATATGTACGGAGCCGAAGATCGCTCCATTTGACAGGTTAGCGCGACATTCAATGAGCGTGTGGCCCTTGGTTAAGCTTTATGATTGTTGAACGGCGATTATTCCTGCGAGCCCCCATAAGAAAAATGGAAGCTTCATTCTTCATTCTTCCAAAAAAAGGTCGGTCACTTCATTCTGATTTGGAAATTCAAATGGAATAGAAAGCTAAGTATCACGTTTCTTATTTAAAAATAAATAATACGTTGAATTTAAATATTTTTTTAAAAAATAATACGTTAAATATAAATATTTTTTTAAAAAAAATATTAAAAATAAATAATATAATAAATATAAATAAATAAAAAATTAAAAAAATATAATATTTACCGTTAAATTAAAAAGAGATTTAATAATTATAATTTATTCAAAATTTATATAAAAAAGAATCTTTTATTTCTTATTTGTATATATACTCACTTTTTAAGTGAAATATATTTTCAAAATTAATTTTCAAAAAAATTCTTATAAATTAAATATGAGAAGACTGTTTGGGAAATATTCTTGAGACCGCATGGGTAGGACGCGATAAATTCCATACATCCGTGACAGTTGGTATCAGAGCTTGGTTCATTCCAAGCGCTATGGCAGACCCACGTTTTGATGAGGTTCTCATCATGGGTGATGACCGCGATGATCGTGGGAGGAAGACCAATAAAGGGGCTGCCAAGGGAAAAAAGAATTATACTGTTTTGAGTTCGAAGGATCTAGTAGGGGACCTGACACATCGTATAACGAAAATTGAATCGTTCGTCACTGATGTCCAATGTTCGGTTGATGACTTGACCTAGTCCGTCAAAGGTGTACATGCCAAAAGGGAGGAGCTCGTGGTTAAGATGCAGGAGCTCAAAGTCGACATGGGAGAATTTTGAGGAGAGTTGTTGGGGACCTTAAGGACAGAACTCCATCAGCGGGATGAATCCTTGGAGACCATGATGGCGGCTATGCGCGCAGAGATTGCGGAGCTCAAGAGAAAGCTCACAGAATTAGAGGCAGTACGCGTGAATAGGGTGATCACCGTGTAAGGACCACGTACAGACGTACCCAAGCCAAAGGAGTTCAGGGGTTTTCGGGTGGCCAAGGACGTGGACAACTTCTTATGGTACATAGAACAATACTTCTAAGTCATAGGAATCAATGACAGCCAATTACGGGTAAATACTGTATCTATATATTTAACTGATAATACTTGTTATGGTGGCGTCACTGGTCAGATGATAAGTGTGGAGATCCTATCACGACTTGGGATTGGTTTGTCGAGGAGTTCTAATGGAACTACTATCCCGCATATGCGGAGGAAGAAGCTCGCAACAAACTAAAGCGCCTTGCGCAGAAGGGTGCAATACGCGATTATGTGAAGCGATTTTCGGAGTTGCTGCTCTAAATCCCTTCAATGAATGAAACAGAGGCGTACCACCAGTTCATGAGTGGTCTCAAGCCATGGACCAAATAGGAGCTGAAGCGGTTCCAAGTGGGAGACCTTACAACGGCCATTACGGATGCCGAATCTCTCGTAGAGTACAGGACACCTTCCACCTCCTAGTCAGACTCTCATCCAAAGGATAAGGCTAATGGTAGGGGAGATTGGGACATAGATTCAATTACCCGAATAGAGGTAGAATACAGGCTGGTCTTTCAAAGACTCATGCAGAATTCAGTAGTGGAGGTTACAGGAAGGTACATACTTATAAGTGTTACTTCTGTGATGGTCCACATATAGCGCAAGATTGCCCAAACAAGGCCAAGGTGGCTACCCTCTGCAAAGAAGATGAGCCAAAAGATGAGGCACGATTAGGTTTGCTGCAGATCCTCAGTTCAATCAAGTCCAAGAAGGCGAAGGAGTCAAAGGGACTTATGTTTACAGATATGAAGATCGGGGAAACCACAATGAGTGCGCTCATAGATACTGAGGCATCTGATCTCTTTATATCAGAAGAAACTGCCAAGAAACTTAACCTTTGGGTTGAGAAAGGAGTCGGGTGGCTTAAGATTGTCAACTCCTAGGAAGTCCCTGCCGTAAGGGTTGCTAAGGACATAGAGCTGCAGATTGGGCAATAATGAGGCCAAGAGACCTTTGAGGTAATTCCTCATGATGATTATGACTTTGTCATTGTGTTGAAATTTATGGACAGAATCCATGCGGTTATATTACCCTTTGTCAAGTGTCTTTATGTGCTGGATAAACGATACCAATGCGTGATTCCAGTTCATCGTAAGTTGGACCGTGATCGGAAGATGATTTTGGCTATACAACTTAATAAGGGAGCAAAGAAAGGTGAGGTGACCATCCTAACAACCTTGAAAACTGAGAATGGCAAGAGCGAAGGGAGCGAAGTCCCAACAGAAGGGAACCAAGTCCTCGATACGTTCAAAGACGTGATGCCTCCTGAGTTGCCCAAGAAGCTTCCACCTCGTACAGAAGTGGATCATCAGATTGACCTGGTGCCGGATGCTCGACTGCCTACCATGGTACCATATCGCATAGCACCCCCTGAATTGGAAGAATTGAGGAAACAGCTGAATGAGCTGCTTAATGTGGGGTACATTCAACCGTTTAAGGCTCTGTTCGGTTCATCTATCCTATTCCAGAATAAGTATGATGGGTCACTCTGGATGTGTATAAATTATCAGGTATTGAACAAGTTAACCATCAAGAATAAGTACCTGATCCCCCTCATTATGGATTTATTCAATCAGCTTGGAGGTGCACAGTGGTTCACCAAGCTTGATCTCCGTTTAGGTTACTATCAAGTTCGGATTGCTAAAAGGGGACGAGCCCAAAAATTGCCTGTGTAACTCGTTATGGTTCGTACGAGTTCCTCGTCATACCATTCGGCCTAACCAATGCTCCAACCACATTCTGCACTCTTATGAAGAAGGTATTGCACTCGTTCCTAAATTGGTTTGTTATGGTTTACCTTGATGATATTGTAGTGTACAGCCAGACGCTTGAGGAGCATATTGAACACCTTAGACAAGTTTTCCAAGTCTTGCGCAAAAATAACTTATATGTCAAGTGCGAGAAATGTGCCTTTGCCCAAAAGGAAGTGCCATTTTTGGGGCACATTCTCGGGGGAGGACAAGTACATATAGAGGTAGCAAAAATCTGAGCCATTGTTGAATGAGAGCCACCGACGAAAGTGACGGAATTAAGATCATTCGTTAGTCTAACCAATTACTATTGGCGTTTCGTTTAGAACTACTCAAACATCACCGTGCCACTCACAGACATGCTAAAGAAGGAGAAACCATAGGAATGGAAGGATCAATGCCAAAAGGCGTTCGATTGGTTAAAGCAAACCATGATCAAGGAACTAGTGTTGGTGTTGCCTGATCACACTAAGCCTTTTGAACTAGAGACTGATGCATCAAATTTTGCTATTGGTGGTGTTCTTATGCATGAAGGACATCCAGTGGCATATGAGTCGCAAAAGTTGAATGATACTGAGCAACGGTATACCATTCAAGAGAAGGAGATGACTGCAGTGGTCCATTGCCTACAGACGTGAAGGCATTATCTATTGGGGTCTAAGTTCGTTGTAAGGACGGACAACGTGACTATGAGTTATTTTCAGACCTAGAGGAAGTTGAGTCTGAAGCAAGCTTGATGATAAGATTTTCTAGTAGAGTTCGACTATGTGATGGAGTACAAGTTAGGGAAGGCTAACTCTGTAGCTGATACTCTTAGTCAGAAGATGGGGCTAGTAAACACAGTGAGTCGACCTAGTTGTCCATGGATCGACTGCATTAAGGAGGGGCTCAAACATGATCAGAAGGCTCAAGCCCTCATTGGATATGCAGAAAAGGGCAAGACCCGACAATTTTGGTGCGAAGACAATCTTTTATATACAAAAGGGCGATGATTATATGTGCAACTCTACGAAAGTTAAGGAAAGAAGTGTTGTGTGAGTACCATGATTCGAAGTGGGTGGGTCATCCAGGCATCCACCGCACCTTAACCCTTATCAAAGATCAATACTGCTGGTCTCAAATGTAAGATGACGTTGAAGTCTATGTAAAGACCTGTCTTATTTGCCAACAAGACAAACTTAAACAACGTTCATCGCGAGGATTACTGGAACCACTTCTCATCCCAACTTGTCCATGGAAGAGTGTTTCCATGAACTTTATAATAAACCTACCTAAGTTCGAAGGATGTCGGACTCTTATGGTCGTGGTGGATAGATTATCCAAATATGCAACATTTGTGCTAGCAACCAAGGATTGCCCAGCTGAAAAGGCGACCAAGTTATTCATAAAGCACGTGGTAAAGTATTGGAGAGTCCCACGAATGATTGTGAGTGATCGCGACTCTCGATTCACAAGGCGTTTCTGGTCCGAATTGTTCCAGCTACTAGGGTCGGAGTTAAATCTCTCTACAAGCTTACACCCCCAAATTGACAGTCAAACCAAACGGGTCAAATTGGGCAAAGTTGATCGACGTAACCCAATTCTCCTATAACTTGCAGCAAAGTGAGTTTACTAACCAGAATCCATTCGAGATCGTGAACAGCCAACAACCACAAACTCTAAGTACGGTTGCATCAGGCTATCAAGGGAATAGCCCACTTGCATACAAGTTTGCCAAAGATTGGCAGGAGCAAGCAAACTTGGCAAGGGCGTGTTTTCATAAAACCTCCAAACGCATGAAAAAGTGGGCCGACAAAAAGTGACGACATATAGAGTTCCAAGTCGGGGACTTGGTGTTAGCCAAACTACACGTCATTCTTCGGTATAAGGATGTGCAAAAGGGTCTAATTTGTCGCTACGAAGGGCCATTTCAAGTGATACAACGGGTCGAGAAGGTCGCATACAAGCTGGAGCTGCCACCAAAATTAAATGTACATCCTGTTTTCCATGTGAGTATACTTAAACCTTACCATGAAGACAAGGAAGATACAGATCGAGGGGAGTCACAGCGAGCATTCCTTGGAATAAAAACTTCATATGACCAAGAAGTCGAATTCATAATAGCAGATTGGGTCATATGAAAGCGGTATTGTATGCCAAGACGTGAATATTTTATTCGATGAAAGGGTTTTTTAGAAAGTGAAGTTAGTTGGAAACCTACTGAAACACTTTGGTAATTCAAGAAAGAGATTGATATATACCACGTTGAAGAAGCGACAAGAGTGTCGCCTAATTAGGTGGAGGAGAAAGTCACGGTCCTTACTTAGGGATGGATGATACGTTAAATTTAAATATCTCCTAAAAAAAAGATCATACGTTGAACGTAAATATTTCTTAAAAAAAAATATATTAAAAATAGATAATATAATAAATACAAATAAATAAAAAATTAAAGGATAATAATATTTATTATTAAATTAAAGAGAGATCTAACGATTATAATTTATTTAAAATTTATATAATTTGTATATATATTTATTTTTTAAATAAAATATATTTTTAAAATTAATTTTTAAAAAAATTTTATAAGTTAAAGTGTGAGAAAATAATTTAAAAAATATTTTCAAAATAGTACGGATGTGATAAATTCCATACGCCCATGACATAAGCATATATCGATAAGGTTTGGCATGCGTGATGGACTTGGTGAATCGTCCCCGCCAAATTTCCTATTGTCATAACAAAGGAAAAAAGGATAGAGAATTCGGAGGATGTATCGCTCAGCTGGCTCTGTCCTCCGAAAAATCAAACAATTACATAACCAAACTTTATAATGATTTGATGAGTTGGTGCCTCAAATGTTGTGATTGATGATTACTCAGCTGGCTTTGCCTTTCAAGTCGCGTGACTTGAATTTACACAATTTTGTGAGATTTTAATTTTTAAATTTTCAAAGTTATTTGGTATGAAGTAAAAATTACTCACGTACTTGGTTAAAAAAATATGTCGAAAAGAAAAAAAAACAGAATTATCATAAAAAGAAAATGAAACACTAAGAAGAGAAAAACATTATTAAAAAATGTCAAAAAATTTTGTTAAATACCAGTCCTTATTGTTACTTTAGCTTTAGGAATTTTTTTTTTTTTGTTAACCATAAAATAATTAGCAATTATCTGTTAAATCTTAGAGGAGAGGGATGGGATAGCGAAGTGGCTGTTCTGGACTTTTTACTAGGTGTCAAGGCTATCAAATTCTAACCCAACATCGAAACTTGCGCGTATATTACATTATTAAATTGTATCTTAAATCAATTACTAACCAATAACATGAAGCGAAGTGTAATAATTATACATTAACGTTCTAGTTGTCAAAGGATTTGTAATTAATTGAAGATGGATACTTCACTGGCTCATAGCCCTTTTATAGATACAAGACCATGCAATAAAACAAAACAGCAACCATGCAACAAAACAAAACAGCAACCATGCAACATCTTTTAGTCTAATCGCATTTACTATACGTGGATTAAATGTTAATAGGTTAGCTGCTAGTCATGCATCCTTTGTTTTTGTTTTTTCCCACTTGGCAACTCCTGAATTTTTCCCTTTTTTTTAGCCGCAATTTGCACTGATAGTAAATTTTCTTTGTTTCATTAATTCAAGCATGAATTTTTTTCTTTTTCCTTTTTAGGTCGCTGCAAGCAAGAATCTCTGCGGCGAAGAATCTCAAAGTATTGCAAGCTTATCCGTTTTTAATTGGCATAGAATATTCACTTTTTTTTTTTTGGCTTTTGTGTCTATGCCGAAGTTGACACCTTTAATCCTGCTTGTCAGAAACACCAAAAGCTTTGAATTGAAGCAAAAAAAGAAAAAACTAAAGAAAACAGTTGGCAATGTTATCCGAGAAAATTCGAAAGTAAGAGTATGACGGGTAGAATTTCTTGAATGGATAGGGTGAAAAAGAAAAAGAAATGAAGATGAAGCAAAGAGTAACGAAGGATTCTTATGTGTTGGCTTTTTGGCACCAGCCGCACCACTATCAGGATTTTCCGAAAAGGCCAGATCATAGCAAGAACACGATTTTTTGAAGGGTCCGTCTCATGGGGACCTTACGGTATGCCTAAAGAGGAGCAAAGTTTAGACCAATCTTCCCCTTTAGGTTTGGATTGCTTCCATTTTTCTTACGGGGGCTCGCAGGAATAATCGCCGTTCAACAACCATAAAGCTTAACCAAGGGCCACACGCTCGTTGAATGTTGCGCTAGCCTGTCAAATGCAGCATTCTTCAGCACTGTACATATTTCATGAATTCTTAGTTATAGGTGTTAAAAGCTTATCTAATCTGATTTCAATTAATTAACTCAAAATCTAACTCAACATAATTTGTATTAATTAAAAAATTTAATGACTTATAACTAAAAACTAGAATGATTAAGTGTCATACCATTTATCAAATTTTAATTTTTTCAATATTGTAAATATTTTATGAATTTGTAATTATAATTGTCAATAATTAATCTAATTTGGTCATAACTTAACTTATTCTAATTCATTTTGACTGAAAAACTTAATAACCTGTAATTAAAAACTGGAATGATGCATAACTTGAACATAAATTAACCCAAAATCTTATTGATTTAAAACTCTAACAATCTAAAACACAAATAACTTAAATCAATAAACAATAAAAAATGGATTTAGCGTTAGGAAGACAATGCCTGCATTAGGACGCTGGTAGCAAGTTTGGCGCTGCTGACGACTTCATAATTGTATCTGCAATTTTGTCTACGTAAATGTCCTCACCAAACATATATATATATATATAGATTTTAATGCCTCCAATCCTTTACTCGGAAAACACATGATTTTACACAGAACTTACCATTGGAGCAAATTTATTTTACATAATATATACGCTTAATTGTTTTCTTCTTCTTCGTATAAAAACATTTTAGAAATGATGGAAATTTAGATTTAATTATTTATGAAAGCAATCAATGTCCCGAGTTTCTTTTTCTCCGAAATTTATTAAAACCTGTAGAACCCAAAATGTTCCAAGAAACATCCAATGTACGTACATTTCACTTTTTAGATCGTGTAAATGGCTGTTATGAGTTTAAAGAAAATTATATTAGCACAGAAAAGTCATTTTCAAAGGGAACATGGGATGATGCCCGGCCCCAGGTAGCTCCATGACTCGAAGTACTGTTTCCGAGGAAGGCCCCAGATAATGTGAAAATGGACTTTTTTCTCCATATATATTTTCTAATGAACAGAAGCCATATATGCATAATGGAAATGTTACATGGAAGATTTATCGCATAACATACACAGATTCAAACATTACACCATTAATTCTCTACTTTAATAAATGTATAATTAATGATTATAATTGTTCCGGACAAAAATCTAAGGATGACTACGTCCATGCGAATGACAGACTTGACTAGAATCCTGGGTGGGGGAGGTCCTATCCATGGACCACATAAGCCCACGTGATCTCAGTTGGACAGCGTAACAATTTGTAGCTAAAACAACATAAAGCTTTTGAGGAGACGAGAAACTTAGCGGGGTCAGACCTATAACGTTTGCTCTGTGGTGTTCCTCTTTACGAGCACTTTAGGGGAAACATCATTTGTGAATGGAAATTGATAATTTCAAGTTCTATCGCGACTATGTTTTGTGGTATAGCAAACTTGTGTAACGCATTGGCTATATATCCAGTAATTAATAACTCTTTGTCTAATAATTTTTAATCATCCGAGGTGACGAAGATATTAACAAAAGATTGAGCTTGTGTCATGTTAGGCGGTCTCGTATCTTTTATCCTTTTTCTAATAAAATTTTATCGCCAATTTATCAAGAAGAAACCATGCTGGAGATAAAAATGACTTGAACACTATTATGTACCGGAGTATATGGATCATAGACTTGAATTTGAAAGTTAAAGAGACAATTAAATAGTTGAATTTAACTCTTCTCAAAGAAAAATCTAAAGTAATGAATCTATAACCTTTGTCTCCATATTAATGGAATAAAAAATGGAATGTGTTAGGTCTCCAAAGAATGATATGTTGCATTAATTTTCCCATGAGATGAGCGAAGCCAAAGGCCTCTGAAATAATCAATTAAGGAGGAAAAGAGTAGCAAAGGTGTGTTTACACTCACGTCCCATTAGTAGTATTCTTGACTTAGACGTGGCGGAACTTCTTGGGACTCTTTGATCTTGTGTTTTGAGTTTCAGTTTGAACTTACTTCCTGGTGTTGTTGAGAGGGAGTTTTACCTTGATGAGCTATTACTTGTAAGCCTATCTTGGTGTGTGTATCTTTTTCTCTGTGCATGAAAGCATTCACGGATTTGTTAAAAAAAGAAAAACAAGATCAAAGTACCAAAAGAGCTAAATCGATTGTTATGCTAAACATTTTCTTGTCTTTATTTCTTTCTTTATTTCAATAAGTATCTCCCAACAATTCTTTGTTAATTCTTTTTATAACTCAATAAACTTTATGATAGATAAATAAGGAATATATATTTTTTTACATATGTTGAGCGATACTTTCTTGTAATAATAATTGTTTCAATAATTTAGTCATTTGTTCATGTTTTTAGAGCAATAAAATGGTGACAAAATAACATCTATTGTCGCTTATTTACAATTGTTATTTTTATTTTTGAGCGGCAAAAATTTATTCTTCACCTTAGAACCATAAAAAAGGGCTCCAAGGGACCGCAAAACGTAATGTGGATTTGACAACAAAGGACTAGAATTGCCTTTAAGGTTTCAACTTTTCGCCAAATTATGATGTGGACCCAAAACAATGAGCCCCAAGCAGCCACTATCAGTTGCCTAACCCACCAACAAAAAACATTGCCTCCACAGTGCTTCCAATCACTCCTACTCTTCACATGGACGTCTCGTGATGTGAGTGGGGCGTAAACGTCTTTAGGTGATTGTTCTGGAGACAATATTTTACGAGCCCGCATGAACAGTGTCCCAAAGATTCCTCCAATTCTTAATACAAAGCAATGCCTATACCGCACAAAGATTCCGCTAAAGCCCAACGTCACGAGCAGTACATGTGCCCTAAATCGCACTCTATGAGCATCTATGTACTTTCATATTTAGGCCAGGATGGACCCACTATATCTAGATTCTATACTAAAGCCAAACATGCCTATCATAAACCCTCCTTTAAACCCCTCCCCCCACTTGCTTGAGTATTTTCCCCTTGTTTTTTCTATCCAATGACACAAATAAATACCCCACCTCCCATTCCATCTTTCACTCGTCAACCCACTCAATTTCCTGTCAAGACTAAAACCCTATAATAACTCTTATCTAACCTATAACACAACCAATAAAAAACAAAATTGAAAAGAAAAATGTCAGGAGTTTGGGTTTTCGAGAACAATGGCGTGATTCGGCAGGGAAGTTCTGATAGGAGGAAGGCATTGGTGCACTTGCCAACAGGTCAAGTGGTAAATTCGTACTCTTGCCTAGAGCAAATCCTGACAGAGTTGGGTTGGGAGAGGTACTATGGAGGCAACCCTGACCTCTTCCAATTCCACAAGCAATCTTCCATTGACTTGATCTCTCTTCCAAGGGATTTCTCCAAGTTCAACTCTGTTTACATGTACGATATTGTCGTTAAGAACCCCAATGTGTTTCACGTCCGAGATGTGTAAGCTAGAGCTCTCTCTCTTTCTATATATATATATATATATATATATATGCATGTATGTACATATTGTGCCTCACTGTATTGGTGTGTATGTTTCTATTTTCTAGCGTGCTAAGGAGTAGCTCCGCTGGCTACGGTCGATATATTCAATGTAAAATAAGGTGGAATTACCTGTTTTTGTGTGCGTGTTTAATTTACATTCTATCTATGTTGATTGCTTTCTCTTTGCTTCACATTTTTTAGAGTTGGTGTAGATTCATGATTAATTTATACTAATTCACTTAGTCTTCAGTCGCCATTTATGGGACCAAAGAAAACTAGTTTCTACACTAATAAATCTCTGTGGAGGGTGTCACAATATTGCTTTTTCCAAGTCAGCGCTGCATGTTGAGTCGTCTCTACACAAAATCTGGGTAGGATGGCGCGGTGTGATTCCATTGGCAGGTAATTACTACCCGCAGGGTTTATGAAAGAGAAGCAAATAGCAATCATATGCGTTGTCCCGTTTGTCTGATATCTAGCACCTTTTCGGGCATGGGCCCGTTTGATCAGAAGATTGCATGCTGGACAACTATTTGGACCTGAAAGCGAGGCTAGTATGAGGTACACCCTCCTGGCTCCACATCTGCAAGGAAAATTGAATGAAAAAAAAAAAAAAGCAAAAACTAATCTTGGACATGCAAGCGGCAAGAGATAATCTATTTTTGATTCCTTTTCTCTCTCTCCTTTTTTCTCTCCGTTGGAAGCTTTAACGGGTGACGCGCAACAATTGCTCACAATTGAGAGTAGCCTTCCTTTTTTATCCATAATCCTTATCTTCAAAACGTAAATAGAATTTGAGTTTATATCTCTGGAAATAACACCAAGAGATTTGACTGCCTCAATTAGCAACGCCCATTAAAGAAATTACGTATGGACCAAACTAAAAGGATTACTGGATTAAAAGAACAAGAGCTCAAACACATGCGCGAGGGATTTGGACGGAAGATCCAACCCAAGTTCACATTACTTAATTGTGATCTTTATTAGATATTTGTGGTTTATATTTATTAACTGCAAGCACACATCAAAAAAATTAAGAAAAATTGCAACTAAGAGGCATGTTTGTGTATATATGGGTTTTATATCTTATTTAATTTTTTCAATAGAACAATTAAAAGAGCAAATTTTCAATTTGTTTTTTTTAAGGGAATAGGTGATTTGAATGGTCTGGTTATGTTAAAAATAACTGAAAAATATTATTGATAGTCATATCAACGTATCAAGAGTAAAAATTGAACTATCCTTTTCCACAAAATTTGCCTAATGATAGTTTTGGTTCACTCCATAACTTACTTTGACAAAATAAATTGTTGGTAACTCAAAGGAACTATCAACATACAAATCAGCTTCCAAGAGTTAAAAGTTTTGTCGGTCATGAATTTGAATTTTCTCATTCTTGTTTGATCCTGACGAGGACAGATTGATGTTAACCATTGACCTTGTCCCAGTAAGGATGCCTAACTTTCCAGTGGAGCAGCAGTGGAAAATAGGGACGGGAATATAGTATATAACATAAAGCAGATCGAGGAGAATTGTACAGTCAAATCAACCCCTGATAGTTAATTTAATAATAAAGATAAACTTAAAATTGTATAAATAACGCTAGTTTATTTCATGTTTTAAGTAGGAATGTGTGATAAAAGTTCAAAATTTGTTTGAAAGGATTCTTGATCTTAAAAATACCATATCACCAAATCATTTTCTTGTGGGAGTAGAATCGTTTATCCAATCATATGTTATATCTACAAGTACTCGCGGATCATATAATTTGCAGGATTCTATGATGAGGTCCCCTGCAAAGTGAGGCGATGAGGGTTCACGTGAAGGGATCTTGACGGTTGAGCATAATTCAACAAATAATAGTTTTACACGTGTCCAAATGGGACATGAATACCGAGTGTGGTCCCGAACGCGGCACCGGCAGATCAATTAAAAGCGATCACATTAATCTTATTTCCAATTGTTTTCGAGGCCTCTCATGCTTGCGTATGTACGTGATTCTAGGGCTTCAGGTACAACCAAGAAGTTTTCCAACCGAAGCTGGAAGCATGAATGGACGAAGGATAAGCCCCGTATCCACTAGATGGTCGTTCCAAACGAATGAAATGTAATATTGAAATTGGGAGACTAACTTAAATTTAATAAACAGCTATTTTTCGTTGTATCGTAAAAGTGAAGTGACCTCTTCAGTATTTAAAAATCTCATGTAGCACCTATGAAAGGAATCAACTTAATTAATCATAAAAAAAAAGATTACAAAAAGAAAAAAAAAAAAAGAAGAGCACACGCGTCCTAAGAAGCAAAAGCCATATAAGAGGAGTGCATATTTTCGTTATATTTTATTAATAAAAAAATATATAATATAAATATAATAAAAATTAAATTAAATAAAAAAATTTTACGTATAAAACGTACTTATTACTATTTTTAAAAATAATTTTTATTTTTATAAATAATATTTTAATATAATAAATTATAATAATTATTTTTTTATGATATAATAAATTTTTTTATTAATATATATTTTAAATAATAAAATAAAATAAATAATATTATTTTATTTAACTTAATAAATTTTAAAAAATAATATAATAAAATATAAAATATGTAATTATTTTTTTATTATTTTTAATTTAATTTTTTATAAAAATAAATACTAAAAATAAAAATAATAGTCAATAGTTATGGTGATTTTATCACTATAATGATTAGTTTAAATAAAAATAATTAGTTTTTTAATGAATATAAATAACTAATATTATTTCAATATAGGATGCAAGAATTTTAATATATATATATATTTCAATATTCTCTCATATATTTTAAATAAACTTTATTAGGTTAAATAATAAATTTATAATACATTACTTTTAGTACCTCTCAAGTTATAAACTAAATATTAGAATATATAAATTTTGATATTTAGAAAAATGATGAAATTAAAACTTTATATGAATATTAATTTTTTTATAAATAAGTGAGTTTGCCTTCATATTATATTTTTTAAAATTATAATATTTAATATAGTTTAACACTATAAGGTCTTACGCTTGATTTATTTTCTTGCAAACTCCAGAGATTTTACCTAGAATCTCATAGAAACAACTTTACTCTTCTCTCATATACTTAAATTTATCAAGTATGTATTCCAATTATATATCACTCATAAGGAATATAGAATTCATTAAAAATATAACTCAAATTTTAATATTAAAATTGTTGTACTATTACTTCATAAAAAGGGATCTTATAATTTTAATATTGTATATAAAATCAATTAATAACTTGTTATTACTCATACAAACTTACTTCAAGAGATCTTCTATCATATAGATTAAGTTCTCATTACTTTTGACCATACTTCATAAATATTAGTCTCATTTCTCTTAATGTAATTTTCACTATCTTTTTACTTAATAGCTTAGTCAAAGGATCTGTTTGATTCATCTTTAATTTTACAAAATTAATTGGTATCACTAAATTATTTAGTAATTACTTAATTAATTCACATTTTAGATGAATATATTTGTTTTTCCCATTATATGATTTGTTCTTTGCGCAAGTAATGGTGGCTTCACTATCACAATGTATCGACGTCGATAGTGTCAATTTCATCTATAATAGAATATCCATTAAGAAATTTCTCAGTCACTCTGCCTCCACACTAACCATCTTCAATGTTATAAATTCAGATTTCATAATAGATTAAATAATAATTGTTTATTTAGTGGACTTTTAAGCCACTACTCCACCTCTAAAGGTGAAAATATAATTACTTATAAATTTTATCTCATTTTAATCAAAAATCTAGTTAATATCGCTATGTCTTTCTAATATAATGGGAAATCCACTATAAACGATCTCTCTTAAACACCTCAAAACTCTTAAGAAATCATTCCAATGATTATGATTTGAATTATGAGAATATTTTTATGACACAAACTAAAAATTTTTTATTACCATAAATAACTAAATTGTTAATACCTACTATTTAAACTTAGTTTATATATAGGTTTTAAATAATTTACAAGTTAAGACTTTTTCAAATTATATATTATTTTTAGTGTTTAATTATGAAATATAAAATTGGTATAAATATATATATTATTTTCTTTTATTCTACTTTTTGCTCTTTTCCTAATAAAGAATTTATAACTCTTTTTTCTTTCTTTTTTCCTTTTCTCACATTAGCTATTCCTAGACATAGTGAAGATAAAAAGAGTTTCACTCTTTTATTTTTTAGAAATTTACATTTAGTATATTATAATTTGGAGGATTTTTAATTTTACTCCTTTAAAAAGGGAATCAAATTAATTCAAAAATTTTAACTAATTACTTAAATTATGTGTTTTTTTTATTTAAATATAACTTGTTTTATTTTTTTTTATTTTGAATAATTTATTATTTAAATTATATAAAAAAATTAAATATTTAAATAATAATATGATATATTTAAATAACTATTCAAATCAAATATTTTTATTCAAATATAGTCATTAATTAATTTATTTATTTTTAAATTTTGAATAACTTATTATAAAAATTGTAAAAATTATGTAAAAATATTTTAAATTTAAATAATATTATAATTTATTTAAATAATTACTCAAATTAAATATTTTTATTTAAATGTAATTTATTTTTTATTTTTTTATTTTAAATAACTTATTATTTAAATTATATAAATTATATTAAAAAATTTTAATTTAAATGATATTTAAATTTATTTAAATAATTATTCAAATTAAGTATATATATATTTTTTTTGAAACTAACTAAATTTATTATTTAAATTGTATAAATTTAATAAAATGAAATTGAATTTAAATAATATTAAAATTCATTTAATTAGTTAGTTGAAAGGAAAAATAATAAAACTATAAGGGTTAATTTGATTTATAAAAGAAGTCATAAGTTTACTAATTTATACTGAAACAATAAGAAGATTGTTTTTTTTTTTTTTTGAATTTTATCTATTTATCTTATGTCTTTACTTTTTAAGAAAAATATACTATACTCATTTTTTTAGAAATAAAATTAACCAATATCTATAATTTGCACATTATAACAATTTACTTTTTTTTAATATAACAAAAATTATATTAAAACTACAAAAATGATAAAAAAAAAATACATTTACCCTTCTTAACAAGCCAAAATACGAAAATTAAGGCAACTATCTCTTTCTCCAAAACACATTTAACTCTCTATCTCTCTCTCTCTTTCGATCTCACTCTCTCCCCCTAGAATGGGATTCATTCTCATTTCTTTTCTTTATGTTCATTGTCAAGAAACCAGGCCATTCAAAATTTCCGAAGCCTATGTTTTTCTCTTTCTTCCTTTGTCATTTCTTTCTACCATAAAAGAGTAGTGACTCCAAATAGGAATGGAACAAGGGCATAGGCATTGGAAATGAGAAAATCAGGGGAAAAAGAAACATTTCACAACTACAAGTTTTTATGCTTTTAAGACACCTTGGGCGAGGCTAGAGATAGGCATGTTTCAAGGATTACTACATCCATGGCATCATTAATTTCACCTTTAGCAATGGAAAATCTCTTTACTAGTTTTTCTTGTTTAAAAATTTTCATTGTTTAGCAATATACATTAGTTATGGATTTTAATAATTACATTCATTTCAAGATTTTTAGACCTAATAAAGTTAATAAACTTGTGTGATTTGAAAGAAAAAGGGGGAAAAAGAAAAGAATAAACAAAATTGCTACAATTATTAGTCTTTAAGGCCGTTAAAATTCTCGTCATTTGCAAGAAATAAAAAAGGATAACCAACTTTGGGACTTCAACGAAAAAGGAAAGAGCCTAAAATGCATTTCTTTTTTTTTTTCTTAACTATAAATTAAAGACAATTTGGTCTCTTTAAATGTTTATAATAATATTTTTTATAATTATTTATAATTTTTTTTACAAACACTTCATAAAAAATATTAATTGTTACAAAAATAATAATAATAATAAAACATCAATATATATTTTTGTCACATTTTTTTAAATATAAATTTTCCTTTATTTTTAATTTCTTTTTCATTCCTTCCTACCAATTCTGTCTCTCTCTCTGTTCTTTTTTTTTTTTTTCTCAATTCTTTTAATTACCCTTTACATTTAATTTATTTTGCTTTCTTCCTTTCTACCATTATTTGTTTCCCCTTAAAATTTGTTGATTACTTACCTCTAACTTAAACTCAAACTTAACACTTTTTATTTTCGAAATGATCTTGATATTATTAAATTAGAACTCATTAATTTTTTTTTTAAATTTTTATTTAAGTAAAAGTGTTAACAGTGAGAAATAGTGATGGATTTGAAGCCCACTAGGTCAGGGCGCTGTGGCCTAAATTTTAAGATTTAGGGGCTTTTGGTGTTTGAGGTTGCTTTGCCTGTTCTCTTGAAAGCCCGCACCTTGTTTTTCCTTTTTATTTTGCGTTTTGGAAGTACGGTCAAAATATTTTCTTTGTTGAACAAATCCAAGTCCGCCAGTCACCGTACAGCTCCTAGCACTAAAAATAAAAATGAGAATAAAAGAAAAATATGCACAGGTCCTAGATGGCTTTTGCTTCTAGGACGCTTGTTTTCCTTTCTTGCTTTTGTAAATTTTTTTGCTTGTGATTATTAATTAAGATGATTTTTTTGGTAAGTGTTATATGAAGCTCTTAAACACTAGAGAAATCACTTTTTCTTCGGATACAAGGAAAAACAGCTGTTTAATCATTAAATTTAAGTTATTCTCATATTTTCAATTTTACATTTCATTCTTTAAAAAAAAAAAAAAAAAGAAAACAAGTTTAATTTCCCTACAAAATTTAGAGGTCTAAAACCAAGTAGCTAAATTTATTACATTAAAGGAACGACCATCTAGTGGATACGGGGCTTATCTTTAGTCAATTCATGCTTCTAGCTTGCGTTGGAAAATTTCTTGGGTGTACCTGAAGCCGTAGAATCACATAGACATGCAAGTATGGGAGAAATTGAAAACAATTGAAAATAACATTAATGTGCTCACTTTTAATTGAAGTGCCGGCGCCGTGTTCGGGACCACACTCGGCATTCATGTCCCCCATTTGGACACGTGTAAAACTATTATTTGTTGGATTATGCTCAAGTTCCCTTCACGTGAAGCCCCGTAGCCTCACTTCTCATGGGACCTCATCTAGAATCTTGAAAATTGTATGATCCGCGAGTACATGTAGCAATAATATATGATTGGATAAATGATTCTAGTTTCACAAGAAAATGATTTGGCGGCCTGATATTTTTATGAGCAAGATTCCTTTCAAACAAATTTTGAACTTTTATCAAATATTCCTACTTAAAACATTAAATATATTAATGTCATCCACACAATTTCATGTTTACCTTCATTATTAAATTAACGGATTTGACAGTATAATTCTCCTCCATATGCTTTATGTTATAGACTATATTCCCGTCCCTATTTTCCACCTTTGCTCTTCACTGGAAAGTTAGGCATACTTACCGGGACAAGGTCAATGGTTAACATCAATCTGTCCTCGTCAGGATCAAACAAGAATGAGAAAATTCAAATTCATGACCTACAAAACCTTTTACTGTTGGAAGCTGATTTGTATGTTGATAGTTCCTTCGAATCACCAACAATTTATTTTGTCAACGTTAATTATTAAGTGAACCAAAACTATCATTAGGCAAGTTTTGTTGAAAAGGATTAGATCAATTTTTACTTTTGATACGTTGATGTGACTATCAATAATATTTTCTAATTATTTTTGACATGATCAGATCATTCACATCACTTATTTCAAAAAAAAAAAAAAAAAACCCAAAAAAACAATAACTGCTTTGAAAATTTGCACTTTTTAATTGTTGTGTAAAAAAAAATTTTGGATAAAATATAAATGTTTAATACGAGAAACAGAAGCAGGTCACACATGCTCAAATATAATTCTTAGTTGCACTTTTCTTTCCTTTTTTCTTTTTTTCTTTTGAGGTGTCATCGTAATTAATAAATATAAACCACAAATATCTAATAACGGTTATAATTTAGTATCGTAGGCTTGTGTTTGATCTTCTGTCCAAATCCATCGCCAATGTGCTTAAACACTTGTTCTTTTAATCCAGTTAGTCCCTTTAGTTTGGCCCATACGTAATTTCTTTAGTGGGCGTTGCTAATTGAGGCAGTCAAATCTCTTGGTGTTATTTCCGGAGATATAAACTCAAAATTCTATTTACGTTATGAAGAAAAAGGATTATGGAAAAGGGATGGGCTACTCTCAATTGCGAGCAATTATGTTGCTAGTCACCCATTAAAGCTTCCGACGGAAAGAAAAAAAATGAAAAACAAGAAAAAGAATCAATAATAGATTATCTCTTGAGGCATGTATGTCCAAGATTAGTTTTTGGTATGTTCTTTTTTTTTTTTTTGGCCATGATGTTCAATTTTCCTTCCAGATGTGGAGCCAGGAGGGTGTACCTCGTGCTAGCCTCGCTTTCTGGTCCAAATAGTTGACTTGCATGTAATCAATTATTCTAGCTTCTTATCAAACGGGCCCATAACCGAAAAGGTATTACATATCAGACAGACGGGCCAACTCAAATAATTGCTATTTGCTTCTCTTTCATAAACCCTGTGGCTAGTAATTACCAGCCAATGGAATCACACCACGCCATCATACCCAGATTTTGTGTAGAGACGACTCAACATGCAGCAGCGCTGACTTGGGAAAAGGAATATTGTGAGACCCTCCACAGAAAATTATTAGTGTAGAAACTTGTTTTTTTGTCCCATAAATAGTTAGTGAAATACTACGCGAGTTCGTATATATTACTAATGAATTTACGTCAATTCTAAAAAATGTGAAGCAAAGCTAAAGCCACCAACATAGATAGAATTTACATTAAACACGCATACAAAAACAGGTAATTCCACTTTATTTTACATTCAATATATCGACTGAAGCCAGTGGAACTATTCCTGAGCACACTAGGAAATAGAAACATACACACCGATCGAAAAGGCTAAACCAACAACGTCCTACTAAAAGTAGTTAGAGGACCTGGCAAGAGTGAGGCACAACTATAAATATATATATAGAAAGTAAGAGATAGAGCTCTAGCTTACATATCTCGGGCGTGGAACACATTGGGGTTCTTCACGACAATATCAAACATGTGAACGGAGCTGAACTTGGAGATATCCCTTGGAAGAGAGATCAAGTCAATGGAAGATTGCTTGTGGAATTGGAAGAGGTCAGGGTTGCCTCCATAGTACCTCTCCCAACCCAACTCTGTCAAGATTTGCTCTAGGCGAGAGTACGAATTTACCACTTGACCGGTTGGCAAGTGCACCAATTCCATGCTCCTACCAGAACTTCCCTGCCGAGTCATGACATTGTTCCCGAAAACCCAGACTCCTGACATTTTTCTTTTCACCTTTTTTTCTTTTTTTTTTTTTGGTTGTGTTAGAGGTTTGACAAGAGTTATTATACGGTTTTAGTCTTAACAGGAAATTGAGTGGGTTGACGCGTGAAGAATGGAATGAGAGGTGGGGTATTTATTTGCGTCATTGGATAGAAGAAAACAAAGGGAAAATACTCAAGCAAGTGGGGGAAAGGGTTTAAAGGAGGGTTTATGATGGGCATGTTTGGCTTTAGTATAGAATCTAGATATAGTGGGTCCATCCTGGTTTAAATATGAAAGTATATAGATGCTCATAGAGTGCGATTTAGGGCACATGTACTGCTCGTGGCGTTGGACTTTAGCGGAAT
Source organism: Rhizophora apiculata (assembly GCA_037832385.1). NCBI lineage: Eukaryota > Viridiplantae > Streptophyta > Magnoliopsida > Malpighiales > Rhizophoraceae > Rhizophora > Rhizophora apiculata. The sequence goes on along the minus strand of CM075433.1, from coordinate 1,054,156 downwards.
CTTTGTGTGGTATAAGCATTGCTTTGTATTAAGAATTGGATGAACCTTTGGGACACTGTTCATGCGGGCTTGTCAAATATTTTCTCCAAGACTATCACCTAAAGAGCTTACGCCCCACTCACATCACGAGACGTCCATGTGAACAGTAGGAGTGATTGGGAGCACTGTGGAGGCAATGTTTTTGGTTGGTGGGTTAGGCAACTGATAGTGGCTGCTTGGGGCTCATTGTTTTGGGTCCACATCATAATTTGGCGAAAAGTTGAAACCGTAAAGGCAATTCCAGTCCTTTGTTGTCAAATCCACGTTAAGTTTTGTGGTTCCTAAAAGGGGCTCCAGTTAGTGGTGGGTCTCCGCCAAGAAATTTTTGCAAATAAAACAAAATGATCTGGGATCTTGGTCGGGCGTGAAAGCCAAGTTAACTGGTTTGTGCCTCGCATGGATTTGGCAAGTTAATTAATACTACTTCAACCTTGTCTCGGCTACAAATAAAATTGTCGAAGTAGAAGGGTTAGGAATTTAAAATTCTTGCATCAAGCAAAGAATCCTGAATTTATCGTAGATTTTCGTATAAAAATTATTACATAATCGCAAAATAATAGAAAATTACTAGACAGAAAAGTTCACAACTCAATGCAACACATATGCGAGATGTTGTCCTCCGGTCGAAGGTCAGTCAACGCCTTTTGGTCGTTGTATTTGTTTTGGTAACCGAAGTGGGTATTGTTATAAGAGGGACTAGAATGCCATGAAATACTTGCATTGCGCTAAAGCATTTGATGTGAAAAGCTGTATTGTTTCTCTCCGGCTAAAGACGCCAACACATAGCTGTTGCTGCTTGGTTGTAATTTGTAAATGGGTAGAATTTTTGTGGGTGTATGAGTTTTAGGTCCAAGGCCTGGTCTTTTGCTTTGTTTTATGCGTCTTTTTTTTTCATGGTTCTGAGCAGAACCTTGAAATATGCTCATTTGGAGCCTTTTTTATGGTTCTAAAGTGAATAATAAATTTTTGTTGTTCAAAAATAGAAATAACAACTATAAATAAGTGGGAATTGATGCTATTTTGTCACTATAAACATTGACAGATCACTAAATCATAAAAACAATTATTATTACAAGAAAGTATCTCACAACATGTGTAAAAAGGAATATTTTCCTTTTTTTTTTTTTTTCTTACATCATAAAGTTTATTGGGTCAAAAATGTTAACAAAAAATTATTGTGAGATACTTATTAAAAATAAGAAATAAAAACAGAAAAAATTTAGCGTAAAAACCGATTTACCTCTTTTTTGTACTTTATTCTGTTTTTCTGTTTTTTAAAAAATCCGTGAATGCTATCGTACACAGAGAAAAGTAAGCACACCAAGATACGCTTACAAGCAATAGCTTGTCAAGGTAAAGCTCCCTCTCAACAGCACAAGGAAATGAAGTCCAAACTCAAACTCAAAACACAAGATCAAAAAGTCCCAAGCATACTATACAAACCCAAGGACTCAAACTATAGCAACATACACCTATAAGCTCAACCAAAGAACACATCTGCATAGAAAAGTCGTAGAGACACGGGAGACCTAGTTTATAGGAAAAGCTCAGTACAAATAAAATCACCACAAATTGTTATAGCACTGAGTGAACACAATAGCTAAAAAGGAAAAAAAAAAACAAAAACAAAAACAAAAACAAAACACACACACATACAAAGGAACATGAAGATTACACCAAGCGTCCCAAAAGTTTGAAAAAGAAAGCAACTCAAACTTTCAATAAGGTAATAAGATTAGAATATTATATTTACTCTTTATATATATATATATATAACTTATAATTTTATATTATATAAATTTATTTTATTAGTTTTATTTTAAATAAATCTCATTTATTATATGATATAATGTGATATAAGATTATAAAAAAATTATATTAAAGTAAAAATCCCAGCCATGTATTCCTTGTTTACTCAAGTCATCCACGATGGCCTTAGATTCTCTGATTCAATAATAATGTGTTTTCTTAATAAACCTTCATTGGAGAAAGATAATTCCCTGGATTTCTTAATAACAAGAAGTTCAGCCACATCTAAGTCATGAACACTACCAATGGGACGTGGATGTAAACACACCGTTGCTGCTCTTTTCCTCCTTAATTGAATAGTTCAGAGGCCTTTTATCCAAAAAAAAAAAAAGAGGACTTAGCTCATGTCATGTGAAAATTAATATAACCTATCAATTTCCTAGAAACTTACAACATTCTATCTGTTTCTTCCATTAAAATGAAAACAAAAGTTATAAATTCATTATTTTAGATTTTGTTTTTGGAAAAGATAAATTCAACTACTTAATTACCTCTGAATTTTCAAACGCAAATCTGTGATTCATATACATTAGTACATGATAGTGTTTAAGTCATTTTATCTCCAACATGATTTCTTCTTGATAAATTGACGGTAAAATTTTATTAGAGAAAGAGATAAAAGATAGGAGACCCCTAACATGACACGAAATCAATTTTTTGTTAATATCTTCGTCATCTCGGACGAATAAAAATTATTAGACAAAGTGTAATTAATTACTGGATATATAGCCAATAGGCTACACAAGTTTGCTATACCACAAAACATAGTCGCGATAGAACTTGAAATTATCAATTTCCATTCACAAAGGATGTTTCCCCTAAAGTGCTCGTAGAGAGGACCACAACAGAGCAAACGTTATATGCCTGATCCAGCTAAGTTTCTTATCTCCTTAAAAACTTCAGGTTATTTTAGCTACAAATCGCGACGCCTTCCACATGAGATCACATGGGCTTAAGTGGTCCATGGATAGGACCTCCCCCACCCGGGGATTCTAGCCAAGTCTATCATTAGCATGGACGTAGTCATCCTTAGATTTTTGTCAAGAATTATTATAGCCGTTAATTATACATTTATTATCTTTATTATTAGTTCCAATCATCTATTTTGAAAAACTTAAAGTATAGAATTAATGGTGCTAATGGTGTAATGTATGAATCTGCGTATGTTATGCGATAATTGTGCAACACTTAATCATTCTAATCTCTAGTTATAAGTTATTAATTTTTTTATTTAATATAGATTATATTGAATTAAATTTTGAGTGAGTTAAATGAAATCAGATTAGATAAGCCTTTAACACCTATAACTAAGAATTCGTAAAATATGTACAGTACTGAAGAACGCTGCAATTGACAGGTTAGCGCAACATTCAACGAGCGCGTGGTCCTTGGTTAAGCTTCATGTTTGTTGAACGGCGATTCTTCCTGCGAGCCCCCATAAGAAAAATGGAAGCAATTCAAGCCTGAAGGGGAAGATTGGTCTAAACTTTGCTCCTCTTTAGGCATACCGTAAGGTCCCCATGAGATGGACCCTTCAAAAAAATCGTGTTCTTACTATGATCTGGCCCTTTCGGAGAATCCTGATAGTGGTGCAGCTGGTGCCAAAAAGCCAAGCCAACACACAAGAATCCTTCATTACTCTTTGCTTCGTCTTCATTTCTTTTTCTTTTTCACCCCATCCATTCAAGAAAGTCTTCCTGTCATACTCGACTTTCGAATTTTCTCGGATAACATTGCCAACTGTTTTCTTTAGTTTTTTTGCTTCAATGCAAAGTTTTTGGTGTTTCTGACAAGCAGGATTAAAGGTGTCAACTTCGGCAGAGACAAAAAAGGCCAAAAAGAAAAAAAAAAAAAAGTGAATATTCTATGCCGATTAAAAACGGATAAGCTTGCAATACTTTTAGATTCTTCGCCGCAAAGAGTTTTGATTGCTGCAACCTTAAAAGAAAAAGGAAAAAAGAGTTATGCTTGAATTAATGAACCAAAGACAATTCACTCTCAGTGCAAATTGCGGCTAAAAAAACATTCGAGAGAGTTGCCGAAATGGGCAAAAAAACAAAAACAAGGGAAGCATGAGTAGCAGCTAACCTTATTAACATTTAACCCGTACAAAGTAAATGCGATTAGACTGAAAGATGTTGCATGGCTTCTGTTTTGTTTTGTTGCCTGGTCTTGTCTCTATAAAAGGGCTATTAACCAGTGAAGTACCCATCGTCAATTAATTACAAATCCTTTGACAATTAGAACTTTAATGTATAATTATTACGTTAGTGGTTAGTAATTGATTCAAAATACAATCTAATAATGTAGTATATGCAAGTTTCGATGTTCGGTTAGACTTTGATAGCTTTGACACCTTGTAAAAATTCATGAGCAACCATTTGGCTACTCCATCCCTCTCCTCTAACATTTAACAGATAATTGCTATTTATTTTATAGTTAACAAAAACATATAAAATTAAAGAAACATTAAGGACTGATATTTAATAAGACTTTTTGACATTTTGTATTATTGTTTTCTCTTCTTAGTGTTTCATTTTTTCTTTTATAGTAATTCTGTTATTAATTTTTTTTTTCCCACATAATTTTTTAACTAGGTACGGGGGGAAATTTTTACTTTATTTCAAATATCTTTGAAAATTTAGAAGATAAAATCTAACAAAATTATGTAAATTCAACTCACACCGCGTAAAGGATAAACCAAGCCGAATTATCATCAATCACAACATTTAGGGCACCAAGTCGTCAATCATTATAAAGTTTGCTTATGTAATTGTTTGATTTTTCGGAGGACAGAGCCAGCAGAGCGATACATCCTCCGAAATCCCCATCGCTTTTTTCCTTTGTCATGACAATTGGAAATTTGGTGGAGACAATTCACCAATTCCATCACGCATACCAAACCTTATCAATATATATGCTTAGCTTTCTATTCCTTTGCTATTTCCAAATCAGAATGAAGCGTCCGCCCTTTCTTTGATGAATGAAGATTAGTATATATAATTGCAAAAAATAATGTAAATGTGTACAATAAATGAAGCAATGGTAATTTGTAAAAACAAGACCACTACTTGTGTGAATACAGTAAGGAGGAAGTGTCCATTATTTGTTTAAGAGAAAACCTGCACTGCCACTCTCTAAATCAGAAGCCTCATTCTTTCCTAGCTAAACCCGTTTCTAAATATGGAGTTCAAGATAAGCGAATCATGGCGCTTCGCCAGAGAGAGAAGGTTTAAAAGATTTATGTTCAACTGCACATTGATTAAAAACAGTGAATTAAAAAACTTTAAGAACATAAAAAACATTATTGTTTGTTTTTTTTTCTTTTTCTTTTTCGTTAGTTTATGGGATTTATGGATCTTAGACTTAAAATTAAAAGTTTACGTGACTGTATGATTAGATTTTATGACAAATAATAAAAAACATTGTTGCAATAAAAACTTTTGTTAAACAAAGTCATCGTTAAAAACACATAATTATTGATTTCTTTTTCGTCTTTTGTAGTTTTAAAGGAAATATTTAGAAGGGTTTCTATATATTTTAAGGAGTAGAGAGCATATATACTGCTTTAGCGTTTTCGTCACTCTCTCATTAATGTATTGATTGCCAAAGAAAGATCTAGGGAATAAGCTTGTTATTACATAGGGAATTAGAAAAAGCTTAAATTCAATTAGAGTGAGGTTATAGTGCCTCGTGGAAATCTAACTCAATGAAAGGAATATTGCCGAACTCAGAGGACCAGAAATTCAGTTAGGATACAGTTTTAGTTTGTTAAATATGAGCACGAATGTCCTTGCTCTGTGCCATATTCCGTTCTAGAGCTGGAATAATTAAGGTGTGAAATGGGAACGTGGGCTAGGAATTTTAGGCGGGATGGGAATTGTAATTCTTTCTACTTCTCGGGGTATAATGACAGACGGAGAAGCTCGGTTAGAAAGAATCGGTGGAGAAACCTTATGTTATATATGATAATCTTTTTTATATCCGAATTTTATCCAAATTTTGTATTTATTTTGTGAAAAAAAAAAAAAACAGATTTCTAATAATATTCTTTTAACATTATATTCGTCATTACATTAGTTTAGTCATTATATTAGTTAATTTTTCAAAAAAATTTTAAATAAAATAAAAAAGATGAAAAAATAAAATGGAATAACAAATATGAAAGTTAATTTGATTTTACAGATACTTTTAGAGTTATGAAATTAGATTTATAAAATTAAAAAATTATTTTTAAATTATAATATTAAAAATTAATTATTTATAAAATAAAAATATTTAAATTATATATATAATAAATAATATTAATATTTTTATATTAATCAAAATGTATAAAATTTATATTTATATTTTTAACAAAGTATAATATAAATATAATTTTATATTATATAAATTTATTATATTTTTATTTTTAATTTAATTCTTTTTTTTTTTCAAACTCATAGTTAAATTAATTTAACTTATATTTTTATCAAGACAAATTAAAAGTTTTTTCAAACAGTCGTTGAGGGCTAAACACCTGTAAAATAAGAAAGCTCGAATTGCGAGTGAGAGGCCATCGTTTATATGGCTAATAATGACGACAGATAGATTGCGCGGTCCATACACCTTGCGTGATGTTGCGGAAAAACTATGATGCCACATGGAGAATGAAATAAACTCTTCGGAAGTTTTAAGCTTTTAAGGAATTTAATGAGTATTAAAATTTTTTAACTTTTAAATTTAATTTTAAATATTAAGTCTTTTAATAGTTTCACTCGGAAAGAATCATATGTCTTTAAAATATAAAAATATACCAAAAACTCAACTACGCACATGAGTACATATTTTTCTTAAACTCTCCTCTTTTCTTCTACAAATAAAGACAAAAACCCTCCTACATCCAATTTTTTTTTTAATTTTTTCGCAAATGCATACCCAAAAACGAAAACTGCTTATTATGAATCTGATTTAGTCTCTTAAAAAAAAATTTTCAATCTCTAATTCTCACTTTCCTTCCTTTGTAATTTGCCGCACTTTCATAAATTAATTTTAGGAATTTAAGGGGCTGTTTTGGAGAAAATATGAGGAAAAATGAGAAGAGATTATTGGTGGTGGTGATAGCCCTAATGTGGTGAGGAGATGGCGGCAGGGGGCAGCAGCTATGGAGGTGGTGGCCGATGTCGGCTGTTTTGTGTGGGAATGGTGAAAAGGAAAAGAAAGCTTATGTTAGGAGTGGAAAAGGAGGTATAGCTCAGGGGGGGTAGGACGTGCGACGGCCGACTCGGAAGAGGTGGTGGCTGGCAGAAGCAGTGGGCAAGGAGGACTGGTGTGGCTGAAAAAGATGGATTAGGAGGAAAATAGCAAAAGAAAGAAGAAAAAGAGGCAACATCGGACTGGGGAAGAAGAAAAGAAAATGATAAGGGAACCAAAAAAAACAAAAAACAAAAAACAAATTATGGACATGAGTACCGTAAGTCCATCTATCCCCTAATTAGTTTTTTAAATAAAAATGTAAATTTTTTTGACATATTTGGATTGTTCCTTCTTTTTCTCTTCCTTCGAATTGTTAGGTCAAAGTATATATTGAATCGGTCAGACCAATTTCATCAATATATATATATATATATATATTTAGAAGCAATTTTTGTGAAGCCACAAAATTTTAGTCTGTTGTGGGTCCCGCCTTAGTCATAGTTACCGTATTGGAGAAATGTGTTGAAAAGTTTAAAAATTTTAATTAATTAATAACATTAAATTAAATCGAGTTAAAATTTTAATTAATTAATTAAAATTTTTAATTAATTAATTAAAATGATATAAATTATATTTTATAATTTGATAACTTATTTTAATTTTAAAAAATTAATAATTAATTAAATTAAAATAAAATATTTTATATGTATATATATAATAAATATTAATAAAATATTTTTAGATATTAAATAATAATTTATTTATCTTATATAATATTATTATAATAAATTTTTAAAAAATATATATTAAAAATATTTTTATTTATTTAAATAAAAATTTAATTTAATTTTAAGTTTTAATTTAATATCACTGAATTATTAAATTTAAACGACGCGGTCTTTTTTGGGTTTGTAAGCCGTGAGCACTCCCGACCCGTAAGGCAGATTGATAATAGTTCATATCACTGCCCCTGTCAGGTCGAACTAATGCAAATTATTAAATTCACAAATGTAGTATCTAGGAGCTTTTCGTAATTATGCACCTTTTTCGTTGCCAATCAAAAACCCAAAAAGGAAAAAAAAAAAAAAAACGAATTTCATAATTAAATCAATGGACACAACAAGAGCTTTGCACATTATTTATCCTCCACATGTAATAAGAATTGCATTTTAATTGCTAATTTTTCTTATATCTTAATCTATTATTTTATCAATACAAAATAAAAAAATTTAGCATAAATTTTGTTTGATATTATAATAAAAATTATATTGAGGTATGAAAACTATATTTTACACTAAAAAATAATTATTGTTATAATTAAAAAAAAAAGATACTTTTCAATTATGATATTTTCTAAAATTATAATTTAAAAAAAAATAATTTAAAAATATTTTTAAAAATATTAAATAATTTTAAATTAAATAAATAAAATAATTTTAATAATTTAAAAAATTATTTAATATTGTTATTATATAAATTTTTTAAATAAATAATATTTAAATATTTTTAAAATTTATTTAAATTTTAAAAATAAATTTATAAAATTATAATTAATAAAAACACTAAATTTAATAAATTTTTTATTGACTAAAATATCTCCTATACTTTAATAATAAAAATTTTATTTTTAAGAAATATTTTAAATTTTTGTAAAATTTTTTTTAACAAAATCATAATAAAATAAATTTTTTAAATTAAAAATCTTTTATATAATTAAAGATTTTTTTCATAAGAATTTTATTATTATTAACAAATAATATATTATTTTAATAAATAATATTTTTACTTTCAACATTTTTAAAAATAATATTTTTTATTTATAATACATTATTTAACAATATTATCAAATAAAACTACAATTTTACCATAATTATAATTATACCAAGATAAAAGAATATAATAAATTTTAATTCATTATACTCAAAAAAATTTTTCTAACTCAAATTAAGAATTTTCTATCATTATAAATAACTAAATTATACTACTTAAATCAAATTTATATGTAAATTTTAAATAATTTACAAATTAAATTTTTTTTAATTATATATTATTTTTAGTGTTTAACTAAGAAATATAAAATTAGTATAAATATAAATATTATTTTTTTCATTATTCATATACTCCTTTCCTTATAAAAAATTTATAATTTTTTTCTTTCTCTCACGTTCACTTTTCCTAAAAATAGAGAAGATAAAAAAATTTTCACTCTTTTATTTTTGAGAAATTTACATTTAGTATTTGGAGGCCTCTAAAAAAAAGGAATCAAATTAACTCACAAATTTTAAATAATTATTTAAATTAAGTATTTTTTTTATTCAAATGCAACTCTTTTGTTTTTTTATTTTTTTTTTAAATTTAAATAACTTTTAATTTAAAGTAAGTAAATTATAGAAAAAATTTAAAATTTGATAATAATATAATTTATTTAAATAGTTATTCAAATCAAATATTTTTATTTAAATATAATTTATTTATTTATTTTTTAATTTTAAGTAACTTATTAATAAATTTATAAAAATTATGTAAAAATATTTTAAATTTAAATAAGATTATTTTTCATTTAAATAGTTGTTTAAATTAGATTTTTTTATTTAAATTTAATATTTTTTATTTTTTATTTTAAATTACTTATTATTTAAATTAATTAAATTATATAAAAATATTTTAAATTTAAATAATATTAAAATTTATTTAAATAATTATTTAAATTAGATTATTTAGTTCATATTTTACATATTTTACTTTTTAAAAAAATTTAAAAATTTTATTAATTAAATTGTATAAATTTTATAAAAAATTAAATGTAAATAACATTAAAATTCACTTAATTAATTATTTAAGAAGAAAAGTAATGATATTATAAAGGTTAACTTGATTTATGAAAGAAGTCATAAGTTTATTGACTTGCATTGGAACATAGTAAGATTGTTTTTTTAAAAAAAAAAAAATTATCTACTTATATGATATCTTTATTTTCTAAGAAGAACTTATTTTATTCACATTTTTTAAAAATAAAATTAGCAAATATATATAATTTGCACCTTGTAACAATTTACATTTTTTTATTTTTAAATATAACAAAAATTATGCTAAAACTACGAAAATGATAAAATGATACATTTACCCTTCTTAACAAGCCAAAATACAAAAATTGAGGCAACTATCTTTCCCTCCAAAACACAGTAAACTCTCTCTCTCTCATTCTGTCTCTCTCTCTAGAATGGGATTCATTCTCATCTCTTTTCTCTATGTTCATTGTCAAGAAACCTAGCCATTCAAACTTCCCAAGCCTACGTTTATCTCTTTCTTCATTTATCATTTCTTTCTATCATAAAAGAGCATTGACTCTAGATAGAAATGGAACAAGGACAGAAGCATTGCAAATGAGAAAATAAGGGGATAAAGAAACATTTCACAACTACAAGTTTGTATGCTTTCAAGCTAGAGATAGGCATGTTTCAAGGATGGCTACATCGGTGGAACCCTTAATTTCACCTTTAGCAATGGAAAATCCCTTTACTAATTTTTCTTATGTAAAAATTTTCATTGTTTAACAATATACATCAGTTGTAAATCTTAATAATTATATTATTTTGAGATTTTTAGACCTAATAAAGTTAATAAATCTATATAATTTGAAAGAAAAAGAAAAAAAAATAAACAAACATGCAATTTTTAGTTTTTAAGGTCCTTAAATTTCTCCTCATTTGCAAGAAATAAAAAAGGACGAGCAACTTTACTACTAAACTGAAAAGGCAAAAGCCTCAAATGTTTTTCTTTTTTCATTATAAATTGAAGATAATTTGGTCTCTTTTAATATTTATGACAATATATTTTTGTAATTATTTGTAACATTTTTTAGCAATTACTTAGCAAAAGAGATTAATTGTTACTGAGAAAAATAAAACATCTATGTATTTTTTTTTGTCACATTTTTGCTAAATATAAATTTCTCTTTATTTTTAATTTTTTTAATTCTTTTAATTATATATTTCCTTTTACTTTTTATTTATTTTGCTTTCCTTTTTACCATTATTCTTTTTCCCTTAAACATTTTCAATTACTTAACTCTAATTGAAACTCAAACTTAACCCTTTTAAATTTTGCAATGATTTTGATATCAATAAATTACAACTCATGAATTTTTCTTTTAAATTTTTATTTAAGTAAAAGTGTTAAAAGTGAGAAATAGTGATCGATCTGAAGCCCACTAGGGCGGGGCGCTGTGGCCTAAACTTCTAGATTTAGGGGCTTTTGGTGTTTGGGGTTGCTTTGCCTGTTCTCGTGAAAGCCCGCACCTTGTTTTTCTTTTTATTTTCCATTTTGAAAGTACGGTCAAAATAATTTCTTTGTTGAACAAATCCAAGTCCGCCCGTCACTGTGACATGATGTACAACTCCCAGCGCCAAAAATGAAAATGAGTATGAAGGAAAAATATGCACAGCTCCTACATGGCTTTTGCTTCTAGGACGCTTGTGCTCTTTTTTTCTTTTTGTAATTTTTTTTTCTTGTGATTATTAATTAAGATGATTTTTTCATAAGTACTGTATAAGGCTCTTAAATATTAAAGAAGTCACTTCTTCTTCAGATGCAACGAAAAACAGTTGTTTAGTCATTAAATTTAAATTATTCTCATAATTTTAATTTTATATTTCATTAGTTTAAGCAAAAAAAATGTATTTAATTTTTCTACAAAATTTAATTTAAAGGTTAAAAACCGAGCAGCTAATTTTATTTCACTAAAGGAACGGCCATTCAGTAGATACGGGGCTTATCTTTAGTCAATTCAGGCTCCTAGCTTCCGTTGGAAAACATCCTGGGTGTGCCTGAAGCCGTAGAATCACATTGATATGCAAGTACGAGAGGCTTTGAAGACAATTGAAAATAATATTAATGTGCTCACTTTCGATTGATGTGCCGGTGCCGTAGTCGGCACCACCCTCGGTATTGATGTCCCATTTGGACACGTGTAAAACTATTATTTGTTGGATTATGCTCAACTGTCAAGATCCCTTCGCGTGAAGCCTCATAGCCTCACTTCTCAAGGGACCTCGTCATAGAATCTTGAAAATTATATGATCCGTGAGTACTCGGAGCTATAATATATGATTGGATAAATGATTGTAGACTTTCACGAGAAAATGATTTGGTGGCATGATATTTTTATGAGCAAGATTCCTTTCAATAAAATTTTGAACTTTTATCACATATTCCTACCTAAAACATTAAATATATTAACGTCATCCACACAATTTCATGTTTTCCTTTATTATTAAATTAACTACAGGGGTGGATTTGACAGTATAATTCTCCTCCATATGCTTTATGTTATATGCTATATTCCCGTCCCTATTTTCCACTGTTGCGTTTCACCGGAAAGTTAGGCAATACTTACTGGGACAAGGTCAATGGTTAACATCAATCTGTCCTCATCGGGATCAAACAAGAGTAAGAAAATTCAAATTCATGACCTACAAAACATTTTACTCTTGGAAGCTGATTTGTATGTTGATAGTTCCTTTGAACCACCAACAATTTATTTTGTCTAAGTTAATTATGGAGTGAACCAAAACTATTATTAGGCCAGCGTTGTTAGAAAGGATTAGATCACTTTTACTTTTGATCCGTTGACATGATTATCAATAATATTTTTTAATTATTTTTTAAATGACCCGACCACTAAAAAAAAAAAAATACTTGCTTTGAAAATTTGCTATTTTTGATTGAATACGAGAATCAGACGCAAGTCACACATAATCAAACATAATTTTTAGTTGTACTTTTAAAATTTTTCGATGTGTGATTGTAATTAATAAATATAAATCACAAATATTTAATAATAGTTATAATTGAGTAGCGTAAGCTTGTGTTTGATCTTCTGTCCAAATCCCTCGCGAATGTGTTTGAACTCCTGTTCTTTTAATCCCGTTAGTTCTTTTAGTTTGGCCCATAAGTAATTTCATTAGTGGGCGTTGCTAATTGAGGCAGTCAAATCTCTTGGTGTTATTTCCAGAGATATAAACTCAAATTCTATTTACGTTGTGAAGAAAAGGATTCTGGAAAAGGGATGGCTACTCTCAATTGTGAGCAATTATGTTGCCCGTCACCCATTAAAGCTTCCGACGGAAAGGAATAAAAAGGGAAAAGAATCAATAATAGATCATCTCGAGGCATTTACGTCTAAGATAAGCTTTTGTTTTTTTTTTTTTTTAAAAAAATTTTTTTTTCCCATGATGTTCAATTTTCCTTGCAGATGTGAAGCCAGAAAAGGTACAAATAGTTGTCGTGCATGTAATCAAATTATTTTAGCTTCTTTATCAAACGGGCCCATGGCCGAAAAGGTATTAGATATCAGACGGACGGACTAACGCACATGATTGCTATTTGCTTCTCTTTCATAAACCCTGTGGCTAGTAATGACCAGCCAATGGATTCACACCACGCCATCATACCCAGATTTTGTGTGGAGACGACCCAACATGCAGCGCTGACTTAGGGAAAGGAATATTGTGAGACCCTCCACAGATAGAAGCTTGTTTTTTTGGTCTAATGAAATACTACGCGAGTTCGTATATATTACTAATGAATATACGTCAATTCTAAAAAATGTGAAGCAAAGCTAAAACCACCAACATAGATAGAATTTACATTAAACACGCATACAAAACAGGTAATTCCACTTTATTTTACATTCAATATATCGACTGAAGCCAGTGGAACTATTCCTGAGCACACTAGGAAATAGAAACATACACACCAATCCAAAAGGCTAAACCAACAACGTCCTACTAAAAGTAGTTAGAGGACCTGGCAAGAGTCAGGCCCAACTATAAATATATATATAGAAAGTAAGAGATAGAGCTCTAGCTTACATATCTCGGGCGTGGAACACATTGGGGTTCTTCACGACAATATCAAACATGTGAACGGAGCTGAACTTGGAGATATCCCTTGGAAGAGAGATCAAGTCAATGGAAGATTGCTTGTGGAATTGGAAGAGGTCAGGGTTGCCTCCATAGTACCTCTCCCAACCCAACTCTGTCAAGATTTGCTCTAGGCAAGAGTACGAATTTACCACTTGACCTGTTGGCAAGTGCACCAATACCTTCCCCCTACGAGAACCTGCCTGCCGAAACACGCCATCACTCCCGAAAACCCAAACTCCTGTCATTTTTCTTTTCACCTTTTTTTGTTTTTTTTGGGTTGGTTATAGGTTTTGAGAAGAGTTATTGTAGGGTGTTAGTCTTAACAGGAAATTGAGTGGGTTGGCGAGCTAAGAATGGAATGAGGTGGGGTATTTATTTGAGTCATTGGGTAGAAAAAACAAAGGGAAAATACTCAAGCAAGTGAGGGAAAGGGTTTAAAGGAGGGTTTATGATGGGCATGTTTGGCTTTAGTATAGAATCTAGATATAGTGGGTCCATCCTGGTTTAAATATGAAAGTACATAGATGCTCATAGAGTGCGATTTAGGGCACATGTACTGCTCGTGGCGTTGGGCTTTAGCGGAATCTTTGTGTGGTATAAGCATTGCTTTGTATTAAGAATTGGAGGAATCTTTGGGACACAGTTCATGCGGGCTTGTCAAATATTGTCTCCAAGACAATCACCTAAAGACGTTTACGCCCCACCCACATCACGAGACGTCCATGTGAACAGTAGGAGTGATTGGGAGCACTTTGGAGGCAATATTTTTTGTTGGTGGGTTAGGCAATTGATAGTGGCTGCTTGGGGCTTATTGTTTTGGGTCCTCATCATCATTGGCGAAAAGTTGAAACCTTAAAGGCAATTCTAGTCCTTTGTTGTCAAATCGACATTACGTTTTGTGGTTCCCAAAAAGGGCTCCGGCTAGTGGTGGGTCTCCGCCAAGAAATTTTTGCAAATAAAACAAAATATCTGGGATCTTGGTCGAGCGTGAAAGCTTGTGTGCGCTTGCAGGGCCTAGTTGATTGGCTTGTGCCTCGCACGGATTTGACAGGTTGATTAATACTACTTCAACCTTGTCTCGGCGGCGGATAAAATTGTCCAAGTTGAAGGGTCAAGAATTTAAAATTCTATGCATCAAGCAAAGAATCCTGGAGTTATCAGAGATTTTCATGGAGAAATTATTACATAGTCGCAAGAAAATTACTAGAAAGGATAGTTCACAACTCCTCGCAGCACATAAGCGAAATGTTGTCCTCCGGTCAAAGGTCAGTCAACGCCTATTATACAAGCTATTTTGGTCGTTGTATTTGTTTTGGTAATCGAGGTGGGTATTGTTATAAGAGGGTCAAGAATTCCATGAAATACTTGCATTGCGCTAAAGCATTTGATGTTAAAAGCGGCATTATTTCTCTCCAGCCAAAGACGCTTACATATGGCTGCTGTTGCTTGGTTGTAATTTGTAGATGGGTAGAGTTTTTGTCGGGGTGTGAGTTTTAAGTCCAAGGCCTTGTCTTTGTGTGTTTTTTTTGTTTTTTTTTTTTTAAAGGATTATGAGCATAACCTTGAAATATGCTCCCTTGCGCCCCTTTTTTATGGTTTTATTATTATTTTATTGTTCTATAAACAGTGACAGATGACTAAATCATGAAAACAGTGGTTATTAAAAAAAATATCTCTCAACATGCCTCCTTCTCAAGATATATATATATATATATATATATATATAACCAATCATGAGGTTTATTGGGTCATAAATAAACTAACAAAGAATTGTTATGAGATACTTATTAAAAAGAAAGAAAGGAAGGAAAGAAAATGTCTTGCGTAAAAACCGATTTAACACCCTTTTGTACTTTGTTCTTTTTTTCATTTTTTTTAATAAATCGGCGAATGCTTTCCTACACAGAGAAAAGGTACGCACAGCAACATAGACTTACAAGCAATAGCTCATCAAGGTAAAGCTCCCTCTCATCAACGCAAGGAAATAAGTCCAAACTCAAACTCAAAGCACGATGTATTCCTTGTTTACTCAAGTCATCCACGATGGCCTTAGATTCTCTGATAATATTTCCAACTTTCCATTATGAAATTCCAAATAATTCTCAAAAGCTCGCACTTTTTTGCGCAATCTTTCAAATAGTATTGTTTTTCACCCAACAAATCGCACTAGCCGAATCTGATTCAATAATAATGTGTTTTCTTAAGAAATTTTTATTGGAGAAAGATAATTCCCTAGATTTCTTGATAACAAGAAGTTCCGCCACGTCTAAGTCATGAATCCTACTACTAATGGGACATGAATGTAAACACACCTTTGGTACACTTTTCCTCTTTAATTGATTATTTCATAGGCTTTTATTCAAAAAAAAAAAAAAAAAAAGGACTTAGCTCATCTCGTCACATTCTATCTGTTTGTTCCACTAATATGGAAACAAAAGTTAAAGATTCATTAGTTTAGATTTAAAAAAATAATAAAAAATTTAACTATTTAATTATTTTTTATCTTTTAAATTTAATTCTGTCATTCATATACATCAATACATAATAGTGTTTAAATAATTTTATTTTCAAGATGATTTCTTCTTGATAAATTGGAATAAAATTTTATTAGAAAAAGGGATAAAAGATACAGACCACCGACCACAACAAAAAGTGAATCTCCTATATATGTTACCCAAGCATGACACAAACTCAATCTTTTGCTAATATCTTTGTCACCTTGGATGATTAAAAAATATTAGACAATGAGTTATTAATTACTGAATATATAGCCAATAAGTTTACACAAGTTTGCTATACCACAAAACATAGTCACGATAGAACTTGAAATTATCAATTTCCATTCAGAAAGGATGTTTCCCCTAAAGTGCTCGTAGAGAGGACCACAACAGAGCAAACGTTATATGCCTGATCCAGCTAAGTTTCTTATCTCCTTAAAAACTTCAGGTTATTTTAGCTACAAATTGCGACGCCTTCCACATGAGATCACATGGGCTTAAGTGGTCCATGGATAGGACCTCCCCCACCCGGGGATTCTAGCCAAGTCTATCATTAGCATGGACGTAGTCATCCTTAGATTTTTGTCAAGAATTATTATAGCCGTTAATTATACATTTATTATCTTTATTATTAGTTCCAATCATCTATTTTGAAGAACTTAAAGTATAGAATTAATGGTGCTAATGGTGTAATGTATGAATCTGCGTATGTTATGCGATAATTGTGCAACACTTAATCATTCTAATCTCTAGTTATAAGTTATTAATTTTTTTATTTAATATAGATTATATTGAATTAAATTTTGAGTGAGTTAAATGAAATCAGATTAGATAAGCCTTTAACACCTATAACTAAGAATTCGTAAAATATGTACAGTACTGAAGAACGCTGCAATTGACAGGTTAGCGCAACATTCAACGAGCGCGTGGTCCTTGGTTAAGCTTCATGTTTGTTGAACGGCGATTCTTCCTGCGAGCCCCCATAAGAAAAATGGAAGCAATTCAAGCCTGAAGGGGAAGATTGGTCTAAACTTTGCTCCTCTTTAGGCATACCGTAAGGTCCCCATGAGATGGACCCTTCAAAAAATCGTGTTCTTACTATGATCTGGCCCTTTCGGAGAATCCTGATAGTGGTGCAGCTGGTGCCAAAAAGCCAAGCCAACACACAAGAATCCTTCATTACTCTTTGCTTCGTCTTCATTTCTTTTTCTTTTTCACCCCATCCATTCAAGAAAGTCTTCCTGTCATACTCGACTTTCGAATTTTCTCGGATAACATTGCCAACTGTTTTCTTTAGTTTTTTTGCTTCAATGCAAAGTTTTTGGTGTTTCTGACAAGCAGGATTAAAGGTGTCAACTTCGGCAGAGACAAAAAAGGCCAAAAAGAAAGAAAAAAAAAAAGGTGAATATTCTATGCCGATTAAAAACGGATAGGCTTGCAATACTTTTAGATTCTTCGCCGCAAAGAGTTTTGATTGCTGCAACCTTAAAAGAAAGAGGAAAAAAGAGTTATGCTTGAATTAATGAACCAAAGACAATTCACTCTCAGTGCAAATTGCGGCTAAAAAAACATTCGAGAGAGTTGCCGAAATGGGCAAAAAAACAAAAAAAAGGAAGCATGAGTAGCAGCTAACCTTATTAACATTTAACCCGTACATAGTAAATGCGATTAGACTGAAAGATGTTGCATGGCTTCTGTTTTGTTTTGTTGCGTGGTCTTGTCTCTATAAAAGGGCTATTAACCAGTGAAGTACCCATCGTCCATTAATTACAAATCCTTTGACAACTAGAACGTTAATGTATAATTATTACATTAGTGGTTAGTAATTGATTCAAAATACAATCTAATAATGTAGTATATGCAAGTTTCGATGTTCGGTTAGAATTTGATAGCTTTGACACCTTGTAAAAATTCCTGAGCAACCATTTGGCTACCCCATCCCTCTCCTCTAACATTTAACAGATAATTGCTATTTATTTCATAGTTAACAAAAACATATAAAATTAAAGAAACATTAAGGACTGATATTTAATAAGACTTTTTGACATTTTGTATTATTGTTTTCTCTTCTTAGTGTTTCATTTTTTCTTTTATAGTAATTCTGTTATAAATTTTTTTTTTTCCCACATAATTTTTTAACTAGGTACAGGGAGAAATTTTTACTTTATTTCAAATATCTTTGAAAATTTAGAAGATAAAATATAACAAAATTATGTAAATTCAACTCACACCGCGTAAAGGATAAACCAAGCCGAATTATCATCAATCACAACATTTAGGGCACCAAGTCGTCAATCATTATAAAGTTTGCTTATGTAATTGTTTGATTTTTCGGAGGACAGAGCCAGCAGAGCGATACATCCTCCGAAATCCCCATCGCTTTTTTCCTTTGTCGTGACAATTGGAAATTTGGTGGAGACAATTCACCAATTCCATCACGCATACCAAACCTTATCAATATATATGCTTAGCTTTCTATTCCTTTGCTATTTCCAAATCAGAATGAAGCGTCCGCCCTTTCTTTGATGAATGAAGATTAGTATATATAATTGCAAAAAATAATGTAAATGTGTACAATAAATGAAGCAATGGTA
Organism: Rhizophora apiculata; assembly: GCA_037832385.1. Classification (NCBI taxonomy): domain Eukaryota; kingdom Viridiplantae; phylum Streptophyta; class Magnoliopsida; order Malpighiales; family Rhizophoraceae; genus Rhizophora; species Rhizophora apiculata. The sequence goes on along the minus strand of CM075433.1, from coordinate 1,035,115 downwards.
ATTTGTAAAAACAAGACCACTACTTGTGTGAATACAGTAAGGAGGAAGTGTCCATTATTTGTTTAAGAGAAAACCTGCACTGCCACTCTCTAAATCAGAAGCCTCACTCTTGCCTAGCTAAACCCGTTTCTAAATATGGGGTTCAAGATAAGTGAATCATAGCATTTCACTAGAGAGGGAGAAAAAAGAGGTCAAAAGATTTATACTCAACTGCACATTAATTAAAAATAGTGAATTAAAGAACTTTAAGAATATAAAAGAATATTATTCGTTATTTTTTTTTTCTTCTTTTTCATTGGTTTTTGAAATTTAAGGATTCAACTTTAAACTTCAAATTAAAATTTTATATAACTTTATTTCCAAATCTTGTAACAAATAATAAAAAACATTGTTGTAATAAAGTCTCATATTAGACAAAGCCAACTTTAAAAGACAAATAATTATTGATCTTTTTGTCTTTTGCAGTGTTTGTACCCAAACATCTTTTATAAATTATTATCATAAGTAATCTTAAAGGAGATTACAGAAGAGTTTTTATATATTTTAGAGAGGAGTAAGCATATATACTGTTTTAGTGTTTTCGTCACTCTTTAATTAATGTATTGATCGCCAAAAAAAGATCTAGGGAATAAGCTTGTCATTATATAGGGAATTAGAAAATGTTTAAATTCAATTAGAGTAACGTTATAGTGCCCCGTGGAAATCTAACTTAATCAAAGGAATACTGCAAAAGTTAGAGGACCAAAAATTCAGCTAAGATACGGTTTTGGTTTGTTAAATATGAGCAAGAATGCCTTTGCTCTGTGACAGATTCCCTTCTAGAGCTGGAATAATTAAGGTGTGAAATGGGAACGGGAGCATATATTTCTTGTGTTAATTTGGTTTCAATTCATATAGGGTTACTCTTAAAGTTATGGAATTGGATTCATTAAATGAGATTAGTGAGAGATCTATAAAATTGAAGAAGAGTTACCTTTAATTATTTATCAGATTACGATATTGAGTGTTGAATACTTACAACATGAAAAATTTTGAGTTGCTCACATGACAAATAATGTTAATATATATATGTATATTTTTTTTTTATATTTATAATCAAATTAATTTAATTCACATTTTAAATAAGGTAAATTAAAGATCTTTTCAAATAGATGTCGAGGGTTTAACACTAACAAAATAAGAAAGGTCAAATTGTAAAATTTTTCTTATTTCTATCATACAGAATTTTTTCTTTATACGAATACTAATAATAAAACTGTAATAAAATCAAAAGAAAAAAAAATTAGAATAATATACCGTTCTTCATTATCCTGATATCTGGTAGTAGAGATGAGAATTCTTCACGTTCTATTCCTATACGCTTTTCTTCTTTCTCCTACTCTTCTCTTCTGTTCTTTACGCTTTTTTCTGATGGTTGAGAGAATTCAGAAAATGTCCATAATAATATATATATATATATATATATATATATATATATATTCATACATTTTCCAGTAGCCGTTGCCCTGAAAATAGGGAGATTCTCCCTATCTGTAACGGTTATCTGTCAGAAGGGAGAGCGGAGGGATTTTAAAACCCAATAACCCAAACCACCGTTATTCTTAACAGACCATCACGTTAAGCCGTCCATTATTTTGGGTCATACGTTAAATAAGGGCCACTTATTATGTCAATTAACTCAACAATCTCCCACTTGGCCCTTGTTATGATTTGATGAATCAATAACAAATAAGTGCGCACAATCCTTAAAGATTATCAAATCACAATATTTGATTGAATTAAAACGATTGGATCATGGCGGTCACACATCTTATAGCAACATGATTCCTTCCATGTATCACATAATCATTATAATTCATAATAACCGTACTGAGAAATATTGAAACTTTAAATTGTCATGACCATATATGCTATTAGTTATCTCACAAACTATAACTGTATACAATTAAACGGAGACAACAAAGCACATGCAAAACCATGATCTTAATTGAATTCATGAGTGTCACAATGATATGAGCAGTACAAAATATTGACTTTCAAGAGAATGAGGACCTGTCCAATATGCCCATCCGATCAACATATCCAGTGAATGTTTTTAGTGACAAACCTTTAGTTAACGGGTCCGCTATCATCAACTCAGTGCCAATGTGCTCAATAGACACTCTTTGATTTTGCACTTCTTCTTTAACAGATAGGTATTTCAAATCCATATGTTTCGCACCTTTAGAATACCTATCATTCTCAGAGAAGAAAACAGCTGCGGAATTATCACAGTAAATTCTCAACGGCTTTTCTATACTGTCGACCAAACTAAGCCTTGAGATAAAATTCCGCAACCATAATGCATGAATAGAAGCCTCAAAACATGCTATAAATTCAGCCTCCATAGTGGAAGTAGCAATGACAGACTGCTTCCCACTTTTCCAGGTAACTGCTCCTCCAGCTAGGAGGAACATGTAACCAAATGTAGATTTCCTTGAGTCTACACATCCAGCATAATCTGAATCCGAGTAGCCTACTATTTCAAGATGACTTGATCTTTTATAAGTAAGCATATAATCTTTGGTGCCTTACAAGTATCTAAGCACTTTCTTTCCGGCTTTCCAATGATCTATTCCAGGATTGCTTTGATATCAGCCTAACATTCCAACAGCGAAACTAATGTCTGGCCGAGTGCATGTTTGCGCATACATTAGGCTTCCAACCAGTGAGGTATAGGGAATTGATTCCATTGTTTTCTGTTCCAAATCATTCTTTGGACATTGCAGTTCACTGAATTTGTCCCCTTTCTGAATTGGAATTATTCTTGTAGAGCAATTTTCCATTCTAAATCTCTCTAATACTTTATGGATATAGCCTTTCTGAGACAATCCCAACAATCCTTGTGATCTATTACAGAATATCTCTATTCCAATCACATAAGATGCCTCATTCATATCTTTCATTTCAAAAGTTTCAGAGAGAAATTTCTTAACATCATGTAACAAACCCATGTCATTAGCGGCCAAAAGAATGTCATCGACATGTAGGACTAATATAATGAACTTGCTCCCACTAACCTTCATATAGATACACCGATCAACGATGTTCTCTACAAAGTCGTACGACGTAATGGTATCATTGAACTTAATATACCATTGTCGGGAAGCTTGTTTCAGTCCGTATATCGATTTCTTTAATTTACACACCAAATTTTTCTGCCCGGTGGTGGTGAAATCTTCAGGTTGGTCTATATACACTTCCTCTTCTAAGTCACCATTCAAAAAGGCAATTTTTACATCCATTTGGTGAAACTCTAAATCATTATGAGCCACCAAAGCCATAATAATTCTCAAGGAGTCTTTCTTAGAGACTGGAGAAAAAGTCTCCTTATAGTCAATACCATCCCTTTGAGTGAAACCTTTGGCAACCAGTCTGACTTTATACCTTTCGATATTACCTTTCGAGTTTCGCTTGGTCTTGAAGACCCACTTACAGCCAACTTGTTTTGATCTTTTAGGTAACTCTATTAGTTCCCAGACTTGGTTTACATCCATCAATTTCATCTCTTCCTTCATGGCATTGAACCACTTTTCAGAATCATTACATTCCATGGCTTGTTGAAATGAGACTGGATCTTTATCAATGCTCAATTCTGACTCATGCTCAAGTGAGTAAATCATATAATCATTAGATACAGCTGGCCTTTTCTGTCTCGTAGACCTCCGTAATGCCATTGCTTGTGGTATCACTTGTTCATTTGTAAATTGCACATTGTCACTTGGTTCATCTCTTATGCGTTCACTTTGTGTGTTTCGAGTATCAATTTGTTGCCCTTGCATGTCACGTGACTGTGATGCAACAAAAGGAACAACAATTTGAGTAGAAACATTGGGTGTGGGGATACCACCTTGAGTAGGAGTACTCACTGTGGATCTTTCATTTTGTAATTCTCTAATATCCACCTTTCGTGATTCCCCACTCCCACTGAACCGGCCATTTTCAATGAATCAAGTATTACCAGATTCAACTATTCTTGTGCTATGGTTAGGGCAATAGAACCTATATCCTTTAGACTTTTCAGGATAGCCAATGAAGTGACCACTAATGGTCCTTGCATAAAGCTTTCCTTCATGTGGATTATATATCCTTACTTCTACTGAACAACCCCAAACATGGAGGTGTCTCAAACTGGGTTTCCTACCTGTCCATAACTCGTAAGGAGTCTTAGGGACAGCCTTACTAGGAACCCTGTTCAGCAGATATGCAGCAGTTCTTAATGCATGCATCCACAAGGATAAAGGTACAGTACTATTACTCAACATACTCCTAACCATATCCATAAGTGTGCGATTCCGCCTTTCTGCTACACCATTCTGTTGTGGTGTACCAGGCATTGTGTACTGTGCACATATGCCTCGACTTTCAAGAAATTTTGCAAATGGACCAGGACGTTGTTCACTTTCATTGAATTTTCCATAATATTCACCACCCCTATCTAACTTAATCACTTTTACTTTTCTATCTAACTGCCTTTCCACTTCATCAATAAACACCTCCAGGGTATTTACTGACCGGGACTTTTCATGCAGTAGATATAAGTAATAATACCGTGAGTAGTCATTTATGAATGTGATGAAATATTTTTCACCACCCCATGTAGGAATGTCAAAGGGGCCACAAATATTGGTGTGTATCAATTCTAAAGGCGCATTACTTCTCATGGCTGGGTACTTTGATGTGTGTCTTATTTGTTTCCCTTTTATACAATCAATACATACATCCTAATCAGTAAAATCCAATTGAGGCAAGATGTCACTTTTCACCAACCTCAATATCCTTTCTTTGGATATGTAACCCAATCTTTGATGTCATAAGAAAGCAGAACAATCATCATGCACATTACGTTTGTTACCTATACCATGCTCAACAAGAAATAGAGAATCAGCATACATAGCATCAAGATTAAAGCGGTACAAATCATCAACCAAAGTACCAGATCCATAATAGTACGAATGTCTATACAATGAAAATGCACCGTTTCTAATCTTAAGATTAAATCCCACTTCATCCAACTTTGCAACAGAAACTAAATTTCTAGCACAATCAGGAACATAGAGACACTTTTCTAGATCCAGATGACACTTGGTGTCCAAAATCAATCTGTACGTCCCAATTCCTTCTATTCATGCCTTCATTCTGTTTCCCATATAGAGGAACTTCTCAGTTCCTGTTATAGGCTGGATTGAAAGGAATCCTTGCATAATATGTGACACATGAATAGTAACTCAAGAGTCTAACCACCAAGTATTATTGGGTACTTCAATTATATTTGATTCAAAACATACTGATATACAGTGCATACCTTTCTTTTCGAACCAAGTCTTTCTTTTTGGGCAATCCTTCTTGAAGTGACCCATCCTTTTGCAGAAGAAGCATTTCTGATCCTTTTGGATCTGACCTCCAGTGACTTTTATGGAGGCTTTGTCCTTCTTCTTATTTTTGTGATGTGGTTTAGACTTGCTACCACTAGCATCATTACGAACAGTGAGATGAATAAAGTGATCCTTCATCTTCTTTAATCTCCCTTCCTCCTGAACTAACATGGCCTTAATTTCCTGAAAGTTCCATTTCTCTTTAATAGTGTTATAATTCACTTGGAACTGGCCAAATTCAGGAGGCAGTGAGTTGATGATGAATTGAACCAAAAAGGATTCACTCACATCCATACCCATCGTTCTCAACTTTGCTGCTAGATTAGCCATACTGGTCACATGATCATGAATAGGCCGTGACCAATCAAATTTCTTGGTCGTCAGCTCACTCATCAGGGTTCCTACAATGGATTTATCAACTATGTCTGATTGAGAGTATTCCATGATTCTCATCATAAATTCCCTTGCATTTTCCGTCTTGGGCATTGATGGCTTGACATTTTCAGCCATCGTCATTCGCATCAAATTCAAACTCAGCCTATTGGACCATACCCAAGCCTCATGAAAAGACTTATCAGATTCTGTACTGGTCCTGGTAATGGCTGCAGGCTTTTCATCTGAAATGACTGCTAAGTCCAAGCCCAAAACACCTAAATGAAATTGAATATGCTCAGACCATTCTACATAGTTCAGCCCATTGAATTTGATCATTGCATTCCCCAAGGCGAAAATGTTATTAGAAGCTGCAAACATAATCCAAATTTACATGTTAATGGTTTGAGTAAACTCTAATGGATTCAGACACATGCATTATAAACTTTGACTATATATTTAAGTTCACCTTTGGGTGATCCTCAAACACATAACTGCAATCAATAATAATGCTAATTTAAATATACTTTAATAGGTTAATCAATCATACTAGAGTTAACATGAATGTTATCTTTGGATATGCAATCATGTTTACTCAATACATCAATCAATCCCTTTTCAGTGTCATTAATTATAGGCAATGATCCATCTTTGGATGATCTCCTAGCCTTATAATTAATAACCACAATTGTTCATGTATATAATATTAGCATCAAAAATGAACAATTGAAAATTCACGATGAACAATTCAAATCCTTTCAGGCCAGGTCACTTTGGTGACTAACAAGCTTTCAATATTTGATTCACGTTGATGTGACTTTAATAAACCTTTTTTTTAGCCGGCACAGCCCGCATGCTGCCTCCAACCAGGGACCTACGGTGGCAACACCACCGTATTGCAGGCGTTGCCTACGTGCTGCCTCCGACCAGGGACCACGCACAGCCCGCGTGCTACCTCCGACAAGAGACCGACGATGGCAACACCACCGTACTGCAGGCGTTGCCTGCGTGCTGCCTCCGACAAGGGACCGACGGTGGCAACACCACCGTACTGCAGGCGTTGCCTGCGTGCTGCCTCCGACCAGGGACCACGCACAGCCTGTGTGCTGCCTCCGACCAGAGACCGACAGTGGCAACACCACCATACTGCAGGCGTTGCCTGCATGCTGCCTCCGACCAGGGACCGACGGTGGCAACACCACTGTACTGCAGGCGTTGCCTGTGTGCTGCCTCTGACCAGGGTCTCTGATGAATTGACGGAGACCCGGTGGCGCATATTCCGGCAACCGACGCTCACCCCATACCGGCAAGCTCGGCGTCGCAGTCCCAGATCCACGTTCGACCCGGATCACTAGCCATACCCGGAAGCGAGCCCGTTCTGCCGTTTGAAGGAAGTCGCCGTCGGCAGCCAACCCCTATGCATCGGCTCTCCCAGACGTCGCCTCCGACTAGGCGAACGTGGGTGAACCAACCTATTCGGGTCGGATCACCGACGGCAACCATCCAACAGACCCACGCCCGACTCGGAGCATCAGCCTCACAGGGAGACCGTTCCGTCATGCCCACCAGACCGGACCGATTCGGGTCTCCCACTGACAACGGAGACACAGCCTTCATCGGAGCTGACCCGCCATACCCAGAACCGTTCCGGTTCCGGCGGCGTACAGTCCTCGTGGCCGGCCCCTTTTTTTTTTAAATTTCCCGACGCCGGCGGTTTCAGTAGTGCAAATGCCCATGGCCGGCGTTTCCCCTTTCAACGCCAGCCGTCGTCATCCGTTAAGCACAACAAACAATAAAACATGGAAAACAAATTGTACAGCCGCTTTTCCGTTTGCCGCAAAACAAAAACAAAAAAAAATAGTTCGGCGCAAATAACTAAAAGCAAAATAAATTGCAGTGTTCGTTAACCTGGTTCTGATACCAATTGCAAGACTTTTCTTATCTCTATCATACAAAATCTTTTCTTTATACGAATACTAGTAATAAAACTGTAACAAAACCAAAGGAAAAAAAAATCAGAACAACATACTGTTCTCCATTATCCTGATATCCGGTAGCAGAGATGAGGATTCTTCACGTTTTGTTCCTGTACGCTTTTCTTCTTTCTCCTACTCTTCCCTTCTGTTCTTTACGCTTTTCTCTGATGGTTGAGAGAGCCCAGAAAATGTCCATAATAATATATATATATATATTCATACATTTTCCAATAGCCGTTGCCCTAAAAATAGGGAGATTCTCCCTATCTGTAACGGTTATCTGTCAGAAGGGAAAGCGGAGGGATTTTAAAACCCAATAACCCAAACCACCGTTATGCTTAACAGACCATCACGTTAAACCGTCCATTATTTTGGGTCATACGTTAAACAAGGGCCACTTATTATGTCAATTAACTCAACACGAATCGCCCACGCGGTGACCGACATTAATACTCTTATAGGGTCTCCAAAAGATAAAAGGGGAAGAGTTGAGTGGAGATGAAAAAAATTAATCTTGTGCGAGTGGGAGGCCATAGATTATATAGCTAATACTGAGGACAGATAGATTGCGCGGTTCATAAACCCTCGCGCGATGTTGTGGAAAAGCTATGATGCCACAATCCTTGGCGGATGAGCAGACATCACCCAACATAGGAAATAAACTCTTCAGAAGTTCTAAACTTTTAAGGAATTTATTGGGGTATTAAATTTTAAATATTGAGTCTTCTTTTAATAGTTCCACTTAATGGAAATCGTATGTCTTAAAAATAGAAAAATATGCCAAAAACTCAAATATGCACATGAATACATATTTTTCTTAAACCCTCCTCTTTTCTCCTTTTTTTTTTTTTTAATTTTTCCCAACTGCATACCCAAAAACGAAAACTCGTCATTAAGAATCTGATTTAGTCTCTTATAAGAAATCTTCAAATCTCTAATCCCAACTGCCATTTTGCTCTTCCTTCCTTTATAATTTGCCTCATTGTCATATATTAATTTTAGGAATTTAATGTTAGAAAAATAGTTCTGATATCATTGATAACAAGAATATTATAATTTTATTAATTTGATAAAATAAATATACAATAACTGAGAGTCACTCACACAATAACTGAGAATCACTCACACAATTAAAGTACTCACACTGATAATTGATAAGTATTCATATTAATAATTTTAAAATATACAAATAATATAAATTACATATTTTTATATAAAAATGAATATTTAAATCTACCCAAATAGTTAAATTATAAATCAAATTCAATTTAAACTTTTATTATAATAAATTTCTAATTTAAATTAACTCCTAATTTAGATTAATGTCAACATCCCCTTAATCCTGATTAGGTGATACTCTTAATCCTAGTATCTGTTTCAGTTTAATAAATGCTTCATTCTTCAATGGTTTCGTGAGAATATCAATCATTTGATTTTTAGACTTGCAGTAAACCAATTCAATCTCTCTTTTATCAACTTGATTTCTCAGAAAGTAGAAACATGTATCAATGTGTTTACTCCTTCCATGTGTAACTGAATTTTTGGCCAAATTAATTGCAAAAACATTATCAACAAATATTTTTATGGGAACTTCAACTAAAACATATATCTCACTTAGTAAATTGCGAAACCAAATAGCTTTACAGGCACTTGAAACTGCAGCTACGTACTCTATTTCACAAGTTGAAAGTGCAATAATTGATTGTTTCTTAGATGACCACAAATAAGTAGTAGTTCCAAAGTTGAAATAATGTCTAGAAGTATTTTTATGATCATCTATATCTTCACCTCAATCATTATCAAAATAGCCTATAAGAGTATAACTTTTGGATGATGAATAAGATAGGCTATGATCATAAGTTCCTTTTATGTAATGCATAATCCTCTTGGCAACTTGCATATGAGGTTAGTGGGGAGACTCCAGAAATTTGCTAATCAAACCAACTCCATAGGATATATCAGGCCTGGTGCATGTCAGATATGTCAAACTCCCAACAATCTGTTTAAAGAGTATGGAATCAACAGGTGCTTCATTGCCTTCTTTAGAAAATCTAGTTCTAACTTCTATAGGAGTTCTCACAGGGTTGTAATCATGCATTTGAAACTTCTTTAATAGCTCAGTAACATACCTTTTCTGACAGATAAAGATTCCATCATCTCCTTGAGTTACTTTAATTCTAAGGAAATAAGACATTAGACCCAAATCTGTCATCTCGAATTCATGCATCATGGACTTCTTAAAATCTTCAATCATTTTGAAATTATTACCTGTAAAGATCAAATCACTCACATATAGGCATACCAATAGTATATCACTAAAATCATTGATTTTTACATATAAGGTATGTTCAGAAGGACACTTTTGGAAATTGTTTTCTTGGAAGAAAGAATCAATGCGTTTATTCCATGCTCTAGGGGCTTGTTTCAAGCCATACATTGCTTTCTTTAGCTTATACACCTTCCCCTCACTTCCTTTCTTCATAAAGCCTGGTGATTGCTCAACAAACACTTTCTCTTCAAGAGGACCATTGAGAAAAGCTAACTTCACATCCATCTGATGAATTTTCCAATGATTCTACACAGTTAAAGCAATTATAAGTTTGACAATTTCCATTCGAGTAACAGGAGAGAACACCTCGTGATAATCATTATCAAGTCATTATTCAAATCTTTTTGCAACCAATCTTACTTTATATCTCTCTATTTTTCCATTGAGTTTCTTTTTAGTCTTGAAGAAACCCATTTCACATCAATAGCCTTTTGACCTTGTGGAATAGTAATAAGTTTTTATGTATCATTTTTCTCAATTGCCTTGATTTCTTCATTCATAGTATTTACCCACTTTGTATTTTAAATCGCCTCATCAAATATCACTGGTTCACAATCTGCAAACATAGCAAAGTGCACTAAATCCCCATCATCATTAATAACATTATCAGGGATTACCTCATAATCTTGCAATCGAATTGATTATTGGCGATTTCTTCTTGATCTTCCATTCTCTAGTAGAACTTGTGGCGTAAGATTTTGTACATCAACTGGTAAGACTTCCCCATTTACAATGGGGATTACAGCTTAAGTTTCTTCTTCTCCCAAAATAGCAATTGGACGTTTCTGAGAGTTATGTTGCTCCTCAGCATCAAAGTTTCAAACTTTATTTTCAGCAAATCATGAATTTCAACATAAATGGCACAATCTCTGTTTCAGTTCCCATTCTAGATAGAAAAAATTACAATAGATGGAGTGTGCAAATGAAAGTTCCATTTGATTATAATAAACTGTTGAGTATTGTGGAGAATGGAGTTACAGAACTTATAACAGATACCATATAAGCACAGAAAGCTGCTTACCGAAAGTTACAAAAGAAGGGTGAAAAAGCACTTTATTTCATCCATCAGGGGGTGAATGATGAAATTTTTAAGAAGATTGCAGAAGTAATCTTGTTAAAGTAGGCATGGGATATCTTGACGACATCATTTCAAGGTGCAGACAGAGTTAAAAAAGTGAAATTACAAACCTTACGACGTTAGTTTGAGCTTTTGCAAATGGAAATTTTAGAACCAGTTTTAATTTATATAAGTAGAGTACTTGTCCTAACAAATCAAATAAGAATTTATGGAGAACAACTGAATGATCAAGTGAAAGTTGAAAAGATCTTGCAAACACTCACGTCGTAGTATGAGCACATCGCAATTGCTATAGAAGAAGCACATGATTTGTCCCAAATGTCAATTGTTGTACTAACAGGTATGTTGCAAGCTCATGAATAACGCATGAATGAGAAGCGCACTGAGAAGCCAGTAGAGCAAGTACTCCAAAGTCAAGCTCCTACCAAAAATAATCAGAGTGATCAATCAAAGCAGAGGCAAGGTTTTTCTCATGGAAAAGGATGAGGACGTGGTAATAATCACTATAACAATAAAGGTCGATGAAGTCACTATAACAACTATAGAGATGGTGATAATCAATATAATAACCAAAGGAGATCAGACTAGATGTATAGAGGTCGAAGTCGAGGTCAAGGAAGAGGTCGTGGTAGAGGAAGGCATGATAAGTCTCACATTAAGTGTTACTCTTGTCACAAGTATGGTCATTATACTAGTAAGTGCAGGTCTCAAGAGTATAATCAGACAGCTCATTATGTATAAGAAGGAGATTCAGATGGTGAAAATAAAGCACTTATGATGGTTATTGTAGCTAATGAAAAATCAAACTACAATACCTGGTTCCTTGACACCGGGTGTACTAATCATATGTGAGGAAAAAAGGAGCTCTTTGTTGATCTTAATGTGTCAATCTGCTCCACAGCCAAGTTTGCTAATGATAGTAGTGTTCCAGTGATGAGAAAAGGGCAAATTCTTATCAAGTTGAAAAATAGAGATCATAATTACATCTCAGATGTCTTTTATATACTAAACATGAAGAGCAACCTACTCAATTTAAGCCAACTACTTGAAAAGGGGTATAACATGCAATTACAAGATAATTGTCTCTCAATTATTGATGGGAGAGGTATACTCATTCTTAAAACCCCTTTTACGAAGAATCAGATGTTCCGAATTGATATTGCCACTGATGTTTACACTTATCTAAGTGTTGTTGTCAAAAATGAGTCTTAGTTATGGCATCTTCGTTTTAGTCATCTAAATTTTTGTAGTTTAAGGTTACTTGAACAAGAAAACATGGTGACAAACCTACCCTGGATACATTATCCTAATCAAATTTGTGAAGTATGTATTCTTGTCAAACAGAGCAAACAACCCTTTATGATAAGGACTTGGTATGCAAGACAACCACTCCAATTTATTTACTCTGATGTTTTGACAGGAACTTGGCATGCAAGACAACCACTCCAACTTATTCACTCTGATGTTTGTGGCTTGATAAGTATGTCATCACATGGCAATAATAGGTACTTTCTTACCTTCATTGATGATTTCACTAGGAAAACATGAGTTTATTGCATGCAAATAAAGTCTGAGATATTTGATTATTTTAAAAGGTTTGAGGCCTATATTGAAAGACAAAGTGGATATCGTGTTAAAATTCTGAAAACTGATAGAGGTGGTGAGTATATTTCTAATAAGTTCAAAGAATATTGTGAAATACATGGAATAAAGTGTAAAATTACAATTCTCTATATCTATAATGGAGTTGTTGAAATGAAAAACAGATTAATTATAAATATAGTGAGAAACTTGTTAAAAATTAAAGAAATTCTTAATTCATTTTGGATAGAAACTGTTTTATATATTATTTATTTATTAAATATATATCTAACAATAAATATTTATAATATTATTCTATTGTTTCAATTGTGTAAATATTTTTTAATTATTATATATTAATTTTATCATATTAATAAAATTATAATATTTTTTCATTAGTGATATTAGAGTTATTTTTTTGATAGTGGTATCAGAACCACCTTTCTAACATTTAAGGGGCTGTTTTGGAGAAAATATGAGGAAAAATGAGAAGAGATGATTAGTGGTGATGATGGCGGCAGGGCCAGCGGCTATGGAGGTGGTGGCCGATGGTGGTTGTTTTGTGTGGGAATAGTGAAAAGGAAAAGAAAATTAATGTTAGGAGTGGAAAAGGAGGTGTGGCTCAGGGGAGGGAGGGGAGGAGGTGGTGGCTGGCAGAAGGGGTGGTCAAGCAGGGCTGGTGTGGCTAAAAAAGATGGATTAGGAGGAAAATAGCAAAAGAAAGAAGAAAAGACGACATCGGGCTGGGGAAAAGAATAGGAAAAAAAAAAAAAGTTAAAAAAATTAATAATTAATATAATAAATATACCATAAATTTATATATTAAATAATTAATTTTTTTAAATAAAAATATCAATTTTTTTTATATAATTGAATTGTTTTTTTTTCTCCATTATTAGCTCAAAATATATATTAAATGGTTTGACCAGTTTCATCAAAAAAAAAAGGAAAAGTATAAATGAAAAAATTCACACAAAACATAAATTAAATATTTAGAAGTATTTTAAAAAAAATTAAGATTTAATTTCAAAAATTCTTAAAATTTAGATTTTCTGAAGGCTTATCCCCGAACGTATTGGTATGGTCTTTATCATTTTTGTGAAGCCACAAAATTTTAGTCTGTTGCGGGTCTAGCCTTAATTCTTTGTAAAAGTCTTGGATAGGGTGTTCTGAAAATCAAAAATTTTAATTATTTAATTAATTAATTAAATTTTATAATTAATTGATCAAACTATTATAAATTGTTGTTTAATAATAGTTTTAATTTTAAAAAAATTGTAATTAATTAAATTAAACAAAAATGTTTTGTATGTGTATATATAATACAATTATTAATATTAAATAAATATTAATAAAATATTTTTAGATATTAAATATTAATTAATTAATTTTATATATAATAATTATTATAATTTTTTTAAAAAAATACATCATATATATATATATATATATATATATATATATATATATATATATACATTTAAATTAAAATTTTAATTTTTTTATTAAATTAATTAATCGAACAATTAATTGAAATGAAATTAAAATTTTTAATTAATCAAAATTTTAATTTAATTTTAATTTTTAATTTAACATAACTGAATTCGATTTTAGATTTTTAAGTTCGTTAGTCGTGACTCCTTAACCATAATGCCGATTAATAATATAGTCCAAATCACTGCCCCCATGTTTGCGTACCAATACAAATTATTAAATTCACATGCGTAGCTCCTGCGAGCATTTCGTAATTATGCAGCTTTTTGGTTGGCAAACAGAAACCAAAAAACAAAAAGAGCGTTTCATAATTAAATCAATGGACACAGCAAGAGCTTTGTACATTATTTATCGTCCACATGTAACAAGAATTGCACTTTGATTACTAGTTTTTCTTATATTTTAACCTATTGTTTTACCAATATATTAAAAATAAAGAAATTACTCGAAAAAAAAATTTTCATTTTTTCACGCTTGGAAAATTCTGGAACCGGTTAGGCTCGGAGGAAATTTTGATTTCTTTGTCTTTTTATTACTTTTTAGAAAAGAGTTTTTACAAGAGCACACACACATGGATAAGATTGACAGTCGAGAAATAAGAGAATTAGCCTCAGATTTTATAAATTTAGTGCAATAAAAGCATTTCACAGGATGAACAAAACGTATACGTCCAATCACCTGCCCCAAAATATGGTGTAGTTAACTAACCTCGGCCGCCTTGTCCATCCATTAAGAAGCTCCGAATTCCTATGCATGATCTGTATAGACACAGAGAAATGTGCTCCCAACCATCAATAGTCCATGATCCAGCTTTACGGTATCCCATTTTTGAACATGTATATTTATATATGTGTGCGTGTGGGTGAATGCATGTATGTAATTCACCGTATTGAGACTCTATCCCTCATAAAGAAGGCTTTGGCACCAGCTTCGCAATATTTCCCAAAAAGAAAGGCGAAGATGGATTCCAAGGCCGCTTCCCTTCTCTTTTTGGCTTCCATGTGCCTCTTCTGCTCAACTTCCATGGCCTTCGACGTTACCAAGATCCTTTCAAACTTCCCGGATTTCTCCAATTTCAATGACTTCCTTACCCAAACCGGGGTTGCTCAGGAAATCAACAGCCGCCGAGCCATCACAGTCCTTGCCGTTGACAATGGTAATCTAGATGCTCTGTCCGGGAGACCTGTAGAGGCGGTCAAGAGGATTTTGGGCGCACACGTTATTCTGGATTACTATGACGAACAAAAGCTTGCCAATCTTAAGAACAGCAGCAGCATCCTTGCCACATTGTACCAAACCTCCGGGACCGCAGGTGATAAACAAGGGTTCTTGAATGTCACTAGAACCCCAGATGGAATCTTGTTTGGCTCTGCAGCGCAAGGTGCTCCTCTCACTGCTTCACTCGTGAAAGCTGTGTCTGCACAGCCTTACAACATTTCTGTGCTCCAAGTCAGCGACATTATTGAGGTCCCAGGGATTGATAATGCCGGGGCTCCCAAAAAGGCACCTGCTCCTCCCCCACCAGCCAAAGCTCCCACAAAATCTCCTGCCAAGCCTCCTGCACCATCCAAGGATGAGGAACCAGCCACACCACCGTCTGCAGGAGCATCATCTGCAGAATCACCGGTTGAGGGCCCTGCAACCGCTGATGCACCTATCGGCTCTCCTGCAGAGGCTAACGAAGCGGTCGCTGATGCTCCTGCATCCGGTGCAGTTCCTCGAACAATCCATGGAGGTGGACTCTTGGTAGCGTTGGGTTTGGCGGCTGGAATGTTGGCTTTCTAATTGACAGAAAAATGGTGATCAGCGAGAGGGCTAGGTAATTAAGAGAGGAGAAAACATGTGGATGGAAACTGGACCGAAATGGTATGGGAAGTAAGGTTAAAAAATGTGACTGTTGTGCCAGTGAAGAGACAAGATAATCCCACTTCTGCGCTTCTTCCGCTAAACTGAATGCATTTTTACAGCAACTTGTTTTCAATTTAGCGCAAAACTTCCCTCGATTTTCTAGTATCACCATTCGAGATTCAGAAAGGAGAAGGAAAACTGCAGTAAAAATGTTCTGCATGGTTTGAAATTCAGCATAAAAGAAAAACACCCCTCCTTTTGTCATCCAATCCATAATGTTGATACGTCCAACATCATAGCAATTGATAGTCTCAATGACTAATGTTTAGTTCTGGGACTTGAGCACCGAGAAGGTCTCTGTTTCAGAGCTTACCAGGCGCAATATTCCTGCTCCCACTTCATTGAACTTCTCTTGGGTATCTGATTTAGGAAGCAACTAACAAGACCCGGTTATGTCATTACTCGATTTTGCTTCATTGTCGCAAAACAAAACAGAACTAATTCAGGAGGCAAATGAACCATAAAACTAATCACCCTAAAAAATATGAACATGGAAAAGAATTGGCAAACCTCAATATAAGGGTGCAGATCCATAAAAACGTGAAATCATTTCTTTTTTTTTTTTTTTTTTTTGAACTTGCTAATGTCAACAAGTAACATGTGTCGGCTTATATATTAGCTATGCAAAAATATGGAAGAAATGACCATGTCAAGAAGGACCAATATCAAAACATCCAAAAAACAACCCAGAGCTAGAATGCAAAATCAACAAAAATGGGTACAACATTTCTGCTTTAAATCCACATTAATTTGGTTAAACTCCTTGTATAACCCCAAAAAAAGGCTTTGAAATCTACAGACTCGCATTCCTTGGTTCCTCATTTAACCTTGTGTTAGCTCCCTATCTTGTCAACTATGTCTTGGATGACTTTGTTCGTGTCAAGTGCCTTCATTCGTTTCAATGGTCGAGCCATGCCCTGCAAAAGTCCAAAATGAAGCAAAATTAAGATGATACTACGTACCACAGAAGCTTGGCAATGTTTAGCATGAACCATATCAGTACAGGACCTCCCACAACAAAGAGAATATGAAAGCCAAGCTTTAAACTGTCAACAACAAACAAGCCAATTAAAATGAAGATTACATCAGGCTATTCCATCTGAAAAAAAAAAAGAAGTTTAATGGCCCACAGAATCCATAGCACAATAAGATTTGGATTGGCTGGACTTACAAAATTGTACCAAATAGATCTCACAACATCAGTGCCAATATATCTACTTAACTTGTTCGACCAGACAATTCCAGCTCTACCTTATACCAACACAGAAAGTAGGAGCTCAAGCAGCTGTTGTTTTGTATAATTTACTTTTGATTCCTTAACAACATCATATGTCATTTACTCACAAATTCAGTTAGTCCTTGATAAGCATGATTAAGGCATTGTAAGCTAATTAACAGTACAACATAGCTTGTGTTGTTTTATGACTTGAAATGAAAGACAAAGCCGCCAGATTTGAAGTGATCCAGGTAAGAGAAATCTTGATTTTTCCAATTTGATGAAAATCACAGGTTCTCAATGCAACGAAATCCAGTATCAAAGGCAAAGCAAGAAATGAAATATAGTTAAAGCAAGCATGTGTAAACTTTTACCAGGAGCCTGATGAATGTCTCCTCGCCTTCCTCCCTTATTTCATAGCAACTTTTTTGAGGCTGTCAGAAAAGAACATGAATCAATTTAAGCACAAGGTGCTGTAAATACAATTGATCAGAAATTTCCCATGCAAAATGAACAGGTTTTTTCTACTCTCTGTGTCAAAAAATTATTGGTTGTAACTGATGGGAAACTCTAGTTTGTCATACCTTACAACTAGGAGAATGCATATATATTTGCATCTTGCTGACATAATATTTCATACATCTTTAAGACATGAAAGTGAGGAAATATCTAGAGCTTAGCACCAGCAAGCACTCACACCAATCGTGGAATAACATAAGCAACACAATAAACCCCACATCTATTTTCAAGAAATAGGTTCTTGATTTTGTTGACTATGAAGTTAGAACCTTCAACCTACGACTCAGCCTCTGGATGACTAGATTAGACCAATCACCATGTGAATCTATGAATTTGACAGCAACTTCATGTGATGTTTAGTGGTCAAAACTGAAAAAGAACTTAAAACGGGTTCTTGAAATATATGTTCATTACTAGTGGTTAATGAAAGAAAATTGGAGAACCATGCTGATAATCTACCTTTGAAAGAAGCCACAAATTTCTAATACCAAAATATTATGTCCTCTTCACTTAGAGAACATGGTGACAGAAAATCCAAAAAAAAAAGGATAAAGAGCCCTAAAAATGGGAAATGTATGAATGTGCATGAGCCATTACATCATGGCAGAGTTAAAGTATGTAAAAAGAAGACAAGAAAGCTCTGGGGCTGACTGCAAAACGAATATCATTCACCAGGCACACCTTGTCTGGATTGAGAAGCACAGTGATACCAGGAACAGCCTCCTCTAGATGCTTTTTCAGCTCTGTAGCCATTTTCTTCAAAGAATTGCACTGTTTGCTACAAGAAGCAACAAATCAATTAGCAAATGATATCTATGATGGATTAATAGGAGGTATGGCTAAGAATATATGAAAGATATGGTGCAAAAAAATCCCACAATCATCACAGCAGCTGTAGACAATACACTGGTAATCCGCAAAATTAATCCTCCTCCAGTAAGTAGAATATATTTCTTACCAAACAAATCAATGCATTCTCCAGCAATGTCAGTTAAAGTACAAGCTTATACAGTGCAAAACTAAATTCATTCAATAAGCAGACTGCAAATTGATATCATTATATGCGCTTCCTGCCTAAAACAATCAAGGTTTTTCATAGAAAAAATACCATAGTGATAATGCAAAAATAAGTGCAACAAAATTCATCAAACAAAACTAATAATCTGACACCAGGGAGGCAAACAATTAACATAAATCTGAACATAATGCTGCTAAGTCAGACTAAAGAAACAAAGGCCCAGACAACTTGACTTTTTGCACACATTTTAACTCTGCGGCTGATAAGAAATTTGTGGGTAGAATGAAGACTAAAATTTGCATTTCAATCATCTGAGGCCCAACAGACCAGATCAAGAGGTCAGAGCCCTAATAGGCTTGTAAAACGATCTAGTTAGTGACAATCGTGTTTCACAAGACAATCACCCCACAAAAAACGGCTTCCTGCTTCTCCACATCTCCACAAGCACACCGTATATATGCTCAAGCTAAATGTTTCATTTTTTTCCCTTCTTCCCTTAATAGGATGAAATCTAAAATTCTCCTTCTCTTCCAACCATTTCTCAGTAGCTAAACATGATGTAGCAAGTAAGGACAATCAAAAACCCTAAAAGGTCAAAAAGAGAAACAAGAACATTAATAGCCGTCAGCAGAAGCTTTCGCTGTCTAATTAGAAACAGAAACGCACACTGGATGCTGGAAAACCAGAACACAATCCACAACCCTCACACCTCACACCACACCTACTTTTCTTCTATTCTCTTCAACAAGTTCCCCAAAACCCAATCATGCCCAAGCGCAGAAGTTGCGAAATAGATCAAAGAAGGATACAAAATCTGAGAGCCCTTGCGCTAGAAACCACAGTTTCGGCACAACTGAGCCCAACACACCGACCTAGTTCGGATGAATCAGATCTTGGACAACAAGCCAAAAAAAGCTGTGGATTAAGGCTTCCACTTTTCCTGTCCTTTCCACCATTTCTTATGGATCCAAAGAAAATCCAAGTATTTACTTACTAAAACCTAGCTCCACTGTAATTTACCTTATTGGAAGTTTTTTATGCCATTCTTGGTCTCTAAACCAAAAAGAAAACGCAAGAAACCGGAAGACTCAGTCACTCACGATTTTTTTCTTTTTTGGTCTTTTTTGTTTCCTTTTCTTCGCCTTTCTCATCAGCCAAACAAAATGAGGAAGAATCAACAAACAAAAGGGCGAAGGGATCAGGCTGAATAGATGAACCCACCAGTGTTCAATGACAACGGTCTTTGTTGCTCCGCCACCAGCAGACGCCTCTTTAGCCTCTTCTTTCTCCTCTTCAGCCTTGACCTTCGCCTGCTTCCCAGCCGCTTTCCCTTTCTTGTTCTTGGACAACTCAACGGCCGATGTTCCCGCCGAGCTCTTGGCTGTCCGCTGAGACGCGCTTCTTGTTATCCTCATCGTCGGTGGGTTGGGCTTAGCCGACTGTTCCTCAGCCTTTCGCTTCTTTGGCGCCATTGAAGCCAAAGAGCTCCGTAGAGAATCTCTCTGTCTCTCTCCGTCTCTCTAGAGCTAACTGTATGCCCCTGGGACGCTGCTGCACTTGCACGCGAGTGCGATTGTTTGCACGACAGATATATGCTTTCCGTCTTCCCGCCCATTCTACATTAGAGATTTTGAACGGACGGTCCGGATCAAATTGAGTTTTCTTTTTTTCGTTATTTTTGGAACCCCGGATGGTGATCTGATGATCATGTACGGTCTGAGACTGAAAGGATGGGGATGGGAAATTGAGAGGACGACGTTGACCGATCCACCTCTAGAAAATTGCCAGACCAGCTAGCGTAGAGCTCCGTTTTGCGACGACGTAACAGTCAAAACGTTGCCTGCCCTGAAATTAGTAGTTAAGCCCTGCAAAGCCCCGTTTTGGGTTACAACGGGAAGGAACCCGTGTATGCCCAACAAACCCATCATAGTATTCGCTTATTCATGCTATCAACGCAAGCCCAACAAACCCATCATGCTAATTTTCTATTGTCTGTCTTAGGTATTTGTATTTGGTTTAGCGTTGCACTAGGAAAACTTTTTATACTTATTTTAAAGTTTCTTTTTGGGTCGTTGGGGGTTCATCGTCTGGAATGTTTATTGAATTAAATCTGTAAGTTTTTAACTCTTGTAGATTTTTTATTAGTTATAACTAATGTCATTTAAAGCATTTTTTTAACAACTTGGTTTTCTTTACTGCTGTCTTCGTCAATATAGACAAAAATAATAATAATAAAAGTAGTTTAATATGGTCCTAACCTTCCTATCTGTAATTGATTTGACGTTGCAATAATAAGAAGACTTTTTATTCTTATTTTCAAGTTTCTCTTAGCATAGGTGGGGTTTCATTCGGGAATATTTATTGAACTAAATCTGTAACTTGTATTTATTGTAAATTTTTTATTATTTTTTTATTTTTAATAAAAAATTATGTTTTATAAATATATTAATTATTAAATTTGTGGATTACAGTCAAAAGTCAATTGTGAATATATTTTTTATAAAATGAAGCCTCTATTTGATAGTTATTAAATTTAAATAAATTTTATTCACATCTTATTTTAATTTTAATAAATTTAAATTTTAAAATCATATATTTTTTATACAAATTTCACTTCAATTTAAAAGTCAGATAACGTTAAAAAATTTTAAATTTAACAAAAAAAAATACAATAAATTGTTTTCAAGTTATTATCGTGAAATAATATTGTGAATTTTTTATTTGTTATGACTAATACCATCCAGTTTTGTTTGTTATAACTAATAGCATTCAGAGCATTCTTTTAACGACATGGTACCCTTTGTTACTGTCCTTTTCAATATAGATAGTCCGAATAAATTAGTAAAAAACATAAAGTAGCCTGATATAGTTTTCTTTGTTATTGTCTTGTTCAAAAAATAAAAAAATAAAAAAAAAAAAAGTTCTTATTTTTTTCTATATTTTTTTGTGTAATGCAGGTAAGCGTCTATCTGGCTGTTAAAGCACTCGTAGAGTTCTCCACTCAGGTAAATGTGTCATCAAAATTCCATCATTGCAAAGCTTCGGCAAGCAGATAAAATGATAAACATAATTATTTTCACTGACTTCATAAAGAAGTATCTTATTTTGACCAGCCTGGACCCAACTCAAACAAATTAAAACATCTAAATTTCTTATCTCTTTCAACATCAAGTTGATCTCTCGCTACATTACCTCCAGCTATTCTTGTTTTTGTTTTGCGTTTTCTAGATACCTGGCCCTGGTCAAAACCTTCCATCCGCGAACACTGAGATTGCCATCAGTGGGTCCTTTTTCTGTTTTCCAATCTAGATTCAATTGGCTTTGGGAGGATTTCGGTGTTGAAAAGACCGACAAGATGTGAAGGAGAGGTGAGACAGAGACAGGATGCGGCAGAGATTTAGGGGATGAGAGTGAGGGAATGATGGAAGACAGACAAACTGAGAGTAATTTCCGCTCGTCCCCCCCCCCCCTTTTTTTTTTGAATTTTTTTAATCATTCTATGTAATTCTGATTTGGTTTTTAAATTTTTGTATCCTAAGAAGTGAATGCATCCTTCGTTTGTCCCTACACTGTGAAGACTTTTTATTCTTATTTTCAGGTTTCTTTCAGGATGAGTAGAGCCTATTCTTCGACCATATGCCAAAAACAAGTAAAAGAAAAAAAAAAAAAAAAACTACATTGTTAAATAATCTTGCCATAATTCGCCTAGAGCTACGCCCCACACAATAAAAAAAATAAAATTTTAATTTTTCAAATTTTCCAGCAAAAACATATTAGTATGTGCAATAAATGCAACAATATTTATAAAAAACAAACACGAATATGTGACAAGGTGTAATAATAATTTTAATATATACAAAACATAACAGAATCTACAACAAGATATAAAACATATATATATAAGTCAATATAATAACCATAACATTAAGTGAATTTAACACTTGTGTGTTTGATTATCATTGTTATTACAATTTTACATAAGTAGATATTTTTGGCAAGAAATTTTGAAATTCGAAAATTTATTTTTTTAAAAAAAAAAATTTGAGTCTAGGCTGACGTTACTCTGGCACTGACCATAAACTTTTTACTTTTTATTTTTTAGATGATAAGAGTGAAAAGGAAAAAAAAGCCAAAAAAAAAAAAAAATCAGAAAACCTTAGGTGGTAGCACCACTTCTATGAATAGCAACACCAAACATTTTTGCCTAAAGTAAGAAATTAATTCCCAGTGTAATAGACTTCCCAAATACACAGAGCAGCATCCGAGGGCACTTTAATATTAACCATCTAATCTGCACTTGAATTTCCTTCACGTAAGGTATGGTAGAGATGAACTGGCCAAGGTTTTTTGATCATCTTCTTGCAATCAAAGATTAAAGGACAAACAGAATCCAGCTTCCAATTTTCCTTGGTGATGTTTTGGATGACAAGCTTTGAATCAGTCTCAACCATAACTTTATGGGGTCCTTTCTCTCAAGCGGTAGTCAATGCAGCCTAAATGGCCCATAGCTCTGTACTAAGAGCCATAGATAAAACCACAAGAACTTGAAAACCCATATACCCATCATCCACATTTTTCTTGCATTAGACCTTCATATCTAGAAAGTCCTGACATGATACCCCTTTTGCACTGCCATCCACATTAATTTTAGAAAAAGGAGAGCTAGGAAGTTGTCGGCTAATTGAACATTCACGATTTTCATAATCCAACCGCAATCTTGAATTTGTTGTTGGCTCTGGAGTTCAAAAATCATAAATTTCTTCTGCATGTCTCCTAATGGCAGCAACAATATTTAGTGGGGAGAGATTCTCATCTGAAAAAAGAAACTTTGTCGCGCGCCAATACCATAAATGCGAGAGAGTGGAGATGAAAGCTACTTGAACAGACCAACCCCAAGAAGTAATAATGGTATTTAATCAAAGATTTTAATGAATCTCGTTGGGCAGCTGTCAATTGGAAGGAACAACTAATGGGTCCTCGAACTTTCAAGGCATGATTGCAACCATACAACATCGTCTGGGATGTTTATTGAACTTAAATTTGTGAGTTTCTAACTGTCGCAGATTTTTTTTTTATAGATTATAACTAATGTCATCTAGAGCATTCTTTCAACAACATAGGTTTTTTTTTTTTTTTGGCTATTGTCTTCTTCAATATGGACAAGTGAATAAATTAGTGAAAAATATAAAAGTAGATTAATATAGTTATAACCTTTCTATATCTGATTGGTTTAACGTTGCAGTAAAAAGGCTTTATATTCTTATTTTCAGGTTTCTTTCAAGATAAGTGGGAACTTCATCGTTTGGGATATTTATTAAACTAAATCTGTAAGTTTGTAACTGCTGAGGATTTTTTATTGGTTATAACTAATGCCATCTAGAGCATTCTTTCCACAGCATAATTTTCTTTGCTATTATCTTCTCCAGTATAGACCAACCTGAATAAATTAGTAATAAACGTAAAAGTAACACACAATGCCTCCAACCTTCCTATTTTTTATGTGTAATGCAGCAAAGCTTCAACCTAGCTGTTAAAGCACTTGCGGAGTTCTCCACTCAGGTCAATGTGTCGTGAAAATTCTATGGTTGCAAGCTTTGACGAGTAGATAAAACTATAAGCACAATTCTTATCACAAACGTCATAAAGAAGTGAAGATATTTATCACAAATAAATACTCAACTTTGGAGATTGGCTTTATCCTTAAGAGACACCATAAACTCTTTAGTACAATTATAAGTACCAAATGACCTTAATTCACTTATTAATCAATTGTTATTTATATCATTGCATGTCTTTTTTTTATTATTATTTTTAACAATAATTATATTATTTATATTGATATTTTTATATTAAAATTCTCATATTATAACATAGACCAAAAGGACCCACACATTATGCTGAAAAACTAGTGTCACATAGATATATATACAGGCAATGCCTAAAAATTTCACAGGCGTTTATTAACAAAGCATAAATGATAAATACAGCATGTTTGAGAATCAAAATTGTTGTTTTAGCATAAACAATGTTTTGAAAGGGAAAAACAATTAGAATTCTAGTATGTTGAAGCTTTCGGGGAAGGCAACAAACATGAGCCAGAGTGACAAAATCGACAGCCTTCTGGAGGTCAAGGTTGACATCCGATCCAACCTAGCAGCAACAAGCAATCCGCCAAAGAGCAACGAAAAGATTCCTCGGTGGATCGGGCCAAGCAAAACCCTTGATTGTTTGACAACTTTCTAGAACAAGAACATCTATGATCTATCCAGTCAAGCTTCTGAAGAGTCTCAATCCATAGTCCTCAGGCACGACTGTATATTCCAAAATGTTAAATACACAGAAAACGTGGATGAGGGATCACCGCAGGAGAATGACAAGGCCGCTTCTCATCCGATTCAAAAATAAAGATGACAAAAGAAAGAAATCCTATACTGTTGTATAATTAGAGAAAATGAACATCAGTCTGTCTAGAGTTTCTGGATAGAACTTTCTCGCAAATAAATAACAAGGCCGCTTCATTCCATTCCACAAGCAAGGTCTGATCGTCACTGTCTTCTGCAGTTGCAGATGAAAGAAGCAACAAGATTTTATTTATTTATTTATTTTCATGGACAACAAAATAAAAATTAAAAATTAAAAAAAAAAAAAAAAACCTCCTCTAAACCCACCCTCACGGCACTACTTTGTAACTGCATGCACAATCATGTGCACATAATCAGATTCGTCTATTCCAAAAGATATCTACCGAAAACCAAGAAGAGATTGATCAGAACAAACTCCATACCTTAGCATCACTTGTAACATGGAAAGACTCATCAATTGACTGCAATGTATTGAGGAAAACATAGTTTACAGGCAGTCAGTAGCAAGGAACACTGGAAAAAGTTGCTTAAAAAAAAAAAAAACTAGAAAAAGTAACTGATGCACAGGATAAACAATTACTTACTGCAATGCTCTTGATAAGCTCATAGGAAATGTCTCGAGCCCTATATGCTTTTGGATGCCACTTTCCTTCAGACCAATCAACATGTGTCACCGACCAGTTTGCAATGCCACCAGGATCAACCATCTAAAAGCATGAACAGTGAAGAAATTCAGAAGAATGAACATTATATGAGCTGCATTTCCATTGTAAGAAGAGAAATGACAGTCATACTTACATTAAATAGAGTTGGAAAATAGTGCTCATCCGAATAACAGTTGCGCCCGTTCATATTTGGCTGAGAAAGTCAAAACACCAAAAAAGTTGGTAACTTTTTATGGATCAACCTACTCATTAATACATGGTGCAGAGATACTTGAAGTGGAAATGTCAATTGAGAAAATGTACCCTGCAGTAGAGCTTAAATTTTGCGTAGTATAAGCTATCTGCCATAACAACTATAGCATGCTGCCGCTTCATGGAGAACCACTGAAATGCCCATGTAAATCAAAAGCAAATCAGAGATATTCCTACAGTAATTGGGTTCTTATTCTAGTTCCTAGAGACATTTTCAGTTTGACAGCCTCACACTTTCTAAGTATTCCATTGGCATACAATATCAGTTAACTAAAATACCAACTAAACAGCATCAAAAGGTATTCAGTTTATCAGGATAACAAGTTAGTGGAGGAACATCAGAACAGTCCAGGGAACACAAAGAATAGGAAAAGAAACTGCTGGAACTTGAATGGAAAATAACATACTAGTGTCAAAGGATTGTTAGGTAATCCAGTCTCTACTATAATAATATCAAGTGAAAATGGCATGGCAGAGGCGACTAATGAGGTAACAAAGAAAAACAGCAAAAGCATAATTAACAAAACAATCCTAATTGGTGAATCATAGAACATTTTTTGATAACATTCACTGGAAAAATAGCCATAGACACCATTACTGATACATTTTACTCCTTTTGCATTCTGCACTGCACTATCAGCCAACATCTGCGCCCCAAACATATTTGGCAATTTCAAGTAGTTTTCTGTCATACATTTCATGATATTTTCCTTGGAATGAAATACAGCAGTAACCTTGGATCTTATATCCAACTTTACTCAAATTTCACATGAAAAGATGTCTATTTCAAATATTTATTTAATTATCAATCTAGATGATATTGAAATTAACTCACACAATCCTCAAGAATTTTCACCATTTCTAATGCTGCCTTGTGGTCTTTTGGAAGACACAGAAATATACTCATTTATAAATTTTCAGCAGCAAAAAGTTGGAGCTCTCCACAAAGATAACTGGCCAAGAAGAAGGGACTTTAATTCAAGGTGATCAATTTCAATAGGATAAAATTGGCTTCTAGGAATAGAGAGGGGCCGTGATTCCCATTTCCAAGCACAGAGTATTTGAAAGTCAAAATGGCATAGAAAAAGGGCAATACAAAGCATGGTGCTACACAACCATGATAGGGGAGTTACACACAGGCCAATCAATAGGCATGATATCAACAAGACCTTAACTGGCTGTCCCATACTAAAGCACTAGAAAACAAATACGACAGATATGAACCATGACAGAATTTTCCAAAATTTACCCATAGATATAAACCATTTTCAGAGATAATTAAATATACTCCCAGATTCTGCCTTATTAGAATGATGAAAAAGAAATACCTGTGAAGATTTCCGAAAATTCTTCTTCTCAACTTCAGGAGACATATGGTCCGAATACCTACCATTACCATGTGGACCAGGGTCCTCAAAACTAGAGAGAGATGAAGTAAATTAGTTATAAGTGTTATAATTTCATTTAAACTTTACAAGAATTCAGGAAGGAACTTCTGATTAGGTAGGAAAGACAGGGGGAAGAACATTCTAAAGTAGCCTAAAAAGCTGAAGATTCCTTTCAAGAGTATAAAATTCTTACCTATCAATATAGCTGATATTTGTGAAAATCAGATAGTCATAGATGTAGTCAAAGTTATGCAGTGGTACACAACTGAAAAGAAATGAAAATGGAAAAATTTGTAATACAGCAGATTCCCATGACAACAACACAAAAATTTTACTATCAGGAAATGATAATAAGAAAAACAAGGTCCTCCTTGCCTGTCTGAAAGCAAGACAAAATGCTGGTTATTAGGGTCTAGAAGGGCATGCGCCAATAATCTCCTCTCTGCGTCAAGCATGGACACCTTTCCCCATTCCACCTAAAAGAAAACATTTTCCCTGGCATCAACTCATTTGGCTTTTGCTTAAAATAACGACACAAGAGATGCAAAGATGTTAAAAAACTGCAGTGTGAAACACATTAGACAAGAGATTGCCATAACAACCTGCAATGTATAAAGCATGAAAAACAGTAGTCATCATTATTAAGTAATTGTTTGTGCATCCTCTTCCTTGGTATTGTTTAACTAAGAAATAAATTTAACTTAGGCTAAAACAGATGCAAATTGTTATGATAGTTTTACAAAGCATATACTAACACTGAAACAATAATTTAGTCAATGGTTTCCAACAGAAATGAGGCTAAAGGCTCTCCAAGACAAATATGCATAATATAAGGGCTTCCTGACCAAATGTTTTGATCTGTGACATAAATCCCAATTTATCATTTTGAAATGTAAAATGAAACAACTAGCAGTAACTTCATGCCGACCGAGGCCTATAATTTCCATCAACTCACATACCTTCTCACTGTGAATGTCTCGACCAACAAAAAAATGGCTCACATGAACAGGTTTCTCCCTTGATGCATGTACATAGATGGAAAATCTATCTTCGTGACCCTGCCAGAATGCAAAAATGTTCCATTTCTTAATAGAATTCATAAAGCTGTAGAAAATAAGAGATTTCACATATAATACCAAAAGGGCTGAATTTGGCATCCTGCAATCAGAAAATATCCACCAACGATAAAAGCAGATGAAAATTTTAACTATGATTACAGTTTCACTGCAGCACATCTTTTGCCAGGCAGAAAAGAAATCATGGTTCAATAGATGACTATAGCAATGGATTCTCTAACATTAGTATTGTCTAAGGCAACAGTTAATATCCCTAATAACTGTCACATTTAGAAACATTGCCTTAATTACAAAAGTGTGATCCTTGTAGTTCCTGAAAACTGCTTTGTTTTTTTTTCTTTTTTCCTTCCTCACAGGTATAAAATAGTGACCCAAGTAAAAGCAGTTCTGGATGAAAGGAATAATCTTGGTTTAGAAGCAAATGCAAAAAGAAATCAGGGTTGCCTATCTAACTACCTGGGTGCAGAAACAATTTAATATTGCATGTAACATGTTCAAACAGGGCAAAACCAACAACCAAAAGCAAAAGTTTTTTATATGTTATTTGAGTCCTGATTCTAAATTTATTATTCTATGCCATATTCTCATGGACATACAAGTAAAGAATTGGCTACATCAGAATAATATGACGAGGAGCATTAAGAGACAATAAAACTAGAGAACCCAACATCATCGAAGAGTAATCAAAGCCTTACATGAAAGAACTTTTCCCAAAGTCTCTCAAAAGGTAATGACCCAGGAGTCAGAAACATGAAAGCAATTTTTGGATTCTTTGGCTGAATACTAGGCATTCTCAGAAGTTCCTTAAAGACAACACGAGTCACAGTCTCATCGTCAGTTAATTCCCTGGAAGGGACAGGCTTGGGTTGCTCAACCACGGTACAACCACTAGAGGAAAAGATACCGCAGGAACCAAAGCTCCTTGGCTGAAAGACATAGGCACTGATTAAGAAAATGGCCACAAAGGAAATCAATGCAATGATCCATAACGGCCTCTTTAATTGTGATCGTTGTCGGGACCCAGACATGATCAGAATTTCATGCATGAATATCCGCCATTCACGGGCTGGCCTACCGTTTTTGCTTTGTCACCATTGTACCAGTTCAACCCTGAATAAATTGATGAAAAATCGATCGAAATATATACCAGACAGAGAACAAAAATACCAGGAAAGCATCTAACGCAAACATCCTTGAAACAAAAAAAAAAAAAAAAAAAACCATGTAAATAATTCATGATTATTAGAGCACACCCAATTAGATGAGTATTCAAAATTTCTGAGTACTCTTAGTGAGGGCCCAAAAAAAAAAGAAAAATAACAATTAACTAAACTTTACATCAGCAATTCATATACAGATTTTCTCTTTTCCAAATTATTTTCATAAATTAGCCAATTGATTTCACCATTTCCAGTAAGAATCACCAAAAAAAAAAAAAAAAATCAGTTTTTGATCCATAAATAAATTTACAGAAGAACAACAAGCATCAAAAAGGAAAAAGAATCAACCATCGAAAGCAGTTGTACGCAGAAACAGAAAATCAAGAAATCGAAGTGAGAGCAAAGAAAAGTAACTGCGATCAAATACAGAGTCTCTGAGGACGAGAATTGATATCAACTATAGGCAGGCCTTGAAGATCTATCAGGGACACGCAGCGGTCAATTGCTTCGCCGAATTATCGGTCTCTGATGGTTCGATGAGTGACGAACAGTCTCAGTACGTGTGATGCTTTTATTTAACCTCTTTTAACTTTTTCCATTATTTATTTATTTATTTCTTGTGCTCTTTTCCAGAAAATTCTCCAGGGGAATAATAAATTATTAACTTATTAAGACATCCCTCGCACCTACCTGTTTCGTGGTGTTTGGTCACGTAAACCACGTGGGTAGACACATTTATACATTCTACTTCTTCTATTCGCGAAACAAAACCATCTGAAGACTCGGGTTGCAAAAAATAATATATTATATATGTTTTTTCATATAAGAAAAAAAAAATTTAGAAAGTGTTTTATGTGAGTTGACTATAACTCAAACAACAAAGGCTAGTTAGTTATCAATCCTTCGTTTTTTTTTTTCAAAACGACATCACTTAGCCTCGTACAACTTATTTTAAAATTACTTGTTTAATAATTTTAAATATATTGATAATTGGTCGAAGACTAATATAAATGAATATTTCAAATAAGGTGCAATAACATTGAGGAGTAATGATATTTTCTTTTTTCTGATTTAGTTTTCTAATTAAGTTTTTTTTTTTATTACACAAAGAAACATAAATGATGAGAAAGAGGTGGAATTTGATATTAAAAAAAATTCTCTTTTATTTTTTTTTTTATTTTTTAAAAAACTAAATTGGTTCACGTAAGATATTCATACAAATTAATCGGACAACGGGGTCAGAAAAGAATATCATTGGCCTAAACTAAAATAAGATGACCCGAACTTCACATTTGTACAATTGCTCTCTGAAGTGTTACCGGAGCTATTGTCTCGTATCTAGCTGTTTTAATGAAAATTTATTGTATGTTTTTTTTTTTTTTTTTGGAATTATAAGATAATTGACCATTTATGGTTATTCTGCTCAGACTATACTTATCATTTTTTTTTTATTACAATTTTTATAAATTAATTATTCTTTAATTTATAACAAGTGACGGGCTTATGACAAATAATTGACCCATGACTTTTACCTACACTCTTTAGTGGGTTTAAAAATGGCATAATGACGTGACGTCGTTCATTTTAAGTTGGTTATCTTGCTAAGATATGTAGGTTATTGTATCGCAAATCAACTAACTTTAACCACTTCATTGTCTCTGTCAGGTGCACTGAACTTAATTGGGCAACAGTC
Organism: Rhizophora apiculata; assembly: GCA_037832385.1. NCBI lineage: Eukaryota > Viridiplantae > Streptophyta > Magnoliopsida > Malpighiales > Rhizophoraceae > Rhizophora > Rhizophora apiculata. The sequence continues at coordinate 1,003,614 of CM075433.1, read as the reverse complement.
ACTCGAGGAATTTGAAGTCAAATCAAATGCTGATGTCAACCCAACTGTTGTGGGTTAGTAGATATCACTGTGGTCAATAATTGGTAAGTTTTGCTCAGAACATCCATGCACGCTTAGCCTTTACTATAGAATTATGAGAAATATTTACGAATTTAGAGTAACCAACGTATGAGTTTTATTTATAATTGTCATAATACATTTTAAAAAAAATTAAAAAATCATTTGTACTTAGAAAAAATCAAGTGAAAGACTGAATGGTTGGTTATGTACTTAGCATATTATAAATGATCCACTTTCTAGTGTGGTAACATTGCTCTAAAACAAAATTTAGTAGGACCTGTTGATAGTTAGTTGATCCCCTTATTATTATTATTTATTATTATACCTCCTTTTCTCCTTTTCTGACTGAAAAAGAGTCTAACCGGAGCTCTTCGACTCTGGCAGGGTTCGAAGCCCTCCAGGAACTTAACAAACAAAATGGAGTATTTTCAGAAGCATGTCCAAAGCTCGAAAATTTTTGATGCCTCAGTGTTGCCGGACCAAAGCCAATTGGTGCAAAATGGAATAATGGATATGAACGCAAAAGGAAATCTGCCATCGTGGCATCATAACATCCAATCAAAATAAATTATGTGGGTCAACAATCGATTTTCCTGCCAGCATGGCAACATCCTGTCCAATCATTAGCCAACACGGAGGCGGTGAAAATCAGCTGATATCCAAGAAGAAACAAAAAAAAAAAAAAAAAACAGAAAAATACCAAAAGAAAAGGAGAGTGACTTGTTCGAGACTGAGCTCCTCCGGCACCCACCACTCTCCAATGGATACTTCCTACGCAGTCCTGTTTGGAGGGCCTGAGTTATGTCAACCTAAAACCCTGATCTCTCTGTACAACCCCTCGAAGTTGCCCATCACCGTTTCGCTGCCGTGCCGATCATGGCCACGGCGCAGAACTCCGCGGACCTTGTGCTCGGTTTCGGTCTCCAAGCCCGAACTGCGAACCGGGCGACCCGATGATTTGGTTGCTTCAATTCTCTCCAAGGTATAGTATAATCCAACTGAACTCTGATTTGGGTTATAGAGATTGCTTTTGTTGGTTCTAGACAAACGTTGTAATAGCAGTAATTAAGTTACTTAGAAATTCTTTTTTTCTCCTTTTTTATCTTCTAGCTTGTTCTCACGGAAAGTTGAAAAAGTAATGTCAGGTTGCACAAACAGATGGAGGAGTTTTATTAAGTAAAGAGCAACACAAAGAAGTGGATGATATTGCTAAAGAATTGCAAAAATACTGTGTTGCTGAACCTGTGAAGTGTCCTCTTATCTTTGGAGGTAATCAAATTCCAACCCCATCTAAATGAGATTCATTTGCGTGATTGAATTACCCATCGCTTGTTTCTTACACGTTTCGGCATTGCATGTTTCCTAATTAGCTCACAAATCTCTGTATATAATATAACTTGTACTTGTAAAACATTGCATAAGTTGAATTGGTTTTAGTTTGAAACCAAAACGGAAGTCAAAAGTCGACACATGAATGTGCATAATGGGAAAGGCTTCTGTTTGTTTAAGCTGCTGATGTTTATTATTTGTGAGCTTAGTAAATGAAGTTCCTTTCAGAGTGGGACGTTGTCTACTGCTCCAGACCAACTTCACCTGGGGGTGGGTACAGGAGTTCGTTGGGTCGCCTTGTTTTTAGAACGAAGGAAATGGTTCAGGCTGTTGAAGCTCCTGATACTGTGAGAAACTTGGTTACCTTTTCTGCTTTTGCGTTCCTTGATGGAGAGGTCTCTTTAAAAGGTGGGTCTTTAATTCTATTATATGCATTGAAGTGCTACATAAATTATTTTGTAAAAATGAAAACAAAAGCCATGATGTGATACTTACTAGCCTTGAGCGCATTGCTTCTTATTCAAAAAGTTTGTGATCCAAAGCTACAGGTTTAGTTGTGACACTTGATTAAACCATTGTTTGAATGCAGTGTCCCAATGTACACCTTGTCTCTCGTCCAGTTGGGACATTGCAGGGAATCCAAACTGACTGAATCATTAATCTCAATTCATTGAGGATATCATTTGCGTCAATTTTCATTTAAGGAACTGGTTTCTGGCCTATCTCTCTGTAGTTGAGCATGTTAGCATGTTTTGTATTTTTGCTTGGTAGCTTGTTTAGTATTGATCTCAGTGTTCTCAATTCATCCTGACCACCCAGTTCACACTTGAGTAAGTGTAAACTCAACACTTTTTGTGAACACACAGGTAAATTGAAGAGTCTGGATGATAGTTGGATTCAAGTTATATTTGAGCCACCTCAGTTGAAGGTTGGACCACTGGAGTTCCAGTATGGCAAAGAAAGTGAGGTTCAACTGCAGATCACATACATTGATGAAAAAATTAGATTGGGGAAGGGATCCAAGGGTTCCTTATTTGTTTTTCAACGACGCTAATATACTCTGAAATGTCCAACCCCAGGTTCCTTCAATTTGCATATGGTCTGCTCCATCAATGATGAGAATCTTTTTTTTTCTTTTCCTTTTGTCCCTTTTGAAGTAAGTTTCTGCGTGTGATAGAATTGGAATGCATATTTGTATCCAACCTTCGTCATCTCGATGTGGCAAAGTAGATCGCAAGTTGTTCTCTTTTCCTTTCTACTTCTGCTACACAGTCAGGGTTCATAGTTTCAGTAAGTTTGCTGACAATCCATGTTACGTAACATTAGTTTCTCAAAGCTTGAAGAAAGTTGCCTGATGACCATGAATGAGGCAAAAACTTCCTGTAACAGCACTTTTTTTTTTTTTTTTAATTTTTTGGGGTACCCTGAAAATTACAGATCATTTCAGGGTCAAGAGTAGTGCATGGGAGCTGAATGGTTTGAATCTTGCCTCTTCGATTATGAGCCATGTTCCAACCCCAGTGATTGGACCTGTGGTGCAAGTGATACATATCCTTGTGGGCTATTCTTTTCTATTTACAATTTGTGTAAACTCTTCTTTTTCTTCGTACCTTACTTTGAAACTTATATTGTTGTGAAATAATTTTAATAAGAATTATTAATACGAGTCTAAACAAATGAGTTATTGTGTCATTTTCAAATCTAAATGCACAATGTAGACATTTGCTTACAAGTACAATAACGACTTTTAATTAAATTTTAATTTTTATTATCAAAATTATAAAAATGTCTCATATATATATACTTATCTATTTATTTGTATTTGCATGTCTTCTCTCGGTCCTCAATGTGGCTCTTTTTTTTTCTTTTTTGTTTTACAGACGCATTTTATTATGTCAGACGCATGTTTATCACATTTGGGGTATGTGTACATGTTCAATTTGATATGATTAAGTCGGCTTAAGAGTGGACACAATTAATTTTTTTTGCTATATATTGAAAATACTTTATTTTATATAAAAAAATTAATATATTATAAAATATTTTATATAATATAAAAATTAATTATATTTACTTAAATTCACTATTTTTTGGTCTACACAAATTTTTTCATTCGATATATGCATTCTTGGTTGGATTCTTAAAGTTAATTTCTCGTTTATTTCTATGAAGCCAAACTGTCAAATGCATCGACTCTTGACTTTTGTCTTTGGTGCCACTTTTCTCGTATCTCTTTGTCTCTTCCCTTCTCAGTCTAATGGATTAAAACTGTCAAACAAAAATGTATAGCTGTCAAACCATTTTGTAAAAAGTAAATTAAACATCATTTAATTTTAACGAACTGGAAATTCACTTATGCTTATCTTTCATCCCAATGGTTTGGGAAAGTTTATGAGCGAGAGTCAATGAGTTGTCCTTTGTTTATTAGTTATCCTTTGTGTAATTGTGCCAGTCCGGTGGTCTCGAAATGAACATAAAAATAAATATGCCCAGACTGTAAAATTTTACAATGGGACCTTTGACATATTATACGGGTCTCCCGTTCTGTTTTTTTTTTGTTTTTTGTTTTGTTTTGTTTTGTTTTGTTTTTCTGTGATACGATCCTTTCAATTCTATTTTATTGATGTCAATTTTGAACAGGTCAATACCTGGGCCTCACTGGAGCCCAATTAATCGGACAAAAAAAATGGTTGCATGTGGCCTTCTAGATATATTTTTGCATGGAAGCCTATGTCTAAATGGGCCACATACTGCCAAGGCATATGCTTGGGATGGCCTAACAATAGGCGACTGCAATAAAGCCACAAATTATTTAATATCAATAGTATATTAGAAAATTCAGAAAAAAAAAAAATCATTAAGTTTCATACAAAAACTACCATAAAAATCTTTAACCGTAAAACTTTGCCACTATCCCTTATACCAATTATTTGATAACATGATTACTGATTGCTTCTCCTTAATTCTAGGACATAAAATGTTTTGCCATTATTTAATTCAACCGTTGCATTTTCCCACTAAATTATAGGGAATAAAAAAATCTTCGGTGGAGTATTTTCTTCAAAAGTTTGTTGACCTTCCTTATTTGATAACACCATTCTTGCATTCTTCCTCCTTAATTCTAGACAGAATTTAGTCTTTAATACAACATCTTGGTGACCTACCTTATTGTCATTATTTGATTCTACTATAGCCTTTTTCATCCTTAATTATAGGATATTAGAAATCTTTGGTGCAATCCAGTATTTTCAAAATTTTGGTGACCTCCCTTATAGTCACTATTGGATTTTTTAATTATTGTACTATCTATTTTTGCTACAAAATTTTTTTTGGAAACTGCAAGAAGAATACGCCGGAGAACAAAGCCCTTGACGAGGAAGCTCAGGTAACCATTCCCATGAATTCAAGACAGGAGCAAATACCTTCCCAAAAGGGAGAACACCTTCCTACTCATCGCACAGAACGCGTAAATCAACCCTTCTTTGGTAGGCACGTTTCAACAACCTGCCAGCACTGCATGGCTGCTTCTAGCAATCTTGAGGACTGTGAGTAGTGAAACAGGAACATAATTCAAGAATGCATAACTCATGATAGCAATACTGAGGACTGTGAGTAGTGAAATAGGAACATACTTCAAGAATGAACAACTCATGATAGCAATGAAACAGGAACATACTTCAAGAAAGAATATCTCATGATCCTATGCATTATCTTACACTCCAAACTATAACAGCTGCCAATAATGTAGACTGAAAGGCACAAGGCAACATCAGTCTTCAGCTTTAAAGCTAACAACTCATTCAGTTGTGCATGCACTTAAATGTATTTGGCATTCTACTGGTAGCTTATGTAAATTAAACTGATAAAATACTGTTTACCATCAACTTGAGCATGGGGCATATGTAGAAGTGATACACACCAGCTACACCTTTGCATTGCCCATTGGAGAAGATACCAACTGTTAACCGTGAATGTAGTCCCCAATGTGGAAGGATGCAGCAGTTTGAGATTTTGCTATGTCTGTAATCAAATTTCTCGATATTTCATCTTTTGAAGGACTAAGCAGTGGAAATGGCAATGGGCTTTTATCACTAATTACTAATATTCTTGAAATACCTTACTGTTACACCAATCTCACCCTCAACTCAAATTTACATGGGTTAAAATGAGGCAAGGATAAGGGAAGTAATGGAAATAGTATCGAGCTGTTATCACTAGTTATTAATATTCTTAAAAGTCTTATACCAAATCATAACAGAATAATCTTCCTGTTGCACCAAGCTCACCTTTCACTCAAATTTATATGAGTTGAAATAAGGCAAGGATATTACAAGCTCAATGAAACCATGCAAGGACAACTCAGCGGGACAAAATTGTTCCCAAGGAAACATCCAATCTACCTATAAGTAAAGGAAAGCAATGGGGAAATAATCTCTCAAAAACTGTAACTCATCTAAGAACCTAAAAGAAAAGAAGTTGGAGGAGAACTCTATGAGCTGGAAGCCAGTGATCCAGCAGCTGAGAAGCTTAGCATTTCCCCATGTTTCAAAGAGGTGGTGCAATACGTCTATAAATTGCTTGGAATGTCTGTCCGCCATTCCTAGCAACCTTCTGGCCTTCCTCAGTTGCTGTACTCAATAACTTTACAACAGGATCTGCTTCAAGCTCCTCATCTTTGAGGCTTTCAAACATGGGGTGGTTCTCTAAACAAGATTTCATCCACTCTCCAAGTTCTTCCACGTCTGTAATTGTGTAAATAATCCCACCAACCTCAAGAACATAAGAATACTCATCAAGCAGATGTGGACTAATCACCCGTCGACGGTGATTCTTCTCTTTGAAATGAGGATCCGGAAACAGGAAAAACATCTTCAATAATTGACCCTTTCCAAAGTAATTTGGGATATATTTCATGGAATTAGTACGAACCACAGAGATATTCTGGTAGTGGCCCGGATTTGCTACCCTCAGTGCTAAAATCCGTTCCTTTACATACTCTGTCACCTTATCCCGAAGTTCCATCCCAATCATAAGGGTCTCAGGGAAAAGGGTTGAAAGGCTAATCAACAGCCCACCAAAACCACAACCAACATCTGCAAACCGGACCCTTTTGGCATTTTGTACTTGATCCGACAAGGGAAAGAAATGAGGGTAGTGAAGGGAATAGTCAACATGACGAGGGGAAACTGGAACAGGGAAGTGAGAGTCACTTAACGGATTGCTGTGTGCTCGTGCTCTGTAGAAGCGCTTCCTAGGCAAGCCAGTTGACTTGCTAATAGTTGGATTAACCTCACTTTCTAACATGTTTATTGTTTTCTCTGCAAGCCGTGCAATCACATTGAAGGAACTGAAAATGAGGAACCGTCCGAAGAAGACAACTAATTTAATTCCCTTTCGTGGTTTATGTTCCAATGTCTGAAAATTAGTTCTATCGCTTCAGAATCCAAGCAGCGCCCAATTACGAAAATAAACCAAGAGGAAAAATAAAAATAAAAAGATAAATAAATGCATGCCGGTAGGAAAGAGAACAATTTATAACAGAGTACGAAGAAGAGGAGGGCACAAAAAGCGCGCATTACCAGTGAGCTAAGCACGAAGGGGAATCTCCAGCGAAGAGCCGCCGCCGCCGCCTCTCTTAGGTCACCGAATATTGCAGGGCAAAGGGAAGTGCGCCGAGGCTAGGGATATCAGACAGAGCACTGTGCGCGTGCAACAAACCATTTAATTTTAATTTAATTTAATTTTTTTTTTTTGTTAAAAAACAAAAATGAAACTCGTATACTTGGACCGAGCAGCCGGTTCACTCCGGCCCATCTGTTGGTAAAAGAGTCCATCCATTTAAGCGTAATAAGAGCTGGCAAATATTGTCATGCTGCAAAAGCCCGATCAACCAAACATCCGTACCATCGGAATTAGTAGTTTGGGAGTACTCCGATTCGATACTTCCCACGTTTATTTTGAATTTCCACAGGGTCATTCGTCTTTAAATATACACTGAGATTTTATCAAATGCGCTGTATAAATTTTAAATTTATTAATATTAAAATTAAATATAAAAAAATTATTTATATATTTTTTATTTTTTTAATATTAAAATTTATTAATACTTTTTTCTCTAATTTTTTCATTCTTTGCTCAACAAAGAGAGAGACTTTATTGTAACGTATCATCAAAATAATTCGAAAAATTTCTCCACTTTCAAGATAACTAGTGGGCCTCAAAATCTAATTGACAATTTGAAACTATTTCCTTTATTTGAATTTTATAAATTAATTGAATGATTATGTCGTTTTGTTTTCTATGTATATTTAATTTTGTCACTAACAAAATTGTGGAATAAAGCACCTTAGAACAGAAAAACTAGAAAAATGCAACTGCATTAATATATTAAAAAAAAAATACAATGGAATTGCGGAATAAAGTACTAAAAAAATAGCAAAACAAGACAAATGCAGCTGCAGAAAAACAAAAAAAATAAAAAGCAACAAAAAATGCAGAACAAAGAATTTCATTGTCGTCTCAATTCCCCTGAAACATTTTTAAAGTAAAATTTCATGCACTAGAAGTACTAAAACAGTCAAAAGAACTTTACAGACAAATGTGTCTCACTTGCATCATCGAATACAGTGAAAAAATTTTCCATATGATCGTATAATATGCTAAAGTTGAAGTAGTATTCATCTTAAACTTGCATTAGGCATGTCTTGCACTTTACTAGCGCTATTTCCCATATACATCATTGCCTACCATTGAAGTAAAGCCAAAAAAGAAATTTTAAAAACTAAAAAATTGAAGTCAACAATATAGCAAATTAACAGGTTTGACTATGAAAGGAAACGTTTAATTGATTTTTTATTGTTTTTTTTTAAATACTGTAAGACTCTTTGTATTCCCCCTCTGATGGAGTCAAATTTAAGTGTCTTAGTCTATTGTGTATTTGATACGTATAGACTTTTGTTATGTAAATAATTGCAATATATTACTATAGTTATTAGTGTGATTTTATATGTATATTATTATATATATTTTTTAATTATTGTTATGTGATATTTTTAGATTATTAAAATTGAAAATATTTATATAATTAGTTAACTATGATGTTAAAACTAATTGGGTTTTAGCCTTACAATGTGATAATGATTGCTGCTATTGTATTATCAATCAAGATCCAAACTTTATAGTGAAATAATTAATTAACAATGGTATCAAAATTAACTGAACTTTAGCTTCAGATTTCTACATATTCTACACCAATGATGCAACTTGAAGGAATGCAAATGGTGGTTGTAGTTGTAACCCAATCAGATGTGCACCAGTTTACATAATTTCGAAAATTAAGCAACACGCACTTCTAATAAAAGGGAACCTACTGGTTTTATTCATAAAATAACTGAGTGTAGCAGACTCATATTAAGATTACAAGGCTTAAAGTTGTTCCGGTCAAATTCTAAACTAGCAATTGGGAATGCAGGTTAAGGGCAAAAACACAAAAAGTTAGCTCTAGTATTTTGGACACTTTTCCATAAAACATATTTTTGAAAATTTGTCAAAATTCAAAAATAAAAAGCAAATAAAAAAATAATTTGAATAATTATTTATATGAATGCTAATGTTATTCAAATATTAAGATTTTTTTATATAATTTTTGTAAATTAAATAACCAATTACTAAAATTTCAAAAAAAAAAAAAAAGAATAGATAATAAGTGATTTTTTTTTTAATTTAAGTAATACTTGAGTGAAATTTAATATTATTTAAATTATTTTTTTATGTAATTGGTATAATTTAAATAATAAATTACTAAAAAAATTAAAAAAATGTAAAATAAATTATATTTAAATAAAAAATATTTAAATTGAGTAACTGTTAAAATAAAATTTAATATTATTTAAATTTAAAAATATATTATATAATTTTTTGTAAATTAAGTAATAAGTTACTAAAAATTTTAAAAAAAATAAAATAAATTAGATTTAAATAAAAAAATATTTGATTTGAATGATTATTTAAATGTAATTAAATATTATTTAAATCTAGTGATTTTTTTTGTAATTTTCATAAATTAAATAGCGTGTAACTAAAAATTTAAGAAAAAAAGTAAAATAAGTTAATCGGATTAAAAAAAAAAGTTTAATCTAAGTAACTATTTAAGTGAAACTTAATTTTATTTACATATAAAACTTTTTATATAATTTTTATAAGTTAAACAAGTTACTAAAGTTTTTTTTTTAAAAGTATTAGATTTAAATAAAAAATATTTAATTTAAGTAATTGATTAAATTATTTTTTTAGGTAGACAAATTTAAAGTATTTTACTTAAATTTAAAAATTTAAAGAACATTTTAAAAGAATTTAAAAAATGAAATAAAGTAAAATATACTTAATTTGGATTAAAGAAAAAAAAGTTTATTTTGAATAACTATTTGAATAAAGACAAACATCACTTATGTTCATTATAAAATCTTACTATAAAAACTATTTGATCAAAAATTTTTATTTACATAATAAGGGATCTAAGTTAATTATTAATGTTAATAAGTTTTTGTGTTCATATTTGCACAAAAAGTAGAGTCACCGTATGATCACAAGAAAAATAAAAGACAAATGAAATGTGAGTAATTTATTATAACTAAATTTATTGAATATGTAAAATTAATTATTTTAATCAATTTATTTATTAAATTTAAAAATATCAACAAATACACAATTTTTATAAGTTCTGTTTGAACAAAAAAAAAACTTAAATAATTAATTACTCTTTAACTATTAATTATTTTGTTTAGTAGTAAAAAAGTTGAACTCTCAATTTCAATAATCAAAATTAATGAATATCACATAAATAACTTAACAATATAATCACTAAATCAGTTTACACACACTCACACTAAAATCATCTATTGTTTATTTAGAGTTTGATGGATTATAATAATAATTTTTTAAATTTTTTTACTAATATTTTATTTTGATGTTACAATTTTATATCTTTAAATATAAAGAATTAATAACTTTCATGATTCTAACAGAAGAACTTTGATTTTTTCTCTCCAAGATTCAATCTTTGTTTTGGTAAATAACATAAAATTCAAATAACAACTAAATTATAGAAGGTTTAAGATTGATTAATTTAGTAAACATAGGGTAGAGATTTATAATAAAAAATTTAAAATAAAAAAAAAACTTAATTTGATTTATTTAAAATATTTTTTAAAAAATAAGAGTAATAACTAATTACTTGAAAAATAATTGATTCCACTCTTAAAATTTTTTATTTTAAGTAAAACTTATAATTAATTGTTTTTTTTTTTTATTTTTAACATATAAATTAATTTGACTCTTATAAAAGAAGAGTAAAATTAAAAATTTCCTTTAACTAATACAATTTGAATCAAAAGCTGTGACAGTGAATATGTATTGATGGAATAATTTTTTATTTTTTTTACAAAGTGATATATATTGGTGAAACAAATTCATCTGCAAACTTTTTCTTTTCCTAATATGTGTCTGGATGAAAAAAGTCTTTTACCATATTTAACCTTATTTATTAGCATAAGAACGCATATTTTTGGTACTTTCGTGTCCATACCCACCACCATTGATTTTAATTATTCTCTTCATGTTTTTTCACCTCTACTAACCCATGGGTCGATATTTACTGACCCGGTCAATTGACTGCTACAATAAAAAATTAGAGTAGATAACCTGCATTAGAATTATAAATTATTCATGTTATATTCTGAAAAACTGCATCATGATTCTAAATATCCAGCGGCTTTGCAGTTGATTGCCGTACTTCCAGTAGTTGCATCCTCTCTTATCTCTCCACTCATTAACCAGATTACATTTCACCCAAGTACCAATTAATTTCTTGCTGATCGCATCCTCTGTCATTCAGTCATCGTCACACACACACGCACGCATTCAGTCCGGCCGGCCAGAGGAAAGCAAAGCGATCCTGTGAAATATTTGGCGTACCACTTCCTTGAGTTTTAAAAATTGCAATCGAGGGACTCAAACTATCTAGATTGACCCCTAAAGTCTAGCTTCCAAATTATCACCCCATAACTTCGTTCTTCTTATTTGATATACCCTAAAGCTTAAAAGTGCAAAGAGTGGAGAAAATGGACTCTTCCAACCTACCACGTCCGAGCATATTTTCCATTTAGTAAGGATTAAAAGTAACAAGAAATGCTAAAAAGAAGGGGCGTACGCTAACCGATGGACTGAATTACGTAGACAGGAAGTTGTAGAATTATAAATGATGCCGTAAAATGGACTGAAAACGTACATGATTTGCAATTTATAACTCCTCCTACATTGACATGCAACTACTTTTTGAATATTTTGCAAACCCTTTTGGAAACAAAATTGTTTCGGCACCCTCCGCCACGATCCTTTTCTTGCAAGAACAAAATTACAGGACAACAGTGACAGTTGTGTTTGTGTGTAAAACGTTTCTTAATCATTGCATTTCGGTAAGACAAACCACGAAAGACGTAACGGCATGAGATTAAATTTCAGTCCATTTTTATATTTTGAAGTGGTTGACAAGTATGGCATGCCCGGTGATCATGAATCTGCATGAAGTTTGTATCCTGTGGGCAGCTGGTTTAGGGTTCTTAACGTTTCTGGAGACTGGGGTCTTCATGACAAGTGCCTGCCAACTACTTCACTATTAGATTAGGGTCGACAAGGTCACCGTTTGAATTACTTCCAAAAGTAATCAACTCATCAATCGTGATGTGAAAGAAACACACCCCTTTTCAGTTTTCATCGCACGGTGAAGCGATTGGAATTGGACGGTGATATTTATCTCTCTTCACTTGCTTTTATTACACAAAAGGGCACCATAATTCTATTTATGACTCTAGTAATAATAAATGAATAACCGTAGAATTGCCATATGCAATGCCCTCATTAATGGTCAATTTAGTTGTGCTGGACTTTTATTTTTGAAATGCGAGCCAGATGGAGACTCGGTTCATACCAATTCCCTGATTGCGCGACTCTTTGAACTATTGATCCGTTGTATCTGGCTTTCATGCTTCAGAACATCTCACCTCTACTTCATCGTTGATTTCGACATAATATTTGAACAAAATGGAGTTGGAGACCTTTGAGATAAGATCTTGAAGACAATTCATCGGGCATAAAATATAATTGAACTCACAAGCTACAGTTTTGGTGATTTCCACGTGTATTAAAATATGCTTATAAACATTGACGGTGACTTTTTTTTGTTGTTGTTCTTTTGGTCTAATTCTCTTGCCGGCCATGATATGTATCATATAGAAGAAGCTATCCTAACTTAATACGTACCCCCCCCCCTCCCCGGCGGAGAAAAAAAAAAAAAAGAATTTGCTCTCACTTTATCGTTTTCTGTCATGTACGTATGTCGTATCTGTACAATTGTTATGCCTACCATTCAATCGCCAGTTTCATCAATTACAAATTAGCTGTTTGTTCACAAGGATTAGGTGGCCTTGGACAAGCAGGTAGCTAGCTAGCATGATCAAGACTGCAATGACTTCATATATTTGAAGTGTTTTATAAGTAACCAAAAGAGGGCGATGGCTGTTTCCCATTGTCATTGCATCACTTAAAGTACTGTTAGTCAATTGATTCTTACCATGCTTAATAATTTATGTTAGCGAAAAGAAGAGGGCACCCAATTCAGTTATCGATAACGGACGGCAACAAAATTCGAAGGATTAATTAGCCATTATTGGTTTCAGATGAGTATATCAACCTAGAAATAATCGCTTCACAAAATACACACTTGGCTAGTTATCGGAATTTTTAGGTAAAGATACATCAACCCAGAAAATTTTAGCAAAGAAGAATTTATCAATATTGCTGCATTCCATATTTTAAATAGGAGCCGCGATGGTCTATGCTAACAACCTGGGATTTGTTGAAATGTATTTGTTCACAAAATGGACAATATCAATATTGCTTCACAAAATAACTAAATTATCAAGAAAATTTTGCCTTTTTTTTTTTTTTTTTACTCTAATCAGCAAAGCAAACTATCTTATTCATCCCATTAATTTGCTTTGATTGGCTGCTAAATTACAATTTCAACTTGATCTTAGTTACCATCATTGCACTTTACCCCAAAAAATTGGTGCTGCGCAGACGTTATAGCTGTAAGTCAATTGGTCACGATGAACCCTTGAATATAACTTACAAGCGGAATTCAAACCCTCCAATGCTGCAAAAATAAACAAGGACCTTAAAGGCATAAAACAAAACCCGGGAGCACGTCTACTCCATAGCTGCAGCAATCCCCCCACCCCCAACTTTTGGGCCCACACAACTTAGGTTTTCGCAGCAAGAAATAACCAAGAAAATATGAAATCCGTACCAGAGCAAAGAGCTAATTCACACTTGACCCAAAACGCCAACCCCCAACTGTTGATCATGCTCCATTATACTGAACCAAATATTTACGCATACCCCATCTGTTCTTGGCGTCCAGCATCGTAGGCTTTTATCTTTTGTGCCTCCCTACACACAATTTCTCAAGGTGGTTACTAGACAAAAATGACTTCCGCAATTTCTTGGAACCGTTCATGATAATGATGAAAATGGAACTAAATTCCCATGGCTGCTTTTTATTATTCGAAGTAGGGAAAAAAAAAAAAAAAAGACAATCAAAAACCATCACTCCAATAGGTGTTGCTTTTCAACTTTCACTATTTCAAAAGCCACCATCATGCCTTGGTTACCTTGCCGGCTTTTACTTCTAATTGTACAAGGCACTAACTGAGAGGAAAGGGACTCAAGAATTACTAATTAATTTTCGCAACACAACCGATGAAGCGTGAGAAAGGAGGCATCCAATATAAATTTTCAAGTCGTTTAAAAAAGCAGATGCAGTATATTTATATTCTAAAATGGTTGTGCAGCTCCTATTCCTGTAATCAGAGGTGTAATACTATTCATTCCATTTGGTCAAACAAGAAATCACCGGAATTGTTTAAAAAAGAAAAGTCATCCATTGCTCTGTATGTACCTCCTTATTGTAGGATTCATATATTAGAAAATAATTAAACATAGTATACAAATACAACTAAATAAAATCTGTTTTGGCCTTTTTTTTCTTTTATAAAAAAAAAAAAGAGGAGGCAAAGAAAAAGGAAAACACAATATAAAACTAATTTCTTTAATTTCATACTTCTATTTTGCAAACCATGTCACCTTGCATTCCGTGCAGTTCTTTTATCTTATTTAATTTTTTTATGAGCCAGCTAATTTCATTAGCACAAGTAAAATGCCCGAGTCAATGGCGGTTACAAACCAAACACGATCGAGATTTGTAGGTTTCACAACATTTCAGAAAAATTGCTTGACCACACAAGACACGTTCTTTGAAAATATATTATAACTAAGTTGGACTCCAAAAAAAAAACTCACTCAGTATAATTTAATTATTACAAAATTTAAAATTTAAGATAAAATTTGAGATTCGAGCTCCGAGTCTCACTTATACTTAAAATCCCCCTCCTAACAAATTGAACTGATTTCTCAAGAGAAGTTACATTAAGAAGAAATCTTACCCGTCTATTTCCATCAAGACACGATCAATTTTAAGTCATTGTAAAATGTACTTTAAAAAATCCACTACGGTATTATAAACTGTGAATAATACTTCAGTACCAAACAAACATCAAAAATCGCATAGATTTCTCGCAGATCAGAGAAAGGGAAATGTGCGATTAAATTTGAGTCAAAATGATTTGGGCCCTTCGATATTTTCCTCTCCTTGAAGACGCAATCTAAGCCATACTGGTGACACGCAGGTTAGCATGGCAACTGGACAAAATATTTAAAGAAAGAAAAGAAAAGAAACCACAATAGGGGCTAGAGTCCTAGAGAGCAAAAGGAAAGCGAACCCCCAGCGGTGGGGACATATACATTCGACTAGTTTTAGGCTGGAAATAGTACTCGAACGCCTTGCTTGATTAGGTGTTATCGTTGAAATGTGCAATGGTCAGGTGGATTGGCCTAGCAAAGAGCCCCAGATGGAATTGGGACCCCTTAAAATTAGGGAGACGTTTGTTTTTACGTATTGTTACTATTTACTCTGAACCAATGAGGTGATAACAATACTCGGTAAAACTTTTGAATTTATTATTGGAAATGCTTTTTGCCCCCAAACAGCAGTTTATTAGGATAGCTGGTTTGGGCTATTTTTGAAACAAGTAACAGTTGTTCTTTTTTTTAACTAAATTATTCCTAACAATATTAATTTCTTAAAATAGAAACTTAATGTTCTAAATAATTATTTTATTATTTTAACAACAACATATATCATCAATTTAATCAAACACTAAGTAAACCAAATAGGCCTAAGTTGAACCCTCTGAATTATTATTATTATTATTACTTTGGGTTTTATTATGACCCTCTCCATTAGTTTCATAGGCTCATTTCTTGCCGTTTTATTAATACCTCATCCTCTTCCCCGCAAACTGACATTTTCCTGTTCTCCTCCTCCCATACCATTTTACTGTATGAGGACCCACGCGGTTTGGTGGAATTTGATAATGTGGCAGAAAATGATTGATCAATGGAATTTAGTAAGTTCAAATGGGTGTGGCCCCACATTTCCTCTGGCCAGCCATGTAAACGGGTTTTACGTCCAGCAGTGGCCTTGCTCGGGTAAGTAGCAACTGTTGTCTTATTTTGCATTTCTAAATCTTCATCATACATATGCTCGTAGTCCTATCACCCAAATGGAACATTTTGTTATTTTTCTTCTTATGGTTTCATCTCATAATTTACCAAATTGCCTTTGTAATTTTCTTCCACACTCCGTGTAATTACAGCATGTGTCATTTACAAATATTTGTCTTGAAATTTAAAAAGAAAGAACATAATGTTCTTCTTTATTTAGCTCTGTTTGTACTGTTTCTAATTATTTTCAACGTCGTTAATTTCTGATTCCAAGCAATAACTATGTATTAGTATCTATAGATCGCCTAGTGCGATTTTTTTTGTATTTTTTTTGGCCCCCGATCATTTTCTATTGATCCTACACGAAAGCTTTGCTGTTGGGAATTTCTTCACCTATTAACAAAAAAACTTCTTTGAAGTTAAAAGGCACATCCACATGTATCCCAGTAGATAAGGGGTTTGATTATATCTTGCATCGCTTTTGGTCGAAAATTTAAACGAGGGTTTGAATTTATTGCAGGGTGAATTGTTTGTAAAAATATATGTTAACAATTGATATTGGTGGAAATGTACGCATACAACCTAAGAACGAAGTGCAAGATTATAAATCATTAGTAAATTTTAATTAAAATTTCATGTTGTGATTCATGCACATAATGTAAGGTTTCGGTTATAAATCACATATACTAAAATGCTTCTTCTCTATGCATTAAAATAATACTCACAAAGGTCAATTATATGGCCATTTCCGAAAGCATGAGATTTTGTCCCCCCCATCCTTTTTTTTTTTTTTTTTCCCTTCTTTTACTTGGCTACACAATAATTAATTAACGAAGGGGACATGCAGCCATGTATGTATCCTAAAGAAGGATTTCTTCAACGACTTTCCAAGTTATTAAAAGCATTTTGGACGTGGCGTTGTGCCTTGTACATGAAGACCCATATTAGGTGAGATCTTCAAGCACACACCCTCTTTTCCTATTCTTCATATCAGCAAGCTTAAATTCTTAGCAGATTTCTTGTGCATGGTAAGTAAGAAAACCGCTTCTTGAACTCATACACCCTTACTATCTAGAGTCTCTCAAGTCACCGTTATTTTATCAGAAACAATGATTTGAGAAGCAGAGGCATCACAACTAATTCGAGAAATTTGTCTTCTCATGCATGTAAGCCAGCTACACTCATCATAGATCCCAAAAAGTTTTGATACATACTTTGGTTGTCATTTCCTTTCACCTAGTAAGAACACACTCGATCCAACTAGGGTTTCTTTGGATTGGAGAAACTAATTAAGAGGCCAAAAAAGGAATTCTGACTTCTTCTCTTTTTCTGTTTAACTCGATCTTTTACATGTTCCTCTTCCTCATCATAAGGGTGTTTCAAAAACCTTGAGCAATTAACTCATCATCATGTCGTTTATTTGTAGCACAGACGCCTACAAGTGAGGAAGGTAAACAAAGCAAAACGGATCAGAAAGGTATGAAAAGTGATTCAAAGGAGGAAACTTTGCCACCAGGGTTTCGGTTTCACCCAACAGATGAAGAACTCATAACCTACTACCTTTTGAACAAGATATCGGATGCTAGCTTTACTGGAAGAGCTATTGCTGATGTCGATCTCAACAAGTCCGAGCCCTGGGATCTTCCTGGTACTACGTTTTTCTCTCTCTTTTATCCTTTTTGGCTATTTTGTATCAGACGTCAAGGGTCCAGAAATCAGAATATAGGCTTTGATCCACGAGCTCCAAGCCTTTAGAAATGGAAAATATGCGTGAATTTATTTTTCTCCTTCTTAATTGTTTGCCCTCTTTTCAGAGTTTCGTGTACTTGTTGATTTCTTCAAACAAGGGAAACCAAAATGCTTCGGTCTTGTTAATTATTAGAATATATATATACGTGTGTGTGTATATTTGAAAGGATTGGATATATTTTACTCGTGGCTGGTAATATTTTCTTGTGAAGCCAGTTTCCCCTTGGGCTTAATGTCTCAACAGACATATAGCTATGTTTCTTGTCCAGTTTGATTAGCTCAGCCGCTGATTCTTTCAAGTTCGTTCTTTTCAATCAGGGAAGGCAAAGATGGGAGAAAAGGAGTGGTATTTCTTCAGCCTTCGCGACCGGAAGTACCCAACCGGCGTGAGAACGAACCGAGCGACAAACACAGGTTACTGGAAGACCACAGGAAAAGACAAGGAGATCTTTAACAGCGTCACGTCAGAGTTGGTTGGGATGAAGAAGACATTGGTCTTCTACAGAGGGAGAGCCCCAAGAGGCGAGAAATCCAATTGGGTCATGCATGAATATCGTCTTTATTCCAAATCCGCCTTCAGAACTACCAAGGTATCTAACTAAAACATCGATATCAGTCCATGCAACTTATTCTGACACGCCAATTAATTAATATGAGAGAACTATATAAATTCTGTAGTAAGACCCTGAGCGAAACAAATGTTCTCTATTCTTAAACAATAGCCCTGGGCATTCAGGTTTTCAAACTCCTTTCTGAAAGGAGAAAGCAAAAAGAAAAACCAAAATTAAATTGAAAATGCTTTTCCTTCAAAACTGCAGTAGAGAATGGTTTGTTTGGTCTAACCTTCACATTTTACCTTTTTTTTTTGGGGGGGGGGGGGTGGGGGGGAGAAATTCTAAGCCATCAAAACTAGATTCATACTAATTTGCTAATGCTCCATGCCAATCTTTTAAGGTAGCGAATTAAGGGGAATGAAGCTAAAGATAAAGTTGTATCTCTGCTTTCACTTTCTAGTGCTCTTAAAGACATGAATCTTTGGCTTGTTTTCCGAAGCACCATGAAGTATGTAGACATCCTTAGTGTCACCTTGAAACAAAGAAGAAATTTAAGTTGGGAATTGAATAAAACACAATCACGAGTCCCTTCTAATCAATTTGCATTCCTTCTTATTTTTAACTGTATACATATATTTTTTAAAAATTTTCAATGCACGAGGCCAGGATTGAAAAGCAAATATCATGTACCTTTCTTCTCTCTTGTACTCCCTCCTTTTGCTTCACATATATATCATCATTCTTTGCAGCTATCTATCTTTCCTGTACACCATTCAAAGTCCGTCTCACTACAAAATGTCTCAGACCATGAGTAATATTGTTGCCAGGGCTATAGACCAAGAACTCTAATTGGCTGAATTATGATCCATTAAGTTATTAAGATATGAATTATGATCCACTAGTTGTCAACGCTGGCTATAGAATTAGTGTAAATAGTAGTAGCATATACATATATCAAAAGCCCCAAGCCTCGATCCAATCGTGGTAAAATGTCTGGAAGCAAAAGCTATCTGCCGAGTCATATTCTTTGTTTTTGTGGAGTCAGCAGGATGAATGGGTGGTTTGCCGGGTCTTCCAGAAGAGTGCCGCCGGTGCCAAGAAGTACCCATCTACCCAATCATCAAGAGCACCTAATCCTTACCACCTTGATATGGGACCAAGTGTCGCTGTTGCGCCTTCTCAAATGACGCAGGCAGACAACTATCAGTTTCCAATGGGAAGAAACTACGTGTCTAATGCAGAACTTGCAGAGCTTACCAGAGCTATTCGTGCTGGCGGATCAAATGGTGTGAATCTCCCAATTCAGTCCCAAGCTAATTACCCTGTTGGAGGAGGACCCTTCACGATCTCGGGGCTAAACTTGAATCTTGGAGGGGCTGCTGCTACGCAACCCGTATTCTGGCCGGCTCCACCTATACCTTCTGCGGTTATGAACCAGCAGCAGCAGCAGCAAGATATTACTTCTTCCACGATGACTAGTAGGAGTTCGTTTGCCGGGGCAGAAGCCAGTAGCTATGGTGCCGAAATGAACAATGCAAATGGGCCTGCCAACAGGTACATGGGGGTCGATCATTGCATGGATTTAGACAACTACTGGCCAACCTATTGAGGAAGAGTGACTTCAGATACCAAAAAGAAAATGAGCGAGTTTGCCGGTAGAGAATATAAATAAATTGAAGTGCGTCTTGTTTTGAAACATTTTTCTTCCTTTGCATCGTGTTTGGCTCAGCAATTAACGGGGGTAAACTACCCGATGATAATCGGAGTGCTATTTTTCCTTAAAATCACCGACTTGTAGCTTTATTTTATGTTTCTCCTTTTTATTTTCAAAAATGTCAGAGATCGAATAATGATTTATGTATATGTTAGTCACTCTTTCATAGGCCATTGACAATACGTTATGTTTTCAGTGGAATAAAATCGATTTGACTTCTCAAAACAAAACAAAACAAAACAAAAGGGCATATTTCTCCTTTGTAAAAATAAAAGAATCATGACTTGGCGTCCCAAAAAAGGGTGGCTTAAATGTCAAATAGATTTAATCTTCTTCACCCGAGATTTTGTAAATGCACGTGCATAACCATGATATTTTTTTTGGTGGCATTGTTTGTGGTGACACTATGATATTACTTAACATAACTTTCTGGTAAGTGACAGTACTTTGAGATGCAATAGCTCGAAATAATCATGCATAGAATTCCTATTTTTAGGTACTTCTACTTGTTTGCAAGAGAAAGCTAGCGAGAAAATCACTGGGTCCATGTAAATCATGTGAAATAGAAACTGAAACTGAATACGATACTCAAGTCGGCATCAAATTTATACCCGCGGTCTCGACGTCTATCGTAACAATATGTGTATGTGTTGTGTTTTTAATCAAAATTTATACCCCGTATTGTTATCGTTGGCGATTTAAGAGGTATATACCCAGCAACAAACGCGTCGACTTGACTTGACTTGACCAATCAAAATCTACCGCGTGTCCATAGCTACAAAAAAATTGTTACACCAACAGTTCATAATTTATGATTTTTTTTTTTATTTTATCATAATTTATTACCCTTCCATCAAACAAAAATTTTGTGATATTTGTATAATTTATTGAGGTATACCCAACAACAAACATGTTAGATTGACTTGGCTTGACCAATCAAAATCTACCACATGCCCATAGCTACAATAAATTTTTATACCAACAATTCATAATTTATGATTTTGTTTTTTTTTGGATTTTATCATAATTTATTACACTTTCATCAGAAAACAATTTTGTGATATTTGCATAATTTTTTATTATAAATTTTAAATTAATAAAATTGGTTTATCAAAAGTTTCTTTTGACATTTTTAATAAAAGATATTCTAATAGGTTGAACTATAATAAATCATGATCTAAAAAAAATTGAAAATTTTATCTAAAGAATTATATTGTTCTACTATTTATGCAATTTATTATGGATTTCAAAGCAAAAATTCATTTCTAATTTTTGTATCATCTAATATGCACACTTAGTGAATTTCAAGTGGTCAGGTCAATGCCATTAGCTCAGAATATGAAATGAATTTATAAAATACCACAAAACCTATAGTGATAATGTCCAACCCCCATGAAAGATACTTGGTATTCATATATAGCCCGAATTTACCAACTAAAAGTGCGTACGTTGAACATCGGTTCCCCTGAGACGCCCACGATACAATTTGTTAATTGATACTTCCAGCATAGAGCTAGGATCCCAATTTCAAATTATCAAATACTGCAGAGATCAGGGCTCACAAAGAGGGATTCACAGGAGGAACAAAGTTGACGTCTTCACACATAACCCAAATAAGCACGGTTACCACAGCTGCACCACTCAAACCTTTCTAAAAATTCCGGAGATTTATTTGCCTTCGTTCTTTTTTATTATTATTTTTTTTTTTCCTCAAAGAGAATTTCGCGCCAGCAGATCAATTTACCACCCAGATAAACTAATAGATAACAGCAGTGTACTCGCATTGTTTATAGGCACAGAAAGAGACTTTAATTCGAGACGAAAGAACAATTTGGACAACTTTATGTTTTTTCTAATCAACTAGTGATTATTAGTATCTACCTGATCTTGCTTTGAGAAAAAATGGCACTAGGGAAATCAAATGCACACCATTAGACTTTCATTGTTTGTTTTCTTCAAAAACTGACGTATATGTTTTCAGTCACGATTTCGAGGTGCGTCCTTCAACCACACAAACTTTAACTGAACCATCAACTAAGCAGCGGCCCGCATGCCCAAGCGCATTACAAATGCGCAGGCCCAGCCTCAAGGTTGCTGCTTGCTAGACAAACTCCATACAACACAGAGGTTAATGGTTGAAAAACGGGGAGGCGGCACAAGAAGTATGATTCTGATGAACACAACGGCGTAACACGTGATGATTTCTTACACTCTAACCCGAGACCAATAAACGAGAATAATAAATTACAACTCCAACAAAGATTGATGGACGTTACACCCCCCATCCCTAATACATCTAAAATTCAGAGTGTCATCCTATAGTGTGGAAAGGGTGCTAAAGATTTTTGACTAAGACAAAAAGCAATGACATCAGGAGGTTCAAAAGGCATCATCAGAGACCTTAACCTGTATGGAACTTCCCGGGCCCTAAACCAATGCAGAGAGCACAAGTCCAGATCTGCAAGAAACAAGTATTTGGATGAAATCAAGATCTGGATAGCAGGGCCAGAGAGCATGGCTTTCTGGCATCCAGTGCAGTGACAATGGTTTGGTAACATAAAATGCATGCACCAGTATCAAACTTTGACGGAGGGAAATACCCACTAGCAACGTATAATCACACAGATGGAATATAGTACCTTCCCAAACTAACTGAGCAAGAAAAAAAGATGGCAATTCTGCAATTTTGTCCACATTATGGATGGAGTTGCACAACACCAAGTAATACATTCTCATCCAACTACACCCCACCTATCCAGTCCCCTTCCTATTTTTCAAATTTTCACACTATTCATGAGTAATATTTTTAGCACAAGGTTAGTAATTTCACCACATCACCCTTCTCATCCTCAACTTCAGGTGAAAAAAGGTAGCTAATAAGAATACTTATGAATGACGGTTAAAGACTAAGTACATGCAAACTATTAAGTCCTCCATCCCGAAAGGGCCCAAAAGAAAGACATGCCTCAGTTACCAACCAGGCAAAAGGAATCAAGTTTACTGAAAAAGGTAAGGCATGGAGATCAATAGTGCCATCCACATCAGAAGCACCCTTTGCAGAAATTATTTAAATTACAATATCAATGAACCATACCTCGAAAATATTTCCAAAGAAAACCCAGAAACATAACTTTGTAGCTTTCTATTTCTCTGGATGTCCCCGTTTTCCCTTACGACGAGAATGGTTGGTGTTGGCACTTCGAGCAGGTTTCTTTGGCTTTTTGCTGCACAGTCAGGAAAAGGAAACTATATAATTCCCCAATGAAAGTTGCCAAACAGCAATGAATGCATAAGAAAAGATGATGATGCCAATGGACAGTTCTGGCAACTACATATGAAAAAACATTCATCAACCAATTCAATGGTCGATTAGGAAACTGACCGGAAAAGGGAAGAACAAATTCTGAAGGAAATAATTATAGGTAAGGCCAACAAAGCAGATGCCTGTATCATTCAAAAACCAATAAGATGGATGACTGTTTTCCATAACCTTTTGAATCAGCCAAAAAACAAAATAGACAACCATTAATACACACCAAAAACCAAACCAGTTCCTTAGTTGCAAGCGCTCTTGTCAGTTCATGATTTTTAAGCATGTCATGTACAGTACCTTGCACCTTAGGAAAAATTAAAGAAACAGTTAGAATAGCACACACATAAAAAAAAAAAAAAAAAACAGTGCATTATGGCAATGCACAGAAAGATGGTATTCATACCTGATGATGGTATGTGCTTGCAGATTCTAGAAAATTCCCATAAACACGAACCATTTCCTTTGTGTAGGGCTTCAAAGCAACCCTCATCTTATCAACATGGGGTTTTGAGACAGTGGCAACTTGATCAATGTATGGCTTACTCAATTTCTTAGCTTCCTGCAATAAAGTATGCATCTCAGAAGCAGGCTAAGACAGCAAAAGGACAACGTTTCTTATAATGGAATACATACCTGGAAGTAAGGATCAACAAATTCTTGTGCTTTAATGACATGTGGAGTAATGGCAGTCTTAGAGGCCTCATAAGCTTCAACTGTTTTTGAAGTAAGTGTATGCACATGTGGTTCAACATTTGTTACTATGACCCGCCATTGCTCCTTTATGGCTGGAATCCATATCTTCAACCGGCAAGACAAACATGTGGAATTGACTGTTTATTTTCTTCTATAAGGCCAACTTAAGCAAATAATAGTCCTAAATATTTTGTCATAAGCAATGGTTCAGCATTTATTTATCTTCCTTATCCTCTTAAATATTCTAACATCTTCCTGTGGTAATCAATTTATAAATTTTATAAGAATTATGCAAAACTGCATATAATGCTCGGGCAGCCACTAATTTCTCGACAAAAGGCAAGGGTCAGACATGAATGTACATTGTACTGATAAAGAGTCAGAACCCAAAATCCTTATCTCTTTTGTCCAGAATAGTCCACAGTCACTGATACACTCAGGCTTTATCAAGCTAAAATTCAAAATTTCAATATTCTTAAACAAGAACAGAATTCCTGTTATAACATCTTGTGCTTAAAAGTCAAAGCCAGTAAAAACTGATACAGGAGAAAGTAGAAATTAAACATACAGTTCTTATTGTTTCCACATGGGGTTCAGCCCACTTTTCAGCTTGGACTTTCTTCTCTAGGGCCTAGAACACATTTTCAACAATACAGAGTTAACATCACTTTATACTAGGTTAAAGAAAACAAGGGAAAAAAGAAAAAAGGTATTTCAAACTATTTAGCACAGAGATTTATGTCTACAGGTCTGATAGTCTCTATCAACCATCATTGAGAAATCAAACAAAAAGGCCAATATAATACCTTTTGTACTGCCAAATCCATTGCTGGCTTTCCGTGCACATTCCAATGTGCCTGCACCAAAGACCACAAAGGACTGGAAAATTAAAGTACTATCACACACACACAATCTGAGGCAAGGTACCACATACTGC
The DNA here is from genome assembly GCA_037832385.1 of Rhizophora apiculata. Classification (NCBI taxonomy): domain Eukaryota; kingdom Viridiplantae; phylum Streptophyta; class Magnoliopsida; order Malpighiales; family Rhizophoraceae; genus Rhizophora; species Rhizophora apiculata. The sequence continues at coordinate 978,586 of CM075433.1, read as the reverse complement.
ATCAAATTACCTGAAGACGAGTCAATTGTATAGCAAGCCAAGGTGGAAGCCATGCACCATGAACCTAATTACAAATGGCAACCATGAATTAGACCTGAAAGTTGAAACAAAATTTAAGTCCTACAACTCCTCAACGCATCCATCTGACAAAACAATAACTCCTATATCATCTAATGACAAGGCCATACCAACATGTATATATAATTTTACAAAGTAATTAGCCATGACTAGAACTTGGGCCATATAAAAGAGACAGTTCAAAAATCCCAAGCACATGGCATGCCCTAATACAGACACAAGCAGTATAGGCCTTCTGTGTTCTCAATCAAAAGAGCAAAACTCCAAGTTTCTTTGCTCCTGGTGGACATCCAAAGCACATGTAATGCCCCAATACAGACACAAGTGATATAGGCTTTCTGCGGTCTCAATCAAAAGAGAAAAATTCCAAGTTTCTTTGTTCCTAGAGGACATCTCCAGGAAGGTCCACCAAATTTTCAGCGTTTCAAAAGAGCTTCTAAAGGATTAAGAAACACAATGATTAGCCTGATATAAGAGAACCTTCACACCAGTTCAGCATCAATAGGCAATCATTCAAGGACCACTGAATCTTGATTTTTTATTTGAATTCCAAGTTGTTGAGTATTGAGACATTGGTTAAACATTCAACCAATTATAGAACTTTCCTTCCGTCTGATTAAATATAGGTGAAAAAACTATGTAAGAGCATAACATGGGATAGAACTAGAATCTAGACTACACTAACCCATTACCTCAATCAACTCTTTAGTTTTCGAAGTGGCTTCAAACTTTGCCTTCATCATTTCTTCCTAAACCAAAAAAATCAACGGAAAAAGAGTTACAAATAAGAACCATCATCTAATATTTCATATGGCTCATACTCCGTAAGCTACATAATACCTCAGCAACTTTAAGAGCACGCTCTGTTTTACGGGTTTTGCCCTTCTGTTCTTCATTAATCTTTTGTAGCTGTAGAAGGATCATGTTCAGCATGAGTATGCATATCCTCCAAATAAGAAAAATCAATTTAGCTAAAATCAATACCAAAAGGAAAACAGAAACACATAGCCATCCACTGGTAAAATATATATTGCCACAGAAACAAAAGAAAGAAGCCAATGGCCCAATGCGACATCAAAAAGTAGTTCAGACAGAAGATGCCCATATCAAAGAAGGCCAAAGCAAGGGCCTGCAGGCAAGAGAAAAACAAGAAACTCTCCCCAGAGAAGTCAACAGAAAATTTTGGTAGGAAGCTATCAGCTAATGACAAATTACTGAAGAATAGAACACAAAGATAGCAAACACACAAATAATAAAGAGCAATTAGTTTGGAACTTCATAGATTCTGGCAGTCAAAAGAGCTTACGTCATGTAATTTTGAGTTCAATTCACCCAATTTCTTCTCAGCTTCGCTTGCTCGGGCCTCCAAGGCTTCTTTCTTTCTCTTTTGGAAATCTAATTCCTTTTTAAGATTGTCCATCTGCATAGAGAAGAAGCATTTAGAAAAGGTTTAACAATTCCTTCCAAGTAAATGGTTTTACCGAAAATATACATTACAACCTGCTTCTCTAGTTCACCTGCCCGTGCATGCGCCTTTCCTAGCTGCTCTGCAGCATCCAACTTGACTTTTTTCTGCATGCCAACATAAAGAACCTCATCTCTTTATCAAGTAAAGGATGCGAGATGGTGCTCTCTGTGCATGCACGTGTGTTGTATAATAAAATGAAGCCAAGTAGCCACACAATACAAACAAGTCAAGTCAAATATGAATGTATCAGACCTGAAGAGACGAGATTTCACTTTCCAACAATCCAATGCTATCTGATTTATCTTGAATGATTTTCTCCTTCTGTGCAATTTCCTTGTCCTTCCTTTCCAATTCTTGGGTTTTCTCCATAATGCCCGATTCTACCTCGAGCAATTATCCAGGACAAATATAAAATTAGTAGCATTCTCCAGAGAGAGAAAAAGAAGAAAAAATAAAATTGCAAGCAGGTTTTTTAACTCAAAAAAATTGAACATAACACAAAAAAAAAAGTCAATTTCCATGACATTTTCTGCATAACAATTACAGCAGATTTTCTCAAGACTACTTTCCATGGCACGGCAATTCAAAGCAGACACATATATCCATCCAATCCAAGTCCAGCTGATTGGAACTTATCTAAATCCTAAAAATAAGCAAATCTTGAACTATAACTCTGAGGTTGGTTCAGTCGCATAACATTCCCACGAAGAAAAATAACAGAAACGATTTTTTTTTTTTTGAAAAAAAAAAGAGAGAAACAGCAATTACTTAAGAAAATTAGTTTTCTGTGCGCTCAAGCTCCAAAACAACCAAAAACCTTAAATTCAATCTTTCAATGAACCCGCTCATCAAAACCAAACTACTTTAGTAGCAAATACAAACTGGAAAAAAGAAAAATGAAAAAGCGAAAAAAGATTTAGCGTAAGCAACAAACTAACCAAGGGCAAGGATCTTGGACTTGAGTTGGCCCAGTTCGATCTTCAACGAGGAGTAATCGACGCCGTCCGATCCAGAGATTTGTATCGCTGGTTCACCTCTGTCGGTTCCACCGCCGACATCAATATAGACTGCCCTAACGCCGACGAAACCTAGGGCAATCATAAACAGGGCCGAGATCACGAGCCTCGAGGAGGACGCCATGAAACTACCCAACTCGCGAAGAAAAGAACTAGTAAAGAAATAGAGAAAGGAGAAAGGAGAAGGAGCCTGATTTCTATATATATGTGTGTGTGTGTATAATTTTTTTGATATATATTTACAATTTTGTTAAAAACAATAAAGAGAAACTGAAACGACGATTATATATAACATTTTTGCTTTTTTTTTTTTTTTTTTTAACTTGCTTCGGTTTATCAAACGGTGACGTTAAGGCTTGCGGGAGTTGAAGATTCTGACGCGTGTCGGTTTTTGTGCTGGATTGTTGTTGTAGACCGACAAGTGGCGGTAGGCGCCACATTATTAAAGGATTATTAAATAAGTGGATGAGAGGGGCAGGTGGGGTTTGTACTTATGGGTACACCAATCGGGAAAAGTCAGAAATGAAGCCAGAGGTCGGTTGGTACTTCCTTCATCATAAAAAAGACGATCCCTCTCTGTGTTATTTTTATTTTTATTTTTTCCCATATAAAATACAATATTGTAAAGATAGTAATTATAATACTTGTGCACTCAAGTCAAAAATTAATAACTCACCTTTTGGTTTAATCTTATTTATAAAAAAATTATTATTAAAATATGATTAATAATTTTAAATAATTCTCTTTGATATTTATTTGTATAGCATCAAATTTAAGATATATAATATTTTTATTTATAAATTTTTGTTTATTTAAAAAATAATACTATATTAAATTTTTAAATAAAAACTAATGAAGATATAGATACGATGAATTACTCTCAACCACCCACATTGAGTGGTTTTCTTTCCGTTATTTTTGGTTTTTGGTAAGTAGAATTAGCCACATTTGGACTATTTTATCATTTTGTCAAAAATACTTTACATTGAACTAAGTCTATGTTTGGATTGAAAGAAAAAAAAAAAAAAGTAAATAAGAAAAAAGAATGAGATAGAAAAATGTTTGAAAGTCAACTTTTCATTGTTTGGAAGAGAGAGACAAGGACAAACATAAAAAAATATAATTTTGATTTATTTTCTTTTTTTATCTAACGAAGCATGAGAATTCTTTTTCACATTATTATTTTTTTTCCTCGTACCGATTTATATCCAAACATAGGGTAAGGCATTTTAAAGTAAATTTCATAATCATCAACCTATGATTCAAGCTATGAACACTTTTGAGAGAGCAAACTTTAAGATACTAAGTCACAGGGCACGCATTATGCAAGTTAAATAATTTTTTTATATAATTTTAATTGTGTTGATATGACTTTTAGGATTTGGTTTCTTACTCCTTCAGATTGTGCTTTTGCTGCTAAATTATATGTTTTTTTTTTTTTTGTTTTCCCATATGGTAAGAGGTTAAATTATATTTTTAAATAGTTAAATATTTTATAATCTATTTTTAAAGAAATTTTGTATCTGTGATTTATTAAATTAAAAAAAATCAATGTATTTGTTTTTCTAATTATTGATTATTGGTTAATCAATCGAGAGCTGTAATTGCATTTACTTATTTTGAATTTCTAATTATATGGTAAGCCATGAATTTTGTCATTAATCATCAATTCAATAATATATATTTTCTTTTTTCCTTCAACTAATTTTTATTAATTGACTTATTTCATATATATATATATATAAAATAATTAATACATCGAAAGTCTTACAATAATGGTATGGTGGAAAAATATAAAAATACAATTCCCAACAATTCTCTCATTGCTATAATTCATTAACTCAATTATATGTATTTATCTTTTTTTTTTTTCTTGTATAAACATTCATGGAAACATTACTTATTGTGATTAAAGTTTATTAATTATCTTATTACAAATAAGGAGAAGCTAAAAGAAAGTTTTTATTTAGCTTTCCCGATATACTATTGACATAAGATTTGAGTGGTATCGAATTTTAATATGTAAAGTTCTGCTACTAAAAGCCACAAAAAGGAGACTCCTTTCTTTGTTAATTATAATTCCATTATTCTTGGGAGCATGTTGAAGTAAATTACTAAACGTATGATGTCAATGCAAGGATTATACTTTTGGGATCGTCACGAGAATGGATACAAGTTGATTCATAGATACTCTTATTGTCATATCAAAGAACATACAATAGCATACGAAAAAGGACAGATCAAGAAAAAATTTTCATGGAGAGCAAAGTTACATGTACAAATATAATAACAAAAAAAAGATGCAAAAAAAAAAAAATAATAATTATTTTTAATTACAATCATTATTGTTGTTTTTTTACAAGTTTCCATATTTTGAAGCCTTTGAATGATCTATTCCTTTTCTCTACTATCAATATATTCTTTTTTATATAAATAACCACATAATCATTCAGCCATTTATCTTCAATGTGATTGTGTAATCAATTCTCTTCGATGTTCATTGCTAAAAAATATTCTTTCTACTATTATTGTTGAAATTAGTATAATTAAAGTTAATTTCAAAAGTAAGTAAATTTGTGAATATACAATATATTTTTTGGTCTTAGCCAACTTCTAATGAAAGGTCACCAATTCCTTTCAAATACGAAAATTTAATATCTATATGCCTATAATATAATTCTCAAGTTAATTATTAAGATAGATAAAATTGAGGAAATTGAATAAGTTTCTTCCTATCAAAAGCAACCAAAAAAAAAAAAAAAAAATTAGCTTTAGACATATCCCACAAAGAAGTAACTCAATATTGACCTTCGTGAACCTGTTATTGACTTCTTGCAATTGTTTGTAAATGACTTAATAGAATAAATCCACTTGAAAATGATGGCAATTTTGAAACTTACGTGGCTTTACGTCTTGATCGTCCTTGCATAACGTAAGTGTCACTTGTGGTTGAAGTGACAATATTATGTTTGCTACCAACAAGCAAAACTACGTCGCCAAATAGAGTATCCCATCTATATTTTCTCATTAGTTGTAATTGCTACCTTAAAAGCTTAACCTATGTCATAAGATTAACAAAATCTTGATCACTTCTTTGTAGCCTCTGAGACAACACATTAATGATTTCCAATATGCTTTTCATCAAATGTAATACGAAGAGTGACACATAACAAAAGCAAAAAATAAAAAAATAAAAAAAATAAAATTCAATACTTGATTAAATTTTTATAGAAAATTTATAATTTATTAGAAAAAATAAATATGTTTCAAAGAAATGCATCATATTATTTATCTAATAATATGATATCTTTTTTGATAACTAACTACTTATAATTGGTGACTATCTCTTAGGATTATAAACTTATTTATAATAAGTTTTGAACCATAAAAAGAAATAAACATCAATATAAAAATTACTAAACTTAAACTTAAAGACTCTCCATAATATCTCAAAATCTTCTAATTTTACTAAAATAATCTAAATAAAAAATAAAATCATAAGAATAAAACTTACAACATTAATTATAAAGTACTTGAAAATAGTCATGACTTGTACTGCATTAAAAATAAATTCAAAAGATTATAGCATATTCAATAAGTTATAAGCTTCAGCTCCAAATTCTGAGGTAACTTGTCTTGTTCAACATATCCAAGAACATCCATTCTAGACAAGAACATCGTGATCAAGAGTAACAAAGCATTATAACGTGAGCCCCATCAAGTGTAAACTGAGATTGGTATCTTAGTTTAAACTGCAACCACTAGAAATTTCACCACTTTCCATTGCTTTAATAACCTTCTCAATATGATTTTCCCACGAATGTCTCGTCGTTTAGAAGAAGAATTAAATACATTCAACAAATTGGCAATAATGTTAAAAAAAAAAAAAAACAAAGTAATTTCAACTTGTTTCCTTGTAACCGCCACGAGTGATAATTGAAGTTGATGTGCAAAACGATGAACATAATAGGCACATTCAATCTCTTTCAAAATCAAAGATTTAAAGTCCAAATTCTGCAAATAAAGATTCCGAAGCTCTTCTCAATATGATTTTCCCACGAATGTCTCGTCGTTTAGAAGAAGAATTAAATACATTCAACAAATTGGCAATAATGTTAAAAAAAAAAAAAAACAAAGTAATTTCAACTTGTTTCCTTGTAACCGCCACGAGTGATAATTGAAGTTGATGTGCAAAACGATGAACATAATAGGCACATTCAATCTCTTTCAAAATCAAAGATTTAAAGTCCAAATTCTGCAAATAAAGATTCCGAAGCTTCTTTTAGTGATTATGTTGTAATACTAGAAGCATGAACAATACCGAAAAAAAGCTCAATTATTCATTCTTCTTCATTAACATAATGCAGAACAACGACTATTTGCTCCTTAATAGATATATCAAGAGATTCATCGATTAAAATAACAAACAAATCATCTCTAAGATCATCAATAATAAAATTAGTGGTTTCAATAGGTACAACATTTACTCTATCTTTTTGGATATCAAGTGCTATCAACTTCAAATTTCTACGATTCTTCTTCAAATTAGTGGTTTCAAATGCAATTAACTATTGCAGTCAAATGAAATCCATAATCATATTTAAATTGGTTGGATTGTTGACTAAGAGAAGCTTCGATATATTATCTTTGTTTCGCCAATGCCTCACGGTTTCTCCATGCTTGATTCTGAGCACGATTGTGGTCTCCAACATGATCATTCAATTTACTTTTCCTTTTCCGATTTGAAAACTCCTCAATTGTAAATTTATCACTACCTTCTTGCTCTCTAAGGTTAGGTCTCATAAGATAACAACACAAACAAAAGGCAATATCTTTTGATACACTATACTCTAACCAATCCCCAAAATTTTTCAATCCAACTCAGATTAAAACGACACGAAGTATTCCCAATATGAGTTTGAAGAACTTTGTGCTCCCTCGGTTGGCAAGGACCTTTTTGTAAATGAACTCTTCTTATTTCATCTCGATCATTGGTATGATAATTTAAAATTTTTAGTCATTTTCCAGGAAAAAAAAAAAAAAAAACGTTGCTTATGATCATTAGGATAAATAAACTAACCCTGAGTTGCTTCGTTTGATCTCACAGGAAAAGATACGGTATATATAAAAATAGATGTAATAGTTTGCTTTCAGGGATACAAGAGAAATAATGAAAGGGAAAAAAAAAAAAAAAAAACACAAAGAGGAGGGAAGCGATGTCACTGTTATTTGATTTCACGCAATAAACGTTTTGATTTAAGTTAATAGGACAAATGTTGTAATTTAACGTTTGTTGCTTCTTGCTGCGTTTTTATTTATTAATTTTTTTTCTCCTGCACTTATTCAAATTCTTAAATTGTTTTTGGGCGGCGGGAGAGGGGGGGGGGTGGGGGGAGAACAAATTGATGCATCTTGCTTGACAATCTCTTATAGTTAAAAAGACTAAAAGTCTCTGATTTTTTTATTTACTCCCCCGAGTCTCAACTAATAAAAGATATATTTGATATTTTGAAAGGACAACATAAAGGCAGAAGGGCAACAAGTTTTCTTTCAAGGGTTTTCCTGGCGGCGGACCTCGGGGGGTGGAGGGTGGGGTGTGGATGGGGATAGGAATGACCACGTTTTGTTTTGATTTGGGTTTTGGTTTGAAACCGCTGGTTTCATTTTCGAGAGAGAGGGGAACCATGACCAAACCTTGTATTGGCGACTCGATTCCGGTTCAATTTAAATTGTCTATTCCAATTTCAATTTCAGTTTTGATTTCCATTTAGGTTTGGTTATAGTTTCGGTTTAGTTTTGTTTGGTTCAGTTTGATTTAGGTTTGATCAGGTGATTTTGAACAATTTATACAATTTTATAAAAAAAGAAAAAAGAAAAAAATTTTTTTAACTTAATTTACTTAATTAAATTTTCACGTATTATTTTATATTTCAAAGAAATCAAAATTCACATAATTCTCTTACTATAATTGATGAACCCGTATTCCTTTTACCTCTAGAGTGTTGATTCAATCATTTCCACACCCCTGGCCGCTGGTACCAGTGATGGCACCTTCAGTTGTAAGTCATCTGAATCATCCTCCTCGTCTTCATAATCTCATTCTTGTCTTCATGCCTTTGCTTTCTCCCAGTTGTCCAAGCATGCTTGTGCCTCTATTGAATCCGTTGACAAATTGGAGCGAGCCTCATTAAGGATGTTACGTCCAAAACTCAACGTCTACTCAACAGCTACGGTTGACACGAAAACTGCTAAAACATGTTTGGCAACGAGAGAGAAAGGATCAAAAATGTTTTTTCATGCGGCATCCACCATTTAAGAATGTGTAACTCTTCATCATCTGTCTCTCATCACAATTTAAAGCAATTGAAAGACTACTTTCAAGCTCATTATTTGAGCTTGATGTCTTCATCTTTTTATTTTGAATTTAAAGTAAAACTTGTTTAACTTTTATAAACTTACCTCTCTGGAGTATTGAATTACATTAATATTATCAAATTTTTGGTGAAAAATAAGAGGAGAATGTTGAAAAAAAAAATCATTATATAATTTTAAAATAAATTCTCTAATTTTATAAATTATTTTAATTATATCGAATATTTCTTTCAAATTTGAAATGTCATGATAAAAATTCAGTATTTTATTTAAACCAAATAATTTTAGACGATGTAAAATAATAATTACTAATGCAATTTGACGAATTTTATGCAAAATAAATTAACCACTTTTCTTTTATGCCTGCGATTGATTGGACCTGTCAAATGATCACCATTTTGATGCTCTTGATAAGGTTAGTTGGATAGTAAATTGTTGATAAGGTGTTAGTTGCATTACTAAAGATTTTAAGAAGATCATAAATTCTTTTGTTAACACACTAAAAAACAATTAAATGTGTAGTTGAATAATAAATGCTTGACAAAATGTTAGTTGCATCATTAAATATCTTTAGGAGATCATAAATTTTCCTGCAAACTATAAAACGATCTTCAATTCTGCACTTTTATATAAACGAAGGCTCACGACAAAGATTGATATTCTAATGCATTATTCAATATTTTATATGTTGAATTCCAACGGGTGCAAGCGCTCTTTGAAAATTTTTTAGGAGGTTAATCGGTGGCCTTACAGGATACGGCCCAATCCTTCATTGCCTGCTCGTGTGCTCTTAAAAAATAAAAAGTCTCTTTGATTGGGCCTATGCTGTCACCAAGAACATATGGTGCATTTTCTATACACAAATTTAAAATATAACAAATACATCTTTGATGAAAAAAGTGGTCACTGATAAATGGTTTACTAACCTCTTTCAAATCGTCAAGACTTTTAGTATTGATAAATGCATCATCAAACCCAACTGAAAAAATTTTTTTTTTTAAAAAATGATATTCTAATAAAATAGTAAGAATAATAGAATTAATGTTAAAAAGTAATACGACCTTCTTCAAAAATTCAAAATGTAAGAAGACATTTTTGTGCACACCATATATCATTAATCAAGTGGGAAGCGAGACTCATATGTGCATGAATTTGAGATTTATCACTCTAAAGACCCGAACGTATAAATATTTGTCCATTAAAACTCTGAAGAAAATTGACTAAATTAGTATTATCTTTTTGGTAATCTTTATAAAGTGTGTGTGAGTATGGTATTAGACATGCATTTACATGCTAAATTTACAGCACATTTTAAAAATTTATTAATACCAAGCACTTCACCAAGAAATGATCAATACCAACGGCTCTAGCCAATTCATCTCTATATTTTGCATCATTGAAATAAAAATATATAAAAAAAAGGTCAGATGAGCCATACTTGGAAGAAATTTGTATTTGTGTTTTGTCCTTGCCCATCAGTCCATAATGCCTTTCTTGAAACAACTACACTTTGCCACATTTTCTCCCTTTTGGAAATCTACCTTGAAAATGTCATATCTGTACTTTTCGGCATCATCTTCATCTTTGATTTGTTGGCTTTCCTATGTCGCCAGAGTTAGAGAGGTTGGTGTATCAAATTCTATCTCAGAAAGATCAATGCTGGGAGTTTGTGCTTTCCCAATCTTACCCTTCCCCTTATCGTTTCTGGAAGTTCCACCAGCACTCTACATTTTTTCGTATTAAAAAAATAAATGACAATTGCAAAATAATAGTATGTAAGTTGTAAATAATCTAATTTTTGTAACAAAATAAATTTAATAAGTAGAATAATTTTATTATTTAGTTATAAGAAATAATCGAATTTCACTTCAAAAAATAAATTTACAACTTTCCAAATAATGGGAAATTGTAAGTGATTGCAAAGAATTTAGAATTTGAGATTGAGAGAGATATCGAAAGAAAGGGAGAATAAAAAATTGCGTGGAAAATGAGAATTGGTGTTTAAGAAAAAACACAAAGGATAAAAAAAGAAAAGAAAAGAAAGTGACCGTTGTAAGACAACGTTGACATATATACACACACCAATTCTGGGACATTAGCTTGCCACGTAGCAATAAGAGAAGCGTTGAGAAGCAATAAGAGAGAAAACCCAATTTTTTCAATTTGTTTAACATGGTATCAAAGTCTAACCTAACCTAACCTAACCTTGAATCATAATCCATCAAAAATCCTTGAAAGCCTTCTAGAGCCTTAAAGAAAAATTGCTTAACTAGACCTCTCTTTCATCTAGCCACATGCCTATCTTTAACCACAGTCAATCTCCCATGCATAATTGAAAAACATAAAAAAAAAGAGCGGAAAAATTGTTAAATCCTCCACAACAAAGTCAATGCCTGTTATTGTTCAAATTTGAAGGAGCATTTAATGTTGGAATCTCAACTAATGGAAATGCATGTAGTTGAAAGAGAGAAACTCTTGTATATTCGCGAAAAAGCAAAGCCGCCTACAAAATCAGATCAAGGATATGAAAAATGGTATGTAGGAAATCAAAAGTTCAAGGGATAGTTGTTAACGTCTATGACTCCAAAGATTATGAAATACTATTTACGCTTATCCACACCCCACGAAATTTGAACTGCCTTGTCAAAGGCATTTTATGATGGAAGTGACAAACTACAAGTTTCTGCCTTTAAAAAAAACACAAAAAGGGTCTTTTACTGTCGAACAAAGTGCAACGCCACTCTCTGTGTATTATGAAAAGTTGAATTAAATTTTTTGAGAATTGGATTATTGTGACAAAGTGGTCATGAAGGATACTGATGATATTATAGCTTACAAAAAATCAATTGAACGACCGAGGGTTCATATATTTCTTGTCGGACTGGATGCCAAGTTTGAAACAACTTGTGGAGAGATACTGCACAAAGGATAGGTTCCTGATTTGGAGGAATGTAATGCTTTGATTCATCGCGAGGAAGTGTGTCATTCCAATCTAAACGGTGAAATCAAAATCTATGAAGCTTCTGCCTAATGCTGAGGTTCGATTTGCTTCTTCAACTTCTGCATTTGTTTCCATAAATGCAGTTGTAGGAATCTTTTTTTGAATTCTTCTCATGTGGATCATGGATTTGAATGTTTCTACACCTATTTCTAATCAAGCATGAATAATTGATTCTAGTGCTACGGAGCATATGACCTTTGATTCTAGACAGGTTTCATTTCTTAACCCACTCAAACACAAGCTTATGTTTACTGCCAATGCTATAATCACCCTAATTATTTGGAAAGGTTCTTTATCTCTCACTAATAATTTGCATTTGGATTCTGTGTTAGCTGTTCTATCACTTAATCATAATCTTCTGTCAATATCCTAAATACCATTAGCTTTATCTTGTGTTGTTATTTTTTGGCTTGATTTTCATGTGTTTAAGGACATCCAAACAAGACAAATGATTGGCTGTGGTGTTAAGAGAGAGAAGCAATGCTATTTGGATATGGTTTTAGACAAGTTACAAGAAGCATTAGCCATGGATAATTGAAAAGGAGAGAGAAAGATAATAGATATTTGATTATGACATCATTGTTTAAGGCATGCCTCATTTGTTTATCTAAAAATAAAATATATTTTCAACTTTATTTGAAAAAATCGATGTTTTTAGTTTTTAGTGTAAAATTTGTCAACTAGTAAAGAGTCCTCATACTTCATTCCCTTTGAATTTAAATAAAAATCTAGTTCCTTTTATGATTATTTATTATGATATTTAGGGTTCATCCAAAGTTGCTACTTTGAGTGGATTTTGTTGGTTTGTTACTTTTGATGATAGTTATACTAGGATGATTTGGATGTACTTAATGAAATCCAAAAGTGAGGTGAACTTGGTATTTCAAAAACTTCATGAAAGGATTTGTACTTAGTATAACTCATAAATTCAAGCTCTTTATAGTGATAATAGAGGTGAATGTAAGAGTTCTGAACTTCAACAATATTTAGAAGCATATGGAATGATTCATCAAGTTAGTTGTTCCAACAAACCTTAATAAAATGGAGTGGCTAAGTGAAAGAATCATCACTTGTTAGAGGTTGTTCATACTTCATTGATGGAGGCTTACACGTCATTATGCTATTAGGAAGAAGCTCTTGCATTTGCTGCCTATTTGATTAATTATATATCTTTTAACACTAATAATTTCTAATAACCATTTTAGGCCTTTTATAAAACAATTATTACACTAATTGTCCCAAATTTACCCCCTTATGTTCTTGGTTATGTAGCATTTGTACCCCTCAATAAACATTAATGCATTAAGCTAGCTCTTCAAGCGTTATGTTGCATCTTTCTAGATATTGGTGTTAACATCTTGCAACTTAACAGATGTTTATCATAAGGGATGTTGTTTCCCATGAAAATTCTACATATTTTTCTGATTTTGAACTTTAAAGGGAGTATAAAAAAGAAATTTAATCTCCAATATGATTTTGAAGATGACTTTTTAAAATAAGTAATTAAAAAAAAATTTAGAATTTGGATGATTTGAACATATAAGGTATAAATATGGACTCTTGTGTTAACAATGACTCACAAACTGAGTTAGTTAATTAGGAAGTGAGTGAATTGAAGTTAAGTGATACATCGTTTAATCAAAATGGTGACAGATACCTAAATATGTAAGTTATGGTTTCAATAGAACTTGAGTTTGAATCTAAATATGAGTCCCTTAGTCTACAACTAATCAAAACACCATACCAATTGTTGTATGAAGAAGTTCCTTACCAAATAGAAAACAATTATTGTACGATCATAATCGAGGTATCCCTTATTGCAATTTCGAGTATGTCTTGTATATATATAAATGGGAATAACCCATAAACCTAATGTCTTGAGATTTTTATTGAGATATAGTGTCAAGTTTGCGAGTATATTATTTACTTAGACCTTACTTGACTTTCTCTTCAATTTTGTGTTCTCGCATTTCCCGAATAAGTGGTATCAAAGTTAATAGTTCAATAAGGAATGAATATGAACAAAATATTTTTCCTATGACTATTACCCCCACAAAAAATGAAAAAACATATTATACTTACTAGGAGTAAGATCTAGATGGAGTGGTAAAGTGTGGTTTCAAAATAAGAGTAATAACATGTGTGCACCTATGCATGGCTCATGAAGTATTAGTAAATGCACACTTTGAGATTAAGTGAAATAAGGTTGGCTTATAAGTTAATTTGGTGGAGTGATAATGAGCTTTTAGCATATTTAAGGAGAGTAAATATAATGTGAAAGAAATTCGCATTTAAGGGAGAGAATGTTGGAAATTTAAGTGTGCATTATATACATATAAGTAGGAAAGACCTGTAAACTCAATGCCTTATGTTTTTAAGTTGAGATATGATGACAAGCCCACAAGTTTATTACTTTTTTAGACATTACTCAGATTACTCCCCTGTTTTAGGTTATCACGTTTCTCTAACATCCTTAAGCTCACATGTGAATCTGAACTTTCTAGTAAAGTTTAATATTCTATAAGTCATTATATGTTTAACCATTATTTGTTCAAATCAAACTTGTCATTTGTAAATCCATTATTTACTATATCTATTCGTAGAAGTGTGTAGGAAGCTTTGGTTGACCCCAGGTGGAAAGTAACGATGAATAAAGAAATAGAATCCTTGCAAAAAGCAATAACACTTGGGAACTTATTGCTTGAGCTATAGGAAAGATACCAATTAGTTATCAATAGATTTACAAAGATACAAAGTTGATGGCACAATTAAACATTTTAAAGCAAGGCTGGTGACAAAAGGATACACTCAAAGCTATAAGATTGATTATATGAAAACATTTGCACATTTAGCTAAAATAAACACAATTTGTGTATTATTGTCTTTAGCTATAAATTTGGATTGGCTACTACAATAGATTGATATGAAAAATGCTTTTCTACATGGTGAATTATTAGAAGTTTATATGTATCTCTCACTAGAATGCATGATATCAAAAAGGCATAGTCAGAAGGTATGCTGATTAAAAAAAAAAAATCATTGTATGGAATAAAACAATCTTTAAAAGGATGATTTGGATAATTCATAAAGTCTATGTTAGCTTTTGGACATGAATAAAGTAATTTGTATGACACATTATTCTTAAAGAAGAAACAGAGGAAGATCATTGCATTTATTGTATATGGATGACATATTATTTATAAGAAATGATTTGAATAAACTGAATGCCCTAAAAGAGTACTTGTTTAAATATTTTAAAATGAAAGACTCTAAGTCCCTTAAAATATTTTCTTGTGATAAGTATTTCAATCTAATAAAGGAATCTTCCTATCTTAAAGGAAGTATGCCTTAAGCTTCCTACATGAGATTGGTATGTTAACTTGTCAACCAGTTAATACACTAACTAAAGAAGGCCTAAAATTAGCTATTATGGAAAATTAGGTACCAATAAAGAAATGGAGATATTAAAGACTAATTAGGTGATTAATGTACTTAACACACATAAGATCAGACGTTGCTTATGCCTTAAGTATTTTCAGCTAGTTTATACATAATCTTAGAGAGCAACACATGAATGCAGTCATGCACATTTTAAGATATTTGAAATCTACACCTAGGAAGGGAATCTTATTCTCTAAAAATATAAGGGAACAAAGCATAAAGGTGTATATTGATGTAGATTAGGCTAAGGTAATTTCAGGGAGGTAATCTTATTACATCAAGAAACAAGAAACAAAATGTTGTTTCATACTCAAACATAGAATTTAAATGTAGAGGAATGACATTTTTGTAAAGCATTATGGCTAAAATTTATCTTGCAAGATTTAGGCTATTCATTAAAACAACCAATTAGACTACACTATGATAATAAAACAACATGTGATATGACTCATAATCTTGTTTAACATAATTGGATCAAGCATGTTTAGGTAGATAGATTTTTTATTAAGGAGAAGTTGGATCAAAGTATTGTGGAATTGTCTAAAATTTGATCAGAAGATCAGTTAGATGATATCTTCACCAAAACAGTCTTAAATCAAGTGTTCTCATGTTTTGTAGATAAGTTGCGTATATGTGATATCAATGCATTAACTCGAGAGAAACAATTTATAATTTGTAATTAGTACTTACGATTATTTCTTATTCCTAGTAGTTTAATTGTAAGAATTAACAATTCTCAAGCAATCAATAGACAACTCATAACTCTTTGGGTGTTTGCCTCTATATATCTGTACAAACTCATTGAAAAGTAATAAGATAAAAAGCCCAATTTTTTTTTCTTCTATTCAACAATTATATCTCACAATTACAAACATTATGACTAAAGATGAAGAGTTGTATAGTAATTATGGTACAACTAATCACATCTTTCAATTAATATCATGTGAAACTATATGTCATAACTATATAAGTCATAAAAGATGAAAGGTTATATTATAATTATGTTAAAATTCCCTAAATATTACAAGAACTGTAAAAGATTTCTCCCTCAATATTACTATGATTTAATCTAGGCATGGATGTTTACAAAAGCATTTAATATTAGGTGCTTGCCCCTTAAAAAGTTGAAAGGCTCTCTATGGCGTGCTCTTACTACTCTTCTCTTGATGCAATAATATAGAGATGTGTAAGTCAACAATATTTAAAAATTTTAGTTTTAGAAAAATATAGGAAGCAAGTTGAATTGGATCTTTAAGATAACGAAAGAAAAAGTTATGATTTCAAGACTTCTCTTATGAAGAGATGCGTTATTACTAAGTTTGTATTTAGGTAAGTGTGAGATGCTTCTTTTCATGTTCATTAACAAATTTGCTTTGCTAATTAAAAAAAAAAAAAAAACTAAACAACATTCTCATTTATTTGCATTCATTTTTCACTTCTAATTTTTGTTGCATTTTTTCAGAGAATTATATAATTTTTAATCATATGATTATTTTTTTATCTCACTAAAATAGTTAATTCATATGAGTTGGTTGGAATTAGTGTTTCTTTTAATTCATAAATACAAATATTTAGTTCTTTTTCATGTTTTGAATTGTGTAGTTTAAATAATTTATTAAGTTGTGTTACATAGATGAATATCACAAATTGTTAACCAAAATGAAAAAAAAATGTTACCAAAACAAACCATATTTGTGTATAAAATTATAACAATTGCAGCCAATAATAAAGAACTTTGCTTTTAAAATATATATAAAACTTAATTTCTCCTAAAGTTTTTTATTTTTTGAAAATTATAATAGATGTTAAACAATAAATCTCTTATAATATTCAGAATATATCCCTTACAAATCTCATTATCTTTCTCATATTTTTACCTCTTTCTAGTATTAACAACAATCTCATTCTTTATCTCTTTTAATTTTCTAATATTTAAAATATAAACCACATATAATGTTAGTAATAGAAAGTAAACTCTTTTTTACTAGCATATAAAATTGCCTTTATTAAATCTTTTTAATTTCATGATATTAAAAGGCAACTTTTTCAAAGTTCTAGTCATAATAATAAATATGTGCCTTAAGATTGTAAAAACATAAATTTGTTAATATGAATTATGCAGAATTATTTCAAAATATATAATAATATCATTATCCTTAAAACCAAATTGGCATTCTTATTACTACATCAAAGTTAATGTGAATTCTTTTTTACGATAAAATGAAAATTTTAATTATATTTATATAGTTATGGAATCAAGTCAATAGAAAAATTTTTATATAGTAGAATTATTGATATTGAATTTTTTTATAATAAAATAAAATCAATATAAATCTTTTTATATAACTCTATTATGGTTCATTGGGTGCAATTGTATAATTGCCTTAAGGATATAATTATTTAAATATATAATTATTTTTGAATTATAATTATTCATACATATGATTATCATGGCCAAATAATTATTTCAATTATTAGATATAATATAATAACTTTGCATATACATATTTATCAAACATCAAACAATTTAATGGATAATTGTCAACTAAAAAGTATTTGTATAAATATAATTATTACTAAATTTTAATTAATTAAAAATATAATTAATGAATGTAAAAAAATTTACTATATACCACACGTTAAATGTCTATATGTCAAGTGTACTTATAAAAATACTTAAAATGCACTTATGTAATGCAAGTACGCGTGGTGGTGTTTTCATGGTATTTTATTATGCCATTTGTCTTAATTTATAAACCTTTTAAAAGCCCTATTTCTTTTCTACGTGAAATTTTGTCCCTTTCTTTTTTTTATTCCCTTTTGAAAATACACTAGCACTTCGTCTCACACAATGCCCCCTCTTAATGGTTATTGCACCTTCGCATATGAGCCAAAAAAAAAAGAGGAATAAAGGGGAGGGAGAGACCATCCAATCTAAAAAGGTTTAATTAAACATCAATATACTACTATTTTAACTTTTTCTAATCAAAATAGTGAATTGAACCCTGAATATCTCAACTCCAGATTTTGAGCCAAATCTTTAGCTTAGGCTTTCAAATTTGTTTCCCTAATGCAATTCAATGCTTTTCCTGAGATCGAAAAAATTAAAGGCCCCAATATCCGTAGCCAAGGGCAACTCAGCACATGAAAGGTAATTAAGGATTTAACAAAAATAAGACAAGGAAAAAAAATGGAAAATCAGAAACGAAGCATACCCATTTGACATTCCTCTGTGCTGGTCCGTTGTCCTTTGTGATTATCTGATGACGGCAAGGCACTTCGGAGGACTAGATTACATTATGGACGGTTTGTTCTTTCCAGCAATTAGGCCTTACATGAGAAGAAGAGAATAAAATGTAGCCAAGGACAGCTTGCCGGACAAGCATTTTCCGGGATATAAATGGCCTGCGTTGTTCGGCAAGTCATCCTTGGCTGCATTACATTCTCTGCCACTTCATGCAATGCCCATAAGCCATGACTCATACATGCTGTGTAATGCCTAGGAGACCCGTTTGCTATTTATAGAACTAGGATCCCAGAGTGTGATTACTCACATTGAATTGCAGCGAGACCTGGACTACTGCTGTATGCATCAAGGCACAATACGTGTAACAACAACCTAAAAAAAGGCATGTGATCCTAGAGCCATCCTAGTGCCAACCTAGTGCCAAATAGCCGGAAAGCACGTCCAGAAAACGTGATAAATAGCTACATCCATCCATCCGTACCTTGCTTAAATGGGTTAGCAGAGTGGATCCCACCAGTAGGTAAATCCTGCCCAAAAGAGTCAAAAGGAGATATGGGAGGGGGGAGGGATTGGTAATTGAAACGTTCATCGATAGGGGAATATAATCTCTGAAAAGATATGATTCTGAGGAGTATCCGTGCTATATGCCAAGATAAAAGACCCCGAGCACCACGGCACATAAAATATTGGCACATTGGTAGTCTGCCCGCTCATTAACGGCGCGTAAATTTGAGGTAACTCAAATTTGCAATCACCAAGTGCTAGGTCAAAAAAAAAAATAATAATAATAATAAGACGCGACACGTGAAGTTTGGTAAATGGACCTGAATATAAGATTAAAACCAAGATTTTGGTGCGTGGGCCCCCCATGAAATGTGCAATTGCGGTGAACATAATAATCATCACGTCACATGCCCCATTATTTACTTTAGTCAAAAATTTAAAAGAAAATTAGCATGTCTAGCGTAGCTCTAAAGACAAATATTTCAAGTTGGTCAATATTTTCGGTAATTCTTTTGAAGTTGTACAATTATCACAAAGCTTCGACAGCTCGAGAGCACGCCCTTGGACGGCCGTCCAAGTGAGAACAGGCGACCTGATGGAGCATAAAGCTGTCACGGCAAAAGAAGATGCATGCGTTTATACACAGACGAAAAATATGGGCAGACAGGGAGACGTGGGCGCGGGCCGACAGGACACGTGAACTCCGCGTACAAATTTTTTTTTTTTTCTAAAATATGTAACAAATATTATACAAATTGCAATCACACTTATTGTACATTTACACGTAATAGTTGTATATTTCACTTAATTTCGTTGTATATCATACATTCTTGCTATAAAAGGAAAACAAAAAAAAAAAAAACTTTTTGAATTAAGATGTGCATTGTTTTAGCCTCAACTCCAGGGCAGCTCTACCATCCGTGAAGAGGGAGGGTACCTTGGTTGCCCTTCTTCGAAGCATCAACAATCTGCTGTGAGATCTTGTTTTTATCCCTTTGAAAAGTTTTCTTGTCATTTTCATGTACAATTCGCTGCTCCCCACTTGGCTAAAAGTAACAACTGAAGCCATAATCTTACTTCACTGGCCCTACCACTGCCACCACTTGCAAGGCAGGCTACATATTTCAAGAAATTCACCTAGCTAACATCAGTACGCGCGAATGGCTTGCGAAGACTGCAAAAGCCAATCTGTCTCACCAATTGCATCGCGCTTCTTCCTTGTAGCTAGATTTTTATTTTGAACTCCAATTCTTGTAACTGTGATCCTTTATGAATGAAATCATATTTTCCAGCTGTCAGATAAATAAATAAATAATGTCAGTATGCACTCGTTGTTGGACGACTTATTCTACAACCGTCAGCAACCTTTTTAGGCAGAGAAATAGTAACTGGTAGGGATAAAGTTAATTTGGACTCTGAACTCAGCGCTACCAATTTATTCCATTACGGCAACTCCATTAAGTTGTATTCCTTTTCTTTATTTGCATCAGCTTTTTACTTTCGGAAAGGCTACACCTACATTCATCAATTTTGTACTACAATATATAATATAATGCCCCTACGTGCACAGGTGTCAATCGCAACTTATTGGATTGACTTTCAAATTGATATTTTAGGCCTTTATTCCCAAAGTAGACTTTGATTGGATGCAACTTAAGCTCAGCCCTCTTTTAGGGACCTTTACCATTTGGTTCACAGGTTCAGATATTAGAAAACTTGAAAGCAAATGTCGCCATACCTTTTTGAAAGTATAGGGTTAGCTATAATTCATGCCATATGAGCTCAAGCAGATCAACTTAATTTAGAGACCCATTTATTATTCCCGTCTAACTCATAAACATTTTGAAAGGCAACGGGACTGGCCACTGAGTAATGACATCTCTAGTAAAAGAAAGTTACTGATTTAGTTTTACATTGTATGCCTTTTGCGCATGTGGACAGCAATTAAAAGCAATAAAGGGGTTTTTTTCATGATAAGAAATCTCTTTCGGGTGAGTTTTAGGTTGCTAAAATTACTCCAATTGCTGCAAATCCCCACTTGTTTGATGGAATCCAATCGGGAGAATTCGAAATATCAGAAGTAATTAAAATGATTTTACTCATTCTTAGTTCTCTGTCTCAACACTGTCCTTTCAAACAACATTGAAGTTTAATTGGATACTGTAACAACACCAAAGCAATGCGGCCCTCAAGCAAATCGGTCACTCCAACTAGTTATGTGCGATTGAAGGATTGTGTGGTCAAAATATGGAAACATGAAGACTTTTGACTTTTGAGAGTCCGTCTAATAGTCAAGGAAGGATTTTTTACAGCTGGAGTTTTTGGTTTTTTCTTCAGAAGGTGACGCTGCCGGGGTTTGATTCTCAAGTTTCCCTTCCAAACGGCAACTAAATAATTTCAAAGTGACCGCCGTGGTAAAGACGTAATTAACAGCTTAAAGAAATTAATTTTACTGAGGAGATGCTTGAATTCTGATAATCATAAACCTACTTTAATGCTTTAAATTTGAATGCCAAAAATCAAAGTTCAAATTTTTATTATTATTGAGTTGCAGTAGACCCACTACACTTTCTTTTATAGGGAAATGTCTTTTAGAAGAATCAAATTATCTCAAACATAAAATTTCAATGGAAGATCAATTGATACATTTTTTATCTAAAAAAAAAAAAAACTAAGGGGGAGGAACTAGATGCTTGTCCTGTGTAGCCTATTCAATCCCAAGCGAATGTTTTTTATCTTTTTATCTTTTTATCTTTTTTTTTTTTTTTGTTTTTTTCTTTGTCATTTTACAATTTCCTCCAAATTTTACTCAAAGTCTCTCCTCATAAATTTATCAGACTACCCCTTCATAATTTGATTCTTATTTGAATTTTCATTATGTTTTATTTATTTAAAGACATATAATAGTGATTTCAAACTTGAACATTTTCTAAAAAAATTATACTATTTGATTTAATAAAAATATAAATTATCAATTTTCACATGTAGACTAAATGATTTTCGTAATAATAAAATTATATACACAATAATCAAGTAAAATAGAAGTGTTAATTGGTTTACATAATTTTATTTAGATATAAATTATTTTATATACTTTTAATTTTTGATTAACATGTTGTATAAGTTACCAAAATTACATGAAATATTTCAAATTTATTTTTTTAATTATACAAATCCAATATATTTTATATAATTTTAGATTATAAGTAGTGTGTCATTTTAAATTATTAAAATTATATAAAATATTTTATATTTAAATAATATTAAAATTTATTTTTACAATTACTCAAATTAGATAATTTTTATTCAAATTTATTCTATTTTATGTAATTTTGAAGCTTCAATAATGTGTTGTATAAGTTGCCAAAATTGGATGAACTAATTATTCTAAATTTAAATAATATTAAAATTTATTTTTTAAATTACTAAAATCAACTTTCTTTTTTTTTTTTTTTCAAATCTAGTCTATTTTATATAATTTTTTAATTTAAATAATTTGTTATTTAAATTTTCAAAATTACATGAAATATTATAAATATAAATAACATTTTTTTTTTTTACAATTATTCAATTTAGCTAATTTTTTATTGAAATTTAACATATTCCATATAATTTTAAGTTTTGAATAATATTGCTTAAATTTTTAAAATTACATAAAATATTCTAAATTTAAATAATATTATGATTTATTTTATAATTATTCAAATAAGATTATTTTTATTCAAATTTGATTTAGTTTATATAATTTTAAATTTTAAGTAATGTTTTGCATAAATTATCAAAAGTGCATGAAATCTTTTACGTTTAAATAACACTATAACTTATTTTTACAATTGCTCAAATCCAAATTTTTATTTAAATCTAATAGATTTTATATAATTTTAAATTTTAAGTAATGTGTTTTGTAAGTTACTAAAATTATGTGCAATATTTTAAATTTGAATAACTTTAAAATTTATTTTTATAATTACTTAAATCAATTAATTTTTATTTAAATATGATAATTTTTTATATAATTTTAAATTTGAAGTAATATATTACTTAAATTATCAAAATTATATGAAATAATATTTAATAACATTAGACTATATTTAAATAATTACTCAAATTATAGTATTTTTATTCAAATATTAACTATTTTAGTTAATTTTCAAATCTGAGTCATGTGATACTCATGGAGTCACGATAGATTTCATACATGCGTTTCCTTTCTATGGATATGTACTCATACCTATTACATATATCAACTATTAGCATAAATACCAATTGTATAATAGTTCAATGACTGAATAATGTAGAGACTAAATGCAACAGTAGCTGTACTTATATAGTTGTAAGCAATTCATTAGCAAATTTATTACATATATTAGAAGTAATGAACATTCAGGCCTTTTTTTTGTCTGGTAATATTTTCTCTGTTTGTGGTCGATACGAACGAGTAGTTAGATTTTGATTTGGCCTTAACTTTCGCATTGTTACTATGCAGAAGTATTTGAGCTCTCTATGCTCATCTATTTTGTGAATTCCATATGATTCTATTTTCACCCAAAAAAAAAAAAAAAAGAAAATGATTCTGTTGGTAGTGGCACAATTGACTAATTGAGTGCATGCATGTTTTGTTTGCTGCAACTGGTTCCCAACCTTTTTTATGGGTATGTTTTCATTTTTCTTTTGTTTTCTTTTCTTTTTATTTTATTTTATTTTATTTTATTTTTCAATTTCCGAATGGGATTGAAACTATGACTTTTCAACTGGTCTATCTTGTGAACTCTTGTTTGCTGCTATTACTGTGGCTTTTTTATTTAGTGGCGTTGGCATTGATGAAACGTGTTTCAATTTTGTTTACTTTTGTGTCCTTTGTTTGTCGGGAGTCTTAATGGACCTGTTTTGCTAGACTTGGTTTGTTAGCTGGTCGTTCAAATTTTCCTTTGCCAGCTATGAGGCACCATTGCTATTCAAGGTCTTTATCGTTGACAGTTGAGCTTGGGAGAAACAGGCCTTTGATTCACGGTTATGAATTGAGAAAGAGAAAATACCGAAGAGCCTGAGCTAAGTGCCTATTTTCCACTTCAATCATTCAAGGCCTCAGACAAGCCCCCTTTTTGTTCCCGCATCTTCAAGGAGAATAATGGTATTGTCATGCAAATGTGTTAGGACCCTCGGATTTCGCAGATGGATTGAATAGTTCATTTACGTTAAAAAATATTAATTTTTAAAATTAATAATTAAATTGGTGAATTTATTAATTAAATAATAAATTAATAAATTAATTATAATTTTTTTAATTTTAAAAATTTATAAAAATTAAGAAAATATTATTTTTCTATATTTTAAGTTTCTTTAAAAAAAATCACATTATATACATATAATTATTTAAATATTATACTATAATGTAAATATAATTATTATATTATATATATAATTATATTTTATTTATCAATTTTTTTTAGATAATATATATAAATATTAAAAATTTTTATATTTTTAACATTAACTATTGATTTTAGTATTTAATTTCAATTAAACAGTTAAATAAATTAAATGTTAAAATTTTAAATTCTTTAATTCAATAACCAATAGAAATCCTAAAATCTTAGCGTCAATATGCTTTAGCGATAAAATGTCGACAATGTGAAATGGTACCAGCCCCTTCCTTGGTTTTCTGGATATATGGGCTATCTCGGTTTTTATCATGTAAATTCTTATGGAGACTTTCTTGGAACTCCATATATAATGAATTTATAAATTTGATTTATTCAAAAAAAAAAAAAAATCTGAAATGGTACCACAAAATTGAGAAGCTGTAGCATAAATAATTTTCCACATTCAAGTGCGCCAAGGGAATCTTTATTTTCATATACAGACTCCACCAAGTAGCCCACTCAGTCAGCTAGCTAGCTTTGAAAACATAACAGCTACAGAGGTTCGTGCATATAACTCTGTTGATAAATACCTACAAGAGAAGTCATGACCAGAACAATAGATCAACACATTAGCAAATTTTAACCATCATTAGTCGATAAATTAATAATTCTATTTGACCTGTGTAAGACATGATCTTTGGTGTATTCAAGAAGATATAAAAAATTTTTTTAAAAAAAAAATCCAGGAAATGCTT
The DNA here is from genome assembly GCA_037832385.1 of Rhizophora apiculata. Taxonomy (NCBI): domain Eukaryota; kingdom Viridiplantae; phylum Streptophyta; class Magnoliopsida; order Malpighiales; family Rhizophoraceae; genus Rhizophora; species Rhizophora apiculata. Next base: position 953,341 of record CM075433.1, on the reverse strand, counting down.
AACCAATAATTCATTTCATGTCCTAAAATGAGAAAATGTCGGGAGAAAAAAACTGCAACTCCGATTACGGTTCAAACGTTGTATATAATAATGAGCTTAATTCCTCAGCATAAAGTTAATGAGATGCATATTATCCTAATAGGAAGAATTGACACTTTAGAATGGCAGAATGCCGCACCATACACACATTTTAAGTTTGTTGGGTTTCCACGTACCAAAGCATGAAGATATATGACAAGAATTTTACTCTCATCTTGTATATCTGCACCTATAAATGTTGCAACGGAAAAATGGTTTGACAAAATAGCTTTTCAAGAGTTGGGTATCCACAGAAATTAAAAATTTCAGGATTGCATTGTCAAAAACCATTATTAACTCAGAAAAAGCCAGGTTCTTATGAAAAATGAAAGAGCAAGAATTAGAAATTTATAGATCATATAATTAAAATGAGAGGAAGAAAAACGAAATACCCATAAAATAATTTTAAGGAATATAAATATTGTTATTGGAATTTCCAATCGAGAGCAAATAGAAGAGTTAATAGAACTTTTGAAGCACGGAACCAAAACCTTTAAAAAATTTAAAGCTCAAATATAAATAACCTTTTGCGAGGTGCATTTAAAGCTTATATTTTTATTTTTATTTTTTAAAAAAAAAGCCAAGCAATTGGAAAAATAGTAGAAAATAGATTTCAAAACCTGTGCTTGTTGTCGAGAAAACATGGACTCAATACGTAGAATTCGACAAAAGCAAGGACTCAAAAGCCACAGTACCAACGAATATCTTCAATTTCAAACTATGAGCAAGTAGGGAGTTCTGGCAATGAATATCTTCAATTACCTCCACTGATTTTTTAACAATCGCTACTGGAGATTGTGAATTGCTAGTATCTAAAGGGCCAAAACAACAGGGAGAACGAACTGATCTTTTAGAATCCCTTGGTGACTTGATAGAGTTTCAGAGGATTTGAGAGGAGTGAGGCTAGAGGAGTCAATTTGAATTTTTAAAGAAAATAAGGTGGGTTTGTCATTTTGGAACGTCTCTACCAAAATAAAAGATTGTTTTTTTTTTTGGGGCCCACTTTTAACCAGTTTGGCATGTTATCTATATGCTTGATAATCTTGTGTTTTAAACAAAGTTTTAAGAATTAAATGAATTATTAAATTAAAAAATTTAAAAGTTTAAGTTTTTAATTAATTTAATTATTTTAATTAAAATTAAATATTAAATATATAAAATATTTTAATATTATTATATATTAAATAAAAATTTTAATAAACAAAATATAATTATATATATTATACAATAAAAGTTGAATAATTTAATTATATATATATATAATTTATAATATTTTATTTTATTTTATATATTTTTTAAATAATAAAATAATTTAATATAAATATAATTTAAATTTTTAAAAATAAATATTAATATAATATAATATATAATTTTATATATAACTTATTTTAAAAATAAAATAAAATAAATTATAATCTAATTTTTAATTTTATTAATTTAATTAATCAAATTAATCTAATTTTGAAAACCTATATTGGATAAAATTACCAAGTTCCTAGATGTTGTTGGACACTCTACAACCCCAAACCGAAAAAAAAAAAAAAAAGAAAACAGTAAAATTAAGTTACTCAATGAAGAGGTGCAAAAATTAGTAAGTGAAAGTTGATTCTCAATTCCTAGCTGTCAAATCATTGTCCACTTAGCTATTGGAAATAAAGCCAGATGTTACTTCTCCTTTTCCGGTTTCCATTGCCAGTGGCCCTTTCCCAGCATAAATCATAGGTCACATAGCGAAATCATTGGAATGCTGCTGTTACGAACCTTGAGTAAATTTTCTAACAAAGTGGGATGCCATGCCACATAGCCTCGACACAGATGCAGCAGTGCCTAAAGGGTTGGAGAGAGGCATAGCAAACTTAACCAGCCCAGCTTCGAAAATTAAAAAGCATTCTTAAGTTAATGTGCACAGACCCAGTTGCTAGGCTGCCTTTAGTTTTTTGTTATTTAGCTCTTGGCCGAAGGATGACTAGTTCTACATGCTGCGATGTCACCTTCTACTTGTCAATCCAGTCGCTTGACGTAGGATTTAGTAAAAAAAATAAAATAAAATTAATATTTAATTAATTTAAAAAAATAATAATTTTTTAAAAAATAATAAAAATAAAATTAAAATTTTATTAAAATATTTATTCATTTAAATTGAATTAAATTTAAATTAAATTAAATATTTAAATTTTTAAATTTATATGTATTTATAAATAAAATTATTTAATTAATTAAAAAAATATTTTAATTTAAATAAAAAAAATTTAATAATTAATTAAAAAAATATTATAAAATATCAAAATATTTTGTATATATTGTAAATAAATTAATTAAAATATTATAAAATAAGTAAATAAATTATAAAATAATAATTATAATATAATTTATAAAAAAAATAAAAAATAATACTTATGATGTGTCTTACGTCAGATTTCTTCACTTAAAAATAACTTACCCTCGAGTTGAGAATGAGGAATTGACATCTTTCATATCACAAGAACAAATATTTAAAATAAATTGGTGTCGATAGCATGCTCTAACGATTTATTTTGTGAGTCATCACGTGAGTAATAACATTAACAAATAATGATACCAAGCAATCATCTGGTTGAATATCCACTCTAAGAAAATCAACAAATATTAGAGGTAAAGAATTAATAAGGTTTTGAAACTTTTGAATTATAAAATCATTCTCTAATTTAGTAATAAGATCCCAAGACCTATGGGTTATGGGCTCATCTTTTACTGTTAGCATTTGTACTTTTTGTAATTGTACTTGAACTTTTTTTGATTGTATTTAAACTTCATTTGATTCTTTAATGGTAGTTTTAATTTCTAGATTTGAGTGGGTAACCCCAATCTCTTGATTTGAGTGAGTGACTATCAGCAAAGCCCTTTCCTTCACTTGAGGAGTCCTAACTCGAGACCCTCATTTATAGGCAATAATGTATATTTTATCATGTCTTTCTCAAACTTATAGATATTCTTTCAGCCTAAGTATTGAGCATCGACATTAAATTGCCAAGGTCATCTAAACAATTGATGACAAGCATTCATGTCTATAACATCATAGTAAATCTTATTTGTATACTTGCCAATTGAGAAAGGGACCTTACATCATTCTATTACTTAGAGTTCTCTTATTGTTTTGATCCATCCAATGGTGTATGAACTTGGATGCTTTTCTACTAGTAACTGCAATGTCTTAATAGCTTTTTTCCCCAATAATATTTTCTTGATTTTCACTATCAATAATCAATTCACATTAAGTATTATTAATTGTGCACTTGGTATAGAATAATTTGTTTTGTTGAATATTATCTTCTTACTCAAGGGCTAGTTTTCTTGCTCCATATATATCTCTGTCATCCTTGTACTTACACTCCTCGCCATCATCGTCACTAGAGTCCGCTATGTAAGCCTAATGCATATGTATATTTATTCCTTCATCAAAACTCACCGTGTAAGTTTGATGCATACACAGATTTGCGGGGACGAGTCAAATGAGAGGTTGACTGCGAGTAAAATCTTTAATTTGATTCCTTTTGTCTCTCCAATTCCTATTGGCACCTCCCACCTAGAAAGCTTCAAGTTGATTGTTGATGACTTCATGTCCACACTCCAACCAATCAATCCTCTAGCCAAGGTTTTGTAATGTCACCTCTTTGTCAAGAATAATTGACCAAATGGCTTACATCCCTTGATCTCTGTCAATAAGATGGTTGCTATTCCCTTCGTCTTGTATTGCCATTTGAATAGGCAAAACTTACTCTAAAACTTGCTCTAATATCACTTGACACAACGTTTAGCGAAGAAAAGGTTAACACTCAATTAATTTAAGAAAGTAATAATTCTCAAATAGAATGATAGAACTAAAACCAAAAGTTTTATTAAAGTGTTTATTCACTTAAATTAAATTTAAATTAAGTTGAATTGGGTTGAATACTTAAATTCTCGTATTTACACATATTTATAAATAAAATCATTTAACTAATTACGAAAATATTTTAACCTAAATAAGAAGATACTTAATAACCGATTAAAAAAATATTCTAAAATATCTAAATAATATATATATATTCTAAATAAATTAATTAAAAGTTATAATTATATTAAAATATTATAAAATAAGTAAATAAATTATAAAATAATAATTACAATATAATTTATAAGAAAATAACATTCGATTAATTTAAAAAAATAATAATTTTTAAAAAGAATAATAGAAATAAAATTAGAATTTTATTAAAATATTTATTCATTTGAATTGAATTGAATTGAATTAGATTAAATAGTTAAATTTTCAAATTCACATATATTTATAAATGAAATCGTCTAATTAATTAAAAAAAATTTTAATTTAAATAAAAAAATACTTAATAACTAATTAAGAAAATATTATAAAACACCAAAATACTTTTTATATATTCTAAATAAATTAATTAAAAATTTTAATTATACTAAAATATTATAAAATAAGTAAATAAATTAAAAAATAATAATTACAATATAATTTATAGGAAAATAAAAAATAATACTTATGACGTATCTTATGTCAGATCCCTCCACTTAGAAAAAACTTGCCTTCGAGTTAAGAATGATGAATTGATGTTTTCCATATCACATAAACAAATACTTAGAATAAATTGGTGTTTACAACATACTCAAATGATCTATTTTATGAGTCATCATATGAGTAATAAGATTAACAAATAATGATACTGAGTGATCATTTGCTTGAATATTTACTCCAAGAAAATCAACAAATATTAGAGTTAAAGAATTAATAAGGTCTTGGAACCTTTGAGTTTTAAAATTATTCTCTAATTTAGTAATAAGATCTTAAAACCTATGGGTTATGAGCTTATCTTTTACTGTTAGCATTTGTACTTTGTAATTACACTTGAACCACTTTTGATTGCATTTAAACTTCTTTTAATTCTTTAGTGGTAGCTTCAATTTCTAGATTTGAATGGGTGACCTTAGTCTCTTGATTTAAGTGGGTGATTGTCAGTAAAGCCCTTTTCTTCACTTGAGGAGTCTTACCTCAAGATCCTTTTTTTAAAGGTAACAATGTATAATTTATCATGTCTTTCTCAAACTTGTAGATATTCTTTTGGCCTAAGTATTTTAATGTCAAATTGCCAAGATCCTCCAAACAATTAATGACAAGCATTCAAGTCTACAATAACGCAATAAACCTTATTTGTATGCTTGCCAATTGAGAAAGGGACATTGCATCATTCTATTACTTGGAGTTCTCCCATTATTTTGATCCACCCAATGGTGTATGGACTTGGGTGCTTCTCTACTGGTAGCTGCAATGTCTTAATAGTTTTTATCCCAATAATATTTCTTAACTTCCACTATTAATAATCAATTCATATAAAGTATTATATAAAATATTATTGATTGTACACCTAGTACATAATAATTTGTTTTGTTGAATATTATCTTCTTACTCAGGGGCGAGTTTTCTTGCCATATATGTAACTTTGTCATCTTTGTACTTACACTCCTCGTCATCATCATCATTAGAATTTGCTATGTAAGCTTAGCGCATACGTATATTTATTCCTTTGTCAAAATTTACCATGTAAGTTTGATGCCTACATAGATTTGCAAGGACGAGTCAAACGAAAGGTTGACCATGAGCAAAATCTTTGATCTGATTCCTTTTGTCTCTCTAATTCCTATTGGCACCTCCCACCTAGAGAGCTTCGAGTTGATTGTTGATGACTTCGTATCCACATTCCAATCGATTAATCCTCTGGCCAAGGTTTTGGAGTGCTACCTCTTTGTTAGGAATAGTTGACCAGATATCCTACATCCTCTGATCTCTGTTAATAGGTTGTTATTCCCTTCATCTTGTGTTGCCATTAGAATAGGCAAAACCTACTCTGATACCACTTGACGCAGCGTTTAGCGAAAAAAAGGTTAACACTTGATTAATCTAAAAAAATAATAACTCTCAAAGAGAATGATAGAAATAAAACCAAAAGTTTTATTAAAATATTTATTCACTTGAATTAAATTTGAATTAAGTTAAATTGGGTTGAATGCTTAAATCCTCATACTTACACATATTTATAAATAAAATCGTCTAACTAATTAGGAAAATATTATAAACTAAATAAGAAGTCACTTAATAACTAAGAAAATATTTTAAAATATCTAAATAATTTGTATATATTTTAAATAAATTAATTAAAAGTTTTAATTATACTAAATATTATAAAATAAGTAAATAAATTATAAAATAATAATTATAATATAATTTATAAAAAAATAAAAAATAATTCTTATGAGGCGTCCTACGTCATAACTAATCTATATATATTGTTGAAACTCAAAAAAAAAAAAAAAGCATTTTTTGTAATTTTTTGAGCTAAAAATACATATGCAAAATGTTTGTTTGATTATTAGAATATTGAAAAACATTTATATCACCTAAAGTAATTTTTATTTAATTTTAAAAATATTAGAAATATAACAATTATATTTATAAATGAAAATTTGTTTTATTAATTAATTTCTCTTTTATTTAATCACTACAATTCAGGAAAAAAACTAATATAAAACTAAGTTACCTCTTTTATTATAATAATATAAAGTAATTTGACATTAAATATTGTTATCATTTATAATTATTCAATTTAGTTCATTATTAAGCATGTTTAGTCTTCATCTTTATTTACACTCTCTTGTAAAGAAAATAACCAAAAAAAAAAGTACCACACATAAGGAACTAATATGAAAATTATATAATTATTTTATAATTATATTTTCAAATTTTTTGATTACTTTAGTATTTCAGAATGAATCTCATATCATAATTATCGATCTTCAAGCAACACAAAAAATATATAAATTTTTGATTTTTTTAATTTATTATATTTGTAATATTTTTCATGTATCTATTTACATCATTTTAATTATTGATTACACAAAGATTATAAATTAGAAGATAGGCAAAAATTTTTTAATAATTCTTAATACAATTAGTTTTATGCATAAGAATTATTTATTGATCTAAAATATCAATTCTTTAATAAACAAAATAGATTAATTAGGATCAAATAAATATTACACTTTAAGCAAATTATATTATTGATTATACACATATTTAAAGATGATGAATACGTAGGTCAGGTCAGTTTCAAGTTAGATTATGTTAGGTTTTGATTTAATTATGTCTCAAGCCAATTAGGCCTTGAATCAGTCACCATTTATATTCATTAAATTTCAAGCATTTTGGTGTAATACTTCTAAAGAGTTAAAAATAATTTAGACAAAAAAATTTTTTCTTTACAAGTAAACATATATTAATAAAATTCATCAAGGACCTATAAATCCTTTAATTTATGCATGTGATATTTGTAAAAATTATTTGTATGATTTAACAATATTGTTTTAAACAAAATGAGATAAATGTGATAACATGCCAAAAAAAAAAAAGAAAAAAGAAAAAAAAAAAGGTTGTGACATTAAAAAGGCGCAATCAAAGACAAATTTTTCAATGGAATTTGAAATTTTGAGCGTTTAATTGACCTAAGTAAGGTTCATTAATCAATGGTGAAAAAAATTCACGTATAATTTTTATCTTTTTGGGATTTTTACTTATGATCTTTTTTCTTTTTCTTTTTTTTTTTTAAATTCATCATGTTTGTTTTATCACCTTTTGTCAAGGGTCAAAGTAGCTAAGAACAGAAGGTAGAAGAAGGAGGAGGAGAAGAATAATCAAAGAAAGAGAAACAAAGCCAAGGTTTGAGAAGAGAAATGAAGAAGAGAGAGAGAAAAAAAAAAAGAATTCATTAATTAAAAATTTGGTTTGCAATTTCCATAACTCCTTTCACCTCCTCTCTACTCACTTTATAATCTTCCTTAAACCTTGTTCTTACTATAGACTAATTGCAATCTTCCCTTCTCAATCTTAGTTGCTTTAATTCTTGACTTAGGTCTTTTCATCTAGACTAAGCTTAATTTAGAATTATTGGTCAGGTTTTAACAATTCTTCCCTTATAACAAAATCCTTATCCTTAAGGATTAAAAAAAAAACAACTTTAAAATTTGTGATTACATGAGGAAGAACTCTAACTTTAATCATCTTTATCAACAATTCACAAACTTCCTTATGATTGTTACTACCTATAAAGAATGGATTATTATTAAAACTTCTTCCTTTTTCATTTCCTACAATTTGCCTTTTCATTAATAAAATGATCAGATACACATCAATATCATTAAGTGTTGTAACTCCACACATAAAGGAATAAAGAATCCCTCAAAACTTGTTTCTCATGTAATTCTTTACCATATATGGTTGCTTGAAGATTTCTCTTATTATACAAATTTAGCATTCTTAATTGTTGTTAGATTCTTTAGAATATAAGCTTGCATATTGTAAACTTTAACAAACTCATTTAATTCAAACTTTAGTTTAACTATTTCACTCATTTTATTTTCAATGCATGCCTAATTAAAGAATCCATGATTCCATGAGTAGAACTAAGTAAAAAGTCTTGCTCCATAAAGATGTCACTGTTGTACTCTTATTCTAAAGTAGTGATGAATGGAAAAGGAAAACCATAAGCAACTAATCATCTTAAGACAACATTTATGGCTCTACTTTTAATATTCTAGTGGATTGCAAAACTCAAATTAATTCCAACACCATTATTCTTTTTGCATTGAACACAAAGTTTTTGTGTAAAGCCCATTACCTTAAGGCACAAAGAAATTATGTTAATGCTTTTAGGAAGATAAGCCTCAATGACTACAAATGTCCAACATGTTATTTAGCTTCATATAAGAAAAAAATTTCTCATAATTATATGTCTAGGTAATAATATCTTATATTTGACGTATATCCATTGTAAAATCCTTACTCATAACATCATTTTCTTATGCAATTGATAGACCCATGGCTAAACACCCACTCAAATCCCAACCATTGACACCAATAAACTTAATCCCCTTAATGGCAACAAATAGAAAGTGGAATAAGTCCACTTTGACATCAATTATGGTATTTATATTCTTTAAATAATTTTTCACCTTTGTCACAAGCAAAGAACCTCTCCAAATTGAATAATACCCATAATAGTCAATATTCACATTAACATCTATTTTCACTCCAAACTGACCACGACTCTTACACATACAACCATTTGTTATTCTTTAAACTTTAGAGAGCACAATTAAGTTCTCATCGTTGTAAAATCCCATAGCCAAAATTTGAAAAAGATGGCACCCATAGCCTTATAGTAGCTTTGCTCATCCAAGGCATTAAACAATATATAACAACTTGAAAAATCCCAATTAAGGCACAATAAATGCATTTTACAAAACAATTAAACGATAAATAAGGTCTTACCAACCAAGACACATTTGATCATAAGAATTAAATTAAAAGCAAACTTGTAACAAATAACCTTGTCAAGAAAATAAATAAGGAGTATTAACTTAACTGTAAAAAGAATCTTAAAGATAGTGTTGAACATGAAGTGAGTGTGACAGAATTTGTGTTTTGCCCTCTTTGCCAAAATTGTGAGAAAATCCATTATTAAAACACCTTTAAACTTAAATTCATTTGCACTTACCACCCATTTAGGCTACAAAATGATTGCCTTCTTTTTCTTGAAGAAGAAAGAGTGCCCTACAAAGCTACAATCATTGAAAATGGGACTAGTGAACAAGTAGGCATTAACAAATTCCACCACCTCAAAACAAAAAATAGTGCTTATCACTTCTTAATAGGTAATAATGAAATTGGAATGATATTCTAACACGAGCCCTTTAGTCGATGGCTTTGCATTAATGGCATAACAAAAGTCAAAAGCATTGTCGCTTTGTTCAAAAACTTTGTAGTTACTTCCCTTGCAATTTCAACATAATGTTGCTTAAGCATGACACTAAATAAGGCGTGACATCTCCATGGACCCAATTTAAGACTCTAAAAACACATACTATTAAGCAGGTTAAGTGTAAATAGGGGCTTGCACATAAAGTCACATCTAATCATAAGAATTAAAAAAAAAAAGTGAATTTATGATAAATAAACCTATTAGTTATATAATGATCAAAGAAATCAATAATTATAGGCATCAACTGAATTTTATAAAAGACCTTGAAGATGATGTTAAATGTATACCATTTGACGATACCAATGTTGATATCCAATATAGTCAAAGAAGTTAAGACAATAGAGGACATTGTTCTCAACATTGTCATAAGAAGGCACTTCCTAAATGAACTTTTATGATGATCAAATGCCTAACAAGAATGGATCCTTTCCCTCTGGTCCTTTAGCATAATCTCTTAGGACTTTCTAATGTGTATCTCTACAACATTGTCTCCTACTCTTGGAGAGGAGCCAAGAATGCCTCTAATGAATTTCATAGTGGATCATGGTGTCTCAAATATCTAGTCATCAAATGAAAATAGCTTTACAGGGGGTTCTTTCTCTGTAAGAATATTGACTAGTTCAATTGAAGAAGACCCATTCACGCTACTCTCTCCAATTTATATGATGGGGAAGGAGGAAAAAGGAAGCAACTTATAACCATTGGTTATGAGCAGTGTCTCCGTCATCAAGCTTTTGTCTCTAGATGTTGTAACAATCTTGTCTAGTTCCATAATTATGCTACAACTAATAGGTTCACCAAATTTTAATTTTAGACTTTCATTAAGAGAGTTATTAATAATCTCATGAACGACTATAAAGGGGGCCTTTATACAACACTTTCATCTTACACCTACATATTATGGTGTTGATGCTACAATTTGAAGATATGCTTAAACAAAGCCTTAATTTTAGAATGGAAGCTATCCAATGCCTAAATCATGTCTACATTCATGACCCATAACTACTTTGGAATTGACTCTAATAGTTACAACCACTTTATTATAGAATAGAGCTACTTGTCATGCTTCTGGACATAGTCTTCCAGCATTTCAAGATGTGTAATATCATTAGAGCTTAGAGAATCAACTCTTAGTTTTTTTTTTTTTTTTTAAATGTGAATGAGAAATTAAAGGAGAAGAATAAAAGAATCTAATAATCAAAGAAGAAATGGAAAAATAAGAACCAAAGGTTAATAGGACAAGAAGAATAAGAGTGTGGAGCACAAACTAGCACTAAGGCAATTACTTTAATATCAATTATCAAGGGTTATAGTAGCTAAGAACAAAAGGGAGAAAAAGAAAAAGAAAAAGAAAAAGAAAAAGAAAAAGAAAAATCAAAGAAAGAGAAATAAAACAAAGTTTTGAAAAAAGAAACAAATAAGAAAGAGAAGAAAGGAATTCATTAATTGAGAGTTTAGTTTACAGTTTTCATAACTTCTTTCACTCATTCTCTACACACTTTATAAACTTTTTGAAGCCCTCTTCTTGTTATGACCTAGTTACAATTTGTCATTTTCTATTTTAATTGTTTTTATTATTGACTTGGACTTTTTCATTTGAATTAAGCCTGATTCATAATTGCTAGTTAGGTATTAAAAAGTATAATAGAAGGTCTCTGTCAAGTAGGTATTAAGTTTAAGTCAATAATGATGGGTAGACTTTAAAATTTTTTTAATATTACTTTCTATTTGTTAGGATTTTTTTTTAAAATTAATTTATATTTTTAAAAATTTTTTAGAAATATTTTTAGAATTTTTGGTAATTTTTTAAAATTAATTTCTATTTTTAAAATACTTTCATAATTTTTTTTTTAAATTTTAAAATTATTTTTTATATTTTTCATAATTAATTTTTAATTTTCAAAATTTTTTTCTATTCATATAAATTAATTTAAAATTTTTTTAAAAAATTAATTTCTAATCTTTTAATATTTTTAAAATTAATTTTTAATTTTTTAAAATAAATATTATTACATTATTACAAAATTGTTAATATAATATTTGATTTCATAAAATAAGGATCATACGACGCTATCTCAATTATCACATTGTACGGATGACAGATAATTAACCGAATGACCGAACAAACTTGAAGAATGGGAAAGATGGATCCTAAATTTTTTTTTTTTAAAAAAAATAAATAAATAAAAATCTCAAGAAAAAAAAAAGAAAACTAAAAGTTAGGAGTATATATATATATATATACGTAGAGGAGGAGGTGAGGCGGCCAGCCAAACTGCCCAACCACCAATAAATTTCTCCCTGACATGAAACACGAACCTTCCTAGTCATGCCACATTTGTCCTAACGTCTGATCGCACGTTTAAAAGTCCTCCGAAGATCCAACGACTCCTAGGACCGTTGAAACTCTGAACACAGACTAGGCTAAGAGCCGGCCACGACGCCGTTGACGTAACTACTTGCGTCTTGGAGCATGCCCTCGTTTCTAATCCAACGGTCATCTTCCTCCCTGCGACTCTATTACACTCCTTTTCCGCTTTTCTTATTCTTTTTATTATTCAAATTCAGACTCTAGTGTCACATGTCGGTGTGAACACACATTTGAACACGTGGCATGTCATTGACTAGTCTGACAATGCAATGGCTTGTGACATTTATTCGCTAACCAACAACGGGGGAATCTTTCGGTGCACGCTCTCTCCCTCTATCTCTAGGAAGTCTTTCTTGTAATTTCAGGTACGTTCTTAGAAATTCTTTAATCATCTTGACGAAGAATCCAATTTTTGCCTTTCTTTTCTGGCGAAATTATCAAATATCTAGTTCGAATGTTGAATGTTTTCTTTAATTCTGGTTAATTTTAGGTTGGCGTAGTTCTTCGCTTTTTTTTTTTTTTTGTTTTTATTTTTTTGTCTTTTTGGGTTTTGTTTCTTATTTGATGTTGAATTTGAGGTGTTTGCAAAAGAGGCTTCGTACGGATTCAATTGATTCATATTTATGATTAAATTGTCTCCCATTCTCTCTCCCTGTTCCTTTTTTTTTTTTTTTTTTTTGAAAAAAAAGAAGTAGATAATAAGAGCGCAGCTGTATTTGAAATGCCTTTGGAACTCTAGCCACTTACGCCATGCAATCTTTGAGCTCTAGGCTGCTTCATATGATTGAATTCTGGTTGTGTAAAAGATTAAGGAGGAATCATCTATGTGTCCTAAAGGGAAATTGCAATACTGATTAACACCTGAAGCGAGAGTAAGGTTGACTATATAGTTTTCGGGAATCAAAGGGAAAGAGGAAAAAAAAAAAAAACAGTACAAAAAGAACCAAAGAAATGGATAGTGAAGTTATTTTGTGTTTCCAAATTATGGAATTCTAGGTACCCGCAGGAATTGCCTTTTAAGTGTATAGAATAATGGAAGCAGCGACTATTGGTTTCCTTGTACTTTTCTAGATATTAGGTATTCATTTATTGGATGGTCGAGGAAAATAGTTCAGTTTGTTGGTCTTAATGTCTCATCACTCATCCATAATCTGTTGGTTGTTGGAAATTAGTTTTTTTTTTTTTTATATGTATTTCTTATTGCAATTTTCTTGTTCCTTGTTAAATATTCAGCGTGTTCCAGACACTGCTAAATCTTGCCTTTTACTGCATTGCAACTTGAATCCTGCAGATCCTGTTTGTGATCCTTCTGGCAATCTACTTTTGGTACAGAACTGTAAGCATTATTGTCATCAGTTCAATTTCATAGCTAGGATGGGATGGGGAAACATTTACAGAAGACGTGTGAAAGTGTTCACACTAGCTATAGTGATCTACCTGGACTACAAGGTATAGATTTTTGCTTGCTACGTGCTTTCTGTGTTGCTTGGTATTTGTGGAACTCTGATTGTGCCATTACATTTTTAACTGAAGGCTTTACAGCAAAGAGAGAAGTGGATGAAAAAAACAAAAATTTCTGCTTTATGGGAGAAGGCTCATGAGCGCAATGCTAGGCGTGTTCTCAATTTGATGATAGAATTGGAAGGTTTATGGGTTAAACTTGGACAATATTTATCCACACGTGCTGACGTGCTTCCTCATGCATACATAAAACTTCTCAAGCAGTTGCAGGACTCTCTGCCTCCTCGTTCTTTGCAAGAGGTCATATTCTGTTTTGCAGCAAGGAGTAGATGTTTCATGTGTTTAATGCTTATCTCTGGTTTCACACAAAATGGAATCTAATTCATTGCTTTGTAGCTGCAGGTTACATGTCTACATTGAAATTGTAACTGTCTAATATTGTTGATCAACATTTGTCATTCACTATTGTTTTCTTTCTTTTTCTGGTATCCATCTCTTTATGGCATTATGTATCTTACCTAAGGTCTTCAATTTGATTTTCAATGCTCATTTAAAGAAGCCAAGCAAATGAGTTTCATAGATTCCAATAAAAATATTGTGAAATTATTGCTTCCCATTGTAAGAGTAATGTATGAATAATTTTTATTATACATGCCTAATATTATTTGTTATATCAAGATGCACTCATGATTTTCTTCACTTTTTTAGTTGATCTCAAATGTAGGGATATTTAATTATGCCAACTATGTTGATTTCAATCATATTAGACTAAGAAAGTAGAAATTATAACCATTTGTTGTGGAAATTGCTTAACAGAAAGAAAATTATCATGAGCTAGTTGTCATTGACAAAGAAGAAAAAAACAAAGAAAACAATCCCTACGCCCCATATACAGAGAGCAAATTTGAGGGGCTGTATAGATCAGGGGGAATAATTAACTTGGTGAATTATATGGTAGATACTATTTCATCTTTTCTAGGACAAATTTTTATTTAGCAATACCATGTCTGAGAGGTGTATCCCAACAAAAATGATAAACTAAAAGATATATGTAGACCACTTTATTTTTCATCTTTATGGATTAGGCTGCTTTTGTGCACATGTGTATGTGTGTGTGTGTTTTAGAATTTGTTCCAGCATGTAATTGAATCTTCAGAGGTTTGATTATCTAAGTTAATGTTTTTTTTTTCTCATGTGCACAGGTTTGTCGGACTATACAGAAAGAAATGGGAAAATCAATGGATGATCTGTTCTTAAATTTTGACAAAACTCCCTTGGCTACAGCATCAGTAAGTGACTAGAATATTATTTATGGTAGGAAGCTAATATGAAAGGAAAAGCAAACTTTGGATTAAAAATCTGATTTTCTCCTTCTACATCTCCCAAGGTATGCACAAAATTGGGTACATCTCAGACAATCATAATTTCCCAAATATATTTTCTGTATAGATTGCGCAAGTCCACCGTGCAACACTGATTAATGGGCAAGAGGTGGTTGTTAAAGTTCAGCATGAGGACATAAAGACAATCATATTGGAGGTTTTGTACTTTTAGCTTTAAAGATGCTTGAGTAAAAAGTAAGAGTTATAATGGCCTTATGGTTTTTGTTCATTCCATTTTTGCAGGACTTAAAGAATGCTAAGTCAGTTGTTGACTGGATAGCATGGGCAGAACCACAGTATGACTTTAACCCAATAATTGATGAGTGGTGCAAGGAAGCTCCAAAAGAACTTGATTTCAATCATGAAGCTGGTATGCTCTATATCATTCTAATATGTATAAGAGTGAAGGTCTCTACGTGGACAATGCTTCTATATAGACATATATGTATGAATCTGGTTGTCCTCAGAACATTTTTTTGAGCATTTCTGAGCATTTTAACATGAGATATATGTTTGATTGCATTAAATCATTTGATTCTTGCATTGCAAAATGTTCTGTCAGTCATTGGTAGGATTTAATAATTCCTATTACTAGTTCTTACATACATATATATAAACATGGGCAGTCCTTTGAATTTCTAAGTATGGTTTCTTAGTTGGTGTTAAAAGAAGTTGCTTTTAATAACAGCTTATTTATATGTGTGACTTCATGGTAAGTTTGAGTGACAGCTTTGGGAGTCAAATCAGAACCTGATATGTGGAAAATAAATTCCATTAGCTGGAAAAGCTAATTCCTATAGATATGAGAATTTCACATGGTAGATGAGGGTGTTTGAGTGAAGTTATTAACATTGTCAGAAATTGCTTCTAGGCACTGGCATCAACAGTAGTCATGATAATTAGTGCTGCTGGTAAATGTTGCACAGATGAGATGGTTGGTGGGAGTGATATGGCACGTTGAAATGGTGCTGTTCCCAGAGAATCTTGCAGGTGGCAAATATAATAGGAGGCACTGGATACAGCAATTTAGTGTTATGACAGCAGAAGTAGTGGCCACAGTGGTGATCATGATCTAGTGGCAGTGCAGCAGCACAGACATGATGCTCATGGAAGCATCAGTGAGCTTGGAGATTGCAGTGATGAAAATAATGGTTGGTAATGGTGCCACCTAATCTTCCTTGATGCTGTTGATAGCAGAAAGTTCAGTGGGAATGCTCAAGTGTAGGCTTGGGGTTGTGGAGATTTAGAAATGTGGCTGGCAAGGTGGATTGCTTGACAAATTTCTTCTATTTTGGGGTTGTTAAATGTAAAATCCAATTGCTTTGTGAACTTCTATGAATTTTAGCATAGAACCTGGGCCTTATAGTCACTTTTCATGGAATTTTCCACATAGAACATATTAAAGAAGCTTATAGTTTTGGCATATTAATGTATTCTCTCTTAAACTTCTGCTTTCAATGTTCTCATCCAATGCATCACTATGTTTGAGCATGATCTAGTAAACTCTCTTATCGATTTTGTCTTCGTATGTGTAGAAAATACAAGAACTGTGTCTAGAAACCTTGGCTGCAATAACCAACATTGCAATGACACTCCTGGTAAACAAGTGGATGTTTTGATTCCGGAGGTTATTCAGGTACAGTTTCCTTTATCCTTGAGATGTGAAGAATGTGTGTTGTGGCTGACAGTTGTTAGAGAGTGGTATCAAGAAAGTTCTTTGTAGTGGAAGTTTATTATTGCTCCTATGAGGGAATCCAGAGAGCATTCTTTTAGGAAGCAATTACCTGTTATGTAAACATTACAAGCCATATTGATGTTGACTGACAGCAAGGGCACTGTCTTTTTAACATTGGTCAAGGACGGTCAAGACCTAGGACTATTGACAATCAAGTGCTAATATGATTTGAGGCTTAATTAAAGTGAAAATGAGGAAATTTTCCAGAGAGTTTTGCAGCCAGACTGGTTAGTTCTCAAGTTGATGCCACTCTGTAAAAAACTGATTTAGCACAGAATGGTCCTGACACATAATCCTCTATTGCCTAGATGGTGATAAACTGCTGGACTTAGCTTTAACTGCCAGATTATTCCATTGGGGTAGGTTCTTTTTATATGGTTGTATAGCTCAGTCCAAATGGTGTATGGTGGAATCCTTTATTCTCATAAGCCAAAAGGAGCTTCAAGTTAAGAAGAGATGCATTGTAACCTTTGAATTGCTTGGGGGCTTGATTAACTCTCCTTAGATAGGAGACTTTTACAATTCATTTCACTTTTCTTATCTACTGTCTTTTTTTTTTTTTCTTTTTCCTGTCTCAGTCAACAGAAAAGGTCCTAATTTTAGAGTACATGGATGGTATTCGTTTATATGACAATGAAGCCCTAGAAGCTTGTGGTGCTAGCAGACAAAAGATTGTAGAAGAAATCACGCGTGCCTATGCTCATCAAATATATGTTGATGGATTTTTCAATGGTGATCCTCATCCTGGTACTCCCTGCTCTCCTTCCTCTAGCCCCTCCCTCTTGTATGTCTCTCTTTCTGTCTTTTCCCTGCATTTCACACATAATTTAATAAATTCCATAAGGATAATAATGTTACATGCTACTTTTTGTAATTTGAATCCTTTTGCTCTGTTAATGCTGTTGTATGTCTTGGACTGCAGGAAATTTCCTGGTGAGCAAGAAACCTCCACATCGTCCAATTCTGCTTGACTTTGGGCTTACAAAGAAACTATCGAGCTCTATGAAACAAGCACTAGCCAAAATGTTTCTTGCATCTGTTGAGGTTTGTGTGAAACCCTTGTCTTTTTGTGTAATGGGGGTACACATGCAACCAATAAAGAGTAAGGACTATAAAACAGGTACCCACAACCAATAAATAATGAGAATTATAAAGCATCAAAATAGTAGATATGAGATGGAATTCAATGTCCTTGATTTTCTAGTTTTCCAATGGGTTGGTAATCTTGCATGCCATAGTCATTCTCAGTCCTATGTCAGCAACCATTGTTCTCCTCCCTGCCTGACCTCACTGTCTGTCACCATTTTTGTCTTTATTGTATATCCTTAAGTCATTGGAGGTAATCCATGTATGTCATAGTTAACTGAGAGTTAAAATTTTGGTATTTGAAATTCACTGGCCAAATGATGCATAAAAAATATGCCAGTTAGACTACATAATTCTTGATTAGTAAATGGAATCAAGTTGACTTTTTATATTCCCTATCTTCTGATAAATGTTGCCTTGTGAAGTAATGCCACTATTTCCTATTGCAGGGGGACCACGTTGCTCTTTTGTCCGCTTTTGCAGAAATGGGGCTTAAGCTGCGGCTGGACTTGCCAGAGCAGGCTATGGAGGTAACAAGCATATTCTTTCGTACATCAACACCAGCCAGTGAAGCTCTTGTAAGTATGCATTGCCTGCTTCTCAGATCTTGCTTTCCAACATCAATAACTCTTATCATTTAATAATGCTTTTGTGAAGGAAAATGTGAAATCTTTGGCTGAACAAAGAACCAAGAACATGAAGGTGATACAGGAGAAGATGAAACTTGATAAAAAAGAAGTCAAACGCTTCAACCCAGTGAGTCATTTTAATATTCTATTAACATGTTCCTTTATCTGAGTGAAGACTGCTTCATTGATATTTCATGACTAACATTTCTTTAGGTTGATGCATTTCCAGGTGATATCGTAATATTTTCACGGGTTCTTAATCTTCTGAGAGGTATGTTAATAGAAAGTCCACTTTTTACTTTCTTTTAGGAAGGTTTGTGCCTTTCTTTACTTATTCTCTTCATGAATTTAGGGCTTTCATCCACAATGAATGCTCGCATAGTATATCAAGAGATCATGAGACCATTTGCTGAATCTGCTTTACAAGAGTGAGTTCGCCATGAATGTAATTTTTCAATCCTTGTTATTTTTCTCGTCATTGATCTTTGTTTGAAGTGTGGATTTTATTTCCAGAAACATAATTAGGGGACCAGCAATAAATTCACAATGGGTCTGCAGCACACCAGTTCATTCTGATGTGGAGGCAAAGCTAAGGCAGCTTTTAATTGAGCTGGGGAATGATGATAAAATACTTGGAATTCAGGTTTGCACCATTGTTTGGCTAAGTTACTTTCATCTTGTCAGTTTTCCTCTCAATGCATTCTTAAATCAAGGATTCCTGAAACAACAGTTTTATTGTAGAATCCATTGAGCCAGTGATGGGCTCATATTTCAGCAATTCTTTCTTCTTTTTTCTTCTTTCCTTAACTTTATTTAGAAAAATTATTTTTCTTCGTGCTAAACTCTTCCTTGGAGTAAATGTAGAAGCATCAACATAATTGCAAGACATTGGAGAAATCTCATTTTGGCCTGCTAGTAGAGTAATCCCTGCTCAGTGATTAGTTAAAGCTAATTTTCATGGTTCTGAGTTTCTGAAATTTACTTTTCTGGGGGCTTGCTTCAAATAGAAAAGTTTATATTGACTGCTGCAGGAGAGATGCAGAATATGTTCACCGTCTGCAGGCCAAATGGCCATATCAGGAATTTACTAGTTTATGTATGATTGGCTTTCTAATTCACTAGCTCATGTGCAGCTGCTTCAATATTATCAAGTGAGATTATGGAGTAGACTAAAATTTAAGCACAGTAACTTTTATATTGATTAGGTTGGAAATAAATGGTGAGTCTTAATGTAACAATAAGGTTACTCTATTTTGCCCTAGAGGTCAAAGGTTATAGTCTCAATCTCTTTGTAGAAAATAAGAGATAAGGCTGCAACATTGAACCCTTCCTTAGACCTTACAATGTGGAAACCTCATGTATTAAGATGCCCATTAATTAGAGTTGGAAATAAGTTATTTTGATTAGCAATTGGTTTAGGGTTCCTTTTCTTTTCTTTTCTTTTTTCTCTCTGTGAATATCCAAAAGGAACAAGGGTGCGGGAAATGAGTAGAACTTGGTGGTAGAATAAAGACCTTTATTGTACAGACATGGGGAAGTTGTTTCCCTTTAAACAATCTAGTTTAATACACATGTAGATGTGTCCATTTGATGGCTCATTTTTTAAGAGCTAATAATCAAGGCAAGCTTTACATATTGTCTATTGATAGGAAATATATAGTTTCTTTTAGTCATTTTGACAAGTTTTTAAATTCTTAAGGTATGTGCATACAAGGATGGAGAGGTCATCATTGATACTGCTGCTGGAGTGCTTGGTAGATATGATCCTCGCCCAGTTCAGCCTGACAGTCTTTTTCCTGTCTTTTCTGTGACAAAGGGCATCACAGCAGGATTGGTGCATTGGCTTGTTGACAACGGGTATGTTTTGATTTTGTATGACCATGAAGGTTTTGCTTAGCAATTGATGAGGAGCTACAGCAACAGTACATGGTTGTGGCTTATTTCTTTCATTTTGGGTACCCCAATATGAAGATTAAGGTGTCTAAACGTGTAGCTGATATCCTTACTTTCTCATTGTCATCTAACCTATTAGAATGAAAAATAAAAACTGTTCTTATTGTCTTTGGATATTATTGTCTGCATAAGATATGACATCCAAGGACAATTAATTTGTGTATCGTAAGATTGAATCACTAAGGATACAGAAGGGTCAGCTAGAGTTGACTAATTTTGACTTCTAAAAGCTTTCAGATTGAATAGAAACTCATTATTGGGAGATTTTGGCAAGTCACAGAATCCTGGGATAACTTAATTGTTATCTAGTTTTTTACACAAAATGTTGCATATTTGTCTTGTAGAAAACTTTGGCTTGACGAGAATGTTGCTAATATTTGGCCAGAATTTGGAACAAATAGAAAAGAGCTCATAAAGGTATGAGGATTACGTCCCAAGGCCCAACATGTCAATTGTCGCCCCAGGCCTGCTAAATACAGCCATTACAATTTGACATCCTTTAGTAGACTTATTTTTGCTTATTTGTTCTTGTTTTCAGGTTCATCATGTGCTAAACCATACATCTGGTTTGCACAATGCCTTGGACATCCAAGGAGAAAATCCTTTGCTAGTGGCTGATTGGGATCACTGCCTAAATCAGATTGCCTTGTCAACACCTGAGACAGAGCCTGGCCAGGAGCAGTTGTATCATGCCCTGTCTTTTGGCTGGTTATGTGGTGGAATAATTGAGGTATTAAAATTGCTTCAAGACACTAGACACTTGGAATACTTAGCTCCATTTCAACTTAGTGATAGCATTGGAACTTGAGGGTCGTCAGCACAATTGAGACTTACTTAAACATCTTCCTTTCTTATTCTGCATGAATCATCATCAAAGAAATAACACACTAGTTGGGGATTTGCAAGCATTTATTCTTTCTTACTTGAGGGATATCTATCATTGCCAAAAAGATTACATTTTGAAATTTAACATTTTTATTGAATTATATCCATGATTGCTCAAGGATACCAAATGCATTGTCACATGGCATGTCATTGGTGATAAGCTTCATGGCACTTTATAAGGATTTTCCAAGGAATGGTGATGTTTTCGGAAAGAACAAAGGAACAAAAATGTAAAGATGATATGGCAATTTCTATGCCATAATGTTTGCCTTTTCAGAACCAACTGCCCATCAAAATTGTAAACTCCCTTCGCCAGACCAAAGAACTGTAGAAAATAGGGGGCAAAATTTTTGCCTAATTTTACTGGTAGTTTGTGTGGTGTGGATTCTCTTTCCTTTATTGCATCTGTAGATATCATGCGCTCTAGTGTGAATAGGGATAGTTGATCTGTTTCCTCCAGTCTTGAAAATTGAAGGACCTATAAGTGCTTTTCAATGGAGTTTTACCTATTAGCCCATTATGACACCGTGGTTGGATTAAACAGCATGCATCTGGGAAGAAATTTCAGGAGATCCTTGAAGAGGCAATTGTTCATCCTCTAAAAATCAAAGGTGAACTATATGTGGGAATCCCTCCAGGTAAGGTCAAGCATGTTTGAGTTGGATTGTTGCTTCATTACTGTTATTGTTACCTGGCAAAATTTCCAATCTTCAAGTAGACATGTTATGTACTTGTCTGCAATTGAACTTGTATGTAATGCTTGATCTAGTGGTAATGTCTACTTGGCTTTTGTATTTAGCGCTGTAATGCATTTCATGGCTCCTTTCAGGCGTGGAATCTCGACTTGCAACTCTGATGCTAGATACAGATGATCTTAACAAGTTGTCAGAGATCAGAAGACGACCTGGCCTGCCATCTTTCCTCCAGGGAGAGGACACCTCCCAGGTAGTTACTACCATACCTGTTATATTTAACATGTTGAACATCCGCCGTGCTGTCATACCTGCAGCCAATGGACATTGCTCAGCACGTGCTCTGGCGCGATACTATGCGGCCCTTGTTGATGGAGGCATAGTCCCACCATCACATTCCTCTTTGTCCAAGCCACCCCTTGGTAGCCACCCCCACATTCCCAAATTTCCTTCTGAGAAGACCAACAAGTTGAAAGGTGGACAGAAGAAAGAATATGATGATGATCACAAGACGGAATATGATGAAGAATTGAAGGCAGATGCTAATGGTAGGAAGATTGTTGGTCACACCTACACCAAGCTTCCTACTGATAGCATTAGTAGCAGCAATGCTAGTGTGCCTGACAGCTGCGCAAATGGCGATGATTTTCAAAAGAATGATGCCATTAGGATTTTTAATAGCCCTAGAATCCATGATGCATTTTTGGGTGCGGGGGAGTATGGGAATCTGGTTCTGCCGAATGGGAAATTTGGACTAGGCTTTGCGAGGCTTAGATCTGACGGCGGATCCTTCAGTGGCTTTGGACATTCAGGTATGGGTGGATCTACAGGTTTTTGTGATATCAAAAACAGGTTCGCTATTGCAGTGACCCTGAATAAGATGTCATTAGGAACCGTTACAAGAAAAATCGTTCAGCTGGTTTGTTCAGAGCTGAATGTGCCAATACCAGAGGAGTTCTCTACTGCGATAGAGACAGGACCTGACACACAGCCGAAAATACTGATTAACTGAAGACGGGGCTTTTTTGCTCTTTTGTTATTGTTATAAGGAGAAGAATAAAAAGATCCAAGCTCGGATTTGTATACATATGTAACAACAGCAGTGTATTCAAAAATGAAAATGTGAACATCTAATGCATAAATAAATGAGCATTCTTGCAAGGCTTCGAGCTGCAGTTGCTCATTTAGAGCATACGAGGCATTTTACAATTTGTTTCTGTGTCGAAATGTTACTGTTATATGGTTTGGGGCAACATCGGCTTTCATTCCATTAGGACCATCATTGTAGTGTAGAGCATGAAGATCGAAGCCATTCATAACGCGTTTTCTGAACAATCATGTAAACGCCGTTGCACGCCGACGTGTGTGTGTGTGTGCGGGTGTCCCCGCGCGTGCGTGCGTGCGTGCGTGGGCATGGCTGATATTTTTTCTCCTTGGGGTAGATTTAACAATTTTTTTATAATACTTGTTTTATTGCTATTCTGTATGCAGATAAAACCCGTGGCCTTTTAACTATTTAATGACATGCCGCCAGGCCTTCGGTTTAAATACGTTTGACGAAATGGCTACGCCATGCCATCTGATGTGCAACAGCTCCGTGGGTAAGCATAAGATCAGGCGCGTGCATTAAAAAAAAAAAATATATCAGTCACTAGCCGCGCCACCTTGCCCTCGAGTACCCCCCCCCCCAACAAATTTTTTTAAAGAAAAGGATCTAGTCCCAGTCGGCTCAGTGGCATGTTTAATACAAAAAACCAAATGTAATATGGCATCTATTGACCCAAGAAAAAATTATTTTAAGTACAGTGCATTGGCAGACCAACAAGACCAATATTGCGTCAGAGTGCGCCAGCTTAGTCACGCACGTAAAGAGAATTTATAATCAGATACAAGCAATAATAAATAAATTAGCAACACAATTGCATTTAAAGTGACTTACTCTCAGCATCTAGTGTTCACCACTACATAAGAGATTGGAGGATAAGAAATCAACTTGCTTATTATTTGCACAAGAAAATAGAATAATTAAGAGTGCTCCTTCAACTGTGTTTTGAGATTTTCTTGTTCTTAAGATATGATGGGGATAACCGGAATCTGCATCAGATTGGTTATAGGTATAGTCCAAGCATTTGGAATTGTAAGGTCACGCTCGGCAGGCTGCCTTGATCCAAACCCAAATACGTGCAAGCCACGGGATGCCAAACGCCAAGTTGATGACGACTTCATGATCAGGGCCCTGAGCACTGTACTCGGCATGGAAAACAATGGACAGATAGACAAGGAGAAAGCTCGACGGGTAGTAGAGCAGCTTGGTTAGGTGTATAATGAAGAAGAACAACAACAGCAACAAAAGGATGAGTCCAATATTATTGATGCGCCTGCCGGTGCCATAGACAATGGGTTTCCAGTAGAGGAGGTGCTGAGTGGCTTGGAGGACCGCTCAGACCACTACAAATTGTTGCATGAAGCCTTCAGGATATTTGATGAGGACGGCAATGGTCACATTTTGATGCGATAGAGTTGAAGAGGGTGCTGCAGTGCCTGGGACTGGACAAGGGATGGGATGTGAAGGAGATTGAGAAGATGTTGAACGCTGCAGATTTGAATTTCGATGGCCAGGTTGAATTTAGCGAGCTCGAATTGATAATGGGCTAACCTGCAATTGTATTGTGTATATTATTTTCCATGATTACTTTCACCAGTGGAAAGGTATTGTTTTTGCAGTGAAATTTTATTTTATTTTGCTAATTTTGACAAACCCTGTAGTTTTATGATTTGTGATTTAGTAAGGATATAAAACCAATGAAATTGACTTTTTGGCTGCTTTGAACGATTGCTTGTGAAAGGAATTCTACAATTTGAACATGTGCAAAAGGTAGTTTTCATACTTGGAACTGAATGAATGACATCTCGAGAAAGAGAACTTCTAGAACAACAACCATGCTCAAAGTTGGTATAAGAAGCTTATCATATTGCTAAGGTGAAAGCAAGAAAAGTTAGAGAATGAGTTCAAGTGGTGAGCAGTGCTGACTGTGTGTACAGGATTGTAGTTTGAAAACATAAGACATGTTGTGCAAGGCAAACATGGAACGGTATGGTCTTTTTTGATTGGGGCTATGATAATCATTAAATAAAATTAATGGATTTTTTTTTCTGGCCTATTTGCAATTGAGTTGGGTTGGGTTGTCCCCTACGACTGCAATTTCTGTCTACACTGCATTAGAGATTATGGTTGAATCAACCAACTAGGAAGTTGCATTATTGTAGCACTTGGTAAATTTCTTACTTGCAACTTTCAGCTTTTTTCACATGAAATTTTTCAAATATATCCCCATGTGGGATTATTGCTCATAATTACTGACTTATTTTACTTTCTCTTGATTAAGGTAAAAGGATGTGGAGAGGCATCTTGTGATTCTCTTTTTTCAGCACCAATTCAGGGGTACATGTTAGGCATTCTATCTGCTTGTCTTTCAGCATTAGCTGGTGTTTATACAGAATTCCTCGTGAAGAAGAACAATGATAGCTTATATTGGCAGAATGTCCAATTATACACGTAGGTTTTTGTTTTTGCTCGTTTTTTGTTTATTTTGCATGCACTGTCTTTGTTGATTATTGTCATCAATTATATGTTAAAATAGTTGATATCTTACAACTATTTTTTCAGATAAAGCCTCAAATGACTTGTTTCCCCTTTTTTACTGTCTTTTCTCTTTGACTGCTTATGGCTGTGTTTGATCTTTCTGTCAGTATCTTATTTTTTTAGCAAAAGACTGTGAAGACAAATTTGAAAATGAACAGCATATGAAAAGTATCGGTCATCATTGTATGGTGGGCTATATCTCTAAATAGGATTTAAGTTTGAATTTTGGTGATTGTGCTCACTTTAACTTCCAGGGCTTTCAGAACAATTTCAGTGCGATGTCTAGGGGTCATTAGTTTCCTTTTACTGAACTCAATTCCTGTGAATGTTTCCTGTGTAGATCTATTTTCATCAATTTAGGGGCCACTAGACCAGGTGTTCATGGTAAGATTGTTGAGGAAGAAATAAGGAAAGTAGGATGCAGTTTTCTTTTTGAGAGGCTCTCTCTATAGAAAAAAAAATGTTCTCTTCCATGGCAAATACAATGTGACTTACCAACGTTGATTTCTGCCTTAGAAAATTTCTTGCCATTTTTTAGAAAGAGGTGGACAGAATGGGTGGTAAATCAGGGGATGTCACCAAATATGTAGTTGGTGAATGTGGTTGACAAGAACAGAATAAATTCAGTTGATTGAAGCAGATTTGGCCTAGATTCAATGTTGGGCATTTTTTATGCAGGTTTGGTGCAATTTTCAATATGGCTCGGCTTCTGCTTGATGATTTCAGAAGTCAGTTTGAGAATGGACCATGGTGGCAGCGCCTTTTCAATGGATACAGTTTCACAACGTGGTTAGTAGTGTTGAATCTAGGGTGTTTTGGGCTTCTGGTTTCATGGCTAACGAAATATAATGACAATATTGTCAAGGTATCTACTTTTTACTCTGTCTTGAGTCTAACCTTCTCTTCTCTCTCCCCCTTGATGTGCCTGTGTGTGCAGCCTTGTTCTCATGAGTTTATTTCCGGCATGCATTTTTGTGTCTTGAAGTGTCTCTTAACTTATTTCAGGTTTATTCCACTTCAATGGCAGTGCTACTGACAATGGTTCTATCCGTTTTCCTCTTCAATTTCAAGCCAACATTGCAGGTAAGCTTCTATGCTGTTGAAGTATATCTGATCTGATTTTTCTCCTTACCCATACTTTGACAAGCTCGCCAATTGCTATGGCCTGGAGCATTTTTTCAACTCCCTTGTTTGTTTACAATATATCTTGCTTTCTCTTGTTTTGGTGCAGCTTTTCTTGGGAATTATTGTTTGCATGATGTCCCTACACATGTATTTTGCCCCTCCAAGCATGCTTATTGACTTGCCTATAATGGTAAAACCGGATCCAGAGAGTCTCGTTGATGTTTCTACTGATAGTAGAACAGACTCATGATGTACTGTTTCTATCAAAACCCCATAATTCTTTGGATTAGTTAAAGAATTATTGTAAAATATGAATTTATGTGATTTTCTTGTAAAAACTAATTTTTGATGGAGAATTAGATTAGTGACCTTGATTTAATTATATGAAAAGCGACTGCTTAGACCAGAAACATGTTTCCAAAATGTTAGTTGATCTATCCAGAACTATAAATACAATAAGCGACAGCTCCAGACGGCACGTAATTAATTTTAAACTGCTTTATATATAAATAAATTTTACAAACCTATGTAGTAGTGAGTTTTGTTGTTCTGGTGAGATAGCAAGGAAATGTATCCATTGCATCATTTACCATTCCAGATAAACGTGATCAAAGCTTCGTCTAGGTGGCCATCCCCGCACTCACACCGAATGGGATGTGACCACCCTTACAATAACTAGTAAGATGTGAAAGCATTGCATAATCATGTACTTGAACTCTTACAATTAATATATTTGGACAGATTAGAGAAACAACGATGCAATCATGCAGATAACAAGATTACTGATTAACACTAAAATTAAGAAACCAGTAATGACAGGAACAAATGCTTCTAAGTGGCCTCTGATTGGGCTAAGAGGTAAGAAAAGCCACACCCAACTAGAAAGCAAGGAGGCATTGAGGTTCTTAGGGCCAAATATCCGACACACAGCTTATAGCATCACTCATGATACCCCCGTTGAGATTGCCATTATTGAGATTATCAGAATTTCCCAGTCTGAGTCCTGAATTTTGTCCAGATATGGTCAGTCCTGCGCATGAGGCATCATCCTCACAGACAGTGATGGTGGGGGAGACATTTGCCAGCCAACGTAGGTTATAACTATTGAGTTGAGGGGAATTTAGATGGTCTTGAGAAGGTGAGACCAAAGTCAATGAACCTCGAGCAACAAAGTCTTCGGCTAACATCACCTACAATGGCACAAACATTACTTTGAATATATTGTAAACAAGACTCAAATTGAATTCCAAAGCACTGATTACAATTCTAATCAGCTTTGGCAAAACAGCATTCTGTAACTATTGTCTGGCACAACAGCATTTTCTCTTTTCTTGAAACACGATCAAGAAAACACATTCACCCGTAGTGGTTTCAAATTTCTTGTATGCCTGATTTATAATGTGGCTACCATTTCCCAGTTCAATGTTTGCATTTTCACTTGTAATATAGCTTTGCTTGCTAGCCGATGCACAATTGTACCTTGGCTCTCAAAGCTTCAACATCTGATTTAAGCACATGATTGTTTGTGCCAGCATCACAATACTGCTGAGTAGCATCCGAAAGCTGCTTCAATAGAGATGCATTTTCTCCTGTCAGCCGTTCAACCTGAGAAGCATGAATGCAGTGTACACATAAACTTTAGATTGTAAAAGAAATATTCAAGACTGCAAGCTACCAAGAAAAACATTACACTCCACAAATTATTGGAGACCATTTCTCAAATAAAACACTTTTAGAAAAGCCAAAGCCTCCTCTGTTAGATTGCTGAGACACCAAGAAACAGAACACAAACTAATTCAAAAGATAGAGAAACAAAACCAAGTCCTGGCAAAGAAAGATTTTGGTGTCAAAATATTCCAACTCTTTCTCTATTTTTCCCTTTCAGCAGGCTGTCATCGCAGCTTCAGCTTTGTCACTTGTTTGACCAAACATCCAACATCACACAATCTGAATAATACCTGCAATTCAAGATCAGCCAAATGTGCTTGTTTTCTTCTTCTTGACCGTCTGGCTGATTCACGGTTTGAAACCATCCTAAAAGGCAAAAATTAAGCTTTTATAGTCAGTGGATTGACATTTCACTTAGGATCTTTTATCTCAGTGCAACAGCATCACCATACCTTCTAATGCGTTTTAGATCAATGGAGCTTGTGCTCTGTTCACAGGGACCAGCTTCTATCTCCACATCCTCGTCATCCGATTGCTCACGAGATGAACCACCGGTAGTCAGTTTTGTTTGAATATCTCTTCCCTCAGGATTACCAGCCAAGGCTGGACCGCCCGCTAACCAATTTCGCATTCATCGTAATGTTATTTAGACAGTAAAGGAGCACAAACCATGTATCCATTCTACGTTTCCCAGCCAAACAACATTTAACCTTTTCTTACCACATACAAACACAGAAAGTTATTTTGCATAATTACTCGCAAATATCCACGACTTGCAAAGGAATGGATACGAGCGATGGATGTCATACCGCAAATTGATGACTGGGCATCAATGGGTGCTGCCGTGCTGGATTGCTTCGAGTTGACATTTTGAGACCATAAAATTGATTCTGTGAATCCACTACAAGACGAGAAACCATCCTTGACGTCCTGCACTTGCATAAGAATACAAAGTTCATAACCACAACTGATATTCAAGTAATTGCTGAACAAAACCAAAAAAATAAAAAATAAAAATCCTACAGATCCTTTATTATTATTATTATTATTATTATTATTATTATGACAAAATTATCAATATATATATATATAGAGAGAGAGAGAGAGAGAGAGAGAGAGAGAGAGTATAGAGCAGACAATTAAAAGCAAAATTTTAGTTGCTAAGGGTTTATGAGCGGAACAGGCGGGCTTGTTATGACAACTTAAAACCCGTGCAAGCTGACGTGGCAGTAAATTAAGGGCCCAGATCGTCTGGATTCACACTCATACGCATTCAATGGAATCAATGAGTGAAAGAGAAGAGAGAGAGAGAGCGGATGACTGACCTGAGCTTTGAAAGAAAAATTAAGATCACCAGAGCACAAGTCGTTGAAAAAACCATCAATTTCTGCAGGGAAAACGTCGTTGTTTCTTTGATTCCCAATTTCCTGGAGAAAGGTCTTCTCGTCCTCCTGGTCTTGGTTGGAAGTTTCTGGAGCTATAGCGTTAGCGTCCTTGTTGACAACCTGTTGGAGAGCCAATTCCGACGCACTCCGCTTCAAGGCCTCCCGTTCCTTCTCCATTGATTAATTGATGGCTTCGAAAAGAGAAATAAAGGGAAGTGTTGGGAGTGGGAGGTGGGGGTGGTGGATTTTTTTAAAGTGACAATTCAAGTGCTATGTAGAGTGAGCTGGGAGAGGTCAGCAGGCATTTTCTTGTCGTGGGTTTAAAAAAACATAAAAACAAAGGCAGGCGAGCCTGATTTTCACGACTTCTCCTAAATTTTTTTTTTTTTAAATTACGGAAAGACCCTTCACATATTCTCGCAATTGCAATATTGACTCCATATATAGTAAGTAGTATTTGTAAATCAGAAACTTGGGACGGTTGTTAAAATATTCTCACCGTCATTGTCAATTTGTCATCCCATATGACAATTCCCTCACCAAAATTATAATAATATTATTAATATTAATATTTATTTATTAATTAATTAATTTAATCATAACTTGCATTATTAGATTAGCAAATTCATTAGTTGCATAATGAACGTAAAATTAACACTAGGAAACTTAATTACATAGACAATGAATTTGCGCGCATTACTTTTGTCGTTCAACGTCTTTTTTTGTCCGCTTCATGCGAGTGACAGATAAATTTATAAGAAATAGAAAAGGTGCCAATTCCATGCATTATGTATCGCGTTTTGCTACCATATTTTAAAAAAACTTACTTTCATATTAAAAATAAAAGCCTTTATATAAAAAGTTTTATAAGACAATTATTGTCTTAAATTTTGAAAAAAAAAAAAAAAAGAAATTTAAGAAAATATGGTTCAAGTCTAGGCTTAATATGACAAGCCCAATTTTGATGTCAACCCATTATTTTAAAAGTTGTGTCAATTTTTATTGTTATACTTTAGATGTCATATCCTTTATTTTATATACATTGCATCCATATTTTCTACGTCGTTATTTTCTAACATTATTATGAGCGTATTTTAGACCATTGAATCAAATGAATTTTCAATATGTTTCGTTCCCATGGTCTCATTACAGGGTTGTTTTAACCAATTTCGAAATAATAAAAAGCAAAGGTGGCCCCAGAAAATTAGCAAAGATTCTTTTCCCGGAGTCTTAATTTATGCAACTTCAAACTTCGGGCAAGATTTTGCTTGTGGAAAAAAAATGGTGGGGTGGGGAGTGGGTGGTAAAATTGTAGTTCATGGTTATCGCTTGGGGGAAGAACAAAGCAAGTGACAGTTGACTTGACAAGGATTGGCACCGACCATCGGGCAAAGTTGCTGATAAATGCTTTTGCATGTCATGCCAAAACCAAAACCAATTCCCCTTTATTTTAAACAAACAAATATCCCAAGCATTGCTTATTTGCTTTTGCCGGCTTTGCCTTTCTTTTTGGATTTAATACCTGACTTTCGACGGTGAATTGCCAACTATGAACCCCAGTTGCAACCTTGTTCAAAAAGTCCAAAAATTTTCCTCTCCAGCTCGCTTCAGAAGTCTACCTCGTGGAGTTGCTTCCAGGGTAATATCTAAGAGACCTATGGCTGACCACCATATGTGGCACATGCCTACTACAGGAACATTCGTGGTTTCTCGATCCAGTGAACGTGTCAAAACCATAGCCAAAACGTTTAAAGGAAAATATGAGTAGTAGTGCGAGTCTAAAGGCAGCAGAAACCCAGCAATGGAGAGGAATAAATCGCCCTGTTTTAGCCGAGGCCCCAAGCAGCAGAGTTGGGGCAAACTTCGTACAGACTTTAAAGCTAATGATTATTCACCATGACGATTTATAAACTTTCAACCGATAGCTTGCTAAAAACCGAGACGTGTTGGCTTCCTGGCACCAGTAGTATCAGACTGAACACTCGCCTCGGCAGACCCGGGAGAGCCATTAGGTCCATTCCAACCGACTAAGCATGCATAAGCTTGAATGTTATTGTTAATAGCAAGAAAGGAAGGAAAGGAACTTAAATAACATTAATTGAACCCTACGGATAATTTTATCTTGAATAAAGTAGAATAGAGGGAAATTTTCTATTTAACTCGTTATAGCCAGTTTTGAATAGGATCAAACTTAATTGAGTATATCAGTTGATGAAGACAGCTAAATATAAAATGATGTATCAAATCAATGTAGCAGCCATAAACTTACCAGCAACTAGTCCCACAATTTGAAATAACATGAAGGTGACCAAAATGAAGCTTTGACAAAAGGATCAGAATAAAAATGAAGAAACACAATCCAAGGGACTAAAGTTTCAGGCCATTATCTTGGCAGACCTGACGAAGAGGCTGTCCACCACCTTGCCCATGTTAGAAATAGTTTCTAAGGTTGCAGGGTATATAGCATCTGTTTTTGAATCGTCAAAGATGATGAGGCACCCAGCACCTTGATCTAATGTGCCAGCAAACTTCTTGTCCAGAATCATCTGCGACAACTTTTTCTCCACATGCTCTACAGGCAATTCAATCAGTTCAGCAATATGTGTGATCTCAACCCTTGAGAAAGGCTCAATCAATCTGCATAAGTTTTGTTCCAAAAGTGTGTCATACAAAGATGAGAGATGCCTGTGAACAATCGGGTCTTCCTCTAGCTGGGCCCTGTAATTGCGCAAGGCAATCTCAAATGACTTCAGGGATCGCTTGGAATGAGCATCTGCAACAGCTTTCATTGCATCCAATTCTAGCCCCACATATTGAAGGCCTGCTTTTGAAGAAATTATCCCAGCAACATCATCAGCTTGGCTCACCATTATCTTGCAGAGTAACATATATTTCAGACTGAAAACTGCCCTGGGATCTTCAAGGGCATTGAATGACTCAAATGCTTCAAAGAAATAGCTGTAAGCAGTTTTATAATCCTTTTCTTCAGCATGTAGAATCCCACTCTGCAAGTCAATTGTGCCTTGTTGGGCTGGTGGCACATAAATGGCATTTGCTGCTGTCCTCGCAGCCGTGAGAGCAGCTTTTGCCTTGGGAAGGTTCCTCAACGAAAAATGAAGCTTACTTTCTAGCAAATCTATATCCACAAGAAGTAGCTTGTCATCCAACCGCCTCACTTCCTT
Organism: Rhizophora apiculata; assembly: GCA_037832385.1. Classification (NCBI taxonomy): domain Eukaryota; kingdom Viridiplantae; phylum Streptophyta; class Magnoliopsida; order Malpighiales; family Rhizophoraceae; genus Rhizophora; species Rhizophora apiculata. The sequence continues at coordinate 920,215 of CM075433.1, read as the reverse complement.
TACCAGGGTGGTGATAAGAGTCAATGCTTCTGAATACTCCTTATTTTCCATTAAAAGAGCAGCAAGCCTCGCCTCAACTCGCTGCCTAAGGAATGTGCGCTTTTCTACACGGGTCCACTGCACCATTTCTCTGCATAGGGTTATCTGGAGATCAGATGTTCCAGGTATCTTGGCAACAGAGTCGATTATTCCTCTCACAATTTTGGCAGTTTTAGCCTTAGGGATCAAGGCAAAGAAGGGTCTCAATTGAGTAAGAAGGCCACGCAAATCCTCAGCCCTGTTCTCTTGCCTGAGAAGGTCAGAGAGGTTTGTGATGGCCTGTTCTTTTATGCGCAGTGCTTCAGGGGAAGAAGATGGATTTTCAAGTACCCGATAGAGAATGGATATTGCAGCAGATGGGTCTTTAGCTTCTAAAGCCTGGGAGATGGACTCCGTTGTTGCTGGGAGATATGAAGAAGACATGGCTAGAACTGAGAAAAAATAAAACCTGCAAGACAAGAAAATCCATCTTCTTCTCATCAAGGACTAATGTAAATGAAGGCCTATAATATTTCTCGTGAAGAACTAATGTAAATGCTACAGTTTTATTTTCACCCCAATTCAAGCAGAGGCAGAACTGCCCTGCTTCTCTGGATATACAACATTTTCACCCCAATTGAAGCAGAATATTTCACTTGTGGAGGGCTGGCAATTATCGGAACAAGCGTTCCCTTGATTAAAGGAAATGCCCATTAAAGATGATCTGGTGCCTCCTCATTAAACAAGTTGCAGAAATGGCACATCAAAAATATCAAAACCAACTTCACGAAGCAAGTTTACAACCTGCCTTAATGAAACAAAATTATTGAAACAGCAAAACAGCTGCAAGCTCACAAAGCCACATAAGAGCCAAATTCCACAACATGAATGAACCATTGGTAACCTCTAAAAGTATGTCAAATTCTATATTCCATGACACATATCCTTTACAAGTCTTCCCAATAATGACTCACAGTAAAACACAACAACCATAACCATATTCACAGATATATGCTACATTGTAGGGTTAATTTCCATATAATGCCACTACAGTTCCAACATAAGCCATGCATCGTTAAGCAGCATACAATTGGAGAAAGAAAGTAAACAACACAAATCCCATCTAAGAATGAAATAAAATCATCCTTATTTCCCATAATCTGCAAAAACTGTGTATCAGTTCCAACTATTGCATTTGGAATCCTTTATATCAAGAAAACAGTTTCTTCGCTTTCATATTTCAATCCCATCATTTACAAGGCTACAGATCTCGCTTACACAAAAAGACAAACAAGGAAATAGAACTCAAAAACAAGCTAGGCTTCAAGAACGAAACAAATTGGTTCGTGAGATATAAAATTCAAAAGAAACCTTATGCCAGATCACCACTAGATCAAACCTTTCCCCCAATGACCAGGTGTAAATTTTTAGCAACTAGCCACACTACACACCTGACCTAGCAGATTACAAAACCTATGGCAGAAGCCAAGCCACAGCTTATCCACATAACTACCAAAGTGCCAACAAGAAATGACAACATTTCTTCTACAAGAAGAAGAAACTGATTTTACTAAAATATTGAACAACTTCCATCTCCAAAAATCTAAATCATAAGAGTATTGGTCAATCAAAATTTAAATTGAACGAAATCGCAAGCATCTTCTGACATGAGATTCTACTGTTTCCCATGTCGAATACCAGCGGACGCTAAAAACAAACCAATCAGCCCATTCTCTATTTCTCCAACGGAATCAATTAACAAATAAATAGCGAAAAAGATTTTTCTTTTATTTTTTTAGAGGATTTTGACCTTGAAGAGAATAATGGGGGGCAGCTCAAATCGAGGAGCCTAAACCTCAAATCTCAGCGAATGGATGGAAATTTACGAGAGATTGTCGGAGACGGCCAGGATGTTACCGGAGAAGATGAACAATGAGATATCCCGGTGGACGGTCAAGTGTCGAGCGAATGAGAAACGCAGGAGGCAGACGGTGAGAAGATTGGGAATTTTGGGTTGCTTGAGATTTGAGTTACACTTTTAGGGTTTTTTTTTTTTTTTTTCTCCCTTTCAGGTTACTCTTTTTTAAGTTCTAAAAATGACTTGCGAAGGTATATTAGCTAAAAAAAAAAAAAAAAAAATGGAAAACTGATAAATGAACGAAGGTTCAACCACCTCGACAATAAAATGATTTTTTAATAAATTTAAATTTTAAAAAAAAAAATTATATATAATGTATATAAAAATTAATAAAATATACATAAAATAAAATAAAATATTCATAAAAATTGATAAAAATATAAAAAAAAATTTATAATTTATAATATTATATTTTTTTACTTAATTTTATATATATATTTTATTTTACTTGTTTGCCTAGTTTGTTAATATTTTTACATATTGTGTAACTTTTATCACAACTTAAAATTTTTCAAAAATATAATTTGTTTATTTTCATAAAATTTGCATCATCCATTGCGTCGGAGTAATGGGACTCAAAAAAAATTATTCCAATATTCCATATAATCTTTTCTAATTAAAATAATATATCGAAAAATCTTCATAAGTTATTTTTTATTGAATTTTTTTTACGTTTTCAAAAAATATTATTTAAAAAAAAAAAGGACAAAGATTTTTATCTAATAATACCACGTTGAATCAGTACAAACTTTTTGGATTGACGTGGCTGCCCATGTTTACCCAATTCACTTGGTAGAATCATACTCAGCAGCATTATTCTCAACACTAATACGAATCCAACTCTTGACTCTCAGCACAGAAAAGTTTGACCAAAATGTGTTAAAAATTACGATGGTCTTTAATTAACCAGTAATCAATAACATGTGCCAATTTTACGCAAAGTCGCCATCTCCAGCCTTTCCATTGCTAGAGACAAAATCCAGCTTGTAGAGCACCGCGACCATGGTGGCAGAACACAAGAAGACCAGGACAGGCCCAAATATCCAAAGCAGAAGAGGCATTGCAGCATAAAAGAGCCGGTTGCCCACTGTGTTTAACAGGAAGCCCTTTTCCAGGAGATCAGAAACATGGTCCCTGGTTACTGTGGACATGGGGTCTTGTGGGGTGTTGATGAGGAGATTGACCTGGTTGACTATCCTGATTGACTGGGAGTGGCAAAAGAACGAGGCCAGGAACATGGTCAAGAGTACCCCGTATTTCCATGTCACCATGAGTTCGCCGTGAGCCCCATAGACGGCATCGTTTAGTGGCTTCTTCACACTGTAGGTGCTGCTTATTATGGCTGCCAGCCCGGTAGAAAGGAGGATTGATGTAGTGGCCATCAGAGTCGATCCCATGATCAGGTTTCTAAGCGATTGGACGGCCAAGACGTTCTTCTTGTCCATGTCCTGCACCAATATTCACAATGTCCGTGCGTTATCTAGCAGTGCACAAAAAGTTGACATAGTGCCGCAATATGACCAACCGGCAAATGGCATCCTCCCAAGTGGATGCACAAGCTCTGACCCGTTCATGGATTATGCTAGCCATGTTACATATTTCCAACACCACCAAGTATAGAGTATATAAATAATTGACCCAGCTTATCCTCTTTTCCAAAAGAACTATAGCAGTGTTAGCTAATCAGCAGCTGCTTTTAATTCGCTTCGAAAAAAATCACTAAATTTCAAGCATTAATATCTTTTATCTAGACTTCAAATTGCTCCCATTGTCATCTGTATTAATAACATTGAGGATAACTAGGTAATAATTAATAAATAGTTTGTGTCAAGAATTCTCAAAATGACCTTAAAAAAGCAGAGTTACTTTATAAATCCTTTCTTAAAAAGATAAATAAAAATAATAATAGTAAACAATTTGGCCCATGGGCAAATGCAAAATTTGACGCCTGTTTGGACAGGGCAATATGGACCGAGAAGAAAGGGATTAAGGTGGTAGTGGATCCAATTTATTAAAAAATATATTTTTAAAAGTTAAAGTTTTCTAAAAATATATAAAGTACAAATAAATAAAATAAATATGTAAATAAATATTATACAATTTACCATTTGCCATTATAAAGTATATTTATATTTCATTGTACTTTATTTATTTCCGTATCATATATTTATTTATAAAAAATTAACCTTAAAAATATATATATTTTTTAACAACTGAGATTCACTGCACCTTAACCGCATCACTACCCTCGTCCATTTGTCCCTAGCCATGTAACTAGACTCTTTACGAAATTGTTAAATAATTAAAAATTTCATACATGCAAATTATTATTATTAAAATTTCACTTAATTTTTGCTGATAACACTCAATAATTTAAAATTTAAATTATAATAATCAAAATATTATATTTTAATTATAAAAAAAAATATACAATATTTATAATAATAATAAATTATCTCTATCAGTATAATTTATAAACTAGCAAATCTTTCAATAAAAATATAATAATAATAATTAAAATTGGTGTGACAATATTTGTGATTTGTCACCCACCTAATCTCCACCAACATGGTCATTTGCGGGAAAAATATCCATCCGAGAGGTTTTCCTTACAAAGACGTACTTAATGTTAAACTAGGATGTTTGAAAACAACAAGCATAAGCTATTTGCCTGAGGGTCCATGGCGAGTAAAGTTAGGTATAAGATAATTCTTTTGCTAAAGGGAGAATAATCAGTTGCTGTTATTCAATTCACATGGAAGGACATTCATATCCGGAACCTTTTCAAGTAACGTGTTATTGCACTTCTTACACTTGAAATGTGGAACAACCAAAGCAACTCTTTAAGAAAATAATTAAATAAGAAAGAGTAATTCTACCATTGTTTGTTCGTTGATTTTGGGACGTTAAATATACTAATAATCATTCAAAGTATGAGATTTCTAACTGATGGATTGTGAAAATATGAAAGGAGGGCCGGTATACTAGCTAGTAGCTAGCTTAAACACGGGTTGATTAAGCAAAAGCGTAGCCGATTGCAATCAAATTAACGACACGTAAACAGGAACCAGCAGGAAGTGCAAATAATTGACAGCGGATTGATGATTGGTACCTTCATCATGGAATACACCCAATAACGCTGGCCGCTGGCAGTGGTTCCGACAACGGTGGTGAGTGGTTGTGTTCGAAGCTTGTGCAATAACCAGGCATGATATGCCATTGTAAGAAACAATCCTAGTGGCACTAATATCACGTCCAAATAGTAACTCCTCCATTCCATCTTTCTTTCTGTCTTTCTTTCTTTCTTTCTTTCTTTCTTCCTCTCTATGTCGCCAAGGCGTTAGCTTGGAAGAGTGTGTTGCTCTCTCTATCTGCCGATCCCTACATAGTCTCTCCTATATAAATAAGGGTGGTTTCCACCGAATATGGACTTGGTTAAAATGCGCGCACACTCAAATGGCAACGGCAGCAACAACAAAGGCTATCTCCTAGCTTTAGTGATTGGACTGGCTATGTTGGGAAATTTTGTGTCCCATTTGAAACTTTATTTCTCTTTCTTTTGTTTTATAATGTTTAGTTAGGAAAGATTCGAAATAATTAGTTTTCATGTCTGACTTGGCGCATAATATTAAAATGGAATAATTAGTAGACAAATGAAATGACGTTTTAAGGAAATATGGGTATTTAAACAAAAATAATAAAATAAAAAATAAAAAATAAAGAAGAAGAACTTGGGACATAAGTTCAAGCGACAACCAAATCTTATTTTGTTTGTTGCATTTGCTAATTCTCCAAACCGAACATATTCAAAGAGCAAACTCAGATCGACAATTTCATTATATGGCACCTACACTGTACATGTACAAGATTGTTGATTGATAACAGCTTTGTGAAACAACAACAACTAATTAGCAGGAGAATGCATTTAACATGACCAACCCTTATGCCATTTTGTGGGGGAAGCACCCACAGAATGTAATTGCATGTCCTCATATCAAACACGAATCTTTATAAAAACGACAAAAAGGGAAACGTTTTAAAGACGAGTTGGGAAGATAAAAGACTATTCTGGGTTACGCTTATAAGTTATTAGATGAAAAGATTGAAAAAGCTGAGTACCATTAAACAAGTTTTTGGTTAACTTATGTCCACCTGGTCGGATCCGGGAATTGAGACAAAATTGGCGAACACGACTTTCTCGAGAGAGTGTAAAGAACGTGTAATGCGCACCAAACTATGCAGCCGTTTCTTCTTCGCGGATATTTCGTTTCATTTTTGGGGTGATAATGAGAGTTTTAGGAGTTCATCACGTATTTGATTTGCCTTACAACTCATTGCTCACAACATGTCTTATTATCTCTACGTGATAACAGTGACTTACACGTAAAAACAAGTGTAAGTGTGTACTGATAAGAATTTGATATGTAATCTATGATTGTGTTCAATTCCCTTTTTTTTTTTTTTTTCTTTCAGACTCCTTTAATTAGATGCAGCTTTGATACGTTGATTTATATTCATTCGAGAATTTCTTTACACCAGCCCTCAACATCCCATGGAAATTCAAAGATAAAAACAAAATACCATTATTCTCTTTTTTCTTAATATATATATATTTATTTTTATTTATTTAAAACCAACCACAAGGGTTAATCCAATGTTATTAGTGACTCGGTCAATTGGATCCAAAATATATCAATTCTTCAAAATTTCAGATGAATCTTTGAGCTAGACTAATTTGGATGACTTGATAATTGAATTGATAGCCAAACCAGCTGACCCAGTGACTGGACATTGATCCAAATTATTTTTTTTTTTAAATTTAATTTATATTTTACTTTTTTTATATCAAAATATTTTATTATTATTTTGTTTATAACGTCTCAAAATCTATGTTTATATTTTTTTTTTGTTAAAATAATCAATATATCTAAATATTAAATAAAAAAATATAATTTTATTTTTAAAATTCATAAAATTATATCGAATATGAAAAATATAAAATATTTGTATAGATATTATAAAAACATTAAATATAATTAATTTGTTAATTCAACCAATAACCCACTAATTTAATCAGTGACTCAATCCTTATCGGGAAAATGTTCAAACCGAAATTTGTAAGATTGTGTGAGACGGCAAATTGTTGAATATACAGCGAAATTCGGAATCACATATCTCCAATCACATATGGATTGTTGCTTTTCAGAAAAATCTTTTCAAAGCAAGCGAAATATAATATTAAAATCTAAAATATAACCCTGGAGCCTTTGTCAATTGCACGGCAAAAAGTGGTAACAGAAGGTTATAAAATCAAATCAAATCTTCCAGCTATATTCTCAAGAGCAACCATAAGAAATCTATTAAGTAGATCAATATTGTACGAGGAATGTCCACGATCGAGAAATAAACCAACTAGGATGTCATCAAGAATAAATTCCGCATTTTTCTTCTCTAAAACCTAGCTAGAATATAAGATGCAAAAATCAGTAGGCTCTCAATACATTAATTTTCCTGGACACTGAATCTCCTAATAAATAAATAAAAATTTAAGATAAAATGCTGTGGAAGCAAATTCCAAATCATTGCAAGGTGGTCGATGGGTTAGGCTATTCACCTGAAAAATTCATCCACCAGATTCTCAAATTCCATGCGTGTGAACTTCGCCTTGCTGCATATATGCATGCCCTTGCTTTGCTTTTCCTTGCTACAAAATGACGCAAACAAGGAAAAGGGCAATTCCCTTCTAGGTAAAGTGTCTATATTATGCTTCCAAATCGAAAAAAGGAGCCAGAACTCACAGCCCTAATGGTGGACAAGACAACCGACCAACTGCTTCATAACTCCATTCTGGCAAAATATTTGCCAACAAATTATTAGTTCCAGGCATTTGAATTACTCACCTTTGGATTTTTTTTCGTTTGTCCCAAACAATAGAAAAACATTTCTAACACACACACATATATAAAAACAAGTATATTTTATAAGATTTGTATAAAATTTTATTATATTTATTTATATAATAATATTTATTTTATATTTTATAAAATAATTAAAAAAAAAAACTAAAAAAGAGTTGCGCTTGAAAAGGTAACCCAAAATTTAAATATTATATCTTCCTTATTTTTATTTAATTTCATTTGCATCTTGCAAGTCAATTGCATGCAGACTAAATGAGCAAAAAAACAAATCCATAAAGTGAAATGTAAGAGCTTTGAGCTTTTTACTCTGTATAAGCGTGCATTCAAGATTAAATTGTTTGAATAAACTCTCGATGAATATCCAATCATTAATTTAATGGTCTATATGGTAATTAATTGCTTCTTCCTATAGAAATCCATACGTGTGGAATTAATTTGACAAAGAAGTTGACATTTTTAAAGACTCGGAACGGCAGTGGATCAAAGAAACTAAAGAGCCAAAAAGCTTTCATTTTTTTTTTTCCGTGTTCGAATTAATTTTCTCGATTTGGAAGCCATATAGCGGAGTGTTGCGGAAAACATTGAAATTGTCTGTTGATGATTCGGGTAAAATAAAAAAAGTTAGCCCCCTATCTTTTTCCTTTTAAAAAGAAAAAAAAAAAAAAAAAGAGATAGATTGGAATTGAATGGCATTGTTCCCTGAAATTTTGTTTGGATACATGATTCGGGCAAAAAATTCTGTATTTTTGTGTTAAAGTCTCAGTGACCCTGTTCTTCGTTTTTTTCATTTTTATTTTATTTTATTTTTATTTTTTTTCCTTTTCAGCCCTGTAACTTAAAAAAAGGGTTAGCTTAACATAAGTTTTTTTGACTTTTACAATAATGCAGCCTGGTTCACTCAATGATGAAGTTGACCTGCCGTTCAAAAATGATAAAAATAAAGTATCACCGCCCCCAACAAAAGTTCGGAAGAAAATATGGCTTCTAAACATAGTGGATGACACTCTTTCGCACATCGATGCTATCCGTACATTTTACAAAGAAGAATATCAAATAACAAAACAAAAAACCACCACATCTCAAGGCGAACAGATATAAACTTCACTACGTGGCTATGGCTTCATTTAAATTATCTTATGCAATCTCGATTAATAGTGCATAGTCAGCGATGCAAAATGCAAGTGGAATGCGTGTATAGAATTATAGAAAAAAAAAAACCTGTGGTTGGCAAAAGCAAGAGTAATTCAAAGGCATGGAATCTGAAACACCAATGGGCTACAAATTAAGGCAGACGGCCTGTGGCTAAAGCTTTAAGTAATGGGGTACCTTCAGAAGTGGTCGGCTCCATTAGTCCTTCTTGTTTATAGTTTATGAGATCCACATATGACCATTTTTTTGCAGGTCGAGTGTGTACCCACGTATACGACACTATGACCTAACAAATTTAAGGGGACAACACATTATCCTTCAGCTGACAAAATGAAACACACGTATTATGTAAGATATCCACTCTTGTTATTAATTTGACAGACAGACATTTTTACCCTCATTGTTAGGGTACACGTTTTACCTGTAAGGATATTTGCATGCACGCACACCAGATACACGGTTCTAAATATTTGAACTAGAAAGCATTTAATTTGTTTTAAATCTTTTTTAAGATACTCGTTAAATTTTGAGTTATATAATGAAATAATTTTTGTATTTTTATAAATCTTGAGTAAATTTTATATTTTTAATTATTAAATTTTTTTAAAGACGAATTTTTAAAATTAGAAGTTACCACCAATTCTTGAAGATTTTACTTTATTAATATATATTCAGACTATTATTATTTTTTCTTTTTGTAACGTTATTCTTTCCATATATGTTAGATTTTATATTGAAAATAATTAAAAATCTAGGAATTAGATCATAAGAGTAAGGATGGATTGTCAATTGTTTCAGTATTGGAACGCAAAACAAATCAAATCACATAGATGAAAAAAGAAATAGAATGGAAATTACATATAGATAATTGCCACGTTGGGTTAAATTTTATTTGGTAACTTAATTAAGTACATTGGATGCTCCATGCGGTAGACCAAAAAACATACTAGATAAAAATTAATTTTTAATGTTTACAGCCAATTAAGCCAAAAATAAAAAAATAAAAATGATAGGACTCAGAACTAGCACATCAAATTTTAATTGAATTCTTCTTTTAACCATAACTCATTGCCCCTTTTGAGATGTGTTGGTTTAGAAACAAGAGTTTTATGTCCCTGGACAGTGGTTATACCGGGATTGGACCCAGGTTTGGCTCTAAGTCAATGGTCATACAAAGGGAAAATTTATGCATGATATATTAGGAGTCTGACATGAAGGAAAAGGCAGCAGCATGTTTTTTTTTTTTTTGGACAACAAAAAGAAGATAATCAATTTACTTTCTAATTCATTTTTGTTTCAATTTTTTTCTTGGAACATTGAAGCAGGTGACTGAACGACAGATCAGGATTGGGCTTGTACAAGGTTCAAGGCCGAACCTTAGGATAGTCTTTGGGCTCTAAAGGTTTATCCGTATCATCACAAACGGTTAAATGCAAAATATCCAACAAAAACTGGGGCCTCACGGGTCTAGACTCAAATGCATCGCAAATGCAATTGTCTAGGAATGAACTTTGTATCAAATTTTTTTTTTAAAAAAATAATCATAAATAAGGGTTCAAATCATACCTCTTTTAGTTTTCATTTTTTTACTTTATATATATGTATAAATTATATGACCATTTTTACGTTAAAAAAAAAAAAGGACGATTTTGTAATTGGCTTACTCAAGTCTCAGCCTTCTGCTGTACCAGAGAAGAAAAAGGTAAACTCTTACCGAACCGCTTCTGCACCGCATCAATCCCCATAATTAAGAGACCAACAATGATGTTGCTTAAAAATCAATTGAATTCTAAAGAAGACACTCCAGATTATAAGTCACAAATATTTATCTTAGAGGCCTTCAATATGAATCTTTGGAGAAAGGTTGAGGGATTTATAAGATAAAGGTAAGTTATTTCTTTGGTTCATCACGAGGTCGGTTGAGAGCTATGAGATTTTTTTTTTTTTTTTAATTTTGTAAGTTTTATATTTTTATTTTAAGATTAGAATTCAAAATTTTTAAAATAAAATTCAAATTCTTTTCTAATTTTTTTGTCGATAATAAATTATTATTTAAAAGATCAAAAATATTATGAAATAATTAAAATTATATTCTTATAAAATATTATTTAAAAATTAATTCAATATTAAAGTTAATAAAAAAATAATTATATTTACTAATTAAATTATTTTAAATTTTAAATTATTTAATTTTTAAATATTTTAAATTATAATTTTATCAAATTTAAATTTATTATATTTTAAATTTAAACATTTTAATTTTTAAATTCATTGTATCTCAAATTTTTTAAATTTTATATCATTTAAATTTTATATATTTCGAATATGAGTTCATTAAATTTTAGATTAATTAAAAAATATATATGTAAAATTTGTAAAATTTTAAGTATATTTAAATTTTAAAATTTAAATATTTTAAATTTTAATCAATTAAACTTAAATTTATTTTAATTTCTAATTATTTCAATTTTAGTTAATTCAAACCATATGCCATTGACATTTTTAGTCAACACATGTTGGGTGGAAAAGAATTTTGAGAGAGTTAAGTCAAGTTATTTTGGCCTCGTCAATTTTGACAGCATCTAATATTTGCTGACATATAATACTCAACGAGAATTTGCTAGCGGATTTAGCACTGGTGGAGCTTTTAATACACGTGAAGTGGTTTTCAGCTTCTGGTCGCATCAAGGTACAGCAAAGCTCCGACCGACATTTACTAGTTTACGCTACTTATACTCCAAAACATGCATCAGAAAAGGGTAAAAGAAAAATAATTGTTGCATCCATGGTTGGCTGAAAAATTTACAGCCTTTCAGCGAGAAGCAAGAGTTTAACGGTATGTAGCTTCATTTTGTGAACCAAATTTGTCCAAGCAGCAGTCGCCTTCAGGATGCATCCTATGCATTGTTCTAAAACGCTAGCAGTTAGAATAGTAATCACTTCACAGATCAGAGAATATTGATAATAACTATTAAAGAATTCTATCATTCCTCAACTGATCAACGAACACCTTCGGATTTGCCTTCCCATAAAGAAGCCATGGAGTCCCATTTACAAGCACAGAAAGGGTCATAAGCCTTCAGGTCATGGCCTATCTCTACAGCAACCAAAAACTTAACAAAACGTAATTAGCTGCATTCCACAATCAATGACAGGGGACAACTTTACTGGGTCAGGTTCAAGCCCATTTACTTCCACAGAGATATAGAACTGATCAGGAATCAGTAATTCAACCCCCAGCATCCCTCTTAATATGAACATCACACTGAGGCCTCTCAAAGAAAATATTCTGAGAGTAAATTACATCAAAGGAGAAAAAAAGAAACTTGAATGCAGCGCCTTCTAAACAATCGGATTGAACTCCAAGCAAAGAAGCTGAAATATTCTTAGCTCCTCTTCGATCAACATTGTGAATTGGAATAGATGGCTCAAAAGCATAAATCCTCACCATCACTGTAATTGGGAAAGGTAACACATTTGAAGACTTTGCACTTTGAACAGAGGACATATCCAACCTGCATCAAATATTGAACATGGAATGAGTATTCTTGCTTTGACCTAATATTAAGATTTGGACTAATGGAAATATGCATGACAAAAGGAATCTAAGGTACATCATCCAAATCTCGGTCAATACCAGCCACTGCAGACATAGCACAAATAAGAAAACATGGTTGCAACTATTGCATAATCATAAACATTATTATAAGAGGACAAGACAACAAGGATCCTATTGCACTTGAACTAATTCTTGCTCCTCTTTATGAGGAACAAAGCCTTTTTCTGTAAGATAATATCAAAATCATGAAACCAAAATAGCAGGCATCATACATTAGAAACACATATCCACCACAGAGGTAAGGGCACTGGAGGGGTGTGTCAAAGAAGTTTCAGATCTGATTTTTCACACCATCATTCACAATTAGCATTAGTTGGGCTACTTACAGCTCTGCAGGAGGGGCATCGTCTGTAAATCCGCTTGTTTTCAGCTTTAACATTGGTTTTTTGTCCATTACAAAAATCACAAAGCAACCACCCTTTTCCATTGCAAGGTTCACAGATGATCCCTGCTTCAACCTTCAAAACAACTATATCAGCATAAGAATAGGGATTAGCTTTGAAGATTAATGACATGCAGCAGAGTTGTTCAAGAGTATTCAATATGCTTCGTGTCTCAGAGCATGCTTAGTCTTGTTAACAATTAAAAACAACAAAGACCAACCGCTAGGAGTAGTAAAAAATTTAAAAAAAAAAAAAAAACACACAAACTCTCATCCACAACTCAATCAAATATCTTAGCAGGTTTCTTCTCACGGCAAGGGCCACTAAAGGCTTGTAATCCACACAAAAGGCAAGGACACAGTGGAAGATGATGACCCCATATGCTGCTTTTAAACTGTAAGAGCAGGAACACTCACTATAAAGCATGGGAACTTGCTAAAGGTGTCGTTATAATTTCAAAAGCTCTCATATCCTAAATTAGCTTCACTCTACCCGCTAAACAGTATTAATTGACGCCCATTTTGAATAGCCAAAACCTCCTGGTAAAGGGCCAGCCTACTGGACTTTTGAACCCTATGCCTTCAATGCAATCGTCAATGCAAAAGGACCCATCAAATTTACTTTCATTGGTTTTGAATTATCGTTCATAACCAGTTATTGACAAATAACAAGAGACTTCCCCATATTTAACAATTTGACGACAATTACTAGTCATTTTCAACGGAGAAAGCCGGAAAAATGAGTCAGAATTATCTAAAATCTGTACAGGTTGGTGAAGCTGAGAAACTATGAGGAGTTGTAGCATCAATGTCAAATGAAACTTCAAAGGGAGACAAAAACACCTTGCCTTGTTGAACTTGTTGGAGAGGAGCGCAGCGCACTGGGTTCGAGAACTGTCTTCTCGTTCTTGTACCGTTTGGTGACCACGGCATTATTTTCGGACAATTTATCTTTGGCGGTAGTACTGCAAACGCTGCCATCTTACAATTGGATTATGGAATCTCGCCTTCCTTCCCAATTCGACGCCTCCACGCCCCACTCTCCTTAATTATTTATTATCCAATTTCGCAGAAAATTAAATAAATAAATCGCCACCAACCCCAGACACCCAACAGGCCACCACAAGTTTTAGAACACGTGGCTCGCACCACTGAGCACTTCAGTAGACTTGAACAAAAGTGACCAAAACACACGATGCCCCGGTTACTTTGAATTACGAAACTGCCACTCTCATCCCTCTCAATGTCTACAGTTTCGAAACTTAATTTCGGTCAGTAATCACAATCAAGCCGAGCCGGCCACGCCCAGTAGGCCAGGGATGAAGATGGCGAAAGTGGGCAGGGCCAAAGTCTCTATCTTCTTAGCTATCTGCTTGCCGGTGTTACTACTATTTCAGTCCCTCGGTGGGCTCTCGGTTCCGTCTCTCAGTTTCGATTCATGCGACCCTTCAAATCAGCGGGACCCACGAACCCTTCGATCAGATCAAATAACAGTTCTCATCAACGGCTACTCCGAGTCCCGATTTCCTCTCCTACAGTCAATCGCTGCCGCTTACTCCGCCTCGCCACTGGTGTCCTCCGTGCTCGTCCTCTGGGGAAACCCCGCTACGCCAGCCCCAACACTGGCCCGTTTGGCACAAAGCCTCAGTCTATCCTCCTTAGGCCCCGCAACCGTCTCCCTCGTCCGCCAACCATCAAGCAGCCTCAACGCCCGCTTTCTTCCTAGATCATCCATTGCGACCCACGCCGTCTTGATCTGCGACGACGACGTCGAGGTCGATCCCAAATCCTTCGCATTCGCTTTTAGAGTATGGAGTTCAAATCCTGACCGCCTGGTTGGCTTCTTTTCCAGATCGCACGACCTTGATCTGCCAGCAAGGAAGTGGATTTACACGGTGCATCCGGACAGGTACTCAATTGTCCTCACCAAGTTCATGATTTTAAAAAGCCAGTATTTGTTCCAGTATAGCTGCCAAGGTGGGCCCCGGATGGAAGAACTGAGGGCGATCGTGGATCAGATGCAAAATTGCGAAGATATATTGATGAATCTTGTGGTTGCTGATCAGGTAAACGTCGGACCCATGTTAGTGGGAGCTGAGAGGGTCAGAGATTGGGGAGATCCTCGCAACGATGATGATAACAGGAGTAGTAGCGGAGACGGTGGACGACGACGCAATGGACGGCTACAATTCAAGGATGGCGAGGGGAAGAGTTTAAGAGAGGTGGGTTTGAGTAGCAGGAGAGCGGAGCACAGGAAGAGGAGAGGAGATTGTATAACGCAGTTCCACAAGGTGTTGGGAAGAATGCCATTGAGATATAGTTATGGGAAGTTAGTTAATTCAGTTGGTGAACAAGCAATCTGCATGAAAGGAGGCAAGCTAGCCTTGTGCGACAAAAATATTTGACAAGACACAACCCAATGATTTTTACTGATGCTTCATCAGAGTGAACCGACTGCAAACATCTTTGACATTCTTTTTAAAAAGAAAAAAAAATGAAAATGATGCAGAGCTCCAAAATTTAGTAACTTTAACCTCGAATGTTTGTCTCCAGGGTTGATGTAAAGACCGAGCTGGTTTATGTTCCTCATTGCCATATTCGAGTTTTAGGATAGCTGGCAATTTGCATCTGCTTACAGCACTGGGTTGGCATGCAATCTTTTCCCTCAACAATAACATAAAAGCTCGCATCATCCTTAAACGACGATGAGAGAGGCATTCAGTTCGATTTTTCACAATTAAACTCCACACAATAGATTTTTCCCTCAACAATAATGTTGATATGCTATCAAGACAATATATTTAACTATGAAAAGGCTCAATACGAATGTGGATTACAGTAGTCAAATACTGATGATTCAGAGTGAATGTTCAACCGTAGAGCAGTTCAATAAGCAAAAACAATGCAATCCGATAGCTTGCCTTCTTACTTATTTGTTTTCCGTGACCATGTGGCCATGTCAAATCATAACCTTGAAGCTCCATGACAGAGAGAAGGGCAATAAAACATTAACCTCTTAACGTAGTCCACATAACAGAAAGACAGAATACGATAACCAAGAATTTTTCTTGGAGAACAGATAGAATGGTAACAGAACAAACAATATTTCCAGCATCTCCAACCAGCTCAGCCATCTGTTCTAACCCGGCTCATCTCATGTCACAGCCTACGAAAATTAGATCAGATAACACAGAAAATCTTCCAAAAATATAAAATTAGGTGACTGAAAAAGAAATTTTGACTTGAGTTTTGTGAACGTGGTTCTCAAGTGCAATTGAAGTAACATTGCAAAGGGCAAACGCAAGAAAGCTTAAGAAAAAGGAATAAAACAAGGAAGGACGGATGTAAAGTGCCCATCAACCCGCTGCCGTTCTGTCCATATTAGTTTTAAAAATCAAATAAAAAAATGGCTAGCCTATGTTAAAAATAATTAATAAAATAATATAATATTTTAATAAATATAAATTATTAAAAAAATTATATTAGATATTATTTTTAAAAATAATTTTTATTTTTATAAATAAATTATATCAATATAATAAATTATAATAATTATATTTTTAAAATATTACAAATTTTTATATTAACAAATATTTTAAATAATTAAATATAAAAATAATTTAATTTAACTTTTTTTAACATAACCTCCCCTCCCCTTAAAAAAAGGCGAATTGTTGGATCTATGTTAATAATCAATTAAAATGTTAGTAAAAGCATTAATACATCTTGCATTACCATTACAAGACCATGAACAATAGTCCTTGTGAAATTGTACTTTTACCTTATCTTCTCGATTGACTTATCTTAAAGTGAGAAAGGCAAAAATAAAAAAAAATAAAAATAAAAATAAAAAGTAAGTAAATAAAATAATAGAATAAGAAGATATCATTTGTGAATTTTTTTTTTTTTGAAACATCAAAATGTTATGTGTAAAATAAATTGATGCTAAAAATTATTAAAAAATAAATAATAATATTAAAATAAAAATAAATTAATAAAAAAATTATATAAAAAATATGTTAGATATTATTTTTAATAATAATTTTTATTTTTATAAATAAAATATTTTAATATAATAATAATTATTAAATATATTAATTTTTTTAAAATTTATTAAAATTTTTTATTTATATATGTAATAAAATAATAAAAATAACTCAATTTTTTAATTAATTTTATAATAAATTTTAAATTGTTGAAAATAATATTTTTTAATTATAAAAAATATTAATTTATATTAATTATAATTTAACAATTTATAAAATAAAATAATATTAAATATATATTTTTATAATAATTAATAATAAATATAAATAATTAATTTTTTATTTAATAAATAAATTAAATATGTTAAAATATATTAATTTTTAACAACCCAACCATAAAACTGATTTTATTTACTTAAAAAACTAGATAAGAATAAAAGCTGGAAAAAAAATCACGTCACTCGATAGACTCGAACAATCCGCCTAAATGGTAAAATTGTGAATAAGACAAATTTTAATTAAAAATATTTTTTAAAATTCCGAAACGGAGTTGGGCTCTCATTCTCGCTAGAAGTGAAATTGCTAACTCGAATAAAAACATAAAAAAGAGTGCGAGAATGGCAGTCTTGTAAATAGCATTCTCTTTCTCAACGACGGGCAATGGGACAGCCAGTTAAAGAAACTGCCAGAGACGCGAGAAATAAAAATACAATATACAATCTGCAGAAAAGGAAAGGAAACTAGCAAATTCGAGAGAGAGCCCGAGAGAATTTCTGTAGAAAGAGGGAAACAGAAGCTGCTTTGTGTAATTGGTTTTTGTTAATTAGCGAGTTCTTAGGGTTTTTGTTTTTAAAATTTTTTTGAGGACTGACAGTGGTGATGAAAATCCCCATGAAGCGCAAGGAATTTGAAGATAATTCCGAAGATTTCTCTATTAATTCTGTGTCATTTCCATCCAGGAAATCCAGGAGGCTGGTACGCTTATTTTCGCTTACTCTATCTATCCATTATCGTTTGATTAAGCAGCGTAGCTAATGTGCTTGTGTTTGTTAGCTGTTGTACAATCTCCAACTCTCTTATTATCAGTTTTATGTTGGTTCTCAATGTACTAATGAGTAGCCTGAGGTTGTTTATCAAGTGGCATTTTCATTTGGGATTTGCTTGGGTTTCGAGTTAAACGTTTTTTTTGTTTTAATTTTTGAAGGATGGTGAGTTTACTCCATTTATGCAAGAGGACCCAAGAGCTGGAATCCTAGGGGCAATGCAGGGAGATTTAGATTTCACGAATAATGGCAATGTAATGGAAACGAATGCTTCTGCGACTGATGCAATGCATTTGGTTGATAATTGGGACGAGAAGGCAATTGTGCTCTATCAGCATCCTGACGCACCCTTTCTTAAGAGTCCAAGCTCACCTGAATTTTCCATCATTTTGAATTCTGATTTGATACCGGGACTAAAAGGTATGTTTGAAGATCCAAGTGTTTCATTATGTTCTTGGCGTTTATTTTGATTGTGGACCTATTTTACTTTACTGTTTGGATATGTTGTATCATATGGCTTTGTGCATGTCAGATGTGTTTACAACCTGCTTTGGTTATTGCAACCTAAAGTGGTTTGTCAATCTTATTTCTACATGTCTTGTGCTCTGTGGTATTCAACTAGGAATTGCAATCCCAAAAAGGAAAAATGGTTTGCTTTCTTCTGTTGGTTAATTTGAGTCCCATTCGGAGAATGGAATAGTTAGTACATGTTGCTGGTAGTTTCTGTACTCTATTAACCATAACATCCACATGAGCGTAGGTGCATGTGCCTATGCACTTGTGTGTGTTCATTCTTGTGGTTGCATGCTGGTTATATCATTTAAATGAGGCTTGTGATGTCTTTAATTGGGTCCTGAGATGAATGATTGTGAGGGATGGTGGAATTAAACATGGAGGGAGTGAAAAAGAGTTGAGTGGCTTACATAGGAGCTGGAGGCATTAAAAATTTTCATGGATCTGTGGTGTATCTGAGTGCTTCTATCCTCAGCTGAGAGCAAATAGAAACCACTTGTCACAGAGTACTGGAAATGATAGCACACCATTTGATAGGCTGAGTCACATGATTTAGGAATTTAGTGCAGCTCCTTGAGGATCTTGTTGAATGATCAGCGGCTGACTTCTCTTTATTTGATCATTCAACTCTTGTCTATGCATATTTTGGTGAATTGGATTTAGCATATGATGATTGTTGGATGTTCCTAATCAGAATGCAAATCAGCGCAACAATATTTCACAGCACTGAATACTTTGCTTGTTTTAACCATTTCCTCATGCTATATGGTCATAAACCATGTCCTGTTTCCATGACATTATAAGTCCCTTTCCTAATCTTTATGATCAAACTAATCCATCAATATTGTAAACTTCTGGCAACAAAGTTTTCAAAACCTGTGGGGTTACCCCTGTGTCTTGTTCAATTCTAGGCCTGGTTAAGCTGCAAACCTTGGGAGTGCTATTCTTCAAAAGGTTAAGGTGGTCAAGCATCTAATCCCTATCCCACCATAATGGCATTACTTACTGGAGTCTCTGTCCTCTGCTTTCTGGCATGGTCTCTAGTTTTTAATGACAATCAGGTTTGTTTATGGGTCATGACAATCCTAGCACAGGAAATATTCTTTTAGAGCAATATGCATAGGAAACTCAATGTGCACTAAAGTATTTCTTCTAAGGACACTTTTCAGGAGTAGCTGTTTCATTTGATTGTTCACTCTGTAGTTGAAATTGGGGGCAACCTAACAAAAGAGCATGTACATTGAAGCTCTAAATTAACACTTTATGCCATTGGTGGCAACACCATTTGCATCTTGTTTCCATTTTTATTTTTATTTTTTCTTTTTACATATTTTAGTATCATCTATATTTATATGGATACAGAGTAATCCAACAACACAAAATTGATTACGCTTGCATAACTATAACTTTCTATAGTTTTGCAATTAATATAACCAACTAATTTCCCTTTGCTCTCTGGTAGATTATTTACTCCGGCCGGGAGATTTGAAGATAAGCAAACTAATGGAGAATGAAGTAAGTAGGAACAAAACCGGAAAAGGAAATGATTGCTTGGCTGTTGTTCCCTGGAATGCATCTCAGCATCATGTTGGCATTCCAACAGACGGACGTCAAATGGTATTTTTAGAGCCAATGGAAGCAGAAGAGACAGAAGCTGAAATGATGGACACAGATGAAAATACCAGTAATCCATGGAAAGCTTTTGAGTTGGATGGAATCATCGGATCTGACAGATTACAACACTGGCAATAGCAGCAACAACACTGTTTGGCATCTGAACTCCTCTAGAATACAAGCAAATATACTCCTGTTATGTGGTAACGAGTTGGTGAAGCGGGTTTATGACTGACCGTATAGCTCGCCTTAATGATTGGGATTTGCAAAGGTCAGGAACTTTCCCACATCTGTGTGGACTGTACGTTTGATCAAGTGTGCCCATCATGAGGGTATTTATGTACATAATGGCGTAATAGATTCAATGAACTTGAAATCGTTGGCTAACACATTGACATTTTGGGGATTACTTTCAGATTGTACGTCTGTTGCATTGTGACACTGCATGTTCTAAGTTGACATATTTTGCTGCACTGCACTTTGCTTGGCTGGTCGTCCACATCCTAACGTTACTTACGGGACGCAATTCTGACGAGAACTCAGAAGCAGTGTTATCATAGCTGGTCTGGACCGTAACTCAATTATTAAACCGAGTCGAGCTTGTGAAAAAATAAAATTAATTGGACATTTGAACTGGAAAAACTCGGATTACCTAGTCGAGTTTTTTCTTATCCAAACCTGTCAACCCAATCAAAATGGACCAAATTGACTTGTAATTAAAATAATGTGTCTACAAAGTTACAATGAGACCTAATTGTTACAAATTTTGTTTCAAAATTAATGATATTATATATTAATTACATTAATTAATATTTCAAATTTAATCTCATTTATGTTGAACTAATATTTAACTATTGATTTAGAATTTAATTTGCACTAAATACACTAGCTAATTAATTTATGGTTTTTTAATTACCATAATATATGATTTAAATTGATATTAAATAAATTTATATATGTCAGTTGAATTTTTTTATTTTTAAATTAATTAATATTCTAAATTTAATACCATTTATATATTTTTCAAATCAATATTCAACCATTAGTTGAGATTTAATTTACATTAAATACACCAGCTAATCAATTTACAATATTCTCTTGATTTTTCTATCTCATATCATTAATATGTATGAAATAATTGCTCAAAATTTCTTAATTAAGGAATTTGATTTCCTTAAATATATCATTTTTAGTATGTGACATTCATGTCTATAATATCTTCAAGATGACAACAAATTTAGGATTTTGACTAGATTATTTGGTCATTTACTCACATATAATAAGAAGAGAAATAAAAAATTATAGGCCTATAATGTGCATATCATTAGATTAATAACAATTATTATATAACATTTGGTAATACTAAAAAATTATTTTAGATATTTATTTCATCAGATCAGATCAGATGAATCACTGACTTATAATTGAATCAATGATCCGATCAGATGTCTGGCCGAGTTTAATAATAACTATGCTCGTAAGGATACTACACAACACATCCAGCCCAGCTCTAAACAACAGCCCCGTTCTATCGGAGTCAATCCCCAGGCCGGATAAGAGTCATGGTACAGTTGTAAAGACACTGGGGAAGTCAACTTGAGTCTAAAGTGTCTAACTTAGAGCAACCTTTCAGCCAGGTAGGTTGTTCCCGCTATGATTTGTCCGATTCACCAAAAGAATTAGACGCATCCAAAACCTAAGTATTAAAAATTAAACACAGTATTTCATAAAAAAAAATTATGATTTAATTATAAAAATTTAAGGTTATTTATTTATTTATTTATTTTTGTATATTCCATTTATTCTCACGTTTTATTTTCCTTTCAACTTCGCTCCAGGATATGAGGGATTTGGGGGAAAAAAACGAATATTGGCACCATGCCTATCTTTATTGTTTTTCTCGTCTCTTTTCTTGTTTCGCTTTGGATAAGCGAAGAGAAATTATTGAACAATTCCACAAAATATGCGTATAGATATCAGCGTCAGCGTCAAAATATCCGTTACCGATAGTATTAAAGAGGCTCCTTGGCTAATTGAAACAAGTTTGAAAAACCCACGCAACCAAACAGGCACGTCGTTCGTCCTTATCCACCACGGCAATTGCGTGTAACCCGAACCTGATTATAATTTCAATTCTGTCTCCGCTGGAAAATGAAAGAAGAGAAACATAACAGAGGCCCAGTCAGCATGCGATAGGCATAGGAAAAGAAGTCCTTGCGACCTCCTTCCTATAAATAAGGAATAAGGATTGAGGGGTGATCATCATCAAAAAAATTTCAATTTCCCCGTCTGGTCCTTTTCACATTGCTAACGAACAGTGCCGCTGATAAAAATGAGGACGGAAGAGAGCGAAGGAGCGTCGGCGCCGAGGAGGCACCTGGTGTTCGCTTACTATGTCACTGGTCACGGTTTCGGCCATGCCACTCGTGTCGTCGAGGTCTCTCCATAGCGACTTCTCTCTCTTTCTCTCTATTGATTTTTGCACCCATCGAAGTCTTTTACTCCTTGATAGCTCTGTTCTTATCGCGATGATTTAATGCTTTTGCTTAAAATTTGAATCGCCTTGGATCGACTTATTTAAAATGGCTGGTACTAGTATCTTTTCAATGTAGTGCTGCTTTTTATTTTATTTTTTTTTTTTTTTTTTGGGTGAAGTGGTTGCATTTGATTTGAAGAAAATGATCCTGGGCTTAGTATCGTAGGATGAACTATTGGCAATTTGAATTGAGAGATGATCGGTACTCAAAAGGAGTCTGATGCTATGGCGCAGGTTGCTAGGAACCTAATTCTGGCTGGACATGATGTCCATTTGGTCACTGGTGCACCCGACTTCGTGTTCACTTCCGAGATCAAGTCTCCTCGCCTCTTCATTCGCAAGGTAACCTCACCTTCTATTTTCACTTTGCTTCTCTTTTTATGAACAACAGCTACCTGATAACTTACTGTGTTTTGTGCCCTTATGTTGATCCCCAGGTCCTATTGGACTGTGGAGCAGTTCAAGCAGATGCATTGACTGTGGACCGTCTTGCTTCTTTGGAGAAGGTTTATAAGCATTTCCTAAATCTCTTTTAGCTCTGATAGTCCTTTTTTTTTTTAATTTCCATGGTGTTGATGGCCAAAATCCGGTTCTCACCGTCTTTTCACATAGATTGTACGTGCTCGGCATGCCTGATTTTTTCTCCCTATTTCTGAGTCTTTAGAAGAGTCATTTCTTATTCTACTTGAACGTTTTCTGTTTTGTTTTGGTGGAGCGTATATCAGTATTTGGAGACAGCTGTCAAACCTCGGGAATCTATTTTGGCAACAGAAGTGGAGTGGCTTAACTCAATCAAAGCTGACCTAGTGGTATTTCTCATGTGCTTCTTTTCGTATTTGACTTTATCCCTTGTTTGCTACATCAAATGGATTGATGATCTTCTTTTATGCTTTTGGCATAAGTAGGTTTCAGATGCTGTTTCAGTCGCATGCCGTGCTGCAGCTGATGCTGGAATCCGATCCGTTTGTGTCACCAACTTCAGGTTAACTTATTATCATTAGCATTCTGTTCTCTTGATCTCTAAACCTTCATAATTTCTCTTGTTGACTTTGAGTTATTTTGAATAACTGTTAACATTTTCCCACCAAGGAGCACACTGATGTGGAGCACATACTTTGTACCATGCATATGGTACTATAGGGATATAGTATCATGCGAACTGATTTTTATTATTTATTTATTTGTTTGTTTGTTTATTTTTTTGGCAGTTGGGACTTTATATATGCAGAATATGTCATGGCAGCTGGTAATCAACATCGTTCAACTGTCTGGCAGGTGACCCAATGCTTTCTGTTTATGGAATCATTTCTCCTTGGTTCGTGGTTGTCCAAAAATTCTCATAAAAAAAATACTAAGATCCAGCTTAGTCATATAGAGCGCATGAAAGTCTCTGTACAGTTATTGTCTATGCAAAATATTCTCATAAAAGATACTAATGACTCTTCAGCCTTGGGAAATGAGCTTTGTATAGGATTTGAGGTGGTAGTTCTTGTCATTGAAATTTTTGCCTTCTCTTTGCCTTCATTGGAGTGAGTGCTGCTATCCTGCTGTATTTTTTCTTATTCTCTGCATTCTTTGAAAAATCCAGATAGCAGAAGACTATTCTCACTGTGAGTTCCTAATCCGTCTTCCAGGATATTGCCCAAGTATGTTAGTTCATATACAGCTCTAAATAGAAGGCTTCTTTGCACCTTTTTCTTTCTACCTTTTATGCATCAAAGCATTTAGTTGATGGGTCTGTACATGTCGAGTCTTCTATTGCAGTGCCTGCCTTCCGTGATGTTGTTGATGTGCCTCTGGTTGTCAGGAGGTTGCATAAATCTCGCAAAGAGGTGTGGCACCTGGAACATTGTTGATTCCCATCCCTTTAATCATTTAAATCTTGTTTTAGGTAGTTATTTTTTCCTAATTCTTATTGAAGGTGAGGAAGGAACTGGGTGTCAGTGATGATGTGAAGTTGGTTATCCTTAACTTTGGTGGACAGGTTAGAATACTGTGCTTGTTCTAAATCTAATATTTTGGTACAGATTCTGTTAACTTCACCTTTCTTTTAAAGTTTGATATACTTATTATTGTGGTGTTGATCTCTGATATGCATTATCATTATCTGCTCTTCAAATGAATTCTATGACACAATTTTTGTGGTTCAAACTTCTTTGTACTGCATGCAGCCATCAGGCTGGAAACTGAAGGAGGATTACCTGCCTTCTGGTTGGCTCTGCTTGGTATCTTTCTTACTTTCTTTACCTCTTTGTTCTGTTTATATTTAGCTTAATAATTAATGATGAAGTGTACTTGGCTTTTCTTTTTTTTTTTTTTTGTTCCTTTTTCAGGTTTGTGGTGCTTCCAATAGTGAGGAGCTTCCCCCAAATTTCATTAAACTTGCAAAAGATGCCTACACACCTGATCTTATTGCAGCATCTGACTGTATGCTTGGTCTGTACTTAATGTTGCATTAGCTGAACTAGATCAATCACTCAAAAAGCTAAAATCTCATGAGTTCCATGATTCCAGGAAAAATTGGGTATGGCACTGTCAGTGAAGCCTTGGCATACAAGTTACCATTTGTCTTTGTACGAAGAGATTATTTCAATGAAGAACCCTTTTTGAGAAATATGCTTGAGGTGGAATCAATTCTTTTGCTTCATAATCACACTTGTCTTCTCCTCTTCCCCCAATTTTACTTCCTCTTCCCTTCTTTATGCCTTTAACCCCATCCCTTGCACCCCCTCCCCCCAAAAAAAGGTCTTTTTGGTCCTGATACCATTGAGATATTATACCTTGAAACAGCATTACCAGAGTGGTGTTGAGATGATTAGGAGGGACTTACTCACAGGTCACTGGGAGCCTTATCTTGAACGTGCAATCAGTTTGAAACCTTGCTACGAAGGGGGCATAAATGGTGGCGAGGTACCATCTTTCCTTTCATGTTCGATTCTTGCACATAACATTTGAAGGATGAAAATGATTATTTTGATATCCTTACTCTTTTGTCAGTGATAACACAATTGTATGGCTAACATAAAATACCCCCACCAAATACTCAATAATATAATGGGTTATCTATGAATTACCTTTAGAGTAGAAGGATGCCATGCATTTCCTTGTAAGCTTTTGGTTGATTTTTGTTTATTTATTTATTTTATTTTTGATGGATAACTTGCTTCCTGATAGAATGTTAAAATTTTAGGTTGCAGCTTGCATCTTGCAAGAAACAGCAATTGGAAAGAACTACACTTCAGATAAGGTAAACGAGCTTATTATGTTGAGCTCTCCCTGCTTCAGGATCATATGATCTTTGTTAATCCTGTTGGAGAGATTCTGGTCTGAATTCAATGTCAAAAATATGTAGAGAAGTCTTATAAACAACCAATCATTTAGGTTGCGCCACATTGGTGTTGCCAAGAAGAAGTTCTAAGGGAAAAAAAAAATACAAATTCTAGATGTATATGGCGATGGTGTGCTGCATAATGCTATAATGCTGTCATTTTAAGAGTAAATGGATCAACTTTTTGCAAGTTCCATTACATAGTATTTATGTTCTCCAATTTTCCATTCACAATTCTTTTTGGGAGTCCTATTTTACACCTGTCTTGGTTCATGCTATATGAGAATCACATCTGAACAAGTTGCTTTATTTCGTCCTTTTTAGTTTCTCCCCTGCAGTACCTTCAGTCTTAACTTCTAATATTTTTTGTTGGGAATATGTGTTCACACCCAAAGCCATCTTATGTGATTCTTTTTTCACCTTGTCACTAAGTGGTGCTGTCTTCAACACGCTGTATGTGTGTCAGGTAATGGGTTTTGTGTGACAATGTCAAAAGGAACTTTTCTCTGTATATGTGGATGCCCATTTCTAGATTTATATTAAACATCTCATTGTAGTGTTCCATGCTGAAATGTAGTTTAGCGGGGCAAGAAGATTAAGGGATGCAATTATTCTTGGGTATCAACTGCAAAGGGTCCCTGGGCGAGATATGAGCATTCCAGAATGGTATACGAATGCTGAAAATGAACTTAGTGAGACTACTGGGTCACCTGTTGCCCAAAGAAATGACAATGGATCCTTTTTGAGCACGTAAGCTCCATGTTTCTTTGTAATCAATGCATAATATTCATAATACAGTCTATTGCACATTTTGAAAGAGCCATTTTCTTCAGATGGACTGAAGATTTCCAGATTCTTCATGGAGATTTTCAAGGTCTTTCAGATACAATGAGCTTCTTAAAGAGATTGTTAGCACTGGATACCATGTATGACTCTGAAAAACACACTGAGAAATGCCAGAGGCGGGAGCACAAGGCTGCTGCAGCACTCTTCAACTGGGAGGTTATCCTACTTTCAACTAAAAGTTGTTTCTTGTTAATGTATTAGGCCTTTTTCATTTTTCAGATGCTATTACATTCAATTTTCGGATAATAACTATGAACAAGGTTGATATAAAGATGGTATGGGGTTGTGTATGCTATGCATTGCATTTGCACAATATATCACTGCCGCAGCTTTGTTAATGATCATTTCTTATTTTCTCTATGCAAGTAGATTAAGTTTTCTTGATCTGTTGTGCTTCACTTGCCATTGAAAACTACCAAAATCATTTTTGATTGTTTTTTGTGCAGCAAGATATCTATGTGACAAGAGCACCTGGAAGGTTAGATGTAATGGGAGGAATTGCTGACTATTCAGGCAGCCTTGTCTTGCAGGTTAGTGCTTTCTGTTAATTTTTTTCCAGGAGTTGTAAATCTGCACTTTCTTTATCTGTCTTTCATCTAAATTTACTTTGGTTATATTTTAAAATCATCATGGTAACTTTAACTTCCTTACAGACATTTGCAAAGACCAAAGATATGAACTCCTTGTCTCATATATAAAATTTCTCTTTCCCCTGTGTTGGAGTTTAATATATGACTTATCATGAAACCACTCCATCTAAAACTTTAAGTGAGACCTAAGATATAAATCATATATTATATTCTAATACATCCCTTCACACAAAAGGCCCAACTAACTTGGGCTAGAACCAGCTCAGGTTTGGAAGTGTGAACCAGCCAGAGTCACATGGGTTTAAAGCATGAACAAACTAGAAATTCATAACTAGTTCACAATTAAATGTGAAGGCAGCGTGATTTGAATTCATGATCATTTGGTCATGAAGACTTTAATACCATGTCAAAAAACTATCACCTAACTTTTGGGTGAAATAGATTTTCAATGTGGTATACGATCTATAGCTTGAGTTTCACCTAATAACTTAAGATTTTAGGAGTGACTATGAGTTCGAATCACGTTACCCTCACATCTAATTATGAACCCAAGTAAGTTGGGCTTTTGCATAAGGGGCATGTTGGAGTTTAATATATGATCAATATCTTAGGACTCACCTAATAGTTTAAGCTTTTGGATGGAGTTAAAGTGAGTTGGGCTTTTGCGTAAGGGAGCGTGTGGGAGTTCAATATATGATCCACTGCATTAAAGACCTGCTTCTTCTTCCTCTTCAGGATTCACTATTTATTGTTTGAGGCGCTTGTGCAATAACCATTTCTTGAAAAATCTAAGAGAATTCTCTATTAACCAGCATTTCAGGGGCCCTTATTACTATTCTTTTAATTTTCTTTTTGTGTTAAGTGGATGTAATTTATGATAAAATGTGAACATTGTTTTGATAAACAATTCAGCACATGTCTCAGATATCTCTTTCCACATTACATAGAAGACTAACTTATTTTTTGTCAGATGTAAGGTCATTGAGGTGGTCAGCTTTATTGTTATCTCACATAGCATCAATTGATTGACATGGTTTTACTTGTATTATTTCATGTAGATGCCCATAAGAGAAGCTTGCCATGTTGCTGTACAAAAGAATCATCCTAGTAAACAGAGGCTCTGGAAACATGCCCAGGCTCGGCAAACAGCAAAAGCACAAGGACCCACCCCCGTTCTGCAAATTGTAAGTTTAGACATTCCAATCATTGTACCTCCACACATCCCACCACACTGTACAAATCCCTTTCTATTTTCATTAGAATGTTGATCTACATACATGCAGATTTTTGTACACATGTGCTTTATTTAATATCTTTATTATCTCACATTTTATATGCATCAGGTATCCTATGGCTCAGAGTTAAGTAATCGCAGTCCAACCTTTGAC
The DNA here is from genome assembly GCA_037832385.1 of Rhizophora apiculata. Lineage (NCBI taxonomy): Eukaryota > Viridiplantae > Streptophyta > Magnoliopsida > Malpighiales > Rhizophoraceae > Rhizophora > Rhizophora apiculata. Next base: position 891,367 of record CM075433.1, on the reverse strand, counting down.
ATGGATTTGACTGATTTTATGGATGATGGAAAGCCAATACCATATTCCAAGGCCAAGGAATATTTTTCCCAAGATCCATCCCAGAAGTAGGTCACTCTTTTTCTGTCTTGCTATACAAGTATGAGTTCATGTTTTATTTATGTTGTTCCCTTCCAGGTGGGCAGCTTATGTTGCGGGAACAATTCTTGTTTTGATGACAGAACTAGGTGTTCGCTTTGAGGATAGCATCAGCATGCTGGTATAAGTTGCATCCTCTAAATTTGGATGGCCTTCTGTATTCCTTCACTTCCTGGACAATCTTAAGTTATTGCATATTTTACTAATTTGCATGAAAAATGGGTGATAAAGATGGAATTGATTAAGATTGTATTGCCAAATTTGATAATGAATTGCATCATAGCTACATCTTTAGTTTTTGTCATAGGAGTGATTCTATTGCTAAAAAGATCAACTCATCCTGCATTTCTTTATGTTCATTTATCTAATGGTAAATATTTGAGGATGTGCAAACCTCAAGATGATGTCAAACTGGATACGAAAAATGCAGGTTTCTTCTGCAGTGCCAGAAGGAAAAGGTGTGTCCTCTTCTGCCTCTGTGGAGGTTGCCAGCATGTCAGCCATAGCTGCTGCTCATGGTAATTGTTATTATTTATCTTGAGCCCAACAAAGCTGTACTTAACCTTTGTATATTTGGTGTGTGCAAGCACTTGGTTTCTAGGCTTCTCATCTCCTTTTACATGCTGGAATACTGTACATTTCTCCTGCTTTGTGATTAATGTTCTCACAAAATGAGTTGATATTTTAATGTAATAAAATTTATATAGCCCCTTGAGATTGCCAATACTTCAACACAAGCACCATCCTGAACAAGGCATATCAATGAAATTTGTTTTCTTACAAAGGATGTTGAAAGTTTGTTCAACATGGGATCGAGTCACTTTAATTGTTTTGATTTTTACAATGATCAGGGAACCTGAAATTCCCTTATCATGTGCTTATTTTAGATCATGTAGGAGTTTCAATTTGATGTCTTTTTGCATAAGCCAAGTTTCCTGTACTGACTTAAATGTTAGATACCTAACCAATACCGCCAATGCCCTATCTTGAAAAGACGATATTTATGATTGAATACCTGTCAAACACAAAGTTTAGCGTTTAAATTTCTGGCTTTATTGTTTTCAATAGAATGGGCCCTCTGCAATAATGAATGGTTCTTGCTTCAATACCATTAAAAATTAAGCTGTGTGTTTGTTGATTCTCTGTAAAGCTACTGTTGAATCCTTTTTCTTGTGAACCTCAGTGCTCTCAGTAGTGTTATGTCTGCAGTGTGCTGCTAGATCTATGGTGAACAGTTGACCTCAAAGTTCACTTTTTGTTTTTCCCTCTTGTGCAGGATTAAGCATTAGTTCGAGAGATATTGCGTTGCTCTGCCAAAAGGTTTGATATTATGATGGCATACACATTGCTATTCCATCATTCCATCATGGCTTCACTTGATTTGTGTTAATTGTTCTATAGGTGGAGAATCATGTTGTTGGAGCCCCCTGCGGTGTCATGGACCAGATGACATCAGCATGTGGTGAAGCCAACAAACTTCTTGCAATGGTGTGCCAGGTATGTTTCTTTTGTTCTGCCAATAAAATGCTCTCTGAGGTTGTGTTAAGATGAAGTAATGCCAGCAAATCTCTGCAGCCTGCTGAGGTGATTGGGCTGGTAGATATTCCTAGCCACATTCGATTCTGGGGAATTGATTCAGGAATACGTCACAGGTATTTGATCTGTCAATGCTTCCTTCCATTCTTTTGAGGTTGTTCCCTGAGTACTCTCTTTCAGATCCAGGAAACAGCTGTTAGAGATCTTTTCTTCCTTTTGGATAAGTTTTCATTTATCCTAACCTTTTTTGGCCTTTTCCTGTCATCTTCTCTCTTGGTTGGTTCCTGCTCATTTTTTTCTTGCTGAAAGAAACTGTCAGGGTCAATCACTTTGATCTGATAATTCATTGAGCTTGTCGTCTTAGTGGAATAACCTTCTTCCAGTTATCTAGTGTGTGCCACCATTGTACTTTAATTTTTTGTGCTGACTTTTAAAATCCAGCTCTCTATTGAACAATAACTGTTCTTGTTAAAAGTGCCTCTGAGCATTTACTTTATGTTTTATGCATAAATCACAGCAACAGATGTTAGCTATTAAATGTCAAAAATATAAACCAACTTTGAAGCATCTTTCAATCTTTAACTCACTGTTCTTATAGTACTTTTAGCTTGCCATCCCAATCTCTTTCTCAATATTAATTATATACCTTTCAGCATCCCCACTACCAATCAGTAGGTGTTTTGTTTCTACAGTGTTGGTGGTGCAGACTATGGATCTGTCAGAGTAGGTGCCTTCATGGGTCGAGAGATGATAAAGTCTACAGCATCCACTATTGTGTCTAGATCCTTGTGCACTGCTAATGGTTCAATCCCTGATGAGTTGGATGATGATGGCATTGAACTCCTCAAAGCTGAAGCTTCATTAGATTATTTATGCAACTTGTCACCACACAGGTCATGCTCCTTACCACCATTCACTCCAGAAGTGTAAACTTGCACGGCTAGAAAATTGATCTATATACAATAGTAAAAATGCACCCTGTGGCCTGAAAGGTTGCTCATGGATGCGTCATAGCCTAATTTTTGTGGAAACATTTCATTTCCCATCCCATTTATGCCTTCAGTTTCTGTTTCCTATTTGAAAAACTTTGGACCATCCACCATTGTACCCTTCTCATTTGTTTGTTATGATATTGACAAGCTAACTAATTTTATAACCAACAGTATAGTGGATATATTTATTGAAATTCAATCTTAATATCAATTACAGATTTGAAGCTGTTTATGCTAAAATCCTTCCTGAATCTGTACTTGGCAAGACATTTTTGGATAAGTATGATGACCACAATGATCCTGTCACAGTAATTGATCAAAACCGTACATATGGGGTGAGGGCACCCGCTAGGCATCCTATATATGAAAATTTCCGGGTCAAGGTAAGTAAGTTTCAAATATTGAAATTATGCATGATTAATTGTTTCATAATATGTAGTGGATAGAGTTCTGGACATTTATACTTCTAACATCTAAATCACATGGTTCTGCTGCTTGATGCCAGGCTTTTAAAGCATTGTTGACATCTACATCTTCAGAGGAGCAGCTTACGGCTCTTGGAGAACTGCTGTACCAGGTATGTGCAACATTCTGGCCCTGTGCTACTAATTAAGGCACAGAAAGGACGAACGTAGTTGCTGATGTTTGATCTTGTTTCAGTGTCACTACAGCTATAGTGCCTGCAGACTTGGATCTGATGGGACAGATAGACTTGTAAGGCTAGTGCAAGAAATGCAACATGAGAAATCATCGAGATCTGAGGATGGGACATTGTATGGGGCTAAAATTACCGGTGGAGGTTCTGGTGGAACAGTTTGTGTCGTGGGTAGGAACTGCCTAAGAAGCAGCCATCAAATTCTTGAGGTAAGTTCAGACTGTAAGAACATAAAATATTTCTTGTTTCTTTTCTTTTTTCTCTTTTTCATATTTCTCCCTAGCATTTGCACTTTTCGTTTTGGATGGTTATGCCATCTGAATAGAAAGAGCGCGGCCATAGATTGGGCGTTCTTTCCCACTCAGTTCATTTACTTCTTATATCTGGTGGTTGACATTAGGAACTTACTTGATGCCCAAACTCTTTGACTACATAAATTAGTATCTTTCACCTCATGGAACAAATTGATGCTGCATTTATTTATTTATAAATTTCATCATATTCCTGACGAGATATTGGCTTTCGAACATCCAGATTCAGCAAAGATACAAAGGAGCGACTGGCTATCTGCCATTCATTTTTGAGGGTTCATCACCTGGAGCGGGAAAGTTTGGTTATTTGAGAATTCGGCGTCGCTTCTCGCCCAATTAAGTTCATTATTTGTCGTATTTTAATTATTGTAATTGCAGAATAAACACACCGTGTTATTTATCAGGATTAAGTCGCCGATTAAGCCCATTTCTTATCACGGCATAACAATTTGTATTTAAAAAGGATTTTCGTTTCAAATTCCCACACTGGTTGTGCATAATGTAATCCAACTTTACGCCGCCAAAATTTAACTTGTAGTGTGTTGATGATCTACTCAAAATTATTTTAAGCTGCTACATGGTGTAGGCATTCTCTGAAGACTACTAGGTCATAATCGTTCGTAGTATTTTCTGGATGCTACAGACTCGAACGTCAATGGGCATCCAGACATAATGAACACTTGCTTGCGAGGCCCGAAGGACAATTAAAGACGCACTTTTTAATTGGCTTGTGGAACTCTGAAAGGGCATACAAGTGAGTCGTGGATGGACAATACCCCCGACATTAGAATCCAAGTCTAAACTATTATCCAAAGGTGGGTGCAAGGCGTACACAAGATTAAAAGCACCCGCCAATTGTACAAGCCACACAATGCACAAGTCACAAATTTCAAGATCCGAAATTCATGCCACTAAACACAGAAGTGCAACAAATCATTGAATTGTTTTTCAAAGATTAATAAAAATCCCATTAGAGTTGCAGAGTGTGACAATCAAACATTTGTGGGGCCTCCATCGATGGCAATGCAACTTCATATGTTCATTGGCTCTGGACCACCAGCATTCAGCATGTCCAACAATGAATTCTGTGGCTCCAACTCCTCATGCCACAGAGGAAGTTTGTCACCAGGATAAAAGTTTCTTGTCACCCCCTCAGAGTTGATCTGCAGAAACACAATAAGACCAAGAACTTTGAGTTTGTGCTACTGTGAGAGAGGCTAGTAATCCTAATCTGAAATCTTACAATGACAGTGCGAACAACACCCCCACTTGCACCATCTCGTGCAATGGCAAGAGAAACTGCCTTTAAGACTAGTTGCTGCAAAAAGAACCAAAATACCATTTATCAACAATGCTTAAGCAACAAATTTCACCAAGACATAAGTAGCACCTCTCCCCATCTCTCTCAAAGGCAAGCATGATTCAGAAGACATGGGCCAACATAATTCATAAAAAATGACAGGTACAGCAAAATGAGGAATGCAATTATACACAATGAGATAAAATGGCTACCCAACACTGGCTTACATTCCAATCTGCTTTGTACAAGGATTATTAACAATGCTGCTTACATAAATGCCCTAAGAACAGGGGGTTATATCCAATTAAATGTTCAGGGATATTCATGAGAAACTTGTAAGAAGCGATGTTCCCATTTGGAAACATCAAGATATAAATACCTCAGCCTCGTCTTTTGTCATTCCTTCTTTCCATGCTTGATCAAAGAATCCATACAAATAACTGGAGCCAGATCCTGTTAAACTCATCGGTATGTCAGAAAGTCCTCAACTTCTAGGGAAAATAATGCCTAGAGATTCAGCTTACTAATTACAATAATCATTAGGCAATGCAGAGCCCTTTCAACATCTGAGACATGAACAACAAATTCATGCATAAACAACTATATGGCTGCTCATAATTCTGATGAAAAATGAAAAAAATGCTACAACAAAATTTCCAAACAGTATCAGAGCATAGACTTCACAAATAAATTTACTTACACACCTTTGATGTAGTTATATGATCAGGCACATATGTTCATGAAACTGAATTCATGTCATAGTTTGCTCATGAAATACTATGATTGTGTTCATTTGAACCTTACTCCTAAATCCTAATCCTGTTCATGTCAGTCTTATTACTTTCTTATCCAATAAATGCTAACTTCAAAAAAATCATAACATGACCATCTAGTGTGGATGATTTCAGAAGAGATTCAACCTTGGATCCATTGGACAACAACCACAAATACCATCATGCTAGTCCCATAACATTGATTCCTTGTTGTCAAGATTGATAGAAAGTTTGCCAACAGCAACAGGAAGTTCATATCCAAAGAACAGGACCAATCTTGTTAGGACCACAAGAACAGTGTTTTTTACGACAAGTGACACTAATTTTTCCAAGCCATCACTTAGGAAATCACTATGCAGTATAAGCTTGTGCATTCAAGCAGAAATGATTAAGGGCATACCTCCAAAAATATAAAGCTATAGTTCAACAAGGTATGTTCCAACCAATTGATTTGTACTTTTTTTTTTTTTTTCGAAAAAAGGTTTGCCAGACACTTGATTTGGATCTTTGATCCACCACTCATTAAATCACAACACTTCCCCACACCTGGTAGTGTAATCAAGTAGCATGGTTGTAATCATAGGAAAGATGACTCTTACCATGATGAAAATTTTATGGCAGTCTATAGGTGAAGCAGCAATTACTGCTAAATTAATGCCAACATCATAGCTAAACTATGCAAGAAATGGAAAATGCAAACAGTGCACAAAACATATAATCCCCCTCATTCACAGAGTAGAAGGGAACAAAAGTACCTCCAATTGCGAAAGGCTGCTCTATTATTGTTCCACCGAGAGGGATTCCATAAATCTTACCACCTTCATACTTGTCCCACCCACCAATGATCAGACCAGTCTCCAGCATGTTCTGCAAAACCAAAAGAATAACAGAAACACAAACATAAACACAAAATTACTATACCTCAAAAAATATTTTTCAAAAAACGACAGCTAAACAATAAAAATATTACATCAAGCAAAGTTCTCAAACCTTATTGTTGTATGATAGTAATCTAACAAGGTTTGCAGCAACCTTAACAGTTGCAGGCTGCCCTAGCTGTATTCTGAACAAACAAGCACACAAATAATTCATCCAAAGAATTGGCCAAACAGCACAAAAGACCAACAAAAATAAAAATAAAAATAAAAATGACTCACGTATGCTGATTGAGAAAGTAACGCACATAGTCGGAAACAATTTGGGAATCCGCAGCCTACCGATAAAAAATAAATTAAAAAAAAAAAAAAAAAAGCCGCAAACAAAACCAGAATTACACATAGAAACTGAAACAGAGACGAGTTACTCGAAGAAACAGCAGAGGAAAAATAGACGGCAAGAAAAAGCTAAATAAATACCGATCCAGAACGGCAAACATAGACATTGTCAGTGAGCTCTGTGATTTTATCCGAAGCCCTGTTAGCGACATAAACCCCTGCGCCAAATACCATTACACCAATTTTAAAAAATCCAAAATACAAAATTATCATATATATACATATTTCTTATTCCTTTTTTCTTAAGGGAAAAAAATAAAAAGGATAAAAGTGAATCAAATCGATCGAAACCTTCCATTAGAGTGTGTAGCGGTGTTAAGGATTGGAAAATTCAAAATGGAAATAATAAATAATAATAATAATAATAATAACAACAAAATACCAGTGCTGGTACGGGAGTCAGCTCCAAGGACAACGCCACCGCCGTAAGTGACGCCTATGATGGTGGTGCCCATGGAATGAGGAGAGCTCAGGTCAGCCTTCACGTCCATATTTCAGTTTCCTTGAAACCTAAAAGCCAACGATATATGTTTCGATCCCTTTGTCTCTGAATCAATGAGAATTGAGTTGCCGAATCACTTCTAAAAAGTGATGCAAATAAGGGTATGGATTGCGGGAGGAGACCGATAGACCTTAATAATTTCCCCTCATACTACTACTGTTAGACAAGGGTTTTTTTTTTTTTTTTTTAACTTCAAAATCCTTAATTTTTTAATTTATTTTTTATAATTATTTACTTTATTACTAATAATTAAAATTATTTATTTATTTTTTAAATTTTACAATATAATTTTTAATCAAGTTATAAGGGATATATATTATTAATTAATATAATTATAATATTTAATTTAAAATTATATAATAAATATAATAAAAAATTAAAAATATTTTTAATAAATAATATAATATAAAAATTATTTTTAAAAATTAAATTAAAAAATTTTACATCATAATAAATAATTTTTAAAATATATTTAATTAAAAATTATTATAATATAAAAATAATTTTTAATTTAATTTATTATATAAGATAAAATTATTTTATTTTATTAATTGATTAACTCCAACCGTAACAGGACAGGAGAGTCTATTTAAGCTGTTTCCCCAAGGCTAAGGTTGCCTGACTTCCTCCTCAAGTTTTTTTCCCTTTTCTTTTTATTGTTTTTTAATGCTTTTTTTTTTTTTTTTCTAATTTATGTTTCTGACTTGGGCAGAAAAAGATTTGTATTTACTTTGACGAAAGATATTGATTATTACCTTAAATACTCTCTGCCATTGTATGAAGGAGACGTCAGACGTAAAAAATATTTACTGGGGATTTATTATAGATAGAATATATTCATAATCTTGTTTTTGTGTACTCAAGAAAAATGTCATTATTTATCTATTTATATATTTATTTATTTTGGCTTCTCTTTTTACCACAGTTTCAATGCTCAGGACGACTAGCTATTGCGGGATATTTAAAATTGTTGGTCATGAATAATTTAAATATAAAAATATTAAAAGATATGCCATCAAAGTAATTTGAAAAAAAAAAAAAGAAAGAAAAAGAAGAAATAATTGGTTAGATTCGGTTTGAAAATGAAAAACCAAAAACTGGTCATGGGCTAGACTCCTTTTATGAATACGCGTCAATGTATAGACAGCAGAAACCTTGACAGCAACTACACCAGAAAATGACCATCGATCTAGAAGTTGTACTTGAGAAAAACGAGAGAAGCCTTGGTTTCACTATCGTCAGTCCATTTAATACTAATTTTCTCAGTCGGATCGCATTGTGACTCCCTCCTCAAAGATGCTCTGCAAATCCCGTTTCGATACCAACTCGATACAGCAGAAAAACATTAGGTATCAGGAGACACAGATTTCAAATCATTTAACCAGCAATAGGAGACACTGCTAAATTTTGTAGGTCTCCAGTTCCCAGCAAGGAGAAACGAGATCCTGTAAGGTTGGCAAGCTCTTGAATGGTTGATTGCAACGCAAGACTGAAACGCATTCGCCAATGCTGTTAACAGGAAACAACTTTCAGCCGAAAAGCTACGATATTTATCAACTATTTCTTCGGCGTGATTGGTACTAAATTCCACGCCGGATTCTGCAGACAAGTGGAACCTCAACTAGAAAAGGTTAGAGAGAGAAGGGGCAGCGTGCAAAGGCCAGAGACAGTTCAAAACAAAATTTGTCTTTTTCTTTGTTTCCCCCTCGATGAATGAAAAACATCCGTAGTTTACTAGATAAAAATGCAAATAGTAAACTCCGCTAGCGTGGTAATCAGGTTCAGATAAGCTTCGGTCTAAGTTGTCTCCCTTTAAACAAGGCCCTTTGTTTTTAGGAGTCCATGGCAACAGCTCCTATAAGTGGACGTAGCTGAAGGACTGGCATATAGGATTTCAGAGAGATTAGGGTGATTCCGGACAGCTTTTTCTCCCTGGAAATTCCATTTCCTATGATCTCAAGTACCTTCCTCACTTCATTTGCCAGTTCTATCACCATATCATCCTCATGACCTGTTCACATATTCCCAGAGTAAGCATATCGTATGCATACACAACTTACATGATAAAGTCCAGCACAATTCTCAGGTTTCCATAATACATCTTACCAATATCATGCATGGCCTTCTCTAGTTGGAACAAATAGTCCCTGTTGTTGCCACAAGGTCCATAAGCTGTTGCAATTTGCCTGGAAAAATGAATAGGAATTACTACATGTTAATTTGATGATGGATAATAAAACTGAAAAAAAAAAAAAAAATGAAAATGGTGGTAAAAATTTGACTAGGGCATCTGTCCACCTGGCCATTTCCTCCAATGGGGCAGGCCCCAGGTAATATTTGTTGGATATTTTGTCTGGAGTGGACGTGAAACTGCACATGTGGACTCATTGTCATAAGAGCATGCAAACATAAAACAACGGTACCATATACCACTTCAAACAATGACAGTAACGAATAATACAGAGAAAGCAACTTACACAATGACACCTGTCAGAGCAGGTGTAAAGGGATCCCCTTCCTAGATAAAGAGGCACATAGACCATTAGAACCATGTGCACAGGCAATTGAATTGACAATTTCAGATATAAGATTTTGAGAAAGATCTGGCCATCATCACACCTTGTAAAAGTTTACCAGGGTCTTCTTGTCATATTCACATTCTCTATGCTCCAGATACTGTGGGGCAGTATTGGGGGGGGGGGGGGGGGAGGAGCACACAGTAGTTTACATCAGACCAAAACAGGGGTAAAATTAAAAGACCAAACCACAGTAACAAAGAATTCTCATTCTAATGTAACACAATGTGTATAACAATTTGCAGGTAGAGTCTATGGAACCTTTAAGTATCAAACTTTATAATATCATTTTTCCTTACTCTTTTTTTTTTTATTGTATTTTTGAGTAAGGTGACAATTATGAGGGTAGTAAACAGAATAATACCTGTAAGGTGTACATAGCACCATTTCTTTAGGATTAGAAACAAAAAAGGAAAAATGAATTATGCTGTGTATTCTAAAAAATCACTTTACTGTTACAAAATCACATCATACCTTTACTTAATGTACATTTGTGTAGTTCTTAGTTACATACTCAAAGTTACCACATAACATGAACATTATTTAGCCAATGAAACAAGAAATATACCTTCATTGCTGAAGATTCCTTTTCAGGACCTCCTCGAACACAATATGCAGCACCCCACTATAATGACAATAAATTGAAAGCAAGTTAGTATCAAAGGGAGAAATGCAGGTCCATCAGTTGACAAATCTTTACATGAGCAAAGACAGATAAACTCTTGTGGAAAACAAAAATGTTGCACTATTTGCCTTTCAATGAGTTCCACTTACGCAAATGGCTCCTTCTAAATATTCCAACGTGCAAGTTCTTGCAGGGTGCTCGGGTGTACCTCTGTGATCAATGCAAGCTATACAAAATAGGAATAAAGGTGAAAATCGATTGCAAAATCATAGAACCATGATCTATAGCCAAAAATATAATTTAAGCCAGCTATCATAAACATACCAAGATCAAACACACGCCGGTAGTCCTTGATGAAGCCTAACACCTTTTCATCGTAATCAAACCCAGGGTTCCACATCAACGAACCATAGCCAAAAACCCAGAACACCATTTTTGTGTAACCCCTGAAAAATGAAGTCTTTATCACCAATCTCTAAACCTTGTGCTTACAGCTAAAATACAAAATTGAAGAATAAAATAAAAAAATGTAAAAAGATGATAGTGATACTCCCCATCAATCAACATAACAGTCACATAAATCAATCCAATGTTCAAAATTACTTATTTTCAGCCTTAATTAATACAACTCACCAATAACCCGTCTTCTTTAATTGTATTTCCCAGTTGGGGTTGGGCCATAAAATTGAATTCACACCCTTTTTTTTCCTCTTAGAGAAATTAGAACAAAGGAAGAATAAAAACAAATCGATGCCCACCGCTGCGTTATCTACATACCCATCTATTTTCATAGGCAACACAGTCAACATGACAATGCCTATTTCTTCCACAAGCAATCAAGCAAACAGACAGTGAACATGACGAATCAGCAATAACGGATCCACGACAAATGAACAGAGAGAAGGTAAAAAGGAAGAGAGAGAGAGGAAGGATTTGAGTTTTCTTACAAGATGTCTGGCCCCGGAAAGCTGAGATTCGGGAGATCGCGAAGCAAAATGGCTTGCTTCGGCCGCGACTTCAGAGAGAAAAAAGAAGAGAGAGAGACACGCACACACAGAGAAACCAGCAGGATTCAAAACGGCAAGGGTTTGCTTTTCAGATTTCTAGGCTTCCCCGCCGATTTGTTTGGCTTCCCCCAGTGTCTCTCTCCCTTCTCTCTCTCTCTCTCTCTCTCTCTCTCTCTCTCTATCTCTCTCTAGCTTGGTTTCGGCTTTCCGGGTGTAGGAGAGGGAGAGAAAAGGCGTGGCGCAGGAGATTATTTATTGAAGATGAACGGCGCAACAGAAACCCCACGTGGCAACCGCGTGCCACCTGTTCATTTTATTTTTTTTTGTCTGGATTCATTGAACCTACCAAACACAAAAAGGAAAAGTGAAAAAAAAAAGAAAAGAAAAAGGAGTTTTGACGAACTTGTGGTGATTCTTGCAAAAACTGCTGACCAACTTGTGGTGCGGTCCGCAAAGAGAGGCGGAAGGTTTCGTGATTCTAAATTCAATGCACCTGGACACGGCACTCTCAGTAATTAAGTAAAATTTTTTCGTAACAAATCCAACCTCTGACAATTATTTGTCAACTGTTGCGACGTGTCAACGTGATTTATTAAAACAAAGAATATAGAGGGAATCAAGGTGCTAATTTTATTTTATTTTTGTGACACCCATTTTGGAGACAGGGACAGCACACAAGCATCGAAATTCGAAGGAGGAGGATCATGACAGCTCGCTCTGCTTGCTTAGGTATGTTTGAGTTGTTGTTTAATATAAATCCCAGCCGAGCGTACTTTGGGGTTCACAAATGCATTTTTCAGGTTAGACTTTTTATAATTTAACATATGAATTTATTTAATTTGGAGGATTAGACTATTTAAAATAAAATATATGGATTTGTGGAATTTGGGTTTTAAATATTTAAGGTATGACTTTGTTGTATTAAGGATTTTTGTTGGCTAATCAATATTAGTGAAATATTAATTAAATAATCAATTGTGGACTTTAGATCGCAATGATAAATGGTGGAAACTGAAAACAATTATTTGCCTAATCTCAGGAAATTACTGTTTGCTTAAAACAAAGAGTGATTTAATAATATTGTATGATTTTACGTTTTTCATGATAATACTGTTTACTTTTTTTAAAAAAAAAAAAAAAGGTTACTGTTTCCTTTGGTTTATTGCAAAATTGTACTGATTAATGGATGCAACTAACCATGTTTGTCATGGAACGATTCACTTGATGGTTAAGAAGGCAATGAGGGAATGTGTGGTCTGTCTACCTAAAAATGAAAATCATCGTCGCATATGCCATACATATTTGAGTTGTGTAGCTGAGTTTGATACTTTGGCTTTCACATAACGTGATACCATAAGATGCATATTTACTTAATGAGATTATGTCCCGTGCTTATTTAAATTAAAATTTTATTATAATACAAATTAGTTGTTAAATTTAATATAAATTTTATTATTTAAATAAATTTAAATATTTATTATTATTTAAAGATTTATTATTTATATTATTACATGTATATTTTTTTTATTTATTATGAGTAATATTTTTATCAAATTAATAAAATTATAAAATGTATATAATTTTTTAATGAGTGATATTAGGATTATTATACCCTAACATTATGTTGGACCAAGATAATAAATAATAACGTGATTGATAAGGTTTTTTTTAAAAAAAAAAAAAAAAAAATTGGTAAGTGGCCATAAGTAGAGCAGATTGGCTTACTAAAAAATTCTGGCATGCTGTTTGCCTTCATGTTGCTATGAGATCTTGGATTCTTGCTCTAATGCCCTGATTGCTCAACAAATCATGGTTTGAGGAGCTTTTAGTCCCCGGAAGCCGCAAGAGCAAGCGTGCCTCCTGTTTTTGATATTACATGATCACTTTTGTTGACGGGTGCTATCATCTCCGATAACGAGAGGAGTGGCCATGAATGATTGGATTATTATTGCACTTTTTTCCTTTTTATGTCTGGTTTTTTATACTCTCTTCGCCCGTGACACGAGATATATTACCCGAAACTTGATTGACAAATATATTACAACTTGTGTTTGGCTTATTTGGAGTATATCTAATGTAGCCACTCTCTTGCATTGTGCATGATAGGTTTATTCACTTATATATTCATATTTCATCCCTTGACCCTACCCTTATTTTCTAAATAAGAACGAGCCTCGTTTCAGTAATAATTGAGTATGAGCCACTTATCATTTTAGATATTCTATTAGATATTGGGGTTTATAATTTTAAAAATAATATAATTTTAGTCAACTTTTTATTGCTTAACCTGTAATATTAATATTTTGGTTTATCCATAGACTTGTCTTGAGTTTTGCAATTGTCGTGGGGTGGCCCGGAAAGGCCATGCTGGGGTGCTCCTCTGTAATTGCAGAAAATATTATCTATTCCCATGCCCGTACAACCTACTATTAATGTTGACTCCTCTGCTATGTCTGCCTCTCTCTCTCTCTCTCTCTCTCCATGACTCGTGTATATTAGAAGCAAAGGATTAAAGAATGAATAACTACAATGGAAGTTCGAAGAAGAAGCAGACAAAAAACAAGAAACCTTAGGACTAATGAGAGAGCGAGGAATATTTAGATGAAGACGGACAGAAAAGGAATATTCGTGATTTGTTTATTAGTTTGGGGGGAAAGACAATAAATTAGGGTTTTTCTATTCATTACTTGTAATTTTTTATTAGTTGAATCATTGGATTAGCAAAATTAATTAATTAGGAATTTCAATTACTGAAAATGAGTTTGGGCTTAATATAACAGAGGGCTGTTTGACCTAGCAACAACTTCATCGTATGTGGCAACGTATCGGCTTTTTTATTTTTGGTCTATGCCATTTGCTATAACAAGTCATCCTAATATGTCATGCACGCGAATGACAATCCTTATAAGGTTTTAATAATAGGTTAGATTTGTTATGAAAAAAATTCTTCAATAATTAATTTGCTACTTCTTTAAAGTCAAAACTAGATTTGTTAAAATATTTAAAATTATAATTTTTTTAATACATTAATCTTTTTTTTTTTTTTTTATAAATGTTTACCATACTACTTAACTATAGTTGTTATGCAATGATGCAATTCATCTCATTTTTGTTTAAAAAAAAAAATTTTTTTCTAATCATATATTGGATATAATTATGAATGTGGTAAGATGAAATAAAAATAATAATAACTCTATGTTAGTATATGCATAACTGCATCTATAAGACTAGGTCAAATATGATTTATCCACATAATACATTCTCCTTTCTTTCAACTTATTTTTCTCAATGCATGGTAGAGTTAAGAATAAATTAATATTAATAACTATTTTTTGGGTACGTCAAAAAACTAAAAGACACCAACAAAAACTCACTCAAATCAGCTAGTTCTAAACTAACTCGGATTGTTATTAATGAATGTTTCAATCTCTGACACGTCATTATTTACCATTTGAGGTGGTAATTTGATAATATTTTGGTTTTTTTTTTTTTTGAATTAATTTAAGTCTAAGTTCCTTTACTTACACTTTTCCTCGAATATTAAAATTTTAAATTAAGATTGCAGTGATAAGTTTCAAATTTATTAATACTAAAATTAAATGTAAGTATTTGAGTGATAAGTTTTTTTTATAGAATAAATCTTTTTTTTATAAAGTGATTTAATAAGATATGCAATAATAGAGCAATGTAATTCTTTTTTTTTTTAATGTATATTAAATTTATTAATATTAAAATTAAAATTTATATTAAAAGTATAATAATAAATTTTAATTTTATTAACATTAAAATTAAATGTAAGCATATAAATGATGAATTTTTTTATAGAATAATTTTTTTGATAAAGTGATTAAATAAGATACGTAATAATAGAGCAATGTAAATTTTTTTTTTAAATGTCATTATTATGTGGGCTCATAATCGGAGAAAAATAAATAAACACGAAAAATTATTACGACGGGAGCGACCAGCCAAGCCGACAGTCAATCCAAGAGGTTTATTCTAGTGGCCCAAAAACAGACTAATGGTAGAAACCGCCTAGCTAGAGTTCCAGCCGACCCGACCCAGGTCAGCAAGTTGGACTCAGTCACGTGACTGTCCACCTGTCGTCAGCCACGGCTGGCCCTACCTTGTCGAGTAGCACCCCCATATCACGTGCCAAGGTGTCTGGCCCAAACCTCGTGATTCTTTTTTTTTTTTTTTTAACGTGGACAGAGGGGTGGCAGACATGGAAACTGTCTGTCGCATCCGATGCTCGAATCAAAAGCCAGAGCCATTTTCCGGATAATTGTAACTGCGAGAGACACTGAAATTATCGAGCTAGAAAGAAAGAAAGAGAGAAAGATGGAAGCAAAAAGCGGAACGGAAACGCCGCAAAGGAGAGAGACTAGGCGTAGAAAGGCACAGGAAGACATCAGCCAACCGAGTGTTCCAAGCGGTCGGTGGACTCGATCGCAGGTCGCCCCGGAGTGGACGGACAAGGAAGCGATAGTCCTGGTGAACGAGATAGTGGCGGTGGAAAAGGATTGTCTGAAAGCACTGTCTTCGCACCAGAAATGGAAGATTATAGTGGAGAACTGCACGTCCATGGACGTAGTGCGCACTCTGAACCAGTGCAGGGGGAAGTGGAACTCGTTGCTGGCCCAGTACAACCAGATCAAGCAATGGGAGTCCAAGTCCAAGTCCAATAACGATTCCTTTTGGGCCATGGAGGGCGAGAGGAGGAAAGAAGTTGGACTGCCGGAGACTTTTGATGGTGAGCTGTTTAGAACAATTGATGAACACGTGAGGTCGCAGATAGATTATATGGACACCGACTCCGATAGTGACCCAGAAGCAGAGGCTGACTTGCTTGAGGTCATAGCGAAATTGGGTATGATTTTATTTGGAAAAGTTTGCAATTGGGTCATGATTTTCCTGCCCATTGAGTCAGTATGTGCTTCCATTGCTTGTGAGTTTCGGTGCTTAAATTTCGTACTTTTTTTTGCGTTGGGAGCACTTGCTGCTACTCGGTTGTGCTGTTGCTGTTTAAATTTCTCGAATTTCTGGAATATTTCTCTCTAAGTGCATTGTTAATAAATGTGATCAGTTTGCGCGATTTCTTCTGACTTGCAATTTCATGGCAGAGTAATTCGATTCTCATTGTGGAAGTGCTTTAGCAATTACAATATCCTTAAAAAGTACTGTAATGTGATTTTACACGGTGAACAAAAAGGCCACTGGATCTAAAGAGAAATGGTCTTTTCTGAACATCAATCTCTCTTAAGCTTATTCTTTGTCAGTTTTGAATTATTTGATGCTAACAAGCATTTCCTACCATCTCTAGTTTTGTTTATTGATATTGGTTCCTGAAATGCAACATTTTAACTATTGCCGCAGTGTTCATAGATGGCAATGTATTCTCTTATTTCTCAGGTAGGAAACTGTGAGATAAAGGATTATCATGCTTAAAGTTCTTCAGTAAAGTAAGATGAAATATTAGGAATTAATGGTTGAGGCTATCAAGATTTTGCAATGATTGTGTCCCAGCTGGATATGTTGCTTTAACTAGTAATTTTGCCATCTTGAGTTAATAAATTGCACTCACTCTCTGTTTTTGATGTTACTCAGACAAGAGAATACGTAGTTTAAGCAGCTATAATCCTAGACCTTTATTACCAGTTATTCCTTATAGTTTTATGCTACTATCAGGTTCCAAAAGACACAGGCGAAGGTCAACACTTTCAAAGGCTTATGCAGGAGAGAAATCTCAGGAAAGTTGGGTGGAAGAGCAGACATGTTTTGCAGAGGAAAAGCCTCCGATCATCCATGAGGGAGAGCAGCTTCAGGATAGTCAGGTTGAAGAAGAGCCTCAAAAATGCTGTGAGAAGGAAAAGCCTCTGGCAAACTTTGCAGAAGTGGAACCTCAGGAAAGTCGTGTTGAAGAAGATTCTCAGAAATGTTGCAGAGGGGACAACCTTCACGAAGTCCATGCTGAAGGGAGTTCTGAGAGAAGTCAAGTGGAAGAGAAGACTAAAGTAACTGGCACACGAAAACGGAGGACAAGTAGTGCAGAGGAGCGCATGGTTGTTGAGAATCTCTGCAGTAAGGCAGAAATGATCCATGCTACAGTTCAGGGCAATGGTCCCAACATGCCACATTCTGGGGCAACTGACCTGAAGAATGCTGAGGAAGTCCATACCAACTTTGTGAGACGTCAAGGAGACAAACTCATTGCGTGCCTCAGAGAAGTTGTAGACATCCACAACCAGTTTCCCCATCTAGTCCAAGCATTCGACTAGAACCATACTTAGTTTTCCCCTGAAACTCTGAATGTAATCTAGCCGTTACCCTCGAATGTTATCACTCTTTCTCTTCTGTCACTTGTTGGGCCTGTATGTATATATTTGCTTCATTAAATTGAAACATCGCATCTCACCTCGGGCGTTCATTGTGATTTGAAAACAAATGAACCTGCGTCTCGAATTTGGCTGCCAAGAGCGAGATTTTGTGTCCCATATCGAGCCGAAAGAAAAATAAATGTGAAAGGCCCGGCACCAAGCAGGACTCTAGGATCCAATCCAGAATCTCTAGCTGCGTAGGCCAGGGCCTTTATCCTTTTGGGTCCTGGATTTCTGTGGGCGTCATGGTCTTAATTGTTGGTGGCGCGGTATTGCCTGTCGTGGTAGGAACGGTAGGTGGAGGACCAAAGCCATTACATTGGTGAGTTTGGTCCCGTCGCTTATCATAATAGTTGGAGTTCGTGTTCGCCGGTTTGGTAGAGCCAGGTACCAAATTATTATTTCTGTGTACAGGACAGGCTGATGACATAAGAGGAAGGAAAATAGGAAAGAAGTAGGAGGAAAAGGAAAGAAACAAAGAATGGGGCTTTACTCAACGGTGATGGAGAGCATCGAGCAATACACAGGCCTCCCACCGGCGGCGTTCTTCACGATCGCCGCTCTCATGATTGTGGTGTATAAAACTGTCTGCAGCATGTTTCTAGGACCCGAAGATTTCAAAAAGCCCGTGCGGGAACCAGTGCAGCTAGGAGATGTTACGGAGCAAGAGTTGAGAGCTTACAATGGCTCTGATCCCAATAAGCCGCTCTTGATGGCTATCAAAAGCCAGATCTACGATGTCTCTTCCTCCAGGTACACTGCTTAATTGATTTCATGTTCAACGATAATCCGGGTCTTTGTTGGTTTGATCCAGAGTAATTGATTAGTTTTCGCAAGTTTGGCAACGTGTATTTCCGGGGGGCGTTCCTCAATTTAAACTTTGCTTTTTATGCAAACTGGTTTGCAGGATGTTTTATGGTCCTGGAGGTCCGTACGCCATGTTTGCCGGGAGGGATGCGAGCAGAGCATTGGCTCTTTTGTCTTTTAACCCACGAGACATTACAGGAAACCTAGATGGTCTGGGCGAGTCCGAGCTAGAAATACTGCAGGACTGGGAAGACAAATTCATGGATAAGTATTCGAAGGTTGGGCAACTCGTGCCAGAAAAACCCACCAACAACTACGAACAAACTAATCAGTAGCAGAGAGGCGGATCGAGCTAGTCCTGAACTAGAACCAAACAAAGAGCACAGAGTACTGGACAAAACTTGATCCATCAAAAGTAAATCTTTGCGTGCTATGGCAAAGCTATGACGGAATATGTCTTCTTACTGTGGAAATGGCCCCCCGCCAAGAAACCTGTGCATCGCATTGTTTTCTTATCTCATTTCTGCTTCCTTCCCCGATCCCTCTCCATCATTTTGACAGCTAGGCATGTTTATTTTTGTCCCGTACACATTTGAACTCAGAGAATGTAATTGCCAACTAAGATATCATACCACCAAGATCTTGTAATTTATGCATAAACTACGATCGAGAAACTATATTGAGTCGATCAAATGATTTTGAAGCACGAAACATAATCTTGGTGATCGAGGAAACATGCAATTGTTGCAGCAAGTGGCTGTCGATTTACACTCAACAATTCCAATAAGTCGCACTAAGAGAAGCAAGCTGACCATACAGCAAACCATGCATTTAGGTACTTGAGCCATATGTTGCAGCATGTGTAAATGAAATAAATTTGTTTTGATTCATTGACCAAACGATTTTGAGTCCTGAGGCCCTTTTCGCAAACCTCCCGTTGATTCTTATTCATGGTAGTGCCTTGGAACGAACTCACACAGGTTTGAACATCTCAAGGCAGTAAAAAGCTCACCGGGACCCGGTCCATGGTATTATTTTTTGAGCCCGGGGAAGATACTTTTCCAAGACGAGTTTGTGAAAAATTCTGATTTGTACATGATTAGTAAAAACTAGATATAGAGAGAGAGAGAGAGAGAGAGAGAGACTCTAGCAATATGTAGAATTGTCTCAAATGCAAAGGCTGATGTGATAAAATTGTCAAGCTAATCGAACATAAACTGAACATGTTACACGAAAAAATCAATAATCTCAAAATTGAGAAGACATTATATCCTATTTTATGCGTCAAACATCCCCAAACAAGAAACTCATTCTCAATATCCCAACACCACCCACTTAAGTTGTGCATACAAACAAATATTGCTCAGACTACTTGGTAATTATCTGTGATCAGCTGTGTCCTCTGCGAAAACTTGGGGGAAGGTCCACCTTTAAGGGGTACAACACTAACAACCTGAAAAAATAAGTTAAATGTTACTCCAAACCAACTGGAGAAATGGTAAGACGCCGAAGAATAAACTTTGACGCCATTATGACGAGTAGACATGAATAAAAATTGACAAATGCTGGCTTTGACTTCCAAATTTGATCTGATCAGAAGAAAACCAAAACAAAAACAAAACCTTCCAGATTCAGAAAGATGATGGGGTATTTTTTTCCCTCCACAATGTAAAATATGTGCAGTAGCTCATTTTCTGCTTCAAAATTATCAAACCCTGTAAAATCTTAGAAGTGAATTTTTAAATGTTTTTTGGCCCCAACTTAGAAGACGAGTCTTAATGTAACAGTAAAGTTATTTCATTGTGATCCACAGGTCACAAGTTCAAATCTGCATAAACAGTCTTTTTGTGAGAAAAAAGTGAGTCCACATAAATCTAATCCTTTTCCATAACCCAAACATGTGAAAACTTTGAGCAATTGAGCAAATAAATTAAGAGAATTATGAAGAATGCAATCTTCCAAACCTTTACGCCACTATATGTATTGGTAGCTGAAAACTGGACAGCAATGGGGAAGAATGCTGAGGTATCTGCTGGAGGCACAACAAACTCCATTGTCCCACTGGAAAAATTAAACAAATAAATGTGTCTCATAACAATGCATGGGGCATGGCACATGTAGAGCAAGTATCAAACATTGCAAGTATGAAAAGGAAAAATATACTCCAACATTTGCTGACCTGCGGTTAGAATCATCAATGAGAATAATGGACCACTGCAGGATGGAATTTCTAGAGTCATACCTGAGTGTTTGAAAAAAAAAAAAATACAAATCAATGCATAGAATGACCAAATTAACTGTAACAGGTAAAATCACAGTATCAACAATAATAACCCTAAGAATATATATTTTTCATAAATTCTATAATTTCCTGGGGAATCATCTGCATTCCAGGCTCCCCCACCCCAGCATATATCTGAAAAGGTGAAAAGATATACCTTGGAGATGCTCTATTGTAACCTATAGCAACATAGCTGGGATGGATATAAACACCTAGCCATTCAATTCTTATGCATGGGGAAGCAAAGAAGATGAAACCATCATATTACTTTCAACCCCCAGGAAAAGCAAGTTTCCTACCTCCATTCTCCATCAACATCACTAACACTGGGAGGCTGGCTCAGAGCTGGAAGAGGCACGGAGATAACAACATTTTGCAGATCAAACATGTTTGAAGCTTCATATTCAATGTTGACATAAGTTGCATTTCCAGAGACAGAAGGCCAGCAATTAACTGCAACATATAGATTTAGTAACAAAGCAAAATGAAACATAATACAAATAGAACAAGCTTGCATATATTAAGCACCCACTTGTCAATGGGACCTTTGACTCATCAGCACTTTGCATTCTCCACTTCAAAAGACCAACACCTGCTGCATCACCAACTTGACCAGTGGGAAAAGGTCTATTTGGATCCTTCAAGCCTAGAATATTGTCATGGGCAAATAACTCTTTGTTCATGTTAGGGTGGGTCTTGAAGAGGACACTTGGTTCATCCCCAGTTTCAATCTAGAATAAGACATGAGGCAAAAAAAATAAACATATGTCAGCAAGCTCCAAGGAAACCAACATGAAGCCACAGACATTTGTCACTTGATGTTTACTGTATGTTCTTACCAGAGGTATATTCCTTGTACTTTGAAATAATTAGAAAGTCATTACTAGCATAAAAGCAACCAATTAAAAAGCAGCTCATTCAAAGGACAACAGACATCTAACTGAACCCGAATGTCATCAATACTGTGCTATCTCAGATTGAATCACCTGACACAATCTACATCTTTGATGAGGAAATGACTTCATAAAGGAGAAATAGTAAACAGATGTGACTGAAACAACATGACAGGTATATTCAATTCTTAGAAAAAGGGAAATATATGATGAGATAGAAGCAGTTTTAACAGTGATCAATAATTTGGTCAAGAATTTCATACATATGAGATCAAAAATTCACAACACAGACAATAGTATATCCCTCAGCTAACCAAATAAAAACCTCATTGCCAACCACCTCATACCAGTGACTACTTTTGTTTCGGTATGGACAGTGAAGTTGCAAATATATAGCAAGAAATATGTTCACTAAGTATTATCAAAATATGTAACATTAATTAGCACACAAATGCATAAAATAAGAGAATAACACACATGCAGGCAGAAATTAGAGAGAGAGAAAGAGAGAGAGAGAGAGAGGACCTGAACTTGGATATGCCCATCTTCTTGGTTAAGAATTTGAAGTGACAGCTGTCCTTGGACATCAAAGTTACTTACTCCACCATCTCGTTTCAAAGTCACATTGATTTTCTCCTCAACAGTCAAAGTAATTGGATCAGATGGAACTGGGGGAGATGACTTGGTTTGACCCACCTTTGGTTGCACATCTTCATAAATCACTTCACCTTCAGCTTTCAGGGATTCCAAAAATTGATTTGTCTTCTGGCTTTTACCAAGCTGCATACCAAGTCCCTTGGGAGGAGCAGTGGCAGCTGAAGGTTGACGACCTGCCATGGCCGGGTATATTAATTCAGTTCTCTTAAAAACCTAAGCCATAGTCTCAAGAGGAATTCAGTTGTATAAAACTCCTGAAGAGCAGCAACTACTGCATCTGGTATGCTGAGAAATACAACTTCATTAAAAAAATTTTGGGTAATTTTTTCTTCAATGTAAAGAAAGTAAAATGCATCTTGCAGCAATTCAGTATGGTCATAATAATAAGAATTTAGGATTAACAAAAACATCAAATATCACAAGGCACAAGTTATCAGAAGTAGAAGAATCTTGCAATGTTCCTTAAGATAAACATAAACAAACCTTTAGACTTGCTAGAATATACATCAATATCGATGGCCAATCCCATCCCAGAACCACTTCCACTACTAGAAATGCTCAAATCACTAAAACTACTATCAATTCTTCCAGATCCCATTGATTGTAAAGACATAAATCCTCCTTTTTCAACTCTGTTCTTTTCAATCTGCAGAATGCAAGAGATATATTTTAAAACAAAAACCACAATGAGACAAAACATTTTGCCTCTCAGCATGTTTTTTCATTATCTAGCTTTTAAATTAATCTCCATCAAAATCTTGACCGAGTACCTTGCTTTTGTCAATCTCACTGGCTTTCCGCTTCATAACATCCTTAGTTTCGTTGATCTTGCTTTGTAACACTAGCTTGTGCAATTTCTCTTCATGACTCTCCATCTCACAGTATTGCTTAACCTGCGCAACAGTCACATTTTCCTTGTGCCCGAGGGAGATAACCTCGTCAAAAGCAAAGATCAACTCAAAAGCTGACTTGGAAATGCCCTCTTCATCAAGAGAGAAACAATACTCAGGCACCTAAAAACACTTAAGGAATCAACTAAGTGTGTCTCTGCTACACTATTGGCACAAGCATCCTCCAGGAAGATACCTTCATGCATCATACTTATTAGAGTTTTAGTTATTAAAAAAAGAAAAAGAATATGCAGCAAACATCAATAAAATTTAATAGCTTCAAGCACAAGCAGCCATAGAAACAGACAGATATTTAAAGGAAAATATAAAAAGGGGTCAAAATCCACTCCCAAGCAGATGAAACAAAAATGATTCAAAAGCCCAACATAGAAAAATGACTAGAATAAGAAGGATACAAGCTTAGAGAGCAGCATCAGAGTCCCCAGATCTTCAACAATATTGCTTTGTTTATTTGTTACAAGTAACAGGTACAATAGCTCTATTGGCTGGTACACATAGCGCACATTCTCAGTCTCCACATAAGTATGTTGCTTTCCAGTGCCTACCAACTTGGGAAAAGCCGCAAGAAGGCCTTCAATTCTTATACGAGACATATTCACAAACTGCCTAGAAACAACCACTGCAGCGAAAAATGGGTTTCAAGAAGAGTAACTGAAAATGCATGTCTCTGTGACAATTTGGTTACTAACAACCAAAATAAAAGCACTAATAACTGATCCCAGTACATAATTACCTAAATCATCAGCTGCTTAACCAAGAAAATTGCAACCATCTATTACATAAGCAAACTACCTTGAACCAACTAAAATTTGACATCAAAGTTTACTTTAATAAGCAGAGCTAGGTCTCAAATAACTCAAAACATAAATAACATTCCTCACAATGATACGAATCATTTACAGATCTCATCCATGCTATAACAGGACATGAAGTGCAAACCTTGGTATATCAGTAACATGTTCGAGTTGCGAAAACAAAATCTAATTTTATGAAAGCTGCATAGATCTGACACTTCCTCAAACCCCACAGTGTGAGATTCTCATGCACTAGAAAGCCATTTTATCCATGCTATAACCAATGGCAGCGTATCACGGAGAATCTAATTTCGTGTATATGCTATAGAAGTAAGAGAAAACTAAGCAAGGGTATAAGAAATAAGCCAGAACTCACCTTTCCCAGACTTATTTACAATAGAAGCGGCAAGCACAACCTACATTACCAACAAAAGATGCACGAATACCAAATCTTAAAAAACAGAAATTATTGTAGACCACAAAAATGAATGACAAACCAACCACCAACACTAACCATCTTGACCGACTTAGCAAACCAACAAAGGAATACTGGTGAACCACGCGGGAGTCCTGTAATTTGTCAACGACAAAGATCTGGTCAGCAATTGCAAAGATAACAATAAGAACTGCAAAAATAAAATAAAAAATTAAAATCAAAAAAGGAAGTGAATAAAATATTCCTAAAAGCTATTTCTCATAGAACAAATTAAAAAAAAAAATCATGCACATAACAAGAAAAGCCACGAGATCTGCAACAATGAAGAAGCACTAAAGCAGGATCGATCTAGCAATTGAAATAACAAACAATTATAAATTAGGAGATTGGGTTCGGTACCGTTTGGGGTGCAGTGCAACCCGAGAAAATAAAAAAAATAATAAAAATTAAAGCGAATAAGTACAACTTCAACGATTTTTAAAATTTCAGATCTGAGAGCAATTACAACAAATGTTATAGCGCAAAGAAATGAAACGGCAATGGCTATGTAAAAACCAAGATCTTCATCTCAGAATTTTGACAGCGGATCGCAACCAAAAGAGAGAGAGAGTGAAAAAAGTACTACCTGGCCTGGGGGAAAGAGCGGGTTGGAAGCCGGAGATATACGATCTGACGGGATGCTTTACTCGATCAGATCTTGCTTGGCAGTGGCAATTCGCTCTCGAAGCGAGATCGATTATCGCTTTGGGCGTTTTGGCATGGTAAAATCGACGCTTTGGGCTCTCGGGCATTTATAGTACTTGTTTTGGGCCATCAATGGGCTGCGTGAGTGGGATTGGTTAACTAATTGGGATAATTTGTATTAATTACGTGTAACGTGGTCGTTTCATAGAAAAGAATTTTTTGGTCAGTAACTTTTAAAAAGTTTAAATTCGGGTCAATAACTCAAAAAAAGAAAAATGTAATTAAGATCACTTTCGTAACTCTAATTCGGTCAAAATAGTCATTATCCAATGGCCTCTCAGCAATGTGTCCTCCAATATGGCAAAACGTAAGTTGCCAAGCCATCTGATTTTGCTTACGTGACAAACCATATATATTCATCTCATCTCCATAACGTAAGGTAACATAAGGTGACATCAACGAATGAGTCAATAATTTTTTTTCCTCTAAAAAACCACTCTATGTTTCTACTCTATCTATTTTCTCTACATAAAAAACCTCTCTTTAATCCTAATTTACCCAAAATGAATAGTTATGTACTTAGTTTGAAAGGAAAAAATGGCCCCTGTGTTCTAAAAAAATTCATCAGTACTAACAATAGCAAGCCCCGTTGCCTTATTCTTGTTCAATAGCCCTTGAGTCAGACAAAAAGTGTTACTTCTTATGCGTGTGAGGTGAGTTTTTGAGATTTATTTTATTAATTTTTAATTTAAAAGTATATTAACAAGATTATTTTATATATTTACATTAATTTTTTTTATATTTTTATACTTATTTTATCTATAAATGATTGTTTATATAAACATATAAAACAATAACAAAATATGATTAAACCAAACACTTTCAAATTTTAAACTATTTATTAGAAATTAAGGATATTCTCTAATAGCAATATATGTACATATTTGTCTAAAATGTCTTCACAATTGTAAGTTGATTGTAATGACATATCATTATTAAGAACTCTTTTACTTTTTTAATAATTATAATTTTATTAATTTTTTTTTAAAGAATAACATTATATTTTTTTTTCATTCAAAATTGAGTACACAATTATTATTATTGGGTAAATTAGGATTAAAGAGGGAGACTCCTTATGCAAAAAAAAAAAAAAAAAAAAAAAAAAAAAGAGAAAAAGAGAAACTAAGGCTGACACCATTCTCATTAAAGACATCTTCCATACCCATAGCATCTTTGGTAACACCATTCATGGCTCTTCCACCAAATTCATCATCTCAAATAACAACCACACAAGGTCAATCATCTTCTTAACTCTATAGTTTTTCAAACTTCTATGGCTTCCACTTTAAAACCTTTAGGATTAAAGATGATTTCTACAATTACAAGTATTGCATATCCCAGTAGACCTTTAAACTTAGAATATGTTATTAAGTTTGAAAGTAATAGTCTCTTGGATGAATTTGCATTTTAAAAATGGATTTAGTTCATCATATTTAGATGTGATTTTTATATTAAAATGTTGAAATATATTTTTGCGAATATGAAAGTAAATAAGAATTACTTAATGATTACCCCTTATGTATATGGGAAGAAAATGAAAATCACTATTGAGTTGATTGTAGATTACTTGAACTTATCGTTGGAAGGTATATGTGTTGACTAGATTAATTCTTGCAATTTGAACAAATTCATTACTTATGAGTAAATGGAAATTATATTTAAGGGACAAACTAATCTCTAAGAAGAAAGTGGAGACATTCAAAAGTCATTATCAACATCTTTCTTATCAATTAAGTCAAAAATCATTTAGAGGATTATGACATGCAACATCAATCTTAGAAGTCATCATTATGACTACTTGACCTTTTCTAATATATATCTCATAACCTACCTATTAAAAAAATAAGAAATTCAATTTGTCTAAGTATATAATGAGAATACTCAAGAAAGCTTAAAAGGAAATAATTTGAAAGTTCCTATATAATATGCATATAAATCACTTACTTTAGAAGTTAGGTATAACTACTATTGGAAATGCTCCTTCTTATACTAGTTTAGGTTAATTCATTAGTACCAATACACCTAAGTAAATGCATTTAGTATAAAGTGAAGAAGTGTGGTCTACACCTTCAAGGAAACCAAAATCAAACCCAAAGTCATTTAGTACAACACTAATACTAGCGAGTTCTATAACTCCTTCCCAAGCCTCTTCTGTTGTTGATTTGGTTTCCTTAACTAAGCAATCCTATACTTTCTCTCAATGCACTGATAAGTCTACAAATATTCGAGTTTTGTTAAAGATATTCTAAAAATATCATAGCGTGAATCATTAGATGAAATTATTCGAGTTGATATAAAAATAATGACAAACATATATTTATTCATACAAAAAGCTCTTATTGATGTAAAATCTTTCAAACCAAATGTAAACAATGATGTTGCATATATTGTTAAAGAAATTAATTTTATTATTTTTTTTATATTTTTAATGTTCAAGTTATTGTGAATTTTATATTATTATTATTTCAACTAATTTTTTTAAAAAATTTTTTTCAAGTGTGAAGCAAATCTTTCTTAACCACTTTAAAATTCAATATTGAATTTTTTTTTCTATTTGAGGAGAATTAGGGATAATGAAAAAAAAATCTCTTATTTAACAATTCATTAATATTTTATATTTATAATATTATTTTATTTTCTTAAAAAATTTTATTAAATTAAATATTTTACTTTTTAGTTTAATTATTTTTCTAATTAAAGTTATTTTATTATTCAAAATTCTACTTTTTTTAATTTTAGTTAATTTATTTTTTAAAAATAGGATTTAAGTCAATTTATCAAAAATAATTACTTATAATTAATATTAAATTTTAAATATTTTAACGAATACTTTTTTTTTTTTATTTTGATTGTCAATTCTCTCGTACTATTATTTTAAATCTCACTTTTGTCTAGAGATTCTTTTGATTTTTTTTTTTGTTTTATCTTTTGAGTGAATTGTCATATTATTTTCTTGATGATTCTTTTATTTAATAATTCATCCAAGATCACTAATTCTTTTATTTGAGTGAAAACTCGCAGTGGACAATTCAACTCGATTCAAGGGGCAAAAAAAAAATCACCAGTCCAGCTATCTAATGGCGTAAAAGTAGAAGCCCAAAGAGACAAAGCAGAAGGCCCAAACTCATCACAGCTAAATTAAGGCAAGATGACTACTTGCCTGTCTCCCTAGCTACCTGTCCACCAACCTGAAGCTTACAGTTGAATCTCACCTCTTCACCCTGACACCCCATCCTCTCTCTCTCTATCTCTAGAAAAAGAAATTGCAGAATCTAGATCAGATCATTGGCTTTTATTAGCTGCTCCTCACTCTCCATTACATTCAAATTCTTAGAAATTGAATTCATCAGAGGCTTGTAAGCCATGGATCTAGCCTTAGAAGAGCTTCAATTCTTGAGTATACCTGAAATATTGAGAGAATCAATCTCGATCCCAAAGCAATCGCCCAAGACTTTCTACCTCATAACGCTTACCCTCATTTTCCCTCTCTCTTTTGCCATCTTAGCCCACTCTCTCTTCACTTACCCTCTCGTTTCCCAACTCGAGAAAGACTTCTACGACAGCCGCCATGAATGGTCCCTCTTCTTGTTCTTCCAGTTCTGTTATCTAATTTTTCTCTTCGCTTTCTCTCTGCTTTCTACCGCTGCTGTTGTTTTCACTGTAGCCTCTCTATTTACCTCCAAGCCAGTGTCTTTCTCCTCCACGATTTCTGCTATACCCCTCGTCTTTAAGCGCTTGTTTGTTACATTTTTGTGGGTAACTTTTTTGATGTTCATTTACAACGCTTTGTTTCTTGCTTTCATTGTCGTCTTGATCGTTGCCATTGGTATCCACAATACCCTTTTGGTGATTTTCTCTTTAGTTGCGATTTTCATGCCTTTTTTGGTGGTCCATGTGTATATAACTGCGCTTTGGCACTTGGCTAGTGTGGCTTCTGTGCTAGAGCCCGTTTATGGGTTCGCAGCTATGAAGAAGAGCTATCAGTTGCTCCAGGGAAGGATCCGTGTGGCTGCGGTGCTTGTTTCTGGGTATTTGGCGACCTGCGGGGTGATTGGAGGGATTTTTGGATCTGTGGTAGTTCGTGGCGGGGAGAGATATGGCGTTTTTGAGAGGATTGTGGTTGGTGGGTTTTTGGTAGGGGTTCTGGTCATCGTAAATCTTGTCGGTTTGTTGGTGCAGAGTGTGTTTTACTACGTTTGCAAGAGTTATCATCATCAGGGGATTGATAAGAGTGCGTTATATGATCATCTTGGTGGCTATCTTGGAGAGTATGTACCTTTGAAAAGCAACATTCAGATGGAGACTTTGGATGCCTAGGGCGGAGCAAACCGTTCGACAATTGGCATGGCATCAGTGTAACTTGTTATGTATCTAATCCTTGTAACGAGTATGTAGAACATTTGATACTTTGTTGTCAGTGATTCATAAACATGAACTTTAGCAATAAGAATTGAGAGAACCACTCTGTTTTACTTGTATTTTACTTACTTCACCACGTCCTGGAAAGTGCTAAGATTTGTTTTCGAAGATTGATTATATCATTTTCCTGTATTTATGTTTTTCAAGCATTGGTGTATGAAATATGATGACTTATAATTGGCTGATTGTGGTCTCAAATCTAAAGTATTTAGCTGCTTTTCAACCTGGCATCTTTGTTCTGTTTGTAACTGAATGATAGAAAATATAAGAAGTTGAGATTTCTTAACAGAAAAATTGTTGGTTGGTTTCCTTACATAGTGCTGCCCTTTCTCCATGGATTACCCTACATAATGGCCTTACACCGTGGATTACCTTGGAATGTGAGGTTGCAGGGAAGCACCTCAAAGTAAGACTGCCTTGTGTATTACTTAATATTTTACTTAAGCCAGACATGATTAACTGATGGATTCATTTTTTGTTGATCCCTTCAATTTTTATTTTGCTTCTAGTTTGGCCAGGCACTTTCATTCCTTTTTTGTAACACATGTCTTGATTACTCCTTCACTATATCTGTCATTTAATCATGTTCTACCTTTGGAGAGGGAGTAAATGGGAGCTAGTGAGTGCTTTTTTCTTTTTCCCAAGATAGTCATATACTGGATGACCAGATGTCTTGTTTGGTTTCTTCATGAAATTGATAACCTTGGCTGCCTAGATAAATGAAGCAACAGATTTGTGGAACAAGCAGTTCACAGGTATCAAGAGTCGGTGTCATGATATTGAACAGAGAGAAGTAAAGTAGTATAATTTTGTTAATTGTATCCAACTGTGTCCATCATTTCTATGTTCTTGTAGTTGCTTATGAGAAGGAGAACATGTTTCTTTTTAGAGTTGATTGGATGATTATGGGATTTGCATCGTCTTTATTGGGTGCACAACACATGGAGTCTACAGCGGAGAAAGCAGACTGTTTACTTTGACAGCCTTGCGCCATGTCACTGAAGCTGTGGTGAGAGCTGCTCTAGACCAGTTGAGCGGTGTTAAGAGTGTCAAATTTATGCCAAACTACATAGAATCAGGGAACATTCCCTATCGTGCTTTGGTGGAGTTGGAGATTCAAAAGCAAGCTAGAGCCATTGATTGTCTCAGAGATTTGCCGATTCTTTCCCATTGATGATGTTGGGATGCCAAAGCCTTTTTGTCACTTCCTGCTGAGGCGGAGATGTTTAATGAATGTCCAATTCAGACGGGTAAGAGGATACATTTGGCAATGATGCGTAGATTTGAAGGCTGGAAAAATCGCTCCCAAGGGTGATCTTTAGGCATGGTAGGAGAGATGCTAATTTGATTGGCGAAGCAAGCAGTCCACAGTTATCAAGATTCTATTGCGTGTCAGTGATGGTAGTTCATTCTGTTTGATTAGTTGCTTGCTGCTTACCTGCCATGTTAGTCGCTAGTTATTGGATTCGATGGGCAAGAACTTTTATGGGTGAGGAACCTTGGTAGACAAGGAGGGTGCCTATTAGGTGGGTGTCTAATTATTTGTGAAGCCTTTTCACTGTATTAATAATTTCAAACATGGATGAATTCTCCTTTTCATTCAGAAACAGAAAAAACAAAAAAAAAAAAAAAAAGAGAGATGAACAATAAAGTTTTCACAACGACGTGTTCCTAGGATTGCAATGGCAAAATGTTACTGTTAAGTGCTGCCCAATTTCACTATTCTGATATGCGTATTCCACCCTCGTCATTTCTTGTAGTTTATTTTTTACTTTGACAGTTTGGGACATGGCAGGCTACATTAAAAAATCTTGGCAGTTTTGGATGCGTAACACACATATTCCCTGACCAAAATTTTAAGTGCAACTGTTAAAAGAATATCTTGGTCCATCTGGTTAAGAATGAGAGACAGAATCTAGAGGCGTTTAAGTAATTGAAGAATGGGAATGAGAATCGCTAGTGGAATAGCATTTTGCGTGCTTTTGTTCTGACAGGTGGAAGCACTACAATTGTAAGACAGGCTAGATTAGCTCATACTTGGATTTAGTAATCAACACCACCCGCAATTCATTCTCATTCTTTTCTTCCACTTGATAGCTTTATAGGAGACCCGGGAGTAACCAGTCGAATCCATCTCCAAAATGGCCAATTCAAACTGGTTTCAGGTTTTTATTATCTAATGGGATAACTATAACCTGCTGCTCTTTGGAACACCAACTGGTGCATCTCTAGACCTCTTCTCCACTGCCCGAGAAAGTTGCTTCACTGCATCTTTTGGTAGGTTGCGGGGTTGGCTCAGCCACGACCCGCCATCCACAACTAATGTTGTACCATTCACATACTTTCCTGAAGAGTCAGATCAACTTCTTACATCAAATATAAGCTGTATAGCGGAAGAGATTAAATTAGAAGTTACTTGAAAATCAGAAAATAAGGACAGACTGATTGCTTGGTTCCCCAATTATGTAAAAAGACCAGATAAATCGATTGGACTGCACTTTTATCCATTGTTTTAGTTTTAACTGTATCCATGAAATTCCAAATTAATTCAATGAGATATGTGTACCTGTCAGCAAATTCTTACCATGTAAAAACTAAGCAGGGGAGCTCAGCTAAAAGGATATGGAGTCAACATACTTATTAATATGTAATTTCATTTGTCTCTGTAGACAGAATTTGGACACTTTAACAGCACAACAAGCACGTCTATAATCATTTATGAGATACCGAGACACACTTTGAAAGGTCCCGAGTAGAAGCACACTTTTCTATGTGCTCTTCTTTTCTCCTTGCATCTTCTTGGGTTATGCAAGTTTTTATTTATTGCCAGTTGTCGTTGCAATAGTCAATTCTACTTACTTGGTAGCAATTCTTACGCATGAAAAGAGGTGCCAGTAACTCAAGCTCAGAAAGATTTGATGAAGAAAAGCTTGGATGTGTAAGATACTAACCTGCAGCTGAAGCAAGGTAGACAGCAGCCATAGCAATATCCCATTTCTCTCCAAATTTGGACAATGGAATTTTCTCCACAGCTCTGCTCATCATCTCATCAGGTGCAAGTTTACTAACACCAGTTGTGTCTTTGATAGGTCCGGGAGCAATCCCATTGACCCGTATATCATAATCTGTCCCCCACTCTAGAGCCAAGTTTCTTGTAATGCTATCAATAGCAGCCTATATAATAATAATATACAATAACATTGTGGAAATATCCAGCAAAGTTCACAAGGAAAAATGTTGAAAAACCAGCAAGCTCAATGAACCAACCTTGGCAGCGGATACATGGATCTGATACCATGTAGCTGTGTAATGCAAAGTTGCGCTTATATTGATTATTGTTCCCCCAGTAGATGGGTCCTTTCCAGGACCCCCTTTCTTGAGATACTTCAGTGCTTCATGACACATTGTAAAAGTACCAAGGGCATCTATGTCCATGACTACAATGAACAACCAAAAATTTGGACTCAGGGATCACGGATGAAAACATCTCAGGTCACATATAACACACGTGAGATGATAGTCACTTTTAGGACTCTAGTAAAGTGGAATGCTCAAGTTCCAACTGCTATGGCGGAACACACATGGGAAAAAAGCGCAATAACCAAACCCGTATCATCTCGGAACTCTTTTCTCTTTTGTTTTTTTCGACATGAACTATATTTGTCTTTTTGGTTGGCTACGTATCATTTTGTGCTCCATCAAGTATAAATCAAATTAATGATAAGCAGTTAGATGAAGAATATTTTTTTGGCAATCTGTTACAATACGTGAGTTTAACATCCCACGAGAGGTCATGATTAAGATCAACGATTTTCGGGTCAAAATCCTATGTCGAGTATCGATGAAAAATGTGCTTTCAGCTCATTTTCCTGCTACCACGGTAAGCAGAGTTTGACCGAGACCAAAATTTTGTCTGAATCTACAGAAATCCCCGATCGGTTTTCAAGTTCTTCCATCTGGTACAAAATTAGGTACAGGAAACTCTATCATAGGACCCACCTGTGTTGCCTTGGTGGCTGGCTAGAAATGTTTGCTTAACCTTTTCAAAGGCCACAGGTTGGAGGGTTTGTGAAGGAAAAGAATCTACCAATGAGAAAAAACATAAACCTGATGGTTATTAAAAAAAAAAAACAAAAACAAAAAAAATTACCTGTTTTAAAACCGTTAGGGGATAAATCTTCGGCTGGCACAAGAAAATTACCGGCCGCAGCATTCACAAGAATGTCAAGTCTGCCAAAATGCTTGACAGTAGATTCTACAGCTCGTGTAGCATCGCCTCTTTTCCGAACATCTCCTTCTATTCCTACCGCCTAAAATATATAAGAAAGAACGGAAGAAAATAATAATATAAAACACAGGATAAGAAAAAGAAAAAGAGATAAATACCGCATAATTTAACAAAAGAAAACAAAGATATGGTGTACGATCAACTTTCTCAGGAACCAAACAGGGCGAATCCAAATTAAAGAGAAAAGGAAAGTTAGAACGTACGGGGATGCCAAGGGAGTGGAGAGAGGCAACAGCGGAGTCAAGCACGTGCTTGCGTCGACCCATGATAGCGACGGAGGCACCATGTAATCCCAACTGAAGTGATATCTCATACCCGATTCCTGAGCCTCCTCCAGTCAACAAGGCCACCTTCTCTCTCAGTACGTCTGGCTTAAATGGTGAATCAGCCATTGCATATATCAGTCTTCCCCTTTCTTTCCCTGCCTTTGTCCCGTTTTTTATCTTCAAAACTTCTGTATTGTCCTAAAGGTTTAAAAAAGATCCGGTTCCTGCTTTTCATTTGAAAAAATTATAAAAATATGATACATAATAATAATATAATATATAATAATATAAATAATTTATTTTATATAATTATAAATATTTAAATATATTTAAATAATTAAATTTTATTAAAATTATTTTTATTATAATAAGTTTATAATATAACTTAACATTAATATTTCTTAATTTTAATTTATTAATATTTTAAATTTTAATATTTAAATTTAAAAATATTTAATTTAAATTTAAAAATATTTAATTTAAATTTAAAAATACCAATTAATTAATTTTTAAATTTATAATAAATTAATTTAATATATTTTTATTAACTTAATTTTTTATAAAATAAAAATAATTATTAATATATTTATTCGTTTTATTTATTATTATATTTTTAATCAAATTAATTATTAAAATATTATTAATAAATATTTTTATAAAATTTTAAATTATATCATAAAATTTATTTAATAAATTATAATAAATATATATTATTTAAAAATTATTTAAAAAATTAATTTTATATACTTTTAATAAAATTTTTAATAATATTAAATAATTATAAATTTAATCATTTTTATTTTAAAAAATTATTTATAATAATAATAATTAAATTAATATTTAAATTATTTTATAATTAATTTTATTTTATATTTTTTATTAAAAATTTTTTATGAATATTCATTTTACATAAATATTTTTATAAATAAAAAATTTTTATATATTATTTTTTAAATTTTTTATTTATTATATATATTTATTTTTTATTTTAAATAATCTTATTAAATAATAATATAACAAAATATATTAAATATTTATTATTAATATTAATAATTTTATTATAAATTATTTTATAATTTTATAATTTAATAAATTATTAATAATTTTTTTTTTAATTTTTTAATTTATTTATAGAAGCTGTAGCAGAGCATCTGCACACATCTGCACCAAACTTCTTTATTTACAATAAAGGCTACACTTTAACTTTTCTCTTCTTTCAATTAGATGTCCCCACGTGGTAAGCTCTAGCACTGCCAAAACAAGAGTTGTCACCACCCATCCAGTTGTCATGCCCTTCTGGCAACATTAATCTGTTCTGGCAGCATTTAAAAGTCGTAAGCTCTAACACTGCCAAAAAAACAAAAGAGTTGTGATTACTAGGGAAAGGGGTTGGTAGCATTTAAAACTAATGTCCAACATAAATATATTAGTAGGTACAAAAAATTGTCAATGAATTGAATTTCAACTCTTTTACTTTAGTGTCTCATTTGTTTAACCAACGACGGTTAGAATAAATAAATTTTATTTGAAAAATAGGTGGAACTTTAATTTTAGTTTTTTTTTTTAGTATTAATTTTAGTCTTTACACAGTCCCTCTACTTCCGCTTCTCCAAGGCTTGGACCAAGCTCGAGACTGGGGTCAATCCGTGCAGTTGATAAAAACTTAAAAAGACGACATGACCAGTTTTATTGTAACATTATTCTTTTTTGAAACGAAAAATAAGAACTATACTATTTTAAGTGAAGAAATTAAAGTTTTATCTTTTTCTCCAAATTATAATTTCAGTATCCATAAAATTACGCCTGATTTGTTAGATGCCTGAAATAACTACATAGTGTACCTAAATGTTATGGTATTAATGTTATTGTACGTACCATAACATGTATTTAATCGAGGGGTTCGACCAAAACCAGCAATTTAAGAGGGAAATATACTATTCATGTTGGGCTTTAGTCCGGATTGTTAGTTGGTAATGCCCAAATACCTTTGAATTACGGGGTCAGTACTTAAAAGATAGAACTCTTGAATGCATGTGATAGGATTGAGATTATGGAGAAGAGAAATTGAGTTTTACTTCCAATGCAAACTGATTACAAAACATTCTTAGAAGAAAAAAGAAATCATACCTTTTATTTTTGCAAAAAAAAAAAAAAAAAAACTTAAAGTATGCAAGTCATTGTAATATATCAGTTATTGTGTATAGAAATTAAGGTTAAAATTACTTATTCACATCCTGTATTTAATCTTTTTATAAGAAAAAGTCATCACTTATTATTAGATTTTAGTAAATATTCTTATATCTGAATTCAAAAATGATTGGGCGTCATGGATAAAGTGGTTAGCAGATTTAATAGGAAGGAGTCAGGAAGCAACTTGCATTGTACGAGGAGCTCACGTGTGTTTCTTATAACTAACGAATTTTGATTTGTTTTCCGTAACGTAAGCAACCGTTGCAACAATGGGAGCGGGTAATAAATAATGTGTTAAAATATAAATTTTTGTCCTTATACTAAAATTAATGAATGTCAATAAAATGAATTAAAATGAGTGAATTAATTATTTTTATAAACTAAGCTGAAGAATTATAACTTTTCTCACAAATTGGAGACGTGGCAAGAGATTAAAAATTTCATATCATTAAAGTGTGCAAACTTAAAATAACCTATAATATTTATAAGTTTTTTTTTATTATTATTTACAAACTTTTATTTGTATGTATATATAAAATTTTAAAAAATTATTTAACATAATATTAAAATTTAATTTAGCTCTCCTGTTGCACTTGTCATTCGATGGTTCGACTTCGGGATTTAGCTTGTTCAATTCAAATTTTATTGTGCCGCTTGTTTGTCGGACCCACAACGTGTAAAGAGGTAGTGTTAAGAGTATATATACCTCATATTATTAAAATATAAAAATTATATAATTTGTAATGTTCATTGAATTCTCTTATTTATAAATTTAAATTTTTAGGTGAATATAAAATTTAAATAAATTATTAGATAAGAAAAATATGTTTGATGATTAAGAAGGATATGGCTTGAAACTTTTCGTTGCTCCGTCTGCCTAAAAAAACTCAAATAAGGTAGAGATAATTTTTCATACACTTTTTTTTTTCCTCCCTTCCCTTTTTCTTCTAACACAACGTTAGACAGCGGAGGAGGCGAGGGGATACCGTATAAAGTAAAATTGAAATAGATAACATTAACACCAATAAATTATTTTTTATTGAAAACTTTCGAAATTAAAATAACCAAATGGAAAGAATAATTAGATTGAAAAAGAAGAATTATTTTCACGATAGATTTTTTGTTGCACACAAGCCGGAAGTAGGACCTTGCACTCTATGAAATTAATCAGCCTTGATAATTTTAATGGGAATTGAGGGCAAAACAACCCCCCAAAATGAAAAAAAAAAAAAATGAACCAAACTCATATGTAGCCATTGTTGCTAGTATTATATATGCATTTAATACATTGCATCCACAGTCGTCTGTGGGCTAGTCATGTGTTAATTGCATACAACATATTTGAACTGGATCTATAATTTAAACATGACGATTGATTTTGTTACTGTCATTAGTGAATAATAAAAAAGGAGATTTTTTACTATCTAGTGGTAACAAGTCATTGAAACTATTAATTTTTGCTTGTTTCTACTAAAATCGAGCATTGAAGATAAATTTTCTCCAACATGACACTATTTTATTTTTTTTTCATTTTCTAACACTTTAAAAATCGAGGCCAATTATTTTCAAACTGAGAGAGAGTGATGAATATCAAGAAAAAATAATTTCTATTATTTAAGAATTTACTGTTATTTTATATTGATAATTATATTTTAAATTTTATTAAACAAAATATTTTATTTATTATAAATATTATATTATTTAGTATAGATATTATTTTATTTTTTAAATGAATATTGAAATTACTTTTTAATATTAAGTTTTATTTCAAATAAATTTTTGCGTCAGTTTGTAATTTTGATGAATTTTTATTTTTTTATTATTTTTATTTTATATTTAGTTCTCTTTTATCATTTGACTTGTTTGTGTCCTGCCTGGCAGTGCAACGTTTTTTCCTTTATTTTGCAAAGAATATTCCGACCACATAGCCTTGGCCTTTCGCCGTAGCAAGAGTTTGCAAGCTTAATTTAGATGTCACTTGCATCGTGCATTAGTCATCCTATATAACCTTAGGCTAGTTCAAAGGTCACCCAAGTAAGATTTGGGGGATATTCTGACGTTAGAATCTATAGCTACCCTCTAAAAACTCTTGCCTCCTTCGATTCAGCTAAAGACCCAAAAAAAGAAAAAGGCCCATGTGTTCTTCGAGTAGGCACTAATAGCTAACTATTAGAATTCATCAACGATGGTCGGCCATAATCAATTTCTCATTTGTTTCATTGAATCATGCAGAGCCATGCAAGGAAACTCAACGAAAAAGAAAAGTAAGAGTTGACTACTTGCTGCACTAATTATATATAAATGTTGACCTTTGATTCATGAGTTCAATTGGGGGATGAGAGAGATAATCCAGAGTCCTAAGGCACATGATTTAGGAGACCATTTGCGTAACCAAAAATAATATATTCACACACACACAATGTCATTTGAAAATATAGCAAAAGGCAATACATTAGTCAGATCTGGCGTGGCGTCTGAAAAAAAAGGGTGGGTCTTCCATTAGAAAATGAAGTGAGTAACAACTCCAGCCTAGCTTAATTAAAATTTTAACTAATTAATCAGTAACTTTCATCGTGATGATGAAAGAGTAAGAAAAAATGGCGTTGGCAGTACCCTCTAAATATCATTTCTTTTTCTGCAATTTGTTTTCTAAGTACTTCGCACAACATGCAAGAAGATATGCAAAACAGGCGTGGCCGCCTGTGGGTCGGCTCAGACAAGGAAAAGAAAAAATATTTTAATTGAATTTTAAATTTTAACAATACAATTTTATATAAAATATTTTATTTATATTTTATTTTTTTTAAATCTGAAAATTTTGATTTTGTAATTTATTGTTTTAAATATCACGTTTAAATTTTTAATAATAAAAAATACTTTTTTATCTTTTACTTAAATTTTATATTTATTTATCTATAAACTTATTTTTTTATTTAAAAAGTTTTAAAATAAGCTTCATTTCATTTCTTTTAAAGAATCCAATTCAACGCTGCACAAATTAAATGCAAAAGTTAATTTAGGCACGACATGACAAGAACCCATCACGCTTAAGTCCATGGGTTGGGTCAGACTCATTGTCCAAATTTTTTAGTATAACATAGTACGAAACAAATAAATAAATAAAAGCAACTGTGCTTTAGAAAAATTAAACCGTGTTCGGCATAGCACGGGTCATTTTACATGCCTACATGCAAGTCGGGAACTCTTGATCGTACATCTCATGCGCTGTTGGAATATTCGCACGTGTACATTTTGGTTTAGCAGTTGACTTGTTCTTAAATTATTGAAAAGAAAGAAAATATTTTACACACTAACAAAGCCTGTGGCGTGGGCACCAAATAAATTTTGTTAGAATTGTGAATACATTCAATTTATCATAATTTAATTAACTATATGGACGTGGTGTTAATTTGTAATCAAGGCAACTCGTCCCACAAGCCACTAAGTTGTTAATTAAAGTTGGTCTGGAAATAAAATTATTAATTGGCCATGGGCCAATTCCTCGAACATTTTTGGCCACATTAAAAAGGAAACAAAACTTGTTTTCCAAAAGGCAAAAGGTAAAACAGGCGATGAAAATGGAATTGAAATGCGCCACTAGGCGCTTGCTAGCTAAATATACTTGATTGGATAGTTCGTGAGCAGAAAAGAGAGCGCATTTTGCTAATCCTGGTGACAATTGACGGTATTGGCCAACTTGTCAATAAAGGCAATGTACTTAGGGTGGCCTTATCTTGGCAATTTACTGCAATACTCAGATACGCTATTATGTTCCACATTCTTGTTTTATGCTCTCCGCGACGCTGAGGTCATCTCAGAAGTTTCGGCAGACAAGCATCAGATAATATATATATATATCATTCACTTTTCCGTAGACAAATAAGATGTATT
Organism: Rhizophora apiculata; assembly: GCA_037832385.1. Taxonomy (NCBI): domain Eukaryota; kingdom Viridiplantae; phylum Streptophyta; class Magnoliopsida; order Malpighiales; family Rhizophoraceae; genus Rhizophora; species Rhizophora apiculata. The sequence goes on along the minus strand of CM075433.1, from coordinate 850,745 downwards.
ATCTCGTTTCTAATAATGTTGCTGGAGAACAAGATGGCTCGGTCTTTTTTAATTTTTTTTTATTTAGATGAGTCAAAGTGGCTTGCTATTCAGCATTGATTTACAACCGGAAGATCGTGATCCTTCGACGTGACCACGTTGAGTTTTACGTCCGAATTGAAAACAAATCTTCATTAGTGTCAGAGCGGGTGGGATCCCAATCTAATTGCACTATTATATTTAGCAGACAAAATCATGAATGTTTTTGCCTCTCTACATGTAAGAGATAAAAAGAAATAAGAGCTCATCTGCATTGTGGAGATCCGTCCTGTTAACGGGTGGCTTTTTTATTTTTATTTTTATTTTTTTTATAATCTTTATAGAGGTAAAATATGCTAGAAAAACAAAGGTTACCAATAATTTAATTGCAATGATTGTCTTTGGCGACGAGGACGGCGGACTTACGGAGAATGAACGAAAAATAATGGCATATAAGACACAATAGATTGGCCGCTAGTGCTGCGTGTAATGTTAACAAAAGAAGGAACATGAGTGCGACGATAAATACATCATCTTAAGGGATTTAAACACTGCGGGACCCTCAACAATTTGGCAGAGACTGTCATCGGCCAATACTGATTGATTTCAACTTCTAATAAAGAAATTCAGGTGGTCTCGCAACCTTCTGGCAGTTTTTTTTTTTATTAAATTCATTAAAACATGAATTATATAATAAAATAATTCTGTTCACTTCTATAAAAGATTAAAATTAAAAATTTCAAAAATTAAGGTTTAAATTCTTAATAACCATTAATGTCTACATACCAAATGTACTTGATTGTATAAAATATTTAAGTGCACATCTACACTTGAGCCAAAGATAATATATCTATAACAGAACAAAGAAAATTCGTAAAATAGAAAAAAAATCAATTGTTGTTTAGCGCAGGAATCGCCCAACTCTTTTGGTTATTTACGCTTTCATTTGATTGAGCAACTCCTCGTTTGATATCTTGGTTCCTATGGGAACTGTTATCTACTTGTTACATAGACTGACTGGTTATGAGGGTATTACTCTGGCAGGTAGAAATGAAAACATAGAATCTCAATTTGCACACAAAAAACTATAGTGCACGAATAATTCATTAACAATATCAATGGGTGCGGTAGTTGAAATACAATCAGTTCATATGGCAAGTAATGAAGAAATTAACTAGCATTTTATTCTAAAACAAATCAGTACAATGCCTTTCTTTATATAGAAAAGGAGAGGAAACTGAAAAGAAAAATTATATAAAGACATGCTAAGCACACATGAGTATATATATATTTTTTAAATCATAAACATACATAAAATAAATACACATATTAAAAGCAGAAAATAACTCTTTCATAATGGATATCTCAAAATGGGAAAGCAATCCCCGTGTTAGTGTTATTGCCAATTGATGGACCATATAAGATTATTTCTGTCAGTCATCTCGTGTGGGGTCTCAAAATCATTGTAACAATTGGGCAGGCGTTACAGACTGCTTAGATCTCAATGATAGCTTTGCACTACCTGACTCCGGGGCCTCAAGCACCACATTTAAAAAGTTCATAATGTTCTGAAATATAGTTCTAACTTTCCTCTTAATAAATTAAAAGTAATTTAATGTCTTTAAGATATTTATAATAATATTTTGATAATTATTTACAACTTTTCTAATGGATATCAAACACAGTATACTAATTATTACCAGACTCAATGTCAATATTTCTTTTGTTATATCTAAAAATACCGAATATTACAAGACACAAAGTAAAAAACGTTTAATATAAATTTTCTATGGCAATTTGAATCTTTATTCTTCTTTCATTAAAAAAAATCTTTATTAGATATTTTTCCACGAAAAAAAAGATGCATTTTGATACTGTACTACGACTACTTGCTTATTGTCCCACTAACAATTGTTTCATTTGCTATACTCAATCTTTGCTTACGCCACTGCGTCTACTCGTTTATTTGAATGTAAGAGATCAATCATATCTTGCATTGTATAATCCATAATTCAACAAACGTTTAAAATTGTTCTGTGGACTTTTCTATCTTGGACAGAAACATGCCAGAAACAATTCCTAACGTCTATAATATGACATTTTAGCCTATAAAATCAGCAAAAGTCCAGCATCCAACCGCCAAAAGGATAGCTTTTTTCTTGTCACCCCCTTTGCATCTATTCTTGCGTCCTTCTGTCATCTTTCTCAACTTACAAGCATGTCCCAATTAAGCAGGAAATCCATGAACTTTAAAGGGCCAAAATTTGAAAACATTCAATGCAAATCATGCCATAGAAGAGCATCAATTAAGGGGTCAGAATCATAAAGGAACAAGAAAAAACGTTACTACTGTTTTGAGGAAAGAAATTGCAATGAAAGTTTCTTAAGATAGTGCCTACCATTAAACACGCAAATAGAAGAACATTCAACATTCAACATCAACTAAATTTCAATATACGGCATTCTTGGGAGGAAATAATAACAATTCAGCAGACTATGCAGCAGCCATAATGACATATGTACATTCATAAAGGGAAGAGATTTGAAAATTAATTATCAAATTACACCACATAGAAATAACAACCATTACAATTATGATGATTGAAATGTTATTGTTATATTGTACATTGATATTATATGTATTGGTTGTTGTAGCAATTTGCAATAAATGAAAGAAAATCCACATTGTATATTCTACCATAAGACAAAAAGTCTAGATTGTACTTGAAATATTAGTTTGAAGTCAGTGAAACTTGTGGTTATGATAATAGTGTGTAAGCTTTCTTTAATGATCCATAAAATACTTTCTTTTGAACCTATATTAATGCAAAAACTTTCTTTTTTTGGGGGGTATAAATTCAAACATAACCATTACAAGCATCAACAACTATTTTTTTTTTAATTATGTAAATATCTTTTTCTTTGAAATTGAGGTTGCAATTGCTACTTTCTTGTTTCCATGGCTTCTTTTTTTTTTTTTTTTGTTCATGATTCTACATTAATGCAAGATAATTTCATTAATAAACTTAAGTGAAAATAAAACCATAAAACATTAAAAATTTTTAGTAAATAAAGTAAGGGTAAGTAAATACTGTTTTCCTTGAAGTTAAGGTTGTAGTTAAAGTGTTCCCTTGATTTGTTGTTAAGTTTGTTTTCTTTTTACCCTTCATTAATGCAAAATAAAATTAATGATAAATATAGTGAAAATACAAAAATTAATAAATTAATTAATGTATTAAATCTATGCAAATTTTTGAGTTATGGTTGAAATTATGATAATTAGCATATCTAATTGTGAAGGATCATTTTTTTTTTTATGACTTGTCACCTTTTTTACTTGTTTTATTCTTTTTGGGTCTATTAACTTTTTTGTCTCAACTTTAGTGATTGTATGACTTCTTCCCCTTATGTAGGATCAAGGTTTGTTTCATAAAGAGAATGAATAATAGAGTAGTTGGCAACCATATACTTCTACATAATGAAATACTCATCACCATAGTCATCTAAATTTCTCTTGGTATAATTGGTAACACAAGTCATATGTTTGCAAGGGATACTAGAGACAATTCATTCTTTGTAACTACATGTCTTTAATTCAAGATTTACAAAAAAAAAAAATTTATATCATTAAATAACTGGAACTCGTTACTAGTAGAAATCAACCTAAGATGTTTGGCAACAAAAGACACCGTTTGTGACTTATGCTTGATAGTTGGTGCAATTTTTTCCTCTCAACTTGAAGCTCTTGTGTACCTCTTATGCATTCTGACCATTAATTGGATTATAATGTTCTCTCAAAAAGTTAAAATTAGCTTGTTTTTAAATTTCTCAATTATTAAATTGAAAGATTTAGTCATATTGTTGGTTTTGTAATTAATCTTGACATCAATGTTAAATGACCATTTGCATTATTGATTTATTGGAATTTTTATAAGATACTTGACATTGTCTTTAGTTTGAGAAAATACTCCTATTTTTGTATTTGTCTTCACATAATTAGGATAGCAATATCACTTAGCTACCTTCCAAAACAAATCTTTTAATTCTAAATTAGGTTAATGTGATTTGAAATTAGCACAAATGTGTCTTGCACATTTTTTATGTGTAACCTTTGGAAAATGATTATCTACAACAACAATCATACCTTGCACATGCATAAATTATAAATGTCACAACCAATGCTAAAGAAATTAAAAAAAAAAAAAAGAACTAATAAAACTACCATTGATTTTTCTTTTTTTTTTTTTTAAAAAAAAGAAAGTCATTCTTTTTATCTATTAAATATAAAGATCATTAGCTTTCCTTCCATTATAAATCCAATAAATTGATACAACAAGTTCATGAGTCAATCCTAACTGGAATTGCATTCCTTTACCATTACATATGCCACAAGAAAAATCCTCTTACTTCTATAAATTAAGATTTTTAATAGTATACTTCTAACACATAACCCCTTTAGATGACACTTATCTAAGCCAATGAAGGGTCTATACCTAACTATAAAATTATCCATGCATGCTTTGAAGTAGATAAATAATCTTGAATCCTCTTTTACTTCAAACTCTAATTTGATCACAAAACCAAAATTAATTTATTTAAAAAGGTTTACATGCCTTGGTAATGTCTTAAAAGATTTTGTATGTTACCTCTCAATCCATTTTATAACTTTTCTTCTCCACCTCTATAATTTCACAAAATATGGCCCTACTCTATATGAATCCTTTAAGACATTAAACAATAATTCAAAGCCTCATGTTTATATCAACATAAAAAAAGAGTAAAAAAACCTTTGCTATCTAGTTTATGTTGGTCCTTCTAACTTTCTCAACTTTTACACAATTTTATGTGTCATTCAATTTCTTAAGCATAAGTGTATTGTCATACATAAAAAGAATAGTAATAAATCAAATTTTAAATCAATTATTTCTTTTTGAATTTTAGAGTAAATAAGGTTCACACCCTTTCACATAACATATTCTTTTAAAATCTCTCTAAACATGTATAATTTTTTGAATAACTAAGTTTCACATAATTGTACTCTACCTTTCTCTCTGTACTTAAAAAGAATGTTTTTAATCCTATAAGTAGGTTTTAACTTTTTTAAGTTTATTCTTTTTTTTATCTTATCCTTATTGATTAAGTTTTCTCCATTAGAAGCAAATAAGTCACCTAATTCATTATTTTTACTCCTTTTTAACAATGTTATTGTCACTATCATTACCACCAAGCCCTAACCCTTTTTACTTCATCTAACATATGATGTTATAACTTATTTTCATTAATGGCATTTTTAAGTCAATTATCAACATCTAACTCAGTATAATTATATTCCTCATTAGACACTTCAAAATCCATGTCCTTTTATCATTATTAATTTTAACTTCTTCACCTTTCACCATATGTCTATACTTAACTCTTCTTCGTCTCTTATTACTCACAGTCTCCTTTAGTTTTTTGTTTTCTCACAACTTTTCTTTAACATGCCCTTTTTATGTTTATACCCTTAGGTAGAGAAGTACTAATAAGTGTATAAATATAAACAACACTACAAATAGGAGTAAAAAGTTCCCCCCTTCCACTAACCTTACAGTTTGCATTTTTAACGTTTAACTTCTTTGAAATATATGCATTATCATATTCATTAAGATTTTTGCTAACTTCTCTTTTCGATTTAAGACTCATCCTGAGAACAAAACCATAAATAGGTTTTATAGTAATCATGGATGCAAATTTGTCAGTGTTTAAATTCTCTGACATATTCACATTTTTTCTATATTTAGACCTCTTAATTTTCATATTCAACCTAAGGTTTCTCATAAGAACATTAGCACAAAAAACCATATTGTCACTAGTCACACTAGTTATCATAATAGTAGTACCAACACAAGTATGCACATCTAACAAAGTATCATCTATAAAAGCACAAATATCATTTATAGAATTTAAAAGATTAACTTCATCACCTTATTGGACACAATCATTACTTGGCTTTTTTGTTTACTCTAAGGTAAAAATGGGATGTGGGTTCATTGAGTGCCCTTTGTAAATCTCCATCATTTTTAATATGTAAATTAGTATATGTTTTTAATATGAAATCATGCTTTATCATGTCAAAAAAAGCCTTGCATAACCTTAGAAGATCAATGAATATTACGTAGTCTTTCCCCATAATCTCTTTTCTTTCTTTTTTTTTTTTTTCTTCATAATGCACAACAAAGGTCAATATAATCTCCTTATTAAGCACATAATAACAACACAAAGTCACAAATTAATTAATTAATAAACAAACCCTATATATTAAAATATTTAAATCTTATCATTTGAAATTGATGAAAGAATTGTATAAAATCATCTAATATAATACAAAACCAATTAATTAATTAATTAACCCTAATTGAACCCTATTATTTTCAAAACTCAAAATTTTGATTTTAACAAACCTGAAGTGAATCTTTCAAAAACCCTAAATGATATTATAAAACATATAAAAATCATTGATACTATATCAATTCATTTAAATAAACCTAAAAAAATAATCATAACTTTAAGCAAGCCATATTAGAATATTTAAAATAAACTTACAAATAAATTAAACTCTAATATCATGAAATGGTCTTCAAATATAAATAATTTTAATGGTTTAAAAGAAAAACTTTTAAAAAAAAAAAAGAAAAAAAAATTCAACTAATTTTATTGAAACAGAACCAATTATAGTGATATAAATGAAAGAAGGAGAGTTTTAAGTTTGAAAAAAATGAGAGAAAAGGTTTCTCAAATGTCAATAACTGTTATAATCTTAGTGAAAAACCTTTAAACAAAAAAAAATTATCAAGTTTGATGAAAAATAATAGATTATAGTGATCTAAGTGAAAGAACAAAGGTTTGAGTTTAAAGAAATGAGAGAGAAAAAAATATTGAGATGTTTAGTGGCATAGTAAAATTAAAGTGTCTTTCATTAGAATTAAATACATATATGAGAATAAGCATGTCTTTTTACAACATTCATTAATGTTAACTACACTAATTAATTATAGTATATTCTCGGTTAATTTAAAAAATTTACAATGTAAAATATAAATATATCTTAAATAAAAAGTGTGAAATATATTTGATGTTACATAAGTTTTATAACACGCCATTGAAATTCCTACATGTGTTAGACAAAACTTTTAATTGGCTTAAAAAACATCTAATTCGAAAACATATACATTTAAAATTTATCTTTTTGCACGTATAACTACCATACATACATTACATATAATTGTAAGATAAACACTACAATTTTTCAAACTCAATATATTTATATGTGTTTCATTTTCTTCACGTTGTTATCCAACTTATATTAATAAACAAGTTGACGAGAAAAAGTTATATGAATAAGAATTGCAGGCATCTATAACATGGACTCCAAAATATTAAACCTGGCTGATGTTCGACTACCGCATGCATTCAGGGAATGGAACTATTGTACAAATTTTATGACTATTTGGGAGTGCAAAGCCCCGTTGATTTTCAGCTTTGTGACAAGCCTTTACCAGGGATCATGACATTGATTCAAACGGACCTGCCTGGGGTAGTTGTCCCAAAAGATGACTAATCTTATTTTGATGTTTTGATTTATTTTATTTTTTTCTTCATCCTCTTGTCGTAAGAAAAAAGGACTATTATAATCATTAATGGTAAATTTTGCATTTTTTAATATATAATTATAATTAATAATAAAAATTATAAATGCATTATTGTTATATTTATATAGATAGGTATTAAATTTATTGTAAAAAAAACTGCACTGAGAACTTATAGAACATATAGATAATGCGTAAAGAATTTCAAAATGCGCCTTTCAGTGATGCATTAAGTATTTGTACATCGCAGTCATATCATCCCATAATTGAATGCTCATTTTCTACTTATGTATACATATAACTTTCAAATAATACATGAATTGTATACATTCGTGAATTATATTCATAAATGACAATGACGTGACATGACAAATTTCCGGGTAGACGCATCAAGGTCTCCTAATTTAGATGCCCATAAGCACCGTGCACCACTACTAAATCAGCGTATAATCACGTTAATAAACAACTCTTAACATTATCGGGACAAGGAAACAATTTAAGAGAACCTTGCAAAAACGAAATATCATGCTATCCATGGAAAATATTAGAGGGTCAGGGAGGCACCGGAAGAGTGGCGAGTGAGCTCCATTTTTTTTTTTTATTTAATAAAAAAAATATAATATATAAATAGTTTAAGACAAAATCAAAATTTTAAAAATTAAATTGAAATAATTAATTGAACGGATAAAATTAAAAATTAGAATATAATTTGACTTAATTTATTTTAAAAATTATTAATTTTAAAAAATAATAATTAAATTGATAAATTAAATTATAAATTAATAAATTAATTATAATTTTTTAAATTTAATTAATTTTAAAAATAAAATTTTTCTTATTTTTATTTTTTAAAAAATAAAAATTATATTATTAAAAATTTTTATATATTTAATATTAAATATTAATTTTATTTATTTAATTTTAATTAAAATAATTTAATTTAATTTTATAATTTTATAATTTAATAATTGAATTAATTTTTAAAATTTTAAATATAATATACACGAACTCTAAAAAAAAGTGTATAAATAATTATTAAAAATTATTAAATATATAATTATATTATATTTATGTACATATTTTATTTTAATTATCTATATATTATATATTTTTTCAAATAAAACAAAAAGATTTGGGTGGGTCGCCCCTTGGCTTCCGTCTCCCTGTGTCTCGTGGTTGCATTGGAGTCCTATCTCATATGGTTCATTAACCCAAAAGACAAAAGCTGACATGGTTATCATTATATATATATATATATATATTTCTCCCTCATCCTTCAGTGGCTTTACTCGGGAATGGAAAAATCTTTTCTTTTTTTTTTTGTCATCAACTAGATATCATCCAGAATCTGCGAGTCTTGGACATGTGTAGGATTTACTCACATGCTATCCTCCTTGAATAAAAATATATTTAAAAAATTTTAATTTAAATCAAATACATAAAAATATATTAAATTATTACTAAAATTGTTATGATTGATATATAAAAAAAAAAAAATGTCCAATTAGAGCAAAGTACAAAGGAAATTTTTGATTTTTTTGACAATTATAAAATACAAATAAAAATACTGCCAACTCCCCTACTCTTATCTCTTAAAAATGGGCAAAGACAGTATTGCCTATGTTTCTTTCAAAGTGAAAACTGAAGAGGCGGTTTCTTTCTCTGTGCCGTCAGCAGTTAATCAAACAGCACTAGCCTTGACAAGCCTCACCTGCATGACATCTCTCTCGTGTCTCCCTCCTCTGGCAGCTTCCTACTACTTCAAGAACCGACTTGGTTTTAGCTCATTTCTGTGTTCCAACTAATGGGTGATTGAGATTTTTTCTACCAGTTTCTGGTCCTGACGCTGAGATTGAATTGAAGGGACCCCACCGAAGAGTTTAGGTCTAAAGGCAGTGGAGTTAGTGCTAAAAGTAAAACACATGATTTTTCTTACTCCTCCAGCATAAGAGTGACTTTTGAAGCTGACCTCTCCTTAATCGACTGTCTGCAGTATGTTGGTTAATATTTCTTTGGTGGGGATGTCAGCTTTGTTACAAGGAATTGAAGTACCTCGGAGCTTCAGTTTTGACTCGTTTTTTCAGCTCAGTATTTGAGTTAAGCCATAAGCTTTCACCTTTGACCCTTTTTTTCTTGATCTGTGTTCCCAAGCTTTTGCTTATTCTCTTGATTTTAGTGGTGGGTTTTGGTTCTCTGTTGGATTGGCGAACGGTGGATTTCAAGTGAAGATTAGGTTTCTAATTGGTTTTGCTTCTCAGATTGGATTTTTTTTTCTTTTGTTGTGGAAATTTGGTTTGAATTCTCTGGTCTTTAACTTTGGGAGGGAACACTGTTTGGTAGCAGCTTAGGTGTGATCTGGAGCTGAATAATGGAAATGGCCTCGAGAGCAAGGATTGATGAAGAAAGTGACGACAACAAAGGCAGTATGTGGGATTTGGATCAGAAGCTTGACCAGTCCATGGATGAGGAAGCGGGAAGGCTTAGAAATATGTACAGAGAAAAGGTAACTACTATCAATTAAATCCCCCTTTTCAATTAATAGCCACAATGTCTCTGCTTTCCCTTAAGTGATATATTTCCTTGATGGGATGAAATGGTTGTAGGCCATTGACTAATCTTAATTATCTTCCATTTCTAGGCTGAATGACATGCTAAAGTCTCGCATTCCTCTTTGAACTGCAGATTGCAAAGGCTTTATAATTTTTGAACGTGTGTCAATTTAGTATATACATTATACTAAGTTTGTGATTGCATTGTCGTCCTGTTCTCCTTTTGTTTAGTGAATTTTCCTTTTGGAAAAGCAAAGGTGAGTATTTGAACTCCAACCTCTCCCCTCTAAGCCCCTTTAAGGGCTTGAGGTGGCTATCAAGCTAAAGCTTGATGGTTAAGTTTGTGATTGCATTGCTGATTATTGTAAGTTGAAGTAATGCATGTGTGAGATTTCAAGGTGAATTCATAATAATTGGATTTTTTTTAAGAATATTGGGGTTATAGGTATTCTAATTTCATTTCTCCTGTGAATACAATGCTGATTCTTTCAGAAATTCTCGGCACTTTTGCTTTTGCGGCTGGCATTCCAGAGCCTTGGAGTGGTTTATGGGGACTTAGGCACTTCTCCCTTGTATGTGTTCTACAATACATTTCCTGATGGAACTGACGATCCAGAGGACGTGATTGGAGCTCTTTCACTGATTATATATTCTCTTACTCTTGTCCCTCTTCTCAAGTATGTCTTCATTGTGTGTAGAGCAAACGACAATGGCCAAGGTAAACAGATCTTGCTGTTGTGACTTTTTGGTTATGTGTCTGATTTTGAATTGTGAATGTAACAAGGCAATGTAAAGTGCTACATTTAAACCACATACTGGGGTGACCACTTGTATTTTTTCTTCCATAACCAGAAAAACAATAATTTCCTAAAAAATGCTGACAATATATTGTACTGTCCTATATGTTGTATGATTGATGGCAATGAATGAAAGGAAATTATCAGTTTTCTTCATTCTCTTTCATCTCTTTGTGTTGCTTATGATTCTTATATTATAAGCATTTTAACTATACAACTGTGCTTCCCTCTCTAAATGTTAATGATACTCTCTTGATGGCACAGGTGGAACATTTGCTCTTTACTCACTACTTTGTCGGCATGCAAAAGTAAAAACTATTCCAAATCAGCATCGGACAGATGAGGAGTTGACCACATATAACCGTTCTACTTTCCATGAACAATCCTTTGCTGCCAAAACAAAGCGATGGTTGGAAGGACATGTATCAAGGAGGAATGCGCTTCTTATCCTTGTTCTTATTGGCACTTGCATGATGATCGGAGATGGGATTCTCACTCCAGCTATATCTGGTACATTGGTCTTCTCCATCTGAAAATGCATATGCACAAGAGTGTGTCTTGGGCGGGGGGGTTAAAATTACAAAATTTTTGTGCCTAACACACGCAAGGATCGCGAGATTTAAATTGTCTAGTATAAATTAGCATGTGGTATGAACTTATCAATGCATATTTGAGGTCATTTATGGGAAAAGTTTTGCAAGTATAGAGTTTCTGATATCTTCAATAATGTTAAATGACGTTATGCCCTTTCTTTTAATTCCCTTGGAAATGCTTAACCATACTGTCTCTGCCAGTTCTTTCAGCTGCTCGTGGAATCAAGTTAGACCACCCAAATTTTAGTAATGGTATCTTTCTAGTTCTGGAAGTAAATGATTATTTTCTATTCTTCTCCATGCAGCTTGTCCATTCATTCTTGACCTCAGTATAATATGTATTCTAAGTAATTAATGTTCATGATTTATCCTTTGAATGCAGATGTAGTCATAGTTGTTGCTGTTGTAATATTAGTCGGGTTTTTTAGCATGCAACACTATGGGACAGACAGGGTCAGCTGCTTGTTTGCTCCAATTGTGCTGCTTTGGTTTCTTTTCATTGGAGGCATTGGCATGTTCAACATCTGGAAGTATGATAGGAGTGTTCTGAAAGCTTTTTCACCTGTATATATGTATAGATATTTGAAAAGCAGAGGTAAAACTGGCTGGACCTCTCTGGGAGGTGTTCTGCTTAGCATAACAGGTAATTATTTTCATATCCCTGTTTCATACTGGATTTTTTGGTAGAAATTTTTTTCTCTGCTCCAATTTTAAATGTATATTGGTTTTCAATATTGTGTTCCAAGTTTCATGAGGACGCAAAATATATTGTATTCTTATAGCAATGTGTTGGTCCATAGGATAACCTAAGAGAAAGCGAATTGAGTTTATTCAATTTAATTATTCAATCCACACTCAACTTCAATTCCAAAGATTAATGACAAGATAATCAATAGTAAATAGCAAAACAAACAATCCAAATAATTGAAAGTAAAGAAATAAGGGAATAAAAAACAGGCATAGTGATTTATCGAAATTTGACTTAAATTGAGAGTTTACATCCACAAGTTCAATTTCACTGACTATTTCTTCTTTTGTAGGCAAAGACAACTCTTTACACTAAGTCACTATGACATAAACTACAACAAAACTTCCACAAACTATAATTTAGAGAATCATGCTCGATTGCTTTTCACTGGAGTACTTTTTGTTTTTTTACAATCTCAACTTTTCACTTTAAAACTCTTGCTCTTGATCTTTCTTTCTTTTACTTTTTGATTTTTCACTAAGTTCAATACAAAGCCTCTAGTACCTTTCAACATTTTTCAACACTTTTTCAGATCTACACAACCCTTTTATAGACAAATACAACAAACTATTGATTTTTTTCAATAAATAATCAATTTTTAAAATAAAATTTCATCTTTAAGGTATTGATTGACTGTAACACTTGAATCAATCAACTTGTCCAAAATTTCTATAACTTTTTCAATTTTTGCACTTTTAACTTCTTCAGTTCTATCACTAAATTACAATTACTGGTTAGGTCAACTGACTTGAATTCTTTAACTTTTTGTAACATTGAAGTTTTCAATTCTTCAAGTTGACCAGTTTGAAATTTCTGTAATTTTTATCTTCATAACTTCTTTTACATTTAGTCAATAACAACCACAAGTTTGGTTGACTGACCCAAATACTATTTCTCTTTGACTTCTCTTCTCTTGTCTACTGATTGACTAATTGATATCATAAGTCGAGCAATGTTAAATTTTTACCAACTTTAAATTTTCACAATTTTTTTCATTTTTCTATGAGATCACTTTCAATCTCACCTAATACCTAAAACAAAATTTTTATATAATTGTTAGCTTAATTTAAAATTGAAATGCAAAGATATTTTCATAGTAAATATTAATTAAATATTAACTATCCAAACAGTGATGATATTTGTCTAGTAAGTAATCATATCAATTAAGTATAGAGACACATCAAAATATAGTGTAATAGAGTATGATACATAATTTCACCAAACTTAGTAATCTCTACATTGATCACAACAGTTATACATTAGTCTCAACATGGTGTGTTGATCAGGATTATTGTTACAGGTACAGAGGCACTTTTTGCAGATCTGTCCCATTTTCCAGTTGCAGCTATACAAATTGCTTTTACAGCAGTCGTGTTTCCTTGTCTTCTTTTAGCATACTCTGGACAAGCTGCTTATCTAATGAAACACACAGATCATGTGGTTGATGCATTTTATCGTTCAATTCCAGGTTTGCTCTGACCTAGTCTATCCTGACACACTTTTTTTTTTTACCCCTGGAAGATTGGAAAAGATATTTTGTGCACCCATTCTATCTCGATACACTTCTCTTTAAATGATATTGTGATAAGAGTATAAGCTGAATCATGATTGGTAATTAGTGATATAAGAGGTGCACAATAACTATGCTGTTAAAGCAATAACGGTGGTTGTCTTGTTTCCTGCTATATATGGTCATCAACATATGCTACTTTACACTGGCTTCCTCTTGCAGAGAGCATATATTGGCCTGTGTTTATTGTTGCAACTGCAGCTGCTGTAGTTGCAAGTCAGGCTACGATATCAGCAACTTTTTCAATTATAAAGCAGGCCCATTCACATGGTTGTTTTCCAAGGGTCAAAGTGGTACATACATCAAAAAATTTCCTTGGCCAGATATATGTTCCAGATATCAATTGGATCCTCATGGTTCTCTGCATTTGTGTGACTGCTGGGTTCAAGAACCAAAGCCAAATTGGAAATGCTTATGGTAAGCTAATCTTCATGTTTCTTGCATAATAGTTTGTTTTGTTCAATATATGTTGCTTTTAATTTGTGTTTCTAATACATTGCACTGTGGGGGGCGAGGTGTTTTTACATATCAGGCACAGCTGTTGTTATAGTGATGCTAGTAACCACTCTGCTTATGGTCCTCATCATGATACTGGTGTGGCGTTGCCATTGGATTCTTGTCCTTGTCTTCACAGCCTTATCACTAGCTGTCGAATGCACTTACTTTTCTGCCATTCTCTTCAAGATTGGTCAAGGTGGTTGGGTTCCCCTTGTGATTGCAGCAGCCTTTCTTCTTGTCATGTACATTTGGCATTATGGTACAGTGAAACGCTATGAGTTTGAGATGCATAGTAAGGTTTCTATGGCATGGATTGTTGGCCTTGGCCCAAGTCTAGGACTGGTGAGAGTCCCTGGGATTGGACTTGTGTATACTGAACTAGCTAGTGGGGTCCCTCACATCTTTTCCCACTTCATCACAAATCTGCCTGCCATACATTCTGTTGTTGTTTTTGTCTGTGTGAAGTACCTTCCTGTATATACAGTACCTGAAGAAGAGAGATTCCTTGTCAAGCGGATTGGACCACAGAATTTCCACATGTTCCGCTGTGTGGCGAGGTATGGCTACAAAGACCTCCATAAGAAAGATGAAGACTTCGAGAATAAACTATTTGATAACCTTTTCTTATTTGTCCGGCTTGAGTCTATGATGGAAGGCTGTTCAGACTCAGATGAGTATAGCTTCTATGGTCAGCAAACCGAGCAGTCCAGAGATGCCTTGTTGCAAAATAATGGAAACACAACTTCTTCTGCAGTGGATCTCACGATTTCATCGGTTGACTCCATATTGCCAGCCAAATCTCCATTGCATGCAAATTCAACAGTTCAGTCATCTGGTCAAGGAAGCCGTCAGACGGAAGCAGATGAGGTAGAGCTTTTGAATAGTTGTAGGGATGCCGGGGTGGTGCACATAATGGGGAACGCGATTGTGAGAGCAAGAAGGGACTCAAGAATCCATAAAAAAATAGCTGTTGATTATATATATGCGTTTCTTAGGAAGATTTGTAGGGAGAACAGTGTGATTTTTAATGTTCCTCACGAGAGTCTGCTGAACGTGGGACAGATACTCTATGTGTAAAATTTGTTTTTAGGGTACTATGATTAATATGAGAAAGTGAAATTGTGTTCTGGATTTCCACTGGACTTGATTTACCCTGTGTTTCTTCTGGCCAAAGGTATCCACGGGCCATGGGAACTGAGCAAATACTCTTTGACTCTCAGATTTCTTCTTCTACCAATTTTCCCTGAAGTAAATGATCCTGAGCAAGGTGGCAGGAATTGGCATGAACGTTCCAAGTGCCTGAGAGTTTTTTTTTTTTTTTTTTTTCCGCCTTGGTGTTGGACCAGCAGCTATTGTGTTACGGGATAATTTTTGACCTGTCAGAGCTCGGATATTCTCTCGGGAAGTCTTGCCTTGTGTCATTACTGAATAGTTCGGGAAAGATTTGTATCCAACTAACTCCGGGGGAGAGTTTTATATGAGTGAATTTGGGTTCGATTCTTCCCAAGAAAATGATATTGGGGATCCACCAATTCGGTATTACTTATTTATAGTAAATTGTAATCGTTAGAACAGACGCGACACATCTCTGCAGTGCAGGATTTATAACCGAGTTAACGACACCGCAACAGCGATTGATTTTAACAAGTCACTTAAACAAGGATGATACCATTTGACATTCAATTTCTCTCCGTCTCTTTTGGCATACCGTCCCGCATATACTAATATTTAAAAAATACAAAAAAAAAAAAAAAAAAAAACCATGACTAATGACCATTAATTACCTAGACTAGAAGTATGGCTTCGAAGCTAGTCTTTGGAAATTAACCCATTTCTTTAAATGTTAGGTTTTTTCATCACCTTTGATTTGGGTTTTGCTTTGAATTCAAATTGCATTAGTATTTTTAAGACCCAGTAGGAAGACTGAGAGTTTTTTATATTTACTCAAATCAATTGCAATTCGATTCTGAGAAAGCTTTGCAACAAAAACAATAAAAATGGTTATCACTTGTGTATGCCGAGTCTTCGATAACTCTATTTAATCATTTTTTTCTTTTCTTTTTTTTTTTGTGGGAATCTTGTGGTTATGACTGTTTTGCTGTTGAGAAAAAACCTAGTAGTAGAAAGGAAAATTTTGAATTTTTTCTTTTTAGAATCGATTTGAACTTGACTTTTCCAAATGAAAAGTTCATTCATCATTGCCCCCGGTTTGATTCTTACTCACCTCGAATGAGGAATAATTTAAAGTACAATTTTCGAATAAGTGGAGCTGATGAAAACCTGATCTTGAATTGGAGGCAGGACTAAAGAAAGCCGGAGCTGGTATTAAAGATTTGTTTGCTATGTGTTTTGTAATTTTTAAAATAATAGTATACAAAATATAAATATACTATAAACATAGGATATACATGTAAATAATTAAAATTGTGCAAAAAAAAAAAATAACTATAATAATATAATATTAAAATTTTAATTTTAAATTAATTGGCATGTAAAGATATCAATGCTCCTTTTTCTTTTTTCAAGTAACAGACATTAGCAAAACCATGGTATCACAGTTTGACAAATTTTTTTTTTTTTTTTTTTCTGGACAAGATTTAAGGATCTTGCCAAGGAGTGTGTTTAGTGGAATGTTCAAATTTCATCGAATATCATGGCATCTACGGATTGATTATTAGTCTTTTTCGCTTCATCCAAAAAATTACTAAATATTATACGTTTATTTGCCCATTACATGAGATATCTGCATCATTCAGAATTATTTTATATTTATACCTTTAGGTTTTCATTTCTCCCATTCGAAATTCTTTTGAATTCTGTAATGATTTACAATTTTCATTTTCAGATGTAAAAAATAAAGAAAAAACATATTGTCATTTATTTTTAGTGGCAATAAAAATTCCTATTAAATATCTGTTAAAAAAAAGTTGTAAATAATTACAAAAATGTCATTCTCAATATCTCAAAGGAGTTAAAATAAACCTAACTCAGAAATAAGCCAAATATACATATATATATATAGAGAGAGAGATGTTTTAGTTAGTATATCAATTTGTTTTTCAAGACTGAAAGAAACTTTTTTTTTTTTGCAATTTTTGGCAGATATAAGCTAACTTCACATACATTTTGATGTTCAATTTGTCCTCATAATTTATTTATTTATTTCATTGTATTTGGAGAATTTGATATTCTAGGAATTTTGGCTTAATAAGGAGAAGCAAAAGTGTCTTTTTTATTATTCTCATCATTTTTGACTAACGTCCATTAGTCTAAACATGTTTTTTTTTTTTTGGTTACATTTTGTGATCTGGTGTAATAAATGTAAATTTTTTAAAATTAAAGTTCCTTTTAAGGCGTGGAGCAAAATAAAGTCACTTTCACGACATAAATGTTACAATAGTTAAAATTTTACAGCATAGTTATAAAGCAAACCGTTTAAGAATAAAATGTAATTTGAAGGCAAATTATGTTTTTTTTTTTTATTTTTAAACAATACAATACTTTTCATACTGATTTAGAAAAAGAAGTCAAATTTTTGGCATAAATTAAGGAAAAACTTTAGCTTTTGCATTTGACTTAGGATGTGAACGTCGATATATTTGACTTAATCTGCGTCCAATACAACGAAAATTGACACCAAATTCGAACTTTATAAACGACGCGGGATTGCAAATCGAAGGAGGTCCTCTCCAGTACAGATCCAACGTTAAAACAAGACAAAAAAAAGACGAAAAAAAAAAAAACGAAATCTCCTAAATCAATCAACGAATTTCATTTTTTTAATTTAAAAAATAAAAAATAAAAACATTACACCGATGCATGATCAGCCAATGGATGCGGGAGCCGGGAAGCTGAAGAATAACTATGCCAGGAAGGCGTGGTGCTTTACTTCGTTTTTTTTTATTATTTTTAATTTTTTTTACTTTGACATTACAATGCTCATCACTCCCTCTATCCAGCAACAAATTCTATATTGTGTAATACATCATCGTTCTAGGCTCCACATCTGCTCTGTTTGCTGATTCACTTTTGCTTATTTCAGAAACATTCCACTTTATTGATTCTGCAGTTTGCATTCCAAAGCCTTGGAGTGTTCTCTGGAGATATAGGGACATCTCCCTTGTATGTCTTCAACACTACAATCCCTGGTGGAATTGAGGATCCTGAGGGTCTGATTGGAGCCCTGCCATTAATTATTTATTCCCTTTCTCTTATTGTTTGTTGAGCAATTGACGACGGTCAAGCCTTTAAACTTGCTTTATTGAAGACATATATATTTTTTCTATCACTTCCTGTCATAAACACTTACACCATGTGTGCGGTGATATCAGCTATTGCTTATATATAAAGCTCATGAAATGGGAGAGAACATTGTGGCGTCCATCTTTTTGAGTGAGACATATAGTTTTAATAAAGCTAAGCGGTGGTACAAGTCCTGCAAAATCATCTTCATTGTACTGCAGATGGAACCTTTGCTCTTTATTCCCTATTGTGTCGACATGCGAATGTCAAAACCATCCCTAACCAAGATCATACAGATGAGAAACTAACAACTTAGAGTGATTCTACATTTCATGAACACTCCTTTGCTGCAAAGACCAAGAGATGGTTGGGGGGAAATGCATCCAGAAAGAGAGCACTTCTTATTCTTGTTATTGTTGCCTCTTCTATGGCGACTTGTGATGGGATCTTTACTCCAGCTATCTCTGGTACGACTATTATCTTTGTCTCCCTTGCTTTCAAACTTGTGGCCTCTTTCTATCCCTCGCTCTTCTGAGAACAAACATTTCCCTTGGTATCTTTCTTTCTTTCTTTCTTTTGCAGCTGGGATGCAATTATGAATTTTTAAGATGGGTTTAAGTGAGTGGCCATATCATAGGATCATGAGACAATGAAGGTTTGATTGTCCAACTGAGAACTCTATCCTCGCCAGCTTTTCATCTCAGATGAGAACTGCCTCATCATCATCATCGTTGTCATCTTCTTTTTCTTATTATTATTCTTCTTGTTTTCCTTCTTTCTTTGTTACAAGGATGGACTGAATATTAAGAATGGGCAAAATGTTGAAAGATGAAGAAAGGATGACATTACTGTCTAAAATGAAGTTGTCTTGTATGCTCTTCTTGCTATTTCTTTGTATTGGCTCTCCCACATGATTGGAGACTGACTTTTATTCTGATTTGTTTTGTTAATCACTTCAGCATGTCTAAAGTATCATCCTTTCTTCCTAATCTGTTGCAATGCATTTTGTTATAATGCATAAAACATCTTTCTAATTGCATGAAGTTGCACGTGTATTGTTTGTGTCATAATAGGTGCGCCGCTGTCACGATGGTCATGCTAGTAACCACATTCCTTATGATTCTAATCATGCTATTAGTATGGAGGTGCCATTGGGTTCTTGTCCTGGTCTTCACCAGTTTGACACTCTTAGTGCAGAGCACCTACTTTTCTTCTGTACTCTTCAAAGTTAATTGAGGTGGTTGGGTTCCTCTGGCGATAGCAGCTGCCTTTTCTATCATCATGTATGCCTGGCATTATGGCGTTGCAAAACGCTATGAATTTGAGATGCACAGCAAGGTTTCAATGTCATGGACTCTTGGGCTTGGCCCCAGTTTAGGACTGGTTCGAGTCCCTGGCATTGGAATCGTGTACACCTAACTTACCTGAGGAGTGCCTCCCATCTTTTCCCACTTCATTACCAACCTACCTGCCGTACACTGTGAAATTAATTAATATAAATAACCTTATTATTTAAAGTGTGACCCAAAATAAAAAGACCTAATATGATGGTGGTAATTTGAGTTTTAAATTTCTCTACTCTTTCTATTTAAAGATAACTGTTATATAATAATTATCTTTATTTAAAGATAACTGTTGCGAAAAAAATAACCGTTATCCTTATTTAAAGATAACTGTTATGGGAAGGATAACGGTTATTCCTATTCAGAGATAATTGTTACCGTAAAAATGATTGTTATCAAAAAAGAGGGACAATTCCCTGATCAGAGATAACTCAAAGCGGATAATAGTCGTACAGTTTTTCGGTCGGTCTCTCCACCATCAGAGAGAAGACGAAAGGCAGTGAGAAGGGAAGAGTAGGAGAAAAGAGAAAAGCGTTCAGGAACAAAACGTAAAGAGGATTTTCATCTTCGCTATGGGACATCAGCACAATGGATAACGGTATGTTGATTTTAATACAATTTTATTACTAGTATTCATATAAAAAAAAGATCCTGCATTATAGAAATAAGAATTTCATGAAGAGAAATTTTAGAAAAATTTAACAATTGGTATCAGAGCGGGTATGTGGATACTGCAATTTTTTTTTTTCCTTTTTTCCCTTTTCCCTTTTCGGTGCCTAACGGATAACGGCACGATAACGGAAAAATGGCCGGTGTCGGAAAAGTGGACAAGAACGCCGGCCGTGGGAGTCTGCGCCGCCGGGACCCGAATCGGTTCGGGTATGGCAAAGGGGCCTCCCGGAGGGAACTGCGGTTCCATATGTCGCCGGGGACCCAGATCGCCGGCGAAGGGACTGCCAACGGGTGCTGTGCTTCCGGGGTGTGCCAGGACCCGAGCAGTGGATGGCGACCGCGTCTGGCCAGGACCCAAACTCGGGCCATGCTTCGGGTGTGTTGGGGCCCGAGCAGTGGACGACGACCGCGTCTGGCCGGGACCCAGACCCAGGCTGTGCTTCGGGTGTGTCGAGGCCCGAGCGGTGGACGGCGACCGCGTCTAGCCGGGACCCAGACCGGCCCACTGGGTGTGGCGGAAGGCCTCTCGACGACCGCCCCCTCTGGCATGGCCGGAAATCTGGTTGACCAGGGCTTGCCGGCGTGGAATGAGCGCCGGCAGTGAGCCTGGGACTCTACGGCGCTGGCGGGGGCTTGCCAGCGTGGAGTGAGCGCCGACCGTGGGGCCCTGCACTGCCGGAGCTTGTCAGCGCGTAATAGTGTGCCAGCCACTAGACCCTGTGCCATGAGTGGTTGTCAGTTGCGTCGTGGGTGGTTGTCGGTGCAAGGTGTAAGCCGGCTACTGGAATAGTGCGCCGCCGGCGTATTGGCCGGTGTCAACTCCCACAGAATGGAAAGTTAAATTCTGAAAGCTTGTTAGTCACCAAAGTGGCCTGGCTTGAAAGAATTTGAATGTTGATTGCGAATTTCAGTTGTTCATTTTTTGATGCTAATAAAGTATTGTACATGAACAATTGTAGTTATTAATTGTGAGGTTCGGAGATCATCCAAAGATGGATCATTGCCTATAATTAATGACACTAAAGGGGATTGATTGACATACTGGGTAAACATAATTGTATATCCAAAGATAACATTAGTGTTAACTCTGGTATTATTAATTGATCTATTAAAGTATATTTAAATTAGTATCACTATTGATTACAGTTATGTATTTGAGGATCACCCAAAGGTGAACTTGAATACATAGTCAAAGTTTGTAATTCATGTATCTGAATCCATTAGAATTGACTCAAAGCATTAATGTCTAAATTTGGATCATGTTTGCAGGTTCCAATAATGTTTTCGCCTTGGGTAATGCAATTATCAAATTCAATGGACTGAATTATGCAGAATGGTCTAAGCATATTTAGTTTCATTTGGGTGTTTTGGGCTTGGACTCAGCAGCCATTTCGGATGAAAAGCCTGCAGCCATTATCGGGACCAATACAGAATCTGAAAAGTCTCTTCATGAGGCTTGGGTACGGTCCAATAGGCTGAGTTTGAATTTGATGCGAATGACGATGGCTAAAAATGTCAAGCCATCGATGCCCAAGACGGAAAATGCAAGGGAATTTCTGATGAGAATTAAGGAATACTCTCAATCAGACATAGCTGATAAATCCATTGTAGGAACCCTAATGAGTGAGCTGACGACCAAGAAATTTGATTGGTCACGGCCTATTCATGATCATGTGACCAGTATGGCTAATCTAGCAGCAAAGTTGAGAACGATGGGTATGGATGTGAGTGAATCCTTTTTCGTTCAGTTCATCATCAACTCACTGCCTCCTGAGTTTGGCCAGTTCCAAGTGAATTATAACACTATTAAAGAGAAATGGAACTTTCAGGAAATTAAGGCCATGTTAGTTCAGGAGGAAGCGAGATTAAAGAAGATGAAGGATCACTCCATTCATCTCACTGTTCGTAATGATGCTAGTGGTAGCAAGTCTAAACCACATCAGAAGAGTAAGAAGAAGGACAAAGCCTCTATGAAAGTTGCTGGAGGTCAGATCCAAAAGGATCAGAAATGCTTCTTCTGTAAAAGGATGGGTCACTTCAAAAGGGATTGTCCCAAAAGGAAGGCTTGGTTCGAAAAGAAAGATATGTACTGTATATTAGTATGTTTTGAATCAAACGTAATTAAAGTGCCCAATAATACTTGATGGTTAGACTCTGGAGCTACTATTCATGTGTCATATATTATGCAGGGATTCCTTTCAATCCAGCCCACAACAGGAACTGAAAAGTTCCTCTACATGGGGAACAGAATGAAGGCACGAATTGAAGGAATTGGGACGTACGGATTGATCTTGGACACTAAGTGCCACCTGGATCTAGAAAAGTGTCTCTATGTTCCTGAATGTGCTAGAAATTTGGTTTCTGTTGCAAAGTTGGATGAAGTGGGATTTAATCTTAAGATTAGAAATGATGCATTCTCATTGTATAGATATTCGTACTATTATGGATCTAGTACTTTGGTTGATGATTTGTACCGTTTTAATCTTGATGCTATGTATGCTGATTCTTTATTTCTTGTTGAGTATGGTATAGGTAACAAACGTAATGTGCATGATGATTGTTCTGCTTTCTTATGGCATCAAAGATTGGGTCATATATCCAAAGAAAGGATATTGAGGTTAGTGAAAGGTAATATCCTGCCTCAATTGGATTTTACTGATTGGGATGTGTGTGTTGATTGTATAAAAGGGAAACAAATAAGACACACATCGACGAACCCAGCCATGAGAAGTAATGAGCCTTTAGAATTGATACACACCGATATTTGTGGCCCCTTTGATATTCCCACATGGGGTGGTGAAAAGTATTTCATCACGTTAATAGATGACTACTCACGGTATTATTATTTATATCTACTGCATGAAAAGTCTCAGTCAGTAAATACCCTGGAGGTATTTATTAATGAAGTGGAAAGGCAGTTAGATAGAAAAGTGAAAGTGATTAAGTCAGACAGGGGTGGTGAATATTATGGAAAATTCAATGAAAGTGGATAATGTCCTGGTCCATTTGCAAAACTTCTTGAAAGTCGAGGCATATGTGCATAGTACACAATGCCTGGTACACCACAACAGAATGGTGTAGCGAAAGGCGGAATCGCACACTCATGGATATGGTTAGGAGTATGTTAAGTTGCAGTACTGTACCTCTATCCTTGTGGATGAATGCATTAAGAACTGCTGCATATCTGCTGAACAGGGTTCCTAGCAAGGCTGTCCCTAAGACTCCTTACGAGTCATGGACAGGAAGGAAACCCAGTTTGAGACACCTTCATGTTTGGGGTTGTCTAGCAGAAGTACGGGTATATAATCCACATGAAGGAAAGCTTGATGCAAGGACCATTAGTGGTCACTTTATTGGCTATCCTGAAAAGTCTAAAGGATATAGGTTCTATTGCCCTAACCATAGCACTAGAATAGTTGAGTCTAGTAATACTCGGTTCATTGAAAATGGCCAGTTCAGTGGGAGTGGGGAATCACGAAAGGTGGATATTAGAGAATTGCAAAATGAAAGATCCACAGTGAGTACTTATACTCAAGTTGGTATCCCCACACCCAGTGTTTCTACTCAAGTTGTTGTTCCTTTTGTTGCATCACAGTCACGTGACATGCAAGGACAACAAATTGATACTCCAAACACGCAAGGTGAACACATAAGAGATGAACCAAGTGACAATGTGCAATTCACAAATGAACAAGTGATACCACAAGAAATGGCATTACGGAGGTCTACGAGACAGAAAAGGCCAGCTGTACCTAATGATTATGTGGTTTACTCACTTGAGCATGAATCGGAATTGAGCATTGATAAAGATCCAGTCTCATTTCAACAAGTCATGGAATGCAATGATTCTGAAAAATGGTTCAATGCCATGAAGGAAGAGATGAAATGGATGGATGTAAACCAAGTCTGGGAACTAGTAGAGTTACCTGAAGGATCAAAACGAGTTGGCTGTAAGTGGGTCTTCAAGACCAAGCGAAACTCGAAAGGTAACATCGAAAGGTATAAAGCCAGACTTGTTGCCAAAGGTTTCACTCAAAGGGATGGTATTGACTATAAGGAGACTTTCTCTCCAGTCTCTAAGAAAGACTCCTTAAGAATCATTATGGCTTTGGTGGCTCAGAATGACCTAGAGCTCCACCAAATGGATGTAAATACCGCCTTTCTGAATGGTGACTTAGAAGAGGAAGTGCATATGGACCAACCTGAAGGTTTCACCACCACCGGGTAAGAAAATTTGGTGTGTAAATTAAAGAAGTCGATATATGAACTGAAACAAGCTTCCCGGCAATGGTACATTAAGTTCAATGATGCCATCACGTCATATGGCTTTGTAGAGAATACCGTTGATCGGTGTGTCTATATGAAGGTTAGTGGGAGCAAGTTCATTATATTAGTCCTATATGTCGATGACATCCTTTTGGCTGCTAATGACATGGGTTTGTTACATAATGTTAAGAAGTTTCTCTCTGAAACCTTTGAAATGAAAGATATGAATGAGGCATCCTATGTGATAGGAATAGAGATATTCTGTGATAGATCACAAGGATTGTTGGGATTGTCTCAGAAAGGCTATATCAATAAAGTATTAAAGAGATTCAAAATGGAAAATTACTCAACAGGAACAGTTCCAATTCAGAAAGGGGACAAGTTCAGTGAATTGCAATGTCCAAAGAATGATTTGGAACGGAAAGCGATGGAATCAATTCCCTATGCATCACTAGTTGGAAGCCTGATGTATGCGCAAACATGTACTCGGCCAGACATTAGTTTCGCTGTCGGAATGTTAGGCCGATATCAAAGCAATCCTGGAATAGACCATTGGAAGGCGGGAAAGAAAGTACTTAGGTACTTACAAGGCACCAAGGATTATATGCTTACTTATAAAAGATCAAGTCATCTTGAGGTAGTAGGCTACTCGGATTCAGATTATGCTGGATGTGTAGATTCGAGGAAATCTACATTTGGCTACATGTTCCTCCTGGCTGGAGGAGCAGTTTCCTGGAAAAGTGGGAAGTAATCTGTCATTGCTACTTCCACTATGGAGACTGAATTTGTAGCGTGCTTTGAGGCTACTATTCAGGCATTATGGATGCGGAATTTTATCTTAAGGCTTGGTTTGGTTGACAGTATAGAAAAGTCGTTAAGAGTTTATTGTGATAATTCCGCAGCTGTTTTCTTCTCTAAAAATGATAAGTATTTTAAAGGTGCGAAACATATGGATTTGAAATACCTATCTGTCAAGGAAGAAGTGTAAAACCAAAGAGTGTTTATTGAGCATATTGGTACTGAATTGATGATAGCAGACCCATTAACTAAAGGTTTGCCGCCGAAAACGTTTACTGAACATGTTGCTCGGATGGGCATTTTGGATAGGTCCTCATTCTCCTGAAACCAATATTTTGTACTACTCATATCATTGTGACACTCATGAATTCATTTAAAGTTATGATTTTGCTTGTATTTTGTTATCTCCGTTCAGTTGTATACAGTTATAGCTTGTGAGATAACTAATAGCATGTATGGAAATGACAATTAAAATTTCAATGTTCCTCAGTAAGATTGTTATGAATTATGATGATTATGTGATACATGGAAGGAACCATGTCGCTGAAAGATGTGTGACCGCCATGATCCAATCGTTTTAATTCAATCAAGTATTGTGATTTGATGATCTTTAAAGATTGTGCGCACTTGTTTGTTATTGATTCATCAAATCATAACAAGGGCCAAGTGGGAGATTGTTAAATTAATTAACATGAGTGGCCCTTGTTATTTAAAGTGTGACCCAAAATAAAAGGGCCTAATATGATGGTCGGTTAGGTATAATGGTAATTTGGGTCATCGGGTTTAAAATCCCTCCACTCTCCCTGTTCAAAGATAACTGCTACGGGAAGGATAATGATTATCCTTATTTAAAGATAACTGTTGCCGAAAGGATAACCGTTATCCTTATTTAAAGATAACTGTCATGGGAAGGATAACGGTTATCCCTATTCAGAGATAATTGTTACCGTAAAGATGATTGTTATCAGAAAAGAGGGACAATTCCCTGATCAGAGATAACTCAAAGCAGATAACAGTCGTATAGTTTTTCGGTCGGTCTCTCCACCATCAGAGAGAAGACGAAAGGCAGTGAGAAGGGAAGAGTAGGAGAAAAGAAGGAGAAAAGAGAAAAGCGTTCAGGAACAAAACGTAAAGAGGATTTTCATCTTCGCTATGGGACATCAGCACAATGGATAACGGTATATTGATTTTAATACAGTTTTATTGCTGGTATTCACATAAAGAAAAGATTCTGCATTATAGAAATAAGAATTTCATGAAGAGAAATTTTAGAAAAGTCTAACACACTCTAGTCATTTTTGTCTGTATAAAGTTCCTTCCTGTCTACATGGTACCAGAAGAAAAGAGATTCCTTGTAAGGTAAATCGGACCCAAGAATTTCCGTATGTTCCTTTGCCCTGCAAGGTGTGGCTATAATGTCCTCCACAAGAGAGATGAAGGTTTCGAAGAAAAGCTTTTCCATAGTCTCTTCATGTTTGTGCAGCTCGAGTCCGCGGGGGATGATGGGTGTTCGGACTCTGATGACTACACCATATACAACCAACAAACTGAACAGTCGAGATGGTTTTCTAAATTGCAATGATAACACTGCTTCATCTTATGTATACACAACACTGCTTTACCAGGAGATTCAATAGTAACTAGCTATTGTCCTCTGCAAAATAGGGTTGCTGCTATTAAATCATCTTGCCTCCCGAGCATAAATTTACGAAAATAAAATAATAAGATTAATCTTTTTTTCTGAGGGAAGTAACCTATAATCATTATTTTAAGAAAATCATTGTTTGAAAGGGATTAATTTCTAATAATCTCTTCTTAAATTTAACTTTCTTATATAAAATTTTTTTCATATGATAATTGAATATTACATTACTTTTAATATCACAATTTTCTTTTGAAAAATACCATAAAATAACAATCATGACTTACACATTGAACTTGGTACACATTTTTGAGGAAGTAAGTTATTTAACCAGTTTTTCATCCATAAACTCATTAATTTTAGTCAATTTAATTAATATAACTTACTCTTATTTGATAAATTCATCAATTTTTATAAATTTTTTGAAAAATTTATCAATTTTTATGGATAAAAAATTAAAATAGTAAATTTACTAGAATTTTTGTCATTCACAATTTTATATTCTAAATCAATGTTATCACCAAAATCTTAACCTTTTACAACATTTTGATTTAAATCAATGTTATCACTAAAATTTTTTTCTTTTACGACATCATGTTTTAAATTGAAATTATCACCAAAATCTTTGCTTTGCCTTTTGAGGTCCTTTAATTAGCTTAATTATTAGAAGTTTTTTTTGTTTTTCATGTCTCATGTTAGAAAGACAAATAAAAGAGAATAAATTGGTATTACCCTCAAGTTAACTAATTTTAATAACAATTAGGTGATAAATTTCAGTTCTTAGCTTCTCCTTCTGTAGGTAGGCAAAAGAAATCATAAATGTTAAGCTTTGATATCATGTCAGATGTCAAGAATAAATCTTTTAATAAAAGTTTCCACCAATTACTTTTCTAATTAATTTTTAGATCGGTTAGTCAGTTGCTCGAATCAATTTTAATATTTTAGGGCGATGGATGTTTGAAAAATTATTGTGAGTTCTCCATCAATATTGTCTCTTGACTGATTTTGTATTAGAGAAAAAACTATTTTGACTGATTCTGTATTATAGAAAGAATTATCTATTTAAATCTCTTAAAAAACTCTTGTATGAAAGATAATAATTTTTCAATTCAAAATATTCTAGTATTAGAATCAAATAAGTTGTGTGAAAACATATTACAAAATTACAAATCAATGATACCTAAATTTTTTTTTTTTATTAGATAAGAGGTATAAACAATTTTTTTTAGGTGATAGAGAATGAAACAAAAACAAAATTTTTAAAAATACTACTCTAATACTTGATAAACTAGGGTTTTGAAATTAAAAATTAAAAATTTGAATTGAGAATTAAGAATTAAAAATAAAAAATTTAAGAAAATAAAAAGATAAAATTAATTTTTATGAGAGAGTTAACTTTCAGTAATTTTTGTTAAGAGAATCCACGTATGATAATATAAAAGTTTTTATAAATATTATGGATTATTTAAATCTAAAAATTATAAAAATTTATAAATATATATATTTGATAAATTATTATTATAAATATAATTATATTTATTAATTTATAAATAATAAAAAATAAATATTAAATAAAATAATTAATAATAATAATTTTTTAATTATAAGAATTTCATGATAAAGATGTTAAGTGCGCATCATGGGAATAATGCAGTGTAGCCAGCAGAGATTCAAAGTGGTAAAAAAGAATAGCAATCGATTATCCCTATGCCTTTCTTAGGAAGATACGCAGAGAGAACAGTGCAACCTTCAATGTTACTCATGAAAGGTCTCTTGAATGTGGGAAAAGTAATTCATGTGTAACGATTCCTCAGCATGTCTAATAAGAAGAATTTCCTTACTTGTGGTCTTCGGCTCACTGAGTTAACAGAATTCCTTTACAAATTACCAAACCATCGTATGTAAGAGGACACGTGAGATACTTTTTTCTCCACACATTATTTTTATTTTCCCGCTTACTGATTAATTACGGAAATACTCCGAGACCTTTGTGAGCCTTGAATTGCATTTGAAAAGGACGTAGCTAGATTGGACAGAAGAATTCTAGGACTTTTAATGAACAAACCAGAAGCTAAGTTTAAGTGCATCACTGTATACAGAACTTCCATTCCTAGTTTCCCTTTTATTGCTGACAAAAATAGTATCTTTACATAATAAATATACACCCATTTCTTCAAAGTTTTCTCGCAATACAGACACTATAGTTTCCCTTCCACCGGAGCCACTCAGCCATGCTCCTACAAGTAAATATATGTATTCCAGACACACGCAAGTTACAAAGTAAATAGAGATAAAAGATTGTCACCACCAGCATAATTATGGAAGGGCCAGCTGAAAGGGCCTTTTTAGGGGATAATATTGCAGCATTATTTGGGGACCTGGTTATGTGGCTGATGACTCTATTGCTTCAGCTGTCAGGCTGCATACATTACCCGCAAGCATCTAGCTATCTCCGTGAAAGATGGACGAGCCACAGGATCAGGAGCCCAGCACTGCTCCATCAGCAGTCTCCATCCAGGATCACAGAAGCTTGGGACATGTGGTCTCAAAGTGTTACTAACTATACCTCCTACAAACATGTTTAACATATTTAATTTAGTTACACGATAAACATCAAAGAAAGAAATGTATGCCAAAGCATCAATCAGGGTGATAAAGGTCTACAACACAAAGAACTTAACCACAAGAACTGATATTCCTGAAAGCTAATATTAGAAAAAGATTGCTAGTAGACCCAGCCTCAACCCTACAGAGATATATTTAAATCACATGGGCATCTACAATGGGCTGTTACAAGCATGTAGGATCAAGCAGTGAACTGAAAGATTCCATACACACCTATGATTGCCCCATAGTGCATATTAGCATATGGCTCCTCACCAGTGAGAATCTCCCAAAGAACAATACCAAAAGAAAACACATCAACCTGCCAAAAAGTAAAATAATAATCAGAATTAGCTGGAATCAACAAGTCATTGGAAATTTACAACAAAAGTGTATGCATGACAAACAACATAGGCCCTGTCATTTTGTCAAAAGTTTTGTAGGAAAAGAAATCAGAAGAAAGATTTATCCTCAACAAAGGATGAGTGGGGGAGCCTTATTGTCACAGTAAGGTTACTTCATTGTGACCTGGAGGTCACAGGGTGGAAACAGCCTTTTTGTAAAAATAGGAGTAAAAGTTGCCTACATATAATCCTTTTTCAGACCCCACAATATAGGATCCTCAAGATGCCCTTCTTTTTAGCTAAGGTCCTCAAATCATTGTAAGTTCATACTTCTCAAAAGTAAACAGACTGTAAGATCAAGCTCCATGATCGAGCCTACTTACTTTAACTACTTTTTGTTTTTTTGGCATGAAATCACCCAAATTCTCTGCCCTTGGGCCAATATTTTCATCTTTGGCCTGCTCCCACTTTATGCATTAAAGATAAAAAAATACTTGCCTTTTCAGAAACCTTATTGCTGCTACCACTCAACAGCTCTGGAGCCATCCATGGAAGAGTTCCCCTTACACCACCCGTAACCAAGGTATTTCTTTTGATCTTTGACAAACCAAAATCACCCACCTGCAGATAGAGGAACTTTTTTACTTTCCTTTTAAACTTGATTGACTTGAGACAAATAGCTTCTATATAAACAGGAGTCAAGGAATTGAACCATTAGATAAACATCATTTGCCATATTGTGGACCTGTTAAATAGTATGATCAATTACCTTGCAAACAGGGCGTAAAGGATCTTTCAAGTTGACAAGCAAGTTGTCACATTTCAAATCAAAATGCACAATGTTTTTGGAATGCAAGTACTCCATTCCAAAAGCTGCATCCATTGCAATAATAAGTTTCTTACGACGATCGAGATGCCTAATTTCAAAGGATTCATGAGATCCAGAAAATTGGAAGATAATTCATGTGAACTAACACCATGGACAGAAGACATGCATAAAAAAGATAGGACCTGTCTTTGCTAAGTAAAACATGTCTAAGAGAGCCGTTGACCATGAACTCTGTGACTGTGGCTAGTGTTCCTCCTGGCCCATCTTGCACCACTCCATAAAATGCCACAACATTGGGATGGTGAAGCTTTAAAAGGATGTCAGCTTCACGCCAGAATTCCAGAGTCTGAAAAATAATTTTATAGAATGGTTTAAGGAAACAAGAAATACAGATCTTTGTTAATGTATAAGCATCCAACATGATGCTCGTCATAGTTGTTCATGCAAATTGCTATTGAGAAACATCATCTCCCTTCTTAATAGATCTAGAAGTCTCCTAAACAATGGATGCAGGGTCCATGAAAAGCTGCAAGTTGGGACATTTAAGCACCCCAGAGTTGGCAATCTCTCATCTTTCTAGTCTACAATTATATCCCAAGTTGGAGTATTTATATTAAGTGATTGGATTTTGCCAGTTATTAACCAGTTGTCAACTTTTTGCTCGTTAAATAATTACTACATCATCCGAATAAAAATGACTCACCAATCTCTCTTGCTCTGTTGAACGACCAGCGAAACAGCTCTTCTTTATTCGCTTAATGGCAACATCACTCCCCCTCCATTTTCCATGGTAAACTGTACCAAAAGTCCCCGATCCCAATTCCCTCAGCTCTTCTAGGTCTTCATTCTTTATGATCTACAATGATGTTTAAATCTCATCATAAAAATGACAAATTAGCTCATACACAAATAAACTAAAATGTCTCAAAAAAATTCAGAAACGTAAGATTGTGAAAAAGGAGTTCAACAACAAGGCATGCTAGTTCCATTGGGCCCCCTAATGAGGAGAATGCGGAGATTATTAAGAAGTGAAAAGCCATGTTACAATGACTAAATTTTCTAGGAGACAAAGGACCTCAAAGCAAGGTGCCAGTTCAGGGAACCATGTTCTCTGACTTTTGGCACATGACAAAGCCACAGAAGCAAAGAAAGTGTTCTACCTGCAAGGTTCTTATGTCAAAGTCACCCAGAGGAAGATCAAGTTGAGGTACAACAGTTGTCTCAATAACATACTTCTCATCCAGATGCTGTTGAAAGAGAAGATTTAGGTAATCATATATTAGCAACATTAGTTAAGAGCCTCTTGGCTGTCAAACACATATGCATTTGCAAGAGATAAAAGCACCTGATACTCTGATTCTGGTACTCTCGAGTCGAGTCCACCCAACTGCACATTGTCCTTTCCCTTGAACTGAGAATGGCTGTAATCAGCATCTGGATTCATGGTATTAGTTTCAATGGGACCAGCCATTCCGTGTGGTTTGTCCCCATCAAAAATAACTTGTGTGTCAATATGAGGTGAGGCAACTCCATCAGACTTTAAAGCTGGATAGCTGTAATCCACAGGTGGCCCACCTTCAACATTTGCAAGAGAAGTAGAGAGACCCGGATCATCTTGATCAATAAGCAAAACATCTTTCCTGACAAATTGATCTTGTGCCAGGTTTCGAAAGAATGACCAGTGCTTAGGCTCGTGATTCTCTATCTTCAGGCTCAACCCAGTTCTATCAATGGGCATTGGACTGATGCCACTCAGGTTTTCATGCATTCTAACTTTCAAAAATTTATCAGACAATATATCTAGAGGAAATTGGTTGTTGATATCAACAGACATGTCTCCTTGCCCCAGAGTAGCAACACCAACAGGAGGCTCTCCTTGAGCTGCTTCTTTATTTTTGAGGGAATGATCCCCATAATTATCTTTCCCTGTGGCAATTTCATAGCTATCCACAGCATTAAATATTTTTGGTCCCAACTGAGATTTCTGCCCACTAGATTCAAGCCCTTCAGATAGATTGGCATTTAATTTACTGAAGTTATCAGGAAACCCATTGTACTTCTCAAACTGTGCCAGACCTTCTTCAACAGTCTGCGGATCTGCATAATTGGGTTTTGAAGATGCGAGGGACTGCTCGGCCTGGGGGGCCTCATTCCTTTCATGTAATTTATCAACCAACTCTGCAACTGTTTGAGGACTACTAAGACATGCTTGACTTATTAAAACCTGGGGATCAAATGAGTCATCAGATTTTGACAATCGATTCAATTCAGCCTGCTCCCTTGGGATGCGCTCAGAATGAAAAACACGTTGAGGAACCAGAGATGGTTCAAGATAGCCAAAGTCTGACTGATCAGCCTCACAGCAACCACATCCAGAGGCAGATGGACCACCAGAAGAATACAGATATTTATCATCATCATTCTTCACTCGTTCCTTTGCAGTTTCAGGAGAAATTGAGTTCTCTACAATTTCCTGGGGCTTTCTGTTAGTTTTTGTAGGCAAAATATGTGATCTTATCTCTGGTGGTAGTTTAGCAACTGCTATTTCTTCTCTAGCCACATAATTACTTCGAGCAGAACTATCATATGTATGAACCACTATCTTATTCTCATTTTCAAATGTCTGAATCTTAACAGTTTCTTGAATCTGTGGGAAGGATGTATCTTGTTTCACTTTCAGTTCCTTTATTGGTGCTTCCTTGTCTAGAGTTTGGACTATCTTAGGTTCATTTAGTGTTTGGCCAGAGTTATCTCTCTTGAGTTTTGTGTCCTTTAAGGATACTTCTGTATTTTGCACATGAAAGCCACCAAAATTTGGGTCTTCAATCAACCCTGGCTGTTGAATTGCATACCCCTGGAGAGGCATTGACACTAAGCTTTCGCTGGATCTTGCAAAGTTAGAGGTTTGGCAGTCATGTTGCACAGGAGCATACATGGGATTGGAACCCTTTCCATCAGTCTGGGGAAGACTCTCCATATGCTGTGTGGAGGACAATGGATGGTGGCTAAAATGTACATGATGGACCTTCTGGCCCTGGTAAACCAGTGAGTTAGATTCATAAGGTGCAGGCGAACTTGCCAATGGTGGCTGAGAAGATTGGGTTTTTGATGACAAGGAATTGGCAGACTTTCCATCAGTCTGGGAGAACCTATCCACATGTTGCATCAAGGACGCTGGAGGCTGGCTAGCATGTGTGTGATGCACATTCTCGCCCTTGGAAGCCTGTGAATTAGATCTGTAGGCTGCAGAGAAACTAGCTGGCGGTTGTTGAGAAGATTGGGTTGTTGACAAAGGCATATCAACTGCTAAAGGCACTATGCTTCCACCTGGCAAATTAGTGGCAACCCCACCAGTCTCTCTTTTGACATTAAGGCTGAGTAAATCATCCAAATTGTTCCCAGATGCATTTTCCAAGCTGACTGAATTTCTCTTTGAACCCAGTTCCATACCATTCACAGCAACTACATATTGAATCTCAGAACTGCCTTCCACAGATTCTAGACCAAGCTGAGCATCCTCCAAGTCATTGCTAGAAAATAAGAACATCCTAGGCTTCTGTAATCCTCCATCTTCTATTACATTACATTCCTCCATCATGTTCTGCAGATCCTCATCACAGGAAACAGAAACCAATGAATCCAGGTCTTCGCCAGGGAGCTGGTATTTGATAGTATGAGCTTGGTTATATATTGCTGATATCTTCTGTGTAAGATCCTGCCAAGATACATTCTTGCTCAGACTGATCATTCGTGTTTCACCTCCAACATATCTAAGCTTTCCATCACTTGGACGAGGCATAATTGTACCACCAAAGCTGCAAAGGAACTTCACCTTCATTGATGAGCCATCAGAAGTGCCTGATGATGCATATTCATGAATTCCTTGAGTGCTCTCATTCCTTGGTGATGTTTGTGGTGCCAATTTAATGGAATCATAATGATGTTGCTGCTCATGTACAGCAGAACTCTTCCTTTCAAATTCCAAGGTGTAGCCCTTTGCTGCTGTGCTAGGAAC
Source organism: Rhizophora apiculata (assembly GCA_037832385.1). NCBI lineage: Eukaryota > Viridiplantae > Streptophyta > Magnoliopsida > Malpighiales > Rhizophoraceae > Rhizophora > Rhizophora apiculata. Next base: position 815,592 of record CM075433.1, on the reverse strand, counting down.
AGGGATATCGGGCCCATTCTCTGAACTAGTATGAGGTATTCCAAGCATGCTCTTCACTTCCATATAGCCAGGTGCACTATTAGAATCACCATAAGCATTTGGAAAGAACCACTGCCTTGAATTCACCCTCTCCCGCATAAATTCGAGAGCAAACTCCTCACCAGTCTGAAATGAGTAATTCAGCACAGGTCTGGCACCACTTGAAATGTTGTAATCAGGAGGCTGGATACTACTGATATTAGTTGATGGACCACAGAAGAACCTCTGGTTTGCAGAACCAAGTCTGTCATTTCTTGCATCCGCATTATTGACTCGAATTTGTTCATAGCTTCTTGTCTGATCCATCATACCCGTTCCAACATTTCTCTCCATTTGGTCCAACTGTGCCAACAACAGCAGGGCACAAGGAATGCCATATCAAGACAGAAGCACTTCTAGGCCAAAGCACAAATATTGCTTGTGAAATATCATGTTTCTACGTAGAGATTTGTTGAGCCTTGAAACAGTACTAAAAATCTCTTATCAGTTAATTAGAAAGAGGATCACCTACCTTGAGAAATATCTAAGGAAAATCAATTCTTGTTGTAAGTAGGAAACCTAAAGAAGTTATGTAGAACTGAGAACATTACAGGGAGTGGATTTAAGATCAAATTTCACTGAGTTTAATAAGATCCCCCAGTTACTGCTTTTGAGTTTGTGCAAAATAGAAGGAGTCACTTAAGTAATAATATGACATTACATAACATAATACAGAGGCAGCACATGTTCATTCATGTATAAACACTGCATAAGAGACCAAAGCTTTAGCCTAATGGTCAAAGTTGAGGCCCCAGACCACAAAGGTCCTGGGTACAAAAACCATTGTAGCACAAGAATTTCTTAAAAATCTGAATGAAAACAAGGGGGCGAGAAGAAAAGGGAAAAAAAAAAAGAAGAATGCCTTAGAAACGGGATGTCTTAAAAATCTGAATACAAAAGCAGGGGAGCATCAGTCTGATGAGGCTGACCCAGTCTTCTTGTGATATCAATTTTTTTTTTTTGACTAAAATGCGTCTTCTTGTGTATTGTCAGCTCCTTGACAAACGTAGATCCAACATTCAAACTACAGATCTCTTCATTTTCAAATTGACCAGATAGAAAAATGAACCAAAATAAAAATTCTACCTTGTATATATCAATAACATTTTAAACAAATTTGTGTTCTTAACAAGGGTGGAAAAAAGAAGAAAATAAATTAAAAGGTCTACCGTAACTGATAGTCAATTATTAAAACTTGTTCATCTAAAGTATTAAAGAAGAAAGTACTGCAACACAAAACTACATCTCCATATGAAAGAAAACAGTGGAAAAAACATAAATGAAAAATGCAGGAAAAATAGACATTTGTCATAAAAATAAGCTGTCCAACCAATCATTGCGTCCTATAATCAATATGAAAACACCGCGAGAGAGAGAGAGAGAGAGAGAGCTGAAGGGAGGGCGAGAAAGCGCCAAATTATAGCTAACCGAGTTCTCAACTCAGTAAAACCCACTTGACAACAAACTGATTCGAAAGCTTCAAGATTTCATTAGTTAATTACTAGAAACAGTTGAACCCCCCCCCCAACCAAAAAAAACGACAGCCGTTCAAACTGAAATCAAACTCAATCACTCAAGACTTTAACATTTGATCCCCTCCCGCCAAAATTCCCCACTGACTTAGCCCAACTGATCAAATAAACATCTCCAAATGAACAAAAACAGAGCCACCGCGCGAAATCATGATCGCCGCTCAACAGTAAACTTGGATGACTCACTTGCAAAGCAATAATTATGCTAAGAAACTTAAGAACTAAATTCTTAACCAAATTAAACCCAAAAAATTTAAAAAAAAAAAAGAAAACAATTTCGTAGAAAAAAAAAAAACAAAAAAGGAAAATTTATCGCAAGTCAAATATTATCAGTACCTGTGGAAACTTGGATTTCTGCCGCGCGAGCTTGTTCAGTTTAGCAATGGAGAACTCGCTTCAATCTCTTCTCTTTCTTTCGGCTTATGCTATTCGAATTTTGACTTTGGTCTAATATTATATCTATTATTATCATTATCGTTAAAAATGGCAAAATTAAAATATTATTGCACTGTTGTCTCCGGATCTATCGGTTTCTCCTCTCTCTCTCTCTCTCTCTCTCTCTCTCTCTCTCTTTTTTTAAATGAAAATTATGTTAATGATTTTTTTTTTTTTCACTAACAAATATCACGATATTTATTGGTTTATATATATATATATATATATATATATTTATATATATATTTTTTTTTAAAAAGGTTTTTCTTACAGGGCTTAGGGAGGGGCGCGAATCCGAGGCAATGAGTAGAAACACACACAGGCCAACCGGCAATTTCCAGTGGCACTGCTTGCGTGGGTCCTACCTCGCACAGGGCACCTCATTCTGCGCCCGATTTTTTTGGTTGGCGAGCCGTCTGTTAGAATGGCTTTGGAGGTTGTGGGCCTCATTCTGGGCCTATACGCGCGAATGAATTATAATTTAATTAATACTGAAGTTATTTTCAAGATTAAAGATTTTAAAATTGAATTTTAGTCCGATCATTAACTAAAGAGAATAAAAGGAAAAAATGGAGAGTAATTGAATGGACTGCATTCCAACTAAAACAACAATTTGAATTGGTAGAACTATTTTTTTTGGGGGTCTATTGAATTGTTATGATAGATTCAAAAGGGAAAGAAACGATCCTTACTATGACCAAAAAAAATTGAATTTTCCATATTAGTTGTTATCATGCTGTTAGTTAGTACTCAACTACTAAGTTATTGTAGCTCTTATCTCGTGTAGTAACTTCACTTTAGAAAAAACACATTTAAAATTCATAATTGAATCAAAGTTTGATAGATTTATTATTACAATTGCAATTTTATTTTAACTAAATTTTAAAAGTCAAGAAAGAAATTACTCTCTAAATAAGTAAATAAGGCAAAAAAAAAAAATGATAAAGAGATTTAGTGTTTATATTTAAAGGACAATCACATCATTCAAAAAAAAAAAAATTACTATATTATGATGTTGTTCTTACCATAAAAAGCTTATTTGATAAAAATAGAAATACAAGTCAAATAAAATCTCTTAATAAAATAAAATATCCAAGCAAATAGTTGTCATATACCGAGAGATTATCATAAATACAAAATATCAATAAAATATTAAATAATAAACATTATTCTTTTAGATTCTTCAAATAGATTATGATATAAAATATATATATATATATAGTTTACCAAGCCTGTCATCGTGCCTTGTAATCAATGCTTGACATTTTAAATGGTGAAAATAATTTATGTATTAAACTAGCTTTTAAATATTGGCCTAACGAAAACAACATAGCCATTGTGCTAATGCAAAAAAAAAAAACTTATCCTTGCATGAAATGTGATTTTATCAATAATTTCCACGAAAGAAGGTTATAGGTAGGCGTTTCATAACACACTTCGGGAAGTCTTAAAAGTGACCAGAATCTAACAATCTGTTGTGATATACATAAACACTTTAAATGGTTAAACTAATGATTCATTTTCAATTGTAAGTGAAATCAACAATTGATTGTAGGTAACTCCAAGCAAATCATTTGTCAAAATTCATAAATTACTTAAATTTTGGGTCGAGCCTGTTAAAAGTTAACTGTGGTACCAATAAATTTTAATTTACTGGTATTAAAGTTGTTCTTAAAATTAAATATTTTAAATTTAAATCAATTAACTTAAAAAATTTTTAATTGTCATCCTTATGAATTTTGTGAATGGACGAGAACTTATTATATTCAACTACCTTTTAATTTGATTCATCAACATTTTCATGAAATGAAGGTGCACGAAAGTTTATTGCACTCGGTTATTTAATGTTAAGTTCTAAAGGCACATCGAAATCTGAGTTCACTAAAATTCAAGCGCGGTTGTTATAAAAATGGTAAACGAAAGAGAACCTGTTATATTTAGCGAACTTTTAATATGATTCTTTTTTTTTTTTTTTTGTGTGTGTGTGTTTTTGAACATCAACATTTAATACGATTCATCAAAATTATAATGAAAAGAAAGTGTACAAAAAAAATTATAACACTTGATTAGTAACTTTTAACTTAAAAAACACAGTGAAAACCGCGTGCACTAAAATTTAAACACTCTCATCAAGGATTTTGTTAATGGAACAGATTTTGCTATATTTGACTAACTTCTAACGTGATTCATCAACATTCCCATGAAAAAGAAAACCAACAAAAGTTTCTAACACTTAATTATTAACATTTAACTTTTGAAAATACACTCAAAATTCATAAATACTAAAATTTAAGGGTGTAAATTTTGTAAATAAAAAAAAAAACTCATTATTATATTTAACTAACTTTTAATATAATTAATTCACATAGTCATAAAAAGAAAGAATACAAAAGTTTGTTGTTATTAATTAATAACTTTTAAATTTTATAAAAATACCGAAATTTATCCGCGCTAAGATATAAGCGGGCTCGATATAAATTTTATTAACCAAAAAAAAAAAAACGGTTATATTTCAACTAATTTTTAAAAATTTCTTAACAAATACAATAAAGCCATTAAAATAATAATTCCCAATAACTTATGTCAAATAATCTTTTGTTAGATGAGAATTAAATCTCTTTTTTCAAATAATAGTTACAACTTATTTTGTGCTTATTTTCAGCTTTTTTTTTTTTTCTTGTTTTTGTTTAATGACTCTCTATTGAATCTGGGCAGTTTTTACTATTAAAAGCCCATAGCAATTAATTTGAAAAATAAAACCAAAATAAGGCGGAAAAAAAAAGCCACTCAAGACCTCCCAGCAAGATTGTTGACGATAGAAAGCACGAAAGCGGAGAAGAGGAACAAAAATTGAGATACCATCGGGCTTGAGTAAATACATCCCCCCCCCCCCCCCTTCCTCTCTCTCTCTCTCTCTCTCTCGCTCTCTCTCGCCGTGTTTAAACATTCCCTCCAATCTTTCTCTATCCATCTAACTGTAACTAAAACAAATAATAATAAATAGTAATTATTATTAATGATACGACACACAACAAGAGAACAAAAAAGCCTTCTGGACAACAAGTTGTAGCAATGAGGAGGAGAAAGGACGGAGCTAGAGGAAGGAAAGAAGAGTTTTGGGGACAAGAGTCCGGGGGGAAGCCACGTGGAGAGATGTGAGTGGTTGAGGGACTGATTTCTCTCTCTCCCTCTCTCTCTCTAATAGGATGCCATGTCAGAGTGGGAGACCCGTCCTATGACCCCGGCGAATCCGTATCGTATGCTTCTCTATCTCTCTGTCTATCTCTCTCTACATGTTATTTCGTTTCATGATTTTCTCTCTCTAGATGTGTATATCTTTTGGTAGTCATTAAGTCACTTTCTATTTATTTTCATATTTAGTTGTTGTTGTGTCATGTTGTGTATCTGTCTGCCTCTTTTTTCTCTTTCCGCCTCTCGCTCTCTCTCTCATGCTCTATATCGTATATCTCATTTGCTTCCATGCCCTAACCTCTCCATCGCTCCTTCCCTATCCTCACTGCGTGTCTCTTTATCAATCCCTCAATAACTGAGGATACAACAGCCTTAGCTGTTTATTGTTGATCAACTAGCAAGATTGGTGAGAGCTTGTTTTTTCCCCATCTGGGTGCTGTTTATTTCTCAAATTTTCAGTTATCTATGTTATGGTTCGATTTCCTTTGTGGGTATTTCATGTTTTTCACTTTGAGCTGTGTTTTTGGTGTCCCGTGATGTTTCTGTTGTGATTATATTGCTTGATTTTGGGAGACGACGTGTTGGTTCTATGGATTGTTCTTCAATGTGTTGGAGGCAATCGGTTATTGACTTTGTAATTTGGGTTTTAAAAATATGCCACCCAATTGGATTGTTAATGAAATGGGGCTTCAGGTTTTGTGCGAGTGAATGCATGTCCTTGAGTTAAGTTCCTTGTGGTTTGATTTACCAATCCGTTTTGTGCATTTGCTAACGTTTTGTCGATTTCCATTGCTTCCTTTTAACGTTTCGATTGATTCTGGTGTGGGGGCACATGGTCATTACGTTTTTCTTTTTGGCTTTCCATGCCTTTTATATTTGTTGGTTGATGGTACTGATTCCAAGAACTCAGAGAAGTACCTAATTTCCACAAACATCACGCTGCTAGCATATTGATGGCATTGTATGGGAATCTGAAATGTTTTTTCTGCAATGCTAATCTTGACTGCCGGAGGAATCCCCTCACCCTGCATCTCTTACTCTAATCATGGTTGTATCCAAAGTGAAACTTCATCCTTAAGTTTTGGTTGATTCTCAATCATGTCACTGGGTTCTGTGATTTTAACAAGTTAGGTCGCAGACCTGACGGTATTCCTAGGTGTAAGACTGGCTTCCTCATTGTTAGTACTACGATCTTAAATTGTTTTAAGCGTAATTTTTTGTTTTTTTGGCTAAAAGGATGCTAAAAGCTAATGAATTTTGATTGTGAAACAGTATATGAATTCTGTCTGCATTGGACTTGTTTCTCTGTGATAATCTGGATATCCATTTTATTCGAGTGAATGTTCTGCATTATTCTTTTCTCCATATTTTTATTTGGACTTACACAATTGTATAAAGCTGTCAATTGGATGCATATGGGCTGCTATGATGGTGATGAAATCTTTAGAGTTGTGCACCAAAATTTTTTGTTATAATTATTGTTATTCAATCTTGCTGTTTCCTTATTATTCACTTAATTTGTCGAACAGCATTTAGGGGCCCCGTGGTGAATCGGATTGTTCAATTGAGGCCTGGATGCATCTTTATTACTGCTGCTTAGTGGCTGTGCTTGTGGAAATTTGAGTTGTTTATGTGAGACCAAGATCGAAATATGAAGGACAATGGCTTGACAACTAGTAAAATGATAAACAGAAACTGGGTCTTGAAGCGCAAAAGAAAAAAGCTTATGCATGCACGAGTTCTTCCTAACAGTGGCAGAGAAGAGAATTCAACAGCATTGGATTCTCCAAGAAATGCACCTGCTGCCAAACGCAGACCAAAAAGTGAATTAAGCTCTGATGTATCTTCATCAAAGAAGAAAGGCGACGATGGGGTGAGTTCTCATTTATTATCTTTAGTTAGCTAGCATTTCTCAAGTCTTCTTGCTGAATCACTTGACATCACATTGTTTTCATTGGTCAGGAGAAAGCAATGTTGGTTCGGTTCCATTGTTTGTGCTTGGAAAGGTGGTCATCTCATTGGAATGCCCTTTCATGGAATTTGGAAAATTATAATTGGAACATGATTCTTCTCAATATTAGTTTGATTGGCACAAAATTTTTCCAATCAAAACTGAGAAACTTTTGATAAAGCATCAAATAGAATGCCTATTGGCATGTGTGTCCATGCAATTAGATATGAGTTCTATGTTTTGAACAGATAATGCTTAAGAATCCACTTTTAAGCTGTCCATATCACTTTATAACTCATCTGAATTTCACCGCATTTGAGTGCTTATGTTTTTATGGTGTTGAAAGTGTCTTTAACTGTTTTTATTGTGTTCTAATTGCTTCTTTATATTTTGCTTGTTTTCATGGTAGATGCATGCAGCTGATTGCACTTTTGTCATGCAATACATCTTCTGTCTTGATTATTATATGCTTCACACATGCACACATGCGTATGCACTCTAAGCGTGCGTGCACATAGAGTATGTATGTATATGGTCCTTACTCAATATTATGTGCGTGCACACACATGCACAGGGTATGTATGTATATTATGGTCCTTACTCAATATTACGCGCGTGCACGCACTCGTGCACAGAGTATGTATGTATATTATGGTCCTTACTCAATTTTGCTTGCCCATTTTAACTGTTCATTGTCTTGCCAGCAAGCTGATTTTATCTAACTTCAATCTTTATTGTCTACCAGTATTACTATGAATGTGCTATCTGTGATCTTGGTGGCAACTTGTTATGTTGTGATAGTTGTCCTAGAGTCTACCATCTGCAGTGCCTCGATCCACCTCTTAAGGTATGCTCATTGAAATCATTTTATTTGATGTTGACTTGTGCAAGATTATTTTTTCTCCTGCCAAAATTGGCAGAATTCAACTACTTTCATTCTCCTGTTATGATTTTAATCTTCTTATTCATTTCCTGAAGCGCATTCCAATCGGAAAGTGGCAATGTCCAAAGTGCTTTCCAAAAAGTGATCCACTCAAGTCCATTAGCCAACTGGATTCCATTTCAAAACGGGCAAGAACAAAAACTATTGCAATAAATTCTAAGATTGGAGTTAAGTCGTCAGGTGCAGATAAAGTATCCCGACTTCTTGGTAGCTCTATTCTTCCAAAGCGAAGGTTGTCCAGCAAAGGGAAATCTAGTGTAACTTCTGGAGTCAACTCCTTTGAAAAACAACCAGATTCCTCCTTAGATGTACCTCGCAGGTCAGAGCCAACTGATGCATCTGTCAGTGACCCTATAGAGGGAACTTCATTAGCCATAACCAGTGATGCTAGAAAGAAACCCAATGCATCTCCACCTAAGTCACCGGTGGATGAGAAGTCTGTTTCTCCTGCTGAAGAACTCATATCACATTCTGAGCTTGCAAAACTGGAGGCAAATGATGGATCTTCTGATGGAAAGCATGACTCATCTTTGTGTAATGGATTGCCAAGAAAAGCAATTGTTCTTGCGATTGGTGCCATTGGTTCTAGTGTTGAGAAAGATAGAAAAAGAAAACAAGAAGGCAACAATGGGAAGTGTGCAAAGAGGCATAGAACTGACAAGGGAAAATGGATTTCTAAAAAACTTGGTTCTACAACCAACTATGCATTTTCTGGATCTAATAAGATACATAAGAAACAAAAAACTACAAGTCAGAAGAATTCATCATCTTTATTAAAGAATCGTGTTGGAGCCAAGAATGCGGATGTGCAAGGAAAAGCTGAGGTATCAATCTTTCTCTTCATAACTGTTTTATATTTGGTTTCGTCTGTTGCCTTTCCTTTCAGTTATATTCTTTGCAAGCTTCTTCTGAATGGATGTAGCATGCCACTATGGCTAGCTGTTGAGGATAGTAGTTAATGAGTATTGTTTTCTTGAGTAGCTCAGCACTGTTGGCATTTCATTTCATTATTCAATTGTTTCACAATTTCCACTTTGTAAATTGTCACTTTGCTGACTGTATGATATTCAATCTGTCTTGTTCTACACTAATATGTGTGGATGCAACTGCAGTTTGTCTATCAGTGTGATTCCTAGTGAAGCCCTTTAATTTGGGCAGATTAAATTTCAACACATTTGTGCACACAAATGCAGGCATAGAAACAGATATAGACACAAACATTCAGAGAAAGAGGAGGGAGGAAGAGTGTATCATCTTGGATGGTTAGTCTGACACAACATTTTGTGTGAGACAAAGTGTAAAATTCCTTACGATTGTCAAGGCTTGATCTTGATAATTTTCTTATTATCTTTTGAACATTTGATCTTGATACCAAAAAGCCAAGTAAATAAGTATTTCTCAAAAGTTAATTTCTATGCTTCATGGTCACTGTCATCTTCTTGATTTTGCTATCACCCTTGTTACCATTTTCATTATGGTAGTCATCTCTGTAACTAAGGCTGGGACTGCTTAGGCTTTTGCTGTTGTATTAATGTGCTTACCTATCTACAGAAGTCTCCTGAGGAAATTGCATATACATCAAAAGAGTTGGTGAAAGGTGGAGATCATGTGTATGGAACACAAACGTGCGAAGATGTTATCACTGAACTTCAACAGGTGCATCAATTTATGCAAATCATACTTCTCATATTTTTGTGCTTTGGAATTAAAGCCCAAATTTCGTGAGATTTGAGGGAGCTGGGGCTTGAACCCCCATCCTCTACCTACGTGCTTTGCTCTTTTGGCTAACCAGGCTAAAGCATGTTTGGTTAGCATACTTGTCAATTTGCCATTGATATGTTGGATTCAGATGATTTTCCTTGAGTTTGCAATGAACTGGCTAGGTTTTCTTATGCCATTTTATCAATGTCACAGGTGGATCGGGTTTTGGGCTGTCGAATTCAAGGTGATAGTGTGAGCTCTTCACATGGTATTTCTTTAACTGCCACTGCTGACCCATCTTCAGCCAAAATGCTCATTCCAGAGACTCAAAATGTGCTTGCACAGAAAACTTCTACCTGTGATGCTGGTGCAGGCGTAATACTTATGGACAATGTTGCTGAGGGTTGTCCTGGGGCCGGTGAAAGTTCTGACAAGAAAGAAAGCATGAACAATGGCATCAAAGTGGACAAATTACATGTATACAGAAGATCTGCAAGCAAAGATTGCAAGGGAGAAAATGGCAAGGACTTTGACAAAGATGACAAGGATTTAGAATCAATAGGCATTATAAGCAAAGATCGAGATGACTCCTCTGTAGCAATTGAAAATTTGATGAAACATAATGGAAGTGTGGTGATAGAGGAAAATTCTGGTATTTGTTTGAAAAAGCAAGATGGAATTGATGATTCCAAAATTCCTGAAATGACCATTGCTCCTGAAACTGAAGACACAAATGAAGCAGGTGGCAAAATGAAAATTAATGGCCATGAAAGTAAAGCAATAGATCCTGTGATTGCAGAGTCTGCATGTACTAAGGGTGCGACAGTATTGTATGAGTTCCTGGTTAAGTGGGTGGGAAAGTCTCATTTACATAACAGTTGGATTTCTGAATCCCAACTGAAAATTATTGCAAAGAGAAAGCTAGAAAACTACAAAGCTAAGTATGGAACAGCTGTGATAAATATATGTGATGAAAGGTGGAAGCAACCTCAGCGGGTAATTGGTATTCGTGCTTCCAAAGATGGTACAAAAGAAGCATTTGTAAAGTGGACTGGTCTCCCATATGATGAATGCACTTGGGAAAGACTGGATGAACCTGTTCTTAAAAAGTCTTTGCATTTAGTTGACCTTTTTGACCAGTTTGAATGCCAAACACTGGATAAAGATGCTGTGAGGAATGGTATGCTAAAGAAGAGGGGAGCTGATCTGCAAAATGAGATTTTTGCTCTTACAGAGCAACCAAAGGAACTACAAGGAGGTTCCTTATTTCCTCATCAGCTCGAAGCACTGAACTGGTTGCGTAAATGCTGGCACAAATCAAAAAATGTGATACTCGCTGATGAAATGGGACTTGGGAAGACAGTATCTGCTTGTGCTTTTATTTCTTCAGTATGTCTTGAGTTTAAAGCTTCTCAGCCCTGTTTAGTCTTGGTTCCACTTTCCACAATGCCTAATTGGCTAGCTGAATTTTCACTGTGGGCTCCCAACTTAAATGTCGTTGAGTATCATGGGTGTGCAAAAGCGAGGGGCATCATTCGCCAGTATGAATGGCATGCCAGTAATCCAAATGACATGAATAAGAAGGCAACATCGTATAAATTTAATGTTCTGCTAACTACTTATGAAATGGTTCTTGCGGACTACTCTTATTTACGGGGAGTTCCATGGGAAGTTCTTGTGGTTGATGAGGGCCACCGTCTTAAGAATTCTGGAAGTAAGCTGTTTAGCCTGCTCAATACTTTCTCCTTCCAACATCGTGTACTGTTGACTGGTACACCTCTTCAGAATAACATTGGTGAGATGTACAATTTGCTCAATTTTTTGCAGCCTGCTTCATTCCCCTCTCTGTCCTCATTTGAGGAGAAATTTAACGATCTTACAACTGCTGAAAAAGTGGAGGAATTAAAGAAACTTGTTGCTCCACATATGCTTCGAAGGCTTAAAAAGGATGCCATGCAAAATATTCCCCCAAAAACAGAAAGAATGGTTCCAGTTGAATTGTCCTCTATCCAGGCTGAATACTACCGAGCAATGTTGACAAAGAACTATCAGTTATTACGGAACATTGGGAGAGGGGTTCCACAGCAATCGATGCTAAACATTGTGATGCAGTTGAGAAAGATTTGCAATCATCCATATCTCATTCCAGGTACTGAGCCTGATTCTGGATCTTTGGAATTTCTTCATGAGATGCGGATAAAGGCTTCAGGCAAGCTGACCCTGCTGCATTCCATGCTAAAGTTGTTGTACAAGGAAGGTCATAGAGTTCTTATCTTCTCACAGATGACCAAGCTTCTTGATATCCTCGAGGATTATTTGACCATAGAGTTTGGTCCAAAAACCTATGAAAGAGTGGATGGCTCTGTATCAGTTGCAGATCGTCAGGCTGCAATTACTCGTTTTAATGAAGATAAAAGTCGATTTGTCTTCTTGTTATCAACACGCTCTTGTGGTCTTGGGATTAACTTGGCAACAGCTGACACAGTTGTTATTTATGATTCTGATTTCAATCCACATGCTGACATCCAAGCTATGAATAGGGCACATAGAATTGGGCAGTCAAATAGACTTTTGGTATATAGGCTTGTTGTGCGTGCCAGTGTTGAAGAGCGCATATTGCAGCTTGCTAAAAAGAAACTGATGCTTGATCAGCTTTTTGTGAACAAGTCTGGATCACAGAAGGAAGTGGAAGATATTCTGCGGTGGGGAACAGAAGAACTTTTTAGTGATTCTTCTAGCATGATTGGAAATGATACGGGTGACAATAATAATAACAAAGATGAGATAATAGCAGATTTAGAGCAAAAGCAGAGGAAGAGGGGTGGTGGCCTTGGGGATGTCTATAAGGATAAATGTACAGATGGTGGCAACAAGATTTCGTGGGATGATAATGCGATTTCAAAGTTGCTTGACCGTTCAAACCTTCAGTCAGGGACAAATGATTTGGCTGAAGGGGAATTCGAGAATGATATGCTTGGTGCAGTAAAGGTGATGCACTATACTTGTGTGTATACACACGACAAATGCTTGTGGTTAAACTGTTCATTAATTTTGAAATTGGAAAAAAAATTCTTTGATTTCTTTTTGTCAATGTGTGGAAGACAAAAAGATTGCATAGTCAAATATTGATGATGACTGGTTCTACTTGAGATGTGTGAAGTTGATTAACTTGTGAATGTGGTCAGTCTGCCTTTTTCTGCAACTTCTATTTTGCCACCTTTATGAGTAAAACTGAATAACCACCATTCAAGAATGAATAATAGTTTTCTAAAATTTAAGAGTACAGTACCCTACCTCTGGACATGATACAGTTTTGGGAAAATAGTGGAGAGGATTCCTTTCCATTTAGCAATAGAAATTATCAATTTTGTAGTGATACAGTGTTTTTGCAGACTCTAGACATGACAAGTTCTCATTGTTCTTTAGCTCTTGTCATAAAATTCCATTGGATATCTAGGAAAATATTGGTTACGGGAGTCCCTTTAAGCTCTCTGCTTTGCTTGGCACCTAAAATTTTTGTTTTCCTTTCCCTTTTTTCCCCTTAGACAGGGTGTCAGACCTCTTATACTACCCCAAATTTGAGACCTCCTTTTGGTCTACAATTGTTTTTTACCATTTGGAGCATATACGTTGAATTGTTCCTGGTCTTGCTTTCCAGCTCAATCTGGGTTTGATCTCCTTTTTTTCTTTCTTAATCTTATATGTGTCAACATGCATGTATTCTAACAACTAATACCTCAAAGGAAGTGGAGAAATGAAACATTTTTGTCATCAGTTTTGATTGGAATATTTCTGCATTTTGACCCAAGCAGTCCTTGGAATGGAATGATGAAGCAATTGAAGAGCAAGGAGAAGCTGGATCACCTTCTGTTTTGCCTGATGATATTTGTGGGCAAAATCCTGATAGGAAGGAGGACAATGCTTCAATGGGCAATGAAGAAAATGAATGGGACAGACTTTTGCGTGTTCGGTAAAGGGCATTTTCTAGTCATCATCCTTTTCTTAGCTTTTTCTATGCTTCATTATGCAAAATGCTGGAGTCGAAAAACTGGGATGATATTGTGCAACTTCCAAAAGTTATTTGGTTGGCTTGGCATGATGTGTTCCATGTAGCATTTTCTGCCCAGGAAACTTTCCAGAATGGTGGGTGACAGACTAGTTGTATGATGTCCAAAGAATGGAACATGCATTCTTAGGAAGTTTAAACTGACATCATATTATGTTGGAGCTCGTTGAATGGATGGCTGTGGCCTCTACAATTTATTTAATGATAGTTTAGGTTATCAAAAGTGTTCAATTTTTCTGCTTTTCACCAGTCTTGTTTTAGAGATTGCTATTTGTAAATTTTTTTACATGCTCTCTTTGCTCTAGGTGGGAGAAATACCAAAATGAGGAGGAAGCGTCTCTTGGCCGGGGAAAGCGCCTGAGAAAAGCTGTCTCTTACAGGGAAGCGTATACTCCACACCCAAGTGAAACATTAAGCGAGGTACCCTTTTTTTCTCTTGCATCCCACACATGGAATAAATTGATTTTTTCAGGGTCAGGAAATGGTTTACCTATGCTCAATTATGTTGCAAATGTGATTGTCTTTAATAACTTCCCTGAGAAGGACAATGTTACATGTATTTTCAATTTGGTCTTACATTCCCTTCTTCCTTGCTTTTTTGGAGAAAACTTTTTCCTTTGTCAATTGTGTTTCTGGTTTGTACAAATAAGATATAAGATGAGCATGAAAAGTTGGGGTGCCATTAAGGTTTCATGCTGCTTTGGGTGGGTAATATATAACATGATAGAAACTTAATGGTTCCTTCAATCTTTTACAATTACAACCTTTAGCTGGCAATTTTACTTGCATCATTCTTGTGGTCTGTCAATTAATAACTTCCCAACAGAGTGGTGGTGAAGAGGACAGGGAGCCCGAACCAGAGCCAGAGCGGGAATACACACAGGCTGGACGAGCCCTGAAAGCAAAGTAGTAAGTCACATTCGCTTCGATTGTTTTCCCGTGATCATTATCATTTAGGATGCCACCAGTATGCTATTTTTTAAATCCTTGCAGTATTTAATAAATTTTGGTGCAATGATTTGGTGTAGTGTTTTAGAATGATTTGATGAGGAAAAAGTGTTGCATTACTTGAGAGAGTGAGCTTTCTTTATCATGTTGAAATTGTTCAGAATGATCTAGCAGTGTCACAGGCAATTGCTAAATGGTTGTGAAAATGAGTTCTGAATGGCCCAAGGTTTTAGCTCTACTGGAAACAGCATGAATATACAAAGGGCAAGCTTTGTTGTGATGATAAGTTTACTCCACTATAACCTAGAGATCATAGGTTCAACTTGCAAAAACAACCTTTATGTAAAAATAGAGGTAAGGCTGTGTAGATCTAATCCTTTCCCAAACTCCACAGTTTGGGAGTCTCGTGGACTAGGACACCTGATGCATCAATGTAATGTTGATTATGGCATCAGGATTAACTAGAGGACTTGTATGTGCTCCTATCTTTTACTATTTGTTGCACCATGCTGTAAATTTACTTTTCTTTGAACAGTGCTAAGCTTCGTGCTAGACAAAAAGTGCGGCTTGCTCAGCGGAAGGCATTTGAAGAATCAAGTCCGAATAAAGGATTTCCTACACCTGAGACCCTACCTGCATGCCCTCCAAGCACTGATAAAAATGGAAGTCAGCCAATGGAGTCATCTCAACAAGCCAGGGATAAGTCCTCAGTGATTGACTTGGATGATAACAAATTCACCCACCCATTAGATGCACCAAAGAGCAAGGCTGACTCTACATTAAGGCTAGGCCAGTTCTCAAATAGTAAATTGGGCAGTCATCTTGAGCTTTCTGTTAATTCACTTGGTCAGCCTTCTCATCACCTTAGCTTTCCAGGACACCAAAATCTGGGCACAGGTCACACAAATTCAATAGCCTCAAATAGCTTGTTACCAGTCCTGGGATTATGTGCTCCCAATGCCAATCAGTTCCACTCGTCACATAGAAACATTTTCAGATCCATTGGTAGACACAGCAAGCCTGTAACTGGACCTGACTTTCCCTTTAATCTACCTCCTTGCCCTGGAACTTCAAATGTCAAAGAGGTTAGATTCCAAGAGATTACCCTGGATAAACTAAAACTGCATGATGAAACAGCAGAAGCTCACCAACAGTGCGTTAAAAATAACTTGTCAGATAGTTTGCTTCCAGTTAGTCCAGTACTCTCTCTCTCTCTCTCTCTTTCACCTGCTCATGCTCAGATTTCACAGATTTTTATTCCCACATATCAATGTGATTGAGAACCTCACTACATTTGTTTGTTTATTTTGGCAGTGTCTTCCACTTGTCCCACAGGGGAAGGGTCCTGACCATTTGGAAAGTTCCCGTTCTAGTTTGGCTGAATTCCAAGAGAAGATGTCTCTGCCAACTTTGCCTTTTGATGAAAAATTGCTGTCCAGATTCTCGCTTCCTGCTAGCAGCATGCCTCCTTTGCAACAAGAACTATTACCTAGCTTATCGCTGGGGAGCAGACCAGAAGCTGTAAACAACTCTATCCAAGATCTGCCAGTGATGCCATTGTTGCCCAATTTAAAATTACCATCCCAAGATGCACTAAGATTTAATCAGCTGGACAGGGAGATGCCAACCACACTGGGTTTGGGTCAGCTACCATCCACATATCCGTCATTCCCTGAAAACCACAGGAAGGTGCTTGAAAACATAATGATGAGGACTGGCTCTGGATCCAATAATTTGCATAGAAAAAAATCAAAACTAGATGGCTGGTCTGAAGATGAACTTGACTTCCTTTGGATCGGTGTCCGTAGACATGGTCGGGGTAATTGGGATGCCATGCTTAGAGATCCCAGGTTAAAGTTCTCTAAGTATAAAACTCCAGAGGATTTGTTAGCCAGGTGGGAGGAGGAACAACTGCAGATCTTGGATGGTCCATCTTTTCCGAAGCCAAAGCCAATCAAGCTGGGAAAAAATTCTAAATCATCCTTGTTCCCAATTATTCCAGAGGGAATGATGATGCGAGCATTGCATGGAACTAGACTTGTTACTCCACCAAAGTTTCAGTCCCATCTGACTGACATGAAATTGGGTTTAAGTGATTTGCCTCTGAGCTTGCAACATTATGAGCCATCGGATAAACTTGGTTTGCAGAATGAGCATTTTGCACCCATTCCAACTTGGAATCCTGATAAATTTCGTGCAAATTTGGCAGGGGATTCTTCTGCAGGATCCTCTTCAAATGTTTCTGCTGAAAAGCCATTTCTGCTTAATTCTTTTGGGGCAGGCAACTTGGGACCCTGGGGCTTAAATTGCTCAAGCAGTGTGGAGTTACAACGAAGAGAGGAGGAATATGGTACCATGAAGTATGGGAAATTGCCTTGTCTTCTGGATAGATCATTGCATATCCTGCGTGGTTCCCAGAATGTGAGGAGTGGTGAATCTGGCAGTTCAGCAGTTCTTGCAGATCAGGATGAAGGGTCAAAATTTCCTCTTCCAAAGGGGAAAGAGATAGCTGGAAGCAGTTCTTTGAAGAACCAGCTACCCCATTGGCTTCGGGAAGCTGTAAATGCCCCTGGCAAGCCACCAGAACCTGGACTGCCACCCACAGTATCTGCAATAGCTCACTCGGTTCACATCCTATATGGAGAAGATAAGCCAGCAATTCCTCCTTTTGTTATACCTGGTCCCCCTCCTCCTCAACCCAAGGATCCAAGAAGGATACTGAAGAAGAAAAAGAAGCGAAGGTCACATATGTTCAAGCAGTTGCCACCTGACATTATGGGAAGCAGCCAGAGTTTAATGAGTGACATTAGTTGTACCAATGCTGCTTCAACCTCTGTTCCAGTGGCTCCACCATTTCAACAGCAGTTGCCTTCAATTCCAGGAGCTCCAGGACTTCCATGGAATAAATTTGACCTCAACCCGCCCCTTTCCAATGTAAACATGGTGAATTCATTGCCATCATCTGCTTCTCTAAGCATGCCAAAGAGAACAAGGATGGGATTGTCCCCCTCTCCTGAAGTGCTTCAATTAGTAGCATCCTGCGTAGCCCCAGGCCCTCATTTGTCGTCTAGTTCTGGCACAGGAAGCTCTAGTTTCATCAAAAACAAGTTACCCTTACCAGGGCCTATTGACCAAGTTGGATTTCCAGATTCAACGGTTGCTTTGGATAAAAGTAAGGATACTCTTGGCTCACCAAATGATGTCCATGACATGAAACCCTTGGAGGAACCAGACCAACCTAACAGTGGAGACTCTTGCAAGACTCAGTCAGATCCTTCTCTTGCAGCCGGTGCAGAGGAAACATCATCAGAAGGTACAGTATCAGATTCTCATGCGAGTGCAAGTGACCATGAGCCTTAGCCATCGGTTTCAGAGTTGGACATGGAACATTCACATTCTTTATGCTACAGGAGCCATGGCTATTGAATATGTGCTCGAATTTTTGTAGTCATCATATAATGAGTGATGAGGATGCGGTAGCATATTTGTAGGACATCTTCTGTAAGTTATTGTAAGAGGAAATGGAATATCGTGTTCCCTGATTGGCCTTTGCTTCTGTTGTTGCCTTGCCTTCGACCAACCAAAGTACACCATTTCCCCTTGCCCGCAAGCAAGTGATGGACCTAATTTCTGGGTCATGAGCCATTTGATCTTACATTCTTTAATGATCGTGTGCAGGTGCTTTGGTCTGTAGAAGATCTGCTGTATGCCGTCAACGGCAAATTGCTGTAATGTTGAAAATGACGCCCAAGAGAATTCTGTAATCACAGATTAGCATGTAAACTGGTAACCTATTTTGTTAGAATTCGTTCAGAGAATATACACAGGCATACATACATACGTACATGCACAAATACGCAGATTTACATGTTACACTCGTATGCACATACTAGTTTTCTACCCTCGTATAGCGTAGAGGTTAGTATAATGTCTTACATACGAAAGAAAAAGAAATTATATGGTATCCTTGATTGATTAGAGTAAGGACACGATCAACTGTAAATGGTAAATCAATTGTGTGAGTATAAAAACCTTTAATATTATTCATGGATTACGCAACATTGACCATTGTACGTGCCAGAATACGCTTTTCGGTACATAACACCAACAAGCTTTTATCCCAGCTGTTATAGAATCTCACTCTTCAGGGCCCAAGTGTCCCCCAGCTTGAAGTGTCATCATAATTAATTGGATAAAAAAAAAAGAAAATGCAGAATTATTCGTAGGCTTCATTCACTGCTACTACTGGCTGCCAGTCAAATGAATCTCCGTGAGAAAAAGTTACGGTAGCCAAATAAATAAGAGAAGGAGGCACAATCGTTTTATCTAATTAGCTAGAATTCTAACATCAATTGGTATAACGTCCAAAATTTGTTCAAAAGAAAATTATTAGTTAATTAGACAACAGGATTCCTGTTGGGTGATTGAGGTTACGCTGGCCATGTTTGACGGAAATTTGTCTCTTTTTTATCTCAAAGTGCCGGACACGATTTACAATGTAAAAACCTAAAGAAGGAATTGATAATAATAATAATTTAAAAATTAATCTTAAATTTTTATAATTTAATTTTAAGTTTTTTTTTTTAATTTTTATATTAATTTTAAATATTTTAAAATATTTTTTAAATAAATTTTTAATAAAAAATAACTAAATAATTAAATATCTATATTGACGGATAATATTTATTAACTATTTAATTTTTTATTAAAAAAATACTTATTAAAAAAAAATAATATGTGAGATTAATATGAAAGCTTAAAAAGTTTTAAAATGTAATTATAAAAATTTATAAAATTATAAAATCAATTTTCTAACTATACTTATTGCTATAATTTTGATTATTATTAAAAAGAGTTTATTTTTTATGTTTAAACAATCTAATTAATACAATATAATTTTGTTTTTAAAAAGTTTTTATTATTTACTATCTTATTATAAAGAAAAATAAAACTTATAATTTATTTTCAAATTTTGATTAAAGTTAACAAACTAAACGTTGGAATTAGTTTTCTTGTCATCATTTAGAGGAAAACACCGACAACATTACTTATGACTTATTTTCTTTTAACATAAAAACTAACACCAATAGAATGTTCTAATCGCTTTTATTAATCCAGGTTAGAAATCACTCTGTTGACTCTTTAATTGAATATTTTCAAAGAGTGAACAATTAGATGAGCATCGACAGCAATTCTATGATCTCCTTCACATCTAAAGCATATATAATATGAAACCACGATTTACATATCACAAATCATATTTTTTTTTGCGGCTTAGAGAATTGATAGATATACAAAACAAAATTCAATTTATTGTCACATGTAAAAATGTTAGTAAACTATTGACTAACTACAACAAAATAGTCTAAATAAGATCTAAACCATTAAAACTATCAATTTGCTGAAAAGGGTGTGTTGGGCACTTGCATAGCATCGAATGTGACAAGATATGTGTATCCTAGTCAATATATTTTGCTAAAAGTGAAAAAATTTTTCTCTGTCTCTCCTTTAGGGAAGCTCTTTCTCTCTCCCTTTTTTCTCTTTGAGTCACACCCCCTTCTTTTTTTTTTTCTCTAATCCTTAATCTCTCTTTTCCTTAAAAAAAACAAAAAATCGTGATATTTGGATGCCAAAAAACCCTTAATCAATTATCTAGGAGCACTAAATCCACAAATAAAGATAGATAACCTATTCCACTTAGTATAATTTTTATATTTCATTTACAAACAAACCTAGTAGATCGTGAATAGCACAAATAATCCTTTACATTTCTTGTGTCACTCTATAAGGGAGTCTTTTTTAATATTCCTATAATCGTACTTTTAACCTCAGATCGACCCTTAACATGGACAAAATACTAGGTTGATAGGTTGTTAGTTTAAACATGAGTCAATGATTGAACTACTCGATTTAATATTTATGAATTTAAATTTTATTTATTTCATAACATATATGTATAGAAGCCTATAATTTTAGGCTAACAACGTGAAAATATTATCCCATATAATTGCTTTAAAGCTCATAAGATCAAAGAAACTTGCACTGAATGGGGAGTTCCTCATTTTTATAGCAAAGACCTCTAGTCCCAATTTTTTCACTTCCAATATAGCATAATAATCTCATACACGTGATAACATTAAGGCTTTTCAATTCAAGAGTGCTTGGGTTTATTAATGGCTGAGTGATTGTTAGTCAATATCAAGAGTGAAACAATGGAAGGGAGGGCCTTTTGCTATAAAAGGTAGCAAACCTCCTCCCCTTCCAAAACTTGATCATTACCCACACTAAAGTGTAGTATACTGGGTTTGACAGTGGGTTTAAGTTCCTAAGTTATGTATTTATAAAATCCAAAAGCAAATCGCCTTGTTTAATAGGTTTTTTGGCAATGGTTTAGCCTTTTTTTTTTTTTATCTTTTTGTTCCTATGGTTTTTTCTAGTTCACTTCCTTTTTCAGTCAAATAAAAGAATTGAATTCATTTTAATTTTAAGTCAACATTTTCATGATTTGATTGTCCATTTGATTCAATTTTTAAAATTATGCCTATAATTAAGCAAACATTATTAAAGACAATAACTGAGGTTTTTCTCATTTTCAACAATATATATGTATATATATATCCATACACATGTGCATGTGCACGTGCATATACATGCACACATTAATATTAAATTTATATAATGTAAATGTTTATTATATTTACTAAGAATTAAATTTTTATTTGTATTTTATTTAAATTAAAAATATATAAAGAATGTTAAATTATAAGAATTTTTCATATTAAAAAAATTAATAGCAATTTATTTTCTCTTTTTAAGAAAATAAAAGAAAGACTTAATAAAGAAATTTAAATTATAAATATTTTTTCTTCCTTTGTAAGAAAAGAAGAGAAATTTTAAAATATTTTTTCAATTATGATATATATTTTTTTAAAATACACTTAAGTTAATATCAAATATGTGTATTAGATTATAATGGTTCTTTTTTGATTTAGATACATTTTGAAATCCTAATTTTATTAAAATATATGTAAAAATTTTAATTCTATTGAAATACAAAAAAAATCTCTAAATTAATTATTAAATTAATGTTAAATAATACAAATTTTATGAATCTATTAAAAATCCTTAAAATTAAGCATATTCCATTACATAAGCTTTCATTAATTTTCTCTTTATTTTTTATAACTATAGTATGTATATATTAGTAATAGACCCATGTAATACATAAGTTATTATATTTATTGAGAAATATATTTTTATTTAATAAGAAAAAAATAGAAAGGGGTTTAAATTTTAAATATCATTTTTCTTTTGAAGAAAAAAATAGATATTAATTGTTTTCTTCTTTAAGAAAATAAAAAAAAAAGTCTAAAATTAATTTTTTTTTTTTCATATTATGTGTATATATATATATTAGTTTCATTAATTATACATATTTGCATTGCATAAGTTTTACGTGCATAAATATAATCATTCAAATGAATTGAAAAAATTACAAAACATATTACATAATAATTAAATAAATTGAGTTTTTAAATATAATTGTCACTATAAATAATATAATAATCTTTTTTTAAAAAATAAGATTTACTTAAATTTGTAGAATTTAAATTTTAATTTCATAAAAGTTCAAAATAATGTGAAATATTATCAAACTAAATAGAATAATTAGAAATAATATGAATAAATAATATCAAAATTTTTATATTTTTTTATTATATAAAAATTATAGATAATTATTAATTGGTTAAATAGATATTTACTTAATTAAGATTTTCTTTTTAAATTTTGCTCAAAAGAAAAAGGTTTTCTCATTGAATTATATTATGTTAGTGTGTTAAAGTCAACAAATTTTAAGAAAAAGACGATTTAATTAATATGAAAGTCTTTGTAAATTTTTAATTAATATAAGAGTCTTTTAATATTTTTAAAATTAAAAAAACATTGTCATATAATCAAAAACTTGATTTTTTTTTTTATATATAGTTTGTGTAATTTTATTATATATTAGTTTTAAGTAAAATTACATTATATAATAGTGTTAGACTTATACAATTTATAAGTTTATAATATTAGTTGATAAGTATATTTTTAATTATATTTTATTTAAAACTAAAAAATTAGAAGAGAATTAAATTATTATATATTTTTTATTTTTTAAAAAACAAAAAGTGAAGCTTAAGAGTAATTTTTTATTTTTAAGGAAAAATAGGTGAATTTAGTAAAAAAAAAAAATTTTAAAGAAATAAAAATAAAAATTAAGAAATTTTTTTTTATCCTTTTTAATAGAATAGAGAATTTGAGATTTTATATTTTTTTTAAGAAAATAAAAAAATAAAGAAAATTAAATTTTGAAAAATACTTATATGAGTTATATTAAATGTTAAAATAAAATCTAATTATTATATTATTGAAAAAAAAATAATTACGTGTTTAAATAAATGTTAAATAATATAATAAAGTTAATATATAAAAAAAAATTAAATCATATCAATACAATCTTATTAAAGTTAATAGTTAGCAAAAAGAAGAAATACAACAATTTCAAAATCAAATGATAAGAAAAAAATTAAAATTTTAGAAATAATGAAAATTTATTCTAAATTCATTATTTTTTATTATTATAACTCGTATAATAATAAAAAAAAAAGTTAAAATTTAAGTTTAGAAATAATCTAAATTTAAATTTAAAAGTATAATCACATATAAATATATAAGAAAGAAAAAAAAATTTAAAAAAAAGTCTAAAATTCAAAGATCACAAAAGACTTATGCTGTAATATTATTTCTTTTATTATGCTATAATTGTCTTATATAGAAAGTGATAAAGAGATAAGAAATTTAAATAAATTTTTATTTAATTTTTTTTTAAAAATAATTTGTAAATAATTCTTTTATTATCTTAAATTATTAAAAATAAATTAAATAAATTTTTATTTTTTAAAAAATAAAAAAAATTAATATATACTGAAATTGTAAATAATTTTTTTTTAAAATGATATAATTTGTTTCTTTTATAAGAAAAAAAAATAAAAATAATTAAATTTTAAATACTTTTTTCTTCCAAGAAATCAAAAAGAAATTTTAAAAAACTTTTTTTGTCTTTTTCTCATTTTTTTCCTTAATTTATGAATTAAACAGAGAAATATCATCCTATAGTAAAAATAGAATAAATGAGATTTTTTAAAACTTTTGCAATAATAATATACTAATATTAAAATTATATGGTACACAAGTTTAATTATATTTGTTAACCAATTTTTTGTTCCCTTATATTTTATTTAAAATAAAAAAAATAAAAAAAAAGATATTCAATTATTTTTTAAAAATAAAATTTAGAAATTATCTTTACTTTCCACCAAATCTAGTTTAAATGAAAAATTTTGAATAATTTATTAGATTTTTAAAAAAATTAATTAAATTAAATATATATATATATATAATTTTTATTAAGGAAAATAAAAAGGAGAATGGGAGAATAGTTCTTTTTTCTTTTTATTTTTCCTCTATCTATTTTTTTAAATATAATTAAATTAGAGAGATTTTTTTTTGAAAAGAAAAATTTGAGAATAATTGTTTTTGTCTTTTATTTTCTTTATTAATTTTTTTTATAATTATAGAGATTTAAATATAGTTAAGATAACATTTTATTAATTAAAAAAATTGTTTATTTAATTATAATTAAATTTATATTAATTGATTTATAAAATTTTATTTTTATTGTGATAAAAGTTTGATAATTATTAAATATACTAATTTCCTTAATTTACAAATTGCTTTGCAGTCGTCATATATCCCATACCCCAACGTGAAAATAGTAGTTTATACACTATAGATTGAAAATAAAGTTAGAAAATTTTTGTGACAGATATCCTAATGAAACTAAAACATAAACTAAGAAATAGCTCTAAATCTGTCAAGTCTTATATATTTTGTAATCGAATTAATTGTTAATATGGGTCAATGAGAACCAAAGTACAAAAACGAAAAAAAAACTCAGCGATCAACACTGAACATAGGATCCTCCATAAGTTTATGTGTAATAACGCCACTCTTCAGAATTGAAGATGAACAAAGATGCAACTTTGATGATTATAAAACCAAAAACAAGAAGAAGGAAAAAACAGTACATCAATGGAGATTTATAGCTAGTGAGAAGTGGCAAGTACACGTGTTGGGGTGCAAGATGGTCTTGGGTTGGCCACAAATCTTGAAGAGAAAGCACAGAACTGGTAATAATCTCCATCATCTAACAAGCTTCCACACTCGCTTGTGTCAAAGTTGAGGGAATAGCTCAGCGGATCGTACTGGCACTGGAAGTTTGGGGATTGCCTGTTGGCCCCGGCGGTGGCGGCGCGTAGCATTTTTCCTTGCTTCTTCAGCTTCTTCACTATCCTTGCTATACATCCACAACAACAGTTTTGCGGACCTTTTTCTGCCGTGCTGGTGACGGTGGTGGTAGTAGTAACACTAATACCGTCAACACCGTCGGTTTTAGTGGCGGAAGGAGCGGTGGAGGTCCCTTTTGGCCGCCGGGGAAGCCACATTTGTGCCATCTTGAGCTCCCCAATCCAATGTAGGAGTCCTCTTTACTTTTCCGATGTACCAAGGCGGTCTGTTTTTCACTTTTTTTTTCTTTCTCAATATGCATTACATCTTGACTGCAGGAAACATAATATAAGGCACCGCGGAAAATGTAACCACGCGCTGATAGAGAGAGTTGGATGCTTTTTAATTAAGGCCTTTTTTTATTACATCATTTTTATTAAAAAAAAAAAAACTTGCCGTTTGAATACTTTGAATCTAATATACTAAGATTAAATTTTCATTTTAATTTGAAATAAAAATTGAGAAAAAAAAAAAAGGCTATTTTTAACTTGGTTTTTCTGTGCAAAGCCAAAAAGGACGGGGGCCTAGGTAGGAGCTAGTAGATACCCGTATTGATGCAAAATATGGTTGCATCATCCACGTGATCACGAGCGAGACAAGGCCAAGGAGTCCTTTTTGTTTGGCTCATTACAACGAGGGGTCACATGGCCTAAAATGCACCTTTTCTAGTAAATTTCATTCATATATATATATATATATTTTGCCTGTATACCTCTTTTTTTTTTTTTTCTTAAATTCAATTCTTTTGTATATCAAAAGTTGTGTTGAAACAAGTGCATCTTTCTTCAATCTCATAAATAAAATAAAAATTATAGCATTTAGTTAAATTAACGCTAATTGATTGTTGTTAAAATAGTAAAATAATTATTTAAAATATTCTGCTTCCAATACATAATACCTAGAGAAATCAAGTAACTATGACAAAAACCCAAATCAAGTAGGATGAGTAATCAAAATACCTTTGTATTCTACAGCAACCGCTACAAAAGGCTAGGAAGGAAGAAATCAATGAACACCAAAAATATTCTTTCATTTAGATAAGGAAAGACAATACAAAATATTTTTAAAATAATTTATTTAAAAAAAAAAAAAAACAACACAACAAAGAAAGAAAATAACAAACCATCAAGAATGAACAATGAATGGAAATCAAGGTGGGAAGCTAGAAAAATCAATAGCCCTGCTATTTAAACATCACAATTGCAACCCAAAATAGAGGGCTCATGCTGTGTTAATAACTTTATCCCATTTTTTCCTAATTCAATGATTGCTTTTTATTTTTCTTTCGGTTCCTTCCTTTTTTTTTCCCTACATAATTAGAAACCGTTCGATGGCATACAACTGCAATCGAGGGTCGATCGATGCTACAAGTAAAGTAACTATAAATTGACGTGAAATTTCACCGGTAAGGTCAAAAAAGAAAGAGGAGGAACAGCCAAAATTATCTGCCGCAGAAGCAGAGCGTCCTGTTCACCAGAAAATCCGGGTCACTTTTATTTACCTTGTTCTCCATCTCAATAATGCACAGGACCTTGGGGAAAGTGAAGCAGAAGGCAGAAGTATTCTTACCATTTCAATTCTTCTTCGGTTTGTTGAATGACTGATCACAAAAATACATATTGGAACCAGAAATTACCTTTCATCTCTCGTCAATCATATCCCGAGATGTGATACATACATAACACAGAGCAAAATTAAGCCCATTTTACTGAAAAAGAATATTGCAATTAAAAAAAAGAAATTGATCCATATAAAAATTGGACGAAGATGTCGACCATAACAATAACGTTAGATTATTAAAAAAAAAAAAAAGACAAAAAAAAAATGAAGAATTCAATCGGATCTAGGACTGAACTATATATGATTTGGGAGCCTGATAATCCACACTACTCGCCAGAGGTATAGAAATAAATTTTTTAGTGTAAAGTCAAAAAAAATTAAAAAAAAATAAAAACAACTTGTATTTGTTTAAAAAATAAATATATTTTAAAAATTTTATATTTTATATTAAAAATAAAAAATTTTATTATATTTATTTATAAAATAATATTTATTTTATATTTTATAAAATAAAAAATTTTACGTACGAATAAATATATTTTTAATATATACTAGTTGTGTTATTTGGAGTGCACGTAAATACAATGCCGTATATTTATATTTTACATATATATATATATTTTTCTTTTATTAACAGTATTTATTTTATTATTATTTTTGTGTTTAGGATTGTACAGATGCTGCTAGAAGGTCCTTGCAATTTGACTTGCCAATGACATGAAAGAGACGACCTCAATTGATCTAACAGGGGACGTACGGGTCCTGCCCCCACCGATGTCCCGATGCTTGCCTTAACTGTCACTGTCAATGAATGGTTTGATTATTGTAGTACTAAATTTGACGTGGCCGTAAATTGAACACTTTAGATTAATATTCTATCGAACCAATTTCCTCTTGCATAAACAATTTTAATGATACCGTAATTATTTTCCTTTGTTGTTTGAGAACGATAGAAAGAAACAGATAACTGAAGAGTAATTGCTTGTTGCTTAATATAAAGGCGGAACAAAAAAAAAAAAAAAAAAGAGTTCAACCAACCTGCGTTACTTTTTCTCCCACCGAACATGATTTTTAACACAGTTCTCTATTGTGGATGGTTAGGTATGTCACAAGTTGAGCACTTAGATCACATCTTTTTGGGTCCCTGCAAATCGGTAGACAATTAAGAGAAAGGTGCTGTGAGAAGAAAACAGGCAGAGCAGACATGATTCTTACACGGGGCTAAAGTCAAAGTGGGCAGGGGCCGACGCAGAACAGAACAGAACAGAACAGACCGAAAGTGGAGCCAACTGATGCATCACATGGAGGTCATAGGAAGAGGGCACATGGTCCAGATGAGTTTCAGCAGACCGGGGTGCTTGTGGCATGCTGCGTGCACAAAAATTCACTTGCAGACAAGAAATGTCATATATCAGACCTATCTTTTGCTTGGAAATTATATTCTTTACTGTGCTCTCTCTCTCTCTCTCTCTCTCTGTGTCTCTCTGTAAGAAATAAGAAACCTGCAATAAAGGGACGTACTGTATTTGAAGAACAGCATCAAATTAAGACCATTGTGTGAGAATCTACATTGGAGCTTAGTTCCTAAAAGGGTCAAGCTCTGCTTGACTGCCAGAAATTTCTCTTCACGGATTTGGCTATTTTGATGATTTTACTGTTCAGTAACAGTAGTTTTATCCAGTTGAATAATGGCCACTTGCATTGCATGCCCGAAGCAAAAATACAATTAACGTTATAGCTTGATGCAGCATGAATTCGCACTGCAATTTCCTTTCAGTTATTTGAAAAGGAACAAACTTCAATGATATCGGATAAGCATTCCTGTCTAGTGTACATCCATCTCGATTATTCTGCAAAATTACTCAGAAATTTGGAAGGTCCATTATCTTGCAATATTTTGATCTCTTTGTGTGTGTGGGTGTGTGTAATCTTTTCCTGGAGAGCTAATTTTTTCATGAACTCATCGATCGATTGGGCAATAATTTGTAGACGTTTAGTGAAGGCTGAAAATAACTAAATTAAAAGGACAGAAAACTGCAACAATCTTTTACAGGGTTGCACTTTTCGTTTTGTTTTGTTTTTGTTTTTTTTTTTTTAATTTATATTTAAAATACTATATTTTAAGTCTCTGTATTTTCGAATTTAATAAAAATCATACTAACATTTGAGTTTTATAACTAATCACATTCCCCCCCACTCCATACGGATTTGTAGTACTTTTTAAAAAAAAAAATTTTAAACATAATAAATAGGACAGTAACTCGGCCAATGGCATTATGAATTTCAAATCTTTGTAATCAAATGCAATATTATTGCAAATAACAAAAAATAAAGCAAAAACCAAACAAAAAAAATATCAAATAAATTATTTATACAGCATTATATAGATTGCAGTTATCCCCCCCCCTTTTTTCTGTATAAATTAGATATAGATATTTCAAAATCAAGAATTGCTCTTCCTCGAGGGAGCAAGAAAAGAACTTCACATCTTTGTGCTATTTTCGTAAGCTATAAATCCTAGTAGTATAGAAAATGAAATCAAATTTACAAAGCCAAAAGTCAATTACACAAATTCAAATAGATACGGTGAACTTTGTGACCATTGATCTATTGAACTGACATTAATCAAAGGTTATGAATTTCAAAACAAAAGCAACCAATGAAACAAAATCAAACGGAACACTGTACAAAGATGAAATAATGGACATTAATCAAACTTTAACATAATAGACAATGTAATTAAACCCGGGACGTGGAGCTTCTCTATTGCTTCCACGTAAGTTGCAATTGCTTTTTTAAGAATTGATGTTCGTATGCTATACTCCCGAATAAACCAAAGGCAGTGACAACATTTTCTGTGCAAACTTGCTACCAATTTCCACCTCAACAAGTCAACATAAACTTGGTAAGTACAATAGAACAATAGTACCCAGAAAAAAAAAGAAAAAAAAGAAAAAATGTAATAATAGAATAAAGGCTGAAACAATAATCGTGTAACAAACAAATTTACTTGCGGAAATTTTTCCAGAAGGTTTTTGCAATCATATGCTCACCTTATCAGGGGTCTATGTGGTAAGAAATTGAGTGAAGAAACAATCAAATTAATTTAAGGAGGACGTTATCTCCAGCCACCTCAGTTCTGCTCATTGAGTCTAGAAAATTTCAAAAGTTGACACTTGTAAAGCAACGCAGAACCGTGCAACTGATGTCAATCCGCACCATAAAACTCATGGTTATATGAATCAAGAACAAAGGATGAAAAAGAAATAGGCAAAATAATTAAATCTTTCTAATAAGCTCGAAAAAATTGAAATAATTAATACCATTATTAATGTTTTCAAGAAACTAAATTACACTTAACTTATTAAAATAAGAACAAAATTATTTTTATGCTAAATTTTAGAGTTGGATCATTTGTTGCATTGGTTTTTCTAATGATGATATTACTACTAAAAGTTTTAACAGAAGAAAGTTTTATATTTATTTTTTTATTTTTTAATTGTTAAAACTTTTTTTTTGAAACATTATAAATTTTATTAAAAGAAGAGCCAGACCCTTTTTTTTTTCCTATTTACATTAATTTTTACTAACAATTATTAGTTATAGTATATTTTTTATTATATTTTTAAAAAATAAAATGTGAATTGTTAGAAAGTATTTAATGGAGTATGCTATATATATATATATATATATATATATTTATTTATTTATTTATTGACTTCAATTGACACATGAATTTTAGATTTTTAGCTTTTGAAACACTTTAATCCCACTTTGTATGTCTTCTTCCATCAAGCTAATTAATCCAATAAACAAACTATTTTGATTGATTGCACAAGAAATTAATAACAAAACTAGCTTTATTTTCCATACTAGGTGCAAGTATTCTCGTGTTAATTATTTTATTTTGAAAGGTTTTGTTTATAGTAAAATAATATATAAAAAATAAAATTATATTTTGAGAAATTTGTTTATAATAAAATAAATTGTTTACATACTCTTTTTAATCATTTACAATAATCTTTACTTAAAGCACTATAGTTCAGTTTATAGTCATGAAGGCTAGCCAGAATTTATTAAACAATTTATATTTTATGAGAAAGTTTGTTCTTAAAATGCAAAAAAGTTAATATTATTGGAACCATATATCACCAGGAAGAAGATTTGTCCTTCTCCATTGCATTTTTCATTCTACTTTTTTATCCTACATTCTCATCTCTCGTTAATCTAAGATATTATTTACTTTAGTAGTAGAGGAAGTGGCTAAGCCATGGAATTAACTCGTAAAAATAATTAAATATGCATATCTGTGCACATAAAAATACATGCTGAATTGTTTTGATAATTAAAGGAAAATAAAACATCTTTTTGATGATCTCATATCATCAATTAGAGCCACATTGTTCAATTCCGAAGCCAAAAAACGAGAAATAATCCTTAACCTCAAAATAATTGTACAGAGAAGGGGCATGTTGTCTCTCACTATCCAATGTGGTAGCTCAAATCAAGGTAAACAATCTAATCAGCATTCCTTGAGAGCACAGTATATATAAGGTCAAAGAAAAACGCTTCTATGAAATAAGATAAAAAAAGGAAATATCAAATATGACTTTTTAGATTATGATACAGTAATATTGATTTGTTACCTAAAAGTTTTTGAATTTCACTAACTCTTTTTTGCACTTTTATCAAACTAATTGTTTTAGTTAGTTCTAAAGCCACAAGACAAAAAGAAATATAGAAAATTAATGTTAAAATAAGAAGAGATATGTACCCAAATTATAAAATTTATGATTATCTCAAAGCTTCAATAAGTGTGTTGGCTTAGATTTTTGTGGTTTTAGAAGATTAAAAAAACATGAATCAATAGATCTCTTTAGTTTCCTAAAAAATAATAATTAAGGTAATTAATTTGTAGAGATTTATGGAATTTATGGTTATTTCAAATGTTTAGACGTGACTTTCGGTGACGAGGATGCAAAGAGTTACTTTAAATATTAGACGAAAATAGAAGAGAAGTGTATTAATTGGCACACATATGTCATAAACTTTATATATATATATATATATATATATATAAGAAAATTTAAAAGCATCGATCTTCTTGACTAAACATTTATTTTTCGTTTTTAAAATTTTAATTTTTATCAACAAAAAAATCAATGGATATGCAATTAGATTAGTAAAATGTGCAATGATATATATTGATATTTCTGTGATTCGTAGCAAAAAATTCTCACCTGTTGTACATTTTAATATTTTAGTTGCACATTTAATAATTTTTTAATAAATAAAACTTAAATTTTAAAAATAAAAATAAAAAATATATTTTTTATTCAATAAAACTCTCATTATATATTTATTCCCTCGTAAAATCTCTTCAATCATCTCGGTCAAAACAGGAAGAGAAAAAAGAGAAACGACAGTCAACAAGTGCTGGACACGAAGTGCGAGACACAACGCAAGTGCTTTGAAATGACTGCAAGTATATTCGGACGACGCGTCGATTTGCGCCTTTTTAACAATTGCCCATTAATTATTGCTTTGTCGTTACACAGGTCTTAGGCTCGAGGAGATTTGGGATAGAGTTGGGATATACCCGATAGCCCACTGTAAACATGTATGCCCGTTTAGCTACTTAGCTTATACCTTTATGCCTTTGTTAACCAACTCTTGTAGACTAACCACAGCTATATTCCTATGTGTCTACCCGTGACTTGAGAAGTTGGGGGTTATACTTACATAATGGTTTTAGATTGGGGTTCAGTAGGAATATAGGAAAAACAAATTAGAAAAAAAAAAAAGGGTATAAATTCAGAAAGTGGGCTTTGGGATGTTAAAATTAAGGTTTTCTTTTGTTTTCTTCACAAAATGGTAAAAATGAACCTTGTTAATTTGTGCCCAAGGTTTTGACAGAGATGGTGAAGGCACATGGCGTATAGAGTTATAGTTGACAGTAGGTGACGCAGACCATGGTCCAAGACAGTGAGTGGTATTTGACTATTTTTATCGTGCATTATAATTTGTTTATGGGAATGAATGGCGATGATTTGGCCAAGTAGCAAGTAATATACTGAAAATTGTTAGATGGAATTCGATAAAAAAAATTGTCATTCGGTATTGCCCAGTACCCACATGGTGCTTGAAATCAAACAAGTTTCCTATGCATCAACCAAGAAGATAGATTTTGCATGTGGCGTGACCGAGAATGGTAACTCTGAACAAGATCGTTAAACAATTTTCATATGCATCCTTCGATTCTCCAAATGGCTTGCTTGATCAGTGAAGATAATTGAATAATAGAAAGTGGAGAAGGTGAGTAGCGACCTTGCTCTGGAAGTAATATTTTATAATAATCATGGGAATATGTTGTCGTTTGTTAATATATCCTAGTCCTGCCTCACTGACGAAAAACTAATGCCCTTTGATTAAGTTATTCAATTTTCTACACATAATACTTCAATCTATGATGTTTTTTTTGTTTTTTTTTTTTTTATACTATGACACATTTTGTTACTGAATTGAGAACCCCCTCTTTTTTCTTTTTTCTTTTTTACAAGATACATAACATATATGTCACATTCAGGAATGCCAATTTGCAAATTGCAATACCATGGCTCATACCCAATTACAATCACTTGGGCACCTAGAAAATTAACCACTCAGACTCAAGGTGAAGAGAATTTAATGACCATTATATGTATCTTTTTGATACAATGAGCATCATATTTTCAAATGGAAAGAGCTTGGTTGTGTGTGACCAGCTAATGTGAGGAAATTGATCTTGTTTTTGTAATGCTTTTACCTGTATAGATCCTGGTTCCTAACCACTTCTAAATCTCAAGTATGCAGGAAATTGCGTAAAACGTACATATACAAAATACTGACGAACATATCATGTGATGGGGCTGCGGTACTAAGATCACGTCTAAATTTTCGATAAGCAATAGTTTCAATTGCGTTTGGCGCCTCATTCACATGTTAATTGTTCAAAGCTTAAATTCGAGGAAGTATGAGAATTTATTTTGCACAGAACATGAGATGGGAAGCCGGGGTCAAGCTCACAGGGCAGCACTTTGATGAGGCACAGACCCCATGTATCTGATATTTCACTATTTAATTTCCATCTCGTCCTTCTTTTTTTTTTTTTTTAATTTATTCCTGATGTTGTTGACTCATTTTATTAATTGCAACTGGAAACATTGATAAATGTAATAAAAAGTTGAGAATGGGTCAAACATTTTGACTGGTAAGACATCATGTGCCATATATTCTCGAAACCAAGGATATTATTTCTTTTGATTAGTCTCGAGGACCCCGGAAGCCTAAAACTAGAACATGCCTCATGTGCCTTGGGAATCATTGTTGGGGATTGTGTGTGTGTGTGTGTGTGTCCGTGGCAGGGAGAGAGAGCGAGTGAGTTAGTGCGTTTGTTTGTGTGTGTGTGTGTGTGTGTGTGTGTGTGTGAGAGAGAGAGAGGGTGAGAGAGTGAGAGAGATTGACAATGAGACTGATTGCTTACAAATTGAGTGTTGGCCAAAAAATCTAGATTCCGCTCCCCATATTTGTATTTTATTTTTTGTTTGCCATTATTTTCTTTCAAAAATCAACCTACCACGTTTGTTATGTTACTGTATTTTACTTTTTGCTGCTTGTTCTTCGTTAAATCTCTTATGTGCAGGAGTCTAACAAGTGTCACGTAAACATAATCAGATATCATACCAGTAAATTATTATTGACATGATAATTATATTTATTTTTAATGTTTTCAAAAAATTAATATTAAAAGTTTTCTAATTTCTATAAATTATTATTTTGTTTGTGCGAAATGAAATGCATGTTTCTGTGTTGCTTAATATGTTGAATTTTATATATTAATTGCAAAAATCATAGCTCGACATAACGTCACTTTTCCAATAAGGTGCAAAAGCACCAACAGGAAAAGGATTCTCACATGTTTCTCATTATCAAATTTTCAAAAATAAAGCACAACATCAATATGTTGGACAAAAATGAAAATAGTTACATATCATGTCATATGGTATCATGAACATGATACTGTAAAGAGAGTCCTAAATGATGTCAAAGCAAAACATGGACATG
Source organism: Rhizophora apiculata (assembly GCA_037832385.1). Taxonomy (NCBI): domain Eukaryota; kingdom Viridiplantae; phylum Streptophyta; class Magnoliopsida; order Malpighiales; family Rhizophoraceae; genus Rhizophora; species Rhizophora apiculata. The sequence goes on along the minus strand of CM075433.1, from coordinate 780,694 downwards.
CTTATTCACTTTCTCTTGGGTTGGACGCACTGGATTGAGTGGGCAAACTTTTGCTCGAGTCTTGGCATGCAAATTGAGATTGAGATGCAATCGTCTGCGTTGCATTCAAATCCAACCTACATTGCATCTTGATAGTCTTCTCCTCTTCTGTTGTACTTTCTGTAAATAACAACCATCATTTATATACAGGTGCATCCAAGCTAGATTGACAAATTGAAAATGGTTGAATTCACGGTGCAGACCTGTTTTAGTTGTCCATTTATGATGCTTGATTGGTCTTGCCATTCAATTTTATTGGGTTAAAAGGGCAACTCATAATTAGTAGGATCCACGTGACTTCACCTACAATTTTCCCTTTAATAATATCAAATTCATAAGAATGACACGTAAAACAATTAAGCGACATGTTTCAACAGCAGACATTGTTCATGGGCTTCCCCTATTTCAATACTGTTGTATGGTTCAAGCCCAGAAAACCTGTTTTCTAGCTCTTTGTGCAAGGTAGCTCTTTTATCATATTTTTTAGGTTTCCCATTCCCTATATATCCTTTACTAGCTACTTCCCTTTTGCTAGTTGTTTTCCCTTTGCAAGTTTCTATGAACTCGATGTTAGAGCTATCTTCAGCTCACTCTTGCTGTCCTCAATGTTGATAGTTACCCTTGCGCATCTCCTTGATTAGTAGCACTCTTAGTCTCCCCAAAGTTTGACAACTTCAACTTCAGTACCTTCACCGCCTTCAATTCTAACTTGTATAACGAAGATAATCATTTTGAAAAGAACCCCCCCTCCCCTCCCCCCCCCCCCCCCCAAAAAAAAAAGAAAAAAAGAAAAAAAGAAAAAAGAACGAAGACATAATTGATTAAAATGTACTGATTATAGAAATTTTATTTTCTTGCATATTTTTTTATTGTGTCCTCTCTATTCACATTTTTTGCATTTTTGTTGCTGCCTTATTTAGACAACTTGAATGTTGGTGGACCATTTTTTCATACCTTTTTTAAGCTTTATCCATATTTTTTGCGCTTAGTTTTTTTTTTTTTTTTGGGTCTACCAGGTATGACATGGACTTCAGGTAGTAAACGTTTGATAATTAAAAATCCTAATTTCGTTCATTATGGTGAACAATTAGAAAAATCCCAATTATCTCCCATTTGATAATTAAAAACCCTAATTTTGTCTATTATTATAGTGAATAATTTAATCACACGTTGTCTTCTCAATCATAGATAGAGACAACACTAATTTACAGATCCTAACATCCATGATACTCTTAAAACATATATAAAACACATACATTTGGAATATATGACAACAACACCACCAAAACCAACAATGCCCTAGCAACTAGTCCCCGGTAGCATCTTTTGTCAAGAATAGAACCTATAGCAAATAGTGGGCTCACATTCCCTTTCCAAAATGAAGGATCAAAACACTAGAGCAGGAACAAAAGGATGAGAGAGATGAAATTGATATAAATTAAGCAGATCGTCAAAACTAGGAGCCAAAAAAAGGAAACGATATCAAGGCTTTAGAGAATTTTAACAAAGATGGATTCCGATCTCTTTGTTAGAAGCAATAATAATCACTACAGAAACAACAGAGAAATGAGAGAGATCAAATGGATGAGAATTTTTATAGCCGAGAAATTGAGGGCTAAAAACAACACAAAAAGACTAGGATTTTCTAATTTTATTTTCCTAATTTCTTCAAATTTGTTTCTTTAAAAAATTGAAAATAAAAAATATTAATTTTAATTTACAAAAAATATTTATTGTCACGTAAAAAATGATTTTATTGTTATGTCATCAATATTTTCACACATTTATTACCACGTGAGAGTTTTAATGGAAAATTAACGACCAAAAGTGAAAAAAAAAAAAAAAAAAAGTAATGAAACACACGTAATGAATGGATTCTAAAGAAAAAAAAAATAATCGGTGAGCATCACAAGAGGTATAAAACTTGTGGGCGACATCATTTTTTTAAGCCTTGAGAATACAGACATCCAAAAAAAAAAAAAAAAAGGTGGACAGTAGGAACTATTGCAATGCAAAAATAAAAAGCATTAACCTTGATTTATGCACCATTTTAAGTGACAAATCATAGTCTTATATTTACTGAACTTGCCTAATTCATTCCTTTTTGACACCGTTTAACCAGCATGTACCTCGGAAATTTCCAACTTTCAGAGTGATGGGTGTTTTAATTTCAATGATCTTTTTAGCAATTGAGCTGCATCTTCGCCCAGAGCAAGCGTTATCAATAATCATTTACCCATCTCTTGATTACCAAAACCAAACGTTGCTCGGAACACAAAAAAAAAAAAAAAAAAAAGAAATTCGGTAAAGGATAGACAATTCCCAAAAAACATTGAACGTCATCTATATATCCGACCTTAAATGCATTTGATACTAGTTATTAAATTAAATATTATATTCTTCAGACAGTAAAACAGCCGGTCGCATTTGATTGGATATAACGTTATTTTATTTTCGTTGATACATCAAGTTGCTGGCATATTCATCGGCGAAACGGCTTTCTTTATGGCTTCAAGGAATGATGCACGAACAAGCATAATTCATTCATCTTGCATGCATCATGCCTCCCTAATGCTATTTTGTAATGCTATAATTGCAATCGCAATAGTTGTTTTTACCTTTTTTTTTTTTTCTTCTTTTAAAAAAATATTTTAAAATTAAATTTATTACATTCAACTTTCTCATAGTTTATCCCTTTTAGATTTTTTCTCTTCAAAGTTTTGATTTACACTGTAATATCGTATGTTATAATTTTATTGACTTTAGAACACTCATTTAATTTTGAAAAAAATTACAAAATTCAAATATTATGAAATTTAGAATTTTTTAAAGTTATTATAATTTTTGCTCCTTTTTTAATTTTTTAGAATTCTTTTTTATTTTTTTGAGTTAAAAAAATTAAACTCATTAAAATTTAAAACAATTATAAATTCTAAGATGTTTTTGAAAAAAAAAATAACTATAATAAATTAAAAAGATTAAATTTCATAACAATTAAAAAAAATTTTAATTGTCAAAATTAGGAACTATAGGAACTTTATAGCATAAATTAAAATCATAAAATGCAAAAGAAGAAAAGCACGGGAAAAATTTAAGTGCGTTTAACCATTTTTAATTTTTCAAGACAATTCCTTCTTTGTCGTTGGATTTGTTTCATCAAACAAAGCAGCGTTGAAGAAAAGAAAAAAAAAAAAAAAAGTAAGTTTTTAAATACTCTGTTTTTACCCTTTTTTTTTTTTTTTCTTTTTAGTGTTTATTGTAAGAGTATTTTCGTGCCAATTTATGCATCTATCGAAACAAGTTTTGCACTTTTCGACATCGATGTGGTGTAATCAGGATTTTATCAAATCTAATATAGATTTAAAGTTAAACTACATTTTTCAAAGAAAAATTGTAAGTTTTTTTGTTCAGTAGTCTATTTAGCCATGATGGGAATGCTGACCTAAACGATACTTTCAATAAATTGTTGATTTTTTTTTTTAAAATTGTCTTTTATATTATTAAATTTTTTAATTTAAGTTTTTTTAAATTATTATTTTATGTTAATATTATTAATTAGAAATATTTTTAATTTTTATTATATTTATTTTATAATTGTTTGTTAAAAAATTTTAAAAATATATATTTTAAAATAATTATTATAATAAAACAAAATAATTCTTAATTTAATCTTTTAACGGTGAGCCTTTAGCAGCCTGACACCCATAACTTAACGGAACGTCAGAGTCTAAGAGAGAACGGTGGGAGAGTACAGCATCCACTGCTCTTTCCCTTGACCATCATCTACTCGCAACTCGCAAAATCAAAAAGACCTTTTCCACTCGCCTGTCGCCGCCCCACCCACTCCACAGTTTTAAAGGCGCTTACGATCTGCCCCATCATCAGTTCGTGTATTAATGTAAGTAATAGATAACTCTCTCTTCGGTAGTAGTTAATAGCTGATTCTAAATTAACTTGTATTCCATTTTAGTAACTCTTTTCTTCTGTTTATATTATTTTATTTTATTTTCCTACAGAAATACTGGATTCTGTGAAGTTGGTTGCTTGGGGAATTCCGTTTTAGTTTAGTTTTTTTTTTTTTTTTTAAAAAAAAAAAGAGCAAAAAAGGAAAAACTTGTAAGTTATATGGAAATACCCGTGAAATTTCTTAGTCGGAACCCTAGAGGAAAGGATGGACTCGGCTTTTTATCATATTTGTGAAGTGGGTTTGGGCCTGAATGACGGGTATAGCAGTTTCGGTTGGTGACAGTTAACGAAGTTGAATGAAACTGCTTTGTGATGTTTCTAAAGAAAGCTCTCAAAAATCCATTTTCTTTTTGCCTTCTCAGTTCAACTGATGAACTGAATGTTTTTGAGTCTTGGAACGATGACTGACCTTGAAGAACCTGCCATGGAAAGCTAGTTAGTTAGTTAGTTAGTTAGTAACTAAGGCAGGGGAACTACTGGATGCTCTCCTCAATCATTCCTAACTAGTAGCAGTGATACATTTTGGTGGGTTTTGTCTTTTATATTTTTTAAAATATAACTTGAATAGGCAACATATCGTTTTAAGTGTTGGCCTTCTTGCCGTCGTTTTCATGTTTTTGGGTATTAAATTCATTGGAGAATCAACATTTCTGTTTTTTTTTTTTTTATTTTCCTTTTCTTAAACACCTTTTCAGATACATGTTCCGCTAAGTTTGGTTTACAAGACCTTTGCTCTTCTTGGGGATGGATCTCGAGCGGCCCTCAGGAGAATGTCCTAAGGAATGCAGTAGACCTAATGTGACTGTTAATATGGTGGATTGTGATGGTCAAAGGCAAAATGGTGATGACTTGTTTATGGATTCTGCCGATATTGCTGCCAATGATGAGGAAAATACTGAATCAATTGTCGAAAGCAGAGTATTACCTAGAGGAAATAAAACATATGCTGGAGATTGGATAAGCTTAAATTCTGTAAAAGTTTTTGAGCCCCGTGATGGTATGGAATTTGAATCAAAGGAGGAAGCTTTTTTGTTCTACAAAGAGTATGCCAAGTCTGTGGGATTTGCTGCCATAATAAAAGCTAGCCGTCGATCAAGGATATCAGGAAAATTTATCGATGCAAAATTTGTTTGCACTAGATATGGAAGCAAGCGAGAAGCGAGTACAACTGAATTGCCACAACCTGTTTCAAATGCAGATGGTACAGCGACCTTTCCTGTCAAGAAAAAACGAGGTAGAACTAGTCAATCTTGGGCTAAAACGGATTGCAAAGCTTGCATGCATGTTAAAAGAAGTCAGAGAGATGGAAGATGGGTTGTTTGTAGTTTCATAAAGGAACATAACCATGAAAATTTTCCAGATCGGGCATATCACTTTCATTCTCATAGGAAGCTAGACCGAGGTAATGGTAATGTTGGTGCTTTGCATACCATTAGGGCGAGAACCAAGAAAGTACATGTTGCGATGGCTAGACAATCAGGAGGGAATAAGAAACATGAGAATAAGAAGGGTAGTCTGACAAGTCAAACAAGTAGCACACATTTGGCATTAGAGGAGGGAGACATTCAAATTATGTTTGATCATTTCTTGCATATGCAAGATGAGAATCCCAACTTCTTTTATGCAATTGATCTGAATGAAGAACAGCGTTTGAGAAATGTTCTTTGGATTGATGCCAAAGGCAGGCTTGATTATGCCTATTTTGGTGATGTAGTTCTTTTTGACACCATGTATGTCAAGAATGAATGCAAACTGCCATTTGCTCCCTTTCTTGGTGTAAATCATCACTTTCAGCTTCTCTTGCTTGGATGTGCATTAATAGCTGATGAGTCCAAATCAACATATGTTTGGCTAATGCAGGCATGGCTTAGAGCTATGGGTGGGCATGCTCCAAGGGTGATACTTACTGACCAAGACAATGCCCTGAAGGAAGCTGTTGCAGAGGTCTTTCCTAATTCACGGCATTGTTTTTGCTTGTGGCATATATTGAGAAAGATTCCTGAGAAACTGAGTCATGTGGTGAGGCAACATGAGAATTTCACGAGTAAATTCAACAAGTGTATATTGAAGTCTTGGACAAGTGATCAGTTTGAAAAGAAGTGGTGGAAAATGGTTGAGAGATTTAATCTAAGAAATGATGAATGGTTTCAGTCATTGTATGATGATCGCCAAAAATGGATACCAACATACATGACAGATAACTTTTTGGCAGGGATGTCTACAACACAACGGTCAGAGAGTATAAACTCTTTCTTGGACAAGCATATCCAAAGAAAAACTTCTTTGAAAGATCTTTTAGAACAATACAAAGCAAATCTGCAAGATAAGTTTGAAGAGGAAGCAAAAGCAGACTTTGAAACTTGGCACAGACAACCAGGATTAAAATCTCCATCTCCTTTTGGGAAACAACTGGCTACATTATATACACACACAATATTTAAGAAATTCCAGGTTGAGGTTTTGGGAGTAGTTGCATGCCACCCTAGGAAAGAAAGTGAAGATGGAGAAACTAAAACCTTCAAGGTTCAAGACTTTGAAGAGGATCAAAACTTTATTGTGATGTGGAATCAAACAACGTCACATCTCTCTTGTTCATGCCGTTCATTTGAATTCAATGGGTTTCTTTGTAGACATGTATTAATCGTTATGCAAATGTCTGGGGTGCATAGAGTTCCAGCTCAATACATATTGAGACGCTGGACAAAGGATGCAAAGGGTAGACTAACTATAGGGGAAAAGTCGGATGTGGTTAAATCAAGGGTCCAACGGTATAATGACATATGTCGACAGGCCATTAAAGTGGGTGATGAAGGCTCTTTATCACAAGAGAGTTACAGTATTGCATTCAGTGTACTGGAAGAAGCTTTGAAAAAGTGTGAGATTGTGAATAATTCAATTCAGAATGCAATAAAACCAACATCACCATCTTCTAATTGCCCTCATATCGATAAAGAGGCAAATCTGGATAATGAAGCATGCAGCACTAATAAAAAGAGTAATATATCCGACAAAAGACAGGTACTTGTGGTTTGTGGTGATTATTTATCTGATTTAGGTGGCGCCAGAATTTCTTATCTGGCCATCTAAATGAGTATCATTTTTGGTTGTGTAGGTACAACCAGAGCCTGAGGTCATAACCTTAGGAATGCATGACAATTGGCAACAAATGGTTAGCTATGTTTTGGCTCTTCCATCTACATTATATGAAAACCAGTCTGTGATATTTTATTTTCTGGAAATATCTTTAAGTGGTCTCATTATGTATTCAGAAGACGCCTAGATTTTGTAAGTACAAGCTGCTTGAACATTCTTATGTGGACGCATGGTAGAAGGCAGGGACATAGTTTAGTATTAGCAATGTATAGAACAGGAGATTGTTATTGTTCTTTCAATATCTCCCACATCTTTCTACTTATATGAAATAGACTATTGCAGGAACAGCTAAACTCAAGAGCTGCAACCCTCGATGAATATTTTGGCTCTCAGCATATTGTGCAGGGAATGGTATGCAGGTTTTCCAGTGAAAAATGAATTGTCGAATTTTTTGTGGTGGGCTATTGTTTTTTAGCATAACCTAAAGTTTGTCTCCACATTATTCTTCTAGGGGCAATTAAATTCCACAAATTCTAGCCATGATGATTACTTTAGCCATCAACATGGCATGCAAGGGCTGGTAATGCATACTGAAATTTGAACTGTCTATTTGGACATTGGTATGTACTATATCTCCACATGCTTCTGAGTCCTGCTTTTCTCCATCTTACAGGGACAGTTGAACTCCATAGCACCAATCCATGAAGCTCATTACATGACTCGACAAAGGATACAGGGAATGGTTGGTTATTCTGGCAAACCAAAAGTCTTGCTGCCCGAATTATTTTTGTATAGAAAAATGATGAACTTTTGGTAGCTTTGGTCATTATTTTGTGGGCTAATTTTTGTTTACAACTTGGAACATGTCCCTGAAAGGACTGGAATCTTCCCTTTACCATAATGGTAATACTTTTAGTACAATTAGAGCTTTCATCAGATGGTAACATGATGGCAACGTTTCTGTGCTTGTAGAGCCAGTTGCAGTACCAATCTCAGGGCACTCCGAGTTGTTTTGAAATTCGAGGTGGAGGTGGTCTACATGAAATGGTATTTTGATTCTTGCTTTAGATCATCTGCTGTATAAACTTGCTTCAGATCATCTGCTGTATGAACTTGCTTCATCATCTCCATCACTTTTGACTTTTTGTTGGGACTCCTTCACAGGACCAACCAAATGCAGGACACTCCCAGCTGCATGAAATTGCATCGAAACATTTGCATGCAAAACATCTTCCCCATTAGCTGCTCTAGTGGTAATAGCAACCAAATACCAGGTGTTGTACATTTCACTTCTCTATTTTTTTGACTTACCAAAGTTCCAGACGGCGAGAATATATTTTAACAGATAGGCTTGACATGAGGCAATGGACATATAGATTAGGAGGTAGAGATGCAACAGTTTTTCTCATTCACTTTCCAGTGTAGCAAAATCTATTTTGCATATATCTGATGTAATTATCACAGTAAATCATTTTATTTATATTATTTTGTTATAACCAATAATTATAATATCGTTGATGATGAGAACAAGGTGCTAACAATCTGCGTTGGATGCACCAATGTAAGGCATAATATTTTGCCGTGGTGATGTTTTGGTTTATTTTGTTCTTCTTCTCTCGAGTTTTATTTTTGGAAAATATTGGCTGAAATCTTTGGGATTGAGATGTCGGTACCACTTGAGAAAACGTCAAAATTTATGATCACCAAGCGCGAGAACAGAGGAACTTTATATGCGGGTAAACGTCGACGTTTGGAACATTATCTCACGTGACAGTGCATTTACAAAATCTGTCCTTGTCTATTCTCGCTTCAATCTTAAAATCTATACTTTAGCCATATACGTACATATTCTCAAAAAATAAAAAGATCTCTAAATTCTAGGGTTGAGAGAATAGTTATGAATCCATCTGACATCAATTGGTTGGATTCATAAAATAGATTTCGGATGAATCAAACTCGTCTAAACTTAGCAACTTTGTGGAACTAATAACTCAAATTTATTTTTTTTATTTTTTTATTTTAAATTTTAAAAATATATATTTTTACTAAAATATTTAAATTTAAAGTTAAAATATTTTTAAATATCAAATTAAATTTTAAATTTAGTAAAAATTTATTTTATTTATACTATGTTAGATATAAATTTATATTTTATATAAAATAATAATTTTATCATAAATATCAATAAACAACAACAACAATAGCAATACAATTTTAATATTAAATTCAACTAAAGTTACTTATATGATTTTTTTTTTCATCATTTCATTTTATTATAAATTTGATTTACTATTATATTTAATTTTTTTTAAATTCTTGTTAATTTAAAATAGAATATACTCTTTCTCTTCTTCTCCTCTACTAGTATTTGGTTACCTACCTTAACTTGAACACTTATAGACTTATATCCAAACTAAGCAAAACATCCTTCTGTTTATAAAATTAATGCTATAGTAAATATTCTTTTTTTTTTAATTCCCATACAATATCACTAACCTAATTTTCATCCGATAAAATTTATTTTTCAACTTAATAAGTTTTAATAGCATAGCGATTTGGCCGTTGCCCTATAAGTAATGTCTTTTTCTATAAATTTATTTTCATGATAATAGAATCTAAATAATGAAAATTGTTGTGGATTTCTGTACCATATAATCTAATAACGACTCTTAACATTGCCTTAATAAATATGCATATATTCTAATTTTTTCTCGTGCAACTCAGTGTAAAACTCTTAAATTATCATGCACCAAAGTACATCATTTTGAATATAACTAGTTAATTCATTTATAACTAATTTAAATTATTTTATTTATATTAAAATATTTAATTTTACAACACAAAAAAAATATAGATTACTTTAAAAGAAAAATATATAAATTATAATATATTTTATATTAAATTTATTTAATTTAAATTACTTACATTTATTAATATATTATATTAAATAATTTTTTAATCTTATTATATAAAAGTTATGTATATATTACTTATATTTTGTATATAATCATATTTTATATATATATATATATATATATATATATATATATATATATATATATATATATATATATATATATATATTATATTTTTTACATATTTAATATTAAATATTAATTTTATTTGATTAAATTATAATTTAATCTATTAAATCAATTAAATATTAAACCTTTAAGTTTTTTAATTTAATAATCAATTTAATTTTCAAAACTTTAAAGAAAAGATTCGGAGAAGAATGTGTTTAAAGTATAATATTGATTTGGTAGACTATACTCTTTTTCAAGTAAACATACATGTATAGTTAAAGGTTTAACAACATATGTTGTGTAAGTAATGACAATTTGTTGGATTGATTGTTTAATAAGTGAAGGAAAAGATGAAGTAGGTTGAGATGAACTTATATTAGAAGTTGGTTTAATTAAAGGAAATGAAGATACATGTTGAGATTGTTTAGTAATAATAGTTGAGAAAGCTATTTGTAGTCTTAATTATAAGAAACATTAAAAGTTTTTTTTTTTTTTAAATCCAAATGACATAACATTTTATTTATAATGTCTTAAAAAAATAAAAACAAATTTGTATTTATCTCTCTTATCTATCTATATTTGTTAGAATTTAAATTACATATAAAACTTTGAAAATATAATTGGTCCTATTAAATTTTTGATTAAATTTTTTTATTAGAAATAAGATATCTAATCTTTTCAAGTACTTTATTTAATGGTTTGTAATTTATTATTAATCTTAAAGCACTTCTTTAATTTTTGCTTGATTATTAATATAAAATGTAGAACATGACCATAATAATCTACTAGGTCTAATTATTCCTTTATCTAATAATTTATTTTTTTATAATATTATAATAATTTTCTATTCATTTGTATAGATTTAACTTTAGTAAAAATATTTCTTTTATCAATTTCTTTTACATAAGGTGATGTTATAATATATCATTTTATATTCTAAAAAGTTGTTAGTATTTTAATACAAATTTCATTTTCAAATTATTTTTAAATTATTTTTATGATTTGTTAATTTTTTAAATTATTTTTTATATCTTCTTCTATTACTTTATAATTTATTTCTTATTTTAAAAAATGTAAATGTCTTTTCTTTTTATCAACAATAAATGTTTAAACATTGATTTATTTTTTAGTGTAGTAATTTCAATTATTCTTGAATATGATATAAATTTAATTCAAATTTTTCTATTAACTATATTGGTAACTATACCTTTAGAATTTATTTTAAAAAGATAAATTTGTGTTAAGAAGGTGTTTTGAGAATTAATAATTAACTTAAATCTTTTACTAATATATAAATATTTTTTAAAAATATTTCCTTTTTATATATATGACCAATATATAGTTTATAATTAATTTTTGATTTTTCTTCATTTTCTCTTTTTAATATATATTTTGTTTTTCATCAATTTTTAATAGAAATAATACTTTCTTGTATATAATTATTATCAACATTAAAATCAATTAATGTTATTAAACTTTATGATATTTATTATTTATTGTTAAATTTACTTTATTATACTATTTTTGAAATTCTATCATATTTATAACATTTAAGATTTCTACTTGAAATATGTCCATGTCAAGATCTTTTAGGCTTTTATTTGGTTTGTAATTTCCAATTTTTGTTTGATTACATTAATTTTCTTTTTTAGTAGTTCTATTTGAAGTTTTTAATTTCTAATTTTCTGTTATAAATTTTTTATTAAAGTTTTGTTACTGCTAGTTGGAAATTAAGAGTATTTTGATATCAGTAGTTGTTTTCTCTAATATAATTCTTTTAGTTTTATTAAATAATTCTTTTTAATTTCTAAGTCATTTATTTTACATATAACATTTATTAATAATTCATTATCTTTTGTTATGATATTTATATAACCATAATTAATACATAATTTCATTTCATTCTCATTTTCATTATTACTTAAATAAGAAGTTAAAGGATCTTATATTTTTAACATTTTATCACCAAATTCTTTTATGAAAACCTTATATATATATAATTCACTTTATTAAATTAAATATATTTGTTTTAATTTTTTCTTCAAACTCTAAATCTTACACCTTTTCCTTTAATTTGCATTAACTTTTATAATGTCTTACTTGTTTGCACTTATAAAAAGCTATTTGTTCCTTCGTTTTTTGGGTTGATTTATTTTTTTATCTAAATTTAATAGTTTTATAATAGGATATTTCATATCCATATCAAGAACAAAATGATTCTTATTCTTTTTTACTTGTTTGTAATTCATTTTTCATTTTTTCCTTTAACTTTAAAGTGGTGCATAATTATAATCCTTCATTATTTATATAAGTAATAATTTTTCCATATGGAATACATTTCCATTATATATACTTTTTATTCTAATTCTAACTTTTTCAACAAATAATTTTGGTGATCATGCTATAAAGTGTTTTTTCTAAAAAGAATAATTAAAATTTGATCTAATAAAAACTTTATCTAAAAAACATGTCTTTATATCATTTAAAATCTTGTATAGGTGGATAATTAAGGTTAAGAAGGATTTCTAAAGACTTTCATTAAATTTGATTTAAATCTCCTATGTAAAGTATTAATTATATCTTTTTTTGATACTATTTTTAGTTGTACACTAAATGTTCCTTTTATTGTGACATTACTAGTTACTTGTTTTGTTGTGTTTTAACATATTTTAATTTGTTTAATAATTATCCCAATATTCTTTTAAGACTTGCTGATAATTGTTTATTATAGTTTTATTTTAATTTCCCTTAGTTTGATAAACAATAACAACCATTTGGCATTTTTTGTAAAATATTACCAATGTTATATTTACTTTATTCGTCTATATTTCACTCGTAAATAATACTTTTATAAAAATTCATACTTAATAAATAAAATCTTTTTTTATTTGCTATATCTAGGAATGACAATTAAAAATGAAAATGTTACCTTTGGTCTACTAAGTTGTTTTTAATTATATATTTTATTTATTTTTAACTTTTCTTCAAATTATTTTTGTAAATTTTCTATTTCATCTTCATTTGTTAGCGCATGTACTTCTTTTTTCTTTTTCATCACTTTTAATTTTTAAAACTTCTAATTTCTTTGTTATTTTTATTAAAAAGATCATCAAATTTAAATCTTAATTTGATTATATATTCTATTGGCATTTCTGATGAAGTAAATAAAGGTTTAAGAGTAAATATTGATTTCATAATAAATTTTTTAGGTATTTGTAAAGTACTATTTTCCATTATTTGAATTTATTGAGTGATTATATTTAATATTTTATTTATATAATTATTTTAATTTTATATGCTTTTAATATCCTTTTTGAGTAATGATTATAAAATTTGAATCTTTTTCAAATATTTTAAAAAGTGAGACTATAACTATTTTATCAACATTTTTGAATTTACATTCTACAGTATGTGCACAAAAATTATGTTTTATTTCTAGAAATTTGTCATTTTTGTTTTTGAGATTTAATAATATTAACACTATCATCTTTAAACTTGCATTTATAAATATTAAATCATTCAAAAAACTTTATTTGTATTTTTTAAATTAGTTAATTTTTCATGATAATTTATCTAAATAATATCCCTTTTTTCTTTTCAAATAGTTATAAAAAACCAAAATTTTTTATTTTTATTTTTTTGAATAAAAATCTTTTCTTAATAAGTTTTTATTTAAAACAAAATTATCATTTTTAATCATATTTAATTAATTGAAAAATTACATTTTACTATTAGTTTAAAACATTAAGGAAGATTTTTCTATATTAGATTTTGATTTAGTAGTATGATAAGATTGTGAAAGTGTTTTATTAAAATGTATTTCTACGAATGTTGGCTTTCAATTTAAAGGAATATCACTCATAGAACTTCTTACTTTAGGTATTTTTATATATTATTGTCTTTGAGATAAAAATATTTTTTCCACGTTACTTTTATTTTCTTAAATAATACGTATTAGTTTTGTCTTAATAGTTATTTGCCTAAGTATTTTAACATTTGATAAAATCTATTTTTCCAAAAAAGTAATTTTTGAATAATTTAATAACTTATAAGTTTATTAAAATTTATTTTTATTAAAAGAGTTTCTTCTTTAAGATGTTTTTCTTGGTGGATTTGATTTAAAAATTGAAGGTAATATTTTATAATATACTATACAAATCAAGACAATATTTTTAGATCCAACTAACATATTTTTAGAAATAAATAAATTTAAGGTTATAATTTTTCTTATATTATGGTTGAATAATGTTATAAAATAATTTGAATATCAATTAAAATTAATAAAACCATTAACAAGATTTAACTCTAATACAATATGCAAAGAATTTGGAAAATTCAATAATCTAAAATCTCTTAAACACATTAATATAAGTGTATTTATCCTTATACTATGTAAAGGTTTTATAATTACTTGTACTAATCTTATATGTAAAAGAAAAATAAGAAGATTGATAAGATTTTAATAATTTCTTTTTGGTATAAGACTTATTTCTCATACATTTAGGTTAACATGATATTGATATATAGTCATATCTTTGATGTAATAGCTAAAGAAATTATAATATATTACTATTTTATAAATATTATTTTTAAATTCTTTAGGTATATTTTAATTTTGAAACTCTTGTTTTATCTATTTGTGAAATTTATTTATTGTAACCTATATTTGCCTTTTTATTATGATTAAAAGATGTAAAATCATTACACTCAAAGATCTCATTAATTTAGACACAACTCACAATATATACTTTAAAATTTTCTTTGATACCGAAACTACTTATTGAGGCCATTCTCCATACTCTTAATGGGTTGATTAACACTACCAAAGTAATCCTAAATCAAACAAAGTAAAATAAACATAATCAATTAAGTAAATAACTTTTAACTACTTTAATCATATTAAGAGATTTCTTAAAAGCATTAATCATTACTATTGTATGTTGAAATCTCTTCTCATATGGCATGCAACAATTCTAATATTTATAACTTTCATTTATAGTTTTCTCTTTAGTTTAATGTTAAAATATACTCCTTTTATTTTAATTATTTTATTATTATAATTACCTAAAAAAAGATTAATTGGTTAAAATTTTAATATTATTTATTTTTTTTTTTTTACTAGCATGCATTAAAATTGTTAAGAAAATTTAGTCTTAAAAAATTAAAATTTTTGATTAACAAAAAAAGGTGAAATAATTTTTTTTTCAAACTTTTAAAAATTGAGATTTTTAATTAATAAAAAGAAAAAAATAAAAAAAATTTTTTTTTAACATTTTTCTTTATATTATTATAAGGAGACATATTCAATCAAATTAACTTAATAATAGTAAGTAAATGTTTATATGATATCGTCTATTTAATTTAATTATTTTATAATAAATTTTAAATATTTATAATATATAACTTTTGTTAATATTTTAATAAAATTAAAATTTTAATATATATTTAATTATATTTTTTATATTATAAAATTATAAAAAATATTTAACTTGTATTAATATTTTATTATTTTTTATAATTAGAATTATTTGAAAAATTTTTCTTTAACATTAGTATTTATAATTTTTTATTAATATTAATTAATTTTATTATTTTAACTAATTTTTTATGATCTTCTTAAACTAGGTCATAAATTATATAATTTGTTTTGGTGAGTCTTATTGTATAATTGAAATTCTTTTTATATTTCTTACTTTTTATTAAAAAAATATTAAAATTAAATTTTATTTTATTAAAAAATTTATAATTTAATTTTTTATTTAAATAAATATAAAAAATTTATACTTATAATAAATATAATAAATCAACGAATCTAATATTAATTATAACTAATTACAACGTGGGCTCTAATAAAAAAAAAAAAGGCATTTTTTATTTAACAAAACCAACAAAATAAAAAAGAGAAGGGTGCATTTTCAAATAGGGCCGCAATAGAAGTACAGACAAAGAATTATAAACTCGAAGAGGAAAACGCTCTTGTCTCAAGCTCGAAAAAGAGATGTTGGGCATCTGTGGCGCCGCTGCCGCTAAAAGTGCCACTGCCACTACCACTATTGCCGCCACCACTTCGGCCGCGGCAGAGTATCTGCGCTACCGCATTCCGCCTGCCCTACCCCTCCTCCAAAGAAGTACTCCTTCCTGTGCTTCTCGCTCTCGGTCGGTAAGAATCCTAGTCCTAACGATGAACAACCCCAACTTCTATATCACTTTTTGTACTGAAAATCTCTTTTATTGGTTTTAATGGCTTAGAATTCGATTTTGTGCGTTCAAGTTCACGGGAACTATCTGCGTTCAAGCTGCAGAGCCATGGCGGAGTCTCAAACCCTTTCCGTGTCAAAGAATGAGCCTCAATCCTCTGCTTCCGGTACCACGTCCTTTCACTTTGCTTTGGTTTCTTTCCTTTTTTAAGCTTTCACTGAAAAAATATTGATATAAAGAAAGAAAGAAAGAAAGAAAAGAGCCATTGTGGGTGTGTAGTGACTGCTCGCTATACTTCTTTCAGGGAACAAACTAGCGTTGATATCTTTATCAGACAAAAAGGACCTGGCTTTTCTTGGCACTGGACTACAAGATTTGGGGTGAATTTCTCTCTCTCAATCTCTCTCTCTAAGAAAATCTTTTGATTGCTTACCATTCATTTCCTTATTCATTAAAAAGTAAATGTAGAAAAAGATAAAAGAAAAAGTAATGAAAATAGAACGTTGGGATTCATCTGGTCTCTTAGCAGTTGTTTCGCGAAATCTGCTTGTATTAGCATTTGATGTACATTGTTGTAGCTGTCATATGACATGGAATGATGCCTTAAGTCATAATAATGAATCCTTGATTGACTTGCACCTCTTGGATGTTTGAATTTTTTTTATGATGTCTTTCTCATTCTGTGAATTGGTAGGTACACTATTGTTTCCACTGGAGGAACAGCATCTGCTCTGGAAAGTGCTGGAGTGTCTGTGACTAAAGTAGAACAGCTTACCCGTTTCCCTGAGATGGTAAATTCCATTTTTTACCTTTCCCTTTCCCTTTTTGATAGTCCTCAAGCTTAAGTTGATTTTGAAATTTGAGTTTTTAAGATTTGCAGTGATTGCAATGCTCTAGCAATTTCATTTGTATGCTTACTCTCTTTTTGTGTATATGTGTGTATGTTTTCTTTGCTAAATTTAGAAAGGATTTGCTGCATAAAGTGCTGTTTCTGATATATACTTTTTAAATCGTGAGATGAAAATTTCTTGTTTTCTTTTATGGGCAAATCTCATGCTCTTCTGTCTACCTCTACTGTTTTGGCTTCAGCTCATTTGAAATAACTGCAAGTTTGATATTATAATTGGCCGCTTTTGCATGTAAAGCTTGGATTATGTTGGGGGTTGTGCTTTCGTATGCATCAATGAATTTGAATGTTATAACCTTCTCTTCGGCAAGCTACTGGGCTTTTAAATAATAGGACCTGATTAACATCTTGCAAACTCATGCACTAGTTTTAAAATGTCTACTTCTTTCAGAATTCAGATGTTGAATGGGTATCTTGGTGAACTGAATGCTGCCTCTTGCATTCATAACATGTTTAATTTTGTGTTTGTGAAACCTGATGTTGGATTTTCTACCCTGTAACAGCTTGACGGTCGTGTAAAAACTCTACATCCAAGCATACATGGTGGCATTCTTGCTAAAAGGGATCAAAATCACCACATGGAAGCTCTTGAAAGATACGGAATAGGTGAGTCATATTAAGAATCTTACTGGAAATACATGATTGTTCTTTTCTTTAGTGTGGACTGTCTTATTTGTGTGTACCTAGTACTATTGTCTTTTTTTTTTCTCTAAAAACTGTTGTGCCACAGGTACGTTTGACATTGTAGTGGTGAACTTGTACCCCTTTTATGATAAAGTCACTTCATCAAGAGGAATTGAGTTTGAGGATGGAATTGAGAACATTGATATTGGTGGCCCAACCATGATCAGAGCTGCTGCTAAGGTTGTTCATCTGGCTAGATTTTCTATAAACCCGTCCTTAATTTAGATTCAAGTATACTCTATTATTATATGATCTTACCAGCATACCATGGGATTGTCATTGAATGACCAAAATGAAAGATGTGGGATAGTTGAATGGGCAAGGATAAGTTTTTAATACCAAGTAGGGTATTGATTAAAAGAAACCAAACTGGACTAATGGTTATTATCAAGACCACCATAGAAATGCAGCTAGCCTGTAACGCTAAATTAGGTTAGCGTGAGTCGAGGAACAATTCTACAATGGCCTGCAAATTGCTGTTGCTGCTTTTACTAGACTAGACTTTATTCCTGTGGGTTTAGTTTGTGATTTAATTTAAAATCATTTCAAATGCAACTGACCCACATGCATTGAGCAGAACCATAAGGATGTCTTGGTCATTGTTGACTCACAAGATTATCCTGCACTGTTGGAGTTCCTTAAAGGAAATCAGGATGATAATCAGTTCCGAAAAAAGCTTGCCTGGAAGGCTTTTCAACATGTTGCATCTTATGATTCTGCGGTTTCAGAGTGGCTTTGGAAACAAACTTTTGGAGGTATTCTTTTGTTCTTGTGCCTGTGGTCATAGCCCTCTACAGTACAATGTCTATTACTAGTGCTTGGCAGGGTTTATAGATTGACCAGGTTCTTTATATTTTGGAAGATAAATTCCCTCCGAGATTAACAGTGCCTCTCTCACTTGAAAGTTCTCTTCGTTATGGTGAAAATCCTCACCAGAAAGCTGCATTTTATTCTGACAAGAGTATCTCTGAAGTCAATGCTGGTGGTATTGCAACAGCTATTCAACACCATGGTAAGGTGAGTTGATCTAAAACTGTTGGTGACCTATTTATCAGGTTGGTCAGTTGTACTCGTTTCCAAAAGAAAGACAACTCCTTGCTTGAGTCAAGGGAAAAATGCATTCTTATGTCATGTTATAGTTTCTGATCTTACTTTTTTAGCAGTCATTTTTGTGTAACAAAAATAAAACCTCAATATTTGATTTTCTGGGAATTTCTTTAGTTTTATATCAGAAAGGAATTTCTTCAATTAGGAGCAGCATTTTTCAGATGCATCAAGCTGTTTGATGTGGATGTGACCATCTATTGTAGCACAAAGTATTAAGCGAAAACACAGTGAATTAGAGAGATAAATCTTTGAATTAATGATTCTGCCTTTGAACCAGTCTTCTGGCTGGCAAAAATCCAGGTTGTCATGCTTGTATTTTTAGGGGCTTGATTATATATTGCTACTTCGAAGTGTCTGAGGCACTTCAAAACTTGCCTATACGTTCACATTTGCATTAAGCTTAGCTTAAGGTGGATTACTTCTAATATTTTTTGATTGAGACTATTCTATCCAAATTGATTTTGTAGCAACATTGGGAGGAAAATTACATGGTCCATATATCAGACCCCTTCGTGGTTTTGTTTTAATAGAATGGAATGGAGAGAAAAGATTCATGTGACCAACCCCTATTAAATTTGGGATTAAGGCCTCCTTGTGGTTGTGGTGGTTGTTTTGGTTGGTTTCTCTTCATTTTATATGGCTTAAATAAACTTCTGGGTTCAAGTTGGCTTACAGAGATCTTGGTGCAGGAAATGTCATACAATAATTACTTGGATGCTGATGCCGCTTGGAATTGTGTGTCAGAGTTTCAGAATCCCACCTGTGTTATTGTGAAGCATACCAACCCTTGTGGAGTGGCTTCTCGTGATGACATCCTCAAAGCATATAGGCTAGCAGTGAAAGCAGATCCAGTCAGCGCTTTTGGTGGTATTGTAGCCTTCAATGTCGAAGTTGATGAGGTCAGTTGTAGTTTATATTCTGTCCTGACCTAACTATAATGTGCAATAAGCTTAAGTCATTATGAGCTTGTCAAAAGTGTCAGGCCATTAATCATATTTATACACCTAATTGATGGGTAGTGGATCAGCCATCAACTTGACCCTGTGATACTACATTTTGGGAAAAAAAAAAGGTAGAAAAACAAAAATCCCATTTCTATGGCTACTTATACTTTCTAGGTAGAGAAATGTGGTTCTTTGTTGAATGGTATAAGTTACCAACAAACTTGAGATGTAGGCCCTAGCTAGGTTCTAAACCCTCTGATGTATTTTTTGTTACTCGGCTTTGCTTGTAGGCTCTTGCAAGGGAAATTAGGGAGTTCCGAAGCCCAACCGATGGTGAAACTCGGATGTTTTATGAGATTGTGATCGCTCCCAAGTATACAGAGAAAGGGCTTGAGATCCTTTGTGGAAAATCGAAGACTCTAAGGATCTTGGAAGCCAAGAGGAATGGTAAAGGAAAGCTTTCTTTAAGACAAGTAGGTGGTGGATGGTTAGCTCAGGATTCAGATGACTTAACCCCTCAAGATATTCAATTCAATGTTGTGTCTGAGAAGATTCCACATGAAAGTGAGCTTCATGATGCACAGTTTGCTTGGCTGTGTGTGAAGCATGTTAAGAGCAATGCCATTGTACTAGCAAAGGTCTTTATATATTCTGGCATCTGGTCTTAGAAAATTCAAATTTCTGCTAAAGATGAAATCGTGGCACATGCTTCCAAAGATGATCTCTTGTTTTTTGATTATTGTTGGCAGGATAACTGTATGCTAGGCATGGGAAGTGGACAGCCAAACCGTCTGGAAAGCTTGAGAATAGCCTTGAAGAAAGCTGGAGATGAGGTCAAAGGAGCTACATTGGCTAGTGATGCATTCTTCCCATTTGGTAATGGTTTCTGTTTAGAATGATTTGCCTTCTAATGTTGTTGACAGGGGACACAAGTAAATCTGTATTTTGAATTGAACTTAGATTATATAGGTTGATTTTGGCCACTAAATTGCATCACAAACAAATACAGAAGTTATGGCCGTAATGCTTAGTCAACAACTAAAAGGCTTTTTCTTTTGGTTCATCTGAAGCCCTGTTGGGCCTTGGGCTATACAATGTGGGGTGGTCTTCCCCCTTGGTAAACCCTCCTCTCCTTGGGTTTTGGTGGGATTTGAACCCATGTTTCTGCAAAACAACATCAGGAGACTTTACTAGCTAAACTAAGCCAAAACCTACGACTAAAAATATCTGATTAGTGTGATTTCGTAGGGAAATAGAGTTAAATGAAGTGTAATTGTTATTCATTGGCCTTATTAACACAATAAAGCCACTTGTTTTTCAAACAGCCTGGAATGATGCAGTGGAAGAGGCATGTCGGGCTGGTGTGGGAGTTATTGCAGAGCCTGGCGGAAGCATCAGGGACAAGGATGCCATAGACTGCTGCAACAAGTATGGGGTATCTCTACTTTTTACCAATGTGCGGCACTTTAGGCATTAATAAAATATTTTCAACATTTCTCTGTGTTGGGCCCAAGCTGCATGCTTCAAAACTAAGCAATAAAGTTCCAAAGTTTTGGCAAAAGCTTCCATAGCTAAACAGAAGACTACATAATGTAGGGACATCAATAGTCCCTCTCATCAAGCGCAGCAATATGTTCTGAACTCTGTCTGCAATTATTTTAATGTACTAGATATGTGAAATTTATATATTCAACTCATTTCTGCTGAAAGAGTGAACATTTTGTATCTTTGCCACATTGAAAGGTTTTGAGAATATAAGAGAATTTTATTTGTGTCCCCACCACCCAGATAGTCAATAGGACATCTTTATGGAGTTTGTTGATGTGGGATGACTGGTAGCCGTCGGAATCTCTCTTGCCATCCTCAACATCCATGGACTTCTTGCGTGGGTGATCCAGGATGACTGATGGATTATCTTACTGATCTGTTGCATGGTTCAAAGGTAATGGTTTTGGGGCACAATTGCTTGGGGCGACAAAGACGTGACGTAGTAGTTGCGTTGGCGGCCAGCCAGCCACTAAAGATGGGCGTGGAAGCTTTCAAAGACGACCAAGCTACCGCACTCTCTTTTGTATTGTCTCAATTAGCCGACCAAATGTCTGTGATCAACAAGTGTAACCAATCATCTTCTGGACCCAGTCGTTATTGTATAGACCAACAGCATTCAGTCACAAGTTCAAAACACAAATCAACACGGTGGCTTATAACAAGAATGATCTTATCTATGAAGGGGCTTTCCAGACTCTACACATTATGAGTTGAGGAAAAGAGTCATGTGTGTCTGTCTCTTGTTTTTAATTCATAGAGTCTCTCTAACTTGAAATAATGACTTTTACAGGGTCACTTTGAAGTAGCTTTACTGATATATACAACATCTCTGAGAGGTTAATTCCGACTTGGACATTGTTTGTCTGCTAAAACAAAAACTGCCGTTGAGCAGCAGGATTCGTGCAGATAAAACGGACGAGCTTAATATCAACGACAACGTAGTCTATTGGAGTAGGCCCAAGGCATTTTCAGAGAAAAGGAAGTAGAAGAAGAAGGAGGCATTCGGTAGTAAACTTGATAGCTTCCTGCTTGAGACTGCCACAGTATTTCCAAGAAATGCGACCCTTATTTTCCTCCAGGGAAACCAAAACATCTCTCGTATTAATCCTCTCTTCAGCGGGGTGCTGTACAATATCCATGGCCACTGAATCAGGCCGTGGCTGTGGCAGATTGGTGGGGGTTCATTCCCGCTTTGGGGCCTTCAAGGTCTCAGCCGATTGAATTGGCCCATTTACGTGGTAATATACAATAAATATCGCTTTCAATATTAAAAATGTGGAAATTAAATATGAAAAAGATGGTGTTGTAGAATTTTCAAACTTTCCACGCGCGCGGGGCCGCCGTCGCACCCGGCAGGGATGACCATCACAGTCGACCTCAATGTATTGAATTGCATCAATACTGACGGACGTCATCCATCAAACCATGAAAATACGAGTCCTTCGAGTCTCGTGCCTCTTCGCATCGCGAGATAACATACTGACACGCAAAAGCAGACTAAGAGTCTTTTGTTATTGTTAAACAATTAATTATGCACAAAACAAACACGCATGAAAATAACGTGCCTTTTTTTTTTTTTAAAAAACCGAGGCCACCGCATTTATCATGCATTTGTTTCGAATTATAATTAATTTTTTTTTATTATTATTAACAAACTACCCGATGGTAAAAATTGTTATTTGTGAATATAATTAATTATTTATAATAATAAAAAAAAAATTTAATAAAATAAAAGACAATTAATTTTTTTATATAATTAAAGTATGATTATTTTATATAATAGTAAAAATTGTTATTTTAAAAATCATTAAAATATATTTTTGTATGTGCTCATAATTTACTATTTTTAAAATATAAATTCAAATCTTAATATACTTAATTTTATAATTTATTAAATATTAATAAAATTACATTTAACTTAAAACATAAACTTTTAAGCTGCAGCCACAATCTCGTACCGTAGAACTACTTGCGCCGGTGGAAGACAAAAGACCAACAAGCACACCCCCGGAGAGAAAAGCAAGGGATGCTGAACCAATCCGCTGCTACAAAACAATCTACCATCGAACATCAAATGGCAATCCTTAATAAACTTTCACAATGACCTGAGCGCACGGAGAAAAATTCTCTCTCAATATTATGTGTCACGACTTCTCAATCCTTTTTGTACATTTCCACGATCGACATCAGGGAAAAACTCAATGCATGTTCAGAGAAATTCTACTGATAAGAGAGCTCTAAAATATAGAGCTAAGAACAAACTAATAAAGAAAATTTTTGACCTCAATGGGCCGGACCTATATTGTCGACTTGTCCAAGGTAAAGGCAGCATCACAACTTACAGACAAAACACCAAGCCGGAACCCAATTCTTCCTCATTGATAACTCCATTTTTACCTTGTTAAACACAAGTGGGTGTTTCTCCTCTATTCATAAACCTTGTAGTTTTCCCAACCAAAAATTGGACGTACCCATATTGAAATTTTATTTAAAAAAAAAAAAAATTAGAAACTTAGGAGGAATAGGTGTATGACGAATCTCATGTGTTATTGTTCTTGTTTAATGGGCAGCAAACGACGACAATTTATTCGTTTCTCTTGCAACGACATTGAAACTCAAATATTCTACACAATTCATATTGTGAACTGATAAAGGCATAAAGCAATTAGAGGGATCGATCTAATTACAAGCCATCTAGGGGTGTGGGCGTACATGGTCATCTGGCTGGAAGCAACCTTCATTTACAATTGCGCCACGGAAGACTCAGCAGTAAGCTCGTGCAGTGAAAAATCATCCATCAAGAACCCATCATTGACAGGCACCTCCAAACCATGTGTGACGTGGTCGCTGAATGTTGGAAAATAGCCATCTCTAAAAGCACTAATAGCAGCAGCACTCCCCTGTGAAACCGAAACCAGCTGGCGTTGCTGCTCCTGGTGAAGCTGCTGCTGACATCGTTGGACTTGCATGGGCGGTTGCTGTTGCGCCTGGGAAATAGGTTGATGATACTGATAATAGCTGCGGGCAGAAGGTTCAATCATAGCCGATGAATCAAGATGATCTTGCACTTTCCCGAGCTGGAAATTCAAGTTGACTGGACCCTTTTGGCCCCCAACTGAAATGGGTCTGCTTGGGAATCCAGTAAATTGATGCACCAAGGCTCTAAAATTGGTGCGGTTGGCATTGACGATGGTAGGGGGGGTCTTATTAGAAGCTCTAGACCGCTTTCGGATTGGCTTTTGTCCACAATCCATTGGCTTCGACCGACCACTTGCTATTGAAGAATTGCTCGGGCTTGTGCTATCCAATCCACAATTTGCTGCAACTGTAATGGAATCTGACAGTCTAAAGGAGGGAGATGTGGAGTGGCCACTGGAGGATTGTTCGTAGAATTGGCACCCGTTCACCAGCACTGGCTGTAATGTCAATCGCGGTTGGTAGCTATGATTGTTGTGCTTTCCCTCTCTTATCACAAGTATTTCTTGCTGTTGGTATGAAAACAAAGAAAGTTTGGTGAAATCCCTTTAGGGAATGTGATGCAATCTTTGACTATGACCAAATCTTGCATACCTTTGACCGTTCCTAAAAAGACAAAAGGTACACTTGAGGACAAAGGATGTGGTTTTTCCCGGAAGCAGCAGCGCCTGTCTATACGAGTGACTTTCCCTGTTCTCGGAAAAAAAAAAAAAAGTTATTTTTAAAATTTTGAATAATTTTTTATTTAAATTATATAAAAAATTAAAATTTAAATAATAATATATTAATTTAAATAATTACTTAAATAATTTTTTATTTGAATATAATTTTTTTATTTATTCATAAAATTTATGTAACATTTTATTATTCTATTAAAAAATTTTAAATTTAAATAATATTAATATTTATTTAAATAATTATTAAAAATATTTTTTTATTCAAATATGATTTATTTTTATTTTTCTTAAATTTTGAATGATTTGTTATTTAAATTATATAAATTATATAAATATATTCAAAATTTAAATAATAATATAATTTATTTAAATAATTATTTGAATATAATATTTTTTATTAAAATATAATATTTATTTATTTATTCTTCAAATTTGAGTAATATTTATTTAAATTACAAAAATTATATTAAAAAATTTCAAATTTGAATAATATTATATTTTATTTAAATAATTATACAATTTTTATTCAAATCTAACTTATTTTTATTTTTTTAAAAAATTTTTTTAGTAATATTTATTTAAATTATAAAAATTATATAAAAAGATTTTAAATTTAAATAATATTATGAACTATTTAAATAGGATTATTTTATTTAAATCTAACATATTTTTACTTTTTAAAAAAAATTTAAATAATTTTTTTATTTATATTATGTAAATTACATAAAAAAAAATTAAATTTAAATAACATTAACACTTATTTAAATAATTATTCAATAAAAATTTATTTAAATAATTACTCAAATTATTTTTTTTAAATATGATTTATTTTATTTAAATTACTTTTAATATTAAGTAACTTAAAAAGAAAATTTACTTTATTTATATAAAAAGGGAGTATAATCACTAAGCATTTTGTTTTAATTAACTTATCAATAACTTTATAAAAAAAATTAACATTTTGTAATTTAAATGTGTAAGTCCTTTACTTATATTAAGTAACAATTTGAGGGAAAAAATGTGCAATAAAAAGTTACTTGTGTGAATAGTATTATTGAGAATAACATTATTATTATATGCCTTAATGCACTCTCTTTATTTGTTACTTTTTGTTATATAATTGATGACTAAGTCTTAAACCTTCATGAATTAGTTCTAGGTCATTATAAACTATGTTTAGATACTCATGATGACCAAGGTAGCCTTGGTGCAAACACAAAGGACCTTATTGCCTCAGGATCAAGAGTTCATTTCCTCACCAGAGAAAAAGATGTGACTTAAGGCACTTATTATGCAGATTTTAAAGCAAAACCATACTCTTAAAATTGATAGATGTGGTAACACCATTCTAATTGAGGTTAAAAGGAAGTAGTTGTCACCTCTCCTAAGTGCATGATGGATTAAAGACTCTCCTTCCCACCACCTTAAAAGTCTTGTAGTTACTCTCTAATTACCTTTAGGGATAATAGATCAAAGAGCCCCTTCCTAGCTACTCATTAATGAGCTATAATCTTAAGGAAATGGTCATAAAATGATGAAGTTGCTAAGCAACTTAAAAAGCTTAAGCAATAAAAAGCTATGATATAAAACCCCAAGGAACTTCTTAGGTATAAGAGGAAGGTTACAAAATGCCTTTATTAAAATAAACCCAAAATGTGCCTATTTAGGAGAAGTTTAAGTTGCCACTCTTGGAAACTTACAATAAAACCACATACTTAATGATCACTATAACATATAATCATTTTAATGTCCTAATATGGGCCCTTGAATACCATAAAGTATAAAGCCTTCACAACCACTTTGAAAGACATAGCCCAAAGGTGATATGCAGAACTACCTCCTTACTCCATCTCAAACTCATAACAGTTTAACAAGTAATTTATAACTTAATTAATCATAAATATGAGGCAAGAAAAAGTCCCTATGGCTTTGATTACAGTTTGATGGTAGAGAAATGAATAATTATAAGACTTTATAGCTTACTTTAACATGGAAATGCTAGTTGTCGAAGGGTTTAAGGATGAAAAGGCATTAACCACCTTTACCATTAACTTCAGGAAGTTCACTTTCACTTTTTCCTTAGACAAAAGATCACCAATTGAATTCATAAAAGTCATGCAATAGGTAAAAAAGTTCATCTTGGTTAAAGATGTGCTTAAACTCTAGACAGACATAGATGACCACTAAAAAGAAAAAGTGACTTGAGAAAAGGGTAATAGAGCATAAAGAAAAATGAAAAAGTAAGACTCCACCTCACAATACAAGGAGAAAAAGGATTCTAGCCTAGAGTTTAGATATAACAATTATACACTCATTTAAAGACCTCTGATTGGGCATCTCAATGGAAGTCAAAGGCAAAGAAATGGTGAAATGACCAACTTAGCTCAATTCTTCTTTGGAGAGATGAGATAAAACTAAATATTGTCATTTGACAAGAATAAGGTTACCAAAAAGGAAAGTAAGAAATTAAAGGAAAAGATGAAGAACTTATTGGACACAAGCTATTACATAAGTATTTTTGCAAAGAGGAATAAGGTGGAACATATGAAAGAACAACTAATAAGACATTGGAATATAAGAATAGGACATAACCTTAAGAAGTAAGCAAAATGATGCCAATCCACCTCCATCCCATACTAGAAAGGGAGTTATCAACATTATTGATGAAGGACCATTAATTAAGGTAAACTTTGTTGAATGTATGTGTGCTAAGTGTGTATTCTTTGAAATCTTTGTAATTATTTTCCTAAATTACTTGTTATAGCTAACTAATAGCTATTAGTTCATTTGATCAAACATGGACATCAATTTGCTATGATTGGTTTTCCAATAGCTTTTAGATCTATATATTGTAGCTAATAAATATTTAATTAAAATTTTTGAATTTTATAGATGATCTTTAGGATTTTTATTTGATTAAGACATACCTTTTTGCATATTAAAGTTATGAGGTTTCACAATTTACCATAGACACCAATCTTTTATACTTTTTCCCTCTCCTTCTCTTATTCTTCTTCTCCTTCTCTCTCTTTTGCCAAATGTTATGTAATAGAGGGGATATCTTCTTTAAAAGCTAACTTTATGATCTTAGGCTAATTTTGTAAGTTCAATCAATACATAGTGTAAGAGTCTAATTTTCAGCTTGTTGATCGATTGTTTAAAAAGACTACTGTATTTTTCTCTTTTACATATAGATGAGACTTTACTTTTTTACTTTTTCTATGGTTCATAAAATAATAGCTTTAATTTTGGTATCTTGTTGTTGTAAGTATTACTTGGCTTATTATTAAGTAATTTATGATGATCGATAAATTTAAGACTAGACAAGTCACTAATAAGGTAATACCAATATTTTAAGTTTTTTTTTTTTTTGATAAAATTACAAACCAATTGTTAAACAATAATAATTACTCTTAATGGGGGGAAATAATATATCACTTGTTCCATAGTCAAAACAAACTACACCATTTAGATGTAAACCCCTTAGATGGAAAAACAACCTTAATGAATTACAAAGTTAATAGCATGAGGAAAATAAATTATATAAACATCTTGTAAACTCTATAAAGCCAAAAGTGATTGCTATTATGACTTATACAAATTTTTTTAAGGAATTATGAGAATATTTAGATGTTTGTATTGAGTATATGATGTGTATTAAGTGTGATGTGTTATTTGGAATAGTAAGATAAATCTTTACCTAATCACTTCACTAATTTCCAAACACTTTTTAATTAATTGAATAGTATTATGCATGCTATAGATAATCTTAATGAGATGGCACATTAAGAACAACTAGATATTCTTTTTTTTAAGCCTAAAGTCATAATATTTTGCTACTCATTTAAAGGTTTTATCTAGTTAAGTGTCCATTGTTGTTAAAGCCTTTGTAAGGATTGTTCATAGTAGCTGTAAGGATATGACCACATGTAACATCCCATTCATAAGTGGTATAACACTTGCAATACTTCCTCAATTAGAAGGTTATTGAAGGCATGGTGGTTATGGTCTTGGTAAGACAAGGACTTATGACTATTGTGGAAAGTTTGGACACTTAAAATAATTTTGTTGGTTATATGGGAAGCCACCAACTAATAAAAGTAGGAAGTTTGCTACTTCTATTAGCAGTGAACCTCTATTTTTTACTCTTAGTTTTTCTTTATTAGAGTCTATTATTTCTTAACAATAGAGTGAAAGTAAAACACTTAGATCTTTAGCTTGACAATCTGCCTCCATTTTCATATTTTCTTAAAGAATTAGAATACTTTCATGTGTAACCTATAAAATATCTCTAAACTTCTTCACATTCTCTTGTAATTAAACCTCGTTAGGAAAGTTGAAGACCTCCTTCAACTTAAGTTTGACCTTTACGTGTAAGGCCCTTTTCTATTAATAATCAATATTCTCCTACAACTCCTATTAGCCCTATTTCATCTTGAAAATCATTTTGAAACCTTCCTATTTTAGTTGATTGACAAATCAATCACCAAGACCTTTTTCTTTGCTAGTCAATTTTTTTTTTTAAATTAATAATAAATACAAGACAAATATATAAGTCTACCTTCTTTAAAGCAAAATTTTGAGGAATGAGCAATTAATGAGGACATTATCACTATATTTTATGCCCATAATTTGAGAATACTCCATAACCAAGCCTCTCCAAAACTTATCAACTTGACAAACCAATAAGATACAAAAACTCATGCTACTTGACCTAAAAATCATCAAAGGCAAATTTATCTAGATATCTCTCCTCCAAACACACTACCCTCCAATGTATGTGATATGTATCCTTATAGGAGACATGCGCATATTCATGCAAAGAACAGATGCCTCCAGTGGCAATAGCATAAACTTGACCTAACACCGCTCCACTACTACTTAGACATGTGAAAGTGGCACATGATCATTACTTGTCCATTTAGGATACCTAACAAATGTCTTAACTTGGTTTATATCCTTTCCATTAACTAATAAGAGCCCTTTAAGTTGTTATAAAAATTTTATGACTCTGGTTCTTTAAGATAATATTGTCTTTTTACTAAATTTTCATTATATTTTTCTTAATCCTCTTTGACCTAGGCATCAAAGTGTTAATACTATATTTTTCTGGTTCCTTATCTAACAAGTATTTATCCCCTTAATTAAAAAGCACCTTACTCACTACAACATATATTTATTTACAAAGTATATCCAAATTACTATCATTTTGGACCATATGATCATGAAAAGTGAACCCATTAATCCATCAATAGGTTCATGGCACAATTGTCTAAAATTGTTGTTTCAAAACTAAGTTACCAAATCTGAGCAACATACTTTACCAAATTTGAAAAATGTAGCAAATCATGGTTAGATAAACCATAAAATTAATGCAACACATATAACAATGAGATTCTCAATGTAATCATCAAACAAATTTTCCCACCTTGTGATACTACTAGTATGCCTTTGAGGGCTTTAATATTTTATAGGTGAATATCTGACTTGGTCTTTGTCATTAGAGTTACCAGTTATGATAGGTGAATTCAAGGCACCAAAGAAATCGTAGTCATCAAACTAAACAAGTTAGGGATTTGGAAAAGGAAGATGTTGAAATACATAGAAGGTGACGAGGGATTTGGAAGAAGAAGACGCAACAATACAAAGAAGATAAGGAATTTGGATGAACTTAAATGTCAATTTTTGCAAGGACATAGGAATGCACAATAGAAAAGGGGAAGGCAACAAGCATTTTGAAGTTTTATAAATAGCAATGAGATTTTTTTTTTATTTTTTTCTTAAAAAAAATAAAGGAAATCTAAACCCTTACATTATCCTTTTAAAATTACTACTAATTTTTAGTGCACAAATTGTTACCAAAACATTTTAAATCCACTATATTTTCCAAACATAAGATAATGGTGTCAAATCATTATATTAAGATTTAGTCTCAAATTGACTTGTATTAAAAGTTGTTGCATTATCCTTTTAAAATCTTTACTTTTTAAAAAAAAAAATTATTACATTATCCTTTCAAAATTACTACATTATCCTTTTAAAATTACTACTAAATATTAGTTTACAAACTATTGTAAAAATATTTCAAAACTATTATATTTTTTGAACATAATTGTTACTTTAAAACTTTACTCTCAAATTAGCATATATTAGAAGACACTACATATTTTATTTAAAATTACTATGTAAAAATATAAAAAGTATCAATTTAGTTGTACTACTTAAAAATTGTTACTTAATAATAGTGTGAGTTTGAAACTGTTACGACAAATTGTTGCACTTGAACATATATAACGTTAGTTTAGAATTATTGCTAAGCAGCAGTTATATAAAGTTTATTATTATTAAATATTATAAAAATAATTACTGATAAGTAATTTAGAGTGTAATAAAAAACCAATTTTTGGCCTTCGACATTCCTCATGGTTCCCTACTCGCCACGTGGAAACAGATTTGATATCATTTCAAAATACTTTATCGTTATCAAGTGGATATCTCCTTATTCTATCATATATTTAATGTTTATTCTTTGCAAATCTTTTAATTCGATGTGAATTATTTTATTTTAAATGTATCAATGAAGCAGAGATTTGATACTGCGCGTGCAAGTTAATCTGTGCCTTATCATGTGAAGATAACGTCAACAAATTAAAAAAAAAGTTAAAACTCCACGTCATCTTTCTTCACCTACTTGACTTTGTGTCTGGAGCGTATAGAGCAAGTCTCTGCTATTGGTCAGCAGAAATTTGTTTAGATTAGAGAAGTAAGGAAAGGCTGCTGCACTCTTTTGAAAACAACGATGTCTTGTATCTAACCAGAAAGTCTACCACCTCTTTGGTTCCTTCTCCTCCAAGGTATTTTTCACAATCTTTACCCGATCAAGACCGTCCGCACCCATCAAACGAAGCGCCAATAGAAACGGGATAGAGTAGCAGACACGGTAAAACTCCCGTCGTGCAATTGAGTTGACTGAATGGAAACGTGGGCCAGGCATATATATATATATATATATATATATATATGATGTTCAAAGTTGATTTGAATGGAAGGCACTCCATCCCGGCTGACATTTCTCAACGTGAGCTATATATGTAGGGCTATTGACCAGGAGTATGTTCACCTTCCAGATTGCTAAAAACAATCGACTTCTTCAACTTGATGAAATTATGTAGTTTAGAAAATGCCAACCAAAAGGAAGGTCGGTTGGCTTGCCAAACAAGTGGGTGACCTAAGACTCGTCACCATATGCGTTGGTCAGTTGACAACTGGGTCTTTTTAACTCCCTCTTGAAAGATCTAGTTTTTTTGTCTGGATGAGAAAGGGGCGGTGCTCATTTTTGACGGGCCTTGTGAACTTTGTCTTGCGAGCAACGCCAGTTTTTCATTACTCAATAATTCCCACCACATTAGTGCATGGAATTATCATTTGGACCGGATCGTGAATTGTAAACCGTGTTATTATAGCATGCTTAAGGGCCAAGATTACATTACAATTTCTCAAATTGGGTTTGGCTTAAGCCACAACATCGATGACCAGATTTGCTCCTATCATCTGTTGAATCGGTTTCGAATTTTAATAACAACTCACGCACGCGTCACATGACTTTGCGGAGGCAGATGTTGACGGAACCAGAACCAGAACATGCCGATCTCTCAATTGCTGTTGTTCACGCACCCTCCTCGGTATTCCCACAAAACGACAAAAAAAAAAAAAAAAGAAATTCGACTCCTTCTTGGTCTTCGCGGGCTCTACCCTCGTGCTCGTCGGAGAGTGAAAGAGACAGCAAATGACTGAAATAGAAAGAAAAAACAGAGGAACGAAAAGGGCAGCAGAGACCAAACCAGAGACTTTCTAGCTTCTTTTTTTCTTTTTAATATTTGAAAATATTTTTCGTTTTATTAATTTTCTTAGTTATATATATATATAGAAAGTAAAATTTCTGGCTAAAAAGCAAACTTAATAACCTAACAGTAAAAATTAGCATAGATTTACACGATGGCGATGCCGAGGGGCAACGGCTCCGTATTAGTTATTAGCAAGTAGAAAATAGTACTACAGTATCTCTAAGTAATCGGTCCAAAATCTGAGAATCTATGATTTTGGTACAAGTTGGATTTAACACATTAAGAAAAACGATTTTACTAAATTGCTCTCTAAATGAATCATTATTTACATGTAGTTTCATTAGAGGATGGTAGAACGATATCTTGATTCAAAAAAAAATCATATGCGTATTGGTTCTTTCAAAAAAAAAAAAACAAAAAAACAAAAATTATATTGCCTGAAGGAAAATTATGGAATGAAAAATTATGTGAAAGATTTCGATCATCGAGGATCTTAACAGTTGTTAATAGAAGTTCAGTGTATTTTTTTTTTTTCTCTTTTTTCTTCTTCTTTTCTTTTTAACAACCTTACACTGGTGAAGTGAGACTAAAAGATCTTTCCCCACCCCCCCCCCACCCCAAAAAGAAAAAAGTGAGACGACAAAATGAATCCAAAGCCCACGTTTTTCATCGTTGAAATGCAAAGTCATGAAAATAAGACGAAACTAATTAATTAAATTAATAAAATTAAAAATATAATTATAATTTAATTTATTGTATTTTAAAAATAATTAATTTTAAAAATTAATAATTAAATTAATTAAATTATAAAATTAATAAATTAATTATAATTCTTTTAATTAATTAATTAATTTAAAATTTTAAATAAAATAAAAAAATAATTTTACATATTTTTGTTTTTTTGAAAAATAAAAATCATATTATTAAAATTATTTATATATTAAATATTAATTATATCAATTTAATTTTAATTAAAATAATTAAATATTAAATCCTCTAAATTTTATACTTTAATAACTAATTTAATTATTAAATTCTTATTTGAATAAAAAGTCCAAAATTAGAGAAAATTTTGTTTTATTTCATAAAACACAAAATGGACAACAATGAGACATTATACAGATATCATTTACATTGCTTGGGGTGATAGATTTTCATCCCATAAAACTACAACAACAACCTCTTAGTAGTTACAATCTAACTACATTAATCTTTTCATTTTCATACCTATAAAAGAAGTGGAAAAGGAAAGATACAAAATTTTGGAACTTCGAGATTCCTACATCGGCACCGACTTCTTCTCCAGCCTTCAATTTCCTCCATAACGCGAATTTTTATTTCTTCATTCGTCAGTTGTCTTCTGTTTTCAGTATCTACTCTACAGTTAATTCTAGAATCTTGGTAAGCCTGGGTTTCGTGTATGTTCTAAGAAGTAAAGAAGAGCACACAACACTAACGGACGAGAAAGCCATGCAAGCACCAGCTGCCCATGGTGGCAACTTGATTTGTAGCGAAGGATAGAGAACCCCAGCTGCAATAGGTATGGCAATCACATTGTAAGCCATGGCAAAAATATAATTCAATCTAATGCGAAAGAAGGTTTTCCGTGACAGATCAATGGCTGTGATCACATCCTCCAAATTATTCCTCATCAACACGTAGTCAGCAGCTTCAATGGCAATGTCAGTCCCTGCTCCAATTGCCATTCCAACATCGGCAGCGGCTAGAGCTGGAGAGTCATTGATACCGTCCCCCACCATTGCAACAGTGCTTCCATCCTTTTGAAATGAACGGACAACGTCAGCCTTCCCTGCTGGCATAACTTCAGCCTCAAAATCTTCAATGCCAACCTGACCAACAAGTACTCATGAATTCCTTCACAAACCACTTTTAAACAATATCACGTGGAAATGGGAGCAACTCCCAATAAACCAAGATGTGCACAACGCGCAGACACGCACGCGGAAGCACCAAAATGAGTAATTCTAGAAGTAGATCACTCATTACGGGATGTATATTAACTATCTCTTCCTTCCTTTTTTTTTTTTTTTTTTTTAACGCAACTATTTCACTAGGAAGAATCATATAACTTAGCCTTCTTTTGCAAATAAAAAAGATCCTATCTTTGGAACACTTTCAAAAAATTAAGGCAAATCCTCACAGCATATCATTTGGGGCCAACAAAAAGCCAGAGTTAGCTGATTTCAGTTCATGAAAAAAGGCTCATCAACAACAAAATAAGAACCATAACCCAGAAATCAGAAGTACATTAATTAACCTACTCCCCCCCCCCCCCAAAAAAAAAGGAAAAAAAAAAAGGTGATTTGAACCATACAAAGCAAGAAGCCTAAAAACAACGCCCCCCCCCCCCTCCCCCTCCAATAAAAGCAACACTTTGGTGGAAAGTATGCATGGGAAAAGATTGCAGACTAGTGCTAAAATGATAATACTTACCTCTTTGGAAACAGCACGAGCAGTTCTCCAATTGTCCCCTGTCACCATGACAGGTTTCACACCCATTTTGCAAAGGCCCTCTATGACTACAGCAGCTTCTCTCTTTACAGGGTCTGCGACCCCCAGAACACCCACTAAGCTTTGATTAAATGCAACAAGTATGCCTGTGTTTGCACTTTCTTCAAGTTCAACAACAAAATTTTCTACAACAGTTGGAATGGGAATCCCACTTTCAGTCATCAGCTTCCGATTGCCAACCTGTACAGGGTATAAGCCTCATTTATGGATTCCATGCATAATCAAGTCTGCTTTTCAAGATTTAAGCATTATCAAACATTTCAAATCTAAAAGGGTTGCTCACCAGAACTTGTTTCCCATCTATAACACATTTGACACCTCTTCCAGGAAAGGCAGAGAATTCTGAGACATCAAGAAGCCATCCAGAGGCAGTGGTGTCTTTACCATGGCTTTGACCACCCTTAGTTGGAGAAGGTTCATCAAAGAAATGAAAATGTCGTGCATATTCCAATATTGCTTTTGCCAATGGATGTTCGCTGCTTGCCTAATTC
Source organism: Rhizophora apiculata (assembly GCA_037832385.1). NCBI lineage: Eukaryota > Viridiplantae > Streptophyta > Magnoliopsida > Malpighiales > Rhizophoraceae > Rhizophora > Rhizophora apiculata. Next base: position 744,662 of record CM075433.1, on the reverse strand, counting down.
ATGTAAAAAGGTGGGGCAATCAGTGGTAGTACACTCTTTAATCAAAAACAATACCCTGAAGGTAAAAGAGCTTAACAGACCCATTAATACCCCATAGCATGAGAACATCATGCACTAGAATGACTTTTCTATTTCTTTTGAATTTTCCTTTTCTTTATTTGTAGCTGCAAAATATCGGTCTCACATATCCTACATGTCATCAAATGTGACCTTTTTTAAAATTGCAAGCAAGAGAAGGTCACCTGGTCTGAAATATTTTTTAAAATTTGAAAGAAACATAAGACAGGAAAATGAGCTCTATTATTAAAAAGAAAAATGGAAGGAAAAAAAAAGCAGATGCACACTCATCATTGATGGATGATCCTTAATGCATACACAAAAGTAAAAAGACACACACATAATCACATGTTTAGCCAGCAAAGAAGAAATCACCTCTGCAGATGCCACCCATTTGAGGAACTCCCCACGATCCATTCCAGTGAAAAGTTTTGCAGTAGTAACCATGGCTTTTCCTTGGGTCAAAGTTCCTGTTTTATCAAATATCACACACTTAATCTTCTGAGCCCTTTCCAAAGCATCTCCTCCCTTTATCAACACACCATTGTTTGCCCCAACTCCAGTTGCAACCATGACAGCAGTTGGTGTTGCCAGCCCAAGTGCACATGGGCACGCGACTACGACAACTGAGATTGAAAACATAAGGGCAAAAACAAAGTAATTGCCATTTTTGGGAAGCCATTGTGGTGGGTAAGCTCCTATAATTCCAGCAAAATACCTACAATAAAAGAAAGTATATCACAAATAGAAGCCAAAAGAAAACACAATTATTGTTTACAATAATATATGGACCTCATTGACCAGAATGATCAGTGATCAATAACTTACCACCCTAATAGTGTCAACAAAGCCATAGCAACGACAGTAGGAACAAAAATGCTTGCAATCTGCATGTCACATAGATATTCAAGGTTAGAAAAGCAACTAATAACCTTGTGTTGACATAGACACACAACATTAAAAATAGAAGAGTTCTAAAAGAAAGAAACAGTGAAGCACATATAGAGAACAAAGCCACAAGGACGATGGCTTCAGTTGTTGATGGCAACAACTAATCGAAGATAAAATCTACCCTTGACGCCCTTTTATCCCACTTGCAAGGACACCCACCATTCTTGGGTCAGATGGAACAACCAGAGACATATGGCATGCAAATTGCCAAAACCTTCACTTAAACCTATTAATATGCTGATCACAGCCAGACATCCATAACTCCATCTGGCCATAACATGTGGCAGGCCTAACACAAGGCAAAATTCATCCACCATAATGAAAATAACACTAACACCTTTGCCAAAATGAAGAATGTGTTTGATTGAGGTACCAGCCATACAATCCAGATTTTCTAATTTAGTCATTGCTTCTGTGGAAAGCAATAGGGCCTCAATGCAAGAGAAATATTTGCATAAACACTGTCCTCCATAAAGGACAAACAGAAATGAAAGAAAACAGAGCCAAAACCACATACATAATACTCACAAAATCTGCAAATTTCTGAATAGGAGCTTTGGACATTTGAGCAGTCTCAACCAAAGTAATTATCTGACTCAAAACTGCATCACAACCTACTTTGGTAGCTTGTATCTGAAGGGCACCATGTAAATTTATTGTACCTCCAATAACTGATGAACCAACCTCTTTCAATACAGGTGCAGATTCACCAGTTACCATACTTTCATTAACATAGCTTGAACCCCATACGACCACACCATCAGCAGGAACTTTTGCACCAGGAAGAACTTTCAGTGTATCACCAGGCTGAATCAACAAGGCATCTATTTCCTTCTCTTCAATGCACATTCCACCTGCAAAGCTAACAAAATCAAAACCACTTTTTTCTTCACAGGCTTTTGTCTTTGTGAATTTTTTCCAATCAAGTTTGATCAGTTATCCAAAATCCATAGATGTACTTTGTAGATTTTCTTGTTTTTAACAAGATCAATTACTTTCCAAACTATACCTCCAGTAAGAATTAAAACGAAATTTTAAGAAGGTGAAAATGGAGAATAAATACCTTTGTCTTTGACAACAAGCAAAGCTGTTGCTGGTGCAAGCTCTACTAACTTCTTTATGGCATCTGAAGTTTTCCCCTTGGCAAGACTCTCCAAATACTTCCCAAACAAAACAAATGTTATAAGCATGGAACTTGTCTCAAAGTATGTTGGAGACCATAAGCCAGAGAGTGCTCCATATATTAAAGCACAAACAGAGTAAAAGTATGATGATGAAGTTCCCAATGCAACTAAGACATCCATGTTGGCTGAACCATTTCTTAAGGCTCTGGCAGCTGCTACATAGAACCGCTTTCCAATCACAAATTGAACCACACTCACCAACAACCACTTCAACCAATCACCCATTAGGAAAGGTCCACATTGCCAGAGCAATAACGAATATAATGTCGGTATATAAGGGCATATCACTCGTATGAAAAAGATAGGGATCTGCATCCAATGTTAAACGCCAGTAGTCAACAAAACATCTTTTGCAGCAGAGGGTGTAAGAGTTGGGTTTGGTTATATAAAAAAGCTCATTGATGGTATCCAGAAGAGGGTAAGTTTCTTAGCAGAATAGATGAATGTTTCTAATGAGAGCAATGGTTGATATAATATACATCAACACATAGACAGAGACATTCGTATACACACAGGTGGATATGCACACAAAAACCAGTTTTAAGTACACTATCTTTAAAACAAAATTTTACTTATTGGCCTGACTTAAAAGGAAAAAATAAATGAAGAAAATGCTGAATATATCAAGATCATATGCATGGAAGAGAAAGGAACTTACACTAAGAACCAGACTAGAAATGAAAAGCCTAAATGTACTGGAGGTTTCCTCAACATCCTTAGAAGTCATTCTCATAAAAGGGTTCCTAACATGCAATTTAAACTTCTGATTACTGCCTCCCTCGATCCCATCAACCAAGGACCTTGAACTGATGACTTCAGGATCAAAGAGAACTTCAAGTTCATTTGATACCCTGTTATAACAAAACTGCCGTACTCCTCTCGATGTAACAAGTAGTTTTTCCAAGAGCTGTGCGTCCATCTCATTGAATACCCCGGCAACTCCTAGAATGATTTTATCCTGTTGACTGCTTTGCACAAGAGAAGCTTCAAAGCCAGCATCTTCGATGGCATTCACTATGTCATCTTTACCAATTACAGTAGGATCATATTCAACTTCCCCTAGAGAAGTAGCCAAGGCCACCACTGCCCCCTTGACTCCAGGAAGATTTCTCAAAATGCTTTCAACAGAGTTGACGCAGGCAGCACAGGTCATACCTCCTATTGTGAACTGCCCCAAAAGAGCTCTATTTGGTTTTGTTTTACAGACACTAGGTTCAGCTAGAAACTCTGCTTCAAAGCCTGCATCCTCAATCGCATTCTTGATGTCATCATCCTAAAGTAAGAAACATCCATAAAAAAATATGATCATCCAAGCAAATATCCATAAGTCCACGCTAAGATATCAGCTGAAAGGATATTTTTCAAACACATAAATCTATCTGAGACACTGTGATTGAGGAAAACTCCATACCAATCTTCCAATTTCCCCAATTCATAACGATAAACAAATCAAAAACATCTAATTCTTGAGCTCAAAAAGCAAAAGTCAAAGGTACAGAACAAACCTTGACCAGGTTAGGATCGAAGACAACATCAGCCTTGTTCTGAAGCAAGGCAACGGAAGCTCTCAAAACCCCATCGATGGCCTTAAGTGCCGACTCCACGGAATTGGAGCAAGCGGCGCAGGTCATCCCGGAAACTCTGACCTGAATCCTCCTCATGCCTTCCTCTCCGTCAATCGCAATTACATGCGAATCATCCTTATCTTCGTAAGAATCAAGAAGCCTCACATCCTCCATGTCGTCGGACTCGTCGCCGTTAACCACAGCCGGATGAGGTCTCCGGCCGCCGGCGACATGGGTCAGCTGCATGTCCATGAAGCTGGGAGGCGCCAGTGGCTGGTGCACAGAAGAGAAAGCCAAAGAGCCTCCAAAGAAACCAAAGCAAAACGAGAATGACCAAAATAAAGAAAGCACTCTCAAGATTGAGAGAGAAAGCACAGCAGGGAGAAAGGGACTTCGAGAGGTCAGGGCCTGAAGGCAATTTCATTTTATCCTATTCCTATCCCATCTAGGATCGAAGCTCCCTTTGGGATTTACGATATCCAATTACGAAACTGGCCCCCGGCCTCGCTGTACTACTCGCGTAGTTGGTGAAGACTTCGTAGTTGTAATTGTACTGCTACTTTTTGATGCGGGTGACGTCCTTCCATACCTTTGTTTCGTGGGGCCTACTACTCCCCTCTTCTCTGGAGAACCGGCTAAACGCACACGGTTTCAGACTAATTTTAGCTTTTTCTCTCTTTATTTCTTTTTTTTTTTTTTCCTTGCTTCTTGGAAAGACAGAATGATAATTATTTTTTTCTTAAAAAATTTATCTTTATTTTTTAAAATTTGATTTGTTGATAATTTTATATCATATAATAAAATAAATTTATATAATATAAAATAATAAATAAATTACATTAATAAAAAAAGATGAATAAATATAATAAATATTTTATTATTATTATTAATATAAAATAATAATAGAAAAAAATGTATTATAATCATGCTTAATACGTGAGAAGCTTCCTTAAACGAAAGCCGAAAAAGAGGGAAAAACGTCCCAGATTGGCGCGAAGCAAGAAGGGAATGCAATGAAATGCAAAGCTGCAATAACGGTCCGCATTAATCGCTTTCCTTTTCAAACTAAAGCTTTTCGGTTATTTTTCCTTTTTGGTATTTTGGTTTGGCGGTCAGAGGTTGTAAAGATGTATATTTTTGACATCTAATTGGATATGATCAAATATAAATTTTCATGCTTGTACTGCCGAGGGCATACCCGGAAAAAAGAATTGACGGAGTCAACTTAATTTTACCAATGTACGTTGTTCGGTTCGGACACGACCCAACTTCGGTATCAAGATTAATAATTAAGTGTTGTTGTTCGGTTCGGACACGATACAACTTCGGAATCAAAATTAATAATTAAGTTTTGTCATAAATTTTTTTAATAGCTAAAACGCACGATTCGGTCGGTTTTGTTTTTTTTTTTTTTTTTTTCCAACAGAAGCCCAACAATCTATATATATAAAAAAATATAATTGTTGATTTTTTATTTTCTATTTTTTTTTTTCAATAGGAGCCAAACAATCTATATATAAAATATAATTGCTGATTGAGGATGAAAAAACACTCGTGAAGTCAGTTCAATTAAAAAGTAATATAAAATTTTAAAATTTTTCGCAAGTTGATAGCACCTTTCTTCCTCTATCAAAAATAGGGAAGATGTATGGTTCTTTTAGAATCTTTTCATAGAAGTTTCTTTTGACAAGTATACACATCAACAAAAATTAAATTTATTTTAATTTTTTAAAAATTATTTTAATAATTAATAATTAAAAATTTTAATTATAAAAATAAAAAAATTTTAATTTATAAAAATAACTTACAATTTAATAGAATTGATAATCTTCTTTAGCAAAGAGTTATGTGATTACTTTCAATCGTTGAAAACTAAAATGCAGTGCATAAATTTTAAATTTATTAATGTTATAATTATTTATAGTAAATTTTATTTAATTTTATTAATATTTAGATAATAAATTTATTTTATAAAAATAATCAAATAAAAAATATCAATAAATAATTTTTAATTTTAAGTACAATAATTAACATTTTGTTTTGAACTTTTTTTTGCTGTTAAAAAAGGAAAAATTTTCGCTCCACTCCCCTGGGCTATGTCCAAGTCACGATTTGTGAAAAGCTAATCTTTTTTAATTGGTCCGTTAAAATAATAATAATAATAATAAATAAATAAATAAAAGCGATGAGTGGGGACAATTTTGTGGGGTGAACCGTAAATCCACAAAGCGGACTTTGCTTTTGTTTTTTTTTTTTTTTTTTTTCATTTCTTTTCTTTTTTTCTTTTTCCTGACAAACCGGTGGAAGTATGACTGCTCCTCCACTAATTATTAGGAAAGGGAAAAGAAATTTTTCTTTCTTTTTCGTTTCTGCATAAAAAAGACACGCTGTGTCACGACTCGTTCAAGAAAGTGGATCTTTCGGTCCAGTTAACCCCTCAAAACATGAATATCAAAATGATTGTTGTAAATTATTACATAAAAATGATTAAGTTTATAAATATAAATGTATACATTACAATATTAGAATTATTAATTACATATTTTAAATTTTTTATTACAAAATTATAATTAATGATAAACTAAAAATCTATAAATAATGATCACAATATAATACAAAATAAGTATGTATTTATAACGAGTTAAACTTTTAAGTCAATAGATGAAGTTTAAGTTACAACACGTCACCCAATATTTGACACATTAAATGCGATATTATATTTTATTTTTTTATTTTAGTATTTGATATTATTGGGACTTTTTCCTTATGTAAGATATAAACCAAATCTGCCAAATAATTTGCTCGCCATATTGGATCTGATGTGGCGGCCAGAAGCGAGCGGTCACCATCAGCAAAGTTTTATTAGGTCTGGCCTATTTTTGGACCAACGGTTATATCGCACCGTACTTTATTTCAGTCATTCACAATAACAAATGGTAATGGACCACGCAACGCTATGAAAATGGATACGGTACACATGTTGGATCAGACCAGCTTCGACTAACAACTACATAAATTCCTTCCAAAAAAAAGGACGCAAATTTGGATGACTACATTAATGTAATTGAGAATTACTAATGATTGGGTGACTGCCGATTAGAGTACTCCCTCTATTCAAGGAAGCCATCTCTCATTGTCTGTTTCAAGACAGGAACGGATGCGTGTGTTGGACGTTTGGAATAAAAACAAAAGATGATGCCCCAACTCTAGGGCTTTGTTTCGATTTTTTTGTCTTTTTTTTTTTTTGGGGGGGGGGGGTGTTTGTTGGGTTAGGCAGGAAAGGTGAGCTAGAACGGACAGTTGGTACAATGGCAGCTTAGCCAGCTACATTATTAATTGCCCACAATGTTTTGGTACGAGAAGTTTTATCTTCTGTTTTTCATTCAAAAAAGGAAAAGAGGTAACCAATGCTAGTTGGGTCATGCTTTCATCAGTAAATACCTACAATTGGTGAATGCTTAAGAATGGCAATGGCGACATCAGTCATTAACTACAGGATAAGATTTAGGGTTCCGTTCCCATCCCTGCCACCCATCCTGTCCTCAAAAAGCAAATGAACTTTAAAGAAAAAATAATAATAATAAAATACAAGCTTTGATTCCCCAGTGTAAAAGCACCACAACCGCCCAACCACAGCTTTAATTCTCAAAATGAAATTTTTTTCTTCACCTTTGGAATTGACAAGATTCTTGCTGCCACGAAAATCAAACACCATTACAACAAATTACCCCGAAATCCAAGACCGTAGCCATGAATTGAAAACCCTAGAGCCATAACCCTACAAGCTCAAACAAGCCACTTTGTCCAACAAACCTCGTGCATCATTGTCATTGCCAAGTACCATGCATCCCTGAAACCCAAACCAGCCACCAAGCAAAGAACTAATTTTTATGCACAAATAAGAAAGGGAAAAAAAAAACAAGTAGTCATCCAATGAGTGTTGTTTTCGGTATTGTGGGGATGTAACACAAGGGAAAAAATTTAGGTTTTAACTAAAATTAGGTTATCATCTTTATAAAATTATACATATATTTATAATTTATATATAAAACAGTAAATATACAACAGGACCAAAAATGGGGCGTGTACTAGAATAGGGACTGCTAATCCTTATTTCTGTCTTCGTCCCCATGGCCCCACACTCCCATTTACAGTCAAATTCTTTCAATCCCACTCTCGTAGAGGCGGAGTCGGATAGATCCACGGAAACGGAGATATTGCCGTCACCTCACGCAAACCCTGCTTTCATTATGGGTTGCTTTTCTTGGCAGTGGTTCCATGAAGTCTTTATAGGATCATTTTAGGATTTTAGCAGAAGGAAAGCCACGGAATGATCAAAAAATTTGGGTGGAATTCCAACACGATAGACAGATGGTTTCACCTCAATTCGTGATATTTTGAATTTTATTAAAAGTCTCGTTATATAATAATACTTATTAAAAAATATTTAGGCGAGAGAGTAATAAAATAATTTTTTTTTATTTATACTTTAATTTATTTGTAATAATAAAAGTAGAGTGATTAATTTATTTTATTTTTTTTATGTGTGTTGTATTTATTTCAATAAATATTGTCACCTAAATATTTTAATAAACAAGAAGTTTCCACCAATTGTCGAATAATGAGAGGCGAAAGGCGGGACTTTACGGGACAAAGAGTGGACCCATTTTACCGAGTGCTAGCCCCCGTCAGATTGAAACGAACATGGATGTTGCGTGGTGGTGTATGCATAGATCATCGCGAAACAAAACGCTTTGGGATTCACGAATCAGGACAGAGATATTATATACATGTTGAAAAGAAAATTTGAGCACAGAGCATGGGCACAATTAAATGTACATAAATAAGAGTTATTAAAATAGAATGAATTACAGAACCCACAAATATTGAAATTATTCTGTTTAATATTTTTTTTGTTCACATGTCATTAATTGTATCTAATTCTTATGTCTGTAAAAGAGAGGATAATTCATATCGTTATAATTTTAATAATTTTTTTATTCAGATTTTTTTTTTTAATTTTGCATATTTATTTGATCCAAGAATCTTTGACTAGAATCTCTCAATAAACATTTTAATAATAAAAAAAATTAATTTTTATTTTAAAGATTTTAAATTTTAATATTATATATATATATATATATAATTATTTATATTTTATAACTTATGATTCAATAAATTTTTTAATTACAAAAATTCTTCAACAAAGAAAGATTTTAAAACAATTAATTTTCACAATACAATACAATACAATAGCAGGAAAAAAAAAGGTGCGTAATTAATATTAATTAAATTTATAATTAAAATTTTCTTGTAATATCTAGGTAATGGTATAGTAAAATGAAATAGATGTAAGGCAGTGGTTTTTCTATATGTTAATTTCAGATTTGACAGCTATTAACCCCAAGATGCACAAAGATGGACTGAAGTTTTGCTGGGATTCCATCAGTTCCCACTAACTAAACACAGATTAAGACTTGGTGGAAGTCCTAGATCTCATAATGGTATTTTTATATAATATCTTCATGAACAGGACAAAGAGAGGGAAATTATTGTTAGTTTAAAGTAGAAATCACCTGTCTTTCTTTTTTGTCTGCACAGTATACTGCTCTTTGACAGACTTTCTTTTCTCAACACCCCAATTATTATTATTATTATTATTTTTTCATTTGGTATATGATTTATGATAATCATATATTATGGAAAGACACAAATTTTAGAGAAATTGTCGATATCTTGAATAAGCAAATTTCTTCATTTGGTGAGTGGCACGTGCAGACAATATCGCATAGTTAGAATTGCTCAATAAAATTATTACGAGTCGACTCAGCAAGTGCAATACAAGTAGAAATGAAAGTCCTTTGTGGACCATTTTGTTTACTAATTAATGTATAGTGTATATTATGCCCAAGCTTCTCTCCGGGTCACAATTTGAGAAAAGCTATGCTCTTTTAATTGGTCCTTTAAAATAATAATAATAATAATAATAAAAGCTATGCCGGTGGACAGTTTGGTAGGGTGAAAGCGAAATATTCTTATTATTATTATTATTATTATTATTATTATTATTTTTGGGCAGGACGGTGGAAATCTGACTGCTTCTCCATTAATTACTGGAAAAGAAAAATAATTCTTTGTTTTTACGTTTCAGGATGAAAAAGACACTCTTTTACGACTCGTTCAAGAAATCGGTTCTTTTGTTCCTGTTAGCCACTCCAAAAATGAATATAAAAAATAATTATTATAAATTACCATATACATAACAATTGGATCGACGAAGAATCGATAAAGACTTATATATATATATTATATTATTACATTTGTTCAGATATAATTATAATAAATAATAATAATATTAAAAATATATAAATAATGTTTACGACATAATATCAACCAATATTTGACGTACGTATGCGATTCATATTTTATTTTTCATCTGCAGTATTTAATATTATCCTGATGTTTTCAACGAGACTTTTCTGTATGCAAGACCTAGACCAAATCTACCAAATAATTTGGTTATTATAGTGGATCTGACGTGGAAGCCACATGCGCGCCGTCGCCAGCACCAAGTGTCATTAGGTAGGCCTATTTAACCATTTTCATAAAATATATATATATATATATATATATATTTGAATAAATTTTTTTGCACACTCAATATTTATAAATATATAATTTATTATGATATTTTTATCGTAAATCCCCAATAATTGGAGGCAATATTAATAAAGAAACTTGAATTTAGGTTAATGCCAAAAAATAAAAATAAAAAATAAAAACTAAAATATCATTAAATTGGTGGTTTTCAGTCATTTACAGTCACAAATGGTGGTGGACCACACAACGTTTAGTATATGTCATGCTCATACGCTCAGAAATGGATACCATACAAATGTTGGATCAGACCAGCTTGCAATAACGACTACATGAATCCCTTCAAAAAGGCAGCAAATTTCGATGACTAAGGATTGGGTGATTGCCGATTAGGTTATTCCCTCTACTCAACGAAGCCATCTCCTCGTCGGTCTCATGACAGGAACGGATGCGCGTGTTGGATATTTGGAACAAAAACGAACATGATGCCCCAAGTCAAGGGCTTTCGATTATTTTGTCCCTTTTTTTTTTTTTCCTGTTTTTGGGGTCGGGTGGAGTTTGTTGGGTTAGGCAGGGAAGGTGAGCCAGAACGTACAGTTTGGTGCAATGTCCAGTTTGCAACCCCCAATGTTTTTGGTTGTCTTTTTCATTTTTCATTGAGAAGGGGAAAAGAGGTAATGGATTAGTTGGGTTCTGCCACCAACAGCTAGCACCTACAATGGGCGAACGCTATTTTCAGTATTATTGGTTGTTTTTCTGGGCAATGGTGAGACACTAGCTTCCCAAAAATGTTTTTATGGGATCATTTAGGACTTCTTTAGGCGAATAAGGAAAGCCGCGGAATGATCCAGAAATTGAGTGGAATTCCAACATGATCACTGATGGTTTCACCCTCAATTCACTTTTCAAAGTGCTGACCATTGTCAGATTTAACCAATATGGACTTTTACGCGACTTACGAATCACGACAGACATTTTTGTTTGAAAAAAATAATAATAATAAGGTTGAGTACAAAGAATGGACACCATTAAATATACAGAAATAAAAGTTATTAAAATCAATTCTTATGTCTGTAAATTGTCATTCCTTTTCTTTAGGACGATAATCCAGATACCATGATAATTTTAATAATTGTTTTATTCAAATATCTTTAATTGTGCCTATATCTATTTGACCTAAAAATCTTTGACTAAGAAAAATTTTAGAACAAATAGTTCTTATATTAAATTTGATTCACAATAAAATAAAATAAAAGAAGAAAAGGCATGTTATTAATATTAATTAAATTTTTAATTAAGGAATTCTTGTTATATGTAAATAATGTGATTGTAAATTGGAAAACATTACTTACGGATGGAGGATAGAGGCTCTTTGTCAATTACAGTTAAGGATTTTTCATGATGAGTGTATATGCACTGAGGTTTGAAACAATTGGGCCTTGCCGGCCTCGCCTTGTTGTAGGGGTCCGTTATTGCCTGCTGCAGATAGTTTGGGCTTAGAGACATGGTCAACTGACTGCCAGAAGACCCATTTTTGGCCCACGAGATAGAGCGATTGGCGGGGAGAGTAAGGTGGCTCGTTAGCATTACTTTCACGGGAAGTGGGGGGGGGGGGGGCATCGGAATTTGGTTGGGTTTCATGGTCTTCCCGCTTCAGTGAAACCTTGATCTCAACTTCGAACAAAATTTCGCCACTAGACAAAGAAATTATTCTGAGCGCCCGGTGTAGACCGAATGGCAAAGATGCGTACTGTTTTTAGCAATTCTTGTCACTCTTCACTAAGGTCTAGATTTAAAAAAAAAAAAAAAAAATTCCCAAAACCTTGCCGAGGCCTAATTCATTGGGAAAGCAAGCATTAAATTAAAAATTATTTATTTATATTACAATAATTTTTAATTAAAATTTTTATATAAAATTATTTTTTTACATTACAAAATTTTGTAATTTAATAAGTTTGTATTCAATTAAAAGTTAAATAATAAATTTAATAAAAAAGTGTAAAATATTTTCAACTAACAATATTAATATAAGGAATAATTTTATAAAAAATTTTTATATTAAAAAATTTTATAACAAAAGAAAATAATTTAAAAAATATATATTTAATTAAAAATATTATTATAATATAAAAAATTAATTATTAATTTAATCTAAAAAGTAAAATAGTCATGACAAGTCTTTATAAGTTATTCATTTTCATAACTTTTATTAAGTTTTAATTTTTTTATCTTATTTTACTTTATTGACTTCAATTATCAAAATTTTAGATCTAAGTGTTGTAATTGTCTCTCCTTTACCTTGTAAAAAAGAGGTTACTTGGTGTTCACGTTATATTATTTCTAAAACAACAATATTGCCGCAAAATTTTTAAAAACATAACGACAACTATAACCCCAAAAAAATATCTCATAAAAAAAATACTTTCTCAATTAATTAATAATAGATTAATGTTTGAAAAAATCATTAATTTCATATTAGTTTATAAATCTAGTATGACCTTAAAAAAGTATAAATCTTATATAATTATTTTGTAACAAATCTAATACATTATTAATTGATATTAATAAAATTCATTAGCATGTATATGTAATATGCTTACATGTAAAAAATTAACCATGTGATGTGTTACACATCATTTAATTTAAAATTAATAAAAATAGAAATAGCTAAATAAAGATATATACAAAAATTAAAAAATTTCTCTCATATTTTGTTCTCTCTCTCCTTCACCTCTTCTTTACCAGATTTGGATCTCCAACAAGAATTGCAAGAAAACTTTCTTGATCTTACTTGATCATGTTACTAAAATTTGCAAGGTAAATAAAAATTTAATAACTTTCAATAGATCAAACAAAGTCATCAAGTGGAAAAGTTTTTGTTTTGTTGATAAAATCGATTTAAACTTTCTTGATGCAAGAGGCCATATGATAATTGATAACAGGATGTTATGATTTAAAGATATTGGTGTATTGAACCCATTATCTTCATTTTTAGCATTATCTTGGATCTTGATTTTTCCTTTTAGAGATGACAAATTTACTTTCAACTTAGAAACCAAAATCTCGAATATGTTGACTCATTTTTTCTTTCTCTTGCAATCTTGCTCTTGGTTTTGCACTTTGTCCTCATTGTCAAGATGTCCTTCAAAATTATCTTGTAAAGATGAAATATCATACTCATCGCTCTAAGGTTATGACAACACAAGCACAAACGGTATGTTAGATTTGTTACAAAATAATTTCATGAGGGGTAAATTATTACTTTTTAAAGTTTGTGTTAAATTTGTGAAACAATAAAAAGTTGATGATTTTTTAAAACATTAACCTATTAATAATTTGTGACAATCTAAAGAATTCCAAATTTATTATTTGTTTTCCTCCATTTATTCATCTAGAAAAGATATTCTCCTACCACAAACCTATAAGTTAGTAAACCCATAAGAGTGTTCTAGGTCAAAAGGATGATAGGAAGACAGAGAGGCATTAGAGGGAGACTAAAGACTAAAGATTAAAGCGTGAAAAACAATTATAGTATCTTAAAGAGTTAATGGAATTGCAATTCATTTCTACCCTCACTTGTTTTGCAAAAATATAGTGTGACAATATGTCCATCTCCCTTTTTTATGGCAATTATTATTTATACAAACAAAAAGACTATCCACACATACATAAAACAAAGTTAAAAACAAAAAACAAAAAAACAAAATTTTTAAGTGTATATAACAAAGTTTTTACTTGTAAATAACATTTGCCTTGCAATTTAGATGAATTTTTTACTAATTATTATAAATGGATAACATATATAGCAACATATAATAAGTAAATAAAGTCATTGAATGAGTTTAAAATGTGACTTATAATCTATAATTATGTAATGTTATCACCTTTATTCAAAATTATGTTGGTAAACTAAGGCATGTAGGGAGAAGAGTCATAAATGAATGTCTCAAGAGGCATGAACATATGTCAAGGAAAAGAATTAAGATGCAATGGTAGAAATGCACGTGTTTAGGACATTACATGAAAGGATACTTAAGAAATGATGCTCCTATGCCAATTACACCAATTAGTGTAAATGTAAATCAAATTATTTATAAAACACATTATATTTAGCATTCTATTATTTAATAAATACTTTGACAATAACATTTTTACATTATAAACCAAGAAGAGAGGAAGACTAAGGAAGAAAGTAACTTTAAATTAGTAAGCACAATCAAGTCAAACACAAATATGATAAGAACAAGTAAATTAAATAAGAAATTTCCATCTAATTAAGATTAATAAAACTTTAACTTTCATGTTTAAGAAATTTTCATATGAAATCAATCTTGGTACAAGTTTATACATATAAAGTTAAAGGCATATTATATTATGTTGTCCTAATAAAGCTTAATGTCAAACAAGTTAAAATTGGTTCATTCTTATGGATAGTCATCTCTAAATTAAGAAAAATCGGTAAAGATGAGATTATTATGTGAGTAAAAAGTATATGAATGAAAATGGTAGTCTTAAGAAGTTCAAGATAAGGGTTTTATAGGTAAAAGCCAATATAAAATCCTACTTTTTGTATAATTTGTTGAAAGTTAAATATAAAATCTTAGTTGGACACTTAAGTATGAGACATCACAGAAAGAACTTAAATTAAACACTTGGTAGCTAATGAATTAAGATATATACAATGATGTTATAAAAAGAACAAATATAATGATATAACTTTTTAGAGAATAATTATAGTAGCATATATTTCATACCACACGTGCTTAATGACTAATAAAAAAAAAATAAAAGAATTAATTTCTACTTCTTGTTGATGCAAGTCGATTCATGTATAATATACCTTAAATAATGTCCTATGTGATTTTTGACCATCTTCTAAGATTACAATTTAATAACTATTACTTTAGTGTATTAATTATAGTTGAGGAATATAAGAGTAAAAAGAAAATTATTATTGTTTGTCATTTACCATATATATTCATTCTTATTTCAATTATATTTATTCAAGATAATTGAAATATAACAATAGATATATGTAAAGAAAATAGAGTCTAACTTAATCTAAGAGGAATAAAGTAAATTGATATTAATATAATAAAATATATCTGACGCATAGTAAAATACTGTATTTATTGTAAAATTTATATATATTTTTCAACGGGTTGTAGTAACTAGTATTCCTAACAAGTGTATAGGATGTACTCCTAAGTATAAGTGTACTTACAAATCACATAAACCATGAATAATATATGAGAAATCAAATATTGAAAATTTTTTTTACAATGACTTGGTTTATTACAACTCATCTTATGTAAGTGGAAATGTTGGTTTATACATCAAATTGACCCACTCATGATGGATTAACTCAACCTAAGGAGATAAATATAAAAGGAGTTAGAGTTATAACTCCTTCTAGGATGATTGAGGGGAGTTGTCACTCTCCTCCCAAGCCAGGCAGAGTGTATTAAAACTCTCTTTGTATAAAAAAAAAAAATATAACGGTATGCATTTTGACAAGAATCAAAGTGATGCTTTCTTCTTTAAACCAAATAAATAAATAGAAATCTTCATTGATCCCTTGGTCTAAACCCTATTAGGGGTGAAAATTGGATGATACTTGCTTATAATATGGCATCATTCCCACTATGAGAAATTAGTTTATAATACTTTTTGTTAACAGGTAATTCTTAACTTAGAGCATAAAAGTTTAGTAAAAATAGGTCTCTTTATCCTTTTATATATATATATATATATATATATAATATCAAAATCAGTTACACTGCTAATTGGTGGGAAATTAAAGTACCTAATTGTGAAACTAGTCGTGGTTCTTGGATTGAATACAGAAGAAAAAAGCTGAGCAATCGTATAATTTCGCAGGGATGTCGACTCCGTGAGAACAGGTGTGAATGTTTCTTACATCGTTGCATGGAATAAAATAATTATTGACTACGGTCGTTTTATTTAACATTTAATATTCCACTGTACACAGAACCGATTTTTTTTTTTTTTTTTTTCTCATGGCAAATACGTCATGTACTAGATCGATGGAGGGAGTTAATGAATTAGAACGGCCGTGGTAGACGATTAAACATTCCCAATCGCGTGATGTAACAGAACTTGTGAGCAGGATCAGGGGTGGAATATTGGAATATCCACACTAATTGGCGTAGAGCGAAGGGCATAATAGAACTTACGGCATATTCTCCTTTTCTTGTCTTTTTATCTATTTCTCCCCCCTTCTTTTTTATTGTGGAGTTTGTCGGTTACAAATAATACAAAAACGTCTTCTTTTCTTTTCTTGTCTTTTTCTCCACGATCTCTTCTTGTCGTGGAGCTTGTCGGTTGCAAATAATAATGGGTTAAAAAAGAGGATCGATCAACTTCTATCGAGTCTAACTCACAGTGATCACCTATTTAAAGACATGATTGAAGAGTTGAAGAAATGTACTTGCATTGCTTACTTGACGTTCCGATTGAAGATTTCTGAAAATCCTGAGGTTTTCTTCATGGGTCTAAAACTACAAAATTATAGAACTTGATACAAGGGAAAGTAGAAGAGATCTCTTAATCAAGAGTTAAAATTCTTGTCTTCCTAACGTCAAGGAATGCCAAATAATAGTTGATATTATAAAAATTGAATGCTAAAATGAATATTGGTCTTTAAAATTGGAGAAGACCCAAAAAAATAAAAAAACCTTCAAAATAGGGCATCCACTTAGTATACCGGAGCCAAAATAAAAAATAAAAAAAAATAAACCTTCAATTGCATGGCGCATAAAATATTTCATCTGTTTATTCTCTTGCAAAATATTTTTTATTTTTATTGTTGAAAAAGTTTTTTTTTTTTTTTTTTGAAAAAATGTTCACAATTGTAATAATTTTTTAGTAATTTAATATATTATTTCATCTTTTTAAAGTTAATAAAAGTACGTAAAATGACCCCAAATTTTGAATTGTATCAATCAAAAATTAATATACTAAAATTCAAATAATTATAGATCTTTTGAACTAATATCTAATTTTACCAATTTTAAAATCAAAAGTCACCAATGAAACATAGAATTTATACAATCAAAAGTCACCAACGAATTTTAAATTTATATTGAAAGTTTGGTGCAAATTATAACATTAGAAAAAAAAAACTATAACAGCCATGTAAAAGTAAAAGAATATTTAATGCCATTTTTTATCGTATCTGCACTGAAATTTAAAGGGAGTTAATTTCTTAAGAAAGAAAGTTGTTAGGGGAAGTTTAATAGTATACTCGCATAAAAAACTGCAAGAAGAAGTGAGGTAAAAATAGGCAAAAATGCATATAGATATCTGACAAATTATGAGTTCAATACACCATGTTTAGTAGAAGGATTCTCCCCAGTAATAACTACTTAGTAAAATCATTGTCATCACACTCCACTGAGAGTCGATCCATTGAAGCAGCAATGCATTTTCCTGCAGTTCTTGCTTGGCAAAGGGAGCAGCAGTAGTATCGGTATGTCTGCCGACCAAGCGATGATTAGCGGAATCTCTCAAACGAATTGGAGATTTCACTCCCTAAACCTCTGAAATTACCACAGAATGTGAGAAAAATAAAAAAGTAAGTATCTTGAGAAATGTGTGAAGCCAAAATCAAAACAGAATCCAGTTTTTATACCATTAGAGTTTTGCATGGAACTTCGCCATCATCATCAGAAACTCATTTAGTCATGATACTGGAGAAAACCCCAACAATGATGGATACGTTGCAAATTAATTCTATAACCAGTCAAATAAATAATTTCTGTAGTAGCACACATACATATTATATCATCTTATAGTTAATTTGACATTGAGATTACCCAACTGGTAGAAATCTTTGTCTGTGGGGTTGTTTTCCCTGCCAAAATTGAACAGGAACTTTGGATTTTGCCAAAAAAAAAAAAAAAAAAAAATCCCTATTACTAGAGATTGTGGACGCCAGTGTTGAGACATAAGGAGAAGTAACTCATTCGGCTGGATCCATAGTTATCAAACTCGGCCCAATTTGATCGTTCCAATTTTGAACTGACAAGATTGTGATGCAGACTTGATCTCGCTGTCTATGTCACCCGTCCGTGCCCTGTGTTAACATTTTCAAGATGAACTCTTTATGACTTATGAATGAGTCCCATCAATCATAAAGATGAGTGTGCCGGGCACTCACGAGAAAGCCTTGGCGTACCGATTGGGGGGATTGGTTGGGATTGAGACGGATCGACAGCTGGGAAATAATGATCACTCTGAATAAATGAATTTTCAGTCATCCAATGAAATTTCTTTGCTTTGTTGCATGAAAATGGAAAACGGTAGCATTGGTTCCATTTTTGCGTTTTCGGGGAAGTTTCTTAGGAAAAGGAGAGCCTACTTAATTCAGGATGGCGATTTGTATTACATTTTGGACCCAAGTGGAACAACTAGAATAAAATAAAAGAAAAAAAAAAAGGTGAGGTTGTAAAAAATTAAAAGGGGGGTGGGGACATTTGGGTGTTAGGCAGGTAAGCCGGCAATGGCCAAAGATCAAAGCAATCGGCTTGTCTGTTACTAAATCCACCAAAACAAAAAAATAAAATAAAATAAAAATTGGCTGCTACTAAAAAGAAAGAAAGGAAAGGTAACATATAAATAGGGATGGATCTAGGGAGGCCACGTGCCCCTGGACCCCTACCTGTTAATATACAGACACGTAATAAAAAATTGTGCTGTTACCCTTGAGGCGGCTAGTAGAAAAAGCGAGAGATGCTAACAACTAGGAAAAAGATTCGTACAGGAGCAAATCATTCGGAGCTCCCTTCTTCTGACCAAGGTGCACCAGAGTTAACAGACAGAGCCCCGCCAGCCGGGCAATGAATGTTTCATTCCCCATAAAATATTCTATCCACCTACACTTCAAGGTTTTTAAATTCCCTCTCACCGCCGTCGAGTATAAAAAATTGAAATTTATCTTAAATATATTTTGTTACATTTTAAATTATTAATAATTCTTTTATTTTATTTTCACAATATTTAAATCATAATTTTTTATTAAAAATTTACATAAATATATTAATAAATAAATCTTAATATTAATTTTAAATGCCACAATTTATATACTTTTAAAACATAAAACATATGCATTCTAATAAATAAAAAAAAAAACCCCAACAAATTATTATTATAACTAAAGGGACTTAATTAGAACTCATCTCAAACTTTAAAATAATTTTATTTTAAAATAATTTAAATTCAAAAATAATATAAAAATTTAAGGTGAAATTTAATTTAATTCAAGTCACTTAATTTTTTCTTAAAAATAAAAAAAATAATTAATTATAATATTTTTTATTTATAAAAATTAAGAATTAATCTCTAAATTTAAAATTAAAATTATAATATTTAAATTATAAATTTTATATAAAAAAATATATTTTTATTATTTTCATAAATTTTATAAATATACACCAATAAAAATAAAATATTATAATTAAATATTTTCTTATATTTTTAATAATTACTCTATCTATATATATATATATATATATATATTAATTTTATTTTATATATTATTTAAATATATATTACAATCAATTTATATTTTCAAATTATATATATATTTAATTATTTTATAAAATTATTAATTTATTTAATTTTTCATAAATAACTATATATATATGTATGTTATAAATAAGATATATAGATATTTTATAAAAATTAATTTATTAAAATAATCAATAAACCATAACATATTTTTATTTGTCGTGACAAAAGTAACAATGACAATAGAAATGATACTCGTAACGGCAATGATAACATAAAAGGTAGTGTAATTATCATTGGGTGATTATTTTGTGAATGTATTTGCTTTCAGAGTAGAAAATCTAAGGCAGGCGTAGGATGCAAACCCATAAAAGTTTAATAATGATCGTTGGATTCCACTTTGTCCTTTTATTCTGTGCAATCAATAATCCCGATTATATATATTTTTTATATATTTGCATCCTTTGACACTAAAAGTATCTGTCTATATAAAAGCTCTTTGAGATCCAATTTGAACTCCATTATATAAATATAATTAATTTGATTCATCTCAAATATAAATTAATATTATATTATTATAATTATTAAATATATTTTTATAATTTTTTTAATTATTTATAATTATATATTAAAAATAAAATAATAAAAATATATAATTAATAACAATAATAATATAATATGTGAGTCAATGGTTAGAATTGATCAAGTCATTTCGGTCTAGCTAACTTTATCAAATTCAAAATATAACCCGTTTTCGGGTGCAATGAGTGAGAGACTTTAGGTCCGCCAATCTGCTGCTAATGGGGGTAGGAAGCACAGAGTACGGCCCCTTAATTCCTTTTACCACCCTAAGTACAATACCATAATTAAGTTAATTTTATATATATAAAAAAAGTATTCATAGATACAAATTTTATAAAAATAAATAATTATAAAATCTTATATTATGATATAAAATATTATTTATTATATTACTTATATTTTATATTATATAAAAAATTTTATAATAATATAATAAAAATTTATATCTAATTTATTTATATTGTGTAAACTAATATTTATATGTTATATAATGTTTTATACGTAATATAAAATATTTTTAAGATTATTTGAATTTACGAGACAATGTGGCCATCTGATCGGTCCCATTCTATGTTTGTGATGGGCTGGCATTTTTCATTTTCTACTTATAAAAAAGAAAAATTACTAGACAATTTTTTGTTTTTATTTTTTTATTTTTATTTTTTTACCCTTATGGTCATGCGTCGTATTACAAACTAATCTGTATCGTATCAAGTTTACTTTTTAATCGTAATAATAAGAAAAATTAAGAATTTCCAAGAAACTTCCTCCTCGTAACTTAAAAATTATAAACTTTCTTTGTCGGAATTGCCAGGAATGATTTTATGTCAATTCATTTATGTACACATTTTCAGATAGTTTCAAGTGTCATGCTCCACTGTCACTCAAATAGAATAGAATGAAGAGAGGGATATTCATATAATTTTTGTTATTAACTTTTTAATTATATTTTATATCAAATATTGAAAATTTACTTTTTTATTTTTTTTTTATATTTAAGAATTTAATGTTTTGTTCAAACTTCCTCCATTTTCTTTTTCTTGAATACTGGCAACGTTATTTATCAAATAAATTGACTAAATAAAATATGTGAATGACAAATTTACTTTTTATAAATGTGATTTCAATTATCAAATCGATCAAATTAATTCATTTTAAATTAATTTTACTTTCTTGGGCATGACTCTAAAAATGTTGTGAACAGTCACAAACACTTTGGAATTTAAGAATCAAACTGAAAAAAAAAAAAAAAAGGATTTGCCAATTATAGTTCAAAATAATTAAATCAGAAACGGAAGTCATTGTTTTTATTGATAAAAATAAAAAGGAAAAAAGAAAAAGAAAAAACACAGGACGAAATGAGAGAAGCTCCATTTCATTTCTAAGTTTTTGTGAATTGCAAATGAAGTTATATGCTTTTATCCTTTGTCATCTTGGTCCTACACATTTTCTTTCTATTTCTCTTAAGCTAACTTTTAAACGAAAATTTCTCAAGCGAATCGTATTCGATCCAAATAAAATACTAAAAAGCGAATTGCTTTGTTTACGTCTGGTCTAGCTCCGTAATATGCCAAAGACAAAGACTACAGCTCATTTTTTTTAATAAGTTTTCAAAGCAAAAGCACCATTCTTTTAACTCGCCTTTTTAAGGCTTAATATTCTTTTATTTATTTATAAAAGGACTAAAAATATAATTTTTTACTTTACATATAAACAAAATATTATAATAATACATTAGCAAGAAAATAATTTTGAGCGAACTTGAGATTGTTAACATATTGAAAATTATATTATATCTATTAAAAATTTACTCAAAATAATTTTATTTTTTGAGGTAAAACAACTATTTGATTGACAATTAGTAAACAATATGTGTTTTGTTCTTATCCATTTGGAAACTTGCTACAAAGGGATATGTTTGTGATCTCATTCCTTTTTCATATATATATATATATATATATATATATATATAACTTTGTAATAATTTCAAACAAATCCTATATTCAATTTAGGCCTAAACCTTTGCAACATTTTTATCTAATGTAGTCTTATGCTTTTTTTACTTGTCAAAACAATATTATATATTTAACTTCCTTCTCATTTGAGCAGTTTTGGACGCTAGTTAATTAATGCGTTAAATCCCTCCACGCTTCATTAAAATTCAGCCATTTTACTATAATTTCTCAATTAGCAATATTTTGTACTCCTTTACTTACCTGCCTAAATCGCTCAGAGGTTTCGTTACTATTAAGCTTGCCGACAACGGCTAATCCCTCCACCCAGTCTCCCAATTTGTAACGTTTTTCACATTTGTCTTTTTTTTTTTTTGTGTTTTTCTCCTAAATAGGAATTTAATGTGACAAAAAATTGTCAAAAAAATATATTTAAGACGAGAAGAATTTAAATCTATAGAACTATTTAGCAATAAAAAAGATGTGGGATTGCATTTCTAAAAATGGCAAAGGTTTATGATCAAAATAAACAAAACAAATTCGAGTGCTTAGAAATGGGCTCAATTAAAATAACGATAAAAATTGTAGGATCGAAGTGACTAAAAAACTTATAAGACTTCATATATATCAAAAAATTTTAAGACTAAAAAAATAAGAGTTGTCAATTATCACACCTTTCTCTATCTTTAAGATTTTTTTTTTTTTTTAATAAAAAGATAAGGCCATACAATAAGTAATAAAAATTCTGATAAGGGGTAATTCCGTCATCGAGGAATGAAGCTGGTGGTTTCTTGCTGCAGCAGCTGCGATAGCACCGAACAATTCTCGTCTTCCTCGTTACTGTTCTCTCCTCTCTCTCTCTTTCTCTCTCTCTCTCTCTCAGTCTCTCTGTCTATAAGTTCAACCAAACCAACAAGCGCAAAACAGGAACTGAAAATCCCAAAGAAAAAACAAAAAGGAGAACTCGGAAACAGAGGGATCTAGAGAGAGAAAGTTTCTCAGATTTACAGAGAGAGAGAGAGAGATAGAGAAAATGAGGGAACCTATTGAAAACAATGGATCCCCGCCATTGCCACCTCCGCAAGCTTTGCTCGAGAGGCTCAAGGATTACGGTCAGGAGGACGTTTTTGCCCTCTGGGACGAGCTCTCCTTCGAGGAGCGCGACCTCCTCGTCAAGGACATTGAGGTTATTTCGCAGTCTCCCACGCACACATACACACTCTCTCTCTCTGTTTGTTTTCTTCCTCCGTGGCCAAACTGAGAGCCATGAATTTCAAGTTCACAATCTGATTTGTCATGTTATCAATCTATATCTGTAAGCGAAGCGATATCGTTTTTTCTAATTTCAATGGGTTTGATGTAGAATTTCAAGCTACATCCAATTCGCTTCTGAGTATATAAGATGTTTGTTTAATTGCAAATTCGAATTCGGTTTGATTTTTTTCTTTTTGCTTCTTTTGTTGCAGAGCTTAGATCTTTCAAGGATCGACCGGATAATTCGATGTTCGCTTGGATCTCAAGGTTCTCGCTCTCTCTTTGGGCTGGCGGATGTAGGCTTGTAGTTTATCGAGAGATTTGACATCTGTGCGATTTATTGATCGTGTTTATTACAGGCCTACCTGTGGCGGCGATTGAACCTGTGCCGGAGAGTAGCGTGTCCACGGTGGAGGAGAGAAGGTTAGAAGAAAGAGAAAGGTGGTGGAAGATGGGATTGAAGGCTATCTCTGACGGGAAATTGGCTGTTTTGCTTCTATCTGGTGGACAGGTATTTGTTTTTGTTTTGTTCTTTTTTTCTTTTTTCCTTTTTTTAAAGCAATCATCATTCTTTTTATAATTATCACGTTGGAACTTCCCACGCATGTATTAACTTTTTGATTGAACAATATGCTTCAACTTAAAAAAGCATGACTATTGTAATAATGCTGGTTATATGCGTTAGCTGCTTGAGGAATCTCTCTCTCTCTCTCTCTCTCTCTAAATATAATTTTGGTATGATTCTGTTTTTTTTGGGAAATCTGATCTCAAATATCTCTTTGCTTAGTTATATAAAAGAAGGAAAAATTATTGTCTCCTTTGTTGACATATTATACAAATGATTAATTCCTCTCTCTCTCTCTCTCTCCCCCGCTTTCTCTCTCTGGTTGGTACAATGTTGCTTTTCTGGATGCCTGCTTTCGACAACTTGCTGCTGGATGCCTTTATCTAATTATTTGTTGACTCTAATGTGTGTTCTAAAAATATTAATTGCGTTCTAGAAAGATGCATTATGGGCTTGGGCACATTTATTCACTAAAGTTATGTCTTAACAATGCTCTCCCAGCCTCAAGACAGTACACAGACGGACCATGTTCTTATGTTCGTTTAAAGCCATATACAGTTCACTGCAGGGTGAGATTGAGGGAGAAACTCACAAGAAGACCGCTTGATGTATGCGGGCAAATGTTGAACTAACAATTGTTTTGATATGACTGAGAGCAAAAAGAAGATAGAAGGGGAGGAGAGCATTTTGGGGATTTAGGCATATAACCTCAAGTTGCTCTAATGCATATGAGATATTTTAACTTATGTTTTGCATTTTGTTCATTGGTTCCTTGGCTAGGTATCGAATAAAATGAAAGAGTAGTTAAGGTTTTATTTCTGCAGTGCCCTTCTGTTTGGGATGATCATAACAGATGGTTAATATTTTTAGCTAGTCATTTAGTTACAGTTTGTTTTGCTTCTGATATTTTGTTACCGGACACTCAAAAAGATTCTTTATTTAGAATCTATGCCTCTATTATTTTTTAGTAGATGAAATTGGTTAAAAGGACAGAATCTGTCCTTCCAGCCAAGGCCAATATCTTCTTCCAACGCCTTATACCTTGTAGCAACTCCAAAAGACTTTTGGGGACCTTGAATTTTTGCTTTTCGCTGATGATTATTCTATGTGTAATTACACGTAAATCAGGTGCCCTTGTTTGTTGTCACTCTTTATTTTATAGTTCTGGATAAAAATTGGTTCAAAATAAGAACCATATGATTGCTATGGGATGCATGGGTAACCATCTTGCTGGCTAGGGATTTTTATGTATGGTTTATAGATTTTCAAAACTTTTTGTTGGAAAAGTGGCTTTGTTGAAGTTAAGTTTCTTGTTCAGAAGTATGGCACTGTGATTATGAGTGCATGTTATCTTTTATTTACCATGCAGCTGTATTGTTTATACATATTCAATAGTGCCTGTCTCCCTCTTGCATGTGGGGCTGATACTGAGATGTCTTTTCTTTCATTGAAATACATAGGGAACACGTCTTGGAAGTTCAGACCCAAAAGGATGTTTCAGTGAGTAATTTCATGTTCACTTAATTTGGAAAACCATTTATTGTGCTGACAGTTCTTTTTTCTCTTGCAATATGTTTGATTTTGCTAAATTGCAAAGTTGCCTAACAATTGTAGGCATAGACACAAGATCCATCTTGAATGAACTTTTTGAGTTTGTTCACAATACTTAATTCGGTAATGAAGTACAATATTTGCACTATCAAATAATTTCAATGTATGCATGGAAGAAGAGGGCTTAGCATTGCACATAATGAAGTTTGAGTGACTGATGGCTCAAAATTGGATAATTGTAGGGCAACATTATTCCTGAAACATATCATATATTTTCTCTCACTGAGAAGCCTGGGCAAAGTTTTTCAAATGGTTAGCTATGAGCATGTTCTGTGGTTAATATAAATTGCAGATTTTTAGAATTCCTGGATTTTGCATCTTACCTATATAATAAGTTATAATTTAACTACATGCTTAGGATTGACCCTTCTGTAGTATGTGAAGAATCTTATGATTGTCTGCATGCTAGTTTAGATGCATCCGTTAGTGGGATATCTGTTGCTTTCTATATGAAATAAGTGTAATTTGACCTGCAGTGGTTCTATATTGACTTCATGTATTTTTCTTCAGATATTGGACTTCCATCTGGCAAGTCCCTTTTCCAGCTTCAAGCAGAGAGAATTTTGTGTGTCCAAAGGCTGGCTGCTCAGGCCTCTAGTGAAGGTAAGGTTAAATTTGCTAGGTCTTAATTTTTAGATAATGATATCCTAATTATGTTATCTATAGGTTCTGGTGGTTCAGGGCAAATACATTGGTACATAATGACCAGTCCATTTACTGATGAAGCCACACGCAAATTCTTTGAAAGTCATAAGTACTTTGGTCTTGAAGCAGACCAAGTAAGAAGCTTCAATTTTTTCTTTCTTCCAACTATTTTTAAAGGTTTTTTCTTAATTTAAAAGATCATCCTTTGATGCAGGTGACGTTCTTCAAGCAAGGCACCCTACCTTGTGTCTCAAAAGATGGTAGATTTATCATGGAAACTCCATTCAGTGTACGTTCTCTTTCTATGTGAGCTAAAAAAGTGTCATCTGTCCTTTTCCTAATGGTTGGTTCTTTCTTGAATCCCCATGGGTACTAAAAATTTTTAACCAAGGCAACTGTTTACAAAAGGATGCCAGGGAAAAGAAAAGGGTTCAGGAAATAGGAAAACTGAAGAGACATAAAAAGGGTTATGTGGTGTGATGTTGGAATTTAGAAATATGAAACCCAACCCTCTCATCCATTTATCCTAGCCATTCAACCTAGTTTTCATGATTTTCCCCTTAGATTGCAAAACACAGAGGCATTGTTTCAGCATGTGTGAGTCTTTTCTGATGATGTTTATGGCTTCTCATTCTAAAGCTACTTTTGCTGTTGTTGTTTTTAACTGTGTCTTTTTTTTTTTAAAGTGTTTTCACAAAAACATTCATGCCTTCCTTTTCCACTAATTTGTTTTCCTAAACCAGGTAGCTAAGGCTCCAGATGGCAATGGAGGAGTCTACTCAGGTAATCCTTATAACATTTAGCCCAACTTTCCAATTACCCTTTTTGAACTCAAATTCCTCCTGTCCAAATGTTACTTGGTTTCTTATGTGTTTGATACGTTTCCTAATTTCACTTCAGCACTAAAGTCTTCGAGATTGTTAGAAGACATGGCTGTGAGAGGTATTAAATATGTGGATTGCTATGGAGTTGACAATGCCTTGGTGATTTTTCCCCTCCTTTTTGTCTTTTTCCTCTTCTGGTTCCTTCCATGTAATTTTTATGCTTCCAGAAATTTGCTTGATTAAAAATATAGTGATAGCGTTTTTGACAGCAGGTTCGTGTTGCTGATCCAACATTTGTTGGATATTTCATTGACAAAGGTGTAGCTGCTGCTGCAAAAGTTGTCCGTAAGGTACTAAATATTCCCATATGTTCTTAGTCATCTGAGAACTTTGTTATACAGTTGTACAAAGGCTATGAATATTAAGTTTTGATGGCCAATGGTGGCTTGGAGAATGAAAGTGAATGAGTTGAAGTCGGAATCCTAGGTTCAGATAAATGCAAATGGATAATATTGCAAGTTACAGGAAGGCATAAAATCTGGAAATATTTAATGGTCAAATTGTTGTGCTAGGAATTTTTCTGTTTGAAATAAAAATAGTAACCATGAAGTGTCACTTCAGTATGCAGTCTTTCCTAAAGATCTCCCTAATTGTTGAATTTTGTGAGTGTGGGTCAGATACATGACATTTTGAAGATATAAGTTGGAAACTAAACTCACTGAGAGTCTGCATCTTAGTTTAATTAGACAAAACATCTGTAGCTCCAAGTAATAAAGGTTCTGAGTTTTTATTCTAGACATAGCCAGTTCTGCTTGAGCAAAAATCAATAATATATCAGAGTTTTATGCTTCATTAATCTGTTATCCTTTTAGATTTGTAGGATTGGTACCTCTGAAAATGAATCCCATCTTAATTACTTTGAAATTGTTGATTGCAGGCTTACCCCCAAGAAAAGGTTGGTGTATTTGTAAGGCGAGGTAAAGGTGGACCTCTCACTGTTGTTGAATACAGTGAGTTGGATCAGTCACTGGCTTCAGCAATCAATCAGGGAACAGGACGTCTTCGTTTTTGTTGGAGTAATGTATAGTCTGCTTTGACTTGTTTCTTTTCATAATGAATACTAAAAAGGAGTCTGCTTGATTTCAGTTTTTTGCACTTCATTTTTGTTGGAATGATGTGTCTAACATTTGGTTCATCACTGCACTTTTATGCCACATAAAATGAGGACCCTATAATCAGGAAACTCGTGCGATTTCACTTGATGTATCAACTGTCAATTAGGCAGCATAGGTGATGACTGTCACTTAAGAAATTTTAAGAAGAACAAAATTATATTGAGTAGCTATGAGAACTCAGGTTGTCATTAAAACAGAGATTGCAGCAGTAAAAATTGTTCACAAGGTTAATTTAATGAACACATGCACAATCAAGCAGAGAGTATGGGAATGAAATTCCATGCTTGTAACATTGTCCTGCCTCAACCCTCCCTCTTCCTCACAATGTTATTTGTTTCTTTAACCTGCTTCTGTGTGGTATCTGATGTTGGAATCAGACCATATTTTGGTGAGCTATGTAATTTTAATGCTCTTCAAGAATTTGTTAAATTGTTAATGTTGGTGTGGTATTATGTAATCTAAATCATTGTCTTCCTGTGCTATTGCCAACTTTTGGATTTCAGGTGTGTTTGCACATGTTTACTTTGGATTTCCTGAATCAAGTGGCAAACGGCCTTGAGAAAGACAGCATGTTAGTGACTCTCTTCCTCATGTGTATTGTGATTAAAATCGTTGCCAATCTGACATGGTTTTCTCATTTGGGTGTATCCATTGTCACACCTTATACTACATACCTGATGAATAAGTTTGGCATTTGAATGCAATATCCTTCCTTTCTCATATACACTCTTTCTTACTTAGGATTTTATATCCATGTGCATTTTGAGTGCAGCTACCATTTTGCAGAGAAAAAAATTCCATCAATTCATGGGTTTACGATGGGACTAAAACTAGAGCAATTTGTATTTGATGCATTTCCATATGCTCCTTCAACTGCTCTTTTTGAGGTGACTATCATCACTTCTCCTCTTGACCCTGAATACTATTCTTTGTACTGGTATGTAGCTTATCCAATTATTTGATTTGCAGGTACTACGTGAAGAAGAGTTTGCACCAGTCAAAAATGCAAATGGGTCAAACTATGACACCCCTGACAGTGCTCGACTGCTTGTGCTGAGGCTTCACACTCGCTGGGTAGTTGCTGCAGGCGGCTTCCTAACGCATTCAGTACCTTTGTATGCAACAGGTAATTTCAAGCTTTACTTTGTCTGCCTCCCTGCATGTCTGTAGGTGAAAATGTTTAAAAACACGGTATATTTTATCATACTGCCATCTATTGCAGGTGTGGAGGTATCACCACTTTGCTCTTATGCTGGAGAAAATCTAGAAGCTATTTGTCGTGGAAGAACATTTCATGTGCCTTGTGAGATTACATTCTAGTCTTGTTTCTCTACCTAATCTTGATTTTTGTGGCTTCTTTCAAGTTGAATTGGAACGAGATCTGTATTTCACGTGTGTTGAGATAGATTAGCGAGCGAAATGTTGAGGTACCGGTTCAGGTCGGTACAATTTGGGCAATTATGCCAAGACCGGTGAGATTTTTATCAGTATATATTATCCAAAATATTGTAAAGCAATAAGGCCACATTGGTGTTGTTCGATTGTGCGCCGTTGGCCTGTTTTTTTTTTTTTTTTTTATCTCTTTCCTTTCCTTTTGAAGGTTGATTGCAAAGGTTATGAGAATTGCAACATGTTGTAATGGACCAAAAAGAAAAATTTGAAACATGTAGTAAATCCTTCCATCTTGTAAAATTCTTGGCCCAGCCGACGCGGGAGACTACTAGAATTAAAAGCTTGAAACAATTACGGCATCGCCTTAGGTGCTAGTGTTTTCACGACCCAAGTGAAGATCAAATTTCTTTGTGCAATGTCTATGACCCATTTTAATTTTGCGTTAACCCTCGCATTATATTTTTTGAGTGGCTATGGGAATCAGGCACCAGAGTTTATGTGTGGGGTCAGTTAGCTCCGTTCGATGCTAACGTGACACTTCTTTGTTATTGAGATGAGTTCATCAGTTGTAAGAGATGAATCAGAAATTTCCAATTTGTCTGAATAAGGTCAATATTATTTGCGAAAGTATCCAATCGCTACTTTGCTCATTAAATGCTAATGTTTTTAGGCTGAGTAAAAGGAACATAATAGATACAATGTAAATTTTAGTAGTGTTAAGAGTGTGGTGGGATAGAATGGTAGACTAGAGAGTAAAAGTTTTTGATTTTTTTTTTTTTTTTTTTTTATGTTTCAGTGTAACTAATTTTGTTATTTAGGTTTTATTATTTAAAAGAATGAAAATACTAATAATGACATTTTTCATAAAATTAATGTTACAGTGCTAAAATGAAGATGTGAGATTAGAGCATTGTGATTGCAAAAGTTTTCGGTTAGTTGAAAGTAAATTCTATCGAAGATCAATTGGGGGGATATACTATCGTGTTGAACAATGCAAAAAATAATACCCGAATACAGCGGAAATAAGATTTAAAGGAATATGTGATAATTCTAAATAGATAAAAAAGAAGAGACCGTATAAAGACGAGGAGGGAAGTAGATCAATTGTCCGGATACAAAAAACATGGCAGAGAAGAATGCAGTCATGTGACGGTGAAAATTGCGGTGCAGCGATTCCCCCCCCCCCCCCCCAAAAACAGAAAAATAAAATAAATAATTAAAAAAAATAAGCATCCGCTTCGATTCGAACCCGGGAACCCGAAAAGGGGTCTGCCCATCACATTGCATCGTCAAACAAAAACCCATCCTCCACACCGAGCCGTCGCCCTGCGTCTGCTGCTGTTAGGGTTTTCGGCTGTCTTGCAAATCCAGGTACTGTCTCGCACTTACTACGCCTGTGCGCACGGACATCATCCATTCATCTGAATGTGAATGTGAGGGCAATTTTGGTAGCTAAGCCGAATCTGTGCATTATTCTTTAAGATGATCTCTCTCTCTCTCTCTCTCTCTCTCTCTCTCTCTGTTTTTGGTTTTTTTTTTTTTTTGGTTTAATGGGATGTTATTTTTACTTTCATTTGCCTAATCAAACAACGTTAAGTGACAAAAGGTTGTTCTTTTCATGTCCAAATTTATTATTTTTATTATTATTGTTATTATTATTATTCTTATTTTTAATTAACGTTTGATTGTTCTATCTTGTCGAGTGTTCAGGCCTTACTGTTTTTTCTTCGCGGAAAAGCTCAGAGACGGGGTCTCCTTTAGATGGGTTTATGAAATTGATGGCAGATAAACTGAGCTCGGGAAGTTGCAGATGAGGTTGCTACTTAAATTTAGGCATCATCTACCAAATGGATTTTCTTCAAATTCTGTATTTTGGCCGTTGGCACCGCCGAACTTCACTAACATCAATGCAATGATAACTCGAGGCTACACACAACTGGCAAGGATAGAGAAGGAGGTGGAGCCAGAAGAGGTTGAAATTGACCAGAGAAGGCTACCGGCTGATTATGATCCAGCTACTTTTGATCCCACAGAGCATCGCGGTCCTCCTACTGGGCGTGTTTTCAGGCTTGTTGATGAAATGGCAGGGCTCACAATGGCAGAATTGGTGGAATTGGGTCCTATTTTAATGAGGAAGATGAGAATGAAGGAACTGCCAACTGTTGGGGTTATGAAACCTGGCGCTGCTGGCTTGGCTGCAATGGCAATGAATGCACCGACTGCAGCTGTCAAGGAAGAGAAGAAACCAGAGAAGACTGTCTTTGAGCTGAAACTGGAGTCATATGAAGCAGCTACAAAGATTAAGGTAATCAAGGAGGTTAGGAGTTTCACTGATTTGGGTCTTAAAGAAGCAAAGGACTTGGTGGAAAAGACTCCATCAATATTGAAGAAAGGAATGTCGAAGGAAGACGCTGAGCAAATAATTGAGAAGATGAAAGCTGTTGGGGCTAAAGTTGTCATGGAATGAACAAAAGCCACTAAACTGTTATTGAATGAATGCAGGCATTGTGAAAGGTATTGTACCTATTGAGATATTTCTGTTTTGGGAATTTCTGAATCTACTTACTGTTTTATTAGTTGCTTCAGCCTTCTCAGATATTTGCTCATTTGAGTTTTTGTTCAGGATTTTTGCATGGTTTTTACTCTTGTATTCTGCTTATCTTTAGGCTAAGGAGGCCAACATTTTTATGAACAATGATGGTATGATCTACTACTTTACTGGGAGGAAGATCCCAAGTATTTGTGGCATTCATTGTCCTGTTATTTGAGTGGCTTCCTTTGTTGCTATGTGATTTGAAGAAAAACAATCGAGTTCGAGCCACCAGATTGCATGCTGATTTTACAATTGCTTTAAGCATTTCTGTTACACATATTGCTATGGAGATTTAGGAAATAAAATGCATTATTATTTTAGACCAAGCCTCCTTGCCTCTCAAAAACAAATCTTTTTCCCTCCCCCCATCGGCACTGTCATGACAAACACTGGCAATAGTTTTGTGACTCAAACCTAAAGTCCAGTGTTCACTGATAAGGATGTAATGTCACTGTTCAATATAATTTACTAAAGGTTCTAGTCTGGAGGATGCAAGGATTATATATATATATATATGGTCTTTGAGGATTATATCAAGACATTTTAGTAAGCTAGCTAACTGACTCACTGCAGAACATAGTTATGCACGCAAATATTATATACCTGCGGGGTATTGATAAGTTGCAAATTACTTTTTCTAAATTATTATAGGTTTTGCCTTGTCTTAGTAGCTTGTGGTTTATGAGTTATAACAAAGGGATTTCATGCAATTGTAGGTCCTTGAGTGTCATGGTGGAGGTAGCTTTCTTGGAATTTCATCTTGCAACCAATTTTCTAATCCAACTTCAAGGTTTTAAAATTCACACAGGATAGTTATCAGAAGGAAGACTCATAGGCAGTCAACTAGCGTCTGGCTATAGATAAATAAATAAATAAATAAATAAATGAATTGATGTGTAATAGGTGATCTCTATTGCCTGCAAAAGCTTTATGTTATTGGATTTTAGTTGATATGATCTCATCTTTTGGTCTTATGCAAATAGGGCATTATCCATCGAAGAGAGGCTTATAATTGATAATTACAAATGAAAAAAGCATCCTTAAAAGAGGAGTTGCATAATTCTTCTCCAAATAAACAAGATCAGAAACATGCAGCTACATACCCCCCCCCCCCCAAAAAAAAAAAAAAAAAGAAAATGAATATATATACATTGATGCAGGATTATAAAGATTGCACGAGACTTGTATTGTGAGATTTGAAAATGGGTGACAGCATTACCTTTGATTTGAAACACTTTTTGTTATTTGAACCAGTCACTTTTAGACCGCAATGTTGTAACCTCACTATTACAACAAAGCTCATTCTTCAATATTAATACAAGATTAAGCTAGCTGATTAAGAGATGGTTGGAGAAAACAAAAGGCAAAAAGAAAGAACAGACGATCTTATAAGCATCTTGTAACTAAAAATAATATGTTGGGTCTTGGGATACAATCTGCGATGTATGGTGGGACTAGGGCCCTAAATGGTACACTGTTATCCCAACTGTGATGGCAATGTTGCGGTAGCAGCCCTGACTCCTTATTGTGATTCTGCGATGGTGACGGCATTAGCCGCAATCATTACAATTTACTGTATTCGCAAAGTGCCCACGACATCCCTACTGCCTGAATCCAGAACCTTGAGTGACTCAAATAAGAACGAGTGTTGAATAAGGGTGCGTGTGTGATTCACGAGGAAGCGGCAAGTTGATCCATGCAGTCGCTGGGCTTGAGCCAATGTCGGCAAGTGGGGCACGAAGAGTGAGACAGCAGCCACTTATCAATGCACAGAACATGGAACCGATGGTTGCATTTAGGCAAGACCCTTATTTTGTCACCCTCCGTGAAGTCTGCCAGGCAAATGGCACAGCCTGAAGCCCAGGAGGGTGACCCTTGATTCGCATAAGTTGAAGTCGGCAAAGCGAGCATTTCTTTCTTCTTCAAGCCGGAGTTTACTCTACCAGAGACCGCCCGTTGGGCTGTCTCAGCAAGAGCTCGACGCATGCATTGGAATGCGCAGCGTAAAGTAGAGTTAAGGCCTAAAGCACAAACCAAGGCGCATAGCATTGCAGCTCCAATGACCATGACATTGAAATCTAAGGCTGGTTTTTGGGTTTCATGGCAAGGAGGGCCGCTTAATGTTGGAGTGGTGGATGGAGATGGTGAAATTTGAGCCATGGAGAGATGTACAACTGTGGGAAGTGGGAAAGCATTGTGGGGAGACTATGAAGATGTGGAAAGTTAGCAGCAGATACAGGAAGACACATGATAGTTGATGGCACACAAAGCAAAAAAGGAACATGAGGCCTGCATAGGAGCTACAGAGCAATGAGCACTCTCAGTGGAGGAGTGTTGTCCTAAATATATTGGTGCAACGATGACATGGGATATGCTTACTTGATAATCCACTGTCTGTCTTTCCCTTTTGTTTCCAAAAAAAAAAAAAAGAAAAAAACAGAGAAGTTGGGGGGGGGGGGCGCGGAGAGAGGGTAGGAGTAGGAGACATTAATTCATTTCATATTTTCTGATTTTTCAAAGTCATCACATTTTATTCGTTTATCTCAAAGAAAAAGAAGGTAGACTTGAAAAAGTCTCTACCATACTTTTGTTCGAGAGCAGAAAAACCAAAAATAAAAAGGAACAACCCATAACTAAGAGAATATTCCTTGCTTTACCATTACCAACTAAATTGATGCCACTTATCTAATGCACGAAATTCTTGGATTTGGAAAGGTTAGAATTTGTTTGTTGAACTCGTGAACTTCAATTTTGGTTACTTTTTAGTTGTTCTTCTTGTAAGTTGTTATTGTTACTTTGTATAAGCTGCTTTTGGGTCTTTTCCCCTCTCGTTAGTAATTACAAATCTTTATTTTATTTTATTTTTAAGGCAGAATACTTCCCGTCAGACCCGTGCCCGTCATTTTGGGTCTTGAGAGTGGATGTCCAATTAGCAGCACTGTAAACAAAATTGTGGTTTTGCCACTTACCTGTGCCCTTTTGTTCTTCACCGCTAAAAGTTAACAGTAAAAGTAGAGATCGGCAAGTATTAACTTCCATCCTTTGTGACGCAAAAGCCACCCAGTCCATTATGGCCAATGGGTAACGTAGCACCCTCTTTCAGTACATTGATGTATGCGCACTAGTTCTACTTTTGTCTTTGGGACAGTTTTGGTGTTGCAGAGCCGTCCCCACTTCTACACAAAAATGTTGATTCCGATCCCTTTAGGTTTTAGCACACGAATATGCCGGGCAACCTATGAACTGAAGGTCCTACGAATCCATATCTTCCATTTAAAAGTCGGTTTTGCCAGCCCCGCACCTCAATAATTTATGAGGATTGATCTCTCTAGCCACCCAGGGAAGGAGGTCCCTAGTGTCAATCTACATATGTCTAGTGAAGAGAAAAACCTTCGCCCTCTTGCGGAGGATGATGCGATAGGATTTAAGTTCGCTGAAAATGAAGGAAATCCTAAAAGTTTGGGTTGGTTGTAGATGCTCGTGCATATAATAACATTTTAAAGATTGAATGGGTTATTAAATCGAAAAATTTAAATATTTAAAAATTAATTAATTGAATTGTTTTAATTAATAAAATTAATATTTAATACTAAATATATAATAAAATTTTAATAATATAAATTTTTATTTTTTTAAAATAAAATATATAAAAAAAATTATTTTTTTAATTTTTTTATAAATTTTTTAAATTAATTAATTTAAAAAAATTATAATTAATTTATTAATTTATAATTTAATTAATTAATTTATTAATTTTATCATTATTTTTTAAAATTAAGGATTTTTGGTGTGATTTGAACTTAATCATGATTTAATTCTTGATTTTATTGGTCTAATCAACTAGTATAGCCTGATTTTCAAAACCTTGACACAAATAAAACATTTAATGTCTTGACATATTTAAATGCCGTTTAGCTTATATGGAAACCAAAAAAAAAAAAAAGAGACTATAATGTTAAATTTAATTCCATTTGTTACAAATTAAAAATTAATATTTAAATAAAAATTAAATAGTTAAATTTTATTAAATTAAAAATAAATATTATAATTATCTAATATATAAGAATTTAATTCTCAATTTATTGTGTGATTGCTAAGTAAAATTTCATATTTATATTATTTGTATATGTAATTCTAAATTTTTATGTAACGTTTTTATCATATAAATAAAATAATAATATTTGTATAATTTTTTCATAATAATATTAGAACTATTATATTCTAACAGTGGTATGAGAACTATTATATTTTAACATTAGTATCAGAGTTAATTTAATTCAAGAGTTACTATCAAAGTTCAATCGAGAGCTAAAGAAAAGAGGAAGTCACCACTGATTGCTATCATGAGCCATTAACCATTATTAGAGAATTCTTTAGAGTTAATAAGTTCATATAATTAATATAATAGTTATATCAAAATATATATTTCATCTGAAGGAGAGGAAACATATAAGTGTCGTTAGACAACATAATTTAATTTATAAGGGATAATAGTAAATTAAACAAAAAAAAGAACGTAAATTTGGATTTGAAGAAAAATTTTGAAGTTGAGTGATTTTGAGTTAGTGAAACCCATAAATTTTGAATATAAGGGCTTATGGAATTAATAACTAAGGCTACCTTAAAGTTAGGGATTTATTGAGTTGAAAGTTAAGGGTAGCTTAGTTCAATTTTTTCATATAAAATGGAAAACTTGAAGATGGAGTATTCATATATAGTACTATACACATGTTACATATTATAAAGTGTCATGAAGAATGATGTCCTAGATCTTATTGTTCAAGGGGATATGTCACAAAAAATTAGTTAAGGCTAGTCAAGGAAATCATGAAAGAAACTCCTAATCGTCTTATTGATATTGATGATGATAATTTGAGATTTGAAAAAAAAAAAACTATAAAAACCTAATGACTATTTTAACTTAGAGCAAATGTTGTAAATAATTGTAATACTAAATTAGAATTAAGAGGGAATGTTGAAATTAATCTAAATTTATCACAAATTTAAAAATAATATTAAAATAGAATTTAGATAGTTGAGTTTTATTAGATCAAGAATAAATGTTATAATTGTCTAATATATATGAATTTAAATATTTTAGTTTATTGTGTGACTAGTAAGTAGGATTTCATATTTATGTTATTTGTGTGTGTACTTCTAAATTCTTCTGTGACACTTTTATTATATTAATAAAATTACAATATTTATATAATTTTCTAACATTATAGTTATTATATGTTAACATATGAAAGTGTTAAAGTTGGATAACAATTTGTTTAGCTTCCTTATGGTTGTCTAAGCCATGTTAAAAAAGGATTATGACTTTACTTATAATGATAAATCAAATACAACAACCTTAACTCTGACACCAAGTACCTTGTGGTGAAAATCTAAGAGCTTCTCCCATCAAAAGAGCTAATATCAAAATAAAATTGAGTTGAAGGCATCTAATTGCAGATGGTGGAAGGGTAATGATAAATCATAGCATAGGGAAAGAAGAACTCAAAACTAATTTTTGTCTAGCAACTAAAGAAGGGACGAGTGTT
Organism: Rhizophora apiculata; assembly: GCA_037832385.1. NCBI lineage: Eukaryota > Viridiplantae > Streptophyta > Magnoliopsida > Malpighiales > Rhizophoraceae > Rhizophora > Rhizophora apiculata. The sequence goes on along the minus strand of CM075433.1, from coordinate 706,638 downwards.
GACACCAAAAGCTTATCTTGCAATTCAATCGACTGGAAATGGAAAAGGAAGATGTTGAAGTCTAAAACTCTGAAGGGTTAAAATCACCGAGGGAATTTGAAAAATCAAATTGTTAATTTTTTATACTTGGGAGAGAACAATTTTTCAAATCACAATAGCACTTTTCACGAGAGACAAAACTCAAATTCATTGAGTTAGTCATTACCATTAAGGGACAGATACTTGAAGTAGAAGAGTGGAGACTTAAGTTATGTTTGGTAATGCCTTTAACTTACATTAAGTTAAATAAAAGTATTTTTGAAAATTAAAAAACTTTTTGGTTATACTTCTTAAACTTGTGTTTCATCACATTACCTTCTTCAAAACATAAGTTTTGGAAAAGTAGCATTAATATGCTTTTGGTAAATCATAAAAAAATGCAAGAAATCTAAAGCTCAAGTGGTCATTACTCACATATGTTCATTTCACCCTCCTCTAATTCAACTAATTGCTAGCCTTATCACACCTACTCTCCCTTTAGTTATAAGTGTTATATCCCATCACTATTATTTGTTGTTGTGAACACAGTAGTGAATATTAGGGAAAAAGAAAAGAGGGACCAAATAAAAAAAGGTTAATAATTAGATTAAAAAAAAAAAGTAGAAAGAAGAAGAAAGCAAAATAATTTAATTTAAAAAGGATAACAGTGAAGTAATAAAAAAATAGAAGGAAAATTTTAGACTTGAAGAAAAATTTTTGGGGTTGAATTGAAATCTAAAGTTATAAGTAGCTTAGTTGATATAAGCAATTCAAATAAAAAACTGTGATATAAAAAGTATTGAATTAGTGAAACATATAAAAGTTGTTTTAGGTTGTAAAACTTGTAAGGTTTAGATATTAATATTTATGGAGTTAAGAGCTATGGAAAAGTCAAAGTTAGAAACTTGTTAAATTGAGAGCCAAAAGTAACTTAGTTTAGTTTTTCCGTGTGAGATGAAAATAGGGAGGTTGAATATTCAATTAATCATACTTTACAGATACAACATATTGTGGAGAATTAAGCCTTAGACTTTATTATACAAGGTTGTATGTCACAAGTTCCTTGAAAATTCAAGGGTTAACTAAAAATCAGCTAAAGATAGTTAAGAAAAATTTTCAAGGGATCTCTTAATAATAATATTGATAATAATTTGAAAAATAATCTGTTTATATTTGAAAATAATGTCAAGTTGACATAAATGTTATGAATAATTATTTGACCAAATCAAGATTAAGAAAGGATGTTGAAGTTAATTCAAATCCATCACATGTTATAAATTAATATTCAAGTAATAGTTAAATAGTTAAGTTTGCATGAATCAAAAATTTTAGTGAGTTAGTATTCGAGTAGAAGTTATACTAATTGAATCTAATTTAATATTTGGATATAATTATATATTTTTCATTATATGAGGACTTTAATGTCTCATAGTAAGTGTAGTTATGACCTTCTTAAATGGGTGCAAAATTCTTTTGGTAATATTAATGCAACTATTCGATTTTTAAAACTAAAACAACTTAAAATCAAAGTGATATCGACTTTAATCTTTAACTTGGAATGCTTAAAACAATTCTAGGGGGAGGTTGATGACCTCTTGAAGAAGAGTTAGTGTGGTCATAAAGTTCACAAATTTCTTGGCTTAAAAAAGGAATAAAAATATAAAATACTTTCATACCAAAGCAACAAAATGAATGATAAGAAATTTTGTGCATAAAATTCATGACAATGCGAGTTAGCTTTCGATATTGGATAAAAGTTATTGCCAATACCTTTATAGATCATTTCAAATGCCTTTTACAACAATCTTTAAATGTATACATCTAACGATGTTATACATGTAAGAGTGGCAGGCCAAATAAACTCCTTCTTGACATGGCCTTTTACATGGGATGATATGTCTTAAACTTTATAACAAATGCACCCAAGGCACTAGGTTTGGATGGTATACCCACCATTTTTTGTTAATTTTTTTGGCATATTTTAAGGGAAGAAGTCATATCAAAGGTGCTAGAAATTTTGAATTGTAAAGATGATACTAGGTTAATCAACCACACATACACATGCCTTATTCCAAAGGTAACATCTCAAGCAATATGCTCTGACTTTAGTCTTATAAGCTTGTGCAATTTTATTTTTAAAATTGTTTCCATGGCCATTACAAAGAAAGTAAAGCTAATACTATGTTAATTGATCTTAGAACCCTAGTCAACCTTCATACTAGGATATTTAGTAACTGACAATACTTTAGTTGCCTTTGAGACCTTCCATTTTATGAAGCACAAGTATTATGGGAAAAAAAGCTACATGACTTTCAAATTGAACATAAATAAACTTTAGGACCATGTGAAATGAAATATTCTAAAAGGTATTATGTACAAGATGGGGTTTAAGTCAAAGTAGGCATAGTTGATCATGTAATATGTGACTTCAATCTTTTATTTCATTTTGGTAAATTTAGTACCACAAGAGCCTTTCTCTCCTTTTAAAGGGTTTTGTTAAGGTGACCCCTTTTCATCGTATTTATATTTACTATACGCTGAAGGTCTTTCATCTTTAATGCTAGTAGTGGTCAATTCAAGCTTTATTTATGGTGTTAGAGTGTGTAACAAAACACTAGAAATCACACATCTTTTTTGTTTCATCAATGACAGCTTAATGTTCATTAAAGAAATAGTTTTTGAGTGTTGCCAACTCCAACATATCCTCACCTAATGTGAGCAAGCTTCAAAATTAATTAAAACTTTCTTTTAGTTGTAATATTCATGATAATGTAAAGGATGCAATTCAAAATGACCTGGGAATAATGATTGCACCTAAGGTTGATAATGAATATGCTTTTCTCTAAAAAGTCAACTTTTAATCTAATACTTAACAATTTGTGAAAAAAGATTAGTGGTTGGTAAGAAAAATAGTTGTGTTAAGCGAAAAAGAAAGTATGTATTAAAGTAGTTGTTTAAGTAATTCTAACATATATTATGAGTAATTTCCTCTTGTGCAAAGCACTATGTTCAGAGAGTGCTTCATGTGGGAATGAATATTGTGAAAAGAATATAAAAATTTTATTTGGCTTGGAACTTAAATGTTCTTACATCTATGGTTGTATTATAGTATTATTATTTTAGGATTTATGAATTACATAATAAAAAGAGTCATTTTATATAAGGATATAGGATAATTTTTATATAAAAACAAATTATATATTTATTTTTTATATAATATTAATTAAGTTTTACTTCTACAACAATTTTTCACTTAGAAACTAATTATCAAATTTACAATTATTATAATGTAATTAGATTTTTCTTGTAATCTACAACCTTAGTATGACTCAATTAACTTATTTAAGTTATTTTAAATTCTGATTATTTGAATTTTGAGTTATTCAAATTTAAGTTAATTGAATTTTAAATTTTTTAGATTTTGGATTAATTAGATTTTAAATTGATTGAATTTCAAGTTATTTAAGTTTTAAGTTTCTTAGATTATGGGTTATTACCTTTTTCCATCAAAGTGGGTTAAATCAATTTTAATTTCAAGACGGATTAAGTTAAATTACTTGTAATAAAAGAATTTTTACGGGCTATATATATAGAAGTAGGTCACAATACAAGGAGGTAATTTTTGGGATCTCATTCGTTTTTACCTTTTTTTATTCCGGCAAAGAGACTCGTTTTGTTAGTGAAGTTTGCTCGTAATAAGAAAATCGTGCATGATTAGTCTTTAAAATTGAAGAATAAAAATATCAAATTTCGGATTGCAAGTCAGCAACAGAGCGAGAGAGAACATGTCGTCCATCCGTTTGTGACTTTGATCATATGCTCTTTCTTAAAAAGTCATCAGTTCTCATCAACAACAACCAAATCGAAGAACTTGTTCTAGGGGCGATTCTAGTTCCATTCGTTTCCAGTTCCCGTTTTGGAATTGACCCAGTAGATATCGAACTGTAGTTTTTTTTTTAAAAAAAAATTTTTATTCTGATTCTAGTTTTGGGGCAATTTTAATTCTTAATATATTCTATTTTTAATTTTAAAAATTTCTAATTTTAAAAAAATATATAATATTATATAATCACTAATTAATTAGGATATTATTAATTAATATTATTAATAATGTATAATCAAATATATTAATATAAAGATAAGTTTTAAATAAAAATATTAAATTTAATTTTTACTTGATTAAAGTATTATCCTCGAGAAATCAACGCACGCCCAATTACTTCATATCAATTAATGAACCTCGTACCCTGCTTAAAATGTCACTTGTAATCCTCGAGGACACCTGATAATCTAGCCATTGTCTTAAATTTTTTTATTTTCTAATTTCTGCGAGCCTCGATTTTTCCAAAAGAGGAGTTGTGGCTTTCAAGTTAGTTCTTTTTCTTTTTTTTTTTTTTTTTTTGGGTCTGTTGCTCCTCTCATTATTCCCTATTATCTCTTGCAATTTTTTTGGTAGTATACTTCCGGTCAGACCCATGCCCGTCTTTTCCATTAAATTGACGTCCTCAGCTCTGCGCTAAATGTTGAATTCGAGGAGTGTATGTTTAAAGCACAAATTTGAAAAAAAAAAAAAAAAAACACAAATACTTTAAAATAGAGTGTGTCTATGTTAAATGTACGTATTAATTACCATAATCATTTGGCATACTAAATGCGTTAAACCAGAAAATAAAGATAAAAAGATTTTAAATATGTATATAAAACATTTTAATATACTAGTTAAATTTTTTTAATATATTTGTTAATACTTTTAATTAATGTGTAATATATATAATTAAATTAATAATTATTCATTTATATTATGATAATTTTTAATTGAAAGATATTTTTAATTTCTTAAATTTTTTCTTTATACAATAAAATTTTTTGATTTAATTTTTTTTTAAAAATTGTTTCCCATGTTAAAATTGCTAATCACAAATACTTTTCACACTCATTCTTTTATTAAATTCACTACATCACTTCTAATTAGATATTACAAAAAGTTCAAAATATTAATTGACATAACACATTATTAAGCAACATTAATATAATTTTTTAAAAAAAATATGTTTTAATTGTTAAATTTATTTTTTTAAAAAAACTTTTGTTATCAATAATATTTAAAATATTTTCTTTTATTTTTTTGACTATAAAAAATAAAATTTCTTCTTTTATGTTTTAATTAATTTTTAAAAAAATTTTAAAATTGCACATTTGACCTGTTATACCAATTAATACTATGTATCCTATATAATACTCGACTAAAAGTCATATAGTGAATTTAATGAAAAAATATGGAATATTTTTAACTAATAGTGTTAATGTAATGAGCAATTTTATAAACAAAAAGAAAGAAAAATTCTTAAATTGAAAAGTTTTATAACATGAAAGTAATTTTAAATAAAAATGAAAGATTATTTGATTAAAAATTATTATAATGTGAAAGAGTAATTCTTAATTTAATTTGTGACATACATATCAAACATGGCTAATAGTCATTGTAATTGCATGTTGGACGAAGTTCTTTAGCTTTTAGTTTCCATATAGTCTTTATTGTTTTTACTTCAAAACTTTATTTTAAGAGATGATGATGGAAAACTACCTATTTAAGTTCTTCAACATTGTAAAAAGTATGAGCGTAAGTACACAAGAACGAGGATATCACAAACTTAAGAACTCAAAAATAACCCTAACTAATAAAATGCATATTCCCACCAAGGAGCTATTTAGAAATGTTGAGATCATGTGCTCTCATCATATGTTTTATTGTACCAACATAATTAGGTTTTATTATTTAGTTAACTTCAATCATTTTACACTTTTAATTGTTTAATGAGTGTGTGTCGCTATTTACTTAAGTAAGAAAATCATTTTAAAGATGTAGTTATATGAGTTTTAAATGATACATTCCTATATATTGAAATATTTCAAATAATATTCACAAAAGAAAGCAAATCGATATCAAAGATGCAACTAGAGTAAGTCTTTGTGCTAAAATAATTTTGAAAAACTCAAATTATTCTCTACAAGGAAAACTTATAATGGAAAAATTATGTCTACATTCAAAAGGGCCAAGTTGAAGTCTTCAAAATTGATATTCAGATCATTCTTTTGAGATATGGATGGAACAACGTCAAATTTGACAAAGATTATGTTAGAAAAATTTTTAGCCTATACAATTTCAAAGACTTTCAAATTTGGAAAACCTTTTTACTAGAAATTTATATTTCCTTCAAGAAAAGAAGACTTTAATGCTAAATTTTGATATTTTTGGAAATTCTTCAAAGGTATTTACTAGACAATACTTTTGAAGTTTAAGTAATAATTCTTGATATTTTCGAGATATTGAAAAATCAAAACAATTAATAACAGTAATTAGTTAAGAGTATCAAAATTGAAAATGATTCTTAATAAAATTTAGGACAACTAAACTAACATTTAGAACAACATTCAAATTGTCTTTCAATAACTAAAAGTTTCTTCTGACGCACTATAAATGTCTTTATACAATAACCAAGAAAAATGTAAAAGTGAAAAAAAAAAAAAAACAGAGAGAGAGAGAGCAATATATAAGAGCAAAAAATCAAAGGAAAGTAGAAGTTGTTAATCTCTTTTTAATTTTTTAAGTTATGTAATTAGAAAGAAAGAAAAGAATGTGTTTGTTTTTGTAAGAGCAAGTGTTACTTAAATTAAATGAAAGAATAACTTAAGGTTCTAAGTGTGTAAAACTAAAACTAATGAATAAAGGAAAGTTTGAGATTTTAATTGTGTAGAACTAAAATTTGTATTATGACAAATGTCAAGGACTTTTATGTATTGAGTTGTGAGAAAGGTTGAAGACCTCTTGTGTTGTTGTTCTCCTCCTCTCGATTAAGGAGTTTAATAATTGAATTGATAAATTCTTGAGGAGGATTCAATAAGGAGAAGACGTAGGATAAAGAGATCAGAATCTCTATAAATCGTTGTGTATTGCTACTCTCTCTCTCTCTCATTTGTTTATTGCTTTGCACAATTACACAACAACAAGTTATATTGTGTTTACTTATTCTTCTTGCCTATGTTATACATACATTTGATGTTATTATACACATTACACTCATCATTTTTATTGTAATTGATTTAATTATTCATGCTACATAATTTATAACCAAGTATCCTTCATCAATCCAATTCACCCTCCTTTTAGGTATCTTTAAGACCAATAGAGTATGAGGAATTGTTGGTTTTGGTGGAGTAGGAAGGGATGATGTTGGAGGTTATATGGATATGCAAGAACCACTAGTGTATTCATTGCTAAAAGTATAGAGTTCCATGTTGCATATCATTGTCCTTTAATTGCATGGGTAAGGAGATATAAGTAGGTAATTATAAAAATGGATTCAAGAGATTTGAATCTGATCAATAAAGAGTTTTTTTTTTATAGTTCAATATGTTGCTGTGAAAAAATTTTGATTGGCTTATATGCCATATGTTGAAAGATGGAAATAATTGTGTAGATTAAATGATAGATTTGGATGCAAAAGATGATAGGAAGCTAGTTGCAAGTGCATTGTTACAATTTAATAAGACTACACTTATCAATTAATATTTTAAATTTGTGCAACACGTAGATAAATTCTAGTATATTGTATAGTTATGTCCACACTATATTAATATTCTAATTTTCTAAGTGTTTATGTGTCTTTGTATCAATTTTTAGAAAACTGAAAAAAATAAAAAAAAATTCAAGATTTAACAAATTTAATTAATTTAATGAAAATTTAAAATAATAGAACTAATATTTAATAATAAATATATATTTATAAAATAATCAAAAAAAATAATTATATATATGATACATTTTCAATAAAAATAAATTTTAAGAGTTAAATTTAAATTTTTTCATAAAAAAATTATAGAAAAATTTATTTATATATTATTTTTTTAATGATTAAATTAAAAATTTAGATAAAATTTATCAATCATTTGTAAATTAGAATTAAATTTGAATAAAAATTTGAAATTAAATTACAATTTCTAATATTTGAAGGAAAAATTAACCACAAATCTAACTAATCTTTCTGATTTTTAGCTAATTTTGACTAATTTTTTTCAAATTCGTCTTAGTGTTGACCGATTTAATTTTTATCCATTTTTAAGACTAAACGAAATCAATGACTTCACCAATTTATGATTGAACCAATCTAATCACCCGGTGTAATTCGATTTTAAGAACTCTGCTTAATTTGTGTTTCGTGTGACGTCCCCATTCGCGCACCCTAGCCCACAAAAATACGCCGATTAACCTTCAAACTGAGGGTCATAGGCTCCCAGATATCCAAGTATGTCATGAACAAGTAGCTAGGCATTCTCGGATTTATATTTGGCCTGACGTAATGGCTTCTTTATAAATTTTTTAGCTTTTTTTTTTTTCACCCAAAATAAAAAAATATATATATAGTAAAAATATTAATCATTATTTTTATATTTGTAAATATAAATCAAAATTATTGTTAATATTTTAATTTAATTTTTTTCATTAAAAAAATCTATCACTTAAATATTGAAGACTCTTAATAAGGGTTTTCTTTTTTTTTTTTTTTTTAATAAAAATTATCAGTATACACGTTTATAAATTTTTATTTATGTATAAAATGCCGGAACATTAGAAGTAGAAATTTAAACCAATAAAAAATAGATTCCAATTATCGTCGAACGGCTGCACCAAGTGACTCAAATTTCTTCGGACATTGAAACAGAAGTGGGCTTTATTATTATTATGATTATTATTATTTCTTGAGTAAAGATATGTTTCTGCAATTTTTTCGCTCATCGTTTTTTCCCATCCCCGACCAGCACGACCAAAAAAGTTTTATCTCATCACTAACGCATGTTTCATGCCATCTGAAGGCCTAAGGAGCCGTCCGCACAACTAGAATCGTGCCCCGCATGTTTCGCTCATCTTCATCAACACCAACCTGTAAAGTTGTCGAAATCCCCACAATTTACAAGAAATAATAATGCCTTATTATTATTATTATCGGAAACCCATTTTTTTCAATTTTCAGAGCTAATATAACACGCGATTTCTTCTCTCTCTTTAGAAGATCGATTCCATGAGTCAATATTCAAACTACATTCTTGACAAAGAATTGAATAGAAAAAGATGGACATCTCAAGTTTCATCCACAAAGAGTGACAACACAAAAGCAAGTTGAAGAAAAACAATGACTACTTGCTTTATTTATTTGCATTCATTTCGATATGTAGAAAATGTCTACACAACGACATTACTCTCTTCGACGGTATTATCCTGATCAACGATCACAGAAACCACCGCCTTGACCGTTTTGTCGCTTTCCACAACCACGGTGTTGTTGACCACATTCGTAACTGCGTGAACCGGGAACCCTGAAACAGACGTCCCTTGTATGTAAAAAGAATACTGGAAATGACCAATTCGATCGGGAAATACCAATACAGACGAAAAATCGGCCACCCATTTTCTTCCACTCCCGACCACCTTCAATTTCCCCACGGTGGATTTCAAGTTCATGCCGATTGCATTGTTGTGGTCAATCCCCACTCGATCAATGTCAGTAAATGTGCCTTCTAATTGTACCATTGGCGTCGAACTCTTGGAGTCCCCAGTAAACATATTGTCCACAAAATTTACCCCGGAAATTTTGCCGTTAATTGCTTTCAACACTATATTGCCACCTCCCAGGAATAACCCGTTGGTAACATGAACCTGAACGGGGTCTTCCAGGACTATAGCATTAAAATCCAAGTAACAATTATCTATCCTAGTCAACGCAGCGTTCAGTTTTACCAGAATTCCTGTGCCACCCCAATACGTTGCCTTGTTGTAACAGTGTACTCCGGTGAGAATGTTAGCCTGACCCCTCAGTAAGACGCCGACAGCAGCCGAGAAAATCACAACGTCCGTGATTGCATTGTCGTTGCTAGCAAGATCAATGGCAGTCCCCGTGTAATTTTTCTCACCTGGGTCGTTACCAACCGTGGAATGCTGACCCAGGAAGCAGCTTGATATGAAGGTCTCGTGGCCTTTCTGGACCAAAATTCCTTCTGTTGTGAAGTGTAGAAAGAAGCAATTAGTGATGCGGATTCTGGCCGAGTCGATTATGAGAATTCCTCCACCTCGGTATCCCGAATCGAAGACAACGTCTCTGAAGGTAATGTCTTCATAGTAGATGGCATCGCTTCGGTCCTTTTTCGTAATCGCTTCGGTCTTGGCATGGAGCTGTTGGGAATTCGGCGACCATACTTCAATAAGATGTCGATCTCCGGGGAATGTGGCCGAGGCTCGCAAAGTTCCTTCCTTTATCTAACAGAATAGAGATTAATTGTCAACAAGCACCATTTTGTCTCATGAGTGTTATAAACCTTTCTCACAAGGAGATTAACGCCCAGGGGGCCTTTGAAAGCACACATTAAAAAAATAAAAAGAAAAAAGTAACTAAAAATTTCCAGGAATTTGCAACGAATTTGTCAAAAAGTAACTAAAGAAGCTGGGAAACTCAATGTTCCGATTTTCATTTATTATTATTATTTTTTAATGACAAGAAATCCCTCTTTGTCAATCCATGAGTTACTTGCCCATTTTCAACGCGGTGGTTCCTACTTACTTCATGAAATGCAACATGAATTACGAAAAAATTGCGACTTTTTAAATAAAGATGCGATAGTTTCTAGCCAAATGCATGTGAAATGAGACTGGCCGGAACAAAGAGAAATTAAATTCCGGGTTCGCGATGAAAATCAGATTCACTGGCGTAAAGTACGGGTGGCATGGGCCTGTTTGAAAAGGGTGTCACGACAAGAACGCGATGCGACGGGAGGTGGGATTAGCTTTTTTTGTACTTTTTTTTTCCCGTGAAATAGAGGGTTGGGTAAAGGGTGAAAAAATACATATACATATACCCTTTTATTACTGCGTGGGGCCCACCCATCGAGGATTTTCCTTCCTCAGAACAGCGTTGAAATAACGTTAATAGCCCGCATTTATTTCTCATTAAAATTTGCGACCTAATCCAACTGCATGGGGTGGGGAAGAAATCTGCTGGCACCAGGCTCAAGAATTTTGGAGGGAATGTGGAAGCGAATAATGATAATAACAATAGGAGCTGGGAAAGTCCCAGCTCTAGAATCCAGACGCAAAGACTGTGGAAGCATTAATTAATTGAATTAATAGTGAATTAAATTCATGTGCCGAAAAGTAGACAGAGCACTAGCTTGTGGCGCAGGAAGAAGCACCAGAAGCAGAGAGGGCAGAGCGCGGTGCAGAGGAATTAGAAAGGAGTTGAAATGTGTAGAAAAAGAGTTTGGGACTAACCAGGACATTGCCCCCACCTGAAGCAGGAAACCTGATGGGTTTGCTGATCTTGTAGTTTCCACCTTGGAAATCTATCACAACCCCGCCAAGGTCATTCACTCCAGGGAGCAACTCATCCCCCTTTTGCACTTGAAACGCATCATTCAAGGCGTTCAGTACGGCGTCGCTACTCTCTTGTTTCCCAGTCGGGTCTGCTCCGTACCCAATGGGGTAGAACACTCTCCCATTCTTCAGAAGACACACATTTTCAAGAGAAAACCAAAATTAACTTGATTTTAATCGATCAAGCCCCCACAAAAATACATAATGCGGGTATATAGTCTATAAAATATGTGTGTGTGCGCGTGTGTGCGCGCGTGTAAATATAATTGGATTGTGAAATGACAAACCTGCTTGCTTTCTGGTAGTTGGGCTGTCAGAGTTGGAGAAGGTGGCTGAATGGGACTGGAGGCTTCTATCTCTCGAAGCTTTGCTTGGAATTCCATCAGCTTTTGTTGTCGGAAGGAATAACCTGTTTCTTCTTGCAGGCAAAACAACAAAAGGAGTGACATTGCCCATAGGCTTTTCTTGAATTCTAGCTGCAGCATGTTTTACCAGTGGAGATATTGAGAGAGAGAGAGAGAGAGAGAGAGAGAGAGAGAGCCGCAGTGAAGAAAGTAGCTTGATATTTTTTGACTTTGCAGCAATATGAAATAGAGGCAATAAGCAAAACTTTAGTTCTAAATTATTTTAATTTTTATAATTTAGTTCTGAATGTTTAAAAAATTTCATTTCAGTCCTAAAATTTTGATTCCATTTTGATTGAAGATAATTAGTGATTAAAAACATGCAAGCCTTTAAGTTTATTCATATGAAAAATGAATAAAAAATAAAAATATCCACTTTAAGCATATTCCTCTCTAAAATCCATTTCCTAAATACTTTACTCCCAAATCTAACTCTAATTTTTTTTCTATCTCATATTTTTTTCGAACATTTTTCTAAAAAGAATGAAATTTTTGAAATTTTGCAAAAATTTGGAGTTTTTCCTCCTCTCTCTAAGTTATCTTCCCTAGCCTTTCTCTTCTTTTTCTCTCTTCATTATGTCTCTTCTATTTCTCTCTTTGAACTAATTCTTTTCCCTTTTTCTTCTCCTTCTCCCTTGAATGGCTTCTTCTCTTTTTAATGGTATCTTCTCTCTAGACTATCTTCCTCTTTATTTTTCTAGAACATTTTCCTCTTCTTTCCTTTCAAAATTATCTTCTTTAATTAATTGTTTTTCAAAAGTAGTAACTATAAAGGGAGACTAGATGAGATGAGAAAGCAAAAATTAGGGAAAGAAAGTTGGATTAGAATTGTTGGGCTCTATTTGTGAGAGTCTAATTGTTGCATAGATAAAGTCTAAATATATTTATTTTTGGCTTACGACCCAAAAACACAAAATAAGGGTATAAATACCCTATTTGGCTATTGAAAACCATATTAAGAAAGATAGATATCTTGCAAAAGAAGAGAAAAAAAATAATTGGGTGGTTGTTGGAATTTTCAACTTGAGGTAGTGTTCTTATATCTTGTAATTGAAAGGACAAATGATATCTGATTAAGTTAAAACTTGGATAGTTGATAAAAGATGTCTTTAACTTGATTTTGACTGGTGAAAGATTATGTCTTGAATACCTTAAGTTTAGTTTTTTCTTCAATTATTTTAGGTTTGCATTCTAGGCATTTTTCGGCATGCAATTTTGATCAATTGTGATTGAAAGGTTTTTTGTAGTTTGATCAAGCTGATTTTTTTTTTTTAATAACTAGAGGACATATATATCTTTATTGGGGATGATTAGATCGTGTTTTGATGATCTAAAAGGGTAGGTTTTTGCTTTAAAACTAAGACTTCCAAATTTTGATAACTTTTTGTTTTGTTATCTATGATAGTTTTAGTAAATTATATGGATGAATACTTATCCATGTTTTGGTTGACTTGAATTTCAATTAACTAGTAGGGGATACCTAGAAGTTTACTTTCAATGGTTGGATTATTGTTTTGAGATTTTTTTTGTTAAGTTGTAGTTGACAAAACATGGCTAGTTTGTTTTGGTCAACTCATTAACCTCTTATTAGGTCTAAATTGAATTTATTCAATTTGTTTAATGTAATTGAAGTTAGATACCTCTATTATATTCTCTTGTTAATTATAGTAAAGTTGATTTATGGATTAGAGCATCCTGTAGGTGTTTTTACCTTTTTGATTTGGAGGGGTTTTTCATATAAAAATTGGTGTATTCTCTTGCATGATTACTTTAATTAGCATATTTATTATTTAATCATATTGTCACAGGTTTAAGTAAATTAAAGAAGTTTCCTAGGCTATTTGTACTTCATTGCCCCTTCTCTCATTAGAGTGGTATGGTTAGTGTATTTGACTTGTTTGAACAAAGAAGTTGAATGTGAATAAAATAGTTTATTTGGATAACATAACTTATCATATATAAAGGAGTAAAATGAAGGATCTCTTATTTGTTAAGAAAACGTATTTTCCAGTTTTTTTTTTATTGCTAAACTTAAGTTTAACATTGATGAAAAAGAGATTTTAAACATGAATATATTTGTGGTTTTATATAGTAATTTGTTAATGATAATGTTTACAATCATATGTGCAATGAAACACATGCACGAACTTTGTAAAGTAAGCTTGAAACATTATATACTTAAAAGTTTGGTAATAACAAGTTGTTTTTATTAAAGAAAATATTGTAGTTAAGATATAAAGAAGATAATTTAGTTGCTTACCACTTGAATGAGTTTGAAGGTTTCATTGATCAGTTGTCAAGCATATGCATTAAGTTTGATGATGAGCTCTCGAGTTATGGTCACTTGCTATATTTCCTAATTCTTAGGAAACTTTCCAAATTTCACTTGCTAATTCTACCTCTAATAATGTTTTAACATTGAAACTTATAAATGGTGGTGTGTTGAATGATAAAATGAGAAGAAAATTTCAAGGTTCATTATCATCCAAATCAAAGGTTCTAGTTAGTGAAAATAAAAGGGAGAAGCCAAGAAAAGGAAAAGGGTAAAAAGAGCATAAGTAAAAGTCAAAGCAAGTTAAGATCAAAGTATATGAATGTCCAATGTCATTATTGTGGGAAAATGGATTGTATTAAGAAGTATTGCTATAAGTGGAAAAAAGAAAACAAAGATGATAATGATAAGCAAGAGGAAAAGAATAATGACAATGATCGAGTTGCTATTACGTCAACCTCTAGCATTAGTCATCTCACTATTATTTGTGATAACAATGTGATCAATTTGACATCTTATGAGACTTACTAGGTAATAGATAATGGTGCCGCTTTTTATGTTACCTTACAAAAGGAATTTATCACTACTTATATACATAATAATCATAGGGTGTTATAGATGAATAATAACTTATTAGAAGTCATTAGCACTGGTGATATTTGCTTAAAGACTAGCAATGAACCATAACTAACATTGAAGAATGTTAGATATGTCGTAAATATTTGTGTGAATTTAATTTTAATAGGATCTTTAATGATGGCTATTGTAGTATCTTTAATGAGGGCTATTGTAGTATCTTTAATGATGACCAGTGGAAGCTTACTAGAGGCTCCTTAGTCATGGCATAAGTTAAGAAATGCTCTAATTAATATTTCATGTAAGCTTCCATCTTTAAAAATGTTATAAATGCAATAGAGAATGTAAATTTTGCAAAATTGTGGCATAAGTAGTCACATATGTGAAAGGAAGATGAATTATTTGGTAAGAAAAAACCAACTTTTAAACATAAAGAGTGCAGTTTTGAAAAATTGTTTTCACTATTTGGCTAGAAAACATAATAAAGTTGCATTTAAGAATTACTTATCTTTAAGGAAATTAGAGTTATTTGAATTGTGTATTCTCATGTATGTAGTCCTTTAAAGGTATACTTAATTGAAGGTACTCTTTATCTTGTGACTTTTATTAATTATTACTTGAAGCAGCTTTGGTTTTATGCTTTAAAGACTAAAAATCAAGTTTTTGATGTATTTAAATAATTTCATGCCTGGGTTAAGAGACAAATAAGGAAGAAGTTAAAATCTAGCTATACTAATAATGGTGATAAGTATAATGCCTTGTTTGATGAATATTGTCTAATACATGGAATCAGACACTAAAGGATACCTCTCAAGACACCGTAGTTGAATGACATAGTTGAAAGAAAGAACAAAATATTGATTAAGAGAGTTAGATGTCTACTTTCATATGAAAAAGTTGCCTAGATCTTTTTGTAATGAAACGTTGAATATAGTGACACATGTGATTAATTTATCTCCTAATCTTTCTTTATAGGGTGATTTTCTGGACAAAGCTTGGTTTAATAAGGAAGTTTCTTATAATCATTTGTAAGTCTTTAGTCATAAGGTTGTTGTTCATGTCCCGAAAGATGAAATAAGGAAGTTGGATGTGAAAACTCAGCGTTATATCTTTCTTGGTTATGGTAAAAATGATTTCAGGTACTGATTATATGATTGGTTGAGAAGAAGTTTGTCAGAAGCAATGATGTTAATGTTCTTTGAGGATTAAAACATTGAAGATATGGAAAAGGCAACTACTCTAGCTAATGATAGTTTTATTGATGTTGATATACTTTCTTAAATACCTCTAAGTGGTCCACTTGATTTTTAAGAACATTATGAGAATATTTAATAAGATCATAATATATAAGGTGTAGATGATATTGATGATCCTACAGAAGATCTTCCACCCATACTTCCACCTCCATTTTAGCTACAAAGGTCCAATTGAATTTTAGTGTCTTTTACTCAATACTCTTTTGACAAGTTTAAAATATTAACTAAAGGGAAAGAATATAAGTGCTATGAATAACAACTTGAAAATGAGCATAAATTGCATTAGATAAATGTCATGATAGATGAAATGAAATCTTTATACGATTTTTAAAAATTGGTGGGTTTATAAGATGAAACAAGAAGAGAACACTTCACATCCATAATATAAAGCTAGATTGGTTGCCAAATTTAAATAAGAGTAGGGTTTTAATTTTGAAGTGATCTTCTTATTGGTGGTGAAAAATGTCTTCCATATAAATTGTATTGAGTTTTGCTAAATGTTGAGACTGAGAGATTGAATAGATGAATGTGAAAAATGACTTTTCTCCATAATAACTCAGAAGAAGAAATTTATATAACGTAACAATAGGACTTTTAGGTGAAAGGAAAGAATATTATGTATCTAAATTAAAGAAAAGCTCATATGGCTTGAAACAAGTTTCAAGGAAATGATATAAGAAGTTTAAGTTTGTAATGGGGGAGCAAAGCTATAACAAGACTACTTCTGATCATTATGTTTTTGTGCAAAGATTTCTGATAATAATTTCATCATTTTACTACTTAATGTTCATAATATGCTTTTTGTCGATCATAATGCTTCTATAATTGATAGGTTGAAATGAGAGTTAAGTGAGTCCTTTACCATAAAGAACTTGGGATCCACAAAGAAAATCCTTAACATGTCGGGAGAAGAAAGACAAGAAATTGTATTTTTCTAGAAAGCAATACATTGAAAAAATGCTTTAGAGGTTCAACATGGATAATGCTAAAATGGTAAGCACTCCTCTTACTACATATTTTAGATTATTTATTAACTAATGTCCTTTTATAGAGAAAAAGAAGAAAGAGATACAAAGAGCTCCTTATGCATTAGCTGTGAGTAGTTTAACATATGTAATGATCTGTATAAGGCCTAATATAGCTCTTGTAGTTGACATAATTAATCAGTTCCTTTCAAATATCGGTAAGGACCATTAGGATGTAGTTAAGTGGATATTAAGATATTTGTAAGGCTCTATTGATCTACGATTCTATTTTATGAGTACTTAGCTTACTATTTTTTGATATACAAATTCAAATATGACAAGTAACAATAACTCCAAAAAGTTTATTTCAAGTTATTTGATTACTCTTATAAGGGGAGCAATCGGTTAGTAATCTCACTTACAAAAGTGTATTGCATTGTTCATTATCAAAGCAGAGTTCATTATTATAACCGAAGTGTCCAAAGAGTTGCTGAGGATGAAAGGATTTAGAAAGGAGTTTGGTTTTGACCAACCAAAATATGTGTTGTATTATAACAATTATAATGCAATCCATCTTAGTAAGAATTGAACTTTTAATATTAGGTCAAGACATATTGATGTAAAGTAATATTGAATATATAATGTTCTTGATTCTAAATTGTTGACACTTAAATAGATTTATATGGATGATAAAGTTCTTAATATGTTGACAAATGCATTGCAAAGAGAGAAGTTTGAACTATGTTGTTCATTGGCTAAAATGGCTAATACCTCTATATAGTTGGGAGGGGAAGAATTATGAGCTTATTAATTCCTTCTTATATGGTGTAAGAGTCCAATTATTGTGGAGATGAAGTCTAAATGTATTTATTTTTGGTTCACAACCCAAAAAACACTTACTAAGGGCATAATTATCCTTTTTGGCTGTTAAAAACCTAATTAAAAAAGATATAGAGGATATAAAATCAGAGAAAAAAGAGAGTTAGGTGGCTGTTGGAATTTTTAGCTCAAGGTAACATTGTTATATCTTGCAATTGAAAGGGCAAATGGTATCCAATTAAGTTGAAACTTAGATAGTCAATAGATGATGTCATTTACTTGTTTTGAATAGTGGAGATTGTGTTTTAAGCACTGTAAGTCCATTTGTATTTTTAGTTTTGTAGGTTTACATTTTAAACATTTTTTTGCAAGTAGTTTTGATCAATCATGCAATTGAAAGGTTGTTTATGGTCCAATCAAGCTAAGTTTTTGTTAGTAATTAGAGGACACATATATCTTCATTGTGGATAGTGGATCACATTTTGGTGATTGACCTCTAAATTCTAATAACTTTTTTTTTTTTATCCTTGACAGTTTCAATAAATCGTATGGATGTATATTGATCTATGGTCTAATTGAGTGGAATTTTGGCCAATTGGTAGGGGATATCTATACATTTTTTTTTTTGAACAATTGGATTGTTATTTTAAGGTTTGCTTATTAAGTTATGATTGATAGAATATAACTAGTTTGTTTTAATCAATTCGTTAGTCTTTCATTAGTCCAAATGAAATTTGTTAATTTTGTTTGATGTAACTAAGGTTGTATACCTCTAATGTACTCTCTTATTGATTATAATAAAGTTAATTTTTAAATTAGAGTATCCTATGATTTTTTTTCCTTTTATTTTTTTTTTTTGATTTGAATGGGTTTTCCACAAAAAAAAGAAAAATTAAAGTATTCTTTTGTATAATTATTTTGATTGTCATATTTGTTATTCAATCATTTCTTCACAAGTTCACATAAGTGAGAGAAATCTCCTCAATTATTTAAACTCTATTGTTCCTTCTCCTATCAAGAATAAGATTAAAGTATTTAGGAAAGTGAATTTGAAAAAAATACTTTAGGTTTAAATTTTCATTTATTGTAGTAATGGTAAGTACCTCACATCAACATAACCCTTACTGTAAAAAATGCAAATAAATGACCAAATCCAATTCCCTAAAATTATCATTCAAACTCCTGCACTCTAGAAATGATCAGTGAGACTTTTATACTTATAACATTTTAGTAATTGGTAATTAAACTAACTAAATACAATTTGCACTTTCAAGATAGATATTTTTTATACTTAAAGAACAAAATATTGCATATCAGTTATATCCTATGTATGACTTTGGTATATTCTCCAAACTTCACAATATAAAAATCATGTGACTTAAACATTCTTATATATATATATAATTGTATGTTAACTTTTATATCTTATCAGTATTAGTATAATGTATTTAAAATGTTAATATTACAGTATTATTTTTAGTGTTTTATTGATAGGGTCAAATATTAAAGATATTTTCTCACAATTATTTTGTAACAAATTACCTCTTTTATATTAGATTTAATTGTTTTAATGTACTACAAGTGCAAGGATTCAACTGAAGACTCGCCGAGTACACATAAATTTTATTAAGTTCAACAGTTGGAAATCAGAATATACTTTGTGCATATAATTTTATGCATACAGAGAGGGAAAGAGATCATGTGAAATTGTAACGTTGTCATCCTCAATTGCCTTGTTCCAACATGATCAGAGTCAAAAACTATAAACACCAATTACCAAAAGAACTGATAAACAAACAATTGGAGAGAGAGATATATTACAACTTCCACTTATCGAAAGCTTGGGGTAAGACCTATCATTTCCATCATCAATGTCATTTTCTTACATAAATATTGACATAATGAATCATCTTTGTTGATCGATTAAAAATTTCATTACATAGATATAAAATAAATAAATAAATAAATAAATTATATTGTAATATTATAACAGTTAATTTTTTATTTTTGATTTTGGTCATTAATTATAAGTATACAATTAAATTCTCAATATATATAATTAACTATTATAATTAATATATTACACTAATATGCATCAATTAATTCATGTGGATTTAACATTTTTAAATTTATTATTATTAAGCTAAATTTTTCAAAAATTTAAATGAAATGTTAGATCAACTTTGAAAAAGTAATTGTACTTCAAGACACATTGAGTGGCCTAGAAATAAGATTTAGACATAAATTTAAAATGTTCAATAGGACTTAAATTTAATAAATTTGATTATTATATTTCTCACTATCAGTATTCAAATAATATTTAACTTTTAATAATTTTGTTTTATATTTAATAAGTTTTAAAATTTCTTTAAGATGAGTCATATTTTTATTTTTAAATTTAACACATGATGCAACATAAAATACATTAATTTTATAACAAATTCAAAAGATATCAAATTAAAAGTTTATTATACTTATAATCATTTCTCATCTTTAAATGTCTAATTATTATTATTTTAGTTAATTTTTACAAAATTTTATTTTTATAAGTAAAAATTCTTTTTAATTTTATAATTTATGAATTCCAAATAAAATCTAAATTTCTTATTAAAATTAAGATTCTTTATGACATTTTTTAACATGCATGTTACGTGACATAGATAATCATATATGTCATTACATTTTAACAAAAACTAACCTACATAATTTTACTCACGACTTCTAAGTACAAATAAAAAAATACATATCATACTTCAATCATTTACAAAAGTATATTAGATAAAACATGTATGTAAATTTCATGTAAATTTAGGTAAATGCGTTCTAAATATATTATTATTAATTTTAATCATATAATTATATACCTCTATATAAGATACATCAATAATGATATAATGTAATAAGGTAATTTCATATACATATTTATTATTCTTAAGCACCATATTAATTCAAGAATAATTATTTTTTTATATTTATATTCAAAAGGCGCCACATATTAACACATTCCTAGTAAGTGCACACTCAAATGGGCGTTATTTGCCAATTATTGGACGTGCAATTTAAATAATGCCCTTTGCCTCTTCTAATTTCGCCCGTTTATTTAAGACTAGAATACAAAATAAGTTGCCGACAACTATTTGACACGTGACCATCTTTTTTATTGTGGGTTATAATTGCTTTGATGGCGAAAAATACCAAATTGCCACTCTAAGGCAATTTGGCATCCCAAACGACGTGCAGGTAAGGTCAATCAATGCTCGTGGCCCTCTTTTGCCACGTGGTGTACTTACAATGGCCGGCCAGCAAACTCTGTTTCAATATCTCATTTCGCACACTGCAACAGCCGACAACTGCTGTTACAGCAGTTACGGCATGTCCCACCAGCCATTTTCTTTGGCCTCCCTTTTTTTTCATTTACAGACAAGAGACATTCAATACTTCTTGTAACTGCTCCAAGCAGCCTTTTAAGCCCAATGCACGGACCATTGCCCGTGACTCCAATGCGTCTTCTTCCTGGACTTTCAATTCTTTTTCCCCGAAATTTCAGTTTTCTTTTTCTCTCTTTTTTCTTTTCTTTTTCATAAAGCTTCAGAAATTCGAACCTTTCTGTACAGAGATCCGATTGAAGCGTAGAAATGGCATTCGAAAGTTTATAAAATGCACTATAAGCCTGCATAACTTTCTTTCCATAAAATTCAACGTGTCAAGAATAATTGAGGTTTAAATTTTTTTCATTTATAAATTTCAATTATTAAATTCTTTCATTCCAAAGAGAATAAGGTCTCTATATTTTGTAGGTTTACTCCACTACTTATAAATTATAATTATATAAGAAGAATCAAAATTTAACACTTCTTTTACATAATCAAAATTTGTTGGCACGACGAACGTAAATGCACATCTTGTATATTTTGTATTATCTTCTCACCTTACAACATATTCCAAGATGATATCTGACTTAAAAAAAAAAAAAAAAAACTTGGAAATATGAATTTGTGTGAGCAGAGCATTATACTGTATCCATAAAGCGTTTGATTCAGGGTAAAGGGTCAAGCTCCCTTCGCCTATTCACAGTTGTCCAAATGGAATTTCTATGGATACCCAGTAGATCTGATGTCAGTTTCAACTACTCATTCCTTGATCCACCGTGACGAAAACATTTGCTGGTACTGCAACAGCGGACTCAATCACGACTTGGTTGCCCGAAAAACTCCTCAAAGCGTGGTTAGGAAACAAGTGCTCACTTACACTTAGTGAGTATTGTACATGATTTACAAGGTTGGGAAACAATAGGAGCTGTCTAAAATCAACGGTCCACGAGGTCCCATTCCCATGGACAGAACCTTTTGCGATTGTTGCCCTGATGTTCATCCCCACGGCATTGTTTCTGTCCACCAGAACCTGTTCGATTTGCTTGAAGCGACCCTTGGATTGGTCCAATTGAACAATGTCAATCCCTTTATCAGAGCCAGAAAACATGTTATCAACAATGCTGACCCCCTTTATTACCCCATTTATTGATTTCAATGAAATGTATGCATCTCCAAGGAAAAAACTGTTGGTAATGGTTACTTGAACTGGGTCTTCGGCAACAATGCCAGTGTAGTCCAAGTAACAATTTAGAATCCGGGTTTGTGTCAAACCGGGCAGTTTCAGGTAAATGCCAGTTCCCCCAAAACCCGTTGCCTTATTGTAGCAATGTACGCCGGAAAGTGTATTGGCCTGACCCGAAACCATTACTCCCACAGCAGCCGAAAAAATGACCACATCAGTGACAGCATTGTCATTGCCAATTAGGTTAATTGCAGTGCCCGAGAAATTTCTTTCGCCGGGATCACCGCCAGCCGTAATGTGTTGCCCAAGGAAGGAGTTTCGGATGTAGGTTTCATGGCCTTTCTGGACCAGAATACCAACAGTGCTGAAATGCGCGATGTAACAATTGTCTATGCCAATTCGAAGTGAATTTATGACCGAAATGCCACTGCCCCTGTAATTGCCGTCCAGCATAAGATCTCTGAGAGTTATGTACTCGTAGTTGTAGGATGATGACAATTGCGACGATGATGGCGGAGATAAATCGATCAGATACCCATCCGTCGGAAAATTATCCGACGCTCGCAATGTTCCCCCGCTGATCTGTTTGATCAAAAACAAAAAACACAAAAAAAAAAAAAAAAAAGATTCAGTCAACTAAATAAATAACCAATTACTTGATGGCACGTGGAGCTTAACCCCACAGATATTATTCTCTAATGAGATATTTGTTCAGCTCTAATCTATGTTATGCTTGATCTCGCTGCTCAAAATTTACAAAAAAAAAAACAAAAAATAAAAAATAAAAAATCAACGTTCAAGCTTTCACCATGTCATATGGCACGAGCGACTAAAGCAGAAGTCAAAATTTGATGTTCCTTTTAATCTCTTTTGCTGACGCGTGCATATTTACCAAGCCAACATTAGAGTTAGGCCAAACCGTTTAAACAATTTTATAAAATAAATTCTCGAGAAGAGTCAAATAAAGCAGTTTGAGACTATTGTACCGAACATGGAAACTTGGTATGAACTTAAAAAACGAAAAAAAAGCTGCATTTCGTAAGAAATTCCAGAATGTTTATTAACACACCAGTAGATTTCCTACTCCGGCGGCCGGCAACTTTAGAGGCTTGCTAATCAGGTAAATCCCACCTTCAAGGTGCAAATGTGCACCTCCAAGATTGGTGATTCCTTCCATCAACAACCCTGAACTGGAACCATTAAGTACTTCTGCTATTGCTCTGGAAAATGCTTCGCTGCTGTCGACCTTCCCAGTTGGATCTGCCCCGTAAGATGTCACCGGGTACACTCGTGCACCAGACACAGCCTGATTGGCACCGGCCTGCATCATCATCGACAGTCCAACACAAACTTGATCATGATCATCACCCAAAATTTCTCTTTTCAAAGTTATAATGGAAAGAAGATTAATGAGCAAAAGAAGGACAAGACGAAGTATAATTACCTCTGGAGCCAGAGCAGGGGAGGGGGGAATTGATGAAGAAGAAGCCATTTCACGACGTAACAACGAAGACTTCAAAGCTTGCATTTTTCTCATCTGATCATGATATTGACCGCTAGAGAATTGGGCCAATGGCGAAAGCTCGTCATCTCCACTGACATGGGCTATGGCCAAACAAGCCAACACCACGACAAACATGGAAAAAACTAGAACTCTTCTCTGCAACATTCTGGCTCCCACGTCTTGTTCCCTCTATATCTCCTTCTCTATGCTACATACAGGTAGTTTGAGAACAACCATTGGGTATTACGAATATTTATATAATAAATAAAGTGCACAAGGAGAGAGAGAGAGAGAGAGAGAGAGAGAGACTAAGACATGGGAAGAGGAGAGCTTAACAAAACAAAATATTTCAATAGATATTGGAAAGAAGTTTCATTGTTAAATTGGATCACACATGTAGCATTTATTATTTGTTTTTTATTTTTACTTTTTTTGAGGGAATTTTTTGTTCTTTAATAAAAGTCGAGGTTTGTTACATGTAAATGGGCTTTGCTTGCGTCCGACACATGAAACCTTCTCCCCAGGCAGAAAAGTAAGCCAGTTACCAACCGCTTACTTTAGTTTAGGGACTGGTAGTCTGACATTTGTGTAAAAGGTATTCTTATAACGCGCATATTTCTTCCGTATAAAGATTTCTTGTTGAATAAAGTAATAATTTATTAGTTAAAAATTCAGATGTTTATCTAAAGTATCTTTCGTATAGCTCGTGATTCTTTGAATCGCCCCCCCAAAAAAAAAAAAAAATAACAAAATAACAAAAATAAATTCTTAGCTGCTCAATGGCTGGCTAGATTAAGAAAGGAACACAAAGACGATGGAGTAATAGCAGTTAATTTAGTCTTAATTTTCTTCATTTTTAATGTATATTATTGGGATCCTTCATCTTCTTACTATGTTTTTATTGCTATTGCTAGATATTATATTATGTGTTATTTAATTTTAAGATGTTATTATAATTGAGTGATTACATAATCAATTATATTTATTTACATAAAATTATTATCATATATTATAAATTATTTTATAACTTATAGTTTAATACATATAAATAGTAAAAGATTAAAAAAAAAAAAAAGTTCTTTTGAAGGTCCTACAAGAAAATAATTAATCTGAATTAAAAAATTACAATCAATTTGAAGCAAAGTCTTTCCAACTTGAAAAAATATTTGTTTTGGTTAAAGAGTAAGAATTTCATTGTTTTTTTTTCTTTTTTTTTTTTTTGAGCTACATCGTTTACCTTATTAGCTCAGGAAGAAAAGAAAGTCAAATTCTTTGAATTTTTTAGGCGGTAAGGCAGCAGTCAAGAATTGGAAGCCAAAATTGCCTGTCTGGTTGTCTGATTGAGTAGCCCAGCAGTCCGTCCAGCCTAGTTTTCTGTAAGTGAATGAATTGTCGGGAATGTCTCTCTCGAAAAACAGCTGATATGCGCCAACCGTTACCCGGAGAAGACGCCGCAGAATAGATTTTGGGCTCAACAAACGTATGAGAATGAGGTCACTCTTAACGATACGTAGAAGTGTTACGGGCCTATGGATGAATTTATTGTGTCCTACCTATGTGATCTTGAAAATATTTTTTAAATTATTTTTTCACATTTAACTTATAAGAATTTTTTTAAAAATTAATTTTAAAAATATATTTAATTTAAAAATTGAGTGTATACAAATGAATAGATAATTTTCTTTCATATAAATTTTGAACAAATTATAACCGTTAGATTTCTTCTTAATCTAATAGTAGATATTATATCCCTTTAATTTTCTATCTACAAGCATTTATTATATGACATATTTCCAATGTATTTGTATACATTTAACATATTATCTTTCTCTAAGAGATATTTAAATTTAACATATTATTCTCCCTAAGTAATGATCGTGACAGTTTAACTTTTTATTTACCAGCATTTATTATATAATTTACTTCTAATGTATTTCTCTTCCCTAAGAGATATATACATTCTCTAAGAGATATTTAAATTCAACATATTGTTCTTTTCTATGAGGTGGCTATTACATCTTTCAACTTTCTATTTACAAGTATTTATTATATTATATATTTTCAATATATTTTTCTTCCCTGGAGAGTGTATATATCCTTCTCTAAGAGGTGTATAGATTCAACGTATTATTCTGTCACGGGGCCATTACTCTCTCCCCAAAAGGCTAACCTCCATTACTCTCCCCAAAAGGCTAACCTCCAACCTATTGGGGTGTGCAGCGCCCACGCTTATAAGGCCCAAGAATTCCCTTTTCCTTTCCGATGTGGGACTCCGTCACATTCTCCCCCACCGATTCCATCGACGTCCTCGTCGTGGACCGGGGCCCCCCTGCCTACTCCTCCTACTCTTGGGCCTAGAGCGCTCGGCGGCGGACATCGGATCGGGACGGGTCGGCTCTGATACCACTTGTCACGGGGCCATTACCCTCTCCCCAAAAGGCTAACCTATTGGGGTGTGCAGCGCACACACTTATAAGGCCCAAGGATCCCCTTCTCCTTTCCGATGTGGGACTCCGTCACATTAGTATTTAAATTCAACGTATTATCTTCCTCTAAATAATGACTGTGACAGTTTAACTTTTTATTTATCAGTATTTATTATATAATCTATTTTTAATATATTTCTTTTTTTTAAGAAGTGTATAAATTTAACGTATTATATTTCTTTAAAAGATATATAAATTTAACATATTATTTTTCTCTATTAGATGTCTAGATTTAACGTTTTATCTTTCCCTAAGTAATGACCGGAAGGAGGGGAGAATCTGCTTTGATGGAAACCAGGAACAAAGGGTTCTTTTTATAGGAAGAAGAGGGACTTTTTAGCTCTAAAAGGAAAGGAATTGTCCAAACAAATTTTGGAAACTCTAGATACCTAAATTTTATCCAAAAGGCCAGAAAACCAAACAATTTACTGCCGCCATAATTATTTTCTTTTTTTATTTGAAAAAATTTGATCAATTTATTACGACTATCAAATAAACAAATTATCTTGATATAAATATATTCTAGTAACAATTATTTTTAATAGATTAATTAATAAAATTATTAATTAAAAAATATTTTATAAGTATTATATTTTTATTAGATCGACAAATAAATTTTTAAATAAAATATAATTTTAAATTAATTATTTTTTTTAATAAATTAATAGATATAATTTTAAATATTAAATTTTCTTTTACTTATATAATTTTATTTGTACTAAAAAAAATGTTAACATGTCAAGTAATTATTTTAAATTATTTTGTAAAAATATATAAGAGAAAAAAATTATTAAGAGTAAATAAAAATTTAAAAAAAATTATAAATATTTTGATATTTTAAAATTTAAAAATTAAGAATTTAAAAAATATATTTGTTACAATGTCATAAATAATATTTGTAATTAAAAATTACATTATTATTATAATTAAATTTCTTCCTTTTTAGAATTTAATAGTAAATTTAAAATTCTTAAAATAATAATTTTGAATAAAATCCAATAACAATATAGGTTTGAAATCTCTATAAATTATCATATCATACACTTTTTACTCTCAATTTTTTTATATACAAATATTCACACCCGGTTTCTTACAATATTGCATTTTTAATTATTTTCATTATACAAATTAGTTATTAATCTTAAAAATTAAATTTATTTTATTTATTTTTTTTAATTTTTAATTAATATTAACATTATAATAATTACATTAACTCATTTACATATCACATTAAATTTTTATTTTTTATAATTATTTTATTTTTTATACTACGTATTAGAAACATTAGACATGTCATTCGTCAACTTAATTTAGCTCTCTGTCTGTTGGATTTTTTTGAGACCAATGCAAAGAGGTTGGAATATTGTCACCTCTGTCCGATGAATCAACAGGAATGGTATCGTTTTCAATTTCTTTTTTTTTATTATTGTTTTTTGGTCGGAAAACAGGAGTCGTACATTGGTACATGCTTTAAGAAGATTCAAGTTGAATGTGTAAATCTAAAGGCACAATTGAGACCTACTTTGTATAGGGATGCTCGGTTCATGCCCCCTCCCCCCTTGTATAGTTTATGATTAACGAAACAGTTATCATATGCTTGCAGTTATAGGAGTGAATATTCGTGACGTAATGAAACAACTTAATCCAAATCGCAAGCAAATTAAAACGAAGTAGTCAGTTTTATTGTGAATCACAGGTTCCTTTGGAATGTCTTGATGAATCAATATTGAGTTTGTACTCCTCTTCTTTAAAAAGAAAAAAAATTAAATCAGGACAAAATGATACCGAATTTTGTACTTTAGTATTGAGATGTCGTTTTCGGAACCGTTACAACTACAAATGATTTCCCAATTTGAAGACAAAAAATAGATTGGGACATTAAACTAACCCCATAACACCCCCCCCCCCACCACCACCCATCGTTATTCAATTGGAAAGAAAGTTCAACCTTATCAATTATCAAATTTCTTCGAGTGTTTTCACAGTGGTAAATGGATTTCTTTGTATTTGCAACGACGGTGGGCAATAAAGTGAACTAGGAAAACCCCCTTTTCTTGAATCGTACAGCTGGGCATGGCTCGCGAAAATGCTGGAATATTACCCTTAGTTCTTTAGTGATGTTTTGAATTCTGTGGTGCAAGTCAACCCGTGGGTTCGATTGGAGCAGTGGTGCAGAGAAAGCAGACAATTGGGTGCCCAATTTCTCTCTGTCACATGCGTCTACCAAATCAAACCAATCAACCCCAGTGGAATCAAAATATGGTGAAAATTAGGTGATTGCAGATATCCTAACCATATGTCATAAGTAAACAAATCTTCTAACTGCCCTCTCGTTCTTTTTATTTTTATGCATATGTGTATGCATAGGCATGAGTAACATTAATTCCTTTTCTATGTTTTTAGGTCCTCTACTCTTCTCAAGTTCAACTCTATGAGCACACCCAAGAACCAATGTAGTCCTTTGTATTCTTTTATGGGGGAAAAACCAACATGGGACTTAAAATATACAAAAGATCTGGAGTCGATTACGTTATCAAGTTCATTCCCCTTACGAAATATGCTTGTTGAAGTGATATAATTAGGAGTAAAATTGTATCAATGCATAGGTTTTCAAGTACAATATTAACAAGCGTGGGGGCATTGGGATTACATAATTGATTGGAAGAAGAAAGACCACACAACTCCACAAGAAAAGAATTTGTTCTCATGCACTCAATGATGGTGTTGGGTGGTAAGGTCGTCTGAAACATGCTGCTCCTTCACCCTAAAGAAACGAGACAACAAAAAATAATAATAATAATAAAAAAAAAACAATTCCTTGCCTTCTAGTTGACGCTTGACATCAGCCCAACGAGTTCGTGTAAGGGCAGGCGTATCTTTCAAATACTAAAAAACTGGGGTTAGGTTCCCTGATAGATTATCTGACGGTTGTTTACCGTTACACACAACATTCAACGAAGACAACGAAATTTACCACCCCAAAACAATGCATGTGCTCGTGCCTTTTGATTTGGCACGTAAACGGTGCTTCTTGCACGTTTATTGTTTGGGCATATAGATTTATGAACAAGCAAGTTGTTAGAGCTTTAATTGACGGCGGCGGCACAAACTTGAGCAATCCTCCTCTCTTTGCGGTACAACACCCCCGGAAAATAAGGAGAATCACACAAAACAGTGGGTTTAGAGAGTGGTAAGGAACTCTGACTCTCATCTTAAATAATAATCCACACTCATCGCGCTCTGTATGATAAGCAATGTGACATTCACGTGACCCCCGGGAGGGCAGCATTTCTAAAAGTACAAATTCTTTTGTCCGCCAGGATCATATAATGCAGATGAAATCTAGTACGCATGCCTGAAAATAGAAAGTAATGTTTTCCGTGATTCTCCCACAGAATTACTTGAAAGAGAACAAATTCACTTGCCCACGGTAGATGGGGAGAAAGGCCAGTGATCACTGATGAACCTCTTTGTTCCTTTTGTTTCCCACCCCAAAAAGGTGATTAGGAAGAAATCAAGTTTGCCAAAAGCCTATTCTGAAATTAAAATTCCATTAATGCATTTCTTTAGTGCAATTTTCTCAATCTGAGAGCTTCCACACAGGCACAAGAGTCATTTAGATGGTCTGCCAAAGGAAGGATAAAAAAGATTAGCCCACAACAGGGGACTGCTGTACAGTAAATACAGGATCAGCATAAAACCGAAGAAGACTCCAGTAGGAACCCCGGCTGTCAACACAACAGCTGTGCCATTTGATTCTATAACAACCCAACGGAAAATGAGAAACATCCAACAGGCAACTTGTGAAACCTTTGCCCATTACCGTACATCTCAAAACACACAAATGCGTGAACCATGTCATTGCCATCACCATTTCTCTCCCTCGTCTGCCTTTGTATGCTCCGCTCCAAACTGAAACAGCTTTTTGTTCATTTGTATCATGTCATCAGGCTTCCAAGCTCCATAGTTTAACTGAACTTGCCCCACAATTTCTCTGCTTGGTCTGGGCTCCTTAAGTGACACACTGGAACAGAGGACGCAATACAACTTGGATACCCAACTGACTCATGTAATCTGGTGTCATATTCCTCAATTGCACACAAAGGTTTAATGATAAACGGAAGCCTGACTTTGATGAATAATTCCTCTGGATTTCTGGAGTCTGCATTAAAAGTGAAAAGCTCTGACCCGGCGCAAGGCCGGGTATTTGATACCAATGCCAAAAGTTAGATGCTGTTGTAGTAACAAACAAACTCAAGCAGCATAAAGGTAACTACTAATATTATTTTGTTGGCTTTATGTTCCCAAGGGTCGATAAACTAATGGAATTCAAAGAGTAGAAGAAAATTCATCCATGCCATTACAAATCCCTGAAGGTTGGACAACTAATTGACTGAGAGGTGCATTATGGATTGCTGAAAAGTGGAACATGCCATTGATCCATAAAGTTTGAAATAGGTTATGCAGACAAAAAATTCAGTGAACCTGCCCCATGGAGATGAAGGATGCCTTCGTGTCGAGCAAGAAACATATGAAAGGCCAGAACTCATATAGGTTCAAGACAAAAATGGAAATGAGACATGAGAGGAACAAAATTACACTAACAGAGGAGGGAATTTCTAATAACAGTGTTCTATTTCATGTTCTACCCCTTCTAAAAAGAACTATGTTTTGGGGGAACTGATGAACATACCTCACTTTAAAGAAAAACATGGGGACCCTGAAAGGGATGTGTAATCACTTCATGATAATGTTCAACAGAAGCTACAGACCATCCTCAGTAACTTGCGATAAAATCTCCCCATTTTGCATTCTTTTTGCCTCTTTTTGCAAGCCAACAATGCTAGAGATGGCACAATTGCAGACATCTAGAGCACCACCAAGGTCCAGGACTTGTTTTCTAGGCTGCAAATGAAAACAGTCCCTGGGCTGTTGACCATGCACTAAAAGCAAACACAGATTGGAACAGGCTTCTTGGTCTATAAGGCGCAACCTTGCAGCCAAACTTTGTATTAGCATTGCTTTTAAATAGTCCTTGGAGATTTCAAGACCATTAGCTCTTAATGGTTCATTATCAAGCAGGTTTGAAACAGATAAAGCAAATCCAGTAGATGAAGTCAATTTGAAACAACTAAATGCAAGTGCAGTAATAATTTTTGAACTTCTGTGGTCCATGCCAATGAAAGATAAGGCAACTAGATCAATTTCTTCTGTTAGCTTCACTTACTGGAAAGATATTTGAATAACTTGCTGGAGAGAATTGGGAATATTGGGCCTAGTATAAATTTCCTCAACTTGTTCATTGCAGCTCACATCCTTTTCTTTAAGTGTGAAGATGCCCATGAGTTTAAGTACATCCACCACAGCTCCTAAAAGTCTAGCTCTCGAAGCCAGAAGCCATCACTGGAAATAACATGATTTATCTAATATAACAATGGATAACAGAGTTTCCCTTGAAGAACATATACCATGATAAGCCCCAACAAGCATTTCAATGATACTCTTAATGAAACTGTGGCCAATTTCAGCACCAATTTCACCAGAGATATCCCCAAAATTTTTTCCATTTGCGGGCAATTTTTAAAACTGGATGCTAGTCTTGATAACAGTAGCAGCTGAACCTTCCTCTCAGATTGAGAAAATTGCACAAAAGATTTTAAACAGTAGGAGCACAATTCAGATTGAACCTTGTTTATTAGTTGCTCAAATATAAATGCAGCTGTGATCCACGTTCCGTGACATGCTGTAAATGTCCTGGCTCTATAAGCAGGCCAATTATTGCCTTACCCCAACATTTTCTTTGCACACTCAACAGTGAAAGCCTCATAGCCAACCAAGTGATTACAAATTGAATTTTCCCGGTGCATCTCAAGGTTGCAGGCTTCCCAATCTTGGTTGATGACACAACCCCAAAAGCTTTGAGAGTGCAACAGTATAGAATAGATAATCTGTGTATAGCAAGCAAATAAGCTGAACCGATGTACACTCTCAAGCAAAAGCTTTACCTTATTAAATATTTGGGCAGTGACAGCACTGACTTCATAGAGATTTTCAATGCAAGTTAAAGAAAATATGCATACATTATATAGCATCTTCGAAACCATGGCTTTACTCTCTTCTCCATTACAATATGGAACCACACAAATTGATAAATTTACTTGCCTCACAGCCATGATGCTTTCATGCTCATCTACAAGATGCTCAATTACTAATCTAATTTGATCCAGCACCAAGACACCCAGTTCAGGATTTTCTCTGTCAAGAATAAGAAGAAGATTGAGCAGACTTCGAACTTCCTGAAATACCCTAGTATTTGTTTGACAAAGATCCATTAATGACTTGATCAATGAGATAATTTGATCAATAATCATCAAGATGATTCGTGTTTTCAGAGAGGAACAATCTGACAGGGAATAAATTACTGTTCTTCCATGAAGCTTTCTGGATACATCCACCAAAATTCCAAATGCCATCAGAGTTTTGGATGTCGTTGCTGACTGGATTGAAATCTCAACAATGGTCAATAAATGAGCAAATTCAGGCAAATTGTCACTAAGGCATATTAGGCAGTATAACTAAAAGCATCTGCAAATCAATAATATGAGAATGAGTCAATAGATTTCAACTTTGGGACTGGAATCACAACTTCACTGGATGAGTTCGAAAAAAAGAAAGAATAAAAAAAAAACACCCAATACAAGATCTGTAAAGCTTCACATTGCAGAGCAGATGGAAGGTTAGTGTCATCTGCTGCTCTAAGTAAAGTTTTGATTGCTTGTGAACTAACACAAGACTGACAAGCACCTCTTACAAATATGAGGTAAAGGCACCTTAATGCTGTTGCTTGCAGTCTCAAAGTTTTCTCTTGGCTAAGATACAAGAAAAGCAAGTCCACCTGCATCAAAACAGCAAATTAAAGGACTTTAAATAGCAACCATACCTTTATATTTTGCATGCTTTTAATCAACAAGCATGGATTGTAAGAAGCCCTTTATCATATGATCAATAAAAACTGCATGAACATTCAGTTAGAAATGCAAGAATTAGATTGTGTGCGTGAACAGGTGTGTTCATCAGAAAGAAAGAGAGCACAATCTCAAATATGCTGAGTCTATTACTTCCCCCACTAAAGTTAAACAAAACAATAAAGAATTTGTCTGTATGAGGCCATTAGGCCAAAAAGTTTCAAATTCCAGAGAAAGCAAGTTAGAAATAAGAGGAGTTCAAGCTCAACTAAAATATTTGCTGAAAACTGTCAGAGATTTGAAAGTGTACCTATTCAGATAGAAGAAATGTTGATTTTGAAGCAAGTTTAGAGAGAGGAACCAGCATTGCAATTAAAAACTCCTCGCCTGAAGAGTCCAGAACCAGCTTCAGACCTGTCTGCAACAATCTAAAGTTTAGTATCATGTTATGGACCCTGAGAGAGATACACAGGTACAATGATAAGAGAATCACCCTGTCCCACGACTCTAGATGTTCACTGAAGTTATTGGTGCATTTTGTATTCTCAAACAGACACAAAATCAGATTGTTTCTAACTCGTTCCATTTGCTGATGACAGGTATGTACTTAAAGCAGACATTCTACGAGCAGTAATATGTATGTTATGTGTTACCTGTTAATGATGATATAATTAATTTGCAGTCTGAAGATAAAAACTCCCAATGCATTTAATAGTAATTAGACATCAATATTCCCCAACCAAACACTGACTCACAAAGGCAAGATTTTAACTCTAGAAGGAAGACATAGGCTTCAAAAATCATTTTCCATTGTAACCCAAACTATTAACCCAGAGTCAAGACATGCTTTTGATAGATAACATATAAAAATCAGTATAGACATTTTCCATGTTGTTGGTATTATAATATTTAAACACACTATAACATACAACCAATGCATATTATCCTAATTTTTACACACTGTAACACACATAAGCTCCCCTATGACTTGCTACATAGAACATATACAATTATGTGCCCACAGGAGGATACTCAAAACTACTTGGATCAGAGCTCCCAACTTCCCCTCTATTATGGTGAGAAGAAAGGGATACAGTGGGAGAGCTTCGTACAAAATCTTGCAAAATACCATCTATACATAAAAATTTGCAGCTGCAAAGAAATGGAGGAGAGACAGAACCTTATATGCTTTCTTGGCAATAGAATATGAACAACCCAACTTTGCAAAAACACGTACTCCAGCTAGTTTTACTGCCAATGAGGTTTCAGATGATGTCAACACATTAAACACAAGCTCTAAAACAACAACTGAAAGGTCATCTGCCAGCTCACTAAAACAACCTGCAGCAAACCAAGATGCTTTTACCTGCAAAAGAAAGGTAGCACATTAATTCCAACGTTCATGAAGAGAATCATTTAATTGTAATAGAAAGGAAACATCCACCAGGAAAACCTTACTTCTGTAACATGGTCAATTACAGCATAAGTGCCCTTTCATCTTTTCTAATGATGATATAATAGCATTTAAAAAATGGAATGAATGTAAAGTCTTTATGTTGATGCAAGTTAGTTTGATGCTCAAAACAAGTTAACATCATATTCTGATAAAAATCTTTATGTTCATAACTTCGTTCCTGAATAATCCCAATACTTGAAACTGTCATCACAGCAATAACTATGCTCCCGATGCTAAATGCACCTCAAGCCCTATGAATTAGTAAAATGTTGTTACCTACAATGCAAATAGTGTGCATGAGGAGGTAAAACAGTTGCACATATATGCATGCCATGCACTAAGGAAAAAAGCCCCACTCAAACAACAACAAAACGGAACCAAAGGATTGCAGATAGAATGTCACATATACACATCAACTGTCTGGAGTGAGAGGAGGATCTCCAATTTTTGTTTCAATGACCTTGGACATAATAGGGACAATGATCACAGAAACCAGGATTGCATTGCAAGAATGAGATAAATTACTGACCTCACCTCCAATATATCAGAAGATACCAAGCCATATATGAGTGCTGTCTTTTGCAAAATTGGCCCAGCAACCAAAAAGAACCGATGCAAGAGCTCTTGACTCAGCATCCCCCATATCAAAAACAAGTTTTACCCTGTTTGGAATTTCCATATGATTGTGAACCCTAGCCTTTGACAGAATCCCTTTGTATTGTTTGTTTTTCTTTTCCTCCTTGCGACCTCGGAGCTCTGATGAGAAAACCTTGACAATGGAAATCCTCATTTCTTTACCGCCAGACATAAAGGCATGAGAAAGCCTAAGGTGGATAGCATTGGCAAACATCCTATCCTCTCCTGGAACCAAGTCAAACACATTATACGCAGCCATTGTCGGCTGCGGTTCTCTACTTCACCCCTGAAATTTTGGCTCAACTTGTAGTATTGACTCAACTGATTGGCCTTAATTAAAGAAAATTTCAAAAAATTATATCTTGAAGTCTCTTGCCTCTCAACTGGGTCAAGCAAAAAATGCTCCCAAGTATCAAGAAAGGACTTGAATCTTCCAAATATGTTGCCTCTCAAGAAAATAATGCTATCAAAAAGGAAACAGTGAACTGACCAGGTATTTCAGAGCAGCTCAATGCTCCGTCCCATGACACAAGCTGCAGAAATCTTCTTCATTGCAGGTGAGATTCTTTTAAACCTTTTTTGTTTTTTTTTTGTTTTCCTGAACTATAAAACAATTTCAAAATGAATCCATCTACTTATGCATAAACCTAACGTCCAATAGCATTATTTTTACTCCAATTTATCTCAACCTTTTTTTTGGATGGATAATAAATAGTCTAATGGTTTAGAGTGAAACTAACTTCCAGGTTTTTAAAAACATGACGTGAACACCAAAAACATCCCAAATAAGAAGAAAGAGCACCAAAAAAAAAAAAAGATAAAAAAAGAAATTACCGCTGTGCGGAAAATCAAATCGCAGTCAGAACTACGTCGGCAAAAACAAAATCAAGGTGGGACATTTACTGGCAATGGAATCTTGTAGTAAATTTATTCTTGCAGGAGCATCTTCAACTTCGTCTTCATCTTTTTCTTCTCCACGCATTGTTGCCGATTTTCTTAGTGATACCGTTCGCTTTTAATCCCACAAATATCGCTAAGAGTATAGAAGTCCTCAATACGATTTAGGGTTGTCTTTTCTTTTTTTTTTTTTTTTTGATTTGTTTTACTGTTTCTTCTGCCTTTTTTTCAGTTTGCAAGCCAAACGGTCGCGCTTCCTTGCTTCTAGCCCCGTTGCCCCTGCACTTAGCTCTTTATTTCCTTCTGCTTAAGTAGAATATCCGAGAGGTAGCCCTGTTCAAGAGCGAATGTGTCATAGTCAAAGCTGGAATCGCTTCAAGCACATCACATAACGATAGAATCCCTTCCCCAGATGAAATGGTGAAAAAGCTTAGCTCCCGAATTTGTGGCAAGTCCGCCGCGAAGGCAAACGTCCCCAATGCCCCGCCCACAGAATTACAGAATCTCAGTAGGTGCTCCAGCCCTCCGCCAAGGAATGTTAGTTTGGTCCTAACAAAAAAATATTATTACCCCTTAAAAACAAATTTGTAAATTATCTTCAATTTGTCCCGGTAATTGTGTTAAGTTTAAGCTTCCAGGTGCGTTTTCACCTGTCCTCTACTGTGTAATTAAAATTTTGTTTAATTGTATTTAAAAAAATTAATTATTTTTTTATTTTAAATTTTAAAATTTAAATTTTTAAAAATAAAGATAAAATATTTTTAAAAATTATATTTAAGATATTTTTTAAAATATTATTATTAATATATTTTTATATAAATTATAATTGTTAATTTTTTATTTAAATTTTATATAAAATTAATATATTTTTAAATATTTAATAATTATAATATTTATTTATTTATTTTAAAATAATAATTATTTTTTAAAAAATATTTTTAATTATTATTAATTTAAATTATACTTTTATTATTTATTTAAATTAATAAAATAAAATAAAATAAATATTAAAAATTATTAATAATATGTTTAATGTTAAATATATAATTTTAAATATTAAAATATTAATTATTTTTTAATATATTTTTATAATTATTTTATATGTTAATAATTATTTAAATAATATTTTTTTATAAAATATTTTTAATTTTATTAAAAATTTTTATTATATTTTTATTATTATTATGAAATAATACAAAATTTTGAATAATAATATTTTTATTCTTAATATTTTTATTTTTAATATTTTTATTTATATTATTTTATCTTATAATATTATTAAACAAAATTTTAATAAGTTAGAATTAATGATAAAAAATTTACACTTCTTAATTATCTTTTTATTTTTCATTTTTCTTATCATTTGATTCATATCATTATATCAATTCAATATATTTGATATAATTAATTAAATATAATTAATGATATATTTTTTTATATATATCTAAATTATAAGATATAAATTGTGATAATTTAAATGTTAAATTAAATTTATTATATGATATAAAAATTATATTATTTTTATATATTAATTTTTTAATATATTGAAATAATAAATTATTTTAATTTATATAAAATAATAATAATAATAATAATTTAAAAATATAATAAAATTTTAAAATATTATTTAATTTTAAAATTTAAAATTCTTAAGTTAAGGTATTTTTTATTAATATTTGAGAAATTTATATATATATTTAATTATCTTCTTTATCTCTATTATTTTTGTATCACATATTTTTTCTTAAATGATTTTAATAATTTTAACATATGAATATAGTAATTGATCAAAAAGTAAATTATAGATTTTAATAGTATAAAATTGTACTTATTAAGTGTAATTTTTATAAATTTTTATTTAATTAAATGAAAATAATCAAATTAAAATATAATAAAAATTAAATAATTTGAATATAATAAATTAAAATTAAATAATAATAATAAAAATAAATATTAAATTACCTTTTATTACGTTATTACAAAATTAAGTTTTTTTTTTATAAATTATCTCTTCTTTTGATTTGTATAAAATTGTACAATTATTGAGAATTTAACGAATCTCCATAATAATAATAATAATAATAATAATAAAATAATAAATTAAATAAAAAAAATAAATTTATCCATGAAAATATAAGAAAAATAATATATTTAATTTATTTTCAAAATTTATTAAATTACACATTTTTAATATTAATAATTAGAGATAACACAATATATATATATATGTAATATGTTACAATAATAATATATACATTTTATATAAACTATATCAAATTAACTCATATATATAATAAAATTATTTATTTTATAATTTTATTAAATAAATTAACATTCAATCAAATTAAATATATATTATACTTTTATAATTATTAATTAAATTTTATCATATATTTGTAATTATTTATTAACATATTCAAATTATACAATCAATTTTTACTATTATATTATAATATATTTTTTTTCATCAAAGATAACTAAGATTTTTATTTATTTTAAAAGAAATTATTTTTGAAAATAATTTTTATAAATTTATTTAAATATAATAAAATTTTAGATAATATGCAACAAATTATTTTATATAAAGTATAATTTATAAAATATAAACAAATTTTATAGTGATATAAATATAATAATTGTTGATATAAAATTGTAATTGATCTTATAAAATATTATTTATTTAATAATAATATTTTATACATAATATAAAATTTTATTATATCAAATTAACTTGATAAGATTTTGTGTTAAAAGTTATTATTTTAATATATAATTCACACATTAATAAATTAAAATAAAGAAATAATTTTAAAATTTAATTAATATTTTTAAAATTTAATTTAATTAATTAATTAAATTAATTTAACATTTAATTAATCATGATATCAATTTGATTTAATTCATAAACATGAAAACACTAAAATTGGAAGAATTTGGCTAAAAATAAAAGAAAAAAAAATTTAATTAAATATATTATTGAGTTAATTTTAATTTTAAATATAAATAATTATAATTTAACTTAAAAATTTATTTAAATTATTATGAATTTTTAAATTTATAATTAAATTATGAATTTTATTTAAATTTTTAATTTATTTATTAAAATTAAAAAATTAAAAAATAATAAAAAATTTAAAAATTTTTATAAAAATATTTAAATTTAATCATTTAAAATAAATTTTATGTAAAATATATTATATATAATTATTATTTTATTAATAATAATAAATATATATATATATTTTTATTATTAAATATTAATTTTATTAATTTAAATTTTAATTAAACTAATTAAACGAGGAAACTTTAAACTCAATTCAACGATGGATTTGATTTTTCAAAACATTAGCCTTAATTTTGGACAATAACGTCGGGAAGACACAGATGTTTGCGCGCCTGTGCCTTTTATCTTTACCGCTCAAAACACGTGTCATCCACTTATCATGCGTGCCACGTCACGAACAAGTGGCTTCTTGTTCCGCGCCCACTCGGGAGCCACACGACTCGAACGACCGTACTCCATCGTAATACGCAACAAACTAGCCCTGTTTAAAGGAAATAATAATAATTAAAAAATAAATAAAAATAAAAAATAGAGACCAGAAAAAGCCAGTGACTCGCGGCGGCGGCTGCTAGTGAGGTCGCTAGCCAAATGGCTTTTGCCAGGTTTGCCGCCGGGTCGGACATGGCAATTTCCCGAATTAGATCGAAAACTCGCTCTCGCGTAATCAAGAGCAGTATATCCATTTTACCGCAGTTTTTGGTGCTCTGTCTCCTGTCAAGTTGTTCCACTTCTTCTCCGGCTGACGCTTTCACCGGTAAGTCCTTTATTTCCTTTGAGTTTCTATTCTTGTCGTCATTTTGGTATTGAAATGTGAAGTGTATATGTATATCAACAGAAAATGTTGAAGGGACAAGTGACTATTTGTATAAGGAAATATTGAGGGATGAAGCAGTAGCGAGACTCAATGAGCTTGGAAAGGTATCAGCTTTTCTGTTCTATCTTCGGTTGCCGCGATTTTCTTGTAAACTACGGTTGTAAGATTCGTATTCGAGCGTGTTCTTGTTTTATGCATCATTGTTGATGTGTCTGTACATGGAACTTGAAAGTTGGTTTGGTTATAGTTTAGATATACGTGCGATATGTTTGATGGATTTAATGGCTAATGGTGGAAAGACAGCCACAGTCCTGTTTTGGGCCCACATGCTTTAGATTTCCTTCCGTGCCCTGTCTCGTTGGTAGCATTTTCTTATTTGAAGGCCATTGATCCAATTTTCTGGACCATGAATGCGTATTGACAATGGTTATGCGTGTAACAATCCAAAGCAACTAGAACTAACACTATAGGTCTGATTAATGCAACATATAGCTCTGCAATTTGTTAAATTTGTTTGACCATATCCTTCCAAGATTGCTTATTGCAATAGCAATTGTGCAACAAAGGGTTTTGACTAACCAAGAGTAACCAAAACCTGTTATATGAGATCATATCATATCCAATAAGCTACATACTAGTTCTTACTACTGATTTTTTCAGTTCTTAATTGATCCATTTGAAATGTAGCAAATTAACTACTCTTGATCATTTATATGCTTGTTGAGATTGCCTAAATTAACAGGTAAGTGATGCTGATGGCTATCTTGAGAGGACATTCATGACTGTAGCTTCTATAAGGGCAGGAAATCTTATTCGTAGTTGGATGGAAGATGCTGGTTTGACAACGTCAGCTTTTCCCCTTTTTTTTAGTGTTTTTTCTAAAAGTTTTGGCACCTGAGTAGGTAACCTGATGCACTTGAATGAAGCATGTATTAATTTCAGATGGACAGATTGCATGGGCAATGTACATGGCCGAGTTGAGGGATCAAATACAAGTGCTGAGGCTTTATTGATTGGTTCTCATATGGTATTTCTTTCTCACTTCCTCAATTTTACTTGTCTTGATCTTCAACTTTGTTGTAGTGTTTCTTTTAACAGAACAAGTTGTGAGGCAACATATAAGGTGCATCAGAACTAATGATTGACAGTTCTATTCATGAAATAGGATACTGTGGTTGATGCTGGGATATTCGATGGATCATTAGGTATAATCTCAGCATTGTCAGCTTTAAAGGTTTTGAAAAACAATGGAATGTTAAGGAAATTAAAGCGGCCAATTGAGGTGAGTAGAAGTTCTGCTACCACTGTGAACCTTATCAGTTCTACTTCTCTCTATAGTCACTACAGTTTCCTTTTTCTAACTGTCTTTTACAAGTTGCTCTTTGTTTTTAGAGGTGTACTATCTCACCCAGATAAGTTGTAGTTGTTCATTGGATTTTCATTCTATCACCTCACAGGTCATTGCATTTAGTGATGAAGAGGGAGTGAGGTTTCAGTCTACTTTCCTAGGCAGTTCTGCTGTAGCTGGTATTTTACCAGTATCAGCTATAAAAATATCTGACAAAAGGTTTCGTTGCTAAAGCCATTAACCCGTATGTGTTACCTACCTATATTGATGTTTATCATTATGTTTATGTGTCATCCAGAGGAGTAACAATACAAGATGCTCTCAAGGAAAACTCAATTGGCATTACACAAGAAACCTTATTACAGCTCAAATACAACCCAAAATCTGTCTGGGGTTATATTGAGGTATCTCATGCCCTTATCCTTCTGGCAATTGATTTTTATTAATTAGATATTGAAATTCAAGAAGCGTGAGCCTTGGCATAATGTCATTGTTGCTTTACTGTGACTTAGAGGTTGCAGGTATGTCTTGTAACCAACTTCTTTGTGCTGCTTGCATTTGACTCTTCCCCATACCTCACAATGAAATGCCCTTTTTTGAGATATTGAAATTCGGTTATGATGCTTGGTGACATCAACTTTGTGTGTTGAATAAGCTGAGTCTGTATTTCTCTCCTGTGTTTGGCAATTGGGCAGATTCATATTGAGCAAGGGCCTGTACTGGAATGGCTTGGTTTTCCCCTTGGTGTCGTTAAAGGCATTGCTGGACAGACACGGCTAAAGGTATATATGTTGTGAGTGGCATGATTATTTCTTGTGAATTATGAAAAGAAAAATGGCAGTTTGAGTTTCATAAATATGACCCATGAGCCTTTTATCTGGACCGAATTGAGATGAATGCAGCCTCCATGCTACCACTTGACCAATAAATGGGTTTTCTATGATCAATCATATATGCATAAATTTTTCAGGTTACTGTGAAAGGTGTGCAAGGGCATGCTGGAACAGTTCCAATGTCTCTGCGTCAAGACCCAATGGCTGCTGCTGCTGAATTAATTGTACTGTTGGAAAGCCTTTGTAAAGATCCCAAAGGCTTTTTATCTTATGATGGGCATTGTAGTGATCCGGACATGGAGGCACTTTCCAACTCGCTTGTCTGTACTGTTGGAGAGATATCCACATGGCCAAGTGCAAGCAATGTCATTCCAGGCCAGGTAACAAATTGTCTAGTGGGCACATAATGATCAATAAGCACTCATTGGGATGCATCCTGTTCGTGTGATTCATGGGTTGTTAATATGTTTGTTTAAACAATTGCAGGTAACCTTCAGTGTGGATTTGCGTGCAGTGGATGACATGGGAAGGGAAGCCATTCTCTATGAGTTATCGGATCGGATGTATCAAATATGCGAGAGACGTCATGTTTCTTGCCACATGGAGCGTAAGGTGAAGCCCAACATTTACTTATGCATGTTGTTTTGCACATGGTATAATTAGTCAATGATCTTCTTGCAATGAATTGCCTCAGCACGATGCAAATGCAGTGAAGTGTGACCCTGAATTAAGTTCACAGCTTAAACTTGCTGCTACTACGGCAGTCAAAAGAATGGCCGGTGAGATTCAAGATGGAGTGCCTATACTAATGAGTGGGGCAGGGCACGATGCAATGGCCATGGCCCATCTAACCAAGGTTTGTTTTCTTTTGCTTCACTTGAAACTTTTAAACAGCAGCTTTTTCCACCCTGATTGCTTTTGGGCTCTGTTGCGCATGTTTTGAGCAGGTTGGAATGCTATTTGTCCGCTGTCGTGGAGGCATAAGTCATTCTCCTGCAGAAAATGTACTTGACGATGACGTTTGGGCAGCTGGTTGGGCAATCTTGGCATTTCTTGAAAACCACTTGTGAATAACTAAATCTGAAAACTATATGTACAGGAGATAATTTCATTTATCACAATCTATTGTGATGCTACAATCACACCCTCATAACATTTTTACTGGCTAATATTATGCGTCACTTTCCATAAAAGGTTTAGCTTGCTCTTTGTTAGCAAGGATTTGATTATGCAGATAAGTTTCAGAGGTGGATGCAGATCATGATTATCGTAAATCATGACAATTTATTTCTTGAGTTCTGTCATCAGTGCACTTCCAAAATGAAATTCTTTAAACAAATGGCACTGAGCTTGGTACCTTGCCTAAGTTATTTAAAACACAAGTCGATTCTTGATGAAAACAAACATACATTATCAGAACACTAACAGCATGACTATAATGAAAATATTTCAGTACACTGGAGTTGAAGACAGTTCTATGCTCTTGCTTCTCGATATACTGCAAAATCGACGCTAACCCTCAACAACTGGGATAAAATTGCCAATGCAGATATCTAGTAGTGTCATAACAAACTACCATATTTCACTCCAGTTCAATCAGATTCATTTTCAAATGGGTGGCTGGGCCAACTGTTGCAGTTGATGCACAACATGAGACATTCTTGGCCGCATCGATGGGACATGCTGTGTGCAAGCATAAACAAGGTCTACCACCTTCTGAATGATGCCAGATTCAGGAACATATGAAGAAGAGGAAGATATGTGAGGATCCAAGAGCTCAGGATAGCGATGTGCCTGGACCAAAGGCGTGGCCCACTCAAATATGCTCTGCCATCCAACAGAATCAACTGCTTGTGCAGGCCTC
Source organism: Rhizophora apiculata (assembly GCA_037832385.1). Lineage (NCBI taxonomy): Eukaryota > Viridiplantae > Streptophyta > Magnoliopsida > Malpighiales > Rhizophoraceae > Rhizophora > Rhizophora apiculata. The sequence goes on along the minus strand of CM075433.1, from coordinate 662,488 downwards.
CTCCCACTAACAATTTCAAGCAGCAGTACTCCAAAGCTGTAAACATCACTCTTAGTTGTAAGCTCATTCCTGTAAACAAACTCTGGAGCAAGGTATCCATATGTGCCACCTGCCATCATGGTTCTCTCATGCATTACTTCCCATGGCACAAACTTAGAAAGGCCAACACCCATCAAATGTGCTCCAAACTCTTCATCAAGGAGCACATTACTAGCACGAATATCTCGGTGCACAACATGTGGCTTCACCTTATCATGCAAGAACCTGTCCAAGATACAAATAAATGAGATCAATCAAATGAGAAGGTTTACTACAACTAAACCACACAGCAGACAATAACTGCTAAGACAGAAACAACCTTTCCATTATTTCCTCATAGAACAAATTATTGCATACTCTCTTGTGTACGGTAGATGCAGAGATACCCCTAAAATCATTTAAAACATCTATCCTTTAGTGGAAGACTCTCTTCACAGATAGAGAAAAGAAAAAGGATCAGAAGGTCCTTCATCAATGATAAAAAAGGTGTTACTGTTTATGCCTCATTTAAATCCTAAGAATTCTACATGAATGTTATGCAAGTTCAATAATGCAAGCACCTTCTACATGTATCCCCAAACATAGCATGAAATTGATCCTCATTGTCTTCCTGTTTTCTGATCTATAATGACTGTAGCTAATATATATATTGCAAATGATGTGATGGAGCATCCACATGGTACAATAAAGCTAAGACACAGTGACAATAAAATGGGAAAGTTTCCCATATATCCTTATAAAATAGATTTCTATTGTAAAAACTCACTATTAGATTTCTTTACCCAATTAACCCAAAATCTTAATTGTTTTGATTTTTGATACACAAACAATCAGAAGAAATTGCAGCTAAAAGGACAATAGACAAGCTACAGGTGTGACTCATAACCAGGATGACAATTATAAGAATACTGCCTCCCCCTACCACCAAAACAGATCAAAAGTTCATTGTACTAATGCTTACAGTGCCATTATCACCTGCATATGCAGGCCACAGATTCAAAATAGAAAACAGCCTGCAGGATGTGCACTTACGCAATTCCTTGGGCAAGTGTTGTGGCAATTTTCATCCTTGTAGCCCAGTCCAGGCTCCTACCTCCCCTTGGTATGTGGTATAGCCATCTATCTAGGGGCCCATTAACTATAAACTCATAAACAATGTAGCGATCACCATGATTATAGCAACATCCTTTGATAGCCACCAAATTTGGATGATGAAGCCTTGCAACTTTTCCAATCTCAGAATAGAACTCCTTTTTCCTCTGAAAGCTAGATCTCTTCAACCTCTTGACTGCAATCCTTGATCCATCAGGTAGAAGGCCACTGTATGTACCACCTGTCTTTGCATCTCCAAGAAGACGATTTCCTTCACTGAAGTTTTTGGTAATCGACCTCAGTTCCTCACTAGCAAAGACTCTCCATGATGGGGGAACTAATGAGGAAGATGCTGGATTGGCGAACCTCCGGGACTTTCTACGCTTCTTGCTACGTCTATACACTAGAAGCCAAATGACAACAGCTAATGTTGTGCAGAGGATCAATCCACTAACAACACCAAGAATGATGAGGTATTCCTTGTGGCAACGCATGTGATAACATTTGTTCTCTGCAAATGAAAAGTGAGGCAATGAAGGAGCTCAAAAAATCTTTCTCAATGCAATCAACAAAATAATATTTTTCAATCAATCAAACACTAAGCTGCAAACAGTGAAAACAGGATATTGCAACATCACAACGTGAATATGTTATTAACAGGAAATGTGGATGTAAGACATTATTGAGATGACAAAAATATAGCACAGATGCATTAAGAAAGGGCATACCAACATCATGCATGCAAATACAAGCATGAGAACTGTTACATCTCTCTCCAACAAGATGTGTGGTTCCATTAGTGGTTCCATTAGTCACCAATGTACACCCATCAGCTGCAGTATTATTGGAGCATGACAAACTGGTGCAATTTGAATGGAATTGAGCTCGATCATAAAGTGAATCATCCCAATGTGATTCATTATCAGACCATGTCCAATTAGAAATACCAATGCTTCTCCCTCCAACCCAACAGCTATTGAATTTTTGGGAACACAACTCTTGAGCAAATCTTAGTTCTTCTGATGAAGTCAATGCTGCCAAATGTCCATGATAACCTCTGCATTGGGTTTCTGCCTCGTCCCATGACTGAGAATTTCCAATATATTTGAAGCACTTACTCTTATTTGGATTGATATGCCATCCAGAATGGCACCATCCTGTCAATCAGAATATCCAACATTTATTAGATAATAGCAAGGCTGGATTTCAAACAAACCATGAGGATCACCTTGTCCTATTAGGATATTCATAACAATCCACTCAAAGAAAGGTACATCCAAAACTCTTTGACACAACAAAGCATAAACTACATCCTGCAAGGATTACAACCAGGACATTGAGCAAGTTTTAACGCAGCAAAGGACAAGAGTTCATAGCCATTAATGTCACCTGGGAAAAATATTGTCTGGCAGTCAGGGTGGCGATAATTATTTTTCTCACCTTTTACACCAATAAAATGCAGTATGAATCAGGTTAATCTGATCATAAATGTTTCAGTCTTACATCCATGTAGCATATATGTTCCATTTTCCTCCTTTGCTAAGACCATCCTTATCAGACATGTCATTTGTTTAGGTGATTATAGACACTGTTATTTCTTTTCACTAACCAAGAGCCTTCCCATGCATCAAAGTGAAGATATAATACCAACTTTCAGAAAAGGCATACAATTCAAGAAGCAGAGAATGATGCAAAATTTGCGGTAAAGCGATCAAAGGGACGATGTACTCAAACCTTGACTGTCCCCATTCTCAGAAACTATCAGCTGACTCTGATTACTCCCATTAGCAGGTATCTAAAACAGAAAAATTCATGATTCACAAAACATTGACCCACAAAGAAATACCAACAAAAAGAAATTTGCAACTTGGCAATCTTACAGATTGAGATGCCACAGACCCCACCATAACATAAGCAAAAACAAGCGCACAAACTTGCTTAGAGATCAACCCCATTTCGACAGTGTCCACTTTCCAAACCTTATAACAGGAAAATGGATCGACAACCGGTTATCAGAACAGAACCCGTAAAGAATGGTTCACAGCAAGGAAATTGTCAATTAGGCACCGTTTTCATTCAAGAATATTTCTTTCCTGCAAACAGAAAAACAAATAGAAAAATGAAAAAAGAATAGAAAAAGGAGCAGTTTATGTCTGTGTGTGTGTTTCTCTTCTTCTGCATCCCTCGATTAGCAACGAGATATTTCTAAAGACAAAAAGGTGTAAATTTGAAACGTCGTGCGGAAAGGAAATATGGGAACCCTAATTCTCTGGTTGCTTATTAAATTGGAAGACTTTGAAGCATAAAAGGACTTGAAATTTACCAGAGGAAAATGGGCTCCTTCAAAATTATAACATCGAGTTGTCGAAGATTGTGGAGATGGAGATGAAAGAGCGCTATGCTTCATCTTCTAACAGTCAAACGAAGTTCAGACATCTTCTTCAGTCATCACCGACTTACCGGAGGAGTAGACAGCTGCAAGAGGCAGTTAGGAGAATGGAGGGACAGACAGACAGACATTAATGCTTTCCTTGACATTTATATGCTTTGTTTTTTTTTTTTTTTTTTTCCTTTCAACGTGAAATATATATATATATATATATTTTTTTTTTTGAAAAAAAAAAAACCATCACAAGTATGCTAATTATTTGTAGGTGCAAGTCTCCTATTGATCCAAGGGAAAACTCCAGTGATAGACAAATAGTGGTTTTGTGTTTCAAGAGGCCATCCAAACACAATAATTGAATAGTGTTCATTCAAATAACCTCATAACATGTTATATATATATATATATATATATATATATTAGTAAAAAAAAAAAATTATAGCTGATAACAAATTTAAAATTTAATCTAATACTAAAAATAAAATGTCAATGAAAAAATTTATATTTAAATTAATACAAAATAAAATATATCAAATTAACAATCGGCGCAGGAAATCATTGAAAACTTTGATGGGGATGGAAGCGTCGGTGTCCTCCGTGCCAAGCTCTCTCCCGTATAGATATCATGGATATCCACAATCCGTCTCTGAAGATCTTGCACCCCCATAATTGAAGATGGTCTACTTTCAAAGAAGAGGCACACATTTCTCCAGTGCCATGGGTGCCAAAGGATCAAAATGAAAGAAATTTGAAGGGAACAACCCCAACCGGTGAGCCAAGTGTGCTCACAACAACCGGCCTTGAGGCAATCATTAAAGGTTACTGCAGGACAACATTCAAAGGCCACAACACAAAATATAATATTCCAGATGCAATGCAAGTAGGATAGACACAACCTTACAAAACATGCTTCAAAGTTTCCCAATATGCTTTACATCTCTCACAAGTACCCACCTAAGTAAATTTTCATATGAACCTTTTCTCTTCTGTAGGGAGCCTATCTCTCCACACAAGCCATAAAAAAGAACGCATATATTACAGAATTGGAAGTAGCCAAATCCATTGTCATTCTCTGAAATTAACATCATCTAGCTCCAACAAAACCTCATGAGCAGAATTTACATAAAAATGCCCCGAGTTTGCACCTTCCCCCCCCCCCCTCACAGGAGATTGTCGTCTACCCCAAATTGTGAAGAAGTGAAAATGCCTTACAAATGTAACTTCACCTCTTGTGAGATTTTATCCTTCAAAAGGGGCAATTTCAATTTCTACTAAATGTGAAGTAGTCTTTCACAAGCAAATCTAATTCTTTTGGAGCAAGGTTCACCTCTGATATCCCCGTCAAAGGGATATCAAGCACCCAAACATTCAACCAAAAATGGGTTCTTTCACCATTTCCCACTTGCCAGTGAAGGCCACAAAGTAATAAATTCCTCCCTTTAAGAATGGCGTATCAAGTGTGGGAGAAGAATCGATTTACCAAGAGAAAAAAAAAAAGAAAAGAAAAAGAAAAAGAGTCATGTTGAGATGTATTAATCTACCTAAATGAAGTAGAATGTGATTTTTATTTTCTAGAACATGAGTATTAAGAATAAAGATAATAATTAGTGATTAATGTAATTAGAAAGGTTTTAAAAAGTTTAAGTTATAGATGGTCCACTAGGTGGAGTTGCATTGGGTTTTTGATATCAAGACTTGGATCCTTTTATTTTGTAAAATATAAAATAAATATTATCTTATAAATAAATATAATAAAATCTTTTAATTTTTATATAAAATACAATTTTTTTAAAATATATATATTTTTTCAATATTTCTCCATATATATTAAAAAACTAAATTTTGTTGGTTAACCAATAAATATATAACGCATCACTTGTACCACCTTTCGAATTACAAACTAAAGATTAAGATGTACAAATTTTAATATTAAAAAGAATGGTGAAATTAAAAAATTTTTATAAACCATAATTTTTTTTAGAATAATAATAAATTTATTTTCATGTCATATTTTCTAAAATTATACTATTTGACTTAGTTTAGCATTGTAAGGCTTTGCGCTTGCCTAATTTATTTTCATGAGAGTTCTAGAGATTTTGCCTAAGATCTCATAGGAATTGCTCTACTCCACTTTCATCCAATTAAATCTATTAAGTGTGTGTTCTAGTTACACACCTCCCTTAAGGGCTATAAAATTTATTAAGAGTATAATTTAACCTTAAACATTAGAATTATTATACTATATACACCATAGAAAGGGACCTTATAATTTTGATATTGTATACAAGCTTAATTAATAGCTTGTTATTACTTAAATGAACCTAATTCAAAGGATCTTATATCACATAAGTTGGGTCTCCATCACTCCTAATCATGCTTTATAAGCATTAATCTGATTTCTCTTGATGTAATTTTCACTAGCTTTCTATCTAATGGCTTAGTCAGAGGATTTGTCAAATTCATCTGTAATTTTACAAAATCAATTAGTATTATTCCATTATTTAACAACTGCTTTACTATTTGTATTTTAAACAAATATATTTACCTTTTCCATTATATGACTTGCTCTTTATACAAGTAATGGTGGTTTAACTATCACAGTGCATTAACATTGATGGTGTTGGTCTCACCTATAATAGAATATCCATTAGGAAATTCCTTAGCCAATTTACCTCTATACTAGCCATTTTCAAGGCTATAAATTGAGATTCCATGGTGGACTAAACAATAATTATTTGTTTAGTAAACTTTTAAGTCATTACTCTGCCTCTAAGGGTAAAAACATCACCACTTGTAGTTTTCATTTCATCTAAATTAGAGATCTAGTTAACATCATTATACCCTTTTAGTACAGTGGGAAATTCACTATAAAATATATCATAATTCATAATACTTTTTAAATACCTCAAAACTCTTGTTAAGACATTCCAATGATTATGACTTGGATTATGTATAATTTACTTAGTTTACACACAACATATACAATATTAAGACATGTAAAATTCATTAAAAGTATCAAATTACCAATGATTTGAGCATATCGAGACTAAAATATAGAAGCACCATTATATTTTAACAAATGTATATTAGTGTCTGAAGTTCCAAACTTCACCCTAGGATTTATTAGTCTGTGATACTAAGAGGGGGGTGAATCAGTATCACACCCCTTAAAGAAAACTCTGATAATTTAAGCCAAAGTGAACTCTTTCCCAAATTTAACTAAGGTAGATCTATTGTTACCTACTGATCACAATAGTCGCTAAAGTTACCTTTCAGACACCTTGCCTATTAGACGAATCGATTGTTCTTGACTAGGTCTTCTTTTAGGTTATGGGTTTAATGATTCTTTAACTGTATTCACAACTCAATTCAAAACACAGAATGTAAATTCAAAGTAAGGACATGAGAGATTTACGTGGTTCCGTCAATGTGACGTACTCCACGGTGGTAGGGATTCTTCCTCTACCGAGACAATCCACTATATTTGAGAACACTAGTGTGGTATCCCCTATGATTACAATGGATATCTTAATCTTTTACTCCTTTCACTATTACAAATACAAAGCAATCACAATATAAAGAGTGTCACTTACTGTGTCTACCCTTTTTCTAACTTGTATTGCCTTTATTTGATTTGAATAGGCTGCTTCACTACCGCTTGGAAGATCACCAAGACACTCTCTAACCTCTCTTGAAGAAATCTAAAAATTCATTGAGTTCTCTCAAATATTTCACCGAATTTCTTCTCTAGGTTGTCTCACCCAACTCTTGGTCTCACCGTCTCATGGTCTCACCTATCTTCTGGTCTCACCATCCCACCTGGTTTGGTCTCACCCGTTTTCTGGTCTCACCAATTTTAGGTCTCACGGTGTGTTCTGATGTCACACGTTTCACCCTTTTCTGGTCTTACCAATTCTGGTCTTTCGGTGTGTCCTAGTGTCACCCGTTTCACCCTTTTCTGGTCTCACACCTCACCTGGTCTCACCAGATCTCACGTTTCACTTGCTCCAGGTCTGGTTTGGTCTCACCCGTTCTAGGTCTGGTCTTGATCTACTCTCACGTTTCCAGGTCTGGCCTTGATTTGTTCTCACGTTTCTAGGTCTAGTCTTGATTTGCACTCACGTTTCCAAGTTTGGTCTTGATCTACTCTGACGTTTCCAAGTCTAGTCTTAATTTGGTCTTACGTTTCTAGGTCTAGTCTTGATTTGTTCTCACGTTTCCAGGTCTGGTCTTGATCTATTCTCACGTTTCCAGGTCTGGTCTTGATCTGCTTTTATGCTTCCAGGTCTGGTCTTAATCTGCTCTCACGTTTCCAAGTCTGGTCTTGATCTGTTCTCACATTTCCAGGTCTGGTCTTGATCTGTTCTCACATTTCCAGGTCTGGTCTTGATCTGGTCTCACGTTTCTAGGTCTGGTCTTGATCTGTTCTCACGTTTCCAGTTCTGGTCTTGATCTATTCTAACGTTTCCAGGTCTGTTTTTCACCGTCGCACGTTTCTGGTTTTCTCTCACTGTCGCACGTCTCTGGTCTGCTTTCACCGTCGCATGTTTTTAGGTTTGGTCTTACGTCTCTGATTTCCTCTCTTACGGTGGTTCCACCAATTCTAGTCTGGTTTCACTGATTCTGATATACTCTGTTTCACTATTTTTCGGGTGTTTTTCCAAAAGAGATAAGTCTTGGTTTATATACTCCTTTCTATGAAAACCCTAGTAGGGCTTACTGTAACTGCAGCGGATTTCTTTTCTTGCCCCTCCATATGGCTTCATATTACTGTTCCATTGAAAATTTAGCATTATCCTCCTTCTTAATTTATTTTTCTTGCCCTTTTATTTCTCCTGAAAACTCATCCCTTGAATGCTTGAATGAGCCACTTCTGCTTGCACACTTAAATCTGGTTGACAACAATTACAACCCATACAAGGCTATGAGAATAACAATTTTCCCTTTTGTAATTATTAGCAACACTCACAACAAAAGCCATTATGCAGTAATCTAGAAGCAAATGGATTACAACTCCCCCTAAATATGCACTCCCCCTTCCTTAACAGCTCCCCTTGCACTGTTACTTCTCTCCCCCTTTGCCAACCAATTACAAATTTGAAAAACCCGCAAAGTACAGATGGAGGATTCACCTGAACTTCAGGCTTGAGGAGGCATTTGCACAGACAGACTCATTCTGTGCTTTTCAAACAGCTCTGTGGATAGAGGTTTAGTTAGAATATCTGAGATTTGATCTTTAGTATCGATATACTCCAATTGAATCATGCCCTCTTCCACTTAATCCTTGATAAAGTGATACTGGATGTCAATATGCTTGCTCCTTGAATGTTGAACTGGATTTTTGCTGAGATCAATTGCACTTTGATTATCATAAAGTACACTTACTGGTAACTTCACTTCAACACCCAAATGTGCCAATTGTCTTTGCATCCATATCACCTGAGTACATGCTGCACAAGCAGCCATGTACTTAGCCTCAGCTGTGCTCAAAGCAACACTGTTTTGCTTTTTACTTAACCATGCAACACACTTTGAACCCAAGTAGAAGCTACAGCCGCTGGTTGATTTTCTGTCATCTGTACTTCCTGCCCAGTCTGCATCAGTGTGTGCTCGGAGTTTTACAGAATCCATGGCAGGATACCACAAACCCATTTCCAGTGTCCCTTTGAGGTATCTTAGGATTCTTTTCACTACCAACACATGAGATTCCTTAGGATCAGCTTGGAATCTGCTGGCAATGCACACAGCTTGCATGAGAATAGGCCTTGATGCTGTAAGGTACAAAAGGCTCCCTATCATCTTCCTATATTCTGTGGGGCTTGTACTCTTTCCCTCCTGATCTTTTATTAACTTATAGCCCACTGTCATAAGAGTGCTGATAGGTCTACTATCCTCCATGCCAAACTTTTTCAGCATCTCTTTGGCATATTTTGTCTGAAGAATAAAAATACCTTCTTCACACTGTTTTATTTGTAATCCAAGAAAGTAAGTCATTTCTCCAATCAATGACATCTCAAATTCCTCACTCATCTTCTGTGCAAATTCTTGGCATAGCTCAGACTGATCCCCTCCAAAGATGATGTCATCTACATATATTATGGTTATTAAGTAGCCTTTCTCTAAGTTGAACACATATAGGTTATTATCAACTGTTCCTCTTCTGAAGTTCAACCTTCACAAATGCGCATCCAGCCTGCTGTACCATGCTCTTGGGGCTTGTTTAAGGCCATACAAGGCTTTCTTTAGCTTGCACACGTGTGTCTCATCCTCACTGATTTGTACTCCATCGGGTTGTTCAATATACACTTCTTCTTTCAGGAGCCCATTTAGAAAGGTTGATTTTACATCCATTTGGTAAACTTTATACCTCTTATGTACTACCAAAATTAAGAACATTCTGATAGTTTCCAACCTTGTTATTAGTGCAAAAGTTTCATTAACATCTACTCCTTTTATCTGAGTGTAGCCTTTGCAAACCAGCCTAGCCTTGTTCCTCACCACCTTGCCATCTTCATTGTGTTTATTTCTAAACACCCATTTTGTTCCTATGACATTCTTGTTAGTGGGTCTTGGAATTAACTCCCATGTTTCATTCTTCTCGATTTGATCCAGCTCCTCATTGATAACTTTGACCCAGGCTTTGTCTTATGCAGTCTCTTTAACAGATTTAGGTTCAACTTATGAGAGTAAAGTAGTAGCTTCCACAATTCTTCTTTTTGTTGTAACTCCTGCTGCTGGGTCACCTATGATCTGATTTCTTTGATGAGCACTGGTCCACGTTTTCTTTGTCTTTCTCTCTTGCACAGTCTTAGTTGCAAAAGAATCTCTTTCTTCATCTTCAGACTCACTTTTCTCTGAGTCTGAACTTCTTTTCCCTCTTCTTCATGTTGGTCTGATTCTTCATTTATCTTGAAGTCATCTTCTTCACTGTCTTTAGCTTCTCCATTATGCATTATTTTCCAATTTTCATCTATTCTCACATCACTAGAAGTGACCACTTTTCCCAGTTTATGTAGAAAAACTTTGTAACCTTTTGTTTTTATCGAGTATCCCATAAAGATGCCTTCATCTGACCTAGCGTAGAATTTTCCCAAATTTTGCTCCTTGTTCTTCACAAAACATGGGTTGCCAAAGATTCTAAGATACTTGGTTGCTGTCTTCTTCCCACTCCATAGCTCATATGGAGTCTTATCAATATTGGGCCTTAGTAAAACTCTGTTCAGTAGGTGCACGGCAGTAAATGTTGTTTATGTCCAAAATCTTGTGTGAAGCTTGGATTCCAACAGTAGAGTTCTTACCATTTCAACCACAACTCTATTTTTCCTCTCTACCACCTCGTTTTGTTGAGGTGTTCTTGCTGCTGCCATCTGATGGTGAATTCCATGCTTCTCAAGGTAGTCTTCAAAAGCTTCATTTGTAAATTTAGTGCCTTGATCTGACCTTAATACTTTGATCTTCTTTCCACTTTCATTTTCAGCCACTCTTTTGTATCTCTTGAAGCATTCCAAGACTTCTGACTTGTGTTTGAGGTGCATGATGCAGGTCCTTCTGGAATAATCATCAACAAACAAGATGAAGTACCTTTCACCATTCAACCCCTTTGTTCTCATCAGCCCACACAAATGAGTATGTACAATGTCAAGCACTACTTCAGAACTGAACTCTTTGGTCTTATACTGTTTTCAAACATGTTTTCCTTTAGAGCATGCTGAGCAGACATACTCCCTCTCTCTCTTGAGGTCTGGAATGTCTCTGATTGCAGGAGTAATGGTCAGCTTCCTCATGTTCTTCTGTGTTAAGTGTCCTAGCCTCCTATGCTAAAGTTGATTTTCTTCTTCTTTTGTAAGTAAATAGCTACTTATCTTGTCCTCATCAATCACATATAAATTTTCAGCTATTCTCTTCTCGGCTGCAACAGTATTGTCTTCTTTACTCTTTACTTGGCAACCTGTTTTTGTGAATATCACTTTATGGTCTTCATTACATAGTTGGCTAACAGATGCTAGATTATATTTGAGTCCTTCAACATGTAGAACATCGTTCAGCTTTCCTTTTCCAATATTTACTGACCCTTGACCACTGATGTTGAGTGAATCATCATTACCAAACTTGACTCTGCCTTCTCTTGACTTGTTCAGTTTTGATAATTTATTTTTGTCTCCTGTCATGTGTGAAGTGCATCCACTATCAAGGATCCACTGCTTATCCTTGTAGTCAGCCTTTAGTGCAATTTTAGCTATATTAGCCTCCTCCCTTTTAGCTCTATATTCCTTCTTTTAAACTGGCTTGAAGATAACTTTCTCCTTTTTCTCAGCTTTGACTGTATTAGTTGATTTTACTGTGCCATTGAGTGTTTTCTTTTGCTTAGGGAGAAGTGTCATGCATCTCTTGGCATTATGGCCATCCTGCCCGTACCTTTCACACTGTTCCAAGTTTGCCAATATAGCAAACTTGTTCTTTGAAACCACTGGTTTGGGCTTCCACCAATAAACCTTGTCAGTGTGTCCTTGCTTTTTACAGTATGTGTAAGAACTCACGACAGGTGTCTTCCTCTAAATTTTGTATTGTCTCCCCCTATATGCAGTATCGGATCTTCTCAAGTTGAAGACATATACCGGCCTTCTCCACCATCATTTACTTGCCTTATGACCCCAAACTTCACAATAAAGACAGTAACCTTAAAATTGCCTCTTCTTAGGTCTAATCACAACTTGTTTTCTTTTGTTCACTACTTGCTGTGTAGGCAAGTTTTCTGGCTTCTTTGCTTATGTGGCTTTCATTTCGGTCACCTTCTTCTCCTTCTTCTGTTCAGCCGTAGCCTTTTACTAGCTAACTTTCTTTTCTTCATTTTTGTTTGCAACCCTAGGTTACTTCTTCAAATCTTCTTTATTTTCAGCCTTCACTGTTCCTGGTTGATCAGTCTTTTCTTTCTGAAACTTAACCTTCTCTTTCAATTTCTGTGGCAAAGTCTTATTATCTTTAGGTAATGCAGCCTCAGATTGCTGCACTTTCTCTTCATTCTTTTTTTCTCTTGCAGAGCTTGTTTCTCCTACCACTTCAAGTTTCTGCAAGTTCTCTTCACTCTTTTTAAGTTGTTGCTGAAGTCTCAGCAACTCTATCCCCATTTCTTCAATTGTTGAAATCCTTGAGCCAAGCTCCAGAGTAAGGTCTTCACATATTTTGATTTGTTCTTCAAATCTTCTCTTTAAATCAATATGTTCAGCCCTTATATCATCTTTTTGACTTTCTGCTTCCTCAATCTTTGCTTCAACTTGTTTTATATAGGCCTCCAACCTTCTTATGGTTCTGCCCCTTCTGATTATCTCCTTTGAAGCTGTTTCTAACTCAACTTTAAGATCTAGTTCTTCTTCATCAACCTCCTCTTCCTCTTTAGAGGTTGAACTACCACATTGAGCTGATGCCATAAAGGCATGCTCATCTGATGAGTCTACATCTTCCTCCTCATCAGTTTCTTTTGTCTAGCTCACATAACTCTTGAATGAGCTTTTCTTCTTCTTCTTTAGGTTGGCAGTCTTCTTGCTGGGCTTCTTTGATTTGGATGATGGTCTTCTCCATTTTGAATTCTGCTCATCATCACCATCCTCATCTTTATCATTAAGTTTTACTTTGCACTGAGAAGCAAAGTGTCCAATTTGCCCACAACGATAACATTTCAAGGACAACTGTCCTTTTCCCTTTTTAAACGCTTTTTTGAATTTCCTTGTGAAGTAAGCCAACACTTTACCTTCACTTTCTTCCTCATCATCATCCTCACTGGATGATTCTTCCTCTTCTCTTATCTTCAAGTGTCTCATAGCTTTGAAACCTACCTCCTTTGATAGCTTTGATGTTGAGGAGCTTTCAATTGACTTTATTCTCATCTCATATGCAATGAGATTGCACTGGAGATCATGCAGTGACATAGAATTGAGATCTCTACTCTCCTTTATGGCTGCCACCTTTGAGGCAAACCTCTCAGGTAGAATTCTCAGAATTTTCTTCATAATAAATGAGTTTTTCTTGTTCTTCCCATGACTTCTAAGGTCATTTACAGCATCAATAACCTTGGTGAAGAACTCTTGGACTGTCTCATTCTTCTGCATTTTGAGGGATTCATATCTCTCCTTGAAAACTTAAAGCTTGACCTCCTTCATTCTGCCATCACCTTCATAAACCTTCTGCAATTTGTCCCATATCTCCTTAGTAGATTTGCAGTCCATAACTTTAGCATATTTAGCATCTATCAATGCTGAAATGATGACATTGGAGGCCTTCCCATTAATCTCGAACTGTCTTAATTTCTCTAAAGTTGGATCTTTACCTTCTTTTGGAAGCTCAAAACCCTCATGTACAGATTTCACCACGTTCATGCTCATGGTTGCAAATACCACTTGCATTCTTGCTCTCCACATATGATAGTTGGTTCCATTAAAGATTGAAACCTTCTTGCTATAAGTAGTGCCGGTGCTGGTACTGGTATCCATTTCTCAGTATGCTGAACAAGTTAAAACTTCTGAAACCCTTCAAACTAGTACACCAAGCTGTTAAGCTTCAAGCTGGTGAACCTGGCTCTGATACCAATTAAAGTTCCCAACTTCACCATAGGATCTACTAGTCTGTGATACTGAGAGGGGGGGTGAATCAGTATCACACCCCTTAAAAACAACTCTGATAACTTAAGCCAAAATGAACTCTTTCCCAGATTCAACTAAGGTAGATCTATTGTTACCTACTGATCACAATAGTCCCCAAAGTTACCTTTTAGACACCTTGCCTATTAGACGAATCGGTTGTTCTTGACTAGGTCTTCTTTTAGGTTATGGGTTTAATGATTCTTTAGCTATGTTCACAACTCAATTCAAAACACAAAATGTAAATTCAAAGCAAGGACACGAGAAATTTACATGATTCCATCAATGTGACGTACTCCACGGTGGTAGGGATTCTTCCTCTACTGAGACAATCCACTATACTTGAGAACACCAGTGTGGTATCCCCTATGATTACAATGGATGTCTTAATCTTATACTCCTTTCACTATTATAAATACAAAGCAATCACAATACAAAGAGTGTCACTTACTATGTCTACCCTTCTTCTAACTTGTGTTGCCTCTGTTTGATTTGAATAGGCTGCTTCACTACCGCTTGGAAGATCACCAAGACGCTCTCTAACCTCTCTTGAAGAGATCTGAAAATTTGTTGAGTTCTCTCAAATGCTTCACCGAATTTCTTCTCTATGTTGTCTCACCCAACTCCTGATCTCACCGTCTCACGGTCTCACCCGTCTTCTGGTCTCACCATCTCACTTGGTCTAATCTCACCCATTTTCTGGTCTTACCGATTCTGGGTCTCACGGTGTGTTATGATGTCATACGTTTCACCCTTTTCTGGCCTCACCAATTCTGGTCTTTCGGTGTGTTCTGGTGTCACCCATTTCACCCTTTTCTGGTTTCACGCCTCACCTGGTCTCACCAGATCTCACGTTTCACTTGCTCTAGGTCTGGTCTGGTCTTACCCGTTCCAGGACTGGTCTTGATCTGCTCTTATGTTTCCAGGTCTAATCTTGATCTGTTCTCACGTTTCCAGGTCTAGTCTTGATTTGCTCTCATGTTTCCAGGTCTAGTCTTGATCTACTCTCATGTTTCTAGGTCTGGTCTTGATCTGGTCTCACATTTCCAGGTTTGGTCTTGATCTGTTCTCATGTTTCCAGGTCTGGTCTTGATTTGTTCTCTTTTCTAGGTCTGGTTTTGATCTGCTCTCACGTTTCTAGGTCTGGTCTTGATCTGCTCTCACGTTTCCAGGTCTGGTTTTGATCTGTTCTCACATTTCTAAGTCTGGTCTTGATTTGCTCTCATGTTTCCAAGTTTGGTCTTGATCTGCTCTTACATTTCTAGGTCTGGTCTTGATCTGGTCTCACGTTTCCAAGTCTAGTCTTGATCTGTTCTCACGTTTCCAAGTCTGATCTTGATCTGTTCTCACATTTCCAAGTCTGTTTTTCAACATTGCACGATTCTGGTCTGCTCTCACCGTCACACGTTTCTGGTCTGCTTTCACCGTCGTACGTTTCTGGGTTTGATCTCACGTCTCTGATTTCCTCTCTTACGGTGGTTCCACCAATTCTGGTCTGCTCTCATCGATTATGATTTGCTCTGTTTCACTATTTTTTGAGTGTTTTTCCAAAAGAGATAAGTCTTGGTTTATATACTCCCTTCTATGAAAACCCTAGTAGGGTTTATTGTAACTGTGGCGGATTTCCTTTCTTGCCCCTCCATGTGGCTTCATATCACTGTTCCATTCAAAATTTAACATTATCCTCCTTTTTAATTTATTTTTCTTGCCTTTTTCTTTCTATTGAAAACTCATCCCTTGAATGCTTAAATGAGCCACTTTTGCTTGCAGACTTAAATCTGGTTGATAACAATTGCAACCCATATAAGGCTGTGGGAACAACAGTGTCAAAAGCAGTCGAAACTAATTTCACGTTAAAATGTTCATATTTCATAAAAGTTTCTCTACATAATACTCTTGTAACAGAAATATACTATTAGGAGTTTACTAAATCTTCACTCTTAAAACAACATTTGCTTCTCGCAAATCCTTTATATCAAAATGTGACACAAGTAATGACTTTATATTAACTCTCAATTCCATATTAGGACTAAATACGAGCATTTCATCAACATACAAACACATGATAACACAAATATCATTTGTAATTTTTGTATAAGCATGTTTATCAACATTAATAATCGAAAAATCATTAGAAATAAGAATATTATCAAACTTTTCATGTCATTATTTAAGTGCTTATTTTAACCAATATAAAGATTTAACAAGCATACAAACCTTTTTCTTTTGTTCTAAAATTACATAACTTTTAGGTTATGACATATAAATTTCTTTATTGAGATCATCATATAAAATGCAATTTTAACATCCATTTGACAAAAAAAGAGATTATAAACAAATGTTAATGCAACAAGACTTTAATGGATGCAATTCTACCAATAGAAGTAAAATTATCGAAGTAATTAATATTCTTTTTTTGAGTATATCCTTTTGTCATAAGTCTCACCTTATATTTGTTGATGGATCCATTTGGTTTATATTTTTTTCTTAAAGATCCATTTATAGCTTATGGTTTAGCTCTTGGGGATAAATCCACTAGTTTTTATGTATCATTATGATTCAAAAAATTTATCTCACTTTGTATTTCTTTTATTCACATACTAGAACACTTTAGGATATTACTTTAAAAGTTATCACCAAAAGTCTTTTTAATTTTTTGTCTCTTTGTCTCTTACTCTTCCTTAACTTTGGTTTACAATATGTGATAAATGACTTTTTTTGACTCAACTATAAGGGCTAATAACTATGGTAATTCCTTTTTCATAAAAAAATATATACTTAAAAAAGTATTCATTTTTTGTCTTAACAATAGCATTAGTATTAAGAATATTACTCTTAATTATGAGAAATTGATAAGTGGTATTTTAATTTACATAACCTATAAACACACAATCAGAGATCTTAGAATTAAATTTTTTTTTCTTTGATTTAGGCAAAAGTACTTTAGTTTGTCTTAATGGAATCCAATTCTATAAGTAATATGTAAAAAGAATTCTCTCCCCATAAATTATTAGGAACCTTATAACTAACAAGCATAACATTCATCATTTCTTTCAATGTCATACTTTCTTTTTTACTACCTCATTTGACTCTAGTGAATATAAAGGTAAGACCTTATGGATAATTCCCTCTTTTTTACAAAAATTTGACAACAATTGAGAACCATACGCTTCTTCTTTATTTGACCTAAATCTCTTTATTTTTTTATTTAACTAGTTTTTTACATTTTTCTTATATTTGATAAATACATCACATACTTTATCCTTAATTTTTAGTAAGAAAACTTTCGTGTATTTAGAATAATCATTTATGAAAGTCACATAAAACCATTTATCACCTATAGTCATAACACTCTTCAAGTCTCCTAAATCAGAATGGACCAAGTTTAATAATTCAATTTCTCGTTATAATGATTTGCAATTTTTCTAAACTAATTTGGCCTTTACACAAACCTTACACTTACTCATATCACCATGTAAATTTTCCATTAAACCAAGTTGTTTTAACTTTTGAACATAGGGATTACTAACATGTCTTAATCTAACATACTATAAATCATAAGAGTTAATAGTAAGAGTAAAATAAGTAGATGTATTATTATTAATGACATTAAGTAAATTTGGAATGAAAAGTCCTTAGTTACAATATTAATTTCCCATAAATATATCATTTTTAGTCATGGCAACTTTGTCATACTTAAAAAAGACCTTTACTTTAACCTTCCTTAATAGGGACATGGAAACTAGATTGATGTAAATCTCAGGGACATAAAGTACATCATTTAAGGATAACACCTTTCCTAAAGTGAGCTTGATAAAGACTTTATTTTTACTTAAAATAAGCGTTATTCTTAAGTCTTCCATGGAGACATTTTCTTCACCATTCTTTATTAATGTGTAAGAGGTGAATGCACTTTTGTTCCTACAAATGTGCCTTTTAGCACTAGAATCTATTGCTTACTCTTTTGAGTTGGTGGCAACATTGAATTAAGAGATGACAATAATAATAACATCTATTTTTACCAAATCAACGTTTGGTTTCGCAAATATGTCACTCTTTATCCTATGATTGCCCCTTTCCTACGTCTGCATTGAGGGGCATGATGCCTTGGTTTCCTATACACATAGTAAACAACTTTCCTCTTAAAGGTTGGAATAATAATCTTAAACTTATCATACCTTTGGGACTTATTATCATAACTATAGTGACTTTTATCTCCTTTCCTTTATTCTACCACTTTTTCTTTTGACATTTTCTCTTTTACCTATGCTTCCCTCAATTAGATTTTGTTCTTTTCTTTAATCAAGATATGCATAATGGCATCATCTAATGATATGTGCTTCATTTTGTGTTTGAATTGTTATTTATAAGCATTTCAAGACTATGGAAGCTTTTCAATGAAGTAGTTTGCTATATATTCTTTTGGCAACTTGATGTTCTCATTCTTTAGTTCATCTAATAGCTTATGATATTAATTGATTTGATCCTTAACACTCCTTTCATTAGACATATGAAAATGCAAATGCTCAGTAACAACAAACATTTGTGTACTAGCATCCATCACTATATATTATTTATTTATTTTTTCCTATATTTCCTTTGCTTCTTTTGAAGAACAATAGATATAAAAAAAAATATTAGATAATATGATTAGAATGGTGTGATAACAAACTTTATTGGCTTATTTTCATACATAAAATATTTTATCATAATTATCAAAACCAAGCTTTGGTTTGTGTTTTAAAAGGGAAAAGGTAAAACCTAATACATCTAAAACTGAAAAAACATATTCTTACTAGCATTTAAAGTAAGAACTAGTGAAAGTTTCAATCTTATAAGTATCTAGCAATAACTTGGAAGCATATTGAATTGATTGATTTTTCAAAGGAATAAAAGTAGAATTATTAACAATAAAAGCAAAAATAGATTAATTAGTATTTGCATCCATGATAACAAATGCAAAGAAACTATCCTTAAAATTGGTAGCAAATGATAAGAGCATGTTAAATATAAATGCAATAGAAATCAAACCACGTAAAAAAGTCTGATGTCTAAGGTGTGCTCGACATTATCCTTAAGGATAGTTTCCACCCCTATAGACAATATCTTAGTGTAGTAGGTTACAATGACTATCCTCTTAGAATACAATAGACTTTCCTATTAATGTGCACTTTAAATAGTGAGACCACAATAATAATATTAATTTGATTAACCCAAAAAATTTCAAAGTGTAACAAAATGGAGTAAGAAGAACATAATTTCTGTCTTCTAGAAAAGAAGAGAAGGCTCCTTTCATACTACTTCTATTTTAATTTCTCATAAAGATAGGTTTGAAAGATAAATGATAAAGATAATGACTAATGATTATCATGATTTTATTGTTGTAACAGCTAATATACCAATAACTAGCTTTTCAACAAACAAAAATTATTAGTCAGAAAATGACTAGTTTGACCAACATAATCTAAAAGGTCTTAAAAAGTATAAATTATGGGTGGCATGTGGTTACATTAGGCCTTTGATACTAGACCTAGGTTTTAGGTCGTTTACTTATGCATGAAACCTTACTTGAAGCCTTTTATTTTGTACAATATAAATCAAATGTTATCTTATAAACAAGTATAATAAATTTTCTTATTTCTGATGTGGGATACAAGCCTTTTAAAATATATTTGTATTTTTTTTTTTTCAATAGTTTTCACATAACTTGAAGAAAATCAAAAATTATAGACATATTTGTATTTCATCACCTAAACCTAGAGCTCATTAAATTGATTAAACATCTTCTAATTGAGCTTTGCCAAAAGAGTAATATTCATGTCCCAAGCCTTGCACAAACCAAGCCTCCTTACCCATTTCAATTGGCATATATAATTCCAAGCCATCAGACTAACTTTATTTTATTCTTTAGTTATCACCCAAAGATATCTTCGATTAAATTGATTTAGCACATCATAAATAGTGCTTGGAAGGAATGTAGTACATATAAGATAATAATGGAATTATTTACATCATGGTTTGTATGAAAATGGCTCTTCCTACTAATGATAATGAATTAGCTTTCCACTCACTTAATTTTGAGCCTCAATATGTGAACCATATCTTGATATAATGTCGGCCTCTTTTTATCATAAAGGATAGGAATACCCAAATATCTTCATAAATCACACACAAGTGAGTATTCTATAATTTGACTTAAGAATGAGGCTAAAGGTCTATTAATATTTGGAGAAATAAATAATTTAGGCTTCTCCTCACTAACTTTTTGACCAAACATATCATTAAAATAACAAAGAATATCCTTAATTACTTTATCCATGTGCTTGGTGGCTATCCCTAATAGGAAAAGATCACTAAAAAAGAATAAATGCTAGATTGGAGGTCCTTGGCAAGAGACTTATAAAGCCTACCACTTCCTCTCATTTATAATTTGCATAACGAGATGGGAGAGATGTTTAATGCATAAAGCATAAATAAGTAGAGAGAAATATAATCCCTTTTAAGCAATTCACAAGTAGGTTTGAATTTAATAGTCTTCTCACCATTCCATAAAAGTATCATTTTCACTATAACAACGTAACACAAAATAAGGTCTATAAATCTCACCAAAAAAAAGGGAAAGAGGAGAGAGTTTTAAGGAGAAACATCCAATCCACACTCTTATAGGACTTCTTTAGATCAATTTTCAAAACCATGTAGCCCATCTTGCATTTTCTTTCTTCCTCCTTAATTAATTAATAGCCTTTTGTGCAACAAGTATATTTTCATGAGTCAATCATATAAGAATGAAGCTTAGATTGAGAAGAACCAATAATAAACTCAAAGGTCAAAGCCATCCCATAATGAATTTAACAATAAGTTTATAAATTGCACTACTTAATGATATATGTCTCAACTAACTTAATCATCTAAAAAATGCTCACTTTGGGAACATGCACCAATAAAGTCTCATTAATACTAGTAAGGATCTTACTTGTCAAAAAAGATTGTAGCACTAAGTCAATAACAGAATCCTTTATAATTAGCCTAAAATGGTAAAAGAAAATAAAGTGGAAGCCATTTGGATTTGGTACCTTATAGGCATTTATAGATTTGAGAGCACACAATACCTCTTCTTTGCTCAACACATCCCTTAAATATCTCGTTACTTTTTAAACATGGTCTTATATTTGTAAAAATTTGTGACATTGGAAATATATTAGTATTTAGCCCTTAGTACAAATAAATAAATATAAATAATATTTTATTCCTTCAAAAAAAAATTATACTTTTATATGTATAATATATTTTTTAAATACTAAAATTTACTCTTTTTTTTCCTTTTTTTTTTTTTTCAAAAAAATAAAAAGGTTTATGAATCCATTCAAGCATAAATTTTTAAATTACTCAATTTTGGGTCATTTTCAAATTTAAGTTTAAAAAATAGGTTTCTAGTCTCATTTTTTGACTAGATCTAGATCATGTTATAATTTGACAACTTTACTCACTTATCAAGGAAATGAATAATGAAGGATCATATATCTAAACTAATAGGTAAAAATATCATTTTAGATACATTACATAATAATATTTATTTTAGAGGACTTATAATTATATTGTTTATTAATTTTTGATTTGCCCGTGATAAATTGATCAGACCTAATATGGAAATAAAAAGAAAAATAAAGGAGTAAATAGTTAAAGGGAGTTGTAGTTTTCTCCAACATGCATACATTACTTGCAATTCATCCTCATTAGTCTATAAAATATAAACATGTAGATAAAAAAAAAAAAAGGAGGTTATAAGAAAAGAAAAACATATAAACGAGGAAAAAGACTTTTGTTTCTTATCTCAAAGGCCAATAGTAATAGTTCTCATTGGTTCTCTTCAAATTAATTGTCTTAAGTTATGGAAAAAGGTGTTGGTTGAATACGTGTTATTGCCTTGATTATGAAAAAAAATAATTAATTAATCTACTATTAAAAATTTAGAGGTCTATAAGGATAATTATGTCATTAATCTTTACATTTCATCATATACATTAACCATGAAATGAAAGGTTTAAAGGATCTTTTTTTGTAATTCATCAAACATGAATTAATGTTGAAAAATTTGTAGTTTTAATCCTTTTGGGTTGTCATATTTCATAACCATTTAACTTGTTAAATCTTGTCATTGATGCGTTTTAGGCAAAATTCAAGCCTCAAAGCATTGCTATTATGGTTGTATTCTTCTCTCTTTCCACTCCAACTAGGGTTTTGTTGTTAAAGGAATATCAAATATCAATAATGATATTAGCCATATTGATATAATTGTTCAAGACATTTTAGTTAGCTTTTATTAAGACTCGTTTATATTCTCATATCCAACTAGTTTTGTGGCTTTTAAAATGCCAAGCTTTAAATTGGTTCTAATCTTGCTTTTGCCCTTCTTCTAGGAATAGGTTTGTAGGTGACTTTTGACCTTATGGAAAAAAAACATAATGGCCATTAATCTCTTTCATTTTGTTTTTTTTTTTTTTTTTTAAAGGTGTCTTAAGAATGTTAGTTATTACCATTATGAGCCTACATTATGAGTCATTTTTTAATAGCTTAATTCAATCTTTCCCAAAAGGATGAACCACCACTTGAGCAATAATGACTTTAAGGGAGGCTCCCCCATACCCAACCATAATGCTTACCAAATTAGCAACTCAATGCTACACTTTAACTCAAATTGCCTTATTGCTAGGTGAGTGTAGTAAGTGATTCAAACCTAGGTCAAATGTGTAGAGACTCATTAAATTATCACAATCCCATGTTGAGTACTGGTAATTATTCTCTTTCATATTTCTTATCATTATGTTGTTGTAATAATGAATCTAATTCAATATATTTTAGCTAATTGTAAATGGAAGGAAAAAAGGCTACCATCGTTATTATGGTTTTAATGTACTAATTACTTAGAGACTTCAATCCAGCTTCTATTGAGGCCTAAACACTAAAATAATAGATGTTAAGGTAGCTTTTAAGGCCAATGCTTGTTAGTTGATAATTGTAAAGTTATAAAAATAATGGTAGAGAAAGCTATCAAATTCAATCAAATGGTTGCATAACCTAGTTAGCCAATCTAATGATTATTAAGTATTCCCTAATTATCATCCATTGTTATGCATCTATGTTGATTCATATAATGAATTATGCTTTAAGAACCATGAATATTTTTTTTGGTGAGGAAAAAAAGGTAAAAAAGAAAGATTAAAGGGAAAACACAAAAAAAAAACAAAACAAAATAAATAAAAAAGTGAGGCAAACATAAGAAAATAACAATATGAAAAGATAAATTTCAATTATTAAGGGGCATATTTTAGCTATTGTCTTCTTTCAACTTTGCCAAAGGCTTTAACTCAAACTAATTAGTTTTAGTATTAAATATGCATTCAATAAAAATATTTAGTGAGTTAATGTTATATGTATATGTGTTCTCAAATCATCCATATACTATGTTTAAAGAAAAAAAAAATGCTTTCTCATTATAAATTTGGCAAACATTGAATTCCACATAGCAACAAGGATTATGTTGGGGTATAACTTTATTAAATGGAAAAACTTAAGGCCTCAATCCATTAAATTCAACACAACATCAACGACTACCTGTACAAGCCAGTTTGCTTAATCAGAAATCTCTATATAGGAATTATGATAGTTATGTTTTTTGGAAACATTTCCTTTTATATATCATAATGTTAGTTAATTTTTAATTAAGCACTTTATTGAGGCATAACTTTATTGAATAGAAATACTTTAGGCCTTAATTTATTCAATTTCCCAATAAATTTTGTATGAATAATTTTTATATGTACAAAATAAGTCTTTATTTGCAAATGACAAAAGGTCCCTAAAATGCCAAAACATCATAGAACATAGTTTAAATAAAACTTAAGTAAAGCTAATAACTCTCATTTACTCAACATGATCTTCATATGACTTTATATATATATTTATATAATATACAATGATAAAATTATGTGCATGAATGATATGTATATATTTATATATATATAAATAAAGTAATAAATATAAATATAATGAAATATTAAATAATAAACTCATTTTTTAATTAAAAAAATCAATTTCAAAAGAGAATGTGATGTTTTTTTTGAATCAGATTGGGTAGTTTAGATCACATTGTTTTTAGATCATTTCAAGTTGAATCACTTTTGGATCACATTATATTAAATTAAGTTTTTTGAAATGAGTTCAAGTTGGGTTGGTCAGTCGAACCAAATTTAATATCTTTATTGGATATAAATTAATGGATTCCTTTTTAGATGCTAAAAATTCTATATTATATATAAAATATTTTATATTATAAGATATCATTTTATTCAAGATAAAAAATTTTTATATTGATATAGTAAATATTAATGTAAATTTTGTTATTAAAGTATAAAATATTATACATTTAATATAAGAAGTATTTTATATAATATAAAATTTTATTATATCCAAATAAATTTATGAAATTTTCTATGCACATCATAAAGTCTTTTTGTAAATAAAATAGATTTATTTTTTCCTTTACAAATGAATTGATTTTTATTTTTATTTTTTAAAAAAAGCTATTTATCAAAATTTTTTGCTATAAAAGACAAAAGTCAATTTATATATTCAAAAATAAATATTCAATAAAGACACGCATAGACTTAAGGTTAATGAATACTTATTGACAAAACATAGCCAACCAATGATATAAGAACGCGAAATCTTGTTGTTTTTCGCTCAATAGTATCATGAAAGGGAGTCAATAAAGTAATTTCAATTTTTAATAAGTTAGTTCTTCCTTTAATTGTTTTTATAAATAATTGAAAAATCTCATCACCTTTTAGTTATTTATAAAATCGACTATTAATCTGGTAGGCACCTAACGTAATGAATCTCCCCAAATTATTTCTCCGAAAAGAGGAAGCAAATTAAGAAACTTTGTTTTATTTGAAGTAGCAAATTAAGAAAATTATTAGAATTTATTAACCTCGTAATGTCGTCATTTACTGAAAAACTGACATAAGATAATACAAATACAAAGAGAATGGGTGAAACTGATCCTCCTGACATCCCTCCTAAACACAGCATGTTTATAATCCTGAGTTCTCATCTGCATTCAGAACTAAGAATAATTGCAAGCCTTCCTTTTGGGAGAAACTATTGAATAGAGGCTTGACTTTTGGTTCAGTTGGGGTTGAATCTAGTGCTCCCTTTTGTTTTGGTGGATTAAGGACTCAGGGATGCGTTGTGTAATCCATGGAGGAAAGCTTTAGTAGTGAAGCAATTGGGTAAATCTACAGGTTACTAGTTCCTTGCAAAAAAGCTTGATCAGATTTGGTCGCCAATAGTGGGCATGGACTTGGGTTATGGTTTCCTCTTGGTGAAGTTTAATCAGGATGAACATCTAGATAAAGGTGATTAATGGTGGTCCTTGGCTTATTCAAGATCACTACCTTATGATCCATCGATGGGACTCTCAGTTCATTCCTTAGAATGCCCTTATCGAATCAACCCTGGCATGGGTGAGATTCCCTGAAGTATCTGTGATGCTCTACAACGATGATATGCTCATGGAGACAGCATCTTGCATTTGGTAAACTAGTGAGGATTGACCGCAACATGATGCTTGCTGCCAGGGGATGGTTTGCAAGAGTGAGTGTGGAGCTTGACCTGACTAAACCATTAATCCTCCTATTCTGGCTAAACAATCGGTGTCAAAAGGTTGAGTATGAAAGTTTGCATATGGTGTGTTTTGCTTGTGGCATATTTGGCCACTCTACGTTCGCCTATTTAGAACCTTTTGCATAACCAATGCTTGGCATAATCAGATTTGGTTGGTGTTCCACTGTCAGAGCCTCCCGCGTTGGTGGCAGAAGCAAATATGAAAATTCCAGATAATCCGATTGAGAGAGTAAGGCACAGGATTTGGCTAGTTTTAGGCCTTGGATGGTGGTGTCACGAATGCGTCAGAACACAGGAAGATTGGAAAAGAGATTGCCTAAAAAAGTGGATGAAGCAAATTTGAACATATTCTCTTCCTTAGTTAATAATCATGCAGAATATACAACCAAAAATAAGAATTATTATCCTGAAATGGCAACCGAAGGTGTCAAGGCCCCCTTCCTTTCTAGAGCCGGCACTCCCCAGGGAAAATTTAAAACGGGCTCTGTTTGAAGATGGGCCTGTCCTCGAGGCCGAGGAGAGCTGATGGGCTTTCAAAGACAGCCGAAAAAAGAAAAGTACAGAACATCAAAAGTAAGCCCCCGCGTTCAAGCCAGTGGTTTACGTCAGACCAAAATAACCTAACCCGAGGAGAATGTTGACCCAAATTGGTCCAGCAGCCTCAGTCTTCCCATAAACCCAAAGCCGAACCCATCAATTCCCCGCAGCAAACTATTGCGGGAAGGATCGCTCCCTCCTTAGGCAGTCCCCTGTGGAAGTGTCTCCTTCTCAGCGGGTTTAGATAGAGATCTCCTTCACAAATCCTTGGCGTCTGACTGATGATTTTTTGATGGTGGGGACATGTCTAAAAATCACGGATGACCTCCTGATGCGTGTGGCATTAGTGGGAAGATTCCTGGCGATCCCACAGTTAGTTAGCGATGGCATGGAGTTGGAAGAGTTGCAAGAGGAGCCTTCAGAACGTATGGCACAGGATTGGACATGACCTGTGAGTTCAGTCTATGAACTACTTTTTCACCCTTATTTATATCTATCGATATGACTTCTTCTCATTTTAGGAATTTAAAAATTCTTTCTTGGAATATAAGAGGTTCTCGTCATAAGGATGCGAAAAGGAATCTTGTTGAATTTGTTAGGGTTCATTAGCCAGATATTATTTTCATATTGGAAACACATACCCCTTTTAAGAGGGTGGAACGCAAATGGCATTTTATGGGTTTTGATGAGCATGAGATTGTGAATCCATGTGGTTTTGCAGGTGGGATTTGCGTGCTTTGGAATTCTCATCATATCTATCTTCATACCTTTACTTAGGGTTCTCAAAATATTCATTTTATCGTCTCCTAGCCAAGATTCGAAGAATGGCATCGCTCTGCTGTGTATGCAAGCCCAATACTCTCTTACCCAAAGCTATTTTGGTTTGATATTAGAAAATTACTAGACCTCTCTCAAATGCCTTGGCTGTTATTTGGTCATTTTAATGATATCTTTAGTTACTCAGAAAAGAGGGGAGGGCACACACATTTCAATCGAATTTATAAATTTGTGGACTGAATATTGTGGTTTTCAAGACTTGGGATTCAAGGGGCCCTTGTTCACTTGGCACCAAAAGAAACACAGAAGAGTAGGCATCTCCAAGAGACTTTATAAAGCGTTTGCTACTAAAGAATGGTAGTTCCTCTTTCCTAAATCCTTTGTTATTACTTTGCCTAGGTCTCTCTCACATCACCACCCCATATTACTTGTTTCTGGCTCCGAACCCCAGTGAATTACTCAACCATTTTGTTTTGAAGCCACTTGGTTGACACATGAGGAGTTTCCAAATGTGGTGCGGCAGGCCTAGTTGAGTGAGAGGCAACCTGTTTCGAACTATTCAACAAGTTGCCCTAGAGTTTAACCGCACATCTTCTGGCAAAATCTTTTGACAAAAAGGCACTTGCAAGCTAGATTCAATGGGGCCCAATTGGCTTTAGAGCAATATCTAGATCCTTTCCTTGTATTGCTAGAAAAGTAATTAATTGTAGAATTTAGTTAAGTACTCAAATAGGAGGAACTGCTTTGATTCCAAAAATCCCGGGTGCAATGGTTATAACTAGGAAATAAGAGCACAACATTTTTTACAGCATCTACTATTGCTAGACAGAAAACTAATAAGATTGAAGGTTTGCAGATTCATAATGGGTTGTGCTGTTATAATCAAAGGGTCAGCAGGAGAGTCTCTTTGCCCCAATTACTTGGGAGGAGATTTTTACAACTTTGAAGTCCATGAAATCTTTTAAACCTGTTAGTCCAAATGGATTTCAACTAGTTATTTTCAAATCCTTCTGGGAGGTCATTGGAGAGGATATCATCAAGCTCATTTAGGGGGCTTTCCTCTGAGGTACTTTTCAGGACTGTTTATCAGAAACATTAATTTGTCTTATTCCAAAGAGTGCAGAGGCAAACAATATTTCAAAGTTTCAGCCAATTTCATTGTGCAATGTTGTTTTTAAAATCATTACTAAGGTCTTGGTTAGTAGAATTAGGCCCTGTTTAGATGATATTATCAGTCCACTAGAAGGCAGCTTCATTCCAGGATGAAGTACATCAAATAATACCATTGTGGTGTTTTAGGTGATGAAATGGATTCAAAGAACCAAAAGCAAGAAACAGGTTATTGTGTTCAAAATAGATCTTGAAAAGGCATATGATCAAGTGGATTGAAGAATTCTGGAGTTAACATTGCATGATTTTGGGTTTTCAAAGTGAATCCTTTGCTTGATCATGTTTTGTGTGTCTAGCGCCACCTTATCCATCCTACAGAATGGAGAATAACTGCCTCCAATCAAGCCATTATGTGGAATACACGAAATGGACCCTCTCTCCCCTTACCCTTTTTTATTATGCACGGAAAAACTCTTAATTCTCATTCAGGAAAGAGTGGATCAGAAGAGATGGATGTCTGTCAAATGTGGGTGTAAAGGCCCGTCTTTCTCATCTATTATTTGCCAATGATGTGATGCTCTTTGCTAGGGCAACCGTGCTCCAAGCGAGGGTTGTGTAGAATACCTTAGATGAATTTTGCAGGGCTTCAGATTTTATAGTAAATGATTTCAAATCTTAGGCAATTACATCAGATTGGGTGCTTAGAAGTGAGATCCAGTAGATTAAGCTTGTTAGCAAATTTACCTTTAAGAGAAATATAGGTACTTATCTTGAGGTCCCTCTTATTCATAGGTAAGCTACAAGGAACTCCTATGCTTATATTGTGGACAAGATTTTGCAGCGACTCTCTGTTTGGAAATCAAAACTCCTCAATTTGGCAAGTCGAGTTACACTAGTGTAGAATTTCCTTGCATCTATTTTGGTCTATACCATGCAAATAGTTTGGATCCATTCATGAGGAGTTGGACAAAATTACATGTCATTTCATCTGAGCCTCAAATCAAGATAGAGGAGGGATTCATTTGGTAAATTGGGAAGAGTCAATTGATCAAATCTAAAGATGGCTTGGGCTTGCAGCAAGTGAGATGGAATAATGTGGCTATGCTAGGAAAATTGTGTTGGGATTTGCTATGGAACAAGAATAAGATGTGGATATCAATGCTCAGATAGAAATATTTAATGAATGGAAATCCAAGATTAATATGTCCACTCATAGCTTTTATCACATGGAGAACTATCACTAAATGTTTTGATGTGCTTTGGGATGGATTTGGTTTCTGAATAGGCACAGGTGAGAATGTGTCTCCTTGGCATGATCGTTGGGCCTCTCCTAGTACTCTATCTTAGTGCCTTGTATACCTCCTGATGAACAAGCTAGGGTGAGTAATAGTATTCATGGTGCACAATGGCAGCTTGATGGGATGATGGCTTGCCTTACCCTGATTGTGAAGCAATTGATCCTTTCTATCTCACTTCCTCAACACTCAAGTAGCATGGATACTGTGGCATGGCTTTATAGTCCAAATGGCTCTTACTTAGCTTGTACAGGCTATGAATGGATAGCTTAGGGGCAACATAATCACTTCCCCAACCCAATATGGAAATGGATATGGCACCTAAGGATATCACAGAAGCTTAAAATGTTCCTGTGGCAAGTGTTTAAGGGACAATTATCAACCAATTTAGAAAAGCTCTGTAGGGGGATGTGTTCCTCTCCTTTTTGCTCTAGATGTAATACTGTTGAAGAGGTTATCCTTCTTGTTCTTAGAGATTGCTCTCAAGTTAAGGCTATATGGAAAGCTTTGCTCCCCGCAAGCATCCCTTTTGCTTTCTTCACTGGCGGCTACATAGATTGGATAACAAATTTTTCTAAATTTCTAAAATGGGCTGGAGGGACTCCATAGTTCTGGTATATTATTTTTGTGTGCTTGTTGGACAATGTGGCAAACTAGAAATGCTGAGGTTATTCATAGACAACAAAATAGCTCATTCATTCAAGCGCAACAAGTACACAGTTTGGTGGAAGATTGTTGCAATAGTTACCCATTATTGGAGAAGGATACCTCACTTTCCTTTCATTTAGTCTCATGGACTTTGCCACCACATGGTTAGGTCAAGGTTAATACTGATGGCAATGTGAGAGGAAATTCGAGTCAAGCTGGTTTTGGAGTAGTAATTTGAGATGATTCTAGAAAATGGTTTAAGGGTTTCATAGACTCTATGGGTGTGGCATCTAATATGGTTGCAGAACTATTAGGGATATGATGGCATCTAATATAGTTTTGTAATACTGGAGACTCTCCATCTAATATGTTCTCTTCAAGTCTTTATTCATCCTCTTGCAGTTTGTCTAAAAGATATACAAAGGTGAAGAGGATGTTAACTGAAATTTAGAGCTTAAAGATGTCTATAGAAAAGAAATACATGTGTAGATTATTTCACTAAATTGAGTACTTCTGCTCTGGATGGAGAAGTCTTCTTCAACTCTTCTCCAGTGGAGTAAGGCTTTTCTTAGACGATGATAGCCATGGAGCTAGTTTTCCCTACACTAGGAGCTCTTTTTGTTTCCTTTCTTTTATTGTTTCTTTGTTTTTCTAATTCTCGTATCATTTGAACCCAAAAAAATAAAAAGTATTGTCGTCATTTACTTCCCAAACCCAAACAGTTGACCCTCACACACCAATCCAACAGATATGCACGGAGTTGCATGATGAGGTTTTGTTTCATGCAGAAATAAATCTTGATGCACGCCAAAAAGCTCCGTGGAGTAGGGTTCTTCTTGTCAATCACAGTTGCCTCGAGCAGCTGTAATGTCTAACAAAGTCCCCAAGTCCAACAGTGCCTAAAAAACACTTCTTACCTTCATTCTCTATCTAATTAAATTATTAATAACTGAATATTACTGTCTTAAAAAGAAAAAAAGAAAAAAAAACCATCTCTCTGTCTCTCTCTGGCCATGGCTAAGAACAGAAGAATCAACTTTTCTATTCTCCTTCTACTGGGTCTCCTCTGTTTTCCAGTCTCAACTTCTCCAGAGTGTGATTGCACTTGTGATCACGAAACAAACAATGGTGAAAAGAAAAAAGCACTCAACTTCAAGGTGGTTGTGATAGTGAAGATTCTGGTTAGAAGTGTGTTGGGTGTTCTTATTCCAATCTTTTGCAGGAAAGCCCCTTTTCCTGCACCCGAAAGTAATATCTTCCTTCTGATCAAGGCCTTTGGAGTTGGGTTGATTCTTTCAACTGGGTTCCTTCAAATATTGCCAGATGCTTACGAGAATTGGACCAATCCTTGGCTGAATGAACACCCATGGTCAGATTTCCCTTTCGCAGGATTCATAGCAATGCTCTCTGCAATCACGACGATGTTGATTGACGCATTTGCTACCACTTATTACAAAAGATCACATTTCAATGGGTCTTCTCTTGAGGATGGGAATGATGTGAAGATGGTGCCACCACAGCAAGAGGCCCACTTGCATGTTCACATGCATGCCACGCATGGGCATGCTCATGGGTCTGGTTTTGTATCACTCGAAACTCAGCTGTCTGATCTATTCAGGCATCGGGTTGTGTATCAGGTATGATTGATCTTCCTTTGTTAGTGCTCACTCTGTCCAACCAGATGCAATCCATTGCATCTCTTTCAGTATCTTCAATTTGATTTTTATGGGTTGAATTCGAGATTATTGATGTAATTAAAATGGGATTTCGGCGGTATTATACCCCCTGTTTTCCTCTGTTTTCTCTCGAGTGGCTTGCCCCCCGTCTGCTGTGGTCCATGTTAATCAACGTGCATGAATGAATGATCGAATTTTCAATTCTTACGTCATTGCTTGCTCCCTCAAACTTGTGTCTATGTAGACATTGATACTCCATGCTTTTCACTGAACATCGAGTGGGTATTGGAGCTGGGGAATTGTGGTTCATTCGGTAATAATTGGCATCTTACTGCGGGCTTCCAACGAGGGACGGACGTACTTAAGCCCCTCAGTTGCAGAATTGACTTTTCATCAATTCTCTGAAGGCATAGGTCTTAACAGCCAATAAAAAAAATCCACATGACGACAAAAGACTTGACGGCAATATAAGGCCAAGAGTGGAAAGAAAATCCAAAAAGAAACAAAGGAATCAAAAGGGCCATGTTTCAATTATCTTTTTGACTCTTCAAAATGATGAAAATTAAACAACATTAAGAATTCAGTTCAACTATCTTCTTGATTTTGGTAACAACCATTAGTGGATATTCTTTTTAGAGTCAGAAAAATGGCTGCTGTGTAGCGGCAAACACATACAGGGCCCCCTACGCGGGGTAGCTCTCATTGTTGAGTATTTTACTGTTTCACTTTGGATTCCAGTGCCGTGATCCTTTGCATCGTTTGTAGTTCTCTCCACTTTTGTGTTGGATTCCCCCATCTTTCTTTATCATTTGCCCCCAGCGCAAGTAGGCCTTAGCAGTCTTCCTGACGCTCGGACTTCTCTGGCGGCGGCCCCCCCTAAAAGAAATTTGGAAGATTCCTCCTTGCAATCTTAAGACTTCTTTTTGCATGATTTTTCTTCATCCCGACGCTGGGGCTGGCCTGGCCCGGAACACTCCTTCTCGTGTGTGTGCGTGTGTTCCCGCGTTCTTAGTGACATTCGAACAAATAAATAAAAGGAAAAATCTAATTTAACTTCCTTTTAGAAGAATAAAGTAAATTTTCATTTTTTTTTAAAAATTATTTAATACTTAAAAAATAAGATTATTTAAAATAAAATAAGTCTTATTTAAATAAATTTTAATTTATTTTAATTTTAAATTTTTTTATATAATTTTTGTAATTTAAGTAAAAATTATTTTAAAAAATGTCATATTTAAATAAAAAAACTCAAAAATAAATCATATTATTATTTAAATTTTGATTTTTTTTTAATATAATTTATATAATTTAAATAATAAATTTTTTTAAATTTAAGAAAAATAAATATAAATGAAAAGTCTTATTTAAGTAATTGTTTAAATAATTTTTAATATTATTTAAATTTAAAATTTTTTTCATAATTTTTGTATTTTAAATAAAAAGTTACTTAAAATTTTAAAAAAAATAAATCTATATCATATTTGAATAAAAAAATATCTTATTTAATTAACTTTTTAAATAAATTATATTTTTATTTAAATTTTAAGTTTTTCTAATATAATTTCAATTAACTAAAATTTCCATTCAATTTGGTCGATGAAACAGAATGTTTTTTTTTTTTTTTCTTTTTTAGCATCCCCATCTTTATGAACACCATAAGCACTAAATTGTTCATATCAATTTTCATGTAGAAGTCTATACATTCGTAGTAAATCATAAACAATAAGCTGTACAAATTGACTGAATTACAATATGAAAAGCATAATCTATGTAGGTGGGGATTAATGATGGGGGTTGGCCATTGTTGGAATACAGAGTAATTTGGAGCCTTTTATTTCCTTCTCCATTGGAAGAATGATTGATATTGTCTTAACATCTCCAAAATATAGAAAAATACTTTAAATGAAAATTTCCTTTAATATCCATGGTTGAGTTGCATGGCCTTCTTTGTTTGCTTCATCGTTCCACCAATCCTTTAGCAGAATTAGTTGAGTTTCACGGAACGGTATTGTGCAGGACCAAGAAAGGAATCAATGAACTACATACATTTTGGATATGACGATTTTAAGAACCCTGCCACGCAAAAGGAACTTGACGTTAGTTGATGTGCCGATGAACTTCTTTAGTTGAGATCAATTATGGGCAAGCACTTTCTGTTCATCGCGACAGTGCATCGTCGAGGAGAAAAAAAAAAAAACTTCAAGCAGCTTGGAGAGAGACAATGCATTCCTTTGCAGGATATAGGCATCCTTTCTGTCATGATCTGTGGCACAGGGTGAACTGTAGGGTTTTAGATGCATATCTATATATGCCAATCGTCCTCAATTTGCCTCCAATCTTTCGTTTTTGTCATTTTCTCATCCATCCCTTGAGGTGTAATCAAGTTATCAACAATAATATTCTTCTATGTACAATTGAAATGGCAGCACCTTATTGCTACTGCCTGTACAGTGTCATCTCTTTAGATTTCATTAGTTTGGAATAGATCCATTTTTGCAAGGACTAATAAAAAAAGGAGCTCAATACCCAAATCGACTTGCGTCCAAAACTTTTTAGTTTTGTCTAATTTGAGCATTTTTCTTGCTCATTTAGATAAAACAAACAATCAACTGGATGAATTAACTATAACTTACTATTTGTATTAGACATTAGTTACAAAAAAGTCTTCGTAAAGCTTGAGTCATCTTCTAAATCTTGTGTTTTTGTTCTTTTTCTCTGATTTTCTTTTTTCTTTTTCATGGGTTTGGTGTGGCCATGATGATTTTGGTTGGTGCCAAGGATTCGCAAGCAAAAGGGGACGCGGTGGTGGCATAGGAAGGGGACAGACGGCTAGGGAAGGCTGTTGATGTCTGATTAAAAAACAAAAAAAAACAAAAAAGGGGGGGGGGGGGGGGGGAGGGGGGGCTATCGAAATGTAGTCAAATGATTGCATTATATGGTTAGCAAATCTAATGGTTATTATGCATTCCCCAATTGACATCTTTGGTTGAGTATTTTCGCTACCTCATATAATACATTATGCTCTAAGTAGTGCCACAACCATAAATTTCTAGTAGTATGGATAAACAAAAAGATTTAGAAAAAAAAATTTAAAAAAAAAAAAAAAAACTAGATCCTAATTATCAGTGGGAGCATTTGTCCTGCTACGTTTTATTTGATTTCGTTGGTGTCCCTAACCTAAATTAATTTGTTTTGATAGACGAGTCTACTAGCATAGAACGCATAAATTTTAATTTTATTATATTTCTAAATTAATATTAAATATTATTAAATTTAATTGAATAATTAAATAATAATAATAATATATAATACAAAATTATTTTATAGTTTATATGTTTATACCTTATTATGTAATTATAATTTTTGATGATAATTAATTAAGTAAATAATATTTTATTGATTAAGTTTTTGGTTTAATATTATATAATTAAAATGAAGTGACACAATAAAATTTAATAAAAAATTAAAATTGAATTTATAATTATGATTATAATTCTTATAAAATTCTTTCAATTTTATTATATAAAATTAATTTTTAATTATGATTGTTATTTTTGTAAAATTATTATTTTATTTTATTTTGTAAAATTTTTAATATCAATTAATTGATTAAATAGGAATATATTTTATTAAATTATTTTAATTGTATTATTTAAAATATTAATATTTCAAAGTTATAGTGCGAAAAAAAAAAAAAGATGGAAGGTTTATTTTTCTTAAAGCATTAACATTTATATACTACAAATTGTAAAATTTTAGTTAAAAAAATTCTTAATTTAAGAAAAAAATCATCACATAAACAATTTTTTTTTTTCAAAAATTTGTTTAAAATTATAGACTTTCTCTTAAATTTAATAATACTAATATACATATACATTTAACATATGTGTATGTTTGAATTAGATGTGCTACCACTTGAGGTAATAGATCTAATATATCTCTTTCAATAGTTTAGATTTAAATATTTATATTAATACTCATATTAAAAAAATAAATTTTAAAAGAAATTATTTAAATTTAATAATATTTAGATGCCACGTTATTTTCTATTAAAAAAGAGAGAGAGAGAGAGAGATTACATAAAAATGATAATGAATAACTATATTCTCAAATTTATAAATATAATAATCGATATATTTATAATTTTTAAAAATAAAAATAAAAAAGCGAAATTGAAAAAAGAGAGAGATGCCCGTTCATCGCAAATTAGACGGAGCAGCACGGAAATGCTGGGCCCAGTTAAATTCACTTGGAAAAAGAAAGGAAACATGATAGACATGCACCGAGGGTCGGTGAAGTGAAGTGAAGTCAAGTCGTCGTGTGGAAACTAACGGGCATCTTGTAAAAGGCATGTAAAGTTAAGCACACGGGTTCGATGAATTGATATATGCCTTTCGTATTTCAGATTTTTACGACAAGTGGGTCTATTATGGTTGGCAATATTTTGTTTTTTTTTTTTTTTTTTATATTCCTTTCTCTCTTTTGGGATGAATGCTCGGTTTGCTGGTGTGGTAAATGTGAATTGTTTTTTTTTTTCCTTCTCTAATGTTGTAAAAGTTATGTCATTTTCGAGTAATTAGAGACTTGAAATTCTACGTGATTATATAAACGAACTGATTTGTACATATTTCTCGAGAATTTTATGTACTATTTGTCATTGTTACTTGTTATAAAAGGCAAAAGTCAACGAATGCTTTGTTGATTCGGTCCCAAAAGAATGGCAAAGGTCAGATTAGTATTCTAAAATAAACACTCAATCAGAGACGTCAACGAATGCTTGTTTACAACACATGGCCGACAAATCACCGGGAGAGATGAGTCCAGCAAGAGAAATGTTTTGTGTACTATGATCATAAATGGTAGCAAATGAAGTCATAATCCTTCTTTTATTTAAAGTTTTATTACTGAAAATCACTCAATTTCAATCATTTATTATCATTAATTTATTATCCATAAGAAAAAAAAAAAAGAATGTTCGAGACGTACTCGACGGTTAAAATTTAACGATGTAAAACAAAAATTGTTTCCTAAAATAGAGGAGGGGCTAATTAGGACACATTTTTCCCGTTGCTGTTGTTGTTGTTGGTAAAATAGCTAATTAATATGCACCAAAAAAAAAAAAAGAAAAGAAAAGAAAAGAAAACGTTAATTAAGCAAATTAATGGATCAACACTGTTGATTAAGCTCATAATGTCGCCATCTACTTCCCAACATCACACCGTTGACACTACCATACCAATCCCACAGATACGCATGGAATTGCATGTCGCCATTCCCATTTTCTCTTTACTTTTCTCTGCAGTCTCATTATTATCCTCGCATTCCCGTAGTCCAACAGTGCCTATAAAACACTCTACTGCCCCGTTCTCACACACAAAGGTCCCCAACAAGAACCATCTCTCTCTCTCTCTCTCTCCCCCCTTCAAGCCATGGCTAATAGCAGTAGAGCCGTCTGTTCTATTCTTCTTCTTGTTCTGGGTCTCGTCAGTCTTCCACTCACAGTTTCCGCGGAGTGCAATTGCACTTGTGAACAAAACAACAAAAAAGGTGAAAAGACAGAAGCACTCAAGTTCAAGGTGGCTGCTATAGTGACGATTCTGGCTGGAAGTGTACTGGGTGTTCTTATTCCAGTCTTTTGCAAGAAAATCAGTTTTCTTGCACCCGGAAGTAGTTTCTTCTTTCTGATCAAGGCCTTTGCAGCCGGAGTGATTCTCTCGACTGGGTTCGTTCATGTATTGCCAGAAGCATCCCATAAGCTGACCAATCCTTGCCTGAATGAACACCCATGGTCAGATTTCCCTTTCACAGGATTCATAGCAATGCTCTCTGCAATCATGACGATGATGATTGATGCATTTGCTACCAGTTATTACAAGAGATGGCATTTCAAGAAGTCTTCTCTGGATAATGGGAATGATGTGGAGATGGCGCCAGCGCAACATGAGGGCCACTTGCACGTTCACACGCATGCCACACACGGTCACGCTCATGGCCCTGGTTTTGCATCAGTTGAAAATCCGCTGTCTGATCTTTTCAGGCATCGTGTTGTGTCTCAGGTATGATCATCGGTTCACTCTGTTTTTTTCCTCTGTTTGACAAGCTGCAATTGTATGCTTATTTATTTCTTTCTTTCTTTAATAGCTTTAAAGCTCCAATCTCCCTGGCTCTTTTCCGTAGCTTCAATTTATTGTCTTGCGGTCGACTTCGAGATTATTAATGCAATTAAAATGGATTTCGTTGGTATTACAACCCTGTTTTTCTCTGCTTTTTTAATTTCTTTTCCCCTCTTGGTGTTCTCTGAAGCTTGTACAATCAAATTCAAAATTCCTATTCTTATGTTTTCTTCTTGCTCCCTAAAAGTGTTGTGTCTAAACCGAGATTGATGCTCTTATGTTTTTGACCGAACATGGAATTAGGTTTTAGAGCTGGGGATTGTGGTTCATTCAGTAATAATTGGCATCTCACTGGGGGCCTCCACAGAGACAGACGTGGTTAAGCCCCTAGTTGCAGCATTGACGTTTCATCAATTCTTTGAAGGCATAGGTCTTGGCGGATGCATCACGCAGGTACCTTTTTGGCTTGACTTCTTCACATAACATTTCATTTTCACATGCCAAAGAAAAATCCACGGGAAAACAAGAAAACAAAACAAAAGGGGAACAGGTTACGAAAAACAAGATGGTTAGAAAGACAAAAAAGTAGAAAGAATAACCTTAAAAAAAAAAAAAGAAAAAAGAAAAAAAGAAAAAAACAAAGGAATCAAAGGCCATGCTGCAATTCTCCTGTGACTTTTCGAAATGAAATATTATTATTATTATTTGAGTGGACAAGTATTAAAGAATTCAGTTCATCCATCATTTTGATTTTGGAACATTGGTGGATATTTGGCTGTCAACACATCCAGACGTGGTTTTCAATCTTAGAATGGGACCCTGTGGAGCTCTCATTGTTGTGTCTCATTTTGGATTCTAGTTCCGTGATCTTTTGCATCGCTTGTAGTTTTTTCTCTACAAGATATTTGAAAGATTCCTTGCAATCTTTAAGTTATCTTTTTTGCCGGATTTTTCTTTTCTTCTCAATGCTGGGCTACTGGGCTGGGCGGTGTGCGTGTGTGTGTGTCAGTGTGTGTTCCTTGTTGGGTTCTGAGTAGCATCCGACCAAATAAATAAAAATGTGAACTGGAATTACTCTTTGCAGGCCAAATTCAAATACCGAGCGGTTGCAATCATGGCCCTCTTCTTCTCCCTGACTACCCCAGTTTCCATTGGGATCGGAAT
Source organism: Rhizophora apiculata (assembly GCA_037832385.1). Classification (NCBI taxonomy): domain Eukaryota; kingdom Viridiplantae; phylum Streptophyta; class Magnoliopsida; order Malpighiales; family Rhizophoraceae; genus Rhizophora; species Rhizophora apiculata. The sequence continues at coordinate 623,335 of CM075433.1, read as the reverse complement.
AGGGATATCCGAAAGTTACAACGAACATGACCCAGCAGCTCTAATTGTGCAAGGTGTATTCAACGCTGCAGCCGCCGGGATACTCATTTACATGGCTCTTGTCGACCTCCTTGCTGAAGATTTTATGAACCCTGATATGCAAGCAAACGTCACGTTACAAATTGGAGCCAGTATTTCACTTCTCTTGGGTATAGGTTGTATGTCAGTGCTGGCCTATTGGGCATAATATGTACTCCTTTGTATCCATGCAGCCACTAGTCTACGTAGAGATACTAGGCGTAATTTTACTTCCTTTCCTGTGATATTAATAATTTTTCTTTGTTGTGCGAATAATTCCACAATTCCAGGTGGTTAAATCTTTGAAAATATGTATAATTTGTGAAAGTGTTCGTGGGTTTATAAGCTCACATTTGGGCACGAAGATTGTGAAAGTAAATGTTGTTTAATTCATTGATTCCTACCCTGGCCATACACAAAACTGTTATGTGGAGCTTTAATTCAATATACTAATAGGAATGGTGGAAAATTAAAGTAAATAGGAACACTAAGCTTCACCTAATCGAAGAGTTGGTGTCCAGTTGGAAGCGGGGATTGCAAGGTGAGGGAATGGTTTGAACCGCTATTCCTGCTCCAGCAGCAGCAATGGCAGCTTGAAAAAGTTTTCTGCAGCCGAGAATCTCTCCACGGCAGCTGGAAAATCCAAGTGAATGATTTAATTTCAAAACACAAAAATTGTGGAGCTATGGATGGGCTGGATTTTTCCAAATTTGAATGTAGAAGAGGCGATGAAGGTGCAAACTTTGGGGAAGGAATTTTGGAAACTGTAGCTAATCAAGTTATCCATCTACAGCTGGGAACAATGAACATGCCTCATGGGTTACGTTTCTGAATGGATATTCCTTTGTTCTCAAGCGAGACAAACAATAAAGTTGTCGATGCATTAAGTCTTGGTTTTGTTCTCTAGTCTTTGTGCTCACACCTCCATATGATTCGATGGGTTGATAGATATGTACTCCCAGTGTCCTGACCTTGTTGTCATATTTCAAGCATTTAAAGGTGGTAATTATGGAGAATCTGTTGATTTTTTTTTTATTTTATTTTATTCGAGATGGTTCTCTTTGAACCCACTAAATTGTGTACTTCTCGCATGTCACCCTGTTAGTTTGAGAAATGCATGTTGGGGGAGATTAGCTGGCTGTCTAAGAAGAGACAACATCACTGTACTTGTTAAACATACATTTTTATTAGCCATTATTGGAATGAGATGTCTTCAGGAACGTGTTTCAGGATCGCACTTGTAAAAAGTTCTCAATGCCAGAAAGAAAACGCACACCCCTCTTCTCGTTCTAAACATACATCGGATTTATGAAAATACAAATTTTTTTCTCCATTCACTCAAAACAGCTCATGCTCATAATTCTATTTCTTTTATGTTGTGGATAGGCATTTCTTGGAATCCGGAATATGGCGAGAATGAAATTCTCCTATTCGTCACCCTCTTACAGAAAACTATAGAAAACGAAAATTTTACAGAAACTGGGAAGAGGGGTTGATGTATTTTTTATTGGTTATTGGATTTGGATCCGTCGGGACTGACGGGGCTCGAACCCGCAGCTTCGGCCTTGACAGGGTTGAGGGTTTGTTATTTATTTTTAGAACACACTTTGATAACCTTTTTTGGTACCACTTTGAAATATCTACTGCTTTGAGAGATGTCTTGTCAGTGTCAAACAGGTTAAATGAGACTCGATACTGCCTGCTGCAGAGTTTGCCTTCAACGTTCTTTTCAATCGAACCACTGACATGAGCCCTTCATACTCCTCTATTAATCTCATTCTCATTTTTCCCAATTTCTCTTCATCCGATTCCACAAAAAATTCGATCTACACGTTCATGAATTACATGCTGAAATATGATGCAAAAATTACATTAAGTAATATATACTTACTGCTAACGTGTATTGTAGAATTAAAATTTTTTTTAATGGCTTCTTGTACTTGCCCTGAACGTTATTCTAAACACTCGTTCAAGAAACTAAATGCTCTGGCCATCGGCCCTTTCTCCAATTTTTAGATAACGGGAGCTAATGGATACTTGCTTGATTTATCTACTGACATGAATATTAATTTTGTTTTTCTATTCATGTCAAGGATTAATCATTCTTATCGAGATACTTCCGGGGCTCCATTGTCTTCTACATTCCCTGCAGGATCTCTTAATGTCTAAGATGCCAGTTATTTCATTACAATACGATGTCATTGTTGTCACCATGGATGATGAGATTATTGCCTTTTCAAATGGAGGGTCTCGTCACTTTCTTGTCAAACGGAAAGACCGCCCCGAGTCAAATGCTACTTGGATCATTGGAGCCGAGTTCCAGTCTTTGGACCCGCTTTACTCGACCAATACTTGCTGTCATACTCGTCGGAGTCGAGTCCCATCTAACCAGGAGTACATGATGTCAAGCCAAAAGGATTTCAAAAGGCAATACATACGAAGAAAATTCAAAATTTAATCTTTGAAAATCTCCGTCATCTTTGAATATAAATCCATCATTCTTATTTGTAGTGTTTATTCCCGATCTTTTTATTTTATTTTGGGTTTGCATCGTGCCGGGGTTAGCGAAGATCCGTGTAATTTTTCTTCTTGTCTTTTCTGGGGTAGGATCCGGATAAACACTACTCCATGTTTAAGTGCTCGGCATGTCATATTTGTATTAAGAATAAGAGCAAAACTTGGAGTAGACTATTAAGTGGTGGATTCTACTTGGCAAGTGGTGGACTCGACTGTTGTTTTTATGGTGTTTGTACTGTTCATATATTTTTGTGTAAAAATACAAAAAAATTTCTAGTTCTCCATTTCAAATTCTTGTTCTCGGTACTAACCCCGGATCACGGGTCTTTTCTTTCTCTTTTTCTCTTACATGCCCAGAGTGACAAAGCAGTTGGTTATCTCTTTAGTATTCATTTGAGTGGCTCCTGTATAGACTTTCTATTCTTTTGACTACGACTTTCTCCTTGGCAATGTTCTCTGTGCCTTTTGTCCCTGATGGTTATCTTGGTAAGTCATTTTTTTGAATGACTTGGATGTGAAAATTAGGCACCTTTGTTGGATCATTATGGGGCCATTTTCAACTACTAAATTTGTGGCGATGGAAAGGGGGATGTTACCCTTGAAATCGATTTTCCCCTTTTAATTTTCTCAGAGTTCTTTAATTGATGACATTTGACAGGTTAAATTCCAAAATATTTATGACTCTAATTTTCAGGCCATTATGATTTAGATCGTTACTTGTTCAAGTCTTTTAGTTCCATGATTACACTCTTCTTTGTTAGATGTAAATGCAATCGAAGGAGCTCTATCCCCTTTTTTAGGTGAAAAAATTAGCGGAGATTACGTATAATTTAACATACTGCCTGTCATTGTTGGAATGATAGCATTCAAAGAAAGCATGAATGCAAATTGCTTCTTTTCTTTTAGCGGAAAGATTAGTAAGTTGTCTATACAAATTTTTAGCTGGATTACTCACTTTGGAATAAGTGTAACTATTTTGTCTCCTCATTCTTTGACAATTTAAAGCCGATTCCTTGTTGTATTAACAGTCAATATTGTGGTTGCATTCTACATTTACACAGTAATGAAAGAGAATTCAGATAGACATCAGTCATATCCTTGTGTTTCTTTTTGGGCCAAAGCAATGTATGGGTAAAAGTGAAGATTGTTCCCAATTGCTACAGAAAGAAGACTAGGATAGTGGAACATCAAATGCATGGCATAGTAGTCCAACCAAATTTAGTAATTAAAATCATTGGTTGGTGTTGAGTGTGAAATGTTTGTGTAATCATATACAATGATGAATATCTAGTATTTTCTTTTTCTCATTTTGCATGTTTCTTATGATGCATAGAATTTTAATACTATTGTCAAAATTTTGTTGTCATATGACTTCCCATGACTTTATGTAGATTTGTTTGGCCTATTCATTACCTTGCTATGTTTTTTTTTTTTTTCTTTTTCCAAATTTTTCAATATTTATGTCAATAGGTGGTTTAGATTTGTCTTTGAAAGAAGGACAATATATGAAAATTCTATATGGATTATTAAAGACTCAATCCATTTAAAGTGAAAGATAAGTTTCCCATTTTGCTAATTGAAGAGTTATTGGATGATTTTGGTGGATTCACTTATTTCTCTAAGCTAGCTCCCAAGTCTTGATGTTGTTAGATTAGAATGAATCTTGCATATATGCATAAGACAACATTTAAGACCTATAAAGGACATTATGAATTTCTTGTTAGGTCATTTAGTTTGATAAATGCCCTAACAACATTTTAAACCTAATGAATGAGAATTTTAAACTTCATCTAAGGAAATTCACATTGGTATTCTTTGATGACATACTAGTTTATAGCAAATCCTCGAATAAACACTCATTACACTTATAGCTTACTTTACAATTGTTGTGAGAGCATATATTGTATGCAAAAAAGTCCAAATGTTTCTTTGTTGTGAAAGAAGTTGAGTACTTGGGCTATGCCATTTTTGATAAAAGGGTTTCCACAAATCTTAAGAAGGTAGCTATGATTTCATCTCGGTCTCTTCCCACCAACCTAAAGCAATTAAAGGGATTCTTAGGGTTAGCTGGGTACTACCATTAGTTTATTGTTGGATATGGGAAGATAATCAAACCTTTGACTGAGCTACTTAAAATAAATTTTTTTAATTGGTCTTAGGAAATTATTAATGTGTTTGAAGCTTTAAAGAAGGCATTGAGTATCGCTCTAATGTTGGCATTACTTAAGTTCTTTAAGGAACTCATTGTTGAAACTAATGCTTTAAGAATTGATACAAGGGTTGTCCTATACAAGTAGGGCACCCTATTGCCTTTATTGGCAAAGCTTTTGCTTTTAGACATTTGACACTATCCATGTACAAAAAGGAATTGTTAGCTATTATCTTTGTTGTTACCAAATTGGCTCATTGTCTTTATAGCAAACATTTTAAAATTAAAATTGACTATTACAACCTCAAGTACTTATTAGATTAAAGGTTAATCATTGTCAATTAGCAAACATGGTTAGCTAAATTATTGTCTTTTGATTATTAAATCTTATATAAAGAGGATAAGGAGAATGTGGTAATAAATGCTCTTTATAGGCTATATAGTCATGTGTTATAGTTTCATGCTTTATTTATTATTAATTTTGACTTGTAACAAACCATTTAATCTATTTGTCAATCTAACCCTTAATTATAACAATTAATTTTTGACTTGTAGTAAGGCAAACTTTATGGTTTACTATACACTTGGCCTCATAATCAATCATATGAAAGGGTCAATTAGTAGTGAGGCAAGATCCTAGCTTACGATGGTAACTTATTGAGCTTTGGCATTCTAAAGTACAAGGTAGGCATCATGAAGTCATTGCCACCATTAAGAAGCTTTCTTTTTTATTCTTTTGGAAAGGACTTGCCAAAGATATGAGTAAATATGTTTGGGAGTGTGACATTTGTCAACAATGCAAATATGACATTACTACATATCCAAGATTGTTGCAACCTCTTCCAGTTCTATAGAGGGTTTGGAAATCTATTATTATGGATTTCATTGATAGATTACCCAAGTGTGATAATAAAAAAGTCATCCTGGCTATAGTAGACAGATTAAGTAAATATGGGCATCTTATTCTTATAGTGCAAATTCTATAGTTAAGACTTTCTTGGATGTTGTTTTTAAATTGCATCGATTCTATAAAGTAATTGTTAGTGATCAAGACCCTATGTTCCTTAATGAATTATGGCAAGAGCTCTTTCATTTGCAAGGGGTTCAATTGCACATGACTATTACCTTATCGTCCCTAAACATATGGTTAGACTAAAATAGTTAACAGGTAGTTGGAAATTTATTTGAGATGTGCCACCTTTGCTTCTCCAAATTAATGGTGTAAGTGTTTGTCTCTAGCCAAATGGTAGTATAACACTAATTATCATTCATTTAAGGGTATTACTCCCTTTGAAACAATGTATGGTCATCCTCCTCCTATGCACCTTCCTTATATCTGGGGTGATGTAACTATATCTACATTAGATCTACAATTTTAGTTTAGAGAAACTTTTTTCCAATTATTTAAACATCACCTTTAAGTAGCTTAAACCAAGATGTGTTAACTAGCTAATAAATATAAAATTGATTAAGTGTTTGAAGTAGGGAATTGAGTGTATTTGAATACAGCCTTATAAGTAATCATCATTGGTTCAACATTCCTCTATAAAGCTTGCTCCATATTTCTTTGGCCCCTTTTAAATCTTATAACATATTGAAGGGGTTGCTTATTGATTAGCCTTACTTCCCTCATCTAAATTTCATCTTGTTTTTCATAGGTCTTAATTGAAGGAGACGTTTGGCCCATTTTAGTTAGTTACTTCGGATATAACTACTATTTTTCCTAATCATAGTGAAGCTCCAATTCCTATAGTTATATTGGATATAAGAATGGTTAAAAGAGGCCATTGTGTTACTACTTAAGTCTTAATTCAATGGGTTGGTCATCCAATATCTATAGTTGCATGTCATACTACTATGATATTTATAAGAAATTTAGTTTCTTTACTCTTGAGGACAAGGGTCTTGGGGAAGGGAAAGTTGAAACGAATCAAAAGAGTTTTGTTGTTGTTATCAACCATGTGGCGTGTTGCTATTATTGACCATTTGGTAAAAGGGTAGAGATTAGATGGACTATACAAGTCTTAGGCTTTGATTTTAATTGGTGTGAAAGAATAATAATAATTCAACTCTTTCAGTTCTCTTTAGTTCATATTTTTGTTAGATGATTTTTAGTTTAAATCATCAACTCAAATGACATTTTCTTATTGTCTTGTCTATTATTTGGTTTTAAACATATTATTACATTAATAAATTTTTATATAAGATTTATCTGTATTTTTATAAATAATAAGTAATAAAGTTGTTCATACATTCTTTTTTTTTTTTTTTTTGTCTACAATTTTCTCTTGGGTTAAAGGAAAGAAGGAAGCATGGTAACTAATTATACTTTTTATTTAGTGGGAATGAGTGGTTTAGATTTGCTTTTGAAAGAGTTGCTTTTAAGGAGGTTAGTTCATGTATGCATGTTTACATATTCATAAATCCTTTTCCTTTTCTTTATATTACACCTCTTATTAGATTCTTTTCCATAAAATTTTGTTGTAAAGTGTGAGTATTAAAATATTAAAATTTTAATTTTTAAATTATAAATAATTATAAATTTTTGTAAAAATTTTATTATATTTTAAATTTAAATGATATTGTACAAAAAGTTATTTTTGTTCATTAAAAAGAATAAAAAAGAATTAGTGAGAGTTAAATATAGATTTTTGATTTAAATTAGATGTAAATTTTTAATTTGAATCAAATTATTATAAATTATTTTACATATATATTTTTAAATTTTTATCTTATTATTTTTTATTATTTATATTGTTTGTTTTATTATTTTTTATTATTAATTATTTAATTATTATTTGTTAGAGTTGAGATAAAATGTGGAATGAATAATTAGAATAAATTCAATTTACTCCACTTGGGTTCCCCACAGACAAACAGTACCTTTTATATTAACTTTATAATATTGATTTATATTTATATCATAAGTGATCACCATAATGAATGGAATGAGAGAGAGTGAAGTGCATGAAGTCCGCAAAAGAATGAAGTAGGCATGAGATGCTCTGTTTGGGTCTGAATTGTGTACGTCCCATGTCTGGGGTAATCATCCGTGTTAGGGTTGAGAAGGCAGAACGACGGTTCTTGATTTAGATGAAACGGTTTTGGTGGGGTTCTCCGGGATGTAATGTTTTTGTGCTAGAATTCATGCGTTTTGACTCCCGGATGCAGGTTGAATAAGGTGCAAAGGGGACAGATATGCTGGGAAATTGGTACTGTGACAGACGGGAATTTTCTGTAATTACCGTAAGATGTCAAAGATGCCGGTGATTGACAGTAGGGGAGTTTTCGAGTTTTGGGTCACTGTCCAGGATAGTTCATGCGTGCCTCGTGATTTCCCTGTTCCTAGATAGAACAACACACAGCTCTCATATTTCACTAACTCTGTATTATTATTCTTTATCCAGATTCTACAAAAAGCGTGGGACCTCCTTCGCTTTGATTGTATTCGGTTGTCACTTTGGTCTTTTCAAACCTACTTCAGAGTAAAAGTTCACCGCGTAGATATTGATTATTTATGTTGGTAGTTTTTATATTATGTTTTGTTTCCCAAACATTACATATTTATTATAAGTTTTTTTATTTGAATTATAAATTATTTTAATTTTATAAAATTATTATGTTATTTTTTATTTTTTATTTATTTTTTGTGATAATAATTAAATATTTAATATTATTAATTTTGTATAAAATTTTAATTTTAATTTTTTTTTATTTATGATTGATTCTTAATTTTATATTAAATAATAAATAAAATTTATTTAAAAATAAAAATAATAAAACAAATTTATATAATTTTACTTTTTTAAATTTTTAATTATTTTCATATAGCCAATCGCGGAACGCTCAACAAATTTTTAAACCTGTCATTTTAACAATCACAGCAACAAAATTCAACAATAATGCGACACAGGCTTAGATGCGGCAGAGAAATCAACTGCGCGTCTCTCTGCAAGAGCCAGCCAGACACGCCAGGGCGAGGCTGCTAGCGACAGACACAGAATTTCCGAGCCGTTTGGTGTTTTTGCTTTTTATTTCGGGATTGAGATTCGGTATCTTGGAACTGGACCGATTGGTTTGGTGGGCCTCGTTTTCGATGCGGGTTACACAAACGGGTAAAACGAGTCGGGTCGGAAAATACACATTACGTAGGACCCACGCTCGATGACGTGGCAAGATCACATTGGGATTCTTTAATCATAAGGCCGTCGTCACATCTGTAAAATGAACCGTGAAAGGTCGAGGGAGAGAAACCCTAACTCAATCGGAACAAAAAGACGTCGAATCGAAGAAGGAGAAGAAGTACAGAGTTCAGAGAGAGAGAGAGAGAGAGAGAGAGTGAGAGAGAGAGGCAAAATGGGAAAGAAGAAGAAGAGGGCGTCGTCGAAAGTGTGGTGCTATTACTGCGATCGGGAATTCGACGACGAGAAGATACTGGTGCAGCACCAAAAGGCGAAGCACTTCAAGTGCCATGTATGCCACAAGAAGCTCTCGACGGCAGGGGGCATGGCCATCCACGTTCTCCAGGTTCACAAAGAAACCGTCACCAAGTATCGTATCCTCCTCTTCCGCTTGTCCCCTTTTTCCTTAACCTAAGTGATTAAGTATAATTCTTTTTGTTTTTTTGAAAAAAAATAAAAAAGAATTTAATAATCTGTCTGATGAGTCTGATTTTTATTTTCAGAGTTCCCAATGCGAAGCCTGAGAGAGAATCCACTGACATTGAAATCTATGGAATGCAAGGAATCCCACCCGATGTTTTGGCTGCTCACTATGGTGAAGATGGTAATATTGCCCCTTTCTTCAATTTTTATCTTTTATATATATATATATATATATAACTTGTCTATTGGGTGGTTGGTTGCTTTTGTTTTGACCCTTTTTTAAAAAAAAAAAAGTTGACGGTGATTGAGAAAATTGTAGCTATTGATTCCCTTTTTCCTTCTCCAATTCATTCAAAAATTTTGTCCCATTTATTTTGGATGGTCAAACTAAAGAAATAAAGTGAGCAATTAAATGTATTGCACCTTGAGTTTTTTCTTTCGACATAGATGACCTGATCTTTTGCTTATATGGCAGGAATATTTTGAATCTGCTGCACATAGAAAGTTACTTTGTGAAACACACAAGATTGTTGTGGTCCTGATATATATAGTCTTCATTGCAGATGAAGAGGCTCCATCGAAAGCTGCCAAAGTAGAAATTCCATCAGTTCCGCTTGTCAGTAGTGCGGCGCCTCGGCCTTCAGGTGTTGGATATCCTCCACCAACTTTAGGTGCAATGCAGACAATGTAGGTTTCCTATTACATTGGTGCTTCTGCTATTAGAAGATAACATCTCTTGTTTTCTTTTTTAATTGTCTTGCAAGCACTAAGAATAATGCTTCTTTATTGCATTATCATGACTTTTATCCCCAGGTCTGAATGAATGAACATTTTTAAGTTTTATGTGAAGGCCAAGATTTATTCTCGTAATTTTTCTTTGTTATGCCTGGCTTTAGTTGACATTGATAGTGTAATACCTTTTAGCATATCATTGTTCATTGATACTACAGTTTTTCCATTCCACCACTCCTACAAGTTACTCAATTTGAATTATGGCTTTTCAGTACTAAAGCTAGGTGATACATGGACAAGTCTCTGGTTTATGGGAAATGTTTGATAGTCACCCATGTGATTGAAACAGCTCCACAGATTGTTTGGCTCATTATCTGATTGTATTAAGAACAGAAAATGGTCAAAACTATTCATGGGGCAAGGAAAGTCAAATAATTTGGTAGTGTTTTAGTCATACTGCTTGTACCATCAATTGTAATAATGATGGTTTTAAGGATTAGAATATGATGGGATTCAGTTGATACCCCAAAAAGGGACTTGGGCAAGAAAGAGGAAAACAGAAAGAAGCTGCTAAAGCAAATATGCCTTGTCAAAAAATACTCAAAAGGTCCTTCAATCAAAGTGTGTTAATTTATTGGCTTCGCATTTATCAAGGTATGATTGGGATTCTGACTATTGACCTGGGAAGAAGAATTTTGGCCCCAGTTGGATGAACCTAAGGCTATAATATTATGTGTTTTTGTCAGACCAGCACTTTACAGCTCTTTTGTTGCCAAGAATTCCATTATATTTTCATCATCAATATTATATATAATCATTTGGTTTTTGCTGCAGTTACAATCCTGTTCCTCCTGCTGGTTGGCCAGTTCCTCCTCGTCCCCAACCTTGGTACCCACAGCAACCTGCAGTTTCAATTCCTCCTCCAGCCCCATTGGGCTATGCACAGCAGCCGCTGTTTCCTGTACAAAACATGAGACCTCCTTTGCCATCAACTACAACTCCTGCACTTCAACCTTCGCAGGTTGCTCCACCTGGGCTGCCCACATCTACCCCACCTGTTCCCATATCACAACCTTTGTTCCCAGTAGTCAACAATAGTTTGCCTCAGAGTTCACCATTTTCTACTCCTCTACCTCCAACAAGCATTCCACCAAACGTATCTGCAGAAGCTAAAGTTTTGTTGGAATCAAATTCTGTGTCTAATGCCTCTGTGACAACTACGTTTCACATTCCAAATATTCCTGGTTGGTTAATCTTCCCTTGTTGATTTGTATTAGATGGAATTTTCTAGTTTGGATTTGCCCTCAACTACCATTGTGGTTGACTTAGGAATTGAAAGATTTTCGGATTTTTCAGTACTTACTTACGGCATCATAGCTGCACAGTGCAGTTCACTGCTGTCTGCTTTGATTTTATTAGGAATGATTGTGATGTTAAGTTCAGCATTTATTCTAGATACTAATGCATCAATTGGCTGACATTTGATGTAGGTGGGCCATTAGCCAATTCTCATTCTTATGCATCTGGTCCAAATACTGGTGGTCCTTCTATAGGTCCACCCCCTGTTATTGCAAACAAGGCTCCTATGATCCAGCCAGCAGTTAATGAGGTCTATTTAGTTTGGGATGATGAGGCAATGTCTATGGTAAGTGGTTCTTCTGTTAAGCATACTCTCTCCTCATGTTGTTGAAGATTATATAGATTATAGAACTGCTAATACTTTTGCAGGAGGAAAGAAGACTGTCCTCAGCAAAATATCAGGTGCATGATGAAACTAGCCAGGTAAGTTATGACTGCCTGTTTAAAATCTTGGCTTGGTTTATGCTTCTAACCAGATTGGTAGGCTTTATGCTTTGTGTTTCAGAGATGGTTGTTTACTCGTTATTACCTGTTTTAGAGAGGTATTTGTGTATGAATTTCCAATTTTTCTTGGCTTTTCATTAAGAAACTTGCAGTCAGCAAAGGAATTGTATGCCTTTTACAAGCATATTTTCTCACTGAATCACGTTTGCTTGAGGAGAGCTGTATTCTGTGATTGCAATCCTTTGCTCATGATTGCCAATTCCAACTACTGCATGGCTTCTGAAAGATCCAAGTATGCTTATGTGTTTTTTATGTTGGTAGATAGAAATTACTTTATTGACAATCTTGCCGAAGCAAGTTGAAGATTCTCCATCATATTGCATAACTCTCAGTCGGGAAAAAGAATATTTATTTGCTGATTTAGGATTCAAATTCTTTTGGTTACATTCACTCTCCCAACTCTTGACCACATCAGGAAAGTGTGGGGGTTTGGGTGGAACAAGTTGATACCCAACAGATTTTTGCTCATTTGTAGCATCATTACAATTTAATTTTTTGGTCGAACAGTGAATTCAGGATTGGCCAGGTCAGCTCCTTTCGCAAAGTTTTTCACATAGGCCAAGCTTTCAATTATCTTGGTTTGCCCAGCTGAGCTGCATTAACAGTTCATCATTTAATTGTTTCTATCCCTGTTGCATGTTTCAGATGAGCTCAATCGATGCAGCTATTGACAGAAGGATATCAGAAAGCAGGCTTGCTGGTCGAATGGCATTTTAAATCAACTGGAGGCCATGACTTTGTCATTGGAACATTTTAATGGATGCATAATCGTTTGAATTTTGCAGAATTTATCTATTGCCGATGGATGAAGAAGGGGTCCTAATCCTTGAATTTTTTGCGCTCGAGAATGAAACCATTGAGTACATTTTGTATTTTCGAGAAAAGAGCGATGTTAAAGAGAGCTATTATTTTACATGCAATCGAAGCCTTTAGTGATGTTGCACATCTCTATTTCATGTATACTCGTTCTGGTTCCCTCATTTTCGATAGAAAAAATAGTGTAAGCATGGGAGGGCCGAGACTTTGGTTTGCCTGGGCATTACATATTTGGGTCAAAAATTTGCCCCCATTTATTCTCCTTCTGACCCAGAATTGCATTCTGCTGTAACATTTATTTTCGTGATCATTTCTTGTTTTGGTAGTAATGGATTTAAAGCTCGTTTTGGATTAAACAATAAATTTAAGATATGTAGCTGTTTTGTCCATGGTAGCAGAGATTTCATGGGACTGGATTTGCTGTGTTTTCAATAGCGAATGCTTTGTTCTAAAATCAAAATAGCGAAATGTCAAGGAAAAGCAACGCCTTTTACGGATTTTTGTGAATATTTTTTCAAAAAAAAAAAAAACAAAAAAATCATTCATTGCACAGGAAAAAGTTTGATTGTAACATGTAGTTTGTAATGCAATGAATTCTGGTTTTCGGTTGTAGTAGTTAATGTTAAACATATCAATATCATGTAAAAGAAGAGCTTTACAGATTAATGCAAGCTTCGTCCAGAAAATCAAACACTAAGCTTGAATGAAATGGTTTTTACCAAAAGACATTATAAATTCATATCATGTCCACATATGGTCAGTATAAGCATCGTTCAGAAGGCAAATCTTTAAGCTATACATATCCAAAACAAATAAAGAATATAATGGACCCTGCACTTGGGCCTTTATTTCTAGAAACCCGTTGATTTGATCGACATTCATGATCATCTGAGAAATTAGTATATATATATATATTTTTGATACAAATTAATATATAAAAATAAATAATAAATAATAATATTTTTATTAAATCTAATATATGATAAAATTTTAAAAAAATGTAAAAAATAAAAGTTTAATTTTTAAATAATAACTTATTAACCTATAAATCAACTAATAATTTAATTTGATCTATTTAACATTTTTAAGAAACATGATTTTCATTAGTGTGCACATAATAATATTGAAATATTTTTAATTAATAATGTAAGAATGTTTTTGAATATTATTCTTATTTGATAATCAATTATTATACTATTGAAGACTATAGCATCAAATTGTGATTCATGTATTGATAAACATTCCTAATTTAAACACTATATATATAACTAATCCTCTTTCTTTCTAACACACACAAAAACTCTATTTAAGAGTGTGTAATTATATTAAAAAGGTATAGAAAGAGAAATTAATTATTAGATTAATGAAACTCTATGGACACATTAAGGGTTTTAGTTTTTGTAAATATATGTATATTATTTATAATATTATTTACATGAAATCATTCAATTTCAAGATTTAAAAATAATATTTAATTATGACATTTTTATTAAGAAATCTAATAAATAATATCAAAGCAAGTGTTTTAAAATTGAATATTTTTTATTTAATGATGAAGTGTGTGTGTGTGTGTATACATACTTGATTTATGATTATTTAATAATCGAAAGTAAGACTTTATGCAATTATAACTTCAAGAAATTAAGATTCTTTATTAAGTGTTTGTAATACTTTAGTTTTTATGATATTTATAAAAATTATAAATAAATTTAAAACAAATGTTGTTTACTTTAAATTGTGATGTGTGACAAATAATGAAAGTTTATGAACTAAGGAATTTGAAAATTTTTATTTGTCAAAGAAATTGTTAAAATCAACACTTTTATCATTTAAATAAATAAAAGTTCATTATATTTTGATCATTAATCATGAAGCATAAGTTTTCATGAAATAATATTATTTATAAGCTTATGCATAATGATTTATAAACCTGAATGTTATTATATTTGTTAAATAAATATTAGGTTGTTTTTTCATTTGCATATATTATAGTTATAATTTGTTAATCACTAAAATGATCAAACTAAATGTTTGAACAAACATGTGTACATTGTTGTTGTAGTTTGTTAGTGACCAAAGTAGCCACACTAACAAGTTTAACAATACACATAAATAAATCTTTTATCCATAATTTTAATAAAATACCTATGAATTAAAAACGTTTAGATAAATTGATATTATTAATTAATAGAACTTTAGAATTTATCTAAAAGTAAATTATTATTTCATAATTAGTAACATAATTGAGATAAATTAATATTTTAGTTAAATATATTTATTTATTCAAAAATAACAAGTATATTTGATTAAAAAATATATATAATTTACTTATCAAAGTTAATTATATTACTTATGTTAGTATATAGTAGAATTTTTTAAAATAGAACTATAATATATTTTGTTTGTTTTATTTAACTTAGAGTTAGTTTTGAGCATTTACAATTATGTAGTTATTATAATTTACTTACATGTTTCAATTGTTGTTTCATTCATTGATTGAACTTCTCAAGATAACATCAACAAGTCAATGTTTATTTAAATATTATAAATGTTAACTTGTACTATTAATGAGTATACTTGATGCTATTACAAATTTAAATATTAAGAAAAAAGAAGTTTTATTATAAATGTAAGAATGAAATAATAAGTTAAATCTTATATTTATAAAAATGAGTGTTGTCAACAAAATTTAAAAAATATATTTCATAAATAAAAAGTGCAAAAAAAATATTGTAATTTGTGTAAAAATAGTTCCATTTTACGGATAAGTCATTTATTGGCACTCTTATAACAAAACTCATGACTATAAAGTTTACTAGGTCGTAAACTATACAATAGCACATTATTAAGATAATTAATTTTGCAGTAAGACTTAAAACCATAAGGATCAATGATGAAAGATTCTTTTTTGGTGTAATTATTTTGATCTCACTGCTTCCTAAGTATGAATTATTTTAAATTCATTACAACACTATAAAAGAAAAATGAAATGCTAATGAATTGGTGAGTATATTCATTTAATAGGAAATGAGACCAAAAAATTAAGTGAGTCACTTCATTAATCTTATGAGTAAGAAAGTTAAGAAAGGTATAAAAGTAAAACTCAACAAATTTAAGAAAAGAAAAGCCTACTTTTGCCTCTTAGACTAAAAAGAGGAAACAAAAGGGTAATAAGTATCATTTTTGCAAAGAAAGTTAGATATTATTAAAAAAATTGTCTGAAATATGAGGTTTGCTTAAAAAAAAAAAAAAGAAGAAGAGCAAATCAAATACTTTAGCATGTTTTGAATCAAATTTAATTCATATTACTCATAATACTTCATAACTTGATTTCAATGCTACTATTCAGGATCTATAATGATATAAGAATTTATTATGATTTGATTGTTTTAGTTGATAAAAGAATATAAATATTTTTCTTAATGTATTTTTATTAATATTTTTATCAACTAAAATATCATAAAGTTAAAAAAAATTCTTGCTAACTATGCATCATTATATTAGAATTAAACATAGTCCAATTATACTTGCTTATAAGATAAATATTTAGATAATATATCCAAAAAAAGATAAATGAGATTGGTTAATAATGTTATTCTTTTGAATCTAAATTTTACTAATCTCAAAACATATATATATTACATTAAGTGTAAGCAAACTAAATAGAACATGAAAGAAGTCATGATAAGCATTCAACATTTTGAAATTATATATACCAATATTTACAAATCTTTTGACAGTCTATCCTTTAATGAAAAATTATATTTCGTTACTTTATAGATTTTTTTTTTTTTTTACATTATAGTTATGTCTATTTGTTTTATAAAAATCTTAATTATCGAATACCCTTGAGATATATAAAAGAGGTTAAAAATAATTAGATAAAAAGTAAAAATTATAAGATTTTATGATAATGCTGAATATTATTGAAAATGTAATATTTTGGAGTAATATTTAGGTTTATTTATGAAATTCTTTAAAAGTCATAACATATGTGTACAGATAATTAAATTAAACACACTTTAACAAAAGGTGTGATATAAAGTTATAATTAGACATTAAAGGATATAGTTAAGAATATAATAAAAAACTCATCCTTACTTAAATCTTTGTGGATGTATGCACTCAAAATTATAAATTATTTGTTAAATATGATTTCTTATAAGTAATTCAAAGTACTCATATTAAATTATGTACCAAAAAGAAACCAATTTAAAGCACTGGAATGTTTGTAGTTGCCTTGTAAAAGTGAGAATTCACATGAAATGAAATTAAACTTTCAAATGATTAGTGATTATTTCATTAGCTATCCAAAAAAGTATGAAGGTTTTGTAACTATAGTTTGAGAATTATAAAAATTGGTAATGTAAGATTCATTGAGTATGATGAAGTTAGTGGAGGTAATAAATGTCAAAATGTGGAAACAAAAAAAATTAGAGTAAGTATTTCTTTACCCATAACAGTACCTTTGTCTAGTATAATACTGAGTGTTGTTTCAAGAATTAAAAGACATTTAAAACACTTCCAAAAAAAATAACTCATAACTAGTTAATATAAATAAATCATAATGGATAATATTAAGAAGATCTCAAAGAAAATGAGGTCAATTATTCCTGATGATTATGTAATTTATTGACAAGAATTAGATTTTATTATTGGAATCTCAAAAGATCCAGTTTTGTTTTTACAACTATAAAGATATTGAATCTCATTATGGACTTAGTGACTTAGTATAAATTGGACTTATAACAAATGGATGTGAAAATTGTTTTTCTTAATAGAATTCATGAGGAGGAAACTTATATAAATCAACTTAAAGGGTTTTCATCAAAGGTAAAGATTAAATGGTGTGTAGAGTAAGGAAGTCAAGTTATAGATTAAAACAAACTTTTCAGCAATGGTATCTTAAGTTTAATGATATTATTAAATATTTTGGATTTAAGAAAGAATATTATTAATCGATGTTATATATCAAGAGATTAATGAAGTTTGTTTTCTGGTGTTTTATGTTACTTATTACTAATATTTTACATATATTTTACTTAAGACTAAAAAATTTTTTTAAAAAAAATATTATAATAAAAGATATGAGAGAGATATTCTATGTGATGAAATAGAAATATCTCGTAATATATCATAATGAATGAAGGTTATCTCAAAATAGTTATATCAAAAAATTCTAAAGAAATTTAATATGAATAAAATTCACTTAGGGTTATTTTTCATATGAAATGGTGAAAAATTTAATCTTATATAATGTACCAAAGGTGATGTGGAACGCAAGGAAATTGAATCGATTTTATATGTTTATGTTGTTGATAACTTAATGTATTTGAAAACCTTATTAGATCGAATATCAATTTGTAGTTAAAATGTTAGGTACGTGTAAAGTAATTTTAAAATAGATTATTCGAAAGTTGTAAATAAAGTATTAAGGTACGTGAAGGAATAAATAATTATATGTATATGTACAGAAAATCTCACCACTTATATGTGATTGAATATTTAGATGCATTGATAACAGAAAAGTTCACATTTAGTTATTTGTTTCTGTTAAGGGAAAGAATAATTTTGTGAAATAATAAAATGTTATCTCTCATTATTTCATCCATTATAAAAATAGAGTTTATGGTATGATTTAAGGTTATAATTCATGTATTATAATTGTAAAACTTTATTTTGGGACTTGATGTTGTTAATGCCATCATCAAGTTATTGAAAAATCATGTGATAATTTTATAACAATATTTTTTTTAAAAAATAATAAATACTTAAAGAGTACTAAATTTAATAAGAATTGAAATATTTTGTTATTAAGGAAAAAGTTTAGAAATAAAGTGTATTTATAAAGTATTAATTAATCTTATGATAATAGATCAATGTGAGAGTTCAAAACCAAGTAGAAAATATATTTTCAAAATAAATCTTAATTGTATTAATTAATTGATAATTTATGATGTAATGATACGTTGAATTTACTAATGTGTTTTTGACATATATTATGCATTTAATATATTTTGTAATTATATATATATTACTATTTTAAAATTAATAAAAATTTTTTATGAGATATTATTTTAAATCATTATAAAATCATATATATTTTATAAATTTAGTATGATAAATTGCTAATATTATAGTATATAAGATGAAATGCTTTGAATAAATAAAGTAAAATTATTATAATTTATATTTAATTTTTTATTATATTATTACACTATAGTAGAATTAGAAATTGTTATTATTATTTACACATAATGATTAATAAATTTTAATTAGATTAAGTAAGAAAATGTTAAAAAATTCTCAATTAATAGTGTAAAAATATTTTTAAATATTATTCTTATATGTTAATAAATCATAATATGATCTAATTAATAAAAAAAAAATTTATAAATTATTAAGTTATTAAAAAGTATAATATCAAACTATAATTTAAATATTAAATAAAAAATTTATTTTAAAATATATATTTACTTATATGTATATGTGTATATATATATATAATTTATTTTTTTTATTAATATATAAAAAAAATTTTATTTAATAACGTGTTATTATAATAAAAAATTAATTATTAGATTAAGAAAATTTGTAAGATACTTAAAAATTTTTAATTTTTATAAATATAAATATATTATTTATTTTTAAAATTTAAAATTAATATTTAATAATTATATATTTAATATGAAAACTAATACGGAAATATCAGAGAATCTTGATCTAGCTTTTCGTAGACTAGTAGCAGCATGTGTTGATACACGAGAGTCCCGCAGCAATAGTGCGCGTAGGGGAAGATGGCACGGCAGAACGAGATCCATTGACCTTTAATCTCCCGTGGAGCCTCGAAGAAGAAGATGAAGCAGGCAATACTCGCTTTTGATTAGCTGAGCAGACACATCCTAAGAAGATAAAACTTGTTGAAGTAAATGCTAATTTTAGAGTTTAACACAAATTCATCACAAATTAAGAATAAATATAGTATAATATATAAAAATTTAAATATTTTAATTTATTGTAAAATTAGTTAAAAGATATTAAGAAAATTATTAATAAGATATAATAATTATATTATTAATATATTTTTTTGTTATTATTATATATTATTTTTATATTAATAAAATAAATTTTTTTAGAGAAAACTCACCCGAACAGATATGTTCCCATGGTTGTTTAAGACTATATACAACACAATTATATTAAGTAAAATTCAATCAATTTATAATATCAAAAATAATTTCATAAAATTCTAATTTACCATTGAATTGGATTTTAGGAATAGGCAAACAGGATTTTTAATTTTTTCTCTTTTATGAAACGAACATAAATGCTCCCATCGTAGGTTTTTTTTTCTTTGTTTGAGATAATGCTCACCGCATAGTTTGACAACAATGAGATGGGTCGATGAAACGAAAAATGAAAGAAAAAAGAAGTATAATGTATAAACCCCTAAAACCCCAACGGACAAAGCAAACTGCTGCTTTGGCTGCCTCCGCAACAGATTTGTGTCTATCGCCATAGCCACGACGGCACGGCTAGATCCGGCGAAGAAGCTTGTCTCTCTCTCTCTCTCTCTCTCTCTCTCTCTCGCTGGGTGAGTGCGTGACTGTGTCAATTACATAGCCAATGCTTCTTTAAGAAATCGGTAAACCTATCATGAGAGGACTGAGAGCGCTAAGAGCCTTAGCAACCGCCGCGCCAGGACGGCCGAATCCTCATCTCTACCCGCCGACCACTCTCTCTCGCTTCTTATCAGCCCAGCCAGAAGAAAACGACAGCGAAAGCGACCACAGCAACTCAATCTTTGACAGCAGCCACTACGCAATCCCCAACATTGATTCTAGTGCGAATACGTCTTCAAAAACCCTTCCAGAGCCCACTTGGGATGAGAAGTATAGAGAGAGAGCCGATCGCTTGGTGTTTGGGAAAGAGACCCAGAAAGGGAAAGCCAAGAAATTGCCAGAACAACAGGAGGAAGAGGACGACGAAGACGACCAAAGAAGTAGATTATTGGCAAAGGCGTTGCTTGAGGCGGCGTTGGAGAAGCCCGATGACGAGGATGATGAGGAGGTGAGAGAGGAGGACCAGAAGTCCCTTGCCGTCGGTATTATTGGTGCCCCAAACGCTGGAAAATCTTCCTTGACTAATTACATGGTTTGTTTCTGTCATTTGTTCCTCTCTTTATTCATAAAATGAAATTTTTGTTATAGAATTCTGTCTTCTTTTTTTTGCGGGTCTATTTGGGGGTTTCTTGTTCGAATTTTGGTTTTCTTTTAAGAAGATTTGGTTTTTGTTTCGAAACAAGACATAGTCTAATTTTGAATATCTGATTGAGAGTTTGTTAAAACCGTGTTATGGTAAATAGCATCTGGTAGAGACGCCTAACTGGTGGCTGCATGTAGTGTACATGGAAAGTGAGCCTGATGAACAGAGGTACTTTGCCTGTATTGATTTGATTGTATCATTTGTGATGTAACTAGAGAAGCTGGTGATCTTGTTTTGGGTTTGGCGTTTGTGTGCAGAACCCTAAAATGTTTGCGTCTTGTAAGAAGCCAACATCTTTATTTAATATTTATTAGCCTTTAAAGTGCATTCCCAAGGGTTGAGTGCAACTTTAGTCGAATTTTGTTTCTATTCTTTCTGGTGCATTAAGGATTTATTTGCTGCATGAATTTCCGGGTTGTTCAAGCATAAAGTTTTGGTGTTAAAATGTTAACCATGTATGTATGTTGTAGGTTGGTACAAAGGTTTCTGCTGTGTCGCGGAAGACAAATACAACTACTCATGAAGTTTTGGGAGTGATGACAAAAGGAGACACCCAAATTGTATGTCTGCTCTTTTAATTTACTTATTATGTTCTTTGTGAATCTAGTAGTTATTCCACTCTATTCAAAAGGAGCTTCCTAAATTTTATCCTTCCCACTTTAAAAATCATACTGCTGAAGTTAGGACATCATAAACGTTGTTTTCTGATTGCATACATGTTAACCAACAAAGCTATCTATGGGTATGACATTTTTACCATCACACAGTCTGAGAAATATTGTCATACTGATGTTCATCTGAATTTATGCAGTGTTTTTTTGATACTCCTGGGCTTATGTTAACAATCAGTGGCTATCCCCATAAGGACATCAAGGCTCGTGTTGAAAGTGGTTGGAGTGGAATTCATTTGTATGATCTGCTGATGGTCGTCTTTGATGTTCATAGGCATCTTACTAGGTTAGCGACCCTTGCTTGTGAACTGCATTGAATTGTCTTTCCCTTTTTCCCATCTAATATTCCTTAGTAGTTTGTCATAGGAAGCAAATTTAGATGTTTTGTTGATTGCTTCACAGTTCAAACTACTATATGTCCTCAAAAATGATATTGTATCTCTTTACATTTTGGCTTCTTTTTCCACCCCAGTTGAGAAATTATAATCTGTTTTTTCTTTTCCATTTTTCTGATTTTGAGGAATACTTTTTATATTGCATACAGGTTTAAGTGCAGTCATTTTATTGGCATCAAGCATGTCAGAAAATTAAAGGAATGTTTTTTTTTTGGGGGGGGGGTGTTAGGAGGAAAAAACAAACCAAAAACAAAAATGGTGAAAGGAATCAGTTCATGTTTTGGCTTTGACTCTAAGGGAGTTATGTTTATGGTTCAAATTCAAAATGCCATGACATCACACTGGTCAAGGGATTCTTCTACATAAGTGTGTGTATGCATAGAGTCTGTGTTTTATAACAAGTGTAAATCTGTTTAGGCCTGATACAAGGGTGGTAAAATTGATTGAACATGTGGGAAGACGAGCAAACCCAAAACAAAGACGTGTTCTATGTATGAATAAGGTTGACTTGGTTGAGAACAAGAAAGACTTACTCAAGGCCATTGAGCAATTCAAAGATCTTCCTGGGTATGATAGGTAAGGCTTCTTAAGCGATGGAGGTTTCTTTTCTTGTCGCTTCTAATAACTGCCAATTGATACTTAAAATTTAGATTCTGTATCACTTTCTCATTTATTTGTATATTTAGATTGTTCATGATCTCGGCGATGAAGGGTGCCGGAGTAAAGAATCTTACTCAATATCTGATGGAGCAGGCATGTTACTTCCTATTATTAAGAGATAATACTCTTGTTTATTCTGATTTCTTTTCTGCTTTCTCGATATGATTGCTATGTAGATTTGTCACTAATGGTTGACCAAATTGATCTGTTTGATTTGGATCTAATTGTTTCTTGGAAAAAAGTTCTTATTTTTCTTGTTGATTCACTTGAAGATGTGAACCACATGAGTATCAGGGCAAACTATACTCCAATTTGTATAATATGACTTGGTTCATCCCCATCTTCCACTTATTTGCCAAATCTGTTTCTTCTTTATGTCCCAATCCTTTTGTTGCTGATTATTCTGTAGGCAACTTTTATGGTTGGGTAGCAGAAGTGTGGGTGTTTTGTCCTGATGCATTGAGTTAAAATTGCTTTAATTAAGACAACTAATTTCAGTTTGTTTTATTTCTTTTATGAATATGCTTCATGTGATTCTATTGCAAAATGAATGCCTTGAAGTATTCTTTTTTATATTCTTTTTTGTTTCTCTGGTCTCACAGCCTTTTGTGCTTAGGCAGTTAAAAGACCGTGGGATGAAGATCCCCTAAATATGACAGAAGAAGTTATGAAGAGCATTTCATTGGAAATTGTTCGAGAAAAGTTATTAGACCATATTCATCAGGTAAATAAACATTTCCTTGTATGCCCTGTGAGGTTGTGGCATATCTTAAGGGGAAAAAAACTTGAGATGGAATTGGGGAAAGGTTCTCATATCTGCTCAACAATCTTGAATGATGAGGTTTAATCCTACTTATTTCAGGAAGTCCCATATGCCGTTGAACACCGCTTGATGGACTGGAAGGAACTAAGGGATGGTTCTCTTCGAATCGAGCAGCACTTCATCACGCGCAAAGTAAGCCAACGAATGATTCTTGTGGGGAAGAATGGCTCAAAAATAGGGTAAGTATTTCTATCACTTCCTCACCATTTCTTTGGATTTATCATTTTGCAAATTTTGAAAAACATGGTGGCTATATGCAAATCTTCAGCCACGTCTCACGGTAGTAGGGAATCTGGAAGTGATCATGTTCATTTTCTCGATGTCAACCTTTACTTTCTAAATATCCATCTCTTCAATGGCTTGACTTGTACCAGTAGAATCTGCATCTACGTTAATCCCCATTTCTATACATTTGTGATTAATATGTGTGCTTATACAGGAGAATAGGTCTTGAAGCTAACGAAGAACTGAGGTCCATATTCAAGAGGCAAGTACACCTCATCCTCCAAGTTAGGGTCAAATGACTAAGTGTTGCGACTTCTTTTACCCCAACATCTCAAAACACGTAAATCAACCTGTTCCAAAATCTCCTATGAAGGCGCTATTGACCTTCGTTTAGCTCTGATACATCAAACTTACTTTTGAGGGTTATGGCAGTGCCTCATGGCGCGTCATAGCCGCATGCTGTGTTGTTGATGGCAAATTAAATTATTGGAAGATAATAATGGCCTTGTCTTTTTTGAGATTTATTACGTGGCTTGCCTCTTTGCAACAGTGTCATGAAGCTCTAATTATTCGTTGGTAAAACTTGTAAATTCGCGTTCTATGCTTCCTCTACCTAGATTTTGCTTTGCCAATTGTAGAATTTCCGACGCAGTGGACTGCTTTCTCAAACCCCACGGCCGCCCCGCGGGGGAAGTGTGGGGGAATCCAATTCACTTTTCTAATGACCGGTGGACTGCTGTCTTTGTGTCTCAAGCAAGTGTCAAATATTCAAATCCATGGACTGACCTTGGTCTGACATGTCCATGCCAAAGAAAATAAAAATAAACATGTGAAATCTCGAGATTTATTTATCTTTTTTTTTTTTTTTTGTTGTTGAAATATTTTTATTTAATATGGCTGATATTATGCAACAAAGTTTTAAATAAGTAAATATTAAGACTCTGATACATCAAGTGTTGGTCTTCGCCACAATTATATTGTATGAAACAAGAGCCTATAGAGTTTGTTCCAAGAAAAGAGAATCAAAAAAACTACAAGGATGTTTATTGTTAAAGATTAATTATTAAATGCTAAACAGTATATCGTTGGCTAAAGATAACATCTTTTTAAAACTTTCTACCGATCAGCCACATTTATTACTGTTATTTTTATTTGAGATGTAAAAAAAAGAAAGGAAAAAATTGAGTACTTAAAGATTGGGGAGTCAGAGTCGAGTCTTTCAAATAAACAAAGTAGTTGACGGGCTGGGAACTTGGCGGAGCCGGCCCGCAAATGCGTTGGGTGCTTTTGGGTTTATACGCTTGGACGTCGTCGTCCCAAAGGCAAAAACTTGGCTTTCCTCCCAATACCAAGAAAGAGAAAGAGAAAAATAATTTAGAAAAAAACAAAAACAAAAAAGATACATAAAAAAAAAAAAGGAGGAAAGAAAGGCCCTTGGCCCTTGCGCCGCTGTCTTCTCTCAACTTCTTGTGCGCGACTCCCGGTGTTCGAGATTTCTCAGAAACCAATAGACAGCGAACGTAAAAACGTAACTTAATTGTGTATGTATATATATATATATATAGGATTCGATTCACTTTCACTTGATATTTGTTGTTGTTGTTGTGATCTTGTGTTTCGTGTAAACAAAAGGGCTAAGATTTTTTTGGGGTCCCAAAATTGTGTGCACTTTGTCTCTGACTCTATCCATAGACGTTCTGGTTGCTGGCTTTTTGGCTTTTAAAATAATAATAATAATAAAATATAATTTTCTTTGTTAGTGCAGTTTTTTGGCATGTCTCTAGTTGAGTTAATTGGATATGCAAGTAGAAAAGCGCAGGCTTTTAGTTTTTATTTCTTGATTGGAGTTCAATTCTGTTGTTAACTTTCGATTCCTTTTTTTTTTTTTTTTTTTGTTTAAAATCCTAAATATGTTGCGAGTCACAACAGTATTGTATAATCCAAGCTCCCGATACCTGACTAACTGGAGGGCGCCCCAATTGGCTGCACCGTACACCATTTGGTTCTCTTTGTCATAGTTTCCTGATCCCGAGCACACAGTGTTTGACGCCTTGCTTTGTTGCTGATATATTAATTGAGTTTGCTTTGGCTCTTCACAACACTCTAGGGACTCGATGGTTGTTTGAAAACCATGAAAAACTGCATCTTATCGCACTGTGTAGTTCAGCTGCTTGGTTCATTGAAAATTTAATTGGTTATTTGTGTTTGTGAGCATGTGGGCGGCTGTCACTCGGTGCAACGTAGGCTGAATTGGTTGATTTTCCTGTCATTTGAATGTGTGATACAAAATGTCTCGAAGATCTGATAGCCGGACGACAATCTTCTACCCAGAATGTCGTCTCTATCAAGTAGAGTATGCAATGGAGGCCATTGGAAATGCAGGAGCTGCGGTTGGGATATTGTCAAAGGATGGTGTTGTCTTGGTTGGCGAAAAGAAGGTTACTTCTAAGCTCCTTCAGACTTCTCCGTCTTGGTTGGCACAATGTCAGATGCCAATGTACTCATCAACACGCCCATGTCCAAGCCCAGCGCTATACATTTGTGTACCAAGAACCAATGCCTGTTGAACAGCTTGTGCAGTCTCGCTGTGATACCAAGCAAGGTTACGCACAGTTTGGTGGGCTCCATCCTTTTGGTGTTTCATTGCTATTTGCAGGTTGGGACAAGAATTTTGGTTTTCAACTTTACACGAGTGATCCAAGCGGAAACTACAGTGATTGGAAAGCTGCCTCAATTGGAGCAAATAACCAGGCAGCTCAGTCAATGCTGAAGCAGGATTACAAGGATGATATCTCAAGAGAAGGGGCGGTTCAGCTGGCACTAAAGGTTCTTAGCAAGACAATGGATAATACCAGTCTTACTCCTGATAAGCTTGAATTGGCTGAAGTCTTCCTTCTGTCATCTGGAAAAGTGAAGTACCAGGTTTGTTCACCAGAGTCCTTCAACAAATTATTAGCGATGCATGGCATAACCTAACCAGCTGCTGAAGCTTCTTAAATTATTCAGATTTAAGCTTCTGGATTAATTTGGCGTTTGCAGCATGTCAACGGGCTTTCACTGGGCTATGTTATTGACTTGAAACAATTGTTGTTTTCCTAAAGCAAGGGATGTCAATGCCTGTGTGTTTAACCTTGTATAATCTATGCAGGCATTTATTTGGAACTTGTCTTGGCATTTCTTGGATTAATACTGGTTGACTTGATTTTCCCATTGCTTAAATTAAATTGTCTCACCTTACAATTTTTTGGAACATTTTTGTTGTTGAATTTTTTTTTTTTATTTATTAATCTCCACAAAAGAATTGTATTAATAAATGGAACACTTTGATGTGCTATGCAGAATAGGCATGGATATGATATGTGTTTTTGCATAGAACTAAGTCATAGGACACGGGAAAATCTTTCTTCTCTTTGCTAGAATTCTTTTCCCTTTTAGGCCTATGGTTACTACTTAAAAAAGTCATTTTTTGATAAGTCCTTTGTTAACAATTTTTAAGGAAAATTTGAAATCCCTTTTTATTCATCATTGAATATACCTAATTTTTAGAAATTAAAATAAAATAAAATTTTATTAATTTATTTTATT
The DNA here is from genome assembly GCA_037832385.1 of Rhizophora apiculata. Taxonomy (NCBI): domain Eukaryota; kingdom Viridiplantae; phylum Streptophyta; class Magnoliopsida; order Malpighiales; family Rhizophoraceae; genus Rhizophora; species Rhizophora apiculata. The sequence continues at coordinate 595,973 of CM075433.1, read as the reverse complement.
ATTAAAATTAAATTTATAAAAATAACAAATTATATAAATATGATAACTATAATTACTATTTAAATAAGATAACTATTATAAAAATAAGTCAATAAACTAACAATTTCTTATCTAATAGTCACATAAACTCCTATCCATTAACTCCTAATGAATCTCCTTGTATATTACCTCCTTATAAATGCATCTCATTATCAATACTCCCCTTTACGCAAAGAGCTTGTTCTCAAGCTTGAATTTAGGATAGGTCATCTTAAAATCATTAAGAAACTTCTAAGAAGCCTCTTTTAATGGTAGTCCCTTCCACTGCATTAATAACTCTCATCTTCCCCTATTGAGCCAAGCTTGTAAAATTGTTGTAGGAACAAGACTTGATTTGCCTTGCAATAGTGGTGAAAGAGGGACCAACGTTGCTAGCAAAGTTCCCTTGTATTCTTTTAGTTGCAACACATGCCCCACATCATGGATTTTACTTCTTTATGGTAAAACTGAATGATAAGCCACCTTGTTAATGTGTTGGACCACTTGGAATGACCCGCAATACTTAGGTGCTAGCTTCTGAGAATTCTGTTAAACCATTGATAACTACCTATAGGGCTATAACTTCAACCACACTCATGCCCCCATCATAAGGGCGACCTTACGGTGGTAAAGGTCGTGTGCTTGCTTCATTCTTGCTTACGCCTAGATGAGCCTCCCCTAGAATTTAGCCAAGAATACATTGTGCTCCAAAAGGGCTCAATCTAGCACATCTAACTTCGTGGCGCTATGATCATAAGACAACAGTCATGGGGGGTCATGACCATACACCATACAGAATGGTGTAGCCTACAAAAAGGAATGAAAGGATGTGTTATAATAAAATTTAGGCCTAAGGAATCCATTCAACCCAACTTTGTGGTCGATTCCCTACAAAACATTACAAGTACATCTCAATTGTCTTATTCACCACCTTCATTTGACCATGTGATTAAGGATGGTATGCAGATAAAAAAGCCAATTTTGTCTTATATAGCATAAACAACTCTCCCCAAAATGTACTCGTGAAAACATTGTCTTTATCACTCAGAATTAACTTTGAAAGGTCATGCAATCTAAAAATCCTCTTAAAGAACACATGAGCCACATATATGACAGTGTAAAGGTGTGTAATGGGTGTAAAATGAGTCATTTTAGAAAATTAATTTACTACCACAAATAACATAGACTTACCCCTAACCTTTGGCAACCGGTTAACGAAATCCATTGAAACATTAACCTATATTTGAGTGGAAATAGTTAAGGGCTACATTAACCCTACTAGATAGAGATTTGCCTGTTTATTTTGTTAGCACACACTGTATTGTTGCACAAATTTTGGCATTATTCCCTTTATTCCTTCTAAAAAAAAATTAGCCTTAACTTAGTGGAATGATTTTTGAAGGCCTTCATGTGTGGAGTTATGAATTTTTGCTAAGATTGTGTGAATCAAGGTGGAATCCAAGGGTAAATATACCTTGTCCTAATACAAAATTAGTCCCTATCGAATCATCTAGTTAGCACCTACCTTTCTTAATTCGGCCTATTACTGTAACTCTTACAATATTGTCTTGGATGCAAATTCCTTTCTTACTGCATCAAAGAGTGCCAACTGTGGTTGGAAAATAGCATAGAGGACCCCTTATGTTTCCTTAACTCATTAAGATAGCACATCTATTACTTAATTTAAAGAACTAGTCTGGTATTCCACCCTAAAGTCAAAACTTATTAATTTACTCACCTAATGTTGTTGAGGAAAGGTAGGCAAATGTTGTTTTAGGAGATATTTGAGGTTGAAATGGTTAGTTCAAATGATGAATGACCTCTTCTATAAATATGGACACCAATATTGTACCACTTTTGCTTGCCTAATTAACTCCCTTTCATATGCTAGCAATTTGGGGTGCTCTCTACAATCTACCTACTAAAGAATGTAATAGGGTGACCTTTTGGTGTAAAACAACATCAGTTCCTTCTCTAAAGATGTCACATTCTATCAAAAACTCTACACTAAAATTAAATAGTTACAAAATTAAGATACAGTTAAAGTTTTCTTGAGTGTGGAAAAGGTCTTGATAGCCACTTTTTTCCACTAAAAGGAATTCTTTTTGAGTAAATTTGTCAATGGTGTTGCTATCTCACCATAGTTCTTGATGAATCATTTGTAATACCCTACTAATCAAAGGAATCTACAAAAAGCTCATAACCAAGTGTGGGGTTGGCCATTTAATCACTACTTGGACTTTTAAAGGATCCACTGAGAAACTCACACCATGAATAATGTGATCTAAGTATGTTACTTAGGTCTTTCTAAAGGTGCACTTAGATTTCTTTGAAAAAAATTGTTGACATGCAATAAAGCCAAAATAATGTGTAAGTATTGTAAATGTTTAACCTAAATCTTACTATACATTAATGTGTAAGTATTGTGAGATCAAAAGATCTTAATCATTAAGGCTTGAAAGGTTAATGGAGCATTAGTGAGGCCAAAAGCCATAACCAAAAACTCAAAATGGTCCTGTCTAAAATGTGGTCTTCTTTACAACTTCCTTATCTATTCAAACTTGATGGCATCCCAACTCTAAGTCTAGCTTGGAAAAATATCGTTCTCCATGTAACTCATCCAACAATTCCTTCATCATTGGAATAGGAAACTTATCCTTTATAGTATAGGCATTAACTCCTAATAGTTGACACAAAATCTTCACGACCCATCATGCTTTAAAAAAAGAAACATGGGGAGGGAAATGGTGACATACTCGACTTAATGATGCCACAAGCCATCATATCCTTACATTGTCGCTTGATCTCATCTTTCCAATGATAAGGATTTCTATATGGCTGAACTATTATTAGTGTTAATTTTAGAAAGATTGTAATCTAGTGGTCACATTCACAGGTAGGAGGTAATTTTGTTGGTTCTTCAAATACATTTAAGAATTCAACTAGTAACTTCTTGAGTTTAATTAAGGATGGAAAGGACCTTTGAATGTGATCCAACCTTTGTTCTTATTACTTAACTTAGTTCCCTTTGAAGTAAAAACTCATCATTAAATTAGCAAAATTCCATACAATTGACCTTAAAGTGCATAGCCATTTAACCCCCAAAATGACATTAAACCTTTCTAAAGGAAACCTGGAATGAAATAGTCTCACTTACTATAACTAGGAATTTTCTCCCTGTTAGCCATTGATTCTTGTAATCCTATCTTGTGTATGATCGAGAGACCCAATTATCTAGTAACAATAGCACTAACAAAGTTATGAGTGCTTTTGGAGTTTATTAATACTCATATTGGTCTTCCTTCTACCATTATTTTTTGTTGTATAGTTAGTGAGTTCCTCACCTTGATTATAATATGCAAAGATATCTCTAGATTGCTTGACCTTTCCTCAACCTCTTCTTTGGACTTTGCTAATTTTAACCAAAATGACTTATTGCATTTATATCCTTAAGAGAATACTTCATCACAATTGAAGTAAAGCCATTTTGCCTTTTGTTTCTCCATCTTTAGCTTGGTCAACTTCTTAGAAAAAGTTGTCTTTGTGCTCCTAATATAGGATGTTACCTTAAAATTTCCCTTCCTTGTATTGTTCCCTCAATGGCTATCTTTGCCTTATAATTCGTCTTAAAATAGTTAGGTTGTTTCTTTATTTCTTTTCAAATATGTGGACCAAATTTATAGTAGCTCTGAAGTTGTTGAGTTATTACGATTCTACCTTTAGTCCTAACTCCCCTATAAGACCAGTAGTGGATAGGCTAATTTGCTACTTTGTGGTGAGTTTCATGGTTTGTTCTAGCAGGGATTAAAAATCCTTTTGGTAATCCTCTAACATTCCTATTTGCTTTAAGTTGATCTATTCATCTAAGGAGTTGAGGCTTATAGGAGGACTAAACTTTAGGTAGCACTATTTTATAAATGCCTCTCAATTCATACCTACTCCCTCTTGCTTTACTTTATGAAACCATAGTTGTGCCTCCTCTTTAAGATAAAATGCTACTAATCTCACTTTCTCCCCATTAAGCATTTACTAATTTTCAAAAAACTACTCGCATTTGTGAATCTAAATCAAAGGATCATTAATACCATCATATAAAGGAAATTCTAATTTAGAATACCTAGAACTAGTAATCTCTCCTTCTTACCTAATATTTTTTTTCCCTTTCTTTGGTCTATATAGGTGCAATTGTTGCTCCTTACCTCATCATTTTTATCATGCCCCTTTACTTGTCACGAAATCTCCTCCAGATGCAATCTTATCACCCCTTGAAGCTATTGAGACAACTGTTCACTAGATTGCTAGTAATCCTCCTCCTTAGATACCCTTTGCTTTATATTTCTTATGAACACATCCATTCAACTTGGCAAGTTTGTAAAGTCATCCATGATATCAAGCTCTAATACCAAATTGATATGTGTTTTTATGTAGGACCTAGTTATGAGATAACTCATAGGAAAATCCTTTTTCCTTTTATTGGAGTTCTTTTCTCTTTTAGACCTTATAATTACTATTTAGACTACTCATTCTTTGACAAACTCTTTGTCAATAATTTGAAAAAAAATTTGGAATCTCATCTTATTTATCATAATGTCTTTTAAATAAGTTGAATATAAAGAATTTTTAGAAATTAAAATATAATAGAATTTTGCTAATTCATTCTCTTACTAAAATTAGACTTTTAAAAATAATAGACTACTTAAATAAGATAATTATTACTTAAATATGATAATAACTACCTAAATAGGATAATTATTGTAGAAATAAGCCAATAAATTTGCAACTTCCTATCCAGCTACCACATGAACTCCTAACCATCAACTCTTAACAAATCTCTTTGTACACTTCTTTTTATGAATGCATTTCACATATTAGAGTATTGAGCACTTTGCATTATGCATGCCCCATAAGCATTACATTGACCCACAGTGTGCTTCATAAAAAGGTTATGTTAGTGTGAGCTACAATCTAAAGAGATTTTCAAGACTATTATTAATTAGGAGATTATGTTATGATCTCCTATGTTTGGACTAATCTAATGGAATTGTTATTTAGTTTTCTTTTAAAGTTTTGTCCATCACATTTATATGTGAAGTTTTGTAATATCAAAAGAAGATAATTTCTCAATAAGAAAGAAACTTGTATAATTCATTTATTCATTATGGTATCAAAACAAAGATCAAAAACTTTGTGAAGGGGGAAAAAAGAGGAAAAAAAAAAAATAAGGATGACAGAATTTGTTGTCACGGTGAATAAGTCTTAAGGGGTGAGTTCTATTCTTATAAACTTATCTTCAAGAATAACTCATATGTTAAACTAAAACTCAACATCCTTGAGTCAAGAATTTGAAGCAATGATTATTGGCATCAAGCTAGATGGTAGTAACTACAAATTATGATCTTAAGTTGTCAAGATGTATATCTTAAGCAAAGATAAGTTAGACATTTTGAATGAGAATATTCCACAACCTTAAGAATGTGTTTTGGATTTAGAATATGGAAAATAGAAAATACAGTAATAAAAGAATTATTGATCAACTCTATGGATCTTAAATTAATTGTTTATTATATATGATTCCTTACAGCAAAGATAGTATGAAATGTTGTAGCTATGACTTATTTTGATGGTATAGACACTTTATAAGCATATGATATCAAGAAAAAGGTGATGAATTGCTTCATTGAAAATATTTCAATACTTATCAAGGTTTGTGGACGGAAGTTGATTTTTGATGTTCAAATTTAATGAAATGTGAAACGGACATAAAAAGTATAATGATATCATCTAGAAGGACAAAGTTTATACCTTTTTAGATAGTTTAGATGATTGACTTGATAAAATTAGAGGGATATCCTTTAACTCCAAGCATTTCCCATAATAAAGTAAACATACACTATTGTTTGCAAGAAGATCATTGGCAAGTTGTGATGTTAACCAAGGGGGATGGAGATCCCATTCCAAGAGTTGTAATAATATTCAAAGGAAAATTAGTCATGGAGTTCCACCAAACTAATATTCTTCTAATGTAGAGAATAAGAAGGCCATATATCTAGTAGCTAATCATTTTAACACCTGAAATTTATTAACTTTAATTGAGAAGTTTGTGAACCAATTATCTTTTAGATGAAACCTTGAAGGATTCAAAGTGGACCAAGGTGATTAAAGAGGAAATGGGAGCATTGCAAAGAAATAACACATGGCAAATAATGTCTTTTCCTGAAGAAAAAAAACAATAGGATGTAAATAGATTTTTTCAATCAAATATAAGTTAAATGACTTAGTAAATAGATATAAGATTACACTAATTGTAAAGGGATGTATATAAATATATGTTATTGATTATTAGGAAACATTCTCTCTAGTGGAAAAACTAAATATTGTTTAAGTGCTCTTATCTCTTATAACAAATCTTAAATCGCTAGTACATCAGTTTTATGTTAAGAATGCTTTCCTCCATATGAGTTTAGAAAAAGAAGAAGTTTATATGGGTATTTCACAAGTTTTTTATGCATTAAAAGAAACTTATGTGGTTTGTAAGCTATGAAAGGTGTTAAATGGTATAAAATAATCCTCAATAGCACATTTTAGAAAGTTTAGTGAGACTATGAAAAGATATAACTACAAACAAAGTAATGCAGACTACACTTTGTTCTTGAAACATAGGAAAGAAACACTTATTATTTATATTGATGATATGATAATTACAAGAAATGATATAAAGGAAATCATTGATTTAAAAAATTGTTTGTAAAAGAGTTTGATATAAAAAAATCTTGAAGGCTAAAACATTTCTTAGGCCATAAAGTGGCAAGATTAAACAATGCATCTTTCTTTCATAAAGAAAATATGTTCTTGATTTTTTTATATAAATAGAAATGTTCAATTGCAAACTCACAGAGACTCCCATAATTCAACATCATGGGTTAAGACAAAAGTTTGGATTCAAGTTTAATAAACAAGAAGAGGTAGTACTAACTAGTAAGAAAATGATATATTTGTCTTATACTAGACTAGACGTTGCATAATTCATTAGAATGGTGAACCAATTTATGCATAATCTAAATGCAAATTGTATAAATGCATTGTATTGGATCTTGAGATACTTAAAGTCAACCTCACGATGTTCAAAAAGTATAGTCACTTGAATGTTGAGAAACTTAAAGATGTGGATTAAGTTAAGAATGTTATTGATAGACCTTTAACCTTAGGGTATTTTACATTTGTTGGCGGCGATCTAGTTACTCGGAGAAATAAGAAACAAAAAGTAGTTGTCTTATCAAGTTCAAAAGTTTAACGAATGGACTATTTGAAATGCTTTGACTAAGGTGTTTATCGAAAGAAATTGACTTTTTACAAAGTATTTATATAAATTTATATCATGACCAAAAGTTTGTAATTAAAATTATTTAGAATTTAGTTTAATATTATTCATAATCAATACGTGAAAATAAATTAATTATTTATTAAAAAATTAAAAAATTAATTAATAGATATTTTTGATCAAAATAATTAAAAAATAAAATATTTTATATATATTTTTTTTCAAGGTAAATATTAGTGATATCTATTCCAGGACTTAAAAGAAGGATGGTTGCGTGAGCTTCAGTCTCAAGAAATTTTCACACGTATAAATAGAGAGAAATGATAGAAATAATTGCCGTGATAAATGTTACAGTTACTTAGATCATTGTAATTAGGTCAAACCTTAGAGGTACAACAAGTATGGGAGTACCAGCCGGGGATCTTTTCTGGGTCGGCGTCAGCTTTGTACGCGGGAATCAATTTCCGCAACAGAGCAGTAGTTTTGGCATAAATCAGGGGAAGCTTTGAAACTGGTTTTGTGCTTCTGTTCATAGGCTTTGGCCGATGCACCCCAATCCAACGAAACGGCTTCCTTCAGAAAGCTTATTATGGACAGGGCGACTACTCAGATTCATTTTTGTGGTTGTTTTTCTTCCTTTTTGGGTTAAGTAATTGTTCGTCATGGATTATTGGATTGGTTCGGGGTAGCGGCATCTTGAAATCAGATTCTAAGAGATCAATTCTCTGTCCACTGTTTGTAATGCAATCTTTCGCGGAATGGGTGTGTAACGAACGCATCATGAACAACAAATGGGTGGGTCAAAGTTGGGGCATTTAGAAAATGGTTTTTGATAAAACTAATCCAGGGGGTACAAACCAAAACCTGATTTAGGGGTATAATACCACAGGCAGGCGTCCACGGTTTTAGGCGACCCAAGTTTCCGGTGTTTGTCGACTCAGATACAGTACCGTGTACTTCCAACTAACGGCAATTACACTTTTTTTTTTTTTTTTGGTTGGTTTTTGTTTTTAACTTTTCACCCTTTTCTTATCGGAAATAACGTCACACCACGCGTTATGGGTACAAATAAAATAATCCAGGATTGATTAGATAGATTAGGGGAAAAACAAAATGGGATGGAATGTGACTAAAAATACGTAATGTAATTAAAAGTACCCATCTTGTGCATGCATCCATGCCCGACCCGAGTCCATGTGGCATTTAAAGCAGGGCGAAAATTTAGGGAAAAAAAGCAAGAAGCAATAACTGCGCACACCTAACGCATCAAAATGGTAAACTGTTGATTGTAAAGCTCTAACTGACCTTATTGTCTTGTTCGATTTAAGTGTGGCATTGGCATATTTAGTTGAAGTTAGGGGACGTTGGTCTGAGACTTCTGAGTACTCAACGCCAGTGTGGTTGAAGTTAAATATAAACGGAGGAAAAAGATTGCGACTTGGACGTAGCAATCTAGATTCCCTTTTCATTTCTGCTGCTGCTGCTGCTGTTGGGTATGTCTATTTCTCCATCATTCCTTTCTCTCTCTCTCTCTGTTTTTTTTTTTTTTTTTATGGGTTGGTGGGTTCTTTTCTTGCTGACTTGATTTCTTCTGCATGTCATCTTCTGGGCAATCCAATCTCTTATATTTCTTTGGATCAGAAGGGGAAAAAGGAACAGTTGTGGTTATATTACTTGGGGACTTCTCTTGTTTCTCATGCAGTAATCTGATTCTCTTTTCCTTTTACTACTATTTATTATTATATTTTTTTTGATGTTTGTATTCTAGAGAGAGAGAGAGAGAGAGAGAGAGAGAGAGAAGAGGAGTGCGAACCAGTTTTGATGTGCAAATGGGTTATCTACATTGTTAAGCTCAAGCCAGTTACGACTCTGCAGAGTGTACATCTAATTCATGCTGGTTCAAAAGACCAAATCTTCTGTCCACACATCAACTTCACCAGCCTTTAAAAGTGTTTGCTTTTGTTTGGATAAATTGGAGCCTTTGCAGAAGTTGGGAAAGGGCCTGAAGGTTGAACACTAGTCTTGCTTAATTGTGATGACACCCATTTCGCTTTCGTGCAATATCCGGAGCTTGATATGGATGTTCCTGTCGAATTAATGATTTATGAAGTGCTTTTCTGACCGTATTTGAGTTCGTTTCATTTGAGTTTTTGTCTAACAACAACGTAAGGTTTTGGCTACTTTGGTCCACTGACGAAAGAGTCGGTTGGGGCTGGGATCCTTAAATACAGTTTAGGTGCCTTGGTCCTGTTTAGGGATTTTCTGGGGTCACGAGTCTGGATGGATTCTGTATTTTGGCCTGCCAGATTTTTTCTATTGCTATCAATTGTTGCTCCCTGACCCATTCTTGGTTGTGTTTTGTGATGTTTTCCGCAGTGCACAATTGATTTATGTTAAGAGTTTGATATGTGATCCATTCACGGCCCTCTCCCAACAGCTTAGCTTAAGCTTTTGGGTTGAATGGTTTCTTGAAAGTTTCACAGATTGAAACTTTGAGGTTTTCTAGCGATTTAGCTGCTCATGGTTGTGCATTACCTTGTGTTGTTTGCACAATTGTCTTTCAGCACCTGATTCACAATGGCTTTCCCATTCTTTTGCTTAGTGTTGAAACTTCGTGTTATGTGTTTCTATGTTGATTAAAAGCAATTTTCATCTGGACTCTGTTGCCCAATGAAGATACTTGGTTGGGTGCTTTCTGCATCCCTTGAGTTTTATTTATGAGACTAAGTTTAGTCAACTAAGATTGCTGATTCAACCCAGCATTCTGTAATCCCAGATTCTCAATGATGCAGATTTGGTGCTGTTAAATCTACCCAAAGAATACTTGATCTAGGATATCATCTGTTGCCTTGAGGATACTGTTTATGCTAAGCAGAAATTAAGAATTCCCCAGCACAAGTTAGAGTTTTCTTTATTCTGGACAGGTGCTGCACAATTTTTGAGATGTCTCTTTTGTCCAAACTACGCTGCATTACCGTGGATGTGACTGGTACACTAATGGCTTACAAAGGTGAGCTTGGTGACTACTATTGCATGGCAGCAAAATCTGTTGGACTTGAATGCCCTGACTACAAGCGAGTGCATGAGGGCTTCAAACTTGCATATACAGAAATGGCCAAACAGTATCCATGTTTTGGTTATGCAACAAAAATGCCTAATACATTATGGTGGAAAACATGCGTCAGAAATTCCTTTATCAAGGTAAATGATTTTGCAAATTTTATTTCTGGGTATGATGTACCTCCGCTAATGACCTGCTTCCATTCTTTATGAGTCACCATTTGGGTTGAAACTATTTGTGAAAAGCATATGGCTATCCCAAATTTTGAGTGTTAAGAGTATGAATTCCCATATCTACCTTCTAGAGAGACCTAGCCTAACTTATAATATCTAGAAGCAATCTTAAACTTAGGGGTGCTGCTAACTATGCATATTGATTTGGTTAGATGGTCCTACAGAATTGTTGTTCTGTTAGAAGCAGCCCATTGAAAAATGCATTTCAATATTCCTAGACCTTGTACCCAGCATAATGGGAATTATTAATGTATATTTTTTGGTACAGCTTCATTAATGTATGTAGATTGTATTCATGACATTGATCAGATGAGGATGATATTTTTGGGCTAATTAAGGGAAGTGTAGATCAATGTGACATAGTCCTGATATGTGGAACTCTGGCCTTGATTTTGTTTGTGGCAGGCTGGATACGAGTACGATGAAGAAACCTTTGAGAAGATATTTAGAAGAATATATGCATCCTTTGGTTCAGCTGCACCTTATTCTGTCTTCTCAGATTCCCAACCTTTCCTAAGGTGGGCACGCAAAAATAATCTTCTGGTTGGGATTGTAAGTAATGCAGAATACCGTTATCAGGATGTCATCCTTCCAGCCTTGGGTTTGAACCAGGTGAAAAATCCAGGAACTACAATCTACAGATTCATAGTTTTGCCTTTTTTTTTTTTTCTTGCTTTTTGGCCTTTATATTTTCAAATTTTGTAGTTGAACTACAATATCAACTTAAGTTGGTCTGCTTATCTTGTTTGGAGGGTATAATTAGACCAAAGATATCCATAGAAAGGCCAAAAAAAGGTACTCAATGCCTTGCTTAATTGGGGGGCTAAATGTCCACTGCATGCATGAACAATTATATGCATGTTATAATGGCCGGCCGTTTAGATTCCTGCCTCTGTAAGTGTTGTTGGCAAGCACAAGAAAACTTAACGATGAGTACTACCTTCAATGTTCAGGGATCAGAGTGGGACTTTGGTGTATTTTCTGGTCTTGAAGGTGTAGAGAAGCCAAATCCAAGGATTTATGAGATTGCTCTTGAGAAAGCTGGCAATATAGCACCGGAAGAAGCTCTTCACATTGGGGATAGCATGCGTAAAGACTACCTGCCAGCAAAGAGTGTGGGAATGCAGGCCTTACTGTTAGACAGGTTCAAGACTTCTGATGCGGTAGAGTGGAGAAAGGCTGGGGCAATCGTGCTTCCAGACTTGGTGGCAGTGCAGGAATTGCTTACTACAGGGGAGTTGACATGCTGAGGGTTTCTCTTTTGCCAAAGGCTTCTGTTGTACGTAATATTGATTCTCACAGGGTCTCCATCCCTTTGCACTTTGTGGGGGAGAATGGGATTTTCTGTAACAGCGATATCTAAATTATAAATTTACTAAGTTCTCCAGTTTTTGCACCTTTGGTTCCTTTTGTTCTTCTTTCTCACGTTTACCTGTTGCTTTTTACAAGTGGGACCATGATCATTTAGTTTGTCTAAACGATGACCAGTTTGTTTCCTTTCGATTAATCACATTACGTTGTGGTAGTGCTAATTATTTGGTAACGTGACATAGAGAATAAAAGAATTGACACGGATTGAAAAAGTTTCTGCTTCAAATGTGAAGGCAGGTAGGATTTGATACAACGCACGTGAACATGCGCTTATCATACGGGATGCCATGACAACTGGTGGAGGGGGCTAGGAGCAAGATTTCATGGTCAAATAAAATGGTTTATGTAGTCTGATGGTCAGAGAATTCGCTAGAACTCCCACCTTCCCCGTTGAACAAAGCACATATCGTAGTATGGTCACAAGCTTAGCTTCGAGGACCTAAATTTTCATAGCCAAGTCAGGGACTAAAATTCAGAAGTAATTTTAGCCTAACAAATCAGCAATATAGGTTGCTCCAGCACCTGTCAATTGCAACATAAATCTTTTTAGTTTTACATAGCTGTTGAACAATTGTTGCCCAAGTAGAGGCCTTTGGCGGCAACAACTTTTGCAGCATCACTTCTACAATTTTGGATGCACCTAAAATTCTCTGCCGCTTAAATAGGCGGACTGCAAGCTCATCTAGAAAATTTCTACCATCTTGTGGAGGGTCTACTTTCTCTCTCAATGTTCTCAGGAATATGTTGCATGTAACCAGGTCAGGATCACATTCCCGATCCAACATGCTACTCAAAAGACCAATAGCACGAGAAATGTTATTCTGCTGGCACAAAGCATTGAAAAGAATATTATAAGTCACAACATCCGGTTGAGAATTAGAATCTTGACAAAGCATTTCATTATAAAGTTGCAGGGCCTCTTGCACTAAGCCAGCATTGCAAAGACCGTGAATCATTGAGCTGTAGGCCACAAAGTCAGGCTTACATCCTTTACGCAACATTTGTGCCCACACCATCGTAGCCTCCCTGAACTGGGCATTCTTGAATAGCCCACAAATAAGTACACTGTAACAGACCTCATTTTGATGACAATTATTCTTTGCCATGTCTCTCCACACTTCAATAGCTTTATGACTATTACCTGTCTCAAAGAATCCCTTCATTAAGGAGCTATAAGTGAAAGCATTCGGCCTGCAACCTTTGTTCACCATCTCAGACAGAATCATCACTGCTTTGTCTGGCTTTCCTTCCCGACACAAACCGTCTACAAGAACACTATATACAACAGCATTGAATTGGCTTCCTTTTTCAATCATCTGCTTGAACAATTTCATTGCCTCTTGGAATCTCCCCTCCTTGAACAACCCACTAAGAAGTGCAGAGCAAACATACTCATTCACATGATAGCCTCTTTCCTCCATCGAATTTAACACACAAACCCCATCTAGAGCTCTTCCTTCCTTGACAAGTCCATTAATGATTGTCCCATATGTGACCTCATTAGGCAGACATTTACTTGACACCATACGATCCAAAAGACTGACTGCCTTATCTAGCTTTCCCTTCAGACACAAGCCATGGATGAGCGTATTATATGTCACCTCATTGGGAAGACAACCTTTCAAAAACATGTTGTCAACAAGCTTTGCTGCCCGTGCCAAATCACCCTTTTTGCAAAGCCCATTAATCAACACATTGAATGTAACTGTACTGGGAAAACTTCCCTCAATTTGCATTTCATCCAATAATGAGACTGCCTCATTAATCCTGTCATGCTTGCATAGTCCATCCATTAATGTACAGTAAGTGTATGCATCAGGCACATGTTTCTTAACTGGCATCTCTCTAAACACTTCTATCGCAATATCAACCAATCCCAACTTGCACATGGCCTTAATGACCAAATTATAACTGAGCACATTGGGCGATATATTCATATATCTACTACGTATAACATGATTATAAAACTCTAAGGCTCGATGATAAAGACCCTCTTGTATAATGACATTAAGAACCGAATTGAATGACTTTACAGTCCGGCTACACTGAAATTCGTTAACCATTCTTCTATCAAACAACTCAATGGCTTTCTCAGGTAAATGGAACTTCCCATAAGCCTTAAACATAATAACAAAACTTTTCTCTGTAATTACTCGCTTTTCAACCCTCATTCGATCCAAAACCATCTCCACTGACTTAAAATCACCTAGATTGGCATAGTACTCAATGAGCGAATAAAAAGTCGAATCCCCCAACTTGTAAGAACCCATTTTGGGGGCCGAGATGAATATCTTATCAGAAAATGGAACCTCGGATTCATCGCCAATATCGCCTTCATTATAGTAATTGCGTTCATTGTCGTTGGGTTCGGCTTCTACAGAACGGTTTGTGGTAACAATTTTTCTTGAAAAGTGAAAAAGGATAGAAAGAGAAGGGAACTCACGTGGGATTGATGGGGTATTGGCGTTGAGGCCTTTGAAGAGGATGGGTTTTACCTTTACGTTGTTCAGTGGGCATTTTGGCATGAGATTCGAAGCACCGGCTTATTTGTTGTGGGGGGGGGGGGTTGCAATTTGGAGTTGGAATGACCTTTGCAGCATTCAAAATGAATCCATGAACGAATGGCTGGTTCAAGTTTTTATTTCTCCTCGTTTGAATTTTGAAGAAGCAAGACTGAGAATTCAATTCTGTAAAAAGGAAGGGTTTTTGGTGGGTTTCTTTGGGAAGGGATGTACGGATATATATATACAGAGAGTGAGAGGGAGAAAAAGAGAGAGATACTGTCTTTTCTTAGTTTTTCTTTTTAATTTCTTCTTTCCTTCTTTTAAAGTATTAAAAGTAGTCCTTAAACTTAACGCAACAAAGAAAAAAAAAAAAAAATATTAAACTTTAAAAATCTTAATTATTTATAAAAATAAAAAAATAATAATAAATTTAATTTTAATTTTTTATATTATTTTATAATTATTAAATTAATATATTTATTAATTATATTATATTTATTTTATTAAATTAATTTTTTTAAAATTAATTTTTATTTTTTAAAATTATTTATTTTATTAAATATTAAAACATTTATATAATTATAATTTATTATTTTTATTATTAAATTAATTTATATAAAAATAAATTTTTAATTTTTTATTTAATTTTTATTATATTATTTAAATTTAATTACATATTAATATATTATTTTTATATTATAATAAATAATACATATTATTTATTTGTTACATATATATATATATTTATTTTTATAATAAATTTAAAATTTATAATAAATTTTATATAATATATTATATTTTAATTAAATAATTATTTAAAAATTATTATTTACTTATTTATATTTTTTATATATTATTTTTATAAAATATTTATTATATATTATATTTTTAAGATTTGTAATATATATATATTATTATATTTTTAATTATTTTAAAATATTATAAATATAAAAAATATATATAATTATATAAAAAATAAATTATTATTATTATTATTTAAATAAATAAATAATAAATTAATAAATATATAAATTAAAAATAATATATATTTAAATGATATAAAAAATTAAATAATATCTATAAAATAATATATATATAAAGTAAAAATAAAAAATTTAAAAAATTAAATTATAATTTTTTAAATTAAATTTAATAAAATTTAAAATAAAAATAATATAAATATATAAATTAATTTAAAAAATTTATAATTTCAATATTTGTAATTTAATGTAAAATTTAAAATTAATTTTAATTTTTTAATATATATATATAATTAAATAATACAAATTTAATTTTAAAAATAATTAAATAATTATTTAATTATAATTTTTAAATAAATTTTATATTTATAATATTTAATATTAATTTAATAATTATATTATAATTATTAATTTAATTTAATTCTTTATAACTTAATATAAATTATAAATTATTTAATTTATATAAATAATTTTTTTATATAATTTAAAAATATTTAAAAATTATTTATAAAAATTAATATTAAATTTTTTATTTTATTTTTTTAAAAAAAATTTTAAATTTGTAACTTTCATCTTAAAAAAATATTTATATTTTATATTTTTTTTATTTTTATTAAAAATAAAATTTTCTTATTTATTTTTTATTTATTAAAAAATAATAATTTTAATTATTTTTTTAAAATATAAAGATAAATTTATTTTTATTTAATATATTAAATTTATATATTATATGAATTTAATATTAATATAAATATATATTGTACAAATTAACAAAAAATTTTATTTTTCATTTTATTGATATTTTCTTATAAATTTGTAAATTAAAAATATTAAAATATTTTTTAACTATAAAAATTTATTTATAATTAAAATTAGATTATATAAATTATTAATATAAATTTAATTATAATTAAATATTTTTTTTTAATTTATAAAATTAATTTTAATTTTAATTGAATATATAAAATTATAAAATCTTTTAATAAAAAAATCATGAAAAACAAAAGAAAAAAAAATTACACTCAAAATCTCATTTTCTTTTTAAAATTAAATTTGTAAATTTATGTATTTTTTTTTTAAAAAATAACTAATAAAATTTCTTGAAATAAAAAAAAAAAAAAATAACTATTTTTAACTCATTTTTTCTTAAATTTCTATTTCCTTTTTGAAAAAAATTAAAGAAAAAAAATAATATTAATTTAATTTATCAAACTATTTTTTTAGTCCTAATAAACTTTAAAATAAATATAATTTTAACTAAATTTAAAAAAGATAAAAATTATTAATTTTTTTAAAAATAAAAATATTATTTGACATTTGAGCCTTTTGATTATTTTTAATAAAATACAAATAAAATTAAATTTATAAATAAAAATGATTATATCTATGTAATATATTAATTTAATATTAATATTATTAAAATAATAAAAATATTATAAAAATATTTATATAATTACGATATTTAATTTAAAAAATATTTAAAAATTTAATTTATATTTTAATATTTTTAATAATTTTTTTATAATTTATTTATTTATATTTTAATAAAATTAAAATTTTAATATATATATGTAATTTAATTTATTAAATAATAATTTAAATATATTATAATTTATATTAATAATTTTTATATATATTTAAAATTTTTATAATTAAAAAATAAAAAATATTTATCTCATTTTGAAGAAAAAAAACATTTTTAAACTTAATTTTTAAAAAAAATTTTAAAAATACATATAATTTAAATATTCTTTTCAAAAAAGAAGAAAAAATAATTACTCATATATTTTTTGATATATATATATATATATATATATATATATATATATATATAAAAGTTTAAAATATAATTTTTTAAAAAAAAAAAATTAAAGAACACTTTTATTATCAATATGTTTTATCTAAAAAAAAGAGAAGTAATTTAAAAATATTTTTAATGTAAAATAATAAAATAAAATTTTATTTTATTTTTTTTAAAAAATTATTTATAATTTTTTTATTAAAAATATATATATTATATAAATTTAAGATATACATTATAAATTATGATCATAAATTAATTAAATTGTAATATATATAATAAATCATGTAATAAACTAAATTAAATTAATAAGATATATGTTAAAATTTTATTTTAATAAAATATTATAAATTAATTATTATATAAGTATCACCAAATAAATATTTTATCATTTTTCTTTCTTTATTCTCTCACTTTATTGAATCATTAACTCGAGTTGTTGGACCGGATAACCTGCTAGCCAAACATCCAGCACTCAGCACCATCATAAAGCAGTCTTTATGGTTTGGAACTCAACTAATTCTAGTAGACGACGCGGTTACAAAGTTTAAAATTTAATGCATTTCAGGCTGGGGCTTCAGCTGCACAGGAGACCTTCTTGACTACGAAGACTGGATCTCCAACTCTCAGAATCTTCCCGTTTCCTCCGGAAAGACTGTCCTTCCAAACCAAGTTCTGACCAAAGTATATCTGCAATAACAGTTCACATAACTATTCTGCATTGCATCCGAACAAAGAATATATCAGCAACAGAAGTGTTCGATCTCAAAATTGTCGATCTTTACCTTTCCCTGTGGTTTGCCGTTTGGACGCAACACTTTGTCTGACCGGATTTTTCTTAAAGTTTCATTTGGCTCGGGACCTGCAATTGCTGTGGCTTGATTAATTGAAGGTACCTGCAACCCGAGAAGTGTCCTTGTAAACATTCGAACATGCACTACAGTGAAACTCAAGACTTCTGAAGGACAAAATGTCCAAGTTTATACAGCATTTTCTGTTCAAACTTTGCAACTGCCATCAATAGCAAGCATGGCCAAGTCCCAAACCACTGAATTTTCTTGAGGTCCAAGCGAACAATTCAGAAAGAAAAATGAGCTGTCAAATATTCCATATATAGTCACTGTTGACAAACAAGATCGTGGTTCTTTGTGAGCAACTATCAATCATAGTGCTTTAACATGATTGACAGACAATATACTTAAACCATCATCATTACAAACCACTATGTATAGCTTAGTGACTACCAAGTATAAAGATTGGGAAGAGATATGGGGTTTGAACCCAGGTCTCACTGTTAGTTAAACCTCGTTCCCTACTCCAACTACAACACCTCCCCCTCCCCCCCCCCCCCCCCCCCCCCAAAAAAAAACCAAAAGAAAAATCATCATTTCAAAACATTGCTATGTCCCATGATAAAGTGAAGCATGAATTTCTTAAGATAAAAAGATTGACAAAAAGATACCTTGCAACGGGAGCACAGCCTGACACCTTCAAAAGTGAACTTGCTTATCATGATTTCCATCCACAGGTCCTCAGAAAATGGTTCACAGCCATCAACATGGATGCTACAGTGTAGGAAAAGAAAGAAAAAAAACAGATAAAGAGATTCATAAACCAAGAGCATGGCATGCTCGAAATAGTGGAAAATAGCCTTGTGCCATAGAGAATATCAGAAATTGAATCAAATAACATTTAGACATTAAGTTCATAGGCACTGCACTGCCAAGCACATAGTTGTGTAATTTGAACTAGCATATCATAAAGAGACATGAGCATGAGTCCAAATAGATACTTGGGCCTAAAACGGTTTATCGGAACAGGCTCCTTGAGAAGCATATTCAGCGCATCCAAAGATCCCTGCAAAGGATATTCATATCATCTGAGCAATAGATTTCATATAAGGGAAGACAATGTTTTATTTATGAAGTCAACTAACCTGAGAGGTGATCATAAATGGGAAGAGATCACTAAACATAGTGTGATGGCCATTAGCATAATTAGGATCCACAGGTCTAGCTTCTGATGCTGCAGTATTTAAATAAAATAATGGCAATATGTTTAAAACACAACAAAGTCTTTCATCATTCACTTGAGTTTACCAATAAGAAATGAAAAACTCATTTGACTAAGCTACAACAACTGCACATTCACCATCCTATCATAATAAGGTACAACAGCAAGAAAAAACTAACCTGCATTAAAACGTACAAGCCGACTGGGCTTCCCTAGATAATCTGAAAACCATTTTGCTGCTTCATCTCCCTCATCCAATGCAGAGCCGGACCACTCCCATACTGAGACACCATCCGTTACTTCATGTGGTTTTGTCAAAGGTATCCTAAGCATACCCATCTCAGGAGCCTTTACAACTGTAAAGGAAACAAGATCACAGTTTTCTCCATAGAGCCAATGAGAATCAACAAACTTGCAAACAATCTGGAAAAGATGCACATAAATGTGACAATGCCCAACAATTTCAAGGTTTTGTTCTCAAATAAAGCATGAGGCCAAATGCAAGAAAATGACCAGCAGCAAGATGGGGATCCTGACATTTTGCAACACAGCTACACGCAATTGATATGAGCTCATCAACAAGAATTAGGAGGTATTATATCATAATAAATGCAAAAATATAGAATATCCAGGACATAGCAAGTAGGAGACTTTGCTCCCACAACAAAAATACAAGTCTGCCTAATGTGCATGATCATTAACAGTTGAAAACCCCTACGATTATAACAACTTCACATTCTGTAAACGTAGGCCTAAAGGAGTATGAGTGGTGTGAAGAGATTCATGGGTCTGCTCAAAGGATGGTGATCACACCATCTCAGAATTTGTTTCAATTTTGGGAGGTGCTATGTGATGTAGGGATCTTGGTCATGTATGGAAAAACAAGCCATGCCAATTCTTTTTTCTCCTAACCTCAACTGAATGGACAATTAAAAAAATAAAAAACATTAAGGTTACATGGATGATGATATTACCCATAAATGAGCTCTTATTGGGTTCCCAGTCCTCCAACATTGCCTCATTTGGCATGTCCACCTCGACCAGAGCGAGCTTCGGTTCATTTCTCTGAGTAAATGCCCTCCCTCTGGAATTCACAACTAACCAGTTTCGATCCCATCGAAATCCTGAATATTCATGGGCACACCATCGGAAGAAGGATAAACATGATCAGATTACATTTGCAAATCCAAACCACGGTGATAAAACATTGAAGGCTACTCAGTGAACGCAAACAAGCTGAATTGGTAAACTCAAGGTATTCATTATTGAGTTTTGCATACACTTCACCGGGGCATAGATTGCCCTTTGAAAGAGCTGGTAGAGAGGAATGTATAGCCGCGTTAACTCGCAGTTAGCTTTGAGTTAGAAACTCTATTCTCACCCATTGAAATTTTGATGTTGCCGCCAAAAGCTGCTCAATGGCTAGCCAAAAGAGGGAGGAAACCAAATACTCGCTAGGTAACAATAACTGAAACTTCTGCACTTACTGTCCGAGTAGAACACACCATAAATAAATAAACAAAGAAAAGAGAGAGAGAGGGCTTGATCCCAAGATCCAAGCAAAGCAACAGATTTAAAAAAAAAAAACAAAGGTTCAGAATCATCAATCAAGAGACAACATAGAACATACTCGTAGTGGGTCAAAAGGGAAATGGGAGCAAACGAACAAGTATTGTGAAAAAGAAAAACAAGTGGGTAGTGTTGGTTTTACCGCAAGGAGTGAGCGGAGCATGAGATAGGGAAATTCCACGACAAGCTTTTATGGGATAAAGAAAGATTGATGATACTTTTGCTATTGGCCCTTCCATCTCTCCTCCTTCTCTCTCTCTCTCTCTAAGGGCAGCCGAGAAGTACGGAGTAAGGTTACGGTGGCAATCTCACTCAACCGAGTGAAAGACAAATGTGGCGACTCTCCATTCACAGCCCCGGAGGCTACTCTCGCCTTTGCCTTTCCGCATCCAGCCAAAAAAACCGAAACCAAAAAGTTGAAAAAACACACACACACACACACACATATATATATTATTTAAATTTGCATGATTGTATCAATGAAATAATCGTGTCTACATTCAATAATCGAGATTCGGGAAGCACGTGAGAATGGCGACCGCATGACTGCCATCCCCATTTTTGTCTCCTAATTAAATTAAAATCAATTCTCGTTTCCCTCTCCCCAACCCATGGGCCCTGCCTCTCCCCACAAACGAAGATCATACGAAACCTCGCCGTTGCTTTCAGCAGAAATCGGAGATCTGTAGCTCGGACCTCTTCTTGGTTCCCAAAATCAATAATAATTATCTCCCTCATTTTACATTATTTTCTTATCTCTTTCATCTTTTTCTTGTCCCCCTTTATTCAAATTTACCCCCTTTTTCTTTTTTTTTTTTTTCTTTAGGTTTTCATGTTCTATTCCTTAATAATTTATATTATATGCGCGTGTCACGTGATCAAAACATTGACTACTAGTGTAACGAACAATCAATCAAACAAACAAAAAAAAGGGGAAAAAAAAAAATTGACTACTGATATCATTTTGTTTCATCACATTTTTATATCACCTCTTCTCCAAGAAATCAGAACTTCAGAAACTGCAATAATACTAAATGGGCATTAAATTCTCCACCCCTAAGTAGCCGCTTTAAATCAAACTTTGAAAATTCAATTAGATTATTTAATTGATAAAATTAAAAATTAAATTATAATTTATTTTATTTTTAAAATTAATAATTATAAAAATTAATAACCAAATTGACAGATTAAATAATTTGATAAATTAATTATAATTTATTTAATTTAATTATTTTAAAAATTTTATAAAAAATTAAAAAAATAATTTTTTGTATATTAAATATTGATTATTAATTTTGTAATTTAATTTTAATTAAAATTATTAAATTAATTAAATCTTAAATTTTTAAAATTTATTACCCATTCCATTCCATGCTTAAAAACCTTCTTTCACGTATATCAACTTATTGTAGTAGTCCGCTCTTACAAGTTTTTTTTTTTTTTATTCTTCTCATCGATAAGTCAGCAGCCCCAAACAAGAAGAAGTCATCTGTGAAGAGTAAGTGCGAAATGGGTGGTCCATGATACGAGATTTTCAGAGCTCTCCATTTCTTTTCATCCACGACTTGCGCCAGTAGTTGTGATAAGTGTGCAATGTTAGACTTTTCTTGTCTCTATCATGCAGGATCGTTATCTTGATACGAATACTAGCAATATAACTGTAACAAAACTAAAAGGAATAGAAAATCAGAACAACATACCGTTCTCCATTATTCTGATATCCGGTAGTAGAGATGAGAAAACTTCTCTTTCCTGCCCTGTACGCTTTCCTTTCTGTTTCTCCTATCTTCTCTCTTCCTGCCTTTTCTCTTCCTACCTTTTCTCCTACTCTTCCCTTTCTGTTCTTTACGTTTTTCTCTGATGGTTGAGAGAGTCCAGAAAATGTCCATAATGAATATATATATATTCATCCATTTTCCAGCAGCCGTTGCCCTAAAAATAGGGAGATTCTCCCTATCTGTAACGGTTATCTATCAGAAGGGAGAGCGGAGGGATTTCAAACCCATTAACCCAAAACCACCGTTATACTTAACAGACCATCACGTTAAGTCATCCATTATTTGGGTCATACGTTAAACAAGGGCCACTTTTATGTCGATTAACTCAACAATCTCCCACTTGGCCCTTGTTATGATTTGATGAATCAACAACAAACAAGTGTGCACAATCCTTAAAGATTATCAAATCACAATACTTGATTGAATTAAAACGATTGGATCATGGCGGTCACATGTCTCTCAGTGACATGATTCCTTCCATGTATCACATAATCATGATAATTCAGAATAACCTTATTGAGAAACATTAAAACTTTAAATTGTCATGTCCATATATGCCATTAGTTATCTCACAAACTATAACTGTATACAACTAAATAGAGACAACAAAGCACAAGCAAAACCACGACCTTAATTGAATTCAAGAGTGTCTCAATGATATGAGCAGTACAAAATATTGACTTTCAAGAGAATGAGGACCTGTCCAATATGCCCATCCGATCAACATGTCCAGTGAATGTTTTCGGTGGCAAACCTTTAGTCAACGGGTCCGCTATCATCAACTCAGTGCCAATGTGCTCAATAGACACTCTGTGATTTTGCACTTCTTCTTTAACAGATAGGTATTTCAAATCCATATGTTTCGCACCTTTAGAATACCTATCATTCTTAGAGAAGAAAACAGCTGCGGAATTATCACAGTAAATTCTCAACGGCTTTTCTATACTGTCGACCAAACTGAGCCTTGAGATAAAATTCTGCAACCATAATGCATGAATAGTAGCCTCAAAGCATGCTATAAATTCAGCCTCCATAGTGGAAGTAGCAATGACAGACTGCTTCCCACTTTTCCAGGAAACTGCTCCTCCAGCTAGGAGGAACAAGTAACCAAATGTAGATTTCCTCGAGTCTACACATCCAGCATAATCTGAATCCGAGTAGCCTACTATTTCA
Source organism: Rhizophora apiculata (assembly GCA_037832385.1). NCBI lineage: Eukaryota > Viridiplantae > Streptophyta > Magnoliopsida > Malpighiales > Rhizophoraceae > Rhizophora > Rhizophora apiculata. The sequence continues at coordinate 572,154 of CM075433.1, read as the reverse complement.
AGATGACTTGATCTTTTATAAGTAAGCATATAATCTTTGGTGCCTTGCAAGTACCTAAGGACTTTCTTTCCGGCTTTCCAATGATCTATTCCAGGATTGCTTTGATATCGGCCTAACATTCCAACAGCGAAACTAATGTCTGGCCGAGTGCATGTTTGCGCATACATCAGGCTTCCAACCAGTAAGGCATAGGGAATTGATTCCATTGCTTTCCGTTCCAAATCATTCTTTGGACATTGCAGTTCACTGAACTTGTCCCCTTTCTGAATTGGAACTATTCCTGTAGAGCAATTTTCCATTCTAAATCTCTCTAATACTTTATTGATATACCCTTTCTGAGACAATCCCAACAATCCTTGTGATCTATCACGGAATATCTCTATTCCAATCACATAAGATGCCTCATTCATATCTTTCATTTCAAAAGTTTCAGAGAGAAATTTCTTAACATCATGTAACAAACCCATGTCATTAGCGGCCAAAAGAATGTCATCAACATATAGGACTAATATAATGAACTTGCTCCCACTAATCTTCATATAGATACACCGATCAACGGTGTTTTCTACAAAGCCGTATGACGTAATGGTATCATTGAACTTAAGATACCATTGTCGGGAAGCCTGTTTCAGTCCGTATATCGATTTCTTTAATTTACACACCAAATTTTCCTGCCCGGTGGTGGTGAAACCTTCAGGTTGGTCCATACATACTTCCTCTTCTAAGTCACCATTCAAAAAGGCGGTCTTTACATCCATTTGGTGAAGCTCTAGATCATTATGAGCCACCAAAGCCATAATAATTCTCAAGGAGTCTTTCTTAGAGACTGGAGAGAAAGTCTCCTTATAGTCAATACCATCCCTTTGAGTGAAACCTTTGGCAACCAGTCTGGCTTTATACCTTTCGATATTACCTTTCGAGTTTCGCTTGGTCTTGAAGACCCACTTACAGCCAACTCGTTTTGATCCTTTAGGTAACTCTACTAGTTCCCAGACTTGGTTTACATCCATCGATTTCATCTCTTCCTTCATGGCATTGAGCCACTTTTCAGAATCATTACATTCCATGGCTTGTTGAAATGAGACTGGATCTTTATCAATGCTCAATTCCGACTCATGCTCAAGTGAGTAAACCACATAATCATTAGATACAGCTGACCTTTTCTGTCTCGTAGACCTCCGTAATGCCATTTCTTGTGGTATCACTTGTTCATTTGTACATTGCACATTGTCACTTGGTTCATCTCTTATGCGTTCACTTTGCGTGTTTCAAGTATCAATTTGTTGCCCTTGCATGTCACGTGACTGTGATGCAACAAAAGGAACAACAATTTGAGTAGAAACACTGGGTGTGGGGATACCACCTTGAGTAGGAGTACTCACTGTGAATTTTTCATTTTGTAATTCTCTAATATCCACCTTTCGTGACTCCCCACTCCCACTGAACCGGCCATTTTCAATGAATCGAGCATTACCAGACTCAACTATTCTTGTGCTATGGTTAGGGCAATAGAACCTATATCCTTTAGACTTTTCAGGATAGCCAATGAAGTGACCACTAATGGTCCTTGCATCAAGCTTTCCTTCATGTGGATTATATATCCTTACTTCTGCTGAACAACCCCAAACATGGAGGTGTCTCAAACTGGGTTTCTTGCCTGTCCATAACTCGTAAGGAGTCTTAGGGACAGCCTTACTGGGAACCCTATTCAGCAGATATGCAGCAGTTCTTAATGCATGCATCCACAAGGATAAAGGTACAGTACTGTTACTCAACATGCTCCTAACCATATCCATAAGTGTGCGATTCCGCCTTTCCGCTACACCATTTTGTTGTGGTGTACCAGGCATTGTGTACTGTGCACATATGCCTCGACTTTCAAGAAATTTTGCAAATGGACCAGGACATTGTCCACTTTCATTGAATTTTCCATAATATTCACCACCCCTGTCTGACTTAATCACTTTTACTTTTCTATCTAACTGCCTTTCCACTTCATCAATAAACACCTCCAGGGTATTTACTGACCAGGACTTTTCATGCAGTAGATATAAGTAACAATACCGTGAGTAGTCATCTATGAATGTGATGAAATATTTTTCACCACCCCATGTAGGAATGTCAAAGGGGCCACAAATATTGGTGTGTATCAATTCTAAAGGCGCATTACTTCTCATGGCTGGGTACTTCGATGTGTGTCTTGTTTGTTTCCCTTTTATACAATCAACACACACATCCCAATCAGTAAAATCCAATTGAGGCAGGATGTCACTTTTCACCAACCTCAATATCCTTTCTTTGGATATATGACCCAATCTTTGATGCCATAAGAAAGCAGAACAATCATCATGCACATTACGTTTGTTACCAATACCATGCTCAACAAGAAATAGAGAATCAGCATACATAGCGTCAAGATTAAAGCGGTACAAATCATCAATCAAAGTACCAGATCCATAATAGTACGAATGTCTATACAATGAAAATGCACCATTTCCAATCTTAAGATTAAATCCCACTTCATCCAACTTTGCAACAGAAACTAAATTTCTAGCACATTCAGGAACATAGAGACACTGTTCTAGATCCAGATGACACTTGGTGTCCAAGATCAATCTGTACGTCCCAATTCCTTCTATTCGTGCCTTCATTCTGTTTCCCATATAAAGGAACTTCTCAGTTCCTGTTATGGGCTGGATTGAAAGGAATCCCTGCATAATATGTGACACATGAATAGTAGCTCCAGAGTCTAACCACCAAGTATTATTGGGCACTTCAATTATATTTGATTCAAAACATACTGATATACAGTACATACCTTTCTTTTCGAACCAAGCCTTTCTTTTTGGGCAATCCTTCTTGAAGTGACCCATCCTTTTGCAGAAGAAGCACTTCTGATCCTTTTGGATCTGACCTCCAGAGACTTTTATGGAGGCTTTGTCCTTCTTCTTATTTTTGTGATGTGGTTTAGACTTGCTACCACTAGCATCATTACGAACAGTGAGATGAATGGAGTGATCCTTCATCTTCTTTAATCTCCCTTCCTCCTGAACTAACATGGCCTTAATTTCCTGAAAGTTCCATTTCTCTTTAATAGTGTTATAGTTCACTTGGAACTGGCCAAATTCAGGAGGCAGTGAGTTGATGATGAATTGAACCAAAAAGGATTCACTCACATCCATACCCATTGTTCTCAACTTTGCTGCTAGATTAGCCATGCTGGTCACATGATCATGAATAGGCCGTGACCAATCAAATTTCTTGGTCGTCAGCTCACTCATCAGGGTTCCTACAATGGATTTATCAGCTATGTCTGATTAAGAGTATTCCTTGATTCTCATCATAAATTCCCTTGCATTTTCCGTCTTGGGCATTGAGGGCTTGACATTTTCAGCCATCGTCATTCGCATCAAATTCAAACTCAGCTTATTGGACCGTACCCAAGCCTCATGAAAAGACTTATCAGATTCTGTACTGGTCCCAGTTATGGCTGCAGGCTTTTCTTCCGAAATGACTGCTAAGTCTAAGCCCAAAACACCTAAATGAAACTGAATATGCTCAGGCCATTCTGCATAGTTCAGCCCATTGAATTTGATCGTTGCATTGCCCAAGGCGAAAACATTATTAGAAGCTGCAAACATAATCCAAATTTACATGTTAATGCTTTGAGTAAACTCTAATGGATTCAGACACATGCATTATAAACTTTGACTATATATTTAAGTTCACCTTTGGGTGATCCTCAAACACATAATTGTAATCATTAATAATGCTAATTTAAATATGCTTTAATAGGTTAATCAATCATACTAGAGTTAACATGAAGGTTATCTTTGGATATGCAATCATGTTTGCTCAGTACATCAATCAATCCCCTTTCAGTGTCATTAATTATAGGCAATGATCCATCTTTGGATGATCTCCTAACCTTATAATTAATAACCACAATTATTCATGTATATAACATTAGCATCAAAAATGAACAATTGAAAATTCACGATCAACAATTCAAATCCTTTCAGGCCAGGTCACTTTGGTGACCAACAGACTTTCAATATTTGATTCACGTTGACGTGACTTTAATAAACCTTTTTTTTTTTTTTTTTTTCTGCCGGCACAGCCCGCGTGCTGCCTCTGACCAGAAACCGACGGTGGCAACACCACCTGCTGCAGGCGCTGCCTGCGTGTTGCCTCCGATCGGAGCCAATGGTGGCAACATCACCTGCTGCAGGCGCTGCCTGCGTGTTGCCTCTGATCGGAGCCGACGGTGGCAACATCACCTGCTGCAGGCGCTGCCTGCATGTTGCCTCCGATCGGAGCCGACGGTGGCAACACCACCTGCTGCAGGCTGCCTCTAACCAGAGACCACGCACGGCCCGCGTGCTGCCTCCGACCGGAGACCGACGGTGGCAACACCACCTGCTGCAGGCGCTGCCTGCGTGTTGCCTCCGATCGGAGACCGACGGTGGCAACACCGCCTACCGCAGGCGCTGCCTGCGTGCTGCCTCCGATCGGGGTCTCTGACGACCGACGGAGACCCGCCTCCGACCAGGGACTACGGGCGGCCCGCGTGCTGCCTCCGATCAGGGTCTCTGACGAACGACGGAGACCCGCCTCCTACCAGGGACCCGGGCGGCCCGCGTGCTGCCTCCGATCAGGGTCTCTGACGAACGACGGAGACCCGCCTCCGACCAGGGACCACGGGCGGCCCGCGTGTTGCCTCCGATCGGGGTCTCTGACGAACGACGGAGACCCGCCTCCGATCAGGGACCACGGGCATGCCCGGAAGCTGGCCCCATTCTGCCATCGCCGTCGGCTCTTCCCGACGACGTCCGGCGGCTTTCATTTGAGGGAGTCGCCGTCGGCAGCCAACCCCGGTGCGTCGGCTCTTCCCGGACGTCGCCTCTGACCAGGCGAACGTGGGTGAACCAACCTGTTCGGGTCGGATCTCCGACGGCAGCCATCCACCAGACCCACGCCCGACCCAGAGCATCAGCCTCACAGGGAGACTGTTCCGTCATGCCCACCAGACCGGACCGATTCGGGTCTCCCACTGACAACGGAGACACAGCCTTCATCGGAGCCGATCCGCCATACCCAGAACCGTTCGGGTTCCGGCGGTGTACAGTCCTCGTGGTCGGCTCCCTCTCTTTTTTTTTTTTTTGTTTTGACACCATATGGCCGACGTTTCCCCTTTCAACGCCGGCCGTTAAGTACAGCAAACAATAATATATGGAAAATACATTGAACATACGCTTTTCCGTTTACCAGAAAACAAAACAAAATAATTCGGCGCAAATAACTAAAATCAAAATAAATTGCAGTATTCGTTAACCAGGCTCTGATACCAAAACTGTTAGACTTTTCTTGTCTCTATCATGCAGGATCGTTATCTTGATACGAATACTAGCAATATAACTGTAACAAAACCAAAAGGAATAGGAAATCAGAACAACATACCGTTCTCCATTATTCTGATATCCGGTAGTAGAGATGAGAAAACTTCTCTTTCCTGCCCTGTACGCTTTCCTTTCTGTTTCTCCTATCTTCTCTCATCCTACCTTTTCTCTTCCTACCTTTTCTCCTACTCTTCCCTTTCTGTTCTTTACGTTTTTCTCTGATGGTTGAGAGAGCCCAGAAAATGTCCATAATGAATATATATATATTCATCCATTTTCCAGCAGCCGTTGCCCTAAAAATAGGGAGATTCTCCCTATCTGTAACGGTTATCTGTCAGAAGGGAGAGCGGAGGGATTTCAAACCCATTAACCCAAAACCACCGTTATACTTAACAGACCATCACGTTAAGCCATCCATTATTTGGGTCATACGTTAAACAAGGGCCACTTTTATGTCGATTAACTCAACATGCAACACAAAGCATGACTAAATATGGTGACATAGGATCACCTTGGCCCTTCCAAAGGACAGACATCTCGACCCAAAAGCACAGTCCATGATCAGAGATACAAAACGTGGCAGAAGATGAAGTGAAGCAAGTGTTTCCCTTCGACGAAAGTCATAGTCCACTCTATCGAGGCCTTTTCCAAGTCATAAAACCTAATTTTTTTTGTGTCTTTTTCTTCAAATACAATCCATTGCCTCCTTAGGTGACAATAATATTGTCGTGTATCGACTTGTTAGAGACAAAAATGGTTTATGTTGGTTTCAATTGCAAGGATCCTACATTGGTTTTTTGCTTCTGGCTTTAAACCAACAAAACTAATTCAAAACAAGTGTAACACAAGGAAAGGGAGAAGAGCTTGAGAGATTGACAGAAAAATGACTTTCATTGATTCAATTTCATGATAAAAACATATTGAGTACAAAAACTCAAAATTCAAACCAAGAAGTCATTGGAATTGCAATTTTTATATCTTGAATTTCAAATTGAAAATTGAATTGAAAGTGTCAAGTACAAACATCAAACACTCAGACTATCACACAATGATTGATTTACTTGATTGCCAAGCAGATGACATTTCAAAAAGTAGAAAAGCTTCTAGAAAAAGGGATAGCTTCTTGCAACAGCTTCCTAACTGCCACAACTAACTGCCACAACTAACTTTCAAGTTGTGGAGGAAAATCTGTGTAGACTTGCAGCAGTTAGCATATAGCAGGAAAATGGTGGTACCATCAGGATCTTCACTCCTCTTTAGTGCCATAATTTTGCATACCTAGATTCTTTCTTAGCTCCTCAAACCTTGATCTATGTAGACCTTTAGTTAAAATGTCTACCATTTGATCTTTGAAGTTGCAGTAAATCAGATTTACATCACCACTTTCTTAAGCTTCTCTGATGAAATGAAGCCTGATTTTCAAGTGTTTAGTCCTCCCATGCAGTACAAGGTTCTTTGATATAGCAATAGTGCACTAAATGTCATAAAAGATTGAGGTTGCTTCTGTTTGTTCAAGCTTTATATCAGCAAGAACCTTTCTAATCTATAGAGCTTGATTCACGGCTATGGTTGCTGCAATGTATTCAAACTCAATTATGGATTGTGCCATAGTTGGTTACTTCTTTGAGCTCCAATTAAAGACCCTAGTTCTTAGAGAAAACACATTTCTTGAAGTACTCTTCATATCATCAAGTGACCTTGCTTAGTCATTGTTTGAGAACCAAGTGAACTTCATTTCTTTGCTGCCTTCGAACATAGTTCCTAATTTAGAGGTACCTTTAACATATTTTAGTATTCTTTTGACTACTTTAAGGTGTGTCTCTTTAGGAGCATGCATGAATCTAGATAATAGACTCACAACATACATGATATTTGGACTTGTAGTAGATAGATATAACAGGTAGCCTATGATGCTTTTGTAATTGTTTTCATTTGTTTTGGGGCTACCATCTTCGTTTTAAATCTTGTCTGTAGGAATAATTAGTGTTGTTGAACTCTTGTAACTAATCATCTACAACTTTTGAAGCATTGCATTTGCATATTATACTTGATTTACAAAGGTCCCTTACTGAGATGGGTAAACTTGCAAGCAAAGGAAGTAATGCAACTTGTCAAATTCAGTCATTTTAAATTGATTTTTGATATCCTTTTTAAATTGAATTATAACAGTAGGATCATTTCCAATGACTATACGGTCATCAACATAAAGAAATAGATAAAGAAGATGAGGCCCTCTTTATAATATAGAAGGTTGCATCATTGTAGCTTTTGTTGTATCCTAGCTTAAGTAAGTACTCATGAATTCTTGTATACTAGACTCTTGGTGCTTACTTAAGGTCATAAAAAGCCTTTCTTAATAAGTAAACCTAGTCTTTTTCTCTTTTTTTGATAAATCTTTCAAGTTGATCAACATATATCTCCTCTTGAAGCACACCATTCAAAAAGGCATATTTGACTTCCAGTTAATGTACAAACTAGCCTTTGTGTGTTGCAACTACAAGAAGGAGCTTGATAATGTCCAACTTAGCAACAAGTGCATAGATTTCAATGTAATCCACACTAAGTTGCTGTGTGAAGCTCTTTGCCACAAGTCTAGGCTTTAGTTTTTTGATAGAGCCATCAACATTAAGCTTGATTTTATAGATCCATTTGATTGCTATTAGCCTTTTGTCATTTGGTTTGGGAGCTAGCTACCAAGTGTCATTTTTACAGATAGAACCTATCTCCACCTGCATTGCTCTTCTCCATTCTATTAGACTAGATGTTTCCTAATATGATAAGGGTTTAAAGATTGCAACATTGCATCTCTTATAAATATTTGTAATGCTTTTGGTTCCCCTCATAAGCAAGTAATCAATGTCTTCTCCTTTAAAGGAATAGGAATCTTGCTTTTACATTTGGAGGTCTTGTGAGAATTAACTTTCCTTAGCTTGAACTTTTAAGAAATTCTAATTCCATTTTTCATTTTCATGAAATTTGAGATCTTTGTTAATAGATATTTTGCTAAAAGTCATATTATAGATTTTATAATTTGTAAGTGGTTAAGTAACCAATGAATTTGGTTCTTTTGCTTTAAGGCATGTGAGTATAGTAAATACTACCAAATACCTTTAAGTGACTCAAGAAAGGCTTATTGTCAAAGGAATTGCTTTAAGGCATGTGAGTATAGCAAATGCTACCAAATACTTTTAGGTGACTTAAGAAAGGCTTACTGTCAAAGGAAGTTAGGTTTAATAGAGATTTAGTTGGTAGTCTATTCTAAAGATAGACAAAAGTGGTAATAACTTCAACCTAAAATCCTTTGGGTAGGTTATTTTCTGCGATTAAGCATCTAGTCATTTTTATTATGGTTTTATTTTTTCTTTCATACAACCTATTTTGTTTGGTTGAATAGGGAGTTGTTAGCTATTGTTGTATGCCAACAAAGATGCAAATTGCTTTGAAATGGCTAAAGATAAATTATAAGTCATTATTTATTATAATGGCCTTGATTAGATGCCCTTAATATTTTTTTAATTTAGGTTCTGAGATTTTGAAGTATAGTAGCCACTTTTATCTTTTATTTAAGGAAAAAGAATCTAGTAGTATTTAGAGAAGTCATCAATAACAATTATCTAATATATACTGCCATTGAGATAATTAGTTCTTATGGGACCATAAAGGTTTAAGTGGATTAGTTTTAACATCACATTACATTTAGAGAGCTGAGTTTAGAGAAAGAGAAATTTGGTTTGCTTCCTTAATTAGCAAGTCTTATATACATGAGTAGGATTAGATTAAGTTATGTGGGACAGATCATTTATTAGTTGCCTTTGCTATAACTTTTGAAGTATAGCATAGTGAAAATCACCAAGGCTTTTATGCCATAAAGATGAATCATCTATCATGATAGGTAAGGCAAGGTATGACAATTTTTTTATGTCTAAATGGAAATGGAAGCTTTTTCCATTCAGAAGCACATTGATTAAGTGTGCACCTATATCATTGCAAATGATATAAGTTTTGTATTTGAATTCTAGAGAAAAACCTTTCTTTAAGAGCTGAAAAATACTAAATAAATTTTAGTTGATATTAAGTACAAGATAAATATTAGTAATGCATTTGATACCCTATGAGTTTAAATAGTAGCAGTATCTTTGCCTTACACATCAAGGTACTCTTCATTGGTAATCATAACCTTGAATTTAAAATTCTAATTAAGGGTTTTAAAAACTTTAAGTGTTGGAGATATGTGGTAATGTTGCCACTGTTTACTAGCCAAACTTCTATAACTCTCTTTCTAGTATTCAAAGTTGCTACAAACAAATGTTCTTTTGTAAGCTGATTCTCTTCAACAACTTAAGCCACTTGATTAGACTATTAAGGCTTTTGTTAGCACATCTTATCTTTGTTTCTGTAAATCTTTTTGAAATGCTCTTTTTTGTTGTCTTATTTGCATATAATGTCTAGTCTTTTCTAGTAAAAGTTAGATAAATGATTGGTTCTTTTGCAAAACTCACATGGTGAGTATTGTCTTTTACTAGTACCTTTAGTAATCTCAACTTCCTTACCAGACTACTTACTACCATTTCTCCTTTTAGCTTAAAAAGCCCTTTCAATTATGCCTTCTTGTCTTAAAAACCTTCTTTGCTCTTGAACTTGAAGTGCATTAATTAGCTCACCTAAAGAAATAACATAGAGATCATTAAAGTCTTTTAAAGAGGAGATTTTAAATTTAAACCTCTTTGGAATGCTTATAAAAACTTTTTAGGCTATATTTCTATTTAGAAAATCCTCTCCCAACATCCTTATTTAGTTAACCACATTTAGTAAATTATCATTATAGTCCTTTGCAATTTTTGCATCCTTTATTCTTAAGAACTCAAATTCTTTATTAAGATTAAGGAATTACATGGTTCTAATCTTAAAGATACCACCATACTCCTTTTTAAATCTATCCTAAGCTTCTTTTGCTATATCACATGCCATTATTTTATTAAAAATAGACTCTGTGATAGCTTAGTGAATGCAAGTTAAAATCTTATATTACTTAGAAACTTACTTAATATGATGCTTTAGTTAAGTCTTAGTGGGGTTTGTTGGTAAAGAGAAAGATTCATATTGTTTTTCTATTACTTCCCAAAAGTCAAAAGCATTTATATGAGCCTTCACCATGATAGTCCACTGAGTGTAATGTCACCATAAAATTTTGAAGAAGGTGGGAAGAAAAGTTGGTTGAAGCCATGTAAGGGTCTATGAAGGATGGCTCTTTGGTGTTTATGGTGTTTGAACTCTCTTTACCTTGCTAAGATTAGGTGACACAAGGACCTTTAAGCTCTAATACCACTGTTGGTTTCAATTGCAAAGATTTTATATTGTTTTTTTGCTTTTAGTTTTGAATCAACAAAACATATCAGCATAATTAATCCAAAACAAGTGTAACCTAAAGAAAGAGAGAAGAGTTTGAGAGATTGACAAAAATAAGACTTTCATTAATTCAATGTCATAATATATACACAATGAGTACAAAAACTCAAAATTCAAACCAAGAAACTATTAGAGTTGTAGCTTTTACATCTTGAATTTCAAATTAAAGTTAGAATTGAAAATATCAAGTACAAACATCAAACACTTGAGCTATTATATAATGATTGATTTACTTGATTAACAAGCTAATAACATTTCAAAAAGTGGGAAAGTTTTTGGAAATAGGGACAACTTCTTATAATAACTCCTTAATTACCATAACCAACTTTCAAGCTTTGGAGGGAAATTTATGTAGACTTGTAGCAATCAACATATGACCTTAAAATAGTGGCAACATCAGGATCTTTAGTTTGCAAATAGCTAATTAAAGAACTCATTGATAGTTGATGACACTTAATAATAATCTTAGAAATGATTTTATAAATCACATTGTAAAAAGAAATAGGCCTAAGTTAAGTAATCTTTTATGGGTGCTTCACCTTTATAAGAACCAAAATTGTTCATTCTTTTAAGAAGTTATCTTGAGAAGAAATAATTTCTCATTAGATTAATGATATAATCACCAACAATGTGCCAATAAGTTTGAAAAAAGATTGCCTAGAATGATGCACCTAGGGATTTAAGAATACTTTGAATCTCCTCTACACTCAATAATGCTCCCAATTTATTCATTAATGTAGATTGCGGGGAAGGTAATGGAGTCATCAATAAGATAGTGTAGCATACCATAAAACTTGAAAATAAATTCACATTAATATCTTGTCATATCTTATAGCTGCTCTTCATTGTCAATCCATTTGTTTGCATCATTCGTTAAAATTTGTATAGTTATGTCACCTCCTTTAAATTAGTCTCTCCAATTACTATTTCACTATGTGAACTTTGGTCTAAAAAACCAAGATCAATTAATTGACATAATTTAACATGATCTTAAAAAATCTTCTAGTGACTACTTAAAATTCTTTTGCAAATTATCATAAATGGAATTATTCAGATATGTATAAACACATAAAAGCATCCAAAAATACTTTTATTGATCCATTACCACTGTAAGTATGGCTTAAGTTGTTTGATGGCAAATTTGAAGTTACATTTTTTGTTTGTCTCATAATAGTTAAACACCACCCAAAAAAACCCCAAAGGATCAACCCAACAAACTCCCCTAAACTTGAAAGCTTCAATAATTTTTTTTGCTTTCTCGACTTGAACACAAGGACTAAGGATTGCCATCATGCATGACTTACACTAAGAGATAATAGTCTTTTAAGGGTTTAAGTTAGTCTTTACTTACTCATACCTCATACATTTAAAACTAGAATATTTATTAGAAATTTGGGGTGAAAGATGAAGTCTTTGAAATATGCTTAAAGGACGTACTTTAACTACTTCCTACAATTTCCATTAATAACTAAATCCTTTTTAATTACTTGTGTGTTAATGGTTTCATGCTCACTTAGGGTTAAGAAAGAATATGGGTGAGCTACTCTATTTAAAGCTTTACTTGCTCCTAGTAGATTAACCAAGAATCATAAGAATAGTAGTCAAAAGTGCGTCAAAATCCCCTAATTTTTTTCCCTTTTTATCTCTTATAATGCTTCTATCTATGATAGTACTATTTGAATTCAAAACTTTATTATATACTCCCTTGTATAAATACTAGCATCCTTATTTGAGCACCAACATAATCCCCTAAAATCTGTTAGGGGTCGATCCCCTGAATCTCATCCAAAATCATAAAATGCAATACTTTAGCAAGTGAATTAATCTTAGTGATAATTTTCTTTTTGCTTAAATTCCCATTGGCTTCTTTTTGTGTAGCTCTTCTTCCACATTTCCAAATGTGCATTGAAGACTTAAAAGTTCTTTTCCCATATATTAGGGGTCTTTGAAGTTTTTTCAATTGGGTTAAACTCTATAATGCCATTATTCCCATTACTTTTGTGACTTACAAGACTTGTGCATACATCTTTAATGTAACCCACCAAACCACACTAAAAGCATATAATAAGGAAAGCCCTTATATTCAATCATAAATAGTAGACCTTCAATCTAGAACTTTGACAATAACAGCTTGTTAAGGTCAATTTCAAAATATAAAGGAGTGAATTTTCCTTATGAAGCAATAAGTATAGAAGCATCAATTTTAATAGTTTTTCCAACTAATCCATTAATAATATCATGACATTATTACTATAATATTTCATTGTCATCTTGGGAAACCTTGCCTATGCCACTGTAAAGTTTATTTTAACTTCAGAGAGACAAAAATTTGGCATTCATTCTTTAATCACAAGGTAATGATCCATGATCACCTAATAGCCATCGTAAAGAGTAGCGTAATAATTCTCTACACATTTAAACTTAATAATTTAATAATGAAGTATTCATTTCTTAAATGATGCACAGTTTACCCTTTGGTTTGCACAATACTTTAATATGATTGCAAAGATGATTGTAGTTGATAAAGCATGTTCAAAACTTAATAATTGAGGGAATTTTACCGTTACTCTCCTAGAAATTGTTACCAAAAGAAGAGAATATAATTTTTGCTCTTATAGATAATGTTTTAATGTAACAAGTTACAATAAATATCTTCTTAAAATACAGTAGATCATCTCACTAATATGCATTTTAAATAATGAGACAACATAAATATAATATACTTGCTTTTTCCAATAGAAATTTCGTATTTCCCTTTGACAAATGCATGTAGGGGCACTTATCGTTAAAGGTCATTAAGATATCATCCTTATAACTTTCTAGTGTGCTCCTTTCTAAGCCAAAATCCACTTGTTTTGATAAAAGGTCTATCAAATTAGCCTCTTTGACCTTATTCTTAGAAGAAACTCCAAAACTTTTTGGGATAACATTCAAACTTTTAAATTATACTTTTCTCACTCAAACTATCATAAATTTCAATATTTTCTTCTTTATACTTCAATTGGGGAAGTCTATCTTCTTTACTAAAAAAAAAATAAGCGAGATTTTTCTTTATTAAAGTGGGAAGAGGCGTGAGAAGGGAACTTCATTTGAAGGACATCATGATCTCCTTTGTTTTCTTATTTTCTTTTATTTTATATATTGTTACGCACATATATCCTTTACAAGAAAATTATTTTGTTAGTATGAGACATTAATTTATCTACATCATTTTTTAGGTAGTGTTACTTATTGAATTATCTTTTACTCACCTAACAATCTTTAGCCATCATCTTCATTTGATATTTATGTAACATTTTTACCTTTAACATCGATCACTTCAAATTTCAAAAGGCTCATCATCAACAATGACAAAGAAGGTGACATTTTAGTAGAATTTCACATATGAGATCAATGCTTAGAGATGACAACAAAAGATATGGTCAAAATTACAAAATTATTTACAAAGATAAAATAATAAATTATTAATAACATTTTTGTTCTTATCTAATTTAGATATTTAGAAATTCCCAATTCCCTAATAATTTTTGTTGATCTCTCCTCTATTGAGACGAGTTAAGAAAAGGTTCATTGTCATTCCTATAAGAATGTTTTGCAAATAAGCATTTGACTTTATTTTATTCTCATGATATACAAATAAGACAGGATATCACATATATTAATGACTAACTTATAACAAGATGTGTCATCCTAAAATGATGAAGATGATAAAGTTAACGTATCAAAATGCATATTTTTCTAATAATAATTAAGTTGAATTATTTGATTATTTAGTAATTTTATAATATGGTTAGTTGTTTTGTTATGTTTTACTATTTTTTTTAACTTCTTTATTAATGAGTAAATTTAATCATTCCTTTATTATGAACTTTTAAAGATGTCAAGTTTCTAACTACTTCATTCATTAAAGAGTTCAAATTTTTTATTTTTAACATAATAAGGGATGACAAGTCATTGCCATATTAAGTGAAGGTTTGAATATAAAATTAATGGATCCTAAACTTGTGTTCCTTCTATTATATTATTAATATAAGACATTTTACTAAAAAATTATTGAATAGTCTAAAGAGTAGAAAATACAAAATGTGTTTACATTCATAAAAAATTAATTAAAAGTAATACCTCTTAAAATAATATTAGAATTAAAATAATTTCTTAATAAAATATAATATACATCATTGGCAACATTTCATGAGATTGATATGACAAAATTAAGAGGCATGTTATATTTGATTTAAATTTCATTTTAGAGTTAGTAATGTTTTGAAGGTTAGTAATAAGACTTTTAAAACATGGGTTATAATAAGAACAAAACCACAAGTAATAAGCAAAAATGAAGTTGGGTTAAAAATTATTTTTACTATCTTTAAAGTTTTCAATATGGCATATATCATAAGGCTGATTTTCTCATATAAATTTTTAGTCTTATGATGGCATCGATATGTCCTTTTGATCTCAATTAAACTTGTACAAGAACACAAACAAAGCGTTTACACATAATAACACTCAAGTAAGGCAATAAGCACATAACACATACATGAATCTTTCCAAACTTTTATTATTTTTCCCAAAAAGGAATGTAAAGGATATAATATCAAATACCTTACTTTTGTCCCTCTCTCAACTACCCATATTTACTTATATAGTTGTAGTTGACATCTCCAACAATATAGGTTTACACAACTTAGTTGCTAAATTAATCATACCTTAATAAATTACATGATTTTATAAATTAGTGGTCATAAAAAGTGTCCCACTCTCCAATTTCATGCCCTAGATAAGGTGCTTTATAACACCAACCTTATCCCCCATTTTTCTTTACTTAAATGGCATAATTTGCCTACCTTAAGTTACCCAATTATGTCTCACATTTTTGGTTAGCAACACCTCCCTTTCTTATGTTGATTTAAGATTTTCCAAAAACCTTGTTGCCCATAAGCCTCATGCCTACATTTATAAGAGTAACCACCCAAGATCTCCATATTTTCATGGGATTTGAGATCATGCATGCTTGTTACCTACTCCTTATTGATTGCATGCTTAGCTTATGCATGTAAGGGTTTGCACATCATTAGCTCTTGGCTGCCCACACTTATTGATATAGTTGTGGTTGACACCTTCAACTATATAGGTTTGCATGACCTAGTTGTTAAGCTAATCATGCCTTGGTGGATTATATGATTTTATGGATTAGTGACCATAAAAAGTGTTGCACTCCTTAATTTCTTGCCTTATGATCAGGTGATCTAGAACATCAACCTTATCCCTCTTTTTCTCCTACTTGGATGACATAATTTGCCTACTCAAAGTTGCCTACTTATGTCTCACATTTTTGGTTAGCAACACCTCCCTCCTTTGCTTTCATTTAGGATTTTCCAGAAGCCTTATTACCTATAAGCCTTATGCCTACATTTGTAGGAGTAACCACTTATAATCTTCATATTTTTGTGGGGATTAAGATCATGCATACTTAGTACCAACTCCTTACTAATCACATGCTTAGCTTGTGCGTATAAGGGTTTGCATGACATTATTTTAGACTTTGGTTTGTATGCCAACTCTTCTAACGTTGTAGCTAAATCTTGAAACATTTATTAGTTGATTTGTTTTTCAACTAAATATCATTGATATAGAATTTGATTTGTATATCAACATTGGCTAACTTTCATATGAGAAATGCATACCTCCTAAGGAGTATGAAGGAATCTAGTTATTTGACAAAAGGACATAATAGTATGTTTGAGTGGTCATTCAGCACATAATAGCAATGCTGATGTATGTTATCACCTTGCTAATAGACACTATCACACCAATTAATACCCTAAACACCTTTCTTGCTTAAAATTAATGTCACCACTTGTTGTCCTAGTGCTTTCACAATGTAGCAACAATACCATTGGTGCTCTCAAGTCCAAGTCTTTGTTAATGTCATAACATGAATTTAGCCTCTCTTGACTTGCCATGCATATTGACTCCCTTACACCTACCATATTTCCTTTCACGCATTCATCATACACCAATGTTATACCAAGTATTGGTATAAGGTGCTACTAAATACTTGCATTTTCATATCAAATGACTTAAGGGGTTATCAAACCACCCCCATTTATTGGACTTAATGTTCTTATTGGTAGGATAGATTAGCCTTCTCAAACTTATAATTCCAATTCTTTGCTAACCTCACCTTTTAGGCCAAAATTAAATAATACTAATTGTTGCCACTTATAAACAACATTACCTACATAACTAACATTTTCAATGTCAAAATAATTCCTTAAAGAAATCCCACAAAGCATCTTGCCTTCACTTGTTATCTTATATGCCTCATTTTCATTATTTTGTGTCTTATCAAATAGTTATTATATCAAATTTACAAAAGTTCTTAGTACTTGCTTCTTTCCCTATGATGTTTAGTCATAAAAAATTAACTAGTGGTTTGTGGCATGTTGTTTTTAAGGAGGTTTGGCTAACATACAGTGACTTGGCCTTATCTATCATAACACTCTTATTAGTAAACATCATTATTATCTTAATCTTTATTACTCTTAAAGCCTTTAAGTATTGCATGCCTTCTTTTCCTAACCCTTGCTTCACTTATAAAGTAAACAACACAACATAAGTTTTCTCACCTTTTTTGGTAAAAGAATGCTTCTCACTAGTAACAAAACATAGTCAACTCTCATTTATGATCATAAAGCCACTCAAATGAGGCATCCATGCAAATTTTTCTTGTACAAAGGATTCCAATTCTAGAATTACATCAAAATTGACAAACGATATTATAAAGAAATCAAGTTTGTCAATTCATTGACCAAGGTTACCTTAACTCTTTTTGTCTTTCTAATTATGTTACATGACTTTGAATTGACAACCTTTACATAACTATCGCTTTTGCTCACATTTAGTCTAAGTGATCTTGTTACCAACTTGGCAATAAAGTTGTGGGTTGTAATAGAATCCACCATCACTAATGGCTTTTGCTTACCTAACTCGATCTTGACATAAATTAGATCAAGTTGCAAGGCATGCTTCACACATAACATTAATCAATTGAATGAGATTAACCTATAAGGGGTTACCATCATCCAAATTAGCATCACTTTCACCCTCTTTAGCCACTAAGGTGCTCATTTTCTCCCTTTTTGGACACTCTTTTATCTTATGTGAACCATTTCAAATAAAACAATTAGAATTTGTTTTACTTTTACCTTAGTATGGAGTAATAGCTTTACCATTTCCCTTATTGTCCTCCCTTTACTTGCATTCCCAAGTGTTATTTTTTTCTTCTTTCCCTTGTCTTTGGGCTGCTTACTACTTAAAAAATCAAAGGTTTTGAAAATCAACTAAGCCACCAGTAACAGTAAATGTGGAAGGCAAGTCCTTTACCCTTTACCCTTTACTTTTACCTCAATTTGTGTCCAAGATTGGAGATCTAATATGAAATTGAGGAGTTTATTCTTGTTGAACATATTGTTTATGTCTAACATCAAAGAATTAAACTTCTTGACATAATTATGCACTATGCCACTTTGTTTCAATCCCTTCAGTGACTCCTTTATAACCCACGACATATTACAAATTAAGAACTAATTCTTAAATTTTTTTTTCAAAATGTTTCAAGTCTCAATTTGAGGTATACCTAAGTTAGCATCATCATCAAGTCTCATTTGCCACTATAACTTAGCGTCTTTAATAAGATACATGTTGGTGAAAGTCACATTACACATGAACTATTTTAAAGAGTTGCTTTATATCTTATAAGAAGTTTTTGTTCACTTTTACATCATAATTACCTTCAAATGCTTTAGACTTGGGAACTTTCATCTTGGTGTGTCACTTAGCATGCTACAACAATGCTAGCACATATTACCTTACTAATTAATGCCCTAATCAACATTTTTGCTTGAAACCAATATTATTACTCATTGTACCAATGTTTTTGCAATGTAGCAATAATTCCACCTACACTCTTGGGTCTAACTCTTTGTCAATGTCATAGTTCCTCTCTTGACTTGTTGTTATGCATGTTGACTCTCTCACATCCACCTTATTCTACAATGTGCTACTAAATATTTATATTTTTATATCAAAAGACTTAAAAAGAACTAATTCTATGTCTTAATGTAAGCGTGTATTATTATGATTTTTAGTGTACAATTTTGGCATTCCAATACATAATAATAACTAATGTTCAATCAAATTATGGTGATAATATGAATTACTCGTGGAATACACAAGGTAGACTTTGAATTTATTAATAACTTGTTTAGTATTGTAATTGAATATTACTCTTGCGATTAGCAAATTAACGGTCTCAAAATTTATTATCGACAAATGTGCTCGACTATTTTGGTATAATTACTAATATTTTGAAAAAAAGAAAAAAAATCTTAGGAATGCAAAAGCTGGAATTGATGAGTAGAGAATTGACTGATTGGGTTTGAGTGGCAAGAAGAGCTTTGCGCGAACAAGCCGAGCTCATCCCCTGATCTGAATTGGCAGGCAGAGAGCAGGGGATGGCTTCTTACAACCAGACTCCGCTCTCCCAAATCTCCGTCCCCTCATCTCTGCCTTGTCTCTCCGTCTTTCAAACAACAACAACCATTCACAAACCGTCAGCCTCTCCTCCTCAGCCACTTGTCTCCACCTATTTCCCAAAGCAGCAGCCCATCATCTCCCGGTCACTCTCAGGGGCCTCTTGGGTCGATTCCATCCGCTCTAAGACAAGCTCCAACCAGTTCCAAGAAGCTGTTTCCACCTACATGGACATGATTCTTTCCGGTGTTTCCCCGGATAACTTTGCCTTCCCTGCAGTCTTGAAGGCCGTGGCAGGCCTTCAGGATTTGAGCGTAGGGAAACAGTTTCATGCCCATGTTATTAAATCTGGCTATGAGTCGTCTTCTGTCACTATTGCTAATGCGCTTGTCAACATGTATGGTAAGTGTGGAAATTTAGGTGATGTCAACAAAGTGTTTGATGGCATTGCTGAGAGAGACCAAGTTTCTTGGAATTCAATGATTAATGCCTTGTGTCGGTTTGAAGAATGGGAGCTCGCTCTAGAGGCATTCAGGTTTATGTTGTCTGAGAATTTTGGGCCGAATTCGTTTACTTTGGTGAGCATAGCGCTTGCCTCTTCGAATTTGCCCAAGCGCGAGGGCTTTCGGCTTGGGAAGCAAGCCCATGCGTATTGTTTTAGAAATGGTCATTGGAGAACTTTTACCAACAACGCATTGATGGCTATGTATGCCAAACATGGTAGGGTAAATGATGCAATAGCATTATTTGAATTGTTTGAGGACCGAGATTTGGTTTCTTGGAACACCATGATAAGCTTGTTGTCTCAAAATGAACGGTTCCAGGAAGCATTGGCATTCTTGCAGCTTATGGTTCTTGAAGGAGTTAAACCTGACGGGGTCACATTTGCAAGTGTTCTTCCAACTTGCTCCTTCTTTGAGATGTTAAGTACTGGGAAGGAAATTCACGCTCATGCTTTGAAAAATGGCTATTTGATCGAGAATTCTTTCGTAGGAAGTGCTTTAGTTGACATGTATTGCAATTGTGGACAGGTTGACAGTGGTCAGCGAGTTTTTGATAGCATTTTGGTCAGGAAAACTGGACTTTGGAATGCTATGCTCACGGGTTATGCACAACACGAGCATCATGACAAGGCCTTGATGCTCTTCCTTGAAATGGAAGCTGCTGAAGGGCTTTTTCCTAATGAAACCACGATGGCTAGTGTTGTTCCTGCTTGTGTACACTCTGAATCATTTTCTGACAAAGAAGGCATACATGGATATGTCATAAAGAGGGGCTTGGAGAGGGACATATATGTCCAAAATGCACTTATGGATATGTACTCCAGGATGGGAAAGATGGAAATTTCAAGGACTATATTTGATAGCATGGAAGTTAGAGATGTAGTTTCTTGGAACACGATGATCACAAGTTATGTTCTTTGTGGACGTTCTGATGATGCACTTCTGCTGCTACGTCAGATGCAAAGAATAGATGAAGATGGAGAAGAAAACAACAGCGATGATGACGATAATGACAACAAAAATGCTTCTTTCAAACCTAATTCAATAACCCTCATGACAGTCCTTCCTGCTTGTGCATCCTTGGCAGCTTTAACAAAGGGGAAAGAGATACATGCTTATGCCATCAGAAATGCGTTGGCATCAGATGTTACTGTAGGAAGTGCACTAGTTGACATGTATGGCAAATCTGGTTGCCTAAACTTATCTCAAAGAGTATTCGATCGAATGCCCACTAGAAACTCTATCACTTGGAATTCAATTCTCATGTCCTATGGGATGCATGGGAAAGGGGATGAAGCTTTAAAACTATTCAAAAATATGGTGGCCCAAGGAGAGAATGGTGGGGAAGTAAAGCCTACTGCAGTTACTTGTATAGCAATTTTTGCTGCATGTAGTCACTCTGGGATGCTAGATGAGGGCCTAAGCTTTTTCTATAGAATGAAAGATGACTATGGAATTGAACCTACACCAGAACACTATGCTTGCATTGTTGACTTGCTTGGTCGTGCAGGACGAGTGGTAGAAGCCTATGAAATTATCAATACCATGCCTTCTGATTTTGATAAGACTGGCGCATGGAGTACCTTGCTTGGAGTATGTCGGATTCATCAAAATGTAGAAATAGGGGAAATTGCAGCCAAGAATATCCTTCAATTGCAGCCAAATGTGGCTAGCCACTATGTTCTACTGTCTAATATATATTCATCTGCTGGGCTTTGGGAGAAGGCAATGAACGTGAGAAGAAAGATGAAAGATTTGGGAATAAGGAAAGAACCTGGCTTTAGTTGGATTGAATATGGAGATGAGGTACACAAGTTTCTGGCTGGGGACTCTTCACATCCACAAAGTGAAAAACTCTATGATTTTCTGGACACTTTGTCAGAAAGAATGAAAAAAGAGGGATATGTGCCTGATACTTCTTGTGTGCTTCACGACATTGATGAGGAGGAGAAGGAAACTTTGCTATGTGGGCACAGTGAGAAACTGGCAATTGCTTTTGGCATCCTGAACACCCCACCGGGTACTACAATTAGAGTCACCAAGAACCTTAGAGTTTGCGATGACTGCCATAGTGCAACCAAATACATCTCAAAGATAGTGAACAGAGAGATCATCCTCAGAGATGTAAGAAGGTTCCATCATTTCAGGAATGGAATTTGTTCCTGCGGGGATTATTGGTAAATAAATGCCTGAATCAGTAGCTTGCTTAGGAAGTCTATAATTATATTCCAATTTATTGGCCATCTGCTGTGTCAGAAACACATATTGGTAAGATATACAGAAATTGTGCAATCCACAAGTTGCGTTAGATATCTTTAATGGTCCGCCTCAGCAATATATGCCCATTGGCATCACGGAGGCACTATTTACTGTGCTGGAAAGGAAAACAGTAACTTAAAGCTGTTGAAAGAAAACAAAAGGTGAATACAAGAACATGATAAAGAAATCCCATTTCCTTTTTGTTTCCTGTCAAAATGAAATCATTTCCCTTTGTTACGCTTCTGTGCACCCTTTCCCTGGCCCTTCTTGGGTGGTCCCTTCCCACGACGCTTATACATCTCAAGCTTTGATAAGCGCCTGCCCGAAAATGGTAAACAGAGCACATCAAACAGTGAATTTGCACAGATGAATTATGAACCAAAACAGCTAAATTTTACATTTCAAAGTTTTCAATTAAAAATCTCCTGTGGAACATAACAATGTCAATTCAATGTGGGCCAAAAGGACGTAAAAAGCCAATGAAAAAAGGACTCAGAAATAGTATGTATTTCTAGCAGCAAGTGTTGCACATCTACAATTTGAAAAAAAAAAAAAAGCATAAAAAAGAAAAAGAAGCTGCAATCAGTTGAAGGACATGCATCAAGAAGCCCATTTTCAAAATTGCATCACATCTGATGCACTTTCAAAAGCCCAGGAACCAGTTAAGATACGCCTCAAATATGATACCATGACATTCAGTAGAAATATCTGGAACAAATGAGAGCTGGAGTATGATTTACAACCCCTAAATGCTTACACTAGGGAAGTAAATAAAACACAAGCAACATTGAACCATCAACTGCATCTTCTGCTGACACCCTTTTTTTTAATTTTGTTTATTTTTATTTTTAAATTTCACAAAAGCAATATACTATAACCAACATTAAAAAGATTCATACTTTAACCATTAAAAAAAAAAAAACTTCATCCCCTATCCTTTTGGTAAAAGCTTCATCCTTCATATACTAGCGAGTAATCTATAAAGGAAAAGGAAATGTTTTGCTAAGTGATCACAAAGCTACAAGGGCTTTGCATAAACGGGTGTGTGGTTGGTAGCTTTGATATGACCAATCAATCACACCCAGCAAAAGTTTCCTAGCCTCTGCATGACCAATGCTACTGTCAATAAGGAGGGAAACACATTGCAAATAATTAGCATTTTGGTTGGTCACCATAACAAAATCTCTGAGGTTGGGATTCAAAGCCAAACCCCTCTAATTCTTACAAAAACACCAAACAGGGGCGAAAGCAAAGAATATTAAAACAAGTGAAAATAGTAACTGCCCTCCTTCTTTCATTGACCGAATGGATCTAGTTTGCAACTCTGGAACCTAAGCCGAGAGCGGAAGGAGGGATGTCTTCCTTCCCTGGCTATGCAACCTAAACGCATTCAATCTATGCAAGTAAAGACACAATTAGAAGCTCATTGCATCGGAGTCAAAACGCATTGAATCTATAAAAACCCTCCTCCAATCCAATAAGCCAAATGTCAAAATTGGCAAAAAACAATGAGACCCAGTCATCAAGCAGATACTGAGAGGTTGAAGAGGACATACTCTTGTTCAAGGCGGGCCATGACAAGAGGGTCGTCCTTCCTGATGTCATGTGGGTACCACTGAGCGATCTTGTCACCTATGATCTTTCGTCGCAAAATCTTGTGGGGAGATCTCTGCCCGGTTGGGTTAAGCACGTGCCCAAATATCCTCGCCCTTGCCTCCGCCACTCCTTGGGTGACAGCTGCCGCCAGGAGACTCTTCAGGCCGCCGCCGACGCCGCCTCCCCCCACACTACTCATCCTCACTTTTCGGTCTTCTGCTGGTTCAAAGACACAGGAACCGTTCCTTTTCAACTTAATGAGAGAACAAAAGAAGGTAGTCGAATGACTTGCATAATATAAATAACAATGAAACTCGAGTCGATAAAAACTAGTTTGGACATTTCAACAGACACCCGGCGTGCAAGTACCAACTAATGCAAGAAGCGGTATCGAGGGGGAACCTGGGCGGAGAGAAGACGGAAAATAACCATGCAAGGACCTAAGCGTAATTCCAGATTTTATACTTGGGTGGGCGCTGCCAAGGTATTCTGCGGATGTATATGTAGAGTGCGGCGGAAGAATGATGGGGGCCAGCTGGTCTCGGGAACAATTGGAGGGAGGTGGGCTATCTCTCGTCGTATCTGTCGACGTCCACTTTGGGGCAGAGCCAATTTTTGTGCTTAGCTCTTCTGGACAAAACAAGTCCTGAAAATAATAATAAATAATTCTCTTACAAATCTTATGGACTAATTTTATTTATTTATTTATTTTTTATAAAAAAATATTTTAATAATTAAAAATTTAATTTAAAAAAATATAAAATTAATATAAATATATAAAATATTTTCATTGTGTAATTTATAATTCTCTTTTAATGAAATTAAAGAAAGAAAACAAATACAAAGCTAATCCTATAATATTGTCTAAGAGTTTACATGATAAAACTTTCTTGACAAATAACATTTTGTAATAATAGAAACTCATTAAATTAATTAAATTGAAATAATTTGATATATTTATTTGAGACATCAAATTATTAAATAAAATTTGAAAATAAATTATATATTATATTTTATTTTTTTATGTAAAAATTTGTTAAATTAAAAATATAAATCAATTAATCGTAAAAATTATAATATTATACGAA
Source organism: Rhizophora apiculata (assembly GCA_037832385.1). NCBI lineage: Eukaryota > Viridiplantae > Streptophyta > Magnoliopsida > Malpighiales > Rhizophoraceae > Rhizophora > Rhizophora apiculata. The sequence goes on along the minus strand of CM075433.1, from coordinate 547,368 downwards.
GAAATTAATTTATTTAAAAGTTTAAATTATATATTACATTTTAATATCATCCATCAACGGATAAAGGGAATTTTTTGTTTTTTTGTTTTTTTTTGGGACAACCACGATGAAACGACAAAGCTTTAAGTCCAAATAAGAACTAGAGTGCGTAGATGACCGTTCCTTCTTTCAGCACATGGAATACAAAACAAAATGGTCGACGGATCATCCAAAGAGACCACCAACTCTGTGCTCAGAACAACATCCGTTCTTGATAGATTTCCAATGCCTGCATAGCCTTCTGAATCAACAACTTCCGATGCAATCTGTATCTGTGAGAATTTTGACTTTTAGCTTGAAATCGGAAGAATAACTAAATGCCTTGGAAATATAGATGTTTGAGGCACATACTTTATCGCAGCCTCGAGGGTCCTTCTGGCTTCTGTCATAGAATCTGTATGAGGTAGAAGAGGGTGAGGAAATTGGATGCAAATGCTGTGGTTCAATAAGTCATCTATAACAATGCAAATGTTCCTGCGGTGCTGTCCCATCCAGAAAATTACTAAAGATGGGGAATGACAATTTACCTAGCAATTGCTCGTCTTCCTTAGAAGTTGTAGGAAATTTCGCTAGCATCTGCTGGCATTGCTGTTGCAGCTCCCTCACAGCTCTTCTTTCTGTGCTTGGGACGGGAGGCATGTCTCCATCTGACCAAGTTGGCAATGTTCTTGCGGCTGCTATGACCGCACCATCAACAAACGTGTCTCCTTTATCAGATAGCTGGCCTGTTATAAAGTGTTTGTAGGAATCAATTGGATACACATGCCAGAAATTTAGCTACCAAAATGTCATGTAGGGAAAGTTGCAAGAGAAAATTTGGGGAGCAAAATAAAAATTGCATGATTCATACTGTTATGATAATATTCTTCAGGAAGGCCAGATATATTAAAAACTGATAGGAATGAATCCAAATGAACCCGTGCATTGCCAGAGAACGGGATTACATCCCAAGGGTTCTGCAATATTCAGTCAGAAGCAATAAAAGGTTAAAACTTTTGGACAGAAGACAATCCCTACAAGATCACAATTGAAACAAATGGCAAAATGGATAAGGGTAAATACGGACAATTGAGGTAACTACCAGCTATTCTTGAATGTTTATATTAGTTAGAGATAACTAGATGCCAATTTGATTGAGTTTTCTTTGAAGATTAGAGCTTGGTAAGTTGTGTGTGCATGTGTGTGTGATAATTTGTTAGGAAGCATAGTTTAATGAACTTCTTAACTGCGTAGCTGTTTCCAATGCTGTCGCCTCTAGTCCCACACATGAGAGAACATAGAAACACTAAAATAATTTATTGGGAAAAATACTAAAAAAAAATTCCTTTTGGCATGAAGTGAAGCTCACTCAGCAGATTACCAAAGGTGATGAGAAACCATATCTTTGCATGATTGCATTGTTCCTTTGTCCATTCATGTAATTGATAGTCATCTGCCAAAATTTATAGAACCCACAAAATCACATACCCATTCATGAGCAAGTCAACAAGATCAAGATACTGCTGATCACCAACTTGCTTATGAATCAAAAGAATTGACATTGACCAGACTGTCAGTTTGGCCTTTTAGGGGCAAAATCTTGCGACAATGTTTTGGGACGTAACCTTCTAAACCATTATGCCAGATTTTCTTATTTTGATGATGCAGTTGTTCGATTCAGGAAATGACCAGAAACAATAAATTGAAACGGATCATAATCTCAAAAGTTGCTCATTATTGGTTTTCTCATACAAATATGTTGTTGAAAAGAGAGTCTATGTCTACTTTTCAAATGCATAGATGTGTCTTTGAGCCTTCTATTTTGGGGGTTCTTCAAAGTCAAAATCAATAAATACACAAAATAGTACCTCTTCTCCTTTTTTAATGTGCTGTCCTGCGTTTATCATCACCTCAAGCATGCGATCCTTGAATCGCCAATGGAAAAAGCAATTTGGCTCAAAAGAATGGTTTAACATGTCTGCAGAATATCCCAATTTACCTTACATATACTGAAAAAAAAAAAAAAAAAGGCACCAAAAAGGCACTCTAGGGAAAAGTGAAATAATATGAACAACAAGCCTGTTACCACAGATAAAAAGAAACTGGTTGAGGCACTAACAAATTAAAAGTGTTAACGAAAGCGATCTTATGATAGGAGCCTACCAGCATAAGGAACTAGCATATTTGCATCTTGAATTAAAGCACCAACCCTCATCTGCATGTTAATGCACCGTGATTGTGCCATCGTAACTGCCCAGATGAATCTCTCAGGATCACGAGCAAGGCGCTTTATTTTAAGGGGAGCACCAGAATGCTGTGTAGGTTAAAGATAAGCAGAGTTATTGAAGATTTTACATTGTGTTATGGAAAAAGGTTACAGAAGAAATTCTAGCAGTCTCAAATATAAACATTTTTCTCTATACCCAGTACTTTTCCCAAAACTCCAGGGCTCGATGCTGCTGTTCTCTCATTGTTGATGCAAGATCTGGATCCTGCAGCTCCAAAAGATCCCCCTACAAAATTGACTATGCAACAAAGCTAAAAAATCCATAGAATTTAACATAAAAATGAGCTACTCCAGAAGAGATTACTTAGAGAATAAAATCAACCAAACGTTTTGAATAAAGTAAAGCAAATTCGGCACCCTCAACTTTTATAAAGCTAGTAATTTCATTTAATGACAGTTTACACTTTAGGTTCACTGTTTCTCAAGCCTACACCAGTATCTAAGTTTTAAGGATTGTTTCTGTGTGTTTACTCATTTAGTCAGCTTTCACTATCATCCACACGTAGGAATTGATAGAAAATTGAAGCAGCCAGACAGAATGAAGAATCCTCCATGTTGGCTTACTGGATGAGCTTTTTCACATGATAACCCACAAATTACTGTAATACATCTGGCACACACCTCTGTAGCTAGAAGTAAGTTAGTGCATTCATCTGCACTAGGTAAGAAGTCCCCATATAGTTGCCAAAAGTTATCCTTGCAATCAAATGCATATAGAAGAAGGCACGCCAACCTCAAGTCCCAATCTGTCTGGCACAAATGAAAGGACAAAATTTGCAAAAAAAATCAAGAAAAAAAAAAAAAGAAAAGAAAAATTAGCAATGTTGTAAAAGTCAGTCCTTTACCTGTATATCATTCAGTTGAAGAATACATGGCAAGCATGTAAGGTATAGAAATCAAAAGAAACACAGGGAGTAGCAGGCGAACAGATTAGCAATTATGATGAAATGTACCAGTGTTGGGGAAAGTACCTCAGGATTGGTTGAGTTAATAATATCAAATATTGGATGACCAACGGGAATTATATCCGGAAAAAACATCCATGGAAGCTTCTTGCTAATAGTTAGCATCAACTCTATGGGGATTTCCATAATCATCTGCCCAAGCATAAACCCACACAGGATTTATAACAGCGCCGAGTTGGCGCCCAGATTCATACAGCAAAGCAAGTATAAAAGAAGATCAAGTATATAAGAAGGGAAGAGAAATCACATGTCATTATCCAATTGGCACCAACGGCTGGAAGAACTCCAATACATCAATCAAAGAACAGAAAAACTAGAGAAATGGTGCTACCAATGACACAAGCACGCATTGCTGAAACAAAAGCAATTCTCACCCACCCTGGCACGACGAAGCGGTTCAATGTCTTTGGAAGCAAATACTCCAAAACCATCAGGACCTTCCTTGAATTCGACTCCGTAGGCACGCATGCTTCTAGCATAACCTATCTTGTAAAAATCAGGATCTACTGGCTCCAACTGTTACTCCCAGGGCAATAACATTTATTTATTCCCAAAAAAAAAAAAGGAAAAAGAAGAATTAACAACCAAGATAAGAATCTTTACAAAAATTTTATATATAAAGGAAGCAACCTCGGAGGGAGATTCCTCGACTTTGGGAGGGTTAAAGAGAGGAAATGGAGGCGTCACAGCTGAAAACGCTTTGATGGGTCTGACACTGTTTACAATTTTTCCTCTGTTTTGTACGCCAAATGAACATCTGGGTATTGATGACCGCCGCCGCCGCCGCCGCCACCCATTATGCAAATTCTCTTTGTCGCACTGTGTGGAAGATTTGAACTTAGAGATAGAGAAGCAGTTTGTGCACTCCTGAAAGGGAAGAGAAAAACCACCCATTGGTTCCATTCCTTTTAGTGAAGTTGCCAGAAAACTGAAACGTTATCCAAGCTGTTTATTCTAAAGAAAATAGTTTAAGTTCAGAAAATTTGTTGTTGTAATAAGCTAATAAGCTCTCGTAGCTCGGCTGGTTAGTGCACTTGTTTAGTAAGTGGGAGGTCCAGAGTTCGACTCTCGACAAGAGAGGCTTGTTGTTGAGTGTGGAGGTCTGTTTTAGCTAAAGCGTGGCTTGTAGATAAAGCCCCAACAGAAATTTTGGCAAATGACGAGGACCCAGTAAGGACTTGGGACTTTGCAGTGGCCCCCATGAACGCAAAAACGCTGCAGGATTGCGGATAGATAGTAAGAATAAGATGATGTGACGTAACCGGCCTTATTCAATAGGTGCACACGGGATAGAGTTCAAAGACTCTAGCTGCCCAAAGTTCCATACTTCTGTTATTCTGTTGCCTCTTAGAATGTCCACATTTATCAGAAGAACCTTATTATTCAATTGTTGACTTGCAGTCCGATGTGTCCAGCACATGACGCCATTGCCATATTAATGACTTGAGCAGTGTGACCAAACTCTTCTTCCAAAATGAGCATTTACTGCTAGTCCCCACCCATAAATTCATTATAAATTCAATTGGGAATTTCACCGTGATTGCAAAAGAGATCTTTTCAGGATGGATCTCTCTAGTTCCTTCGCTTCAGCTTCTCATCTCTTTTTCACCCTGTTAGTTGAGTCTTTATTCTCTTCCCCTCTTTTGGTCATTACATAGGCTCAGAGAGAGAAGCACTTCTGCCTTAAAAAACGATCCTAGTGACCCTTCAGGCAGGCTTTCCTCTTGGATAGATCAACATTGCTGCAGCTGGATTGGGATAGAGTGCAGCAACCAAACTGGTCATGTCATCAAGCTCAAACTTAGATATCCTTACCAATTGATAGAAGGTGGAGTTGATGACCCAGCAACTCATAAAAGTTCTTGCTTGGGTGGTAACATTAGTCCTTCTATACTTGGCTTGGAACGCTCGAGGTATTTAGACTTGAGCTTTAATGATTTTGAAGGTAATGAAATTCCTGAATTCGTTGGCGTCTTGAAGTATTTGAGGTATCTCAATCCATCTTCCTCATCCTTTGCTGGAGACATACCTTTTCAGAATAGGAAACCTGTTAAGGATGGTAACCCTTAACCTCTATGCAGATTCCTATAGCAATTCAGGCACTTGGGAGCTACATGCAGATGATCTGCGTTGGCTCCATGCCCTTTCTTCTTTGAAGCACCTCAACATTGGATTTGTTAAACTCAACAACGGAGGACCAGATTGGCTGGAGGCTGTTAATATGCTTCCTTCCCTGTCGGACTTTTGTAAACTTCAGGTCCTCCCACAATCCCTAGGTGTCATCAACTTCACCTCACTGTCGGTTCTTGATTTGTCAGATATCCCACATGGTTGTTCAATCTCACGAGACTCTATCTCAGACGGGGCCTCTTCAGTGGTCCAATTCCCAGTGAATTTGCGAAACTAAAATCCTGCAAGTCCTTGTTTTAGCTGATAACATGAATCTTGAAGGTCAACTTCCTAGACCCTTTTGGTAGCCGCAATTGGCTAAAGATCTTAGATATTTCTGCTAATGATTTAGGCGATGAAATACATGAATTTTTGGATGGTTTCTCAGCAAATTCAAATAATAGGTTAGAGTCATTATACTTAAGTTCCAACTTGCTGGTAGGGGAACTGCCTCAGTCGTTAGGGTTGCTAAAAAATTTGCCATATCTGAGCCTTTCTGGCAACTCCTTCCGGGATTTAATTCCAAAATCTGTAGGGAAGTTGTCATCCTTGAAGCATTTGGACCTCTCCTATAACCAAATGAATGGGACTATACCAGAGAGTTTTGGCAGGCTCTCAGAGCTAGTTGATCTGAACCTCATGGCGAATTCCTGGTAAGGAATACTGCGAGAAGCCCATTTGCCGAACCGCAAAAGGCTTAGAAGTATCCGTTTAACCACAGATCTAACCAGGTCCTTGATTTTCAATGTCTCGTATAAATGGGTTCCCCCTTTTAGGCTCCTTGCCATCCGACTCCAAAACTGCCTTGCGGCTCCTTTCTTTCTAACGTGGCTTCAAGTCCAAACTGAACTTATGTCTTTTGACTGAAAAATGTTAGGAATTTTAAACACACGGAATGGTTTTTGAAATTATCTTTCTTATACTGTCTTTTAATAATAATTATAATAAGTGAAAAAAAAAATTATTTAAAATAATAATTAAATTATAAATATTTTTTATTAATAATTACTAAATTTTTATTAATAATAATTAAATTATTTTTAATGAAAATTAAATTAAACTAATTAATTTTTTTATTTAAAAAATATCAAAAAATTTATTTTGATAAAAAAAAAGTTATAAGATAATAATAAAAATCTTTTTAACATAATTTATATAAAAAAAGTTTATAAATTATTAACATCACATTTTATGAAAAATATAAGATAATAAATTATAAAACTATTTAAAATTCTTTTTTTTATAATTATAGAGAATTATTGATTAATATAATTAAAAGTATATTTTTCATTAAACTAACAGATAATTTTTAATTTTTTATATTTTTTTTATTTGGTACCAAAACTTAACTCTTTAGTTATGTTGATTACAATGAAACACCATATGTCATATGTATTTTTTTAGTTTTTTTATACACATATAATTAAAATTTGCATCATCAAAACAATTTAAAAGATTGATACTTCTAACCATGAAGCTATTATCATGTGCTTCTTGATAATAAGTGTTTTACATAATAAAAAAAAATATATATTAATGTCATTTCATGTAATATTAAAAAAAAAAAAGGTATGTCACTTTGGCAAATAATTTGGTTATTAAGGTAGTTTTTGTCCTAATTTCAATTGTTTAATAACCAATTTTTAAATTTTTTATATCCAATAAAATTTTTTTATACCATATTATTTTACTCACATGTGTACTTATCAAGTATTTTGTTTAAATAGCAAATATGCAAGTAGTAAAAAAGACAGGTAACATGATGATGATGTGCATACATGTGTTAATCTTTAAGCATGTACATGTGATTTAATGCTACAAAGAAGACACTTCACATCATATATATGTGTGTAAGGGGAGGGTTAGTGGCATAAAGTGATTTGTTAGTTTATTATTGACATTTCTTTATGTTTTTTCTTTTTATTTTGGACATACAAAATTATTTATATATGTTTAGTAGATTAAAATAAATTCATGAATTAATTTTAATATTTATCATATGTATATTATGTTTTAATCTTATTAAAGTTATTATAAAAAATATCATTTTTATTCAAATATAGTCAAAACATTTTGAATTTTTGTACTATTAGTGATTTATATAAATATCACATAAAAATATAGTTATTAGGATATAAATAATACATGAGAGTTATGATTAACTTTTTAAAATAAATTACTTCGTCTTATACAAGACTTTATTTTATTAAATTAATTAGAATAAAATGATAAATTAGTTATTGAAAAATTAAATTTTTTTATGGAGATTTTGTGTTTTAATGTTTAATTTATCAATTTTATTATATTGTATAAATTTAATACATGTAACGACCTCTACTCACACAAAGGTTTGAATTTATATATTTGATGGTTCATTAGTTTAATGACATTATTGTATGTGTGTTCTTGGTTAATGTAGTTATTTTTACTAATTTTTTTTTATAATAATCCTATTTATATTTCAATGTTATATAGTAAAATTTTTATGAATTAAAAAGAAAAAAGGACCTTTTGACTATAAGGTGCATGGATGTTGAAGTTCCTGACTCCTCCCTAAAATTTACTAGTTTGTGATACTAAGAGAGGGGTGAATTAGTATTACTACAATTCGCAATTCGCAGGTAAGTGAACAACTTCAACCTCTTCTTAAAAGCAAATTCTTTTTCAAACTCGACTAAGGTAAATGTATTGTTACCTACTAATCACAATAGTTCTCAAAGTCACCTTTCAAATACCTTACCTAATAGACAATTCAGATGTTCTTATTTAAGTCTTCGTTAGGTTATGGGTTGGCTGATACTTTAGCTGCGTTTACAACTCAATTCAAAATACAGAATGTAAAGTAAATAAGGACACACGAGATTTACGTGGTTCCGTCAACATGACGTACATTCATGGTGGTAGGGACTCTCTCTTACCGAGACTATCCACTATACTTGAGAATTTCAGTTACAATGGATGTCTTAATCCTCTGCTCCTTTCACTATTACAAATACTAAGTAAGTACAATACAAAGAGTGTCACTTACTGTGTCTACCGTTCTTCTAACTTATCTTACCTCTGTTGAATTGAAAGGTTGCTTCACTGCCGCTCAGAAGTTCACCGTAACGCTCTCTAACCTCTCTTGAAGAAATCTGGAAATACGTTGAGTTCTTTCCGATATTTTGCTGAATTCCTTCTCTAGGTTGTCTCACACAGCTCCTGCTTTCATTGTCTCACGGTCTCACCCATCTCCTTGTCTCACGGCTCGCCTCACGTTTCTGGTTTGCACCCTTTGCTGGTCTTATGCCTCACGCATGTTTCTGGCCTCATGCCGACGCACGTTCTGGTCTCACGTCGTCGCACGTTCAGGTCTTAAGCTGTCGCACGTTTTGGTCTCACGCCGTCGCACATTCAGGTCTTAAGTCGTCGCATGTTCTAGTCTCACGCCGTCCAACCAGATCTCTTACCGTTAAGCCAGATCTCTCTCACTGTGTAGTTGGATCTCTCTCACCGTCCAACCAGATTTCTCTCTACTGGTGGTTTCTGTTTTTCCCGTCCAGCCCCTGTTCTGCCGTATACCCCTCTTGGTTGGCCGAATTAGGTTTTTTCGTTTACCACTTTTCGAGAGTTCTTGTGTTTTTTGCCGTGCGTTCCTTTGCCGTCCACTCTCCTCTTTGATCGTCTCTGTATTTTCTCCCTTTCGACCCGATTGTGTCGTCTATTTCTCTCTCTACCTCTTTGTCGTGTTATCTCCTCGCCGACTGTTGGTGTGACGGTGGTGTGCCGTTCCTCACAGGTTTCTCTCTCTTGCCAGTGGTGTGCTGTTCCTCACCTTCGCTGTCTACTCTGATTTTGCTGTATATAATTTTTCTCTCTCTTCCAACAGCTTTTCTCTTTGGTCGGCTGGTTGTCTAGGTTTTCTGTCCATTTTGCTCAATTGCTGACTTTTTGTTGTCTTCCAATGGCCTTTATATACTCCTCCGTGACACCCTAATAAGGCTTACTTGCGGCAAATTTATTGTCTTGCCCTTCCATGTGGTTTTTACGTTCTTGCCCCTCTATGTGGCTTTTACCTTCTTGCCCTTCCATGTGGCTTTACTTTCTTACACACTTAAACCTAGTTGACAACAATTACAACCCATACAAGGCTATGGGAACAACAATCTCCCCCTTTGTAATTGTTGGCAACACTCATAACAAAAACTACTATGCAGCAGTTTCAACTCCTCCTAAATATGCACTTCCCCTTTCTTAACAACTCCCCCTGCACTATTGCTTCTCTCCCCCTTTGCCAACCAATTACAAATCTAAAAAACTCGCAAAGTGGAGATGGAGGATTCACCTGAACTTCAGGCTTGAGGAGGCATTTGCACAGATAGACTCAATCTGTGCTTTTCAAACAACTCTGTGGATAGAGGTTTAGTTAGAATATCTGAAATTTAATCTTTAGTGCCAACATACTACAACTGAATTGTACCCTGTTCCACTTGATCTTTGATGAAGTGATACCGGATGTCAATATGCTTACTCCTTGAATGTTGAACCAGATTCTTGTTGAGATCAATAACACATTGATTATCACAAAGTACACTCACTAGTAACTTCACTTCAACACCCAAGTCTGCCAATTGTCTTAGCATCCATATCACCTGTGTACATGTTGCACAAGCAGCCATATACTCAGCCTCAGCTGTGCACAAAGCAACACTGTTTTGCTTTCTACTTAACCATGCAACATACTTTGAACCTAAGTAGAAGCTGCAGCCACTGGTTGATTTTCTATCATCTATACTTCCTGTCCAGTCTGCATCAGTGTATGCTTGTAGTTTAACAGAATCCATGGTTGGATACCACAAGCCCATTTCCAGTGTTCCTTTGAGGTACCTTAGGATTCTTTTCACTACCAACACATGAGACTCCTTAGGATTAGCTTGGAATCTGCTGGCAGCGCACATAGCTTGCATAAGATCAGGCCTTGATGCCGTAAGGTACAGAAGGCTCCCTATCATCTTCATGTACTCTGTAGGGCTTGTACTCCTTCCCTCCTAATCTTTTGTTAACTTGCAGCCCACTGTCATAGGGGTACTGACAGATCTGCTGTCCTCTATGCCAAACCTTTTTAGCATCTCTTTGGCATATTTCCTCTGAAAAATAAAGATACCTTCTTCACACTGCTTTATCTATAATCCAAGAAAGTACGTCGTTTCTCCAATCAATGACATTTCAAATTCCTCACTTATCTTCTGTGCAAAATCTTGGCTTAGCTCAGAGTGATCCCCTTCAAAGATGATGTCATCTACATATACTATAGTTATTAGCTAGCCTTTCTTTGAATTGAACACATACAGGTTATTATCAACCGTTCCTCTTTTAAAGTTCAACCTTCTCAAGTACGCATCCAACCTACTGTACCATGCTCTTGGAGCTTGCTTAAAACCATATAAGGCTTTCTTCAGCTTGCACACATGTGTCTTATCCTCACTAATTTGTACTCCATCGGGTTATTCAATATACACTTCTTCTTTCAAGAGCCCATTCAGAAAGGCGGATTTCATATCCATCTGATAGACTTTATACCTCTTGTGTGCTGCCAAAGTTAAGAACATTATGATAGTTTATAACCTTACTACCGGTGCAAAAGTTTCATTAACATCTACCCCTTCTATCTGAGTGTAGCCTTTCTAAACCAGCTTGGTCTTGTTCCTCACCACCTTGCCATCTTCATTGTGTTTATACCTAAACACCCACTTTGTTCCTATGACATTCTTATTAGTGGGTCTTAGAACCAACTCCTATGTATCATTCTTCTCAATTTGATCCAGCTCCTCATTGATAGCTTTGACCTAGGCTTTGTCTTGAATAGCCTCTTCAACAGATTTAGGTTCAACTTGTGAGAGTAGAGCAGTAGCTCCCACAATTCTTCTTCTTGTTGTAACTCCTGTTGATGGGTCAACTATGATCTGATCTCCTTGATGAGCACTGGTCCATGTTTTCTTTGTCCTTCTTCCTTGCACCATCTTAGTTGTAAGAGGATCTCTTTCTTCATCTTCAAACTCACTCTTCTCCGAGTTTAAACTTACTTCTTATTCCTTTTCTTCAAGTTGGTTTGATTCTTCATCTACATTGAAGTCATCTTCTTCATTGTCCTCAACTTCTCCATTCTACATTATTTTCCAGTTCTCATATATTCTCACATCACTGGAAGTGATCACTTTTCCCAGTTTATGCAGGAAAACTCTATAACCTTTTGTCTTTGCTAAGTATCCCACAAAGATGCCTTTATTAGACCTAGTGTTGAATTTTTCCAAGTTTTGCTCCTTGTCCTTCACAAAACATGGGCTGCCAAAGACTCTGAGATACTTGGTTGTTGTCTTTTTCCCACTCCATAGCTCATATGGAGTTTTATCAATATTGGGCCTTAGTAGAACTCTATTCAGTAGGTGCACGGCTGTAAATATTACTTTTGTCCAAAATCTTGTGTAAAGCTTGGATTCCAGCAGTAGAGTTCTTGCCATTTCAACCACAGCTCTATTCTTCCTCTCTACCACCCCAATCTGTTGAGGTGTTCTCGCTGCTACCATCTGATGGTGAATACCATTCTTCTCAAGGTAATCTTCAAAAGCTTCATTTGCAAATTTAGTGCCTTGATCTGATCTCAATACTTTGATCTTCCTTCCACTCTCATTTTCAGCCAATTTTTTGTATCTCTTGAAGCAATTCAGAACTTCTGACTTGTGTTTGAGGTGCATGATGCAGGTCCTTCTGGAATAATCATCAACAAACAAGACAAAGTACCTCTTACTAGTTAACCCTTTTGTTCTCATCAGCCCACACAAATCAGTATGCACAATGTCAAGCACTGCTTCAGAACTGAACTCTTTGGTCTTATACTACTTTCTGACATGTTTTCCTTTGGAGCATGCTGAGCAAATATACTCTCTCTCTCTCCTAACGTCAGGAATATCTTTAATTGCATGAGTAATGGTCAGCTTCCTCATGTTCTTCTGTGATAAGTGTCCTAGCCTCTTATGCCAGAGTTGATTTTCTTCTTCTTTGGTGAGTAAACAGCTGTCTTATCCTCATCAATGACATATAAATTTCCAATTGTTCTCTTTCCGGCTGTAACAGTATTGCCTTCCTTACTCTTTACCTGGCAACTTGTTTTTGTGAATATTACCTTATGATCTTCGTTGCATAGTTGACTGACAGAAGTTAAAATATATCTGAGTCTTTCAACGTGCAAAACATCTTTCAGCTTTGCTCTTCCAATCTTTACTGACCCTTGACCATTGATGTTGAGTGAATTATCATTGCCAAACTTGACTCAGCCTTCTCTTGATTTGTTTAGTTTTGATAATTTACTCTTGTCTCCTGTCATATGCGAAGTGCATCCACTATCAAGGATTTACTACTTATCCTTGTAGTCAGCTTTGAGTGCAATTCAGCTATATTAGTCACCTCCTTTTTAGCTTTATATTCCTTCTTTTGAACTGGCTGGAAGATAGCCTTCTCCTTTTTCTCAGCTTTGACTGCATCGCTTGTTTCCACTGTGCCATTGAGTGCCTTCTTTTACTCAGGGAGAAGTGTTATGCATCTCTTGGCATTATGGCCATCCTACCCGCACCTTTCACACTGTTCTAAGTCTACCAATATAGCAAACTTGTTCTTTGAAACCACTGGTTTGGGCTTCCACCAACAATCCTTGTCAGCGTGTCCTTGCCTTTTACAGTATGTGCAAGAACTCACAACAAGTGTTCTCTTCTGAATTCTGTATTGTCTCCCCCTGTATGCAGCATTGTATCTTCTCAAGTTGGAGACATATACTGGCCTTCTCCACTAACGGTTACTCGCCTTATGACTCTAAACTCCATAATAAAGGCAATGACCTTAAAATTGCCTTTTATTGGGTCTGATCATAGCTTGTCTTCTTCTATTCATCACTTGCTGTGTAGGCAAAGTAGCTGGCTTCTTTGCTTGTGTGACTTTCATTTCAGTCACCTTCTTCTCCCTCTTCTATTCAACGTAGCCCTCTGCTGGCTGACTTTCTTTTCTTCCTTCTCATTTGCCACCCTAGGTTGCTTCTTCAGATCTTCTTTATTCTCAGTTATCTTCTTCTAAGTCACAACCTTCTCTTTCAACTTCTGTGACACATTCTTATTTTCTTTAGCCAATGCTGCCTCAAATTGTTTCACTTTGTCTACATTCTTCTCTCTTCTTTTTGAACTTGTTTCTCCTATCATTTTAAGCTTCTACAAGTTCTCTTTGCTACTTTTGAGTTGTTGCTAAAGTCTCAGCAACTCTTTCTCCATTTCTTCAATTTTTGAAGCCCTTAAGCCAAGTTCTACTATAAGGTCTTCACATATTTTGATCTGTTCCTCAAATCTTCTCTTCAAGTCAATATACTCAACCCTTATTTCATCCTTTTGACTTTCAGCTTCCTCAGACTTTGCTTCAACTTGTTTTATATGGGCCTCCAACCTTCTTATGGTTCTGCCCCTTCTGATTATCTCCTTTGAAGCTACTTCCAGCTCAGCTTCAAGTTCTAACTCTTCTTCATCAACTTCCTCTTCCTCTTCAGAGGTTAAGCTACCACCTTGTACTGATGTCATAAAGACATACTCATCTGATGAGTCTTCATCTTCCTCCTCATCAGCTTCTTTTGTCTGACTCAAATAACTCTTGAATGAGCCTCTCGTCTTCCTCTGTGGGTTGGCAATCTTCTTACTGAACTTCTTTGATTTGAATGATAATCTTCCCTATCTTGAATTCTGCTCATCATCACCATCCTCATCTTCATCATCAAGTTTCACTTTGCACTGAGAAGCAAAGTGTCCAGTTTGCCCACAACGATAACATCATAAGGACAACTGTCCTTTTCCCTTCTTAGACCCCTTTTTGAATTTCCTTGTGAAGTAAGCCAATACTTCACCTTCACTTTCTTTCTTATTATCATCATCATCCTCATTGGATGATTTTTCCTCTTCTTTTATCTTCAAGTGTTTCATAACTTTGAAAGCTGCCTCCTTTGATACCTTTGACATTGAGGAGCTCTCAGTTGACTTTATTCTCATCTCATATGCAATGAGATTGCACTGAAGATCATGTAGAGACATAGAATTGAGATTTCTACTCTCCTCTATGGCTGCCACCTTTGAGGCAAACCTTTCAGGCAGGATTCTCAGAATTTTCTTCACAATCAGTGAGTCCTTCTTGTTCTTCCCATGACTTCTCAGATCGTTTACAGCGTCAATAACCCTGGTGAAGAACTCTTGAACTGTCTCATTCTTCTGCATTTTGAGAGATTCATATCTCTCCTTAAACACTTGAAGTTTAGCCTCCTTCATTCTGCCATCACCTTCATAGACTTTTTGCAATCCGTCTCATATTTCCGTGGTAGATTTGCAGTCCATAACTTTAACATACTTAGCATCTGTCAATGTTGAAATGATGACATTTGAGGCTTTCCCATTTATCTCAAACTATCTTAACTCCTCTGAGGTTAGGTCTTTACCTTCTTCTGGAGCCATAAAACCCTCTTGTACGCATTTCACCACATTCATGCCCATGGTTGCAAATACCGCTTGCATTATTGTTCTCCACATATAATAGTTGGTTCCGTTGAAGATTGGAACATTCTTGCTGTAAGTGGTGCTAGTGCTGGTACCGGCTTCCATTTCTTAGTATGCTAAACAAGTCAAACATCTAGATCCCTTCAAACTAGTACACCAAGCTGTTAAGCTTCAAACTGGTGAACCTATGCTCTGACACCAATTGAAGTTCCCGACTCTTCCTTAGGATCTATTAGTTTGTGATAATGAGAGGGGGGTGAATCAGTATCACCATAATTTGCAATTCGCAGGTAAGTGAACAACTTCAACCTCTTCTTAAAAGTGAATTCTTTCTCAGACTCAACTAAGGTAAATCTATTGCTACCTATTAATCATAATAGTCCCCAAAGTCACCTTTCAGACACCTTACCTAATAGACAATTCGGATGTTCTTGTTTAGGCCTTCGTTAGGTTATGAGTTGGCTGATACTTTAGCTGCATTCATAACTCAATTAAAAACATAGAACGTAAAGCAAATTAAGGACACACGAGATTTACGTGGTTCTGTCAACGTGACGTACATCCACGGTGGTAGGGACTCTCCCTTACCAAGACTATCCACTATACTTGAGAATTCCAATTACAATGGATGTCTTAATCCTCTGCTCCTTTCACTATTGCAAATGCTAAACAAGTATATTACAAAGAGTGTTACTTACTGTGTCTACCCTTCTTCTAGCTTATCTTGCCTTTGTTGAATTAAAAGGCTGCTCCACTGCCGCTTAGAAGTTCACTGCAACGCTCTCTAACCTTTCTTGAAGAAATTTGGAAAAACATTGAGTTCTTTCTGATACCTCATCAAATTCCTTCTCAAGGTTGTCTCACACAGCTCCTACTTACACCATCTCACTTGTCTCCTTGTCTCATGACTCGCCTCACATTTCTGGTTTGCCATTTCATGTCTCACGCATGTTTCTAGTTTACACCCTTTGCTGGTCTCACGCCTCACGCACATTTCTTGTCTCATGCCGACACACGTTCTGGTCTCACACCGTTGCACGTTCAGGTCTTAAGCCGTCACACGTTCTGGTCTCACGCCGTCCAGCCGGATCTCTCACCGTTCAATTGGATCTCTCTCACCGTCCAGTCAGATCTCTCTCACCGTCTAGCCAGATTTCTCTCTATCAGTGGTTTTTGTTTTTCCCGTCCAGCCCCTGTTCTGCCATGTACCCCTCTTGGTTGACCGAATCGGGTTTTTCCGTTCACCTCTTTTTTGGAGTTCTTGTGTTTTTCGCCGTACGTTCCTTTGCCGTCCACTCTCCTCTTCGGCCATCTCTGTATTTTCTCCCTTTCGACCTGATTGTGTCGTCCGTTTCTCTCTCTACCTCTTTGCCATGTTGTCTCCTTGCCGACTGCTGGTGTGCCGGTGGTGTGCCGTTCCTCACGGGTTTCTCTCTCTTGCCAATGGTGTGCCATTCCTCACCTTCGCCGTCTACTCTAATTTTACCGTATATAATTTTTCTCTCTTTTCCAACGGCTTCTCTCTATGGTCGACTGGTTGTCTAGGTTTTTTGTCTGTTTTGCTCAATTGCCAACTTTTTGTTGTCTTCCAATGGCTTTTATATACTCCTCCATGACACCCTAATAGGGCTTACTTGCAGCGAATTTACTGTCTTACCCTTTCATGTGGCTTTACTTTTTTGCACACTTAAACCTAGTTGACAACAATTACAACCCATACAAGGCTGTGGGAACAATAGATGTAGATTTGGTTTTCTGTGTGGATTAACCACCTATTCCCAAGGAATTACATATGTTTATAGAAAAAGCTACTTATGATAAGTGGAATCAATCAAATTGCTTAAGCTTAGTGCTTATCAAGTTTCATAATAGTAAAAGTATAAAAAACTCTATTTCTAAAAAGGATAAAACCAAAGATTTCATGAACACTATTTAGGAGCAATTTGTGAAATTTGATAAAGCGTTGAATAACACCTTAATGAAGAAACTTTCAAATAAGAATTTTGATAGTGCTAAAAGTGTTCATGAACACATTATGGAAATCAAAGACATTACTTCTCAACTTAAGTCTTTAAAGGTTAATAGATAAGAAATCTTTTTGGTGTAAAATATCTTAAATTCTCTTCTTTCTTCATATACACCATTAAAAATATCTTGCAACACACATAAAGGGAAATGGTCAATTAATAAACTTTGGACCATATGTGTTCAAGTGGAAGAAAGAATGAAATATGAGAATTCAAAAAGTACTCATCTTATGACTAAAGAAAAAGTCTGATGGTAAGAAAGGTAAGTTTGCTCCATCTTGAAGGAAATATGCAAAAGTGTCAATGAAGAAATCTTGCAACAAAAATATACCTTTCTTCTACAAGAAATGTGGACATATGAAGAAGACTTGTCTTAAGTATAAGGCATGACTAGAAAAGAAAGATATTCTAATACATTTAACATGTCATCAATCTTTTTTTGACTAATGTTCCAAGTTATATATGGTGGATTGATTTTGTCACGGCATTTTATGTTGCTAATGATATGTAAGGCTTTTTAAACCTAAGGAAGCTAAAGGAAAGTGAGCAAAACATCTATTTACGAAATTATATGCATTGTTATGTTGAAACTATGAAGACTTACAATTTAATTTTAAAATATGGTTTTTTATTAGACCTGGAAAACACTTTTTATGTTCCATTATTCTGAAAAAAATTGGCTTTCATTTTTAAATTAGCATATATAGGTTATGAAATTGCCTTTAAGAACTCTATTTTTAGTATTTTGCATAATAAAAATATCATTGGTTATGATTGTTTTGTTAATGGCTTATATAAATTTGATTTAGACCTCACTTAGACATGCAATGTTACATTACATGGCAATATTATTATGAAAAGATGTCTTACTAATGAATAATCTTTTTTGTTATAATATAAAAGATTAAGTCATATATCTTAAGAGAATAAAGAGACTAGTAAATAACAAAGTTTTAACAAGTCTTGACCTTATAGATTTTGGTACTAATGTGAGTTGCATAAAGAGTAAGCAAACTAACAAGAGTATTAAGGGTGTCAAGAGAAATTTAGAAATTCTTGAGATTATATTGAAATTCCCGACTTCTTCCTAGGGCCCACTAGTTTGTGATACTGAGAGGGGGGGTGAAATAGTATCACCACAATTCGCAATTCGCAGGTAAGTGAACAACTTCAATCTCTTCTTAAAAGTGAACTCTTTCTCAGACTCGACTAAGGTAGATCTATTGCTACCTACTAATCACAATAGTCCCCAAAGTCACCTTTCAGACACTTTACCTAATAGACAATTCGGCTGTTCTTATTTAGGCCTTCGTTAGGTTATGGGTTGGCTGATACTTTAGCTGCATTCACAACTCAATTCAAAACACATAACGTAAAGCAAATTAAGGATACACGAGATTTATGTGGTTTCATCAACGTGACGTACATCCATGGGGGTAGAGACTCTCATTTACCGAGACTATCCACTATACTTGAGAATTCCAGTTACAATGGATGTCTTAATCCTCTACTCCTTTCACTATTCCAACAACTAAGAAAGCACAATACAAAGAGTGTCACTTATTGTGTCTACCCTTCTTTTAACTTGTTTTGCCTCTGTTGAATTAAAAGGCTGCTCTGCTACCGCTTAGATGTTCACCATAATACTCTTTAACTTCTATTGAAGAAACCTGGAAATACATTGAGTTCTTTCCAATGTTTCGCCGAATTCCTACTTTAGGTTGTCTCACACAGCTCTTGCTTTCACCGTCTCACAGTCTCACCCGTCTCCTTGTCTCACGGCTCGTCTCACGTTTCTGGTTTTCCGTCCAGCCCCTGTTCTGCCAGATCTCTCACCGTCGACCGGATCTTTTTCTGCCGGACCTCTTACCGTTGACTGGATCCCTTTCTGCCGGACCTTTCACCGTCAACCGGATCTCTTTCTGCTGGACCTCTCATCGTCGACCGGATCTCTTTCTTGTCTCACGCCGTCCAACCCTTGCATTAAAAGTCATCTTCTTCATTGTCCTCAGCTTCTCCATTCTGTATTGCTTTCCAGTTCTCATCTATTTTCACATCATTGGAAGTGATCACTTTTCCCAACTTATGCAGGAAAACTCTGTAACCTTTTGTCTTTGCTGAGTATCCCACAAAGATGCCTTTATCAGACCTAGCATTGAATTTTCCCAAGTTTTGCTCCTTGTTCTTCACAAAACATGGGCTGCCAAAGACTCTGAGATACTTGGCTGTTGTCTTATTCCCACTCTAAAGCTCATATGGAGTCTTATCAGTATTAGGCCTTAGTAGAACTCTATTCAGTAGGTGCACGACTGTAAATGTTGTTTCTGTCCAAAATCTTATATGAAATTTGGATTCCAGTAGTAGAGTTCTTGCCATTTCAACCACAGTTCTATTCTTCCTCTCTACCACCCCGTTCTGTTGAGGTGTTCTTGTTGCTACCATCTGATGGTGAATTTCATGCTTCTTAAGGTAATCCTCAAAAGCTCCATTTGTGAATTCAGTGCCTTGATCTGACCTTAATACTTTGATTTTCTTCCCACTCTCATTTTCAGCCAATCTTCTATATCTCTTGAAGCATTTCAAAACTTCTGACTTGTGTTTGAGGTGCATGATGTAGGTCCTTCTAGAATAATCATCAACAAACAAGATGAAGTACCTCTCACCATTCAACCCTTTTGTTCTCATCGGCCCACACAAATCAGTATGTACAATGTCAAGCACCGCTTCAGAACTGAACTCTTTGGTCTTATACTACTTTCTAACATGTTTTCCTTTAGAGCATGCTGAGCAGACATACTCCCTCTCTCTCTTGAGGTCTAGAATGTCTCTGATTGCATGAGTAGTGGTCAGCATTCTCATGTTCTTCTGTGTTAAGTGTCCCAACCTCTTATGCCAGAGTTGATTTTCTTCTTCTTTTGTAAGTAAACAGCTGCTTGTCTTGTCCTCATCAATCACATATAAATTTCCAGCTGTTTTCTTCCTGGCTGCAACAGTATTGCCTTCTTTACTCTTTACCTGGCAACCTGTTTTTGTGAATACTACCTTATGGTCTTCATTGCATAACTGAATGATAGATGCTAAATTATATCTGAGTCCTTCAACGTGCAAAACATTTTTCAACTTTCCTCTTCCAATCTTTACTGACCCCTGACCATTAATGCTGAGTGAATCATCATTGTCAAACTTAACTCTACCTTTTCTTGATTTGTTTAGCTTTGATAATTTATACTTGTCTCTCGCCATGTGCGAAGTACATCTACTATCAAGGATTCATTGTTTATCCTTGCAGTCAGCTTTGAGTGCAATTTCAGCTATATTAACCACCTCCCTTTTAGCTTTATACTCCTTCTTTTGAATTGGCTGGAAGATAACTTTCTCCTTTTTCTCAGCTTTGACTATACCACTTGCTTTCACTGTGCCATTGAGTGCCTTCTCTTGCTTAAGGAGAAGTGTCATGCATCTCTTGGCATTATGGCCATCCTGCCCGCACCTTTCACACTGTTCCAGGTCTGCCAATATAGCAAACTTGTTCTTTAAAACCATTGGTTTGGGCTTCCACCAACAATTCTTATTAGCGTGTCCTTGCCATTTATAGTATGTGCAAGTACTCACGACAGGTGTTCTCTTCTAAATTCTGTATTGTCTCCCCTTGTATGTAGCATTGTATCTTCTCAAGTTGGAGACATATACTGGCCTTCTCCACCAACGGTTACTCGCCTTATGACCCCAAACTCCATAATAAAGGCAATGACCTTGAAATTGCCTTTTATTGGGTTTGATCACAACTTGTCTTCTTCTGTTCATCACTTGCTGTGTAGGCAAAGTAGCTGGCTTCTTTGCTTGTGTGACTTTCATTTCAGTCACCTTCTCCTTCCTCCTCTATTCAACCGTAGCCCTCTACTGGCTGACTTTCTTTTCTTCCTTCTTGTTTGCCACCTTAGGTTGCTTCTTCAGATCTTCTTTATTCTCAATTATCTTCTTCTAAGTCACAACCTTCTCTTTCAACTTCTGTGGCACATTCTTATTTTCTTTAGGCAATGCAACCTCAAATTGCTGCACTTTGTCTACATTCTTCTCTCTTTTTTCTGAACTTATTTCTCTTATCATTTTAAGCTTCTGCAAGTTCTCTTTACTACTTTTGAGTTGTTGCTGAAGTCTCAGCAACTCTTTCTCCATTTCTTCAATTTTTGAAGCCCTTAAGCCAAGTTTTACTATAAGGTCTTCACATATTTTGATCTGTTCTTCAAATCTTCTCTTCAAGTCAATATGCTCAGCCCTTATTTCATCCTTTTGACTTTCAGCTTCCTCAGACTTTGCTTCAACTTGTTTTATATGGGCCTCCAACCTTCTTATGGTTCTGCCCCTTCTGACTATCTCCTTTGAAGCTGCTTCCAGCTCAGCTTCAAGATCTGACTCTTCTTCATCAACTTCCTCTTCCTCTTCCTCTTCAGAGATTGAGCTACCACCTTGTGCTGATGCCATAAAGACATACTCATCTGATGAGTCTTCATCTTCCTCCTCATCAGCTTCTTTTGTCCGACTCACATAACTCTTGAATGAGCCTCTCGTCTTCCTCTGTAGGTTGGCAATCTTCTTACTGGACTTCTTTGATTTGAATGATGATCTTCTCCATCTTGAATTCTGCTCATCATCACCATCCTCATCTTCATCATCAAGTTTCACTTTGCACTGAGAAGCAAAGTGTCCAGTCTACCCACAACGATAACATTACAAAGACAACTGTCCTTTTCCCTTCTTAGACCCCTTTTTGAATTTTCTTGTGAAGTAAGCCAATACTTCACCTTCACTTTCTTCCTCATCATCATCATCAACGTCAATGGATGATTCTTCCTCTTCTTTTATCTTCAAGTGTTTCATAACTTTGAAAGTTGTCTCTTTTGATACCTTTGACGTTGAGGAGCTCTCAGTTGACTTTATTCTCATCTCATATGCAATGAGATTGCACTGAAGATCATGCAGAGATATAGAATTGAGATCTCTACTCTCCTATATGACTGCCACCTTTGAGGAAAACCTCTCAGGCAGAATTCTCAGAATTTTCTTCACAATCGATGAGTCCTTCTTCTTCTTCCCATGACTTCTCAGGTCATTTACAGCGTCAATAACTCTGGTGAAGAACTTTTGAACTGTCTCATTCTTCTGCATTCTGAAAGATTCATATCTCTCCTTGAACACTTGAAGCTTAGCCTCCTTCATTCTATCATCACCTTCATAGACTTTCTGCAATCTATCCCATATCTCCTTGGCAGATTTGCAGTCCATAACTTTAGCATACTCAGTATTTGTCAATGCTGAAATGATGACATTTGAGGCCTTCCCATTTATCTTAAACTGCCTTGACTCCTCTGGGGTTGGGTCTTTACCTTCTTCCAGAGCCACAAAACCCTCCTGTACGCATTTCACCACGTTCATGCCCATGGTTGCAAATACCACTTGCATTCTTGCTCTCCACATATGATAGTTAGCTCCGTTGAAGATTGGAACCTTTTTGCTGTAAGTGGTGCTAGTGCTGGTACCGGCTTCCATTTCTCAGTATGCTGAACAAGTCAAACTTCTAAATCCCTTCAAACTAGTATACCAAGCTGTTAAGTTTCAAACTGGTGAACGTGTGCTCTGATACCAATTGAAGTTCCCGACTTCTCCATAGGATCCACTAGTTTGTGATACTGAGAGGGGGGTGAATTAGTATCACCACAATTCACAATTCGTAGGTAAGTGAACAACTTCAACCTCTTTTTAAAAGCGAACTCTTTCTCAGACTTGACTATGGTAGATCTATTACTACCTACTAATCACAATAGTCCCCAAAGTCACCTTTCAGACACCTTGCCTAATAGACAATTCAGATGTTCTTGTTTAGGACTTCGTTAGGTTATGGGTTTGTTGATACTTTAGCTGCGTTCACAACTCAATTGAAAACACAGAACGTAAAGCAAATTAAGGACACATGAGATTTACGTGGTTCCGTCAACATGACGTACATCCACGGTGGTAGGGACTCTCCCTTACCGAGACTATCCACTATACTTGAGAATTCCAGTTACAATGGATGTATTAATTCTCTGCTCCTTTCATTATTGCAAATACTAAGCAAGTACAATACAAAGAGTGTCACTTATTGTATCTACCCTTCTTCTAGCTTATCTTGTCTCTGTTGAATTGAAAGGCTGCTCCACTCCCACTTAGAAGTTCACCGTAACGCTCTTTAACCTCTCTTGAAGAAATTTGGAAATACGTTGAGTTCTTTCTGATGCTTCGCTGAATTCCTTCTCTAGGTTGTCTCACACAGCTCCTGCTTTCACTGTCTTGCAATCTCACCCGTCTCCTTGTCTCACGGCTCGCCTCATGTTTCTGGTTTTCCGTCCAACCCCTGTTCTACCAGATCTCTCACCGTCGACTGAATCTCTCTCACCATTGGTTTCTGTTTTTCATTTAGCCCCTGTTCTGCCGGATCTCTCACCGTCGACCAGATCTCTTTCTGCCAGACCTCTCACCGTCAACCAGATCTCTTTTTGCCGGACCTCTCACCGTCGACCGGATCTCTTTCTGGTCTCACGCCATCCAGCCCCTATTCTGGTCTCACGTCATCCAACCGCTGTTCTGGTCTCACGCCGTTGCTAGATCTCTTCATTGTCCCAGCCGGATCTTTCTGGTCTCACTCCGTTGCCAGATCTCTTCACTATCCCAGTCGGATCTTTTTGGTCTCACCCCATTGCCGGATTGTCTCCTCGCCGACTGCTGTTCTACTCAGATTGCCGACTGCGTGTCGTTCTTATGCCGATCGCCAATGTGCCAGTGGTGTGCCGTTCCTCACGGGTTTCTCTCTTTTGCTATTGGTGTCAATTTTTCCGTCCAGCCACTGTTCTGCTGTGTATAATTTTTTTTTTCTCTCTTCCAATGGCTTCTCTCTTTGGTCGGCTGGTTGTCTAGGTTTTTCTGTCCGTTTTGCTCAATTGCCCAACCTTTTTTGTTGTCTTCCAACGGCCTTTATATACTCCTTCATGACACCCTGATAGGGCTTACTTGCAGCGAATTTACTGTCTTGCCCTTTCATGTGGCTTTTACGTTCTTGCCCCTCTATGTGGCTTGTACGTTCTTGCCCTTCCATGTGGCTTTACTTTCTTGCACACTTAAACCTAGTTGACAACAATTACAACCCATACAAAGCTGTGAGAACAACATATACATACAAATATTTATGAACCATTTTTCACTCATTGTTTTAATGATTAAAGATATTTCATCTTATTCATTAATGACCATACAAGATTTATGTATCCTTACTTATTATTTGATAAAATTAAAACATTAAATGCATTTAAAACATATAAGGCTAATATAAAGAAATATAAGGATAAAAGGATCAAAATTGTATGATTTGATAAAGGTAAAGAATAATGTGGAAGGTATATAAACATGGGGCAAATTAAAGGTCCATTTGTGAAGTTTCTTGAGCAAAATGGTGTTATTGCATGGTATACCACATTGGGTATATCTTAATAAAATGGTGTAGTTGAAATAAGGAACCAAATAATTATGGATATAGTGAGAAGCATGATCAGTAATTTTAACCCTCATTAAGTTTATAGAGTAAAGTCTTGAAAACTACATTATATGTCTTAAATAAGGTTCCCTTAAAGGCTAAACCATATTTACGGCATATGCCAACGTGGGGTTGTCCTGTTGAAGTAAGGATTTATAATTCTCAATTAAAGAAATTAGATTTAAGAACAACTAACATTTACTTTAATGGCTATATAGTTAATTCTAAGGCATATATAGTTTACTATTATTTAAAAACACCTATAATTGTTAAAACTACAAAATGTAAAATTTCTTAAGGATGTTAAGTTCAATTGGAACAAGTTTCCTTAAAAAATTTAATATAAGGAAAGTAGACACTCAATTGAGTACCTCATAAACTCTAAAAATTTGATTGTTCATGAAAATTCACATAATACTAATAATAAAAAACAGCTAATTCAAAATCAAATACATAATACAATATAAGTAAATATGGAAGTTGTGGAATGTAAACCATAAAATGAAAGGCATAAGAAATTCTCATGAATAAGGAAATGTGCAATTCTTGATAACTATGTTGTATATTTTGAATAGATTGACACAAATCTTAAAGATGATCCTATATTATTTTCATAAGCCATGAAATATATACAATCTAAATAATGGTCTAATGCCATGAAAAAAGAGATGGATTCTATGACAAATAATCAAGTTTAAGACCTTATTAAATTACTAAAAGGAGTTGTAACTATAGACTACAATGAGTTTATAAAACTAAAAGGGATTCATTTAGTAATGTTGAATGATGCAATGATAGATTTGTAGCCAAAGGTTTCACTCAATAGAAGGGAATTAACTATTATAAAACCTTCTCTTCAATCTTAAAGAGGGATTCATTTAGACTAATCATAACTTTAATGACTCATTTTGACTTAGAGCTATAATAAATAAATGTAAAAACAACTTTCTTGAATAAAGATTTTCAGGAAGAAGTATACATGAGTTAGCCTAAAGGTTTCACTACAAATAAAGGAAGTCACCTTATATGCAAGTTTAAGAAATTCATATATGGTTTTAAGCAAGCCTTTTGACAATGATATTTAAATTGCACAATATCATAATCTCATATGATTTTAAAAAGAATATTGTGAATTAATGTATATAACTTAAAGTCAGTGGAAAAAAGTATATTGTTTTAGTCCTATATATAGATGATATTTTACTTGTATGCAATGATTGAGGGTTGCTACATGAAACTAAGAAAATTCTCTCTTAAAATATTGAAATGAAGGATATGGTGAAGTTTCATATGTCATTAGCGTAAACATTTATAAAGATAGATCATAACATACATTAAGACTATCTTAGAAGACATACATTGAAAATGTTTTAGAGAGACTTAGGATGGAAAGTTGTTCTTTCACTTTAGAACTTATAATCAAAAGGGACAAATTCATTCTCAATCAATGTCCTCAAAATGACTTGGAACGAGAAGAGATGAAGTGCATACCATATGCATCTATAATTGGTAGCCTTATATATATATAAATATGTATTAGACCTCATATTGCATTTGCAATAAGAATGTTAGAAAGATACCAAAGTGTTTAGGGACAAGATCATTGGAAATTTGCCAAAAAGGTTATGTAATATCTACAAGGAACTAGAGACTAGAAGTTTACATACAATCATATTAACTATTTAGGAATGGTTAGACAAATATTTATTTTGTTAGTTATGTAGACAATATAAAGTCTACTACTTGATACATTATATACTTATTGAAGATGTTATATTCTAGAGAATAATTAAGCAAATCATTGTTGCTTCTTTTATTATGGAAGCAAAATTTATGGTTTTCCATAACACTACTACATAAACTTTATGGTGAATAAATATGATCATAGAAATGTATATTGTAGATTATATTTCTAAACCACTTAGTATATATTATGATAATTTAATTGTAATGGTTTTTTCAAAGAACAAAAAGAGTGAAATTCAAATCAAGCATGTCAATATCGAGTATTTAATTGTTAGAAATTATGTTAAAGTGCAAACGATTATTATAGAGTATATTAGTACTCAACTTATGGTTGATGATCTTATGACTAAATGATTATTGACTAAGTCATCTAAGGATTATGTTAAGCATATGAGATTATTCATCTCTTGTTAGTTTCCTTTAAAACTATGTTCTTTAATGTTTTGGCTTTGTAGAAGACCTTTTGGTCATGATAATTATTTACTCACTTATTCAGTTAGTTGGTTATGACTATGTTCACTTATTCAACTTATGTGGACTAAGTCAATGAATCTTATAATATTTTTTAGTAGCTATAATATCTCTTAAATGGTTCGCATGAAAAAAAATAAATATTATTTAAGGTGATAATTAATTGTAAATATCATTTGTTGATGATAATTAAACTATTATTAATGATAATTGAGTAATTATTAATAATGAATTAAATCATTGTTAATGATAATTAAGCTCCTATGGCTTTTCTTGGGATATGGCCATTAGGGGGGTCAAAGATAATCATGAATTTAAAGACTTTAAGACCAAAGTGATTAAGGAAGAAGAAGCAAAGTGTATGTCTCACGTGCCAAGAAAAGAGAGTGGAAGCAATTTTCAAGAACAACCTAGATCTACCATAACAACCTTAGAAGTCATAAATTTTGCCAAAGAAAACTTTAGAAGTTTGCAATAATTTTGCCACTCTACTATCATTTTTTCTAGAAAACATGACAAAGACATTTTCTACCCTCCTTAAAAGTGTTTTCATATTTTCCCATATGCCCAAAGTGATTTTGACCTTACAAGAAAACTCAAAATCACCAATTATACATATGCTCTTAACTATTAACCCTTCTCCCAAAAATCCCTAGAAAGATTTTATGTTATGTGACCCCATCAATGATATTCATATGAGTAACTTATTAAAAAAAAAAAAAAAAGTCTTTTCCCTTAAAGCCCACAAAATCCAAGCTAATCTTTAGCCTAACATACATAAGCCTTTAGCCATTACAGATTGGTCAAATAGCCCATTTATTACTCGTTTTCAAAGTTATTCTTTTGCCTTTTCATCTCAGCCTTCAAGCCCCTCTTTAAGTCGAAGGTGAAGGTGCAACCTCAAGTGTAGCTAGAAACCACATAAAAATCTAGGAATAAGTAAATTTTTAATCTTAAATCTTTTAGTTTTTTTTTTACAATATAGTTCTAAACATTTAGTTAATTTTAATTTAATTTTAAATGATTTGATTGTTACATAAGTATATTAATTAAAATAAAAATAACAAAATAAATAGAATATATATTAAATCATATTTTCCACCCAAATATAAACTATTATCACCATCACCACCATTACCACCATCACTTTATGTTGCCTCCATCTCTGCCTTTAATAAGCATGATAGATCACCTTCTCTTTCACCAAGCTATTGTTGCCTCCTCCTCTTATGCTTGCTCTTTTTGCCATCTCTCTTTCTCTAAGCTCTATCTTAAGATGGACTTTCTCTCCTTTACTAACTTCAATCTTCACTTTGTTTCTTCCTTTTCAAAATCTATTTCATTGGCATAAAATGGTTGAATTGGTTATAGTGATGGCAATGGTAATGGTGGTCATGGTTGATGTATCCCACATCAATTCCTAAGGGGGTCTTTGAGTTGTTTATAAGGGTTGGGTCAAATCTCCACTCTTGAGCTAGTTTTCATGATGGAGTTAGGGTTCAATCTCTTCTCAGGTGATATCAGAGCCAAATCTCAATGGGTCAAGTGGGCGCATGTATAAAGGTTCCTTACCACCATACCCGATCGCTGACTGAGGCAGCATGTGGACGTGCAATTTAAAGGGGTCGGGCATGATGTGTCCCACATCGATTCTTGAGGGGGTGTTTGGGCTGTTTATAAGGGTTAGGTCAAACCTCCACTCTTGAGCTAACTTTTGTGATAGAGTTAGGGTTCAATCTCTTATCAGGCGGTATGATGGAAGCCATATTATACCAGCTCAAATCAACAAGAGAGTTGATGTTTTGCAAAACCTTGGAGGACCAATGACAAGGATAAGGTCAAAGAAAATAAT
The DNA here is from genome assembly GCA_037832385.1 of Rhizophora apiculata. Classification (NCBI taxonomy): domain Eukaryota; kingdom Viridiplantae; phylum Streptophyta; class Magnoliopsida; order Malpighiales; family Rhizophoraceae; genus Rhizophora; species Rhizophora apiculata. The sequence continues at coordinate 518,718 of CM075433.1, read as the reverse complement.
AGAAGTTCTAAACAACTTGTTGTGTGACATTTACTATTAGGAAGTTGTTAGGTATGAGTTAAGGATGATGGAGGCTTCACCAGGGCTTGTAAATGTGTCATCTATGGAGGAATTTGAGAACCATGACCTTAGGAAGGAAGTTGGATTTGGGAGCCCATGTTTGGGCATTTAAATGGATTATTTTCATGGGTTATATTGTTATGTAGTGGCTTGAACGAATTTCAGTATCTTAATGAGTTATTTTCATGGGTTTTATTATTATTTAATGAGTTGGACGAATTTCCTTAATAAACTCATCTTATTAGTTAGGGTTTTTAGGAGTTAACATATAAAAAGGGCAGAAAGGTTGGCTGGAGGTGAGGACTCATTTTTCATGAATGTATGAGTTATTTTCTCTCATTCTTTAAAAGTTAATTCTGAACTTTCATATTTAAGTGTATTGGTTCAATAGACTTATTTTCCTCAACGTTGTTGTTGTTAGGAGTGGTGTTTGAATTTTATAGTTCTGGTTCTTGGTTGTTTATAATCATTAGGTCAGAACTCCAAATCCCTTAACCTTTGTTAGAACAATCCTATACCAATATTAGTGTTAGATTCTATTTACATATAATCGAAGTTCTTATCATTTGGTATCAGAGTCAAACCCCAGTGGGTCGAGTGGGCACATGTACAAAGGTTCCCTACCATCATGCTGATCGCCAACTAAGGCAGCATGTGGACGTGTAGTTTAAAGGGGTCGGGCATGATGTATCCCACATCGATTCCTGAGGGAGTCTTTGGGCTGTTTATAAGGGTTAAGTCAAACCTCCACTCTTGAGCTAACTTTCATGGTAGAGTTAAGGTTCAATCTCTTATTAGGTGGTATCAGAGACAAACCTCAGTGAGTCGAGTGGGTGCATGTACAAAGATTCTTTACCACCGTACCCGATTACTAACTGAGGCAACACGTAGACATACAGTTTAAAGGGGTCAGGTATGATGTGTCCCACATCGATTTTTGAGGGGGTCTTTGGGCTGTTTATAAGGATTGGGTTAAACCTCCACTCTTGAGTTAACTTTCGTGGTGAAGTTAGAGTTTAATCTCTTATCAATGGTGGTAATAGTAATAGTTTATATTTGGGTAAAAAGTACAATTTTAGTACATATTTTACTAGGAGAATCATATTTTTAGTCTTAAACTTTTCATTTCCTTTTTTCAATATAGTCATAAACATTTTAGAGATTTCAATGTAGTCCTAAATATTATAATTCTTCTTCAATTGAGTTCAATTATTAATGAAAGACAATTTAATCTTTAAATAAATAATTTGACTACATTAAGAAATAAGAAAATTATGAAGATAAATGGTTTCAATTGAAGAATAGGGTATTAGTATTTAGATTTTGGTGTTAAATACTATACTCTTATGTATTTTAAATTTTTTAAAATTTTCCTATTTTGGTCTATGTATGAAGATAATGGCCAGATTGTCTTTCATCAAATATTATCCTTAATTGAAAGGAAATTATCACATTTAGGACTAAATTGAAATGAGATAAATGTTTAGGACTACATTAGAAAAATTAAAAGGTTTAGAATCAAAAATATACTTATCCTATACTTTTCTTATTTTATTATTTTTTTTAATTTGATTAATATACTTATTTGATGGTCAAACCAACAATTGGATTTAATTGAAATAAAATCTTTTAGGATTACCTTGAAAAAAATTAAAAAAAAAATTAAGACAAAAAAAATATGCTTACCCCAACAAATATAGCTAAAGCACTAGTCAAAATCATAATAGCACAACTTTTACTCTTTTATAAGTCCCTCATGGAAAATCTCTTGAATGATTCAAATATGATGACGATGGCGGCTAACTTATAGCTACAAAGAGACAAATGAACCTAATTGCTTAAAACCATCAAAACTTTTGGCAAGCCTTGATAGTTCAAGCTTTTAGGGATTTCTATTGTAAACACCACCCAAGTTTGGTGTTCTTAATGGAGACCAAACAAAAGAGAAAGTATATGGAAAGGCTCGAAAGATGTCTTTAATTTGATCATACATTTTATATGAACCCAAAAGGTGAACCTGGATGATTGGCTCTATGATGGCAAGATGGCTTAAATGTCTAGGTACAAGATTCTTATTTTAATTTCATTAATGTTTAGTTGAAAAATCTAATAGGATGAAGGTTACTTTAGTTTATGGGAAACTAAAAAGAAATAAAAAAATATATATGTTATGGAATGATTTACAAGAATTAAATGAGGATAACAAGAATTATTGGCTTTATTTAGGTGACTTTAATATGTATAGAGATAGCTCTAAGAAAGTAAGCCTTTTTCTAGGTTTTCAAGGAACACTTAATAACTTTTAGTATGACTTTAATGTGTATGGAGATAGCTCTAAGTAGACATTTTTCTAGCTTTTCAAGAAACATTTAATAAGTTATAGTCTTTTTAGAATGATTGTTGTCTCCAAGACATTGGCTTTTAAGGAAATCCCTACACATGGATGAATAGACAAATAAGAGGTAAAAATATTTGCAAGAGACTAAACAAAGTAATTATGACAATAAATTGGTAACTTCTTTTTCCTATCTACCTAGCTTATTCATAAGGATCTTATTATTTTAGATCATAAACTAGTTGTGTTGTGTTTAAACTTGTAGTGCAAAATGATTAAGATAAGTTTCAAATTTGAGAATAAATATCTTACTTTAAAGGAAGTCAAGAGTTCATAAAAGTTTAATGCAAAGGCACTAGAGAGGGTTTAAAGATGTTTCGTTTGGTCACTAAATTAAAATCTTGTAAAAGGGCTTTAACAGCTTGGAGCAAAAGCAAATTTAGGAATAACAAGAGAAGATGAAGTTTCCGACTTCTCTCTAGAATCTACTAGTTTGTGATACTGAGAGAGGGGGTGAATCAATATCACCATAATTCGCAATTCGCAGGTAAGTGAACAACTTCAACCTATTCTTAAAAGCGAATTCTTTCTCAGACTCGACTAAGGTAGATCTATTGCTACCTACTAATCACAATAGTTCCCAAAGTCACCTTTCAGACACCTTACCTAATAGACAATTCGGATGTTCTTGTTTAGGCCTTCATTAGGTTATGGGTTGGCTGATACTTTAGCTGTGTTCACAACTCAATTCAAAACACAGAACGTAAAGCAAATTAAGGACACACGAGATTTACGTGGTTCCGTCAACGTGACGTACATCCACGATGGTAGGGACTCTCCCTTACCGAGACTATCCACTATACTTGAGAATTCCAGTTACAATGGATGTTTTAATCATCTGCTCCTTTCACTATTACAAATACTAAGTAAGTACAATATAAAGAGTGTCACTTACTGTGTCTACCCTTCTTCTAGCTTATCTTGCCTTTGTTGAATTGAAAAGCTGCTCCACTGCCAGTTAGAAGTTCACCGCAACGCTCCCTAACCTCTGTTGAAAAAATCTGGAAATACGTTGAGTTCTTTCCGATACTTCACCGAATTCCTTCTCTAAGTTGTCTCACACAGCTCCTACTTTCACCATCTCACGGTCTCACCCATCTCCTTGTCTTACGGCTTGCCTCACATTTTTGGTTTGCCATTCCATGTCTCATGCACATTTTTGGTTTGCACCCTTTGCTGGTCTCACGCCTCACATACGTTTCTGGTCTCACGCCGACGCACGTTCTGGTCTCACACCGTCGCACGTTCTGGTCTCACGCCGTCCAGCCGGATCTCTCTCACCGTCCAATCAAATCTCTCTGTCTCAAGCTGTCGCACGTTCTAGTCTCACGCCGTCTAGCCGGATCTCTCTGTCGCAAGCTGTTGCACGTTCTGGTCTCACGTTGTCCAACCAGATCTCTCACCATTCAGCTGGATCCCTTTATCTCATTGCCATGTTGTCTCCTCGCCGACCGCTGGTGTGCCGGTGGTGTGTCATTCCTCATAGGTTTCTCTCTCTTGTTGGTGGTGTGTCATTCCTCACGGGTTTTTCTCTTTTACCGATGGTGTGTCGTTCCTCACCCTTGCCGTCCACTCTGATTTTGCTGTATATAATTTCTCTCTTGTCCAACGGCTTCTCTCTTTGGTCGGCTGGTTGTCTAGGTTTTTCTGTCCATTTTTCTCAATTGACGACCACCCTGTTTGTTTTGCTCAATTGCCAACTTCTTTTTTGTTGTCTTCCAATGGCCTTTATATACTCCTCCATGACACCATAATAGGGCTTACTTGCGGCGAATTATTATCTTGCCCTTCCATGTGACTTTTACGTTCTTGCCCCTCTATGTGGCTTTTACCTTCTTACCCTTCCATGTGGCTTTACTTTCTTGCACACTTAAACCTAGTTGACAACAATTACAGCCCATACAAAGCTGTGGGAATAACAATCTCCCCCTTTGTAATTGTTGGCAACACTCATAACAAAAACTACTATGTAGCAGTTTCAACTCCCCCTAAATATGCACACCCCCTTTCTTAACAGCTCCCCCTGCACTGTTGCTTCTCTCCCCCTTTGCCAACCAATTACAAATCTGAAAAACTCGCAAAGTGGAGATGGAGGATTCACCTAAGCTTCAGGCTTAAGGAGGCATTTGCACAGATAGACTCAATCTGTGCTTTTCAAACAGCTCTGTGGACAAACGTTTAGTTAAAATATCTAAAATCCAAGAAAGTACATCATTTCTCCAATCAATGACATCTCAAATTCCTCACTCATCTTCTGTGCAAAATCTTGGCATAACTCAGAGTGATCCCCTCCAAAGATGATGTCATCTACATATACTATGATTATCAGCTGGCTTTTCTCTGAGTTGAACACATACAGGTTATTATCAACCGTTCCTCTTCTGAAATTCAATCTTCTCAAGTACGCATCCAACCTACTGTACCATACTCTTAGAGCTTGCTTAAAACCATACAAGGCTTTCTTCAACTTACACACATGTGTCGCATCCTCACTGATTTGTATTTCATCGGGTTGTTCAATATACACCTGTTCTTTCAGGAGCCCATTTAGAAAGGCGGATTTCACATCCATTTGATAGACTTTATACCTCTTGTGTGCTGTCAAAACTAAGAACATTCTGATAGTTTCTAACCTTACTACTGGTGCAGAAGTTTCATCAACATCTACCCCTTCTATCTGAGTGTAGTCTTTACAAACCAGCCTGATCTTATTCCTCACCACTTTGCTATCTTCATTATGTTTATTCCTAAACACCCACTTTGTTCTCATGGCATTCTTATTAAGGGTTCTTAGAACCAGCTCCCATGTATCATTCTTCTCAATTTGATGCAGCTCCTCATTGATAACTTTGACCCAGGTTTTGTCTTGAATAGCCTCTTCAACAAATTTAGGTTTACTTGTAAGAGTAGAGCAGTAGCTCTCACAATTCTTCTTCTTGTTGTAACTCCTACTAATGGGTCACCTATGATCTGATCTCCTTGATGAGCACTGGTCTATGTTTTCTTTGTCCTTCTTCCTTGCACCATCTTTGTTGCAAGAGGATCTCTTTCTTTATCTTCAGACTCACTCTTCTCTGAGTCTGAACTTACTTCTTGTTCCTTTTCTTCACGTTGGTCTGATTCTTCATCTACATTGAAGTCATCTTCTTCATTTTCCTCAGCTTCTCCATTCTACATTGTTTTCTAGTTCTCATCTATTCTCACATCATTGGAAGTGATCACTTTTCCCAACTTATGCAGGAAAACTCTGTAACCTTTTGTCTTTGCTGAATATCCCACAAAGATGCCTTCATCAGACCTAGCATTGAATTTTCCCAAGTTTTGCTCCTTGTTCTTCACAAAACATGGGCTACCAAAGACTCTAAGATACTTGGCTGTTGTCTTCTTCCCACTCCATAGCTCATATGGAGTCTTATCAATATTGGCCCTTAGTAGAACTCTGTTCAATAGGTGCACGGCTGTAAATATTGCTTCTATCCAAAATCTTGTGTGAAGCTTAGATTCCAACAATAGAGTTCTTATCATTTCAACCATAGCTCTATTCTTCCTCTCTACCACCCTGTTCTGTTGAGGTGTTTTCGCTGCTGCCATATGATAGTGAATACCATGCTTCTCAAGGTAATTTTCAAAAGCTTCATTTGTAAATTTAGTGTCTTAATCTGACCTCAATACTTTTGTTGTTCCCACAGTCTTGTGTGGGTTGTAATTGTTGTCAACTAGATTTAAGTGTGCAAGAAAGTAAAGCTACGTGGAAGGGTAAGAAGGTAAATCCACGCGTAAGGGTAAGAACGTAAATCCGCCACATAAGCCCTATTAGGGTTTCATGGAAGAGATATATAAAGACCTTGGAAGACAAAAATAGGGTAAGGCCAACACAATTGCATACACGGCAAGAAAAGAGAGAGTCGGCAATATTGAGCATTCAGCAAAACTTAAACAACCAACCAACCAAAGAGAACACCAAACCCTACACGGAAGAACACCACCGGTAAGGACGAAGAGAGTGAACAGTGCCGTCGAGTGAACAGTAACCGCACAGTGAAGTCGTTGGACGAAGAGAGAGAAAACGCCTGGAAGAGAGAGAAAGGACGTCGTCGGCGAGGAGACAGCAAGGCACACGGCAACCCTACACCATCGGTAGAAAAGAGAGACGATCAAAGTGGCTGGTGAAGGGGGCGACGGCAGAACGATACAGAAGAGAGAGAGAACCATCGGCAAAAACAGAACCGCCGAGAGAGAGAAAGAGTTGACGGGAAGGAGAGAAAAAGAAACCTGACGGCCAGAACAGAGGAGATCCGGCGACGGTGTGAGAGAGATCCGGCTGGGACAGAGGAGATCCGGCGACAGCAGATCCGGCGACAGCAGAAGGAGATCCGGCTGGGACAGAGGAGATCCGGCGACAGCAGAAGGAAATCCGACAGGGGCAGAGGAGATCCGGCGACAGCAGAAGGAAATCCGGCAGGGGCAGAGGAGATCCGGCGACAGCAGAACTGGGATCCGGTCGACGGTGACAAATCCGGCAGACGGTGAGACAAATCCGGCAGGAAGAGAGAGAAGTCCGGCGTGAAGAGAGAGAAATCCGTCGAGAAGAGAGAGAAATCCGACTAGACAGCAAGAGAGAGAAACGGACAGGCGAGCCGTGAGACAGTGAGATTGTGGGGCAAGGAGACGGGTGAGACCGTGAGATGGTAAAAGCAGGAGTTGTGTGATACAACGTAGAGAAGGAATTCGGCGAAGCATTGAACTCAACGTATTTCCAGACTTCTTCAAGAGAGGTTAAAAAGCGTTGTGGTGAACTTCTAAGCAGTAGTGGAGCAGCCTTTCAATTCAACAGAGGCAAGAGAAGTTAGAAGAAGGGTAGACACAGTAAGTGACACTCTTTGTATTGTACTTGCTTAGTAATTGCAATAGTGAAAGGAGCAGAGAATCAAAGACATCCATTGTAACCTGAATTCTCAAGTATAGTGGATAGTCTCGGTAAGGGAGAGTCCCTACCACCGTGGATGTACGTCACGTTGACGGAACCACGTAAATCTTGTGTGTCCTTAATTTGCTTTACATTCTGTGTTTTGAATTGACTTGTGAATGCAGCTGAAGTATCAGCCAACTCACAACCTAACGAAGACCTAAATAAGAACATCCGTATTGTTTGCTAGGCAAGGTGTCTGAAAAGTGACTTTGGGGACTATTGTGATTAGTAGGTAGCAATAGATCTACCTTAGTCGAGTCTGAGAAAGAGTTTGCTTTTAAGAAGAGGTTGAAGTTGTTCACTTACCTGCGAATTGCGAATTGTGGTGATACTGATTCACCCCCCCTCTCAGTATCAGGAGAGTAGTAGATCCTAGGGAGAAGTCGGGAACTTCAATTGGTATCAGAGCACAGGTTCACCAGTTTGAAGCTTAACAGCTTGGTGTACTACTTTGAAGGGATCTAAAAGTTTGACTTGTTCAGCATACTGAGAAATGGAAGCCGGTACCAGCACTAGCACCACTTATAGCAAGAAGGTTCCAATCTTCAACGGAACCAACTATCATATGTGGAGAGCAAGAATGCAAGTGGTATTTGCAACCATGGGCATGAACATGGTGAAATGCGTACAGGAGGGTTTTGTGGCTCCGGAAGAAGGTAAAGACCTAACCCTAGAGGAGTTAAAGCAATTCGAGATAAATGGGAAGGCCTCAAATGTCATCATTTCAGCATTAACAGATGCTGAGTATGCTAAAGTTATGGACTGCAAATCTGCCAAAGAGATATGGGACAGATTGCAGAAAGTCTATGAAGGTGATGGCAGAATGAAGGAGGCTAAGCTTCAAGTGTTCAAGGAGAGATATGAATCTCTCAGAATGCAGAAAAATGAGACAGTTCAAGAGTTCTTCACCAGGGTTATTGACATTGTAAATGACTTGAGAAGTCATGGAAAGAACAAGAAGGACTCATCGATTGTGAAGAAAATTCTGAGAATTTTGCCTGAGAGGTTTGCTTCAAAGGTGGCAGCCATAGAGGAGAGTAGAGATCTCAACTCTATGTCTCTGCATGATCTTCAGTGCAATCTCATTGCATATGAGATGAGAATAAAGTCGACTGAGAGCTCCTCAACGTCAAGCATATCAAAGGAGGCAGCTTTCAAAGCTATGAAACACTTGAAGATAAAAGAAAAAGAAGAATCATCCAGTGAGGATAATGATGATGATGAGGGAGAAAGTGAAGGTGAAGTATTGGCTTACTTCACAAGGAAACTCAAAAGGGGGTCTAAGAAGGGAAAAGGACAGTTGTCCTTGAGATGTTATCGATGTGGGAAAACTGGACACTTTGCTTCTCGGTGCAAAGTGAAACTTGATGATGAAGATGAGGATGGTGACGATGAGCAGAATTCAAGATGGAGAAGATCATCATTCAAATCAAAGAAGTCCAATAAGAAGATTGTCAACCCACAGAGGAAGACGAGAGGCTCATTCAAGAGTTATGTGAGTCAGACAAAAGAAGCTGATGAGGAGGAAGATGAAGACTCATCAGATGAGTATGTCTTTATGGCATCAGCACAAAGTGGTAGCTCAACCTCTGAAGAGGAAGAGGAAGTTGATGAAGAAGAGCCAGATCTTGAAGCTGAGCTGGAAGCAGCTTCAAAGGAGATAATCAGAAGGGGCAAACCATAAGAAGGTTGGAGGCCCATATAAAACAAGTTGAAGCAAAGTCTGAGGAAGCTGAAAGTCAAAACGGTGAAATAAAGGCTGAGCATATTGATTTAAAAGAGAAGATTTGAGGAACAGATCAAATATGTGAAGACCTTACAGTAGAGCTTAGCTCAAGGACCTCAAAAATTGAAGAAATGGAGAAAGAGTTGCTGAGACTTCAGCAACAACTCAAAAGCAGCAAAGAGAACTTGCAGAAGCTTAAAATGATAGGAGAAACAAGTTCTGGAAAAGGAGAGAAAAATGTAGAGAAAGTGCAGCAATCTGAGACTGCATTGGTTAAAGAAAATGAGAATGTGCGCAGAGTTAAAAGAGAAGGTTGTGACTCAGAAGAAGATAGTTGAGACTAGAGAAGATCTGAAGAAGCAACCTAGGGTGGCAAACAAGAAGGACGAAAAGAAAGTCAGCCAGCAGAGGGCTACGGTTGAACAGAAGAAGGTGACTGAAATGAAAGTCACACAAGTAAAGAAGCCAGATACTTTGCCTACACAACAAGTGATGAACAGAAAAAGACAAGCTGTGATCAGACCCAAGAAGAGACAGTTTCAAGGTTATTGCCTTTATTGTGGAGTTTGGGGTCATAAGGCGAGTAACTGTTGGTGGAGAAGGCCAGTATATGTCTCCAACTTGAGAAGATACGATGCTGCATACAGGGGGAGACAATACAGAATTCAGAAGAGAACACCTATCGTGAGTTCTTGCACATACTGTAAAAGGCAAGGACACGCTGACAAGGATTGTTGGTGGAAGCCCAAACCAGTGGTTTCAAAGAACAAGTTTGCTATATTGGCAGACTTGGAATAGTGTGAAAGGTGCGGGCAGGATGGCCATAATGCCAAGAGATGCATGACACTTCTCCCTGAGCAAGAGAAGGCACTTAATGGTACAGTGAAAACAAGCAGTGCAGTCAAAGGTGAGAAAAAGGAGAAAGCTATCTTCCAACCAGTTCAAAAGAAGGAATATAAAGCTAAAAAGGAGGTGGCTAATATAGCTGAAATTGCACTCAAAACTGACTGCAAGGATAAGCAGTGGATCCTTGATAGTGGATGCACTTCGCACATGACGGGAGATAAGAGTAAATTATCAAAGCTGAGCAATCAGAGAAGGCAGAGTCAAGTTTGGCAATGATGATCACTCAACATCAATGGTCGGGGGTCAGTAAAAATTGGAAGAGGAAAGCTGAAAGATGTTCTGCACGTTGAAGGACTCAAATACAATTTAGCATCTGTCAGTCAGTTATGCAACGAAGATCATAAGGTAATATTCACAAAAACAGATTCTCAGGTAAAGAGTAAAGAAGGCAATATTATTGCAACCGGGAAGAGAACAACTGGAAATTTATATGTGATTGACGAGGACAAGACAAGCAGCTGTCTACTCACCAAAGAAGAAGAAAATCAACTTTGGCATAGGAGGCTGGGACACTTATCACAAAAGAATATGAGGAAGCTGACCACTACTCATGCAATCAGAGATATTCCCGACCTCAGGAGAGAGAGAGAGTATGTTTGCTCAACATGCTCTAAAGGAAAACATGTTAGAAAGCAGTATAAGACCAAAGAGTTCAGTTCTGAAGCAGTACTTGACATTGTGCATACTGATTTGTGTGGGCCAATGAGAACAAAAGGGTTGAATGGTGAGAGGTACTTCGTCTTGTTTGTCGATGATTATTCCAGAAGGACCTGCATCATGCACCTCAAACACAAGTCAGAAGTTTTGAAATGCTTCAAGAGATACAGAAGATTGGCTGAAAATGAGAGTGGAAAGAAGATCAAAGTATTGAGGTCAAATCAAGGCACTAAATTCACAAATGGAGCTTTTGAAGATTACCTTGAGATGCATGGAATTCACCATCAAATGGCAGCAGCAAGAACACCTCAACAGAACGGGGTGGTAGAGAGGAAGAATAGAGCTGTGGTTGAAATGGCAAGAACTCTACTACTGGAATCCAAGCTTCACACAAGATTTTGGACAGAAGCAACATTTACAGCCGTGCACGCTACTGAACAGAGTTCTACTAAGCCCAATACTGATAAGACTCCATATGAGCTATGGAGTGGGAAGAAGACAACAGCCAAGTATCTCAGAGTCTTTGGCAGCCCATGTTTTGTGAAGAACAAGGAGCAAAACTTGGGAAAATTCAACGCTAGGTCTGATGAAGGCATCTTTGTGGGATACTCAGTAAAGACAAAAGGTTACAGAGTTTTCCTACATAAGCTGGGAAAAGTAATCACTACCAGTGATGTGAAAATGGATGAGAACTGGAAAACAATGCAGAATGGAGAAGCTGAGGACAATGAAGAAGATGACTTCAATGTAGATGAAGAATCAGACCAACCTGAAGAAAAGGAACAAGAAGTAAGTTTAGACTTGGAGAAGAGTAAGTCTGAAGATGAAGAAAGAGATCCTCTTACAACTAAGACGGTGCAAGGAAGAAGGACAAAGAAAACATGGACCAGTGCTCATCGAGGAGATCAGATCATAGGTGACCCATCAGCAGGAGTTACAACAAGAAGAAGAATGGTGGGAGCTACTGCTCTACTCTCACAAGTTGAGCCTAAATCCGTTGAAGAGGCTATTTAAGACCAAGCTTGGGTCAAAGCTACCAATGAGGAGTTGGATCAAATTGAGAAGAATGGTACATGGGAGCTGGTTGCAAGACCCATTAATAAGAAGCTGTTTGAAAAGCACAGATTAAGTCTATCTGTGCAAATGCCTCCTCAAGCCTGAAGTTCAGGTAAATCCTCCATCTCTACTTTGCAAGTTTTTCAAATTTGTAATTGGTTGGCAAAGGGGGAGAGAAGCAACAGTGCAGGGGGAGCTGTTAAGAAAGGGGGAGTTCATATTTAGGGGGAGTTGAAACTGCTGCATAGTGGCTTTTGTTATGAGTGTTGCCAACAATTACAAAGGGGGAGATTGTTGTTCCCACAGTTTTGTGTGGGTTGTAATTGTTGTCAACTAGATTTAAGTGTGCAAGAAAGTAAAGCTACGTGGAAGGGTAAGAAGGTAAATCCACGCGTAAGGGTAAGAACGTAAATCCGCCACGTAAGCCCTATTAGGGTTTCATGGAAGAGATATATAAAGACCTTGGAAGACAAAAATAGGGTAAGGCCAACACAATTGCATACACGGCAAGAAAAGAGAGAGTCGGCAATATTGAGCATTCAGCAAAACTTAAACAACCGACCAACCAAAAAGAACACCAAACCCTACACGGAAGAACACCACCGGTAAGGACGAAGAGAGTGAACAGTGCCGTCGAGTGAATAGTAACCGCACAGTGAAGCCGTTGGACGAAGAGAGAGAAAACGCCTGGAAGAGAGAGAAAGGACGTCGTCGGCGAGGAGACAGCAAGGCACACGGCAACCCTACACCATCGGTAGAAAAGAGAGATGATCAAAGCGGCTGGTGAAGGGGGCGACGGCAGAACGATACAGAAGAGAGAGAGAACCATCGGCAAAAACAGAACCGCCGAGAGAGAGAAAGAGTTGACGGGAAGGAGAGAAAAAGAAACCTGACGGCCAGAACAGAGGAGATCCGGCGACGGCGTGAGAGAGATCCGGCTGGGACAGAGGAGATCCGGCGACAGCAGAAGGAGATCCGGCTGGGACAGAGGAGATCCGGTGACAGCAGATCCGGCGACAGCAGAAGGAGATCCAGCTGGGACAGAGGAGATCCGGCGACAGCAGATCCGGCGACAGCAGAAGGAAATCCGGCAGGGGCAGAGGAGATCCGGCGACAGCAGAACTGGGATCCGGTCGATGGTGACAAATCCGGCAGACGGTGAGACAAATCCGGCAGGAAGAGAGAGAAGTCCGGCGAGAAGAGAGAGAAATCCGTCGAGAAGAGAGAGAAATCCGACTAGACAGCAAAGAGAGAGAAACGGACAGGCGAGCCGTGAGACAGTGAGATTGTGGGGCAAGGAGACGGGTGAGACCGTGAGATGGTAAAAGCAGGAGTTTGTGTGATACAACGTAGAGAAGGAATTCGGCGAAGCATTGAACTCAACGTATTTCCAGACTTCTTCAAGAGAGGTTAAAAAGCGTTGTGGTGAACTTCTAAGCAGCAGTGGAGCAGCCTTTCAATTCAACAGAGGCAAGACAAGTTAGAAGAAGGGTAGACACAGTAAGTGACACTCTTTGTATTGTACTTGCTTAGTAATTGCAATAGTGAAAGGAGCAGAGAATCAAAGACATCCATTGTAACCTGAATTCTCAAGTATAGTGGATAGTCTCGGTAAGGGAGAGTCCCTACCACCGTGGATGTACGTCACGTTGACGGAACCACGTAAATCTTGTGTGTCCTTAATTTGCTTTACATTCTGTGTTTTGAATTGACTTGTGAATGCAGCTGAAGTATCAGCCAACTCACAACCTAACGAAGACCTAAATAAGAACATCCGTATTGTCTGCTAGGCAAGGTGTCTGAAAGGTGACTTTGGGGACTATTGTGATTAGTAGGTAGCAATAGATCTACCTTAGTCGAGTCTGAGAAAGAGTTTGCTTTTAAGAAGAGGTTGAAGTTGTTCACTTACCTGCGAATTGCGAATTGTGGTGATACTGATTCACCCCCCCTCTCAGTATCAGGAGAGTAGTAGATCCTAGGGAGAAGTCGGGAACTTCAACTTTGATCTTCCTTTCACTCTCATTTTCAACCAATTTTCTGTATCTCTTGAAGTAATTCAGAACATCTAACTTGTGTTTGAGGTGCATGATGCAGGTCCTTCTAGAATAATTATCAACAAACAAGACAAAGTACCTCTCACCATTCAATCCTTTTGTTCTCATCGGCCCACACAAATCATTATGCACAATGTTAAGCATTGCTTCAGAACTAAACTCTTTGGTCTTATACTACTTTCTGACATGTTTTCCTTTAGAGCATGCTGACCAAACATACTCTCTCTCTCCTAAGGTTGGGAATATTTCTAATTGCATGAGTAGTAGTCAGCTTCCTCATGTTCTTCTGTGATAAGTGTCCCAGCCTCCTATGCCAAAGTTAATTTTCTTCTTTTTTGGTGAGTAAACAGCTGTTTGTCTTGTCCTCATCAATCACATATAAATTTCCAGCTGTTCTCTTCCCGATTGCAACAGTATTGCCTTCTTTATTCTTTACCTAGCAACCTGTTTTTGTGAATATTACCTTATAATCTTCGTTGCATAGCTGACTAACAGATACTAAATTATATCTGAGTCCTTCAACGTGTAGAACATTTTTCAGCTTTCCTCTTCTAATCTTTACTGACCCCTGACCATTGATGTTGAGTGAATCATCATTGCCAAACTTGACTCTGCCTTCTCTTGATTTGTTTAGTTTTGATAATTTACTCTTGTCTCCCGTCATGTGTAAAGTGCATCCACTATCAAGGATCCACTACTTATTCTTGCAGTTAGCTTTGAGTGCAATTTTAGCTATATTAGCCACCTCCCTTTTAGCTTTATATTCCTTCTTTTGAACTGGCTGGAAGATAGCTTTCTCCTTTTTCTCAGCTTTGACTGCACCGCTTATTTCCACTGTGCCATTGAGTGCCTTCTCTTGCTCAGAGAGAAGTGTCATGCATCTCTTGGCATTATGGCCATCTTACCCACACCTTTCACATTGTTCCAAGTTTGCCAATATAGCAAACTTGTTCTTTGAAATCACTGGTTTAGGCTTCCACCAATAATCCTTGTCAGCGTGTCCTTACCTTTTATAGTATGTGCAAAAACTCATGACAGGTGTTCTCTTTTGAATTCTGTATTGTCTCCTCCTGTATGCAGCATCGTATCTTCTCAAATTGGAGACATATACTGGCCTTCTGCACCAACAGTTACTCGCCTTATGACTCCAAACTCCACAATAAAGGCAATGACCTTGAAACTACCTCCTCTCGGGTCTGATCATAGCTTGTCTTCTTCTGTTCATCACTTGCTGTGTAGGCAAAGTAGCTGGCTTCTTTGCTTGTGTGACTTTCATTTTAGTCACCTTCTTCTTCTTCTTCTATTCAACCATAGCCCTCTGCTGGCTGACTTTCTTTTCTTCCTTCTTATTTGCCACCCTAGGTTGCTTCTTCAGATCTTCTTTATTCTCAGCTATCTTCTTCTGAGTCACAACCTTCTCTTTCAACTTTTGTGGCACATTCTTATTTTCTTTAGCCAATATAGCCTCAGATTACTGCACTTTCTCTATATTCTTCTCTCCTTTTTCGGAACTTATTTCTCCTATCATTTCAAACTTCTGCAAGTTCTCTTTGCTACTTTTGAGTTGTTGCTGAAGTCTCAACAACTCTTTCTCCATTTCTTCAATTTTTAAAGCCCTTGAGCTAAACTCTACTGTAAGGCCTTCACATATTTTGATCTGTTCCTCAAATCTTCTCTTCAAGTCAATATGCTCAACCTTTATTTCATCCTTTTGACTTTCAGCTTCCTCAGACTTTGCTTCAACTTGTTTTTTATGGGCCTCTAACCTTTTTATGGTTCTGCCCCTTCTGATTATCTTCTTTGAAGTTGCTTCCAGCTCAGCTTTAAGATCTGACTCTTCTTCATCAACTTCCGCTTCCTCTTCAAAGGTTGAGCTACCACCTTATGCTGATACCATAAAGACATACTCATCTAATGAGTCTTCATCTTCCTCCTCATCAGCTTCTTTTGTCTGACTCACATAACTCTTGAATGAGCCTCTCGTCTTCCTCTGTGGGTTGGCAATCTTCTTACTGGACTTTTTTGATTTGAATGATGATCTTCTCCATCTTGAATTCTGCTCATCATTACAATCCTCATCTTCATCATCAAGTTTCACTTTGCACTGAGAAGTAAAGTGTCTAGTCTGCCCACAACAATAACATCTCAAAGACAACTGTCCTTTTCCCTTCTTAGCCCTTCCATATGGCTTTTACGTTCTTACCCCTCCATGTGGCTTTTACCTTCTTGCCCTTCCATATAGTTTTTACGTTCTTACCCCTCCATGTGGCTTTTACCTTCTCGCCCTTCCATGTGGCTTTACTTTCTTGCACACTTAAACCTAATTGACAACAATTACAACTCATATAAAACTGTGGGAATAACAAAAGAAATAAAGCTTTAAAGTCCAAAATTGAGGAAAGGCAAAGGTTAGGATGATTAGAAGAAGATTAAGATAAAAAAGAGAGAATTAGTACAATAATTAAATGATGCTTGGAAGCATAAGGAGATATAATGACATTAATGGTCCTAAGTTTATTAGCTAGATTATGACAAAAAAATTACTATGTTCTTTCACTTGACTATAGTTTAACAAAGACAAGGAAATTAATTAATTAAAATAAAAAATGACTAGGTTAAATGGGGGAAGATAAACAAAAAATTGAGACATGGAATGAGTTTATTTCAAAAGAATGTTTACTAGTGAAAAAAAACAAGCAAAAGTAGATGAAATACTTGATTGTATGCCATCATTGGTAATAGAGGAGATGAATGTTAGCCATTGTGCACCCTTTACTTACAAAGAAGTGAAGAAGGCAATGTTAAACATAGGGGCCTGTAAAGAATGTAGGCTAAATAGGTTTCTCGATTTGTTCTATCAATAATGATGGTTGTTGATAAGAAGAGATATGATGGAAGCAGTATAAAGCTTTTTCACTTGTGGATTTCTATTAAAGGAATTAAATTGCGCCAACATTATGTTGATTTTAAAGAAAAATTGTCTCAAGGATCTCTCTTATTATTGACTTATCTGCTTATGGAACTTCATATATAAGGTTATAGCTAAGGTTACAATGAATTGGAAGAAAGTTTTTCTTGATTGCTCAGTGACCAAGAGCTAAACAAACTTTGTGCTAGGAAGTTATATTAATGAAAATATTGTCATTATACATGAAGTTTTTCATGGTCTACACATAAAGAGAAATAGAGGGTCTTGTAGTATGGCTGTAAAGCTTAACATGAGTTAGGCTTACGATAGAGTGAAATGGGGCTTCTTACAAAAAGTGCTAGTAGAGTTGGGTTTTTGCTAAGAGTGGATTAATTTGGTCATGTAGCATTACTATGATTTGATACTCAATAGTTATGAATGACACAAACTTGAAGCTTTTTAAACTAACTAGGGGCTTAAGGCAAAGGGATCTATTATCGCCATAACTATTTATTTTGGTTTATGATGTTTTCCTTAAGTTGCTAGATAAGATTAGTGGTAGGGGTAGCATAGGGGGGCTATAAGATTAAGAAGCATACACTAAAACTCTTTTATATTTGTGTAGATAATACGTTGTTTGGTAAGACATCACAACAAAAAGTTAAGGTTTTTTGTGAAACCATTCAACTATATAGTTTAGCATTAAGATAATGCATCAATAATGGGAAGTCTAATATTTTTGTTTTTTTAATAGAAATATGCTAAGAAGGATAAGGAATAAGGTTTTATTATAGTTACAAATGCTCAAAGCACGAAGGAGGGAAGCTTATTTGGGTTTAACTATAATATGGGTAAATTAAAGGTAAAAACTCTTAAGTTTTGAAAAAAAATTTTGATAAAAGTAGCCATTTAAGTTAATCCCACTTATATCATAACTTGTTTCAAACTTCCAAAAACCTTTTGCCAACAAATGGAAAAAGGTATAACATTTGGTAGTGTAATAAAAAAAAAAGGTGGCAAAGTGCATTGGGTATGATAAGAGAAGCTTACAACTCCTAAAGCCCACAGGGGCATAGGGTTCAATAAATTAGAAGACTACAATGTTGCTATGTTGGCAAAGCAGGCTTGGAGACTAATCACTAATCTTGGCTCTTTTTGGGCTAGAGTTTTAAAAGGCAACTACTTCTTGATTAAAGATTATTTGTATACAATAAAAAAAGGTGAAAAAGCTTTATGGTTATGGAGTAGTTTAATTGAAGCAAGGGATCTATAGAGGAGTGGTCTATGATGGAATCTACAAGGGGAAAAGATATTCAAATTTGGGAGGATGAATGGATTCTCTCACGGGTAGGTTTTAGGCTCACATCCATGAGGCCCCACAATAGCTAAGTTATGATGGTTGTAGATCTCATAGAGCAACATGGCATGAGATTGAGTCATCAACTCTTAGATTAGCTCTTCTCTGCAGAGGAAGCTACTACTATTGAATAGATTCTAGATGGTGGTCATAGAAAGATAACCCAGTGTGGCACTTTGATAAGAAACAAAAGGAGACTAAAGTGTCAAAATTGGTTGCCTTTTATTAAGTAGACTAGAGAGTGCACCAAACTAGAACAAGTTTCACCTTAAGTAAGCCTTTCTCATATGATTGTTGGAAAAGACTTTGGAAAATGCCAGTACAATCAAAGGTAAGGGTCCTCATATGGAAAATTATTAACAATTTCCTAACAACCATGAAGAAAATCTTTATAAAAGAGGTTGTGATGATTCACCTTTATATTGCACTATGTTGCTTATGCAATAAGAAAGTAAAAACTATAGAACATTTACTATTTTTTTTTTTGTAATTACGCAAAGGCTACTTGGTTTGCTGGTAATTTGGGCAATAAAGTTAAAGATGGAGAGATTAAATTAATTAAAGAATGGTGGTGTCTTATGTTAGCCAATATATAGCTAAGAAATATGAAGGAATTATGGAAATGATGAGGCTAATTAGTTGGTACATATGGAAAGCATGAAATGACTTCTACTTTAACTAATTTCCCGTTGATCCAAGTTCAATAATGCAAAAAGCTACTAAGGCATGTGTAGAGGGGGCCTCAGCAAAATTGCCTTTCATCACTGCTAATCTTATGTCTAATATGATGGCAACCATCATATCAACCTAAGAGAGATCACTTGCTAGAAAATTGAAGATCAAATGTGAAGTCGTTTGTTATTAGGCCAATAAAGAAGTAGGGTTAGTAGAGGTTTGTTGAAATGAAGAATATAGAATAGTGTAGGGTTACATCTTATTCCAAAATTGCTCTTTAGTTACAGTAGCAAGAGCTTTAGCATAGAGCGAGGCTGTCAGATTGGCCATTTCTCTTGATGGGAAAATTTTTACCATAGAAAATAATGCACTTCAATTAGCCAAGACTTGTAAGCTTAAGCAAGAAAAGTCTCCTTGAGAGACAATTGCAATCATTGAAGAGTGTAAGCAAGTCTTGGGTTATTGTCAAGGTAGTGCACTACATTAAGCACCAAGCAAATCAAGTGACAGATTGGGTTGCCAAAGCCGCGAAAGCTTGAATTTGCCCATATGACTAGATTCTTTTTTTCCCTTATAGAACTTTGTAATTTTCTGATTGCAAATGTAAACGTTTTGATCTGTAATTGAAGTTGATTTGCCTTATTCTTTAAAAAAAAACAAAAACAAAAAAAAAAAACAAAGAAAAAAGGTCAACTACGTATCCGCTAGTTTGGATTTATTTCATCTCAGCATTGTAAGAGTTCTTTTTCAGTATAGATAATATAATGATATACGTGTGCATGCTCTGAATTCCTCTTCTTTGCAACTCAAAACATTCACGCCTTTCCAATAAACTCCACATCGAACACAAGAACAGACTCCGGAGGGATGATACATGAACCTGCATTAAGATGAAGGTGGCCAGAGCGAAATCTTCTTTAGACACGAAGTATCTGTGTTAAAATTCTGTAGTTGTCAATCAAAACAGAGGAAAAGTCACCGTACTGATATACTTTTGTGCATAAAGAGTAATAAATATATGAGCGTGGTTACGGGAATGACCTTGACCCGTTGACATGATGGTATGGGTTCCATGCTGTTTTTAGGGTTTTTTTTTTTGGTGTTGCGTAAAACAGGCCATGTTCAAGACACAACGTAAAAGAAGAATCATGCACAATTTTTTCATTCCAGTTTGCACATTTCATTATTTTTGTTACGCATTTTACTTCATTTCTTTGTACATTTTATATACTTTTTTTTTCAATAAAAAGTACAGAGGTTCACATCTGCTACATCAGTTGCGTCAGGACTCGGTCCGCGGGACTCGTCCGCCTGGCTTTTTCCTAAATACGTATAAACTAGCTATACAGTTAGATGGAAAGGAATCTTGCCAGCCAAATGGAAAACTTATTACCTCCTCTGCACCCAGCTCCTCTCATGCCATAACCCAGTCCTGGAGGCAGCTTCAATACTCTCTTTCCCCCTGAATTAAGTCAAATAAGACCATATGCTGACATGGATCATATATATGTACTATTACACGACCAAAAATCAAAAGCAAAATTAAAAAGAGAGAGAGAGAGAGAGAGAGAGAGAGAGAAAAGAATAGTGAGTTCTCTTCAAAGATACTGTGAGTGACTGATACATACCAGCCAGCATTGGGGGAACGCCCTCGCCACCTAAAATACCTTCATCCCAGCCTTTAATGACCTGTGAAGTTCATGACATTTTGCAGCAGTACTTATATTCTACCCACTGTTTATAATTTATATCGATAGAAATTCCAAAATTTAAAAAAGAAAAAAGAGAATAATAATAAATAAATGCAAAACTGTAAAAGCGCTATTCCATTTATCCAGCTTTCCCATTCCTGCAACACTCTTTGAATCCGACGATATAGCTTCATCAACTGACTGTGTTACTTTCTGGCAGTTGTGAAACACAATAATAATATTTCCTGATATATTTCTAGGAGGAATCTTGTTGAATTATCGATCTAACAAGAAAATGAACATTTCACATCCCAAAATGCAATCAACCAATTAAGGAATTTCTTATGTCAAGGCATTCCATTTGATTCTTTTCAAACGCCAAACTGGCATGCAAGCCAAGCATAAAGTTTGATGAAATTATGAGTTTCCACATACCTCGCCAACGCCTACCCGAAATGTAAGAGGCTTCCCACGATTATAGCTGCTATCAAAAACCTTGCCATTTTCCAATTTGCCAACATAGTGTGCCTGTCCATTTGTTTGCCCACAAAGAAAAGTTAAAAAATAAAAAAGCCAACAAGCAAACCAAAACTTTAAGAGCTATTGGAAGAAAGAAAGAGTATCGAATGGTCAATATTTATTCTTCTTCTGTCTCTCTCTCTCTCACTCACACACACACAATTATGTTACTCGAATGCTTTCAAAATCTCGCAATAAGGTTGAATCAGGGTTCGAAATTTAGGACAATTGTTGATTTCTAAGAAACTGAATCTGGCATGATGTAAAAGAGGGTTTTTTTTTTTTTTTTTGTGTGTGGTTTCGGAATCAGTACCTTAATCAGCTGACCCTTGACTGCTTCAGGGCCAGTCCCCACAACTTTGTCACAGAAGGCAAGGCCAGAGGGAGCTAGCGTAAGTTCACATGGAGTTTTGTCAGCTGCTGCAATTGGTTGTGATTGCAAGAGAACATCAAGAATGCCTATGCAGAAGCCAAGACCAATTGCTTCCCTTCTCCCAAGCAAAATTTGGTTTCCCTTTACCTGAGATTGTTGAATTAAGCTCTCCCTCTCCTGGTGGGGACACGAGAACTTGACATTCGATGCTCCTTTTACGTCAAGATTTCTGATGAGAGGCGAGTTGTGCAGGTTGAGCATTCCGGGATTACACCTGCCAACTGACAATGCCGATGAGTTCATGTCTACCAACCAAAATTTTGAAACAAGGATAAATCAGGATTCGGTTCTGGAAGAGCTACTCTGGATCTCCGCGACAAGGCTGTAAAGTATCCTGCGGGAAACCAAATAGACGTATGGGCTGGGCCACCCAACCGGGCCTTGCCCCAAACCTCAACACCAACAACCCAAAAGGAGGATTACCTGTTTAGGCCAGTTTTGGAGCCTCTAAGGTGAACACTAGAAGAATCCAAAAACAATTGGCTTCTGGGATTTACTAATAGATGACTTCTGTCCTGATGCCAAAAGGTTTAGCAGTAGGATTATCTGAATTCTTAATTTTATGTATAAAATTTAATCTTTAATTCTTCTAAACAAGGAGGGAAAACAAAAAAACAAAAAAAAAAAAAACCAGAGATGGCATCTCTATGGTTACCAATGTATGGAGAATTAGAGCAAAACAAACAAACAACCTCCTTGAAGTTTTGGTCAATTTAATGACGTACAAAAGACTACAACTTGGAGTGTTAGGGAAAATTTTTTAAACAAAGATTCATACAAGTAGAAAATGTTCCAGCCGACCTCTTTGATCAATGTTGGGGAGCAAAAGTCAGTAAATGCAGGAATGATACGTATGTTGGTGGGCAGAACTTGGACACCTTAGGAGAGCAGGCACTCCAGTTTGCTTTGACAAGAGAGTTCAAAGCAAACTATTATCTGCCAGGATGAACAAATGTCCCTCAGGAAAAATCAATAATTAAAAGGTGTCAACATTAACAGAGTGTAATCAGTGTAAACTTTCCATCTTCTTCGTCATAATCTTTGTTGTGTATGGTAGTATGATTTCACTATTGGTTTTCAACTTACTTATCATAATAATTCCTTTAAGTTGGCTCACATTTGATTCCAGATGGTACCTCGAAGAACAATGAAGATGGAAATTAGAACACAGGTTCAAGATACGTAATCTTACTATGCCTTTAAATCCTTTCTTTTCTTCCTTTTTGAGACCACAAACAGTAGTTAAATCCATGCCTTCTACACTGATTATACCCAATTTTTTATTTTTTATTTTTACTTTATCACTTCGTAACCATGAATCATTCTATCTACAACTAATTTGCTGTAATTTAATTCAAATATGAATAAAATTGTTAGAATGTCAATCATATACATATATATATATATATATATATATATATATATATATTTGTGCACTGTCTTTCTCTATTCTCTCTCTCTTTCACATTAAAAATATAAAGATAAACTTTTGCTTATGTTATTGTGCAGGTCTAGATGAACAAAATTGTTCACAAAAAGGAATAAAGACATAAGAATTAAATTTTTCATTCCGCATTTATCAGTACATTAATTTTATGAGCTGTCAAATTCTTTTGCTTTAAATCCCAGAGGATAATTGTGTGACGGGGTGAGTAGTCTTCCAAAATTTGAAATTCTAATCGAGTCCTCTAATTTTTAGTTTAATTGAACTCTGTTCCGTGAGGCAGAGAATAGACTTAGAATGAGAGAGATGGGGGAGAGAGAAAGACAGAGAAGGCACCAAGATTGCAGGCAAGTTTTTTGATTATCACCAAGATTCATTTTTGGTCAAGTTATCCAATCACTTGTTTTCTTTCTTTCAATGCCAAATTAACATCTATCTATATATGCAACGTCAACATCCATATATTATACTTGTTGAGCAAATTTCATGAACTCATGATGCACCGTGTTAGCATATAACTAAGAAAAATGACATTGGCAAAAACAAGACAATGCCAACGAATGAATTTTTGGCATTGGAATACATCTAGTATGTTTTATTTATTTGTAATAATAAATAAAATAATTGATATACTGAAATGTAGATTATATACACACATATATCTGTGTATATTAATTTTTATTGAAAAAGACATAAATGAAATATATAGAATTTTCACTTACGAATGTATTGTGGAACATAATTTCTCAATATGCACGCGGGTTTCTGAAAATTCTCAGACTTGGATGATCGTTCAATCCAAGGCCTACAAGACAAAACCTTTCCATTTTGGGCCTTTTGTATGTTCCTGATAAAAGTTTTCTGGGAGCCACGGCTTTCCATCAGTGGAGCCGCCTAGTTGGGCCACAGAGCTGTATGACATCACATGTTAGGTAGGAGCGTTGAGGCTTTTTACTAGGTGAGGCTGCTTCTGCTTTTCTTCCTCCAGTGTCTCTACTCTCCGCCACTGTTGGGTTGCGTGCTAAACCAAGGATTATGTGTTCTAGAAGCTCTACTTTTTTGTTAGCTTCTCTCCTCCTTGTTAACTTGAACCGTTCACAGCACGGGACACACGAGTTAGTCGAGTCCGACATGATGCCAACAATTCAATAGCTTAAATATGAGTTGCTATCCGATCAAATTTTTTTGATGATCTCCATGCAAAAAGGGGTGACCAACCAAGCCCCACGGGTATTACTTTTCAAAAAAAAAAAACAAGCAAACAAATCAATTTTTTCAGGCAAGAAATAAAAAAGAAATTTACTAATTGTCAACCAAAAGAAAAAAAAAAAAAAAGCAGTTTATCCTGAAAAAAAAAAAAAATCAAAAGAGAGTATCCTTACTTTTCTCTCTATCTGTCTATTTGCTATAGTCGAGATTTCAATTTTTGAATCATCGGTTCACTATTTTCAGCCACGAGGTTAAGTATTTCCCTTCCCTAAGTTCTGGATTATGCAAATAAAATATAAATTATTAAAATATCTTAGTATATTTCTCAAATCTATTGTATATTTCACTAAAAAAAAGTCGTAATATATTTTTCGTAAATATCTATAAGGGGCTAATTTCAAGTTGGCGCTATTCCAATTTATTAGAACGTGCCAAGTTCAACTAAGTATTGAGTTGTTTGGGTAGATTATTATTTACCTATAAAGGAAATACGATTTGGTCAAGCAAAATTATATTTTCGAGCCTTGTGCCGCTTATCAACATAACAAGGCGTCGGGAAAACTTCTTCGATGGAACAAATCACCCCTTGTGTCTGATCAAGAAAAATATGGTACCAAAACTTTTGATAGGATCAGCTTGTAAATGATAAAAGCAATTTTGGGTGTATACCACAGATTGGATTTTTGATTGGCCCATGAAGCCACAACTCTATATATATATATATATATATATATATGGATTTTGTAAGAACCAACATTGCAATTTTGGCATTAAAATTATTCATGACAAAGAAGCTTACTAGAAAATTTTGTCTCCTACATTATCAGTGAAAAAAAAAAAAAATTATTATTATTTCCTTGAATTAGTGCTATTGACATATATAAATCACAACTATATTCACTCCATTAATTGCATTTTACAACACTTTGCGGGTATCATACAACATTTTACGGCCATAACACTTATTAAAAGTGTCATAATTTATTTCCCAACATATCATATAATTTCATTAAAAGTATTATATATAATTTATGGACCTATTGTATATTTTTATAAAAATATTATATATAAATTTATTGAATAATTTACTTAAAAGTATCACATATAATTTTAAACTCTAATTCATTAAAAATATAATATATAATTATCAAATCTGATTCTACTTTAATAAAAATATTATATATAATTTCAAAATTTTTATATGATTTATTTAAAATATCATATATAATTAAAAAGTTTAATTTACAAACTTATTATATATTTTAATACAAATATCACATATATTTCTTAAATATGTTGTATAATTCAATGAAAGTGTTATGTGTACTTTTTAAATCTATCATATAATATAATAAAAATATTATATATAATTCTCAAACTTGTTGTATAATATAATAAAAAGTTATATATATAATTCTTCAATTTGTTGTATAATTCATTACATAGCATATAATTCATCTATAATTTAATTAAAAGTATTTCATATACTTCCCAAACATGTCCTACAATACAATAAAGGTATTATATATAATTTTTAAATATGTCATATAATTTCATTAAAAATATCATATATAATTTTTGAATATTTCATATAATTCATTTAAAAATATCTTTTATAATTTAAAATTTATCAAATATTTTATTAACAATATACTAGTTCCAAATATATAAAACACATATACAAAATTATATAACACTTAGAAATAATAAACAACAATTTTATAAAGTTATCACATAGAAAATAAATGATTCATTTAAAAAGATATAAGACATGTTAGAAAAAAAATAGATAATAATTTAATTATATCATATGACAATTTAATTATATAAGACAAAAAATTCATTTTTTTTTTAAAATTTATAATTATAACAAAGATTTTCACTTTACTAGCTTTTGTTCCATAATTTTATTTTTCTTAGATATAGTTTGTCATTATTCTCAAAATTGTTCAAAAATATATACTTAGAACAATGCTCCTATAAATTTGATTGAAACAAATTTCAAATATGTAATGAAAAAGTACATAACTTGGCAATAAATAATGTGTTAAGAAACTCATCGGTGAATTCAAAATCTTATTGAACGACACTACACTTGGGTAACGAACTTGTCTGCCAAGAGGCCATTGTTTTTGTTAAACAATTAATATCTCATAAGTTTAAAATATTTGTAAAAAGATTTTGGACCTTTGGATGATTAATTGTATTTTAAATATATTCTTATTATATATTATAAAATTTTAATTACACAATTTTGTTAAATTATATATTTATTATATATATATTATGTGCACATCATATATTTATAAATATCT
The DNA here is from genome assembly GCA_037832385.1 of Rhizophora apiculata. Lineage (NCBI taxonomy): Eukaryota > Viridiplantae > Streptophyta > Magnoliopsida > Malpighiales > Rhizophoraceae > Rhizophora > Rhizophora apiculata. Next base: position 492,344 of record CM075433.1, on the reverse strand, counting down.
ATTTATATAATGTGTCGTATTCATATTATCATAATTAAATTATACAATATAATAGATAACAATATAAGATACAATGTCATTTTGATATCTTTTTTACCCTCTGTTTTTTTTTTTTCATATAAACATTATAGTAATAAAATTTTTATAAAATATTTTGTTAACTCCTACTCACAAATTGTAAGCTTAAATGAAAATATTAAGAACAAGTTTATACAACACTTTTATATAAGTAAAGCGACGCTTTATAAAATATAATATAATAAAAAAATTATATAATATTTTATAAATTAAATTGGATACTAAATAATAGGTAATTCTCAAATTTTTAATATTATCACAAAATTTTTCAATAATTCAAGTTATTATATAATGTATTAATATATACAACTTTAAAAGATATGCAAAATGTTTTTTGATTTTACATAATAACTATCATTATTTAATTTCAACAATATATTAATTACATATTAGTTTGTGAAAATTGTAATTGATTTTGTCATAAATATTCATTGAATATTATTTATTTTTTAGACTAATTAATGTTTCTAGTTATTAAGTTTTGTTAAACCTTATTAATATCAAAATTTATTACAATTTCTAGTTGCCTCGGCCTTAAACAAAAAACAAAATGAGATGAACATAATTGCTTTCCTATAGTATCCATGGTTCTTTTACCATTTTTTCCTCTTATTTTTTTTTTAAAAAAAAAAAAGAGAAGAAAAAAAGGTTGATTCATAGCTCTTTTGGGAGCAAATGCATATGCCCCCCGTGCCCCATTAGAGTTGCGCCACTTTGTTTTTCCAAATCAATAAATGGACGAATATCATTCTGTATGTAAAAAATGGTGACATACCGAGCCGCAAGAGTAACAATGATTTCCTTTTTGAAATATTAATACACATAAATAGATAGACCATGCGAATGTCAGCCCAAGACGTGCAATCAGCTAATGAAAGAAAGATCGTATGGTCCCAGCGGAAGGAGTCGTATGGGCTCGAGAGGTTGTCGGGAGAAGGCATACACTGGAGTCGATGACCTGTTTTGTGGATGAGGCCGAGCTAGAACAAATGATGGCTAGGCAAGTGGATCACAGTGGTACTTTGGGCTCCCGCGCGCAGCGGAGCATGTCTTGGGGGATGCACTTAACACTGTTCTACCTCGCACCAGCCTACGCCTAATTCATAAACTATTTTAAAAGCTTTTGGAATGGGTTTGAAGAAAATAAAGCTTTATGATACCTCCTTCCCATTTTAAGAACTCCAGCTAAAAGTATGGGTGCATTAGTTTGTTGTTTTACTGTACTACCAGTTTAACCTACAAAGTATGGGTGTATTAGGAGAATTATAAGTGTACTGTTAGTTCAACGTCCCTTTCAGTGCTAATGTTATGTTTCGCAGGGGAGTGTGCTTCCTTTTGTGTATGAATCCTTTTGCTAATGTTCTACGAACCGTGTCTTGTTTTATATATCATGATATGGTAATTGTTATTAGTTTTAGATTAGTTATTCACTTATTGATGTAGATTCATGGCAATGTGCGTACGATTCTATACCAAATTTTGACTAGGAAAGACAGGGTGAAATTTGACAGATTAGAAAAAAAAAAAAAACTTGGAATGAAACACCAAGTAAAGGCTCATTCCTTTTGTCTCATCACATTCTATACAAATGACAAATAAGTTTCTAAAGTCTTTCAATATTATTCATAAATCTATCATATATAATTTTCTAATATAGTGTATATATATATATATATATATTTTAAAAAAATGTTATAATTTATTAAATTTGTCATATATTTTAATAAAAATGTTTATATATATATTTTTAACTTGTTGTACATTCTACTAAAAGTGTCCTAATTTATTTTCTACAAGTATCTATATTAGTTAATTTTAAATTAGTATTATCTCAATTTGTCATAATATGATAGGTTTAACCAAATGTTGGCTTGTCTAGGAATATTGTTATTTTCTTATAGAGGAGATATGATTTAATTAGGTGAAATTGAATCTTCAAGTCTTGTGCTACTTCTCAACATAACAGAGTATTGATAAAACTTCCTCGACAAGACCCAAGTTTAATTAATATATATATACACAATATGAAAGTTATTGATAAAGTCAACCTATAAATAATTAAGAAAGATGTGAGTGGACTTTTGGTTGATCTGTAGGTAAAGACATTGCAACGACCAGCATCACAATATTAGTATTGGTAATTGTTGGTGACAGAGAAGTTTACTTGAGAACATTGTCTTTTATATTATGGGTAGAAAAAACTTTTCATTATTATTGTCCTCGAGTTGGGTGTCAGAGACCTATGTGAATTCATTCCTTCAACCGCATCTCCATGTTATATAATAATCCATTTATTTACAAGTCAGTGCGTTATGTTAATTTGTGTTTGAGCAGCCCACCGGCCTTATACAATTGTTATGAAAGATCCCTGCTTGAAAGCCGAGCAATGACTCGCGAAATGAAGGAATTGACACTGGGTTTATCCAGAAGAAGGACATGACTTGGGCCCGAGAACTGGTGATAGAGCCAAACAGTATGAACATATCGAAGAAATGACCCTGCATGCTTTAATTTGGAGACAGTATGAACGCACTGAGACGGAGTCAAGCCATGGTGTGGCAGAGGCAGAAAAAGACCCTAACAACCAATGCAATTTTTGTGCATGCGAGTGACAGGAGATTTTATCGATATCCTGAACATGTAGTCCAATGGGAAGAGTGTATGATCACGCAGCCCTACTTGGGTGGAATTAGTTTTCTTTTGGGTTAGTTAATGTTATCTTTGCGTGTGTATGATAAGTTGTCCTAATCTAGGAAACAACTATTTGCATCCAATGCTAAGTTCTACGAGGGTATTCCTGTTTGATGTAACAGCACAACATGGTACAATATTTCGTGGATACAATACTTTTATTTAAAATATGACAATTTATTTACAAATTTACCGTATAATTCAATAAAAATATCATATATAATTAACAAACATATTGTATAATTTCATCAAAATATTGTGTATGCTTTTCAAATTTATTGTATAATTTAATTAAAAAAACATTGTATATAATTCTCAATATAATTTAAAAATATATTATATAATTTACAAACATATTATATATTTTAATACAAGTATCGTATATATTTCTCAAATATATCATATAATTTAATAAATATATTTATATAAATTTTAAACTTATCATGTAATATAATAAATTTTTTTTTATAATTTTTAAAAATATCCTATAATTTGACATAAGTATTTATATATAATTTAATTAAAAATATTATATATAATTTTTAAATTTATTTTATAATATAATAAAAATATTATATATAATTCTTAATATATCATATAATTCAATTAATAATATTGTATATAATTTTTTAAATTTATTATATAATTTTTTTAAAATTGTTGTATATAATTTAAAAATTAATTATATATTTTAACAATAATATTGTGTACGTAATAAAATTATAAGTATTTATCCAAATTATAAACAGTATACTGATAAAATCATATTATAAATTTATAAAATTATTATATAAAAATATATGATACTTTAGAAAAAATGTATTATATTTTAGAGAAAATATGCAATAGTTTGATTATATTATTGGACAAATTAATTTTATAGGACAAAAAATTTTATTTTCTTAATTTATAATTATAATAAAAATTTTCAATATCATGCCTAAATTGACAATAGGCATCCACCATTTTATTCATTGTCATACTAACTTGTGTTCTATAATTTTATCATTTTAAATATGATTAGTCATTGTTTTCATAGCTCATAAATATATACAAGAAACAATGCCATTGTAAATTTGATTGAAATAAATTTCAAATATGGAATTAAAAAGTAAATGACTTAATGATAAAGAGAATGCCAAGAGACTCATTGATGAATTTAAAATCACATTGAGGGATTATATTTAAGCAACAAACTTATGCATCAATGGATCATTTTTTACTAAAGAATGAATAACTCATGGGTTGAAAATATTTATATAGAGATTTAAAAACCTTGGATAGTTAATTGAATTTTAAACATAATTTTATTATATACCATACAATTTTAATTATATAATCTTATTAAATTACATATTTATTGTATATGTTAAGTGTATAATATACTTATAAAAACATATATTTTACATAATATGTCACATTTATAATATAATGATTAAATTGTATAATATAATATATAATGATATGTAATGCTATCTTATTTTGATATCTCTCTTCCTTCTTAGGTTTGTTTTTAAATATTAAATTAATAAAAATCTTTAAAACATTTTCCATTAATCTTCACTTGCAAATTATAAGTTTTAATAAAAATATTAAAAACAAATTTATATGATATTTTAATAAAATTATATGATAACTTATAAAAAAAATATATGTCTTTTATAAAATTGAATGATACCTTAAAAAAATAATAGATCAAAAATAAATACCTTATAAATTAAATTTGATATCAAATAATATGTCATTCTTAAATCTTTAATTTTACCACAAAGATTTTTAACTAATTAAGTTGTTGTATGATATCTCAATATTAGTATATATAGCTTAAAAATATAATGAACTATTTTTCTTTGTTTTCTTTGGTCCACATAATAGCAATTGTTCTTTAATTTTAACGATATAGCAACTGCATCATAATTTGTGGAAAATATATTGATTTTATTATAAATGTTTATTTAACATTATTTATTTTTTAACCTTATTTGTGTTTCTTTATATTAAATTTTGTTAAACTTTATTAATATAAAATTTATTATAATTTTAACTAATTTGACCTTGAGCAAAAAATAAAATGAGATATTACTTTTCCATATTGTCAATTTTTCCTTTATCATTTTGTCATTATTCTCTTTAAAGAATTAAAAAAGAACAAAAAAAAAAAAAAGAAAAAAAGAAAAAAGCTAACTAGTAGATTTTTGGGGGTCACATGCATGTGCCCCTCGCGCCCTAATATAATAGAGTTATGCTGCATAATATTTCTGTATATTAAATTTCTTCAGCCAACCTTTTTTTTCTTTTTTTTGACAAGTATTACTTTAGCCAGTTATTATTTTCAAAGGGGCTACGTGCATATAGAAATAAAAATAAAGTAACTGGTATTTTCAGACTTACTGTTTAGCAATATATGAATTAGATACCGTAGCAAAGTATTATATCAACCACTCACTCAAATGGAAATAGTTTGCACGGGCCATCGTGAATCACATGATTAGAGTTGATAGGCCTATACAATGACGTTAATTAGTTGTTGGGAATGAGTTTTTGTTGTATTTGAAGTGCATATTTCCATGTTTGTCTTGAGCACTTCATCGTCTCTAGTTCAATTAAGCTGAAAGGTCCCATCTCCAATCACATTTCTTGGGCATTTCAGCCTAGCTAGAAGCTAAATTGCTGTCTTTCCACGATAAGGAATCAGTCTTCCGCTCGTGTAATCCGACTGGCAATCTGGATTACGATTCGCATGCACGATTTAATTACTTTAACTAGTCCTAGAAGAAACGGGAATGTGAGATTGTGATTGAAATGCCATACAGAGCATGAGATGTCTAAGCGTGTCACATTAGGATGCGTAAATGCTAGATCAAAGATTTACGAGAGAAAAATTACATAATAATAGTTGCTAAATCATGGAAGTTAAAGGATTATTTATACTTGTATGTGCCTTTGATAGCGATTGCACAGGTAATTAAAATTGTGAAAACAATTGGCTAAAAGATGCACCACGTACGTGGTCAATAAAATTGCACTGGTCTCCATCGATATAGATCATGTCAAATAGGAACTGTTACGAACATAATGAATCATACCAATAAATCCTACGTACAAGCGTGTGCGCACGCACAAACTCGAACATCAACGTCTTAAAATGGAATATTGTATTTTAATACCAATAAATCTCTTACATGCACATGTGGCCTTTTCAATAGGTGAGAATTGAACATTGGACTTCTTGTTACTAAATTTTAACTTTAAGCTTAAGTTAGGACCAAAGTTCCCGTTTGTCATATCTGTCAATTAATTAAGTATAACGTTATTTTGACGTGCAATATTAAGCATATCGAGAGAAATCAATCTGTCAATTAAGAAAAGGGAGCAATTTTAATGTATATGAAACACAGACCATTTGAATTTAGAAGTATACAGCGAGCCTGCAAAAAAAAAAAAAAAAAAAAGGGAAGAAAGAAGAAGGGGAAACACAAAAAAGCAATCATGACAAATGAAGGTAAGGGAGAAATTAAGGGCAGGAACGTAGGTCGGCAGACTAGGAAAGAATTATTACTACATTGATATAGCTTTGACAAGTGGGGATAATCAATTCTGCTTAACCTTTTGATCATTAAAAAACTTAAAAGAGGTAATCATAAAAAGCTTGTCGGCAAAGATTAAAATATTCACAAGAGATCGATTAGAGAGGTCACAACGAGGCTGAATCCGTGCTCAAGCCTATGTCGTCAAATAGGTATATACCTTGAATAGTAAATAAATCCTCGTCTCACTGTCGCGCAGAGAATTGATTTCAAAAGTTTTCTATATTTATAGCTAACTTGTTGATAATGAAGCCTTGTTTCTTCAATGGAGTAACCCAATTTCTCAATCCTTTCACTATCCTATCATATTTTAATTGGTACCACGTTTGAACTCATGTTGAAGTAATTACATATTTAACTGGTTAATCCTTGCTCAGAACTTAATTAAACTTCAAAATCCTACGTTTGATGGCGTAGGGAGAAGCCTTAACATTCAACCTACCAGACAATATAGAACTCACAAATTGATGAAGCTTGTTGTGCTAATTTAGCAACTGTTTAATTAATTAGGTGATGGATTTTTTTTTTTTTTATTTTTAAATTTTAGGGACAAGTAATTAGGTGATTGGAATTATTATTATTGACATGCTATTCTAGTGTAGCTTGCAAATATTCATAAAAAATTATTAGCCGTAAGTTTAATTTTCCTGTCACTTACATGTGCAAACAGTAATATGTCTTACTAGGATGAGATTAAGATTCATTTGCATTGCGATGTTAAGACAAAAAGGGAAGTCCTAACTAAGTATATGTTTAATAACTTGCCCGTTTTGTCGGGTTGAACCCGTCGGTGTCCATTATTATTTCGTTGCCTTTTATATATATACATGATTTGAAGCAGACGAATAAGAATTGATCTCCTAACACATTTTGCATCGAGGTGATGGGTGGAAGGCTGGAAGCAAACCGGTGGCAATCTGCAATAGGTGCTCACAGAGGCTTACTTTTATTCATAGGTTAACCAGAGTATGTATTAGCTAATAGAGTACTTGTGACCATTGTTTAAATCCAAGGTCTCAAACTATCAATTACTCATGGTCTACAAGAGTAAATTTAGTTAGGATTATATGAAATAAGTGCATGATCTCATGTTCGAATAGTTTTAAATGTATTTCATGAAACAAGTGAAAATTGCATTAATATGGTTGTGCTAACAAGTCAAGATTTATTCGAAAACCATTCCTTGTCTGAAGTATTTGTTGTTATTGTTCCCTATCAAGCCATCTAATCTGACCAAACAAAACTCAATTAAAACCAAAACTATCTAATTGTTGAAAAATCAATTGTATGCAGATGGTGAACTAGGAAAATTGGGACTCGGGGTTCAACTGTAGATTTGTGAATTTGAATTTACAACCAAATCCAACCGAACTACTATTAATATTCATGTGACGTGTTATTTAGATAGAAAATGATTTATATTTAACAATGCCGTATTTTTTTTATTTAACTATATTAATTTTAATTTTTATATTTCCTTGAACTTGTATAATTAGGGTAGTTTTTTTTTTTTTTTTTTCATCTTTAAGTTTGTGCAATAGGGGTAGGTACAAATGCTCAAAACTACCAAACAAATCAAGTCTGTAACTAGTTTCTTAGATTTAACTAATATTCACTCTCCCGTTAATCTATTACAATTTTAAGATTAGTAAGACTACAATTAGCAATTTAGTTTAAATACGGGTGACGAATTGACCTAATTAGACTTGTTTACATGTTTAATTGTGGTTGAAATATTGTGGTTACAGTAATTGCTCCAGTAATTGTCTTCACAGCAATTAGAGGTATCAAAATTGAACTCTCTAACCTGATTTGAATTCGTTTGAAAAAATCATACCTGAACAGGGCATGACCTGCAAGCAAGTTGACGTTAAATGACTTGATTTCAAGTAACCTAAACCACTTGAACCTGGCCTGCAAAATCATCGCAATCTTCTGAAATTAAACATTTTTTGAAAAAAAAATTATGTTTTTTACTTATTATTTTATTTATATATACATAAGAGTGTGTATATATATATAATAATTAAATGTATATAATAAATCAAAAATTATATCAAATAAATGTATATATATATATATATATATATATATATATATATATTTATTTGATATAATTTTTGATTTATTATATATATTTAATTATTTTATATTAATATTAAATTATTTATATTATATAATTATTTATTTTTATTTTTTATATTTATTCATATATATACATAAATGCATATTTTATTTGTAAATGTAAGTTATATATATGTGTGTATGTGTGTGTTATAAATAATATAAATATATATAATATTTATATATAAATAATAATAATATATAATTTATCTATAATGTTATAATTTATTTATTTTAATATATGATAAGATAAAAAAAGTAAAAAAAAAAAAAATTTTAAAAAAATAACATGTTAACTCACAGATGTAGAACCCGCTTGAACACAGGGGACCAACAATTTTAATATATGATAAAATTAAAAGAATTAATGAAAAAAAAATATTTTTGTGAAAATTAAGATAATGACTTGTGGATGACTCGAACCACCCGAAGTCAAGCGATTTGAAGTGAAACTCAATCCAAATGCGATGTTTTCTACAAATAACTTAATTCATAATGACTCAATTAAATTTTACTCGACTCAACTCGTTGGGCACCTCTAGCTACGAATGGTGTTTGCATTAGCAGCACTGATTACAATTGATCACAAGGAAGATATTGTTTGTGACCCTTGATTTAAAATATTGCACAAATGAATTGGAAGGACAAACTGTCTATCTATGGCCCTTGGACTTTGTTCTCAAAGCAATGATTTGGGAAGGGACCAAAGCCTAAAAGTCCAAAGGGACAGCTTTTTCTCTCAATCGTAAGCGCTATCACCTCTTTCTAGATGATCCTGCTTTTCCACGAGATTTGCTCCTCGAAAGAAATTCTGGGAAAAGTGTAGCATTTGACGTAAGAAAGAGAGAGAGAAAAGGAAGGCGGAGAGCGAAAATTATTTAAAGTGGGGACATCCAATGATGATCCTCTTCGTTGACACCAAGAAATGGACGCATTCAAGTAACGATGGAGTGAAGGAAGGATATGCCCATATAAAATGGTCTATATTTTTACAAGTGCACTGTGTATATATATATATATAGAGAGAGAGAGAGAGAGAGAGAGAGAGAGAGTGAAATTAAGAAGAGACAGCAACCTGGGTGGAGGGCTTTTGCATGTTGAAATTGGAAGCTAGAAATGATGTTGGTTATCTTTGAATCATTAGGTTATACCCTAAATGGCCATGTTATCATTAATCCTCCACCCTTTATTATGTCTCTTTTCCTAACGTAAGTATATTTTTGAAACGCTAAAAGTAATGGTCTCATTGTCCCCATGCATGCATCGAGAGAGAGAGAGAGAGAGAAGGAGAGAGCAAAACAATGTATGATTGCATCCTCCGTAGCCCCCATTGAGTTTGATTTCTAACTAATACATAACCAAATTACGTTTAGGCTTTAATATGATGTGCTAGTTACATGAGAGCAATTTCAACTTCACACTCGATGGGCAAGGCAATTCAAGATCAACGAGATTATAATTGAAGAATTGGTCATAGAGGCCTTCAGGTAGGTACAACAGATAACAATCCAATTGATGTGCTAGTTACTCTATTATAAACCAAATACCTATACACAATTTGTTGTGTATACATGTCATGAAAGGATAATATACGAAAATATCACAGGCCAATCATCCAAAAAAAGAGCAAAAGACGTATCCCCCACATGGGGTTTGCATTTTGGGCACAGAGAACAAATACGTAGCTATCATATCATATTCACGTATGAATCTGGATTTGTTTTTATGAATTCTGTACATGTGGGTACCTTGCTTCTTAGAATAGAATGTTTTGTGCAACTCATGTCGAGCAAACAATCTGCCCAAGTAATGTTATTTCCCCGATCATTTTAATTAAGCTAAAGTAGCGATCGTGCTGAAAGCAATGGTTTCAAGGCGACGATTGAAGTTACCAAGGCACTCAATGGGGAGACAGTGGTCCTCTCATGATGAGTGCACCCAAAGCTAAAGTTCCTCTCTCTCTCTGGACATTTTTATTATATGTAATGTCGGAGATGACCTCTCTCTCTCAACATTTTTATTATATGTAATGTGAGGGGTATATTTTACAAAATAATTTGACACACGATTTTGTCTAATAATTTTAAATTATTTTTATTTTTTTATTTTTTTTACACTTGTTTTAGTAAAATCCATAAATGAAGTTTTTAAACGCATGCCAATTGCAAAATATGTCACATAAGTTCATTGAAAAAATTCTCTATGAAACTTCCTTTTAGTAGTTTGGCATTAGTCTTGCAAACAGTGTCACAATAATATGTCTCCCATCGATGGCGACGCTTTTTCCGAAATAAAATGGCCAAGGAGCTGGAAGTGCTCAAACATATCGTTACTTCTTTTCGTGTTTGGGTTAAAACGTTCAATTAATTTACTCGATGACGAGATGTGTGCTATATTTTCTAATCAATGTCTTTTTTCTTGCCCTCTAACCGACTGAGATTTAATGTGGTTTGCTTTATGTTCTTACTTACACACCACCTTGGTGACTTTCTCGAAGTATTAATAACAAGTCTTTTCATTGCTTTATTAAACAGTTAACAATAGCTTTTTTTTTTCCCATCTTTTTTGGTGAAGTCACAGAGCATTGAGCATGCAGGTTAAAAACTGATGAAAAGTATATAAGGAGACACCCCTACTCTAAGGTGGTGGGTCGTCACACTAAGAAGGAAGTTCGGGAATATATAGGATGGGCCATCAATGCTGCAGCAAACAGAAGGTTAAGAGAGGGTTATGGTCTCCAGAAGAAGATGAGAAGCTAATCAGGTGTATAGCCACCTATGGTCATGGCACTTGGAGTTCTGTTCCGAAACTGGCAGGTACTGTCTGGTTTATGCTTGTTTCTTTTCAATCCAACCCCATTATACGTACCTTTTCTTGTTGTTGCCTGTTGTTTTTGACGACACCACGCGATATGGTGGTTCTCGCAGGATTGCAGAGGTGTGGTAAGAGTTGCAGACTGAGATGGTTGAATTACTTGAGGCCAGATCTCAAACGAGGCTCATTCACAGCGCAAGAAGAGAGGACAATCATCGATGTTCATAGAATCCTAGGCAACAGATGGGCTCAAATAGCCAAGCATTTACCTGGCAGAACCGACAATGAGATCAAGAACTTTTGGAATTCCTGCATCAAGAAGAAGCTTCTTGCTCAAGGGATAGATCCCAACACCCACACACTCCTCTCTTCTTATAATCCAAAGCATAACCAGAACAATAGCATCGCAATCAAACTGCCTGATTCCCATCAAAAACTGCTTACCCCAGTCTCCAGTGTGAGCTCACAAATGCTAGATTTTTCCATGGATTTGAAGGCAACTAGCCGTATCCCATTTCCTTTTACTTCTACTTCTGATCCCTCGTGGCATGAATTCTCAAACATAACCCCATGCGAGTACCAAAACCATAGCATACAGGCTTTCTTGGACTGTGAAAGCCAATCCTCAATGGGAACTCTCCCAATAACTAATCCTGCTCCACATCCATCTGGGTTTGCGATGGTAGAGGAGAATGGTATGTGGCCCGGTGCAAACTTTGAACCCATTGAACACCCAAGGCATGAAGACATGCAGCCACAGCAGCTACTTGAGATGGAGAAGGCGGCCAATGATTTGAGTGGGGGGCAGCATGGGCACTCATTTGAAAGCTCCACCTTCGGATTTGATTTTCTGGAGTCTACGATGATGCCCTGTGAGATCTACGACGCCGTTAATGCAATAAATCCCATGGATCAACTTGCATGGCCTTTGCAGTAAGGAGATTTAAAAACGTAAATCGTATATTCTTCAATTTCTAATATTTTGTTTCCTAGGGGTGGGGATTCATTTATGAACTGGGGATTATATCCGTGTAGAAATGTGAATAGTTAATTGGTTGTCTCTATATTTTGCTACCCTCTTTAAATGTACTAATTCGAGAAAATGTTTGAATATAAGGTGAAATATTGGACTAACTTGCGTTGTTGTCTTGAATTTGAAAAGATAAAGACGTAATGAAGATATATCCTTACAGAAATTCTCTCAGTTGCATTGACTGAACTATAAAGTTGGGCGTTATTGAATTATATATGCATGTGTGTGTGTGTACATAAATACACATTTATTTGCTTAATGATGTGCTAATGACTGGTTCCAACAGCAGTCTTTCATTTATGAGCAACAAGGAGTCGTTTACATAGCGTTGAAAAATTGAATTACATGCATTTGTTTGAACCAGGATGTTACTAGAGAATGCTTGCCGGCTATATTACTACTACCCATTTGATGGAAGTGCCGTGATCTTGAGTTTCAATCAACTCTCAATTTAATACATAATCGCAACAATTATATGAAATCATGGTTTTTGGAAACATAAATCAAGTGACTGTAAACAACTTGAAAATATTTTATTAGTTAAACTATTGACAACTACACTTCTTGTCCTCCTAGACACTTCACTTGTTCCTGTGTCGGTATTGAGATTGCAGCCACATATAACTGCGAGAATCTCATTATTGCGGAATTGGTCATTATTGTCACTCCGTCTGTTGCGACGGGCTCATTTTTCTACTCCACTAAAAGTCACATATAATCTCGCACAATCATTCATTCAGGGAAAAAAAGAAAAAGAATCTTCTTCTCCAAATGGGCTGTACCTTTTTGGGCCGGAGAGGGTACTGCTCCATCCGCGCTGCATGACAAAAAGGTTCAAAAAGTTTATTCTTAGACAAGCGGGAGCCCGGTAAACTCGTTAGAAGCAAAAACGGAGACAAAAAAAACTTTGACGTATATTATAGCACGAGCATTGATCTTTGCTTGCATTAGAAGCAAAGCGCCAAGAACCGACCCCGGTTAACATTTCATGTGGGAACTAGCCAACAAGGAAAGTGACCACACTAAACCATCAAGAAAACAAAGTGACCGCCTCACCTTCTCTGCCTTCAAAGCCATCTCTCTCTTTCTCTCTCTCACTTTGCTTTTGTGTTAGTGTTGGGCAAAGAAATCCCTGCTGCTTCTTGTGCATCTTCCTTCTTCCGCCGCTAATAGGAACAAAGCACCAACTAGCTCATCCGAGGTTGCGCCATTTCTTACTTGCTTATGATCTGTCCTTCTTTTTTTAATTGCACATAGTTATCGTGATAAATGATCTTGCTTGCTTGTTTTGTTTTTTTTAATAGAAAATATTTATCAAGGGTTTGACCATTTTTTGTTAAAAAAGTAATTATTTGAAAAAAAAATTAAATATTTAAGACTGATAATAAAACTTGAAAGGGTTTAAAAATCAATTATAGAAGTGTAAGATCAATTTTTTACATATTCTATGAAAAGATTAGATGAGACAAACATATAATAAGAAATGAAAGAATACAAGTATAAGAAGAGAAGTGAGCCAACTATATAAAACAAAAGGGGTTGATGAACTACAATTAAAGAACATCATATAAACTCAACAAGAGAGAATATGACTTTGAAGCTTAGAAATGCTTGTTGAAGATTAAATTATGAAGCTTAAAGAAAAGAGAGTCAAATGTTTGAAGTGTAGATGGATGTAATGAGTTCACTAATGGTAACCTTCAAAGAGTTCATGTCATCATATAAAGATAAATTAAATGATGAGTTTTACATAGTAGGAAAGCTAGATATATCTAAATTGTTTGGGTCAGCTTTGAGAGGATGCTACAGATAATTGGAGATGAATTAACTAGAAACCTATATATGAATGGAAAGATATTTAAGTATAATTTCCAATGTCACCAAAAGCGCAACAAGTAAAGATGTGTACAAGAAGTTATGGGAAAAATGCTAAAGGGTGTCAAAGATATCAAGATAGATTATAGTGGTTAACTTCACGAGGTTACAATGGTTAGTTTCAATTGAATGAACCATAAGAAATAAAAAGACTTCTAAGTCTAGCTTCTAATGTAAGAAACAACACCTATTTTGGAGTTCTGTAGAAAATGATATGAATGATTTATTATAGGTTATACAAGCTATGAAGCTAAAGGCAAAAGAGGAAAGAAATTTGAATTAAAGTATGAAAAATAATGGAAAGAAATTTGGAAGATATTGAAGACATTTTGAATGGGGTTGGAATGTTTTTGAAAGAGATCAAGTTGGGAAAGAAAAGATCTAAATGCCTAGAAAGAAAATGTATCACTGGATTTAAAGGAAATTGAAAACTTTAAGCAATCAATTGCATGAATGGAGCAATTGACTAGTTAAAACAAAGAAGATTAAAATGTAGTCTTAAAGTTGGAAAATATTTACTACTTATAGCATTAGCAACAAACTTAAACTAGAGACTAGTCAACCAAACACAAAATTCAATGTTTGATCAATTTAGAAGGAAGAAAGTAAATGTTAGCTAAAAGTTGCAAAATAAATACGAGTTATGCCATCATACTTCAAAATAAAATAAAGGCATTATTGACCAATCCATAAAGTAGCAATTGACAAATGGATTGATTGATAAAGTTCCCATAATAAGGTCTAAATTGTACTAAAATTTCAAGATAACAAAGAGCAAAACAACAAACTAACTGCCTTGGTAAAACTTTGAGAAAACCTTGAAAGGCATGAATGGGAAAATCATTAAGAAAGAGTAAAAACAAGCTAATAAAAGCAAGCTTTGTGCTCTAAAGAGCGAAACATTCTAAGATTGTTAAAACTTATAAAAAACTAGTGAAAATCAAGGTCAATTGACTTAATTGTGAGAGAGAAATAATTATAAAGTGTTATCTTTGTAAGGGTGAACTTGGCATTGTAAAACAAGTAAAGTGAAAAATGAACTTGATAGCACAATGACAATTAAAGTTTATTGGTGAGCTTGATACTAGATCAACAAGCAATTGTATAAGGGTTTTGTCTTTACTAATTGAAGAAGACTAGTTAATGGATTGAGAATACTTAGGGGAGCTTAAGGAGTGGGTGTAGGTTTTTGGAGAAACCATACTGCTATAACTCTTTGTGTTTTCTTTCTTTATCCCTTACTCTCATATTTATTGTTCATGTACTTATTGATATCATTGAATGATTGATGAACATCACATATACTACATACTTGTTAATGCATTTATATGATTACATGATATTCTTGAGTTTGTGATTGAATTGAAAGTTTTGATTTGCCATTTTACCTTAGATATCCAATTCATCTCTCTCTTGGGTTACCTATCACCTAGGGATCAACATGCACATGTAAAGTAAATCAATTATGGGCATTGATTGATAAATCACATTGGATGAGGCACGTCATGTAAGGTTGTAATTTAATGCATTGTTAAGGAATTTGTGGTAGATTAAGGCATGTCAGTGTTTTCAAAAAACATCTAACAATAATTTATGATAGTTATTTAATGCTTGATTTGTTGTTTATCAGAAAGCCTTTACATGCTTTTTTCCTCAATTCTCTTCATTTTATGTGTGCTTTTATGCTAGAAGTATAAAAGAAATAGAGATGGAATTAGAAGATGTAGCTAAGAGTCTAGTTTATATTAGCAATCTCAAGTGCTCACTCTTTCTCTCTCTCTCTTGTTTTTCTTATGGCCTTTTTGTTTTTTTTGTTTTTTGCTTTATTTTATAGTTGATATGTAAGGGCTTTTGTTCAATTCTAAGAAAGGAAATCTTTTGAAATAATTAGCATCCAAACTTTTAAATTATTTAATGGTAAGAAGTTAAATGATCATGTAATTCTCTTTTATATAAGAAAATGTAACTTCCTAGAATTCCAAAAGATTTAAGCATAAAAACCAAGGATACATTAATCATCAATTCATTATATGGGTTTAATGTACTAATACAAATGTTATAAGATTTTCATTTTTGAATTTTAATTACACATATAGGAAACAAATTATATTTTAATAACCTATGGAAAGTCATAAAATTTTGTTAAACAATATGTGGATACTAACTATTGTGATTTATAAGTCTAAAATTATAGAACAATGGAAACTAAAGATGCATGAACAATCATTAATACTTAAAGGTCACATTGCTTTTAATATTCTAATAGCAAAAACCATAAGCTTTTATGATGTATCTTGTAATTTAAGATTTTCTTTTCAAACACCATAAAATTGATGCTTGTTGGACTTGCATATTTGATCTCATGCTTGTTATTATTTAATAATATTTTGTATTTTATGGTAAAAAATTGATTATAATTGCTAATTCTCAAGATATGAGTATAAAATTATTGCACCATTTCTTTACCAATTTAAGTATTTAATTATTGGGTGTTATTACTATTTCAATAGCAAATGAATTTTGTTAACAAAATCATGATATAATAAAGGGAAATATATATTTAAACGAATTTACTTTAAATCATGTTATTACTCTTTAAGGTTTTTCTCTAAGTGTTTTTCATTGTTATTATTGTAGTATTTATATACTTATTTTTATGTCAATAATTTACTTTTCTTTGTCACATTAAAAATATTTTCATTATATGGTTTCAATCTGGCAATGTCATTAATTGCATACTTTATCTTTTAAGATTGTGGATTAAGGTGCTTGAACTCATTCACCTAATCTTTTAGACATATACCATTTTTTTATTTGTGTTTGAATTTTGTTATACCTTTTCCATAGTAAAAGAGTAAAAGTAACAATTTCTTTTAAGTTTTTACTTTCCTTAGCATAAACATCTCTTTTCCTTTGGGTTTTATTCTTAGTTTTCTTTTCTTTTTTTTTTTTTTTTTGAATAAGTAACAAAGTTAATAATTATATACATGATTTGTGTTATACCATTTAAAATTAAGTTATATTATACCCTTTTACTTGATTTGAGACAACTATATTAATGGAGAATGACAAAACAAATAAAAATTAATTTTATATCTATTAAGTCTAGATAGTTTAAAATCATATTTGGTGGTAGATTTTAGTTAGATTTGATATTATATATGTTTATCGCTTTAGTCTATTACTTTATATATCTAATCAAAAATACTATTTCTTTATTTATTATTAATTTATATCAATTAAAAATTATATTCCAAATTTGTTTTTTTTTTACTTTTAAAATATCCATAAAAAGTTAATGCATTTTAATTAATTTAAGAATGATATAAATATTAGAATTAAATTAAAATTGCATTTTAATTAATTTAAGAATGATATAAATATTAGAATTAAATTAAAATTGTCTTTTATTTCCCTTAAATTTTGTCCTTATTTCTTATTATACTTTGTCTAATTTTGTTGTCTTTATTTTCTTTTTAATCTTATTTTGTTTATTCTTCACATTTAATGTATTGCAAGACTTCTTCCAAAGGTTGTCTTGCATCAAGTGATATCAAAGTAACACTTTAGTCTCTACTCCTACCATCTTTCTATCTATCTTATGCATCTATACTTTTTTGCAAATTGAGTTTCTATGTTCCTTTAATGTTTAAGTAGAACTCTACAAGTTATAATCCTTCATCTTCTTTACCCCATAACATAGGAGATTCTACATTAGATATTTGATCCTTATGGCTTGGTAGTTGACATTATCATTTTTTTCCAATTAGGCCATTATTTAATATTAACTTAATAAAAATGAAATTTATGTTAAATGCTTTCTTCAAGTGCATTGTATCTAAACTAAGTGTTGTCAATTTTAAATTCAATTATATGATGACTTATGTTAAAGAATTTTATAAGGGGAAAGATGTTATTTGAAAAAAAAAATTTAAAACTAAAGATTATTTTTGATCTTGGAAAAAAAATGAAATTGCTACTATTTTAGTATTGTCATAAGTGAAAGAACAAATCAAAGTATTTAATAGAACATAGTAACAATTTAATCATTCTTTACATGTTGATTTAAGGATTAATCTTAAAAAACATAATCATAAAGAATTTCTACATGATTTTGTAATTGAATTTAAATTAATAGGCACATAAGGAAAATTAAAATAACATGCTTAAATAGTTGATTTTATTTTTTTTTCATAATTTATGTTATTTAATTGAGAAATAGGATTTGAAGCTCTTAGTGCTACCATAATAGTGCAAAGAACTTAATTAAGTATGAACTAATTAATTTTTCATTCATGGGCACTTTAAAACTTATAGACAAATTTTTTTCCAATTATGAGAGAATGATGAAGAATAATAAAATAAATAGAAATCAAATTTGATATATATTGAGTTTACACAGTCTAAAATCAAATTTTATGGTAGATTTTACTTAGAATTGGTGTATCTATATTGGTCTCTTTATTTTACAACCTTATCTATCTAGTCAATAATCTTATCTATTTATTTACTACTAACATATGTCAATTAAAAGTTATAAGTTTATCTTTCCTACTTGTGAAATTTATAAGAAACCAAAGCATTGAAATTAATTTAAGTATGATTGGAATATTAGAATTGAATGAGAATTATCTCCCTTTACTTCTCTTAAATTTTTTCCTTTTTTCAAATTCTTCCTTATCTAATCAATTATTATTTCTTTCTACTTCATATTCTTATTTTTGCATATTTCTCACATTTAAACTATTATAAGACTTATTTCACAAAATTATCCTACATTATACATCTACGTTATACATGCTTATATGTTTAATGATTATCTTATTTGTATTTCTTACTTTTTGTTCTACTATAATGTTCATTTGTGTATTTTTCCTTTTTCTAGTACATGTTGTCCTTAGTGTGATATTTAAATTATAAGATTTATTAAAAATTTATGATTAGCTCTAGCCTTGAAATTTAGTGCTTTGGTAATCTTTATGTTATTAAAGATATGTGAAAAGAATACAAATTATGAACAAAAAGCCTTTCGAATCATGCATGGAATGTTGTTGACTAATGCAATGATGAATGGTGTAAATCGTATAGGTTTCTTTAAATACTTTTAGGAATTACTTTGCCATTGATTTCTGAATTCATATATATCATGTATAAAGTGCTTAAAAAACACTAACATGATCACATTCCTAATGGCTCTAGATCCCAATAATGTGCTTTATATCTAATCCTTTTATTTTTTTTTTTTCCTCTTTTCTTTCACTTACTACTTCTAATATGCATATATGTCTAATTTTTGGTTGGTCAAATGTTTTGAATTTTAAGTCCTTTCCTATATAGAGAAATCTAATTTTAATTATATTTGGGGTAACTTATTAAGTATTTGCTTTGACCTTAAGCATTATAGTGAGAGTTTAATAGTTTATTTGATTACAAATAACCCTAAAAAAAAAAAAATGAAAGGTGATAGATTTTTTAAGGGAGAGAAAAAATGATTTGATGTAAAATTTCATATAAAAGAAATATTTTCAAGCTCATAATTGAAAAATAATATATGGTCCAATAAAGTTGAAATTTCATCAATTTATAGAGAATATGTTAGTCTATATTCTATAAACAAAAATTTGTAAGTCTGAGTTTTGGATTCTAATTTATTATCTACATTTTAAGAGATACTTTATGTAATTAAAAGTGATTTATGGTCTAATTAGATTGATTTTAGGTCAATTTGTTATGGGTAAGTATAACTTTATTATATACAATTGGATCATAATTTATGTTTATATAAGTATGAGATTTAACTTCAAAATTAAGATATAATTTCTAGAATCACTTTATATTCTTTTTTGTAACACTTCTAATATGACGTATGTTGAATATTCATCTATGATTTCATTAAGTTAAGATTTGGTAGATTGATAGAATACAATTAGAAGTTTACTTTGTATGGTTAGATCAGTGTTTAGAGGTAAACATATTGAGTTGATATTAACAAAATTAGATGATCTATTTTAGATAAACTCCTTTTCTTCTCACTTGATACAAATTGAAATTGTTTGATTTGTTTAATGTAATTAAAGCTATGTTTTTTTTTTGTATTCATTTATTAATTATAGTGAAGTTAATTGATAAATTTTAAAGCCTTATGTTTTCTCCACTTTAATTTGAAAGGTATCTTTTACATAAAATTGATGTATTCTTATATGTGATTAATTTATTATCATATTTGTTATTCAATCACCTCCTTACAAGTTTAAGTAAGTGGGAGAAATTTCTTGGATTTATTTGATTTTGTTCCCTCATTCACAATAAAGTGGTAGCAAAGCTATTGGTTGGTTTGTATTTAACTTGTTTAAATTATAAAAGAGAATGTAAATAAGATTAGTTTTTCTTTTTTTTTTTTTTTTTCAATTGCATGTTATCATAAACAAAGGAGAAAAATGAAAGATTTCCTTGTTGATGAAAAATTGCATTTGTAGGTATTTGCTATCATTAAACCCTAATCTAAATGTATGAACATGAACATGTTATGGATTTATTTAAGAATTTTTGAATTATAATATTTACAATCACATTTGTAACAAAACATATGAACAAGATTTGAAATTTGAGTTATTATATACTTTAAAATCTAGTCCTAATAAGTCATCTTTGCAAAGAAAATGATCTGATTTATATATAAAGAAAGAAGTTTATTGGCTAATGGCTTAAATAAGTTTGGGGGTCTTATTGATTAGTTACTAGGTAAAGGCATTAAGTTTGATGATGAAGTCCTTAGTCTTTGGTTACTTGTTACTTTATCTAATTCTTAGAAAACATTTCAAATCTCACTTAATAATTTTACATTTGGTAGTGTTGTATCTATGAAACTTATGAAACAAATATTAAATGAGGATATAAAAAGATTTCAAGGTTAATCACCACACTTTAAGATTATGATTACAAAAAATAAAGGAAGAAGAAAATATAACAAAATAGTAAAAAGATAGAATTAAAAGTGAGAACAAATTAAAATCATGGTTCAAAAATGTCTAATGCAATTATTATAGGAAGATGAGTTATACTTGGAAGCATTGTTACAAGTGGAAAAGAGAAAACAAAAAAGATAGCAATAGCTATGAGAAAATGAATAATAATGATGATTATATAACTATTACTATTAAAGACCACATTATTCTCTTTGATAACCATTAGATTAATTTGAGATCATATAATGCAAACTAAATGATACTTCATAGAATGAGTTTTTCACAACATATACCACAAATAATTTTAAAGTGTTAAAGATGGGCAATAATAGCTTGGCACAAGTCTTTGTATTAGTGATGCTTGCTTTAAGAGTAACAATAAGTGTGAGTGACACTTTGGGATGTTAGACATATCTCAAATATATCCATTTGAATTTAATTTCAATGTAGAAGCTTTAAGATCAAACCTTTTATAATACTTTCAGCAATGGTTAATGGAAACTCACCAAACACTTCTTAGTTATGACTCAAGGTAAGAAATATTACAATATATGTTTTGTAAAAGTTTTTATTTTTAAAGATGTTATGAATGTAATTAGGAATAAGAATCCTACTAAATTATGTCAAAAGTGGCAGAAACACATAAGTGAAAATTAGTTGAATTATATAGCAAGAAAAAAAATTAAAACACATGAGTGAAAATTGATTGAATTATATAGTAAGGAAAAACTTACTTACAAAAATGAAAAGTAAAGTATTGAAGAAGTGTTAGCATTCAAGAGTAACTTCCCTTTCACAATTCCATAATTTCATAAACTAGTCTTTATATAAACATGTACAATAACAAAAAGTAATAAAAAGGGAGATTTTAAGCTTATGAAGGTGCTATTATTGCCATTATCAACTTTATCTTTGAATTTAGACTTTTGTTACCATAACCATTATTGTGTTCCCCAAGTTGTAAGAAATATAAAGAAACATAGTGTTTTTGCAATCATTTCCATTATATTAGTTACATTATGTTATATTGTGTGCTTTTAAGCTTAAAAACCCCTAAAAAAAATTTTTAAAACAAAAACTTAGATTAACCTATTTCTTTCCTTTTTTTTTTAATAGTTTTTTCGCAATAAGAAAAATATTGTACAATGATAACCAATAGCCAACTTAAGGACTCCTTACCACTATACTCCTCTCCTTAAATTTTTGTCCCCCCTAAAAATACACATAATAAATAAAGCATAAATAAAGAGAAAAAAATAATAAAATAAAAATAGGTAAACTTTAGGTAAATCCACTTTGATTTGGTTAATCTACTTTAAATCTTGCAAACCCTTTTTTGATTTTTTTGTCATTATATTTATTTATTGAATAAGTGATGATCTAACTATCCATTCAACTAATTTAGTAATTTTATAAAAAAAAAAAAGATATAAACTATTTAACAATTTTTAATTTTGTTAAAATGAGTGTTAAGTGCTAAAGTGACAATGATATAGCCATTGATGTGGCTCAACTAACTTGCCTAGTTAGTTTGCAACATTTACGTAATAATATGACACTAAAATGACATTCATTATTGGGTCAATAATTTTTTTGGTGCAACAAAAATTGAAAAAAAAAAAAACAAAAGCCAACTAAAAATGAAAAAAAGAAAGAAAAGAAACTTAATTTTCATTTTCTCTCTGATGAAATTCCTAAATTTTTCAAATTTAGCATAAGAAAAAAAAATTATTAAGCTACTTCCTCTCCCTTAATTTGTCTCTTTTCTTTTACTCTTGTTAACCCAAAATCCAAGGCCAGTAGTCATAACTCACCCAATTGACACACCATCATCACTTAAAGCATCATTAAACTACGTTATCACCACTTATAGTATCTTAAATCCTAAGCCCATTCAAAGCCAGCAATGTTGATAATTACAAGTCACTATTCTAATGACCACTATAGCATCATTATTAGATCATCATCAAATCATAGGCTATTTATTAAAAATTGTAAAAGTATTTATTAAATAAATATATAATAAAAATAATAATTTTAATTTTTAATTTTTAAGAGACATTAATTACTTATTAAATATAATTTTAATTTAATTTAAAATATACAATTATTATCAAAATAATTTTTATTTCTTTTTTTCTTTCAAGCCCATAAGTGAATTGTCACAAAGCACTATTGTCCAAGCATTTGGCCTATAATAGTAATTTACACAAATAATGATGAAACAATTCTCACAATATAAAACATTTTTAGGGAAAGAGAAAGAAAAGGCCAATAATTTTAATGTGTTAAGTATACAACATTTGACCATATTATAGAATACTTATAGAAATTCTAATTTTCAAACCCTTTTTAGAAGACATACGCCAATTTTTAATAAATTATACTTTAACTCTTATATTTTTGAATATTATGTATTTGATTTATAAATTTTGCAAACTTTTCAATCAAATCTAATTTAATCTTTATTTTATATTTCCTTATTTATACTTATGTATGTAACCAATTAGAATCCTAATATATTGATAATAAATATAAATTATAATCTCAAGGGATTAGATAAATTAAATTTTTTTAATTTTTCATTAAATAATTAAGTAATAATTCATATTCATGAATTAAGATTAACATCTAGCCAATTACTTAAATATTATGATTATTAAAGTAGTTTAACTAATCTCTTTAGTACATGATCTTTTATTATAATTTAATTATTTCACCATACTAAAATTCTAATTAAATATAAAATATAAAATTAATGTCTACTTTATATTGTCTAATTATATTAGTTCCCAAATAATCATATGGTCATTGATTTCATGCATTAGATCAAAATTACTTATGAATCATCATCTCATCTTGCATAAGGATTTGTTAAATCAATACTTATTAAGAATAAACAGAACATTCATTGTCCATCTTGCATAAGGATTTGTTAAATTAATACTGATTGAAAATAATTAAAATACTATCTCATGATTACTTTAAAATGATTAGTTTTTTTATTGATCACTCAACTATATACATGTAATTCATAATATGTCTAACTTTACCTGAGGACAATTATAAGATATGATCAAAGTATATCAATTCTTATGTGAGATGCCTTGCTAATATAAGTATAAACATCATTTATACTATTATCATATGAGAAATTTCTCATATATACAAGTAATATTCTATTTGGAAATTTTTATAATAGGTCAATTTAGTGAACTTATTTAATTAAAAAAAATACTCATATATTTATTTAAATATTTTTATACTTTAATTTATTAGATTGATTATTTTCTTAATAAAAAAGAAATGTAATATTTATTAATTTATATTTTTATTAATATTTAGTTTTAAAGATTGTTAAGTAAAAATATTTAAGGATAATACTTTAATAAAATACTTATATTATAATTATAATTTTATTATAATTATTTTTATAAAATATATCTATTTTATAAATTTTATATTTAAAATTTATTAATAAATATATTATTATATAAATAATATTAACAATAAAAAATATCTTTAATTGATATATAATATGGATAAAAATATATTGAGAATAGTAATCAATATATGGATTATTAAGATATCTACTAATACTATTTTATCACTCTCAAACTTTTTGTTCTAATCTTGTTAATTATCTCATAATTGTTTTTTTATTTTGAACTTTTTCAAATTTATAAGTTTTTATGGTAGGTTATTTAAAACGAGGAAAACAAGAAAATAAAAGAAAAATTGACGGCGATGAGACAATTGTCGTAACTGTTGTGAGTTGAGTTGGGTTTTACTATGTGATAATGGATTGCTCAAAAAAAAAAAAAAAGGAAAAAAAAAGAAACAAAATCTTGGACGGTAGGTTGGGTAAGGGATTGACTATGGAAGGCAAATTTTATTCAAAATTTGGCAGGTGGAAATTGTAACAAATCGAGTTGCTGGATTTTTGGCGGAGCGTTAATAACCAATTATTTCTAATAGAAACCCATTAAAAAAAAAAAAACTTATATTTTCATTTCCGGGGGGACGGATCGTATCTTTTTGGGCCTGCGACGGTGATGTGCTGATTAGGAAAGGCCCATGGTCTTAGTGGCAGCGCTGGCGGCGGCAAGAACCGACCCAACAAGCAAGAGGAGGCTCCACGGTCCTAACAAGCTAGCAAAGCAAAGTGACTGTTCGGAAACCCGTTGCTGCAAGTCGGCACCGCAGCCTCCTAAGTATCCCTGTGCTTTTCATTCTCTCTTTCTTACTTACTTTCCCGTTCTTTCTCTCCCTAAAGAAGAAGTCTTGGTCGTTACTTTGTGGAACATGCCCAGAGGTCCTTATTCGGTTCTCTATTGTAAATAATTTCTTTAATTTGCTTATTATTATTGTTATTATTATTATTATTAATGGCAAGAATTTCTTGATTGAAAATGCTAACCTGAATCGAGTGATGTTGAATGCGGTGGGCGGAGCCAGAAATCCCTGGCTATTACTATGACGCAGAGAAGAACAGGTACTTCCTTCTCAAAGGTCCCACTTCTGGCACTTCTCGTGCTTCTTCTTCCTTCACCGCCAATGCCCAAAAAGCACCAGAAAAGCCCCCCAAGGTCGCATCTTTTCTTGCTTTCTTGTTATTTATTTATTTATTTATTGCTTTTTCCTTGCTTTCTTTCTAAATTTTTATTTTTGGTTTAATTAGCATTTTGAAATATTTGATGACTTGAGGATTGTAGCGCAAGCACGCATTTTATTTTTACGTGCGTTTTCTTGACATCGATAACTGTTTTATTTATTTATTTATTTAAATTTAATGGAGGAAAGACAGCATATAAAGATTGCTTTCTCATTGTTCAGCTTATGTGGAGCTCAAATATTTGAGATTTTGGATGGAGTTTTCGAGTTTTGATTTTCTAATTCTGAGTAAAGGCCCTTGGTAACATGGGTAGAAAGCAAGAATTTTATTTTCAGATTTTGTTCAGATTTGTTAATGTATAGATGTTGAAATTGAGATGTTACTCAACCGGATTTTGGCGTATAAATTAAACAGCAGCTGAAATATTTGGGCAAATGAGTGCTGAAGGTGTGTAATGTGACTGAATCAATGACCAAATAGAATCTTGCTAGGAACTGACTTAGAGTGATTGTATTATCTGTCTTATGGTTTAAATGGTTTCTATTTAAGCTCTTGATTTGTTTTGATCTTTTTCTCTTGCATTTTTTTATCCATTATAATCTCTGTTTGCATACTCTATAAGTGTAACGCAATGAAAATCTTTTAAAAATGATTATGATATGTGTGTTGATTGATGGATCGCCTTGAAAGAGGTACTTAATGTAGGCTGTAATATAAATCAATGTTCCGGTTAAGCATGGTAGTTTAAAGCATGACTTTACTGCTTCTGGAGCAGATGTAGCAACAATTCATGATTGGTAGTTGGAGCTTGATTTCTATTTATTATTTAGCTTGCATTTTATTGCAGGATAGGAAGTTGTGGAAGAGAAGCAGTGTGAAAACTTTTACGCTGCTTAAGAGTAGGGAGTTAAATGGTCATTTAATTCCCTTACATGGGAGGAAGGGTAACTTCTTTGAGGAATTTCAAAAGATACAAGTATCTCAACCTAGGGTATGTCAATCACCACATGAGCCAAGGATGTCAGTATAAATATCATATATTTTCATTTCTAAATTTTAAATCCTTGTTTTCAAGTCAAACTTTTCTGTCTGTGATCTGTGGAATTTCAAAAATATTTGTTAAGCAATGTGTGGATACCATGCAATGCAGGTCTGGAAATACTCAGGGACGATAAATATAGGTGATGCTGGTTTGGACCAGATGCATGTTCATGCATTAACACCAGAGGGTCAAATTGCTGTTGATGTTCTGGTAGCAGGCAGTAGAAGCCGTTTGTTGAGGTATAGATCTAACTTGTTTCAAAGATTTAAAGAAAACTAGATTTAACTTGTGTGGTAATATTTTGCATCCCAAAGTAATAAATAGACTATACCGGCTAATTCTCAAGATAGAAACTTAAAAGTGTAAACATCATTAATCTGTGAATCTGTGAGTATCTAACTGTTAGGATACGGTTTTGTCATTGATTGTATAATACTAGCAAAACCTTGACACCAAGGAAGGAAATGACTGATCAGAATGTATACCAAATCCTTTCTCAAAGAAGTATTTGCAACACCCTTGTCTAGACCTTTTCATCATGAATGTTGGAAGCTCTATACCCTGTGTTCTTGTTGATAATTTGGTTTCCATTGTCAAATTTGAAACATTTCCAATCTGTAGCCTTTCATTCCCTGGCATCTTTAACTGTATGCTTTACCTTTGGACATTGTGGATTAACATGGCTGAGTTCACCCACTCAATCTTTTATGTGTATAATGTGGCTGTGTTTGTGGCTTTGTGCATGAATTTTGTTGTGCCATATATATAATAAGAAAGTAAATGTGATACAAAAGAAAGACAGGTTTACCATACCTGTAGAAATTCACAATTAAATGTGAAGGTAGTATGGTTTGAATATAAAACCACTTGGTTATAAAGACTCTAACACTATGTCAAGAAACCATTCCACCTAAAAGTTTGCTATTAGGTGAGTCTGAAGATATGGATCATATATTATATTTTAACAGTTTTCTTGCAACTTTTTGCTTTATTTAATGGCAGCATCTGTTTTACTTTGGGTTACTAGTCTTCTCTTCCTTTTTTCTCAATAGGTGATATTGATTTGAGTACTGCAGAAGCCCCCTTCTGTATAGTTTGCATCTGCATTGTTCAAAATTAAGTTGTAGTGTTCATGTCTGTTGGATTTAAGACAACCAAATGCTTCTTTTTTAAATGATTACCTTTTTTGTATGTCTTGCACTATATCTTTGCTCTACCATGAAGCTTATTTGTGCATCATGCCTTTGTATAGCAGATGTAGTCCTTAGCATGGTATGTTGAATTATAAGATTTATTCAAAGTGTCCAACCCTCTCTTGCTTTTGAAGTTTGGTGGTTTCGCAGTCTTTTTGAAGTTGGAAAAGTTCGGAAAGATTATGGCGCAGGGGTTGAATGCATTCCAGATCCTGTGTGGCCTGATTTTGACAAATGCGAAGCAGAATGTTTTAAATCCCCTGAGTCACTTTGGAGACCTGCAGGAGCTTCCTTGCTGATGAATTCAAATATATCATGCATAAAAGTTCCTGGAAAGTACTCATTTCATCTTGGTGATGATGGCTTTGGATTCCAACAACGAGCACTGTATCCTGCCCCATTGCAAAGATTTTATCATCTGCTTAATATTTTTCTTACACACCTATATGTCAAGTTTTTGTCAGTTAATTGTGTTGCAACAATAGCACTGAACTTGTTTAATACCTCTATGATTGGGACTTCTTTAATGTGCAGTTCCTGCTATTGTTGGATTCTTTTGGCCCTGCATGGTGCAGGTGGTCAATATTTGCTCTCTATGGTGAGAATAGAGGGACAGGGGACTTAAGTTGACTTGGGAATCTTTGGTTGGGAAGGATTTAAAACAATTAGATCTCACACCAAACTTTGTTAGTAACAGAACAATATGATGACAAAATATTCATGTAGCTGACCATTAAATTTGAGATTAAGGCTTTGTTGTTGTATGGTAGTCAAATTTTATTCTTCTGATGATTGTGGTTTTTGATATCCTTATGAATACTATAATATTTTTTCTGGATTCTTGGCTTCCAGATTGCATTTGTGTGTTAAGGCATCCTGTTTGCTTTTGGCAGACCTTTTCTACGTTTCTTATTAACCACAGACATGTGGGTTTGTCCTCTTTTTGCACCATTGTTCCTTAATTATTAAAAAGGATAACCACTCTTGGATCAGAGGCATTTGGTGGATCTCTTTGCACACTTGATCTTGTTGAACCTTTAGATTTGAATTTAACTTCTGATCTAAGGCCTTTAGTACGGGAGATTGCTGTACTCAATTGCACTGTTTGGACTACAGATTGCAATCCTAATGCTATTCAAGCATTCATTGGCAAGCACTTTTCTTTTCTTTTTTTTTATCCTCCTTTTCTTTTGTTTGATTTTGTATGTTGCTCTTGAATTTTATTTGGCTTGCCTATATCAGATTTTGTAGGAACTTTCAGTGAGCTTGGTTTAAAGGTAGACTGGGTCATAGTTATTCAATATGTATGTTATTAGCTTTAGTTATTTAATTTCCTTAATAATATGGGTTTTCTCTTTCAATGGCAATTTCATTTTGGATTGTTCATTTTTCTCATATTCTAATACATTCATTTACTTATTTGGCATCTATTTGTTTCTAATTGTCATAGGAACCAATCATGGAGCTGCAATGATTGATTTGGAATCAGGAGTGACATCATGGGTGTGTCGAAGCAAAAGTGATGTTTTGGCTCAGCAGCTAGATCAGATGGTAATGGAACCATTATAATGGTTTATTAGATGCATCAAACAGCTTGATCAACTAACATGCCTCTACCTTGGTGGTTGCATTTAGTCCTGGTTGTGCTCTTGACAAGACATCATTTAAAAATGTCTTTAAATTTTGTTATGAATTATGCCAAAGTGTTTTAAGGTCAAAACTTGACATAGGCAGTCAAACTCCTTGTAAACTTGATGCCAGAAGCACTTCTATTTGCAGAATAGCTGTTGACTCTCAAATGGGCAAATTGTTTTTAAAGTTTAGTTGTGCAGAACTCCTTGTAAGGTTATGCTTGTGGGTTTTTTTTCCCTCCTTTCTTTAAAACTGCTGGCAAAGTGTTTGTGGCCATAATAAATCCTGAGAATTGCCAAGACCTTGTCATGCACCTACTTTTCTGTTCCATTCATGCTGGTATCATCCCAAAGATCATCACGGTTTTAGCCTTTGTTCATACTGCCGATTTTATTCTAGTAGATGTTTTTATAGAATTCCAATCTGTGTTGACACTCCAGCTAAATTAATTTCTTGTTCTGCTGATGTTTGCAGGGGAATGTTGTTTTATGTGGACTAAGAAACGGTGCAATTGTGACAGTTGATATTCGGGAGAAACCAATAAGGTTTCCTGGAGGACCCACCAGACATACAATACATTTTCCACCTGGACAAGATCGTAAACATTATAAAAAATGGTTTGAGGTATCTCATTTCCAAAAGTGAACGATTCATTGTGTGGTTGGGTTTGAGTCTTGATGATGATTGAAAATTTTGAAACATAATTTGGTTTGGAATCAAGTGATTAATGTATTAAATGCATCTCCTACCAATCAAAACTAGGAACGTCAAATAATTCAGGATGCAGATAGAGCTCTCATTTTTTCTTTCATTAGATATGATAAGCCTTATCTCTCTAAGCTGAAATCAGCATAAAGTTTGATTTTTTTAGTGCTTCCTGATTGATTTTAAATCATGTGGGATCTACTTTATATGAAAGGGCACTGCTGCAATAGTTATCCTGTAAAGGCTACAGAATTTGGTTGGGATTACTGCCAATGGTCAACTTAACCTCCTCAATATTCTTCTCTCTTCAATCTTTAATTTTATTTTAAGACAACCACTGCAAAATCCCCCTCCTAACTGGAAAGGGAGAAAAACAGATTTAAATTTTTAAAAGCCCTGATTTTTGGTTACCCCCTGTGACCTCTATGCGACAATAGAATAATTTACTATTGCACTAAGGCTCATCTTTCAGGATTTTACATATAAAACCTCGAGATAATATAATTATATTTTTGAAGATATTTCATTTTTACTTACATGGTGGACATATTTAATGTGCATAGCTTCTCCAAGGAAATA
The DNA here is from genome assembly GCA_037832385.1 of Rhizophora apiculata. NCBI lineage: Eukaryota > Viridiplantae > Streptophyta > Magnoliopsida > Malpighiales > Rhizophoraceae > Rhizophora > Rhizophora apiculata. The sequence continues at coordinate 461,411 of CM075433.1, read as the reverse complement.
AATGGAGCCAAAATTCTAGCTGATTATTTTGTTGTATTTTTCTGCAGAACAGATTTAATTTACACTGCATGCTTCTCTAAAGAAACCAATGGATCAAAAATTTTAACTAATGATTTCATTCTGTAGTACTCCATATTTTATTAAGGAGCCAATCACTTAAAAACTTGGATAAGGAATTGGTGTTTTTTCTATAGTTTTGACTTGCTTGTTTGGAGCTGTTGATTGATGGAGCTGTGATACTTGGGTTGAACTCGTTGCATTGCAGCTGAAAGGAAACATATACCCTTCCCAAACAACTCATATGCCTTCATCTGTATGCTGGTTTGTGCACTTACAGAATGTATAATTTTTCATTTTGCATTCTATGTTTGCTTTTTATTTTGTTGACATACGCTATTTCAAAATTGTAGTCTATTGTCGCTTCAATGGCATGACAAGTACTTTTTGGCTAGCTCCATGGACGGATCGGTCAGTTTTATTCTCCATTTGGACTCATTCTAACATTTTTTCATGTCTGTTGTCTTTGAATTGCTGGCCTTCCAGTATAGGAATCTATGCCTTTTCACAGTTATATTAAAGAGAAATGAATGAGGTGCATAAGCTTTTTTCTTCAATTGTCCAATTCATTGAACAAAGGCCTCATGAGTAATGACTGAAGGAGTTCAAAACCTAAAATACATATTTTCTATTTTCTTAAAATTTTTTAACACTACAGCTGTTTTGACGGATTTGTTCAATGTTTCATACAAAGTACGCATTTTGGAGTTGTCACTATTTCAGTAGGATATACTTTTAATTTGAGTTACAGTTTCTACCCTTTTTCTTCTCATCTGAGAAAGCGAAGCAAATATGTTCTTGGGATTTCCGTTGTTCTTCTCTTGCAGGTTAAGCTTTATGATCATCGAATGGCCAGGAGAGGTGCCATACAATCTTATGAAGGACATGTGAATTCCTGTTCTCGTTTGCAGTTTGGAGTTGACCAATCTGGGAGATTTTTAGTGGCAGGTGCATGCTGTTTCAACATTTTTTCAAAGCTAAAGGTATTAGATCCTATGTGACAACATATTTTGTAGGTGGAGAGGATTGCAATGTAAGGCTTTGGAGCATCAAGTCTGGTGAGATGCTGTTTGAAAAGAAATTTTTTGATGCAATTCCAACATCCGTGTGCTGGCGGACCGCACAGAGTAACTTCTCTTGACCTATGATGCAATAAATGATTTTACCTTTCGAATTGTCCGCTTTGGCTTTTAATTTTCCGCTTGATAATACGAAGCCATGAAGCCATTTGACTTCTTAGTTGCTTGATGAACTCCAAATGCAGCATTTGTCGATGTAGGAGATGAGCATAAAAGCTTCACATCCAGTGAGAGATATGAAGGAGGGGCATGGCTTGGATCATCAAAAGGAATATGTTACATGTGCTGGTAATGAATCATGCTTGTCTGTGAATGTCACATCCAAATTATAAGTTCCATGGCATAACCTCTCTTCTCGAGCAAGCGGTACATATCGACAATAGGAATTGGTCCTGCTCGTCAAGGTTTTGTAGGCTTCAGATTGGCAATTGATCTCTTGGGCGATCGATCTCTTGTTTCCTTCTGTACAAATGTGTAATTAGGCCGAAAATTGTTTTTAGAGAGTAGAATGTTGACTCTTTAAATATATATATATATATATATATATATACTGGAGAAGGTATTGAGAGAATGCTTTGAACCGATTTGGATGGCGTTGCCCTTTCATGTGTAAACGGAATTAGTGTTCCGTGATGGTGTTACTCATCAAAAACGCGTCTCTGCTTCCTGCTGTCACGTTGTAATCTTATAGCATTCTGCATGGGTGGCCCGTTTCCGAAACATTTCGGGTCAGAAAAAACAAAAAAAGACCTGTATCCTAAACGTCGCGTCTAGTCAAGATATTTCAATTACTCGTCCCCGAGGGGAGACACAGCGATTGTAACCCACAGGTTCACCTTCGGTGGAGAAAATGTTGAGAAATTACGGTTTGGGAATTGAAAATGGAAAATAAGGATTAAAAATTGATGATTGAGAATAAAGGTTGTATGAAAATAAGAATAAAATTAATATTTTTAAAAAGATTAAATTTTAATAATTGTTTTAATAATATTTATTAAAATATTTAATTTATTAAAAATTAATTTCTCTAATAAATCATAAGACACTCTCTCTTGATTGATCCTATACTATAAAAAGAATCATATATTCAATCCTCTCAAAAGATTCTTACATGAAAGATAATAATTGTGACAATAATTCTTGCAATAACAAATGATAATTCTTCTATTTAAGATAGTTTAGTGTCAAATTCAAATGAATTATACAGAGATATGATATAGAATTGTAAGTTAATAATATTTAGATTTTGTTTTGTTGTTGAGTAAAAGATATAAATAAATTTTTTTTTTTGAGTTGGTTAAGATAGAATAAAAATAAAATTCTTAAAAATATCACTTTGATATCAAATGTTAATAAATTAAGATTTAAAAATTAAAAATTAAAAATTAAAATTGTAAATTATAAATTAAAAATAAGAATTATATAAAAATAAGGATAAAATTTATTTCTCTAAAGGAATCGACCTCCAAAAATCATTTCAATGGATTAATTTTTCAATAATTATTTTAATGAAATTAGGTTTTATTTTTTTTAAAAAAATTAATTTTAAATAAATTAAATATTATAAATAAATATTATTAATTATTTAAATAAAAATTATAAAAATTATAAATTTATAAATTTCACTATTTATTATTATTATTATTATTATTATTATTAAAATAGTTATACTTAATAATTTATAAATAATAAAAATAAAAATAATTATTAAATAAAATAATTAATAATAATATTTTTTAATTAAAAAATTTATATATTAAAAAAACAAAAAAAAATTAAACAAAACGCTTCAATCCCTTTTATCAGACGTGACAGCGGCAGATGACTAGACAGCAGTTTGGTTACATCAAAGGAACCGCTTCGGCAGCCTAATCGGAGCCTATGGGATTTAAAAGTAGGCAGGGATCCTCTTAAAATCCTTCACCTTAAAATAGGATGTGATTGGAGTGCAAATAGTGAAAGGGTGTTAAAAAAAATTAAATATTTATATATTTTAAAAATTATACATATTTGTTATATAATTATTTTATTATTTTTTTAATTTTATGATATATATTTATACTAATATTAGGTATAGACGGTGAATAAAATTTGTTATATTTATTAAGAATTATATATTATATTATATTTTATTAAAATAAAAAATAAAAAATTAAATTATTAATTTTTAAAAAAAATAAAAAAATGCAGGTGCTTGTGCATTTGAAAGCACCTCAAGAGACGCCACAATTCTTCTTGGAGTGATAAGTTAGATTTAAAATTTCAAGTTAATAATTTAATTTTTTTAACTTTTAAAATGCAGGTGCTTTCAAAATTCAAATGTAATTTATACCTATGCTTACAATATAAACACTTGTAGTGAAAATAATGAATACTTCTCGCCCCGTCGGCAGAGTCATGTAAGTCCAACCTCAGTAAGTACTGACTAGGCCGGGTGTAAGTGTATCTATGGTACTTTCTTACCCGTTCAGTATTCGCTCACTTTTCTGCTAATGATGGCTTCAACATCTGGACAACTCTGTCGGTAGCAAGCAAAAAGACTGGAAACCACCTGTTATCAGACAATGTTGGAGATTTCCTGCATAGTCCGAGACTGAACAAAATTGAAGTACAAAGAGGCAAAACAGGAATGAAATGAAAAGAGTCATGATTTTTTGGTCAACTTCAAATATCAACTATTGTTCATGAACAAGAAAGCCTATAACTGATGGATTTGGGCTTATATTTTGTGGAATGATTTGTGGGGACTTCATCGGGTGAACATTTTGGTTTATGTACCACACACATTGGCTTAGTTATGTACAGAAAGATCATCCAAATATTTTAGTCATTACGTTAGAAGCACCCTCCACAGTTCCAACCCCATCAAACGAAGATGACATGCCAGCAAAGTAGGGTGACGGAGACTGACTTCACTAAACAACTGTTCTTGACTTACGTATCGCTCTAAATTCCTTTTACTTAAAGGTCCCCACTATATGTACAATGCAAAATGAACGGAAAAGGGGCATGGATGAAGTGGCGGACGTGAGTCCCGTGCAAATTCCACTTTTTTTTTTTTTTCTGAAACAATTGCCCTTGTTGACACAGGCGTTGACCTCAACTGCATATAAGAAGGATTAGTACTTACAAACTTTCTGAAATATAAGTTTGCTAACAAGGTATTACCTGTTCACCTTCAAACTTTGAGTGAAACCGAGCGTGAACAAAATGCTAAGAACTTTTGGTAGAGAGAACCTTTGGGGTGTTCTTGGCAGCAAGTCCCACGCTAAGGCAGTAAGACCATTGGTAAGTCCTAAACCAATCCCTACATATCTCACACCTGCTCCATCTGTGGGCCGATCTCAACCTTTGAAGTAAGTATGTTTAACTTCTTCCAACCTTCCACACTAAGTCATGATTCTGAGACTTCTTCTTTTGGAACCATAAACAGAGATGAAATTCTCATTGAAAACTTTGATAAATTTATTAACAACTGACAAATTCTCAAACCCATTGAAAAACAAATTTACAAAATTATTAAATTTAATCTTTTTTATTAAATAGATCATACTATTAAAACTATTAAATTATCGTCTTTCTATATTTGTAGAAATGGTAAGATTGCTTTCTCATAAATCCATCAAATATCGTCAAAAGTATTATAATTATCTGCATCTTGGCATGATACAAGTTGGCATCAAACCATTATTTAGGGAAGGACTAGACACATCAATTCTTACTGCACTTAGAGATTGTCGCCTTTTAAATTCTAATGATTCTCTTTTAGGCATAATTGAATGAAGTCTTTACTCTGATCCAATTTATTTTACATGTTATCCTGATTTTACTATATCTTTGCATGATAAAAACATTCTTGATGTGCTAACTTTGCATATTAAAATTCATAACAATCGTTTTGTTGAAGGATTGATATCCCTTAGTCAAATGTATCGAATCTAATATAAGGCAATGAAATCATCCTTCCATGTCAAATCATTATGAGGAGCTGACAATAAAGGAGAAACTGTTCTTTGGCAAACTGACATGCGAAGATCAAACTTACAAATACCAAGGTACATAAAATGGCACGAAGTAGATTTACCTGAAACCTGGAAAATAAACAATAAAACTATACCTAAACCTCCTGTAACTACTAAAGTTAACAAGATCACCCAATATATTGATAGAAGTGTTAGTGTTTCCTTTGCCAGACACTCAACAAGTTCTAGATCTATTTCTTTTAAAGAAAAGGATCTCCAATCAAAGATAGCAAACTATCTATAAATGAATAGTTCTGCTAAACATCCTTTTAATCATACTAGAACTATGTCTAACCTTAGAGGTGTTGACTTGGGTAGACAAGTACCTAGAACGGCATACATCAAAGAGTCAACCAGATCTCCTGACTCTTTTAAAGCTTCAGCATCACAAGTTCAGTTTCCAAACGAACCTAAGGTTAATCATAAACTTAATGTTTTAGAAAAAGAATTTCAAATAAATAAAGATGTTTTAAGCAAAGAATTTTATTCAAGTTGGAATAAAGAAAACATGAATAGTTTTTTAGTCATTTTAAAAATGAAAACCAGTTAATTATCCAACAAGAATATTATGATTGGATGTCAACCAATTTTACATAAATTCTTTTCTTTGACTGGTTTAATGAATATTGTTTTCAAAAACAAATTCAGTACCCCTAGACTTCTTTTAAAAAAGAAAATGAATTGCATATTCAAACTGCAACACAAATGTGGGAAATGATGAATGGTTCTAAAATAGAATCTATTCATTCCCCATCCTGTGAAATTCAATTTAAACACAAAGAATTTACTATTCTGCATCTCCATTTAAAGTTAAAAGGGAACATAAAGATCCTTCTTCCAAAGATTTTCATAAACTTATAGAACAAAACAATTATACAAATAAGATTTTGCAAATTATTGGAAAACAACTTTCCAATATTGAAACAACTACTTTTGTCCAAACTTCTTTTTCACAAACCAAAGAAAAAACAATTTCTTATCTCATTTTCAAACCTTTCCAAATTTCTCAAAACAGTTCAAATGAATTTCATCAGGTATTATTGTTAAGGTACAACAACCTCAAATGCAAAGATGCTCCATCCTCTAATATGGAAGTTCACACACTAATGGAAGCATCTTCGGTTGGCACATCATATAATGAACCTTTCGAGATCCAATGAATTAAAGTAAAACCGGTAAGGGCTCCTACTTGTATGTATTACCCTAGACCCTCTGCATCTGACTTAGCATTTGAGGAAAAACTATTTTTTATTCAAACCAAATATAATTTCAATTCAATTTATGAATGAAATATTGATGGATATTTAAAATATCAAATTTTGAATCTTGTCCAACAAATGACTATGGTTGCACATGTTTATCGCACCCATAGCCAAACTTTTGATCCAACCATTGCAGAAATTCTAGTTGTAGGGTTTTTTGGACAACTCAAAGGATGGTGGGATCATATTCTCACTCAAGAAAATCAAAGCGAAATTTTCCAGAGTATCAAACGTGATATTAATCAAGAACCAATTCTTAGTGAACTACAACGAACTACACCTAATATTATGGCCACTCTCATATTTGTTATAATCAAACATTTCATCGGTGACCCATCTCATCTTAAAGACAAAAATACCGAACTTCTTTCAAACCTTAAATGCAAACGTCTCCATGATTTTCACTGGTATAAGGACACATTTCTTACATGTGTCATGCAATGTGTGATGAAAATTAACCCTTCTGTAAAGAAAAATTTTTAGTTGGTTTACCTCGCCTTTTGGGAGACAAGGTAAGATCAAAACGCCAAGATTTGCATAATGAACAAATTCCTTACGACAGTCTTGCTTATGGGGAACTAGTTAGTTTGACCAAAAAGAAGGACTTCATATTTGTGTAGATCTCAAATTACAAAAACAGATCAAAATGGAGCAATAGCAGATTCGAAGGGAACTTAGATCTTTCTGTGTCCAATTTGATGACAAACATTATTAGAAGAAAGAGTACCAAAAAAGAAGGCCTATACCTAAAAATCCTAAGCCATATAACCCATTTTACAAAAAACCAAAACTCACAAAAACTAAATAGTATACCAAAAGAATTACAAAAACCCTTCATATTCTGCCACAAACAGACCAAAAACCCAAATTTACTTGCTATAGATATGACAAACCAGGCCATACTACTAGATTTTGCAAATTATATACTAGACTACAAACTTTAGAACTTAATGAAGAAATTAGAAACCAAATCCAACCTTTGCTAATCGACAGTTCTTCTGGCAATGATACTAAGTTTTCCCAAGAGAATGTAGTTGGACTCCAAAACGATGATGAAGATCCCAACTCAACAGAAACATCCTAAAGTGAGAAGCATCTTTATGTCTTAACTTGTGGCCAAGAACAAATTTTAGAAATTCTTGATTCTCTTAAAAATGACTAAACCAAATCACAGTTTCTTGAAAAACTTCTTCAAACACCTTTTACCTCAAAATCCAATGAACTTTTACAACCAGTCCAAACACCTTATGACCTTCAAAATATTATTGACCAATTTGAACAAACCAAACTTAGACCTTTTATTATTTCTGATCTAAAATTTGAAATAAACTAATTAAAAATTGAAATTAGTCATCTCAAAAAACAACAAACCTATGACCATATTTTGCTTAAATCCTTACTAGAAACAAATCTTCCAAAATCCAAAGAATTTATTAAAACCCAAACACTTAATGAATCCAACAGTGAATTTCTATATCTTTTAACAGAAATCATGACACAAAAATGGTTGGTTAGAGTATATCTTAGGATTGCTAACCAATTCACTTTAGAAATAATTGCCCTTGTTGACACAGGTGTTGACCTCAACTGCATACAAAAAGGATAAATACCAACCAAATTTTTCACAAAAACCATAGAAAGACTTAAATCTACAAGCAACCATTGACTAATTATGGATTACAAACTTCTTAGGTACAAGTTTGCCAACAAAGTATTACCCTTTAAACTTCTTTCATTTTAGTCAAAAACCTTAAACAAAGGGTTATCCTCGGAACCCTTTTTTTAAGCCTAATCAAACCATCTTCTACCACTCATCAAGATATTCATACCCAAATACTTAGCCAACCAATCACCTTTGAATTCATTCAAAAGCCTCAAATAAAGAACATTAACCTTCTTAAAACACTATCTTTCCAAAAAACTACTGAAATAAATCTTTTAATCAAAAACAAAACCTCACATCTACATTATCTCAAGACTGAAGCCAATTTTAAGAAAATCTAAGATCAATTAAACCTTTCATACATTAGAAACAAAATTAAGTCTATCTAAAACCAAATTTAACAACATATTTGTTAAGATTTTCCAAATGCATTATGGCATAGAAAACACCATGTTGTTGCCCTATCTTATGCCAAAGATTTCATTGAAAGGAAAAATCCCAACCAAAGCTAGACCTATCCAAATGAATTCTGAGTTGGTCAAACATTGTAAACGGGAAATTGATGACTTATTAGCAAAAGGTATCATCATACCAAGCCATTCTCCTTGGAGTTGTGCAGCTTTCTATATCAATAAAAATGCTGAGCTTGAACGAGGAGTTCTTAGATTGGTGATCAACTACAAACCTCTTAATAACACTTTGGAATGGATACGATATCCTATTCCAAATCAAAAAGATCTACTTCAAAGATTAGTCCATGCTCAAATTTTTTTCAAAATTTGATAAGAAATCTGGGTTTTGACAAATTCAAATTCAGGAAAAAAACTGTTGCAAAACTATTTTTATTGTTCCATTTGGTCAATATGAATGGAATGTCATGCCATTTGAATTAAAAAAATGCACAATCTGAATTCCAACGTATCATAAATGACATATATCTGCTATATATGCATTTTATCATTATTTATATTGATTGTGTATTGATCTTCTCTGAAAACATTGATCGACACATCAAACATTTGAATCAATTCATTCACATTACAAAGAAAGCAGGCTTAGCTGTCTCCAAAACTAAAGTTGATCTCTTTCAAATAAAAGTCAGATTTCTTGGACATTATATCCAATAAGGCATAATATCACCATTTTCTCGAGCCTTAACCTTTGTTGAAAAATTTCCTAACCAAATAATAGATAAAAAGCAACTTTAAAGATTCCTTAGAAGTCTTAACTATGTCTCTGATTTTTTTTCCCAAGCTTCAAATCCTTTGTAAACCTCTTCATGACAAATTATCCAAAAGAAAAGCCTCAGGACCATGGACGAAAGAACATACTGCCATTATTTGAGCCATTAAAACCCAAATTAAAGAATTACCTTGCCTTTATCTTACTGATCCTAATTTACCCAAAATCATTGAAACTGATGCTCTAACCTAAGGTATGGAGGGATTTTGAAATAGGTTAAAAGACAATAAGAACAGTTGGTGAAGTTTACTTCTAAATACTGGAATGAGTGTCAGAAGTGGTACTCCACTATCAAACAAGAAATTTTAATAATCGTTTTATATATTTCAAAATTCCAAAATGATTTGCTAAATCAAAAATTTCTTCTTCAAATTGATTGCCAAACTGCCAAATATGTTTTAAAAAAGAATGTTCAAAATCTTGCTTCAAAACAAATCTTTGTCAGATGGCAAATAATTTTGAATATTTATGATTTCAATATTGAATTTATGAAAGGTGATTCTAACTGTTTACTTGATTTTTTTTTAAGGGAATTTTTACAAGAAATTTCTCATGCCTAAACACTCCAAAAAGAAAACCCAAACCAAAATCAAAACTTAGGCTGAACTTTACAACTCATCAAACTCTAACAATGACTCCCAACCTTTAGCCCAAATCAAACAAAAGGCCACAAATTCAAACACTTCATCTAGCTCATCAAAACCCTAGTCCTCCAGACTTTGACAAACTAAGCCCCAAAACCAAAAAGGCTCTCAAAATATGGATGAATAAACTATATGAAGATAAGTCACCTGCCAAATCAAAATGATGACCCACTCCATTGTCCTCATTAGATAATGTAGCCAGTAAGGCTATTTTCGAAGGAAAACAGGTGATAACAATGTCATCACCATCAAAGAAAGTGACTCCTTATCAAATGATGGTTAAACCATCAAAACAGGAAGTAGCTGCTGCGATTGCACCACCCCTACTCAGCATCAAATTTCAAAATCAGGAAGTGACTATTTCAAGTGTCCCTTCAAAAGATTTCAAACCTGCCCAAAATTATTTCAAAAAACCCAACTTTCAAAATATTGAATTAATAAAACAAGGATTTTATCATGAAAATCCAAATTTTTGTGCCAAAAACTTGTTGCAAAATTGGTTTTTTAAACTTTGGGACCCTCGATGGCCTTGAGAATACTATGAAGTCATTCTCATTGACACCAGATTAGCCAAATTTAGGCATCATAATCAAAACAATGGAATTGGATACTCAGCCCTTCAAATTCTCCAAATCATCTAGCCTACAGAATGGCCAAACCATCCTTCGACCCAAATCTCCTTCAAATCAATCTAATATCAAAATTCAAAATTTTACAAATATTTCTCTTATTGGGATTATAAACAAGTATGGTTTAATACTTTTTATCTCTAAAACTCTTAGTACAAATACTCTTGGTTATTCTTCTAGAAAACACAAAAGCAAATCAACTTTCCTTTATGGTTTGTTCATTAGTGGTTACGATTTTGACCAGTCAAACAAATTTTCCTCGAACCAATTCAAGAAGGTACAACAATTTTTGAGGAATGTATGCTTCCCCACATGGAGAAGCTTATCCCAAATTACTTTAGTTATATTATATTTTTAGACTGCCATGGTGTTGCATATGAGAATTTCAATACAGGTCATACCAAACCACAAGAACACTAGTCCTTGGAAAAATCTACAAGGTCAAATTTTGAAACCAGTTCTCCCCTGCCAAATGACAAAAAGCTCTCAAACAAGGGGTCTTAAAATGGTTCGACCACATTCAAAAAAGTTTAAACCAAATCAAGGCTTCGACATCTCAGTTTCTAGCCTACAAATCACAATCTCAAGTTTGACTAATTGGTTCAATGTCATAAGAAGAATATGTATCTTCTCTTAGAGATACCTTGAAAAAGGCAGAATAGCTATTATTAGACAACTTAACCTCGACATCTTATGATTCCTCTACAAATCATGACCCATTCGACTTCATCCATGGGCCACTTCCAGACAACAAGCAAAAGTAAAAGGAATCATCGACAAAAAAAGATAAGGGTAAAAAGTAGAAGTAAAAAGCATCTTTACTTTACCCCCTGTCAAAAGACCTGTCATCTAATAAAGGAATTCATTTTCACATAAGGCAAACCAACAATAAAAGTAAATATCATTGAAAGTTAACTTGTTTGTTTTCAATGACTCCACTTTTACTTTAAACAAATAAATAGTAAAAGTAGATTTTCACTAAAAGTTAATTTGTCCAAATGTAAATCTCCTTCCCTATAAAAGGAGATCAAACTCTCAATATAATTCAAACTTTTTTTTCATACCTTCAAAGTTTGTAGGAAAAATTAAATTCTCTAAATAAAATTCTTGCAAGTTTTTTTTTTTCTATTTATAAAACTTTTCAAATTCTTTCTACCAAACTTTTCAAATTTTAGTATATCGGTTAGAAACAATAATCGTTCTCAATAGAACTTAATTCTGAAATGACCTTTATTATAATAAAGCCACGTAGTAACGGATTTCAAAGGGATTTTCAATTTGGTTTCAACAAAGTTTGTGAGATCCTGTTTACAAGGTGGAAACTACCAAACTAAATTCCTTTAGGAATTGATATAGTGTTCAACGTAATAATGTAGCAGTTCCTAAGAGAAAAAAGGGAAAAAAAAAAATGTAATAATGCAGCAGATCATTACAATTGACAAGGAAAGGATTGCTAATCTTAGTACCATTCTACGCCCCACAGATGCTCGTCCAAACAGAATGTGCCAAAGAAATACGAATTTTAAAAGCCTAAAACGCAACTGGCATGGCTTACAACCTGTTTTTCAAGGACTGGTTTGACAATCTAATGTCCGTTCTTCTATTAAACAATTAATTAATTAGTTAATTATTTATTTATTTGTCTTCATACTTTATTTAATTCAGGTAAAAAAAACAACACAGGTCAGAAGCTGTCTTCAATGGGCATCTTCTGTCTCTAGTTGTGTGTACATGCGGAAATTTTTAATTGCCTCATCTATTATCCTCATTCGTGTAAAAGGAAGAAAAAAAAGTTTCCTCTTTCACATTGATTTTTCACCCAGCTCTAAAATTTGTACCATCTTCTTATTATGTTCAAATCCTGCCCCAGATGTTTCGTTGGGAGAATGCTAATTCGGTCACCCTTTTTCAATCTGTATTGATTTCTTCCCTTTTATTAAGCAAATATAAGTTTTTTTTTTTTTTAAAGTATTGAGGCATTGGATTTAGTAAAAATTGTTAATTGCTAAAATCCTTGTCATGACCCAATAATATTTCTAATGGTCGGAAAAACAACACTATAAAAAGCACAAATTTTCAAAGCTCAGGTCCTCTTAATCCCACCTGCTTTTTATATTGGGTCAGGCGATTTTTAGTCTGATGATTGCACGCAATGTGAAATCTTTTTTTTTTTTTTTTTTTTTTTGGGTCCAACAAAAAAAGATTCCATATGACCAGTTGTGTAGTTTGGTAGTAAAATTATGGGACTCTTCGTTATAAACCTGGCACCAACTAACGGGAAAAGAAGGACAAGTCATCCATAGAGGTAAAAAGTCTTCTCACGAATATTTAATAACCGGTGCAATTCCACTCTCATCATCTCTGAATTATCTCTTTGTAGTTTAAAGGAAAAGAAAAACAGGAAACACACCTACTCTGCGGGACTGACCCCTTGAAATTAATCCAACTCCTTATCAGCGTATATATAATTCAGATCTTGTAAGGTGTCCAATTAAAATTGACCAATTTTCTAATCCTTGAAAAATTAATCCAACTTGATACCAGCGTGTGCAGTTTCCAATCCATAAAATTGACAAAAAAAAAAATGTGGGTGGTGTCTCTGTGGGATCAAAACATACATTGGAGGAAAAACTAGAGAATTTCCAAATCGTCCGACAAAATTCAGCCATATTTGAACGATAAATTATGACAAGATGCGCCACCCACACGATCTTCCCAATACCCAAAAGATTTTCTCTTGACAGCACAGATTTTGATTTTGATTTTTTAATATAATTTATTCATTATTTTATATTATATAATATATAAAATCTATTTAAAATAAAAAATAATAAAATAAATTCATAAAGTGTAAATTCATGAATAAATTATATTTTTTAAAAAATAACAAAATATGCATGCCACCAACCATGGGTGAAAATTGTACAATCATTTCTTGTTATATAGCCAACTATCAGCTCAGCCCTCGTTGATAATAAATGCTTTGCGGGCAAACAGGGACACACGGTTCAAGGGACAAAACCAGAAACAAGTGCTCTGCTAAAGACAAAGAGAAGTTGGATGATAGCTCAGTTGCTTGAATTGCGTTCCAATGTTCACACTATGGGCTTTGCCCCACTGACCAATCTTACATTATGCACTGTAGTTGCAGGGTAAGACTTTGGAGGCTTTCGACTCTTAAAAATATATGGTAAGTATCAAACCTCATTTTCTTCTCGCAGAAACACTTGCAAAGGAAATGTCCAATACCAGCAATGAATATCTGGTTGGGAAAACAGACTCGTCCACACAAGGGAGATCTGGTTAGATTTTCATTCGACTTTCAAGGTTCTGTTTTGTTTTTTGGGATATAACTCGAGAGCACAACTCAAGAAAACAAAAATGAATTTATAAGGCACCAACAGCACCTAGATTAAGTTTAAGAATAAGTGTAGCTCTTTTGGTATGTGTGTTGGCTATATCATACAACCTAACATTTTTGTGTGCTGACCAATAGTTCATTGGAGGGATTGAATAATGTCTCCTTTCTAAATCTTATTCACATTAGTTCGATGAAAAACCCCATTTCCATCCCATCAGGAATTATTTTCGCTTTCGCTTGAGCTTTTCGGTGGGTGAAATGTTTTGGTGGGTTCTGAAAATATATGATGTGTACATAGTTAAAATAGAATATGTAAGTAAGTACGATAGAGTGTATGCATCATCACAGCCAAGAGATTCAAGTTTATCGACCATATCACCATCTTGGCAAACTCTCTCAAAGAGCAAGTGCTATATGCTGATGGCCTCGCATGTAATAAATCTCTTGGGCGTGCATTACACTACATTAACACGTCTGTTAATTTTGTAGCTAATATGGAATATTCTCCATTCTTGGACATTCCTTGGACCAGTTAATTAACTATTTAGATTCGTACCACATGGGTTGATTGCGGCATTATGGTCCCCGTTTAGGAACTATAGGTAATGTGTAACCACTTCACGGGTGCCCTTTTGGGCTTTCATCTTTCTCCATGATTATTTTTTTATAGTTAATCAGCACGAGCCTTATCAATTTGGAACCAAAAGGGTCGGGTATTTGTTTGAAAATTGTAGAAGATGATAAGCTTTGATTATATTAATTTCACTCTAATTGTTGTTTCTTTGTTCTTTTCTTCTATTAGTCAATGGGAATCAAAATTTCAATATTGACAAAACCGGCACGGATCCTTTGATGAAAGCAAAGACTATTTTCGACTTAAAGGCTTCAGCATTACGTTTTCCACGGTTAAAGCTTATAACAACCATGAAGACATGACGCTAGTTTTTCTTTAGTTGTTTTTTTTTTTTTTTAGGGGGGGCTTTGCGAATGAATTTGTTCTATTTATGTTCTAGAAGGAATTCTATGCTCGCAGTCCGTGAAAAGGAAAACAATGAAGGCTTTTGTACAACAATTATTGGAACTTAACCCCACGATTTCAATTATGATGAATTAGGTTGGGATTTGCGCGTAAAGAGCAAAAAGAAGGCTGCAAGAAATTGTAAACTAGTGTCTCAATTTGCATGTATATCTTGAGAGGCGGGGAAAAAGGTCAAGTAGCTAGACCCTTTTGGAGCAGGCAATGTAGTTGCTTGCAACCAATCAAAAGGAGAAATGCCCGCAAAAGGACACCTGTGTTTGGTGGCTCAACCCAACAGGGCATGCAACGAGGATTTCTTCTCAAAGATGATAGATGAACCTTTTGTGGTCTAATTATTAAATTGATTAATATAAAATGGAAGATGTAACAAGGAATAAGAGGGGAGAGAGGGGGTGGGGGATGACATGTTTGTGTGGGGACTCCATTGACTTTGTAAAACATCGAATTACAAAATAGCAACTCAACCGCTCACTTTCTTCTTAGGGTTTTAAGTCGTTGTCATCTAACGCACCATAACAAGCAGACCCACGACTCATTCCCCTTGTCGGTCATGTAACTACTGTATCTTCCCCCGTGTAATCCCATATCTCCTTATTCAATAATTTATATATTGAATTAAGTATAAAATTAATTATTTTTCATATATATATATATATATATACACATTATTCATACAAGTGTAAATGTGTTCAACTTTATGTGATCCACTTTTAAATGTGTTCAATTTTATGTGATCCACTTTCTTTCTTTTTTTTTTTTTTTTTTTCTCTCAGTTGCATTCTGTGTGTTTCTTGTACCCTTTGACCTTTGCTGGTATTTATTAGCCTTATTAATTTTTTTCTTTTTCTGATTGCATCATTTTTCATCAACTCTTGGTTGCATCATTAAATTAAATTTAATTTTGTTGCTCGCATTTAGATAAGTTGTTTTCTTTCTCTGACCACCTTTGACCTTCTCATTTCAATCTACTCCTTTATTTAAAGCTGCCTGCCTGCTCTATAACTTAATAGCAAAGTCATCGATGGCGTTTGGTTGTGATTACCGACAAGGTCGTGCTCCTCTGCCCTTTCCTCATTCACGGTCTCTGTTCTCATATCTGAATTCTCGTTGATTGTCACCCATATCTTACAATTCCAACGCAGTCATTAGTCTATATCGATCCGCGTACAATTCAAGAACCCGCAGCCAGCTAGCTCCCCCATGCACTCCTCTGCTCCAATCACTTCTCTTCTCTCCAATCCATGAACAACCACCAACAATACCGACGCCAACATTTAATTGCCATTAGTGCCTGCTTGACTCGAAGATGGTATTTCGGGAAACAGAAGGCTAAAAGCATGCAGCTATAAGACCATTTTCAGTCATTGTGATGGTAAAGTTGTCTCGAGGCTTTCTTCGCTCGTGTCATACAGATATGGCCATGGGAAAACAATTGCTGTCGGTTCTTGCTGTTCTTTTTGTGTGCTTTTTGTTTGGTTCTGTTTCTTGTCAAAGCCAAGATTTGACAATTCTTTTGGACGTGAAGAAATCTTTTGTGGAAGACCCAGAAAATGTTTTGCAGGATTGGAACGAAAGCAACCCGAATTTCTGCGGATGGAGTGGAGTTACTTGTGGGAACGACTCGGTGCATGGCCCGCTTCGAGTGTTGAGTATAAACCTGTCTGACTCGTCACTGGTTGGGTCAATCTCGCCCTCGCTTGGCCGTTTGCAAAACCTGCTCCACCTTGATCTTTCTTCTAACAGGCTCACGGGTCCCATCCCAACTGCCCTCTCAAACCTTACTTCATTGGAATCTTTGCTTTTATTCACTAACCGACTCACTGGAACGATTCCAACTCAGCTGGGTTCTCTCACCAGTCTCCGGGAACTGAAAATCGGTGACAATAAACTCAGTGGACCTATTCCGGCGTCGCTTGGCAATCTCGCCAACTTGGTCACTCTTGGTCTGGCCTCATGCAATCTTAGGGGCATAATACCTACCCAACTCGGGCAACTCCGCCAAGTTGAGAAACTCATTTTGCAGGATAACCAACTGGAGGGGCCCATTCCTGCCGAGTTAGGCAATTGTTCCAGCCTCGCTGTTTTCACCGTCGCAGTCAACAACCTCAACGGGTCCATCCCTGAGGAATTGGGTCGTCTAGAAAATCTCCAGACCCTGAACTTGGCTAACAATAGCCTCTCGGGAGAAATACCGAGTCAACTCGGTGAACTGAGTCATCTCGTTTATTTGAATTTGCTGGGAAACCAGCTCCAGGGTCCAATCCCAGCATCACTAGCAAAACTCGGATACCTTCAAACTCTTGATTTATCGAATAACAGGCTCACTGGAGGAATTCCAGGGGAGTTGGGCAACATGGGCCGACTTGTTTACTTGGTCTTGTCAGATAATAATCTCTCCGGAGTGATTCCTAGTAACATTTGTTCAAATAATACCAGTCTGGAGAACCTGTCTCTTTCGGCAGTTCAACTTTCTGGCCCGATTCCGAAAGAATTAAGACGGTGCCAGGCATTGACAGTGCTTGACCTTTCCAACAACACGTTAAATGGATCAATACCGCTCGAAATTTTCGAGTTGATTCAATTGAGTAATCTTTATCTCCACAACAATAGCTTGGTGGGTTCGATCTCTCCCTCGATAGCGAACCTCAGCAAGTTGAGGGAAGTTGCGTTATTTCACAACAATTTGCAAGGAAACCTGCCTAAAGAGGTTGGAATGCTTGGCGATCTTGAAATCCTGTTTCTCTATGATAATCAGTTATCGGGGGAGATCCCTACGGAGATTGCCAATTGCTCAAGATTGCAAATGATTGATTTCTTTGGAAATCATTTCAGTGGAGAAATACCCTTTACAATTGGGAGGCTGAAAGAACTGAATTTCCTGCATTTAAGGCAGAATGAGCTCATGGGCAAAGTTCCCGCCAGTTTGGGTAACTGTAATCAATTAACTATCTTGGACTTGGCAGACAATCGTCTCTCTGGCGGCATTCCTGCAACGCTTGGATTCCTCCAGCCCCTGGAACAGCTTATGCTTTACAACAATTCCCTTGAAGGTAATCTTCCTGATACTCTAACCAATTTACGAAACCTGACCAGAATCAACTTCTCCAGTAACAGATTAAATGGCAGCATTGCTCCCCTGTGTAGTTCGAGTTCTTTTCTTTCCTTTGATGTCACAGACAATGCATTTGACCAAGAGATTCCTGCCCAGTTAGGAAATTCAATTTCCCTTGAAAGGCTAAGATTAGGGAGCAACCAATTTACTGGGAAAATCCCATGGACACTGGGTCAAATTCGTGAGCTATCATTGTTAGATGTTTCGGGGAATCAGCTCACAGGATCAATACCACCACAGCTAATGCTGTGCAGAAAATTGACCCACATTGATCTGAACAATAACCTTCTTTCTGGGCCCATACCATCGTGGCTGGGAAGTTTGCCCCTACTGGGGGAGCTTAAGCTTTCCACCAATCAGTTCGTTGGGCCTCTTCCTCCAAATTTATTCAATTGCTCAAAATTGTTGGTGCTTTCTCTTGATGGCAATTTGCTGAAAGGAATTCTTCCCCCCGAGATTGGAAATCTGGTATCCCTCAATGTTCTCAACCTTAACCAAAACCAATTATCTGGAAAAATTCCTGCAGCCCTTGGAAAGCTGAGCAAGCTGTATGAGCTTCGACTGTCTCACAACAGCTTCAGCGGTGAAATACCTTCAGAGCTTGGACAGCTCCAGAATCTTCAGAGTATTTTAGACCTCAGCTACAACAATCTCACTGGTCAAATACCACCTTCAGCTGGAAGACTCTCCAAACTTGAAGCCCTTGATCTTTCTCATAATCAACTTGTTGGGGAGGTACCTCCCCAAGTTGGTGAGATGAGCAGCCTTGGCAAGCTTAATCTCTCCTTCAACAATCTTCAAGGTAAATTGGGCAAGCAATTTTCACAATGGCCAGCTGATGTGTTTGAAGGAAATCTGAATCTTTGTGGAAGCTCCCTTCAGCCCTGTAAGGGGGCTGTATCTAAGAACCAACAATCAGGATTAAGTGGACCAGCAGTGGTGGTAGTCTCAGCAGTCACAACTTTGGCTGCGGTTGCTCTATTAGTGCTTGTGTTTGTTCGCTTTGTCAAACACAAACGAGAAGCTATCAAAAGAGACAGTGAAGTGACCTACATTTACTCTTCCAGTTCTTCCAAAGCACAGCGAAGACCACTCTTCAAGAAAAATGCTGCCAGCAGAGATTTCAAATGGGGAGATATCATGGAAGCCACAAACAATCTGAGTGATGAGTTCATCATTGGGACTGGAGGGTCAGGAACTATTTACAGAGCTGAACTGCTCACTGGAGAAACAGTGGCAGTTAAGAAAATTCCATGGAAAGAAGACTTTCTACTCAATAAGAGCTTCACAAGAGAAATAAAGATACTTGGGAGGATCAGGCACCGGCATCTAGTGAAGTTGATGGGATACTGTAGCAACAAAGGGGCAGGCTCTAATCTATTAATATATGAATACATGGAGAATGGAAGTGTGTGGGATTGGCTGCATGGAAAGCCAGTGAATTGCAAGAATAAAGTCCTGGACTGGGAGGCAAGGTTAAAGGTAGCTTTGGGATTGGCTCAGGGAGTGGAGTATCTCCACCATGATTGTGTGCCAAACATCATCCATAGAGACATCAAATCGAGCAACGTGCTGCTAGATTCCAATATGGAGGCACATTTGGGAGATTTTGGCCTGGCAAAGGCACTTGTGGAGAAGGTTGACTCCTATACAGAATCAAACTCATGGTTTGCTGGATCTTATGGTTACATAGCTCCAGGTATTGTGAAATATATCTGTTCTAATAATTGCCATTTGGTTCGAGCATAACACAGTATATCCTTGACAAAATTTTGTTTCTTTTCAGAATATGCATACTCATTGAAGGCAACAGAGAAGAGTGATGTTTACAGCCTGGGTATAGTGCTGATAGAGCTTGTCAGTGGGAAAATGCCAACTGATTCAACATTTGGTCCTGATATGGACATGGTGAGATGGGTAGAGAAAAACATTGAGTTGCAAGGGTTTGCTCGGGAAGAGTTAATTGATCCTGCATTAAAACCAATCTTATCTGGAGATGAATGTGCCGCATATCAACTGCTTGAGATAGCACTGCAGTGCACAAAAACCTCCCCACAGGAAAGGCTCTCATCCCGGCAAGCAAGTGGTATGCTGCTCCATTTGTTCAACAATAGGATGGTGGATTTCGACAAGATGAATACGGATCCCTATACATAGAAGATGTCATAGGGATGGATGCCTTAAAATAAAAGAGAAGCATCACCTTTTGTTCTGAGGATATTTCCCTAACTTCAACTTCCTGAGGATGGTCATTTGAAAATGTATCTATGCGTTCTACTATGAAAGCATGCTTCCCTCCCCCCCCCCCCCCCCCCCTTTTTTTTTCTTGGGCTATTCGCATCTCTTATGTTTCCAAAGGCAGCGAGTAGTACATACAAGGTCATCTCTTATGCTGGTTAGAATATCTATGAATAATATCAGACTCCCATGTACACCTCTGCGGGGATCTCGCATGTAAGAAAATGGCAGTCTAATTCCAAAATCTCTAGAGCCACCTCCGCAAGTGCTTAGAGGTCAAAATTCATAGCAACGACCACAACGCATATCCATGTATAAAGTTGCGAGTGGCTGTAGCATTAAGTTATGGACAAAGTGAGGGGGAAGAAAGTCATCCCATCCCATACACAAAATATCACGATTTAATCTTCTTTGTTGAAACGAGCTTAAAATTAGAAACAAGGCCATGGCTACCAATCAGGCGGTATTCTGATGCAAGGAAACAAAGGAAGATTCTGGCCGAATTTTCAGTAGCAGTTGCCAAAACATCCAAAGCACAAGTTTCAACAGGCATGAATTCTGTCAAGAAACCAATTTAACTAAAAATTTAAACATCTCATACAACGTCAAAGCATTATTTTCGAACCAATTAGCAATTCGGAGCACCCAATCACAGTTCCTCCGGATTATCTCAGCGACGAGAAACAAGGATGTCATTGCCTCTAACAAACACCACCACTGCAATGTCAAATATATATATATATATATATATCAAGTGCCAATTTTATTCAATAATTGAGTCCTTTAAATTTATGTTATAAATTAGTCAACTTTTGCAACTTTAGATGTTACTACAGCTGTTTCATCTCCGTAAGTTATTATCTAATGCTCATAAATCTTTAATTTTCATGACTATTCATTTTATATCATTTTAATTTCAAAAAATATTTGTTGAAATTTTTAGTATAATGATTCATTAATTCCAATAATGTAGCTCATTTTTTAAGAAACTGAAAAGACATTTTAATTTATAGATATTAATCTTATCTATATCTCATACCTTTTTAAATAGTGATTTATGATTTTAAATTTTTAAAGCAGATTAATTCACATTCTACATTTTCTTAAATGCTAAAGCACTCTTGAGACCATGAATTTTACAATTATTGTTGCATATTCCTTTGTGTTTTTTTTTCTTTTTTCCTTTTATTCTGTTGTGTGTTCTAATTTCTCTTTTTTGCTTTGATTATGTTGGGTTTGAAGTTAATCACTTTTGTTTGGTATCATCTTGTGCATTTTATGAGATTTCATGGTGGAAATGAAGAGATAAATGGCTATCAAAATTCCAGTGAAGTTTAGGAATTTAACATTGAGGCTACAAATAAATAAATAAATAAATAAATAAGAAGTGTATATAGGTTGATTGTGATTTTACTTGCTTTGCTTTCTTTCTCTCATTTTTTCCTCCTTTTTTTGAGTACATGTGCATTTCATGATTTATTAACATGTATCCAATCTAACTTGGTCCCAAATGATAAAACATTCATATTTGGCAATAAAAAAGAAATCGAGACCTTAATGTATCTTAGCACATCTCTTTAGGACTTTTGCTACATATGGTTTAGAGATAATCAAATTAAATAAGTTTATTTAAACTTTATAATCATATATTTAAATATTAAGGCTCAAATGATCTAATTTTGAACTTGCTTCTTATTATAGAATTTAATCTCTCCATATAATTTTCAATAGTTATTTGCATAAGTATAAAAATCTTAGAAGAAAATTCAAAATGAACACTTTTAAAATTCACCAAAAAAGTAACATTTAAATCTAATATATTAAAAAAATTTAAGTTAATAGTAAAAAAAAATAAACCCATGTATAGTGCGAGCTACCAACTAGTTGACTTTCTTTCACTATGACTTGTGACTATCATTGAAACATACTTTGATCTTACCATGTAAGTTTTTCCATTTTTTTTGCTATGTAGAGGCTTTTGAATGGGGACCAAAGCCATTTTGCCTTTTTAATACTTGGTTGGCAAAACAAATAAAAAAATTGTTATGGCTATGGTTTAGTTGTCTTAGGAAGAACTAGTTGAAAAGGGACAGCTTGGGAAAAGTCTTTTTTCTAAGCTAAAAAGAGTGAAAATTAGCTAAAAAGTTGGAGCAAAGAGGCACAATAGAGGAGAAATGCATGACTAAAGGAAGTTGATAAATTGAAGAAATCTCTTAAAATCACTAGAGAACTAAGTTTTAACAAAAGATGAGAGGAAGAGGTTATTTAAATTAAGGTTTAAGTATTGGTAAATATCAAAGAAAGAGGAATTGTATTAAGCCTTGATGTTAAGGATTTGATGGCTTCAAGAGTTTTACCAACTTGTGGCTTCATGTAGCATTGTCCAATTAAAACATAACAAAGCTAGAGATGGGATCTTTAAAGACTTTAGTAATCAATTTGGCTAGTTGGTTAGCCCCTACTTACTAATTAATAACAATATTTTTAAAAAAATTCTCTAGTAAACAAGTCTTTTCATGAGAACCCATTTCTTAAGGAGGAAGTTTAAGATGTTATATAAACTTGTAATAGGAACAAGGTTCTAAGATCAAATGACTTTAATATAAAGTTTGTTAAACATAATTAAGGAATGATGGAAAAAAACATTTTGAATTTTGTGCAAGAGTTTTGTGATATTAAGAAACTTCACCAAGGTATTAATGCTTCCTTTATAGTGTTGATTCCCAAAATAGAGAATGTAGGTGCTATTCAAAATTTCTACTTGATCTCTTTAATTAGGAGGTTATATAAGATTATAGCAAAAGTGTTGGCTAATTGATTGGAAAAGGTAATGGATAAAATAACTATTGGACAACAATTAGCCTTTGTGAGTGTGTCGTATATCCTTGATAGTGTGTTAATTGCTAATAAGGTGATTGAATAAATGAAAGAGTATAAAAAGGTAAATGTGGTAAAGGTTGATTTGAGAAGGTTTATGACATAATAGAGTGGGTTTTCTAGATTTGATGATGGTGACAATTGACTTTAGTAAAAAACGGAAAATAAGATTATATAATGTATTTTGATAGTCAAACTCTTATTTTTAGTTAATGGCAACCTGACTAATTAATTCCAAATAAAATGACATTTTAGGTAGGGGATCTTTTGTCTATATTTCTCTTCCTTTTAGTAGTTAAGCTTTTGAATGGCCTAAGGGTGTTCATAAACCACCTAACTTGAACCATTAAAACTTGTAATTGCCAAAATCAAAAAGAAAAAAAATATTAATTATTTTTATTTATCAAAAACCAACCTTAATAGTTTAGTGACAAATTGGTGTTTTTGGAAATTGCAAAAAACCAACTTAATCCACCATAACAACTAAATGTTAAAATTATATAAGCACTATAGTAAAGTTTTAAGATATAATGGTGTCAATTTAATCTATAATACTCTTTCTACACTTTGGTAACCTATACCTTAATTACAATTTATTCTTTATTAAATCATAGTCACTTCCTTCCTTTTTATTGTAGTGTAACCCTCCCTTATTCTTATCTTAATTGTTTTAGACTTTCAAGTATAATATCTTTATATTCTAGTTAAAGGGTTTTCTTTATATTCAAGATTTCAACTATTATTTTTGTTTTTTTTTGTTAATAATTTTTTGAACCTATTTAAAAATAGTCCTTCTTAAGATATTTAATCAAAGATTGTATAAACTTTATTTACAAATATGTTAAACAATAAAGATTAGATAATATTTATTGACTCAAATAGCCCTTGAAAGTGCAATATGATTTTATATTAAAATTGCTTTAGGGGGATAAAATGCAACATCTCTTACTTTTGCTCTATGAATAAGGTGCTTGTTAAACGATTTTAGTGGCAACAACCTAATTTTGATGTATAAGGATTCTATTAAAGTTCAATGACATACATAAAAATAATAAATACAAAAGTTTTAATTAATAATAGTTTAATTGCTACTATTAATTAATTAATACTAAAAATTATATTCCTAACAAGTATTGAAGTCAATGCAATTGATGATTAACTTAAATTCTCATGGCTTAGCTAAGGGAGTAAACAATTTAGTTTTAAAGCTCTTAATCTTATGAGAAATGTAAACTACTTCCACTATTATATGAGATCATTTTACTAAATTTAATGATTCTAATAATTTAACATTTTCTTGTAACTATTATAAGCAAACTTATCTTATCAATAGTAAAAAGTGTGGTACTAATAAATAATTAGAACATTTATACACTTGTAAGAATTATTTAAGATAAGAATTTAGTTTATCTTTGATTAATAAACTTTTGCCACTTGTTACTACCCAATTGTTTCTATTTATCATTAGTTTATATTTTGCATTTATATGTTACCATTTCATGTTACTGCCACCTTATTTATTGTTAATTTAGGTAACTTATACATTACTTTTATAATTCAAGTTAATATCCTTTTATTAAAGCAAAAAATATATATATTTACTTACTTAAGATAATTTATATATATATATATATTTCATGATATAATATAAAACAAATATGAGATTGTTACATGTAACATATAATACTTATCTATTATTAGATGTCTTAACCTACCTTAAATTACACATAAATAATTTGCAACTACTATGTTATTTTGCATGGGTTAGAATATTTGGTGGATTAGTTATGGATCATGTATTAGAAAAATTTTTATTGGCAATTTGAATATAAAATATGCTTTAAAACCACTCAATCTAACTTATGAACACTCTTAATAAGGTTTATTAAAAGGGTTGTTAAGTTTAACTTGATTAAGAGAATTACCCTTGGAGAAATAGTTAATCTCTTATCTTTAGTTTATATATGACAAAATTATTTTTAGTAAGGTGAAAACATATTTGATTAAGAATTGCAAAAAGAGTTTTAAAGTGTTTTCACTGTTGCCTCAATTTAAGGATAAATTACTCCATAAACACTATTGTGAGTGTTAGTGAAGTCAGGGACCAAGCAAGACAATTTTGAGTTTAGTTTTGAATTTGCATATAGGATAAATGACCATTAAAATACCTGATAGTTTTGATTGATCTCATTCTAAGATGTAAGGACTTATGGCCATTGGTCATCCATAAATTGGAATCCACTTTATCTTAGTGAAAGATGTGTTATAATTCAAAGATATGATGATTGATACTTATTAAATCATGTCTTGATTCTTTCTTAGTATATTACTTGTCTTTGTTCCAAATGTCTTGTAGTGTGAAAGATAGAATCAAAAAGTTATAAACAATCTTTTCTTAAAAGGAGGAAGAAGTCGTACCATGTAGTAAGAGGTTTGATTTGTAGGAGAAAGAGATGAGGAAGGTAAGGTCTTGGGAGGTATTTACTAAAAATAAAAATCTTTTAGCTAAATGGTTATGGAGATTAGTGAAGGAGAAAGTAACACTTTGGGCACGAATTGTTAGGGGTACATATGAGAATTAAAGACTATGGCCTTTAATGTAAAACATTCCTCCAAATCAATTCTCTTAATCTAAAGGGGGATTTGCTTAATAGCCAAAGAAATTGAGCATACAATCATTGTCAATACAAACTTCTTTGTCTTAAGGAATGAAAATAAGTTGATTTTTGGAATCATGTTTAGGTGGGAAACTAAACATTAAGGCAATGATTCCCATAAATGTATAGCATTTCTCTTCTCAAAAAATGAACAAATAAAAATTAGACTTAGTATGTAAATTGAATAAAGGAACCTTTTGATTGTAAGAGAGATCAATAATGATGATTTATGATCACTAGGCAACCTTTTTTAATTTGATTGAAGATAGACTAGCTTAGAAATGTGAAATATATTAGTATTTCATATGTAAGCTTGTGGATAATAGTTTAGGGAGGAAAATGCTTGAAGGTCTGCCTATGTAGAAAGATCTAATGCCCTTAAAGGTTGAAGTATTTTGTTGATGACTTCTTCATGAGAAAATACAAGTTAAAGAGAGGTTGGTTCATGTTGTGAATGGTGAATCCAAAGTAATTTGTTCCTTTTTTATAGGATAAATATAGAATTTGTTGCTTATTTATTGATACATTGTCAATTCATTTAGAAAATGTAGAATGCTTATGTTAGTTGGTGGGATCTTAATTAAGTGATTAATTCAACAATAGAGTCTTTTTGGCTTTAGTGAGATTTTTATGAAATTGTTTCATTTGGAATAAGCTATGGATCATGAATTTTGATGTCATCATCTAGTTTATTTAGTTAGTAAGAAATGAGATTATTTTTTAAAATAAAGCTCTTAATAAATGTTATTTGTGATTTTATATGTTTTAGTTTGATTTAGTGGGCAAGGGTCAAATTCGTGTATTGTTCTTACTCTATTAATGATTTTCTTTTTAATATTTTTAAAAATTTTAGTGAGTAAGAAAAGTCTTAAGCATATGTTACTATAATGGGAACCTATATCCCCATGATACTTTAAGTTTAATAAGGATAAGTTTATCTTAGGTTGGTTTGGACTAGTAGGAATAGAAAAATTTTTAAGAGAGTATGACAATAATATTACATGTATATTTTTTAAATCAATTAACATTGCCACTTTACTATTGGTGAAATTGAAGGTCATTTAGGAAGTAGCCCTCTTGTGGTCCAAATGAGATCAAGCTCCTTAAAAACAAACATATCATTCAAATGGCTTATTAAAGGTGATTTCTTAGCTTAACAACTTTGTTAAGAGAATATGAGATATGTTAGCTGCTTTCCTTAAGATTGATAAGGCATTGATAAGAAAGGTGAACTTTATTTTTACATTAAGAAAATCAAACTCCTTTACTAATGCACTTGTTAGGATAAGTGTGGAGAGGTTTGACAATTTAGAGGCATAGTTGTGAGAGTATGTTTTGTAGTTATTGTTATTTGTTCTCTTAGCTAGTGGCTCTTAGTGATCCTTTACATAAAGAAAGTATAAGAATGGGTGAGACTATTGTTTGGCTTGGTTATTTTGACTTATGATTAGGAAAGTTTTGACTTGTAATTGTTTTGCTTCAATTTTGATTTCTAAATGAGGCTATTTGTTTTAGCAAAGTTCTAATTTACAATATGTTAAGGATGTTGGTTGTGCTAATATTACTATCTTTTAGTTTTGTTTCATTTTTAAGATTTTATTTATCATATAAGAAGGTTAGATTTCAATTAAGGACTTTGTGCTTTTGTACATATTATTTTGAGTATTCATACTTTAGATGTTATATATACAAAGAAATTGCTATTAAAAGAAATTATATTAAAAATATATATATTTTTTGTTTTTCTTTATAGGTTTTGTTCTAATTTTAGCAAACTAAATTTTAAAAAACCCATTAAACATATTGATTATCATATTTAAAGACCCAAATTAATTAGGTTAGTATCCAAATTAATCCATCAAAATAATAAGATTATGAAAGTATTTGTTTTAATTTTTAAGACTTGTTTATAATGTTTAATTTTCTAATAGCACATATGCAAGTATTTAAAGAAGTATTTTTGTGATTATTGTTTGTTAACAAGTAGATGTAAAAGTTGTTAACTAAAAAGAGTAACTCTAAATTACTTTTTGCATCAAATAATAGTTGATTTTATTTTTTCATATGCTAAAATACTCCTAATAAAATATATAATTTTTATATATAAAACCTACAACTTTTAAAAAATAATAGTTAAGTTTCTATAAAATTTTTACCATAAATCTTGCATATTATTGATAACAGTAATAGATTTAGTTAACTTATACATATGGTATGTTTATGTGTAAAAAACTAATCATATTTCATGTTATGTATAATATATTATTTTTAAATTTAAAAAATTAAAATACAACTAAATAAAAAAATACAAAATAAAAACCAAAATTTTTCTTTCCTCTCCCTTTTCTTTCTTATCCCTTTTTGTTTCACTAATGAAATAAAAAATTCATGGTATATTTTCATCAATCAAATAGCTTCATTCTTTAGTCATGAATTAATGTTATAAACAAATTAACATCTCTTTTCTCTTTTTCTCCAATTATGCATTTCCTAAAGTCACTTATAGGTATTGTCAAAAGAAATTTATGATAAATCAACTACAAAACATATATGCCAAAATGGGAGAATCATTA
This sequence comes from Rhizophora apiculata, assembly GCA_037832385.1. NCBI lineage: Eukaryota > Viridiplantae > Streptophyta > Magnoliopsida > Malpighiales > Rhizophoraceae > Rhizophora > Rhizophora apiculata. Next base: position 432,956 of record CM075433.1, on the reverse strand, counting down.
ATTACTCTTATATTATTTTGATGTTTTTCTAAGAAGAAAAATCATATCTTATAACATTTTGATCAATGCTTATATTTAAATTAACAACTTAGAAAGTATCCAAAATTTGTTTGATAAAATAAATGTATGAAATGTCATGGTAGTTAGGTTAGCATAATTAAAGTTAACACAATTTAAAATTATTAAAGAGACATTGAGTTTGTTTAAAGAAACTTACAAGTTAAGTTTTCTATTAATACTAAGTTGTTGGTTAGTAAAACTAAATTTATTATTAATCTTAATTCTAAAAGTTGACCTCAAGCATTTTATTTCATCAATCCATCTATGTTGCCCTCTAAAAAGCTTAACAAATTTAACATAAATTTGCCTATAGTATTATTGTTGTTTATAATGCTCCTACAACAATTCATCATTTTTCATATAGTTTAATAATCTCTTTTATTTTATTTTGACTAGTGTTTGACTCATCATTTATATTGATTCCCCTAGCTACTTAAATTACTAATGGAACTAATTAGATTGACATCCTTAGCCCCTTTTAACATCAACTAGATTAGAGTAGCCCAAAAGATAAGGTTTTTGCTATGTTTAACTAGTGCTTAACTCATCATTTATATTGATTCCCTTAACTACCTAAATTACTAATGGAACTAATTAGATTGACATCTTCAGCCCCTTTTAACATCAATTAGATTAAAGTAGCCCAAAAGATAAGGTTTTTACTATGCTTGCAATTTGATAAACCAATCTATTATTAGTATATTTTCAAAATATATAAAAATAATGGTTACATTTGGTAGGATTGAACCTATGTGCACATGGAAGTAAGGAAGCCTAATAACAACTAAGTTACTTACTTCTATTAGTTAATATTCACTAAGACTTTTATATAATCAATTTTAGAATAAAACCAAAAGTCAAAATGGGAAAGAGAGGAGCCAACAATAGATTTGGAACCTAAAACCAAGCATAGGAAGTTAAGAGGCATAATTTTTCTTGAAAATAGAAGTTAGTAATAATTTTTTTACTAAGGTATTGGTTCATGTTGAACTTTGGAATATCAAATTCATTTTTTTCAAATGATGGATATTAACTTCTTTACATCAAACTCCAAAATTGCAAGAAATGTTAGATATTATTGGGAAATAAACAAAAATCAAGGAATAAAAATGCCTAAGTGATGGAATAACTTACTATGTTATTGAACAACATAAGATCATCAAAGAGAATTAACAGTTTTTCTAGTTTAAGTGAAGAAATAAAACTCTTGAACTTTAGAAAATGGGTTATTACATGATTGCCTCAAAAAGTCCTTATACTTTATATGAAAGAAAAAAATAGAGATCAAATAATTAACTAGGACTTACCTTGGCTTAGCTTTTACAAGAATATATATATCTTTTGGGTACAAAGAAAGTTTATTTTATTGTCAATTTATGAATATAGTAACAATGAGTTGGATTAGGAAAAATTAGGTTTAAATAAAGTCATAGAGTAGTTTGTATAAAAATTTTTATCTAAGGATAAAATAATAAATCAAAATTAAAGTGGGGTTAAGCATGGGAACTTTAAATATCATCCTTATTCCTATCTCCGTTAAAAAAAAAAAAAAATCAGGCATAAGAAATCCTTATCCTAATCTTTGGTCAAAATTCTTTGACTTTATCCTTGTTGGAGTGGTGTTGGATATGCCTTTATAGGATGCGTAAAACTATCATACCTAATGGTATTAAAGTATAATTTAAGAATTTATGTTTTCATTAAATATTAATATGTAGCTTAAAGCATTATTCCAAAGTTTATTCATTTGCATACAAAGCTTAATTGTGCATTTTTTTGTTTCCTTTAATATTAATGTTTTTGGAATGTCATTATTTGCGTATTTGAACAATTATCATGCTTATGAGTGACCTTTATGGATAATGGCTATTGATATTTGTTTTAGTTCCCATTTTTTGTATCACAATTTCATTAAATATTTAATTTTCCCTTACCTCTATTATGGAAAGGTAGGCAAAGCCATTCACACATAGTTTACACGTGTAAAATTAGACTTAGAGTTAGAAGCATCTCACCATTTGTTAATCAATTCCTAATTTATTACACCAAATTTAAAGAAACTCATTAGAAAATTGTTAAATCTTTAACTAGTCCTTATAGTAAGCCCTCTTAAATCATATGGTTAATGCATCACGACATTTTCATTTCCCAGTAACACATGAGCCTAAGGAACAATTTCATTAAAAAATTATTATATTGAACAAAAATCATGGCATTGTAGGCTAAAGAAACTTTTAAGGAATTGTAAATTTTTTATGTTTGAAGTTCCCAACTTCACCCTAAGATCTATTAGTCTATGATACTGAGAGGGGGGTGAATTAGTATCACACCCCTTAAAAAAAACTCTAATAACTTAAGCCAAAATGAACTCTTTTCTAGATTCAACTAAGGTAGATCTATTGTTACTTACTAATCACAACAGTCCCCAAAGTTACCTTTTAGACACCTTGTCTATTAGACGAATCGGTTGTTCTTAACTAGGTCTTCTTTTAGGTTATGGGTTTGATGATTCTTTAGCTGTATTCACAACTCAATTCAAAACACAGAATGTAAATTCAAAGTAAGGACACGAGAGATTTACGTGGTTCCGTCAATATGACGTACTCCAGGATGGTAGGGATTCTTCCTCTACTGAGACAATCCACTATACTTGAGAACACCAGTGTGGTATCCCCTATGATTACAATAGATGTCTTAATCTTCTACTCCTTTCACTATTACAAATACAAAGTAATCATAATATAAAGAGTGTCACTTATTGTGTCACCCTTCTTCTAACTTGTGTTGCCTCTATTTAATTTGAATATACTGCTTTACTACCGCTTGGAAGATCACCAAAACACTCTTTAACCTCTCTTGAATAAATCTAAAAATTCGTTGAATTCTCTCAAATACTTCATCGGATTTCTTCTCTAAATTGTCTCACCCAACTCCTGGTCTCAACGTCTCATGGTCTCACCCGTCTTCTAGTCTTACTGTCTCACTATCTCACCGTCTCACGGTCTCACCCGTTTTCTGGTCTCACCGATTGTAGGTGTCATGGTGTGTTCTGATGTCACACGTTTCGCCCTTTTCTAGTCTTACCAATTCTGGTCTCCCAATCTGTTCTGGTGTCACATGTTTCACCCTTTTTTGGTCTTACCAATTCTGGTCTTCTGGTGTGTTCTGGTGTTACCCGTTTCACCCTTTTCTAGTCTCACCAATTCTGGTCTTTCAATGTGTTCTGGTGTCACCCATTTCACCCTTTTCTGGTCTCACGCCTCACCTGGTCTCACGTCTCACCTGGTCTCATGCCTCACCTGGTCTCACGCCTCACCTGGTCTCACGTCTCACCTGGTCTCATGCCTCACCTGGTCTCACGTTTCCAGGTCTGGTCTTGATTTGTTCTCACGTTTTCAGGTTTGGTCTTGATTTGCTCTCACGTTTCCAGGTCTGGTCTTGATCTGCTCTCACGTTTCTAAGTCTAGTCTTGATCTATTCTCACGTTTCCAGGTCTGGTCTTGATCTGCTCTCACATCTCCAGGTCTAGTCTTGATCTGCTCTCATGTTTCTGATTTCCTCTCTTATGGTGGTTCCACCAATTCTGGTCTACTCTTACTATTTTCCAGGTGGTTATTTTCTTTTTTTTTTTTTTTCTAAGAGAGATAAGTCTTGGTTTTTATATACTCCATTCTATGCAAACCCTAGTAGGGTTTACTGGAGCTATGACAAATTTCCTTTCTTGCCCCTCTATGTGGTTTCATATTACTGTTCCATTCAAAATTCAGCATTGTCCTCCTTCTTAATTTATTTTTTTTGCCCTCTACTTGCACACTTAAATCTGGTTGACAACAATTACAACTCATATAAGACTGTGGGAACAACAATGTTATACAAGGGTTGTAGTAGAAACAATATTATTTTTATAAAAGAAAGTAACAAAAAAATAAATTTATATTTAATTATTTTATTTTTGATTTGGTAACAATTCACATTTTTGTAGTTTCAAGTGTTACAAAAAATATACTTTGTTAAATATCCTTAAAAAGTAAAATAAAAAAATTGAAATAATTACAAAAATACCATCATAAATGTTATAAAGAGACTAAATTGTCCTCAACTTATTAAAATGAATACAAAATTATTTTTGGACTAAATTTTGGTGTTAAATTATGTATTGAATTAATTTTTCTAATCATGGTATTGTTGGTTGAAATGTTAATTGTATAAATTTTTTATATGTATTTTTATTTTACTTATTATTAATTGTTAGAGCTATTATTTTGGAACATTATATAAACTTTATTAAAAAAAAATTGATAGACATGTTTTGTCATCATTTCTATCAAGTTTGACCAACGATTGTTAGTTATAGTATGTATTTTGTGATATTTCAAAATACATGATATGGAATGTTACAAAGCGTAAAATATAAAATATTAAATATAAATTTACTTAAAAAAAATTCAAGTTAAATAGGTTGAAAACACTTATAAGAGGAATGCTAATTCTAAAATTAAGTTTTAAGCATTTAACATGGGAAAGATAAATGTCATAAAGATTCCAATTACTAATGAACCAATGTATCTCATGGTCAGTTACTAGATAGTCTTTTTATATAACAATAAGGTTTGTTTTGATTCAAAAAAAAAAAAATGGTGTGCAAAGTCCAATAGTACCCATTTTTAGTGGTTAAGGAACTTGTTTATGTGATTTGTTTATGTCAAAAACTTATAGTATTTATTTTTATATATTATGATAATATCACAACTCTAATAAGAGTTTATAACTAAATGTATAACAGTAAGTCCATATACATTGGATTTAAATATAATTATGTTAAAAACTTGATCACAAATAAAGTGATTATAGTTGATTTTGTGAGATTAAGTCAAAATATGACTAATCGTTTAACAAAAGGGTTGACAAGAGACTTGGTGAATAAGACATCAAGAGGGATGAGTTTTAAACTCATATACATTGATCACAAATGATAAAAACTCAGTTCAACAATTGATATGATGTCAAGTCTTATCTTTAATAAGTCAAAGTATATAATTAGTGTAATTAAAGCACTATACTTGATTATTTCCATCTTAATGTTATATAGTGTTTAGTACCTATAGTTATAAAAGGAGGATAAATTGTAAACTCTTAACAATTCTAGAAAGTGCTATATGGCAGGGGTAGTTAGAATTTACTTATATGAATGTACAATGTGGAATGTTTTAATAAATTAAAAGACTTAATTTTAAAACATTCATTAAAAGGATATGAATATAAGACCTTAATGTGTCAATCAAATTAATAATAAATTTGTTATTGTAAAATAATTTGTGTGAAATGTGTATATAATTATCAACAAGAATGTGTGATTCAAATCTTGTTATACAAAGATTTCAATTTGTAATGGTTTAATTATAAGATATCATTATTGAAACATTTGATTTTTAAAGTTGTTAAGGATCCAATACATTTTTAATCTTTTAAAAATAACAATAGATTGTTAATGTATTTTCAAAATATTCTAAAAAATAAAGTTGCACTTAGTGGGCACCAGACCTAAGTGCATATGGAAGTAAGGAAACTAATAACCATATGTTACCTATTTCTATTAGTTATTACTCACAATGAATTTTTTATAGTTAATTATGGAAAAAAATTGAAAAGAAAATAAAAAAAAAAAACAAAAAAAAAAGGTGCTTATAGCATGTTCTACATCCATAACTAATGATAGGAAATAAAAATGAACAATTATTAAACCAAAGGCAATAATTTGGTGGATATTGTGTACAATTTTCTAATATTCATTACTCTTGATTAAAATCCTTTAAAATAAGAAAAGTTAGGGCTACTGGTTTTTAAAGTCAGACCCTTAAAAGTGAAAAAGGTACTTTGTTAATTATTGAGTTGAGTCATTTAGCAAATTTAATAGCAATAACACTTGTATATATATGTATATATTTCTTATAAATTTAGTTTTAGTTTTTCAAATAGATAAAATTTTAGAATCCTTTTAATTATTATAGGTAAGATTTTTTGTATATAATCTTGTTGGAGAAGAAGTAATAGACAGATTGAAGAGTAATTCTAAAGAAATTATATCAATTTCTAATGAGTTTATTTTTAATAGTATAATTTGTAATTAAATATATTTTATTTTATCATGTAAAAAAAAAAATCATATAATTTTTATTACAAATTAATAACAAAGAATTTTACTTTAAAGAAAATTACATTTAACAAATGATTTAAAATAATTTTACAATTATTAGACAACTACAAATCTATTTATAACATGTTCTTATGTTAAAAACATGATACTCTTTTGGATGAGTAATGTAGGCTAATCTTATTAGAACAAAAGCCCACATTTATTCACTGAGATTAAGAAAAAAAAAATTATATATATATATATATATATGATTAAGTAAAGTGAGAGAAGTATGGGAAAAGATAAAAAAAAAATTGTAAGTTTAATTTGATTGTTATTATTGATAATTTTTTTGTTATTGTCAAAAAGAGAGAAGGAGAAAAGAGATAGAAATCTATACTTTTTTTTTAATATATATATATATATTAAAAAATATTATAAATAAAATATCATATAATACGTAATATAATCAATTTTTTACATATAAATATATATTTTATATATAAATTAATTGAATAAGATTTTTTTATTAATATTATATTAAATTTATTAAAAAAATTATAGATAAATTAAATTATTATTTTTTAAAATTATATTAAATTTATGAAAATAAATAAAATTTAAAATTTATTTTTATTTTATTATTATTATTATTTTATCTTTTTTTTTTATTGATTAGTGTTTTTTTTTTCTTATCTAATTTTTATAAATAATTTTGTATAAAAAATAAAATATAAATTTATTAAAAAGTTAAGGAGAATTTGTTTATTGTAATAAAATAAAAACAATGTTGCAAATAGTTAGTTTTATCATTTTAACATCCCAAACAATATTAATTTAATTAAACATCATTTTTATATTATTAACAACAATTAATAATAATAATCATCAATCATAACCTATATCATACCACCTAAAGGCTCAACTCAGTTCAGGTGATCCCAAGTATCGCGAGACCGTTCAGAGTGTGAAATTGGCTACACGTTAATTTTGTTGACCAAACATTGTCATCCGTCTCTTTTAGATGGATGGTTTGTGGAATAATTAGATGGATAATTATTCTTTATTGCACAACTGCGTTACATCATGATGCGGTGATATTTTTTCAATAATTATACTCTCCCTTTTATTTTCAATGACCTTAAATTAAATTTTATTTATTTATTATTTTGTCTTTTAAATCAAACCCCAAGGGATTATCTGCTGTTTGGTGAAAGTTGCACGCAAGAATCCCACCAACACCCAATTTGTGTTAGTGAATTGGCAGAGAATGCCGATCTTCTTTCCTTTTCTTTTCTTTTCTTTTTTTTTTTTCCTTAAATTCATCGACATATAAAAGAAGAACAAAATCTAAAGACCAAAACAGATTATGGTTTAATGACCAATCAATCAGAGGTTTAATGACTATAGAGATGTGTTTCGGATACATACTCTAAACCCCATTGAATGCACCGATTTTGTTAAATTATCCGGGCATAAAATCCAAATCCATTAATTAATATTTCTTAAAGTTATTCTTTTCATATGACAGTCAATTCAATTTAGTCGAAGTGCCTAACTGGGTTTTACTTTTTTATTATTGAAGCAATTAAATGGGTTTATTTTTTTTTCTAAAAAGTAACATTATTATTATTATTATTATTATTTGAGGGAGGCATTATTCCATAATTACTACAATATATATGGCGTACTTTGGGGGGTATTATAAGCTGTTTGATAATGATTTATGCTTTTGCAGCAAACTTATCCGTGGGCCCTACCGCTACCACTACTATTCACAACGGCTATTTGAGCCAACGTCTCTTCCCTTTCGCAAACCAAACCTCTGCGGTCCGCCCCCCGAGCGTTTGATGTTTGTTTATTTCCGAGAGGAAACAAACAGTCATTCCACACTCTCTCTCTCTCCCACAAACAAAAAAAAGGAAAAAATCTCAGCCACACTCTTTCATTTTTCTCGCTTCCCTTCAGTCCTTGACACTGTTACTCAGGCTTATCTTTGTTATTCTTTTTTGAGGCAATACAACATAGATCTTATGTGTCAAGCCGTCAGACAAGAATGTTAAAAATAGACAATTAGAAACTGTTTTATCAACCCCTGTTTGGATGGTTCTGTTTTGAGAAAGGTCTGATATTCATTCTGGAAAGTTGAAGATTTCATTGGTGAACCAAATTTTGAATCTTGTTCGTTTCTTTCACAATTCTGCCTCTGCCGTACGCATCTATTGATTTAGCCTGGAAATGGGTTGCTTCTCATTCCCAAGAACATGGAAGAATTGGGTGCATGATTAATGCGATTCAATCCTACGTTTTGACCGGTTCGAAACAAATTAAAAATGGCGTCTTCCCAAGTCGAGATTGCTTCTTCTTCGCCGTTTGGGTGCGTGCTGAAGGATCACAACAGGCACAACCGATGCAGCAGCAGAGAGAACAACGGCAAGGCCGCCGCCACATTCCAGAAGAATCTCAATGAATTGGTGAGAGACCATCTCCACACCTGCATCTCTGTTTCTTCTCATGAAAATTCACCGACCAATAATCCTTCCGACCATCAAAAGGTAATATGTCTGACCAATAACAATCATAACAACATTAATAGCATAGGAGATTCTCCCACGATGAGCCGCATCCAAACAAGACGTCTTGATCGATGGGCCGCTAAGCAGGCTCAAGAAATAGTGTTGACGATCGAGAAGCAGAGTCAGGAAGCAGAGCTATTGATTGCATCAACAAGAACATCATCATCTTCCACAAGCGAGAATTCTCTGAATTCCATGGGCAATTCCTTGGAAAATCAGAGTCTTGGAGCTTCATCGCTTGTCCAGATATGGGAGGCAAGGCTGCATCATTCTGACTTGCCCATGGCACACCGTTGGAACAATATGAGCAATAATCCAAATCCTGGGGCGAGCACTAGCAGGACAACTTCTGATTCAAGCTGCGAGGATAATATGTCATCCTCCCCATCCAGACAATCTGACGCGGGTGACTCGACCGCCAATGTGGATTGGGACTCAACAGGGCAGAGTATCCATTCATCAACGAATTCCAGGAACTCGGTAAATGCAAGAGAGCAGGAGAGAGTTAAAATTTCTGACATCATTAGGAAACTGACATCTGATGGAAACGATCAGAGTCAGGGGGCTAGTGGTGGTGATTTTCCATTAAGGGGGTTCCGGAATTCTTCTGTTTCTGATCAGGGTCATCCGGCCCAGCAGAGAGGCTATCTACGAGTTGTAAATTCGCCCAGAATAAGAGGGAGAAAAGCATTTAATGATTTGCTTTTGAATATGGAGCAAGAAAGGCATCGAGAACTCGTTTCACTGGCAGGGAGGCAATCGGTTTCAAGGTTCTCCCAGCGTGGCCGAATTCAGGTGAGGCAGCCTTGTTAATTCAGAACGAGAAAATGTTCTAAATGTTTCTCCTCGATCAATCTGGTGCATTGCTCGCACTCATTCAATGTTATGCTTTATATGCAGTCCATGCTTCGACTAAAATACATGCGGCGGGATAATGCAATCCAAGATCAGCAGTGGCCACAGTTATCTCGACTGAAACGAGTATCCGACGCGAACCAATCACAACAAGGGTCCAACATCATGCATCTCAGGTACAATTCTACAGCCCTCCTTTAAGTAGTTAATATGAGCACAAGGCAACTCTCCCCCTTTCCATCAAACATTAATTCATAACATCTTCCAAGCGATATAATATTTAATGGAGTCTTCAGCAATTTTCTCTGATATAATTCTGTTTATATGCATATCAATAATTGCATATAAGCCATTTTGTCTTGAATTGGAATGCTGCAATTCGAGACTGCTTGATGTGGATAGCGGTATTACTCATTCATGGCCTCTCACTGAGTATCTTATTAAATTTATAGTTGCTATAAGTTAATACAAGCTAACACTTTGCTGCCATTTCAGATGATCCCCTAGCAAAGTGTCAGTAAGAAATTAACTACACGAGCATCCATTAAACCTGATGACACTGATCAATATAGAAAACTAACAATTAAACTTCTTATTATATCAGGATTCAGAATGCAATAATTGATGAAAAAAATTGGATTTCTCTGTTAGAAGATAAAATTATCTACTTTTCTCTATGTGTTATTGAAGGTTTCATCAATAGCTTTCGACAATTTTGGCCGTAGGCGCCTTAGTGGTGCTAATTTGGGGTACGGTTTAGTTGATGCTCTATCAGATAGCTGTCACATGGAAACTCTAATAAAAGGTCTCTGATATTGATAAAATCTTGAATTCTAACGTAACAATTTTAGTAGTATCACATGCTGGCCACTGGGGATGCATGTAGTGTGCCATTCTATCATCAATCTTGCCTGTGATTTTTCTGTTCTGACCTGAATGTAAATTACATGCAGGGAAAGATTCAGTACAGGAGTTGAGCAGGCCCCAACAGCCCCTCTTGGGGCGTTTACCCTAAGAAGCCAAACAATAACAACTCCAAACAACATCGTAAGTACGAGGAACCCTTGCACCAAAAATCAAGGGACTGGAGACAAACATTATCCAGAAATTTCTGCTGGACAGCAGAGTAAACCCGAAGCAGAGTCGTACACAAGCCAATTTTGTACACAAAATTATCATCAAGAATCCTCTGATACTATGCATCAGAGTATAGCACAAGTGGGAAACTTGCTGTTGCACACAAGCCAAATCCATGAAGACCGTCATGGTCAAGAATCGTCTCCTCCTGAGCAGCTGAACACAAGTGTAAAGACTTTGCTGCCAAAAATAAAGACTGTCTATGAAGACAGTCATCATCGAGAAACTTCTACTAGTGAGCAGGATAGAACACCTCCAGTAGTGAACCCAGCGGCACAGACATGCAGCGTTCAGGAAGAAATCAGTGCAACTTCAGATGCCAGATGGCAAGAAATAAAACCCGAAGAAACTCTACAAACAACATCATCTTTGAATGCGTGGGATGAGAATGAGATGGAAGAAGATTTCGGGGACTCACAAGATTTTGAAGAGAACAATTATGACTGGTTTAGTGGTATAGCTCGTCCACGAAGTTATTGGGAAGATCGTAGGCAAGCATGGTACCAAGAGATGCTGAATACTAATGCAGACAATGATGAGATACGGCAACTCCTTGAAAGGTAACCACGTCATTAATCTTTGAGCAATGGTAAATATAAGGGCCTTGATTACATGATATGGAAATCTGATCTTCCTCTTTATGGATGCAGAAGAACGGTCTCCACTTTTCTTGCTAGCGACTTCCGAGATAGAATGGACCAATTGATGGTGTCGCGTGTGCAGACACAGGTCAGTCTCGAAGATGATGAACAAGTAATTGAAGGCAGTTGCGAAAGAATGGGACAGTTGATTTTGTCCTACTTCCAAAGGCATTTGCAAGCAGCAGCAAGTAGTCAAGAAGGAGGAGGACAAGAAGGAGAGGCAGCAGAAGTGTGTGCAGAAGGAGAACAAGGTTTAGAAGAAGAAGAAAGCCCAAGAAGTCGATATATTGAGGAAGAAAGTCCAGCTAGCCGTCGTTATGTTGAAGCTACTGATTATTTTGATCAATCCTCACCATCGATGCATTCCCCAATGCCATTTAGGTCATGGAATTTCAGCAATCAGCTTGAAGTTGCTGATGATTATAGACAGGCTTCAACCACAGCATCTCACTCACCACCGCCATCTCGAGCTTCCAATAGAGATGGGCAACAATCTTCCTCCACAAGTTATCCATCAATTGTAAGTATCTGCTCATTCTTTCCCGTTCAATCTGTCTCAACTATTTGGAAAATTATCAAAGCTTTCTCCAGAAATGTAACATGGCTATTCCTGTAGGAAATGGAACTGTTGTATGATTTAAGAGGGCATATGGAGCAACTCCAGCGTGAAATGTTTGAACTCAGGAAATCAATACATAGTTGCGTAGATATGCAGGTGAAGTTGCAAAGCTCTATGAAACAGGAAAAATATACAGGTTAGTAGAGAAAGCTGTTTCACATTTTCTAACAAACCAAGGAGTCGATGGAATCATATATTTCTATCTTTCAATGTAATTCTGAACCTTGATCTTAGAGCATGGGCCGGATGCCGCATGCCTTTCTCTTTTTGTGCTCAAGTCCTTATTTTCAATTGCTGGTCTGCGATGACTGTTGCAGTTCGAGGGGAAGGAAAGCATTCACTTGACAAGACACCAACAAGACGCAATTGCGGTATCTGCTACGAAACGCAGGTTGACTCGTTTTTGTATAGGTACTTTCCTTTTGCTCCCTCAATCTGAATATTCACTTCCAATATTTACAGTTCATTAACAATGATTATGTCGCTCCCTTGTGATTTTTCAGATGCGGCCATATGTGCACCTGCCTCGGTTGTGCCCATGAGCTGCAATGGAGTAGTGGAAAATGTCCAATGTGTCGAGCTCCAATACTGGACGTGGTGAGGGCATATATGGATTCATAGATTAACCCCAGAGAACGAGTTCTTGCTCCAGAGGACCTTCCTTTTCCCAGTGAGATTTTTCTAACCCAAATTGACCATGCCTAGGAAGACACGGCCATGTCTTTTCATTTGCTTGCTTTTGCCTTGCTGGATTTACTGAAACACCATCTAGTTCTTCATTCATGTGGTAATCAAACAACGTTTCTCATTTAAACACAAGCGCTGCATATGATTTCCTTTTGAGGAATAACATTCTTAACCACCTTCTCCTTTAATTATGCCAGACTTTAAACAATGTAATCATCAAGTTTTTTTAACGAGACAAACCATATTTTTACATTTCTCCTGCAATATATATATATATATATATATATATGGGGCCTTGGAGCATAAAAAAGGATTGACGTCTTTGTGTACGGTCCGGAAGTCATAATCAAGGCGAACAAATTTGAGGAATTCTGATATTTAGGATCAAGAATCAGTGGTGAAGGATTTAATTCTTTTTTTTTTGTTTATCCATAGTTGAGCTATGAATATCAAAGATTACATGAATTTCAAAAATGCTTACGGGTTACAAATTGAAGAAGCTATAAGCATTTATATTCCTAAAATTGAGAGAGGATTATTTCAATAAAAAAAAAATGCATTTTCTCTCCCGAAATTCATGAGCATTTTTACACCCTAAAATTAGGGGAAGGATTGATTTCTCTTAGAGAGTGTTTGATTTTTTATTATTACCTTCTTCTTAATTTTCACATGGGCGCGTGTCATTGTTCAATACATTGTCTAACACCATTGGTTGGAACGTCATTATGCTCGTTAAGAGCTTTAACATCTGGAGATTGGAAAACCTAGAAAACGATTGCGCCCATGATTGGCCGAAGTTCTTCAGGATGGCAAATTATGTCAAGGGCCACAATTCTCCCATTCAAGATCAAGAACTTATTTCCATATTTAAGCTATGGACATCAAATCAAAGAGTGCACGAATTAGAAGAAATTTTAAGAAGCTATAAACGTTAGTTAGGCAGGGGAAGAGAGAGAGAGAGAGTTGGCCCATTTTTGTGCTACAGTAAAAAGATCAGATCAAATTGCATTTGGTTCGGTTTATATACCTGAAATCAAAATGAAAACTACAAAGATTCCATTTTCTTTCGAAATTTCTCTCGTAATCAACTGAACATAAATATTCTTTGGTGCAGCCCTTTCTCAAATCCGTGGAACCGTTCAATCAATGTATTGGTGCATTTCAAAAAGTGAAAATAAATTGTGTTTATTAGTTTATTTGATAGTTGTGTATATATACATATATATATATATGTATCATAAAATGACGCGTTGAAAAGATTATATTAATTGGACTTGAGAGATTTTTCTTCATCTTAAATTATTTTATATATATACATACACACACACACATACATATACATAGTAACTTTTTTTTAATCATTAAATGGATCTTTATTAACGATTTTACTATAAAAAATTAATAAATAATTTTGAGTACAATATGAAAAAGAAAATTTCAAAACTTAATTTTAATAATATTAATTACAATCAAATATGATTTATTTTATATTATAAGAGAAGTAACATAATCTCAATTACAAAATATGATGACAAATTTAGACATAAAAAAATGACACTTGATCATGACTTAAAATAATTCTTCAATTCTCAACTAACTCAACTTTGGGTTCTAATAATTTTTTTTATAAAAAAAAAAAAAAGAAAAATTTGATCAAGTTTAAAACATTCAAGGTATTTTCTTTTAAATTAGTGAAATTTGAGAAAAATTAATTAAATAAGTTTTTAATGGATTAAGATATATTTTCCTTCTTAATTTTATAAAACTATAAAATGATATTGCGGAATCATAAATGAATTCAGATTTTACATGTAGCATCGGACCATAGTTTAAGAACTCGTATTTTTCCATTAAGGTTTAATGTATGTCTTAAAGCGTAATTCTAAGTCAGGTATATATGTACGAGACACAAAACCGTATATTTCTAGGATGGCATTGTATGCTTGAATAGCCTTTTATGGAATGAGCGGTCAAGAATAATTGTTTTGATTTTACACACGCATAGTAACAAAACCATATGGTTGTTTTACGTGGTTTTGGATTAAGGCCAGGCATATGGAAATAAAAGGAAAACAAAGCGCAGTGAGATAAAAATGTTGCGCGTGTCCTTTAATCCTAGCCGTTGATTTTTAGTCTTTAATTTTTGCCATAGAGATTAGTAAAAGAGGACATAATAAGCTAAGCAAATCAAATTTTGTTGGGAGTGGCATCCCTAATCTACAAGCGGTTACAATTTAATAAAATGTAGTATATACTTTTGAAAGAGACATACAATTTTATTAAAGTGTTATATTATTTTTTTAAAATATATCTTGTAATTTTAATTAAATATCATGAATAAATTTTAATTTATTTTATATTTATATTATAAATATAGTATATAATTTTAGAAGAGATATAATTTTATTAAAATGTCTTATTAATTAAGATTGAGGGGTGTTTTTCTTAGTCAAGTAATTTTTAGATTATATATAGATGCAGAGAGAGAGAGAGACTTTTCTTAATCATAGATGAATTTTTGTCTATAGTTGAGTATAATTTTGAAAAATATAAATTTTTTAAAAAATTACTTTTGGTAGCATAAATTATAATTAAATATATTTTATTTTATCTTATAAAAAAAATCAAATAATTTCGATTGCAAAATAATGAGAACAAATTTTACCACAAAAGAAATAATATTTAATTTACAACTTAAAACAAAATTTCAATTTTTAAATAGTCTAACATTTAGTTTTAACAATTCTAAGACAAGATTTTGTCCATGGCTTAAGCTTTAAAATTATATGTTTTTCACTTCATGAAATTTGAGAAGAAAAGATGAAGTTATAAATGAATTATGGTATATTTTTTTCGTTTTAATTTTGTAAAAGTACGAAGTTCTAATATTCATAATATTGGTGAATTATAAGTGAATTCAAGTTTTACATAAAGTATCAACGCACGGTTTAAGAATTCATTTATTTTCATCAAGGGTTAATATATGTCTTAAAGCAAAATTATAAATTAATTACGTTTATGTGCACGGGATACAAATTATTTATATTTCTGGGACGTGATTTGTATGCTTGAATAATTGTTACTGTTGCACATAGCCTTTATAGAATAAGTGGCCAGGAAAAATTGTTTTAATTTTACTCAACATGGTAATAAACCATAACATAGTTTACATTGTTTTGGATTAAGGCCGGGGCATAAGGAAATAAAAGGAAAAGAAGGCACCAATCTCAGTTGACTTCATGGCTGTTACAATAATATAAAGAAGTTGACTAAGCGGCCACGACTCATGGAGGCCGCTTAGTCAATGGTATTGATTGAGATTTACATTGGATCCTCATCTATCACTTATATTGTGCTATCTGACAACTCCACTTCCCCATATTTTGCCTCTTTATCCTTCACATTAATTGAAGGTTTCTTGTTACATAAATACTTAGGCTAGTGCTTATTACTACACTTAAGCACTAACACAATCTCTTTAAAGTTATAATAGGCTTATTGTTAGCTTCAACAAAGTTTACTAGTGGAACTTCCAACCAAACACAAAGGATCCAATTACCTGAGTATTGAGGCTCTTTATTTAGGAAAGAAGAGTTTTAAGACTAATAGATGGAAAGCTTTAAGCAGAAGTTCTGTAGATGGATCTTTGTTGTTTTAATATCCCACCTACCTTTAATTCTTGCAATTTGGCCATATCTTAAGCTTAAAAAAGTGTTTTGGGTTGTAACATTTTAATTGTTGGCCTAATTGAATCCTTTAATCCACCCATAAAATTAGAAATAAAGTAGCTATCTTTTAATTTAGGATTTTCACCAAAATACATATATGTTATTTCTACTTTCTGTTCTTTTCCTACCTTATTCAACCTAAAGAATTAGTTACATTTAGCAATCCATTCCTAGGGATTTTAAAGTAAGGTAATGCCTTAAGCTCTTCAAAATGCTTATGATACTTAGCCATAACACCCTTCTATCTTAACTTATTAAATTCTTTTACAATATCCTCCATTGGTATACCTTCATACCTCAAGCAAAGTACCTTAATTAATTCACCTCAACTAGGTGTCATATGGCCTAACAAACATCCCTAAAATCATATCTCCATCTTTTCACCAAAACACATAACTACTTTTTCTACTTTATATTCTTCTCCTAAAGAATTAGTTACATTTAGCAATCCATTTTCTAAGATTTTGTCTTTTAAAGTAAGGTAATGTTACCTTGGATACCCATGACTGCCCTAAATTTGTAGGGCCAAATTTTCCATGGTGGTTACTAGAAAAAAGGTCCTTGGGTATGGGTAAAATACTTATTGAACCCTTATTCATGAACACATCAATGTCAAGATTAACAATTACCTTGCCATATTCAATAGGCTCATCCCACCCTAAGTTAAGCATCTTCATTAATTGGGTGAGTTTTTCTTCAATATTGCTCATGCTTCATGGACTCCTTAAACTTTACATCTTTACACACATTATACTAAGTTTTAAAAAACTTAATGCAATTGCAATAATTGTTCTTTATGGGAGATGTGCTAAAGAAGCAACACAACACTTCATCTTTTAAGGAAGTTACATGTTTTAAAAAATTTAATAAAATTACAATAACCATTGATTATAAAAGATGGATTAATGAAGCAAACAATTTTGATGAAGTGCATGCGATTCAAGAATTGAGTAAAAAATTAAGAAATGTATAGAGACGTATGCCACTTGGCAAGTTGATGTCATAAACATGGATTTATTATATAGATTATGCCTATGAAAAGGAAAGTGTACCTATTTGTTATTATATACAAAAAAAAAAAAAAAACCCTTATATACTTATTGATTAATTAATCAACCAAAATTAAAAGGGTTGACAATACATCAAAGAAGATAAGTCTTAAGCTCATAATATAATGTCAAACCTTTAGTTCAATGAGTTGAAGTACATTATCAACGTGATCGAAGCATTATACTTAATTATTTCTATCATAATATTTTATAGTCCTTGGTACTCGTAGTATATAAAGGGAAGATAAGATTTTAAAAATGTTAGCATACCTAGAAAAATGTTTTATGGCAAGGACACTTAGAACACTTATGTGGATGTGGAATATGTGTTATTCAAATAAATTAAAGGGTTATAAATTTTCTATGAAAAAACTATGGACATAAAACCTTAAATATGTCAATTGAATAAATAAAAAGTTTATTATTATAGAGAAATTTGTGTGAATTATTTCTATAACTTATCAAAAAAATATATATAATTTGAAGCATGTCTACTATATTATTCAAGTTTATTGTATTACACATTTCATTATATAATGACTTAAATTGTAAGATATTATTATTTATATATTTGAATTATATAATTTTTGAAAATTCATTATATTTCAATATTTTAAAAATAGTAAAGAATTATTGGTATAATTTCAAAAGTAAAATGAGTTGTGTTCTTTGGTTTGTATGAGAGTTATGAATAGATGTTCTTTGATAAAATGATATATTAAAAAGGTTCTTTCCAATAAACCTAAGAGACATTTTTTTAGCTAAGAAACCCTTAAACTACTACATGTACAATGATTTTCCTTTAATTATTATATGGATCTTTATCTATGACTTTATGAAAGAAATACTAGTAGATAATTTTAAGTATAATTCTAAAACACAAATTTATCAAGGGTCTAATTTTAATAGTGTACAAATAAGTGTACTTCATATCATCATGTGAGGAAATTTGCATAACCTCAACAAAATGATAATAAGAGTGAATTTTGTCTTAAAGAAAATAATATTTGATAAATGACTTAAAATAATTCTTTAATTTGCAAATAAATTAACTTTTAGTTCCAACACAATGTACATTAACCTATACACCATTTGAAGCACAACACATTCTTGCATTGTTAGGACAATTCCTAATATAGCCAATTATACTCTTTGACTACATCTAATGTAGTTATGGTGCTAATAAATAGGAACCAAGATCACTGACCATTTGTTATACTTGCTTCATCAAATTTTCTAGGTTTAAATACCAAGATCACAATATTCTTCTTATTATTAACAATATTGATATGTTTGCATGTCTATCTCATATTAATTATGGTGATTCCCATTATAGAAAGAAGGCTGATTAGATATTAAAAATTTTATTTGCCTTAGAAAAAGCAATAAGAAATCAAATAAATAGCAATATGTTTAGACTCAAGAACTCAATTCTCTCTTTAAGGATATGCATTTGTTTGCAAATAAGGTGGAAAACAATCATATTATAAAGACAAGAAATTGGGAAAAAAATAGGGAGAGTCATTAATTAATTCTCTTACCCATAACCCTTTAAACCTTAAATCTAATCTAATCTTAAAAACTAAAAAAATCATAATTGAAGCAATCCACTCAATTGAGATAATAGATAACAAAAACTTTCATCTTCAATGAAAATGATTAAGAAGACTCCTAACATTGAATATTAGTCTTCCTTCATTCATTCTATAAGTAATTTGTGAAGAGTGCGGTTGTGGGCAAATGGAAGGAGATAAAGTGTAAGAAGGGTAAATTGAGATGTTATTACCTAATTAAGATTGACAAGGAAGTGGTTGCTAGAATTAAGAATTAATGTTTTTTAATTACCTAATTAAAATAGATATAATGAAAGAAAGAGATTTGTTAAGAAACTAAATATAAGAGTTATGAAAACATACTTGTCCTTCTAAAATTAAGGAGTATAATATCATAATTAAGAAATAATTAAAAAAAACAAATGATAGAATAATTTTTTCATATCAATATTATTTGGCTAGAATTGTGAGGAAATTTTCTCTCAACTTTTCCAATATAATATATACTATTTGGAGGTATCAAAAGTTAACTTGACCCAACAATTTGACTCAGAAAATAAATTGACCCAACCCAACAAAAAATGTGATGTGATTTAAAAGTATCTAACCTTAATGGCTAACTCACCCAAGTTAACCCAAAAAATATGATATTTATTGAGTCAGATTTTAACTTTTTGATTTTGAAAAAATCTAAAATGTTTGTTGTTAAATATTTTCTTATATTTTTTCTTTTTACTTTAATTATATAGAAACAAACATATGCATAATACACATGCACACTATTTTATTTTTATATATTATACAAACATATATAATTCATTTAATTTATATAATTTTTGATTTATTTTATACACATACACACATATAAATGTATAGTATATTATTAGGATCTTGATAGATTGGGGAAGAAAGTAGGGAATAATGAAAAAGAAATTTGGAATAAAAGCAGAAAGAATTTGAGAAAGAGAAAGAGAATCAAAATTGAGAGGGAGGAAAATCAAAAAATAAACAAGAAAGTAATTTATGGAGAGAGATTAAGAATTCTTATATATTATTTTTTTCTTATTCTTTGTAACATAGTGAGAGGATTCTTTAACAACTACTACTAACACTACTAATTAAGCCCAATAAACATTAACTCAACAAGAACTAATTACAACCTATTGGGCTCAGTCACATATAATAGCTACTGTATAATATCCTAATATTACTTCCTCCTTGAAATAATCCTTGTCCTCAAGGATTGACTATGACTCTTGGAGATACCTAGTTAAAGGTCCCTTAGTGATAAAAGATTTTCCAATTTCAATATTCTTCTTAATATGATCATAACCTCTTCCAAATTTACTACTAAAGGAAGTAGTTGCAAGTGTTGATATGCCTAAGAATATTCTATTTTCTTTTAGTTTTGCCCAATGAATACCCTCAATAACTACAACAAAGACATCACCATAAAAGGAAAATAGAACAAGGAAACTAAATATATCATTTGTTAAGTCAATCTTAGTTATAGCAACATCAATCAAAAAGACATTAATCATCCATTAAAGCTTTACACTTCGAACTAAATCAAGTATAACCTTCATCCACTTAACAAAATTTGGCTTTATAAATAATATTTTATGAACCACACAATTGAGAGGGCATGTTGCCATGAGTCAAACATAATTATGCACCAAGTGTATTTAAGTCTTTGAAGGTTAAATGCTAAACTGTTGTCTTGAGTGTACTTGGCAATTATTCCAAGGTCAACATCTTTAAAGACCATTGATTTCCTTAAGCAAGCATTGAAAATTTGTTGGTAAGATTCCTCATTAATTAGAGGAATATAGGTCAATTGATCAAAAAGGCTAGCTTGCATATGAACAAGAACTAGAATATTAAGTTTTTTGGTAGCTCTAATTAAGAAAATTGTCTTCGTAGCTAGCTTATGATTTTTCTTTGTCAAAATTTGGCTCACAAATCTAGTAGCATCACCACCAGCATTTCCTGCACCACCATCTCTCTAAGTGGATATTAAGTTATTTCACCAATGAATAAGATGCAAAGAGCAAATTATCTAATCTTAAAAATTTCTTGTACAATTATTTATTCTTGCAGAGCATATTATAAGCAATTCGGGATCCAAATTGAACAAATTCAAGGCTAGAATAATGAGTTTCATCTTGACTTTAGGTTTAGAGTCTTGAGCAAAAGAAATCAAATTACATTCACCAAGCCACCTATGAATTTTTACTCATTCAAACAATTCCCAAGAATTAAAGATTCAACCCTTAAGCCTTATATCAACCTTGTCACTTAATTGTGCAGCAACCATTAATTGTGCAGCAACCATAGGAAAAGGTTGGAAACTATTACCAAATTAATGATTTAGGGTGCTGACTATTCTCTATAATTTTCAAGTCCTTTAAAATAGGCATGAGTTAGCTAGGATGGACATCTCCTTTTGGTGTAGACTATAACTAATGTGATCTGTGAGAATCTAACACTGCTAGAAGCACCATCGTAAGACCTTGGTTTATGCGACTTGGATTCATGCAAATTGGCCTTCCTTTGATAAATTTTATTGAGCAAGGAATTACATCCCTGATTTTCCACACTTGGCAAAACCAAACTCAATCTCCACTGAAGCATTCTCTTCAATCACAATTTCTTTAAGAAGTGGTAAGATTCTAGCAACATTATAAAAAACGTTAGACTCTAACAACCGAATAGATGTGTTTAGTTCAAGAGTTTTACCCTTTTCCATGACCCTTGCGACTTTTTGTGTTAGATTCTAAAAATTGCTAGAAATTAGCATTTCTTTGTCTCCCAAATGTGTCGAGTTGTTCTTCAAGCCTATGAAATGCATCGTCGAATCCATCTGCCATTGTTGGATTTGGCACAATTGACTTTTATTTCCTATGATTGAAATCAAAGGCAAATCTAAATGATTGAAACCACTTTGATACCAAATTGCTGGGATCTTTATAACTAGGAGAAGAAATTAGGAAATATAGAGGAAGAAATTTGAAGGAGAAGTAGAAAGAATTCAAGAGAGAGAAAAAGAGTCAAAATTGAGAGAAAGAATCGAGAGAGAGAATTTTCTAGAGAAATATTAAGAATTTTTGTATATTCATTTCTTGTTATTCTTGGTTACACAATAATAGTAATCTTGACAATGGTTACTAGCATTACTGACTAAACCTAATAGAGACTAGTTCAACTCATTCTAAAAGAAATTAACTATAGCTATTAGCCCAATTTACATACAGTAAATACTACATAGTATCTTAAGATACTAAGATAAAGTAGCCAAAATGTAACCTTAGCATTCTTTTTTTTTTTTTAAGTAGCCAAAATGTAAATGTAACCTTGTCAAGCAATTTGTTTCTTCTAAATAATTTTTATGCATTTGGAAGCTAATATTGGGCTTTAGATGCATGGTTATCTGGGGTGTAGTTTTGGCCTTCTCCATGTTATTAGGAACACGAAACGTGCAAAATTATAAAGCAAAAAGGGAATGCATGGGTTGAATCCAGAGCAAAACTGACCCAATAGTTGAACAAGTAAAGATGCTGAGCTAAGTGAGGCAGATTACCAAACTTTATGCTCAAAAAATGGCTTGAAATGGGCATCACCCAAAAGGGGTTACCAAAAAGGAATTTGCCTAAAGGGGAAACCTATCACCATGGCAAATTTTAACACAATCCTTGATAGTTTGGATAAAAATGACTTTGACAATGATCACGTGGTGGTCCCCTCCTTTCCAATATTACGTGCTCTCTTGATTTGCATATAGAGTTGATGGTGGCCACATGGTGGGCATATAGACGTAGATTTGGGTAAACTTCAAGGCATACGCTATGCTAAAGCACCAGAACTGCATTAATTTTAACTTAAAATTGACCTTATTATTTACTTATCATTTTAGCTAAGGAGTTAATGGAGAATGGTATTGACCACTGAAGACTTGTTGGAGGAAAAGTTTGGTTGCAAAATCTGTTATGACAGCTACAAACCAACAAATTGTAATTTTCTTTAACCAGCAAAATCTGTTATTTACTTATCAATTGTAATCTTCTAGTTTCCTTAGGTTGTATGTTTTATTCCTTTGTAAGTCCATCTTTAAGTCAAAGTATGGATATGTTTAATTTTCTTTTTCTTTAAGCAAGTAATCAATCAACAAACTGGAAAGTTAAGATTACATGAAATTTTGGTTAAACTTCTTTCCTAAGCAAGAAAGTATGGTGTACTTTTTGTTTGTATCAAATCGTGTAAATTCACTCTTAATATAAGTGAAATATGTTGATTTAAGGGAGATTGAACCCAAGGCATCTCTCTCTCTTTGTTGGTTTTTCTATCTTCAAGACTTCTGGGTTTTCTGCTTCATTTTGGTCTTGCTGAGATCTTCATTTTTCCGGTAACCAAATTGCATTAAAACCTTGCAACTAAACAACAAAGTGGTATCAGAGAAATTAATGCTCTTTAAGGGGCCTGTAAGTGAGTGAAAAACATTAAGAGGAGCATTGAAGAGCTGTAAGACTGAGAGTAAACATTTGAGAGTTAAGAGTTACAGTGCAGTCTATAAAATCAATTCTAATTCATGGTTTCCACTAGTTTTTCTCCACCCCCCGCCACCAAAATTCTCAAGAGATATCCATATTCAGTGGTCAGTAATGATAAAAACATATTTAAAGGCTTTGATCTTTGGATAGCTATTGAGAATGAAGGAGAAATCCCACCACTTCCTACTAATTCAAATGTTGCACAGATGAAGAACCATAGTGAACAAATAGAAAAACAGTTAAAAGTCTTAACATGCATACATTCTGCTATTACTAAAGTGATTTTCAATAGAATAATGAAATGTGAAACAGCAAATGAGGCCTGGGATAAGCTTAAGGAAGAGTATGGGAGTAGTGACAACATAAGAAGCATGCAACTCTTAAACTTGAGAAGGGAATTTAAAGTGCTAAAAATGAAACATAAACAATAAAAGAGTATACTAATAAAATCATGAAGATAGTTAATCAGGTCAGGCTCCTTGGTAATGAACTCATTGATTCAAGGATAGTAGAAAAGATCTTAGTAAGCATCCAAGAGAGATTTGAGGCTAAAATTTTGTCTTTTGAGGATTCTAAAAACCTGTCCAAAATCTTAGTTGTTAAAGCTCATCAATGCCTTGCAAGCACGGTGTTACCGAAAACAACACGGAAATAATCAAACGAAGAGAAAAATAACACCAGAATTTTACGTGGTTCGGTCGATGTGACCTACATCCACGGAAAAGATAGAGGGAATACTCTTTTATTACTAGAGAGAGTGTGTTATCGGAAACAAATAGTACAGCTCTCCTCTCTCCTCTCTCTCACACTTTTTCATAACCCTAGTATGCATATATATATATATATAGGGATATAAGACAAGGGTCAAAAAAGTAATTCTAATTCAACTAGAATACAAGCTATATTCCAACAAATCTCCACCTTGCATTGTATTCTCAAAACACACAACAAAATAGAATCCTTCTGTCTCTCCTCCAAATGGCCCCTTAAGGCCAGTCAATCAAAACGAACACCAATCAAGTCCAAGCAATGCTTGAACTTACTAGTTAAAACTGGTTTCGTCAACATGTCAGCTGGATTGTCTGCAGTAGCGACCTTTTTCACTGAAATCAAACCTTGAGATATAACATCTCGCAAGAAATGGTATCTGACATCAATGTGTTTGGTCCTCTCATGATACACTTGATTTTTGGTCAAGTGTATAGCACTTTGACTATCACAGAATACGGTGGTAGTTTCCTGTGATAAACCCAAATCAGTGACCAAACCTTTCAACCAAATAGCTTCCTTGACTGCTTCTACTATTGCCATGTACTCAGCTTCAGTGGTGGAAAGAGCAACTGTTGATTGCAATGTTGCCTTCCAACAAATGGCACTGCCTAAAAGAGTGAAAACATAACCAGTTGTTAATATTCTTCTGTCAAGGTCACTTGCATAGTCAGAATCCACAAAACTAGTAAACAACCTACTGCCTCTACTGAACATCAGTCTTACATCTGTAGTGCCTCTAAGATACTGAAATATCCATTTAACTGCTTGCCAATGTACTTTCCCAAGATTAGCCATATATTTACTGACCACACTGACTGCCCGTGAAATATCTGGACGAGTGCAAACCATAGCATACATAACACTACCCACTGCACTAGAGTATGAAACACGTGATATATATTCCTCCTCCTCTAGGCTATTGGGTGACAAAGAGGCTGAAAGTCTGAAGTGTGATGCCAAAGGAGAACTTACCAGTTTGCAACTCATCATCCCAAAATGATCAAGAACCTTCTCGATGTACCTTTTCTATAAAAGGCACAACTCTCCTGCTTTCCTATCTTTGATGATCTCCATGCCCAAAATCCTCTTCGCAGCTCCCAAATCTTTCATCTCGAAATCTTTACCAAGTAGCTTTTTCAAACTATTGATCTCAGATATGCTTGTAGAGGCAACAAGAATATCATCGACATATAGTAGCAGATAGACAAATGATCCATCACGAAGCTTCCTATGGTAGACACAATTATCATACCCACTCCTTAAGTAACCATGGCCAACCATAAAGCTGTCAAACTTCTTATACCATTGTCTAGGAGACTGCTTTAAACCATATAGAGATTTCTTCAACCTGCAAACTTGATCCTCCTTGCCTTCAATCTGGAAACCCTCGGGTTGATCCATATAGATGACTTCCTCAAGATTGCCATGTAGAAAAGCAGTTTTGACATCAAGCTGCTCTAGTTCCATATCATACATAGCAACCATAGCTAGAAGCACACGAATGGAAGTATGCTTCACAACTGGAGAAAACACCTCATTGAAGTCAATCCCTTCTTTCTGGCTATAGCCCTTTGCAACCAGATGTGCCTTGTACCTTGCATCTTCAACTCCTAGGATTCCCTCCTTCTTCTTGAAGATCCATTTGCAGCCAATAGTCTTTTTATCTTTGGGAAGTTTCACTAAGTCCCAAGTCTGATTCTTATGCAGAGACTCAATTTCCTCGGTCATAGCAATACTACACTGGGAAGATTCAACACAAGTGACAGCCTCTGAGTAGTTTCTAGGTTCATTGTAGTCCACCTCTTCCACTACTGTCAAACAATAAGCAAAATCTGAGTATGAAAACCTGGCTGGTGGCTTGATAGTCCTTCTGGGTCTGTCTTTAATGATACTGTACGACTATGCCTGTTGAGTATCTAAAGTATCTTCGTCTGTTTCTGAAGTGCCAACCCGAATCTATTGACCTAACTTAGAAGGAATATTGCTTTCAAACTCCACCTGCTGTCTGGAACTCCCACTATCTTCATTGTTTGGCCTTAAGACTTCCTCTTTTGGATACAACATAGTGGATTCATCAAATGTCACGTCTCTGCTGATGAGGAATTTTGGAGACTTAGGGTCTGGACACCACAACCTATAACCTTTCACACCAGAAGCATAGCCAAGGAAAATGCATTTCTTAGCCTCAATTCAAGCTTTCCATCATTAACATGAGCATAAGCAGGACAGCCAAATATCTTCAAATCAGAATAATCTGCAGGTTTGCCTGAGCACACCTCTTCAGGTGTCTTACACTCAATGGAAGTAGAAGGAGATCGATTTACCAACCAACAAGCTGTATTAACTACTTCTGTCCAAAACTCCTTGCCCAAACTTGCATTGGATAACAGACATCTAACTTTCTCTATCAAAATCCTGTTCATGCGTTCTGCAACTCCATTCTGCTGTGGAGTTTTTACAACTATGCGGTGTCGAACAATGCCTTCGATTTTGCAAAACTCATTGAATTCATTATTGCAAAATTCAAGGCCATTATCTGTTCTCACCCTCTTAATCTGCTTCCCAGTCTACTTTTCAAGTAAAGTTTTCCACTGTCTGAAGATTCCAAACACTTGACTTTTCTGTTTCAAGAAATAGACCCAAATTTTGCGAGAAAAATCATCAATGAAAGTGAGCATATAAGCAACACCCATACCTTTAGAGGGAACCTAAGAAGGACCCCAAAGATCTGAATGGATGTAGTCCAATGTTCCCTTTGTTTTATGGATGGCTATACTGAAGTTCAACCTCTTCTGCTTCCCAAAAACACAATGCTCACAAAATTCCATTTTTCTAGTGTTCTGACCACACAAAAGACCTCTCTTACTCAAAGTAGCCATACCTCTATCACTCATGTATCCCAGCCGCATGTGCCACAACTTTGTCACATCTGAATCTAAAACTGAAGTAGAAACTGCAGTTGAGTCTGTGACTATCGAACCATGCAAGAAATACAATATGCCAATTCTGGCAGCCTTCATCAATACAAGAGCACCTCTGGAAATCTTTAGAACTCCACCTTCACACCTAATCTTGCAGCCATTCTTCTCAAGAGTGCCCAATGAGATAAGATTCTTCGTCAAATCTGGAATGTATTTGACCTCAGACAAGGTCCTAATGACACCGTCATGCATCTTGATCTGCACTGTACCAATCCTAACAACCTTACATATGTGATCATTACCTAACAGAACACCACCATTGATTGGCTTGTAAGTGGTAAACCATTCCCTATTAGGAGTCATATGTTGCGAGGCTCCAGTGTCCATGATCCAAGTATCCTGAAATTTGCCTTGGCCTTGAGTGACACAAAGCAGATCGTCACTCTCATTTGCTGCCACATGAGCTTCTCCTGGTGGATGGTTTTTCTGATTACTGTCACTTACTTTCTGCTTGTTTTTCAATTTGTAACAATCAGACTTGATGTGCCCTTTCCTCTTGCAATAATTGCATGTCAAATTCTTGTGCCTTGATTTCAATCCTGATTTTCCTGAATTTTGACCTCTCTCCTTTGATCTTCCTCGATCAATGATCAAACCAACACTCTAATCTGATGTCTCATAAAATGTCAAATTACTATCAATTTTCTCCTTAGCTTGCAAATTAGTCTTGACATTCTCAAGGGAAATATCTTCTCTGCTATAAATCATAGTATCTCGAAAGTGCTTGTATGAAGGAGGCAAAGAACACAATAGCAATAAAGCTTGATCCTCATCGTCAATATGCACATCAATCTTGCTCAAATCAGTAACAATTGAATTAAACTCTCCAATATGTGATTTCAAAGAAGTACCTTCTAACATACGTAGAGTGTAAAGGCGTTACTTTAATCGAAGCCTGTTAGTCAAAGATTTTGTCATGTACAGACTTTCCAATTTTAGCCACGCACTAGCTGTTGTTCTTTCACCAAGGATTTCTCTCAAAACTTCGTTTCCCAAATTGAGTTGAATTGAGGATAGAGCTCTATCATCCAAGTCATCCCAATTTGCATCGGACATTGACTTCGGTTTTTTCTCCTTGCCAAGTAGGGCCCTTTTTGTACCTTCTCGCGATAGAATTGCCATCATCCTAACTTGCCACAATGCAAAACTAGTGTTTCCATCGAACTTCTCAATTTCAGACTTCACCGTTGATGAAGATGAAGAAGCCATTGCAACAAAACAACCAATCGTTGCTGCCGATGCTGCAGTGCCCAACCCGTTGGAGACGAGACGAAAAGACAGCAGCTCAATTTGTTCCCTCTTTCGTCGGCTTCTCCTGAATCTCCTCAATGGGATTGTGATAACGCCAGGGACCCGATTGGATCTGGGTATGGCGGATCGGCTCCGATTGGTATGGCGGGGATCCGAATCGAATCTGGTGGATACGGCAGAACGCCGACCGCTGGGCTGTGCGACGGGGCTTGCCGGTGTGGGATGTGCGTCGGCCGCTAAGCTGTGCGACGGGGCTTGCCGGTGTGGGATATGCGTCGGCCGCTGGGCTGTGCGACGGGACTTGCCGGTGTGGGATGTGTGTCGGCCGCTGGGCTGTACGACGAGGCTTGCTGGTGTAGGATGTGCATCGGCCGCTGGGCTGTGTGACGGGGCTTGCCGGTGTGGGCGAGAAGTCGGATGGTCTGGGCAGAACTCTAGTTCTTGGATCCTTTTTTTTTTTTTTTCTTTCGAGCTCTGATACCAATTTGTTACCGAAAATAACACGGAAATAATCAAACAAAGAGAAAAATAACAACAGAATTTTACATGGTTCGGTCGATGTGACCTACATCCACGGGAAAGACAGAGGGAATACTCTTTTATTACTAGAGAGAGTGTGTTATCGGAAACAAATAGTGCGGCTCTCCTCTCTCCTCTCTCTCACACTTTTTCATAATCCTAGTATGCATATATATATATATATAGGGATATAAGACAAGGGTCAAAAGAATAATTATAACTCAACTAGAATACAAGGCATATTCCAACATACAGGAACAAAGAAGGGTGCAAAATCAGAAAAAGCACCAACTAAAGGAGCTTTTCCTGAAACATTTAGAGGCAAAAGTTAGTACAAGAAGCAGCAAACTGACAAGGTAGAAAGAGAGATGCTAAAAGTAGCAAATTTACAACCAGAAATGTTTATGGACCATATGAACATTGTAGGAGGACCATTCATCTTTCTAAAGATTACTAGAGAAGACATGATGCTTTATGCTTTTTCTATAATTATAAAGGCCATGTTGAAAAGGTTTGTAGCAACAAATGGAAGCAGCAAAGAAAGCAACAAGCACAGGTTGTAGATGGTAGAAGTCAATAGCAAGAAAAAGAACCTTTTATGGCTAAATGCAGTTTAGTTAAGAACATAAATGAATCTCAGCATTTTAATAGTAGTTATACATACCATTGACTTCAAATCTTGGAGTCTTTAGAGAGCTAGATAGATCTTTCACTTCCAATGTGAAGATTAGAAATGAAGCATTCATTAGAGCTCAAGACAAAGGCATAGCTGCTGTTGACACTCCTTTAGGTACTAAGCTAATCTCTAATATACTTTTAATATCTAAAATCAATTAAAGTCTCTTAAGTGTTGGACAACTGTTATAGATGAAATATTCTTTGTTGTTTACGAAAAAATTGGTAGCTATAGTAAAAGATACAAAATAAAAGTAAGTACCTCATTCTTGATCATGTAACAGTAAACATTGTAAATGAGGGACAATCCTATACCAATTGCTATCAATTTAATGCCAAATAATTAAATTTAAAGACACTAATATGAACGAGGAGGTAATATAAAATTCTAACTTCATAACAATTAAAATAAACTACTTGATTAAATAAAACAATTTATAAAAATATCAATTAACAAAATTTCAATTTTAAGTTTATTTGTAAGTATGATATTTAATGCTTTCAATTATTCACATTATTGTCAAAATTTTGTTGGAATTATCAACCCTATATAACAATAAACTCTGTTATTTAAATTTTCTCTTAGATATTCATTAAGCAAAACAAACTCTTTACTTAGAACATAATCAATATACCCTTATAACAAGCTCTTTAAAGTTATACACTAATAGGCTTAAGACTTAAGTAAATAGGTTAATTCAAATTGCAATCACACAAATTTGGATTTTTTTTTTAACTTGTGTTGAGTTGTTTATAATAATAAGACAAAAACTTGTCCATGATCTATTACTATTAATTGCTACTTAGTGATTAAAAATAGGATAAATACAAGTCACAATCCCTAACTCTAACAATCAACCATTGTTTAATCAATCCATCAAACTTAACCAAATGAATTAAAACAACATTTATTCAATAATTTAATAAGAATAACTCAAATAATTCTAATCAAAAAAGAAAATATCATAATAAAATAAAATACTAAATGTTTTGAAATCATCTAAAATTGTTGAAAAATTATAACTACACATGATTTAAAAGAACTAAATTCTTACTAAAACTATTTTTGCTAGCATCCTTATGTGTCCATCTCCTCCTCTTTTCTTTTATTAGTAGCTAGAAGGTTCTTTTTATATCCTAGAGAATGTAAATAACAACCACCAACAAAACCTAAAAAACTAAAGGTTTCCTTAATCATCTAGAATTCCTGTATTAACTTTTAAACTAATTCTCAAATAGATATAGTCCAAATTAAGGTCTACCTTCAACACATGTAGTTGAAATTCCCGACATCTCCCTAGGATCTACTAGTTTATGATACTGAGAAGAGGGGTGAATCAGTATCACCACAATTCGCAATTCGCAGGTAAGTGAACAACTTGAACCTCTTCTTAAAAGCAAACTCTTTCTCAGACTCGACTAAGGTAGATCTATTGCTACCTACTAATCACAATAGTCCCCAAAGTCACCTTTCAGACACCTTGCCTAGCAGACAATACGGATGTTCTTGTTTAAGTCTTCGTTAGGTTATGAGTTGGCTGATACTTTAACTGCATTCACAAATCAATTCAAAACACAGAATGTAAAGCAAATTAAGGACACACGAGATTTACGTGGTTCCGTCAACGTGACGTACATCCTCGGTGGTAGGGACTCTCCCTTATCGAGACTATCCACTATACTTGAGAATTCAGGTTACAATGGATGTCTTTAATTCTATGCTCCTTTCACTGTTGCAATTACTAAGCAAGTACAATACAAAGAATGTCACTTACTGTGTCTACCCTTCTTCTAGCTTGTCTTGCCTCTGTTGAATTGAAAGGCTGCTCCACTGCTGCTTAGAAGTTCATCGCAACGCTCTCTAACCTCTCTTGAAGAAGTCTAAAAATACGTTGAGTTCAATGCTTCGCCGAATTCCTTCTCTACGTTGTCTCACACAATTCCTACTTTCACCGTTTTACGGTCTCACCTGTCTCCTTGTCTCACGATCTCACTGTTCCACGGCTCGTCTGTCCGTTTCTCTCTCTTTTGCTGTCCAGCCAGATTTCTCTCTCTTCTCACCGAATTTCTCTCTCTTACTGCCGAATTTCTCTCTCTTCCTGTCGGATTTGTCTCACCGTCTGCCGGATTTGTCACCGTCGACCGGATCCCAGTTCTACTGAATCTCTCACCATCGACCGGATCTCCTTCTGCCGGATCTCTCACCGTCCCAGCCAGCTCTCTCTCACGCCATCGCCGGATCTCCTCTGTCCCAGCCGGATCTCCTTCTGCTGTCGCCAGATCTCCTCTGTCCCAGCCGGATCTATCACCGTCCTAGCCGGATCTCCTTCTACTGTTGTCGAATCTCCTTCTATTGTCGTTCTGCCATCGCCCCCCTTCACCAGCCGCTTCGATCGTCTCTCTTTTCTACCGATGGTGTAGGGTTGCCGTGTGCCTTGCTGTCTCCTCGCCGACCGTCTCGCTGTTATGTCCGTTTCTCTCCTATCTCCGACGATGTCCTTTCTCTCTCTTCGTCCAACGGCTTCACTGTGCGGTTACTGTTCACTCGACGGCTACTGTTCACGACGCTACTGTTCACTCGATTCATCCGTCGGCTGCACTGTTTACTCTCTTCGTCCTTGCCGGTGGTGTTCTTCCATGTAGGGTTTTGTATTTTCTTTAGTTGGTCCGTTGTCTAAGTTTTGCTGAATGCTCAATATTGCCGACGCACACTGTTCTTTGTCTTCCAAGACTATTATATACTCTACTCCATGAAACCCTAATAGGGTTTACACGGCGATTTTACGTTCTTGCCCTTCTGTGTGGTTTTACCTTTTTGCCCTTCCATGTGGGTTTACTTTCTTGCACTCGTAAACCTAGTTGACAACAATTACAACTCATACAAGGCTATGGGAACAACAATCTCCCCCTTTGTAATTGTTGGCAACACTTATAATAAAAGCCACTATGCAGCAGTTTCAACTCCCCCTAAATATGCACTCTCCTTTCTTAACAGCTCCCCCTGCACTGTTGCTTCTCTCCCCCTTTGCCAATCAATTACAAATTTGAAAAACTCGCAAAGTGAAGATAGAGGATTTACCTGAACTTCAGGCTTGAGGAGGCATTTGCACAGATAGACTCCATCTGTACTTTTCAAACAGCTCTGTGGACAGAGGTTTAGTTAGAATATTTAAAATTTGATCTCTAGTGCCAATATACTCCAACTGAATTGTACCCTGTTCCACTTTATCTTTGATGAAGTGATACCGGATGTCAATATGCTTGCTTCTCGAATGTTGAACCGGATTCTTGCTGAGATCAATAGCACTTTGATTGTCACAAAGTATACTCATTGGTAATTTCATTTCAACACCCAAGTCTGCCAATTGTCTTAGCATCCATATCACCTGTGTACATGCTGAACAAGCAGCCATATACTCAGCCTCAGCTGTGCTCAAAGCAACACTGTTTTGCTTTCTACTTAACCATGCAACACACTTTGAACCCAAGTAGAAGCTGCAGCCGCTGGTTGATTTTCTATCATCTATACTTCCTGCCCAGTCTGCATCAGTGTATGCTTGTAGTTTAACAGAATCCATGGTTGGATACCACAAGCCCATTTCCAGTGTTCCTTTGAGGTACCTCAGGATTCTTTTCACTGCCAACACATGAGACTCTTTAGGATCAGCTTGGAATCTGCTGGCAATACACACAGCTTGCATAAGATTAGGCCTCGATGCCGTAAGATAAAGAAGGCTCCCTATCATCTTCCTGTACTCTGTAGGGCTTGTACTCCTTCCCTCCTGATCTTTTGTTAACTTGCAGTCCACTATCATAGGGGTACTGACAGATCTGCTATCTTCCATGCCAAACCTTTTTAGCATCTCTTTGGCATATTTTGTCTGAGAAATAAAGATACCTTCTTCACACTGCTTTATCTGTAATCCAAGAAAGTACATCATTTCTCCAATCAATGACATCTCAAATTCCTTACTCATCTTCTGTGCAAAATCTTGGCATAGTTCAGAGTGATTCCCTCCAAAGATGATGTCATCTACATATACTATGGTTATCAATTAGCCTTTCTCTGAATTGAACACATATAGGTTATTATTAATCGTTCCTCTTCTGAAGTTCAACCTTCTTAAGTACGCATCCAGCCTGCTGTACCATGCTCTTGGAGCTTGCTTAAGACCATACAAGGCTTTCTTCAGCTTGCACATTTGTGTCTCATCCTCACTGATTTGTACTCCATCGGGTTGTTCAATATACACTTCTTCTTTCAGGAGCCCATTCAGAAAGGTAGATTTCACATCCATCTGATAGACTTTATACCTCTTATGTGCTGTTAAAGCTAAGAACATTCTGATAGTTTCTAACCTTACTACTGGTGCAAAAGTTTCATCAACATCTACCCCTTTTATCTGAGTGTAGCCTTTGCAAACCAGCCTGGCCTTATTCCTCACCACCTTGCCATCTTCATTGTGTTTATTCCTAAACACCCACTTTGTTCCTATGACATTCTTATTAGTGGGTCTTGGAACCAACTCCCATGTATCATTCTTCTCAATTTGATCCAGCTCCTCATTGATAGCTTTGACCCAGGCTTGGTCTTGAATAGCCTCTTCAACAAATTTAGGTTCAACTTGTGAGAGTAGAGCAATAGCTCCCACCATTCTTCTTCTTGTTGTAACTCTTGCTGATGGGTCACCTATGATTTGATCTCCTCGATGAGCACAGGTCCATGTTTTCTTTGTCCTTCTTCCTTGCACCGTCTTAGTTGTAAGAGGATCTCTTTCTTCATCTTCAGACTCACTCTTCTCCGAGTCTAAACTTACTTCTTGTTCCTTTTCTTCAGGTTGGTCTGATTCTTCATCTACATTGAAGTCATCTTCTTCATTGTCCTCAGCTTCTCCATTCTGCATTATTTTCCAGTTCTCATCTATTCTCACATCACTGGTAGTGATTACTTTTCCCAGCTTATGTAGGAAAACTTTGTAACCTTTTGTCTTTACTGAGTATCCCACAAAGATGCCTTCACCAGACCTAGCGTTGAATTTTCCCAAGTTTTGCTCCTTGTTCTTCACAAAACATGGGCTGTCAAAGACTCTGAGATACTTGGCTGTTGTCGTCTTCCCACTCCATAGCTCATATGGAGTCTTATCAGTATTGGGCCTTAGTAGAACTCTGTTCAGTAGGTGCACGGCTGTAAATGTTGCTTCTGTCCAAAATCTTGTGTGAAGCTTAGATTCCAGTAGTAGAGTTCTTGCCATTTCAACCACAGCTCTATTCTTCCTCTCTACCACCCCGTTGTGTTGAGGTGTTTTTGCTGCTGCCATTTGATGGTGAATTCCATGCTTCTCAAGGTAATCTTCAAAAGCTCCATTTATGAATTCAGTATCTTGATCTGACCTCAATACTTTGATCTTCTTTCCACTCTCATTTTTAGCCAATCTTCTGTATCTCTTGAAGCATTTCAAAACTTCTGACTTGTGTTTGAGGTGCATGATGCAGGTCCTTCTGGAATAATCATCGACAAACAAGATGAAGTACCTCTCACCATTCAACCCTTTTGTTCTCATCGGCCCACACAAATTAGTATGCACAATGTCAAGCACTACTTCAGAACTGAACTCTTTGGTCTTATACTGCTTTCTGACATGTTTTCCTTTAGAGCATGCTGAGCAAACATACTCTCTCTCTCTCCTGAGGTCGGGAATATCTCTGATTGCATGAGTAGTGGTCAGCTTCCTCATGTTCTTCTGTGATAAGTGTCCCAGCCTCCTATGCTAGAGTTGATTTTCTTCTTCTTTGGTGAGTAAACAACTGCTTGTCTTGTCTTCATCAATCATATATAAATTTCCAGCTATTCTCTTCCCGGTTGCAACAGTATTGCCTTCTTTACTCTTTACCTGGCAACCTATTTTTGTGAATATTACCTTATGGTCTTCGTTGCATAACTGACTGACAGATGCTAAATTGTATCTGAGTCCTTCAACGTGCAGAACATCTTTCAACTTTCCTCTTCCAATTTTTACTAACCCCCGACCATTGATGTTGAGTGAATCATCATTGCCAAACTTGACTCTGCCTTCTCTTGATTTGCTCAGCTTTGATAATTTACTCTTATCTCCCGTCATGTGCGAAGTGCATCCACTATCAAGGATCCACTGCTTATCCTTGCAGTCAGCTTTGAGTGCAATTTCAGCTATATTAGCCACCTCCCTTTTAGCTTTATAATCCTTCTTTTGAACTGGTTGGAAGATAGCTTTCTCCTTTTTCTCAGCTTTGACTGCACTACTTGTTTTCACTGTGCCATTGAGTGCCTTCTCTTGCTCAGGGAGAAGTGTCATGCATCTCTTGGCATTATGGCCATCCTGCCCGCACCTTTCACACTGTTCCAAGTCTGCCAATATAGCAAACTTGTTTTTTGAAACCACTGGTTTGGGCTTCCACCAACAATCCTTATCAGTGTGTCCTTACCTTTTACAGTATGTGCAAGAACTCATGACAGGTGTTCTCTTCTGAATTCTGTATTGTCTCCCCCTGTATGCAGCATCGTATCTTCTCAAGTTGGAGACATATACTGGCCTTCTCCACCAACAGTTACTCGCCTTATGACCCCAAACTCCACAATAAAGGCAATGACCTTGAAACTGCCTCTTCTTGGGTCTGATCATAGCTTGTCTTCTTCTATTCATCACTTGCTGTGCAGGCAAAGTAGCTGGCTTCTTTACTTGTATGACTTCCATTTCAGTCACCTTCTTGTTTGCCACCCTAGGTTGCTTTTTCAGATCTTCTTTATTCTCAGCTATCTTCTTCTGAGTCACAACCTTCTCTTTTAACTTCTGTGGCATATTCTCATTTTCTTTAACCAATGCAGCCTCAGATTGCTGCACTTTCTCTACATTCTTCTCTCCTTTTCCAGAACTTGTTTCTCCTATCATTTTAAGCTTCTGCAAGTTCTCTTTGCTGCTTTTGAGTTGTTGTTGAAGTCTCAGCAACTCTTTCTCCATTTCTTCAATTTTTGAAGCCCTTGAGCTAAGCTCTACTGTAAGGTCTTCATATATTTTGATCTGTTCCTCAAATCTTCTCTTCAAATCAATATGCTCAGCCCTTATTTCATCATTTTGACTTTCAGCTTCCTCAGATTTTGCTTCAACTTGGTTTATATGGGCCTCTAACCTTCTTATGGTTCTGCCCCTTCTGATTATCTCTTTTGAAGCTACTTCCAGCTCAGCTTCAAGATCTGGCTCTTCTTCATCAACTTCCTCTTCCTCTTCAGAGGTTGAGCTACCACTTTGTGCTGATGCCATAAAGACATACTCATCTGATGAGTCTTCATCTTCCTCCTCATCAACTTCTTTTGTCTGACTCACATAACTCTTGAATGAGCCTCTCATCTTCCTTTGTGGGTTAGCAATCTTCTTATTGGACTTCTTTGATTTGAATGATGATCTTCTCCATCTTGAATTCTGCTCATCGTCACCATCCTCATCTTCATCATCAAGTTTCACTTTGCACTGAGAAGTAAAGTGTCCAGTCTGCCCACATCGATAACATCTCAAGGACAACTGTCCTTGTCCCTTCTTAGACCCCTTTTTGAGTTTCCTTGTGAAGTAAGCCAATACTTCACCTTCACTTTCTCCCTCATCATCATCATTATCCTCACTAGATGATTCTTCTTTTTCTTTTATCTTCAAGTGTTTCATAGCTTTGAAAGCTGCCTCCTTTGATACCCTTGACGTTGAGGAGCTCTCAGTCGACTGTATTATCATCTCATATGCAATGAGATTGCATTGAAAATCATGCAGAGACATAGAGTTGAGATCTCTACTCTTCTCTATGGCTGCCACCTTTGAAGTAAACCTCTCAGGCAAAATTCTCATAATTTTCTTCACAATTGATGAGTCCTTCTTGTTCTTCCCATGATTTCTCAGGTCATTTATAGTGTCAATAACCCTGGTGAAGAACTCTTGAACTGTCTCATTCTTCTGCATTCTGAGAGATTCATATCTCTCCTTGAACACTTGAAGCTTAGCCTCCTTCATTCTGCCATCACCTTCATAGACTTTCTGTAATCTGTCCCATATCTCCTTGGCAGATTTGCAGTCCATAACTTTAGCATACTCAGTATCTGTTAATACTAAAATGATGACATTTGAGGCCTTCCCATTTATCTCGAATTGCTTTAACTCCTCTGGGGTTGGGTCTTTACCTTCTTCCGAAGCCACAAAACCCTCCTGTACGCATTTCACCACGTTCATGCCCATGGTTGCAAATATCACTTGCATTCTTGCTCTCCACATATGATAGTTGTTTCCGTTGAAGATTGGAACCTTCTTACTGTAAGTGGTGCTAGTGCTGGTACCGGCTTCCATTTCTCAATATGCTGAACAAGTCAAACTTCTAGATCCCTTCAAAGTAGTACACCAAGCTGTTAAGCTTCAAATTGGTGAACCTGTGCTCTGATACCAATTGAAGTTCCCAACTTATCCCTAGGATCTACTAGTTCATGATACTGAGAGGGGGGTGAATCAGTATCACCACAATTCGCAATTCGCAGGTAAGTGAACAACTTCAACCTCTTCTTAAAAGCAAACTCTTTCTCAGACTCGATTAAGGTAGATCTATTGCTACCTACTAATCACAATAGTCCCCAAAGTCACCTTTCAAACACCTTGCCTAGCAGACAATACGGCTGTTCTTATTTAGGTCTTCGTTAGGTTATGGGTTGGCTAATACTTTAACTGCATTCACAAGTCAATTCAAAACACAGAATGTAAAGCAAATTAAGGACACACGAGATTTACGTGGTTCCGTCAACATGACGTACATCCACGGTGGTAGGGACTCTCCCTTACCGAGACTATCCACAATACTTGAGAATTCAGGTTACAATGGATGTCTTTAATTCTCTGCTCCTTTCACTGTTGCAATTACTAAGCAAGTACAATACAAAGAGTGTCACTTACTGTGTCTACCCTTCTTCTAGCTTGTCTTGCCTCTGTTGAATTGAAAGGCTGCTCCACTGCTGCTTAAAAGTTCACCGCAATACTCTCTAACCTCTCTTGAAGAAGTCTGAAAATACGTTGAGTTCAATGCTTCGCCGAATTCCTTCTCTACGTTGTCTCACACAATTCCTGCTTTCACCGTTTTACGGTCTCACCCGTCTCCTTGTCTCACGATCTCACTGTTCCACGGCTCGTCTGTCCGTTTCTCTCTCTCTTGCTGTCCAGCCGGATTTCTCTCTCTTCCTGCCGGATTTGTCTCACCGTCTGCCGAATTTGTGACCGTCGACCGAATCCCAGTTCTGCCGGATCTCTCACTGTCGACCAGATCTCCTTTTGCCGGATCTCTCACCGTCCCAGTCGGCTCTCTCTCACGCCGTCGCCAGATCTCCTCTGTCCCAGCCGGATCTCCTTCTGTTGTCACCGGATCTCCTCTGTCCTAACCAGATCTGTCATCGTCCCAGCCGGATCTCCTTTTGCTGTTGTCGGATCTCCTTCTGTTGTCGTTCTGCCGTCACCCCCCTTCACCAGCCGCTTCGATCGTCTCTCTTTTCTACCGATGGTGTAGGGTTGCTGTGTGCCTTGCTGTCTCCTCGCCGACCGTCTCGCTGTTATGTTTGTTTCTCTCCTATCTCTGACGATGTCCTTTCTCTCTCTTCGTCCAACGGCTTCACTGTGCAGTTACTGTTCACTCGACGGCTACTGTTCACGAGGTTACTGTTCATGACGCTACTGTTCACTCGATTCGTCCGTCGGCTGCACTGTTTACTCTCTTCGTCCTTGCCGGTGGTGTTCTTCCATGTAGGGTTTTGTATTCTCTTTAGTTGGTCGGTTGTCTAAGTTTTGCTGAATGCTCAATATTGTCGACGCACGCTGTTCTTTGTCTTCCAAGACCATTATATACTCTACTCCATGAAACCCTAATAGGGTTTACGCGGCGATTTTACGTTCTTGCCCTTCCGTGTGGTTTTACCTTTTTGCCCTTCCATGTGGGTTTACTTTCTTGCACTCGTAAACCTAGTTGACAACAATTACAACCCATACAAAACTGTGAGAACAACAGTAGTCTTGACCAAAACAAAAGTTTAAAGCCCAAGTTATGAGGTAAAAATTGAGATTGCCTCCATCCAATTCATGATAGATTTCACAACAACTTCATAGCTATTTTTAGACTACTAAATAATTGATTTAAGCTTGGATGTCTTCATAACAATTATAGGCATGAATGTAAACTTCAATTTAGACTTTTAAATCACTCGATTTAGATATCTAAAGCTCAAGTTATTCTCATTTAAATACTCAATACTTGAATAGGAATCTTACTCCAATTAAGATTGCAAAACTTTTCCAAAATATACTTAAATCATAAAATGTATTCTAATTAACTTAAATAGGCATAAAACTTATTAAAAACAACTAAATGTAAAAAATGATAAATAAATGAATTCTCACTCATCACAAATTATGAACAATAGTGGACATAATTGGAATTAACCTTATTACTATCCAAATGAAAGGAAAATCCATTCCTTTAAAACTTAATCAGTTAGGCAAAACTACTTTACCTACAATGACTAATGATTCAATTCTATGGTATAAAAGGTTGGGTTACTTTCACTATGCTAAATTATAAAATTGATATAAAAAAACTAGTTGTTGAAATGCCAACAATTTCAAATAATTATAATTTGTGTGA
Source organism: Rhizophora apiculata (assembly GCA_037832385.1). NCBI lineage: Eukaryota > Viridiplantae > Streptophyta > Magnoliopsida > Malpighiales > Rhizophoraceae > Rhizophora > Rhizophora apiculata. Next base: position 392,488 of record CM075433.1, on the reverse strand, counting down.
TATCTATCAAAAAAGAAAGTAAACGAAGCCCTATTTTCCTATAAATCAGGCTTGGAGAGCTAAAAAGAAGTTGTAATTAGTTCATACTAATTTCTATGGTCCCATAAACATAGACTCCTTGAATGGTAGCAAATGTTCTTTGCTGTATATTAATGACTTTTCTAGGTTTTGTTGGGTCTATTTTATAAAACAAAAATCGGATGTTATTGATATGTTCCAAAAATTTAAGGCTTTAGTGGAGAACCAATCAAATTATAAAATCAAGGAATTTAGTTCAAATAATGGGACCAAGTATATGTTAGCCTCTTTTACTCAAATATGTGTGGATGTGGGAATTCAACATCAATTTTTAGGTCTTTATATCCTCAACAGAATTAAGTGAAAGAAAGAATAGAACAATTATTGGAATGGAAAGGTGTCTATTGCTAGGGAGGAATATGCGAAAGAGATTTTGGATAGAGGTTGTGAATATCTCTATCTATCTTTATAACAAGTTGTCTACTAAAGCAATGAATGGGAAAACTTCTCATGAAACATAGTATGGATCTAAGCCTGCTGTGAGTCATCTCAAAATTTTTGATTGTGTTTGTTATTCTCTTATGCAAGAGAAGAAAAGAGAGAAGCTTGATCCTAAAGTAAAAGTTGGTGTGTTCATTGGATATAGTATTACATCAAAAGCTTACAGAGTCCGTCATGCTTAAATTGGAAAGATTATTGTGAGGATGTAAAATTTCATGAAGACAAAGCCTGGGATTGTAATGACTTTGATGTAAATTAGCCTAAAGATCTTACTGATAAGGTTCCGGTTCCACGGCCTATTGTTGATGAGACAATCCATTAGGAGGAAGAAGATGATGAAAATTTTCCTATTAGGGGGAACCAAACCATTCTCTGAGATATATGAGAGAAGCATTGTGGCAATACTACAGCCTGCAAATCATCTTGAAGCATTGCAATCTCCTAGATGGATGCATGCAATGGAGAAGAAGATTATGGCCACTAAGAATAACCAAACATGGACTTTGGTGGATAGACTAGAAAAGAAAAATGTCAATGGGATCAAGTGGGTGTTCAAAACCAAATTTAATTTAGAAGATTCTGTGAATAGGCTTAAGGTTAGATTGATTGCAAAGGCTACTTACGACAATATAAAGTAGACTTTTAAGAAACTTTTGCTCCAATAGTTAAGCTTGACACCATTAACCTTCTACTAGCTCTTGTAGGAAAAAGGAACTAGTCAATGTATCGACTTAATGTCAAGTCTACATTTCTTCCTTAAAGAGGAAATTTATGTTGAACATCCCATGGGATTTGAGATGAAAGGGGCAAAAAGAAAAACATACCAGTCAAATAAGGCTTTAAACGACCCCTTGTAGGCTCATAAGGCCTGGTATGGAAGGATAAATGGCTATTTGTTGCAGCTAGGCTTTGTAAAAAGCAAAAATAAAGCAAACTGCTCCATTAAAGCTGACAAAAGTGAGTTGCTTGTTGTGTTACTCTATGTTAATGATCTATTGGTCTCTAGAAGTTGTTCTAAACTTGTACAACTGTTTAAGAATGAGATGGAGAAGTTCTTTGAAATGACAGATTTGGGAAAATGTCTCTTCTTTCTTGGTTTGCATGTTAATTAGACAAATCAGTGCATTTGCATTTGCCCAGAGAAGTATACAATGAAGATTTTGAAAAAGTTCAAAACCGACATCTGCAAACCTATGCCCATTCCTCTCATGATGAACCAGAAGCTGGTCAATGATGATGATGCAGAAAAAGTCAATAAAGGTATTTACAAAAGCCTCACTAGAAGTTCGTTGTATTTGACAACTATGTCTATTCCTCTCATGATGAACCAGAAGCTGGTAAAGGATGATGATGCAGAAAAAGTAAATAAAGGCATTTACAAAAGCCTCACTAGAAGTTTGTTGTACTTGACAACTTTAAGTCCTGATTTTATACATACTATGAGTTTGCTATTGAGTTCATGCATGCTTCTAGTGAGCTTCATTTTAAAGTTGCAAAAAGAGCCTTGAGATATGTTGGAGACACTATTGGACTTGGAGTCATGTTTAAGAAAACTGAAGAACTGATGTTGGTGGGATTTACATAGGGCTAGTTCTGCAGAAGATATGAAGAGTATTTCAGGGTACCTATTCAATCTTGGATCTGGTGTCTTTTGTTAGAATTCCAAAAAGCAGAGTATTGTGGCTTAATCTACTGCTGAGATAGAATATGTAGCAACCACTTCAGCAGCAAACCAGGCGCTTTGGCTCAGAAACATGCTGTCTAATTTACATCAAAAATCAGCAAAGGCAACTCGGATTCATTGTGACAACCATTCCACTATTACCATATCTAAAAATCTAGTTAACCATAGGAAAATTAAGCATTTCAAGCCAAAGCTTCATTTCCGAAGAGAAAATCAAGCAGAAGGAAGTATTAAATTGGTTTATTGTGAATATAAGGATTAGCTTGCTAACATCCTTACCAAAGCTTTTTCCAAGGACCAGGTTTGCGTTTCTTAGAGAAAAACATGGAATACAATGTATCAACTCCAAAGAGGAGTGATGGAGATTGGCATTGAACATTGAAGACTTACTGGAGGTAAAGTTTGGTTTCAAAATCTGATATTATAGTTACAAACCAGCAAATTGCAGCTTAAGTTAATTTTCAATTGTAATCCTCTAATTTCCGTATGGTGTATTTTTTATTCCTTTGCAAGTTCATAATTAAGTCAAATCATGGGCATGTTTACTTTCTTTTTCCTTAAGCTAGTAATCAATCAACAAGATGAAAAGTTGAGTTTACTTGTAATTTTGGTTAAACTTCTTTCTTAAGCAAGAAAGTATGGAGTACTTGTTCTTTGTATCAAATCATGTAAATTCAATTCTAATATAAGTGAAACATGTTGATTTTGAGGGAGATTGACCCCGAGACTTCGCTCTCTCTTTGCCAATTTTTCTATCTTCAAGCTTTATGGATTTTTTGCTTCTACTTGGTCATGCTGTGCTCTTCATTTTTCCAACAACCAAATTGCTTTAAAACCTTGCAACTAACCAACAGGAGTCTAGGACAGTGCATTTGGTTGGTGTTTGCTAACTATGTGATCATGTACTCTCTGGCACAGGTCATGGTATCGTTGGTTGATGTATATACAGAATTATACAAAGAACTAATTGTACAAGTCAGGGACCCTTTTTTATCTCCCCCTTTTGTTCTTTTTGTAACAGGACATTGGCATTTTTGGTGCACATCAGCGTTAGTGTTTGTCTTTTAGGACTTCCTATTATCTTTCAAGTTACGAAGAACAACATCAAAATCAAATTGGTAAAGTTTTGACAATAATAGGCCAATCTCTGTGTGAAAATTTCTCCCAGAATGAGATCCCTCGACAGTGGAATTAACCTCAACTGATGCTTTTTGATAGGCAAAGCAATTGGATTCTGTCCTGGTTAAATACTATACTTTTGCTGTGGTTGCCCAAGTGGGGGTATATGGAACGGAGAGATGAATACAGCCTAAGGGGAAAAAAAGAAAAAAAAAAGTTCTCAACTTGATCAATTCAATTATTATGTTTGGCTTCCAAAAAATGCCAAATTGGTGAGAAAGAAAGATCATGCAACCTGAGCCCACAGGAATTCAAAAGTTGCCAAGGTTTGGTATCATTTCAACATACGCTATGACCGGTCTTTATCATCCAGAATTTTTGCAATTTTATTTAATCCTTTCATGTTGATTGTAAAGAGAGAAAAGGGTGACTGTCATGCAACTTAAAAATGCCAATTCTAAGGTCCACCAAACTGGGCAACTCCTCTTGCGAGTGGTGCTATGCCAACAAGGCCTTCATTTTCTTTAATAGATTCACAGAGCCATTTTCCTTGAAGCTTTTGTAAAGACAAGACTAAGCTGACTGTTTTTCTTTCTATTTCATGAGCTGCGTGGCCTGATCATAAAGTTGTTAGATTCTTACTCTCGGCAATTAAAAATCAAACTTCGATATTCACAAACGATAAGAAAAAAGTAAGGAAGGCGCAAGTTGATGTCAATTAAGAGAAACTTTAGCAGGGATTGGTGGATTTAACAGTCGTGCCATTGTCAAGGTGAGGAAGCCTAGATTAAACCTTATAATCTATATTTACTAAATTTAGACTAGCTTATTGCGTAGATTTAAGATATTTGTGTCTCGGTTTACATTAGATTGTTTGAAAGTTAAAAGACAAAAGGAAAAATATTTCCATTTTAAGAGAAAAAAAAAAAGGAAATTTGGGCATAATTTTTTTATTTTTAAAAAAGATAAGAGAAAAATAAAAACAAATTTAAAGTATGAGTATTTTTTATTTTTTTTTTTGAAGAAAACAAAAAGGAACATTTCTAAGTATCGTTTCTTTTCCAACCAAAAAGGAAATCAAGGAGTAGTTTGTTTGTCATTTTTATTTTTCTTTTTAAGAAAATAAAAATGACAAAAAAAATAAAAGAGTTGAATTATGTTTGTTTATTTTTTTGACAAAAAAAGAGATTTTGAGAGTTTTTTTTCTCTTAAAATGAATTTGAGATAATTTGTTTTTTCCTTTTTAAGATAAAAAAGAGAGAAATTAAGAGTAAGAGAATCTTAAAATGATTAATTTTCCTTTTTCTGCCTTTTCATTTCTTTGATTTGTGAATTTAAAAAGATTTACAACATAAGCAAAACTGATAACATGGCTAAAGAAGAATAATTAAATTTTGTCTCAACTTAAATAATTAGTATCAAAGCGTAACGTGGAAGTTTATAATATTAGTTGCAAAGTGCATTATTGATTATGTTTTATTTAAAAGAAAATATATTATAAATATTTTTTTAAGAAAATAAAAGAAGAATTTGAGTTTTTTTTAAAAAAATAATTGAATTTAGCCGAATTTTTTAAGAAAATTAAAAAAAATAAAAGAAAAAAACAAGAAAAGAAATAAAATTTAAAAAAATAATAATATAAGTTATATTAGATATTAAGATAAATTATTATTATTATTATTATTATATATACATATAGATGTTGAATAATATAATAAAATCAATATAAGTAAAATAATAAAATCAACGTAAGTAAAGAAACTCAATTTTACAAACACAACCTTGTTAAAATTAACAATATACACCTTTTATCTTGTTTGGAATGTAAATGAAAAAGAAAAAGAAATGCAATAATCTTAGAATCAAATATTAGAAAAAAATTTAAAATCAAGAAATAGTAAAAACTTACATTATCACTAACCATTTTTTATTATGTCATAGTTGTGGTTCGGCAAATAGAAGGAAAAAAATTAAAATTAAAGTATAAAAATAACCAAAACTTAAATTTAGAATTATACTCACACATAGAAAAAGAGATAAAAAGAAAAGGAAAGAATTTATGAAAAAAAAAAAATTATTAAAATTTAAAGGTAGTAAAAGTATTACATTGTAATGTTATTTCTTCCATTATGTTATACAATTTTACAATGATAGAGATACAGACTGTGACAGTAGATAAATTAAAAAAAATTTAAATAGTCATTTATTTAATTTTCTAAAAAAGATAATTTATGAGTAATTCTTTTATTACCTTAAATTATTAAAAGAAAATTTAAAACTTTTTATTCTTAAAGAGATTAAAGTTAATATGTAATTAAATTGTAAATGATTTTTCCTTTTTAAGGAAAAATTAAATAGTTTTTTTTTTCTTTTATAAGAAAAAGGAATAACTTAAAAGAGAATTAAATTATTAGTTTATTCTTTTCATAAAAAAGAAAAAAAATAAAGATAATTACAATTTGAGTTTTTATCTTATTTTATTTTTCTTTTTTAAGAAAAAAGGATTTGAGAGAAGTTTTTTCTTTTTCTCTTTTTTCCTTTTTTTTTCCTTAATTTATGAATTAAAGAAAGATCACTACATAGCAAAGAATGAATAGCTAATTTTTTTTTTCAATTTTTGCAATATATATAATTAAGAGAAAGTAAGAAAATATTGATGTAATCCAAATATGCTTGCATTTATATTATGAAAAAAGGATTAGATGAATGTTGAAATTTTAATTATATTCAAATATTAAAAAATATTACAAACTAATTATTAAATTATTATTAAATATTAAAAATTTGTATAAGTTTACTAAAAATTTTTTAAAATTAAGTAAATATTGTCATATAAAAAAAATGATGACCCAACAAAAGGAGAACAATTAAGTTTACTTTCAATTTTAACAACGTATATTTATACTAAATTTAAATTTGAACATTGCGTCAATTTTAGATAACTTTTAAAAAGTGTTAAAAAAAAAGGTATGCTTATAATAATAATTAATTAAGCTTTTTAAAATTTAATCTACATTTTAGAAAAATAGTTCAATACAATTAAAATGAATTTTGTTATTGGTCATGATTAATACCCAACTTAATTTAAGAATGGTTAAAGTTTTGATTTATGATAGAAGAATTAAATGAAATTAAAATTAAGTGATGAGCTTAATTTAAAATTTTAATTGTAATTGTTATTCTACTATATTTTGAAGTCTTTAATGAAAATTAAATTTATTTCTAGAATTAATAAAAACCTATCAAATAATAGAACAATAAAGAAAACTTAAATTATAAGCATAGTTTTTTAAAAATCTTTTAAGAAAATATAGAATACTTAAATTATGAATTTTTTTAAAATTTTTTTTCCTTTTTTTAAAAAATAATTTGATGTAGTTTCTTTTTTCAAGAAGAAAATGAATTTGGAGAATACTTTTATTTTTCTTCCTTTTTAAGGGAATGAAAAAAAAAAATCTATAAGTAAATTTATTTGGTGGCAATTCCTTTTTTAATCTTTCCTTTTTACAACATTAAATGAATAAAATTTTAAGTATTTAGAAGACAATTTTTACTTCTTTTTCTTGCCATTTATTTTCCTTAATATATAAATTAAAAAGGAGTTGCTACATAAACAAATTTGATGATGTGGCAAAAAAAAATTGATTGGTTAAGAAAATTAATATCTAAAATTGAGAAATATAGTTGAGAGAAGGTTAAAGAATAATTATATAATTCAAATATACTTGATTTGATGATGTTAAAAAAAGGATTAAACGCATGTTGAAATCTTACTTCTACTTAAATGCTAAGAAAACTACAAATTAATTACTATATTAATGTTAAATACTAAAAATCATAGTAATATATTAAGAAAATCTTAAAATTAAATAAATATTATTATATAAACAAAATTAACGATGTAACAAAAGAAGAATAGTTGAATTTTCCCTTTGTTTTGATAAAACATAGTTACATATAGATATGTCAATATATATTGTTGAAACTTAAAATAAAAAAAAAAGTTATTTGTCATTTCTCACATTATAAATTTTGCTTTTTGGCACCTTAACTTAATTTTAAGATTTTTTTTTTTAATAAATTCCTATGATTTTTAATATTTAACATTAACTTAGTAGTTGATTTATAACCTTTTGTAGTTTTTGAATAAAATTAAGATTTCAACATAGCCTTTTTAACATGACAAAATCAAACATAATTTGTTTACATTATTATTATTTTCTTTTATCTCAACCATGGTACTTAATTTTAAATGTTTATTTTTTAATTAAATAATTTTCTTAGTCACATCATTAATTTTACTTATATGGAATCTTATGAATAAAAAGAAATAAATGAAACAAAGGGGAAAAAAAATTTCTTAAAAGCTCATAATTTAATTTTTTAATATTTTAAAAGGGAAAAATGAGGAAATAAAACTCCTAACAAATAAAATTACTCTTAGTTTTCCGTTTTTTATTTTCTTAAAGTGGAAAAAAAATTTCCCAATTCATTTTTTTCTTAAAAACTAAAAAAAAAAAAAAAAAAAAGCACCCAAATTCTCCTTTTATTTAAAAAAATGTAAAAAAATACTCATAATTTAAATCCTCTTTTATTTTTCCACTTTTTTCTTAAAAAGTTAAAAAAAAACTCATAATTTAAATCTTTGTTACTATTTTATTATTTGAAAGATTTTCCTTAATTCTAGGAATATTAATAAATTTCATTTTCTTTAAAAACTCCTAAATTAAGTAAAATAACAACCATAATTAAAAATTTTATATTTAATTCATCACTCAATTTTGATTGCATTCAATTCTTCCAACATAAATCTTAACTAAAAAATTTGTCAAATTAACTTAAGTATTAATCATAGATAATGACGAAATTAATTTTAATTTTATTTAATTATTTTTACTCAATATAAATTAAATTTAAATTAGTTTAATGAAATTTTAATTAGATATTTAGAACTCTCATAAAGCATAGGTCTAGATCTAGTTTATATGAAATTATATGTTATCAAAATTTACAAAAATTCAATTATGCACCTTTGGTCCCCATAAAGTATGGGATTAAAGTTAGTTTGTCTCCCTCCTCTTGTTATTCATATGACTTTAATATCTACTCTTTATACTACTAATAAATGGTCTTATCTTTCATTACACTTTGACCCCTAAGGACCACTCTTGGCAACCTCTTATTCCAGGGTCTTTTAAGGTGAATACTAACGCCTTTCTTAAACAAAGCTATGGTAGAGCTAGTGTAGTTATACAAAATCATAAAAGCAAGCTAATGTATACTCTTTCTAAGACATATCCCTGCAACTATGATGTTGTAGTTATGAAGTTTATGACACTTCATTTTGACATATCCAAGGTAACATACACTCTTTTTAATATATAAAATCTAATTGCTTACAATTTGTACTTGCTATACAAGTTCCAAAATCTAAAACAAGCTAGGTGCAACAATTTGTAATTGACACATTAATTAGTAGACAACATGTTTTGAGGCAAGCAAATTGTGTAGTGTATCTTAAAACAATGTTACAAGTTTGTTAATTGATTAAATATTATGGCAAGGTGATGTCCTTGTCCATTTACAAGTTACTAGATTAAGATAGCTATTATTATGCATTTAGTTAATGCATATATGTTATTTTATAAGAAAGTTGGTCAAATATTTATATAGTAGTATTGGTTTTTTTTTTTTTTGAAAAAAAATCTAATTATTATATTTAACTTATAATTTTTTTTCATAACCTCTTACAATTTGTAAATTTTGATATTAATTTAATAATTAGTTTGCAGTTTTTTTTATTATTTTAATAAAATTAAGATTTTATTATAAATCTAATCTATTTAATTTTTTTAATACGATTTAAAAGACTATTTATTTTAGATAAATTTAATATAGGAATGGGAATCAGTTACTTTAATTCTTATTCCCATTATTTGTTTTTCTTAAAAAAAAAAAAGGTGATTCTTATTCCTTATTGTAAGAAAATGGGATTACGATGATTAAGGAAATCATGATTCTCATTTTTAATTGGTTAATGATTTTCATTTCTTATAGCTAACCTAATTCTTTATTTTTACTTTTTTTTTTTTTTCCTTTCACCTTGATTAGTTTTTAGTTTTTAGTTTTTTTTTTTTCATCAACATCTCTTTCTTCATTATTATTCAATTTTATCTCTCCCTTATTCTTTTTCTTCATCTTCATTAATTCTTCTCTCCTTTTCTTTCTTTCTTTTTGTCTCTCTTTTTTCCTCTTCTCTGTCCTTTTTCTCTCTTAATGTGCACATACACACTCTTTCTCTCTTTTTCTTTGTGCTTCTTCTTTTCTCGATGTAATTCTTCTTTTTCTTGCTCTCTATATGCTTTTTCTCAATCATCCAAGTCAATCAACTCCTCTCTTCCACTTCCCTCGCATTCCCTCTCATCTCTTTTCATTAATTACCTCCTCCTCTTAAGCCCTCAAATTCTTCTAATACTTCTAAAACATGGAATCATCATTGGGCATTAAGCCTTTCTTCTTTGCATTCCAAGCTATCTTTGAACTTTTCAGCTGCGAACATCATTCCTATGTGAATTTGTCTAAACTTTATAGAATTTCGAAAGAGTAGAATATTCCAATAACCCCCATTGTTACCACTCTTTTCATTTGAATTGTTGTATCAAAAACACTCATATCTAAAATGTGATGATAAATACTTTACTAAGAGCTAGATACATTGACTCTACAATGTGTTCAAGTTGCTTGACAAAATGTTTTGAGCTAAACACATTAACCCAAATATCACTAAGATGATCTTACTGTGTCTATGATTTTTTTTTTTATTGCTTTATAAACACAAAGTTTCCAAGAAAGGAGTATAAATGAAGAGGAAATGAATCAATTGATCAATGACTAGGTTTATTTGGGTAAGAAACATAATGCTCACATAAGGAGATTGAAATTTCAATAAATGATTATATTGTGAAACATGGAGGCATAAGATTGATCAAAGTCGGTGCAAAAATGGAGATGCAACCATATATGTTTTTGCTGTGTTATTATGTCATAGTTTTTTTTTTTTCTCTCTCTCTCTCTTTTTTTTTTCTATCTTTTTTGTCATTATTTGTACTTTTGGTTATCATGATTTAGTTTATTGGCTTTCTACATGTTGCAAAAAATGTGCCAATGTAGTTCTGGATGTATTTAGAATTATGGAAGACTTTGGAAGAGGAAAAGTCTACAATTAATATAGAAACCCTATATTAGTTCAATTGACAATTGATAGTTGGTGAGTTTCTTTCATTCAACTTTATATATTTTCTCACAATATAATAATGATACTTTTGGCAATTTAATTGATTACATGAATACATTTGTACATAATAGTCCAAGAATTAATTATTCTACTTATGTCTACTCTTTTTAAATAGACAACTTTGGTTTTATTATCTTAGAAATTAGGAGCCTAAAATAGCTTTTCTAATTAATGAAAAGGTATTAAGTTGGTCTAATGCATTTTAGGAGTTACTATGTCTAAAGAATATATAAACTAGTATATCTTGGAAAATAAGTTTAGATATAAAATTGCTTGAAAATATTAAAATAGATTAGTTATTGTTATATCTAGGTAATACTTGACACTTATGCCCACCTTTAAATGTTTGTTATTTTTTCAATTTTATTAAATTAAAACTTTTAGTCTTTGTTTTAAAGTTTCATATTATGAAAAAAATAAAAATAAAAATAAAAATAAAAACCTTGTGCATCATGCAAACTTAAGAATTTGTATATATATTATTAAAACTAAGAAAAAATTAAATTATTATCATTCAGTTACATCATCAATTTTATGAAAGTGGCACCTTTCTCACAAATCTAACCTTGAAAAACTCAAATTTAATTAAAGTACTAAGTATGAGCAATAATCTAAATTAATTTTAATTTCATCTAACTATTTTTTCTTAAATTTGAAATAAAAGCAAATTAGCTCAATTGATTGTCATTAAAAACATGTGCAATTGAAAGAAACTTATTATCCTTATGCAATGTTATCAATTTTGTTTAAGTGGCATCTTTTTCCTAATTTGCCAATTAAGGAAAATAAGAGAAAAAATAAAATAAAAACCTATTCCAAAATAAAACTATCTTTTTTTTTTTTTTTGATTCTGAGAGAGAAATAAAAAATAAAAAGTTTCTCCTAAATTCACTTTTCCTTAATAAAAAAAAAGAAGATAAATTCTTCTTTTTTTTTTTTCCTTTAAAAAAATACTCATAATTTAAATATATTTTAATTTTATTATATATGTTTTTTATTCAAAAAATACTAATAAATTTGATTTAAATCTTAAAATAAAAAAAATTAATTTTTTAAGACTCCTAACTTAAATAAAGTAATAATAATAGTTAAAAATTTATATTTAATTTATTACTCAATTTTAATTTTATTTAATTCTTAAAACACAAATATAAACTTAAAAGTCAGTCAAATATTTTTAAAAATTTCAATTAAAAATAAATTAATATAATAATTACTATTTAAAATATATTTAAATTTTTTTATTTTAATAAATATAAAAGAGTAACGTAACACGGAATTTAAATCTAAATGGACATACAGTAGAGGCCTGCGCCATCAAAAAATTGCGATAATTAAACCACATGCTGGGGTCCATATAATTGCGAGAGGATCCGTGTCCCAGACCTCTGGCCGGCAACCCCACATATCTATCATTGGCAACCAAGTGGCCGTTTAGGTTGTCCGAATTTGGATTAAGTAGCAAGTTGATTGACCAGTACTTTTGCCCCCCCCCCCCCCCCCGGTGGCCACCTGCTGCAGAATTGCAGCAGTTTAGTAACACTAGACAGGTTCAACTGCTGGATTCTGTACGTACAATAATGCCGTTTTATGAGGAGGTTCTCCGAAGAAAATGTCAAGAAAGTACCCATTGATTAATTAGTACCCTACATTAAAGAAGATAGACCTTATCAGCGTACGTACATGGATACTCTCTGACAGTTTTCCCTGCCGTTCTTAGAAGTAGATCCTCCATGCTATGAATTGCTTTAGAAAAAAAGGCAAAATAAGACAGAAAAACTCCAACGTTCAGGATTCCTGGGAAAGAATGTCCTGTGTCTACAGCAAAGCCACTATGATTGCAGTTCTGATTTCTGTTCATAGTCAATCAACTCGCCTGTATCCTTTGACTTGGTCAAATTCTGACGCTTCTTCCAAGTGACTGGCATTATGACTACGGTGACTTGAATTACCCAATTTATTTGATATTTTACACAGTACTGGGAACTATGGAGAATGTTAATGCCAAAATAGGCGTAACCTGAAGCACCCGGAATTGCTTTTTCATTGCAACGATTTCAGCTCCTCTGCCATGCTAGCTATACGACCTCTCTGGGTTGAATCGATTCTTGTGGCCTAAATTTCAGTTGTGGTGCGACGTCCAATAGTTCCAGTTTGTTAGAAATTTTATCAGGAAGACAAAGGACGATTTAATAATCGATGAATGAGCGTTACCTTTTTCGTCAAAACAATTTGAAAACGAGAATTAAATATCAATTGCGTGTTCTCCGCGGATTCTGTCTTAGAATTGTCTTCCAGAATTGAAGCAAATATGGGGGAGAAACACGTCTTGTCTTGGTGTTTCCTATCTCATGATGACATTTAGTTGAGGATGACTAGAGGGAATTCGATAGTTGGTTCCCATTTCCTGTTGCCAGGGATGTCCAAATGTGGCCACGTTCCATTTATTTTTCAGGGGATAAACCAAACGGAAATGGACTACCAGTCTCAAAAAGACTCTCTTGGAAATTCGTTCTTTTTGCTTCATTTATTTTTGTAAACCTGAACAATAGATTAAATTGAACACTGCATTCCTTTCTTATTTATTTATTTATTTATTTCCATCAATGGCTTCTGTTATGTGCAACTCTGCAGTTCCCCTGCAGCTAGGCGCACCACCTCTGCTTCTGTTTATGTGTCAAAAAGGAAAGACACAAAATTCTTTGTACTTGACATATTTTGTAATGGTTCTACATGCAAGATGTACTGTGGATGACATAATCATTTCGACCCTGCTCTATTTTAACAAGTTGGTACATTGTAAATGATGATAGAGCCTATTAGAAATATTTGGATATCAAATTTGACAATATATATATATATATATATATTATATTTAAATTATTAATAACAATTTTTTAAATTATTTAAATTAATCAGACAATTTTAAATTAGTTGTGAGCAATTTAAATAATTTTTTAAATTAAATAAAATGTTATATAGTCATAAGAAATAATACATAAATAAAATTTTATAATTTATATATTTTTATTATAAATTTTTAAATATATATATAAATATTGTAAATTTTTTTTTTGTTAAATTAATACCTCAAAATTTTTATTGAATATCTCATTTTAACGATAAAAAAGTAAAAAACAAAAAATCTCATTTATCAGGTTGTGTTTAGTGATGTATCTTAATCACATATTTAAAATCTCTAAATTAACATATTTGATATAGACTTTAACTCTTAATAATAATAATAGTACTTTATTTAATTATTAAATTAATAAAATTAAAGATAATAAATAATAAAAATAAAAATAAATAAAAAATTTAAATGAATTCAAAATGATCAGATAGTATAAAACAATAGAGACGACAAGTAAAAAGAATGAAGCGACGGCAACAAGGGAGCAAATAACAAGAAAATGAGGTGGCAACAAGGAAACAGCAACAAAAGTTTCATTTTTATAGCGCGATGCGTTAAATTTTTTTTTTTTCTTTTTTTACTTTTGTACGTAAGAGATGACCTTATACTTTTTCACTTTTGCACGTGTAGTTATATATATATATATATATATATATATATATTATATTATCGGTAAATAAGATTAATTTTTGACGATTTTTAAAATTTTTAATTCGCCATCAATTCACACTTCACGGATTTGACAAATTAAAAATTATATATAATTTTTGTTACTCGATTCTTTGTGGATACGGATTTCTACCGATTGGACTGGCGATTCTTGGCGGGTTTGGAAAGGTTTTAAATATTTCTAGAGCCTACTAGCTCTATTCTTGACACGAGCGACCCCATGTAGTCCTTATCCTCCATACAATCATGTGCCTGGTTTAAAAGCACACTTGACGGCTGAAAGACGTTGGATAAGACTCCAATGCTATTGCCGATGAGTGCTGAATTGGGCATTCTAACCGCTGGGATCCACCCGTTATGAACCAGGTAGGGTGACGGGTGCATCGCGCAACTAATTTGTAGCAAAGTTTTAAAAAATTTAATACATAATTTATTTTTAAAATTTTAGTTAATAATTCAAATATTTAAATTAATTAATCATAATGATATGATATTAGAATGTTTAGACCAAATTCAAACAATACAAGTGAATTTTTGAATTGAATTCTTAATAAAAGTAAAAAATAATAAAAAAAATGAATTTATAACCCATCTGCCAGAACTACGGTATAGTCAAGATACCAACTACTAGGGCAAGTGGTCCCTAATTCATGCTACGACTGAAATTGGTCCAGTTTGGATTCATACGACACCGTGTGCATTAATATTTCCATGTTTAGATTTTACGACTCGCTACATTGGACGACGGGAAGCGGTGGTCACCGTTGGGCTATTGATTGCTATTGAAGTAATCGAAATGAATCTGAGCTGCTCCGTCAATCTGAGATTATCCACAATTTTATAAAGGGATTCATTAGTTTCAATGTCGCCAGTAAAGCCTCGAGTTATATTAATTAGAAACCAGGACCATTCACTATACTTTTTTTTTTGGTAAATATTGGGTGGCCTCTTTTTTCCGACGATCAAATGTACACACCTAAAAAAGTGCTTTTTAGTTTTTTCAAATTGGATAAAATGCTTTTGAAAAATAGAACTTCCGATAATATATAAATATGAAACTTTATTTTTTTGATTTTCTTTTTTTGGGTCCGTGTGCATTTTTTCTTTGTTTATCAAGTAGGTACAATTTGTACACAAAAGACCAGGTCTACCCAATCAAACCCTTGTATTTTTCATTTGTGAAAAATGATCCTCTAATGAAACTTGAAACGCTAGAAAAAGAGCTCACTCTTGACGATTTCCTTTCCTTCACTGCCGAGCCGCCTCCTTCCAATCACTTACGAAAAATCAATACCAATCAAATCAAAGCCCTAACCTAACGTTGTGAAGTTGTTTATAGATCTAGAAGAGATGCTTTGGGCATCCGGCAAAAATGATCTTGCGCCAGTCAAGCTTTTGATTATATGTTTCCAGCTTTTATGTCGATGGAAATACACACATAGAGTAGCTGTATGTGCTGAATTAAAATTGGAAGGAGGCATTGCTAATGTGTGTACATATCCTAGAAGGTCCCAAAGGCCACAAGTCGACACCCTAGGATCTATAAATGCGATTGCTCACTAACTCGAACAGAAGGGTGGGTGATCCGACGACTTGGTGATCAATGTGGTGGGTCTATTTGTCTCACAATTGGGATTCGGGACCATTTCACATGCATACATGTATAGAATCTGAAAAGGATGGCACTCTTTCAAGATAATATGCACTCAATTAAGAAGATGAGGAACACAGGTATCTGGTAAGTGTATATGTCCTGAAAACCTTTCAACCACTTTAAATTGTTTAGTTCAACAACTAAATTAAAGCCGTATCAAACCAAAACCAAATCTATTTTCCTCTCAAGCACTTGTGATAGCCTCGAGGATTCCAGCAAGCCCCTAAAGGGATGTTATGGTTGGTCAGTCTCTCCTTGATCCCCCCTCCAGCTTGGAGATTAGGAAAGAGTGATGGACTATTGAGCAGTAAAGGCACAAAAAAGAGTGGGAATTGGATGGTCCATGAGAGGGCTGGCAGTGGCACCACCACCATCCCCCACAACCTTCTTTTTTCTTCTCTCCAAAATAATAATTCTAATCTAGACCCACTTAGGAGGAAGTCAATTGTTGTCACCTTGTGCTCACATCTCCACCAAAAAGCAATGCCTCTCACAATAGCCGTGTATGGCAGACCCCAACCCGCCCATGTTACAACTCCCTCTACACAGTCCCTACATTCCTTTTTATAGACCCCATGTCCTGCCCAAACCCTCCTTATGTCCACCTTCTCATTGCTTCTTTATCAATCCAATTGCTTTTGTTATCTCTCCCAACAATTTCTTGCAATCCAAATATTTCAATCTTTCTCATAATCCACACAGAAACCACCAACCCAACACAACACCCCCCCCGGGGCGGCGCTCCAACGCACACACACATTCATAAAATGCGTTCTTCTAAAGCCAGGCTGCACCAAGGCAGCAATATAACCACAACTATCGCTAAAATCAATGGCCGTCCGGTCCTTCAGCCAAAATCCAACCAAGTTCCCACCTTGGAGAGGCGCAATTCATTGAAAAAGAAATCCCCCAAGTCTCCCAATCCTCAACCTGAATTTGCACCGGAACCTTCACCACTACCACCTGCTAATCGTTGCACTAACATGACTTACAAGTATCCACTGTCCCCTCCTATCTCTCCCAAGCTGAAATCACCAAGACAACCGGCGCTTAAGACAGGTAATTGTCCTGGTGAGTTGAATTCTAGTGCTGAGAAGGTTTTCACACCAAGGAGCACAACCAAAGTGACAAGTGTGGTTAAGAAGTCAAAGAAATCCGATCCTGCTGGTGGAGTTGCACATTCTGCTGAAATCTGTTCCGTGAAAGGCTCTTCCTCTTTGGCGGTTCAGGCTCCTGGCAGCATAGCAGCAGCAAGGAGAGAACAAGTTGCAGCTATGCAAGAACTGAGAAAAATGCGTATTGCTCATTACGGTAGAACAAAGTCTGCCAAGTATGAATGGAAGGTTGTACCAGCTGATTCTCCTTCAACGAATATTGCTACTCGAGAGGAAAAGAAATGTAATTTTATCACTCCCAATTCAGGTATCAAAAGGCTTCCACAAGCCCGCACAAATCATTTGGTTGAAATCGTCTTTCTGTGTACTCAAGTGTGTTAAAATGCAAATAATTGATCAATTTTATTGCTTCTCTAGATCCTATCTATGTTGCTTATCATGATGAAGAATGGGGGGTTCCTGCTCATGATGACAAGTGATCGCTCTCTCTCTCTCTCTCTCTCTCTCCATCACATAAATCTACACAGCATACTTACAGAGACCACTTGTTCATTTGATTCAGGACATTGTTTGAATTGCTAGTACTGATTGGTGCACAGGTTGGGTTAGATTGGACCTCAGTTTTGAAGAAAAGGCAAGCATTCAGGTGGGTGTTAATGAGTGTTCAAAGAGAGCAAAGTTAGTACTTATTTATGTTTGTAATGATCAAGATTGACTAACTAGTTAATGGCTATTGCAGGGAGGCTTTTTCAGAGTTTGAAGCAGAGGACGTTGCCAAATTCACTGAAAAGAGAATACTATCAACCGTCGCCGATTTTGGCATAGAAATAAGCCTTGTTCGGGGGGTTGTTGACAATTCTAAACGGATTCTCGAGGTAACGGATGAAGCCATAGCTTTTCATACATATGCTTTAATTCTTTGTTAATAGTCATTTCAACCACTTCCCCTTGTTTCCAACCTCTAAAAAGAAGGCAGCATAAGTTAGTTCCTTCGATAAGTGAACTTCTGCGGGTTTGATCCAGTCAAATAACTTAGAATTACCCTGCGGACCCCAACTCGGAGCTAGTTCGATTTCCACGTACCAAGCCCTTAATTATTTAGAGTTGGGCCTAAAGAAATTTTTTTAAGGGGGTGATTGAGGTTTTGTTAATGCGGGGTCTATTTAATTTTATAGGTCAGGAAAGAATTTGGATCATTTGACAAGTACTTGTGGGGATTTGTTAATTACCAGCCTATCTGCAGCCAATACAAATCATGCCACCAAATTCCTGCGAAGACCTCGAAATCAGAAACCATAAGCAAAGACATGGTGAAGAAAGGTTTTAGGCTTGTGGGTCCAACCGTGATCCACTCATTCATGCAAGCTGCTGGTCTCCGTAATGATCATTTGATCACTTGTCCCAGACAAATCCAATGCAATGTCTTGGCATGTCAGAATCCTACCGTAGCCCCCCTCTCTGTAGCACAATTGCAAGAGAAACAAACTGCGGTGGGGGAAGTGGGGAGGGAGTTAGCAATAAGGAGCAAGATTAATGAATGAGAGCAAGCATAGTAGTGCATCTAGCTACAACTATTAATGGGGAGTGAGTTGTTATGTAGTGGATTGTAGCGTGATTTTTGTGTGAGTTTTGTTGGCAGCGATGGGGCTGAGAAGGATCAAACTGAGGTCATTAGTCATTGCAAGTAGAAATGAAAAATTGAAAGGGTCAGGAAGTGGGGCCAGAGGTAGACACAGAGCATGTGGGGATGAGCAGGCATGGCATGTGTATGGCTCCAACTTTCAGCGGCCTTGTGACCCCCGCCTTCAATTATATGCTTGCTTTAAATTGGCTGTAAAAGGATAATCAGGGGACAAGCTCTGGGGCCAGTCCTAAATATTCTCGACGTGTATAGGAATGCTAGACGTGCTCAGAAGAAGGACACGGACAGAGGTTCACTCCTCTCGAGGTTGAATTTGAGCTCCATTTTCTAAACAAGTCTGAAAGTTCAAGTTGTCATTTTATCTTCAATCATTTCTTGATTCTAACGTGCAGAGGATAAAAAAGTTTCCAAGTATTATTTATGAATTAAATATAATATACGAGTTTTTTTTTTTTCCTTTTTAATTCAAAAATTGAAATCATATATATATATATATATATATATATATATATATATATATGTGAAAGAGACAGAATTTCTTTAATGCAAATCCCATAAAAACAACCGTTTTAAACAATTCCCAAAATTTCTTTCCAAGTATGCAATGCCGGGTCCAGGCTCTTGACCACAGAATGCATCTCCTTCTTCACGTGCTGTCAACTTCCTGGCTTCATGGTGAATGAACTTTTTTATTTGACAACGATTAGGTAAACTCACCTTCTAATCGATTCATTATACGTAAGTTATACAAAATTCACACAAACCAAAATTTTTAATTTGTTCAAAAACCAAAATTTTTAATTAAAAAAAAATGAAAAGAGAGGCAAACACTATTTTGTTTCAAAAGAAAAACCTTTTGCTTCTCAGTTTAGTCTCTCAAACTCTAAGGGTACTTTCTTGGGCTCCATAAAAAGAAATCTTTTAGAGTTATAACACAAACGTTTGGGTGCTTATTAATTATGATCCAATGAGATGTTTATTAAATTTTTAAAATTACTTAGAATTGCATATATCACAATTAGAGCTAAATGTCATGAAAATATGTTAATCAAAATTAAACACAAAATAAAAATGCTTAACTTAGTTTCTAATCGAAATAATTGTCTCTAATTATAGATAATTAGTGAATTTACTAAAAACTATCATTATATTTAGGCAGAAATTGTATAAATCCTAATCTAATATTTCAATAAGTTCTAAATTTTTTGAGCGTGAGAATTATTCCAAAAATAAAACAAACTGTAAATGAAATATAATTGTTAAAATGACCATAATTCCATTCAGCTTTAGTTTCAAACATGAACTGACCATTCTAGTTTGTACTCCGAGTTGCAAGTAGGTGATTTGGTTCTAATTCAATTAAAATTGCCAATTCTAGTTTGACTCTAATGTTGATTTAATTATGTTTTAGATTAACCAGACTCTTTATCAACTCATAAATTTTCAAACTCAAACATATGAGTTTCTTTCTTGTTTCCATTTTATTCTAAATATAAATAATTAAAACTTAATTAATTAGTTGAACAATTACTATCTTACAAGTAATTATATATAATCATTAATTAATTGATTGACTTGATGCAGAATTCATAATAAAACTCATCTTTTACTTTGTACACCGTCGTCTCCACCCGTGCTCGCATGCCTCTCTTTTCTCTATCCTTGCAATCCAATTTATTATTGATGAGATCTTCTTAATTAAAAAATTAATATTATTAATTATATTATTTAATATTATTATTATTTTTTTTAAATTAATAAAAATAATTATTTCTATAACAATAGATTATAAAGTCAAATATGTATTTATATATTTATAATATACTAAGATCTTTTTATCTAACTATAAATATTAATCAAAATTTTTAATTTATTGGAGGTCAATTTCCTCAAAATAATCATTGGAAATTGATCTCTTTAAATAAATCAATTATATCTTTTATTTCAGTAAATTTCTTATTTCCAAATCTTGAATTTCTAATTCCTATCTTCAATCCCTAATTCCTAAATCTCTAATTTCTCATTACTTGGTATTAGAGCGGTGTTCTTAGGATTTCATTTCTATTTCATATCTCTACCATAAAAAAATAAAAATAAAAATAAAAATAAAAATAAAAATAAATTATTTATTCCCTTTACCCAACAATAAAAACAAAATCTATATATCATTAACTTGCAATTTTACATCATGTCTTCACACAACTTATCTAATTCTGATGTCAGACTATCTTGAGTTGAAAAATTATTATTTCTCATGTAAGAGTCTTTTAAGAGGTTCAAATAGATGGTTCTTTCTATAACATATAATTAGTCAAGGGACAATACTTCTAGATTTATTAGTAACTAAAGAGAACAAATGGAGTCCTATGAAGACACCCATCATGACTATACGCAACCACACTCAAAGGTGAACTCTCCCTTTTGGGATGAGAGTGACCTTGTAAATTGGATTTCTATGACTGACAAATATTTTCATTTCCATCATATGACAAAAAGCTCTACTATTAAATTTGTTTCTATTCAATTAAAGGGTGATGCGATTTAAGGGTATGATTAGTTCAAAACGTGTGTTGGAGTTCCAACTTGGATTGAATTCACCAAAAACCTTCTTATATGCTTTGGCCTTTAGAATACCATAATATTGATGGCAAGCTCACAAAAATTCATCAAACATCTATCATTTTAAAATATCAAAGTCGATTTGAGTAACTTGCTAATCGAGTTAAAGATTGGTTTGAAAGGCATCCTGACATCTGATATAAAGTCAATGCTCACCAACCACAGATAATGATAGTAGCTACCTCCTTTGCTCACATATAGAAGGAGAAGTTGGGTGCAAAAATTCATTGCCCAATTGCCAAAAGATTTAGCAAACCTACTGAAGGTTACACCAACTTATACTCTTTTATTTGTTCTTCTAACACTAAACATTTATCTCAAAAATAATTGAAAAAGCGGATGACAAAAGGACTATACTAGCACTAAAATGAGAAATAGTATAAAAAGCATTGATATAAGCAAATGAAGTTTTTAATGATTAAGCTAGTGAAGGAAGCTGAAGAGGCAAATAATGACTATAAATATCTTGATGCTGATGACAACCTTGTTACACATATAGTCAAGCTTGTAGTGTATGTTTTGGTAAGATATTATAATCCACAAAGTATGAAAATAGAAGGATTCCTTAAAAGATGACCAATAAAGATGCTAGTTGACTTGGATAGTACCCACAATTTTATGAATGATAAGATTGCTAAAAAACTTGCTTTGTTGATAAAGAATTATGACAAGTTTGTTATGAAGATTGCATATGGAAGAATTTTGATGTGCCATGGAAAGTGCAAAAGGTAAAACTCTTATTATAAGGTCAAATCATTTATATTAATCTCTTATCATTACTTTTAAAAAATTATGAGATTATTCTTAATAGTGATTAGTTATGGATTTTAGGAGACATTACTTGAAATTTTTCCAAGTTAAAAATAAAATTTTTGTTGAATGGACATGTAGTAGAGTTATAAGTAAGATGCTATAATAATATAATTACTATTAGTAATGACTAGATGGAGTGAGTCCTACAGAAAGCAGATCAAGGGTTCCTTGTGCAGGTCACGGTAGATATTTTATGGAATCTTTCAAAAAGGAATCATGGTGTTAAAACTAATGAAACACTTAAGCATTATATGGAAAAAGGTTAGATTAAAGTAATAATTGATCAAGACAAGCCTTGAAGACAAGGCTAATTTGAAGAGGGGAAGAATGATGAAATCATCTTAATTAGGAAATTATTATCATCAATTATGTCATTTAATATTTGTTTTTTATTATTTTTAAATTAGTAAAAATAATTATTTCTATAATAGTAGGCTATCAAGTCAAATATGCATTTATATATATTTGTAATGTCTTAATGCTTTTTCATTTAACTAGAAATATTAATCAAATCTTTTACGTTATTGGAAATCTCCTTAAAGTAATCATTAGAAATTGATCCCCTTGAAAAAATAAATTATATCCTTTATTTCTATAAATTTCCTATTTTTAAATGTCTATTTCCTAATTCTAATCTTTAATCCTTAATTCTCAATTCCTAATTCCTCACCAATTATATTTTTTAATATGTGGTTTAAAATTATTGATTGACGAACCATTACTGAAACATGAATCTATATGTTTGAATGGTAGACTTGGATGCTACTCCCAACATCTCTTATGGTTGAATCAAGAGCTAAAGATGGTTTGACTGGATGTCTTCTTTTTTCCCTTCTTCACTTTGAATCCCATAGTAAATAGTTCAAAATTACAATTTAATGGATACTTTTTCATCTCTAAAGGGTTGATAAGTGTTTTGTGTGTGATTTCTTGAGAGTTAGATTGTTAGAGGTGGTGGTCAGTCTTAACTAGGGGAGGCACTTGTCCTTGGTTCTCAGTGTCTTCTAGTCATGTTTGATAGAAGGTTTCGAAAATTAAACCAGACTAGTCGATTGACTAGTAAATTTGGGAACTAGATTATAATTCGGTTTTATTTACTCTAAAAATTGGTGACCAAATTAATGAATCAGTTAGTTGAATTATAAATCAGTGAAATAATCATAATTTTTTCTATTTGGTTAGTTTCAAAAATTTGTAAAAAATTAAAAAAATAATTTTTTTTATAATTTAACTTTTTTAAATATAAAAATTAAATTATTAAAATTTTTATATATTTAATATTTAATATTAATTTTATTAATTTAATTTTAATTAAAATAATTAAATTAATTAAATTTTAAATTTCTAAATTTTTTAATTTAATAATTAGTTAAATTTTTAAAATTTTGATTTAATATTTATCATTTCTATATTTGATACAAGTGTTCAAATTTTATAATGAAATTTTCAATTACTTTAAAATTTGGTTACTCAATTAAATTTAATCCGATTTCATTCAACACTACAAATCATATCTTGACTTGGGCCCGGGGCCCTGGATTTTTATAAACAACAGGTTCTATTGCTATTATTGAGAACCCATAAGATATTTAAGTCAATGGACTTGTCTTTTATGGGCTCATCGAGTTTTTGTGAGAATTACACAAACCAAAACTGAGTATTGTGTGACATTCACAATTTTTAGTTTTTATTCTAGAGGAAAAAAGTAACCCCTCTACAACCTTTATGTGTAACTAAAAAGGTACATGGCTAGCCAAAAAGTAAAAAAGAAAAAAAGTAATGGATCACTTTATTAAAATTGGTTTTTCCAAGTTTTTAATCACTCGCCTCTTGTCCAACCAAATCCATAATTACATTTTGTTGCAATGGATTCCCAAGATGGGGGAGCTCGGTGGACATGGAGAAGGTGCAGCGTTTAGTGCCTTTAGGGCATTGTGGGCAACCGAGGTGTAGTTGATGTAGGGCCTTGTTGATGAATGGTGGGCGATAAGGCATTGGTAATTGCTGTAACTTCACCGTAAAGAATTACTGATAGCCATACTTGCAGGGTGCTCTACCAGATTTTCCCTCACCACTCGTTTGTCCTGTGAAAAGCATGGATCAATTCAAGACTTCGCCACCTTGAATAGTCCTTAGGATACAAGAGTTGCCATCAATTAGTTTGGGTGCGATTGAAATATCATGAGTGACTCAGTTTGCTTCACTAGGATTCTTCGGGAGCCCGATTATGTTCAGCAAAGGCCACAGCCAACCAAACGACTGTCGCGTGTGACAATACTACCATTCACCTGCTTTGACTTTTATGCTTTTGTTACCAATACTTTATCTTTTTTTTTTTTTTTTTTAAGTATTATTTGTCACAAAGACGCACTAGGATTGTGGAGAATTTGAAGGGATTATAGAAAAGATGTTTTTTTTTTTTTTTTTTGAATTTTTGAACTGTTTAGGATACTCTTTATGGTAATCCTACTTATCAAAAAATAAAAAAGAATTTTTAGAGATTTTAAAAAGGTTTCAGATGCTTTTTATAGTAATTTTGTGCACTAAGAAATAAAAGAGAATTTTTGGAGATTTTAAAAAAAAAATTGGATGGTTTTTATAGTGATCTTGCACATTGAAAAATAAAAAAGAATTTTGGAGATTTTAAAAAAGACTTTGATGCTTTTTATAGTGATCTTGCTCGCTAGGAAATAAAAAAGAATTTTATGAGATTTTAAAATGAACTCAAATGTTTTTTACGGCGAGATATAAAAAGGAATTTTGGTGATTTTAAAAAGGATACAAATGCTTTTTACATAATCCTATATCCGGGGAAATAACAAGGAATTTTAGAGATTTTAAAAAGGACTCAGATGCTCCTTACAGTGATTCTGCACACAAAGAAATAAAATTTTTTTTTGGAGATTTTAAAAAGGATTTGAATAGTGATCCTGGGTACTAAGAAATAAAAAAAAAATTTAAATTTTTTTATCATAATTTTGTATATTAAAAAATATAAAATAAATTTAAAAATTTTTAAAAAAATTTAAATATTTTTATAATAATTTTATTTATAAAAAAATAAAAAAATTAAAAAAAATTTAAATATTTTTAATAATAATTTTATTTATCAAAAAATTAAAAAAAAAAATTTAGATATTTTTTAAAAATTTTTATATTTTTTATGATAATTCGTATGTGAAAAAATTAAAAAATATTTTTAAAAATTTTAAAAAGGTTTAAATCTTGTGTATTGATATATAAAAAAATATTTTAAAAATTAAAAAAAAAAAGATAATTTTGTGTATCTAAAAAAAATTGAAGATTTTAGATAAGATTTGCCGAACAGTTTTTTATGATAATTTTGTGTAACAAGAAATAAAAAGAAAATTTAAAATTTATTTTAAAAAAATTGAGATATATTTTACAATTATTTAAGAAAAAAAAAAATTTAAAAATTTTAAAAAATTAAAATTTTTTTTCTTTTTCTATTTTTTTTTTCATTTTTCTTGGTTTTTTCGTTTCCGCTCGCTTTTCCCTTTTTCTGTTTTTATTTTCCTAGCCACCTTCCCTTCCCCCCCCCTCCCCCCTCAATTCTTTTGTCAATAAAAAAAAATATCTTGGACTAAGAAACTTTCTTGCTCACCTTACATACCAGTTCAATGGTCAATTTTTTCAACTTATATAAATGCCATAATCACAAATTTTGGGTATGATTTCTGGTGTGGGAGCCACAATTTGGCTCTAAAAATGGTGTCTTCTGTCGGTTTTTGAGATGATTGTGGTGGAGAGAGGAGGCAGTTGTCACCGGTGGTGAGGTATTGCCGGCCTCCAATAGATGCGTGGGAAGCACCAACAGGTAGATTGTCATTTGTTGTGTCAACTGGTGCTGGCTTTATGTGGCAACAGTGGCCGCATGTGAGGGGTGGAGCGGGTGGTAGCGGCGAGCTTCGAGGCGATGGTGGTCACCTACCCATGCTCCATTCGGTGAGTGGTGTCAGTGACATTTTCTGGCAACTGTTTCCGGTGTCAGCACTTCCACCGGCAGGATTCCGGCAAGCTTCCTTAGGCAGGATACCCAATTTTGGGTACTTTCTCCACCTTTTTGACTATTTTTTAAGTTTATATTGATATTTTTCTTTTTAAATTTCTGAGTTTATGCATAAAAAAGCAAAAAGAAAAAGGAAGTGAAATGTGTAACTTTATATCTTCTTTTATTTTTTTTGGCAGGGGAGGCCTAATTTAGATAAAGGAGAAGCCCCACAACTCAAGATAAGTGTCTTTTTGACTAATTTTAGGTGATGGATATGTGTTTGGGCTTTCGATGTGCTGATGTCATCTTGTTTATGGATGAGTTTGTGCTTTAGTTTGTTATTTTGTGCCAAATAAATCATGTCAGATCGTTTAATGGTCATCGATGGCTACATTGGTGAGTAGAATAGTGCTTATAATTGGATATTTGGCCATTGTGCTTGAATTTAATTTTGTTCCTTGGCCTGATTATGGTTTTGAGTTCAACTTAGATCATTTTTGTGATTATGTTCCTAAATTCATGGTTTTAATTGAGAGTATTAAGTGTATTGTTAAATAAAAATGGAAAAAGCATCAAAATGAGCTCATGATCCCATCATTAATGAGATAACAGAGTAGCTTCTCTTGGCTACGCATGTGGGCATTTGGAAAGGGATGGCATGAGAAAACAACAAACATCTGCCTGGAGCAGAAAGAGAAGTAAGTTATTTTCTCATGCCATCTCCCTCGTTCCTGCCCAATAGTCTTTTGCACTCTCTTTGGTGCTGGCTCTTACTCTCTTTGGTGCTGGCTCTCTCTCTCTCTCTCTCTGGGTGTTTGGGGTTGGTGCTCTCGTTGTCATTCTCTTCTTTATCACCTTCTTTGTGGCTACCTCTCCTTTTATAGGGTAGTGAAGCTTGATCCCAACCATTGATTTTGCTTTTTGTTGAATGGTTGAGATTAATGCTCTTTTTTGCACATGTCTAATAGTTTTTGGGCTATTAACTTGTAGGATATGCACTTAAATTGGGTCATTAAGACTTGAAGAGAGGGTTGACGGACTGATGTTGCTGTACTTGGATGCTTGACCAGGGATCTTTGAGAAGGGAAGGGCCCTCCTTTTGTGGTTTAATAATGCGATTTATACTTAAAAGCAATATTTTAGCTTTGGATTTAGTTTGAGAACCAAAAAAGTCATGGACTCTTTCTTTGAGGCAGCCGAATATGTTTTGTATTTTGGACCTTTCATTGTATATTGGGCAGGAATACATAATATAAAGTAAATTAAGGATATACGAAATTTACGTGGTTCTATCAATATGACGTACATTTACGGTGATAAGAAGTCTCACTTATCGAGATTATTCACTATATTTAAAAATTTCAGTTACAATAGATGTTTTAATCTTCTGACTCCTTTCACTATTACAAATATAAAGTAAATATGATATAAAGAGTGTCACTTACTGTATCTACCCTTCTTCTAATTTATCTTACCTCTGTTGAATTGAAAAACTATTTCACTGCTATTTAAGAGTTCACCGCAATGCTTTCTAATCTCTTTTGAAGAAATCTGGAAATATGTTTAACTCTTTTCGATGTTTCGCCGAATTCTTTCTTTAGATTGTCTCACACAGTTCCTACTTTCACCGTTTTATGATTTCATCCGTCTCTTTGTCTCACGGCTCGCCTCACGTTTCTGTTTTTCCGTCCAGCCTCTGTTCTGCCAGATCTTTCACCGTCGACCAGATCTCTCTCATCGTTGGTTTATGTTTTTTCGTCCAGCCCTTATTCTGTCGGATCTCTCACCGTCGACCAGATCTCTCACCGTCAACCGGATCTCTTTTTGCCGGATCTCTCTTAGTTGGCCAAATCGGGTTTCTACCCTGTTGTGGTCTCACGCTGTCCAGCCCCTGTTCTACCGGATCTCTCACCGTCGACCGGATCTCTCACCTTCGACTAGATCTTTTTCTACCAAATCTCTTTTGGTTGGCCAAATTGGGTTTCTGCCCTGTTTTGGTCTCACGCCGTCCAGCCCCTGTTCTGCTAGATCTTTTCATTGTCCCAGCCAGATCTTTCTAGTCTCACGCCATCGCCGAATCTCTTCACTGTCCCAGTTGGATCTTTCTGGTCTCACCCCATCACCGGATCTCTTCACCGTCCCAGCCGACTGTGTGCCGTTTTGCTCAAATTGCCGGTGGTGTGCCGCTCTGCTCAAATTGCCGATCCGTCTCTTTTTTGTTGTCTTCCAATGGCTTTTATATACTCCATGAAACCTTAATAGAGTTTACTTGCGGCAAATTTACTGTCTTACCCTTCCATGTGACTTTTACGTTCTTACCCCTCCATGTGGCTTTTACCTTCTTATCCTTCCATGTGACTTTATTCTCTTGCACATTTAAACCTAGTTGACAACAATTATAACTCATACAAGGTTGTGGGAACAACAATCTCTCCCTTTGTAATTGTTGGCAACACTAATGACAAAAGCCACTATGCAGCAGTTTCAACTCTCCCTAAATATGCACTTCCACTTTCTTAACAGTTCCCCCTGCACTATTACTTCTCTTCCTCTTTACTAACCAATTACAAATTTGAAAAAATCACAAAGTGGAGATGGAGGATTCACCTGAACTTCAGGCTTGAGGAGGCATTTGCACAGATAGACTCAATCTGTGCTTTTCAAACAGCTATGTGGACAGAAGTTTAGTTAGAATATCTGAAATTTGATCTTTAGTGCCAACATACTCCAACTGAATTGTACCCTGTTCCACTTGATCTTTGATGAAGTGATACCGGATGTCAATATGCTTACTCCTCGAATGTTGAACTGGATTCTTGTTGAGATCAATAGCACTTTGATTATCACAAAGTACACTCACTAGTAACTTCACTTCAACACCCAAGTCTGCCAATTATCTTAGCATCCATATCACCTGTGTACATGCTGCACAAGTAGCCATATACTCAGCCTTAGCTGTGCTTAAAGTAACACTGTTTTGCTTTCTACTTAACCATACAACACACTTTGAACCCAAGTAGAAGTTGTAGCCGCTGGTTGATTTTCTATCATCTATACTTCCTACCCAATCTGCATCAGTGTATGCTTGTAATTTAATAGAATCCATGGCTGGATGCCACAAGCCCATTTCCAGTGTTCCTTTGAGGTACCTTAGGATTCTTTCACTGCCAACTCATGAGACTCCTTAGGATTAACTTGAAATCTGCTGGCAGCGCACACAGCTTGCATAAGATCAGGCCTTGATGCCATAAGGTACAGAAGGCTCCCTATCATCTTCCTGTACTCTGTAGGGCTTATACTCCTTCCCTCCTGATCTTTTGTTAACTTACAACCCATTGTCATAGAGGTACTGATAGATCTGCTATCCTCTATGCCAAACCTTTTTAGCATCTCTTTGGCATATTTCGTCTGAGAAATAAAGATACCTTCTTCACACTATTTTATCTGTAATCCAAGAAAGTACATCATTTCTCCAATCAATGACATCTTAAATTCCTCTCTCATCTTCTGTGCAAAATCTTGGCATAGCTTAGAGTGATCCCCTCCAAAGATGATGTCATCTACATATACTATGGTTATCAGCTGGCCTTTCTCTATGTTGAACACATATAGGTTATTATCAACCGTTTCTCTTCTAAAGTTCAACCTTCTCAAGTATGCATCCAGCCTACTGTACCATGCTCTTGGAGCTTGCTTAAGACCATACAAGGCTTTCTTCTGCTTACACATATGTGTCTCATCCTCACTGATTTGTACTCCATTGGGTTGTTCAATATACACTTCTTAGACCTCTTTTTGAATTTCCTTATGAAATAAGCCAATACTTCACCTTCACTTTCTTCCTCATCATCATCATTATCCTTACTGGATGATTCTTCCTCTTCTTTTATCTTCAAGTGTTTCATATCTTTAAAAGCTGCCTCCTTTGATACCTTTGACATTGAGGAGCTTTCAGTTGACTTTATTCTCATCTCATATGCAATGAGATTGCACTGAAGATCATGTAGAGACATAGAATTGAGATCTCTACTCTCCTCTATGACTGCCACTTTTGAGGCAAACCTCTCAGGTAGAATTCTCAGAATTTTCTTCACAATCGATGAGTCCTTCTTGTTCTTCCCATGACTTCTTAGGTCATTTACAACGTCAATAACCCTAGTGAAGAACTCTTGAACTGTCTCATTCTTCTGCATTCTAAGAGATTCATATCTCTCCTTGAACACTTAAAGCTTAACCTCCTTCATTCTGCCATCACCTTCATAGACTTTCTGCAATTTGTCCCATATCTCCTTGGCAGATTTGCAATCCATAACTTTAGCATACTTAGCATCTGTCAATGTTGAAATGATGACATTTGAGGCCTTCCCATTTATCTCAAACTGCCTTAACTCCTCTGGAGTTGGGTCTTTACCTTCTTCCGGAGCCATAAAACCCTCCTGTACGTATTTCACCACATTCATGCCCGTGGTTGCAAATACCACTTGCATTCTTGCTCTCCACATATGATAGTTGGTTCCGTTGAAGATTGGAACCTTCTTGCTGTAAGTGGTGCTAGTGTTGGTACCAGTTTCCATTTCTCAATATGCTGAACAAGTCAAACTTCTAGATCCCTTCAAACTAGTACACCAAGCTGTTAAGTTTCAAACTGGTGAACCAATGCTCTGATACGAATTGAAGTTCCCAACTTCTCCCTAGGATCTACTAGTTTATGATATTGAGAGGGGGTGAATCAGTATCACCACAATTCGCAATTCGTAGGTAAGTGAACAACTTCAACTTCTTCTTAAAAGCGAACTCTTTCTCAGACTCGATTAAGGTAGATCTATTACTACCTACTAATCACAATAGTCCCCAAAGTCACCTTTCAGACACCTTGCCTAATAGACAATTCAGATGTTCTTGTTTAGGCCTTCGTTAGGTTATGGGTTGGCTGATACTTTAACTGCGTTCACAACTCAATTCAAAACATAGAATGTAAAGCAAATTAAGGACACATGAGATTTATGTGGTTTCGTCAACGTGATGTACATCCACGGTGGCAGGGACTCTCCCTTACCGAGACTATCCACTATATTTGAGAATTTCAGTTACAATGGATGTCTCAATCCTCTGGCTCCTTTCACTATTACAAATACTAAGTAAGTACAATACAAAGAGTGTCACTTATTGTGTCTACCCTTCTTCTAGCTTGTCTTGCCTCTATTGAATTGAAAGGCTGCTCCACTACCGCTTAGGAGTTCACCGTAACGCTCTCTAACCTTTCTTGAAGAAATTTGGAAATATGTTGAGTTCTTTTCGATGCTTTGCCGAATTCCTTCTCTAGGTTGTCTCACACAGCTCTTGCTTTCACCGTCTCACGATCTCCCCCGTCTCCTTGTCTCATGGCTCGCCTCACATTTCTGTTTTTCCGTCTAGCCCCTATTCTGCCAGATCTCTCACCATTGACCGGATCTCTCACTGTCGACCAGATCTCTTTCTGCTGGATCTCTCACCGTCGACCGGATCTCTCTTAGTTGGCCGAATCGGGTTTCTGCCCTGTTCTGGTCTCATGCCGTCCAGCCCTTATTCTGCCGGATCTCTCACCATCGATCGGATCCCTTTCTGCCAGATCTCTCACCGTCGACCGGATCTCTTTCTACCAGATCTCCCTTGGTTGGCCGAATTGGGTTTCTGCCCTGTTCTGGTCTCACGCCGTCTAGCCCCTGTTCTGCCGAATCTCTTCACTGTCCCAGCCGGATCTTTCTGGTCTCACCCCGTTGCCGGATCTCTTCACCGTCCCAACCGACTGTGTGCCGTTCTACTCAAATTGCTGATCCGTCTCTTTTTTGTTGTCTTCCAATGGCCTTTATATACTCCTCCATCAAAACCCTAATAGGGTTTACTTGTGGCGAATTTACTGTCTTGCCCTTCCATGTGGCTTTTACATTCTTGCCCTTCCATGTGACTTTTACCTTCTTACCCTTCCATGTGGCTTTACTTTCTTGCACACTTAAACCTAATTGATAACAGTTACAACCCATACAAGGTTGTGGGAACAACAAATGTGTTATTGGTTGACATATAACAAAAGGCGATCCATTTTTATTATATAGCTACCTTTGCTTGTCATGGGCACCAATAAGTAAGGGAACTAGACTACATTACTTTGTAAAAGACTTAAGTGATTAAGCAATTTCTTGAACTTGCTAGTTACCCATAGAGGAACTAGGGTTGCATCGTTAGATTAGTAGAACTTAAGGCAATTCTTTTTCCTTTTTGCTAATGATCACATGGATTGTCAATATACTAAGTTCAATAGTGACTTTGGCTGATCCATTGCATTCATTACTAGATTGATTGATGAATCTTGCACTCTTGAAGTAGTAAGTTAAGGAAAGTGCTAGCTTACTTACTTCCTCTTCTAGGCATTCTTGAACAACTTTGCCTTGGTTTGGTTGGCATCTAATTTTGGAATAGTTTTGCTACCTATTAAGTTGTATCGGGGTGGTGATTTCTTGAAGACATTTTGTAGTTACTTTACTTAATAGACATTTTTTATCAAACTTTAGCTGCTTTTGAAAGTGCTTTAGATAATAAGGGTGACATTTTGAGGAATAACTCATCTAACTAGGGAGTTGCATTTATGATTTTGAAAAATCAAAATACACATTCTAATGCTTCTTTAGTTGTCTCAACATGAAGCATCCTTAGAGTTCTTGAAACAAGCAAATCATATTTTGCTTGAACTTCGACTAATTGGTCACCCATGATGAGCTTCAACTTTTGATGCAAGGTAAATGGAATGGTCCTTACTAATCTAATCTAAGGGTGACCTAATAGGTAATTGTAGGTAGTCTTAATATTGATGACTTGGAAAGACACATTGAAAGTACATGGTCCCACCTGTATTAGGAGTTCAATAGTCCCTATGACCTTGTAGTTTGTATCATCGACTACTTAAACAGTCATATGCCTTGGTGTCATGATGGTAATGTTAATTGGTAATTGCTTCAGTGTATCCTTAGGAATGACATTCAAGGATGATCTATTGTTAGTAAGGACACAAGATGTGTTAGCCTTACGATAAAAGATTGAAATGTGTAATGCCTCAGTATGGTTATGCCGTTTAACTGGTATCCTTTTGTCTGAGATTGAGAGGTAGTTGCATGTCATGATATTATTTATGACGTGGTCAAAGTCAGCCAAGGAAATGTTGGGTGAAACATATGTTTGGTTGAGGATATGTAATAAGGACTTTTGATGAGACTTGAAGTTCATTAACATTGAGAGAATTAAGATTTTGGTTGGATTTGACTGAGCTACTCAATTAAATAGTACTTGCTCTACTTGAGTATTTAAGGAACATCCTAATGTTGTTATTAGCAGTAGTTTCCTTGTGCATAGGGTTTTGCTTACTAGATGACTATGCTCTCTCGACATTTTAAGGAGGGATTATTTGAAATTACAATCGCTTTCTTTTTCCTTCACATGAGTTTCTTTATGTGATTTAGAGTGTAACATCTCCCACTTTGAGTCATGCCCTTAACTTTTGTGATGTTAGATGCTATTACAGATGCTAATTCTATAGTTAATTTTTTGATCTTTTGAGTCTACTGTATAGTTTTAGTCAAGTTAGATTAATTTACCATGTTGATAAGCATTATAAAGTGTTGGCAAAGATAAGGCCTAAGCAATTGAGTGAAATATTTTCGATAATACCAAGTTTTTTTGATGGTGAGAGGGTGGTAATATTTATTTGCTTTCAAATCTGGTAAGATTGGTCAATAATGAGATTTTTTCAAATTTAGATTTTGTTGATATGGATCATATATGGATTGCATTAAGTCTAAGTGAACCAAGTAAAGCATGAAATAAGCCACAGGAAGCACCTAACTTCACCTTTATGGATGTTTTTTCACATTATAGTTTTTTCTATTTGCTTAATGAAAATCTCAATCATTAGATATTCTTAAGGTATATATGAAGGATTTTAGAAGTAAGTAAAAAAAAAAGGTAAAAATCATAAGATCTTATAACAATGGTGAATAATATAAAAAATATAATGATTTAAGATAGTATTTAGGTCTATTTATGAAATTTTTCAAAAGTCATTATATATGTGTCCAACACATCTTAGCAAAAAGTGTCATAGAAAGGCATAACTAAACATTAATAGATATGGTTAAGGGTGCAATAAGCAACTCCTCTCTATCCAAATCTTTATGGATATAAGCACTCAGAACCACAAATTATTTGTTAAATAGGATTTCTAGTAAGACAGTTTAAAGTACTATTATTAAATTGTCGACAAGAAGGAAACTTAATTTATGGTACTTGGATGTTTGGATTGCTTAACTGAGCAAGAATTCACATGGAAAAAATTATACTCTCGAACGATCAATAATTATTTTATTAGTTACCTCAATAAGTCTAAATATTATATAACCATAATTTAAAAATTATAGAAACTAGTAATAGAGGATTAATTTAGAATAGTGAAATTAGCAGAAATAATAAATGTTAAAATATAAACATATAAGAAATTAGGATGAATATTTCTTTACACATCACAATTTCTTCATCCATATCAAGACCAAATGTTTTTTTAGAAATGGAAAAAATATTTAGATGAAGAGATACTTCCTAAATGAATTAACTCATAACTAACTAATGTAAATAAACTATAAGGGATAACATTAAAATGATCTCTAAGAGAAAGGAGATCAACTATTTTAAATAGTCATGTGGTTTATTTGTAAGAATCAATATTTTGATATTGAAATCAATAAGGATATATTTTCATTTTCACATGTCATAGAAAGTATTCATTAAAAATAATTTTGATATTAGTAATTCAGTATGATTTAGAGTTATACTACATGTATGTGAAAACCACCTTTCTTAATAGAATTGTAGAAGAAAAAGTTTACATGAATCAACTTAAAGATCTTCTCATAGAAGGTAAAATAATGTATAAACTAAATAAGTTAATATATGGATTAAAAAAAATTTCCTAAAAATGACATATTGAGTTTAATGATGTCATGTTATCTTTTGGATTCAAGAAAAAACACTATTGATCAGTGTATATACCAAAACATTAGTGGAAGTAAGTTTATTTTCTAATATTTTATGGTGTTTGCTATAAATATTCTAAGTAAATTACATGAGATTAAAAATTTTATCTAAAAGAATTATCTTGAAGGTGTAAACAAGGTTTACC
Source organism: Rhizophora apiculata (assembly GCA_037832385.1). NCBI lineage: Eukaryota > Viridiplantae > Streptophyta > Magnoliopsida > Malpighiales > Rhizophoraceae > Rhizophora > Rhizophora apiculata. The sequence continues at coordinate 357,232 of CM075433.1, read as the reverse complement.
AACATCATCAACCCACTTAACAACCTTGGGAAGAACATTGAGACAAGTGATATTGTAAAGAAGATATTATGATTACTTTTGAAGTCTTGGAAACCCATGATGATTGTGATCACATAATCGAAGGATCTAAAGTCTTTATTGAACTATAATATGACATTCACTAAGAAAGTTAGAAAAAAAAAAAAAAAGAAGAAAAGAGTTACTTTTAGAGACTTTTCTCCCAAAAGAGTGATGGTGACAATATTAAGACTGATCAATACACTCAGTAAGATGAAGGGGAGCTTGCCATGCTAACCAAAAGGGTCACAAGAATTTGGAGAAAGAAGCTGTAAAGTGGCTAGAAATCTTTCAAGAGTAATTGTGATAAGGACGAGATCATTTGTTAAAATTCTAACAAACTTGGTTACATTGCTCATAACTATTGTATTAACAAAAAGAAGGACAAAAAGCCAACAAAAAAAGCCTTTAAAGCTACTTAAGATGACCTAAATGGCTTATAGGATGATTCTGACAATGTTGAAATCAACTTGGCATTCATGGTTATAGAGGATGAGATAAATTTTGGCTATTATAACTTCAATAATGATGAGTCTTTGATCCATGAATTGTATAACACTTTAAATTACATGATAAAAAGCTCAAAGACCTATATGTCAAGAAGAAAAATCTCTATATGGAGAATTTTTCTTTGAAGTGAGAAAACATTTCTTTATAAAATAAAATCAAGTCACTTATTGAGAAAAATAGTGAGTTGGATAATATGTACACCGAGGAAGCTTGATAAAGCTAGATGAAAATATTCATCTCAAAAAAGGAGTATCTAAGCTTCAAAAGTCTCTCTCTAAGTTTATACAATGTAAAGACAAATTAGACATTTTAATTGTCTTTTAAAAGCCTCAAAATGAGAAGAGTGATTTGGGTTATATGTCTCATGCATATTAACCTAAATCTTTTAAAGGCAAGGCAACTTATGCTCACACATATTCACAAGACTAGTAATGGATCATGTAAAAATGTTCACGTATCATACCATAGTTAAAAAGCATCACACAAGTATGCGTATATGTACACAAGGCACACACAGGAGCCTAAAACACCTTATAGACATGTACATTCTCATGATAGATATGATACTTATGCATATATATATATATCATGTTTGACATCATGTTAAAAGCTACTTTTGTGGCGACTATGGATATATGCAATATTTATATAATTTGAGATAAATCCTTGATGGTTATTCTTATATAAGTGTTAAAGGCACCAAAGCTAACATTCAAGGACCCAAGAAAAATTAGGTACCTAAATCTAGAAGAATTGATTACAAGTATGCCTTAAAAGCAAAATAAAGAAAGATGAATGGTATCTAGATAATGATTACTTTAGACACATGATAGAGAATTCTAAGAGTTTCATTTCCCTTAAGAAAATAGATTGTGAAATAGTAATATTTGGAGAAAATGCCAAAGATAAGATTATTAGCATTAGAAAGATAGGTAAGGTAAAATCCTAAATGGTTGACAATGTCTTATATGTCGAGATACTCAAGTTTAATTTATTAAGTATTAGTGACTTATGTAATAATGGCTATAATGCATCATTTGAGTATAATGCTTGTCATGTTCTTTATTCCAAAACAAATGATCTCTTATTTATAACTAAACAGTTAAACAATGTATATATTATTAATTTACACATTTTGGTTAACCAAGCTATTAAGTGCTTTGCTTGTTAGTGAAGAATAGTGGATATGGTATCAGAAGGTGGGTCATCTAAGCTAGAAACACATATCAAAATTCAACCAATACAAACTTGAAGAAAGTCTTCTATAGGTAAAATTTGAGAAAGACAAGATGTGGGAAGCATACCAAATAGGTAAGTAAAGAAAATGCTTCTTTAAGAATATAAAGTTTAAATCTACTTTTAAACCCTTGCAATTATTACATATAGACTTATTTAATCCTATTCATGTTCTATCTGTAAATGGTAAGTCATATGCTTATATTATTGTAGATGATTATAATTGATTTGCATAAGTTATATCCTTAGCTCACAAAGACAAGTGTTTAAAGATTTTTTAAGGGGTGTAAGCAAATCTAAAATGAAAAGGGGTACCATGTCACTATGATTAAAAGTGATCATGACTATGAGTTTTAGAATTTTTGTAATTCTCAAGGTATTGCTCATAACTTTTCAATTTTAAAAACTCTACAACAAAAAGAGTAGCTAAAAGGAAGAATAGAATATTGTAAGAAATGGTTATAACCATTTTAAATAAGTATACTCTTCCTCAATACTTTTTAGTAGAAGTAGTATATATTGCTTTTTATGTCTAATGGAGTCTTCATTGATCCAACTCTTAGAAAAACCCTTTTATGAGTTATGAAATGAGAGAAAGCCTAAAATAAGCCTCTTATGAGTCTTTGGTTGCAAGTTTTATATTCTAAATAAGAAAGACAACTTAGGAAAGTTTGATTCTAAAACAAATGAATGTATCTTCTCAAGATATGCTTTTAGAAGCAAAGCATATAAGGTGTTCAACAAAAAGTTTCTTATTGTAAAAGAGTCCATATAGGTTGTATTTGATGAAGCTAACCCCTTCTTTCCTTGAAAGGAAGAGTTAAATGACCTTATAGGTATGAACAAAAGCTTGAAGAGGAAAATGAGTTATTAAGGAAATAATAACATTTTAGTGATGTTTAAATGGAGCAAAAAAAACAACTTGAAGTGAATAAGAAGAGCCTTCTAAAAGACAACAATCTTTATAGTATAATTCAATATGTTCCAAGAGAGTGGAAGCATGCTAAAAAGACATTTCAAGATGAAATTATTAGTATCCCTTTTGATCCATTGAGAACTTAGTCTACATCTAAAAATACTAGTATTATAGTACTTGTTTCATAAATATAATTAACACTTGTAGATAATGCATTGGTTATTGAGTCTTGGTGCACATAATGGAAAATGAGCTCAATTAGTTTGAGTAAAATTAGGTATAGAATTTGGTATCAAAACCTTATGATCATCCTATTATAGGAACCAAGTGAGTCTTTAGAAACAAACTTGATGAAAGTGGCCAAATTGTGAGAAATAAGGCAAGGTTAGTCACTAAAGGCTACAATCAAGAAAAAAACATCGATTATGATAAGATAATTGCTCTTGTTGCTAGGTTATAGGCCATTAGAAACTTGCTTGAATTTGCATTGCATAGAAGTTTTAGGTCATACCAAATGGGTATAAAGAGCACATTCCTCAATGACTACATCAAGGAGGAATTTTATGTTGATCAACCTTTTGGCTTTGAAAGAAAATAGTTTTTAGATTATATTTACAAGCTTTCAAAAGCTTTGTATGAATTCAAACAAGCACCAAGTGTTTGGTATGAAATGTTAAGCTTTTTTTTTTGGTTTACAAAAGTTATAGTAAAAGTAAAGTAGATATTACTTATTTTACCTAATCAAAAGATAAGGATTTGTTAATTGTTCAAATTTATATTGATGACATCATATTTGGTGCTATCAACAAGTCATTGTGTGAGAAATTTGCTAGTGATATGGAAGCAAAATTTGAGATTAAACTTCTTCATTGGACTCTAAATCAAGCAATTAAAGGATGGAATCTTCATCAACCAAGTTAAGTATACAAAGAAACTATTAAAGGAATTTGGCATGGATGATTCCAAACCTTGTGACACTTTAATGACTACCTTTAAAAAATTAGACAATGATGTGGATGAAAGGAACTAAAGTCCTTTTTCAAAATCTCCTTTCATTTTTCAAAATCCAAACCCTAAATCTTCAAATCTCTTTAAAATCAACCTTTAAAAGCTTTAATCTCTCAAACCCATCAACTACGACACCAAAATCTACATCATCATTGAAGAAAGAGAAGCCTAATGTGAAGAAGTCAAGTTCGATCTTCACAAGGATGTGCAACTCTACTACTGTTCTTCCTCCTTCTTCTATGCCACCAATGACCTTGATACTAAGGCCAATAGTCAATGTGAAGTATACATCATCACTAATGTTGCCTAGATCCTTATCACCATTAATTCCTTCTCTTCCTCTTGTTGTTGCTTATCTAAGAAGGGACCTAAATTAAACACTGGCCAAGATGATTAAACAAGTCCCAAAGAGGAGAATGGGTGAGAAACCAAAGAGTGTAAGGCCTACACCATCCTTAATAGTGACATCCTTGAAGCCTACATCATCTTTAATAGCACCACCCAAGACTCCACTACCAAATCCATCACCACAAACAACTACCACACAAGGTTAGTTGTCCTTTTAACTATTTGATTCATCAAAGTTTTACAATTTTTATTTTATAACTTTTTAAACCAAAGATTTTTATAAGTTCAAGAAAAGGATTATGCATCCTAGTAGAACATTGAACTTGGATTGTATTATGGATTTGCATTTCAAAAGTGGATTAGGTTGATCCTATTTAGATGTGATTTTTACACTAAGATGATAAAGTATTTCTTTGCAAATATGGAAGTGAACAAAAGCTAGTTTGTAATTACTTAAGTGTATGGAAAGGAAGTGAAAATGATTCTTAAAGTAATTATGAATTACTTGAATTTGTTGTTGGAAGGTGGATGTGTTGAAAGCACTAATTCATGGAATTTAGGAAAGTTTAGTGCTTAAGAGCTAATGGAAACCATGTTTGAAGGTCAAGCTAATCTTTGTGAAGAAAGTGGCAACATTAGGAAGCCCTTCAAAGTGTCTTCCTTGTTAATCAAGTCAAGGATAATTCAAGTGAAAGTGACTTGTAACATCAATCTTTAACATGGCCATTATAACTTCTTGATTTTTCCTAATTTATGCCTCCTAACAAACTTGTTGAAGAATGAAAAATTCAAATTACTGAAGCATATGATGAAGGTAATTAAGAAAGCTCAAAAGGAGTCAATTTGAAAGTTCCTTAATAATATACATTTGAGTTACTTGCTCTATTAGCTAGTTGTACCTATAGCTCGAAAGCCTCTTTTCATGTTAGTTTGGGTTAATTCATTAATATCACCATACTTAAGCAAATGCATTTAGTGCAAAGTAAAGGAAAGTGATTTATGCCTTTAAGTGAACCAAGATAAAGTCTATATAGTATAGCACCAATACTAGCAAGTTTTTTAGCTTTTCCTTAGGCCTCTACCAATGTTGATATCACTTCCTTGACAAAGGAAGTAAATGAACTCAAAGAGAATGAGAATGGGCTCAAGGATGATGTGGATGAAATTTAGGTTGAATTATAAGATTTCATACAGTAGTCAAGATAAAACTTTGCCTTTATCCTTAAATTGTTAAATAAATGCCATTTAAAGGGTAGCACTAAAAAAAGAAGGAATGAAGTCCTAATGGTGCATTTTTGTAATGATGCCAATGGGAGAGATAAATGATTGATAATTTTGATGACTTTGATTTCCTTGAACTTTTAATTTATTTCTCTTGGATGATTGTACCTTATTTGTATTTTAGTGCTAGGATAAGTTGTTATGACTTAGTTATTAATTGGTCATTGTCTTATTGCTTTGAATTTTGCTAAGTTCATAGGATGATCAATGTACTTGATCAATAATGTTTTGATTACATTAGCAAGGGAGAAAACATAAATTTACAGGGAGATATTGCACTTTATTCATCATATTTCTCATTAATTAATCATGGTTTTCATCATAAAAAAATAGGGATTATTAAGACTAAGTGTGAGATTGTTGAGTTTTGTGGATCATATGTTATATTTATGTCTTTATGCTTTGATGTGTTCTCCATAGTTTATTGATGTTATTGCTTAATATACAACCATTATCTTTATTTGAATAGTCTTTATCTAATTCATTCTTATTTTGATAAGATTTTTTAATTTGAAATTTGAATTATGTTAATAATTATGCAAAGATCATATTAATAGTAAAATCTATATTTATAGAAAGGTATTAAGTAAGTTCATAATTGATCTCAACAAATGATAAAAAGAATTATTCAGATTCAAAGTTGATTGAAATTTTGGATTGATCGACCTAAGTTATAAGCTGGTTAACTAGTAGAAAAGTGAAAATAAGTAGACAAGAAATAGAGTATTTGGGTTGATTAATTGAACCAATACTTATAGTTGACCATACTATAAGGAAGCTATGAAAAGAAAAGTTACAAAGATTTCTGATTAGTTGACCTAACTGATAGCTACAGTTGACTAGAGATAACTTAAAAGCTGAAAGCTTTAATGTTGCAAAAGTTACATAATAAGTGAAATTTTATTTATTTATTTCCTTTTACATTTAGTTGTTTTTACTAAGTTTTGTACCTATTTGAACTAATTTGAATATGTTTTATGACTTAGATATGTTTTGGAGAGGTTTTGAGAATTTGTACTTTTAATAGGCAAAATTCCAACATTTAATTATTTTGACCTTTGTTGCTTCAAGTTTTTCACTAATATACAAGTTCAGATTGGAAAAATAGTTTTTAGTGAAATTATAATAGAAATTTCAAATTTTCTAAATTGGGGTCGTAAGTCCATATCCAAATTTGTTTAGGTTTTGAGATTTTGCATTAAATATAGGGTAAAAAATTGGAGTCCAAATCCTAATTAGAGTAGGATTCTTATCTAAGCATAAAGTATATAAATGGACATAACTTGAGCTTTAGATATTCAAATTAGGTGATTCAAAAGTCTAAATTGAAGTACATATTCAAGCCTACAATTATTGTGAAGGCACCAAAGCCATTATTAGTTGTTTAATGGTCCAAAAATAGCTAAGAAGTCATTGCAAAATTTGTCATGGACTAGATTAAGTTAGTCTTAGTTTTTAGCTCATACCTTAGGCTTTGAACCTTTATTTTGGGCAAGACTAGATGAGTTGGAAAGCTAAAGAAGTGGAATATAACTCTGATGGAGAAGAAAAACCCTAATTCAATTTATATTTATTCAGGAATCAACTTGAAACTCATTATAAGGATTCCATTACAATTAAGAAAATGAGTTTATTGCAACCTCAAGAATTTATGACACATTTTTGGAGTGTCCTAGGGTTTTCTTATATCTACCATATACATTTTTTAGGTTATAAAAGGGACCTTTTAGCTACCAAGCACAAGTAGGGAGGAGATGAACACAAAGAGGGCAACAAACATAGCTTTAGTAAGAATTCAACTTTTTTCAAGTATATATAGCTAGGATTTTTCAACAATTTTAAGGGATTTCAAAACATTTAGTATTTTGGTGGAATAAATTATTTCATTATGTTGTTTTCTTATTGATTGGAATTGTTTGAGTTATTTTAATTAAATTGTTGAATAATTATTATTTTAATTTATTCAATTATGTCTACTAAATTGATTAAATAGTGAACAATTGCTAGAATTAGGGATTATGACCTATATTTTATCTTATTCCTAATCATTAAGTAGCAATTAATAGTCAAAGATTATGGACAATTTTTCTTCTTATTGTTAAGAATAACTTAACACCAAGTTAAACAATCTAAGCTTGTGTTATTTTTGCTCTGATTAACCTATTTTCCTAATTCTTAAGGTTGTCAATATATAACTCTAAAGAACTTGTGTTAGAGGTATAGTAGTTAGGGTCTAAATAGAGGTTTTGTTCTACATAGTAAATATCTAAAAGAGAATTTCGGTAACAAAGCTTATTGTTACTAAAGGTTAATGATTTCAATAAAATTAAGATAATATTATGGGAAATCAAAGTATCAAATATTATAGTTGTAAATGAACTTAGAACTATAATTATGTTTATTGATAATTTTATAAATTATTTTGTTTAATTAAATAGCTTTCTTTATACATTACTCCTGTATTCAAATTAGTGTGTTCAAATTTAATTATTTGACATTGAGTAGATAACACTCCTTGTAGACTTAACCCTTATTCATGCTATTTACTATTGCATGATCAAGAATAATGTATTTAATATTTTTGTAGCCTTAATGACAACTACCTTTATAATTACTTAAAGTCAATCAACATGACTAATCATTGTGATCTACTGATGAGACTAAAAAAGGTAAAAGTGCTAAAACTAAAACAATTATAGAGATTTGGGTTAGTCGATCAATCTAAATGCTATAATTGACCATGCCTCAACGATAATGTTTCTTATTTTGGAAATTGTTTCTTTTTATGGAAAGGAATTAATCACGAACAACTAATTTTGTTTTTCTATTTATAATAAAGTTTGAAAAAGTCTTTTGTATGAGAACCAATAAGGCTTGAAGAGTTATTTATTGTATATATCTAATAAAAAGAGAAAATTGATCAGAAGTGAGAAATTAAAAGCAAGACTTCTAAAAGAGAAAAGTTGAGATTATGAAAGAGTAAGAGTACTTTAGAAAAAAAATGATAAAGTGTGAGTCTTCACAGAAGTTTTGATGTGATCAAAGTTAAGGTAACCTAGTATAAAGAGTTGCCTTCATCTTGCAAAAGAGGAAAAAGTTAGTGAAGTTGAACTTTAAAGGGACAAACCTTGAGCAGTGTATGTAAGCTTCTAGTTTAAGTCGAGCCACCATAAATTGTCAAGCATGCTCTTTCTTCCATTATCTTTCTTTACTTTTTGTTGTTCATATTGCTTGCTTTCTTATTTATTATTGGTTATCTTGTTATTTCTCTTTATAGTTAAGATTAAGTGTGAGTTAAGCAATCAAATTATATAAACCTAATTCACACTTCTCTTAGGTTGCCTTAGGAACCAACATCTTAAGTTCATTCCATAAAGTTATTCTCCTTAACTTATGAGAACTTTCTTAAAATGTTGTAAATAGATACAAACTATTAGCATTTATCATAATTTGTATGTGAATATATTGTTGATGAATTGAAAGTCAAATGTTTTTCACTTGGCTCTTACACCATAACACTCATATTCCACTTGAGATTTAATGATCTTCCACCTTTCCAACTCTTTTATAGCATCCTCAACTTTCTAACCATTAATCTTAGGTTATTTAGTTATAAAAATATCAAGTTTATATCTCAATATTAATTTATGGAAATTAATTTTAAAGAGTTTATTAGTAGTAATGCTACAATTCTAACTAATCAATTCAATCATAACTAAAATATGAAAAAAAAAAATCCTTTATAGTTAGATATCCATTAAATCAAAACAAACTCTTAAGGAGTCAATAGTGGATTCAAAACTTTTAAGACAATGGTTTTAAGGAGAGAATGTAGAAATAAGAGAATTTAATTTCTATAAATTATCATGTCTTACTCTCTTTACTCTCAACTATTTTTATTATTGTATAAGTTTATACACTCAACAATTTACCATAATGCATTTTAATTAGTCTATAATTTTCCTTTATGTGAGTTGGGTGTTAGTCTTGTGAATTAAATTTTGATAATTTATTCTCTAGTGTCTAGCTAATATAAGTATTTATATAAATTTTTATAATTACACTAATCCATTTGCATAACACATTAATTTTCCTTTTGCAATTATTTTATTTGTCACACTACATTCATTATAAATACATGTCCTTCACCCCCTTCTTTAGTTTTTTTTTTTTGGAACTAATAATAGTATCAAAGTTTAGTCTCTAAATCATTTATTTCATTATTTAGAGTCAATCCATGGCTTCCTTCCTACCTATGTGTTACCTTGAGAATAGTATACCTATAACTATATCATTTGATCAATCATTTGTTAAGGTCTTAGAAGTATTACCAAAATCAAGAATGGACTCATTATTAATAAACCAAAGATTAAGTGTACTTTAGAAGATTTCAAAAACAAAAATCTTGACTCTAAAGCCAAATACTTGCTTTATTCCATCATGACCCTAGATGAGTACAACCATATCTTCTTTTGTCAGTCAAGTAAAGAGATATGGAACAATTTTGTATTAAAATGGGAGGGAATCACCGAAATTAAGGATACTAGGATTAACATTTTTAAGCTTATGCATGAATTGTTTGAACTGAGTAATGATAAAAACAGTACTAAAGTGTATTGAAGATTCACTAACATTGTTAATTCTTTGAGAAATCTTAAAGAACCTTGATAATGCATAACTTGTCCAGAAGTTACTTAGGTCACTCTTAGAATTATGGAACTTGAAGACAATTGTAGTTTCAGAATTAAAGGACCTTAACACATTGCCTTTAAATAGGTTGGCGGGTTATTAACTCATGTAGAAGATGAAATTGAAAAAAAAAAAAAAAAAGACCATAAAGAGAAAGAAATGCATGGTGCTTAAGTCCTCCACCTTGGCTAGAAGAGTAGTTGAAGATAATCAAGAAGACGATGTGGATGATTGTTCATTTAGTGAGCAAGATCAAGAAGAGTTTGTAATGCTTACAAGAAAATTTGCTAGCAATCCACTAAAAATGATAGACAATAAAAGAAGAAGATTGTTTGTTACAACAATAACAAACTTGGACACATTGTGGCAATTTTTTCTAGCAAGAAAAAGGGTAAAAAGGCTGATCAAGAAAGCTTACAAGGCCACTTAGGACAATTCCAATGATTTAGACAATGAATCCTTTAATAATGAAACAAACTACATGTGCTTCATGGGAAAACATAATGAACTAAACTTTAACTATGACTTATGTGATGATATTATGATGATTAACTTGCTTGAATGTATGAACAAAGAAATGTTCAAACAAGCAACCAAATTTAGAAATCTTAATGCTTGTTTAAAGCAATATAACAAGAAAATGTGATTTTAAAAAGCAAAAATGAATCCCTTATACAAGAGAGTGAACATTTGCAAAATGTATACAATATTGCTCTAAATAAGTTTAAGGAGGAAAATTTTCATACAAAAAAGGAAAACAAAAACCTTTAAAATACCCTCTCAAAGTTTGTTTAGGAGAATGAGAAACTTGACTTGTCACTTTGTTCTCAAAAACCAATCAATGATAAATTTAGATTGGGTTTTAATCACTTATATAATCCACATAAAATTTAAGTCATAGTTATGCACACAAAATCACATGCATCCTCATTATTTAGATGTAAAAATCATGCATTATGTATGGACATGAATCACGAGACCATGGAACACCTCATAGTTTGATTAGAAAATCATTTGGTTGTAGCTAATTTGCATATAGTGGTTAGGTTAACACCTCTTCCCATGCATCTCAACCTTACATGCATAATTTTATTAAAGCATCACATTTGTTCTCACATGAGAAATATCATGTTATATGTCATTACTACGATGATTTTGAACATATGATTCATGCATGCAAAATTAGAAAAAATATTCATACATAAGAAATTTTTGTGGTGGTGTAATAAGTACCAAAACTTACTTGAAAGGACCCAAACAAATTTGGGTACTAAAAATTAGATAAATTTTTACGAGTATGTTTAACAACCTAGATAAATAAAAACAAATGGTACTTAAATAGTGGATGCTTAAGACATCTAACTAACAAATGTGAAAAACTTTCTTTGTTTAAAGTAATTGATAGAGAAAAAGATAACATTTGTAGACAATGTCAAATAAAAGATAATTGATATTGTGAAGATTGGTAAGGGAAGTTCTCTTATTATCAATAACATCTTGTTAGTTGATGGTCTTAAATTTGATTTACTTAGCATTTGTCAATTTTGTGATAGAGGTTACAAAGTTTCTTTTGGGCCCAATACATGTGTTGTTTCCAATTCCAAAACAAATGAATTTTTTCACAACAAATCAATATGATAATATTTATCATATTGATCTTCATTCCATTACTAACTAAAATGTTAAGTTATTAACTTTTGTAAATGAAGAATCTTGGAAATGATATAAGTGCTTGGGACATGCAAACATGAAATTATTATCCAAACTAAACAACCACAATCTTGTGGAATGGCTACCTAAGCTAAAATTTGATAAAGATAAACTTTGTGATACTTGTTAGTTGGATAACTAAGTGAAAAGTTATTTATGAGTAAAAAAGTATTGTTTACTTCCAAAACTTTTCAATTATTGTGTATGAATCTTTTTGGCCAATCTAAAGTTTTAACTTTATGTGACAAGTATTATGCATTTGTCATAGTAAATGATTATATTAGATTTATATGGGTCTTATTCCTTGCTTAGAAGGATGAGACATTTAAAGCATTTTAAAGACTTTGCAAGTAGTTGCAATTTAATTAAAAGTGACTAATGAGAAGAATTTGAGAATGAGGACTTTGAAAAATTTTAAGATGCCTAAGGAATTTCTTATCTTTTTTAAGCCTTAAGAACGTGCCAACAAAATAGGATGGTTGAATGTAAAAATAATACCTTGCAAGAGATTGCTCAAATAATGCAAAATGAGTTTACCTTCCCAGAATATTTTTTGGCCAAAGCTATCTATGCAACATGTTATATGTTAAAATAAGTTTTAATTCATTTCTTACTCAAAACGGCTCCTTACAAGTTATGGAATGAGTGAAAGCTATGAATTAATTATTTCAAGGTCTTTAAATGTATGTGTTTCATATTGAACACTAAAGAGAACCTTGAAAATTTTGATTCAAAGGCCAATAAAGGTATCTTATTAGGATACTATTTCTTTAGAAAAACATATAGAGTTTTCAATAAGAGATCATTGATAGAAGAAAAGTCCATGCATATTAATATTTATGAAACAAACCCTTTTAACTTAAGAAAGGAAGTTGCTTTAGAAAATGCAAGGACAATCTCAACCAATTCACTAAGCAAGGAAATACAAAATAATAGCGATAACATTGAAAAATAGCAATTTGAGCAAAGTAATTGAAACTTTGAAAATTTGAGTGGCTTGTAAAACATAGTTCACAAGGTGCTAAATAAATGAAAACATGCTAATGAATCATTCTAAGATCAAATCATTGGTAATATTTTTTTATCCTCTTAGGACTAAATAATCATCTAAGCATTTGAACACCTACTTAACACTCATTTTTCAAATAGAGTTTAAACATTTAGAAGAAGCATTAAGTGATGAACATTAGGTGTATGTCATAAAAGATGAGTTAAAACAATTTAAGAGGAGCCAAATGTGGACCTTAGGCCTTAGACCAAGAAACCATCTTATCATAAGTACCAAGTGGGTGTTTCACACTAAACTAGATAAGAAAGGAAGATAGTATGAAACAAGGCTAAATTAGTAGCCAAAGGATAAAATCAATAAGAGGGAATATATTATGATGAGACCTTTAGACATGTGACTAAATTAGAAGTCATTTGCATCTTGTTAGCATATGCATCATTCATGAATTTCACATTATATCAAATGGATGCGAAAAGTGTGTTCCTTAATTGTTTTATTACCAAGAAAGTATATATTGAATAACATCTAGGTTTTGAGAGTACTAAATTTCTTGATCATGTGTTTAAGCTCTTCAAAGCCCTGTACAAATTAAAGCAAGTTCCATGAGCTTGGTATAAGTGATTTAACTTAGTTTAAAAAAAAAACAAAAAAGGATTTGCAAGAGTTAAGGTGGACACTACATTATTCATAAAAGTAAAAAATAAAGATTCATTGATTATGCAAATTTATGTTGATAATATTATTTTTGGTGTCATTAACATTTCTTTATGCAAAAAATTCAATTATCAAATGGAGAAGGAATTCAAAATAAGCAAGATAGGGAAACTTAGTTTCTTCCTAAGCCTACAAGACAAGCAAAGCATCGATCATATTCTCATTAGTCAAACAAAGTGCACAAAAGAAATATTAAAAAATTTTGGAATGGAGGATTCAAAACCTTGTAGTATACAAATGCCAATATCCACAAAACTTGATAAGGATGAAATTAGTGAAAAGGTAGATGAAAGCCTACATCAAGGTATGATCAAAAGCCTTCTTTACCTTACTATTAGTAAGCCAAATATTATGTTTATTGTGCATTTATGTGCTCATTTTTAATCCTTACCTAAAGAGTCATATTTAGTTACATTAAAAAGTGTACTTTGTTACACTACAAGATTTACCAATTTAGACCTTTTGTACCATAGAGAAAAGATGTTTAACCTTTTTGGCTATTTAGACTCTAATTGGGTTAATGATTGGCTTGATAAGAAAAGTACCACTATTATTTGCCAAATCTTAGGTGGTGGATTAGTCTCATGATATAGTCAAAAGCAAAATTTCATAACACTTTTAATAAATAAAGCCAAATACCTAATTACAAGTAGTTGTTACTCACAATTCTTTTAGATCAAGCAAACTCTTAAGGATTTCAACTTGCATTTTTCTATAGTTTTAACTTTATATGATAACACTAATGCCATAAACATCACCAAAAACTCCATTGATCATTCTAGAACCAAGAATATTGATCTTAAGCATCATTTTATTTGAGATCATGTGCTCAGAGGAGATGTTATTCTTTAATTTATGGATACAAACAATCCATTTGCAAATATCTTTATGATACCCTTAAGTAAGAATAGATTCTTAAGCATTAAAGAGCATTTAGGGATTATAGATGTGACCTAAGCTCTTATTCATGCATTTTGGTTTGGGTCTATGCATAATCAAATGGGTCTTTGTTTTTGTTTTCTTTCCATGCAACTTGGAATGTTTTTAATCCTTTATAAAGATGGTTGTTGCCTCTTATTAATATCAATCAATTCTAATTGTTTTGTTTTGTTATTTTTTTTGGACTAAGTAGCATTTTTATTCTAATTAGAAATTGTTTATTATCCCTTTTTTTTTTTTTTCAAGTCTTATGTGAGATTGTTCCATTCATTGTTCATAACCACTTATGTTAATGATATACCAATTATTTTTTTTTTTCCACTTTAGGTTCTTATTTCTATTACCACTCATACATATGAAATTTGTCTCCTTGTGTGGCTCATACATTCATAACATTCTTGAACTCCACATTCCACAATTTTCTCACTTAGTATTTATGCCCTCTAATTCCTATTATGGATGTTGTTAAGATCATCCTATATTAGATCTTTGGCTCCTTTCTTCTTATTTAATCAAATTATTTCATAATCCTCTAAAATCTTTCCCATATAATTTTCATCCTATTGATCTATATATCTTGATTCCAAGCCTTCATTTGCTCCACATCAATCCATCATTCTCCATTCCTAAAGCAACATAAAAAAAAAAAAAAAAAACCGTACACCAAGAAACGAGCAAACTCATTGTTGAAACCAAGTCCATCTATGGCAAGAAATTACAAAATTTTTAATACCCAAAAACTATTAACTTGTATTCCCCCACACATTCTTATTTCCAATGATGCTAACCCAATGCCTCCACCACTTCATCTTTGGCCATAGGTCTTAACAACATCATTGACTTTTCAACAAGTGGGTGCATCTTAACTCCTTTCACCTATTTTTGGCTCATCTTCCTCACCAACAAAGGACTTATAAGTGACCCCTTATGCTATTTCAAATAGCAATGCCTTGATCATTCGAATAATTTCCAATGATGCTGACCCAATGCCTCCACCACTTCATCTTTGGCCATAGGCCTTAACAACATCATTGACTTTTCAACAAGTGGGTGCATCTTAACTCCTTTCACCTATTTCTGGCTCATCTTCCTCACCAACAAAGGACTCATAAGTGACCCCTTATGCCATTTCAAATAGCAATGCCTTGATCATTCGAATAATTTCCAATGATGCTGATCCAATGCCTCCACCACTTCATCTTTGGCCATAGGCCTTAAAAACATCATTGACTTTTCAACAAGTGGGTGCATCTTAACTCCTTTCACCTATTTCTAGCTCATCTTCCTCACCAACAAAGGACTCATAAGTGACCCCTTATGCCATTTCAAATAGCAATGCCTTGATCATTCGACTATGACAAATATTTGAATGGCCATTGAGTTCTTACATGAAGACTTAGGTATCATTTGTGATGTTTTAAATAAGATCCATGCCACTTAGTAAGGATTCATAAATAAGTGTTCTTCTTGGGTTGCAATGAAACAAAAAGTGGCTAAATACAAACTTTCCCTTTTAATGATATCTAAGGGAATGTAGTATTAATTGTCTTTGATCCACACTTAGCTTAGCTTAGATTTATTTGGGATAACTCACAATCTTTGCTCATGGTCTTTATCTTTCAATTTATTTTGGACAACTTGTTCATAATCTTTGCATGATTACTATCTTTATGGACTCTTAATTTTCTAAGTGTGCTCTTATTAATTTTTGCTTTTTTTTTTTAACATGTTTAAGGGGCAACTCTTATGCAATCTATTATGTTGCCATCATCAAAAGGGGAAAGAATGTTAGATTATGTATTACATATTTTGATAAGTCAACGCAATTGGATTCTTATGTAGTCAATCATGTTTGTCTATATTATATTTTTTTTATACTAAGTATTACTTTACGTTATAAATTTTGGATTCACTATGAGTGGGGGCACTAGTCGACATGAGAAATTTTTTATAAACACACTCAACAAATGGGTTCTTAATTTATATGGTAAATTTGTTAACTTTTATTTTATTTTATTTTTTGTAATTATAGCATATTGGTCGCAAATGGATTTAAAGGGATAATTAAAGAAAATATTGGAGCTCAACATAAAGCAATTAAAAAATTAAATTCACATTGGCAAAACTTAATTTAGAAAGATAGTTTGCATTGGTGAAACAAGTTCAAACTCATGAAGCTTAAATTTAAAAATTCTTCACACTAGTGAAATTCAATTTTTTTTTTTAATAGCTTAGAGTACAAATAGAGTTTCTCATCCTTGTAATAACTAATGTAAATTTATGTAACAACTTGCGATACACATGTACTAGGAGAACAAAGATAAATTCACTTTTTCAAGGGCTCCACAAGGAAATAATTTCTTGGCTTATAATGAAGATCATGTGGGTGTCAAGATCAAATTGAAGTAAACTTTTATGACTTAGATATCCTTCATTTTTTGGTAAGAAAATCAAGTCCTCATTACTGGAAATTCTGTCCAACCATACAACATACATAAATTCAAGCAAGAAGGAAAGAAATCATGACTGGAAATCCTATTCAAGTCAAATATGGAAGTCTCACAAATCATGCTTTAATCAACCAAGGCAAAATCAAGTTTCTCACCATTAGCAAATCAATTTGGACAAAATCAACCAATGGATACATGATATAATTAACAAAGAAAAATTGCTTTAATCAACTAACAACCACATGCTTCAAACAACCCAGGCAAATTGCTTTAAATTTCCAATAAAAATTGCCTTTTATAATCCAACAACTAGTGCTTCCAATTTACTTTTCTTTGGTATGTGTGTGTGTGTATACAAAACCTATGATAAATAAATAAAAAAAAAACCCTAACTCTTGAGAAAGCATATGTTTAGTAGTTTTTGTTTGAAAATCAAGAATGCACAAAAGAGAAAAATTATTAAGAATAAGTAAAACTTTAAAGAAAATTTTGTGAGTATTTTAAGATTGTAAAGTCAAGACATTGAGAGCTTAAGAAACACAATTGTGTGTGTGTGTTGTAACAAAGTCGTAAACTTCTATGAGGTTGTAATCGAGGATTATGTTATTGTTGTAGTTGATTTCCTCTTTGTTAGGGAGGTCAATAATGAATTCGAAACTCCCAAGATAGTGGTCTTGGAAAGAAGATATAAGAACAAAAGTTCTAAACCTCTATAAATCATCATGTCTTACTCTCCTTACTCTCAACTATTTTTATTATTATATAAGTTCACACACTCATTAGCTCTTAATCATTGTGTTTTTTAATTATTCTACAATTTTTCTTTATATAAATTGGCTTCTGGCCTTGCAAATTAAATTTGTTTCATTTATTCTCTTATCTTTAGCCAATATAAGCATTTATATAATTTTTTGTAATTTTATTAATTCATTTGCATATGGCATTAACTTTTTTTTTTTTATTACAATCATTTTAATTATCAAGCTACATGCATTACAAGAACATGTACTTCATCAATCCAATTGACGCCCCCTCATAGGTATTTTTGGGACCATCACTACTAACATCACCTTCAACATTTTAAAGGCACGCTTCCCTTTAATGTCCATATAAACTAAATTTAAAGCAAATTAAATCTAAATCCTCATACTCAACTTTAAAGGTTTTAACCATTAATCAAAACTTTCCTAAAGAGGTTTTGTAAGATCCAATTCAAGACAAATGTGAGCATATTATCCTTTGGCTATATATTGTGTTGGTACATTAAATCTTTAACAAAGTGAAAGTGATGACTAATTCAAGTCTTCAAGAAACGCTTAACTCACTTAGTATTGTCCTCCATCTTATTAACACTTAACTCACTTAGTATGACTATCATTACTATCTACATAGATTAAAGTTGTACTAGTGCAATGTTTGGTGTTTTTTTAAGTCTTCAAAATTGAAAGGTCCTCCCATGATGTTGGTTAAGAGATTTTTCAAATGTTCTTTTTTTTTTTTTCATTTGCTTTTGTTCAACCACTTAATCAACATTTCTAATTTAAGTATAGAGGTGCTAATATCATATTTTGATGCAATCTTTAACTCTTTCTTTGTCTTACAGATGTTGGCTCCTAAGATAAAGTAATAATGGTGAATTAGGGCTAATCAATTTGATCACTTAACCTTCATTTAATTCCAACTCTTAAGAAAGATAACAAGATGAACAATAATCAAAAGTAAGGCAAGTGATATTAATAACAAAAAATTAAAGAGAGATAAGGGAAAATAGTATGCATAGTGATTTATAATAATTCAAGTTAAATTGAGAATTTATTTTTACTCATTAAAGTTCCTCCCTTGAAAGTTCACTTCACTACTACTGTCTTCTTTTACAAGATGAAACCTTTATACTTGGTCATCTTGACCTTTATCACAATAAATTTTTCAAGAAGCTTCCATTAAATGTACTCTTACTCTTTTGCAATTTTAGCTTTTTCACTTTTAGATCACTTGTTCTTTACACTTTGCACTTTTGATCACTTTTTTCTTTTCTATGGATAATTACAATGAATAACACTCCAAGGTCCCTTACAAAAGAGTTTCCCAAATTCTCTTACAGCCTAAAAACCTATCCAGATGTTAGACAATGATCTTTTTCTTTCAAGAGAATTAATTTTAAAAAACCAAAAAGTCTCTTCTAAGAGCATCGATGAAATGTAGTACTTGGATCGATCGACCAAAATTTCTAACTTTTTTATCCTTCAACACTTTTTACTTTACAGTCCCATTAGTCAACCATAAGCATAGTCTAGTCTATCAACCTAAATTCTTTATAACTTTTCTAATTTTTTACACTTCATACATTTCAACTACCTCGATCAACCACAACCATAATCCAGTTAACTAATTTGGAATTTATTTAGCTTTTTATACTTTGCAACTTGAAACCTTATTTGCATTTAATCAACCTTAATTACTGATTTGGTCACTAACCTAAATTTTTTGTTTTTCTTCCCTCTATTTTATGTTGTCCAATCAATAATATAGGTCAACTAATCTTAAATTTCTACTATCTTTAAATCTCCATAATTCTTTATATCATTTTTCAGATCTCTTTAGATTTTAATCAATATCTTTCTACAAATATTTATTTAATAGCACACAAAAACTTTGCAATATTGTTAATACAATTCAAATTTCAAATTCAAATATCTAAATAATTATAGCACGAATCAAAAAATTATATACATAGATAACATACATGTTGTCAATCAATCAATTAAAAATATAAAAGAATAATTCAAATAAATTGAGATGAACTAAGTATGAGAAGTACATCAAGATATAAAAAATATCATATATAATCCTAATCTCAACATTCTTAACAATAGCTGTGGATACTTTAACACGTCAACCTCGACTCATTTAACCACAATGTTATTTAGGGTTTTTTGTTTTTTTTTTTTGGGAGTAGACATTGACAATTCACTACTTGGATGTTCGCGTGCCCTTAAAATATCTTCTTCCCATTAACAACAGTAGTAAACTAAGGAAGAATGATCAATTAGCTATAAGAAGCAAAAAAAATAAAGACAAACATCAACATAATTACGTCAATTTCAATAGGAAGAAAAACTTATGCCTACACAAATTTGTCAAAGTAACTTCTATTTCCATTTTTTAAGTTCACATGAAATTTATAAATATTCATATTTATCCAATAGAAGTTCAAAAAGGCACCCAAACAACTAAAACCCTTAAGTAGAAGAAGAAAGTATAAGAAAAAAATGCTAGAATAAAATTTAATTTAAAAATTAAAATTCCAATAAATGGACTTTAAAAAGCATATAAGAGAAGAAAGTAGACAAACTTCACACTTACATTAAAATAAAAAGGAAATAGTAAACAGTTTGAAGTGATAGCTTTTTGGCTCTTCTACTTCCTATTTACATTTGATCGTCGGCTTGATCCTGTGAAACCAATCTACAACAAAATACTTTAAAAAAAGAAGACCTTAAATTTAAGTTAAGTTAACAAAAGTAGAACAAATAAGGGGAATAAATTGGTGAAACAAAGAGATAAAGTATTCTCTAAAAGCCATTAAGAAGGGGTTGTGATTTGAGTAGAATGAAGATAGAATATAAGGTTAGATCTTTACACATATTCCATTTATGTTGGCTAATATCTCTCACTAGCAGTAATAATATGTAAATTCTAATTTTTGAAAAATTTTTGAAAATGTTGTATATGAACTATTGTTGGAACCTAAACAAAAGGATGGAAAAGGTAATCTAGAAAAATGAAAAGAAAAACATATTATGATATTTTTATAGTTTGACATAGACCATAATTAATGCAAGGTATCCCACTTCTTGATTTTGCTTATTTTTACTATGTGAGCTAAAAAAAAAAAAGACTAATTTCTAGCTTATTTCACCAACTAGGTTATTTTGTTAATATGAAACATCATATTCTATCATATGTAATTATTCATAAATTAGCTTACTCATCTACATTTTAGGTGAAATTATATAAGACATTTATGTTACTTTCTTAATTTTTAATAATAATAATATAAATTAAAGTATAATCAAAATATTGCAAAAGAAAACCTGAAAAATATGATCCATAACTCAATCTAATTACACACAAGCACACAAACATAATATGTATACGTTCACATCACATCTTATTTAAGTTGTCATACACATAGCATCATTGCAATATCTAATTGTAACTATGATAGTAAAAACACACATATATTGCTTTTGTAAAATTTAAAGGAATAAAAGCTTATGAAATAATTAGAGTGTAACCAATAATGTTGGTTTATGATATTCATCAAATAGATATATTAATCAAAGTTAGAACACATTATAGAATATCATGCACTATAAAACTTTACATTTGATCAAGGTCATAGTGATGCCAAAGTCTATAAGAGGTATAGATAGACTCATTCATGTGGCTAAACTAAACTTCTTTTTTTAGTTTTTTTAAGGAAGAGGTAGATTGGAATTTTGTTTTTTTCACTTTCAATAGATAAAAGTATTTTTCTAAGAAATGAATTACAAAATCTTTGGTAAAAATTTGTATATAAACTATTAAGACTAATAGTGAGATTTTTGTGATCTGTGGGAAAATTACTAAAATTAATAAGATCATATATTATACTCCATTATTCCATATTTTGATGTGTCTCCTATACTTGATTGATTTACCTGTTAAGTAGATATTATCTTTATTTAAATAGTAATTATTTTGATTTATACTTACCATAGAAAGATCTTTGAAATTTAAATTTGATTTGAACTAATAACAGTACAACGATCTTATTTTCTATTAAATCTCTATTTATACAAAGTTATTAAGTGAGACTTTGAGTAATTTTAGAGAAAAATAGAAATAATTGTGAATATTCAAAATTAATAGAATTTAGGATAAGTTAACTTATGATATCAATCAATCAATTAGCAAATAAGAGAAACAAAAAAAAAAAAAAGAAATAAAGAATTTGAGTTAGTTAATTAAACTTTAATTGCAATTGATTGAACACCAAAAAAACAATGTAAAAAGAAAAGAAATAAAGAACTTTGGTCATTCAATCAAACCAATACCCGAAGTTAACTAGATATGGAGAAAACTATGAAACTAGAAGTTACAAAAATTTTAGACCAGTCAATCTAACTAATTACTATAGTTAATTGAAGGTAGTTAAAGAGTTAAAAGTTTCAATATTACAAAAGTTAAAGAGATATTAAGTCAATAGACCTAATTAGCAATTATAGTTAATTGATGAGACTAAATAAGTTGAAAGCATAAAGACTGAAAATGTTACAAAAAGTTTGGGTCAATTAACTAGTCCAAGTGTTGCAATTGATTGATGACTCAGAGAAAATGTTTCTTATTTTAGAAATTGATTTTTTATTAAAAAAATTAATCTTTAATGGTTATTTTGTTGTGTTTGTTTATAAAATGGTTGTAGAACCTTTTTGTAGGTAGATGAAGAGATAAATAAGAGTTATTCATTATATACATCTAGTGAAAAGGAAAAGTGATCATAAGTGAGCAATTAAGACTAAGAGTTTTAAGAGAAAATTTGATATTGTGAAAGAGTAAGAGTACTCTAATTAAAATTATGAAAAAAATAAAAATACCTTTATGATATTGTAAGTTAAGGTGACTTAATATAAAGAGTTGTTTTCACTCTACTAAAGCAAAGAAAAAAAAAAAAATTAGTGCAATTGAACTCTTAAGTGACAAACATTGAAAAGTGAAGGTAGATTCTCAATTTGAGCCAAATCACTTTAAATCATTATGTATGCTCTCTCTTTTCTTTTATCTCATTTACTTTTACTTATTTACATTGTTTGTTTTGTTATTTGTTATTTATTATTAGTTATCCTATTCTTACTATATGGAGTTAGTATTCAACATGCATTGAGCAATTAAGCCAAATAAACACAATTCACTCTCTTTTAAGTTCTCATAGGACCAATATGAACTTTTTAAATATCAAAAGTCTTGCAACAAAAATGCATGCCTACTAATTTGTAATTAAGTATCAAACCTTTGGAAAATTAAAAAGACTAAATAAATAAACTTTGCAATTAATTATTTGATAATATCAATGAAAATTTATCCACTCTTTTAAAAGACCAAGAGATAGTAATACAAATAAATTATAACTATGAGTGAACCAAAGTAAAAGAATTTTCATAAGAAAAGTAAATGATTATTATTAATTAATTAGAACCAAATAGTCTCTAAGATAAAAATGATTTTTTGTTATTTATATAGATATAAATATATATAACTAAGAGAAAAACTAGTTGTTATAACAAATCATTGTTGTTATAGTTAATCATCTTGAAATTCAACAAACTTTTCAAATTTTACAAGAGAATCAAATTCAATAGTCAAATAATGACACATAAATTATCTATCCATCTCTCATGAAATTAACAATCTTGTTATTATTTAGTATTTTTTTTTTTTGCAAAAAAAAAAATTATATCAGTATTTAAGATTCATTCCAACTATAATTGTTTCATGCACTACGTAAGGGTGTGTTTAAATTTATGTTTAGTTCATTCATTATCTCAATGGTTAAAGTTAAGTGCTTAAG
Source organism: Rhizophora apiculata (assembly GCA_037832385.1). NCBI lineage: Eukaryota > Viridiplantae > Streptophyta > Magnoliopsida > Malpighiales > Rhizophoraceae > Rhizophora > Rhizophora apiculata. The sequence continues at coordinate 333,755 of CM075433.1, read as the reverse complement.
CCTTTTAGATCAAAGGACCATTACATGTTGTATTTCCTTGCAGGTTAAAGGCATGATTTGAAATATAGAAAGAAATTTAAAAATAATAAAAAGAGCATATGATAGCAAAAGTAAAAGAGTTATTGAAGGCTTGATTTAGAGCTACACAAATACATGTCAGGTAAACTCAAAGTAGCAAAGCAATGGAACTAACCTAATTTAATAAGATGACAAAATAAAAAGAACATGAAAAAATAACTAACTCTAAGTAACAACACATAACTACATTAATAAAAAGAGATAAGTGAAAATTTGGTTCTAAAATTTTATGAATTTAAATAATTAGATCTTAAATTTTTTTATTTTTATTAGACTTTTTTTTAAAATCCTTTCTAAATTTCTTTTCACACAAAAAGTAGTTAAGTCATTAGAAACGTATATTAACTAAATAGAAATAATTAATTGATTAACCACTTTTCAACCAAAAAAAAAGATGAATTTGAAACAAATTTAAAAGATATGAAACTTAAATGAAAATGTAAAATTGGTTCTAACCCACTTATAAAAGTTTTAAAATTTTTTGACCAACTTCTTGCATATCTAAAATATATTTAAAAAAAAATAATGTGCAAGAAACAGTCACATACAAAACTCCAAACCAAATTTTCTCATAACAACTGAACATATAAGGATAACTTAGAAAGTGAGCTACAATGATAATGATATCCATAACCAAATAGACCTAACAATATTGCACAATTTGCAAAAATGAGATGCAATACAATCACGGTGGTTTCAAATATTATATTTTGATTTCATTTATAACTACTGGTAACAAATTTTTTATGCTTCACATTTCATGCACTTTTCAAATTCTAGTAATAAATTTTTCATTCTTTAAATTTTGTCAGCCTTCCAAATTATAGAATAACTTCCTCAAATTCTTTACTTAAATGGATGTAATGGCATATAAAAGATTATCTTTCACATATTGCTCTTTTATTATTGATAAAATAAGTGACTTAAGTCATGAAATGAACTCTACAAGTAAATGAGTTATGTCATGTCATGTGACAAGTTTTTTGTTATGAAAAATAAAAACTTTATATAGATAAATTGTAAATACATATTATTATTGCCAATCTTTCTTTTTCATTTTTGCGTGGCACTAAAATAATTTGCATTTGCTTTTGCCTATTATTATTATGAATCCAATCAATAAAAATATATATACCGAATCAATAAAATCAATTAAAGAACATTAGAGTGGGTCCAACAACAATAGCTTTATAACTTAGTTACGTGCAAATTAAAATAATCGTAGCATTAGCCACCAGTTTGCATCCACCCTGAACTTATGAATTCGGGCTTTAATGGAGTTATTTTTCATTTTATTGAAATTAAATTTATATGTTTTTGGAATTTAAAAAAATAAAATTCATATCTTCAATTTATTCTTAAAATGCTTAACGCTTGACTCTTATATTGAAAGTTTGATTAGTTTGCCTTAAAAGTATTTAATGTTAAATTAAAAATATGACTACACTAAAAATAAAAAAATTGCTTCAAGTTGTATATTTAATATCATTTTTTAAAAAAGCAAAATTTTTCCTTACAATGATACAACTAAATTCTCTCCCAGGTGAAAATAAAATATGTTTAACTGCCAATTGTGTTACTAAAATCTAGCCCTTAAAAAATTTTTATATTATTTTAAATTGTTATATTAGGAAATAACATATTTTCATCTATTTTCTTATTCATTTAAGGAGAATCAGCATATATATATATATATAAAATAATTGAAGGATCATCAAGAAAGATGTCTCCTAGTACTAATAGACATGACACTTTTAGTCTTTTTTTTTTTTAATGAAGTAATATAATTTTATAATCATCAAATAGACTAAAAGATATATTTAATTTTTATTTTAAAATTATTTCAACAATCTTCCCTTATTTTCGAAATATTTGAAATATAATAGATTTTTTATAATTTTAAAAGTCAAATGTATGAATAAAAATATTTTATAAATTAAATTTTTATATAAAAAATACTTTACAATAATATTAAATAATATAATTAAAAAAACATTACATACACTATTTTTATTAATAAATTATTAAATCAATTCATACAAATAATTGTATAAATTATATTTTTTTAATTAATTAATATATTAAATATGATTGTATCTATATCTTTTTCATTAATATTTCAAAATTAAATCTTTTAACTTATTATAACAATATAATTGTCTTATATTTATATAAACAATTTAAAATCTCTACCATAGAAAAAAGAAAAAAAGCTTTTGAAGTTCGTTAAAATTCTTAAAAATTCTTATTGTCAATTTACCGTATCTACTAAATAATATCTTACCTTAAAATGAAAATAATTTTATATAGTATTTGAATTACACTAATAATATATTTTGATTTATTAAATTTAAAACTTAATATTATATAAAATATTAAAGAAATATTTTATCATGAGTGTTTGATAAGTATAAATTTAAAACTAATCTCTCTTATGTCTGGTTGGATAAGACCCTACTCAATTTTTAAAATTTATTTTGATTAAAAGTCTATCAATTATAAATAATTATCATAATATATGATAGGTAATAAATCTTTTGATTGGTTTAGTGGTCGGTCCTATCGATTTACTTTTGTGGTTCCGGGTTCGAAACTGAGTCGAGAACATTTTAACGTCGTCGGACCAAACTAATAAACATGCATTCATAACTAACATGACATGAAACAAACAATAATTATTCAAATGTAAAGAGTCATGCCTAAAGGGTTTCTTTTTTTCTTTTTCCTCACAAAAATGTCACATGTTTCCTGTTGACCAACTGGTTCCGTTGGTCCGGAGGCAATGGGCATTTCGTCAATCTCGTGCTCCAGACTTCAATGCTGCACACACCCTTCCTCTTTCCGTGTTATGCAGGCAACCCATTTGCATGACTTTTCATGCATGGGAAACCGTACAAAACATCTTTCCTGTTGACCAGCTGGTTCCGTTGGTCCGGCGGCTATGGGCATTTCGTCAATCTCATGTACCAGACTTCAATGTTGCACATGCCCTTCTTCTTTCCGTGTTATATAAGTAACCCATTTGCATGGCAATTCATGAATGATTTTTCTCTTTTCTTATGTGGCCTTCTAAATGCCGGTTTCGTAAACCAGTGACAATCCCTTAATGCATGTTTTACAGAAGTGGCTTTCTTTCTTAAGAAATTTATCAATTCTACAAAGTGCTGCCAACCTTGATCCGGGGGACGCGAAGGCATGAAATTTCATGCAGACAACGTCATAAGGAATTTTTTTCTTTAGCCCACGGTTTCGATTGGACATAACAATTTCTTGTGCAAAAACAATATAACATAAAGCCTTTTGATGCTAACATACTTGATGATTAAATTATAATAGAAAACATCTAAATAATCCATAAATTTCAATACAAAATAACAATTCTTCAACCATACCATGATATCACATGTAGAACATGAATTAAATTTGTCTAAATAATGTCTTGGATCTTAGGATGTCATATTATCACTAGAGTTGAAAATTCAAATTAATTATTAAATTGAAAAATTTTAAATTTTAAAATTTAATTAATTCAATCGATATAATTGAAATAAAATAAGTACAATTAATATTTAATATTAAATACATGAATAAATAAATTATATATATATATATATATATATATAACAAAAATATTAAAGTAAATTTTTTAATACTAATACAAAATATTTAAAATATATATTATAATTAAAATAAATAAAATATAATTATTTTTAAAAATTTATATATTTTAAAATTTAAAAATAATAATATAATTATAATTCAAAGAACAAAAATAACTATTTGAATGGACTCCATCGTTGTCATCAATGTCATCCTCAAGTAAGGGCATGGATATTTTTCACTCATTCTAACTTGCCTCCAAAATAATTAATATTAATTCTTACATTTTTAATCTTAGAATGAATATAAAGAAAGGGCAAAACAATGCTTGATATTCATTAAAAAATAAAAAATATATATATTATCTATAATAATCTTTAATTGATTAAATCTTCCTCTTACTATTTTAAAGTTGATAATTATATGTGGCCATGGTAAGTTAAGGTTATATTTAAATTAGGAAAACTCATATGGACTATTAACCGTAAGGTAAAGGAGATGCAACTACCCACTACCAAGTATGGTTAAACTTCACATCATTGCTCGCCATCTCAACTGTAAGATCCTTTTTATTTCCAATATTATTTACAGCATCCAAGCAATGCATAATATCAAATAATCTACATCAACCATATATAATTCAACAAATTCATTACTTTTGTCCCTTTCTTGATTAATAACATTAAAGCCAAGATATGGGTTTTCTTCGTAAATTTCTCTCTCCAATTATGCATAATCAAGTTATAAGGATGAATCCTCTTTTTCAATCTAAAAGATTGTCTTATCAATGCATTCATAATCAATAGGTTCATAAGTTCTCTTTCTAAAATTAAGCCTATAAAGGTGCACATGAAAATATGAATTAATTAAATATTGTAAGTTACAAAAAAAAAAAAAACATATTTACACAAATACCAAATACCAAATACCAATTACCGATACTTAAACCTTAAATTGTAAGTAATATAGATGAAATTATTAAATTTTTTATACTCTAATCTATTTCTTGTCTTAGTATGAATACGTTTAAATACACTTTAATTTCTTTCACATCTCAAAGAAAAAGTTTTACTAAGAATGTGAATGATAATTTTTTGCAAATTGGGAGCACTATGCCAAAATAATTCCCACCATTCATCTACATTCAAAAAATAAACAAGTATTATGGTATCAAAATGTATTATATAAATGAATGCAAGGATGACACAACTTACTAGGTTAAAGGGTTTTGGTTGAATTACGAGTAATTTATCTACCAAAATTTCCTTCATGATCAGAATAAATTTTGATTTCTTTCATAATAACAACATCATCAGTACAAATATTTTTAATTTCAAGTAAACTAAAAAGGCCACTCATGATTTCATCTTTCTCATAAAAGTTTTCCTTATAAATAAAAGTAAGGTTATAGAAATAAGCTATCATATATAGGCCTTTCATAAGATATTTATCCCAATGCTACTTGACACTTAGAAATGCATATATAATCTTACCTTATACTTGAAGATATACTTAATTCACTTTATAACCCTATCCATGCCTTTGTAAACATAACCCAAAGAAAGTTTTTTATCTAAATTAACAATGTGCAACAACTTTATAAGTGAATTAGTAGCCTTCATAATCACCAAGAATCATTCTAAAATTTACTAAGATAGTAACACACACAATCTTGCTTTCCACACTCTTTTCAAGTTTAGCTCATAAAAAAATTCGTTATTGCAAAATTTTGTAAGATTCACATGTGATCATGGATGCTATTCAAAGTAATAAATAAGGTTGCAAAACAAGTTAGTCCTAGGTACACAATTTCTCTTTAATCATAACTTTTTTTCAACTTAGCCAAAAAAAAAAAAAAAAATGATTATAAACAAATCTTGTAATAACAACAACACGTAATGCAAGATCAACTACATGAAATATCTTACCAATATCCTTTAAGATAAGATTTAAGCAATGAGTAGCACAACAAGACTAGTATATGTGCTTATACCTTTCATAAAGCAATCTTGTAGCTACTATATAATTAAATGCATTATCTATAACAATATGAATAACATTTTGAGACCTAACCCATTCAATAATATCCAAAAACAAATTGCATAAACTTATGGGATCTATTATAATATTTGAGATATTCACAGATTTAACAAATGAAATTCTAGTAGAGCAATAAATAAAGAAATTGATCAAGGTTTTATCTCTGTGATCCCTCTAACCATCAACCATAATTGTGCATCCATTTATAATCCACTTGGTCTTATGGATTTTAAAAAGTAATTGACATTCTTTTTTACAATCCCTCAACAAATTAACATGCATATCATTATAAGTGAGACCTTTATATCTAGAACCAATTACAAGACTAACATCTAAAGTAAGTTAAACGTCAAGTGAATGCAAAGTATTGAATGGAATAAAAGCATAAAAAAAAAAAAACCACATTGCATAAGCCATATCGACCCTTTTCACATCTTTTTTACCAATTAAGACACTCCTTAAACTAGGTTGAGCTCCAATAGTTGTTCTCAAAGCAAAATATGTATTAATTTCATGACTAGTTTTTCTTTTTCACACATTTTGCATTAATTTTTTTCCTTTTGACACATTTATTTTTACTACCTTGTCTTCTTTCTCCTCTATCACAAGGATCATCACCAAAGCTATAGTCTCTAGCCTATTTAGTTTGATTTTTCTCTTTAGATGTTTGTTTAAGAATATCAAGCATCTTTACTTAAACATCATATGGAACATTTTTGCATAGAGCTATTTAACCTTTGATTCCATTAAGATAATATTTCATTTTATGAATTCCTCCACCCTTGAAAGTACTATTACAATAAGGACAAGTGTAAATGGATTTAGCTTTACCATTAAACCCAACTCAACCTTTTCAAAAAAATGTGCCCAAGCTTTAACAGAGAGATTAAGTATTAGGTGTGAAATTCATAAATTGATTTTCAAATGATTGAGATGGGGTATTGCAACTATCATTTATCTGCTTAAAGCACCAAAATGAAAGAAAATAAGAAATCAAATAAACAATCACTAGGACTTTTGAGCATTGAATCAAGTTGTAGGTATGCATTACATTAGCTCTTATTTTTATTTTTTATTTTTTTGGATAAAGCCATTAGCTTTGCTTTTACTTCCCAACATCCTACGAGAATACTTCTCTAGAGGTGGGTACATGGTTGTGTATGCAAACCTTCAAAGGACCAAAATGCATAAGAAGGCTAGTGTTTCTATCCTCTAGTCAATTATTATGCTTTATGGTTCTCAACATCTTTGCTTCTTTCTTTCTTGCTTTAAAATGACTCTTTAGCTTCATCTCATGTTATTAATTTGTTTTCTTCCCACAAAGATGTTATCTGGAATGCAATAATCTATTAATACTTTAACAACTGGCCACCATGTTTGATGGTAGTAATTTAATGGAGGTGAATTTAGAGCTTGCCTACGTGGGTTAATATATAATGAAGTAAAGGACAATATAACTATTTTTGGATGGAAGTATTGGATGATCACCAATTATTTCAATTACAATCAATAAATTTTTTTTGATAAGTGATTATTTTAGTAACATTAAACTTAAGGTTAACTTTCTTTAAATTGATGTAAGATATTATATAGTGCACAAGTTTAAAGGCTTACAATGAGCAAATTAGAGGCCTTCTAGTAGAAAACTCCAACCAACCATCCAAAATGTAGAAAACTACCAAAACATATGACGAGTGATGAAACCAAAATAGATGAACAATAAGAAAGTATAGGTATTTTAGACAATAAAAGTGAAAACAACCCACCACACCAAAACTTCTATTTCGAGTTAAAGTGAAAAACATATGTAAAATATTAAGCTAAATTTTATAAACACCAAGTAAACAATTTTTTTTTTTTACTTAATGATCATCAATAATTGCGCAAACATACAATCAACATATTAAATAAGAGTAGGAATTTTTCACATGAATCAACCATACTTAGAGTAGGAGTGATCAAAAAATGAGAGCATTAATGAAAGACCTTCAAATCCACAAATGAGAGAAAAGGGATTTGGAAAAATCTATTGCTAATAAATTATTGGGTCGATGACAAAAAAGAAAAAATGGCAAAAAGGAATGGGAAAGTAAGCTCAAACGTTAATTGCTAAAGAGGTATGGAAGAAAGATTAGGGATTTGAAAAAATCAAATGTTGATAAACTGATTAGATTGATGATGGGAAAGAATTTCTTTCTTTCGAAGAAAAAACAACGTAAAGGAATGGAAGGAACCAAACCATTTTTGTTAAAAAAAGGTTTTGTTTTCTATAAAAACCAAATTGATCCACTTGTGAAAATTGAATCTAGTTCATTGATTTCTAAACGAACTTGCCGGTTTACTAGTTTTTATACCAATTCTTATTTTGACTAATTATAAAAAAGAATTAAACCAAATTATGCATCTATTATTAATTTTACCAATTTGACCAATTGGCCATTTCGATCTAAATTTTAAAATATTAATTATCACGTAATTTAAAAATATATATATATCTTAATCCATTTAAAACTCATTTAATCCTTAATGATATTAAAATTTAATTTTTTTAACATTTTAAATATAAATTTTTTTATTTTAAAATTGTAAAATTAATAGTAAGTTTAATATTAAAAATAAAAAATTATTTTAAATTATATATTTAATTATTTTTTTTTTAAAAACAAAATTTATATTGGTATAATATAATTAAATTATAATAAATTTTTAAAAAAATAAAATAAAATATATTTAATTATAAATTATTTTATTAAAATTAAATTATTAAAAAATATTTATATTTAAATTTTATTTTAAAAATATTTTATTGTTAGAACGGCCTAGAAAAAGCAACGGAGCACCGTTGGGTTACAACATAATTTTTTTGTACTGTAGCATGTGGCAAGCAGGGCAGGCAGACACCTGTTAGTAGAGCCAGGCCTCAGGCACGACAGAGAAAGACGGTCCCCCCCGGTTACGCTCTTCTTATTTGGATTTTGGACAGTTGTGTTGCACTATTTTCGATGTGTCCAATCAGTCAATTAATTAACTATTTAAAACCGGATGAACAACCGAGCCAACAGCATAGGGGTCCGGATGCGTCCCGTAACCTTTTGGCCAACAACAGAGCACGCTTTGCCTTGCCTTTGAATACCACGTGGCAGCTAATGACCACCTCGGCAATGCTCCATGGCCGAGGCGAGAGGGCCCTGGCTAGGGCTCGAAAGAGTAGAAAATTTTCATTAAATGACGAAATTGAATTCAAATAAATTAAATTTTGATTAATTAAATTAATTTTAAAATTAATTTAATGAATAAAAATCAATATTTATAATTTTATTTTAATTTATAATATTAAAAAAATTACTTAACTGTATTAAAATTAAATTGAAATATTATTTAATCTATTTTTGAAAATTTTTTATTTTAATAATAAAAAATAATATTATTAATATAAATATTAATAACAAATAAATATTATTATATATGAAATAATCACTTATTTAACTCATAAATAATGATAATCATAATTTTTTAAAAAATATATATCAAAATATTTTGCTTTTGCATTTAAATTAAAATTTTTATTTTTTTTATTAAATTTAATTAATCAAAACCAACCAAAATGTTTGATTTGAGAACAATTATCAATTTAAGATAACTAAATTTTTTTGTTATGTTTGGTTAACCAACATAGCTCTAGTGATGACAAGAAGAAACTCCAACCAATTTACAATTTTTTGACAAATAAAAAATATTTATATATGCTATTTTCAAAAAAAGAATGTACCAAAACGTCAAAGACATAGTATAATTCTAGAAAATATATAAAATGTTGTAATTACAAAAAAAAAAAAAAAAAAAAAGTACCAACTATCTCAAACATCCCCACCCGGAAGCTACATTGAATAAGAATGCACTTATTACTTATATTTCACAAAAATGTAGCAAAATACAAAATCAAGAATTTTATTAAAAGAAAGCAAAAATTTGATATGTTAATGACATGATGAAATATTATGGTTTAAATGCATTTTTTTTATTTAGATTTATTTGTATATTTGATAATTAATTTATATTTAATAATTTTCACACATTTTGAAAATTATATTGAATCTATTATTAAAACGAGGACAACTTATCCAAAAGTGTGCATGTGTCCAGTTTTGTTTATATATATATATTGGTAGATACAAATAACTATTAGTAAGTACATTAGTGGTTCAACTAAAATTAAAAATAAATAAAATGAAAATTGAAAGTAAATAAGTATCAAAATGATTATCAATTTTAAATTTTATTTAAAGGGTGAACTTCAAAAATCAAAAAGCTAAACAAGAATGAAAAAATCTAAACAAAAAAATTTCGATACTAACAAGGAGAGTAAATTAAGATTACAAGATTGTAGGCTATTTGTTTACTACACTAAGTTATATAAAATTCTTAGCTAGTGTTTTATTTATGAAATAATTAAATTTTTTATATTATTTAATATTCTTTTTCAAAATATATATTAAATCAACGTTCATCTAATTACATACTACAAGTAATAGATATGTATAGTTTACAAGCTATCATATTTATTAACAAGTTTATTTTTATTTGATTTTTAGTTAAAAAAATTTAAATTTCTTTTTTAAAAGAATGGATTTTAAAAAAATAATTTTTTCTCTCTAATAAAACAAAAAGAGATTTTTATTTTTTTTCCTTATTTGTAGAATTTTTTTTCTTTTATTTTCATTAAGTATGCATATTTACATTTCATGAGTTTTAAACATAAATGAATAATTACTAAAATAAATATATTTTAAATTATAATTAAATAAATTATACATCTAATTATAATTATTACTATAAATAATATAAGAATTTTTTTAAAAAATTAGATTTACTAATAATTAATTTCTAATATCCTAAAAGTTTAAACTGATTTACAATATTATTAAATTAAACTAAATAATTAAAATTAATAACAATAAATAATACTAATTTTTTTATATTTAATTTATCATAAAAAATTGTCAATAATGATTAATTAATTAAATATAATTATACTTAATTAAAATTTTCCTTATAAATTATCATGATAGAATTTCAAATATAGCATGGTTAAGGAAAAGATGATTTAATTAATATAGAAGTTTTTAAATATTCCTAAAACAAATAATAGATTCACATGATGAATGAATTATTATATTTGTTGGAAAGTATACTTTTATTTGTATTTTAATTAGAAAAAGAAAACGAAGTGAGATATAAATTTTGATAATTAATTTTTTAAGAAAAAAAGATGACATATTTTTTTTTTCTCTAAGAAGACAAAAAGAGAAAGTAAGAGTAGTTTTTTTTTTTTCTTTTTTTATAGAACTTTTTTATTTTTATTAATTATTCATATTTGCATTGCATGAGTTTTAAAAACATGAGAATTATTATTTAAATGAATTGAATAAATTATAATACATATTGAATCATAATTAGATAAACTAATTTTTTAACTATAATTACTACTATAGAAAATATAATAATCTTTTAAAAAAATCATGTTAAACTCTTAAATGAAAATAAATAATTAAAAATAATAAGAATAAATAATATCAATATTTTTATATTTATTTAATTATACAAAATTATTAATAATAATTAACTGTGGTGATAAAATTCTATTCAACTAAAGTTTTCTTTTTGAACTATCTTATGCAAATATTTCAAAGTTAACATTGTTTAAGGAAGAGATAATCTAATTTATATGAAAGTAATTTAATATTTTTAAATAATGTAAAATTTTTTTAATATTTTTACAATTAAGGAAATGTCACCATGTAAGCAAAATCACAACTTTCACTTCATTTTCATAATCATATTATATATATACTAGTATTAGAATTACGTAATGTACTAGTATTAATTAGTGTATTCTTATTTATATTTTATTTAAATAAAAAATAACTTAAATTTGAGTATTTTTTTAAAAAATAAATTTAAAAGTATTTTTTAAATAAATAAAAAGAGAAAAAAAAAAGAAAAAGGAATTAAGAATTGTTTTCTTTTTTTATTTTTCTCAATAATGAATATTTGCTTTTCTTAAATTTAAGAAAAATATGAAAATTTGTTAATATAAATTAGGTAAATTGTAACATTTATTAAATTTGTAATTAAATATATTAAATAAATTATATGCATTTTAGAATTCTAATTTTATTAAAATACTAAAAAAAAAAAAATACTACAAACCAACTATTAAACTAATATCAAATACTACAAATCATGAAAATTTACTAGAATAATCAAAAGTTGAATCAAATGTTTAGATATTTAAAGTTAAACAAATGTTATATATATATATATGAACATTACCTTTTTTAAAAAATTTTAACTTAAATAGATACTTTCAAAATTCATCCATTGCTATTAAATGAATCATGTTTATACATCTTTGTATTTTATTCAATTCATAACTTATATTATTATAATCATTTGTAAAGCATCTTTTATTTATCTCAATCATTCATATTAAATTAATTTAAAATGTAAATAGAATTTTAAAATCAATAAGAGCAATATCAAATAGTTATTACAAAAAAATAAATAGCATAAAAGGTAAAAAAAAAAATTATATAAATATAATTAGGCTACATTATAATTTTAGTTAAGAAAATTAATTTGTGATAAAAATAATACTAACTAGACTAAACATTGAAAATAAGAAAAGTTTTGACAAAATAAAATGAAGAAATAATTCTATAGTGACTCTTTTAATGGTGTCATAGCTTATTTTCTCTTATTATCATTCAATTCTTTGCCTTTTCTTTCTATTTTATGTAGTCTCTCCTTTTTCACTTATTTATTTATTTATTGTAAACCACTTATAATGTAACAACCTCTCTTCTTCTATAGGTCTCACATTTTTTGTTAATCTCTAAAACATCTATAATTTGTATCTTAAGACTAAACTTGTGCTTATATAAGAAACAAAATCAAACATTAGAAAACTGAATAATGTAGTTGTATCTTTTGCTTTCTTTTGCCACAAAAATCACATAAATGGGAGGCATATGGTAAAAGTTAAGTAAAAAAAAAATCTAGTAATACATATAGGACAAAATTCTAAATAGTTTTGACTTACTAACAATCCTAATCGACTTTAATTTCTTAATTAAGATAGGATTTATCTCAAAAAAAAAAAAAAACTCCAAATTTGACAAAAAAACCTTTAAATGATTCTAGCTCTTTTTGTTTTTGCTACTCACTTATATTTTGTTTCTTTTTATAGTTCAAATTTGATTTTAATTATTTGTTGTACTTCCTTTTTACAAAAGAAAAAAAAATATATTAAATTTACATAAAAGTGAAGTTAAGTAGGAATAATAATATAAAATAAAGAGTAAAATTAAATGAAAATAAATATCAAACTAAATTTTATCATATATTACTATTATTAATTAAAAATATTAAAAGATATTTTAAATATATTATTAAAATAATATTTTTATAATCATAAGTTATGTATTTTTCTTTTAAATACATAACATGACCCATATTATTTTAGTATTGAAAAATTTATATTAATGAAATATTTTTTTTCAAAGAGAAAAATTAAATAATAATACTTATAAATAACATAGTTTTTTTTAAGGGCAAATGTTATGAAAATTAAAAAGAAAAATGATAAAACAAAGAGAAGAAACAAAATGAGATCTTAGCATTTGAGAAAGCTAGCTCCATGGCTATCACCATCTAAGAAATGTTTCACTCTTACTAAAGAGAAGTTGAAGAAGTCTTCCTCTTTTAAAATAACAAGATCGAATTTAACAATATAATCTTCATATGTATTTTCTTCTTATAAAACATGTTTAAATTCCAAGTTCCAACAACACCCTTTAAGATTTGTATGTCTTTTAGACAAATTGTAAGAGGATGAATAAAGGCATGTTGAGAACAAATTAGATAAAACATCTCAAAGGAATCAATCTCTAGTGTAACAAAATGGTACCCCTTCTCTCACATTATCTTCAAACTTTGACATATTCCTACAATTCTACAACTATATTAGATGCCACACCCATGAAGTTTATGAAACCCCTAAGCCATTTTCAAAAATCATATTGGATTACTCCTCCAATTCAAACTTGAATTTCCTATTACATTGCCATCAATATTAACCATGACCCAACCATGTGATGGTGGAGTCTAGAAGAATAAACAAAAGGAAGGTAAGGTATCCTTTTCCAAAAATGGATAACTACTATAGTAGGCTTCCACTAGACCATGTACTTGTTGCACTTGAATGAATGAATTAGTTTTAGGGCCTCAAATAACTTTTGCATTTCTAGTTTTCCACACTATCTGAAAAGCACACAAAATCAACATACTAGAACTATAAAGTCCCTCTAACTTATCTTGAGATTTTAAAAAATTCTATATCTGATCCATTATCCCACTAATGAAGAAAAAAATAGGGATGCCTTCTAGAAATAGAGCTTCACTTATAACCTTAGCTTAACGCAATCTCTTTAGCAATATTACATCTAGAGCATATAGGAGAGGAACACATTCCCTTATGAAACCTTTTTAAATTAGTTGATAGTTACCTCTTAAACACTTTCCATATAACATTTTGAGCTTCTATGGCACCCTCAAACACTATAGCCATTTCCATTTTAGGTTAATAAAGTAATTATTTTGCTCATGAGATAGTCATTTGTAATATATGGAAATTGACTAAGAATCGTTTGGACTATAAAGCTATGCCACAATATCCATACTACTTGACTATCAAGGAAATGGGATAAAAAGGATCAATTTCTTCACATTTAAGGCAAGACATGTTAACAACCCATCAAGTTGCCATTGTCTAACTTAATTAATATCACTCACCCTAGCTTATTTCTCATTAAGGTATATATAAGGCACTAATTGAGATAGAGTATTATAAGATGTCTAATGATCACGTCAAAAAGACACACTCTCACTTATGCTTATCCAAAAACCAAATTCATCCTAAAGAATATCAAAATATTTAATAATAACTCTTTATATAATAGAGGTTTTGGGCAAACATATTAATTTCAAATTTTCATTCATTAAATATTTATTTTTAAATGTTGATATCCATATCTTATTTTTATTGCATAGCAACTCAAAACATAAGTGTCCCAGTATGGCCACATTATTTCACCTTGCTACAAGCTTAAGCCAATTTTAGATTTTAGTTAAGTGACTTCTTCCTAATTCACCAAATGATTCCCTCTTCCATTTGGATCTAAAGCCTAGATGGAACAATGCATAATTTTTCCCAACTCCTTATAAATGGATCTAAGGAGCCAAATTGTTTACATGGTATAGATTGAAATAAATATAAGGTAATTCTACGTCAATGTAACTTGACCTACCAAATTAAGGAGCTTTGATTTCCAAATAGAGAGTTGTTATTGAATCTTATCCACAAAATAAGCATAAGAGTTGCTTAAGGTTTGCCCATACAAGAAAGGAATCCCAAGGTAAACACTCATATCATTAGTAAAGGGGAAATTGCTAACAAGCTCAACCTGCTAGGCTTCACTTCTAGACAACTAGATTCAATATAATTACCCAAGATTTGGGATCATTGACTTAGAAACTTGAAACCCTACAAAATTCATCTAATTTTTTTTGTATTACCCTAACTTAAACCACAATTTCCCTAACAAAGAGCATCACATCTTCAGCAATCAATAAGTGAGAAAGATATAGGTCTTTACACTTACATTTGAAAGGCATCCATCTATTTTGATCCACTCTTTTTTGAATAAGAAATGAGAGATTTTCCATAAATAAAAGAAAGAGGCAAAGGTAGAGGGGGTCTCCTTAGTGTAATCCATGTGAGTGCTTAATTAAAGGTAACATTCCATAGAATGGATAAGGTGGCACTAGACACACAAAACATGATCAAGCAAAAGACTCACTTTGGATACATAAAACCCTATAATGTCAACTTTAGAATCTTGAATCCACTTAATCATATGTCATTTCAAGATTTATTTTGAAAGTTGTAACCATTTTCTTACTTTTAGGTTTTTAAATTAAATTATCACTTTTAATGCCACAATGATATTATTTTAAGTACTTTACCCCAAAATGAAGCTATTTTAGAGGGGAATTATAATATCATTTTAATAAGACCTAATTTGATTAACAAAGACCTTATAATGATTTTTTTAAAAAAATAAAAAAACATTACACAAAGAAATTGGCCTGAACTTTGAGTTAGTGTCTATTTTTACAGTCTTTGGAATAAGACAAATTAATGTTTTAAATAAGCTAACCTAAAAAATGCTTAAGAGGAAAGCCTTACGAATGAATTTAATTCTATCTTCACTAATGATATCCTAGAATGATTTGAAAAATATTGATTGAAAACCATCCAAACCATGAACTTTAAAAGATTTCATGGACTTCAAAGCTGAGAAAATCTCCTCTCGAGTGATTGGAGAAAGAAAACTCTCTTATTGCTCCAATGTTAGTCTAGGATGATTCACAAATGGTTAAAGATTAACAATAGGCTTTGTTGAACAAATAACTTCTTGAAATGTTCCAACACACTTTTTTTAATGGCCCTTTAATTATAACACTATAACCCATTATGAATCTACAAATCTGTAATCTTGTTAGATTTCTATTTAGCAATAGTAAATGTTATAAAAAATCTTGTTCTCTTATCTTTTAGTTCTATTTATTACACCTAAGAGTTTTAGAACCAAAGCAATTCCTTCTATTTAAATGCTTAGTTAAATTCTAATATTAATTATTTTTTTTTGTGATATAAGGAAAGGATTAAGATATCACTCTAGAGCCATTATATCCCATTAAGGCTAGCTTGTTAGTGCCTTTTTTGCCAAAAGATACTACCAAAAAATGAGTGGTTAAACTTCAAAACAACTTGTTAAGCAACCACTAGTTTGTTTGGAATAAGTTGTCTCCCACTCAATTAGGTTTGTAGTACCGCATCTAGAAACTCCCCTTATTCATCAACTAAGTGGCTTCAAAACAAAATGATAAAGTAGTTCACTGGGGTTCCGAGCCAAAAAATAGTAATACTAGGTGATGATCTACAAGTGTCCTTCGCAAATAAATAACAAAGGCTTCAACAAATTGGAGCCACGATTCTTCAGCAACGAACACTTCATCAAGCCTCTTGAAGATGTCCAATCTCATATGTTTCTTTTGGTGCCAAGTGAACAAAGGCCCCTTGAATTCCACATCCTAAAAATCACAATATTTAACATTATCAACAAATTTGCAAATTTAATTGAAATGTGTGTGCTTTCCCCTCTTTTTTAAGTGACTATGGATATCATTAAAGTCACCTAATAATAACCAAGGCATCTAGGAGAGATTAGATAATTTCTATATATCAAACTAAAATAACTCTTGATGAGACCACATTGAACTTGCATACAGATTAGAGCATTGCCAATCTTTAACTCCTAGTTGGGCAAAAATAATATGAATATATTGGGAACCCTTAGAAAAGGTATGAAGATAAATATGTTGAGATTTCTAAAGCACCCATTTTCCACTTGCAAAACTACATGAATTCACAATTTCATGCTTATCAAAACCTGAGAAATTCCACTTTTGTTCCACTATTTTAAAAGGAATATGTGTTTTAAAGCTAAAAATAATATTTAGCCAATGAATCTTAATAAATTCAATGAGATTCCTTTTTACATCCTTATTTCTAGCTCCTTTTATATTCCAAGAAAGTATTTTAAAATTCCTAAAATGAGAAAAGTTCATAGTGATAGATAAAAATAAAGGAGGCCCATAAGGCTCTAATGGTGGGACATTAGTTGAATGTGAAGAAGCATAGTGTTAATCACATAAAAGCTTCAAACAAGCTAGTGTGGAGTGGCCAAATCTACTGCAAGCAAAACACACTGTATGCAAACTTTCATACTTAACCTTCTAACATCGATTATTGAGCCATAATTGAGGGATTAATGGTTTAGTTAGGTCAAGCTCCACACACACTCTCGCAAACCATCCCCTAGAAACATCATGTTATGATTAATCCTCACTAGTATGCCAATACAAGATGCTATTGCCATGTGCACATCATTATTTTAAAACATCATCAATAATTCAAGGAATCTCACCCAAGTCAGAGTCAACTCTATAGTAGCATTCGAAGGAATAAATTGAGGGTCCCATCGACGAATTGTATGGTAGTGATCTTGAAAAACCCAAGTACTATCATTAATCACCTTATCTAAATTTTCATTCTGAATGAACTTCGCCAAGAAGGAACCATAACCCAAGTTCATTAAGTCCATTCCCCTTGTTGGCGTCCAAATTTGATCAAGTAGTTTTGGAATGAATTGGTAATCCACAGATTTATCTAGTAGCCTCACTACCAAAGCCTTTCTCCGTAGAGTAAACAGAGAATACATGAGACGTTGATCCACCAAAACAAAAGCAAGTGTTGGATTCCCTCCCTTAAGCTCAATGAGAACTTGTCTTAAGGCAATAAGATCAACTCCAGTTGCACCAAAAGTCGAGACTATATTCAATAGTTTTTCTCAGAAGAAATCTTTCGACTATTCTTAGTTCTGAGTGCAGAGGGCAATCCATGATTATGAGCATCAATCCTATCGTGCTCATGAAGGATGTCAGGAAGATCAAGTTCACTCGAAGAGGATTGTGGTTGACAAAGGATGCCACAGGTCAGATAGGACACATTAATAAAACCGAATGTATAAAAATTATCAGACTGCTCTCTCACTGTTTTCAGATTAACCTCTATATGTTGTCAAACGGTGGTACTTTTTCCTAAATTCATTATTTCAGAGGACTGCTGCAACAGTGATATTCAGACTTGTTGACATTGCTACGCGGTATTCAAAATGAGAAAGCATGTTTTGCGCTTTTCTTTTTTTTTTTTTTTTTTATGGTTTTTCTGATATATTTCCCTTTTGGTTTTCCTTTAACTTTATTACTTATTTCATAAATTGCGTGGCCCCAACTTTGACTTTCCGCTTTTGGCGGACAGGCGCCGTTGACAGACTCGCACACGTTTACTCAACCAAAATCCAGGAGATTGCTCCGCGTATACAAGCCGAATTTCTTTGCCGTTTTCCTCCGTTTCAAGCGACTATTTTCATGATTAATTACCAGGATAATAATTTCAACAACATAATTCGGTTCTCAGAATCATGAATCCACCACCTCACTCCTGTTAAAATGTGCCGTTTCATGTTCACTCCTAGTAGTTTTCTAGCTCCAGTCTGACTTTACCAGCGCGTTGCTGAAATTTTTTAGAGCACTATTGCCATAAAGTGTTTTCTGGGGTGTGATGCAAAATTTCTCAACGAGTAGTGGCTGCAAAGGCTTTTCCTAGAGTGTTGTACCAAATTTCTGGATTGTTGACTACAAGGCCAACGCAAGAAAGCGGTTTCCTCGAATCTAGATTGCTTGGAGGTGGATAGAGAAGAGAAATGAACAAAGATCAAGTTGACAAGTACAATTTTATGAAAACTAAAGTAAAATATTTTAAATATAAATTTTCTTCAGTTTTATAACGTACATTGAAATTATGACTTGAATGTTTTAATTAAATTCATTGATGAGTTAGTTTCATTCTAATTAAGCATGACCTAAGTATAAGAGTAAAATTAATTGTTTCTAGCAAACTACCGTTTCTTCGCCCGTATGTTTTTCTGGGGCGTTTCCCCTCCGTCGTCAAAGAAAGATTCTTATCATTGGATTGCCAAACTGGGAACCCATCCAGCCATTGCTTTGCTGGTGCCGGTCTCCTCCGTGGAACCCACATAGTTAAAGGTTGGCGTGAGTTGGTGGGTCCACCGCAAAACAAATGCAGGAAAATGACAATAGGAATAAAGAATCTGTTGGCAATTATATTCCTCCGTTTCGTGTGGTAACTATTAGTACTTAATTATGATAAAAGATCTACAGTTAAAGAAGAACCAAGTCACAGCTAAAGATTTTAATTTTGATGAAGTTCCAAAAACCGTTGGGAACTTTTTAACTAATCTTTGTACACTTTTTTTTTTTTTTCCCCAAGTTATATACACATTTTGTTAATTTTTATACATTTTTATAAAAGAGAGATAAATTTCAAAAACATATATGCTTTTAATTTAATTAGTATAGAGGAAGCGTGACTTCCGTTAAGAGGATCTTGACAATATAAAATGTTTTACATTTATTTGTAAAATTAGGTTCAGGTATTATTAAGTTATAGTCATTGAAGTAATTGTCGGCATGAACCTCGTTCATCGAATCTTCGTTGAGAATGTTAGGCATATTGTTGACAAATATACGAGGACGAAAGATGGAGATACTTTAAAAAAAAAGAAAAAAGAAAAATGAAAAAGCAGAGAGGAATGTGATGGGAATGGAGCCGTGCACCGATGCCGCCCAACCTGGTCATCGAAGCTGCTCGATGCCGCCCAATATTATATTATAGCTATAGCTGTCAGTCTTGTGATTTGATGACTCGATTGTTGGAGTCTTGGTAACAGTTTTAGGATACAAATTTGACAAGTAAAATGGGTATTAGTTTTACTTTTCTTTTCTTCCTCATAATGCCGAGTAATTCCTGCGTGTTTTCGGTGGAATGCCAATTAGTCATATAGCAAAGCTTAAGGCAGCATCTGGGGGGTGACTTTCACCTATTTTGTGATGGTTTCCTAATTGTTGACGGAAATAGTAAGCCAAGGCGACCGTTGCTCACGCCAAAAGACTTCCAAGTGGCATAAGTCTTTTCATTCACCATTTATTATTATTCATTTTTAGTAGATTCTCGCAAGTTCGTGCTTTGTTCCTTGAAAATAGTACCTCTTAAAATTCCGATAATAAGTTCAGTTCATTTGCAGTTACAAAAGGAATGGGTTAGGCTTGAGGATTTTTTTTTTTTTTTTCTCACACAACAAAAACACTTATTTTCTATCTATAACATATGTTATTTCTAAATTAGATCGACGAATCACAAGCACTTGTGTCTAAACGGAAACGAAGCTTAGAAATCTGAACAAGAATGAAGTTTTATTATCCACTTGCGTTGTTTCCCTTTTATGATCCAATCTCTAATTAATTTATCTTACCGTCAAGGCTGTCGACGTTGCTTCTTCTGCCTTTCATGGCCACTACAAAACACATTAAATGCAAATTATTTGTATCATTTATGAGAGTGATCCATTGCATTGAATGTATAAAAAAGTCAGATAATAAAAATTAAAATTTGAAAAAAATGTGAAAATTTTTAAATAAATTTATTAAAATTCTTTAATCTGAAAATAACGCATAATAATACAAATAATTAAAACTTAATAAATTTCATGCAAATTTAACAAATATTAATTTTAATTTTAATTTAATTATATGTTTCATTTTTTTTTAAATTATGCATATTATTTAATTATTTTATTATTATAATAAATTAAATAATATATTAATTTAGACTTAATTTTTTAAAATTTTTTATTTAATAATTTGTTAGACAAATATTCTATTTTAAATTTATTATTTCGTTTTAAATTTTATATATAAGTATATAACTTTTTTTTTAGAAAATAATTAATTAATTTTTAACAAAATTTAAAAATTTCTCTTGTTAATTCTTTTATGAATGTTGAAATTTATTAGAGTTATTCTCGTGAAATTTTAATATTGATTTATATTATTGGTTTCCTAATCAACATTAAGTCAAAATTTTATGAATTTATATTTTTTTATTTTACTTGTAAGTCTCATTGTATTTCTTAGAGTTTGATGATTTGTGTAATGTAGCATATATATATATATATATATATATATGATAGACAAAATAGTTTGAGGAAGACACTGAGTATTGCTGACAGCTTTAAAAGAAATCTCCTGTTGTTTTTCCTTTTCTACGACAGGTAAGAGTTTCAGAGCATCGATAGGTCAAAGAATTCTGAGGTGAATTCGATTGGTTTCATCATTGTGTTGTCAATTTGCCAAATGTTCACAAATGTAAATATTAGCTTTCCTGGGCACAGCTAACTGGCGGTGTTTGTGATTTCTGCAATTAAAGTGATGGGATGGCATCCTCGGAGAGAGACCTTTTTAATTGATGCTTTATTATTAATAATAATAAATTTGCCGAGAAGAAGATTTCAAGTGTGGTCACATGGGATACCTCTGGCATAAAAAAATTGCACGAGGTGAGACTTTTACAAGCTATGTTGACTAATTTTTTACAGGAAGGTTCGTCACTTATTTTTAATTTATATTTTATACTTTAAATTATTTGGTCTTAGATGAAAATTAATAAAAATAATTTATCTCAATATTTTCTCTCAGAATTGAATTTTGCATTAGATGCTATCTATAATAACTTATAAGAAGATGAAAGTTAATTTTCAACATTATTAGCTCTAATCAAATTTATGTAATTATTTGTATAATTTTCTTGTTAATCGTTATATATATATATATATGTATCATACCTACGTGAGAGAGGATCCGCTGTATCTCATATGGTCATATGGTATAAAAAAAATTAAGAAACCCCGCGGCAGAGATAATAAGACAAAAGTTAAAAAGGATAAAAAATCAGAAAGGCTCAGGCGCCTTTTTCTTGTCGGTAAATTGTGAGATAGCTTTATGGATTATGCCCCACAAGTTTAGCGGTAAAAATTACGCAGACGGCTTGCTCTAATCATTACAATCTTCAATGAATCGAAAATCAAAACTAATGCGGCCCCTCATGAATCGAATGACATCCGATTTTCTTTAAAATTAGGATTTACTAACAACAATTTTACATTTTGACTGCTCAAAATTACAGTCTGTTTATTTGTTAAAAAATAACTTATATATGAAAAATAGTTCTCAAAAAAAAAATTTTACAAAAAAATAAATTTTTTTTCACCGTGCGTGCAAAAATTTTGCCATAAATTTATTATTATAAATAAAAATATGTTAAAAATAATTAATTTTTTATTATGTAATAATTTTAGCATTAAATGATAAAAAAAAAAAGAATTTATTGTGATATACAGTTGACAATCAGCCATTGATGAGAAAAACGATGAATATTTGTTATAAAAAATTGATTGTTTGTTTTGTTAAATTTATAATTATTTTTTTATTGATTATATATTTTAAATTTTTTAAATACAAAATAAATAAAGAAAATGTTTTTTTTTTTTTTTAAATTATGGGTAAAGTATAATATATGGCACGCATTCTGGAAAGAGATGATTAATAATTAAAATTTTAATAGGTTAGCATTGTTCTTTTCAACAACCAACACCTCTAGCTTTTCTTTTGGGATTTCCGGGTTCCCGGCGGAAAAGTGAAAACAATGTTATATCAGACTTAATATATAGTTTAATCAAAATTCAGCCGCCAGCAAACCAACCCCAGACGGAGGAGACGCTTTTGCCAAAGTAGAGTGAGAATCGATATTGTTACCGTCGGGCAGCTTTTGCTCCTTCTTCTTCTCCCATTCGCATTCGTCTAACAGTTCAACTTTTCTCTCTCTCGCGCTCGGACTCTCCTGCAAAAACAGGCCTTTTGTTTTTTTATTTTTATTTTTTTGGTGGGTTCAAATTTGTTGCTTTAAGAATTCTTTTTTACTATCTTTCCCATCATCCTCTCTTTCTTCTCTCTCTCCCTGTGCGGTTTCTCTCTAGAGAGAAACAAGATATGAGCAAAGAGAAGGAGACAGAGAGAGGAGGAGGAGATCAAAAGAAGCTGCTTATGGGCGTGCTGGTGAACTGCGCTACAGAGCTTAAGCTTCTTTTAACGGCTCTTTTAATCCTCTGCAGCGTTGCTACTCTTCTACAGTTCTTGCCCTCTCGTTTCACCATCTCCACTTCTGATCTCCGTTTCTGCATCTCCAGAATCTCCACCACCGCCACCGGTGACGCCGCCGCCGCCACCGCCAACGCCACCGCCATCGCCGCTAGCATTAACCAAGTTGCTCCCCTGATTTCCCCTGCAGTGCCGCCGCCCCTTCCTGACCCACCACGGCCGTCCATCGAAGAAGAGAAAGTACTTGACAATGGGATCGTAAAGCGTGCTTTCAATCCTCACGGTGCGGCCGCTTACAACTTCATCTCCATGGGCACATACAGAGGCGGACTTGCCACTTTTGCGGTCATAGGTCTGTCTTCGAAGCCCCTTCATGTCTACGCTAAACCCACCTATCAATGCGAGTGGGTACCGTCCAACTCCTCCGCCAGCCCCATCATGTCTGGCGCCTACAAGATCCTCCCGGATTGGGGGTACGGCCGTGTTTACACTGTCGTGGTAGTGAACTGTACTTTCTCCCAGCCCATCAACGCCGACAACTCTGGCGGGACCTTGTTCCTACACGCCTCCACATCAGGCGGTGGCGACACAAATGTCAACGTTACAGACAGATTTGAAGTTCTAGGAGAATCTCCAGGGAGTGTAGACTTCAACCTTTTCACGTCGAAGCCCAAATACGACTATTTATATTGTGGGTCGTCTTTGTACGGAAATTTGAGCCCAGCCAGAGTGAGGGAATGGATAGCTTACCATGTGAGGCTGTTCGGAGAGAGATCCCATTTTGTGATACACGACGCTGGCGGGGTGCATCCGGAGGTGATGGAGGTTTTAAAGCCGTGGATGGATTTGGGTTATGTAACATTGCAGGATATAAGAGAGCAAGAGAGGTTTGATGGGTACTACCACAACCAGTTCATGGTGGTGAATGATTGCTTGCATAGATACAAGTTCATGGCCAAATGGATCTTGTTCTTTGACGTTGATGAGTACATTTATGTTCCGCCCAAGAATACCATTAAGTCTGTGATGGATTCCCTCTCGGACTATAGCCAATTCACAATCGCGCAGATGCCCATGAGCAGCAAGCTCTGCCTTTCTGCTGATTATGGTAGATACTACAGGTCTGTTACTTATTCTGTGTGTGTGCCTTTTTTTTTTTATTTTTTATTTCGAAGGAGTTCAATTTTGCTGAATCCGTAGAGATGAATTGGTATCCACGATACTCCTGGTGGTGACGCATTAACTGAGCTTGACTGTTCTTTCTTACCGGCTTGAAGCAGTAGTTTCTCTGAGTTCTGGTTCGTTTCTCGCTGGATGTTCTACTTGCGATGACCGATTAAATTTAGTTTTTCCATTTCGACAAATTACCTTAAATTTTAGTATTTACACGTTGATATTGCTCTTTTTTGCTTCATCAATAGTACAACAATGTATCTAATAAGTGGCCTACAGCTTGCGTGAGAAGGGAATGGCAGTTTAAGCGATTTTGATTGTCTTTTATAAGTAGTTGGGTCCCGGTAGATTAGTGCGATCCTGTTCATATTTGGTGGCAGTTTAATTCATATGGGAACCTAAAATGAGAAAGCTAAATATAATATCAAATGTTGTACGCATGTTTGGAATTATTCTTCTGTTGTCGATAGTGTGATCTTTCCCTCTTTTCTATACTAGTGCAGGTGGCAATGAGGTGGGTTTGTACTTTGTCCTGTAGCTGATTGTCTATATTTATAATTAGGACTTTGTCAATCCTTCTCGTTGCTGACTTTTGTTGCTCAATGGGGAATGAATTACTGATGTCTTCTTCCTCAATTATGAAGGGGTGCACAAGGACAATGATCAAGACGGTGCTAGTTGTGGTGGTGGGAAAAAAATCCAACACCGTGATGTAATTAACTGAATTAGTTTTGAAGGATCAGTTATATTGATGTTGATATTAAGATTACGCTAATGCTGATTTGGTCGGAAAACAAGAGGGGAGATTGATTCCTTCTTGAAATCATGTTTCTTTTGCCATGTAATAGATGTGTGATTGACTCAATTCTTGTTAGATTGTCTGTAGTTTGAAAAGGAAAGCTGCTTTCAAACGTCAGACCCAACTTCATAATTTGTCTTTTGATTGACAGGAAATGGGGGATCGAGAAGCTTGTGTACAGAGACACCAAGAAAGGCATAAGGAGGGACCGTAAATACGCAATCCAACCGCGTGGTGTGTTCGCAACCGGCGTTCACATGTCTCAAAACCTGGTCGGCAAGACGACCCACAGGGCAGAAGGAAAAATCAGATATTTCCATTACCATGGAACCATTGCGCAGAGACGAGAGCCCTGCCGCAATCTGCTCAATGTGAGCAGGATCGACTTTGAGAAAACTCCTTACGTTTTGGACACCACAATGCGAGACATTGCCTGGGCTGTCAAGAAATTCGAGTTCAAAATGATTGGGGACAGGTTACAGCATACCAAGCAATAACAAGATGATCAACTTTATTTTACTCTTTATTTTTAGTTCACTTAATAAATAATTTTCCTTTTTTTTATTATTTTTTTATTTCTTTGGATTGTCTAATATCCGTTGGATGGAGCAGCAGAAAGATTCATTTGGGGTGCCTTTTTGTATTATAGTGGGTTTTATTTTTATGGGCACAGACAGAGATGATATTATGTTCATATAATATGGTAGATGTTGCATTCTTTTATTTTTTTTATTATTATTTAATTATTATTATTATTATTTTTTTTTGGCTCTTTTTGGCTTCTGCCCATATTTTTCCGGATCATAATAACATTATTCGGGTGATTTTGTGTCGGTGAGGTGGTGTCCACCGCCGCCGCCGCCCATGGGAGGTGACGGATGTGCTTGGCCGGCTTAGCCGTGTCTCTAACGCTTCCTCTGGGTTTTCTCATCACGTGGGTTTATCATTTATGCCTGGGTATGCTTCATTGTAGAGGAGGGGTTTAACATGGAATTTTGGGAGAGAAGTAAAGCAAAGCAACATGGGTTTATTATTTTGGGTGTGGAGCACAGGCTGTCATCTTTTTGTATTCTTTTGACAAGTCAAAAGGAGCGGGTTGGTGAAATGACATTGGTCCCATTTGGACGTCCCATCTCGTAACTAATAATCCCTTATCCCTTGACAATTTGGGTGGTCATCATAATTTAAATGGGCTTTATTTATGCAAAATTTTTGGTTTTTAAATTCAATAATTTTATTTACCTAAAAGTAATCGACTACTTTTGAAATAAACGTGCAAATCACCCTAAATGTGGGATCAAGTAACATAGTGTTCCAGTTCCCAATGGAGTACGAATGAATTTCACAAATATGCTACAATTATTAACTCAATCTGATTCCCCTTTTCTCCTTTCGTCAAACCCCAAACAAAAAGGAAAAGAGAGCCCTCCTAATTTCCCATATTCCCATGTACGTGGTTGGAATTTGGAATCATTTTTTTGTGTTTCAAGCAGAACGAAGAGAGCTTCTTTCTAAGATTTGTTGGGTAATTAAGACTAGAATTCCATTTCAAGTATAGATGACGAGAAGGGAACAGAAGGAGACAACAAAGTATTTTGACTTAGAAATCACTGGGTAGAAAGACGTAAAAATACTCAAACCTTCCTCTAATTTTAATTCGCAATAGAATTGAATGGCTACAAATTTACTTTAAAGTTTTATTGTTGTTGTCACGTGCAATTAATCACGACGATGTTGGCTCGATACATATCGTAGCATTGAAACATAATTAAAATACATGTGTCTAAACAAGCGGTCCGATGAAACACAAAGACGGTCATGCACGCAATTGTGTTTAAAACTCAGGTGAACTAGTCATACATGTGCCTAAACGGGTGGTCCAATAAAATTCAACATTGGTTAAAGAACTGGGTGACAATTCTAGATTTCCTCGGATACAGTGGACATAACTTAAAATTTTCCACAGAAAAAAATCGTATCGGAATAATCCCATTATTTGAGATTTCTTTTTAAAAAAAAAAAGAAATGGCAACGTTAATCTATGCCGTTGGCGGTCCCATTGCTTCAAGTGTTTGTGTATCGCACATAAATAAAACAACCATGTTCTGACTGTAATATTCTCCGCCGTACGCTAAGTTTCCGATAGTTTTACAGTGGTGGTGTGCCCATGCGCCGTCTGTCAGGCAGAACTTCACAGCCCCCTTTAATTTCATTCCTCTGTCCTTTTTCATCCTTTAGCCTTAGAAAAATTGTACCGAATTTGCAGTTTAACTAAAATTAAACCAAGAAAAAAGAAAGGACAGTTTCTTATGGCCAGTGGGAGTATTTTGACTTTTTTTTTTTTTTGGGGGTAAGTTAAAAAATTAAGCATTTGACTCTACTTTCGTCTAATATAATTAGGGTCCATAGTCTACACGTAAAATTGGAATCTGCAACAGTCAAACAAATGGCACACGTTGTGTTTTTTAGTCAATTAGAATGCGCTAATTCGCCAAAAATCATACAAAAGAGATCTACCTCAGGACAGCACGAGGCAAGCTAACGCCACCCATGTCCGTCCTCCAGGAAATGACGCGTATATTGGAGAAAGAAGTGAATTGTTGCCACCAGGTCATTTAGGACTTGGGATGGCTGCACACATCGGGACATCATTTGCGTAAAAATTGAAAGTTCTTGCCGTATGCGAACAGGAGTGATGAGTTCATTTCATCCTTTTATAAGTTGTCTATAAAAGCTTTTTGGTGTCACGTAACATGCTAAATGGGGTCAAAGACAAAGACCCCAGCAAAATTTTGTTGCATCTCTAAAACTCCAGCAATTGATCTTGCCAGGTAACCAGTCAAAAATGAAAAATCTGAGTTTCCAACTGTAACAAAATTCAACTTTTTGTTTTGCTCTTTTCTGCTGTTGTAATAACCTTTCCAGTCCCCCAATTATTATCTCTTATTTTTTATTTTTTATTTTTAAAAAATTGAACAAAAGAAGAATAAGAAGAAACTCATAATGAGGATATATCTATTTACAGCTTAGCTAATTATCAAAATAATATTATCTTTATGTCGTTTGTTCCCATAAAGAAATTTATGGAAAGGTTCCAACTGGGGATAGACACCCTTGAAGAAGGCAGGCAGTGCTCACTGGCCACAACTTTGCTTCTTTTGTATTTTGAGGGCATTGTCAAAATAAATGATTAAAACTTGTGGGACACGGCACATGAGGTCACGTAGAATCGGAATTTAAATGCTCCTTCATTGTTGTTTATTATTATTTACCTGTGGAGGTTCTTTGCTTCCATTTGGGCTAGGTTTTGACAGATGGGGGGAGTAGGGCTAGGGAGGAATAGAAGCAATTCCCTCATTTGCATTATTTTATATCTGCCTAACCAACCCCAATCTCTCTCTCTCTCTTTATTTTTTTTGGCTATTTATTTTTTACTAATTAAATTCAACTTCTGCTATAGCTATTTAACATTCATTGAGTAATTATCCATCCCTCTGTTGTTGCCCTTCCTTCCAAATTCCGCCAGATATCCGAGTTGTTGTTGGTATTTGTTGCAGACAGAGATTCCATCACACTGGGCAGGAAAGGGTGGGTAAGTTGCAACGACAAGCACAAAAAACGATTAATAGAGATGAAAGAGACCCACAAATATAAATTATCAGTGTAAAATGGTATCCATGTCCGGCCCCAGCATTCCTTTTCCTCCCTTTTTCTTTGCTGTTCATCGGTTCATGTCACGCTGATGCACTATTTAGATTAAAAAAAGAAAAAAAAAAGCTTTTAGTGAAATTGTCAATAACCCAAATATTATTATGCACTATCCACAAGAGCTGTTAAGTTGAAGATCTATGGACATATAATTAAACGGTGTTTGAATAAAAAAGTTAAGAGAAAGAAGATTGCTCTCTCATTTGTTGTATGGATTCGATGGAAATTAAGGAAAAGAAAAGGGAACAGAAAATTTTAGAACTAAATTACTAACCTATCCATATTACATATTACATTACATGACAACAAATATTTATATTTTTATAATAATATATATATATATATATATATATATATATATATATTTTAAGTGGAAAACATGATACTTTGTACAATACTGTATTATTAGCAATAATTTCCAAACGTTTGTCTCATTGTTTCGTTTGAACGAAAATATTAGCTAGAACAAAAATCGCAAGTAGTGGGCCAAACAAAAAGCTACAAGATTTATGTAACCCACAGACGATTTTCAAAGAGGAGAAAAAAATGCAATTACGAGATTAAAAATTTGAACCGGGACCGCTTAACCGACAATTATAAGTTTTGAATTACGAGATTGACCCGATTCAATGGTGGTTCAGAATCAAAATTGTCGTCGGCACCACGTTACATCATGATTGTCGGGGCGATCGAGACCAATTAAAAATTGATTGCATTGATTCAATTTTTGACTTTTATCAGTCTTTCGTATTCTTGTCCACTTGACCTGGCACCTTTCAATTTTCATTGTTTCCCTTTGGGTTCACGCGAAAGAGTTAATCATTTTCTCTGCTCGGAAAATAAGATTGTGTCAATGCACACAGAAGATGACACATTTTCTGTTGATGGTTTTGTTTCTACATTTTGAGGAATGCTTAAAAAAATGCACGGGGGTTCATTAATGATTTTTTTTTTTTAAATTATTGTTATTATTATTATTTCAGCCGGACTTTGTGTTGCAGCGATATGAACCGCTATGCCTAAAGCATGTACCCTGGTGCCATCAAAGGTTTAAGGACCCTTGACGAGTATGGCGCGTTACATGACTTCTTGTAATTCCCAAGGATATGCGCGAATTGACATCGTTCTCTAAATCCAGTTAAAAAGCAGAAAGATTGAAAATTGAGGTTTGTAAAATGAGAATTATATCTTTTATGTGAAAATTAATTTATTATTTCGAGATTTTTTTAAATTTTTTTATTCATGAATATATACTTACTTTTTTCATTAAGAGAAAAAAAAAAAGAAAGATAAAAAAGCTTTGGTCAGGTGGATTTTGGAAATGTCAGTTTGAAGCTTGATGGTGCCCCTCAAGTTGTTCAGGAGATTATAAGCAACGTAGAAAACCAGCGACAAGTCATTATATTGGGAATTGAAGGCTGTATAGTAATCACCTAAACGCAGCATGGTTTTATTTCTACTTTCCCCATCTTTCTCATCAAGTCGGTGAGAAAAGAAAAGAAGAAAAAAAACTGCTGGTCCCCACACTGCATTTTAATCGATTTTCACACAGTTTTCTCTCGCACGGTTTTTCAGACAGACGATTTTGACTTCTCCTCGCCAATTTTTATTTCGCTACGTTTTCTTTCCCGAAGCAATTCTCTCGAAACAAACACACTATTAATCAAGCCTGTGGAATTAATTCTAGTTTCTCTCAAACGTGACTCAGTCTAACTCACCCTGGCTTCGCCAGAAAACAAAAAATGGGAAGCTGATGTGCCAGCATCAAGGCACAAAATCCGCATGTAGGCACACGCACAAAACATCAGTTGCTAGAACACTCAAGCCAATAAAACAAAACAAATGCAGATCCGTCCATTCAGTAGTTACTCATTGGAACCATTGACCATTGCCTGGCCAGTAAAAGGGTGATCACATATGATTATTACAACAGTTGGATTCATGAACAGTTTCACTTTACATTCCATTTCGATCTCTAGAAGAATGAGGCCTGCCAACATGGATCATACATTTTCCATAGGTATGTATATAACACGGGTACGCGCAAGGTGTGGCAAATAATAATACTATTGAAGAGAGTTATAAAATAGGATCAATACAACCGAGATACCAATGACAAGTGGAAAGGCTGTGACCAGGTACAGTGCTCCATAACCCTGCAAGAGAGTGAGCTTTCTTTGTTACAGCCTCGAATATTTTTTGTGCAATTAAACTTGACAATTCTTCACCATTCATTTGAGCCTCGCAATATGATGCATCTGAAATTCCATTCCCCGTGAGGTGCAAACAAAAACGTAGATCCATCTATGTTTACTAAAATACAGTGGTTAACTTACAAGTTTTTCAAAAACAAAAAAAAAGTGTGGTCATCAGTCAGTCGTTGTTCGAACAACTATTTGTCACTGTATTCTGATCTCTTCCCCACCTTTCCGATTAGTAAAATTCATTTTGGTCTGAATTGATGTTAACAGTAAAGTTACTAGGTTATGACCTCCTTAAGGTTACAGGTTCGTGTATGTCATTTGAGACATGCCTAGCTGTGTATTCCAAATCTTTTAAAGTCAAAAGAATTTAGGAGCTATATGAACCATGACTACAGTAGAAGAGTAGAATAAGCCAAAGTTAAAGGATTAATGCCGAAGACACACAACATCCAGCAAACTGTTGTTTAGAACTAACAGTCTAACAAATATCTAGGCTAACAGGTGAGATTTACACAGAAAAAACTAGAAAGGAGAACAAACCACAGCTGGAGGCACATCTGTGTCATTGTTAGTGTCAGCCTCTTCAATCTCTGCAGCTGAATCCCAGTCAATTTCCAATCTTTTAGCAGCCTCTCGAGGATCTACCCCAGTGTCAGTAGCTTTTGCATACAAGGACTTGCTTGGTTTTGTTTTTGCTGATTCAACCTACTGACAATAAACATAACATGCATGAATGAAATCCAGAAAGGAATCATCAGAAATATGGGTTCATTGAGGTATCATGTGGCAGGAAGATAAAAATAAGTTAGTGCTCAGAGGGAAAAGTTTTCATGATGAATGATCCACTTCAAATTAAGAAAAAACAATGATTTACACGCATAAATGCTTGCAGATAAGCTCTAGACTTCAACTTGAGGTTAAATTACACCACTCATGCAAGTCAGATTTAATCATGCAATGTGAGACAATCAAACATATCTAATCAAGCCGACATGTGAAATGTTAGATCTTCTACAATGTTTATTCTCTCAGAGACACTAGATGGCCTTCGACTATAGCTGCGTTGTACCATTAAAACGCAATATGACAACAATTTTATTGCCATTAAGCTTCTCTATTAAATGTGGACATGAACCGTGGGTAATGAAGTACTTCCAAGCATCATTTGACAACTAGACGTAATGATCCACAGAAATCAATATTCACAGATTAGGGAAACATAAGATACACAGGACATGGTATGAGATTAAAGAGTATTTCTTTTAAACTTGTTTTTCCCCTCATGAATAACATTGTAGTGGTCAATTACAAATCTAATACCTTAAATTTTTTCCCATCAAAACTATGAAGAATAAAATTGCAAAAACTTGTCTGAGACCCTTTTGAACTTGTTAATTTTCCCCAAGTAAGTGTTCCCAAAGCAAGTGCCAAAGGAATCCACATTTGACTTATACATATAACTTAGCTACTTTCAGCCATCCTTGAATCTACCAATATTTTGTTGCTAATGTTGAAGGGAAATTTCCTTATTTGCTATGCCAGGAGTTGAAAAAAGAAGATGCAAAATAAGACAAGAATAAATAACTGAAATCTTCATATCGGTTGTTTCCACGTAAAGGCCTTATTGGAATGATACCTTGACCCTAACCTCACTGATGAAGAGAATGTTATCAATAACTCTAAATGACACAAAAGAAAAAGAAAACTTTTCATTAACTACATATTACTAAAATAAATGCATCTCATGCATAAGGAACTATAATATGTTCAGTTCACAAGATTACCTCTAAATTTGGCCAATTTATCATCTCCTCAGCAAGCATTTGAAGTGCAATGCGATTTTTTGGGGTTTTACCTTCATTTACCTAGTATAAATCAGCATAAAGAGAATGAATGAAAATTTGTTTAAAAAAAAAAAAAGCTTTTCTGTTTGATAAACTTTTTGGATCTTTTAATATAAAAAAGAAAGCAACTTATTCTTAGCAACTTATTCTTGTTCTGTGGACCAACAGAAGGGACCAAATGCCTGCAGAACATGCTCAATTCACAAATAATAAATAATAAAACCAATGGAAGGACATCAGAGATACAAGAAATACTGAAAGTTTACTTGACATGCTAATAGGCAAGTCGACAAACTAAGAGATAATGGTTAATGCACACTTTATACTTAACAAGCATAAAGGTGAGAATGGTACCTATGGTTCAATTACTAACTCAAGCTTGAACTTCTTCCCTATAAGGGTCAAGATTTGTGAAATAGATACAAAAGCCCCTCAAGCATTGAGAAGCAGTCAATAAGATTTCAAGGTTTTTTTTAAATTTTTGGGACTTGCTAAGCATAGATTTTTCCATGGAAATTATCAGTGTTGTTTTTTCCTCTTTTTTCAGCCTTGTTACCCATTAGCATAGATCCTAGGAATTAAGAAAAGTTGCAGTGTAATCAACATAGTAGAGAGTAATTGCATGTTAGTGATGGTAAACACAGTGAACAACTTCAATCTGGTTCCAGTAAGGTATCTACAAGATGTGGCATTATCATGTTTTTGTTTATGAGCAGAGCAGCATATACACCTAAGCCAAATCCACGCAATGCCAATTAACTGGTAAACTATAAAAAGATATGCTTTGAAACACTAGAAGACATTATTCTCAAAGATATTCTTAATGACTAGAAACAGAATTATATAATTTCCTCCACGCTAGGATAAGCAGCAACCAACAATGATCTTGCCATATAGCAGTACAATCAACTAAGGATTTGTATAAAACATCAATGTATTGAACTGGGAAAATTTTACTTGTTCTAGAGCTTCAACCAAGTCATCTCTGGTCGGGGCATCAGGGTCTTCAATGCCAAGGAGTCTCCTACGCTCAACCTCTCTCGGATCCTCAATCATTACTGTCAATTTGACCTATAAATAGAGTGAAAAGTTGGACATTGAATTGGCAATTGCAGCAGCCCACCGCAGAGGCACAGAAAGGAACAACAACAAGAGTAAACACTAGAAGAAGAGAAATTACCTCATTGAAAAGCATGTCTCTGTTTTTCCGGAGAAGCTCCAGCACCTAATTAGAAACACAAGCATACATGTATTGCTAATTTGTTGATGAAAAGAAATCAAGAACCAAACCTTTTACCATTATTATTGTTAGCTGTAAAAGAGAGCAGGAAACCCGAAAAAAACACAGACCCTTTTAATTTCTTGAACGAATTGGAGGTCTTGAGGGGTAGGCCGAACCTCTCCTTCATCATCACCAGCTTCTTCATTTTCTTCGTTTTCTTGTGCCGGTTCTTGAACACTCAGTTGTTCTATATCATCTCTGCCAACAGACAAGCTAGTTTTGTTTCTCCTCCTACTTGGGATACTGCTACTGTTACGGTCACGGAGGCTGTGGTATTGGAGACAAAGATTGCCCAATCTCGTTCTCAGTCCCTCCTTCAAAGAAGAAGGAATGTATCGTTGGGGGTGGAAGAAAAGGTTGTGGGTTTGTAGACAAGAGGATGAAGACGAAGAAGGCAGTGGCTGGGCAGCTTGCAAAGCCACCGTCCTAGCCATATTTTTCTTTTTCCTTTTTTCTTCAATAAAATTGAAGGAGTAGTGCGTATATACTCTATAGTAAAAAAAAAATTAATATTAAGTTAATTAGTTCATACTTATTTTAGAATAAGTAATTTATTTATATGAATTATATTGACCACGGATGGTATATTAAATAATTCTCTTTCAAATTATTGATTTTTGTTGGATTGGTCAATATAACTTGAGGAGTTAGTTGATGGTAGGCTGCGAGTTGAGCAGGTCCCCCAATTCGCGGAACTTGCTGGGCTGCTTCCAAGCAGCCTACCGCCTGTCTTTATAAATCCAATGGGCCTTTTTCTTTCTTTTTCTTAAATGTTTTCTAGGAATCCAAAGGGGGAAAATGGTAATCTCCCGCCCAGAGAGGGAGGGAGGTGATTGGAACTTGGAAATGGTCTTTCTCCTAGTGTATTTGCTCTCTGGGACAATTTTTCCCCTTCGTTAGGGGGGAGCTTTTATCAAACTAGAAAAAAGAAACTGCAAAAAAGCTTTTATCAAAGGTAAATATAGGCAATACAAGTTTGTGCTTCCTGGAAAGGTATGAGAAATCAGGGATAGTTTCGTCTTTAGATAAAATAAACTCACTCTGTCTTTTATAACCCTTCAATGGGCTTTAATTATTCACTTATGAAAACAATTTTTGTTATTTTTAAACCGGCAAAATGTTGCAACCGGGTAATAGGGAAATTGCTGAATTGCCAATGAGACGTATCAGAATTCCAGACTGACAAGGGTTCAAACTGGTCTCCTCTGCCTCTCTCTCTCTCTCTCTCTCTCTCTCTCTCTCTCTCTCTCTAAGCATTTTTGCACACTCTCAAAGAGGAACAGTCAAGGATGCAGAATCACGACCAATTGTAGGGATATGCCATCAAAGTCGTTATAATTGAGGTCTCATCTAAGCTTGATTTGTTATGTTAAGAAACAGTTGGTATAATCGTAAGATTCTATCAAAAAATTAATTAATACTAAAAAATATAATTTGTAATTAAATATTTTTATATATCAACTCAATAATAATAAATAAAATTATAACGATACTCTTGTCACTAAAAAAATAATTTCTTTCTATTTTTTTTAATAATTATTAAAAAAATAATTGTCATAAATTAAAGATTTTTTTTTTTTTGGCATTTGACTACTTATTTACTTTATTTAACATTTAAAGTGAAACAAAGATATAAATTTGTGTTTTTTTTATATTATTGATGAAAATGGGCTTTCAAAACACAAGAATTGACTCGTCTTCATCCTCAGACATCAAATAAGGTGCAAAACAATAGGTAACAAGTATAACAATAAGCGTAAATAGTAAAAATCTAATTTATCATGAGATTTACAATATATTTTAGTCAAAGAAATTAAAATTTAAAGACTATTATAAAAGAATTGTAAATTGTAATACCATATTAAAATTCTACCAATTTTATAATTTGTGAACGACAAGAAAAAGTAAACGCTAACAAAAAAAAAAAATTTCTATTATGCTTATAAGGGAATGCTCACACGGTTCATTTATATTTGTGAACGACAAAACACCCATTTGCTTAAAATTAATGCATAACTCTAAATTCACTTTTCTAAAAATTAATATAGGATTCCAATTATTTTTAAATGATTTATGTGAGCTTATATATGTGCATACGACCATGTCCTAGATATATATGTGTCCTTCTATTTTTAAAATTAGTGTGACCCGATGCCTGTATTTGGTCATGTCTGCGTTGCTCTGCATTCTTTCGTGTCTCTGCTTCGTAGGGAACCGTCAAATGAATTGGAATAAACACTCAGATGGTGCCAGCTGCTTTGATATCATTCTCCCGGTACAACTTCATGCATTATTTGCTTAGTAAGCTTTTTAAATTTGCTCATGGGATTAGAAAAAAAACCAAAAAAGAAAATCTAAATTATTGTCGAGCACCTGATTACTTGCTCTCCCACCCGTGAATACGCATTTGATGAGCAAATTTGGATTCTGCCCATTAAGTGATTTGCAACTGTCACAAAATTTCAGACCAAAGCAGGTGTTGAAATTCACAGACCTTATAAACAAAGATATGTCATCATAGATAAAAAAATAAAAAAGTTAGAGTCATAAGTAAAATAAACACAGAAATAAGTATTAGTGCATTATAATTATTATTTATAATTATAAAAAATATATTAATTATAATTATTAATAATAGATTAATATTTATTTTATATTTAATTCAGATTCTTTATAATAAAATTTTTAAAATAAATCAAATTCATCTCTTTGACACAATTATATGGACATCAAAACTTCAACTACAACAATAAAACTAAAGGCTTGAGGATAATTTTTTGATAGATTATTCTTGATAGTTTTATATGCTTAGAGTCATTTAATATATATATATATATATATAAAATAAATAAAATTTGAACTCTATATTTTGGATCTTAATATGATTCTAGTAATTGTTGATATCTTTTTTAGTGGTTGTTTTCTTGCTAAATTAATAAATCTTATTTTTTTTTTGTTTTTATTTTAGTCTTTAAAAATAAAGATAAAACAAGTATCTTACAATTTTGTTAAAAAAAGGTTGTACATCATAATAATAAAAAAAAAAAAAAACTCTATCAACATACTGAATACCTGGATTAAAATTCAAACTCATAATTTTTGACACATGAACAAACAACATTTGTGCTACCAGTTGTTGTAATATATCCTTTATTTTCCCTGCTTAATCTAGTTTATCATGTTATTGGCTATAATTGGCTAGAAGGACACGAAATGTGGATCATATAAGATAATGGAGGTGGTCACCTTGTTTCCGCGAAGAATGACGAGCTATGCATACATACGAGGGTTACGAATGGAAGAAATCATCTAGTCACCAATATACCAATAACTAATTACTATTAGAGTTTCGTCATTGGGATTGAGAAAATCAATTTGAGTCTGTTTAAGTAACATTACTTAAATTAAATTAATATATATTTTTTTAATTTAAATTTTTTGCATAAGGATCTCTAAATGTACATCAGGGCATTACCTGAGTGAGTCTTGTATTAAATTGCATCTATTTCTTATGGCTCAATACCATTTTCCTTATGATTATTAGCCTTTGATAGCAACACTACCATACCAACAATCATAATGGAAATGCTAATTGTTAATCCTTCTCACCCATGGCCTTGCCCTTCGTGTTTCTTGGCTTCGAAAATACACACGCGCGCACACATATATCCATTAAAATTAAGAAAAAAAAATTTTAACTTATTTATATGTTAATTTATCGTAAATCCTCAAATTAACAAAAATAAATGTATAGGAAAAAAAGAAATGAATTACTTATAATTTTTTTTCTTAAAAAATTCTTTTAAATTCGTCTATTTTTATTAAAAAAATATTTTTCAATTGTTTTCTATGTTTTCTTATGGTTTTGGTATTTTTGTTTCTTGACTTTGTAAATTTTTATACTTATATTTATATATAAGTATATTTTATTTAAATTATTAGAAAGATAGTGAAATATTTATATGAAATTATTTATTTAATTTAAAGTATTTGTAATTAACTTAATTATTAATTTTTAGTTTTTACTAGTATTTTAATAAAAATATATTCACTCAATTACAATATACTATGTATTACAATTTAACCATTTCACACTAAAAAATTTTCATATATATCTAAAATTTGCACAATATAAATACCTATAATTATGGAAAATAAAAAAAAATAATTTATAAAAAAGATCATAAATTCCAATTTTTGCTTTTTTAGAATGGAAAAGTATTTTTAAATTAATCTTTTTTTCCTAAAAAATAAAAAATACTTATAATTTTTTTATTTTCCCTTTTGTTTTCTTATAAAGAAAAAACTCTTCTCAAAGTCATTTTTTTAAATACTCATATTTAAGTTTCTTTTTAATCTTTTATTTAACTAAAATATAAATAAAAATATATTTTTTAATAAATATGATAAATTCATATATTATACAAGTCTAATACTAGTATATACATGCATTGCTAAAGTTGAAGGAAAACCTTAATTTACTTATATGGTGACTTCTTACAAATCTTTAAATTAAGAAATATAAAAGCTAAAAGAAGGAAAAGAATTAATTATGAATTCTCATTTTATTTTCTTAAAAAGGAAAAAGAATTTTTAAGCATTCTACCTAGAGCTTGACATTTGCTTGAAATTCATAACAGTTAAACACCCCCCGGATGAATAGGCAAGTTGAGGTTACTAATAAGTCAATCATATAGGACCTCATGAATAAATTAGGCAAGTTGAAAGAGCAAAGGGCAAATGGGTTGTTTGTTATCCTCTGGGCTCACAAAACTTCTAGATCGACTATTAGGAAAACTCCTTTCATCCTTGCTTTTTTTTTTTTTTTTTGGAAGCAATGCTAGCAGAGGAGGGGAATCAAACGATCGTTTTGAGAATTTTCAGGATGATGTAATTAGTAAGAACTTGCAAATTAGACTTGATTTGTTGGAGAAAATAAGGGAACACGCATGTTCAAACAACAGTCTACTAGCCAAAGGTGATTTAATACCATAATAGGATAGTTAAGAAATGTCTATTTTAGGGTAGCCTAGTTTTATGCAAATGAAAACTAAGCAAAAGTGATGAAGGAGCTAGTAGATTACCTTAAATTGGGAAGACCCTTAAAGGTTAATAAAAGTATTCAATTGAGGAGTTGTAGACTCAAAGAATTGGATGAAACTTTGATCCCTAGTGTATGAAACTTAATAAGCCTTAAGATATACTCTCAATCGCTATCTTTTGTAGTTGTTTTTTTCCATTTTATTTTGTAAAAGGCACTTGTACCTATAAGTTGTAGTTCACAATAAATAAATGGATGAATCCCCCATCAAATGAATGTAATTTAATTATAATTCACCATAAAATATTGGGAAGCCTTTAACAGCACTCAAAAAGCATAGTTTAGCCTACTTTAGAGGTCATCCCCCCTCTTAAAAAGGCCCTTTGAAATGTTATGAGTTCTAAGGGATCTATTAATGAGCCTTTAAAGTAACAAACCTAAGTAATGGATTGCTTAATAGTCACTCCTCCCTTACAAAAAGGGCCTATAAGGATGATTTGTGTTGCATTTGACATATTGATGATCTCTTTAGATTAACAAACCTAAGTAATAGTTTGCTTTGAGATTACCCCTCTCCCCAAAAAGGGCCTTTGATAATGCTCTATGTCTTAAGAGACTTATTAATGAGCCTTCAAAGTAACTAACATGTGCAATGTTTTGTCTAGTAGCTTCCCCATTTTTGATGGCAGTTTATGTTTAAGGGACTTACTAACAAGCCCTTAAAGCAACAAGCTTGAGTAATAGTATACCTAGTGGTTGTATCCCCAAAATAAGCCTTTGACGATGGTTTGTATCCTAAGGGACATACCAATAAGCCTTCAAATTAACAAACATAAATGATGGTTTTCCTAACAATTGCCTTACCCTTTATCTCCCCCAAAAAGGGCCTTCAATTATGCTTTGTATCCTAGGGGATTTCCGACGATCTTTCGAAGTAATAAACCTAAGTAACAGTTTGGTTAATGGTCACCTCCTCCTTTTTAAAAAAAAAGCCTTTGATGATGCTTAACATCCTAAAGGACCTACCAATGAGTCCTTAGAGTAAAAAACCTAAGTAATAGCTTTCTTAATAATTATTGCTTCCCTCCCCCTTTCCTTCAAAAATGGCCTTTATCAATGCTTTATATCTTATAAAGGAGTTCTGGTAGCTATTGTTAGGGCACCAAAAATTAATACCTTACTCTTAATTATTCAATATTAGATATTGTGAGTAGGTTCAATCCCATACGGAGTGCTATCAATTTACTATTAGTTAACTAAAAATTAAAGACCTTAACATAATTATGGGGGAAAAAGTTTAATTTTAATTTTATAACAAATAAAATAAACAAACTAAAAAAATAAAATAAATTATAGAATGATCAAATACTCGAAGTCTAGTTCCAAGTTTATTCGCAACTATGCTATTCAATGATTTTGATCACTTACAATGTTGTTTCAATTTTAATGGAGCCATTAACATCAGATAATAACAAATTCTATTACCTGAATTTTTTCGTAGAAATTCACTAGGCAAAACAAGTTCTTTACTTAAATTCTAACTATTATACTTACAAAATAAACTCTCTAGAATAAAATATTGGCAACTTTAAGAATTAGGAAAATAAGTTAATATAAGCAACAGTCACACAAGTTTAGATTGTTTAACCTACACTAAGTTATTCATAATAATAAAATGAAGAATTATTCATAATCTCCTATTTTTATTTGCTACTCAATGATTAGGAATATGATAAATATAAGTCATAATCTTTAACTCTAGCAAGTAATCATTCTTTAATCAATTTAGCAAGTTTAAATGAATGAGCCAAGACAACAATCATTTAACAATTTGATCTAAATAACTTAAATAATTCCAATAAAAAAACAACATAATAAAATAATATATTCCATTAAAATACCAAACTTTTTGAAATCCACTATAATTGTTAAAAAAATTTTAGCTATGCATACTTAAAAGAAAAAAAAAAAACTGAATTCTTACTAAGGTTATGTCTTTTGCCTTCCTTGTGTGTTTGCCTCTGGTCTTTTCTTCCCCCACTTTCAGAAGCTTAAAAGGTCCTTTTTGTATCCTAGAAAATGTACATAATAGACATAATAAAACCCTAGGACACTCCAAAAAAATCTCTTAAATTCTCTAGATTATAATAAACTTGTTTCCTTAATTATGATAAAATTCTTATAATTAATTCTAAACTAATTCCTAAATAGATATAGTTTAAATTAGGGTTTACTTTTTTCATCAAAGTATTATCCTTTTCTTTAGCTTCCTAAAGCATCCAATTTTTCTTAGAGCAAAGGTTTAGAGGCTAAGTTATGAGTTAAAAACC
Source organism: Rhizophora apiculata (assembly GCA_037832385.1). Lineage (NCBI taxonomy): Eukaryota > Viridiplantae > Streptophyta > Magnoliopsida > Malpighiales > Rhizophoraceae > Rhizophora > Rhizophora apiculata. Next base: position 291,896 of record CM075433.1, on the reverse strand, counting down.
AAGATTGACTTAGTTTACCTTGTGATAGATTCTGTAACAACTTCTTAATTATTTTTGGACCATTAAATAATTGATATGAACTTGGGTATCTTCATAAAAATTGTAGGCTTAAATGTTTGAAGTTAAGATTATTTTAGGCTTTTGAATCATTAGATGAGGATTTTGAAGCTCAAGTTCTTTTAATTTAAATACTTAGTGCTCAGATATATATCTTACTCCAATTAAGATTTATACCTTAGTTTTCTACGTTATCTTTGAAGCAATATCTAAAGGTCCAAACAAACTTAGATTTGAACTCGTGACCTTAATCTAGAAAATTTGTAATGTTTATTACAACTTCACTAAAGGCTACTTTTTCAATCTAGACTTTTAAATTAGTTAAAAAAAAAAAAAACCTAAAATAAGAGACAAAGGTGAAAATGATGAAATGTTGGAATTTTGCCTACCAAAAACATGAATTCTCAAAACTTTCCCAAAACATACTTAAGTCAATTAACATATATTAATTAACTTAAATAGGTATAAAACTTATTAAAAACAACTAAATGTAAAAAGAAATAAATAAATAAATTCTCCCTCATCAAATTCCCCCATACTTAACTTTTGAGCATCCTTGAGCAAAACAAAATCAAACTTAAAAGAATAATAAACCACACCTTAGTCATACATTATAATGCCATTGTAATCTATGAGCTAATTACATTTAATTCTTAACTAACATATACACCTAACTTAAAAATGAACTGATGTCAAATAAAATAACAACAACATGCTAATCTCTTCTCCTCTCTTTCCATTTTTTCTCTTAATTAGTTAATGCAAGTCTTGCAACTAACACAACCAAGTCATGTATAGTTCATTGATCAATTATTTATCTTTACTACTATAAATTAGGTAGCAAACTGGCATGTCCTTTAAAGCAACAAAGTAAAACTAATATTCTTTTTTACATCAAGGTGCTTTGCATACTCTTGTTTAAGTCACCCTTTGATGTGAGTGTCAACACTTTCAATGAAGTACCCTTAATTACTAGGGAACTTCAACAATGGAGTAGAATTAAAATTTGACATTTTTGCCTTTCCTTTTTTCTTTTGCCTTTTTTTTTTTCCTTTTCTTAACACTCTATTTACTAAAATCCAAGTTTAGGACTAACTTAAGAAGAAAAACTTCATGACAAAAATACACATTGCTTAATCATACTTCATTACAGAATGCACATAATTTCTTAAGAAGCATTGTTTCAATTAAGTATTAAAAAGTCAAGCACACTTATCATTATTTTATAAAACATTACTAACATCCTAAGCCAAGCAATGTATTATAAAAATAATCCAATTCCATACTAATACATTACAAAGCATTCTAAAGCATAACTAACATATGATTACTATTTCACAAAAACTTTAAAAAAAAAAATTCTTACCCAAACCTCTCCCCTACACTTAAAACTTACATTATCCTTAATGTAAGACCAAATGTAATGAGAAGTTATTTGAAACATAAATAAAAGGAAAGGGTAAAGAAATCAAATTTGAGTTATGCTCGCCTTTGTTTAAAGTCACTAACTTGATAACATGCTTCCTTAATTAGCATATATGGGATCTTCCAACTCCATCACCTTAACATTTTGCACTTAAAAACCTTCATAAAAAGGTTTAAACTTATGACCATTCACTTTAAACACCTTGTTTGTCTTTAAACTCCTTATCTTAACTACACCATGACCAAAAACATTAATAATAACAAAAGGATTAACTTGCCAAGAGTGCAACTTACTTTTAAACAATTTTAGCCTTAAATAATAAAGGAGGACTTGTTGTCCAACAAAAAGTTCTTCCTTGAAATCCTTTGATCATAAAAGGCCTTTAACTTCTCTTTGTAGGGTTTAAAGCTTTTATATACATCATTTCTTATCCTTTCAAACTCTTTTTGTTACAACTTCCTTTGTTCTCCTACCTCACCCTTCTTCATATTACACTATTTAATTATCAAATAAGCTATATGTTCTAATTTATTGAAAGATGCCATGACTTACCATAAACAAACTAGGAATGTGACATTCATATGGGCATTTTGTAAGTTATCTTATAGCCCCATAATGCATCATTTAGTTACAAACTCCAATTCTTTTGATTTGAATTAATTATCTTTTCAAAGATGGATTTGATCTCTTTGTTAGACACTTTAGCTTGACCATTTGCCTAGGAGTAGTAAGCTATGACAATTTTATGTGTGACTTGATACCTTCTAGAATTAATGCTAACTAATGAAATTTAGTCACATTCTTCTTCAACTCGTTACCTAACTTAATCTCTCATTCTTTATCTAACTTAAGATGTTTGATGATGGCAATCTTTAACTCTTCTTTGCTTGTCAACTCAAAAAATTTTTGCACTAATGAATCAACAATATTCATAGCATAAACTAAGTGGACATCATTAGGGTACCTTATAGCCTTATAAATATTAGACCGTATATGTTTACTTGTAAACTTCATTATTAAGGTACCCTTATACACATGAATCCATGTCCTAGTTGTCTTCAAGAATGCCCCCTTAATAAAACAGGTGTAAGGTTAGGAGAAGTATTGTCATCCATATCGATTATGTAAAAGTCAGTTGGAAACACTAGCTTGTTCACCAGTACTAACACACCTCAACGACTCCTACAAGGTAAGCATTAGTATGATTAGCCAATTAGATAATGACACCAATATGTTTCAAAGGTCTTAGATTTAAAGAATTATAAATAAATTGTGACATCATGCTAATAAAAGCTCCTAAATTTAACATAACTCTTTCAAATCTAATATCACCTATTTTACATAAAATAGTCAACATACCTAGATCTTTCCATTTAAGGGGTAACATTTGTTAAAGAACTATGAATATGTTTCCTTTCACTTCAATCTTTGTATCATCTCTTAGTCTTTACTTATTAATGCATAACTACTTAAGAAATTTCATATGCCTTGGTACTTGGTTGTTACATCTAGTTATGGTATATTTACTTCTATCTTAAGAAATGTTTCAAGAATTTCTCTTTCTCACTCTTCCTTCTTCCATTTTGTGCACTTGATGGGAAAAGGAAAGGGGTTAGCTTTAACTTGAATGGAAGAGTTAGGATTTGGCGTAGATGGAGAAGTCTTTGCCTCCTTCTCAATGTCCTCCTTAATAGCCACAATAGGTGTTCTCTTATGTAATTACATTAGTTGTTTTCCAAATTATATGACACTCACATTCTCTTTTAAATTTACTAGGGGTTAAAAAGAAAATTTCCCTTATCCCTGAGCATCCAATTTGCTCAATATGGAAGCGAACTAACTCACCTAATTTTCCAAATTGTGTATGCTTGTCTTTGTTTCTTGTTGGAATAATTAAGTTTGAGTTAAAAAAGTTTTAAACATGTCTTTTAATGATGTACCTATAGTAGATGAACCTATTTGTTGACGTCAATATGACTATTGAGTTTGTTGGAACCTTGTTGCATATTTTAATATAAATTTTGAACTAGTTATCTATTTCCCCTATAGTTCAAATTAAGATGACCCTTCGATCTTAGATTGTATGTATTGGAATAAGGATCATACTTCCTTGGCTGCCCTAGGAATCCTTCTACAACATTCACTTGTTACATTTGAAGAATTAAGCACAAATCCCTTAGATGTCCCTTTTTGAACATATGTCACATACCTTAGCTTATTACATATTTCTTATAGCCAATTCTCGAACAATAGAGGCAAGATCAAAAATTTATTGCTGAAAAGTAGATGTATATACCTTATGTACATTTTCAATTAAGACATCTTGTCTTGTCCTCAATCGTTAGGAGTTTGACACCATATTAAAGATCAAATTCCTTGTAGCATCTGATGTATTATCTATTAAAGCTCCTCCACTAGATGCATCTATCATGTTCCTATCCATAGGAAGTAAGTCTTAATAAAATATTAAATCAATAATTGATCATTTATTTAATTGTGTGGATAGCTTGTGCACAATTTCTTAAATCTTTTATAATACTCATAAAGGGTCTCTCTGTGGTATTGATGAATACCATAGATTTTTTTTCCTTATGTTTGTAGCCTTGAAAAGAGGAGAATATTTTTCTGAAAACTACCATATCTCATTCCATGTTGTGATTAACCCTAACAATAGATAGTAGAACCAATCTTTGGCATCATCGGCCAAGGAGAATAGCAAAGCTCTTAATTATATTTGCTCATCCATCACTCCTGTTGGCCCAATGCTTGAATAGACAAAATGGAATTCCTTTCACTTGCATGATATGAAAAGTGGGTAACAAATGTAGTAATCAAGATTTAAGCTTAAAAGTTACATATAACTTAAGATATTGTATACACATAGGTTGTAAATGAAAGTTAGGAGTAACAAGCTCTTTTAAAGTTTTATTATTTGCAATCATGACTTCATGTTTAGAATCATTAGATGAACTCTTATATACTAAATGAAAGACTATATTGGTGTTAGACAAGGTAATTATAAATTACTTTTGGTTCTCCTAAGCCTTTCTACTTAACCTACGTAAAGTTTTCTTAACTTCTTGATCAAAATTTAGTTTAGATTGAGATGATCAAGTCATGAACCATAGATAAATATAAAATAGAGAAGAAACATGCAATAATATATAAGGAAAAATAGAAATCTATAACTAAAATACACCAAAAAAAATTACAAAAACTCTATTAAACAATGATTTTTAGGCCCAATAAGGTAGGGGCTTAACTATTGATTTGCTCAAAACGAGAATAGTGGCATCATAACCAAAACACTAAAAACACTTGAAACACACATTACTTCACACACAAAAGGAGATATAATCATTATGATCAACTCAACAAAACTATGAAGAAAAACAAAATGCAAAAATTGATAAAAATTGCTCCTTGATAATCATGCCAAATTTTTGATAGCTGTTGTTAAAGTACCAAATATTAATACCTTATTTTTTATTATTCAATGGTACATAGCATGAGTAAGGGTTAATCCTACATGAAGTGTTATCAACTCACTACTTATTAACTAAAAATAAAAACCCTTAATGTAATTAGGGGCAAAATTTGAATTTTGATTTTCTAACAAAAGAAATAAGCTAATCAAATAAAATAAATTATAAAAATATCAAATATTAGAAGTCTAGTTTTAGGTTCATTCATTACTATGACATTCAATGATTTTGATTACCTATAACATTCTCTTAATTCTAATAGACCTACCAACCCTTAGATAATAACAAACTTTGTTACCCAAATTTTCCCTTAGATATTCATTAAGGAAAAAAAAGTTCTTTACTTAAATTTTAACCATTATACCCATAAAATAAGCTCCTTAGAGTAATATACTGACAACTTTAAGGTTAGGAAAATAAGTTAATATAAGCAACAATTAGATAAATTTAGATCATTCAACTTGTATTGAGTTATTTATAACAATAAGATAAAAACCTTTCCATAATCCCTTATTGTTATTTGTTATATGGTGATTAGAAATAGGATAAATACAAGTCACAATTCCTAACTCTAGCAATTGATCATTATTTAATCAATTGAATTAGTCTAAATAAATGAATTGAAATAATTATCATTCAATAATTTAATTAGAATAATTTAAATGATTTCAATAAAAAAGAAAATAACATAACAAAATAATCTATTATGTTAAAATACTAAATGCTTTGAAATTTCCTAAAATGGTTAAAAAATTTTTAGCTAAACATACATAAAAAAATAAATTGAATTCTTACTAAAACTATGTTTATCGCATTTCTTGTGTGTCTATCTCTCATCTTTTCTTCCCTCCCCCTCTCCCTTTTAGTAGCTAAATGGTCCCTTTTATATCTTAGAAAACATACACAATAGACATAACAAAATCTTAGGAAATTCCTAAAATATCTCATAAATTCTTAAGGTTACAATAAACTCATTTTCTTAATTGTGACAACATTTTTATAATCAATTCCAAACTGATTCCTGAATAGATATAGTATGAATTAGGGTTTGACTTCTTGATTAAAGTTGTACTCCTCTTCGTTAGCTTTCCAATGCATATAGTCTTACTTAAAACAAAGGTTCAGAGACCATGTTATGAGTTAGAGTGACTTAGTATAGCTTATGATAGATTATGCATCAACTTCTTAGCTATTTTTGGGTCTTTTGGCAATTGATCTGGCCTTCAGTGTCTTTATAACCATTGTAGGCCTAAATATGAACTTCAATTTAGGATTTTGAATCACCCAAATTGGATGTCTAAACCTGAAGTTATACCATTATAATACTTAATATTCAAACAAAATTCCTACTCCAATTAGGGTTTGGACTTTAGTTTTATGCCTTATTTTTTAAGTAGTGTCTTAAGGCTCAAGGCCTACCTAGTTTGAACTCACAACCCAAATTTGAAAAATTTGAGATGTCTACTATAACTTCATTACAAATTACTTTTCCAATTTAGATCTTTAAGTTAGTAAACAAAAAAAGAAACTAAAATGAGGACAAAAGTTAGAATGATGGAATGCTAGAATTTTGTTTAACAAATGTACAAATTCTCAAAACTTCTCCAAAATATACCTAAGTCATAAAACATATACTAGTTAATTGAAATAGGTAGAAAACTTATTTTAAAAAAATAAATGTAGAAGGAAATAAATAAATAAATTCTCACTCATCAACTCTTAAAGTGTTTTTAAAGTTGTAGACTTTAGAGGTCATTCCTACCAATAAAAGCAAATGGCATTTAAGCAATATTCATTTGGAAGGACACATCCAAGGCATTGAGTTAATAATGCTTAAGTTTATATAGCCTATATAGTGTCATTGCAAACAAATAAGCTAAGTGCAATGTTGACTTAAAGATTATGTAACAAATTTAATTGAAGCTAAGATTCTTAATGGAACACCCCCTATAAAATGCAGCCCAAGCAAGGTATGTGGAATGTGATTATTGTTTGATTTTGCTTAACACTTCTACAAAGATGAAAATTTTTGCATGCTTGCAAAGGTAATGTAAGGATACAAGTTGTAATAAGGTAAGCTTGCTATTAAGAGAAAGCTAGTATGAAAAACATACAAATGACAAAAAAGTTAAGAAAAAAAAAGTCTCATTAATTTTATAACAAAACATACAAGATGCCTCTTATTGAAAGGGAAAATCTAAAAGTAAACAGTCTCCTAATTTTGAAACAATGCTTAACTCATAAAACAAAATTTCCTTAATTTAGAAGTCACTTAGTCAAGGCAAATCTTAAGAGAACCAAAGGGAACGCACACTATGGATACAACAATCCAAAACCCACTTATGAATTATAGTTTAATGAAAAATTGTATAAAGAAATGCAAACCATAGATAGATCAAAGATTTTACTTTATTAACTTTATAAAAGAAAGTACAAGATATGGTGATTCTTGGACACTCAAAGCTTATAAGAATATAATCAAAAATCTAACTATAAGTCTTCATTATTTACAAGCTCTACCTTCAGCATGACTTAGCTTTGTGCAAGTGTTTCTTACCCATAAAATTAGCTCCTCCTATCATACCTACTTTAATGAGTAGTAGGTTAAATAAGACATCTCTCATAAGTAAAGAATCTCTCATTAGTAACAGGCTACATCAAATATGATATAACCCCTAAACCTTTTTTTTTTAACCATTATAATTGTTCAATGGAAGTAGGCAAGCATAGCCAATGCATTTCTTGCCCTATAATTTTCCCCCAAATTTCCCACTTGAAATATGAGAATGGGAACAATTATGAGGGCCAGAAATGAGTAGATTACCTTGCACATGACAATGAAAACAAGAATCATTGAAAAAACATGGTAATTGTTCTTGAAGAAAAATTCAATACATGGTAATATTGTAAAGAAATCTTATATTCTTATAAAGAGAACAAGATTAGAAAAAGTAATATTTGCATAAAGAACTATAAGATGAGAGGAAAAAAAAAGGCCCAAATCCCCTATATTTAATAAGTATTGACCAACTAATCATGCATTATGGGAGACAACTCATATTTAGATGAGCACAAAATAATACAAACATCCTTGTATTGACAAATGAGTATTAGTTCTTAATGCGTTAATAAAAAATGATGCAAGAGAATAATTGTTATACAAATGCAAAGTACATAAGTAAGAACACTAAACTTATTAAAACATAATTCCTTTTTTAAAAGAAAACACAAATCAAAAGATAAATAGATGAATATTCAAATAAAAAAAATAAAAATATAGATTACAAAAGAAAAGGTGAGATTGTTTCTTTTTCTTTATTTGCCCAAGGTAGCCTAAGGTAAGGGAGCATTAAGTTGACCTTCTTTACATTATCAAACTTTTTGTGCACATCCTTGCAACACTAGCAATACTTGTGATTACAACAAATGCAAACTCAGTTGTTCTTATCCTTGAGGGAGATATAGCTATGGTGTACTCAACTTAGATTTTGTACTAATTCCTTTTCTTACTTTTTAGCATCTTAGATCTAATCTAAGTTTAGCTAGCTCACCTTTGGCATTAGTCACCTATTTGGAGGAATTGTTCTCTAATTACTACTAAGGAGTTTTCTCTTCTTATGGTTTCTTTCCTATATTCCTAATTTTTGTGTTGGTAGTAAGTATTTGGGAGGACAAGTCCACTATCTTCTTTTCCTCCACTTTAAATTTTTGCTACACCCCCTTTAGCTCCTTTATAAGTTATAAAATAACAACCTTAAAATGACTTAGAGAAAATATCAAATTTTTTAAACTTGGTCAATTGTATGATCGTGTTGTCTAGCTCAATTTGGTTAAAGAAAGCATCATCTCACTCATATTGCAATTGATTTAGCTTATCCAAAGTGGCATCAAAATGTTTCAATTAACCAATGGTACCTTCGAGATCTAGCATGATAGCATGAAAACTTCCATTTTCTTAGGAGATGTAAGATGAAATTTGGTTCATAAGAAGTAACTCCTTTTCATTACCATCATAATGATTAGAAAAAAGGTCCTTTGAATCAAAGGAGACAATGGTGTTCTCCTCAAGCTTACTTAAAATAGGCAGCAGCATAATCTTTGGGGACCTTATGCTTAGAGCCTTCTACTATGTAAATAAATTCCTTTCCCCTATATTTCAAAAAAGTTCTCGTTCATCTCCTTAAAGGGTAAGGAGTTAGTTTGCACCCATAAAGGTTGCATCATTAATAACAACTAGTTGTTGCTTACCTCTCCCAATTGATAAGGTAGGGTTTTCTTCAACATATACATGCTTGGGGTTAGAGTAAGAGGTGCTTCCTTTAAAACTCATTTTTGATTTGCATTATGAGTAAATCTATCAATAAATCATATCATAATTCATTTTATACACTCTTTATTAATCTTCACCATCTTCATAAGATTCAAGAGGGGAAATACCTTAATTAGCACTTATTTATCCTCCCTATAAACTAAAGCCATGAAGTGTTAAGCTAGAAGATGTTAGCCATATAGTTTAGACATAAAAGAAGCCTGTACCCCCATTAATAATAGGCTTTGAATATTTATAGATTTACAAGGAATTGACACTTTCTTGTCATAAATGATTTTTCCTTTGATTTGGCTCTTTATAAGGTATAAAGTCACTAGATTTTCCTCAAAACTATTAAATAAGGTTTAAGAATTTGTATTAGTTTTAAGAAGTCTTTTTTAAGTTTCCTCCTCTTTGGCTTGTAGGAAAAAAGTATGAATGCTCTTGGTTTTAAGGTTTCACTAATGAGAGTAATAGCTAGAATTTTTAAAATAGACCAATAGGAACCTTTCTCTTTATTTCTCAATTTTTAGAAGTTCTTTTTCCAATCCTTATGGTTGATACCTCCTCTCTATATAAACCTTTAACAACTTAATAATTGATGTTAGCTATCCTGTAAAGGTTAACTAACATGGCCTCTACATAACACCTAAAGCCCAAGGCTAATAAGCCTGTGAAAAAATACCAAGAGTTAAAAATTAGTTGACTCAGAGCTAGTTTGATTAATAGAAGAAACTTTTGTTTAATATATGGGAAAAATAAAACAACCATGAAATGCTCCAAGAAAAAAGTATAGTTACAAAAAATGAACAACAAGCTCTCTCGCTTAATACCAATTTGTATCATTAATGAATGTGATAATGCTTTCTAAAATTGCTATTTAACTAGTTTTGTGCCACCTTAAATGTGAAGTCAAAGCCTTTAGAATTATGAAAATAATGCAGTTTCTTGATAAGAGGGCAAATCTTTCTAGGAGAAATTGTCAAATGCCAAACTATAACTTGATTATTGTAACAAGAGATAGACAAATGTGGATTTCTCATACCTATATGGTGATTGATAAAATGATTGAATAAAGAAGCTTTGAAGAAAATGTGGGCATGAAAGAAAGGAAAAAGGTAATGTTGTGTAAAAAATCTTAGAAGTCTTAAATAAAAAAAAGGAAAGTAGAAATACCTCTTTTATAAAAATGAAATGCCTATAAGGGTTTAACAAGTGGCAATGATAACAAGGTATAATAGTAATAAGGCATATACCAAAAGAGGTATGACACCTCAAAAAGACAAAAAGGTGTATGAAACAACCGACAAACACTTGGGTAAAACAATGCGAAAATATGCATAGTATAGACAAAAGAATAAGACAGAATGTAAATAAGGACCTTTCAAATAACTGATAATAAAAGATCAATGTAGATATATATATACATATAATCACCAAAAGCTTCATTAATGCCAAATATTATTATACTCAAGGTATGGGAATCTTAAAGTTTACAAAAATATACATATATAGATATCTTCACTGATCCTTCATTATCAGCTCTTTGAAAGGTTCTTATTTACATTCAAAGTCTAAGGAGATGATCCTTTAAATGTAGGATCTTATGGTAGGTTGTCATTATAGCGATTAGATCAACTAAGGAGCCTTTACCATGATCTTTTACAGGAGGGGCAAAATTAAGATCATAAAATTGATTAAAGTTGAAGTCAGGACACACCTTGGAGTCTTTCTCCTTCCATGGGTCAATTTTAAAAAGGCCAATTTGGAATCTATCTTTTACAACCTTTATCAATGTTTTGCAATATCCAATTACTAAAGCCTTTCCATAATGGCTCTATCACTACTAGAGAGGGTAAGGCATGATCTTTAAGCTTAGCCTTTAGGTTCTAGGTTAGGTAATAGATAATAGTACATTGATGTCAAATAACAAGTTTTGTCTAATATTCCGACTTGCTTATAAATGCTCCTAATTTAACTTTATCAAAAGCATAATAAGGGACATTGAATAAGTCAATGTCATCTTCACCTCTGACAATCTTAAATCCATAGAAATGGATAAGGACATTCTAGTTAAGAGGACTGCCATGTTTTCGGGCAATATTCGCAAAAGGTATAAAGTTTCGCCAACCATTAGGGACAAGTTTCCCTAATGCAACCTAGAGAAACTAAAGGTCATCTTATAAAATCCTTGGAATAAGTAATGTTAACCTCACATCCAATTACCTTATGTACATGGCAATATAACCCTAAGGTGGTCAACAAGCTCTTTCATTTTTGTGAGGGAGGAGGATTTTGACCATGTCATCATTGACTTGATCTAGGTAATCACAATGTGATTTATAACAAACCTAAGGACAACTTTCTCCACTCAACAATCCTATAGGCCTAGGATAGAGTAAGTTTAGGAGACAAATTCCCCCCATTAGGAAGCGATTCCAATTACTACCCTTTGTACACCTCCTTTAATGATTGAGGCCTTATCATCATACAAATAATGCAAAGTGATGGAGAGAAAGAGGATGATTAAAGGAGAAAAGGTTAAGTAGAAGTTAAAAAAAAATAAAAATTGAAGAAGAATTCTTGAAAGAAAAGGATTTTTGAAAGAGATGATATTAAATAACACCTTAACCTTATAAATAGAGAAATTCCTAAGGATTGAAGGGAAGTCAACTAAAGAGACATTGACTAAAAGCAATAAGGAGCACAAAGACCAAAAACATGACTAGTGTAAGAAGAAGAATATACTGTTCAAATTTTTTTAAACTAGCAACAAATATGAGATAGACACATAGCTATAATTGCTAAATAAAGCAAGAATTTTAAAAGAGGTAAGTCATAGAAACATTGTCACTATGGGGCTTATGAAAACCATTATACTAAGTAAGGAGTTTTTGACTCACTAGGGTACATTAACCATTAATGTATACATGATTTAAGACGCTAATAGAATATGTAATGAAATTAATAAAAGACATGGAAGATTTAGGAAATTAATTTAGAGATAAATTTATATATTCATATAAATATAATAGTAAATAAATATATATAAAATTTTAAAAAATAATTGTTATATTGCATAACAAATATTATGATTGTTCAAATTTAAAATTTAACACAAATGCTCAAAATTTTTTTTTGGACTTTTGTATAAAATAAATATATGAGATAATATAACAAAAATAATTAGTGAAAATTAATAAAAAAAATTATGAAACTCTATTACAAAGTAAGGAAGAAAATAGAAACAAGCCCCAAATTGGCATCTTCGCTGAATGAGGTTGGACTCAACAAGACAATATTTTTATTTTTTTACCTTTCTTTCCCTTGTTTTTTTATTATTTTTATTTTTATGTTGGAGTAAGGGGACATGGAAAGATTGGCAAGTCTTAAATTATGCATTATTGCGTGAGGTATTTGCATCAAGCATAAGCAGTTACACAAGTTATGTGGATTAGTCCAACTCACATACAAATTCGCTAAACTTCTTAGGGGGCAAAAAAAATTTTCTTAACTAAAATCTTAATCAAATTGAATTGCTTTCAAATTTTTCTTAAATAATACTCAGTTTTTCCTTAGCAATATCCAATTGTGCAAAAGACTGAAAATTCATTTCTATAACTTTTCAATAGAAAGGACACTAATAAACTATATCATTGTAAGTTATAACACATAAATTTTTTTTACCTCACATTTAAGTAGATTCAAATACTAAATTTTCAATTTCTTTAACTTACATTCAAATACTAAAATATCATTTTGGAGGCAATTTCTATATTGATTATTAGAGCAAGTACTCGTCCAAAAGCATTGCATTTCCTATGATTGTAAAAATTCATTAGGCGAAAGTTTCTGTTATGCCTAATTATAAATGGAAGGTCCCTGAATATGCATTTGTATACCCAATAAAGAAATGAAAGCAAAAAGATCTTGTCGTGTGGCATTCTTCCTCTGACTATTTATGCATCTCCTCTCCTTTTAGACTTAATTACAGGAAATCAAATTTTCAATTTAATTTCCAAAGTGATGAAACTGACGAAGAATCTAGAGTCGGTCTGATAGCGATTGATACAATAAAGTTACGGCTAGTGTTATTAGCAGAGAAGATTTGATATAAAAATTATTTTTTATATATAGATGCAATGGTAATATTATGAATTTGACTCTTTAAAAAGAGAGCCAAATTAAGTCAATAATAAATATGAAAATAAAAATTAAAAAATTTTTAATTTGACTCATTTAAAATGTGAATAAAATTAATTTGATTTCAAATATAAGTGAAATAAAAATAAATAAATAAATAAATAAATATGTATTATACTTATAAGAAATAGAAGTAAGAATGGTAAATATTAAAAAAAAAAAAAAAAGATGATCTTTGTATTACCAACAAACCTAAAGAGTGTTATTTTGATAAGAAATTTAAAATATTTATTGATATATATCCATAAGTATTCAACATATATACATGCATGTCATTTTAAGCAAATAAATTAATAAATAAATAAAAATTATATTTAATTCACTGAAACAAAAATATAAAAATATATCTAACATAGTCACTTATTGTTATCAACAAGCATGGTGAAATTTTTTATCTATTGAGAAACTCGATTAAATTGTGATTGAATAGCTGGTAGGAAATTTTTTCTATAAAAGGATTATGTGTGATAATCAATTTTTTTTTGTTTTTTTCTCAAAAAGTTAAAAAAAAAAAAATTGTGTTGATCGACTTGTTATCGGTCATCGGGATGTCACCACCATCTCTAACCTCCTTCCATATTTGGATGTGAAGTGATTTACATATATAATTATTGAGCAAAAAAATAAATTGAAAGATTCCCACGTATGAAGTCGAAAAGATTTGTCACAGCCACACTGTTAAATGATGAATTAAATTCACTTAACAACGTTTGCCGTAAAGTTATGGACTTAAAATTAACATATACATATATTTCGTTCGATCGTCCACATCCACGTCATGGAGGATGATGATGATGATGATGATGATTGCCATCATAATCAAACATTCGTGGAGTGCTACACACGGTTAGCCATCTCCATACCCACGCTTTGATTCTCACCAGTCACCACTCGGTCTCTCTCTTTGTTAGTTATAACATACATGCCATACACATAAGAACAGAAACCCCACACGCAGAGAAGAGTGGACACCACCTTGAAGCCACCAAACGGTTCGCCAAACACCAAAGCCCCTGCCACCACGTTCATGGCCAACAACGCTGTCATGCAGATCCCTCCGGTGAGCGACGAGGTCAGGAAGACCATCCCCGCCGTGGCCATGAAACACAACTGCCATGTGGCGACGTTCCCAAACACCGTCACCCAGTACCCCACTGGCCCTTTATCAAAAACATCTTGGCTCTCTGTCTTCATCTCGGAAAATCCACCGTCTGATGCCATCCCAATGGTGGCCAGAGAGGTGGCCGCAATTTCCATCACCAACTGCATTTCCATCACCATCGCATAACAGTAAACCTTCCTGTATATCTTCTCCACGACTGGCAAATACAGAGCAAATAGCAAGCCAGCCCCCAGCGTTGAGAAGAAGCCTATGAAGTATTTGGTCCGGGTTAAGCCTTGGGGTCTGTCGTGGCTTGAAGCTAAGGCTATAATCACACAACTTAACGTCAAGAGGATCACACAATTGAGATTCTGAAAGGTGACCTTTTGCTTTACAATGACAACGGAAAGGATGAGATTGAATATTAGTTGGGATGATAATAACAGAGATGAGGTTGAGACAGGAAGATAGGAATTGCCCCATGAAAAAAGAAGATTGTTTACGCCCAACATGAGGCCTACCAAGGTTGAAAAGACCAGTATTTTAGGAGTGAAGCCGCTAAAGGGCCGCCTGTCGGTGCTTTTAAGGAGGTAGTAAGGGAGGTAAATGGGTAAGAGAAGGAGAGGGAAGCCGGCACTTTGGACCCATGTGGACACCCATCTACTCGAACCTTTGTGTCTGAAGTAGAACTTGGAGAGCAGGGTTGATGAGACCGAACCCACAAAGAGACACAAATAGTTAACCACCAGAAGGAGTATGTATCCCTTGCTTGTCTTGGCCTTTTGGTCTTCTATTACTACTTCTTTAAGTTGGGAAATCATGGGAGATGACGATGACAGTGATGATGAGTTTTGGTGGACCCGTGGTTGATCTTGTTGGGTGGTTTTGGCTTCCATATTCTTGTTCTTCTCGTTGATGATGATGCTGCTGCTGCTGTTGTCGTTGTTGAGACTGACGAAGTGGAGATGGGTTTTGGGAGAATCGGAAAGTGGGGTTGGTACTAGGACATCCATTAAAGAGTTGTTGAAACTGAGGAGGAGACCGAGTATTCTCTCGGGAAGCTAACTTTGGTCTTATGAAAACAGAAGATCTCACGCACAACTTCATGCATTTATTGGGTTCTGCGTAAGCGGGCCACTAGGCTTGTAAACGGCTTCCCCCTCAGAGGGTTGGATCTCACGTATGACACATCGTGTCGTGTGAATTTTAACTTTGGATAAATATCTCTTATATTTAATTTTGATATAAATAAATTTAATATTTAATATTATATATTTTAATAATAATTTTTATAATAAAGAGTAGACGGTAATGAGAGAAATTAAATTTTAATTAAGATAAATAGTAATATATTAAATTATTAATTAATTTATTACCTCAAATTATAAATATTAGAAATTCTACCACATTAAATTTTATCAAGTAATAAATGCTTTTCGTTTTCAGTTGTATAAAAACGTTTAAGTATTTACCATATTTGATATCGAATATCCTTCAACAAAAAGAAAATTTCATAGTACTCCTTTTATATTTTTGGTTTTTACAAATAATAATATTTTATGGTTTTTTTATAGAAGGCAAAAAGTAAGTGTAATTTATTTTGAATCTGAATATTTTAAATTTTAAATTATTTAAATTTCATGTAATTTAAAATTTTTAAATATTTCAAATTTTGAATTTTTCAAATTTTGAGTAATTTATATTTCAAATTATTCAAAATTTAAGTCAAGTCATGTTAAATTATGGGTCATTAATTATTAATTCATGTAAGTTAAACCAAATCAAATTTTATACTAATTAAGTCAAATTATTTAGACCGAATTAGTCATTTTTAAGTTTTATTATCAAACTAATTGAACAAATTTCTTATTTCTTAATGACGGAGAATAAGGAATTTTTTTATAAATATAAATTATTGGTTTCACAAAATAAAAAAATTAAATTGTGGGGCAAGCTTTTTGAGAAACGCTATAGTATACAAAGGAGAGGAAAAGAAAATTCTGGACTCAAAATATAAATAGAAATATTGTATTTGTAAAGATGAGAAGAGGAGTAATATTCTTTGGAATGTTGAGAAAACAAAATTAAAAATTTTAAGTCACAAGATAAGTAGAAATATTATATTTTTGAAGTGTTAAAATCAAATAAATGCTTATTGTGAAAACATTAGAAAAAAATTTATAAATTTGTTTTGGTCGTAATGATTTTGATTAACAAAATTACTAAAAAATTTTAGGTTTTATTGACTCACATTCATCTTTGAAAAAAATTTAAATTAAATAATTGATATTTAATATATTTAAACAAATGTACGTTAATTCAAATATAAAGAAAATGATTTTAATATAATTATTATTCATGAATAAAAGAAAATCATTTAAAAAAATCTTTCTAATTAAAATTTTTACAAAAATTTTAGTTTTTTTTTAAATAAATTAAACTTTTGAATTGGGTTAAATTTAGATTTGTATAAATTTTTAAAACTTTCAAGTAAGTCAATTTAGGATATTTTATTTAAATTTTAAATTATTTAAATTTTAATTTTTTTAGATTCTAATTATTTAGATTTTAAATAGTTTTAAAAATAAGTTATTTTAATTTTATGTTAAATCAAATCACAAATTATTGATGTTTTAAGTCAAAATAAATCAAATTTTAAATAAATTAAATCAAATGATTGATATCAAATTAACTATTGATTCACCTTTTTTTTAGTAAAAAGAAAAAATGATAAGGTAGTAATTGTCTATAGTGAGGATTTAGGGAACTATGTCACATTATGGAACTTGGTTGGATATGTTCATTTGAATTGAGAAAACTTTAGGAAAAGGGAAATCGACAAAACTAGTTAATATGGATGGATTCAATGCCTTTTGAAGAACGTGCCTATACCATTATCTTTTGTATTTTCAACTGATCTTTTTTTGCTGATTACTTACGCCGAAGCAACCGTTGGCTAAATATGTGAAACGTGTGGGACTCTCTCATTCCTACGTCAATTTCTTAGGGGAAAATGCAAAAATAAAATATAAATTATTTATGAAGCACCCTGTCGTATTGATTCGCAACTCCCCTGGCACCAATGAACCCTAGTTTGACCTATTCTAATTCCCCGTTCCAATGGCAGGGACCGACGAGCAAAACATTATTTTGCTCAAATACATCTATAATATCCACTCCTCATAAGTGAAATTCTTATCGCCATAATAGAAAGTGGGGGTGCTCCTGGATTAGATTTAGCAGCTTCAAAAGAGTATTTTATACGTAAAACATTCAAATCGCCAATGCCCATTTTTCAAAATTCTAATATGCGATCAATCAAACCATAAATTTATTTAAATCACCCCGAATAATGCGATAGTTGTGGTTATGAATCAGTGGTAGACGATTTGAAACAACATATATATATATATATATATATATATATATATATATTTTATTTTACTGTGTGTAAACTATATATATTTTTATACCGTTTAATTGATGGATCTATTCAGCATCTAGGTCTACGAATGGGGTACTGTAATACAAATTTAGATTGCAAAATTTGTATATTTTGTTACTTTGGGTTCTCTTAAACTACTATAAATAAAGTAGTTCTGTTACATTTTATTGTTATACGACGCATCGTACATATGACTGACGTGTAGACACAGTCAATAAAAGAATTGACTTGCTATTTACTAAGGACACTTTTTCGATAAACCATCCATGGCTTTTCTTTTCTTTTTTTTTTTTTTGCCTTCCTCTCTTATCCAGGCTCCTTCCTCTCTTCTCCAGGCCAACCCTCTCCATCTCTACATAAGTAAATGTAAGTGTGTCGCTCAACAGCAGGTCAATTATTGTGTTTAGATATTTTTTTAACATGTGAACGACTTTCTGGCGAATGACATGGCACACAATGGTGAAATACAATGGAATAACTTGATTTTATAACCATTTCAGATTTGATAATCTAAATTGACAAAATAAAGAGTCTCAATCCAATTTGGCTATACATGCAAAATTTTTAATTTAAATTTGTACTTAACTTGTTCTAATTTTGTTTGTCATATTAAAAGTTTTAATCAATAGTAACATAATATACATAGTAAAATTTATTTTATTATTTAAAAATTATATGTACTATTTAAAAATTTATATTTTTTTATTTAGTTATTAGATATTTTTTTCATTTAAATTAAAAATTTTTTTTATTAATTAAATAATTTTAATTATAAATAAATATGTAAATTTAAAAGTTAAATTATTTTAATATTTTAATGATTAAACACTTTTATTAAAAAATATAACTTATTTTACTATTTTTCTTTTTAATAAATTTTAGGTTCAATCAAGTTTTGGCTATTATTATACTTTTTTCTACACTTTTGTCCCACATTAGTTAGTATTAGAGCATATTTAGCCTATCTTTATATCATCTTGCATAAAAGATTTTGTTCATAATTAATTTATTCATAACCATATTATTGAATTAAGAGTAATTCTTTATTTTAATTTTTTTTGATGAAGTTTTCTTTTTGAAGAATTTTATAAAATGATTAGTAAATTTTAAAATTTATTTTGAGTTCAATAAAAAAAAAAAAAAGAAAGAAAAGCGAGACTTGTAGTTTGTAAATTTCATTACTATGTAACTAATTTGTGAGTTGATGCTCAATGATATTGAGTTAATAAATCTAAAATTCAATTATTGTTAAAGATGTATAAATTGTTAATTTTGAAATTTTATCTTGATCATTGTAATAAGATTTTATAAATGTTGGATTGAAAATTAAATTAATATTTTAAAAATTATTATGAAAATTATCATAATATGTTATAATTGTTCAATTATTACACTGTGGATCTCAGTTTTTTTATTAGATATAAATTCACGTATTCAAAAGATTCAATTTGTAAAATTCTCTGATTTTTGCACTCTATTACTTTAATAACTAACAATTGAAACCCAAAAACCATCGATTATGGACACGTATTATGTGTACAAAACTCCACTTGGCCTATGCGATCTGAGAATAATTAAATCATTTAAAAAAAATTTATATCAAAAATTTCTTTAAAAAATTTTTATAGTCAATGCTCACAACCAATGGGACACAAATGCTGTCATTGATCACAACAGGCACAGAATTTACCAGTTGCTTGCTTGCAACGACAAAGAAATATTTCTGATTTTAATTTTTCTAATTTCTGATTTTCCTTTTTCAAATAAATTTTATTTATTGCTTTTTCTCACAATGGTTTTTCCTAATCCAATTATCCTTTATACAATGAATAACTAGTATTACTTCTTTTTATGAACATACGTTTTTCAACAATTAAAAAAGACTCTTTTTTATTTTTTATTTTTGTTTATTATTATTTTTTTTTTGTCAAAAGATGCAATTCAATATGACACGAGTAAGCACAAAAATTGGTACAAACTTGGCATGAGCAACAAGCCAAAACGACATGATGCAGAACAAGAATAGTTGGGCTTCGTTGTTGTGCTAGACTCCTTTGTTGAATTTCAGAGTGTGTATGACGCGATTCAGGAGATAAGTGAGTCGGTTGCCCAAAAGAAAACCAAAAGAAAAATGTTGTGTCCGGTACGATACGTTCCGTTTTACCGGTCTAATTCTTGAACAATTATCTGCACAATTGAGATAAAAATGAAAATTTTAATTGAAAATTAATCACCTCAATCTGTCTTTGTTTCTTGGGTCTCAAATATTTTTGCAACCAAAGTAGTCCCTCCTCTTTAGATATTTTTTACGTTTATTTGTTTCGTACAGATCAATATTAATTAATTGATAATTTACCTTTATCTTTCATTTAATTTCCAACATAATCACTTTGTAAGATTTTTCCAGTCAAAGAAAATATTTAAGCAACTCTCAAATTTGCGACTTACGGCAGCAGGTTCCTGCTGAGGAGCAAGTCATCCGACTCGAACTATTTGCATAGAACCGGATGAATAGTGTCGGTAAAATTTTTAGATTAAAGATTTATTAACAGTACAATTTCCGAATCAAAGCTGGAACACAGCATAAAAACTTGAAAGCAGAAAATGCTTTTTGCACGGCCTTTCATGTCCCCATGCGACAGTATATTTTTATGTCCTTCCCATTCTCAAGACTTTCCATCCTTCCTTTTATTTCCCCCCCCCCCCCCCCGGTTTTTTTTTTTAATTTTATTTTGGGAATTTCTTTATGATTTCTTTGAATCAAATGATGGCACAGTTTTCAAGTTAAAAAGAAGGTATATGCTGATGAGGTAAAGCGAAGCTTAACTAGAAGATTGGCTGCTTCGACGGAGAAAAGTCTCCTACTAGGACCCAAAACCTTCACAAAAAACAAGAATCTAGGGGAATTTTCTTCCTATTACAATAAGTCATTGCTTGCAAGAGACCAAATCTTTAAGCAATAAAGAAAGGCCACAACGGCAACGGGTCATCATTTCGTTCGTGGCCACACGTTAAATCAACTCAGGTAACAAAAACGACGGCAACTAAAGTTCATTACACCTATAATTGTACTCTTGACCCTTTGGTCGGCGTGAGGAAAATGATAAGTAAATCAACAACGCGTCGTAGCTAATCGATATGCTAAAAGTCGTTGCTTTGAAATCTCTAGTGGATTGATCATCGGACAAGTTAGCGTGCTAAATGTGATAATATAAAACCAATAGTTCCCAACAAAACCGAAAACATTTCTGATTGATCACAATCAACAAGGTCATATATAGCAATCCACTAGTCTCTCGTCAACACATATACACCATTCTCAATCTCTCTCCCTCTATCTCTCTTTTTGCTTTGCAGCCTCGGAAATCCTCTAATCATAACGATGTCCGGGATTAACCCTCGAAACACATGGCGACCGGAAGCTCATCAGTCGTCGGAAACCGATCAGTACGGGTATCCAAGTAACAATACAGCTAATACCATACCGCCAAGCACAAAAAGCTCTCCATCTTTAGGCGCATACGATGATCTGGCCCTGTTGGAAAGTGGTTTTGATCGCGAGAAGCATGTTGACGATGAGACAGGCGTTCAATTGTATCATAGGATCCATGCCCGGGAAGGGAAATCAGTCGATCCGAGGTTGCTGCTTTTGATAGCATTTTTCAGACAACTCTATGTTCGAAAAAGGGAAGTGTTCAAGAAAATATTTCCGGTGCTGCATGATGAATTTGTTGAGGTGTCCAAGAAAATTGGTGCCCTGTTGTTGTCTCATGGAAAATCCCATGATAAACCGGTAGTTTTGACGAGAAGCTTGAGCGTCGGTTCCCTTCGATCGATTTCCACAAAGGGGGAAGAGTCGCCGTTACGGCTCGATCGGTTCAAGGTTCGCACGGTGGTCCCGGGGGACGGTGCAAAGGGTGGCGCCCAAGGGGAGCAGGGTGCTAAAAAGTCAGCCGGCTCCAAGTCCAAGTAGAATATGAAGAAAATATTTCATTCTTCTGTTCTTTTATTTAATGCATGTAAATAGGTGAAAAAATTTTTTATCTTCATCACTTTATATGGCATAAAATAAACGCTACCTCAACTTGTTTAATAAGCACTAAATAAATAAATAAATAACTGATGTGCAGTAAAATCGTGATTGCATGCCAGAGGGAATTTTATTTTGGTTGTTTTTAATGATTTTATTGGTACAATTTACCAGACATGATCGATTTTAGAGGACGATCTTTACCCATCGTCCAACTCGACTCGAAAATCACGTTTACAGGATCTTGTCTGCACGTGCATATATTGCATCCCTTGGCCTTTTGTTTTCGAACCCCGTTCTCTCGGTTTCCCGAAACCATACATACCACATTTCCACGTGGCTTGCCGAAGGCCCTCTCCTAGCCTGAGGCAGGGTCCACCTTTCCTTGTCCTCTTTGTTTATTATTTATTACGGAAAATGCATATGGCCGAGCAATCCGTCCAAAACGTGAAGCCAGAATACTGCGACAGATAATAAAAGGGGTAAGAAAAAAAATATATCATAAATTTTTATAATTAAAATTTTTAAATTTAAATATTTTTATTTAAATTTCATATTTTTTTGATTTTATTTTAAATTAAAATTTTTAATAAAAATAATTAATTTATTGATAATTTTGATTTGACATTTCTAACAATTTGACTCTTTTTTTTTTTTGTCTAAAATGAATTAATTAAGAATAAATTTAAAAATTATAAAATTTAAATAAACATAAAAGTTTAAAATTTAATCGTGAAAATTTCGTCAAATTTTAAAATTAATTTTTTTAATATATCTTGATAATAAATAATTACAAAAAATTATGACTAAAAGATTTAACTAGAAAACATTTAAAATATGAGTCTTAACGATTTTCTTTTTTTTGATATTTCAATTTTTGGTCAAAATGTATTAAATGTGCAGTTAGATCGGTAAAACGTGTAACCAAAGCAAATAAATATGTAGCGAGAGGCATATTGATATTTTCGTCGCTTGTTGCAAAAAATCTCTTGCGTGCTGTTGTACATTTTAGTGTCTAGGCTACAAATCTACTTATTTTGGAATAAAAATTGAACTTTTAAGAATAAAAAAAAAGTATTCTTTTACTCAATAGAACTCGCATTCACATTTGGGATATTTTATAGTTCGATCCTCTTGACTATAAAACCAAGCTCAAATAATCATAAGATATAAGTAGGGGATGGAGAGGGATAGTTTGTCTGGGTTTCGAGGGCGAAAATCCCCTCAATAATGGACACATTTTCCCGCTTGCATTGGCTAGGGTTCTGAGTTGTTGTTGACCTTAGAGTGGGAGAGGTTGACTTGAGTTAAGACAGAAAGAGAGGGGAATTATGATTTGTGAATAGTGATCTAAGTAATTTGAATGGGAGAAGCATGAATTAGGCGTTTCCGGTACTATAACCAAGAGAGGAAACCGTAGGGTGTGGACTAATCAGTTAGCAGACACCTTTTTCTAGGTCTCTTCCATATGAAATTGAATGGGAGGAGTGTGAATTTCATGGTCCCGGCAACGAAAGAAGAAGAGGCAAAATGTGAGAAGTGGGCTAGTCGGCTGCCAGGTAGCATTCTCTTGGCTTCTTGGAAGTGGTAGTAGGCTTGCAAAATTTTGTAAAGTAAACAGAGCTTTTCAATCATTGGTGTTTGAATGGCGAAAAATTTTGGAGGATGAGCTGAGTGTTTCATTCAAGTGAGTGCAACAATACCGATAAATTTTGCCATTTCCTGAACTGTCCATTAGTCGTGCAGTGGAATATTTGATACGTGTAATCATACAAAACTATAATATAGAAAAATATATTGGGTAGAATTGCCATTATATTGATAACATAGACATACCATACAAATACATATATTCAGGTACTAAGCTCCCCTAAAAAAGAAAAAAGAACTAATTATAGTAACTAATTAAAATTAGTTTAATAATTTGTTAAATTAAGATAAAAATTAATTTAATAATCAATTAAATTAAGGTAAAAATACATATCAAATATTACAAAATATTTAGATAATATTATATTATACCTCCTTTAAGTTGGAGTATGGATGTTACAAATGCCTAACTTGCCAAGTAAATACTGAAAAGGTGTATTTCCAAGAGTTTTTGTGAATAAATCAATGACTTGGTCACATGAACAAACATGGGCAGGGCAGAAATCATTGTGGAGGAATTGATCACGTATGAAATAGCTATCTATCTTAATGTGTTTGGTGCTTTCATGAAAGATTAGATTAGCAAAGATGTGAAGAGCTACCTAGTTGTTGCAATAAAAAGTTATTGGTATAGACAAAGTCACATGTAAAGCAAGTAGAAGAGATCAAAACCATAACAATTTATTTGTAACATTTACCATGACTCAATACTTAGCTTTAACTAAAGATCTAAAAGCAATTTATTGTTTCTTTGATTTCCAAGATATAGGACTATTTCCAAGGAAAACAACATATCATGTAATGGATCATTTATATTGTAGGGCAACTAACTTAATCTAAATCATTGAATGTGAATAATTCAAGGCAATTAGAAAATGAAAGAAAAATATCTTGTCTTGGAGAACCATTCACATATTTAAGAATGTGAAAGGCTACATTCATATATGGAATCTAAGGATACTACATAAATTGACTAAGGACTTGTACTAGATATGTAATGTTTGGTTAAGTGATAGTTAAACAAAACAATCTACCAACAAGGCAATGGTATTAACTTAGATCCACTACTGGTTCTCCTGAATATGCACTTAATCTATGTTTTGAATCCATTGGAAAAGAAGCCAATTGAGCCCCTAACAAATCAGCTTCCTCTAACATATGTAAACCATATTTTCATTAGTTCAAAATAATATTCTCTTTATTGTGAGCCACCTCAATGTTGAGGAAATATTTAAGATAACCAAGGTCTTTGATGATAAAAGTGATATGGAGATATTGCTTGATGTGATCAATGAGGCAAGAATCATTCCTTGCAATCACAACATTGTTGACATAGACACGAATAACTATGAAAGAAATTATGCATAAGATGAGTAAAAAGAGAATTGTAAGCTGCTAACTACTAAAAATTAAGGTTATGGAGACTAATTTTTTTGATACCAATATCTTTAAGCTTGTTTAAGCCAATACAATGACTTTTACTATCTACACACTCTATTATTAGCTAGTATAACAAAGTTTTAAGGCATTTTCATATATATTTCTTAGGTTAAATCTCCATGCAAAAAAACATTATTTACATATAATTGATGTATACATTAATGCCAAACAGTAACCACTAATAATAAGTATTTTAAAGTGGTAATCTTTGCCACTAGGATAAAAGTATTATAGTAATCTATGCCTCCTACCTATATAAAACCTTTAGTCACTATTTGTACCTTAAAGTGTTCAATAGAACTATTAGACTTATACTTTATTTTATAAACCTACATGGAATTAATAGCATATTTTCCTTTTAAGAAGTCGTCTAGAGTCCAAATGTGATTAAGTTCCAATACATTAATTTCTTATTGCATGACATGTTTCCACCTAGAATCTTGTACACTTTGGTAATAATTCTTAGGTTCATTAAGAGAGAATATGAATAAAAGAAAAACTTGGTGAGTTGGTGTAATGCATGAATAATTCATATTATGAGACAAAGGACAGACCTTACTTAAATTTGCTATTAGCATAGTACATTAAGATGGGACCAAAGATGATGGTAGAGTATACTCAGAACTTGTCAACTTATGATATATGTTCTTGGTGCATTTTAGGGCTAGTGAGAATACTATTTTTATGTGATTTGGTGTTAGGCTATGGTTGGTTGAAAATTTTGATGAATTGGTTGTTATTTTTGTATCAAGGTTGGTGATTGTTGGTAAGCCAATTTAGTCATTATTTGTTGAGCTCATTTAAATGAATTGGATATGTGAATCGTCAATACATAGGTTATCTTCAATAAGTAGGTCATTATCAGTCATATTGATGCATGCAGTGTGGTTTTTATCACAAGATGGAGATACTATATTTAGTCCGAAAGAAATTTCTTTTTTTTTTTCTTTTTCATAAAATACAACATCTCTTAAGATAAATACCTTCTTCTTTTCCAAATCATATACTTTATATTCTTACCATATAGACATCTAAGGAAAACACAATAAGGTGCTCTTGTAAAAACCTTATCCCTTGGCTTGTCATGGTTGTGAGCATAGTAAAGGGATCCAAAAACTCTTAATTTCTTATACTTAGGTGGTGTCTTGAAAAGAATTTCTTAATTTCTTATATTTAGGTGGTGTCTTGAAAAGAATTTCAAAATTTTTCATACTTAGGTGGTGTCTTGAAAAGAATTTCATAAAGACTTTTATTTGCAAGGATAAGTGTAGGCATAAGGTTTATAAGGTGTATGGTTGTTAAGGCACATTCTCCCCAAAATTTCAAAGGTACATTAGTCTAGAAATGTAAAGCTTGAGTAACCTCTAAATTTTGTTGTTATTTACACTCTACCCTCTCATTTTATTGTGGTGTATTTGTGTAACTTGTTTGATGATTAATGTTATGTGCAACTAGAAATTTTTCTATGGTGAGAAATTTAGTATCATTGTCACCTCTTATAGCTTTAACATTAGTTTTAAATTGTATTGGCACAAAATAATAAAACATAGTAATCATGAGTTTCACTCTTAATGCTTATGAGAAAAATCCAAATGTATCTTAAATGATCATCTACTATTATTAAAAAATAATGGACTTTATTCAAGGTAAGAATATAATAAGGTCTCCAAATATTCATATGAAAAAGATCAAAACTATATGCATAATGTGAATTACTAATTGGAAAAGAAAAACAAGTTTATTTTGCCTTATGACAAGCATTATAAACATCAGTCAATTTATTCAAAAAAGAAATATTTTGCAACAAATAAAATTTGTTACTAGGTAAGTGGTTGAGGCATATATGCCATAAGCTTACATCTTTCTAAAAATATTATGACTTGTCATTATAAGGCTTCTTTTTAATTTGTAAACCCCATCTTAAAGCTTACCCTATCCAATTAGTGTCATCATATGTAGATCCTAAAAAACATAAGAGTTAGGAAAGAAAAGTGACTAAGTAGTTAAGCTCATGAGTAATTTTGGCAACTAATAAAAGGTTATAATGAAAACTTAAAATAAGCATAACATTTTGCAAATTTACGTTTGAAGTTACTTTGATTTTGCTAATATAGGTTATAGGTAAAATGGATCCATTAAGTATCTTGACTAACTTACAGGTAGAAACAAGTTCAATTTTATTTAGCATCCCATCATTGCTTACCATATGGTCTAAGGAACTACTATCAATTATCTAAAATTCATTTGACAAAATATAATTACCTATAAAGTTGGCTACTAATTCATTACCATTTGTTCAATTATGACTTGCTTCTATGCCAAGCATGTTGATAAGTTTTGAACACTGTTCTTTATTTATGTCCATTTTCTGCATCATTATTGCTAGTTTTAAGCTCATTCTAATTACTTTTATTATTTCCACCATTTTTTCTCTCCATGTTTGTAGAATTACCATGCCCAAACTGACCTTATTTACCTCTATTTTGTTGCAAATTCTAAATAGTCCTTGTTCAATTACCTTTCCAATGTGGGAGATAACTAATGATTTTGAAGCATTTCTCTTTTGTATTTCTTGTCTTTCTGTAGTGATCGTATCTAGTTGGCTGTAGCCTTCAATGTGTCACCTTCCAATTCCATTGTCAAGCTAGACATCATTTTAACCATACAAAGTTATTGGAAGTCTATTATAGTTCTCATTCAAACTAAGAAGGAATTGATGTCCTTTTTTATTTCACTCAACTACCTATATTCCTTTGCTACTTTGCACCTACAGGAGAGTAACACACTACATGCTTTCACCTCCTGCCATAGAGCCTTGAATCCTTTAAAGTATTTCGTAATGATCTTCCCTTCCTCTTGAATCAAATTAGAGATTTCCTTTTTAATTTTGTATAGTCTAGGAGCATTGCTTTATTCACACAACTCATTCCATATCTTATAAGTAGTGTTGGCATAGGTTAGACTCTTTTGGATTTCTTTGGCTATGGAATTGCAAATCTATGCTTTCCCCATGGAATTATTATTTTTCTGTAGCAGAAGTTTAGCATCTATTTCTTCTTGTTTTGTTAATTTTCCACTAACAAAACTTGGTTTGCCCTTTACATAAACCCTATCTCCATTGAGATATTTCAAGTGGTGAAATTGTCTCCTGCAAACAAATTTGTGACGAAGATAATACTAAGGTGATTTGCAAGATGCATGATATATGGATTCAGCACATGTTAGGACTTGTTAGTCCCTTCTTCTCCCTTTGATTCACGTGAGATTTCATTCTTTGGCATCTTAATAGTTCTTGACAGTAGATTGACTATTTATACTCTAATACCATTTACAAAAGTATAATAGAGAAAAGTATATATTAGCTAGAACTTCCATTATATTGATAACATAAACGTAAGGTACATATAAACAGGTGCTAAGATCCTCAAAAAAAAAGGAAGAAGGAACTAACTATGGTAACTAACTAAAATTAGGCTAATAATTTGCTAAATTAGTGCAAAGATTAACCTAATGATCTTCTAAATTAAGGAAAACATACAAACCAAATGTTACAATATATCTATAGAATATTCTAACAGCAATGTAATGTGAAAGTCGTTAGATGAGTGGCTATTGTATTTTCATTTGGGCTCTGGAGTGCAGATGAAAAGGGTATGGAATTGATTACTAATTGAAGGAAGTAAACGGATGGGGCAAGGGTAGGCATCAAATATAAGAAAGTTGACAAAAATATAAGAGGCATAAACCAATTCATTGGATTTTGTTGTTATAAAGCTATTTTGTATGTTTGGTGCTGGGTTTTAGTTTAATATGAAGCTGTGCTTAATGAAGTTTCTGTAAATTAAAGCAGTCATGTTTTATGTCAAACTTTATTATGTTGAGGAAATTTATTTATAGGGATTGTGATTGACAATTAGTGTTAATTTGGTCTTGATTATCTAATATAGCCTGATGTAGGCTACTCGGACGTTAGGATCGGGAGAGTGACTTGTACACGCGGAACAGGATGACAGTAATTACAGTCTTGCACAAGCTCAGGAAAATGGATGTAGCTTCATTGATACAGATCGGAATGACCTGATTCGAAAGCCAAATGAACAAAGACTTCTAAATTAACAATTTCTCTGTTTTTGAGTTTTCTCAAATAAGCACTATAGGCAGGACAAAATCGGGGTGGAAATGGACAGATGTAAATGGGCAGAACAGAGGAAAAGATAGAAGTTCGTTGGTTGCTCTTCCAGGCCTCCAAGGAAATGGATAGGGCACCGATTCTTCTAGATCGATGACTGCAACTCTTCAAGGATGCAGATTTGAAAATCTCTGATTCTTCAAGGACGGAGTGAAAACTCTTCAAGGTTTTCAGGGGTATGAACCTACAACTCTTCAAGGATGCAGATTTGAAAATCTCTGACTCTTCAAGGACAGAGTGAAAACTCTTCAAGGTTTTTCTAGGGTACAAACTCTTCAAGGTTCAAAATAATTACTTAATGCAAAATTTTCATTAATCAAATTCGTCTGTTGAATACATAAAGTAGATGGTCTTTTGTAGCCAAAGAAAAACAAATGAAAAGACTCGAGCAAATGAAGAGGCTAAAGAGCATTAAAGATCCTAGAAGGCATAAAACGTTAAAGAACTTAGAAACTAGAAACTAGGTAAATTAAATGCTCAACGTCTTCTTGATCATCCTAAAGTATCTTTTAGGCTTCCAATGTATAGGGAAAGACAAGGACTTTATTGTGGCATGGGCTTGCGAATGAGATGCTTGGTCTTCGGATTGTGTCCCTTCGATATCTCCTCGACTGGTCGAGCGACATGTCAAGCTCGGATGCGGGCTGATCTCCTTGGTCGCGTAAGCTTGTCTTCGATGCGGGCAGCATTATCAATCTGGCCTGCATCATCCTCCCCTTCTTTAAAAGAATTCGTCCCCGAATTCATGTCATCATCAGAGGAATCACCAACATAAGGTGTTAAATGCCAAACGTTGAAAACATCATGTGATTTTATATGAGAAGGAAGCCTTAAGCGATATGCATTGGGATTGATACACTCAAGGACTTCAAGAGGACCAAGTTTACGATCACTAAGCTTGTTATAGCTTCAAACAGGATGACGTTCTGGTGGTAAGAAAGCCCAAACAAAATCTCCTGGTTCGAAGATAACTTCACGTCGTCGCTTATCGACATCCTTTTGGCGCACATCTTCATGAATTGCTCTCATCTGAGAAACAATATCTTCAACATTGCCATTAGACTTTTCAGTAAAAGGAATGGGTGCAAGATCAAGAGCAGTGTTCGGTTGTTGTCCATACATGATCATGAAAGGACTATACCCAGTCATACGGTTTACAACACAATTATATGCAAATTCGCCCTGTGACAATCGCATCTCCCAAGAGCGAGGATTTTCATCAATCAGTGTCCTCAATAGATTTCCTAAGGTTCGATTGATGACTTTAGTTTGTCCATCAGTTTGGGGATGAAATACAGTACTATATTGTAGTTTAGTACAGACATTCTTCCACAATTGTTGCCAAAAATGACTGAGAAACTTTGTGTCCTAATCAGAAGTAATAGTCTTCGGAATGCCATGCAATTTATAGACTTTCGATAGCCACGACATCTTGTAAGGTGTGGGGTGCGCCTTTAACTCCAACTGTAGTTTGTTCGTTGCCATTTCAGAAATTATATTCTCACAGCATCCAGAGTCAATAATCAATTGACATACCTTCCCTTTAATTGTGCAAGCGGAATGAAAAATGTTGGTACGCAGCCACCTATCTCCGGTCTCATCACGAGGAACTAGAAAGATTTTTCTCACCATAAAAAATTCACCAGAATCAACATGCACTATTTGCTCGTCACCTGTGGACTCTTCGACATCATTCACCTCTTCTTCGAACGGATCCTCCACATGCTCATCAGAATCATTATCCACTAAGAAGGCTTTGCCGGCTTGTCGATTTTTGTTCTTTTGGCAATTGCTAGCACGATGACCCAACTCACCACAATCGTAGCAACGAATATTGGACGTAGTTGGTTGCTTCAAAATGTTGGGCCGATTAGGAAACTTACTAGCGGTTTGCGTCGTATCCTTAGCAACTTTGGTGATGTCAGGGGTACTCCTAGTAGGTCGATTGATCATGATAGAGGATGGTTGCCTCCTCGAGCGAGAACGCTCTACCTTGAGTGCTCGTTGGTGTGCATCTCCTAAGTCCCAAATGTCAAGGACTTCCAGGGCATCTTGAATATGAAGTTGAAGGCCATTCAAGTACTTGCTCACAAGCATTTCCTCCGGATCTTGAATGTTGTTGCGAATCACCAACTCATTGAATTCGTTGGTGTATTGGTCCACTGTTCGCGTACCTTGTCTCAGATTTTGGTACCGTTGATAGAGCTCTCTCTTGTATCCCTTAGGTAGGAAATACTTTCGGATCTTGTCTTCCATCTTCCTCCATGAGGTAATTGGCGCTTTGCCAACAGATTGGCGAGTTTGCTTCTCACGCCTCCACCAAACGATGGCTTTACCTCTAAATCGCATAGCGATGATCCCGACTCGACAATCCTCAGGAATATTTCGATGCTCAAACACTTCATTAACAAATGTTAGCCAGTCAACAATTTCTTCAGGAGATTCATTACCTGAGAATTCCGGGATATCCTTTTTAACTTCTTTTTCCCACTCCAGTTCACGAATATTTTGCTCGTGATGTCGAACATTCCTCCAATTGCGAAATGGTCGAACATTCTCCGAAGATGAAGAGCCACCATTGTAATCTTCGGTCCTGGAACGAGGTGGTGAATTGTTTCTTTCCGACCTCAGACGCTCAACTTTCTGCGTCAACTCTTCAATTTGTTGTTGCATGTGTTGCTGCAAATTGTTAGTGAGCGTATGCACTTCATTCAGTGGGATGGTTCTGCCTCCATGACGTCTAGCTTGTCTTGGCGGCATGGTTCTCTTCTCCAAAGCTCTGATACCAAATGATGCAGCTTGATGTAGGCTACTCGGACGTTAGGATTGGGAGAGTGACTTGCACACGCGGAACAGGATGAATAATAATTACAGTCCTGCGCAAGCTTAAGAAAATGGATGTAACTTCATCGATACAGATCGGAATGACCTAATTTGAAAGCCAAATGAACAAAGACTTATGAATTAACAATTTCTTTGTTTTTGAGTTTTCTCAAATAAGCACTGTAGGCAGGACGAAATCAGGGTGGAAATGGACAGATGTAAATGGACAGAACAGAGGAAAAGATAGAAGTTCGTTGGTTGCTCTTCCAGGTCTCCAAGGAAGTGGATAGGGCACCAATTCTTCTAGATCGATAACTGCAACTCTTCAAGGATGCAGATTTGAAAATCTCTGACTCTTGAAGGACGGAGTGAAAACTCTTCAAGGTTTTTAGGGGTACAAACTTGCAACTCTTCAAGGATGCAGATTTGAAAATCTCCAACTCTTCAAAGACGGAGTGAAAACTCTTCAAGGTTTTTCCAGGGTACGAATTCTTCAAGGTTCAAGATAATTACTTAATACAAAATTTTCATTAATTAAATTCGTCTGTCGAATATATAAAGTAGATAGTCTTTTGTAGCCAAAGAAAAACAAATGAAAAGACTCGAGCAAATGAAGAGGCTAAAGAGCATTAAAGATCCTAGAAGGTATAAAACGTTAAAGAACTTAGAAACTAGAAACTAGGTAAATTAAATGCTCAACGTCTTTTTGATCATCTCAAAGTATCTTTTAGGCTTCTAATGTATAGGGAAAGACAAGGACTTTATTGTGGCATGGGCTTGTGAATGAGACGCTTGGTCTTCGGATTGTGTCCCTTCGATATCTCCTCGTCTGGTCGAGTGACTTGTCAAGCTCGGATGCGGGCTGATCTCCTTGGTCGTGTAAGCTTGTCTTCAATGCGGGCGGCATTATCAATCTGGCCTGCATCATTATCAATGTGATATCAGGAAACATTAATCGTTGAATGGTTGAGCTCCTCACACACAATTTGTCTACAGGTATTGTTGTGTAAGGAAAGCATTAAACTGAGGGTTGAATTTGTTATGCTGTGGTCGACGATGTGTAATTATCAGTTGTTTTGGTATGTGTTGGTTCAGTTTTATGTTAATGGTGCATTAATGGAACAAATTTTGGTCATCTTCCACAGATTTTGGCGCAGTAGAAAATCGGTAAATGAGTGCCAGGCGCATGTTGTGACTGCAACTAAATGACCTCCAAATTGTGGAAAAAAAATTGTTGGCTACAAACTATGGACTTGTGGAGAAAAATTATAATTTTGTGGAGAGAGGCTTTATTCTCGATTTTGTGTCATGCTTACAAGTAATACAACTTTTTATTTATAAGCAATTCTATTAATAGCCATAAACCACAATTAAAACCCATTATCACCCGTAAGAGTAACTGCTGACTCTTGACATTCTATTTTCCTATAAAACTGCTGAAATAATATACTAATAAAAATGGACATTTAATATTTATTCAATAAGACTCCCCCATAAACTTAAATGCTTCTGCCATCTTTCATGCCGATCAATCTTTTGCAGTTGTCAAGAAGTATCGTCGGTAGCGGTTTCGTGAAGATATCTGCGACTTGGTCCTGACTTGCTGCGTGCACTAATTCCACACTTCCTTCCTTCACTTGATCTCGGATGAAGTGAAAGTGAACGTCAATATGCTTGCTTCTCTCATGATTCACCGGGTTCTTGCTCAACTCAATTGCTGATTTGTTGTCAACTCGTATCACAGTCGCACCGAGTTGTTGTTGCTCTAACTTGCCCAACAAATTTCTGAGCCATATCGCATGACGTACACACAAAGATGCTGCCACATATTCAGCTTCACATGTCGAGAGTGTCACGATCGGTTGCTTCTTTGAAAGCCAGGTAAACGCCGTGTCACCCATAAAAAACACATAACCTGATGTGCTTTTCCGATCATCCAAGTCTCCGCACCAATCGCTGTCGGAGTACCCGACCAACTTGTAATCTGCCGCATTTGTATAGAATAACCCGAGTGACACTGTTCCTTAGATGTACCATAGGATTCGCTTCAACGCCTTCCAATATGAATAAACTGGCTCCTCCATGAACCGACTTACAATGCCGACACTTAATGCAAGGTCCGGTCTTGTGCATGTGAGATAGCGAAGGCTTCCCACTAAACTTCGGTATTTGCTTGCGTCGACTCGTTCTCCTCCATCAAACTTAGAGAGTTTTGCACCCGGTTCCATTGGTGTTGAAATCGGATTGCAAGACTCCATCTTGTACTTCTTCAAAATCTCCTTTGTATATGCCTCATGGGATACAAAGATACCTGTCTTTTCTTGTCTTACCTCCAGACCAAGGAAAAACTTCATCAAGCCCAAATCTATCATCTCGAATTCCCGTCTCATTGTGCTCTTGAACTTTTGTATCATTTCATTATTATTCCCCATAAAAATAAGGTCATCAACATAAAGAGCAACAAATAACATATTACCTCCACTCTTCTTCACATAAAGGGCATGTTCGTAGGGACATTGCTCGAACCCGTTCTCCTTGAAGTATGTGTCGATACGAGTATTCCACGCCCGCGGTGCTTGCTTCAACTCGTAAAGTGCCTTCTTCAATTTCAACACCTTCTTTTCTTCTCCGATTTTCATGTACCCGGGTAGTTGTTCGATATAAACTTCTTCTTCAAGCACACCATTCAGGAATGCCGACTTGACATCCATTTGTAATATCGGCCATTTGAATTGTGCCACTTGTGAAATGAGCAATCTGATTGTCTCCATTCTTGCAACGGGAGCAAACACCTCGTTATAGTCGATTCCCGCCTTTTGCTTGTATCCCTTTGCTACAAGTCTCGCCTTATACCGTTCTATCTCCGCTTAAGCATTCATCTTTCTCTTAAACACCCATTTGACACCGATGGGCTGAGTTCCTTTCGGCAATTCTGCTAACTCCCATGTGTTGTTGCGATCTATTGCTTTAATCTCCTCGTCCATGGTAGTTTGCCACTTCTTGTCTCGCACCGCCTGTTCAAAACTTATATTCTCAGAATCCACCAAAAAACATACAAAGTGTACCTCATTTGTCGAATCATACAAATCTTGTAAACTTCGCATTTTGGGTTGTCGCGGTTCATCTTCATCATCAATAGTTTCATAATTTTCCGGTATGGTTGTTGATATAGCAGTTGATGATTCTCCAACTTTGATGATATCCTCTGTTGCTTTATTCCAATCCCACTCATTTGCTTCATGAACTCGTACATCACGGTTCACTAGAATCTTCTTGCTTATCGGGTCAAATAGCTTGTATCCTTTTGTTTTCTCATCATACCCAATAAAAATATATCTTTTGCTTTTGTCTTCGAGCTTTGTTCTTCGCTGATTCGGCACGTGTGCGTAGGCCAAACTGCCGAATACTTTCAGATGAGAGATTGTCGGTTTTTGTCCGCTCCATGCCTCTTGTGGTGTTTGATCATACAACTTCGCATGTGGACAACGATTTTGAACATAGACGGCGCATTGCACAGCTTCCGCCCAAAATTCCTTCGGCATTTTCTTGCTCTTGAGCATTGACCGAACCATGTCTAGAATGGTCCAGTTCTTCCTCTCGGCCACACCGTTTTGCTGTGGAGAGTACGGTGCGGTTAGAAATCGCCTTATGCCTTGCTCCTCACAATACTCCATGAAAACCGTCGAAGTGTACTTGCCACCTCTATCGGATCGTATAGATTTGATGTGTCTGCCGGTTGCCTTTTCCACCAGCACTTTGAATTTTTTGAATACCTCGAACGCCTCGAATTTTTCTTTCAGAAAATAAACCCAAGTTTTTCGTGAGAAATCATCAATAAAGGAAATGAAATACCTTTTGCCGCTGAAAGATTCGGGGGTGATTGGTCCACATATGTCGGAATGAATCAACTCGAGAGGTTGCTTAGCCCGATATTCTGCCTTCTTTTGAAACGACATTCTCGCATGCTTTCCGAGCACACATTCTTCACAAAATTTTCCCTCGTATTCCATGTCCGGTAGTCCGTGCACCATGCTCTTCTTTGCTAACTTGTTTAGGCCTTCATGATGTAGGTGACCAAAACGGAGATGCCACAGTGACGCCTTGTCTTCTATGTTGACTTGCAAACATTTTTCTCGTACACTTCTCAAATTTAGTTTGTACATCCGATTTCTCCCCATTTCAACTTGAGCGACTGAACGCCCTTGCTTGTCTTTCAATAGTAATATCCGGTCTTTCATAAAAACCGAATAACCTTTCTCCATGAGTTGCCCCATACTTAAAATGTTGCTCTTGAGGTCTGGTAGGTAATACACATCTTGGATTGACCCAACTAAACCATCCTTTTGTAAATAATAAATCGTACCTTGGCCTTTGACCTCAACCTTCGAGCCATCTCCAAACGATACAGATACAACTTCAACCTTTCGCATCTCATTGAAATAATGCTCGTGCCCGCACATATGGTTGCTTGCAGCCGTGTCGAGGTACCACACCGTGTTGTTGTCGGTGTTGACTTTGTTATATGCCATTAAGAGAAAACCTTCTTTCACCTCATCTTCCGTGGCTAGGTTGGTTGTCTCTTCCACCTTTTCCTCGACTCGACATTCTTTTGCAAAATGCCCCACCTTTCCACAATTGTAACACTTATCAAAATTGCAATCCTTCGCATAGTGACCATATTTGCCACACTTGTAGCACTCGATGTTGGAATAATTTGACCGACCGCCTCTTCCATGACCGCGTCCTCTTCCACGCCAATTCTATTGGTTTGATTGCCCCTTCTCCTCATGATACCCTTCTTGACCGCGGCTTTTCCCACCGTGACTATTTCCTCGACCACCACGGCCACGCCATTTACCTCGAAAGTTTTGAGAATATAGTATCTTTTCGTCATTGATCGATGCTTTGGTTTGAAGTACCTGCTCAAGTGTCTCCTCCTTCTTCTTCTTCTTACAATATTCATGTGCCATAAGGGAACCGGCAAGCTCGTCGACCATGAACATTGCTAGATCCTTTGACTCTTTTATGGCACATACCACATTCTCGAAACTGTCGGTTAATGACCTCAGAATCTTCTCCATGACCCGCGCATCGGACAACTTTTCTCCGTCTCGATTGAGTTGATTCGCCACGGTTTGAACACGCGTGATGTAATCGGACACACCTTCCAACTCCTTCATCTTTATGCCTTCCAACTCGCTGCAAAGAGTTTGAAGGCGAACTTGTTTAACTCGGTCGGCTCCTTTGTATGCAGTCTCCAAGATGTCCCACACTTCTTTTGAAGTTTTCGCACTCGCAATCTTCTCAAAGCTCAACTCATCAACAGCTCGGAACAGCATGTATAATGTCGTCTTATCTTTTGATCGCGTTTCTTTCAACGCCTTATTTTGAGCCGCCGTATATCCTGCAGTAGATTCTGGTTCTTTGAAACCTTCTTGAACCACCTCCCAACAATCCACAGAACCGAGAAGAGCTTTCATTTGGATGCTCCAATTCTCGTAGTTCACCTTCGTTAATCGGGGCAGCGGCACATTATTGATTACACTCCCCATTAGCT
The DNA here is from genome assembly GCA_037832385.1 of Rhizophora apiculata. NCBI lineage: Eukaryota > Viridiplantae > Streptophyta > Magnoliopsida > Malpighiales > Rhizophoraceae > Rhizophora > Rhizophora apiculata. Next base: position 254,180 of record CM075433.1, on the reverse strand, counting down.
CTGATACCAATTTATGGAAAACAATTGTTGGCTACAAACTATGGACTTGTGGAGAAAAATTATAATTTTGTGGAGAGAAACTTTATTCTTGATTCTGTATCATACTTACAAGTAATACAATTTTTTATTTATAAGTAATTTTATTAATAATTATAAATAACAATTAAAATTTATTATTATCTAACTGTTGACTTTTAACATTTTATTTTCTTATAAAATTATTAAAATAATATACTAATAAAATAAAAATACACATTTAATATTTATTCAATACAGAAGACTCGCAACAATATTACCACAACAGGTTTAGCACAATTTAGTAACTTTTGGTTGAGACTATCTTCCACAGATTTTTGAACAGTGTTGTTGTTCCGTTGACAACATAGCTCGTACGCTGTGTTGTTTTTCTTCATGTATTTGGTACTGTACCCTCGGGTCTACTGATTAATCAAAGGAGCAGCTGGTCTACTCCTTTATGTGTACTTGGTACTTGTTGTTGCTCCGAAATCGGCCTCCAGAGAGTGCCTGATACTCGAAAAAGGTGTTAGAAGACATGTGTTCATGAATTATGGGGATTGAATTTCAATGTATGAAGAACGGATGCTGATCCTCGTGCTTCTCCGTGAATTATTTGACTTATATTTTGTTATGTTAGTAATACAAGGAACTCCATTTCCTCGTATATTACAATTTGCGGTTGATTGCTCTGTGGTACGAACTTGTATCATTTCCTTCGAGTTCTCAATTTGTCCAACGGCATTAAATATCAAAACAACAAGACGCGAACATAATGGTAAAAAGCACTGGCGGTATAATGTGGGACATCATCTCGCGCGCCATCGTAAAATGCAACGTTGGAAGCTTAAGTAACCGTACTGTTAAAATTGGCAATCACTCGTAAGTGATGTGATTGTTTGCGGAAGAAAAAACTTTTACGGCGGGTGGGGTAAATCTAATAAGACATCCATTAAAATCGTTTAATTTGTTTGTCCATTCCCCACGTCACCTTGGCATTAAGTGGGTCTCCAGAGAAAAGAAAAAATGTGACAAAAGTATAGCAGCTCTCTGCTGATAACGCGAAACAAATGTCACTATTATATTATAAAGAAGGTGTGAAGTCGAAAAGATTTGTCATAGCCACACTGTTAAATGATGAACTAAATTCACCTGACAACGTTTGCCGCAAAGTTCTGGACTTAAAATTAAAAATATATATCTGGTTCGATGATACGCATCCACATCATGGTCGATGATGATGATGATGATGATTGCCATCGTAATCAAACAGTGGTGGGGGCGCTACACACGGTTAGCCATCTCCATACCCACGCTTTGATTCTCGCCATTCACTGCCATGTCTTTCTCTTTTTTAGTTATGACGTACATGCCATACACATAAGAACAGAAACCCCACACACAAAGAATAGTGGACACCATCTTGAAGCCACCGAACGGTTCGCCAAACACCAAAGCCCCTGCCACCACGTTCACGGCCAACAACGCTGTCATGCAGATCCCTCCGGTGAGCGACGACGTCAGGAAGACCATCCCCGCCGTGGCCATGAAACACAACTGCCATGTGGCGACGTTCCCAAACACCGTCACCCAGTACCCCACTGGCCCTTTATCAAAAACCTCTTGGCTCTCTGTCTTCATCCCGGAAAACCCACCGTCTGATGCCATCCCAATGGTGGCCAGCGCGGTGGCCGCAATTTCCATCACCAACTGCATTTCCATCACCATCGCATAACAGTAAACCTCCCTGTATATCTTCTCCACGACTGGCAAATACAGAGCAAATAGCAAGCCAGCCCCCAGCGTTGAGAAGAAGCCTATGAAGTATTTGGTCCGGGTTAAGCCTTGGGGTCTGTCGTGGCTTGAAGCTAAGGCTATAATCACACAACTTAACGTCAAGAGGATCACACAATTGAGATTCTGAAAGGTGACCTTTTGCTTTACAATGACAACGGAAAGGATGAGATTGAATATTAGTTGGGATGATAATAACAGAGATGAGGTTGAGACAGGAAGATAGGAATTGCCCCATGAAAAAAGAAGATTGTTTACTCCCAACATGAGGCCTACCAAGGTTGAAAAGACCAGTATTTTAGGAGTGAAGCCGCTAAAGGGCCGCCTGTCGGTGCTTTTCAGGAGGTAGTGAGGGAGATAAATGGGTAAGAGAAGAAGAGGGAAGCCGGCACTTTGGACCCATGTGGAAACCCATCTGCTCGAACTTTTGTGTCTGAAGTAGAACTTTGAGAGCAGGGTTGATGAGACCGAACCCACAAAGAGACACAAATAGTTAACCACCAGGAGGAACATGTATCCCTTGCTTGTCTTGGCCTTTTGGTCTTCTATTACTAGTTCTTTAAGTTGGGAAATCACGGGAGATGACGATGACAGTGATGATGAGTTTTGGTGGAGCAGTGGTCGATGTTGTTGGGTGGGTGGTTGATCTTGTTTGCTGGTTTTGGCTTCCATATTCTTGTTCTTGTCGCTGATGATGATACTGCCGCTGCTGCTGCAGCTGCTGTTGTCGTTGTCGGGAGTGACGGAGTGGAGATGGGCTTTGGAAGAGTCTGAAAGTGGGGTTGGTACTAGGACATCCATTAAAGAGTGGTTGAAACTGAGACTGAGTATTCTCTGGAGAAGCTGACTTTAGTCTTATGAAAGTAGAAGATTTCACTCACAACTTCATGGATTTATATGGGTCTGCATAAGCTTGTGATTTAGGTTAGTCTAATTAAGAATTCATGTGAATTTTGGTTTGAATTCATGTATTTAGGATTTGTCATTAAAGAATCAAGATTTACATTGCCTTTAGGGGAGCATTTCCTTAAAACACATTGCCTTTAAGGGCACTTTCTTTGTTCTTTTTGTTTTTACTTTTTTGCTTTAAGCATAGATGTTGACAAATGGCTGTATTGGGCTATGGTGGTCAAATGTGGAAAGTACAGATGGGGAGAGAATCAAGCTTTGAAACGGCCAGCTTTAACTGCCTCTCTCTTTCTCCTCTATTTGCTTCACTCTAGCCTTCGGCAACGCCTCTGTTTCCATACGTTAACTCTCATTTGATTTGCCAGATATCATGCCGAAAGCCGGGGGGAAAGCATGCAGAGAGAACGTGGCATGTCTTGCTAGCTCTCCCCACTCTTTTTGATCCTTTGGGTTTCCTTTTACTTGGGTCTCTCACATGTACTTACCTTTCGAGTATTCTTCTTCCACGTGTTTGTTTTTGACACAACTCAATCCAATTAAATTTGAACTCCGGAGTTTAGATGGGTTGAGATAATAATTAGAATTCAACTTTAAAATATTTCATTATACCACCGAGAAGTTATGTGTCATGCGCAAATATATACCGCAATCATACTTTTTAGGGTTCATGTATCTAATTAATAAAGCAAAGACCTCAATTGATGAAATGGGAAGTGAATACTATCATACAATCATGCTCTTTTAATTTGTATCACATCACTAATGCATTTATGGTTCTTTTTATTAACTAAACACTATTTTTAATTTTGATTGGATTCTCTCGCGTGACTGTAACAGATTATCATTAATTATCATGTTAGAATCATTTGAGCCGTGTCTTTTAAAATTTGAAAGATAAATTCAGTCATTTTTAACAAAATAAAAAAAAAAATAGTTAACTTATCCGGTTACTTTTCCAAAAAAAAAAAAAAAAAAAAGATCAAAAAAAATTTCAAAATTAAACTAGAAAAAAGGTGTTTCATAAATATGTCAGTTCAACCTCCCTTATAAAGAGAAGCCACCACTCGAATAGTGTTAAATTTGACTAGGCTCTCTTAGTTTTAGTGTGGACAAGTCTAAAACCTTATATTACACATCTCAACAATAATTCCTTGTAATTAGGGGCCAGCGCGATAACGAGGACACTCAAACTCTGCTCAAGATAGGAAAAATATGTTAAATTACTAACCAAATTACTATTTCAAATGGTAAATATTATAAACTCTACTACATTAAATACTTCTTTCATGTAATAAATAAGAACTTATCAAGTAATAAATGCTTTACTTTTTCATTTGTACAAAAATGTTTTACTATTTACCATATTTGATATTTGATTTCCTTAAAAACAAAAAAAATAAAAAAGAAAAAAATAAAACAGAGAATTCAAAATTACACCTTTTATCTTTTTGGTAATTTTTTAAATAATGAAATTTTATGATTGTTTTTCTAATCTTGTTTTAGATAAGGCAAAAGGGTAGGTTAGATTATTTTTGAGTTAGGTTATTTTGAATCTCATATTTTTTAAAATTTGGGTATTTTGAATTTTAAATTTATCAAATTTAAAATATTTTAAATTTTAAATATGATCGAGTTTAACTTATATGTCATCAATTGTCAAATTGTGTATTAGACCAAGTTTTGAACAAATTATGTCAAATTATTTATGTTGAATTGGTTTTTATTAAGTATACTTGTGAGCATTTTCTCTTTATTATAAGGCTAATGAAACAAGTTTTTCGCTTCTTAATAATGGAGAATAAAGAATCTTTTTTAATAAAAATAAATTATTAGTTTAAAAAATAAAAAGAATTAAATTATGGGGCAAACTTTTTGGAAAGTAGTAACATGCTGTAGTATATAAAGAAGAAGAAAAGAAAAATTTGGACTCAAAATATAAATAGAAAGATTGTTTTTATAAAATTGGGGAAGTAATGTTTTTTAGCATATTGAGAAAAGAAAAATGAAAATTTGAAAATTATATTTTTGAAGTGTCGAAACCAAATATATGCTTATTATGATAATACAAAAATAGTTTCATAAATTTATTTTAGATATAATAATTTTAATTAATAATATTTTTAAAAATTGTAGGTTTTATCAACTCATATTCACCTTTTAAAAAATTTAAATTAAATAATTGATATTTAATATATTTAAATAATTGTACGTTGATTCCAATATAAAGACATTAATTTAAGAAAATACATATTATTAATAAGAAAAAGAAAATTATATAAAAAAAATCTTTTTAATTAAAAGATATTCAAAAATAATTTATTTTTTTAAAATAAATTAAAATTTTAAGTTATGTTCTAGTTAAAATTTTACAAATTTCTATAAATTTTGTGTAACTTGGATTCAATTTTGGGTTATCTTGGGTTGAGTTTGTTTGAATTTTAAATTATTCCAATTTTAGATTATTTCAAATTCTAATTAATTAAATTTTGAGTTATTTTATATATTAGTTATTTAAATTTTAAATAATTTTTATTTAAGATTAAATTAAGTTACAAGTTATTGACTTTTTTCATTTAAGGAAAATCAAACCAGGTCAAATTTTGAATAAATTAAGTCAAGTTAGTCGTGTTAAGTTAACATTTGACATTATTTTTTATAGTAACAAAACGAAGAAGAAGAAGAAGAAAAACAAACAATAACGTAAATATTGCATATAGTGAGGATCTAGGAAACCATGTCACATTATGGAACTTATTCGGATATATTCATTTAACTTGAGAAAACTTCAGGAAAAATGAAACAGAGAAAACTAGTTAATGTGGATGGATTCAATGCCTTCTGAAGAACGTGCCTATATCGTTACCAATATAATTTTTTCCAACGAATCCTTTTTGTTAATCATCCTTATCGTTCCCTTCAACAAATATTCTTCTTCGTATCTTAATTACGGATGACTCGTAATTGTAATCTTAATAACTCATCAACTACTTACGCCACCTTAGTAGTCGTTCATTGTGTTAAATCTTCACACCGAGTACTATAAGTCTAAGTTAGAATTATTAAGGTCTGACTCCAATTGCACGGATTTGATGGTAGAACTATTGTGCACATAGTCATAATTAAAATTCTAACTCCAGTAGATCAAAAGTTGAAATGACAGTGATTTTTATGGTATACCATATACTAATTTTATTCTTATTTTATGTTGACCGTCTATTTTCAATTTCTGACATGCAAACAAAACAAGTGAAAAGTTTTATTAAAAAGTATTTTTTCAAAACAAACGAATTTGTAAGTTAGAATATTTTTCTTTGTTAATTAAATAATTTTAATTATAAATAGATATATATATATATTTATGAGTTAAATTATATTAATATTTTAATAAATAAATTTTTTTAATCAAAGGCATAATTGGTATCATCTCATGGTATTTTTGTAATTTTTAACGCTATCATCCCGTGTCAAACGGTAATGTATTTAATAAATTTGAGACTCTATTCTCGATTTTTTTCTAGGCGGAGAATGCTTCGTCCTCGTGAATATACCACCATCCGTCTTTTTCTCTCTGTAAAAACGTTTGTATCTGCGTCAGCTGATAGCATTTTTACCTTCCTGATGCTTGAGTTTTTTTGTTTTTTTCTTTTATCTCTAGGGTGATTGAATAAGAATGTTGATAAGATAATTATTGATTTTAATTTTTATATATCATGAATAATATATTTATTATGCAATTTTTTTTTTTGTTAAAAAATTATAAATAAATGAATATAAATATATGTTTTTTAAAATTAAGAAATTATGGCAGATTATAGACAGGTTTTTCATGGTTCCTACTAGAACTCTTGGATCTGCCTGTAAACTGTCTATGGCTGGTTATTATTATTATATTTTTTCCCTTTCCGATTATGACATTGTGAACAACCAAAATACATGTTGTAGATAAAATGGAGAAAATCACCTAGAATATCATTTTTCATTGTTGATTTATGGAAGATAACTCATTTTTTTAGATAGAGTACCAAATGCCGAAACTGCTGAAAATGGGAAAATTAGACACAAGAGGCCCTAAAACATGCAAAGATAGGTTGAGAACAAATGTTGTCGTTGATCGCAACTGGCACTAATTTACCAGTTGCCAGCGAGTTGTTGCTTGCTTGAAACGACAAAAAAACGTATGTATATATATATATATATATAATTTTGTAATTTTATAAATATATTATAATTTTTTATTTTTTAAAATAAATTTTATATATTATTTTTATTTTTCGTTTCTTCTCTTAAAATATTTTAAAAAATTTTTATAATTATATATATATATATTTAAAATTTATTAATTATAATAAGTTTGTTAAATTTATTTTATATTAAGTAATTTTTATTACATATAACTATGTTTTTTTTTATTATTATATTATTAAATTTAATTAATATATAATAAATTTTAATTTTTAAAAAAATTTTAAAAAAATAATTTTTTTAAATATTTTAATTATTTTTTTATCTCTTTTATAATATTTAAAAATATTATATTTAATAATAAATATTTAATATTAATTAAATTTAATTAATAAAATTAGAATGATATGTAAATTAAAAAAAAAATGAGTATAATTATAAAAATTTTTTAATGACTAATTTTTTTTATTTTTTTTAATTTAATTATTTTTTAAATAATTATTTATTAAATTTATTTATTTTTTAATAATTAAAAAAATAATAGGTATATTTTTTTCAAAAAAAAAAAATACAATTCAATAGGACACGACTAAGTACAAAAATTGGTACATGCACAGTACAAACTAGGCATGCGCAACAATCCAACTACGACACGACACAGACCAATAGTACTTGGGCTTGTAGCTTGTGTACGACTCCTTCCTTGAATTTAGAAGCATGGTATGATGCAAATATAGGACACAAGTGAGTCGGATTGTCCAAAAAAATTATGTTATGTCCGGTACGATAACATCCGTTTTACCGGTCTAATTGTTAATATTGATTGAACAATTATTTGCACAATTGAGATAAAAATGAACATTTCAATTAAAAATTATTTGGAAATTAACCCTCCAAATCTATCTTTGTTTCCTGGGTCTCAAATATTTTTGTGACCAAAGTAGTTCCTCTTTCGATATCTTTTACATTTATTTGTTTCATACAGATTAATATTAATTAATTGATATTTTTCTTTTTATCTTTCCTTTAATATCCAACATAATCACTTTGTAAAAATGGATGCCATTCTAGAGAACACAATTTACTTTGGCTGATTATCAAACGTACAAAGTCACTGATTTTTCCAGTCGAAGAAAATAGTGGCATAGAGCCAGATGAACAGTGCCCGTAAAATTTTCAGATTAAAGATTTATTAACAGTGCAGTAACCGTCGAATTTCAACCATCTATCAACTCTCTCAATAAGACGCACCAACTCGCATCCAAGATGCAAAGCCAATCCAAACCGTTGCACATTAGACGCTTGCCTCAAAACCATTTGGTTACTTGGATTTGAGCAGGCAAATCTCTTCGTAAATTTAAGGTAAGTGTAAAAGAATCAACTGATTTGTAGATTATTAATGATTTATCCGTAAACTGCCAATTGGGGTATCAGCGATGCGATGCACTTTATTCGCAGCCATGGTTCAAATCCAAGCTACACTGTTGTACATTACACACATTTGCCTTGAATCTCCATTCTTACACGGTGAGTTTGATACAAAGTTGCAAACACTATATCGAGGTAATGTGAGTCTACGATGCAAGGCATTAGATCGAATGGTTTGGAAGTGGCATTCATTTATGAGTATAAACAAAATCCGTGGTGCTAAACAAGTCCACGTCGACCGTCCAATGGACTCATAAACATGCCATCGTCTTACTTTGTCTAAATTCCATGGAAAAATTACAGTGACCAGAATTATGAACAAGTTCTCAATTTGTGCAACGACATTAAATATTAAAATAACGAGTCAAATAGACGTTAACATAATGGTGAAATATGTTAATTGACTTCAGACAAATTTTCATGATGATGGCCAAATGCACATTTTATTGTTTGAAAACATTAAATCGAGGTGTTATGTCACCATCGATTGACGGCCAAAAGCATTGGCTGCATAATGTGGGAGATCATCGCACACGCATAGGAACCTTAAGTTAACGTACTGTTAAAATTAGCAATAAACCTGTAAGTGATAGTTTTGTGGAAGAAAGACTTTTATAGCGGGTGGTTAAACCTAGTAAGACATCCATTAACCGTATTGAGCACTATTTTTTCGGAAAAATCGTTGTTCCCCGATTGTATTCCACTCGTACGCCGAGGAATGTATGAAATTAATTACAATTACATCTACGTAGGGTTAGACTTAGACTGGACTTCATAATTTGTGATGTTGTTGCGGATACTTCACTAAGCGTTAGTTCTTGAGGACATTTGTGTTCCCTACTTGTATTCTACCCATATTGCCAAAGAATGCTCAAAAATAACACGTAAGTGGATCTACATACTTGGTCCAATTAAGCACCAGTGTGTCTCGGAAAACAATTATTCCCTATTTTTATTCCATTCATACACCAAGGAACCTATCAAATTAGTTGCAATTACATCCACGTAAGATCATATTGGACTCTATAATTTGTGATGATGTTATAAATACTTGACCCAGCATCAGTTTCTGAAGAAATCTTCGTTCCTTACTTGTGTTAGACACAAATTGCCGTTCCCCACTTGGATTATACACAAATTGCCGTGAATGCTCAAAATTCACACTAAAGATGAGTCATGGCCAAATAATTATCGCCGTTGTTGCGTATAAGTGACTCAGCACTGGTGTTTCGGAAAGCAATTATTCCTTTCTTCTATTTCACTCACACGCAGAGGAAGAAGCTATGAAATTAGTTGCAATTACATCTCCGTAGGATTAAGCTGGACTCCACAATTTGTGATGTTGTTGCAAATAGTTCACCCCGAGCATCCGTTTTTGAGGAAAATTTCATTCCCTGCATGTATGCTACATGACTTGTTTGGGATGCTCAGAATTCACACTTCAGTAGATCCATAAATGATGAGCCACAACTCTATAATTTTTGCAACTGTTGCGCATGATTTTTGTCATTGTTTCACATAATCACTCCCTATTTCTATTTTACTCGTACGTCGAGGAACCTTTGAAATTTGTTGCAATTACAACAATGTGGGATCAGGTTGGACTCTATAATTTGTGATGTTATTGTAAATACTTCACTCAACATTAGTTGTTGAGAAATTTTCAGTTCCCTAGTTGCACTCTACACAAATTACCGAGGATGCTCGAAATTCAACTTAAATAGATCGATAAATGATGAGCCACGACCCTATAATCATTGTTGTGGTGGCACATAATTCATTGAGCACTAGTGTTTCAGAAAACAATCCCTCCTTATTTCTTTTTCACTCACACGACGAGGAACCTATGGAATTTGTTGCAATTACATCTATACATGATCAAGCTGGACTTTATAATTTATAATGCTATTGCAAATACTTTAGTCAGAATTATTTCTTAAGAAAATTTGCATTCCCTATTTGTATTCTACCCAAATTGTCGAGGATGCTCAAAAATAACATGTAAGTAGATCCACGTGTGATAAGCCACGACCCTATAATTATTGCAACTGTTGCACATACTTTACTAAGCACCAATGTGATAGAAAACAATCATTCCCTATTTCTGTTCCACTCACAAGTTGTGTAACCTATGAATATAGTTGCAATTATGTTCATATAGGATCAGGAGGCCTAAAAATAACATATAATGAGCCATGACCTTATAATTATTGTCATCGTTGCTTATAAGTATGTTATTTCATATATATTTATTTTTTTAGTACATTTTCTTTTTAAATGTACTTATTGAAGTTGATTTTATATTTTAGGAGAAGGTCTAATGGATTGAAACAATTTGAAAGTTTAAAGATGTAATTTTGGAAAAATTTGACTATTTGAGGGTATTTTAGAAATTTTATATTCTAAAAATTGTTAGATACATTTGGTGTCTTTATGAAAATTAAAATAAATATCTTGAGTTTTCTACAATGAGCTTATTTGTAGAGATCTAAGAAGAATTGAGCCATCAACTAGTGTATGGGACTTGTTCTCCAAATGACCTAAGTGGATTTTAAAAAGGAAGTGTCTAGTTTTCTTTGAGTTATTTTTGCTATTCCTTAAAGTTATAAATAGATATATTAGGACACCAAAAATAGGAATATATGTAAAGCTCTCTTTTCTTTTCTTTTCCTTTTTTCTTGTGTGTACATACACAATATATAAGGTAAATGTTTTATTTTCAGTTATAAGGATTAAAGTAAATAAAAGAAGCATTGTTAGATTTATTAATTTTTATTTTAATTTGATTTTTCACTTTGAATTATCATATTCTTCTATTATGATTATATTGTTTGATTGTTAGAATATATACTAAACAATTATGCTTCTTTATAATACAATGCAAATTTATAATTTAAGTCTACAATTACTTGATAATTCTAACACTAATTAGCAAACAAAATTTGATAATTATGGTTAAATTTTTGTTTAATTTTTATGTAGAATATGATTTAAAATTAAACAAATTAGTTTACGAATTTATTCTTTAAATTAAGTAATCTTTCTTTTCTTAATTCTATCAATAAATTATATTTAAAGAGTTCTAGACATTTTAATTGATAAATAATTAATTGAAGAAATTATCTCAATCAACAAATAATAAAAGAAACATTTAGAATAATATAATTTATTATTATTTTAAATCAAATATTTAATTAAAAAATTAATAATTTATGTTATTATTGAGTAATGTGTAAATTTAATTGTGTAAATATTTATATTATTGATCATATGTTTATTTTATTAATTTTATTTATAATTAATTTTTTTATTAGTTTAATTAAAATCAAAAGTTTTCTTTTTTATTTTTTTATACGTGTGAATTCAATAAAATTAAGATTATTTATATACTAATTAAGTAAAATTCAACTCGTGTAAATATAACTTATACTCACCTTAATTACAAACCTATTAATCAACTGATTTAAAGTAATTTTGTTGTATTTTCATACACATTAGTTGTACATACTTCACTAACAGCTAGTGTCTCAAAAAACAATCGTTCCTAATTTGTATTTAATTCACTTGTCAAAAAACCTATGAAATTAGTTGCAATTACGTCTACGTAGGATCAGGCTGGACTCTACAATTTGTGATGTTGTTGTAAATACTTCACTCAACATCAGTTCTTGAGAAAAATTTCCTTCCTTGTATTCTACCCAAATTATCAAGGATGTTCAATAATAACAGGTAATGAATTTTAGGTATGATGAACCACGACCCTATACTTATCGTCACTATTTCACATACTGCGCTGTGCTCCGGTGTTTTAGAAAACAGTGATTCCCTATTTCTGTTTTACGCACACTCCGAAGAACACATGAAAATAGTTGCTGCAGCAGCTTAGAGGATCAAGTTGGACTTTATAATTTGTGTTTTTCTTGCACCTAATCAAAACGAAGTATCAATGAAGTGGGAAATTTTTGTTCCCTACATGTATTCTACCTAATTGTTGAGGATGTTCAATAGTCCCACTAAACTAGATCAATAAAATGATAAGCCATAACGCTATAATCATCACACTAAACTATTCCACATGCTTCACTGGGTACCGGTGTTTCAGAAAATAAATCATTCTCTTGTTCGATTCAAAAGCCGAGGAACCTGTATTTACACTTTTAATAGAAACTTCATGCTTTGAAATATTAAAAGAGTCGTGAAGGCATTTTTCCCAGCCACCCAAGAAACTTCGAGGTAAAGGAAATTTCTCTTACATTGCGTGTTTGATACTCATCTAGTAGAGGTTTGTGGCGATAGTTTTTGAGTTGGTTGCGCAATTATTGTTTGAAATTTGTAACCATCGATCAATTCTTCAAATCATCCAGTCACCAAATCCGCCCTTTAAATCTGGGGGCACCTAACCCCTAATACTGTACATTGAAACTTCTATCGTCCCATATGTGATGGTGCCTTGATTTACATTTTCTATGTATCGCAACCTCGACCTTCAATGCCTCCAAAATGGAATTTGTTTGGCTTTTGAATATTCTTACGTCTCTTTGCAAGGGCAAATACGCAGAGAAGGGACTGTTAAATAATTGGACAATGTAAGGCCATAGTCAAGGAAAGTAAGCCATATGAGTCCATTAACAAGGATCACTGCACGACAACACATTCCGGGGGTTTGTGGACCGCATGGGAAGGTAAGTAAATGAAGATGAGTAACCCAATTAGTGAAACCTGTAGCATTCCAATGGCTTTCTAAATAATTAGAAAGGCCCAAACTTTACGGTGTATTTTAGAGTGTTATCTATTAGGCTAACTTTGTACCAATGTTGCCGCTTAAACACTCACAAGCCTGGAAGTGGGCTTTCCATACACCCAGAAAGCGGAACTCCTAGCAATGCTGGTACTCCGAGTCCAAGTATGTTACAATGATTTCCTCGTGGTTTGGACCTAGTATAATGTTAAGAATTCGTGGCTATGTGACAGAAGGACCAGCAGTGTTGGCATGCTTGCCTTCATTGACGGACGTTCTTCCTTCGGCAATCAATCCTCCATGTGGTTGACCCACAGCCTCTCAGAACATTTTTCATCCGAGGAAGTGGTTTAGGCCTCCCTGAAAAAGGCGTTGGACCCAGCACTACCCTAATTATGAAACAAGGCCTTCCATAGCTGAAGTAGTTTTAGGTCTGAACATCGTTGCCTCATCCATCATGATGCGTATCACCTGGCATGGTTTCTTTATGGGTGGGAGCACGTTGTCCAATGTTTCAATCCAAAAGCAAGATTTTCTCTCGTTTGCACGTTCAAAATGATTAAGAGTAAAACAGCTTCGTCGTGGCATGGAAATAATTTCCCCCAAACGGAAGACAAAAATTGATTTATTTTGGATAGACAAACATAGGCATATACAACCACAAGTGATAGTCCAACATCAAAACGTTAATTTGAGACTCGCAAACTCATAGTAAAGTGATGAAAGGAAGGTTATCAAGCTACGTTGAACAAACCTTCCTCACATGTCCTGGTTAGGGGAGCCATAGTTGTCATTGTTGGATGGTAAGTAGAGAACTATGCACTGATTTAAGTGAAATCTGGAAGTTTTAGCATTTAGATCACCTGTCCTGCCAGCCCTCCTTAATTTGCACCAGGCCTCTTCCTTCTGGGATGTCCTGTAGCTCTATACAATCCAAGGTTCCAGTGGAGGGCACATAAGCATGGTGAGATTAAATGGCAATAATTTTTGGAGGGAAAAATTAGTTAATGCAACATGGTTACAAAAGGTAAACAGAGGTTAGGTTGGTAAACATGGGGTCAAATTGATGTGCCAGTGCTTCATGTGTCACACCACCAACAGCTAGGCACATGGAGAGAAAATAATGACATGCGTTTAAGGAATTGGTTGAACAGGGAAATTATCATTAATATTCCATTTGATTTTGGACCTTGCTACCTAACTCAACATTTGGGAGTGTATCTTGGAGTATTCCTTCGCGCATGTGTTGACCATATGTCCTAATAGGCAACATTACATGTACAGATAAGAAAGTTATCTTTCTCGTTGACTTACGGTGCAAGACTTCAAGATGACAATTGCCCAATCTCTCACCGCTTTGTTACCATGTTTCACCATTTAGGAAGGGAAATTGACGACAACTGATCAAGAATGGGAGATGTGGTCAAGGAACATCACAAGCCAATTGATACTAGAGTTAAATAATTTATGCACTATTACATTCTTTCGTTTTTCCTTTCTCGGGTTGATTTGGCCACAACGAATCTACAAGATTATTTTTCTGCAGATATATGATAGTAATTCAATTTTTTTTTTCTTCTTTTTTTTTTTATGGTGTCTACATGTTGCACAGCTCTGGTGGTGAAAGGGTATCATTTAAGACTTAATTTGCCTCCCTAAATGAAGACACTTGTGAATGTGGCCTAATTAGGAGTAACAAACCACTGACAGTTTCTCTCGTCGTTCTCTCCTACAGAATTGTCCCTCGCAGGCGCCATACATGTACTTTGAGCTTATAATCGCCCAAGCAATAAGGAATTTGAAATGTCCACTCAATTGCTACGTAGGTATGACCATAAGCGGCAAGGGCAGAGGATCATTATGAGACGTGGGGGCAAATGCTCCCACCTAAAAAACACATGAAACGGAACATATGTTACAGGAAATAGCACGTGTCGCCCACACACACAATTGTGTCCTCAAGTCATTAAAATCCTAAAAATTGTTAGATTGACTAATCTTAGAAAGCAAGTACGTTATTAGACAAATTGTCGGAAAGTTATGGATTTTTTCAATTTTTCTATTAATGTAATTAATTGAAACTAGTATATTTAAAACAATAATATGCATCACTGGAGGTATTAAATATAATTGAATATCATTGCGGCCAAACAGTTATGATTTTTTTTTTTTTTTTTTTGAACGAAATGTAGTGTTTGAAACCCCTTTTACACTAAAGGCCAAATTTGTGAGATTGGTTTCATGTGGGTATGAAGACAAAATTTGGTTTCGTTTATTCTTTCCAACTTATCTGTTCGAGCAATCCAAACAAAGTGATAGTTTGTCTTTTTCCCATTTTTTTCCCTTTTGAACCGCTGTTTTTCCCTTAATCAAAATATATCATAAAGTCTATAAAGTAAATTGGACATAAGGAAACAAATTTTTGGATACCCACAGTGGCATACATTGAAGAGGGGGGGTAGCAAGGTATTGTTGTTCCAATCGACCCATTTAAATGCAGCCCAATTGAGGTCATCCTAATATTTTGGAATTTTGAAGGGAACAAAATTCTACTCAAATGACTCATTACCAGGGGTCATAATTCCTAGGCACGGTAACTTTCCGCCAAGTGCAAAGTTCATCGGCGTGAGCTCTAAGAAAAGCCTCACCAACTGGCCCTTTAATGATGCTTCTATTCACAGTGCTCTACTAATTCATCCTGCCGCACGTAACGCAACAGCTGTACCCTTGTCATATCACTGTTGTGCACTTGACTGGGGGCCCATCCCTGTAGAGATCAGAGCCTTGGTTTGGATTATAATGTAAGGTTCTGAGAGTTTGGATGGAAAGGGCCATTGGTTCAGTAGAACAAGGAACGAGACTTTTTAAAGTCGTGGAAGAGGTCGCACGTTTGGCTTGAAAGTTGGAACCATGAGATCATAATCCTAGGATTTATGGCTATTGGTATTTAACTAAAATTGGTGTGAACAAATTTTGAAGATGCCGTTATTTTTATATTGTGTACAAATATCTAATATATCAAAAATTATATTATTAAGAGATAATTCTCAATATAATGGTAAGGTGAATCTATTATAATCTAATAATCATAAATTCAAAGCATATAAAAAGTCTATTTGCAAAATCTAGAGTGATACTACATATACATAACATTTTTTCAATTCTCATAAATATACATACCATGTATAATATAATTATAATATATTCCAATATGTTAGATTAACAAGTTTTTATTTGTTTAAACATATTTATATTCACATGAAATATATCATATGGATGAATGCAACATAATAACTATATATATAAATTTACTTATTTTGATAATAATATAAATAAATAATAATAATATACTTAATATTTTATAATAAACTCTTATAATTTTAATACAAATTAATATATACAAAATATAAAAAAATTATAATTTAATTCTTTTTAAATAATATAATAATACTAATAATAGTATATAATGCACATATATGCAAATAACACCACAATAATATAATTTACTCGCTAAGAAATAATATATCTAAATTTGAATATAATTTACATTAAAAATAATAAAATTTGTCAAAACTAAACTGAATTACTTTCAGTAAAAGCAAGATGTTCACATGGGGTGGTATTGAACTAACCCAAATCCCCATGACCTGAACCCGACTCGATACACGACGTCACTTGGAAGTAACCCGGTGCTAATTGACCTGAACCCGAAGTAACCTACCCATGACATGGCCAAACCCATCCGTTGGAAACCTTCAGTGGCAAAAGTTAGAATTTGAGTGTTAATAATTTTTTGCCCAAAGGATTATCTTATTTATAACACATAATTAATGTACTCTCAAACAGGCGTCTTCCACCATGACGCCTTACCTATAGCTAACAACAATTGTCGGAGTTTAAAGGCATAATTACATCAGATTCAGGTGAAAATAACTTATCTTGCAGGAACGGCGAAAGTGGTGTGAGTGGGGGCAACGCACTCCTTCCTAGTTTTTAAGTCCATTTGGTGTACTTATGGGCATGAGCTACATTTTTTCAATATCAGATGAAACCCAGTTCATGGTTAATTCAGGTGTGGATGACTAATGCGTGCGATCATTGCCCTTAATAAAACTTAATCGTTTGTTTCCTTTGCTTATTGGTTACAGTTGCCTAGCATGGATTTTACTTTGTTAACAACTTCATTTTATTTCATGTGATATTCAATGTATCATAAAATTTATTTTTTTATCATCATATATTTTGTATTATAATTTTTATATTATAATTTATTTATTTATTTTATAATAATTTAATATAATAAAAAATTCTAACTTAACTATTTAATAAAAAATATATAAATTATTAAAAATTTCTTTATTTGTCTTGATTTTATATTAAGTATTTTAAAATATTTTTTTAATTAATCATTAAATTTTTTTATTTAAATTAAAATATTTTTTTAATTAGATAATTTTAATCATAAATATATATAAATTTAAGTAATAAATAAATACTAATATTTTAATAAATAAATATATTAAGTAGAGATGTTAATTTTATCTTTATCTTTTTCTTTGAGAGATATTAATATTTAATAAATTATTAATAAAAAAACTTTTTTGAGAATTGTATTTTTGTTAGATTTTAGAAAATTTTTTAATTGAACATTGGCTTTTTATTATCTATTTTCTCATGTTTTTGTCTTGTTTTAAGTGGTATCAGAATAGGTTTGATTTATGTTGATGTTGTCTTATAAAGTCTGAAACAACCTTTTTAATGATGAAGATCATGAAAGGAAGACTTTGCCTAAAGTAATTTTATAAAATCATGAATACAACATATCTTGTACTTGATATGTCGCTTGTAGTTAGTCTATTCGTAAACATGTTTTTGGTTTTAAATATATTTCTTTGTTTGATAGAGATTTCATAGTTAAAGATTTTGTGAGATGGTTAGTAAAAATTGACGCATTTCCTAAATATAATGATGTTTATAAAGAGAAGAAAATGACTTTTGTATATTTCAAACTTTGAGATGATACATTAGTGGACCGATATTTAATACTATCAATTAAGATTTGGTAAGTCAAGAATTCAATTATGGATAAATATGAAAAATTTATTAGTATTTAAATTTATAGTGATAATAAGTTTGATGATATTCTAGATTTAGCTGAGAGACAATTCAATTTTTATTTTATTTTTGTTGAAATTATGAATCCATATTATAATAATATTGTTAGTTAAGTACTAATTCTTAATCTAAAGGAAATGAGTCAAATAGTTGTTCAAAAGGAGATTCTCCAAAAAGAAGAAAAAAGATTGATTGTGAATGACGTTGTAGTTGAGCACATTGACATCTTATGTGTTGGTGAAGATTCTGGCACCAAGTGACATTGGTGTAGCAAGGAAGATACTAGTTTCTTATTATGAACTCAATGGCAAGTTTCTTTTAAGTGGAAGGGTCTAATGTAAAATATGTCATGACAATCATTTTATATCATCCTACACATTATGTTGTAATTCTTGTTTTGTAATTTATTTATTTATTTTTTTGTATTTTAGTCAAATTGGTAATTTTAGTTAAACTATTTAACTAGGATATGCAAACTATTTGAAAATTCATTTTTTGCTTTGATTTGTTATTTAGTGTTTTAGAATTTTTTTTTAAATTATCATTAAAGGTTGTTTCATTTAGATTAAAGTTTCTCATTTGGATTAACATATTTTCCTAGTTAGTTAGATGATGTTAGTTATAAATACATATCAAAGCCTAAAGGCTAAACAAATTCTAATATTTCAATATCCCAATACCAATAAATTATCAATGAAAATGCTTTTTTAAAAGTTGTTTTGTTCTTTGGTGGATTCCAAAAACCCTTTTAAAGGTTCAATTAAATGTTGGTATTTTGTTATTATTGTTCTCACAGTTTTATATGGGTTGTAATTGTTGTCAACCAAATTTAAGTGTGTAAGCAGAAGTGACTCATTCAAGCATTTAAGGGATGAGTTTTCAGTAGAAAGAAAAGGACAAGAAAAATAAATTAAGAAGGAGGATAATGCTGAATTTTGAATAGAACAGTAATATGAAGCCACATGGAGGGACAAGAAAGGAAATCTGCCGCAGTTACAGTAAACCTTACTAGGGATTTCATAGAAGGGAATATATAAACCAAGACTTATCTTTTTTGGAAAAACAACCCGGAAAATAGTGTGAGCAGACCAGAAACGTTCGACGGTGAAAGCAGACCAGAAACGTGCGACGGTGTGAGCAGACCAGAAACATTCGACGGTGAGACCAGACCTGGAAACGTGAGAGCAGATCAAGACCAGACCTAGAAACGTGAGAGCAAATTAAGACCAGACCTGGAAATGTGAGAGCAGATCAAGACCAGACCTGGAAACGTGAGAGGAGATTAAGACCAGACCTGGAAACGTGAGAGCAGATCAAGACCAGACCTGGAAACGTAAGAGCAGATCAAGACTAGACTTAGAAATGTGAGAACAGATCAGACCAGACCTGGAAACGTGAGACCAGATCAAGACCAGACCTGGAAACGTGAGACTAGATCAAGACCAGACCTGGAAACATGAGACCAGATCAAGACCAGACCTGGAGCAAGTGAAACGTGAGCTCTGGTGAGACCAGGTGAGGCATGAGACCAAGTGAGACGTGAGACCAGGTGAGGCATGAGACCAGGTGAGAACACATCGGAAGACTAGAATTGGTGAGACTAGAAAAGGGTGAAATGTGTGACATCAGAACACACTGTGAGACCCAGAATCGGTAAGACCAGAAAACGGGTAAGACCAGACTAGGTGAGACGATGAGACGGTGAGACCAGAAGACGGGTGAGACCGTGAGACGGTGAAACCAGGAGTTGGGTGAGACAACCTAGAGAAGAAATTCGGTGAAGCATTTGAGAGAACTCAACGAATTTTCAAATTTCTTCAAAAGAGGTTAGAAAGTATTTTGGTGATCTTCCAAGTGGTAGTGAAGCAGCCTATTCAAATCAAATAAAGGCAATACAAGCTAAAAGAAGGGTAGACACAATAAGTGACACTTTTTGTATTGTGATTGCTTTGTATTTGTAATAGTGAAAGGAGTAAAAGATTAAGACATCCATTGTAATCATAAGGGATACCACACTGGTGTTCTCAAGTATAGTGGATTGTCTCGGTAGAAGAAGAATCCCTACCACCGTGGAGTACGTCACATTGACGGAACCACATAAATCTCTCATGTCCTTACTTTGAATTTACATTATGTATTTTGAGTTGAGTTGTGAACACAGCTAAAGAATCATCAAACCCATAACCTAAAAGAAGACTTAGTTAAGAACAACCGATTCATTTAATAGGCAAGGTGTCTGAAAGGTAACTTTGGAGATTATTGTGATCAGTAGGTAACAATAGATCTACCTTAGTTGAATCTGGGAAAGAGTTCATTTTGGCTTAAGTTATCAGAGTTTTTTTTAAGGGGTGTGATACTGATTCACCCCCCCTCTCAGTATTACAGACTAGTAGATCCTAGGGTAAAGTTGGTAACTTCAATTGGTATCAGAGCCTGGTTCACCAGTTTGAAGCTTAACAGCTTGGTGTACTAGTTTGAAGGGTTTCAGAAGTTTTAACTTATTCAGCATACTGAGAAATGGATGCCAATACCAGCACCAGCACTACTTATAGCAAGAAGGTTCCAATCTTTAATGGAACCAATTACCATATGTGGAGAGCGAGAATGCAAGTGGTATTTGTAACCATGGGCATGAACGTGGTGAAATTTGTACAGGAGGGTTTTGAGCCTCCAAAAGAAGGTAAAGATCCAACCCCAAAGGAATTAAGATAGTTTGAGATCAATGGGAAGGCCTCAAATATCATCATTTTAGCATTGACAGATGTTGAATATGCTAAAGTTATGGATTGCAAATCTGTTAAGGAGATATGAGACAGATTGTAGAAGGTCTATGAAGGTGATGGTAGAATGAAGGAGGCCAAGCTTTAAGTTTTCAAGGAGAGATATGAATCCCTCAGAATGTAGAAGAATGAGACAGTTCAAGAGTTTTTCACCGAGGTTATTGGTGCTGTAAACGACTTTAGAAGTCATGGAAGAACAAGAAGAACTCATTTATTGTGAAGAAAATTTTGAGAATTCTGTCTGAAAGGTTTGCCTCAAAGGTGGCAGCCATAGAGGAGAGTAGAGATCTCAATTCTATGTCACTGCATGATTTCCAGTGCAATCTCATTGCATATGAGATGAGAATAAAGTCAACTGAAAGCTCCTCAACATCAAAGTTATCAAAGGAGGCAACTTTCAAAGCTATGAGACACTTGAAGATAAGAGAAAAGGAAGAATCATCCAGTGAGGATGATGATGATGATGATGAGGAAGAAAGTGAAGGTGAAGTGTTGGCTTACTTCACAAGGAAATTTAAAAAGGGGTCTAAGAATGGAAAAGGACAGTTGTCCTTGAGATGTTATCGTTGTGGGTAGACTGGACACTTTGCTTCTCAGTGCAAAGTGAAACTTGATGATGAAGATGAGGATGGTGATGATGAGCAGAATTCAAAATGGAGAAGACCATCATCCAAGTCAAGGAAGTCCAGCAAGAAGACTGCTAACCCACAGAAGAAGAAGAGAGGCTCATTCAAGAGTTATGTAAGCCAAACAAAAGAAGCCGATGAGAAGGAAGATCTAGACTCATCAGATGAGCATGCCTTTATGGCATCAGCTCGATGTGGTAGTTCAACCTCTGAAGAGATAGAGGAGATTGATGAAGAAGAACTAGATCTTGAAGCAGAGTTAGAAGCAGCTTCAAAGGAGATAATCAGAGGGGGCAAAACCATAAAAAGGTTGGAGGCCCATATAAAACAAGTTGAAGCAAAGATTGAGGAAGTAGAAAGTCAAAAAGATGAAATAAGGGCTGAACATATTGATTTGAAGAGAAGATTTGAAGAACAGATCAAAATATGTGAAGACCTTACTCTGGAGCTTGGCTTAAGGACTTCAACAACTGAAGAAATGGAGATAGAGTTGTTGAGACTTCAGCAACAACTCAAAAAGAGTGAAGAGAACTTGCAGAAGCTTGAAGTGGTAGGAGAAACAAGCTCTGCAAGAGAAAAGAAGAATGAAAAGAAAGTGCAGCAATTTGAGGCTGCATTGCCTAAAGATAATGAGACTTTGCCACAGAAGTTGAAAGAGAAGGTTAAGTTTCAGAAAGAAAAGACTAATTAGCCAGGAACAGTAAAGGCTGAAAATAAAGAAGATTTGAAGAAGCAACCTAGGGTTGCAAACAAAAATGAAGAAAAGAAAGTCAGCCAGTAAAGGGCTACGGCTGAACAGAAGAAGGAGAAGAAGGTGACTGAAATGAAAGCCACACAAGCAAAGAAGCCAGAAACCTTGCCTACACAGCAAGTAGTGAACAAAAGAAAACAAGCTGTGATTAGACCCAAGAAGAGGCAGTTTCAAGGTTGCTATCTTTATTGTGAAGTTTGGGGTCATAAGACAAGTAAATACTGGTGGAGAAGGCCAGTATATGTCTCCAACTTAAGAAGATCTGATGCTGCATACAAGGGGAGACAATACAAAATTCAGAGGAGAACACCTGTCGTGAGTTCTTGCACATACTGTAAAAAGTAAGGACACACTGATAAGGTTTGTTGGTGGAAACCTAAACCAATGGTTTCAAAGAACAAGTTTACTATATTGGTAGATTTGGAACAGTGTGAAAGGTGCGGGTAGGATGGCCATAATGCTAAGAGATGCATGACACTTCTCCTTGAGCAAGAGAAGGCACTCAATGGCACAGTAAAACCGATTGGTATAGGCAAAGCTAAGAAAAAAGAGAAAGCTATCTTTAAGTCAGTTCAAAAAAAGGAATATAGAGCTAAAAGGGAGGAGGCTAATATAACTAAAATTGCACTAAAAGCTGACTACAAGGATAAGCAGTAGATCCTTGATAGTGGATAAACTTCACACATGACAGGAGATAAGAGTAAATTATCAAAGCTGAACAAGTCAAGAGAAGGCAGAGTCAAGTTTGGTAATAATGATTCACTCAACATCAGTGATCAAGGGTTAGTAAGTATTGGAAAAAGAAAGCTAAAAGATATTCTGCACATTAAAGGACTCAAATATAATCTAGCATCTGTCAGCCAACTATGCAATGAAGACCATAAAGTGATATTCACAAAAACAAGTTGCCAAGTAAAGAGTAAAGAAGGCAATACTGTTGCAGCCGGGAAGAGAACAGCTGAAAATTTATATGTGATTGATGAGGATAAGATAAGTAGCTGTTTACTTACAAAAGAAGAAAAAAATCAACTTTGGCATCGGAGGCTGGGACACTTAACACAGAAGAACATGAGGAAGCTAACCACTACTCATGCAATCAGAGACATTCCAGACCTCAAGAGAGAGGGGGAGTATGTCTGCTCAACATGCTCTAAAGGAAAATATGTCAGAAAGTAGTATAAAACCAAAGAGTTTAGTTCTGAAGTAGTGCTTGACATTATACATACTGATTTGTATGAGCCGATGAGAACAAAAGGGTTGAATGGTGAAAGGTACTTCTTCTTGTTTGTTGATGATTATTCCAGAAGGACCTGCATCATGCACCTTAAATACAAGTCAGAAGTCTTGAAATGCTTTGAGAAATACAGAAGATTGACTGAAAATGAGAGTGGAAAGAAGATCAAAGTATTAAGGTCAGATTAAGGCACTGAATTCACAAATGAAGCTTTTGAAGATTACCTTGAGAAACATGGAATTCACCATCAGATGGTAGCAGCAAGAACACTTCAACAGAATGGGGTGGTAGAGAGGAAAAATAGAGCTGTGGTTGAAATGACAAGAACTTTACTGCTGAAATCCAAGCTTCACATAAGATTTTGGACAGAAGCAACATTTACAGCTGTGCACCTACTAAACATAGTTTTATTAAGGCCCAATACTGATAAGATTCCATATGAGCTATGGAGTGGGAAAAAGACAACAGCCAAGTATCTTAGAATCTTTGTTAGCCCATGTTTTGTGAAGAACAAGGAGCAAAACTTGGGAAAATTCCACGTTAGGTCAGATGAAGGCATCTTCGTGGGATACTCTGCAAAGACAAAAGGTTACAAAGTTTTTCTGCATAAGTTGGGAAAAGTGGTCAATTCCAGTGATGTGAGAATAAATAAAAACTGGAAAACAATACATAATGGAGAAGCTGAGGACAGTGAAGAAGATGACTTCAAAGATAGATGAAGAATCAGACCAACATGAAGAAGAGGGAAAAGAAGTAAGTTCAGACTCATAGAAGAGTGAGTCTGAAGATGAAGAAAGAGATTCTCTTGCAACTAAGATTGTGCAAGAGAGAGACAAAGAAAACGTGGAACAGTGCTCATCAAGGAAATCAGATCATAGGTGACCCATCAGCAGGAGTTACAACAACAAGAAGAATTGTGGGAGCTACTGCCAATAGCTCCAATAGCAAGGTTGGAAACTATTAGAATGTTCTTAGCTTTGACAACACATAAGAGGTATAAAGTTTACCAGATGGATGTGAAATCAGCCTTTTGGAATGGGCTCCTGAAAGAAGAAATGTATATTGAACAACCCAATGGAGTACAAATCAGTGAGGATGAGACACATGTGTGCAAGTTGAAGAAAGCCTTGTATGGCCTTAAACAAGCCCCAAGAGCATGGTACAGTAGGCTGGATGCGTATTTGAGAAGGTTGAACTTCAGAAGAGGAACAGTTGATAATAACCTATATGTGTTCAACTCAGAGAAAGGCCAACTGATAACAATAGTACATGTAGATGACATCATCTTTGGAGGAGATGACTCTAAGCTATGCCAAGAATTTGCACAGAAGATGAGTGAGGAATTTGAGATGTCATTGATTGGAGAAATGACTTACTTTCTTAGATTATAGATAAAACAGTGTGAAGAAGGTATTTTTATTTCTCAGACAAAATATGCCAAAAAGATGCTGAAAAAGTTTGGCATAAAGGATAGCAGACCTGTCAGCACTCCTATGACAGTGGGTTACAAGTTAACAAAAGATCAAAAAGGAAGGAGTACAAGCCCTACAGAATATAAAAAGATGATAGGGAGCCTTCTGTACCTTACAGCATTAAGGCCTAATCTCATGCAAGCTGTGTGCATCACCAGTAGATTCCAAGCTAATCCTAAGGAATCTCATGTGTTGACAGTGAAAAGAATCCTAAGATACCTCAAAGGGACATTGGAAATGGGTTTGTGGTATCCTGTTATGGATTCTGTAAAACTCCGAGCATACACTAATGCAGACTGGGCAGGAAGTACAGATGAAAGAAAATCAACTAGTGGCTGCAGCTTCTACTTGGGTTCAAAGTGTGTTGCATGGTTAAGTAGAAAGCAAAACAGTATTGCTTTGAGTACAGCTGAGGCTGAGTACATGGCTGCTTATGCAGCATGTACTCAGGTGATATGAATACAAAGACAATTGGTAGATTTGGGTGTTGAAGTGAAGTTACCAGTGAGTGTACTTTGTGATAATTAAAGTGCAATTGATCTCAGTAAGAATCCAATTCAACATTTAAGGAGCAAGCATATTGACATCCGGTATCACTTTATCAAGGGTCAAGTGGAAAAGGGTACGATTCAGTTGGAGTATGTCGGCACTAAAGATCAAATCTCAGATATTCTAACTAAACCTCTGTCCATAGAGTTGTTTGAAAAGTACAGAATGAGTCTGTCTATGCAAATGCCTCCTCAAGCCTGAAGTTCAGGTGAATCCTCCATCTGTACTTTGCAGGTTTTTCAAATTTGTAATTGGTTGGCAAAGGGGGAGAGAAGCAATAGTGCAGGGGGAGCTGTTAAGGAAGGGGGAGTTGTAATCCATTTACTTCTGGATTACTGCATAATGGTTTTTGTTGTGAGTGTTGCCAACAATTACAAAGGGGGAGATTTAAGTGTGCAAGTAGAAGTGGCTCATTCAAGCATTTAAGGGATGAGTTTTCAGTAGAAAGAAAAGGGCAAGAAAAATAAATTAAGAAGGAGGATAATGTTGAATTTTGAATGCAACAGTAATATGAAGCCACATGGAGGGGCAAGAAAGGAAATTTGCCGTAGCTACAGTAAGCCCTACTAGGTTTTTCATAGAAGGGAGTATATAAACCAAGACTTATCTCTTTTGGAAAAATAACCCAGAAAATAGTGTGAACAGACTAGAAATGTTCGACGGTGAAAGTAGACCAGAAACGTGTGACGGTGTGAGCAGACCGGAAACGTTCGACGGTGAGACCAAATCTGGAAACGTGAGAGCAGATCAAGACCAGACCTGAAAACGTGAGAGCAGATCAAGTCCAGACCTGGAAACGTGAGAACAGATCAAGACTAGACCTAGAAACGTGAGAGTAGATCAAGACCAGACCTGGAAACGTAAGACCAGATCAAGACTAGACCTGGAAACGTGAGAACAAATCAAGACCAGACCTGGAAACGTGAGAGCAGATCAAGACTAGACCTGGAATGGGTAAGACCAGACCAGACTTGGAGCAAGTGGAATGTGAGATCTGGTGAGACCAGGTGAGGTGTGAGACCAGGTGAGGCGTGAGACCAGGTATGATGTGAGACTAGGTGAGGCATGAGACCAGAAAAGGGTGAAACGGGTGACACTAGAACACACCAAAAGACCAGAATTGGTGAGACCAGAAAAGGGTGAAACGTGTGACATCAGAACACACCGTGAGACCCAGAATCCGTGAGACCAGAAAACGGGTGAGACCAAACCAGGTGAGATGGTGAGACCAGAAAATGGGTGAGACCATGAGACGGTGAGACGATGAGACGGTAAGACCAAAAGACGGATGAGTCTAGGAGTTGGGTGAGACAACTTAGAGAAGAAATTCGGTGAAACATTTGAGAGAACTCAACAAATTTTCAGATTTCTTCAAGAGAGGTTAAAGAGTGTTTTGGTGATTTTCCAAGCGGTAGTAAAGCAGCCTATTCAAATCAAACAGAGGCAACACAAGTTAGAAGAAGGGTCTATACAGTAAGTGACACTCTTTGTATTGTGATTGCTTTGTATTTGTAATTGTGAAAGGAGTAGAAGATTAAGACATCCATTATAATCATAGGGGATACCACACTGGTGTTCTCAAGTATAGTGGATTGTCTCAGTAGAGAAAGAATCCCTACCACCGTAGAGTATGTCGCATTGACGGAACCACGTAAATCTCTCGTGTCCTTACTTTGAATTTACATTCTGTGTTTTGAATTGAGTTGTGAACACAGCTAAAGAATCATCAAACCCATAACCTAAAAGAAGATCTAGTCAAGAACAACCGATTCATCTAATAGGCAAGGTGTCTGAAAAGTAACTTTGGAGACTATTATGATCAATAGGTAACAATAGATCTACCATAGTTGAATCTGGGAAAGAGTTTATATTGGTTTAAGTTATCAGAATTTTTTTCAAGGGGTGTGATACTGATTCACCTCCCCTCTCAGTATCACAGACTAATAGATCCTAGGGTGAAATTGGTAACTTCAATTATTTATTATTTTTTTTTATGCCTTTGTCTCATGCCATGTTTCAACACAATCCATTGAATAATTTACCAATTAAATAATTGCTATCCATGGATTACTTGGTTATGTAACAAAATGCCTGTGATTTTTTATGATGAGTATACAAGATTAAAGTGTGTCCTTGTAAAACTGGTCTTTATATACTTAAGACAAGCGACACCTAGCAAAACTTGTAAGTTGTTATACTCTTACCCTCGTTGAGTATGTCTTCGTAATTCAAAACTTTGTCCTTTCACATAAATAATGCAATCTCGGTTTGGTTCATCGTTCCTTCTTTCTTGCCTTTCATAAATTTTTAAATGATGATTCTATGGTTCATAGACAAGAGACGACAAAAAGTGTGGTTTTTTATGTGTTCTTTCAAGTGGAGGAGCATGTAGTTGAGGTCTAAGATTTGATATAAGCCTTTTACATGTTGACTTAGGTAGTAGGCACCATGGCTAATGTGGTTTGTGATCATTAGTCTATGTCATTAACTATTAGGGGCCCATTTCCAATTACGTTGTGTTGACCCACTAAAGGCATATGGCTAAATATAGCTCTATTGCTTTTTGGTGTTTGTGCAATCTAAGATTAATGACATATTACAGATCACCCTATGGTGTCTACTAGCTAATTATAATATTTTTGTGATTTTTGAATTGGTAGCAAATGTAGGAAAAAGAACAATGTTGTTGTTTTATATATGACTTTATTTAACCAAATGACTTATTGTAGAATGCATTTTTTTTTCTAACATGTCCTATGACAACATGAAGTCTTGTTAGACAATTATATGAATACTTTCACTTTTATCAATCCAAAAATATCAGACAATAACTAAGAAGTATATACGATAATATAGACATCATGTCCTTATATAATAACAAATATCTAATTTTATCCTATTACTAAAATCATATTAAACTAGACTAATCTAGTCTAACTTTTACTTGAATACTAATTAACTATTAATTTTCATTAAATTCAAAATTCCCTTAATCCTGATTTAGTAATGCTCTTATTCTCAACATTTATTTCATCTTTATAAATACTTTATACTTCAATGGCTTTATAAGAATATTAGCCATTTGAATTTCAAACTTGCAATATGTCAATTTAATCTCTCTTCTTGTAAACAATCTAACTATATTTTCAATTTTGTCATGTAACTTCATGAACTCATTGATAGTTTATATTTGAGCAATAAGGGAGAATTCTTTATGATAGTCATAGCTAAGTTGTTATTGAAATCTTTTTATAACCAATCTTACTTTATATTTCTTAACTTCTTCATTTAATTTCTTTTTAGTCTGAAAGACTCATTTTACATCAAAATTTTTTTAACCTTATAAAATATTAGTAGATTCTTATGTATTATTCTTCCAAATTACCTTGATTCCTTTATTCATGACATTCATCAATTTTGTATTTTTAGTTGCTTTATCAAATGACTTAAGTTTGTAATTTGTAAACATTGCAAAGTGTACCAAATCCACATCATCATTAATAATATTATCAAGAATTACCTTATAATCTTACAACTTTATAAGAATTTGCCCATAAAAAAATACATATTGTTACCATTTAAAGGAACATTCATCTATCATAAACATTAGAGTGGGTGAGATAGAGTGGTTGCCTTACACACCAATTTTTTCTTATCACCAAAGGCAATTTGCTTTATTTTATAAGAATACATGCCAATCTAATTAAGATGATGTATCTTAAGCAAGCTTGTTACCATATGTCTTTGTGCAAGTAATTGTATGCTCTAAAAATTCAAATGATTAAAATGAAGATGCCATAGTTAAAACTCATCTTTCATAATTGCATTTGTACAAGTATAAACATTAGTAGTAATGTGAACTTTGAGAATAAGTGTACTCTTATCAAGAATTGAGAGACAATTATCACGTAACTATGTATTATAACCTATTTCAAGTAATTGGCCCAAGTTGAGTAGGTTACTCTTCTTGTCTAGTACATAAGATATATCTAAGATGTAATTATGATTTTTATTCTTCAACTTTATAAGAATTCACCCATTTCTCATTGTTGGAACACTGCTATCATTGAAAAACTTAACTATGGAGTGGATTGATTCATCAAGATCAAGAAAAAGCTCCTTATTTCAACATATGTGATTGGTATACCTAGTGTTAGAGAATCATATATTATAATTTGGTGTCTAAGTGGCTACAGTAACAATCATGAGAGATTAATTTCCATAATTTGCTTCACCCTCTTATGCACAATGAACTATCTTATTATTCTCCTTATACTTGCACTTATTGGCATAATAGTCATACTTATGACATAAGTAACACTTAACATTAGATTTGTCATACCTTTTTTTGCCATAATCTTTTCCTCTACATTGACCTTGATCTTTATATTTTTACTCTGATCTCTTTTAGTCATTATATTGATTGTCTTTATCTTTCTAATTGTTGTAGTCATCTTTTCAACCTTGATTCTTATAGTAGTTACCACCATATCCTTGTCCTTTACTATAAGAGGAACCTTGCTTTTGTTTTAATTAATCACATTGCTCAACTTGGATGGAAGCCTACCTTTATAGTACTACTTTATTATTTTTCAATATATTTCTTATTCATGTGCTATTCATGAGCTTGCAATGTTCTTATCAATACATCAATTAAGATCTTTAACAAATAATATGATTCTTTCATTATGACCATAATATGCTTATATCGTGGTCTAAGTGTTTCTAAGATCTTTTTAACTTTAATTTGATCATTTAGTTGCTTTTCATAGATTTGCATTTGATTTGTTAAAGCAATAACTCTACTTCTATAAATTGAAACAATTTATGAGGATTCTAACTACAAAAGCTCAAATTGAAGTTGTAAGGTTTTGAGTTTCACTTTTTTGATTTTGTTTGCACCTTGGAATGACATCATTAACATATTTCATGTTTGTTTTGATGCAATCAATTCTACAATTTTCTTAAAAGTATCATTAATCACCCTTCAATGAATGAAATAAAGCCTTTTTATCTTTGTTCTATAACTCTTAAGAAACAATTTTTTTATGCTTTTATTGCATTAGTAACAAGTTTTGCAACTCATTCTCTACAACACTTAATACTTCATTGTAATCAAGCAACATTTTTATCTTTACACACCATTAATATTTATCTTTACAATTTTTCCCATCTAAAGCAAGAATTAAAACAATAATTGTACAATTCATATTGAAATTCTCAATTTTTCAAATCAATAACTGAACTTTTTTCTCTTTTTTAAATATGACATTTTTTTTTGCCTTGATTTTTTGAGCCCTTTCTTTTTATAAATTTTTTCTTTCTTTTCTTCTTTCTGTCTCCTCTTTGAAGTTATTGTTGTTGGCAATAGGGAGATTGGCATCTAGTGGTGCTAGGATCTAGTTTTTAAAGATGAATTTAGGGACTATTGGTTGCACATGTAGTAGTGCATAGTTGTTGACAACACTTTGGTGATGGTAAGTGTAATTTAGTGGCTTTTATAATGACTCTAATAAGACTTATATGTTTCTTCTAATTAGGTACTTACTCTAATAATTTTGGTAAACAATTAAAGAACAATATCAATTTTATTAATGTGAGAATATCACATAATAATAACTAAGAAGTATATATAATAATATAGACATCACATTTTTATATAATAGCAAACATATAGTTTTATTTAACTACTAAAACCATATTAAACTAAGCTTAACTATTATGATTTTTACTTAAATACTAATTAACTACTAATTTGAATTAACTTCACCATTTTAAATTGCTATGAAAGGAATTTTAGTTCATAAAATCCTTCTCAAATGCTAATTTATTTCCCTTTGGTCTTATAAGTTATATATCCAATGCTTAAAACAAGGGTTCCATAAAAAAGGGCCAATAATTGTATGGATGCAATAATAAGTGTACTAGCATAAATGGAAACCAAGGTCAATTGCAACTTATATTGAGTGGGGGCAAATGACTATTTTTTTTGTTTAAAGGTAAAGTGTGAAAATTTGACAAACATGCTTCCATTAAAGATGATTATTTGTTGTCATTAATCTTTTGACCTTAATTTGTTTTCCATGTATGTTTCTTCTTATTAATTATACATTTTTTTTTTCTATAAAAGAACTTTAGATTTATTGTGAATAAAAAAATCATATGAAATATAATGTATTTCTAAAGTCTTTGTTTCCAAAAGATTGCTTGAAATTTGTACTAGTTAATATTAAAGAATTGATTCATGTTAATAAATATATGTTAGTTTAAGATTATAACTTTCCTAAAATCATTGCTATCTCATAGAATGAGGCAATGATCAAAAAATTATTCTATCTTCCAAAGAACAAAATAGCATTATAGAAACTTTATAAAGATAAAACCCAAGAAGTGGATGAATTGGGTTTATTCAATTTGATTACTTAACCCATCACTCAATCCCAACTCCAAAGAGTAATAACAAGTAACAAATAATATATAACAAAATAAACAATATAAATAAATGAAAAAGAGATAAGGGAAAAGAAAGCATGCACAATGATTTATAGTGGTGTGGCTCAAATCAAGAGTTTATGTCCACTCTTTAAGGTTTATCCATTGAGAGTTCAACTCAACTAACTCTTTCTTCTTTTATAGGGTGAAAACGACTCTTTACACTAAGTCACCTTAACCCTCATTGCAACAAAACTTTTGCTAAAATTTCATAAGAACTAATGGTTCTTTATAACTTAGAGATCCATGCTTTATATTCCTATTCATTAGAACACTTTAATTGTTTTCACAATTTCAACTTAAGCACTTTGCTCTTTCACAATCTTAACATTTCATGTTTAGAGCTCTTGCTCTTAATTTCTCACTCTCTCATAATTTTTCTTTTTTATCAATATGAATTCTTTAATATCTTTCCTTATTCTTCCATAAACTATAAAAGAGTTTTAGAACCCTCTTATAGATAAAAACAAGAAACTAGCCATTAAAGATTGATTTTTTTTTCATAAAGAAAATTAATTTTCGAAAAAAAGGAAATTTTATCTTTAAGGCATTGGTTAATTGTAGCACTTAAACTAGTCAATCAACTTAAAATTTTTATAACTTTTTCAACTTTTGTCTTTTAACTACTTTAGTCTCATTGGTCAATTACAACTACTAATTAGGTTGATTGACTTAAATTGTATGTAATTTTTACAACATTAAAATTTTTAGTTCTTTAGTTACCCCTATTAGACCATATGTATTGGTTTGGTTGACCAATACGAAATCTTTATAACTTTTGACTTCATAGTGTCCTTGATGTCTAGTTAACCAACCCAAATTCTTTGTTTCTATTCTCTTTGCAACAGCTTTGGTGTTTTATCAACTAACCCAAATTCTCTTTTTCTGTTTTACTTCTCCTCTTATTTAGTGGTTGATCGGTCAATACTATTGGTTAATTGATCTTAAATTTTTATAAACTTTGAGTCTTCATGATTCTTTCCATTTTTCTTTGAGATCAGTCACAATCTTACTTAATATCTTTTTGTAAATAGAGATTTGAAAAAAAGCAAAATCTTTGCATAATTATTAGCTGAATTTAAATTTAAAATTCAAAAATCCTTTTATAGTAAGTATAAATCAAATAATGATTATGAAAATAGAGATAATACTTGTATAGTAAGTAATCACATTAATCAAGTATAAGGGATATATTAAAATATAGAGTATTTGAGAATAACACATGATCCCATTAAACTTAGTAATCTCTCCATTAATCACAATAATTTCAACAATTTCACTTTTAATCTCAACAATCTCCTTCTTTGTTATAAAAACAATTATGATTGATTAATGGGAAATTAGATGAACAAAAATGCAATAACTCCCCATAAATGTATGCTTTTCCCTTTGCTAATGCAATCAAATCAATAAGACATTGATCAATCAATAAATAAATAATAAAACAAACAAGGTTAAGTATCATTAGTTAATTAAGCAAAGGCAAAGAAAACATTTAACACAATATTAGAATAAACATTAAGTACCATAAATATCAAAGCGAACATAAGCCATAAGTATCAAAGTAAAAGAGTATGAAAGTATCATTAAGATATAATCATCCATAAATAGAAATGAAGATAAAATAAAAATTTTCAAAGTCATTAATCATTCATCCCTCTTCCCTTAAAATGACATTCTTTTTTCAATAGTTCAAGAATAAATGTCAAGTTTTCACTTACAGCCTTCATGTATTCTTAAAGCTTAACTAAAATCTCAACTATATTATCATTGCTTAACCTATAACCAATGAATTGCAAATAAACTTGCATTATATGCTTCCAATGCATGTAACCAAAATCATTTAAACTGATTGGTCTATTTATAAAATATCCCAATAGTGTTGATGAAGTAAATGCTAGTAGTAGTGATGAAGATTCCAATGGTGTTAGTGATAATGTATACTCAATGGTGACTTTCTGTCTTAGTGTTGAGGTAGTTGGTGGTATGGTAGAGGAAGGAGGAGTGGTGGTGGCAATGTGCATCCTTGTGTAAGTAGCAGTTAATTTATTTGCATCTTGCTTCTCCTTCCTTGATGAAATGCCAATTTTGGTGCCATTGTTGATGGGTTTAAGAGATTAATGCTTTTAAATGTAGATTATAAAGGAATTTAAAGCTTCAGGGTTTATATCTTGAAAAAGGAAAGAGAGTTTTAACAAAGACAAGTTTTTATGTATGGAAAAGGAAAAGTATAGGGGCAATTTTAAAATTGACATCAGTCATTTAAAGTAAGCCATAGGTTGACCACTCATATCCGTTGACCTATAAGTCCAATATGGTTAACCAATCAAAAAATTAATTTTCATATTTCATGCAAAATATGTCCAAACCATTACAAACCACATTTATCAAACATGTAAGCACAAATAATCATGTCATAATAACATATCAAATCTTAATAATCACATAATCAAGTGATAAATCCAACTTAATCATGCTAATCTCTCTTTAATGGTCACAAACTTATCCTCATTCAAGGGTTTAGTAAAGATGTCAGTCAACTAATTTTTGGTGTTCATAAACTCTAAGGACAAATTTCCTTTAAACATATGATCCTTAATAAAATGATGTCTCATGTCAATATGTTTGGTCTAAGCATAGTGTATGAGGTTCTTGATCATATTGATTACACTTGTATTATCACACTTAAAAGGCATGTGAGAGTAGTGTAATCTAAAGTCCTCTAAGGTTTGTTTCATCCAAATCAATTGAATACAATAAGCTCATGTTGCCATATACTCTACTTTATTTGTAGAAAGAGCAATTAAACAGTGCTTTCACCTTGAAACTAAGACTCGGCCAAGGATTTGACATCCACTCGTGGTACTCTTCCTCTTAATTTTGTATCCCTTAATGTTTGAGTTTGAGTAATCTACTAAATCAAAAGTTGATCCCTTAAGATACTAAAGTTTAAAACTTGTGGTTTCTTTCACATACTTAAGCACTCTCTTAAGGGCAACTAGATGTGACTCCCTTGGACTGAATTGAAATTTTGCACACAAATGAATAACAAACATTAAGTCTGGTTTACTAGCAATAAGATAGAAAAGACTACTAATCATACCATTATATTACTTTTCATCCATAACTTTATTATTTACATCATTATCCAATCTTATGGAAGTGGTCATTAGAGTGCTACAAAGTTTGAAATCATCCATACCAAACTTCTTTTATAAGTTTTTGTATACTTCGTTTGGTTGATGAAAATTTCTTCCTTTGTTTGCTTGATTTAGAGTCTAAGGAAGAAATTTAATTCTCTTACCATGCTCAATTTATATTCTATTTTTATGTTATCAATAGTTTTCTTGCATATTGACTCATTAGTAGCACCAAAAATGATGTCCTTAACATAAATTTGAATAATTAACAAATCCTTACATTTTGATTTGGTAAAAAAAAAGTAGTATCAACTTTACCATTAATGTATGTTTTGTCAAACAATAAAGAGCTTAACCTTTTATACCAAGCTCTTAGCAGTTATTTAATCCATACAAAGCTTTTGAACACTTGTAGACATAATCTGTAAATTCTTTACTTTCAAAGTTAAGGAGTTAGTCTGCATAGATTTCCTTGGTGATGTAGCCATTAAGGAATGCACTCTTTATGTCCATTTGATATAACTTGAAATTTTTATGTAATGAAAATACTATCAACATTTTAATGGCTTTTAACTTAGCAATAGGGGTAAAGGTTTCTTCATAATCGATGCATTCTTCTTGATTATAGCCTTTGGCAACTAACTTTGTCTTATTTCTCACAATTTGACCACTTTTATTAAGTTTATTTCTAAAGACCCACTTGGTTCTTATAATAGGATGATTACTAGGTTTTTGAACCAAGGTCCAAACCTTCTTTCTCTAAAAACTAGTTAAGCTTATCATTTATTACATGAACTCAAGACTACTAACCAAAGCATCATTTTCATGTGTTGGTTCCATAAGTGAAACAAATATTATAGTGCTTAATATTCCTATTTATAGATCTAATTCTTAAAGAATTAGAAGAATTACTAATAATTTAATTTTGAAATGTCTTTTTAGTATACTTCTATTCTTTTTGACTCATTTATCAACATTATTAAGATTATAAACCTTTGGAAGATTGGATTCATCCATTTCAAGTTGTTCATTCTACTTTAATTGAACATCACTAGAATGTTGTTTGTTTCCTTAATGACTCATTTTCCTTCTCCAAGCTTTTGCTTATATCTATAAAGTCACCTAACTCTTATTTTCTAGGTGAGAAGGAGTTAGTTTCATCAAATGTAACATGCATGGACTCATAAGACAAAATTAATTACTTGTTAAATATATTTACAATTTAACTTAAAAGACATAATAATTATTAAAATATTATTTAATGCATATTTTCCTTCAAACCTATTTGTAATCTACATAAACAAGGAGAAAAATAACTCTCCCTTATAAACTCTTTTTTGGGAGAAGAAGGAAGAGACCATTAATTCTAATGTGTTAAGCATATAGTATCTGAACATATTGTTAAGTATATATAGAGATTATGATTCCATAACCTTATTTAGGTGACTACTATTAGTTTTTAATAAATTATACTTTAACTTTTTTATTTTCAAATATCATATATTTAATTCTAAAGGTTTCTTAAACTTTTTAATCAAGTTCAACTTGATTTCCATTTTATATTTTCTTAATTGTCCTGATGTGTATGACCCATTAAGATTTTAAAATGTTGACAATAATATGAATTATAATCCTAAAAAATTAGATAAATTAAAATCCTTTCATTTGATAATAATTCTCAAATTAATAAATTTATATTCATAAATCAAGATTGACATCTAATCATATATTATAACCACCCAAATGTTAAGAATGTCAAAACAGTTTGACTAATCCTTTTAGTGAATGATCTCTCAATATAATTCAATCATTTCTTCATAATAATTTATTAATTAGACATGGAGTATGAATTATTGCCTACTTCATATTGTCTAATTATATTAGTTCTTAAATATTTATAAAGTCATTAATTCCATGAATGAGATCACAATTATTGATGAATCATCATTTTACCATGCAAAAAGATTTTCTTGAATCAATACTCACTAGGAACAAATTAAACCTTCTCCTATGATTATTTCAGGGTGATTAATCTTTTATTGATCTCTTAATTATCTCTATATAAATAATGATATACCAAACTTCATCCTCATAAGTGATTCTTAATTAAGGCAACTTAGAGTTGAGATCAAAGCATACCAATTACTATATGAGATGCCTTAGTGATCTTAAATCTAAGAAGAATTACTTACATGATTATTGTATGAAAAATTCCTTTGCCATACAAATAATATTCCATTTGGAAATTTTCATAGCATGTCAATACAATGAACTTATTCAATTAACAATCACCCACATATTTGTTTAAGTATTTTCATACTTTAGTTTATATGATCAACTTCTTTATAAGAAAGAAACACAATATGCATTAGTTTCGTAGCTCCATCAATGACCAATCTTAATAACACAACAATCAGAAATATTTAGGAATAATACTTTGATACAATCAGTATCTCATAATTATGATCATATTAAAATTACCTTTGTGAAATATATTTATTTATATGGACTTTATCTTTAAAGTTTATCAATGATTATATCATTGTATAAATAATACTAAAGATAAAAAATGCTTTTAATTGATATATAATATGCATAAAAATTTAATTACACTAGTAATTAATATATTGACTACTAGGATTTACACTAATACTAAATAGTAATTTAATTAGTAGACTTATTAATACAAGGAAGAATGTAAATTTGGAGTCTAACCATCAAAGGATCAGGAAAGTCATTTTTTTTTTATATTATAATACATACCTTAGGGTTAATTTGTGTAATTGTCATTCCATCCCATAACTCCATAAACTTTATTAGAAAACTCCATAATCATAGCTGTAATGAAATGAAGACAAATAATAAGACAAGCATTTTACACAAAATTATCAAGAGTTTTAGCATTAGTGTATGACAATTTGTGAAGCTTATAACTTGTTATCCTGTGATGGAACAGGTACATCATTGTAGCCAAATTCCTTTAATTTACAATCATGGCTAGCAAAAAAGGAGAATGCCTAAGACATAACTAAAACTTACACTAATAAGTCATTCAAATGATTTGTCTTATTAAACTAAACTTATGATTCAATGGAACAATTCACTAATTAATTGGAATGAAATGACAAGCTCATTTACTACATGTTGTTTCAATAATGCACATTTTATCTTCTTAAAGAGGATTGCAAATTTAGCACATTGATCTAACTATCACACAAATTGATAACAATTAGAAACCAAGGATCTTTTAAAAGAAGTGGAATTAAAACCTGTGAAGCCACACAAAAGACAAACACTATACCATGAAGTATTTATAACAATGGTTACTTTGTAGTGGTTTAAATTCAATGCTCTAACAACTTAAGGTGGTGATTATAACTATCGCATAAATTTATTTTCATAATGCATGACAATAATTGACTTTATGTAACAGTTTCTTAACAACAATTTAAAACTAACTCAATATATGTTACAAGCATGGGTTTATAGTAGTAGTTTCCAACCTATGCTACTTTTACATAGCAATTTTAAGGTAGCAAAACAAAACTAATGCCATTTGTATTTTTATGCAATGGTTTTGAATGAATTAAGT
This sequence comes from Rhizophora apiculata, assembly GCA_037832385.1. Lineage (NCBI taxonomy): Eukaryota > Viridiplantae > Streptophyta > Magnoliopsida > Malpighiales > Rhizophoraceae > Rhizophora > Rhizophora apiculata. The sequence goes on along the minus strand of CM075433.1, from coordinate 215,363 downwards.
AGCAATTTATACCCCTTACCAATTTAAGGCAAGAGTATTGTTGTTCCCACAGCCTTGTATGGGTTGTAATTGTTGTCAACTAGGTTTAAGTGTGCAATAAAGTAAAGTCACATGGAAGGGCAAGAAGGTAAAAGCCACATGAAGGGGTAAGAACGTAAAAACCACATAAAAGGATAAGACAATAAATTCGCCACAAGTAAGCCTTATTAGGGTTTCATGGAGGAGTATATAAAGGCCATTGGAAGACAACAAAAATAAGAGACGGATCAGCAATTTGAGCAGAACGGCATACAATCGGCAATTTGAGCAGAACGACATACAATCAGCAATTTGAGCAAAACAGCGGTCGAAGAGGAGACAATCTGGCTGGACAGAAAAACAGAAACTGACAGTGAGAGAGATCTGGCTGGGATGGTGAAGAGATCCGGCTGGACAGCATGAGACCAGAAAGATCTGGCTGGGACAGTGAAGAGATCCGGCAATCGAGTGAGACCAGAAAGATCCGGCTGGGACGGTGAAGAGATCTGGCAGAACAGGGGCTGGATGGCGTGAGACCAGAATAGGGCAAAAACCCGATTCGGCCAACCAAAAGAGATCCGGTCGATGGTGAGAGATCCGGCAGAACAAGGGCTAGACGGAAAAAGAGAAACATGAGGCGAGCCATGAGATAAGGAGATGGGTAAGACCATGAGATGGTGAAAGCAGGAGTTGTGTGAGACAACCGAGAGAAGGAATTTGGCGAAGCATCAGAAAGAACTCAACATATTTCCAGATTTCTTTAAGAGAGGTTAGAGAGCGTTGCGGTGAACTTCTAAGTGGCAGTGGAGTAGCCTTTCAATTCAACAGAGGCAAGACAAGCTAGAAGAAGGGTAGACACAGTAAGTGACGCTCTTTGTATTGTACTTGCTTAGTATTTGCAATAGTGAAAGGAGCCAGAGGATTAAGACATCCATTGTAACTAGAATTCTCAAGTATAATGGATAATTTCGGTAAGGGAGAGTCCCTACCACAGTGGATGTACGTCACGTTGATGGAACCGCGTAAATCTTGTGTGTTCTTAATTTGCTTTACATTCTGTGTTTTGAATTAAGTTATGAACGCAGCTAAAGTATCAACCAACCCATAACCTAACGAAGGCCTAAACAAGAACATCTGAATTGTCTATTAGGCAAGGTGTCTGAAAGGTGACTTCGAGGACTATTGTGATTAGTAGGTAGCAATAGATCTACCTTAGTCGAGTTTGAGAAAAAGTTCACTTTTAAGAAGAGGTTGAAGTTGTTTACTTACCTACGAATTGTGAATTGTGGTGATACTGATTCACCCCCTTCTCAGTATCATAAACTAGTAGATCCTAGGGAGAAATTGGGAACTTCAATTGGTATCAGAGCACAGGTTCACCAGTTTGAAACTTAACAGCTTGGTGTACTAGTTTGAAGGGATCTAGAAGTTTGACTTGTTTAGCATACTGAGAAATGGAAGCCGGTACTAACACTAGTACCACTTACAGGAAGAAGGTTCCAATCTTCAACGGAACCAACTATCATATGTGGAGAGTAAGAATGCAAGTGGTATTTGCAACCATGGGTATGAACGTGGTGAAATGCATATAGGAGGGTTTTATTGATCCGGAAGAAGGTAAAGACCCAACCCCAGAGGAGTTAAGGCAGTTTGAGATAAATGGGAAGGCCTCAAATGTCATCATTTCAGCATTGACAGATGTTGAGTATACTAAAGTTATGGACTGCAAATCTGCTAAGGAGATATGGGACAGATTGCAGAAAGTCTGTGAAGGTGATGACAGAATGAAGGAGGCTAAGCTTCAAGTATTCAAGGAGAGATATGAATCTCTCATATTGCAGAAGAATGAGACAGTTCAAGAGTTCTTCACCAGGGTTATTGATGCTGTAAACAACCTGAAAAGTCATGGGAAAAACAAGAAGGACATATCGATTATGAAGAAAATTATGAGAATTCTGCCTAAGAGGTTTACCTCAAAGGTGGCAGCCATAGAGGAGAGTAGAGATCTCAATTCTATATCTCTGCATGATCTTCAGTGCAATATCATTGCATATGAGATGAGAATAAAGTCAACTGAGAGCTCTTTAACATCAAAGGTATCAAAGGAGACAGCTTTCAAAGCTATGAAACACTTGAAGATAAAGGAAGAGGAAGAATCATCCGATAAGGATGATGATGATGATAAGGAAGAAAGTGAAGGTGAAGTACTAGCTTACTTCACAAGGAAATTCAAAAAGGGGTTTAAGAAGGGAAAAGGACAGTTGTCCTTGAGATGTTATCATTATGGGTAGACTGAACACTTTGCTTCTCAGTGCAAAGTGAAACTTGATGATGAAGATGAGGATGGTGATGATGAGCAGAATTCAAGATGGAGAAGATCATCATTCAAATCAAAGAAGTCCAGTAAGAAGATTGCCAACCCACAGAGGAAGACGAGAGGTTCATTCAAGAGTTATATGAGTCAGACAAAAGAAGCTGATGAGGAGGAAGATGAAGACTCATCAGATGAGTATGTCTTTATGGCATCAGCACAAGGTGGTAGCTCAACCTCTGAGGAAGAAGAGGAAGTTGATGAAGAAGAGCCAAATCTTGAAGCTGACCTGAAAGCAGCTTTAAAGAAGATAATCAGAAGGGACAGAACCATAAGAAGGTTGGAGGCCCATATAAAACAAGTTGAAGCAAAGTCTGAGGAAGCTGAAAGTCAAAACGATGAAATAAGGGCTGAGCATATTAACTTGAAGAGAAGATTTGAGGAATATATCAAAATATGTGAAGACCTTACAGTAGAGTTTGGCTTAAAGGCTTCAAAAATTAAAGAAATGGAGAAAGAGTTGCTGAGACTTCAGCAACAACTCAAAAGTAGCAAAGAGAACTTGCAGAAGCGTGAAATGATATGAGAAATAAGTTTTGAAAAAGGAGAGAAGAATGTAGAGAAAGTGCAGCAATCTGAGGCTGCATTGGCTAAAGAAAATCGGAATGTGTCACAGAAATTGAAAAAGAAGGTTGTGACTCAGAAGAAGATAACTGAGAATAAAACAGATTTGAAGAAGCAACCTAGGGTGGCAAACAAGAAGGAAGAAAAGAAAGTCGGTCAGCAGAGGGCTACGGCTGAACAGAAGAAGGAGAAGAAGGTGACTAAAATGAAAGTCACACAAGTAAAGAAGCCAGCTACTTTGCCTACACAACAAATGATGAACAGAAGAAGACAAGCAGTGATCAGACCCAAGAAGAGGCAGTTTCAAGGTCATTGCCTTTATTGTAGAGTTTGGGGTCATAAGGCGAGTAACTGCTGGTGGAGAAGGCCAATATATGTCTCAAACTTGAGAAGATACGATGCTGCATATAGGGGGAGACAATACAGAATTCAGAAGAAAACACTTGTCATGAGTTCTTGCACATACTGTAAAAGGCAAGGACACACTGACAAGGATTGTTGGTGGAAACCTAAACCAGTGGTTTCAAAGAACAAGTTTGCTATATTGGCAGACTTGGAACAGTGCGAAAGGTGCGGGCAGGATGACCATAATGCCAAGAGATGCATGACACTTCTCCCTGAGTAAGAAAAGGCACTCAATGGCACAGTGGAAACAAGCGGTGTAGTCAAAGCTGAGAAAAAGGAGAAAGCTATCTTCCAGCCAGTTCAAAAGAAGGAATATAAAGCTAAAAGGAGGTGGCTAATATAGCTAAAATTGCACTCAAAGCTGACTGCAAAGATAAGCAATGGATCCTTGATAGTGGATGCACTTCGTACATGACGGGAGATAAGAGTAAATTATCAAAGCTAAACAAATCAAAAGAAGGCAGAGTCAAGTTTGGCAATGATGATTCACTCAACATCAATGGTCAGGGGTCAGTAAAGATTGGAAGAGGAAAGCTGAAAGACGTTCTGCACGTCGAAGGACTCAGATATAATTTAGCATCTGTCAGTCAACTATACAACGAAGACCATAAGGTAATATTCACAAAAACAGGTTGTCAGGTAAAGAGTAAAGAAGGCAATATTGTTGCAATTGGGAAAAGAATAGCTGGAAATTTATATACGATTGATGAGGACAAGATAAGCAGCTGTTTACTTATAAAAGAAGAAAATCAACTCTAGCATAGGAGGCTAGGACACTTAACACAGAAGAACATGAGGAAGCTGACCACTACTCATGCAATCAGAGACATTTTAGACCTCAAGAGAGAGAGGGAGTATGTCTACTCAGCATGCTCTAAAGGAAAACATGTCAGAAAGCAGTATAAGACCAAGAGTTCAGTTCTGAAGTAGTGCTTGACATTGTACATATTGATTTGTGTGGGCCGATGAGAACAAAAGGGTTGAATGGTGAGAGGTACTTCATCTTGTTTGTTAATGATTATTCCAGAAGGACTTGCATCATGCACCTCAAACACAAGTCAGAAGTTTTGAAATGCTTCAAGAGATACAGAAGATTGGCTGAAAATGAGAGTGGAAAGAAGATCAAAGTATTGAGGTCAGATCAAGGAATTGAATTCACAAATGGAGCTTTTGAAGATTACCTTGAGAAGTATGGAATTCACCATCAGATGACAGCAGCAAGAACACCTCAACAGAACGGGGTGGTAGAGAGGAAGAATAGAGCTGTGGTTGAAATGGCAAGAACTTTACTGTTAGAATCCAAGCTTCACACAATATTTTGGATAGAAGTAACATTTACAGCCGTGCACCTACTGAACAGAGTTCTACTAAGGCCCAATACTGATAATACTCCATATGAGCTATGGAGTGGGAAGAAGACAACAACCAAGTATCTTAGAGTCTTTGGCAGCCCATGTTTTGTGAAGAACAAGGAGCAAAACTTGAGAAAATTTAATGATAGGTCTGATGAAGGCATCTTTGTGGGATATTCAGTAAAGACAAAAGGTTACAGAGTTTTCCTGCATAAGCTGGGAAAAGTGATCACTTCCAATGATGTGAAAATAAATGAGAACTGGAAAACAATGCAGAATGGAGAAGCTAAGTACAATGAAGAAGAAGATGACTTCAATGTAGATGAAGAATCAGACTAACCTAAAGAAAAGGAACAAGAAGTAAGTTTAGACTCGGAGAAGAGTGAGTCTGAAGATGAAGAAAGAGATCCTCTTGCAACTAAGACGGTGCAAGGAAGAAGGATAAAGAAAACATGGACCAGTGCTTATCAAGGAGATCAAATCATAGGTGACCCATCAGCAGGAGTTACAACAACAAGAAGAATTGTGGGAGCTACTGCTCTACTATCACAAGTTGAACCTAAATCTGTTGAAGAGGCTATTCAAGACAAAGGCTGGGTCAAAGCTATTAATGAGGAGCTGGATCAAATTGAGAAGAATGATACATGGGAGCTGGTTCCAAGACCCACTAAGAAGAATGTCATAGGAACAAAGTGGTGTTTAGGAATAAACATAATGAAGATGGCAAGGTGGTGAGGAACAAGGCCAGGCTGGTTTGCAAAGGCTATACTCAGATAGAAGGGGTAGATATTGATGAAACTTTTGCACCAGTAGCAAGGTTAGAAACTATCAGAATGTTCTTAACTTTGGCAGCACACAAGAGGTATAAAGTCTATCAGATGGATGTGAAATCTGCCTTTCTGAATGGGCTCCTGAAAGAAGAAGTGTATATTGAATAACCCGATGGAGTACAAATTAGTGAGGATAAGACACATGTGTGCAAGCTGAAGAAAGCCTTGTATGGTCTTAAGCAAGCTCCAAGAGCATCGTATAGTAGGCTGGATGCGTACTTGAGAAGGTTGAACTTCAGAAGAGGAACGGTTGATAGTAATTTGTATGTGTTCAATTCAGAGAAAGGCCAGCTGATAACCATAGTATATATAGATGACATCATCTTTGGAGGGGATCACTCTGAGTTATGTCAAGATTTTGCACAAAAGATGAGTGAGGAATTTGAGATGTTATTGATTGGAGAAATGACATACTTTCTTGGATTACAGATAAAGCAGTGTGAAGAAGGTATCTTTATTTCTCAGACGAAATATGCCAAAGAGATGCTGAAAAAGTTTGGCATGAAGGATAGCAGATCTGTCAGTATCCCTATGACAGTGGGCTGCAAGTTAACAAAAGATCAGAAGGGAAGGAGTACAAGCCCTACAGAGTACAGGAAGATGATAGGGAGCCTTCTGTACCTTATGGCATCAAGGCCTGATCTTATGCAAGCTATGTGTGCTGCCAGCAGATTCCAAGCTAATCCTAAGGAGTCTCATGTATTGGCAATGACAAGAATCTTAAGGTACCTCAAAGGAACACTGGAAATGGGCTTGTGGTATCCAGCCATGGATTCTGTTAAACTACAAGCATACACTGATGTAGACTAGGTAGGGAGTATAGATGATAAAAAATCAACCAGCGGCTGCAGCTTCTACTTGGTTTCAAAGTGTATTGCATGGTTAAGTAGAAAGTAAAACAGTGTTACTTTGAGCACAGCTGAGGCTGAGTATATGGCTGCTTGTACAGCATGTATACGGGTGATATGGATACTAAGACAATTGGCAGACTTGGGTGTTGAAATGAAGTTACCAGTAAGTGTATTTTGTGATAATCAAAGTGCTATTGATCTCAGTAAGAATCCGGTTCAACATTCGAGGAGCAAGCATATTAACATTCGGTATCACTTTATCAAAGATCAAGTGGAATAGGGTACAATTCAGTTGGAGTATGTTGGTATTAAAGATCAAATTTCAGATATTCTAACTAAATCTCTATCCATAGAGCTGTTTGAAAAGCACAGATTAAGTCTATTTGTGCAGATGCCTCCTTAAGCCTGAAGTTTAGGTGAATCCTCCATCTCCACTTTGTGAGTTTTTCAGATTTGTAATTAGTTGGCAAAGGGAGAGAGAAGCAACAGTGTAGGGGGAGCTGTTAAGAAAGGGGGAGTTCAAACTGCTGTATAGTGGTTTTTGTCATGAGTGTTGCCAACAATTACAAAGGGGGAGATTGTTGTTTCCACAGTCTTATATGGGTTGTAATTGTTGTCAACTAGGTTTAAGTGTGCAAGAAAGTAAAGCCACATGGAAGGGCAAGAAGGTAAAAGCCACATGGAAGGGTAAGACAGTAAATTTGCCGCAAGTAAACCCTATTAGGGTTTCATGGAGGAGTATATAAAGACCATTGGAAGACAACAAAAATAAGAGACGGATCAACAATTTGAGCAGAACGACACACAGTCAGCAATTTAAGCAGAACAGCGGTTGGCGAGGAGATAATCCGGCTGAACAACGGTCGGTGAGGAGACAATCCGGCTGAACAGTGGTTGATGAGGAGACAATCCGGCTAAACAGCGGTCAGCGAGGAGACAATCTGGCTGGACGAAAAAACAAAAACCGACGATGAGAAAGATCTGGCTGGGATGGTGAAGAGATCCGGCTAGACAGTGTGAGACCAGAAAGATCCGGTTGGGATGGTGAAGAGATCCGTCGACGGCGTTAAACTAGAAAGATCCGGCTGGGATAGTGAAGAGATCCAGCAGAATAGGGGCTGGACGGCGTGAGACCAAAACAGGGCATAAACCTGATTCGGCCAACCAAAAGAGATCCGGTTGACGGTGAGAGATCCGGTAGAACAGGGGCTAGACGGCAAAATAGAAACCAATAATGAGAGAGATCTGGTCGACGGTGAGAGATCCGGCAGAATAGGGGCTGGACGGAAAAACAGAAACATGAGGCGAGCTGTAAGACAAGGAGACGGGTGAGACCGTGAGACGGTGAAAGTAGGAGCTGTGTGAGATAACCTAGAGAAGAAATTCGGTGAAGCATCGGAAAGAACTCAACATATTTCCAGATTTCTTCAAGAGAGGTTAGAGAGCGTTGCGGTGAACTTCTAAGCGGCAGTGGAGCAGCCTTTCAATTCAACAGAGGCAAGACAAACTAGAAGAAGGGTAGACACAGTAAGTGACACTCTTTGTATTGTACTTATTTAGTATTACAATAGTGAAAGGAACCAGAGGATTAAGACATCCATTATAACTGGAATTCTTAAGTATAGTGGATAGTCTCGGTAAGGGAGAGTCCCTACCACCGTGGATGTACGTCATGTTGACGGAACCATATAAATCTCGTATGTCCTTAATTTGCTTTACGTTCTGTGTTTTGAATTGAGTTGTGAACGTAGCTAAAGTATCAGCCAACCCATAACCTAACAAAAGTCTAAATAAGAACATCTGAATTGTCTATTAGGTAAGGTGTCTGAAAGGTGACTTTGGAAACTATTGTGGTTAGTAGGTAGTAATAGATCTACCTTAGTCAAATCTGAGAAAGAATTCGCTTTTAAGAAGAGGTTGAAATTGTTCACTTACCTACGAATTATGAATTGTGGTGATACTGATTCACCCCTCTCTTAATATCACAAACTAGTAGATTTTAAGGAGAAGTCGGGAACTTCAAGTTTTAACATAACGGTGTCAAAATGTTGCCTTATATGTTTAAACACAATAGTGTAAAAGGTTTTACTAGTGGTTCTTGAACTGAGCTTTTGTAGTAATTTAAGAATATAATTAAGTAGTTTTTAAAACCATTAAACTACGTCATATAATGTCTTCCTAATTGATCCTCATATTCTTAACCACTAAATCCTATCGATGTTAAAAGGTTAGGCAATGATTACTCCTTTTGATTTGAGCTCTAGAGCTAAACAATTCCTAAATTGCTCTTTATGAAATGAACTATTCCACTTGTGCTCTAGCCTAAGAAATGAAACAAGAAACCCATTGCTCCTTTTGTAATGATCCTCCTTCAATGATCCTTTTCTTATTTTGTTGCTGAGAATCAGAAACCTTAAACAATCATCTTCTTTATATCCAACCTTACTTGCTTGATTCATTATCTTTTTTTTTTTTTTGGCTAACTTTCTTCCTCCTTCAATCATCTCTTGTAGGTTTGTATCTCTCAATTCTTTTAAAAAAAAAAAAATTATGAATTTTGTTATTAATTTTGTATAACTCCAACTCCTTAGTACTTTTCTATTCTTCTTTTTTTTATTTTTTTTCTTTGTTCTCTCTCTCTCTCTCTCTCATTTAATTTTAGTTATATAGTTGATTTTCATTTTTAATATTACAAGGATTTCATTATCAATTACCTTTAATTCATAAACAATATGAATAGAACTTTTGATGGTCATTTTGGTGAAATTTTGTTTTATTAGTTTCATTTAATGAATATCGGAAACTATTCCATGATAGTTATGAATAGAGCTTTTGATGGTTACTTTGGTGCTTGCTACTAACTTCGTGTGGAATTTAGATACATATTGACTTACTAAAGCTAAGGTCCCAACTATTCTAGATTATTTGGGAATTGTTATTAAGGTATCTTTATTATCTAATTTTGTACTTTTTTCATCTCTTTTATTGTATTTTCTTTTTCTTTTGGTTTTAATTAAATAATTAGGAAAATATTACACACATGTGAAGGGGCTTTGAGGTAAGACATATTTAAAGGTTAGCCAACTTGTGGATTCATGATGGGTTAAGGTTAAGGAAAAGCAATGGTTTTAAGTGGTTTTTTAGTTTCCTAAATGAAATAAGGATTGTAAAGTTAAAGCTTAAGAGATGTATCAAAATCTTTGGATGGTAATGTGGGGTTGTCTATCTTATTAGATAAAGAATAAAGGTTGGACAATCATAACAATATGGGGTCATTATGTTAGGATTTGCTTTTGGCCTTAGTATGAACTTAAGTATTATGTTCCAAAAATGGTTCACATTAACATCATCTTTGGACTGAGAGTCCAATGCCCTTTTACTTTATGACTTATAGTTTTATCTTATTTAGTTGATTTTACATACTTTTGTTTCCCAAATTGTTGCACTTCTTCATGTAAACAAGTCGAAAATTTCTAATATTTACTCATTAACAATTTGCTCACTACCTAATTACTTTTCTTTTCATATATTTTTTTTTAATTCTCCTTTTTATCTTGCTATTTTTGGTATACATGTTGTAACAACTTCCGTATAAGCAATTGATCCATACTTTCTAAAAGGGAAAGAATTGTTAAGGATACTGTGAGAATGGCCATAGATTTTATGTAATTAATCCAACAAAATATGGAAAATAAAGTGCAAACGAGGTTGGACACTCAAAAACCTATAATGGCATAAGAAATCTTCATTATGATTCTCTTAGGCTCACAACAACTGAATCTTGGTTTGAACATCAATGTCAACATGTCAGTTATATTTTTTCTAGTTATTGGTTCACCCGTTAACTTTTTTAGTGGTCAATGTCCAATCTTTAGTGGGTGCCCATAATTCAGGTATACCTAGAGACATATGTCATCTATTTACTTGATTTGTGAATCCTACTTACTCAATTTAATTTGTTAGCTATATTTTTAATTGTTAGAACTCAAATTTTCAATCTTTAGTGGGTCTATATGTCAATACACTTACTCAATTACTTTCTTTTTTGTAAGATGATGATAATGTTAATGATAATAATGCTTGCTTAGTATATATGTTGTGAACTAAGACTTTTATTTGATTGGTTGCCTATCTTATAGACCATATTAAACATGTGTACATAAGAATACTAATTTTACAAATTTTATACTTGTATATCTTTTATATTTGATTGGATGATTGGTGAATGGATAAAGTATTTATTATTTCAAAAATTATATGCCTATTATGAATAAGTAAGAAATTAGTATAAATAATTTAAAATTGATCTACTTATTACTAAAAATTGTTGCTGTTAGGTTTAAATTGCTACTTTTAGGTCTCAAGGTTGCTTTCAATTTACAAAACTGTTGCCTTTATGTTATAAAATTATTATATTTATCCCTCAAATTTGTTATTACTACTGCTTTTAGGTATCAAAACCACTGCCTATGAATTTAAAAAACGTAACCATTTTATCTCGAGAACGCTATCTGTTGGTCTTGGTACTGTTGTTTTTACAATTCAAAACTACTGCAATAGCAAATTTAAACCATCTTTGTTAAATAACCAATTATTGCTTATAAACCTATGAAACGTTATGTAAAATTCTAAAAAACGGGTACTATTGATGCTAGGAACCGGTGGGCGAAACTTTTGCTATAATGATTATTATTATTATTATTATTAATCTGTGGTGATAACCTCCAAAATTGTTGCATAAAGGCTATTGCAATACCTATTAAAAGCCGTGTTATGAAAACTGTTACCTTAAAGATTAGGTAGTAGTTTAACGCTCTTTGGTAGCGATGTTTGACCACTGCTAAGAGTATTTTATGGTATAATCAGATGTATATTAGTTTAAGCACTGAACTAAGATGGCCTTATCACAAATCTTATTGAGATATGGTTAGGTTCATATGTCTTACCATGTCACAACATGGGATAAAGTATCCAAAATTGTCCTCCACAATTTGTCGAGGATGCCTTCTAGTTTCCGATGGGCGAGTTTTGACTTTAGTGGTAAGGTCACGACGGGCATCAGCAACAATAGATAACTGTGTAGAAGCAAAAAAGAATATTATTAAATATCCTTGCCAAATGGAATAAGAGTGGGAAGAAAACTATACGGACAGATTGCATTGCCGCATCTCTCTTTTGTTGAAATGAAGAGAATGCACAATGGTTTGAACTGCAAAGTCATTAATGTTTGCATTAACGGTGGGCTTGATTGGACGTCGCTTCCTTTTCTTCTTCACATGAGGATGATTGGTGGTCATCGGACTTTGAAACTGCAAAACACCTCCATTTAGCTGCTGCTCTGTCCTTGTGCGTGTTCTATGGCCTGGGCACAGAGCCAGGCATCGGACAAGAATTAAAGATAGCCGTTTGTCACCCTTTGCTTCTCAGCCAATATTGGCAACACAGTGTGCAATGGCAAATGGATATCTCTATCAGAACCATGATGAGGGGAGACTGCAGAATGCCGAACTTGAATATGACTTCCAAGTAACCGAGACTTACGGGAAGGCTTCGAGTGTGCTTTCTGAGATTCAGTGGATGTCTTTGTTCGAGCACCGAGTTGGGTGCTCTATGTCGTTACCCCCACCGTACCGGTTGACTTGTCCTTGGGGTTACAAGTCTAATCGCCATTCATTTGTCCATGTATCCCATATTTCAAAGATGTTGCTTTTGCTGGCTCATTTCTAAAACTGTCCAAGCTCTCACTTTTTGGTGGTTGGTTGTCTTCACTGTTACAATTGCGTCCCTTCATGTGATTTCTTCTCATGCATTGGCAAATAACTCCCAATAAATCGGAACAATTAATGATACATACCCAATTAATTATTCAGATTTTAAAGATCGAGGTTTTCTGAACATAATGGATGGCATGAGCACTGACACTTGCCTAAACAGCTCCTCTTTGGCATAGATTTTTCATCCTTCACACTCCTTCAAACACCAAAGGAAAGAAAATTACAAGCCCACTTAGTCAAACTAAGCAACATCCTCATCAGATTAAGGAAGCAAAGGAAAGGAAAAACACAAACTAGAGAGGTCAAACTCCCTATACAGATTTTACTATGGTTTGTACATGATAGGGTCTCATCATTGACTTGGCCAATGCACGTGTTGCCACCAAGAACATCCTTGTACAAGAAATTGGAATTCCACCTATGATGTCATTCAATGGTACGTGACATAAGACCAAAATCAAATATATCTATTTAACCTGCAATTATATTCACAATAAATATCAAATGAAATCATAACAAAAGAAGGAAATGTGAACTCAAAGAAGACCTTAAATGGATTAAAGTAAGTATAATCAATTTCCATAGAAACTTAGCGCCTAATCCTCGAAATGTTCCAAAACCTCAAAGGACGTTCGTTTGCGGGCTTTTTCTTAAATTTCATGAAGGGAACCTCTTAAAATAAAATAATTGCAAAATGACTCATGAATCAATCGACAATGTTGGTAATGTCCAATTGGAGGAAAGAATGGTGAGAAAAAACTATAGCTAAATCGATAGCCACAGAAACCATTAAAAAAACAAGCAACCCCCAACATTGCACTTCCCCCAATCATTTGTATGTTTCCTTTCCTCGAATGTAAAAGCCCTTATCTTGTCACACAACTCTAGAACAAATTCCCCCCATCTAAATCTCTTCACCTCCATCACATCAGCTACAACGGTCTTTAACACCATCTACAATACCCTCTGACACTATCATCAAATGAATTTTTGTGCATGATCAAGAATGTAAAAATTAACATCTCAGCAAAATTAACCAGGTCATCAATCATTTCTCTGGTGCCCTTTCCAAGAAAAGCATCTATGCCATACAGTAAAATTAACAAAGTAAACATTGCAAAGTGAAAACTTGCATGTCGTTCAAAATCACTTCACAACCGCACAACAGGAGACAAGTGCAATTTTCGCTTCCAGACACACACATGCAAATTACAAGGGCAGATTAATACATATGGAAAGTCCAACATTTTGCATGCAACGGAGAACTTACCGCGAAAATGCTGCAATCAACCCCAAAAAAATCCAGTTAACTGCAACAAACCAAGACCCTTGAGCACTAACACCCAAGGGGCGCAAACAAAATTTAATCCCTAATTAAATATCACTTTTTGCGGTAAACTGCTCATTCGGCTATAATCTCGGCCACTTTAGGTACAGACACCTTCGTTGTGCATGACTAGTTTTGGCCGATTGCTTTTGAACTTGCCTTCCACTTCTCCCATCAACAGGCACCTAAGTCCAACAAAGTTCCCCTTGCAACATCCGATTTCAAACTACCGCTAAAAATCCCACCTTTGGCTTCAAGGATTATTATTTCAAAAAACCCCCCCCCCTCCCCCACTCAAATGTAAGAAACCTTAATTTTTTATTTATTTTTCACTCAAACTCTTCTCCTTTTTGTATCCCAATATCTAATTGTGACTATTCACTTTTGAAAGTTCAAATTGAAATTAAAGTAATAAAGCTAATTTTCTGTTTATCTCTCGTACTTGTTGTGCGTAACTCAAGTTACTTCCCTTAAGTTTATGCTTCTAAATAAAACAACATGTTGGTATCAGAGTAACTTTGGACCCCTCTAACTCCGATGACTCTTAAATGGATTGTTGATGGGGCTACTAAGGGGAAACCTGGCCCTGCTAGCATTCGTGGTGTCCTTCGTGATCACAATGGACTGTTTGTTTGCATTTTCTCTTGCCCTATCAAAGCTTTTAACTCCAAATGCTGCTGAGTAGTTTGCAATTACTCTTCCTGCATTGCAATCCTCCACCTTGAAATTTAAGAAGCTTCCTCATAACTAGCTGGTTGAAGGAAAACTGCATTACATCTCTCATAGATGTCAGAAAGGCCTCTTGTTCCTCTTGAAGGAGTATCTTCATGAACTTCGTCTTCACAAAAGTCTAATTCTTGGCTTTGAGGCCGTTGGACTTATTTGAAATTGAACAAATTTGTCTAAATTGAACTTGAATTTGATCAATTTCAACTTGTCCTAGACTTATAGTTCTTCTTCACTGAGTTTCTCTAATTTAAATATGTAGACTCTATAGTTGTTTACAATATTGGTATAATCAACGAACACATCTATGATAGCCTTTTGTTCAAGCTTGTCTCTCTATAGGCACATAATAGATGTTTCTAAACACTTTGATCTGATTAATAAATAGTTTGATATCAAGTCAAATTTCATCGGGAGTCTTTTTAACAATACTTCGGTTGACAGTCTATTTAAAAAGTAGATAAAGGTGTTAACAGCATCTCTCCAAAATCCTTTTGGAATTTTCTTATCAAATAATAGACATTTAGGCATTTTAATTATAGTTCTAATTTTTCACTCATTCATCTCATTTTCTTATGGTTTGTGTAGGGTTCGATGAATTGATGTTTAATGCCAATAAAATCATATATACATTTGAAAGATTTTGATACCTAGTTTTATTTGGATTGTAGCAACACCATTCCCTTTTTACTTGAGATCTCCCTTTCTTATCTTGACTCTAGATTTGAAAGACTCATCAAGTGCTTTGAAAACTTCAAAGTTTGGTGACATGTAGTTGATATAATTACTATCAACAAGTCAAGGTTCGTTGCCTTTGCTTATGGTCTGCAGTTAGCAACAAATAGCTACTCTTCTGGCTTCTGATTATCATCATCTGCAATCTGAGCCTACTGGTTGATTTTGTTGTTGAGCATTGTTTCTTCTTTTGCAGAATTTTTTTGAGTACCCAAATTCGAAGTTACCCAATCTGAACCCATTCGACCTAATGGATTTTACACTTTCATATATATGGTGTATTAAGAGTTCAGGCCTATTTTTCATGATATACTCCAATTATAAAGAATTCAAACTACGTTTTGAGGTTCCGAATGTAATTCTAATAACAAAAATATGACATTGATGAGAATGCAAATAATTACCCATATTTTATAGTTTATGACCTTATAAATTTTCTAGTGAACGAAAGCAAGAGTCCAGCACACGATTGCACTTGAATTCAACTTTTTATATTGTTTATTTATTTATTTTTGATCTGAAATCAGTGTAATTTTTGATGGGCATGTACTCATTTCCCTTTTAGCAAAATAACTTTAACTTGGTTCAAAACGAGAGTGGATCGCCCCACGCCCTTGTGAGAGTAGACCCACATCTCCTGACATATTTCCACTTAGTCCCGTCTTTTTTTTAACTTAAGACCCACATCTTGATAGGCTTGCAAGTAGAATGCTTGCCACCGGGGTGCGGTTGGGCTCGAAAATCCCAATGGGAAAATTGGCAAATGGCACGGTCGGGCTGAAGGGGACCATCAAACCATGTAAATGCGCCACAGAATTCTAGTTCACACTCAGGTAAAATATCTCTCTCTAATTTAATTGGACAACATACCAAAGGTTGTTTGGCCCATTGACTTTAGACAATTTAACTGTTTAACCATTATTATTACCTTGATTGCCAAGCAAAAGGATGATACAATGAAAAAAGTAGAATTTGGATAGCATATCCCATCAGTCCTGGTTTTGTAGTAAAGTTGTTGGACTCTTAAGTCTTCACATTCAATGATCAAACTCAAACACAGCGAAAAGCAATCTTGTGCATAGCTTCCTTTAATGGCAGGCTATAATGGTTAAATCGAGTCTATAGGCCTCGGTGCCCTATATAACCCGATAGAGCAGGCCAACTATCAGGATCACATTTCCTGGCCCATTTGTGGGCTTTTGCAAATGAAGATAGATGGACAATGATGACAGCAGAAACAAAAAGATCAATCATAACTTGGAAGTACCAAAAGAGAAAAAGAGGTTAAAGGTGGGAGATGACCCATAAGTTGGAATCATCGGAGGGTCCCTCGGTATTTCTAGCCCATCTCCACAGCTCAATAAGCACCCTATGAGATATTTACAATCACTTCATATAGATATCATTAAAAGTGCCCATCCTATGTGAACTGTGAAGGGAGAAAAAAATGCCAATTTGAATTGTTGATTAGAAAGAGGTACAGATTTTTCAATTTCATCAAGTTGACGACACGAGTTGACCACAAAATTATCAAATTGCCTGCCGCCGGCAGCTAGCCATCGGCTATTAAGCGGGTGGGCTCAGGACACCATTAACTCTAAATATTCTAATCTATGATCGTAGTGGGCTGATTAGTAGCATAATTGAGAAAAGAAGAAATGGCAAAAAGAAAAAGAGAACAATTGAGTATTAGGCATGACGTCCATGGCCATTTGACATTATATATCTAATTCCAAGTTGATGAACAAGTCTTTTATGTCGCTCAAAATGCATATTAATTTGTGAGTTTCAAAAGTTGATGTCATTCTACAAATGTTAAAGCAAATAAAAATCATTATCATGCAACTAATAACCAACGATGACATCCATGAAGATCGCACCATAATGTGTTATCAATAACTTGATTTTTTGTCACTGAAAATCTTAGGTGCATGATATGCTTAAAGACAGTACTCAGGAAATAACAAAACAACTTGAAGCCCTCTTATTAACTTACTTTTATTTTCCATTTCTTTTGTCCTTTTTGAGCTTTCAAATGGAGCTCGAGTGTAAAATGTAACCGCGTTCACAACCCAAGTAGCCGTTGCGATCGGGACCTGTCAGATTGAATAATGATTGTAGGACTATCCTTGGTGCGTATGCCGCATTTGTTTTGTTGTTTTCTTTTTTCTCAATGGGAGAGAGGAGAGAGATTTAATGATTAGTGAGATCTAGGGCACTCGGAGATTTTATACTTGGTGAACACCATATTGTGCTTACTTGTTATTAGACATCCTAGATATTTTATTGAATAAATACATAATGAAAAAAATTTTAATATTTTAATTTTTAAAATTAAATACAAAATTATTATTAAATTATGTTTCAATTTTTTTTTTCTTTTTTAGGTCTATCAACAGTGTATTGCAAATTATTATCGTTCATGGAAGTGAAGGGAGACAATAACTTTAATGTGATACACATGCGGTAGCTAACTATATAGTAGAGTATTTATAAGAATTTTAACTATTTAATTCTATTAAAGAGACTTTGTGTTAATTTTTAATAAATTATATTTTAATCTTTATACTTTTAAAAATTTTATATTTATTCTCATATATTTCTCAAACTTATCAATTAAATCTAACTTGATTTTTATTCTATATTTCCTCAATCATCCATATTTATATAACTCGTTAATATTCTAAACATGTTGGTAATGATAAATATAATTTATAATCCCAAAAAAATAGGATAAATTAAATTCTTTTAATTTATTATTAATTTTTTTAATTAATTAATTTATATTCATAAATTAAGATTAAAATTTAATAAGATATTATGATTATTTAAATGTTAAAACTATTAAAATAGTTTGACTAATATTTCTGTATAAAGTTTCTTAGTATAATTTAGTACTTTTGTCATACTAATATTCTCATTAAATATAAAATATAGAATTAGTATCTACATTATATTGTTTAATTATTTAATTTCTAAATAATAATATGGTCATTAATTTTATAATAATATATAAATTAGCATTATACTATGTATAAGGATTTCTTCAATTAATACTCATTAGGAATAAATGAAATATTATCTCATAATTACTTTTAGGTGACGAATCTTCAATTGATCAATAACTATCTTCGAATAGTTCAAGATATGTTTAATGGTCATCCCCACAAGTGATCTTTGAAAATAACAATCTAAAGGTGAGATCAAAACATATAAATTCTTATATGAGATACTTAAGTTATCTTAAATCTAAGGATCATTTACATGACTATTATATAAGAAATTTTTTAGACATACAAGTAATGTTTCATTTGGAAATTCTAATAGCAAGTCAATTCAATAACATATTTAACTAAAAAGTATCTATATGTTTGTTCAAGTATCTCTATACTTTAGTTTAGGATATTTACTATTTTCTTCATAAAAAAAAAAAAGTGTCAATCTCACATCTCCATTAATGTCTTGTCTTGATGATGCATTAACTAGACATATTTAGAAATAATACTACTTTGATGCAATATGTATTTTAGAATTACGATCTCATCATAATTATATTTGTAAAATATATTTATTCCATAAACTTTATCTTTAGAGTTTATTAATGATGATATTATGTAAATAAATAATATACTAATGATAAAAAATACATTTAAAAACTATCTTCAATTGATTAATTATATATATGAAATATCATATATGTATTTATAATAGTAACACATTGATTACTATAACATACATTAATGATGTCTAGGTTTTTCAATTTTGATAACATTGTATTACATTAAACTTTTGTTTTATAACAAGAAAAACATTTCTTGTATAACTTAACTCTAGATGTTATAGGTATTTTCATGGCTTCCTATTTTATTAGAGAGATATGCTTAGGAGACATATAAAAACTTAGGAGGCATGATGATTACCTACAGTGCAACCCAATCTCCACAGCATAATTACCAAACATCTTTAATCATAAGACAATTAAGGCAACCCTTCAAGTTCCTCCCATAAATTAGAGGTGGTTCCTATAGAATGTAAACATGCAGAAAATAAGGTAAAGTAAGGTAAATTGTAAAGTAACTAAAAAATATTTCATTAATAAAAAGGTAATACAAGTTATAGATTACATGTACACTTGTTATGAGAACAAATGGAGAGCAGAGTGATAAGTCTTACAATAGAGGCAGAAACAAAATGGTATAAGGGCTAAGAAGACTAGGCAACGTCCATAGAATAATCCAATATACAATGATGATTGCCCATCTTAGGCTTAATGTGGCAAAAGGCAAACCTTTTCATAACTCATCTTAAGAACCCTTAAGAAGTAGCGACTCTAGCAAAGAATTAATTGGCAAGGAAAAGGACCCAACCTAATCACCTTTGAAGGGCTTAACTAATATGGGAAAAATAAGCATTTCTTATAAAGACTTCTCATGGATTAATAACCTATGAGCCTCAAGATCAAGTGAAAAGACCTTTATATAATTATAAAAATTGAAGTTCCTTGTTTTTGCCAGTTTCTCAATAGTAAGTCTCTGTACTTGATCCAATTACCCTTGACTTGTTGGAGGGAAATTTCCAACTCTACAATTTGGCCCTTCCCCTTCATTATGCTTCACTTTAAGGCCACTAGAGACCCTACATTTTAGCTAGACCAGCCTTGAAACCTTTGCTCTAGGAGCATAAAGAAGTTTAACCTCTTGCTCAAAGTAGTTAGTAGCCTATTGATGCAAACCTTGTTCATTTTTAGCTTAGCTAGCAAGCTAGTAATAGTCTCCTCACTCTAATGTTGACCTTGAGCCCACCATGTAGTGCTTAAAGGCCCCCACTCCATTATGCCTAATGTCTCACTTAAAGATCTAAATGTTTGGCTAAGTTAGTTTTGATATGTTAGAAGGATGACATCTGCTTCTTTAAGAATAGGGCAAAACAAGAACTCACGTAGAGCATAAAAGGGACAATAGGGACTTTGCCATTTGAGTCTAGAAGGAATATGCTCGAAGCTTGCTAGTTGCTTGAATGCCCTTAAGCATAAGGATTTGTTTTCAATTAGGTTGAGAAGCACCTTATAAAAAATAAGAGGACTACTTGCATCAATGACCCACAAATGCTTAGTATAATAGGATGAGGGAGTATTCTTTGCACAAGCCAAATGGCCAATAGGAAGGTGAGAATTTGTGGCATAAAGAACACTTACCTCTTAGACACATGAACTTGCAAGGTGACCATCTCCCTTTAAGCAAGCCCTAGTATCCTCCACTTTGCTAATACATTGAGAACTCTCTAGAAATGCTTCTTATTGCTTCTTAAAGAAGTCAACATCAGGTTACAAAAATGGCTTATGGAAAAAAGCCACATTAGATCTAGTGACTCTACTACAAAGGATTGCCCTTACAAGCTTGTTACTTTAGTAAGTTGCTAACAAATCTTGATATGACATGACATCAGTGATGAGGTACATTTTATACAAAACAAGCAAACTTATGAAAGATTCCAAAAGTGATAAGTTGGTTCATTATGAATAATGCAATAAAGAAAGGAATGAAGTAATACCTCTAGTGACAACACCTCTAACAGAAACTTTTGAAGGAAGATTTGCCCTTAAGCCTCCCTTATAAGCACCATCATTTCCTCCTTCATTGTTTAACACCCATCTGAGTCAAATGACAACATGGTTAGCTTCATAACTATGTCCACCTACTGATTCCCTCAAGATTGAATAGGTCTATGCTTAGAATCTAAATAAACTAAACCATGTTTCATGTCTCTACACATTGTAGTGGCTTGAATAAATGGTTGTATATCTACCATGCCTTTATTGCTAGATTGATAAAGCTCTCACACATCTTATCTTAAAGTGTCATAGGGTGGTAAACCAATATTGGCAATTAATTATAAAGTTAGCATCATATTAAATAACCAGCATTAAGCCCTTTATTAAGCTACCCAAAGGACTCCACTCTGAGGACAAATAGTTGGAATCTTAAGCATGTAAAGAAAAAGCCTTGCTTGATGCCCTTATTCATCTTCCCTTCAATCTTTTTTAAAACCTCTCAAAAATGGTTGAAGGGCTTTAGCCTATACATCTTTGGTTCTAACCTAGAGAGTTGCTTAATGGCATACATGTGAGCCAACATCAAGCCCTTTATAAAGCAAGGATTATATTATATGAAGAGCCCTATATACCTTATTAGTCTTTATAAACTATTAGGTTTTAGTTGAGTAAGCTAGTTCTTGTTAAATATAAGAAACTTTTGCAATGATTTGTGTATTCATAACTACAAACTAACATGAAACTATTTAACAAAGAATGTGATATAACCCTTCAAAGGGGAATGTGATATAACCCTTCAAAGGGAAACACACCTTCTCTTTAAGAAATGGCACTACTAACTCAAAATGATTTGGATCTAAAATATGCACCAAAATTGGCTTAGAGAAACTCCTTGCTTAATCAAGAAGCTATCCTCTTACAATAGTAGTTAAGATGTAAACATATAAGGTGGGGGGATGATGCATTTAATATGATAAAGAATAAGTAGAAGGTATCATGATAAAAGATTCCCTAAAAGCTAATCATCAAAGCTATGAAGGGAACTGACCTAAGTTTAGAACCAAAAAGTGAAGATTATCACTTGCCATGATTGTTAAAAGGAAGAATGCTCTTAGAAGATTGTCACAAAGAAAGCAAATTAACACAAGTAGTACCAAAATGCTCCTCTTAAGCCTAATGTTGTCCAATAATAGAACGACACATAAAAAGGCAACTGTCAAGAAGAATTGAATAGTCAACTTAGTGAAAGCATGTTGGACCTATTTTACTAAGAGCATTAAATGAAAAGTAGAGGTTCATTTTGAATTTCAAAAATACTTCACATAGATATGATCAATAAGACTACATGCCCAAGTTTTAGACTATAAAGAGCATACATGAGGCCCATGAAAAGTTCAAAACGAAAAAATTTAAACTTTCATTCATCTTTAAATAAATAGATTACATTAATTATTCATTAATATAAATGGATAAAAGTTACAACTAAAAAAGGAGTAAATGCATAAGCAACCTATAACAAAGACATTAGAAGGTCTTAAAAAGGATAAATTTTCCTAAGGGAAGTTCTTCCTTACTAGCCCCAAGGTTATAGCAAACATCTTGAAGCACACTATAAAATTTTTCTTGACCTTGTAGGGGATTGGACAAGCCATCATATCCTAGTTTTCTCATGCCTAAACACTTTATAACTCTTGAGCATGCTCCTTTGCAGTGAGATGAGCTTGAACTTAAGCCTTTAGTTCCTTAATTCTCTCCTCTAAAGCCTTAATGTGATGGGAGGGTTCACCTAGAAGAGGCTTAATGTAAGCCACCCCCAAGCTAACCTAATGACGCACCTCATTTGCCTTATATGCAATAACATCCAACTTTGCCTCCAGGTATGTGTTGGCTTACTACAAAGTTGTTAAGGTGATATCTTGCTCCTTATGCAAAGCATGCCCCCTAGTAGATACATCACATAAGGACTTCAAATCTTACTTTACCTACCATATCAATTCTTTAAGTCCTGTAACCACCCTAGCACTTGCTTTACCTCTTCCTTAGCTCCCTGCATTGTGACACAGACCTTTTTTAATGACTTCTTATGGTTATTATATAAATTAAGAAGTCACTTCAAACTTTAGGTTAAGGATTTCATTCAAGCACCCCTTTTCAAATTCAAGCACGTCTTGGCAAGGTGGACCTTAGACCTATCTAGGGTTTTCTTTTGGTCCTGAAAAATCTCTACTAAGTTAATCATAGCATTAAGACCCTTGGACTGCATATACCTAACCTTATCATATAGCTTGGAGAAGTCAAATTAACATTGAGCCTCTTGGTATATTGGAATTTGTATAAGGTAGGAAATGGCAAGTCTGTTACAATGATGTAGAACAATGTTGTCCTAGATGAAAAATGGAGGAATCAAGGAATTTGGGAGCTTACTAACAAAATCTCAATAAGGATGCCCTAGGAGGATGGTTAATGGATCATTAAGGTCACCCTTATCGAGAAGACAAATCACCCTCATGTTAACAGTGGGGGATGGGAGTATCTAGGAAGGGAAGATATGGGAATAAGCATGGGTGGATCATTAAAGGTGAAGAAGAAACCCTTTCCAATGTGACCTTAAGAATCACTTGCCTCATCATCAATTGAGCTTATAATCCTTTGATGAGTGAGAATTTATTTATTTATTCCCTTTTACATTTAGTTGTTTTAAATAAATTTTATACTTATTTAAGTTAATTAGAATATATTTTATGACTTAGGTATATTTGGAAAAGTTTTGAGAATTTCTGCTTTTAATAGGCAAAATTCTAACATTTCATCATTTTGACCTTTTGTCGCTTATTTCATGTTTTTCTCTAACTTGAAGATTTAAATTGAAAAAGTGATCTTCAATGAAGTTGTAGTAGACATTTCAAATTTTTGAAATTGAAGTTATGAGTCTAGATCTAAATTCATTTAGGCCTTGAGACTTTGCTTCAAAGATAGGGCAAAAAGCTAGATTCCAAATCTTTATTGGAGTAGGATTCCTATATGAGAACTAAGTAATTAAATGGGCATAACTTAAGCTTCAGACATCCAAAACAAGTGATTTAATAGCCTAAATTGAAGCTTACATTTAAACCTACAATTTTTTTTAAAGATAGTCAAGCCCAAATCAGTTATCTAAGGGTCTAAAAATAGTTGAGAAGTTGTTACAAAATTTGTCATAAGCTAGATAGAGTTAGTCTTAATTTTTAACTCATAACTTGGGCTTTAAACCTTTATTTTAGGCATGACTAGATGGATTGGAAAACCAAAGAAGAGAAATACAAATTTAATGAAGAAATTAGATCCTAATTTAGATTATATCTATTTAGGAACTAGCTTTAAAGCTAATAAGAGACTTTTGAAAGATCAAGGAAAGGCTATTATGTATGTTCTTTGGGATATAAATAATTATTTCCATTTTTTTAGCTAGTAAAAGTGGGGGAAGAGGTAAAGGAGACAAACATACATGAGGTTGGCAAACATAGCTTTAGTAAGAATTCAATTTCTTTTAAGTATGTGTAGTTAGGACATTTCAATAGTTTTGGAGAATTTCAAAACATTTGGTATTTTGATAAAATAGATTATTTTATTATATTGTTTTCTTTTTAATTGGAATTGTTTGAGTTATTCTAATTAAATTGTTGAATGATTACTATTTTAATTCATTCATTTTGCCCAACTAAATTGATTAAACAATGGTTGATTACTAGAGTTATGAATTATGACTCGTAAATATTCTATTCCTAATCACTAAGTAGCAAGGGATTATGAACAAGTAAGGAATAGTAAGGGATTATGAACAAGTTTTTATCTTATTGTTATGAATAATTTAATACAAGTTAAACAATCCAAGCTTATGTGATTATTGCTTGAATTAACTTATTTTCATAATTTTTAATACAACTAATATACAACTCTAAAAAGCTTATCTTAAGGGTTTAATGGTTAGGGTCTAAGTGGAGAGCTTATTATGCTTAGTGAATATCTAAGGGAATATTTAGATAATAAAACTTATTGTTATCTAAGGTTAATAATTCTAATAGAATTAAGACAACATTGTGGATAATCAAAAGTATCTAATATCATAGTTACAAGTAAACTTAGAATTGAAATTATGTTTAATTAATATTTCCATAAGTTATTTTGTTTGATGAAGTAGTTTAATTTAATTATTAAATAGTTAGAATTCTACATTACCCTCCCATTCATATTAATGCATTCAAGTTTAATTAGCTAACATTAAGTTTATGGAACTCTTTGTGGGATTGACCCTTATTGATATTATCTAACATTGTATCATTAAGAATAAAATCTTAATTAATCAAAGTAGGAAATGAGGGAGTAGCCTTATACCACCACCACTTACTAAAGATAATGGTAAAGGATGGTTAAATGAAAATGAAGCATTCCTTGTAATCCTTCATCTTATCTAAAAGAAGCTAATAAAATCTCTACTTTAACCCTGTCTTATCCTTAACAACAAAATAACATCAATGAGTATAGTGCATGATGGTGGAGATCATTAGCATATCCACTAAATCCCAACCTATAGGATGCAAGCTAGCTCGTGTTGCTAAAATAAGTGTCTCATGAAGTGCATGCCACCCATTGGGAGTTATCTAACCTTAGTCCTAACTTATAGTATCCTAAAAATTCTAGAATGGCCAATAAATAAATGCCCTCCCCCTCAAAACTTTAAGAGACAGGGTTATGTAGTTGGAAGTGGCCTTGCAAACCCTTTCTTATTTAAAAGGATGATACACTTCATGTCTTGCCTAGAGCATTTGACACTTCACCATTATATATGCATTAGCCACTTATGGCTTGGAGACTTCACATCACATCACTCATTACCAAAAGAATAAACAATGAGATGATCAACCATAACTTGTTTCATATGTACCATATAAGGATCAACAAAGGATTGTGAAAGAAAGTAAGAGACAAGTATCACCAATAAGAGTTGTTAAACACCAATTTAAAGGAACTAGCATAGCACTTAAGATGACCATTCAAGAATAGATGTTGTCATAAAGAGTATGATTGTCAAAAGGCGTGCAATCCAAAAATACAAAAATTTAGACTACTTGCACACAACCTAGCTGCCAACATTCAACCCATCTTAAGGTCGGAACAACTAATAAGAAGACCCAAACCTAATTGTATGCATCCCTAAGCCCAATCCTTAAGATTCCTTAACTAGGCTCATAACGAGCCTATAGGACCCAAAGTTTTAAGGACTCCTCCCTCAAATCCACATTGCTAAGTTGGTGGCTCAAATACTACTTATGAGGATCCTACTCCCAACCTATCACATCATCATTAAAACTTACTCAATATGGACCCTTAACATGTATAAATACACCTGGCCTCTACTTAGGCAAGTTAATGTTTCTAGACCCTCTATATATTTAAGAACTCTTTGTGTTCTTATAGACTTGCCAATTAGAGTGCTAACACTTAAATCCAACTCTAGCCTTTAGTCGTTTATTCTTATGTAAGACCTAGTATGAACCTTATCCATTAGACTTCTGTATCAACCTGACCTCATAAGGTCCTACCATGTATTCTCCTTGGTGAGCTTCTCATAAAAAATGAATGCAAAAAATAAGGAATCAAAGAGAATCGTTTTTTTACTTTCTAATAAATAATGAGAAAAAAAAATAAAGAAGATCATCCTATCAAGGATTTAATAAAAACCCAAAAAAGATAAAAAAAAAAAGAGATATCTTTCATCTTTGATGATCTCATGTACCTAAAATTTTCTTAGATTTTGTTGCAAAAAATTAGCAAAATGAAGAAAAGAATCTATGGGGAGGAAAGGAAGAACAAGTGGTTGATAATAGGGAAATGCAATCTAGGAGTTAATTGTGACCAAATACTTAATAAGTTTAAAAATTTAAGAAATTAGTAATTTATTTTTGATCAAAAAAATTTTGGATTAGACTTAAGGAGTATTAATTGAATAAAATTGAAATTAAATGGTAATTCTATCAAGAATTCTTTTATTATGTAAACAAAATACTTAATAAATGTATAAAAATATTTTAAACCCTAAATTTTAGAAAACTTGTAACATAAATTGTTTAACTCTAAAATTAAGCACAAGCAAAGTAAGAGTTTTTCTCATTTAACATAATATTTAAACACACACAAACTAGTATTAGAGGCATACGACTTATCAGTCTAAAAAATTTGTATATACACCAAAAAGAGGGGAAAAAAAACTTAAATTATGAGTACTTTTAAAAAATATTAAAAGGAAAATTTCATAGTAGTTATTTTTCCTTCTAAAAATATAAAAAAAATTAGAATTAGTTTTTTTCTTTTTTTTTTTTTTTTTCCAAAAGTAGGAATTAAAGAGTAGTTTTTTCTACCTAAACAAAAAAATAATTTAAAAAAAAAAACTTAAATTATGAATATTTACTTCTTTTTTGAGAAATCTAAAGCCAAATTTAGGTGTAGTTTTTTTTTTTATTTTCACCTTTTATTTTTCTTATCTTGTGAAATAAGGAAAAAACCACTAGGTAAGAAAAAATAATGATTTTGTTAAAAGAGAAAAAGCTAAATTTCTCTTAAATTTATTAATATATATACAATATGTTCGGCCTTGTATAAATGTCTTGTAATAAGTGTTAAAATAATAAAATGTGAGATCTTGGAATTAACTAAACTTGGCATAAGTTTGCTTTTCCAATTAATTTAGATTTAAGAAAAAATAATTAGTGAAATTAAATTAATTTTAAAATAATTATTTCATTTTTTTCATTTTTGCGAAAACAATAAGGGAAATTTTAGGAGAAAATTATTTTTTTCCTTTACAAAAACGAAAGGGAAAAAACAAAAAATAAAAGTGAATTTGAAAGAATTATTTTCTTTTCTTTTTATTTTCAAAAAAGAACAAAAAAGAAATTGGAGTCTAATTTTTTTCCCTTTTATTTTTCTTAATTTGTGAATTAAAGAAAAATCATTACATAAGTAATAACAATGACAAAGGTAAAGGAGAAAACTAAGATTTTCTCTTAGTCTTGTTGATGTACATACATTAGGATAAAACTTGAGTGATACATGAATTTTAAATAAATAAGAATAATCATTAACATAATTTGAGTAAAATACAACGTGTTATAAGTTTTATTTTATCTAGGTATCTAAAAATTATTTGACACACAATAAATAAATAATAAAATAAATGAAAAATTGTATTTTGATGTTGCCTAAAGATCAGTAATTCTGATATATGATTTATTATAAAATATTGAAATAGTAAGAGAATAATATAAGAATACAACTATAAAATAATTATTAGGTCTATATAGGTTCTCCATATATCATACTAACGTTCTTTTCTTTTCATTGCCAAAATGGGTACAATGATGAAGACTGATTATTTTTAATTTCATAGTAAGAAAAGAAGGACTAGTTACATATTAAAATCAAAATTTTATTAAAATTTTAAATTAATGTGAAATACTATTAAATTAAATTAAATTAAATTATTACAAATAAGAAAAATATATAATGTTAATTTTTTTACATTTTATGTTTTTTATTTTAGCATGCAAAATTTTTTATAATAGTTAATTCGCTAGATAGAATTTTTACTTGATTCAAACTCTCTCTCTTTTTTTCTTTTTTTATTGAATTATAATGAATGAATAAAATAGAAATTGAGTGGTGTGAATAAATTTGAGTTTCTAGATATGAATGTTTTAAGAGTCTTTTTATAAGTAAGGAAAAATATATTATGATTTATATGAGTCTTTTAATATTTATATAATTAAACAAATGTCATTATATAATTTTTTTTTACCTAAAAAAATCATTGTAAAAATTTCTCTTTATATATATATATATATATTACTAAAATTTAGATAAATTCATCTATAGTATAATATTTTTCTAAGAGAAAACTATTACTTTCTTCTCTTAATTCTAGAGAACATTTCTTTTTGATAAGGTGGCAAAACTCTCAAATTTAGGAAGAATTATTTTATTAAAGAAAAAAATATAATATTAAAAAAATGATGTGATAATTATTGGGACATGATAATTGTGTAGATTGTATATCTTAAGAAAACCTCTCCATTTTAATATTTAATTGGATACTAAAATGCCAAAGAAAAAATAAGGGATAAAATATAAATTAAAAACTTGATACTTACTAGTCATTAATCCCTAACAAAAAATTTATCTCCATGAGTGCTCTAAATCAACAATAAAGCAAGGTAAATAATAAAACAAGATTAGTGATTAGTTTGAGATTCACTTTATCTCTAAAGCCAACACTCTCTTTATCTTTTTGGCTTACTCATTAAGAGCTACAAGGTTTTGAATACAATGTGCTTGCTCTCCCTTATTTTAAAATTTAAGTGTTAACTTTCTTTCTTTTCTAGATCAATTTCTACTTTGCTCACTTTATTATGCTATATTGATCTTGATTGTCTTGTTCTCTTACTTTTTAAAGGAAATTTCCACCCTATTGAGATTTATCTAGTAATTTTATTGACTTTATTGTATTTTGGTTCTGGTATTCATTGATTAGATTTTTGAATTAAAGTTTTCTTTGGTTAAGTTGGCTTTGATTAAATCTATTTGCTCCCTTCTTTGTTGGTCCATCTAGAGATTTTTTAAATATTGGTATGACGAAAATTTTGTTGGAAATTCTTTTTTTCTTTTCTTTTCTTTGTGTTCATCATGCTATTGCCATTTTTTTTTGTTGAAAAATGGAAAGTTTACCCTAATTAGGGTTCAATACTCTTTAGCAATCAAAAAGTCTCCAAGCATCCAACATGATTAGTTATTAACCCATGAGCTCCAATATTATTGTAGTTTTGGATTTTTAATTTTTAGAACATTAGCTTATATAGATTTTATAATTTTCATTTTAAGATTATTGATGTTTGTTATCTCTTTAATTTTATTTAAATTAAGATTTTTAAAATTTTGTATTAAAATTCTTACATATTATAACTTAAATTGAAAAGACTCATATTGCATTAACAAAAAAAAAATATATATAATATATTATATATTACTAAAGTTAATACTCATATTTTATGCATATTTAACACTCGTCATTATCAAAATAAATAGATTATAACAGTAATTCTTACATAATAGTTATAAATTGCTTTGTAAAACCCTTAAGGCAGTATTTATAACTATCATGCAAATATATTTTAATAATGTGTAGTAATAGTTGACTTTAAGCAATAGTTATATGGTAGTAATTCAAAATCATTACATTATTTTAAGAAAAAGACAGTGATTATAAATATTTAAATAATAATTTTGAATTGTTATTTTTATTTTTTCTAAAATAAGAATAAATTAGTGGTCTAAATTTACTGTCTAATTTTTTGTTAAAAAAAATAAAAAGATAAAATAGTGATTTTAAATCACTACCTATTCCATTTGAAAATAAAGGAATAAAATAATAGTTTTAAACTATTCTCTTTTTTTCTTTTTCTAAAAATATAATATAGTAGCAATTTAGAGCCAATACTTAATTCTTTTTCCAAAAAAGGAATAAAAAGATAATACAATAGTTTTAAACAATTACCTATTTCTTTAATAATAAAGGGATAAGGTAATAGTTTTAAATTATTTTCTTTTTTTTTTTTTAAAAAAGGAATATAGTAGTAGTTTAGAATTATTGTCTAATTTTAAGAAAAAAAAAAGGGATATAGCAATAAACCATTGCCTTTTTTTATAAAAAAAAATAAAAGGAATAAGAGAGCAATTTAAAACCATTATCTAATCTTTTTTTTTAAATAAAGGAATAACTATTGTCAATTTTTTATCCAACAAAGATTAGCTAGTGGTTTGTAATTACTACCTATTCCTTTTTTGAAAATAAAGGTAATAGAAATAAGTTTTATTTTGTTTTAATATAATAAATAGATAAACCCGAGACCTGAAAGAAAGACAAATCTTCTTTCTCCACAATCGCTTTGCTCTAAAGGTTGTACTCTGCTTCTCCTATCGCTCTTTAGGGTTCATCAATCTCCGAGCAGGTAACTTCACTCTCTCTCTCTCTCTCTCTCTCTCTTTCTCTCTCTCCGCTTTAACTCTCTATTCATGTGTTGATATTGTGTTTTTTGTTTGTTTATGTTTTATTGAATTTGTAATATCATCTGTTGATCTCTCTTCTTTAATCTTTTTCTCATTCTTGGATGATTCTCAAAATATTGTTCTTTGATGAATTACATTGGTAATGTCACTTTCGTGACATCTGATTCTTGATATTGTTGTGTTTGTTTCTTGAGAAATTGAGGGAAATGGGTGGGAATGGAGAGTTACTTTTTGAGTAGATTTTTTGATCAAGATCTGATTCTTAAACTTATCATTTTATTTTGACTTATTTATCTTAGGTTATCTTGACATATTGTTACGATTGTCTTAAATTAAGTCAAATACTTTTAGGACTTTGGGGACTGTTTGCGTGTGTTTGGTTCAAGATAGATGAGGATGGCTAGATTTGGGGTCTTGTATTCAATTCCCAATAAAGAAAGAAAAAAAATGATTCACGTCATACAAAGTAAACCATAGAAGTTTGAAGGGCATATACAAATATATATATATATATATATATATATTGGACTTTCTTTTAAGGGTCCATCCCATTCTTCTCGTTATAAATTGTTTTCATTGCCCACCGAATTGAAATGATAGCGAGTAAGTGTACGTAAGAGCAGCCCACCTAATTTAAATGGACGGTAAAAGTATTTTTGGGCAACACAAAGGTCCACGCTAGTTTTTTGTTTTTTATATTTTCGAGGCTGAATTGCAGCTGTTAGTGGCAGGAGTAGATTAGTACTTTTTGGTTTTGTTGTTTGCAGTCCTACTTTATCTAGTCAGATGTAACCCAATGAGATGTGCCCATTCAAAGTTATTTGAAAATTTTAGGGAAGGTATTTTATTTTCATGTTTTCTTCCATTTCTACAGTCATATTTGAGAATTCTCTACTTACTGTTCAAAGGGCCAAGGAGGCATCCACCTAGGCATTTGTTGTTGCCACATGTTGTCATTGAGGATATAATGTGGGGCAATCATGTGATACCAAAAGATGGAAGTGCAAATTTCATAGTTGCTAAAATGGGGTGGGATCAAAAGGTGTGGGAGGATCTAATGGCATTCAAGCCTAAAAGGTTTATGAATGGAGGCTTAGGAGAATCATTTGATATAATAGGAAGTAAGGAGATTAAAATGATACCATTTGAGGTAGGCAAGAGGATTTACCCTAGCTCTAGTTTAGAAATGCTTCATTTGGAGTATTTTGTGGCCAATTTGATTTGGAAATTTCAGTGGAAAGCTAATGATGGAGATGTCATTGACCTGTCCATGAAGTAAAAGTTTACTATGGTGATGAAGTATCTGTTGCAGGCCCATATGTTTCCAAGTTTGAAAATTTGGTCTCAGGTTATTTCACATGTTATCAATTTTTACAGTTTTATTCAAATAATTGTTATAAATATCATAATTTTAAAATTTTGAAACAATGAGAATTACTTCCCTTAGCAAACACCTTTAACTCTATTTTGACAATACTAATAGAATTTCATTCACTATTTTGGATTAAATTAGATTTTTCTTAACTAAAACTAAGTATTATTACTGTATATTCTAATAAAATGTATGTCACTAAAAAAAATTATTAGATATTTTATTAAAAAATCAACACATTTTCTCTTTAAAAATTGTTATATATATTTTATTAAAAAAATTATTA
This sequence comes from Rhizophora apiculata, assembly GCA_037832385.1. NCBI lineage: Eukaryota > Viridiplantae > Streptophyta > Magnoliopsida > Malpighiales > Rhizophoraceae > Rhizophora > Rhizophora apiculata. The sequence continues at coordinate 183,106 of CM075433.1, read as the reverse complement.
CATATTTTATTCAAAAATCACTATATTTTCTATAAAAAAATCACTACATATTTTATTTTAAAATTGTTACTTATTGTAATAAAAAATTACTACTTATTTATCTAATAATTATTTTTTATTTATCTAATAACTATTACTTATTTTTCTAAATACTATTATTAAATTTTAAAAAATTGTTATATATGTATTTCATAACTACTGTATAAAAATTGTTATGATAATTATTTAAAATTACTATTTAAACTACTTTTAGATAGCAATTTCATGTGTTGCTTTAGATTAAAAAAAAAAAACACTGCATTAGATTTATTATAACATTTTACAAATTTATCAAACTAAAAATCATTGTATTAGGCTTTATATAATAATTTTTAACTCAAAAATTGCTTGAATGACTATCATATCATATTTATTTGGTAATAATTTTTAAAAAAAATTAAATAAAGTGATATATCAAAATATTTAGATAATTAGACTATCTAAATTTAATATTTTTAATGAAGAATTAGAATTGGAGGCAAGTTTGAAAAATCTTGAAGACTCAAATTTTGACAAAGCATTAAAAATGTGCTAATTTAGAAGGAGAAATTGAGACAAATTTGAAAAATTCTAATGATAAAGATTTTGATAGAAGAGCATAATGAAACATGTTATTAGAACAATCTGTTTTACTGCATATAATAACTAAATAAGTTCGGCATATTTCATGATGATTAAGTATAGCTGTCCTTGAGCACGAAAAATAATTCCACATTTCATTGAGTATACCTTATGTCACATAAAAAAAAAAAAAAAAAGAAAAAAACAAGACGATTACAAGAACATGAGTGAAAATTACTCTCACATATTCTGCAAAAAGAACAAAAAAAAAAAAATCATAAATACTAAAAGCATTTCAAGCACTTCCATAAGAGAAGGATTAACATGTAGTGCCAGTAAATTAAACAACTATATTGTATATTAACGTATATTCATGGGTAGAACATATTAACAAAGTAAACAAGTACATACTAACATATTAACAAAGTAAACAAGTAGATACTAACTTTTAATGGTGATGTTGGACTCCATGTTGTAATCATGACGGAGGAAAATCAAGGCTTTCAATTGTTGATCTATGGGAACTTACTTTCCCGTGAAAAGCTTCTATTCTCTTGAATTTAATATAAAATCTTGTCAAGAAAATTCATATAAAAGACAAGTGCAAAAGGACGTGTTCAATCAAAGGTTAATCAATTCTTCCTTAAATTTAGTCTAACCTTATTACATCGGACGATTTTCGATATCTCGTGCCTGATGATTTCAAACTCATGGGAAAAAAAATTATTAGGAGACAAAAATGAAATAAAAAACAAAAAATAAAATAAAACCGTGAAACAAGATGGAGGGAGCATGTTTGATTTTTATGGTATGAAAAGGATGTCTTAATATATATTAAAATCTTAATTTCATTAAACTTCTAGTTGATGTAAAATATTGTTGTAATAAATAGAAATAAAGATAATATACAATATTAAATTAAAATGATGTCTTAATATATATTAAAATTTTAATTTCATTGAACTTCTAGTTAGTGTAAAATATTGTTGAAATAAATAGAAATAAAAAATTATATAATATTAAATTAGTGTTTCAAACCTATAGAGTTTAAGTTTAAATTATTAAATAAAATTAAAATTGAGTGGTTAACTAAATTTGAATTTAAATTTATGATTGTTGCTTTAATTAACTTAGGACCCTTTTAATATTTTTAAAATTAAGGAAAAGGTTTTTTGGGGAATCTATATGCAAATTAGTATTGCTGAAATTGAAAAAAAATTAGTAATTCTAGATTTTAAGATTTTCTTAGTAAAGTCCAACTGACATCCTAAACACCTTTTCTACTTGAAACTAATGCCACTACTCATTGTCTAAATGCTTTAACAACATAGAAATAATGACACTCATGCTTTTGGGTCCAATCCTTTGTCAATGTCATATACTACATTTTGCCTTTCCTAGTTTGCAACCATGCACGTTGACTCCCACATCCACCTTATTTGCTTTGATGCTCTTATCACTTGTATTGGTACAAAGTCCTATCAAATGCTTGCATTCTTATACCAAGGGATTTAAGGGGCTAACACACATCATCAACATTTTTAAAGTTAAAATCATATCTTGAAGAGAACCCATAAAGCATCTTACCTTTACCACCTATCTTACATTCTTCATTTTCATTGTTTTAGGCCTTATCAAAGAGTTCTTGCATCAAACTAGTATGGTTTCTTGGCACCTGATGTTTCTTTCCCTAAAATGTCTGGTTAAACAAAATTAGCTTGTGGTCTATGGCATGTCTCTTTGAAAGAGGTTTGGCTAGCACATAGGAACTTACCTTATCCATCAAAGCACTTTTGTTAGTAAACACCTTTGCTACCTCAGGCTTTATTACTCTCAAAGCTACTAAGTATTGCACATCTTCTTCTGTTGACCTGTGTTGTATCTATAAGGTAGACAACACAATACATTTTTTCTTACCTTTGTTAGTAAGAGGTTGCTTCTCACTAACATCAAAACATGGTGAATTCTTGCCTATAATCATTGAACCACTAGCAACAAACTTGTAAGGTAGATAACATAATATAAGTTTTACCACCCTTGCTGGTATTAGGTTGCTTCTCACTAGTAATAAAACATGGTTAATTCTTATCCATAATCACTAAACCAACTAAATAAGGCATTAGTGTAATTTTATTTTACATAAAGGATTCCAATTCTAGAATCACATCAAAATCATCCAACAATATTATAAAGAGATCAAGTTTGCCAATCCACTAATTAAGGGTTACCTCAACTCTTTTTGTCATCCCAATTACATCATATGCCTTAAAGTTGACAGTCTTCACTTAATTGCTATTTTTGCTCACATTTAGTCCAAGTGATCCCACCACCCATTTAACAATAAAGTTGTGGGTTGCACTAGAATCTACCATCACCAACAACTCTTACTTGCTTAGCCTGACTTTGACATAAATCAGGTTGGGTTGTATAATGCTTTCTATATGGATAACATTAATCAATTGTATTGGAGTAACTCGTAAGGGATTGCCATCATCCTAACCAACATCACTTCCATACTCTTTAGCCACCAAGGTGCTTAATTTTTCTCGCTTTGGACACTCTTTTGCCCTGTGTAAACCATTGTAAATAAAACAACTAACATTTGTTTTACTTTTACCTTAGTTTGGAGTAATAGCTTTATCTTTCTCCTTGCTACCCTCCTTTTCTTGCATTTCCAAAAGTGCTCTTTTTTCTTCTTGCTTTTGTCTTTAGGTTGCTTGCTACTCAAAGAATCAAAGGTATTGATTCAAAAATCAACCAAGCTATCGACAATAGCCATGACAAAAGGTAAGTCTTTGACTCCTTACCTTCAAAACTCAATTTGAGCCCATAGTTATAGGCTTGGAAGAAAGTTGAAGAGCTTATTTTCATAAAACATGTTGTGGCTATCAAGTATCAAGGAACTAAACTCTTTCACATAATCTCACACTGTGCCGCTATATTTGACATTCTTCAAGGATTTCCTTGCAACGTAGGATGTGTTGTAAGGAAGAAATTGATTCTTTAGCTCCTTTTTTAAACTTTCCCATCTCTTAATTTAGGGTTTACCTACACTACCATCATTATCATTAAGCCTAGTACACCTCCATAACTTAGTGTCCTTGCCAAGATATATGCTCATGAGGGTCACTTTCTTCTCATTTGGCACCTGAGCAGCTATGAAGTATTAGTTTATATCTCATAAGAAATTCTCAATTACTTTGACATCATGTTCTCTCTTAAAGGGTTTAGGGATGGACACCTTCATCTTCTTAGATCAATCAATAACCATACTTGGTTGGCTACCTATCGCCTTCTTGAGGATAGCAAGATATTTATGATTGAAATTTTGACTATGAATATAGTTAAAATTGACAAGTAACAATGAAATTTACTTCATTTTTAAGTTAATTACTTAATTTTATTTTCTTTCAATCTCTTTTACATGAGTCTAAATTTAAAAACCCTCAAGATACTAATCATAATCAATAACTAAGTCAATGTCAATTTTATTTAACTATTTTTAAATCTAAATTAAAAATAAATTAGTCTAATTGATTGTTATTAAAAACATAATTTGAATTTTTTTTATTTTAACACTTCTTATTAAATATCTAGAATTTGCACAACACATAAACCTAAATCTAGCCTTTTATTATTTCAATAATTATGGAAAAAATTTCATATAGCCACAAAACATGACATGACAGAATAACAAAGGTTTCTCTTACCTTCTACAATATAAATATACAATATAGTTAAATTTACATGTTGCAAGAATTTAAGATGTTTATATATCTATTGACTTAACTTGTTTAAAAGTTAAATTATGAGTTTTTTTTTTAAGAAATAAAAGAAAAAATTTGTGAGAATTTTTTTTTTTTAAAAAGAAAAATTTTATTTCTCTTTTAAAAAAGAGAATATGAGAGTAATTTTTTTATTTAAAAAAATAAAAGGAAAAGTCTAAAAAATAGATAATGATTTTTTACCTTTTATTTCTTTTTTAAGAAAAAAATAAAATAAAAATTTTAAGTTTTTTTCTCAAAGAATGAATTGAGTAGTTTTTTTCCTTTTTAAGAAAAGAAAAAGAAAATTTTGAGAGATAATAGCATTTTTTTTTATATTTTTAAAAAATAAAAAGTGGAAGTTGGGGTTACTCCTTTTAAAAAAAATTAAAAGAAAAATTTAAGATTATTTTTTTACTCTTTTTAAAAAAAAAAAAGATACATGAATTTAAGATAATATTTTTTTATTTTTAATTTTTTAAGAAAACAAAAAAATTATGAGCTATGGTAGATGATAAGAAACTCTAAGTATTATGTTATTGTAAAATAAAAAAAAACAAAATAGTAATTATATAGTTATATATTTAGTCTTTTCCTTCATTTTGTGAGTCATTTTTTTAAACTAGTATTGTTATTTTGGTATGTAATTATTTTTTTTATCAATTTTAAAATATCATACTAAACATATGTATATCATGATAATTAATAACTTTTAGAATATCATTATTTTTCTCTTTGTTCTAAAAAAATAGAATCAATAATTTTGTGATAAAAATTATTAACAACACCCATATTTATACATGAAATGTTTTGTATTCATGATTTTTGTGATAATGACAATTAAATCAAAAATTTTATGCTATCAACATATTTGTAATTTAGGTATCTATCTTACTATTTATCCTCCAAGGATAGACAACTCCAAATTAGAAAATGAAGTTGGCATTAGATTATGTGGTGTAATATTAGATGTTGAATCATTGGTTATAGAAAAATAAAAAATCCTTTGATGTATTGCATTGAAAACTATGTTGGGTGATGAATAATATAACAATCATGTATAATCAATGTGAGCAAAGAAATTCAATCTCACAAATACAATCCTAGAAAAATTAATAGCAAATTACTTTGATGCTATCTAAAATCTAGATGAAGAATAAGAAATATAACAATCTTGATATCAATTGTAAGGAAAATTTAAAAGTTTAGAAATAATGAAGGCCAATGCTATGTAGTGAAATTCTATTGATAATTAATGAAATAAAAATAGGTTAAGATGAACATAAATAAGTCAATAAATTAAGTCAAAAGGGTAATAAACAAGTTCTTATTATGAAAATAAAGTTAAGATTATAAAAGTAATATTTTTCATTTTTAAAAAAATAAAGAAGAAAGATTAGAAAGACTTAATTTATTTTTTTCCTTTTTTCCTTTATAAGAAAACAAAAGAGACTTCTCTAGATACCTTTTATTTTATTTGAATTCTCTCAATTTTAATTATATATATATATATTAGATTAGATAAAGGGGATTGTATTTTGTTTACAAACAAATTTTCTAAAATGTACTAATGTATTTTTTACTTAATTGACATGTGCCAAATATAACAAAATTACGCAAGTCACTTAATTAAAAGATTTCTAATTAAGGTAGATAGAAGTTGAATTCATATAAATTGAGTTTTGATTAATCAATTAATTGATGATCTTATTCTCATTGAGTTCACACAAATAAAAGTGTAAAAGAAGACAAATTTAGTTTTAATTAAACAAACAAAAATCTAAACAGAAAAATAATTGCAAATAAAATCAATAAATGCACATATTTTCATCAATAAAAATATTTACACATTAATTATCAACATTAAAAATATTCAATTCTTTAATTGAATATTCAACTAAAAATAATGATAAACTCTATTATTCTAAATTTTTTCTTAATTCATCATTAATTAAGACAAACTCTTCAATTAATATTTTATTAATTAAATTACTTGAAACAAATATTTCATATATAAATTATTGATAATATTAAGATAAAAAAGATAATTGAATTTAAACAACAAATTCATAAGTTGATTTGATTAATTTTAGACCATGTTCTCTGAAGAAATTAGACAATGACTTAACTATAATTATTAATTTCTTTTTGTTACTTAGTGTTAAAATTATCAAACAATTACTAACTAAATCATAAACTAGTATTATATTATAAAGTATAATTGTCTAGTATATCTCTTAACAATCAAATAATATAATCATAAATAATAATTATAATAGAATATAAGAATTCAAAGTAAAAGATCAAATTATAAATAAAAATCAATAAGTCTCACAATATTTCCTCCAGTGACTTTAATTCTTATAACTGAAAGTAAAACTCTAACCTTGTATATCACATAGATGCACACAAGAAAGAAAGAAAAGAGATTTATATGCATGTATATGTTTTTGGTACCTTGACATATCTATTTATAACTTTAATTCTTAGTTTCTTTAGAGAATAACTTCTAATTGAATTAGAATAATTTTGACTAACCTATAAATTTGATTGAGGACATATGTTTATGACCTAATTCTTTTTGGATATTTGCAAATAAACCTTTTCTAAAAAAGTCAATATGTATATTTTAATTATCATGAAGACCCTAAATACATCTAGCAATGTTTAGAATGTAAAATTTCAAAATAACCTTAAGTGGTCAAATTTTCTCAAAATCACAACTTTAAGCTTTTGAATTGCTTCAATCCATATGGTCTTCTCTTAAAACTTAAAATTAACTCAAATATGTACATTTAGGAAGAAAATATACTAAAAATGTTAAATATAAGAAAATAAATATAGCACATATAACATGCTCATCAAGTTCCTCCATACTTAACTTTTGTTAGTCCTTGAGGAAAACAAATCTTAACTCACTTTTATAAGAATCATGATTAATAGACAAGTTTTGTCTTGTGAGGGTTTTTAGAATATATTCCCATAGAATTTTTCATGAATGCAATTCATGCAACACATAAAATAAAAGAAAATACAAAGTCAAAGCTCACGACATCCCTTAAACATAAATCTTAACTTAGAACCCAACAAAAGCAAATATTAAGTTAATCATGCTTTAACTATCACTTTTATATCCATGAATGCTTCTAAATAAGCTTATGTAAATCCACAATCAACACATTTGTAACAAGCAACATCTAACAAATAATTACCCTTATTATATTCTAACAAAAACAAGAAATTGAGATTTGTTTTTTCTTTTTTATTTTCCTTTTATTTAGAGGCTATGATATTATCTTCTCTAAACACTTTCTTTTTGACATGAATATTAACACTTATAATGAGAGTACCTAGTTCTCTAAAGTGCATTGCATAATCATATTTCAAGCTAACTCTTGACATGAAAATCAAAATTTGTGATGAAGACACCTAATTACTAAGTAACTTAAAACATGAGTAGATAACTTTAACAAACTTTTAGCTTCCTTCTTAATCCTTCTTGCCTTTCTCTTTTTCTTCTTTTGTTTTTTTTTTTTTTTAAGTAAACTTTCAAACTTTAAGGAGTAATCACAAGGTAAACATCACATGAATAACCATGTCAAATCATAAACCCACATAAACCTTTCTAGAAAGCATACACTTCAATACTCATAAAAGTCAAAATACTCTCAATTCACTCCGTAAGACCTTATCAAATTTCAAATGCATCATCAAGTAAGGAAGATGTCATTCACTTACATTACCATACCTTTTGTAAAAGAAGAAAAAATATTAAGATAAAAGACTAAACAACCTTGAACAAAACTACATTATCCAAATTTAAGAATGAAATGTATACAAAAATCCAAAATCACACAAGAAAATAAAAATAAAGATGAAAGGAAAGAAAAAAGCAAATCTAATTCTTAGATTGCCTCCTAAGCAATGCATTCGATTAATATTGTTAGCTTAACTCCAAAGCATGTCATAAGGCATAAATAGGGTCTCTTAACTCCATGACCTCTATAAGGAACCCTTCATAATAAAGTTTTAACCTTTAACCATTCACTTTGAACACCTCATTTGTTTTTACACTTTGAATCTTAAATATACAATGAGGAAGGACATTAATAACAGCAAAATGATCAATCCAATGAGAGTGCAACTTGTCTAGAAACAACTTCAGTCTTTGGTAGAGAAGAACATTTTGACCAATGACAAAATTCTTCCAAAAAATCATCTTGTAATGAAAGACTTTTATTCTTTTCTTGTAAATCGTAGAACTTTCATAGGTATTATTTTGAATGTCCTCAAGCTCTTACAACTACAACTTCTTATGTTTACCCATTTCATCCATCTTCATATTGCATTGCTTAATAGCTCATTATGCTTTATGCTCTAGATCAACAAGAAGATGGCATGGCTTGCCAAACACCAACTAATAAAGTGACATGCCAATTTGTGTCTTATAAGTGGTACAATAGGCCCAAATGCATCATCAAACCATATGCACTAATTGTCTTTATTTGGATTCATTATCTTCTCAAGGATACGCTTACTTTCTTGATTGGACACCTTAGCTTATTCACTTGTTTATGGATAATAAATAATTGACATCTTATGAGTGACATGATATTTCATGAACAAAGCCTTCACCATTTAATTACAAAAATGTGTGCCTCTATCATTGATCAAAGCTCTTGGTGTTTCATACCTAACAAAATTGAGAGACTTGTCAATCATAATGGCATTAACTTCTACCCACTTGAAAACATAATCAACAATAAGAAGAATATAAACATACCAAAAAAGAAGGAAAAGGTCTTATGAAATCAATGCCCTAAACATAAAAAATTTCATAAACTAATATGAGGGTTTGTGGCATTTGATCTGCACAAGATAAGTTACTTGTTCTTTAATGATGTTCATTAGTCATGCAAAACATATAAGAAACATGAAACAATGATGGCCAAATGAAATCACACTCAAGTACCTTCCTTGTCATTCGTTTTGATCTAAAGTATCCTTCATAAGGTAAGAATAGAATAAAACTCAATTTTAGGTATGTATATTCTTATCACTTAATTTAAGCAATGCTTCCGTAAGTATGGCTCATCCCATATATAATATTTTGCATCACTCTTGATCTTCTCCATTTGAGCTTTCATCAAGTCATTTGGTAAAGTACTTGTGGCCAAGTAGTTGACAATATCTACATACCAAGGGACATTTGCCTTAATTACAACCAATTGTTGATTTGAAAAGAATTCTTACAAAGGCAATGCATCCCCTTCCTCAACCACATGACTTAGATGATCCATAACTAGGTTCTCTGTGCCTTTTATGTCTTTAATCTCCAAATCAAATTTTTGCAATAGAAGAATCCATCAAATCAACCTTAGCTTGGCATCATTCTTTAATAACAAGTACCTTAAATTTCCATAATCAAGATAAATAATCACTTTAGAGCCAAGTAAATATGAACAAAACTTTTCTAAAGCAAAAACAATAACAAAAAGTTCTTTTTAGTAGTGGTATAGTTATACTTAGCATTGTTTAAGGCCCTTGAGTCATAGTATATGGTATGAGCAACTCCTATAGTATAATAATGACTTGCATCACACATGATCTCAAATGGAAGACTCCAATGCAAGGGTTAAATCATTAGAGCTAAAGTTAATAGCTCCTTTAGCTTGTTAAATGGTATGTATTATCAAAGTCAAAAATCACTTATTTTTGTCATAATTTGCATAAGCTAAATGTAATGTTTGCGAAATCTTTGATAAATCTTTAATAGAAACCTATATGACCAAGAAAAGCACAAACTTCTTGCACACTTGTAGATAAGGTAATTATTGAACAAAATTTATCTTAGCTTTGTCAACTTCAATTTCCTTAGTTGAAATAACATAATCTAAAACTATAAATTGTTCTACCTTAAAGTGACATTCTTTTGAATTTAAGACAAGGTTAATTTCTATGCTTAATTTAAGCACAAGTGTAAAGTTATTCAAACATGCATCAAAAGAATCTCCATAAATAGTAAAATCATCCCTAAAATTTTCAATGATTTTTTCAATATAATTAGAAATATATGCTAACCATATACTTTTGAAATGTGGCAGAGTTAAAAACTACAACTTGCAAATATCACTTTTAACAAATTATATAATCATACTAGTTTCTTTCAAGGGACCAATATTCTCCATAAATTGTAAAATCATCCCTAAAAATTTCAAAGATTTTTTTAATGTAATAAAAAACATATGCTAACCATATACCTTTGAAATGTGGTCAAAGCTAAAAACTGCAACTTGCAAACATGACTTTCATTTACCTTTTATTGATTAAATGCTTGAAAAAGGTAAATAAAGGTGAATATGCCGAGGCCTTTGCAATTAAGGGAAGGTTTTCTTTGAATAATCATTGAGACATTATCCTCTACAATTACCTTTTCATTACCTTTAAGCTTTCTCTTGGAGGTGCATAATTCCTTAAGAAGCTTTGCATATTGAGGCACTTATTTAATTGCATCAAGGAGGGGTATGATTACTTTCACCTTTCGAAATATCTCCAAAATCTCCTTTTCTTGCTCCACTTTTTTAGATTTTGCATATTTACTTAGGAAAGGATATAAGATAACATTAAAGGGAATAAAAGGTTGAGGGTTTACCTTAGGTGACAAAATTTAGGCTTTAATGGGTTTATCATTGGTAAGCATAGCTTTTTTCTTCCATGGCCTCTTCTTTTGCCCTAATATGTGTCTTTATTAGTGCTTCCTTTTTCTTTCCCACTCCTTAAGACTATGACACTTGCATTCTCATTTGGATTTATCATGGTTTAAGAAGGTAGCTTACCCAATTCTTGTGTTTCTAATTGACTCATGGTCATGGGAAGTTGACTAATTTGAATCTCCAAGTTTTGAATATTGCCCTTATTTCTTGTTGAAATTGTTTGGTGTTATTAGCAAGAGCCTTAACAATTTCATCAAGAGGCATACATGAGTTTTAGGGCTTATCTTGTTTAGCTTGAAAAGGTGGTGGCACTTGTTGAAATTGGCGATTAAGGGCACTGTGAACCACTTGTTGATTACCATAACTATAGTTAGGATGATCTCTCCATCTGTTCATATAAGGGTTAGAGAAAGAAACATACTTATGTTATGGTTGCTGTTGAAATCCTCTTATAGCATTGACTTACTCCATTGGATTATCTTAAATTGTTTGACACATATCGATTAAATGTCCTTGATTTAAGTAAATGCCATATGCCTGTACTTATTGTATGTTTCCTACAATCTTTTGACATATAAGAGAAGTCAAATTAGCAATTTGTTATTTAATGGAAGATGTACTTACCTCATTGATATTCTTAGATGGTGGATTATGTTGAGTGCTAAATTGTTAGGAATTCATAGCCATGTTTGTTATCAAATTCCTTAATGTTTTCAAGGTTTTGTCCACTAATGCTCTTCCATTAGTTATGTCAATCATACTCATATCTATGGGAAGAAGTCCTTTATAGAAGTATTGGATTAAGAGTTTATCATTGATTTGATGATAGGGGCAACTTGCACAAAGCTTCTTAAAATGTTCCTACTATTCATAAAAAAACTCGTCATTGTATTGTCTTATGTCACTATTTCCTTTCAAATGGTAGTTACTTTGGAAGCTAGAAAGTACTTGTCCAAGAATAGCCTATTCATCTCATTCCATACGGTGATAGATACTAAAGGTAAGTAGTAAAGTCAATCCTTTGTTAAGTCTACCAAGGAGAATGGAAAAGCCCTTAACATGATTTGCTCTTTAAATATCCCTTTAGGTTTCATGCATGAACTACATGGAATTCCTTTATATGCTTATATGGATCTTTACCTACATGACCACAAAAAATTGGCAAGAGATGAATTAAACCAAAATTTGGCTCAAAAGCAACATCAATAATAGGATACTCTATGCAAAGAGATTGTTAGTTTAGATTTTAAGTTGCTAACTTTTTAAGAGTTTGGCTGTTGTTACCATTTGCAACCATGGCTTTTGTGTCAATGTCACTTGATAAGCTTAATGATGATGTAAGGTTAGATGTGAGTGGAAGTCTTAATGAAGGTGGAAAAACCATGTGCTTATTGGCTTGAATATAGTCTCTTATTTGACAAAGCTTTTGGTCAAACTCTTCATTAGATATACAAGCCTACAACACAAGTTATATAGAACTACAATTACAAATAATAGAGTAATTAAATAATTAATCCTCAATAGTAACACCAAAATTTGATGTGTACCAAATACATCAAAATTACTTTAAATCATTTAATTAACAAGTTTGTAATTAAAGTGAGTAGATGTTAAATTTTGATTAATTGATTAAGTAATGATCTTAGTCTTATTAAGTTCATGGAAATAAAAGAGTGAAAGGGGAGGAATTTGGAGTATTTTTAATTTAATTCCCTTTCACACATTTTAAGGAGTTACTTAATTTAAGTGTTTTTTATTCAAATGTGTCCCTTTTTTTTAACTTTTTCTTGAATTTTAAATAGCTTATTACTTAAATTGCATAAAAAGATTCAAAATTTGCATAATAATATAATTTATTTAATAGTTACTCAAATTAAACCTTTTTTTTATTAAAATGTGACCTTCTTTTATTTATTCATAAATTTTGAGTAATTTGTTACTAGAATTGCAAAAATTATATATATCTAAAACCTTAAATTTGGATAACATTAAGATCTATTTTTAACAATTACTCAAATTAGACTTTTTTTTATTCAAATATGAACTATTTTTACTTTTTATTGAATTTTGAGTAATTTATTACTTAATTTATGTAAATAATATAAAAAGATTTTAAATTTGAATAACATTAAGATTTGTTTAAGTATTTACTTAAATTAAATATTTTTTATTTAAATCTTACCTTTTTTTTTTTGAAATTTGAGAAATTTATTACTTAATTATATAAAAAAAAAAACTAAATTTGAATAAAGTTATGATTCATTTAAATTGTTATTCAACAATAAGAGTAGTAATGTTAAAATGGTCAATTTGATTTCTGAAAGAAGTCATAGGTTTGTTAACTTGCATTAAACAAGAGAGAATTTTTGTATTTTTTTCAATTTTACCTACTTAACTAATGGCCTTACTTTTTAAGGGGAATCTACTATTCTCATGTTTTTTAGGTGTAAAATTAGCAAACACCAAAATTTGGTTTTAATTAAATTAATAAAAATCAATAGATTCATATATTGATTATTAACATTGAAGATCATCAATTCTTTAATTAAATATTCATCTTAAAATAATAACAAATTCTATTATTATAAATCTTCGCTTAATTCTTTCTTAATTGAGACAAGCTCTCTAATTAATCATTTATCAAATAAACTACCCAAGACAAACTCTCTCTATATAATTTATTGATGGCATTAAGATAAGAAAAATAACTAAATCTAAACAACAAATTCACAAATTAGATTTATTTAATTTTAAACCATATTCTCCATAGAAATTAGATAAAAACTTAACCATAATGAACAATTTTTACTTACTACTCAAGGTTAAAATTATCAAGCAATTACTAACTTGAATTTTAAACTAATATTAGATAATAAAGTAAAATTGTCTAGTATGCATCTTGGTATTAAACAAATCATAACACTAATTATAATATAAGAACATGATAATTCAAAATAAAGAATTAGATTAGAAATAAAAACCAATAAATTTTACAATGTTTCTTCTAATAGCTTCAATCCTTATAATCGAAAATAAAACCTTAGCCTTGCATATCGTAAGCAGGGCATGAGAAAGAAAGAAATGAGAGGTTTATATATGGATATGTTTTTAATACTTTTACATTTCTATTTATAACTAAGGAACAACAAAAATAACCTTAAGAATCATGAAGACTTCATTTTTAAAACCAACTTGTCTTATTTAGAAAATAACTTCTAATTAAATTAGGATATTTTTAATAAACCTATAAATTGGTTTAATTTTTCTTAGATATTTACAAATAAATTTAGTCTAAAAAAATTAAAATATCTATTTTAATTTTCATAAAAAATTAAAATTCATTCAATAATATTTAAAATATATAATTTTTAAAATAATTTTTAATAATTATATTTTTTCAAATTATCTTTTTAAACTTTTAAATTACTCTACTTTATTTGATTTTTAAAACATATTTAAAAAAAATATAAATAAAAAAATAAAATATAAAAAATAAATATAATATACATAATATATTTATTATTAATATAATTACAAAATATTTACTAAATAATTCATTAACGTTTAAATCGTTTAATAGTATTAAATTTAAATTTTAATTAAAATTAATTAATAAAAAAATTTATAACCATAAAACATATGAATTATTAGAGGAAATTTGTGAAATAATTTTATTTTATGAAATTACAAATTAGTTGATTAACAGTTAGTTTCTGCAAAGGAGAGAGGACAAAAATTAGACGAGTTGCAAGTATTGTAAGTAACAGAGAAGTTCGACCAAAGAATAGAAAAAGTAAATTTTGTTTGTTTCCCAAAAAAAAAAAAAAAAACCGACATTTAAAAGAAACAGAACACATCCGGCTTTTGCATCTTATCTCCCTCCGAAGATTCGGGTGGATTGAGATGCTTTCGTGGCAAAAGCCCCTGCTTTCCCATTGGCGCCGCTTCAATCCCCACAATGATCTTCTTTCATCGAAGCAATAAAACGTTTGCTACGACTCTTTGCTAACGACAGAGTGGATACGTCGTCACTCTCTCGCATGTTCGTTTAGTTTTGAAGGCCTTCACATTCTTACTACTCCTGTCGTTGTAGCAGAGAGAGTGAGAAAGAGAGAGAATACAGAATTCCATCTATGAATTGTTTTTCCTTGTCAATTGGATGTTAATTTCTCTCGGCTTCCTTTCTCTTTCTCTCTCTCTCTCTCTCTTGTTTTTTTTCCTTGGATTTAAATATTGTTTGCAGACTAGTAGTGCCAATACCGAATAAATCAAAAAAAAAAAAAAAGGCGGGGGGGGGGGAAATGATAGGATCGGGGATAAATTTGGTGATGACAGTCATAGGATTCGCAGTGAGCAGTACGTTTATAGTCTTCGTGTGCACGCAGCTCGTTTGCGCTCGGATTCACATGAACGTATCACGACGACGCTCCTTTCATATCGCTTCCAGATCCGATCTTAGCATCGTAAGCCTTTCTCTTTTCACTCGTTTCTCTTTTTTCTGGATGTCTTGACTATTGGGAACTGTGCCGGAGTAATGTTACTTAAAGCTAATATTCTATTGTATGATCGCACTGAACGAATTTCTTCAATTTTTCACTGTAATAGAAAAAGAAAAGAGAAAAAAATAAAAATCCGATTTTTTTTCTTTTTTTGAGGAATTTTTATTTTATTTTCTTGTTCCCTCTATGGCAGTGACATTATGCGTGATGGATTAGCATTATTATTATTATTATTATTATTTTGGTTAAATGGTTGCAGTTGGAAAGAGGATTGCATGGGCTTGAGCCGGTAGTGGTAGCCAACTTTCCTACAAAGAAATACAGTGACGAGCCTTTTGCGGCTTCAGAAGATGCGCAGTATGTCCTTGTTGCCTTTGTTTCAGTTCCTTCAAAGCTTCTACTTTTGTCTCTTGTCCATTTTTATGTGGCAGCGTCTATAAACGTGGACAGGTAGGATCTGGGAAAATAGCTTGATTCAGAAATTTCTGTTATTTGTCCTTCTGTGTCTCTGGAGGATTAGAGAAGATTGGCGATAGCGGCAAATTAAATTGATTAATTTCTTCTAAAGCCCACTAAATGTGTGTGCTGCATTGAAACCAATCTCTTCAATGTTTATTTCTCACATAAAGTGTGCAGCGAGTTGCTATGCATGTATAATCTTTGTAGTTGGCAGACTATCGTAATTGAATGTCAGTGTTCAAGTTGATTGGCAAAAGCATGCCCGGAAAGTTGGGAGACTGGGATAGGTTTTGATCTGTGCTTACAGACCTGTATTCAGGCTATATAATTGTGTTTGTGTTTCCAATTTGTGATCCTGTCCTCATGTTGAGGCCTTGTAGCTGATGATTTAAGTATTGGAACTTAACTGGAATGATACTTGGTTAATTAGATATTATATTAGGTTGAATATCATCTACTGCATGTTGACAAGATACATAGGTATAAAATTGAGGGTTCCAATATTATTATCCAGTTGCAATGATTAGGGTAATTGGGGTTGGATGGTGCCCATTTGTAGCTGCTCTGTCATTAATTGGCCAGAAAATAAACAATCTGTGTCTTTGTTTAGGACAACTGGCTTGTTTTCTAAGTTTTGACTTTGGATAATAAGGTCATCTTGACAACTGCTGACCAAATAATTAAAATTTGTTCTAGAATTGGGAATATGCTCATGTCAACAGATTTTGGAAAACCAAACTTGTCCTTTCTGTCTATCTATGTCCATGGAATTTTTGTTTAATAAACATTCTTGGCCTGACCGGTAAGAGAAAAACATAGGTCTAGATGACCCAATTGGATAAATGATTAACAGATTCATCCACATATATTGAAATGGTGTAAAGTTAACATTGGAAGATTTTAACAATGAAAGCTTTAAAATAAATTATTCATGACCTCCCAATCAACTTTTACTTTGCAATCCCATGCTGCACTTTCTGGTATGCTACAAAGGTATTTTTACCTTCTTCCTGATGTGGGATCATTTCTGCAGTCACTGGCTCTTAGTGTTTTGGAACATGAGCAAGTTATGTGGAACTTACCAATGCTTCCAACAACTTATCGTGGTTATTATTTTTCTGCACATCTGAGTGTAAAAAGTATGCTCATCTACATTTAAGAGTATATAGAACAATTAGATCTCATACTAAACATGGTTCATAATGAAATGAAATGACAAGAAAAAAATCAAGCACTTGTTGCCAATTAAATTAGGGATTAAGGTTTTGTCGTTTGTTGTTGTATACTAGGAGTGTATAGATATATATCACGCAGGCTCTGATAGTCCTCTGCAACTCGAGGTCCTACTCTGGTCAAAAGTCAATCAGTCATGCATGGCTTTTCTCATGCCTTATGTAGTGAAGGAATCATTTTGCTTGCTTTGCACATAGCAATGTCTGACTTAACTTTATTGTTACAGAGTCGGATGTCATGATGCCAAGGGTTATGTTGTTTTCTGAGTATTTCATTTGTAGTTACTTTTTTGTTTTGAGTTAAACTCTGCAATTATATGCATAAATGAAGAGGACCACCAACTCTCTGGTTTGGTAAAATGTAGAAAAGTAGGTGTCAGTATGAACTTTCCTTCCGATGATTCACATTTTCTTTTCTTCTGTCGCCTCTGCCATACTCCAGTTCAATTGTTGACCTTTAATGAATTGACAACTGAAGCCATTAACATTTCAATATTTCTTGATGTGGCTTATTATTAGAATGCTGGTTGCTGTAGAGTTTTGCTTGTTCATAAGCACAAGTTTCTAATTATTCCTATTAGTAAGTTTCCTGTCAATAAAGCTTTGAGCTGTTGTATGTGGCAGATGCACGGTTTGCCTTTCAGAATACCAAGCTGAAGATATCCTGCGTATCCTTCCCTTCTGCAGCCACTCCTTTCACGTAAGCTGCATAGACATATGGCTCCAACAGCATGCAACCTGTCCTGTTTGTCGAATATCATTGCGTGAATGTCCTGATAAGAAGCGCACAATGCGACCTTTGTTTAGTTCAGCTGTCCGCTCTGAATATGGCAGAGGGTCATTTGATTTGCATTCTTATAATCATGTATTGAATGGGCAAGGGCACTCATCAAGATACCATGACAACTGTGGGATGGAACCCATTCGTGTGAATCACCATCCACCTGAGGTTGATGAAGCAGAAAATAGGGAGAATTTATTCTCATTGGCTGGGGGTAACCAGATCATGAAGGACCCAGAACATAAGCAGTTAGAAAGTCCATCGAATCCCTGAAAATTCTAAAGCATGGTAGTAGAAGTTGCAGTCACTGAGCCTCAAATTTTGGAGAGTTCAGATGTGGTATATGAAGTTACTAGAGATGGATTTGCTATTCCGGCTCCCAGGAAATATGTTGGTTTTCACCCTTGGCTTACCAAAAATATTGCAAATAAAAATGCTTGTTTTCCATTTTTTTTTTTTTTCAATATTGGTTGTTTTCTGGGCAGTTTCTATACTTTCAATTGAAGAATTGGAGACGTCCAAGAGCCTTTTTTCATTTTTGAGCAAGGAGACGTCCAAGAACGTTGAATGCAATGGCATCTCGACCCCCCTCCCTCTCTCTCTCTCTTTCGCTAACACACGCACACACACGCGTCTATTTCCAATTTTATCGGATGTCCTAGATAGGATTTGACTTGTTCAATATGTATGCGGAATGTTGCGTGCGTTTTATTCCAGTTGAAATTCTGTGGGGTATGGAACTACGATGTGCCATGCAGATCTTTGGTTATTGTGCGCGCAGTCTTTATAAAGCAAAGTCTTCTGCTTGTTTGTTGTCAAAATTGTGGATTCGGCCGAATTTGCCTGATCTTGCTTTTTTGGTTGCGTTGCTATCTCGCACTCCCTGTTTATGGGTCTAAAATGGCTGTCTTTAATTGTCACTATTTTGTCTTCATGTTGGCAAAAGTGGAAATGCCATGCGTAAGCAAAGCGACACGGACAAATCTCTTTTCATTCCCAAACATCAGCAGGGACAGCTGAATCATTCGAGGTCCTATCTGTTTCCACTTTCCACTACTTTTTTCTGTGATGCTGCCGCTGCAGAAATGTATGCTTGGATAATCAGAATTAGCATAGTGAAAGAGGAATGGTGCCATCATTCTCAACGTGGGCCTCAAAACAAATACGTGGGCTGGGAATGATTTAAGTAATTCATCAATATTTTAGCTTTAGACTTACAATTACAAGTTCAAATAGCAATCAGAAAAATCCCACGACTTTATGTTTCGCTTTGTAGGCCCACAAAATAAAAAATAAATAAATCAATAAAAAGGCTTAGATACATAAATGTTCCTTGAAATCAAAGTTGAAACTTGAGACCAGCTTCTTCCTTGTCATCTCCCTACGTTCTGTGGCTCATTATAAGCC
This sequence comes from Rhizophora apiculata, assembly GCA_037832385.1. NCBI lineage: Eukaryota > Viridiplantae > Streptophyta > Magnoliopsida > Malpighiales > Rhizophoraceae > Rhizophora > Rhizophora apiculata. The sequence continues at coordinate 163,651 of CM075433.1, read as the reverse complement.
AAGCTCTCATCGTGTCTGGCAATCCATATTTTACTTTCTCTCAAGCATGCATATCTGACATGTATCGACATAAACTATTTCAATTTGATCATCCACTGAAAATCTTGGACACTTAATTTCTTTTACAAGTACACACACATTATGCTATATCAATGTCTACATATCTAAAGGAATTTGAGTACAGGTTGCAACCGTTACTTCAGTCAGTTTATCCCACTCGAGATTCCTTTACTGCGATTGATGGATGCATTGCATATGAGCAATCCCCCATTTAGGAAGTCGGTGGCTAGGCGAGATAACGAGAATTATTTTGACTTCTGTCAGTGGCACAAAATTATGGTCTTCATCACGTTTTGTAGATCTACTCCACGAAATAGTGGGCTAATGTCCATTCCACATTGGCCTTTCATTTTATTATTTGTTATTCATTTTGCTTGCTAGATAATTATCTATGTTTTGTATAACTCACCGGGCCTTTTGTTTTTTCATTCGTTGCCTTGAAGATAGCCAAATCTGTATTCCATCGCTTTGATGCCTTGGGTATTCAATATAAAACAAACCAAAAGAGTCCTACCTACATAGCACAAAACGACCAGACAGCTCTAAGGAAGATTTTTTCAACGGGACACCCCCCCCCCTTCTTGCAAATCCGTTTTGGATTACGTGAAATATTTATCTTATTGTCTTCACAAATATATGATAGATAAAGTCAAGAATTGTTGCATACCTATCAGAAAGTAATAATTGTAGTATCATAAAAAAAAAAATAATTGTTATATATTTGCAATTTTTTGGTACATCAGGAGATGCAACGTGAACTTTATTAGGCTTAATGACTAAATACACCCTCCACATTTTAGCCTTTTTTACATTCCATTTTATGCCGTCAAAGAAATTCACTCATTCTTAACGGTTTTAGTTCAAAAAGATGCCACATGGTGCCATTTGAAAGGTCACTTCATACCAATTACGGCATGTCACATGCCAAGTCATCACTTGGCATTTTTAAAAATAAATAAAAAATTACCTATTTATTATTATATTTTAAAAAATAGAAAAATAAAAAAAAAAAAGGGGGGATTCCCTTGAATTATGCTTCTCCGTCATGTGATTCGGTATCTCGTTTTGCCAAGAATGCAATTTGAGAAAGGTAAGTTCTCCCCTGACTTACACTCCGCTCTAATCTGTTATTTCGTCACCGAGGGAAGGTCGACTATTTTGCTGACTTTTGGCGGTGTATTGTATATCATAAGCAGAGGAATTAAAATTTAACCCGACTTAAGTTTGACCATAAAAATTTGATTTAAATTAATGTTTTAAAAATTAAATTAATTTTGAAAATAAAAAATTTAGATGTTAAAAGTTTAATTATTTAAATTAATTTAATTATTAACTAATAAAATTAATATTTAATATTAAATATATAAAAAATTAATATTTATATATATTATAGAAAAATATTAATAAAAAAAATATAATTATATATAAAATATGAGTATCATATAAGTTATGTTATTATATTTGAGTAATATAATTTTGTGTATGTATGTATATATATATATACATATAAAATAAAACTAAAAACAAAATTAATGCAATAAGTGTAATTGATTTAAATAAAAGAAATTTATATTATTATTATTATTATTATTATTATTATTATATATATAATTTTAAAATAATTTATATATTTTTTAAATTAAAATATTTTAATATATATAAAATAATATAGATTAAAAAAATAAATATTAATATAATATAATATAAATTTCATATATTTTTATTTAAATCTAAATAAGTATATTATATAAATATTTTTTATAATTTTATTACACATAATAAAAAAATTATAAAATAGTGTATTTTTATTTTCAAGAAAACTAAATGTAAAAAAAAAAGAAATCATATTTTTATTTTTGATCCATTGGTAAATATTATCATTTATATCTCTCGTAACTTTCACTATTTTTTTTAAGTAATTGAATTAAAAAAGAATTATAATTAGTTTACGGTTTAATCAATTGGTTTACTGTTTTTTAAAATGGATGATTTTTTAGAGTAATTCTACCATATCAAAGTTTATTTTTTGATTTTATTGGTTTAACTAACTATTATAATTTGATTTTAAAAACATTGATCTAAACTAGATCTAAAAATGACTTGATTAAAAAATAATCCAAAAATTTGAAGTTAAATTTAACCTCATTAGATTTTTTTCTTTTTTTTTTTGAAGAAAATAATAATAATAATAATAATAATTTGTATTATTTAAATTATAAATTTTATGTGCAACAAAATATAGTTTTAGTCATTTTTGCTATGAAATGTATCAATAATAATTTAGATAAAAAAACAAGTTTATTATTCAATATCCTCTTATGCTTTTTTGATTTATTATGTATATCCAATTGTTTTTTTTTTAATATTAAATTATTTATTTAATATATTTATCTTTTTTTATTATACATACATATACATTTATGTATTTAATACAAACACACACATATACAAATACATATATACATATTTGTACACATATTTTATAAATAATATAAAAATATATATCATTTATACTGTATTTAAATATATGTTAGTAAAATTGATACAAAATTTGGATATTGCTTATATAGTGATTTTTCATAAATTTATAAATTTAGAGTATTAAATATATTATAATTATATAAATTTGATTATAGTCAAAGTAAAATTTTATATATCAATTAATGTAAATTTATTTTTGATTAAATAATGATTTTTTTAATTTATAAAATCATATTTTGATTGTATCTAAGTCTTTATTATCTAATAAATCAATTTAATTTAATTGATTATCTTTCTTGGATATAAATTAACTATAAAAACAAGCTTAGCTGATAAGATCCATGGAAGAGCTAATACATGGAAGACTTCTAAGGATTCATTGAACATTTAGGAAGGGTTTATGACATGTTAAGAGTTAAAAGAATGAAAAAACACTTAGTGGACAAAGTAAAGAAATTTGGGATAAAAAAGATAATTCAAACTTGAATAGTAGTAAAATATATTTTAATGTAAACTGAGATTTTATTAATTGAATAAGTATATTAAATAAGTTTATGTTAAGTGATTATAAAAGTTTTTACAATAACTTTTAAAAAAGAGGAGTCAAATTTCTACAACTCCTAAAAAAATAAGAGTAGAGTTATTGTCAACCTATTTTGAAAGTTTGTCTTTATCTTTAGGATTGTTAAGTTTGTCTTTATCTTTAAAGTTGTTAATTCAATTTATAAATAAATTTGATTTCATCGTTAAAAGTAGTTAAATATTTAGGAAAATAAAAGTAAGAATTTTTTCTTTTATTTCTTTTAAAAACTAAAAAACTTATAAAGAACTAACTTGTCTTGTAACATTTAACTTGACTTATTACTTCCAAATTCTTTCTTTTCTAGTGTGTGATGCTTATATCCTTCTTCTATACCTTTGGGTCATGTTCATTTGATCATTAGGTCTAGTTTTTGTGTAATTTAAATTTAATTTAACTTTCTTGAGTTTTTATTTGATTTTTTTTGTGCATGTGAGGTCCCTAATCCATGTTTTTTTAGACTTCACATTAGTTGCTGTAAGACTCAAATCATATTTCATTATCTAAATTTGAATTTTTTTTCTTTTATTCTTCTTTTTAGTTGCATTCTATAATCATTTATTCCTCGAAATCTATAAACTTTAATTTATCTTTTCTTATCTTCAAATTCATGCAAAAATAGAAAAAGAACATAGAAAAAAAAAAAAAGGAAAATATCAACTTTAAGTGATTGAGATAATAGTTAAATGATTTGGTCAAACTAGTCATAATAATGACTAAGTTTTTTTTTTTTTTTGGCTTTTTTACTATCTATTTTCTTGTTCTATTGTCCCAGTTTGTCTTCTAAGTTTAACTCTTTAACTTATTTTCTTTGAACCTAGTTCACTAAATTTATTTATCTTAACATTACTTTTTCATTTTCTTACTTCTTATTTTTTCTTAGTTCAATTATATTTCATTTACCTTATTTTTATGAATTTGAATTATTCAAAATTAATTCTTTTAATTTAGCTTATTAAAGGAAAAATTTAAGTAATAAAAGGTAAAATTACATCTTTAATCCTTTTTGGGTTCATATCATTAGCTCAAATCATATTTAATACTTTTAATCAAATATCCCAAATTTATGCAATATGCAAATTTAAAACTACTGTGATATATATTTTTAAAAAAATTTATATAGTAACATTTATTTAATTTATGAAAATATAAATAAAAATTTATTTTTAATAAATATAATAAATTATTATATTATGTAGATATAATATTTAAATATTTTTAATAAAAATAAATATATAAAAAATAAAAAATAATATATTTTTATATATTTTGAAATGTAATAATATATAAAATAATAAAAAATAAAAGTAAAAATTAGAATACTAATTTTTTAATTTGTAAGTTTATCTAAATGTAATTTAAAAATAATATAAATGTGATTTGAATGAAAGTAATTTGACTTAAAATTACTTAAATTTGAAGTGACTCGACCCAATGATCCATTTTAACATCTTTCATTATACGCATCAAATTTTTGGTGGTTCTACTGGACATATGAAGCATATGGTACTTGCTCTCGCCAACCAAGATTGTGCAACTATGAAAATTGAGAGATTTCTACGAAACGATCTTGTGGGTCAAGCTGAATACAAGGAAATTGTAAGGTGAGTAACGCAGAGGGTGGAGCTGATAGTGGAGAGCTTAGTAGAGGTCATGTGGGGATCGTGGCGTTGGAGGCTAAGGGGTGGTGGAGGAGGGATGCTACAGGCGGGGGTGACGGAGGTGAAAGTGGTGGTGCTTCCACGAGACGAAGAAGTATTATCCAGGGTAATTGTATTATTTTTTTTTTTTCATTTTTAAAAATATAATAAAGAAAATTAAAGATTATCAAAAAATAAATTTTTTTATTTTGATATTTTCAAAAATGCTACATCATAATGATGTGGTATGTTCCAATTACATTATGAGGCAATTTAAATGGAAACTATTAAGAATAGGTGAATTTCGTTGACAACGTGAAGGAAGAGGGTTGATTATTGAGAAAATAAAAATAAAAATAAAAGTGGATATAAATTAAAGAAGGCTAAAACATAGAGCGAAAATTTAGTGGAAGCCCATTTGTTATGATGCTATCTCATATCATCTAGTCTGTTTCGATTCTCAAATGACCGCGGTCAACGAAATCATTGGTGAAAAAGCCAAACTATTGCTGTTTAATAATAACTTAAGTATTCATTTTGTGATTCCCAAGTTCAAAAGTTGACCTCTATTGTTCTGTGAAAAAATGGTACGGTTTTCTTATATATAAAAAAAAAATCTACAACTGCATATCAAAGCACAAAATCTTCCAGATAAAAAATTAAAAAATATATATAATGAAAAAAAAAAAAGAAAAGAAAAAACAGAAAGCACTCTCATGGTAAATCAAACGACACCCCACTTAAATTTTTAATTTACCTAATCTGTATATTGCCGGTGATGCATCCTCACATTATTGTAACGGACAAGGCATCTTCCTATATATATATATATACTCTAGGCACAAGATTGAATGGTTTTGTTATCATGAGCCAGGGGAATGGAAGAAATTTGGGAATGAGGTTCTCCCAAGAGACACAATGCTTTATCGATTTTTCTTACCAATTACAATTACAACGACTGGGAGCCAAATGAAAGTTGCTGTGTTGATGATCTTCTAATTATTCTTTTGTTTCTTTTTCTTTTTCTCATTTTTTTTGGGGGGGGGGGGGGATGGGTGGAAGATGATACATTGAATCTTGGTATGTCATTGTCTTTCATGTTATCCTTGATACAAGAGTAACCTAATCCGTGAGCTTTAGACAAAAGAGACCAAATTTTCGGAAACCCTCTTAGCGTAATTAATATTTTCGCCATATAGAACTACTATTCTTTTAAATTCATTCATAAACTAATTATAGTATCTTCAACGAGATGTAATAACTATAAACTCGAAATAATACATAATAATGATAAAAAAAGGATGTCCTAAGTCCCCAACAGCGTTTGAAATTGCAGCATGCAATGTTGCGAAAATTATAATTCCTGATCACTGTCACATTCACAACCTTGACGCCAAATATTAAATGAAAGGATACAAAAGGACAAACACACCAATCAGTGGATAAAGAGCTTCCTAAAAACAATACCGAAAACCAAAAAAAAATAAAAAATAAAAAAGAGAAATTGCAATCAATTATTTTAACTTGTAAATTAAAAAAATTTGCAAGCTAGAAAAAGGGTTTTCGAATGACACCAACAGCATCAAAACCCAGCATTGCTTAGTGTCGCGCCGTGCCCCGGGAGGGAAATGCAGCGAACGCGAATAGAATGCGTTGCCCTGGACCTCAGTGTCAGTTGTGGCCTAGGTCCGCTTTGTTGGGAGTTAATGCCGATCATTTTAAGTGTGATTAAAACACTATAAATTGTCAGCTTCAAAAGACTGCTTTTTTTTTTTTTTTTTTTTCTGAATTAACCAATATAGCAGGATTTATTAATTTTTCGGAGTACAATTTTGTCTGACAAATGTCACATCTAACCTTTATCTACCTTTAATTTAATAATTCTTCCTAATTGTACCTTATCAATTTATTTCTCTCTGGCCTGTAAAACTTATTGTAATCACACACACGCGTTAAAATCAAAAGAAGTTTGGATATGAAGGGAGTTGAGAAGAAAAAGGAGATGTTTTTATGGAAACCTTATGTTTTTATGTGAAAAAAAAAATTTGAAATTAAGGAATAATTTAGTGAAGATTCTTGCTTCGCGATGAAGTCTAGCGTAAAGTTTTAAACTGTTGTTAACAAAGATTCTTCTTATTGATAGGTTGGGGATAGTTTGAACGGTAACTCTTTGCATCGACAGTGAGGACGAGATTTTTTAAAAAGTATTTTAAAATATTTGATTACTTCTAATAATAATTCTTCACATTCACCATAAAAATAAGAATTTAAAAAAAAAAATTAAAAATATTTAAATACTTGTTACAGTATTTTTTTTAATACAAAAATAAGAATGATACTTTTAAAAATATTAAAAATATTTACATATTTTTCAATAATTTTTTACATTAAATAAACTTTTTTTTAAAAAAATTTTAAAAATATTCAAATATTATTTAAAATTATCATTTATATCAAAAATATAAATAAAGTTTTTCTGAAAAGTTTTTAAAAAAATACTAGTTACTTTTACAATAATCATTTATATCAAGAATAAGATTTTGTTTTCAAAAATATTTAAAAAAATATTCAAATATTTTCTGTAATAATTTTTTGCTTAAGTAAAAGAAATGAGATTTTTTTTAAAAAAAGTTTAGAAACTATTTAGATATTTTTTATGATAATCCTTTACACCACTAACATGAATGAAATATAATATTTAGATACTTTTATGATAATCTTGTGGGTCAAAAACATGAATGAATTTTTTTGAAAATTTTTGGAAAATATTTGAATGCTTTTAGCAATAATTCTTCACACTAATAACATGAATGAGATTTTTTGAAAAAATTTGAATTTGAAAAATATTTAGATTCACACTATGCTTCACACAAGTAATATGAATGAGGTTTTTTCTTTAAAAAATATTTTGAAAAATATTTGGATGATTTTTGCATGATCATCCATACTAGTAATGCGAATGAATTTTTTTTTTTGTAAGATTTGGAAAATATTTAGATACTTTGTATGGTGATTTTCCACATTGGTAATAGGTTTTATTTATTTGTGGAGATTTGAGACAGTAATTGGTAGATGTACCTATTTTTAGAAATTTTTTTTTTTTTTTGAGGTTTCAATTTATTTAAAGAATTTTAAGGTTAATTTTATTTTTATAATTTGATTGGTAGATAACTTTCTTTTGTTTAAAAAGAAAATTATTGTATCATTTACTTGCCTATTCGAGCATTCTAGTCAATTGGTTAGCCTTCAAAACTCCAAAGGTTTGGAAAACTTGATTCTTTGAGTTTAATGTTTTCCCTTGGGACTTGAACTTTTTAATATTTGAATTATTTGAATGTTTTATATATAGTTATAAAAATAAGTTTTCAAGAAGTGAGTAAGTATATTATTATTTTAAAATATTAAATTTTATATTTTGATTATACCGTTTACTTGCTTAGAGAGCTTTCTTTGATTGATTTAAATAATCTTTTTTAAAAAAAATGTGTGATTGGATTATAACTAATTTTTACTTGCTTAGGTTTGAAATTTAAAATTGCTAATTTTTAAGGATTTTGATCATTCGGGAAAAAAGAGATAAAATAAAAAGAAATTGTTTGGCACTAGAAAATCATATATGCTGAAAAAGGAAACATTATTGTTTACGATATGACACACGAGATTAGCCAAATGAAAAATTAATCGGAAGATACTAAGATTAGTATGCAAAGATAGTAAGGGTAGGTTTTAAGGACTAAAAAATGTAAATTAACACAAGTCGGAAAGACTGCAAAATTGGATCTAGGTCATTTCACTAGATGGCTAACGGCTTGGATCAAAGCGCCGCAGCCATCAATCTCATCATGTCAACACGGCTATTGCACACGGTGCCCCTTTATTGATTTCCAAAACTGAACATTACAAAATAATTTAGTGTTCTTATATTGCCTCACAAGGATCACACAAAGATTACCATCAATCATTCATATTTATCGGTTGCTAACGTGGCTCCATTATTGCCTCTTATGTTCTATTAGACACTACGACTATTGCTAACAGACTGTGGAGCTGCATTCACAGCGTGTCCTCCTTCCACGCTTTTCATCAACGGCTCTGATCCATCTCTACTTTGCATGCATCAATTTCCCCTTTCCCCATAACCCTCGTCCTTAAAGGATAAGGTTGGGAAGTGACATTGAATGTCGCATAAAAAATCCTAACACTACGCTAGAACAGCCGTTCTCAGGCAATTGTTTTAAACTGCTGTATAAAATTTTTAAGATAGTATCAATAATTATTATCAAAATATATTGTGTCAATATTTAATTTTAAACAGTAATTATAAAATAATAATTTAAAATTATTATATTATTTAAAAAAAAAATAATAATAAATATTTAAATAATAATTTTAAATTTTTTTTTTTTTTTTAAAAAAGAATAAGGCAAACTGATGCGTTATCTTTTTTTTTAAGAAAGATAAGGGGTAAATGGGAGGGGTTCCAAGCTGTAGTGGTGAACTAGGTGTGACAGTGATGCAAGTGTACATTGACTTGAACCTTTTTTTTGAAGACCAGTATTTAGGTAATACTTATAAAATAAGCATATAATTATTAGTAATTTTATGTGTAAATAAAGACCATGTTGTAAAAAAGGTTCTTGATTTCGAAAAAATCATTACTTTCTTAAAGCGAATCGGCTCTTAAAATTGATTCTGCATCCATAATGATGATCAATTTGGTCAAATTTAAGTGACACTTATAAAAAGAGTATAAAATTACTAACAATTTTTTATTTGTTAAAAAAAGTTTTTATTTTCAAATAACCTAAACTTTTAAATATAAAAATTTTAATTGAATTAAAATTTTATTAAATTAAAAATTTTAATAATTAAAATTTAAAATTTAAAATTTAAATAATTTAAACTTAAATTTTAAAAAATTTAAAAATTAATATAAGTCAAAATTTATAAACTTAAAACATGATATACTATGATATATAAAATTTAATATAGTTTAAACTTATTTTTTTTAAATAAAAAATTAAGATAATGATATTAAATAATTTTTTATTTTTTTTTAAAATAATGGTCAAGGCGGAGATTTTAAAATAATGCCCAGCAGAAAGCTGTTGATGTGACCTTTTTGACAGTGACTTAAACCTTGTTTCTATGTGGGTGCCGTCCAAAGACATGGGCACAAGGTGCGGTTTCGCAAAATGTTGGCTTTGATTATTCTCACCGGGAGCAATATTTGCTAAGCCTGTGGTTATAATATCGCAAAACAGTTCCAAAACCCGTGACCCAAAATATTCGAGAAAACTTAGAAATGGGTCAAAAACATCAGAGTCAAAGCAGTTTGAAACTGTTGACTTATCTTTTTTTAAAAGAATTATGAGGATAAGGTAATATTTTTAAATTATTATTTATTTTTTAAAAAATAAAGGTATAAGATAACAATTTCTAATTATTGTCTTTTTTTTCTAAAAAAATTTTTTTTTTTTTTTCAAATGGATTTAGGTAAGAGTTTGAAAATGCTATATGAAAAAAAAAAAATAAAATTGGGCTTTATAGCTTAAGTAGTGCTAAGCCCATCATAAGGGCGGTCACATTCCATATGCCACAAACAGGGATTTTAAACCATAAAGCCACCAGATACACACCACACTGAGTCACTCTCCTAATAGCAATGATTAATCCATGCTTCTCTAATCTCTTGCTTGTGGTGTTTTTGCAATTCCCATCTCTCTCTTTGCCTCTCTCTCTCTCTCTCTCTCTCTCTCTCTCTCTCTCCTTCAACACCTGGCCAATACGATAATTAATACCAGTTTAAAAGCCTATCTTTCTTTCTTCTTTCATCTTTCTCACTAGTTGAATCAATCTAGGCTGTTAACAGTGTGACTTATCCACACAAGTTTGGAGTATAGCAAAAAGGTATGCTCTTTATTGAAAGAATGTTTGTTTTTTTTAAAAACAATTTATTGTTTTTTGGGTTTCTTTATTATTATTATTATTAGTTTTTTTGTTTCCACTTTATTTTTGTTTCAGTTTTATTATGTGTTTGCAGAGAACATGTTTGAATTTTGGGGTCTTCTTTGATTATATGTTATTTGACATTTGTTCATCGTTTTCTCTCTCTCTCTCTCTCTCTCTCTCTCTCTCTCTCTCTTTTGTATTCATTGATCAACAACTTACAGTTTGTTTCAATGAAATTAGGTTTGCCTTCAACATTGTCGAACTTTATTGTTGAATAAATGAGAATGATTCAGTTTCTGTCCTTGTTAGCATTTTCCAAGCATTTTGTTTTAAGCTATTTTGTTCCTAATAAAGATGAGGGTATTGGGTTTAGTGGGGCAAGGTAAGAGTGTAGTGGAAAAATCTTTGAGGTAATCCTTTTGCTTTTCATTTTTTCACCCCTGGAGACTGTTCTTAGCATTCTAGGAGCAAAGGTCATTCTAGCATTCTTTTGCTTGTTCTTTTTTTCGATGGATCTTTTTTTGAATGGACCATGGAATGTAAAAATTGGTCCCTTGATCCGCACAATTTTCATAAGATGAAGTCATTTTTTTTTTTTTTTTTTTTCAAAAGGAAATGCATATGATCATTTTTGCAAGGTTTTGTTTTTTCCCATATGTGCCGTAGATGGTTATAATTTCTATTTGGGAGGTGCAAGAGATGATAATTACTATAAAAATAATACAAGTATTGCTCCACTTTCCAATCTGGGCATTTTGTCTATTGTCTTACTTCTTTCTGGTGATTATACTTGGCTACAAATTCTTGAGATCTTAGAAAGCTATAAAATTATAATTTAGGCAAGTGAAATTATGAAAAAATAAAAAAGAAAAAAAATAGTCCACATATTGTGTAGCTTCAACAAAAGAAATTTGGATGTTTGCAAGATGATTTAACTGGTTTATATCATATAAACCTTTCTAATCATCACGTATTGTCAGAAGGCTTCAAGAGCACAGACATTGTTGAATAAGACATTTATACTATTTAGTTTAGATACACATTATGACTTGATTAATATAACCATTGTAGGCAGGACCATGAGATGTATTTATAGCATAAATGAGAGCTAGGTAGGAGATTACTAACATTTAGAGTGAAGAACATTGATCTTCTATCATTTGTACCATATAAAACATTAACTTTTGGTAGCTTGTTGTTGTAAAAAATCTTCACCTAAATTCATTATTGTTTGTTGACCACACTAGCTTTTTGTTTCTTTTTTAAAATTAATAGGTTGCACCATTTGGTCAGGCATAACAAAAAGTTGAAAGAAAAAGAAACGAAAAATGAAAAGGAAGGGTAGGACTCTTTCACTTTCACTTTCCCTTATAATAAGAACAACAATAACAACAACTACCACCATAAATACATAAGACAGATACTAGTTTTACCCTTGTCAGTACTTATGAAGTCTGCAATCTTTATCATGTAATAAAATTTTTGTCTTGTTCTTTTTTTTTTTCTTTTTCATACTTTCACTTTCTTCTATTTGGATGTTTGATTGAAGATTGCTTGATCAACATGGAAGATAAAAGATGGATAGATTTTGATAAATTGAGTAATGAATACTTAACTAGGGTTGATAGAAAATATCCCATATTTCATACTCCAAATCAATTTAGGATGTATCGCATTTTAGTCAAGTGAGATTCTAGTATTGAAATCTTTTTGTGGATGGTAAACTAATTGTGTAATTTGGTATATTGCCAATACTTTGCATCAATATGTTTAGTTTTGGATGCATCTGATGTTTGTTCTTGAAGTTCCCGACTTCTCTTTAAGATCTACTAGTTTGTTATACTAAGAGGGGGGTGAATTAGTATCACCACAATTCGCAATTCGCAGGTAAGTGAACAACTTCAACCTTTTCTTAAAAGCGAACTCTTTCTTAAACTCGACTAAGGTAGATTTATTGCTACCTACTAATCATAATAGTCCCCAAAGTCACATTTCAGACACCTTACCTAATAGACAATTCGGATGTTCTTGTTTAGGCCTTCATTAGGTTATGGGTTGGTTGATACTTTAACTACGTTCACAACTCAATTCAAAACACAGAGTGTAAAGCAAATTAAGGACACACGAGATTTACGTGATTCCGTCAATGTGACGTACATCCACGGTGGTAGGAACTCTCCCTTACCGAGACCATCCGCTATACTTGAGAACTCCAGTTACAATGGATTTCTTAATTCTTTGCTCCTTTCACTATTGCAAATACTAAGCAAGTACAATACAAAGAGTGTCACTTACTGTGTCTACCCTTCTTCTAACTTGTCTTGCCTCTATTGAATTGAAAGGCTGCTTCACTGCCGCTTAGAAGTTCACCACAACGCTCTCAAACCTTTCTTGAAGAAATCTGGAAATACGTTGAGTTCTTTCCGATACTTCTCCGAATTCCTTCTATAGGTTGTCTCTCACACAACCCCTGCTTTCACCGTCTCACGGTCTCACCCGTCTCCTTGTCTCACGGCTCGCCTCACATTTCTTTTTTTTTAGCCCCTGTTCTGCCGAATCTCTCACCGTCGACCGTATCTCTTTCTGCCAGATTTGTCACCGTCTGCCAGATCTGTCACCGTTGACCAGATCTGTCTCACTGTCGACTGGATCTGTCTCACTGTCTGCCAGATCTATCACCGTCGACCAGATCTGTCTCACCATCTGCCGGATCTATCTTACCGTCTACCGGATCTGTCACCGTCGACTGGATCTGTCTCACCGTCTGCCGGATCTGTCTCACCGTCTACCAGATCTCTCTCTCACGCCATCATCGGATCTCTCTCTCACACTGTCGCCGGATCTCCTCTGTCCCAGCTGAATCTCTCTCACGCCGTCGCCGGATCTGTTTCTGTCCCAGCCGGATCTGTCACTGTCCCAGCTGGATCTCCTCTGTCCCAGTCGGATCTCTTCTGTCCCAGCCGAATCTCTCTCACACCGTCGCTGGATCTCCTTTGTCCCAGCCGAATCTCTCTCATGCCGTCGCCAGATCTCTTTTTGTCCCAACCGGATTTGTCACCGTCCCAGCCGGATCTCTCTCTCACGCCGTTGCCGAATCTCCTCTGTCTAGCCGGATCTGTCTCAACTGCCGACTGCTAGTGTGCCGGTGGTGTGCCGATCTGCTCAACTGCCAACTGCTGGTGTGCCAGTGGTGTGTCGATCTGCTCAACTGCAGACTGTTGGTGTGCCGGTGGTATGTCTTTCTCACGGGTTTCTCTCTCTTACCGGTGGTATGCGTAGGTTTTCTGTTTGTTTTTCACAATAGTCGATCTGTCCTTTTTGTTGTCTTTCGATGACCTTTATATACTTCTCCATGAAACCCCAATAGGGCTTACTTGCAGTGAATTTACTGTCTTACCCTTTTCATGTGGCTTTTACGTTCTTACCCCTACATGTGGCTTTTACCTTCTTGCACACTTAAACTTAATTGACAACAATTTCTAATTGACAACAATTACAACCCATATAAGGCTATGGGAATAACAATCTCCCCCTTTGTAATTGTTGGCAATACTCATGACAAAAGCCACTATGCAGTAGTTTCAACTCCTCCTAAATATTCATTTCCCCTTTCTTAACAGCTCCCCCTGCATGTTGCTTCTCTCCCCCTTTGCCAACTAATTACAAATTTGAAAAACTCGCAAAGTGAAGATGGAGGATTTACCTGAACTTCAGGCTTGAGGAGGCATTTGCACAGATAGACTCAATCTGTGCTTTTCAAACAGCTCTGTGGACAGAGGTTTAGTTAGAATATCTGAAATTTGATTTTTAGTGCCAACATACTCCAATTGAATTGTACCCTATTCCACTTGATCTTTGATGAAGTGATATCGGATGTCAATATACTTGCTCCTCGAATGTTGAACCAGATTCTTACTGAGATCAATAGCACTTTAATTATCACAAAGTACACTCACTGGTAAGTTCACTTCAATACCCAAGTCTGCCAATTGTCTTAGCATCCATATCACCTGTGTACATGCTGCACAAGCAGCCATATACTCAGCCTCAACTGTGCTCAAAGCAACACTATTTTGCTTTCTACTTAACCATGCAACACACTTTAAACCCAAGTAGAAGCTGTAGCTGCTGGTTGATTTTCTATCATTTATACTTCTTGCCCAATTTGCATCAGTGTATGCTTGTAGTTTAACAGAATCCATGGCTGGATACCACAAGCCCATTTCCAGTGTTCCTTTGAGGTACTTTAAAATTCTTTTCACTGCCAATACATGAGACTCCTTAGGATCAGCTTGGAATCTGCTGACAGCGCACACAGCTTGCATAAGATCAGGCCTTGATGCCGTAAGGTACAGAAGGCTCCCTATCATCTTCCTATACTTTATAGGGCTTGTACTCCTTCCTTCCTGATCTTTTATTAACTTGCAGCCCACTGTAATAGGGGTATTGACAGATCTACTATTCTCCATGCCAAACCTTTTTAGCATCTCTTTGGCATATTTCGTCTGAGAAATAAAGATACCTTCTTCACATTGCTTTATCTGTAATCCAAGAAAGTACGTCATTTCTCCAATCAATGACATCTCAAATTCCTCACTCATCTTCTGTGCAAAATCTTGGCATAGTTCAGAGTGATCCCCTCCAAAGATGATGTCATCTACATATACTATGGTTATCAGCTGGCCTTTCTCTGAATTGAACACATACAGGTTATTATCAACCGTTCCTCTTCTGAAATTCAACCTTCTCAAGTACGCATCTAGCCTACTGTACCATGCTCTTGGAGCTTGTTTAAGACCATACAAGGCTTTATTTAGCTTGCACACATGTGTCTCATCCTCACTGATTTGTACTCTATCGGGTTGTTCAATATACACTTCTTCTTTCAGGAGCCCATTCAGAAAGGCGGATTTCACATCCATCTGGTAGACTTTATACCTCTTGTGTGCTGCCAAAGCTAAGAACATTCTGATAGTTTCTAACCTTACTACTGGTGCAAAAGTTTCATCAACATTTACCCCTTCTATCTGAGTGTAGCCTTTGCAAACCAGCCTGGCCTTGTTCCTCACCACCTTGCCATTTTCATTGTGTTTATTCCTAAACACCCACTTTGTTCCTATGACATTCTTATTAGTGGGTCTTGGAACCAGCTCCCATGTATCGTTCTTCTCAATTTGATTCAGCTCCTCATTGATAGCTTTGACCCAGGTTTTGTCTTGAATAGCCTCTTCAACAGATTTAGGTTCAACTTGTGAGAGTAGAGCAGTAGCTCCCACCATTCTTCTTCTTGTTGTAACTCCTGCTGATGGGTCACCTATGATCTGATCTCCTTGATGAGCACTGGTCTATGTTTTCTTTGTCCTTCTTCTTTGCACCATCTTAGTTGCAAGAGGATCTCTTTCTTCATCTTCAGACTCACTCTTCTCCGAGTCTAAACTTACTTCTTGTTCCTTTTCTTCAGGTTGGTCTGATTCTTCATCTACATTGAAGTCATCTTCTTCATTGTCCTCAGCTTCTCTATTCTGCATTATTTTTCAGTTCTCATCTATTCTCACATCACTGGTAGTATCACTTTTCCCAGCTTATGTAGGAAAACTCTGTAACCTTTTGTCGTTGTTGAGTATCCCACAAAGATGCCTTCATCAGACCTAGCGCTGAATTTTCCCAAGTTTTGCTCCTTGTTCTTCACAAAACATGGGCTGCCAAAGACTCTAAGATACTTGGTTGTTGTCTTCTTCCCACTCCATAGCTCATATGGAGTCTTATCAGTATTGGGCCTTAGTAGAACTCTGTTTAGTAGGTGCATGGCTGCAAATGTTGCTTCTGTCCAAAATCTTGTGTGAAGCTTGGATTCCAGCAGTAGAGTTCTTGTCATTTTAACCACATCTCTATTCTTCCTCTCTACCACCCCGTTCTATTGAGGTGTTCTTGCTGCTACCATCTGATGGTGAATACCATGCTTCTCAAGGTAATCTTCAAAAGCTTCATTTGTAAATTCAGTGCCTTGATCTGACCTCAATACTTTGATCTTCCTTCCACTCTCATTTTTAGCCAATCTTCTGTATCTCTTGAAGCAATTCAGAACTTCTGACTTGTGTTTGAGGTGCATGATGCAGGTCCTTCTGGAATAATCATCAACAAACAAGATGAAGTACCTCTTACCTTTCAACCCTTTTGTTCTCATCAGCCCACACAAATCAGTATGCACAATGTCAAACACTGCTTCAGAACTGAATTCTTTGGTCTTATACTACTTTTTGACATGTTTTCCTTTAGAGCATGCTGAGCAAACATACTCTCTCTCTCTCCTGAGGTCGGGAATATCTCTGATTGTATGAGTAGTGGTCAGCTTCCTCATGTTCTTCTGTGATAAGTGTCCCAGCCTCCTATGCCAAAGTTGATTTTCTTCTTCTTTGGTGAGTAAACAGCTATTTGTTTTGTCTTCATCAATCACATATAAATTTCCTGCTGTTCTCTTCCCAGCTGCAACAGTATTGCCTTCTTTATTCTTTACTTGGCAACCTGTTTTTGTGAATATTACTTTGTGGTCTTCGTTACATAGCTGACGACAGATGCTAAATTATATCTGAGTCCTTCAACGTGTAGAATATCTTTCAGCTTTCCTCTTCCAATCTTTACTGACCCATGACCATTGATGTTGAGTGAATCATCATTGCCAAACTTGACTCTGCCTTCTCTTGATTTGTTTAACTTTAATAATTTACTCTTATCACCCGTCATGTGTGAAGTGCATTCACTATCAAGGATCCACTGCTTATTCTTGCAGTCAGCTTTGAATGCAATTTTAGCTATATTAGCCACCTCCCTTTTAGCTTTATATTACTTCTTTTGAATTGGCTGGAAGATAGCTTTCTCCTTTTTCTCAGCTTTGACTGCACTACTTGTTTTCACTGTGCCATTGAGTACCTTCTCTTGCTCAGGGAGAAGTGTCATGCATCTCTTGGCATTATGGCCATCCTGCCCGCACCTTTCACACTGTTCCAAGTCTGCCAATATAGCAAACTTGTTCTTTGAAACCACTGGTTTGGGTTTCCACCAACAATCCTTGTCAGCGTGTCCTTGCCTTTTATAGTATGTGTAAGAACTCACGACAGGTGTTCTCTTCTGAATTCTGTATTGTCTCCCCCTGTATGCAGCATCGTATCTTCTTAAGTTGGAGACATATATTGGCCTTTTCCACCAACAATTACTCACCTTATGATCCCAAACTCCACAATAAAGGCAATGACCTTGAAACTGCCTCTTCATGGGTCTGATCACAGTTTGTTTTCTTATGTTCATCACTTGCTGTGTAGGCAAAGTAGCTGGCTTCTTTGCTTGTGTGACTTTCATTTTAGTCACCTTCTTCTCCTTCTTCTGTTCAGCTGTAGCCCTCTGCTGACTGAGTTTCTTTTCTTCCTTTTTGTTTGCCACCTAGGTTGCTTCTTTAGATCTTCTTTATTCTCAGCTATCTTCTTCTGAATCACAACCTTCTCTTTCAACTTCTGTAGCACATTCTCATTTTCTTTAACCGATACAGCCTCAGATTACTGCACTTTCTCTACATTCTTCTCTCCTTTTTCAAAACTTGTTTCTCCTATCATTTCAAGCTTCTGCAAGTTCTCTTTGCTATTTTTGAGTTATTGCTGAAGTCTCAGCAACTCTTTCTCCATTTCTTCAATTTTTGAAGCCCTTGAGCCAAGCTCTACTGTAAGGTCTTCACATATTTTGATCTGTTCCTCAAATCTTCTCTTCAAGTCAATATGCTCAGCCCTTATTTCATCGTTTTGACTTTTAGCTTCCTCAGACTTTGCTTCAACTTGTTTCATATGGGCCTCCAACCTTCTTATGGTTTTGCCCCTTCTGATTATCTCCTTTGAAGCTGCTTCCAGCTCAGCTTCAAGATCTGGCTCTTCTTCATCAACTTCCTCTTCCTCTTCAGAGGTTGAGCTACCACCTTGTACTGATACCATAAAGACATACTCATCTGATGAGTCTTCATCTTCCTCCTCATCAGCTTCTTTTGTCTGACTCATATAACTCTTGAATGAGCCTCTCGTCTTCCTTTGTGGGTTGGCAATCTTCTTATTTGATTTGAATGATGATCTTCTCCATCTTGAATTCTGCTCATCATCATCATCCTCATCTTCATCATCAAGTTTCACTTTGCACTGAGAAGCAAAGTGTCCAGTCTGCCTACAACGATAATATCTCAAGGACAATTGTCCTTTTCTTTTCTTAGACCCCTTTTTGAATTTCCTTGTAAAGTAAGCCAATACTTCACCTTCACTTTCTTCCTCATCATCATCATTATCCTCACTGGATGATTCTTTCCTTTCTTTTATCTTCAAGTGTTTCATAGCTTTGAAAGCTGCCTCCTTTGATACCTTTGACATTGAGGAGCTCTCAGTTGACTTTATTCTTATCTTATATGCAATGAGATTGCACTGAAGATCATGCAGAGACATAGAGTTGAGATCTCTACTTTCCTTTATGGCTGCCGCCTTTGAAGCAAATCTCTCAGGCAGAATTCTCAGAATTTTCTTCATAATTGATGAGTCCTTGTTCTTCCCATGACTTCTCAGATCGTTTATAGCGTCAATAACCCTGGTGAAGAACTCTTGAACTGTCTTATTCTTCTGCATTCTGAGAGATTCATATCTCTCCTTGAACACTTGAAGCTTAGCCTCCTTCATTTTGCCATCACCTTCATAGACTTTCTGCAGATTTACAGTCCATAACTTTAGCATACTTAGCATCTGTCAATGCTGAAATGATGACATTTGAGGCCTTCCCATTTATCTCAAACTACCTTAACTCTTCTGGGGTTGGCTCTTTACCTTCTTTCGGAGCCACAAAACCCTCATGTACGCATTTCATCACATTCATGCCCATGGTTGCAAATACCACTTGCATTCTTGCTCTCTACATATGATAGTTGGTTCCATTGAACATTGGAACCTTCTTGCTGTAAGTGGTGCTAGTATTGGTACCGACTTCCATTTCTCAGTATACTAAACAAGTCAAACTTTTAGATCTCTTCAAACTAGTACACCAAGCTGTTAAACTTTAAACTGGTAAACCTGTGCTCTGATACCAATTGAAGTTCTCGACTTCTCCCTAGGATCTACTAGTTTGTGATACTGAGAGGGGGGGTGAATCAGTATCACCACAATTCTCAATTCGCAGGTAAGTGAACAACTTCAACCTTTTCTTAAAAGTGAACTCTTTCTCAGACTTGACTAAGGTAGATCTATTGCTACCTATTAATTACAATAGTCCCCAAAGTCACCTTTCAGACACCTTACCTAATAAACAATTCGGATATTCTTGTTTGGGTCTTCGTTAGGTTATGGGTTGGTTGATACTTTAGCTGCGTTCACAACTCAATTCAAAACACAGAGTGTAAAGCAAATTAAGGACATACGAGATTTATGTGGTTCCGTCAATGTGACGTACATCCACGATGGTAGGGACTCTCCCTTACCGAGACCATCCACTATACTTGAGAATTCCAGTTACAATGGATGTCTTAATTCTCTACTCCTTTCACTATTGCAAATATTAAGCAAGTACAATACAAAGAGTGTCACTTACTGTGTCTACCCTTCTTCTAGTTTGTCTTGCCTCTGTTGAATTGAAAGGCTGCTCCACTGCCGCTTAGAATTTCACCGCAACGCTCTTAACCTCTCTTGAAGAAATCTGAAAATACGTTGAGTTCTTTCCGATGATTCGCCAAATTCTTTCTCTAGGTTGTCTCACACAGCCCCTACTTTCACTGTCTCACGGTCTCACCCGTCTCCTTGTCTCACGGCTTGCCTCACATTTCTTTTTTTTTTTAAGCCCCTATTTTGCCAGATCTTTGACCGTCGACCAGATCTCTTTCTGTCGGATTTGTCACCGTCTGCCGGATCTGTCACCGTCTACCGGATTTGTCTCACCGTCTACCGGATCTATCACCGTCGACCAGATCTGTCTCACCGTCTGCCAGATCTATCTCACCGTTTGCCGGATCTATCACCGTCGACCGGATCTGTCTCACCGTCTGCCAGATCTGTCTCACCGTTTGCTAGATCTATCACCGTCAACCGGATCTATCTCACCGTCTGCCGGATCTGTCTCACCATCGACCGGATCTCTCTTTCACGCCGTCGCCGGATCTCCTCTATCCCAACCGGATCTCTCTCACGCTGTCGCCAAATCTCTTTTTGGCCTAGCCGGATCTGTCACTGTCCCAGCCGGATCTCCTCTGTCCCAGTCGGATCTCTTCTGTCCCAGCCGGATCTCTCTCACACTATCGCCGGATCTCCTCTGTCCCAACCGGATCTCTCTCACGCCGTTGCTGGATCTCTTTCTGTCCCAGCCGAATCTGTCACCGTCCCAACCAGATCTCTTTCTGTCCTAGCCGGATCTATCACCGTCCCAGCCGGATCTCTCTCTCACGCCATCGCCGGATCTCCTCTGTCCAGCCGGATCTGTCTCAGTTGCTGACTGCTGGTGTGCCGGTGGTGTGCCGATCTGCTCAACTGCCGACTGCTGGTGTGCCGGTGGTGTGTCTTTCTCACGGGTTTCTCTCTCTTACCGGTGGTATGCGTAGGTTTTCTATCTGTTTTTCTCAATAGCTGATCCGTCTTTTTTGTTGTCTTTCGATAACCTTTATATACTCTTCCATGAAACCCCAATAGGGTTTACTTGTGGCAAATTTATTGTCTTACCATTTTCATGTGGCTTTTACATTCTTGCCCCTCCATGTGGCTTTTACCTTCTTGCACACTTAAACCTAATTGACAACAATTTCTAATTGACAACACTTACAACCCATACAAGGTTGTGGGAACAACAGTTCTATCTCTCTCTCTCTCTCTCTCTCTCTCTCTCTCTTTACACACTAGTCTTATGAGGAGAAGTATATGAATTGTTGCTAGTTTCCTTGTGAAGGAAAAAGACTATTACCTTATGGAAGGTAAGAAGCAAATTAAGGATATAGAGAAGAAGATAATGCAATTACACTATATTCTCTTTAGTTTGAAGGTCCTATAGAT
Organism: Rhizophora apiculata; assembly: GCA_037832385.1. Lineage (NCBI taxonomy): Eukaryota > Viridiplantae > Streptophyta > Magnoliopsida > Malpighiales > Rhizophoraceae > Rhizophora > Rhizophora apiculata. Next base: position 141,896 of record CM075433.1, on the reverse strand, counting down.
ATCACATGAATTTCTTCATTTCTCATGGATTGAATCAAGTTTGGAAAATTAACTTGAATTTTTGTTTGTATCTCCTCTTGGTTATTACTTATTATACTTAATCAAGCCCAATGTTTACATTTTAAATGCTTATTATGTTTGAGCGAGAGGACTTATTTCTCCCATGTTGATCTTTGCTTGATGCCTTTATTTACGCAACATTTGGTTTAAATTGTAGGATGCCTTCTAAATTCATTATCAACAAAATACATTCTTTGGGGACAACTTCGTGTATAATCAATCTTTTCGGTTTTGTTCAAATTTGTCATAAATTTCATAGTTTTGGAACTTCAAAATAGTTAAAGAACCACTTAAAAAACCACTACCATTTAGTTAAAAAATAGTTGTTTATTCCCTTAAAAAATCATTGCTATTTTTCTTAAAAAGTCGTTGCTATTTTCTTAAAAATAGCTACCTATTCTCTAAACAACTACTACCTAAAATGCCTATAGGTAGTGATTTCATATGTGTTATTATAAGAAGAGAAAACCACCGTGTTAGATCTATTATAGTGCTCATAAATGTAGTAGCCTAAAATCCGTTACATTAGACTTTAAGTAATAGTTTTTGGCTCAAAGGCATAAGTTTTGAACCATTGTCTTAATTCATTTATTTGGTCATGTAAGTAATAATTAAAGGAGGATGATTAGATCATTATAACAGAATTAGAGTAGCTACATGATTATTGCATTTCATTATTAGATGATCTAGTATGGTAACTAGTATAGGAGATACAATAGGTTTAGACAAAGTGATTAGAATGTCCTTGGAGATAATGTGCTTGGATCCCAATTTCCATTTAAGGTGAAAGACATCAAAAATAGGGTGAACCTTGGAGTTAGAAGGAAGTTCAAACTTGTAACCCACCTTGTTAATTCTTATAGATATAAAAAAGGGACCATGGAACCTTGTTGCCAATTTCAAATTAAATTGCTTGACCAGACTAGATTATTTACATGGTTAAGGTTTTAGATAAACTCAATTTCCTTATGGTAAACTCCCTGTCAGTGTGATATTTATTAGTTAACTAATGCATGTGCTCTTAAGGATATGCTAAGTGGTGTATTAACAATTGTAGAGCAGTCTTTTAGGACTACAATTGTTGATTCAATGAAGCCATTGTCACATTTGAAGGAAAATATGGATCATAGATTAGAGGGGAGAATCCATATACCACCTTAAAAGGGGTGAATCCATTGGCTAAGTGATATTGTGTGTTGTATTACCATTGAGCCATTGGTAGTTAGTGGCACCACTTGGAAGGAGTAGTATAAATGGCACATCTCAAATAGTTTTCTAGGCATCTGTTGTCAAGCTTAAATTGACCATTTATCTAGGGATGGTAGGTTGAGGAGAGGTGTAATAGGACTTTTTGAAGCATGACCAATTTTTGCCTAGATTATTGATAAAGACAGGATTTAGATCACTAATGATCACTTTTGGCATACCATGTAACTTAAAGACATTGTCTAAGAAGACCTAAGCTAGTGAATTAGTTATATATTGGTGGGATAGATGCATAAAATGACCATATTTAGAAAGTTTATTAATAACTACCGAGATGACTTCCTTAGTTCCATATTTGGGTAAACTAGTGATGAAATCTATAATAATGCTTTTCTAGATTTCCTTAAGAATAGGTAAAGGTTGTAACAATCCAAGAGATACAAAGTGGTCAAACTTACATTTTTGGCATGTGTCATATTCTTAAATGTAGCCTTTGATATCCTTAGTCATGCCCTTCCAAAAGAAAAGTGATTGTAGCTTTTTTATAGCAACAATGATTCCTGAATGGCCTCTTTACATACCTTCATGCCAAAGTAGAATTAATTACTACTTAAAGGCAATATCATTACCCATGACTAACCTATACTTCCAAAGAAATTGGTCAACCTACCAAGTGTAAGGAGAATTAAACAATTGACCTTATTTTAATTGAGAAATACATCACACCAATAGAGGATCAGTGTTTTATGTGGATTGAATTCTATAAAAAAGGTTAGTGGTCATAGAAGTACGAGCATACAATTGCATTTGGTGGCTTGTAAATTTGGACAAGGCATCTACTGCAACATTTTGCATTCCTTCCTTGTTCAAATCCTCAAAGTTAAAGGCCTTGCGTTTGGCAAGCTAGGTTTGTTGGCTTGAAGTAAATAGCCTTTGATCTAGTAGGTGTTTATGATTGTAATGATCTATCTTCATTTTAAAATGTTTACCCAAAAGATAATGACTCCATTTGGTTAAAACAAAAATAATGACCATTAATTCCCTCTCATACATTGATAGTGTGAGATATTTAAGAGCAAAGACCTTGGTGACGTAGGCAAAGGGATGCCCTTGTTACATTAACAAAGCTCCTATTTTGAGATTAGAAGTCCTTAAAGAAATTAGGTAGTGCTAAAACTAGAGCACTAAGGCTTTTTCAAGGAGTTAAATGCTATAGTAACCTCCTCAAATCAAACAAAAGCTCCTTTCCTAAACAAGTTAGTTGAGGGTTTATTGACCTTGCCATACTCTACAATGAACTTTCTATAATAACCAGCAAGACCCAAGAACCCTTTGAGTTATTAAAGATCAATGGGAATCAATTATATGGAACCTCTACCTTCCTCAAGTCGATTGCCACTCCCTTGTATATGACTTAAATACTCCATCTGCTTCGCTATAAAGAAGCATTTAGACCTTTTGGCATAAGGGTGATGAAATCTCTTTTATTTATTTATTTATTATTATTTTGGCTGATTTTTCTTGTTTTTCCATTTTTATTTTGATTGTTTTAAGGAAAAAATCATAGGGGAGAAAAAAATCCTTTTTTTTTTGTTATTTTTAATAAACTAAAACATTTGAAAAATTTTTTTTCAATACTTTGGAAATAAGAAGGAAAAAAGTTTTAATCTTTATTTGGATTTTTTTTTAGATATTTCTAAAATAAGATAGAAACTATTTCATTTTTTTTCTTAATATTACTCCTTTTTTTCATATTATAGATATTAGAAGGGAAAAAAAGTTTGTGTGGTTGATTTTTACCACATTTACAAAAAGGAACAAAGTTGGATTCCAAATATGAAAAAAAGAAATGTGTTGTTGTAGTTATGATATTTGGAATGTATCTTTGTTGTTTGGTGGCTTTTGGTTAGTTTGTTGACTAGCTTGTCTTTTAGTGAAGAGGATGCTAGGGATATGTTATTGATGAGGAATTTAGGATTTGATCTTTATGGAGGGGTGGAGACTACTAAGTTCTATTTCTAGATTAGATTTGAGTTGGAATGGGTCAAGTAAAGGGAGACAAAAAGGATATGAGTAATTTCATTAATCAAATTGGGTCAAATCAACTTGTTTGATTAATGTAATTTAATTTTGATTTTTTTTTTGTTTTGGTTTTCATTTTAAAATATCTAAAATGTTTATCTTTCTTTGCCCAATGAAGAAGAGGGGGAGGCGGTGGTCTACCAAATGACTATTCATTGTCATTAATGGTGGCACTAGTAACCATATTCTAACAATGTCATCAAAAAACTTGTTTTCATTCGTTGTACAAACTATTTAAGGTACAATTTGACAATCTTGTACAAGAATGGATGACTAGGGATTTGAGATGTGGGCTTTTAAGACTTTTAGTCCTATTTAGTGGAGAGAAAAGTCTTTTTCTCGTGGAATGATGTTGGCTACAAAAGGGACAAAGTTTCTTATTGTCAAAGGGACCTTCAAAGCCTTTTTAATGTATTTTGGCATAACTCCCATATGTGTTCTCCATTAAGGGCTTTCTTTCCTTTAATAACCATTTTGGTTCCTTATAATTGGTGATGACATGGAGAAAATTACTGCCATATCACTATAGCCTTACTTGCTTTTCTTTTTATTGGGTTAGGCTTTATGGATTCTAACCCATTTTGCTTTCCTTTTGCTAGGTGTTAAGCTAGCTTTTGGGCACCTTTATATCCTTTTTAACTTGGCATGGAGTGAACTTTGACTTGGAGATTAAATTTGCATGAAGTCCTCTTCTTTAAAGCTTTGATAGATCCATTTGATAGGCTGACCCTTACGCTTGGATTTTTATTTTTATTTGAAGTCCTCTTCATTTTTTTTGTTCTTTTTTGTTGTAACAAGCTAAGAGTATTACCCATAACTTGTCACCCTTGTTTAACATTGACTGTAATTGGGCTTTCTCTCTTTTCTTTATCCATGATAGGCCAAATCTATATTTATTATAATGTATATGTAATGGACATTGCATATATAAATTTTATAATAGATTATTATTGCATTGTTTTAGTTTTCTTGCTTCAATTTTACTTTCTTTTTTTTTCCTTTTTCCTTTCCCATTTTCTCCTGTTCTCTTTTTTTATTTTCTCTTTATTTTCCTTTTTATTTTTTCCCTTGCTCTCTTTCTCTCTCTCTCTCTCTTTTTATTTTTTTTTTCTGGGTTCAAAATACAACTTTTAATTATAATCTAACTACATCTTTTAAGCATGATTAAAGTACTAACTTTGTAATCTAATTACAAACTTCATAATAGAAATAAGCCTAAAGAGAGAGAAAATGTAGCCTCTTGTTTATGTGAACAAAATAGGAACACAAGACTTACATAAGCATTAAAAACCACCTTGGCACCATCATACCTTTGTTTTGTCTACTTTAAACCTTAATGGTCTCTTGGTGTTCTCTCTCTCTCTCTCTGTGTGTTTCTCTTTGTGTCTCTCTCTCTCTTCTAACATATGATGGATCATGCTTGCAATTTTGAACCTAAAGGAAACAAGAAAAAAGGAAAAAGAAAATGGAATTATAAACTTTATTAAAAGTAACATACTTATTAAAGTCCAAAGTCCAATCGTAGTTTGATTACAATATGAAAATAATGCAATTCATCATATGGTAAGAGGAAAGAGTATTATTCTTCATTTGAGTCTCAAAAAATGCTAATGGGTATCTGCTAAGACTATTAAAATCAGGATCCCACTTAATATTGATTTAAGATGTTAAGGATTAAGTTGTAATTGAATCATATAATCATAAGGTTATACTAAAAATTGAAGAAAAAAAGATTTAACTAACATTAAGAAACATAACTCAAATTTAAATATTTTTTACATATCAACTTAATAATAATAAAGTGAATTATTACAATAATTCTCTTTTTGTATAAGAATAATGATAGCTTTTTTCCTTTATATAATCATTAGAGAATAATTTTTCTAAATTAAAGATCTTCTCTACATCTAATTACTTACTTACTCACCAATATTCAATGTTCAAATTTAAACAACAATATATCTTGGTTTGTTTTTTTTTTTGTATTGTTAATGTGCATGAGCTTTTTAACTTAAAGAGCCTACTCATCATCGCCATCAAATGTCAAAAAATGATACAAAATAGTAGGTCATAATGGGCGAAATAGGTGTAAATGTAAGAAGCTATTGTGTTGTGTAATCTACAATATGTTTTAGTCTAAAGAAATAAAAACTTAAAAACTATTTATAAAGAAAATGAGAATTTTATGATCAAATCATGATTATATTAAGCCTATAATTTGGATTGAAACTCTACCAAGATCCTACTTCAAAGAAATCCTAATGCGATCTAGATCATTTGCTTCATGTATGATTTTAACAACCTTGGTATTCACATAAAAGCCTCCAGTTGTTGGACCTTGACCCAATTTCAAAAGGCTACTCCTTAGGATCCCCAAAAGTCCAAATCTGCCTTAAGCATCATTGGGCTTTTGAGGTGCCCTCTCTTTTCTTAGTTTAGGGCCAATTAAGGTAGCATCACATTCATAATTTTAGGGCCTAAGGCTTATTGCAAATAGTTAAAATACAATACCAATAACATAATAATTACAAAAGGGCTCATGACCAATTATATAAGGGAACTAATTTCACATAAAGGTCCATAACAACATATAAAAACCTTATAACAACACATGGAAGTTCATGATAGTAACATTAAAGTTCTTGGTTCACCAATTAATTGAAGGGAACTAACATGGTTATATTTGATATTTATTGTCATTTAAATATAGTCTTAAGTTTTTATTATTATTCTTAATGAAGTTTGATTTTAAAATTTTTTACTTTCTTTTGTAGGAAGGAAGTATAGTGAATAATTGGAATCAAATTTAGGTTATGAAAGAAAAAAAAAATGAACAGAGGAGTTGCCACAATATAAAAGGGGCATGAAAAGAAAAAGAAAATGTATAAACTGATGGGCAAAGAACAAAGGAAAAAAAAAAAGGAAAAGAACAAGAAGCAAAAGAAAAGGATTGGCAGCAACATGAATGAAACAACTTCAAAGTTGTTTCAAAATTTTGTTTTCCTAGAAATTTTATTTTTATTAAATTCTAGTTTGTTTTTTATTATTTCTATCATTAACTAATTTTCTTATCTAGGGCTATGGTGTAACTTATCATATTTATGTAGTGTTCTTTTACTTTTAAGTTATTCAAAAAGCTTAATTTCATAATGAGTAGGTGTCATTACTATTAATGCTTTTAAAAGTTTGATCATTTTGTAAATTTATTTGATATGTATATTTAAGATCAAGGGGAGATGCCTTGCAATAAATTCCAATAATATATACCATGAATTGAATGAAGTATAAAGTTATACAAATAAGATTCATGCATTAATGGTTAGTGGATTCAGAAGTTTGTACTTAAGGTAAGGTAAGGTTTTTCACAAAAGTTAATGCCTTTTATCTAAGTAGATCTACATGAAGATATAGTAAATATAGATTTAATGTATCTTGAAAAAGACTATTAAATAATATAGAAAATTTTATTATCTTATAAGCAAAAATATCATTTTGGTAGTACTTTAGAAAGAATTTTGTGTAACTTTCGTGTTGTAAGGCAATGTCCTAACATCTTCTATCGTAACTTTCATTATTTAGTGCCTAATTTTTTATAAAGATTTTGTTTGTTCTTATTTAGCTTTTTAATATTTGCATTTGATCTTCCAATTAAAATTAAGATAAATAATTATCTTATTATGTATTTGCATATGATCCTTTTGGGACAACATTATATTCATTTTTATATTATTGGAGCAACTAGCCTACTTACTAGTAGTCATTCATTTGCATTAAGTTATTAGTGTCATTGTTGAGTGTTGTAAATTTAAATAACATTGAAATTTTTCATTTAGATTTTAATTTAGAATTTAAATTTAGTTTATTTTTATTTTGCAAGGTTTTTGCTTAGTGTCTTACATGATCTAGTAGTGAAGTTTTTGTGCTATTTTATCCTGAAATAAAAAGAACAATGCACAAGTTAAGTAAAAAACAAAAGAATAGAGATATCAAATGAAGAAAGATATGATTGTGCTATTTTATCCTGAAATAAAAAGAATAATGCACAAGTTAAGTAAAAACAAAAGAATAGAGATGTCAAATGAAGAAATATATGAGACGGATTAGTCATTACTAGAGTATATAAGGCCTTTAGTTATAGGAACAACTTTATGCATTAAGAGGCCAACCAATTAAGAAAATATTTTTGAAATCAAGCCAACTATCATTCAAATGGTTTAGATTTTGATTTAATTTAGTGATTTACTTAATGATGATCGAATTGCTAATGATGCTAGTTTTTCTAAAGATTTGTGATACTTTAAGCACAATTGTGTTTCAAATAATTCTATTAGTTTAAGATTGTTTCCTTTCTCTCAACATGTAAAAGGAAACATGGACTTAACTCTTTATTTGTAGTATTTAATATTACTTAGGACATAATGACACAATTATTTTTTGCAAAATTTTCTTATGTTTTAAAATCACTAAAATACATAATGATATCATTACTTTTACATAGTTAAAGATGAAGTCTTTATATAAATCATGACATAAATTCAAAGATTTGTTTAGCAAGTGCTTGCATCATGGTTTTCTTTTTTGGTTTATAGGTGCAAACCTTCTATAATTGTTTCTCTCTCACTAATTGTTTTATGATTGATGTGATAGCAGGTGATACCATAATGACAATAATACCATAAGAGGAATATAACTTATTAGAAGTAATGACCTCTAATAGTTATTAATGACAATTAGATATATTAGTAGTAAGGAGAGCTATGGGGAGTTCCATGAAATAGAAACCTTCAATATTTTATTTACTTAAATTGAAGTAATAAATAAGAAGATTGACAACATAAGTGTATCAGCCATGCATGTACAAAGTGTGAACTATTAATTTTGTGGAAAAGAATAGGCTAGTATGAAATGACAAGTGAGTAATCCTTTCTCACAATCAGTTGAGCATTTTAATTTTATTGGTAATTATAATATGCAGTTAAGGTGTAATCCCCACTCCAACATTTATAGTCTTAGTTGGTGAAATCATCCAAATTTTGCATAGGATAACAGTAGCCTAATTAAGTAGTCATTTGTAGGATTTCTAGCTTAAAAGAAGAAGTTTAATTTGCAAGAGTTTAAGACAAGATTCATTTTCACAACTAAAATCAAGAATTAAGACCAAGAATCTTTTATCAGAAACTTGGAATCACAATTAGGGAATTTAGCCAATATGCTATTTGAAAGACTACATTACTCTTTACCTAGTAACACAAAGAAAACCCTAAAATACAAGTGAAAGTGATAACTATAAGGAATGGAAAAAAGCTTGAAAAATTTAAAGAAAAAAGCAAATGAAATTTAAGTGAGGAGATCAAAAGTCCTCCAAAAATATAGGTTAAACCTTATAGCTCTTGCAATTATTTTCTTCCAAAGATGAAACAACATTAAATAGATAATTAATTCTCTAAAGTCCTTGAATTTTTGAGAAATTGAATGCTAACATTCCTTACAATCAAATGTCTAATTATGCAAAATTCTTGAAAAGAATTTTGGCAAATAAGAGGAAATTATAAGAATTTGAAACTGTAAAGTTGAATGAGAAGTATCCTTCAAGGAGTTTTAATATTCCTTACACTATCAATTATTCTCATTTTGATAATGCTTTATATGATTTATGGGCAACTATTAACTTTATGCTTTTCTCTGTTATCCATATATGTTTTAAAGAAAAGCTTGACTTTTTACCCTAAAGAGCACAATGAGAGCCACAAGTAAAACACTGAATTCAAACCCCAATAAAGCAGAATCAAGTTTAATAATAATAATAAAAAAAACATTGATACAATGTTTATTAAGAAAATATGAATCAAAAGTATAAATTAGAATTGGAATGCCACAAGAGTAATCTTGATAAATTCCAAAGTTCTTAAAAGAAGTAAAGAGCAAAGTCTTTCAAATTTATTAAAAATTAATCAACTATTCCCCACAAAAAAGTGTTACATGCCTATATATAGAATTCAAGAAAAAAAAAAAGAAATAACAAATTACCTAACAAGTTATTAAATAAAGGATTGAGTGGATTGGATTTAAATAAAGACATTGACCAGCCTATTACAATTATAAAATAACTAAGTGACACACATGACCTCCCCCAAAAAGTAAGGTATGTGACTAAGTTGTGAAAAGAAATATAACTATATGACACCCTCTACCTCTCATTCTTCTGCCTATGTTGAAATTTGAGGTTTAGTCTTCTTTATTGAGCTCATCACTATAATAGCAATCATATTCTTCATTAGCATCATTTTTGTGCAAATTAAGAGTCCTTTTTTGTTGTCCTCTTCACAAATTGGTTATGGTAGCATCTTGCTTCTCTAGTTTGTTCATAATTTCTCCAAACATAATGTTCATTCTCTCAAATTGTTGTTTCATTGCTTTGAGCATGAATGATTCACCTACCTTTCCATTTAACACGATTGAAACCTAAATAGAATTATTAGAAAAACAATTTCACAATACTCTCTTGCATATTTTACTTCACTCTTTCACAGTATGACACTCACATTCAAGTTCACACATTATATAAATTAGAACTTTTTATATAATATTGCTTACTCCACTTTTCTTTTTCTCTCTCTTAACTTTTCTCTCTTAGTTCTTTATTGAACTAAACAATTTTCAATCAAAGTTGCTTTGTAACAAACTAATTTTAACAAATCAAAATCAAAAAATTTAAAAATGCACAATGAATAAAGATTGTGAATTAGAAGAAAATAAGTAGATTAAATTACAAAACACAAAAAAAGATTAATGAGATCCAAATCATTAGAGAAACTAAAAAAAAAATAAAGTTTATTCCTTTAATTAGGATAAGGTTTTCTTATGTTGTATGATGCCCAATTAGGAAGAAAATAAAGCTTCTATTTTCCTTTGACATAATCAAACAAAATTTATTTATTAGATAGGAAGGAATTAACTACAATCTTTCTTTACCTATTTTAGCCAAATTAAATAGAATTCTTTCTTTTTCTTTTTCTTTTTTTTTTAGAATAAAAAAAAAGATAAAGTAGGTTTTGAAGATTTAAGAAACAAAAGGGGTATAAAATGTGATAAAAAAAATACAAAAGAAAAACTTATATTTAGATAAGTAAACTTGATTTAAACCTTGCTACTCTAATACCAAGATGATGCAAACCAAAGAGTATAATGAGACCTATAAGCAAAACAAGGGATTTGTACCCCATGAAAGAAAAATTAGGTTTAACAAGAGTATAAAAAAAATCTTGATCCACTTTTTATTAAGAAAATACATATTAAAGGTATAAATCAAAACTAGAATACTATAAAAGCAATTTTGATAAATTTCAAAGTTCTCAAAAGAACTAAAAAAAAAAAATTTCCCAAATTTATCAAAAATCAATTAGTCAACCTCCACAAAAGAGAGTTACATGCCTATATATAAAGTTGAAAACAAAATAGTTGTTATTCTCATAGTCTTATATGAGTTGTAATTATTATCAACTAGGTTTACGAGTGTAAGAAAGTAAACCACATGGAAGGGCAAAAAGGTAAAACCACACGGAAGGGAAAGAACGTAAAATTGCCGCGTAAACCCTATTAGGATTTCATGGAATAGAATATATAATGGTCTTCGAAGACAAAGAACAGTGTGCGTCGGCAATATTGAGCATTCAGCAAAACTTAGACAATCGACCAACCAAAGAGAACACCACCGGTAAGGACGAAGAGAGTGAACAGTGCCGTCAAGTGAATAGTAATCGCACAGTGAAGCTGTTGGACGAAGAGAGAGAAAATGCCTGGAAGAGAGAGAAAGGACGTCGTCGGAGATAGGAGAGAAACGGATATAACAGCGAGACGGTCGGCAAGGAGACAGCAAGGCACACGGCAACCCTACACCATCGGTAGAAAAGAGAGACGATCGAAGCGGCTGGTGAAGGGGGGCGACGGCAGAACGATACAGAAGAGAGAGAGAACCATCGGCAAAAACAGAACCGCCGAGAGAGAGAAAGAGTTGACAGGAAGGAGAGAAAAAGAAACCCGACGGCCAGAACAGAGGAGTCAACGGGAAGGAGAGAAAGAAAACACAATTCAGCCAACCAAGTGAGCCGACGGCAGAACAAGGGAAGAGAGAGAAAAGAAGGAGAAAAATCATACACGGCCAAATCGGAGACCGTCGGCAGGAAGAAGAGTGACGGCTAGACAGGGCTGAATGGCAGGACGAAGAAAAGCAGACCATCAGCAGAAAAGGAAGGAAATCCAGCCAAGTGGGTGAACGGAAAAGAGAAATCCGGTGAAGAGAGAGAAATCCAGCGAGAAGAGAGAGAAATCTGGCGGTAGGAGAGAGAAATTCGGTTGGACGGTGAGAGAGAAACGGACAGGCAAGCCGTGAGACAGTAAGATTGTGAGACAAGGAGACGGGTGAGACAGTGAGACGGTGAAAGTAGTAATTGTGTGAAACAACGTAGAAAAGAAATTCGGCGAAGCACGTAAAGAATTCAACGTATTTCCAGATTTTTTCAAGAGAGCTTAAAGAGCGTTGCGGTGAACTCTAAGTGGCAGTGGAGCAGTTTTTCAATTTAACAGAGACAAGACAAATTAGAGGAAGGGTAGACACAGTAAGTGACACTCTTACACAGCAATAGTGAAAGAAGCAGAGAATTAAAGACATCCATTGTAACCTGAATTCTCAAGTATAGTGGATAGTCTCGGTAAGGGAGAGTCCCTATCACCATGGATGTACGTCACGTTGACGGAACCACGTAAATCTCGTGTGTCCTTAATTTGTTTTACATTCTGTGTTTTAAATTGACTTGTGAATGCAGCTAAAGTATTAGCCAACCCATAACCTAACGAAGACCTAAACAAGAACATCCGTATTGTCTGCTAGGCACGGTGTCTGAAAGGTGACTTTGGAGACTATTGTGATTAGTAGGTGGCAATAGATCTACCTTAATCGAGTCTGAGAAAGAGTTTGCTTTTAAGAAGAGGTTGAAGTTGTTCACTTACTTGCGAATTACAAATTGTGGTGATACTGATTCACCCCCCTCTCAGTATCATGAACTAGTAGATCCTAGGGAGAAGTCGGAAACTTCAATAGTAAATCCAAAATAGAACAGGAAATAACAAACTTAATTGACAAACTACTAAATAAAGAATTGAGTGAATTAAGATTAAATTGAGACATTGTTCAACTCATCACAATTATAAAATAATTAAATAACACATATGGCTACCCTAAAAACCAAGGTATGCAACTAAGTTGTGAAAAGAAATAAGGTATATGATAACAATCGAATTTTACATAATATTTTACCTTATATTTAATATCTTATGCATATTTGTTAGTTTAAATGATGTAATTTGACTAGTATCTCACTTAGTTGTTCATATGCCTAATTATTAGAAAAGTTTGGTTAAATTTAGTTTTTACGCATTTTACGTATTGTGGCTATTTCTCAAGTTGCAGGAGGTTTTTTTCATCAAAATAAATTTCTATGGATAGCTAAAAGACTGAGCTACAACTTCCATAAAGAAACCACATGCAAATTTTGAACCAATTGGATAAGGCAAAATATTGAACTCTAATCACAAAAGGGGCGCTGGACAAAGCAGATCAGCCACGCATTGCTTAGCTTTTTGGCCATATCTTATAAACAGGAATGATTTTATCTACAAAATTTGAGTCATTGGAAAGCTAACCCAAAGAGCTACAACTCTCCTGAAGACAACAGAAGAAGATAAGGCCATCCCAATAGAGTTATGCATGGGTGAAGTTCAATAAGCCTCCGTAGAGCAGGAAACTTTACTAATTTGTATGTTTTGGGCCTAATCCATTCTAGAAGGTTGGAAGAGTTTCAAGGCAAGCAAGAACTGGTCAAAGGAGTATTAAGTACAAGCATTGGTAAGAGGCAAGTGTGGACTGCATTGGGAAGGAGAGAATAACCTTGTGACATGCTGCAACCTTGGGATCATGAACGACTAAGAGAGTTTTCAATTGCAAGGAAGAGGAAGAGATGGTGAACGGACATAGAAAAAGGATGGTCACGGGTTGTAAAAAGGACAGACGAAAATAGCTTCATTCTTCTCATTTTGCATTTCTCTTTACTTTCATTCTATGACCATGTAAATCGTTTTAACTCTGGGGTTCTTAAACTCATGTACTTGGAGATTATGTTTTATCATTGAATGAATGCATTCTGATTTTCTTATTCTAACCTTATTTCTTTTGATTACTTAAGGGGATTCTTTAGGTGATAATACTAATTAGTTTTGGGTGAGTTGAAGAGTGTCTTGATTACTTAAGGGGATTCTTTAGGTAATAACTTGAGTCACACATAGGATGAGATTAAGGGGTAGATTTGCTACTTAGGTTAGTGAACTCTAGTGCTTAAGCTAGTTAGATTGCATAATAATTGTGCGATAGCAAGCTTTGTGTGAGTCATAATTAGTCAAATTTAAGCTATTGTCTAGATATTTTAGGGAATGTAATGTCATTTAGTACAAGATTTTGGCTAAAACTAAGGCTAACCAACTAGACATATATTCCTATATCCTTAAGACTTGAGGATAGGTCATCAGGGTTCAAAAATTACTAAAATTAGTCTCACATCATATAGTCATAAAATACATGGATTTATTAGGAGAAAACTAGGGTCATGCCATTAACTACGAGCCTTTGGGTCATCCTAATAATTGATTTGATTGACACGATAGTCGAATTTATCAAATTTTGGCACCTTTGCTAGAGAACCTAGGTATGTTTATGACCTTTTCTTATTTATTTGTAAATAATTAATCATTGTTGTAAATGTCTTACTGCTAGTCACAACTAAAGAAAGGAAGGGAAGAACATTAATTTTAAGATAGGATAATCCATCTTAGCTGGTTCTTTTTCTTCCTCAACTACCTCATAAGGCCTTCTACCAATGTTCGACTAGCATAAGCTTTCTTTTGACTTTCCTTTTCACTTTCTACTCATTATTGTTATTTGTTTCATGTTTGCTTCAGTTTATTCACTAATTACTCTATCGATTTAACTCTAATTTGTCTATTCCTTTAAATGTCTAATCAATGTTCTTTATATTTTATTGGTTTTGTTGTCATTCCTTCTAGCTTTGCCCTATTTTGTTCTTTTTAGCTGTTATCTATTCCATTTTCATATTGACTTAGCTGCTCATTACTGTTTAAGGTTGTTCTAGTCAATTGCATTTCTTGGTTGTTTGCTCTTGTTCTATTTAGAACTATTTTAACTTTGTTTCATCTTTATTTTGCATGGTTTGCATAGTGTATGACTAGGTCATTTAGCCATTTATTGTTAGATTTTGACTCATAAATAGAATGAACATTGAGTATATGTCATAAGACTGCACAATCATCATCGGTTCCACCCACTTTATCTTTAAATAGATTTATTAAGGAAGAATATCAAGAACTGGAGCTAGTCAGGGATAACAACATGGCTAGGAATAATGGAAATAACAATCAAACTTTGAAAGAGCTAACGACACTCGATATTAACTACCAACCACTGTGTATTCAATATTTAGATGTTAAAGCTAACTTTGAACTTAAATATGGACTCATTCATTTGTTGCTTAAATATCATGGCCTTACAGGTGAAGATCCCTATAAACATCTTGAGAAATTTCATATTGTCTATTTGAAAATGAGATTACAAGGGATCTCCGAGGACTATATTAAGATCTTAACATTTCCATTTTCTTTGAAGGGAGTTACAAAAAATTGGTTTTATTATCTCCATCCCGAGGTCATTTTGAGTTGGAATGTTATGAAAAAGGCCTTCATGGAAAAGTTTTTTCTTGCCTTTTGTACTATTACCATTCCAAAAGAGATTTGCAAGATCTGACAATTTAATGGCGAGACCCTTTATGAATACTGGAATTGATTTAATAAGTTATGTGTGAGTTGTCCATTTCACTAGATATCAGAACAACTTTTGATCCAATACTTTTATGAAGGTCTACTTCCAAAGGATTGTAGCATGATCGATGTAGCAAGTGGTGGCACACTGATGGATAAGACACCCTAGGCCGCTTGAGCATTGATTGAAAATATGGCAATGAATTCCCAACATTTTAGCATGAGGGCAACAATTCCATCTCGAGGAGAACATGAGGTATTGGCCATATGTCAAGATCATCAAAGAGTGGAGCACCATCTTGATGAACTTACCTCACTTGTAAGGAGATTGACTATAAATCAACAACAACCGAGCTAAGGGAGTTCTCGACTTGCCCCTAGGAGACAAGTTTGTGGTATTTATGCAAGTTTAGGGCATCCTACTATCTCATGCCTAACATTGGTGGAGGAGTCATAAGATTAAGTCCTTCCAGCGGGAGGATATCAAGGAAGGCCATATCAACAGGAAGATCGACCTCAGTATGACCCATACTTAGTCACATACAACCTAAGGTGGTGTGATCATCCTAACCTTTGGTATAGGAACTCAAGATGAACATTGTAAGAGCAACCAAGACAACCACCTTGGAAATTTGGCCAAGGTCAGCACCAATAGTAATTGTATGGCCAGACACATCAACCACCTCTACCTAGGTTCAAGTCATCTTTAGAGGATATGATGAAGCAACTAATGACTTATACCACACAGCTGGCTAATCAAAATATTTAATTCTAATAGCAAACTAACTCGGCTATCCAAGATCTGTGGACACAGATGACTCAATTAGCCACTTCAATGAATACCCTTCAACAACAAGTCTCTGGGTAAATGCCAAGCAATCCATCCTAATCCAAAAAGGGGTGTAAATGCCATTAAATTAAGGTCCATAAAGGTGTTAAACGAGCAACTAAGGCCAATGAAGGAGAAGGAGGAAAGACAATCATCTGCTTTAAACTTGAACAAGACCCAGATGAGCTAAGAAGATCAAGCCACCAAGGGAAAGGAGATAGCTAATTGATCCATTGAACCTTTCCCATTTTCTCAGAGGATGAAGTCTAAGAAAAAGGATGACATACTAGACAAGGATAAGAAAAATCTAGAGATGTTTTGGAGGGTGGAAGTTAACATTTCGCTTCTCGATGCAATCAAGCAAATGCTGAGGTATGCTAAGTTTTTGAAAGAGTTGTGTACGAATAAGCAGAGGTTCCAAGGAAGGGAGAAGGTTAGCATGGGACAGAATGCATTGGCTTTTATACAACCTCTATCACAAAAATGCATGGATGCTGGTACTTTCACAATTCCTTGCATTATTGGTAACCAAAAGTTTGATAGGGTCTTGCTGGATCTTAGAGCTTCAATCAACATTATGCCTCTTTTGGTGTTTATTGAGCTAGATCTTGGACCATTAAAGGGAATAAATTGGTTATCCAATTGGCCAATACAAGTAACACTTATCCACTTAGAATAGTTAAGGATGTTCTAGTGTAAGTCATTAAGTTGATCTTCCTCATTAACTTTTACATTTTATAAATGGAAGGCGAGACACAAAGCAGCCATTCACCAATTATTTTTGGTTAACTGTTGCTTAAAATGGCACGAACTAAAATTAATGTGCACTCAAAGGTGTTGTTGATGGAATTTGGTGACTTGATTATTCAATTTAACATTCTTGGTACCATAAAACACCCATCAAAGGATCATTCTTTATTCCATATTAAGCTCATCAAGGATTTGGTGGAGGAAGTGCAACTCAAGCTTGAGAAGGAATTCTCAAAGATAGCTCATTTTGATGACTCTTTGACTTATGACACGACCCTTTTTCGAGGACAAGGAGTCAAAGAAGGTGTTGAATTTGAACAAAAGAAAGAAGTGCCATTCAGCCCAAAACAACTTGAAAGAAGTGGTAGAAACAGAGTTGATCAAAATAGTTTAGAAAGTGCACTATCTCCCTCTTGTCTAGTTCCTTGGCTTGGTGCATAGCTTGGGAATGATGTGTGTAGCATCTCTAATTCATGCACACTTAAAGGATTCCCTAAGAGGCTAGAACAACTAGTGTAATTGGTAAAATAACAAGGCATGGATAGATTAGAATCGAGAATAACAAAGAAGACTTAATTAGAAACAACTGAGAGTAAGTTGATCAGACTTCTCTCATCTATTGAACAATCTCCTGAGCTTGATATGAAGCCTCTTCCAGAGCATCTAAGGTATGCATTCCTAGCTAAGAATAGCAAACTTCTAGTGATTATTGCTAGGAGCCTTGATGAGTTACAAGAAGCTCAATTGCTTAAAGTTTTATAGGAGCACAAAAAGGCTATTGGCTAAACACTTAGGGACATTATGGGGATTAGGCTGGCAATTTACATGCGTAGAATCTTCCTTAAAGAAAAAGCCAAACCTGTGAGGCAATGACAATGAAGACTTAACCCACTTATTCTTGATGTCATGAAGAAAGAAGTATCCAAATTGCTCCAAGCTGGAATTATTTATCTAATCTCGGACAATGATTGGGTGAGTCTGGTCTAAGTGGTGCTGAAAAAATTTAGAGTTATGATAATGAATTATTGCCAATTTATGTGCAAAATTCTTGGTAAGTGTGTATAAACTACCGGCTGCTTAACCAAGTGATGCGGAAGGATCATTATCCCTTACCTTTTATTAATCAAATTCTTGAAAGATTATCTAGGAAATCTCACTTCTATTTTTTGGATGGTTTTATGGGATACTTTTAGATTTACATCATCCCTAAGGATTAAAAGAAGACTACTTTCACATATCCTTTTGGCACTTATGCCTACCAGAGGATGCCATTTGGTTTGTGTAATGCTTCGGGCACTTTTCAACATTTTATGGTAAGTATTTTCTCTAATTTCTTGGAGGATGACATGGAAGTTTTTATAGATGATTTCATCGTCTAAGACTCCTCTTTTGATGAATGTTTAGAAAGATTATCTTGAGTTTTTAAGAGGTGCATAGAAACTCACTTGTTCCTTAATTATGAAAAATGTCACTTCATAGATTGAGCATGCTAAGAGCTAGATTTTAGGTTGCTTGGCCATTTTGATAAATGGAAACTATGTGAGGATATTTGAGCCTAATTGAATGGATTACATCACATGCCACTTTCATCATTCTTTCATGAGTGTCCACTCCTAGGAACTTTGCACATTAGAACTTGCTCTCATTCTTTATCAAAATCACATGACAATTGTAAGCATGAAAATGATAGAGACATCTTTTACTTCTTGAGTTTGGGCCAAATAAGTCAACCCTTATAAATTATGACCATTGCTAGCCCCACTAAGCCTTAAGTTTGCTTGTTCATTCTCAACCATTATATGTTCACAATTGATACCCCTAGACATTACAGAAAGAGCTTTTGATTTAAGTGTGGGAGAATCCCTTTCATATGCTTGAGGACAAGTATGATTTAAGTGTGGGGGAGGGATTGTAATTGTGTGGGGTATTCAGCCAAGCATGTAAAAAAAAAAAGCATTCATTTAAAAAAAAAATCATAAGAACCCAAGTAAAAATCATCATTTGGGTGTGTTTTAGGCAGAAAAGAATAAGAAAATTAGAATGATTGGAAGAATTATGTGGGTATTAGAAGAAAGACAGAACAACGAGAAGAGTATTTTGTTTGATATTATTTACATTGTGGGAAACCTTCACCTTTAGGTTAAAAGCTCTTTGTTCAATGATCTTTTATCTCTCTTCTCTATTTTCCCTACCTTGGAATGACATTGTAGCCTATTCATCCCTTATTTTTACCTACCCAATGCATTACAACCTATGACCTTATTACAACCTGTGAAAGTCCTCATAATTTTGTATTACACCTATATTAAGTGGTGGAAATTTAGAATGATTGCAAGTATATAGTTGTGTAGATTGTCTATGGAGTGTGTTTTAAGTGCAAATAAGTCCTTAAATCCTTAAGAGAATTAAGAGAATTTATGAGGACTTATCACTCAGCCAAAGTTTCTCATATGATGGCAACATGTGTGTGATTTTCATGATGTATATGAATGAGAACCATTATATGTGGCGTTGTCCAAGTTTGGTTGTTTGTTTTCTGATGTGTTATTCTTAAACCTAGGAAGTCATTTGAAGTAGGAAATATCTAGGAAAGGGTCACATCTTGTATAGACATAACATTTATAGGATGGGAAGTTTGAGGGACCCTTTAGAGTTATTTTCTTTTGCTTTGCTCAAGGATGTGCAAACATTTAAGTGTGAAAGAGTGATAACAACTAAGTTTTGCATAATATTTTGCCTGATACTTAATATTTTATGCATGTTTTATAGTCTAGATGATGTAATTTGATTGGTTTCTCACTTAGTTGTCCATATGTCTAATTATTAGAAAAGTCTGGTTAAATTTGGTTTTTACACAGTTTACATATATTGGCTATTTCTTAGGTTGTAGGAGGTTTTTTTCAATGAAATTAATTTCTATGGATAGCTAAGAGGCTGAGTTGCAACTTCCTTAAAAAATACCACGTGCAAATTCTGAACCAATTGGACAAGACAAAATATTGAAGTTTGATCATGAAAGGGGCGTTGGACAAAGTAGATCAGCCGCGCACTGCTTAGCTTTTCAGCCATATCTCATAAATGGGAAGGATTTTAGCTACAAAATTTGAGTCGTTGGAAAGCTAACTCAAAGAGTTACAACTCTCCTGAAATCAACAGAAGAAGATAAGGCCATCCCAATAGAGTTATGCATGGGTGAAGTTCAATAAGCCTCCATGGAGTAGGAAACTTTACTGATTTGTATGTTTTGGGCCATGATACTCCACCATCTGAATTTAGGACCTGGAATCATGTCCAAAACAATTGGGATTATTGTCCAAGTTGAGGCCTAATCCATTCTAGAAGGTTAGGAGAGTTTCAAAGCAAGCAAGAACTGGTTAAAGGAGCATTAAGTACAAGCATTGGTAAGAGGCAAGCGTGGACTGCATTGGGAATGATAGAATAACCTTGTGACATACTGCAACCTTGGGATCATGAATGGCCAAGAGAGATTTCAATTGTAAGGAAGAGGAAGAGGTGGTGAATGAACATAGAAAAAGGATGGTCATAGGCTGAAAATAGCCTCATTATTCTCATTTTGCATTTCTCTTTTCCTTTATTCCATGACAGTGTAAATTGTTTTTAACTCTATGGTTCTTGAACTCATATACTTGGAGAACATGTTTTATCATTAAATGAATGCATTCTAATTTCCTCATTCTAGATTTATTCTCATTTGGTCACTTAATGGGATTCCTTAGGTGATAATACTGATTGGTTTTAGGTAAGTTAAGGAGTGTCTCGAGAGCTATTAATTGGTAACTTTAGTCACACTTAGGATGAGATTAAGGGGCAGATTTGTTACTTAGGTTAGTGAAATATGGTGCTTAGGCTAGTTAAATTGTACAATAATTGCGCAATAGCAGGTTTTTTATGAGTCATAATTAGTTGAATTTAGGTGATCATCTAGAGATTTTAGGGAGTGTAGTGTTGTCTAATGTAAGATCTCGATTAAGACTGGGCCTAAACAACTAGACATACATTCTTATATCCTTAGGAATCGAGGATAGGTCATTAAGGTTCAAAAATTATTAGAATTAGTCTCATATCATATAATTGTAAAATACATTAATTCATTGGAAGACAACTAGGGTCATGTCATTAACTACAAGCCTTCGAGCTACCTTAATAATTAATTTGACCAATGTGATAGTCAAATTTGTCAATATGCGGCTAAATCTAGAATTCAACCAAAATTCCTCAATTAAGTTGTTCTTAAATTTGTATAAAGTTTATTGAGCCTTAATCCTTTTGTAATGCATTTTCATTTTAGTCCAAATAACTTTAATAAGCCCATTTAAAGCTTCTTGCAACCTTTTATCTTTAACTCTTGTTATTGGATCTCTATGTATGTGCAATGAATCACTACATGTGTTGACTTGATTTTGATTAACAACTTAAGTACTTTAGTTGGTAGATAGGTCTATTAAGTATTAAAAAAAGGTGTAAAGGAGGATGTACTACTACAAGGTGACAAGTTTATTTTTCTATAAATTTTATTATTTTAGATATGGAAAAGGAACATGAGGTACATCTTATTTTAATAAGAAATTTTCTAGCTATAGAATATTAATGGACATGTAATAAAAAACGTTAATCCTCAGAATACAAAATGAACAAGTCATATTTACTATTTTTAAACCTAAGAAATATCCCTCTAATTATGATACTTGTTTCATAAAAGATACTATTAATTATAAGGTTATTGAGTTCTTTTACGAAGATAGGTTTGAAGATTCACTTGAAGCTTGCATTGTAGAATCAAAGGAAAATTGTTAATTTGTTGGAGGCAAAACCACCATACTTAAGAAGCAAAGAGATAAAATTTGCAGCTTTAGATAGACCTCATGCCTTTTGACCAAAACTTTCAATTGTAATGCCCCATACATTTAAACATAAACCCTTACCTTCTCATTTATACTACGCAATTTTAGATGGTTCTTCCCTTTTAACTATGATTATCTCCTCTTCTTTGAAATATTTGATGAAAGAGAAACATTTAAGAGTTTTAAAAGAGCATGAGAAAGTCTTAGGGTGGATAATAGGTAACATTAAGGGAATTAGCCCTTCAATATGCATACACCAATTTCTCATGGAATGAGCCTACAGACCCACAATTCAAGCCTAAAAAAGGTTGAATTTGAGCATACAAAGTGTGGTAAAGGTTAAGGTGATTAAATTACTTGATACAAGTTTGATCTATCTTATTTTTGATTGCTCATAGGTAAGTCTAGTGCAAGAAATTGAAAAGAAAAAAGAAGTTATGATTATTGTCAAAAGTGATAATAATGAATTGATTTATACTAGAATAGAGACTAAGGTTAAGAATTTGTATTGCGAGCCAATATCATAGCATTTTTTATCTTGGCTTGGTTTCGTTGGTTAGCACTTAATTTTCCTTTTCTTTTCTTTTTTTTTTTTTTTAAGATTTTGATTGTTTTTATTTGGATTTTTAATCTTTCCATTCAATTTGCCGAATGAAATTAAAATCAATAATTATCTTGGTACTTGTTTGCTTGTTACCCTTGCGAGATGATACTTTATTCACCTTTTATTTTATTTAAGCCACTGGTGCACTTGCTAATAGTCACTCACAAATATCAAGTTTTTGGTGTCGTTGCCAAGGAATGCAAATCTTGATAATATCGAATCCCTTTAATCTAGGTTTTGATTTGGAATTTAAATTCATTTTTTGCAAGGTTGTTGCTTAGTGCCTGACATGTTATAACAGTAAAGATCTTGTGCTATTTGATCCTGAAATAGGAAGAACAATTCGCAAGTTAAACAAAAACAAAAGAGTAGAGATGACAAATGAAGAGAGAGACGAGGCTAACCGTTTAGTAAGGGCATATTCTTTCCCTGTTTTCCCTTATCTGTTTTTTTTTTTTTTTTCCTCTTCCTTAGTCTTCGCCAATACAATTTGAAAAATCAACAAAAATGAAATTCAAAAACCAAAATCACAATAATAGCACAAAAAAACAATAAAAATCTTCACTTAGTCAAACTTCACTTTTAACCCAGTTAAACCTTTGTCTCTCCCCAAATCCATATGAAGATTTGAGACTCAAATCTAATCCTAATAGCTCATAAATGCTACTCGGCCACCAAAAAGCACCCCTCTTAGATCAAATGCTCAATTTTCAATAAGAATAGTACAAAATCAAAACCTCAGAGCATTAATTTGTACACTTGCAACCAAGAACTAAACGCATAGTTCATCATCAAGTAGCATTACGTGTGTCTAATCAAATCCAGGACAAAATCAGAAAAGGGTGAAAATTAAGTCCTTTAATTTAAACACAAATCAAACCTCCGAGAGGAAAGATTTCCAGCTATAAAATTCTTCCCTTAAAACCAAATAAAGAGTTGTCTCAGCCCACAAAGTCCAGAAACTCAAGCATCTTAACTGGGAAGAATTTAAAAAATTCTAGCCCGCACCACAAAGTTAAGAAATAGAGGCTGGAGCAATGCTCAATGAAAAATGAAATATTAAAAGCAAAAGTCGAGAGAGAAGAATGTTAGGAATGACAACTAAGGCTAACGGGACCAAGGTTTCTACTTAAAGAGGAGCTATTATGCATTGCTCTAAACGACAATGTTTTTATATTAGGAGGAGAGGAGATCGGGCTACGCGACCGAGCTTGCCCAAGAGGCCTTATTTACTACCATCTCCCTACCCTCTTCAGGTGCCACTGGGCCTAATCTGGAGGCCCATGACATTGCCCCTGTAAAAACTGCTTTGGGATAAACTTGACGCTCATGTGTATGTCTTCTTTTGTGTATATATATACATACATACAATAATAATCCAAAAAAATTACAAAATTTCAAAATTTCCATCCTCAAAAATATCCTTATCGGTCTCTTTCTGAAATGTTCAAATTAAAAAAGTAAAAAATTCATCATGCATTTTTAATACTAAATTTCAACATTTTCCACGTCAAAATTTCTAATTTTTCCAGAATCCCCCCCGCAAAAAAAAAAAAAAGAAAAGAAATCAAAAAATTTCAAAATGCTGAAATTTTGATATGTGCATTCTCCTTAAACTCATGTTTGTCAATTTCTAAAATTTTAAAAAAAAAAAAAAAATCCCAATTGGTAAATTCTAAAATTTTTCATAGAATTCAAACTGATGCACACTTTCAAGCAAGCTTTCTCAACCCTTTTCAAAACAAAATTCCTTAAATTCTCTTAGTGGAAGAGATCACCTTGAAATGCATCTTGTACTTGTTGATGTGAAGGACCACCATTCAGAGCATCCCAAACCTAGTACCAAAACAGAGGATCTTTGTTTAAAATTATCCTCCAACCTTCAGTGCAAAAGGTCCCTGTTATGAAGCATTCATCCAGTTTCAGATCCAAAAATCCAAAATTGGTCGAGGAAAGCCCCACATGGGCCGGAAGCCATTAAATAAACAAAATAAGATTATAACCCAAATAATTATACTCCAATCATTAGTTGGCAGTTGATACACGTGCTTTACATGTCTACATTCATCTGCTTCATTAATAGTTTGGGACTGGAAATCCCAGACAAAGCTCTTCATTTTATTTTGCTCACCCTTTGCAGGATTGAAAATCCCAAGTCAAGTTCTTACTCCCTCGCATCACTAGTGGATTGGTTCCACTCCATGTTCCTCCTTAGATCATGTGCATATTTCTAAAGTCGTGGTGTGTGCACATATTTACAGCTTAAAAATAATATTATTATTCACAATAAAAGTTAAGGTTTTGTTGTAACTTTTGTCAAGCGTAATCAAACTCGTCAATCTCAATAAATTTTTGATAAAATAAAACAAGACAGTCTTGTAGATCAATAATTATAGTGTTATAATCACTTAAAATAAGTATTGGCGATTTTAGAATCCGAAGTTGAATTTGAGACGTTGAGTTCTTTTCTTCCTCTTATTTTGACCCCATGACATAAGTTGGGTTAGACACCTAAGAAGCATAATTTATCTGCCAAAAGTACAGTCACATCCACTGCCGGTGACTTATCACCATTCCGTTCAACTACTAGTATTTCAGAATACCTTTCGCGTCTGACCCGCCTGTCGGGGCACGCCATGGCAAAAGAAAAGGATCTAGGAAAGAAATGAGACCAAGAGCATCATTGCTTTGAGAAAGTCCAGGCATTTTTATCGTGGAACTGGAATGTTTTTCGTGATAAACAAAACTCCCAGCTCTTAGTCTTAATTACACAAATAGGCCAACCGATCCCCAATCAATTTTGTCGAAGAATGACAGCACAGCAATGTGTTAATACTTCCCCAGAAGCTACACCTGCAGGCCTAAAGAGAATCTACCAATTTGCATCTTTCAGTAATTCTGGCGAGCTTAATCTTCAAGCCATACTAAGATTCACAAGCGCTCTCCTTCTGTTATTGGAACCTGAACGCGACCCTAGCCGAACCAGAACCAAAAGCTATGTTATGCATGGTCTCGGGCCTTTGTTTTTCATTTTCCTGACCATGATATGTCTCTAGTTCCATAAATAGTTGTCAGTTGTCGGATCCCCTTTGCATTTCTTGTTACACTCTGTTGTCATGTTAAAGTAGATGCTCATATTATCCCATTTCTCCTTGCAGTCATTCGTGCTTCGGTCATACCCCATGCTGGCCATATTTGCTGCTATCTCATCCCAAAGCCTTTCTCTTGGGTAACCATTTTCCTGGAATTTAGTATCCACGGCAGCTCTTAGCTGTATCAAGCTTAAAATCTCGGCTTCAGTCCATCTAAAACCACTTATCTCTTGATCATTTCTAATAGTCTCAACATTGATCTTCTGGTTTTGCTCGTGGGTTTGAACAGTTTCAGGTGCAATTTTGTCGACGGACAATGAGAGTCCTAGTTGTTTCCCCGCACACCTCTTCAAGGTCTCCATTATGGCAGCATCTCTTGCCTCGATCCATTGTAACTCCTTAGCCCAAAATTCATGTTCCTGGTCGAACCGAGCAGCCTCTTGCTTCATCCACTCTTCATCCCTGTACATTCTTTCGTTTTCCCTATCCTCAATGGTCTTCAGCGTTCTTTCCATCCATGCCTCCTGAGTTTCAAACACCTTCCTGATTTCTGAGTCCACAAAGTTCTTCACCTTTGATTTCCAGCGCTTCTTAGCCATTCTATAACTATGGGTCTCTGCTATCCCTTTCTGCTTTTCACTCGATCGGTTCATCGCACAGGCGATAGCTGAAAGATCAACGTCATTATTCTCCGACGACGACGTCTGATCAAATTCAGAGGTGTTGGAGAAGCTCAGGCTGTCGCTGTGTTTGTTTTCTGCAAAGGGTGGTTCCATGGTTTCTTGGCTAATCTTGTTGACTGGGGCTTGATAAAAAAGAGGATTATTAACTAGATGGTGGGGTTGTGAGACAGAAGCTTCGTTGCTTGTTTCCCCGTAAAGAGCCTCAAGCTGACGAAAGAATCTGTAGTGCTTCCCATCTTGTCTGCCAGCTTTACCCTCCTTGGTTTTTTTGTAGTACTTGTACAGGTTCTCAAACTTCTCTCTGCATTTCCTGCCACTCCTCTGGTAGCCATGTTCCTCAGCCATGATCCTTTGAAAAGAAACAATGCCCCCGAGTCAATTAAAACCAATGAAAAACAAGGAACTATCGTACTCGAAGTCACATGTACGGATCCACCATGGATTCAGGTGTTTCCCCTCTAAAATAATCCATAAGAGATGTAGACTACCGTCTCCCTTTTTAATTTTTTTTACGTTTATTTCTTTTCTTCTTTCTTTCTTTCTTTTTTTTTTTTTTTAACTTATAGGCAGCTCTAGATTAACATTCCCTCAGCAATATATCAAGGTATGTCAGTAATCGGGACACTCATATAGTTTAGTGTAATTTCTTATCCTCCTTGATTGGCATTTTAAAGTTTAAACATTAGAAACTACTCTTAAAACATTATTTCTAGAATCGTGAATAGGCCAAACAATTTTTATTAATAAATCTTACCAACAGATCATTAAACACTACAAGTACCCATTTAGATTATAGTACATATCAAATGAACTAGTCAATTAAGTATACCTTTTTTATAGGCAAAAGTTTGACATCATTTGTCTATTAAGAACTAAATACCATGTTTTTGTAATATTTATTTATATATAATATACTTTCTATCTTAAAATGCCATAAAAAAAAGTGTTTATTTTTCTTATACAGTCATACTTAACTTGAAAGTTCATTTAAGTACAAATCAAGGACTAGCTCTTCCATATTTTGTAAATCCCTTGAGACCACTCGATTGTTCAAACAATTAAATCTTTTGACTACTGAACATTTCCACGAGGTGCCGTAACAAGATATCTTTCTGCAAATTATTAGTAGCTGGTTATCAATAAAGTAGGCATGACTGAGTTGGTTTCAAGGACAAGCAAACAAACAATAGGAACTTCCTGCACAATTCATCCCATCATGCCATCACACAAAACCAGCCAGCCCCTCTTAAACAGTTTAATTGGAGCATCCAGCAACCTTTTGGTACAACAAGTCAACAATAGCATTTAATTAT
Source organism: Rhizophora apiculata (assembly GCA_037832385.1). Classification (NCBI taxonomy): domain Eukaryota; kingdom Viridiplantae; phylum Streptophyta; class Magnoliopsida; order Malpighiales; family Rhizophoraceae; genus Rhizophora; species Rhizophora apiculata. The sequence goes on along the minus strand of CM075433.1, from coordinate 114,535 downwards.
CATTAGTCAACTGATAGTTGATGCAGAGAACAAAAGTAATAAATTAAATGCCCCATGAAAAGGAGAATCAGTTTGTTTATGTCATTTTCAACTCCTGAAATCACCAAATCATGATAGTAATACAATGGACTCATTTCATGTTGCTTCACCTAGAAACTAGAAAAAGAATGCCATGATTACTTCAAAAGACCAATTAGGGTTTCTTAGTTCAGAAGCATCAATAATGAAAAAACAAGAAGCAAATAGAAGGAGAGATAACACTAGTAGAAGACACAAGTAGGTATGTTGATTACCTCGAAACCTCATCCCAGAGTGGACCTTTTTGATTAGCCTCCTTGAACTTGGGATCAAGCCTAGATCTGATGTCAAGAAGAGCGAGAGTCTCTTGCCTCGGCCATCTATTGTTAATCCCTCCATGATCATTCCCAGCAACCCATTCAGTGTCCATTAATTCCACTCCGTACGATGCAGTACGTCCAGCGCCTGAATAATCAGTGTTAGCAACAGTAGCGCTGGCAGTAGAAAAAGGAGCAGCAGCAGAAGTTATAACATTTGCGGGATTTGTGCAATAGTGATCATGATCATCGTGACCAAGCTTGCCCAATCCACTTGGCAATATTAACCCACCAACCATGATGGGATCATAGTGGGTTTGTGCCGCCGGTTGCTCAAGACTCAGATTACGGCCATAGAAAAAGATGGGGTCTGTGACTTGTGGGCTTCCTTGAAAATGGGTACTTCCATTCAACAGTTGCCGGAGATCCTGCTGGTGGCTGTAGCGGTGGTGGTCACCCATTTCTAGCAAGCAAGCAAAGCAAAAAGAAAAGTGTGGAGCTGGAGTGTTTAGTTTTCTCGAGCGGATCAGAAAGGAGGATAAGCGCTGTTGGAACTTGGAAATGGAATGGACATATTTGGAACTTTGCTATTGTGGGGAGACAGGATCCGAGTCTACCGCAACTTTCATCATCGTTTCATCACTGTTTCACCTATCTCCCTCGTCCACACACACCACAGACGGAAGGTGAGGGAGAATTTGAGGGACTTAATCAAGAAGACAAAGATTCATGAACATAAAAACAAATGAGATTTTTATGTTAGCCTGTCGTTAACTTAATTTAATATTATATTTGATAAAAATAGAAATTTTTAATAAAATAAATAAATAAATATAAATATATGTGTGTGTTTTTTGGGAGGTTCAAATACTCAAAAAACAAAAGATAAGTGAAATAAGTATCTAAAGCAATATACAGAAGAACAGGAGATAATGTGGCCTCGTAGATCTCATACATAGAATCATATTTTTTTTCAAAATTTAAAGTTTTTATCTAAAAATATGTAAATGTAATAAAAATAATAAAATATACAATTAATACAACAATATATGCAACTTACTATTAAAAAAAATTTCAAATTAGTTGTACATTGTATTATATTTATTATTTATATTATACATGATATATTTTACAACAAAATGATTTAAAATTTCAAAAACAGAAAAAATATATACTTTTTAAAACGTAAAATTCATAGAAATTTTTGTTTTGATTTTTTAAAAATATAATTTACTAATAATTAAGATTTGTTTAAAATAAAGAAAAATAAATAAATTATATTTATATAAAAATAATAATAATAATAATAATAAGCAAAAAGATGACAAATCCTAAAACATCCATCCATCCATCCCGGATCATTCTTAACCCACCTCTGTTTATTTATCTATGCCCACGTAGCGGGACTAAACTAAGAACAAACAATACAAACATAGGCCAATGAGGCAGAGGCAAATGGCCAAGCGTTGCACGAGGATCGTAACCAGGCCCCGTCGTACTGATTTTGCTGACGAGAGGTACAGTGGTACATGGGGGGGGGGGTTTCACTTTTACTTTCTGACACACCCTTTTATCCCCTACCCTTAATTGATTAGGTAGTTGTCATAATCCAACAACCCATAGAAGGTCTAATACTAAAGGTGGACTGGGTAATTATTTGGGTTAGACACGTAATTTTAAGTTCAGATCGCTCAAATGTATTCCGTACAGTAGAATCACACCGACGTCTTGCAATTTGTATGAAAAGAATTTTTCGTTGTAAAATAAAATAAATGGTCACAGCTTAAAGTGTCTAAGACATGGTTAGATGTTAATTCTGCCTTTGATTCCCATCTCTTACGATTGTCTTAGGCCATTCCCTTGCTCATTAATCTCATCTTCTTGGTTAGAGTTCTATTTGTTATCATATTTTGGGCAAATTAGTTTTCAGGGGTGGTTGGAATTAGATTTCCAGCACTTTCATTGCGATGGGAATTGATTGGAATCCGGACTGTCCAGTGAAATTGCCAAGGGAATTCTTTTGTATTCAATAGATTGATACTAATAATAAAAAAGAGTGTTGACTACATGCTGCTCTTACATTCGAAAAAGAGTCCAATATTGTAAAATCTAAATAAGAATAAGAGATATAACCAACATTATTTTTATTTTTGTTAAGAGGTTGTATTCTCTAGATTAATCAGACTAACAAAAATTGTGACAGAAATATAAATGCCGTACCCGACAAACATAGTGAATCTCTCGACAAAAGTTGCTGGATTTGACAAATAGAGTTTCTCGGGTACACCGCTGTTGTGGACCTTGTAGTTCACCTAAAAGAGACAACTTGAACCGTGAATGGAACTGCCCACTAGCCATCCTCTGTTTCTCTCAATTTTTATATCCTTTGTCTACTTTGCTCATTGTTTATTTTTAATTTATTGACTACCATTTATTGTTGGTGGAACCCTCTCTAGCTCTCTAGGCCCCGCCTTGTGAAAACTAGAGCTCATGCATCACCCAGATAACAAGCTTTTATCTATATATATATATATATATATATATATATATATATATATATAGGATTTTAGTTAATTTAAATTTAAAAATTTTTGTTTTATAAATAATTTTAATATTAATAAATTAAAACACATTAATAAATAATAAATTAATCATTACTAATTATTGTGATTTAATGATTTGAAGTATCTATTTACATTATGAAGTTATGAGTTTAAATACTCGTTAAAGTGTTTAATAGACTCAGACACACTGACCTAACTTACCTTATAGCATGTATTCAAGGCATTTGTCTCTGGCAGAATTATAGATGCCACCCTTTCCTTGCCATTTTACTTAAAAAAAAATAGAAAAAAATTAGCAAGCTAATTGACCCATGCATATGTATATCAAGGCCTTTTTCCATAAATTATAATTTATTTGGTTAATTAATTATTTTTTAGTAACTACTAATATGGTTAAATTATCGATCGCATATCCTTTTTTATTCTGACTTTGCAAAAGCAAAGGAAAGTACCTAATTGAATGCACAAGATCTCCAAGTACGTCTTTAAAGAAAAAGCTGTGATGCACGAGAGCATCTTGTATCTATCGTTTATAATAATAGGGTGAGAATCAATTATTGTGACCTAGGTGGAAATCCAAGAGTCTCTTTAACAAGGAAAATATCTTCAAATCCTTTTTTTTTTGCAAAGATAATTCATATGCTTTATTCAAAATCATGTTGAATTGATTTGAAGTGAGAGCCGCACTAATATTAAGTACTAAAATTGTATTAAACTAAGAATTAAATTAAAAACAAATAGTAGAAAGAGAAAGAAGTTGTCCTATTGACTCGAGAGAAAGATCAAGCCGAAGCACATTAAACATGAAGTCCATTAGTGAACATAATGACTTGGTAAAAGAAGAATAAAAAAGGGTTTTAATTTGACCTCAGGAGTTCATTAGATTTTTTACTATATGGTAAATCACATTCCACCTCAATTTTTTAACATAATAATACGAACATTAGTGCTTAGTTGTTAAAAAGTACTAAGAAAATGGTGAACAAGTGGGTCTAGAAAGTCATACCAAAATAGGGGTGCATTACTGTCAAAAATAAAAACTAAAAACCACAATAACTATAACATCAATAAAACCTTAATCTCAATTTTACCTGAATTAAGTTATAAGAATTTTTTATTATCATTTTATTCTACAATAAACTAAGTTTGGAGCAAAGCATAGAACACTCCCACGAAATTACTAAAAATTTTATATCATAAGAGTTTAGTTAGGCTTAGGCAGCCAACTTGTCGCAACTCTTTTTTTCTTTTTTCATTTTTTCGCTTTTAATCCAAATTTGGAGCCGACAACAATGAACACGAGGCCTAATGCAAAAAATATTAAACATAGAAAAGATTACCACAAGTGAAAAGTAAAAATTAATTGTGTTAAACAAGGAAGTGAAACACACAGAACAAAATGTAACTTGTGATGTATTAGATTTCTTCCCACAAATATATTGCAATTATAAGTTTTAATGCGTAGGGTTTGAACCCACACCTTATTAGATTTCTTAATAAGAATATTATTATTAAATATTAGTATTTTAGATTTTAAAATTAAATATATTTATATAAATAATATCATAAATAACATATTTAAATTTATAGAAACTAAAACTATTAATATATATGGAGAATTCGTCTTAACTTGAAAACTAACTTCTCTCTCTTAAATTTTACTATAATCATATGCTTTTAGATAAATTTTTTATATATATTAAGAAAAAAGAGGAGTAGTTATATATATATATATACAAATTCATAGTTTAAGTTATGCAAATCAATCATTGTATGAATTAAATTCAGGAGTATAGTCCTTATAGCATAATAATGCACATAATTATTTTTTATTAATTGAATTACATTATCATTAAGTCCTTAATAAGAATATTTTATTGGTGGGTAAACAATCCAACACTTGGTGAATTTTGTGTGATAATGATTGGAAGAGCCAACATTAAAGGATTAGAAAGCAACATCATTATAAACGCTTGGTTGCCATAAGTGTGTTATCATCGTAGTAATTTTTTTAACACCTCTAGTTTCAAATTTTGAAGCTATAAAGGATTTATAGGCCACATTTTCATGGTTCATATTCATACTAGAAATTAGAAATAGGCAAGGGTTTCATAGTTCAATTTTTGAAAGATGAGACTCTCACTTCATTTTTTACTAGCAAGGCTTATTCTTTTATGGTAAGGAATAATTCACAGAAAATGACAATCAAATTAAATTTTGTGTCTACTACAAACAAAAAACCTATAATGACAAGCACGTCAATACACCTTTTGTAGTTTGAATCTAATAAAGTCCATCAAACATAAGAGTCATTAATCTTAAATAGCTATTTTAAATTGGATTGAGTGACTCAATAGTTAAAAGATAAGACTATCACATCATTTCTTATTAACTTCTCTTTTTGTTGCAAAGAAGTAAGTGTCTACATCAAACATTAGATTCATGGCAACAAGCATGCCAAAAAACCTTTGGTAATCTTAATCCATTAAAGTCCATCAACTGTGGAAGTCATTGATCTTGATTAATTTTTCTTAAATGGTTTAAGTGGTTCATTGGCTAAAAGATGGAGACCATTATTTCATTTCTTTCTAACAAGGCTTATCCTTTTGTTGTAAGGATTTATTCACACAAAATGATTTTAAAATTAAAATTTGTGTCAATGCTAAACATTATATTTATTATGACAAGCACATCCTTAAAACTTTGGTATTTTAAATCCATTGAATTTTGTTAAACAAAAGAGGCATTGATCTTTGTTGGAGTTTCTTATAAGAATCAAATGGTTCAATTCTTGAAAGATGAGACTACCAATTCATTTGTTGCTTATAAGGCTTATCCTTCAATTCTAAAGATTCATTTACACAAAATGATGATGAAATAAAATGTTGTGCTGCACCAAATGTTATATTTGTTACAATAAGCATATCAATACACCTTTGTTAGTTTGAATCCATTAAAGTTCATCAAAACTTGAAGTCGATGATCTAGATTTACTTTCCTCCAATGGTTTGAATGGTTCATTGGCTAAAAGATGAGATTGTTACTTTATTTCTTACCATCTAGGTTTTTCCTTTTGTTACAAAGACTAAATTCACCTAAAATGATCATCAAATTGACATTTATATGTATATCAATATTATTTTCAATGTGATAATCACGCCAATTCACTAATGGTAGCATAAATGCATTAAAGATCATCTAACACTAGAATCATTAATCTTGATAAACTATTTTAACATCATTTGAATGGTTTAATACCTTGAACATGATATTATCCTTTCATTTCTTGTTGTTGACAAGCCCTTTTCATTTGTTTCAAGGAGCCATTCACAAAAAAATACTTATGAAATTAGCATAGTTTGATCATGAAAATAACACAAAATGATAATGAAAATAGTCTTTTTATTTACACTAAACATTATATTCATTGCAACAAGTGCCATTATACACCTTTAGTACTATGGTTCCATTGAATTTCATCAACCTTATGATTCATTGATTTTAACTTTTTTTTACATGGTTTGAATAGTCCATTTGCTAAGAGATAAGATTATTAATTTTCTTCTTGTTAACAAGGCTTCTCATTTTGCTACCATGCGTTAATCAAATTAAACAACCATTTTATCAAAATTTGTCTTTACATTGAACATTATATTCATAATGACAACCATGTCAGTACATATTTAGTCATCTAAATCCATTGTAGTCCATCAAATATAAGAGTCATCAATCTTGATTAGTTTTTCTTACATGATTTGAATGGTTCATTTATTAAAAGATGAGATAGTCACTTCATTTTATGATAAATAAGCTTCTCCTTTCATTGTAAGGAGCTATTCACACAAAATGATATTGAAATTAAATTTTTTATCCATACAAAACATTATATTCATTACATTAAGCACATCCTTAAACCTTTTTACTTTGAATCCATTGAATTCTATCAAATAAAGAAGCAATTAATCTTTATTAGCTTTTCAACAAGGATTGAACTAAAACATGAGATAGTCACTTCATTCCTTGTTATTATGGCTTCTCCTTTAGCTATAAGGATTTATTCATATAAAATGATCATGAAATTAACTTATATGTTTACAACAAATATTATTTCCATTATAATATGTGCATTAATGCACCTTTGGCGGTCTCAATCCATTGAAGCTCATCAAGCATAAGAATCATTAATATTTGTTTTTGTTTTTCATAAATTTATATATTTAGAAAATTGGTAAGTAACTTGTTACAACAAATAACAGAGGAAGTGGCCTAACCATATTGGTGGAGATAGTGTGCCTTCACTAAAAGGGCTAAAGTTTGAACCCTTACCCCCTCCCTTACCCTTCCCCTTTCCCTTATGATGGTTTACCATGTCCTTTACATACCCCCCTTAAAAAAAAGAAAAAAAAAAGAAATCATATCTTGTTATATGACACTAAGAAATATGGACCAACACTTTTAATATATAATAGGGGTATACACAACAAATGATATGAAACTTTCAAAGCTAATGACACAAAAAAAAAAAGTTTATCATATAGTAGTAAGTTTCATAAATATATTTAGGAAATATAATTTGATTGTTCCTGAACAAGTAATGTGATAATTTTATTGATTGTAAAAATTTTATTAGAAAAATAACATTAGTAATATTTCTTACTTAATTTTATGGAGATACTAATAATACCTACATGAAATGTAAAGATCATTGTGAATTTATAACTATCTTTATCACTTTTATTTTCTTCTCTTCAATTTTATTAACTATATGTTTTTTTAGTGACTTGAGATTCCCTTATTTCATAAATCTAAGAACTTCAATCTAATGATAAACAACTATAGTATAAAATAAATGGGAGAGAGAGACCTCTAAGCAATAACCAAGGATTGATCACTAGCAACAACATGTACATCGATCTCATGGTTCAAATGATACCATTATATCAAGTATCACCCAATTTCCACAACTTAAGAGCCTTTAGTCTTAAGAATCAATGGAGAACTTTCTATTTATTGGATCAGAGAAGAAAATGCCTTCTCTACTTTTCTATTCTTAATTATATTTTCTTTTCTTTACATTTGTTTCCTTTATACAAACTTGAAGGAATTTTCTTTTCTTTACATTTGTTTCCTTTATACAAACTTGAAGGAATAAGTTACTCTCAATTTTTATAAGTTAAAGAGAGTTGTAACTCTTCTCAATTGCCCTTTTTTAAAAAAAAAATAATAAAAAATAATTATTTGTCTTATTAGGTTTGGTTAAGTTAAAAGGATCAAGCCATCATGGGTAACTTAATCAGATCCATAAACTAGCATCTCCCACTCACACATAATAGGTTGAAACATATCTAATCAATGCTTTAAGATTCTTAATACTTGATTTCTCTTATGTTGAGTTAGACCCTTTTATCATTATATGTATTCATAACCATGTTTTATTCATCTTGAATAAAAATAAATAGTATACCAATGAATACATATGGTAAATGTTAAATAATAATAGTCTTTCTTTTACACTCATGCTCCTCAATTATGATCCAATCACTTTCCTAGATAAAATCCAAAAGGTCAAATAAATCGTGATTATAGGAAATACACTAAAGTAGTAGTCATTAAATTATATCCTTAAAATTAGGTTAAAAGTTACATAAGGCATCATTTGAGGTATATGACACCTTAAGAGACTTACAAAATGAAGAAGAAGGGATTAATTCTTCCATTTCTTGTATTTGTCACTTAGCACATGTGGTATGAAACATGTGCTACAATGATCATTCTCCTCCTTAGTATAGGTAATTTTATTTGTTTTTCTCATAACATCACTATAAAGATATTAGTTTAATCATTACTAAGTGTCTAACTTGAGTTTTTTATGCAACCCCTCACTTTTAAGTGTTTAACTAAGATCTCATGTCTAGCTTTCAACAAGTTGTATAGAGAATAAGATTTTATATCAATTTTTACCCAACAAGCCTCATTTTGATCTTGTTAAGGAAACTATTAAACTCTCATACATTCCTAAAATTTTTTAAAACCAAACTGTTGCTCACATTTTAATAGAGTAAGTCATAAAGTAAATCTTTATGATCAAATAAGCTCCATAGGTTTTTTTCTTGCTACCTTGTGAAATGGCAACATCACATAGCAAGAACAAACATTTCAATATTGATTTACATTTATCAATAAATCTCACTCTTAGTTGTCATTCAAATAACTAATTGAGACTTAAATCACTTCCTTAATAACATAAGGAATATCCTACAATACTCTAAAGATACCAAAACTCTCTATAACTTGTCAACGAGCTTCACTTGTATTTGAATGGTAACATTTAACCAATTTTATGGCATAATAGGTATCTAATTGAGTCCACATCATAATGTAAATTAGATTACACATAGTATTGGAATATGATGTGTGTCTCATGTCTTTTACTTCTTATAGTTGGGCACCTTTAAAGGTTAAGACTTTCACATACCATCCACAAGATATAATTACAAACTTACTTTTAAATCTTTTGATGTATATAAAATGATCCTTATTGATCACTACAAAATCATAAGTGTTTACTACATAATGGAATCTTAAATACCATTTCCTAGATGATTATTTTAAACCATAAGTTGATCTTTATAACTTGTATTCCTTATTTAGGTTCTTTAAAATGAAACCTATTAGTTATTACACATACAATTATTTGCCTAGGTCCCTTTTAAGAAATATTTCTTTAAAAATGAACAACCATAAAGTTGTCCCTATCAATATCATTAAAAATGTGAGATACTTTTACAACTACTTTTATGTAATATAATCTTTTATAACTTTTACACAACTGGCGATAACAATCGTACTAGCATTAAAAGCTTAAGGCATTACTTCATCTCACTCTATTAATTGATCTAGTGCATTACAATCATTTGGATCTCTCATTAAACAAAGATGAAAAGACCTTGTCATATCACCCTAACTAAGAAATTCATTTACTAAGAATGTGGCATTACTTAATTCTAACTCTTAAATACTTCCATGGACTTACTGACTAATGAACATATCCCCTTAAAGTATTCCTAGTATCTTATAAAAATTTTTTCATTAGACCAAACCTCTCACATTAATTAGATGAAATATGAACTTAAGTCATTGATTTCTAAGGTTTAAAATTATTCATATCCAACTTTTAAGCTAATAATATCTTATATGGCATGGAATAAAAAATTTAGGGAAATAATAGTTAACTATATAGTTTATAGTCAATGAAGCATCTTCCTAATAATTTATTAGGAGGTTTGCTTATTACCTTTCATAGTGCTTTCCGCCTTGGGAAATCCAGAATCTTACCCGATTTATTACCCTCTTGAAACAGGAACTCTCTTCACTCTTCAAACTTACACAGGGGTAGAAACTGCTTTCAAGGAGACAGGAACTATAGAAGGGGAACAAGAAGAGGAAGGGACTACATTGAGAGGTGGCTGTAAGGAAACTGCCTCATCTTGCATATAATCATTTTTAATAGGATTATATTTCTCCTCCTTACAACACCATTTAACTGCAAAGTGTAGGAATAGTTAGTGGTTACCCATACACTTTTTTTCATTATGCTATTCCTTGAACATTTTAGAGAGATTTAAATCTAAGGTTTGTTTTAAACATTTTGATTCTTTTTCCAATTGATACTCTGACATACTAGAATAATTCCTAAAGTAATCTAACATTTCAAATTTATAGGAGATCTAAACATGACATAACCATAACATGTATAACCATTTACTAAAGTAATGAAATAAGAGGCATTATGCCTTGCCCTCACACTTGTTGGATCATATATGTCAAAATGGGCAAGTTAAAATGAAAATTCAACTCCAAAAGCCTGATTTTTAAGTTTATTTTTCAACCAAATAATGTTAACACATAGGCAATTGAATTTTATCAAATAGCCCTAGATGGTTCTCTTTAGCTCACTCCTCTAACATGCCAAAAATGTACATCTATAACCTTACTGCTATAAGAAGCAATTAGAGAAAACACACATCATGGATATTTGATACACTATAATTAACATCCAATTATAAAAAAGGTCATTTGATTGATATCCAAATACATGAATTGTCAATGTAAATAACATAACAAAACCATTGAAAAACAAGCTTATAACATAGACACAGAATAATAGGAACAAAAATAAGTTGCCATCAAATTTCAAGTGTATAAAGAATATCATGAAGTGGTAGGTTTGACCATCTCTCAAATCTAACTTGCAAGTGTCAATCCCATTGACATATACTCTCAAACAGTTCCTTATGTACACTTTCCTAGAACTAGCTCTAAATCAATGAAACTTGACATATGTTTCTCAATTTTTAGCTACATGCTCTATTACTTGAGCCAATAATCCACATAAGATTTGATTTGGAAAATAAATTAAGTTAGAGGCATAAACTAATCTATGAGAAGTAAGGCTAAAGGATACAATTTCTACATTAGTGTATTCACAATTGTCTTTAAATTGCTAAAAGAGACTAACATATCTTGCATTTTAGAGACTTTGGATTGAATAAGTGGTTTGTCTTCTAACATGCTTATACAATACTTTTGTGCCTCTCTAATGGCAACTTATCAATTTAAAAAGAACTCATGCATTACTCAAATTATGTCTTCCTTATGAATGATGTAATTAAACTCTTTTATGTGATTAATTATCAAAAACACAATTCAGTACATGTTCCAAAATTTACTATTGGAGCACATTTCATATTTTAGAAATTCTTTTAAAAGTTGCTTTTTTTCAAAATTAAGTTTGCTTTAAGTCCTTGACATTTATCATTTCACTGCAATAAATTAAGAAAACATGTTTTCAACATCTTGTGGGTTAAAAGGTAGTGAACCAAGACAATGAATTACTAAAATTTTTGGAAAACTATCATCATATTATGGACAATTTCTTCTTACTTGGATAAAAAAAAAGTCCATTAGTTTGATTGATAAATTGTATGTAATTGGACTTTTATTGGATTAAAGACCAATGATAAGTTATGGGTGAAATGTTTTGAAAAATGTCTCAAGTACATAAAAAATGATGGATGCCATGGGTCATATAGTAATATAAAATTGACATGGTTATGAAAGAATTTTGATGAGCTACCTAATAATCCTAGTGAGGAAGTTCTTAACAAACATTCCCTAGCATACCAGACTATTGTTTCAAGACAAGTGTGGTAGTCATAACCTTGTTACAACTTCTCCTTCTTTTAAATGATAAGGTTCAATAGACTTCTCTCGATATCTTCAATAGCAAATCATCCATGTTGTCATAATTCAAACATTTCACTTGACCATTCAATTGTTGGAGCAATGAGTGATGTGTACAAAAGGCAGGGATGTAGCCAACATGAGTTAATGACTCATGTAATGTGACTTAGTCTGCACAACAAGTCCTTGCCTCACTTTCTAGTCCATTATCAAACTTGAACAATGTCAGCCTAAGCCTAAAGCTTATGCACCAATAACTCATTGATGTCATAGCCAATCCTCATAGCATTTATTAGCCATAAGCCCCCATAGCATCAACTTAAACCTAAGTTTATGTGCTAACATTGGCTAATTTTGGTGGGAGACATGCATTACCCCTTTAAAGGACATTAGAGAATTTGGCTATTTAGTAGGAGGAGACATTGATGTGTTTGAGCCATCACTTAGCTGCTAATAGCATGCTAGCATGTCATCAACACATGTAATTGTGTTGCTAGCACATATTTTTGCATCAACCTATTAGTTAAATGCCTTTTCCACTTGATGTTGATGCTTTAGGCTTCCATATTGTGTTACACTTATAGAATTTTGATTCCTTAAATTACTATAACTTCATTTTTAGAATCTCTAAAATCAAGGATGATTTTACAAATATAATAAAAGGATCATATGTGTTGGTAAAACTTTTAACTTGGATTTGGTTGTTAAGTTTAAGTAACATAAGTTCTTAGATGGATTTATTTTTTAGAGGTGGATGAAATTTATTACATTAGAGGTGAATTTTGCACTAAGACTATTTATTTGTTTTTGCTAACATGGAAGTGAACAAGTATTGTACTATGACACTTCTTATGTGAATGGAAGGGAAATCAAGATCACTCCTAAAGTGATTGTAAACTAATTGAATTTTTTTTAGAGGGTAGTAATGTTGATTAGAGTGAGACTTGGAACTTAGGGAAGTTTAGTCCTCTAGAGTAGCTAGAAATAGTGTTTGAAGAACAAATTAAGATTAGAGAGGAAAATGCCAACATTAAAAGGCCCTTCAATGCTTCATCCTTTCCTATTAAGTATAGGATAGTGCAAAGGATTATGGCTTGCACCATGAATCCAATGGGTGTACATTATGATTATTTGACACTTTTGGATATGTGCATTAATCTACATCTTGAAAAATGAAAAGTTCAATTTACTAAAGCATATGATGTGATTGCTTGAGAAGGCTTAAAAGGTGATGATTAGGAAATTCCGCTATGGTATGCACTTAGGCCATTTTTTTTGTTGAAATTGGGAGTTCCTACTATTAGTGAGCTTTTTTCACACTGTAATGATCATGAGTACATTTATACTACCCCTTAGATTAGTGAGGCTCAATTGTTTCTCACCTTTTTCTTTTGACCTTTGTTGCACCTACAAGGTAAACAACACAAAACAAGTTTTCTTACCTTTATTGGTAAGAGAAACCCTCTCGTCAATAACAAAATATGGTCAATTCTCATCATGATCATCAAGCCTCTAAATGAGGCATTAATGCAGTTTTTGCTTGTATGAACACTTCCAATCCTAAGATCACATCAAAATCATCTAACAATATTATAGAGAAATCAAGTTTTTGAATCCATTGACAAAGAATTACCTCAACTCCTTTCTAAGGGCATTAAATGCCCTTAAGGTGGTTACTTTCACTTAGCTACCATTTTTTCTCACATTCAGCCCAAGTGAACTCAACACTCATATAGTTATAAGTTGTGGGTGACACCAAAATCCATCATCATTGATAGCTCCTGCTTACCTAGCCTAATTTTGACATAAAATTAGCTTGGGTTGTATGACATGCTTCATATGCACACATTGATTAGTTATATTAGATTGACCTATGAAGGGTTACCATTATCTGAAATTAAATCACTACCACCCTCTTTAGTCATTAAGGCACTCAATTTCTCCCTTTTTAAACACTTTTTTTGCCCTATATGGACTATTGCAAAGAAAACAAATAGAATTTGTTTGCCTTTACCTTGGTTTAGAGTAATAGATTTGCCTTTCCCCTTACCACTTGAAGAATAAAAGGTCTTGATTTGAAAATCAAACAAACCATCAACAATAGCAAATGTAGAGGACAAGTCCTTCATAGCTTGTCTCCTTAGCTCAATTTATGGCTATGATTGGATCCTTAATATGAAATATAAGAGGTTATTCTCATCAAGCATATTGCAAATATAAAGCATTAAGGAGTTAATGGCTCTCTTGCAACCTAGGATGTATTGCAAAGTAGACACTGATCCTTAATTTCCTTTTTCAACATATCTCAAGTCTTAATTTGAGATCTTTTGATCATCAATGAGCCCAGATCGCCACCATAGCTTAGCATTCTTGATAGATACATGCTTTTGAGTATCACCTTCTCTTTATCTAGAACATAAGGAACCATGAAGTATTGCTCCACATCCCACAAAAAATTTTCAATTGCTTTTACATCATGTTTACCCTAAGAGGCCTTATATTCAATCACTTTCCTCTTCCTAAAATAGTTATCCTACTACTAGGTATGTTACCTATTACATTCTTAAGGATAACAAAATCTTATTCCACCTCACTAAAATGAAAGACATATGTAAAATCAAGACTATCATAATTAATTACAAAGGACATACTAAATTTTCCAACTCTTTTAGCCTTGGCAAAATTGAAAGAACTTGCTCCTTAGGGACGTCATCGAGAGCCCTGTCAATTTTGGTCAACCTCTCCCACACCATATCAAGACCCAATCAACTAGCCATACATTGAATTATGCTTTAAGAATCGAAGTTGTGTGCTTATTGGTAGTTGAAATAATGATCCATTACCTATTGTTTGAACTTATGAAAAATGTGAGGAGCATAATGGAATAGACATTTGGTCATTTTGGCAAGTGGAGCACCCATTATTGAAAACATTAAGGTAATGATAGAGTATAGGGGGATAAATGTGATGGGGTGACTCAAAAAATCTAGAGGGAATTAAGAGGAAGCAAATCAAAGCTTAGGAAATGTGCTCCCTAACCTTAGGAATGGTTAAAGTACAATGGAATTCATCCCAAAAATAAATAGAACCACCATTATTGGAAATATAGAGGCATTATCACCTAAGAAAATTGTATCATAGTGGCTCAAAAAATGTTAGGGTCATTAAGAAAGAGCAAATTAAAGATTGATGAACATGTCTATGACCTTAAGGAAGGTTAAAGTATAAGAGAGTCCAACTCTACCAAAAAATGAAGACAAGATGTTAAATAGAGTGTGGGAGTTGGCTGGTGGGGTGCAACAAAGTAGCATTACTAACCTACCTTGTGGGCTAAAGGTGAGCTTGCTTGCTATGTGGAGCTAACCTCTCTAAATGAATTTTAAATAGCTAAGCTCCCTTACACCTTCAAGGCTGTGTAAAGCTAAACTCCTTTGTAAGTTGTAAGGTGTACAAGGCTAAGGACCCTAACAAGTTATTACAATGATAGTAGCATGTTAATGGAGGCAATGTATGAATTGTTACTAAAGCAAGGGATAATGTGGTGGCTATTGCTTAAGTCCTTTGGCATGTAGTTGGGGAGAGATGGATGATGTATATAAGTTTCTTGCCCATGTTTTCATTAGCATTCAGGGCAGTGTGCATGCCATTATGCAAGTCCTTAAGTGCCTTGTTGATCAATCTTGTTGCCATACAAGTCCTTAGATGGGCACTTGAGGGGAGGTAGTTATTAGACTTGAAATTCCCCCTATATCATCAATGTGTAGGCTTTTCCACATGCCTCTACCCAATCAGGGGTAGCATGCATGTTGTAATACAAGTCCTCTAGACACAATTGAGGGAGCTGGATGCCTCACTTAAGCTAATGCTTAAATCCCTTAATGGATGGTTAGGGGGTGCTGGTAGCTGTGCATGATAGTATTTATCACATAACCAATTTTTCCACACAAATTTTTGACCTTGTGTTTGCACCAAGGCACCCTCTTGGTCTTAGCCAAACTTGCTTGAAAAAACATAAGCAAAGTAATTACATAACTAAAGCAATAGGCATACAACACTTACAAGAACCTTCCCAACCTTTATTACTATTCACAATAAGCATCATATAATTTAATGCCATGTGACTTACATTCTTGCCTACTCTTCTATTGTTATAAGCTTTTGTCATGCCATATGTATCACAATAGTCTAATTTAGTGTAAACAAGGGTTTTAATAAAGATCTTAATAATCTAAATTGTTTTTTCTTTTTCAAAAAAAGAATGGCAACATATAAAATAAACATGAACTTGATTAAGACAATTATAACTAAATACCAAGTGATAAACATTAGGAATCTAATTCACCATACACATCAATTCTATATCTCCATCATTATCAAATCAATTTTAGGGTTTGTGCTCCCTTAGTATGATAATTTCATTTAGTGTCTAGTTATAATCAAGTATTCTTGATCATTAAACTACCCTAGCATCTGGCTCATTTAATGACTAAAAAGTCATTAAATGACAAAAACAATAAGAATGAAAATCCTACATAGCATGGCATTTGCATTAATAAGAATTAATTCATTCAAGAAAGCAACACAAAACATGTGAATATGGCATCTTCCTTAGTTATGTCTCACATAATCCACTAAGTTCATATGAAATATATTTAATAAATGACATAAACTCAACATGGAATTAAG
Organism: Rhizophora apiculata; assembly: GCA_037832385.1. Taxonomy (NCBI): domain Eukaryota; kingdom Viridiplantae; phylum Streptophyta; class Magnoliopsida; order Malpighiales; family Rhizophoraceae; genus Rhizophora; species Rhizophora apiculata. Next base: position 97,707 of record CM075433.1, on the reverse strand, counting down.
CATAATGAATGAAACTAAAACATTAAACTAATTTAGAACTCAAGCACAAGATAAAGAAAATCTTTGTAGGTTACATCAAATTCCTAGTTATGAATTTAGTTGATAAACATCATGGTACAATAGACAATTAAGTACAAGATATGGTAGACAAATTAATAGATCAATGATAAAAGAAACCCTTATCTTTCCAACCAAGCTTCACGCCCTTAAATCCCTTGAATCTATCACATTCAGTTGGTCATGCAATAATAGTAGCTTGCATAGGATGTCTCCAAAGGTGCTCCTCACAAAAGTTATAATCCCCCTAATACCCTCTTTTTTTTTTTTCTTGTTGCTTTTTATAGCAAAATATCACCTTTTATCACATAATTTTTCTCCTTAAATCTCAGCTATCATCAAGGCTTTTAAACCCACCAAAACACATCATTATTTTTAAGTATAATTAAAACTTTTACAAATAGATTGTGCTCTTTTGTTTTAGGTCATTTTTTCTAGTCTATCCCCTTATATTTTAGCACTTTATTTCCTTAATAAGTCTTGTTTAATCCCTGAAATAACTGTGCGATCTCAACTACTGATCTCTTTCAACAAATCATGACCAATGATCTCATTAAAATCACATTTTAAATATCACAATTTCAACATATTCAACTCACAATGTAATTTTCTCCTTGAAAATGACTGAATTGGACTAAACTATAAACAACAAAAATTGAAGTCTTATGTCTGAGCTTTTCATGGATTTAAGAATCCTATCAATCTAAAATCATATAATGTCACAAATATGATGTTATCATGATTACATGCTTTCATGGGTTAATGGCCTAGAAAAGTGCCCCCTACTTCCTAATTTTGTGCTCAATGTTCATGTGTTCTAGAACATTTGAATTATCCCCACACTCTCCTACTTGGATTACATAATTAGCCTACTCTAAGTTGCACACTTATGTCCCATGTTTTTAGCTAGCAACACCTCCCTCTCTTACTATCTTTAAGAAGTCTTTAAAAGCCTTATAGCACACTTGTTGCCAACACAACAAATGCCTACATTAGTAGGTATAACCAACTATAATCTTCCCATTTTTGTGGGACTTAAGTTCTTTAATAGATTACAATTGCCAATTGATTGCCTTATGACACATGCCCATCTTATGCATGCAAGTCGGTTTGCATAATATTGGCCATAACCTTGACTTATATGCCAATGTCTTGTGAAGTCATAGCCAATTCTTTGCACATATGTAAGCCAAATTGCTTTATGCTTGTGTATAATAGGTGCAAAGCCTCTCCCATACACCAACATTAGCCAACTCTCAAGTGAAGCATGCATACCCCCCTAAATAGTATTAAAGAATTTAGCCATTTGGTAAGAGGAGATATTAATATGCTTAAGTGGTCACTTGACATGTTGATGCATCACTTACGCATTCTATTGTGCCACTATTGTATCTAGCTTCCCTCAGCATGCTACCATGCATGTTGACTTCCACATTCACCTTGCTTCTTTAATGTGCCCATCTCACACCAACGTTATGCCAAGCATTGGTGTAAGGTGCCACCAAATGCTTACATTTCTATGTCAAGGGACTGGAGGGGGATAATAATGTCCCTTCAATGTCATTGGCTTGTCAAGGGTGGTGATTCATGCTGCAACACAAGTGCCTAAATGTGGATAGGGTTGCTAGCAATTGTGCTTGAGCTATTCATCAACAACCATCTAACACATGTAAGTGACAACAATTGTTGTGCCTAAGTCTTCCTAATATTTGGTAGAGACATTTTGTTGTGTTTTAAGGGATGAATGTTTGGCCCCTTAGCACTTAAGACCATTCATGATGTCTAAATAAACAACTTCCTACACAAGGATGCTAGCCTTACAACTCATAACCATTTATATGCATGTGTTAAAGGCAAGCACTCCAAAATGTGCTTTATGGAAATGCTTTATCATTGCTTAGGAGACAAAGGATTGCCCAAAATCACTTGGGTAATTTATGGTGTCAAAACTAATAGTAACCTACACAAACAAGTTATCTTCCTTTTTGTTCCCCTAAAAGATGGAATTGTTTTAGGAGGGACAAATCGAAGCAAAAAGAGGCTAAATCTTAATGGATCATGGTAGTAAGGCCACTTTGCCACTAATAATACCCAATTACATATTTAAATCGTCGACTAAGGATTTTACCCAATGCTTGGTAGAAAATGTAATTCATTGCTATAACTACAACTTGTGTTAGATGGTTTCTATAAGGCCTCTATTGCGAGTCAATAGTTGTATGATAGGCGCATGTGTTGCTTTTAGCCTAGATTTTGACTTAGAGACATTTAGTCATAATCTAGTGCATGATAGCTTAACTACATTGGCTTTTCAACCAAGCGTAATGCCTAATATGCGAATTAATGGTTCCTTTAATATTGGGTTGAATTATTATTGTGATGCCATCATTAGTAGGATAAAACTAACCTATCTCTTAATGGTCTAAACCAAACTCTTGTTCCTTATTAGTCCATGAACAATCTAATAATTGTTGAATTTTGCTTCATAGTGATAGGAAGAGCTGACATCTAACTAAGAATGTTGGCTCCCATAATCCAATTATCCTTGTGGCAACTGTTATGACACCTCTAGTTTCAAATTTTAATGGTCTAAAGGATTAATAAGCCACATTTTCATGGTTCATATTCATGTTAGATATCATTATCAAATGAGCTTTTACCCTTTTGTTCCACTTGAGATTTTTGTTTTTCTAAAACTCATATATGGACACTTGTGTTATCTTTTAACAAATGTGTTGCCCTTGCCCACATAACAATATCTTGTGCCTAAATTGGCTTAATGAATGACCTTTATTCCAAAAGGAGGAGCAATGTCCCACCCTTGCTTCATAAAATAACGAAAATAGCATTAAAGTAATAACACTTCATTTTTATCAAGGAATTGGCTCCCACTTATCCTAGAAAACTTAACTTCTTGATCATTTCAAGTGAATGGCTCCTCAAAACGAAATGAGAAGACTAGATAGCAAAAAATAAAGGGATTGTCTCATCTTTAATATATTAAACCATTCAAACAATGAAGGAAAAGCTAATCAAGATCAATGACTCCTATGTTTGATGAACTTCAACAAATTCAAATTACCAAAGGTGTATTAATGTGCTTATTGCAATGAAATAATATTTAATGTACACACAAAAGTTAATTTTATGCTCATTTTGTATGAATGCCTCCTTACAACAAATGGAGAAGAGTTGTTAGTAAGAAATGAAGTGATAGTCTCATCTTTCAAGCAATAAATCATTCAATACATGTAAGAAAACCTAATGAAAACCAATGTCTCCCATGTTTGTTGGACATAAATGAATTTACACTATAAAGATGTATTGTCATGCTTGTTGCAAAGAATCTGATGTTTGATGTAAATAAAGGAGTTAATTTCCCATTTACATTTTACAAATCAATCTTTGCAATAAAAAAGAAAAGCCTTTTTAGCTAGAAATGAAGTGACAATCTCATCCTTAAGGAAATGATCCATTCAAGCCCTATAAAAATGAAAATCTAGAATAATGTCTCCCTTGATTGATAGAATTCAATGGATTCAAAGTACTAAAGGTATAAGAACATTAGTTGCAATGGCTATATTATTAGATGTACACATAAAGGTTAATTTCATGATCATTTTATGTAAATGAGTACTTGTAATGGAAGGAGAAGTCATGTTAGCAAGAAAAGAAGTAATGAGCTCATCTTTTAAGATTTAAACCATTCAATCCCTATAAGAAAGATTAATAAAGATCAATAAACTCCTTTCTTTGATAGAATTCAATGGATTTAAAGTGCCAAAAGTGTAAGGATGTGCTTGTTGCAATGAATATAATATTTGGTGAAGACACAAAATTTAATTTTCATGATCATTTTGTATGAATAACTCCTTTAATTAAAAGAGAAGCATTATTTGCTAAAAATGAATTGACAATCTCATCTTTTAAGCAATGAATCATTCAAATCATGTAAGATAAGGTAATCAAGGTCAAGCACTCCTATGTTTGATGGACTTTGATGGATTTAGACTATCAAAAGTGTATTGACACACTTGTCATATTGAATCTAATATTTAAAGTAGATACAAATGTTAATTCAATATCATTTTGAGTGAATAAGTTTGTAGAATGGAAGGAGAAGCCTTATTACCAACTAATTAGGTGACAATTTCACCTTTCAAGAATTAAACTCTTCAATCCTTACAAGAAAGACAATAAATATTGATGACTCCAATCTTTTATGGAATTCAATAGATTAAGAGTGCCAAAAGTGTATGAACATACTTGTTGCAATGGATAATATTTTGGGTAGACACAAAATTTTTTTTCATAATTTTTTTGGGTGAATAGCTCCTTGCAATGAATGTAAGACATTGTTTGTAAGAAATGTGGTAAAGGACTCATCATTTAGATAATGAACCATTCAAATTGTATATGAAAAGTTAACCAAGGTCAAAAATCTTAAGTTTGATGGATTTAAATGGATTCAGACTAGCAAAGGTGTATTGATATGGTAATGACTATAAACCGAATGTTTGGTATAGACACAAAATTTATTTTCATAATTATTTTGATATGAATAACACTTTTCAAAAAAAGGGGATGCCTTATTAGCATGAAATAAAATGACAATCTCAACCTTCAACCTATAAACAATTCAAACAATGTAAGAAAATCTAATAAACAATAATGACTTTTATGTTTAATGGACTTCAATGAAATCAAAATCCTAAAGTTGTATTTACATTCTAATCACTATAAATCTATTATTTGTTGTTAACACATAAGCCTTTGTAATGAAAGGAGAAGCCTTGGTAGGTAGAAATGAAGTGATAGTTTCATCTTTTAGGAATTGACTAATTAATCCCTATAAGAATAGCTAATCAAAATCAATGATTCCAATGTTTAATGGATTTCAATGGATTCAAACTATTAATCTATATGTTATGTGCATTATATATATTCCCTTATATTTGACTTTTTTAGTGTATTTTCTTTTTAAATTTACTGATTGGAGTTGATTTTATGATTTAGGAAAAGATAAAATGGATTAAAGCAATTTGATAGCTTAAAAATATTATTTTGAGAAATCTAATCACTAGAGGGTATTGTGGAAATTTCACATTCTAAACATTACTAGATGGATTTATGGCCTTTCAGGGAATTAAAATAGTCATCTTAAGCTTTTAGAATGGACTTATTTGTAGAAATCTAGGAAGAATTAAAGCAAGAATTGGTGTCTTAAATCTGGCTTATAGGCTTGTTAAAGTTATCCAAACTATGAGTTATTCTCCAAATAAGCTAACTCAATTCTAAAAAAGAAGTGTTCATCTTTCTTTAGATTATTTTTGTTATCTCCTAGAGCAATAAATAAAAATGTTAGGATACTAAAAAGAGACATATGCAAACTTCTCTTTTCTTACTTTCTTATGCATATACATATTTAATACAAGGCTAGGGTTTAATTTTTGATTATGGGGATTGAAGTCATTAAAGGAAGTATTATAAGATTTATTGGTTTTCATTTCTAATCTAATTTTTTACTTTAAATTCTCATGTTCTTTTATTATAGTTATTGTTTATGATTATATTGTTGTTTTATTGTTAAGATGCATACTAGACAATTAAACTTTATGATTTAATTCTAGTTTAGAATTCAAGTTTTTAATTGATTGATAATTCTAACATAATGTAGCAAATATAAATTGATAATTATGCTTAAATGTTTGCCTAATTTTTAAGAAGAACATGGTATAAAATTAGAGAGATCATCTTGTAATTTTTTTTATTTAAATTCAACTATCTTTCATAAATTAATGCCATCAATAAATTATATCTAAAGAGCTTGTCCTAGATAGTTTAATTGATAACAAATTAATTGAAAGGCTTGTTTCAATTAGTAATGAACTAAGGAAAGATTTGGAATGATAGAGTTTGTCATTATTTTAGGTCAGATATTCAATTAATGAATTGATGATCTTTAGTGTCAATGATTAATGTGTGAATCTAATAGTGTAAATATGCTTATTGCTTAAGATGGGTTCATCTATTGATTTTATTTACAATTAGCTTTTTTCTTTTAAATTTTATTAATTTAATTAAAACCAAATTCCTCCCTCTTTTTTATTTACATAAGCTTAATAGGACCAATATTATTAGTTAACTAATTAATGAAAACTCAATTTTTATAGATTTAACCTCTACTCACCTTAATTACAAATTTGTCAATATAGTGATTTAGAGTAATTTTGGTGTATTTGACACACATCAACTATCAAAAGTGTATTGATGTGTCTATCATATGCATAAAATGTTTGGTGTATTTAGGATCATTTTGTACAAATGACTCCTTACAATGAATAGAAGAAACTTGTTTTCAAGAAATAAAGTGATAGTCTCATCTTTCATTTATTAAACCATTCAAATTATGTAAGAAATAATAATAAAGTCTAGTGATTATTTTGTTTGATAAAATTCACTAGACTTAGAGTACCAAAGGTATATTAAGGTGCTTGTCAAAATGAGTATAATGTTTGGTCGACACAAAAGCTAATTTCATAATCATTTTATGTTAATGACTCCTTAAAATGAAATGAGACACCTTGTTAGCAAGAAATGAAGTGATAGTCTTACTTTAAAGGCATTAAACTATTCAAAAATTGTAAGAATATTTAATCAATATCAGTAACTCCTGTGTTTTATGAACTTTAATAGATTGAGATTGCCAAAGATGCATTGACATGTTTATTGCAGTGAAAATAAAGTTTGTTGTACATATAAAAGTTAATTTCATGATTATTTTATATCAATAAGTGCTTATAGCTAAAGGAGAAGTCTTAATAGCCAAAAAATGAAGTAACAGTCCCATGCATGAGGAATTAACCCATTTAATCCCTAAAGAAAAGCTAATAAAGTTAATGAATCCTTTATTTAATGGAATTTAATGGATTTAGAGCACCAAAGATGTAGAGATATGCTTTTTTTTTTTCAATGAATATAATGTTTCATGCAGGAAAAAATTTAATTTTATAATCATTTTGTTCAAATAACTTCTTGTAATGAAAGGGGTTGCTTTATTAGCAAGAAATAAAGAAATGGTCTCATCTTTAGGCCATTAAATTATTCAAATGTGTACAGACACGCTTGTCATTATGAAAATAATAATAGATATACACAAAAGTTAATTTCATGAACATCTTATGTGAATGAATCCTTATAATTGAATAAGAAGCCTTACTAGCAAGAAATAATGCAATAGCATCATGCTTAATGATTGAACTATTTAATCCCAATAAGCTAATAGAGATCAATGGTCCTTTGTTTGATGGAATTTCCTAGATTCCAAGTGCCAAAGGTCTATAGTCATGCTTCTCACAATGAACATAATGTTTTATGTAAGCATTAAATTTCATTTCTCAATCATTTTATTGGTGTAGCTACTTGTAATGAAAAGAGAAGCCTTACTAGCAAGAAATGAAGTAACATTCTCCTCTTTCCATGAATGAGCCATTCAAATCATACAAATCTTATGTTTGATGATCTTCAAAGGATTTTGAATATTATAGGTGTATTGGCTTGATTGTTAATATAAATTTAATGTTTGATGTGCACATAAAATTTAATTTCTTGATAATTTTGTGTGAATAACTCCTTATGAATAGCCCATTCAAATCATATTTGAAAAGCAAATTATGATCACTGAATTTGAAGTTTGATGGAATTTAATGATCTTAGACTACCCAAGGCGTATAAAATTTTTTTCTACAATAAATATAATGTTTAATGCAAATATAAAAGATAATTTAATGACTACTTTGTGTGAATGAGTCTTTGCAACTATTAGTGAAGCCTTAATAGAAAAACATTGATGTGGTGGTCTCATACCTTAAGAATTAAACCATTTAATCCTTATAAGACAACTAATAAAGATCTATGACTCTTTTCTTTAATGGCATTCAAGTTTTTCATATTACCAAAGGAGTGAGGACAAGTTTGTCGCAATCCACAAAAGATAATTTCATGATCATTTTGTGTGAATGACTTCTCAAAACAAAAGGAGAAGCCTTGTTAGTGAGAAATGAAGAAATAGTCTCAACTTTGAGACATTGAATCATTTAAACAATGTAAGAAAGGTTAATCAAAATTAATGACTCTTATATTTGATGAACTTCAATGGATTAAGATTACTAAATGTACATTAATGTGCTTGACATAATGAAAATAATATTTATTGTGCACATAAAAGTTAATTTCATGATTATTTTGTGTGAATAAGTCCTTACAATTGAAGGAGAAGTCGCAATAACAAGAAATGAAGTGATAGCTTAATGCTTTAAGAATTAAACCATTCAATCACATGATAAAAGCTAATAAAAATCAATGACTACATTGTTCGACAAAATTCAGTTGATTTAAAGTATCAAAGGTGTAAGGATGTATTTGTTATAAAGAATAAATTACTTTGTGTAAAAACAAAATTCAACTTTAAGATCATCTTATTCAAATAGCTCCTTATGACCAAAAGAGAGGCCGTATTAGTAAGATCAATGAACAATTCAAACTATGTAAGTAAAAATAATAGTAATAATCAAAATTAATAATGACTCATATGTTTAATGGACTTCAATGGATTTAGACTACCATAGGTGTATTAGTATGCTTCTCGTTATGAATCAAATGTTTTATATATAGACAAAATTTAATTTCAAGATCATTTTATGTGAATAACTACTAGCAATGAAATGAGAAGCCTTGTTAGCAAGAAACAATGTGATAGTCTTTTCTTTCAAGTAATGAGCCATTCAAACCTTAAACAAAACAATCTCAAGAATTACTTCTATGTTTGCCAAATTTTAGTACATTCAAACTATCAAAAATGTATTAATGTGCTTGTTACTATGAATTTAGTTTTTGGCTTAGGCATATAAGTCCTTGGAACAAAAGGAGAAGCCTTGTTAAGAAGAAATGAAGAGATGATCTTATCTTTTAGGTGGTGATGTGCTTGTCTCAATGTATATAACGTTAGTATGGCAAAAAAGTTAATTTCATGATCATTTTGTGTGAATGGTACCATGCAATGAAAGAAGAAGCTATGTTAGCAAGAAAACAAGTGGCAATATAATCTTTTAGGCATTAAACCATTAAAATCATGTAATAAAGGCTAATAAAGTTTGATAACTACTTTGTTGAATTCAATTCAATTGACTCTTTGTATCAAAGGCATATTGAACTGCTGGTAGGAATGAATATAATGTTTGGTATAGACACAAAAACTAATTTAATAATCAATTTGTGTGAATAACTCCTAGAGACCACTAAAGAATCCTTATTAGCAAGAAATTAAGGGACAATCTCATCTTTAAGGCATTGAACCATTCAAAAGATGTATGGAAAGCTAATCAAGATTAGTGACTCCTATATTTGATGAACCTTAATGGTTAAGTCTACAAAAAGTGCATTGACATGCTAGTTGCAATGAAAATAATGTTTGGTGTACACCTCAAAGTTAATTTCCTCATTATTTTATATGAGTGTGAATGGAATTTCTCTTAAAGGCCAAAACCAAAGAGTTAGATTTTACATTGATCACATTGCTCATGAGCTTGAAGGATTAGGCATTAATAAGCCTAGTTGGATTAAAGTGATTATAGGAGTTTATTTCCCGCTGATTTCTTCTTATTTTATTTAGTTTATGTTTTTTTGGGCTCTTAATCAATAGGGGTGAACCCAGCACAATGTGTTTATTCATATGTTTTAAGTTCTTCTTTATAACCTATTTTTTAGTTAATTACTAGCAACCCTAATTTTCTTCGTTTTTAGCTATCTTAGCTACTTTCTAGCATTGTGACCTATTTAAGGAATTGAGAAACATTTTGGAAAAGGAGTTTTTAAGAATATTATTAAAATTGCAACTTGCATTTTACTCTAATTTTTACCTAAGTAATTTATTTGTTTAATGATGAATTAGTAATTAATTCTTTTCACTCTTTCTTCTTCTAAGTGTCGTTAATCAAACTAGTTTCTTCTTGTTAATAGTAAATTTCTCACCAAACAAGGGACTATTAGTTTTTCTTTTTATTTTTATCATTTTGTCAAATCACTGCCTTATATAAAATAATTGTTACTTTAAATTTCCCTACACACAAATGCAAGAAGGTCTCAAATTATTAGGTACATCATTATAATATTTAAGCATAAGGTTGTGAGTGCTTGTGATATTGTGAGAAACACATGAGGGAGTGCTAAAGAGAAACACGTGAGTTAAGTGATTTTTACCTTAAACTAACCAAATCTAAATCATGGCAAGGAAAGCATACCAAAAGGACTTTCCTTGGAACAAGCTCAAATCATAAGGCTCTAACAAAGATAAGAGGAGACAATAGAATGACTTAACTAATTGACACGAACTAGAGAAAGAATGGTTATGCAACAACCCTTGTGACAACATGAGGCTAGAGCACCAAGAAGGGTTGTTTGTGATGTTAAGGGAGATGTAAATAGCATAGAATAAATGATTGTGTAGAGGAACAACCTTGGCAAAGTAGGTAGCATTAGGATCCAAAAAAAACAACATAAGAATGAACATCCTACCATTTAAAGGAACCAACTCACCTAAGGAGTATTTGGAAAGAGTGCAATGAGTAGAAAATGTATTTGAGTGTTATGATTATATTAAGGTTAAAATGGCACATTTATTGTTCTTGAATTCATAGATTATGCTAATTTATGGTGGAAGAATTTGAAAGCAGGATGAAGGAGAGATGATAAAGAGGAGTTTAAAAGTTGGATAGTTATGAAGAGATTAATGCAAAAATATTTTGTTCCTGAATATTATAGGCATGAATTATACATTAGATTGCAACATCTTAGGCAAGGTGATGTGCACATTGAAGATTATATTAAGGAATTTGAAATGATGATGATAAGAGGGATCATGTAAGGAAATTAATGAGCCCTTGTTTAGTACTAGCCTTGCTAGAGCCAAAGAAGGACAAGACTATAAGAATGAATGTGTTGATAATGGGGTGATAAATAAAAAAATAGTAAAAGTATCACTATCTTATCCCTAGGCTAGATGATATGCTTGATAAGTAACATGGCTCTAAAGTGTTTTCAATGGTGGATTAGCCTTAGGTTTATGTGGTATGAATTTCATACTTGGGTTACCAAAAAGACAAAGAGGGAAGGATTTGATTTATCAATAACCAACTCTTCTTATGGCTTTTAATTAGACTTATCTCTCTCAAATGTGTTCTATTCTAGAGTATAATGCCCATATTCGTATTTAAGCTTTTTTTTTTTTTCTCTCTTGTTTCTCTTCTTGGCTACATTCTAAAATTTTTGTTCCTTAAACTCTACAAACTCTAGTTTATCACTTATTATCTTCAAATTCTTATTAAAAAAAAAAAAGAAAGAACATAAAAAACAAGTGGAAATTTTTTTTTTTTTTTAAATTGATTTCAAGTGATTGAGGCAGCAACTAAATGATTTTATCAAATTTGCCATAATAATGATGTAGTTTTTTAGCTCAACTCTAATTTTGAAATCTAATTTTTTATTTTGTCATCATAATTTATCCTTTAGATTTAACTTTTTAATTTTTTTGCTTTGAGTCTAGTTCATTAAATTCGTTTTCTTAGCTTCTTATTTTTTATTAGTTCAAATTTGCCCCACTTACTTTATTTTGTAAGTTTGGTTCATTGAAGATTAATCCTCTTGATTTAGTTTTTTTAGTTCTTTACAAGGTTAAATGGGAAATTTGAATAATAAAAGATGAAAGTGTAAACATAAAGGTGTGTGACATCAATTTTGACTAAAATGAGTAAAGGAGTGTTTTGTAAGGTATCCAAATGATTTTGTATAAAATTAACACCATGTCTTCCATGGAACTAAGGAGGATGTAATGATGTGTCATTCATGATCAAAGCCATGCAACAACAATTTAGGTGCATGAACACTTAGATTTGATGATATGAAAGATAGGATGAAGGAATAAGTAAACACAATAACAGAGTTGCAAAGGAGGTAAAAGAATTGTGAGGTTCCTAATATAAGAAGGCAAGAGAGACAAGATTATAGCCATGAAGATGGTGCAAAAAATGGTGAATCTAATAATCTAGCTACTTTGGTCAAAATTGCCAATAATATAAATAGTTAGACAAATATTAAGAGATGAGACATCTACGATAATGATCTAGGTAGCATTAAAATAAAAATTCCTTCATTCCAAGTGAAAAATAATCTTTAAGCCTACCTAAAATGGGAGAAGAAGGTTAAGTTGGTCTTTGACTACCACAATTACTCTAAAGGGAGAAAGGTAAAACTTATTGCTATTGAGTTTATTGATTATATTGTTATTTGGTGGGATTAACTTGTTTTGAGTAGGAGAACGAATTATGAAAGGCTAATTGATACATGGCAGGAGATAAAATCTATAATGAGGAGAAGGTTCATCTCCAATCATTATCATAGGGATTTGTACTAAAAGCTACATGTGCTCACTTAAGGCACTAAAAGTGTGGATGACTACCATAAAGTAGTGGAGATTGCTATGATTTGTAATACTTTGGATGATAAGAGGAACTATGGCTTAGTTTTTACAATGGTTGAATAGATTCATCACCAACATAGTTGAATTATAGCATTATGTGAAGTTAGAAGGCATAATGGTCATGATGATAAAGTTGAAGGACAACTCAAATAGAGGGATTCTATAAGGCTTGGACAAGTTCCATTTCATCCTAGAAGCTAAATTGGAGTAAAAGGGAGAAAAAGGCTAATCACTAGGCCAAGGTCAAATCTTACAAGAATAAAGAAGTAAGCTGAGAAAGGAGAAAGGTAATTATAATTCCAAATGTTGTTCCCACAGCCTTGTATGGGTTGTAATTGTTGTCAATCAAATTTAAGTGTGCAAACAGAAGTGGCTCATTCAAGTATTGAAGGGATGAGTTTTCAGTAGAAAGAAAAGGGCAAGAAAAATAAATTGAGGAGGAGGATAATGCTGAATTTTGAATGGAACAGTAATATGAAGTCACATGAAGGGGCAAGAAAGGAAATCCGCCGCAGCTAAAGTAAGCCCTACTAGGGATTTATAGAAGGAAGTATATAAACCAAAACTTATCTCTTTTGGAAACACCACCCAAAAAATAGTGAAACATAGTAGATTGGAATTGGTGAGAGCAGACCAGAATTGGTGGAACCACCATAAGAGAGGAAATCAGAGACGTGAGACCAAACCCAGAAATGTGCGATGGTGTGAGCAGACCAGAAACGTGCGACGATGTGAGCAGACCAGAAATGTGCGACGGTGTGAGCAGACCAGAAATGTATGACGGTGTGAGTAGACTAGAAACATGCGACGGTATGAGCAGACTAGAAACGTGCGACGGTGTGAGCAGACTAGAAACGTGCGACGGTGAGAGTAGACCAGAAACATGTAATGGTGAAAGCAGACCAGAAATGTGCGACGGTGAAAAACAGACCAGAAACGTGGGAGACGAGAAAAGGGTGAAACACCGTGAGACCAGGTGAGGCATGAGACCAGGTGAGACGTGAGACCAAGTGAGGCATAAGACTAAAAGAGGGTGAAACGGGTGACACCAGAACACACCGAAAGACCAGAATTGGTGAGACTAGAAAAGGGTGAAACGGGTGACACCAGAACACACCGTAAGACCAGAATTGGTGAGACCAGAAAAGGATGAAACATGTGACATCAGAACACACCGTGAGACCCAGAATCGGTGAGACCAGAAAATGGGTGAGATGGTGAGACGGTGAGATGGTGAGACCAGAAGATGGGTAAGACCATGAGACGGTGAGACCAGGAGTTGGGTGAGACAACCTAGAGAAGAAATTTGGTAAAGCATTTGAGAGAACTCAACAAATTTTCAGATTTCTTCAAGAGAGGTTAGAAAGTGTTTTGGTGATCTTCCAAGCAGTAGTGAAGCAACCTACTCAAATCAAATAGAGGCAACACAAGCTAGAAGAAGGGTAGACACAATAAGTGACACTCTTTGTATTGTGATTGCTTTGTATTTGTAATAGTGAAAGGAGTAGAAGATTAAGACATCCATTGTAATCATAGGGGATACCACACTGGTGTTCTCAAGTATAGTGGATTGTCTCGGTAGAGGAAGAATCCCTACCACCATGGAGTACGTCACATTGACGGAACCATATAAATATCTCGTGTCCTTGCCTTAAATTTACATTTTGTGTTTTGAATTGAGTTGTGAGCACAGCTAAAGAATCATCAAACCCATAACCTAAAAGAAGACTTAGTCAAGAACAACCGATTCGTCTAATAGGCAAGGTGTCTGAAAGGTAACTTTAGGGACTATTGTGATCAGTAGGTAACAATAGATCTACCTTAGTTGAATCTGGGAAAGAGTTCATTTTGGCTTAAATTATCAGAGTTTTTCAATGGGTGTGATACTAATTCACCCCTTCTCTCAGTATCACAGACTAGTAGATCTTAGGGTGAATTTAGGAACTTCAATTGGTATCAGAGCCTAGTTCACCAGTTTGAAGCTTAACAGCTTGGTGTACTAGTTTGAAGGGTTTTAGAAGTTTTAACTTGTTCAGCATACTGAGAAATGGATGCCAGTACTAGCACCAACACTACTTACAATAAGAAGGTTCCAATCTTTAATGGAGCCAACTACCATATGTGGAGAGCTAGAATGTAGGTAATATTTGTAACCATAGGCATGAACGTGGTGAAATCTGTACAGGAGGGTTTTAAGCCTCCAAAAGAAGGTAAAGATCCAATCCCAGAGGAATTAAGACAGTTTGAGATCAATGGGAAGGCCTCAAATGTCATCATTTCAGCATTGACAAATGCTGAATATGCTAAAGTTATGGATTGCAAATCTACTAAGGAGATATGGGATAGATTGCAGAAGGTCTATGAAGGTGATGGCAGAATGAAAGAGGCCAAGCTTCAAGTTTTCAAGGAGAGATATGAATCCCTCAAAATGTAGAAGAATGAGACAGTCTAAGAGTTCTTCACCAGGGTTATTGATACTGTAAACGACCTTAGAAGTCATGGGAAGAACAAGAAGGACTCATCTATTGTGAAGAAAATTCTGAGAATTCTGCCTGAGAGGTTTGCCTCAAATGTGGTAGCCATAGAGGAAAGTAGAGATCTCAATTCTATATCACTGCATGATCTCCAATGTAATCTCATTGCATATGAGATGAGAATAAAGTCAACTAAAAGCTCCTCAACATCAAAGCTATCAAAGGAGGTAGCTTTCAAAACTATGAGACACTTGAAGATAAGAGAAGAGGAGGAATCATCCAATGAGGATGATGATGATGATGAGAAAGAAAGTGAAGGTGAAGTGTTGGCTTACTTCATAAAGAAATTCAAAAAGGGGTCTAAGAAGGGAAAAGGACAGTTGTCCTTGAGATATTATCGTTGTGGGTAGACTGGACACTTTGCTTCTCCGTACAAAGTGAAACTTGATGATGAAGATGAGGATGGTGATGATGAGCAGAATTCAAAATGGAGAAAACCATCATCCAAGTCAAGGAAGTCTAGCAAGAAGACTGCTAACCCATAGAAGAAGAAGAAAGACTCATTCAAGAGTTATGTGAGTCAGACAAAAGAAGCCGATGAGGAGGAAGATGTAGACTCATCAGATAAGTATGCCTTTATGGCATCAGCTCGATGTGGTAGTTCAACCTCTAAAGAGGTAGAAGAGATTGATGAAGAAGAACCAGATCTTGAAGCTGAGTTAGAAGCAGCTTCAAAGGAGATAATCAGAAGGGGCAGAACCATAAGAAGGTTGGAGGCTCATATAAAACAAGTTGAAGCAAAGATTGAGGAAGCAGAAAGTCAAAAGGATGAAATAAGGGCTGAACATATTAATTTAAAGAGAAGATTTGAAGAATAGATCAAAATATGTGAAGACTTGACTCTAGAGCTTAGCTCAAGGACTTCAACAATTGAAGAAATGGAGATAGAGTTGCTGAGACTTCAGCAACAACTTAAAAAGAGTGAAGAGAAATTGAAGTGGTAGGAGAAACAAGCTCTGCAAGAGAAAAGAAGAATGAAGAGAAAGTGCAACAATCTAAGGCTGCATTACCTAAAGATAATGAGACTTTGCCACAGAAGTTGAAAGAGAAGGTTAAGTTTCAGAAAGAAAAGACTGATCAGCCAGGAACAATGAAGGCTGAAAATAAAGAAGATTTAAAGAAGCAACCTAGGGTTGCAAACAAAAATGAAGAAAAGAAAGTCAGCCAGTAAAGGGCTATGGTTGAATAGAAGAAGGAGAAGAAGGTGACTGAAATGAAAGTCACACAAGCAAAGAAGCCAGAAACCTTGCCTATATAGTAAGTAGTGAACAAAAGAAAACAAGCTGTGATTAGACCCAAGAAGAGGCAATTTCAAGGTTATTATCTTTATTGTGAAGTTTGGGGTCATAGGGCAAGTAAATGCTGGTAGAGAAGGTCAGTATATGTCTCCAACTTGAGAAGATCTGATGCTGTATACAAGGGGAGACAATACAAAATTTAGAGGAAAACACCTGTCGTGAGTTCTTGCATATACTGTAAAAAGCAAGGATACACTGATAAGGTTTATTGGTGGAAGCCCAAACTAGTGGTTTCAAAGAACAAGTTTGCTATATTGGTAGACTTGGAACAGTGTGAAAGGTATGAGCAGGATGACCATAATGCCAAGAGATGCATGACACTTCTCCCTAAGCAAGAGAAGGCACTCAATGGCACAGTAAAACCAACTGGTACAGTCAAAGCTAAGAAAAAGGAGAAAGCTATCTTCAAGCTAGTTCAAAAGAAGGAATATAGAGTTAAAAGGGAGGAGGCTAATATAACTGAAATTGCACTAAAAGCTGACTACAAGGATAAGTAGTGGATCCTTGATAGTGGATGCACTTCACACATGACATGAGACAAGAGTAAATTATCAAAACTAAACAAGTCAAGAAAAGGTAGAGTCAAGTTTGGTAATGATGATTCACTCAACATTAGTGGTCAAGGGTCAGCAAATATTGGAAAAGGAAAGCTGAAAGATGTTTTGCACATTGAAGGACTCAGATATAATCTAGCATCTGTCAGCCAACTAATCAATGAAGACCATAAAGTGATATTCACAAAAACAGACTGCTAAGTAAAGAGTAAAAAAGGCAATACTGTTGCAGCCGGGAAGAGAACAGTTGGAAATTTATATGTGATTGATGAGGACAAAACAAGTAGTTGTTTACTTACAAAAGAAGAAGAAAATCAACTCTAACATAAGAGGTTGGGACACTTAACACAGAAGAACATGAGGAACCTGTCCACTACTCATGCAATCAGAGACATTCCAGACATCAAGAGAGAGAGGGAGGATGTCTACTCAGCATGCTCTAAAGGAAAACATTTCAGAAAGTAATATAAGACCAAAGAGTTCAGTTCTGAAGCAATGCTTGACATTATACATATTGATTTCTGTGGGCCGATGAGAACAGAAAGGGTTGAATGGTGAAAGGTACTTCATCTTGTTTATTTATGATTATTCCAGAAGGACCTGCATCATGCACCTCAAATACAAGTCAGAAGTCTTGAAATACTTCAAGAGATACAGAAGATTGGCTAAAAATGAGAATGGAAAGAAGACCAAAGTATTGAGGTCGGATTAAGACACTGAATTCACAAATGAAGCTTTTAAAGATTATCTTGAGAAGCATGGAATTCACCATTAGATGGCAGCAGTAAGAACACCTTAACAGAGCAGGGTGGTAGAGAGGAAAAATAGAGTTGTGGTTGAAATGGCAAGAACTCTACTACTGGAATCCAAGCTTCACACAAGATTTTGGACAAAAGCAACATTTACAGCCGTGCACCTACTGAACAGAGTTTTACTAAGGCCCAATACTGATAAGACTCCATATGAGCTATAGAGTGGGAAGAAGACAACAGCCAAGTATCTTAGAATCTTTGGCAGCGCATGTTTTGTGAAAAACAAGGAGCAAAACTTGGGAAAATTCCACGCTAGGTCAGATGAAGGCATCTTTGTGGGATACTTGGCAAAGACAAAAGGTTACATAGTTTTTTTGCATAAACTGGGAAAAGTGGCCACTTCCAGTGATGTGAGAATAGATGAAAACTAGAAAACAATGCATAATGGAGAAGTTGAGGATAGTGAAGAAGATAACTTCAAGATAGATGAAGAATCAGACCAACATGAAGAAGAGGGAAAAGAAGTAAGTTCAGACTCAGAGAAGAGTGAGTCTGAAGATGAAGAAAGAGATTCTCTTACAACTAAGATTGTGTAAGAGAGAAAGACAAAAAAAACATAGACCAGTACTCATCAAGAAAATCAGATCATAGGTGACCCATTAGTAGAAGTTACAACAAGAAGAAGAATTGTGGGAGCTACTGCTTTACTCTCATAAGTTGAACCTAAATCTATTGAAGAGGCTGCATAAGACAAAGCCTGGGTCAAAGTTATCAATGAGGAGCTGGATCAAATTGAGAAGAATGAAATGTGGGAGCTGGTTCCAAGACCCACTAACAAGAATGTCATAGGAACAAAATGGGTGTTTAAAAATAAACACAATAAAGATGGCAAGGTGGTGAGGAATAAGGCTAGGCTGGTTTACAAAGGCTATACTCAGATAGAAGGAGTAGATATTGATGAGACTTTTGTACCAGTAGTAAGGTTGGAAACTATCAAAATGTTCTTAGCTTTAGTGGCACATAAGAGGTATAAAGTTTACCAGATGGATGTGAAATCAGCCTTTCTGAATGAGCTCCTGAAAGAAGAAGTGTATATTGAACAACTCGATGGAGTACAAATCAGTGAGGATGAGACACACGTGTGCAAGCTGAAGAAAGCCTTGTATGGCCTTAAACAAGCCCCAAGAGCATGGTACAGCAGGCTCGATGCGTATTTAAGAAGGTTGAACTTCAGAAGAGGAATAATTGATAATAACCTATATGTGTTCAACTCAAAAAAAAGCCATCTGATAACCATAGTATATGTAGATGACATCATCTTTGGAGGGGATCACTCTGAGTTATGCCAAGAATTTGCACAGAAGATGAGTGAGGTATTTGAGATGTTATTGATTGGAGAAATGACGTACTTTCTTGGATTACAGATAAAATAGTGTGAAGAAGGTATTTTTATTTCTCAGACAAAATATGTCAAAGAGATGCTGAAAAAGTTTGGCATAAAGGATAGCAGACCTGTTAGCACTCTTATGACAGTGGGCTGTAAGTTAACAAAAGATCAAGAAGGAAGGAGTACAAGCCCCACAGAATATAGGAAGATGATAGGGAGCCTTCTGTACCTTACAGCATCAAGGCCTGATCTCATACAAGTTGTGTGCATCGCCAGCAGATTCCAAGCTAATCCTAAGGAATCTCATCTGTTGGTAGTGAAAAGAATCCTAAGATACCTTAAAGGGACACTAGAAATGGGTTTGTGGTATCCTGCCATGGATTCTGTAAAACTCTGAGCATACACTGATGTAAACTGGGCAGGAAGTACAGATGACAGAAAATCAATTAATGGCTGCAGCTTCTACTTGGGCTCAAAGTGTGTTGCATGGTTAAGTAGAAAGCAAAACAATGTTGCCTTGAGCATAGCTGAGGCTGAGTACATGGCTGCTTGTGCAGCATGTACTTAGGTGATATGGATGCAAAGACAATTGGTAGATTTGGGTGTTGAAGTGAAGTTACCAGTGAGTGTACTTTGTGATAATCAAAGTGCAATTGATCTCAGCAAGAATCCAGTTCAACATTCAAGGAGCAAGCATATTGACATCCGGTATCACTTTATCAAGGATCAAGTGGAAGAGAGCACGATTCAGTTGGAGTATGTCGGCACTAAAGATCAAATCTCAAATATTCTAACTAAACCTTTATCCATAGAGTTGTTTGAAAAGCACAGAATGAGTTTGTCTGTGCAAATGCCTCCTCAAGCCTGAAGTTCAGGTGAATCCTTCATCTCTACTTTGCGGGTTTTTCAAATTTGTAATTGGTTGGCAAAGGGGGAGAGAAGCAATAGTGAAAGGGTGCTGTTAAGGAAGGGGGAGTGCATATTTAAGGGGACTTGTAATCCATCTACTTCTGGATTACTGCATAATGGCTTTTATTGTGAGTATCGCCAACAATTACAAAGGGGGAGATTGTTGTTCCCACAGTCTTGTATGGGTTGTAATTGTTGTCAACCAGATTTAAGTGTGCAAGTAGAAGTGGCTCATTCAAGTAATCAAGGGATGAGTTTTCAATAGAAAGAAAAGGGCAAGAAAAATAAATTAAGGAGGAGGATAATGCTGAATTTTGAATGGAACAGTAATATGAAGCCACATGGAAGGGCAAGAAAGGAAATTTGCCGCAGTTACAGTAAGCCCTACTAGGGTTTTCATAAAAGGGAGTATATAAACCAAAACTTATCTCTTTTGGAAACACCACCCGAAAAATAGTGAAACATAGTAGATTAGAATTGGTGAGAGCAGACCAGAATTGGTGGAATTACCGTAAAAGAGGAAATTAGAGACGTAAGACCAGACCCAGAAATGTGCGACGGTGTGAGCAGACTAGAAACGTGCAATGGTGTGAGCAGACTAGAAACGTGCAACGATGTGAGTAGACCAGAAACGTGCGATGGTGTGAGCAGACCAAAAACGTGCGACGGTGAGACCAGACCAGAAACGTGCGACGGTGAAAAATAGACCAGAAACGTGGGAGATAAGAAAAGGGTGAAACACCGTGAGACCAGGTGAGGCATGAGACCAGGTGAGGCGTGAGATCAGGTGAGGCGTGAGACCAAGTGAGGCATGAGACCAGAAGAGGGTGAAATGAGTGACACCAGAACACACCGAAAGACCAGAATTGGCGAGACCAGAAGAGGGTGAAATGGGTGACACCAGAACACATCGAAAGACCAGAATTGGCGAGACCAGAAAAGGGTGAAACCGATGACACCAGAACACACCGGAAGACCAGAATTGGTGAGACCTATAAAGGGTCAAACATGTGACATCAGAACACACCATGAGACCTAGAATCGGTAAGACCAGAAAACGGATGAGACCAGACCAGGTGAGATGGTGAGACTAGAAAACGGGTGAGACCGTGAGACGGTGAGACCAAGAGTTGGGTGAGACAACCTAGAGAAGAAATTCAGTGAAGCATTTGAGAGAACTCAATAAATTTTCAGATTTCTTCAAGACAGGTTAGAGAGTGTTTTGGTGATCTTCCAAGTAGTAGTGGAGTAGCCTATTCAAATCAAACAGAGGCAACACAAGCTAGAAGAAGGGTAGACACAGTAAGTGACACTCTTTGTATTGTGATTGGTTTGTATTTGTAATAATGAAAGGAGTAGAAGATTAAGACATCCATTGTAATCATAGGGGATACCACACTGGTGTTCTCAAGTATAGTGGATTGTCTCGGTAGAGGAAGAATCCCTACCACCGTGGAGTACGTCACATTGATGGAACCATGTAAATCTCTCGTGTCCTTGCTTTAAATTTACATTCTGTCTTTTGAATTGAGTTGTGAGCACAGCTAAAGGATCATCAAACCCATAACTTAAAAGAAGACCTAGTCAAGAACAACTGATTCGTCTAATAGGCAAGGTGTCTGAAAGGTAATTTTGGGGATTATTATGATCAGTAGGTAACAATAGATCTACCTTAATTGAATCTGGGAAAGAGTTCATTTTGGCTTAAATTATCAAAGGGGACTATTGTGATTAGTAGGTAACAATAGATCTACCTTAATTGAATCTGGGAAAGAGTTCATTTTGGCTTAAATTATCAGAGTTTTTTAAGGGGTGTGATACTGATTCACCCCCCTCTCAGTATCACAAACTAGTAGATCCTAAGGTGAAGTTAGGAACTTCACTAAACCTAATAAATATAGTATTATTAAATGTTTTAAGTGTCTTAGAAAAAGACATATTGCATCTCAATATTCAAATAAGTGTATAATGGTGTTGTAGGGTAATGGTGATATTGAGACCAAAAAGGAGTTTGATGATACCTCCATGCTACAATTGAAGGATGTAAATGATAGCAAGAAGCATCTAGTTAAAGGACATATGTTGGTGGCTAAATGAGCATTGAGTGCATAAGTTAAGGAAGATGATGAAGTGTAAAGAGATAATATCTTCCATGCATGGTACCACATTAATGATAAGGCAAATAACATTATCATTGATGGGGGGTATTATACAAATGTGGCTAGCATTATTCTAATTTAAAAGCTTAATTTAGCCATTATGAAGCACCCTAAGATGTATAAGTTTTAATAGTTGAATGAATGTGGGAAAGGTAAATAAGCAAGTGTTAATATCATTTACTACTGGGATATATATATTGATGTGGTCATGTATGATGTTGTACTTATGCATGCTACGCATATTTTGTTAGGATGACCATGGTAATATAATTGGCATTTTAATGCATGAAGGGTTTATAAAATAGGTATTCTTTTATAATAAATGATAAACTTGTCACTCTTATACTTTTGACACCTCAATAAGTTTATAAAGACCAATTGAGGATCAAAAAAGAGAGTGAGAGAAAAAAAGAAATTGAGGTCGAGGGGAAAAAAGAGAGAAAGGAGATGAGACCAAGGGAAAAGAAGGAAGAGGGCAAGAGAGAAAAATTGAAAGTTTATTTGCAAAATAGAGAGATGTTAAGAGAACCTTCTATTTAAAGTAGCATACAATTGTACTTTTGTATAAAGAGGCTTATTTAGTATTAACAAGTTTAAGCTCTCTTTATCTAATGTTGTTTCCATTTTGTAAGAACTTGACGATGTTTTTCCCAAAGAACCAAGCAATTTGCCACCTTTAAAGGGAATAAAACATCATATTGAATTCATCTATGGTGTGACAATTCTAAACCAACGAGCCTATAGAAGTAATCCTAAGGAGGCAAAGGAGCTTCAAAGGCAAGTCAAGGAGCTTATGGCAAAGGGGCATGTGAGGGAAAGCTTAAGTTTGTGTGTAGTTATAATACTACTTATACCTAAGAAGAATAGGACTTGGAGGGTGTGCGTTGATTGTTAAGTAGTCAACAAAATCACTGTAAAGTATTGCCATCCCATGCTAAGATTATATGACATTGTAAATGAATTGCATGGTTCATTTGCTTTTTCTAAAATTGATTTGAAAAGTGGATATCACCAAATTAGGATGAGAGAAGGAGACTAGTGGAAAACAACTTTCAAAACTAGTATGGTTTATATGAATGGCTTGTTATGCCATTTAGTCACACTAATGCATTAAGTACTTTTATATAAGATTGATGAATCATGTTTTTCATGCATTTAATTGTAAATTTATGGTTGTTTATTTTGATGATAATTTGGCTTATAGCAAAAACTTGATCATCTTAATCATTTTTCTATTATAAGTGTTTTATATTTTGAGAAATTGTATGCTAATCACAAGAAATGTTCCTTTTGCATTGATCAAGTCATATTTCTTTACTATGTTGTGAATGCTAATGGTATTATGGTTGACAAGGAAAGGTTAGGGTAATCCATGATTGGCTTATACACTTAAGTCTATTAGTAATGTGTGTAGTTTTGATGGTTCAGCTAGTTTCTATAAACACTTTGTTAGGGACTTTAGCACCACCGTTATATCAATAACTAAGGTTGTTAGAATGAATGTGGGCTTTAAATGGGGTAGTAATCAAGATAAAGCTTTTAATTTGATAAAGAAAAAAAATTAAGTTTTGCACCCTTGCATTACCTGACTTTGCTAAAACTTTTGAGATTGAGTATGATGCTTCAAGTATTGGCATTGGAGTTATTTTGATGTAAGAAAGGTAGTCCATTACCTACTTTAGTGAAAAAGTAAGTGAAGCAGCCCTTAATTATCTCACTTATGATAATGAGATGTATGTATTGATACATGCTTTAAAGATATGGCAGCACTACCATTGGCCCAAGGGATTTATCATCTATACTAACCATGAATCCTTGAAGTAGTTGAAGAGACAAGGGAAGTTGAACAAGAGACATGCCAAATGGATCAAATTCATTAAGACTTTTCCCTACATCATTGAATATAAATAAGGTAAGGAGAATGTGGTAACTAACACATTATCTCACCATTATGCCCTCATCTCTACACTTAATGGGAAATTGATAGGATTTGAATATATTAAAGATTTATATGTGAAAGATCCTAACTTTGCTAATGTGTATAGGGCATTTAAGAAGTTGGCCACTAGAAAATTTTATAGGCATAAGGGTTTCTTCTTTAAGGGAAATCATTTATGTGTGCCTATGAGTTCCTTAAAGGGGCTTGGTTATGAGAGAAGCACATAGAGGTGGTCTAATAGGTCATTTCAGCATTAGGAAAACCCTAAATGTTTTATTTGTGCATTTCTTTTGTCCATACATGAAATAAGATGTTGAAAGGGTGTGTGAGAAGTGCATAATATGCAAACAAGCTAAATCTAAAATTTTACCACATGGCATATATGCCCTTTTACCCATACCTAGCCAACCTTAGGTTTATTCATCTATGGACTTTGTGCTAGGCTTGCTGTAGTCAAAAAGGGGTAGGGATTTTATTATTTTTCTTGTTGATAGATTTTCAAAGATGACACACTTCATCCTACACCATAAAATTGATAATGCAAACAATGTTGCTAAATTATTCTTTAGAAAGGTAGTATGTTTGCATGGTATACCTTAAAGCATTATTTCAAATTAGGATGTGAAATTCTTAAGCTACTTTTAAAAGACTTTGTAGGGTATGTTAGGTATTAAATTATTGTTCTCAACTACTTGCCATCCATAATCAAATAAGTAAATTGAGGTAGTTAATCAAACTTTTTCTACTTTGTCGTATGCTATTATTTAAATGAATTTGAAAATGTGGAAAGATTATTTGTCATATGTAAAGTTTGCATATAATAGGAGTGTTCTTTTTGCTATTAGTTACTCTTCATTTGAAATTGTGTATAGTTTTAATCCTTTGATTCCTTTATATTTAATGTCTTTGCCTATTAAGGAGTATGCCAGCTTAGATGGTGAATGCAAGGCTAAAATGGTGAAAAAGCTGCATAAGAAGATGCAACATCAAATTGAAAAACAAACTAAGTAATATTCATCTAATGCCAACAAAGGGCAAAAGAGGGTGGTGTTTGGACCTAGTGATTGGTCTTAGGTGTATATGCATAAAGAAAGGTTCCCAACATAGAGATGTTCAAAATTGAAGCCTAAAGGGGATAATGCATTTCAAGTGGTGGCATAGATTAATGATAATGCCCAAAGATTGTGCCTTCCAAATAAGTATAATGTGAGTCTAACATTTAATGTTTTTTATATTTCTCCTTTTGATGTAAGTGTTGATTTAAGGATGAATCCTTTCAAGGAGAGAAGGAATGATAAGATCCATGGTGAAGTTGATGCATAGAGGGATTCTAAGGATCCATTCAACATTCAAGGAGGGTCAAGACACATTCAAGTGCTAAAAGGATAAAAGAGGCATTAGTGGGTTAATTGAAGAAGTTTGGTCAAAGAAACTAATTCAAGCTTGAAGTGGGCAAAACAAATCTTAATACAGGTTGAGACTTTATTAATTGTATAACGATTATGAATAGGTCTGTGTTATGTGATTATAAGAGTTTTTACAATAACTTCTAAAAAATTATAGTAGGGTTGCAACAATAACTCCTAAAAAATAGAGGTAGATTTGTTATCAACCAATCTTAATTTCATTGTTAAAGAAGGGAGAACATTTGGTGAAACAAAAGTGAGACTTTCTCCTTTGGTCCTTTCAAGAACTAATGAAATTATTAAGAATTGACTCTTCTTATGACATTCAACTTAACTTATAACTCTTAAATTCATTCTTTTCTAGAGTGTGGTATCCATATCCTTCTTTAATACCTTTGGTTTATGTTCCATTGAATAATGGGTCTAGGTCTTGCAAGATTGAAATCTAATTTAACTTTCTTGTATTCTTATTTGATTCCTTATACATGTTAGGTCCCTAAGCCATGTCCTTTAGGGTTCACATCAATACATAAAGTATGGCATAAAATTAATTGATGCGCTTAAATCTAGCACGACTCTTTCAAATCTAATGTTGCTTGTTATACAAGGCATGGTGAACTTACCAAAGCGATGCATCTAGTGGGAAACTTTCTTTAAATAACAACAAGAGATTCTCCCATACACTTACCTTTTCATAGCCTTTGAGCTTCCTTTTAGGGGTGCACAATTCTTTAAGAAACTTTGAATAGTTAGGCACTTGTTAAATTACATTAAGGAGAGGTATGATTACTTTCACCTTTTAAAACATCTCCAAAATCTCCTTTTCTTTCTCCTTATTTTTAAATTTTGCAAATCTACTTAAGAAAGGAGGTAAGGTAACATTAAAGAAAATAAGAGCTTATGGGTTTATCTTAAGTGGTGATGTTTGGACTTTGACGGGTTTATCCTTGGCAAGCACAACTTTTCTTCCATGACCTCTTCTTTTGCCCTATGAGGGGTCTTTATCGGTGCTTGCACTTCTTTTCCACTCCTCAAGACTATGGTACTCACATTCTCATTTGGATTTACCATGGTTTAAGAAGGTAGTTTTCATAATCCTTGTGCTTTTAATATACTCATGGTTATGGTAAGTTAACTCATTTCATTCTCCAAGCTTTAAATGCTTTCCCTAGTTTCCTATTACAATCGTTTGGTGTTATTTGTAAAGGCCTTAACAGTTCATTAAAAGGCATACTTAAGTTTTAAGGTGCATTTTGTTTAACTTGAACGGGTGGTAACACTCGTTGAAATTGACAATCAAGGGCATTATAAGCCACTTCTTTAATTGTCATAACTAAAGTTAGGATGATCTCTCCATCCAAGATTCTAGGTATTGGAGAAAGGATTATACTTGCACTATGGTTGCCTAAGGAATCATCTCGTGGCATTAGCTTGCCCCATTAGATCTTCTTGAAGTGTTGGACACTTGTTAGTTAGATGTCCTTGATTTGAGTGAATGCCACATGTCTAAACTTATTACATGTTTCCTATAGCCCTTTGATGCACAAAAGAAGTCAAATTAGCAATTTGTTGTTCAAGGGAAGATGTACTTATCTCATTGATATTCTTAGATGGTAGATCATGCCATTTGCTAAAATTTTAAGAATTCATAACCATGTTTGATATCAAATGTTTTTTGGCTTTTTAGATTTTGTCCACCACTTCTCCTTCATTAATTGTGTTGATCATACTCTGTCTATGGGAAGAAGTCCTTCATAAAAGTATTAGATTAGGTGTTGATCATTAGTTTGCTGATGGGGGTAACTCATGCAAAACTTCTCAAAACATTCCTAATATTCATGTAGGGGTCTCTCCCTTGTATTGTTGAAGGCCATATATCTCTTTTCAAATGGTAGCCTAAGAGTACTTCACATATCTTTAGTTAAAAGTGAAAGGTGTCATTTTTAGACACCAAAGGGAAGGGAGTAAATGAAGAATCAAGCTTTTGGAATGTTGTTCATAATGTTTTAACATATAGATGGAAAAAAGGCAACAGTCCTTTACATTGCTTAATTCTCTCTTATACTCTACTAACTCCCTTAGTGGCTTGTCTTATTGTACATCATTATATGCAAAGGAGATTATCACTAGTAAAGTTCATTATTACCCTAAGAAAGCATATTAAAGGTGATTGAGTATTAGCTTGAGCTTTAAAGTTGGTGGCTCCTTTATAGATGGCTTGATTATGTCTTGTTTTTATGTAGAATCCAATAACTCTAACTTTGCACTTGTCCCAAATAATCATAAAGGTGCATCTAATAGGTTGGCATATTTAGTTACCTCCAAATCATCCATAATGTGTTCCTACATAATGGCTCCCTCTAGATAATTTATTAATTGATCATTCAAAGAAATTAATTCTTAAGCAATCATTAAACTCACAAGGGAATTTCATGGCTCTAAACATATTGAACTTGACCATCTAATCTTGAACATGGATGGTGAGTTCACCCTTTTGCATAAATATCTGAGTACCTCTAGTAGCTAAAAATGGCCTACCAAGAATAATTGGTATTGTGATGTATACTTAAGAGGGAAACATAGTGGACACATACATATGTTTCCACTTCAAGCATCAGGGACAACCCAGACATTCTATTTAGTGGATTAAGAGTCATCACTAATTATTTTAAGTGTTATTACAACACTATAAATTGTTAACTCTAAAAAGACTATCTTATCTTTTGAATTGACAAGACTCCTTCTAGTTGACCAAAATTCATTAGGGCATGTCTAGTGGAATTTATAACCAACCTAGACACCCTTTATAAGCAATAACGCCATTATTTGCTTGCCTTTACTTCCATGCTTTTTCAAAGAAAAAAGAGGAACATTTTTTTAAGGGAACTCATGCTATGATTAGAAATTTGTTAAGGGGTATTATTAACAAACATTCTAAGATTTGATTAATTGTAGATGATTTTAACAATGATCCCTCACACCAAGATAGGAATTCAATCTTTTAAGAAATTTTGTTAATATTTGAATGCTTTTTAAAGTGACCCTTTGCATTAGAAATAGGAATGAGATTTTTTGCAAATTTTAAAAAGTATTCAAATGCTTTTTATAGTGATCTTTTGCACAAATAATAGGAAAGAGATTTTCTAAAAATTTTTGGAAATATTTAAATTCTTTTTGTGGTAATCCTTTACACCAATAATAGGAACAAGATTTCTTAAAAATTTTTGAAAGGTATTTGGGTACTTTTTGTAATGATCCTTTACACCAATAAAAAGAATAAGATTTTCTAAAACTTTTTAAAAAATATTTAAATGTTTTTTGTAGTGATCCTTTGCATTGGTAATAAGCATGAGAGTTTCTAAAAAATTTTTAAAAGTATTCAAATGCTTATAAAAAAAATTTGTTATTGTTGCCTAAAAGGATGAAGTTTTGAAATTAGGAAGCTAGTTCTTATAGCCAAAAATGACATGGTTTTCAAATTAAGAGGTTATTTCCTATTATACAAATCAACATCATTTTGTATTTAAAGGACTAGCTTTCCTATTATGCAAATCAACATCATTTTGTATTTAAAGGACTAGCTTCAAATGCCAAAACTACTTCTTTTGGGTGAGTGGAGCCAACTTTTAGAGTGTCAAAATGATGATGTGTCAACTTTCTTATAAATTTATCCTTTTTGTTTGAAACCCTAATTCTTTCTTTCTACAGTCATCTCCCTTACTCTATCTCTCGATTAATCCCATATGGACATAATTCTCATTTCTTCTCTCTCTCTTACACATTAATTAAGAGTTTAATACCTTCACCCCCCATGTTTTGCTTTCCTTTTACTCATGTAAAGCTACCTCCCTTTTTCTCTTTGTTTCTACATTTTGGAAACTTTTCCTTGCCTTTTTGACCCTTTATGATGCAGTACAAATTTTTCAGTGGACCTAGCAAAGAATTGAATTTAAATAGATAAACAATTCCAAGCAAGATCAATAAGTGGAGAAGATGGATATTAAGAAAAATAAAGAAATAGAGTATTGCCATTTGACAAAACAGAATGAATAAGCAATATTGATAATTAAGATTAATACAACTTACTTCTTTATTCCCAATCTTAAACCAACTAATATAATAGTTTAAAGTAATTACATATTCAAATTACAACTTCTATAATGCTTTAACTACTTCTACCAAAAGACAGTTGAAAACTCCAACTACTAATCCTTTTTAACTTGCTTCCATGTGTCTTGATATTAATCTTGCATCAAAGCCCCCTCTTTAAGCACCCTTGTCCTTAATGGGTCAAGTAGGAAATCACTGATAAAGATCATAAAAAAATTCATATGTTCAAGTAAGTCCAAAAGACCATTATACTAAAACTTGGGTAGTTGCCCAATTACCTTTTTTCACCATTCTTCATTCAAGAATCTCTATCAAACTATCGTAGTAAGAAGATCTAGCACCTCAGGTGGAAGTTTAGTTCTAACCCCTTGGCTAGGTCCCACCTTAGCCTTCAATTGGGATATATGAAATATAAGATGAATCTTGGTAGTATTGGGAAGCTCTAAGCAATATGCTACCTTTCCAACCTTGGCTAACACTTTATAAGGTTTATAAAACTTAAGACTTAATTTCAAAGAGGAGCATTGCATCAAAGAATGTAAATGATAAGGATGAAGTTTCAACAACACAAGGTAGCCCTCTTAGAATTCATAATCCAAGCAATGGAAGTCAACTTGTTGTTTTATGCAATTTTATGCCCCATTTAAATAATTTTAAAGCAATCTAATAATGACCTGTCTAAGATAAAACAAATTATAAAGAACCTTTATTAGAAGTTTGGAAAAGAAGTTTGTTTTGATGCCTTACAACATCTTGGAATAAGAAGAAACTTGTTGTAAAATTGTCATATATCAAAGATTTCAATGAAAAAGACATTCTTATGAAGGCTAGACCTATTCAAATGAATAAATAAATTATTAGAATATTGCAAAAAAGAAATAAATGAGCTATTAGAAAATGGAATAATTAGATCAATTAAATCTCCTTATTCATGTTCTACATTTTATCTTAATACGCATTTAAAATTGAAAAAATAGCCTTGAAATTAGTAATAAATTTTAAAACATTAAATAAAGTTTTAGAATAAATTAGGCATCTTATACCTAGTAAGAGAGATTTAATAAAAAAAAATTATTAGAAGTCAGTATTATTTCAAAATTTGATTTGAAATCTAGTTTTTGGCAAATATAAAATGATGAAAAAGATAAATATAAAACTACATTGACTATTGCTTTTGAACATTATGAATGGAATATATTGTCATTTAGGTTAAAAAAATTACACCTTTTGAATTTCAAAATGTTATGGATAAAATATTTCATCCTTATATCAAATTTACTATTGTATATACAGATGATGTATTAGGGTTTTCAAAATCTATTAAAGAACATTTTACACACTTATAAAAATTCTTAAATATATTAAAAAAATAACGCATTATTTGTTTCAGTCAAAAAGATAAAGTTAGGATAACTCATATTTACAAAGAAACTACTACTCAAATAGGTAAATCAATAGAATTTGCAAGCAAATTTCTAAATGAAATAAAAGATAAAACTCAATTACAAAGATTTATATGACCTTTATATAACTAATTTTATTCACACCAATGATTTAAGAGATCCAAATAGAATTACTTATTCCAAAAGTTAAAAATATTGAGAGTCTTGACTTTGAAATATTAGACTAAAATCACTTATACGAAGCCCCTACTTACTGTTACAAAGACTTTTCACAAGAATTTATTCATTCAACATATAATTATCATGGTTTTTTCATTTTCACGTTGACATTAAATTAAAAGGTGCAACTTGGTTTTATGAGTGTGGCAAAATTTTGGGATTAATAAAGAAATCTTCCCAAAACCAATTAGAATTGCTCCATATATCTAAAGTTAGAATTATACCATTATAAAATCCTTTGCAAGAAGGTTAGACAGACAAGTTAGCATTAAATGGTGGAATGATATTCTAAACTCTTAAGTAGATATGAAAGTTATAAGAGATCATTTTAATTAAGTATTCCTAACAAATAGATATCATTTTACTATTAATCAAGAAAGGACAACTACAATTCTTACAGCCAAAAAGCAAGATTTAAGCTAAGTTGATACCCTGTCGATCACAAGAAGAATATCTACAAAAATTACAGACAACCTTATTCAAGATTTTTGAAGAAGAATTTGCTAAGCGAGATATTGACAACTACTTTGACATTAAAGACCCAAATTATGGTTCGAATTTGATAACTTTACCACTAAAAATCACAAAAGAAGGAATCTTGGCAATCTTTATAAAAAGATATAGGCCATGAGAAGATGATGCAAGTAATGATGTTATTCCTCAATTATTCATATTAGATGTAATTACTTATGTCATATGGATTGCAAACTCGTTTAAGTCCCTTCCTACTAGTTGAAAGGAGGCAAAGTGAATTAAAGAGAAACACTTGTAAAACATTTATGCCAACATATGAACAATAAAACTTGAAGTTTTTATTCAAAATGTCATCTTTTGAATTTTGTAAGTTTTCTTATTTTTATTCTATAATTACTTTATTCACTATTTTAAAAGAAGATCTATTGAAGAAAAATTTTAAGTTAATAAAAAAACCCTTTAAAAATTAATAAGCAATGAAGTTGTTGAGGAACTTCCTTATTATTACTTGAGGTCTCATGTTAGTAATTCAAAGATGATGGTAATAGACTAAATTTTGAAACTAAATGAGAGAAAAAAAAAAAAAAAAAGGTTGATTTACCATCAACAACTAGAATTGACGAAAATAATGATGTTTCAACTAGTAATTATCAAAATAAGTGATTACTAAAAGGTAACCAAGTCTCGTTCACCTATTACTACGTGTACAAAAAATGACTTTTATTTATTTTGAGTAAAAATTATTTTTTTATTAATTTTATAATTATTTTTATTAATTATATTTTTTATAATTTATCAACCATAAAAAATTATATCAAAAATTATAAAAATTTTTTTATCAAAAATAAATGAACTCTTAAAATTGTGTTTAATATTAAAATTAAGAAAAATATAGATAGAATGATAAGTATAATAATAATTTTAATAAAATATATTTTAATAATTAATAATTTAAAATTTTATATAAAATTATTAAATTTAAATTTTATAAAAAATATATAATAATAATAAGTCATTCGGTCATTCTTTCTTTCCTCGTAACCTGATTAAACTTGTTTTGGGGTTGAATTGGCCCGAATTCTACATATTTATATAAATATAAATAAAAAAATAAAATTAAACGTTATCCGCAAAAAACGACGTAGTTCTGCCAACACCAAATCCTCCTGTCCTCGGTGATTTCGCGACTCTTCCCAGACTTATTCACGCCGATAGAATCATCAATCAGCTCTTCTCCTTTGTTCACCGGTCAGGTGGCTCTGATGGTGGGGATTGTTTTCTGATTCCTTTGATCGATTAGCTTCTAGGAGATTTGCGGGATGGGCGAGTGTGGACGATGACGATGGATGGTGTTAAGATACTGAAGTGGCGGCTGGTAATATAAATCACCTTAAATCCCCCAAAATCCGATGTTCCTCAAGAAACCCACCTCCAAATTGCTAAAACCCTTACTCTTCGTCTCTCAAAATCCCACCAATTCGCTATCAAATCACAAAAAATGTAGTGCTTGTTATATATGCATTCGAATTCAGAGCTATGTGAACGTGTACATGAAGTGGAAGAAGGACCCCTACTTTGACTCGATGGAGCACATCCATCAGTCCATAGAGCTCAAACGCATCATTTCCTTGAAAAATGTTATAGCCCGACAACCCAATGGTTGTATCCCAATCTCTCATGTTTCAAAGAGGGGATTGGAGTTTGATATCAAGATTAAGGTTGCTAGATTTTTGAGGCAATATCCATCAATATTTGAGGAGTTTGCTGGTCCTAAATATGGGTTGCCTTGGTTCAGATTGACCCCGGAGGCTATCCAGATTGATGGGCAAGAAAGAAGGGCGCTTGAAGAGCAAAACGAGAATTTGGTGGAAAGGTTGAAGAAGTTTATATTGATGAGTAAAGATAAGGTATTGCCTTTGAAGATTATCGAAGGGATGCTATGGTACTTGGGTATGCCTAGGGATTTTGTGAAATGTTTAGATAAAAATCTTGATGAGTCCTTTCGGTTAGTGGAGTTGGAGGGTGGGTTGAAGGGATTGGCTGTTGAGAGTAAGGAAAGGATTTTGTCAGTTATGCAAAGAAATGCAATGAAATCAGGGCTATATTCTGGAGGACCAATGGAGCCTATTGAATTCCCTCTTTTTCCCTCAAAGGGTGTGAGGTTGAGGAGAAAGATTGAGAACTGGTTAAATGACTTCCAAAAACTTCCTTATGTATCGCCATATGAGGATTATTCGCATTTGGATCCTGATAGTGATTTTGCAGAGAAGAGACTTGTGGGGTTTCTTCACGAGTTACTTAGCCTGTTTGTGGAGCATTCTGCCGAAAGGAAGAAGCTTTTATGCCTGAAGAAGTATTTTGGGTTGCCCCAGAAGTTTCACAAGGCGTTTGAAAGGCATCCCCACTTGTTTTATCTGTCTTTCAGGAATAAGACTTGTGCAGCTGTTCTGAAGGAGCCCTACTGTGATGGTTTTGCCATAGATAGGCACCCCATGTTGGAGGTCAGGAAGAAGTACATTGATTTGATGGAAGGGTCGGGGATTATCTTGAAGAGTAGAAGGGTGAAACATACGTTAATTCAATGGGAGAAACAGGATTTGGATTTGGACTCTGTGGATGAAGCCACAGGCGAGATGGAAGAAAACCAAGTAGGTTTGACCGGTGTTGAGTGCTGATTTACTTGCTTTTCACTGCTGTCTGATTTTGTTATAAAAGGTGTAGAGGAAACTGCAGCCAATGGCACTAGGGAGATGGTGTAATTTCATCAGGCATTCCTAACATTTGTTGTAGTTGTTCTTTAATCCATTTTCAGGGTGTTGCTTTTAGAGTGTTCAATTTGAAATAGTTGGTCTCCGACCCCTTATCCGGGTAGTCATATTCACGCTCTGCTCTTGCTGGAATTTTACGGTATAAAATGCATTTGGATAACTGAAAACAATGGTAGGCCCTGAGCTTATAGTCAAATAGGAGTGTAGTTGAGTTTTGGTCGAGAAACCAATTTCATTGCAAATGGATATTTCCTGTTCTTCAAATGCATTGGTTACTCGGTTGTGTAGATCGTAATGGAGCAATTTTGTTCAGCATATTGATGGTTTTGATGACAGTGGTGTTAACGCGAGTAGTTGAAATGAATATCATGTTCACCGTCAACCATTCATTTAGAGAGAGAGAGAGAGAGAGAAACATCGAAATAAGTAAATGTTGTCTCCCACCTAAATAACTGGAGCTTTTCGTCGGATATTTGATGTCACACTCTGCCTCATCACTACGATCAGTGGTCAATCCAAGACCATCGCCTATTTGGCCTACTGAACAGATCAGACGTGCAGGTAATTCATATTTAAATATCTATTATTTTCTTCTTACTCTTGTTATATCTTTATTTTGTTTGTCATTATTAAAGAGATTTATTCATTTCTTCTCTTAATTTAATATATTTGATAATTATTTATATATTATATTTAAATTATGAATTATACATTTAAATTTTTTTTAAAAAAATAAGAAATAAAAATAATTAAAATATTTAATAAAAAATTATATTATTACAAATAATTTATATAATTCAATTGTATATTTACAATATAAATCCATCCCAAAAAGAAGAGTTGACAACTCTTCCACTTTACAGACTAAATTCAAAATTAAAATTTACTTATAAGTATATATTGCACTGTCAAACCACAAGACAAACATCCGAGTACAATAATATTAGTCTAATAATTCTCTTTACAAACTCTATCAACTCAATTAAAATGCAAATCTTATAAATCAAAAACCAACACAACATTAAATATAAAATATAAAAGGCAATTTTAATCTCAACCACTCGTAAAAGAGAAGTCAATTTATACTCTGTAATAAAAGTAATCAGAAATTATCGGCCAACATTAGGTCAATTTCTCTATAAAACCATGCCTCGTTAACGAGGCAAAGCGAGGCCAAAAATCAACCGGAGTAGAAAGAAGCCAAAAAAAGTTTCAAGGGCAGCAAACCCACAAAAGAGCAAGAGGGTCAATAGTAAGGTGTCAATCAAAGAAACTCATATTTCCATAGCCTCCAAAAGTTACCGAAGAAAAGCAAACGCAACGATACAAAGTGTAAACACTCAAATTGCTCAAAATCCCATGTACAAGTTACCGTTGAAAAAGAGAGATGATAGTCTCCGCCCAATTATAATAAAAACCAAGATATCCATAATGAAATTGTACCATTTTATATATATTTTTTAATTTTTATGACATTTTCAATTTATTTGTCAAGACATATAAATTATAATAAATTCATAATTATTACCAACATAAATATTAATTTCTAATAAAAAAATATTTCTAATACAAAACACAGTAAAGGAAATTAATTTTGCCAATTAAAATACAGATCCAAAACATTTGGCAGAATAAACATTCTTCACAACACAGACTAACACTTATAATTTACACCAACTCAACGAAAAAACACCTATCTAGCAACATTGTCACTTCAATTTAGTTTGAATTCTCTCTTGTCGTTAGAAATGTAAAATTCAGTAAGTTTTTTATTGTTTTCTTTTTCAAATAAGTGTATATATTATAAAAAGGAAAAAAAAAATAAACACAAAAATAATAATAATAATAATAATAACAAAAGAGGTGAGAAGGAATGAAGGGAGACTCATACCGTCCTAGGGAAGCCACCGGAGCATCGCCAGAAAGTCGGATGTCACCGTTGGTAGCAAGAAAACGGTCGAAAAACATTGGGAAGCTATTGTTCAACTCAGCACAGCCTAATCTACACGACACCAAAGATAGAACAATGAACAGAGGTCGGAAAACAGGAAAGCCAACGAGCCAAGCACCACCGGCTACTGCTGCTGCTGCCATCGGACGCGCTGT
Organism: Rhizophora apiculata; assembly: GCA_037832385.1. Taxonomy (NCBI): domain Eukaryota; kingdom Viridiplantae; phylum Streptophyta; class Magnoliopsida; order Malpighiales; family Rhizophoraceae; genus Rhizophora; species Rhizophora apiculata. The sequence continues at coordinate 61,100 of CM075433.1, read as the reverse complement.
AGACTAGCGTCGCCCTGACCCGAAACCATCACTAGTCGGTGCACCAAGTGGTGGGCATTCCAGAAGTACCTGTCACACACAGATCAGAGGCTCCGCTGGCCACGAATGAGGCTCCAAAGCCGGTAGGCTTCCTGACTTCCGTCCCTTCGCTCACCATAACCAGCCACCAGCGAAGTGCGGGTTAAACGCGAATCGAGTAAGGAGACTCCCAGCAACCCATTGCTATGCGTTGTGCCTCGATTGGAAGTCATCGAGGACAGAGAGTCGGTAACAGTGAATCCCTCTAGCTACCACACAAAGTAGCCAAAAATTCAAAGGAAAAAATTCATCCAAGACTCAAATCATCGTGTCCAAGGCCAACAAATCACTTTGGAAGGTATCATTTTAATGAATCCTAGATCAAAAGGACCCAAAAATGGAGTCGCTTGAGGTTGAAGATGGCGATCAGTGGCGAAATAATTAAATGGCCAAAGAAAATAGAAAGCAGCGTCTGGGGGGGCCGAAGAAAGGAGACGAAAGAAAAGGAATAAATAAATAAATAAAAAAAAAGAAAGGAAATAATAATAACACAGGGAAGCACTTCTCCAAAACAATGGAAGCAAATTTCTGCCGACTCATCTTTACCATTTGCCCTGCAAGCTTGTTAATAATATCATATCGCTTATGTGGTTTACCACATGTCCAAGGATGTGCTAGAAAAGAACAATCTCAAATATCGGGGGCCAAAAAAAAAAAAAAAAAAAAACAAAAAGAATGATGCACAAGTAAATTTTTGAAATAAAAGGGAAAATGCTACCAAAAAGAAAAGTTCAAAGCCATTAATGATTTAACTACCATTTAGGGCCTGATTTCTTATCAAGGCTAACTGACGAGAAACAAGGATATAATTGCACATTGAATGTACATGTTGGACTAGGTCTAGAAAGAAACTTTTACCCGAAGAACACAGTTCCCATATTGAGCTTGTGCCGCCAGAGAACATACAGATTGCACGATTTCATCCATAATAATTTTGTCATCCCCTCACATCTTCACAATATTCCAGGACCCTCTGTTTGAATTAAAAGAAAATAATTGACAAACCAAGATAACTAACAGAAACTCCATCTAAAATGCAAGTTTGAACCTGAATGACATGGCAACCATCGGGGTGGATGGAAAGTGCCATAACTTGCCCATAAAAGGCTGAGATGATAAACTGAATTCGATCTTTAGGGGCATACTCCATACACTTCTAAATAACTTGATTTCCATTCTAATCATGAACACATTTCATAACTGAACCACTAAGCTCTACCATCATTTGGGTCCGCTGATCTATATCGACCACCTCTAAAGCCTGTGGTTAGATTAATAGCAATAAAAGCTTCCCATGACCAAATAAGCGAATGTTGTAAATAGGAACACCAAAATTTACATATGCATGCTTTCCTAACTTCAAAACAGAATTTTAGACAACAAATGATAAATAGTCATCAATTAGCAAATGAAAACAATTTCCGCTACCTGAAAAACCCTACAAATCCATGTACTGGGAACAAATAGGTAAATGAGTGTGATTACATGTGCACAAATATGGATGCATACGTACTGAATGCTCATGATGCAAAGGGCTCAAAGTGCACATTTTGGATCACTCCGCACCCCTATATTTGAAGGTAGAGAGGCAATAAATGCCTCAGTAAGTTGGCTAGCCAACTCCATTCTTTGACTTTCAGTACTGTGCTCAAAGAGCTATAAAATGAATCACAAATATGTATTTGGGGATTTCAATAATGCAACCAGACTGCTACATTTAAAATAATGAATGTAGGAACACATGCTCTTTTGTATGACATAATTTCCAAACACATCAGTCATCGAGGGACGAGCATGGGGAATAATCTCTGGAAATATAATGTCCTTTTCTTCAACCGTTGCAGTTTCTAGTTTTTGCCGAATAAAGCGACTTCCATATTTCAAGTTGCTAAAAGAAACCTGATTAAATAAAATAATAAAATTAAATTAATTAATAAACTAACAGCGCAAAGGAATTTGAGCTTTCTTCAATCAAATTGGGTACCAGATTTATAGGGTTTCACAGGCAAATCGCACTGGATCTGTATGGGTTCCCGATTTGAATATCAATTTATTCTCTAATAGCAAATAATCATTGTTAAGCAATACCTGTCATTCCTAATCTATATGCAATCCTCCGTCGAGATTATCCAAAAATAGATTAGATCCATTAAGTATAAGAAAGTATGCAACTCAAGCAAACTTATGTACATGTCTTTCTCAAAGTTTGTATGTTCATTTATTTAGTGCATGGTTATGTCTCATCTGTTGATCTCAGCACGCACCCTAAAGCTCTATTTCTATGGCGATTAAGCATAAAAGTATCAAATAAGCCCAAAAAAATAGACGAATCAAATTACAACTCTTATTAAATAACTCAATCAATCCGAAGAATATGAATAACTCGTAGAATCCCAAGTGAACCAATCCCCAAAATAAGCCGCATCCCTTACCCTAATTTAACATTCTAGCTATCCATACCAAAAATCACAAAACCAACCTTCAATGTCTCTCCAACCATCCTCAGAAACCCCCTTTGGTTATTTGTCATTGTAGTATTTATAGATCTCCCTTAAAATAACCAAAATGTCCTAAGAAAAAAATCATGTAATGTTCTAGAAATCATAGCAAATTGACACTAGTTAGGCTGAATCAACAATGGTTCCGTCAGTTTCGTAGAGCTGTGTCCAATATCAAATTGGTTCACAAATCAGCCTATGGACTGACATTGGTCGGGCCTTCAGTAATAAATCGGTCCTTTAATCAATTTTACAACCAATCCGTATCTTCTCCTCTATACTTTGGTCTTTATGATAAATTTAATTCACTAATTTGATTACTTTGTTGCTTTGATTCTTCACCTACAAAATAAAAAAAATTGCAATTGAAGTAAAATCTATCAAAATCAATCATAATCACATAAATTGACCCAACATCAAGCTTAAAATTCAATATAAACTTTGTTCAATTATTTGACCTATTAGATTCACCCACACGACTTATTTCTTATCTTCAAGCAATTGTAACTATAAGCCTAATGTGCACAACATAGCTCACATAAAAATCCACTTGTGTCATACACAATTCAAATTCACCTGCTTTGCATACTCATGATTTAAGCTACCTTTTGACATGAAGATAAACATATGTAATGCTGATCCCTAGTTACTAGGTCACTCAAAACATTGGAGTAGATCTATTTACAACTTATAACCTCATCCTTATTCAGAAATTTTTTTTTTTTTTAGACAAATCCTAAATCATATCCTCTACTATGGTATGTCATGCAGTAATTTCGTCTCAAGAGATGATAATGCACTTTTAGTTCTCTAAATAGATGCATGACATTAGGAACCACATGAAATTCACTAAAATTTTAAACATTGTGCACATAAAGATTCTTATACTCAACTCAATCATTTTTCAAAACAAAAATATTGAATGGAGACTAATTCCACCATTAACCAATCATGGTCAGCTAATGCTAAACAACCCATGAATGTCATGTGGCTTACATGAGTATTATCATTAACTTCCAAGAGTTCTAACTAAGTATGGCTCATGTGAATAACACATTAATTTATGCATGATTAGGCAAATTCTTAACAAAATTGTCAGAGATTCAAACAAATTTTGGACCCAAAATTGCGCTCTCCCCCACACTTAATCAACATTATCCCTAATGTTGTAGGTAAAGTTAAAGTAAAGGTAAGGAAAACAAAACTTCCCAAGATAAGACCATAGGTGGAGGAAGCAAAGTCCAATTTTTGTGTAGCCTACCAAATGTTCTCACATTGCAACATTTAGAAAAAAATACTAAAGAAAAGAGAAATCTTGAATGAGTGATGGAGTAGTTGGTCCTTGGTGAAATAATGATCATGGCTTGCATCTTCTTATGTATCTATAATAAAACATAAAACAAACAAACAACAAATTGCTTTAGGAAAAAAAAAAAGAAAAACTTAGGTTGCCTCTTGAAAAGCACTTGATTTAACATCTCTAGCTAGACATTGTCTTTTAAGGTCAATCAAGTAACACAATAGAGTGAATATCCTCTACTCATACCATTCAACGTAGTGCTTTAATCTTTGCCCATTGATGGTGAAGGGTCTTTGGACATCTCTCTTTTTTTTTTTTTTTTTTTCAATTGTTCCATATGGATAAACCATAATCATAACAAAAGGATTGGACCATCTAGATTTGAGTTTGTTTAAAAAAGAGTCAAAGGTGAGAATTGAAGAATAACACCTTTTGACCTTCCTTGAACTCTCTTCATTGGATATGCTTATTGTGCTGTACATTAGTCTTTTACTTGTAAATGTGAGCATTCTCATAAGAGTCCTTCTAAATCTCCTCAAGCTTGTTAAGCTCAAGAAGTCTCCTCCACTAGCTGACTTCAAGTCATAATTCAATACTTTGATCACCCAATAAGCTCATTGTTCTAACTCCATTGATAAGTGACAAGCTTTACCAAAGACTAGTTAGGATGAAGACATGTAAGAGGCATCTTAAAGGCTATGCTATAAGGCCATAACGCATCATTAAGTTTGTTTGCTTAATCCTTCCTAGAAGAGAACTACTTTTTTTTTTTTTTTTTTGTAGAATTGACTTGATTTCCTTGTTTGAAATTTCCACTTATCCATTTATCTACAGAAAGTAGGGAGTGCTTATCTTGAAGTGACACCTATACTTACTAAAGAATGCTACAAAGTCCTTGTTCTTGAAGTGAATGCCATTATTGTTGATGATCCCTTTTGGTACCCAAAAGCATGAAAAGTTGTTCTTTTATCTATAAAAGGTAGGGAGTACTTATCTTAAAGTAACACTGATACTTACTCAAGAGTGCTACAAAGTCCTTGTTCTTAAAGTGAATGACATTGTTGTTGATGATTCCTCTTGGTACCCAAAAGCACGAAAAGATGTTCTTCTTTACAAACATGATTGCAATTTTGGCAGTGTTATTAAGCAATACTGCAACATCAACCCATTTAGCGACATAATTCACAGCTACTAAAATATAGAGATTTCCATGGAATGGTGGAAGTGGTCCTATGAAGTCCAAATCTTAGACATCATATAACTTTACTTTAAAAATACCAAATTAAGGCATTTCTTTTTGCCTTTCAATGTTATTAGTCTTTTGGCATTTATCACATGCCAAGACAAAACTTTATGCATCTTAAAGAAGTGTTGGCTAGAAAAATCTTAATTGAAGCACCTCAGTAGCAATTTTCTCAATCTTAAGATGACCTTCACATGATAAGGAATGACAATGTATGAAAATATTTGTCATCTCTTCATTAGGCACAATTCTTTTAATAATTTGATTAGCATAATTCTTGGAGAGCAATAGGTCCTCCCATATATAATGCTTAACTTTTGAAAGGAATTTCTTCTTTTGATGGTAAAAGGATTTCGATGGAATGATATTGCTCGCCGAATAGTTCAAGTAGTCCATATACCAAGGAGCTAGTTGTTAAATGGCCAACAAGTATTCATTTGGAAAATGATCACAAATAGTGCTTTTCACTTGTTGCTCTTCCTACTCCAATCTAGAAAGGTGATCAGTCACTACATTCTTTAAACCTTTATAGTCTCAAATCTCTAAATCAAACTCTTATAGAAGCAAAATCCATTGGATTAACCATGGCTTTGCTTCCTTCTTTGTTAGCAAATATGTGATAGTTAAGTGATCCATACAAACAATGACCTTGGTTCCCACTAGATAAGAATGGAATTTATCAAAAGCATAAACAATAGCTAAGAGTTCTTTTCTCATGGTTGCACAATTCATTCAAGCATCATTCAATAATTTATTGGCATAGTAAATCACATGTAATTATTAGTTACTCCTTTGCCCCAACACAACTCCCACAACATAATCATGAGCATCACACTTTAATTTAAAAGGTAGACACCAATTTGGGGCTGCAATAATTAGTGCAAAAGTCAATTCCTTCTTTAGCCTATTAAAATCTTCCATGCACTCATCATCAAATTAAAAAGGTACATCCTTAACTAACAAAGCACACAATGGTTTGGTTATTTTTGAAAATTCTCAATTGAATTTCCTATAAAAACCTTCATGTTCAAAGAAACTTCTAATAGCCTTAATTGAACTAAGAGGGGGTAATTTTTCAATCACCTTAATTTTAGCTTGATCTACCTTTATACCTTTAGAAGAAATCTTATGCCCTAAGACAATTCCATCGTAAACCCATGAAATGACATTTCTCCTAATTCAACACCAAATTGGTCTTTACACATCTTTGAAGATTCAATACCAAATTACCCAAGCATATATTAAAAGAAGAACCAAAAATAAAGAAGTCATCCACAAATACCTTAATAATGTTTTCAACCATGTCAAAGAATATGGCCATCAAACACCATTGGAAAGTGGCAGGAGCATTGCATAATTTGAAAGGCATCCTTTTATACACAAATGTCTCACAAAGAAAAGTGAATCTAGTCTTCTCTTGATCCTTTAATGTAATAGGAATTTGATTATAACCTGAGTACACATCTAAAAAACAATAATATTCACGGCTAACTGACCATTCTAACATCCAATTAATGAATGACAAGGGATAATGATCCTTTTGCAGAGTAACATTCAACTTCTTATAATCAATACACTATATACCTAGTGACTGTTCTTGTAGGAATCAACTTATTCTTGTCATTGGGCATAATTGTCATGTCTCTTTTCTTTTAGACCATTTGAATCAATCTAACCTAAGAACTATTGAGGATAGGATAAATGATGTTGACATCCAACAACTTAACTACCTTGACTTCAACAATCTCTTTCATGTTAGGATTAGGATATCATTGATGCTCCAAACACAGCTTATGGTTTTCCTTTAGGAGAATCTTGTGCATGCAAAAAGGACTAATGCCCTTGATGTCAATAATAGTCAAAGCCAAGGTTTTCTTTTGTTGCCTTAAGACTCATAATAATTTTGCTTCTTTAACATTACTTAAAGTTGCTGACACAATGACAAGAAATGTAGGAGACTCACCCAAGTAAGCATGCTGCAAGTGGTTTGGAAGTTACTTAAGTTCAAGTTGTGGGGGTATCTTTAAAAAAGGTGATGATTTGGGCTTTGTAGGACCAAGATCTTTAAACATAGGTCATTCTCTTTAAGCTAGATACCCAACCCCATCGAGTCTTATCACACACTCCAAGAGTGTTGAATCCTTACCCTTGTTAGTAATATTGTGAGTGATGCAAGTTACAAGTGGCTTTATAAGGGTTTATTCTTTAAAACTCTCCTTCATGATAGGATTGACAGCCTTAACCATGAAGTAAAAATCACCAATGATTGGATACTTCATAGCCTTGAACACATTGAATTCTTACTCCCCATTACCCACTTGAAGTGTAAGCTTTTCTTATTATACATCAATGATATCCCCCTCAGTAACTAAAAATGGCCACTCTAATATTAGAGGAATGTGCACATCTTCTTCTATCTCAAGAACAAGAAAATCAATAGGGAAATAAAAGTTCCCAACCTTACCAGCACATCTTCGATCATACTAAGTAGGTATTTGATATATAAATTAGTTAATTACAAAATCATAGTGGTTGGCTTTAAGTCTCTTATTCTAAGCCTCCTAGAAAGATATAAAGGCATTAGATTAATTCTAGTCCTAAGATCATACAAGCTTTTATCATTACAAACTTTTCTAACAAAGAAAGGAATAATGAAACTCCCTAAATCTTTCAAATTTGGAGGTAGCTTGTTTTGAATGATTACACTATACTTATCTGTTAGGGCTACTGTGGCATGTTCTTCAAGCTTCATATTGTTGGAAATAATTTCCTCAAGAAACTTAGCATATAAGGGCATTTGAACCATGACCTCTGCAAAAGGCATGTTAATGTAAAGCTTTTTGAATATCTCTAAGAACTTTGAGAAGTTCTTGTCATCATTATGATTCTTCAATCTTTAAGGAAATGTATGGGTGGTACATTGGGCTTAACCTCGCAAGGTGGGGTATAAGAATCATTCATATCCTTGTAGCTAAGTAACTTTCCCTCATTTGATTCCTCTTTATGCTTCTTGACATCCCCATGTCAACTATGCTTTACAATGCAAGGATTTTCAATAAAGTTTCCACTCCTCAAAGTAATAGCCAAAGTTTCATCTTTGGGATTGACATTAGTAGTGTTAGGTAATTTCTTTTGAGCTTTACTAGACACCAAATTTGCTAATTGCCCCTTTTGAACCTCTAAGTAATGAATTAAAAATTGTTCAATTAAGGCAACTTGATCAACCTTTGCATTCCACTTCTTTAACTCAATATCTTGACTAATCATCCTCTTTTCCATTTTGGACATGTATTACATAAACATGTTTTCTAATAGTTGCTTCTTTTTTGAAGGTCAAGGCAATTGACTTTGAAAAGGCACTTTTTGTTAGAATCCAAGTGGCATATGAGGTCTATTGCTTTGTTCATTCCAAATAAACTTTGAGTGGTTATGCCATCATAGATTATAAGTGTTGGAATATGGATTAATTACTTTCCCACATAGGTCTCCATGTAGTTAATGTCTTCCATATTAGAATCAAAGAAATTTCCATACATGCAAGTGGCCCTAGTATGGTTAAGCATCCCACAATATGAACATTGCTCTCTATGCATGGTCTTTTAATTCACCAAAAGCTTTACTTTCCTTGCTAAATCAACAACTTAAAGTGTCATATCATTTTGGGTTGACAACTCATAAGCTCTTACTCTTCTTCCTTTCACAGCCTTCTATTAGGAATTAGTGCCTAGCATCTTATAGATGTCATAAACCTTATAGGTGGGCTTGTCACCTATATAGCCACCTACTATGGTATCAATTAAGGTTTGTGAAGTTGCATCTAATCCATCATAGAAAAATTACATATGAAGCATTTTAGGAAATTGATGATAGGGACATTGTACTAAGAGCATCTTAAATCTATCTAACGCCTTATGAAAAGGCACTCCATTAAGTTAAGAGATCAAGTAAAACTTGCTTCTAAGATTTATAGTTATTTTAGGTGAGTAGTACTTTGTCATGAATTTATCGTAAACTTGGTCACAAGTGGTGAGTGATCCTTCAAGTAAATTGATTAACCATATTTTCACCTTATCCTTGAGAGTATAAAAGAAATATTGCATCTGTAACTCATCCTCTAAACGACCTTACAAAGGGAATGTTTGAACTTTACTATAAAATTTTTTGTTGAAGGTGAAATGATCTTCACTTGATAACCCATAAAAGGGTGGTAGCATATTGAAATGAATTATTTTCAACTCATAATTGTGTGTTGCTATACTAAGCTCAATGCAAAAAGAAGAGGCACCAATCACAAGTCATTGAATGTCAGACCTATGGATGTGCTCCTTGACCAATATTATTGGCTTAACAAACCACTGGCTCATTGTTCCCTAATTGATTTTTTGCCATCTCTACTCTTCTTTGTGCTCAATTAAAATAATAGACCCTTTTAATTTTAGGATTTAAAGGAAATAAATCAATGCTCTTAGACTTTCTTAAGAGTATATATTATTAGCAAAGAAAAGTAACAATAAAAGGTAAAAGCTAAGTACTAATAAAAAATTGAATAAAGGAAACTAAAAAATGATTCATGCACACAATCAATCATGTATAGAAACAATGAAACCAAATCTCACTAAAGAAAAAAAAAAAAACAAATTATGTCAAAGCAAAAACATAAAGGCAATAAAAGACATAAATCACAATTAATGTCATTGTTTCTCAACAACAATGTCAAAAACTTGGTCAAACCTACTTATAAGTGCATAAGGTCTATCGTAATAATAAAACCTAATGAATATTTCAAGTCTTGTAGCTACAAAGATTAAGAATTCAATTGTGATTTATACTACTATAAAATCAAATAAGATTGCTAAAAGAAACTTGATTAAACAAAATAATAAAATTAAATTAATTAATAAACTAATGATGTAAAGGAATTTGAGGTTTCTTCAATCCAATTAGGTATTAGAGCTACAAAGTTTCACCTAAAAAAGGGTAAATCACATTCGGTTTGTATGGATTCACTTTTCTTTGTCAAGCAATACCTAGTATCCCTAATCTATATGTGATCCTTTGTTGAGCTCATGCAAAAATAAATTAGATCCATTAAGTATAAGGAAGGAACTATGCAACATCACACAAACTTATTCATATGTCTATCTTAAAGTTTATATGTTCATCTATTTAGTGCAAAATTATGTCTCATTCGTCAACTCAACAAAACCCAAAATTTTACTCTTATGATGATTAAATATAAAAGCATCAAATAAGCTTAAAATAGATAAATCAATACCAACTCTCATTAAATAACACAGTCAATTCAAAGAATATGAATAACATATAAAAACCCAAGCAAACTAGTCCCCAAATAGGCTACATCCCTTCATCCTAGCTTAAGATTCTAGTTATTCATACTAAAAATTACAAAACCAATCTTTAACGTTTGCTAAACCCTCCTCAAAAACTCCTGTAGGTCATCTATTGTCATATTATTTATAGTTCTCCTTTAAAATAAGCAGAATACCCTTAAAATGTCCCAAGAAAAAAATCACATAAAGTTCTAGAAATCACAGCTAATTGGCACTAGTTGGACTGAACTGGTATAGGTTTGATCAATTTTACAGAGCTGCATGTCCAGTATCAAATTAGTTCATAAATTGACCCATGGATTGTGTCACGGACTTGGCCTTGATCAACCAACGACCCACGTAGCACTAGTAATTCACTTGACTCGAATGCTAGTTCAACCTTCTCCGAGAGCTAGAATGCTACTAGCAGAAGATAGGAAAGAAGCACACAAAGTAGACAAGAGATATGGAGAGCTTGGAGAATACTATATTGTTTCAAGAATGTAACTACACTATTACTTGGATGCTTTACAGGTGAGGTCCCTAAGGCTATATATAGTCATCCACCTCCTCAACGGAGGGCCAGGATCTATTTAATCTAATGGTCACTATCCTCCTTCTAGAGTATTCTACCTAACTCTACGTTCTACAAGAAGATAAGGGAGTTATCTACAAAATTCTAGAGGCTTCCACCTAATGCTAGAATTATGAGGAATAAGCCTCTTTAGTAGCTAAATTTGGGTAGAATGATGTGGTGCATGACATTCTCCCCCACTCAATCTGGCGACACCCTCGTCGCATCCCTCTTGTATTTCTCAATCACATCCACGTTGTTCCACAAAGTTAACTCGTGTTCCCAACTTGCCTTGCTATCAGGCAACCCTTTCCATTTAACAAAGTACTCGACATAACTCGGATGGGTACCTCTTCTTGGAATGACATGATGCGCCAATATTTCTTCCACGTCATGATCTGGCATGGTTGTTATGGCTGTAGGGGCTCTTTTCGATTCACCCCTGCTCGGCTCCACCTTATCAGGATGGTAAGGCTTTAGTAAGCTTACGTGGAATACTAGATGCATCTCGAGGTGTAATGGTAAGGTTAATCGGTAAGCTAGTTTGCCAATCCTTTTCTCCACTGGGAAGGGTCCCTCATAACGCCTTACTGGACCCTTATGCACCCTAGCAAACTTTTGGTTTTGATGGGGAAGGAGTTTCACCATCACCAAATCTCCTTCCTCAAACTCCAAGTGTCTTCTCTTGGTATCGACCCATTTCTTCATTTGCTTAGTAGCCTTAGCCAAGTGTGCTCGTGCCATGTCGGACTTCTCATACCAACCCTTGGTAAACTTGAATGCAGCAGGACTAGGCCCTTTGTAGCCAACCACCAATGTGTGTGGAGTCAATGGTTGTAGTCCCATAGCAACGTCGAATAGACTAGCCCCAGTTGACTCACTTTTTTGTAGATTGTATGAGAATTGGGCTATGTCAAGCAACTTAGCCCAATCACTCTGGTTGGCACTTATGTAATGCCTTAAGAACAGCTCCAACAAGGCATTCACCCTTTCTGTTTGGCCGTCAGTTTGGGGATGAAAGCTTGTGGAGAAGTTGAGCTCCGATCCCATCAATTTGAATAGCTCTATCCAAAACCTCCCAGTGAAGTGAGTGTCTCTGTCACTGACAATCGTCTTCGGGATGCCCCAATATTTCACCACATACTTGAAAAATAGGCGTGCTGCATCTTTAGCCATAAACTTTGAGGGTATGGGGATGAACACACCATACTTGCTAAACTAGTCTACCACTACCATGATGTTGGCACATCCCTTTGATTTTGGTAAACACGTGATGAAATCCATCGAAACACTCTCCCATGGTTTCTCCAGAATAGGTAGGGGCTCCAGCAATCTTGATGGTTGGTGTTGCTCCACCTTGTCTTGTTGGCATACAAGACAAGTCTTCACGTAGAGTTCAACGTCGTCCAGCATTTGTGGCCAATAATATGCTCGCTCTACAAGTGCCAATGTGCGACGTATACCTAGATGTCCTACCCATTTTGAGTCATGGCACTCCTTGATAATTGCCTTCCTTAATCCTTGCCACTTTGGCACATAAACTCTATTGCCTTTGGTAGTGAGTAACCCATCTTCAAGCCAAAACTGGCGTGTCTTCCCACACTTTGCCAATTCCTTCAAACTCTTAGCTTATAGGTCATGGTCCAATCCCTCCTTTACTTGTTCTACCAAAGGGAAGTTTGGACTTGTGATGACAGCTAGTTCGACCTTTCTACTCAATGCATTGACCACCAAATTAGCCTTGCCCGGCTTATACTTCATCACAAAGTCAAATTCTGCCATGAAAGCTTGCCACCTCACTTGCTTTGGCGTTAAGTTCTTGTGATTGAGGAAGTAACTTGTGGCAATATTGTCCGTCTTCACGATGAACTTGGACCCCAACAAATAATGCCTCCAAGTTCGTAGGCAATGCACCACTGCCGTCATCTCCTTCTCTTGGACTGTATAACGACGCTCGGTTTTGTTCAACTTGCGGCTTTTATATGCAATGGGATACCCCTCTTGCATTAACACACCACCAATTGCAAAATCCGAAGCATCGGTCTGTACCTCATATGGTTTGGTATGGTCGGGAAGAGCCAACACTGGCTCGTCAGCTACTACTTGTTTGAACACTTCAAATGCTCTTTGGCATTTAGCATCCCAACTCCATGTTCTATTCTTCTTTAACAAATCAATAAGTGGAGTTGTAATAGAGGAGTAGCCCTTTATAAATCTTTTGTAATAATTGATAAAGCCTAAGAAGGATCATACCTCAGTCACCTTCTTTAGCGGCTCCCAGTTATGGATGGCTTGTACCTTGGACTTGTTCAATCGTATTTTGCCTCTGCCGACAATGTGCCCTAAGAATGTGACCTCTCGTTGAGCAAAGGCATATTTCTCCCTCTTCACGTACAACTCATGCTCTTTTAGTACGTGGAAAACTTGTCATAGATGTTCAATGTGCTCATCTAACATCTTACTATAGACAACGATATTATCCAAATATACTACGACAAACTTATCCAAAAACGACTTGAAAACTTTATTCATCAGAGTACAGAATGTGGCAGGGGCATTTGTAAGTCCAAATGGCATAACCAAGAACTCAAAGAAGCCATACCTCGTAACACAAGCGATCTTTGGCTCATCTCCTTCTGCAATCCTCACTTGGTAATATCCTGATTTCAAATCCAACTTCGTGAACCACCGCGCTTCACCTAGCTGATCGAACAAATTAACTATTAATGGAATGGGATACTTATTCTTCACGGTGATTTTGTTGAGTGCCCGATAGTCGATGCACAACTGGTGTGACCCATCGTGCTTCTTTTGGAAAAGCATGGGTGCATCATATGGAGCCTTTGATGGTTGAATGTAACCGGCATCCAACAGCTCCTTAAGTTGCCTCCTGAGTTCCTCTAACTCAGGGGGTGCCATTCGGTAAGGCACCACAGCAGGTGGTCTTGCACTAGAGACTAACTCAATCTTGTGGTCCACCTCTCGTTTAGGTGGGAGCTTCTTATGTAGTTTGGGAGGCATAACGTCTTTGAACTCCTCTAGGATGCGAGAGACTTCTTTAGGTAGAACCCTGGATGAGGAAGTATCCTTTCCATCCTTCAAGGATACAAGAAAGGTGGGTTGCGCCTTCTTCACCCCTTTAGAAAGCTACATGGCTGAAATTTGCCTAGATTAAAGGCCCATTTCCCGAGCCAAAGGCACCATGCAGGTGTTGCCTTCTTCCAAGATACACATTGTGTTGGCAAAAGGAATAGGCACGGCCTTAACACGATCCATAAACTCCATACCAAGCACAATTGGATAATCATCCATTGGTACAATAGAAAAGTCTACAAGGCCACACCATTCAACCATACGTACCTTTATACCATGAACAATGCCAAAAATTGACTTTGGCTCCAAGTTTACTACCTTGAGCCATCCTCACTCCTTGTTGCATTTGATGCCCAACCATCTTGCTTCCTCTTCTTGGAGAAAGTTGTTGGAAGCTCCGGTATCCACTAAGGCTTTAACCACTTGGTTACTCACCTTTGCTTCCACATATAATCGTCCTCTCTTCTCGGTCTTAGGCACTTGGACCTTGGCTTTGATGGCATTGAGGATTTGCAAGGATCTCATCCTTGTCTCCTTACGTTGCTGCTGTCCCTCCCTTTCTTCAACTATGGCAGAAAGCTTGGCTTTCCTCGGGCAATCCCTTGCCTTGTGCGGCCCATTGCAAAAGCAGCATTTAAGAGGGGGCCTGTCACTGCTTTGACCCTCTTTGGTGTTCTTCCCCTCCTTAGGCCCATTAAACTTATGGAAACGTCTTTTGTTCGAGGGATTATCTCCCCCACTCTTTCCCTTGCCATCCTTGTCCTTATGAGACTTGAGCTTTTCGGACTTCTTGAACTCTATTAGCAACTCGTCAATGGAAATAGCAGTGGTGAGATCTTGAACACCATGTCTTTGAATCTCCATCTTCACCCAATTCTGTAAGCCATCTTTGAACGCAAAGAATGCTTCCTTATCGAGATAATCAGGAATTTCTAGCAACACTTTGGAGAATTCCTTCACATACTCTCGTATGCTCCCCTTTTGTTGAAGACGCCTTAACTTCGCTCTTGCCTCTTCCTCGGCATTCTTTGGATAGAATTGCCACTTGAGTTCTTTCTTGAACTCATCCCATGTGTTGATGATGCAAGTACCCCTTTCGATATCACTATACCTCCTTCTCCACCATACCATTGCGGTATCCACGAGCTATAAAGCAGTACTATCGATCTTCTTGGCATCCTCTGTGACACCAAGTGCCTTAAAGTATTGCTCCAAGCTCCATAGAAAGTTATCAACCTCCTTCATGTTCCTCAACCCATTATATGCCTTGGGTCTTGGAACATCCACCTTTGAAGAAGCAACTACCATTGGCAAGGCAATGCTTCCACCTTGTGCAACTGCCTTTTTACAAAGAATTAGCTCATCTTTGGTCTCCTTCAACTCGTTAGAGACTCTTTTGAGCTCTTTCTTCAACGTCACAACCTCACAATGAAAGGTCTCTTTCAAGGTCTTCACTTGGTCTAGACACCTTGATAAGGCCTGGTTTAAGGCACCTTTCATCTCTTCACGAAGCTCTTCACTCTCCCTCTCTAGCTCGTTGATGCGTTGGTCTACTACCTCGAACTTCACCTACCTATCTGTCACAGAAAGCTCAACCTTTGAGAGCCTTGCATTGGTGTCTTCCTAAACATCCCTCGACCTTGATCTCCCTCTTTTAGGTTGCTTCTGGGCTTCTTCAACCATATGGGTAATCTCACTATGAGGACCCGACATGCTTACCAGACAATGTGTGCTTGCTACTTGTAGAGACCACGCTTTGATACCACTTGTCACAGACTTGGCCTTGATCAACCAACAACCCGCACGACACTAGCAATTCACTTGACTCGAATGCTAGTTCAGCCTTCTCCTAGAGCTAGAATGCTACTAGCAAAAGATAGGAAAGAAGCACATAAAGTAGACAAGAGATATGGAGAACTTGGAGAATACTATATTGTTTTAAGAATGTAACTACACTATTGCTTGGATGCTTTACAAGATGCTTTACAAGTGAGGTCTTTAAGGCTACATATAGTCATCCACCTCCTCAACGGAGGGCCAGGATTTATTTAACCTAACGGTCATTATCTTCCTTCTAGAGTATTATACCTAACTCTACGTTCTACAAGAAGATAAGGGAGTTATCTACAAGATTCTAGAGGCTTCTACCTAATTCTAGAATTATGAGGAATAAGCCTCTTTAGTAGCTAAATTTGGGCAGAATGACGTGGCGCATGACAATTGGCACCGGTTAAAGTAACAAATTGGTCCTCCAATTGGTTTTACAATTCGTCCACACCTTCTCCTCTCCATACTTCAGACTTTGTGATGCAGGCCAGATTGATCATGCCGCCCGCATCGAAGACGAGCTTACTTAACCAAGGAGATCAGCCCGCATCTGAGCTTGACAAGTCACTCGACCAGTCGAGGAGATATCGAAGGGACACAATCCGAAGACCAAGCGTCTCATTCACAAGCACATGCCACAATAAAGTCCTTGTCTTTCCCTATACATTGGAAGCCTAAAAGATACTTTGGGATGATCAAGAAGACGTTGAGCATTTAATTTACCTAGTTTCTAGTTTCTAAGTTCTTTAACGTTTTATACCTTCTAGGATCTTTAATGCTCTTTAGCCTCTTCATTTGCTCGAGTCATTTCATTTGTTTTTCTTTGGCTACAAAAAACCATCTACTTTATGTATTCGAGAGACGAATTTGATTAATGAAAATTTTGCTTTAAGCAATTATCTTGAACTTTGAAGAGTTCGTACCCCTGAAAACCTTGAAGAGTTTTCACTCCGTCCTTGAAGAGTTGGAGGTTTTCAAATCTGCATCCTTGAAGAGTTGCAGTCATCGATCTAGAAGAATCAGTGCCCTATCCACTTCCTTGGAGGCCTGGAAGAGCAACCAACGAAGTTCTATCTTTTCCTCTGTTCTGTCCATTTACATCTGTCCATTTCCACCCCGATTTTGTCCTACCTACAGTGCTTATTTGAGAAAACTCAAAACAGAGAAATTGTTAATTCAGAAGTCTTTGTTCATTTGGCTTTCGAATCAGGTCATTCCGATCTGTATCGACGAAGTTACATCCATTTTCCCGAGCTTGCGCAGGACTGTACTTACTGTTCATCCTGTTCCGTGTGTGCAAGTCACTCTCCGGATCCTAACGTCCGAGTAGCCTACATCAGGCTGCATCATTTGGTATCAGAGCTTTGGAGGAGAGAACCATGCTACCAAGACAAGCTAGACGTCGTGGAGGCAGAACCATCCCACTGAATGAAGTGCATACGCTCGCTGACAATTTGCAGCAACACATGCAACAACAAATTGATGAGTTGACGCAGAAAGTTGAGTGTCAGAGGGCGGAAAGAAACAATTCACCACCTCGTTCCAGGACCAAAGATTACAATGGTGACTCTTCATCTTCGGAGAATGTTCGACCATTTCACAATCGGAGGAATGTTCGACGTCACGAGCAAAACATTCGTGAACCGGAGTGGGAAAAAGAAGTTAAAAAGGATATCCTGGAATTTTTAGGTAATGAATCTCCTGAACAAATTGTTGACTGGCTAACACTTGTTAATGAAGTGTTTGAGCATCGAAATGTTCCTGAGGATCGTCGAGTCGGGATCATCGCTATGCGATTTAGAGGTAAAGCCATCGTTTGGTGGAGGCGTGAGAAGCAAACTAGCCAATCTGTTGGCAAAGCGCCAATTACCTCATGGAGGAAGATGGAAGACAAGATCCGAAAGTATTTCCTACCTAAGGGATACAAGAGAGAGCTCTATCAATGGTACCAAAATTTGAGACAAGGTACGCGAATGGTGGACCAATACACCAACGAATTCAATGAGTTGGTGATTCGCAACAACATTCAAGATCCGGAGGAAATGCTTGTGAGCAAGTACTTGAATGGCCTTCAACTTCATATTCAAGATGCCCTGGAAGTCCTTGACATTTGGGACTTAGGAGATGCACACCAACGAGCACTCAAGGTAGAGCGTTCTCGCTCGAGGAGGCAACCATCCTCTATCATGACCAATCGACCCGCTAGGAGTACCCCTGACATCACCAAAGTTGCTGAGGATACGACGCAAACCACTAGTAAGTTTCCTAATCAGCCCAACATTTTGAAGCAACCAACTACATCTGATATTCGTTGCTACGCTTGTGGTGAGTTGGGTCATCGTGCTAGCAATTGCCAAAAGAACAAAAATCGACAAGCTGACAAAGCCTTCTTAGTGGATGACGATTCTGATGAGCATGTGGAGGATCCAGTCGAAGAAGAGGTGAATGATGTCGAAGAGTCCGCAGGTGATGAGCAAATAGTGCATGCTGATTCTGGTGAATTTTTGATGGTGAGAAAAATCTTTCTAGTTCCTCGTGATGAGACCGGAGATAGGTGGTTGCGCACCAACATTTTTCATTCTGCTTGCACAATTAAAGGGAAGTTGGAGTTAAAGGCGCACCCCACACCTTACAAGATGTCGTGGCTGTTGAAAGTCTATAAATTGCATGGCATTCCGAAGACTATTACTTATGATCGGGACACAAAGTTTCTCAGTCATTTTTGGCGACAATTGTGGAAGAATGTCGGTACTAAACTGCAATATAGTACTGTATTTCATCCCTAAACTGATGGGCAAACTAAAGTCATCAATCGAACCTTAGGAAATCTATTGAGGACACTGATTGATGAAAATCCTCGCTCTTGGGAGATGCGATTGTCACAGGGTGAATTTGCATATAATTGTGTTGTAAACTGTACGACTGGGTATAGTCCTTTCATGATCGTGTATGGACAACAACCGAATACTGCTTTTGATCTTGCACCCATTCCTTTTACTGAACAGTCTAATGGCAGTGTTGAAGATATTGTTTCTCATATGAGAGCAATTCATGACGATGTGTGCCAAAGGTTAGAAAGCAAGACAGAGTCCTATAAAAAGGATGTCGATAAGCGACGACGTGAAGTTATCTTCGAACCAGGAGATTTTGTTTGGGCTTACTTACCACCAGAACATCATCTTGTTGGAAGCTATAACAAGCTTAGTGATCGTAAGCTTGGTCCTCTTGAAGTCCTTGAGCGTATCAATCCCAATGCATATCGCTTAAGGCTTCCTTCTCATATAAAATCACATGATGTTTTTAACGTTCGACATTTAACACCTTATGCTGGTGATTCCTCTGATGATGACATGAATTCGGGGACAAATTCTTTTAAAGAAGGGGAGGATGATGCAGGCCAGATTGATCATGCCGCCCGCATCGAAGACGAGCTTACTCGACCAAGGAGATCAGCCCGCATCCGAGCTTGACAAGTCGCTTGACCAGTCGAGGAGATATCGAAGGGACACAATCCGAAGACCAAGTGTCTCATTCACAAGCCCATGCCACAATAAAGTCCTTGTCTTTCCCTATACATTGGAAGTCTAAAAGATACTTTGGGATGATCAAGAAAACGTTGAGCATTTAATTTACCTAGTTTCTAGTTTCTAAATTCTTTAATGTTTTATGCCTTCTAGGATCTTTAATGCTCTTTAGCCTCTTCATTTGCTTGAGTCATTTCATTTGTTTTTCTTTGGCTACAAAAAACCATCTACGTTATGTATTCGAGAGACGAATTTGATTAATGAAAATTTTGTTTTAAGCAATTATCTTGAACCTTGAAAATTTTGTACCCCTGAAAACCTTGAAGAGTTTTCACTCCGTCCTTGAAGAGTCGGAGGTTTTCAAATCTGCATCCTTGAAGAGTTGCAGTCATCGATCTAGAAGAATCGGTGCCCTATCCACTTCCTTGGAGGCCTGGAAGAGCAACCAATGAAGTTCTATCTTTTCCTCTGTTCTGTCCATTTACATCTGTCCATTTCCACCCCAATTTCGTCCTGCCTACAGTGCTTATTTGAGAAAACTCAAAACAGAGAAATTGTTAATTCAGAAGTCTTTGTTCATTTGGCTTTTGAATCAGGTCATTCCAACCTGTATCGACGAAGTTACATCCATTTTCCCGAGCTTGCGCAGGACTGTACTTACTGTTCATCCTATTCCGCGTGTGCAAGTCACTCTCCCGATCCTAACATCCGAGTAGCCTACATCAGGCTGCATCACTTTGTGATAGGTCTAATTCACTAATTCCGTTCCATTTTTGCTTCAATTCTTCACCTACAAAACAAAAAGAATTGCAATTGAAGTAAACATACCAAAACCAATCATAATCGCATAAATTGACCCTACATCAAGCTTAAAATTCAATATAAACTTTGTGCAATTATTTGACCTACCATTAAACCACGTGAAGAAGAAGAATGTCAAAGATTTCATAGGAACTAGTGTTGCTATTCTTAAAATCATCCAATAAAGATGATGCATATTTTCTTTCCACTTTGTTGCCATTATTACACTCCCGCAACTCAACTGGTCCTCCCATTGAATTTCGCGTCATAGAGTTAAAGTGCCCAAATTGCTCATTCTGGGAAATTTTAGTTCCAACAGAAGAAATTATGCGACTGGGCCTTGGGTTCCTAAGGTATCCCTGATCTAAACTTCCTGATTTACCTAGAAGTGTTGGCTCATATTATTGCTTCTGTCGAGCAAGCAGCACCTCAAAATATGCCTTCGGAATCCCATCCAAATCTATAGTTGATGTTCCCAAATAATTTCTAACCTGATGACCATTTGAAGTGGTCAGTGCTCCTACTGCATAATCAGAAGCTTTTTACAAATATCGCACATAATGTAGTTTCAAAACTGAAGATTGAAAGTCAGTGCCTACTTAATACCCAGTTTGTTCAGGCCTCCCCCAATTACAAGACCGCCCAGAGCTGGAGCTGAAGTAAACATTAATTTTCAGACTACCAACAGACATGCACACTCACAAACAGAGACACATGTGCAAACACTTGACAAGATTTTTCAATACAGATTCAAGAAGAAACAACAAACATAACCTGAACCAATTTGATTCTTAATTATAGTGTCCAGCTTTTGATTGGCAGAGTAGGAACCAGGCGGAAGACCCATGGAATCCACACTTGATCTATCCAAGCTTACAAAGCCTCGAGAATTTACTTTTGAGTGCAGATTGGAAGAAGACAAAGTTCTTTTAGGAATCCTAAATTCCCCATTTGAACTTGTCTTTGAAGCTTTAACACTTGGAATGACCTCATTTTTCAGTGGCAAATCAATGTAGTTAATGGTAGATGACATATATTCAACATTGGATTTGTCTACAACTCACCATGGCAGACTCTGGTTATGATCATTTGACGATGTTTAAAAGAAAATCTGTCTGATTGGCTAGATCAGTTTGAACTTAACTCTGTATACAACTATTTGACTTGCACGTATAGCTTTTGACAGGCTTAAACCAGAAAATGAAATTGCAATCCCAATCATTCCAGAAGAATGACTGTTTTGAACAGTTGCAGCCCCATTCTTCTTCTTAATTGAGCCAACTCTGCTCCCCACTAGAGGATGACAGGAACCAGCAACCCTTCCAAGCTGCGGCTGTTCAGGTGTTGTGCTCATTGATAGTGCTGAACCCAAGGCAGAGGCAAAAGAAACAGTGCTGCCTTGAACTCCCACAAAGCCAGTAGGAGTTGCACTGCTCTAGACTGCAAGCTGTCTGACTACTCTATTGAATAAACATTAAATGTTCGTTTTTATTAGTACATTATTTCAGTAGTTACTCTTACGGGTGATAATAGGTTTTAATTGTGGTTTATGGTTATTAATAAAATATCAAGAGTCAACAGCAGTTACTCTTACGGGTGATAATAGGTTTTAATTGTGGTTTATGGTTATTAATAAAATATCAAGAGTCAGCAGTTACTCTTACGGGTGATAATGGGTTTTAATTGTGGTTTATGACTATTAATAGAATTGCTTATAAATAAAAAGTTGTATTACTTGTAAGGATTACACAGAATTGAGAATAAAGCCTCTCTCCATAAAATTATTCTTTTCTCCACAAGTTCATAGTTTGCAGCCAACAATTTTTTTTCCACAAATTGGTATCAGAGCTAATGGGGAGTGTAATCAATAATGTGCCGCTGCCCCGATTAACGAAGGTGAACTACGAGAATTGGAGCATCCAAATGAAAGCTCTTCTCGGTTCTGTAGATTGTTGGGAGGTGGTTCAAGAAGGTTTCAAAGAACCAGAATCTACCACAGGATATACGGCGGCTCAAAATAAGGCGTTGAAAGAAATGCGATCAAAAGATAAGACGGCATTGTACATGCTGTTCCGAGCTGTTGATGAGTCGGGCTTTGAGAAGATTGCGAGTGCGAAAACTTCAAAAGAAGCATGGGACATCTTGGAGACTACATACAAAGGAGCCGACCGAGTTAAACAAGTTCGCCTTCAAACTCTTCGCAGTGAGTTGGAAGGCATGAAGATGAAGGAGTCAGAAGGTGTGTCCGATTACATCACGCGTGTTCAAACCGTGGTGAATCAACTCAACCGAGACGGAGAAAAGTTGTCCAATGCGCGGGTCGTGGAGAAGATTCTGAGGTTGTTAACTGACAGTTTCGAGAATGTGGTATGTGCCATAGAAGAGTCAAAGGATCTAGCAACGTTCATGGTCGACGAGCTTGCCGGTTCCCTTATGGCACATGAATATCGTAAGAAGAAGAAGAAGGAGGAGACACTTGAGCAGGCACTTCAAACCAAAGCATCGATCAATGACGAAAAGATACTCTATTCTCAAAACTTTCGAGGTAAATGGCGTGGCCGTGGTGGTCGAGGAAATAGTCGCGGTGGGAAAAGCCGTGGTCAAGAAGGGTATCATGAGGAGAAGGGGCAATCAAACCAACAGAATTGGCATGGAAGAGGACGCGGTCGTGGAAGAGGTGGTCGGTCAAATTATTCCAACATCGAGTGCTACAAGTGTGGCAAATATGGTCACTATGCGAAGGATTGCAATTCCGATAAGTGTTACAATTGTGGAAAGGTGGGGCATTTTGCAAAAGAATGTCGAGTCGAGGAAAAGGTGGAAGAGACAACCAACCTAGCCACAGAAGATGAGGTGAAAGAAGGTTTTCTCTTAATGGCATATAACAAAGTCAACACCGACAACGACATGGTGTGGTACCTCGACATGGCTGCAAGCAACCGTATGTGCGGGCACGAGCATTATTTCAATAAGATGCGAAAGGTTGAAGCTGTATCTGTATCGTTTGGAGATGGCTTGAAGGTTGAGGTCAAAGGCCAAGATACGATTTATTATTTACAAAAGGATGGTTTAGTTGGGTCAATTCAAGATGTGTATTACGTACCAGACCTCAAGAGCAACATTTTAAGTATGGGGCAACTCATGGAGAAAGGTTATTCGGTTTTTATGAAAGACCGGATATTACTATTGAAAGACAAGCAAGGGCGTTCAGTCGCTCAAGTTGAAATGGGGAGAAATCGGATGTACAAACTGAATTTCAGAAGTGTACGAGAAAAATGTTTGCAAGTCAACATAGAAGACAAGGCATCACTGTGGCATCTCCGTTTTGGTCACCTACATCATGAAGGCCTAAACAAGTTGGCAAAGAAGAACATGGTGCATGGACTACCGGACATGGAATACGAGGGAAAATTTTGTGAAGAATGTGTGCTCGGAAAGCATGCGAGAATGTCGTTTCAAAAGAAGGCAGAATATCAGGCTAAGCAACCTCTCGAGTTGATTCATTCTGACATATGTGGACCAATCACCCCCGAATCTTTCAGCGGCAAAAGGTATTTCATTTCCTTTATTGATGATTTCTCACGAAAAACTTGGGTTTATTTTCTGAAAGAAAAATCCAAGGCGTTCGAGGTGTTCAAAAAATTCAAAGTGCTGGTGGAAAAGGCAACTGGTAGACACATCAAATCTGTACGATCCGATAGAGGTGGCAAGTACACTTCGACGGTTTCATGGAGTATTGTGAGGAGCAAGGCATAAGGCGATTTTTAACCGCACCGTACTCTCCACAGCAAAACGGTGTGGCCGAGAGGAAGAACCGGACCATTCTCGACATGGTTCGGTCAATGCTCAAGAGCAAGAAAATGCCGAAGGAATTTTGGGCGAAAGCCGTGCAATGCGCCGTCTATGTTCAAAATCGGTGTCCACATTCGAAGTTGTATGATCAAACACCATAAGAGGCATGGAGTGGACAAAAACCGACAGTCTCTCATCTCAAAGTATTCGGCAGTTTGGCCTACGCACACTTGCCGGATCAGCGAAGAATAAAGCTTGAAGACAAAAGCAAAAGATATATTTTTATTGGGTATGATGAGAAAACAAAAGGATACAAGCTATTTGACCCGATAAGCGAGAAGATTCTAGTGAGCCGTGATGTACAAGTTCATGAAGCAAATGAGTGGGATTGGAATAAAGCAATAGAGGATATCATCAAAGTTGGAGAATTATCAACTCCTATATCAACAACCATACCGGAAAATTCTGAAACTATTGATGATGAAGATGAACCGCAACAACCCAAAATGCGAAGTTTACAAGATTTGTATGATTCGACAAATGAGGTACACCTTGTATGTCTTTTGGTGGATTCTGAGAATATAAGTTTTGAACAGGTGGTGCGAGACAAGAAGTGGCAAACTGCCATGGACGAGGAGATTAAAGCAATAGATCGCAACAACACATGGGAGTTAGCAGAATTGCCGAAAGGAACTCAGCCCATTGGTGTCAAATGGGTGTTTAAGAGAAAGATGAATGCTCAAGGGGAGATAGAACGGTACAAGGCGAGACTTGTAGCAAAGGGATACAAGCAAAAGGTGGGAATCGACTATAACGAGGTGTTTGCTCCCGTTGCAAGAATGGAGACAATCAGATTGCTCATTTTACAAGCGGCTCAATTCAAATGGCCGATATTACAAATGGATGTCAAGTCAGCATTCCTGAATGGTGTGATTGAAGAAGAAGTTTATATTGAACAACCACCCGGGTACATGAAAATCGGAGAAGAAAAGAAGGTGTTGAAATTGAAGAAGGCACTTTACGGGTTGAAGCAAGCACCGCGGGCGTGGAATACTCGTATCGACACATACTTTAAGGAGAACGGGTTCGAGCAATGTCCCTATGAACATGCCCTTTACGTGAAGAAGAGTGGAGGTAATATGTTATTTGTTGCTCTTTATGTTGATGACCTCATTTTTATGGGGAATAATAATGAAATGATACAAAAGTTTAAAAGCACAATGACACGGGAATTTGAGATGACAGATTTGGGCTTGATGAAGTTTTTCCTTGGTCTGGAGGTAAGACAAGGAAAGACGGGTATCTTTGTATCCCAGGAGGCATATACAAAGGAGATTTTGAAGAAGTATAAGATGGAGTCTTGCAATCCGGTTTCAACACCAATGGAACCGGGTGCAAAACTCTCTAAGTTTGATGGAGGAGAATGAGTTGACGCAACCAAATACTGGGGTTTAGTGGGAAGCCTTCGCTATCTCACATGCACAAGACCAAACCTTGCATTAAGTGTCGGCATTGTAAATCGGTTCATGGAGGAGCCAGTTTATTCACATTGGAAGGCGTTGAAGCGAATCCTACGGTACATCCAAGGAACAGTGTCACTCGGGTTATTCTATACAAATGCGGCAGATTACAAGTTGGTCGGGTACTCTGACAGCGATTGGTGCGGAGACTTGGACGATCGGAAAAGCACATCGGGTTATGTGTTTTTTATGGGTGACACGACGTTTACCTGGCTTTCAAAGAAGCAACCGATCGTGACACTCTCGACATGTGAAGCTGAATATGTGGCAGCATCTTTGTGTGTACGTCATGCGATATGGCTCAGAAATTTGTTGGGCAAGTTGGAGCAACAACAACTCGGTGCGACTGTGATACAAGTTGACAACAAATCAGCAATTGAGTTGAGCAAGAACCCGGTGAATCATGAGAGAAGCAAGCATATTGACGTTCGCTTTCACCTCATCCGAGATCAAGTAAAGGAAGGAAGTGTGGAATTAGTGCACGCGGCAAGTCGGGACCAAGTCGCGGATATCTTCACGAAACCACTACCGACGATACTTCTCGACAACTGTAAAAGATTGATCGGCATGAAAGATGGCAGAAGCATTTAAGTTTATGGGGGAGTCCTATTGAATAAACATTAAATGTTCGTTTTTATTAGTACATTATTTCAGCAGTTACTCTTACGGATAATAATAGGTTTTAATTGTGATTTATGGCTATTAATAGAATTGCCTATAAATAAAAAGTTGTATTACTTATAAGGATTACAAAGAATTGAGAATAAAGCCTCTCTCCATAAAATTATTCTTTTCTCCACAAGTTCATAGTTTGCAGCCAACAATTTTTTTTCCACATACTCTACATTATGTAACACAACTAGATGAGAACCAGATATGCCATTCATATCCACAACACCACCAAAAGAATTATGACTTGTTGGACACGATTTACGGCCCAAGAATGAAGTTTCTTCCTAGAATATTGGTGCTTAAACTTTGCGTTTGACTTTACACACTAGTAAAATGATTTATACATATGCAAGGAAAGCTGATTTCAGAAGATGGTGCAACAATGATGGAAATAGGCGCTTTGATAGAATTAGAGCTGTCAAATTACAACCTGACTTAAACCACTAGAAATAGGTTTTGGAACCTCTTCTTCCAATCCAATCCCGAATAATTTGAAAATTTTAGGATCAAGTCAAATTGATTCGATTATACAAGAAACTTAATTTTTCAAAGAATAAAAGAAATAAAATAAAAGATTCTAACATTTAAACCATGGATCTTATGTCCCAAAAGCATAGCTTCAACCATTTAAACTCTTTTAACAAAATATGTTTGTTAATTGAAAATTCTTTTTTTATTTACTTATTATTTTATTTATATTTACACATTATATATATAATTATATACATATTATATTATACAAACACACACATACATATAATAGTTTTAGATTTCATTTTTTATAATTATCTAATTTCTTTATATTAATAAAAAATAAAATCTAAAATTATATAAAATAAATACACATACACACATAAGCATACATATGTGTGTGTGTGTGTGTTTTATATAATATAAACATAAATACTATGTAGAATATAAATATTGCATTAGTTATATACCATATACATTTATATATTTTAATATAAATTAATATATAAATAATAAATAATAAATAATAATATTTGTTTTTACTTTATTATATAATAAAATAAAGATTTAATTTTAAACAAATATCAACTCAAGGCCTGAATCCATTTGACTTGACACAAAAACACGAAATGATATGACCCAAGCACACTAACCCCTTTGATCCGACATGCTAGACAGCTTTAGCTAGAATATATAAACAAATAATTTGACTATGTCCTAAATGATCCATTATGGTCTGATTACGTAAACAAATTTTTTGTTTTTTTTTTTCAGTAAACATTGGAGTAAGGTTATTTACATCAAATTCAACTGCGCAAAGGAAGAGCCTCACACTTTGAGATGCATGTCATAAATGAAAATTACTCATGATGGTGCTCCTCAAGAGTCCAGGAAATAATTTGGCCAAGAAATAAGATGTGATCAAATTCTCATCACCAACGTGTTTAATCTCTTCACGGAATCTTGCAGAATTATTCGCAATCTTTGGTCATTGCACAAATAAATCATCATTTAGGTGCTAAAATATACAATGAAGATAGCGCTGAAAATAAGCAAACACCATCAAACGCACGGAAAATATTCCCCATAGCATGCAGTGAAAAGAAGGAACTATATTCCGAGCAAAATACCATCCATAGCCATCAAAATGTTCAAAACCACAGAGCATAAAAATGCTAGTCTCGTTACCTGAAGAATGTCAGCAAAGCTCTTCCTCCTTGCACCAAATCTAGCACCCTGCAATCCTGTCAAAACATCTAGGCCTCTATTAAGCCACTCAGCCGAACTTTGCCTAGATATATATTTCTATTTGCATTCCTACATTCTATCAAATCATTCTCCATCTTCTGCACGAAATGTCCTGGTTGCATTGAGAACAGGGATGAACTATCACCATCATAGCCAACTTCTTCTTCCACAAGTCCCCAGAACCTCCAAGTTAAGACCCACCAGCCTGGAACCTTTGTGCAACACGCCAGTCCTCCCTGGATATCAATGGTCGGGGTAATCTCAGGTTTATGTTATCATAAGAATAATAATATGAAAGATATGCTGGATGTGACTGAATCTCATCTTTAGTCAAAACTACATCGTTCCTGCTTGCATTACTTAAACTGTTGTCACCAAAATTAAAGTTCCTAAAAATGAAGATTATAGTGCCTCTGCTTTGCTACAGCAAGTTGACCTTAAATCCTATGTAAATAACTTTCCCGCAAAGCATCAGTTGATAATTATGACAATTATGGCAGTGGAGGAAACTTGTCACAAAAGTCTTCCATCAAATCATTCTAAGTATCTTTTTGTTTGTATTAATGTGTTTAATTCAAAATCAAAATATTTTGAATTTAAACTAATATATAATTATATAACTTTGTATTTTAATTCAAATTATGAAATTTGAATTTATAACAAAACTTGTTTTTGTAAAGTTTCTAATATACATTGAAGAAGGAGATATAAAATTGATGGTTTTTGCACAAATCCAAGATCTATCACCCTGCCTTGATCCTCCTCTCTACTTCTTCTTCTTTTCCTTCTGCTTCAAGTAATCTGTGATCACCACAATCACGTCCAGCAAACCCGCATCCTGGTGTCAGAGGAGGTTGCATCCGAGGGCCCTAAAAACAAGCAACCAAGAAGGGAGAAAAACCAGCTAGCTATTGTGTGAGGAGCAAAACAATGAGAACCCTACAAAAAAGCAAAACCATATTCTGCAAAATGGCTTCCTCCAACTTTTCTCAACTTCCACCTCCAAAGTTCATTGGGGAAAACTATCTTCAGTGGACAATTATGATAAAATCCTACCTTAGAGCATTTAATTTGTGGGAAGCCACTGAAAAAGGTATTGAGCCACCTCCTTGCTTGCTAATCCTTCCCTTGCACAACTTAACCTACATGGTGAGCAAACAGCAAAATAATACATGGTATTGACTTGTATCCATTTAACTATATCAAAGACCATCTTTAATAGAATCATAGCCTTTGAAATAGCAAAGGATGCATGGGAAAGGTTAAAAGAGGAGTTCTTTGCTAGTGAGAAAACCATAAACATGTAACTTTTTTACCTCTGAAGAGAATTTGAACTTCTAAGGATGAAAGAAGCAGACATTATCAAGGAGTATGAAGATAAACTTCTCAAGTTGGTCAACAAAATTAGAGTCCTGGGAGAGCACTTCCTTGATAAACACATTGTGTAGAAGGTCTTAGCAAACATTCTAGAGAGGTTTAAGGCAAAGAACTTCTCCCTGGAAGAATTAAAAGATTTTAATTCCATAAGTCTACAAAAATTGATCAATTCCCTCCAAGTTTAGGAGCAGAGAAAGCTCCTAAGGTAAGAAGAGAACACTAAAGGAGCTTTTCCCATGAAGCAACAACCCAAGTCTTAAGCAAAGAAGAGGCAATAGAGAAAGTAGGAGAAAAGGTTAGAGGATCACACCAAGTTTGAAGACAAAAGATAGTATCCACCATATGATTATTGTAAAAAGACTAATCACATGTCTAGATACTATTGGAAGAGGCCTGTTCATGTGTGCAAAATTTACAACAAGAAAGAGCATGTTGAGAGGACTTGCTAACTTAAGGGAAAGTAGTAGCAACATCAAGCACAAAAGCCTTAATAGGCATAGATGGAAAATGAAGATTAGACATTAGAGGAGCAACTATTTCTTATAATAGCTAACTCCATTAACAACAATATTAGCATATGACTTGTTAACAGTGGTTGTATAAACTGCATGTCACTAAATTTACAACTCTTTAAGAAGCTTGACAAATCTTTCATAGTTAAGGTAAAAATTAGTAATTATGAGCTAATTCAAGTAAAAGGAAAAGGCTATGCAACCATCCACACAAATGCAGGTGTCAAATTCACACCCAATGTCTTATATGTGCCTAAAGTGAGTTATAACTTGCTTAGTGTAGAGCAGTTGCTAGAAAAAGGCTATAGCTTAGTTTTTAAAGACAAGACTTGCATGATTTCAAATACCAAAGGTACTTTTATACTAGGCAAAACCTTTTAGTTAGAATCATATGAGTGCTAGTTTGACATCAAGCCTTCCTTAACAGATCTTAAGGTGTTTGGAAGTTTGTGCTATACTCATGTGCCTTAAGCAAGGAAAAGCAAGTTGGATCTTAGAGCTTTAGTGGTTGTTTTTGTTGGTTACACAAATGCTACACACACTTATAGGGTGTATGACTTTATTACTAATAAAGTCTTAGTAAGTAGAAACTTGAGAGTTGATGAAGCATTGAGATGAAATTGGAAAAAAGTAGCTGTTGAGGCTAATGAGACCTCAAACTTAAGTTCTTGTCAACCTATATAATCTATACATCAGGAGTCTAACTCCTCAGAAGAAAAAATGTTATCAACTCGTTAATGGCATTAGATCTCTTGTTAACATCTACAAGAGATGCAATGAAGGCCTCTAAAAACTAGCATACTATGATAAAGCATCAAAGCTCTCTAGTTGAAAAGTTGTAATATAAGAGGAGTTCTAAGCTTTGGAAAAAAAATAGCACTTGGATTTTAGTGCCAAGGCCTAAAGACATGAAAGCCATAGGAGCAAATGGATTTATAGGGTGAAAATGATTGTAGATGGAAGCTTGCATAAGCTTAAGGCTAGGTTGCTTGTCAAAGGTTTCTTATATCAAGTAAGAGTTAATTATATAGATGCCTTTGGTCTTGTGGTAAGGATGGATACTATCAAGCTTCTCTTGGCTATTATAGCTTATAATTAGTGGGTAATGCATCAAATGGATGTCAAGCCTACCTTTCTAAATTATGTGTTATAAGAAGAAATCTTTCATGAGAAACCACTTGGTTTCATCCTTCATGGAGAAAAAGATAAAATATACTTAGTTAAAAAGGCTCTTTATGGGTTAAAGCAATATCCTAGAGCCTAGTGTAGCAAGATGCATAGTTACTTGCTCAAGTTTGACTTCATAATAAGTGTGTCAGAAGCAACCTTATATGTGAAGATAAAAGAATAAAGAAACAAGTAGATATAACAGACTTAGGAAGGATGAAATATTTTCTAGGTCTACAAATCCATAAATCCTAATAAGGTATTTTTGTCAATCAGGTAAAGTATGCAAAGCACATTCTACAAAAATTTCACATGCAAAACTATAAAGAGATAACTACTCCACTCATACTAGGTGTCTAGCTCCAAAAAGAAGATGGTTTACTAGAGACTAATGCAAAGGAATTCAAAAGCCTCATTGGATGTCTATTATACTCTCAACTTTTAGACCTAATATCATGTTTTCTAGTAAACATGCCATCTACATTTATGCAAAATCCCTCTGAATTGCATCATAAAGTTACAAAAAGAGTCCAATGGTAAATTAAAGGCATAATTAATTTTGGAATCATATTTAAAAGCATAATAGTCATCAAATTAGAGGGTTATACTAATAGTGGTTGGGCTAGATCAAGTTAGGATATGAAAAACACTTTAGGGCATGCTTTTACCCTTAGTTCAATTGTTTTTTGATGAAGTTCAAAAAAACAAACTATTATGGCTTAATTCATAATTGAAGTAGAGTACATAGTTGCTGCCTTAATTGTGAATCAAACCTTGTAGATCAAAAAGATGATGACAGACTTGAAGCTGGAGCATAAAAAAGTTGCAATCATTTACTGTGATAATCAAGTGGCCATTGCTATATCAAGGAATCCAGTAATGCATGGGAGAACCAAATATGTCAACATAAAGCTTCATTTTGTGAGTAAAATGCAAGAGAATCAAGAAGTGGAACTAAGATTCTATCCCTCCAAGGATTAGCTTTCAAGCATCCTAACCAAAGGATTGCTAAAAGACAAGTTTGCTGAACTGAGAAAGAAGTTGCAGATGCAAAGCAACAACACCATGGAGGAATGAAGATCTCGGTGTCCCTACTTTGTTATAGCAAGCTGACTTTAAACCCTATGTAAATAATTTTTCTGCCAAGCATTAGCTAATAGTTAAGACAGTTGAGGAAACTTATTACAAAAGTCTTCAATCAAATCATTGCAGACATTTTTTTGTTTATATTGATATATTTAATTTAAATTTGAAATATTTTAAATTTAAACTCATGCATAATTATATAACTTTATATTTAAATTTAAATTATGAAATTTAAATTTGTAACAAAACTTGTTTTTGTAAAGTTGCTGGCATCTATAGAAGAAGAAGATATAAAGTTGATGCTTTTTGTACAAATCTAAGATTTGTCACCCTACCTCGATCCTTCTCTCTACTTCTCTTTCTTTTCCTTATGCTTCAAGTAATTTGTGATCACCACAATCACATCTAGCCGTCCAACAAAAAAGACAACTGACTGCACAAAGATCCTTCAATAGTGGGCAGAGCACTGCCACTCCTATAAATATCAAGATCCCTTGTTCGGTTGTTTATTCATTGATCGTGATGTGCTTGCAGAATGAAGTCCAACTCACTTTGCAAGCTACTCTCCAATCACCAGTGGGTCCTTGCACGCAATCGTCTGGTGTTGTTAACATGGCTGTGCAGCTTCCAACAACCATCCCCCAAAGTTCTAACTCCACCTCTAGAAAAAGAAGAAGACAAAGATTAATCAAACACACAAAAAGAAGACTATCAAACATGAATTATTAGGGAAAACCACACACAGCCGGATTATTGGCTTGTTTGTAGTTAAAATTCATAAGAGTAATAGAAACCAGAAAAAAGAAAAGAAAAGAAAAGAAAAAAAACGAAGTGACGATCCTGCAGTTGCCAAGTAAAAATTCTCTAATACCATAAAAATTAAAAAAATAAAAATCCTGCATGGCATAAATCTTGAAACTGGAGAGCTATTTAGAATAAACACAACGGGAGTCTTGTTCAGAATTTCTAGGCTCCAAACAAGTTAATGCTACCAGATACAATAAACTATAAGAGTTCCGTTCATATACAACGTGTTATACGTAAAAGCATAAGCCCAACCAGCAACAAAACACAGCTTAAAGAGAATCCATCACTAATTAGGTTCAACTTTCATACCTTTTAAGTTAACCTGCACATCAATTCCGACCGGAAGCACCAAAACCAATCAATAAACCAAGGAATCCTTACCTCAATAACTGTAAAACTTAAATCAGAAACAAATAAATAATTATAAAGAATTAAATAACGGAGGAAAAAAAAAAAAAACACAAAACAAAAAGAACTGAAATTGATTGAGAATCATTAAGCAAAAGTTACAGAAGGAGGATTAAAAATCGAGAACGACACCATGTTGTAATTCAGGTTTCTTAAAGATCAAGAAGGTGTGTGGAATGCTCAAGAAAACTGGAGTGACTGTTTGGTACAAAGAATAAAAAATTAAAAACAGAATATGGAAGAAGTTTACTGTAGTTTTTTTAGTATGATTATGTGGTAATATTTATTGCTCACACATAAATATAAAGAAATAATAAAATAATTTTCTTATTTGTAACTTTATTTGTTAGTTAAAAAAATGTGATTAATATATATTTTTTATTTTTTTATGTATTTCAATATATATTGTCATCAAGAACAATACTATATGTCGACGGTTAAAGCCATTGTTTAGATTTAAGGTGAGATGTGAAAGAAAATTGTTACAAAAAAAAAAATGTTTGAGAAAGAAAATAAGAAAAAAATAATTTTTTTTTATTAATTGTTTAGATAAAATTAAAAAGATAAGTAAAGAAAATAATTAAAAAGTAAAATTTTTGTCTAGGTGAGGTGAGAAAGTCGAGAGACTAAAAAATGATGTTTATAAAGCAATAATTATGACTTTATGTAAAAATTAATGTATTTTGAAAACAAATTTCAGCAAAGCATATTAATATTTTAGTAATGAAATATTTTATTGAAGAAGGAGACACATATAAACAAGAACTCGTCGACCTTTTGACACCAACATGACCCATTTCGGTGAGCAAAGCGAATGAGAGACAACGAAAGAATGTCTGGCCCTGAGATGTACACTTAGATCCCTTCTTTCTCTCCTTGATTCTTTGGAGAAACAAGGAGGGTAGTTTGGTACTTTTGATATCAGCTTCACTTTTCACTCATTTTCTCACTGATATGTTAATTTTTTCTACACATTTTTTAACAGTTTTCTTTCCAAAGCACCCCTTAAACAAGAGATTATTTCCTTTCCTATCCTTGTTCTTTCCAATACTTTTCTTTAACATCTATTATTATTATTATTCAAACGAAGTAAAATGGACATGTGGCAGACACAACACCCATAAGAGGTACAACAAAGTAATTTCATTACATTTTATCTTTATTTATTTTTGATAGTATTGTTTCATCGAATTTCACAACTGTGTCTACCATGCACTCCACTAAATATGGCAAAGCAAAAATGGGAATATAATATGTGTACGTTAAGCTCATCTAATCCATTCAGTTTGCCAAACAAGAAATCTGAAAATTTTTGGAAAATTTACACTAATATTAGCATATCTCATAACCACAGCTATAGTATTTTTTTTTATTATTATTATTACAATTGTTTTTATTAAACGACATGGGGTGTACTAGAGGTAAACAAAAGTAAAGAAAAACCTTAAAAAGAATGTTTCTTACTGTTTCGAGTATAGTTTTAAAAACTAAATCAAACTCTGACCTAAAGGAGGATTCAGTTTTATAGGTCATCGGTGCAATAACTAGATCAGAAGTCAATTTTATGAAAATATATATATATATATATTTTTAAATTAGATAAAAATAAATAAAATATTATTTAAATAAAATTTACACACACATGTAATCTTAATCAAAATAATTATTTATATAATTTTTCTTTCAAGAAAATAAATTTTCTTTTTTAGTTCAATGTCTTATTTAATTTTTAACCAAAATAGATTATATTCATGGATCTATTCATCGTTCTCAAATCTAACAATTAGTTGAATCTAACTTTTGAAATTGTGCTTTAAAGCCTATTTTAACAATAAAAATTACATGGGTAACAAATCCCATTGAATTTAAAGCATAAACTAAACAAGGGAAATTTTCAAGAGGACTATATATTATAGCCCCATTTCCTTGTACTTTTTTATTTTCCTTTTTAGTAGACTATATATTATAATTTAGTACAATTGTCGATTGATCAGTCCTAAGTTAAGCATTAAGGTTGTAAAGAGAGTGTATAACTAAGATTTTATATCTAAGTTTCAACATGTTATATAGAAAGTGTGACTCTATATTGATTTTTACCTAGCAAAATCTCATCTTGATCTTATCAAAGTGACAATTTTCGTACATGTATATATTTGCTTACAAGATTGTCTCATCTCTACATGTTCTCCTAAGAAGTTCATTCTTCTCATTGTCATAATATCGCATTGTCACATCACATCACATCACATTTTATATTGTCACATAGATAAAATATGTGGTTGGCCTTTTGTTTTTTTTTTTTTTTCAACTAACCATTAAATCTATTGTCATCCAATATATTAACATATCTCATTGAGTTATATCTGTTTGTAAAACAATGTCTTTAACAAAGATGTACTTGGTATGAACAAGGTGGTTCCATAACTATACTTGGGATCTTTTGTGTACACCATAATCATTTAGCCATCACAATGTACAATGTCTTTCTTAATTAGTCACAATAAAATTTTCATATGTTCCAAAAATTTCTTGAAACCAAACTACTACTTGCATTGCAATAGAACAAGTCATAAAATCAATTCTCTTAACCAAATAGACTCTATAGATATATTTCTTGCTACTATTTGAAATAGTGCCATCACATTGCAAGAGCATACATCTAATATTGATTTCCATTTATTAATATCTCTCACCTAGTTGTCATCCAAATGACCAATTGAGTGTTGAATCATTCCTTTAATAACATAAAGAGTATTTAGCAACATTTCACTAGTTTCATAGTGTAATAGATATCTAGTTGAGTACACATTATAATGTATACCTAACTACTCATAGTATTAGCATATGACATGCGTCTTATGTCTTTTAGTTCTTATAATTGGATACCTTTTGTATCACAACACAAATCTAAGGTTATGACCAACACTCCCTCTTTGGCAAGGAAACCTGCCAAGGACAATACATGCATATAAGAAAATTCAACATTTTCTCTAAGCTATGCTCCATGGTAGTATATGTAAAATAATATCTCAACACATGCAAGTAGGTCCTACCACTATACTTTTCATAATGTAACTAGATCCTATAACATTAATTATATATAATGTATATAATATGAGTTATAAATGTTTAACCTTAGTGGAGCCCTAAAAGTGATAGTCAAATAAATATGTAAAGTAATACCCTCAAGTCTAGCTAAAATTTAATGATGTCGAGATGACCACATAGATCACAAGTTATTTGAAAAATGTCAAAAATAATAGAATGAGTATGATAACTCAATGAATGATTATAATATGCGAAATAGGTTTAATCAAATAAATAACAAAAATAAAAAATGAGATGTTATATATATATATATTAACGAAAAATAAATATAATTGTTAGAAACACAATCAAGTATTATTGTCTATAAATACATATATAATATCCAAACTTTGGACATAGAAGAAGAGAGGCAAGAAGGATAAATACTTTTATCAAATTATATTCATATATAATACATATAAATATACCACATCGTGACTAGCCATTCATTTAAATTTGAATTTCTCTCATCTTACCAAAGTGCATAACAAATATAAGTGTGATGTGCACATTGGGTACCACCCAATTTGGTAGCTAAGCATCCAATGATAAGGGTTAACATCTAATAAAATACAACAATTATCAATAAATGAGTTTTGATTGTCTTCTTTTCGAAAGATTCATTTTAATTTTAAAAATATTTTCCTTTAATTATCATGAATCATCCTTATATATGAAAAATAAGCCATCAAGGGTTTTTAACCTCATAATGTCATCACCAATCATAAACTAATAAATAACCATCAAATGTCTAGCTCAAACGAAGCCAAAACTCAAACTTATCTCAAAGTCAATTAAAAATACCTAGAGGTTTCTAATGATATCGAAAGCTGCATAAACCAACCAATCAAATCATTATAAAATGAAAGTCAATCAAATGTATACATATAGGTCAATTTTGACAAGCTATTCTCCTTTACTAAGGGGTTTCTATTTAATTTAGAAATAATTACCAAACCAATTTAATCATTAGTTAAACTAGATTTCCAAAAATGATTTCCTCTTTAATAAATAGTAATCAAGCTTCAACAAAAATATATATACATACAATGCACCTAACACATTGTACATATTATAACCACTCACAGATTATGAAAATCGACCCATGAATTTGAATTTCAATAATGATTGTGTAGCTTCAATCAAACCTAAATCAGTGTGTGATATACGATTAACATCAATAATAAAACATAGGAAATAAATAGACTATAATAAGATTGAAAATTGGTCTTCAAAATTGAACCCAATAAATCAACTATTGCACAAATCAAAAAACCAAAGATTGAAATAAACACATGCCTGGAATCAACTTGTTGTCAGACCCCTCCCTCAAGTCTTGCCAATGTCGCCACTAGCTATCGTTGGAAAATTTCACGACAACAGTCACCAAAGTCATCGGACACCGATCTACACATTGTTGGCGGAAAAAGTAATGTTCTTATTACTACCACTGAAACGCCATGACCCGTTACCATCCAATGACTGTTGCCACCTGAGGCCTTCATCGTCAGTCTACGTAGGCTTTAATCTACATGATGGTACCCTCCATACACCATTTGAAGGTTGGAAAAACCAACTAGTTGATGACAGCTTTTCCCCGGTCCTTTTCCTCCATTTTTTGTCATTGCATCGCTTGTCATTGCCGTCCACTCCTCTTGATTGGCCTCCGTTGCTGCTCCTCACTACTTACATTGCTCCACTTATGGGTAGGTATATAGGGTTAGGGAAGAAGAAGAAGAAGAAGAAGAAGATTAGTTATGCGGGCACATGGGAAAAAGAAAAAGAAAAATATGGGAAGGAAAAGGAAAGATAAACAAAAAGAAAAGAGAAGAGGTGAGGCTAGGTTTATATATATATATATATAAGGGTTTTACTCAGTTCAATTAGCCTGCAATTAGTTCACATACTCGGTCAAAAGTGATATAAAATTTAAATTCAGCCTAAAAAAATTTCAAGGTTTACATTCTACCTCCTTAAAAAAATTTGTCCTCAAATTTCCACTATGACTTTTCTTTAATGAATCTTACACTTAAATGTCAAGTCTCATGGTCATAAGTATCTCAACCACAACATCAATGAAACAATCCAATGGACATCCGCTTCACTTATTAATTATGTGTAAACTAGATGCGGATATGAATTCATAAGTTTTGGATTTAGCTCTAGGGCCTGCTTACAAAGGTCCTCTTGTTCGTTTCAACGTTCCCAACATATGTAGAGAGATCTTCATGTCTCTTTGTTGTTGGCTAAGGAATCGGCTAGTCCATTGGACACCGAGTTCCTTCACCAGACCCTCGATCAAGGCACCCAACTCTGCTTGCAAGGAGAGTGGCTTGCCACAGATGTCCTTGTACATGGAGTACGAGACGCATGGTAGTAGTTTCCAAATGTTTATCTCATCCGAATCTTCAAACAATCTTGGCATTCCTACAAGTATTTGAAAGTGAAATGCCTCAATTAGATTTCACTCCATCGAGGACAGGTTAAATGGAATGTTAAAAAGGTTATTATTGTGACAAATTATTGTTTAACACTGTTATAGGTTGTACGAATTACCCCAGGCAAATCTATGTTGTTCTATTAAGTAATAACGAAGGCATTATTCATAAAAGAGAGAAAAAAAAAAAGTTTCGCAAAATTAGATTGGGATGAACTATTCTAAAAATGTCATAACAAGTTACCATGTATCTTTTGGTGGACCCGGTGAATTTCTAAAACATAGAATCAAAGACATCCACTCAACTATCCTGTAAATTTATTACAAATAGCATCCAATGGTCGTTTTTAAGAATTGGAAAAAAAAAAGTGATTTCAAAGATATATGAACCAGCCAATAAATCATCAACAAGCATTTTATTTTCATATCCTAACTTCACATGGTATTAGATAATAATGTTGCCAGTGAAATTCTCATAAGTATGGCAATATTTACCTATCAATATAATTGATTATATCATATTGGGTATACTAATGTACTAGAAGTCTATTCAAGTTTTGTAATGCCTACCATGTCACAGCTTGAAAGGAAATACCCAAGATGTTCTCCATCTCAGTGTACCTGCTTAGTTTCATTACATCTTCTCTAACTTAGTAAATATGTCTGTGCGGTCAAAATTATTCATTCAATAGCCTAGAGCGGATGGAACAAATCAACCATAAAAAATGTGTCAGCCAGACGTTATATTTTAATAAATAAATGAGTAGTAAATAGTGGACGTGTCATAGTTCAGGTCCATTTATACCCGCACAAATTTTGTGGAATAGTGGTGTTTAAGGGCCCTTCTCTGCTGCACTTGCCGCCAGTTGAGTAAACAACACATGAACATGATTACCTACAATGCAAAGCAATTTGAAAACAAATCATTTATCGCAAAACTTAATTGAACAAGTTGTTATGCCCAGTGAAATCTTTTGAACTAAAAAATTAAAAATTAGGATAAAGCTTACAAAATTTGAAACGTAATGTCTGAACATCGTGCATCTGCAGTCATGGTACATCATGGAGTTTCCATTGGGAATATTTACAACAACTTCGGTTATTCATCAAACAAATATTGAAACAACAAAACCATCAAAAATTAGGCCATATGACTGTTATATCTAGTACAGTCCATAGACAAAGGTTACCCAATTTCAAGGTTTATTTCTTTTTTCTTCCATAACAAATGCAAAAAAAGAAAAAAAAAAGAAAAAAAAAAAGAGGGAAAAGATAAAGCAATCTTACAGGTCAAGTTCACAATTTCAATCTCATTGTGACCCAAGAAAACAACAAATCTTCTTCCCATGAAAATTGCTTCTTTCCCACTATAACAGTTATAGTGTATTAGTCATAAACAATCTTAGTCGTTGGCTTTATTGCACATCTTGCCCCTCTAAACTCAATTCTCCTATATTGTTTTGTCCTACAGTATGCCCTGGCCCAATTTCCCCTTTGTTATCTAGACAAAAAGAAAAAAAATCATTTAAATCAACATATTCAACACAGTCTAATTTACTCTTATTGACAAACAAGGGGTTAACTATACGACTTAGTATGACTTCTAAAATCATAAAGAAGTATTTGTTAATATTTTCATGTACAAAGCATCGTATTATTGCATGGATTAGTGACTTCTTTGTCTTCATTCCCATCGTCATCATTATTCTCCACACCAACCTCTTCCCGTAATGTTTCAGCCCCACCATTTTTTTTTGTGCATGGCTACGTGATTTCATGGTGATGCCCTCGATAGTCATAGTCGATGACACATCAACAACTTGCTTTTGAACACTTTTCTTATGTGGATAGCCTTGTTTTCTCTTTACGTTCTCTGTAAACAAGTGCATTATTGGTCATCATTCGCAACTCCAATCATGTAATATGCAAACATCGAAACTAAATGTGTTTTCTTTTAATTTGCTTCAATTCACACTACATGCATAATAAATTTTGTTCAAGGTACTCTTTACACTCACTTGGAGGAATGTATATGCCTTTACCAAGCCTTCTCTCTCCTTAATATCAATGCCTTCAAAAGTCGCTTGTCAACCCACTCTTTAGTGGGCTCCTTCACCACTGATTGTGTCATGATCAGTTTCTAAACCCATGGAACCCACAAGCTGTGATGTGCCTAACATGTCGTTAATGGATTATACTGTCAATATTTCCTTTTGCTCCCCACAAAGGGTGACACATTTCCTTTCATCTAAGACACGTATGATTTGCACCAAACTGTCACCAAAAAGCCTATGAGAATGATAATGTTAACCTGTGCAGCCTGGTGCAGGCTATTCGGACGTTAAGATCAGGAGATTGACTTGCACACGCGGAACAGGATGAACAGTAAGTACAGTAAGCTTGGGAAAATGGATGTAACTTCGTCGATACAGATCGGAATGACCTGATTCGAAAGCCAAATGATCAAAGACTTCTGAATTAACAATTTCTCTGTTTTGAGTTTTCTCAAATAAGCACTGTAGGCAGGACGAAATTGGGGTGGAAATGGACAGATGTAAATGGACAGAACAGAGGAAAAGATAGAACTTTATTGGTTGCTCTTCCAGGCCTCCAAGGAAGTGGATAGGGCACCGATTCTTCTAGATCGATGACTGCAACTCTTCAAGGATGCAGATTTGAAAACCTCTGACTCTTCAAGGACGGAGTGAAAACTCTTCAAGGTTTTCAGGGGTACGAACTCTTCAAAGTTCAAGATAATTGCTTAATACAAAATTTTCATTAATCAAATTCATCTGTCGAATATATAAAGTAGATGGTCTTTTGTAGCCAAATAAAAAAAAACAAATGAAAAGACTCGAGCAAATGAAGAGGCTAAAGAGCATTAAAGATCCTAGAAGGCATAAAACATTAAAGAATTTAGAAACTAGAAACTATGTAAATGCTCAACGTCTTCTTGATCATCCCAAAGTATCTTTTAGGCTTCCAATGTATAGGGAAAGACAAGGACTTTATTGTGGCATGGACTTGTGAATGAGACTCTTGGTCTTCGGATTGTGTCCCTTCGATATCTCCTTGACTGGTCGAGCGACTTGTCGAGCTCGGATGCGGGCTGATCTCCTTGGTCAAGTAAGCTTGTTTCGATGTGGGTGGCATTATCAATCTGGCCTGCATCATCCTCCCCTTCTTTGAAAGAATTCGTCCCCGAATTCATGTCATCATCAGAGGAATCACCAGCATAAGGTGTTAAATGCCGAACGTTGAAAACATTATGTGTTTTTATATGAGAAGGAAGCCTTGAGCGATATGCATTGGGGTTGATACGCTCAAGGACTTCAAGAGGACCAAGCTTACGATCACTAAGCTTGTTATAGCTTCCAACAGGATGACGTTCTGGTAGTAAGTAAGCCCAAACAAAATCTCTTGGTTTGAAGATAACTTCAGTTTGCCCATCAGTTTGGGGATGAAATACAGTACGATATTGCAGTTTAGTATCGACATTTTTCCACAATTGTCGCCAAAAATGACTGAGAAACTTTGTGTCCCGATTAGAAGTAATAGTCTTCAGAATGCCATGCAATTTATAGACTTCCTTCAAGAATAATTTAGTAATACGCGAAGCATCCATAGTTTTGTGGCAAGGAATAAAATGCGCCATCTTTGAGAATCAATCTACAACAACAAAGATGGAATCCATACCTTTGAGAGTGCAAGGTAGTCCAAGAACAAAGTCCATAAAGATATCTTCCCAAGGTG
Source organism: Rhizophora apiculata (assembly GCA_037832385.1). Taxonomy (NCBI): domain Eukaryota; kingdom Viridiplantae; phylum Streptophyta; class Magnoliopsida; order Malpighiales; family Rhizophoraceae; genus Rhizophora; species Rhizophora apiculata. The sequence goes on along the minus strand of CM075433.1, from coordinate 18,495 downwards.
TTTGAGAGATTGGTAAGGGCAAATAAAGGCCAGCATTAGTAGTATGCCCTTTTCCAGTTTGGCAGCGTCGACATCTCATCACATGTCGATGTATGTCTCGTTTCAAATGAGGCCAAAAGTACTTGGCTGAAACAAGTTGCACGGTCTTGTCACGTCCAAAATGTCCGTTGCGATGAACTTCATTGATCACCCTTTGTCGAAGTGAACAATCAGGACACATAAACGGTTCCCTTTGAAAAGAAACCCATCACACTCAGTGAAATCAGCAAGTTTCTTTTCTTTTGCTTCGAGCAAGATTTTGGAGAAGTAAGGATCTTCATGATACAACTCTTGGAATGATTCGAATCCAAGAACTGTTGATCGCATTATGTGGAGTAAGCTCTTTTTTCTACTAAGAGCATCGGCAACTTGATTTTGAACTCCAGCTTTATGTTTAATGATGAAAGTGAACTCCTGAACATATTCAGCCCATTTTGCACGCCTGGAGTTAAGCTTTTGCTGCCCTGAAATATACTTGAGAGCTTCATGATCAGTGTACAAAACAAACTCTCGATGAATAAGATATTGCCTCCAATGTTCAAGTGTGTGAAATAGTGCATAGAACTGCAAATCATAAGTGCTATAACAAAGTTTAGCACTATTCAATTTTTCACTAAAGAAGGCAATGGGTTGACCTCCTTGACTCAGAACTCCTCCAATACCAGTACCTGACACAGTGCAATGTACTTCAAAAACAAGGTCAAAATTAGGCAATGCGAGTATCGGGGTCATGCTCAATTTTTCTTTGAGCTGCTCAAAACTTTTCTGAGCTATACACGTCCACTCAAAGACTCTTTTCTTCATGCAAGAAGTAAGTGGGGCCGCAATAGTGCTGAAATGTGCAATAAATCGTTGATAGAAAGAAGTGAGGCCATGAAAACTTCGTACCTCATGCACATTTGATGGAGTTGGCCATTCTCGAATCACCTTGATCTTGGCATCATCCACTGAAATCCCCTTTGCTGAAATATGAAATCCCAAGAAAAGGATTTGCGGTACCATGAAATAGCACTTCTCGAGGGCTGCGTACAAGCGCTCCTGTCTTAACACATGTAGTATTTCTTGAAGATGCTGCAGGTGCTCGTCAGTAGACTTGCTAAAAATAAGAATATCATCGAAATAGACCACAACAAATTTTCCCAAAAAGGGTTTCAAAATTTGGGTCATGAACCTCATGAATATCGATGGTGCATTCAACAAACCGAATGGCATGACTAGCCACTCGTGCAACCCATCTTTCATTTTGAATGCCGTCTTCCATTCATCTCCAGGCTTGATTCTGATTTGGTGATATCCACTTTTCAAATCCAGCTTCAAAAAGATGATTGCACCAGAGATTTGATCCAAGAGGTCATCAAGGTGAGGAATAGGGAATCGATATTTGACAGTGATTTTGTTGATCACTCTACTATCGACACACATCCTCCAAGTACCATTTTTCTTAGGTACCAAGAGAGTTGGAACGGCACATGGACTAAGGCTTTCTCGGATAAAAGCCTTAGTCAAGAGTTTGACAACCTGTCAATGCAATTCTTCATGCTCCGTTGGACTCATCCGATAATGAGCCAAATTCGGTAGGGAAGCACCGGGCATCAAATCAATTTGGTGCTGAATGTCTCTCATAAGAGGGAGACTTGCAGGTAAGTCCGTCGGGAAAACAACCTTGAATTTTTCCAAAGTGGTCAAACTTCAAGAGGTATGGAAGAAGCAACTTCACCTGCTTTGTGAAGTAAAACATATATAATACGAACCCCTTTTAGAGCACCTTTCATATCCTTCATCGAAAGCAATGTAGGAGATGAAGACTTTTCAACAACATGAGTTTTTAAAGGCTCCTTACTAGGTGCTAATATAATTTTTTTCCCTCCAAATTCAAAAGAATACATATTTCGATAACCATCATGAGTAGTCCGCCTATCGAATTGCCATGGTCACCCAAGAATAACATGACTAGCATCCATCGGTAAAACATCGCACCATATTTTGTCGAAATAAACAGAACCAATGGATAGATTAACGAGGCAGCGTTTGGAAATGGTTATCTCGGTACCTTTCGACAACCACGACATCTTGTAAGGTGTGGGGTGCGCCTTTAACTCCAACTTTAGTTTGTTCGCTGCCATTTCAGAAATTATATTCTCACAGCATCCAGAGTCAATAATCAATTGACATACCTTCCCTTTAATTGTGCAAGCGGAATGAAAAATGTTGGTGCGCAGCCACCTATCTCCGGTCTCATCTCGAGGAACTAGAAAGATTTTTCTCACCATAAAAAATTCACCAGAATCAGCATGCTCTATTTGCTCGTCACCTGCGGACTCTTCGACATCATTCACCTCTTCTTCGAGCGGATCCTCCACATGCTCATCAATCGTTATCCACTAAGAAGGCTTTGTCGGCTTCTCGATTTTTGTTCTTTTGGCAATTGCTAGCACGATGACCCAACTCACCACAAGCATAGCAACGAATATTGGACGTAGTTGGTTGCTTCAAAATGTTGGGCTGATTAGGAAACTTACTAGCGGTTTGCGTCGTAACCTTAGCAACTTTGGTGATGCCGGGGGTACTCCTAGCGGGTCGATTGGTCATGATAGAGGATGGTTGCCTCCTCGAGCGAGAACGCTCTACCTTGAGTGCTCGTTGGTGTGCATCTCCTAAGTCCCAAATGTCAAGGACTTCCAGGGCATCTTGAATATGAAGTTGAAGGCCATTCAAGTACTTGCTCACAAGCATTTCCTCCAGATCTTGAATGTTGTTGCGAATCACCAACTCATTGAATTTGTTGGTGTATTGGTCCACCGTTCGCGTACCTTGTCTAAGATTTTGGTACCGTTGATAGAGCTCTCTCTTGTATCCCTTAGGTAGGAAATACTTTCAGATCTTGTCTTCCATCTTCCTCCATGAGGTAATTGGCGCTTTGCCAACAGATTGGCAAGTTTGCTTCTCACGCCTCCACCAAGCGATGGCTTTACCTCTAAATCGCATAGTGATGACCCCGACTCAACGATCCTCAGGAACATTTCAATACTCAAACACTTCATTAACAAGTGTTAGCCAGTCAACAATTTCTTCAGGAGATTCACTACCTGAGAATTCCGGGATATCCTTTTTAACTTCTTTTTCCCACTCCGGTTCACGAATGTTTTGCTCGTGACGTCGAACATTCCTCCGATTGTGAAATGGTCGAACATTCTTCGAAGATGAAGAGTCACCATTGTAATCTTTGGTCCTGGAACGAGGTGGTGAATTGTTTCTTTCTGCCCTTAGACGCTCAACTTCCCGCGTCAACTCATCAATTTGTTGTTGCATATGTTGCTGCAAATTGTCAGTGAGCGTATGCACTTCATTCAGTGGGATGGTTCTGCCTCCACGACGTCTAGCTTGTCTTGGTGGCATGGTTCTCTCCTCCAAAGCTCTGACACCAAAATGATGCGGCCTGGTGTAGGCTACTCGGACGTTAGGATCGGGAGATTGACTTGCACACACGGAACAGGGTGAACAGTAAGTACAGTCCTGCGCAAGCTCGGGAAAATGGATGTAACTTCGTTGATACAGATCGGAATGACCTGATTCGAAAGCCAAATGAACAAAGACTTCTGAATTAACAATTTCTCTGTTTTGAGTTTTCTCAAATAAGCACTGTAGGCAGGACGAAATCAGGGTGGAAATGGACAGATGTAAATGGACAGAACAGAGGAAAAGATAGAACTTTGTTGGTTGCTCTTCCAGGCCTCCAAGGAAGTGGATAGGGCACCGATTCTTCTAGATCGATGACTGCAACTCTTCAAGGATGCAGATTTGAAAACCTCTGACTCTTCAAGGACGGAGTGAAAACTCTTCAAGGTTTCTAGAGGTACGAAGTCTTCAAGGTTCAAGATAATTGCTTAATGCAAAATTTTCATTAATCAAATTCATTTGTCGAATATATAAAGTAGATGGTCTTTTGTAGCCAAAAAATAAAAAAATAAATGAAAAGACTCGAGCAAATGAAGAGGTTAAAGAGCATTAAAGATCTTAGAAGGCATAAAACATTAAAGAACTTAGAAACTAGAAACTAGGTAAATGCTCAACGTCTTCTTGATCATCCCAAAGTATCTTTTAGGCTTCCAATGTATAGGGAAAGATAAGGACTTTATTGTGGCATGGACTTGCAAATGAGACTCTTGGTCTTTGGATTGTGTCCCTTCAATATCTCCTCGACTGGTCGAGCGACTTGTCGAGCTTGGATGTGGGCTGATCTCCTTGGTCAAATAAGCTCGTCTTCGATGCAGCCGACATTATCAATCTGGCCTGCATCATAACCTGAATGACAAATGTAATGAAACTACAAACTCAAATGCATTGCAAAACCACCGAAAATGTATTTGATCTTATAGTAGTTACTTACTCGGATTGTGGTCTGCTACAGTAGTGACTTCTATTTCAGCCACCCCAAAGTCGTCTAAGCTTAATTCTACAGTCACACATTGTTTGTCTTTGTCTTTCCCAATTTCATCAGCAGCATTTCCTAGCTAGCCCAATGCTCTCTCAAATGCTAATTCCACCTAGCATAAAGCGTTGGGAACTACTATATAAATTTACTTTAAAAAATTAAGCAAATTTAGAAGTTTATGTCCCCGAAACCATCAACAAATAACATTTGATATTTTAGTACCAACTTATTTGGAGACATAATTGCTCAGTTACTATCAAATGAAGAAATTATAATAGTAGTTTTTCAGTAGCAGTTATAAATCGTTAAATAAAATCCTTAAGACAATATTAATAATTATTACGTAAAATTATTACCGTGATAGGTAACTTTAAATAGCGGTTATTTGATAGCAGTTAAAACCTATTATTTTTTTTAAAGAAAAAGGCGACGATAATAAATATTTATATAATGGTTAATAACTGTTACTTATATTTTTTATAAGATAGTGGTTTAAAATTACTACCTTAACCACTTAATTAAAAAAAAAATAGATGTTAAACGCAATGATTATAAACCACAACTTATTTAAAAATGCTTTTTTCTTGAAATAATAAGTTAAGATAACAGTTTGAAAACATTACATATTTAATAAGGTTAAAATCACGATTTTAAATTGTTGCCTAATCATTTGTGTTTTTTTTTTTTAAATGGTTAAAGATAGCGATTATAAAACACTGCTTATTTTATAAAGTTAAGGTAGTAATTTTGAATCATTACTTAAATATAATGATTTAAAACTACTACTTACGTTTAAAGGGCTTAAAGGGATAAAGTAATGATTTTAAATCACTACCTTAGTATAAGAGGCTAAGACAGTGGTTGTAGAGAGCTAAGTCAATAGTTTTAAAACCATTATCATATACCCTTTTAAAATAAAACAACAATGTTTTAATACCTCTCCACCATTTCAATGGATGGGAAAAAGCCTACCAACTTATTACAACTCTCTCTCTTTAACTTTTTCTCTCTCCATCGACTTACACACACTCTCTCTTTCTCCATCCACTCCCATTTTGTCATTGTCAGCTACAATCAATCAAGTACAGTCCTCATCCTTTTTCTTTTTCATCTTATGTGTACTCGTCTTAAATTTTTGGGGGAATTTCTTCAAAAATATGTGCTTTGTCTATGTACTCTTTTATCATTGTTGCCTTTATCGAGTTCACTCAATGGAGCTTTCATGGATCTACTTGAAGTGTCATGGTTACTAGTTGACCTCATGGTTACTAGGCTTTCGTGGATCTGATATCTCAAGCCTATGCATTACCTTTGTGTTGCTGCACAGAGACCAACGCTTGCTCCTATTTTTTCTACTTTCTTTGTTGTCGATATATTTTGTTCTTGCTTTTGTTATTGTGATGGCTGCTTTTGTTTTAGAAGTTGTTGTGGTTGGAAATAATTGCAGTTGAAAAAGCCTTTAACAACTAACCATGAAGCAGGTTTCTCTGATTTCTTAGGCTATTGATTTTGGTTCTAGTAAATTTCCTTGATGGGTTAAATTTCTAACAGTAGCAGCATTCCAAGTCAATGCAACTCCCACCATCAAATCAAAATAGAGCCTGATTTGTTCGCTAATAGGAGAACTTGGATTCTCACGTACAATAGCACAAAAGAAAAAAAAAAAAAACCAGAAAAATACAAGGCCTAACACCAATCAACACCATTGAACCAGCTCCAATATTGGCGCCATCCCTAATCCTAATGTTACCCAAAATACAAGTTCCAGCACCAATCAACACTCCATCACTAATCTTTGGATGGTGAAATGACTAACTCCCTCAACACCCCTCAGATATTTAGTTGATAGCTTTAATTGCTTTCAAAAAAATAAATTTCTTTATGGTTTGTCACGACATTGTAGAAAATGTTTTTTTTATATACAAATATATATCAGGTGAACCTATTCCATTTATGCCTGAGTGCTCTACATGCCTTAATTTTTCTGCTATTCTTGCAACTATCTTTTTTTAAATTCTACTATTAAATTTGTTTTAATTTTGCCTCATAAATGGTGTCTAACCGTACTCTTTGTCTTTATTGTAAGTTTTTAAATGTTTGTTTCTTATAGTACATTTCCCTGTAGTGCATTTGGGGTGTTGGTTGTCATTATAATTCAGGAATTTTTGAAAAATCTAATAAAAGTATTTTATATGGATGATATTTTATTGAAAAATCATGATATTAATAGAAAATAGCGTAAAATGAGAAATTGCTCTATCCCTATTTGCTTCACTTAAAGGATTTCTTTTTCCATGTTTTGTAGCTTTGGTTGCTGAAATTGCAATTACATTAGAATTTTCTAATTATGACAAAATTCGAGCTAAGGTCATGTAAAGTCCAACTCAGGCATTGAATTTATTTTTGATTGAAAAAATCTATAATTTTAAACAATAAAGTTAAGAGTTTGTCAAAATAATTTAATAGGCTACTATTATGGCAACACTCTCATTATATACTAAAAACATCCATAAGATAAAAAGATTTACCTTTTTTATTAAAAAAAACACTTTTTATTCTGTAACATACATTAATTAAGCCTTCTAATTGATTTAAAACATACTTTTAATATACTGCAAAGAGAGAATAATTGAAGTTAGAATGAAATCATTATTTGCCCTTATTCTTTTTTTTTTCTCCCTTTTTTTTGCAAAGAAAGGCAAATTAGTTGTTGGAGACGCTATCAAAATTTCATTAGACTTCATGCAATCTATTAGGGAGGATGTGGAAACTGAGATGCAAAAAAAGTTTGAAATACAGATACAAGAGCTACAAAAGTGGATGGAATAGCAAATTACAGCAATAACGCACCATTTCTGTGCAATATTTCAAAAATTGTAATAACAAAATCCCGAGCTAAACATTAATATTGAGATGCCTCCTTTAAATATAGTAATAGCCTCTTCACCCGATGATGCATTTAGTGCTCCCAAGCAAGAGTTACAACAAAAACCCCATTTATCCTGAGGAGGTACATACAATCCATGCATAACGATATTTCTTCTCTTTTCTTCTTAATTTTATTTTTTTCTAATGTATAATTTATTTCTTCCTTTTACTTATTTTTAACTTGTTATTTTATTTTAAATGTTTATAAGGTTAAATCAAAAGTTATATTCATTTTTTGGTAGGACAATACTCTCCCTCCAAATTGAGGACACTGAGAAGACCTTTGAAAATAACTTGAAAAGGAGATATTCAAGTCTGTGGACTTTTATAGGTAGTACTATGATTTGTTAATGCATATGTTTTAGTTGTATATAAATTTAGGACCTATTTAGTAAAAAAAATTTAGAGACACTTGACATTATTATTTTGTGAATTATTAAATTATATTTGGTTGCAATTGATATGTGTATCTGGTATTTTAGAATAGTATATTCTATCTGTTTGATGTCATATTTCTTAGTAAATGTAGTCATTATACTAATTACTACATGTTGCCTTTGAAGTTCAATTTTATTTTAAAAATATATTCAATATAAAAAAAATATGTTTTTTAAGGATAATTTTATATTTTTTTAATATTTACATTTTTGTTTAAATAATTGTCACTAATATAATAATTTTGAAATATCAAAATAATTAGAAAACTAATACTTATTCGGTCAAAAAATTACTATTTATTTGCATAAAAAAGGTAAAAAATTATTATGTATTTTTAAAAAATTCTCTAAAATTGCTACCTATTTTTAAATTGTTATTGCTTATTTTAAAAAGATCGTTACCTATTTTTTTAAAAATATTGTTGCATATTTTCATAAAAGTACTATTTATTTATTTTAAAAAATTATTATCTATTTTTAAATAAATTACTGTCTATTCTTCTAAAAAAATTATTATTTATTTTTAAAATACCATTATCTATTTTTTTTAAAATGACTATCATTTATTTTTTAAAAAATTATTGATTAAATTATTTTTAAATAATAATTTTATACATACTATTATAAGAAGAAATAACTATTACTTTAAATCTATTGCAGTGCTTATAAACGCAAGGATCTAAAAATTCCTGGGAACCAATAAGCTCCGTGGAGCTCAAGGCTTAGTCTATTCCTAGATTTTCAACTACTATTTTAATCATCATTTAAAGTCGTGGAGTTTACAAATTCCCTATCAGAAGTGAACAAAGTATCCACACGGCTTTCTCGCGAACAGTCTTTATTTAGTGTACACAAACAAATATTGTGCTAGAAAACCATACAATATAAGTACACTCTCCATATTTTGTTCGTTATCATATACAAGTAGACTGCCTTTTCTTGTTTGCGACAATGTATAAGTACGCTATCTATGACCACAAACAAGTAAAATTTCATCTTCAATTAATGGCTTACTTAGAGGCATAATTTTGTTAGGAGCTACTACCATTTTTACATTAATAACCTACTCAGTAAAATTTCATCTTCAATCCTCATCTCTTGTGGATTTTCCCTGTCCAATTTTTGAACCATTTACAATTTCAAATTCTTCAGGTGCCATCTCAGAAGAGAACAACAAAGCCAAAAGCCTTTCATCCGGAAAGTCTTCATATACACACAAATAATATCCTAATCAAATATACAGTGCCAGTATCGGTTATATTATTGTGACCACACTGAAACTACAAGTTGATTAGACAGGGTTCCCTTGCCCCAAGTAATGTATCCAACGACAGAGGCATCTACAAACCTATATTCATAAAGGTTGTGTAACCAAATATGTTCGTCCAGCACAAATAACAGTTCAATAATTTAGTATATAGTTAGTCTGGGGCTTATTAGTATGACCATTAAAGCCACTACCCTCATCACTGATTCTATTACTTGTACTGATGACTCCACACGATGCAGATGATAGCAAGAGAGAATGAAATCAAGACCTAGAGTAAGTGCAATATATTTGAAATAAGTTTCTAGTATTACATAAAAGATGTCTCTTGTGATAATATGGAAATTAATTCTACGATAGACAAGCTGATCTTTGCATGCTTCTCCCTCACTTTCAATTGTCTTAGTACCTGCACTTTTGTCCAATAAAACACATGCTTTTTCTTCATCCTCGCACTCATTCTCATTATCAAAAGGGCTCTTTCATTCAATTATTAATTACAAGAGCACGTAACTTACAAGCAAAAATATCACACAGCCACTGGTGCTACGTTTCTCATTTTCCTTATTGTGCTTCCCTCTTCCAAGCTTATAATCCTTAGTCTCATTGCACAATCTCTCAAAGACGTATTATACCCAGTTATAAGGGCTCACTGCACCAGCATCATCGACAGCATTATATAGACTAACGGAAGGAATATCCGATGACGTCAGTCATAAAAATGCTCCAGTACTACCAGCAAATATGATTGCTTAAAAACCCCAGCATTTTGGGGGGTTATTAATCCACATTTCAGGTTCTGTCAAACTTAATGTTTGAATGAACCTTTTTGCAGCTCACCACCCTTAGGCACTAGCACTTGACCCATCTGAACATTCAAAGCACTAATTGTGAGGCGTCTTTTCCAGACAAATAGAGTACGCATACACAAATGAAAATTTTGTACCAAAGCTCGTACCAGTTCCCTTGGTACAAAGTCGCATGTCATCTGAACTATACCCTCTGTCCAATTTATCAGACTTGTCTTTCTTTTATCTGTTTCACAATTTTAATCATTTTTTGTAAGCAATAGCACAAATAGAAAGTAGTCTGCAGCGTGAAATTAATTATCTTCGATCACCAATAATATGGAACAATCCTCATTCGTTTCTCATTTATTCAAGTCTAACCAGATTCTTCTTTGCCACAACCTTTCCATAGAGGTTCCTTTCTTTTATCATGTCTTCCCATATCGACTCAGCCCTCACTCATCCTCTTATATGCATGTGGTTGTCTAGTTGTATTTGTCATAAGATAGTCTTCGTGTGCTTATTCTATGTCTTTCTTCATTTTTTTCATTTCACTTGATGAACTTACAAGAATATGCATGTGTGTCCTTAAACCATGAACTAATTCCTTTTCAGATTAAGTTGATCACTTTACAATTGTGAGCATTTGATCTTGCAGTTTAGTTCATATCTCAACAGTTTCTGTTCTATTTCTTAAGTCAGTGTATGATTTTTGTTGAGTTTATATGTGTCTCAATTCTGATAAGATATTCATAGATTACCATAGAGATTGAACACTATATTTGTTTTTAGTTTTTTTTTTTTTTGTTTTTTTTTAGCGCTCGTTAAATTCCTCCATCTATGGGGATTAATGCTGAGGTTGACAACCTCCTACAGATAAAGGCTAAACTGGTTGATATGTATGGTCAACTGGGTACTGAACTCCTAATGGATGGTTTGGTATTAACAACACCAGTGATTATAATCTAGTGGTTTGGTATCTAAATTTCAGTTTAATGAATCTTTCGGGATCTTTTTCCCCAAGCATTAATACATCAGTTAATTTTACTCATTGTGACCTAAAAAGAATTTGTTAATACCTAAGAAAAATTTCATTTCAAAGTTATTAAAGTAATCAACCCTACCCAATTTTCACTCTACTTTCGTTGCACGCATTCGTCTCCTCTTCTCACTCTCATGCTTTTATGAACATGTAATCTCAGTCACCTTGGAATTTTTCCCTGATTACATGACTAACAAAACTGGAAAAACAACTGAAAAAAAACAAATACATGCCAGGAAATGAATGCAAATCGAAAAAAGTCAACTAGAAATTCAGCTTCTATCACTTAGTTGAAATTGATATTACCAAATACTTACCCCACCTCATGAACATTAAAGAACAATGAATGAATTTGGGATAATCCATCCAAAACAAATCCAGTAATGAAATTATTTCAAATATTGTCTATAATTTCAAACAATAAATTACCTATGCAAAATCCTAAACCATAGTCACCACCCAATTTGGACTCAATTCCGTAGCTAGATTTTGAATACCATCCCCACTTCCATCGGTAGCTTTGTTTGCTCTTTTCCCCAATCTTTTACTTCATCCCAGTCAAACTACTTCAATCCGCTTCCATTGTTAAATGATAATTATTGCCTTCAATGCATAGTAATTAAGCAAATTAATTGCCCCTAAATTCCTAATCCCTCTTCTCCCTTCTCCTTCTGCCTCCCCTCCAATACTTTCAAATTTTAAAAACTTAAAATTTGAATTTCACCTACATTGTTCTAGTATTTATTTTTAGGCATATTTGCCTTTTTGTTCTCCATCCAGTGTGGCAGCCATGTTCTGCGAGTCCCTTGCACATCTGAAGCCCCGCACTTCCCTAACGACACTCCTAGATTAATTTGTGATGTATATGTTACTCATTTTCTTCTATGCTTAATAGAATGTAAGGGACTGGCTCCAAATCTAGGATTGGTCATTTACACCACATGCAAGGTTTGGACTTGATATATCCATAGGTCTCACATCATATGATATGAGTGTGTACATAGTTTAGTTGTTTATGTGGGCATGTCTCACCAAATTATCATAATTGTATCCCATTTGATTTCTTAAGATCTTGAGAAACAATACAATTAACAATGAAAATTGTGTAGCGAGCCAATTTTTGTTGTCAAAAAATTTCTTGCAAAACTTAAGATTAATTAAGATCTGACAAAAATTTTTCTATATGATATATGGGAAAACAAAAAAAAAAAAAGAAAAAAGATTGTTTCAAAAAAGATTGTTTCCATAAGTTGCATCTTAGCATCAACCTTATAAATTGTTGAACAATTAGATTGATTTGTTTAATATCTTTTACATGCCTGGTATATTGTGGAATATAGTAAATCCCCTGTAATCATGTCCAACTGGCGGGATTTTTTGATCTAACCAATGAAAAGTAAAGCAAGAATTGCTGACAAGCGTAGTTTTTTTTTTTTTTTTTTTGTTTAATTGATGCTGACTAGGACTTGAATTCGAAACCTTCAACCCTAGAAATGATTCCAATAAGATCAAAATTTTAATCAAGCTCAACTATGCTAATTTTGCAACGATGTCGAATAGATCTCTTACACATTAATAGGCTAACCTAAAAGGTGATTTTGTATAGATTTGCTTGTTGAAGTGTGTTGGTGTGGCACTTGTTTAAGCTAGACATGTTATGGGCATGATGTGTAAAGTTATCACACCTAACCTAGTTGGCCAAACTAGTGAATCACTACTTTGACGTGGTTCTATTTTAATTGCACATGTAAACTTGATGCATCACAAATGAGTCGAGCATTGCATCAAGAAGATATAATAAGCATCATAGGATTTAACAATCTAATTAATTGGAGTCTTAATTAGTCATCTTTATTGAACAAATAAATGAAACATGAAAAGATTGAAAAGTCGGTGGCAATTATTATCACCAACTTCTTATGTTCCTTTACTAGCTTTCAATGTTTCTTACTTATTTCTATTATGTTATTTATTACAAGTTGTTGGACATTTGTAATCTCTTCCTGTAAAATGAGGATCAATTTGTCTATAATCATAGGTATATATGAATTTGAGCTCAATTTCATTGTTATAATTCTTATCATTTGTATTCTTAAAGTGTGGTAAATTCCTTCAATTCCTTATCCTTTGGTATGGTAACTTAGCTTGTATCACCATTGGCGGTGGAATCACTAAAGTTCTTATATTAGGTATAGTTGCTCTTCATTATCAACTTAGTGGCAAACATATCTATTTCTTTCCCATTTCTTTAATAGTTCAATCTCTTCACTAGGGAGTACTTGACCTTCTCTTTAGCAAGTAATCCATCATTTGATATCAAAGCAAAAATTGAAATTCATCATTTGATATCAGAGTTTCTAGTTGTGAGTGTGAGATTGAGTGATTAAACACTTCAAACACTTCAAATTAATCTCCAAATTACCTTTTAACTTTGCAATGGAAGATGAACATGTTTTAATGGGACTTACTTTCAAGCAAGCTTAGATTTTAGGTCTTCAACATGGTATTAAGGAATTAAGAAAGCAAATAACACAATTAGTGAGACTCAATGTAATGACAACAAGGGTAAGTTTCTAAATTTGGAGATATTTCCTTTTTTTATGGGGATTTTTTCCCAAAGGATTTTGTGAAGTGGCCGGTGAAACTTGAAATCTATTTTGAGTTCTACAATATTGACGAAATAGAAAAGATAAGACTTGTGAATAACAAACTTGATTATGATGCAGTTGATTGGTGAGCTACTATTCAATGGCATCGACTTTGGCGGGATAAACACCAAATTCAGGTATGGATAAAGATGTGTAACTCGATGATTTTGGAATTTTATTCTAATTATTATGATGAAATTTTATAATGGGTCAATCAAAAGTTGAGTTGGTATTTTGAAAACCATGGTGAAACTTGTATTGATTTGTCTTAATCAATCAATTGTATCCCAAGATATGTGGATGTTGATTTTTCAACTAGTATGGATTTATGTATTCAAGGGATCAAAAGTGTCTTACTCACACAATAATCTGGTTGTGATGACACTTGAATTTCGTTAGTTAAAGATTTGACAATCGCAAAAACAGTTGAACCCAAAGTCTTCGATAATCTTCATGAACGTGATTGTGCATCAAAAGTGGAAATTATTCATGAGGTTGGATTGAGTAAAAATGGAAAACTAGAGACCTTTGTCATTATTGGTTATAGTGAGAAAGATGTTTTGCAATCTCAAATCGAGCCTCTAATAGAGGTCCTAAACCCTTGTGAATTCTATTTCTTCTTTTGTGTCAACTTATGTTGATTTTATCAGAATGGAAAGTGAATCAAAGGAAAATCTTAGTTGGCCTACCTGTTGGTTGACGCCAATGATCACAAAATAGTTCACAAAGGCAATTATCAATTTACTCGAAGTACTTGTCTTTTTAGCATAGGAGAAGCCGATTCCTTATTGTTTGAGACATATTTCTACATTTGAGAGACGAACACCTACTCAATTTGAGGACAAATTCTTTCCAGCAAGGGGAGATTGATGCATCACAAATGAGCCAAAAATTGCATCTAGAAGAAACAATGGACCAGCCAATATGGAGTATTATAGGAATCAACGATCTAATTTACTGGAATCTTAATTAGTCAACTTTGCTGACCAAATAAATGAAGTCTCCCGAGATTTTGAAGGATGATTTAAAGGCTGACAACAATTACTATCATTTATTTCCCGTGTTCCTTTACTTGTTTCCATTGTTTCTTAAATGTTTCTTACTTATTTCCAATATATTATTTATTACAAGCTGCTTAACACTTGTAATATCTTCCTATAACAGGAACTACATGTAACAATCAATCTGTTTGTTTTTTCTTTTTCTTTTTCTTTTTTTTTTTTTTTAAGAAAAGAGGATCAATTTGTCTTTGATCATTAATAAATAAGAATTTAAGTTCAATCTTATTATTATAATTCTTATCACTTGTGTTCATCAATTGTGGTGAACCCCTTTAATTCTTTATTTTTATGTGGTAGCTTAGTTTGTATCACCGTTGGTGGTAAAATCCCTAAAGTTCTTAAATACGGTTACTTTGCATGTTGACATTAATGGTGGATTTATCTATCTCTTTCTCTTTTCTTTAATAGCTCAATCTCTTCATTTGGAAGTACTTGACTTTTTCCTTAACAATGATTCAATTATTTGGTATCAGAACAAAAACCGAAATCCATCAAAACTGGCCCTGAGTTCTACTACCTCGATTAGCTTAACTTGGCAACCAGCTCAATTTCAAGATTAGTTTCTAAATGCCACTACCATTCTCATATCTTGCTGTGTTATTTTTGAAGTGACAATGTATTCATTTAATGAAACAATAACTTAGACTTATAAAAAAATAAATTCTTTTAAGTATTCTCATCTCCACAACATTTTTTTTTTTTAAAATCTATTTTAGCACTCCCTGCCATACAACATCACTGGTCTAATTGCTATTTGATAAGATTTATCTTTTAACTTAATGATAAGATAATAATAATAATGGAAACGAAAGATAGATCATGATTTAAGCTTGAAAAGAAGACTTTGGCATAAGAAAGTTAGGAAAACCAGTAATGAACAGCACGGGCGTTCTCCGTAAAAGTGCTTCAATAAGCCACAACTTCCACCGGTGACCAGGCCCAGCATTTGCTTTGCCAGCTATGAGCTTGGTCATATCTATGTCTTCATTTTCATCACGAGCTAAGCTTTATTTAAAGCCACTTTGGCCCCTCTTACATCTCACCTTATATACGCGTACAATATGAGCCCCAAAAAATGAATTAAACAATAAAGCGAGCCTTTAATTAAATCACAAATGTCTGGCACTCTTTTCTTCAAGGTTCTGTTCTATCTTCTTCTCCTTCTTTTGTCACCACCCACGACGAGAACCAATTCAAATTCTATGCCTAGGATCGAGGCAAGTACAAGGCCATTGGAGTCAGAGTCCCCACAATTCATGACCTTGAAGCCCAAAATGAGCCACGGACGACAAGGATCTAATGATAAAGATGCGGAGAGTTGCTTGCCAAAAGGGTTTCATCGCACCTCTACTCCTAGTCGATACAAAAGTTATCTCACCGATAGTTCAACATTGTGTGTCACAGAAACACATGTTAATGCACCGTGAAGAGGCTTAATTAGTTAATGTTTTGTCCTCAGTTTTTAACAAATAATCGTTGGGTGATATATATGTGTATATGGATCATAGGAAAAGGGAAGGAAGCAATGAAGATGCAAGCCTACGATGCCACACATGTATACCAGTACAGGAATGTATATATGGTGTGCTCAATTATTATAAAATACATGTAACAACTTTTCTATATGACCTCCTTGAAGATTAGATTATGCGTTCATTCTTTCGTTCTTTTTCTTCTTGTTTTTTTTTTTTGTTATTTGTTTTCTCTTCTGATGAGTTCAGTTGTTTCTCTAATACTTTATGACTTTACTTTATGACTTTACCTCCTTCGTAATTTACATTGATACCGCTGCCCTACTATGGATATCTTATAGTTTGTCAAATTATAATTAATAATAGAAACTATAAATGTAAATTTAACAAGGATAATAATACAATGAAATTTTGTATATGAGATGTCTTAAATTAATTGCGCTATGTAACAAACATTATATATCTAATTGAAAATGGAGAGCTAACTCCATGAGTTGGAGAAAAGTCGTGGGTGGGGTGCCAACTAGCTTATTATTCCATACTAGAGTACTAATACAGCTGCATTTATGTTGTTATTAATTGGTTCGCAGTCGACTCATAGGATCCTTAAATTTGATTTTTGTTTTTTTACTTTAAAAAATGAATAATACATATAATAATTAAAGTATCTATTAGTTAGATCGAGATTATCCGTTGATTTTCTTATTCAATCTTTCTCATAAAGAAGGTCTACTACCCAAATAATGTTGAATTCAAGTGAGTCTCTCCCACACACGGTTAACAAATTTGAAATTTAACACTATATTTTCCAAATAAATCCTTGCTTATTAGGGAGGAGAGTAGAATAAAAGAATTTGAACTCAACCCAATCCAAATGAAAGTACACTAAATTACCAATTAAACTACTATTTTGAACTATTGATCTTAAGTTCTTAACTAGAAATTTGATTTGATAAGCTATGATGATGGCAATCATTGGTGGTGCCAAATGGATTAGTTTAGTTAACATCATATTTAGTTATTTTAAATTCGAATCATTTTAATTTAAATTATTTTATATATGTACATATGTAAATAAAATTAAAAAAAAGATAATTATATAAATAAATAATTTCATGTTAATATAATATAATTTAATATGTATATATAAAATAAATTATAACTTATTTAAATTAAATATAATATATATATTTGTATAATATTAAATAATAAAATTATTTTATTTTCAATCGAATGACATTTTAGAAAAAAAAAAAAAAGTAATTTTTTAATTAATAAAATGAGTTTTAGTTCAACTAACATCATATTTGGGGCATTTTCAATTTAGTTATGTTTGAATCATGTTAATTGTGGGTTAGGTTTTTTTTAGTTGGTCCAAGTTGGGTTATTAGGTTAATAGAATTTTAATGCAGGACTACATCATGAACTAGACAAAGATTTGATGCATGAAGGTTGTCTCCTTTGATGGCTTTAACTTCTTGTAAAATATCAATTTTCCACTTTGTGTTACTTCTTTTGATTCTGGAGTGGCTTAAAGCTTGTTGGGGATAGTTTTTGTGTGAGTGTCATTAGGTGTGTGTGCTTTAGTGCCTAATGACTATGCCACTTCTAGTAGTCCTACATCTAGATACGTGGCTATCTAAGAGTAGACAAAGGGTGCTAAAGTAGGGTGTTTACTACTGCCATCTTTTCTTTGGCAAATGTTTAGACTATTCACCACATTTGCTCCTTTAAATTCTTGATTGAGGCCTGAATTTTTTCCATTTAGCTAGTTAGTTCCATAACTTTTTCCTCCATTCATCTCTTACAAGAATGAGTTAGGATTGTTTGCCTTGTCAATTGTGAGCTCCTTATTGCTTGTCATATTGTACCTTAATTATTTTTTCATGTTAGAAAAGGTGATTACATTTATAATATTTTTTGAGGACATATTGGATGTATGAAATGCTTAAAGAAGCATATACAAGGCTTTATAGCTAAATGATTTTATTGGATGATGACAATAGTACATAGGGGACAAGAGTAGATGTTTTTTTCATTATAGATTTTGTTATAGACAAAGTTCATTGTTTTATCCCTAAGCAAAATATTCCTCGTCATTACTCAATTTATATTCATCAATGATAGCTTTTAAGTCATTAGAGTTAAGGTATATCTATACATGATAACAAAGTTGTTGATAATGTAAATATTAAGCATAGTGGAAGGGAAATGTCTTGATATTTAAAATAATGTGCCCATCATAATGATAAGAGTTGACTTAGAAAAGGGCATGAGGAGGGATTTCTAGATTTAACCCATTACTCTCACATAAAATGGGTTTGACATCTCATTAAGAGATTGGATTGGCATATGGATTAGCTAAGATATTGAAAGGATAA